>CM002526.2:28371671-37686671 GCA_000338895.3 Oryza meridionalis | reverse complement strand
TGATGTTTTACTTGGTTAAATTTGAGCTATAAGATCAAGGAATGGTTTGTCTAATATTATGGATCTCATTCAAATAAAATTTGATTGGAGTATTTTTCTTCTTCAATATTTCTAACTTTATTTTTGGGTTTTGATTAAAATAAGATGATATTTTGGTTTATTACATATCCTTTTGCACTTTTGTGAAAGCCATATCAAAGAAATTAACCACATGCAAATGCGACAATGTATTGCGGTTGTCAACCAAGAAGCCTATTAATATTCAAGTTCAACTAGTTATTTCTTCAATGTAATTACTTGGTATAAGAATTCATTTTTTTATTTGCCATTATTCATAGTGTTATTCTTATCTGTTTATCTCAGATCTTCAGCTCCATGCAGATGATATTTATTTTTCATTGGAAGATGAGCAGGAAGATATCAATCAACACCATGTATGTTATCTCTAATGCTTTTTTTTTAAAAAACTTTTTGGGAATATCAGCATTGTGTGACTCTTTCTAGAAAACCCCTTTCTCTTTCTTGATTTGTTAGTGATATGCTATTCTATGCAACAATGCCAGCTACCATGTATGAAGTAAGATTCAAGTTGTACGTTACAGTTGGATTTCACGCACTATCTCTTTCCAGTTGAGCACCATTGTCGCAGTTTTGTCTTTTATGTATTATGTACTATTGTATAATCATTGTTATGTGAAGCATCCTTTTAGGTATTGCTAGTGTTCTCTTTCTAGATCGAGGACTTGTTCACCGTCTGAAAACTTCACACATACAGCTGTTAGGGTTTACGGTATACTTTTAATGATAACCACATGATTAGTTCCTTTTTAAGAGATGTGTGGACTGTTGACCTCAATTTTGTGTTAATTGTCATTCTGTAGTCTGCTTCTGCTTAAAGACCAGCATATGCTACTCATTGGTCCAAAAATAAATCTAACTTCTTTGGACCGTTCACATAGGTGATAGGTCAAGCTATGTAACTGCTGGCCATGCCATGCATCATTGGATAATCTTTCCAGTTCACTGTATTAAATGTGCACTAATTATGTATAGCATTCAGCTGCAGTTGGTGCATACTAACTAATGTTGATGTGATTCGTATGCTATGCTGATGGTTATATTTGTCCTTGCTGCTGCAGATGCAATCTAGAACCTCATTTAGTCCAAGCAGGGAGAACACTATGTTATCTCAAAGACATAATCGATACGAAGAGTTACCTGACACATGGTACAAACAATATGCTGAAAAATTCAGGACATGGCACGGCAAGTTCCGTTCAGGTGACAAAGATATACCAAAAAGAACATCAGAGGGAATGTCCAATTACCTGAAGGTTTGCAGTGTGCATAAAAGGAAGAGGGCTGTGTTTATTGATGATCAGGGTCACAACGTCTCAGTCCCAATGTCGGAAAATGGCCCTTCCTCAAAGAATGCTGGGGACTATAGTAATTTAACAGATGATACTTTCATTCCAGAAATTAGGTTTCCAGCTGACTGTGTCCCGGAAAGCGCAATTCCTAGAACAAGTGAGACGTCTAGGATCTACAAAATAGAAGTTCATGGGGTTCTTGATAATTTACCGGCGCCTGTTAGTCGCAACACTGCAATGCTTGAAAGATTTGGAATGATGCCTGAGTATTATAAGAAAGGGAACAAATATCGAGGGAAAGATGGATCCAGAGTAGAAGGAAAATCTCTAAGCCAAGAACAAGCAATGCTTATGACAAGGAAGTTGGTTGCTCGCTACTTGGCAAATGCAGGATTTGAAAGTGGAACTGCAGTGTCTATTGATGTTCTTTCAGAAATAATAATTAAGCACATCTCTAAGCTGGGGCGTAACTTGAAGCTTCTAACTGACAGCTACAGGAAGCAATTTTCATCCATTGAACTCCTTAAGATGTTCCTACAGACTGTTGGCTACAGGTACTTTAACGTATTTTATAGACGCGCCTCTTTACTTTTTTCCCTTTTGTTTTCCCTGTGTTCTTTTTGGTATTTAGGTGCAGGGAGATGCCTTCTGTGTTACTATATATACTAACACATCAGTTCTTGCCTAAAGGAGCTAGTAATAAAATTGAGTCATGTTGATGGCAGAGCATGTGTATTTAATGCATTTTTTTTCTATAAAATTACATGCCAAAGTTCTGATAGTGATTTTCTGCTGTAACATTTAGTAACATTGGCCCCTTGATGGAGATCACTAAAACGACAAATAGAGGGGCCAACTACCCTATGCAGCAAGATGCACAAGTGCAAAATCAAAATGCTCTTCTTCATGCACAACAGGTAGGAAACTGCTGCTGGCTCACCATACTTGTATTATGTATATCTTAATATTTCTATATTCTAAAGCATATATGCTTCCTTGCTGAGGAAATGGTTTAGTTAGACTCTAAGAATTTCTACCCATCAACTGTGCAAGGATGGGTGGTTTTAACCAACTAAAAGAGGCATAAGGCTGTTTGATTCAGAATAATTTATACACTTAGCCATCCAAGGATAGATCACTGATTAAACAAGCCTTCGGTGTCTTCCACTTGATTTGGTTTATGGGAGTGAATATTGCCTGATGATCACTGATTAATATTAGAATCTGGCCGGTTGTCTGTGATGACTGTAAAGTCCTGTCTGATGTTGCTTTCTCTTGTAGTGGAACTCTTCAATCAATCTATCAGTGGCGTAGCTAATATTCTGTCTGGTTTTGTTAAGTTCCTAGGAATGCAGTGGTATCAGATAGTTCCTTTGAACTTCTTCTGATGTGAAATTAACCAGTAACAGTTAGCCCATGAACCATATGAACTTTGGATAGTATTGGAGCAAACTAATGCCCATCGCATAGAAACGACTCCTAAAATCAGTGTCCACGATTCATGAATCACATCATAGATCACTGATTGGCCACCTGATTGAGCTTCAGTTAGAGAATTGGGTTGGTAGTAAAACGATTTGTGAAGCAGGGCGTTTAATATCTGGTTTTCAGCAGTGAACATTAATGAATACCTATATGTGTACAACTTTTTATTAGCCGGACCGTTCAAAGCAAATGGTTGCTAGATTTCATTTTTGTCAAGCATGATATAGCCACTGCCTACATATGTATGCTTAGTCGAGTTGCTGAAATATTTTTCTTCGTTTGATTATTGAATTGATTCATAATTACATATGCACCACTGGCAGCTTTCGAGGCAATTTGCACCCCAAATGGGAATTAATACACAGAATTTGACACCACAGCAGCAGCAGCAACTGCTGCAGCAACAGTGGTTGAGGCGCAATCAACTGGCCAGCCCCCGTGGTCCTCTTACGATGGCGGACAAAAACCAGGCTATGGTAAATGTGAAGATTGAGAATACGGTGGACTCACAGATTGATAGCCCCTACGGATCACTTACCAGACAACAATTGCAGCAGCTAAGGCACCATCAGCTTCTACAGCAGCAGCAGCAGCAGTTTCAGCAGCAACAGCAAGTTCAACAGCAGCAGCAACAACAACAGCAACAGTTTCAACACCATCAGCAACAACAGCAGCAGCAATTTCAACAACAGCATCAGCAGCAGCAACAATCACAGCAATTGCAACAACAGCATCAGCAGCAGCAACAACCACAACAATTGCAGCAGCAGCATCAGCAGCAGTTGGCCATGTCAGGAGGCCAGAATGCCCAACTAGCGCAGCAGCTAGCAATGTCAGGAGGCCAGAATGCGCAACTAACGCAGCAATTAGCCATGTCAGGAGGCCAGAATGCGCAACTAGCTCAGCAATTAGCCATGTCAGGAGGCCAGAACCCCCAATTAGCACAGCAATACAAACAAATGCCATCGATGTAAGTACCTGTACCTCCTCAACTCAATTGATCTGTTTAAAATCTATGCTTCCATCTTGTTAACCCCTCTGATCTGATTGCAGGAGTGCGTACGGCATGAGGATGCCGCCGGTGAAAGTGGAAGCGTTCCACGAGCTGGTGAGTGGAGATTCGTCTCTGAAACCCGACAGCGACTCAAACAAACTCATGTCTCCCAAGTAGGTCAGTCTTACACCGTGGGAAAATCGCGTAGCCAGCGGTTAGCTGTAGTGTACAAAACTGTTGTTTCCGAAGAACTGAAGCCTTTGTAGTTTTCATCAAATCCAGCAAGGCAAGCAGTGTATTGTAATTGTAGATGTATAAGTGGTTACTAACTGAGGTGATAAGATCGATGTGGTAATTTATCAGAAACTTGAGATTCCTTCATCTGCCTGTCCTGCTAGTTCGATTATCTTCAAGAAAATCTGAGCTCCTTGTTTCTGTGAAATCAGCTGGTTTTGATTTACCAATCCATTAGCGAACTAATACCGTATAAGCAAAGCTTAAGACTCAGATTGAAGGGTATTTTTGGTTAGTTACCCCACCCCACTTTACCATGCATGCTTTAATCATGCCATGGTTTTCTAAGAGCAAGTTTAATAATATAGCTTACTACTAACTTCAAATTTTAAATCATTATCTATAATCGATCTAATAGCTTAATCATACAATAGTTAGCTATAGAAATATACTGCATCATTAATGAATAATCCACACATCTCTCTCATATAGTTTATTGGAGCTCGTGCTATAGCTGACTATAAATTTGTAGTCTGCATTTATTCTATCTTCTCTTATCTCTCCTCCACACACACACAAATCTGTGGCAACTTATATAGCTCGCTTATATCATCTTATTGTACTCGCTCTAAAACACTTGTTTGCTTTGATGTCGTGATTAACTTATACCATAGAGTCTCATCGATTGATCATATTTTCTAACAAGTTAAAGTGGCGAAATAAAAATTAGCTTATTGGTAGAACTTTATATATTTATATATTTGTTCGTAGCGATTTAAAAGCTAAGGCTAAAAGGAAATTACGTTGAAAATATATTAAAATCAACTTTAAAATTAAGTTCAAAAATTTAATTTTAACTTTTGCTTTGATAATTTTTCAGCTTTTGCTTTGACTTATTAGAGCAACCAATGGCTCGTACTTTTTTAGTCTTGAAACCCCTACATCAAAATCTTAAATCTGAAGCCAACTGTGTCACAATTGTTGCCAAATTTTGGTACCTATATAAAAAATTCTGCCAAAATTTTGGAAAGTTACCTAAATTTTGGCAACTAAGTTTTTATTCTTTAGCATCAAAATGAACAGGCCTTTAGCCACGGTTTTAGCTAATTATTTCTTTGCCACGGTTTTAGCTTTCAACTCAATTTTTTTTTTGTTTGAAGGAAGCTTTCAACTCATTCGCTCATATCACAACTTGCCTAAGCTAGTTGTGGGAAGCTTAGGCATCAACAAACAGCCCGTCTCTGCAGCATTTAAAGGCAAGGTACACAACCAGGTCTGGTCTGGCGCCGCCAACGCGATTCGGTTCCCTTTTTTTCCCTTGGAAGTTGGAAATGAGCAGGACTTCCTCCGGTTCTAGACCATCTCCCTCTGTAGCTAGACAATGACACACCGAAAGAAGGTTACCGTGGCTTGTCGAGTCGAGCCACCCATTTTTCTCCAGAATGCACGTGTCGGTGTCGCCCTTTCTAGAAGAAAAGAGTTTTATGCAGCTCGAAGGGGCTCTCTCTCTTTTCTTTGGCCTCTGATTCGTTGTTAATTTAATCCGCCGCAACGCAAAGCGTAAGAAAGCACAACGCATCAGAGACTTCTTGCCCGAATCATATGCTTTTAACCACTTCACCTCGGCCGTAGAAAAACTAGTCCGGATGCCTAGCGATTTCTTGTTATTGTGCACTCAATTTTGTGATTAATTAATACAGATGAGAAACAAATGCTTTATAGTTGCTAATATTGAATTCGATCCAAATGAACATGATACTAAACACAAGGGCAAATTAACAAACGCGAACAAGCTGCATACACAAAGGATAAGTAATTAAGGAGGACACACTCGTTATTAATCAGAGATACACTGAAAGGAGTACACATATACTCATATAGGAAGCAGCAGCAGCTGTGAGCAATAATCTGGCATAAAACAATTCGAGAAGCAGATTAATACTGCATCCTTGATGAGGAGTACTTGGGAGGATCAAGCTGTGCTGCCGTGTCTGTACAATAGATCGATCGATGGATGGATGCATCCTTAGCTGACGAATATAATCGACGGGTCGCAGCAGCACTCGTCGATCAAGCAGCAGCAGCAAAGCGCAGCCAAACTGCAGCAAAATCATCAACCAATAATTAATTAACCACAGAGTTCAAAACGCAAAGCACAATTGCGAGGTGAGTTCAATTTTTGATTTGTATAATTATATTTCGAAAGGAAGAAGGAACAGCGAGTGCTTACCAGCCTTCGAGGAAACTAGGCTGCCGCCTGGGCGGCGGCGCGGCGTACTGCGGCGGCGCCATCACCGGAGGCCCCTGGTACGGGCCCTGGTAGTAACCCTGCGCCGGGTAAGGGTACGCGTACTTGGGATCGCTCATCTTCAACTTCCTCCTCTTTCTACGAACACCAACTCAAAAGAAAGCAGATGTGAGTTGCGAGCGAGAGGAGGTGACGCGATGAGGAAGACGAAGAAGAAAGAAAGCAGCGTGTGGTAATGGAGCAGGTGGTATTCGGAGAGCGAAAAGCTTAACAAGAAGAGAGGCGTCACGGCGCGGCTCGTTATTATAGGCGGGGTGAAGGAGAGGCGTGTCGCTCGGCGATGGGTGGGCGAGCCGACGCGGCGCGGCGCGGATGGAGGCATCTGGAAAGCGCGCGAGAGAGGGATAGGGAGATGGTGGTTTGCTTCCGCGGGAGGCATCGGATCGCACCGGCTTTCCTTCCCTTGCGGTTGGATTGGCCACATTCGTTTCGTCGTCGCGTTTTCTCTGATTTTTTTTTTTTTGGGTCGGTTTCCGTGGCGGCTGCGATGGCGGAGGCTTGGCCTGGAGTACGTACGTGCGCGTAGTATGAGGCGACGTTGAACGTGAGCAGCCGCCATCGTCCGTCGTCGCACGTACGGCGGCGCGTCGGCAACGAATGCTTTGGAAGAACAGTGAACACGATAGGACGTCGACCCTCCTGGACCTTGTACACGAACTTCAAATAGACAAAAGCGGAATAATTAACTATTTGCGTTTTTTCGCAAGAAAATGTTCGCCAAAGCCCGTGTTTAGTTTCAAAGTTTTTCTCTTCAAACTTTCAATTTTTTTATCACATCGAAACTTTTCTATATACACAAACATCTAACTTTTTCGTCACATCGTTTCAATTTCAAACAAACTTTTAATTTTGGTGTGAACTAACACAGTCAAGATCTTGCTGTATTGCCGTGTTCAACTATTGCCAGATTCGACCAATAAACCCTATCTGAGCTGTACTTTTTCTTTGTTTCGACTGCCTCACAACATACCCTCCGGAGTGGCAGTTGGTATTTGAGGTACCATATAGGTTGATGTATACTTACAAATTATCAATACGAAACACCTCCGCTCAAAAAAACGAAACTCCTGAATTTTGTTGTTGGAAGAGCATATGGCTGCGCACTCTAACAGTACAATCCTTTTAGCGTCCATATGATCTGGCATTCTGGCTCGTGGTTCTGGCTGCCGCCGACGTGATCCATTCACCGGTGTGACAGTCGCCGTTAGCTCGGAACTTGGGCGAATTCCGCAATCGGATTCCAGTTGCCATTGGCTGCTGAAGACAAGAATGAAAAATCCTGTCCAAGGAAGCAAGCTTCAAGAGCACTTTCAAAATGCAAATTGACAAAAAGAAGGAGCTGCTCAAGCTGCTGCCGCAGATGATGAATCTTCCGAGCTGTGATGAGTGTCTTCTGAACAAGGAGGAGCAGTTGATTCCTTCTCTTCAAGAATCTCAAGCTAGCAAGCGGAGACGGCTGAAAGTGGCCAATGCATTTTGAACACACAGCGAATTTGTTTCATGCCATCGCAATTCGTAAATGTGTTACAAGGTAATCTTATGGGACATAAGTTCAATAGTTAAGCTTCCGTCACCCGACCTTTGGACTTCAGTTGATCACTCTCAACAAAATGTAAATTCAGTCATGCACGAATTCTCCTCTGGAAGGGTCTCTTGCTGAAATTCTGTCATGCACGAATTCTACTAGTACTGTATACAGTACTACTGTGGAGCAATGGGCATGTGAACTGACCACTGAACTGCTTCCCCAATTCAGAGTTTCAGACTTGGAATGGCTTCCTGGTGCCGTCAGTTTGTTTGTTTGGTCCGATTCGTTGTTAATTTTGCATGGAAACAATCGAATCACGAATATGTCATCAGCTAAATAAGCTATATCATTGTCAAAGGAAGGATTAAAGACTGAACTACTCGCTCAGCTACTACATAAGACTGCACCATAGCCATAACCTGCAAATACTCGATCGTTTGTCCATATACCAGCAGCTAACCCAACTGCATATGCAGCTCCAAGGGATCCGGTCTCCATGTCAGCTGGTCTGACGACAGGACTGCCCAATAGATCAGCCTGCAGGTGGGTGCATATATGTCATCAGTAAGCTCATCTGAATTCAAATACGAATAAACACATGGTACAAACAATATAGAACTGGAAATCAGTCAGACTGATTGAACTCAACAAACTTGCTTAGATCACCTAAGAAAGGCTAACACTAAGCTTCAGTATGACCAGTTCACTACAATCGGCATAAACTCTACAAAAATACATCGCAATGCCATGCTCCAACGTGTGCCCCATGACATAAAGCAGAACAGGCTGATATTGAGCAAATCTTCAATATTGCACCCATCTTTTTCAGTTGATAGATCGATGTGGGGGTACCTGAATTCTGTTAGCTGTTGCCTGTTTGGTTGCCAATGAGATGATAAAAATCCTTTTTTAGTTCTCAACCTCATCACGTAGACTCCTAGTCCTACAAACATAACGCACACGAGCTATAAACGAAATTAGCCTTACATGGATTGCATGAGCAGAGAAGACTCAAGAATGAGTACAGCCATATTCATATAAATCTAGCATTGGTCCATTACATCAGTGGTGTTACTCAAACTTCAAAAACAAGAAACGTTTTTATCACTACAAATGCACTCAATAATACTAGGAAATATACCATTTACATTAGTTCCAAGAAAAAGTACCTTTTGCATTTGACTTTAAACTCAACTATTGGGGAGAGACACCCCACAAATCTTTGAACTTAGATCGAGAAAGACCCAAACGCTGGCTGCCAAGGACGCTTTTCGCGTATAACTCTGAAAACAGTTATCTCATCTAGGACCTTTTTTTGGTGAGACCCAGAGACCGAACCCTGGTCAGCAACCCCACAACTAGATGGGTTGCCACCGTGCTGCCATTCACGCGTTCTCAAATTGACATTAGACTTGCATATAAGATACACACAAAAAATGGTAAAAGCAGGAATATCTATAACAATATTTTTAAAAAACAGCTACATATCCAATATCAAATTCGATTTTGCAAGACTGGGTGTAATCCAAACCGGACTGGGCCAGTTGGACCAAAGCTGAGGAGACACAAGTTCATCCCTGCTGTTATCTTCCACGTTGAATACTCCAATATCACGTCTATTATTCTTGAATTCTGTTATCCAATTCTGACTGTCATCGGTGAAGTAGGCATGATTTGCCTTGAGAGACGGAAATTCTTCAGCGCGGAGGCAAAGTGTCTGGTTATTATGCCCAACAAACAGGACATGGTCTTGCAAGCGATTGATCTTCACAAGCTTTTCTTCCACCAAGTCAGACTTATATACTTCGATACTTGCAGTATTCTTCAAAATGGCATCATAATCATCTTCTGACGGATGAACGTAGTCGTCCTCTTCTGTTTTCCAGATTTGCAGCACATCACCCCATGGCGCATGAAGTATGTATGTATTTCTGTCACCATCCCCTATATCCATGACCTTTCCCATAACAACCTTCACCATGGCAATAGGGCCACTGAGGTCAATTGCATGAATTTCTCCCAACGTAGTGACTGCATATAGCAGGCCATCCTTGTAGGTGCAGTCTTCATATCGGCCGTACTCTGGCAGGTAGTCCCATTCATCATCCCCTACCCTTGCAAATGAGAGCTGACCGAATGGATTGCGTATAAGCACTACAAGGAGCTTTCCTGTCGATGTTTCAGAGAATACAAAAGCCCTCCCAGTGAGGAACAGCTGCTGCCATCTAGGAGAAATGATGGATCCCATTGACCTTGAGGAAAACATCACTCCGTCGTGCCAGAACTGGCTCTGATTCTCATACTTGACAATAGCGCCCGACTCGTCGTAGGTGGGATTAACCTGCTCCATGGTGATCACTGGCGGGAGGGCCATCTGCTCCCTAGTGACTGGGTTCAGGAGGTGCATCTCACACTTATCATCAATGGTTACCAGCCAACCATCTGATGACCCAATCAGGTATCTATCACGGATGGGTGGATCCGGGAGAGTAATCTTGTAGGTTCTCTGCTCCGCAAGGCTATAGATACACCCTACATTCTTACCGGCAGATTCAGAGGTGTAGAAGAGGCAAGGCGTCTGGTGCCGTTTATATTGTCCAAGGCTGTGTAGTGTGGTGTATGCAGAGTGCAAAGAGGAGCAGACGGAGCTCGCACGCAGCAAGTCAGGGATCTCCAAGCGGGAAAGTATTTGTACCAGCAAATCCTCCGGCAGATGCGGCAATTCAGCCTCCACCATCGATGGCAGCACACTAACATATTCTTCTCCGATGTGAGGAAGAGCTGAGAGCTTATGCAAAGCTCCCAAGATTGCAGAGCACAAAGCCGTAGCTAGCCTGCCTAAGCTCATTATGCTGGCTACGCTGCAGGTCGCCGTCAGATCACTGCTTCTACTTGCAAGATGAAAAAGAAAAAGTTGCTACTACCTTTGATGCTGCAGCACGCCGTGAGTTGGGCTTTGGCCCTGGATAGTGAATACACTTATAGGCAACAAGGCAAGGACGGCTTCGACTCCGAAATTGAATGGGAACCCGAATCCAAGAAGGAAACTGCTCCTGTCCTGCCTGCCTGGGGAATTCTGGTATTAGTGCACGGGCGAGCTAAAGCACTGAAATAGATTCGGAATCGGGAGTTTGGGACCAAACCTGAAACCTTTTGCCGCAGAGAGTCCGAATCCGACGAGTGTTGAGTTCCTCTCTCCCTGTGTCGTCGGAAGCAGCAGTAGTAGTAGAACTCGGCCATTCCACTCGCCAGGAGGAGCCAGCCGACGAGGGCGCAGCGGCGGCGCAGTTGGTTGGGTCGTGCGGCTACTTGGCTGGGTTGGGTTGGCCATGGCCGCCACCCCGCCCGCATTTCCTCTCTCTCCGTCGCCGCCACGCCGAGTGGAGTGCTGCCGCTGCGCCACCCAACCGATCCTCCCTCCGCCGCCGGCCGCCGGCTTCGGCTTATCGTCGTCTCCGACACGAGTTGGGCTGCGGGCCCAATACATACTTGGGCTTAGGCCGGCCTGCGCGTTGGCCTGCTTGATGTGTCGGCCCAAAATGGTGGCCGGAGACGCTGAACGGGGTGGGGTAGTCTGTTATTTAACCTTTCTCTCGCCAACCTGCCCACCGCGCTCTCGCTCTGCCACCGACATTGCGCCACCGCTCGCCGGAGAAGCCACCACCAATTATCACTCTCAAGGATAATAAGGTGCATCATGTTCCTCCCTTCTTCAGTTCTTCTTCCGTTCTTCCCTATCCCGTTACAGAGTCTTTCTTTGCAGACACGTACGCCAAGAAGCGTTCTTGGTTTCTTGGCCGCGCTTGCGCCACCACTCGCCGGAGAAGAAGACACCACCGCCATTTCTGGTTTCTTGGCCGCCCTCTGCCACCACTCGCCGGAGAAGAAGCCACCACCAGTTTCTTGGCCGCTCTCTGCCACTGCGCTTGCGCCACCGCTCGCCGGAGAAGAAGAAACCTTCACCGTTCTTGTTTCTTGCCGCTCTCTGCCACTGCGTTTGCGCCACCACCAAGCACCGCGCCGCGTCCAAGGATAATAAGGTGCATCCTCTCTTCCATAACGAGCTCTTCATCTCTTCTCTTTCTCTCTTCTTCCCCATCCCGTTACAGAGCTATCTTTGCAGACACGCAGGGCAAGAAGCGTTCTTGGTTTATTGCAGACAAGAATCGTCTCTCCACGACTGTATCCGGCGCGAGAGACAGATGGGTCCCGACTCAGGTAGCGCCATCTCAGGGTGGGCTGAGGCGCCATGTTGTCGTTGGTTGGCCGCGCTGTTCGGCTGTCCTTCGCAGTCGCGAGGATCTTCTCCAAGGCTGCAGCCTTCTTCTTCTACGCGATAACAGGTATCGTGTTGTATTTTTACTGTTTGCTGGAGTGATGGCGCCAGAAAATGTGGATTCGCATTTTCGTTTTCTTTTGCTCTGTATACAAACTGCTGCATCTCTTTTAACAAAACTAGCTGGGCGGCTGGCGCAATTACGCGGCTAGCACCCATACAAAAATTATATATTTTTAATATAATTTTAATTAAAATTTATTAAATAGTTATCTCGTTATTTTAAGACTTTAAAAGACTAAACCTTATCATCATTGTGTTTCTAATTTTATAGTTTTTAAAAGTCACACCAGTTGCTACCCCTTATTTCTGTCATATCATTTTTTATTTGCTTGCTCGATCTACCAATGTTTCTATCCATTCTCCTTGGAAACTTTAAAAATTAGATCATATAATTTTTAAAGTTTATTATCTCGTTGGGTTTCGTTTTTATAATTTTTAGAAGTCCCATCAAACGTTACCATTATAATCCTCTATGGTCGTCCATTGTCACTTCTCTTTATTGTCATTAGTATTTTAAAAATCGAACATAACTATTGTTTAGGTTTATTTTTTTACATTCTAGAAGTTTCGCTAAAACGTCAGCGACTTTGTCACTGCACTCCTCTACGGCTCGCCCGCTGTCTCCCTTCTTTATTGTTATTAAGATTTAAAAATCAAACATGAGTATCATGGGGGTTTATTTTTTTACTTTTTAGTAGCCCGAACCTTTAAAAATTGGACTTATAGTTTTTAGAGTTTAGTGTCTCGTTGGGTTTTATTTTTTATAACTTTTAGAAATTCCGTCAAACATTGCCACTGCACTCCTCTACGACCCGTCCGCCGCCTACTCTTTATTGTCATCGAATAGTAAAAATCGAACATAACTATTGTTAGAATTCATTTTTTTTACTTTCTAGAAGTTCCACCAACCATCGGCGGCTCTGCCATTGTACTCCTATACGACCCGTCCGTTGCCTCTCATTTTTATTGTCATTTAGATTTTAAAAATCAAATATAATTATTATTGGGGTTTATTTTTTACTTTTTAGAAGTCCCGCTAACCGTCTTGACCGATTGCTTCACGACCTACCTGTTATGTTTCCTTTTAATCATCATTAGGATTCTATTTGATGTTTTATTAATAGTTTGTAAATGTTCCATCAACTGCCACCACTCTACTCTTTTATAGGCATGTTACTTAATTAATCTCGTCATGTGTTTTAGGTGGTCTTTTCTTTCAATAGTCTTTATTTTTTTTATCACCAATTTTAGTTATTTATAAATTGTATTCCTAGTTGAAATCTTATTTTTCTTTTTCTAATTTCAGAATTTATTTATTTTTTTTGAATTTTAACTAATATTGTATTGTGTTCTTTTAATATTTTTATTTTTTTATTTTCATTTTAAGTTGTTTCAAAATTGTAGTCCTACTTGAACCCTCTTTTTAATTTGTCTAATTTCAGATTTTATTTTATTTTTTATTCTGAATTTTAATTAATCTTGTATTGGGTTCTTATATGTCTCTTATTTCAATATTGATTATATTTAATTCCGAATTTCAGTTAATTTTAAATTGCATTCCTACTCGAACTCTTTTTTCTAATTTCAATTTTTATTTTTTATTTTGAATTTTAATAATCTCGTACTGTTTTTTTATATGGACTCTTCTTTCAATATTGCTTAATTTAATTCCGAAATTTAGTTATTTTAAAATTGTATTTCTACTTGAACTCTTATTTTCCTTTTTTGCTAATTTCGGATTTTATTTTATTTTTTATCCAAATATGTATTAATCTAGTATTGGGTTCATATATGAACTATTCTTTTAATAATGCTTCTTCATTTCTTGCAATGTTAAAATGAATTGCAGGGGTTCAGTCTCGAAAGGGAAAGCATCATAATGCTTTGTTTTATGGCAAATATTTTAAGAGCAGGACCTCTCGTTCTACCGCTAGGGCTATCAACCTACCTACCAGTGCTCAGTCTTCGAACAAGGAAGTGGTACGAATGATTTTGACTTCTCAAATTATAACCTGTTAGTTTATTTTTATTTTTTGAGTTAATGGTTAATTTATTTTTCTTTTATTTGTATTATAAAAAAGGAAAAGAGAAATATCTCTGTTAACAGCGAAATTTGGTAAGCCCAAAGTTACCATCGGCTTAGAGTCAGTATCGGCTTCAAAGTTTTAGAATCAGCCGATGGGAGTCAAGTCGCCACGATGTCGTGTTCTTGGTGAAGTCGGATCAATCAAAGGAAGCTTATCTAGAGGAGTCCGAGTTCAAGAAGGATGCGGCATGACAAGTTATCTATTAACTAGGAATAGTTCGTTAGTTTCCTTTTATCTTCAGGAAAGTGTGTTTAGTGTCCAATAAGGACTTTATCTTTTCCTTTTTAGTTTCTTTCTTTTCCGACAAGGATTAATATCTCCCTATGGGTATAAATATGTACATCCGGTGTCATTATAATCTATCAATCTATCGATCAATAATACTCTCGGCGCATCGCCACCCTCTTCCCTGAGGTTTTTACTTATCTTCCGGCGGAACTTGGGCACTTGACGCAGGGCTGCATCGGCTTTCGATCTCCAGCGAAGGGGTAAGTCCTACGTTCTGTCAGGCCCTGGTGAATCTGTCGGCTACGTTGGTATTGTTCAAGGCTACATCCATTCGATCTCTTGGATCGCTCTGGTTTGGTTGATATATTTGCCTACCTGATATCTCAATTCTATCTCTAATTGCATTGTGTTTAGATACGCATCGGTTTAGTTGGGACTGTCTCGATTAGGTCTGATCTCCTGTCTTAGCCGATATATCTCTACAATCATAATGTTGTTCTAAATAGATTTGTTATATCCATCACAATAGACAGATCTATCGGCTCATCGAGTATTAGATTATCATATACAATCTCGTGCTGCATCGGTTAGGTTCGATCTATTAGATCGTTGTTGATAATATAAGTCTTGTTAAGCCGATAGGTTCATGCTAATGTTTTATCGGGGTGCTAGCCGATAAGTTATCTGGACGTTGCATCGGCTTGTAAGAATTGCATATATATATATAAGTTGGATTTAGCCGATGGTAACAAAGGTTTCACTGTTTAATCTAATCTTGTGGATTTTATGACATCGGACCTCCAGCCGATGTATGCTTTAACCTTCGGATCAATATTTGTTCTACTATATTATATTGATAGCCGATTGGTTTCTACTGGATTATATTATCATCAGCCGATTGCCTTTATATCATTATCTACATTGGACATATAGCCGATTGCTTAAACCCTATCGCTATCGGCTGGTACCGGCATCGGCTATTATCGGCTATCGACTGGAACTACTCCATCGGCTTGTCAGCCGATCGGCTGTTTTGATCTATTATTTGCAAATCTTGTCAGTTGCAGGATCAAACTGACTGGCACGCCCGCATCTCATTAATCTTTGGACCTGCACAGGAGTTAAAGCAGATCTCCCAGGCCGGTGTGTTCGATTTTTTCGTCAACAATCTCATATAAGTTTAAAATCTATTTGAATTAAATCTGTACAAATTATATATAGTGGTCAGAATCAAACAAATATGATTTTAATCATGGACACGTTGAACTTTCAGATCATATTGAATCATTTAAACATGACGCAATAGCATGGTGTGCATGGTGATGCTATGGTGCTTTAATGATTGCCAACTTAATTAGTATATGGCATGTTCTTATATGATTTTTCTTTTCCTGAAATTCGTAGACCGTGGGTGAGAGAAAATTTCCAAAGGAAGTGGTAGTTGCTTATGTTGATTACTGTAAACGTGCATCAGTCTGTGAGGAGAATCAGCGTGTGTGCCATATGTATGTGTTCATCGAGCAAAGATGTCAGAACTACATAGTCAAACAATCTAAGGTGAGTAATCTAAATGCGCATTGTAGGTATTACGTAGAGACATTTGTATTCTTGTCCCTATTTTTGGATTTAATTGTGATTTTCTCTGTTTTTTTTTTTCCTTAAAAAAATGAAGCAACTGTTTGCCCTGTTTTTGAGATGCATTGCCCTTGTTATGTATGTAATGTTGTATTTCAGCAAGTCTAATTTCCATGTCGTATATAGTTGATAATCCACTGCATAAATTTGCACGGCGACATCGGTGTGGAGTGTGAAGCGCCAGGTTGCACTGTAAGGGCAATGACACATGAAGATCTTGAGGTTCACTCCTACTTCTGTCACATTCAGGCTCAAGGTGATCTACCATACTGTTGCAAACATGGATGTTAACTGTGGGTTAACATTAAATACTAGCGCTTAACTTAATTCTCTTTTGTCTTTTTAGGATGGTGGAGACAATACGAAAATCTCGAGACTAGCCAGTGACCACAGAATGCCAAAGTGTACCGAGACATCTTGGTGTAGAGCGAGTAGTACAGCAGTATGGAACTTTGAACAAGAGTTTCCGCTGGTGGTTGTTTTGGCATGCACTTGTACATATGCTTCTTACTACTTTTGGAGCTGTTCTTTACTGAATTTATAATGCGCTTACACTCTTGTCATAAGTTGTAAATGAATGTTTGCCGAAAAAGATTGTTACAAAACTATATGGGATTTGCATCTACTTCCTCCATTTCACAGTATAAAACTTTCTAATATTTTGCCCACATGCGGTACGAGCACAGGCTGGTTTGTTCTTCTTCGTGTCGTGCGGCTACCTGGCTTGAGTGTGAGTGAGTTGGTTCGGGTTTGGCTTGCACCAGAATTGTGTTTGCATTCAGACACTTTCAGAATGCCAGCAGCGACTTCTTTTCACGTTATTTACCGATTATTTTTTTTCAAAAAAAATCTTCTATTGTAGTGATTACAACACATGTTTTAATTTATTTGTTAAGTCCATTTATCAAAATATTTAAATTATTCTACAATTGATCTGTTTTAAACTAAAAGCTAGATAGTTCTGGTGGAAATTAAGCCTAGTCCGCTCAATAATCTGTTTTAAATCCAGCCTAACATGCCTTTTTGCCGTCCTCTTTGTTTAGAAATTACCCTGGCCCTACATTTTATATCTTTTGTTCATAAATTACAACTTCCATTAACTACACATAGTTCAGGTGGAAACCAAAAAATTACATCAAATTGGTCTCACACTACAGCAACTATATATGCTAGTATATATTCAGTTCACTGAAAGCTTGAGACTGAAGGACGCAGAAAAAAATGCTGAAACATGTATTGTTTGGGGAAAAAGAACTAATCAATGAATCAATGGATTCCCTGAGAGTAGTCCATCGATCCTTTGTTAGAGTACTTCAATTTATAGTACCTGTTTAACTATCACATTAGTAATCTCTTACTTACTCCTTTGGATTCATCCACTAAGTGGTAGACTATCAAAGCCAATTTAGTCTGTACAAAAAACAAAAACCTAATAAACTCGATTGTAACATACTCATTTTTCCTTCAACTCATAGGCCAACCCCGGGTAATGATCTCAACTCAATCAAAATGATTCAATATACCCAATTCGAACTTGAATTTCGCATACATAAGGATACACCCTATTTGTATCAGAAGCCAAGTAAACTATATGCAACAAATTACTTTGGTTCTTCCATTATCACATTGGCATTTGACATTGTACACCTCTTACCAATTCTTGATGAGGCGACAGGTTAGCACTGGAACCACCACACAGCCATAGCCATGGAGGATCAGAATTGAGAAGCTTCAGAAGCTTCCAATTCAAGATCCCTTGAGGCCGGACACCTCGGGAAGCATACCCTGGATCCTCCTCAGCTCGGCCAGCGCCTCCCGGGCGTCGGGCCGGTCGTCCTTGTCCGGCGCCACGCACCGGAACGCCAGCTCCGCCACCGCCTCCACGCTGGCCATCACGCCGGCGCCCTCGCCGAGCACCGGCTGGTCCACCACCTCCCGCAGCTCGCCCACCTGAATCTTGGCCACCACCCAGTCCGCCAGCGTCACGTCCCTCCGCTCCCTGCCCACGTCCACCGGCCGAAGCCCGGTGACGAGCTCCAGCACCACCACGCCGAAGCTGTACACGTCGCTCTTCTCCGTCAGCTGGAACGACCGGTGGTAGTCCGGGTCGAGGTACCCCGGCGTGCCCTGCGGCGCGGTGCAGCACACCAGCTCCCTCCCGGCCCCCGTGGCGCACGCGTCGGGCGGGGACAGGAGGCGCGAGAGCCCGAAGTCACCGAGGCGGGCGCGCATGTCGGCCTCCACGAAGATGTTCGACGAGGTGACGTCGCGGTGCACCACGGCGGGCTTGACGCCGAAATGGAGGTACTCGAGCGCCGACGCGATCTGGACCGCCATGGCGAGGCGCGTCCGCCAGGGGAGCGGCGGCGGCGGGGGCGCCGCCGCGGTGACGCCGCATCGGCGGTGGAGGTGGTGGGAGAGGGTCCCGTTGGGGACGAAGTCATAGACGAGGAGCAGAGCGCGCGGGTCGGCGCAGAAGCCGTGGAGGCGGACGAGGTGCGGGTGGCGCAGCGCCGAGAGGATGAGCACCTCGTTGCAGAACGACTTGGTGATGGTGGCGGATGCGGAGGGGAACGACGGCGACGGCGACGGCGGGACGTGGAGGCGCTTGACGGCGGCGGGGCGGCCGCCGGGCGGGAGGTAGGCGAGGAACACCGTCCCAAACCCGCCATCCCCGAGCTTGCGGCTCGGATCGAACCCGGCGGTGGCGGCGCGGAGCTGCTCGTAGGTGAACGAGGGGCGATGCTGGTGGAGCCCGTGCCGGCGAAGGAACGCCGCGGCGCGGGCGGCCGCGTTGGTCGGCCCCGCGGCCGGGCCCGGGCCCCTCCCGCGGTAGCGGCGGACGGCGATGGCGACGCAGAGGTAGAGCAGGAGCACCACGAGCAGCACCGCGGCGGCGACGAGCGCGGTGGTGAGCACGCTGTTGCCGCCGCCGGCCTTGTCCGGATGCTGCGGCTGCGGCGGCGGGGGCGACGCGTGGCGTCTCGCCGAGGCCGGCGGGGGCAGCGCCGCGGCGGCGGCGGCGGCGGCGGCGAGGAGGAGAGGCGGTGGGGGCATCTGGGCTCGCGATCCACGGGCTGGACAAAAGTGGGATGCGCTGCGCGGTGGAGGAGGAGAAGGTCACAACTACTATGCAATAGAGTAGACTCCACAACTCACGTCAGCACATGCCGCGCCTGGCAGGTGGGGTCGTATTCCTTTTTTTTTTCTTTAAAACATAGTACAAATATAAACGCTAACAACACGTGTATACTCATCTTTATAAACGCATACTCTATCCCTATAAGTATCTCCGGAAGATTAGACTGATATATTTGAGATTGACGAAGTCATTACGAGCATCTCACTGCTGATGTATATGTCGCCTACAATTGAAAGAATAATTAGCCGTAAGTATATGTGTAAAGTTTAGAATTTGAACCCATTGAATTGATTTCAGCACAAGACCTAACCGATTGACATGCACTCATTTTGTTAGCCGGGTTTGAGAAATGCCTAAGGGCCTTCCAGCTAGCTCTATGAGATGATGGACTAGACGAACTAGATTCGATTCCAGCTAGCTCTATGAGATGATGGACTAGACGAACTAGATTCGAAGTCTCATCTCTTCTAATTATTTGATATTAGGTTATTTTCTAATATTCATGTCTTTTTTGAGCCGGGTTCCTTTTAGCTCAAACTTGTAGATCAATGATTCAAAGCGTGTTCTAAAAAAAATTCAAAGCGACAGATTTGAACGAATTTTGTTCGTTTTCACTTTGAAGTTAGCGTGTTTAGTCACTCAACACGAAGTTTTGACTCCGATGATCCAATCGACCTCCGGGGTGTGATAGCGTACGTCGTTTTCACCCGGCGGAGCGAAGTTTCTTTTCTCTTTTCGGCGTCGGTTTCATGAATTCCAAGAGAGAAGTGGTGGGCATCACACCTGATTTGGACTCTTAACAGAAAAGTTTAAGGGGAGAGATTAGGCGAGTCAACCCAACTCAAAGCCATGGGCCATCCACCGTAGTGGATAGCGCAATACATAGATATATATACTCCATTTCTAGATATACCACACTATTGCCTATTGGACATTAATCGATCATTCACCTTATTTATTTTTTTTTACAAATATATAAAAATACGAGGTATGCCACCTTTAATAACAAAATAAGTAATAGATAGATATACTCCATTTCTAGATATACCACGCTATTGATTATTGGACATTGATTGATTATTTATCTTCTTTTTACAAATATATAAAAATACAAGGTATGCTATCTTTAACAATAAAAATAAGTTATAATAAAATAAATAATATTTATATTTTTTAAATAAGACTAATGATGAAATGTATAGTAAGCTCTAACTTAGAATAACGGAGAATGGCAGTGGATAGACATAAATCACACAAGGAGATCGGCGATGATGCTGTTTTGCAGCAGCGTCTCGCTGTGGCTGTGGCGGTAGGTTTGGTCGCCGGTGGTCTCGGCTACTTTTTAATGGCGCTCATCATGTTGGGCGATGCCGACGTGAGATATGGATTTAGTAGTAACAGCGACCTGGCGAGATGGGAATGGAACGGAATGCGGCTCTTGTTAATTACTTGTGCCGTGTGTCTCGACGCGATTTCGATTAGTTTTGTGAGGGTGATTAGCTGTTTATGTTAGGACGGTCGTCGCGATTACAAGTCGTTGTACTGTGGTAGGAGTACTAAAATACAGTAGTTGGAGGCGGCCACTGTAGTAGAAAGGGATATTGGAGATAACAGGTGAATGGATGAACAGTATATAGGGAGTAGTAGATGACAGTCACAGGCTCGCCACCAGACAACCAGCTTCATCAATGGGGGTTATTCACGGCGTTCCGTGCCAAATTTCATCCAACGATAGCTTTGGCATGTTGCATTGACCCGGCTCGGATAATCGACACGAGTCAATGAGCAGGTGCAAAATTTACTGCCCAAACCGTTGTGGATGAGTTCGATTGTGCTGCACATAGCAGGGTTTTCTTTGCGATTTACCGCAGCCGCGATATTACGGCTACAGCTAAAAATTATGAGTTCTAAAAACTGAGAAGGTTAGAGCAAGAAGTAACCGCAAGAAATTGCAAACGACCCTAGTACACAGCACACATATGTCAGGCAAGACAAGAACAACTTTAAGCTGTGTGGCAGGTGTTCGATTCAATCTCTGTTTGTGTGTACTCTACCGTTGAGTGTTCTGTCCCGGCATTCTTTTGAGATGGAAAGAAAAAGATGAGAAAACAAAAAGAAATCGAAAGCAAAAGGAAAAGGGGAAAGGAGAAGACGGCACGCACTTTGCGACGACACGGATTCAGTTATCCATCCCAGTCGCAGGCTCGCAACTCGCAAAGCAGCGGCAAGAAGATGCGAATGCGATAGTAGTATCAGAAATAGGCGTGCTTCATGTATGCACGCACGCCCATCGTCTACTTGATCAGAAGTTCAGGGCATGATAAAGTGTAATAGCTTAAATCGCCTAGAACCGCTGATACAGGCAGATTCAGATTCATTACCCCCAGGCTGAATCCTACCGAGTCTTCAGAAATAGGGTATCCATGGATATCAGAAATTAACTTCTGAAAGCCTATTTTTCCCCCAAAAAAAATATCATCAATAAATGAAGGGTATAGATGGTTTGAGGTCTCAAAACTCAACTATGAACTATAAATATCTCCTCTTCTTTTTTCTTTTTTTTTTTGCATGCGAATACCTCTGCTAATTTAATTTAGGCTAGGTTATATACACGCGACAATTAGATCCTACCAAGTACTCCACTGGTACAGGAAAAAAAATGAATGGAGTAAATGTACAACCAATCATTCCACCCAATTCGCTACCTTCTCTCCAAGATTATGGACCGTATGGCCATGGAAATGTTTTTGCCACTGAAATGCAAAACAATGAGGGGAGATCATTAGACGAAGAAAAGAAATATCAAGATCATCCGGTTGAGAGCACTCAGAAAGCAGCTAAGTACACTCAACAAAAATAATGTTATGAGAGTACTCCCTCCGTTCCAAAATAAACAAACTTAAGATTGGATGTGACGTAACATCCAATCCTAAATTTGTTTATTTTGGAATGAAGGGAGTACATACAAAGGGACTTCTCCATATCCTGAATGTCAAGGATAACAAACTTATAAAATTCTTACTAACAAAGCTCTCAACCATTTTATTCAAGTAGTTGGAGGTTATAGAAAAGATATGCCACATCAGCGTCAGTAAGAAATTTGTAACATTTTTTTTGGTAGGTGTAGCTTTTTCCTAGTAATTGGGTTCTTTGGTTAAAATACCAAAAGATGCAGCACTTGCGCATGTCATATAGACCACAGAACCATTATCAAGTTATGTTCACTGTTTAAGGAAAACCAACAACCTGAATTATACTATGTTTGCTGCTAACAGAATGATACCACCATCTTCAGTACATGGTAACACTGACCTTGTCATGCTATTAGTGACCTGAATTATACTATGTTTGCTCTATGCCTCTATATCAGAAGGAATGTGGCACTAGACTTTGTGTAAGCACCATCTAACATGAACAGCACATGGTAACACTGACCTTGTCATGCTATTAGTGTTCTGCAAAATCCTAGGATGCACTAATACATTTCTTCACTCTCTTCTAAATAAAAAGCTTAGTCTGAAACATAATCTAGGACAGTCACTGTTTGTAGATGCTTCACATACAATTTGCAACAATATTGTAAGAGGTCAACTGGATCTAAATAACAAAAAAGGTAGGTTGAGCTGTAATGGATGTTTAGTGCAACTTCATTTACTACTCCCTCCGTTTCACAATGTAAGTCATTCTAGCATTCTCCACATTCATATTGATGTTAATGAATCTAGACATATATATCTATCTAGATTCATTAACATCAATATAAATGTGGAGAATGCTAAAATGACTTACATTATGAAACGGAGGAAGTACTAGATTAATCCATCTCCTTTCTACCGCTTACTCTCTGAAATCTCGGGTTTGTGTTTTTTATCTTTTCTATCAATGAAATACGACAACCTTCGGGGTTTTTTTTTAAAAAAAGAGTACTACTTACTCTCTGAACCAAAATCTGAAGAGGACATAGTACGAAAAGGAACCTTTCCTACAACTTCATTATAAAGACATCCTACTATCCTAAACTTGCTGAAAATGGGGTGCCTTAGCATTGTAAAAGTTGGTTATGTGGATATCCATTCTTTGATTCCCAGCTGGTTGAAAAACTTAAAAGTAGTGGCTGCCTGGCTGGTATCATCATATCATAAACAAATTATATTATGTTCTCATAAAAAAATATATTAGGCTCTAGTACTCCAGTTAACAAGAGCTAAAGTACTCTAGGACTGGAAGCATGAGAGGGAACAATAACCATTGATCCTCTGGCTCTACTTTCCAGCTATAAAACTAAGCAACACACCGAACTAACTTTACCTAATACCCACGTTATGCTCTGCAAGACCTAAGTCAAATGCGCCATTGAGCTAGTCCATCCTCAAATCATCTAATCTTAGACTAATCAGACAGATTCAGGGCATATCATTAGCCTAAATAAAAATTAGTTTCTTTTACTTTTACAATAGCATCCAATAGAAGCAGGAGTAGTTAGGATGGTGAAAACAACAAGGAATGACAAAATTCACCTTTTGAGGACTCCTGGACAAGCACAATATGCATTGCTGCATTGTTTGGTGGCAGCTGCAGGCGGAGAGGAGCGAGCTTGCCAGTGATAGGGCTGCGAGTGCAGATGATTATGTCATCAAGGCCCGTCTCTTCCTGCAACTTGTGTGTGAGCTCCTCCAAGTTGGAGCCATTGAATGTGAATGAGCGTGTCTCGTCGTCTTCGTCCACATCGCCCTTATCATCTGCAATGTGGTAGTAGATTGCACGGCCGTCCACCTTGTGCAATGGCGCAGAGAAAGAGAGGGAGGACTGGCAGCACAAGGAAGTCTCGGTGTTAATTTTCTGAATCATTGCAAAAGTTTCAGAAGTAATTGGGAAATTGGAGAAATCAACTATAATAGTTCCAAATTTCTTGGCACACATATAATGACTAAAAGTTCCAAATGATTGCTAAATGCATTTGAGCATTTCTATTTGTTGATTCTAGATGCAGCTTTATGAAATGATTGGTTAGTTCATCCAAAGGACGACACATTAGCCTACGCAATTAAAGAGTACTCCAAATCTGAAGTCAATGATTGCTTTCTCAGGATGAGATGGAGACCAATTCTACAAACATGAGCTGGTCAATCCAATGGAGAGCAAGGGAATTGTTCGAGCAGATGACAAACCTCGAGTCTAGATGGCGCGGGCTTCGGCGGCGGAGGCTGCGGCGACGCGTCTTTCTCCAGCGGCTGCGGCGGGTTCCCGGTGTACGATTTGGTGGGCCGGTGGTGCACCTCCTGCGGTCGCGGCGGCTGCGGCGGCGCGTCCTTCTCCAGCGGCGGCGGCGGGTGCCCGGTGTAGGACTTGGCGGGTGCCCGGTGGTGCGCCTCCTGCGGCGGCGGTGGCTTCTTAAGCTCGGGCGCGTGGGCCGGCGACGGCGGCGCGGCGGAGGTGGGGGCGCGGTCGTGGCCGGGGGTGAGCACCTGCACGATCTCGACGTCCCAGAGCACCCAGTCCTGCGTGGCGGTGCGGTGCGGCACGTCGTGCGTGACCGAGTTCCGCCACGGCGGGAGGCCGCCGTTGGCGCGGAGGTAGTGGCCGTACCGCGTCTTGAGCTTCGCCTGGAAGCCGTCCTTGACGGGCTCCCACTCGAGCGACGAGTCGGTGGCGCGGCCGCCGGGCGGCGGCGGCGCCTGCAGCACCTTGCGGCCCGTCATCCCGAGCAGGAAGGGCTCGTTGGAGGCGGAGAGGTAGCGGCCGTAGCGGCTGCGGAGGCGCACGACGCCGGGTGAGTGCGGCACCCGCTCCACCGTCCACCGCGCGTTCGTGGCGGCGCCGTTCCGGTCCTGCGTGACGTGCACCTCGTCCTCGTCGGCGTAGAGGAACTTGTCGTGGTGGCTCTTCAGCCGCACCACCTGCGCCCTCGCGAACAGCTCCATCGCCGCCGGATCTCCTCCTCCTCCTCCTCTCCGAGGCGAGAGAGATTTTCTTCTTCTTCTTCTTCTTCTTCTCCAAGCGGCGGAGGCGACGAGGTGGAGTTGAGTTGAGTTGGCCGGTGACGAGGAGGAGGAGGGGGATTAATGGGATTAATTAATGAGGGGGGACGACGCGTCGCTGCGGGTGGGGGCCACGGTTGGGGGAGGGCCCACCTGTCGGTCAGTTGCGGGGGGTTCGACTTTGACTGGCTCGCGGTTGCGGGTGTCCGGCACGTCGGGTTGGGTCGTGCTGGCGAGAAGGCAACGCGCGGAAATGGCGGGACGCTGGATTCCCCCGTTTACCTCGCATTACTGCCTCTCTGATCATGTAAACTGGAGTAATTACTGCTTTGGTAGCCAACCTTGTACGACGATTTCGTTGTGCCTCACGTGATGATGATGATGATGATGCCTTGATCGCAAACCAGATCGTTCATCGAATGACAACTTGCATTGTTGTTTTTAGTTCATGTAGTACGATGCAAACATTGTTTTTTTTTTTTGAATTACGAGCTCAATTACTATTCAAGTATGAGGTCAAGTAAACATGAAGGCAGAGCAGAGCAGAGCACACGCGTTTGAAGTTGTACTTGGGCGGATTTAAGCGCTGACGGGGAAAGATGTGGATGGCCATCAATTCAAGCGGCCTTCGTAGCATCTTCTGCTGATAAGTTTTGGTTTGACCTGGAGTCTCGCCTATACTAGTTCCAAATAGTGCTCCCTTCCAAATACGGCGGCGCGTCATCAACTGCCGACCACAACATGGCCGCCCCCAAAATACTCCTACGAGATTGCGTGTTGCTTGCACCCGTGCAATCCAATACTCACGTGATGAGCGAGCCTCGTTCGTACCGGTCTACCGGACAGCTTGAGTTCCGATCTCGCGGCGACAATAAACCCACCAATAAACTTAACGATTAAGTAACATGAGGATAGAACAAGTGAACAACGCTGCACTTGCTCACTCTTTCGTGTGGCGATGAAAAACTAAATTCTCAAGTGTACCAGCAAGAATAATCAGGTTAGGAGTTAGGAGCATCTACTTTTGCCTTACGAGAACAAAAAAGAAAGTAATACTCCATCCGTCCCATAGAGATTTTAAGTTTTTAATTATAACGTTTGACCACTCGTCTTATTCATTTTTTTTACAAATATAAAAATTAAAAAATTGTGCTTAGAATACTATAGATAATAAAGTAAGTCACAAATAAAATAAATAATAATTTAAAAAAATTTGAATAAAATAAGTGGTCAAACGTTAGATCCCTTATATCATGAGACGTTGGAAATAAAAACTTTGATCAGTATAGCTGATTAATCCTATTACGTCACCAGTCTGGTAGTGGTAGCGAATAGCCCGTGTTTCTTGTAGATATGACCATACGATGATGGATAAGTTTCGAGAAAGTCTTGGAGACGTCACTGTCTTCCAGAGTAAAGTTTGCATATTGCCAGTGTTAAGCCATGCTACTATCCCTCTGTGTTTAGTTCACATTAAAATTAAAAATTTAGTTAAAATTGAAACGATATGATGAAATAGTTAAAAGTTTATGTGTAGAAA
Source organism: Oryza meridionalis (assembly GCA_000338895.3). Taxonomy (NCBI): domain Eukaryota; kingdom Viridiplantae; phylum Streptophyta; class Magnoliopsida; order Poales; family Poaceae; genus Oryza; species Oryza meridionalis. The sequence goes on along the minus strand of CM002526.2, from coordinate 37,659,803 downwards.
AGTTCTGATGCGATGAAAAACTTGAAAGTTTAAAAAATAACTTTGAAAATAAACACGGCGCCTGTATCATTAAGGCCTTAAACAATTAGCAAGAGAAAGCAGTCCCACAAGGAATAGTGTTAAGAAAATTAGGACAAGACAAACAGCTCAGCCTTTCCACGTTTGCATGTCCTTCTTTACAGTCAATACATGCATCAATAGAAGTATTTTTTTTTTAAAAAAAAAGTGTAGCGCCCATGAACTTCAAATGTATGGAAAATTTCCTAATTATATACAAACTTTTAAGGATAAATTTATTGTTATACAAACTTTCTTTGAATAGAGTTATCTTAAAAAGTTATTGGCACATCGGTTGGATGTAGATGCTGGTTTTTACCCATCTTCTAATAAAGAAGAAATTGAATAGAGTTATCTTAAAAAGTCATTGGCACATCGGTTGGATGTAGATGCTAATTTTTACCCATCTTCTAATAAAGAAGAAAATCACAAGTAATCGTTGTACGGACGTACGTCTGTTGGTTCGGTAAGATAGTACTACTAGTGGTGAATTCCATCACGCAGGTGACATTCTGGACGTGGTAACAACCCATCAAAACTTGTACCACAAATGGAGTATGTGGTTTCTGAAACGTATTGGAGTCATCAACCAAGCACCGGCGTTGAATGCGGTCCACGTCAAAAGACAGAGAAACTAGGCCAAATTTAGACAAGGGAGAACAAGGTGCTTGAAAAGTTTGTCAAATGCACATAACCATTCGTTGTCTCAACCATTATTGTTACCCCTTCCATACCTGCAGTTAAGTTAGCTTAAATCACAAGGAGAAGAAACGGTATTAATGGCGGAAATAGCATAAAAGGTTAGGCAAAGACCAGAAAAACATCCTAATCTAAAAAAAATATCCAATGAGGCAAACACCAATTCCACAACTGAGGGCATCAAGACACCAGTTTCAACGCGAATACCACGTCACGTCCATAACACGCAACCAATCCAACTGTGTCAGTGCACCTCGCAGTAATCAAAAAATGGGTAAATGACCATTCATCACCATGGACAGACCAATCACAGGAAGCACCACATATCGTGCCATTCTAAACTAGCGCGTTTATGTATACTCCCATTCAAATGGTCATAATAGATGGCTCCAACGACCATCAGCCACTGTCATTAAGGGTCAAGATTGACAAGAGTGGGACAAAACAACCAAAATGTAGCAAGCAAAATTTTGGCAGACCAATGGTGGGGCTGCAAAGTTTGTGGAAAGTTCTCTGGAAACCTTTTAGCCTTTTGACAAGCTGGTCCGGGTCACCATGTTGTTCTCCCCACGATGATCACACACAATTATCCTTTGGTTTTGTTCAGACCATGTTGCAAAAATTTGGAACGATATTGCTCCACCAGCGATTTATCCACGCTTCCTTCCCCAGCCAGCTCTTTCTGGGTCTTTCTTTGAGCCCTTCCTCTCTTTTGCTCCGAATGACTATCATTTCTGTTTTTCCTCTTTGCCAGGGCATCTGCCGGATTATGTTTACTCGACAGAGTTCGCTGCAAAACGGAGACTATGTTAAACTACTTCGCTTCATCGAGATCGATAATTTTGTGGTGCCGAAAAACAAAAGGTCCAATATTACTTACATTCCTATCAGCGGTTGGTGTTGCATCTTGTCTATCTCCATCCAACGCGGTGGTTCCCTTGTTTGACTTTCGTGCTCTTTTTGCAGGCCTTTGATCCTTTCTTTTATCTTCAACCATACTTTCCACAGTGCCACCATCTCCAGCTGCCGAAAGATCCTCTGCAGGCCCTCCACCAGGGTAGGGTAACTTAGATGATCTATCATATGATTTTCTCTTGTTCCCTTTGTTGAAAGCCCTTCTGTTATTTGCATCAGGGCCATCAGTTGCAGACTGATCTCCCAGAGGCCTCGCCTTATTTTGCGCAGCTTCTCGCAACTTATCACGGCAGTCCTTCCAAATTTTCTGGAGTCTCACTTTCTCAACATTCTCAAGTGCAAACTCCACAATTGGACGACGTTCTGCACCAAAAGTTTCTGCAAATGACAAAAAACAACAATGTAACTGGATATTAACAGACAACACCCAAAAAAAATGCAGCAGCAAACAAGCAAATGCTGGTTACTAGTAGAAAGGAAGGGAAGGCATTAAGGGTATAGTATGTCTCTGATGATCTGCAAACTGAGCAAAATTGAAAACTGCAGCTAGAGCTAACAGCAGCTCAAATACACAGAAAGCTCATGATTGGACAAGAAACAGCACAGATAGGTAGTGTGAAGCCATGAACATGTGATACAGTGATTCCATGCAATCCAAGGATGCAGCATTATGCAATAGGCAAGATTAGCATATCAGATTCTTCTCAGAGAAAGACATATTGCACATTAGAAAGTAAGTGAGACGGTGAGGCAGTTACACAGCATGGCTGCAGCAAAACAATACTTAGAAGCATTTGGTATAGAAAAGTGTACCAGGGTTATTGTTTAGGACTCTTAGAGCCACAAGAGCATGCTCATGTTCTTGAAAATCTACGAAGGCTACACCACGGGAATGTTTCTGTGCAGTACTGTTGCTCTTCTTTTCATTTTTCAGAATATTTACCTGTTCAAGACAAGTACACATGCATAAGCATTGTAAAGATACCTAGAAATAGAATAAAACAGAGGTTGAATAAAGAAAACCCAAGAAACCTTTCGGATGACGGGATTTTGCTTGTGAGCACGAGAAATAACTGCTTCTCTACAAAGCTTCTTTACATCATTAATGGTCATAGTCTTTGGCAGGTTGTAGATGATAAGCCTTGTTCTGGACACATGAAATTTTGGAGACTGGAGCATTTCCGCTTTTCTTCTAGCTAACCTACATGACAAAATCAAAGATTCCGTGAGCATTGTTCACATGATCCTTTGGCCATGAGCCCATGATTGAGAGCATAATAAAACTCCGTCTTAAGAAAGATTAGTGGACATTCAATAAAAAAAACTGAATACATATTATAGAAGAAACAATTGAAAAATACTTGACAAAATAAAATTAATGGAAAAATACTATGATTCAATAGTTTCATCTGCCGTACAGAGACACCTTTTTATTATAGAAAAGGTAACAAGACACCACATGCTGCCAATGAATTATAAAAATTGCATCTATCATAGCTGTTTATTCCCAGAGAAACATTAACACACATGTACAGTGGACATTTACAAATATAATAGAACCAACACTTTACCTATATTTCTTGTCAAAAGGAAGACATTGGCTATATTGGTACTAGCTGTAGGGTGATCTAATGGTGCACAGAAAGAAGGAAAAGATCAACTCTTACCAACTACGTTTATTCATGTCAGCATCGGATACACCTTCTGCAGCTAGCGTCCCAGCAAGTATTTCACCTTCCTGCCGCAACAATGAATTTGAGATAAGAAAATTGATTTAAGAGATGGTGAGAGAGTGAGAGAGAGGGTGGAAAGAGAGGGGGGGGGGGGGGGGCTCTAGTAAAAAGGTTACCTTAGTCAAGTATAGGTTACGTCGATCCTCCACCTCATTCTTTGCCTTCTCAAGTTCCTTTTTGTGAGCTGACTCCTTGTCCAGTGCTTTCATTATCTTAAGAGCCCTGCTCTTTATAAAAATTCCCAATCCAGGAGCAGCATTGGCAGCAGAAACTGCTGCATCAGCTGCCTCTGCTGTAGAGAACTTCAGAAAACCAGTTCCTCTAGGTCTCCTGTATAGATAGCACAAAAACATGCATTAATGAGTGTACATGCAAACGACCTCTGGTTGATACAACAGCAGGAAATAAAGGAAAGATGATGTTCTAACAGATGGTGAAACATACTTTGTGAGTTTGTGAAGAACTGGGAAGAAAGATTCAACCTTCCCAAATGCTGAGAAGCGCTCTGTTACCTCTTCATTACTTAGATCAAAAGGAAGGTTGCTTATGAATAATGTCCTATCCAGCCCAGCGTCTTGTTTCTTGAATTTTGTGGCAGGAAGGGTGTTTTCCTCCTGTGCCACACGTTTAGAATTTTCTAACTTGTCAGTTGCAGGTACAGATGCAGGTAAATGGGTCTGCTTCTGTTTCTTTTCTGATGTATCTTGTTCTGTTTCTGTGTCTGTATCAATATCAGAACCCTCATTGCCAGATGGTTCAGCCCTCTCAGATGACTTGATCAAATTTTCAAGAACCTTTCTTGAAATATCCATTTCAGTTTTGAAATCATCATCAGCAGGACAATTGGAAGTCTCCTGCTCAAGTTCATAGCTATCGTCTTCTCCAACAAGATTATCTTCAGACTCCTCGTCACTGCCTCTGTCTGATACATTTGCCAGCTCTGTAGGTACAGCAAATTCATGATATTTCCGCTTCCAAAATAGTAGTTCAGAAAGCACAAAGAATTGACAGGATTTAAGAGGACACACGGTGTATTAAAACAACTATTTAGTTTTTAAACAAGAAGCCAGCTGGTCATTTTGAACAACATGAACCACTGTTTATCTGTTGCCTGAGAAACCATACCAACGAAATGGCATGGTACATTTGCCAAAAGCCAAATGTCCATGTTAAAATAGCTGTTAAGAATATCGTTGAAGTACATAAAGATATTGCAGGTCACAGAATGAACGAAGGCAATAATTAAAATAATTGATACAAAAGTCTATATATTTACCATCATCCTTAGTGCTGGATTTTGCAGCAACAGTGTATACTTTCTTTGGAACAGCCCAATCAACAGCTATAGTTCTCTTTGCAACTACTTTTCCGTTAACATTTTTTATAGCCTGTTAAAGAGAAAAAAAAAATGCAATATTAGGACTTCCAAAGATTTTTTTTTGCTCTTACTGAATAGGGCACTGACCATACATTTTCTGCATCTTGTTTACGTGTGAAAGACACAAAAGCAAAGCCTTTTGATGCCCTGTAGAAGAATGAATGCAACAGAGTTATCATATCTTGCAATTTGCTTAAACCACTGAAGAAATAAAGGATTCAACGCGAAACATACCCGTCATCAGACTTCTGTGGAATAGACACATCCCATATAAATCCTGCTAAACTGAATATATCCATGATCTCCTTTACTGTAATCTGCAACAATGAAACAAAAACATGTAGCCTCTGTTTTATCTCTTCTAGGAAACAAAGCTTGGAAAAAGTGAACTTTTGCATTCAATCAAGCACCTTGAATGGTAGATTCCGGACTATCACTCTCCATTTCCTGATCTTTGAGCCCTGTATAGCAAGCAAGTTAGAAACAACTGCAGGTAAATGGGGAAATAGCCGAAGAGAAGCATATGATAGTGGTTCCAGAGTACAGATAAACACCATGCAACTCTTGTGAAGAAGGGGGACGCACAACAACTGAAAATTAGGATTTGAAGTAATCTCATTCTATCTCCTAGACTCCTACCCACCTATTCTCACAGCTGCAATTGCAGCCATGCAAGATAGTAGTAGTAGATTATAAGTGGAGACAAAGCGGTAGCATATCTATTGCGCCATTCACGGAATAATATTAGGATCTTTCTAACTGAAAGTGAGAAAAGCTTGATAAACTCACTGACTAATCAATCTCTAGAGGCTTGTACATCTTTTACAGATACAAAAAGGGAGTTAGTGGTGGTGATGGTAGTATCTTATGATTAATAATATAGTAGTGCCTTTTGTGAACGATTGCATGTCACCATCTGATCTAATGTGAACTATGTATGCAATATTTAAGATTTGGGGATACTAACTTTTTTCTAGTTTAGAACTTATAATATTTAGTTTAGATCCATTGCAATGAACAGGCACCATGTTGGTTCTGGTAAAATATCTAGTTTACTTATTGCAGGTCTTAAAAGGACACTGTAACTAACCATATTTGAAACTGTAGTCAGGAGATCTGTAATATATGTGGTATTCAGGACATTGCCAGGAGACACAGCAGCAGAAAGTTATTGTTAGTTTGAGACTCCAGAATTTGAAGTTCCAACCCATTTTTAATTAGCACATACGCATCCGTTTTAAATTACCATACTAAGTCATGATAGCCACCTTAGGTTAGAACATAAGGATAATTATATGTAGCTTTGAGGAGAAACTAAATGTGTGCACATGCACTACTACACTGGTAAACAAAAAGTGGAAGAAAAACGGAAGTATTTGAAATTTGTTTAATTGTAGAATAGAACAAGTCTATCAAGTTAAAATAATGAAGTAATGGCAGCACATCAAGGTAAATATAATGCAAGAAGATACCTCTCCACCAAGCTGACGAGCCCAAACAACTGCTCCCTTGATCTCCTTACGATGCAAGTGAACAACCGAATCCCAAGCTGATTTGACACTGGCAAAAAGTACAGCTGCTGCATCTGTTGTGCATCCATCTCGTTCAAGCCCTGTTGAGAATGACAGCCACTCCATAAATTATACTGTTTCAAGAACCACATGCTAGTGGTATTAAAGGAGAATAATTGTGTGTACAGCAGGAACTGGGCAAATGAGATAAAATTTAACAAGTCATACCATGGAGCTCCATTTCCTCTTTTGGAAGTGGATAGCTAACAGATACAACTGTGCCAATCTCTCCAGCTAGACGAAATACTTCACTCGCCATAGCAAAGTCTCGAAGACCACCAAATATCACAGTTTTTGCAACCCTTCATCATAAGCAATTACAAATGTCATACTGGATGAAAAATAAACAATTACAGCATGTATCCATGAAAAAACTAAGATTTTTGTGAGGTTATGGAAACTAAACTAGGATGGGATGGGGAAAAAATCAGCATAATTACTTAAATTGTTTTTAGGTAATGCTATGGTTTGATGGTATAGAATATTTGAGTCCACACCTTTGCTTTTCTGAGCTTTTCACCTTAGCAGTATTGGAAATGCTAACTTCCTTTGATAGTGTAGTTTCCTTTTTCAACAACTGTAGTGGTTCTGGTTCAGTAATACACCATGAATCAGAAAATTAAAGCATTGATAAAATTTAGGAATGGGAACAGTGATGGAATCGAACAATTTTCCTTTCAAACCTGTATCTGTTTTATGAGATGTCTCCTTGTGTTTTGCAGTAGAAGTAGCATCTGCTTCATTTGTTGCATTGGCATCCTTGGCTTCATTTGTTGCATCAGCATCCTTGGCTTCATTTGTTGCATCAGCATCCTTGGCTTGCACGGCTTACAAGCAAAAACAGCCAGGCAATCAAAATATCAATCAATTGAAATTCAGAACCAAATACCAGAAATAGAAATTTACCATTCTCCTTCTTCTGTAAACGTTCCTTCAGTGGAGCACGATGCGTTGCTAGCTTAACTCTAATTTTTCTACCAGCAACAGAGAATCCATCCTTTTGCTGAATAGATCGCTCAGCATCTTGAACAGTTGCACTGTATCAATGTAAATATGTCAAAAAAGTATAACAGATTGCGCGTCAGTTTTATGCCTTGTGCATATATATTTTCTGCAGAAAGATATTCCTTCGTGAATAATCACACGACACATCGTAAGAGAAACAAAAAGATCGAGCTAAACCAACCTCTTGTGATTTGGTTTGTGCATTAGTACAGTACATAACATATGGTGAAAGCTTCGTGCAGTAATATACTTGTAATAAGAACTATTGGTTTGGGGCTAACTTATGTGAGGGACCTGATAGGCTGGTATTAACCAGACACACCATCACTAGAGACACTGAATAAATGAATTTCCGTGTAGCATTAAATAATTTGCTCACTAGACCTCACTACTCATGATCAAAATCACTTCTCGAATTCTGGAATTGTGGCAGGAAAGGGAAACACATTTTCATCGGAAAACCAGAAAAGCAAGCAATGAAACTCACAATTGCACGAACCCAAAGCCTCTGCTCGTCTCTGACCCTGCATTAGAAACAAACACAATCGAATAAGCCGAAATTCATAGCTAATAAACAAAACCAAATTACTCCCTGCTAAACAGCCACTGAACTCACTTTCACTGAATTCTCATACCTTTCGGCGCGACCACGAAGCATCGCCTCACCGGCCCGACCTCGCTGAACACCGCCTCGAGCTAAAAAAAAACAGCAATACACACCGCGTATCACAGCCTCGCAGACCGAGACAGCAAAAAAATGCTAGCCGCTTAGCTTCGCCGGGGAGAAGGCTTTGGGATTGGGGCTCGCGCTTACATCGGCGGACTTGAAGGTGTACGGCAGGTTGGAGACGAACACGGTGGAGGGGCTGTGGCCTCCGGCGGCGCCGCCGGTGGCCGCATCGCCTTCCGTGGCTGCTCCCCCGCCACCACCGCCGCCGCCGCGCTGCTTCCGCTTACCCATCGCCGGCGTCGTAGGGGAGGAGGCGTGTGTGAACAAGCTCCCGTACTCGACGGGGCGAGAGGTTTTGTTGGGCTAGGCCGCTAGGGTTTATATCTTAGAATGGGCTATTGTTTTGTTGGACCGGATTGTCGAAACGGTGCATGCTTGGTTGGGCCTGTTTGCGTTAAGTGTAAAATAGTCTTATTTACCTCCCTCAACTATGGTCGAGTTTCATTTACATCTCCTCGGTTGTAAACGGACGGAATTAATAGCATCTCTTCGAAAATGAAGCTCGATCAATTACCAGCATATTTATTATTTAAACTACTAAATGTCAATATTAATATGATGTATAAAGAAATTTATAAGAAAAAAACACAAAATTTATAAATAGCCAAAAAGGGTACCCCTTATACGAAAACGACGTTTGATCGATTAGAATTTCCGTGAAATTTTAACCCATACATCTATATACTCATAAAAAGGTTGTGGTGGTGGTGACAGGGAATCTGTAATACTACTTGTGCTTCTACAGTTTGTATAAATTGCAGCTTGATATTTTATGATACTACAGAATTCCAATATTTGATTCAAGTAAGTAACTATCATACATTCAAATAAGCAAACAAGTTTTGTATAGAAAATTGTGTACTATTAGCTTTTTAAAAAAAATTGGAGCAACTCACTCGCGCATATTTAATTATGTACTATTAGCTTTTTTTAAAAAAAATGGACTAATATAATTTTTAAAGAAACTTTCGTACATAATTTTTTTATAAAAAATATACTGTTTGGTAGTTTGACAATGGTGCGCACGAAAATAGAAGTGGAGGTGAGTTGGTAAAACAAACAAAAAAAAAATACAGCCTAGATTTTGAAATAACCAAGGTCACTAACACTAACACAGCACCCTCATCTAACGGGCAGGCAGCTCGTCCGTGACGCGTGCCGCGTGCGTGACTGCCAGCAGCAGCAGCAAGCGGAGGAGAGGAGAGACGCGCCGCCGCCGCCGCCGCCGCCTGCGAAGCAAAGCGGCGAGCGAGAAACCAACGGCGCATCAAAGGGAGGATGGAGAGGGGCGCCGCCACCGCCGCAGGAGCGCTCTCCTGCACCTTCCGCTCCCCTTCCCCTTCCCCCACGACGTCCCCGGCCGCGCCCCATTGGCAGCCTCTCCTCGGCATCCGCTCCCGCTCGCGTGGCCGGGGCTGGGGCCAGCGCGCGGTGGTCACCGGGGCACCAAGGTTATTCCTGCCGCCACCCTGCCGGCGCTTCAGGTAGCGAGCTCCCTGCTGCCTCTTGTTCCCTTTTCCTTGTCCTCCTTGTCTCGGTTGGGATTGGGAATATCGCTCCTGCCGTCCTGCGCTCGCAAGCTGTTCGATGAAACACCTGTAAGTTTCGGGGGTAAGTGATGATGCCGTCATCTTAGGAATGGGATTAATCGATTAGGACACTTTATATAGTTTGGATTAGGACTGACAGCTTTGGATCGTTGAGCCTGTTCAATCTCGTGCCAGTGGAATGTTAACTTTGACAGCTAGTAGCTTTGCTTTGGTTGGTTGGAGGCTTGGAGCATTCGGACAAAAAGAGGTGAATATTAGGGAAGGGCCTAATATCAAATAATTAGAAGGGGTGAGGCTTCGAACCCAGGTCGACTAGCTCACCACCTTGTGGAGCTAGCCGGAAGACCCCCTGGGCGTTTCTCGCATTCGGACAGTTCTTTGTGCTCGTCTTACCTCCTTACCGGGTTTGACGATGTACATTAATTCGAATTTTGGATATTTCAGTCTAGATACTTTGAGCTTCTAGCAGATGATGGGCAAAACCTAGAATTTTGAATTAGCTACGAGGATGAAAAGAGTTAAATTAGCATGTTTCCATGTGCAGCGCTTTCATGGGTCAAAGTTGCTGGTGGCTTGTTGCATTTTACTGGTTTAGTAAGTGTAACCTTAAACGTGTGCGGAACTTTGTAACGTCACATGACTTGTCCTCTAGTCACGCCAGGCAAGAAGCATATCTTGCCCAAGTCTAGCCTGTTGGCAGGTGAAGCCAATTAAAATTAAAGAGATTATGTGGAACAACTATGCCCATCGGATATTTGCAAACGAAAAATAATTTGTGAATAAAACTTTTATATACGTGTTCTTAGCGATCTAAAAGCAAAGGCTGAAAAATAAACTTTGATGAAAAAACCTCAAAATCAACTCCAAATTTAATGTTCAAAATTCAAATTTTGGTTGATAAGCATAAGCGAAAAGATGAGGCCGTATATTTGACGTGTTCCCCACGTAAGGCTCACTATTGTGGTATTGCCATATGATTTTTCCCACTGGTAATCCTAAGACTTCCGGATTTTATTTCTCTCTTACAGACCTCGCATAAAGATATGGTTTATAATCACATCAATAAGAGTCGATCTTTTATGTTTACTGCTGTAAATGCTTAATAATGTGAACTTGGTTTCTCATTTAAAACTTTAAAATTTCTCTTACACACTTGTAGATACTGCAGTCAAAGCAAGCTTCTAGGCATGAACAAAGGGCAAAACAGATGCTCGTTGGCAACTTTCAGCTCATTTGGACAGCCAGGGATCAGTCTGAACAATGAAGATTTAGTGAAAGATAAGCTCCTAATAGATTGTGGGGAAGATCAAGATTGTGTGATTGGTATGCACTATATGTTTTTTTTTCTTCAGACTTTTTAAGTTTCATGCTTGTGTGTTTATTTTGCATGTAAAACCTATACCATGCACCTCCAGTAAGTGATAATTGCATGCCAAATCTATTATGGGCAGCTCATGTCTTTTTTTAAGGCTGCACATATACTTTCTTAGAAAACTCTGCACAAATCTTGCATGAGGCTAGGATTAAACCAGATTTTCATTGGATATTCAATGCATGTTTCAGATGGGATAGTTGCCTTGGGAAAGTTTGATGCCCTTCACATTGGCCATCGAGAATTGGCAATGTATGCTTCTAAGGCAGGAACTCCCTTTCTTCTTTCTTTTGTGGGAATTGCCGAGGTTCTTGGCTGGGAGTATAGGTGAGTGTAAAAGAGGCTATTCATAATTTCCCTTGGTAATCATTAGCCCAAAATAACAGAGTGCCTTGCTTGTGGCAATTCATGACTGCTTTCCTTTCATGCAGGCCTCCTATAGTTGCTCAGTGTGATCGGAAGCGAGTGCTCACCTCTTGGGCTCCATACTGTAAGAATGTAGTGCCTATTGAATATCAAGTTGAGTTTACAAAGGTCAGGTACCTAACTCCGCGGCAATTCGTTGAGAGGTTATCAAGGGATCTTAAAATACAAGGTGTTGTAGCAGGTAGAAACATGTCTTCTCTTGCAGGTGCACTATCTTACTGTATTGTCATAACCTTTTACAATATAGCTTTGTTTGTTATTATGACAGGTGAAAACTACAGATTTGGCTACAGGGCATCTGGCGATGCAGCTGAGCTAGTGAAACTATGTGAAGAATTTGGTTTAAGTGCATTTATTGTACGGTCAGTCATGGACACAGCTAGATCTTATAATGGAGTTACAACCTCCATAAATTCAAGCGACAAGGGGCAGGTTTCTTCTAGTCGTGTTCGCCATGCTTTGGCTATGGGTGATATGGAATATGTTTCTGAATTACTAGGGAGGAAACACCGCCTTGTGCTGACAGTTAAGGAAAACCACCTTCAGGAAAGGAAAAGGATTATGCTGCCAAAATCTTGCATGTTGAACATGCCACCAGCTGATGGTTTGTATGAGAATTGTGACCTTGTTAATGGAGGCCATCTTGGACTATGCAGGGTGATCATAAACTCAGAGACCATTGAAATTGAGATGAAAGATGAGAACAGTTTATTACCAAATACTATTCAAGAAAATCAGCAATTAGGTATTGAATTTGGATGATATGGTACAGCTCAATTCATGATTGGTGACATGGCAGGTCATATTTTGTATATCTTCATTATATCTGGCACCTTGCGGATTAGTTTGTGTTGATGCTAAATAGTGCTGATTTTATCTGGAGGGGATATAGAGCAAGAAAGAAAAAAACTGAGAACTTTGTATTCAAGGGTGTATACCTCATCGTGATCAAGCCAAAGAGCATCTTATAGATGAACAGAGATTTTGTGCAAATTTGCATTTCATGCAACGAGAAGACATGGTAGTCAGAGAGGACATCGCCCTTTTTCTCCCTGGGAATTGGCAACGATAGAACTGACTAGCTTCTAACTAGCTGTATCAGCAAAGCTGAAGCACAAGGAGGCATACAAGGGAACTCATTTCCCAAATCCCACCTAGTACGTTTTTTCCAGCTTATGAAATTGTGATTTGTACAAATAGGTTTCATTTACACAGGAACTTTCCATTGTTAGATAGCAGCTTGTTCCATCAACAGTTAATGAAATATGTTGCTTGATCTTCGAACATCTGGAGAGGTCTGGTCCCTAACAACGTTGAGTTTAGCCTAATCTAGCTTATGAAATTGTGATTTGCACAAATAGGTTTCATTTACACAGCAACTTTCCATTATTAGATTGCTGCTTGTTCCATCAACAGTTAATGAAATGTGTTGCTTGATCTTCGAATATCTGGTCCCTAACAACGTTGAGCTTAGCCTAATCGATCGCTGGCGTGTATTGGAGGAGCTCTGAAAAGGCTACCGGACAACTTAAAACTCTGTAACCTTAATCGTCTGTGTAGGTCCGTCAGCTCACAAGGTCTCAGAGAAACAGTTCATACTTTGGAACATAGTTCAAATTCAACGCCTTCATTGCTATGAATTAATCAAAAGGTCCAGCCAGATAAATAGAAATATGTACCTCCAAAGTTAAAAAAGTTAGAACCCTAAAATTGCTCTTTGACAAAAAAAAAAGAAAGAAAAAGGATATACAACAATGATACTCTGGTACACAAGTTGCGCTGTACAGATCTGAGCTTCCCAAGGGTAAAAAGCTTATTGCCACCTGACTAACCCAAACATGTCACAAAATGGAGGGGAGGCCCCGCTTTGAGCGTAAGATGCACAAATAACAACAGATGCAAAGATCCTTTAGGCCAGAGGCAGCTGAGACCAATGGCTTGTATTTCACTGAACTTCCGCAAATATGACTCGAGACAAAAACAACTCGTCGTGACGCTGTTCTTGTTTTGACTTAGTGCACAATCAGGTAGTTTTTATTTGCTCATATTTTTCACCTATGCTTCCACCTTTCTGCTTCTGGAATTCAATGTAACGTAAAGTGCTTGCAAAGAAGGCCTCTGTCGATGGATCAGCTACAGTGTTCTCACTTTGCTTCTCTGTCCTAATCAATTCAATCAAATCCTGGATTACAGTGTTTGTGATCTCTGGAATTCCTTTCTCGAAGAAGTACAAATACCTGGAAATAATAGAAGCATGTGGATTACAACAATAGCAATCATATGCACAAGAGAATATATCAGACTAGGTCTTGAGATTACTTGTTCAAAATTTCGATAAATAGCGCAACAGATCCGCTACTTCCCCTTGTTACATTAGCCATCTGTTGAGCGGCATTTGCAATTCTTAAGGCACGCTTTAAACAAAGGAGGACCCTGGAACAATTCAAAGCAACAAATAAAAACTTGTCAGTTTTCATAGATACAAGAATATAATTCAAGGTTAATGTATATATAGTAGTGCCTTTTGTTCCCATGAATAATTGACATAACCATGGGAAACTCAAAAGGATATTGCAAGTTTGCTGTGTACTTGCGTGTGCACCTGCTGTTGCTGACAGCTGCAGCTGTGTTTTATCTACCTTGTGATCTTTTAAAACAGTTTGACTCACCACAAAATTATAATAGACTTGTTTCCGTATCATTAGGAAGGTCCTAACATTTCATTTGCAATAACGAACTAAAAGTTGAAAATTACGGATGGCATAACTACAGTCTACAAGTTTCAACAAATCAGTATGCTTAGAAGTTTACCTTTCACCATCCATTATTCCGTCTTGGTCGTCAGTCCAGAAAAGGTGTGAACATGCATAAACCGCTCGGCATTGGTCAGGCTTCTTTAGAAGTTTTGCTGAGTACTGCACAATCATTCAACAGGACGTTATTATGTGCATAGAAGAGACTGATTTGAGAGAGAGAGAAGAGAAACATAATTCAATAAGGAAACAGCAAAGTAATTGTTACCCCTGTTGTCTTGTGAGTCAGGGTATCTCTATTTTCAACCCCGAATATATTCATCCGTTGAAGGGTTCCAATTATAAGATGAATTGCAGTGATTTGAGCCTTTGAATCCTGCATGTAGCATACAAACATTGTAGGTCAAAAATCGTATAGAGTTATAAAATGAGCTATTGACCCTAGTGTTGGAATGCATATTGCATGCGTTTATGATATGATCCGGGGGTTATATCAAATAACTCAATTGAAGTAATGCGACAAAATGGATGTGCACAAGGAAGGGCAACGCAGGGCTTATACCGCAATTTCTTCTTCATATAAGATGAATGCTTGAGTAAAGAACTCATAAGCAACCGGTTCCAGATCACAATCATTGGCAGCCTGTAATATGAAAGGTAGTTACATGATATGCAGAGTTATGGAAAGCATAAATCAATTGTTACAGCAATACCTCTGCACACTGCAGATATAATCTGAGAGCCAGTTCAGGAGAAGGAACACACGAGAGAGCTTCAATGGTCTGCGGACGAAAAAAATGATGAGAACATTGATGAGGGAGAACAATATCCCCATCAACAGATTTATAGCCCTCATCCTTATGCAAGCAAGTAAATCAAGCCAGGGAGAGTTTCTGTGCTAGAGGAAGTTGGCATAAAACAGTTCACACTTATGTATCCAGCATACAATTATTAACAATATTATATCTTTTTCCAACAGTTTCAAAGTTGATAGTGTGTAAAAAATTGTGATATTTTATCAGAGTTTTTAAGTGAAACTCCAAAACACATCTAAAAAGAAATTGGCCAGGGGAAGGGGGTGGGGACCTGATGCAAGATCTGAAATATTTTCTTAGGCGTTGCAGGAACTTCCTCCCCTATTACATCACCATCTTGACCTTGTAATCTTCGGACCAACTGCAGGCAGGACAAATTCTCCACAGATTAGAAGCCTAAAATTAGAATAACTATTATACCAGAATTAAGCAGAGTGCCAGAGTACATATCCAATATCTGGCTAACATATGTCAGTGGTTAGCAAAGGCCACGATTTCCTATTATATCTAAAAACAGATGTCAGATACGGTAAATTGTTGGTTTATCAAAACGGCCCCTACAAAGAATCTTGATCAACTAGATATTTTTTTTTAAGAAGCATTATCTATAATAGAAATACGAAATGAGAAGATTACTTAGTTTATCGTACTGTCCAAATGTAGTTGTAAGACAAACCTTGAGAGCAGAGAATACTAAGGATGGCACAGTGAAAGGTAGCCGCTTGGGACCTCCCTGAAGTATATGCTTCTGAACGGTGCATAATATCTGAAAGATCAACAAGTATTTGCCATTAGCATTTTCAAAATGATCAAGTGTTCAGACATTCAACCTGATCAGTAAGTTCTGTCCAGTTCCAGAAACATAAATACACAAGTTAATGCCCAGTTTTGTATTTTTAGCATTGGATAGACTATTGCTGCTACTTATCCATTTTGCAACCAGCACGAACATGATATGGCCTTTTTACTTAGGTTCTAAAGACATGACCTAATAAAATATTCTTCTTAACCTTTTTATTGGGGGCAAACACTAGCTTCATATTCTGTCAGCACGTTGCTATCGCTGGATACCAACAGCATAGATGTGAAAAATGGACATAAAAATATTCCTAACAGTGAGTATGTAACCACCACGAAATGAAGTTACTAAAATGTGAGAACATAATGAGCACAAAATAATTCTGCATCATTTAATCAACTTCAGTAGAATACAAGTGTACCTTCAACATCTCTTCATGGTCATCATTGTGCAACATGTGAATAAGACGCGCCACAGAATTCTGTTCCTCCTTAAAATCCTCATCATCAAGCTAAGCAATATAACAGGTAAACTAGATAAGAAAATAGAATATTGTGTGCAGTGATTCAGTTGAACAGCAGCAGAAACAATATAATAAGCCAAAGAAAATTGTAGAATGAAGCGTGTATATTACCTCGTCATCTTGAGCCCCATCCATATCTTTTATAAGCCCTTTAATTAAATCAAAAAGAGCTTCAATCTGCAAAATAATGATGTCCAGAATTACATGATGATTCCCATAGTAGTTGACAAGACAATAAGCAAAAATATGATGTCAAAAAGTTACCTTGTCAGAAGTAGATATGCAAGTCGTGTTCTTCATTATGCTTTGAATTATTACAAGAGCCATAACTTTTGTTGTAGAATTATCAAGGTAATCCATAACCCGAGGATAGTTTGAGAGCTCTAATGCAGTAACAATATTGCTATATTTCTCCAGGGGGGCACTGAGAAGTGCAACAATTTGCTTTGTTGCCCTGCTATCTTCAAGTTTTGCATTCCCTGAAAGTTTCTTTACGCATGCACCCTGTCCAACATTAAACTTAACATGAGCTAAAAAGCGCAATAATACATGACATAAGAGGCATCACCAAGGGAGTGGCTGTGGCGCATACTCCATGAAGACTATTTAGGCATTCTAAAATATATTACTTCATATATTTTCATTTCTCTACTCTTCACCACTTCCACTCAAGGATCATTCGTAGATTGTAGAGAAAGTATACATAAAGTACAGAAATTGCATGCACATATACTATAGAGTTAGGAGATTTTTTTCCCCTACACAAGAAGGCTTACCAACACTTGATCAACATAATCAAGCCGATCCGGATGCACACGGAGAGTAAATGTCAAAAGTGATACATATAAAGTTACTGCACCAACAACTGGCATGTCAACTTGGGCCTCTATCACCTGCCAAACGAATCATAGATCACTTGTTTCAGTTTTGACAGTAATACCATAATACAGCACACAACAACTGTATAATTTAAGCAAGGAGCAAGAAAAAAAAAAGACAAAGTTATACTCTAAGGATCCTTTCCACCTCATAAATGTGCACAGAGTACAGTGTTGTTTTAGATGAAATGCCAACTCATGGTATTGCAAGAAAATACGAAATAGAAAGAGTGATAAAAATTGTGGAATAAGTTTTACCTTTCCAATAGCATTGCTGAACTTTGCAAAAGCTTCAACTTGCAAGAATTCTGGCAATACCTATACAATTCATGATTGTCAATAGTATACGCAAATTTTACCATGATGAAGTGGTTTAGTGAGTGCTTACTTCAGGACTTGCGGCAGCATAGCTTGACAACCTGTCCATGAGTTGAGACAGCACGGTTTTGATATCAACATTTGGCTGCCACAAAATAGTAATGAGTGAGTAACAATCGCAGTGAAAATTGGACAGAAATTACATCCCGATTCTTATATATCAGAATATACACTGAGTTGTATTTATTTATTCTACGGTTGTGGTTTTTTGTGTTAAATGCAGCTTAAACTACAGATCATGACAGAACAAAATGTACTACATGTACATGATAAAGCCTTTTGCAAAATTATGTGTCAAGTTCACAAGTCGCATTTTACAACAAAGTAGCAAATGAACAGCTGACACGGTCGAACACCCTATGTAAAGCTAATAGCATGCGCAGATTAAAAGTGAATCTGACTCGCTTGAGTTGATTCCCTGATTGAGTTTTATTTTGAGACAGATGGAGTAGTTAATAGAACATCAGGCAGTGCAAATCAAATTGATCAAGCAGACAAAGACATAAGGATGACTTGGTAGTTAACTCATTTGGTTGACACAATCAACTAAATATGTCACATTATAATCATCCACATCAGTGTTTAATTTCTAACATGCAATGATATGCAGAGAACAATCAAGCTAAAATAACATAAACATGCCAACCTGTAGTTGCGGAAATGCGCTCAACAATGTTTCCAATGTCTGTAAATGGTATTCGTCTGGAAAGACTTGTATTATGCAGTCCATCAGGTAGAATTGTGCAAGTTCATCCTTACAATTAACCACCTGCCAATATATTTCTTCTTCAGCTTCCAGTAGAATCATGGATCATTTTATAATTTGTCAACAAATCTAATTGCAGACCTGTTCTAATATCCTTGGAAGGACAGTTTCTTTGTACATGTCAAGGTCAACACCCTCAATCTGGCTTAGAACGTGAAGGTTTTTGCCTACCTAGAAAAAAGAAAGAAAAGTAGTAATGTCATTGAAATGACACCAAAGAACATATAGTGTAGGGAATACATGTAATTGATGATTACCAAATCACGCAGTTCATTTCTTTCTTTTCCCCGCTTCTCCTTCTCTCGAACAGGGCCCTGCAAACCATAATCATAAAGGCTGGTTTAAGTTATTATCTGGTTAGATAATCTTGAGCTTCCTAGAGGTGACATCTGTGATAAAAGCTTGTATTCATGAACAGCATGGGAAACAATGTATGCATGCGCAGAAACCTAATGCAGTAAATGCATGGTAGGGGAAAGTATCGCAGCACTTGTACTCAGACTTCAGCTTGAAAAGGAAAAAAAAAAAAAGCTTCAAGTTGCAAGCTGAATCAAACCTGATGTTGCATTCGGACCCAGAGTTTGTTCATTTCTATGAAATTCTGAAGAACAAACTCAACTGCATCGTTAATGCTGTCAGCATCCCTGTGTGATGAAAGTTGCAAAAGGCAGGTATAAAGAAACAATTAGGTACTGTAAAAGAGAAGAACATAAATGTGAAGTAGCATATACTTTCAGGAGAAAACACTTTTGCGCTCTGCATGTCCTAACTCCCAGATATAATAAAGTGAATTGAACTTCACGTTGCCTCTAGTGTACTGATACATGATCAAGCAGCGCTACTGGCAAAGTGGCAATAGTTAAGACTTCCAATATACAGTTGGTCCTAAATAAGGATTGGTAAATTATATGAGATAAATAGAGCAGCGATGACAAATAAATGAATTAATGCACAGGAAGTCACAGAATCAATGCCTACACCATAGCATGCACGATTCAAAATGAAGAGCAAGGGAACTACGTACTTAACATTAATTTGTCTATCAGTTCCCTTTCATTTGGATTTTGTGATTACAGCCTGTTCAAAAGGTACTATATGAATGCCAAATTAATGTTGTAGAATAAGACAACATTTTACATACATATAAAACATTAGTTTGTTCTATCTTCAGTTACTGAACATTGAAACAGCATGACATGGAGTGCATTACCCTTCATACTCGGAACCAATATCTGGCAGTTTGTCTCGGCTTATCTGAGATAGGTAGCTTCTTAGGAAAAGCCCACGAAGAGGATGTTGGATGCCTCGACACATTTCAACAAGGTCTTTAAGAACGTCTTTCGCAGGAGCCTCTTTTGATTTAATGTACACAGATCCTACTGTGCAGAGGAGATAGCTAGGACATGAACAACATCAAATCAGGTTCATATCATAACAGTTCTTCAGCAATTTCAAATGAGTCAAAATCACATCCCATTGTACATGCAAGCATGATTAACCATTGGCCTCACATTCAGGTGTGACAAGTGTATTCAAGTTGGTCACAGTAAAATCACCAGGGATCAGTGTTCTAAAGTCGGTGCTAGGCACCGGGTAGTCATCGTGATTAGGCATTAGATGGTGCATTTAGGTGGCTAACCTACCTTGGGTGGTGTTTTGATGCTATTTTAGTGTTATGTTGTCTGAATTTAAGTAATATACTTACTAATTTCTTGGGTTTGACTAGTTGGTTTGACCTAGGCGCCAGCCCTTCCAACTCTCTAGCACCTTCTTGAACCATGTAGGCAATTGAATAATATGGCTTATATAATGTCTACTGGTATGAGCATTGATAGTCAAGCAATAAGACTAATTAAGTTCAGTTGTACCAAGTAAATATACAGTAGTTCAAACTTCAAACTAGTCTTTTCAACAAAGTTAAAGTTACTCGAAAGTTAAACTATCGAAGTACCAAGTTCTGCCATTGATCTAGTAGCTACAAGTTATTACTAGATCGTATCGAGTTGTAATGATCTACAGGACTGCAATAGCCACCACAAAGTCAGCTCCAGAAACCTCACAGAGCAAGTAAAACAGAGCTAACAGCACATAATTACACAAAGTTAACAACTGTTTATGCCTGACAAGGGGTGCATTAGTCTTACAGTCTGGGCAGTACGTTGCCAGCATGCTGCACAAGCTCATACAAATCAACAACGGAGCAGCTGCCACGACGGGTCTCCTCCCTGAAGAACATCTCCAGCTTCCGCATCTCATCAAACGCCCTCATATCTGCAGCAAAATCAATAAACCCCCATCAAATCCCAGCTGAAACCACAACCGAAATTGGGGGCACTGAAGAATCCTGGCACATAAGAAACACTCACATAGATCATAATACTTGTGCGGCGAGAGCCGCGAGGTCCGCAGCTCGGAGAGCATCTGCGCCGAGTACTTGAGCGCATCCTTGAGGTTGTTCGAATCCTGCGCACGAATTGCCGATCGGGGCTGATGATAAGCGAGAGGGGGGCAGTCACAGACCGAGGGGAGCTAGGGTTTGGCGGGCCTTACGAGGGCGCGGTGCATGTAGAAGGCGTTCTGCTGGACGCCGGCGATGCCCTCGGCGAGCCACCGCTCCTCGTCGTCGGCACCGCCGTCCGGCAGCATCCTGACCGCCGCCGCCGTGGCCGCCGTCTTCGCTGGCTGCGGGGGCGGATCTGGTCGGCCTCGGGTGGCTCGGGTTGGGGTTGGATACTTGGATCTCGCCTCTCGCGCGTGGGCTTGTCCCCTCTCGGGTTTGGATCGGGGCGAGTGTTTGTGTTCTTCAAGTGTTTTTTTATGATCGGTTTTTTCCTCTTTTTTCTGTTTTCCGAAGTGGTTCGATGATTCGATCTGGATCAGATGAGTTGACGGCCGAACTGGGGTCTGGGCCTCTGGGGACTGGGGTGGGCTGACTTGTCGGTAAAAACGAATTTACTTTCTACAATTGTTGGGTTTAAAAAATACTCCCTCCAGGCCTCCGTGTTATTTTAAGTGCAACTATTGTTTTCGTGTCCAACTTTGATTGTTCGTTTTATTTGAAATTTGTTTATAATTAGTATTTTTATTGTTATGAGATGATACTTTACTTATGACTTATGGTTTTTATTTTTTCAAAAGAATTTTGGAACGGACGATTAAAGTTGAGTGCAGAAAACCATAGAATGAGTCAGAGGGAGAGGGAGTACGGACTACTCCATATGAAAACCTGCTCTATTTTTTTTCTTCTAAAAAACGTTTAGCTATAGCCTTTTAACACCAAAATCTAATACGGTCCTTTAGCCGATGAAAGATTATTCATAAGAGATGGAGTTCAAAGAATAACTTTCCTTTTTATCTTTAGAAAGTTTTGTCTAATGTTCAATCAGGACTAGTATTTTTTCTTTTATCTTTAGACAATTTGTACCACATTTGATTAGGACTAGTAGCAACCCATACAATTGTTTTTGGTACATTGTCACCTTTTATTCTGACGGGACTAGTATCAACTCGACAAGTTCTTACTTTTAAGTTTAGGTTGCATCAGTTAAATTCGATCTCTGGCAAGAAAGTAAATTCCATTCCGTCATCTTCGCTTGTATCAACGTAGTTAGAAACTCAGAACTTTCTTGGTTAAGGACTTATTCTATCTAGGTGCCTATCAGAAAAAACGCGAATATTAGGGAAAGACCTAATATCAAATAATTAGAAGGGGTGAGGCTTCGAACCCAGGTCGTCTAGTCCACCACCTTGTGGAGCTAGCCGGAAGACCTCTAGGTGTTTCTGAGGGTGCCTATCAGAGAAGACAAAACTAGTCATTCAATACAAATTATGCCTAACTCATCTTTGAACTGAACCAGTAGTAGGGGCAAGACACTGGGATAACACATCAGAATACCATCAATGATTTTGTCACACGATTTCATTCTCATTTCTCAACAATCTCGAGTGCTAAAATACACCGCCAAGAGAATTCATGCGTGGCTTTGTTGAGACATCACGCATGACTACGTAGTAAATAACCACAGGACGAGTGTTGAAATAACGGAATATAAAGCACCTAATTATTACACTTAGTGCCTTATTACATCAGTGCATCGGGAAAAAAAAATCTTAGTCCATCTATATGTCTGCGACAGTCCAGACAAGTAACATGGCCATCGAGGAAATCACGAGCTTCATAGTTATATCAAACCTAAATGTGAGAAAATATAAAAGAATTAATATGGTTAGTTAACAAGTAATAAAGATTAATGGATAGGATTCAAGTAATATATGCTAAGGGTTATCGCAATCATCGACAGGTTGCAAAATACCACTGCGAAATAGAATTTAGCAATGGTATCTATGAATATGATTGCGGTAATACTCCCTCCGTATTTTAATGTATAACGCCGTTGACTTTTTTTATCAACGTTTAACTATTCGTTTTATTCAAAATTTTTGTGCAAATATGAAAATATTTATGTCATGCTTGATTACATAAAATAGATGACGAATCAAGCCACAATAAAATAAATGATAATTACATAAATTTTTTAAATAAGACGAATGGTCAGAGATTTGATTAAAAGTCAACAACGTCGTACATTAAAAAAATACGGAGGTAGTACTTTGTATTGTCCCACTTACAATGGGTCCTCTCGCTTGATAGCTTCCGATTCTTTAAGATTCTTTATCAATGAGAGTAGCTTGAGCTTCTCTTCATCTTGCATTCTAAACAGCTCCTCTCCCTCTTCAGTTTGCCTTGGTGCTCTTGAAGCTTCTTGCTTCTTTTGATTCTTCTCTTCAACAGTTAGTGGCCCTTGCTTATTTGTGGTGTCTTTCCCAGGTTCTGTACAAAAAGGCGAGGGACTCTGGGCAATAAAAAAAAATACTTGAATTAAGGTACAATTTACAAGCAAGCAGTTTCCTTTTTTTTTCTTTTACGAGAACAAGCAATTTCCCACGAATAAGGAACAAGGATACACTTTTGGGATTCCTTCGATCTCGCGTTAAATCCTTGTTTGATTCCCGTACCAGAAGGCGGTTAAGACTAATCAAGTTTTCTAAAAATGTTCTTTTATAAGAAATCATTTTGCCTATCCTCTCCACGCAAGCATAAATGATCAATCAATCTATCTATCTACCTATTATAGTATTAAGATAGACTTGAAAGGAGCAACAACGTTTGTTTAGAGGCCTAAAAATTACTACGTTAAACAAGAAAAAGAGAAAAAGAATTAACCATTAGATCATGATAGCTCAAGATTTTAATGGCTGAGATTTAATAGATATACAAGAGTGGTACAGCTGAAAAAGGAGTTCGAGATGGATACGACCAAATAAACTGCATGCACCTATATGCCAACTTTATTTCTAATTTGACCCAGTGCAGCATAAGCATAATTGGATTGAGAAATACTAATATATCTGAGATGGAGTAGATATAGGATCATACTCCGTGCTAGTGTCAAGATAACACAGGAAAATAAGATAGCTAGATATACAAGAAAATGAACTGATGATCATAATTTAACCTATCGTGAGTACAGATGGGAGCACTAATTTTGGTTAATCTAAAAAAAATCATTTTATTTAGGATGCAGATCCTGCACTAAGAGAAAGAAGCATTTACTGCGCCACGTGACTCGGAAACACCGGAAGAGAAGAAGCGATACGGGGTGAGCGCCGTCGGCGGCGTCAGGGGTTTCCGGCGGAGAAGGCCGCCATGGCTAAGCAACCTTGGCGGGATAACCGTGGCCGCCGGCTGAGGCTGAACCTGGGGTAGAGCGCGGAGGCCCATCCTACTCTTGCTCGCCAAAGACCGAAGAGCCGCTGCCGCCATGGTCGCCGGCGAAAATCGATCCCCTCTCCTTTCAAGGTTCTCCTGTGTCCATCGATCCCTATTTCTCCCCCTTTGTACTTTTGTGTTAACCGGAATCAGACAATGAGACATACTCTATTAGGGTTGGACTTGGACACGAACATGTGTGCTGTGGCCGACTGTTGGGCCTTCACCTCACCGTAGAAAACGCTCGGCAGAGGTGGAGCGAGGCGAAAAGGTAGAAGCGACGGCGGTGGCGGTGGCGGAGGCGGAGATGGCTGCACTTGCGACGGCGACGGCGCGAGAGGGAGGCGGAGAAGGGCAGAACAGCTGCACAAACAAGAGAAACTCGTAAAGTGAGAGAAGCCGAGATGGGGAACACGGATCGAGACATGCAAATAGACGGAACGCGAGATCCGGCGCCACGCGTGCACCTCGGAACCCGGCGGTCGTGATCACCTTCACAAACACAAGAGGAGGAACAAAATAAGTGAGAAGAGACCGAGACGGGGGCGGCGGTCGTGATCAACTTCACAAACAAGAAGAGGAGGAACAAAATAAGTGAGAGAGACCGAGACGAGGAGAGATAATAAACCTCGGAGCCCGCAGCCGTCTTCAGCAGCTTCTTCTTCGCCGCCGCCGCCGCCGCCGCCGCCGCCGCCATGGTGAGCTCTCACGACGGATTCGAGGCCTTGACTTGGGAGAGAGAGACGAAGAGGTGTGGAATTGGGTAGAGAATTTTCAGAATTTGACATCCAATACGCAGTGTTTAGGATAAGCCATCCAATTCACGCTACTTTTAGAATAGGCCACTAGGACGCGAATTTTTTTCATTTTGTGCCACTCCGTCCACAGACGTCGGTCCTCGTCGTCGCCCGTCCGTCTGCCGCCGCCTGCGTCACCGACTCGCCATCCATCCGCCGGCGCCGCCGCTCGCGTCCCCGTCCATCGCCGGTGCCGCCGGTCGTGTCAGCCATGTCGTCCGTCCGTCCGTCTGTCGGCGTTGCTGCATTCCCGTCCAACCGTCGGCGCCGCCCGCGTCCGTACGCCGCCGGTCGTGGCAGCCGCATCATCCGACCATTCGCTGCCGTGGCAACAACCTGCTCAAAGTCGCGGTAGTCGAGGAGCTTGCGGCGGAGGTCGTAATCGAGCGAATCGAGGAGGCCGGCGAATGGAAGGGAGGAGAGGGGCGCAGCGGTGCCGGCGGATGGACCGAGAGAGAGAGAGTCACCTGTAACCGGAGACCGCGGGCACGGCTTACCCTCACCCTCCCTCGCGGAAGGAGAGTGAGGTCGTTCTCCAGGACGCGGTCGCCGAAGGTGAGCGAGGTCTCGCCGGTGGGCACGTTGAGCGCAAGCTGCAGCCGGCGCTTCACCGTGTGCGCGTTGTCCCTGCGGTCGAGGTCCATGCCCAACACGCACCCGGTCTCCGTCTGCACAAACACCCACCGCCGCCCCGCCGGTGGCCGCCGCCGCCGCCGCTGCCGGTGCTTCGCCTCATCCCGCCACCCCGCTCCGCCGAAGAAGCGCCTCAGCAGTAGCGCCGACACCTGGCTCTTGATGTGGCTCTCTAGATTGGGCGACATGGACTAGGAGTCGGTGACGCGGGCAGCGGCAGATGGACATGCGACGATGAGAACTGACGTCCGCGGACGAAGTGGCACAAAATAAAGAAAATTCGCGTCCTAGTGGCCTATTCTGAAAGTAGTCCGAATTGGATGGCTTATCTGAGACAGTGCGTATTGGATGTCAAATTCTGAAAATTCTGCTAGAGAGAGACACGAAGTGGAGGGGTGTTTGGTGATGCGGATTAAACCCCAGTTCTACTTGAGTCACCCGAACCAAGTACCTAACCCAACCCTGTCGCGGCGTCTGGATTTTTTTTACTTTTAGGTCCCTTTTGAAAACCTATTTTATAAATAAACCCTTTAAAAAACTTATCCTAAGAATGTTACCCTTTTCGCGGGCCAACGGGAAGGGTCAATTCTTGAAATAAGTATTTGAAAAATGATTTTTCAGGAAGGTCTAAAATGTAAAAAAATCCGGTCCCCTCGCTTCTCCCCAACCCACTCACTCTCCTTCCTCCTCTAAACCCTAAAACCACTCGGTTCCTGCTCCCCCTCACCCATCAGAAGCGGCGGCGGCGGCGGGCATGGGCGCCCTGGCGGCGGCGACGTCGTCGGCGATCTGGCTCGTCGAGGACGACATCCTCCTCAAGAACGCCGTCGAGGTAGACGATCCCCCCCTCCCCTCTCTCGCCCCGGTCCCTTACAATTCGGGGCGGCTCGAAGTCTGTTCGTCTCGCCGCGTCGCTTAGGTTAGGCTTCGATTGGAGGGTTCGGGCTTCGTTCTTGGGTTGTTCATGGCGGAGGTCGATGGAGCCATTTTTCTTTCTTTCTTTTTTGTTGTCCTGATAGTCAGGTGGTCAGGGTTTAACACTTTAACCCTCTGCCTTGCGAAATTGCTCAGCTATTAGTCCGTATCTAACTTGGATGGTTATTCCCTGTGCGGAGTCCTGAACACCGTTGTAATGAATCGCTTTGTTGGGGAATCAAAATCTTGAAGCAGCATAGGGATTTGTTACCATAGCAGTTCAGTGGCTCTGCTATCATCTAGCCAAGAATTTAATGTGGCGCGTGTGCAACCGGGTCAGGTTTGGCAGGACACACACCACACAGAGACCAGTCGCTTGACATTTTGCTTGGGAGAAATTTGCATACTCAGTGTCTGCAGGTAGATCCTATGTGGTGGAGGAAATAATAATGAGTGTTATATTCCTCTGCAAGAGTTTTTGACCGTTTTATTTGAATTTATTTTCAATAAATAAAGCAAATTGTTTAGGTCTTGTATGCACCTACCATGGTGTGATTGATCTATAGTTTTTGTACAAGACTGCCCTGATTAATCTATTTAATCCCATGCGTTGGTACCTGTAATTATATGAACACATTCCATATAGTGCCATGCCAAATCCTGTGATTAACTAGCTTTGCAACTCAAGACAATGAATACTGTTTTATCTTACATGGCAACTTGACCTTGTAATCATAGTAAGTGGGCTTATCATATTAACATTATTATGCCGATCTATGAAGTATGCGAGATATTTAGTACTCCAATCTTGAGTTAGTCATGTTGAATACTAGGGATTTGTTCAGGAAAATTTGATCTGAAGTTAGTTAATCTCCAGTCTGCAGGGTCAGGCAAACCTTATCTGTGAGACATTCTTCATATAACTTTAAGTGTCTAGCTGCATATTCGTTCTGAATTCTGATGTTGTGAATGGTTCCCCATCTCTTCCTAACTGATTGTTATGATACTTGTAGACTGGTGCCTCATTGGAGGCCTTGGCAAAAGGAGCCGTATGTTTCTCCCGTAAATTCACTCTTAAAGAAATACAGGATCGTTGGAATTCTCTGCTATATGACCCAGAGATCTCAACACAAGCTTCTGCTCGTATGGTTGAGTATGAGAATGATCTTTCCACTTCCAATCCTCTGAAGGCTAAAGTTATCAACGCAAAGCAAAAGGATTTGTCATTCCAGAAACGGAAAATAGATAGTGTGAAGAATCAATATTATGCGATGAGAAAGAGAGTCCGCAATGAACCATGTAGTACTGTCGACCTTGGTTTTCTTATTGACCCTTGTTCATGTACAATGAATGGCGGGCAGTGTGTATGTGGAGGCCTAGATAAACATTCACAAGGTCACCAGGTGGTTCATAATACAGAACCAGGGGTAAGTACAATGAACTGCTTTGGGCAACAGGATGGAAGTTACAATGGTGGACAAACTATGTTTGTTGGAATGAATGGACATTCTTTCCCTGCAAAGCATGCTGAGACTGATAGCATGGTTAAAGGTGGAGATATTGCTAATAGTGTCCCGTATGGCTATTCTGATGTAAGTCAAATATATGAGCAAGATGCATACACGCGAAAGGACCCTGATACTAATGAAGGGAACAATGTTTCTTTAAAGGGTATAACAGATTTTCAGGGTTCCATGCAGTTCCAGAATCTGGGCTCTAGCAACCAATGTGGCAACAAAGTAACAGAATCAAAGACAATAGTGATTGCTGATCACTGTGGAGTTGAACATGTCCATTTCCCTGTGAACAGTAGTTCAAGAATGCAAGAACCTGGCTCACTCCAGGTGATTGGCCAACCAGAGGGTTCTCAAACACCAGTTGGTTCAATCTGGACTGAGGTTGACGAAAGAGGCACATTTACTCTTGACGATGATAAGAAAATAAAGACAGACAACAGTGACCCTCTAGCATTGCAACCAAATTTAGATGGTGGGATTTGTGCAGCTGGTTTAGATCATGCAGCCATAACAGAAGGTGATTTCATGGATTTTCCCTATTTCAGCAACAGTGAAGATTTAGATCTCCTGAATGGTGAAAACTTTTTGAATATTCCACATGAGACAAATCAGGAGGATTTAGATGATCCTGATCATGTGAAAAATCTGTTGCATCCTGATGAGGCCAACATTTGCTATGATCAGACAGATCCTGATCATGTGAAGCATAATGTAGATGTTTCTGGGATAATCTCGGTTCCTACTTCATTGGAAGTGCCTTATCCTGGTCGGTTTGTTGAATGTGTGTTGAACACAGAAGATCCTGAAATTCCTTGCAATGACGATGTTATTTTTCCTGGCGAGTCTCCTCTACAATGCTCTGCTACTGATTTTGCCCAGAACTCTGAGCACAATACCTGTTTGGTTTCCCCTGCAACTAGCCCTGCATCAAATGTCGAACATTCCAATGTGAGTGACAAAGCCCTAATAAAGAGGGAAGATACGACAAATACTGAACCTTCTTCACAACCAATGAATCTCAGCCCACCCACCTCAGAACAAAAAGAAGAGGTCCCACTAGCACCTAGTAAAGGCTGTGTCCCACTAGGAGCTGAACCATCAGAAGGTCCTTCAACTGCTGGTACACTCGTGCATTGTCACGTTGACACTAATGATGCAAACTCATGTGCGTCAAATTTACCCTCTATCAGTGCTGCTGTATTTGCTGAAGGATCACCTTGCCATTTAGAACAGCAGAATAACTTTGATGACTCACTGAGTTTTCCTTTGCCCAATTCAGTTGAAGTGCCCGATCACATGAATTACAGCTCACATGATAATCAACCAGAATTAGGAGATGGGACTCCTCTACAGAACTGCATTCCACCACATGAATTGCCAGATTTGGGTCTTCAAGACCCCATTACAACTGTTCCTGTATCAAATCAAGTAGAAGAATGCTCTGACAATGAAAATGATGTTCCAAACTACTATGATCTAGAAGCTTTGGTATGTCCCTTAGCTTAGCTACTTAAAAGAATTGATTGTTCTTCTGATTTATCCCTTCTTGTTATTCATTGCAGATACTTGATCAAGATTTAATCCCATGGGTTCAGGACTCTGAGCAGCATCCAGAAGGAGGTAATTATCTCCTTTTATCAAATCAGTGTGAAAAAATTTTTGGTATAAGACTCTACCAACACATGCAAATATTTGATATTAAAGATGTGTGTTTTAAGCTTAGCATGAGTAACGTACTAATATTATGATAGAGTTGTGGAAGGAAGTACTGTGCTCAATTGTTAGCGCCCTTATCACGATAATACTATGTGTGAAACTGAAATATTGACCACTTTATTGGAATAATTTACTGTCGAGCGGTAGTGCTTAGTGTTAGCCTCGAAGGAGACTGACCATGATAAGAGTATGGAGTATGAAATGTTGATTGGCTGTGAGGCTTAAGGGGTATATATTCTATTTCAGAATAGCTGAATGCCCGTGCTTTGCTATGGATAAAATATATTTTTCATGAAGTGTGCTACCCATTGTTTGCTATAGGAAATATTCATCTTATTTTAATTTTATATGTTGCTATCCATTTTGATTTGATTGTTTTTAATGTTAAGAAGCTCAAGGAGTGATTTGCAAAATTTACAATGCGAGTACTTGAGGTGGCAGAATGGCAGATTCACTGCCACCATCACTAGAGCCTTTTAAAGTAGTATGATAATGGAACAAGGAAAATTGTTCTGATAATAGTGCATGCGCATGTGCACGCATGCATGTCTAGCTTCATGGACACATGTTAGTTTTATTAAGGCAATCCACATCCAGGTTGTAAACGTAGCCGATAGAATTACTGAATTTAGTTTGCCATTAACTTGTTGGTACTTTAGTGTTTGCTTGGCAAATACTTTCTTTTTGCTGCGGCTTATAAGCTACTCCTCCATCCCAAAATATAGCATCTTCTAGCGTTCAAAATTTGTCCCAAAATATAACAACTTCTCCACCTACTCCCTCCTTTCAACTAATCACAATTGTTCGCCATTTAAGTTCTCCACCTACTTCCTCATCTCAACCAATCAAAACCATCCCCCATTTAGTTCCACCTACTTTCTTAATAGCTGTGCGATCCTCTAAAACTTCTTATATTTTGGGATGGAGGGAGTAGCTAGGCAACAAAAAATAATTTTAGGGCAAGCCTTTTATACTCCTACTCTCAGCGTTCCAAAAGCGAAAGCTAAAAATTAGAAAACACTGAAAAATACCCCAAATCAACTCAAACATTAAGTTCTAAAATTCAAATTTGTCTGTGGCTTATAAGCCAACGAGCAGCCAAAGAAGCATTTTGTCCTGTTTTTGAAGCCACAAATGGGCATTTAGCAATGTTTTTGCATGATCAGTTTCCAGGTTTCAGCATCCAGAAAGCAGGAAATCATTGATACGACTGGAGCAGGGTGCCAGGTCTTATATGAACAGAGCCATTGTGTCCAAAGGTGCCTTCGCAGTTATTTATGGACTGCACCTGAGATATTATATGAAGGACAGTGAGGTAAATTAAATCAATGTTTTTCAGCTGAGCTGGTGTTTACTATAATGAGATACACATTTTAAGTTATAATAGATGCCCAGACATACCATTTTTTCTGTGTTTTTCTTTTGGTCTTATAACAGTTGGATGCTGATTGAGTTGTTCTAATCCAATCTTTTAAGGATAGAGACACTACCCTTTTTTTGGTGTGTGTCTTCCATTTATCGTTTATCAGGGATTTAGTGTAATATATTGGTACTGTTTTCTGACATTCAAACTGCCTCCTTTTGTTGTTCATTTAGGTGACTCTTGGAAGAGAGACAGAAGACATAAAAGTTGATGTTGATTTGGGAAAAGAAGGGAGGGCAAACAAAATATCTCGTAGACAGGTATTTGCTCGTATCCTCCAGTTTACATTATGAGACTTAAACTACAACTTATTAAAAGCATCTAACGCCCAATAGTAGTTGACTTGACTACTTGAGTTACAAAAGGCAAGGACATATATGTCCTGTACAATTGGAGGAGGTTAAATTTATATTTTCTTATTTTCCTCATGCGCGCTTTGATTGGATGCTCTTTGCTGTGGTGTGTTCTAAGGTGAATGTATTGTTAGTGCCTATGGTTGTTCCTACTCCAATTTCCAGCCTACTAGGTCTATGCAGCCTTGATGACAGTAAAAAAAGCATTGATCATGTATTAATGTTGTTCTCATGCTGGCCATAATGTTTGCTCGAATTGTGAAGTCAACTTTATCAAATTGGATATATTTGGGGTTCAAATATCTAGTGGTGGATGATTTATGTTCATCTAGGGCTTTTTGTTATGGGGCAGTTCCAGATATATATTAATCATGAATGTCATGATTTTGTGTTTTCAGTTAGAAACTGGTGGCTTTAATGTTTTGGTTAGTGAGTTGTTTTTTTACTGTAAAACAGTGAGGGAGGCCCCCATGGTACATTAAAATATGGGATATTTATATGGTTTTTGTACAAGCAAGAAAATTACATAGCGTCGATCCATGATGAAAGGTAGGATTTATCACTAATTCTGAGCCTTAGGTTAGTGAGTTGTTATGACTAATTTAAAATACATTTCCAGTCATTTATGTTAACTACAGGTCCGTAATCATGGAAATGGTCCTAAACAACATACAACTAGGCAGCATAACTTTTCTAGTGCTTGATCGGATTATGTCGTTCTGCTTAAACTAGCAACTGTTTTCATGTAATTAATAGTAGGATTATCTGATTACATCCTAACCCCCATTGTTTGCTCGTGCAGTACCCTAAAAAAACTTATCCTGGGATTATGTTTTACCACATCTGCTTCTTTTTCTCTTTTTCTTTGGGCCTTTGTGTTTATATAAATCCATGTGTGCTATGAAAATTAGGCGGTCATCAAGATGGATGAAGCTGGTTCTTTTCATATCAAAAACATTGGGAAATGTTCAATTTTTGTTAATAGCAAGGAAGTACCAAGCTGCAAACGCATCATCTTAAGTTCAGATTCGTTAATTGAGGTACTGGTATTTCCTGTTTCCTTCATTTATCACTGATTGAACCAAAAGCAGTAAACTACCCAAACCTCATTGTTTACACAATTAATTTGTAACCTCATGATTAAGAAATGATCCCTGTAGTAATTGTTCTGGTCCTGTCTTTTGATAGTAGTGTGTTCATATGTTACAAAAATTTGCATATGTGCATTTATATTCTTTGAACTTTCAGTGTGATATATATGACGTATGGCTGTTCCTAGAACTTGGAATGAGTTGTACTGATAAACATGGTTGAAATCCTTCATTATCCATGTAATTACTAAGGAAAATAGATATTTAAGAAAATCTTGACTACGCTTTGTTGTTAAGTGTTACCAGATCCTGGAGTCCATTAGTGAAAATTGTTATTATGAAAGGGCGGTTATTGAACTGTTCATATTCTTATTATGCCAGATAGCAAGAAGGATTGCCATTCCATACTTAACTTTGATGTGCTACACAATTTTAGTACTAGTGCTTAGAATAATTTGAACATGTATGATTTGTTTAGGGTACCACTGTACCACAGCTTGCACCGCTTACTGGCTGACTGGCATGTGGTGGTATACTCGTTCTACGATGTATCATGAGACGTGCCTAGTGTTATGCTTGTTATATATAAAGACCAGACTGAAATGGCTAATGCTCAGGAATCAAAATAAAATTTTACTTGAGATAATCACATACATTTCAAATATATAATGGAATAAGTTAAAAATGTTCCCTTTGCCATTTTTATCTTGGCCTTATTCGTCAGACATGCCAAAATACTGATGTTAAACAGTTAATCTTATTGGGCCTTTCAGCGTAAGTACTCACCTTTAGCTCCTTTTACATTTATTTTAGCATTTGGTGTAGCACTCATAATAATCTTCAGAGATATAATGATGATTCATAAGCTGAGTTTCAATAATTAATTGTCGGAAAGGTTAGTACATATTGGTAGTTCACGTTGGTTTGTTTGAAAGATGTTTCACTGAAAATGTCATTAGTTTTCATCAAGAAGTATACTCACGCTCACCTTACTGATCTATCGATGTTTACTGCAGATAAAGGATATGAGGTTCATTTTTCATGTAAACCAGGATGCCGTAACGCAATTCGTCACACGCACCCCGAAGCCGGAGCACTAGATCCTAACTGGTTTTGTTCAGCAACCCCTTATGAGAAGCTCAATGCCACATTGTCACTGGTAACTAGTGGAGATCATTGAGTGAGCAGCGCTCACAGGGTGGGCTCGTTGTGCTGCTCTACTCCTTTTAAAGTAGGATGTGATACCACCATGGAAGCTCATCTCGCTCCGTCTGCCTAGATTGTAAATGTGTAACATGTAGTGTCAAGTAGTCTCTCTTCTGCTCGGTTCATGAAGCATGAATCCTTCATGTCCAGTAGCTAAGCTAGCACATTTGGTCTGCAGCCTCAGCCTGTAGCAACAAAAGCTTCTCCGGAGTATTTATTCATTCTTTCCTGTCATGTAAATTGTAGATGGCTGCCGACCAGTGGGGTTGGAAATGTAAAAAAGTGTGGTGGTTCTATCATCTATGCTACTACAGCAAGAGGATGCACCTTGGCAAGAAACCATTGGGTTCTTTAGCCTTTTTTGGGTCTCCATTTCCTTGTGTCCTCGAAGCATATACCTGTGCAAGTCTGGAATCAACTTGGCTTTACACATCTGCAGAGTTCAGATGCTGGCACACCACAATCCACCCCTTGTCTGAGTCAGTGGTTGGTCATCGTTGTCCGCTTTGTTTGGACACGTGGACGGTCAAGATTGAACGAAACCTAAAAAGGCACGCGATAGGATGAAAACGGTCTATTTTTTATTTTATTAATTAACTATTTATTGTCGATTTCAATATGCAAATAGAAAATAGAAAACTAAATTTTATAAATGACTAAATAGAAATGCTAAAAACTATTACATTTTTACTTTTTATTTTTTACAAAAATGATGGTCGGAAATTTTCGTATCATTTTCATCCTTTGTTACTGACACGTGGCCTAGTTTTGCAAGATTAATCTGGACCGTTGATAGTAAAATTGGGCGTGAGATTTTCTGTGGCTAAGAGGAGTAGGTGGCTCCACAAGACTACAAAGAGTCGTCTCCTCCTCCCTCATCACAAGTCAAAAACCAACAAGAAGAGTTGTTACTTGCGCTCACGCGAAGAGAAGAGGAGCAAGGCGAGAAAAGA
The DNA here is from genome assembly GCA_000338895.3 of Oryza meridionalis. Taxonomy (NCBI): domain Eukaryota; kingdom Viridiplantae; phylum Streptophyta; class Magnoliopsida; order Poales; family Poaceae; genus Oryza; species Oryza meridionalis. The sequence continues at coordinate 37,625,081 of CM002526.2, read as the reverse complement.
GAGAGAGAACCAAGCCAAGCACGCGACCTAGATGGGCTCCTTCTTCTCGACGATGTTCACGCCGCCGCCCGCCGCCGACGATGGCGGCGACTCGCGCGTGGTGGCCGTCCACTCCACGGCCACCTGGGACGAGCAGTGGGGCGCCCACAAGAGCAACCCCAACAAGCTGGTGAGCTCCGCTCTCGCTGTTTCCCCCCCAATCTGATCGACCTCGACCTCGAGTGCTGCTTTGGATCTGAGCGTGTGTTGGCTGTCTACTGCTCGCGCGGCAGATCGTGATCGACTTCTCCGCCACCTGGTGCGGGCCCTGCCGCTTCATCGAGCCGGCCTTCAAGGACATGGCCGGACGCTTCGCCGACGCCGTCTTCTTCAAGATCGATGTCGACGAGCTTTCGGTACGGTTGCTACGACCCTGGCATGTCTTGCTTTTTTTTTTCTTCTTCTTCTGTTTTGCTTGACCTCGGTGCCAAATCGACAGATTCTGCAGAGTTAGAAGGGGGAAAGAATTTGAGTTATATTGGTTCTGTTACTATCTACTCTACTAATTAGTGCAGTACTTAGTAGTTGATTCTCGCCTTAGTTCAAAGCTGGTTCAAAATCATAGAAATTTTGCATAACTTCTGAGAAATCGTGCTGGTATGCGCACTTGTATTGAGTGAGATGTTTGATTTCACATGAATTTGGTTCTTGGCGTAGTATTTAAGCAATATAGTTGCTTGGCCACTAGAAGTCTAGAACCAGATATGGACTATGGAGTTCAGTGTGATGACACTCTTTGCTGTCTTGCATTGTCCTAGGATGCTTTATATATACTGTAATCAGTATCTAGCTTTATGGGTTTGGGTGAACTTGTCTTTGGTTTGAGTGATTCGACTTGATAATGTTCTAAGAATTCACCTAAGCAAGATCAAATCAAGAATAGATGGCTCAATTATGGTTTATAAAGCAAAGACCAAATCAGTTTAGAGCACATTGCATATCTTTTGGGAAGAAGTAGGATAGACCGAGGTGATGACATAACAAGCATAAATATTCATGATTTATGGGGAATTGTACAGTACTCCAAGATGATACCATGACAAGCATCATAAATATTCATGATTTATGGGGACTTGTTTGGGATACGAAGAATTTGTTCAGTTACAGCCTAGAATCATGGAAGTATCGTTATATTCATACCTAACAGAAAATTTGTTTGGTTCCACCCTACCGGGATGCATTATCACTTCATCAGAGATAGAGGTTCATCCACCACCACAAATAATTGTGCATTTTACATAGTTCAACTAGTAGAATTTATAAAGTTATATGTGTCTATGTGGCACACTACTTGGATGCATCAAATGTGTACATCCCAATTATGATTTATAAAATTATATGTGTCTATGTGGTACACTACTTGGATGCATCAAATGTGTACATCCCAATTATGATTTATAAAGTTATAAAGGATGTAACTGCAGACCAATTATTGTACTTTGTTTGATTTGTAGCAAAAGGTTCTTAAGAATTCCATTTGCAAGCCTGCCTGGCAATTCGAGCACACACCGCTAGTGTTTCTTCTTCTTTTATTCTTGTATAACAAGAGCATGATGTTTTGTTAATGGTGGTGAACCTGAATTTTGCAGGAAGTGGCGAGGCAATGGAAAGTGGAGGCCATGCCGACCTTTGTTTTAATCAAGGGCGGGAAGGAGGTTAGTCGCGTGGTTGGTGCTAAGAAGGATGAACTGGAGAGGAAAGTCAACATGTTCATCTCATCCTCCTCATCCTAAATCCCAAACTGAATGCCTGCATTCCCCATTTAGTACCAGGCTCTGGTTTCTCTCAGTGCTAGGAGTGAGAGACCCTGTGGTTGTCCTCTTAAAAATGCTGCAAAATTCGATGTGAAGTGGGAGTAAACGCGTTTAAGACAATAAAACCTGTGATACTTGGGAATGGAAATGTAATTGCCTGTTGCCCCGTTCTATTTGCTCGAGTCATCATCTGATCATCTTCAATTCTTAATCGATATTTCCGCAATAGAAGCAATATCTGGTATTTTGCCCGTTCAAAAACTAATAATTGAATCTCTGATTGTTTGTAGTGAGTATCGGCCATCACCATCGAAAATTCTTTCATTTAGTCGTTAATTTTGACGGTTTACCTGCTGCATTCCTGATGTTGATTTTGATTCGCTCAACCTGATAACGGCTGGATCAACACACCACCAAAACTAGCCAAACAAAAAGCTATTACATCCGGATGACACGTGGCCCGTGCCCCGTGCCCGCCGCTGTCACTGACAGGTGGTCCCACACCTTTCCGGCCCCACTTCTCAGTGTAACAAATCGCCACCCGTTTCCTCTTCCCTCCCATGGCGCGAGTGAGCAGCGGCAGTGCAGTGGCCGCGATGTCTCCTCCCCCACCCAGCGCCAGACTCGTTGCCTCGTAACAACCGTCAAGATCAAATCGAGTCCAAAGTGGCAGGCTTAATCCGATCCGCGAGAGGCCGCCTCCTCGATCCAGATGGCCATGGCGGCGGCGTCGGTTCTCGCCGCCTCGTCCTCCTCCTCCTCCCCTCCTCCGCTCGCGCTCGCGTCGTGGAGATGGAGGCCGCCGCCGCCGTCGCCTCTTCTGGCAGTTGCAGGTGCAGCTCGCGGAGCAGCAAATCCCCGGCTCGCTCTCCGCCTGAGCGCTGCGGCGTCTCCTCCGGTTACCGGCGAATCTCGCGCCGTCGCGGGGACGGGGCGGTGTCTGGTGGCGCCGATGGGTGGGGGCGAGACGGAGCGGGATGCGACGGCTGCGACGGCGCCAGACTGGGGCGCGCTCGCGAGGCGGCTGGCTCTGGGCGCGCTGGGGTGCGCCGTGCTCTGCTGCGGCGGCGCGGCGGTGGCGGCGGAGGACTCGATCAAGGCGTCCGGCTTCGGGCTGCGTGTGGCGGCGTCGCTGCGGAGGCTCGGGTGGGTGGACGAGGCCGTCGTGTTCACGCTCGCCACGCTACCGGTGATCGAGCTGCGCGGGGCCATTCCGGTTGGGTACTGGATGCGCCTCGACCCCATCCGCCTCACCGTCCTATCCGTTCTCGGGTTTGTCTCTCTTGCTTACCTTTTTTCTTTTGGCGAGCTTTGCCCATGAGGTGTTCGCTGAATTGCCTGTGACACTGGGATTGAACATAGTGATAATATTCATTGCTACAAAATGTTATGGAGCTAATTTGTATTGGAACCATCTAAAATTTGGGCTTCTGTTCACACGTCCGGCAAATCATTATACATTTTTACAGGTCAACAAACTAGTGATGTAATGAGCTCACAATGTAGGATACCTGAAAATGATGACTGCGAGTTTGCGATTCCATGCCGATTTTACTTAAGTGTTTAATTCAGAGTACTACTTCTAGCAATTAGCCAACAGCACAAGTTTTAGTCAGGTTTTAACTGATCAGTTCTGATTTGTTCTGGATAACCATTCCAGCGACAAGAACCATGTTGTAATTTCTTTCTTTACTATATGTATAGTAACTGATTAGTACTGATTTAATCATTGTGACGGATTATGTGTGATTATTAATCTATGAATGAATTGTTGAGAATAGAGATGATGCTCACTTGTTTACAGTACAACTTTGCACTCCTACATGAGAAAAGCAGTTGAATGGCAGCAACTAAAGTTAATATCTGACTGAGTAGTCCTTGCATTGTGATAATTGATAGGATTGTTAACTTGTGATGGGTTGACAATAATACTAATAAACATTTTGGAAGCTGCTAGTTATGACAAAGACTAACCTGGAACATAAACTGCTAATAATGACAATAGTAGTAATAAACAATTTGGTTATGTCTCTTAGAAAATGTAGTGCTAATATACAGTGGTACAAAATGTTCTGGTGCTAATTTGCAGAACCATCTAAATTTTGGGCTTTGTTCACAGTCCACAAATCAAAATCACAGTTTGATGAATAAACAAAGTAAGGGTCTACTGTAAAATAATAATATGGTATGAATAAATATGCTAGCCTGATTTACCTAGGTCCTGGGTAATGGAATATGTATACTGAAACTAATGATGGAATAAACTCACAATGTAGGATAACCTGGAAATGATAACTGCAAACCTGCAATTCCATGCTGATTTTAGTCACTGATGCTACTTCTAGGCTCTAGCAATTAAACAACAGCACATGTTTTAGTTAGATTTTACTATATGTATAGTGACTGATCAGTTCTGGATCACAATTCCAGCAGCAAGAACCTTTTGCAATTTGTTTCTTTATGCATAGTTCCTGATTGGTTCTGGACAGTAGCAATTCCAGCAACAATACCTTTCTGCCATTTCTTCTTTATGCATAACTGATCAGTTACTATACATAAATAAAGAAACTGCATATAGTAACTGATCAGTGCTGATTCGATCAACTTGACAGATTATGTGTAAATATCAATCTATGAATGAACATTTGGGATATAAATATGATGCACACTTGTTTACCGTTTAAATTTGGACCTCCTACATGGGAAGGTCAGTAATTTGAAGCATTGTCAGCATAAGAGAGCAAAGCAGTGAAATGGCAGCAACTAAATTTAATATTTGACTGAGTATTCCTTTGTATTGTGATATGATAGGGTTGTTAATTTGTGATGAGTCGACGACACATGAAGTTATTTCTCAGTGACACTGACACACCTAGAACAGAAACTGCTAGTTATAAGTTATAACAGTAGTACTAATAAACAATTTGGTTATATCTCTTGGAAAATGCCTCATCGTAAATATACAGAATATCCCCACAAAAAACAATTCAGGATCTGATGCCATTATGTTATTATCCAGGAACATGGTGCCTGTGCCATTCATTATCCTCTACCTGAAAAAACTTGCAGCATTTCTCTCTCAAAGAAGCGCATCTGCAACTCGGATTATGGATCTTCTCTTTGAGCGGGCGCGGCAGAAGGCTGCACCTGTTGAGGAATTTCAATGGCTTGGTTTGATGCTGTTTGTGGCTGTACCATTTCCTGGAACTGGAGCATGGACTGGGGCAATAATTTCATCGGTTCTTGGCATGCCATTCTGGTCAGGTTTTTCAGCAAATTTCGTGGGCGTTGTCTTAGCAGGACTGTTGGTAAATTTGCTTATGAATCTTGGTTTAAAGTATGCCATTATCACTGGTTTAGTTCTGTTCTTTTTATCAACTGTCATGTGGGGTGTCCTTCGATCCCTCAAAAAATCACTGAATGCTAAATGATGTAATGAACATGCAACTATTTTTTCGTTGTAAAGAAGAATTCACCCTTGTGAGGGAATTCTAGCTGTAAACTTCTCCCTCTATTTTTCCTATTATACAAAATGAAAATGCTTACTTTTGAGGCCTTCACAGGACCACAGCTGGTAACCTTTTTGAAGTTTGAACATAAAAGCTTGTTAACCTTCAGAGTAGTGCTTATTGAACTCTGAAGTGCTTGAACCAACCTTTTACACAGAATAGGGTCATACTGTGATTGTTGGGATCCCCCCCCCCCCCCCACCACCAATAGAAGTGCTTGTTAACCTTATACTGGATGAACTGTGAAGGTCTTAATGAATCCCCCATAGAAGTGCTTGTTGTGAAGTTTGAAAATAGAATGGTTAACATCATGAAAAATAATCTTTTTCATGATGTTTTACTGAAGTTCCTGGCTACCTTAAGTTCATTTTCCAGTTAAGAGCAGACTGGTGGGTAAAATTATAGGAGTTTTGCAAAGTTCAATCCTGAATTGGTTTTTCTACATGTGTTGACTCCCTCCGTTGATTATGGCACTACCATACCAAAAGTTAAACCATTTTTAATCTGATGGCACCAGGCGTTCTATCATGTTCGCAATGTAACTAACTCTACATCTTTATCTCAAGATGGGGAAGCTTTTATGGACCGTGTGACAGTGGTTACTAACTAAACTCTAAAAGATGGCGTTCCCAAGTGAAGGTACTCCTGTCTTTTTCTAAATCACCCCCTTTTTATTTAAGCTAGAAGTACAAGTGCGGCTTCACGCCGCGCTCGTTAATATGCGCTTAGGGTTAGTAGGAAAGCAATTAACTGAGATACGCTTAATTGCAGACACAGAGATAGCCAGAACTTATGTTAAAGAGGATAAAATATGTGTGTTGATGCTAGGAGTTTATTGGCGCAAGAAGAGAAGTTTCTCATGGGAAAAAAGAAGGGTAGGCAGTGTAGACAGAAAGAGTGAAAAGAGTGTTTTGATGTAATGTGACATAATTTGGACTGTTGCGTTCCTGATAATGTTTAAGGAGATTAATGTTTATGTGGTGGTCGGTGCTTCTAAGAATATGGAGCACTTATAAAATACTCCAAATGTAGAAGTAACTAGGCGGTGGCTGGTGTGGACGGCTGGATGGAATCACCTGTTGGATATCCGACGGCGCATGCATGGCGAGGGACTGTAGTAGTACTGTAACTGTAATACTGTAGCAACATTTTTCTGGTCTGAGATAAATCGCAACGCTGTTGCCAACAGTGGGTCGCGAAAACTAAAGATTTAATACGATAAGAAAGCTACATACTCCAAATGTAGTATTAGGTGGCTTCAGATTAGACAATGTAGGAGCAGGGGTGGCGCACTTGGTCCTCCGGTTTCATTTTAATTAACGTTTTGGAGAATAATATGGTCTATAAAATATATCTTTGATCTTGTATTTCTACTATAATATATATAATAAGTAAATATATGTTTAATTTTATTATAGTGTTTTGAAAGATAAATTTATATGTATGATGTTTTAGTTCTTTTAAACTAAATATTTTTAGAGTTATTGATGGTCAAAGTTATAAAATTTTGACCTTAACCTTGTCTAAGATGTCAATTAATATGGAAGCAGATCCTTTATCTCACAAATATTCAAACCCTAGATTTTCGATGTGGATTTAAGAAAAGATATGAATAAACAAATTACACCTAATTAATTGTAAAGTCATATTGGTAAGTGGGTAAGTAAAGGGTATTAAAAAAATAAAATTTCTAGATTTGCAAACCAATGGTATGTAAGAAGATAGAAATTAGTTTATTTTGAGATAAATTTTAAACTTTAGAAGTTGGACCCATCCTGACACATCCATAATAACACCCTAAAAACAGAATTTTCTCTTTCTCGTATTATATTTACAAAGTGCACAACAGGGACACAGCCAAAAAAATAAACATGGATAACCAAACAATGACAAGGACCAATATAGAGATATCGGTTAAATTAAAACCTCCCCCTGACTTGCGCTCCCACAGCGATTTGGATAGGCGTGGCTGCGTGCGGTTCTATCCACGTCGCCCTCGGCCTCTCTATGCGCGTTATTTCCCACTTCTCTTCTTGCCTTCTGCTTTCCCGCGCGTTTTCCGCCCGTACATCCTCTCGCGCCTCGCGCTGTGCTGTGTGTCGAGATGTCCACCATGTATTGCAGGGCGCCTGGTTATTATGGGTTTGCACGCTTCGCTGGTGGCTGTCTATGGACCATCGGTGACTGCAGTGTGGGCCCTCTCAGTTTTGGTCCACTAGGTTTGTTGCATTGTGTTTGCTTTGCTGGTACAGCTAGGTTGGTCAACCATCACGCATGTACAGGATATGGGCATCGTCCTCTGCTTGTTGGTGCATGGGCTGCCATAGGACATCTTCCAATGACATGCGGGCCCTTGTCTCACTTTGTACTGCTGTCTCGGTTTTTCAGTTTAGGAGGATGAAACTGCTTAGCATGGGATGTGTCTCACTGCCTACAGGTGATCGACACGTATGCATTGTGGCGAGGGCAGGCTTTGTACGTGCCCATACACCTAGCCCATATGAGCTACCATCGCTGCAAGGTGGGCCCATCGTGGTTGCTTGATCTGTGGTGCATGAGTCGGTTCTATAGCTCTAGCTAAATTTTTACAGTCCCCGGTTGACATATATGCGCTCGGTCTGTGTGGGCTACCGTCACTGCAAGATGGGGCTGGTGTTGCTTGCCCGCTCGATGGCTCATTGAGCCTATTCTTTGCCTGTGCATGCCACTTCCATCTCTCCTCCCTTATTTATTTCTCCTCCTTGTGATATCTGTAGCGTGGTGATTTCTCTACTGCTGTTCTATTCGAGGCGCCTGGGAACGAATCCCTGGAACGAATCCCCTCTTCACAGGAGAATAGTTCCTGTTCTCACAGGAGATAAATCCCCTTTCTGCAGGCTTTGTGCTTCACTTTGCCTTGAGATTTCGACAGTGGGATGGTGCGCGCCTACACGCTTTGCCGCTGGTTGCTCTCTTCGATGGGTTGTGTTTTCGAGTGCTTGTGTTTTGGGTGGTTTTTTGATGTAGGGGATGGTGAAGTGGATGCGTCGGCTGCCGTCGTCCATGCCGTGATTACTGCTCCTTGCTTCTGCTTTCCTAAGATTGGTGAGTTTGTACTGGAGCCCCATTGTTTCTTCATTTAGATGCGGTGTATCTTAAAGGATTTTGTGTTCTTCCCTGTTCTTGCAGCTTGTCTGTTCCTTGTTAGTTTAGGAGGGATTTCACGATTCCGCTACTCCATTGCGCTTTGGTTGTTCTGGCCGTTGACCCGAGGTTCGTTACCGGATTTACCTCCTTTTGAAGTATTTCTCTTGGGTCGGCATGTACGTTTATGTGTGCTAAATTGCTTCCTTCCCTTTTCAGATTAAAGCTCCCACCTCTTTGGACCAGCTCCTGCATTATTGAAGGTCAAAGGTATAACCTTGATGCTGCCTGCATAACTGCCTTCCCTATGGTTTTGTGTACATTATTCTGCTTTTTGTTTGGTTTGTGTTTTTTATTGTGCTCTTGCTGTGATTTTGTTTGGTTTGTGTTGACGTGAAAAATCCGCGCTCGGCTGATGGTACCGAATCTGTGTTGGCGCGAATTGATTCAACGAACACACCGGCCTGGGAGATCTGCTTAACTCCAGTGCAGGTCCAAAGATTAATGAGATGCAGGCGTGCCAGTCAGTTTGATCCTGCAACTGACAAGATATGTAAACAACAGATAAAACAGTCGATCGACTGACAAGCCGATGTAGCGATTCCAGCCGATGCCGATAATAGCGATGCTGATACCAGCCGATAGCGATAGGGTTTAAGCAATCGGCTATATGTCCAATGTAGATAATGATATAAAGGCAATCAGCTGTTGATAATAAAGTATAACAACAATATAGTCCAATATAAACCAATCGGCTAGCAATGATATGATAGAATAAGCATTGATCCGAAGGTTAAAGCATACATCGGCTGAAGGTCCGATGTCATAAAATCCACAGATTAGATTAAACAGTGAAGCCTTTGTTGTCATCGGCTAAATCCAACTTATATATATATGAAATCCTTATAAGCCGATGCAACGCCTAGATAACTCATCGGCTGAAACCCCAGTGAAACCCTTATTGTAATCAAAGACAGGCTAGAGGCTATGGTTCTAAGCACGACTAGGGTCGATGCAACTCAGAGTATGCAAAGAAACATAATATCTAGACAATCAAGCCTTTGACTAAGTTTTAGGGTGGTAGATGTCTAAGCTAATCTAATCTAGCAACACGATTTAGCCGATACCGGTAGAAACCCTAAAACAAGAAGCAACCGATAGAGCTAAATTGATATGTTAAGACTAGATTAACAGAGACATATGATAAATAGGTAGGCAAATATATCATCCAAACCAGAGCAATCTAAGAGGTCGAATGTTCTGATGCAGCCTTGAACGACGCCGACGTAGACGATACAATTGTCTGGACCGGCTGAACATTGGACTTATCCCTTCGCCGGAGATCGAAGACGATGCAGCCCCGCGTCGGGTGCCAAGTTCCGCCGGAACGATAAAATAAAGTAGAAAAGGCAAAAGGTGGCGATGCGCCGAATTGTATTGATCTGTGGAGATAGATTACATAGATCCCGGGTGTACATATTTATACCCATGGGTTAATACAAGTCCTTGTCGGACAAGAAAGAAACTATCCTAAAGATAAAAGGAAAAGATAAAGTCCTTATCGGACACTAAACACACTTTCCTGAAGATAAAAGGAAACTAACAAACTATGCCTAATTAATAGATAAACTGCCATGCCGCATCCTCCTTGAACTCGAACTCTTCTAGATAAACTTCTTTTGATTGATCCGACTCCACCAAGAACACGACAGCATGGCGATTTGGCGACTCCCATCGGCTGATTCCCCCAATCGGCTGGTTCCAGGACTCTAAAAACCGATATTGATTTTAAGCCGATGATGACTTTGGGCTTACCAAATTTCACTGTTAACAGTTTGTGTGTGTTCTTTTGGGGGAAAAAATATACTGTATGTATACGTGGCAGTATGCTTTGGGTATTTAGTATAGGATCTATAACATGGTCGTATATATAGTCAAAAGGGCTAACTTCCTTCTTTAATATCTGCACCAGAACACATAGCCATATCTCAGTCCCTTCTAGCCATTACCCACATGCTGCCCTTATTGTGCTATTCCTCTCCTCTATATATCCTTACGCCTTAGCTTCTCTTGCTCTATAGGTTCTTTCCAGCTTACCCTAGATCTTTTCACATTGGCAGTGCTGGGAGCAAGATGATCTCCATTGGAGTGTTGCATGTGTCTCTACTAAATGCGGCTGCCCAACACTGCAGGATACCTATACTTTGCTAACTATGGGAGTTTGGTGAGGACGGTGCGTTATTGGCTGGTGTAGAAGTCGTTGTGCCATCCATGGCACATCCCAGTGAACTGGAGACCATCTTTTTCTGGGATGCTGCCACAGATCCACTTGGATCTGCACATGAGTTGGTTGCTCAGAAGGGATGCTAGATTTCTCTCTACCTGCGAAGCACTACACCAAAGTTTTGAGTTTGATATACATTATAGAGTTCCTCCAGTAGAAAGGTTGGCTGTCCACTTACCAGGAATGAACTATGTTCGATATGAGAAAGGGTCTGATTTGAGAGCATTAATTAATTGTCCTGCTGCAAAGCGTACGATGCTGACTGAGTGGTTTGAAGCAAACACGAAATATGAAGAAGCCCGTAGACTAACATATTGTGATTTCCCTAAAGAATGGACATGGGATGGCTCCTCTAGAACATGGCACAAAAGAACACCTGCCCCTAAAATTGGTAGAATGTATTATGTCCATCCAGCTTCCGGCGAGTTGTACTACTTACAAATGTTACTAATGATTGTTAAAGGTGCACAAAGTTATGTCGACATGCGAACCTATAACAATATTGTATATGAAACATATAGAGAGGCTTGTGAGGCACGGGGCATCCTTGAGGGAGATAATGAATGTCACCTTCTTTTTGATGAAGCGATACAAACTGCATCTTCTTATCAGTTAAGACAACTTTTTGTTACCGTTGTCCTTTTCTATTCGGTTGGGAACATTCGGGGTCTATTTGATAAATATTAGTTGTATATGACAGATGACATACACCTTAGATTAAAAAAGTCCCTTGATAATCCACATTGCATTATTCCACACGAACATCTTCTTACTTTGTTAATACATGAACTTACCAGTGTCTTTGGAAAGAGTGGTGGCAACATAAGAGATTATAACTTGCCTCATTCAACCTTCTCTCCACAAGTACCCATGGGTAATAGGCTTATTGAAGAGGAGCTCTCACCTGATCCCTTGATGATGTCAATGCACGCAGAAACTTTGATTTCACAACTTAACAATGACCAAAAAAAAAATCTTTGACCGAATTGTTGGTTGTGTGGCTGCTAACCAACCTGGTTTCTTTTTTGTTAGTGGTCATGGTGGTACTGGTAAGACATTTTTATGGAATGTCATAATCTCAAAAATAAGGTCTGCGGACAAAATTGTTCGTGCTGTAGCTTCTTCTGGCGTAGCTTCTTTGCTTTTGCCAAAAGGCAGGACAGCCCATTCACGATTTAAAATACTTGTCGATATTAACGAAAATAGCCTTTGTGATGTAAAGAGAGGAACAATGCTTGCTGAGTTGTTGCAAAACACTGCGCTTATTATTTGGGATGAAGCTTCCATGACACATAAACGTTGCTTCGAGGTGTTAGATCGTACACTTCGGGATATCCTTTCTGAAACGTGTTCTGCAAATGCTATTGTTCTATTTGGTGGTGTTCCGGTTGTCCTGGGTGGCGACTTTAGGCAAATTCTACCTGTTGTGCCCAAAGGTTCACGGAAAGCAATTATTGCTGCATCGATCACAAACTCGAAGTTATGGAAACATGTTGTTGTGCTTAGTTTGGAAATAAACATGAGGTTACTTAACCCTTCGCTTCCAGATGCACACAGAGATGAGCTTAGTAATTTCGGTAAATAGCTTTTGGCTGTTGGTGATGGTACTTTGCCTGCAGCTAAGAAAGATGGTGACAACTACGCTTCATGGATCGAAATACCTCATGATTTGCTTATCATGACAGATGGTGATAAGATAGCTGTTGTTGTTAGAGAGGTCTATCCTGATTTCTTAGAGCATTATAAAGACCCTAACTATTTAGCTTCACGTGCGATCGTGTGCCCTAACAATTCGATTGTTGATGAGATAAATGATTATGTTCTGGGCTTAGTTCTAGGCGTTGGAAAGGAACACCTTAGCTGCGATACAATATCAAAGTGTAGTGATCAAATCCCATATTTTGACCTATTATATCCCACTGAATTCCTGAACTCAATTGATGCAAACAATTTCCCTACACATAAGCTTGTACTGAAAGAAGGTGTCACGGTAATGCTACTTCGAAATATAAATCAATCAATGGGCTTGTGCAACGGAACTAGGCTGTTGATAGTTCAACTCAGTGAGTGTCTTCTACAATGTGTCATATTAACTGGCTCTAACATTGGCGACAAAATATACATACCTAGAATTGCACTATGCACCACTAATGTGAAATGGCCATTTACATTGCAGAGAAGACAATTCACTGTTCGAGTTTGCTACTCCATGGCTATCAATAAAAGCCAAGGCCAAACACTTGACAGGGTCGGCGTATACCTCAAAAAACCTGTTTTTACTTACGGTCAACTATATGTCGCTTTCTCAAGGGCAACTTCTCGATCAGGTTTACGAGTATTGATTGAAAATGATGATGGTTCCTATGGTACACAAACAAAAAATGTTGTGTACCATGAAATTCTTGCTACTACACAAGCAGCGGTACACCATCTGACTATTTTAGATTTTGATTGTTACACATTGTCTTCGTTCTCACGCATAGATACAATTGTAGGCTGAGCTGCCGCTGCACTAATCTCCAGCATATGATTATGTGCGTTGTGCGCACCTTTTTGGATATGTTTTTTTGAACATGTTGTCGATTTACTGGATGGTTCTTGTTTTGCTAATTGCTTAGGATCTTATGCTCTCCATTTTTGCTAACATGGTAATTGTTATTTTCTTTTTTTTTCTCTACTATGTATTACTTCTGTTTATAGTTGACATTCAATTACATATACGTCAGTTCGATGTTTATTATATTGTTGTGTGTAATAACTTCGAATGATGTAGGTTGACATGGGAGAAATCTTGATTTTCGATCTGATTCGTGGTGATGAGAATGAGCGCCTTTGTGTTCGATTATCTAGACTCTGGGATTTCTGTGATGCTAAGGATGAAAGTAAAATTTTTCACAAAGACCTTGTGTTGCTTGATGCAAAGGTAAGATAGTTCAGCAAGTAAATTTTGAGTTCGATGATGCTTTACATGCTTCCTTACATTGATTTGTCATATTATATAGGGTAATAGCATCCATGCACAGATCTTTCCTCCTCTTACGGAAAATTACAAGCCTCTGCTTACAGAAGGAAAAGTCTATTACTTAGACTCATACACTGTCAAGTATGGAAATAGGTTATACAGGCCAGTTCCCAATGAAATGATGATCCTATTTACTACTTGGACTGAAATTGAGGAATGCATTGGTGGCCCTGCTGATTTCCCTACTATTGTGTGGACCCCCGTTTTTATAACAGGAATCAATCGTATAATCAGTACCATTTCCCTGGATCAAGTAGTCTGGTACACACGAATTCATAGCTGAAGTAACCAGTGCACATACACGAGTGTCTTGTACGAATTATTACATCAATAGCCCGCAGGCATAGTCTTAAGTCATCGGACCGAGAGGTCCGGAATACATCCAAAAACAGAAATAGATAAGGCAGCGGAGTTAAGGCAGCGGCACGCCATTGCCACAGGCAACGACCGTAACTAAGACCTATTGAGCGCCATCGTCTTCATCACCCTCCTGGTAATAGGCATAGGGATCCTCCGAAGCTTCATCTCCGGCCTCTGATTAAGTTTATATTTGCAAGGGTGAGTACCAACCGTACTCAACAAGCCATCACAGCAACAATGCATATGATAAGAGTATTCAAGAAATGGCTATGGTTCTTTTGCACAAAGCAAGTTTTGCAATTCTTTTCACAAGCCTAAGACCTAGCATAGACTGATCAAATTTTAGTACCAGTGTTCTTATTAAACGATGACGGTTCTGTCCACCATCCATTGTGATCCCAAGGATAGCTTCCCGCCATCGAGTCGTCATGGTTTTCTGAGGACGTCCACCTTCCTTCCTCTCAGGAAGTGGCTCCATCAGCATAGAAATCATCATGCAACATCCCATCCCACACAAGTTAAGAATTTAGAGTCTAGCCAAGTGTAATACACGTCCCGATGCTCAATAACCGCGAGCACGGCTATTCGAATAGATTGGGTTTACTCACACTGCAGTGGATGTACACTTTACCCACACTCCGCGACTGCCCAACACATGAGCCTCGTCCCAACACATGAGACATGTCACGGCAAAGCTTTTCGATAACCTCGCATTGGCAGTACCCGCTCCATGAACTTTACATCCTCATGCACTCTAGGCGTACACAGTTTCTAGCAGTGAGAGGAGTTCTGGCGCACCCGGGAAGGAAAGACTCACACAGGCATTAGGTTATAATTATGTTTAAATTCTCACATGGCAGTCCTACCGATGGCGACACCACTGTAGACACCCGCCTCGCGGTTCTACCAATGGCTGCCCCACCGTAGAGCCCCTGCCTCACACATCGAGAAACCACTATGCATGGATACTGCCTCTGCTCAGCTATCTATTCTGCTAGGTCTATACCCATACGAGAAGTGCGGTTGTACGGGGGTCGTTTCATGCTTAACTTCATGGCTCGGTCCTTAATTGACCGGGGACGGTACTTGCCTTTACCCGGATACCACCCAAATCCTCCGTCCGCCCCAGTCGAAAACGGTTGTTTACTTTCATTTCTCTTTTCATAAATCATGTCGTCAACATCATGGCAATGTGGCGCTCATGTCTCCACATGCCGCATCTCAATTACCTTCCCAAAGGTAATTGCCCAAGCATAGAGCATTTTGATAATTATGAGTATGCATGATTCTAGAATAGCGTTGCTAAGCAATTGTCATAGTTGACTAGGGATTCATACGTAACATGGTTACGAAGGAATATGGGGTAAACAATAATCAAGGCATGGCATAATCACAAGTAGGATGTTTATCATTGCATGCAATTTTATTTGTAAACAAAACAATTTCGCAATTGGGATCAACATGTTCAAAGAATAGTGATGACTTGCCTTGCTCAAAGTCCTGCGGGTCTTGACCTTCGCTTGGATCAGCAGCCTCCTCGGGCTCTATAGTTACGTGCGAGAATGGATTTGAATTCGGTTAGAATTCAAATAAAAAAATCCAAGTAAATCCAAATGAAAAATCGGGTGCGAAAGTCGATATTAATTTTACTATTCGCGAACTATGGCAAACCTATTTTTGGTGTGAATTATTTATGAGTATAATTATCTTGTTGTCCTAAGTTTTTAATTTACTATTCCCGAGTATTATATCCATGTAATAGGTTAGCAATTTTTATTGCGAGCTAAATATCGGACGAAATCCTAAAAACTATTATACGATTTAATTTAGTCTATGAATAGCCGATTAAATATAATAAACGTCTAAAATTCCTAGTGATTAAATCCGAACTTCTACCGTGAATCGATCACTTCTAGAGATTACCCGAACTAATCTATAATATTCTATAAGAATTCGTTTACTTGTTTTAATTATTGATTATATTTAAATTACTACAGTGAATTGATTATTTATAGAGATTATTAAAAATTAATCTACAATAATCTATAAAATTTACCTAATTGTTTAATTTCTAAATGCCTTATGATTATAGCATTATTTTTACGAATACTAGATTTTAGTTAACCACAATTAAATTCTATTATTATATTTTTTCTTTTTTTTTAATATTTTAAATCTTCCCCCTAATTTTTCCTATTTATTTTTCCCTTAATTTTTCCTATTTTTTTTCTTTCCTTTCCTCCCTCTCTCTCTTTTTCTTTTCTTTTTCTTTTTTTTTCTCTTTTCTTCCATTTCCCTCTCTCTCTCTTTTTTTTTCTTTCTCTTCTCCCTCCCGGCCTCTCTTCTTCTCCCTTCTCTCTCGGCCGGCTCTCCCTCTCTCTCTCTCTCACCCGAGCGGCGGCGGCGGTGGATGCGAGGGGAAGGGGGCGGCTCACCGGCGGCGGCGGCGGCGACGGGCGGCGGCGGCGATGGTGGCGCACGGCGACGCAAGGGCGGCGCGGCGTGGCGGCACCGAGGGCGGCGGCGCGGCAGCTCCCAGTGGCGGCGTGGCGGCGTAAGGGCCGCGGCACGGCGCTCACAGTAGCGACGGCTCGGTGGGGAGTGGGGAGGATGGAGATGAGGTGGGGAAGAACGGGGAGGAGGGGAGATTTATAGGGGGGGAAAGAAGAGGAAGAGGGGAAAGAGGCGGCGGCGGCGCGGCAGCGGGGGGGGGGGGGGGAGGGCGGCGCGAGGCTCGACGCGGCACGGCACGGGGCTCGGCGACGGCGATGCGACGACGACGCGGCGCGGCAGGGCGCGGGGCGCGAGGTGGCGATGGGACGGGCAAGCGGCGCGCGGGCGCGGGGTGGCGATGGGACGGCAAGCGGCGCGCGGGCGCGGGGCGCTAGGTGACGAGACGACGACGGCACGCGACGATGCGATGCGGCGATGGAACGGCGGGCTGCGCGGCGACAGACGGCGAGGGCGACGACGCGCGTGGGGCGCGAGGTGGCGAGGGCGACGGCCAAGCGGCGACGGGACGGCGGCGCGGCGGGCGAGCGGCGCGGCGGGGATGGCGACGGCGCGCGGCGGCTCGGGGCGCGAGGCGGCGAGACGGCGACGCGACGGCTGCGCGGCGGGCGAGAGGCGCGCGGGGCGCGGCGCGGTTAGGGCTAGGGAACCGCGTCGAACACTTGGCGGGCAATGAACAGTGCCGATTTCCAATTTTTCTTTTTCTTTTTCTTTTTTTTATTATTATTTTTATTTATTTATTATATAAATTTGATTCTAAAATTCCTAATATTTGTATATATAATTCTTTCCAATATTCGTGTTATTCCTACTAATGAATTCATCCTAAATTAATATTGCTCACATTTATATATAATTTATTTAAATCTTTATTTAGTGCTAACTCCATTCCATCGTATTTAGATTTAATTGATATGAACATGTTTGCGATAATATCGATGTAAATTGATTGATTTAGTTCTTTATTCGAGATCTCCAAACTCCGGAATCGAAATTCAATGAAACGGCGAATAAAATCGGCATGATGCAATTTATTTTAAAAAGTTTTTGAAAATCCGAATTTTTAGAGTTTTGATTTGTAGGTCGAATTTTCAGGATGTTACATATTGTGTACTCCTTAACATCTTACAATGATGTTTCAAATCTGGTTGGCAATGATGATCGCTTTGTTGGTATGCCCATTGCTGTAATGTCTTTGCAAAGTTTATAAATTACTCTGTTGGCTCTGATATTTACAACTTTTCCATTTTCCCCAGATGTTGTGGGTGTCATTACTGAGATAACTACACCGACAATGCTACGTCCCAAGTCAAGAGAAGCTGACAGCTTAAAAAGGACAGTTCAAATATGTGATGCCAAGTAATGGTCTCTCAACCTGTTGTTTCTTCTCCTATCTATATTGATTTATATTATATGCTAACCAGTGGACTAACCTCAAACACAAACAAGAACTAGCATAGGGCATTTATTTTTTTAACATGCCTCCCACCTTTTTTTATGTTTACACAAATAGTAACTCTATTTTAAATGTCGCTCTTTGGGGTGAACAAGCACTGGCCTTTCAAGCTGAGGATATATACAATGCTAGTAAAAAGGAACCCCAGATTGTTCTCTTTGTTGGGACACTTGTCAAGGACTACACCAAGTCTGGGATAGGTGAGTTCTAATAGAAAGCAACAAAATATACCTCATACATACAACATATATATGCCATATCTAATTACTGTACAAATGTAGGCTTGGCGCTGTCTAGATGTTCTGCATGCAAGTGGTATATTAATATCGATATACCTGAGATAGCTGAACTAAAAAAGAAGTTAGTGCATAATTTCCTTTTTGCATGTGCAGATTCTAAGATAGGTATGCTGTACATATTTTCTCATAACAATCGTTATACAGGCTTGGGGAAAAATTGCAGCCAATCAGATGGGTTGAAACAGCATCCACTGTATATGAAGATGACACTGTTGAGCAAAAGGCTGTGGCAGAGCTTAAGAAACTCAATCCTCACAAATGTCGGGTTAGTGTTGGGTAGGCTAGATTCACATTGTCTATCAGACATTGCTTATTTCTCATGTTGTTTCTCTTTGTTCATTGGTGCAGAGGCTTCGATTTATAACCAGTGTAACTATAAGAAAAATCTGCAACGAGAACTCTTGGTGGTATCGTTCCTGCCAGAAGTGCTTCAAAGGAGCAAAGCCATATGGATACACGTACAAGTGCGGCAGCTGTTCTTGGATTGGAATGGCAACACCAAGGTAAAGTAACGATTATTGTCTATTTTGACATAACAAGTTCTGTTCCATTCAATAACTCTCATCTATTGCGATATAACATGCAGACACAAGCTAGCACTCACAGCAGGTGATGACAGTGATAACGCCGAGTTTATCCTCTTTTGGGAAAACGGCTCAACGCCTCGTGTGGAAGCCAATTGAAGCTTTGATTGACAAAATACCAGAAGGTTCTAACTTCATTCCAGATGAGATAACATGCTTGCTTGAGAAACAATTCGTCTGGAATGTAAGCATCACAGAGAACTCACTTAGAAACTACGAGGTTTCATTCCAAGTGAACAGCATAATCTCAGGGGATACTTCTGGATAGCCTCTTCTACTTATGTCCCCAACATCTTCTCGGACTTCATCAGCTATGATGTCACCTGGATCAAGTAGTGCAGTGCTCTGTTGTCACCAACAAAAGTAATTGAGGTTGGTTGTTCTTCCCCACCATCCACTGCAACAGCTTCTCCATCTGCGGCAATTAGCACACCCAAGAAGCAGGCTTTACAGTCCTCAACACCTCACACGCCAACCAGCAAGTTCTCTTGTGCTCCAATAGAACAAGTAACCTCACTTGACACGCTTTTTCCATTGATGGCTCGGAAAGTTCAAGATAAAACTGCAATGGTATAAATTTCATAATCTGTCTAATCTTTTTATCTTAACACAATTTATGTTATTACTCTTGGCTGCACAGTACCTTACTTCCCTTTTTGTAGAAAGCAAAGGTTGTGGCTGTGCATGATAAGATTTTAAGCCCAGTTGCTTCTTCGCCCGCTTCTGCCACTACCTCTAGAAAGAGGTATAACTGTTATCTCTCATTGTCCTGTTACTGAATTTTCCACATCCACTTATACTAAAATATGTCCTTCAACAGAGCGCACCCTTCTCAGACAACACCACCAGTTAAGAAATTGTTCAATGAAGATAGCAACAAAGAGAAGGATGACACCGATAGGTATACTCACCAACTTATAGCTAATACCAAATTATAAAACATGTTAGTATAGATATAGTTTCTAACAATGTGTTCTCCTTTTTTTTCAGTGCACCAGCTGACGCTTAATGCATCATTCATGTATCCCCAGTCAAGCATTTTGGTCATCATCCAAGTTGTAGCGTCTCCATCAACCTTGTTTGAAGTACAAGAAACAATGGTGCCCCTGAGACTTCTCTCCTGAATGATGCCACATGTCTAAGCCTTTTGCTATAAACTGTGCCCATCTCTTTATTACTTCAAGCCTTTTGGAACTATCCTTATCTATATATGTATGCTATTGTTGCTGTTATGTTTAGTATGCTCCAGCTATATGCTCAGGATCCATTACAATTGCAGCTAACCTAGCAGAGCAATGGGTCCTGAACAATTAGCAGAGACATGGCCACATGTTACTTTATCATTCTGTTATGTCAGACAAATATTAAGACTGCTTATGGTTATATCCTCAGCTATCTTCAGATCGTTACGTTGTTGCTATGTTCCATGGAGTTGCTATCTTTACCTGTGTTGCATTGCCAGCAGTTACCTTCTTGTTTATATCTTCATAATCTCTCTGCAATTACGTGCCCTACACTGTTTTTAATGAAAAGTATGAATGCCGTTCTTGCTCTATCCGGTACATGTAAACATTTGTCACTTTTAAAACTGTTGTTTGCTTTTTATGAAACTATACGTTTTGTTCTGTCATTAGCACCCCGATAGGGCGCGCGTAGCGCGCTTCAATGTCTAGTATGAATAACAAAGGCAGAAACGGAAAGAAAGAAATGCTACACGCTCCAACCAACCATCCACTCAACTGGCAACCAGGACCTGAGCCAACCGACACGCAATCAATCCAGGTAATTGCGGACTGCCTGTCAAACCGGCGCCCACAGCCGAGTAGCGATTAGCACTAAACAGCAACGTGTAAATTAATCCATTTTTCAAGTTTATAATAATTAAAACTCAATTAATCACAAATTATTACTACCTCGTTTTACGTAAAATATTTAATCTTTATTTTCATATTCATCTTCAGTTCAGGAGATTCAAACACTACCGTGAAGTCTTCATCAATCTACCATGGATGAGTTTCTACGAACCATAGTGCCAGCACAATCAACTTCGGTGCCCATCTCCATGCATGCAACCAACCAAAGCTAGCATGCAGATCGATTACAGAAGAAGAAAGAAGAGGAAAATCAGAAAAATGGTCAGGTACCAGCATTGATCAATGATCACACCATTGTCCGTCCGCTTTCGCCTCTGCATGATAATTGATGCAGCATTTGGCGCCTCACAGCGACCTCTGATAACCTTCAGAATATCAATCCAGAAAACGCCGCCGCCCCCGGCCCAGCTTCTCCATCGCCATGCATTTCTAGCTCCATCCATCTGGCAAAAGGAAACCCAAATCAGCCTCTCCCTCGTGCATTTCCAGCTCCATCCATCCTGCTAAAAACCCCAAGTCAATTGTACAATTAGGTACAGGTTCATCAATCCTTTCATGATTCGTTGCAGTGTAAAGCCATCGCTCAGCGATAGTAATTAACCTGACATGAGATTCCTAGTGCCTCCATCAATAGCGCTCCGGGACTGAACCAGAATCTTCATCAGCGGCCAACTCCAGGCAGGTCAGGTGGGCAACAACAGGATCCAAGAAAAAAGGTAATAATTGGAAAGATAGCTCGGTACCACCGTCGGCATGGTGCTAGGCCCTCAGATCCAGGCACCATCCTCGTCGAGGGATCAAGTAGGTCATGGCGGTGGCAATGGCAGCGGGGTCCGGTAGGAGAAGGGCGGTGGTGGGAGGCGGGTAGGAGGGCGGGGATGAGCAGACAAGGCAGGGTCCCGACATGGTGGAATGTACGTACTTGATCTCTCCTTCCCAAAATGTTTGACGTCGTTTATTTTTTTAAACTTAAATTGACCGTTCGTTTTATTAAAAAAAAATTTAAGACGGTCAATTTGGGTTAAATGAGCAAACCTAAAAGAGTAGGGTTAATTTGGTAGTTAGGCTATAAACTAGGCTCAAATAAGTAATTGTCCCTTTAATTTTTAATTAAATTTGTCAATCTTCGTTCTAATAATGCCACATCAACATCACATGGGATAAGAACAAAATCAAACCATCCACATTGGTGCCACGTTGGATGAAACCATCGTCAAAACCGTTTTTATCTTATTTGCAGTTTTTTTTTAAGTTGAGGGATGCATTATGTTTAGTATTTTGGTTGAGCTACAGATTTCAGACTTGTTGACAACCTGAGGGATCTGAAGTGAACTTTTTTATCCTAAAGGCGGGCCAGGTTATATTGGCACCGGGGCCACCGAGCCTAGGGGCTTTGAAGCAGGCCCAGAAGACTCAATTATGGAGTGCGGTCCTTGGGTCCATGGTGCGTCCAGGTGTTGGTCACCCGTTGTGTTTGTTGGGGCTAGACACCAGCCGTTCGATGAAGCCACGATCCGCGTCGCCATGCATCTAACGGTCGGATCGATATGCGCTATGTCTGCCTGCCCCTGACCATATCGCGTTCCCCTCCCGGCTGTGGCTGTAAGTCGAGTTGAGATCGAACCTTTCCCCTCGTCCGACTCGTCCCTGATCTAGGTCTACCCAGAGAAACCCTAATACTCGCAGATCCCCTTCGCCTTCATCCACCTCCATCCACGGCTCCTCCGTTGATGGCTACCATGGGGTCTGCACCTTCCTATGTCGTGCTGGACCGCGTGGTTCATCTCGACAAGGAAGCCGTCAAGGAAGAATCGGAGTGGGCGATCATGGAGTGTAGAGATCGGAAGACCTACTTGCGCAACGACCACGTCGGCGACGAGGTGGTGTATGGCTTGTCGCTCCTAGCGCAGATCGCCGAGCCGCCGGATCTCTCCAAGCTGTCCATCCGCCTCAGCGAACCCCCCGTGCAAGTCGCCGCCCGACCAGAGGAGATCCTCGACGATGACTCCGTCTTGGACTTGCCTAAAAGGGCCCTCAACCTGCACACCTCCGTCCAGTCCGTCGCCGACGACCTCATCGTCTTCACCTCCTGTCTCCGCAATCGCACCCACCGCTACCTAGTCTACGACGCCATCGGAAGTCACTCTCCATGATCCCTTGCCTGCCCAACCGCTGCGATTCCTCTGCCACGTTCCAGCCTCTCCCTCTTCGTGCCGGCGGCGACTACACCATTGCCCTCCTGGGAAGGGACATGCGGTCCGACCGGGAAACCACCAGGCGCTTCTTCCAGGATGTCCTCTGCCTGTGTCCGCCGCCGCCATCCTCGAGACCTCCACCGCCATCCTCCTTCTCCGCTGTCACCACGCCGTGGCAATTCAAGAACCCGCTCTTCCCTCCAGAGACGCCGAATCGCTTCAAGGCCCATATGGTGTTCTCGTCCGGAGGTCAGGCTTTCTGGGCCAACCTCGCGCAAGGTGTCCTCTACTGCAGCTGCGACGACGTGCTCACCGGTGGCTACGATGTGCCGTTCTGCTACATCCCGCTGCCGCCTGAGTGCCATCTTGACCCCATGAAGAATCAGCTGCGGTTATGCCGAACAATGAACTGCGTTAAGGACTCCATCAAGTTCGCTTCTATTGACATGGTGCCCCCTGATGAAGCTATGATGACGACTTGGACTCTGACCCTGGCCACCAGGCAGTGGCACAAGGATGGGGAACTCCGTGTGGCAAGCCTGTGGGAGCTGGAGGGCTTCAAGAAGGCCGGGTTGCCTAAGGTCAAGCCGACTAGCCCCGTCCTGAGCATGGAGGAAAACGGTGTCATCTGTTTCATGCTCAATGCTGCTGAAGAAGGGGTGTACATGGTCAGCCTCAACATGCACACCAAGAACATCATGTCCTCCACCAGGCTCTCCTCCTGCCCAACACAGCCTTTGGGTGTAGAATTTCCCAAACACATTCAGAATCGGCGTCTTTGCTCTCTTGCCAATCCAGTTCCACCCAAGAGGGATCGTGCTGATTTGGAGGAGTGCTCGACTGCAATCAAGAGGAGGTTGTCAAGAACCTGACATCTTCGTCAGGTAACTCAAACCGCTAAACTTCTTCTGCATGCAATTAATTAATTAACTTCGTTTGCAATTTCATTCTGCACTTATTGGTTTGTGTTAATCACAGCTATACTTCTTAGCGGCTTGCCATTTAAATTACCCTGAGTTAAACATTATTTGGTAGTATTAATACTGTTGGTTTTGCCATTGATGTCGCCATCCTTCTAAGTTATACTATAATTAATATTTCTGTTTGACAGCACTGGAATGGAAGGATTGGAGGGAGACGTCTTGTGGTTCTAGAGCAGACCTCATCTAGTCATGCTGCTTATACTTACAGTATCAGGGATCGAAATCTGCATCGTCGTGCTTTGTTTTGCGAGCTGCTTCTACGTTTTCTATGGCTGCTGCTGCTATATATGGTTGTCTGTTGATCTGGATGTGCTTCAGAAATAGGAATTTAATCTGGCTGCTTATTTTGTTCCTAGCTTATGTATTGCAGCAGTAGCTTCAGAAACAGGAATTTAATCTTACTATGACTTACATGTGATCTCCCATGCATATCTTTCTCATCTATGCTGGCTTGCTTGCTATTAGTGTTGATGCGTTGTACCATGTTTTTTGCTTGGAATCGGCTGTAGCTTTATGGCCCTCTTTCGTTCAACTTGTCCAAAACCTGGAACGTAATTGTCTGACTTATAGCGATTTATGGGCCCCTTTTCTAATTGATGTTGTATCTGGTGCATATGCCCAACTGATTCTTTTAACTCCTTCCTGCTCTACATTGTAGAAGGGTTTGGCTATATAACCTAGAATTCGGGAAACTGTTTTAATCCCTCGAGGAAATATCCCCTCGTTCTTTGCATGTCACTTAAATGGTTATAAAAAAATTTGAAAAAAATTAGGAAGGTGTATTAACATGTGATATAACACTCTACAAACATGCAAGTTCAAATTCAACTTCTACATCTCGTAACGAAAAAAACGAATTGAACCGCAGCTAGTTAACATATATTCAGAATCAAATTTGTTTTTTCGTTGCGAGATGTAGAAGTTGAATTTTTATTTGCATGTTTGTGGAGTGATATATCACATATTAATACATCTTAAATTTTTTTAAATTTTTTGACATGCAAACAATGAGGGGATATCCCCTCGAGGGATCAAAATCCTCTTCCCTAGAATTCAGCTAATCCCTTTCTCTGTTTTTCCATGACGACTTGTTAGTACTAATATTGAGTCACCTTAGTAGCTAGTTGTGGTAAACATTGCGGCATTACTTTCTTTTTTCTTTCTCGTTTGGTCATTGGTGTTGATACCTGATCCCAATTCGCTCTTTGAACACAGTTCTGCATGCTTCTTGTTTCTGGCAGTCTCCACCGCTATGCCATGTTGTGTAGCCCTTACCAGTTACCACCAATAAAAGCCTAAAGATTGAGAAATTAGCTATTTTGCAAGATCCTCCCATGGCCTTGACAGCTTGTTGTTTGTTTTTTTGGGGGAAATATCCTTGTTTTTTCTTCGAAATATAATGCAAAGGATAAAAAATTCCATTTATAAGGGTGCAGCGGTGTTTCTAAAATATATATTTTTTCGTCCAATAGAAAACCGTTACAGGATGACGTTTACCATAGAAAATGTCTCTCTCGATAGAGAGATGTCTGTATTTATTGTACTCCCTCCGTCCCATAATATTATAATATAAGTAGAACAGTCTCTCGCTAGAGACATGTCTTTATTCGATACATGTCTATATTCATTGTAATATTAGATTGGTTTTAATTTCATAGTACTAGAATGTATCATATCCACATAAAATCTCTTATATTATGGGACGGATGGAGTATTAGATTGGTTTTTATTTAGACAGAGGAGTATCTTGCACTCACCCCATCACCCTGACTCAAACGTTGACAGTGCCCCTCGGCTATGTCACCTTGATGCAGGGATACGTGATACGATAATACGGGGATACGATATTTTCTAGTAAGAAACATGGATAAGGGATAATAATATAGAAAATTAAATAAGTGCAAAAATAGTGGGTCTAATACATTACCACTCAAGCATTCCATCATTCAAAAATACATCGCATCTAGTAACAATATATGGCACTTGTAGTCTTGTTTGTTTAGATAATGGAAATGGGTTACATCTCCGGCCTTTTTAGATAATGGAAATGGGTTACATCTCTGGCCTCTGCCCGTAGGCACACAGCCAAAAAATTTAGACGTGAACAGAAAGGTTAAAAAAGGCGAGATGGGACAAACCCCCAACTTCTGCCGATGATATGATCTACTAAATAATATTTTTTTCAAAATCACATAGATTCTATCACGAAATTCTGTAGATACTACGCCATCCAAACTGGAATAAAAGTTCCTTGGCTACTAATTCCAAGCGTGTAGCACCATTGCGCATAGTATCTTGTTGTTCCTGTGAAAGCATCATACACCAAGAGTGGAGCCAATTGGAACACATGAAGATAACCTGCATGATGTTAGGCATTTTTTTATGGTTAAAAACTATATCATTACGGCAACGTCAAATTGACCAATATAAAGCACTAGCTCCAAACAAAATCATTTTTTTGTGGGTCTAGGCACTCCCCTTAGCCAGTCACCAAAAATATCTTTTGCATTGTGGGGAGGGGGGATGTTGAAGGCAAAGAAGACACATCGCCAAGCAAAACGTGCAACATGACAGTCAAAGAAAAGATGTTGGATGGTCTCTTTGTGTATTACAAAAACAACGTTGCTTGTTTCCCCTCCAATTTCTCTTTATGAGATTATCTTTCGTCAAGATTACTTTTTTGTGAAGAAACCACATAAATACTTTGATTTTTAGTGGTACCTTTACCTTCCATAAGATCCTCTTGTGGATTCTTACATTGGAATTGATGATCGCATTATACATGGATTTGACCGAAAGATGGCCATTTTTATGTAGCGACCGATTAAAGCAATCCTTTTCATTTGAAGGGTTATGTTAGCTAGTCGAGATATCAAATCATTCCACTCAACTAACTTTGGTCCTGCAATTGATCGTCGGAATGAAACAGTCAACGGTGTTGTGCTCATAACCTCTGCCAAAGTAGAATGTCTTTTTCGGACCACATTGTACAGAGAAGGATATTGATATTTGAGAGGTTGCAAGCCCAACCATGTGTCTTCCCAAAATCTCATTTCCATCCCATTACCAGGTTTAAAAGATCCATACTGAAAAAATTGATCTTGGCCAGCCCAAAATTGGGACGTTCCTGGTTTGTGTGACATGTGGGAGAGGGGTTTACCCTTTAAGTACTTGTTGCGCAAAAGGTTTTGCCATAGGCCATCACCATTAAGAAGCTTGAATAGCCATTTGCTCAACAAACATCTATTCATGATATCAAGATTTAGGACACCCAGTCCACCTTGATCTTTTGGCCGGCATATATAATCCCATTCTGTTAACCTATATTTCTTTTTCTGGCTATCACTGCTTCAGAAAAAGCTCGATCGGTAGTAATCCAGTCTTTGAAGTACACCTCGAGATATTTCAAAAAAGAATAACATGAACATGGGAAGACTCGAAAGAACCGAGTTAAGAAGAACCAATCTCCCACCATAGGAGCTGTTTTTGCCCTTCCATGTGCTAAGTTTTCTTTGAAACCTATCTTCCACACATTTCCAATCAGAATTTCTGAGTTTTCGATAGTGCATGGGGATTCCTAAGTATTTGAATGGAAAGGAACCAGAATTACAACCAAACAGTTGTCTATATTGGTCCTCCATTTCCTTGGCTCCCCCAAAGCAGAAAATTTCACTTTTATGAAAATTTATTTTCAGCCCCGAGAGATGTTCAAACACACAAAGAATAGCCTTCATGTTTTTTGCTTGTTCAAAATCATGTTCAAGAAATATTATTGTATCGTCGGCATATTGGAGAATGGACAAACCATCATCCACTAAGTGTGGAATTACCCCTCTAATTTGACCATCGGCTTTGGCTCTTTCAATAAGAATGGCTAACATGTCAGCCACTATGTTAAAATGAATTGGGGACATTGGATCCCCTTGTCTCAAGCCTTTGCATGTCCGGAAATTTTTTCCTACATTATCATTGACTTTGACACTTACACTTCCTTCTTCAACCCAGTTGGAAATCCAATTGCACCACGATTGTGAAAACCCTTTCATTCGTAATGTCTGCTGAAGGAACTGCCATTTAACTTTGTCATAAGCCTTTTCAAAGTCAATTTTGAATATGATACCATCCATTTTCTTTGTGTGTAACTCATGTGCAGTCTCATGCAAAATCACCACCCCTTCCATGATATTTCTATATGGCAAAAACGCCGTTTGGGTTGGGCGAATGACTTTGTGAGCAACCGTTGTAATCCTATTGGTGCCAACTTTTGTAAAAATTTTAAAGCTGACATTCAGTAGGCAAATAGGCCTATATTGTTGAATTTGTTTTGCATCAGCCTTTTCTGGCAGTAGCACGATGATCCCAAAGTTTAGGCTATAAAGGGGTAATGTCCCTTTATGAAATTATCTAAATAGAGCCATGAGATCATTCTTAACAATCTCCCAAAAGACCTGATAAAACTCTGCAGGAAAGCCATCTGGACCTGGGGAGGAGTTATGATCCATTTGAAAAATTGCCTCTTTGACTTCCTTTTCTGAAAATTCAGCAGTAAGGATGTCATTTTTCAAGTCAGACACTTGAGGAATATCATCAGTCCATCCCTCTATCATGGATACATGATTATGATCTGGAGGACCAAATAATCCTTTATAATAATTGGTGATGTATTCTTTGAGATTCCCATCAACCGTTATTATAGTGTCCTCTTGTTCCAACTGGAAAATCATCTGCTTACGATGTTTACCATTGGCTATCAAGTGATAATATTTAGTATTACTATCCCCTTGGAGTAAATGATTTGTCTTAGATCGCTGGTACCAATACAACTCTTCCTCCCTTAACAGTTTTGCCAAATCATTTTTGGCCTGCTTCAACGAAGCTAACTCTGTGTTGGAGAGAGTTATGTGTTCGGCCTTTTTGTCTAGTGTGTCAATTAAAGCTAAAAGCTTTATTTTTTGTTTTTTATATGTGCCACTTAAACTTCGCGCCCAACCTCTTAAATGTTGCCTAAGGTGGACGATCTTGTGTTTCCAACGTTCCATAGGATTCCTTCCCTTCTTTATGCTTTGCCACTCTTTGGCTACCATCTCAAAGAATCCATCCCGCTCTAGCCAGCCTAATTCAAAACGAAATGGCGGCTGATTGCCAAAATGTGCATGCGATCCGGATCTCAGTATAATTGGAGAGTGGTCTGAAATGGCTCGAGGTAAGGCTTGACACGTAACTAAAGGATATTTTTGCTCCCAGTGAGTGTTCATTAACACTCTATCCAACTTCTCATAAATTGGATTTTCAAGGTTATTGGCCCAGGTGAATTGTCTCCCCGAAAGATCAATCTCTCTCAAATTGAGACGATTGATGACCGCATTAAAAAGAAAAGACCAACGAGGGTCGAAAGAATTATTATTCTTTTCTTCGGGTGATCTAATGATATTAAAGTCCCCCCTTACCAATAGAGGGTATGACTCCTTACCACAAGTCTGAGCTAGTTCCGTCAAAAATTGTTTTTTTAACTCGGGTTGAGCAGCACCATATACTGCCATTAAAGCCCATTTGAAACCATCCTCTTTATTTCTTAGAAGAAACTTCACATAGAAGTCCCCTTCTGAAATTTCACCTATATCAAAAACATTTAAATTTACTCCTAAAAGTATTCCTCCTGATCGTCCGATAGGAGGTTTCTCATGCCAAAGAAAATCTTTTCCACCACAAAGGTTTTTAAGATTTGAAGGGGTGAATGATGGTTTTCAGTTTCAAGAATGGCAATAAAATCCAAATTTTGCTACTTAACACATTCAGATATAAATCTAAATTTAGATGCATCACCAAAACCACAACTATTCCAAAATATTTCTTTCATTTCTTAAACTTATTAGCTTTCTTTTTTGGACCAGTCAAAAGAGGACATACCACTTTATGTTTGACTTTGGTCGAAATCTTCCTCATTCGAGGTATGGCCTGAGAATCCATAGACTCATCGTCATTACTCTCAGCCTCTTCTAGCCAGTCACTACATAAGTGCTGGAGAGAAGACAATTTTAACAATTCATCGTTGTTTTTATCTACATTACTAGTAGACGCTACAGCACTACTATAAAGAGTAGCAAATCTATCCACTTCTGAAATTTTAATCTGGTTAATGGACTCCTTTATTTCTAAATCATTCTTTCCTAGAGAAACCCCTAATTTAGAAAAATTTGTAGCAAGAGTCTTATCTGGAATTGAAACAACAGAATTTGTGGTATCAAACTTGTTACCTGTTAGCGTCTCAAGGTTATGAACCTTTTTTAGCAGCTCTGCCCGGTTTGCCACCGGCGCATCTGCATTTGCCATCGCCTTCTGTCTTTCACTTTGCCTAGTTGGAATAGGGTCCACTGGGCGACGAGGTCGCCTTCTTGTCGGGGATCGAGCTCCAACTGCCTGTGGTGCATCCTGGGTTTTAGATGTGGCAGCCCTAGAGGCACTAAGTTGGTCTTCATTGGTTGCTAGTACTGCCATCAAGTTGTTAGTCGATGCTACTCTTCCATCGCCTGCAAGCCGGCTATTCTTGGGGAACAATTCAGACTGCACGTTGCAGTCCAATACATGCTCCACGGGAGACAACAAGCTAGCTGAAACATGCTGTAATTCTTGTGCAATGCTGACAAGTTCTTGTTGTTGCTCTTTGCCATTCGTAACCATCTCATCTGTTTCTGCTAGCTGCACAGCAACCTCAGTAGAAAGTACCTTAGTCGTTGCCAACTTCGCTAGCTGTATCGAAACCTCCTCGGAGTACACCACCTCACCAACAACCGCCTTGGTTGACTCGGAGTTTCCTGTCCCCTGGGCTCCCAATTAACTCGTGGGCGTTTCCAACACCACGGAGGAGTATGAGAGGGGAACAAATTTGTTCCGCTCCTCTGATGGAAGAAGCTACAAATGCCAGCCCGAGACTATCCCAACGATTAATTCCGTCGCGCGCTCCGCCCGCACGCGCGGCGCGGCGCGGCTGCGTCTCCTACAAATGGCGAGCGCTCGACGGAGAAGAGAGCTGAGGCTTATCGAGTCCGAGGCTTCCGAGCCTGCTTGCCGCCGCTACTGGCTGCCGACGACCTGCTGCAGTTGGGGGGGTCTCCCATGGCGGCGGAGGTCGGGATTGGAAGGGCGACCTGCGCGGCGTGGGCGCGGCGGCTGGGCGGGGGCGGCGAAGGCCCGGCACGCCTCCTCGTCGTGTACGCCCGCGCCGCCACGGCATCGTCTCCGCCGCGCCTCGACCTCCACGCGGTCGACGCCGGCGCCTCCGCCGTCGCCGCCGACCCCCTGGTGAGCGGTCCCCCTCCGTCCTCACTCCTCCCGCACGCGCGCGCTCCGGCGGCGTCGTCTGCTCTTCGCGTACGTTCGGTCTGAGGTTGAGTCGCGGCGTTGCGTTTGTGCTCGCGGGTTTTCGCAGGTGAGCTTCGTGATGGGACAGGAGGAAGACGACGCCCCGCGCGCGATCGCCGTGCACCCAAGTGGCGAGGAGTTCGTCTGCGGCACCGCGAAAGGGTGCAGGTGAGTTCTGAATCGCTCCCGCTAACTCAGACACTCATTCTGACCAGCTTGATTTGCACTAACTTTTGTCAGAGTTTATACTTGCTGTTGCTGATAAAAGCTCATGTTTCATACTCCCAAATCACTTGAAATTCAGATATACCTGTCAGTGTTGTTAGATCATCAGCCAACTAGTTTACTGTTGTAGGTTATTCAAGCTGGTGACTGAAGAATCCAGTGTTCACCTTATTTCAAAGGATGCTCCAACTCTGCAATCAATTGGACCTCAGAAATGTTTGTCATTCAGTACAGATGGTGCGAAGTTTGCTGTTGGTGGTGAGGTACCATGTTATCCACACCGTGTTTAGATTCAAAGTTTTTCTTCAAACTTCCAGCTTTTCCATCACATCAAAACTTTCCTACATACATAAACTTCAAACTTTTCCGTCACATCGTTCCAATTTCAACCAAACTTCCAATTTTGGTGTGAACTAAACACAGCCCCAATCTGTTTATTCTGCACTTCCCTCTTTGTCAGTAGAATCATAACTTCAGATTCTGCAGTCACAAGTTTGGCTTCTTAATTCTTATACAAGGTTTCCTGATACCATTTTTCTGGCAACTACAGGATGGGCATCTTAGAATATTTCATTGGCCAGATCTGAATTTGCTTCTGGATGAACCAAAAGCTCATAAATCTTTCAGAGACATGGACATTAGGTGAAGGAAAGCAGAAGCATTGCCTATTCTTTTGACAAACATAAGCATAAATCGACAGAATCCTCCTTGACATTGTCCATAAACTGAATTAGTCATATCAATATCATTCAATATGTTGCATTGCACAAGTAACTAGGTAGTTTTGAATATAGGCTCTGCCTAAGAGTTACTTTCTTGGGTGTAAGGATAATTACTGCACAACTTTTTCAACATAACTTTATTTTCCAAAATAAAATCGCATTGGCAGACTTGGATCTTTATTTCGTTCCTCCTCCTTGCAGCTTAGAATCCAAGTATTTAGTCTCAACATCCACTGATGGTTCTGCAAGAATATGGAAGATAGATGAGGGAGTGCCGCTTGTCAATTTGAGTAGATCTTCGGTATCGTATGATAAATTACTGCACTTTTCTATTTTGGTAGTTGAAACTGAATCATTTATTTGACTCTCTTGTTTATATTTGTTCCCCCCTTTACAGGATGAGAAGATTGAGTGTTGCTGCTTTTCTAGGGATGGAAATAAACCTTTCCTGTTCTGCACACTTGTGAAAGGTAATATATTCCATAACTCTCAATAGGATGTTAATATGTGCACCACCAGCCACTTTAATCAAATCCTTATTGCTTGAACAGGTCATAACGTTGTGACTGTGGTTTTGGACATAAGTAATTGGAAGAGGATCGGGTACAAGAGGCTTTTGAAAAAGCATATCTCCGCACTTCCCAGTAAGCTTGGATGGAAAGTATCTCGCACTGTAAGTTCATTGTTTCTGTCTCTTACTGTCACACGTCATACACTCATCCTGACTATAGCAATACTGTCATGTAGCATTTGAGAGCTTTTTTATGGTGGTATGGACTGGTCATAATAGGGTAGTTTCCATTTCTCACATTTCTCCCCACTCAATCAGTCATCCATATTGATGTATACTTCTTTAGCTGACTTCTCTTTTTGACAAATTTATGCATGTTCTTAGAGAGAATTTACAGAATACTTGCACATCATTATAATTATGCATGTTCTGACAAAGCTGTGGCTGATGACATTTGTTTAGTCTCATATTTATCGAAAATTACAAAAAAAAAAAAGAAAAACTGTATATAGTAGTAGGGGAGGTACCAGAAGTGTGTCTAATTGACTGAAGAACTTGTTAGCTGGCCACCTCATAATTAATCATTATTTGTTATTGTTACTCTCTGGGGGGTTAGATATTGAAAGAAACCTAGATACCTGTTTTGTTTTGATAAAAATAAAAAGAACATATACACTTGCTATTCTACTTCACCTTCAAATTTGACACGTGTATCTGAAATCCTGAATCTGTTGCCGTATGTGCATTAGTGCATAATCTTCTTCCCGTTCATATTTTATATGTTTTGGATGTATTTTCACCCTTGTTATTAGAGGAAGCCATGATGGTGATTTCTGCGTTGTGGATGTTAAAAAGATGGAAGTTTTGCACTTGAGCAAGAAGGTTCATCTTGGCTCTCCAATTTCATCAATTGAATTTTGTCCTACAGAAAGGTAATTATAACCGTTGGTCTTTGTTGGAACAAGTAGTGAGACAAACCGAAAATCTCTAGGAGTAAAATAGTTGGCCTCACTAAGCATCCAAGCACTTAGTAATGATCTCTGGTTGTACCAAAGTTGAAGTTTTTAGCAATAAATTGTCTTTATATAGCAGTGTGGAACTTATGCACTAGTAATTTGTTCAGTGCTAGAATTCTTGAAGATACTCTGAAGATTCAGCATTAAGGTATTAGATTGCCCCCACATGCCTTTTCAACATGTTTAAAAAATGGATCACACAACAGGATGGTAGGTAGATAAGCGAGCTATGGTATCAGCATTATGCCTGGCTAATTTGCATATACATGGGGGCAGGATGGAGCAAGATTTGTCCTCCGCCAGTCAATCTTGCCCCTGAAATTTAAAAGGAAATTGTGGATTGGTTTTACTCTGCACTTCTGCAGTCTGCACTGCAATTGCAGATCCATATGTGAATGAAGATTTGTCACATCAACTCTGTTGATAAGCAAACATACGGATGTTCCTGAAATTACATGTGGATGCCAATGCGGCAGTTTTTGGAAGTACTGGATAGTTACAGTAGCACTTGTCTGCTTCTATTGCAGGGTTGTAATCTCCACTTCTCATAAATGGGGAGCAGAGGTAACGAAACTTGATGTTCCTGCTGATTGGAAAGGTACGCGTTTTGAGTTTTGTTCTTTTTTTTAATAACGAGTTTTGTTCTCTATAAGTATTTACCAATATGTTATTTGTTTTTTTCCCTGCAGTGTGGCAAATGTGGTTAGTACTCTCGAATCTGTTTGTCACGTCGGCCATCCTGTTCTATGCGTTCTTCAAACACGTGGTCCATTTGGAACCCTAATAAACAGAATCTAGAGGAGAAAAATCATGATTTTCTGACGATCAGAAATTCAGAATCCGTTGTAACAGTGTAACACCACCATGGCTAACAGCGATAGCTCCACTGTCGTGATGAGCGCTCGCACTATTTGCCATTATTCATTTATGATGACTGTTTGCCATTATTCCTTTCTAATTACTGTTCACATGTTCCAATATTCCAAATCTGAGTCCCTGAAAATATCAGTCGAAATGCACGTTAATTACCTTATGTTCTACCTGGATCAAATAATAGATCTCAGGGGAGACGTTTGGTACCAATTTACATCAAGCTCATCTCGTTCCTGTATGCTCCATAGCTCCACTCCTGCAACAACTCTTTAGTAAATTTAGGAGCTAGGGTGCTACCAAACATGTGAATATATGAGTTTTTTCTTCACTCCAACAAGTGTTTAATGATAATTATGGCTACTTTGAAGAACTACTTTTTTCTTGTATGCAATAACGTCTATTTCAAATAATAACAATTTTATTTTTCTACTTGTCAGGAATGTAAGTGGGCTGGGCCGGCTCTGTCACTTCCAACGGCTGGCCCAAGAGGAGAGAAACTTCAAAAAAGAACAGA
This sequence comes from Oryza meridionalis, assembly GCA_000338895.3. Classification (NCBI taxonomy): domain Eukaryota; kingdom Viridiplantae; phylum Streptophyta; class Magnoliopsida; order Poales; family Poaceae; genus Oryza; species Oryza meridionalis. The sequence goes on along the minus strand of CM002526.2, from coordinate 37,589,868 downwards.
GCCTGCACTTCCAGGAGATCGATCGATCATTTGGCCAAGGCGGCGAACGGCGGCGGCAGCGACCTGGAGGCGGGCTTGCCTCCTTGTCGAACTCTACCATCCCCTACCTCTCCTCCTTCCTCCAGCCCTCCACCCTAGCTTCTAGAACTTTCTAGCCTTGTATCTCCTTCCTCTTCATCCTTTACTTTTAGCTCAAATACTCTGGTTGTGTCCTTACGAGTGTATTCGAGATTGCTGTTTCATTGTTCAGAGAAGAGGTCTCTGACAATCTGGTATCAGAGCTCACTAATTCCCACCAAGCAAGTAGCCATGGCAAGTGAGGATAAGTTCGACGTGCTTTTGAGACGAATCGAGGAGTTCGAGCGGAGGCGGGTAGAGGCAGATCAGAGAAGGAGCGCTGATCTGCTGTCTCTCAAGGCTGTGGTGGAATCTTGGACGCCCAAGGTTCAAAAGAATGCTGAAGACTTGCAAATTTTGGTTGGGGACAAGCAGTCCAAGGTGACGCCCATCATGTCATCCCCGGCGGCGGCCACGCGAAGCCCGTGGCGGGATGGTACGGCGGGGCTCCACCGCTACCGCCGCCACGGCCAGGGTCGCCGCGGCGGTAGGCCATGGCAGAGAGGTGCCACAAGCCTAAGGGAAAGGGAAGGGGAGCTGTTTGTGATCCTGGAATGGATGGGGAGGGATTTTTTTTTCTATGGAGAAGGGGGCGAGGAGAAACCCTATACCAGTGGGAGGGAGAAGAAGAGAAAGAGAAGGGGTTGCTGTCTTGTTGTCCCCTCAACACTGGGCGCCTCGTCAGTTTGGTGCTCTCCTTCTCTCTTTGCTGCGAAGCACTGAAGCCAACAAAAAGAAACCGCCTCTCTCCTGTCCTCCAACATTCTGCCGCGGTGGACCCACTCTGCCAGACCAAGTAGAGAGCCAAACTCTTGCTGTTCACGTGTTATTTAAATGGTTTTAAAAAATATTTAAGAAGATAGATTAATATACGATAAATCATTTCACAAACGGTAACGAAAAAAAATTAAACTATATATAGTTAACATATATTCACAGTTAAATTTATTTATTTTTTCTTAGAACTTGTAGAAGTTAATTTGGTGTTATATGTTTGTGGAGAGAGGATGTCTTCTTGAGAATCTATCTATTATATATTATTAAAACAGCTTTGAAAGGAGGCACCACGTTCATTGTGGAGGCTAAAAATTACCACATTAATCGGAGAAAAAAAAGAAAAATCAACACCGTTGGATCATGGTGGGTATAGATTAACGGTGGAGATTGATCGCACCACTATAGAAATCTGGATTTCGAATATGTTTTCGAGTCCATATGACACAGTTTTAAAAGAAAGAAAAGGTTAGAACTAATCTGATTTGCATGCGTGGCTTAGAACTAATGAGAGTCGGATTTGACTACCTCTCCGACTTGCTGCTTCCATTCAAAAACAAAGAATCGATTCCTATAGGCTGTGGAAACTATACTAGGTAATTCAAAAAAGGTTTTCAATAATAATTCCAAAATAAAATTAAAAAATCATGAAAAATTCAGAATAGAGAATGAGTACTATTCAGATATATCTAAAATTCAGAATTAAAAAAGGAAAAATAAAAGAAGAGTCCATCTATAACGAAAAAAAATTCCAAATGAAAATACAATACGTTCATTGTGGAGGCTAGAAATTCCTACATTAATCGGAGAAAAAAAATAAAAGTTCACGTAAAAATACAATTTAAAAATAACTAAAATTCGGAATTAAAAATATGCAATATTAAAAGAAGAGCCCATATAAGAACTCAATACGAGATTAATTAATATTCGGAATAAGAAAAAAAATAAACTTCAAAATTAGAAAAAAGAAAAAGAAAAGTTTAAGTAGAAATACAATTTATAAATAACTGAAATTCAGAATTAAAAATAAGCATAAGAGTCCATATGAAAGCCCAATACAACATTAATTAAAATTCAAAATAAAAAATTAAATTAAATTAAATTAGAAAACTAAAAGAAGAGTTAAATTAGGAATACAATTTAAAATTAACTAAAGTTCGGAATTAAAATAAGCAATATTGAACCCAATACGAGATTAATTAAAATTCAGAATAAAAATTAAATAAAATCCGAAATTGAACAAATAAAAAAAAAAGTTCAAGTAGGGATACAATTTGAAACAACTGAAATTAAAAATAAAAAATAATCCATATATAACACAATACGAGATTAATTAAAGTTCGAAAGAAAAAATAAAATAAATTCTGAAATTGGAAAAGATAATAGTTCATCTATGAATACAATTTATAAATAACTAAAATACATAATAAAAAAATAAAAACTATTGAAAGAAGAGATCATCTAGATCACATGACATGATTAATTAAAATTCAGAGTAACAAATAAAGTAAATGCCAAAAATATAAAAATAATTATAAGAGTTCAAATATGAATATAATTTATAAATAAAAAAAATACCGGAATGAAAAATACGGACTTCTCAAAAAAAAGGTTCATCTAGAATACCAAGGATGACAAATAACAATGAAGAGAAGAGAGGCAGCACGCCTGTAAAGGAGTAGAGTGGTAGCGGTTGATTGGACATCTAAAATATATTAACGAAACCCCAAATAAAATCGCAATGACGATTAAAAGGAGGGATGACGGATATGTTGTTAAGCAGCATTGTCACAACAGTTGACGAGACTTCTAAAAAGTAAAAAAAAATAATAATCAAGTTCGATTTTTAAAATCTCAAAGACAATAAAGAGGAAGAGAGTGGGCGAGCCATTGAGAAGTACTGTGGCAAAGCCGCTGACGGTTTGGCGGAACTTCTATGAAGTAAAAAAATGAATCCAAACGATAATTATGTTCGATTTTTAAAATCACATTGACAATAAAGAGAAGAGGATGTGGATGGATCGAAGAAAAATATGGTGGCAGCGTTTGACGAGACTTTAAAACGATGACAAATGATAATAAAGAGGCGATAAGTAACAGGATGTAAAGTAGTAGAGTGGGGGTGGTTGATGGAACATCTAAAAACTATTAACATAACCCCAAATAGAATCCTAATGACGATTAAAAGGAGGGATGACAGACATACCGTTAAGATGCAGGGTCATGGCGGTTGGTGGGACTTATAAAAAATAAAAAATAAACCCCAATGATTATTATGTTCGATTTTTAAAATCTGAAAGAAAATAAAGAGGGGGCATCGGGCGAGCCGTATAAAAATACAGTGGCAAAGCCACAGACGGTTTGGTTGGATTTTTAGAAAGTCAATGACAATAAAAAAGAGAGACAATGGATGGGCCTTAAAGGAGTATGGTGCCGACGTTTGACGAGACTTCTAAAAATTATAAAAACGAAATCCAACAAGACAATATACTCTAAAAACTAAAAACTACAATGAGAATGAATAGAAGCAGTGGTAGATCGAGAAAGAAAATAAAGGAGGGGTGACAAAAATAAAAGTAAGGGGATATCAACTGATGTGACTTTTATAAAAACTATAAAATTATAAACACATGGATGAGAAGGTTTGGTCTCTAAAAATCTTAACACAAGGAAATGGCTATTTAACAAAAAATTAAGTAAAACCATATTAAAAATAGATATTTTTGTATATGTGCTAGTCGCGCAATTGCGCGGGCCGCCCAGCTAGATTAGAATAGTTTCCCATGACCGTTGCTGCATGTCTAATTTACCGCACACACCGGCACATCTTTTACTGAGGTTGATTTTTGCACTCCCAGTTCAAACTCGAGCTCAAATTACTTCAAACTGTAGATATGATCTGAGTACCCGTAGTGGCGGACTGGCAGTGCAATGCCAGAAGCAACGTTACCTGGTCATTAAATAATTATGGCCCTATTTAGATCACACCTAAATTTTACACCCCGTCACATCAACATTTGAATAAATGAAATATTAAATATAGGCTAAAAAATAACTAATTGCATAGATTGCAACTAATTTGCAAGACAAATATTTTAATTGCTCCATAATTTGACAATGTGGTGCTACAGTAAACATTTGCTAATGACAGATTAATTAGGATTAATAAATTTGTCTCGCAGTTTACTAACAGATTCTGTAATTATTTTTTTATTAGTGTCCAAATATCCCATACGATATCCTGTATAAAATCTGATGTGACACGTAAAAACTTTACGCACCTGATCTAAAACACCCCCTATCTCTGAGATCGTCTCACCACAGAGACGCATGGGGGTTGCCCATTGCGTCACAGTCACAGCTTGACAGTGCAAGGAGAAGCCAGGGGGGATCCTGAACGACCGATCACTCCACAGCCTTTTGCTTTTGGCCGCGGTGTACGCTGCTGCCTCTGGTACGCCGTATCTGCAGCCGCTGTACGTTGCTCTCTCGGGGAAACCGCGCCACACGCCACGGTGCAGCGCAGCAGCAAGAGATGCTTTGCCGTTTGCCGCTCGAGCGATTCTAGCCGGTGCGGTGCGTGCATGCTTCGCTTACCACCAACCTCTCCCCTACACGTACCTTGCGCAGGCACAGGGGGCAATGAGAGGAAGAACCGACTGGGTCACGAACCGACGAACGCTGCAGCTATTGTGCAAACCGCGCGTCTCCCTATATACAATACTAACCCTTATACTACTACTACTACTACTACTACACACATATATATATACACACACACACACATTCACATATATACTTTGAATTTGTATTTGTATGCGACTTGTACAAACTCTGTATACAATATATACAATATGCATATATATACAAATGTATACGTACGTATACACACATATACAAACTTTGTATATACACATATATATATATATATAGGTTAAAAACCAAACGATAAGCATATATACTGAAAAACCGAATGGAAAATGGATAAAACCGGGAATTAACAAAAAGAAAAGCGAAAACACCGAAAAAAAAAGAGAAAACCACGCTCACGAGTCTCTCCGCGTGCGCCACATGGCTGCACCGCGCGGGGGGAGGGCGCGCGATCAATGGCGCGCTGATTAGGGCAGTCCCAACCCTACACCTAGAATGGTGTCTATAGTATTAGCTACATTACCATGTAGGACTTTTAACTTATGTGGCACTATATTAATTAAGAGTGTAGACCCCCGTTTTTATAACAGGAATCAATCGTGTAAACAGTACCATTTCCCTGGATCAAGTAGTCTGGTACACACGAATTCGTAGCTGAAATAACCAGTGCGCATACACGAGTGTCTAGCACGAATTATTACATCAATAGCCCGCAGGCATAGTCTTAAGTCATCGGACCGAGAGGTCCGGAATACATCCAAAAACAGAAATAGATAAGGCAGCGGAGTTAAGGCAGCGGCACGCCATTGCCACAGGCAACGACCGTAACTAAGACCTATTGAGCGCCTTCGTCTTCATCACCCTCCTGGTAATAGGCATAGGGATCCTCCGAAGCTTCATCTCCGGCCTCTGATTAAGTTTATATTTGCAAGGGTGAGTACCAACCGTACTCAACAAGTCACCACAGCAACAATGCACATGATAAAGGGGTATTCAAGGAATGGCTATAGTTCTTTTGCACAAAGCAAGTTTTGTAATTCTTTTCACAAGCCTAAGACCTAGCATAGACTGATTAAATTTTAGTACCAGTGTTCTTATTAAACAATAACAGTTCTATCCACCATCCATTGTGATCCCAAGGATAGCTTCCCGCCATCGAGTCGTCATGGTTTTCTGAGGACGTCCACCTTCCCTTCTCTCAGGAAGTGGCTCCATCAGCAAGGAAATCATTATGCAGCATCCCATCCCACACAAGTTAAAAATTTAGAGTCTAGCCAAGTGTAATACACGTCCCGATGCTCAATATCCGCGAGCACGGCTATTCGAATAGATTGGGTTTACTCACACTGCAGTGGATGTACACTTTACCCGCACTCCGCGACTGCCCAACACATGAGCCTTGTCCCAACACATGAGACATGTCACGGCAAAGCTTTTCGATAACCTCGCATTGGCAGTACCCGCTCCATGAACTTTACATCCTCATGCACTCTAGGCGTACACAGTTTCTAGCAGCGAGAGGAGTTCTGGCGCACCCGGGAAGGAAAGACTCACACATGCATTAAGTTATAATTATGTTTAAATTCTCACATGGCAGTCCTACCGATGGCGACCCCACTGTAGACACCCGCCTCGCGGTTCTACCAATGGCTGCCCCACCGTAGAGCCCCTGCCTCACACATCAAGAAACCACTATGCATGGATACTGCCTCCGCTCAGCTATCTATTCCGCTAGGTCTATACCCATACGAGAAGTGCGGTTGTACGGGGGTCGTTTCATGCTTAACTTCATGGCTCGGTCCTTAATTGACCGGGGACGGTACTTGCCTTTACCCGGATACCACCCAAATCCTCCGTCCGCCCCAGTCAAAAACAGTTGTTTACTTTTATTTCTCTTTTCATAAATCATGTCATCAACATCATGGCAATGTGGCGCTCATGTCTCCACATGCCGTATCTCAATTACCTTCCCAAAGGTAATTGCCCAAGCATAGAGCATTTTGATAATTATGAGTATGCATGATTCTAGAATAGCGTTGCTAAGCAATTGTCATAGTTGACTAGGGACTCATACGTAAACATGGTTACGAAGGAATATGGGGTAAACAATAATCAAGGCATGGCATAATCACAAGTAGGATGTTTATCATTGCATGCAATTTTATTTGTGAACAAAACAATTTCGCAATTGGGATCAACATGTTCAAAGAATAGTGATGACTTGCCTTGCTCAAGGTCCTGCGGGTCTTGACCTTCGTTTGGATCAACAGCTTCCTCGGGCTCTATAGTTACGTGCGAAAATGAATTTGAATTCGGTTAGAATTCAATAAAAATCCAAGTAAATCCAAATGAAAGTCGAGTGCGAAAGTCGATTCTTTTATATTGACTTTAGTATTCACGAACTACGGCAAGCCCATTTTCGGTGTAAATTATTTATGAGTATAATTATTTTGTTGTCCTAAGTTTTTTTTTATTTAATATTCCTGAGTATTATATCCGTATAATACGTTAGCAATCTCTATCGCGAGCTAAATATCAGACAAATCCTAGAAACTAGTATACGATTTAATTTAGTCCATGACTAAATGATTAAGTATAATAAACGTCTAAAATTCCTAGTGATTAGATCCGAACTTCTACCATGAATCGATCACTTCTAGATATTACCCAAACTAATCTATAATAATCTATAAGGATTCGTTCGTTTGTTTTAATTATTGATTATATTTAAATTACTATAGTGAATTGATTATTTAAAATTAATCTACAATAATCTATAAAATTTACCTAATTTTTTTAATTTCTAAATGCATCTTATGATTATAGCATTATTTTTACGAAGACTAGATTTTAGTTAACCACAATTAAATTTTATTATTATTTTATTTTATTATTTTTTTTTATATTTTAAATCTCCCCCTAATTTTTCCTATTTATTTTTCCCCTAATTTTTCCTATTTTTTCTTTCTTTTCCTCCCTCTCTCTCTTTTTCTTTTCTTTTTCTTTTCTTCTTTTTCTTTCCTTTTCTCCCTCTCTCCCTTTTTCTTTTCTTTCTCTTCTCCCTCCCGGCCTCTCTTCTTCTCCCTTCTCCCTTCGGCCGGCTCTCCCTCTCTCTCTCTCTCACCCGAGCGGCGGCGGCGGTGGATGCGATGGAAAGGGAGGGCGGCTCACCGGCGGCGACGTGGCGACGACGGCGGCGGCGGCGACGACGACGGCGACGGCGGCGCAAGGGCGGCGCGGTGCGGCGGCACACAGGGCAGCGGCGCGGCAACTCACAGCGGCGGCGCAGCGGCGTAAGGACGGCGGCAAGGCGGCACACAGCGGCGATGGCTCGGTGGGGAGGGAAGAGGGGAGAAGGAGGGAGATGGGGTGGGAGAAATGGAGAGGGGAGGGGGATTTATAGGGGAGGGAGGGGAAGAAGAGGGGGAGAGGTGCGACGGCTATGGCGATGGCGACGGGCGGCGCGCGGCGCGGCAGGCGACAGTGACGCGCGGGCGGCGATGCGATGGCGGCGCGGGGCTCGGAGCGGCGATGCGACGGGCGGCGGCGCGGGGCTCAAGGCGGGCGACGCGACGGGTGGCGAGCGAGCGGCGTGACAGGCGGGGCGACGCGACGCGCGCGGCTGCACGGGGCTCGAAGCGGCGCGCGGGGCGACGGCGAGGGGAGGGCCGCGCGGCGGGGCGCAGGCGCGAGGCCGACGGCGATGACGACGACAGCGGTGCGGCGTGGCAGCGGCGATGGCGACGGTGCGCGGCGCGGCAGAGGGGAGACGAGGCGGCGCGCGGCGCGCGGGGCGCGAGGCGGTGCGGGGCTCGAGGCGCGAGGGCGACGGCCGAGCGGCGATGGGACGGCGGCGCGGCGGCGAGCGGCGCGGCGGGTGCGCGGCGCGGCGCGGCGGGCGCGCGGCGCGGCGCGGGATAGGGTTAGGGCTAGAGGAACCGCGTCGAACACCTGGCAGGCAATGAACAGTGCCGTTTTCTAATTTTTCTTTTTATTATTTTTTTATTTTATTTTATTTTTTTATTTTTATTAATATTTTTTTTATTTATCATTATTTTATTATTATTATTTTTACTTATTTATTATATAAATTCGATTCCAAAATTCCTAATATTTGCATATATAATTCTTACCCAATATTTGTGTTATTCTCGCTAATAAATTCATCCTAAATTAATATTGCTCACATTTTTATATAATTTATTTAAATCTTAATTTAGTGTTAGTTCCATTCCATCGTATTTAAATTTAATTGATACGAGTAGGTTTGCGATAGTATCGGTCTAAATTGATTGATTTAGTTCTTTTATTCGAAATCTCCAAACTCCGAAATCGAAATTCAATGGCATGGCGAATAAAATCGGCATGATGCAATTTATTTTAAAAAGTTTTTGAAAACCCAATTTTTTAGAGTTTTGATTTGTCGGTCGAATTTTCAGGGTGTTACAAAGAGAGAGAGTGAAGAGAGGAAGAAACTGGGTCTCATGAAAGACACAGCTTCAACACGAGAATCTATGTACTAGACACTATCAAGTTTTGCATTGGGAGGTAATAGTGTCTTCACAATAGATGAAGAATAAATATGATTGGTAGAAAAGAGAAATGATGTATTTATTAATGGCCCACTTTAAGAAACCATGGGTTGTAGAATGTAGTTTCTGTTGTGATGTCTTATTGACATGGCACCATAGACAGTACTTAGGGCAGTCCCAACCCTCCACTTAGGATGGTGTCTATGGCATTAACTACATTGCCATATAGAATTTTTAGCTTATGTGTCACTATATTAATTAAGAGAGAGAGTGAAGAGATGAAGAAACTGGGTGTCATGCAAGACACAGCTTCAACACGAGAAGCTATGCACTAGACACTATCAAGTTTTACATTGGGAGAGAATGGTGTCTTTATAATAGATGAAGAATAAATATGATTGGTAGAGAAGAGAGATGATGTATTTATTAATGGCCTAGTTTAAGAAATCATGGGTTGTGTTTTCGGTCTCGCTCTCCCTCCTCCGCGGTTTGGTCGTACTCCAAATCGAATGCGAGGTTGGACCATTGGAGTGGGAGGCAGCAGCTGCAGCCTGCGGAGTGGCAGAGATATTTGCACAGACAGAGGAGAACTGTGGTGCCAAAAGCGGCATGGGAAAGGAGCGCCTCGTGTGGACCTCGTCGTTTTACCCGTATACGTGTAAAAACGGAACGTAATATAATAGGGAGCGTAAAAGTTGCTGCATGTACATTATTGTTCATGGTCTAATTAATAAAACTGTTGTTACACGCAGGTTAATTACCGATCAGAAAAAAAAAAGAACAGCTACTACTACAGAATAACTGCAGTTTAATCCGCACCCCCTACGTCTACGTGCATGGTTAAGTATTGGAGTGCACACGTACGTATGCCACCCGCCCACTCGCTTTCGCTAGTACTCTTGCCTTTTTCTTTTGCTTTTCGAGTGCATGCAGTCTGCGATGCAATGTATACGTGCAGCATGCATGAGCTGGGACGACCGCTTGGACGAATGCATGGCCGCGAAGCCTGCTGCGTGCGCAGGCGGCGCAGCGCGCCGTGCATGTTCCAGGTAGCTATAGCCAGGCACACACTTCTTTCTTGGCTGCGAAGCCAACAAGAAGCATCTCTCTCCTCTCCTCCAACATTCTGCCCCGGTGCGTGGGCCCACTCTGCCAGTCCAAGTAGAGGAGCCAAGGGTGTAGACGTGTAGTAGCGCCACTCCACTAGTGCTGCATGTTTAATTTACCACGCACGGGCACATCTTTTGCCGCGGTTGTTTTTCCAAGAGAAACTATTCTAATCCCTCGAGGAGATGTTCCCTCGTTTGCTCAAAAACCATCTAAACGGTTATGAAAAATTCTGGAAAAATTGAACAACATTCATACAACACATATATACAACTTCACAAAATCTTAAGTCCAAACTCAACTCACACGTCGAGATATAAAAAAGACAAATTCAGCGTATGAATAGTAGCGTACTGTTTATATCTAAATTTGTATTTTTTGTTTCTCGATGTGTAGATCGAATTTGAACATGAATTTTGGTGGATTAGTAGGTATCATTATACTCTACATTGTCATTTTTTTCAGAATTTTTCATAACTATTTGCATCAAATTTGGAAGAAAAAGGTATACGAGGGGATATCCCCTCGAGGGATTAGAATCCACTCCCGTTCTTCCAACTCCAATTCAAACTTGAGGGGGTGTTTAGATTTAGGGGTGTAAAGTTTTAGCGTGTCAAATTGAATATTACATAGAGTGTTACATGGAGTGTTTGGACACTAATAAAAAAGTAATTACATAATCCATCAGTAAAACACGAGACAAATTTAAGTCTAATTAATCCGTCATTAGCAAATGTTAACCGTGGTACCACATTGTCAAATTATGGAGATATTAGGCTTAAAAGATCTATCTCGTAAATTAGTCTTAATCTGTGTAATTAGTTATTTTTTAACCTATGTTTAATACTTTATGCAGGTGTTTAAACGTTCGATGTGATATGATGTAAAATTTTGGGATGGGAAAAAAACAGCCTGAGTTCAAATTGCTTCAAACTGCACGCAGAGATGAGTCCTCGTAGTGGAGTACTAGAGTATACAAATATACAATACTAGTAATACTTACAATAAGCAACGTTAACATAGTTAGGCCTTGTTTTGGTTCGGGAAAAATTTTAGGTTTGATTGTCACATCAGATATAAGGACACATATTAAACATAGTCTAATAATAAAATAAATTACAGATTTCGCCGAAAAACTATGAGATGAATTTATTAAGCCTAATTAATCTACCATTAATAAATGTTTACTATAGCACCACATTATCAAATCATGGCGCGATTAGGCTTAAAAGATGTCTCGAAATTTATACGTAAATGTGTAATTGTTCTTTTTTTACATTTAATATCTTATACATGTGTCTAAACATTTAATATGATGGGTGGAAAGTTTTTGTTTTGGGAACTAAGTCCTCAGTCTCATGCAATTCCATGGTAGGCAGTCACACACACCCACTCGCGGTGTGTCGTCTGATCGTCTCGCAAACAGATAAGCATGGGTTTGGGTTACCCATTGTATGCATGGTCACAGCCTCACAGCTTGCCAGTATTGCCAACTTAGGCCAGCACGATCACCCACCCTTTTGCTTTTGGCCGCGGTGTACGCTGCTCCTGTCTCTGATACCTGCGGTCGCTGTCCCCTCCTCCCACGGTGCAGCGCATCGCAGCGCCAGAGATGCTTTGCCGTTTGCGGCTCGAACCGCTGCGTGCTTCGCTTGACCACCAGTCCACCACCAACCCCTCCCCTACACGCACGACAGAGAGAGAGAGAGTGAGAGAGAGAGAGAGAGAGAGAGAGAGAGAGAGAGAGAGAGAGTGCGCGCGTTGTGCAACCGCGCGCCTCCTCCTCCTCGCCTCCGCGGTTTGGTCGTAGTCGAATGCGATATTGCGAGGTTGCGGCAGCGGCGGCAGCGGCGGCAGAGATTTGCACAGGGGGAGGAGGGCGCGAGGATGCCAAAAGTGGCATGGGAAAAGGAGCGCATCGTGTACTGTACACACCTCGTCGTTTTTACCACCAGTCCACCACGCATGCACTGTGCAGCTCTTCTTCTATTTTGTTTTGCGCTATGGTAAAAAACGGAACGGGATAGAGACAGTAAAATTTGCTGCATGCAATGTTCCTACTCGCAGGTTATATTAGTGATCAGAAAAACCGAGCCGCATGTCAACCACTACAGAATACAGAACATAATTTTAACCCAGGCTTGGAGATAATGTTAACTGCAGTTAAAATCACACAGTCCACACACACTTTTAACCCGGGTTTGGAGACGAGGAGGGATCGAGACGATCAAAAAATTTTGCTCTACCTTTTTCCTTTTGCTTTTCGACTACTGCATGCAGTCTGCGCCGCAACGTATACATGCATGGATGAGCTGGGTCGACCGCTTGGACGCATGTGCATGTTCCCATAGCCTCAGCTTTCACCGGAACGGCAGCTACAGCGACCGCCTCTGGCTCGATCGCTGCGTGGCTCTTGCAGCCAAGACGATCTGATACGATCTCTTTGCAGAGGCTAGAGAGGGAGAGAGAGAGTGATCCAGTTTTTCAAACGTGACACGTATGCCGATCGAATCGCCGATAGACGATCAGACCATATATGGGTTTTTCCAGTGTAAAGTTCTAATCGATCATGATTGATCGAGTTGGTCTTCCTATCTCAGGAGTAGCTAGCTAAATGTAGTAGATTATTTATCTACCGATGATTAAAGCTACCTAGCCATTAATTAGGAGTGAAGATATTTTCACCTTGGATACAACTATGTACGTCTGTGGATATGACAGGTGGTCTACGAGAGATAATCCCAAGGCGCATGAGAGAGACTGGCTAGAATCTTCTTCTTTCCGTCCGTTGTGATCGAGTTGTGACTTGTCTTGGAGGTGTGGACTCATCTCATCATCCAGTGCATGCGTCCATGTGCTTTGCCTTCCACATGTATATTCACATCTCAATTCTCAAATATCTCTAACTGCAGTAAAAATCGATGTTGCCCACACACTTCGTCTTGATCATCCCTGCCTGAAGCTAATTAATTAAAACACGACTTGATTTTAAATTAAACCTTTCTATACATAGCGATCAAAATGGTCCATGATAGAGGTATTACGGGTGTGATCGCTTCAGCAGTAGCGGTGGACAGTTTAGCCACGCGCAAAACGAGAAATACGGTTAGCATATGACTAATTAAGTATTAATATATAATTTTTTTATGAATAAATTTATTGGATTTTTTTTAACAACTTTTTTATTAAAAGTTTTCGCACGAAATATACCATTTAGCAGTTTGAAAAACGTGCTAACGGAAAACGAGGGGAATCTAATCCTATAAGCTAAAAAGAGCGCACCCGTGACAGCAATTCGAGACTCGATCGCTGGGAAAATGAGAATACTAGGCAACAGCATTTTCAATCTGTAGGTTTTCAAAAAAGTAATTTCAGCCTGATCCTTCCAGCTGGTAGGCATGCACTTCTAGCTAGTTTTTTTTATGCACTATAGATCTGTATAGGAGTATTTAATTTGTCAAATTTTGGACAATGTATATCACAAAAACCACACCAAACATGTACAATTTCAATATTAATTACGAGAAAACAAAACAGAAGGTGGTGTCAAATGGGATACTACACTAGATGTACGGCCTTTCTTGCCATTTGCAGTTAAACTTTAAACATTATGAATTGCTACACGCATACACTTTTTTTAGCGTAAAGAGGAACTTTATTAATGACTGAAATTCGGATTACATTCCAGATTCAGTAGCTCAAGAGTTTCTGGTGGGGCACATAGTCTCCATTCCGAGCAGATTCCTGAACTAAGAGCCATATGAGCTAAAGTGTGAGGCTGTGAGCTGCTCTGGTTGAGTCCCTCTTTATATGAACCACTTTGATTCTTCGCAAATTAAACTTGCATCGCTGCTTTCACTTCCACGATTATTCCTTCCCACGTCGATCTTGATGCTTTTTTCGTTTTCAAACTAGCCACCACCTCTGCGTTGTCAGACTCTAGAATAAAAGTCATATGTATCCATTCCAACGCCAACCGGACGCCTTCGAGGCTCGCTAGTGCTTCTGCCTGTTCGACTGAGCTGCACCGGTGCACTGTTTTGCAAGCTGCAAGTAGGATAAGACCTCAGCTATCTCGGATTACTATTCCTGCACTTGCTTCCCCTGTTTCCACCCTGAAGCCAGCATCAACATTGATTTTCGCCGAGCCTTCTGGTGGTGCCTCCCATCTGCTTAGTTGCTTTTCTACCACATAATTTGCCTTAAAAAACCAACATCTTAACACCCAAATCAATATATTTACAAAAAAACATCAGACTATACTGGTGGAGAAACCATCTTTACTCTCGATTCGGAACTCCCTTTAGTCCCAGTTTTCTAACCGGGAGTAAGGATCCGAGACTAAAGATCCATCTTTACTCTCGGTTGGGAACCCCCTTTAGCCCCGGTTTTCCAACCGGGAGTAAGAATCCAGGACTAAAGATGTACATCTCTAAAGATGTACCACCAACCAGAGAGAGGATCTTTAGTCCCGGTTGATGTTACCAACCGGGACTAAAGAAACAATAGCGGCAGTACCAGATGTTCCCCTTTTCTTTTTCTTTTTCCCTTTTTATTTTCTCCCGAATCAAGTAGGCAAATCCCCAAATCAAAATAACATCCCAAATTCACATCACCAAATCCACATCACAAATCATAAAGTTACTTATACACACAAATCAAATACATCACAATATCCTAAGAAATTACTCAAATACATCACAGATCCAAACAATGAATCACAAATTTGTAACTTCTCAGTCAAATACATCTCAGTGGATCATCACAAATTTAAAAAAAAACCAATGCCGCCGCTCGCCACGACCGCCGAGCGCGGCCCCACCGGCCGCCGGCCGCCGGGCGCAGACCCGCCGGCCGCGGCCCCTCCGCCTACCCCGGCCGCCGCCGCCCGCCGCCGCTCGCCGCCACGCGCGGCGCCGCCAACCGCCGCCGCGCGCGGCCCTGCCGCCTGCCGACCGGCCGGATGGGAAGGGGAGGAGGGGGGAGGAGGAAGGGGAGAAGGGGAGGAGAGGAGGAAGGGGAGGAGAGGAGGAAGGGGAGGAGTTGGAGGAGAGGGGATGAGGAAGAGAGTTAGATCTAAGGAGAGGGGATAAGTGTGGAGGAGAGGATAAGGGATAGGGATTATATACTACGTGTTTAATTTTAGTCAGATCATCTTGATCTTTAGTCCCGGTTGGTAGTACCAACCATGACTAAAGTGATGATCTTTAGTCCCGGTTATTGACACCAACCGGGACTAAAGATCCTCGGCCCCTTGACATACATCTGACAAGGGATGAATCAGGACTAAAGATGATCTTTAGTTCCGGTTGATAACATCAAAATTTTTATAACCGAGACTAAAAACAATCTTTATTCCCGGTTATTTTTGGATCCGGGACTATTGTGGATTTTGCCGGACCGACGAAAGATGTTTTTCCAATAGTGTATAGTTCACCCCGACAAACTTAATGACATATAATTTGCCTTCAAAAAACACAAAAAAAAACAGACATAAATTCATTTTCTATAATGACATATAGTTTGTCTTGAGTAGCAAGTTTGATTAACCGGCCGCCTAATTAACCACTATTACGTACGGACAAGCATACAGTTACCGAGCGGTAAGAACACCACCCCTTCTCCCTCCCACCGCGTCTAGGGTTTCTCGTCGATCCCCCCTCCTTCGCCTATAAAATCCCCCTCCCCTTCCATTGCCACGACATCACACACCCACTCCCCGCCCCTTCCCAAACCCTCACCTCCATCTCGTCGCCTTCCTCCACCACTCTCTCTCTCTCTCTGCCATGGCCTATCGCCGAGGAGGCCGCGGCGGCGAGCAGCGGCCGCCGTACTCCGGCCGCGGTGACCCTGGCCGTGGCGGCGGCGGCGGCGGCGGTGGTGGTGGGGGTGGAGCCCCGCCGTACCGTCCCGCCACGGGCTTCGTGTGGCCTCCGCCGGGGATGACGCCGCGGCCGGGGCCTCAGCCGCAGTACCCGCGGCCGGGCCCGCCGACCGTCGTCTATAGCGCGCCGATGCCGGCGGCGCACCACCAAGGCGCGTACCAGCCCGGGGGCGTCTACCGCGCGCCCTCCCCGGGGGTTCCGGTGATCGGTGGCTACGCGCGCAGCACGCCCGTCACCATCCGGGCGCCTCCGCCGTCGCACTCGTCGGCTCCGGCTCCGTACCAGCCGGCGGCGCCCGCGCCGGCTCCCTCGGCGCCGTCCGCCACGGCTCTCGCCAAGGAGGTCGAGCAGAAGCTGTTCGTGTCGGAGACCGCGCTGGCGCCACCAGCGGCGGCGGCGTCGGCGGCGGCCGCGCCGGCTGGCGAGGCGTCGGTGGCGTCGGACAAGGATCTGGCGCCGGTGTCGAAGAAGGGGCTCGCCCACCCTGCGCGGCCGGGGTTCGGAGCGGCCGGGAAGAAGGTGATGATCCGCGCGAACCACTTCCTCGTCAACGTCGCCGACAACAACCTCTTCCACTACGATGTGAGCTCACCTCAACCTCTTTCCCTTCCCTTCCCTTCCCACCCCTAGATCTACGTATTCTCCATGCATGCTGTCTACTACTGTGCTCCTGTACCTGTGATGTTCAGATCTGTTAAATTTACCTTGCATGTTGTGTGTATGCATGGATTTTGCTTGCTTCTGGATGATTTTGTTTCGTTGTGTCGATGGCAAGTTCGTTTCTCTGCTGCTTTCGTTTGCAGTTTTGCATGGAGCGAGGGCTTCCGATCTCATCCTAGTTTGTGGGTGTTTGGTCGGAGAGTCTCGTCTCCTTTATTGTTTCTTTGTCCTTCTCCACTTTGCTGCTCGCTGTTAGTTTGGTGCTAGATATCTCGCAGATATCGAGAGAAATCTGATGGCCGTAGCACACGCAGCTCACCGGTTCGAAGCCTTTCGTTATGTTCGTTTAATTTGGTGATATGCATGTACATATGTAGTACGCGTCTCACGTGCTCAACGCACCGGCGTACATGCATGTCGTTGTTTAGTTGGGAACGTTTTACGTTTCGTACAAGGGTAGGCCTGATCTCTCGCCCTCGTGGGAGCAAAGGTTGCTCGGTTCAGTTTTGCTTCTTGATCCTTCTGTTTCGTTCTTTCGATTGCAAGTTCGTTTCTCTGCTGCTTTCGTTTAAAGTTTTGCATGGACCGAGGCTTCCGATCTCATCCAGTTCGTGGGTGTTGGTCGGAGCGTCGCGTTTCGTTTATTGCATAAAGTTTCTTCTCCGTTTTTTGATCCCTACCGTTTGTTTGGCCATTTCCACCTTCGGTGCTCGCTGCTAGTTTGGTGCTAGAGATCTGGCCGATGTCGAGAGATATCTGATGGCCGCAGCACACGCAGCTCACCCATTCGAAGCGTTTCGTTGCGTTCGTTCTCGTGACATGCATGTACTGTGCATCTCATCTGCTAAACGCACTGGTGTACATGCGCGCCCTCCCCATTTTCTTCAGAACGTTTGGTTACTGTGTTTGGAGTTGCTGATTTCGTACAAGGGTAGCTCTGATCTCTCCCTCGTGGGAGCTGGTCGGGTCTTTCCCTCTGTAAGCAAAGGTTTTGCGTCGTTTTATTCTTCTTTACAAGTTTGCTTTTTTTGTGTGAGAGATGGAAAGACGACGAAACATCTCTGTGCCCTGCCCCGGTCGGTTCTACCTCTGGTTTTGACTGTTTCTTTTGTTGTCTTTTGGAGACTGCCATTTTTGTGTCAGCGGATACGTTCGCTTGCTGTTTTCTTGCAAGGGACATGTTAAACTTGTTCTCCCTGTATGCGAAGCCTTCGCGTGAACTTTTGCATCCAGTGGTCAGATCGATTCTTGTTTTCTTGTAGCAGCGGACTAGCGACCGCTGTCCTTTCTCTGATCTTCTTGCAGCAACTCTTCAGCGGCCGGAAGCCTAGTGGTGGATCCACGTTTAAAAACTCTGAATACATATGTGGCATTTGGTTTTTGTGTTTTCTGCTCTCTTTTTTTTTTTACAAAATTTGTGAAAATTTTATTGTTGTCTTTGTCAGGATGTCGTGCTTTTATCTAAAAAGCTCATTCCTGCCAAAGAGAGCAGTCGTCTTCGTGTTTGTGCACGCGTCCAATAACGTTTTTTCAGGTGGAATTCTTGCAAACTCGTTTCATGTTTTGTATTGTTTTGGGGCTTTTAGTAGTAGTTCCATTTCTTATTTTGTTTTTGGGCTTTGATGTTTGGTTTCTGATTCCTGAGCTGTACCGATATTCTGGGCCCTGTTCCTATGGGCTTTCGTGGGCCTTAAAAGAACTCGTTTTGCTATTCTTCATGTTCTACCCGTAGTACAGCTATTCTTCAACTCTCCCCATGCTCCTCTCCCCATTCCTCGAACGCTTCGCCGGCGATTCCCTCCAGGCTCTAGCGTCCGCCATGGATGCCCGCCCCATGTAAGTGTCGTACCCGTAGTATTGCCACCGTAGTCTACCTCTATCGTGACCTGAATGGAGAAGATCAATCTTTACCACCTTCTTTGTTGTTGTTTGATTTCTGTTGGTCCCTAGCTGATTTAGATTTCGTTACTTTGGGGCATTCTGTTTTTATGTTCGGCATGCATTCATTTCCCCAATCAATCGGCTCGGATAATGTGTGTACTACTCATAACTTGTACTGAATTACTCATTTAGGTCTAGACGAAACACACTTTGAGTAGTTTGTTGTATTACTGATGGTTAACTGCTCTGATCTGAAACTACTTTGTTACGTGATGTTCATCTGTAGAGTTCTTGTTAAGTTGCTCTAAGATCTTCCTTTTTATAAAAAAAATCTGCCCTCATGTCCAATAGAAAGGCCGTTTGTCTTCTTTTTGGATTATGTTACAGGTTTCAATCAATCCTGAGTCAAAATCAAGAGCAACAAATAGGGAAGTACTCAATGAGCTCATCAAGTTGCATGGGAAGACATCGCTTGGTGGCAAATTGCCTGCCTATGATGGAAGAAAGAGTCTCTATACTGCTGGTTCACTCCCTTTTGAATCGGAGGAGTTTGTGGTTAAGCTAATTGATCCTGAAAAGAAGGATAAAGAAAGGTTTGTATGATGCTAGCTAGAGATTTTCGTTCTTATGAATTATGTGTTTTGCAGTCTCATATTATTGTTTCTTGTCTTCTGCAGGGCGGAGAGGGAGTATAAGATCACAATTCGGATTGCTGGCAGAACAGACTTGTACCACCTCCAGCAGTTTTTGCTTGGAAGACAGAGGGATATGCCCCAAGAAACCATTCAAGTTCTTGATGTTGTCCTTAGGGAGTCACCATCTTGGAAGTATGATTTCTTTCTTGTCTTTGTTTTGACTTTTGCTTGATTATTTACTGACTAGGGTACTAATAATGCTGTATTGATAACTACTTGTTCTGCAGTTATGTCACAGTGTCCAGATCCTTCTTCTCTACTCAGTTTGGTCACCGGGGTGACATTGGTGAGGGACTTGAGTGTTGGAGAGGTTACTATCAGAGCCTGCGCCCAACACAGATGGGCCTGTCGCTGAATATAGGTACTTCCCTGTCAGTTATTGTTTATCAGTTTTCTCTGAATGGAAGTGATCTTTTCAGATACTAACTACTGTTCGGCATGCTTCATTCAGATATATCTGCAACGTCCTTTTTTAAGCCTGTGACAGTGATCCAATTTGTGGAGGAGTTCCTGAACATACGTGACACCTCAAGACCTTTGTCAGACCGGGATCGTGTGAAGGTAATATTCCTACTGATGGAATTCATAAAATCATGAAATACTGATCCTAACTCATTTTTCATGATGTTCAGATAAAGAAAGCATTACGTGGGGTTCGCATTGAAACAAACCACCAAGAGGACCAAATCAGAAGATATAAGATAACAGGGATTACCCCCATTCCTATGAGCCAGCTGATGTACTTATCTTTCCTCTGCTTCTGCTATAACTATCTTTTTGTTTACATTCTTTAAGATACAGAAAATCAATATAGATTGTTGATGGAATATTTGAAATGTCTTTGTTTATGGATCTTGGGCATGGTAGTACATTAATTGTTTGTGGACATGTGATAGAAACATTTTAATCCTTTTCAAAGGTTTATTCCTTAGATATCAATGTATGTGCCTTTGATATCCATACTGTCAATGCTGTTAAATGTCCTTCAATGTTCAACTAAATTGATGTGTAAAGGATGAAGTGCACATAATTTTACTGTCCTGAGAATAGTAGTGCTTTGTCATCTTTTTTAGGACCTGCATTTTGTTATCATGCTTGTTCACTGTTTTATAGCATGAACATAACTTGTTTTTCTCCAAACTGATGCCTGGTTTGATGTTGTTAGATTTCCTGTTGATGATAATGGGACAAGGAAGACTGTTGTTCAGTACTTCTGGGATAGGTACAATTACAGACTGAAGTACGCTTCTTGGCCCTGCCTACAGTCTGGTAGTGATTCTCGTCCTGTATACTTGCCTATGGAGGTATTGATTCATCATCCATTTACCTCTACCTGAATTGTGCATGCTGTGTGCAGTTTGTTCATGCAAATGTGTTTGCAGGTGTGCAAGATTGTAGAAGGGCAGAGGTACTCCAAGAAGCTTAACGACAAACAAGTGACCAACATCCTTAGAGCAACCTGTCAACGCCCCCAGCAGAGGGAACAGAGCATTCATGAGGTACAATACCATGTAGATGCAGAGCCAAACTTTTTATGCTTTTGGATTTTAGCTCACATTTAAATGACCTTTTATTTCTACACGTTTTATTAGAATAACATTTCTGTAGAACATAAGGCTATATTTTTTTCTTGATGAGATAATGAAGATAATATCATGTATTTGTATTTACTTCCATTTCATCTTCTATCAGATGGTTCTCCACAACAAGTATACAGAGGATAGGTTTGCTCAGGAGTTCGGCATCAAGGTCTGCAATGACCTAGTCTCTGTTCCAGCCCGTGTGCTGCCTCCACCCATGGTACTATGCTTTATTCCATTTCTTTTGTTCGCATTGTTTAAACTGCTGGGAACAACCTTAATCTTTGCGCTTTTCAGTTGAAGTATCATGATTCTGGAAGGGAGAAAACTTGTGCACCCAGTGTTGGACAGTGGAACATGATTAACAAGGTGATGCCTTGCTTTATTATTACAACTCAATTCTCAAGTTAATTTTGTATTGCCTTTGTTTGAAAGTGAATTCTAGGTACACTTGCTTAGCTTCTTTATGAATTTCCCATTAGCTTTATTTTTTGTTGGAGAGTATCTGAAATTGACAACCCGGTACTGAAACATAATTGCAGTACCTGTAAAGATACAAACTACTGAGCCAACATAATTTCCTTGCTGATGTGTTTAAAGGAAGACACTAATACTTGTTAATTTTTTCAGAAAATGATCAATGGAGGAACTGTGGATAACTGGACATGTCTGAGTTTTTCACGAATGCGTCCAGAGGAGGTACAAAGGTTCTGTGGCGACCTGATTCAGATGTGCAATGCCACTGGAATGGTAACTCTTGCATAGTTACAATGCTATTAAAGCAGTTTAATAATTATATGTGCTGCAATTAACTTTGACTTGACCCTGTAGTCTTTCAATCCAAGACCAGTTGTGGATGTCCGGTCATCAAATCCTAACAATATAGAGAATGCTCTGAGGGATGTTCACAGGAGAACATCAGAACTGCTAGCCAGAGAGGGAAAGGGAGGCCTGCAGCTTTTAATTGTAATTCTGCCTGAAGTTAGTGGTTCTTATGGTATGTATATTGTTGGTTGGGTAGTCTAAACTTTTCCATTCCCTGATTTATTTATTAAATGTCGTATATGCATGATTTTTACAGGGAAAATTAAAAGGGTCTGTGAGACTGACCTTGGCATCGTATCTCAATGTTGTTTGCCAAGGCATGCCAGCAGGCCGAACAAGCAATATTTGGAAAATGTAGCACTCAAAA
Source organism: Oryza meridionalis (assembly GCA_000338895.3). Classification (NCBI taxonomy): domain Eukaryota; kingdom Viridiplantae; phylum Streptophyta; class Magnoliopsida; order Poales; family Poaceae; genus Oryza; species Oryza meridionalis. The sequence continues at coordinate 37,567,794 of CM002526.2, read as the reverse complement.
TCAATGTCAAGGTCTGTAATTCTGCTGGGCTTGTATTTTTTTCCCCTAGAACTATACCAATTCTGTGGACTTTATCTTGTGTGCTTTTAGTATTCTCCCCCAGAAGTATGACAATTCTGTGCCATAACCAGGTCGGAGGGCGCAACACTGTTCTTGAGCGAGCCTTTATCCGCAATGGCATACCATTTGTGTCAGAAGTCCCAACAATCATCTTTGGCGCTGATGTCACACACCCTCCACCTGGAGAGGACTCTGCATCATCTATTGCTGCGGTTAGTACCCTCCGAGCTAATGGTTCTTCAATTCATTACTTGGTCTGTTTGATGTTGTCCTACAATACAAGATCATGGGCTATCCTGTGCATAACTTGATGCAATAGATGAACTATATTTTTCTTCCCAAAGTTTATTGCTTTGCAGATACAAACTTTACTGGTATATTTTCTTTGTGTTCATGTAGGTTGTGGCATCAATGGATTGGCCTGAAATCACCAAATACCGAGGTCTGGTCTCTGCTCAACCACATAGACAGGAGATAATAGAAGATCTCTTTAGTGTTGGTAAAGATCCAGTGAAGGTTGTAAATGGTGGGATGATCAGGTAAATTTGTGGTCAATCTGGTATTGCAATTGTATATTATCGTAGGTTCATCTGGGAACTGACCATGCTCTTGTTTACAGGGAGTTGCTTATCGCATTCCGCAAGAAGACTGGCAGAAGGCCTGAGAGGATAATCTTCTATAGGTATGTCCTGCAAATTCTGTTCTGTTCAGTGGTGTGTCCGGTTAAATGAAATTTGTTGAGTGGTCATTCTCCTCTGCAGAGATGGTGTAAGTGAAGGTCAGTTCAGCCATGTGCTTCTTCATGAAATGGATGCCATCAGAAAGGTGAGCTTCGCATCATGATACATCTGTCTGTGTTATCTATTCTGGACAAGCCAATTTCATTGTTTTTTCTGAATTTAATCCTTTTACATTGCAAGGCTTGTGCATCTTTGGAGGAGGGATATCTACCACCTGTCACATTTGTAGTAGTTCAGAAAAGGCATCACACAAGGCTTTTCCCAGAGGTTCATGGGAGGCGAGACATGACTGACAAGAGCGGAAACATCCTTCCTGGTCAGTGTTCTTGTTGGTTGCTACTGAGAACATACATCTGCTACTTCTTCAGGCATTTGATGATTGGATATATCGTTGTATTCTGTTTCTTTTTGGTCCTGCAGGAACTGTCGTGGACCGTCAGATTTGCCATCCTACAGAGTTCGATTTCTACCTGTGTAGCCATGCTGGCATACAGGTAAAACCCATGCTGGAAGCTGTTTGCAGATTGCACAAAATTTCCCAGCCAACAAAATTTTCAGTTAATGTGTGCTGTTGACATTCCTTTTCTCAGGGTACTAGCAGGCCAACTCATTACCATGTCCTTTATGATGAGAACCATTTTACAGCTGATGCACTTCAGTCCCTGACCAACAATCTTTGCTATACGTAAGTTCATTTCTCTCTGTTTCTGCTTAGTTGCTTAGCTCCCTTATTCTTTCGGCTGCCTCAACTCTGATAATTCCTACTGTTGGCAAAATGCAGCTATGCACGATGCACCAGGGCAGTGTCTGTGGGTGAGTCTTCTTTTCTTGCATCTTTGTTTCTCATTTCTGCATTAGTTTGCTTAGCTTTGTTTACCTCCTTCGATGAGCAAGCAAATGTGTACACCAAAATTTTTGGCAATGGTTTAACTGTGAACTGGAAAAGATAAGCTTGCTAGGAGTAGGCTATTGTTCTCAACAGTAGAAATCCTTATTTAGCATGTGTTAAAAATTGGACCTTTGTTTACTGTAATGCACCCAATTCATCATGTGGTAAGTGAACTGCACAGCTGTCATTGCTTGTCAAGCACCATCAATGTCATCTTGTTAACTGTTCCACAACATCTGCTTTTCAAAAGTTGGCCTCAGCATTTTCTTTTCGAATGTGTTGCATTTGTATCTTATCATTTTGTATGTGATGCTCCCATGTTACTTTCTGGAACTAGCAATTGAACTACCGAAACATTTTCCTTTCCATGCACTGATGTAGTACTCATTTTCCTATCTGTGCAATTTAGCATGTTTTGAAATTGTGTTTTTGCCGGGTCGGCGAAGGAGCCGACCAAATTTCATTAAGATTGAAAAGGGGAATAAATACATATTTTACAACCAAATTTCATTAAGATTGAAATTGTCTGTCTACTGTATGTAATGCACATCATGTGGTCTTGCTTTTTAAAGTGAACCGAACCTAGTGTTATTTGCTTGTCAAGCACCATCAATGTCATCATGTTAACTGTTCCTAAACATCTGGTTTCCAAATCTGCTGAATCCTATCATTTCGCATGCGATGCTCTCATGCTACTTTCTAGGCACTAGCAATTGAACTACAGAAATTCCTTTCTACGTGGTGCTCCTTTTCAAATCTGTTGCATTTGTCCACTGATGTATTGCTCCTTTTCTTTCCTGTGCAGTCCCACCGGCCTTCTATGCTCATCTTGCTGCATTCCGCGCTCGCTACTACGTGGAAGGAGAGAGTTCGGATGGTGGCTCGACCCCTGGCAGCAGCGGGCAGGCTGTGGCGCGAGAGGGCCCTGTGGAGGTGCGCCAGCTTCCCAAGATCAAGGAGAACGTCAAGGATGTCATGTTCTACTGCTGAGGAGATTGTTGGCAAGGAGAGCCCGATATTCTGGTAGTTTTTTGGTTGGTAGACTTGTTTGTGTCCTTGGTTTGGAGCTGGTTGCTTGTAGTTCCATATGCTGTTTCCAAGTAGCCAGATTGTGACTGAGCTTTTGTGGTCTTTAAGGCCTGAACTCTGCTTGAGACAATGCAAGTCTTTTAATTTCCCTGTGGTTATTTGCTCCTGTGCTCTACTATATCATATTTGCCTTGCCATTTTCTCAACTCAAAATGGTTTTTTTTTTCTTTCTTGTTTTATAAAAGCAGCTCCTGATTGAGTCTATGGCTTAACTGGAGTTGACCTGTTTTGTTCTGGAAATTGGACGGAGAAACCCGACCATTAGCCACCAAGTCCAAAGTGGCTAGTGGTTTTGGAGATATCCTGTCCACAGAATCAATTCAATTTTGCCCATTGCACTATTTACTTTTGCTGCATTGGTAATTGTTTTAATATCCCTTCTGAAATTTACACACTGTCGTAGTTTGCCAGTGCAAAGGGAACTAAGTGAGCAAACTTCACTTGGGGGAAAAGGGAACTCTGTTAATTTATTTTTTGTATGCGGTAACTTATTTAGAAGCAGTTTAGATTCTACCATCCAATGGCATCTAAACTTTGAGTGAATAATTGCCTTCCATTTTTAAAATCATCTCTTAATTGTCCTTATAATCTTGTGTAGAAGATGGATGTAGAGGCCAATAGCTGCAAATTGATAGTGGTTCGGAGCTAGGAGCCTCGGACCAACTGCCACTTTGCATCTCTGATACTGTTAATAGCACAAAGTTGTGTAGGAGCAAAACAAAAAAAAAAACAGCTATTACATTTTTAGCTATAAGTCAATTGGTCATGCCTTCTGATGTTCCAGCGAAGTACTCCACACTTTCTCTAGTTCCAGAAACAAGAAGTTTAATGATATACGCACTATTAGTTTGATTGACACCAAAAAGATGTGTTGATTTTTGACATCTGAACTCAATTTCCAAAGCAGAAAAAAGGAAGTTACAATGTACACAGGAGACTTCGTTGCTATTTTCAAACCGCTAACAAAGAGCCTAATCAGCATAAGTACGATATGCTACCCTGTTCTCGCTTAGTACATATGATCTCGGATGAGCATGCGTAGTCGACTCCAGAGTTGGTATCCGAGCAAACCTATTTGCATAGGGCTCTCAGGTAAGAAAAGCAAGACCAACTTCTAACAGCACAATGGAGATCAAAACGTCTTCCTTGCGTGGCATTTTATCGCCTGTAGCGGTAGCGCTTGAAGTTGAAATAGAGGTGGAGAATCCCACGTTCGAATGTGCACTTGAAGCCCTTCTTATGTGAGTATTCCCACTCCTTGTTGACAATACGGAAAGCCTGGTGAAGAAAACAGAGTAATTAAGTGAAGTGCCCATGAAACTATATTATATATAGCCTACAGGATTAAATTTGAAGATATGGGAATAGAGGCTTACTATATCCTCATATGGAGGGCCGGCATGGAATCTTATGAGGCATGTCTCGCCGGTGCTCCCGTCTTTCTCTATCGTGTATGTTGGCGCCTTAGATTTATCCACCAGGTCGGGGTAAAATATATTGAACTTGTAGCCCTGGACGATTTTCGGTGGGGGGTTGTCGTGGTCATAGTGAGTCTGGTTGTATTTGTTCCACTCATATCCAGTATGCACCCGATTGAAGTACTTCGGTTTTCTTGGTCGATACTTGTCGTGCCACCAATATACCTGTGAGCACATTAAACAGGCATATTTTCATCAGCAACAAAGTCAGCTTGCATTCAAGTTCACTGGAAGCAGATCAATGCACTTAAGTTGTTAAATAAATCTTCTAGCATGTAAAAGCAAGCCAGCCTCCACAATATTGCTTTGGGCTAATATTATGTGCACAATCCAGATCAAATGATCTTGGGGTTAAATGAGGAAATAACAAGTGCAGTGAAGGTCTTTGTGACAGACCATGTTGTAGAGGGTTGTTCAATGAACAAATTAGTGTAAAGCTATCCTGCATAAGGTTCATGATCCAACAGGACCACCTTTTACCAGAAATGGGTGGTTATGAGCTCTGTAGGGGCTAAAAACTTGCCAAAGTATGCAGAGTTAGAGCTGGACTCTGGTAAAAGTATTCCAACCACAAAGTTTTCACAACACAGACAGAATATTGCAATATGGGTATCAGATACTGTTCTGTTTAGAAGGCAAGGTGGACAGTGATAGCATTGTTGTTTCTCTAGATATAAAAAAAATTCATGTTACCTGTGAATCAAGGTTCACTTCAGCTCCTGAACCAAACACAGCATCTCCTTCCTCCATAGCTCCCATTGCTTTCATTGCTTTCATCTCCATCTCATCGGGTACTCTTGTCTTCACTGCGATGGCCTGCTGAACTTTCTTTTGATGCTCCATAACTACAGCTTCACGTTTTCGATCCTGGACAATAATTCAAAGTGCAGAGGAATATTCTATGAATCGCCAACATTTAAAATCTGCAATCAACTCATGAATGTACCTAATGATGTAATCCTGAATTGAGATAAAAATTTCATGTATGTAGAGTCCAATATATAAGCCAATAATAACACCTTACACTGACAAATGACCGTAAGTGTACTATGGTACACGATGAAACTAAAAGGCCTTTCTCAGGGTAAACATGAATGGGTCAATGGGAGTCCAGTTGGTGCCTTAAGAAAAGATCTGTATGATACCTAAACAATTGTACCATAGGCTTGTTCATCTTTTTGCACAATATAGCGTCTAATAAATAGTAAGTCTGCCAATTTGTAAAACAATTGCGGTTCACTTCACTACATAAAAACTACCACTATTTTCTTAGCATTTATTAAAAGCTAAGTGTAGCAGGAGTGAGGACACTACCAGTTCTGCCTTGTCCTCCTCAGGATCAATTGCATCTTCATCTTCATTGCCATGCATTAGCTCAGGAGAAAAGGATCCGTCTTCTTCATCCAAATGACTCTCTGTTTGCTCCGCTATAGGTTCAGGCGAATATCGCTTATCATCTACACATAAAGTAGGTATAAGAAGTTAAGAACTCGTAGTCGCTAGAGTTACAGCATGAAAGGGAGTATTTGAGTGACCGGAAATACAGAAATAAAACTAAACCTTCATCATCATCATCATCGTCGTCAACATGTGTTGCATCCTTCTCTTTAGCATCGATTTCATCCTCAGATTCCTTATCCTGCTCAACGGAATCAGGATGCTCCAGACGATGTAGATGCTTCCGTAAGATCGAAGCATGGATTTCCCTCAGGCAAGCCTGCAATGCAGAAAAAGGTAAGCTTTCACCTATTATACACTATTTATCAACTGGGCAACCACATAAACTGCAAATTCAGAAAGTTAGGCAAAGCAGTTTCACAAGTTCATATAAGAATCCAAACCAGGATCTGAATATGATGCAAGAACTAAGGTCAAATCAAGATACCAGAACACATTTTATTTGTGTAATGCAAATGAAACAACCAAGATAGTGTGATATGGATGGAATCACATTTGCTACAAGAAGAAAAGAAGAGTGTCTTTTAGTGTCTGCAAGCATGGCATACCTTTGCTTTGAAAAGATGAAGGCGTTTCAGAATGGCCTCCCAGTATTCAACAACTTTTGCTGTTCCAGAGCGCATTTGGGACTCAATTTGACTTTGCATCTCTTCTAGTTCTGTGGAAGTTTTACCCTCCAAAAGATCCTTTACATCACCCTCAATACTTGCATGTAAGCCCCTCTCTTCCGCAAGAACATCAGGAGGTGGTTCCTCACCACGCACCCTAGCCCGATCCAAGGCATCTCTTTTCCGAGCCTCACCTAGCTCCCAGTCACATACCACCATGAGTGCCTGATGAATTTGAAATAAAGAGTGGACAATTGGTCAACAGCCCTGAGCATCCTTGCTAATTAGATCAAGAGAGCAACATGAAATCACAGAAATTATTAGTTCCTACTGTCATATTAGGAATAACTTGATTTAGTTTTTTTTTTTTGTGAAAACCTACGGCCTATAGGCAAACCATATATACAACAAGCTAAAAAATATGTTCTGACATACTACGGCACAATATTTTTGCCAAGATCGATCCAACAAAACATAATTATCAAAATCTCAAAAATTTAGCATTAATGTTTTGTACTACATGCCATTTGGTACTAACCTCAATCAACAGGAATATACATTATGCAACATACACATCAGTCATATGAATTCATATGATTATTCAAGTAAAGGGTAATATTATAATGAATGTTGAGACAAAGACACACCTCCCAGTATTTGACATTTATTTGGCTTTCCCTGTCCAGATCAAGATGCATTTTAATGTCATCGCGCAGCTCTTCCATTTCCTTCACCGTTAATCCCTGCATTTAGCACATCAAATATGTTTAAGTGTTAAAAGGAAAAGGGAACTCTTTCAGATCCGGGCTAGTTGTAAAGTAAGAACAGATGGAGTGATTAAATTTCAAACCCATTGAGAGATACATGTTTCCACCTTCTAATTAGAATCTAGTTAATGATGAATCGTTAGAATGTTTAAGGCTATTTCTAAGATGTAAGGTATCTTAGGATATATTGAAACATTGAACCTTTTTATTTTGAATACACAAGGACACAGTATTCCTGCATGTTCTAAAAGGGTAATGCTTAAGGCGGATGAAGCTGGAGATATAGAAGGATAAACAGTTGGTTATAGGGAGCCATTCTTTCAGAAGAGAATCCAGAATGTTAATGATGTATATATGAAATTTATTGCATTTGTTTGATAGTATGAAAGAAAGCCTGGCACCAACATCAGCTAATGATTGAGTGAACATCATATGTGAGAACCAGATACATACAAAGTAACTTCTCGATAGGTGCATCCATATAGTGGCTCTTTGGTTAACTATAATCAAGTAGGGATAAGAGAAGTTCAATTTACCTTGAATACCAAGTAGGGCTCGTTTAACTCAACATCAAATTCTTCTGAGAAATTGAGATTCTTCAGGAGAACATCAATAGGTTTTGTGCGCCCCTCGCGTAACCTGATCTCAGATCTAACTTTGCTTTGATCAAAATGAAACTGCAATAGAAGACAAAAATTGTTACATAAAAGAAGTCCGGCTTAATTCAGCATGAGACCAAATGATATTTGCCATGTTGTAAAATATGAACCTCTTCCTCTTTCTTCTCCCAATCCTGAAACTCAGCGCGTGCTCTTTCTCTGGCTAACAATGCCTAAGAAATACAATTATAGACATTTTAGTTCCACAAAAAAGTGTTACTTGAAACAAAGAGAAGATTAATGGTAACCAGAGAGATATATACAGACCATTTCCTCCTCATGCTGTGCCTTTTCGATCGCTCTTTCCTCCCTTCTTTTCTTAACCTTCTCTATTTCAGCCTATATTAAGAATAAAATAGTAAAGTTGCAGGCTAGTGACATATTACTCTATCTTGAAAGATAACATCAAATATAAAACTGCTTCTGCAAAGAACCAGCCAATGGTATTCTTGCAAGAAACAGATCCATATAATCTCTACTCATGTGTAAATTTACATGCATCCACATTTTAGGCTGTAGTTCTTTGGGGCAAGGCATTTGGGCACTGATGCTAATGTTTAGTACGTAATCTGTTGTTTCTCACTATTGTTTTGGGTGAAACTATAGGTATTCTCACCCCAACGTGTTATCTATTTTGCCACTTGCATAAGATGATAACAATATTAGTTATAATCTGGCAAGGTAACGCGAGATAATATTGTTTTATTATCCTAAAATGAAAGCAAGTAGTATTGAGTAAATGTCCTTTGAGTCCTTTATTTTTGTTAATTTCAATGAAGAGTCATCTCCAAGTTCAGAAAGCATGCCAGTGGTACTCCTATCATAAGATTTGAAGTTCAGGATAATAAAAGGAAAAAAAGAAGTACCATTCTTTCTCTCTGTTTCTTCTTTTCACCTTTAACAGAAATGTCCACCTTTTGCCCTTGAGATACATCACGCTCAATCTTCTTTCGCCAAACAAATCTGCACCAATACAAGGTTGAGAGTATTACTTTTGAACAGTCAAAGTAAGCAATCAGTGCAAACGCAACAAGTAGGGATAAAATTAGGATCTGAAGTGCAGCCAACAACATTTCCATATGGTCATATCACATGATAACATTGTTAAACATTAGAAATCTTGACTGCAAAACTGTCTACTGATAACAGTATGCAAAATAATGCTCTACGAGATTTCTCACAGTTGAGAGAAAGATTTCTCATAAATGTTCATAACTCATTCTAGATAGTGCAACAAATAAATAAACAAGTCAGAAGACATCTATCGTAGTCAGATGATCTCAATCAGTAGTTCACTAAGCTATCAATTCAATCCTTCATACATTTGTCCAGTACACTACCTAGTTAGACAAACATTATAGCCTCGATTTTACTTGTAAGTTGTTAGCTGTGTTAACGTTGCAACTGATAAATACTACCTATATCTAACGAACCAACTTGACGTCTTCCCCAAATACAATTACCAGTTGGCTTAGACAAACCACATTTAGAGTATTTTTTTATTGGGCCGCACAAGTAACCAAGAGTATTTTCTTTTTTTTTTTCTATACAAGATATCCTTGGTGGCCGTAGGTGTCAAAATGAAGCGATCAATAAGTAAGCTCAAAGCCTTACTAATGTAAATAAATGACAGTAACCATCAATCTGCACACAATTTTAGGGCATCACACAAACAAGGGAAGTGTAACTTTTGGCCTCCTGTTTATGTCATCCGTGACACAGTTCAAACAAATTTCAGCCCAAATTTCTACTTAGCTAAGCAACACCACTAATGGAACGAATAATGTGGCAGGAGAGGGGGACGAATTCGCGTACTTCTCGGTCAGGTTGGGATCGCCAAAGGGGTTCGAGTCATTGGAGTACCCCGACACAGCATTCGCCTTCATCTTCTTCGCTACCTTCTCTGCCTGCACAGCCACCACCATCAACAAGTTAGTTAGAAATCAAAACCCTAGCCGCAACAATGGAGCCAACCAACCGGAAAACCCGAACCTCCACCGCCCCAATACCTTCTTCTGCGCCTTCCTAGCCATGTACTCCACGATCTGCTCCTCGGTGACCTCCCCCTTCCTCCGGCTTCCGCTCCTCCTCCGGCCCCGGCCGCCGGAGTCCGACCCGGAGTCCGACGCCTGGGAATCGCTCGCGTCGCTGGACGAAGGGGTGTCCCTCCGGCGGCTCTTGCGGCGGTTCCGGCTCCGGCTCCGCCGCGGCGAGCCGCTGGAGTCAGAGGCTTCCTCCGAGTCGGACGGCGACCGGCTGCTCCGCCGCCGGCGGCGGCGGCGGCTGCTCTCGCTGTCGCGCTCCTTCCTAGGCATGTCGGCGATGGGAGGGAAGCCGCCGATGATGAGTCGTGGGGCGTGGCGACACGCCAATATTCATAGGGGCCCAAAACCGGTAAGATTCCGGCCCGATGCCTCGTTTAGATGGGCTTAAATTTAGGCCCATCCACTTATACAGGGCTGGGATGTGGGCTTGTTTGGGAAGTCACAAACCGGCCCATCTATATGGGCCGTAATTTCGGGTGCTGCATTTCGGCGAGAGAGAAGTGGGGTTGACAAGTGGGGTACACCTTATTTTTATTTTTATCTTTATCACTTACATATAGGGCCCACTTATATTTTCAATTACTTTGATGACTATGCTACCACGTCAGCATATTTGGACCTAAGTTAACTTACCACGCCAACAGAAACCGCTTTCAAAACCACTGAAGAAGTCAAATTCACCGGTTATTGAAGTTGCGGTTGAGGGATGTGATTCGACCAAGGACAAGAGGTGATGGAGGCAAAATAGGCTTATTCTTGGGCTTCTCGAACATGCTTTTATTGGAGTAGTATGTTTTTGTTTCAGGTTTTCTTTAGCTAATAGGGCTAGTAAATTTGAAGCAACTGAGCCTTGATGGAGTGGTTTTCTGCAATCATCTACCTTATAGTTTGCAAAATCAAATTTGGACGGGAGACAGCATTGTATGAAGTTTAGCATATGGTATGAGAATCAGGAGCCAGGTGGTTTATAAAATTTGAAGCATATATATGACCGTTTTCTGTACTCTTGTGAACTCCCAAATGTCCAAATCTATGCTGTCATTCTGTACTCTTCTGAACTGCAATATTTTCCCTCTGGATGACTGAATCCAATGGGGTTAAGTTAACATAGCTGTCAGTTTTCAGATGGTAAGAACTGCACGTCATATACGCCGTAGATATGGGGATCAAGCCAAGAATTGAAACGCAAAGAAACAACGAGTGATGCTAATATGCCGTGAGCATCTCTCTCCTGGTTCTCATCAAACTTCAAAGCTTTGCATGATGCAAAGAAACAAACGTTTGCTTATGATGGAGTGATTCAGCAGCATCCAAAAAAAGCTCCACCTCATGTTCAGACATCACCGTCACTAGCCCAGTCTGTGGCCGGCATTCATCCATCGCTTCATCCGTCTCATCCATTTTAATGGTCAAACCGGTCTTGCCAAGGTAATTAATTACAGCATAATTAAGCCCATCTTGAGCAGAGGCAGAAGCCAACTTCTTACAGTGATAGTATTTTACTCTAGCTTGCAGCTTACTGTTGCTTGTAATTGGTACAAGCACAGAGCTGCTAATCTTGTTTACTCCACTAGTAGTAGATTCTTTCTTTCTAGCTCCAAAATTTTTTACAGATATCTGGAAACTTATATTAGCAGCAAGCCTACCATTTTTTGACTTTTCTGCTAATGAGAAGTTACAAGCTCTTGGCGTAGTAATCTTTGTATCAGTAAACTACATTACTACCCCTTCTTGTTGTTCTCGTCATTGACTAAGGTTGACTTCTTCTCTGCCGCGATGTCGGCGGAGTTACCGTTGGCGGTAGCTTCGTCGGCTGTGGCGTTCTCGCGGAACTTGGCGTAGATGTCGCCCTTGTAGAAGTTCCTTGTCCTCCAGACGAGCACGAGGGAGATGAGCGCGCCGGCGACGGTGGCGGCGGTGATGATGAGGAACGCCTTCCTGAAGCACTGCACGCCGAGGCAGGTCTTGTCGCCGCCGGCGAGCGAGCCGCCGTGCTGCCTGGCCGCCTCGACGTCGTAGAGGTAGCCGGCGACGCGGACGTTGAGGACGTAGGCGCCGACGGGGCTCGCCACGGAGCCGAAGTTGTAGAGCGTGGAGTAGTACTTGAGGCCGAACACCTCGGAGATGATGGCGAAGAGGAGCGGCCACTGCGCCCCGAAGCAGAAGCCGATGATGACGGAGGCGGCGTAGAGCGACTGCGCGACGCCGAACGCGATGAGGAGGTGGCCGACGCAGGCGAGGAGGAGCACCGCCGTGAGCATCAGCGGCCGCGGGAACCTGTAGCGGGCGAGGAAGATCTCCGACGCGAAGCCCGAGGTGACGCGCCCCGCGTAGTTCCAGATGCTGATGAGCGAGATGAACGTCTTGATGCTCTTCGCCGGGTACCCCAGCGACTGCCCGATCTGCCCCATGTTGTCGATCGCCGTCAGCGTGCCGCCGACGCCGCAGATGGTGGCGAGGAACAGCACCAGCATGTCCACGCTCACCAGCGCCTGCAGGATGGTGTAGTCCTCCCCCTGCGCCGGCGGGTTGAACATGTGCTTCAGGCAAGAACCGAGGCAACAAGACGCCGGCGCCGGCGCCGGAGACGACGACGGTGTCTCGGTTTTGGGCTTGGTGGTGGTGATCGTTGACATTTGCATGGCGGCGGCGGCGGCTGGCTTTTCGATGGTCACCGTGGGGGGCTCGCGGAGGGAGTCGTCGAGCTCCTTCTTGATCTGGTACTCCTGCTTGATGACGACGACGAGCGGGAGGAAGAGGACGAGGAGGAGGGCGGTGGCCGACACGACGTAGGCAGTGTGCGAGAAGTTGGTCTGGTTCTGCACCACGATCATGGTGAGGAGGTAGATGGCGAGCGCGATGGAGATGTAGAGGAAGCAGAAGAAGGCGTCGTTGCTGGTGGCGGCGGAGGCCTCGCCGTCGGCGCGGCGGCGGCGGCTGGGGAGGTACGGCATGATGCGGACGGTGTGGACGAACAGGATGGAGATGGCGGCGGGGAGCCACGCGATGAGCAGCACCAGCGACTTGGCGTCGTCGCCATAGATGGCGACGTAGAGCTGCGTGAAGATGGCGCCGCTGAGGCCGACGAACCCCTTGAGCAAGCCGAGCACGATGCCCCGGCTCTCCGGGAAGTTCTTGACGCAGGTGACGAGCGCGCCGGTGTTGGCGAACGACTGCGAGTTGGCGCCGACGCAGATGTAGATGCACATGAGCCACACGGGGGGCCGCGCCGTGCGGCCGTCGATGGCGAGGTAGATCATGAGGTATCCCGCGAGGTTCATGGCGGCGCCCATGGCGAGCACCACCCACGGCGGCGTCACCTCGTTGATGAGGCCGGAGATGACGCCGACGTTGGCGCCGAGGTCCTTGAAGAAGGAGAGCGTGTTCAGCGTCCGCTGGTCGTAGCCCAGCGACGACTTGAGCACCTTGGAGTAGATCCCGAAGATGTACGTCGCCCCCGACGCCGACAGGATCAGCAGGCACGCGAACACCATGAACCACCGCCCCAGCACCACCTGCCGCGCGAACCTCGCCGTCGCCACCTCCCTCAGCAGCGCCGCCGCGCCACGGCCGCCGCCGCCGCCGCCCGACTCCGCCGTCACCATCGCGTCTCGATTCCTAGCTCTGCAAATGTGTGTGGCCGCGCCGCGCGCTTGGTTTGTCCGGTGGCGAGAGCGCGGCGCGCGCGCGCGTTTTTATAGTACGCGCGGGCGGCTGCGGCGAGCAACGGGTGGATGGCAAGTTGGCAACGCGGAGGGGGAAAAAAGAGGGGGGAAAGTGTTTTTTTTTTCTTTTTTCAACGGGAAAAAAGGAGGAAATATTGTCTTGAGCTGCTTAAATGTGGCTCCAGCCACCTCCCACTATGTTGGATATGCATTCCGGAAATTCTGGATATGCATCCAAACGGTGCTAGCGCTATGTGGAGATCCAAACGTGCGCGAAATTTTAAATTCTTTTTTGACTTGTTTGCCTCAAGTTTGTTTTTACTCTGACATGGATAGCCTTTCAACTATATTCGATATTTTGGATGCACTAAGAAGATGGTTTACACGATGGTGATGCAGTAGCAGCCAACCGTATTAGCGTGAGGTGAAGATCCGTAAAAAGAAAATGATAGTTTTTTTTTTTTTGGCTTAGTTAGTCATTTTTCACTCTGACACGGTGACTACTTTTTTTCAGATAAGGAAGATGAAATACAAACGCAACGCCTAATGGGAGTTGGACGGTATCAAAAAGTTCCAAAACGAAATTTGAAAGCAAGAGTGTTTGAAAATAGATGAGAAAATTGTCTCTCTGCAAATCGCAATCGCTATAGTTTTCATGAAAGGGGACTGCTTGTTTGTATAGTAAACGGTTGGCTCCATGCGGCATCATAGCATGCATCATAGAGGCCGCGTATGTTGCAGAATATTAGTGTCCATCTTCTTTTTTTTTCAGTCGAGATGATGGTGTGATTAATTCTTTAATTCTTGTTGCGACTTTGACTTGGGAGTGTACCGACGACCATCCACAATGGCGATGGAAGGCGATCTCTGCTGACCATATATGGCGTGCTGTTGTTGATCTCTACAGTTCTGGCAGTTTGCCGCTGGAGCTTCTGCTCTTCTAGACGGTGGGACCGGCTTGTCAGTGACAGTGTGAAACAGTCTCACAGCTGGTGAGATACTTTTTTCAAAAAAAATAGCAAAACGTCCATGCTTGCCATGGACAGAACAAAAGAAAAATCAGAATATGTCGTAGCAAAAAAAAATCATAACAAGATAGTATTCCTTCCTCAAAATATAAGTATTTTTAGAATAATACCAAGTCAAATATTTTTAACTTTAACTATTAATAGCAAATAAAAGATGAATCATGTAAAATTAACATAACTAGATTTATCATTAAACAATCTATCATAATATGCAACTATTTTCATTTAAAACATATCGTTGGTCAAAGTAGTATATCAAAAACTGTATCGAAGTTAAAAAATACTTATATTTTAGGATATAGAGGAAAGTATATGTACATCAGAGCAATAAAGACTAAGAAAGAGATTCTGTTTTGCTACTCCCTCCATCCCCTAATATAAAGAATTTTGGTATTTTGCTTACACTGTTTAACCACTCGTCTTATTAAAAAAGTTTGTGCAAATATAAAAAAATAAAAAGTTATGCTTAAAGTATTTTGGATAATAAAGTAAGTAAAAAAAATAAATAATAATTCTAAATTTTTTTTAATAAAACAAATGGTCAAACAATATAAGTAAAATATCAAAATCCCTTAGTACCAATCTCTCGGAGGGAGTAGTTTGCTAAGTGGTGAAGTGCCAATCTCTTGGATAGCTAGCTAGTCAACGTGATGTAGCGCCAGGACATAGATGAGTTGATGATGCTCAATCACTTGAGGGAAATTAATTAATTAGACGGCAGCTTCAGTACTTACATGTTGCCATGTTGGTTAGTTGTCAACTATTTTCAGGTTTTGATGCCACACAATTAATAGCTTCTTTCTGATAGGGTTATGCAAGCATTAATTGAGATAGTTGTGATTGGTACGTACTTAATAAACAAAGATACATGTGATTAGGAAGGTTCAACCAGTCCAACTGAGACACCTTGGGAGAGATAATAATAAACCATAGATGTGCACTGTGATCATATATATATATGGATAGTCTTATAGTTAAGACCATGTGGCATGATTAATTAAGGTGAAGGGTGTGAATTAATTAAGCAATAAGAAAGTACAAGGGTATCTCTTCTCGTTATGAAACTGCCATGGCCGTCTCTTTCCATGTTCTAATTTACAACCTTGGAGGCCGAGTAGCCGGGGAGGGAGCCAACCATGCACTTTCGTAACAATAGTAGAAGACAATGATTTTAAATAAAATCTACCGTGATTTGCGACAATTTGGTGTTGTTAAGGACGGCGTAACAAGTAGACAAGGTGTATAGAAATGATCATCTTTGGTCGTCGCATCTTAGACTGCTTGCTTAGTGAAGATTTCCACATGTATAATACAACGGCTATACATGTTGGCGGCTTGGTGAAATAAAAAAAATAACTTTTGTTAGAAAAACTTGTCTACTACGTTCACACTAGTATCCTCTGTGCCAATTTATTTGTTGTTACTATAACGAAGAACGGCTATACATGTTGCAGTGATAAAAATATATATTATTTGTTGGACTTTTTTAATACTGTCTTTTCTTCTAATGAAGATCACAAATGGATGGGTGTTTTCCAAATGCCACTTCAATTCTATACCGACCGAAGTATGGATTGTTGTTTATGTACGTTAAGCTTTCACCAAGAAAACTTTTACCCGGAGAAACGTCCAGGGTTTTTCGGCTAGCTTTACAAGATGATAGGCTACACGATATGGGTTTAAAGTCTCACCTCTTCTAATTATTTAATATTAGGTTATTACCTACTAATATTCTCGTTTTTAACAAAAACTTTTACTTGAGAACTTTTATATGATAATATGATAACTTCTATATGAAAAAAAAATGTACATTAGAAGCACAAGTGCACAAAATCACAATTCGGATTTATATCTACAGATTAAATTTGTGTCCGAATCATCTGCGTTGCCAAGGCACTAGCAAACACTGAATCGTTCTCTCTCCTTGTTGACTGCCACTGTGAGCGAGTCAACGGATTCCGGGTGCCCTGTGATTGTTTGAAGCAACGGTGATTGACCTAGCTCGTCGCATTCAACCAAGCTAGCTACACCTCAGCTTGGATTGACTATTTGACTGGACTGACTCCTTTGCTGGCTAGCTTGATCTGGGCCGTCGATTGCCTACATCAAATGGCTCTGATGCCACCCTACTAATTATCAATCAAGCTGCAATCACAGATGATTATTATCCGAAGACGCCGTAACATATTGACTTCTAATGCAACTTGCATATATAATATCATGTTTGCATCGATCCTAGGGAGAAGGTAGCAATAGGTTAGTTGATTCCAGTATTCTACTTAGCCTTGAGTGCACACTTCGATCACACTAATATGCATGTGTGTACATGTCTCGGTTTAATTATCATGTCACTACTCACTAGCATCATTAACCAAGTCTATGCATGATCTCTCTGTATCCTACTAGGTCAGGCTTATCAGTTAGTATCATCAGAATAATTTTAAACAATTGCACTATGTATGTCACGGGATCATACTGGATCTTCACAGCTACACACTACAGTACTCTACAATATTCTCTGTGCTTCTTTAGTGACCGGGCACATTGGAAGAACAACAACGTGCGTGCTAAGGACAGCGCATACAGATCGAGTTGGACACAGCGAAATGTTTGCATTTCTTTGATTCAAACGACGCCAAACCCTGCTTGGTATTAGCACCCATGAAGTTGTGCACATTTTTTTTTTTCAAAACATGAGTAGATTAAACCCGTATTGCAGATTCCAAAACTTGTGAGATTCCATCAGAATTATTCATGCTCTTCTTTGCACATTTGAGCATCTACATCTCACCTCTGTCCTATGAATTCGAGTTAGACCTTGTTTAGATGGGACTAAAATTTTTTAATTCCTATCACATCGGATGTTTGGATACTAATTATAAATAGTAAACGTAGACTATTAATAAAACCCACTCTATAATTCTGTACTAATTCGTGAGACGAATCTATTGAGCCTAATTAATCCATGATTAGTCTATGTGATGCTACAGTAAACATACGCTAATTATAGATTAATTAGGCTTAAAAAATTTGTCACGCGAATTAGCTCTCATTATGTAATTAGTTTTATAAGTAGTCTATGTTTAATACTCCAAATTCATTTGATATGACAAGGACTAAGGTTTAGCCCCTAGATCCAAACACCACCTTAGTCTTTACAGTAACACAATCGACAGCATTCAGAGCCAACTCTTGCACATACAAGTCAGGCCAACCACCTACCAGTTCCACCTAAAACACCCTGCTACAGTATTTTGATACGGTATCGAGAAAGGATCTTGGTATTTCGTAGGACTGAAAACAGACCGAAACGAAAGCACCTACTCCCTCTGTCCCATAATATAAGGGATTTTGAGTTTTTTCTTGCACTGTTTGACCACTTATCTTATTCAAAAAATTTTGGAATTATTATTTTTTTTGACTTACTTTATTGTCCAAAATACTTTAAGCACAACTTTTCGATTTTTATATTTGCACAAATTTTTTGAATAAAACGAGTGGTCAGACAATACAAACAAAAACTCAAAATCCCTTATATTATGAGACGGAGGGAGTATCAAAAAGATTCTCGGTCAGTAGGGAATTAACTATATTAAAATAATTTGCGAATAAAACACATATATATATATATATATATATATATATATATATATATATATATATATGTGTGTGTGTGTGTGTGTGTGTGTTCTTAGTGATTTAAAAGTAAAGGCTGAAAAATAAACTTCAATTTAAAAACCCTAAAATCAACCCCAAATTTAAGGTTGAAAATTTAAAATTTTGGCTGATAAGTACAAGTTTAAGCGAAAAGATGAGGCCGTTAATTACCCAAGTTGCACATTGAACTAGACATTGGCATATGTTTTCACTTTAGACTACTCCCTCTTTCCCAAATAACTAAATCTAGAATAGGATGTGACCTATTTCAGAATAACGAATCAGATAAAATATATTTGTTGTTTTAAAATATGTCACATTCTATCATAGATTAAATTATTTTGGGATGAATGGAGTAGACTTATTTTATAAGAAAAACTTTGCACTTTAGACTAGTAACCTCACGTGTTAGTGACTATATTGTCCCTCTTACTTAACCTGACTCATCCAAGACTAGTCTTCCCTACATGGCACACAAAGCTTCTCTCGTCTCTCTGGATTGGCGATCCTCTTCTCACATTGTGCTGACTATATCATCCCTGCCCTCACATTGGCAAGCGTCCATCATACATTGTAATAATACTCCAAAATCCTTATATTATGTAACGGAGGGAGTACCAAAGTAGTAGCACTGGAAAGAAGTGGTGTCGTGGATCTTAGGCTAAGAGTTGATGAGGCAGTGAACACGCTCAAGTCCTTGCTGTGGACTGGTGATCCCTCACCGGCCAGCCATGGTGGCAAAGAGAGACCAACAATGTCCAATATGATACAATGTGCAACAAATGGTAAGGAATTCAGTCAAAAATGAAAACATAAGACAATATTTGGTCCACCATGTAACTTTGGAAAAAATAACTAGCCTAAAGTGTAATTCACTCAAAAATTAAGAAACTAATTCTATATATGGCTAGAATCGAAAATATAGTACCACTTTTGCGGAAATGATGGCGCTTTCCATAATCGTTTTCATCCGTACCCTTCTGTTTTTTTGGATTCTAGAGTGCTTATTGCTTAGCTTACAATCACACTAGGGAACCGGATTCTTCTATGAAAGATTACTGTGCTATATTTACCTCTGGGCTTTCTTTAAAAAGCCGGGTCAATTACATGATCTGCTTTAAAAAAAAAGATTACTGTGCTAGCTTTAGCTAGTTAAGCTGTTCGTTGCATAGGCTCGACTGATCCATCATTAACTATATTATATTGTTGACGGATAGTAATTACGTGTATCCCTAAATGCGGTGCACATCAATGCCACAATGCCAACAGATATTTCATGATCGATCGGGCTCATATGCTAGGGAAAAAAAGTCTAAAGTGCTGGAAAGTGATACGTATTTGTGTGTATATATACAGATAGTTGGAGAAAGAAACGAATAACCTTTTCGAGTGCAAGTCATTCTTCTATGTGTACAAGTTTGAAAAATGGCTTCTAGATAGGAATCTGGAAATGCTGATCTTCAAAGATCTTTATCCATATATATAGCAATATATTTTTTTTTTGTTAGACAACAATTATCTTCAAAAGGGTGGCACAATATTGATTTGCCCAAAAAAATCATGGGGGAGATATGCATGACATTTCAGTTAGAATGAGCATAATTGATTTTTTTTCTATGCAATAAACTAGAAAGTTGTATATCTTTTTCGGAATTGCTATCTGTCTAGCGACAGATTTTTGAGTCCCATATCTTGCAGATTTACGTACGTTGGATGGTGTCAAGATTCGTGTAGCATTCTTACCGACTCCATCATTATCGGTTTGAGCCGTGTTTTCCAATGCTAATTTGTTTATGATCCCACGCGTACTAATTACATCGTACTTACACTATAATTACATATAAATTACATATGTAATTTTAGGCTGTGTTTGGCAGCTGGAGAAAAAGAATGAGTTTGTTTTGTTTTCCGCGCGCACGCTTCCCAAACTACTAAACGGTGTGTTTTTTTTAAAATTTGTTATAGGAAAGTTGCTTTAAAAAATCATATTAATCCTTTTTTAAATTTAAAATAGTTAACTATCAATTAATCATATGCTAATGGCTTACCTCGTTTTGCGTATCTTCCTAATCTCCTTCTCCTCAAACTCAACGTTAGTGTATTTACGATGTAAGTCTGAACTTGAGCCCATTTGAGCCCACGTGAGCTTTAGATTGTCCACGTGGCCCGTTTGTTTGGTGTTTTGTATTTTGTTTGTGTATATTAATATCATCCGTTAGATGTTCATCCAAAGGGAAAGAAATCTATATGATAGGAGGTTAAAAAATCTGCTAGGCAGTTACCTGTAATTTATTTCCTTGGCGCCCCGACGTTAGGTGATCACGACCAGCCTCAACTTGCAAAGTCAGATCTCGAAACATGCATGATCGGAAATGACAAGGACACATTGACACGCCCACGGCGAATGAATGGACTTCTCCTTAATTAATATCTCTAACTATCCATTATTCCATATGTATCTACAAATTTGCACTTGAGAGCAATCATATACAATGGCTATAACTGAAATAAGATTGAAAATGTGCACATAAAGTACAGCTATTTAGATGTTCATCAGAATGGAGAAAACGACTGCCACCAAAGCCAGAAGCGTGGAATTCGGCGTGTTTAAAAACTGTTTAGATTAGTTCCTTTTCCCTTCTTGAAATCGATCGACATAATGCATGTCAGTTTCCATCGAAGGAAAAAAAAACAAAAAGATGCATATCAGTTTCATGAAAACGTGGAGTCGTACTGGTATATGCATATTGGATATAGCTTTCACAGCCCCACAAAGCTACTACCTTTTTCATTTTTTTTGCAAGAGCAAATAAAACCTTGCCAAACCTTGCTAATCATAGCGGCTTAAGCACATGCAACACATATGCTATGGTCTTCTAATAACTCTTACATTATCCAATGTATAATTGTGTATGTAAGTTGTTGGCGTCTTTACTTCACTTTTAATATCTGAGTGCTATCTGACGAGTGAACAAAACGAATGTATACAACCATAAAGGCACAAAAACAACTTTTCTGTCAGTGGTGGTTCAAATCAGTGCAATATAAATAGATGTAGGAGATCAGTTTGATGCAAATCTTCGCGCTTGCAAAGAAAGTTGTGAAGTAATCACTGGAAGATAATAACTTAATGCAAATGAAAGATAACATCAAGCATGAAGGGTACCTGAGAAGAGAAATAGGCACAGCAGCAGCACGAGGGAAAGAAAGAAGAGAGGAATCCTCTCCTTTTTGTATGTGGAAAGTGCTACCAGAAGTATGGAACTTTTCCACTGCATTGTCCCTTTTCACCTTCCACTCTGATATCTTCATTATCTATAAAATCTAGGACTGATAAATATGCTATAAACTTGACCAATTGCAAAACCTAACAGATCACATCAGACACGGAGACACCTCAACTGAAAATGACAGGCTCTTGCACTGATCTCTCTTCTAGATTGTCATCTAGCATCTGTCTCTAGCTTGCAGTGGCAATTTAGGCTTTTAGCAAGTCACACATTTTGGAAGTGCTGTGCAGCTCCTGTTTCTGTACCTTGGAGTACAGTAATTGATGAAGTAGTAGTAAAAGGGAAAAGGATGTGATGCCTGTCATTCACTCATGAGCAGAAAATGCAGTAAACTACAGTAATGGCAGTAGGATCTCATGTCAACTCCACTATTGTGCATTTTGTGAATCCCATGGAGCATCAGCATCAGCATTCAGCCGCATGCGATTCAAGAAGAGGAGATGAAAGATACCTTGAGAGCAATGGAACATGCCCCAAAAGTCTCACAGCTCACAAGCTGAACAGTAGGAGATGGAAGCATGCGGCACAGCTGCAACAAGTCAGTCTCCTGAGTCTGGACTGCTAGTCCACGCACGCGTGCAGATGCTCGTCGGCACTGTCCACACGAAGAAAGAAGAAACTGTTAGTACAGGATAGGTTTAGTCTAACCAATCACAGAAGCAGAGTTTACCAGTCAAAAGCAGATCTCTGTTTCATTCTTATCCCTGTGTGACAATGTTGTGACCAAACATGGGCTCTCCCTGGCTGCGGGACTGCAGAAAATTGTTCACACCTCACAGTGTCAGATGACCTGTAAATGATGTGCCGACAACGTCAGATATCCCAGAATCAGATTGCAAAGCATGCTCTAGAGTCCACATAAACAAATTTTTTGGGTCTTGGAAAAAAAGAGGACAACAAATTTTGGAACGTTAACAGCTTATCAGATCCAGTACAGGAGTCATAGTTGTTGTCAGTGTCAGTCGAAATGGACACAGTGATAAAGACCAAACGCCTTTGATTTATTGTGGTCGGAGATACATTCAGTCATTTATCGTCATGAAAGAGACAGTTCTGTTATGTATTGACTTATCGAGCGATAAAAAAATGTGAAATAAATTCAGGCATAAAGCTCTGATGACAATATTTTCAGGGATTAAGGGTTGGAAATTGGAACAGGTGAACAGTCATTAGAAAGGAATAATGGCAAATAGTCATCAGAAATGAATAATGGCAAATAGAGCAAGCGCTCATCATGACAATGGAGCTATCGCTGTTAGCCATGCTGGTGTTACAATGGATTCTGAATTTCTGATCGTCAGAAACTTATGATTTTTCTCCTCCAGATTCTGTTCTTCAGGGTTCCAAATGGACCACGTGTTTGAAGAACGCACAGAATAGGATGGCCGACGTGACAAACAGACTCGAGAGTACTAACCACATTTGCCACACTGCAGGGGGAAAAAACAAATAACATATTGGTAAATACTTACAGAGAACAAAACTCAATCCATTGACAGAAACGTGTACCTTTCCAATCAGTAGGAACATCAAGTTTCGTTACCTCTGCTCCCCATTTATGAGAAGTGGAGATTACAACCCTGCAATACAAACAGACAAGTGCTACTGTAACCATCCAGCTGTACTTCAAAAAACTGCAGCATTGGCATCCAAATGTACAGTAATTTCAGAAAACAGCATTAAGCATCCGTATGTTTGCTTATCAACAGAGTTGATGTGACAAATCTTCATTCACATATGGATCTGCAATTGCAGTGCAGACTGCAGAATTGCAGAGTAAAACCAATCCACAATTTCCTTTTAAATTTCAGGGGCAAGGTGAACTGATGGAGGACAAATCTTGCTCCATCCTGCCCCCATGTATATGCAAATTAGCCATGCATAATGCTGATACCATAGCTCACTTATCTACCTACCATCGTGTTGTGTGATCCATTTTTTAAACATGTTGAGAAGGCATGTGGGCAATCTAATACCTTAATGCTGGATCTTCAGAGTATCTTCAAGAATTCTAGCACTGAACAAATTACTAGTAAAGACAATTTACTGCTAAAAATTTCAACTTTGGTACAACCAGAGATCATTACTAAGTGCTTGGATGATTAGTGAAGCCAACTATTTTACTGATAGAGATTTTCGGTTTGTCTCACTACTTCTTCCAACAAAGACCAATGGTTATAATTACCTTTCTGTAGGACAAAATTCAATTGATGAAATTGGAGAGCCAAGATGAACCTTCTTGCTCAAGTGCAAAACTTCCATCTTTTTAACATCCACAACGCAGAAATCACCATCATGGCTTCCTCTAATAACAAAGGGTGAAAATACATCCAAAACATATAAAATATGTACGAAAAGAAGATTATGCACTAATGCACATACAGCAACAGATTTAGGATTTCAGACACGTGTCAAATTTGAAGGTGAAGTAGAATAGCAAGTGTATATGTTCCTTTTATTTTTATCAAAACAAAACAGGTATCTAGGTTTCTTTCAACATCTAACCCCCCAAGAGAGTAACAATAACATATAATGATTAATTATGAGGTGGCCAGCTAACAAGTTCTTCAGTCAATTGAACACACTTCTGGTACCCTCCCCACTACTATATACATTTTTTTTTGTAATTTTCCAGAAATATGAGACTAAACAAATGTCATCAGACACAGCTTTGTCAGAACATGCATAATTATAATGATGTGCAAGTATTCTGTAAATTCTCTCTAAGAACATGCATAAAAATTTGTCAAAAAGAGAAGTCAGCTAAAGAAGTATACATCAATATGGATGAGTGATTGAGTGGTGAGAAATGCGAGAAATGGAAACTACCCTATTATGAGCAGTCCATAACACCATAAAAAGGCTCTCAAATGCTACATAACAGTATTGCTATAGTCAGGATGAGTGTATGGCATGTGACAGTAAGAGGCAGAAACAATGAACTTACAATGCGAGATACTTTCCATCCAAGCTTACTGAAAGTGTGGAGATATGCTTATCCAAAAGCCTCTTGTACCCGATCCTCTTCCAATTACTTATGTCCAAAACCACAGTCACAACGTTATGACCTATTCAAGCAATAAGGATTTGATTAAAGTGGCTGGTGGTGCACATATTAACATCCTATTGAGAGTTATGGAATATATTACCTTTCACAAGTGTGCAGAACAGGAAAGGTTTATTTCCATCCCTAGAAAAGCAGCAGCACTCAATCTTCTCATCCTATAAAGGGGGGAACAAATATAAACAAGAGAGTCAAATAAATGATTCAGTTTCAACTACCAAAATAGAAAAGTGCAGTAATTTATCATACGATACCGAAGATCTACTCAAATTGACAAGCGGCGCTCCCTCATCTATGTTCCATATTCTTGCAGAACCATCAGTTGATGTTGAGACTAAAAACTCGGAGTCTAAGCTGCAAGAAGGAGGAACAATATAAAGATCCAAGTCTGCCAATATGACTTTATTTTGTGAAATAAAGTTATGTTAAAAACATTGGGCAGTAATTATCCTTACACCCAAGAAAGTAACTCTTAGGCAGAGCCTATATTTAAAACTACCTCGTTACTTGTGCAATGCAACATATTGAATGATATTGATATGACTAATTCAGTTTATGGACAATGTCAAGGAGGATTCTGTCGATTTATGCTTATGTTTGTCAAAAGAATAGGCAATGCTTCTGCTTTTTCTCACCTAATGTCCATGTCTCTGAAAGATTTATGAGCTTTTGGTTCACCCAGAAGCAAATTCAGATCTGGCCAATGAAATATTCTAAGATGCCCATCCTGTAGTTGCCAGAAAAATGGTATCAGGAAACCTTGTATAAGAATTAAGAAGCCAAACTTGTGACTGCAGAATCTGAAGTTATGATTCTACTGACAAAGAGAGAAGTGCAGAATAAACAGATTGGATAACATGGTACCTCACCACCAACAGCAAACTTCGCACCATCTGTACTGAATGACAAACATTTCTGAGGTCCAATTGATTGCAGAGTTGGAGCATCCTTTGAAATAAGGTGAACACTGGATTCTTCAGTCACCAGCTTGAATAACCTACAACAGTAGTTGGCTGATGATCTAACAACGCTGACAGGTATATCTGAATTTCAAGTGATTTGGGAGTATGGCCGAGTTTAGATCCAAAGTTTTTCTTCAAACTTCCAACTTTTCCATCACATCAAAACTTTCCTACACACACAAACTTCCAACTTTTCCGTCACATCGTTCCAATTTCAACCAAACTTTCAATTTTGGCGTGAACTAAACACACCCTATGAAACATGAGTTTTTATCAGCAACAGCAAGTATAAACTCTGACAAAAGTTAGTGCAAATCAAGCTGGTCAGAATGAGTGTCTGAGTTAGCGGGAGCGATTCAGAACTCACCTGCACCCTTTCGCGGTGGCGCAGACGAACTCCTCGCCGCTCGGGTGCACGGCGATCGCGCGCGGGGCGTCGTCTTCCTCCTGTCCCATCACGAAGCTCACCTGCGAAAACCCGCGAGCACAAGCGCAACGCCCCGCATGAAGATAAGACCTAATGTACGATAACGCGAAGAGCGGATCGCGCGCGGAGGACGGACGGGGAGCGCTCACCAGGGGGTCGGCGGCGACGGCGGAGGCGCCGGCGTCGAACGCGTGGAGGTCGAGGCGCGGCGGGGACGATGCCGTGGCGGCGCGGCCGTACACGACGAGGAGGCGTGCCGGGCCTTCGCCGCCCCCGCCCCGCCGCCGCGCCCACGCCGCGCAGGTCGCCCTTCCAATCCCGACCTCCGCCGCCATGGGAGACCCCCCCAACTGCAGCAGGTCGTCGGCAGACAGTAGCGGCGGCAAGCAGGCTCGGAAGCCTCGGACTCGATAAGCCTCAGCTCTCTTCTCCGTCGAGCGCTCGCCATTTGTAGGAGACGCCGCCGCGCCGCGCCGCGCGTGCGGGCGGAGAGCGCGACGGAATTAATCGTTGGGTTGGGATATTCTCGGGCCGGCATTTGTAGCTTCTTCCATCAGAGGATGCAATGCAAGCTCAACCCCTGAACTGTCAAACCGTACGCGTATCGCCTCGACGCGCCAGTGTGGCTCGGCCATGGCGGCTTGGCTTGTGCCGGGTTTAGTTGCAAAGTTTTTTTTCGAATTTCTAATTTTTTTATCACATCAGAACTTTTCTATACACATAAATTTTCAATTTTATCATCATATCGTTCCAATTTTAACAAAAGTTCTAATTTTAGCGCACGCCGCACGGGACCGGTATCCTCGGCAACCAGGTCCTCTGCTGTAACAGCAGAAAGGCATTGTTACAACAGTGTCTTGAGTCTTTAGCGATAGTAATTTGTGGTAGATTGCTGTAGAAACAGTAACCTTATGTACGACAGGTCATATGTGTACTGTAGTCTGTAGCACATTTCGCGACCGTTGGACTTCCATCTAATGGTAATGGTGTAGAGATTGGCCTAATGCAACTTCGCTGTAGCTCCTCTGCAGCTTATGCTCTACTCTAGTACTTTTTCGTTCTTCCGCTCCACTCTCCTTCAAATCCAGGCTTATCTAAAAGTTGTTCCTCTCTATTTTCAAAAATTCTTCAAATCAGACGCCCCGATGCGGACATCCATGCATCGGACACCCGCGCTCCCGCCGCACCTCCTGCGCCTCTGTAGCGCCCGTTCCGTCGTGGCGCCTAGTGGGAAAACTATCTCTTAAAAATCCTAAATGCGAAAATTGTTTCTTTGTATGTTGTTTGGTATCCGTGCCATTCCAGATCTCAATTCCCCGATCCATCGTCGAATCCAAACCCTAATCTCAAATCTGTCCCAAATCAAATCTTCTCGAAAAAGCCTATTTTGCCTCCCTCGAGTTCGTGGGCCGATCTCTTCTCCCCTGGCCCATTCCCTCTCAGCCCATCTCTCCCTCCCCCTCTATCCTTGCCCGCACGTGCGAGGCATGTGCGCCGCTCGGGCGCTGAGTGAGAGAGAGAGAGCGCTCTCTCTCTTTCTCTTCTCCCTTCCTCTCTGCTCTCGCTGCCGCTTCCCGCCGACGCCGCTCAAATCGCCGCGCCACCCGTTGCTTCCCGCGCACCCTCTTCCAAGGAATGCTTGCCTCTTGCCATTGCTGCCACGCCCGTGCCCTGTTCGCCGTCGCCTCTCGCCGTCGCGTGTGTCGGAGGAGCCGGTGCGCGCTAGGAACGGAAGGGGACTCCGGGCGCTCGTCTTCTTCCTCTTCCCCGGCCCGAGGCTGGAGAGATCACTCCCGTGCCGTCGGCCTCCCGTCACAACACCCCGTCTCGTCTCGGTAGAGCATCCCCCCGTTCTTCCTCCTCATTCTCTCTCCTCCCCTTAGATTTGGCGGTAGCGATCGTAGCACTCCTCGAAGCCCGTAGGCGCCGCCCCAAGTCTCGCCGCCGCCCGGCACGGCATCGCCGCCGTTGCCGCTCGCCGCCGCAAGCCACCGCTCGTTGCCAACCTCTCTCGGCGTAGCTCCGCCCAATCCGGTGCTAGGAATGCAATCCCGTAGCCGCGTAGATGCTCTCGTCGCCAGGAATCGGCCCCTCGTGGTCTCGTCGCCTTTCCCCTCTTTTGCCGCTGTCGGTGTGCGCCGCCGCGATTCATCGCCGTTGAGCCATCTCCAGTGCATCCGAGCCGAAGGCTCGATCCCTCTCGTTCTTGTCGTCACACCGGTGCATCTTCCCTTGGCCGAAGATGTCCCGACGAGCTCCGGTGAGCACCGCCGTCGCCCGCCGTCCGTTCCCGGCCGACCTCCCTTCGTCCTCCTCCAGCCAGCCCACGTGGCAGCCACGAAGGCACCACGTCGGCGCCAGCTCGGCCGCGGGCCAGGTTAGTTTGACCTTGGTCAGCCGCTCCTCCGATCTATTCTCCCGTGTGCACGTGGTCCACGGAGAGCCAGCCGGCTGCACGTGGGCCCGCCGTCTCCCAGTCCACCCGGTGCACCATCTGTGAGCCGCGTCCGCAAACCCTAGCTCCCTCGCGCCGCGTAAACCCTCTCTCCCGTGCACCGAGTCACTGATTCGTGGGCCCGCCCCGGGACCCCGCACGATGGATCCAACTCATCCGGATCTCTCTCTCTCTCTCCCCCCGCCTCCTCTGTTGGGCCACCTTCTAAGGCCGCGCCGGCCCGATTAATTGGCCCAGCTGTGCCAACTCCTCTCGGGCTACGCTCAAGTCGCCCGCGAAGTCTAAATTACCTCCCTCATTCATTTCTATCTCAAAAAGGATGTTAATAAATCCTTTTCCTTTAGTCCGGCAAATCCTTTAATCTTAGAAATTCCATATCTCCTCAACCGTGTATCCTTTTGACTCCGTTCAACTTCCAAAATCTCTCAAATCTCGAGATCTATCTAATGGCACGCTTAGAGGTCAATAATAGGACTTTATTTTCGCCGTTTGTTGAGTCGTCTCGTTCGCGTGTAGCTTCGGAGCCCGAAGACCCAGAGTGCGCGGATTTCGAGGATCAAGCTCAAGATCTCGAGCAAGGCAAGTCACCTTTGATCATCTTGCACCTATAATTTAAATCTAAGTATTTATTTTCTACAAATAATGCATGGATAGGATTAACACAAGTAATTTGGCCGCGGCTTGCGAGATAGCTTACCGGCCCCAATCCTAATTGTTGCAATTACCCTCCTTGAATTATTGAACACTTAAACCTTCTTTGTCAACTATTGTACTTCGATGTACGGGCCTTTGAGCACGCACGTCGGAGTCCTCCCCTCAAATTTAAAATATCCAACAATGGGTAAAACTTGGGTTTTACAAAAGACTTGGAAAAAAACCCGACGCCTGGGTCGGTGCTTGCGAACTAAATGAATTTCCAAAAATCGCAGACCGGGGGACGTGCCGGGAGCACGGTTTCCCGCTCTTGCACTTAAGGACCGATTCCTTTGGAATTTCATCCGAACATATAACAAGTACGACTACATGGGTGGAATGGGACACCCTTGGCTGAGTAATTAGCTAATCAGGGGAGCCTTGATGCCGGGAGACAAGTGGATTCGCCAGGGTGGTGTCGGGGAGGACCCCTGGGCTTCCTGGCACAGTATGGTCTGGGACCTAACCTGTTGTTGGTCTGGGACACCTCTCGTCGGCATATGGTAAACCTGTGTCGGCTCTCGAAATGCCTTGTCATGAAAGCCTCAAGGTCACCAGACGTGGCTGATCTCACGGGCTGGGTGATCCGGGTTAGTAATGTCGTGTGGGTAAAGTGTGCCCCCTCTGCAGAGGTTATTAAACTGTTCGAACAGCCATGCCCACAGTCATGGGCGGATGTAAGGTGATTCCTTAGCGTAGTTTTGTTTGACTACTGCTTTGTGAAATTGCTGTTGTGGATTTGGGTTCGATGTTTGGAAACTCTGTGGCTGACGGGATCAGCTAGGCCCGGGTGGCCGTTTGAAAGTTGTGGCCGGGTGCCAATCTTGAATCAATCAACGACTGAAACATTGCACATACTCCGACCGGACGAGATACACTGTCTCATCCATGTCGTTTGAGAAGCACTCACTTAGTTGTTTTAAAAAGGAGTTTAACTAAAATCAATTGTAAAAACAACAGTCTTTCCTTTGAAGCCTTCATTAAACACAAAATTCCCATGACTTGCTGGGTACTCCTGTACTCACCCTTGCTCTATATAAATAATCCCCCCAGTGGCTGAAGAAGATGAGATGGATCCCACTGACGAGGAGTTCTTCCAGGAGCAAGTCGGCTATAATGAGTTTTAGGGTTTCGATCTAGTTCCCAAGTCGCGCCTGTGATGATTGGTCCAAGTCTTGGCTTCCGCTTTCCTCTCTTGTAATGCAGTTGTGAGCTCGGGGTCTGTCCGCAGCCCAACATGACCGTAATCCTACTCTATAATAAAGAGACCTCTGTTGCTGTGATAATCTGTCTTCCTGTGATACCAACACTGTTTCCTGGGACTGGTGTCGGTTAACAGGTTAATTTGGAGCGTCACGGGCTGGTTCCGTTCGGGGCTAGTTCGGGGCGTGACAGCCTCCCCGCGCCTCGCGCCATCCCCACCACGCGCCCCACCACACGTGCCGTTGCAACAAATCACCCACATATTACGGAAACGCTCTATTAGAATCCATTTTATTTTTTGTTCCACCAACAATGTTTCAGCAAGTATACTCTTGTTGTTTCACTATGTATGGATCAAATGTTGCAGTGAATTAAAATATACTTTCGCTATTTGCTGAAATATTGTTTTTATATATGGTGAAATAGCTTCAAAAACCGTTGTTTCATATGTTGTAGCAAAATGTTTCATGAAGTGATTTAGTTGTGTTTCAGCTTTTTTAAACAATTAAAACATTTTTGATCTACTTAGTGAAACAATTCCGATCTACTTAGTGGAACAACGCCCAATTTTTTTTTAAAAAAATCGGGTGCCTGATTTGTAGGCGCCTCACTTTGTTTTTATCTTGGTACGAGATTACAAGTGCCATATCTTGTTAGATGCGATGTATTTTGATTGATGGATGCTTGAGTGGTAATGCATTAGACCCACTATTTTTGCACTTATTTGATTTTCTATATTATTACCCCTGTATCCATGTTCTTAGAAAATATTGTATCCCCCATATCATCGTATCACGTATCCCCGTATCAAGGTGATATAGCCGAGAGGCATCGTCAGTGTGTGAGCCAGGGTAAGGGGATTGATGGTGATGGGGTGAGTGCAAAGACACTCTCTCCTTCCCAATAAAAACCAACCTAGACTGTGTTTAGTTCACACCAAAATTGGAAGTTTGGTTGAAATTGAAACGATGTAACGGAAAAGTTGGAAGTTTGTGTTTATAGAAAAGTTTTGATGTGATGGAAAGTTGGAAGTTTGAAGAATTATTTTGGAACTAAACACGGCGCTAGAGACATTGTTCTAGTAAACGTCACATCATGTCGTAGATTGGTTTTCTATTGGACGAAAGGAATATATTTTAGAAACACCCCTGCACTTTACTTTTTTCATCCTTTGCATTATATTTTGAAGAAAAAACAAGGATGTTTTCAAAAAACAAACAACAAGCTGTCAGGCCATGGGAGGATCTTGCAAAATAGCTAATTTCTCAATCTTTAGGCTTTTATTGGTGGTAACTGGTAAGGGCTACACAACATGGCATAGCGGTGGAGACTGCCAGAAACAAGAAGCATGCAGAACTGTGTTCAAAGAGCGAATTGGGATCAGGTATCAACACCAATGACCAAACGAGAAAGAAAAAAGAAAGTAATGCCGCAATGTTTACCACAACTAGCTACTAAGGTGACTCAATATTAGTACTAACAAGTCGTCATGAAAAAACAGAGAAAGGGATTAGCTGAATTCTAGGCTATAGCCAAACTCTTCTACAATGTGTAGAGCAGGAAGGAGTTAAAAGAATCAGTTGGGCATATGCACTCGATACAACATGCATCAAATAGAAAAGGGGCCCATAAATCGCTATAAGTCAGACAATTCCTTTCCAGGTTTTGGACAAGTTGAACGAAAGAGGACCATAAAGCTACAGCCGATTCCAAGCAAAAACATGGCACAAGGCATCAACACTAATAGCAAGCAATCATAGATGAGAAAGATGCATGGGAGATCACATGTAATGTAAGGGGAAACTATTTTAATTCCTCTAGGGGATATCCCTCTTTTTTTCATATCACTCAAATGGTTATGAAAAAATTTGAAAAAAATTGAGAAGGTGTATTAACATGTGATATAACACTTCACAAACATGCAAGTTCAAATTCAACTTTTACATCTCGTAACGAAAAAAACAAATTAAACCACAACTAGTTAACGTATATTCAGAGTCAAATTTGTTTTTTTCGTTGCGAGATGTAGAAGTTGAATTTTTACTTGCATGTTTGTGGAGTGATATATCATATGTTAATACATCTTCTCAAATTTTTTAAATTTTTTCATAACCATTTAAGTAACATGCAAATAACGAGGGGATATCCCCTCGAGAGATCAAAATCCAATTCCAATAGT
The DNA here is from genome assembly GCA_000338895.3 of Oryza meridionalis. NCBI lineage: Eukaryota > Viridiplantae > Streptophyta > Magnoliopsida > Poales > Poaceae > Oryza > Oryza meridionalis. The sequence continues at coordinate 37,535,378 of CM002526.2, read as the reverse complement.
ACTTCCTTATTCTGAAGTTACTGCTGCAATACATAAGCTAAGAACAAAATAAGCAGCCAGATTAAATTCCTGTTTTCTGAAGCACATCCAGATCAACAGACAACCACATATAGCAGCAGCAGCCATAGAAAACGTAGAAGCAGCCCGCGAAACGATCCCTGATACTGTAAGTACACTAGTACAAATTCTATTATCTGTGATGGGCTCAATTATACCTACACTACTTAGGCCATCAGAATGAAGTCATCTCAATCGGGCTTTAATTTGCACCGTTGTAGATGTACTCACTCTAGGCCCAAGTACATATAGCCCGTCACTGATAACACTCATCTGTGACGGGCAAAGATTTAGGCCCGATTGAGATGACCTCGAGCCCGTCAGAGATGAGGGTCATCGGTGACGGGATCTAAATATGGCCCGATTGAGATGACTTTAAAGCCCGTCACCGATGACTCATATCGGTGTCGGGCTTTTGTTGATGCCCGTTAGAGATAACTTTTACTTAGATCATTTTTCTATATAACTTTTTTTTGACAGTTTGAGTTTGAATTTGAAAATATGACAACTTCAAACAATATTTTTAAATACTAAATGATTTCAAATGAAAAAATTATCAACAACAAAGTTGTATAACATACCAATATTTGCAACTTTTATTTTTATTTTGGTTATTTTTCTATATAACATTTTTTTGAACAGTTTGAGTTTGAATTTAAAAATATGACAACTTGAAAACAACATTTTCAAATACTAAATGATTTGAACTAAAAAAGTCATCAAATAAAAGTTGTATAACTCATCAAGATCTATAACTTTTATTTTCGTCATTTTTCTATATAACGTTTTTTTTGAACAGTTTGAATTTGAATTTTAAAATATGACAACTTCAAACAACATTTTCATATACTAAATGATTTCAACTAAAAAAGACATCAACAACAAAGTTGCATAACTCATCAATCTATAAGTTTTATTTTTGTCATTTTTCTATATAACGTTTTCTCGAACAGTTTGAATTTGAATTTGAAAATATGACAACTTCAAATAATATTTTCATATACTAAATGATTTCAACTAAAAAAGTCATCAACAACAAAGTTGTATAACTCACCAAGATCTATAACTTTTATGTTTGTCATTTCTTTATCCGATAAAGTGCTAGTAACATTGTTCACAAAATTTACATATCTGTGTTATAGTTTATAAAACTAGATGAGAGGTATGTGAATTTTGTGAACAATATTACTATCACTTTGTCGGATGAAGAAATGACCAAAATAAAAGGTATAGATCTTGATGAGTTATACAACTTTGTTGTTGATGACTTTTTCAGTTGAAATCATTTAGTATTTGAAAATGTTGTTTGAAGTTGTCATATTTTCAAATTCAAATTCAAACTGTTCAAAAAAATGTTATATAGAAAAATGAACAAAATAAAAGTTATAGATATTGATGAGTTATACAACTTTGTTGTTGATGACTTTTTCAGTTGAAATCATTTAGTATTTGAAAATGTTGTTTAAAGTTATCATATTTTCAAATTCAAATTCAAACTGTTCAAAAAAATGTTGTATAGAAAAATGAACAAAATAAAAGTTATAGATATTGATGAGTTATACAACTTTGTTGTTGATGACTTTTTCAATTGAAATCATTTAGTATTTGAAAATGTTGTTTGAAGTTGTCATATTTTTAAATTCAAATTCAAACTGTTCAAAAAAATGTTATATAGAAAAAAGGTCAAAGTAAAAGTTATAGATCTTGATAAGTTATATAACTTTATTGTTGATGATTTTTCCATTTGAAATCATTTACTACCCGGAAAAATATTTGAATTTCTTATATTTTAAAATACAAATTTTATATAGTTCAATCAAACCTGGATAGAGAAAAATGACCAAAATAAAAATGGTAGATCTCAATGAGTTCTACAACTTTATTTTTGATAGCTTTTTCATATGAGTTCATTTAGTATCATAAAATTCAATTCGAAATTTATTTTCTCCTAGAAGTCTGATTTGCGTCCTACTCATGATAATACTTGCTAAATATATATTTGATCCAATTAACTCGGATTTGTTGGTGAAATATGTGATCAAAATAGATGTTATGTGAATGTAGTTATGTTATGTGTTGAATGTATATGAATATGGGATGATAGGGTGTGACATCCTAGATTAGGGCTTAATAGGATTAATAGAATAATCATACCAACAAATTACAATTTCTTTCTCAGAAGCCAATGGAAGGCACACAAGGCTAAAAAAAAACAAAATTTATAATCTAGCCCCGTTAGAGATGAGAGTCATCTGTGACGGGCTTTTGTGTTGGCCCGATTGAGATGTGTCATTCGTGACGGCCGGATGCCCGATTGAGATATTTTCTCACATCACTGACCTTTGCTTAGTGACGGGGGCCCTGCCCGAAAGAGATGATGCTTTAATACTGTATAAGCTAGCAGCATGACTAGATGAGGTCGATCTGCTCCAGCACCACAGGACGTCTCCCTCCAATCCTTCCATTCCAGTGCTGTCAAACAGAAATATTAATTATAGTATAACTTAGAAGGATGGCAACATCAATGGCAAAACCAACAGTATTAATACTACCAAATAATGTTTAACTCAGGGTAATTTAAATGGCAAGCCGCGCTAAGAAGTATAGCTGCATAAGTGCGGAATGAAATTGCAAACGAAGTTAATCAATTATTTGCATGCAGAAGAAGTTTAGCGGTTTGAGTTACCTGACGAAGATGTCAGGTTCTTGACAACCTCCTCTTGATCGCCGTCGAGCACTCCTCCAAATCAGCACGATCCCTCTTGGGTGGAAGGGCAAAGACGCTGATTCTGAATGTGTTTGGGAAATTCTACACCCAAAGGCTGCGTATAAGGGCAGGAGGAGAGCCTTGTGGAGGAGATGATGCTCTTGGTGTGCATGTTGAGGCTGACCATGTACACCCCTTGTTCAGCAGCATTGAGCATGAAATAGAGGACACCGTCTTCCTCCATGCTCAGGACGGGGCTAGTCGGCTTGGCCTTAGGCAACCCGGCCTTCTTGAATCCCTCTAGCTCCCACAGGCTGGACACACGGAGTTCATCATCCTTGTGCCACTGCCTTGTGGCCAGGGTCAGAGTCCATGTCGTCATCATAGCTTCATCATCAGGGGTCGCCGCCGCCATGTCAATGGAGACGAGCCTGATGGAATCCTTGACGCAGTTCATTGTCCGGGATAACCGGAGTCGATTCATCCTGGTGAAGTTTTTTTTTGAATAGAAGACGGCAAGAAAGTTGCCGGTTATATTAGATGGAGAATAGGTGTCTTACAGTTACACAGGAGACAATGCAATATGGGTACACTTTAAGAAGAGAAGAAAAAGAGCATTAACGCTTAAGGCGGTTTGAAAGCAAATTCTCTATCTCGTATGTCATCTAGAATGCACGCTACTGTACGGCTGGTATTTGGGGGTGTCTGTTTGAAAATTTTATCGTTTCTCATTGACCATATATGCTACCAGGTTGTAATTAGAGCACCTGCAGCCACCCTTGCCTGAGGCTTTGGCATGGAGGATTTTATAGAGAGCAGCCATTCATCGATGTTTTGAGGGATAGTTACTGCTGTGATGTGTCTCGCATTCATCCTGGTGAAGTTGGGGCCAAGATAGCACTCGGGCGGTAGCGGGACGTAGCGGAACGGCACGTCGTAGCCGCCGTCGAGCACGTTGTGGCAGCTGCAGTAGAGGACACCTTCCGCGAGGTTGGCCCAGAAAGCCTGACCTCCGGACGAGAACACCATGTCGGCCTTGAAGCGACTCGGCGTCTCTGGAGGGAAGAGCGGGTTCATGAATTGCCACGGCGTGGAGACGGCGGAGAACGAGGATGGCGGCGGAGGCCTCGTCGATGGCGGCGGCGGACACAGGCAGAGGACATCCTGGAAGAAGCGCTTGTGTTGCCGGTCGGAGTCGGAACGCATGTCCCTTCCCAGGAGGGCAATGGTGCCGCCGGCACGAACAGGTAGAGGCCGGAACGTGGCGGAGGGATCGCAGCGGCGGGGCAGGCAGGGGATCATGGAGAGCGACTTGGCGACGGCGTCGTAGACTAGGTAGCGGTGGGTGCGGTTGCGGAGGCGGGAGGTGAAGACGATGAGGTCGTCGGCGACGGACTCGATGGAGGTGCGCAGGTCGAAGTCGAGGGCGCGTACAGGCAAGCCGTCCAAGACGGAGCCGCCATAGCCGGGGATCGCCTCTGGGCGGCGGCGGCGTGCACGGGGTAGGGTTCGCTGAGGCGGACGGACAGCTTGGAGAGACCCGGCGGCTCGGCGAGCCGCGCTAGGAGCGACAAGCCGTACACCACCTCGTCGCCGACGTGGTCGTCTCGCAGGTAGGTCTTCCGATCTCTACACTCCATGATCGCCCTCTCCGATTCTTCCTCGACGGCTTCCTTGTCCAGATGAACCACGCGGTCCAGCACGACATAGGATGGTGCAGTCCCCATGGTATTGGTAGCCATCAACGGAGGAGGCCGGAGCTGTGGATGGATCCTGCATGTGGATGAAGGCGGAGGCCGGGATCTGCGCAGAGTATAACCTAGATCGGGGCAGGCTTGGAAATTTTAGAAATTTCGATCATTTCGGTCCCTTCCGATACGATTTTAATTCAGCCAAAATTTTTAAATTTTTTCATGAATTTGGGTAATATCTATTCAAATTCAACTAACTAAATTTTGTTCAAAATTTCGAAAATTTCGGACCAAAATTTCGAGATTTCGGTGACCCCCGATCAAAAACCTTCAACCAATATAGTGAACCCTGGATTGGGGACGACACGAGTCGGACGAGGAGAAAGGTTCGACTTACAGGGTTTAGAGGAACGTCCGCCCATTTATTGCATGTCAACTAAATGGTTATAAAACATTTTCAAAAAAATTGACAAGATAGATTAATATGTAATATATCACTCTACAAACATGCAAGTCCAAATTCAACTTTTATAAGTTATAACAAAAATAACAAATTTAACTGTAACTATACATATACGGAGTATTAATTTGAGTCTTGTTTGTTATTTTTGTTACAATTTGTAGAAGTTAAATTTTAACTCGCATGTTTGTGAAGTGATATATTAAATATTGATATATCTTGTTCATATTTTTTTTAATTTTTTTCATAACCAATTATATGACATATAATAAACGGGTAGACATCCAGCCGGACTGTTAAAACAGTTTCCCAACTTACAATCGTTGTATTTGTAGCGGTGGCAAGGGCTCGGACTCGATAAGCCTCAGCTCTCTTCTCCGTCGGACGGTCGCCATTTGTAGGAGATCGCCGCCGCGCGTGCGGGCGGAGAGCGCGACGGAATCGTAGGGATATTCTCGGGCCGGCATTTGTTAGCGACTTCTATAGAGGATGCAATGCAAGCTCAGCTCAACAGCCCACCGAACTGTCAAACCGTACACCTATCGCCTCGACGCGCGAGTGTCAGAGCTCGGCCTTGGCGCCTTCTCCCGGACTCCGGGATTCGTGCCATTAGGAGCAAAAATGGCAGATAAAAACTGTAGAATGAGTCTGATACTAAAGCGCCGAGTAGTGTTTTGCATTTTTTTTTTACTGTAGCCATAGCACGAAACAGTACTTCCTCAGTTCCTTTATCCCAAATTATAAAGCCTATATTTTTTTACGTGATCTTTAATAATATAGACTAGTATTTTATTTCATTCTATGATCCTAACAAATATGAAATTAGCATCACACGAAGTACTTCAAAATATGAATCTAATAATATAACATACATAATACTTAATATAGTTAGTATAATTATTAGTAAAAAGCTACCGAGTTTAATTTTCTAAAAAATGGGGCGCCTGTAATTTGGGTCGGTCGGAGGGAGTAACACTGTGGCGATTCATTGCTCATCCTGTACTGTAGCACGGTGTAGCAATTAATCTCATTCGTTTGTTGTGGATCGGACAGCTGAGATTACCCCAATGTTATAGGCACTGTGCTTCTCTGCCATTCCAGTTGGGTGAAACAATCGAATCTAATAAAAAAATTCCTATATAAAAATTATTTTAAAATATCAGATAAATTATTTTTTAGTTTATAATAATTTAAACTCAATTACTCATGTATCAATGATTTTTTTTACATGCCATCGCTTAATCTGTACTACATTCGTCAAAAAAACGTAACTTTTATGGTGATTTCACACCACCTATAATAATGAATCTGTATATGAGATTGTCCAGATTTATTGTTCTAGGTGGTGTCAAATTTTTATCTAAATTTTTTTTGGATGGATGGAGCTGTATCTCCATCGAATTGACATAGTGACTCTGTAAACACGAACCCGATGAGCTAGTCATGAGGAGGATGATAGTGGTAGAACAGATAAAATTGGCATGTGATACTTTTTTTTTCCTGGTGAAATGGACTGTTCAAGTGTACAATGGCATTTTTTTCTCTTTCGTATGTGTGGTCTTTTATTTTTCAGGGACAAAAACGTCTTGGGGTTTTTCTTCCTTGCACGATGGGGGCTTATTTTTCAGCGAGAAAACGTTCTGTTTTTTTCTTTCTTCATGTGGGCTATGGGTTATATTACATTAACAAAATTGAACAAAGCCCACAATATAAGCCAACAAAACGAGTTAAATTTAGCTGGAAAGCGCGAACGGAAGTATTGCATTGTATCATTGTATGCGTGTACTCTCTCCGTCCCAAAAATGCTAGGTTCAAAACCCAGGATTAGATTTTTTTTGGACGGAGGGAGTAGCACGGTATGGATGTGATGGGAGAGGATCGTACTACGGTTGACACTACAAAAAATTTCAGCCGTTTGTCTCTTTATTCCAACAATTTAATTTTGATTTCATATAAAAATACAATTTACCCTGATTTTGGGTTTTGATATTGCCGGATGAGTTTCCATCAGTTATTCTTGTAAAAAGTACCATGGATGTTTTCTCCTAATCAAGCTGCCCTCCCTCAGGAACACAACACGAGTATTGAAGTCAATGGCATTGGGACATGCATCCCCCTCCTTACAAAGTATTGCAATTTAATTTTCTCATCTAATATTATTAGAGCATTGTGCAATGCACATGTATTTCTATTTTGACTTAAGTTATAGCTAGCATTTTTATACACCCAATGCCTTCTAAATCTCTTATTATCAAATTTGCAAACATAAGTTTTATACTGATTCCCTGCGGCAACGTGCGGAGAATCATCTAGTAATATAAAACCCGTTGCACGCATGTTACTAGTATTTATAACAAGAGGAAATGCTTACCTTATACACTTCATCTAATATATACAGAACCGATATACCAAAGCAACTAGTATATCACATGATACTTTTCCTGAGGCACAACATATTCCCAGTGAAGTGATGTCATGCCAGAATTCACCCAATCCAAAAATGTAACACCCCCATGGCTGACAGCTTTCTTATACACCAAATGAAAATAGATTTTTCTTAATGTGAGAAGGTTGCTGAAATAAGCATATATATATTTTTCTTAATGTTTCCATATCAGGACACATAAATAAAAGAGAGGGGTTCTTGTTCCAGCAAGAGACCCTTCAAGAGAGGAGAATTCATGCATGAAAGAATTTACATTTGTTGAGAGTGATGATTGGAAAACAACCACAGGACCGGTGTTCAAATGAGGGGAATATAAAACGCTTAACTATTACACTTGCTGCCATATTGCCTCAAAAGAATCTTAGTCCCTGAGCATGAATCCGATATTCAAGACATATAATACGATCACCAAGACATCCACAGATTTTTCAAACCTACATGTCAGAAATTATAAAAATGATGGATTAGTATGTTTGATCAACAAGTAATAAAAACTAACACTATTCTCTAATAGATACCGCAACTGTCGAGAAGTTGCAAAATGCCACCAGGAAGATAAACAATCAATGATACTACCTCATTTCAAAATGTATGATGCCGTTGATTTTTCCCATAACGTTTGATCATTCGTTTTATTCAAAAATTTAGTATGAATATGTAAAAATATAAGTTAAAATTATATTTTATTTGATGATAAAACAAATCACAACAAAATAAATGATATTTATTCAAACTTTTAGAATAAGATGAATGATCAAACATGCACGAAAAGTCAACGGCGTCATACATTTTGAAATGGAGGGATTACTTTTCGAACTGCACTCTGCTTGCGTTACTACTATGTGATGGCATGGAACAAATTTACTATGTTCGAAATGTACTGCCCACTTACGCTGGCTGCCGTTGTTGCTCGCTAGCTTGCGATCCTTGAAGAAAACGAATCCACTGCTCCTCCTTATTCGGAAAACACTCATCACAGTGTGGAATATTCTTCATCTGCAACATTAGCTTGAGAAGCTCCTTCTTCCTCTCTTCAATTTCCGTCCCAAGTGCCATTGAAGCTTGCTTTCTTGGACAACATTTTTTATTATTCTCTTCAGCAGTCACTGGCCCTTGCTTATTGGTACAAGACTCTGTGTCCGTACCAGGTTCTGTACTAGAAGGCGAAGGACCCTGAACATACAAGAAGAATCACTTGAATTATGGGTTATGAACAAGCAGTTTCCCTTGAACAAAGAACAAGGCTACACTTCTGGGTATTCTCATTTCTTGGCTGATTTTTTTAAAAAAAACTATTTCCTGGTAGAATGCTGTGACAAGACTTCATTTGAACCGGGTTGGACAGATAATATGCCATCAAAATAATGCTCTAGCCACTTCAAAGTCCAAAAGGAACAGCGTCGTGGCTTCGACACGATTGTGACCCTCGGGGCTTCGTACATTTAGAAGGAGATGAACAATCAGGTGTTCAATCAATGCAATCGAACGTGGCCCAAAGTGGCCGCGGCAATGGCGCAGGAAACTGCCCTCGGAAGTTTGCCCGACCTTTGTCGCAGGCGTTGCTAGCTTAGTTCTCTAGGTTGCTAGGTCATTTTACTTCTGTTATCACGAGAATAGGCTTAAGCTTTCCATGTTTTTCCTTTTTATTTCCTCACTTTATGTTCTGGCTTTCGGTTTGTTCTTTCCTTTGTTTTGCTCTTTGTAAGTTTTATTTCTCTTAATACAAAGATGCACAATCTTTTTGCATATTCCCGAAAAAAAAAAGCATTCTTTAATGTGTGTGTGGTCGTGGGGAATTTAAGTTCATGTCGAGGTCGCAACAAAAAACGAACGAACGAACGCACGCTCCATAGTAACATATAAAGGAAATATCAAATACCCTATAAAAGGCCAATCTTTAACATATCTTCTTTTACCAAAATAGCCTACTTCTGATAACAATGTGAATGTCTTATGCACGGGCACTATAATGAATTGTATGTCGTAGAGAAGAAGACTTGAACATATTCAACTTCGATGCATTTAATGGAGGTACGAGTGACCACACATATTAGTTAAGAAAAGTTCATAGTTTTATTTATGATTAGCAAGGAATCTGATTTTGGGGGAAGAAGCTCAGAATCGCAGATTGGTAGACACATTCTTTTTTTTTTAGAGGAACAGAAAATAATCCAAATCAATTAGGAGATATATCAACGAGAAGAAGGCATACCGTGCGAGGTGACTCGAAACCGCCGGAAGAGAAGAAGCGATACGGCGAGAGCGGCGGCGGCAGGGCTTCCCGGCGGAGGAGCCCGCCATGGCTAAGCAACCTTGGCGAGATGACGGTGGCCGCCGGCTTAGGCTGTAGCTGGGTGAGAGCGCGGATGCCCATCCTACTCCTGCTCGCCAAAGAGCGAACAAGCGCCGCCGCCATGGTCGCCGGCGAGATCGATGCTCCTCCCCGTTATTCCCCCTCAAAACTCCTCGATCAATCAATCGATCGATCGCTATGAATAACGTGGCCGTTCGTGTTCGTCGGAAACGAAGTCGTATTGTATTGGATTGGGTTTCGGCTTATAAGCCAACAAATAGAGAACTAAGGCTGTGTTTAGATACAGGATGTAAAGTTTTAGCGTGTCACTTTAGATATATGGACATACATTTGAAGTATTAAACATAGTATAATAACAAAACAAATTACAGAATCCGCCTGTAAACCGCTAGACGAATTGAATTTATTAAGCCTAATTAATCCGTCATTAGCAAATGTGTTGAATTTATTAAGCCTAATTAATCCGTTATTAGCAAATGTTTACTGTAGCACCACATTGTCAAATCATGACACAATTAGGCTTAAAAGATTCGTCTCACAATTTACACGTAATATGTGTAATTAGTTATTTTTTTTTGTCTATATTTAATACTTCATATATGTGTCCAAACATTCGATGCGAAAGGATGTAAAATTTTGCCAGGGATCTAAACAGTGCCTAAGCCTCAAAGTTTAAATTTTAGTTGCAGCTTATAAGCCAACAATAACGGAATTTTCCGTAGGCAGCAGTAAGTTCAGACTTCAGACATGAGAGATTAGAGAACACCGAGTACGAAGCAGATTCAAGCAGAGAAAAGGCGATGGAGTATATGCATCAAAGCTGCTTGCTTCATTACGTGCCAGTTGGATAGTACACAAAAGGGTCTAACAACACAAAGAACTATCCTTTCCTATTCACACGCGTCTGCTGACTGGCATTTCGTAGCATCTTCTCATACTGATAAACTCCCATATCATCACACTTTCTGATGGTCATTTTCATGCTTCATCAACCGTCGAAATTGCTGCAAACCAAGGGAACCCTGTTGTGCTTGCAAAAGCCGAGCTCGATCTATCTCTGCTACTTGAGAACTTGTTTATGGTCTTCGTACTAGCCTCTGGTATGCTGGCTGACTTCCATTCATGGCTCAGGTAACCTGTGATCAAAACATTTTCTCAGGCCTGCCCTAATCTCCTTTAGCATCTCATCGATTCCGATGTGCTTCCTGCAGAACCACGACCGTGAGTTCAAAGGGAATGATAGTAAGATCATGTGAGGGATGTAAAACGGTTTTCGAGTAAAAAAAAAGAGTAAAGTGCACGGGCGGTCCTTAAACTTGAAGAAGTGTATTATCTAGGTCCCTAAATTCTCAAAATACATATCCAAGTCCCAGAACTTATCATAGTGTGTCATTTAGGTCCCAAATCGCCACAACCCATATAGGATCATACGTGGCATTGATGTGGCATGCCACACGGACAAGGCGTGGCATCATTTTGACTAACAAATGGAACCCATTTAAAAATTTTCCTTTTTCTTTTTTCTTCTTTTCTAATCTTTTTCTCCTCCTTCTCTTTTTTTCCCTTCTCCTTTTCTCTATGACCCGAGTAGAAGAAATGAAAAATAAGAAGAATGAGAAGAAAAAGAAGAAAAAGAAGGAAAATAAAGAAAGAAAAGGACACATCACGTCCATATGGCATGCCACATCAGCGCCACATAGGATTCTAGAGGGGTTGTGTCGATTTGGAACCTAAATGAAACACTTTAACAAGTTCTGGGACCTAGATGTGCATTTTGAGAGTTTAAGGACCTAGATGACACAACCTTACAAGTTTAAGGTCCGCCTATGCACTTTACTAAAAAAAAACATGCATGTAGTTTGGTCAACCGAGGAGACATACAATACACTTGCACCAACAACAGCTTGAGGTCTTGGATAGTCCCGAAGTTCCTTTTCACCACCTTCAACTTTAGTCTCTGATGAGGTATTATGTTTGCCTGTATTTCCGTTTAAATTGTCTTCGCTTGTATTGTTACCATCACATTCTTCACAGCCTATTGAGGATATCTCAAAAGCCAGTGAAGATAGCCTGTCTTGGGCCTACAAGGGGGATAAAAAGCAATGCGTAAATAGTATGAAAACTGACCATGCCAACTTGCCAAGAGGCAAAATTTTCATCAAGGGATTATAGTAGAAATAGAAAACCACAGGCTTAAGGTACAATACCTTAGGAAGATCAATCTTATTCAGAACCACAACGTAAGGTCTCTCCAGATATTGGGGGTTATACATCCTAAGTTCCTGTAAATAGACATTCACCATTCAACACACATCTTGACTTGAGAAACAAAACATAGACAAAGATTCAATTATATTGATTAACTACCCATACACAATGGCTGATAAGATTCTACCCAACTAATATAAAGGACTATCAAACTTCTCTGGCATAGTGCGCACGACTGTTCAAAAAACAAAAAAAAAGAGCTATTATGAATGAAGGAACTTCTTACTTCTCTGACAATCTTATAATCATCCACAGGGTCATCAGCAGCAGCATCAACAACATGGACGATTACTCTAGTTCTCCTTAAATGTCTCAAGAAATTGCGACCAAGACCCTGCAATGTAATACTAAGTCAAGTGATGATGCCAAAGAAAATAATGAGGGGAAGCAACATGGCTCTTGCAAAGAAACATTTTGTGCGAAACAAGCAAAGTGCATGAAAGTAAAAGAGCACCTTGCCCAGATGAGCACCCTCAATGAGACCTGGCAAGTCTGCCAATGTTGCCTCTGAGGAAAACTGCAACGCCCCTAGAGCAGGATCTCCACCAAGCCGACCAAGATTTGGCATTAATGTAGTGAACGGATAATCAGCAATGTCTGGTCTTGCAAGTGTTATTGCTGATAGAAGTGTTGACTTTCCAGCATTTGGAAGTCCCTGAAAATGCATGTAAGACATCATGCAAACAATGGCGACTGCAATGAAATAGCATAAATAAAACCTAAAAATGGAATGTAAAGCATCTAAACCCAGGTGGGATAATTGACAACGTAGACCTTTCCCAACCAAATTCCTCCAATATCTTGAAATTTTCTTGTGTATGGTACATTATTTTAAGCAAGAGTGTACGATATATAAACTACTAGGAATGATCTGAACACTTTCTTCTTCCCAAAACTGCGAAGCAAGACCAAAACCATGAGAAATATAGACCAGAGACACACATACCACAAGACCAACGTCTGCAACTACCCTTAAGATTAACTCCAAGCTTACTTCCTCACCAGGCTGACCATGAATTAACACCTACACAACAGAAAAGGAGAGACAACAAATAAAAAATATGATAAAAAAGGAAAATAAAAGCTATGAAATTCAAATGCATGTAGTCGTTTGAATCCTTTGGATTATCAAAAACCATCATGCTGATACAATCACAGAGCGATGGATAACAGCAGTTCAGTATTTAATACTGTTAAAGAATCTGCACATGATTGTTGGCGTTAGTTCTTGATAATTTATCAATGTCTTCTCACTATCATTCATTCACTAGTATATCTCGTTGAAGTTTTGACCAACTTGAACATGGCTTAATGCCATCGCAAGAATCAAGGATGCAAGTAGCTGCAGTGTGCAAGGAGCCAAGAACCTGAACACAATCAAGTCAACTAGCTTGCATATTGCACTATTTTCTCTGATAGACCCATTAACAGAAACATGAAACTATTTGCTTCAGCTAATCCTTCACAAAAACTTTAACGATCCAACTAAAACAAGCTATCGGTGAAACACCATAAAGATACCATCAATTCAAATCCCAGTGTATCATAAGGTAACAAATTACCTTGTCACTAACATCACGCATGATATTAGGTGATAAAGCCATGGCTTTCCTCCTTCTGTACTCAGGCACATCGATCAAGCTTATCTGCAAAAATAAAGACCGGTTGTAAAGTCATGACAATATCATTCAGTGCATAAATATTTTTAAAATTAGTAGGGATACTTTAGTTGTAGGAAGTAACAATTTATAAGATCAGTCAACTATGAGTTATGTATGCCAATGAATCATCATGATTACCATGCTTCAGTTAACTGCCCTAATAGAACAATGAAGTTTCTAAAGAACTGCTCAAGGTCAGATATAGTTCTGTCAAGTACTAACTATATTTATTAACGACTGGCAAAAATCAAGTTATAATATTTGATATAGAATTCAGCAGATGTTTTGGCAGTTATTATGCGGGGAGTTTACCAGAATTGAAACTAGTACATCTCAAAATGTTCATATGGGATGGCTACCGCCCAGTTTACACCTTTGTGTAGAAATAAACGTTGAAAAATCTTAGCATGGTAGCGAAAGCTTATTAAGCACCATTGAAAGATCTTAGCATGGTTCTGACTTGTGCCATCTCCAAATTATAAATGCAACTCAAAAGATTAAAGACATCAGTTGATAGAAATGTTCGCTAAGCACAGCAAAAAAAATTGGGAATTTGAGCTAGGAATTCAGCCCTCCTCTTGAATCAGCATAACGATGGTGAACAACTAGCAACTCACCCCGCCTTGTCCACCCCTAGCAACAATAACTTCATCACCGGGATGAGCCAAATCAGCAAGAACAGCGCCTTTCTTGCGCTTCACAACAGTACCTGCAAGTTCGATGCACAGATATTAACCGAAGAAGACTTTCCCATCACAGAGCAAAATGCTATGCATTTCCAACACCACCAAATCTACAAACCTACAGGCACGGGTATCCTGAGCGTCTCCCCGGCGAAGCCATTGTGCATCCGCGAGCTCAGGGTTCCGGTGGCCCCCACGTTGCCTCCCCTCTTGGCGCAGTATCGGGCCTTCTCGTGGAACCGGAGCAGCGTCTCCTCCGCCTCGTCGGCGTACACCACCACGTCGCCGCCGTGGCCGCCCATCGGCAGCGCCACCGACCCGTCGTAGTTCCTCTTGTACGACACCTTCTTCACGCCGCTCCTCTTGCCCCTGTCCGACCTGCGGCGGGGGGATTTGGGGGCGTCCGTCGAGGGGGAGGCCGGCATGGCGAGGACGGCGCCGTGGCCGCCGTCGCCCGCGCGGACGGTGACCACGGCGTGGTCGAAGTACTTGTGCGCCTCCTTGGACAGCGCCGCCGCCGTATTCTGCTGCTGCTGCGGCGGCGGCGGCGCCTCCCTGGCCCTGGTCGCGCGGCACGCGACGTTGTTCCGCCTCCGCCTCGTCGCGTGTAGCTCGGGGAGGCGAAGCGCGGGCCGCGCGTCGCGGTGGGCGGCGGCGGCGCGGTGGGCGCAGGTCGCGGCGTGGGAGGAGGGGAGGCGCGGGTGGAGGAGGAGCGGCATGGCGCGCGGCGCGGTGGCGTCGCTGGCTCACTGGCGGTGGCGCGGCTGTGAGCGCGGTGGAGGAGACGATAAGCCGCGGAGGCGTAGCGCGTGGCTGCGAGGAGGATGCGGGCCCAATGGGCCGTGGGGTTGGCCTGTCGGCTCGGCCCAGCATGAAGAGACAGCGGCGGGCCCGGCAGCAGGTTGGGCCGAATATAGGCCGTCGAGCGCGCAGTGTGTTTGTAATAAGTCTATTTTTGGCACCCTCTCGTTCGATCAAATCGCATCCTTTAATCGAAATTCAGGGCTGGTTGAGATGGTAGCCAAAATAAATCTTACCAAATTTTGGCAATAACAAAATTTTGGCAATTTGATAATATTGTAAAAATTTTGGTAGGGTTTCTTATATATTTACCAAAGTTTAGCAAAAAACTAAATAGATGTATATATTTGGCAACTCTATGAAAAATGGTATGGTTTGAAATGGCATCAATATGAACAAACCCTCAAAACATATGATCTATTGTAAATTTAGAATTTTTGGCCTTCGTGTATCCCTAGAATTTTTGAGCTGGTAATCACCCATTAACCTATCATCGGAGGCCGTTTTCGGGTCAAAAATTCAAGTTTTTTTTATTTTTTCAAATACAGGTTTTCAAGGAAAGAGAACGAACATAAACTGATGAACCCCTCAAAGTAAAAAAAGAAAGGAAAAAAAAAGAACGAACATGGAGACGACGAACAGAGAGGTAGGTAGCAAGTCGTCAATGTATTATTGATGGACAACAACATAGCCCACGGTAGTGCCCAGTTTCATCTATCATCATCGCTTATGAGTTTATGACCAAGAGGGAGTTTGATCCCTTTGCTCCAGCTGACTGACTGACTCCAAGATAGTACATGCGACGACGCTACGACGACCATGCAAAACGATGCAAACAAAAACACTGGTAAATATGTACACAGTACACTTGTCACTGGCTGCAAGCAGCCTTGCACAGGAAGGGAAGAGAGAAGATCTGGAGGAGTGATGAGGCTTTGCTCCCCACAGAATTGTTACATCCACTTTGGAGGTATTGAGATTCTGTCTCCATGGCATCACCTCCGCCGTCGTTTGGACTGCACCTGATGCAAGCAGGAGCATATGGATGAGCAAACATTAGCAGAAATGAGAAAGATTGCATTTGTAAAATTGTATGATACGAATTGATCCACTTCAGTGGCATTGTCAATTTTGTGCAAGTTTTAAACATCTGAAATGCGTTGTGTTCTACTGCAACCTCCTGACATACATCATATATGTAAGGTGCCCTCTGGTTCAACTTCAATTAGAATTAGATGATCAGAACTATAGATATTCATCAGTACTGTTGGTGACGCGACAAAGTTTTCATCAGATTACTCAGTTTACCTTTTCTTCAGATTGCGCAGTAGCACCATTGGACTTCTGTAGATCCTTTCCATTTTCAGCAATACAGCTTTTACAGTAAAAATGCTCTAGTTTCTTCGCTTCTTTGATGGTTATTTCAACACAGGAAGGATGAAACCTGCAGGAAAATATTTTAGAACTTCAACAAGATACTATGAAATTGCTAAGTGTAAACTCAAGAGGTTTCTCAGGTGTATATTGGATATAGTTCCTCAGTTTTCCTTTTGTTCATTTCACTTTGACTTTATGAGTTTCATTACTTCCGTAGTCCGTACACATACTTGACATAAAACAGCCATAAATGAATTAGAACATGCGCCATACTGTCCACAATGGACCATTATACTTGTGAGGAGCAATACTGTTCTTTTTTCTAATGTTCCACAAGTATTGACTTTAGTGGAGCTATTCTAGCCTGCAGAAATCCTTATAGGTTTTTCTGTAGAATATATGGTTTACACATGTGAAGCTTAGCTTCTTCACTACTAATAAGAAACAGGTTTCTAGCAAGACATACACCTAGCTTTACCGATTGTAAAGATTTTCTCAGGTTTGGTAACATTCAAAAATACAGAAACTGGTTGAATGCGTCAGCTGTATCTCACCAGTCAGAGCAATCCTCACATTGGATCATAAGGTTATCAGGATTGTATGGCATCTCACATTTGCAAAACCTGTTATGTCAATCAACAACAGATCAAATAAATTATTTTTGCAATTGAAGAATTGAGCATGTGTCATACTAGCAAACAGGAGAGGTATGTCAAGTTTGTCACTACAGGTTGAAAACTTCACTCATTTAAAAGGGTAAAGAAATGCCCAAGCCTTCAACCACTACGCCGATTGATTGCCTACCAATACGTGAGAGCAAATATATGATATGTGCAATCTGAATAGGTAGATCTTGTAACTGCATTCTCCCAATTCAAACAGGCGCTAATGAACAGCACTGAATAATCTAGCAGAACTGCAGAAAATAACGGTTTCAAGACAGACTGTGACCCCAATGGGACTGCTAGGATAAGAATCGACAGGGCAACATATTTCAAGAAATTGTGAATGGTGTAATCAGAGCAACAAGGTGGTAGAACGATCCCAGACATTAGCATTGGATAGAGGGAGACGATCTGAAAACTATCAAAGCTAGGAAAAATTCAGAAGAAAATCATATGTTAACTTTCTAAAGAAAGCCATAAACCATATAGCAGTCAACAAGATCACAACAGATGAACAGTTTGCTGAAATATCCTGAGTGTCAATAGTTCTTTCTAATGATGCTAGAATATACTAGTAGTAATAAGTACGGAGTCATGTCTAACGAATTTGAAGGTTTGGATTCTTACACAGCTATACGGTCAGGCACAAAGCTGCCTGTGGCAGATTTGTACTCAAAGCGGCAAAAGAAGTCCTCAGCGCTGACAGATCGAAGCTTGGTGTAATCTCGAAAGGTGTGGACATAACACTTGCCCTCTATGGTGTCAGCACTCTGCGAATCATAGTGGTCAGAAAGAAATACTTCCTTCGAACCATGGAATGGCCGCCGGCCACCAATGGACTCTTCTGGGCGGTAGTACCACCGCACCTTGAACTTCACTTGAGAGGCTTGAGGCCCTGTTGCCTCAATTTCCTCAACCCTTGCCACATATGGTTTCTTTGATGAGTCAGGTGCCATCATTAGCACAGTATCCCCAGCTGGAACAGACATACAACATAATCACTAAAAGACTATGCCAATATTATTTCCTAATAATTGTTGTACCTCACAAATTACATTAATTTGCTAATATTGGAAAACATTCCTGACAACACTAGAAACTGTTCATACTGAATCAAAGCAATTACATAAAAGTACAACAAGTGCCTTTCGACGAAAAAAAAATACCAATAGTTATATAAGATAACAAGTAGCCAAGATGAGTGTGCTTAATATCGAATGAAGTTGAATGCTGAGTTGATTTTGCAGAATTAACTGTCGGTACTTCTCAGCAAGGTTGTCAGTTTTCCGACCCATATCCTAGTATCTTAGATACTACGATCCTACCAAGCCGAAACGATACCGATCCCACCTAGTATCCTAATTTTCATAGTATTTCGATCTTACTATTCATTTCCACGATGCTACGAAATCTTAGGTAGTATCCTGATTCTACGATCCTACAAAATATTATTTAAAATAAAGTGGATTAAAATAATGTGAATAAATATGCTCAAGTTTACATAAAAACCAATTAAATTTATCAAAACCAATATTATATGCTTTAGTTTATACAACATATTATATATTTATATAAAATATGTACTTTCTAAAATCTGATAGTATCCTGATCGTATGGTAGTATCCCAATACTATGATACTACGAATAAAAAACGATCCTACCTAGCATCTTGATATTGATTACCTTGCTTGAATTCCACCATAAATTTTAACTTGCAAGAACTTTTTTGTATTTAAAATTTAAATTTTGCAGGGAAATAAATAACTTCAGTCTTCATCTCACTCCAAACCAAAATGCTAACTTGGTTAACCCAACAAGAAACTTGGATTTATAACCAGGAGTACACCATTGCTACGTGGAAGCTTATGCATAATCAAGACTACCTCCATCAACTTAATTCTTACATACAATCAGATGTTACATAAGCAAATAGGTAGAACAAGGTTATCAAGAAATGTGTCTGATCACGCAAATCAATAACGTAAACAAGTATAGTTAAACACAAAAATCTAAGCTTTGTGATACACAGACAAGGCAGGCTCTAGGCCTAGGCAGGTTGTGCGACCGCCTAGGGCCCAGGCCGGTAGAGGGCCCATCACCATCATAGTCCATCAGCATCCCAGGATGACCTAGTTAGCCGGTTAGCCCAATTGCAGTGATGTCGTTGCCACGTCGATTGGCAGGGAGGGAGGCGCGCCACGCACGCAATCGAGGATCGAGCCCGAACCATCGATCGAGGGCGAAACCGTGACGCGTCAGTTCGTTACTTCGTTCTAGATCCTCGGCGTTTTCTCTCCTGATCGCGATGGCCGACAGGCGACGACGCCACAGCACGACCGTGACTTCACGATCCAGAGTCCGGCAACATCGTGGCAGCAGCCAGTCGGATGCTCTCACGCCTGACGCCCATGGCCCATGCCTTGCCCGATTGTCTCATCGTGACTCGGATAAGGTTTTCACTTCTTCTGATCTTCTCAATTTTCATTTGCATCTATTTACTCCTAAAATTATGTTTTGGTTTTGTTTTGTTCTTTTTGTTATTTATTTTATCCTATTTGAGCTATTTATACTACTTCGTTTTTGCACGGGTTTCTTTTAGTTGTCTATTGTACTATGTTTTTTGAAACTAAGCCCATTATACTATCAACATTATTTATCAAGAATAAAATACCAAATTACAATTTTTAACTACGTATTATTAATCATGTTATTTTAGAGAATACATGGTTACAAGTAAAAAAAATCCTTAGGGCCCGTAGCACAGAGTTTGCCTAGGACCTTCGAAAATATAGAACCAGCCCTGTACACGGAGCTACCGTCCTAATCAGCACATAGACTTCTTTTTGCAGATTGTCCTAAAACTAAAGAAGATCTAACATTTTATAGGTTCAAACTTGAGATAGAACTTCCATCTATACCAATATCAATACCACTATATAGGAATGTAGCATCCATGATGTCGCCCACAATCTATCCGCTATACCGATATCAATACCTCTATAGGAATGTAGCGTCCGCGATACCACCCACAATCTATCCACTATAGCGATATTAATACCGCTATAGGAATGTAGCGTCCGCGATACCACCCGCAATCAATCCGCTATACTGATATCAAAACCGCTATAGGAATGTAGCGTCCGCGATACCGCCCGCAATCTCGCCGCTACCCCGATATCAATCCGCTACCACTCCGCTAACACTATTTGGTACCTTTGGATGAAAGTATAGATTCTACCACCAAAAACCTAGATTTAAGATCTATAATCGAAGCCAAGCTAACCTATACACGCACCAAAATTTTCCCCAAAAACAACAAAAACCTAGGTAAATAGATAAAGGATCAAGAAAGGGGTCCTCACGCTTGATGACCCCGTCGGGCCCCTTGATGGTGAACGACTCCAGCACCCGCTTCTGCGGCTGCCGCGTCTTGGCCATCCTACGCGGCGGCGGGATTGGAGCCTGGAAAGGGGGGGCGCGGCGAGAGACGGCGAGAGCGAGAGGATGAGATGCAAAAAAAATCTTCCCCTTTTTATTTCCCCTTTGAGCCGAAATGCTTCACGCGCTCCTCTCCTCCTCCCTTTTTCTCCTCCTCCGCCTGCTTTCACTCTCTTCCTTTTCTTGTTTCCTCGGACGCGAACACGGCGCCACCGGTCGGATCGGACGCGCCGCGACGGGAGCCCACTGGATCGGTGGCTTGGCGCGTCCTCAGCCGTTGGATCGGCTGGGTGGAGTCCATCCTGGCCGTCCATTTGTTACGGTCGGCGCGAGAGCTTCTAGATGGTTCTTGGATAAGGACAGGCTAAAGCTGCGTTCGTTTGGAGTTGTTCCCAACTCCCCCATCTCGTTTTTCGCGCGCACGCTTTTCAAACTGCTAAACGGTGCGTTTTTTTAAAAAAAAAATTCTATACGAAAGTTGCTTAAAAAAATCATATTAATCCATTTTTGAAAAAAAATAGCTTAAACTTAATTAATCACGCGATAAACGCTGCTCCGTTTTACGTGCCGGGAGTGAGGGTTCCCAACCTCACTCCCGAACACAACCTAAGAGTGGAACTGTGACTCAGTGGAGGATATCCGGATTTTCGGCTTTTGTTTTAACACCCTACTAAAATGTTGGTCGTGTTAAAATCTAGATAAGTTTCGGTATTATCAAGTTCTTAGTAGGGTAGAGTTTAAGGTCAATTTAGAGCTAAGTTTTAAGTACAATATAGAAAGCATCAAATTGAACATCGATAATGTCAATGATTTGACTTTAAATCAAAACCACCATATTGGTAAGGCACGTTCTTACACCAATCTAATACGGCCTTTCAAGCAAAAGCCAAAAAGGGAGTTCATATGTCGATTTGATAGGCATGATTCGATATTTATGGTTTTAAATGGCTCGATATTTTTTTCCAAATATTGCAGGAATTGAACCGTCCCTTGCGAAAATAGGTCAGAATTGAAGTGTTTCGAACGAATGAAGCATTGAAAAGTTTCCGATTCTACAGGCGCCATTGTTTGGCTGATTATAAGCATAAGCTTGGGCACATTTGCAAATGAAAAATAATATGTGAATAAAACTTTTATATATGTGTTCTTAATGATAAGCAAAGGCTGAAAATAAACAAAGATAAAAAAAATTCTCAAAATCAATTCCAAATTTAAAGTTAAAAATTTAAATTTTAGCTGATAAGCATAAGCATAAGAAAAAGATGAGGCAGTATAGAAATTGAACTGCTTCCTGCCAAAAATACTCCATTGTAGAGGAGCATGGGTCATAGACTTGTAAACATAGTTAACGCAATTGAAGACGAACACCATTTCGTACTGACTTCCTGAGCATGGAACAAAACGCAATTCATGCCGCAACCATCTGGATTGATGAGCAGTTCATCAAGCCACAAATTCTATTGCAGTTCATAGGTCTCTCCAGTCAAGAATTAACCGTCTGGATTGATGACCAGTTCATCAAGCTACAAATTATATTCCAGTTCATAGATCTCTCCAGTCAAAAATAAACCTTACAAGCAACTATAAAAATTAGAAGTATGCACCCTTTGATCACAAGGAGACCCAAAACCAAGTCCAACCCAATATACTACTCCAGCTATAACTCTACAAGGCTCTTGATGCAGTAGGTGCCCAGAAGGAACCAGCCAGTCATCACCGCAGCGAAAGCAAGCAAGCCGATCAGGAATGTCGCGCCGCCAAGGAGAGTGCCGATGGTGATCACCAGTGCAAATGGCAAAAAAGTCTTCACCACCGACGCTGTGTTCACCCAGCGACCCCGTAAGAACATCACAGCAGCGAGGCTGACCACATTCCATTTGTCATGGCCGGAGTAGAACAGACGGTTCAGATTGTTCACGACAAAGGAGTGGCAGTTGCAGGTGAACAGGCTGTAGCTCCTGTGCTGGAACTCCTGCACGCCTTTCCTCAGCGCGTCATCCCATGTTGATGCTCCTTCAGGTTCAAGAAGCTTATAGCACTACAGATTACAAGAGATTAATGTTTGGTGAGTGCTATACATGATTAAAGTATCCAATAATTATACATTACATGTCGATAAGGTGTCACTAGGAGGCGGCAATGAGAACGATATTAACCACATAATACTAAGAACCAACCTCATCACTGTTTACTTGAATATATCGTGCAACTGCTCCAAACGCGAAGTTATCAACTGATACAAAATTGGGCCCAGCAAAATCCAAAATTACACCATCTTCTCTGC
The DNA here is from genome assembly GCA_000338895.3 of Oryza meridionalis. Taxonomy (NCBI): domain Eukaryota; kingdom Viridiplantae; phylum Streptophyta; class Magnoliopsida; order Poales; family Poaceae; genus Oryza; species Oryza meridionalis. The sequence goes on along the minus strand of CM002526.2, from coordinate 37,512,526 downwards.
AGATACCAATGTGACCGATAAAGGGGATCAACCATGAGATTAACGGTAATGGTGTCCATACTATACAACAAGGAAAGCGAGCTCTTCTTGGGTCAATTGGACCAAGCTGGCTTCTGTCAGTTTCCATCAGGACACTACAAGCACAAGCTGTTGGAAAAGAGAAATGGGTTAACATTAAATAAGTGTCACAAGCATGTTGATAGGGGTGCCGGCAAATACACATCAATGCATGCTAGGAGCCTAGGAGTTGATTAGTAAACAGTAGTTTATTTCAATATACCATCTTATATAAAGCCTATACATCAAATTTTAGGCAGAGAGCAAGTGCAAGTGCAAGTGCAAGTGCAAGTGGTCAACAGCTTAAATACATTGGTGGAATGTAGGGATGGATTTGAGGACAGCTGCAAATAAAAGAAAATCATACTAAGTTGATTGGTCGTCAGATAGATGATAGAATGGAACTAAATCTAAAGGACAAAACTTTGCTTTTCTCTTAAGTATATACCAAAACAAAGGCTGATGTTGTTCTCAGAACAGGTCAGGATTCATTCACAATATTTCTAGGTTTTCATCTCAGACCGAGTGACTTCAAAAGGTCACAGCCCTTTGAATTGACTAAGTATGATTACCACTAATTACCTTGTTAGAATTTAGAATTGAACCAGTTTTTCTTCTAAGGTGATAAGCATATGGTCAGGCACCTAGCAACTAGCATTACTACACAGCCACAAGCCCAGAACAAAGTAGAGGACCCCCAAACCTAAGCCTACAGAAGACCTACCTGTAACAGAATGATCTATCCTCCACTATTAGAGGCACCCAATAGGAAATGTTTCAACGGGTTAGAACACTTAACAAAAAAAAATCTTGCACAATAATTCAACATATGGTAATCCGCAAAGGTCCTCTATCCAATTTACTCATTTATAAAGGGGAAAACCTACAATTCCATCCTTCAACAGCTACTAGTAATAAACAGATAGAGCAAAATGCAGCATTCTGTTCCATAGTGTATTCGATCCCCTACAAACTGCATCCTAACCCTCCTCACTTTTTTTACCATCGTAATTGCTTTAACCCACTCGATCCAGCTAAAAAGAGGGAATAATACGCTTCCTCTCTGCCGATTCAGTAATCGAAATTTCAGACCTGTCCTGGCCGTTGGTCGCCGGCCGCCGGCAAGCCCCGACCACGCCTCCTCGGTCCTCTGCGCGCCGGCCAAGGTCGCGGCGGCGGCTCCCGAACCCTTGCGCGCCTCCGCCGCTCGGCCCCCCTCCTCTCCTCCGGCGGCGGCTCAGGCTCGACTCAACGCGATGCGAGCCCAAGCCGAGCGAGGCGTGGACTTGAGGGGACGAGAGATCGAATGGGCAATGGGCCTCGTGTCTTCGTGGGCCGAGCTGGATAATGGGCTTCGAATCGGAGACTCTTCCCAGATTTTGGCCCATGACACCCGGGAAAATTCCCGTGGCGTCCACGCGCCGCGGCTGGTAAGAACAGGATCATCCTTGTCAGAATCGGACTCCGAATCGAACTCCCCACCGGCTACAAATACAACGATCCCCCAAACCCTAGACATCCATTGCCAAGGAGGAGAATCCGAGCTCGCGACACAGGAATCCTTCCAATTCGATCGCTAGCTTGATCGAGAGAGAGAGGGATCATCCGCTTGTCCGTGGTTCTTGGAATTCGAGCTCTGGTTCTGGTTCTTTGTTCTTGTTCTTGCCGGAGGAGAGGAGGAGGAGGAGGATCGCGTCGAGCTCCATCCATGGCGATGGGGAAGTACGCGGCGTACGGGGACCTGCTGGGCATGACCGCGCGGGTCGCCGTCAGGGCCTACTCGCACTGCCCCCAGACGGCGCGCATGTACTACAAGCCCCCGCCGACGGCGACGGCGACGTCCGCCGCGTCCGGCGACAAGAGGAGCGCCGCCGCCGCCGCTTCGTCTTCTCGCTCCTCCTCGTGCGGCGACAATGCCGGCGGCTCGTCTACCGGCGCGGCGGCGTCGCCGTGCGCGAGCACGAAGCAGCAGCAGCAGCAGGCGGCGGCGGCCAGGGTGGCGTTCGACGGCGCGGGCTTCATCCTCTACGGCGTCGAGCGCGCGGCGTAGCGCAGCCGCAAGATCGCAAGAAGAGCAAGATTAGTTTGCAGTAGTACGTAGCGGATCGAATTCTTTGTCCGATCGAGTTGATTTTGTGATCAATTCGAGTAGTTTCGATTAGTTTCGGGATAAATATTTGATTCATATGTTCTTGCATTCTTGTAAATTCTGCAAGAAACATGCATGATCGATGTTCAGCTGTTCGTCTGTCTTGTTTCTGATGCCATGAACAGCTAGTGATTCGAATCAATCGGATGCTTAATTCTTCTTCGCTCCCGTGTCTAACTTAATATGATTGAATTATGTAAGTTGTTATGTGGATGTTAATGGTGTCCATGCATGCATGGAAACAAAATCTCGTGTTCTCGGAGGTGGAATATTCTCACATGGCTCTAGCCGAATCAAAAACACCTCAAACAAAATTTAACTCATCATAGCATATAGTAGTCCACAAGCACAAGCACTCTTCAATCTTCATGCATTGTGTTTCTTGTAATACGGAGTAGTGGAGTACTAGTAGTAACTACTTCTGTTCGATCAAATGATTGCTATGTTTTGGAGTACTAGTAGTAACTACTTCTGTTCGAGCAAATGATTGCTATGATCAAAACAGGTTCTCAACTAATGCTTAATGTTTACAATTAAGCTTTAATAAAGCAATGGTCTGTTGGGTATATATGCACGAATTGTTTATCCATCCTCTCCTCTGAACGGCTGAGTTGTTAGCTGCACATGTACGCAATGAGCAGTACAAGAAAAGAAATACTATATATGTGTCCTCTACATTTTATATTTCACAACAGAAACTAGCTGACAGATTCTCACGACTGAAACCTGATGAATCTGTTAAAAAAAAAAGCCTACTTTATTTCCTATGACTCAATCCGTTCACAAATAGGAGTACTTGCCATTCTTGACTAACGAATTGTTACCAAGTATGGTAAGATGACACTGTAATTAAGCAAAATTGAACTGTAGTATAAACACCAAATAGTAAAGTAAACTGACACTGCAGGTAAGCAGAGTAGCAGACAACTACGTTGAAATTATTCGACAGAGCGAGCTGCAAAAGGACGCAAAAGCTGTCACCATATGGGCTAAAAAAGCCCACGGCCCAGCTGAATTGCTCCATGGGCTCGGCCTTGTGAATCGTGATATCTTTTATCTTTGATCTAATTAATCATTTAAAGCGAATTGATCTTGGTCGAAGTAATTAATCATTTAATCCAAACCGGCGAAATGAACTTGCACGAAGCAATTACTGCTGTTTAACCATGCAACAGATAATTACAGTATATTAAACAGGTGATCAATTCACCCGACTTTTTACCTAAAAAAGTTAAAAAATTACAACCAAACCAACAGAATTACAGACTCAATTGATCATGCAATCACCTGCAAGCTACAGGAAATTAAAGATTAATACTGCATGATCGGATGAAAAAAAAATCACAAGATTAATACAATATCTAATCGTAATTGCGCAGCTCAGCTGCACGATTTGATGGCAGCGACGTGCACTGCTCTTGGCTCTTGCTAATGGCCAGCGCCGGGAGTGGGAGGGCACTGGCCGCCGACGTTGTTGCCGTAGGTGCAGTTCGACGGCTGCGACGACGCGTTGGTGCCGGTGCCGGTGCCGACCAGCTCCACCGCAACGGCGGCCGGCGGCGCGCCGGCGCCGCCCACCGCCATCGGCCGCGCCACCGTGCTGCTCATCCTCCCGCCACCGGAGGTGAGGAAGACGACAACAAGAACCGCCGCTGCGAAAGTAACATGCCTCATGGTCGATCGATGAACTATCTGTATCTGTATATATATACTTGCTGGTATCTGAATTATGAACCAGAAATGAACTATGAACAGTCTGAATATGTACTTGCTGTTATCTGAACAAGATTTGCAGTGTCTTTTTTGTTGTGTTGTTCAGTTCTTATGCGTGTATATATATATACACGCACGCAGGTGTACGGGCACATGCACATTCAATCGAGCGTGCCTCATTTGGAAATGAGAGAGACGTAATTGGATCGTGGTTTGACTATCGCTAGCAGCCGATCATTCCCTTGGATGCTGGACGAACACTCCACAGGATGCGACTAATTCAGCAAATCTTCTTCTTCTTCAGAGCGAGAAGAAACAGCAAGGAAACTAATGTAATGCGTGGTGAATTCTCATTCCTTTCCTTTTCTCACGTGTCAATCTCTCTCTCTCTAATTTTTCTCTCATCGTTGTGCGCGTGCGTGCATGGTTGTGTGTGTGATTGTCAGTGGGATTGAAGCTGGAAGAGAAGACGTTGTCGGCAAGAGTTTTCAGAGAAACGGTAAGCTACGCACGCACTTTGGAAGCCAATTCGAGATAGATTTGGAGTCCACCTGAGAGAAAGATGTTAGTGTGAACACAAATGTAATCTTGCGGCTAAACTATAGTCGGCAAAAGAGATTTTTAGAGCGGTCACTACAGTGATCGACCTTTCAAGAATATCCCTGATCGGGGGATTTACCGTCTTTTCCAGTGTCGGTTCCCCCTGTGTGCAGTGTCTATAAATAGAAATCAATACATAAGTGTTAAACCCTAAGATTTCTCTTGCTACCCGATCAAGCAAAACTCACAGAGAACACAGGGAAGAACCGAAACACATCTCTCTCTGTGCTTCCCAACGAGAGAGAAAGAGAAAAGAACAAAGACAGAGAATGGGAACCTCTGGAGATCAAGGTATGACTCAATCCCATTTCAATTTGTAGTTCCACTTTGTGCTAAACCGATCCAAAACAATCCAACAATGGTATCAGAGAACCGGGTTGGCCTCAAATTGGAACTCAATAAGTATTTATGTTCAAATTGTTCTTCGTGTTCATGCCCAAATCCCTCTGTTACAGTTGTATTGAGCCCAAATCATGCAATCCCGAAGTATAAGAAATGGAATTAGGCCTTCTAGGGTTTTGGCTTGAAGAAATTAGAAGAAGGGGAAGGAAAATTTCATGCAAATCTCAGACAAATCCCCAAGAACCAAAACCCTAGCTACAGTAAGTCCCCAAAATTTCCCCAAATCATGGAACCATAACCCTAAAATCATGGGGAAAAGAAGTGCGGCGGGCTTACCTAAGGGCCATGGTGGCCGGCGACGACCACCGCATCGCCACCAACGCTGCAAGAGGCGAGCGCGCACCCGAGGACTTGATCACCGAGCGGCCTCGCGACCCGCCGTGCTGGCCCGGCTCCTCCTCCTTGCATGCTCGTCGCTGCCCGTCTCACCGTCGCCGCCGTGGATCTTCCTTGCGCGAGCAACCGGTGGGATGCGCGCCGGATATGGCGGCACGCAGCCCCGGCGAGCAAGGCTCGGCGGCGCCATCTCCGACCCGTCGTGTGCCGCTTCGCCGTCGCCGTCGCCATGGGCGTGAAAGAAAGAGGGGAGGAGAGAATGGGGCTAGGGTTTTCGCGGGGGCGGCCGCCGCGCCGGTTTTTGTCCCACGCGGGAGCGATCCCGGCCGTCCGATGAGATGGACGGCTCGGATCGGCTCACTCCCGACGTGGGCTGACGAGGCCGTGCGGGAGGCGGCAAACGCCGGCCCAGGCCCAGGTTGATGGGCCTGGAGCCCAGGCGGAAGGCGGCGCGGCAATAACGCATTCGGCCTGGCTCGAGAAAGCGGCCCAGTTCAAGATTAAAAAAAAGGATATGTGGGCTGCATAGTAACGGGCTGCATAGTAATGGGCCTAATTAAAAGGATTGGGCTGAGATAATATTACAATTATTTTTTTGAAGAATTATGATTATGATCATTGTGTTTAAACATTAAAGATATTTTATTATGTTTTAGTTAATGGTAATAAGAATAATGTGACTTTATTATGTGATAAAATTCTCGTTCATTTATCTGTTTATTTTATGATCATTGCATTATGTTTATTACTTAAAGTTATTATTATTTTATGCATTATGAGTTTATTTCTGCTACAAATAAATATTATAATTAAGTGTGACAAATAATTGTCATTCTGGCCAAAGCTGATTGACTTTTATTTGATCACAAAATTTTATTAATTCAATTCAAATCTGGCCAAAGCTGTTTTGATTGAATTAATAAAAGGAGTTTTAAACAAATTGATAAAGTGTGGTTTGTATTTATTATTATGGCCAAAGCTGATTAATAAATACTTGTTCACAAAATTTTATTGTTCATTTCCTTCTCCGTCCAACGCTGTTTTGGATTTGATCAATAAAAGAAGGTACTTATTTAGCTACTGATTCTCTCTTATGCAGCATCTTATGCCTCACAAATTGCCGGAATAATGGGCAATATTGAACAACTTAATGGAAGTAATTATGCTTCATGGAAGGAGAAGCTGGAAATTACTCTAGCTCTGTTGGATATTGATTATGCCCTCCATAATGATCCTCCGGTTGAGCCTAGACCGGAAAATGAGAATTATGAGACCCTAAAAAGAAAATATGATGAAGTAAAGGCAAAATGAGATATTTCAAACCGTAAATGCCTTATGATTATCAAGAGCTCCATTATTGACACAATAAGAGGAGCAGTCCCAGATACTCAGACAGACAGAGAATATCTTGCTAAAGTTGAGGAACAATTTAAAGGCTCTTCTAGGGTTTATGCCACCACTCTTATTAAAAGATTGGTCAATGAAAGATATGATTTTACTAGAAATCTGAGGGAACATATTATGAAGAAATGTCACATGGCTTCTAAGCTTAAATCAATGGAAATGGAAATCTCCGAAGGTTTTCTTGTCCATTTCATTATGTCATCTCTGCCCCAGGAGTTTTCTTCATTTACGATTAATTATAATGCAATGAAAATCAAGTGGGGCATTGATGAATTAATAGCCATGTGTGTACAAGAAGAGGAAAGGCTTAAGGCAGAAAGAGTTGACCATGCAAATCTATTTAAACACTCCGAGAAGAAAAAGTATAAGAAATTTAAGAAGGAGTATTTGAAGCCTAAGCCTAGTCAATTTAAAGAAAAAGGGCAATCTTCGAATCAATCCCAGCAGAATAAATCTGGAGTAAATCCCTACACAAAAGAAAAGGGAAAAGAAAAGGATGGGTGCTACTTTTGTGGAAAGAGTGGACACCGCCAAAAAGACTGTATTGGGTTTATGAGATGGCTCAGTAAGAAAGGTACTGATGTTATTTCTTTTGTTGATGAATCCCTGAATATTGATTATGCCACCAATTCTTGGTGGATTGACTCAGGAGCGACAATTCATGTTGCAAATTCCTTGCAGGGATTCGCTATGAGGAGGACCCTAAGAGGAGGGGAAAGAAGAATCAGAGTTGCTAATGGAGTTGAAACTGAAGTTAAGGCCATTGGAGACTTCACTCTCACACTTCATACTGGCTTCAAACTTCAGCTACATGACGTTCTTTATATACCCTCTATGAAAAGGAACTTAGTTTCAGTTTCACGTTTAGATAATGGTGGTTACTATTGTACCTTTGGAAACAATAGATGTATAATTATGCGTGATAATAAAGAGGTTGGTCTCGCCGTTGGACGGGAACAACTTTATCAAATCTCTATGTTGACTCCTCCTCAAATGCAAATGTCAGTACCAAACGAAAACATAACGATAATGAGACTTCTTCGAAATTATGGCACTATCGTTTGGGCCATATTTCGAGGGGGAGAATTGAGCATCTCATTAAAGAAAATATCCTCTATCCTTTGGACTTCTCAAATGCAGATGTTGATCATTGCATTGATTGCATCAAAGGAAAATATTCAAAGCAAATCTAAAGGTGCAAATCGAAGTACGAGAGTTTTGGAAATCATCCACACAGACATCTATGGTCCATTTAATGTGAAGTCAGTAGATGGATTTGATTTATTCATAACATTCACTGACGACTACTCTTGTTATGGATATGTCTATCCAATCAAAGAAAGAACTGAGGCATTAGACAAGTTTAAAATTTTCAAAGCAGAAGTTGAGAATCAACATGATCGAAAGATAAAAGTTGTAAGGTCTGACCGTGGTGGTGAATACTATGGTAGACATACTACTTATGGTCAAATTCATGGACCTTTTGCGAAGTTCTTACAGGAAAATGGCATTAAGGCCCAGTACTCAGCACCGGGCGAACCCCAGCAAAATGGAGTAGCTGAAAGGCGAAATCGCACTCTTATGGATATGGTACGAAGTATGTTAAGTCACTCCACTCTGCCGATAAAGTTATGGATGGAAGCTCTTAAGACAGCTGCACACATTCTTAACAGGGTTCCCAGTAAATCAGTTCCTAAGACACCTTTTGAATTATGGAATGGGAAGAAACCAACCCTGAATTATTTTCATGTGTGGGGTTGTCCTGCTGAAGCACGAGTTTTTAATCCAAACATGGGAAAATTAGACCTCAAAACAATCAGTTGTCATTTTATCGGTTATCCTGATAAGTCAAAGGCATATAGATTCTACTACCCAAATCAGTTTACAAAGTTTATTGAGACAAGACACGCTGTGTTCTTGGAAAATGACATAATCAAGGGGAGTATGACACCCAGAGAAGTTGCTCTGGAAGAGAAACGGAATTATGTTCCAATGCCTATAATTGAAGAACCCGTTTTCTCAACACATACTCAAGTTGCACCTTCAATAGAAAGAAATAATGATGCAACATCTGCTGAAGCTCCTGCAACTACTTCTAGTAGTGTATCAAATGATGAGAATAATGAGGATGCTCAGCAGCCCCAGGTTGTGATAAATGAGCAGAATAACGAACCCGTCAGAAGATCACAACGAGTTAGAAAGTTAGCAATTCCAAGTGACTATGTCACTTACATGAATGAAGAGGTGAATGAACCTATGAGTGAAGAGGTGAATGAGCCTATACTAGATAATGATCCCATCTCATTTAAAGAAGCAATGAAGAGTGAACATTCGTCTGAATGGCTAAAAGCTATGAAAGACGAAATGAAGTCCATGAGTACTAATAAGGTCTGGGACTTAGTAGAAATTCCCGAAGGAGCCAAAACAGTTGGCTGCAAATGGGTCTATAAGACTAACGTGACCCCAAGGGAAATATCGAAAGGTTCAAAGCAAGGCTTGTAGCAAAAAGATTTACGCAAAGAGAAGGGATTGATTATAATGAAACATTTTCTCCAGTCTCTACTAAGGACTCATTCAGAACTATTATGGCACTAGTTGCCCATTATGATTTGGAATTACACCAAATGGATGTTAAGACGGCATTCCTGAACAGTGATTTGTATGAAGATGTATACATGGCACAACTAGAAGGTTTTGTTATGAAAGGAAAAGAACATATGGGATGTCATCTAAAGAAATCAATTTATGGACTAAAGCAAGCATCAAGGCAGTGGTATCTAAAGTTTGACCAAATCATAAGACAATTTGGTTTTAAAGAGAATAAAAAGGATGACTGTATATACGCTAAGTTTAAAGAAAGTAAGTTCATCTTCCTAATATTATATGTCGATGACATACTCTTAGCCAGTAATGACAAAAATATGCTATTGGAAACAAAGAAATTTCTGGCATCTAAGTTTAAAATGAAAGATCTCGGTGAAGCCACTTATGTGTTGGGTATAGAGATTTACCGAGACAGATCGAATGGTGTTTTGGGGCTATCCCAGAAAGCATATATAGAAAAGGTACTGAAGAAGTATAATATGCATAATTGTTCAGCCTCGCCTGCTCCTATAATGAAGGGTGATAAGTATGGAAAATTCCAATGTCCTAAGAATGAGTATGAAGTTGCGCAGATGAAGTCAATACCATATGCTTCAGCTGTCGGAAGCATAATGTATGCACAAGTATGCACTCGCCCTGACTTAGCATTTGTTACCGGGATGCTTGGCAGATATCAATCTAATCCAGGTCTAGAACACTGGAAATTAGCTAAGAAGACCTTGCGTTATCTACAAGGCACTAAAGACCTCATGCTCACATACAGAAAGTCTGAAAACCTTGAAGTTGTCGGTTATTCAGACTCTGATCTTGCAGGGTGTGTTGATGATAAGAAATCCACGTCAGGTTATATTTTCACCCTTGCAGGGGGAGCTGTATCGTGGAAAAGCTCCAAACAAAGAGTTACTGCATCATCGACAATGCAGACTGAATATGTGGCATGTTATGAAGCTACTGGACAAGCAATATGGCTGAAGAACTTTATCCCGGGATTAAGAGTGGTTGACAGTATATCAAAACCACTCAAATTATACTGTGATAACAAACCAGCAGTATACTATGCGAGTAGCAACAAATCAAGTGCTTCTGCCAAGTACATTGATATCAAGTACCATGTTGTGAAAGAAATGATCCAGGATCAGACAATAAGCGTTGAGTATATGAACACTAAGTTGATGTTAGCGGATCCACTTACAAAAGGCCTACCATCCATTGTATTTAAAGAACATGTTGCCGGCATGGGTTTGGTAGAAAAGCCTTTGATCCTGGAATAAGAAGGAACCTATATGATACTGACTCCCCATAAAACTAAGGCGGACTCATTTTGAAATTAAATAGGAACCATAGTCGCTTGGTTCAGTGGTGCTTAATTGGCTACTGTAATCTAGTGTCTTGATGTACTATTTTATTGAAAAGTGAGTCCATAAGTTTGTATAAGCCTAATGTAATAAGTTCAAAGAGCCCGTAAGATTAAAGTTCATTTTAAAATATAATGGTGTGCTATAGTCACTGGATTCTGTGGTAATTTATATTGGTCACTGTAATTTTTTGTCTTGGTATGCTATTATGTTGAGAGATGGACTTATAAGTTTAGCCTCACGATCAAGGGGGAGAATGTTAGTGTGAACACAAATGTGATCTTGCGGCTAAACCATAGTCGGCAAAAGAGATTTTTAGGGCGGTCACTACAGTGATCGACCTTTCAAGAATATCCCTGATCGGGGGATTTACCGCCTTTTTCCAGTGTCGGTTCCCCCTGTATGCAGTGTCTATAAATAGAAACCAATACATAAGTGTTAAACCCTAAGATTTCTCTTGCTACCCGATCAAGCAAAACTCATAGAGAACACAGGGAAGAACCGAAACACATCTCTCTCTGTGCTTTCAAATGAGAGAGAAAGAGAGAAGAACAAAGACAGAGAATGGGAACCCCTGGAGATCAAAGTATGAAAAAGAGAGAAGAACAAAGACAGAGAATGGGAACCCCTGGAGATCAAGGTATGACTCAATCCCATTTCAATTTGTAGTTCCACTTTGTGCCAAACCGATCCAAAACAATCCAACAAAAGAGAGATGTACGTTACGTACGCGTGGCCGCTTGTTTGTCAGGTAGAATTGGATTGATCGATTGGATCATGCAACTCGCCTAACACATTGCTCTCTTTCGGTTAATCTGGTCAGCATGAGTGTCAGACTCAGAGACTTCAGAGCTCATCGATCTGAAGCCTGAATCTGCGTGTCACACGCGCTGAAACTACCTTAGCTGCATGCCATGATGCCAAAATTAAGTTTCGACAAAGATGGTATGCCGGGTCGGCTGAAAATCGACCATCCGAATTGTATTAAGAAGAGAGAAAGAAGAGAGAAAGTCGAGTCGGTTACAAAACGACATTATACTGTCGAAGGGCAAAAAGCCTCAAGAAAGAAAAAATAAAAAGAAACCCAGGAAACAACTGGCATGTATAATGTCTCCGCCTCCGTCTCTTTTAGCGTGTGTTAGTGGAGTGTGTGCGTATGCGTCATCAGTACAATCACAGAAGAAAAAGGTTTAACGAGATGCAATGCATGAGCAAATTTTTGCAGTCGAATTTCTTTGACATTTTGGCCTGATTGACTCAACCTGTCGTCGACTTGTCGAGATGAAATGCTGGACTGTTTGACAATATATACAGACAAGCTGACAATCCCACTTAAAAGGATGAAAAAAAAATACATGAAAGATGTGCAAAAATGCAAATTAAGCAAGCACTGAGAAAAGGTGTGTATGCATATTGGTCAATTCTGAGCACTCAAAAATCCACACTGCATTTGTACAAGGAACACTCCACGCGAAGAGCACGGCGCACTTGCAACGGCCCAAAACCTACCACCACCGCATGACATGACAGCAACCGTGTGCACATGCACATTAGCACATATACAGTCAGCAGCTTAATCCATCACTCTTTACAGTTTACACCCTGCAGCCACGTGGTCAACTGTCAATTAGAGCTCTGATCGGTTAAGAGCTTAAGCTACAGCTAATACATCATAGAAAAATAAATGAATCAACTAAAAAATAATTTTATGTAAAACTTTTATATTCATGATATTAGTTGTTTAAAAGTTATAGTTGAAAATAGACTACAATGAAAGACTCGAAAATCAACTATCAAAAAATTAAGTTTGAAATTTTGAATTTTGTCTGTGCGACTGATAAGCCAACAGATAAATAATAAGAGGCCTGCTCATTGAGATGATAAGTGAATAAGTGATCCATGTCAATCATGAGAGAGATAAAGAAATCAATTAAGGAATATTGTATATGCCATGAATTTATATAGATCATTATTCAGTACTAATGAACTTCTACCTAACTGAATCTGCATTACCTCTGTCAAACGTGTATCCTCTGATGAAGCTTCAGCTAATCACAATCCTTCCAAGTGATCCCCATCTTTCGGAGCTCTCTGAGGCTGCAAGCGATGCCATGGATCAGCTCCTTGCCTTCTTGGCCATTTTTCAGCGAGTTTATGCTGTGCTCTAGGAAGCTATGATCTGCTTCCAGTGCCTTCAGCTTTGCAGTGAGTTCAGAGATCTCATCTTCAAAATTAACCAAGTCATTCTCACTGACCACTGCATAGTACTGACCCTTAGGATCATCTTTACCATTTGTCAATCCCTCTGTACCATTAGATAAGTACCTGAAGTTGCGACCATTTCTTATCACATTGGTCATCTCTGAATTTTCTGAATTGGTCATTTCTGAATCTTCGTCAGCATCTTGGTATACATCCTCACTGTCTGTGACATCAAATGTGTCTTCTTTGTCGTCAATCTTTTTCGGGTCGATGAACTTGCCGTTGTTTGAGAATTGGTGGAGCTTCTGTCTCAGTTTCTTCAGGTGTTTCGATATATACGCCTTCTCGTCCTCGAAAAATGAGAGCGATCGAGCTGTTCTTGACATGCTAGTCTCACATTCCTCTGAACGTGAAATGCGCATCGCGTCGCGTATCTCGTTAACGAGCGATTGGTCTCTCAGCTTGGTCTTGTAGCCTTCGATCTCGGCTTCGAGCTCTTGCACCATGGCAGCCATCTTCTGAAGATCCTCACGGTCGTACTGGCTTTGCTCTTCCATCATCCTCTGATACTGCAAGGTTTCCATCTGCATTGCTGCTTTCTCTTCTTGTAGCCTGGTGATCATGGACATGGTTTGGTTTGTGGCAATTGCTGAAGCATTCCTCTCTTCTTCCAGCTCCTTCCAGAGAAGGCTTATCGACTTCCGGTCCAATTCGATTTGTTTTTTTAGTTGATCAACTGTACAATCTGCTTCAGCTTCATCAATGGCCATGCTCTCAGAAATACTACCTGAATAATTCCTGTCAAGAGAGAGTGCTCTAGTGATATTGTTCAGTATGGCTTGCTCTTGTACACCAGGGATATTGATGGCATCATTTGGAGAAACTTGTGAGAACAGTAACTGCAGATCTTCATGAGCTTTGAAAGAATCATTCATTGCAGTTCTATCGGTAAATTCAGCTTTTGGTTCATTCTCCGCGGTACTGGTTTCAGTAGGCTTATCACTCACTGATAATTCACTGATGGAATCAAGAGCATTGTGCCAAACATCATCTTCAGATTTATCTACTTAAGAAAAGAAAAACCAGTGTCAATACTCTAAGCAAGTGAATAGTTAATCCAACAATTTTTTTTTTTAACATTTGGAGAGGATAGTGCAAACCTGTTGTATTTGAATCTTCAGTAGGATGCTGAACAGTTTTGCTGGAAAAGTCAGTTGACTGAAGATTTGCATTGCCATCAGCTCTGAAGTGGTGCAACTCTGCTGAAACTTGAGAATTCTTACTGTCAGAACCACCATTCTGGAGTTGTATCAAGTCAGAGTTCTTAGCCACTTGACCCTGTGCAATGTCATCTGTAGGAATAACACCTGCAAAATTTGTTTGTGGATGGCTCAAAGTAAAATCTTCCTTCAAATTATCAACTGCATCATCCAGCAAGCTAGCAACACCACCATGTTGCCAGGGCTCTGATTCAGAGTCAGAAGTCTTCAGCTCACTATACCTGACAAGACTGATCTCCTCAACAAGCTGATCTCTTGAGACATGTCTAGTATTCACCTCAGTGTCAATGGCACTAGCTATGTTCTGAAGAACCATAGAAGGATATGATTTCACTTTCAATGGGCTTGAGCAACATGAACACAAAGTATTAGTAGTATCTTCCTTGATAACTGATGCTTCAGATGAATTGTCCAAACTGAAGCTAGGCCTGAAACCTTCATTGCCGATGCCGACACCAAGCTTCCCTGCCAGGGACCGGTATGTCGCAAGGTTCGACTTCTTGTCGGTGGCAAATGAAAGAAGGCAGGACTCACACATGCTGTGGACATCTACAAGCTTTTGGTGAATGTGGCAGAATGCCCATGATGATGCTTCTGCCTTGTGAGAATTGCACATAAGGTCACGGTAGAAGCCTGGTTGCGCCGTGCCAAAGACATGATCTAGCCTTGTGCACATTGGGCATGGAGGGTGGAGCTTGCAAAGGTTTGCGAATGTCGTAACGAGATAGGATAGTAGCCCCTCAAAAAGCAGAAGAAGCATCAAAACCCATTCCAGGATTACTGAAGATAGTACAACAAAGAGCTGCTGATATCTCCAGGTTATAACAGTACTAATTCTTGGAGCCATTAATGTCAATTTTGGATGAAAAATTGTCACTGAATTTATATTTCCTGAAAGATAATATTTTGCATGAGAGCAGCAAAGTATGAGGTTATATCACTAAAAAGTTCGGCTAAAGATTGATATATCCCAGTAAATTACCATTTTGTAGAGAGAATCAGGGTCAAGGGTTTTAGCAAGAATTAGGGTTGCAGCTGTGCAGGAGAACAAGAGAATTTCCCCAATATCAAATTTCCCAAAGTAAAATTTCAGTAAATTATCTTGTACTATTTCCACAACTTACAACTCTGAACGGTCCAAAATTATGGACGAATTATGACCAACTTCCAGTAAGCAGGCAAGGTAGCAAGAATGCGGCCAATTTTAACTTTCAAAATCATCTACAAAAATTAGCACAAAAAACCCACATGAGGAACCCATTGCACAGCCCAAGCTTCCCATGTTCATAGAACAAAATCTAGTTGGAAATGTAAAGCAAATCAAACTAAACAAGAATTCTCCAATTGCCTCGGTGACTAAAGGAAGAGAAATAAAATGACTCATCTAGCATACCTGCGTCTGAATTTTAGAAGGGATCATGGATCATTTCTTGTTCTAGGGTAGGAGAGAGGAATGAGGAAAGAAGAAACTGCTCCTCAGATCTCCCCTTTTCCTTGTCCTTGCAGCACTACTCGTCAACCACCAAAGGTACCAATAGACAAATCATAAAATAAGAAATTTACTTTGCATCAATAACTACATTCTTTATCAAAAAAAAAAATTAAAAAGGGCATAGAAAGAGTTGTCAAATGGAGCATGAATTCGAGATGGGGAGCCTCTCAGAACTCGTCATTACAGGCTGGAAGAGAACAGAAGATTGAAGGGAATAAAAGAAGAGACATGTTAATGCTGATCTTTTCTTTTCAATCTGAAACAGATAGCTTTCACAGTTTCCAACTAAAAGATGTCATATGTCGCATCTAGTTTTTCTTTTCTTTATCATTTCTTTTTTTTATGAATTAAATAGCAAGCAGAAAAGGCTGTTTAGCTGCAAACAATGTATGCCTTGCGTCAGTTATACTTCATCTCCCCTTTAACAATATCAACCCTGGAAATATTGATATTGGTCCATTTCAACTGAAAATTCATGCATTTCAAACAGGTAACGATCAAATTTAAAATGAAACATGTCGGTAGATTTACATTTTGCAAGGAGAGCTAAAGTTGGCATGATTATATTCTTTGGGGAAAAAAATGGTGATCATGGACAGTTAAGTACCCCAGTAGCCATGTTTGGTGACAGTAGTGGCTGAAATGTCCACCTCACCGGCCGGACCCAACACAGGTAAAACTTTACACTCTTGACGCTGACACGTGGGCCCAATTTGGTTATTATAACTTCGACAGATTAGATTATCCTCTTAAGCGGCCTCCGATCGATGTGTCAGCGACTCCTGAGCATTATCCAGACAAGAAAATTATCATTAAATTTTCATCAAAAATGATGTCAATAACGACTAGCTATTGGTTAAATTAAATCACTCCACCTCATGGTAAAATCTGCCTATCCGATACGGCAATACTCAGAAAATTCATTCATTCATCTCTCAAATGTTGCAGACGATGAGCCGTCAGCTGTGTGATGAAATGACCCCCACCTTGTCAAATTTGATTTAGGGCAAATGATAATTACACCATGAAACAAACGCTTCACAGGATGGGAGAATAGAATTTTTGACAGGTTCTGCCTAGAATGCTGAATGCTAGAGGATCTGCAAACCCAGGCAAATATCAAGCAAAACATTGCAACGGTTCATCAAGGGCTTTAAAAGGACAGAGTGTCTTCCTTCTGAGTTCTGACAGAAACCCTCGACCATTTACAACATGGAACACAGTACATGGTCCCAGCAACAGAGTTCTTACACAGCAACGCGAAAAGAAGAAAAGAAATGAAAGGGTTCAGCTGCAAGCACACCGGCCTCGGCACTGTGGCCTTCTTTTGGTGACAGGAAGTATAAATCAAATGCAAAATGCCATGAAACCGAGAGACGGCTAAAGTTAGGTTTGTACAGCAACATTCGCAACACTTGGCTGATCTAGAATCTCCAGAGGGACTTCAGCTCACAGGTTTGACAGCTCTAGTTTTGGCAGCGACGCCATTTTTTGGTGAGCATTGTACTCTGTTAGCATCTTTAGGGTTCGCAATGCTGTGACGATGTGATCGACTAGATGCTGCGGTGGTATTTGCTGCCTCTGGCGTCGGCGGTGCATCACTGCAGCTCCTCCTCCTTGTAAACTTTGGTGATTTAGCACGAGTTGGAGGGACCTTCAAAGAACAAAGACAAGTGAATGTCATATTGCCCACCAGTAGAATCATCAATTATGGAAATTAAAACTGTGCTTAAGATACATGATACAAGAAATAATATAGATTTGTATATATTCCTTGTAAAGAAGGAAAAGCTTTCTCAAATGTAGCTTTCTTATGTTATCACTGTACATCTAACTAGTTTTGGCATTTTGGGCAAAATGGCAAATATGTTGTTCAGTGAAAATAAGTAAATTAAGGACTCCTCTCATACCAGTGAACCAACAATCTCCTCCTAGAAGTTAGCAATATATCTCCACATTGCCAAGACTGACAATCACATGTACATGTTTCCAAAAGAAATACAAAACATCAGAAATTCAGAACTACCTTCTTAAGTTCAGCCTTTGGAGGAGGTCCTTCTTGGTAGAAGCTTGGCATGGGCTTTGCCCTGATGACTAAGGACTTTCTTAGTTGTTTTAAGGCTGTTTCTTGCTCTTCCTACACAAAAAAAAAAAAGTGAACATGAATGTTGAGGTATATTGGTAAATAAATAGTTGCCAGGCGTTGTCCATCAACATGAACATCTTATAGAAAGATTTGGGCAACAAAAAGTATCATATTCAAATGTTCTGCCTAGCGCATAAATCTTAGGCATTGTATTACTCCTCTCTCCATGATATATCTAAGAACAAAAATATATTATATGAAAAAAAGAGAGATAATGGCTGAATCTGGGCAAAGAATGTTGAGACAAATATTTCATAAGCATTAATTAAGGAGAATCACAGAAGCGTAGAGTAAATTTAGCTATTACTGAATTAAACCAAACCATGTTTGACAGACCCAGTAAAATAGCACAGACCAAACAAAACTTAAGTATCCTACAATTAGATTCTCCCCCACAAGGAAATTCATACCTTTTTCCGGGCCTCGGCCTCATTCTTCTCAGCTTCCAAGGCCTTGTGTTTCTCTTCTAATTTTGTGTAGAACTGAAAAAACAACAATCACTATGAGTACCAGCTATTTTTAGAGAAAAGAAAATGCCATCGCTATTTGTAAATAACAAACACATTTAAGATGCCGTCTTGAAATAATGCAATCAAACTACGTATTCACCTCCTTTCTCTTGTCAGCACGATCAGCACATACAAATGAAGGGGCAACACCAACAGTTGCCTTGGTTTTGCCAGCTCTTGTTGAAGTTGTGGTTCTTTACACAGCTCAGGAAAAAAAAAGGGGGGCCAAATTGTATACAATAGTTTCAAACAATGAGTAGAAAGAACATCACCTTGGCAATGTTTTCACTACAAAGAATAATATCAAATCAACTGAGAACCAATTAAGGTTAACAGAACTAATCATTTTTAACATCGATTTTTTTTCCAGTCATCACTCTAGAATTGAAAACCAAATATCTGATCATTATGTGAAATGAACTTTCTCATGCAATATTTTAGAAACATCTTCACAAGAAATAAAGGCAAAAAACTTCATCACAGTACAACCCAAAAAAAATAGAAACGCGATGTACTTTTATTAGATAGAAGAAGGATACGAAGAAGTCACAGAGCAGGAGTCCTCCTCTTGATGGTGAAGCATATGATCAGGCTGTGCAATCTTCTTGGGAGTAATCGGTGCAGTCTGCAATAATTATCAGTTGTGTCAACAGAACCAGCTATCTCTGGAAGGCTTACAACATAACATTTTCAGGCAAATAGATACATCAACTGGTACTAAGAAGACAGGTATGCCACCAAATAGGTTTAGGCACACTTCACAGAACAAACTTACGATGTTTACTTGCAAAACAAACCTTCAACATATAATGGAGCTCATCAATCTAATAAATTTGATATCTAAAGGCAGCTTAGAGCCTTGAACATGATATACTCAGTGAGACTACCTAGGCAGTACTAAGATACATGATATGATTTAGGGTGAGAATACAAAAAATGAAAAGAAACATAAAATGGTAAGCAACAATAAAAATCAGAACAAGAGTCAAATGATATTGGTAGCATCATGATATATGGATAATACTGTATATATGACAATAGTCATACCTTCTTTGTCAAACTTGCTGGAGAGGAGTTGCTCTTATCACCAGAATTTTCTCCATTGCCAGATGGATGAACCGCCTTACTATTTCCTCCATGAGATTTTCTTTGAGAAGAAAGGGTAAATGGTTGAGGAACAGTACGTTTGGACCTATCTGACCCAGAAACGCCAGGTTTAGATGGTGATTTGGGTGGACCAGACTTCTCTTGATCTATCAACTTAAGTGAATCTTGGTTCACACACTTGTCTTCCTGGGTTTCACTGTCTATAACCGGGTCTTTAACACAAGTGGCTTCGCCTTCCTGGCAATTATCATGATTATTACTACTAATGGCTTCCTCTCGATCATCATTGTTGCCATCTGGTGGACATATAACGACACCGTCGGATTCTTCGTCTGTGGACATTTCCACGGCCTCTTTCACCATTGGACTGCAGGGATTAAAGTACATTAACCACAATTATAACAAAAGTACAACCTCATAAGTTATTCACCACAAATAGCATGCAAGCAACTACACAATATATAGAAACACTCAAGTACTCTGGTCATGCAGAAACAATAACTACAGAACAGGAGCATTTAGTGCATTCCTGCAAAAATAAGGCTTGTAACCTAAATAGTACAAAAGTTGATGCCCACAGAGATTATCTAATACTGCAAATACACAGAATGCTTTTTATAGGTATGTAATTACATAAACTAGACAGCATCTCTCAGCCTCAGAGCTTCCGATGTGAACACTTAAAATTAAATTACCCTGGAAAAATAAATGTATAGCTAATACGGATAACAAAGAATCTAAACAAAAGTCGAAAGTTTTGCATAAAAAATGGCCATATCTCAATTGTGCATCAACAGATCATAAGATATCTTCACACAAAGTCAACCAGCACAATCCTAACAGCAAGCCCACTAAGAGTCAGGCAATGTATCAAAATCTTAGAATCAGCAGCTGCAATTAAAAATGTATCAGGGATGTGACACAGTACATATGAAATTGGGCAGGAAAGTTCAAAGTCATATCCATCAGAAATTTCTCACAGCAATCCTTGAATGGTTCAGCGTGCTCAAGAAGAAGAAAGGTCGAGTCATTAAAACACGAGTTCACACATAAATTCACTGCAATGACCTTCACAAATCACAATAATGCATGAAATGCCTATAAATCTACCCCATCCTTCCTCCCCAACAGGGGAAATTTTTTATTCCACTAGTTATTATTGAATCCCTTCTTTCGTTTGCCTCCGGAAAAGCTCATTGCTTACATAAATCCGTCTCCCACCCTATCGTATTGAGATTTATACCAGCAACAACAACAGTATCTAAGGTCAATCTATCTTCTCCAGTAACGAAACCCTAGCTCCCCCGTGTAGAGCAAGGACAAAAAATCATCTGAAAGCACCAAAAACTCGCATAAATCAAGCACAAATCGAGCAGATCCAGCAGCCAGCTGGAAGATGAACTCCGCCACCAACATTGCTCCATGAACATCGCCACACCACGAGCAACCCCCCCCCCCCCCAAAAAAAATAAATAAATAAATAATAAAATAAATGAACAAACAAACAAACAAACTGAAATGCAGCTGGTGCACACTGCCATTACATGCTCTCGGCACCCTTGTTCGTCAGATCCCACCGCCTCCGCGCCGCCGCCGCCGGGTCGCCGCCACCCTCGCCATTCGCCGCCATGGCTAGGCTAGCTAGCTACAGGAGAGACCGGGGAGGAGAACGCGGGGGGATCACCCCGTTCCCGCTGAGCAACCTCCCCCAGCGCTCGGATGCCCCCCTCCCCTCCGCTCGCCGGGACGCCTCCCGCGGCGCCGCCGGTGGCCCGGCTCGCCTCACCCACCCCCACCCTCGCCGCGCGGCGCGGCGCGGCGCACGAGAGAGAGAGAGAGAGAGTGAAGTGTGAAAATGTGCGTGGCTCCCTCGTGCGAGAGGGTAGGGGCCGAGAGTTTCTTCAGAGTCCCCAGGTGTGCCGTGTGCGTGGGCGAGGGGGGAGGGCCCACTTGTAAGTGGTGGCACCCAGCTCACGGTCACAGATTCATATGCCATTTGCTGGGTTCGGTGCCGTTCAAAATCAAAATTTATCAGCTGAAAAAATGTAAAGAAAAACTAATACAGTACTATAGCTCAAAAAATTATAGTACTACTCTGGAGTACATGTTAACTCCGTTCCAAAATAAGTACAGCTGTAGATATCTTATGTCCAACGTTTGATCGTCCGTCTTATTTAAAAAATTTATAAAAAAATAAAAGAAATTAGTCACGCATATATTACTATTCATGTTTTATCATATAATAACAATTAAAATACTAATCGTAAAAACATTTATCAAATAAGACGAACGGTCAAATGTTGGACATAAGCAGTGTAAAACTACGCTTATTTTGGACTACCGACGCTAAAGAATACCACATCACAAATGTGTTAAAACCTACCTTTCTCTTTGGTGCCTTTCCTCTACTATCTATTCACGTGGGATCAACAATCAATAAGAAATCCACTATCCATCCATGTTCTCTCTCTGAAAAACCGGTTGACAAGTTAGGCTGAGCATCAACAATTTCTCTTGGCTTTATGATTTGATTGGTCCGGGATCAAGATTGTCTTTTGCTTAAATGAGGCGTTGGCATCAAGGGCTCCTCTCCTCTTTGTGCCGGCAAAAAAAAACACGGGTTATGCTCTGCAACATTCACCTATTTTTATTGCAGAGAAATGTTCATCGTTGGACATTTTTAATTTACGCTATTACATGTATAATATAGTATTTTGGTTTTCGAGAAAATGAAGCTATTTTATTTGATCTGACATTTTGTTTGGTTTGTGGTTGGATTTCTTTTGACAAACTCACTGTCACCAAAAGACTATGGCTGTATTTAGTTCCACACCAAAAATGAAAGTTTGACTAAAATCGAAAGTTTGAAGAAAAAAGTTGGAAGTTTATGTGTGTAGAAAAGTTTTGATGTGATGAAAGAGTTGAAAGTTTGAAGAAAAAATTAGGAACTAAAGATGACTTTAAATTCGAGAAAGTTCTATCATACGTATATGGCTCTTGTGAATTGGTTGTTTTGTTATACTTCGTACGCTTACTTGGCTAAATGCAGGAGACATGACTACCAAACTATAGAATGCCATTCAATAGAGTGTCAATTTGATCCCTCAGATTTACCATTCTACATGTTATCTACGAACTGTCAAGGCTAATACATAAAATTTAGGTGAGTGATAGCAGCACTGATACAATGAACATTTGCAATAATTGGCATAGAAGATCCAAAACCTCATAGCTGGGGAGACAATGTGGAGGGCGACCTGTCACACCACACCCTTAGCTCTAACATCGGATGCTTCTACCTGACAATTCGGCTGGTCAACCGTTGGCCTCACAGCAGCTCACCTCTCCATTGGCCGGTTTTTCCAGAGTGATCAAGCATTTTAATGCCGCTGTTTGGTTGGGTCCACGACGTGTTTGGTAGAGTGCTCTACTTCTAATCACCAACAACTAACCGATGTACTCCTACATTAGTAGTAGAACACATATAGCAGTGACGATTAGTGATCAGTGAGTGCCTACTAATTAACAAAAGGATTCAATCCTGCACTGCTATAAAATGAGAGCTGCAAAAATAATCTCCATCAGGATACATTATTACAGAGTAGTAGAAAAAACTGACAAGAATCCTTTCACTTAAGTCACTATATAACTTTTAATTCACTAACATATAAGCCTAGCTAATTTACTATAGTCGCATGTGTCACTGACTAAAAGACATATGTGATAGAAGTATTAGCATATAATGATCTTTTCTACAGTAGTTTTGTCTAACATAATCATCTTAAGAGAGTGATAATAAAAACCTTAGATGATGGTGTATCCTCTTTGATTAGCACGAAAGGCAGCCCTTCATGCATGTAAGCAAAAGGGAAGCTAATGCATCTGTATCATGATATCTTGATACCCAATCCAATTAGCGCTTTATCTTTCTCCAAGTAAATCAGGTTTCGAGATCATCTTATAGAGCTTACAGATGAAGTCTCATAAAGCATGATTTGAGATTTCCAAACGAACAAAGAGTGGTTTAATCTCATATTAATAGTTTAATTATCATGTAATGTCAGCACGCGTACGTGTCTGGCATTAGGCGCCGTAGGCCTTTCACGCCGACCGAATTAGCCGCAAAATTAAGGATACCAAAAGTGCTTTAGATATGTAACGTGCTGTCACTAAGGGAGTATTAGCCATTGGCTAAGCATTTTTCTTCCGTTGACTATTGACTACTAGGATTAATAAAGGGTCAATTTGGCAGAGCTCTAGCTTCAGCTCTACCTCTAGTTAGCTCAGCCAATAGTTTCAGCATCACCGATTGGAAGCGGAGCTAGAGAGTGATCTCACAAAAATGATGAAGTTGTTTTAACTGCTCCACGACTTTGCTCTAAACCAGCTTTTCAAGTTAAATTTAGAGTTGAAGTTCTGTCAAACAGATCTGATCTGGCTACTGCTAGGCCTGTGGTTGGGTTGGAGGCCTGGACAGAGAGGTGACGCCTGACGGGCCAGTTGCTTGGTGGGCTGGGAGATGATGTGTAAAGATGGCTTTGCCAATGGATGGTCTGGACTGGGCCATTTGCTCTGAACTTTTTCTTTAGATTTAGATTACCTTGGTCGTTAGGCGTTACAGGCTTACAGCCATTGAGTATTCACATTACACCTATAATATTTTCATTAGTCATGTACACTGGCTACTGGCATGAGATAACAAAAAGGTTACTGATACGAAAGAGGCAATCACATGAAATATACAGGTACGGCAGGAGTGTGGTAGAGAGAGAGAGTCCGTATATGTGAGACTAACGCAATTCAACGTGTACTGGACGAATGCTGCATAGTAGTCTGCGCTCCGTAGCCCAATCTAACCATACAAAATACTCCCTCCGTCCCCAAAATAAGTGCAGCCATGGTTTTCCGCGTCTAACTTTAACCATTCGTCTTATTTGAAAACTTTTTAAAAAAAATTAAAAACATAAGTCACGAGTAAAGTACTATTCATATTTTACCATCTTATAACAACAAAAATGCTAATTATAAAAAAAATTCAAATAAAACGGACGATCAAAATTGGGCGCGGAAACTCATGTCTTCACTTATTTTAGGGATGGAGGTAGTAATTAATAATGCCAAAAAAGAATATCACTTAGGATTAGTCCACACCCTACCACTTGAAAAAAAATAAATTAACAAGTCTAAGAATCACTATGAACCAAACAAGCCCTGTGAATGCCAACATGGGATTGAACGAACACGCACGCAATGGCTTGTTTTGGTTAACGGAACAAGCAAGTTTCTGTGTGCCAGCCAAAAGGGTAGTACAACTACAAGTATACTCCATGTCTAGATAGAGCAATCTGCCACACCGTTGATCCTCCTAGGCCAAGCCAGACAGCGGGAGAGAGTAGCAGAGAAGGTCACAGAGAGAGCATTGCAATTGCAAGTTTCACAACTTGCAAGAGAGAAAGTAGCAGAAGCCCTGAAGAGGGTCAAAAGTGAAAAAAAAAATTCAAACCAAAACGGAGCGCGCATCCAAATAGTTCCAGGTCACTGGAAACTGGCGGTTATGTATAGCGAATCTTCTACTTTCCGACCCCTACATTTCCGGACAATTTTTCAAAAATCGAGGCGGCCTCCCGCGGCGACCATGGCATCCACGTGTGTCCGTTAGGACGATGCTGCCACGTGTCCAACGAAACGGCTGGCCACCTGTCAGGCAGCCCAGCCCACAAGCGTCTCTCTCTCTTCTCGAAGTTTCAAATTTGCCCGGGCTTTTTGAAGTTTCAAAGCCCGATAACACTACGAAGGCCCATAAACCAAATGGATAAGCGAAATTAGTGGGGGCTAATTGAATACTTGGGAATGCATTGATTGAATATTCAAATTTGACAACAGATACATCCAGATTTAAAAGCGAATTTAATTTTTACAGCTCATAAAGTGAACGTACCACACGCGACCTGAAATTTGGAATTGCGTACGATCGGTGCAATAACATGCTTGTTTTGAACCCAAATCACACGCCAAGTCACAAATCCAATATTTCATTTCAATTTCCAGATCTGAAAATTCAGAGGAATACAGGGTGTGGTCAAGCCAATACAGTAAGTAAAATTACTCCATAATTAATTACTTAGCTAAAGTGATTTCGACAAATATCACAAGATTGTTACCACAATAAAAACTCCACCAATCTACTCAGATACATTCCCCTAAAAACAAACTGTCTCGTCGTCGTCGTCATCGTCGCGCACCACCACCTGGGTACGAAATGACCAGTGTACCCCCGCCGCGATATCAAATTTACAAGCTAGTACCCCTGCCCCCTCGCAACTAACAACAAAGAGAAGAGAAAAAAACAGCTAAGAAAAACAACCACGAAGCCCTAGGTTGCTCGCTCGCCGGAGATGGAGAGAGCTCTACTTCTTCGCCTTCCGGGCGGGCACCTTCCTCGCCGGAGCGACCGCCTTCTTCGCCGGCGCGGCCTTCTTGGCGGGCGCCTTCTTCGCCGCGGCGGCGGGCTTCTTGGCCGCCGGCGCCGCCTTCTTGCTGGGCGTGTCCTTGGCTGACGTCTTCGCCGCCTTCGCCGGCCTCCGGGCGGGGGCCGAGGTCGCCTTCGTCTTCGTCACGGCTGCCGCCTTCGGCTTGGGAGCCGCCTTGGCTTTCGGCTTCGCGGCCGGCTTGGCTTTAGCCTTGGGGGCAGCCTTGGGCTTGGCGGCTGGCTTAGCCGGAGACTTGGGCTTAGCCGCCGCCTTCGGTTTGGCGGCTGGCTTGGCAGCCGCCTTAGGCTTCGCGGCGGCCTTGGACTTGGCCGGAGCCTTGGCCTTCGCCTTGGGAGCCGCCTTGGGCTTAGCTGCGGCCTTCGGCTTCGGCTTCGGCTTTGCGGCGGCGGCGGGCTTCGCTGCCTTGGGCTTGGCCGCGGCCGGCGCGCGCGTCGGCGGCAACTTGTAGGAGTTCTTGACCTTGGTGAGCTTGCCGGCGGCGACGAGCTTCTTGATCTGGACGAGCAGCTGCTTGCGGAAGTTGGATGGCAGGTGGTCCTTGTGCTTGTCCTCGAGGAACTTGCCGATCGCGTACTGGCTCGACCCGGTCCTCTCCTTCAGCGTCGCGATCGCCTCCGAGATCATCTGCACGAACACGAGCACCGACCAACCACCACGTCAGATCCAGCCACAGAACACACAGCAACAGCAGCAACGAATCAAAGCTTACCTCGGCGTACGGCGGGTGGGTGGCGGTGGAGCGCGCCTTCCTCGGCGCGGCGGCCTTCTTGGCCTTGGCCTCCTTCGCCGGCTTGGAGTCCCCGGCGGTGGCCGTGGTCTCAGGCGCGGCGGCCGCAGCCTCCTCCGCCGCCACCTCGGGCTCAGTCGCTGCCACGTCGGTCGCCATCAATGCACTGACTACCGCCGCTATCCGAAGCTTCGGAGCGCGCGTGAGGCTCGCCGGAGTTGAGAGAGAGAGGGAGAGAGCTTGTCGGAGCAGCTGCTCGCCGGTGGGTGGGTGAGGAGGTCGGGGCGGAGGAATCGGTGGTTATATAGTGGGATGCCTCGCGATGACGGGGAGGCACCAACGCCGCGCTCTGATTGGCCGAGATGGCCTCCCCACGGATCGCCACCCCACGCGCCCCACATTGAATCTCAGCCGTCCGATCCGAACCCATCCAACGGTCGTGGGCTCCCCTCATCCCGTGCCACGGATTGCTGCCCCCCTCAAGTTGGATTGGCCGCCCGGCCTCATCCCCGCCCATCCAAAAGTGTGCTTCTCCTCCGGATTTGCACCTGATTTTCTCCGGATTGGATCGACCAATTTGAACGGAATTTTTCGCAGATTGTAGACACGGAGCATGGCTTTCGAATGAGTGTAAATTTATTCGATTTGGTTGGGTATTCTGGGAGATATCGATCGGCAAAGCCGGACTGGTCTGGGCGGCGGATTTGTGTGAGTTTGGAGGGGATTTCCGGCCGGCGAGCGGTGGTGTTCCGGCGAACATTCCGGATAGCCGGCGTCAAGATGTAGCTGGCTAGCAGGGGAATCCGGCGAGCCTGGAACCTCGCCGATCCGCCGCCGTTTCGATGGTCTACGGCCGGATTGAACGCGGCGCAACTGACACACCCTCGGAACACTCTCGCCGCCGGTGTGCGAGTTCGCCCCGGGTTTGCCCCCTCCGGCGGCGCGGTCGCCGGCCGTCTCGCCAGAGAAACGGCCTCCACCGGTGGCTCCGGTCATCTCGACGGCGACCCTGCAGCTGCATTTGCATTAGCACGTCGGAAACCGGATTAATCTGCATAGGAGTAATCAAAAGCTCGTTGCTGCCGTTGGGGAAAGCATAGCAGCCTACCAGGTGATACGAGTTTGCCTGTTCTTCGTGTATCCAAATTTTGCTCATATTTTTCCGTCGATTTCTCACCGCAGTTTGAATTCTGCGTCGGATTCGTGATGGAATTACGAGTTGGTTTGAACTTTTGAGAGATTTCGTTACTGTCCTGACGAATCGATTTGCGCAGGAAGAGGTCAAAGTAGGCGCAAGGTGCAGTACTCCTCTTGTGTGTGTTGGTATGAGCTGGTCAAATTGGAATTCCAACACATAGAACGCCTAAAGAATTGTAAACTTTTGCTTCAAAATGAAATCAAACCGATGTTTCCAACGTGTTAAAGATGGACATCAAGTTCAGAAAAAACTCAAACCTGTTCGAAACTTGTTTGTCTACCGAACCCAGCATCGGTTAGCTGCATGGTCTCGGTTCATCGTGGATCTGGGCGACCAAGAACTGGACACGCATATGGATAGACTCATTTCTTGGCGTTTTCAAAACCAGAAAAACCTTATCTTGATCTGCAGATTGGAGTTGGTTAAATCAGATTTGGATCAAGAATTCAAGATCGATGAACAGCTTAACCCATCGTGACAGATGTGCAGCAAGATGGTATTAGGGCAATACAGGTGTACCATCAGCTCACCCGTATGATATGCTGTGGTTTAATTCACGAAACCTTTGGTTGGCTATCTGACTATCACCACGGTGCTAAATATG
Organism: Oryza meridionalis; assembly: GCA_000338895.3. Lineage (NCBI taxonomy): Eukaryota > Viridiplantae > Streptophyta > Magnoliopsida > Poales > Poaceae > Oryza > Oryza meridionalis. The sequence continues at coordinate 37,484,150 of CM002526.2, read as the reverse complement.
AATTTCACTCGCTGATATGATGGAATTCAAGGATGAATTATTTCGAATTGTGAATTTAGTTTTGTGCTGCACGGGATATGAATTGGCTGCTAGCGAGGACAGCACTAAACATGAGGTTGACCGTTCCAAACCACCCTAGCTTTTCTACCTGGGCACCCTCACTTCGTCGTGTTTCTCCCAAACTTAAACCCGTTTTTAGCATCTCAAATCCATTGCCCAAACAGCAGCAACTGAACTGCACACACAAACGTGTCTGTCCGTCCAAACATCTGTGATACAAATATGCCCAAAATTCAGCTGCGATTACGGCCAAATCAGCTCAAACCGATGCTGCAGCACGCGCAAACAATCTCGTTTTGCGACGAGAAAGTTAAATCATCACCAATCTGAGCGAGAAAATTCGCATCTTTAAACCGGAAAAGGTCGTGTTTTCGTCGCAGGAAATTTTTGCAACCGTGACAGTGGGATATAGCCGATAGCATCACCTGCAGTGAAGGCGAGTGGCTGTGAGCAAAAGAACTACTCCTTTATTATCTCTCAGGTTATATATGCATCATCTACAGAGCATGGGATATTTCTCTCCTTCTTTTTTCTGCTCCTGTTGGTCATTATTAGACGATGACGAAGAGCAAAGTACAGAGAGACACTTGGTAATTAGTTAAAGATGCAGCATAATAAAGCCATAATTTAGCCTGTGACTGATGAGCTGCTGCTGCTGCTGCTGCTGGCTCCTTGCTGGAAAATCTATCTGAATACTATATTGCTGTTCCTTGTGAGGGTTAGTTTCTTTAATTTCTTCCTTATGGATTCAGAATTCGGTACCGAAATTAATTACTACACACTTGGTGAACCTCGTCTGCACGTAAAAGGCTCCTGCACACGCGATGTCAAAGGGGCCATTTCGAAGCATGTCGCAGCGCTCGTGGTCGCGGATACTCATAATACATCGTTCCAATCTCCCTTTTTTCCTCTTCTCGTCGAGCAAAATGAGCAATTGAAGCTGCACGCTTCGATCGAAAGCTTCTTCTTTTTTTTTTTTTTTTGGAGGAGGAGGCCGCTTTCAGTAACAGGGTCCAGCAGCATCGAATGAACATGATGATTAAGCTATCTGTATCCTATGTTACCCAGAAAAGTAAATGTCCGTTCAGCTTGCGACGTAGTATCTGGGATATACTTTGGTTTGTAACCTTTTTTTTTTGGCTGGTTTGCATTGTATCTGATCGCGGCATTAGGGCCGAGTTTAGTTTCAAACTTTTTATTTAAATTTTTAACTTTTACATCACATCAAAACTTTTCTACACACACAAACTTTCAACTTTTCCGTCACATCGTTCCAATTTCAACCAAACTTCTAATTTTTACGTGAACTAAACACACCCTTAGGGCAACTGCAGCAATGTGACTACGTGTTGCTTTTGGCAGGGAGAACGACATATGTAGTACTACACCGTTTGATCGGTTTGCTACCGGTCCATGTCGTGTTCATAGGACTGCTGCTAGCGTTGCTACCAATGGCACGATGACTGTACATATGTTGCGGTCGACACTTGACACGTGTCCGTAAACAGATTTTCTACAGTACAATCCTCTAACTTTCGACACGTGTCCGTTAACAGATTTTATACAGTGCAAACCTCTAATTTTGAGCTGCTGATATGGACCGTATATTTAATGGGCCCACATGTTAGTGACTCACGTTATCGCTTATATTATGTGTTTATGTGGCCTATATATGTCATGTCGTTATCGCTTGGTACTACAATCTTGGATGTGATTTTGGATATGTGGTTTACAATAGATTTGTAAAAATTTTAAGTAGGCGGTAAATTCTCATATTCCTTTTTGCAAACAGAGTTGATTATATTATATCAAATAAAAGAGACTACTATAGCGTTATTACAAGAAAGAGATATATACCGAATCATCGTTTTTTAGCATGGTTGTTGCTACATTCAGATTCAGATAACTGTGGATACTATGGGGGTAGTAGCTCGTTGCATGTAAGGGAGCTCACTAGGGCAACTTATTGCTTGGCCTCCATTTGCAGGCTGGTGAGATGGATCAGGTGGGAGAGATAAAGAGGACATCATGGCACTTGGATCTCTAGCGGGAGGTGACATGAAGCCCTTTGCAACATCGGATGACTTGGACACCATCATCCTCTTCCATCGGCCATGACCTCAACGAGAGCCACCGCGGGCTGTTTGGTCGGTAGGGAAGAGAGAACAGAGAGGGATGGGAGAGATATGTTCTTACTCCAAATTACATAGCTGCCCTTTCACTGTTAGTACCTGAACCAACCTTCGTTTCTCACTAGGCAGTACCTCCCGGTACTGTTCTTTATGAACTGTTAGATCAAATCAAACGGATGGTTCAGATATATAGTGTACTGGCAGGTACTAGGAGGTATCAATGATGGTAAAATTCTTCTGAAAGATACGGGCATTGTGGCAGTCGGCGAGGCACGACACGAGTTGACGAGGCCAGATCTGGCGTTCCCTCACCTAGATATGTGCCTTCTCATCCTGGTCGTTGCTGCTTGGCTGGAGCGGTGCGAATTGAAGGAGAGCATGGACGGCGGAGGCGACCAAGCTCGCGCTTGGCTGTGGTTGTTGGTGACGACGACGGAGGTGGTGGGAGGGTGACGGGTAGCGGTGACTGGCGAGGAGTCGGCGGCGGCGCCCCTTCGACCGACAGCGAGGGCGGCGGAGGACGGCGGCGGCCTGAGCTTTGACGGCCAATCCTCGGCATGGAGAAGATGGTTTAGGCAGAGGTGGTCCCATAGGCAGTGGCGACCTCCCCAAGACAGATGGAAAGGATCTCCTTGGTGGCGGTGGCATGTGCGCTGGCGCAAGGTTCTTGGGGAGGAAGAGGCAGAGGCGGACCCCATTGGTGGTGGCAACCCTAAGGGCGACAGAGGCATGGGATTCATGGCGAAAGAGGTTATCCTCGGCGACAGTGGTGGAGGACTGAGATTTCAGCAAAATATGTGGACTCTAGCAGAGGTGGCGGCCCTAGGGGCGGTGGCGGGCTGGGAGTCTGGGAGGCAGAAGAGGATCCTGACGACAGCGATGGCCTTATGGGCGGCGGAGACCTAGCAATCCAATAAAGCGGAAGCATATCCCGTCGACTCGTGTCTCGTCAGGCTAGTTCTGATTGGATGACGACAGATGAAGATGGGCTATCCGGTGGCGCATGGCATCAGCTCACCCGAAAACAGATAAAGATGGTACTAACAGTTCACAGCGAAGATGCACTAGAGGCAGCAGCGTCTATATGACTTCCACTCGTCAAATTTGGCAGTTTCATAAAAGTATGTCTGGAAACATGTGTTTGCCAAGGTTGTAATTTTTTTCTCTTAGTTATGTGTTCTCCTCTTGTTAAGTTATGAGTCTAAGTGCTCATGTATTATTATTTTTTTGGGTGAGTATATTCTTCGTGGATACAGTGACCGGATTAATAAAATTCCATTATCTAAAATAAAACAAGTAGAGGACTCTGAGGATCGGGGCTAGCACCCACGACCGCCGAGTGCCTGGCATCTTCCTCGTGTGGAGTATATATGTGTATGCACCAATCTTAGTGCATTCGTGTGACATCTAACCTATGGTGGACATCCATACGAGTGGATAAAAGACTTCACTCCTCTTCCTCCGCCACTCCATTACTGACGTCGCCTGCCTTTCCCGTCGCCCATCTAGCTACGTTCTCTTGCTCCTTTCATCGGCGTCATCTCCCCATCGCCAACCTCTGGCATTGATGTCGTGTGTTTTTCATGGGATAAATCGATCGATAAACTTGTGTCGTGGTAGTGGACAAGGGTAGAATTAGGGCCCAACAGCACCGGATAGCTATGGAGCTTTTGCTTTGCTCCACCGGTGATGCTATAGGCAAATCCATGGTTTTCACAGGAAAACAAGCGCACAAGCTGGCATTAGCTTGGCAGATGAGTCTGGACGCGTTGTGCCTAATGAGGCCCATTTTGGTTCATTCAACGGATGGTTCGACATCATGCAGTAACAGTGGCATCAACTGCGAGCACATCTTCTCTCGTGTGTGTTTTATAGTATATAAACATTGCATATGTGAATAATCTTTGCATATACTTGTTATCTGTCTCTTCATGCTTCTCAGGCTTAGAAAAGTTCCTGGATCTGCTACTGACAACGGATAGCTGATAGCATCATCTTGGGGTTGGTCTTTGGCTTTTGGGGAAATTTCGATTATCCAAAACTGAAGACCAAATTACATTACAAAATAATCGAGATCAATCAATTCGGTCTCGGTTGTGACCAAATTAGTTGCATATGACAGTTTTAGGACACAAAGATTCACACGAATCACAGCTAAAACAAGCAAATGCATCACAATTATGCACTGGATTTATATCCCAGGGCTGGACTGGACTAGACTAGAGTACATGTATACATTGCATGAATCCATGGATGTAATCGTCGGTGACTCGTCGCGGTCAGACCGTCGGGCGTCGGGACGTACGGCAGCCGACAGGCAGAAGCAGCCCATCTCTAATAGAAATCAATCGCTAAATCAACCAGGATATTTTGGATTATAGGCAATGGCAGAAACCGAGAAATTTTGTTTGGTTAACCGAGGATGATGACCAAATAAAATTCGATTAGTCGAGACCTAACTTTTTAGACTCAATCTTTCCGAGGATGATGACCAAATAAAATTCGATTAGTCGAGACCTAACTTTTTAGACATATAATGTTTTCGGTTCAGTCTTTTGGTTTCGATCAATTTTGCTCCACCCCGTATCACCGGTGGACGGTGAGTGGCTGTGCGCAAAAGATAACTACTACACCTTTATCTCTCGGGTTATGTATGCATGCCATGTACAGAGCATCTGGCGTGGGATATTTTTCTGCTCCTGCTCGTCTCCGCCATATCGTCTTCGTTGGTCATTACTAGACGTTGTTGACGAAAAACAAAGTGTACAGACACTCGGCTATAATTTGATTTAACATATATAATACCATTATTTAGCATGCAATGAAGAACAACGACTACCTCCTGATAGTGAGAAATCTGCCAACTACCTCTTGTTATTTGTGAGGGTTGTTTCTTCCATTTAGATTCGACGTACTACGGAAACGGTTTTTCTGGACGAGACCCTTTTAGATGACATGTAGATTATAAATAGTCACGTATATAAAGATCGATCTCTATTATCGCATATGGCTTTTTAAGAGGCACGTATGTAAAAATCGATTTTCATAGACGAATCTCTTAGCGTACCCATATAAAAAATGAGTCTCTTTTCGCAGGCGGATCTCTTAAGGATCCACCCAGAAGTCGAACTTACCTCCTCATTCCATTTCAATGTTTAAAAAACTTTCAAGAATCATCCTTATCTTCTTTCTATCTCTCTCTCAACTCCTCTGAGTCCTCTCCTCTCTCTCACTAGCCAACGGTGGCAGGCTTGGCTACCTCGAGCGCTCAGCGCCGGGCTCATAAACTGGCTTGTTAGTCTAAACAAAGGGAGTGTTATAGCCTGTTAATGATAGATTCAGGGGTGGATCCAGCATGGGGGCGGCGGGGTTTGGAGCCCCCACTACTGGCGTGAAGACTATGAGAGCCCCACGAAGACCGCACTAAAATTTTTTACTATATGTAGATAGAAGGGGCACTGTAACCTATCTAGTTTGCTCAGACCCCACTGCTATTTTTTTCTGGATCCACCGCTGGATAGATTGTACCTTTGTTAAAAAAAGGTTAGATTTGTTATACCTAGTTATGATGGGATAAACTTGTTTTCTTTTCTGACTTGACGCGACTGATGAAACGGTGACTTGTTTGCACAAGTGCGATGCATCTGATAGCAAAAACCAGTGCCGCTTTCGCAGGGAGAACCACTAGCTGCGTCTTGCTCGGTTTGCTGCCGTGCATGTCGGGTTGGTTCATATAACTGCTTGCTAGCCTGCTCTACCCATGGTCACATGTATGATGTATGTATCTTAGCCGTGTTGGTTGCTGCGTTTCTACGGCCTACATTTCTTACTTCTATACAGCCTTGGATTGGATGTGATTGTGGATTTGTTGTTTACAGTCGATCACGCGATAGACTTGGAAAAGGACCGATCGAGTGAATTCTGGTCTCTTTTTTTGTTACATTAATCGCGTTTTGGGGTAATAATACAGACTGCACTTTCTGCTATAAACAGAAGCACTTCCATTTGCCATAGTTTACCATCTCCTTCCCCTTTCGCCTCACCGCCGTTTAAACCAGTTGTCGTGCATCCGTACAACGGTAAGAACAATGTTGGCTAGGCTTCTTGGTGGATCTCCCAGTGGAGCCTGAGGTGGTGGTTGTCGAATTTGGGGTCTTCGTGCCTAGATCCAATCGCATAGTGGCGCAAACGGTTGCGTTGGTAGGCTTCTTGGCAGAGAGGAGTGGACGGTGCTAACGAGGGTGCTTCCCGGCGGCGGTGTTCAGAGCGGTGCCCAGATTAGACTGCGAGGGTAGGTGGACGATAACAAGGTTGTCCTGACATAGTCATCAGTGTTGGCCCCAGTTGGTGGAGCGACACGGTGGTGTTGGAGGCGGCACCAAAGGTGTGGCTCCTCGATAGTGGCGAGCCTAGGGACAATGACTACCAATGGGGGTTCTACACCTAGATTTGACTGAGTGACGGCGGCAACAGTATCGCCTTTTATGGCGTGTTGGTGTGGACAATGATGGTGGTGGTACAGGTGATGCTCCCAGATGGTGATGGCCTTAGGAGCAGTGGCTGCTAGTGGGAACTCTTCATCCATATCCGACTGTGCGATGATGAGGGTGATGACTGTTGTGGCGGTGCTTTTCGCATGGTGGTGGCAATGACCCTAGGGGCAGTGGCCGCTAAAACGTCGGCCTACAGGCCCAAATCGAACCATGTGGATTGGGAGGTGGCTCTAGCTAGTACGACAATGATAAGCATGGTGGCTGTGCTAGTGGCAACCGGAGAGGAAGGATCCAACCTAAAGTTAGACCCGATGTTCTTTTAATGAGCAAGACAAGGAGCGCACGTAGGGCTTGTTGGAGGTGATGGCAACAGTTAGGGATCGATGCTGAATTTGGGATCTAAGCAGGGTTTACAAAATTACGCGGTTACTGCGCGGTTACCATGCACGGTAACCTTTTCAGTTTTTAAAACGACGGTATGTCTCGCGGTTACCACGGGGTATGGTAACTGCACCGAAGATGATAAGTGAAACCCTGGACTCAAGTGTCATTGGATCGAAGATGTTCATATCAGATATGTTCGTTCAATAGTAAGCGGCACCAAGGAGGGCCTCCTTTTCTCTCTTAGCATCCATTTCCACGCCATTCACATCCATAATCTCATGATATAAACCTAATGCCAGATTTGGAACGATGGGTCTACACATGAATTCTACATGGACTGCACTGTTTCATATAAAATCCACTTATCCAAAATATACTCGTATTATTTTGCACTCATACCATAGTCTAGAGATTTTTTTTTTGAGGGACCATAGTGTAGAGATTGAATCCGCTGGTATTGTGAAACTAGGGTCGCAACTTTCTTTTCTGCAAGTAACCGGATTGGACGTTAATCCATCCATTTACACAGTATTTTAAAGTACGTAATCTAGCTGACGCAACCGTCCAGTGCACAAAGCAAACCACGCAATTCGTCTTCTTTTTTCAAATAGAAAAGCAAAATGTCAACACAACGCCGCTGACCACGAGCGGCAGCATTCACTCTGGGCCCAAGTTTGCAGGCTTGCAGCGGAAGGCCTCATTACAGCATCGAAATGGGCCAGGCCAGGCCGGGCCGGAACACGTGGGCCTAGCCCACTCAAGCAGCCCTTGACGCGTCACCACCAACCACTATATAACCTTCCGAGAGCTCTTCCCCCAAACCCTAGCCGCCGCCGCCGCCGTCTCCTCCTCCTCATCCAAGCAGCTCGCGCCTCCGACCCCTCGCCTCGAGCTCCAGCTCTCCCCCAACCCCTTCAACAATGGTGAGTCGCCCGCCTCTCCCGGAACCCTAGCCTCGGCTCGCCGCGTTCGCTCGTGATGCCTGACGCCGCGCGTGGTGGTGGTGTTTTTTTTTTTTTTGGGTGGTGGTGGTAGGCGGATGTCGAGGTCGAGGCGGAGGTGGCCGCGGCCGGAGCGCCGAAGAAGAGGACGTTTCGCAAGTACAGCTACCGCGGCGTGGACCTCGACGCGCTCCTCGACATGTCCACCGACGACCTCGTCCAGCTCTTCCCCGCGCGCGCCCGCAGAAGGTGAATCGTCGCTGGAATGCTTGCAATTGTTTGTGGTTGGGTGGCTTTGATCTGATGTGTTGTGTGCCTTTTTGTTTCGATAGGTTCCAGAGGGGACTGAAGAGGAAGCCCATGGCGCTCATCAAGAAGCTTCGCAAGGCGGTGAGTGTTGATATACCCATCAGTCATTTGTTCTGAGTTGATGGATAATTTGTTAAATGTGGAATCGATTCTGATCTTATGCGCAACTATTTATCTTGCTATTTTATATTTTGGGGATCTGTGACTTGATTGTGCGCCTCTTTAGATTTTGTGACTTGCTACTAACCGCCTGTCTTAATACTGCACTCGCTCAAAAGAATGCCGTGGTGGGTCGGCATTTAGGTTTTACAATTCAATGCAAATTTGCCTTTGGAAATGTAAGGCTGATTTGATGCAGTCTTTAGAGGTTGGAATTGTTATTTACCATAATGTATGCCTTTGGACTTGCCTTTAGCATTTAGCAATGAATAACTGATGCAGAACAACACATTTTTTTGTTGCATGTTTGATATATGATTAGTATATATTTATTATTCACTTTCTGTTGATGCGCTGAAATTAATTTGTTTCTGTGTATTTGCACTGGAAATGTTGAAACCTATAACATGGTTCATTCCAGTGCTTTAAATCTACCTGTAGCTTGTTTATCGCAACTTAACATGGTTGCAGTAGTTTTGCCACAATTCTTAGTGTCTCAGTTTTATTATAGGTTGTGCTGTGTTTTTTTTTGTTTTCAGTTTGTGTCAGTTGGAGGAACGCAGTATTTTTTTTGTTGCGTATTGTTTTCACATTAATTCTTCTGGCTTGTCTGCTTTATTTTTTTTCCTGCACTCTACAAAGTCTGGTTTCTAATATTTTCTTGAATTATGAATACCACCAAATGATGGGGTTTTAGGTTATTGTTCGCTGTTTACTCCCTCCGTTCTATATTATTACAGGATGTGTTGGGTTTGTAGAAAAAAATAGCAATATTCCCAAAACAAAGCAAATATACTATAGACATTTAATGGTGGACTTAATGAAACTAGTTTGGTGTTGTGGAAAACATGTTTCTATAAACTTTGTCAAACTTCAATCCAAAAAGTAATATGGAATGGAGGGAGTATTTATTACTGTTTCCTTGCTATTTGGGTCTCACATTTCCATGCTCGCTGGCTTAGTTAGGCTTTTTACCCTTTTGGTTCTGAAAAATGTTAGTTGGCGTGTCATTATTCTATCAGGGCAGTAATTTTGAAGGTACTGTCTTCAGACTAGGTTTCTATGAAGCTGGAAGTTTCTTTGTAGTGAGTTATGTAGGTGTGATGTATAAAGTCTATATAAGAACTGTTGCTTTTGTGGATATTTTTGCTAGAATGTGATTTCTTACTGGTAGATTCAAAAATTTAGCTAACTCTGGCCTTTACTCTCTGGCTGGTTCAGCAAAGTATCTGGGTGAAGCTTGTATGAGGGTGTGGTATATTGAGTTCTATTAGTGCATTCTTTTTTTTTGTTTCCTCCAATCCTCTCTGCTTTTACTGGTTCTTTTATGCCATTTTTCAGACAATCATCTTGTTTTTATGTTAGCTTTGCACGCAAACATCACTAGTAGGTTGCTAATCTTCTGTTCTCTTGTAAAATTCTTGCAAACAGAAAAAGGATGCACCTGCTGGTGAGAAGCCAGAGCCTGTGAGGACCCACCTCAGGAACATGATCATTGTGCCTGAGATGATCGGAAGCATCGTCGGTGTCTACAACGGCAAGACCTTCAACCAGGTTGAGATCAAGCCTGAGATGATTGGCCACTACCTCGCAGAGTTCTCCATCTCGTACAAGCCAGTCAAGCACGGTAGGCCCGGTATTGGTGCTACCCACTCCTCACGGTTTATCCCTCTGAAGTGAGAGATCATCTGCAGCTGTTTGCGCTTCCAGTATGTAGCTTGAGCTGTCGAACAAGGAACTCCAAAGTACTTTATTAATAGCGTGTCCACCGAGCAGCCACTTTTTGAACCATGGTTAATCTGATGTTATTTCCCCAGAGATTTTGAAGTTATATCCAAACATGTTATTTCTATTGCAATTATCATCCGTTGAACCAGTGTTCTGTCATCCCCGATGATGAGGTGTTAACCTACCTATGGCATGAACCAGTGATTCAGGTGGATAGAATTTACTTGCCCTTGTGCTTTAGGGCTTGGTAGGTTTCAACTCTGAAATTTAATCTCGTAGTTGGGTTTGGAGTGCATTGGAGCTCTCTAAATCGAGAGCACTTCAGTCTACTTAACTCTTTTTATTCGGTGAAGCTGAAACCGTTTCTTTTGGTTGGGTTCCAGCTTTAGGAGAGGTGAGGTTGGAGTTAGAGCTGTGCTAATTCATTTTCTGAGAGCACTTCAGCTTGCTTCACTAATTTTCTGTGGAACTGTGTTAACCATGCCCTTAGTAGCTTGTCCTGAAGATCGTGCCTGTTCGCTCTCGGATCTGCAACTTAGGCCTAAGGGTTGCAAAAATTTATCAAGAACACTCAATTCTTGCACTGATACACTGGAAAACATGCTGAAACTTGGGTGTAAGCATAATATGAAGGCCCATTTCAAATTGTCCCAAGGCCATGATTGTTGCTATACCCTATATAGGCACATTTATATCTGAGCAGTTCTCATCAAGGTAATCAAGGCATAAAATGTTGAGGGTAAAGCAACTAAGCTAAATAAAGAACATTAAGCACAGAACACATCAACTAATCATATTTCGAAGCCCATATGCTTCTCATCAAGGTAATCAGGGCATAAAAAGTTGAGGGTAAAGCAACTAAGCTAAATAAAGAACATTAAGCATAGAACACATCAACTAATCATATTTCGAAGCCCATATGCACGTCGCATTAGCTCTGAACTTGTCTGATATATAAGTATTTAACAAGGCTAGATTTAGATTTGTTCACCCTGGAAGAGATTTGAGCTCGCAGAAAATCAATCACATGAGCACGCACGAGTTCCAGTTAAACAAACAACTAAAATATAATTAAGCTTAATCCTAGCCGAAATAATTGTTTGGCCAGCTCGATCAGTCCTGCCAATTGATAAGCTAAGTTGCACGGGTGCACATGCTTAGCACCACTAATTATCGGCGCTCTTTGTGGGAGGTGCATTTAATGCCTTAAGACTGTTGATTTGATTTCCCTTCATGTGGTTTTGTCAGAGACTGATCGAGACAGATTAGCATCTCTGTCATCTGCTTTTTGTTTAACTGAATATATATGTTTCATCTGTGAAAACACCATGCCTGGATGAAATTAAATTGGATTTGGTCAATGTTTCCAGCTAGTTTCTCTTTGGTGTCATAAGTAGCTCCAGGTAGATCACCTCGCATGATGAACCTAGTTGATCTAGGGTTGGAATTTAGCATGAGCAAGTGTTTAGTATCTTGATTTGGATATTAATCTAGCTATTTAGGACCAGTTTGCGGCTGCAATGTGAATCACTTGTGTTTCTTTTTAATAATTTAAGTGCTGTATTGAAAAAACAAATATCTAGAAGTCTATTGGGCAAATTAGATTAAGGCTATCCAATGCTTGTCATGCAACATTCCACCCACCGTTGTATTATTCAGAATGCGGTAGCAACCAGCTAGCTGCATTTATAATTCGGTTAAGGGCTAAGTTTCATATAAATTTTGCAAGAATTTGACGAGAAATGATACATTTTCTCTTGGAATCGACAAAACACATTTCTCAAAACACCGAAGTGTCTGTGTTATCGTGACTCATCAGTAACAAACAGATCACATGAATCGGTTGGTGACAGAGTACAATAAGGGCCCAAGAAACGCGCTTAACCGCACGTTGATCGCTCAGAAACGAAATGCAATTAGCCACACTAATCATTGATGTTTACATCTAGAATTTGCAATGATTCAGCAGCTTAGATCTGTTCATTCCCCTGGAACCACACTCATGCTTCACATCTACACATCAGACGGAAAGAGACAGACTAGGAATTGACGAATTGTGCGTTGCAACTTCCAGAAAGAGAAATCATTGAGTGCGAACTGAGCGTAACTCAGCTGGTTTTTGATGTGGTAGAAACTGTTAAGACTTAAATATGATAAACGCATGTTGTGGCTTCGTCAATCTGTATATATGCGTGTTCATGGTTGTGAGTGTGCACTGGTATATGAGCGTCCGCATTTATACGTTTTTAGAGCTACTACTCGTACATGATCAAACATAACAAGCTAGTCACAAATTTGATATTACCAAGTAGCTGTTCTTGGACAAGTTCAGATTTTCAGAATCCTATATTTGCATTTGCATTAGCAGTGATGCTGATAGATACATGGATGGTGATTAAGCTAAGGATCATCAGGTCTGGGGATTAGCGGTGGCTTGCTGCACTACGGAGAGATCGAGCGGCTGCGCGTGGTTGTGTTCATTCTCGTAGGTGACGAGCAGCATCGCCGGGTCGCTGCGACACCTCTCCACGTGCTTCCTCGCCGGGCAATCCTTCTTGCTGCTGCACCTGTAGTATCCCCTGCATCAAACCCAACACAATCAATCTCATCAAATTTCTCTAATTTTTTCATCTCAACATTTGATCATGATCCCCGCAAAAAAAAAAAAAGAAAAAAAGATCATGATAGAGCGCAGGGTACAGAGTACAGATTGCAGATCAGTTGGAAGTGGCCGTATTAATTGGCATGACAGAGAAGTTGATCATTAGCTATTGTCTTTCAAAGATGATAATGAGATGGTTATTCTTGTCTTAAGTTGAAATTGATCATAGTAATTGGGAATTTGGAATTGCAAAGAAGTTGATCAGTAGCAGTAACTGAGATGAACGAGTATTATGAAGCTATGACTGAATTTTGAGATGATTAATTGTGCTTAGTAGTGAGATTTACTACCTTGGATGAGGAGAGCCTTTGATTGGTTTCTGGCCATACTTTCTCCAAGAGTAATTATCCGAAGGTATATCGGCGACCTTGTCGCTGATCGCCGGCACGGTGACCACCTTCTTCTCCCTGGGTTTCCTGCGAAGAAATCAGAAGCAAGAACATGGTCAAGAACTCAAGATCATTGCAGAAATGGCCGAGAAATGGTGGCGAGATTGACACGGACTTCTTCTTTGGGCAATGGCATTTGCCGCCGGCGTCGTCGTCGGCGGCGGCCTTCCTGGCGCACGACGACGGCTTCTTGGTCGGCGCCGCGGCGGCGGAGTTGGTGGCGGCGTCGGACATGCTGATGAGCTGGCTGCTGATGGAGGTGAAGAAGGAGGTCGCCGCCGACGAGGTGCACACCGAGTTGTCGAAGCTGAAGCTGATCACCTCCTTCCCTCCGCCGCCGCCGACGCCGCCGCCGCCGCTCCTCGGCATCTCGATGTGGAACTTGTCGCTGATCGGCTTCTGCTCGAACTGAAAGCTCTTCATCGGCTGCTGGAACTGGATGTGATTTGCGGAGGAGGAGCTGTTCACCATGGGTGCAGCTCCAAGCTTCGAGCTGTTCTTGGCAGCCGCCGCCATGGATGCAGCTGGAGCAGGAGCGCCGCAACTGTTCAAATCCAAGAGCGTCGTCTCAAGAAACAAGCTCCGGTCAACCACCGCCGGCGTGACGTTCGCGGCGGAAGAAGCCGCCGCCGCCGTTGCCGGAGACGGCGGCGCAGGAGAAGTAGTGGTACTGAAATGGAGGCGGCCATTGGTGGGAGCAGGAGAGCTCGCCGCCGCCAACGGGTGGTCCATGAGGCAGGTCGGATCAACCGGCGGCGAGCTCCTCCTCTTGCCAAGCCTCGCCCTTGCATGGCCGACCCTGTTGCTGAGGATGGTGACCACCTTGCCGAACCTTGACACCGCCTCGTCGGTCTCCGCGACGGCGGCCATCAGCCGGAACGGGTCGCCGGACTTGGACAGGATGGCCACGAGCTTCTTCGAGCTCTCCACCGCCGCCACGTTCGCCTCCTCCACCCCATCCATGGCGAAACCAAAACACACTTCACAAGAATTTGCACCAAGAAATATAAATTTCAAGCACCTTTGGTGTTGCAATGGAACAGTGAGTGTTTTTCAGCTGAGAAATCAATGGATTCTAGCAGAAACGAGCAGATCATAGGTAGTAAATAGTAACTGAATTGATCAAAGATGAAGAACAAATTTGACCAAGAAAATAAAAAAGAAAAAGAAAGGAAAGGAGCTTTGTAAGATTGGATCAAACAGATTTCTCTATGAAAATCTAGGAGGAACAAGAGATGAAAAGCTGCAAGATTGCAAGAAATGGTGGCGTAGGAAAAAGTTTATGAATAGATCTTGGTGAGATTTTATAGAGGAGGAGGAGAATACTAGCATTATATGATGGCAAATGAAATCTCATTGGGTCCTTCACTTGTTCAGGAAGTAATTCGGGGAATATAGAATTCCATCTGGGAGTGAGAGGTGGAGCACCATTGGAATAAAATTTTAGCAAAGTCAACGAGACTGCTCCTGATCAAGTGATCACAGCCGTCGGTAGGATGGACGGTCCGGATGCTATTTGACTTTGCTTATATATATATTTTTTTTGTTTACATTGAAACTGAAGTGTGGACATGGAACTAAACTTTTCTGCAGTTTCAAGTATTTTATGCTCATTATCAAGTACAGGGACTTGAAAGAAGTTGATGAGCTCATAAACATTTTCCTTTAAAACCATTATAGCTGTTTTATTTATAGGATTATGACTGCAAGTCTTAGACAATAAAATTCAATAAGGCATTATTTTTGGGAGAAGTAAAAAATGAATTGAATAAGTCGCTTTGGCTGTATTTATATTTTTTGCCAGCTCACTGGCAGATGAATGGATCAACATTTTGGAAGTCAACAGAAATTCCATTTGTTTTTGTTTGGTGGAAATACTATATCATCGGCTTGCTGTTCGATTCCAGCCGTCATCTCCACCAGTGTCAGTCACAAACAATTCCATATGAAATTCTCCAAATTTTTTTTATCGAAGCCAACCTCCTTTTAACTGATGATATGATTGAATACATGGCATAATTTGAACCCATAAATATACCCCAGGTAGTGAGGAAAAAAAACATAGAACACTTGCACGTTGTAGGATACAATAACAATCAGTCAAAGTGTAGGTTTCCTATTAATTTGTTCAACAGTACAGCTTATTTTCGTATGAACAGTTCAATTTTAAAAAATAACTTTCAGTTCAATAAACTTCGAGGTCGTTTTGGAAGGCCGAAATTACGGCCCATTTTTTAGAGATTAGGCCGAGATTTGACCGTTGGCTAGAAAAGGCCTGAGAGGCTTGGAGATGTGCTGTAGAAAATTTGGAGCCCAATAAAACGCAGGCAAGCAAAAAGGCCCAAATTTGGCTTTCATGCAAATAAGTTCACTGAACCCTGATTTGGCTTGCAGTGAGGCAATTTCGTTGGCTTTAGACTCTGGATTCCGACGGCGTAAAGTTGCTTCTGATTGCCTTGAAGTGGTTACCAATTTGAAGATTGAAGTCCAGGAGATTAAAGTAAGGTCAAATTCTGGGGTTTGTTGATTTTTTCCATCAAGTTCAGGATTCGAATAGTACCAAGTTAAGGATTCGAATAGTGAAGCTTATATGTTAACTTGGAATGTGTCTCAATTTGAGAAACACCCATGGGTCTTCCGGCTAGCTTCACAAGGTGGTGCGCTAAACGACCTGTGTTTGAAGCCAACCCACCCTTTCTATTTATTTGATATTAGATCATTCGCTAATTGGTTTTAAAATATAAGCATTTTGACATTTTAGAGGTTTTAATATTTAACGGCAAATACAAATATTTATAGGTATTACTTCACCTACCTCCTACTACTCTGTAAAAAAAAAGACAAACTCCGTCCCAAAAAAATATTTATAGGTATTACTTCACCTACCTTCTGGACATGCGGTAGGTGAAGTAAATGTCCAAATTCGTAGTTAGGATTAGACTTTTTTTTAAGGACAGAGGGTACCTTCTATTTTATTTTTTTACTAAATAATCTTAGCATCAATCATCCCCAACGTTCCAAAACCCTATGGGTGTGTTTGAATAATGGAAAATGGGAGGTGGGATTGGGATTGGAAAACTAATAAAGGGTTAGGATTAAATGGAAGAGCGAGAATGGATGGTTAGGATTTAAAGATGTCTTTTGATGGGTGTGAAATCATTTCCCTATCCCATTAGCCAAACAAGACCTATAGTTTTAAAAGAGACATCGTATTTTTTTTCTTTTCATCCTTAATCTCTATGAGTGCTTATATGTTCCTACGGTGGGAGTATTAAGTAGGCAAAATTTACTACAGGACACTCAAAAAACGTGTAATTAGCTAGGAGACACCGCAAAAACGTGACACGGCTGATGGACACTCCAAAAATTGTGTAATTGGCTATAGGACACCGGAGACAATATTTTATAATTTCCGGGTCAAAAGAGGTGATAATTTTTTCTAAATGACGAGATCACCCCTGGCGCCATCTTCCCCCACCCCAAATCACAAAATTTCTTAGCAAGGCAAGCGCACGACTTGGGGCGACGGCTACAGCGGGCGGCGTCAGGCTACGGCGGCTTGGGGCGACGGCTGCAGCCGGCGGCGTCAGGCTGCAGCGGGCTGCGGCGCTTGCGACGGCTTGGGGCAACAGCTGCATCGGGCGGCTTCGTTGGGCGGCGTCAGGTTGCGGCGCACAGCTGCGACATGCGGTTGCGTCGACTATGGCAAGCTACGGCGTCCGCGCTGCCATGGCCACCACTGCCTTCCTCCGCGCCCACCCTGCCTGCAAGCCCCCTCCCCCTCCCTTGCCACCGCCACCGTGCGCGTTCATCTGCCGTGCCGCGGCGGCGGGCAAGGCATTACGCTCACTGGCCTGTCAACCTAGCTCACCGACGTTTTTGCGGCCTCGCCGGCCTCGCCATCGCGCAGTGCGCCGCCGAGGCAGACCTATCCGTCCGCGCCATGGAGCGCAAGCAGGAAGCAGCCACACGCAGGGCCGGCCGGCGGCGAGGGTGGCGGCACTCCATGGTAGGGGCAATCTCGTCATTTGGAAAAAAATATCACCTCTTTTGACCCAAAAATTATAAAATATTATCTCCGGTGTCTTACAGCCAATTACACAATTTTTGAAGTGTCCATCGGCCGTGTCACGTTTTTACGGTGTCTTCCAGCCAATTACATATTTTTTGAGTGTCCTGTAGCAAATTTTATCTATTAAGTACTACGTATGGCTAGACGTGTGTGCTTGTAATTGAGATTAGAAAATCACGATAAATGCCCCCAAAATTTGAAGTATCAGCGGTGAACAAGTCGAGGCAGCTTTTTGATCCCAAAAAATGACAAACGATCTCGGCACGTTTTGGTGTGTTACTCTCGATATCCAAAAGTTTAAGACTTATTTTATTTTTTTTCAAAAATCTAAAACCTATATGTATTTTCTATGTGTTAAATTAAATTGTTAACTGAAACCTAAAAAGTTATTTTAGTACTTATTAGTTATATGCATGTGTATAGTTTATTGGTTTTGTTACATTGTAGATAGTTAATTAGTACTTTTTAGTTTTGATGAAAAAAATAACTATTAGATTTTTGAACGAAGGGAGTAGTATTACTCTAGCATCGTGGCGTCTTTCTACATCTCTCTTTGGACGGCGTTTGGGTGACGGGGCCGGCAGGCACATGGTATGTGATTCTCGCCCATTTCGCGGCGTGATGAGGCTGCGAAAAGCGTGCCTCGATCCCTTCTTCTGTTGCTTCTGTCCAATCTGATCTGCAGAGATATGGATGGATGTGTGTTGGTACATCGGTTGGGACACGGGAAAGATGAAGATTAGTTCAAACATGCAAGTGTCCAAAATCCAAAATGGTAGTGGTGGTGGACGTTTCTCTCTTGTCCGGAATCACCCGACATTAGGGTGCCATGGCCGGACATGATTGGCGCTGTCAAGCAAACAAACTGTGCTGAAAAATATAAAATGCCACAAACGTGTTTGAC
The DNA here is from genome assembly GCA_000338895.3 of Oryza meridionalis. Taxonomy (NCBI): domain Eukaryota; kingdom Viridiplantae; phylum Streptophyta; class Magnoliopsida; order Poales; family Poaceae; genus Oryza; species Oryza meridionalis. Next base: position 37,465,917 of record CM002526.2, on the reverse strand, counting down.
TGTTTATATTGCCTGGAGAAAATAGGATTTTTGTGGATAAATTTTGAGGCATTTCGTGTTGTGTACCAGAGAGTGATGCCTTGGATATTCGGTGTGTATGGAATGAGTGTTCAGATCCTCGTTAGCAAATGCACTGTGATAATATAGGCTTGACAACTACCCGATGAAAAACACATAAGGTCCTGGTTTAGTTCCCAACTTTTTTTTTTCAAACTTTTAACTTTTCCATCACATCAAAACTTTCCTACACACAAACTTCTAAATTTTTTTTGTCATATCGTTCTAATTTCAATTAAATTTCCAATTTTAGCGTGAACTAAACACACCCCTAGTGTGCTATTTCTTATAATAATTGGCTATATCTCTCATGAGCAAAAGTCGGGATGTTTCATTCTATTATTAAAAAAAACACACCCCTAGTACTATTTCGTATGCTACAATTTTTCATGTTCCTATGGAAAATTAAATTGTTCTATATGAAATTTATATGAGTAAACTTTAACCAGAATTTGAGAGACGAATTTTTCACAAGATGTGAAAACGCGACCACCGAACAATTATAGCTCCTCGGTGATTTCATGACAATAACCGACATAATTCAAAAAAAGTAATGTTACTATGTTAATTTTTTTATTTTTATTAAAAGAATTGACTGATTTATTGAACACTTTTTAAATACAAAGTTTTTTTATGGTCCTTAATGCTTCCTATGATCTCTTTATTTTATTGTGTGTTTTAGCATGTTAGCTATGCGAAGATCAAAAGTGTTCTTAGAGTAATTTTATTTATTACCTTGATATAATTAATTGAGATCAATACAGTTTTTATTAACTTTAAGAAAATATAGAATTTTGAAACCCGACTTTTCGAGAGACACGGTGTTGCATGTGACATGAGTAGAAGCTCAACGCTAACACGCCATATGTCCTCTTGATAGACACATTCACGGCCCATCGCACTTGAAGCGCACATTAATTCCGCCCGATTTCATCTGCCGACGATACAACGACAACAAGCCACTTTCCACTTGATGCCGATCGAGCTACTCCTTGAATAAATAAACCCCCTCCAACTCGCAAATCCCCAATTGCAATTTGGATCTTTAGTTCTTTATTCAAAGAAAAAAACTAAAAAGAGAAAAAGAAAAACAGCTTCCAAATCATTTCCCCTCTTCGTCTCCTCCAGCTAGAATCCGCAGCCTCCTAGATCCACTCCGATCGCAGCCTAGGGTTCCGCCTTCGCCATGGCCGCCTCTACTGCCTCCTGGTCGCGCTACGGCACCGTCCCGGCGGCGGCGGCGGCGGCGCCTCCCCTGAAGCGCGAGGAGGTGGTGGGGGATGGGGACGGGGAGGTGGCGGCGGCGGCGGCGGCGCCCTCGCCGTCGCCCGCCACGGCGGCGGAGGCCGGGGTGGCGTTCTTCTCGCGGGCGAGGGCGGTGGCGGGCGCCGCGGCGGGGAGGCCGAGGGCGTGGAGGGAGGTGCTCGACGCGACGGCGTTCTCGCGTCCGGAGAGCTGCGGGGAGGCGCGCGCGCGGGCGCGGCGGAACCTTGCCTACTTCCGCGCCAACTACGCGCTCGCGGCGCTCGTGCTCGTCTTCCTCGGCCTCGTCTACCGCCCGGCCTCCATGCTCGCCTTCCTCGCGCTCTTCGCCGCCTGGCTCGGCCTCTACTTCGGCCGCGGCGACGGCGAGCCGCCGCTCGCCTGCATGGGCCGCGAGGTCGACGACCGCGTCGTGCTCGCCGCCCTCTCCGTCGCCACCGTCCTCGCCGTCGCGCTCTCCCGCGCCGGCCTCAACCTGCTCGTCTCGCTCGTCCTCGCCGCCGCCGTCATCGGCGCGCACGCCGCGTTCCGGATGAACGTGTACCTCGACGAGAGGGACGCGTACGACGGATCGTCCTTCATGGGGAGCTCCTATGGCGGCTACGCGCTCCCAAGATGAAAGAAGCATCACTACACTGAAATGAGATGAGACGAAGGTGTTCTTTTTTTTTTTCTTCTAAGAGGATTCTTGATGTGATTCTGATCTTGTGCTTGTGTTCTTGGATTTCTGTAGTTTGCAATGTTGTGTATAGAATTTTCGTTTTCATTTTTGAAGGGAGTTTTACATTTGTTTGATGTAGTATGCTCATTTGGGTGAATTTTTTGGGCTGATTGTGATGATTTCAAGTTGGTTTGGAGGAAAATTTTGTCAGCCTAACTGTAAACCATCCATCCTTTCCTTCTCAAAATAAAAGGGAAAAAATCAAGCTTGTGAACTGAACATAACATCAAAATCAAAATGCGATTGATCGAATGTTCATATGAATAAAACACAACAGGTCAAGAAAATGATTTACTTTGGAAAATTTAGTTGTGTAGGAGGGAGATATTATCAAGTGGCAAATGACCGAAAAAGCATATATTGCCAGTTTGCCAATACACAACTCTGGAAAACGAGAATTAATTCCGATTATATGCTAATCCTCATCATCTTGCAGTCATATTAATAAGAGTTGTACTGTTTACAAAAGCTTTCTATCCCCCCAAGTGCTATGATTCTCTTCTGAACTTCTATAGTTCTATGAACCAATATCTTGATGGTATCAGAGTCCTACCAGCAAGTTAGATATACAAAAGGTAAATCCAGGTAACCATCCCAGAATTAATTTTAAGAGTCCAATTGCTCACAAAATATAGAAACCTTAATGCTAGTTCAGCTCATTTGGACCGACCAAAAAATGAGGGCGATGCAGAGAAGTTAAAAGCCACTCAACGCTTGGCGTCGATGGCTTGCTTGAGCTTCCTCCCGAGGGCATAGGCAAGGGGCGGTGGCACGGCATTCCCGATCTGCCTGTGCTTGTTCTGGATGTTGCCAGCGAAAAGGTAGCTATCGGGGAAGCCCTGCGTGCATACAATAGTGACAGTGTCATGTAGGAATAGATCAGAAGATTCAGAAACAGATCAGAAGATTCAGAAAAAGGGCAACAAAGTTGCAGATGCAATAATGGCATCTCGGTAGAATGAATGCATGCTTGAACAGGTTCAAGAAGGAATGGACAAAGCAGTTCTGCCGAAAAGAGAGATGATAATATATCTATTGATTTATGGTTAAAGAACTAAATTTGTTTACTTTGAAGGATAAAACTTACTGAAAATTTGTTTGTTTGGGTTAGTCAATGACTCGATGATTAGTTAAGCATCATTAGCCTGTTGCCGCAGTGAATGTATGGGGGATGAAAATCGTTATGTGTACCTGGGATCGAGCACATTCACGGACAGTAATGATCCTGTCCTGCTCAGGATGGAAGCACATGCCGACCTTGCCCATTGGCTGAGGATCCGTTACAGAAGTGGGGAAATTGCCCTCCCAGTCCAACCTACCGTACAGTCCTTTCCACTGATTGTGCCTTTTGGCTGTGTTGGGCAAGCACCAAGGGATCAAGTCCACCATTTGCCCTGTGGACAGCTTCACCTGTACTTGCACAGTCAATGAGCAGTAATTAGTGTTTACAGAGTTTAAAAAAAAAAACAGGAGGCAGGTGAAGTTAATTAGAGGGCCAAATGTTAGTACCTTTTCATCTGGCAGGTCATGCCAGTCGCAACCTGGGCGCTTTGGAATGTGCTTGCACCTTATGAGATTCAGCTCATTCATCTCTTTAGATATGTGGTCATTCAGTGAAGCCGTGTCGCCTCTAATCTTCTTCTGGAACCAAGACACAGGACCGCTTCCGTACTGTAGCACATCAAACAAAGAAGTTTATTCAACTGACATAAAGCGGCAGCTTAAGAACAGGAGAACTTGGCGAGTGAAGCTAGTGCGATATGTAGGGTATACCTGAATTGTTGGTTTGCCGGCGCCATTTTCCACAGCTGGTAGATCCCCAATTGTATCTCGAACTGTAATTGAGCGGAAAGGGGCTCCTGCAGCGGTGCTCTTGACAGCGGCGTAGAACTTGCCGTCAGGTAGAGTTATTTTCAGCTCAGGGCTAGCAAAGACGTGCATTGGTTCAGGCCACTCTGGAAGAGTCTCTCCAGGTGCAGCGGCCCAAATGAATGCCCTTTTCCTGGACTGCGCAACACCATAAGCCCCTGCCTCTAAAATTCCAAATCGGACCTAAGAACATGTAAACAAGGTTAGAATGTATACAGAAATGGAAATGGTATAGCACAAGCACAAGTGAAGAGGAAGGGTCAAGCACCTGGTATCCCATCTCCAGGAGTGATGCCAGTGTCAATCTGAAGGTCTGTCCTTTGTTGAACGAGACAAAGTTCCTAACATTTTCTAAGAGAAAGAATCTAGGACGGAAATACTCCGCAAATGACAGGAATGCTAAGATCATCTCGCACTGGACTTTGCTCCAGGGACTTTGATTGAATCTGTTCATCCCAGAAAAACCCTATAAAAGGATAGGCCAACAGGTCAAGCAATTGGCTTGCAATGTCGAATGTGTTGTTAAGAGCTTCCTGGTAAACAAGCAAAAGCCACATAGCAACTGACCTGACACGGAGGGCCACCATTTATGAATTCTACTTCGCCAGGCACGGGCAGATTCTTAATCTTGTCCTCAGAAAGTTTAGCTGCTCGTTCAGCAGCCTCAGAAGTGGAGATGCAATCATCAGAATCACCACACTTATCCATTATTGCCCTGCATGATCGTATAGAAACCGGCTGAAGATACAATTTACAAATACATGATGAGCATATCAAAGAGGGAAACAAAGATGGCGTACTTCAGAATCACATTGCAGTTTTCGGCAAATACTGCAGCTTCTGGATGATTTTCACCAAATGCTTCCCCAGCAGGTTCTTCATATTCAATAGCCCATTTAGTAAGTGATACTCCTGTACAATCCAATGGTCAGAAGGTAACTGGAGTCAAGATGTTCCTATGAAGCAACATCTACATGAGCAAAACATACCTGATCGCTGCAATCCTTCAGATAAACCTCCACAACCAGCAAAAATGTCAAGTGTTGCAAGACAATTCTCTGATTGCCCATCCTTTGGTTTGTCTGAACCACCTAGCTCAATATCACAAATTTGCTTTCCTTTGTTCTTTTTTGAAGCAGGTACCTTCCTTGTCAGTTTCACAAATTTAACATTGGATGGTAGCTGGTTAAAGATCATGCAAGACAAGGTCAATAATATGAAGACATCTCCTAGTGGAAACAATGCAGATAACTAGGGATTCTGAAGAAAAATTTGGAAGTAGCTGACCTGTTTGAGAGCTCCATTAGCAGGATCATATAAATATTCACAACAAAAGACGTGTTCAACCACCGCTGGAAGATCTGAATTTGGAAGGTCATCCTTCAGTCGGACCTCACATTTTCCCTCTATCATCACCACAGGTACACTTATTATATCTTCACTGTAGTACACCTGGATCAAATCACAAAGTACACAACAATCAAATACCAAAGGCCAAAAAAGATAAGTTTGGGTGAAATCACAGTATTGCCAATGATGCAGATGATGGAAAAAAGGCAAACCTCTCGGATGTCTGATGAGTATGCTTTTGTTGATGAAATGTCATCAGGTCGGTAAAACCTTCTTACTTTCACTTTTGTCGATTCTGGATTAGCTTTCCTTGATCCAGTAGGACCATGGACACTCAGCAGATGGCATACTGCATAAGGTTTTAGACCCACATTCCTTCCAGCCTTGTAGGTCTCATGGCCCTCCCATTGGGAGAAAAATTCAGGCCTGATATACAGAAAGTCATGGATGTTATACGTAATATTCTCAAAGACAAAGCTACTCTCAGAAAGTAACTTGAATTCATTGCCAACTGGTTTTCTCTCACAAGAGCTACAGATGCCTGTGCCATTTCCAATTTTATCATACGGAAGGGAGAAGAATCCACCTTTCTCAGGCCAGTATAAGCTTTTGCAAATATATTCCACTGGCAGGCCCTTCCTTTTCCTCTCCTCTGCCTTGGCCTTTTCAATTCTCTTAGCTTCAGAATTCTCTTTTCTGTACTTGTGGCCCCAAGGCAGTGATTGGATATTAACAGTCACCAACTCTTTGATTTCACTTGCTTCAAATTCTAAACAGTCATTAGTCAAGAAAACCTCTCTATCATTTGCAGCATTGCCAAGAACAGTCTGTGAACCTTCTTGCAGAATTATCCCATGAATCATATTTTTACCATCAAGTTTCTCATACATATACTCAACAAAACACATGATGGTTTCTCCTGAATCATCCTCTATTGTGACTGTCGCACCAACAGAAATACTGAGGTCTTGAACAATAACACATTTGTACAGAACTTCTCCTGACACTGTTTTTCCAGCTGTTTGACCTTCCCATTTGATTTCCTTGCGAGTATCTGCTGACGACTTTCTAGACCGTGTTGATGGTGGAGTCCTTGTGGCCTTCTCATCTTCAACATTTACCTCCTCTTCAGCATCATTGTCTTCATTTTCTTCCTGATCTTCAATTTCCTTTGGTTCATTCTGATCTTCTTCCTTTGTATCCCCAGGGAAATAAGTGGCATAGTATTCACCCCATATCTTGCTGATCAACGTTGTAGTTGTAGCACGCATAAGCTTCTTTCTCAGTATTGGACCCATTTTTGCACTTGGATTCAGATTCTCCCCTCTCATCTGTTGAGATTTTTTCTTGATGGCCAACTTTGTGTGCCTACTTTCCTCCATCTTTGCTAGAAGGCCTGTGATGAAGGCACACCGTTTGACAGATTCATCTGGAAAGTCTGCAAACTGCTGAAGTATTATCTGTCCATGCACCACGACATATCTTTCAACGGTTGGTGCTTTTGATGATATAAATGCAGGGTGTCTACTGTCAAATTCTGCTATTTTCTTGATAACTTCAGCAAAAGAAAGCTTTGAAGCGCGACTTTGCTCTTTTAAAAGGGTGATGATACTAACAGCTAGCCTTGCTGTTTTCAGCACAGGCTCACACCATGGAGCATATTGCTTTGTTGGCTGGCGTAATTTGTACCTGGAATTGATTACCAGATGTAAATTAGAGAGAAGGTAAACACAACATGGTTGCAAAATTCCATGCTTCAAACAAAATGCCAAATTCAAGTGTGTGTGTGTGTGTGTGTATGATATGTTATCCGAAGTGCATTGAATTTATTTTTCCATCATGAGCTGGTAATGATCAAGACTAACTAAGCTAAAATATTGTACCCCTTGGAGACAATGGTAATACAAAAGGAAAATGGAATTGCCAGGGTATTTACCAAGCAACGTCAGTTCGAATGGTTATGCAGATCATTGAACCACCAAATTCTACAACCCACTCTTTAATTGGGCTCAAATAAATTGGAACTCCTGGATCTTCCCGGCCAGATTTACTTGAGGAAGAATGTAACTGTGCTAGCTCAGCTGTTGAACAGCAACTACCATCATCCTCTCTCATAAAACCAGATCCAAATACCACAATATCATTTTCTGCACCAGCTTTCATAGGGATGAGCTCCAAAGAAATGAGTCTGGAATCTGAATTGTATAGAGCCCAGTTGTCAAGGATTCTTACAGGTACATCATCAGAATACATACCAATATCACTATCAAATATGTACTCATCCATTTCTTGGTTATATGGTTTATAGTAGGCTGGCAGTGGGTAGTCGTTTGCAATTTCAGTTTCACTAATCTTGATGTAGATATTTTTCTGTGAAGTTCCACGCTTGCCTCTCTGCTTCATCATTTTCCATTCTTCCTCTTCCTGCAACAGCCTTGCTAATTTTGCATCCTCATCCTCAGTCAGTCCCTTGTCTTGCCCATCCTTAATCCTCAGAGTTCCACTTGAGGGCATAGCTGGCAAATGTGTGAATCCTGCTCTTGATTTACATTCATCTTTCAGTGCAACAAGAACTGGCAGTGTGGCCAACATCTCATCATCATTGCCAGCTGTATGGTCTAATCCAATAAGCTGTTTATATATGAACTCACCAGAGGAGATCACAAAGTCTTTGGTTACTGTTCCGTTGAAGCTTCTGTTTGAATTAATGGAACGGACAACACCAGCAATTAATTCTTCTAAGTCCACCTGAGGATTTCCACCAACTGATCTAGCTAACTTCTTATAGACTTCAACACAGACACGTGCCTTCTCACTGAAGTGTTCAAAATAAGATCTGTAACTGCTTGCTGGCCTCACACATTTGTAATCTGATGTTTCTGTTGAGACCCAAATTACTGCAGCACCTTCATCATAGCCAGAAATCGCCCAGTTTTCAATTCGTCCAAACCCCGAACAACGTATTCCCTTTCCCCTATCCTTTTCCAGATCATCATCCAAGGGCATGATAAGAGCTGTTATGAAAATGTCGTCAACTTCAGACATTTCAAAGGGTTGCAGATTACCATCTCCATCATGTAAGATGAAATCGATGATTTTTCTGCAAGGTTGACCATCTTCAGGTCCCGTCCTTGTCAAATTAACAGCCTCTATTTCCTTCTCTTCAACCCGACTTTCCTTGGTTGTGATAATTGAATCTTTTTCTGATAAGTCCAATGACTTCTCTTTGTAGTTAGAACAGGCAGCTGCTCTCTTCGGTCTCTTGCTGGAAACAGGCTCATTACCAAGTTCAGTGGCACCATTACTCTCTTTCTTGGAAACATCAAATTCACTCTCCAAGTTTTCATTCTCAACAGGCTCATCTTCTTTATGAACCTTTGCTCTACGCCTTTTTGTTCCTGATAGACAAAATGGTGTTAGTTATATTACAATTTGAAATAATTGGATACCATACAAGCATGTATCCATCAGATGAACCAAGCACGTTAAAAATATAAACAATAAGTAAATCAACATCAGCATCTTCCTTATAACTGTCAAGCATGTACATGTAGAAAGCTATAGCAAGAATCTAGATTGCAACCAAGCTCAAACATGATAACTCCAAGTGATCATGAGCGATATATACAGGCATATAATTATATATGTGTGTGGCTCTAGTCATATTCAGTAACTCAGAATGGTAAAAATAAGCTGTAAGATACACTGTATAAACTGTCTAACGATCTGACTAAGACTTAGTTAAATCATAAATGCATGAGATGTCATGTGAGAGTGAGATAAGGAGTTACAAAGTAGACAGAAGAAGACCTGTGGTAACAACAGAACGTGGACTTTTCGCCATAGCTCCCCTGTAAATTTGGGATCAAGCAGGCATTTCAATTAGAAGTTCAAAACAAATATAGGAACCAAAATGCAAAATTCAAGAGTTTAGAAAGTACATCAAGAGGTTTGTATGACATCAAAAACAGTTTACAAAAAGAAAATAATAACAGCAACACACCATCACCGCATCATCTCCTTGGAGAATCCTATTAGCTTCAGCAGGCGGTTTCTATAGCATATTGAGCTAGGCTCCATAAGGAAGCTACGGTTATACTAGTGCACAACACAAGTTTATCACATTTCCATGTAGAAACACAAATGCACCGAGTTAACAACCCCGCATAGATTGCTGAATGTGTAACGCGTACTACAGTGCACTAAAATTAAATACTTTATTTAGATAATGGAATAATGTAATAAACACTTTATTCTCATTAGTATTATACCACATAGATTGTTGAATGTGTAAATAGTGCAATACATTTCCAACAGTGTTGCAGCAACCACTGATTTAATGAAAGCCACATTACTAGAGGGCCACACAGAGCATAACAAGCAGCAGTGCAAAATCCTGAACAGCTTCCGCTCGATTATCATTCACCAGTCAACAACAATTCAGCTACTAGCAAATCCGAGGAAGAGGGGGGAGGGGCGACATACCTTACAAGTAGAATCTGCAGGTTTCACCACTGCGGGTCACTGATCCATCGCCGAGTTTGCAACCCCTGCACAACAAAACCAGCCGCATTAACCATCAAAGCGCCATATGCTACTCAGAGCATGAAAAAAATGGCACCAAAAACTCAAATGGACTCATCCACATTCGCACAGACGAAATAGAGGACACGCTCGCGCACAGCATCACTGCATCAGCAGTGGAACAAGCGATCGAAGATGATACGGAGCAGACGAACAAAACTGCCGGCCGCGCAGCAGCCTCACACACCACCTCCACCACGCCGATACACCCAAAAAAAATCTCGGCGATCAGCTCTCCCCACGAAACCACGATCAGCGACGAACCCCCACAAGCCAAGGCAGAGGCAAAACTACCAACCAAAACCCACCACTACACGCGCAATCGCGCCACGCGAACCAAGCAATCGAAGCAGAGCGAGGAGGGGAGAGGGGATTACCGGCGGGAGCTAGTCGAGGAGGAGGAGGACGGCGCCGTTGGTATGTGGAGCCCTTGTCCTTCTCCCTGGGGTTTTCTCCGTGGTGGTGGGGTTTGGAGGGGGAGAGGAGGCGAGGTGAGGCGACGTGGGGGTGGAAGTGGAAGGGGAAGCGGAGGGGACAGGAAGGCGGGGGATTTGAGTTTTTGGGGCTGAGTCCCGAGGAGACGAGAGAGCGGGACCCCTTGGGCGGGAGCTCCGAATATTTCGAGTTTGGACTTTGGGCTTCGCGAAAAAAAAAAATTTTGCGTGTCATATTGGACGTTTCACCGAATGTCGGAAGGGGTTTTTGGAGTTCCATTTTTTTTGCCTCCTAAAAGGAGAGCTGTTTCTAGGTGGGTCGCTTCGCGGCCCTCGGTTCGTCTGAGCCGGACCGGAGTCGAATACTTCGGATCCTGCATCTGCTTCAGTTGATTAGGTGCAAATGTGCCTTTTTGACCGATCCTACGAATAAGAGGCATTAACAAAGCATTTATGAGACACCATACTTTCAATAGGCAAGGGCCAGCCCGAAGATCAGCGGGATCTTTCTCCAAGCTAAGTTTCGACCCCGTTTTTCCAGTTTGTCTGTCCCCGATTATAAGTTCTCGTTGACCACGAATGCAATCCGGGTTAAAGAAATGAAATGGTTGTTGCCTTCTCGGACATGAAATGAAATGGTTGTTGCCTTCTCGGACATGAAATAGTCGAGGTGGAATGTTTTTAAGGTTTGTCTTGACGATAGCGGAAAAGGATGAAAGCTTGATTCTTGGGATCGAGAAATGGCTTTTTGAAAGGTTGCTTTGCGTTGGATGCTCTTTACCCTCCCCACTATGAGGGCTCTGTTGTCTTGGGGAGCGCCGAAAAGAAAGGAGACTGATCTTAACGTTGGCGTCGGTTTTTCCAAGAAAAGTTTGATTTGATTGGTCTTTTTCATGCGCAGTTCACTCGAATCCACTGACTTCATGCACGGGGACTCGACCATCAGAAAATAAGCAATTCTTCCACTTTCTCTCTGTTGCCTATCGGATTGTCGCCAGATACCGCGAACACGATCTTTTCAATAAAATCATCGCGCAATAAATCAACAAAACCTAAAGTCATTTCGGGCCCGAAAGCCCATTGAAAAAAGAGGACGACGGAGTAGAGGCTGTGATGCGGAATGACAAATGCACCCGCAACTTTTCTGAATTTGATGAATGAAATATTCAAGGAGAGGCGAGAGAGATTGAGTGGAGGGTTCGAATCGCAAGATTCCTATTGGTTAATCCTCCAACCAGAACCAACTTAACCTATGGATAGTCTCTGCCGGCCTAGGCTCCATGGAACTTTAAGAAAAAGGATATTGTTTTAGCAGCTCTTATTTCTATTTTACTGCTCAACTAGCTCTTAAACATTAAAAGGGCCTACCCAACTTTGGCCATTGAAGAATGAGTCGAGCAGTCGTCCGCATAGCCTACCCTGGGATTGAGCTTGTCGCATTTCATATTGTAGTCCTGAACAGTACCACTCCCTTGTTTTAGGCTAACGAATTGCTGTCGAAGCGCTTCCCGAGACATCACATCTAAATACTGATCATTGAATTCTCGCTCGAACCACGCCCAAGGAATGGTTGGATTTGAACCATCATTATCTCCATTATGTCTCTTCTTTGCCTCCTGCCACCAGAAAGGAGCATGGAAACATGAGAAGCTCGCTTTTTGGGAAGCTCGTTCCCACCGCGGCTCTGTTCTGGAAACTAACTACTTCTCCGGAAGCAACGTCAACAACTTATGCAAGACTCCTTTCGTAGATTTCCCCTTCCTTTCTTCTCTACACTTATCCGAATAGGTTGGTGTGCCAGCTTCTTCTCCTGCCATCCCACCTAGCAGCAGATGGGCGGGCCGGGCCTGAATGAAGAGCGGGTTTTCATTTATCCTATCTTTTCCTGGAACCCAATTAGAAGGTCGAAAGAGGGGGGGGGGGAATAATATGCTGGGGATATGCAGGAAGGGGTGCTCCTAGGTGTGTGTAGGGGGTGTGTTTGTTCGCGAGAATGGATTCCTCGCACTTAAATCCATCTATGATTTTGAATAGAATTCGTAGGTTTCGACCTGGTGTTGTAACAACCATATCTAGATAGGTTCAGTTTTCAAAACGAAAATCAAATGATCCGAAAATCGTATAAAAATGTGTGGTTCCGAATGCGCTAACGCGCCTTCCGTCCATCAGTGATTTATTCAAAACTCCAAAGATACTTTTAAGGCCGACCACTACATAGGAGCGATAGGAAGCCAAGCCGTCAAAAGGAAAGGCGAGCACCGAGGCAGATGAGAAGAACTGAACAAGCCAAGAAGAGTACTCAATCAAAGCGAGCTTTCATTTTTGCGGGTTATATTTAAACTTGCTGTGTTAGTGGACTGACAGAGTGAGCTCTAAAGCTAGAAAAAAAAGATCCATCTGCGAGTGGTTCGACTTTTTCCTAAGCAAGGACGGAGCCTCGCCTAGCATTTGTGTGTGCGCACCTGCTTTTGGATTATCATTTCCGGTTTTCCGTTTCCCGAGATACTGGTGGTAAGTAATAATGCAGGCATGGCATATTTCGTTGAATCAGTCTTTTTCGCCAAGGGTTAGCACAATACTCCCTAAGATTCAATCCCGCTTCCTTGTGCGGCTTCGTCGAGGAATTACCTGGCACGAAAAGGAAATCCAATTTTGGTAATCCGAAGCCCACCTTACCTTAATCCATTTTCTTGAGGATCTTGACGCGATTCCGGTAATAGGATTACCTTTAGTGGAGTTATTACGTGGAAGTGCTAGTGTGGGTCAATCCACTTTGACTCGTTTTTTTAGTTTACATACCTTTGTACTTCCCAGCAAACTTGGATTCGGCAAGAATCTCATTTTTTGGTAGTACGAAGGGGGAATTGGCCTTCAATTCGATTGATTCTTAACAAATTAGTATTTGCAATTTGAATTTCATTTCAATTATTTGCGAAAGGATATCAATTGCTAGAACCTTCGAGAGGGGGAGGTCATAAGCGCCTATACCGTAAAATCGATTTTCGACGGAGTTTAGTGAGGTTTAGGTACTTTGACACCTAAACCGATTTTAAATGCGAAATATCGCATTTCTGTAAGCATAACTAGTATTGCCCCTCGCCGTGCACGCACAGGGGCGCTGCGACAGCTAAATAAAGCGAGCACTCGGCAACTTCAATCTCACCTCTACCCCGCACTGAGGTCAAAACCATCAGTCTATTGGGAACTAGAGGAAAGAGGAACTCGGGAACAAGAAGGTAGTTGGGGCTCGGGTTTCTCGGCCTGGTATCCTTATCCTCGCGTCCATGATATCTACATTCAACTGTGCCCCGGAGACACGGTCGAAGCACGCCCGCCCCGTGTGCGTCGTGAAACACGAATAAAAAAACTAATTTCATAACTCGCTTGGAAACCGCGAGACGAATCTTTTGAGCCTAATTAATCCATCATTAGCATATGTGGGTTACTGTAGCACGTATGGCTAATCATGGACTAATTAGGCTCAAAAGATTCGTCTCGCGATTTCTCCTCTAATTGTGCAATTAGTTTTTAAATTTATCTATATTTAATACTCTATGCATGTGTCCAACGATTCGATGTGATGTTTTGGGGAAAAAAATTTTAGGAACTAAACAGAGCAGATAATAATAATAATAAACAGAAGAAGAAGAGAATGAAATACATAATGAATTTATGGTGCGTTAATTAGATTGTGTCCGAGTTTAGTTCTAAACTTTTTCTTCAAACTTTCAATTTTTCCATCACATCAAAACTTTCCTACACACATAAACTTTCAACTTTTCTGTCACATCGTTCTAATTTCAACCAAACTTCCAATTTTGACGTGAACTAAACACACCATGTACTGTGTATTCACCTAGCCATCTGTTCCTACGAAATTTATGTATATTCAAATGATATGTTTTGTACATGTATTCCTATCACATTCCTATTTTTTTCCAATCACTGTGTCCGTTCAACCTACATCCCGAATGAGCCCTAACCACTCTCCACTTATGACGTGTTTAGTTCACGCTAAAATTAAAAGTTTGGTTAAAATTGGAACGATGTGACGGAAAAGTTAAAAGTTTATGTGTGTAGGAAAGTTTTGATGTGATAAAAAAGTTGGAAGTTTGAAAAAAAAAAGTTGAAAGTAAACTCGGCCTTAATGAGAAACACTGTAGCATTTTCTTTTCAAACCTTGATCTCTGGTAAACAATTTCAAGTTATTTATATTTGGAACAGAGGCCGTGTTTAGTTCCACCCAAAATAGCCTCAACTTTCCATCACATCACATCCAAAACTTTCCTACACACATAAATTCTCAACTTTTTTTCCAAACTATCAACTTTTCCCAAACTTCAGGATCTAAACACACCCTCTAAACTGATAATCTAGAGCTTATACATTCTCAGCTTAACATCCAGTTAACTACAAGGAATTCCAGAGCTTATATATATACATGCATGATGAATGCACCAGCAAATTCAAATACACAAAGCATAATCTAGTACTACTAACTAGCTACGTGGAGACAACATGAAGTCCCTAGCTCTAACAACTGATACACGATTAACATCTCATTACAGATCACATACCTAGGTACAATGGTTGACGAGAAAAAAAAAGGAAAAAAATGGTTGAAGGTAGATGATCAGAAGCCCAACATGGCTTGTAAAATTAGTAGCATTTATCTACATATTAGTGAATTGGTGTGGCTTGAGCCTCACACAAATTGGAACCGATTCGCAGATCAATCAAGGGCTGACAGTCCAATGAGTGAAGCCAATCACAGATGGTTCAGAAACGAAGCAAAGCTCTGCATCAGCTATGGCAACTTTCAGTGTCAGGTTGGGGTGGAGCTGGGGATGAGGACACATCCACATCTGGCCTTCTATAGAACAATGTCACCATGAATCCAGTGGCCGGGGAGCCTACCGATGAGCGCATTCGGCTCTTTGGTCCTTTCTCAAGCCAGCAATCTGCTAGATCATGCAGTGTCATCCCTTGGCTCACTACTTTGCCACCACACAACACTTCTACCTGCAACCACGACTCGTTGGTGAGAGCAGAAGAAAATAGGCTGTGCAATGAGCAGAATGTTCTGTCAACTTTTGTCAATATAGGGTAATAATTTCACATTTTGCAAGTGTCAAGCAGCACCATGAAACTTGAAGCAGCGAACAGTTATGTCGTTCATTGCAAAGACGAATGCGGTTATGCGCAAAACAAAGTGGCAAAAGTATCTACAGCACAAAATCAACTGAACACTGGTCGGCTTCAGCCTGAATTCAATCAAGCACCAATTGGAAACAGTATGGTGAATTTTCTTGCCTTATCAAATATAACCATGAAGTAAGTTGTTTTCCTCCAAAGAACAGCTAAGAATGTGCCATAACTACATCTAACTATGTTTAGATTGTGGGATTTCATCTCCAGTTAGCCAGTCTTGTCCCTGGCAGGAAAGCCAAATATTGATGGAATTCTTTCTCACCGCTGATTCTAACTAATCTAATCTGGATACTGGCACAAAAAAATTGGCTGGTATTGACGATCACTACAAGAAAGAAAGAAGGAAAGACATACCTCAGTTTCACTTGAGAGGTTAAGTTTCTGTGCAAGGTACTTCTGTATAATGGAAGCAGGCAAATCAACATCCCTTTGACAAATATAACAAAAGGCAGTTGTTAGTGTGGCTTAACAAATACTGTTTTGACTAGAAAAGTGCAACCAAACAACTCACTTGATCCTCAAATACTTTGCTGGTAGTTGTGGTAAAGTTGGTACTCCTCTCCTGAAATAATTACAAACACAAAGCATGATTTCTGCTTTTACTTTGAAGAAACAGAACAAATCTCACAAGACAAATCTAGTGTTTCTCACTGGTCAAAAGCAGCAAGTAGATAAAACCATAGTGCTCGGAATCTCCTCTTTTTACTGGGTTGCTTTGCCTTGAACCTTTTCTTTTTGTTCTTCAACATGAGCAATTTCTTGCTTCCAGTCCTCTTAGCTGCACGCGCATATCTTGTAAAGGGTTCTCTAACCTTTGCTTTACTAGCAGGAGCACCATCATCTGTATCACCAGACTTATTTTTGGTTCTGTTTGTATCTTTTACACTTGATTTGAGAGACTTTTTGTCTTTGCCAAGCTTAAGTTGACAACCCAATGGTCTCCAACCCCCAAGTTTCTTTGATGTATCTTTACTGCCCCTCGAGGTTGAATGCTACATACAAATTGCACAAGGTGGGGAAAAGAAAGTTTAGTCATTAAAACCAGACCAGAAAAAAAGACTCTACACAACAGCATAGAAAAATCGCATCGATTTAGAATTTGGAGGGGGAGGGGCATCGGTTACATTTGATTCATGCATAACATCTCCTTTGCAACAAAAGGTATTTGGAGGATTTTTGAAGAATTTCAATCCTAAGGAAACTTTCCTATGTGTCTATGGAACAAAGGAATGACTCTCCTAAAATCCTATGAAATTTCTATGGATTGCCTCAATTCGTAGGAAACTATTTGAGTTTTGAAGGCAAAAGAAAAGTACTGTGCATCTATCTTTAATGTCACCTGAACTATAAAATGAATTCAGAAGATTCAGATAACCATTTGTTATGTATTAGCCCTTAATATTCACATGTTGCCTATCACAGCCTTTAGCATACCAATAACACATGCGGACAGTGCCACATGTCTGTGATTGTGCCAGCTGCAACAATACGACAATAGCTGGCATACCATGTACATGGCTCTATGGTATGACCTAACCTAGAGGGTTGCTGACAGCATTCTGGTTATGCCGAGGCACATTCATTTGAACAATTCTAATAGTGGATTTACAGACAAGAAATTAGAGTTCTTCACACAACAAATTCTCAGGGGAACCATTACAAGAGAGCTACATACCAAAGGAAAGTTCCGTAAGCACGAAGCTTTCGTTCTCCTCTTTGTCAAACATTTCTGTATAGACACCTGAGGAGCAGGGATTGTAAGTGAAGATAGTGATCTTTCTTTCCTCTTGACAGGTGACGCAATTGGTGAAATGATTTCTGGGTCCTCAACCTTCCTTCGTTTGAAAGGAAATATCTTTGACCTTACGAATTGCATACTGTGATCAACTCTGAACAGAACACAATTGAAAAGATCATAAGCTACAATATCTTTTAAAAAACTGACAAGGGGGAAGTAAAACTTTGTTTGTTATATGCTGCTGATAACTCGGTATCAAGCGGCTAAAGATTAATCAAGGTGTGACCGTGTGAACTAAGTTTGGGTTCATCTCACCCCTTCTGAAGTTATAACTTGTAACGAACAAAAAATTACTCATTAAAATTAACCGAGCAAAACGAAACAGTCATAAAGTCTCTAAGACCATCCATACCAAGATTGAACAGATGGAGATTATTATGATGTTATAACAGTCCATGTGATGCAATCAATACAGTGGCGCAGCACTAGGCTGGTATTGAAAATCACGATTATCATTGGCAATTGAGGAAGAACATGGTGTTGTATGCACAATAATATCAAAAAAGCACGACACCATAGTTGTTATATTGATGGAGGAAGGATGATTGCTCACAGAAGACTATCTCATTTCTACATGCAAGAGAGCAGAGGTGGTAAAGAAAAAACTCTCCCAACTCCCAAATGTCTCTAACTTCTTAGGTGTATTCACTTACATGCACTGCATTGAAATCGCAATATCAAATTGTGGGCATGACATGGAAAATAAAATAATACAATAACTAAACAATGGTTTTAAGCCTCAGAAGTATGTAAAAGTGTAGATAAAATATTTCAGGGGAACAGTGACAAAGACAAACCTGAGTTTCTCCAATGGAGTACACCCCAGTTCAATGTTGCAAGTAGGGCAGCAGCAGGACTCCTTATCGACGAACTCCTCATGTATACACTTTCTGCAGACTGATTAAAGGTATAAATCAATGGTTGAGGCAAAATATTAAAAGAATTAACTGGTAACAGATCAATTGTTTCTATTGGCTGCTGTTGGCAGTAAGACTGCCCAAATTTACAAAATTTTGGTTGGACAATGGGTAGAGCTGTTACTCCAATACTATTGCTTTATGAATAACATTGCAAGAGTCATCCTGGAAAATATGGAATGAATCAGTGTGCCCACATTAGGATTTTATCCTGTCTTATTCCAGAATACCTTAGAAATCAGAAGAAGCTAGAGCCTACCAAATACAGAATACTAAATGATTTATATATTTGATTGCCTTACTTCCTAATGGAGTTAATCATCCAAACAATGTTTCCAAGCATCCAAACAATGGCAAAATTACGATCTTTTAATAAACTAGAAAGAAAAAAAACCTAACATGTTTTCAAGAATGAACAGTAACTAGCAATACTTTATAACAAGGACGCCACACAACATTTTCAAAGAATGGAGTCCCCTGAATACTGAAATCATCAAGGACAACAACTTCCCTTTTTAATGTGATGCAACATATTCCCAGGCCAAGCAGATAATAAAACGATGTGTATGCAACCTTTGCTTCACGCATTTGAGCACCTGACATTTAAAAAAAAAATTGGCACACACTACACTAACCAAAAGTATCACCTTTTACACATCCTCTTGCCCCTTTTCTTCCTGATGAAAATAGGGAGGACCTTCCTACCTCCCTTCATAAATTTCATTAATCTTTTTTTGTTTATTTGCCTGGCATGTTTTCTAATCCTTGCATCGAAGAAATCGATCATCATGAAATTAAATATTATTAAATAAGTAGCGTGCGCCCCTTTCTGGGTAAACGTAATTCGTCACCGCACACGCACACCCACTGCAACCGATCACTTCCACTAGCCTCATCCCAAATCTCCGTAGAACACATGAGCTGATGAGCAACGAACCCAGGAATCACAAGCTTGCCCACAAAGAGAGATAATCACGCACCACCGGGCGTCCCTCTCGCGCATCACCTCAAAACCCCACGGAAATGGCACAACCAAAATTCCAATTTCGCGAACGAACGATGAAATCATCCCACCTTTGACGCACCAACGGGAAAAAAAAAAAATAAACCCACGCAGAAATAGCTCATGGAACGGCGGAAACTGCCACCTTCCATGCGTCACCTCAAAAACCCACCCCCGAATCACCGCGCAAATGTGCAGATTTGGCGCGTGGGGACGACCTCCCCAGCGCGCGGGGCGAGAAAGCGTGGAGACTGTGAGCGGAGCAGGAGGAGCAGGGACTCACAGGTGTGGAGGCACTCGGAGATGGTGGCGGCGTCGCGGAGGAGGCGGCCGCACAGCGGGCAGGTCAGGCACGCCGCCACGCTCGCCCGCCTCACCATCACCACGTCCCCGCCGCCTCCCGCCTCCTCTCCTCCACCTCCAGCGGCATCGGCCGGCGCGGCGCCCAGCATGCTCGGAGCGGCGCACACGCGAGCTCACGACTTCGCTAGGTGGCGAGGTGGACGAGCCTGCGCGACGGCGACAGCGACAGCCAGCGCGCCGCGCGACGCGATCTCTCCTTCCTTCTCCTTCCCCTCCGCCGCCTGGGTTGGAGACGCAGACGCAGACGAGGCGAGGCGAGGCGACGTGTGCAGTTGGGGTGTGTGTGTGAGCAACTGCAGTAGTGGGGGATCGATTGGGTTCGTTTTCTGAAACTGAAGCTTTTGTGTTTTTGCAACGCTGAAACTGTCGAAGACAGTCTCGCCTTTCAGCTGGTCAAACACAGGCTCAACTCTCGTTCAGAAATTTGGGCCTGAATACCCTCAATAGTGGCAAAATGCCCGCGAAGAATTTTGAGGGATAGTCGTATCTGACATTTCGCGCTTAGCAAGCTAAAAGGTTTTACAGTGTGACGACATGTCTAGTTGCTTTGATCGTCAGCTCAGATCTTCTACCCGTACGGCAACAGACAACGAACAGAAGAGTAGGAATTCGTGGTTCCGAGGAACACAACCAGTGCACACACTTGATCACGATCTTCCTTCCAACCAAACGGCGGCAGCAAACATGAATTCAATATATAGTAGATGGGAGCGCCATCCTAGGGTTTCCTGGAACACCAGCAGAAACAACGAAAAAACCATCTAACCCCCTACATGACCGACCCAGGTGTGTATATATATGCACGCAGGCACGTACAGCCTAAAGACTCATATTGAACCTGAACCTTTGCATAGAACAGGCCCAAATAGCATATACCAATAAAACAGTACTACTCCTGCTCAGAATATCTAACAAAATAATACGGCCCATTAGATAATCACCCAAATTAATGATGTTCACTAATCAGCCCAACTCCACTTGCTCCATCGATTTCTTTTTCTCTTGCCGCAACAGACAGCCTCCTCCTTTCACAGACACATGTACCACTAGAAATTGTAAAGTAGCAGTGGACATATCACAAGTTTGCAAGCAACCTACTCCCCAGTCAAAATGAATGGTACTTTCCCCTCGGGTGAATCATCTACGAGTCTCTCTTCCTCCGTGGAAGAAATTTATCTCCAGCTGGGGTTTTTCCACCTTGCATTTCCTGCGCACGCGATCAACTTTTCCCCTAACGGCCATCTCAATCAAATCCATCTCTTCCTCTGCAAAATAAGACAACAAACGCCGTGTTTAGCTTCAAATAATTCTTCAAACTTCCAACTTTTTCATCACATCAAAATTTTCCTACACACACAAATTTCCAACTTTTCCATCACATCAAAACTTTCCACGCAAGAGCACTAAAGTTTCTAAGGTTGGCACTTAAGATGAGATGCAGCTTGTGCAAAAATCATGGTCACAACATGAGAAAATGCCATTTGAATCCCAGCAGAGGAAAGAAAAATATGAGTAGAAAAAACAAAGAAAATGGAACATTAAAGTGGCGAAGCTATGATAAATTGGAGGGGGGTGCACCACCTCAACCGTACATGTAGTGCCACACGGAATTTTGAAGCCATGCTATAAAAGATAACAATAAACTATCAACTGTTAAACATCATACTAGATGATGGCTAAGTCTATGATGAAGATATGATTAGAATTTCTTACATTAAAATGTAAAGTGAAGGGGGCACAATACAAAAATGAGTAAATTCCTTATATGCCATTGAAAGTTCACTAGTTTCCCTATATGCCATTGGAAGTTCCCTATTTCCTTCTAAGCCACTGCTTCAACTTTTCGTGTACTCTTATGCCACTCCCGTCACTTTGCCGTGAAACAACCGTTTGCCCCGCACGGGAAAGACCAGATTGACATTTGCCTTCTGGAGAAAAGTCCTAGACTTCGTTGTGGATCAGATCGATACAGCAAACCAACCACTAGAACCCTAGAATAGTTGCTGCCGGTGGTGACCAGATTCCATCCCCCAACGAGTATGGTGATGGCTGGTATGAAGCCCGGAAGATGGTGGCAGCGGTAGGGCGCGAGTCCTCAACGGTTAGTGGCAACGGTAGCGGCAGGAATCGAGCCCCTGGAGATGGCATTGGCGGCGGCGGCGGCAGCGGCGGCGGCGATAGGAATCAAGTCATCAACGGCTGGCTGCAAGGGTAGCAGCAGGAATCGAGACACTGAAGACGGCAATGACGACAGGAATCGGGTCCTTGATGGCTAGAGGTGAGAATCGATGGTAATGGCGGAGTCCAAGAAGTTACTGTTGGGAGGATACATTGATTCCACCATGGATGAATCAAGCCAACGTACCCCAGCTTGGTTACCTGACGGGTATGCTCTCTAAGCCAATCTACTACTTTAGCATGATTTACAAACATTTCTTACATTTTGTGGTGGATTTGTGTTTGACGCGTCTAGTAACATATAGTTCCTGTGTTCATGCACAGGATGGATCCTAGTACAACATTTTTGTTGAAAATCAGGATGCACAGCCATCAGAGTAGGGATGGCTATACCTTTAACACCACAGAGGTCTTAGACAGAGACAGAGCTAATTTCAAGGATTTTGTTGATGGCATTAGAGATAAATATCCTTGGGGGGATAATGAAGTTGCTACATTTAATTATTATGATCCTGTCAGCAAAAAATGCCTTGAAGTCAGCTCTGATCAATCTCTGCTAGAGATGTGTGACAAGAATGCTAAAACCAAGGAAACTTCAATGTTGTTGCAAATTCATAGGAACAATGCACTTGCTGTAGTTGTTCCACCAACTAACTGGCCTACACCTGAGAACAAATCTCATATCAAAGTTAGTGAGATTTCAGAACATAATGCAATAGATGAGGTGGCATGCACTACATCTCTTCCAATCCCATCTCAGGCATGTGGGTGTGGACGATGAAGCCATGTACTCAGATGATGATATTGCTGCTACTACTGAAGCTGGGCAAAAGGGCAAGGGAAACGACAATGACTTTGCATGTGTGGATGAGGTTGGTGAGGAAGATGAGAGTGATGGAGATGTTACTGATACTACTGATGGAGATTATAGTGAAGAGGAAGAGGATAGTGCTGATGCTGATGTTGAGGAGGATGAGGTGTGCAATGATCCACTTCCAGACAAGCAGCCAGATGTAGTTTACAATAAAAATGATCCACCTATGACTGTAGGAAGTATCTATGAAAACATTGAACAATTTAGGCTGGCTTTAGCTCAGCATGCTATTAAAAAAGAGTTTGAGTATAACATTGTCAAGACTGATCCAGGGAGGATGATAGCCAAGTGTGCAGCTGAGGGGTGCAAGTGGAGAATTCATGCATCAAAAATAATGCAAGACAGTGTAACAATTCAGGTCAGAAACTATATTTTTATATGCATATATATCTTGATGTGTGAAATACATTTAGTAATTTATGATGTGTTATAATGCAGGTGAAGAGAAATCCTGTTGACCATGAATGCTCAAGTGCAAGAAGAAGTGAGAAGGTGAAACCTGCAAGCAGATCTTGGATATGTGAGAAGGTTAAGGATTGGTTATTAGAGGATGCTGGCTTGGGCCCAAAAGAGCTGCAGAGAAGGATACGTGATGATCACAAAGTGCTAGTTAATTACAAAAGAGTTTATGATGGAAAAGAGTTAGCATTGTCCAAACTGTATGGAAAGTGGGAAGACAGTTTTGACAAGTTGTACAGCTACAAGGCAATAATTGAGCAGGAATGCCCTGGAAGTTCTTTTGTTGTTGATCACCATACTGTACTTGAGAAGATTAAATTCAGGATTATTTTTTGCCTTGAAGGCATGCATTGATGGGTTCTTACAAGGTTGTAGACCATATTTAGCAATAGACAGCACCTTCCTTACAGGCAAGTTTAAAGGACAGCTTGCTACTGCATGTGCTGTTGATGGGCACAATTGGATGTATCCAATTGCCTTTGGTGTTATGGACTCCGAGACCAATGAAAATTGGCTTTGGTTCATGGAGAGGTTAAGGGATGTTATTGGTAGACCTGAAGGTCTCACAATTTGTACAGACGCAGGGAAAGGTGTGGATACTGCAGTGCAAAAGGTATTTGATTATGCAGAACACAGAGAATGTATGCTACACCTAGTTAACAATTTTAAGAAGTTTCATGGGAAGGTATTTGAAGATCATCTTTGGCCAGCAGCATATGCCTACAATCCATATTTTTTTCAGCAACATATAGCAGCAATGGATGCAGCCAAACCTGATACGGTTGAATACTTGAAAAAGTACCATATTAGGATTTGGACTAGGAGCCAATTCTCGTCATTATCTAAGGTTGATTATGTTACAAACAAAGCAGAATGCTTCAACAATTGGATCAGGCTTGATAAAGGTCTTCATTTAGTTGACTTTATGGACAATATTAGGTGGAAGATTATGGTTAAGTGGAATAGGAGAAGAACAATAGCCAACAAGCTTCAGGGGACAATTCTACCACACATTGTCAAAGAGTTGAATGATAGGAGTAGGGGCCTAAATCTAGAGGTTACAAGAAGTTGTGATTCAGTTGCAGAAGTTGGATGCAAAGGTGGGACAGGCCATAAATTTGTTGTGAATCTAGAGAACAAGACATGTAGTTGTAGAGAGTGGCAAGTTTCAGGCAAGCCTTGCTCACATGCCATAGCTTTTATCAAATCAATTAGGGGTGCTAACTTAATAGATTATGTGGATCCTTGCTACTCAATTGAGAGGTTCCAATTGGCTTACCGAGCTATAATACCTGCACTGCCTGATAAATCTCAGTGGCCTAGTTCAGACCATGGCTTCTTTTTGCACCCACCAGTTTTGAAGAAAACAGCAGGAAGACCAAAGAAATTGAGATTTAAAGGCTGCACAGAAAATGGTGGAGGAACAAAAGTAAAGAAAGAAAGGCACAAATGTCCTATTTGTAAGGGTTATGGACATCATTGGCATTCATGCAAGGAAGGCAACCCAGAAGAATACCAGGCTATGCTTTCTGAGAGGTAAAAGCTAATGCACTATTTCAGTTCTATCACTATATGTATTAATTTTTTCTTTCCAGGGGACCTCCTAAGAAAAGAAAGAAGGCATCAGTCCCTACGAGACAAGCATTGTACTAGCTGCAACAACATCATCAGCTCCAACAATGTTTTATCCACAAAGGTTAGATATACCTCCTAATATTTAGTCCCATGATACTGTAACCACTTAATATTTGAGCTCACTATCTTCAATCAGTTTACAGACAAAGTACTATAACTGGAAGCAAGAAAAGAAATCAAACTAGCATGCTTTCTACTGGGTTAGTCTAGTAATTGCACTTGCCTCATTTTTACAATAATTATTTATCAAACAAAATAAACCTGAACAAATTATTTTGTCTCACCATATTCCAAATCAAAAGAAAACTAAGACAAGGATTAGTGCAAAGAGCAAAACAAATCCTAGTGGAGATGGCAATGTCACACCTCAAGCTCAGACCAAAGGAAAGGGCATTGTTAATCCTGTGTCACCAGCTGATAGTCCAGCAATGGGGACAAGAAGCAAAAAGAAGCTTATTGTTTAAATTTAGAGATTATTTACTACACAATTTAGTATTTTGGAACTGAAATGGTACTGTATGCCTTGATACATGGTGCGTTGGATGCTCTTTTGGTAGTGAATTAGCGTTGTGACAATATAGTATATATTGCACTGCATGTTAAATTTGGAATCAATTAAGAACCAGTTAACAGATCTCTTAGTTACTTGACATGCTTCATGTGCTTTAGATTAGAGATAATTGAGATTTAGTTCGATACATACTCTTATGTTGTACGAATAATGCATAAGTATTCCCTTAACAACCGCATTGCACAAATATTAGCAAACAGAAGGTAAATGTTAATCTGATCTTTCCCGTGCGGGGCAAACGGTTGTTTCACGTGTGGGGCAAACGGTTGTTTCACGGCAAAGTGACGGGAGTGGCATAAGAGGACACGAAAAGTTGAAGCAGTGGCATAGAAGGAAATAGGGAAACTCCAATGGCATATAGGGAAACTAGTGAACTTTCAATGGCATATAAGGAATATAGTGAACTTCCAATGGCACCCCCCTCAGCCTATGTAGCTTCGCCCCCTCATTAAGTACAGTGTTTCAACTGGAAATATATTTACTCACCAGTGAAAATGATTGAAGGAGATGCCGCTTTCATTTTACTCAGTGGGAAAGGGTCTAGCTTCCCCTTTTGACCCCT
This sequence comes from Oryza meridionalis, assembly GCA_000338895.3. Taxonomy (NCBI): domain Eukaryota; kingdom Viridiplantae; phylum Streptophyta; class Magnoliopsida; order Poales; family Poaceae; genus Oryza; species Oryza meridionalis. The sequence continues at coordinate 37,440,068 of CM002526.2, read as the reverse complement.
GTCTGGAGAAGCTGGCAGTTGTGCCCAGTAGATGGTCCCTCTGCATACATTAAGGATGAGTTAGCGAAAGAAAATATTTACTCAAAAAAATAATTAGCAAATAATTAGTGAAACTGAAAGAGTGGTTGTTACTTTGAGAGAAGGGTTGGATATGATCATACTCATATCCAAGAACCCCCTGTTGACCAGCCATCATGTACATTATAGGATTTCCAGCCGCATCCAGCCTCCACAGCGTAGGATCTCGTCCTGGCATCAGAGTAGCTTTGTCCCAGGCTTTTTTCTTATCATCGGTGGTGAAGTTGCGCTTGTTGGGACCTGAATCATTTCCAGTTGGCGACGGTGTCGCGGTAGCAGGAGGTCCTGAGGCTGAGGGCGTCGTTGTGGCAGGAGCTCCGGAGGGCGTCGCGGATGTATCAGGCGGTGATGACTGAGGAAGATTCAGCCAGTGGTCAACCACGGACGACAAGATGACACCGAAAACCATTCGGGATATTTCTTCGTAACCCCCAGATCCAGATCCCCCGTGTGTGGACGCTGCTAATGGGGATGGATCGGACCGAGAAGGTTCGGTGGACTTGCTTCGAGAGGGAGTAGAGGAAGCAGGCGGTGATGGCGGCTGCGGCGACGGAGGAACAAACGTGGACGGATCTGGCGAAGTAGGGACGAGGAGGATCCCATCCCCGGCTGTGGGAATCCGGCGGTGGGAATGGGGGCGAAGTAGGGTAGGAGTAGTCGGGGGTGGCGGTGGGAAAGGGGGCGAAGTAGAGCAGGAGTCGCCGGGGGTTGGGGAGGAGTCGGGGTGGCGGTGGGGAAGAATACGACCTCCTCGTAGATCAGCGGCGGCGGGGGCTCGTGGAAGAGTACTCCAAATATCGGCGTGAGGCCCTGCCGGATGGTGGAGGAGGCGAGCATGGTGGCGGCGGAAGCAAGCAGAAGAATTGTTTGGAGAAGAAAGAAAGGGGAGGCTACAAGTTTGCAAAGTACCTAACCTTCTTTTATACTATCGATGTGGAAGTGCACCGGTGGATGACCTGTCTTTTAGGACCCGTTTAGTTCCCTAAAACTTTTTCTAAAAACATCATATCGAGCCTAATTAGTCCATACTTAGCCATAAGTGCTACAGTAACTCACATGTGCTAATGACGGATTAATTAGATTCAAAAGATTCGTCATACGAGTTATGAAATTTGTTTTTTTATTCGTGTTCGAAAACCTCTTCCGATATCTGATCAAACATCCGATGTGACACCCAAAAGCGAACTAACCAGGCCCTATACTATCGATGTGGAAGTTCATAGTTGAAAAAACCGGACCGATGGATGACCGGTGAATACCTCGGTTCACCGGTCCAGCGGTCGACCAGGCGCGGTTGAACCGCGGTTAATAAGTTCATCTAGTTTATACTATGTTTTAATACTTGCACACAGGGGCACGTGGTGGGATGGTCCAAGCTTGTGACCAAAGGTCGAATCCCCTCCGCGCGCTTTTGCCGAGGCTTTTTTTTTCCGCCATTTTTTTTAAAAAAAGGAAAAAGTACACCGAAGGTCCCTCAACTTATCGTCGGGATAAAAAACGTTCTCGAACTTCGAAACCAAATATATAGGTCCCTTAACTATATAAAAACGGTCACCCAAGGTCCTTCGGTGGTTTTGACCCGGTTCAACTTATCATCGGGATAAAAAACTTTTTTTCACCATTTTTTTAAAAAAAGGAAAAAGTACACCGAAGGTCTCTCAACTTATCATCAGGATAAAAAACGTTCTCGAACCATAAAACCAGATATGCGAGGTCCCTTAACTATACAAAACCGGTCACCAAGATCCTTCGGTGGTTTTGACCCCGATTCAACTTATCATCAGGATAAAAAACGTTCTCGAACCGTAAAACCAGATATGCGAGGTCTCTTAACTATACAGAACCGATCACCCAAGGTCCTTCGGTGGATTTGACCCCGGTTTTAGTCTACATGGCAGCTGAGTCAGCATGGAGCCCACATGTCAGCGTGCCACGTCAACTTTCCCCTTTCTTTTTTTCTCTTCTTTTTTTTAGTTCTCTTTGCCGCGGGGGAGTAGCAACGGGCGGCGCCGAGCGGGGCTGAGTGGCGGCCGGCGGAGGCGGCGTGCGAGCGCGTGGCTGGCAAAGAGCAGATGGGCGCGGCGGGCGCGGGCGGCGGCCGGCGAGGGAGGAGCTGCCACCGGCGGCGGCGGCGTCACCGCGATCCCGCAGCTCACCCCTCCACCTCCACCTCCGCCGCTGATGCAGCAAACACACGCACGCCGCACTCCCCCCACACACACCCCGCACGCGGCGCCCGACGCCGCCGAAGACGACGCATGCCGACGCCGCGGAAGACGACGACGACGACGACGCTGCTGAAGACGACGACGACGCCGATGCCGATGCCGACGCCGCTGAAGACGACGACGACGACGACGATGGCGACGGGTTCGAGGAGGAGGAGGACACGCACCTCCGCTGTGAGGATCGCCGGTATCAAGCAGCAAGCATCCGTCGCCGGCGAGCCACCGTCCATCGGTCTCGTCATCCCATCAGCTCTCCCGTCAGCAACAAGCAAGCATCTTCATCAGCAAGCAGCGAGCATATCCAGATCCACAGGCAAGCCGCAAGATCCAACGCCAAGCTGTTAAATCCACAAACAAGAAGCAAGCTAGCAGCAACAAGTAACAAGCTCCCGCCGTCGTCGTTCATCACCATAAGCAGCAGCAAGTTGTACACGCACTCCTGTTCGTCTTCAACAGCACCAGCAAGTCGGGGCCCCCAGGCCGCCGTCGATCGCTGTACGCCCCGCGCCGATCTCCGCCCGCATGCGCCGTCGCCCCGCTTCGCCCGCATGCGCCATCGCCCCACTCCGCCCGCCGCCGCTCCGCCCGCCGTCGCCCCGCTTCACCCTCCGTCCAAGATGGACTGTTTCTTGTCCTCCGTTTGCACGCCACTCAATCTCCAAGTACATATCGATGATATAGATAGATGCTGCTCTGTGTGGTTTGTCAGCTTTGGCCCAAGAAAATCACAAACTCACGTAAGCAACAAACTCACGGGAGAACACACACCAGCAGCAAATTGGGTGGACACACACAGACAACATATTCCGTCGGCGACGCAATCCCTTTTTGGCTTCTCTGATATTGCTGATATGCTAAAACTAACTAATGATTACACGGCTTATATAGCCTCCCGTACATGCACATAGCTAACAGCCCGGCCGGGTCGCACGCACGACTACGAGCCACTCACTCATACAACGATCTGCGCATCTTACGCCAAGATTCGCTCCTCCGAGCTGACCGCAAGCCACGCCACAACGTGCTCCACTAATTCTGCATGCTCCTAACTAATTTGCCGCTAATCTTGTTATTCACCTAACCTGTTTAGTTGCTAGTTGTGCTGCAACACACGCAGCTGCCATTCACTAGCACTGACTGATTCTACATGCAACCATGGACTAACCACTACCTACGTGATGCACACATACACATCACTTACAAGATACATGAACATATCACGTTCCTCTCTACATGCAACTAATGCAAAAACCAAAGACATATGTAAGTCATGATTAGTTGTAACATGGTTGAGGTGATTTTGATCTTTGGTTGGATGCTTGATGTGCTCAGTTCATCGACGTGGTGTCAAGGTGGAGCGGGTGACCACGACGGCGGCGGCGGCGAAGGGGGCGCGTTCGCCGCCGCCGCCGGGGAGGATATCGCACGCTGGGGCGGGAGGCGGTGGTGGTGGCGCGCAGGAGGAGAGGACGATACTGAAGGGGATAACCGGCGAGGCGAGGCCGGGGGAGGTGCTGGCCGTGCTGGGACCATCGGGGAGCGGCAAGTCGACGCTGCTCTCCATCCTCGGTGGGCGGCTCGCCGGCCGGCACGCCGGGACGGTGCTGGCAGGCGGGCGCGTGCCGCCTCCGCTGGCCACCGCTCGGCGCCGCCCGTTGATACTCCCCCGCGGCAAAGAGAACTGAAAAAAAGAAGAGAAAAAAGAATGGGGAAAGTTGACGTGGCACGCTGACATGTGGGTCCCACACTGACTCAGCCGTCACGTAGATCAAAACTACCAAAGGATCTCAGGTGATCGGTTGATCTCAGGTGATCGGTTTTATATAGTTAAGGGACCTTACATATCTTGTTTTGCGGTTCGAGGACGTTTTTTTATCCCGATGACAAGTTGGGTGACCTTCGGTGTACTTTTTCCAAAAAAATTGGTTGTCTTGCCAGGCTGAAGAACTAAATGGGCCTTCGTGTGGCCCATTTACACTCTCGTGTCTTAGCCCGGTTCTGGTTCACTTCAAAACCGGCCGGTTCAAGCAGTTCAAACCGGTTTGATTCCATAGACGGTCTTTCTATTGAACTGAACCGTGCTAACCTCTTGTTCCGGTTTTTCCCGTTCAACCGCTGGGCCGGTTCGAATTTTTCCACTATGTGTGGAACCGGCTCTAGTCCCTCGGGAAGAGGCGAGCATGGCGGCGGAAGCAAGCAGGAGAATTGTTTGGAGAAGAAAAGGAGAGAGGTTATTTTTCCGTCATATTTTGAAAAAAAAAATGGTTGTCTTGCCAGGCTTAAGAACTAAATGGGCCTTCGTGTGGCCCATTTACACTCTCGTGTCTTAGCCTGGTTCCGATTCACTTCAAAACCGGCTGGTTCAAGCGGTTCAAACCGGTTTAATTGCATAGATGGTCTTTCTATTGAAGAAAAGGAGAGAGGTTACAAGTTTGCAAAGTACCTAACATTCTTTAACGGTCTGTTTGGTTCGAGCGAGCTTTTAGGCTATGTTTAGATTTAGGGGTGAAAAATTTTGCTGTCACATCGGATATACGGACACACATTTGAAGTATTAAACATAATCTAATAACAAAACAAATTACAGAATCTGCCTGTAAACTGTGAGAGAATTTATTAAGCCTAATTAATCCGTTATTAGCAAATGTTTACTGTAGCACAACATTGTCAAATCATGGAGTAATCTATTATATTATTAAAATAGTCTTGAAAGGAGGCGTCATGTTCACTGTGGAGGCTAGAAATTCCCACATTAATTGGAGAAAAATAAAAGAAGAGTCCAACTAGAAATATAATTTACAAATAACTAAAATTCGGAATTAAAAATAAGCACTGTTGAAATAAGAATCCTTATAAGAACCCAATACGAGATTAATAAATATTCAAAATAAAAAATAAATAAAATCCAAAATTAGAAAAAAAAGAAAATAAGAGTTCGAGTAGAAATATAATTTTAAAATAACTAAAATTCGGAATTAATTTAAGCAATATTTAAAGAAGAGTCGATATAAAAACACAATACGAGATTATTAAAATTAGGAATAAAAAAAAAGAAATCAAAACTATAAAAAATAAAAGAAAATAAGAGTTCAAGTAGGAATACAATTTAAAATTAAATGAAATTCGGAATTAAATATAAACAATATAAGAACCCAACACAAGATTAATTAAAATTCAGAATAAAAATAAAATAAAATCTGAAATAAGATAAATTAAAAAGAGAGTTCAAGTAGGAATACAATTTTGAAACAAGTTAAGTTGAAAATAAAAAAATAAAGATATTAAAAGAACACAATACAATATGAGTTAAAATTCGAAACAAAAATAAAATAAATTCTAAAATTAGAAAAAGAAAAATAAGATTTCAACTAGGAATACAATTTATAAATAACTAAAACTAGGTGAAATCCCGCGCATTGCTGCGGGAATTTAATATGATAACAATACAATATGAGTTAAAATTCGAAACAAAAATAAAATAAATTCTAAAATTAGAAAAAGAAAAATAAGATTTCAACTAGGAATACAATTTATAAATAACTAAAACTAGGTGAAACCCCGCGCATTGCTGCGGGCGTGTAAGATAGTTAGATAACATTAGATTAAGTAAATTAATGTGATTTATGATAATTTAAATTTAAATTGTATGTAGAATGGTGATTCAAACGTAAAAAGTAAGGTGATATGATTTTATGGAAGAAGAAAAGTAGGGAGATAGTTTGGACCGTAGATTAATCATCTAAAGGCTAAAAACAATTGATGTGATATGACTTAATTAGAGAAAAAAAAGAGAAAGATAATTTGGACCATAGATTAATCATTTAAGCACTAACTAAGTGAGGATGAACTATATAAGTATATAGGATATCATAAAACATAATAAAGATATACATTGAAACATTATGTGAATTATGCTGGATGATAATTTAATATGTTTGTATTTGAAAAGCTCTTAAATTATAAAAACTATAAATATCTAGCATGTTTGCATGATATTTAAATGTGATGATTGTTAGTGGATGATGATGTGGCATCTTGTTAATTAGTGGATTAGTGGATGATGATGTGGCATCTTTGCATATTAAGCTTAAGGAGTTAGTGGGGGATAACTTTATAGTAAGATAGGATTGGTGATAAAAAAAATTAAGAATATTGAAAGAAAAGACCATCTAAACACATGGCGAGTAGCATGCCTATAAAGGAGTAAAGTGGTGGCGGTTGATGGGACATTTAAAAACTATTAATAAAAAACCAAATAGAATTCTAATGACAATTAAAAGGAAAGACAACGGGCAGGTCGTGAAGCAATCAGTCAAGGCGGTTGGCAGGACTTCTAGAAAGTAAGAAAATAAACCCCAATGATAATCATATTTGATTTTTAAAATCTCAATGACAATAAAAATGAGATGCAGCAGGCGGGTCGTACAGAAGTACGATGGCAGAGCCGCCGATGGTTGGTGGGACTTTTAGAAAGTAAAAAAAAATGAGTTCCAACAATATTTATGTTCGATTTTTACTATCCAATGACAATAAAGAGTAGGCGGCGGACGGGTCGTAGAGGAGTATAGTGGCAACGTTTGATGAGATTCCTAAAAATTATAAAAAATGAAACCCAACGAGACAATAAACTCTAAAAACTATAAGTCCAATATTTAAAGATTCGGGCTTCTAAAAAGTAAAAAAAAAAAAACCAATGATACACATGTTTCATTTTAAAATCTCAATGACAATAAAGAAGGGAGGCATCGGGCGAGCCATTGAGGAGTACAGTGATAAAGTCGCTAAAGTTTTGGAGAAACTTCTAGAAAGTAAAAAAAATGAACCTAAACAATAGCTATGTTCAATTTTTAAAATACCAATGACAATAAAGACAAGAGGCAATGGACGACCATAGAGGATTATAATGACAATATTTGATGGGACTTCTAAAAATTATAAAAACCAAACCCAGCGGGACAATAAACTTTAAAAACTATAAGATCCATTTTTTTAAAGGTTCCAAGAAGAATGTATAGACACAATGGTAGATCGAGCAAGCAAATAAAGAATGATATGACAGAAGAAGTAAGGAGTAGCAACTGGTGTGACTTTTAAAAACTATAAAATTAGAAACACGAGGATGATAAGGTTTAGTCTTTTAAAGTCTTAAGACAATGAAATAACTATTTAATAAATTTTAATTAAAATCATATTGAAAAAAATATAATTTTGTATGGGTGCTAGCCGCGCAATTGCGCGGGCCACCAGCTAGTTAGGCTTAAAAGATTCGTCTCGCAAATTAGTCGCAATTTGTGCAATTAGTTATTTTTAGCCTATATTTAATACTTCATGTAGGTGTTCAAACGTTATTTAATACTTCATGCAGGTGTTCGAACGTTCGATTTGACGGGATGTAAAATTTTGTGCTGGGATCTAAACACCTCCTTAGGAGGAATTGGGAGTTTAGAGGATAAGGCTATTAGAGCATGCCCAACAGCCACCCAATATTTGATTCTAAAAAATATGAATTAGGAATACCAAGATAAAAGTTGGGCCCAACAATCACCCCCCTCTAAGAGAGGCCCAAAAATTAAATCCCTATCATTTGTTAGTTTGCCACATAAGCAAGTGGAGCCCGGTCGGTACACGCGGACGTCTTCTCCCTCCCCGCACCAGCGCCGCCATCACCGTAAATCGCCATCATCACCAGCCAACGTAAATTGCCATCATCGTCTAGCCAACCAATGTCCTGACTGCTGCGGTTTCTAAAAAAATGGAATACCAAGGATATGTCGTAGCTAGCTATTCGTGTCATCAAGGAGGTAATCCCTAGCAAATCCCAATGATCTATTGTGCCCTAGTCAATCTCTATGTCTGTATTTTGATCTGTGGAGATCTATTGTATGGAAAATATTAAGTTTGATCTGATAATTAATTTTGCAGATTGATTTATTGTTCTATTCCTGCCATCAGTTCCCCTCCACTGCACTTCATCCCTGCAGTAAACACTCCAACCCCGTGGCAAAAAAAAAGGAGATGAGTCGTTGAAGCACCCTCCTCCAGATGCTATTGGATGAGGAGTCTTTATCGGATGGCGACGAAGAATTTATTTCTTCGGCGGTTGATATAGTACACGGTGAGTTTAACGATGATGAAGTTCCAAAGCATGGTGGATCTGTTTTTAGGTCATGTAGTAATTAATCAGGAAAGATTGGCTGGTCATCAGAGATTGTATAATGATTATTTTTCCAAAGAACCTACATACCTCGATGTTCAGTTTAGACGCAGGTTTGTAGCAGTGCCTATTGTTTTGTCAATATTTGTTTGCAAAATTGATACATATGAGAATTAATATTGTTAATCACTCTGCAGGTTTAGAATGAGACGACCTCTCTTTTTACGCATAACGAATGCTATTGAAGCACATGATGAATATTTTGTGCAGAAGAGAAATGCGGCCGGTATCCTTGGACATGTTTGCAAAAGGTAACAACACAACTTGTCATGCCCGGAATTTCTATCCAAAATTCCAAACGCTTACATGTGTGTTAAATCCTCGTCCAGGAATCAGCCGAGGCACACAATAACAAATTGATAATAGAGTACTAATAAACAGCTAATTAATATTCGCGATATAATAAATTATTACAGAGGTAGATAGTTCCTCTCAAAGAATAAAATTCTATGCAGCGGAAAAAAAACAAAAGACGGAACAGCTATGGCGACTCCACTCCACAGGCAACTTGACCTGAACAAAACCTAATCCTCCAGATCATCACCTTCACTGAAGTACTCCTCCTCTGATGAATGAATATTGCAAGAATGAGCATATGACATACTCAACAAGCCACACAGCAAATATGCAAGTGCACAGGATAACAAAGGATGGCATAATATAGCTCATTTGCATAAAGAACATTTAATAAATATTTAAGAGAATAGTAAAACAGTTGATTAATTAATCAGTATTAAATAAACACCATACAACACACCCGTGTTGCATAGGCCCAACCTCATCTGAACAACCAACCCCGGTTGTACAAATCAAACCTCCATACCAGGAATATACCATTCCAAACCAGGAGTCAATTTAATTATCACATTATTACCATTAATGAGTAGTGTGGGACTAATCACGAAAAACATTGTTAGACCCACCCATAACCGCGGGCACGGCTATTCGAATAGTTTTACTCTGATCAGAGGTGTACCACTGTACCCACAAGACACAATCCCACAACATGTCACCATGCGCCTCAGTACCACCACGGTACCTTGGAAAGGAACTGTGACAATACCCCTCGCACAACACAACTCACCACAGTGCACCATTCCTGGATCATAATCTCCCCCTCAAAACCAGAGGCAATGGACTCCCCAGCGACCCCCACGGACTTCTCGCCGCTTCACAGTCTGGCACACCATAATGAATCATGCTATACAAAAGATAAAGCCGTTGCCCACGCTGGCTTGTGGTTGGCACGGTAAATGTTTCACAACAGTAGCTCGTGAACCGGTCCTTAATTGCCATGAGCACGACCATCAAAACCATATGCTCACAACCCTCCATCAATCATATTTTAATTATCAATTAATTATCATAACACGATTAACCATCGTGAGCTACCATTGAATATAACCATAAATAATAATGTAGTATATATGATTCATCCCATTAATGAGCTTATCTTTCTAAGCATGGCTAAGCAATTATATATATAGCATTTAGCTGAACCAATCCAATATATAAGGTTCAAGCTAATCAAATTATAACCCATAGGAAAATAAGATCATCTTCGGCCATTAATTAATTGGGAAAGGCTCACCACTCGATGACATTCGAAAATAATGCATAAGTTGAAATAAAACATTAGCTTTAAACGGGTTCAACATGCTCAAAGGGTTGTTTGGGATCTGTGTGACTTGCCTTGAGCTTCTGCAAACGCTTCCGAACCTTCCTCAACGAAAACGCTCTCCTCGGGAACGTCGGAAACTAAAGCAAATAAACAAAATCAACAAAACAGTACAAAAACAAGCATAAACAGTACATGTGGATATTTTTAACATGTAGATCTCGATTTTAGAAAAATTTAGCAACTTGAACCACTCGAATCCGAGTTACGATGATTTAGTTATGATTTTCCGAAATTTAACCGATTTGCATCTAATAAAGAAAAACTAAAAAGAAAAAGATTATGACGTCATGATGACGTCATCACCGCCGGCATGACACGAGCGACAACCTCGCCGGCGATAGAGAGGTCGGCCGGGCGATCTAAAGCCACCTACACGTAGAGGGCAACGAAACGATCTCAAAGGTGCTTATCGAAGCGACAAACGACGACGGACGGCGGCCGGCGACGAGCTCTAGCGGCGGCGCGGCTCGGGTCGGCGGCGGTGATGGCGCTACGGCGACCGGCGACGACGGAGAGGGGGCAGCCGGGCTTCTACTCCCTCACGCGCACCTAACGGCGGCGACGGCACGCGGCGGCGACGACGCAAGCGGCGGCGCGACGTGACCGGAGGTCGGCTGGCGACGGCAAGCGGCTAGGGCGACGCGGCGGCGACTCTACGGAGCACTAGAGAGCTCGGGAAAGGGGGCAAACGAAAGAGGACGACTAGGGGGTCCTATTTATAGCCTTGGATTGGAGAGATCGGACTCCCACCGCGAGTAATCGAGCCGGGAAAATCTTCAGGTTTGTTTTGGGGATAAACTCGAATATGAGTCCGATTCGGTTAAAATACTCAACGATTTGCTCCGAATCTTGGGGTAAAGATAGAGGAGAATGAGGGGATCAAAACCCCTCAATCAATCGGACACGGGGAGACCGGATTGGGGCGGAATCGGTGGAGGAAGGCGGCGGCTCGGATGAACTCGGGCGGCTCAGCCGGAGGTTGAAGAAGGCCCGACAGGTGGGCCCCACCTGTCGGCGGCTGGAGGAGGAGGGGGCGGGCGGCGTCGGCTGGGCCGGCTTGGGCCAGCTCGCCCGCGCGGAGAGAGAAGATGTTGGGCCGAAATCGGCCCAACGACTTAGGGGAGGATTTTTTATACTTTTTCAATTAAATTAATTTGTGAAATGTTGTTTCATTTATTAAAAATACTTCCCTTGCTCAAATAATTCCCAGAGAAATCTAGAAAATAGAGGAACAAGCAAAGTATTTAATAAAATTTTATCTAGCTCACTTTTTATGTTGAAAATTTTCCTAGATTATTAGAGTTTAACTTGTAGGCTTTTAAAGTAATTTCTAAAAATGATTTAAAATATGGATTATTAATTTAGGCGATTTTTAGGGCGTGACAACTGTCACGTATATTATGTTATGAAATAGCAGCAGATGCAGTTGATGAGTATGTTCATATTGGAGGTAGTACCATTATTGAGAGTTTTAAAAGGTTTGTGGTAGCTGTTGATGAAGTTTTTGGAGAGGAGTACATGAGAACACCAAACGAGAATGACATAGCTAGATTACTTGCTCGGGGGGAAGAAAGAGGGTTCCCAGGAATGTTGTGTTCTTTAGATTGTATGCATTGGAAGTGGAAGAGCTGCCCAACTGCATGGCAAGGCCGGTATAAAGGGAAAGAGGGAGTTCCTACTTTAGTTTTAGATGTTGTTGCCTCACGTGACCGATGGTTTTGGCATGCGTTCTTCGGTTCACCTGGATCTCACAATGATATTAATGTCCTTCAATGATCGCCGTTGTTTGCAAAGCTAGCTAAAGGGCATGCTCCTAAAGTTAATTTTAGTATTAACGGGCACGACTCTTGCAGATGGTATTTATCCTTCATGGGCAACATTTGTGAAGATCATTAAGCTGCCACAAGGAAATAAGAGAAAATGTTTTAGCAAAGCACAAGAAGCCGCTAGGAAGGACGTTGAACAAGCATTTGGAGTGTTCAAGCTCGCTTTTGCTATTGTCCGTGGACCAGCTCATTTTTGGAAAGCACTTACTCTGAATCAGATAATGAGAGCTTGTATAATCATGACTTACATGATTGTGGAGGACGAGCGTGATGGTGATTTTGATTTAGTTTATGATGAGATGGGAGAACAGGTAGGTGGTTCCCATGAACCTACGACCAACTTTAATGATTTTATTAGTCAGTACAAAAAAATTGAAGACAAGGAAGTTCACAACCAACTAAGGGAAGACCTCATCGAACATTTAATCATCTTGCAGACCGATATTAATTTTATATTATATATTCTTATAAATAATGTCATAGATTGTAATAACTAGAAAAAGTGTCAGTGCGTTTCAACGGGAAAAAAACAAATGTTATGATAATAATTATAGTTATGTTATAGTTCCATAGGAGTTATATGAGATAGTTTGGGACATAAACAATGAATTAAATCTATACCTAACCCTAGATTCATTCCCCTTCTCTCCCACCGAGAGTGATGGCGGCAACGTATTTCCCCACCCGCGCAGCGAAATAATATGATATAGTTGGATTTATTTTTTTTACTAAATTAACCATGACCAATAACACTATTCAAAATTTTGTTGGAATTTTCGGAGGTTAATTGCTAATTTTGATAATACAAACATCATTTGAGCATTTATTTAAATAAAAATCCCAATTTCTCTATGGGCCATTTTCAGTCCATTTACTATCTTAGCCCGCAAATGAAGTCTAATTTGCCTTCCCAACTTCTCCTCTGATTGCGTTGTGTTGGACCCGCCGGCCTACCCTCGGCCCATCAAGTGTGAGCGGCCTGGCGATGGAAGTGGCCCGACATGGAGGCGATCTGAGCCGTCTGATTTGATGGATGGCTTGGATCGCCTCCGCGCTATTGAAGATGCCCGTGCGTTGGAAACCCTAATCCTAACCCTCACATTCTCCCGTTCTCTCTCCCGATCCTCTCTCTCGGCGACGAGCAAGCGGTGACGGTGCACGAGCGGAGGCGGCAGCGGCATCGCCTTTCTCCCACCGTGAGCGACGGCGTCGGTTTCCCTCGGGAGGATCTGATGGCGTTGGCGGCTGCAAGCGGCGGCGCCCTCCCTCCCCCAACCGCGAGCGATGGTGTCGGCTTCCCCTGGGCGGATCCAGCGGCAACAACGACTTCCCACGGGCGGATTCAGCGGCGTCGGCGGCTTCCCGCGGGATTGAGATAAAATTTGTGCGCTTTTTATTATTTTTCCCATTCCTTTTCTCTTTCTTTGGATTGTCCGATTGGATTTTAATCGGATTTATGGATGAAAAATTGATGTTACGGACGAAACTTTTCACGGACGACGGAAGCAAATTGAATCGGACTTTTTTTTTCGCCCGATTTTTTTCACCCTTCTTTTCACGGAAGGAATCGGATTCGATTTTTTTTTTACCGCGTCACATATAATCGGATTCAATTTGTTTTTTTTACCGCGTCACATATAATCGGATTTATTTGATCCACGACTATATCAGGAAGATGAGGCTTGATTCACTTGTGAAGGTCAACACCGCGCTGATCGACATGTATGCAAAGTGTGGGAGCTTGGAGGATGCCATTGGTGTGTTCCAGGATATGGAATCAAGGGATAAACAAGCTTGGTCTGTGATGATGGTGGCATATGCTAACCATGGCTATGGCAGAGAGGCCATTTCAATGTTCGAAGAGATGAAGAAACAAGGTATCAAACCTGATGATGTTACATTCCTTGGGGTGCTCTACGCCTGCAGCCACTCTGGTATGGTGAGCGAAGGGCTCCAATACTTTGGCAGCATGAGGGAATATGGCATTGTTCCAGGGATCAAGCACTATGGTTGTGTGACTGATTTGCTAGCTCGATCAGGTTCATTGATGAACTGCCAATAAACCCCACTGTGGCCACCGCCCTCCTCCTTTCCCGCCTCCTCCTCCGCGCCTCTGCCGGCCGCCGCTCAGCCCCCGCCCGTTCCTTGCTACTCACCCGCGGCAAAGAGAAGAGAAAAAAGAAGAGAAAAAAGAAAGGGGAAAGAGAGAGGGTGACATGGACACCTGACATGTGGGACCCACATGGGTCCCACACTGACTCAGCCGCCACGCAGACCAAAACCGGGGTCAAAACCATCGAAGGACCTCGGGTGACCGGTTTTATATAGTTAAGAGATCCCGCATATCTGGTTTTGCGGTTTGAGGACGTTTTTCTATCCTGATGACAAGTTTCAGTGTACTTTTTCCTATATTTTATTGCACACGTTGCAAGGGCCAAGGTCAGACAGTACAGAAACCTTGCATCCGCTTGTCTTTATATGGTGAATTTGTAAACTCATTTCAGTACTTAAGCTCATAACAATTAGCCCATATGAAAAACAAAACATTGAATAATATTTAGATGCTTGCGCAAGATCAGATTCTAAATCAGATTAAAAAATATTGAATAACACAAGGACAGGTTAGAAACTAATATGCCAAATGCTCGGACAATAATATAGGAAATGTTGAAACACTAATCTGGGAAATGTTCAGACAATCTATGGTTCACACATATTGCAGGGCCACACCAAATGCAAACAATGAATAACAGATTTGAGGCCCCCACCTATTAAAAAAATAGAAATTGTCATCAGCGCGGTAGAAAAGCACAAATTGTGCCACAATTTTTTTCAAACAATAATTGGAGCACACAACATAAGATGTGGTTGACTATTTTTGTTCCCAGGAAATTTGTACTGAAAGAGTATAAACATTTGGCAAACAAATAGTAATAACCATTAAAAAACAATGCACATTTTTAAAAGCCTCAGGAATATCAGTACAAATCCAATGATTCACAAGGAAAATATGCAGATTCAACAGAAACTACCTTACACAGGATGGCACATGATGCAAGGCCACGCCCAAATACTAATTTCAGAATATTGTCAGACCAAGTTCTTAGCAATGCAAGCCCAAATTCGAACCGTGTAAAACTAAAATTTGTATGCCACAAAACAGCTCATAAAGCCTCCAAATTTTGATTGGAGAAGCAGCAAACATGGCTGGGCAGATCTTCAGCCAGCAACTAAAATAAGTTTTGTTGTAGTAATTGATTCAACAGCATAAATGATTTTTTTGTTGGAGCAGTAACATGTTTGGGTACTTTGTAACATGTTGTGGAAAATGACAGTGATAAGTAATTATAATATTATTTGATTTTAAAAAATACAGTATTTCCTATAAGTATGATCGAACAGAGGGTATAATAAAAATACTTATTTAAAATGCAAAGTTTGTATAGTTCAGAAATGGTCACGAGCACTTTTTGTTACATCTGGCATATATTACACATCAAATTATGGGTATATACTTGTCACAGGAGACAAAGCTGAGGGATGAAGCAGTCTGTAAAGATGTAGACATTACCATATTTTTTTAGGGAATGCATGCTTGATATACAAAAATAGTTTTAAAACAATATTTTCTGCACTGTGTCAAATATTCCTTTAGAATCACCCAACTCATGTGGCAGCACAATTTCAATCTTAGCAATTGATGTTTGTGGCAGCACAATTTCAATCAAGCATCTGCAATGAAAAGAATAAAAAAAAGTGTGAATCTCATCCCTTTCCTGAAAGGCATTTCTTGAGAAGCCTAATCATGCATGATTGCTATCATGATTACACTTTCATATCATGCTTGCTTAGTTGGGTTCTTGTCCAATTTGCTCATCATCGCATCGCCACATCAGATTTGTGAATCATCACATGGACAATAACAGTAGTATAAATCGAGGACAGCAGAATGGGAGAAGCACAATGCACTCTGGGATCATGGATCGATTGCTTGCCATGAAAGCTGACTATAGGAACCCGTAAAAAACAGAGAACAGTAAAATTGGTTATCTAAGAAAGTGTAGGTGTTCTGAGTCCAAGCAGATTTTGTGTATACCAGAACTCAGAGTGTTAAATGCGGATAAAGGAGGAGCGTACCTGAACTTACCTGAGAATGACCCCAACAATCCAACGAGCCAATAGCAGTGGTGAGACATTCTGTCGAACAATTTATTGCTGATCTAGAAAGATATGCAGAGCAGATAATGTAGATTTATATATGCTGATCTAGTTGATTCTTTACCATGAGTCAGACTGCCTCACTACCTGCAGAGGTACCCCCTCACTGCCTATAGAAGTTCAAGATAAGTACATGACCATCAAAGTTGATTAGGCAGTACAAACAGTCTACAGAGCTTAGGTTTCCAAGCTGCCATAGCAAGTAAACCGATAAAAAAGTAACAAATATATAAACAGGAAACCACTAAACGATGACTTCATGAACTGCCAATATCTCAGAGTCTCAAATTTTCAGGGCTCGGCAAGGTTATGAGAAGATACAGTGTATTTATGGTTTGCTGCAAGAATGATGCCTTTTGCTAATCCTCCAGGGTGACTTACAACCATATGTCATGGGGCCTAACCTGGGCTCAATCTAATTCAATTTAATCCAAATGATAGCATTGGCATCATTATCTCGATGTGCAAATCGTTCTTGCTTTTAGTAAAACAGTGCAGTAAACTATGTTTCAGTTGCTCACTCATACTAATCTGTGCATTGTCCCATTCTCGAAAGAAAAAAATCCTTGACATACAAGGACCATGGCATCTGGAATCAGCCGTCAGCACCCATATTCACTAATTCAACCAACGAAATTCAGTTCCAGAAACAGCTCAAGCGCAATTCCTAAGTCAAAATGGTATCTGAAATGATGCTATGCCTGTTTAAATCCTCTGAGGGGGCTCAAGCCAGCTATGAGCTTCCAGCCATACAGGTAAAGACCGACCCTCCAAATTCATTTCAAAATGAAATTGCAAAGTGGGAATAAATAGCTCCAGGTTGTCACCATGATCACTCAAGAGTGTCGCTTAATATCTACGAGACATGACCAATCGACATTTGAAAAAAGCAGAAACTATTAGGCATATACTCCAGCACTGCCGGCCGAGGAGGGTGGTGTGGCAGAGTTGCCCTCGAGCGCCATGGCGCCCCCGAGGAGGATGAGCCGGAGGCCCGATGTACCCCGGTGTGCGCTCCTCCCCGACGGCCGGCACCGCCGTGAGCGTGTGCCCGCAGCGGCAGCCTGGCCCGTCCTCCTTCTTGTCGATCACCGCGGCACCACCGTGTACCCAGGCGTCGGCCTGGGCCCCGTGGCTCCCGTGGCCGCAGGAGCCGGAGCTACCGTGGGCGTCCCTGGCGTGACGGGGCCGAGGCCGACGACGAGGAGGACTCGCTCGTTAAGCCGCCTCCACAGCTTCCCCTTGCGCAGCAACCGAGGCAGCGTCGGAGTCGGAGGCAGCGGCGGCGGGAGGCGTGGGTAGGGCGGTGCAGACGGAGGGAAGCGCCGGCGCGCGGCGTGGGGAGGGCGGCGCAGGCGGAGGGAGGCGGCGGAGCGACCGGTGGTTTGTTGGTTTTCTATCTTTTTTTTTCCCCTTTTTGTTTCTCCCTGGAAGCCTGGACGAATTTTTTTCTCCGGTTCGGGTTCGGTTCGTGTCGTGGAGACGTGATCAGGACTGGGTTAGGCGGCTTGGATCTAGGATTACAAACTCATCCTTTTTATATTAGTGGAGACCAGTTCGTGCTAAATGTTACGGTGTAATTCTATTATCTTTAAGAACTTTTAAATTTTCATGTTAGCAAAAAAATCCATGGATTGCAACGCAAATATATAGCACATTACATTAACGAGCTCAAATATATTATATTCACACGGCACAAGCATGTATACATAGTTGAAATGATAATATTCTTAAAAAAAATCCGCTATGTAATTTCTCCAATCGCTCTAAAAAAATTCTGCCATTTACTCTAATCTAGTTACAACATAGACGCTAAAACGACAAGGCTAACAGTTAGGATTGACTTTCTTAATATTCAATAACCATACAACGGACAATGTGACATCACACAAGCATATTTATGTAAAATCATGATATCACAATCTCCAACAATCGTCCGTGTCTATATGCACGTTGATAATTCATTAAATATGATATGTATACACAAAAATGTTGACCAGATTCAACAAAATTCCTTGCACCAAAAGCTATATTACACAAGCACACCGTAATTGACAATGGGACATATAGCCCTCAACTTGAACTGCAGCAATTAGGAAATTTCTCTGATCCAATATAAACCGGTACATTTACAAATTATCTTGGTAGAGATACTATTGTTTAAACTATTTTTTTTATCAAATTGATCTAATCATCAATAGGATTTTTTTCTAGCGAACTAAATGTGATTGATTCTGGTTGCAGTACCTCTCAAACAATTTTGTTTGACAATAGTGGAGAGAAATTGGTACAACTTCAACTCCTTGCTATTGTATCTGAAAGCCATCCAAGTTAGGTTATCAGCACTTCCGATGAATACAACGAATTTTTGGATACGAAATCCATCTTAGAAATAACCATAAAATTATCCAAATAATATGATCAACAGTAACCTTGCTCGAATTCAGAACTCACCAAAATCAAAAGCCTTCAAATGATCCTCAACAATACAAATTTCATGAACACAGAGAATAAAACAACAAATATTAGTATAACTTATGTCTAACAGATATTAGTATAACTTGTGCCGCCACCGTGCCCATGGCCCCCTCCCCCAAATTTTGGTTAATCATGAACATGCTATCTGATCATTTCAGACGGGCGGGATGCCTAACCTGAAATCTGCCTTGGTTTGTCCCTACGGCAAGGTGAGTGCCACGCTGCGCCTAACCGACAGAAATAACATTGTAATCCATCCAAATTGCAGCTTAGTGACTTCCAAATAAATAAACTTCTTTACAAACTTCCTTCAAGTACAAAAATGGAAAATGTATCGATGTCCAAGCTACTGAGGACAACAAAATACACATCTCACAGGAAATGCTAACTACTTAGACGGATGGGCAGCATCATATTTCAAAGAGTGACAAGCATGCCCGTTAGTTGCCCGATAGTCTAGAACAAAGGTGAAAAATCCCGAAGAGGAAAAGTAGAGTTTGATTATTCTCCAGAGACGAAAATAGAGTTTGATTATTCTCCAGAGACGAAGATAAAGTTCAAATGAATAGGATGCATTGTTTTATTCTCCTGATCCAGTAGTTAAAAATAGCAAACAACATGCAAAAGTAAAAAAAAAAAATGCTGAAGCGTATTCAGAATTGCAAGTAACAAAGTAGGTTTTACATATTCGGAAATCATAACACTCACATGCCACACTACCCATAATTTTGTATGCTACATGATAACAAAACATAAGCATGTCTACTTATTAATTTGTGAATATACAAAACATACAGTGTTAAGAGTCCTTAAGAACATTACTTCAGACTTCAGAAAGATGCCTCTTCCATATATCCTGCATGCAAAATAACTCAAGAATAAATCTCCAGCACTGCAGGAACTTCCCTACACAAATGACCAAGACATCAAGATCTGTATCTTGCACCAAATTTTAAACCTACACAAATAATTATATGTTCTTCCCTTTCCCCGCAAGAAAAAAATTATATGTTCTTCCCTATTGATTCAGGCTGTACCTATTTTAATGTGAGAGAATTAAGTTACATGTGGCAGTTGTAGAGGCCTCCTTCTTCCCTTGTCTGGATATTGAGTGGAGGTTCCAACGGCGCTGTCCATTGCAGTAGGCGGAGAGTATGTCGACCACAGCACACAGGCAATACAACCATAACCAAGTCCAATATAGTTAAAGCAATCTGTTTCTTAGGACCGCATCATTAGGGAAAAACATATAGTTGCGCTTAAAGCAATTGGTTTCTTAGGACCGGAAAATTTACCGAATTTCACATTCTCTCAGGAATTTTTCACACAAAGAAGAAAGAGAATTCTTTCAGGTTACAAATCCTGAACTTCTATGCAATGCATGTTGGAGTGATGTGCATTACTTTTCTTTCTTCTTGCTCTAAAAGTGGACTGAAGCAATTCTAATCCCAGAGATGGCCCTAAAATCTGCTTGGCGGTGCTAGTTTTTATACATACATGCATGCAACAAAAAAATAAAACCGTTTATTAATCTATTATCATTTATGAATAGGTAGAATTAGAGTATTTGCCTTACAAGATTAGAGGAAGAACAGAATAGGTAAATGTAGATCAACGAACTCCTTTTTTCCTGGCTAAAATTCGATAGAAAACCCCCTAAAAATCCATCAAATGTAATTATAATGCAATTACAATGTAAGTATAATTAGGGTTTAATAAATCACATTAAACTACACAAAACAATTGCTAGCTACCAAAAAAAAATCTGTCAAACGACAAATAGCGTAAACCGAATAATAATTGACTTACTCATAATTGGGAATTATGAAATGGTGAGCTCCAAAAGATGAGGCATAAAAAGATTATCAAGCTCACCAGCAAAAAAGGATGAAATAACTCATGATCTCTGTCATGCAACAGAGCAATAGAGCTATAAACAGATTGAAAGAACTGGATAATGATTTGGAAAGCCTGAAAACAGGAACTACGTGCAATTTGGGCCAGCAGTTCACAAAGCAAATGTACAACAGTGCTTGTTTGTTCAATCGAAATTAAAGAAGTGAACTTCTACAGTGTATGTCTGTATGATGAGAAAAATGTGGACGACTGCGTAGCCTTTCAATCTCATACCTGCTGTGGTGGTTCCTAGCTAGCTGCTGCTATGGAGGATCCTGCTGATGTTGCTCGTAGTTGCCATAACCATATTATCCATTGATGTCCCGCCGGGGTTAACTTGTGGACAAGCAGGCTGCAGCTAGCATCAACAGACAAGAATTCAACTCTGTACACAGAAAATCCCCTTACAAATCCAAACATGCTATCACGACAGAAAATCCCCATACAAATATCAATATGCTATCATGGACAGAGTGGGCGGTGACAAGATAGCGACCTGGAGGAAGGCCGCCCGGTGCCCTAGTTTTGTGGCCGCCCGTCGGCGTGGATCGTGGGTGGCTGGGTGCGGCGGCGGTTGAGGATGGTGAGATTAAGATGAGGAGTTTTTAAGGAGGGATTGCGAGTTGAGAGGGATGAGGCTATTAACTGTTTTATTTGGTTGAGAGACATGGGAATTTTGGTGGGATGTGGATGGGGAATTGAGGAAAGAACTCTCTCATTTTTAATACCTGGGTAGGGAGTGGTAATTGGGATGGAATTTCATCCTTTACTTTACCTAAACAAAGCTTAGCCATCCGTTTTCATTAATGACCTAATCTCCAACTAAACTTCCTATCAATTTCCACCACCTCTGTTGGGATTAAAAATCAAATTCCCATCTTAATCTCACCATCAATCCTCTCGTGTAAACTCTTAATCCCCTTCCCTCGAGTTGCCAAACAAGCGACAAGGAGATGGGAGAGAGGGGAAATCCCAAAGTCATGGATGAGGAGATCGCGCAAGGGGATGGGAAGGAGATCGCGATCCAGGGTGGGGGATGGGCCTTCGGGAGAAAGAGAGAGGGGGGAGGTGGGAGCGACGGGATGGGAAGAGATCGCGCTTGGCGCGAGGCAGCGTAGTGGTTGGCGTGGCGGCGTCCAGTTTTTGGGCAGCGGCGGGGCATCCAGCAGAATTTTTAGAATATACCACCGAATACACACCGTTTTCAGGATTTGTCACTCAATTCGCACTACTTTCAAAATATACCACCGGGGTTGCGAATTACTTCATTCAACGCCACTCCGTCTCCCGAAGTCGCGCTTCTCTTCCCTCGCGCCGTTTGCAAGCACGCATCTGGGCACCGCCGGCGAGCTCCTCCTCCCCCACACCAGCGAGCTCCCCTACCCCCCCCCCCCCCACACAGGCGAGCTTCCCCACCCCACACCGGCCAGCTCCCTCTCCCCCACACCGGCGAGCTCCTATTCCCCCACGCTGCCCTCGCCGGCGAGCTCCTCCTCCCCCACACCGGTGAGCTCCTGTTCCCTCACGCCGGCGAGCTCCTCCCCGACACCGGTGAGCTTCTTCATGCACGACGGCAAGCTCCTCCTCCCCCGTACCCACAAGCTCCGGATGCGCGCGTGGGGAGCGGCTCGTCGACGGTGATTGGCAGCGCTCGGCGGCACATGCGTGGAGGACCTTGGCGGCTAGATCACCACGGCTACAAGTCGCCGCCGCTCGTCATCCCATCGTCGCTTCGAGTTGCCGCCACCGCCGGTCCTCCGCGCGCTCCCTTCCCACGGACGAAAAAGGAGGACGCTCTCGCGACCGTGGCGCCTCGCTGCCGCTGCTCGACTTTCTCCCTTCCCTCCGTCACACCGGGCTCGACCTACTCAGGGAAAATGAGGACAAGAGGGAGAGAAGGGAGGACGGGCTCGTCGACGGTGGGGCTCGCCGGCAATGGCCGGTGGGGCGGATGAATAGCGAACGGAATTGCTGGCGCCGGCACGAAGTGACGGTAGAAGGATGGGAGTGTCACAAAATGAAGAAAATTTGCGTCCAAATGGCATATTCTAAAAGTAGTGAGAATTGAGTGGCCTATCCTGAAAACGGTGCGCATTCAGTGGTATATTCTAAAAATTCTCGGCGTCCAGTGTTCGGGAGAGAAGGGAGAGTCCAGTGTGGGAGAGGGTTGCACGCCGGTGATTGATTAGGGCTGCCGCGTAATCAGAGAGGGGCCGCGCAATCACGCGATTGATGGAGGTGGGAGGCGGGAATCGATCTAGACCGTTGGGGTTTTCACCGGATGATCTGAACCTTTGAGTGATGAATGAAAGAAATGAAAGAATGAGTGAACAAGTGAAACTATTTGTTGAACTATAGGGTAGATAAGCTAAGATTGCCAATTCATTCTATAGGAAATAGTTTTAACCAATGAGATATTTTCAGAGGTTAAATTAAGAAAATAAATGTTAATCTCAAATTCAAAGATCGGCTAGATTAAGATGGTGTTTGAATCTCATGAAAATGAAGATGAAGATTAAGTTTTTTACACAAAACGAGGTTGTATTAACATATAATTGATTGAGTTTTAATTATTACAAACTTGAAAAATAGATTAATATGACATTTTAGAGCAACTTTTATATAGAAAGTTTTTGCACGAAACGTATCGTTTAGTAGTTTAAAAAAGTGCCACAAAAATCTTAATCTTCATCCAACTCTTGTTGGAGAAAAGAACGGGCCTAAAACCTCCCTGGAGTTGCCGAGCTGAGAGCGTTTTGGAGAGGCTTGTTCGCACGTGGCTCTATCCATGTTGCCCCCGCGCGTGGGAGGTGGGCGGATTCCGCGTCCGCATGCGCCGTCCGATCGGCTTGAGTGGATGGGCAGGATGATGAGGGTGGAAGTTTTGCAAAAAAAAACCCTTCACTTTGGGCCTGTTCACTTTGATGCTATTTTCAACCAAACTATTTTTTGGTAAAGTTGTCAAAAAAATATCTACGTTTAGTTTGTTACCAAATTTGTTAAATACATAAGAAATCCTACCAAAATTTTGACAATATTACCATCTTACCAAAATTTGATAAGGTTTATTTTGGCTATAATCTGAGCAGACCCTTTGTTTGTAACTTTT
The DNA here is from genome assembly GCA_000338895.3 of Oryza meridionalis. NCBI lineage: Eukaryota > Viridiplantae > Streptophyta > Magnoliopsida > Poales > Poaceae > Oryza > Oryza meridionalis. The sequence goes on along the minus strand of CM002526.2, from coordinate 37,416,340 downwards.
GTTAGGTCCAAATACATTCTCCATAACCAGGAATACTTTATACGAAGGAGAGAAAAAAACGAAAATAGGACCGCGCTCTGAAAAACAAAAAGAAAGGGGCTCTTTTGAAAAAGTCCCGCCTTCCCCTAGGCCGGGCCCACTTACATCTGATAGCTTTCATATGACATAGACTGCCCTCACAGACCAACACAACCGAAACCCTAGCTAGCTACTCTGCTCCCACGCCGTCCCCCTCTCTCGCTGCCGCCGTGTAACGTCGTCCAAATACATTCTCCATAACCAGGAATACTTTATACGAAGGAGAGAAAAAAACGAAAATAGGACCGCGCTCTGAAAAACAAAAAGAAAGGGGCTCTTTTGAAAAAGTCCCGCCTTCCCCCAGGCCGGGCCCACTTACATCTGATAGCTTTCATAGGACATAGACTGCCCTCACAGACCAACACAACCGAAACCCTAGCTAGCTACTCTGCTCCCACGCCGTCCCCCTCTCTCGCTGCCGCCGTGTAACGTCCCGCCTTCCCCCAGGCCGGGCCCACTTACATCTGATAGCTTTCATAGGACATAGACTGCCCTCACAGACCAACACATGTCTTTTCTGCACACTTTGTCCTCACTCGTGTGCACCCGGGAAGAATTTCCCGGTCGGTCACCCATCCCAAATTGCTCCAGGCCAAGCACGCTTAACCTGGAGTTCTTTGGAGATTGGCTTCCGGAAAAGAAGTTGCAACTTGTTGATACGAGTATTCTATTAATCGTATTAAGCCCTAGGCCAGGATGTTACACGCCGCCGCCTCCACCTCCTCCCCCCGCTATGATGGCTCGCGGCTCGCGGCTCGCAGCTCGCAGCCCGCGCCTCGCCCCGCCGCAACTCCCCACCAAGCGACGCCTCTCGCTGATCCATCCCCTACAACCTTCCTCCTCGATCCCCTCCCTACCACATGCTCGGTAGCTTCCTCATCAGCCGCCGCCATTCAGTTGCGGTGGCATGAGCTAGGGCTGGAGTCGATGGGCCATTAATCTGGTGGCGGCTTTTCATGTTGTTGTTGCTTTTCATGTTGACATCGTTCTTGCCATCGAAGATAACGGATCTGGCCGCCGTTGCCGTCCTGGGGAGCTTGTAATGAAATTAAGGGAAATTTAACTATTTGCCACTCTTATAGAAGGCAACTCTCTAAATGTCACTTTTACGATTGCCTTTACATATTTGCCATAGGAGAGAAACAAGTTCATACAATTTTGCCACTTTCGATGGCGTGGCACGCCAGCTCGCCTTGCCAGCATGGAAGGCAGAGATGAATTGCTTCTTTTTACCTTATGTGGGCCCTACAAGACAGCCCATCCTCTCTCCTCACTCAATCTCACAATTATCTCGCCTACAGCCGTCGAGGATGGACCTCACTGTCATCGCCCATCCTGCGCGCCGCGCCGACGAGGAGCTTGTCAAAGCCAACGCAATCGACTCACGAGGCACTCACCGACAGGCTCACCCACCGCGCTGACCAGGAGCTCGCCGACAGGCTCATCCACCGCAGGAGCCCGCTGTGCGCGCGAATGCCGACCTACAAGGCATCGGGGAGGTCGAGTCGCCGGCGACGTCGCTAGCCTGTGTGTTCTTGAATGGTCTGCTCCAGCTTCTACTCCTCGATGTCGGGTTGCGCGCGGAGGTGTCCGCAGCGGCGGTGCAGAGGGCGCATGCCGAGAGCGCGGAGTGGTAGAGCAGGCATGTGGTCATGAATCGGTTACTGATTTAGTGGATTTACCATGTATCGTGGCCTGGTCGGGACAGCCTACAACGGCATTGGCGGCAACGACGGCTGCGGCGGCAGGAGGAGGGCAACGCCTGCTGGCGACGATGACTAGGTTGAGTTTTATGGTCGTGAGGGAGATGGTGGGTGCAGCGTGCTGGCCGCGCGTCGACGTGGTGAGCAAGCGCAGAGCAGAGGACATGGGTGGAAGGCAATGGCATCGACGAGCTGTTGGTCAGTTACGATAGTTGGAAACATAGAGATGGAGTGAGGAGAGAGGATGGGCTGTCTTGTGTGGGCCACATAAGGTAAAAGAAACAATGCACCTCTCCCTTCCATGCTGGCACGCCATGTCATCGAAAGTGGCAAAAATTTATGAACTTGTCTCTCTTCTATGACAAATATGTAAAGGCAATAATAAAAGTGGCATTTGGAGAGTTGCCTTTTATAAGAGTGGTAAATAGTTAAATTTCCCTGTAATTAATGTCAGTCAGGGCAAGCTACAGTTCTGGCTTGGCCTTGTGCCACTGTAGAAGACATGGCCATATGACTGGAGCAACTAGAGATTGGCTGCCTACCACTGCTATGCTGTTTGCTGCAATATTTAATCACCAAACAAGTAATAATCTACTGATTTATCTCTGCATACAATATTATTTAGCAGTTTTTGTTTCTTGGATATCAAATAGGTACATTATTAGCAGTGAATAGATTGTTGTGAGGTCAAACATATTAGCAGGTGCTTGGCTTACTATGCAGTGTGGTAGAGGGTAATATTGCAGAGGGTATGCACAGAAGAGTAAACAATGATTATAGAGTATAGTTGTGTGTTGGTTACCTTGCCTTTAAAGTGTTTGTTATTCTTCCTATGAGCACAGAATATGAAACTATCTTGGAAGTTATCAACTAGACATGCATGGCCTGGTTCCTGTTTTTGAATTATTTTACTTTAATAATTGTGTTCTTTGGCTCCCCATCCCGATATATTTTGCTCTATGCTTAGGCTAAAAAAACGTTCAGAGAAGAGCTTTGCTTAAGAGATTCTAGATTCAGATACTTTAGTTATTTAACATGTAAGAGTTACTTTTACTGTGTTCTTGGCTCAATGTGCAGCTATCCAATTATTTCCACCTTTTTCTGTGACAGCTATGCAATGAAGCTATGAACAAAGTCTAGAGGAGTTTTTATTGCGGCTACGTTCTAACCAGCTGATCAATTTATTGTGATTCCAAGTTATATGCAAAAAAAAGAGACATCTGCTTTACAGATTCTATTGTAGAAGGCACCTGTATCTGTATGGGTATCTGGTGTTAAATTTTATTGGTCCAATTGCAAGAAAACAAAACTACAGATGTGCCATGTATATGTTTGATTAATCATCCATATTCTGACTGCATCTGAATGTAGTTCAGTTCTTGGCAATTGTCATAATTAAAGTATTAAACTGGCTATAAATTGCATTTCTGTGCAAAGCATCAGCTGAGTAAGCTATAAGAATACTACTCCCTCCGTTACAAAAATATAAGGCACAACCACCTTTAACCCAAAAACCAATAAATAATTATTATCATCTCCTAATTTGAATCACCCTAATAAATCTAATATATGCATCCAATAAAATTAGAGATCTAGAGGGTGGAGGATTTAAAAAAGTAATAATTTAATAGAGAAGAGGTCCTAATTAATTGCATGCATGCACGCCTTATATTATGGAACATAAAAAAATATTTATGCCTTATATTATGAAACGGAGGGAGTAAATGCTAAGAATCAACAAAGGTATGCCCATAGTTGAGGTATTAATTAAGTCCCCTAAGCCTTTTCATCTGTACTAACTTCCCAGTTTATTTCATCTTTGTGTATCTGATATGATCTGTGCCATAAAAAAATTGTGCATTACAATGTCCTTATTCACAATGTATGAAAATGCTTACCAAATCTTTGTGTATTTATTGCTGAAGTGGTTGTAGCACAAAATGTCCTTATTCATATAATGTGTGAAGATGCTTCGTTATCTAACAAATGCTTTTTTTTTTGCAGATAATTTGGTGGTTAAAACTTTTGGTGGAAATAGGCTATTAAGATATGATTGTTTGACTATGATATATAAATATGACACTTCCATATTATTGATATACGTTGGGGTATTCACATGTAATTAAATAACGTATGTACCCTATTCAGTGGAGTGATGTTCAGTGACGTGAATCGATGAATTATGATGCATTTCTGATATGTATTTAGCTCCATGATACCTTCTCAGGTTTCGCTCAGTAATGTTTCTTGAGTCATCACTGTTTCTTAAGACTCATCACTGTTTCTTGAGTCCATCTCCTCATTTCTTATCATGTCGCATGCACGGCATTGGCATTTTAATTTGTTGCAATAACTAGGTTGTAGGCTTGTAGCCCGTGCGTTTCCTGTCATCATGGCTTCTCTTCTTTTTTTTTATGTTGTTTGCCTGATGGTAGGTATTATCTACTCTCTCCGTGCCATAAAAAATCAACCTAGCACCGGATGTGATACATCCCGATACTACGAATCTGAACATACATATAGGCTAAATGTAAAATTTTAAAGCAAACTATAGGCCAAATGGGATATTTTTCAGAGGTTAAATCAAGAAAATAATTTTTGATTCTTAAAATTCAAAGACAATCAAAATTCATTTATTTTCACCATATATGCACACCCTTCAATTCAAACTTAAACACTTATATCAGCTTAAACTCGGCCTAAAGCAGAGTAAAGCAAAGGAGTGGCACCCCTCTATTTCATTCTAGCTCCACCCCTACCGGTTTGCTTTCCACATATCAAGATTTGTACTGATGGATGGGGTGATGTGCTCGTTCTCTTGTTCGGCCTGAAAATTGTTTCAGCTTTTGCTCCCGTACAAGAAGCCAACTTTGGAACACAAGATATGTAAGCATAAATGGCACAATATATCAGGCTTGACTAATGAGGGAGTATAATTTTGTAAGAATGATCAATGCTTAATAGTATCATATCTTCCTATATAGTTGATACCCACTAAGAGGCATTTACTCCTATAAAGCAAGACATGTAAGAAGCCACATCATCAACAATTTTAAGCCATTAGATCATATTAGTACAAAGATATTAACCGTTGGATCAAGAAGCTACTTATTCATCCAATTCAATCATTTATTAGTTATCCATTCACCTCCATTTGCTTCACCTCACAGTCACACATAGCAATGTTACATATTTTACGTATAACACTGTATTTTCCGAATACAACTCAAATTATTGTTTAATATATGATTATTGTTTAATATGTGTGTTTTGTTTTATTATACATGATAAGATAGCATATAATTATTAGGTATCGTTACCTGAATCCATTTTCAGAAAAACTTGAGTGAAGTAGAGAGCTGCAAATTGTCTAACTATAACGATACCCATATTGTGCATGAAAATAATTCATATATTATAACAATTCACAATGATGCTTGAAAAAATAAAACATGAATTGTACTGTAATAAGATATATATAAATCCACATTATTATATATTTTGTATGTACATAGAGTTGCATATAACCATTTAAAACTATGATTTTGTTCGACAATAAAACTACAAAACCCACGACAAAGACGTCGGGTGACAAATAGTTTACCTATGCCATGCTCTTTTGCCATCACTTCGATGCTCAACATGTACCGTTTAGCTGGGAACTGTTCCTTTCGATGCTCAACATGTACCGTTTAGCTGGCAAATTTTACATGTACTGTTTAGCTGGGAACCGGTCCTGGCAAATTTTACTTTTGAACATGGCAGGTAAACACATGAACAAAATGGCTCTTGAACAACCAATCACGTTCGCAGCACGTGCCTTTTAAGTTTTAAGTCGTGTCTAACCATTTTATCGTCTTATATAATCATCCCTGAGTGAGACGGGCAATCCAGATGCCCTGGATGCATATGGGCATATCATGGTCCTAAAACAGATGTTGCAAAAAGAAAAAGAAAAGAAATGGCATATGGAATATTATATATCATGGTCCCAAAACAGACGTTGCAAAAATAAAAAAGAAAAGAAAAGGAAGCGTGGTAGACATGGAACGGCAAAACATAAGTCATTACACTGCAACTGCAAAGCTATTACACATGAAACCACACAGCATAATTTATTATGCAACATAATTTATTGCGGTTTTCTAGGTCAAAGCTTAGTACACATGGAACAACACAACATAAGCTGTTACACATGAGGGGGAGAATTTACATTTTTTTTTTGTCATCCTCCTAAAATACCAGTGTCCAAATGTCACTCAAATTGCATTTGCGCACTGGCATTTTTTGAGGATGGTCCACAGTTTGGGGATCAAAGGTGATTCATGGGGATTGATTTGGGGAGTCAATCTTCAGCGACTTTGGGAAGTCGATCTTCCACTGCTCTATAAATTCGTGAATCCCTTGAAAATGGCGATACTTATGCAGAAATTCAGCCCTCTCTTGCTCATCGAACCTATCACAGTATAGGCCAAAACATAGTTTCTCTTCTATTGGAGCATCCTTGTTGGATCTGTGAATAAGCTTTACAGTTTCCTTGAATATCTTGAACCGGTGAGCCATTTCAGCATGGCCACGCTCCTTATCGTAAGCCTTTGCACCAGCGCTCATACAAGGCCCATATGGCTTCATCAGACTCAAAATCTTTGTCCGTCACACTGTCAACTAGGTCAGTCTCAAAATCCCCGTCCGTCACATCGTCAGCTGGCTCAGGACCATCATCTATCACAATAGAACAACATTAATACTGTCAAGAACAACAAATTGGCTTGCAAGTTTCAATTTGGTTCCTTTGCGAGCACAGATCTAAAAAAAAAAGTATCCTGCCTAATATGCCCCTGCCCTGATGATGGCAATCAGAAGGCCCGTAATAAGATTGTGGGGATTGGCTTACCTGATGGCAATGGGCTGGGAGCAGGAGTTGGCTCGTAGTCGCTGTAGTCGTCGAGGTTATAAGATGGGATGCATGACACCGCGCGTGCGGCGCGAGATGCTGCGGCGGCCGCTGAGCGTGCTGCGCGGCGTGCTGCGACGGCCGCCAAGCGTGCAGAAGGACCGGCCGCCGAGGAGCGCGCGGCACGAGATGCGGCGGCCACGGCTAAGCGGGAGGCGGCTCGCGCGGCCGACACGTCGCGGCCGAGCCACGCCAGCAGCGCCGCCGTTGACATGGGCGAGTGATAATCGATCGAAGAGGAACAGTAAACCTTAGTTCCCCACCCGTCCCGGACGACTGCTCCGATTGGAGTATATATAGAACGCGAGTGGATGTGTTCGTGGTGGGCCCTTTTCCCTTAAGTCTCGTTCGGAAGTCTGTCCGTCGGTCGGCGTATATTGAGCCCAAAAGCCCCAAAACCTCTCCACCCGGGGAATCAGGCCGACGCCACCTCTCAGCCAGAAGATAGATGCATTGGCAAAAGTCTAATTTGCGTCGCCCAATTGTTAAAACTTGATCAATTTTATCCTACTGCTAGTAATTGACGTGCTAACCCTACGGTAGCATTTCATAATGCAGATTAAACAATAAATAAATAAATAAATATACTAGAAAAAAGCCTGGTGAAGTCTATTTTAATCTTATTATTGTTATATGGTTTAGTTAAAATCAAATTCACTGTGAGAATTCGCTTGGATATATATAATTTTAGAAAATCATGAGTTGCGGTTAGGAGTCCGATCATCTCAAGTTAGCATACAAGTTTTTTTAAATAGATTTCTTATATGATTCCTTATGTATTACCAAAAGTATTTTAAAAATCAACTCAAATACGGATATGTATTTTCAAAAGCAAACGAATTTAAAAACCGACTCATACACGGATGCTGTACCAAAATACCGACAAAAACGTCTTCAATTTTTATAGGAATAAGTTCACCGAAGGTCCCTCAACTTAACAACGAGATTTTTTGAGGTCCCTTATCCCCAAAACCAGAAATCTTCACCTATAAACTCACTCAAACCGTTCACAGATGCTGGGTTTCGCTGACGTGGCATCCTAGTCAGCAAAAAAAATTAAAAAAGGTATGCGGGGCCCACATGTAAGTGAGATAAAATCATGTGGGCCCACCTCTCTTCTTTCTTTCCTTTTATTTTCTCTTATCTCCTTCTCTTCTCGGGCGGCGGCAGATGTGGGAGAGGCGGCCGGCGGCGAAGCGGGTGCGGCGGCGGCTGAGCGGAGCGGGGGCAGCGGCGGGCAGAGCAGGCGCCGCGGCGGGTAAGCTCGCGGGAAGAAGCTCTCGTCGGCATCGTGCCCGCTCCGCCCGTCGCCCCCCCGTAGCAGTGGCTCGCTCTCGAGGCGGAGCAGCGATGGTCTAGCCTTGAGACGGAGCAACGGTGTGCCGGCTGGGCGGCTCGGACGCGTGCGGTGGCCTGGCCGGCCTCGTGGTGGACCGACGGCGCGGCCTCGAGCGGAGCGGTGGTTGCCCTGGAGGTAGAGCGACAGCCCGGCGCTAGCCCGCTCGTCGCGGCATGCACGATGGGGCCGTTCCCCAAGCTCCCTCTGTGTCCTTTGGCGTCTACATCAAATTATATCATATATATCATGCATATATGTGTATATGGAGTACATCCTGTACAATACTTGTCCACATATACCATCAATTGCAACTTGCACGAATACACGCAGCAAAACCAATCTAACCATCTAGGACGATCCTAATATAATCAGCAAGCTAATTAGTTGTTAATTTAGGCCCCAGTTGCTGAGGTACATGGCTGTCGTCAGCTCCTCGTCTTGCTGCTTGGCTTTCCACATCGCCGTCGCCGTCGCCGTCGCGGCAGGCTGCAGCGTGCGCGCGCATGCCGCCGCCGCTCCCGGGCGTGGCCTTCTGCATGCATGCAGTGCTGCTGGGTCTTCTAGCTAGCTGATGTCCCCGGACGTGGAGCACCGCATCCGCGAAGAGACAGGAGTTGGGTGGCGACGGGGCGCCAGCAGCAGCAGCAGCAGCAGCCGGCCGCGTCTCCCTCCCCTACCCTCTCCGGCCGGCGGTTGGGATCCTTGCGGAGCCGGGAGCGGCGGAAGGCCATGGCGACGGGGTCATCGTCGCGGGCGGGGAAGCAGCCACCCGACGCCGGCTAAGGAGCCACTCGGTGTCCAAGCGGCGGCGGAGGAAGGCGAGGGATTCGCCGCCGCCTCTCACCCTCTGCTGTCGGCGGCCGAAGAAAAGAACAAAAAGAAAAGAGAAAATTGTTGTGGGCCCCACATACTTTTTTTATTTTTTTATGACTAGGATGCCACCTCAGCGAAATCGGGTATCTATACTGCCATGGGACCTCCTGTGAACGGTTTGAGTGAGTTTAGGGGTGAAGATTTCTGGTTTTGGAGATAAGGGACCTCAAAAAATCTCGATGTTAAGTTCAGGGACCTCTGGTGAACTTATTCCATTTTTATAATACTAGAGATATAAATAGAGATAGGGATAGAGATAGAGAAGAGATATAGATTAAACCAAAATATAAAATTAAAACCGACTCAAACACAGATGATGAACCGCAGAAACATCTTCAATTTTTATAACCGAGTCAAACAAAAAAATATTTTTTAGCCCTTCATAGCCTTTGATTTAAGCTTTCAGGAGACCATGGCAGAGATGACTAAGGCACTCGGTATTTTTATTCTACTACTCGGGAGAAGGTTATTTCGTCGACTGTGAAGGCCTCAGGTGCTACTGTGGAGATTATGGGTACCACATACCTATATGGCGAGTATATTCGACTGGTACAGGGGATAGCTTATACCGATAGAATATGAATAGGAAAGGACTTGAGAATTATGTTAACTTGTGTATCAAGGAAATATCTTGTAGTCCTAGTTTGTTACAATTGTAATATATCTGTTAGCCTAGTTCGTAAGGAATATGGACGGTTCATTGTAATCTCAGCTCCTCCCTAAGGAGGGGTCCAAGTGCTTCTAGGGGCATAATTTTTTCTCCTATATCATCATATCAATAGTACACTCGGTGGAATAATTCCCCAGACAGGAATATGATATTACTTCTCATTGAGAGGGTCTGAACCTGTATAAACCTTTATCTACTAAACCATCTACTTTTCCTGCTTGATTGCTACCCCTTTTAATCTTATCGAAATCTTGTTTCGACATAAGTGCAACTATGATTTTCCGTATCCAACTTTGATCGTTCGTCTTATTTAAAAATTTTTGAAAAAAATTTAAAAACATAAATCACGCATAAAGTACTATTCATGTTTTATCATCTCATAATATTAAAAATACTAATTATAAAGAAATTTCAAACAAGACGGACGATCAAAGTTAGTCACGGAAACTCATGGTTGCACTTATAATGGGACGGAGGGAGTACATTGAAATTCAAAGTATTGTTAATGCTCAATGAGATCAGCTCAGGGGCGAAGCCAGGAAAAATGGTCACCGGGGTCTACTAACTAATGATACTAACAAAAGATCTATAGCTTGCAGTGACCTAAGACTATGCATAACATGGAACAAAATTAACAGTGATATATTATGATAAGCTGTAGTGGTTACCTCTTACATGTTACAAATCTTGTCTACGACTCCTATCCTCCATTTTGTGAAAGCCAACAACCACATCATTATTTGGTATTGAAGCTAGCATTTCCGGTTCGACGAAACATATAATACAATCATTCATAAATTGATCACCAACACGATTCCGTAGAATTTGCTCCACCACAATTCTCATTATCACCATGTGGGGTATTTCTGTTTTCAAGAATCAATCCATCATAGTTTGCATGCCTATTAAATAGTTATAGAACAAGATTGATCAGGAACACAATTACACAATGTAGACAACAAATGCGCAAGCACCCACTCTTAGCAAAACACTAATTTCTTACCATCCGTTATGCTGGGAAGAAAAAATTTATGAATATATGATTCAATCCTCCTCCTCGTTCATGACCATCAGGCATCAGGCCATGTAACAGAAGTCTGAATAAATTGAAAAGTGCATATTTCAGAACCCTAAATTCCTAAGATTAGGTTTCAGAGATGAGAAAACAAGAATTTGGGATAGTCCCCGTAGAAAAAAAATTGGGATAGGGTTACCTACTTACCTGATCAAACGGCAGCTCGCCAGCTCGGCTGCTCGCGCTGGCCGTCGCAGCGTCACTGATCACCTAATCCTAGTTCTTGATATCTTCGGTCTTCGCCGATTCGCCCATTCACCGTCCGTCCGGCCATCCCGGCATCTTGCCCGCCCTTGCCTAGATGTGTGAGTCGAGAAGACCTGAAGACGAGAAGTCGAGACTCCATAATTACCAAGGAGGAATACTATAATACATTATCAAAACAGGGAATTTGGGGAGACTAGTGGAGTAGTGGGCTGCCAGCCTTGTAGGCTCAAATCCAAGCGTTTTCTCATTATGTGGGCTGGGCTGACCTAGCTTAGATATTAATTTCCATGTTCATTTTTTTTTCTCATTATGTAGACCCCGATGCTTTGCTGTGGCGTCACCCCTGGATCAGCTGCAATAGTCACCCTTGTGAAACTTGTTGAATATTTCCTAATCAAAAAACATGTAAGTAGTAGTAGTTAATAAGTCACCTCTGCAACAAAAAAAATTTCCACCTGTTCATTGTGCTCTTTGGAGTAGATCGTTTCAAACAACTTATTCTCGAATGATTTGCGGAATAAAAAAGCATATAGCAGTACCAAGTTAGCATCAACATGGCATTTCATGACACACTTCCAGTGTTCATGGAAGTCTATGCAAATTATCATGGAGCCAGTGTGCAATATATCAGCACCCTGAAGCACCATACATATTGATACCAAAAGGACATTGGTGAAGAGATTCGACACTAATTAACAGAGTTGTAATATTCATTGAAACATATTTATCTACCCTATAATTCACCAAGTCATTTTACTCATCATCATCATTATCATTGGACAAATCCAACGCCCCTCATTGCTCGGTCCTCATCCAATGATCCAAACTCATCCACGCTCCCATTTTACTCATCATCATCATCATTGGACAAATCCAACGCCCCTCATCGCTCGGTCCTTATCCAACGATCCAAACTCATGCACGCTCTCATTTTACTCATCATCATCATCATTGGACAAATCCAACGCCCCTCATCGCTCGGTCCTCATCCAACGATCCAAACTCATCCACGCTCTCATTTTACTCATCATCATCATCATCATTGGACAAATCCAACGCGAACGATCCAAACCCATCCACACTCTCACGCTCTCTCTACCCCATAATTTCCGTTCCCCCACGTAACTTCCGTCCCCCCTCTCCCCTCAATCTCGCGAGGCATTTAACTATTTACCACTCTTAAGATGTGATGATAACAGATTTGCCACTCACTGTCTATGGCATGTGGGCCTTTATGTGTCTATGATATGTGGGCCCAGTTACGATTCACAAAAAAAATAGCCATCCTCAACCGCCCGCGTCGATCTCTCCCGTCAGCGTCTTCCTTGCCGATCTCCTCCGTGTCGCCACCAATGCGCGTCGCCGGAGCACCTATGCCCTCGCCGCCGCCGATCTCCGCCCAAGAGCCTGCCTCCGTGCCGCCAAGACGATCTCCTTCGTCAACCAACTCCAGATCGACGCTGCCGGCGCCCCTCACGCCAACCGCCCCGGCGTCGATTTCCGCCTCCAGATCACTGTCACGCGCTGTCAATCCCCTCCACCAGGTACCTCGACGAGCATCGTCAGTAAAGTTCCTTCTTTAATTGTTCCTCAAGGTCCTGCCGCTCCTCCTCGGTCAAATCCTCCTTGGTGAGCTTCTTGATCTCATTCCCGCTCGTCATGGTTGATGAAGAAATTCCTTTATTAATTTTGACCATATAACTCATAGCCGAAATCCTTGGTTTATTTGACGTGTGTATGTATCAAAAATTTGAAAAACTTATGCTTCACAGGAATAGCCGATACAGTATGAACCGGCTTTGTATTATATAAATATATTTTTGGTAACAGTGTGCAGCAATAACATAATTGCTTCTGTCTCGTGTGCAGGCGAAAAATTCCAAAATATTGATTAGCGATGCAATGCAATGGCTTTGATTCAATTTTATTTTCTCAAAATGTGTACTAAGCAACCAATCCGTTCGATCTAGCTTCTTCAATGACCTTGTATTGTCGCTACTTGATTCCTTGGTTGACACTGTCACGTGCTAGGTAACACGCATGAAGATGGATAGAGATGATTCAGATTGCCCCTTGCACGTGTGAAGCTCCAGTTGGAAACAGACTCGGTGAGGGTCACCACCACCGAACTAATCAATTCGGCGAGAAAAACAATCCTGTGGCAGATTGATCTCCCAAAGCCTAAACAATAACGCCGCCAAACCGATTAAATCGGCAACAAATTAAGTATACTAGATGCCGGGGCGCGCCAATGGCGCGCCTCCTGCGTATTGTCCAATTTGATTCCTATTTTGTGTTGTTGCTAGAAGCTTAGAATGTAAATAAGAAAAAAAAATGTTGACATAACTTAGTGGTGGATTTTCTAAGTGCTAAATAGCTGAATCGCTCAAACAGTGTTTAGATACCATATTTACAACAAAATTTGGTGGTAGAGTGCCCTGTTAAACCGTAGTTGGCAAGTAACACGATTCTGATGGATGAAAGGGATAATAGTAATTGATGGATATTTTACACAATGTATATGGCCACTTCCAGGAGCTTGCATCCGAAGTGTTGTTGTTCCAGATGATCAAAGGCTCAAAGTCATGGCCATCACTTCTCAAGCAAGGGCTATCTGCCTACACAGGCAGTTTTAGCTGCCAAACAATATTCACTCTGCTTTCTGCTCTTATAATGAGCTACTGTGCTGGTGGTCATCTCACCTGCCTGTAGTTATAAAAACCCTCTAAATTGGAGCAATTAATTGATCACGATTGCCTGCAAGATAATTGAGTAAAGGATTAGATTAGGCATCAGGATAAATTATTGAACTCGTTGCATTAATCATACACGTTTTGAGAGATTATTTAAATAGGTGTATAACTGATAATTCTCATGTTCAGATCCTAATCACTCCCAAAGATGCATCACATGGACTCAGAAGAATTGTATCTATTTTTGGAAAGAATATTCTCAATATTTCATTTTTATCATTTGAATTTTGTTCTTGCCATTTGCCTAAACCAATGCGAACAAACCTTTTTTTTCCCTCACGAATATTGATATGTGCTAAACCTTTTTAGATGGCACCTCTAAAAAAGTATGCTCGACAAAAAGAATGATGAATATAAAAGAGAATGGTGCTGTACTAAAAATATTGCACAACGTAGTGTGTTGGAGCATTTAGATAAATCAGATAAATTCTGTAGCCCATTCATATGTGCCTTCCTGAATTCCATCGAAGAACTGTAACCCAATTAGGCTTTGTTTGAATGAACTATTTTCACAAAGAAGACCCCTGACCTGCACTGTCTTGTATTCAACGTCAACCAATATGATCGAACAAACAACAATTAGCCAAAGGTGGACAAAACAGTGGAATCATACCAAAGTGTAGCGCTGATCTGAGAGACTATGTTTGAAACAATAAATATTGTCGAGCGTAGAATTAACATTGAAATGTATATATCCTAAAATGACAGTGCCACAATTTATCTCTGATCATATAAAAAACATTTAGCATAAAATTGAGAAAAAGTGATAATGCATATGACCCTACACCAATCGTAAAATATATCATCTTGTAAGCAGAAGGGTGGGCATATTCATTAATACTATCATTTTTCTCATGAAGGAAGATTAATGTGCAACAATTTTTCCCCAATCCTCACAACATTTTTCCCTGAGGTCAGCCATTTATAAAATTAAGCATGATCTCTTCGTATTGATTTTTTTGTCAACTCAAATTTGTTGGTATTATATATTAAAACAAAAATTTAGGTTTACAGAACCAATATTAGATTGGATTTCTGATGATGTTTCTTACCATGAGTGGCAGGAGTGTTCCATGGTCTTTTAAGTTTTTTCTTAGGACCAAGGATGATAGCATCACGTTGAAGACAATAGGATCTTATTTATTATTTTCCTTGGATAGCTCCTGCACAGCATACAATGAGAATCATCATTTTGCAAACTTAACAGAGTCAGAACAGTAAAACCAAAGTGATATTTGCAATGCAGTTGGACCTCAAAGTTCAATTATCAATCTATAGTTAAAGCAACATAAAAATGTAATACCAAAGCCTGCATCACATCAAATAGAGTTCCCAACCAATGGAGAAATGGGAATTAGAATACATGAAGAAAAGATAGCCCCAAAATCAGAACTGAAAAGCTAAGATAATAAACATGCTTCACTAATTTTAAATAGAAATAAATAGCTATGGAAGATAAGTACTATCAGAAACTGCACTGGATAGTTTCTTTTTTAACCATAGTTTCAGCATGTATCTAGTTAAATAGATCGGTCGAGCATATGATTTATCAATCCATCTAAATATAATTAAAAATCTTGATCCATGTATCTGGCCTTTTTATGTGCATGCAATCTAGCTAGATCGACTCACTTATAGTACACTCATGTACTGATATGGCTTTTTCTTTTGCCCTTTTGTGGCACCAACAATGGAGTACTATACTATATATGATAGCCATTGTTACGTGCTCTGTTTCAATCAAACTGAGAAAACAGCTTGTTAGTCTTGAGAAAACAAAGTAAGCATTGTCCTATTCCTAGCACTGGCACACAATCATGTAAAAATACCAAAAATGATATCAACATACCTAACAAAATCAACAGATCAGTTTTTATTTATTCATCACTTTGGCATTTCGCAAGAGGGCAAAGGCACAGAAAGAAAAGGCACGACCATCCATCCATACAAACCAAATTGTCCACAAAATACAATCGATTCGTTACGTATCACCCCAAAATAAAATCTAGTCAGCTCCCATTATTATTTTATCGATTTTTGTTGCTCTGATCTTAAATTGACTCAGAGATAACATGAAAGATCAAAAGGCTAATTCTGACAAGTGTGCCCCTTAAACATGTAAAGTCCATAGCAAAACAATGCAACTATAGGATACCTAGACCACGCCAATAAACTGGAGGAAAAATTAAGTTCCCAAAAAATATCAAGGGCCACAAGAATAGTATAAAATACGGATCACTACAGTGGGCTAAAGGAAGAGTTGAAGTCATTCTAATGCATAAGGTACTGTTTGTACAGATAATTGAAACCAAGCAATAACCAAAGTAAGAAAATATGTCTCAGCTACAACAATAAGTAAGATTTTGAAGTATCGAGAGCCAGGAGTACTTGGAGATATTTTCCTCACAGTGAACATAAAACAAAACCGAATATGTGACTCACCTTGAGTTTAAGAAGCACAAAAGGAACACCTTCCAGTAAAAATAACAACTTGCAACTTGTATAATCCAGCAGCAGCAATATTACATGTTCTCTAATAAGACCAAGAGGGTAGAAAACATGACGATGCATCAATTTGTTTTGATCTTTCAAATAAGGGTAGCACTGCAAAGGGTGGATAAGGGCATTTAATCAGGACAGTATATGAGTATAGCTTACCAAATATGTGTATATGATAGTGGATTTCATATAGAATAATTTCCATCACATGTATGAAAGAAAACAGAATAATTGAGCAAAAACTCAGCGCCACAATTAAGGAGGAAAAACATGAATTCTATAAAACCACGATGACAAGCCAACATTGATTAATCATTTCTTATTCTCAACAGCATGACTTAGACTTTATTTTCATTTTCACAGGAAATCATTAGTACTACAGCTCTGGCATGACCGTTCCCATATGTAATGTATAGTTCTCTGCAAGAACTATGTACTGCACTGCTCGCTCCCCCTAAAAATTTGTAGCGAATACTCCAATCTGAATACTACAGAGTAAATTGTAGCTGCTCTAAAATTTTTATAGGGAACCAATACAATATATTACCTTTGTTTTTTAATAGATCACGTCGTTGATTTTTAGAATAACATTTGACCACTAGTCTTTTTACAAAATTTAGTGTAAATTTGCCAAAGCATAAACCATACTTCAAGTTTCTTTAATGATAAAATAGAAGTCATAACAAAATAAATGACATATATAATGTTTTTGAATAAGACAATAGTCAAACATCGTGATAAAAGTCAACAGCGTCATCTATTAAAAACGTAGGGAGTAGTTCCACATAATCTGCTTGCTAGTCATTATAATTCTTCACCATGCTATTTACATTCACCTATTGTTTTTTTTTTCACATCGCTCTGTAATACTATCCATACATAAGTAACATAATGCAAGAAGTACACTATAGCATGAACATGTACCAAATGAATCAAGCGAATTTGATATATATAACCAAATTTAGCCTATAAATGCAATGTATAATACCTCATCCAGCTGCCTTTGGCAACAATTGCCATAGGAACCACTGCGTCCTTTTCAGATTAGTGCAAAAATTTCTTCAAACTGCTTACATCCCTGATTCCCTGTAATAAACAAATTAATTTTTCTTTGCTGAATCAACCACACCTAAAATGAATTCATCTGAAGATTTCTTTTTCAAGGGGAATGCAAAAAAAAAAATCAATCGTTTTGCTATGTAGACAGACAGCGAAGCAGAATGACCAGCATTTTCCATCATTTTGCTATAACTACACAGAACCAACAAACATGTACAACCACCATCGAAGGCAAAGAGACCACCTATAAGAACAAGCCACGAAAAGAATAGCAGCAAGGCAAGCAGATTCAGCAAGGCAAGCCACGAAAAGAATCGCCGATCGGAGAAGGGAGAGAAAGGGGATCGGGGACGAGACGGGGAGGCGACGTGGGGAGAGGAGCGCTCGTCGATTCCACGACCTGGTAAGGGCAGAACCATCTAGATAGGAAATGGATGACCAGATTTTGTCCACGCGTGGGAAAGAACGGCTCTGATCACGTGGACTCAATTTGAAATACCAAAATAACGAAGGGTTTTGTGCAAAATTTGATGAGCGGATCGGCTGGCCTTGCGGCGACCCTAGCACCTCTAAGATATCTAGTATACGGCGAAGGTGATTCGATAAATCGATTAATTTCGGCCAAAATAGCCGAAATTAATCGATTTATCGAATCAATAGCCGAAATTTTTGACGTTCCCAGTGGAGTCTCGCAGCGACAGCGCATGATTTATTCATCTGGTGGGCAAACAGAACGTTTACGAAACAAACCTACAAAGGGGTAATCGCACTCTCACAGTAACAGCGGATGATTTACGGCGCAAATTGATAAAGATGGACTAAACTAGGGTAAAGTAGAAAACATGGCGACTAAACTGTAACTGGGTAAAGTAGAAACATGGCTGAAAAGTAAAAGGTAAAAAAAAACGACTCTGCAGATATTATTGAGAAAGAGAGATCTCAATCGAACGGGCCTTGTCTCTTAAATAGGGGTTGATCTTGTTTTATACAAGGCCTCCTCCACGTCAAACTCAAGTAGAAACCAATGAAAACTCGAAACATACCTTCCCGAGCAAGGAAACCCGAGACCCGATGAAAACAGACTCGGACTCGGACTTTGCCGGTCTGATTGGCCACACACCGCCGTTCAGACCGGCCCTCCAGCAACAGTCTGACCGGCCAACATAAAGCGGTCAGACCAATCTTTCCAAATATTGGCAATAATTACTTAATTTGAACATAAACCGGTCCTGTGGAGGAAATCGGCGATCTTTCCAAATCTTAGCAATAATTACTTAATTTGAACATAGGCCGTGTTTAGATTCCAAATTTTTCTTCAAACTTTCAACTTTTCCGTCACATCAGAATTTTTCCTACTCACACAAACTTCCAACTTTTTTCTTCAAACTTCCAATTTTGGTATGGAACTAAACATAGCCATAAGTGCTAAATTTGAGTGTAAACACAAATCATTCAAGCCGATACGCTTACACCGATAGTCAATGCAACTTTTCGTTTTTTACAACTGAAATTATATCGTCAATCCCGCGACAATTAACTTTGGTTTCACCAATCGTATACTTTATCGATTGGTTCGACCTATAATATTAATATTATCCAATAAAGATGGTTTATAATTATGTTAAACCTAAATTCAGTTTATCAACAACAATCCTTACAAACTATAGTTGATTCATTCATGCATATATAACATTGTCGTATACCGTCTTCTAACTTTTGCTTATATCTATCTTCTTTATTACATTATCAAAATAACATATAAGCCTTGAACCCAAAACTTTAGACATGCATTAAAATGAAGCAAATTTTCCAAGACGACGTGTTTCTCGTCAACAATAATGAATTCATGTTTATTAAATTTCTTATTTTTAAAGACACTAAATCAATGTGTTCGTTAAGTGAAAAGAATATTATTTTTTAAATAAAAATATTTATATTAATTCATCTTAAATATAATATTTTTAACACTATATAAAATTTATTTTAGTATTTTTAATTAATGATATTGCATAAAGATATAGCATTGTTGTACTCTACATTATTACTTAGAAATATAAATACTCATACCATTATCATCAGTTATAAACTATCTAACATATAATATATATATTTGAACATAGTGTTGCTTTTTGGTAATATTTATAGTTTATAACAACCACAAGATTCATGAAAAATGTCACTCTCCCCTTTTTTAAAAAAAAAGTTATAATTTTTTGTTGAATTATCTATAGCAATCATTTTATAACACATAAGCATTTGCATATACATATATTATTACTGTGGATCATTCTTGAACATTTGTAGCATAAATATAGTTCTTAATTTTTTTTCTAGAAAACTACTTAATTTCATTTAAAACCATATGAAAAAGGGGTTAGATACAACTATTACAAATTACATAACCTTATTTAAGCTCCTTAAATGAACCAAGCTAAAATATTGCTTCAACCCCTTAAAGATGTTAATTAAATCGAGCCAATACAAATTAGACAGAACTTGAAAAGAATTAGACATGAGTAAGTTCGCAAGTCACAAGTTTTTTTTTCGAACCCAAACGAGGACGAAAAAAAGTGAGACCTCACATTTAGATATTCTTATTGTTGTGTGTAATAATTGATTTATACGACAGGTGAACATTATTTACACTGGATGCTGAAAGAATATTTGATTACTAAAAACAATTAATTTATACATATGGATAAATTGAATTATATATTCATACCAATAATGAGTACCAAACTTAGATTTTTAATAGCGGTTTGATAAAACTATTTATTTACAAAATAATAATATATATCTATTATACTTACATTGTATAAAATTTATTTTAATATTTTTAATTAATGATATTTCATAAAGATATGTCATTATTGTACTCTAAATTATTACTTAGAAATATAAATACTCATACCCTTATTGTCAGTTATAAACTATCTAAAATATAATATATGTAAGTAACATTTATAGTGTATAACAACCACCAGATTCATGACAAATGTCACTCTCTCCCTTTTTTATAAAAGTTATATTTTTTTGTTGAATTATCTGTAGCAATCATTTTATAACACACACAAGCATATGCATATGCATATATTATTACTTTAAATCATTCTTGAATATTTTTAGGATAAATATATTTGTTAATTTATTTCTAGAAAACTACTCAATCAACATTGGTAATATTACTGATATGTATAGTAACTAGCAAAAGGGTCCGTGCGTTGCAACGGGAAGTGTAAAGACCAGAAAATTAAGGAAAAGTTGAAAAAAAATTACATTATGTAATTAATTGAAATACAATATTTTCAAATTTGTTTCCCCAAGTTACAGCCCAATGTGCCCAAGTTACAGTTATGGGCTACCCACATGGTTCATCCTCTTCTATCCATTGAAAATGTGGGCCGGGTGGATGGATTACTTAGGGGCATGGCTGCCACGGAAGAAGTGGCGACGAGCGATCGGTCAACAGGAGCATGAGCATGACCACGACAACGGCAGCAGCAGCGTAGCCGACGGTGGTTTGGGTAGGTACACCCCGACGAGAAGGTCCGGTTCTTGCCGGCATGCTATCTCTCGCGGCTGGTCGTCTCTGTTTCCTGGTCTCCACTCAGGTACACACGGCCATGCCGCCTAACCGCCGGCTCGATTACACGAGTGTCAGTTTTTTCTTTTGTAAAACAGACAGTTATAATGGGCTATAGGTGCGTCACAATTTTTTAGTTCGTAAAGTCAAACCGAGTGGCGCCCTCATCTCTGCACGACCGTAATCGTGTATGGTGGCCAAAGCAAAACAAAAAAAAAAATTCAAAGATGATACAAAATCCTAATAGTGTATGGAGTACAAATCACAAAATATAAAAACCGACCGATAATCCAAAAAAAAAGAAAAAAAGTGGCGTCACCTATCATTTGAGACTTTTTCTAGCGAGCAAAAGTACCAAAACAATGTGAAAATAACTTCGGTTAAAAACAAATATTTTTAGTTTTAATACACCGTAGCGAAGCACGTGCATTTTGCTATAAATAAACTTCTTCTTTTTCTTCATCCCCCGAGCGAACTAAAATGGACTTCCTTGGGCCGGCCCACAGCCTCTAAGCGCGCGCGGGCACACCACCTCCCACTTTCCCACGCCTCAACTTGGGACTGGGGCGGAAAAGTGGGTGCCGTGCTCCTCCCTCTTGGGCCGAATTCGGCCTAGCCAATGCCGGTCATCCGATCTCTAGGGCTTCGATCGGACGGCCGGCCATCGAGATCGGAAGGACAAAATCGTTCCCCCCCGGGCGCCGATGAAAACCCTAAGTTTTCTCAACCCTTCACTCTCTCACGGTGGAGCTGCGACGCTCAGCGGTGGCACCGGCGCGCGCACTCGCCTGAGGATGAGTGCGCCGCCGTCGAGTTGCCTTGCCCCGGCGCCCCTCTCTATCGTCTCCCCGTGGCGGCGTCGGCTACGGCCGCCGGCGGCGGAGTACTGCCCGCTCGCGTCGGCGACGGCCGACGGCGGCGGTAGATCTTCCCGTGCACGTCGGCGATGGCCGGCGGCGGCGGCGGACTCCCGCGCACGTCGGCGTTGGCCGGCAGCGGTGTACTCCCACGTGGTGTCTGCGACGACCAGCGGTAGGAAGGTTAGGAATTTTCGCCCCTTTTTTTTTTCATTCTCTGTGAAGCGTCAAATTTTCTTTTTTCCTTTTCCCCTTCTATTTGGGTTCTCTAAGTAGGATTATCCAATTGGATTTTGTATCGGATTCGATTTTAATCTCAAATCGCGCAGACGGGTGTATGCGTGGGCGAAGAAAAATCGCGCGGACGGACGAATGGATGGACGAAACGGATTGCGACGAAAGGAAAAATATGAATCTTTTAATTAGTTAAGATTAGTACTGATAAAATAAATTAGATAATCTCATTGTAAAATAGATCATAAATAATTAATTGACGGCCAAAGAGCTTGAGCACACGAGCTAGCTACCAAAACTCAAGTGCAAGCTCTAACTGTTCAAATTGGCACTAATGCTCTTAAAGGTGGAGAAAAGTAAGGAAAAAAGAGCAATGCAAAAAAAACGGAAGAATATAGGGCAACAAATTTAATATCAGACTGCATTATGGCAAATAAATCGAATTGGTTCTAAATTTTTTGAAATTTTGATTTCGTAAATGGTGTGATGGATAATAATGTTTTTTAGAGTAATCTTCAAAAGGACACACAGGTAATGAATAGGCGATCCCTACCAGTTCATAACCGGGAGCCGGTTTTTGAACCAGTGGGCCACAGGTTTCCGCGTCTAATTTTGATCGTTCGTCTTATTTAAATTTTTTTATAATTAGTATTTTTGTTGTTATGAGATGATAAAATATAAATAGTACTTTACTCCTGACTTATGTTTTTAATTCTTTTAAAAAAAATTTAAATAAGACGGACAGATAAAGTTGGGCGCGAAAAACTATTTCTGTACTTAAAATGAGACGAAGGGAGTATATGTCATTTTGTAATGTTTTTTTACTTGAATTACTGTCAGGGCTTTGCCTCGCAATGTAATTTTCATAAAAACACTCAAAATATTTACAAGTTACAAGTTACAGAAGAAGGAGGAATGAGAGAAACTTAAAAGATTACAATGTTTGCAACCAATAAAAAACTATCTGCTTTATAGGATCCTTCATTCTACACATATATAGAAGAACATCTTTTTCAAACAAGATTCTCTAGGAACCAAAATAGGGCAGAGGTAGTAAATATATCACTGCCGATTTGCCCTACCAACCGACAGTAGTTTGGATTTCCTGAGCTAAAAAAAACACAGTCCGAACTAGGGATGGCAGTTTGCCCCATAGGGACGGGGACCCACCGGATCTCGTAGGGGCGGGTCTGAATTTCACCCCGCGGGTAGATCGGAGCGGGGCCCTAGAATAAGTCGGGGACGGGGGCGGGTGGCCAATCTCACCCGCAGGTATCCTGCGGGGCCCCGGAGTACACAGCCCACCGAGCATGGTCATAAAAAATCCTGAGGAAAAAGCCCACATCCGGCAGCCCAACTAGCATAGTATAAAAGAAAATATGGAGAATCCCTAATCAGTTTGGTAGCTCCCAGATTCAATCGCGTGTGGCGGCGGCGTGGTAGCGAAGCGGAGCGTCGTCCCTGCACGACGCTGGCGACCAGCAGGTGTCAAGGGTAAGCTCCTCGAGACCTCAAGCCAGCAATGTCGAGCCGGAGCGGAGCGCTATCGCCACGCGTTGCAAGCCTACCGTCCAAGTGCTTGACTCCAGCGACCATCTCCTCAACCTGGAGCAACTACTAGCGTACTGCTAATCTGCTAGCTGCTGCTTTGCTATCTTGGAAGGTTTCTTGTGAGTTGGTATTTTTGTATTTGTCATACATGTGACACGACCATATTAGCACTTTGTTTATGTGAATTTGGGTATCTGGTTACTTCGAATGCATATTATTGCTAGTTGTGATCTACTGATTGTACTGATTACTGATTCATTTCACCCCAAATCGTTGTTGCGAGTCACCGCTCAGCATCAGCAGACTCTGCTGCACCTCGGGTGATGCGGGGCCCCGCTCTCCCGCCGGGGCCGGGGCTGGGGGAAGAATACGGGTACCGGGGGCGGGGGCGTTCCTATTCAACCCGTCCCCACCCCGTCTCGTTGCCATCCTTAGTCGGAACCATCTTTCCTCGTCTAAGAGTTTAATAGTATAGTACACTACTAACTTTAAATTATCTATACAATTTAATAATAGCCTGTTCATATAATAATTATCTATAAACATATATTAAACTTTTAATACAAGGTCCCACCTGTCAATGTCATACACATGTTGTATCTTAAAGTCTGTGTTACAGCTTTATAAATTTGTAGTCCGCTGCTCTTCTCTTTTTTATATCTCCTCAAAATAATTTATCTACAGATGGCTTATAGTCTGCTATTTTCGTCCCGACCAATGGAAGGTGCTCCTTGCACCAGTGCGACCAGTCAATCTTCCAACGTTATACTACCTCCGTCTCAAAATAAGCGCAGCTATAGATATTCGTATCTAACGTTTGATCGTCCGTCTTATTTAAAAAAATTATGAAAAAGTTAAAAAAAATTAGTCACACATAAAGTACTATTTATATTTTATTATCTAGTAACAACAAAAATACTAATCATAAAAAATTTTCAAATAAGACGAACGATCAAATGTTGGAGATAATCAGTGTAAAACTACACTTATTTTGGAACAGAGAGAGAAGTCTGTTGGAAGATTCTCGTCTCATCTCCTTACGAATTGTCCCTACGGTAACCTTTACCGTACGGTTACCAGCGATTCTGCAAACCCTAATGGTCCCACCCACCACCTCTCCTACATGAGCAGCAGTGCCAACTGCCAGCGTCTGTTGCTTCCATCACATCCTCACTTGCTGAAGAAACCATCTGAAGGACAGGATGAAAATTTAAATACATGCCATGTTTTTTTAAACTCTTAAATAATATATTTTATGTGAAAATTTCTATATAAAAGTTGCTCTAAAATATTAGATAAATCTATTTTTAAGTTTATAGTAAATAAAATTCAATTAATCATATTTCAATACCACCTCATTTTATATAAAACATTTAATCTTCATCTTCATTGGTAGGACAAAAGACTTAAATCTGTGCACATCCTCTTTCTCGTATCTCCACCCACACTTTTTCTTGAATTTGTGTCAGCCCTAGCTTCTCTTGTAAGATCTGTCAGCTGCTCTCCTCTTAATTTGCCTTAATCCCAGTACTAATAACAGTTTAGTTTGTAAAAAAAACATATGGTGCATGCCTTCATTTTAGGCCTACCCAGCCAATAGTTACAGCGACTCAATTTCTAATCTGAACATGTTTACGTCCACCAACTACCAATACAAACGGAAGGTAAAATAGTTGGATTTGGGATTTCATGTACAATGCGGCTAGGGTTTTTTGGACGTAGCGCAGCTATGTGAATCAGGGGATCATGACGGTTTAGGCTGTGTTTAGTTCCACGCTAAAATTAGAAGTTTGAAGAAATTGAAACGATGTGACGGAAAAGTTAAAAGTTTGTGTGTGTAGGTAAGTTCGATGTGACGGGAAAGTTGAAAGTTTGAATCTAAATAGGGCCTTAGTTCCCAAGTTTTTTCCAAAAACGTCACATCAAATCTTTGGACAAATGTATGGAGCATTAAATATAGGTAAAATAAAAAAAACTAATTACACAGTTTATATGGAAATTGCGAGACGAATCTTTTAAGCCTAATTAGTCCATGATTACCCATAAAAATGCTATAGTAACCCGCATGTGCTAATGACGTATTATGAAATTAGTTTTTTCATTCGTGTCCGAAAACCTCTTCCGACATCCGGTCAAACGTCTGATGTGACACTAAAAAATTTCATTTCGCGAACTAAATAAGGCCTAAATAACAGCTCTAGGGATACGGTTTTTCTCATTTTCTTAAATTGTTTTTGGCTCCACGGTACTTGTGACACGTACACCATATTTGTTGTACACACATCCCCTTTTAGTTTTTTTTAACGGAGGGAGTAGTTTGCATGTGCAAAAGCTTCTCGATTGGGCTACCAACTCCGGCTGTGTTTAGTTCCACGCTAAAATTGGAAGTTTAACTGAAATTGGAAGTTTGAAGAAAAAAATTAAAAGTTAGTGTGAATAGAAAAGTTTTGATATGATGGAAACGTTGAAAGTTTGAAGAAAAAGTTGAGAATTAAGGTCGTGTTTAGTTTCCAACTTTTTCTTCAAACTTTTAACTTTTTCATCACATCAAAACTTTTCTACACATATAAACTTTTAACTTTTTTCTTTAAGCTTCTAATTTTAATCAAACTTCTTATTTTGACGTGGAACTAAACACAGGCTAAAGAAGGGCTCCGGCAGCGAGCCGATGCTCGATCAAATCCCTGTGCAGCCATGCATGTGGTGACCGGTTTCACACTCCCCCCCCCACCCCCCCCCCCCCCCCCAACAGTGCATGTCTGCCCCGCGTTTTGCTTGGTTGTATTTTATGTCCTCGAATGGACTGACGCTCCGTTGTGTGTTTATCCAAAATTCCGTCATGTTTCACAGAAATACAATGTGAAGAAGAGAAAATTCTGTTTATACGGGTAGCGGCTCAAGGATGTAAGTGGGTCGACCCACGAACTTACTGGAGTATATGTTAAATAAAGGGTAATCCGCGGGTTTCGCGTCTTGGCTCGGCTTGCCACGTCGTAGAGAAACAAGTGGATCACTCCATAAACTCATTTATATATCAAATTGGTATATAACTCGCGAGTCAACCCATGGGTTATCCACTCATTTTGCCTATGAGCGGGTTCGCGGATTGGCCTGCTTGAATTTCTAGGTAGCGCTGAAAAACAGAAAAACACAGGTTTTTTTTTCTCGGAACACAACCCAATATATCCTCTCCCGAACCCTACCCGACGTCTCCCACCTCCTTCCCACAGCGCCCCACCCGCGCCACGCACTGGCGGCGCAGCCATGTCTCTGCCGTAGTCCACCCTCCCATCGCGTGCCGCCGTCTGTCCTCCCCTCGACACGGCCTTACGCTTTCCCCCATCGTCGCCGTGCGCCATCCCACCGCCATCACCATCGATGACCGTCCTCTTCCCGCCGTCGCCGCCTCCCCCTATCGTCATACCACCAGGCGCCGCCCTCCTGGCCGGCGGATCTAGCCTCCGCAGTAGTTAGGGGTGGAAAAAAAAGCTCGGGCTCGTGAGCTCAGCTCGGGCTTGGCTCGAGCTTGGTTGGCTTGGCTCGGCTCGTAAGGCAAACGAGCCAAGCCCAAGCCTCCTTTTCAGCTCGTTGCTGAAATGAGCCGAGCCGAGCTGGCTCGCGAGCCGCTTATTTTGGCTCGCAAACCTAGGGCATCATGTGTTTATATCGATTATTTTACTTTTTATGGCGTTACTATTTGTCAACTTAAAATTTATCATTAAGATTTTAAAGAATTGAATATATAAACTTATTTAAATTTTACATGATGATGATTTGTTCTTACTTTTTTTAATAATTACATAATATATATGAAGAGGTGTTTCAACGGGAAGTCTTGCAAGCTAGCTCAAGCTTGGCTCAAGTTTTAGCTTGTTTCCCTAACTGAACCGAGCCGAGCTCAAGTTTTAGCTTGTTTCCCTAACTGAGCGGAGCCAAACCAAGCCTAGATTGTTGCGAGCCACTACAAGCCGAGCTGAGTTAGGCTTGGCTCGGCTCGTTTCTACCCCTAGCCGTAGTCCCATATGCCGTCGCTTGCCCGCCTATCCTCGCCGTACGCCGTACGCCGTACACCATCCCCCCACCTCCGTCATGCGCCATCTGGCGCCGGTCCCTCTTCCCCCCCTTCCCCCTTCTTCGTCCTCCCCTCACAGCAGCGTCGGAACCGACGCCGGTATCCCTCTCCCCTCACGGTAGGGTGGTGTAGCCTGCTCTTGAAGTAGGCTGGCGAGGCCCTTTTCGCCAGATCCGGCGGTCTCACCCTTTCCTAGCACCAGATCAAGCAGCGGCGGCCGTCAAAGAGAGAGGGGACGCACTCGCCTACCTGCGCGCACCGCAGGCCACTGGAGTCCGTCATCAAGGTCAACGACAATGGCACTGTCCTTGTTCGTGTTGCCGAGGCTGACCACCTCCGTCTCCTTATCCGACCTCGTCATCGACCTGTGACCTACTGCTTCTTCTCCCCCTGAGAATTGAATTGCCACGTTGGTGCTTCCCGTTGGCGCTGGGCGGCTAGGGAGGCATGTGATTTTAGTTGTATAATAAATAATCTATCCTATAATTCACCAACTCACTCTTACACCTACATTACTCATTCATCAAATCCAGCGCTATGTATTCATCTACATCCGATCGAACGGTGGTCTACCCTATAATTCACCAACTCACTCTTACACCTACATTACTCATTCATCAAATCCAACACTACGTATTCATCTACATCCGATCGAACGGTTGAGATTATCTCCCCCCATCACCCACCACTCCTCCCTCCGCGCCGACCTCCCCCCAAGCAACCGCTCTCCTTTCCTCGTCGCATCTCTCACGCTGCCCTCCTCGCATCTCCTCACCCAGCGCCGCAATCGCCGGGAGCGTTCCATCCTCCTCCGCCTTCTCAGCCGCCGCCGATACGGAGGCGACGCCTTCCCATCCTCCGCCGCTCCCCTCGCCCTCCTCCGCGCCGTCTGCGCCGCCGACGATCTCCGCCTCGACGACCAGCTCTGTGCCGCCACTCCTCGCGATCCCCTCCCGTCCTCCACCATGCCATTCTCGATCTCTGCTGAGTGCTGTTGTTCCCTCCGCCGAAAGCTCCACCGCCGCCTCCTGCCGGCACATCGACGCCCGCATCGCTGATCCCGTTCCATCCCGTCCTCCGTCGCCGCTCCACTCGCCCTCCACTGCGCCGCCACGGATCTCAGAAGCCGGATCCGCTCCCCTCACCCTCCTCCATGCCGCCACTGATACCGGGTCCACCCGGTCGACAAGAGGGAGGACTGGAGGTTCACCGAGATGCAGCGGCGCAGCAGCATAGGGCATAGCAACCAGACCCCTCACACTCCTCATCGTCGTGCCATTAAGCCGCCGCGCCCGATCGGCGGACAAGACCTCTCTGCGCGCGCCCCTACCCCTGTGTCTGCTCAGGGTTGCCCTCCCGCTCCGTCGTGTTGCCTTGCGCTATCTGTGTCTTCGTGGCAACTATCTACCGACACCCGCCGACATGGCCGCCACATGTTCGACGAAATGTACAGTTAGAAGCTCAATCCGTTGTTGCGTCATTCCTTGGTAAACAAGTGATTTTTTGTTCGGCGGTGTGATTTTGTGCCAGTGTGATTAATCATCATGAGTTTATTTAAACAAAGCATTTCTGACATTAGATTTTGCTGATGGCATTTTCAATAGTTTGCTGCCTTTTGTTTTCAGATTGGGAAAGGATCCAAATCGTTTTGAGGAACCACGTGCAGGGATCCAAATCTATCTAAGGAAGCATGTGCAGCTGGATATATTGGAGTGAATTAAACATTGGGTGATATCTGGTAGACTTTCACACGGCAATCTTGTGTTGTTTTTTTTATATCAGATGCTGGACAGGTTTGGTTTTATGCTCACTAGCTGAACATTGTTCTTTCTTTTTTCTTGGAATGGTTCGGATGGAATTCTTCATATGCTATGTGTGTATTGTGACTTATTATTTACTGTTTAGACGGTGATAAAGGATTTGAGAGGTGCTAGAGGGAGAATACCTTCAGTACTCAGTTATTTCCTGTTATGATTAACCTGGATATCAAGCATTATACAATAGGAGAATATTTGAATATTTTGTGGTGTCAGTGGGAGAAGATATATGTTGAGGACTTCATTAAGATTAATCTAGACGATATATTTGGACTACACCATATGTTTGTGTTCTCAGGAAAATACAAGCTCAAGTGCAGTTGTCAGGTATGGTGACCTTTGATTTGGATTTATTTATGATATTTCCTGAACAATCTGTTTGGTTCTATGCTCTCACTAATTTCTTATCTCAAAGATTTAACAGATGGTTCCTTAATTTGCAGTGAGTTTGGTTCCCCATCGCTGGTCCAATGGTCCAATTGTATTTTCAGAAAGTCGAGCTTGCATGTGGATTTGAGAGGAGTGAGTTGATTAGTAAACTGGATATATTTGAGTGGAGTCCAATCCCTCTTTGTGTGGATGCTATTGCCTTAATTGCACCGTAATTCAAGTATACCAAATTACAAGATTGCATACAAGTGAGAAGGATTGGACTGATCATTGTCTGTAATTCAAGTGCATAAGACTTGCTGAGCTGGTCACCATTGCAACTGGTCTAATTTAGAATTATTGGTTTAAATTGAACTCCTTTGTCGGTTTCCTACAGGGAAGTGCTGAATGCTAATGCCATCTAAAATCAGTTCCCTGCAGGGAAGTGCTGAACGCCATCTAGACTCTCAGTACTCTGTGGGACATAGTGATTCCTAATTTATTTTCTTATAACATTGATAATTGTTCATGAGCCAATATCTTTAGTTGTTAGCTCTGAAATGGTATGTTTATTTTGCTATCAAAAAATAGACAATTAATTGTGAAGTGTAAAGTTAAGTTTGGACTCTTTATGCAGTAATTTGTGTGGCACATGCACACAGTGCTAAGGATTAATTTGATTCTAATTTATCTATCAGATGATTTCTTGGACCTAAGTAAATTAAATAGGTTCCATTGAATACATGTTTCTGTTTTTACATCTATGCACGTGTAATACACTGAAATACTTTAATTCAGTTTTGTTGAGGGTGGTGCATTGGTTCAGAAATTCAATTTATGTTGTTTCAAAATTTTTGAATGCAGATAATGTATCTGATGGTACAAATAAATTGTAGTCATACGAGTTGTAAGTGATATCACAAAAATCATTCTACACAGTTTTGATGGCCAAATTTACTGTATTGATCGTTTCCCTTTATTTCTACACAGATTCCAAGCAACTGACTTTGATTAAAGATGCATGAACTTTGCATTGTTTGCAATACAAAATTACCTGATCGGCAATTATGAATGCATCAATTGAGCATCAACTTCAGTATATGGAGGTTCATTTGTTAGTCATTCAAGCGGCTCTTGATTATAACAGTTGTTTATCTTCAAGTTCCATTTTTTTATTCTTAATGTCTCATTGTTTTTTAGAATTATTGGTAAATCTTGTATATAAAAATTAGTCTTCGGAAAAAAATTGTAGTAAACAAGGCTGTTTCTGATTTCCTAACAGCTGGTAGTGTGCAGGAATTAGAGATAAGCTATATATGAAGTTGCAGTTGTAGAGGTACACTGACCAAACAAATTGTTATTGAAGAGACAAAAATATCTAAGGTTCCACTGAATATTTCAAACGAATCGTATATTCTTTGACTCCATAATAAACTCATGCGAGATAAGAGTTAAGAATATTTTGACCTACTCCCTCCGTCCCAATAAGAATCAACCTCTCCTAGGACCATGTATGTGGACATCCCCTATGTCAATATATATCAACCTAGGAGGAGTCACATCCCCTCCTAGGTTGATTCTTTTTATATCAACCTAGGAGGAGTCACATCCCCTCCTAGGTTGATTCTTTTTTGGATGGAGGGAGTACTTTTTAAGCATGGGCACTTCTTGTATGTCCTAATATTATGTTTGTTTAGTACCTTTAAGGAGAAAAGAAGCAATGCTAGGCTCAGTGTGTTGCATGTGCGTTATAGCAGATGGAGATTGTTCATAACGAAAATGATAAAGGATTTTAAAGATGTTTTATGTATTAATGAAATAATAAATCTACTATTTATGTATTTTTCCTAAATTTTCGGTGCCATTGTTTGGCTTCTTCGAGGAATAAGCTAAACGGCATATTTGCAAATGAAAATTATAAAACTTTTATATGCATGTTCATAGCGATCTAAAAGCAAAGGCTGAAAAATAAACCATGATGAAAAAAATCTTAAAATCAACTTTAAGTTTAAGGTTAAAAATTCAAATTTTAGCTTATAAACATAAGTATAAGCGAAAGATCAGGCTCTTATATTCTTTCAATTTATAATTCATAATTAAAAGGCAATGGTGTTAACGACCAAATTTGGTAAGATATGAACCAGGTTCGGCATTGGAATCAAAGTGGATTTGGAAAAGGATTGCGTTCGAAGAACTGAATCTGCATCGGCTGCGGAGGCATCGGCTGAAGTCTGCATCGGCTGAGATGGATTGTACAGAAGACAGACGATATAGCCGATACAACCGATTTCATTGAGATGGTTATAAAACCGTTTATGGAATCGATCAACGTTCTACAAAAGGATTGCCACGATGGAGATAAGCTCTCAGATAGGCAATTGTATCTATTAATTAGGATATTTTAAATAGTTTACTTAGAGATATGTTTAGGCAATAGTCTGTTGTAAAGACTTAAGTGTATCTTAAATTGTTAGAGATAGGAGTCGTGTCTGGTAAGGACCTATCATGTATATCGGGTATAAATATAACCTGAACCCATGCAATTAATAACGACAGTTCAATAACACTTTCGGCGCATCGCCACCCTTTTTACTTACGTTTGTTTCGACGAGTTCTTGCTTTCGGGTTGAGCTGCATCAATTTTGATCT
Organism: Oryza meridionalis; assembly: GCA_000338895.3. Lineage (NCBI taxonomy): Eukaryota > Viridiplantae > Streptophyta > Magnoliopsida > Poales > Poaceae > Oryza > Oryza meridionalis. The sequence goes on along the minus strand of CM002526.2, from coordinate 37,383,998 downwards.
TCAACAAGAGGTAAACTTGTCATGGCGGCTTGCGTTCTTGGGATTAGTGCTTCCATCTTTATGACACTCTAATCTTATTTATGTAAATCGTCGAGTTATCATATATACTTCATAATCTATATTAGTTGCGACATCTAATCTGTGATCGGCTGGTTTTTACTGCTAAAGAGTAGCCGATAGAGTTAGATCCTGTTGTTAGTCTAAATTATATAGCATATCTACCATCTCTCAGAGGTTTTTATCATCTTGCCTAGATCTTGTACTTATTTTTATGCTTAATGCTGCATCGGTTGAGTTCGATCTATTAAGTAATATTCATAATTGCAATATCTAGCTTTTTTTATAATCATCAATAGAGATAGTATCGGGGTTTCAGCCGATCTTACCTGATTTAGTTACTTTTGTCTCGTATGCTTGATTGTTATGCTAAGTCTGTCCTTTATATTAATATCTTATCGCATTAAAGTATGTTAAGCTTTCTTTCATATCTTAATATAGAGCGATATCGGAGTATTAGCCGATCGGCTATGCTATAAACATTTGTATAATCATTGTTTTAATGTATCTTTGGACTTAAGTGATTTATACTGTCTCGACATGTTGTTCGATCTATCCCAATCACTTAGCTTAAATATACATCGATGAAAGGATTATATATCGTTGATATCTACAGCCGATCGAGTAGATTTAATTCTATATTGCTTTATTCTTTATTGCCGATCTAATGCCAATAACATCGGCTTAATGATTGACGATATGTCATCGGCTACGCTATCGTTTATGGATCTAACCTCGTTTGTTTTGTCTTATTTTTTTTGTTGATTACATGATCAAATCAACTGACACGCCCTCGAACCTAAAAGTAAGATTTTGGACATGCACAGGAGTTAAGCAGATCTTCTAGGCTAGTGTGTGTTTTTCGCATCAACAAATGGTAAGTCATGTATGTTTCTTCATATCACTTATCTGTCATGTATGCTTGTACGCACATGTTTGATTTACGTTATAAATTAAATATCATCGTTGCGTTAGTACGGGCATGCTAATGGTTGGATTGGTTGGGTGCAGGGATGTGGACGGGGGAGACGGATGAGGAGAGGCGGCGGATGCAGAAGGAGCAGGAGGCTCTGCACGCCAGCAACCAGGCAGCGGGGGCAGGCGGCGTTAGTGGCCCGGTCAGGCCAGCCGGTGAGTTAATCTGCTCCATCTCTCTCCCTTGCTGCTACTACTGCAACTTGGAAGAAGCGGGGCATTTCTTGCGTGGCGATCACCTACGACGTGAGGCTCCGGACGACTCTGGGGAAGGTGTCCATCATGAACGATGGCTCCATCGCCGCGTCGAGGTCGGCGCCATCGAGATCGGTCAGGGGCTATGGACTAAGGTGAAGCAGATGACCGCGTTCGCGCTGGGCCAGTTGTGCGATGGCCTCGACAAGGTCCGTGTCATCCTCATCCGGGCTGACACACTGAGCATGATCCAGGAGAGCTGCTGCGAGGCTGTTCGGAAGTCATGCGCCGCACTTGTCGAGAGGCTGAAGCCCATCAAGGAGAAGGCTGGTACCCTACCATGGAAATCCTTGATTGCCCAGGTGAGTATTAAGCCTTGTAAATTCTTCTTGTGTCCTTTTAAAAAATATCCAATTTCTGTGAGATCTTCGTGGCTATAATTTCCTTCTTTCTTTGTGATCAATCTGCTGCCTTTCCATCGATGGAACTGGGAAGTTCTGCTCCTCTGTTTCAAAAAGATTTTTTTTTCAACTGCAAGCATCAGTAGGCTGATCTTATTTTCTGAATGATCATCCTCTGGATGCATTGTAAATTTATAATTTGTAATGGGAATTGACTTAATTTGCTCCACCCCGCTTTCAGGCAAGCATGGCGAGTGTTAAGCTGACGGAGCATACGTACTGGACCCCTGACCCGACGTTCCCTAGCTACTTGAACTATGGACCTGCGGTTAGTGCATGAGGTACGCACTACAAATACCCTGATCCATATTAGTACTACAACAGAAGCTCTGAAAATGCATTTGCCAAACCAAATCTCAGAGCTTGACCTAAAATTTACATATGAACATTGCAGGTGGAAGTGGATGTGCTGACAGGAGCAACCACTATCCTGAGGAGCGACCTCATCTTAAAGATCTAATGCAGGGTTCAAGATCTTGCATCCTATTAGGCGACGTGGCGCCATAGAAATCAGGAAAAGTCCGCCTCCCAAAATCTGCCATGTGTCCACTCAGAGGAGATGCTCCAGTGTACTATATCTATGAATGCTCTAGGAAGAAAAATAAATAAATAAATAAATTAGTTGGTCCACGAATTCTCTAGAAAAGTAAAGAAGTTACCTAAAGAAGATGAAGAGGTAATCTTTGTATACTCGGAAGGTGACTATTTACTATCACATTCCCCTCCATGCATAGGGCAGTAAAAGAAGGAGAAGGTTACTACTCCCACTCTACACATAACAATCAATCCAGCCAGCTATCGATCTCTCCATCGCTCAGTTAGATCTATCATCAGCACCAGCGCTATCAATCTCTCACCCAAATCCATCCGCCATCGCCATCCACTTCCACCACCGGTGCTATCACTCGCCCAAATCCCTTGCCACTGCCATCCGCTTCCACCACCGTTGCTAAGATCCACCGTCATCAACTCCACCTGCAGCTCATGCCTTCCACCATAGTGTCGCTACGCCGGCGTTGGTGCCCACAATTGTTGCCCTCAAGTCCTGAACTTCCAGAAGGGCAAAGCAAGTAAAGCAAGTAAGTTCACGTTTCTGTTCCTTTCTCAGGTAATAGTGAGAACTGTTCCATTTTCAATTCTCTATTTTGTTTACTCTAAAAAGGCATATGAGTTGTCAAATACAAATATTTATAATAACAAAGTATGGATTCTTTAGATTATTAGTTTGAGCAACAAGAGCTTAGATTGGCCTGATGCCTAAACTCCCCTCCATCAATATAGTTCTCTGAACTAAAGGAAATTTATATGCATAAATGCAATATTAGATTGGACTTACTAAAAATGTTTTAAACACAGAAATAAAATAAAGTTGGCTGCCAATTTCTGTAGATCGAGAGGCATATATCAATTGCAGTACCATTATTTCCTTTTTGTGGAGCGTTAGGCAATTTTCATGTGAGTAGTTTGCTGTTAGTGTGAGCTCCTAATTTTACCAATATTAATAGTAGTCCTTCTAGCTATATGGTCTAATGTAAACTTCTATTTTCATGGAATAATTTAAATTTCTGGATGAATAGTATGGTTCATAATTTTAAATGCACAACTTCCTATAGTTAATTTTACTTTTCTTTTACCAAAGTAAATTAACATAGAAGAATTATTTATTGGTAAACAGGCAGGAGGGAAGACGTGGGGGGAAATAGTATAAAGAAAAAATCAAAACAAAAGGAAAATTTAAGGAAGTTAAATACCATTAATAAATAATACATAAAATTATTACTTATAAATATACAAATGCATTTTCTAATCACCAATAATTATGTTATGTTGGGTGGGTTGCGTATTTATAGAGATACACTACAATCAACTGAGATAAAATATACATCATCTGCAAGGATGAAAATCAACTTAATTATAGAAATAAAAGTTGATATCCCGATATCATATTATAACTCTTTTAGAAATCTAATGTTCCTGTGGAGTGATCTATGGGGGCATCAAGTTTTCTTTTATTTATGTTGGCAATCGCTTATTTAATAGCATAAAGGGCATCATTTTCTTGAGTTTTCGCCAGTTGGGTTAGAAAAATAGCTATTGGTGATAGAGCCAAAACAACCATTCTATTTAAACTAGGGAGAGGTAATGATGACTCGGGCTTCTTTTTCTGTGGTAGCAATGCTGCCTCGAGGAGGAGGGCTTGGTATTGGGTGAGGCGGCCGATGGCATCAAATGAAAGCCGTAGAGGACAGGGGTGAGGAAGGAAGTAGAAGCGGATAGCAATACGGGTGATGGTTGATCAGAACGAATGAGAAGCTAAGAAGGAAATGACCTGGATACTAATAAATTAAAGCACAAAACTCTATAGAACTGACCATTAAATTGTTGTACAGGCTGTCCCATTGATATTTCCTATTGGCTAGGCCATTATGCAGCAAAGCTTTATTTCTTTTCTAGTGTATGACTGTGGGCAGAGCTTGAATCCTGCCGTGGACTTGGGCCAGGTCAGTCAGTCAATCTACTAAAATACCTTCAACATTATTCGAGGGGACATCCCATCGTTTTATCACTTTATGCATGTCGCAAAAAAAACATCATATTTTCTCAAAAAAGTTGACAAGATAGAACAATATGTAATGTATCACTTTACAAACATGCACGCTCAAATTCAACCGATACAAATAGAAACAAAAATAACAAATTTGACTGCAGATATTACGTAATATCTGCAATGAAATTTGTTTTTTTTTTATTTTTTTATTTGTATAAGTCTATTTTAAACCTGCATGTTTTTATGATAATTTGTATAATTAGAATGACATGCCTCATATTGATATATTATGTTAATTAATTTTAGTTTTTATGATAATTTGAATAACATACAAAAAAAGGGGATTTTCCCCAATGTTGCATATCATTGCAAGAATGAGATGCAAATACTGAGCATGTAAACTGAATGTTGTTGATCTTGGTTAGGTGGAAGGCGCGTTCGTGCAAGGGATCGGCTTCTTCACGAATGAGGAGTACGCGACCAACTCCGATGGGCTGGTCATCCACGACGGCACGTGGCGTGGACACCATCCTCAAGCAGTTCAATGTCGAGCTCATCAACAGCGCCCGCGATCACAAGCGCGTCCTCTCTTCCAAAGGTGAAATCATCGTCTTCTTCCTTCGATCCTTTTTTTTTTTCCTCAAACGCATGAACACTGAAATCGTAAAGGAACTCGAAATATCCTTTTGTTCTCAAATGCATGAGCACTGAAATCGTAAAGGAACTCGAAATCTGAAACTGTTTTGCGGTCCATCGATCATGGCAGCGTCCGGTGAGCCGCCGCCGCTGCTGGCGTCGTCGGTGCACTGCGCGATGAGGGAGGCGATCAGGAGTTCGCCGGTGCCGGCGGCTCGGCGCTGACTTTCCAGATGGACGTACCGGCGACGATGCCGGCCGTCAAGGAGCTCTGCGGCCTCGACGTTGTCGAGTGGTACCTGGAGAGCTTTGCTGCCAAAGCCTAGAGATAGACGATGGTTCATTGGCTTGGCTTGTTACAGTAAGGCTCCCAAAACAAAAATTTCACGTTGTCACTTTAAATGTTTGGATACATATATGGAGTATTAAATATAGGAAAAAACTCAATTTCACATATTGTGTGTAAATTATGAGACTAATTTTTAAGCCTAATTACGCTATTATTTGACAATGTAAAGTGTTACAGTAAATATTTGCTAATGACGGATTAATTAGGCTTAATAAATTTATCTCGTAGTTTTCTAGGAGAATCTATAATTTATTTTATTATTAGATTATGTTTAATACTTTAAATGTATGTTTATATATTCGATGTGACAATCAAATTCAAAAATTTTGCCCAACTAACACCAAAATTAATGTGACTGCTGGCACGTTTGTTGATGTGATATGCAAACGAGATGGCAGGCCTGTTGGGCTTGGGCTTTCGGACGCTGCACTGGACATCACCGGCGCCGACGTATACAGCCTCAATCTTTCCTCTTTGTACTTATCAGCTAATTTAAATTTAAAACTTAAGTTTAAAGCATATTTTTTAAAGTTAATTTGGGTTTTTATATTACTTTATTTTTTGATATTTGCTTTTAAATCACTAAAAACACAAATATAAAAAATATTACTTACAAATTATTTTTAAATCACTATATAACCTGTTGCAAGCGAAACTATTATATACTACTCCCTCTGTTACAAAATATAAGAGATTTTAGGTAAGTGTGATATATTATAGTACCACGAATCTGAATAAAGATGCAACAATGTACTGACGCTAACAAGATTTGGCATCAACCTCTTGCCAACCATGGCAGCTAAAGCTAGCAACCATAGCTCCTGGAGGTTGGCACTAGGGATTTTGACGTCAACATATTACTCCTTCCATATTAAATTAAGTGTACTTCTCTAACTTAAATTTGAACTAGATAAAGGCACTTATTTTGATATGGAGGTAGTACTATATATGTCGGTGCAAATCTCAAATAGTAAAAGCCAAATGATTTTAAAACACTCATTGGTCCACGTAGGCAACAAAATATAAACCATCAGATTGAGAAAAGGACAAAATAAGAGAAATAAATGTAAGCCATCCAATCAAGATGTACTACTTAAAAAAAGCGAACAATAGAGAAAAAACCAATATCAAATAAATAGAAAAAATGAGGTTTAAAACCTAGGCTACCTAGCCTACCACCTTATAAAGTTAGCCGGAAAATCTATAGGTGTTTCTCACTACTATAAAACCAGGTCAATAGATGGTGGAGAATATTCTAGATATTTCACGCTTGATGCTTCCGGTGCAATGGTTATGGATGGTGAATAAGTAGCTAAGGTAAAGAGATGAAGCACAAGAAGAAGACTCCTTTCAAAGTCACCAATTGAACATGATATTAATAATGGTTTTAGTTGACGTACTTATATATAAAGCAAATAGACTCATATCTTATCTTACTAACTACTATCTCCGTCTAAAAAAATACAACATAGGTGATGATTTGACACCACCTAGAACAATGAATCTGGACATGAGGTTGTTCTAGGTGGTGTCAAATTCACCAACTATGTTTTTTTTTTTTGGGACGAAGGGTGTCGGAGGAAGAACTCCTCGAGCGGGGGACCGTGAGGCCCCTCCTTTGTTAGTTTGGTCAGGGAGTGAAAATTGAGGAACTAGGAGGATTGGAGAGATTGAGAGGGTCAGGCCCTCGATGAAGATGAGACAGTAGGAAGTTATCCAGGCTCGAGCCATTGAGAAGCGTAATGCCCTACTCCTATGTATGATGTTTTTCTGAGCTTACAAAGTCTCTGAATCTCCGATGTACAAAATAGGGCTAAGCGTCCCGCCTCTTGTTGTTCGATCCCCCTCCTCACTGGTCATGGACCTTCTTTTATACTTCAAGGGGTTCCTACATGCACCGGGTGTGCCACCCAGTGAAGAGGGACAATATTCTGTTTATTAAATGTGTCTGTCTTGTGCCTTAACCCAGAAGTCACCCGCACGTCGGTTGTTGTGCGGGGTCCATCAAATCATGCCGGCTGACACGGGGGGCACCCTTGTCACTCACCATTTAATGGATGAGGACTTTGGGGGCATGCTCGCTCCGGAAACACAATCCCTGGTATGTCCGGAGCGGTCAAGCCAACTCCGGATTGGACGAGAGGCTCAGAGCCCCTCATCATCATGATGGGATGGGGCATACCTGCCGCACGCTGCCTGACACACAGTCAGGGCGTGAGTGGCTTGCCACTGTCTTGTTTGTCATTCGACCGGTCACAGGCCGGTTAGGTACGCAGCACGCCGCATTAAATGCGGCGTGGCGCGCCCGCTCCGTTCGCATTAAATGCGGTTAGGTGGGCGTTAGGCATGCCGACCTAACCCTGCATACGTGGGCTGCCACACGGAGGGAGTCGGGACAACCCGACTTAACCCTGCACACGCGAGCTACCACACGAAAGGGGTCGGGACAGCCCAACCCCCAAGCTGGGAGGGGGCAGCTGCCGCTCCACCCCGGGCCCGACCCCCCTCGGGGGTGTGCCTCGTGGGTTTGGGGGCGACCTCCTCCCTCTAAACTTAGATACCCCCGAGCTCATATCATCGACAGAGGGAGTAACTCCTAAAGCTTACCATAAAGTGTGTCACATCATCATCCATTAGCAATTATTATTCTTATCTAGAGTATTTTAAATATCATGCAAACATAACATATCTTTACAATTTTGTTGTATTTTTAGGGGTTGTTTAGATTGGTGCCATTAATTTCAAACTATACAATTTTTTAAAGTAAAGTTGACAAATATGTGTATCTATTTATTAGTTTTTTTAACCAACTCTGATAAATACATAAGAAATCATGCGAAAACTTGACAATATCATTAAATTGCCAAAATTTTGGTATCGCCAAAATTTAGTATGCGGCACCTCGCGATCGTACGCGCCCAATGCCGCAATTACCACTACGCGCGTATATACACGTCGACCGGCAGGAACCGCATGGGATGCAGCCAAGCAGGCGCACCTGGATCCATTGTCGGGTCCCAAAACTAAAGATTTGGAAACCGACATGTTTAACTGTATCAAGCCCTGGATCAGTAGATTGATACAGGTTCCACAATCTGGATCTTCATTGCATATATTTGATCAAGGCTCCAGAGGAGATTTCTTTTCATAAAATGATAGGGTATTTGTAAGATTGTGGCTATCTATTATAGCAGAAGCTATAGAATGAGCCAACTCTAATGTTTTACTATAGAATTAAACCATCTAACTATACTAGACTTAAAGAGAACTAACTTATATGATTGAACTCCTAGCTTCGGCAAAAACTCCAAATAGACTCTGAAAAAAAGGGGTGGAAGCAAGGGTGAGTACAATGTACTCAGCAAGCTATTATATTATTCAATAATGAATGCATGAGAGGTAATATCTGTGTAGAGCTAGATTTACTTGCAGAAAGCTAAGAATAAAGAGGTAGAAATCTTGAAATGCTTGATATGCAACAATATTTAATAAAGTTTGAAATTATGTTTCTAACCAAGATGCCATTGTGAGTCCCAATGCCCGATAACCGCGAGCACGGCTATTCGAATAGTTTTGAGGATATTCATACTGCAGTAGATGTACGCTTTACCCGCAATCTATGACGTGCCAAACACATTAGCCTTGTCATGGCAAAGCTTTTCGGTTACTAACATCAGTGGTACCTGTTCCATGAAATCTAGTCCCCATGCGCTCTGAACGTAACGTTATCAGCAGCGAGAGGAGTTCTGGCGTTCCCGAGGTCTTTAGAGAGAACTGATTGTATGACACCATGTCATCACAATCAGGGTTTACAAACAATTTGTGCACAATTCATCTCATATATTTACCTGTGCCTCGGTAAATATAACAATTGCCCTTCGCGGCATAAATTTGCCTCCTGCGCGAGGACTTAAGAAGAACCACTATACAGAGGTACCACTTTTGCTAGATAACTTAATCAGATAGGTCTATGCCCATACAAGAATTGCGGTCGTACTCGTATGTTCTTCACATGTACTTGGCAATCTTATGTCGGTTGGAACAGCACTAGCCACCTGGAAATCAACCATTTCTGCTGTACTGTCCCAATCTAAGTTCATTATATTTTATGCAGTCTAACTAGGCAGGGCTAAGCAAAAGCTAGCATATCTGGTTTTCTATGTTCAGGTTATGCATTTGAAATCATGTATGACTAATGCACAAGATACTGGAGATATAGAATATAGGATTATTATGCTCAAAGGGGAGAAATAATAACTTGCCTTGCTCCAACGCAAATAAATCTGAGATAGGCAACCTGATTATCCGATCCTTGAAATACCACAGGTTGCCATCCAAAATATAACAGACTCTACTGTAGAAGAGGAAGATCCAAATTCAATAAAAGCCATAGAATAACAAGAAAACAACAAACGGTTAAGAGGGCTAGGGTTTAGGGTATAACCTATCTCCTTTATAGGGTATAGGGATTGTTGGGCTAATTTTGTTGGCGATAGGTTTAGGTAGTATAATACCTAAGGTTTAGTTATATGGGAGTCGATTATGGAGTAGGATAGCATATTGGCTAGGCTCTATATTTTATGCAGAGGCTCTCGTGGTTTGGATGATAGGAAATATATTAGATAGTTAATATGGTTAAATAGGCATGTGGCTAATATGGGTCAAGGTTGGCTTTGATAGAATAGTGGCTAGGATTTAGTTGTTTAGGCCGATATCGAGGTAGGATAAATATCGGCTAGGGTTTTGCGTGTTTGCTAGTCGTCGTTAGAGTTGGGTAGCATGACGGCTAGGTTTGGTATCATTTCTAGCCGTATCAATAGCCAGCATATCGGCTAGAAGAATAGGAGGTGGGTACAGGTTTAGTGGGGTGGAAGTGTTACTCCGACAACCGTGAGTGGCGGCGAAGCGGCTAGGATCACACAGAGCTCAAGAGCTAACTGTGCGGCGTGCAATGGAGGTCGAGGGGATAGTGAAGCTCCGACCGCTATACGCATCAAGGCGTGGGGTGCCAGGAGCAGCACTTCGACCTTGGGTTTGGTTTATGCCGGGCTTTATAACCAACGGTCCGATGTTGAGGTCCGTAGACCGCGTAAACGTCCTCATGGAAGGCGTAAAGTTCCAACCGGCGACTTTTTAGTGGCTAAAGGGCATTCTGGAAATAAAAGAAAATATTTGAAAAGCAAATATAAGTTTAAGTTGTAAATTCAATTATAAGATTAAATCAAATATTTATTCAAATGGTATTTGAATAAATTAAGGAAATTCAAATAAAATATTAAAATAGCAAATTTGATATCAAAATATAGATTTTGAATTTAGATGAATTTAGGTCCAAATTTCACTGGAATTGGATCTACGGTTTAGGAGATGTGGGTTTCTAAAGATTGGGATTTGAATTAAATAAAGAAAATGCGAAATAGTACTGTGCAGGGGCCCACCTGTCAGTATCTTTTCTTTTTCTTTTTCTCCTTCTTCCTCCTCCCGTCTCTTCCTTCTTTTCTCCTCTTTCCAGAACGAGCAACAGAGGAGAAGGAGAGGAGGGGCGCCGGTTTTCCGGCGTCTGGAAGGCGGTGACGCCGGCGGCGGGGGGTGTTCCCAAATACCGCGCATCCGGGGAGGGTGGTAGCTAGCCAAGGGAAAGAGGGAGATGGCCGGAACGGCGGCGACAAGAGCTCAGCTCAGGCGATAAGAGAAGGTGATGGTGGCGGTTTATCTCAAGGTGGAGGGAGAGGGGAAAGGGGAAAAATGGAATCACCTCGTCGAGGCGAACACGATGGCGCAAGGGTTTGGCTTGCGAAGCTCCGGTGAGGGAGATCGGGCGGTGGCACTAATGGCCGGACATGGCAAAAGAGAGAGAAAGAGAGCTCGAGTTGTATGTAGAGAGGGGGGGGGGGATGGCCGGCTATTTATAGGCGTGAAAGGCGGTTCGGAGGAGAAGGATGCATGGGTCACGGCGCCGATGGAGTGGAGGAGAAGGAGACGGCGCCGGCTTCGTTTCCTTAGCGGCGACGGAAGAAAATTGGCGGCGGCGTGCGCCGTGCACGGCACGCGCACTGGGAGGAGAAAGGCGGCTGGGCTGTGGGCTGATTTGGGCCGTCTCGGCTTAGCTGGTCCGGCAGCCCAAGAGGGAGGAGGAAAATAAAAGGTAAAAGAAAAGGGATTGGGCCAAAAAGAAAGAAAGAATGGAGTTTCGGCCCGATGACAAAAACAAAGAAGTCTAATTTGAATACTTGATTTGGATAACTAGGTTTTGCAAAGAATTTGAATTCGGAAAGAATTCACAAAGGAGATTTCCTAATCTATTTGAGTGCAATATTTAGAGGTGGATTTTGAGGGAATTTATTTGGAAGCACTCAAATAAGAAGGGAAATTAATAATATTCCTCAAAATATTTTTAGGAATATAGAAGGGAATTAGTTGAAGACAATAAATAGGATTTGAACTCTAAAATTGGTGTTATGTATATTTGTGGCTAAAAGGGGAAATTGAGTGAAGAGTATAAGTTGGAATTTTCTTAACACAAGAGCAATTATTCACAATATTTGAAATAATACTATTCTTGTGCCAAAGAGAAAATCAAGCCACAGAAATTAAATTGGTGGCTAGATCAAAAGGATCAATTTGGATATTTGGATCGAGAATCAAAGGATGGGTTTAAAATCAAAGGACGGGCTAACAATTAATTCCAATGAGATTGGAATTACTTTGGTTTAGGTTCAAGGGCAAAATTGGAGGATTTCTTGGACCATAATTCATAATAGTAAAAATGGTTTTCAAATTAAATTTGAATAAAAGAGTTTTAGTCGAAAGAAGGTTTAATATTCGAAAATAGAGTTCCAATAAGAAATACCAAATATGTTTTTAAATGAAAAGCACAAAAGAGATTAAATACCATAGAGATTTTTATGCAAGTTAGTTTTAGGAGGTCCCACTAATTATATTTTTCTAGGTTTAGAAGGTTATTAAGAACATAAGAATCAACATGATGCAAGATTAGAAAATGACACATTTTCAGGATGTTACATCCATGCCCGAATGCCGCATTTGCTGGGACCTGGCCTGGATGGGTTGCCGGTTTTGGTGTATAGTGTGTATACAGTATGGTCATGCTGGATGATGACTGTATGTCTGAATTTCGAGGAACCATCGCCTTCCCTCGTTTTGTAGCCAGGAATCTCTTCCAATTTCACGGCGAAAAACGTCATCTACAGTGTCTGATCCGATCGACCCTATCATGGATCATGGATGCGAAAGAGCATGTGCAGTGATCTGAGTAGCACTTCAAGATTCTGAAGTTTAAATATTCATAAGAGCGAATTTCAGATTGGGTTATTATTTAAGGGGCTAAGTTTCTGATTTAAAATGTTGCATATATCCGGTTGGATGTAGAAGCCGGTTAAAAATATCTTTCACTGTCTCTAATATCATAATTTTTTAATATTTTGGATAATAACACGGTATCCGAAATATATATTTGACTATATTTTTCTATTTTAATATATACAATAAATAGATATATTATTATTATTAGTATTATTATTATTATTATTATATAGTATTTGTAAGATAAATTTATATATGTTGTTGTAATGTCTTTAAGCTAAATATCATTAAAGTTGTAAAAGTTTAATTCTAATTTTACTCAACACGTTAAGAAATATGGAACCAAAGTACCGGCAGGGGCGGGACCCGGGGGCGGCATGGGATGCAGCCAATTAGCAGCCATCGATCCATGCCTCGATGCCGCATTCGCTGGAACCCTGGATGGGTTGCCGGTTTCATTGTATAGTGTGTATACTGTATGGTCATGCTGAATGATGACTGTATGTCTGCATTTCGAGGAACCATCGTCTTCCCTCGTTTTGTAGCCAGAAATATCTTCCAAATTTCACGGCATAAAATCGTCATCTACAGTGTCTGGTCTGATCGATCTCTCCATCATGGATACCTTTACTCATTTGAAGAAGAGTTGGAGGATGTTTAAACGATGCCTCATTTCTCATCATTGAGCAGCTTAATTAGTTAAGCTATTAGCAGCTAGCCATCACCATGAACGTACTTAGGTCCAGGGGCGAATCCAGCGTGAGTGCTGAGGGGACTTGAGTCCTCTCTATCCCAGTGGATTACCATAGATAGAAGTGGATATTTAAGGAGAAAAACAGGGAGAAAATGAAGAGTAGGAGGACTGAAGAAGGAAGAAGGAGGTAAGTCCCCCCTTAAATTTTGTTCTGTATCCGCCCCTGACTAGGTCCAAATACACGTCGTCCAAGAAGGACGCATGAGGTCAAATCGCTAACTATGCACATCTGATCAGATGGCATGCACCCTCCAAGTACTGTACTGTGTGTTCTCCCCCTGGAACTTTTTCGTCAGATTATGCGCTACTACATATTCAGCTATTCATATGCACTGTGAAGCTGCGAGAGCTAATCGTCAGACACGAGATCACGAGAGGCCGGGAGAGAGAGAGACTATACGCGCGTATCTAGCCTGCAGCGTCATTGCACCAAATGCATGGCAGCTCATCACATATCATCAGAGATCGATCGTCGTGACACGAAACAGTGCATTGCTAGCTGATCACACGGCCGGCCACTTGCACGCACGTACGCTGCACTGAATGAATGAATGTACATGTCTGAATAATCGCAAGTTGCATTGCGCAACTCGATCGATCCATTATTCGATCGATCGCGCAGCAATGCCAGCAATCTAACCACCTAGCTAGCAATCCCCCAGAATCACGGGACGATCTCGCACTCGATCGCCGGCCTCTCTGAGACTAGCGGCAGAGAAGGAAAGATTTTTAAACCCCGACAAAACTAAACAATATCGAGTATCAGGGGTGGATCTATCCAGACAGAAAATTCACCGGGTCACTCTCACATTGCACCATGGAGTCACTCTGTTCTTATTTATATATGGTGACTAACATGATTTACCATGGGATTTAGGGAACTTCACCGGGGTCATTAGACCCCAAGTAATTACACAGTAGCTAAAATTACATAATCGTTCCTTTCAACAGCTAAAATTTTAATGGAACTTTTGATGACGAATCTGCACACCCATACGTGAAAATCGATCGGGTGGTGGCTCCGCCGTTGGCAGCTAAGACAGGACAAGGGGAACGACCACCACTTTTTTTTTTTAAACACAGTACAAACGTAGCCACTCGATCACAACGTGAGCACACTCACCCATATGAACATACACATATACACCCTACCCATATGAGCACCGCCGGAAGACTAGACCGGCATGTCTTGAGATTGACGAAGTCACCACAGGTGCATCGCTGTCGACGGGTACGTCACCTACCACTGAAAGAATAATTAGCCGTAAATACGAGCAACCGTGTAGCCCTCTTCCAACATTTTTTTCACATATAATTATCTAATTAATCTAAATATAGTATATTTAGCCCTCTATAGTCTCTACCATACTCTTAGGTCTCTCATACATAAATTCTGGTTCCGCGGTTTACATATGGCGATGCCGTCTCCTGATCAACATGCATCCATTCCATCGTCGTATTCATCAGAAAAAGAAGAAGAGTAGCTTCGTGAGATTATTAACGATAGAAGAGTCAGCTAGCTGTTGGTGACGTGACAGCGATGGAGCACACGGCCGTGCATGCGAGGTGACAGATACAGATAGACGTACGACGCGATGGAGGGCGGTGGCGTGCGTGCTCGATCGCACGGCTCGATCGTTGTCAAGAGGGGACACACACCAACCCAACACCAAAAGCATGTTTGGTTCGCACCTTCCCCTCCGGTTTACGATCTGGGATAGACAGATAACCTGGTTGGTTTGTTGGTTGCTTGTCACGGCAACCGTGCAACACGATAACTGCGTGACCATCCTCTCTCACCTAGCTTGTTCTACTACTCCCTCGTTATAAATAGTTTGATTTTTTTTCCTATTAACTCTAATCAAATTTATAGAAAAAAAATAGCAATATATAATATATCAAATTAGTTTTATTGAATCTAACATTAAATATATTTTGAAGATATATCTGTTTTGCGTTGAAAATACTACTATATTTTTATAAAAAGTTTGATTAATAAAAAGACAAATAATTTATAATATAAAACGAGGGAGTATGTTTTTCTCTTCTTTCTTTTTTTGCCTTTTCAGCGATAATTAAGACATATGAATGCCATATTTGCCGTTTGCCATATGCATGCAAAACTTTTTCGTGGGCGATTGGGTTGCGTGTGCATGTCTGGCCCGGATCCGTTTTGCGCTTAGCTGGATACCATGCTTTGCATTGCATATTTGCATGCACACGTATGCGTATCACCTTTGACGATCCGACACGGTTCACATGAAAGTTTGGGTTAATAAACTCACTCATCTGGATTTGAACCACACCAAACTCTCTCGGCAAAAAGGTGCTACAAAATTTACCAATCCCCTCGCTCCTTAAAAAAAAACTAACTTCGGACTATATCCAACTATACAAATCAATTCCCAATAATATATTTAAACATAGCTTATACCCAGCAGTTATATAATCAGGAGAAAATTCAGATAAGTAACTCTCGACAATAAAGTGTCCGTGGTGACTTCATCAATCTCAAAATATTTTTGATCCAATCTTCCGGATATACTTATAAAGATAGTATATAAGTGTATGTATTCATAGGGGTAAGTGTGTACGTGTTGTGAACGTCTGTGTTTGTACTTTATTTTTTAAAAAATAATCTTTGCTCTCTAATAATAATGAATATGAACATTATCTATGTCCAAATTTATCGGGAGAATTGGGTTTTTGAGGGAGTAGGGATGTATTATCGTCTTGGAAACCGGCGTAGAAATGCGAGTATGAGTATGACGTATGCAGGGCAATGACAGGTGCCTATCCATTCCAGCTACGCATGCACACCGGAGCGCGTGACGTGGCCCCATGCAACCAAAACCAGACTGCCCGCGTCGCGACGACACGTGTGAGCCCCGCACCGTGGCACCCCCGCCAGCACGCGTGGCCCCCCACTCCGACATGTGGGCCCCACCGGTCACCCCCACATGCGCTGCCCCCGACGCGCACGAACAGCGCCCCCCGCCCCCGCCCACCGCGGGGAATCTAGACCCGACCCCGAGTACCCGACCTAGCCCATCGCGCCTGGCTCCACCTGTCTGCCTGATGGGGCCCACACCGACCATGCGTCCTCCCTGTCGCCCGGGCCCACCTGACATTCTCACATGCTAGGGCACGCACGCAACAACTAACTAACCGCTCTATATAACGCGACGCGCAACCAAAGCAGCACGAGACGACGACGACGACGAGGTCAGTGTCGCAGCGACGAACGCCGACGAGCTAGCTCTCTCGATCGATGGCCATGGCGGCGGAGAGCATCGACGCGGAGCTGCGCCTCGGGCTGCCCGGCAGCGGCGGCGGCGGTGACGGCGCGGCGGCGAAGAAGCGGCGGTCGGCGTCGTCGACGGTGAAGAGCGAGGCCTCCGGCACGGCCTGCTGCGGCGGCGCTGGCGCCCGGGACGTCGACGACGGCGCCTCGCCGGCATCCAAGTAAGTTCTAGCTTTCTCTCTCGCCATGTGTGTCAGCTCGATCGATTTGCAGCCATCTTACTGTGTTCTCTTCGAGTGTGCAGAGTGCAGGTGGTGGGGTGGCCGCCGGTGGGGTCGTACAGGAGGAGCACGTTCCAGTCGTCGTCGTCGTCGACGGCGGCGGCGGCGAAGGGCGGCGGCGAGACAGATCAAGGGAGGAAGAAGAAGGGGATGACGTCGGGCGGCGGAGGGGGGCTGTACGTGAAGGTGAGCATGGACGGGGCGCCATACCTCCGCAAGGTCGACCTTCGGATGTACGGCGGCTACAGGGAGCTCAGGGACGCTCTCGACGCGCTCTTCGGCTGCTTCTCCTCCCCCGCCGCCGCCCCCGCCGCCGACGCCTCCGCCGCCCACTTCGCCGTCGCCTACGAGGACAAGGACGGCGACCTCATGCTCGCCGGCGACGTGCCCTGGGAGTAAGCACCATACACACATATTATCCATCCATGGAAAATCTTCTGTATTTTTTTTAGAATTACAACAACGCACACTCACCCTTATGAATGCACGCAAACCAACGAAATCTTCTATATTTATTTGTCTCTAATTTGAATCTTTTTGTGCTTTTGCAGCATGTTCATCTCTTCTTGCAAGAAGCTGAGGATAATGCGAGGATCTGAGGCGAGATGATATATCGAAATCGAAAGGCGTCGAGCTGAAGAAAAAATTTTCGCCGATGCATGCGTGGAGCTAGACATCTCAGAGAAAAAGGCTTCATGCATGAGAGAGAGGAGATCTATCCGTGGACATCGTCATGCATGGCGATCGGACGGCTGGCCAAGAAGGACACTTACACGTGGATGCATCTTGTTTTTGTTCTACGTAGATGTCTAGATGAGATATCCAAGGATCTGAAATCTAAAAAGTTCAGGATTCAGTTTGATCGGAGGAGGATATGATCGATCGACCAGAGCTGCAGTACTCATATGTACAGAATAATCTAGCTGAGACTTTTGTTGTTGGAAATGGCAACTGCTAGTTCTGCAGATTTGTGTATACATGCCTTTTTATTTAAAGCTTTTTTTTTCTAGCTTCTGTTGTGTCACTGAAGAAATCTGAGAGCTGAAGAAGAAACTTGGAAGTTTGGCTTCCACCCAGTTTGATTCCTTTTAATCTCTGTGTGATTTACTGATGCTGACCAGAGTCATAAAAAAACAAGAACAGTACGTTAACTGTCAAAACGAGACCTTGTCACATCAAGAATTGTCTCCCAATCTTCTTTTCTTTTCTCTGAAACAAGACCATTCTTCTTTTCTCGTTGCTGTTCCTTTTTCATGTGTAGTAGTAGTATGCCTTTGAACTATTCTTTTCTCGTTGCTGTTCCTGTTGCTGTTCCTTTTTCATGTGTAGTATGCCTTTGAAGTTCAGTATCGTATGTATATACAAGTGAAGAACGACAAGCACTTGAAGGCGCCAGATCTCAGCATACTACTCATTTATGTATTCTGCTTTAATTCTTGTAATCAATCACGCATCTACTGTCCATTAATCTCACAAATCTGGCAGTAATGGACATGCAGTCTCTCTCACCATCTCAACAATACTGCAACTACTGCACCTGAGTCACCTGACGGTGCATCAGCCATCAGAGTAATCGCCTTCAGAGATGCTCCTACTATCTCTCAACTACTACACCTGCTAGGCAGGAAATTGTAGTACAAGGATACATTCAATTTTCCAAAGAAAGAGATGCATCCATCCATTCGATTTTCCCAAAGCTCCTGTTACGTTCCAGTCTTGCACAGGGTGTACGCTTGAAAAGAATAACAGAGACGTCACATAGTACCCACCAAGAGAGATCACAGCAGCAGAAGCATCCAAATGCACGGCAAAATCAAAAGAAAAACAGGCTACCTCTATCCCAAAATAACTTCATCTTTCATCGTTGGAATGCAAATTAATACAAAGTGAAAAACACCAAAGTACCTTCTATTAATAAGAAAAATAGTATTAATGGATGTGTAGATAGGGGTATTGAATAAATAAAACTCATCGATGCAATAGATAAAAAGAAAGAAGTAAAATTATTTTAGAACAAATGGTAAAGGTTAAAGATGAACTCATTTTAAGGTGGTGTGAGAAAACTACATGCATGGAATGACGACACATCATATGGATCACAGCATAGGATGCAGAGGTGAGTGAGCCACACTGATAACGATGGTACCTGGAACTTTACTGCAGCCCAGAATGTCACAAACTGTGCACAGCAGCACAGGTCATAACCGGGACCTACTGATACTGACCTACCACACCACACAGGCGATGCATGCATGCATGGCTGCAAGAGAAAACCTGGCCAAAATGCCGGCAAACGACAGAGATAATGTAGCTGCACTGTGTAACATTGATTACTAGTAGGTAAAAATACAGTGTGGCAACAGTCCAGTGTGAAGGGTCTCTCTAATTTTGCAAAGTGATGGGAGGGAGAATATGAATATGCTGGTGCTACAGACAACGTGCACTAGACCCACATGATAGATGCGGATCAGACAGTAGGGAGACAATTGAACATCCATATCACGCCTTACAGGTCATGTAATCCCAGACCTGGGAGCAGACAACGACAACCGCTCACAGCCTAGCAATGATAAAAGCATATGCATTTGCCTCCCGACAAGAATCAGTATGTACCGAAATTCTGAATTCATGGAGCTGTCCCTAAAACCACAATTACAGCTTTCAGGTACCCGTGAATTGATTGATGGTGGGTCATGAAGAAAAAAAAAGAAAAAGCACAGCTTCATGGTAAAGACCAACATGCATTCAGTTAATAATCGGCACTTTTTGGATGGTTACTGTAAAACAAATGAGTGATTGAGTGAAGAGCGATAGGAGATTCATTTTACATCGAGAGAGGGCGCACAAAATCAGCAACTTCCTCAGGGCACACATGTTGTCTCCATTCTTTTGATAGTAACCAGCCTTAGTACACACTTTGTTGCGGGAATAAAATCAGCTTCCACCTCACGCTCCAGAATATTCATGCCTGTTGAGATGGACAGGTAGCATGACAATTAATATCAGGGAAACAAGCTGACAGTGCATGCCACTTTTTTTTTCTCAGGCAGACAATGTACAAAGCAAACCAACCAAGTTATCATTCCTAATGATATCATCAACAACTTTTGTTAAAAAAAAATCAAGCATAACCAACTTACAGTTATACACACATCATGCAGCAAGATTTTCTTGCTCCCGATGAAATTCACAACTTGTGGGAAAAAAAGTCAAAAGAATAGCCAACTTGGATTTATACATGCATCATGCGGAAATATTTTCCTCCCTATAGCCTTAAAAACAATATGCATGTTTCAATATTGTTACTGTTTGTATGATCTTCACTTGTGGTGGAACATACAATTACACATAATATCTGATTATGTGCATATAAAATCCTTAAGGCATTTGTACAATCAGATAAAATTTCAGTAAAACTAAAATTCAGATATAATGTATTTCACACAAAGCACACATTTCACATAAGTGTTGTAATTGCTAATATAATGTATGCAGGTCATAGATAATGTCGATATAACTTGCATTTGAATGTTAAATCACACAAGTTATTTTTGTCAAATACGGATATCACGAAAAATAAATTTAATTAAGTTCATAGCATGGGTGCAAAGTTTATACCAGCTTCTTTTTCTTCCGATGTCTCCTTTTGCGACGTGGTTTATGAGCATCAGAATTTGAACTCAGGTTGCTGTTATGATCTCCAGGCTGATTTGCTGCTCTCCTATTTTTGAAAGTGCCACCACTTGTGCTATTTGAAGTATTGCTTGAGCTGGATAACACGTGTTTCACCCCTGGTCTAGTTCTATTTGGTGCCAATGAACGAGGTGGTGGCATAAGAACTCGAGCATCTCTCTGACGCTGAAAAGCAAAACGGACGGGATTAAATGTAGGGAAGAATACCAAAGCAACCTACTGGAAATTTGAAGAAGTTTGTAAATTGAAATACCAGTATAGAGAGAACAACCTGATTCTTTTCATCGCTTGACATGCCAGACGCTGCCTTACCTGAAGCACTGGAAGCCGGTTCTCTGCATTAAACTAATAAAATCAGGAAAGATGCCTTTTCTGCAGAATGTCTATGCAGTTTTAGACTAAGTACAACATTAACATAAGAGACTGAAAAGGACAAACTACAAGCCTATGATCCAGGCGCACAAAACAGCTATGATCTCAAAAGGTGCTATCTTTAACAAATAATCGAGTATTTCATGGATTACTTCCAGATTTTGTATTATCCAGAGATAATTTTTAGATAACCCTACAGTAACTACACATAGACAAGCTTAGGAAAATTACTGTAAACAGTGAGTGATCACCAATTCTAAAGCTATATTGCTATCTGAGCAGCAAAGCATAAATTTAGGTTATATGCATTTACCTGAGCAAATGGAATAATTGCAATATAGTAGCTTAACACATGATATATCAGATGGAACGTAACAAGGAAGATGCAACAAACATGAGGGAGGATCATACTTGGCACTTTTGTCAGTCCATTCATCATCAGCCTCTTCATCACTTGAACTCCCCGACATGAAGAAGTCGTCATCACTCACATCCACAGTATCATCATCGCTTGCTGTCTCTGTTGGGCGACGAGAAAAATAAAATTTAGTACTTCAGAGAGTAGATATGTAGCCAAACAGGCAGTACAATTTTCAAATGAAAAGCTAGAAGTGCATGAAGAATACAAATAGAACATAAGTAATCTAGTAAACGGTAATGTAAACACACACCTTCCAAGTCTTTTCCATTTTCTGCAGCAGCCATCAAATTTTCTTTTATCTGTTTACGCCACTTATTCCTCTTCTCTAACATATCTGGGGTATTCCCTCCAGAAAACAGTGAGACATATTTCTCATTCTTTGGGAAAAACTGCACGAGTAAAACAGCATAATTTTAGCTTGGAATTCAAGCAGGTTCAGATGGAACAATGATTTTTTATCCAATTTTGAAAAAAATAATGAACACCTATTTCAAGAGTTGTTTAAGAATGAGATTTGAGGATAGTCCACACAAAAACTGTACTACCTCCGTC
Source organism: Oryza meridionalis (assembly GCA_000338895.3). Classification (NCBI taxonomy): domain Eukaryota; kingdom Viridiplantae; phylum Streptophyta; class Magnoliopsida; order Poales; family Poaceae; genus Oryza; species Oryza meridionalis. The sequence goes on along the minus strand of CM002526.2, from coordinate 37,362,137 downwards.
CCAAAAAGAGTTCACTTTCTACACGAATATGGACAACCACTTGTCTATATTCGAGTAGAAAAGTAATCTCTTTTTGGGATGAGGTAAGTAGTAAATTAATGCAAAGATACTGATTCAGCAAGGGGGATAAAGAACAGTAAGCTTACCCTAACATACTCAAGATCTTCCTTTAATTTTGACAGTTTATTGCTGGCATCATCAGCATTTGAACGTTGCTGCTTCTCAAGGCGCCTGATCATCCTCTCAATCTTTCGCCTCTCTTCAAAGTTTTCAAATACCAATACAAACAAAATGGTAAGTACATATGTTCAGTTAAAGGTCATCATACAGGAGCAAGAATGAAGCAAAATGTCCAGCAGACCAAAGAATTTTATCTTTCTATCTCTCAGCTGAACTGTTCGTTGAATAGCCAATTGATTCTGAAGCTCTTGTTGCCGCTTCAATTCTTCCAGTTTCTTCTCTTGAGCTACCCTAATGTCATTAGGAAGGTCCTGACCAAATATACAATACATCTTAACAACAGGCCTGGGAAAAAAAACAGAGTAATGCATGTATGTAACAATTGGCACTAAGGCATGTTAAGGGAAATGATACCGATTAGAATAGGCCCCAACAAATGATCAACCCCAATACTTGGGAGAAGTTCTAACTCTTAAGCATGCATGAATACTTAAAACTGGTAACAGTGTTGCCACAGAAGATGGTTATAACCATTTGATACATTGCTTTTTTTAGGGGGAGAGGGGATTCCTGCAAGCCTACCCAAAAAAGCACACCATGAGTGCATTGTCAGTACCGTTGACATCAAGCACTGGTGCACAGACAAGCATAGTGTCCTCGAATAGAATTGAATTACAATGACCAAAACAGTAGGCTGTCTTCTTGCATACAGCCTTATAGGTGTTTTTAACTTGATTTTCAGTGGAATCCTGGAATCTTGTAAAGGGTACCCTTGGGTATGCATGCAATGCGCTCTATGACCAGCATGCAAGGTGCTCTATATTCTACAATCAATTGTCCTCTCAATCCCTACTTGTTTCCTACATTGAAGCTGCCAACCTACAAGTATGTGGCCTGACTAGTCTGTTTTGTTTTCTGTTTTTTTGTTGGAGGCCTGGTCTCTGAGTCCAGAACCTTGCACTTTTATGTAGCTTCATCTCATTTCTCTTAATGGAAATGGAGGTTATATCCCTTTGATCAAAAAATTAAAAAAAAAACCTACAAGTATGTTGTAACCAATCATCATCAACCCAACCTTTACCCTCCTACTCCAAAATGAACAAACACATCACTTCTATTAACATCATTCTGATTCATCTAGTTGTGGTTGCATACTTAACATCAGGCTCGTTTCTCTTTTTCCCCCCTATAAGCAATGCCCCACGGGAGGGTGGCAATTCGTGAGGCGAATGAGCATTCACGAAACTACTGCAATAACCCGAGCCAAGCTGCTCGGAACCTCAAAACAATCCATTCCATAATCCCCGCCGTAGCAAGTAGCAGAAGCTACTAATCAAAGCAAAATCCAGTCAACGGAAACGAATTAATCGTTGTTCCCCACCACCACTCCACACACCGGAGCAGTAGATAGTAAGCTACTAACTAAATTACTAAACAAGTTAATCATGGGAGCAGAATTAGCAGCAGCAGCAGCAGCAGAAGCGAGCGAGCGAGAGGCAGCGCTTTCCAACCCAAACCCAAACCCCAGGTAGGTTAAGTTACCTTGCGGAGCAGGCGCTCGGTGGAGCGGATCTGGTTCTTGAGGGAGACGGTCTTGGCGGCGGCGGCGCGCTTCCGCTTCCGTTCGGCGGCCGCCCCCGCGGACGACGCCGACGACGACTTGGGGCGGCGTACGGCGGCGGCGCGGCCGTGCGCCATGGCCTGAACCCTAGCGGGGAGACGAGACGAGAGGAGACGGTCTCAGTCGCTCGCCCTCGCGAGTTGCGTTGTGCGACCTGGTTGGGCTGGGCCGCGTGGGCGGGTGGGTCGTTTCGCGCGTTTCGGGGCTCAGGCAATTTGCTCCCCGTCCGCGTTCAACGCTGGGCCTAGGGCATCCTCAGTTTATTTAAGCTCGTGGAGATGGTCTTTCACTAATAACATTATTATGCTACAATATTTATGGTCTTTTCTTAATCTTAATCTTAAGGTGGGACACACTAAAAAAAATATTTTTAGCCTTTCATATGCAGGCTTCAAACCGATATGGATGTTACAGAGATACGAAATGGTTTTTTATTTCTTATGGTGTAGCCTTAGAGTAAGTTTTATAGGAAGGGTGATTACTACCAGATATCTAACGGTCTCATTGTTTGGCTTATTCCACAATAAGTAATTTGTGAATAAAAATTTTACATACGTGTTTTTAGCGACCTAAAAACGAAGGCTGAAAAATAAACTTCGATGAAAAAAACTCAAAATCAGCTTCAAATTTAAGGTTGAAAATTTAAATTTTTGTTGATAAGCATCAGCATAAGCAAAAAGATGGGGCCATAAATTTTGTCCATATAAGATAAAGAGGTGGAACATCTAGCATACTAATTATCTTCTATGAGTTTGCCGAATCTTCCTATAGGATATAAAATGGGCTAGGTCTTTCTGTATCAGCCCGGGCATGTATGTATAGTTCACGACCCAGGAATGGTACGCCCTGTTTGGCTATGGGTCATGATGGCACGACCCATCTAACCATACCATGCTTGGGCCGCCACCCCAACCCCGCACGACAAGTTGTATGTGGGAAGCTAGCATGACATGGCCCCCGAATGGCACGGCATGCCCTGGCCCATGCGACACAATGGCGATCGACGACCGGTGAACAACCGCCAGTTAAGCAACTGATATCCGAGCAGGAGCAAGGAGCAAAGAAGAACGGAAGAATTGAGGAAGCCAAGGCTCGGGGTAGAGGAAAGCGATGGTGGATGCTCATCGATGTAGGCATTTTTTTTTTGACCGGGGAAACTGCTAGAGCTTTGCCCAGCAGTGTAATTTTATAAATGAAAAGAATATATACAAAGTTACAGAGAGAAAAAAGGAAACGAAAACAGGATTCCTATATAGTTTGTAACCAGTCTAAAACCAGCTGTTTGAGAGGATCCTTCATTCTGTACATATGCAAAAGAACTTCATTTTTGAAAAGTAATCTCCACGATTGGAAGGTGGGGTGATTATTTTGGAAGATGAAACCATTCTTTTGCTTCTAGATATGCCAAGCAGCCAAGAAGAAGATTTCCAAAAAGCCCTTATGCGCGAACTGAATTCTTGCCAATACTACCATTTGATAAAATTCCAGATTTGGATTCCATTGGATCCCCAGGTGTTGCCAACAAATTACACTAAAAGGGTACGTGAAAAAGAGACAACAGCATAGTGGTGCGGCCGGCCCAGTCGTGAGCACAACCACTGAGCGTGTCGATCATTGGCAGCTCATTGATTCGAGACGAAGGAAGTAGGAAACGAAGTGCCATGACAGTGCTTGACGAGGAGGAAGAGGAATGTGCTATCGGTGAGCGGAGGACCTCGCCAGATCTTCCCAAGTTTGTGTGGCAAGATGCAACGGACTAGTCGTATTTTTTTCTTGGTATATGTCGAATTTGGGCTACAAACCTCCGGCACAACACATGTACCCCAATTCGTACTAGCCTAACACGATACGGCCCAACATCTCATTGGGCCATGGCCGCCATGCTTAGGCTCCAGTCTCAGCACGTGGGTCGACATGGCATTGCCTATTTGGTGAGCCATGGCCAACGCACCTATTTATCCACTCTCTCAACCATATAAAATTAAAATAAAAATCCACCGTCTCAACGACCCAGGCTCTAGGGGATCCCAAGTTTCAGATCCCTCGTGAGTTATCCTGATTCTTGATGGGGAATTTGACTATTTGGTACTTTTATGGACGGTCACTCATAAGATGCTATTCTTTCGGATGAATTTACAAATATATCATTGGAAAGAGAGAGTAAATCTTTACAAATTGCCAATTTTGCGTGAAAATGACCCCTATCCATGTTGGCAAGGGCAAATGGGTCATTTTCACAAGTTTGCCGGACATAATGCAGCCATCTTCAGTTATTTTTTTTTTAAAAAAAACTGCAGAATAACACCAAAAAGTCTGACACAATGTGTTGAAAGCAGATTTACCTGGTTTACCAGGAGCTCTGCAATACACAAATCAATCAATGAACCATAGTGTTCAGACATGAGCAGAGCACAAAAAATTTCGACCGCTGTATAGTCAGCCCAGCAGTTTCCTCTCCAGCCAAGCACAGCATATGAGTGCATGATACCATTTTGACTGTGCCATTAGAAAATGCAAAGTAAGCTTGATGAGTAAAAATTATGTATATCATCAGAGAGATAAGGATAGCACCATTGGAGTACCAAAAGCACTAAAACCGGTAGCAGTTTTCTGCAGTATAGCACAAACATATGAATGGAAGGAACAAACTTCATTTCTTCCTGCAAATCAATATTTCAGCCTGTAGAAATAAAAGGTAGCCGTCACTTTTTTATAGAACAGTTCCCAGATAAGTAATCACACTTGAAATCAAACTTTTTAAAATCAAAGATGCAGGATAAACAACCTTAGTGCAAGTATAAACTTGACCAGATATTTAACCCATGAATTATTAACATGTGAGCACATATCAAGTATTGAGATGGGTGAATTGCTTACAGTAACATCCAAACAAATCGTCAGTTGACAAAAAAAAAAAAACTCAATAGTCCTTGCTGTAGATTCTCACAATTTGTCCACAAACTCAGGAAACCCTGTGGTAGAGGGCAGTGAACAGTACAAGAACAGCTGTTCTTCACAAATAATGTGGGTAGTTGAGAACTCATGGCAGAAAATACAAAGTAATTCTATGGATTAATCACCAATAGAAAGATTAAACTTTATACCGCAGTTCTTATCAAGAGTATGTCACAATAGATACAACAGTAGTGCATGTAGATGTAGATAGCAGACCCACTAGCGATCAGCTTAGCGCACGCTCAGCCTCCATTGACCAAAGCCTCCGCCTCCACTTTGGAAAAATGGAGATAAATGAACATCACCATCAGAATCATCTTCCATTTCATCTTGTGTTCAAATTCCGTCAACCATTGTGCAGGCTGCAGACACAGGCATACATCAATCCCTTTTGATTAGTCCAAACACCCACTACCAAAAAAGCAGTCCCCACCACAAAGTGTATGGCTGGTGCACTACAGACTCGAAAAGAGACAATGTGAGAGCATGCCAGACTCTTTAGTAGCTCTCTCAATCACCCGCGCTCATAGGGGCATTGAAAGGTGTAGGAGGATGAGCAGGCTATTGCTTACCATATCCTTGCAATCAAAGCACCTTTGAACAAAAGATGATAACGAAAGGTGACATCATATACCATTGGTACAACTTCAAGTGGAGAGGATCTCTTAGGTCTTTTCCTGCCTCCTTGTTAGTGAATCAAAACGAGCTGTTTTATCTTACACTTTGATAGGTTGATGTCTACTAGGTGTTGTAATAATTCATGTTACAGGCTTACAGTTGCTATTACTATACTAGGAAGGAGTGTTGGGTTCGTGCTTCACTGGTTGTCCATCCTGTGTTTGTTGTGTGTCATAGATTGCCATGGCGAGCGAGATTGGCATCATGCAGAGTGCTTTGGATTGGAGAAATTGCATCGCTGCCCCGATGTCTTCTTCCATCAGCTTCGCTACCTGTCTTTCTGTGCCATCCGTTGACCACTTTTCCCAAATCTGTTGGTTGCCCCCACTATCGCTTGCTTCCCCCTAACGAAAATAAAGCAAGATACAGTTTAACAACCAAAAGATATGAAAGAGCAGAGACGGAAAAGGACTATCAAATTGATTCCTTGAGTGAAGGTGTGATCGTTCACGAAAGAAATAATGCACACCATTCTTTTGCTTCTTCCTCCATTTCACAATGTAAGTCATTCTAGCATTTTCCACATTCATATTAATGTTAATGAATCTAGATAGATATACTAGAATGACTTATGTTATGAAACGGAAGGAGTACTATGGAGCGATCGATGGGGATCAGGAAGTATACAAGTCTTTGTAATTGGGCTCTGAAGCAAGCAAAAGCCTAATGGAGACACTGTGCTCATCAGGAAACTAGAGATGAGAGAGACTTTAATGTGGGATCTACAAGACATGTTGTCATATGGTAGAAATGTGTCATATCTTCATCTTGCTAAGACTTTAACACTATTCATTATTGTTAAACTATAGACATAGAAGTTTTATGTTCAAGAAGAGACAGGAAAAGCTACATTCACTGTCACTGATAGCAAAAGTACAAATGGATTGCACTGACATAGACAATTAGATCAAGAAATCAATAAAAGGCCAGCAGTGAAAATAAGGTGGTGAGTGGGAACTGCCTTTCAGCACCACTGTCTAGAAGAAAGAAGTGAAAAACTTCACGAGAGAAAAATAGAGGAATCAGAAGTAGAATGATTCTTGCAAGGGAAAACTGATTCATATTTTGTTTGAATAAAGTGGAAATACAGAGTAATTGTCAGTATGAAACAAAGACAAAGGTGCTTTTATTTTGTATGGAGATCTGATTTAAGTACAGGCTGATGCTTTCCCATGTAGCATACATCCATCAATTTCTCTGCAGTCACACACAGAGAGAGGAGGGAGGAGCGAGAGGAGGAGAAGGGAGAGAGAGAATGGGCAAGAACAAGTAGCATATAATTTAAAAGAATGAAAAATAGGCACTGCAGAGAGCAATTAGTTCACAATTTTACTATACATAGTTATGAGGATGATATGCTTGATGTATTGCTTTTATACAAGAGAGAAGAAAACCTTGAACTAACAAATAAACCACATAGCCAACGTCAAATAATTTTGACCGAAGGAAGTATATTAAGAATGGCAGTAAAAACTAAGTCGACAGAAAGTAACTGGGCACAGTGCTATATATTAGTTAATGGCCACAGATTTACCTTAACTGAAAGTGGAATATCAGCAACCAGCTGCGCAACAGCACCCGCGCCACCCAGCCTGCTCATGCTTAAAACCTACCACCATAGAATCATGCTCTATCAAACAACTAAAAACACAAAATGTGGTTTATGCTTACTAGATAATAGCATAGTGAACCAAACCTTTACTTGCAGCCTCAGGAATTTCACATAATCAAGGATCTCATCTAGCATAGCTGCCCTATCTGTCTGCATAGTTCAAGAAGACATCAGAGTTATTTCCCCCATAGTCAACCTCTGATGTTGCAATTTACGGAACTCTGTATTATAGTAGTAAAATCACATGTTATTTTAAGCATGCATATAACCCTAAGGATGCGCTCTTGCTTATCTCAAAAGGGACAGCATACTAAGATTTGATCGCATGGTTCTCAGTGAACCGAAACACTCTTTTAAAGAAGAAAATTTATATTAAAAAAGCATTAATATAATATTGTGAGCACATCATGACCCAAACCACTTGCCAAAATTTTTTCAATGGCTAGCATGTGAACCACAGAAGTCTTTACCCTTATAATAATACCTAAAAGTATAACAAATAACCTTGTTTGTATTGGGGACCAATTCCTGTAGGGCCCTCATCCTTTCTGCTATTCTCTCTCTTCTTAGCTGCATCAGAACAAATATGCTTCAGAGCACTGCTGATCAAACACTTAGAAGAATTGTCCAAAAATTAAAAAAAAAATGAAAAGTGAGAATATGCAGCCTAAAGTAAGGTGGTCATTCATATAAATAACAGCAAATGAGCATCGGACACATCTACAACTGCTAGAAACAAAGTACTGAGAACCTATCTTAAAGCAGTAGCATTCTACAGCTAGATAACAATTACATGACATTTGCTATATGACAGGATTGCGGCATGACATATCAATTGTCAAAAAGATAAGACTTGTAGTATAATAGTACAGACCAGAAGGAAAACACCTTATAACTGCGCCAAATGGCCGGCCATCATCTATCTAAAGTAACATCCTCTTTTAGAACATGCTATATTTTTCTTACAAATTGGATTTGTTCTGTACATTTATCTGAGAAAAAAAAATCATGGGTGACAATCCCTTCGAATTTGAAAGTCCTAATTGATCCGACTTGCCTAACAAGAGAGTGCATTATTGCACTCACAGTCTCACATTACAACAGAACTGCTTCGGTGACTCACTCGTAGCATGAGACAATTGATTATTTCCTCTGCATTACAAGCATGTAGGAACCACCAAATCCAATTCTAAACCTAGCAAAAATTTGCATTGAAATTTAAACCCTGATCACCTTACAAACGCCAAACAGCATGTCTGAATGGTACAGTGACTTATGCAGATCACAAGTTCTCAACAGTAAAATACCCAAAGATGAAAGACCATAAGCTAAGAGAGTGTAACTGCGGGAACTGATCTGATTACCCTCTCCGCGATGCTGTGGGGGTCGGTCGCCTGCCCACGCCGCGCTCGCACCTTCGGCCTCGGCGCCGGCGGCTGCGGCCCGACGGCTGCTCCGCCCTGCTTCGACTGCTGCGGGTGGAACACCTGAAAAATTCGCCATAAGGCCGCCCAAATACAACAAAAATTAGCACCAGCTCTGCCGATTTCGAACTGAGACACAATCCGCTGCTGCAACAGAGCACCTGGGTAGGCGGGGTGGGTCGGAGGTTCGGCGGCTGCACGCCGCCGCCGCCGAACACCGGCGGGAAGAGTCCGGTGAGCTGCACGGTCTCCCGATCCTACAGAGGCGAGCTCGAAGCTTATCACGCAAGCACACGCGCCTCCGTTCCCACTCGAACGAGGAGAGCCAACGCAAAAGCAAAAATGGGGAAAGTTAGCGAGAGGGAGAGGAGGATTGCGCGCGCGCGCGCACTCACCGCCTTGCTGCCGCCACCCTCGGCGTCATCGCCGACCCCGAGCCTCTTCCCGCTCCCGGACGCCTCGGCTGCCGCGGCGGCGTCGAGGCTGAGCGCGAGGGAGAAGGGCTGGTCACCGGCGGCGCGGCCGCCCGGCGCGGCGCCAGGGAAGGAGCTGGTCAGGGAGAAGAACTGGTCGAAGAAGTCGTCCTCCGGTGGGCCCTGCTGCTGCGGCTGCTGCCCGGCCATCCCCGGCGACGTCGACGGCGACCGCCGCCTCGACGTCGGCGACGCGGGGCGGGAGGAGGGGAGAGGAGCTCGCGCTCGCGTCTCCTCGGCGAGTGTGAAGCGAGGTGGGGATCGGAGGAGGAGTCGCTTCGACTTTATTCACTCGCATCATCAAAGGGAAGAGGCGAAGTGGGCTATGGGCCTTGATGGGCTGTACATGGGCCTTCCTTCCCTTGTCACTGTCACTTCGCGTTTCGGCCTCGATGTGATGGGCCTAAATTGGGGCCTTTTAGGTGGGTGGGTAAGCTTGGAATCTGAACTGAAATCAAGGCCCATATAAATGAGGCCTCCCGAGGTAAGGAGGAAGCCCAATGTCTAAACCAGGCCAGTAAATAGAGCGAAGGCCCATATAGGTTTGTATATGTTTGGATTTTATTTTTAAAAAAGACGCAGGTCAAGTCTTCACACCACTTCTCAAAAAGAGAAATAGTTGTAATATGAGTATCATATCAAGAAGTCTATGATTTAACCTGAGTGTATTGGTTTTACCATAGGAAAACCTAATTAACCAATTGAGTTGCGCTCGTGTATGTTTGGATTATTCTTATGCCATGCTTTCAAAAGTATGAGTCTACAGCTTGGATTATTCTTACCACGCTTTCAAAAGTATAACTTTTTTTTAAAAAAAAAGTCTACAGCAATATTTTTTTTAGATTAGACAATTTATCTAAGTGATATTGTCATATAGAACTTGTTTTTAACAGAGAATAGCATTTGCAGAATTGAAAACACAGTTGCTGGAGTAGTTGCTACGGTGCTCACGGATTCTTTTTTCCCCATATATGTGCACGCCGTTTGTGATTCTCGTTGCACTGCGCATGTGTGGGAGTTTCCATTCTGATATAATTTCTGAAAGAAATTTAAAACAAAAGGAAATTAAACGCCACCGCTCTGACTATTCTTAGGCCTTGTCTTCCACGTGGTGTCGGCCAGCAAAATTCTGAAGAGAGCAACACCTTCCACCTTTGGTAAATGACATCACCATCATGATGGTCGCAATTAGGACACGTTTGTTTACGCGAAGAAACGGACCAATTAGGAATTAATTAGCCCATCCATCAATGTAAGTTTATCCCAGCATTATGGAGCGTACGTGCACTACCAAGATACTTCTTCCGTTATAATTCATATTGTAATTAGTATGTCGTTTTGAGCCAAACTTTATTAGAAAAATTTAGCAACATATAACATTAAAATATAATTTTAATAATATATTTGATTTGTATTAAAAATTATATTTATATATATATAATTTAAATAAGTTTAACCTGAAAAAAATCAAAACGAAAGGAGTATCAGATATGCTCAGTCAGATTCATAAATGCAAAATACGTTGCATTATGTACACTCGCAACAATATGGGCCCTGTTTAATTTGCACAGTGCACAAAAATGTCATATATCTGTTCTCTCTCTTTGAGAAAAAATGACATATATATGTTCTCACATGCTATAGCATGTTCTACGCGCTATTGATTTGTGTTTTCCTATATGCACGGGTGCTGGAATGCAACATTTCTCGAATATAGCCTTTTGCAAGGCCAGTATGGTTTGGAAATTGGAAGTGTCTAAACAAATCAGTACTAGCAAAATTTAGCAATCAGCAGGAAACACGCCTTTCCTTTGTTATGATTTGTTCCTCGTGAAATTCATATACTCATTTTTTCTAGCACATTATTCATATACTCCGAAAAGGCCAAATACATGCATGCTAAGCTTCTAGAAGGCATAAACTTGTATTAGTACTAGTCTTTGATGTCCCTCTCAAGCTATGTACTATTAATTGGAGTATATGCGTAGAGAGACAACCTAGAGTATTATTAATTGGAGAATTTGTTTGTCTCAATTTTCAATCTCAATTATATTTTTGTCCTCTCACTTTTTTTAGGATTTACAAATTTAGAGCCACATCTTTTCTTTTATACTTATGCTTATCAGATAAAATTTAAATTTTTAACCTTAAATTTGAAGCTGATTTTAAGGTTTTTTCATCGAAGTTTATTTGTCAGCTTTTGCTTTTAAATATATTGCTAAGAACACGTATAAAAAAATTTTATTCATAAATTACTTTTCGTTCACAAATACACCGAAACGATGGCTCAGTTTGTTCCCCAATTAGTTTAGTCATACGCCGATCTACCGAATAGAGATCGACGACGGACGGTTAGGAGAACGTCACTAGCTAAACTGATGGAGCACTAGTGTACTGCTCTTTTCGTGACGTCAGCATTTACACGTCAGCAGGTTTGATCAGCAGTCAGCAGAGCATGCAGACACTATCACAACGCCAGTATCAGCAGGTACTAATCGTACTAATTGTGTTCACGTTCATCAGCTTTTTTTTCCCCCTTTTTTGAGCACATTGACGTTCATCAGTTGGATTTCGTTTCTGCCGGTGGTCGAGAGGAAATTGGAATGGTCAGTTGGTCATTGTTGCTTTGGTTTGGTCTGGTCAGTGCAGTGAACAAGTACTCGTACTGAAGTGTCAGGGATGGAGTATTGGATCGTGTCTGGGCCATCCGCGACGAACGGTCGTCGCGCGAGCGTGTGGCCACGAACAAATTAACAGAGAGTGGTGCTGCTTAACACTGCACGTTTTGCACGGCGGGGCTAGCTATTCCGACCCGACACATCTCCAAACCGAAACCGAGCTGACGCGCCCGTGCCCGCGTGCCCACGACATCGACCTATCAAGCAGACGTTTCCTACTATTTCTCCACCGCAAAATATAAAAATCTACAAATTAAATAAAAAGAGTTTTTAACGTCTTTAAAGAATGGAGGTACCAAATCACATCTGTCCACCAAGGGCATGTACAATAGTTTCTAATAACGGGCTCTCTTCGTTGTCATGCAAGTAAATTTGATGACGTGGAAGAAAGAGATGGAAGAAATAAGAAACAACGTTGCTACGCATGCAACGGTTCAGAGTCGACTCTTAGCATTTATTAACGGAAAGTTTGTTGTATGAGGGTGTAGAAAAGGAAAGAAGTATAATAAAAAAAATATTTAGTGCATTAATGGTTTAGAAATCTTATTGTCTCTACTATTATAGGAGGATAGTCTCTAGTGACATTAATTAATATAGAGAGCTCATATTAGACTCTACATTTGTGCATGCCCTAAGGGTGTGTTTAGTTCATAACAAAATTGGAAATTTGGTTGAAATTGGAATGATGTAACAGAAAAATTGGAAGTTTGTGTGTGTAAGAAAGTTTTGATGTGATGGAAAAGTTGGAAGTTTAAAGAAAAAATTTGTAACTAAACACGGTGTAAGTATCTCCAATTTTTTTGGAAGGTTTAAAGAGGCACAGTAGTAATTCACCATTTCACATGTATTCATAGGAGGAATCCCGAGCGGAGGTCGTCGAAGCAAGCGGCATCGGGTGGGTCTAATACACGATCGTTTGCCCTACACGAACGGGTCCGGACCTATTTCAGCTGTACATATCGGCTTTGCTCGCTGTTTCTTTCCTTTGTATTCTCGTGCGCGCATAGCAACTGCAACGAGCCACTGATCTTTCAGCCATATGCCCCTGACTCCCTCTTCTCTAGCCCACGTGCAAAACCTTTATAGACCCACTAGCTCAAGCATTTTCTCTTGCTCATCGAGAGTTCTCTACTTTACGTATACTGCTAATTTATAGCTTGATACATGTACTACTAATTTATACATAGTAATTTTATCTATATAAATTTTATATATACTAACTTTGTATGTTGCAACTTTCGACATGGAAAGTTATACGCAGATAGTACATAGTAACTTTATACATGGTAACTTTATATATGTAAACTTTACACATATAAACTTTTGACATGAATTTTTAAAGAAATGTATGAATGAATTTTAAAAATAAAAAAATGTAAAAAATCTATAAACTTACTATATGCCTCTGAACCCTAAATGGATAAAATAGAGAGTACGGTGTATTCAAGTAGAAAGTGAAGTAGTATTTGTAAACCACAAACTTAAAAGTAAATGGGTCATGGGTTCATCTTGTATGCATGCAATAGAAAAGTCAAGGGAAAAAAGAGAGAGAAAATGCATGGGCAGCCTAGCATACTTGCGTGGACAGTCTGGCGGCTCGTCTCTTCGTTCGTTCCTAGGTCCAAGTACCACCTCACGCCATGCTCCCCTCGCCGCCGCTGCGATCTACTCCTATATAAACTCCGCACACGCCGAGAGGCGAACGCCATCAGTTCACCACCGCACTCACCGCGACCCGATCGATCGAACCAGTAGGCGTACCGCGTACGTACGTCGTACACACCGCGCGCGCGCACGCCACGCCGCGGTTACGTTCCACCGCGCGTACGTAGCCGCCACACACCGCGACGTGCATGGCTTTCACGGTGAAGGCGTCGTCGCCGTCGTCGCCAGCTACGACGCGCCTCACGGGTGCGTTGCACGGCGGCGCGGCGCGGGTCGCGGCGCGGAAGCTCCCGGCGGCGGCGGTGGTGGCGTCGCTGACGCTCGATCGGGCGCCGGCGCCGGCCGGCGCCGAGCGCGGGATGTCGTCGTCGGTGTCGCGGACCATGTCGAGGCTAAGGGAGAAGGGGAAGGCGGCGTTCATCCCGTACATCACCGCCGGCGACCCGGACATGGGGACGACGGCGGAGGCGCTGCGGGTGCTCGACGCCTGCGGCGCCGACGTCATCGAGCTCGGCGTTCCCTTCTCCGACCCCTACACCGACGGCCCCGTCATCCAGGCCTCCGCCGCGCGGGCGCTCGCCGCCGGCGCCACGATGGACGGGGTCATGTCGATGCTCGCGGAGGTGACGCCGGAGCTTTCCTGCCCGGTGGTGCTCTTCTCTTACTTCGGCCCCATCGTCCGGCGAGGTCCGGCCAACTTCACCGCCGCAGCCAATGAAGCCGGCGTACAAGGTATATGATATTATCCATCTGCCCCTAAATATTTGACGCCGTTGACTTTTTAAACATGTTTGACTATTCGTCATATTCAAAAATATGTAAAACTACATGTATATATAAAAGTATGTTTAACAATGAATCAAATGATGGGAAATGAATTAATAATTACTTAAATTTTTTAATAAGACGAACGGTTAAACATGCTTAGAAAAATCAACGACGTCAAATATTTAAGGATGGAGGAAGTAATATACTGTACCTAACAATTAACATTCTGTCCATGGTCATCTGAATCTAAAGGCATTCTTTTTTTTAGTTGTAACTTGTTGTAGTAGTTTGCTAATTTGTAGTTGTTACACATGTGTGTTCCAGGTCTTATAGTACCTGATCTTCCTTACGTAGAGACATCCACTTTCAGGAGTGAAGCCATCAAGAACAACCTAGAGCTGGTATATATCTATGTAGATTTCATTACTATATGATCATCAGTGAATTAATCTATTTAATTAATTACCAATAAATTGAATCTAAGCGTGAATTAATGGGTGCAGGTGCTGCTTACTACACCAGCTACACCGGCAGACAGGATGAAGGCAATCACAGCGGCTTCAGGAGGATTTGTTTATCTGGTAAATACACTATAACAAATCTTCAGAAACCCTGGTTACTTGTTATAAGTTTAAGTAGCTTTCTGAAAAAGACCAAATAATAACAAATTGCTTGCTGTAAAACGTGTCATGCAGGTTAGTGTCAATGGGGTTACAGGATCTCGCCAAAACGTAAATCCGCGTGTTGAGCATCTCCTTCAGGAGATTAAGCAGGTCACTGACAAAGCTGTGTGTGTTGGCTTTGGCATATCAACCCCTGATCATGTTAGACAGGTGATTAAATTATCATTTTATCATGCATATATGTTTGTACCATCTAAGTTTCCTTCTCAACGATTGCAAATTCTGAAAAAATGTAATTGTAAAATGGACACAGATAGCAGATTGGGGTGCAGATGGAGTGATCATTGGCAGCGCAATGGTGAGGCAGTTGGGTGAAGCAGCTTCTCCCAAACAAGGGCTCAAAAGGCTGGAGAAGTATGCTAGGAGCCTCAAGGATGCACTACCATAGAAGTTATTATAGAAACCAGGCACCAGCTGCTAAAAAATTACACGTGAGATTAATTAATTAATCTCTCGGTGATCACTACATTCAGATAGGGAAGCTGAATCTGTCTTTCTTATAGTAGCTGAGTAAATGGACACAGATAGTAGCAATAGAACCTGTTATAAGTCATAATGCGTAGGCAGCTTAGGGAATGCAAAATACCTCGTCATTGCAGAGGTTATATGTTAATTCTTCTATTGTATGAATGAAATAAAAGTAAATTATGTTGACGGTACAATAATTTGTTAGGTGGATACAATCTATCTAGTACTATAACTTAAATTGAACATTCAAATAAAATAACTTAAAAAGTGGGTGCATTCTAAACAAGAACTTAACAATTTAGTATTTTAGTGTAGCTAGGCCCCGTTTAGCACAACTCCAGCTCCCAAGTCCAACTTACCTGGAGCTGAAGCTGTGCCAAACGATCATTCACCCAAAAATGGAGCGGAGCGGATGAATCGCTCCTAGAAATTATACTACCGAGATAGAGTGGCAAAAATGTTAGCTCCACAGCTCCACTCCAAAATTAATTATAGCTCTACCCACCATCTTTCATCGAAATTACAGAAAAATGCCACCGCCCTACCCCCGACCCACCCGAACCGCACCGCCCATTCCCCCCACCCCCGAGCCGCAGCCCCTTCTCTCTCGAGAGCGACAGGGGAGGCGATACCGCGAGAGGAAACGGCGGAAGCGCACGACGGCAGCGGCGGCGGCGCTCGGTGCGGCGTAGGCGCACGGCGCGGCGGTCGGCGTAGGCACACGGCGCGGCGCACGGCGACGGAGACCTCCCTCGTCCTCTCGACGCGGCGGTTGGGGTGGTGCTGCGGCTTTCGGCGTCATTACACCTCACAGCAGCGGGGTGATGCAGCACGGCGACGGCAGCGGAATCAGAGCACGGCGACGGCGGTGGCTTGCAAGGTTCCAGATCTGTGTACAAGGTATTTTCCAAACCCTAGTGATTTGGTTCATTACTCTGTGGATTGATTGTTCATATTTGCAAGGTTTTCACATCGGTGTGCATGTTTCCAAATCTGTGTGCAAGGTTTCCAGATCTGTATGGTAGAAAGTGAAACAAGAAAATTAACTATGGATGCATATATGGATGTTTGGATGTACTTAATCTTACGATAACTATGGATGTATATATGGATGCATACAGTTGTCTAAAGTTCATTGTGATGCATATATGGATGTAACCATGCGTGCTGCATATATATAAGCGCAAGTGTGATGTGAGTGTCTGAATGTATCATCTGAGAACTAGTAACCTCTATTCAGAATGAATTTGCGTTTTAGTTTCAAAATGTATTTCAGTTTCAGTTTCTGATTGAAAATGACAAATGTGTTGCCTTTCAGTTTTGGATATGTGATACGCCATATGTTATGCTTGCAATGAACCTCTATTACAGATCTCTAGCATGAGATTGACCAATAAAAGGTTGTCAAATGTCAGATAGATCTCTAGGATGAATTGATTGAAGTATGAATTTGGTTGGACTGTTTATATGTTCATAAGTAAAACATATGCAGTTGGGTCAGAAAAAACGCAAGTTATGAGTTGTTTGCCACTAGAATGTCTTCAAAAGTTTAGAGAATATTTGAGCTCCACTTGATGGCTAGTCATTCTACTCCCCTGCTTTCATCCCAGACCAAAAGATGTATTTGTATTTTAGTTTGACACCGCAGGTTCTTTTTTCTATTGGATTCATTCACCACTGATTCAGAGTGTTGCTTGTTTTTCATGCAGCAAAGTCATGCCAATTGCACAGGACAACAGAAAAGAATTTATGTCATCCTCTAACTGGAAGAACCTTTTGTTGCCTAAAGATACTCAGCTGGCAGCTAATTGTATGTTGTGAACAAAAGACCTCTCAATGTTCTGCTGCTGAAATATTAAGAGATCGTGACAGAGCATATTATTAATGTCAGATCTATACCATCGAGCGAGTTATGTACTGCACCTTTGCTTTATGTTTCGATGACAATGCTACTATTATTAATGTACTGAACATTTGTATTATTTGCTAATTATGTCAACTATTTTTTCAATTATTATTTAACTCGCAATTTTGTTGAAATTCGAAAGAAAATAAACAATTATCACTTATATACCACGAAAACAGCAAAAACCACAAGGGTACTATTGTCAACCTCTCTCCTATCCTCTCTTTCAGGAGTTCTGGAGCTGACAAAACTAGCCAAACACTTTTCAGCTCGCTCCAGCTCCCACTAGAGCTAGCTCCCGCTGGAGTTGGAGTTTGGAGTTGGAGTTTGGAGCCCTACCAAACGGGGCCTAAGTATGTGTTGTTTTGCTAAAAAAAAAAAGAATGTACATGTTGTTTTGGTTAACGGATGTTAGATGAGTTTTTTTTTTCACAAAGTTAATATTCCAACGCATAGCAATCCGGCGAAATATTAACTTATAATTAGTATTGAATTTAATCTATAAGAATTACACTACTCATCCAATGCACCAACAATTTGTGTCACATTCTCAAATCTCACCCGAAATACAAGCATTTCTATATTGTAAAATTTAATTGACTTCTAATTACTAGAATTACAAAATTTAAGTATTCTCATATAAATCTGTGCAAGTATTTAAAAGCTGAATGTGTGTTAAAAAATACTCAAAATAATTAAGATGTTGCTGCGCTTCTTAAATTATTATACCAAAATGCAACCACCTTGTAAGTTGCTACTTCTTTCGTATGCTCACTTATTAAGTTCATACACTAAATTACACCGGCATACCAAGTTGTTGCACTAGCATACTTACTTCTTAAGATTCTTTTTCACTAAATTACACCCACATACTAAAATTATGTACTGTGAATGTAATTTTTACACATATTCCCCATCCACCCAAACCTAGCCCTGTCAGCTCCTTAATTTGCCATTTTGCCTCAATCCTCTCCTCTCCCTCTCTCGCTCTCTCCATGTGGCGGCGAGCCACGCCTCCCTGAGATTTTAACAAATCTGACTGAGCCACCTGCTCCGTGATTGGTAGCGAGAGTTTAACAACGGTGATCAGAGGCTGACCTCCTCAAACTAGGTAAAATAACACTATATTTACTGTAATTTTATAAATTTTGAAAGATTAGTATTATTTGCCCCTTCCAACAAATAAAATTTGGAGTTTTTGGTTATGTACACTCTGTCATCATGCAAACAAAAATCAAAATACCCTTAAGCAGTAAGCAGCGAAAAAGCATCTAAGCAGTATACATGCATGCTTCTCGAAGATATATAATTATTATATACTCCCTCCATATTTTAATTTATGACGCCGTTGACTTTTTAATAAACGTTTGACCTTTTATTTTATTCAAAAAATTTATGTAATTATTATTTATTTTATTATGACTTGATTTATTATCAAATATTCTTTAAGCATGACATAAGTATTTTTGTATTTGCATAAAAAATTTGAATAAGACGATGGTCAAACGTTGGTTAAAAAAATCAACGACGTTATACATTAAAATACAGATGGAGTATGTAGTATTAATACACTATTACTAGTCTTCGTCGTTGTCCCTGTCAAGTGTATGGCTGTATGCAGAGAGCAGAACCAACCTGGTTGCTAGATTGTTCTGTTTAGGGATGGTTGCTATTGCTACTCCATAGATTGTTGGGTTGTACTGTACTAGTTTTCATGGCAATAGCAATGCATCCCTGTTCGACGCATCTAAAGATATTTGGCACCACAAACCGCTACAGCATAAAGTTTTTTTTCTATACACCTAGTACAATAGCACCCAGATATAAGTAGCGGTTTTGTGCTTGTGCATATGCATTGCAGGAGCAGAACATTTGTTTCTTTTTTCTTTTTTTTTTTTTGCACCGAGCAGAACATTTGTTGCATTGCAGGTTTCCTTGAAAAAGAGTCATGATACGAGTCGGGGCTTCTTTGAAACAAAGAAAAAAATTAAAAAAAAATTAAAGGATTTGAACTATATGAAAAATTCGTACGAGGCTCTTTAGAATAAAGGTTTGGATCTCTAAAATTTGTTTGATATTCCTATAAAATGGCATGTTTCATGGGAATTTGGGAGGATTACTAGCATGAGCTCCAAGCTCTTGGAATTTTTGCTTTGTGTTCATCTCTTTCTTCTAAATCCTGTATTTTTTTTGTTCTTTATATAAAAAGTTTCCTTTGTAATTGTTCTATGTTTTTTATTCCTTGGAATTTAAGGTGTGATGATATTCGAATTACGTGATTTTTCTATTCATGTGTTTTGATAATGAACGTTCCAAAAAAGTCATAAAGGTTGCGTTCGTTTCTGCTACTACTACAGAGGGCTAATCTCTTATTTACCGTGAGATTATGAGAATGTTTGTCAAACCGTTAAATGATATTTTATAATTATTTTTATATAGAAAGTTTTAAAAGTTCAAATGTATAATTTTTGGTTTTTTTAATAATTAATACTCAACTAACATAATAATAATGCGCTAATGGCTGTTTCCTTTCGCACCGCCGCTAAACATCCACACCAAAACGTACGAAGAACGCAGCCTCATGAGTAACATCGACAAACGGCAGTGAGTTGTGTGTGAGAGTGCGAGCCTGTGACGCCATATAAAGTGAGTATATTTTCTGAATATTCTTGTTTGGTTCTCATCTTTTTCCAACGATTGGCCTTGTTCGGCGGCCACTTTTGCCGTAGCCGCAGCGGCTGCGGCAGACTAGCCGTTCAAAGTCTCTTCAATCTGCCGAAATTTTGTTTAACTGCACTGTCTGCACACGTCACTACATATACAACATCGTATATACACATACTTACGAATATATTCCCTAACACATACTCTGAAAAGGTAAAAACGAGTGACACATCTCTAATATAATTGATAACATTATAATTTTGTACGTATTTTTCATGAAAACCAGAATTTAAATTTAGCGAATAAACCCTACCTACTTCCTAGGCACAATTCTATTACCACATCGCTTGTGTGCAGCCGTATAAGCTGCCAAAAGAATCGTTACGAGGAGATGAACGAATCCTTCTAGATATGACTGCGCCGACGATGGAGGGAACCGAGACTGCACGGCGTGGTCTGCTGCCGCGCCCGGCTGCGCAGCCTCCTCCTCCTGATCCGTCTTGTCCCCCCCCCCCCCCCCCCGGCGTCACCGCTGCATGTGAGTGACCATGCATCTCGAGTAGACCCACGGTGAGGATAACCATCTCGAATACTCCGTCCGTTATAAGTATTTTAACATTTTATTTACTTTGAGCACTCATCTTATTAAAAAATGTAAATGTAAAAAATAAAAAAATATGCTTAAAATACTTTAGATAATAAAGTAAATAAAAAAATAATAATTCTAATTTTTTTAATAAGACAGCAAAAAATACAAGAAAAAAATTAAATTTTTTTATATTAGGGGACGGGGAGTACTAGGCAATAGCCCATCACTAGCTTTTAGCTGATGTGCTGTACTAGTACTACTATCTGTTTACGTCAGCGTGTTGGATAAACAGCAGAGCTCCCAAACACATCTTTTGTTCGGATTAGTAGTTAATCCTGCTACGAATTACTGGTCCATCCGTTCCAAAAACAAATAATTTATCACATATCAATACAAAACTAACAAACTAGAACACATATATTTTATCAAATCCGAATACAACTATTTCATAATTTATCTACTTCTAGTATAGTTATTCATTGCTTTTACAAACTCCGGTCCAATGATTATTTACAATAAACTTACCTAGAATAAATGAGAGAAGTTAGAAAATAATTTATTGCTCCATCCGTCTCAAAAAAATAACATAGTATTAGATATGATACATCCTACTATTATGAATTTAGACATACCTCTATCTAAATTTATTGTACTAAAATGGATCACATTCAATGCTAAATTTGTTTTCTAGGGGATTGAGGGAGTATGATACAGAGAAAGTAGTACGTATAACGTAGTACTAGTACTAGTACTAGTACATCTGTACATGTGTCATGTTCATGCAGCCGGTGGTCCATTCATCCAGAAATACATCGATGTAGCAACATGAAACACCGCAGTAATGCAGTATGGTGGGAGTGTCGCCGGTACGTTCGGAATATGACCATCTAACTTATTTTTCTTTGGCTTCGAGACACTTGATATATGGATTCGTTGGAGAACGGATCCATATGTCAGCGAGACAAATAAGTTAAGAAGAAATTAACAAGAGAGTGGATTCAAAAACAAGAGAGTGGATTCAAACTCTCATGAGCACGTTCCCTTGTTATTTGTATAGCATTTAAATGATTATGAAAAATAATTCGACAAGATAGATTAATATGTGATAAATCACTCTACAAACAAGCAAGTTAAAATTTAACTTCTACAAGTTACAATAAAAAACAAATGGAACTATGACTAGTTAACGTGTATTCACAGTCAAATTTGTTTTTCTCGTTGTAATTTGTGGAGTGATTTATCACATATTAATCTATCTTATTAAATTTTTTTAAAATTTTTCATAACCATTTAGATGACATGTAAACGATAAGGGAATATTCCCTCAAGAGTTTAAAATACTTTCCCGGATATGTGAACAGTTCCTGGTACAAGTAGTACACTGAAGTGGCTGGTCTCTGTTGAGCATCAGTGTGGCCACTGAAAAATGTACACCCACACCACAGAGCGCTCTGGTTAACACGTTTCTCACGGCGCGCGCGGCTGCACCGAGCGGAGAGACACTTCCAATTTCCAAACCCGAGCTAATTAACGCCATCGCCCGCCGCGATCTATATAAACTCCGCGGCACCGAGAGCCGAGACATCCCATCCATCCAAGCACACGCGCACACACGCACACACGCACGCACGCACGTACATCGCGCGCGCCACGCCACGCCGCGGTCACACCGTTCCAAGTCACTCACACGCACGCGCGTCACCGCCACTACACTCTCATGGCTTTCACGGTGAAGGCGTCGTCGCCGGCTGCTACTTCTTCTTCCTCCTCCTCGGCGCCAGCTAAGCTCGGCGCGGCGCCGGGGAGGGTCGCGGTCAGGAAGCTCACCGCGGCGGCGGCTTCGGCAGCGGCGTCGCTTAGGCTCGATATCGATCGGGCGCCCGCGGCGCCGGCGACGGAGCGCGGGCTGTCGTCGGTGTCGCGGACCATGTCGAGGCTGATGGAGAAGGGGAAGACGGCGTTCATCCCGTACATCACCGCCGGCGACCCGGACATGGGGACGACGGCGGAGGCGCTGCGGCTGCTCGACGCGTGCGGCGCCGACGTCATCGAGCTCGGCGTGCCCTTCTCCGACCCCTACAACGACGGCCCCGTCATCCAGGCCTCCGCCGCGCGGGCGCTCGCCGCCGGCGCCACGATGGACGGGATCATGTCGATGCTCGAGGAGGTGACGCCGGAGCTGTCATGCCCGGTGGTGCTCTTCTCCTACCTCGGCCCCATCGTCCGGCGAGGTCCGGCCAACTTCACCGCCGCAGCCAAACAAGCCGGCGTGCAAGGTAATTAATTAATTACTCTCTGTTCTGCTCTTGCGCATTAATCTTTCTGTCCTCGATTACATATCTAACTTCCTTCGTTCTAAAATATAAAATATATGTATTTCTAAAGTTAGCACATTGAGAAAGTAGATAAAAGTAATTAGAGAAAGTAGATAAAAATAATTAGAGAAGGTATATGATTAGTTGAAAAGAGGATATAGGTGAAGAAAAATGGTTATGATTGGTTAAGAGGAAAAGGTAGGTAAAAAAGTAGCTTTATTTTAAAACAAATACTGTACTAGAAATAGGTACGAATAAAGTATTATTTTCGCTTTTTTTGGATGGAGGGTGTATGATGGAACGATGGCACTGCCATGAACTGATAAGGAGTACTCCCTTCGTAAAAAAAAGACAAACCCTAGTTTCCGTGTCTAACGTATGACCGTCCGTCTTATTTGAAAAAATTATGAAAAAGTTAAAAAGATAAGTCAATATTAATCATGTTTTATCATCTAACAACAATGAAAATACTAATTATAAAAAAATTTTATATAAGACGGACAGTTAAACATTGGCACGGGAAACCCACGGTTTGTCTTTTTTTTTTTTTTTTTTTTGACGGAGGGAGTATATATCAGTGTTGCTAGTATCTAATACTAATAAACAGTTACGTACAGTAACTGTACAGGCATCTGAACTGTATAGTGTATACAGTACATTTCTGATTTGTCTGCACATAATCATTTTGTGTTTTCTGAACCGATGTTGTCGTACACCTTATCTTGAATGTTAATCTTCAGTCAAATCAGATGGTCTTGAGTCGTCTTCATTTGTTTTTCACGTGCATAGCTCAGGTACAGCACATGTTTGGCCGTTTCTGGATCGATGCAAAACACCCATCACTGTCCTATATACATAAACCTAGCCATAGATTCTTCAGGCCAAGCTAAGCCAAAAAAAATCTGTGTCTGAGGTTGTGATGTGCTCTCCGATGAGTGATCATTCGAAATCATTGATGTGGACAAGTTACAAGTACCATTATGTAATTATGCACGTTTCTGCTTTTAGTATTCAGGCAACATTAACATTCTATGCATGCTAATCGGAATTCTAAACGCATTCTTTTTTTTTGTTGTGTTACTAATAATTTGCTCACATGTGTTCCAGGTCTTATAGTGCCTGATCTTCCTTACCTAGAGGCATGCTCTTTCAGGAGTGAAGTCATCAAGAACAACCTAGAGCTGGTACGTATAGTATCTATGTTGATCTCATCAACATATAACCATTAATAAATTAATCTGGTCAATTAACAACAAATTCTGGATTATGTTTTGTGGATTAAAATGGCTGCAGGTGCTGCTTACTACACCAACTACACCACCAGACAGGATGAAGGCAATCACAGCCGCCTCAGGAGGATTTGTTTACCTGGTAAAGCACACTAGTAAATCTTCAGAAATCCTGATTAATTACTTAATAGAAGTTTAGCTTCTGACACAATTGCTTGTTGTAAAACGTGTCATGCAGGTTAGTGTCAATGGAGTTACAGGATCTCGCCAAGACGTGAACCCGCGTGTTGAGCATCTCCTTCAGGAGATTAAGCAGGTCACTGACAAAGCTGTGTGTGTTGGCTATGGCATATCAACCCCTGATCATGTTAGACAGGTGATTGAATTATCAATTTTTATCACAAATGTATTTGGTAAGTTGCCTTATCAAACATTGCAAATTCTAAAACATTATTGTCAATTGTGAAATGGACACAGATAGCAGAGTGGGGTGCAGATGGAGTGATCATTGGCAGTGCAATGGTGAGGCAGCTGGGTGAAGCAGCTTCTCCCAAGCAAGGGCTGAAAAGGCTGGAGAAGTATGCTAGGAGCCTGAAGAATGCACTGCCATAGAAGATATAAAAACCAGTTGCTAAATAATGGCACGAGAGAGATTAATTAATTAATCTCTTGGTGATGACTAGCTACATGCATAAAAGGGAAGCTGAAGCTGCCTTTCTCATAGTCTCATAGTTGAGTAACTGTACCGCAAATTAGCACTAGAAAGTGTAATACATAATAAGTGATGTATAGGCATCCAGATGCTTAGGGACTGTAAAACACCTCGTCTGTGTAGAGGTTGGATGTTAATTCTTCCGTTGTTCGAAGAAAATAATTGCTGCAAGTTGTGCATATTAATTTGTGCTAACCATCAACAAAAGCGCGAAACAAACTCCTTAACAACAAACCATATACTCAAGACAATACATGTATAGCACATATACCCCGAGTTGAGCTCATCTCGACGTGGAGACACGAGGTCACTCGTCATAACATGACATTGTAAATGCCCTAAGTAATATCGTACATATATCTACTATCTTAAAAGCACAGTAGTCCTCCTCTCAGCCCAATCCCGCATAAAAAAAAGGCGCTAAAAGAAAGAGAGAACCCACTCTCAGAAATCCCTATTTATCTTAAAAGCACAGTTATCATCCTCCTCTTTTCATCCCAATTCCGTGTAGAAAAAGCTAAAAGATTAGAGATAAAATCAACCAGGATTCAAGTCCTGATTCCTACAAATATTACATACGTATGTAGTTAGGCTTTTAAGAGGAATTTAATGAGATCAGTAATGTACCACGGGTTTTCATCTTTTAAATCATGTGTTAGAGGATTCATTCGTGGAGATATGAGTATGATGTTGCGTATCTAGTTGTGTGTGCTCGTATATATTTACCGTGTAATCAAAAAAAGTTCTCAAAGAATCAAGAGAAAAACCGTTCGAGAAAACGAGAGAAAAATATATGGAAGAGGGAAAAAAAAAGTTTGAACCATGTTCAACGGATCCCGTTTCGCTACAAGCACAGGACTAGTCATATGACTAGTAAAAAAATGATTTAAGTTTTATTTATCGCCGAAAATAAAATGCGCCGACTACCCACAAGGCCACAACTTAAACCAAGATAGCCGGAAGGTCTACAGTGTAGTAACGGTTAAAAGCGTCGCGGTCGCGTGATTAACCGTAATCTCGTTGATAATGAACATTCCTTATTAGAGTACAATTAATCACCATCACGCTGTGTTTGTTTAAGATAAAAGATCAGCATCACAAATCGCAACGTCCAAGGAATGGAAGAGAAAACAAATCCAATACACGCAAAGGGCGTCGAATAATTAATTAAGCAAACCAATGAAAAGAAGATCCACCAGAAATGTACTGACTTTATCTATTGTCACCTTGAACAGAATGACACTTTGCGTCGTCTAATTAAGGAAATCTGGAAATATACTAAATCTGTTGGATTTTGACAGGAGAATATTAAAACTTTTTTTTTCTTCTTTCCGTGTTAATTTCGCTGTTGGATCGGCGGCGGCTGCGTCAAATTATATACGTATGCTTTTTCTTTCTTTCTTTTGGTCGGATTTATGTACGTATGCTGATCACAGCGATGACATGGAAATATTAGCTGCTCTCACGCCCGGTTGGTATTGGTCGTGAGTCTGTCTTTTTTTTTTTAGAACAAAATATATTAAACTTAAAAGCATAGTACATGGTTTAGGATTACATCGTCAGCCATAAGGGCTGTTTGAATAGCTGCCTGAGTAGGACAGTTGGATACAAGCAAAGAGTGAGAAACATTTTGGCAAAGGAACTGCGTTGGTAAATGCCATTTTTCTTCTAATTCTATCCTTGATTTTTTGGCTAGAAAATCAGCCATTTTATTCAGACTTCTAGAGATCCAAACGATATTAATAGATTCTCCTTGAGTATGATGCTGCAAGCTCTGAAGAAGGGGAAGCAGGCTCCAATGTTGAGGATGAGCAGCATAATTTCTTTGCCGGAGCTGTTTAACAAGCATCTGATTGTCCGAAAGAAATACCACCTCTGTGATCTTGAGACTTTGACAAATACAGATAGCAATATAAATACTAGCAAGTTCTGCTTGTAAAGCTGAAGTATAGGTGCGGGAACTTGATTTGACAAATAAAGCTTTATGAGAGCTTAGATCATGAAGAAATATACCAAATCCTGATTTGTCATCTTTCCAGGAAGCATCAACAAAACATCTTTTCCCCGGAGGAATATAAATATTTGAATCAGAAGTGTTTAAAAGGATTAAATTTTATTCCTGATTTTGAGTTGGAGCTAAAATACTATAGTTTGCAGCCATAACTTCTGCTGCAATACAAACTTGGGAAGGCTCCCAGTTTTTCTTCTTGAAGTACGAATCATTTCTAGCTTTCCAAATAAACCACAGCAAGATACAAATCTTTTGAACACTCTCAGTTAAAGGGGAGGTAGCTAGAATGAAAGATTCTTGAAGTACGAATCATTTCTAGCTTTCCAAATAAACCACAGCAAGATACAAATCTTTTGAACACTCTTAGTTAAAGGGGAGGTAGCTAGAATGAAAGATAAAATCTCTGGGACAGAACTCATGTTGTCAATGACTTGGAAATTCATATCAAATTCAGATACCTTCCAAGAAAGCCGAGCAAAAGAACAATGAAAGAACAGGTGAACTGCAGTTTCAGGTAGGTTACATTTGTGACAAGAGTCAGGAATATCAGAAATTCTGAAGTGCAAATTGTTTGCAGTTGGCAAAGCATTTCGAAGAAGTCTCCACATGAAAGTTTTAACTTTAGGAGGAATTAATATGTCTGACCACATTTTCTTTAAAAGATTCAAATGAAGGGTGGGAATTACAGAATGATCAGAGTTATTCTCCTTGAAAAGATAAATGTAAGCACTTTTAGAAGTGCACTCACCTGAAGAAGTGTGCTTCCAACATAATTTATCTACTCTTTGGTTATTTGCACATTGCACCTTTAGAATGGATTGAGTTGCTTGATCATCAAAAATTTCCTCAATAATATCTTTGTTCCACTTACCATCATCATCCCTCAACTCTTCAACCATGGAAGGTAGATGAATCTGAAGAGCAGAGTCTTTAATGTGCTCATGAATCGATTCCCAGATAGAACAGGTCGTGAGTCTGTCGACGTCATCTTCTGGGCTGGCTACACCCCAGCGGCATTGCGGCCCACGACCCTCTCCTATGATTTCACCTTTGAGAAAGCAGGAGTACTACCTATATCCCATTAAAAATCAAGATAGGATCAGATCTAACACATCACTATAAATCTGGACAGGAGATTGGTTTTAAATAGAACGGAGGTAGTGCATATATGCGTGGGCTAAAAATTTTGAGGTTCAAAAATAAAAAGAAAATGTTATAATCCCTTCTATTTCATATTACAAGGATGTTTTGATCTTTTTACTAGTTAATTTTTTGATTGATTTTAAGAGAAATATGGTAATATATTTCCACTACAAAACAAACCAGTACCAAAATATATTAAACGTTATATTTAATGAAACTAATTTTGTGTTATAGATATTATTAAAAATTTATAAATTTGGTCAAACTTGACTGGATAAAAGGTCCTAACGTTTTATAATTTGAAACAGTAAATATATACTCAGCACGGGCACTTTCAAATATTTTAGTTTTGCACCCTGTAGAAAGACAATTTTGTAGTCTTTGCTACATATACTGTTTTTAATTGGGTACTGAGCTGGCTTATATATTTTGTCAATTTGAGAAAGAATTAGTCATTTGCCGACCTTTCCACCGTTTGTCGACGGCTAAGATATAACTTAATTCATATATTGAGCAAGAAACACGTTTATACTAGCCAGTAATCATATGATCTAGTAGCTAGATTTGTACTAATATAATTATCGAATTGAACCCTCTCGGTCGGTCGGGAGAAAGCCCTCATTAATTACATTGGGGCTTGACGAGTCAATAGTCGTTACCGACTTCGTCTTCTTCCCTGCGTCGTATGCGTCGTATGCAGTGATTACCAAAAAGGCCAAAATTCCAAAATAAAGGAGAGAGAAAACGAACGTACACATCTCGTCCAACTAATGTCACCTCAATGCTCTCTGGTTCATATTTAAACGGGAATCCCAAGATTTTGACAACAATATCATGCGCTACCTCTTGTTCTAAATGTAGATATTTTTTAAATCGTGCGCCTAAAATCCGAGTAAAATCAGCCCCATTTTTTGTGGTGACAGTTTTTTTTAATTTGGGGAAATCTGAAGTAATAACTTAGTTCATGGAATTATTACACATTATAAGCATATTATACATGAGAGTGGTAGCAATTTGTAAAGAAATCTCGTATATTGACTAACTTGTAGAGAGAAAGTAGAAAACCGTAAAACGACTTTACATTTATACATTTAGAATCGGAAGAAAGTATCCCATAACAATAACACGAAATGTAGTACAAAGTGCACACAAATGTTCTTTTTAAGAAAAAAAGAAAAAAACATTGAACATGCACGATACGCACGTGGTAGCATGTACTCGATTCTGTCTGCAGGGTACATGCATGCCAATGCATGATGTCCATGTTCTTTTATGCGAGTTAACTACAACAAAGGTTAGTTAGAATGTGATTCGATCTGTACTGTAGAATCCATATGTTGGTAACACCTAATATATTTGTGGAAGGAACGGAACTCCAGGGTTTTTGACTATACTTTTACTTCGGTCTCAATGGTTCTAAGAGTCCATCCTCACTGAGGACCATCTATGATCTTTAGCTGGCGTTGCTTCTTTTGGGGTTTTATTGGGAGGGTAGTGTGGCTCTGTCTCCTTCCTGCTGATTGGAGTTATGTTTAGCCGTCGTAGTAGTCTCTTTATTTTTCCTTGTTTTTTTTTTGTTTTTGTCTTTTCTCCCTTCCTTTGACATAAGCCGATCTGGCTGATTGCGTTGTGTAAATAAACACTATTTTTTTCTAATATATTGACATGTAATTTTTTTGCGTATTCACGAAAAACATCTAATATACACGCACAATATTGCAGAGGATGTACTCCTACATGTTTAGCAATTGGTGAAAAAAGGTAAACGGTGCTGATGACCACCAGTGAGCAGCTAGCAGTGCTTCGAAGTTCGTAGGAGGTATATTCTTCGCTCCACACCACACAGTATGGTGTCTATGGACCATGGTGAGTAGTTCAGTTGGTGAGTTCATGCGTGTAGCTGATCAAATTAAGATATAGAGAATACATAGATCGAACTAGCTTGGAAGTTGAAACAAACAAACACACCGATCGATCGAAAGTGGCGTACGTCAGCCACGTGCGCCAGGGCCTCGACGCACGCACGCACGCGAAAACGACGCGACGCGCGCTGTGTGCGCGTCGATCTCCTAACCACGCGCACACACGTGACACGCTCCACTCCACGGCGGATTATCTCATGAGAGCTAATTAACCAGCATCGATCGTCGTCTCAGCTCGTAATTAACGCGCGCCGCGATCTATATAAACGCCCCTCCCACCCGCCATGGCCTCCTCACCCAACCACACCACACCACAGCTAATTATTAACTCGATCATCTCATCAGCTCGCCGTCTTCGCGTCGAACACCTAGGGTACGACTCGATCGATCGAGCTGCACGTACACGCACAACGTCGTAGCAATGGCTTTCGCGACGATGAAGGCGTCGCCGATGTCGGCTTCCTCCTCCTCGGCTCCGGTGTTGCGCCGGTGCGTCGCGGCCCCGGCGAGGGTTGCCGCCGCCCGGAGGCTCGCCGCGGCAGCCTCGGTCGCTCTGGAGGCTTCGCCCGTGCCCGCCGCCGCCGCCGTTGAGCGGCGCATGTCGGTGTCGCAGCCCATGTCCAAGCTCAAGGAGAAGGGCAAGGTAATATACACACGTAGCGTGCATTGACGTACTAGAAGTCGGTGCTGAATTGTGTTGGATTTTGTCATGGAGCAGACGGCGTTCATCCCGTACATCACCGCCGGCGACCCGGACATGGGGACGACGGCGGAGGCGCTGCGGGTGCTCGACGCCTGCGGCGCCGACGTCATCGAGCTCGGCGTGCCCTTCTCCGACCCCTACGCCGACGGCCCCGTCATTCAGGCCTCCGCGTCGCGGGCGCTCGCCGCCGGCGCCACGCCGGAGGGCGTCTTGTCGATGCTCAAGGAGGTGACGCCGGAGCTGTCCTGCCCGGTGGTGCTCCTCTCCTACCTCGGCCCAATCCTCCGGCGAGGCGCCGCCAACTTCACCGCCGCAGCCAAAGAAGCTGGTGTGCAAGGTAAATTTACATTTGACCAACTTATTATTACTCTCCTAATTAATCTTTCACTTTTACTGATCCCTTGATTAACTTTTACTCATTTACGTGCATGCATGATTGCATCTTAATTTGTACTACTATGATCTCCACTTTTTTCTTAAATCTTATACCTATACTTCAGTTGTCAAGAGCAGGAGGACTGTAATTTAGGAGTATTTCAAGAAGAAGATAATACTCAGTACCATGTAGTAAAAGAGGAACATACACCGAAAGAATTACTCAGGCCCTGTTTAGGCTGTGTTTAGTTTCTTCTAAAGTTGAAAGTTTGATTTGAAATTGGTACGATGTGACTGAAAAGCTGTGTGTATGATATGTTGATGTGATGGAAAAAGTTGGAAGTTTGGATCTAAACACAGCCTTAGTTCCAAAGTTTGTTTTCCAAACTTCTAACTTTTCATCACATCAAACCTTTCATACACACAGAACTTTTCTATCACATCGTATCAATTTCAACCAAACTTCCAAATTTCAGTGTGAACTAAACACAAGCCTCAATAAAACTGAACATACCCGGCTTTGCCTTTTACTACCTGATTTAGAAAAAAAAACAACAATATTAGCCTGTCAGGGTCACGGTCAGTGTCAGTGTTGAATAACATGATGGTCAGATTAAGGTCCTGTTTAGTTCACACTAAACTTTCCTCCAACTTCTAACTTTCCATCACATCACATCACATCCAAAACTTTTCTACACACATATATAAACTCCTAATTTTTTTTTGCAAACTACCAACTTTCTCTAAACTTCTTCCCAATTTCAGTAACTAAACACAGTCTAATTAAAAGTGAAGTGTAAACATCATAGATACTGTAGATTGGCGTACACACCCAAATTCAGGGAAACGTTCATGACAAGACTTGGTTTGGAAGTTTCGCTGAATATATGCGACACTCCTAGGCTCCAATCCCTGTCCTAGATTGTCTTTTAGTAATAATAAACCCATCAAATCTTCATCAGTACAATTTAGATGGAGCCAACAGGTCTCTTAAACTATATACTAATGAAGTAAGGGTTGTTGTGATGTTACAATCCTAATTAAGGTGTCTAATGAAGTGCTCATTGGAATATTGTTCCCTTATTACAAGAATTATTGTGCTTATGTAATAAATAATATTTGTTTACGAACCAACACCAGTCTGTGCCAATATAATTGATATAGTCGGAGAGTAACTAATAATAAATGATAAACCAAACACAGCAAAACCTATCTCTTTGACAGTGGAAATGCTAATTCACAGTTGTCACGTGTTTCAGGTCTTATAGTTCCTGATCTTCCTTATGTGGACACATGTACTTTCAGGAGTGAAGCCATTAAGAGCAACCTAGAGCTGGTATGAACATAATTAGTTCCTTTCATCAATTAATTAAGCAACCTAGCTAGAGTATACTACTCCAGTGATCAACATGTTCAGAATTCTGATGATTTTGTGCGGGTTAATCTCTGCAGGTGCTGCTAACAACACCAGCTACACCGGGAGAGAGGATGAAGATAATCACAGAAGCTTCAGGAGGATTTGTTTACCTTGTAAGTGCTAATTAAGTAGTATATATGCAGAAACCTGACTGCTCATTAGAAAGTTTAGCTTTCTGATCCAGATCAAATAACATGTTGTGAATTGTAATATATATGCAGGTTAGTGTCAATGGAGTTACGGGTCCCCGTCCAAAAGTAAACACACGCGTTGAGCATCTCCTTCAGGACATCAAGCTGGTCACTGACAAAGCTGTGTGTGTTGGCTTTGGCATATCAACCCCTGACCATGTTAGGCAGGTAAATAGCTTATTACTATATCAAATTCCTTCAGAATGTTTGATTTGGTTGCAATTTAGTTTTTTCTTTTTCCAACATTTTTGCTGCAAAATCTGACTCATTTATGATCAAATGTAAATGGATGCAGATAGCAGGGTGGGGTGCAGATGGAGTGATCATTGGGAGTGCAATGGTGAGGCAGCTAGGTGAAGCAGCTTCTCCCAAACAAGGGCTCAAAAGGCTGGAGGAGTATGCTAGGAGCATGAAGGATGCACTGCCATAAAAATATCAAAATCTGATATAGCTACAAAATCATTGTACCAGGTTGCAGTAAATCAATGTTGTTAGAAAACGATAGACAAATAAACGATAAAAAACAATAGATCAATCATAGAAGATACGAGATTTAACGTAGAAAACCCTCTCAAAACAGGAGAGAAAAAACCACGGACGCCAGCCAGCAAAATATCTTCACTGTATCTGGGGTGAGGTTACATCGCTGCATGGCGGTTTACAAGAGGTATATATATGATGGAACCCTAAAAGGGATGACGATCCGCTACGCTCCGACCCAAGCCTCCCGACGACGGGCCTCCGCTCCACTACGGTAGGAACTGGCATTTATTAAGTGCAAATGAATTTGGATCACAACTCAACAAATATACCATAGCCTGTCGTCCTAGAATAAATTAATCTAATAGAAATGTGACAAATCCTAATATTAAATTTATAGTATCGAGATATGTCAAATCCAGTACTAGATTAACTTATTCTGAAATGAAGGTAGTAATTATTGTAAATACATTTGTATTAAAAATATTGGCAATATTATTTTCCATGGGGGTTGCAAAATTTATACAGCCCTCTGCTTGATCAGATAATTGAAGAGTGTCCCTCTGCTGATAGATAGTCAAATCACGAGGTATCTGACTGGATCGGTTTCATAAAATAAAATGATACTTATTTTCTCCGTCCTAAAAAGACTCAATTTCCAGAGTTTAAATTTTATCCCACAAAAAATCAACTTCTACCATCCTACATACCCTTAGCACTAAAATAAAAAGTTTTATCTCTTCAATATATTTATCTACCTATCACTTTTATAGCTTTTTTTCAATGATTAAAGGTATTTTAGTCATTCTCACTCTCCACTTATTTCACCTTAAGATGCTAGGAATGGATTTTTTTTTGGGCAAATGGAGTAAATAGTATGAGGTTTCTGAGTTCCTTGCTTTTTCTGACGGACAGTGACTCTAGTGCCAACGTTGTACACACATTCACAACTCGATGAGTCTTTCTTTCATCGAGTGAATATGTTTCACAATGGCACGTTGCAAATAATCCCAATGTGTATACATCCATGGGGCATTGTCCTATAGTTTGAGCCTCTCCTTTTTGTTTTCCTGTTGGATGGAAGAGAGGACTCAGAATATATATACATGAACTTTTTTTTTCTCAAGATAAACCGATGGTGACATGAAGGGCCACTAGACTAACGAACTCAACGAAGGCAACATGAGGGAAATATATATTTATTTTTAGAGAAAGGAAGTAGGGATTACTATTATTAATCCAAAGTACTCAAGTAGGAAGACCATTTTCATCTCTACAAACAACTCCAACTGCTCCTTTTGTAGAACATGAAATAGCAACATCAACATTAATTTTCACTTATTACCTTCTTCTGGTGGTAACCATTTTGGGACAGTGGTCTTAATCTTTTCGCTTTGCAACCTGACTTTCGCCTCTATGATTTCTGTAGCTTCTAACTCCGATATAATTAAGTTTATTAATGAAACCAATAGTCTTCACTCTTCAGAGAGCTCTGATACTCACCATCATGTAACGCCTTCCTTCTTACCTACCATCCAAATTGCAGCATGTTATAAGCTAGTACTTGGCCATACCATGTTGAAGATTTTGACACATAAAAATTAGCCAATTACTATCGATTAACTTGATTACTTGCAAGTTAGACTGATTTACACAACTCAGCTAATCTCCGACGTTTCGCTTTGGTTCAACACCAGTTTGTTAGCGACGATGGGAGCGAAATTTGATCGACGGCTAGTTTCGGAGATTCTGCTTTTTGGTTTGAAGAAGACAACAACCGTGTATAACTTGTAAGCCGTTGGTAGAAACAACTGTCATGCATCCTTGACCAACCATAGATGAAGATCTTTCTCTTCGGGGTGGTATTTTTAGTAGTTTTCTTATTTTTAGGCCGAGTTTAGTTTCAAACTTTTTCTTCAAACTTTCAACTTTTTCATCACATCAAAACTTCCCTACACACATAAATTTTCAACTTTTCCGTCGTATTATTCCAATTTCTATCAAACTTCCAATTTTAGCATAAACTAAACACACCCTTAATCAAGTTGTAATTTTGTAATTCACGGTTATTCGTCCTGTAAAACTGCTATAATTTCTCCGAAGTATAGGTTGGAATAAATTTTATTTTTTATTTTTAAAAAAACTTGCTTACTTGCAGTAGTGGATGACCTCTCCGAGGAATCCAAATGTGTGATTCCAAATATTTGCGTCTTCTGCTTGTTCCGATAATGCAAGTGTGTTTCCCTGCTCGATGGTCAATTCATGAGGTCTCGCAGTTGCTTTTTCTGATGGACAGTGATTTTGGTGCTAACACGCTGTATTCATGCGACAACTCGACAAGTCTTTCTTATGCTCGTTTGAAACATTTCTGAAAAGGCACATCAAAATATGTTTGACAATGGCATATCCAAAATTTCAAATAAATGAATAATCCCAATATGTGGACATCCATGGAGCACTGTCTTATAGGGTCTCCATGGCCTGCTGAATGCATGGAAGAGAAGATTCAGAAGGACACTTTCAATAATTTTTTTATATCAATATTTTTTTTCATAATTGACATATGGTACAGGAGAATAGTCAGCCTTGAATATATCTAAGCATGCACAATTTCTTTTTTCAAAGATAAACCAATCAATGGTGAGTTGGTGACACCAGTAGACTAGAACAAACTCAAGGAAGGCAACATGAGGGAAAGAGATAGATCGAACGGGCCGGGCCGCACGGCTTTCCCAGCCTCAAAATTGGACCAGCCCATATAGAACAGGCCTCATTTCGTTGGGATACCATTCTGACCCATATTAAACGGCCTGCACGTTCGCCGTGATCCTTTTCCAGCCCATAAATAAATGGGCCGAGTTACTGGCAATCCCGTTGGAATAAGAGGAGACACTGACATGTGGACCCAACCCACTAACTTGGTTATTTGGACCAAGTCAACGAGCCATGTCAGCAAAAGCTACTCTCATAAAACCGTCGAGGAAATCAAATTGCACCGGTTTTAATAAGTAGGGTTCAAAATATCTGATATTATGGTTGAAGGATTTGAATAAGATTTTACCTACACAGGAGGGAGCCAAAGTAGACTTATTCCTCCAATTCAGTTTGTTCCGGCCCATATATAACGGTCCTCACATGGGCTTCTGTATCTTTCCGGCCCATATAGCGCAGCGAAGCCGAGCCGAGCCGAGGTCTCCACGAAAAAGCTAATGGGCGATCAGTCGCGCGCGCCCCTCCCTGCGCGACTGGACACGTGTCGCGCGCGGAGAGGGGCGGCGGACGTGCCGCGTGAGAGGAGGAGGGAGTAGCGAGTTTTCGGTTTTTCCTTTTTTTGTTGTTTCTGTTCGGTTGGTTTTTTTTTCTTTTTTTCCCTTTTTTTTCTCCGTTTTTCTTGTTTCTTTTCGGTTTGGTTTTTTCGTTTTTTTCCGGTTTCTCTTATGTTTCTTTTCCCCTTTTTTTAAAAGATGCATGAATATGAATATAAAGTTTGTATTCGTATGTACGCAAAGTTTGTATTCGTACGTATGCAAAGTTTGTATACGTGCATAATTTTTATATATAAAAAAATATACATATAAATATATAAACTTTGTATACGATGTATGTGTGTGTGTGTGTGTGTGTGTATATATATATATATATATATATATATATATATATATATATATATATATATCGGCCATTATATACTCCCGGAGTACATACTCCCTCCCCAATATTGGATCACCCGATGGATCCAATAGGACCTGTTGAACTGGATTGGAAAAACTGCCGTGTAAAAACAAATAAATATTTAATTTGAAAAGAAATCCATGAATGTAGGCGCATTGGATCAGATAGAATTTAGCGGGGTTCAAATTTTAAAATTACCGGCCACACTCCAATCAACGTGCAGTATATTTCCTATCTAAGTATATGCTGTTATTTTCTACATGAAAGTATATACTGTTTTTTTTTTAAGAAACGGTATACACTGATTTTCTACACGAAAGTTTATACTCTTTTTCTTGCAGTATATTTCCTATATAAGTATATGTTGCCATTTCAAAATAAAAGTATGTACTGTTTTTAGTAAGCAACGGTATATACTGTTTTTTATTAGTAGTAGCAGTTTATAGGCAGCTGCCATATACTTCTTTTTCATGTATAGAAATATATACGGATAAATATCCCACATACGTGTTTTTTAGACAATATATACTTCTTTTTCTTTACTTAGCACTGTGCTTCACCAACCTAGTATAAGTACTGTGCTTTAGTTAAGTCCAGTATATACTGTTTCTTTAGGTGGTAGCAATATATATACACTTCTTTTTAAGGCGGTAGATATACCGTTCTTTAAGGTGCAAGTATATACTATTCTTAAGATAATTGCAGTATATACCATTTTTAACGGTAGCAAGTATATATGCTATTTTTATTACTTGTTTTTACCCTGTCGCAGAACTCAGTGTTCGAGCTGCATACACGTATGATGATCCAAAAGTTTCGTATATTCTCAAAGATATATAGTTCCAAAAG
This sequence comes from Oryza meridionalis, assembly GCA_000338895.3. NCBI lineage: Eukaryota > Viridiplantae > Streptophyta > Magnoliopsida > Poales > Poaceae > Oryza > Oryza meridionalis. The sequence continues at coordinate 37,324,754 of CM002526.2, read as the reverse complement.
ATATATATATATATACACACACACACTATCTCCGCTGGTGCCGTTGGATTGCGGCATTGAGTCGATATGTTCTGCCGACGGCCGGCCGGATACCATCTGCAAGCAACAAAAAGATTAGGGGCTTATTCATTCAGGGAACTAAACAAATCCATCCAAACCACCATCCAGTATGTGCAGTACAGCAGTAGCCAAGAAATGAAGGAGATGCACACGTTCACTCATTCAGTAACAACTTGCCTACATTTTGCATAAGTTAGGTTGAGATATTAGACTCCACTGATAAGAATACACATCTAAAACAAGAGGCATACTTATTCAAGCAGTATATATAGGATATATTTTCAGCAAAGCGCCCGTACCCCATTGACCCAGAATTATTAGACAAACTAACCTGGGCGTTATATATTGAATTCTTCTTACATAGGTGATAGGTCACATACTGAATTAGAAATACCCTCGAGATGTTAGCATGCACCGCCATCTTCAGGGATCTGATTGGAGTTGATGGTTGTGGGCATGTTAATTATCGCAGTATCGTCAGCCTACTGAATGTTTGTACCTGTGTAAAGAAACAAAATTAGTATTTTTCATTCCGAACTCTAGGATTAATTTTTATCTACATACGTACAGAGATTAAAAGGAAGATGGATAAGAAATACTCCATCTGTTTCACAATGTAAGTCATTCTAGCATTTCCCACATTCATATTGATGTTAATGAATCTATGTATACTCATCTAAGTGTAGATTTGTGATTCAGAATTTCATTTATAAACTAAAAACAGTACACACCACCATCTAGCGATAGGCCGCCACGGCTGCCTTGGCTTGACATATATGTAATTAAATCACAACTGATGGTGAAATTAAATAACAAAGGTGCTACCGGATCTCATCGAGATCGAGACGATCAATCGGATTAGACAAAATACCTGGCCACCGTGATCTCTGTACGTTTTAATCCTTGCGGCACTCTAGCAGCTGACCTATAATCCGTTCTGATATCTGCTTAATCAGCGAGAAACAACAGAAAGAAAAACGAACTGGACAAAGGGAGTAGATCAGCGCAAAGCCAATACCTAGACCCTATTCTCATTCTGTCGAGCGGAGCCAGCTGATGCCATTCCGTGGTCCTGTCTACTGAAAGAAAAGTAGTATATACAAAGTTTAGAGCTTATTACTGTCTAAAAAAAATCAGCTTATACCTTTCTATGTAAAAGTGCAGTATATACTTCTTCGTGACAAGGTCCAGTATGTAAACCACTATGGAAAAGCCTCAGTATATATGTGGAAAAATACGGTATATGCTATCTTCTAGAAAAGTTCAGTATGTACCACATAGAAAATTCAATACATACTATATGCTGTCATATAACAAAGTTCAGTACAAAGCCTCCCATAGAAAAATTCAGTATATCTGTGAAAAATTCAGTAAATACTAGTGCGTATCAAAGTTCAGTCTATGAACCACTATGGAAAGATTCAGTACACATGTGGAAAATGCAGTATATTCTATCGTCTAAAAAAGATCAGTACGTACCCATAGAAAAATTCAGTACATGCTATCATTCAACAGAAATCAGAAAGAACCCCTCCATTAAAAAAAATGAGTATATACTATCGTCTAACAAAGTTAAGTACAAAGCTCCCCATATAAAAATTCAGTATATACTATCGTCTAACAGAGAGTTCAGTAAGAACCCTGCCATAGAAAAATTCAGTACATAATACCGTCTAACAGAGTTCAGTAAGTACCCCTCCAAAGAAAAAATGAGTATATACTGTGGAAAATTCAGTACGTACTATCCAGCCAAAAAACCATCATATGCACTAGAAGGGGAAAAATTAGCATCTGAAACTGAGAGCGTAAATGAACCGAACTACACATAATCCCTCTCTACAGGCATACATATATTCAATTTCAGGTGGCATACCTTGGACTGTGGTGACAAACTGATTTTCCTGTGACCCTGCTGCAAACAAGAAAATTTTAGGCATCGTGTCTTGATCTTGCCGTACAAAAATAAACGAATACTAACCTGCTGCTTTGGATGAAAATTTTGAAACAAACCGCACAAGGCAGTGCGGGTTTCATGTATTGATAAAGCAGGAGAAAAATACAAGTTATAGTCCTGGAAGGCTATAGCCCAGAAAGGAAAAAAACCACCACACCACGCGCCTACAACCACAAACGCTACAAGAGCAAAACAGGAAATCTTCGAGACGACGCCTCCAAGAAGGAAACGACACCAAGGATGCCGCCGTCGCCCGTCCAGAGAGCCAGGACAAGGTTTTCACCTGAAAAATGGGAGAGACAAAAGTTACAACAACACCCCAAGAAGAGAGCGGCGCCCGCAGACATCGTTGTTGCCGGCCCGAAGGCAGGGCTTTCGCCCGAATTTCGTCCCATCCCAAAAAAACTCCTGCACGCTCCACCGCCACCACCGTCAAAAGCCTTCGACGCGCAGCCACCGCGCCGGCGCCATGCCGCCGGTGAACCGTCAAGGAGGAGCTCGACCCACCGACACGGTCCAACACCATCCACGCAGTTGGGTTGGATGGGGAGAGGGTGTTAACAACCAAATTTGGTAGCTTCAATATCGGAGATGAAGGTCAGACCGAAGCGGGATCCAAGACGAAGATCGTTGCTGAAACAGAGCAAGAATCGGCTGCATCCAAATCGGCTATGGTTAGGATCGGCAGAGTTTGAGTCGGACGGGGTTAGCCGATACAGCCGATTCCGACAATACGACTCGGTGTACGCCATCGGGTTGAGTTAATGTGCTTCATGGTGATTGCCACGCAAGGATAGAGTCCTGAGAAGGCAATTGTATCTATTAATTAGGATATTTTATGTAATTTCCTTAGAGATATGTTTGGGCAAAAGTCTGCCGTAAAGACTTATGGTATCTTAGAGTTTGTTAGAGATAATAGTCGTGTCCGGTATGGACACATCTTGTAATTCTCGGGTATAAATAAACCCCGAGCCCCATGTAATCAAAGAACAGACGTTCAATACAATCTCGGCGCATCGCCACCCTTTGCTTTAGTTTTATTTTGACGAGTTCTTGCTTTCGAGTTGAGCTGCATCAGTTTCGATCTTCAACAAGAGGTAAAACTTGTTATGGCGGTTTGCGTTATCGGGATTAGTGCTTCCATCATTATGATACTCTAATCTTGCTTATGTAATCCATCGAGTTATCATATATCTTATATAATCTCTAGCAATATCGTGATCTAATTTACAATCGGCTAGCACCTGTCGGTAGAGTACAGCCGATTAGGTTAGATCTTGACGTTGATTTAGATTATATAGGATATCCACCACTCTATGAAACTTCCAGCGGTTTGATTGTCTAGATATTATTCTTCTTTTCATACTTAATGCTGCATCAGTTGAGTTTGATCTATTAAGTCGTGCTTAGAATATCAATCTCTATCCTGCCTTCTGGTTGCCGATTAGGGTAGTATCGGGGTTTCAGCCGATCTTACCTGATTTGACTACTTTAACTCTATATGCTTGATTGATATGTTAAATCCGCCCTTCATGTTAAGATCTTATTGCATTTAAGTATATTAGACTTCTGTTTGATATATTTTATTCGCTTTTAATATCTTAATACAGAGTGGTATCGGAGTATTAGCCGATACATGCTAGATCTATCTGATCGGCTATGCTATGAACATATATAGTCCCGTTATTAATATATATTTCGATCTAAGTGATTTATTCTGTCTCGACATGACGTCCGATCTATCCCAATCACTTGATTTAAGTATATATCTATATAAGGAGTATATATCGTTAATATCTACAGCCGATCGAGTAGATTTAGTTCTTTCTTATTTATTCATGACTGCCGATCGATGCATATATGACGTCGGCTCAAAGATAAATGATATGTCATCGGCACTTAGCCGATCGGCTATCATTTATGGATTTAACTATGGTTTCTTTGTCTTTATTTCTTGTTGATTATAGGATCAAATCAACTGGCACGCTCATATACCCGAAGGCGAGTTTTGGACCTGCACTGGAGTTAAGCAGATCTCCTAGGCCTCGTGTTTTCTGTCAACACGCTTTTGGCACGCGCAGTCGGACCGATTAGAAGTCAGAAGACAGTTTCCCTCATGGCTGAGAAGCTGCCACCTTCACCATCCTCGGCTAGCCCAGGGGCTGTTAAGGAAAAAATCCAGAGGCTAGGTTTGGGGGAAATCAATGAAGGAAATATAGTGGCGGTTGATCCGGAAAAGTTCACACCTGATCAGAAGAAGGATTTTGAAGCAATGATGCAACAAGCGCGGGATCAATTCTTAAACTCATTCATGCAGATTCGTAAGGGAACATTTGTTCAGAAATACAAGGTAAAGATAGTTCCTAATGAGCCTGAGACTAGTACTTCTAAGGAAGGAGAAGGGAAGAAAGCCTCAGAATCGGCTCAACCAAGCGACAAAGGTGCTACTGATGGCTCAGCTTACGAGTCTCAGGGTGACAACTCTCAAGGGGTACGTGGAGTTCAAGGTGATGGTGTTCATGGGCTGCAAGGAGGAAATCTTAATCAAGACGGCGAGACAGCGCAGGATTTCTTCAACAACTTTCAAAATCGAATGGATTATGCCATGCACAATGCTTTGATCAATCAGTCTGGGGTGTTAGTTAACACTTTGTCAAACTTGATAAAGTCAATAGCCGACGGATCAATAGCCGAGCATTAGGCTACAGGCCCGGTTTATTTGCAAGGAGGCGTCTTTCCAAATTATCGGCCTTTGATTACCGGCACTCAGCCATCTGTTCAAGCAGTTCCTCCCATTGCACCTTCAGCTCAGCCGACGGTACCGCCATTGACTCCTTTACCTGCTCCAACAGCATCGGCACCAGGACAGCCGATTAATCCTCGGCTGTTGATGAGGGAGCAGCCACAGCATAGTGGGTAGGTGACAAATCGGCTGACACAAGACCAGGTTGCTGCTATGTTTTTACCTCCTCAACCTACCGTTGATCCAGTCCAGCAACAGCCGATTCGACAAACGCCGCCAAGACACCAGGTTGTGCAACCGATTCAACAAACGCCACCAAGACAGCAAACTGTACAGCCGATTCCACAGCAAGGCTTGATGAATCAATCGGCTAGACACGCCCTGAATCAGATTGTTCCAGAGCATTTGGTTCACCATGTGCAGCCAGATGGTACGATAATGCCTCAGATTGTACCCGAGCACTTGGTGCAAAATATTCAGCCGAATTACCAGAATTACCAAGGGGGCAATTTGAATTATCAATATCGACCTCCCTCTCCACAAGTCCAATATCAGCAAGGGGGGCTAAATCAGCCTCAGTTTTCTCCTCAGTATAATCAGTTCGAGCCGATGCAGCAACAATCGCAAGGAGCGGCTCAGCAACGACCATGGGCCAATGTGATTGCTGACGTGATGAGGGAGCAATTTGGGCTTAAACCAAAGGACACTGGAAACTTGTATCGGCAACCTTACCCTGAGTGGTTTGAAAGAGTTCCTCTTCCTAACCGATTTAAAGTTCCAGATTTCTCCAAGTTTTCGGGACAAGATGGTGTGTCAACTTATGAACACATTAGCCGATTTTTAATTCAATGTGGTGAAGCATCAGCTGTAGACGCTCTGAGAGTTAGGCTATTCCGGTTGTCCTTGTCTGGATCGGCCTTTACTTGGTTTTCTTCTTTGCCATATGGGTCAATAAATAGCTGGGTCGACTTGGAGAAACAATTTCACAGCTATTTCTACAGCGGAGTTCATGAGATGAAATTATCCGATTTGACCGCGATTAAGCAAAGGCATAACGAACCCGTGCATGAGTATATTCAGAGATTCAGGGAAATGAGGAATAAGTGCTTCAGCTTAAGTTTGACTGATTCTCAATTAGCCGATTTAGCCTTTCAGGGCATGATTGGTCCGATTAAGGAGAAATTCTCATCTGAAGACTTTGATAGTTTGTCACATCTTATACAGGAGGTAACATTGCATGAACAGAGGTTTGCGGAAGCTAGGAAGAATTCTAAGAAGGTTAATCATGTGTGTCCTTATATGTATGGGTCGGATGACGATGATGATGACTCTGAGATAGCTGCAGCTGAATGGGTAAGGAGTAAAAAGGTTATACCATGCCAGTGGGTGAAGAACTCTGGGAAAGAAGAGAGGTATGATTTTGATATTACCAAGGCTGACAAAATTTTTGATCTGCTCCTTCGAGAAAAGCAAATCCAGCTTCCTCCTAGTCATACGATTCCATCGGCTGAGGAATTGGGCAAGAAGAGATATTGCAAATGGCATAATTCTGGATCTCATTCTACTAACGACTGTAAAGTTTTCAGACAACAGATTCAGGTGGCCATTGAGGGAGGCAAGATTAAGTTTGATGATTCCAAGCGGCCGATGAAGGTTGATGGTAATCCTTTTCCAGTTAACATGGTGCACACAGCTGGCCGAACAGCCGATGCAAGACGTACGAAAGGTTTTCAGATGAATTCAGCCAGGGTTATAAATAAGTATCAAAGAAAATTCGACAAGAAACAAGAGAGGTGTTATGAAGAGGATGATGGTAGTTTCGATCCTCATTGGGGTTGTGAATTCTTTAGGTTCTACTGGAATGAGGGTATGAGGTTACCAACTGTTGAGGATTGTCCTGGATGCGGTGATGTTGCGGAAAGTTCGAGCCGATCATACAATGGAAGCAATCGGCTGAAGCAAACAAGAGTCCTTGTTCATCAAAGGTTGGGCCCGGTAAATCAGCATAGTTACTTGGAGGATGACGAGGATAAGAAAACTCAGTGGTGTCCTTCTGGTATTTTTACAAAGAATCAGAAGAGAAGGGTGCAGAGATTGAGGAACAGGGAACGCTTTCAGGAGGTCGAGCAAGAAATTAATCATCGGCTGAGGAAGGCGAAATCGAGGCAGGAGTGGCGTATCAAGGGTCAGACTTCTGGAGCCGATGATGTCGTAGCTGATGAGGCAGAGAGGTTGGCAAAAGGGAAAAGTGTGGTAACAACGTCAATTAACATGGTTTTTACCCTGCCAGCCGTGTTTGGGATTGATCAGGCCGATGTCGACGAAGTGGAAGAGGAATCGGCTAAGTTAGTTCTATCACCAGAATAGGCTGTTTTTGAAAAGCCTGAGGGGACAGAGAATCGGCACCTTAAGCCATTGTATATAAATGGTTATGTCAATGGGAAGCCGATGTCTAAGATAATGGTCAACGGTGGGGCTGCGGTAAATTTGATGCCTTATGCTACATTCAGGAAATTGGGTAGAAATACCGAGGATCTCATCAAGACAAACATGGTGCTTAAAGATTTTGGTGGCAATCCATCAGAAACAAAGGGTGTTCTGAACGTGGAAATGACCGTCGGCAGTAAAACTATTCCTACCACATTTTTTGTCATCGATGGGAAATGTTCTTACAGCTTATTGCTTGGAAGGGATTGGATTCATGCCAATTGTTGTGTTCCTTCGACCAAGCACCAATGCTTGATTCAATGGCAAGGCGACAAAGTTGAGATTGTGCCAGCCGACAGGTCGGTTAATGTTGCTAGTGCTGATTTAGCTCTTTGGGAGATGGATGGCCTTGATTGTCTGTCTGGAAAAGTTTGGGATGGAGATTTTCTAAGGGTGTCTGATTCTGATATACAGTCGATTGAAGATGGAGGACCCAAGCTATTACTTTGAGGGCGTCGTGGAGGGTTCAAACGTCTACAATAAGGACACAGTAGATGATCTCGATGACAGGCAATGTCAAGGTTTCATGTCGGCTGACGATTTAGAGGAGGTGGATATAGGTCCAGGCGATCGACCGAGGCCGACGTTCATTAGCAAGAATTTATCTTCAGAGTTTAGGACCAAGCTGATAGAGCTTTTGAAAGAATTTAGAGATTGCTTCGCTTGGGAATATTATGAGATGCCAGGACTCAGCCGATCAATCGTTGAACATCGGCTACCTCTCAAACCAGGGATTAAACCACATCAGCAGCCTCCGAGGAGATGCAGCGCCGATATGCTTGAACCTGTCAAGGCTGAAATCAAACGTTTGTATGATACGGGTTTTATTCGTCCTTGCCGATATGCTGAATGGGTTTCTAGTATAGTTCCTGTTGTCAAGAAAAACGGTAAGGTGAGGGTGTGCATTGATTTTAGAGATTTGAATAAAGCTACCCCGAAGGACGAATATCCGATGCCAGTGGCCGATCAGTTGGTTGATGCTGCTTCAGGACATAAAATATTAAGTTTTATGGATGGAAATGCGGGATATAATCAGATTTTCATGGCCGAAGAAGATATCCATAAGACAGCTTTCAGGTGTCCTGGTACAATCGGCTTGTTTGAGTGGGTTGTAATGACTTTCGGCTTGAAGAGTGCTGGAGCTACGTATCAAAGAGCTATAAATTATATATATCATGATTTGATCGGCTGGTTGGTTGAAGTCTATATTGATGATGTGGTTGTTAAATCTAAAGAAATAGAGGACCATATAGCTGATTTGAGAACAATTTTCGAAAGAACCAGGAAATATGGCTTGAAGATGAATCCGACAAAGTGTGCTTTTGGTGTATCGGCTGGCTAGTTCTTGGGATTTCTTGTTCATGAAAGGGGGATTGAAATTGCTCAGAGGAATATTAATGCCATTCAAAAGATTCAACCTCCAGAGGACAAGAAGAAGTTACAGAAGTTGATCGGCAAGATAAATTTTGTCAGGAGATTTATTTCTAATTTATCTGGAAGATTAGAGCCCTTTACACCGTTATTAAAGTTGAAGGCCGATCAGCAATTTACTTGGGGGGCAGAACAACAGAAAGCTTTGGATAATATCAAGGAATATCTTAGTTCCCCACCAGTTTTAATTCCTCCACAAAAAGAGATACCTTTCAGGTTATACTTATCGGCTGGTGACAAGTCGATTGGTTTGGTGTTGATTCAAGAGCTTGAAGGAAAAGAGAGGGCAGTGTTCTATTTGAGTCGTCGGCTTTTGGATGCAGAAACAAGGTACTCTCCTGTGGAAAAATTGTGCTTGTGCTTATATTTCTCTTGCACTAAGTTAAGGCATTACCTATTGTCCAATGAATGCACTGTGGTATGTAAAGCCGATGTGATCAAGTACATGCTATCGGCTCCGATTTTGAAAGGGAGAATCGGCAAATGGATATTTTCCTTAACGGAGTTTGATCTTCGGTACGAGTCACCAAAGGCGATTAATGGACAGGCTGTAGCCGATTTTATTGTGGATCACCGTGATGATTCACTCGGCTTGGTTGACATTATGCCTTGGACATTGTTCTTTGATGGATCTGTATGCGCTCACGGTTGTGGTATCGGCTTGGTTGTAATTTCGCCTTGGGGGGCAAGTTTTGAGTTTGCCTATGCTATTAAACATCATGTGACTAATAATCAGGCCGAATATGAGGCAATTTTGAAAGGATTGCAGTTGCTTCAGGAAGTTGAAGCTGATGCTATTGAAATTATGGGTGATTCGTTGTTGGTAATTAGTCAATTGGCAGGAGAGTATGAGTGCAAGGACGATACATTGATAATTTACCATGAAAAATGCCGGAATTTGATGAATAAGTTTCGGCTAGTGACTTTGAAGCACATATCTCGAGAACAAAATATGGAAGCTAATGACTTGGCTCAAGGGGCGTCGGGATACAAGCCGATGACAAAAGATATTGAGATAGAGATTGCTACGGTTGCAGCCGATGATTGGAGATATGATGTGTTTCAATACTTACAAAATCCATCTCAGTCGGTTTCGCGGAAATTGCGTTATAAGGCTTTGAAGTATACTTTATTGAATGATGACCTCTATTATCGGACGATTGATGGGGTATTGCTTAAATGTTTGAGTGCTGATCATGCAAAAGTTGCAATCGGCGAAGTTCATGAAGGGATTTGTGGCACTCATCAGTCGGCTCATAAAATGAAGTGGTTGCTTCGACGTGCCGGGTATTTTTGGCCGACGATGCTGGAGGATTGTTTCAGATATTATAAAGGTTGTCAAGATTGTCAGAAGTTTGGAGCGATCCAAAGAGCGCCGGCATCGGCTATGAATCCTATTATTAAACCATGGCCTTTTAGAGGCTGGGGAATTGATATGATCAGCATGATTAGCCCACCATCGAGTAAAGGACACAAGTTTATATTGGTGGCAACAGATTATTTTACCAAGTGGGTAGAGGCGATTCCTTTAAAGAAAGTTGATTCTGGGATGCTATACAGTTTGTTCAAGAACATATTATTTATAGATTTGGTATTCCTCAAACTATTACAACAGACCAGGGTTCAATTTTCGTATCTGATGAGTTTGTTCATTTTGCCGATAGCATGGGAGTTAAATTATTGAATTCTTCACCATATTATGCACAAGCTAATGGGCAAGCCGAGGCGTCTAATAAGAGCTTGATCAAGTTGATTAAGAGGAAAATTTCTGATTATCCTCGGCAATGGCATACTCGATTAGCTGAAGCGTTGTGGTCATATCGGATGGCATGTCATGGATCGATACAGGTTCCTCCTTATAAACTTGTTTATGGTCATGAAGCCGTTTTGCCATGGGAGATTAGAATCGGCTCAAGAAGAACGGAGCTGCAAGATACTTTAACAGCCGATGAGTATTATAACCTTATGGCCGATGAAAGGGAGGATCTGGTTCAATCACGGTTACGAGCTCTTGCAAAAGTTACTCGGGATAAGGATCGAGTTGCCCGGCATTATAATAAGAAAGTAGTGCCCAAAGATTTTTCGGAGGGTGAACTTATCTGGAAGTTGATTTTGCCGATTGGGACTCGAAATAGCAAATTCGGCAAGTGGTCACCGAATTGGGAAGGACCGTTCCAGATTCATAAGGTGGTATCTAAGGGAGCTTACATGTTGCAAGGACTCGATGGAGAGGTTTATGGCAGAGCGCTGAATGGCAAGTACTTGAAGAAATACTACCCTAGCATTTGGGTCAACGCATTATCGGTTGATGTTGCCGATGCATGATAGCCGATGTGTTTATATCGCCTTGAGATGGCCGATATGGTTATATCGCCCTTAGTCGTTTTTATTGTAATCGGTTGTGGTTTGCCGATGTACAATGGCCGATATGGTTATATTGCCCTTAGTTGTTTTTATTGTAATCGGCTGTGGTTCGCCGATGCACAATGGCCGATATTATTATATCGTCCTTAGTTGTTTTATAATTTTGTCAATGCTTTTGACATTGTAAAATTAAGGGGGCATATATACACAGATAAAGGAAATTTTTGGGCAAGTTTTGAACAAAAATTATAAAGACAGCGAAGACTAGAGTATCTTAGCCGATTACAAAAGTTTTCTAAAGTCTATTACATAGAAAGTCACTGAGACAAATATCGTTGGATAGCCGATATAGCCCTTTGCCTAATCTGTTCTACTTCTTCTATGGCTTGGGATGATTTTCAGTGTCGGTTCCAGGGATGATTTTCAAAGATTTGGTCATATCAGCGACGTTCTTGATAGCCGATTTCAGCCTTGTCTTCTGTTCTTCGACAGCCTGCGGGAGATCGGCTAGTTTCTTGTGCTCCATATCCAGCTCAGCATTGCATTCTTGGAGTTGTGCGATGAGGTCAATCTTACGAGCTTCAAGCCGATCGATGTTTGATTTGATCGGGCCCTCACACAATTGATCAAGCTTGGATTTCTCTGCGTGTACAAGCTGCCGATTGTGCTGGATTGTAGCTTCAATGTCTTTGCGTTCCCGGTGATCGGCTAACCTCTGCCTGGCCTTTTCCAGCTTGAACTGGTGTTGCTCAAAGTAGACGGCTGGAGTAAGGGCGTCAGCTAGTTCATCTGGAAGAAGAGCCTGGATGTCTGTGAACCTTGCCCGGATCGGTCCACAGTTGGTTACCAGGTTATCCAGTGATGCCTCTAGCCGATGAGAGATGTCTTCGAGCGTTCTCTTCACATCATCAGGCAGAAGAGCTGTTGCTTTACTGGTGGTGTCTTCTTCTGTTTCATCAAGGTAATCTTTAATGTCGAAGGAGAACAGATCGGCTAAAACCTGCAAAAGGTAATAACGTGGATGATTAAGGATCAAGACATAACTGGCCGATTTCGAGTTTATATCAACAGAACTTACTGGAATAGCAGGAGCAGCTAGTTGTTCTTCTCCTTCAACATGATGACTGTCTGCAGCCGATGGAGTGTGGCCACCTGATTCTACCTGCACAAGAGGAGAAGAAGAAGGAGGAGGCTGCAAAAAGGATAAATGTTAGACATAGTTGGCCCAGATTAGCTAGTGAGATGATGAAAAGTATCTTACTGGTGGAGCCGGTTTAGGAGTTGACACAGCCGATTTCTTCCTTACATCGGTTTTCTTTTTCTATAGTTATTAAAACTGTGAGGAATCGGCTATAAAGTAAAACGATTACAAAAGGAAGTCGAGAGAAGCTGCTTACTCTTAGGAAGTGAACTGGAGCAGAAGGAGTTGAAGGGGTATGCTTGGGTGAAGCCGATGGTGTTCTTTCTGTGTCACTTATTTCGGCTGCGGCTTGATCGACATCATCTCCAATCACTTCTTCATCCAGAGCTTGTTCGATGGATGGATCTAGAACAGGCAGATCATCAGCTGGCGTGGTCTTCTTTGGCTTCGTTTTCTTCTTTAAAGCTGGGGCTAAAATATCTAAAGCCGATGACCTGGTTTTTCGCTTCTTGCCAGCATCGGCTGGTTCTCTGATGAGCCCTTGGAGAAGCGCTGAGGTCTTAGGGGCATTATAGCCGATGGCGGAGGGAGATGGTCCACCTCCATTTGGAATTAGACCTGGAGCATATTCAATGACATTGCCGCTATTACTCTGGCGAGGAGGAGAAGATTCTGTTGTCTGCAGGTCAAAAGAAAAGGTTAATCAAGGTTCAAATCGGCTGTCAGTTATTCAAAAAAGATTGATAAAGTGAAGATTTACCTGAGGAACGGCATTGGGGAACAGGTCCGTCATATACATGGAAGCCGATTGATGGAACAGATGTAGCTTCCATTCACCCCACCATCTGTCAAATGCCCTGCTCCTAAATCTTGCTAACTCTATGTTCCCAATGCTTCCAAGTTGGGGTCCTGGGATGTTCAGCAGCTGATCCATCATTAAGGTTGAAGAGATGTCACCTCTGCATTGGATCTTGTCGGCAAAGTACAGGCCGATCGGCAGCTGTCCCATTCCGAGTTGTCTAGCCGAAGTCATTGGATGATAGAACTCATAGGAGACTTGAATATTTCTCCCTTGATGGATGCCAACAGGGAGAATACACGGGCTGATAGCAGTAGTGAAAACTTCTCTAGATTGCTGAAATTTTTCGTGGTTAATGTCTTCGAACTGAAATCGGCTGGTAGTTCAAAATCCATTGAGTCGGCATAGAAGAACCAAACTCGGGCATTCTTTTGAAATCCATCATAAAAGCTGAAGAACCAATCCTTCAGAAGTTCAGCCGATAGCTTTGCTCCTGCATCGGCTGGCGTAGATGCATATTCTCCGTATGACATGCATCTACGATGGGTGCGTTCTTCTCCATCATCTTCCACAATCGGCTCTAACCTTGGAAATTCAGCTTCTGTCACAGATGGCCGATTGACGACTTTCATGACTACCAGGTTTAGCCAGGATTGCAATAGCCACCATGGTCCACCTGCCCCAACTACTGAGCCGACAACTATCTTGGCCGATGCATTGTTCAACATTTGGTATAGATAGACGAGAAGGATCTTGCCCAAGGGAAATTGTTTCTTCGATTCTAGGGCTTCGGCTAAGAATTGCCAGTTGGTTGTAGGACCGCAGCTTGATCCGCAGAAAAGAAATTTCTCCAACCACATCAACAGAAAAGCCACATGTTCTCTGGGGGTGACTGGCCCTTTGCCCATATATGTTGCAATATATCCTGACCAACCCCCAATGCTTTTGGTCTAGAAATCGAAGGTGTTCTTGGTATTCAAGCTTATAGGGTTAGCTGATGAGGTCACATCTAAGCCAGTGAGCATGATGATATCTAGTAAAGTTGGGGTCATCGGCCCTTGATTGAAGAGGAAAGCATTAAGGGCGTTGGACCAAAAATAAGTGGCAGCAGCTATCAGAGGCTCATCCTTAGCCGAATTTTCTATTGTAAGGGCTAGGGTTTGGCCGAATCCAATTTCATCCCAATGGGCTTGTTTGCTAGCCGATATCCGCTTGTACCATACAGGCCAGCTTTTCTCAAGAGAAGGCCAGGACTTAAAAGTGTTTTTTCCAATGGCTTATATTTGGATTGGCCAACCTAAAAGGGATTCTATTGGTTTCGGCTATGATGAATTCAGTGGGATCAAGATTGCCGATTGGACCAAGAAAGTATTGTTGGTTGTGTAACAAACTGGGAACCGCAACAAGATTGGAAAGATGCTACAAGTACAGAAGAAGTAGAGAAGAAGAAAACAAGATGAGATGAAGAAAATCAATCCACTGTGTAGGAAAAGGGCATCTAGCCAATGGATACATACCTCTGCGTACTCGATTGATGGTGTAGCAGACGGACTGGTTGATGGCGCAGGGGACGGACCGGCGGAAGTCGACATTGCCACGGGTGGAGATCTGGCCGGGGAGGAAGTCGCCTGGAAATCGCCTTGCGCGTCGGGGAAATCGCCGGAGAGAGAGAAGACGGAATTCGCTTAAGCGGTAAAAACGGAAGTCACGGTGTGAAGATTCTCAGGGGCAACGGTTAGTATTTAAAGCACTGTGTAACAGTCGGAAAACGGTGAGTGCGATTTTCACTCGGAGTCGGTATATGGCAAATCTAAAACATTATCTAATATTCCGGACTTGGGGGGCATGTGTTAACAACCAAATTTGGTAGCTTCAATATCGGAGATGAAGGTCAGACCGAAGCGGGATCCAAGACGAAGATCATTGCTGAAACAGAGCAAGAATCGGCTGCATCCAAATCGGCTACGGTTAGGATCGGCAGAGTTTGAGTCGGACGGGGTTAGCCGATACAGCCGATTCCGATAATACGACTCGGTGTATGTCATCAGGTTGAGTTAATGTGCTTCATGGTGATTGCCACACAAGGATAGAGTCCTGAGAAGGCAATTGTATCTATTAATTAGGATATTTTATGTAATTTCCTTAGAGATATGTTTGGGCAAAAGTCTGCCGTAAAGACTTATGGTATCTTAGAGTTTATTAGAGATAATAGTCGTGTCCGGTATGGACACATCTTGTAATTCTCGGGTATAAATAAACCCCGAGCCCCATGTAATCAAAGAACAGACGTTCAATACAATCTCGGCGCATCGCCACCCTTTGCTTTAGTTTTATTTTGACGAGTTCTTGCTTTCGAGTTGAGCTGCATCAGGTTCGATCTTCAACAAGAGGTAAAACTTGTTATGGCGGTTTGTGTTATCGGGATTAGTGCTTCCATCATTATGATACTCTAATCTTGCTTATGTAATCCATCGAGTTATCATATATCTTATATAATCTCTAGCAATATCGTGATCTAATTTACAATCGGCTAGCACCTGTCGGTAGAGTACAGCCGATTAGGTTAGATCTTGACGTTGATTTAGATTATATAGGATATCCACCACTCTATGAAACTTCCAGCAGTTTGATTGTCTAGATATTGTTCTTCTTTTCATACTTAATGCTGCATCAGTTGAGTTTGATCTATTAAGTCGTGCTTAAAATATCAATCTCTAGCCTGCCTTCTGGTTGCCGATTAGAGTAGTATCAGGGTTTCAGCCGATGTTACCTGATTTGACTACTTTAACTCTATATGCTTGATTGATATGTTAAATCCGCCCTTCATGTTAAGATTTTATTGCATTTAAGTATATTAGACTTCTGTTTGATATATTTTATTCGCTTTTAATATCTTAATATAGAGTGGTATCGGAGTATTAGCCGATACATGCTAGATCTATCTGATCGGCTATGCTATGAACATATATAATCCCGTTATTAATATATATTTCGATCTAAGTGATTTATTCTGTCTCGGCATGACGTCCGATCTATCCCAATCACTTGATTTAAGTATATATCTATATAAGGAGTATATATCGTTAATATCTACAGCCGATCGAGTAGATTTAGTTCTTTCTTATTTATTCATGACTGCCGATCGATGCATATATGACGTCGGCTCAAAGATAAATGATATGTCATCGGCACTTAGCCGATCGGCTATCATTTATGGATTTAACTATGGTTTCTTTGTCTTTATTTCTTGTTGATTGTAGGATCAAATCAACTGGCGCGCTCATATACTCGAAGGCGAGTTTTGGACCTGCACTGGAGTTAAGCAGATCTCCCAGGCCTCGTGTTTTCTGTCAACAGAGGGTGAGAGAAGAATGGATCCCCTCTCCCCCACACTAGCCCGATCGACGTGGCCATCTTTGTCGGCAAAGGCGCCGTCGCAGGAGGACGATGTCTGGGTTGGAGCCCGTCGAAGAACCGCTGCTCCTTCTTGACAGTGCAATCCGTCGACTCCGCCGCAATCCCATTGCCCGCGTCATCCTCAGGCTAGAAGACCACTTCACCGTCGCCTAGCCACCCTCCGCGCCATGCCGATGACACCCTCCGTCACAGTACTCCGCAATGGTGCACCGAGATGTCCGCCGTAGCACGACGCTCTCGCCCTAGAACCGGCGGAGGGGACCGGATCTCGCAGAGAGAGAGGCCATACGCACAACACACAAGCCAAGTCACCGCCAGGGAGGACGCCGACGCCACAGAGGCGCCGTCACCGCCGCAAAGCACTGGCGCGGCATGGAAAGCGTGTTGAAGCTCTGGTCAGCCACCCTAGCTTGAGCTACGCCGCCGCCGCCATCACCAGACGCCGCCACTACCACCACTCGAAAGCACCGCCGCCACCGCTCATCCCCGCCGCCAGAACTCAGCCCCGCCGCCAGCTGCCTCCCCGCCACCTCCGCTGTTGACGCCAACGCCGCCGCTGCACGGTCCTCCGCGTGGGCCACACGTCGTCGCCGCCTCCTCCGCGCGGCCCTCGCGCCGTTGCGCGTCCCACCCTAGATCCGGCCGAGGGGCCGGATCCTGGCTCGCCGGCGCTCCTCCATCGCCGCCCCACCTCCGACCACCGTCACCGCACCTCCAACCGTCGCCGCCAGCATGACCGCTCAGCCCCGCCGCCACCGACTGCCTCCCCGCCAGATCCGGCCGGGAGGCACGGATCTGGGCTATTTCCGCCGCCCCAGGCAATCCCCCTCTACCCGAGCGTGGTGCGAAGATGAAGCCCCGCCGCCGCCGTCCTTGCACCGCGCGGCTTTGCCGGCGGCCGCTCGGGCGGCGGCGAGGCGGAGTAGGGAGGAGGGGGGGTCGCGCTCCGGCGGGGGCGTCGCCTCCCGTGTCGCCCAAGGGGAGGGGCGACGTGAGAGGAAGTTTTTTTTTACTTCCAAAAGACAGATGTGCTTTGGATGAAATTCACTGCTATGGCCCGTCGATTTTGCCATGGTTGCCCCGCTCCTGCATTCAGCCGACTCCAGATCGATTGCTTCTACTTCAGGAACACAGGCTGTTGAGAGAGGAGCCATCGCTGGAGGAAGGGGAGGAGTCATCGCTGGAGGAAGGGGAGGAGTCATCACTGGAGGAAGGAACGAGCTGCTATCTCTGTACCGCCGCCAGCCACCCAGTCACCGCTGAATCGCACCGCCACCAGCCACCCAGTCGCCGCTGAATCGCTGGTCCGTTACCGCGCCGCCCCCCAAAACCCCAATTTTCGGGATAAGCAGTTCGGCCTGTTGTGAGCAAACCCCAATTTTTGGGATAAGCAGTTCGGTCTTTTGATTAGAAAAACTAATCGGATCCACCGAGACAAACCCGTTATGATGAAGGAGGGAGTACATATCTGATCGATCAGATGAACGGTGGATGGGAGGGGGAGTACGTACTCCAACCATTTTCATATATATATATATATATATATATGTATATATATACATATATATGTATATATAATATATACATATATATACATATATATACATATATATACATATATATGTATATATATATATATATATATATATATATATATATATATATATATATATATATATATACATATATATGTATATATATATATACATATATATGTATATATATATATACATATATATGTATATATATATATATACATATACATACATATATATATATATATATATATATATTTATTTATTTATTTATTTATTTATTTTATAGTAGTAGTATAACAAGTAGTAGAAATAGTAGTGTCCTAGTAGTACTGGACTGGACAGCCGCGCGACTAGTCGCGAGTCTCCACGCTGTCACGCGCACGTGCTCATCGCGAGGCCACCCGCCCCGCCGCCTCCATCTCGTCGCCGTCGCCGTCGCCGCCGCGGCGGCGTCTCTCTCCTCCGCGTGGGCTGCTCTGCTTCGTTTCCGCGGCGGAGGCGGGGCGGGGCTGGGCTGGGGTGTCGGCCAGGGACAGGGAGCCAGGGAGGTTGCCGCTCATGGAGATGGAGGATAGCGGTCGGGGCGGCGTGGGCGCCGGGAAGCGCGGCGTCGCGGAGACCTTCTCCAGGATCCGGGAGCAGGGCAAGGTGCTCTTTCTCAGCCATCGATTCGCGCGATTTTGAGGCATCGATAGATAGTTTAGATACCGTAATTTCCATGTACTGTTTTTGGCTGTAGGGGGTTGAAGTAAATAGGCAATTTACTGTTTCGGATCGATTATTTCTCGTGTAATTCTTTCCTGATGATGTTGTTAGTGATAGTTTGAACAATCAGGAAATATACATGTTGCATAATTAGCTAACAATAAGTTTGCCCCGCAAAAAAAAAAGTTTGGATATGAGTTAACACTTGACAGTTTGCCTATGGGGAACTAACTATATGAATGGGTAAGCTGCTGAAGCAATTTCCCCTAGAGTGTAACTAAGATCAGGGTAGTCAGCTGTTCGATGTTGCTTTGAACATGTTAGTACTTAGTACAGACTGTGAGTTTACATACAGGTTCCAGTGCTCAATGATGTATTGCTATTGCTCTGCGTGTGTTATATGTGATTGAGGACAAGAAAAAATATACTAGAAAATATTCTTTCAGGGAGGGATTTAGTTTGAGCATAGTGTTCTGACCTCGGAATTTTTCAGACTGCATTCATTCCATTCATCACCGCCGGTGACCCTGACTTGGCAACCACATCGAAAGCGTTGAAGATACTTGATTCCTGCGGTTCGGATGTGATTGAGCTGGGTGTACCTTACTCGGATCCGTTGGCTGATGGGCCGGTTATTCAGGTATGTGCTTCTTTGAACTTATCAGCTTTTTAATGTTTCTCATGGGCTGCAACATAAGTTTTTTTTTTTTTTGGCTGCGGTTCATTTCAGGCTGCAGCAACACGTGCTCTTAAGAAAGGAGCTACATTTGATTCCGTCATAGCTATGCTCAAGGGGGTTATACCTGAGTTGTCTTGTCCAATAGTTATCTTCACATACTACAACCCAATTTTAAAGCGCGGAGTGAGTAACTTCATGGCTATCATTAAAAAAGCCGGCGTACATGGTAATTTTCCTGCATAGTTAATAGAATGATCTTATAATGTCTTGCAGTTTTGAGAAATCAAGGAGTTCAAAACACAGAACAGAAAAAGGAAATAGGCAAATAATATTTTACCAGTGGCAGATTTTCAGGAAAAAAATGTTCGGAAAAGGCATTTGAAGACACGAGAAGAAAGAAAACTTTTCTTGGAAAAGAGAGGATCGATTTGAAGTTAGCTATAGTCACTTCTAGGTTCAATTTGGCATCGAGTAAATTTTCTGATTTAATCACCAGATCAAAGCAGACAATTGTGTCTTTTGCAGTCAATCTGTTTGAATTGAACTGAATATCCATAGTTTATTTTAAAATTCCATCACACAAGATGTGGCCAATCAAGGATTCCACTTGGTTGATATCTCTGCTGTATATGCCTAAGATATAAGGATATGCTCAATTGTTAGAAAAGCTATATTTCTTCTTATTTTGTATTGACTCTTGAAGTGCATGACTCTATCTGTGCATTAGTATTTTATTATAAGTTAGTGAAAAGATAGCAGTTAGTGCAGTAATATATCACCTTTTCAGAATCTGCTTGACAAACTACTTGTGAAGTGATATTTCTAATTTTTTCATTGAGATATGAGATATATGTAGTTCTGTATAATGCATTTAGATTGTTTTTTATCCACTCTTGTTATGAGCAGGTCTTGTAGTACCTGATCTTCCTTTGGAAGAGACAGCGCTGTTGAGGAATGAGGCTGTCATGCACGGCATAGAGCTGGTTGGTCCTCACCTTTTTCCCTGACATGTAATGTTCAAGTGAAAAACTGCGTGTGTAGTTCTATTACCTTTTGTCGATTTCAGGTTCCAAATAATGAAATCTGTGGCAAGAGTTGACCTTATGCATCGAGTTATCTTGAGTTTCATTCATCTAGCAATTCTTATTTTAGTATTTTACACAATTGCCTGCAGGTGCTGCTTACAACGCCAACCACACCAACAGAGAGGATGAAGGAGATTGCAAAAGCTTCAGAAGGATTTATTTATCTTGTGGGTATCTAGTAGACCCCAAGCACTTGCTTTAAGTTTGTCACTGAATATAGATAATATCCTTTCCTTTATCCCCTACTTTATATTTTGAATATTTGTTTTGAACAAGTACGAAGGGACAAATTATGAAATATTATACTCTGTAGTGTGCTTTTGCATACTTATGAAACAACATGTGATCAGCCATCCCAGACTGACATGAACAGAAAAAAGAGGGGAAATTGAAACAACTAAAAATTGCAAATACTGAACCATTATGGCATCGCAAGCACATGATCCATATTTTGGTCATCTCTCATCTATTAAATACCATCGTATTCTACCTTTGCCTTTGAATCTGATCAGTGGCAATCAATTATGTGTGCGATAACTAGTCTGTACATTATGCAGGTAAGTTCTGTTGGAGTTACAGGTGCACGCTCAAATGTAAATTTGCGTGTTGAGTACCTTCTTCAGGAGATCAAGAAGGTTTGTAGAGTTCAGATTTTTTTCTCACCAGTAAAACAGTTAACTATTGCAAGGGTACTATGTCAGAAATTCGTGATTGAAGAACGCTTATCTTAATATAGCTTATATTCCTGACTTTACAGGTTACAGACAAACCTGTTGCTGTTGGCTTTGGCATATCGACTCCAGAGCATGTAAAGCAGGTGAATTAGATCAATGCAACATTCTTGTTACTACGTATTTGGTCTGTCTTTGTTAATAAACTTTGTGATTTGCAATACAGATTGCAGGCTGGGGAGCAGATGGTGTGATCATCGGCAGCGCTATTGTTAGACAGTTAGGAGAGGCTGCTTCACCTGAAGAAGGGTTGAAACGAGTAGAAGAGTATGCCAAGAACATGAAGGCTGCTATGCCTTGAGATGAGCGGTTTCATGCCTCCACCCATGCAAGCCAACAAGAAGGCAGTATATCGGTTTTTTTTTTTGTTTGATTGAATTGCATAGCATTTTAATCCAGTATTTTCTTGTATGATTCATGAATCATGACTGTATCTCACTCTAGTACTATCCTTCTGTTAACATACAGAAGAATAATAAAGAAGGTAGCTCAGAAACTGTCTGAAATAGCTGTCCCAGAATTGCATCTCCAATTTTGTACTCCAGTGAACATTTATGGTGTAGTATGTTAGGAGAAATTAATATGCAGTAACATATTAGGCTCTTTTTGTAGGATCCAATCAGGAGTTGTGTCATGCCATCAATTCCGGGAAACATCGTGTTAATCCTTTTGCAGGCTGAAAAGACAGCGATTGGAATGAGTTATCCCATATTCCTATTCCTGTGGGGATAGGAGGCAGCACATCAAGGACGGATAAGGCCTGGGTGATTTCCATGGCTGACTGGAGATTATGCCGTCTGAATCCATCATCTCTTGTCCATGGATGAGGCAGCACAACGGCTGCGCTGAAAGCGACTTTGCCTTCAGATTTCCTCCCCTAATTGCCCAAGTTCTCCAGGAAGACTGCAATTTGCATGGGTCACTTGTCTTTCAGAATGATCCCCATGGTCCCAGATGCTGACACTTTTCTTCGAGTTCTCCATAACGAATTAATCCCATATATATTCATACACTTCTTCTGTGCTTATCATCATCTAGTTATGACATGTTCTTGACTGGAAATCTGGAATCAAAATGAACCAAGTGGTTGATTGGCGGGCTACCTTGTCAAGTCAGAATGAAAGAGGTGAAGCATATCTGAATTCCAGGGACAGTAAAACATTGGAACAAGCTAACAAAAGCAAGTATAGTTGAATTGGTCTTGTCAATTTAGCAGCTGTGCATTAGCGAGCAAACAGCTATACTAATTTGCATGTTACTCCCTGATGGCATGATCAATAACTGGAATTAGCCATGAAAAAGTGATGTTCTGTAAGCCATGGAAAAGTCAATTGCTTGCACCAACACGCATCATCCGCGCAATCTCGCTTTCCTGGAAATCCCCCGAGAAAAAGAATTAAGATTAAAGAGAGAGAAAAAACAATCTCAACATCAAAGGAGCTCAAATACTTTTGCAATGATTAAAGAGAAAAAAAAAACAATCTCGACATCAAAGGAGCTCAAATCAAACCACTTTTGCAAACAGTTCGTATACCCTTCCTACATGGCGAAACAGGTCAGTCTCATCCTTTTAAACAGTGTACACTCAATTCCTCAAGCAGTAAGCATTCGTATCATCTCTGATTCTTTTTAAACAGTACACTTTCAATTTCTCAAGCAGTAAACATTCTTATCATCTCTGATTGATGATGAAGGCCTGTTTAATTCCCACGCAAAAATTTTACACCCTATCACATCAAATATTTGGTCACCTGCATAAAGTATTAAATATAGACTTAAAAAATAACTAATTGCACATATTGCAACTAATTTGCGAGACGAATCTTTTAAGACTAATTGCTCTATAATTTGACAATGTGGTGCTACAGTAAACATTTGCTAATTATGGATTAATTAGACTTAATAAATTCGTCTCGCGGTTTACTGACGAATTCTGTAATTAGTTTTATTTATTAGTGGCCGAATACCCCATGCGATACCATATATAATACCCGATGTGACACGCTAAAACTTTACACCCCTAGATCTAAACACCCCCGAAACATAAGGCCAGATTCGCAAAATGTTGACACGAGTCATTATCAGATGAAAGGAATAAATAAGTAAAATAAATAAATAAATTTGCTTATACCACCATCGGCTTGCCCTTTTTGGATGAGGCTAAAAAAGAAGGGAACCCAATCCAATCCACAAATAGGCGGCTCCCACTTGGTGCAGATGGCTTTTTCTTTCTGTCACGTCGAGTCGTCGATGCTGCTGCTGCGGAAAGAGGGATAAGCATGGGGAGATCACGTTGCAATCGTAATCGTCGTCAAATCGATCGATCCATCGATCAGCCGCGACATTCTCGTGACATTTTTTTCGTGCTCCCTGCTGCTCGATCGCAACGTGCGTGTAACCACGCGAGGTCCAAGTGCGTGTTCGGTCTTGAGTCTTGACCTAAAACTATTAGATGCCGTTTTACTTTTTTTTTTCTTTTTCACTTTGGCGACAATAACAGGAGAGCAAATGGCAAATTCGTTTGTCGTACCCATCTAGTAATACATTAATAACAAAAGAGTGAATGGATAGTACAATCATTTATCATTTATTTTTATGGGAGGCTATATTTTTATCGGATTTTAGTAAATAACGGAGCAATTCGGTACTTCGGTAAAGCTACGTATGGCTACCGCTACCGCTACCGCTATGATACTTAAATTGGATTTCTTCGATAGTATTTTTTTTCTGTTGTTACAGTTAGGGTAGCTAAACAGCTCTAGCCGTGAAAATGAGGGGTTTTCGTAGGCTTTATAGGATTGTCAAGTTAGACTAGGGCACTAGGCATGTTCATGGTATCCTGTAGTATATGAAAAAGGAGATACGAAGGGACAAACGTTCTCCCAAACAATTTACAATTTTGCACAAGGGAGAAATCAAACCTGAGGTGCCTAGTTCAGTAACCGAGCTACAATTATATCCATAAATAAATGTTTTTAAAAAATTATATCCATAAATGATATTAGATATTCATCAAAACGAAGACAATTAATATACGGTAGTACCATTTATCCACGATATATCTAAATTCCACTGGATCGCTTTTATGGATAAATTTTGGATAACAACTACTCTCTTCGTTTCACAATATAAGTCATTTTAGTATTTCTCGTATTCATACTAATGTATACCTAGATTCATTAGCATCAATATAAATACGAAAAATGCTAAAATGATTTACAATGTAAAATACTACCAACAGTATATCATCATATCAGCACACCAAACTCTGGTAGTAGTTACAAACGCACATTTTGCCGTTAGTTAATTATCCGGTGAAGAAGATAAGTAGTAATCCAAAATTTTCCCAACCTCAACCTCGGAACAAAAACCGCGTAGTATTTGTCGTAACCGGGAGCATCCTCGTGCTGCTACCGAGTCATTAATTTACACCCAAACACAACAAATTACTAGCACGCAGCCGCCTTCCCAATCCTCTCCTCTCTCCTCTCCTCTTCTCCGAAGCGGCAATTCGCGCGAGATTTTCTCCGATCAAACCCTCGAATCCCCCCCTCGCGAATCCATCAGAGGGTAGCCCCGCGATCCGCGTCGGCGAGAGCGGATTCCGATTTCCGATTCCCGATTCCGCGATGGAGCGGGTGTTCTCCGTGGAGGAGATCTCCGACCCATTCTGGGTCCCACCTCCGCCGCCGCAGCCGCCGCAGTCGGCGGCGGCGGCGGCGGCACAGCAGCAGGGCGGCGGCGGGGCTTCGGGAGGTGGAGGCGGTGGGAACGCGATGAACCGGTGCCCGTCGGAGTGGTACTTCCAGAAGTTTCTGGAGGAGGCGGTGCTCGATAGCCCCGTCCCGAACCCTAGCCCGAGGGCCGAAGCGGGAGGGATCAGGGGCGCCGGAGGGGTGGTGCCGGTCGATGTTAAGCAGCCGCAGCTGTCGGCGGCGGCGGCGACGAGTGCGGTGGTGGACCCCGTGGAGTACAACGCGATGCTGAAGCAGAAGCTGGAGAAGGACCTCGCCGCGGTCGCCATGTGGAGGGTACAGCCATTCTCCCCCCCTCTAGTACTCGAGAGCTTGCTGAGATCGGCAATGCTAGCTACTGTTTGCATCGAATGTTTATAGGTATTTAGATCGGGCATTTCTATAGACCAATGGCGTCCATGGTCTTGCAATGCATTCTGTTCAGTGTCGGTGGTTTGTTCCACGCATAGTATGTAGATTCATAGACCTCGGTATTGAGATTGCGATATCGATACAACCTGGCGAATTGGCGATGTAATCAGTCATATTCTTACTAAACTGCGAGACCGTGGTTGGTTTGCAATTGCAATCCTTTTGTATGGGGCTGCTTAAACTGTACATTGCCTTTTTAGATTGGCAATATGTGACTTTATGCAAGTATTTGATTGGGCGGATCCAGGAACAAAAAGTTGGGGGGACTCAACATACCGAGTACACTAGCATAAACACATCATCTCAGTATTAAACTATGCTAAAATGCTATTAAGAGACCTTTAGCACCTCTTATCTTATCAACCATGGCGAAAAAATTGAAGGGGGGACTCAGGGGGGTATCCATGGGTCCGATGGGTATAAGCTGTCACAGCCATTTCTAGGTGCTTGTGCTTAGTTGGGTGATGTCAGCTTAATTTGTCTTTTCTATGTCGTCGTCGATTTTCTAAGAAACGAAAAATAGCCTATTTATGTGCTCCAGAATTTGATGGTCACTGACCTTCATTTGCTGAAATTAGCCCATTTGTTGGTTGCCTTCAGTTTTTCCCCAGCTTATGTTGTTGCAATGTGTGGCTATGTCTCATTTTGTGCCTATAATTTATTATATGCAATTCAATTTTTTGTTACATTGGACTTAAAATGGACAACTAGAGCAACATGCACTGATTGGTTTATCCTATAATCATTTATGTAGTTCTGTTCATTTTATCATGCTAGCTCATGCCATTTTCATCTTCAGGCCTCTGGCACAGTTCCACCTGAGCGTCCTGGAGCTGGTTCATCCTTGTTGAATGCAGATGTTTCACACATAGGCGCTCCTAATTCCATCGGAGGTACTTATCTTATCTGGTTACATTTTCAGATTGTTATGAAACTACCCAAATGTCCTGCACAATTGCATGGGATTAAATTTTAGTTTCTTTGAAATAGAAGTAGAGTTGTATTGCTGTCACGTCATCAAATAGTTCTGAAGCTATGAATAAATAAGTTCCGCATTTGTTAGTGATTCTTTGAACGTTAGAATTGTTATGCTTAAGTGGATAGGGTTATGTTTGTTTGGAGTTCCCTTAAATCATTTCATTGCTGACTGCCAGCTGGCAGGAGCGTTTGTTGTTGCCTTAACCATGAATGGAGAACCTCCTGTTCTGAGTGCTCACAAGAAAACATATTTTGATTAATGCACCTTGAATCCTTAGGATCTTGCAAGGATGGGCACTTAGCTTTAGAATTGAGTAGTGCTTAAATAGCTGTTGTTATCATGATTTGTCCTGTAGTGAAATGTAGACAAGACAGGAATGCTACTTTTGACTTCTGATATTTCATGCCTGGCTTTACTATGCTCTGTTTGGAACATGGGCACATATCAGGCAATGCTACTCCAGTTCAAAACATGCTAAGTGGCCCAAGTGGGGGATCGGGCTCACAGTTGGTACAGAATGTTGATGTCCTTGTAAAGCAGCCCACCAGCTCTTCATCAAGGGAGCAGTCAGATGATGATGACATGGAGGGAGAAGCTGAGACCACTGGAACTGCAAGACCTGCTGATCAAAGATTACAACGAAGGTGATCATTCATTGCTTGCTTGTAATATAGATTCTTTACATAATTAACCTACCTCGTCATGCGTGCATGTGTCCTATTTTCACCTTAGCCCTTTCAGTCTGCTGATCAAAGATTACAACGAAGGTGATCATTAATTGCTTGCTTGTAATATAGATTCTTTACATAATTAACCTACCTCGTCATGCATGCATGTGTCCTATTTTCACCTTAGCCCTTTCAGTCTGATTTCCACTTTCATCCAGTAGCCTTTCAGTTTCCTATTGCATCGCATATATGATCTTTTACCTACCATATTAGTTCTCTGTATGCCATACATCAGTGCTTAGTGTCTCGAGCAAGAGAGGAATTTGTATGGCCATTACATGTAGCACTTTGCTCTCTACTTGTTTATTGACATAAGAAATTTGGGATGAATTAAATCTGAGTTCACATCATATTCCTTATGTCACAAGTTTCTGAAACTGGTTGTATCAAGTATCTGGTTGATGCACCCCCATCTTGGATTTGCAAATCAAAGTTATACTCTCCAGACTCCGGAGAGCTTTACCTTTCATAAAGCAATTACCCTGATAAACCACGGATTTGATAGCTATCGACTATGGTTACCAAAATTCATTTGACAGCTATTTTCTCAATTTAAGTTTGGTATTAGTCTCAGTTGGCTGTAAAATAATGTCACAGTAGGGTACATGTATGTGCAGCATACAAGGTATGGTGAGTTATGATATGGACACTGTGTACACTCCACATCTGCTCACTAAAATCAAAATATTCAAATGTCACGTGATGATATGGTGGATTGCATTATACTACCTCCGTCCCAGTTTAGTTGTCGCTTTGACTTTTTCTTTGTAACGTTTGACTATTCGTTTTATTTGAAAAATTAGTACAAATATAAAAAATGATAACTTATACTTAAAGTACTATTGATAACAAAGCAAATCACAAACAAAATAAACAATAATTTTATAATTTTTTGAATAAGACGAAGGATCGAAAATTACAAACAAAACCTCAAAGCGACAAGTATTTTGGGACGGAGGTAGTAGGTTGTATTGCTTATTATGTTACTTTGTGCTAGACAATAATATAGGCTGTTCTTTTGGGTGATTTTCTATGAAGCTGTTGAGCAAGCACTACTCGATATAATGCTAGTTTTGTTGACCTGTTCCAGGAAGCAATCCAATCGGGAGTCAGCCAGGCGCTCAAGAAGCAGAAAGGCAGCTCACTTGAATGAGCTGGAGGCACAGGTCTGATAGTTCACATTTTTATTTTCGGTAAGACATAAAATCCTAAATTACTGGCTAATGACTTCAGTTATGGATTTACTTGTTACAGGTCTCGCAATTAAGAGTCGAGAACTCCTCGCTGTTAAGGCGTCTTGCTGATGTTAACCAGAAGTACAATGATGCTGCTGTTGACAATAGAGTGCTAAAAGCAGATGTTGAGACCTTGAGAGCAAAGGTATGTTATATATGCCTTTTGCAATATGCATCCCATGGATTGGCTACTTTGGCTTGTTTCAACTGACTTGTGTACCCTGTTATTAGAAGAATAATCCACGCTACCATTATACTCTATGTCACCATTTGGCCAGTCCAAACATGAATATCAAATCAGGTCAATCTGAACATTGAAATGTATCAAAAATTCGCAGGTAAAGATGGCAGAGGACTCGGTGAAGCGGGTGACAGGCATGAACGCGTTGTTTCCCGCCGCTTCTGATATGTCATCCCTCAGCATGCCATTCAACAGCTCCCCATCTGAAGCAACGTCAGACGCTGCTGTCCCCATCCAAGATGACCCGAACAATTACTTCGCTACTAACAACGACGTCGGAGGTGACAACAGCTACATGCCCGACATACCTTCGTCGGTTCAGGAGGACGAGGACTTCGTCAATGGCGCTCTGGCTGCCGGCAAGATTGGCCGGACAGCCTCGCTGCAGCGGGTGGCAAGCCTGGAGCATCTCCAGAAGAGGATGTGCGGCGGGCCGGCTTCGTCTGGGTCGACGTCCTGAGACCCAAACCGAGAGCTGCTTCGGTTCGGAAAGACACTGCGAGCAGGAAATGATGATTGGACAGGCGTAGACATTGCTAATGCTGTGAGGTTGATGATTGTTAGTCATCGTCGTCGTCATTGTGCATTCTTTGTAAGGGACACCTGTTAGTACCCTCTTCTTCTAAGGGACTTCTAAGTACCCCCTTGTGGATCTCGTCGTCCTAAATACTATACACATTAGCCAAATGCTCATTGGTGTGATGTCGTCGTCTCTAATTTGAACGACTGATTTCAGGCACCTGCTATGCTGCCCTTCAGTAATATTTTGATCGATGCTTCCTTTTGCCTTTTGCTCTACCAAGCATAAAAAGAACACTACCTTACGAGTTGTTCGAGGGAGCGGTTCGGCACGCGAAAAACATGATTAATCAAGTGCTAACTACCATAAGTTTAAAAATAGATTTAATTTATTTTTTAAAAGAAACTTCTGAATATAATATCTTTTAGAGTAAATTAAAAAAATATTGTTAAGCAGTGTGAGATGCGCTTATGATAACCGAGAAAGTAGCCAAGCAAAATATTCTCTTCAACTGAGTATTCCATCAACTGAGTATTTCGTCAACTGAGTATATCAGGATAGAAGGCCGGACACTAAAACATGTGCAAAGCTAAAGCTCAGACCTCAGGTGTTCATTTGAAGTTTAAAGGTTAACACTCACAACAAATGTCAGGCTATGGAGAATTAAGGATTGAAGGGACGTGTACATCCCTAATACGTCATTTTCATAAGTAAATTAGTTGATGCATTTTCACCCAGAATCCCATCACGGTTCATCATACAAGCAAGTGTAGTTATTAATGGTAAATTTTTCGTTTAGAGACAAAAAAAAGGAAACCTTATATAAGATCCACCGGTGGGGTGTGAACAATAATCAATGAATGAGATCGCATCCCGTAAGAGCAGCCTAGCTACACAAAAATGCATAAAACTCCGTATACCAACCACAACAACGCTTGCGCACGCGCCCAAATGGCAGCGACTTGATCGTCTTCCGCGGCCAAGAAACGAATCAGCGATACATTGGCAGGGAACCACCAAAAGAAGGCCCATCCAATCCAATCCACTCCAACGCGGCATGGAAGACAAGACAGATGATTCACAGCTATCTTCTGCTTCTACAAGTTTGATACTTTGTACTGTCCTTTCAGGCAAAAAAGAGCATCAGGTTAGTCTGATCTCGGGCGCGTTGAGTTCTTGTGGGAGATCTTGTGGAGTGGCAGGAGTGACGATCGGCTGCCCCGTTTTCTTCTACCGAAACATCGCCAGTAAAGAAGCCAAAAAGATAATAATACGGCAATGGGGATCGCCCATCTGCATATAAAACGTTGCATGACGGAACTGATTAATACAAGCATGACATGTAAGCTGATAATTACGCGTGCAAGCTTGGAGTAAGAAGGCTACCTGTCCAGATCGAGAATGGGGCTATATACGATAGTTTCCCACGAAGAGACAATAATGTGCCAAGCTGGATTATAGTACAATGACTCTGCTGACCAGAACATCCGCGTGTACGTCTCCAGGAAGATGAACATCACCCAGGCAACAATCTCAAGTAAAAAGAACTTGATGACAAAGCGCCCAATAACCACCATGACTAGGGAGAAGGTCACCAACCAATTGAAAAGCTTGTTATTGTACTCCTTGATAAAAAGAGCACGAGACTTGACAAGCATCTGTATGAGATATCATATCAGAGTTTATTTAGATAAATATCATAATTAGCAAGAGTTAGAAACAACCTGCAGATTGACAAGAAAAGGGGGTAATACATCACTTCGCATAATTATCTCTAAAAGCAGTTTGTTCTCTGCTTTCCAAGGCAAGAACAGCATATTTAAAACTAGATCTAACACGTTATGGCAAGGCCCTAAACTTATGCATCAGCTCACTATCTTACATGATTCTTTTATCTATTGATAGGTCAGAAAAAGGAACTAGAGCACTATGTTGCAATATTTTCCAAAGGGCAATATGAGATAAATTTGTTGATCTCCAGGAGTAACTATATGCGAAGATGGTAAAATGTGTTAGTTGGTGAAGAAGTTGTACATTTCTATAAATAAGCCAAAAGAGCTCCTACCTCAATTATTGAGCAAATGGAGAAGTACAGGATGCAAATGGAATTTCACATTTCATCCTTGGGTTATTCCATAGATGTTATGCAAACTATCTTGGGACTGCAGTAAAGGAAACATGTTATATACCTTTGACATTCTGCGCTCGTAGCTTTCCTTTGCAGGGCCCACACATTCCCTTACAAAACTTCGATTGCAGTGAAAAAACCCTGCATTGAACTTTGCCATGGAAGGGAGCTTCAAGACTTGAAGGTGGTCCATTTTATCTTCACATTCTGAGAAGCGTGCTTCACACAGCTTTGATGATTGATACTCATTTGCTAGAAGGAAGTTTCTGTACACCTACAAGGTATACCCTGTAAGTATGTAAATATATTATCTTCTATAAGAGATAGAAGTGAAAGTCGATCACAAGGCATGTAACAAATGGTACAAAAAGGTAAGCAAAAAAAAAACCTCACTACCAAATGACAGTTGAGGGATCAATTCCAAAAATAGTTTTATAATAGCATAAAACTTAATGCAGTATCATGTGAGGATCCATAACACTTCATTACATCTTAGTTTTTTTTTCTTCTGTCTTAAAATGCATTCCAAACTAATAGTGTTAAGACTACAACTACCAAATGACAGTCGAGGGATCAATTCCAAAAATAGTTTTATAATAGCATAAATATTAATGCAGTATCATGTGAGGATCCATAACACTTCATTAATCTTAGTTTTTTTCTTCTGTATTAAAATGCATTCCAAACTAATAGTGTTAAGACTACATGCGTATTAAAGAAAGGATTTTATGTGTTTTTAACAAACCTTTTTGATCTCATCATCAAGCTTAAGGATTGACTGAGCAGCATGGTGTTTACCAAAGTGCTGCTTATCAAACAGCATTCTAGCTTGATCAATTGCTGTCTCATGAACTTGCTGCAGTCGGTCTACTGGTACTGGTAGACCTAAGCCATCCATTTTATCCCTATACTCCTTCAGACAGCGATCAAGAATGGCCTTATTGAAAATTTCAACAAGAGATCCCGTTGATGGAATCTCTCCTTTATTTAATGCCTCGAGAATCTGGAACACAAGAGAAGTCAATAAAAATAATCTAATGGATTAGAGAGATGTCAAGAATAATGACAGTAAGGGTTCTACCTGCTGCAAGAAAGAAACAAATTCCTTTCCATTTAGAGTTTTCCCCTGCACAATTTTTGGTCTTGTGATGGACGCAACGACCTGCTTCAATTCATCCCGCCTTTTTACATATAAGGGGTCAAGCTCTTTGTCATCCATGTCACATAACTTTGTTCTTTGTAGATGCGGCTGTAAAAAGACACATTAATAGTTCATACTTAACATATAACAAGACAAAATTATCACAATCAATCGTACCATACAGAAAAATCATGATGCTTATCAGCTACATAATAGAAATGTTAAACGGTAAAAAGTGCTTGATGGAGCGAGAAGCGTATAAAACTATAAATAAGATTAATGAGGCACTGCATGGATGTCGGAAATGCACCTGGGGCAGGCTAAAAGCAGTGCTGTTGTTGCCCATAACTGCCAAAGAATCTCTAATTTGATTAACCTAAAAAAACACAGAAATCAAGTTGAGGCAGTGGGATGTCATTGTCTTCTGGTAAAAAATGTACGCACTGTAAATAACTGTACCTCATCAATATATTTGTCCCCTGCAGAAATTCATTAAAGAAGATCAATCCAACAATGCACAAGACAACTCTAGATATTCATTAGCTATAAAATAGTCAACAAGGCAACTTGTACTAACCACTTTCGTTAGGTACCCGTTGGAGGGCTTCATTGACCATTTGTTGAACAGATTTTCCTTCTGCTCACAAAAGTTAAAGCACTCAGAGAAAGTTGCATATATTTTTTAAAAAAGAAACAGTTTAGATAAAATATCAGACACTTTAGACCAATTGGGGAAAAAAATAGAACCATGGCTACTCATGGATACTTATGAAATAGGCATCTTGCCATAGAACACAGTCACACAAAAAATGGATACCTCAGCAGTATGACACTTCTTACTGGATGCTTGTATCACCATTTCTGTCTAGGTGTCTATAAAATGGTTTGAAAGAGTCAACCTCTCACACATTTGAGACCCAAACAAAATGGTGACGTATCCATGTGAAGTTTCAAGTATAAAATTGTGACCATCAATCGTATCTGGGTTAAACCTCAGATGCCAGTATGAACCTCTATACAAACAAAATGAGAACCTAAACAGCTAAACCATGCTTATAGTTAAAAAAAAGAAGAAGCAAGAAGCAACTTACGCAGGAAATCCCTCTGGATAAGCCAAAGAAGCTTTGCTGGTTCAAAAGCAACATCTTGCCCCTGAAAAAACAAACATATGTCATTAACAGCTTCACAGAATTCTATTTCTATTTCAATTATCCAGATAGATCCATGGAGATGGAACATTACCTTCACTCTGCTCACCATGATGCACATCAAAATTTTCAGGAAAATTGTTAGTGATAGGAAAGGAGCAAACTGCAAATGAAAATACAAAGAGGCAAACAAACCTTCCATAGAATTCTTCTGCGATCTCAACAGCAAATGAGAGCCTAGATATATCAGCTTCACGCACCTGCAATGCCATAACAAGTAAAAGTCTAAGCACACACAAACAGACGAGTTTATGCGTGTATATGAGTAGAGAGAGATTACCGTCTCAGGAAGGTTGTAGATTAGCACTGAACTTAAGACAGTTGCCAAAGCAAATATCCTGCCACAAAAGAAATGAATAAAATGGTACCAACAACAATGTAACCTTTCTATCATAGAAAAAGTAAATGGGAAACTTCTTCACATTCCATTTCTGCACACAGACCTATCATCATATACATTTGACTTCCCAACACTCTCAAATCCTTCAGTATCAAGGTAAAGGACAGACACTTTTGAACCATCAATGTCCATTTCAACAGGTGTACCCCAAATCCATATACCTGTAACAATTGAACAAGTATGATTATAGCTTGTTAGACATCAAACAGCAAATAGAAATACAGCTTAAAGACATTAAAACAAGCAAAAAAGATGTCCACCTTTAGTTTTAGTATCTCGCATATGACCAACTCCGAAACCTGCATAGTTGCCATGTTTTCATTAGCCCTAAAGGTCTCTTAGTCCTATTATGCATCTCAAACACCAGGAGTAGAGTCTACCTTTTTCACATGATAAAGAGAGAAGCTGGTTGAGAAGAAAAGACTTTCCAGATCGATATGGACCAATGACCTATGTTGAGAAACAAAATCAATTTTGTTCACCACCATACCTTAATATTGTGCTTCAGTCAAAGTAAAGCTCTTCCAAATATTAAGTTCAAACTTACACCAACAACAGCAATAGGAGTTTCAATCCTTCGAATTGCATCTAGTCCTTGTTGTGAGAGACGGAGCTTAGTGTGGCCATAATCTGGCTCCACAATTGGAAATCTGAACAGGTATACACATTTGATACTCAATACCATGTTTACAGCAGAAAATTCACAAACATCATAGTAGCAAGTGAACAAAACTGTCTGCATGAGGATTTTAAGGATTAAGTAACCTCTTCAGTCAACTCACTGAACCCTCCAGTGTTTTTTACGGAACACCTTTATATATGTTTGTTTGCAGTGTGGCATAATCTACATCAAACTTGCGCTCATTTAACAGACAAGGAAATGTAAATTTCTTCCAAAATTAGTGATGTTTGCGAGAAATTAATCGTCTTCCAGCCATCCGGCAAGCCATAAGCCTAAAGCATATCTATGGAGAAGTAGAGAAAAAATAAAAGTGCATTCATCAATCAACTACAGAAAGAGTATAATTCATCAAATTAGTCATTGTTCAACTGAAATTGAAAATTCAATACTGCTTCAAGGTTGCAACAGTTGCAATCGCTCATAAGTCATTCACTAACGAATTTCTAAAACACCCATCGGCTTGGCATTTTTCATGTACTGGAAGCCCCAATGTACCAACCACCTAATATTCCTCGACATCTCACCTAACTAGCTCTTTCAACTCCCCTGCAATGGCCGCATGAGACAGACATGACAAAACGATGACAGATTGGCAACGAGAACCCGACCAGAATTAGCTTCATTGCAACGTACGAATCCCGTAGCTGAGCGCGACTCACCAATCTACAACGAATTGCCATTGTGTTGCATGCATCCACCCAAATAATTCAAGGCCTATCGATACACGCGCGAATTCTAGCACTATACGAAAGCATTGCGAAATCCCACCCCCCAAAAACACGAGCACCGAGATTGACGCAGCCACCAACCAAGCAGGAACCACGAAGCGGGAATCGGATACTCACGCGCGCTCTAGCTCGTCCGGCTCGAGGTCTCCCGCGGCGGCCGCGGCCAGCCAAACCAGCGCCACCGCGCAGATCCCGGAGGCCCACCGCCCCATCTCCGCCCCCCGCTTGAGCCAAAGCACCTCCGCGGCTTCACCACCACCTCCTCCCAGATCTCCGCCCCCACGAGCAAGCACGAGACCCCAGGCGCCCCAATGCGGCGAGGGCGAGCACCAATGGCCCAGCCCACCTCCGCCGCCGCGTCAACCGCCAACCCCGGGCGAAGGATCCAGCAAACGAACAGCAACCCGCGATGCGCGCCGGGATCCGGGGGCTAGGGTTTTGGGAGAATGGATGCGGAGTTTGCTTCCACGGCAAGGAACTCGAGATTGGAGACGACGACGACGACCACGACGAGGTCTCAGTGTGGGAGGAGGAAAAAATTTGGGGGGGAAGGAGTAGTGATGCTCGCGTCGCCTCGCCTCGCTTCCGTATTTAAGCGGGCATTTGTTTTTCTTTTCTCTCCTCCTTTATATTGCGTGATCTGAATTAATATAATTTCCGTTAAGCCCAGCTTAATTAGCGACGTGCTGCTGATTGGTCGCGGGTGGTCGTGGCGTCACCCGGGCCCACGAGGCAGTGGGTGGTGGGTGGGGCCCACGTGACAACCAACGACTCCGACGTGTCGGCGTGAGTCGTCGGCGATGGCGGATTCGGGAGGGATCTCTCTCCCCCGTGCTCGTCTTCCTTCCTCCTCCCATGGGGATGGGAGAAAAACCCACGTTAGCGGGGCCCACATGGCAGTGAGTGGTTGTCTACTTTTTTTTTTTTGAGAACTGACTGGTTGGCTACTTGGCTGATGGTTCCACCGTTGTGGCTGGTACGGTCGAATTTTTTGTGAGAGCAGTAGAGTGATGGTGAGGTGCATGACCGACCTTGCCCGTTCGAACTAGTACAAAAATGTACTGGGTAGAGATATTCATTGCACGAGAAAATTGTACTTTCGTGACATTAGAGTTTGATATCCTGTTTAATTCATTGCCGGAACAAACCTTACAAGTTTTTTTTTGTCAATGCCAAATTTTGACATTACCAATTTTTGATATGACAAGATAAAGTTTGGTGGTGTTTGGCTTGATGCCTTTCCAAATTCTAGTTGAAGGTTTGGGATTTATCAAGTTTTGGTGGAGTTATGGTAAAATGATAAGTTTATTTTGTTATCTCACCAATTTTGGCATTACTATAATTTGGAAAGGTTGAAAATAGCCATAGAAGGAACGAGTCTATACTTTTCCTTTCTCCATGATCCATTAAACGATGTAGAAAAAAATATGAAGTATTTACACATTGACAACGTCAGACATTTGTAGGAAAAAATTATGAAGTATTTACACTTTGACAACGTTAGATTTTTTTTTACTATCAATTATCGACCAGATAACAATTACACATATCTCTTTTTCTTTTATAAATATCTTTATCGTTTTTAATTTGGAGTTGTTGACTTTCATTCGATAGAAATTTAGGATGATTTCAATAAAATGTTGGCCCATCAAATCCGCGTATGCCTCCTCCTCTAGCTCTATCGAGTCACGGCAAATTCAATGAGGTCGCATCAGCTCTGATAAGTTAGGATTCAAGGTATGAAGAGAGCTGTGGGAGGAAGGGGTATCAAAGTTGGACATGGTGAACAGCAAAGCGACAACAAAGGCAACCGTGGAAAATAGAGAAGACCATGGTGGCAGAGGAACCACATTGTTGCGCAGCTCGAGGAGGAGATCGGACGGACGGGCCTTGCTGACACCGACGAGGCCAAGGGGCAGCGAGCTCGATCTGCTCCAGTGGGAGAGAAGACGAGAGGGGGATAAGGTTACAGTCCACACATAATCTTAGTGTGGTTCTAGTTGTTAAACAATTATAGAAATGTTTTTTACTCAAATATTTTTGCACGTCTCTTTTAAAACAGCACGGTAAATGCGACGTTTTTGATTCACGAACATACAAATAGAAGTGTGGTATTGTACACACCTACTAGATTCTCACCATGGATACGGCTCGAGCAACGGCGAAAAGATAATTAATGTATTATTAAAATAAGATATAATTAGCATTTTTATTCCACTATATGATATTGTGGTTCCAGAGACGTACAATAACAAGATTTGGAATGATCAGCAAAGGAGAAGAACATACTGTCGACGTTTGATATCACGACTACGATATTTGTATGGTATGGGGATCATTGGTAACAGGATATATGCGAGATTGAGGTAAAGAGATAGAGACAGGGATATTTATACAAGTTTGGTGCCCCTTATCTGACAGGTAATAGCCCTACATTCTGTTGGCCGAAGCCAGTGTTGCTCTTTATTCATCTGGATCACACAAATACAATATTTGGGATAACCTATCTAGCTGTCGTCGACTTGGCAGCTAGATAACCAACTCGTATTTGACGACAGGGTAGTCTTCCTCCTCGAATCCGTACTCAGCGAGATCAGAGATGGCGCTAGATCCCTCTTGCCGGCCTCCGTAGACGCTGGATGGGGTATGTCTAGGCTAATCTCTGATGTCGATATTTGATTTGTATTGGCTTGTGGCTTTGTGGCGTGTCCCCTCTCTTTCTAGGGGGTTTGTATTTATACCTATAGATGCCCCCTTGTCCAAGTAAAACGAGATAAATATGGATACGATCCGAGTAGTCCTTGTCGTTTCCATATAGAACTCTATTTGTCCTTCTGTTGATAGAAAACACGAGGCCTGGGAGATCTGCTTAACTCCAGTGCAGGTCCAAAACTTGCCTTCGGATATATGAGCGTGCCAGTTGATTTGATCCTGCAATCAACAAGAAATAAAGACAAAGAAACCGCAATTAATCCTATAAATGATAGCCGATCGCCTAGGTGCCGATGACATATCATTTATTTTAAACCGATGTCATGTGTACATCGATCGACGGTTATGAATAATTAAAGAAGAACTAAATCTATTCAATCGGCTGCAGATATTAACAATATATAACCCTTATGTCGACGTATACTTAAATCAAGTGATTGGGATAGATCGGTCGCCATACCGAGACAGTATAAATCTAGATCAAAACTATATACGTTTATATCATAGCCGATCAGATAGATCTAATATGTATCGGCTAATACTCCGATACCACTCTATATTAAGATATTAAAGCAAGTAAAATATATCAAACAGAAACATAATATACTTAAATGCGACAAGATCTTAATATAAAGGACAGATTTAACATGTCAATTAAGCATATGAGATAACTATAGTTAAATCAGGTAAGATCGGCTAAAACCCCGATGCTACCCTAATCGGCAACCAGGAGGCAGGCTAAAGATTGATATTCTAAGCATGACTTAATATATCAAACTCAACTGATGTAGCATTAAGTATGAAAAGAAGAACAATATCTAGACAATCAAGCCGCTGAATGTTTCATAGAGTAGTAGATATCTTATACAATCCAAGCTAACGTCGCTATTTAACCTGATCGGCCGCCTTCTATTAATAGATGTTAGCCGATTGTAGGTTAGATGACGATATTACCGAAGATTATATAAGATATATGATAACTTGACGAATTACATAAACAAGATTAGAGTATCATGAAGATGGAAGCACTAATCCCGAGAACACAAATCGCCATAACGAGTTTTACCTCTTGTTGAAGATCGAAACCGATGCAGCTCAACCCGAAAGCAAGAACTCGTCGAAATAAAACTAAAGCAAAAGGGTGGCGATGCGCCGAAATTGTATTGAACGTGTGTGTTAAAAATTACATAGGGCTCGGGGTCTATTTATAACCGAGAATTACAAGATATGTCCATACCGAACACGACTATTATCTCTAACAAACTCTAAGATACCATAAGCCTTTGCGGCAGACTTTTGCCTACACATATCCCTAAGAAAATTACATAAAATATCCTAATTAATAGATACAATTGCCTTCTCAGAACTCTATCCATACGTGGCAATCATCTTGAAGCATATCAATTCAACCCGATGATGTACACCGAGCCATATTCTTGGAATCGGCTGTATCGGCTAGCCCCGTCTGACTCGAACTCTGCCAATCCTGACCGTAGTCGATCCGGACTCTAGCCGATTCTTGCTCTGTTCCCAAATCGATCTCCGCCTCCGATTCCACTCTGATTTAATCTCCTTTTCTAATACTGATATTACCAAATTTGGTCGTTAACACCTTCCTTTTCCAGAATTCCTTCTATATATGAGGTTTGATTCCGTATAAAACATGGTGTATAAGACATGGTATGTGGTGGGTCCTGCCGAGCTTAGTCAACTACTATTAGGTATGTGGTATCCATAACCCTGACACATACCACTATATCAAAGCGACACGGCGATGAAAAAAACTAGACCGACCGAAGAGAAGAAACTACTACCAACATGGCAT
Source organism: Oryza meridionalis (assembly GCA_000338895.3). Classification (NCBI taxonomy): domain Eukaryota; kingdom Viridiplantae; phylum Streptophyta; class Magnoliopsida; order Poales; family Poaceae; genus Oryza; species Oryza meridionalis. Next base: position 37,284,927 of record CM002526.2, on the reverse strand, counting down.
CATCCCAAGGCACAACCGTGTCCAACCGGCAAGCTATTATAGCCACCGCCAGGGTTCACCAAAACCGTTTTGGGTGGGTTACTATCACTCTATCGTAAGATGATTATCGCGCTAACCGTGCGGTTATCGCGGGGATTATCGTGGTTTCAACCCTAGTCACCATCTCGTGGCCCAGGCCCAGCAGGATGCGCCGCAGCCAGATCACGTAGGGATTGAGAAGAAGCCTGGCCCAACAAAAAATATCAGGGAGCCCGGCCCAACTGGAGTACGTAGACCCGTGGTGCTGTGACCATATTGGGCTCAAAGGAAGCTAAAGACCGGCCCATAGAAATGAACCTCATTGGGCCCGGCCCAACCGTTTCACCCGCGTCGGACATCTAGCGTACAGTAACCAGTAGGCCCACCCTAGAGACTAGACCTGCTAGGCAATGCCGGGCCAGGAAGGAGCAGGCCCGCTGGATCCGCCGGGGACTGAGCCCACATCCACGAACACAAACAAAACCAGGCTAGTACTACGCCTCTAGGCCACGGACCACACCACATGCATTCAACTTGGAGGCCCATCCTATTGCCTCCAGTAGGGCCCAGTACCAGTTAACGATCCAACATTTCAGTTTCAGATCAAAACCTGCAGCGATCGAAAACAAGTGAAGTATGTTGTATTTCCTCTTTACATTTACAACAAATTACACTGTAATTATAGTATACTTATATTTGAAGTTTTTTGGAGAGTTTTTTTTTGGGGTCAAAAATTGTATAGCTAATCCCTCACTAGAACTACTGGTACCAGAAAAGGAGGGAAAACATTGTCGCTGGTAGAGACTAGAGAGAGGCAAACGAGTACTACATTACAACTTCGCTAGATTGGCCATATATATGGAACAGCATCAAACAGCAGCAGCAAACAAACTTGCGGCCATGTAACAATGTAACCTTCGTTTTCCCTTCTTTTTACGTGACAGGAGCTCAAGTTTTCGTCCCGTGGCTAAGGAAAACGAAGCTTTGCTTTTCGGTGAAAACAACACAAGGGACGGCACAAGCCACAGGAGAGAAGATATCATCACATCGATGCCTTGCATTTCAATTGAATTTATTCATATTTTTATAGATTGGTTTGAATTTTCCATGGTATCTTCTCCATTACATCTTTCCAAGGATTGAGCAATCTGAAAACAACCTCAGATGCTATGCTCCTGGCTCGCTTGGAAACGAACTTGATAAGAAGAACATGCACTACTACAACAACAGAATATTTTTTTTCCTTTTATTTTCTTCTTTTACTTTTCAGTTTGTTCTGGGTAAATCACCGGTGGGTTGAAAGAGAGGAAATCAAAGGGAGCGCCTCTCATGAAAGGGAAAGTTGCAAATTCTGGCCCTTTTGTTTTTTTTTTCCTTCTCCTTTCAGTTTATTTTCACATCTTGTATTCTTTTCCCCCAACTGTTTTTTCCCTTTGATTATGCTTCTTTGAAAAGTTTTCATAGCCATGTTTAATTTGTTTGCCTCTTTTCACTTTTATTCTCAAGCCTCCCGTGAAAAGAAAGATGATTAGCAAGGCTTGTGCTTTTGCTTTTACTTAGAGCTCTCCCTTCTATTCACAAGTCGTTTTTCTCCCGCCTTTAACTTTTCCCTTGAAGGTTAAAGTAGTCAAATCTTTTTTATGCGGGGAAAATGAGAGAGAGAAAAGAAGATTAATTTTGATAAATCTTTTGCTATAAGCTTGGAACTGCTAGATCAATACTGCCTTTCCTTTTTTTTGTGGATATTACTCAGCCTTGTTGCTTGTCAAATATAGCGGGAGAGAAAATGAGACAAATTTAAGAGAGTCGTCCTCATGAAAAAGAAGATTGAAGGTTTGTCTTCCTCCATTATTGTCAGGTTATCAGCTTTCAAGCAGTCGATTCAACATCTCCATTTTCATTATTCGACAAACCATTGGTGAATCTTCTTTTGAAAGCCACAAACTATTCCATTATTCTGTTATACAAACTGTACAATGATACTATCCATAGTACTCAAGTACAGGAGAAAGCTCAACCAAACTATAGGCAAACATCCTCATCATCAGACCACTGTTAAGTGTTAACTGAAGCCATGAAGGATATCACTATTCCAATTTATAATCAACCAATCCTAACCAAAAGTTGCTAAAACAAAAGGCCCAAACAAAGTTGCCACACATGGCGCATGCAATTTTACCGCCTTTTTTTTGACACAGAAAAAGAAACAAAAATTCCTCCGCTTCCCCAACCAAGGGTCTGTTGAGATTGTAGCCAAAATAAACCTTATCAAGTTTTGGTAATATCAAAATTTTGACAAGATGGAAATATTACCAAAAATTTGGCAGGATTTCTTATGTATTGATTAAATTTGGCAACAAACAAAACGTAGCTATTTTTTGATAACTTTATAAAAAAAGATATGATTAAAAATGGCATCAAAGTGAACAGGCCCCAAATACCACCACTAACATCTCTGGTGAGAATAGGCGATGAGAAAGACCCATCCTCTTTTCCTCCTTTTGTTTTCTTCGTTATTTTTTTTCTTTTTTACCCCCGGCTACTTTCCTTTTTTTCCGGGACCTCACCTCACCCCCATGGCGGCACAGGTCGTTCTCCTATCTTTATCACGCCTTGTGTGTACCGCTGAGACTGTGAGGCAGCCCATTCCTTGCCTGTGAAGTTTGGTACTCAGTTCTGTGACCCTGTCACACAATAGAGAAGGAAAGAAAAGTTCTCACATTTCCACTGCAATGATGCCGAGTGGGAGAGACCGAGAGAGTGAGAGGCCAATAGGCCGAGTCTAGGGGATGTTTGGTTGATGTCTAACCTTGTCATAACTAAGTTTAGCCTAGTTGTGGCATGGTGACACAAATGTGGCTTAGAAATAGTTGGTTAGAAGTGTGGTATGCTTAGCTCTAAATTTGAGAGCATGACATGTGGATCCCAAAGTTAAGAAAGTATGGCATAACATAATTGCGGCAGCGAAACAAACACATGCCTAAAAACCTGTGGCATGACTAAAGTGTGACATGGCAAAGTGTGGCAACCAACCAAACAACCCCTTAGTTACAATTTTTTTTTCAAACTTTCAACTTTTTCATCACATTAAAACTTTCCTACACACACAAACTTTCAACTTTTCCGTCACATCGTTACAATTTCAACCAAACACACCCATAGAGGATTTCATGGACAGTTGAATCATTGGTTGAAGAGGAGAAGGGTGGGGCAACTAGAGATGAAAATGATAAAAAATGATTCTTTTTCCTCATAAACGATTTCAGCACCGTTAGAAGATTTCTATATTTACAAAGTGTGCGTAACTCAATTGGTTAGATTCATTGTGGCAGAACCACCTTACTCGGGTTCAAATCCAAGATTTGACACGAGTGCTCGCATTTACGAGTAATTATTTTTTAAGTGATAGGTGACGTATTTATTGATAGCATTTGTTATGCGTTCATACAGGTGAGTATGCACGCGCTGTGAGCGACTGCATTTATACTGTGTTTCTGGAAAAAAAATCTATATGAAAACAACTATTTAGGGATAACTTTAATATGATGTTGCTGTAAGTTTAAATACTACTCCCTTCGTCCCATAATACAAGGGATTTTGAGTTTTCGCTTGCAACGTTTGACCACTCGTCTTATTCAAAAAATTTTGAAATTATTATTTATTTTATTTGTGACTTACTTTATTATCTACAATACTTTAAGCACAACTTTTCGTTTTTTATATTTGCAAAAAAAATTTGAATAAAACGAGTGGTCAAACGTTACAAACAAAAACTCAAAATCCCTTATATTGTGGGACGGAGGGAGTAAATTTTATATATAGCTTAAGACGAAAACGGTTGAAAACAACAACATTTTTATATTATTCTTACGAAAACAATATCAATATGGTTGGAAATTTCTATACTAATTTCACCCCTAATCTCTATCTAAATCATTCTCGATCAGTTAAGAAATTTTTTATATTTATCAATTTAACTATTTAGTAAAATTAAATCTGATAGAATTTTTTAATAAAATAAATCAAATTCTACATATGCTAGAAAAAAAACCCGTACCACATTTTTTAATCAAAACTACACTGGAGAGTCGGAAATTTCTTGCACTGGGCAACTGCAGGCAGTGGTGGGTGGGGCGTTGCTTTCCTGAAAGCAAGACGTGCAAACCGTCTCGGCATTGGCGTTGGCGATACCGGGAGCAGCAGCAGCAGCAGCAGCGCGATGCCCCTTGTCGCTCGCGACTACTCACGCTGCAGCACGCGTAGTCCTCACACGGACGCGCGCCGCGATATCTCTCGCATCGCACGACCGGTGGCTGGTCGGTCACGGTCAGGTTCTCTCCAAGCCCGCCGCTGATGGATTATACTACTACTACTACTGCCATTTACCGCGACCGGATGGTGGGCCCGGATCACGGGCTGGAGTGGGGCCCACCTGACAGTGGTGGTGGTGGTGGTGATGTGGCTACTGCAGACTGGGACTGAAAAGAAGAATCACGGCCAGGCCACAAATGGTGGTGGCACACCACGAGGGAACCAAAGCAGCGTTGCACCCTGGCTCAGCTGCAAATGTTACGGTGTCACCACACCAGTGTTTGCGCTATAGCCACGGAGTATACACTTACGTTTCTACCCGGAGTTAAAAGGGGTGTTTGGTTCACGATCACATTTTACCACATTACACTTTTAAGCTATCACAATGTGTTAAATATCTGTTTATTTCAATGTAACAATTGTGACTTGTCACGCTTTTCAATAGATAGCTCCATGTGTCGTGGATTTAATTTTTCTTATCAATTTTACCACTTTATGTCATCACACGTTTGTGATAGTCAGAACTTGCTTAACCTTAATTGTGCTAGAGGATAACCGGCAATGATGTGTTCATTTCTACAAAAATAACAGAACCCATTAATGCATGACTATTTAAATTTTAATTGTTACAAATTTAAAAATATATTATATCATATTTTAGAATAATGTATATATATAAATCTTCGTTTATCAATTTTAAAAATATGCTAATAATATCTAAAAAATATGTAGCTTAATCAGAAAACAAGGGGCCAGAGTAGATAAGTTGGCCACAAAAAACACGTTACACACCACACCACACTACCCGTAAGCACAGTAACCATGTTTAGCACGAGTAGCTTCGAGCCGAAGCGAACCATAATACTCCCTCCTTATAAATGTAACTTTTTTAAACATGATCGTTCGTCTTATTTAAATTTTTTTTAAATGTATAAAACTATATGTATATATAAAAGTATATTTAACAATAAATTAAATGATAGGAAAAAAATTAATAATTATTTAAATTTTTGAATAAGACGAACGGCCAAATATTTTAAAAAGTGAACGGCGTTAAATATTTTGGGATGGAGAGAGTAGTAAACCGAAAGAGAAAATGCCACCACTAGTACGTCAGTCAGTGGCGGCAGGCTTTGCACTCACCGGTTCACCGCTCACCGATCATACCAACGGTTGCCGGTTCGCGGCGACGCAGAAGCCACCACTTGGGCGCTCGCTGCTCGGCCCAACCGCCAGGTGGTGGTCAAAAGCCGCGGCACCACCACCACCGCGAATCTTTCCATCACCGCTCACCTCCCTTCCCCTTTTCTTTACCGTCCCCGACGCCGACGACGTCATTTTCAGTTTCACCTCTCCAAACTCTCTCTCTCTCTCTCTCTCTTGCTTTCCTCCCCTGACGCCAGATCACATCAGTTTGCGAGACCTAGGAGAAGGAGAAAGGCATCATCCTTCCCCGAGATCGCTCGCGTCGTCTGATCCGGGGGGCACTGCCAAGCACGAAGTGCTCGTAGCACACTTCGAAGCTCGTAGCACAATTCGTCACCCACTTTTTTTCCCCTGCACGATTGCTTAGGCGTGTCCAATTAACCAACAGTTGCACAAGTAGTACTACCGCACTGTGCTTTTAGCGTTTTCCCCCTACACAAGTAAAGAAAACAGCTTCACGTGAACTTCTTGTACTAGGCACTGTTTGGAACGCAGAAATTGGCTTCCGCTGAGTTTTTTTACCGGAACATTCATAAGCAGGACGAATTGGCTCTGAGACAAATTACCATTGTGAAATCTTGTGGAGGTGAAGTGAGAGCGAGGCAAAGGTCTCCACTGGGTAAAGAGAGAGCAGAGAGAGGAATCACGCTATTCCCATGGGAAGGCGTCGCATTTGGCACTAGTACACAGTACAGTGTGAAGGCATCGATGCGGTTGCAGTCTGCAGAGCGGTGTTGGGGGTGGCGCGGCTTTCGAGACTGCACGAGCGGAGTCACCCAACCCACCCACCTCCTCCACACGTCCACACCACCGATCAATCTCTCGCTCGCAGTTCTCCGCATTTCTGCCGATTATTTTAATCCGTTTTATTCGGCGAAACGGATGATGATGACGGATTAGGTGGGCCCCACCCGGGCCCACCGAGCAGTAACTGCCACCTCTCTCCCCCTCATCTCATCTCTCTTCTTCTTCGCGTGCTTTGATCAGGTGAGAGTGTACTGTACTGTACACCTGTTCATCATGCCACACCCGTCCAATTTCTCCTTGTCTTCTCCAACGCCATATACATGTACGTCGACGGAAAAGTATACTACTATTTCATATTTTTTTTCACCCAAGTGGTAAGTTTGGAACTGAACTGATGAGTGATCACAACTTTGCAGTTAAAGTTCATGGCCGAAGAATCTGAGAGCCAAAATGGCACGCGTACTATTTGAACTAATTACTCATTGTTCATCTCTTCCATGGAGATTACAAGTGCTACAACTTAGCAAGGATGGGCGGTAACACTAAAAACTGGTAAAACAAGAGGGAAACTTTTTTTTAGGATTTATCCAACTACAAGTGGAGAAGCAGCAGCAGATCACGGGGCTTTGCAGCAAGCAGCATCACTTGATCACTCTGCTTAGAATCTGTAACAGATTACTAGTTCTACTCGGCAGAAGGGGATGAAGAACAGCAGCTTCACAAAAGTCCCTAATGCTAAAACCAAAAATTACAAGGGTCAAAAAAGAAGAGGGGGAAAGGGAGGAAAAAAAATTGGAACGCCAAGTGTTTTTTCTCTTTTCCGAAAAAAACCCCGGAAAACCCCAAAACACCAAAAACTAGATCCCCAAACGGATCGAAGCGCGCGGTGGAAAAAGAAACGAAAAAGAGGAGGAAAACAAAAAAAAGAATCGATGAACTAGTGATGGTAGTGGTGGTAGTTCTAGGAGAGTGGTAGTTATTATTCACCACGCCACGCTCAGAGGACGGCGGCGAGCCCCGTGACGACCTTCGCTTTGGGAGGCTGCTGCTGCTGCTGCTGCCACAGCTGCGGCGGCGACGGCGGCGGCTTCTTCTTGCTCGCCTCCTCCGTCGGGCGCCACAGCGACGGCGACACCACCACGGTGATCTTCTCCTCCGCGGCGGGGATCTCCCCGCTCTGTTTCCTATCGAACAGGAGCTCGAACGCGCCGGAGAAGCTCGCCGCCGAGACCGGCGTCGCCGTCGGCGATGTAGTGGACGTCACGGTTTTAGCGGCGGCGGCGGCGGCAGCCTTGTCGCCGGAGCGGACGTGCGGGGACAGCCACTTGGCGCGCATGTACTCCGGCTTGCGCCATGGAGGGAAGTGCAGGCCCTTCTTCTTCAGGCTCTGCCGCGCCGCCTCCGCCACGACGGCCACGATCTGCCCGAGGCGGTCCGGCGTCCCCACGAACAGCGGCGGCAGCGCCTGCAGCGCCGCCCGGTACGCCTTGGTCGACCGCGCCACCTCGAACTCCGACCGGAAGTCCACCTCCACGATGAGCCTCACCTCCTCGCCGACCACCGCGTCGATGTACTCGTGCTCACCTGCCCGGGATTGACAGATTCCACCGCCGCGGTCAGGGGCCAGCCGGAAAAGGGGTCCGTGTCGAACTCAACTGCGGCGAGGTGAGGTGGGTACCTGCGGGGTACGAGGAGGTCTTCTCCCATCGCGAGCGGCAGACGGCGGCGTCGTAGCCGAGTGCGCGGAGGCCGTCGGCCACCGCGCGGCGGCACTCCGCCTTGCCCTTGTAGCCCTTGCCGCACCTCTCCGCGATCCTCGACGCGTCGGCGAGAAGATTCCGCTCCGCGACGCTCGCGCTCTGCACCAAACCCTGCCAAGAATCGCACGCAAAGGTCAAATTCGATTCTACCGACGAAGGGGAAGATTTGGGGCTTCGAAATTCTGGGATTCCGCGTGCGGCTTGCGCGAGGAACAAAGAATTGTGCAGTTACCTTGAGAGACTCCAAGGCGTCGCCGGCGGCGGCGGGGGCGGAGGCGGAGGAGTGGTCGGAGGGGAGGAAGAAGTCCTCCTCGTCGTCACTCTCCTCGTAGTTGCTGCCGTTAAAGCAGTTGCAGCGCCCGCGCTGCGGCCGCTCGACGGCCGCGGAATCCTCCATGAAGCTGAGCACCATGCGGTCGAGCCCCACCGACCCAGCCTCCACCTCACCGCCGGCGGCGGAGGGGGGGACCTTCTCCGCCTCCTTCTCCCCCCTCTCCTTCCCATCCCCGGCGAGCCTCTCCGACGCAGATACCCTCACCAGCAACCTCCGGAACCTCGACACCCTCGGCGGCGGCGCATGCTGCTGCGGCTGCGGCGTCGGCGGCGGCGGCGTCACCGGCGGCCTCCCCTCCATGGCGCCGTGGTGATGGTGACCGTTCTTGAGCTGGAACGGCATCGATCGCATGAATCCTAACCACTACAACCACACCATCTCCGCCAAACCCCCACCCCCCCAAGTAACCAACCGCACCACACCACCCCACACCACCACCAGTCCAACCAACCGCAGCCTACTAGCACCCGTACTCCGGTGGTCCGCCGGAGCCGGCGGCGGCCATTCTCCGGCGAGCGGCGGAGACGACGCCCTCTCCTCCCCTTTTTTTTCACAGTTTACACGCCGGGCAAAGCGAAGGTAACAACAAGCAAACAACGGAGCGAGAGGAGTTCAAACGGGAGGAAACCTGGGCGATTTTAAGGGTGAGGTGAGGTGGGGCCCACGATGACGTGGCGGTGTGGTGGGCCCGGGTGCTCAGTGGGTACGTGGCGGGGTTGCGGGAGCCCGTTGGTCGCGGGATGAGGGACACGCGTCCCGCACGGAGGGCGCACGGCCGTTGCCGTTTACGACGGGGTACACGTGTAAAGACCGTTTTGCCCTCGAAAACGGGTGGTGGTTTCCCGAACCGTGTTGGGAGGACGAGGGGTAGAGTGGGGATTTTACTCGGGGAGAGGTGGATGGTGTGCGGACGTGGGAACGGCAGGAGGGGGTACTTGTTTATGAATTTCATGGTTTTTAAGATTGGATAGGGTTGTTAGTTTAAAAATATTAATGGTGGGGTCTAGCTGCAAATAGGATCATATAGAAATCGCTGAAGGCACCTCCCTTGTACGGCATAGAGTGATAGACAAAGATTTTAGATGCTTTTATAATAGTAGCGAGACAATAATTTGATTACAAGCCATGCGCTTATTTTTTAAAAAACCGTAATGATTAATATACAAAAAGTTTTATCAGATTTTATTTAGGCCCAGTTTAGTTTACAAATTTTTTTTCCAAAAACATCACATCGAATTTTTAAACATATGCATGGAGCATCAAATATAGATAAAAACAAAAACTAATTGCATATTTAGGGAGGAAATTGCGAGACGAATCTTTTGAGCCTAATTAGTCCATGGTTAACCATAAGTGCTACAGTAACCCGTATGTGCTAATGACGGATTAATTAGGCTCAAAAGATTCGTCTCGCGGTTTCTAGGCGAGTTATGAAATTAGTTTTCTCATTCGTGTCCTAGAACCTCTTCCGACATCCGGTCAAACGTCCGATGTGACACCCAAAAATTTTCTTTTCCCCAGCTAAACAGGCCCTATTCATTGGGACAAACATAAGCCGCCAGGTTACTTGTACGGATTTGATTTGTATATATTGATACTGTTTTGTGAAACATACATTTAGGTGAGTGATGGTTAATTTAAGTGGTGTAGAACAGAGAAAATGAGATTTACAACTCCTATGAAGTTTTCTTATCCATTTCCTTAGGATTAGAGGATTTGAGTTCACCAAATTCATATAGATTGAATTTCTGTAGCCCAATTTTAGAGAAAACCAAGACACCTTTGAAATGCCCGGAGGCCAAAATAGAAGAATAGGGAAACACATAGGGTTTTGAATAGGAATGCATGCAAAATAAAGTTTATAAAATACAGGTAAAGCAAAAAATCTTGCATCTTAACCCATATCTCCTAAGAAACTAGAATTCAAGACAAAATTTACAAGTGTTGACATTTTTAACTAAAAATTAACTTCATTTATCCCTAGAAGTCTATAATGCATGATAGATTTATACAAGCTATAGACTATAGAAGTGTATAAAACCTGTGTCACTACTTTACCGACAGAATATATTACATGTCATTTTGGGATTGTCGTAAGCTAAATTTATTCATTTATGATCAAGTTTATGAGAAACATCATCATTTTCAACACAAAACAAATATATAGTATAAAATCTATATTTAACTATGGATTTAATATAAATCATTTGATGATGTAAACGCTATTACATTTTTCTACAATTTTAATCAAACTTAAAAAAAATAATTTCAGACAAACCAAAAACATATTACAACACAAGGCAGAGGGAGTGTATATAAATACACCACATTCTATTTTCTGAATGTTCTTTTCATGACTGGAAATAACTAGGTGTGTTATGTAGATATAACTCAATCGGCATCAAGAAACTATATTTACTATTTTTCTCTCGAGAGGGAGGAAAGTTGACAGAAAAGGTCTAACATATGACCTTATTAGCCGAGGTAACTGAGCCATACCAATATACTCCAATGTGCTCCAAAATAAATCAATCAATATCTTAATATCCTATACTAGTTTCGTTTATTTTAGAACCGAGAGGATATGTCATATTGGATGGCGAGGCAACAGCGACGGCCACATGTGGCTTGGGCGCACGGCGTCAGGGCAGGTACGCGTCGCGCGTACTACTGTTTTGGCGCTGGTTGATGAGCAGGTCAAGGACCAGCAGCGACGTCCCATCCCACACGGGATACTCTACGCACACATGACATGATGCAGTGGATGGATGGATGGATTGGTCACGGTTCACGGGAAAGGATGGAAGGGACCCGGCTAACCCTAGCCAGAGGGCCAGCCGGCCCCCTGGAGTACACGGCTACCACTAATCCAGCCAAACCGCCCAACCGGACGGTACTGTGTTCGCATCAATTGCCTGCTATAGCTACTATGACTGCTATCTGCTTGCCCAAATCATTTTCTCCGTATTTCAGCATTACTCCCTCAATCTGAAGATTTTCTTTGAGCCACTTCAAAATTTACTCAATCCATCCCAATTGTAAAAGATTTTGGTTGTATATAACATCCTATATTAAATCTGAACAGACTAGTACTACGATCTGTCCAGATTCGTAATATTAGGAGGTGTTCAATCCAACTAAATTTCTTTATATTTAGGTTGTGTTTAGTTCTTTCCAAAGTTGGAAGTTTGGGTTGAAATTGGTACGATGTGACTGAAAAGTTGTGTGTGTATGATATGTTGATGTGATGAAAAAAGTTGAAAGTTTGGATCTAAACACAGCCTTAGAATGGAGGAAGTAATATCATTGTCTTCTATTTAAGGGGTCTGCGTTATAACCATGATGTACATTATATAGTTAGTTTGTACAAATTTTTGCTGATCCAACAGGGAAAAATGGCCCCATCAAATGGGGCTAGATCCGTCCCTGCTTTAGAACGTAGAAAAATATATACAATTCTCACATGAATTAAATACTTCTATTGTAGAGGAGACCTCACGCCCTCACCGAATTTATTATATTTTTTCAGCATTCTCATACTGTCCCTTCATATGGGTTGACAAATGCGGAAAAATACGTCCACCCAAGCTAATCTAGAATTGTATATTTTTTGTCTTATATTTACAAATAGATCCTTAGAAAAAATTATCTTAGGAATGGACTATTTTCATGGCGCTAACATCATTTTTGTTGTGGACCAACGTGACGGCGCCAATAACATTGACACTAACGCTATCCCCCTCGCCTCCCATAAGTCACAGATGGGAAGGGGGCCAATATCAATTATACCGACACCAAAGACCTAGTTGTATTTTTTTTAAAAAAATTACTTATTAGATAAGAAAATATTTACAAATAGGTCAATATTGGTGCCGATGACCTATTTGTAGAAAATTATTTGCATTTTAATATTTTTGGAATAAAAAATAGAAATGGGTTCAGCCATGTTCCATTTCAAGATGATCGGTTCAGGTCAAGCAAAGATCGAGCAAGCAAAGCATATATACCCGTGTTCACAGACACCAAATACTAATTCATTCGTCTCAAAATAAGCAAAGGATATAATAAGGACATATTTGGTAGAGCTCCAATTTCTAAATTTAACTTCAGGAGTTAGGTTTAGAGTGGAGTTGTGGAGTTACCTAAACCCAGTTTCACATCTCGTCATTTTATGAGAGCACTCTACCTAGTCCCACTCTTATTTTATACGAAACTAAAACTGTTTGACGGTGCTCGAGCTCTATCTGAACATCAATGAACTGAACGGAGGGGGACAAGGTTAATAGGCGATCAGGTGGCGCACGTACGTCTCCCCTCTCCCCAATCCCCAAACGAATATGGCCACCCTTGAATAGCCCTGGCCGTCGCGCGCAGCCGCGCGGGCACACCGACACCCCAAACCAAATCGCAATTAAATCCGCCACGCCACCTCCCCTCTCTCTGCGTTGCATTCCTCCCCTTTCCCTTCTTCCTAGATCTCTCGCACGCACGCTCGCAGTATAGCTCTGCTCGCGATCGGGACCAAACGGTGGTTAGCTGCTTCATAATTGATCGTGTTTTGGTCTGCTTTGTCTTCTCCCCGTGTCCGTTCTCTCCAAAACACCTACTGATTACTACGCCGATGTAATCGTGTTTAATTGCCCTGCTGATTGGTTAGCTGTGGCGTGTCGTCGCTGTCGATTGATCTCTTTGGAAACTGAGATGGGTAGTACTTCTAAATTTATTTATCCTAATTTATTGTAGATGGAGAGATGACTAATTTAATGTGTGTGTGTGCACGTATGGATGGCGTCATGGAAATTTTGATCGATCATGAATATGAATATGGGCCGTGTTTAGTTAGTGTGTCAAATTTTTTTTAAAGTATATAAACACATATTTAAAGTATTAAACGTATACTAATAAGAAAACAAATTACATATTCCATATGTAAATTGTGAGACGAATTTATTAAGTCTAATTAATCCATCATTAGCAAATGGTTACTGTAGCATCATATTATCAAATCATGACATAATTAGGCTCAAAAGATTCTTCTCGCAATTTTTATGTAAACTGTGTGATTATTTTTTTTCGTCCATATTTAATGCTTTATATATGTGTTTAAATATTTGATGTGACGAAATTTTTAAAAGTTTGAAGGGAACTAAACACTGCCATGGTTTGCAGATTTCAGATTTGTTTATCTGTGCCGTCCAATCTTTGTGCGGGATTCAGTTCATTGTTTCTACGCCTTGATTAACTAGTGGTTTCTGTAGTTTTCGTCAGTCGCCTAAAACTTCTACTAGTATTTTTGAACCACTTGAGATTACGCAATTTGTTACTGTGGTATATTAGATGAAACTTTAGCACAGATCAGTGGTGACGAAATTTATGTCTTTTTCCTTCGTAGCAGAAAAAAAAATAAAGAAGGGAGTGGAGATCAAATAGTAAAATCCAGCGGCCAAAAGATGATATATTAGGAAAAATAAATTACCTCACCATTGGATACTCTCCAATATAAAATACGACCTTGGCTACGCGGCACATTGTTTTCCTCGGTGCACAAGTGGATAATGCCAACAATAGTTATATGTATCAGCACCAACAACTTGCTCTAATGATCCGTGCTTAATCTTTCAATTGATACTGAACCCCACTAATCAAGTACTCCCTTTCATTTTAAATATATAAAGTATGTTTAGTTCACGTCAAAATTGGAAGTTTAGTTGAAATTGGAACGATGTGATGAAAAAGTTGGAAGTTCATATGTGTAGGAAAGTTTTAATGTGATAGAAAAGTTGGAAGTTTGAAGAAAAATTTGAAACTAAACTTGGCCATAATATGACTAGAAAAAATGCCATGAGTTACAACGATAAATGATATTTTAATTTTGTTATTGTTATACGTTTTAGTTAAGATGAAATCTATTGTGAGAACTCGTTTGGATATATATATTTTTAGAAAATCATAAGATGCAATTAGGAGTCCGGTCGTCTTAAGTTAGCATGTGAGTTTTTTTAAAAAAAGATATCTTATATAATTCCTTCTGTATTTACAAAAGCAAACGAATTTAAAAACCGACTCAAATACGGATCTGTATTTTAAAAAAACAAACAAACTTAAAAACCGACCTATTCTTGGATGACGTATTAAATTACGGTAAAAATATCTTCAATTGTTATAATAGTAGTGATTATTTTTTTAAAAAAAATTATTATTGTTTATTTTGTTATAATTGGTACGCATAACTTTTATTTTTTTTATATATTTTTACAAAATAAAATAAAATATATGGTAAAAATGGTATGTCAAAATCTAAATGGTTGAACATATGTCAAAGTTAAAGGTGCCATGTATTAAAAATGGAAGAAAGTAGTTAATTAGTAATTAATTAGAGTGCGTAAGATGATCTCGATGCCGTAAGATTAATTAAACGACGGTGACGTGCTGCGACCTTTGGGGGGTGAAGTAGTAGGTTTGGTTGCGCCAACGCTATCGAACAAATTTCAATGGGGATGTTGAGCTTGTGCCTTGTGGTCACATAGATTTAAATGGCGAGACAGATATATTGTTTCCATGTGAAAGCTCATATTCTTGCAAACCCTTCACCTTATGCAAGATTTTAGTATAATTTATTAAGTTCAGGAGGGAAAGCTCTTCCCTAGTCTCCCTTTTTTTCTTAAAATAATTACCGGGAATTCTTGCCATATCAATGAATTTCAATCTAGGTCCCTAGCCAATCAAATGGGGTGGGAGATTAGTGGGTCAAATAATTCAGGGCCTCTTTGGAAAACTACCACTGCAAAATTTGAACCATTCCAAGCTAATCAATCCGTCAGAGATTGGTTGGTCTCTGTTTATATATAGGAGTTTCTCGTTAGTTAGTTACTTAAATGTACTTACGAATTTGGTATTAACGAGAAAGAAAAGCCCATAGGCTATGTTTAGATCCAAAGTTTAGATCCAAACTTTAGTCCTTTTCCATCACATCAATCTGCCATACACACACAACTTTTCAGTCACATAATCTCTAATTTTAACCAAAATCCAAATTTCGCGCTGAACTAAACACAGCCATAGTTCTAGAAGCTGCAAAGTAAACAAGTTGATAAAAAAAAAAGGTAAGGAAGATCATCAAATGGATATCCTACACCAGTCACTCTCTAGATCTTTTGCAAAGGAGTACCTTCTCTTGGCATATCCGTGATGGTAGAACCTAGGCCACTTCGTTTCATTTTTTTTCTTTATTTATTTTCTTTCTCCTATAGGTTTACTCAAATGTGCAAGCAAAAAATATCCAAGACTTGGAGTTCATAAATGTAATCATTTTCCCTATATGAGCATGCATTTCGAATATATATACATACATACATACATACATACATACATATATAGACATACTATACTACAGATGGATTGCGTTGTATTAAAACACAACCCACCCCCTACCCCCCACCCCGCCCCACCCTACCCTGTACCCCCGACCTCCTCCCCCACCCCATACAATAATAGTAATTATGTTACTACTAAACTTCCTCATATATATAGGATTCATACACTCATTTTTTCTTCTGTTAATTTCTTTCTATTCTTTCAGATCTGGAGCGAGGAGGTTGCCAGCGGCGATTTGAGAAAAGGCAGCACCGACGAAGGCCACCACGCCGCCGGGAAGAGACCACCGCGCCGCCCGCGGATCTGGAAGCAAGCTCCACGACGATGGGCGCCTGCCTTTTTCGCCCACGGCCTCCACTGGCTTCCCTTCCGCCGCTGCCTCGAGCTCCTCCCCACAACCTCCCGACCGGCCCTTGCCGATCTGCTCCGCGTTGGCGAGCTATACGGAGGAGCCAACATCCTTCGTCCTCATCGGCGGCCGCCAGATTGCCACCATCGCCCACGCTTGATTGTCGTGATTGGCAGCTAATTGCTCACCTTCATATCTATCCCCGGTGGCGCGTGCACCTGCGTTATCGGCCAAAGACCTCACCACGTCTCCTCCGTGCACCCGGCATCAACTCCACCACCCATCGGATCTGCTCCCTTTTCCTGTTGTCTTCATTTTTTTTCTTTCTTTTTACACCCTGTTGTTTTCACAGGGATCAGAACCATGGATAATTGTGGTTAGGCTTGCTGCTGCTGCTGCTATACTGTTGTTTTGATGATGAATTCGGTGCATCCTTCCTTCCTTCGATCTTGATTTTGGTTCATGTTCATCTTTTCTTGATTTTGGTTGCGGCAGCGATGGCAGCAAGCAGCGAAGTCGCGATTCACGAGGGGCGCTACGGCATGCAGGGAGCGGCAAGGAGCTGGGCTTCTGGGGGAAGCCTGGCAGGGGCAAATGCACCGGGCGCCTAGGTGGTCAGATGGGAGCAGAGCAACGCAGCGCTTCTCCCTGTATGAATTCTTTTGGTTCCAACAGTGAGTCAGTAAGTATGGCATTTTTTTCTCAATCTTTCTGATTCTAGACCTGTAGTTTGTATTGTCAATTGAAGGGGTCTATAATTTCTGAAATTTATTGGTAGATCTTCAAATTGCAACGGAGAAGAAAACACCATTACTTAATTACTTCATGGCTCCATTTTTGTTCAGACTTACTGTGAGAAATTCCCCTGGAGTTTGGGAACATGCCTAAACTTAGCTACCTGTAAGTGATATTTGTCTTATGTAGATGATGTTTTTGTAACTCCAGTTGATGTGGAGCACTATAGGAGGTTAAGGTTTGGAATTTTTTTTCCATGCATGGCAACTTAATGACAATGATTAGTGGGGTTAAACATATGTGGATGATAAATACTGAAGAATTTTGATGACCTTGTGGTCTGTGTCCATCAGTATGATTTTCGTTATTTTAAGTGACGTTGTGCACAATACTCACAGCCAACAACTCAGTTCTCCTTGTGATTAGGAATAGTAAGCAAGAGAATACCTCCACTATAGTCTATAATTGCACTAGCTAGTCAATTCCCTGGAAATGTTAAATAATATGGTTGCTAAAATGAATTTAACAACCATGGACAACCTACTGAAATGAAAAATGGCAGTATCGTTTTAGCAGCAACCATTGCAAGCATAAACACACTATATATACTATGTCATGTATGATGGATTGATGGGTCTGTGAACACAACAGGAATAATCACAATTAGAAGTAATTTTACTCTGAAATTGGTCACTACTCACTACATACGGTCCTATCTAATACAACTGATCGATCGATTTCCTTTGAATCGCTCACTATATATGGTCTTATCGAACAGGAATAATCACAACCGGGCATGGTTGATGGATAAATGTTGGCGGGGAAGATTAAGGAATCTGCAACACTGCGTGGGCTCGATATTGATGCGTGGCACTTGCACTATCCGGCGTCCACGGGTCTTTCTCAAGATCAGAGTAACTATTTACTTGTATTTGTATAAAAAAAATATGGATAACAAAGATGTGTAAGTAAATCTGAAATCATTTTTTAGTAAAAGAAAATTCTGAAATCGTTTTGCTATGGTCAACTAAACAAACTCTGAAATTGATTTTGCTTGATGAACTAAACTCTGAGAAATGATTCTATGTTTGTTAGGCAGAGTTGTTCCCATCACACTAATGACTAGCTTTATATTACATCATTTCCATCAATTGCACAACCAACACAATATGTGTGCAGCAGAACATTGCAAATATTGGTATGTACAATAAATTAAGTGGTGAGGATTAATTACTTTGGTGATGGCATGTCAATATGATTATGTGTGTTTGATTCTCAATTTACTATAGATATTTCTGACAATGTAACAATGTCAGATTTAATTTTTAGCTTGAGTGATGCTTCAATGATTTTTGTTTCCTGTATTAGTGCAAACCCCATGCTAATATTTGTGTGGAGTTGTTTTGTTGCCCTTTAGGTGGTACATGTAGAAGAGCCCTAGGTACTGGCAGAGGAAAGGCATCCATCGCATCTCTCGTCTCTGCTGCTCAAAAGGCTAAAACTATATGATTTTGTGCCTCTAGTAAACATTGGGAAGTTGGAAAGTGGTCTTCTTGAGCGGATTCATTGACAAGCTACTATGTTTATTGCCTGTAATGTTTATTCTGGAGATGCACATGCCTAAAATGTTTTCATGATATGCATTGTGTTTGCGCATGTTTCAGATGCAATGTTGACAGCCATCGATTTAATAGTATGTTTGAGAACCATCAGTGTAATAGTGACTTGGTTTCTAATAAGAGAAATTTTATGGCAAGATCAATATGTTATGTTGAGTCCATTGGTGTAACAGTAATTTATTTACTAAGAGAAATCTTGTGGCAATACCAATACACTAATTCTAAGTAATTTACTTACCAAGAGAACGTATACGAACCAATTGGGAGCACTACCATCCTAAGTAATTTATTTACTAAGAGAAGAGCTGAGAACGACCTGAGAGTAATTCATTTACTGAAAAAAGGAACCAAATTGAGAAGAACTGAAAACAACCTCGGAGTAATCCATTTACTGAGAGAAGGAATCAATTTGGGAGTACAGCAGTGTTAGTAACTCAGTTACTCATAGGCTGATAGAATCAGTAATCTTGTTACTAAGGAGACAATCACGAAAGAAGTGTGGGAGGAAATAAAAAAGGAGAGAAAAAATGTGCGGGCTAGTTATGTGGGATTGATGGTGTGGGAAATCTTTTGATAGTAACTTGTTTATTTATTGAACTAAAAGCATTGATAGTTATTGATTTACTTAACGAAAGAAAAGCACTGATAGTAATTGATTTACTTAATGAAAGAATTTTTTTTTAGAGTTTTTTTTTAGAGAGGGAGGGATGGGGGAGTGTTTGTGCGGGATGGCTGGGTTGGGGGGGGGGAGGGAGTGCTGTGAGGAGAGTAGTTTAGTTATAACACACTCTAGGTGCGGTTTAGCGCATCTATATATATATATATATATATATATATATATATATATATATATATATATATATAGACACACACTTATATATGTACTATTCATATGCACATACGCGAATTTACATGTTGGATTAAGAAAAACTAATAAACCCCTATATATATAATGTATTCAAAGAAAATTACACTCTTGAAACTAAGGATTTTTGTTTCATTACAAGTTGCGTAGCATATATCGGCTTTAATTATTAGAACCTTTTTTTAATCCTTTTTAGCTATTTTTATTTCTTAAGGATAACTAAGGATTTATCTCACTACTCTTCTTTTTATTTATTTTAGTAAGAACCTATTGGTCGTGTGTCTCGTAGCTGAGACTAGGAATGCAATACATTTCCATTAAAAAAAAGTACTCGAAGAAAAAAAAAGAACAATGAAATGCAGTGGCTGGTACGCTGCACACGAACATTGCAGGTCGTTTTCGTTCCATTTGTCATGCGAATTTAAGCAAAGTTAACTTGTACGAGTGAACTAGCTAGATAGCTTATCGTGCTACTTGATCCGTTCGTCCAATTGTTGGACTTGGACTTTTGTGAGTCACTGGTAGAGTATGTATATATGTGCATGGACCCGGTGGTTGCAATCATCTGTGTCATGGCACCAAGTTTTGGATCATATTAGTGGATTAATTAACTGTAATTGACATGGCCACATCAACCAGACGTGTACCAGCGTGTGTGCACGAGTGTGCTCACGGTTGGGTTGGGTGAATATTGTTCTACTCCCTTGCTCGCGTCAATTTTTTCGGCGAATTATTGGATTTGCTTGGAGATGAATAGTAGACTTCAATAATAAACAGTGTTCATTTATCTGAGGAAGAAACCTGATGGTTGACCTAATTAATTATAAACCAAACAAGTAAGTAACTCATAATAAATGGTCTAAGCTATGCAATTAGAGAATTTTTTTTTCAAAAACATATTTTTAGAAACATTTTAATCCATGGTAGTAATTAGGGGAGTGTTCGGCAGGCCAGCTGCAGATGAAGCTGTGGGCTGGGTGCACTGTTCGTGCCGGCAGCCGAACATCGAAAAAGCTAATGGGCGGCTAGTCGCGCGCGCGCTCCCCCACGCGACTGGACACGTGTCGCGTGCGGAGAGGGCGGCGGACGGCGCGCCGCGACTGAGGAGCGATTTTTCCGTTTTATTGGTTTTTTTCGTTTCTCTTCCCTTTTTTTGTTTTTTTCGTTTCTCTTCCGTTTTTGGTTTTCCCCCCTTTTTTAAAGATGTACGTATTACAAAGTTTGTATTCGTGTGTATACCAAATTTGTATTCATACATATACAAACTTTGTATTCGTATTTTTTCTCTTGGTTTTTAATATATACATATACAAACTTTGTATTCGTATTTTTTTCTCTCGGTTTTTAATATGTACATATACAAAGTTTGTATACACGTATGCAAAGTTTATATACGCGTATGTAAAGTTTGTACACGTGTATATAAAGTTTGTCGTGTATATAAAGTTTGTATATATGTATATTTTGTATACATCGATTTTTGGTACACATAAAAATTATATATACACACATATATACTTTGTATATATACATAAACTTTATATTATTAATATAAAATTTATACGTATGTATACAATAATATTAAGTTTATATGTATGTATACAAAGTATATACATATATATACATGTAGTAGTAGCAGTAGTAGTGTATGAGTTATAGTAGTAATAGTGTTAGTAGTGGATCTGGTGGTCACGCGCCCGCGCGACTGATCGCGCATCAGGGGCGCCCGCCGAACATGCCCTATATGGATAATTTGAAATTAATGGGACCGTCGGTTATGTGGATGATTACTGTTTTGTGAGGGATTTTTTTCTATCCCATGAAAAATATGTCATATCAATTGATCTTCATGTACAGGGGAAAACAAACTTTTTATTACTCTATTTTGAGTCCTTCCTAAGAACTTGTTTGTTTAATCCTCAAATCATGGAAAATAATCCCACATCAAAATAAGTGTATGATATATCCTCTCCAAACACCTTCAATCCCTTTATGGGAGTGATTAACCGAATAAGATCTAAAGGATATCCATGGTAACCAGCGGTGGTGTCATCGTCGGTTATTTTGGGTGGCCACTCAACTTCTTGTGATTATTCGTAAAAAATAGTGTTGTGTTAGAGATTGACCAGATTGTTTATATCAAATGCGTGGCATAGTTAGATTTTCCTGGCTCTAAAAAAATCAGCGAAACGGTTAATCAGTAGCTAGAAGGAGAAACCACAAGCCATTTTCTTCAATGGAAAAGAGAGCTAGTGCACTCAAGATGCTACTAGCAATGTGGTCACTCTTCTCTCTGCGTGGTTCTGGACCTGCATGCAAGCCTGCCGGCTCTGCAAACGCACTACTACTGCTGCTGCTCTCTAGGCAGCAACAGTTTCGCTTGTTCTTTCCCCTCGAAGAACCGCATAAAGCTACAAACAAACATATACACGGATGATGCCCATTAGATTCCATCACAAAACTTGAGACAGGCAAGAGGACCACACTGCATCCACAAATACATATACATGCATCTCTGCATCACTGCATGTATGCTTCCTCTCAGTCTCTCACACATTTGTAGCAGTAATACCCTGTCACCTACTCCTACTATGCTTCTCTTCTCTGAGAGTCAGGGCACTGCTTGTTGCAAAGCACGATCCCATTGCATGCTACAGTACACTGCTACTATACAATTCAGTGTACACTACATGTATCATCAGAAGTTCAGTACATGCAGCAGCACTGTAGCAGTAATATTTCAGTCTTCAGAGTGGATGTATACATGTATGGACAATTGCACACTGGCTTTTAGGACCATCTTGGATTGATGCTAATATAGTACCGTACCAACTTTTTTTAGTTTGAATAGTAAATGTGATGGTTTGGTTTGATGTTAAATTGCTGATAATGCCTTTGTTCAATTTAACATAATTTTAGAACTTTCTTAACCACAATATGTAGAATTTTGCTTCTAATTGGCATAAATCCAAACATAATAGTAGTGATTTACAATGGTACCATACCAAAACATGGATAGTGTCAAAACTACCAATATTTACCAATATTTTAGGTTGCATTTAGAGGTAGAGGTAGGGTATTTTACCTCTCCGCATGTAGAACAATCCATTAATGCATAATTAATATGATTTTTTTTGAAAACATATCTTTAGTAGTTTAGGAATTTCGGGCATAAAAAAAGAGTGGATTGAAGTTAGAAAGAGGTGATAAATGACACATCTTTAATAGGATACTACTAATACCAAACAAGTTCATAGCTGGTGAGAGCCGTAGCAGCTAGCAAGAAATTAAACAGGGTTTATAAAATCGTGCCGTTAATCCGTTATCACGATTATCACATGTGGTAACCTTTTCTATTTGTGAAACCACGGTATACCTCGCGGTAACCGCTAAACCATATGGTGACGGTAACCCTACTGTAGACGGTTTGATAAAACCTTGTGCCAGCAGTGTATCTACTCCCGTGCTGGGCCAGGGCCAAGGGCCAGCTGCGTGCACGCTTGTGGGCTCAGGTGGAAAACCATTGCAGCCGTGCCCCACCTGATATCACGGTGAATTCCGACCGTACGCTTTGGATCGGACGGCCCCGCGCGCCGGGCCCCGCTTGGGTGACATACCGGATCAAGCCGTTGATGCATTCCCGCCGTTCATCCTCCTTTCCAACGACTAAAGCAATCACGATCTTGATCATGGTCCGTCCATCGTGAAACCAACGGCTCTAGTACGAGCATCAGAGAGACTAACCGTAATTTTTTTTTTCGATGTACAAATGTCACCATTGCTGAAGAGAAGCTCAGGAGAGTGGTATATTTTCAATGGTAAAAAAAGTTGGTATTCAGTAAACTGGAGATTGTTCAGGCGAAGAAGGATGGCGGCATGCGTCCATGAGATTCTGAGAGCATTTTCAGGGGATGCTGGGGACTCTACCGGCAGACAGGCACCGGCAGAACATGATGCTGCTTGCAGCAGCGTAGCACAGAGCCTGTGGTGCCACTGAGCGATCCACGCGTTTGATGCAACGTGGTAGCTGCAGCACAGCGCTCCCTTCTTCTTAAAATGTAACTATTTTATTTATTTTAAAATATACTTCCTCCGTTTCAGTATATTTATGTCTAGATTCATTAACATTTATACGAATGTAGACAATATTAAAAAGTCTTATAACTTAAAACAGAGGAAGTAGCTATTTTTTTCCAAACGGTCATCCTCCTATCTCGAGTGCTTTTTCAACCAATCATAATTTTCTAATCATTTAATTTCACTTACTTCTTTAATTATCATACAAATACATAGGAATATGTATATTCTAGAACCAATTGACGAGTAACTTAGTAGTTAGTCATATCCAGATTCGTAGTATTATGATATATCCGATTTAATTTAAGGTTATTATATTTTAAAACAGATGTAATAATAAATAATAGTGTGTGGCCCATAGGTGGGCCGTAGTTTCTCCAGGAGCTCACATCAGCTGTTACTTCCACGGAAAAGCAAGGCAATGGCGACTTTTCCTGCCTCTTCTCATCAGCCATTGCCATTGCCAATGCCAATGCTGTCCTCTTCAACAATTGACAGGCCATTTAATTCGATCCATGGACTGAAGGAAAATATTTGTATATACAAATACTCTGCTAGTACTAGCAGATATATAGCTTTTCACTGAAAAGTAAAAAAGGTAAAATGGTAGTACTGTGCTACAGCAAAGGGGGTTCATTTGAGAGAGAAATCAAGGAGAGCTGCATCATTTGCTCCATTGAAAGGGAAACAGAAGAAAGTCTACAATGCAGTCGTCCTCAAAGGTGGGACCCACTATGATTGTCGATGAGACCTGGCCCACATGCAAGGGCATGCTATTTATTTTTCACTGTTATTTTTTTTCTCAGTTGGTAATTCAACTATCAAAGGGATTGCATGGAAGAAATGTTTATTGGAAAATAATAATAATTCAGTGGGCTTTGATGATCTTATATACTCAAGTGCAAGCCCCTTGCTTCCCTCTAGGCTTTATCACCTGCCCTTTTTGTTTTTTTTTTCTCTTGGTTTAGAAAAGATGAGACATTGGTAGAGTGAAGATTTCCATAATCAAGCATGGCATCATTTCGGTTCAGTGTTGCAATAATAAAATGCAGAGCCCTGATCTAATGACCAAAAACTAGAGAGAAAGAGGGTCCAAAAGATTGGGCCCACAAGCCTCTCTACAGCTCCACTTTCACTTTGTGTGTGGTAATTTTCCTTTTTGCCCCTGCAAGAAAAGCAAATGCTTTTGGTGCCTTTGTTTGCGACAAAACAAAGCAGGTTTTACATCTAATCAACCCTTGCTCAGTGGTTGATAGTGATAGGGGTGATGATGGTATTTACAGTGATGATGATGATGAGAGGGTTTGTTTTGCAGAAAAGAGACTCTGGTTTAGTTTTAGTGGTTGTGCCAAAGTTCAGCATTTGTTTTTCTTCAATGTATTTTCCTGGGACTTTTACTTTAGGAAAATGTTCCAAAGCGAACGCTTTCTCGCTAAAATTAACATCTCTAATTCAAATTCAAATAAGAGCAATCTTCTTTTTCAACAATGGAAGAAAGATGCGGCGATTTGATCAATCACTGTTTCCAACTGCTACCGCAATTGCAAGTTGAGAACAGCGAGAGCTTCTAAACACTTCTGAAAGTAGAAAAAAACAGCACACAGATTGTCAAGTACACTTTCAGGAAAGGCCATTGTTACGTAGTGATGGAAAAGAACTAGCTTGCGGTGATCATCTTCTTCCACCCGGACTGAAGTCTGAAGAATCAAAAGTTGCAATGGCTGGTGATGGAGTGATGGCGATGCAGTTGCCTTTACGTTCTCTGCTCCCATTGGGCTGGAAATTGGAATCTCTCACCGCATGATGCATACGCCGCAGGCCTGCAGCTCTTTCATCAGCAGAGCTAAGATATTAGCAATGGATTCATGGAGCTCTTTGTGCAGTAATTGAATTTGTTCTTTTGATCTCTCTCTCTCTCTCTCTCTCTCTCTCTCTGTGTCACACACACACACACACACTTTTACAAGAAGCAGTTTAGCACTAACAGTGCATGATTCGCTTTCACCTCCGTTCTGTTATTTTACCTGCCCAGTGGTATTACTGCTTTATCATTCGGATAGTTTTGTTTTGGTTCTAGATGAGTCTACAAATTTTGGTCCTTCCAGAAGCTTCCAGATAGTTTGTTTTGTAATTTTTGTTTAGGGCGGAAAAGAGTTCAGGCATCCGGGATCGTGTTCCTTCTGTTTATTCAGAGCCCAAACATCCAGAGATACTGGTCCGCAGGCCACTGCCTTGGCCCAATATAACTACATAAGCCTAGTTACATGCATGGCTTTCTCTAACGAAAAGAGAAGGAAAAAGTACACCGGAGGTCCCTCTACTTGTCATCGAGTTACATCATCGAGTTACATCATCTAGTGCAAACTAGATCCCTTAGCGATTTTAACTCTGGTTTTGTCCGACGTGACAGCTGATTCAACGTGAAACCCATACATATCAGCCTCTTCTTCCCCCTAACCTCTCCACCTCGGAAGAGGCTCGTCTGACATGTGGGTCCCACACACTCGTCATAGGGCGGGCAGTACGTTAGAGGATCACGTTCCCTCCACCTCTCTTTTTTTTCTCACTTCTCTCATCAGTTGGGACTTGGGTTGGGCAGTCGGCGGGGGAGGAGGCCGGTGGAGGAGGTGGGAGTCCAGGGGCAGGCGACGGGCGACGAGGCGGCGGCGGGGGCGGCGACGACGCGGGAGCAGGAGGGCCTCCCCCCATGCCACCGCCACCACCGCCGCCCGTCCTCTCACGCCGCCACCGCCGTCGGCGAAGGAGGTGGGCACGGCCGTCGGCGGTGGAGTGAGGCGCGACCGGCGGGGCGGAGCTGGGCGCGGGCGGCAGCCGCTGGTGGAGGAGTTGGGCGGGGGCGGCGGCGGCGGGGAAGGGCGGGCGCGGGAGGCCGTGCGGCAACTGTGACATATGGCAACAGATTTATTAGCTCATTTCATCCATTCATTAAAACAGGATATCTCAAAATCATCAAGCAATATATGGGCACATCCTGATATGCAGACTGCAAACCATCAGTAAGAAGTAACGAGAAGCTCAGGATGGAGAAAAAGCATAGCCGCACAGCAACCATTAGGCGTTCCTCAGTTACGCATCACAAATTGTTTCAGACATTTAGCGTCACCACCGAATCAGGTAGAATGATAAAAGGAAAAACAGGAATGGAACACAACAAGTGTTCAGATCCCTATGTTTCTGTAGGCTATTAAGCAACTAGCTCATAGAAGTCATACTATTCTCATCCAGCACACTACCATCATCAGTTCATCACCACAAAAAAAAAAACTCATCAAATCTTCCATAGGCTGTCGCAGCAGAGCAAAACTTCCTGTGCATCAGATCACCGGTTTACCTCTTGAGGCGGAGGAAGATCACCACGGCAACAGCTGCCACGGCGGCGCCGACGGCCGCAGCTCCAGCCATCACCGGCCACGCGACCCGCTCCTTGCAGAGGGCCCCAGGTGTCGGAGCAGCCACCGTCACGTCCTCCGCAGCGGCAGCGGCGGCCTTGGCCCTGGCCCTCTCCTTCACGGCGGCGTAGGACTTGGCGCGGTTCTCGGCAGCGGTGACGGTGACCTCGTCCTCCGCGACACTGCCGTTGGGGTTGGTCTTCTCGGCGACGACGGCGGCGTAGGACTTGGCGGTCACGCCCAGCTGCTACCCCGCCGCCCGCGCCCGCCGCACCGTGCCCAGCTGCTCCGTCACCGTCACCCGTGGAAAGGGGATGAGAAAGGTAGAGGTGGAGAGGGGAGGGGAAGAAGAGGCTAACACGTGGGATCCACGTGGGTCCCATGCTGAGTCAGTTGTCATGTTAGATAAAACTGAAGTAAAAACCGTGAAGAGATAGTTTTGCAATGTTTTTGTAAGTTAGGGGACGTGTTGATCCGGTTTTACGATTTAAGGACGATTTTGTACCTCAATGTTAAGTTGAGAGGCCTCCGGTGTACTTTTTTCAAAGAGAAAAAAATGTTGCATGCATCTTGGGCCGGCTCCCTCGGCCTTAGAATCAAATCATTTTTAGTGAATTCTAAATGAGAACCTAAACTGCTAAGCCATGCTTATAGTTAAAAAAAAACGCAAGAAGCCACTTACGCAGGAAATCCCTTTGGATAACTGCTGTCACTGGACTTGGCATTGATAGTGCAGCTGCAGAGAGAATAGATTGGTCAAATCTTCAAATTGTGCAAGGTCCTGATGAGCGGGAGAGGGATGTACCCATGGAACATGATGAGATGTTTGTGTTATTGGGGTTGAATGCCGGTGTTGTGCAAGAGAGTACAGATGATCTGGAAAATGCTGAGGGTGTGGCTATCCCTGTAGACGATGACGTCCTAGAAGAGCATCACTATTCCTATGATATGGAACGCACTGTGATTACTAAAGACACTTCTTACCCTACCATGAAGCAATTTAGACTAGCCATCAGATAATATGCAATAAACAAAGAGTTTATTCTAAAGATAGAAAAGTCTGATCCTACAAGATTTATCGGCAGATGTATCGCTGAAGGATGCCCTTGGAGAATCTTGGCACGCAAGACACCAGATGAAACACTAATCACGGTATATTAATTTTGATATATAAGTTTTTCCTTATAATGCTGTCATTGCCTATAATTTTACCTAGTATTGATTATTTGTTTTGCATGTTGTTGCTTTTGCAGTTCAATGATCTAGTTGATGTCCACAAGTGTAGTTCTGCTAGCAGGATAAGAACTCCTATGGCTTCTCTAGGTTGGGTTGCATCCAAGGCAACAAAAATTCTGAGGACGACTCCAAATATGACCGCAAAAGAGATGCAAGAAAATTTGCAGGATGAGTACAATGTAACAATTGGATACAACACAGTGTATAGGAGAAGAGCTAGGGCACTTGATGAGATGTATGGAAGCTAGGAAGCAAGCTTTCAACTTTTGTACAACTTCAAGGCACAAGTTGAGATTAGCTCCCCACGGAGCATTGTTGAAATTGGTATTAAAGAAGCGAAAGGTGATGTACACTTTCATAGATTCTTTATCTCCTTTAAGGCTTGCATAGATGGCTTCCTGAATGGGTGTAGACCATATATTAGCATAGATGCAACTGCCTTGAATGGTAAATGGAATGGCTATTTGGCTGCTGTTGTTGCTTTGGATGGACATAACTGGATGTTTCCTTTAGCTTTTGGCCTTATAGATGGAGAAACAAGGGATAATTGGACATGGTTTATGAATCAGCTGAACAGAGCAATAGGTGATCCCCTATTATAGCAGTGTGTATAGATGCACCCAAAGTTTTAGAACATGCAGTAAATGACGTATTTCCATAGGCAGAACAAAGAGAATGTTGTAGGCATCTTATGGAAAACTTTAAGAAGAAATTTCATGGTGACATCCCTAACCATAGGTGGCCTGCAGGGGCATACAAGATAGTGGATTATGAGTACCACATGTCTGAGGTCCTAGCAAAATGCCAAGCTGAGTACCTTAAGAAACATCATAATTTATTGTGGATGAGATGCATGTTCAACATTGAGATCAAGTGTGACTACATCAACAACAATTTGGCTGAGTCTTTTAACAATTGGATAAAGGAAATAAAGGATCTTCCTGTTGTTGAACTAGCAGACAAACTGATGGCAAAAATCATGAAACTTTTTAATGATAGGAGGAGGATTGGAGCGAGAGTACATGGGCACATACTACCAGTTGTGGTTCTTCAATGTAACTCAAGGACTAGAGGCTTAGGACACTTGAAGGTGTATCCAACTACAGATTATAGTGCAGAGGCGAAAGATACAACTAATGATCAGCTGAGGCATGTTGTTACAAGCAAAACAATGGAGTGTACATGCTTTGAATGGCAGCACACGGGGAAGCCATGCCAACATGCACTTGCATTTCTTACTACACAAAGAAATGTTGATATGAATCTTTACATTAATGAGTGCTATTCCGTAGAAAGGTTCAAGGCTGCATATCAGGGGGAGATATGTCCTATGACAGACAAGTCCCAGTGGCCCAAGGTTGATAATGGTTTTGTACTTCAACCACCAGTATATAAAAGAAGTGCTGGGAGGCATCGAAAAGTTAGGATCAAGGGTTGCTTGGAAAATGGTGCCAAAAAGAGGTAAATTGTCGAACTCATATTAATGTCCACATGAGAAAAATAGTATCCATATGTGTCACGCCCTAAAAATCGCCTAAATTAATAATTCATATTTTAAATCATTTTTAGAAATTATTTTAAAAGCCTACAAGTTAAACTCTAATAATCTAGGAAAATTTTCAACATAAAATTGAGCTAGATAAAATTTTATTAAATACTTTGCTTGTTCCTCTATTTTCTAGATTTTTCTGGGAATTATTTGAGCAAGGGAAGTATTTTTGATAAATGAAACATCATTTCACGAATTATTTTAATTGGAAAAGTTTTAAAAACCCTCCCCTAAGCCGTTGGGCCGAATTCGGCCCCACATCTCCTCTCTCCTCGCGCGCGCTTGGCGGCCCAAGCCGGCCCAGCCGACGCCGCCCGCCCCCTCCTCCTCCAGCCGCCGACAGGTGGGGCCCACCTGTCGGGTCTTCTTCAACCTCCAGCCGCCGGCCGAGCCGAGCCCGAGCCGCCGCCTCTCTCCTCCGAATCCGCCTCAATCGGTTGCTTTCGAGTTCGATTGGTTGAGGGGTTTTTATCCCCTTGTTGTCCTCTATCTTATCCCCCAAAAATCGGAGCAAATCGTTGAGTATTTTATCCGAATCGAACTCGTTTTCGAGTTTATCTCCAAAACCGAGTTTTGATTTTTTTCCGGGTTCGATTCCTCTCGGTTGGAGCCCGATCTCTTCAATCCAAGCCTATAAATAGCATCCTCTAGTCTTCCTCTTTCGTTTGCCCCCTCTCCCGTGGTCTCCCGTGCCCCGTAGAGCCGACGCCGCGCCGCCCTAGCCGCCGCCGCCGCCGGCCGACCTGCGGTCGCCTCGCGCCGCCGCCTCCGCCGTCGCCGCCGCTTGCCGCCGCCGCCTCTAGGTGCGCCAAGGGGTGGGGAAGCCCGGCCGCACCTCCCCCTTCGCCGCCGGCCGCCGTAGCCCGCCGCCGCCGCGCCGCCCGAGCCGCCGCCGCCGCCCCTCGTCGCCGGCCGTCGTCGGTCGTTGTTTGTCGCTTCGGTGAGTACCGTTGGGTTCGTCTCGTCATCCTCTACGTGTAGGTGTCCTCCAAAACCCCGGCCGACCTTCCTAGCGCCGGCGAGGTTGTCGTCCGTACCAAGCCGCCATTGATGACGTCATGCTGACGTCATCATCCCCTCTTTTTCAGTTTTTTTTAATAGATGAAATAGATTAAATCTTCGGAAAATCATATCTAAATAACCGTAGCTCCGATTTGAGTGGTTCAAGTTGCTAAATTTTTCTAAAATTGAGATCCGCATGTTAAAAATATCCACATGTACTGTTTATGCTTGTTTTTGTACTGTTTTGTTGATTTTATTTATTTGCTTTAGTTTCCGACGTTCCGGAGGAGAGCGTTTTCGTTGAGGAAGGTTCGGAAGCGTTTGCGGAAGCTCAAGGCAAGTCACACAGATCCCAAACAACCCTTTGAGCATGTTGAACCCGTTTAAAGCTAATGTTTTATTTCAACTTATGCATTATTTTCGAATGTCATCGGGTGGTGAGCCTTTCCCAGTTAATTAATGGCCGAAGATGACTTTATTTTCCTATGGGTTATAATTTGATTAGCTTGAACCTTATATATTGGATTGGATCAGCTAAATGCTATATATAATTGCTTAGCCATGCTTAGAAAGATAAGCTCATTAATGGGATGAATCATATATGCTACATTATCATTTATGTATTCAATGGTAGCTCACAATGGTTAATCGTGTTATGATAATTAATTAATAATTAAAACTTGGTTAAGGTGGGTTGTGAGCATGTGGTTTTGAAGGTCGTGCTCATGGCAATTAAGGACCGGTTCACGAGCTACTGTTGTGAAACATTTACCGTGCCAACCACAAGCCAGCGTGGGCAACGGTTTTATCTTTTGTATAGCATGATTCATTATGGTGTGCCAGACTGAGAAGCGGCGAGAAGTCCGTGGGGGTCGTTGCGGAGTCGATTGCCTCTGATTTTGGAGGGGAGATTATGATCCAGGAACGGTGCACTGTGGTGAGTTGTGTTGTGCGAAGGGTATTGTCACAGTTCCTTTCCGAGGTACCGTGGTGGTGCTGAGGCGCATGGTGACATGTTGTGGGATTGTGTCTTGTGGGTACAGTGGTACACCTCTGATCAGAGTAAAACTATTCGAATAGCCGTACCCGCGGTTATGGGTGAGTCTAACAATGTTTTTCGTGATTAGTCTCACACTACTCATTATTGGTGATAAAATGTGATAATTAAATTGACTCCTGGTTTGGAATGATATATTCCTGGTTTGGAGGTTTGATTTGTACAACCGGGGTTGGTTGTTCAGATGAGGTTGGGCCTATGCAACACGGGTGTGTTGTATGGTGTTTATTTAATACTGATCAATTAATCAACCGTTTTACTATTCTCTTAAATATTTACTAAATACTGTTTATGCAAATGAGCTACATTATGCCTTCCTTTGTTATCCTGTGCACTTGCATATTTGCTGTGTGGCTTGTTGAGTATGTCATATGCTCATTCTTGCAATATTCATTCATCAGAGGAGGAGTGCTTCAGTGAAGGTGATGATCTGGAGGTCTAGGCTTGGTCCGGGTTAAGTTGCCTCTGGAGTGGAGTCGCCATAGCTGTTCCGTAGTTTGTTTTATTTGTTTTTTTCCGCTGCGTAGAAATTTTATTCTCTGAGAGGAACTATCTACCTCTGTAATAATTTATTATATCGCGAATGTTAATTAGTTGTTTATTAGTACTCTATTATCAATTTGTTATTGTGTGCCTCGGCTGATTACTGGACGAGGACTTAACACACATGTAAGCGTTTGGAATTTTGGATAGAAATTCCGGGCGTGACAAGTTGGTATCAGAGCCACCTTGACCTTAGGACAAGCCAAATGGTAAACGTTAAGTAGCCTTCAAAATATTTTGGAAAAAATAGGACTGCTCTTCTCTATTCTCTTACAAACTAATTAAGTTGGCAGCACATGCAAGGTCATGCACAAAAATATGTTAAATTCTACTTTTTAAAAACGAAAAGCTGTTTTCTTTTAGAAAAAAAAAATCTCTCTTTTCCTTTTACTGATTCAAGGTATTAAATAGTTTTTAGAATTTCAATGATTAGTCGGCACTGTACATCTATTATGGTATCGATTCAATCAAGATAGCACTAGTACTACTCATCCCTCTTAATGGTGACACTGTATCGTGCTTATAGCAGATCTTAAGTACTTTGGTTTAATTTTATTCTTTGGTCGAAAATTATTTGTCCCTGTCTAAAGTTGATTTAATTTCTACTCGAGAAAAGTAAAATGTATTTGATTAAGTTCGGTATGTTTTCTTTTCTTTTATTTTTCTTCTTTTTTTGGGTCAAATCAATTAAGTCTAGTTTGTGCAGCTAACTTAAAAATATGCATTAATTCCTTCTTCCATGTTTCTTTAGATGCTGCCCCATCCACCGAAAAATTTGATCAAGGTGCTAGGATTCGTCAGGGAGCTAAGATTGATGGCATTTGAAGTAGGCTATGAGGTTGTTCCTGAGTATCGTCAGATTCCCCATGACCCCAACGAGGAGAAGTGTCGTGTTCGCGTGACATTGGCTAGTGATCGTGAAGACCTTCCATCGATAAAGTTCGAAGCTGGGGGAAGAAAATACAGTCATGCTTGTCAGGAAGCAGCTTTGGTGGCCATTGGAGAGCTACGTCATCGTTTTGATGAGGAGTTAGAGTTTTCAGCTTTCCGGTATCATCCACACAAGCCTCATGGTCAAGGATATGGAACTTACACCTGTCCTGATGGTAAAGAAAGTGCTACTCTGACGCATGCGGTGCATATGCTTAGTGCCATGGATGCAGTAGGTGTGGAGCGAGAGAAAGCAGCTCATGAGAGGGAAAATTGGAACCGTGGCAAGATTTGCAAATTGGAGAGCAAGGTGCACCGTCTACAGAAGGAATTAGCTGAGCTTAAGGGAGAAGCACTGCCGCCAGCACCCAAGTTTCGCCTCACTGCAAGGATAAGAGCCTGTCCACCACCTCGTCTCCAGTTAGCTTCGAAGATTAGAGTGGTGGGAGATGTTGTGCCCGACCATGTTGAACCTGTCATCCAGGTCTTAAGTGATGAGGAAGAAGAGGAAGACCCCGAAGAAAGAGAGCCAGCTACTCCAGAGGAGGAAGATCCGTCTCTTTGTTCCGACGCAAGGCGTGAGTAGTTGCCTAGTTAGACCGTTGCCGTAGCTCGCTGTGTTAGTTTGCTTGCTTAGGTTTGCTTGTGTGTGTGTGGGTTTTAGCATGTTGCTTACATCATTGGTGGGATGTAACTGCATAAGCTAGGTTCTTTTGCTTGTCAGAGAGTAAGTTAGTTGGTGAGATAGTGTTAATGCAATTTAAATGTAATCATACACAGTTAAGAGCAATATAGAATTTAAATTAATTAAAGTTCTCCGTTCTAAGGGTATCTCTCAGTCGTCCTTTCCGTTGGCCCATGTTTTTCTTCAGATGGTGAACACTCACACTGGAAGTGAAAGTGGAAGTGGAACTAGTCACAATGAAGGAGATCCTACGCTTGCTCAAGTTTTGGCCCAGCAGACTCAATTGATTAATCTGTTAGTGCAGCAAGCGCAGAACCAGCAGGCAAACCACCACAATCAACCACCACCTCCACAGAACAAGTTGGCAGATTTTCTACGTGTGAGACCACCTACCTTCTCAAGCACCACTAACCCAGTAGAGGTAGGAGATTGGCTGCATGCTGTTGAGAAGAAGTTGGATTTGATTTAGTGCACTGAGCAGGAAAAGGTTTCTTTTGCTTCGCATCAGTTGCATGGTCCTGCTGCTGAGTGGTGGGATCATTTCCGCCAGAACAGAGCTGAAGGAGAGCCTATCACTTGGCGGGAGTTTACTGCTGCTTTCAAGAAGACACATATACCATCAGGTGTTGTGGCCCTGAAAAAGAGAGAGTTCAGAGCACTCACCCAGGGATCCCGTTCTGTCACAGAGTACCTCCATGATTTTAATCGCTTAGCTCGCTATGCTCCAGAAGATGTTCACTCTGATGAAGAACGTCAGGAGAAGTTTTTAGAGGGACTGAATGATGAGTTGTCTTATGCACTGATGTCTTCGGATTACCGGGATTTCCAGCAGCTGGTGGACAAGGCGATTCGCCAAGAAGACAAGTACAATAGGATGGAGCAGAAGAAGCGTAGGGCTGCTCAATTCAAGGCTCAACAGGGTAGTAACCAGAGGCCGCACATTGCTTTGGGACCTCAAGCGGCACCATACCTACAGGGAGGATCCTCTTCAGTTGCTCGCCCTCAACGCCAGTTCTACAACAACAACACTGGTAATCGCAGCAATGACAATCGTAATGTGGTCGTTCGTCCTGTAGTAGCTCCAACTCAGAATCAGCCTGTCAGGAAGGAACATGGAAGCAAGCCAGGGGTGTGTTTCAATTGTGGTGATCCAGGTCATTATGCTGATAAATGTCCAAAGCCCCGACGGGTGAAGAATGCTCCTGTCCAGAGCAACCCCAATGCTCCAGCACCGAAGGCTCGTGTTAATCATGTTGCAGCTGCAGAAGCCCAGAATGCACCTGATGTGGTTTTGGGTACGTTTCCTGTTAACTCTATACTCGCGTCTGTGCTTTTTGATTCCGGTGCTACACATTCCTTTTTGTCTAAAAGTTTTGCAAGCAATCATGGGATGGAAGTTATTAGTCTTGGGAGGCCTTTATTAGTTAATACCCCAGGTAACCAAGTATCTTCAACGCAGTACTGTCCTTCCGTTATTATAGAAATAGAAGGAATTCCTTTCCCATCCTCGCTTATCTTGCTCGAATCCAAGGATCTGGATGTTATCTTAGGGATGGATTGGTTATCCCGTCACAGAGGAGTTATAGATTGTGCTAACCGTAAGGTGACTTTAACCAATAGCAATAGGGAAACCGTGTCTTTCTTTGTGTCATCCCCTAGATCTCATGGTTTGACATTAAATCACGTTGCTTTGCAAGAGATCCCGATAGTACGAGATTACCCAGATGTGTTCCCGGAGGATTTGCCAGGAATGCCACCTAAGAGAGACATAGAGTTCCGGATAGACTTAGTACCTGGGACCAACCCTATCCATAAGAGACCATACAGAATGGCAGCTAATGAGTTAGCAGAGGTAAAAAAACAGGTGGATGATTTGCTTCAGAAAGGATATATCAGACCCAGTACTTCACCATGGGGAGCACCAGTCATCTTCGTGGAGAAGAAAGATCATACTCAAAGAATGTGTGTGGACTATCGTGCATTGAATGAGGTCACAATCAAGAATAAGTATCCTCTACCTAGGATTGATGACTTGTTTGATCAACTGGAGGGTGCTACAGTTTTCTCCAAGATAGATCTCCGTTCCGGATATCACCAACTTCGAATCCGTGAGGAGTATATACCAAAGACCGCCTTTACAACTCGATATGGTTTGTTCGAGTGTACTGTTATGTCATTTGGACTCACTAATGCCCCAGCCTTTTTCATGAATCTGATGAACAACGTGTTTATGGAATATCTAGATAAGTTTGTCGTGGTGTTCATTGATGATATTCTTATTTACTCCAAGACAAAGGAAGAACATGAAGAGCATCTTCGTCTTGCTTTAGAGAAGCTACGTGAGCATCAGCTCTATGCCAAGTTCAGTAAATGTGAATTTTGGTTGTCAGAAGTGAAGTTTCTTGGTCATGTCATCTCAGCCGTAGGAGTGGCAGTAGACCCAAGCAATGTGGAGTCAGTGTTAAATTGGAAGCAACCCAAGACGGTGTCAGAGATTCGTAGTTTTCTTGGTCTTGCGGGGTACTACCGCAGGTTTATTGAGAACTTCTCAAAAATCGCCAGACCAATAACTCGTCTGCTTCAGAAGGATGTGAAGTATAAGTGGACAGAAGAGTGTGAGCAAAGTTTCCAAGAACTGAAGAAAAAGCTAGTGACTGCGCCTGTGTTAGTCTTGCCTGATCCAAAGAAAGGTTTTCAAGTGTACTGTGATGCATCCCGACTTGGTTTGGGTTGTGTTTTGATGCAAGATGGGAAGGTGGTTGCCTATGCATCTAGGCAGTTACGCCCTCATGAGAATAATTACCCAACGCATGATCTGGAGATGGCAGCTGTGGTTCATGCATTGAAGATTTGGCGTCATTATCTTTTTGGTAACCGTACGGAGATGTATACAGATCATAAAAGTTTGAAGTACATTTTCACTCAACCGGATTTGAACATGCGTCCGCAAAGATGGTTAGAGTTAATCAAGGATTATGATGTGGAAATTCACTATCATCCAGGTAAAGCAAATGTTGTAGCAGATGCTCTCAGCAGGAAAAGCTACTGTAATGTGTCAGAAGGACGACATCTACCTTGGGAGTTATGCCAGGAATTTGAAAGATTGAACTTGGGAATAGTCAACAAAGGTTTCGTGGCCGCTTTAGAAGCTCAACCTACTCTGTTTGGTCGAGTTAGAGAAGCTCAAGTGAAGGATCCCGATATCCAAGAAATTAAAAAGAACATGAGAAGAGGAAAAGCCATTGGTTACATAGAAGATGAGCAAGGAACTGTGTGGTTAGGAGAAAGAATTTGCGTGCCCGAAAATAAGGAGTTGAAGGATACTATCATGAAAGAAGCTCATGAAACTTTGTATTCCATTCATCCTGGGAGCACTAAGATGTATCAAGACCTGAAGCAACAATTCTGGTGGGCCAGCATGCGACGAGAGATAGCAGAATATGTGGCTCTATGTGATGTGTGTCAGCGAGTTAAGGCGGAACATCAGAAGCCAGCCGGTTTGTTGCAACCGTTGAAAATTCCCGAGTGGAAATGGGAGGAAATAGGAATGGATTTTATCACCGGTTTACCCAGAACGACAGCAGGGCATGACTCTATTTGGGTAGTAGTTGACAGGCTTACTAAAGTCGCTCATTTCATACCTGTCAAAACAACCTACACGGGAAATAAGCTCGCAGAGTTATATATGGCAAGAGTTGTATGTTTACATGGTGTGCCCAAGAAAATAGTGTCAGACAGAGGTAGTCAGTTTACTTCAAAGTTTTGGCAGAAACTACAAGAAGAGATGGGTACCCGTTTGAATTTCAGTACGGCCTATCACCCTCAAACCGATGGTCAGACAGAAAGAGTGAATCAAATTTTAGAAGACATGTTGAGAGCCTGTGTTCTAGATTTTGGTGGAAGTTGGGATAAGAATTTGCCGTACGCAGAATTCTCATATAAACAGTTACCAAGCTAGCTTGCAAATGGCTCCGTATGAAGCGTTGTATGGCCGGAAGTGTCGCACGCCGCTCCTTTGGGATCAAACCGGTGAGCGTCAAGTTTTTGGGACGGACATATTGCGAGAGGCAGAAGAAAAAGTGAAAATTATCCAAGAAAGGTTGCGAGTTGCCCAGTCGCGTCAGAAGAGTTACGCAGACAATCGTCGTAGGGATTTGACTTTTGAAGAAGGGGATTTTGTATACCTACGGGTTACGCCGCTGCGTGGAGTTCATCGTTTTCAGACCAAAGGGAAATTGGCACCACGTTTTGTGGGACCTTTCAAGATCGTGAGACAAAGAGGTGAAGTAGCTTATCAACTAGAGTTGCCTTCGTCAATGGCAGGAATCCATGACGTGTTCCATGTGTCGCAGTTAAAGAAATGTTTGCGCGTTCCTACGGAGGAAGCGGATGCTGAGCATATAGAACTTCAAGAAGATTTAACCTATGTTGAGAAGCCAGTCAGAATTCTGGAGGTGAGTGAAAGGAACACCAGGAATCGTGTTATACGGTTCTGTAAGGTTCAGTGGAGCAATCATTCAGAAGAAGAAGCCACTTGGGAGCGAGAAGATGAATTGAAGTCAGCTCATCCTCATCTTTTTGCCAGTTCTTCTGAATCTCGAGGACGAGATTCCGTTTAAGGGGGGTACGTTTGTCACGCCCTAAAAATCGCCTAAATTAATAATTCATATTTTAAATCATTTTTAGAAATTATTTTAAAAGCCTACAAGTTAAACTCTAATAATCTAGGAAAATTTTCAACATAAAATTGAGCTAGATAAAATTTTATTAAATACTTTGCTTGTTCCTCTATTTTCTAGATTTTTCTGGGAATTATTTGAGCAAGGGAAGTATTTTTGATAAATGAAACATCATTTCACGAATTATTTTAATTGGAAAAGTTTTAAAAACCCTCCCCTAAGCCGTTGGGCCGAATTCGGCCCCACATCTCCTCTCTCCTCACGCGCGCTTGGCGGCCCAAGCCGGCCCAGCCGACGCCGCCCGCCCCCTCCTCCTCCAGCCGCCGACAGGTGGGGCCCACCTGTCGGGTCTTCTTCAACCTCCAGCCGCCGGCCGAGCCGAGCCCGAGCCGCCGCCTCTCTCCTCCGAATCCGCCTCAATCGGTTGCTTTCGAGTTCGATTGGTTGAGGGGTTTTTATCCCCTTGTTGTCCTCTATCTTATCCCCCAAAAATCGGAGCAAATCGTTGAGTATTTTATCCGAATCGAACTCGTTTTCGAGTTTATCTCCAAAACCGAGTTTTGATTTTTTTCCGGGTTCGATTCCTCTCGGTTGGAGCCCGATCTCTTCAATCCAAGCCTATAAATAGCATCCTCTAGTCTTCCTCTTTCGTTTGCCCCCTCTCCCGTGGTCTCCCGTGCCCCGTAGAGCCGACGCCGCGCCGCCCTAGCTGCCGCCGCCGCCGGCCGACCTCCGGTCGCCTTGCGCCGCCGCCTCCGCCGTCGCCGCCGCTTGCCGCCGCCGCCTCTAGGTGCGCCAAGGGGTGGGGAAGCCCGGCCGCACCTCCCCCTTCGCCGCCGGCCGCCGTAGCCCGCCGCCGCCGCGCCGCCCGAGCCGCCGCCGCCGCCCCTCGTCGCCGGCCGTCGTCTTTGTCGCTTTGGTGAGTACCGTTGGGTTCGTCTCGTCGTCCTCTACGTGTAGGTGTCCTCCAAAACCCCGGCCGA
Source organism: Oryza meridionalis (assembly GCA_000338895.3). Classification (NCBI taxonomy): domain Eukaryota; kingdom Viridiplantae; phylum Streptophyta; class Magnoliopsida; order Poales; family Poaceae; genus Oryza; species Oryza meridionalis. Next base: position 37,245,458 of record CM002526.2, on the reverse strand, counting down.
CCTTCCTAGCGCCGGCGAGGTCGTCGTCCGTACCAAGCCGCCATTGATGACGTCATGCTGACGTCATCATCCCCTCTTTTTCAGTTTTTTTAATAGATGAAATAGATTAAATCTTCGGAAAATCATATCTAAATAACCGTAGCTCCGATTTGAGTGGTTCAAGTTGCTAAATTTTTCTAAAATTGAGATCCGCATGTTAAAAATATCCACATGTACTGTTTATGCTTGTTTTTGTACTGTTTTGTTGATTTTGTTTATTTGCTTTAGTTTCCGACGTTCCGGAGGAGAGCGTTTTCGTTGAGGAAGGTTCGGAAGCGTTTGCGGAAGCTCAAGGCAAGTCACACAGATCCCAAACAACCCTTTGAGCATGTTGAACCCGTTTAAAGCTAATGTTTTATTTCAACTTATGCATTATTTTCGAATGTCATCGGGTGGTGAGCCTTTCCCAGTTAATTAATGGCCGAAGATGACTTTATTTTCCTATGGGTTATAATTTGATTAGCTTGAACCTTATATATTGGATTGGTTCAGCTAAATGCTATATATAATTGCTTAGCCATGCTTAGAAAGATAAGCTCATTAATGGGATGAATCATATATGCTACATTATCATTTATGTATTCAATGGTAGCTCACAATGGTTAATCGTGTTATGATAATTAATTAATAATTAAAACTTGGTTAAGGTGGGTTGTGAGCATGTGGTTTTGAAGGTCGTGCTCATGGCAATTAAGGACCGGTTCACGAGCTACTGTTGTGAAACATTTACCGTGCCAACCACAAGCCAGCGTGGGCAACGGTTTTATCTTTTGTATAGCATGATTCATTATGGTGTGCCAGACTGAGAAGCGGCGAGAAGTCCGTGGGGGTCGTTGCGGAGTCGATTGCCTCTGATTTTGGAGGGGAGATTATGATCCAGGAACGGTGCACTGTGGTGAGTTGTGTTGTGCGAAGGGTATTGTCACAGTTCCTTTCCGAGGTACCGTGGTGGTGCTGAGGCGCATGGTGACATGTTGTGGGATTGTGTCTTGTGGGTACAGTGGTACACCTCTGATCAGAGTAAAACTATTCGAATAGCCGTACCCGCGGTTATGGGTGAGTCTAACAATGTTTTTCGTGATTAGTCTCACACTACTCATTATTGGTGATAAAATGTGATAATTAAATTGACTCCTGGTTTGGAATGATATATTCCTGGTTTGGAGGTTTGATTTGTACAACCGGGGTTGGTTGTTCAGATGAGGTTGGGCCTATGCAACACGGGTGTGTTGTATGGTGTTTATTTAATACTGATCAATTAATCAACCGTTTTACTATTCTCTTAAATATTTACTAAATACTGTTTATGCAAATGAGCTACATTATGCCTTCCTTTGTTATCCTGTGCACTTGCATATTTGCTGTGTGGCTTGTTGAGTATGTCATATGCTCATTCTTGCAATATTCATTCATCAGAGGAGGAGTGCTTCAGTGAAGGTGATGATCTGGAGGTCTAGGCTTGGTCCGGGTTAAGTTGCCTCTGGAGTGGAGTCGCCATAGCTGTTCCGTAGTTTGTTTTATTTGTTTTTTTCCGCTGCGTAGAACTTTATTCTCTGAGAGGAACTATCTACCTCTGTAATAATTTATTATATCGCGAATGTTAATTAGTTGTTTATTAGTACTCTATTATCAATTTGTTATTGTGTGCCTCGGCTGATTCCTGGACGAGAACTTAACACACATGTAAGCGTTTGGAATTTTGGATAGAAATTCCGGGCGTGACAATATGATCTGATACATTATGTTTTTTTTTTCATATAATGTCAAACTCATATTAATGTCCATATGAGAAAAAAGTATCCGTAAGATCTAATACAATATATTTTTTTCATATAATGTGGCAGGAAGAGAAAGACCAAGAGAGGGAATATATCAGGAGGCAGTACATCCAAGTCTGGGCCAAGAACACCAAAAAGGAGCAAAGCCTCAACAAGTTATTGAAAGCCCTGGTGTTCAGACAAGGAGACAACTTGCACTAGCACTGATAGGACGGAAATCACAATCCACAATTTCTCCAAAGTCACCAGCCAAAATTTCCAAGCCATCCAAGAAGATGACTCCAAGGAAGAAAAAGAACTGAATTTTTCTGTGGGATGTTGAAGATGACATATAAACTCATTTAAGTACCTGTTGGTAGATGCTTAATTTTGGACCTGCAAAACTAAATCAATCAACTTTCCTAGTCTCTTTTCCTCCGGGGAAGAAAAGTGTCTTCCTCCTTGGTTTTACCACAGGCAATCACAACGCCTACATACAACCCCATTGTCGTCTCCAAAATGCTAACCACCTTGCAAATCCTCCCAGTTCGAAAAACGTTTCCGTAAACAGCCATCTCAAGCAGATCAAGCTCCTCATCTGCAAAAAATGTATAGAAGTATATTTATAGAAGTATTCTCATATGTGAAATTAGCTTGTTGCTTGGAGGAAGGGAAGAGAGGACAAGACCTTCTCAACAAGGTATAATGTATTAATTAATGCCATATGTATTAACTAATAAACTATAATACAAATTTGTATCCTATATTCAATATTTCTTATTTTCTTCTCAACAAACTGCACGACAAGGTATGCAACTACACATGCTCTACTGAATTTCTAATTTAATTTGCAAAGATAGGATGTGCCTTAACGCTATAGCTGTAAGGCAGTGCTGGATCACCATACCGCCTTAAAAACAATGGCTCTTTTTTCTTAAATTTTATGCCTTCATATGTTTTCAAGTCTGTTTGTTGTTTCAACTATGTTTAGAGATACGAGTGTGTTTGAGAGGACGGAAAATGAGAAGATTAACAATATACGCAATACAAGATAAATTATGGGCAGTAGACGTGCGCACTGCATATATTAAGAAATATTAAGAATGAGAAAATAATTAGGAAGGGTGCTGCAGCTGCTACAGTGAGAGTGAGGTAGAGTGATTGAGATATTGAAATGTAGAGTGATTGAGATACTGAAATGTAAATGGATTTGCACAGGGTTCCCAACTGGATCCAATCTCCACCCGGGATTCCCTCCCACGCTTCCTTTTTTTGTCACCCCCTCCCAATCTTCCTTTTTGTCAGCCGGGGTGAAGTTGCGGTTTCTGGAATATGAATCTGTCCCGTGGGCGACGACATCGTGGACTGAGGAGATCTGGACAGCGTGGTGGTGGCATGAGGTCCAGTGGGGGCGATGCCGTCGTGGACGGAGGAGATCCGGACGGCGTGGTCGTGGCAGGAGGTCCAGCCGGCAGCTGAACATCATTTATATTGGATACTAAAAGAACATTTGATTACTGCAAATAATTAATTTATATATATGGATATATTGCATTATGCATCATCTAATAAGAGATCAATAATAAGTTGCAAACTTAGATTTTTTTAATAACAGTTTGATAAAACTATTTATTTACAACATAATAATATATATATCTATTATACTTACACTATATAAAAATTATTTTAATATTTTTTATTAATGATATTGCATAAAGACATGTTATTGTTGTACTCTACATTATTGGTTAGAAATATAATACTCATACTCTTATCATTGGTTATAACATATCTCTATTATTATAAAAATTAAAAACATTTTTGCCGGTAATTTGGTGCATCATCCGTATTTGAGTCGGTTTTTAAGTTTATTCACTTTTGGAATTATAGATTCGTATTTGAGTCTGCTTTTAATTCCATTTGCTTTTGGAAACATAGAAGGAGTCGTATAAGCAATCTATTTAAAAAATACCTGCATGCTAACTTGTAAAAACAATATCCAAGCGAACTCCCACAGATTAAGATAACCTTCACCCGTTACAACGCACGGTTATTTTTTTCTAGTAACATATGTATTTGAAGATGATGTTGTTTTTTGGTAATATTTATAGTGTATAACAACCACCAGATCCATAACAAATGTCACTCTCCCTTTTTTTTAATAAAAGTTACTATAATTTTTGTTGAACTATATGTAGCAATCATTTTATAACACACACACAAGTATATGCATATGCATATATTATTACTTTAGACCATTCTAGAACATTTTTAGGATAAATATATTTCTTATTTTTTCTAGAAAACCACTTAATCAACATTGGTGAAAAAAATATTACTGATATGCATAGTAATTAGTACTAATAAAATAAATTAGACAATCTCATTGTAAAATAGATCATAAATAATGCATATGAACACAGCACCATCTGTAGGTGCAACAAATGACTTACCAACCTAGCTCTACCTCCATTAGTTGACATGGCTGATTTGCACTATTTGTCACACTGGATTGGTTGCTTGCCTCACGATGTGTTCACATGAGGTGGAAGGGAACATATTCCCTCCGCACGGAATACGGAGCGGTTCATTAGCGCGTAATTAATTAAGTATAAGCTATTTTTTTAAAAAAAATAGATTAATTTGATTTCTTTAAGTAACTTTCGTATAGAAACTTTTTACAAAAAACATACCGTTTAATAGTTTGAAAAACGTGCGCGCGGAAAACAAGTGAGAAGAGTTGGGAACAAGGGTTGCCAACACAGCCGGCACAGTCAGGAATTATTCTATAAACATATGTGCAAAACAGAACATGCTAGTTAGGAATTGCTAGTTGGATCCTATCTCTCTACTATTATAAAAATTGAATATGTTTTTATCGAAACTTTGTTATGTCATTTGTGTTTGGGTCGATTTTTTAATTTTATGTTATCTCTACCAAAATTTCCGTTCTCTGTTAAAAAAAGAAAAAAAATCTGACTCAGAGGTAAAAAACGAAAAAACAAAGTCCGACTCAAAAGCAATAAAAAAAAGCTTATGTCGACAATAAAAAAGAAAAAAAACATCTCGAGTCCGACTTCCATAAAAAAAAAAAGGAAAAAGAATCTCGCCAGTAAAAAAACAAAAAAGAAGTCCGTTTGGTTTCTTTGGCACGGGTATTTTTTCCGATTTTTTTTCACGCGAAAGAGTTTTTTTAGCATGCGCTTATGCTCTTGTTTTTTTCGTCCGTTTTTTTAATCCCATCGCGCCTCCCGGCCGCTTTTTTTTTCAATTTTTTGTCGCCGGTTTTTTCTCCTGTGCGCTTTTGGTTTTTCTCATCTAGTTTTTTAATCCGTTCTTTTTGCCGCACGCCTCCCGAGTTGAACCCTGTCGCCGCGCCGCTGCCATATCGGTTATGCGTTTTCTCCTCCAATTTAATTGAAAAATCGATTCCCCACTCCTCCCTCATCATTTCCTCCATTATTTTCCCTTTCGATTCGGCTTTAATTTGTCAGATTTAATATCCGTTTAACAGTTGCCAATGATAACGACGATCTTCCCTGGACGTTTTTATCCCGAGTTTTACACTCTGATTTGGAAAAAAAACAGAAGCCGATCTTCCCCGGTCATTTTTATCCTGAATTTTACACTCTGATTTTGGAAAAAAACGGAAAGAGGAGATCGAGTGGATCTAACACCCTCAACCAAATTGGGTGATTGAGAAAGATTCGACTTGATTTTATGAGGAACAAAGAGTTTTACACTCTGATTTTGGAAAAAACGGAAAGAGAAGATTGAGTGTTTCAAAAACCCTTAACCAATTTTGGGTGATCGAGAAAGATTCGACCAGATTTGATGGGGAAATTTGCTCCGACAACCATCCGGCCACGGGACTATCTTCGAGGGGTTGAAGATGGTAGTAGACTGTGCGAGCTGCGCTTACGGCTACTTGTGGCTGGGTAGAAGGGAAGCAGGCCAAACAGGGACGTAGCAGACTGGCTTGGGGCTAAAATGGAAGAAAGGCTATTGACCCTAGACCAGGAAAGATTTTCATTAACTTTTTCAATTATAATGTATATAGTGATCCCAATATTTCAATTTATTGCTCAGCTCTTAATATATAAGTGAAAAAACGTCTTTACTTGTTGTAACGCACGGCATTTTTTTTAAGTCAAACCAAAGTATAAGTAAAAAAGAGTAAATCAAGAAGGATCCATACCCATTACTGATGTCAGTTAGATCCATTAATTGTGCGCAGAAATTTCAAAATCTTAAACCTAATCCATCCAAACAACCAATCAATACCATAGAATAACAAGAGTAAAAGGATGTAGAGATTTAACGTGCCTGATGAGGACGTCACAAGTGAAGATACGACGTCCTTCGGTCAGTCGGGCAGCGGCGACTATGGCACAGGCGCCAGCACGGGAGGGAAGGAGCCGCGCGCTGGGCGGCAGAGTGGAAGAGGGGTGCAGTACTGGAGTGCCGGCGTGAGAGATGCACGATCTTGGGTGGCGATGCAAAAAGGTGCCGGCGTGGGGCTCTTTGAACCTGTAAAAGTGAGCATCCAAGCTTTTGTTTCATAAACTCTCTTCCAATCCCAACCTGACATTGTACAATCGGTATAACTGAACTTGAACAATTTTAGCTGCAATATGAAAGTTCTCTCTCTTTTCCTAACCTAATATAGACTCTCTTGAGAGGGCAACCAATATCTACTTAAAGGAACACCGAATAAGGCGCTAAGCTGGGATGATGTGGCAAACCATGCTACCTCGGATAAGGCCTCATCATCAATGCGTGTGACACTAAGATGTTACTCCCTCCGTCACAAAATATAAGTATTTTTAGCATAGTATCAAGTTAAACAATTTTAACTTTGACTATTAATAGTAAAAAAAATAAAAAAAGATCAATCATGTAAAATTGATGTTACTAGATTTATCATTAAATAAATATCATAATATGCAACTCTTTTTATTTAAACCATTTTATTTTTATAGATATTGTTGGTTAAAGTAGTATATCAAAGACTGTATCAAATTACAAAAGTGCTTATATTTTAGTACGGAGGGAGTATATTTCAGCGCTATCGAACTTTGGCGTTGAGAAACTGTCCATCTCTACAATTAGTTCTTGATATGGTCTATTTTAAAAATAAATTTTCTAAAAAAGAAAATCAATTTATCAAATTTTCGGGAGACAACGAGGCCGAGAAGAAGATGCGAAACCACCGGGCCCAACTCAGAGAGAACTACAAAGGACAGGCCCAGCCCAACCCACGACAAAGATCCAACCGTCCAATCTAAACCGACGGCTCAGATCTCACCCTCCAAACCCAAACCCTAGCCCCTACGCCCCTAGACAGATATAAGCTCGTCTCCTTCTCTCGCCGCCCTCTCCTTCCCTCGCCGCCGCCCGAGCCACTACACTATCCACCTCGCCGCCGCCGCCGCCGGAAATGGCCGCCGCCGCGCGCCCCCTGGTGTCCGTGAAGACCCTGGAGGGCGACATGGCGACGGACTCGGCCGGCATCCAGATGCCGCAGGTGCTCCGCGCGCCGATCCGCCCCGACGTGGTCACCTTCACCCACAAGCTCCTCTCCTGCAACCGCCGCCAGCCGTACGCCGTGTCGCGCCGCGCGGGGCACCAGACCTCCGCGGAGTCGTGGGGCACGGGCCGCGCCGTGTCCCGCATCCCGCGCGTCCCCGGCGGCGGCACGCACCGCGCGGGGCAGGGGGCGTTCGGCAACATGTGCCGCGGCGGGCGCATGTTCGCGCCCACCAAGATCTGGCGCCGCTGGCACCGCCGCGTCAACGTCCGCCTCCGCCGCATCGCCGTCGCGTCCGCGCTCGCCGCCACCGCCGTCCCGTCCCTCGTCCTCGCCCGCGGCCACCGCATCGAGGGCGTACCCGAGTTCCCGCTCGTCGTCTCGGACTCCATCGAGTCCATCGAGAAGACCGCGCAGTCCATCAAGGTCCTCAAGCAGATCGGTGCCTACGCTGATGCCGATAAGGCCAAGGATTCGGTGGCCATCCGCGCGGGCAAGGGGAAGATGCGCAACCGCAGGTACATCAACCGCAAGGGCCCCCTCATCGTCTACGGCACCGAGGGTTCCAAGGTCGTCAAGGCTTTCCGCAACCTCCCCGGCGTTGATGTTGCCAATGTGGAGCGCCTCAACCTGCTCGACCTTGCCCCTGGTGGCCACCTTGGCCGCTTCGTGATCTGGACCGAGTGCGCGTTCAAGAAGCTCGACGAGGTGTATGGTGGCTTCGACACACCGGCGCTGAAGAAGAAGGGCTTCGTGCTCCCGAGGCCGAAGATGGCGAATGCCGACCTGTCCAGGCTGATCAACTCCGATGAGGTCCAGTCGGTGGTGAAGCCCATCAACAAGGAGGTGAAGCGCAGGGAGGCTAGAAGGAACCCTCTGAAGAATGTGGCCGCTGTGCTCAAGCTGAACCCCTACTTTGGCACTGCGCGCAAGATGGCAGCTCTCGCTGAGGCTGCGCGTGTCAAGGCCAGGACTGAGAAGCTCGACTCCAAGAGGACCAAGCTCAGCCCGGTATGATCATCCTTTCCCATGCTAGTTGTCTTATATATATTCATAAATCATATTATTGTCACAGGACAGCTTTTTGTGATTTGTATGTGATGAATTGTATAGTTTTTGTGTGACCATATATGTTATAATGTGTTAGCTATATCAGCAATGACTATCCATCGTTGTTCATGCATTGTTTCTTTTACTTGGTATGTTGGCCCTTTTGATTTCTGCAGTATTATTATATTACATATAGGGTATAATGCTTTGGTGTTGCATCATAGCAATGTGTGAGATGGTGGTTGCAGTCAATTGGGTCCTACTGCAGTAGTTTTATACTGTCTTTCGCTAAATGCGTTGTGCCAAATTGCTTCGATTGATAGTTTGATGCTGCATTTTGTGAATGATTCGAGCTGATCATTCATTAAGTTGTAACTTGCTTTAGTTCTGTGAGGGACGTGTGTGATACTACGACGATTGTTTCTTAGATACATATATTTGTAACATATTATTGTGGTGCTTCACTCAAATTTATCACGTTCATTTTCTTATGTGACAAATGTGTTTATCTTTGGTTAAGTGATTTTCTTGTTCAGCTTAGTTTTTGTCATGGTGCTATTTTGTATAATGTTACACATTGTTGTATATTGGTTACATTAGGTCTAATTTGTAGGCATTTTTCTTCATATTTGTTTAGTATGATTTTTTTCATTGATTCTGGTTTGTTGTCCTATTTTGTGTTTGGTTTTGGTTTGTTCAGCCATGTAGTATTCATTTTTGTGTTTAGTCGTGTCATGTTGATATTCATGTATGGAGGCTGGTGGTTTCAATCAACTTGGCTGTAATGCTAGTTCCTTTGTTTATTCTGCTTATTATGTCATGCTTTATGTCTTCTATTGCCTGGACTGTTAATACTTGGTTGTTAATATTACTCATCTTATTGGAATCTCACTTTTACTTTATATACTAATCTTGTAGGAGGAGTCTTCTAAGATCAAGGCTGCTGGAAAGGCATGGTACAAGACCATGATTTCTGACAGTGACTACACAGAGTTTGAGAATTTCTCGAAGTGGCTTGGTGTGACGCAGTGAATTTATGATTGATGAAGTTTTAGTAGATTACATTAAGTTCTGGAATTATGATTTTGGTTATTATTGTCATATGACACTTGTTATGTGGAGTTCAGAGATGATATGTCGTTTTGGTAGCTCTCTTTGCCCCGAGACTTATACACCTGGATACCTTTCATGAGACATAATATATGGCATATTTTGGCGGTCAAGTTGTGCCTTATGCTGTGGTTTGTTTTGGTTCCCTTGTGTTATCAATTGTTGCTTCTAGTTTGTTAGGCGCTGTTTGTTTTTTTTTTTTCGCCGAGTGAAGCTTTGTTTTAGTACGGTGTATGTTCTTCTCAACAAACATTTCTGCCAAGTTTTTAGAAATGTTCGATGTGCAGCTAAATTGAAGACTATCAGGTAGGCAGGATAAGCTTGTTTTGATCTGGCATGATTTGTTGTTCAGTCATTTATGAGTCATTAGGACAGTTCTTAGGAACTTGATGTCTTGTATTATAATTGCAGCTGAAATTGATTAATTTATCTACCACTTCAAGCGATTGTTTATAAATGTTTATTCCAAGTTCTAAATATCTTCAATGAGCTTTATTACATGTTTGTTATATTTCTACTATTTTCATGTCTATTAACCATTTAAGATTATTCTGAAGGTCTTTGTTGAGTCCTTTTCTATCCGAACCATTTGCTTAGTAGGCCTTTTTCCGATGCCTTGTTACCCTTTTTTTGGTATATTCTTTCTGCGAGAAAGGTGTGCTTTTATACATTCCTGATGTCTGCACGCACATTACTCCCTGTTTCACAGCACTTAGAAAGTTGAAACTCTATGGTTGAATTTATTGTGATTCGTGAGACCCACTTCGATTACATTGAACAATTTTAGTAGTTCAATTTAGATATCCTCTGAAACGCAAGAATTTTATAAGAATTTCGCATGAATTAGTTTATTTTCCAAAAAAAAAAAAAACCCTTTGACTCCCAAAAGAGGCCTTGTTAGTTGGCTAGAATTTAACCCAATTCGATAATGACCATTTATCAACGTGAAGCTTATCTTGCAGCTGACGATTCAACCAGAAGTACCCAAGCTTGCCACTCACCTTTGTGTAGAGATGGAAATGACAAAAAAGTGTTCAGTCCATTGAACATATCTATCTTGGTGAACAGTAGGTTCCATCTTGTCAAGACTCAAAGACGTAAAGAAGCTTGTCAACAAACCTATCTGAGATTCGTGATGATGATGTACTCACACCCTTGCTGCAGTTTCATCTCTGTGAAAAAAAAAAGCTAGCACTATTTTTTTTTTAAAAAAAATAACTACTACTAGTACTATCTTCTTCCCAATTTATCTTCTTCCCAATTCAAGTGTAGTTGTAGATTTTCATGCCTGACGTTTGGCTGTCCATCTTATTTAAAAAGTATGAAAAAATTAAAAAAAATCACACATAAAATACTATTTATGTTTTATCATAATAACAATAAAATTTTAATTATAAATTTTTTTAAATAAGACAGACGATTTAGGCCAGCTCACCTAAACGAAAAATATGGGGTGTGTATGACTGTCAAGCTAAGCAACTCAGATTCCCTCGTTGTCCTCTAAATTAAATAGGAACAAGGAATTTGACGAGGGTGATGTACAAAATCTGCATACGCATATGAGAAAGGCAACCGTATATTTTTCACATTAAAAAAGAATCTTCCCTAACAGTGACATCCTTTGTTCTTGCCGTCTCTTTTTTTATTCCTACAGAAGAAACAAATCAGAAGAAATACTTAACTATTTTTTTAAAAAAAAATGGGGTTTGAACTCTGAACAAATTTCCTAAACTTGATGGGTAACAATTGATTTGAGAGATCCAATGTTGAACGGTAGCAAATGATGTATATATTACATACCAAATTACGGAAAATCATGGAACGGTAGAATCGCGACATACTGCCACTGGAAACTTGTTCAATTAACCTAACAAAAAGAAAATGTTCATTTCGTGAGTAATAAGCAGCTGATCCTTTTGGAGGTTGGAACATGATGGGCCCTGAATAGTAGTACAAGTCATTCAGGCATTTGGAATTTCTGGATTTGTCCCAGCTATCTGAAAACTATATGTAGGATTAACCATTGTCATTGGGTCTTAAAATACACAGATTTTAAGGTATCAAATCGCCAAAATAAAAACAAAAATAAATGGGAAAAGAAAAAAAAAGAAAGCAATAGCCAAGAACTGAGCCAAAGAACAGCCAAGCCCATGTACGCAGCCAACGAGCACGCCGTTTCCAAGGTCCTGGCCCTCAAACTCAGGCTTCCAGATCGCCTCGTAACCGCCTGATTAATCCTCCGCTCCTGCAAGGTTGGTCTCTGATTAGTCTCCAAATTTCTCTCCATTATTTTCCACATCAAATTTCCTGTTTTTTGGGCCTATTTTTGGAGTTCGGTGGTGGTAATTTTTTTCAGCTTGTTTATTTCCTTTTTCTTTTACCAGAACTGCTGTCCCTGGCCTTCACCTCGCCGGTGAATCCCAATTGGGTTCGAGCAACCCAATTGGGAGAACAAAATCGGAATCCACAATACTCAGAGGTTGCCTGCTTCGTTCGTGTTCGTCGATTGGGAAGGGCGAATTTGACTGCCTCGGTTGCAGGTGAGAAGTATTCAGAGCTGTTGGTATTGGATTCCTTTCACGCTGAATTTCTCGTCTTGTTGTAGATTGTGTGGCAAAGATTGGATCTTTCGGAGTTCTTCCTTTGCGTTCCTGATTTCAATCTGAGCTGACGCTTCCCAGTTCCCAGTTCGGAATCTCGTTCTTGGTTTCTCCAAAGTGTTCGTCTTCGTTGGGAGTTCTTTCAGATTATCTGGATCGTTAATGCCCAATGTTAGTTGGTACAGGTTGGAAGTTTTCGTAGTTCCGTGGATTCCTCTTCTTTTCCTCGTTGTGTTTTTTTTTTTTTTTGGCTGAAAATTTGAATCGAGTATTTTGGTAATCAGGACTGGAACCAAGTCTAGTATGTTACTGTTAAATGTTGTTTTATTCATGAAAACTAATCCCCTTTTCTAGACTTAGTCAATCGGGTGTTCTTGCTTTCTAATTCCTTTGTTCTTTTCAACAGTATATGGTCCAAGTTGGATCTGTGCGTTATTCCTACATTTCTGATTCGTATTGGTTGATTATGAGATGATACAATGAAATTCGATTGGATCCGGATTAGGGGATTGATCTATCCTCAGTACCCTGCGTGAGATGGTATTGATTTTTTCCCTCAAAAAAAAAAGATGGTATTGACTTTGTGTTAAGAATGCCCAGCTTCTGAATTTGAGCAGTTGTGTTTAGTTCTGTGCTTGAAATTGGAGATAGATTTCCTTTTGAATTGGTGTTGACTTTCTGTCTTTAAAATTCTCCATACTGCATATACTTTCTGTTGTACATTTCTGTTGTGCATCTTGGGTGATCTTTCCTAATGGGTGTTGGCTAGCAATGATAAATGAATGTGAATAGATCTTTTGACTCAATCATGATTTGCTTTTCTTTTGTTATTAACTCTCTGTTCATGCTGGTGCTAATCAACATTTTGAATTTTTCCTCATGGTTCAGTCAGGACTCAGGAGTAGAATCATGAAGCTGAAAAATAGAGCTGAAGAAATCTTTAGGGACGGCGACCTGATATTCACATCTGAAAGAAATCTTGGGGCAAGAAACGTTCAAATGGATTATGATATTGTTAGAGCAAATCAGCCAGCTGTTGTTCAGACAAGATGCAGATGGATCATTGGAGATGTAACTGAGGTGCTGGATCGCAATACATGGAAGCTCGGCAAAATCGCGAAGATGCTGAAGAACAACTACTTCGTCATCAGGCTTGCTGACTGCATTCAACTGAAGGAGTTTCACATTTCTAGCTTGAGAGTTCCTGCATCACCTCATAGCAACAACCAGTATTCTGTGGCAGATAAGGTAACATCAGTTCCTCGAGCATGCGTAGGTGCTTTACATGCCATTTTTCAAACCAATCAATGCACAATTGCTTTTCTTAGTATTTATATGTTCATGTCTCTTTCATGAATGCACATCCAACTTCATGATTTCAACTTTTATGTTGTGGTGAAATTACAGTTTCAGGCATTGTTTATCAGACTTTCATGATTTTGGTAGCCATTAGCTACTTATGCACATCTAACTACATAATGAAATGAATCAATTTCATCACACAGCCTCACACAAATTGCTTCATTGTTGAGCTTGTATTAGTTCTTGGAGCCAAATGAACAGAACGATGATAATTAGCACCACATTTACTGGAAATGCACTGACAGTCATCTTCTTTTTTGGTCTGAATTACAGAAATCTGAAACTAAGCTTGCACAGAGAGGCCAAATTCCATCTGATGCTCTGCCTGGAAGAACAAACAAGAAGAGAAAATCAACTGCAGACACATCCTTCAATCCAAGAAAGAGAACATCACAGCCTGAAAATGCATCCAGGGCCTGTGTACTCGATGGCTCAACGACTCAAAATCGCTTCCAGTTCATCAGAGAAGAGGCCGAATGTTCAGTGGCCAGCTGCAGCATCAACGACCCGGACACCACCTTCACCAACGCCAAGAAGCTCCAATCTCTCGGCTTCCCTGACGACGCCATGTCCGCGTGCCCATGCACCTCCGGCATGGAGGATGATGATTCCGCCGCCGCCGCCGACGACGATGACGACGACGAGCCGGCGGCCATTGCCGTCCACGAGCTGGAGCTGGAGGCGTACCAATCGACGATGCGAGCGCTGTACGCGTCAGGGCCACTGACATGGGAGCAGGAGTCGCTGCTGACGAATCTTCGACTGTCTCTGAACATCTCCAACGAGGAACACTTGCTGCAGCTCAGGCGTCTCCTGTCCTCGCGATGATTAATTTCGTTTCGTTTCGTTTTCTACTACTGATCAGGCCTTCTCCAGCTTCAGGTTAATTTACTCGAGAGATTAATCAAAAACCTCTTTGTTTGCAACGGCAATGTTGCTGATGCTCTTTGAAAAATTTTTACAAACTTGTAATCTTCTCCCATCTCATGTAGTTCGTGTAGAACTGTGTCACTGTGGAGAGAGACAGAGAGTGAGAGATATATATACACATAGAAGAACATTGCGTTCTTTGTCCTTGGCTCACTGGATTTGTACCGACTTTTCATTTCTAGTGTTCCATTTTGGCTCATTCAGGCTGTGTTCTTAAGTTTCTAACCTCACTATATCATTTACCGCACACACGTTTCCTAAACTACTAAATACGTATTTTAAAAACAATAAGAAATTACTTTAAAAAATTATATTAATCTATTTTTAAAATTTTCTAACTAATAATTAATTAATTACACACTAATTCATTACTATGTTTTTTGTGTCGAAGGTAGGGTTCTTATCCTTCATTCAACCCTCACCCAAGAACCTAACATGAGATGCTTGGAGAGTTGATGTAAAAAATTTCAGTAAAATTCATGTGGATTTCGTGTTTCGAGTAGAATCGTGACACTGTCCGTGTGTGTCGCGATTTGATTCGAGCACGTTTTGGCACGCCGGGGACGTGTCGCGTCGGCGAGGCGCCGCGTCATGGCGAGCGTGCCACGTGGCCGGACGTGCCGGCTCGGAGATGCCGGTATAAGGCAGCGACACCGGCGAGCTCAACCAGGCTGCTCCAACCTTCCAATGGTTCTTGGCGATTGGCATGGCTGCTGCATCTAGCATCCCGATCTTGGCGGCAATGGCGGCGAGGACGACGCCGTTGCCGTGGCTGCGTGGCGCGGCGACGGCGGCGCGCTCTTGCCTGCACCGGCCGCAGGTGGGCGCCGCCGCCGTCGGCGTCCGGTGCGGCGGGACGCCGCCGCCGGCCGAGGTGCCGGGAACGGACCGCTCGCTGGAGGAGCTCCCGAGCATCGACACGCCGCCGGAGTTCGAGGCGCCGCCGGGGCTGGACGTGCCGATGCCGCCGCCGGGCGCGCCGAGGCCCGGGCCGGAGCAGCCGGGCCCGTCGATCCCATCGCCGCCGATGCCGGAGGTCCCCGACGTGCCGCGCAACCCCGACGTCCCGCCGCCGCAGCCGCCGGAGTTGGACCCGCGGAGCCCGCCGCCCGAGGTCGTGCCGGAGCCGACGCCGCCGGACGTCGAGCCGCCGACCTTCATAGTGTAACAAACAAGAGACGACGGCGAGGTGACACGCGCGTGCCACGTGGCGGGCTGAGAGATTATCGATGACGTGGCAGCGTTCGGGACGCTCCGAGAGAACAGTGACGTGTCCGCTGTTCGTCTCGTCTTGCCGTTTGCAGAAGAGAGAACTATTTTTGCTTTCCTCTCTGTACTTATTATTTTCTCTGTAGTATGGAACAAAGCAGCGTGTGAGCTGTTCTTCACTTCTCAAACTTTTAACTATACGAGCTAGTAATATAAAACCATATCTTTCTCACAAGTAAAACTGGAGAGAAATCAAATTCAAAAGTAAAAGTAGGGAGAAATGTGGCTGACTATACGATACGGGTGTACACCTACAAGAATTTCCTTCTCTGAATCTTGCGAATCGTGTGGTCGTGACTGAATGCAAATTATGCTGCAATCTACTTGGGACCACCAGCATTTTTCCCGTGCAATTACAGTATCTGCCACCCTAATTTAACACTTTTGAAATTAACTTCGATTTCTTGACAAGTACGGAGTATCAATTTAAGTAAATTGGTCACGAATAAAGTGTTACTTAAATTACAAAATTTCTCCTCCACACCACGAGGTCGACGACCGTGGTGGGCTAAGATCCACACGAGTTTTCGTTTGTGGGCTTCCACCCGCGTGGCGGATTTGGGGCCCAGAGAGGCAAATCCCCGATGCGATGTTTCATCGACCGGACGAAGAGGCCGATCAACAAGCAAATTTAATTGGCGGACCTCTATATGCACAGGCTAATTCATTTAGGGCAAGTTTTACAGTGGAGACGAATACCACATCAAATTTAAATCATATCATCTTCTCACTAATTAAGAGGTGACAAATACAACATATCACAACTAATATACAAATCCGAATATTAGTTCACTCTCACATCATTTTATAATTTTCTGGAGATTATCTGGAGGTTACCCTTTTTATAAGGGGTGGCTCATTCTCTCTCCACTAACTTCTCTTATCCACCTCATCACCTAATCCTATATGGTAAATTTAAGGTCACATACTTAGAAGAAAAAATTTTATGTGCCACAATTGACCAAAATGCTCTTGGATACACATAAACACCGTTCCCAAAATTCTCACTATTCCATCCTTATCCTCTCCTCCTCTCACTCTAATCGGAGCCTGAAGGAGAGCTTTCCTCCCGTCGCCCTCCTCGTATAGAAGCAGTCGCGCAGAGGCCGCAGGGGAGGAGCGACGGCGGCTCGATGACGAGGAGGAGCAGCGGTGGCGGTGGCTGGCGACGAGGAGCAACAAAGTGGATTTGACGGAGGCTCAACGACGCATCTGGGGGCATGGAGGCACACGGGCAGGGGATCTGGCAGCGGTAGGTCGACGTATGTGGCAGTGAGTGACGAGTCAGCGAAGGTAGCCTGGTAGTGGTAGACCTCAGCGGCCGCAGACACTCCTTTTCGATCTGAACGGGGAGGACGACGGGCGGCGGCGCTACTCCTCCTTCTCAATCCGAATGGGGAGGACGGTAGCACGGTCGGAGGCTGCAGGATGGCGGTGCTTCTCCTCTTTGATCCAAACGAGGACAACGTATGACAAGTCGACAAGCGGTGGTGCGGTTGAAGGTAGCAGGATCCACAGGTAAGCGGTTCTGTTGGAATGAGAACTTTTTACTTCTGCCAAACACTCTAGTACTCCCCCATCTCATTTTAAGTGCAGTTGTTGGATTTCTTGTTAACTTTGATCGTCCGTCTCATTTGAAAATTTTATGAAAAAATTAAAAAAAGTCACATATAAAATAATATTTATATTTTATCATCTAATAACAATAAAAGTACTGATTACAACAAAATTCAAATAAAACGGATAGCCAAACATTAGACACGGAAACCCACAACGGCGCTTAAAATGGGACGGTGAGAGTATGAGATTATAGTTGTCAAACACTTATCAATATTGATTATAATGAAACAAAAACCATTGAGAAGTATGATCAAATGAGCAAGGGATAAATGATATTTTTTTCCTTAAGTTAATACTGCTATGTTATGTTCTAGCTTTCATTTTTGAAAAGGGAGGCCACATGAGTAAACTGAAAAAAGTATGATCAAATCAGTAATTAGACTTTTAAATAGGGTCAAAAGTGCAAATGTAACCCATGTTTTTATTCAAGAGCATGTTTTTCTTATTCTGAATAGTCGAATGACTAAATAGCTAAATGATTTTGTTATAACTATTATAGGGTATAAATGAATGAATTAACTATTAGGAAGTTCAAAATAAATCTAAAACAGTTTTCTTATATTTTTTTTAAAAGTTTACGATAAATCGTTCTGTATGCTGAATAGAATGGTTTCACTCATGAAATTAAGAACACACCCCTATCTTGGTACATTTAGCTGAGTAGTATATTTGGCATTTTGGCTTGCTAGCCCTCCCTTTGGATCAAAAAAGAAAGCAGCATGCCATGGTAGGAATTTGCAACTTGCAAGAAACAAACAAGCAGACAATGGCATAACTGTGCTGAAACAGTGTTAGATGTAACTAACTGTCAGGCAGGCATTTGATGCTGGCTGAAGTTCGCTCGCTGTAGATCGATGCTGCTACCACACACACACACACACACACACACATGGCACATTCCTCTTGATTGTCAACAGCAATAATTTGCAAATGCACATATTGTCGCTGTTGCGATCGGAAGCAAACTATTTGCTGAACTGAACTGAATGAAACTAGCCCCCATGTCTCTGCACATTTTCTGAATGCCTCCTCACACCTTCTACTGTTCACTACTGTACGCTTTACCCTGTATAATTAAGTTTTTTCTTTGAAGCTCCTGTATAATTAAGTTCATGCTGGTACAGTTTTTCTAAAAAAATCAATAAAATTTGACAATACCAATTCGTAAAAAATAAATAAAAAGAGAACTGTTCATTGGGACGCATATAATTGGAGCGTCGTTTGTGCGTGCTCGTGCTCGTGCGCGTGCGCGGCGAGTCAGCTTTCTTTCTTTTTTGGCGCACGCATGCACGCACGGCGCGCGTATCGATCGATCGATCGATGTAGGGACAACCAAAGTTTCCCTCGGATAATAGTAGGACAGTACGGAGTATATTTCACAGAAGTTAAAATACTCTAAAAAAGGCAGTAACAGAAAGCAACTGTATCTAAATAATGGTACTATTTCATTCGTCAAAAATGTGATTGCTTCTAGAGTTTTTCAAGGGAATTAAGAAGGAGAGACAATTGAATATGGCCGTATTTAGTTCACCTCCAACTACCCTTAACTTTCAACTTTTTTATCACATCACATCACATTCAAAACTTTTCTACACAAATAAACTTTCAACTTTCCTCAAACTTTTAACTTTTTTTGGAACTAAACACAGCCTTTGAGTATGTTTTTGACTGGCTGAGATAAAAAAGTACATAAAGAAATTAAATAAGAGGTGATTGTGAGATTAGTGGAGACAAGAAAGTAGTTGAACAAGTTACTATTATTATGCGATACTTTAAACGTTAGAAGTTGCTATACTTAATTTGAAACTAATGGAATAATAGAAACGCAGTACACTAGCAGCAAATTAGGATATCAGAAAATTGGCTGCTCACATGAAATCAGACTGAATTAGTACATCCCCCCTCAATTTACAGTACAGGATATATCACATCTATACCAGATTACATTTATATTGAGTATATTGAGACGGAAGGAGTAGTAGAATTAGCAGCAGTCCGGTATGAGTTTGGGTGAATTGGTTGCTGGCATGAATCTTTTGTTGAAAGAACAGTTGCTGGCATGAATATGATCATGCATGCAATGCTTTATCCGGAGATGAAATAAATAAACAAATGAAGGCAGGCAACGAATCGACAAACGGACAAAGGCGAGTACTAACTTGCAAACGGACGAACAGGTACCCATGTAGTAGTACGGCTCCTGCATCACGTAGTAGTAGTAGTAGAGCGGTGGTGTAAAAGAAGGAATGCGATCTCGATCGATCGATCACGCTGGAACAGCTACTCTTCTGAATCTCTCTGATCATCCTGACTCTCTCTGATCATCATGCAGGCAGGTGTAAACAAAACATTTTGAAAATGATCGAAGCAGAAATCAAATCAAATGGGCAGCTCCGGCCGGGATCAAACTGGATCACTGACAAGCATTTTGAAAACGATCGAAGCAGAAATCAAATGAGCAGCTCCGGCCTGGATCAAACTGGATCACTGACAAGAGCTTAGGCGCATGCAGCAACAGCCATACAGGTCCCCGTAGCATACAGCTGTTTACCTTCAATTCTTGTCTTTGCTCGAGATCGATCGTACATGGAGCATACAATACTGACCTGACACTGCTGCGAGCCCAAGCTTTTGAGCCTCGCATGCGATGCGAAATCAGATGAGTATACTATCAATGCGTCGTCTTGCTCCATAGCAAATTACTACTCTCAGTATCAGTTGCAGCATGGTGGTGTTCTTTTCTACAGAAAATGAAGATTAAGTTTTTTACGCAATATGAGATGATATTAATGTATAATTGATTGAGTTTTAATTTTTACAAACATTGAAAAATATATTAATATGATATATTAGAGCAATTTTCATTTAAAAAGTTTTCGCATAAAACACACCATTTATCAGTTTGAAAAGCGTGCCACAAAAATCTTAATCTCATTCAACTCTTGTTGGAGAAAAGAAGAGTATGTAAGAATCGAATGCCTAAGAAAAAAGACGAAAATAATCGAATGGCCTGAATCCTGAACATTTCGATTGATCATCGAGTCATTGAGTGCGCACTCACGAATCGTCAGGTCATGCCCGAAAGTTCAGAGCCTAAGCTAGGTTACCGATGAAATTAAATAATAGATGATGGTTCTAGTTTGTTCGGATTATGATTGTTTTATTCAAATGAAAAAGTTAGCGGCCGGGAAATTAATAAATGATTGTTGTGATTAGTTCACGAGAGTGCTAAGTGAAAACGTTGCTACATTCTGCACAAATTTTAAACACTAAAATTTGTTAATATAAATATATAATTTAGGAGAGCATTATATATACTAGCTTTAGCTAGAGTACACATCAGATACAGATGGAGATTTGATTACTACTACTATATGATTTTGTAATATCCTTGTAGTGTGGCACCTCAAATGAAATTGAAGAAAGCAAGGAGGAGCAGCCTTCAACTTATTCAATGCACATGAAAGGATTGCATTCACAAGATAACAGCATATATAAGTAGCTTCAATTGTTTGAACTTCAAAGTCCAAAAAGGGGTAGATCAGGCGGTAGAGATCACCATTTCGAATGGTTGCAACACCATTTAACATGTAACAGGTTGAAGTTTGAGAGAATGGTTGCACACATTTGTCAGGGACCGAATGCAAGCTGCTACAAGAGAACTCACAAAATCAGTTTGATTAGAGCTCCGGTTTCATAAATAGAATCGATCTAGATTGCCACATGTAAAGGTACATAGCACCATGTGATCACGACAGGAAATAAATGTTAGGATGAAGCAGATTGCAAACAAAGTAAATCACCAATGGTGCTATAAAATCAGCAGTATTCTAGCCAAGACATTGTAGCTGTAACGATCTAAAAATATACAGATAACACAAAAAAAACAAGCTAACTCTTCAGCACATCAACCACAAAAAAATGGGGTTATCTCTTACAAGTATAGCATAAACTACCAAGCTACTAATCAGACCAGATCTGATATTAACCAAGAACACGATCTAAAAACAAGGCAAGGAAATTACTGAAAGCCAAACGATGAACTACCAGTAACGTAGTAGTACAGGTTATAGATCGGGAACACACATGACTAAGCAGAAGGCAGCGAACGACTACCATGCAACGACAGACTGGCAATGTGTACTATATGCAAGCCAGCACACACAGTAAGGCACAATCCCAACCTCCCATTCACAAACTTGGAATTTTGCATTCAAAAGTACATAAAAGCCACACACAAAAGGAAGCAATCAAAGAATCAAATCAAGCATATACACCAACTTTGGATATTGGTGGTACTATTAGCTAAAAAGTGCAACAGCTGGCAAGTGAGTTGAATTCTTTGTAAAGACAGTTAATTAAATGAAGCCCTGGAAGGCCCAAACAGCTACCTAGATCTTTGACCACTAGATTAAACCAACAGTTAATGAAGATCATATGGAGCACCAGTCAATTCCACATGCAAAGAACAATTAGGGCAGTCCCAACCCATAACACTAGACATGGTTTCCATAAACTCCACATCATCAAGAAACTAGTACTGGACACTACTCTTCCAATGCAAACACCACTATTTTATACTTTAATTTAATGCTACTTATCTCACATGATGTCTTAGATGTTGTGTAGAAACCATGTCTCATGCAAGACATGGTTTCCTTCTCTTTCCTCATTTATTCACTTGCCACATCATTTTTTTTCTAGGCAGCAACTTATTTAATGCTATAGACACCATCCTAATCATTGAGTTGGAAATGCCCTTACTGACACTCCAGAGAGGAGATGGTAGTTATTGGACTGTACTACTACAGTAATGGGTAATTAATCCTAGAAGAACCAGAAGAAGTGCATCATCCATGTAAAAAAATACTGGTATTACCTGGCTTTGAAATGTCTCAGGATAGATGCATGGTGCAGAGATCGAACTGCAGATTCAGTGATTCACCATAGCTGTTGTGCCCAACAATGGGAAGAAGTGAGGCTGCCGCAGCATGACCTAGCAAGGCATGACCACAAGACTAGAAACAGCTCAAGATCCACATGTGAGCACATCTTGTTGATCACTCAGAGCTAGATCATGCTGGCAGCTTCACTCGTTCCCTTGGACAGTTCAGACATCCAACCAATCTTGCATAAAATACTACCTATGACTAGTCTAGCTAGGAGAAAAATGGTGGAAGAGGCCATGGAATCAGCAAGTCCCGAGCCAAATCAAACAAAAGGCAAACCGATCGATGGACAGCAAGAAACAAATCCTACACACACTCAATCTTGTGAGAGATCAACTACTGCATACATCACAATGAAATCTTCCATGAGCTAGTAATTGGTCTGATCTGTAGCAAGATCAGCTAATCAACCATGGATTGGCGTAGCTACTGGATAGCTAAGCAGCTCAAGAATGGAGGACAGTGAAGAACCTTTGAGCAAGAGAAAGGGAGTGGAAGAGCTTTCTAGCTACCACAAGTACTATGCTACAACCACTACTACCACAAGTGCTACTACTACTACTAGTACAAAAGGGAGAAGAAGGCAAAGATGCAAGATTTATAGAGAGGCCTGAGATGTGTGATACTGTGACGGTGGTGGTGGGGGAGATGAGATCTAACAACAATGTTGCAATTAAACTTATGCAACTCAGCAGTTCAGAATAGTGGTTGAGTGGGAGTAAAGTGTGAGAGGGAGGCAAGGCAGAAGAGGCCAAGCAGGTGGCAAGGAGGGGTAGGGGGTAGGGCAGCTATAGCCTATAGCTAGGCTTAGGGTTCTAGAGGCCTAGGGGTAGGGAGCTAGCCTAGCTTAGGCCTAGGGTGTCAGGGCAGGAGATGCAGGGCTGAAGAAGGGGGCAGCAAAAAGAGGAGCACAGGGGAAAAAAGATTTTCCCTCTCTCTGCTGCATCTGCATCTCGCATCTCTCCATCTCTCCATTGCGTCCGTCGTCGTCTTCGTTGTGATGGATGGATTGATACTTTGATTTGAGAGGAGCATCCAGCAAGACGGGTTAAGCCGTACGTACCATGCTCTCGTACGTACAGTACGGTTGGATGCCCGTATTTCTGATTTTCTGCTGCAATTTTTTTCACATTTCTTTGACACTGACGCATGGTGGTTAACGGAAAATCGATCTCTAGTACAATCAATGGAGCGTACCCCACCATCTAAAAAAAGTCCAATCCTAATTACGAACCCGAACAGTTCGTAGTTAGAAGTTGGTTTTATTGGACGGAGTATGCAGAACCAAATTAGTGAAACTTAGGAGGAAGAAAGCGTTAATGTGTGTCCATGACTTCATGTGTTGGTGAGCTGAAATGATGGCAATGGCGGCGCCATCTGTCTTTTTAGGAATATGTAAGGAGCGCATCATTGTATTAAGAGAAATAAAGTTTATGTACAGACGCGTACCTGTCTCGAGCGAACAGAATCATCGATCCATGATAGATCATCCATCCATGAGGCAATGGCGGCGCGCGTCTGTCTCGAGCGAACAGAATCATAGATCCATGATAGATCATCCATCCATGAGGCAATAAACATAGGGTGTGTATAGTTCACACCAAAATTAGAAGTTTGATTGAAATTGGAACGATGCGACGGAAAAGTTGAAAATTTGTGTGCGTAAGAAAGTTTTGATGTGATGGAAAAGTTGGAAGTTTGAAGAAAAATTGGAACAACTTTTCCATCACATGAAAACTTTTCTACACACACAAACTTCCAACTTTTCCGTCACATCGTTCCAATTTTAACCAAACTTCTAATTTTATCGTGAACTAAACACACCCTAAACCCGGCCATAGGCCATGTTTAGATTCCAACTTTTTTCTTTAAACTTCCAACTTTTCCGTCACATCGTTTCAATTTCTTCAAACTTCTATTTTTGGAGTGGAACTAAGGCTGTGTTTAGCTCACACCAAAATTAAAAATTTGGTTGAAATTGAAACGATGTGACGGAAAAGTTGGAAGTTTGTGTGTGTAGGAAAGTTTTGATGTGATGGAAAAGTTGTAAGTTTGAAGAATAACTTTGGAACTAAACACGGCGTAAACACAGCCATAGTCGGCTGCAGCTAGGATGGTGCTCTTTTCTGATTAAGTTATGGATTAATTTTATTAACATGTTTTCCAAACTGCGAAACAATATATTTCGTGAGAAGACTTTCTATATAAAATTAATTTATAATATTATATACATCTATTTTTAAGTTTGTAATAATTAAAACTCAATTAGTCACTGATGATTTTTTTTATTTTGTGTCTCCTAACTTTATTTCCATCATCACTTGAACAGAACATCACCTCAAAGTGCAAGAGAGCGATTTCTTTTGCATACTCCTACTAACGACAGTCTGCATGAACATCCAGGACGATGCATGCACAGTGTTGAAACTACTGAGCCAGCTAGTCGTCACTGTGTGCCAATGCATCGAGTACGTACTAGTATGTATTTAGAAGTAATCTATCCCTGTTACAGGCTTAACAATTGACGGTGCAAGGTGCCCACTAATTAATTAGCTGGAGCGAACTGCATATGCAGAGCTTGTTTTTCTCTGGATGGTTTGTTGTGCATGGTGGTTAGTGCAGCATCAGTCAGTACCAGAGTACTGTTACATGTAACTATCATGTCAGAATAGTAGTTGTGTGGTAGGAGTAATAAATCCACGAAAGTGACCGGAAGCAAGAAATTTCCATCAGAGGTTCTTCATCCTATGGATCAAAGCAAGCAATTTTTTTTCTTTCACCTTCGATATTCATCATCGGTCACTTGAAATTTCCCTATATTTCAGTCGATTGATGAAAGCGTTGTGTTGCTGAAAAGGAGCGGGAGAGGCGGGGATGCTGGAAGTAGTATTCTTTTGGCTTCAAGATTTATCCCAAATTCTCTTTTTTTAAGTAGTCCTAAATTAAACTCTTAGAGATAGCATATGGAATAGTGCTTTAAGAGCAAGTATGATAATAAGCTATAAGCCTACTGTAAGTTTAGGTGCAGGAGAGAGATAGTGAAAAATCAAGGGTGTTGGCTTTCGTGCAAGAGCTAGTTTATCACAAACTTCAAGACAAATACATTAAATACATAAGTAAGAGATAGAGAGAGGAGAAGAAAATATGGTAGCCAATCTTATAGCTAATCTATTATATATGTTGGCTTTAAGATGAGCTAATAATAGGAAGTGAACTCTACTAATATCCTTACTCTAAGAGTTTATTTTTGAAGGGAT
The DNA here is from genome assembly GCA_000338895.3 of Oryza meridionalis. Classification (NCBI taxonomy): domain Eukaryota; kingdom Viridiplantae; phylum Streptophyta; class Magnoliopsida; order Poales; family Poaceae; genus Oryza; species Oryza meridionalis. The sequence goes on along the minus strand of CM002526.2, from coordinate 37,219,985 downwards.
TAAGGATCATAATGAAAGGTCTACCTTGCCTCTCATTCATGCATAGAGGAGTGGTGGGAATTAGAGCAGTAAGCAGGCTATAAACTAGCTGCAAACATATTTTAAAAAGATAAATAAGAAGAGAGAAGAACAGCGAGCTACAGATTTGTAGCCAGCTATAGTACGGACTCTAAGACGTAGTGTGTGTATGACAGGTGGGACCAGTTATTGATAGTGTAGTATATAACTATTGTATGAATGAGTTATTAGATTAGCTATAAATGAATTAGAGCTAGTAGTTAACTATACTATTAAACTTGCTCTTAAGGATAGTATGGTTGATGAGATCGAGGGTCTCGTTGGCTGCTGGGGTAATGGGACACATTTTACGGACATGAGCTAATAAGGTAAAAGTTGTATTTTATATGTCATAAGTAATTATACCTGAGAATAAATTTGAATCTAATGGAAGCTACTCACTTCATAAAAAAAAAAATATACATCATGGTTTAGCCTTTGGTGCGAGTATCGAGGAAAGTGCTAAAAAGACTTGGGCCTTGTTTAGATCCTAAAAATTTTTGGGTAAAAACGTCAGATCAAATATTTGGACACATGCATGGGACATTAAATGTGGGAAAAACTAATTGCACGGTTTACATATAAATTACGAGACAAATCTTTTGAGCCTAATTACACCATGATTTGACAATGTGATGCTACAATAAACATTTGCTAATGACGGATTAATTGGGCTTAATAAATTCGTCTTGCAGTTTACAGGCGGAATCTGTAACTTGTTTTGCTATTAGTCTATGTTTAATACTTCAAATGTGCGCCCGTATACTTTAAAAACTTTACACCCAAAGAACTAAACACACCCTTGGTTGTATCTTTAGGGTGGGTGAGATATAAGTCTCAACTAGTTAGGGCTGTAATAAAGATAATGCATAGATAGTTTAGTAATAAAAGTTACATTTTAAAAATGTTATTATTATATTTAAGACAAATTTTGCGAGTGATAGAGTACTCTCTCCGTCCTAAAGCAAGTTTATTTTTTACCCATCTACACATACCAATATAAAAATCAAAAAGACCATAATACACTCTATTTATCAAATCCTAATGTAATTAATATTCTCTTTATCTCCTCCCAATGTATTTATTCCGTAGTTTCAGAAACTTCGATACAATAATTGTTCAAAAATATTTATTTTGGGGCAAATGAGATAGGCTCAAAATGAACTTAAGGAGGGAGTAAATTTTAAGCAGGTACTCCTAAATAGCAAGCACATTTCTCTTGATTGCTAACCCTGCATATGGCTATGCACCTACTATATATAGTGACCCGTTTAAGTTCACTAGATTAAGTATATATGAACACGTAGAATAAAAACACTATTAACATATGATTAATTGAGTTAGTATTATTTTAAATTTTATAAATGTGTTCATCTAATATTTTAAAACAATTTTTATATACTCCATCCGTCCCAAAATATAAGTATTTTTAGCTATAAATCTGAACAACTATGTGTCTAAATTTATAACTAAAAATTATTATATTTTATGGTGTTGTTAGTAGGAAATTTTCACGCGAAATACAACATTTAACGGTTTAATAAGCGCGCTAAAGATAAAATTGGCTATATCGTCTTCCTCAGCTACGTACCGATATGACAATACTTGGGTACCACAGGCTCTAGCCTCATAGCTTAGCTATAGCTAGGGATCTAATCCTATGGCCCTATTTCTTCAGCCTTCATACCGGGAAGAAGCCAGCAGAAGAGCGCAGGCGCGTGCATGAGGGGGTGCAATGCAATGCCAATGCATGCAGAAGAAAGAGGCTGTGTTTAGTTTAGCATAAAGTTTAGATTTTAGTTAAAATTAGAGATATTGTGACTGAAAAGTTATATGTGTATAATAGGTTGATATGATTAAAAAGAACTGAAGTTTGGATCTAAATTTTGGATCAAAACACAGCCAGAGATGGAGAGAGGCTAGTCAAGTCAAGCGCAAGTGAGATTGACTGTACCTTGGCTTAGCAAAAGTGTGCGGGAGACAGAGACCAAATCAAAAAGAAAAAAAAGAAAGAAAAAGCTCTTCTTTTGCAGCTAGTTTATGCCTCCCAATTTGCATGCTTGTTTTGTTTGTGATTGATCGATCTGTCTTTTCAAGATCTTGTCTTCTCTTCTCTGTCGTTGTGGATGAGTGACCATGGTCAGGGTAATTATATTATGGCTGTGTTTAGATCTAAACTTCCAACTTTTTTTCATCATATCAATCTGTTATACATATATAATTTTTCAGTCACATCATATCAATTTCAATCTAAACTTTTAACTTTAGAAAAAACTAAACACAGCCTAAGAGCATGCCATTTATACTAATTGCCATTAGAGCTGCTTGCCCTTGCATTTGCAGTAGATATCGATTCAGAACCTGGATGGTGACAATATTCAGTTGGCAGTCATCGCTTGCATTGCTCAGTTGCTCACAATCACAAGCAGGTTTCGGAGAGCTGAAGGGCTGGATAAGGATTTTCTACACCTTATGTGCCATGGTATCAATCGATTGCATGCGACTTAAATAATTATAGAAAAATTTTAAACAAATTTAGTAACAACAATTGTATTGATATAAGTCTACACACAAACATACATAGCTAAATTTTATCTACAACTAGAGAAACAAAAATAATAAAATGGGATAGTGAATAGTACCCGTACAACGCAGATAAAATTTGTTATTTTGTTTCTTCATATGTCGATCGAATTTAGACTTGTATATTTGTATAGTGTTTTATATTATCATAGTCTATCTTACTAAATTTTATGAAATTTTTATATAGCTATTTAAGTTACAGTCATATATATCTAGGTGCAGAAAATAAGATACAGTACTCCCCATGAAATATAACATGCCGATCGATTGCTTTGGCCCATGCATGCTCTTGGGGTTTGCTTTTCCTTGCAGGCTGCAGGCAAGTTCGGCGAAAGAGCGCCGCAACTTTTGGAGTACAGTTCACATTGATTTTCTTTTAATTACTCTTATCATGGTACTAACAGCATATGTAATCGTAGATTTCTCTCATGGCTCAAAAGGAAACTAAACAGCTGTAAAGATGAACACTCAGATTGTATATGGGCATATATATAGCTCACGATACATACATACATACATACATATATATATAGAGAGATATATATATATATATATAGATATATATATATATATATATATATATATATATATAGATATATATATATAGATATATATATATATATATATATATATATATATATATATATATATCTATATATATATATATATATATATATATATATATATATATATATATATATATATATATATATATATATATATATATATAAAGCAAAGCTACCAATGTTTGTTCGTAGACTATCTCTGAAACTAGCTTGTAATGTTAGTACTTCGTAGGGACTATCAAATTAAACATTACTCGTAAAGTTTAGGAATCGGCCCTTGATTATTCCTACACATATAGACTTCTAACATTTTTCTTTAAACTTTTAATTTTAGTAAAACTTCTAATTTTAACGTGGAACTAAACACGGCCTGAGTTTACAGCAGTTACTGTGTGGGCACAAATTAATATGTGGAGTTGTAGAAAAATACAACTGCAAAATCTTTGCCTGTCCATAGGTCTGCACAGGCAAGATTTTAACCAATCCTATGACAGTAGATAGTCCAAAACTCTGAAGAGAAGGGAGTACTCCTGCATTGGTAATGTTCCTACTACTAGCATCTCGCATTATTATGAGAGTTTTGTTGTTATCACCGTGGTTGCTATATTTGTTTGTATCAAAGTATGAGCAGAGGAAATGGCAGGCATGTCAACACAGCAAATTTTGTAAGCAAGCTAGCATCAAGCCGCAGCTCAGCTGACAAACCCAGGCACGGGTTACACAGACGATGCCGCATGCATGAACACACAAAAAGTTTGATTAGTAGTAATACACTGCATCATCATAGCTTCATTAGACATACCATATGCATGCTAAAATCAATCTCTTACTCCACCAGTTATTAGTACCATTATCTTTTGATCCAGATTTTTAATAACAGTACATATTGCATGCATGCGCTGACTGTGGTCCAAGTAACTGTCCAAGCTCAGCTCAGTAGTAGAGCAATTATAATAGCAGAATATAAATCAGCTATAAACACATATCGAGAAGATAAAAAATAACAAAAAAGAGCGTTAAGTATAGATTTGTAGCCAACTATTAATAATATACTATATATTTATAGGTAGCTGAATTAGCTATTAAATTAACTAGAAATGATTTGAGGCTGGTAATCAAACTTGCTCGTAGGAGAGGATTGCTGCTGCTGCAATCTTCAAATTATACTATTTTTCTTTGTTTCTTTCTTTTAGGAGTAGTAGTACAAAAAAAATATTTATATAAACTCAGTTACAGCAGGTGCAGGCCTAGAGGTGCTTAGGTGGTCCTCTCCTCTTACTACTAGGCATGTATGCCTGCGTACTTGTGCTTGCTCTCACCTCTCACATCCATAGCCTACACAGACTACAGAGAGAGCACCCAAGCAAATTTTAAAGAGGCACATGTACTGCCACTGCTCGCGCAAGATGAGAGATGAGCTGGAGAAGCGAAATGTGAAAGTGTGTACGTGATGTACTCTCTTTGTAAAAAAAAATATAAATCTAATACTAAATATGATGTATTAAAGTACGGCGAATCTAAATAAAGATATATATCCACATTCGTAGTTTTAGAATATATTATATCTAGTAGAAAAAGAGCAGCTAGTTGATTGATGGATTCTAATCACTTAGATGTGCATCTACCATTTTATTGCGTGTCAACTAAATAATCATTAAAAGAATTTTTTAAAAAATAACAAGATATATCAATATCTAATATATCACTATACCAACATGTAAATTCAAATTCAACTTATATAAGTTATAATGAAAAACAATAAATTTAACTGTAAAAATACATACAGTAGTTTGAGTTTTGTTTGTTACATTTTTATAATTTATAGAAGTTTAATTTTAATTTGCATGTTTGTATGGTGATATATGAGTATTATATATATTAATGTATGTTGTCAAATTTTTTTAAAAAAATATATAAATATTTAGATGTAACGTGTGAACGTCAACTCCGTATTAAAAAGTTTCCCCAGCTAGCTGAACAAGTGACAAGAATTTCTTTTTTTCCCTTTGCTTGAACTGAACAAGTGAAGTGACAAGAATTGAAGAGCTGAACAAGTGACAAGATCTGAAGATCTTTGTGCATGCATGCATGCATTGTCGCCACTACTATTTGGTGTGTACTTGGACAGGACCCAAGCATGCATCCATGCAAGATGATGATACAGGTTTCGGACTACCGGTGCAAAGGGTGCTCTACCTAGCTCTCTTCTACTGTTTTTGTTCACAGGAGAGGAGACTCCTATAGGTGAGAATGTGCATGCGTTGTACTATTACAACAAATGCAACAATTTGTGGCCTGCATCCAATTCTCTACACTGTACGTACCTTCTTCTTTTTCAGCTGAATTCTCCACACTGTACTTGTAAAAGCTTTAATCTGTACAGACCCAGGGGAGTACGCTTGGAGATTTCTTTTGCGTGTCTATACTGTACTTTTCCCTCTTTTTATAGCTGATTCTAATGATAGCTAGTAGCTTGTTCAAGGCGCATATGAACGTTTAATTGAGCAAGAGCAAATTAAACGATTGATCATCAGTTAGTACTAAGGTCCAAAAGACCAAAACCAGTTTGGGTGGTTGTTGCAGTTTGCAGGCGCGCATCTGCAAGCGTCACGCGTAGGCCGCGATCGATCGATGGATGGATCGGGCGGGTTTGGTCTCACGGCGGTGGCGTTGGCGTGGTCCTGTGCCTAGCTAGCTACGGTTTGCAAGGCTGCCTGCGGCGACCATCAAGGAGCTGTACTGTACAGGCAGCCTGTGCTGGCGCGGCGCGCAGATACGAGCCCCATCAATGCGTTTATGCATATCAGCAGTAGTAGTAGTGGTAGGAATCAGCTACCCAAGCGAAGCTAGCCACAATCGCATCAGCTGGAGCTACTAGTAGTACTACCGATTAGTACCAACTCGTCATTTTTTTTTTCAGTTCATCGAGCAATCAATCATCGATCTTTCACCACAAACGCTCCTCCTGCTGTCTCCGTCCAAAAAAAAAATAAAAAAGACAAACTTTAAGTTTCTGTATTAACGTTTAACTGTTCAGCACAAAGTTTAAATTTTGGTTAAAATTGAAGATGATGTGACTGAAAAGTTGTGTGTGTATAACAGGTTGATGTGATAGAAAAGGACTGAAGTTTGAATTAAACTATGGATCTAAACACAGCCCATGTAAGACGGAAATTTAGGGTTTGTTTTTTTAGACGAGGGAGTACTCGTAGCGTTAAAACCTGATTAATTGAACCTAGGCAGTGCAGGGTGCAGGTGTAGGGAGGCAGGCATGAATGAATCGGCGAGCATGTTGTTGCTGCAGAGGAGCTAGCTGAGGGAGAAAAAAGTCAGAAAACGCGGCGCCCCCCATGCCGATGCTAGCCGCGGCTGCCGGCCACTTCGCCCCGCCCGAGTCCCGACAACCATGCCGGAGCCGCACTCCTCCCCCGCGTGCGTTTGCGTTCGCCCGGCCGCCCGCTCATCCCATTGCTCGCGTGGCGCCACTCCTGTGCACGACGCTCACGCGAGCAGACCTGGGCCGGAGCGCATCATGCACTTGCATGAGTGTTTATAGATTGCCATATGGTCCGAGACCTAACGGCCTGGCCCAGAGACTGGTGATTTGGCCCGTTCCAAACATGGCACGGCCCGACTCGAGTCGTACCTGTGCTGGCCTGGCCCAACAGCCGTGTCGTGTATGAGCTGCTACCTCGGCATGCTAGGCCGGCACGGCTTAACACGAAGTTCAGAGATGTGAAGTAGATTTATTTTTAACCATATGTAAGGCACGACGTATTATATGGCACAAAGAATAGGGAGGAAAAATAGACGTATTATATGGCACGACCCAAAGAGTAGGGACGTAAAATAGACTTATTTTAGCTATATTTATGTCACAACCCAAAGAGGAGGAAAATTGAAATAGACTTATTTCAAAAAGGCATGATGGGCCGCCCATGCCTTCGAGCCAGCATAGCACGCCTGACTGCTGATGGGCTGTGCCTGGGCCTGACGTGCAACCCGTGGGCAGGCACGGCACGTCCCAAAGTACCGATCGTGCCGTGCCGGCCCGAGTGCCTCGGGTCATGCCTAGCCCATGCCGGGCGGGCGTTATGGCCATCTATATTATAGCCCACGGAAGCTTTGGGTTCAGAGAACCGACGTTCCCGTCCCTCGAGGGAAAAAGTATACCTAAGGTCCCTCATATCATGTTGCCGAGTTACAAAATCATTTTTAAAAATATCATTCATATATATATATATATATATATATATGTATATATATATGTGTATCAGAGCCAAGTGCTCGTAACCTCCCCAAGCCATCTTCTCCGAAAGGGGGGGGGAAGAGGGGTCGGGTAGCGTGCTGAAGTCGCGGTGATCCCGAACGGTGTGGCGCTGTTCCGAAGTCGCGGAGTTCCCGAACCTTTGATCGGTTGCCTGAAGTCACGTTGCCTTGTTGAGCCGCAGAAGGCGTTTGTCGGCGTAATTCGTTGACTGGGCACTTATCAAAGGCAAAGGTTGAACTTAATTGTGGGAAATATTCCCTGCCGTTGACTGGAACACATCATATCCAAATAGGTTGATCATAATTGTGGGAGAATTCCCCGCCGTTGTCTGGTAACTACCTACCCATCTTCCTATCTTTCGTATAAGATGTCTTGGTTGGTTAGATCACGAAGAGCCACTGATCGATCTGTAGCCTCGTGCAGTAGCGAGAAGTCTGTTGGCACTATGTCGGTAAAGAATGCTTCATCTATATCTTTTGAGGATATTGAGAAAAGTATTTCCAACTGGAAGATTCCTAAGGTTAATATTAAGGAAATATATCATGTAGGTACTTTTTCGTTACTTAGTGACTACTATATTAAAACAATTGAAAAAACTATTCCAATTAGTTCTTTGCATGAAACCCTGCATCTTCTTTCAGAAAGAGAAATCAATTCTATAAGAGCTAAACATCAATATCACTACCTTCACTTTGGTCTTATACAAGTTGCTATCAGATCCTTGACTAGAAAGGGTTTGAACGTCTCTGTTCTGGCTTGTCTAAGAGATTGCAGAAATAAAAGGTTCAAAGATTCCTTACTTGGCATGGTGGAAGCCAGCCTCAGTAATGGTCCTGTTTATTTTAATACCTTTCCTGATTTTTCTGTATCCCTCTCAGACACAAATATCCATAAAGTTCTCACTCTCAACTTACAAACATCTGGTTATGAACTAGAACCAGGGAGTGAAAACATCTCCGTTACCTACAGAGTTTACTACAAAGCCATGACAACTTTAGCACCTTGTGCCAAACATTATACACCAAAAGGCCTAACCACTCTCCTTCAAACCAATCCTAATAACAGATGTACTACCCCCAAAACCCTGAAATGGGATGAGATCACCCTGCCTGAGAAATGGGTTTTATCTCAAGCTATTGAACCTAAGTCTATAGATCAATCAGAAGTCGAATCCTTGATTGAAACACCAGACGGAGATGTTGAGATAACATTTGCTTCAAAACAAAAAGCCTTTCTCCAGTCTAGACCTTCTGTCAGTCTAGATTCTAGGGCTAGGACAAAACCCCAAAATGTTGTCCATGCTACCTATGAAGACAACTTCGACGAACCCTCAATCTCAGACTTCAACATCAATGTTATCGAGCTTGATGATGACTTTGTTATTGCTTTAGAAGAAGAAGAATTTGAAATTGACAAAGAATTGCTTAGGAGAGAAATAAGACTCCCCAAAAATAGAACTAAAACTAAAAGATATCTTGAAGAGGTTGACAAATCATTCAGAATAAAGATAAGAGAAGTTTGGCATAACGAAATGAGAGAACAGAGGAGGAATATTTTCTTCTTTGACTGGTACGAGAATAGCCAGATTATATATTTTGAAGAATTTTTTAAGACCCGGAAGAAAGGAAAAGGGGTATGCAATGAAGAGAGAAAACAAGAACATGACAAGTCAGTAATTAAGGTCTTTTCAGATTATGGGTCAACCAGTAAAACGCATATTACTTATTCTCCTTTTAAACTTACTCAACAATCTCAGGATATCAGAGGAAAAAATTGTTTTCCAGAAAGCACTTATGAGAAATCCATAGAGAATAATTTCCTAGGATATTTAGTAGAACAACAGAAAACTCAAGATCTATCCCCTGGACAACAAGATTCCAAAACAATTCCTATGGAACCCATTATTCTAAGAAGCCATGAAGAGCCTTCTTCCCACTCTCAATTTGAGGTATCTATACCTCAATCTGAAACCTATCTTTTGCCTTATTCTTATCCTATTACAACTATACTTATTCCAACCGCCACTCCTAAAGATAAGGTAGCCAAATTCTTTGGTATTCCCAACAATTTTCCTAATACTAATGACCAGATGTCTAATTCCTTGACAAGAATCCAAGCGTCATCTTACGATAAATTGGCGCTCCAAAAAGAAGTTTCTTCCTTTTATAACAAAATCGACTCTTCGGTAAACAGAAACCTCGAGAGTTATATTATCAGAATCATCAATACCTCTTTCTACAACATAATCAGTGATCCTAAAGGTATTACCAGATCAAAATTTAGATTGTTCCATAATGTTCTCTTCTCCAAGATCTATATCCAACCCAATCCAAATAAAACACTTTGTTACCATTCTCAAACCAAAAACTCCTTTGAAAGAAAATCTCAAAACCAAATCTCGGCTGAAGCCTTATGCACAAATAATGAAATCCTAATCCATAAGCACGATCTTTTTGGAAGCATATTTGTTATTTCTGATACAAATCAATTTGGCACTTTTAATCCTGAGGAAGAAAGGACCAAAAGAAAACTTAAGATTAATGACCTCTTCCAAGAACAAAATTATACTAAAAAGGAATTAAGAGACTTAAAGGGTAAAATTCGAAGTCTAGAATTACAAAATAATAGTTGCATGGGCCAAGATGAAGAGGTAGTCAACTCCATCAACAGTTATCTTAAGCAGAAATGGTATGCAGAAGTAAGGTACAAATTCAATGATGGATTCCAATTCAGCTATAAGACTTTAATTGATTCAGGAGCTGATGTGAACTGCATTCGTGAAGGTATTATCCCATTCAAATACTTTGAAAGATCCTCCCATAAAATTCATGCTGCAGATGGAAATTTACTAAAAGTCAATTACAAAATCCCTTCCATTCATGTTTGCATAAATGGAGTCTGCATTAAAACTTCCTTTTTGCTTATAAAAGATCTAAAGCAAGGAGTTATTTTGGGAACGCCATTCTTATCCCTAATAAAACCCTTTATTGTTACTGAAAAAGGTATCCAGTTTAGAATCAGAGACAAAAATGTTAAGTTAAAATTTTCTTCTAAACCCGAGCAAACCATGTTAAACTATTTAAAGGAGATTATCACACAAAAAGAGCAATTTGTGAGTGACATATCTTCTGAAATAAAAAATGCTAGGATTTCCCAAACCCTTAATGATCCAAGGTTTCAAGAAAAAATTATACTGTTAGAAAAAAAGTTCATAAAAGATATATGTTCTGATTTCCCATCAGCTTTTTGGCATAGGAAAAAGCATGTTGTAGGTCTTCCTTATATCTCTAATTTTAATGAAGATAAGATTCCCACTAAAGCAAGGCCCATTCAGATGAATAGTCGACTTTTAGAAATTTGCAAGCAAGAAATAAAAAACCTGCTAGATAAAGGCTTAATAAGAAAAAGTTCCTCTCCTTGGAGTTGTGCAGCCTTTTATGTAGAAAATGCTGCTGAAAAAGAACGAGGAGTTCCTCGGCTAGTTATTAATTACAAACCCCTCAATAAAGTTCTACAATGGATAAGGTATCCAATACCTTATAAGCATGACTTAATACGAAGGATTCAGGGTTCAAAGATATATTCTAAATTTGATATGAAGTCTGGGTTTTGGCAAGTCCAAATAAAAGAAGAAGATAGATATAAAACTGCATTTACCACTCCTTTTGGTCATTCTGAGTGGAACGTAATGCCGCTGAGGGGTCGGGTAGCGTGCTGAAGTCGCGGTGATCCCGAACGGTGTGGTGGTGTTCCGAAGTCGCGGAGTTCCCGAACCTTTGATCGGTTGCCTGAAGTCGCGTTGCCTTGTTGAGCCGCAGAAGGCGTTTGTCGGCGTAATTCGTTGACTGGGCACTTATCAAAGGCAAAGGTTGAACTTAATTGTGGGAAATATTCCCTGCCGTTGACTGGAACACATCATATCCAAATAGGTTGATCATAATTGTGGGAGAATTCCCCGCCGTTGTCTAGTAACTATCTACCTATCTTCCTATCTTTCGTATAAGATGTCTTGGTTGGTTAGATCACGAAGAGCCACTGATCGATCTGTAGCCTCGTGCAGTAGCGAGAAGTCTGTTGGCACTATGTCGGTAAAGAATGCTTCATCTATATCTTTTGAGGATATTGAGAAAAGTATTTCCAACTGGAAGATTCCTAAGGTTAATATTAAGGAAATATATCATGTAGGTACTTTTTCGTTACTTAGTGACTACTATATTAAAACAATTGAAAAAACTATTCCAATTAGTATGTGACAATTGGATGGCAATCCAGGTTGTTAATTTTTTTATTTTATATTACTATGCAAACATAAATGCAGTACAGGAAATAAAGACAAGCTGTAAATACGAATTATGTACAAGATATAAAATTAGATATTTAGAACATAGTAGGTTTATATAGAACGGTCCAGGTGTTCATTCATATACCTTGATAGGTTGAAGGTAGATCCTTCTGAAGATTACACCAAAGACTTGATACAACACGTTCGTAATTATACAGGTACAGGACTCTCACAAGGACTCTTACATAGACTCTCACAGTTAGACTCTCATGAGTCTCTTATTTAGGTTATACTATGGTACTAACACTTAGATGGAGTGGAGTGGAGTGTGATGACTGGTGGAGAGGTGAGAGGAATGGTTGAGTGAGATGTGTTGTGTGTGAAATGCGATGCCTGTGAAATGTGATTGTGAGCCCCTTATATAGCGCTCGGTAGAGAATCTTCATGATATCTCTTCTTGACCTCAAAGAGTTTATGATACCCCTTTAGACTTCATGGAGAGAATCTTTGGTGATGACGCTTTAGACCTTTAATAAAGGTGTCATGATATCGCCTTTTGACTATGGACTTATCTTATCTGGAATAGTGTAGATTCTTTATCTTAAATAGTGATCTTTGTCGGGGATGACAAGATCTTTATTCACTATCTTCGTTGATTATCGTGGGTGCTGATTGCACCGTGTCGATCTCTGACGGCTCTGTTTTCTGAAACCACTGAGCCAGGCTTCTGTAGTAACTTTTCTTGGAGCATTCATTTTCAAAATCCGGTTTAATTATGCGCCCTGCTCCTTTGAAGTATTCATAACTTTGGTTGTAATATTTGCTGATAAAAATCCTTGTGATCTTGTTTTGGAAAACCAGCTGATATTCATAATCTGTGGTGATAGCTTCTTCAATTTCTGCAGCTTCAGAAAATAATCTCCAATTTTCATGATTAGCAATTGTTGTATATATTTCTTCCTCTTCATCCGATAGTTTGCTAGGACCGTCTTCTTGAAAATTAAATTGTCCATTCATGATATATATATAATGAATTGCTGGACGAACAGGTGGTGTGAATTTTGGTGGTATGGAGGAGAAGATAATCCTGTATCTTCCATGTCCAAGTCTCCTGCAGACATCTTTCACTGCGCTTCCTAAATCAGATTGAAGGATCTGATCGAGGGTTGCATAGATGGAATTCACAAGACCATGATCTATAATGGTTTGGAGAGATATTTCTTCATGGTTGTATGTGGGTAGGTTCCGAAATCTTTGGAGATTTATCTCAGCTTTGAGAACCAGGAATCTATAGGATGGGTCAGAGATTGCCTGATCATCTAACCTTAAGAGAGGGAGCATATATATGATTACTCGTATGGCTAGGTTTCTTTCTCTTCCTTCTAAGAGATCAAAGAAATAATCTTGGAGTCCAAGAAATATTTTCATTTGTCTCTCCTTAAACTTTTGCCAAACAAGATCGAGGATGTCCTGCCCAAAGCAAGATAAAGTTTGCTCCGTCTTGAAGCTTAATCTAGGTTGGAGATTTTCGTATGTGGTACTCATGGGATTTTGGCTTTTAAGTTTCTTTTGGCAAGAATCTTTGTAGGCACAAGATCTACATGGTGCTTTTGGCTGGGTCCAGAGTATATATTGTGGAAGGAATGAATTGGGATGATTATGCAGTATGTATGGTGTTTGGGGAATGGTATCATGCTTTCTTGTGGATGATGATGGTTTATTATGTGGAAAAGATTGCAATAGGTTATTGATATTTATGTGGAAAGCAACCATGCTCGAAGCAAGATCTGTTGAGATCAGAATCTTATCTGAGAATACCCTGGTATTCTTATCTGTTGCCATAGATTGTTCAACTTCCATGGGAAGTTTATCTTGGCCATCACGGGATTTCTCCTCGCGATAATCTAGTAACCTCTCCTCATGATGAGGGATATCTTGTAATTTAGCCCTTTTTTCTGTTATCTTTTGATCTGAGGGCACGAAATTTTTGAAATAATATGCCAGGCCATTTAAGGCATGAGCTTTTTCTTTTTTGTTTTTTGCCTGCCACAAGAGGTTTAATAACCCTTGTTGTAGCTCTGTTACTCTGAAATTGTGATTAAATCGTTCTCCGTGGCCTCTGGGCAGTTGGGGCAGTCTCCATGAACTCATATTCGTGAACCATTCAGACTTCTGTGAAGCCATTTCCCTACATATATATTCAAAATTTTTAGTAGCTTTTAATAAATATCTATCTTCCCATGATGTCTTACCTGGCAAGTCCATAGATTTTGGGAAAGAATTGTCTTGTAAATATATTGTATTCACAACTTGTTCTCTTTTGGTCTGAACAAGCTGGTCAAGAATCTCATCTGTGTTAGACGAAAATCTTAGGCTCACCTGTTTGCCCATTATCTCAAATTGAATATCTTTGTTTGTGACAAGGAAGGGACGAATGAGTGATAAAAACGGTGTTCCTAAAATAACATCTTGCTTAAGATTTTTAACGAGTAGAAAAGATGTTTTAATGCAAACTTTAGATATGCAAATATAGATTTCAGGGATTTGATATTCTACTGTTAAAAGTCCTCCATCTGCCCCACGAATTCTATGGGCGGCTTTACAGAAATATTTATGAGGGATAATACCTTCTCGAATGCAATTGACATCAGCACCAGAATCAATTAAAGTGATATGCTGAAAGTAGGATCCGTCTATAAAACGATACATAACTTCTGTGTACCATTTTTGCTTCATATATTTTTGAATGGTTCCAACAACCTGATCATCTTCTTGAATTGGTTCGTCCTTTTCTTCCATATGGAATCCTTCTTTTATTTCTAACATGTATAGACGCTTTCTTATTTCTTCTAAATCTTGTTTCATAATTTTTTGGTCTTCGAATAGGCTGATCAAATCTGGTTTCTCATTCTTCTTTTTCTGTTCATCTAATCTTTTGAACACTTCATCAATAGAGAGGAATTTGCTCTTTTGAATATCCTTTTTTATTTTATCCTTATCAGTCTTGACTCTTGAAAGGAATTTTTCGAGAACTCTTCTTTTTTCTTCTGGATCTTGAATGGTTTCAAAAGTATCGAGAACAAATTCTTCTAAACTGGTTAAAACGAGTATATTTTCATCAGACTCTTCTTCTGAATTATCTGGCTCATAACAAGAGCAACCACTCTCTTGGCAACAATTAATCTCTGCATTTTTTTCTTCATCTGAACTTGAGTCATTGTCTATATTATTTAGTATTGCTTCAAGTTTTTCTTTAACATCTTCTGATTCTGAATCTAACAAGGCTTGGATCTCTTTTTTAACTTTGGATTTGAAACATCTGTTAGCTATGTGTCCTTTCAAGCCACACTTGTAACAAATGGTTTCTTTGCTTTCAGTGTCTTGTGTTCTTATATTCTTATTGTAAATTCTTTTTGGTTTTCTTTTGGTAGCTTGAAAGCTCATCTTGCTTTTATCATTTGGTTTTGTCATAGGTTTGGAATGGATTTTTCTTTTTCTATAGACATAAGGATCTTGAAAACCAAACTGATAGCAAAAATCTCCCATTTCTCTTTTACCAAGAATCCTTTGTTTTTTGAGTTGATCTTTGATTTTTAGGTCATTGCAAAGCTCAGTCCCTACTAATTGTATCTTTTGTGTGATTTTTCCAATATCTAGATGGTGATAATTTATACTCCCTCCCCCTTCTTTTCTTAGGGAATTTCTAACCTTTTCAGCAAATAAAGGAGGTAAACCAGAAATATATTTTTCTTTCCAAAAGTCTTGATTAGGTTCTGGTAGGGTATATAGTTTTGACAAGAAAGTATCTTTATACCATCTAAAATCTGATATTGTTTTACATTTTAAATTTATCAATTGCTCTCTATTTTTTTCATAGATATCATGATAGTTTCCAGCAAAGTGATAAATTATGTTATAGATTAAAGTGGCTAAGGCATCAGAAATGTTACCGGTTGGATTCCCATTACCATCTCTATCGAGCAATGGCCTTCCTTGATCATCCCTTTTAACTGCGCAAAGAATCTCATGTCTTTGAGTTTCATTTAAATAATTATTCCACCATCCTTTTAATTGACCAGAAAACCCAATGACAATCATATTGGCAGCTTCTCTTTCTTTGTTTCCATTAGCTATGCAGGCATTAGCATACATAATCATTTGATGACATAAAGTAAAGATTTGATATTCAAAGCCATCTAAGTTCCATTCTACAATTTCTTTGCCATTGTAGTAAGTCATATTTTGAATCTGAGGCATTTCCTCAAACTGTAGGTCTGCATAAGTTGGTCGAGGGTAATAATTCCTAGTTGTGGAAGTAAGAGTAGAAGGTTTAAAAATCTTGTTGACCATATCATATTTTTCATTATCAGAAATCTCATTGATATTTTTATTTACTTTTAAATTATTTAGTTTTAAGGCTAGCTCACCGACTAGTTCTTCAGAAATTGCGGGTCCAAAAGCCTTTTGTTTTCCAAGTTTGATGTTAGGATCAATTGTTGGGACAAACATAGGACTAACAGACTGAGAACTAGAAGACTGAGAATTAGAGGGAATATTTACCTTTACCTCAGGTCTTCCTGTTTTGTAGCCTTCCATAAGGATTGTCTCTATTCGATCTGTTTGTTGACCAAGAGAACGTAGAGATATGTTTGCATAATTTTGTTGTTCTACCAAATGTCCTATGTGTTCGACCTTTGCTGTTTCTCCATATGTATTTTTAGAAATACTTTTTAGTGGACAAGCTTTTCCTCCATTATGAGATAATTGAATGGATTCAAATGGAGGATGAACAGAGTCTACCTTGTTTCCACTGGTTGTCTCCCATTCTGTAGAAACCTTCTTGATAACAGTTAAATCTTCTGCTTCGGATTTTTGCTCTTTTTTCATCATGTTTTTTCCTTTGAAGAATTCTTCGAAGTGTCTGACTTGGCTACTTTCATACCAATCAAAGAAAAAGATGTTCTTCCTTTGTTCTCTCATTTCTTTGTGCCAAAGTTCTCTTATCTTTAGTCTAAATGGTTCATCGACCCTTTCAAAGTACCTTTTCATTTTGGGTCGGTTCTTTTGAAGCCTGAGTTCTTTTTTAAGCAAATCTTTAACAATTTCAAACTCATCTTCTTCTATAGCAATAACAAAGCCATCATCAAGCTCGATAACATTGATGTTGAAGTCTGAGATTGAAGGTTCGTCAGAGTTGTCTTCATAGGTAGCATGGACAACATTTTGGGGTTTTGTCCTAGGCCTAGAATCTAGACTGACAGAAGGTCTAGACTAGAGAAAGGCTTTTTGTTTTGAAGCAAATGTTATCTCAACATCTCCGTCTGGTGTTTCAATCAAGGATTCGACTTCTGATTGATCCATAGACTTAGGTTCAATAGCTTGAGATAAAACCCATTTCTCAGGCAGGGTGATCTCATCCCATTTCAGGGTTTTGGGGGTAGTACATCTGTTATTAGGATTGGTTTGAAGGAGAGTGGTTAGGCCTTTTGGTGTATAATGTTTGGCACAAGATGCTAAAGTTGTCATGGCTTTGTAGTAAACTCTGTAGGTAACGGAGATGTTTTCACTCCCTGGTTCTAGTTCATAACCAGATGTTTGTAAGTTGAGAGTGAGAACTTTATGGATATTTGTGTCTGAGAGGGATACAGAAAAATCAGGAAAGGTGTTAAAATAAACAGGACCATTACTGAGGCTGGCTTCCACCATGCCAAGTAAGGAATCTTTGAACCTTTTATTTCTGCAATCTCTTAGACAAGCCAGAACAGAGACGTTCAAACCCTTTCTAGTCAAGGATCTGATAGCAACTTGTATAAGACCAAAGTGAAGGTAGTGATATTGATGTTTAGCTCTTATAGAATTGATTTCTCTTTCTGAAAGAAGATGCAGGGTTTCATGCAAAGAACTAATTGGAATAGTTTTTTCAATTGTTTTAATATAGTAGTCACTAAGTAACGAAAAAGTACCTACATGATATATTTCCTTAATATTAACCTTAGGAATTTTCCAGTTGGAAATATTTTTCTCAATATCCTCAAAAGATATAGATGAAGCATTCTTTACCGACATAGTGTCAACAGACTTCTCGCTACTGTACGAGGCTACAGATCGATCAGTGGCTCTTCGTGATCTAACCAACCAAGACATCTTATACGAAAGATAGGAAGATAGGTAGGTAGTTACCAGACAACGGCGGGGAATTCTCCCACAATTATGATCAACCTATTTGGATATGATGTGTTCCAGTCAACGGCAGGGAATATTTCCCACAATTAAGTTCAACCTTTGCCTTTGATAAGTGCCTAGTCAACGAATTACGCCGACAAACGCCTTCTGCGGCTCAACAAGGCAACGCGACTTCAGGCAACCGATCAAAGGTTCGGGAACTCCGCGACTTCGGAACACCACCACACTGTTCGGGATCACCACGACTTCAGCACGCTACCCGACCCCTCTTCCCCCCCCCCTCTTTCAGAGAAGATGGCTTGGGGAGGTTACGAGCACTTGGCTCTGATACCAGCTCTAACTCAGGGCAGTGACTAGGGGTCTAGTCACCAGATATGAGGATAGGAATACAGTATCTATATGCAATCTTGGATGTGAGATTACTATGTGACAATTGGATGGCAATCCAGGTTGTTAATTAAATTTTTTTTATTTATATATATATATATTTTTTATTTTTATATTACTATGCAAACATAAATGCAGTACAGGAAATAAAGACAAGCTGTAAATACGAATTATATACAAGATATAAAATTAGATATTTAGAACATAGTAGGTTTATATAGAATGGTCCAGGTGTTCATTCATATACCTTGATAGGTTGAAGGTAGATCCTTCTGAAGATTACACCAAGGACTTGGTACAACACGTTCGTAATTATACAGGTACAGAACTCTCACAAGGACTCTTATATAGACTCTCACAGTTAGACTCTCATGAGTCTTTTATTTAGGTTATACTATGGTACTAACACTTAGATGGAGTGGAGTGGAGTGTGATGGCTGGTAGAGAGGTGAGAGGAATGGTTGAGTGAGATGTGTTGTGTGTGAAATGCGATGCCTGTGAAATGTGATGGTGAGCCCCTTATATAGCGCTCGGTAGAGAATCTTCATGATATCTTTTCTTGACCTCAAAGAGTTTATGATACCCCTTTAGACTTCATGGAGAGAATCTTTGGTGATGACGCTTTTGACCTTCAATAAAGATGTCATAATATCGCCTTTTAACCATGGACTTATCTTATCTGGAATAGTGTAGATTCCTTATCTTGAATAGTGATCTTTGTCGGGAATGACAAGATCTTTACTCATTATCTTGGTGACAAGATCTGTCGTCATATCTCGACTAAATGTGTGTTGGATTGAAATCTGATATTCCTTCATCTGAATCATTATCTTGCTTAATTGAGTAATAAGGAGGTATTGGCGAAGATGGCTTGATTTGGCTGCATTGTACCATATCTTCGTCTAAACTTCTGCATGTAGAACTAGATTTTGGGGATTCTTCCAATCTTTTAAACATAGTTTCATATACTTGAAATTGCAATTCTCCCTTTGTCAACTCGGGTCTTGCCTTTAATAATTCTCTTGTTATATCTTCTTTTAATTGAGCCACATGAGATTTCTTGTTTTTGGCTCGAAACTTTCTTCCTTCAATTACTGGTGTGATTGCAAACTTATCCCACCATCTTGCATAATAGTTTCGCTTTAAGGTTGCTGGGAACTCCATTCTTTGAATATTGAGGTCCCATTTTAGTATCCAAGGCATCCCTGTTTCGGCACAAAATTGCATAAGGATAAAAGGATATTCCTTGAGATCCTTTTTTGATTCTTGTGTAATAACTTTGATGATTTCTTGTGGTAGGATTTCAGGAATGGCCCCTGCTTTCAGCCACCAATTACTGAAAAACCACAGTGGTATCTCCTCACATCCTTCTTTGAAGCGAATAAATCATGAATGCTTCATCTGGGAATTTTGTACGAGGAGTACTCTTTCCCAGGCCTTCTGATAATCCCAATAGTTATATCTTTTATTTGCACAGGATGTAGAATATATAGTCCTGGCTACATAAGGATTTGATGATTTATCCCAATCATCGATACTTATAATTTTTTGGATCAATAATTTTGTGAATCCCAATTCATCACCATTCCTTGTATGGAATATCTGTGCACTTCTTGTCTCGCATAATATGGTCTCGTAATAATTTTCATCTTTCCCTGGATATTCAGGGATAAAATATTGGTGTTGTGGGAAATACTTTCCCATAATCTTGATAATATTGAGATCAGAGTCTCCAAATTCTAATGGCAGAATAACTTCCTCTATATTGAGGATATAAGATGAATTATTCCCATACTTTTCTTGAACTGTAGGGGTTCTAGGAATAATATTTCCTAGTTCATTATATTTATGCTTATTTGGTGAACTTTCTGTAGTTCTCCCTTGGGCTGATAAGTCCCTTTTAGGTGCCATAGCCCTGTAAAAATTCACGAGATAAGAAATCTGGTAGGGAGTTTAATTCTCCCTTGATATGTTCTATTTCAAAGTCAAAGCATGATAATATTGCTTGCCATCTGGCAAAAATTTGTTTGGAGACTAAGTTCTCCACATCCTTTTAGAGGACATCTTTTGCTGCCTTACAATCTATACGCAGCAAGAATCTTTGATTCAATAATTCTCCTTGGAATTTTGATATGACCTTTACTATGGCCAATATTTCTTTTTTGATGGTTGAATAATTTTTTTGAGCCTCATTCCAGGTCCCAGAGGTGAACCTGACCAGCTGCTCTCTGGAATCCTTTTTTTTTTAAGAATTCCTCCATAACCATGATCTGAGACATCTGATTCGATAATTTTGAAGGCATCTTGATCTAGAATATAAAGACAGGGCAGGGTTTTGACCTTACCTTTGATCTTCTTAACAGCTTGAGTATGTTTAGCTGTCCAAGCTGGAGGCTTTTTCTTCAACCTCTCGGTTAAAATCTTTCTGTCTTTTGCAAGATCTTTATAAAAATCAGAGACATAGTTTAAACACCCTAGAAATCTTTGCAACTGTGTTTTATCTTTTATCTCATCTGGAAATTTTTCTGCAAATTCTATTACTCTTGCTACTGGTTGGACTCGATCATATTGAATTTTATAACCGAGAAACTGAACATTAGTTTGGAAAAGTTTCATTTTCTTAGCAGAGACTACTAAACCGTTTTGAATTATGATTTTATAAAATATATTAAGGTGTTTCCAATGTTGGTCAACATCTTGGGAAAATATTAAAACGTCATCTATATAAACTATAATAAAGGATGTAAAGGGAAGGAAAATCTCATTCATGATTTTTTGGAACTCAGAAGGAGCATTTTTTAAACCAAACGGCATTACGTTCCACTCATAATGACCAAAAGGAGTGGTAAAGGCAGTTTTATATCTATCTTCTTCTTTTATTTGGACTTGCCAAAACCCAGACTTCATATCAAATTTAGAATATATCTTTGAACCCTGAATCCTTCGTATTAAGTCATGCTTATAAGGTATTGGATACCTTATCCATTGTAGAACTTTATTGAGGGGTTTGTAATTAATAACTAGCCGAGAAACTCCTCGTTCTTTTTCAGCAGCATTTTCTACATAAAAGGCTGCACAACTCCAAGAAGAGGAATTTTTTCTTATTAAGCCTTTATCTAGCAGGTTTTTTATTTCTTGCTTGCAAATTTCTAAAAGTCGACTATTCATCTGAATGGGCATATACATATACATATATATATATATATATATATATATATATATCATTTCTCAACTTACAAAACCGAAACACTCTAGGTCTTTAGATGGTTTTACCTCACGTGATAACTAAGTCAGCACGTAACCCACGTGAGCCCTAGATGCCAACGACTACTTCCCTCCTCTCTCCATCTCTCTTCCTCCCAAATCCCTCTCCCCTCCAGCAGCCAGCCATGGCCACAGTCACGCGCGGGGAACTTCTCAAGTTACTTCAGGCGATGCACACCGACAACCGTGTCGCCGAGGACCACCGCTCCCCATCATCCTCGCCCTCGCCGCCTCCATTACCCACTCCCTCTGGCCCTCTAGCGACTAACTCCTTCAGCTCTTCAACGACCTCCACTCCACCTATGTCCAGCCCTCCGTTGCTGACGTCCTTATCTCCGTGTGTTCGCACCTTGTTGGCCACCTTGTCCACCTCGAACGCCTCCAGTTCGCCTGCTCGGTGCTCCACGCCGTTGGGATCTGCCCTGTCCCATCCTCGTCGGCAACCTGAATGCCAGCTTCCCCGTCTCCACGACCGATCAAGCTTGGTGACGACGTCGTCGCCATGCTCTTCTCTGCTGGCCACTGCTCTTCACCCTGCCCGTCGTTGCCAGCAAGGGCCACCGTCAGCTACAGTGGTGCCAGAGGAGCAGCGCCAGCGAGCCATCGTGATTTGGAGGAAAAGGGAGGGGGATTCGGGAGGAAGAGAGGCGGAGAGAGGAGGGAAGTAGTTGCTGACATGTGGGGCCACGTGGGTCTCACGCTATATCAGCTGTCACGTTGGATAAAGCCGAAGACAAAACTGCCTAAAGATTTAGAGTGTCTCGGTTTTGTATGTTGAGAGATGATATATATCTGGATTTATTTTTATTCAGGGATGATTTCGTAACTCCACGACAAGTATACTATTTCCTCCCCCGAAAGGTTCAGGCCTGCATATCATGTTGTAGGCCTATTCATTAAGCCCAGTTGTTCTACGAAGGCTAACACAAATTTCTAAGGCTTGTTCGTTCCGGCAGTTTTGAGTGAGCTGATCAGAACGCATTTTGTGTAGAAGTTTTTTATGCGGATTTTTTAAAAAAAATAAAAATATATAATATTAAATTAATCACATGTTAATTTTTTTTACCGGTTAAAAACTCTGTCAATCTGCTGATTTGAAATCAGCTTAAGTGTAACCGTGTAAGTGGTTAAGAATTAGACTGATCTCTCAAGTAAAATATGGCGACATATCTGTACAAAAAAAGATTTGTTAGCTTATTTGGTCATAACTAAATTTTAATTTTTAAAACCTAGTTTGAGAATTGATTTGGTGGGTTTTATAGAATTAGTCTAATACAGATGTAAAAATTTACCCATATTTTTTTTGTTTCATTCAACTTCTACAGCTTCTCAAGGTTCATGCAATCACAATGTTAAACTGTATTAGTGAGACTGGAGAATTACTGTTCAGGTTGTCGACATCATGACAGGTACCCCATAACGAAAATGCCATGGTCTGATTTATGGCACGGAGCATCATTCAAGCAGAAGGGAAGATCACTTCACATACAGAAGTAACAGAACACACATCGTTAGAGATGATACATTCTAGCCACAGTTATAGATATGCTGATTGTTCAGAAAATATTGTAGTAAGCAAAAACATCTATTTACACATCTGTAAGGCATTGCGTTTTATTGGAAATTCAAGACCCACACGCTCTCATTCTTCAGTAATGGTGGACAGGACAGTAATTTCAGACAGCAGCACAGCACAAGGCTGACCCTCCAGATGAACATTTCAGATGGCAAATGCCCACTTGTAACCGTGGACAACCCGGAAGCCTAGTGCTCTCCATGTAATTGCAGCAAAGGTTCTAGGTCATCATACCATATGCTTCTGACGATTTATACGGCTTTAGTATTGCGAGGACCAATCCGCAGCGCTGCCAACTCTTGGAATGCTGCTGTCCTTCTTCGCCTTCGCGTCGACCGTGTACGTTGTGCCGCATACCTCCCCCTTGCTGTCGAGCCTCGGCACTGGTTTCACCTCATTCATAGGATGTTCGTAGCTCTGCAGTCCTCCGGATGTGGTGAAGAAGAAACCTGATGAAGCCATTACACGTCAGGTGTTGATAAAAGGGGCAGAGTTCCAGGCCTTGAGAATTGATGTGATATTGTTGATTGGTTGATTAGGCTTATCATTCATTACCTTTAGGGAATGGTGCAGAGGATTTTCCGCAAGCCTTATTCACAATTTCGTCATCGTCAGAAACCACAAGACGGCTGTCAGGATCAACTCCCCAATAAAATGGAACGCTACCATCAGCATCCTGCAAGAAGATCGACTAGCTGTCAATTCATCTGTCAACAGCTCGATGCTAAGAATCACAACAGACACGACGACCGGAACAAATGAAAGAACATATAGTACATTGGTGCAATATGCTGACATAGTGACATCTGATAAGTTACATGTGTATTACGAAAATTCCTTCTAGCAAAAACAGAAGGAATGTGATTTCATGATGCATCAACTTGCATCTTGTTGAGATGTTAGCCAACATAAAGTGGTTCAGCCCTGCAGCTAACCAGGAACAGGGCAGTCTAGTCTTTTTCAAGAAAGAAATTTGGTATGTGGATCAGGAACTATATATATATCACAAAGTTGAAACTGCCGAGTGATTATCCATTTATCCTACAGCAGCATTTTTATCTGAATATAGATTTAGGATGGAACCAACAGGTACAGTACGTTGAAACTGTTGAATGATCATTCATTTATGTGATTTATCCAAAGCGTTATCTGAAATGTGCATTATATGTATTGCCACCTTGAGGAAGCTGATGTACTGCACATAATTCCAATACCAATCCAAATGCATCTTCTTTTTTTTTTTGGAATACGCAAGGAGCGCATTTTTGTATTAAGAGAAATAAACTGTTATTTAAAAAAAGGAAACCGATACAGGAACCTAGACAGCATAAAACTCTCTCACACCAAAATTCCGCGACCAAACAACGACCTGAACAAATCGATTAGGAGATTCACAAGATCTATTAAACGCCTAATAAAGCCTATAAATTGGATTAGAACAGTCGATTAGGATATTGGTAATGCAACAATAAAAATCTTGTCCACCCATAAACAGAGAAATGGAAACATACATAACATGATTGAAATTAATCTGAGACTGAAATTCACTTACGGTGGCCATGAAGACGGAGTTGTTGGAGCAATCGTAGAGCACGAACGCGAACTTGCCGTTGATGTCTCTGACGACTTGATCCGCAGGGTAAGGTCCCCTGTCTCTCAATGTCCTGTAAGCCTCGATGATGATGTTGATCTCGGTGGAGCCCTTGTTGTGCAACCCGTACTGCTGCTTCAGCACCGCGATGTTCTCGATCGTGCCTTGGAACAGGCAGAATATCTCATCCGCCGCCGCGAACAACCTAAATCAACCACAAATCAGCACACCAATTCAAACGTGCCACGGATTGGAAAACGAGAGAACGCACGAAGCGAGAGCGAGCTGGGATCACCTGGGGAGAAGGGGGCTCTGGCCGTGGGAGGAGTAGGCGAGGGAGTTGGCGCCGCCGGGGCCGAGGGCGACGGTGACGGCGCCGGGGCGCGCGTCGCGGAACCTCTCGGCGAGCCCCGCCGCGCCGTCCCCCGCCGCCCCGGGATGCCGGAGCCCCTCAGGGCTCGGCGCCACCGACCGATCGAACACGGCCAGCATATCCTCCTCTCTTGACTCACAATCCGATCGTCGCGCGCAGGGGTGGGAAGGGTAGGATGATAGATAGGTGTTCGTCCGCGGAGAGCGCGAGCAGCGAGGGCTATATACGGCAAGCGTGGCGACGGGAAGGAAGGATCGAGACGGATCCACACGTCGCTACAAAGCGCCTGTGGCTGTGATCTGTGACGACCACCGCACTCGTAGCCGTAGGGCGCGAAAATGGGTAGGAGGACTCGAGGAGGGGAGAGGTGGAGGGCCGAGGGCCCACTGGTCAACTGGCACAGGGACACTGACATGTGGGGGCCCAGCAGTGACCTCTTCTCACTGACAGGTGGGCTTCAGAAATGGCCGACCTGTTGCACCAGTGCAAGACCAATGTGGAGTACGTTTCTAAATTTTTCACATCAGTAAAATGTCTCTGTGAGCAAAGCTATATGGCAACTTTTAAAGGAGAGCTCATTATTTGTATGTCACTTAAATAGTTAAAAAAATTTAAAATATTAGTAGATGTATTAGTATGTGATATATCACTTTACACACATGCAAGTTAAAAGTTAACTTTTACAAGTTGCAAAAGAAAAAAAAAAATTAAACTACATATAGTTAATGTATATTTACAACCAAATTTGTTTTTTTTATTACAACACGCAGAAGTTAAATTTGATCCTTATATCACATAATAATCTATCTTATTGGATTTTTTCATAACCATTTAAATGACATGCAAACAATAAGGGGATGCCCCTCCTCAGAGTTTATAGTAGTTTTCCCTGCTGAAGGGCTGTGTTTTTTTTCTTCGCTTTCCCAACTACTACTTTCCTATTTTCTACATACACTTCTCGACAGTCAAACTTTATTTCTAAGGAAAAAATCTTAGTAAATAAGTACTTAATTAATTATGTATTAATTTATAGTTTCATTTTACGTAACAGAGGAAAGAGTTCCCAATCCTCTCTCAAAAGAACACACTCGTGTGGTTAATGTTTGCCATGGTCATACGTTGGATGAGTAGCTACACGGAGCTACAATCTACTATCATCCTGGATAATGCTAGATCTTTCGGGATAATCCCCACAGTGACAGGCACGGTGGTGCTGTGCATACACCTACACATAATACTTCTTGGCACTAAACAAGTTAACTGCTCGAATATTTCGAGGCACTAAAAAAGTTAATTTAGTACAAGGAGAGATTGTCACTAAACCAATAATTAATTTCGCAGAGTTCACAAAACCGATAAAATTTCACGAAAATCGATCAGCTTTCGTGAAACCGCTAAATGTCGGTTCATGAAACTGGTTGGTGATGGGGAATTTGCGATTAAATTAGAGGCGTCGACTCGATCTGTGTGGAGTTCGTCATCAAGGATTGTGAATCCTTAAACGACTCGATCCGATTACGATCTGGGGTTGTGGATCGTGAATCCGAACCGAGGTAGGGAATGGTAAGTAGCGGAGTTCTACGATTTTTTTTCCCGCGAACTCAAGTAGTACGTTTTTGAACTAATCAAAGTATCAAACATTCAGATCCAAAAGTAAATTCCACAAATCTTATCAACTGAACGTTTGAATTGAATTGTCCTGTGATTTGGCGTTCGGCTGACGATACATCGTTGTTCACATGCAAATCCAATTTGCAAACCATCGTTTAATGTTGGGAATTTCCCTCCAGCGCAGTGATGACTTACGTATAATGGAATAGCTTATTAACATGTAATTAATTAGATGTTATCTAATTTAAAAGATAGGTTTATATAATTTTTAAAACAACTTATTTATATTTTTTAATAAAAAATTGTACTGTTTAACAGTTATAAACAGTTTGAGAAGCGTGTAAAAGTTTGGGAACAGTTATAAACAGTTTGAGAAGCGTGTAAAAGTTTGGGAAGCATGGTTCAAAACCCTTGTATATACTGGAGCAACCCAACTTTACGACTAAGTGGCGCGAAAACACTATCGCGTAGCACATAAACATACTCCGAAACGAACGCAAAACTGTACATCACTACAACGCAGCCAAAACTGCATTTAGTTAGATTGTTATATATACATACACCACACTCAAGTCCACTGTCAAAGCATCATACATTCAGACCCAAAACTAATTCCACAAATCTGAACAGAATAAGATGGTAATTATTGCGGCAATAGCATGTACAGCTGATGCTACCATAAGATCATCACCATGGGTGAGGAGACCTACTCAAATTGATCATCCTCAAAGCGGATAAGTATAATGACAAGCTTGATTAACAAGTACTCAAGGGTCGTTGATCAGAGCTACTACTGTGCCGATTTGGTGCTGCTTGAGTTGAGGTAGCCCATCTTTTGAGACAGCAAGTTCATATCATCCTGAATAGCGGGGTTCCTGGTATCATCATCGAGCCCACCCTCGTGCAGCAGGTCCTCCCAGAAATCCTCATTTAACTCTCCGTTAGATGGCTTGATTTTCCCGTGTTCAGAGCTACTGGAAGCAACATCTTGTTGCGCCTTGCCTCCGTTGGCCTCAACAGATGAACTTTCAAGATCTGATGGAACACCATTGAAAAGTGAATCCACTGGATCATGTGGTTCAAACATTACCTGTGACACTTGCTCGGGGCTAGAACCGGTACCCATGCTATCAAGTTCAGGTCCCTGATCAATGCGGCGCCTTCTTTTCTTTGAGACGAACTCTTCAAGCTCCTTCCTCATCTCACTCTGGGAGAACAGCTGGTGTATGAACTCAGGATTATGCATAACTCGTGCCAAGAATGCCATCATGTGCTGTTGCTTTTGCTCAGTACCTTGTAGCTTCTGTTCCATAGCTTGCAGGTCTGACTTTGTGTTTTGCTGCTCCTGCCTCAGCTTCACCACTTCAGCCATCAACAGATGTTTGTCCCTCTTCAACTGATCAATCTCTCCCTCATATCCGAAGTGCCCTACCTCAAGGAATGAGCCAAGAGATTGCTGACTTGGAGATGAATTCGGAGGTTTCCGACGCTTTATGCTTTTCAGGAGATGCTTCTGTCCTCTCAGAAAACCCTCATTGGCAAATTCCCACTTGTCAGGATCCACCTTCCTGAAGCCCTGTCAAAAATAACGGATACATCAGGAATTGGAAAGAACATTCAATTCAACATGGTGAATATGTATTCTTATTTGTCTAAATCATTTTAGATCAACGGTAGCAAGAACTAAGGCAGAACTGAATTAAGAATGCACGCTATTTACCTCTTTATGACAATTTTCAGTTCACTTGACACAATTTTCATTTTGCATAGTTTCAGTTCTTCACTTTATTTGTCAACTTTCCTCTTCACTCTTCATCCTTTAACATTGTTTTGAGGAAGAGAACAAAATGCATTCATCATTATCCTTCCCAAGGCAAAGAAATGAAGTATCAGCTAGAGGATCTAAGGCCTTTGGTAGAAGAGGATTTCACTCAAAATATGCAGGTGGGAGCCTGAATGGGAAGAATAACACTTCAATGGGGTCAAGTCAACAATATAATGGGACATTAAGTTGGTTAATATACACAAAACAAAACTCTCTAAGTCTCAACAGGTTCAAGAAAATCAAATATAGAGAGGCCAAATCGTAAGTAAAAAATCAACACTGTACAAGCTCATCTTTTCCCTAGAAATGTAAGATTCAAGATGTACAGCACTATAGTAGATTGTGTTATAATATGTTGCTCATGAATGATCTTCAAGGCTAACAAGTTTTTAGGACAACTAGAGCATTCCGCATCACTGTCTTTTTCAATTTTTGGCCTACTATTGGCAACACAAAAGATCACACAACATTCAGTTATGTTGCTTATGATTTTTCCTAAATTTTTGGCCTACTATTCAGAATATGTATTATGTTTGAGTAATGATGAGATTTCAAAAGAAAAAAATGGTGTTCTAAAGTTATTTTGTAATGTTCCAAACTGATACTCCATTTAAATGGGTCCAGTTATGTTTCTTAGGATTTTTCCTCACAAACTTTGGTTGCACTAATTCCAGGACCTTCTATTATCTACTTCACAAAAGAAAAGCAGCACACAAACAATCATGCTATAGCCTATAGGTCTTGCTAAACTTATCTGTAATGTCTTACTGCATAACTCCAGTGTCAAAATGAATGTCCCACTTAACCGATTACCCGAGTGCCCATCACCAAGCCAATTGATCAAGTAGTATAACAAAGAATCATTTATAATTATCAAGTCCATAAACTACTACCAACTCCCTGATTATTTCTAACAAATCAGGGTTTAGCACAGATTCGATTGGGTTCTATGTTAGTAGATGATCGAGCAGGCGACTTACATAGGTGTTGAGCTGCCGGACGAAGCTGGAGAAGTTGTTGTGCTTGAAGTACCTCGGCAGCAGCACGTTCCCAAAGAGGTGAGGATCCCACACCACGAAGCTGTTGTTGGTGGCGCTCCACGACACGACGGCGTCCGTGGTCGGGTCATCCACCATGTCGTACGTCTTGGTGAGGAACGGCGGCGGGCCGCCGTCGGCGAGCCCGTCCATCGGCCTCGGCGGCTGGCCATTCGCCGCCACGCCCGTCGACGGTCCGCTCTCCACCTTCACCGGGTTCACCACTCGGTAGTCCATGGCAGCTCAGAACCTCACCTCAATCAAGAACTACCAAGTACCAACTAGAGCCACACGAACCAAGAATTTGCTCATCCAGCACCAGCAAAAAAAATGGTGGAATTTAAAGCACAGATCGCCAAGCAAGCTAGGTAGCAACCAGCCTGTCACGGCTTAGGCGTGACGAAATCAAGTCGCGTAGATGGCAGCAAGAAGAACAAGATGCAGCGAATCAGGCGAGCGCAATCTAATCCTGTGAACAAACGCTTCACCCCATCACGAGCTCTCGCGCACCTAACAGCAGCAGCGGAAGCAAATCAAGCAAAGAGGAGGCGGGCACCGACGTGCTCGTGCATCTGATAGGAACCCGACAGAATCAGAAAGCGCCCACCGCGTGATCAATTCACCCCCCCCCCCCCGCCGACGAAGGATTCAGGCGAGATCGCAGCTCGCTGCTCGCGGCAAAGCACGAACCCTCGGGGGGAGATTTGAGGACGACGACGATGAGGAGGCAGCGCCCGACCACCTGAAGCTGACGAGGAGAGCTTCGAGCTCAGGAGATCAGCCCCTACTTGGAAAGGAAGCTTCTAGAAGCCTAGGCGTAGGAGAAAGGAAAGGAGAGCTCGCTCGCTTCTGGAAGCAGTGGAATTGGGGATTTTTCCTCCTCCGCCGCGACAGGGAGGAGGAGGAGATAACGAAGACGAGACGACGACACACGTGTCAGGCTCAAAATGGGCCGAGGGCCATCCAACCGTAAAATGGGCCTGGTCTGGATCACTCGACTTATCTGGCCCATATACCCGTATAACTGTACAATGCTGTATACCGTATATACCTTACGCACGAAGGAAATACTTTTGACTTTGACTTCGAGAGAGCAATTAATTTAAAGTTTTAAACCAAATTAAAATTCGATCGCATCGTGCTTGGTGGTTGCGTTCGTCTTCGTCTTTTCTCCTCCTCCTCATCTTCATCTGCTTCTCCCCAATCGGCGGCGGAGGAATCGCAGATTGCGTCTTCTTCTTCTCCTCCTCCGCTTCGAATCTGCGGCGTCTCCGTCGTCGTCGGGTCACCGGAGCCAAACCCTAGAGGAAGGGGGTAGCCATGTTCGGGAAGGAGCATGATCTCGAGGCCGGTGGCTCGTCGGAGCCGCTGTACCCGGGGATGGTGGAGAGCCCCGACCTGAGGTGGGCGCTCATCCACAAGATCTACGTCATCCTCTCCGTGCAGCTCGCCATGACGGCGGCCGTCGCGGCCTTCGTCGTCAAGGTCCGCGGCGTCTCGGAGTTCTTCGTCTCCTCCAACGCCGGATTCGCCCTCTACATCTTCCTCCTCTTCTTGCCCCTCATCGGTAGGGTTCAATTCACTCTCTGTTCTGATTTTGTTTTTGGAGGCTTGTACCAGTCGAATTTCCCCGAGTTTGTGCACTAATTGGCTTGATTTGATTACTCTGTGTGTATAGTGTTGTGCCCTCTGCGCTACTACCACCAGAAGCATCCGGTGAACTTGCTGTTGCTCGGCCTCTTCACGGTTGCCATCAGCTTCGCCGTCGGCATGACATGTGCCTACACCAGCGGTAATCCTATCGTCCTTCACTTGTTCATTTCTATGAATCAATCATGTTTACATCTGCGTGTGCTATAACTCAGATTTCGTTTTTCTAGTCTAATTGAGTATCTGAACCACTTATGTGGGTTGGTTCTTGGTTTCCATGAAAGAAGGTCGCTGCCTACATTAGGAATATGAAGCTCCTTGTTCCATCAAACATATACTAACATTGCTAAATATGTTGGCGTTTTTTTTATTCATTTTTTTTCATTTGTTCAGTTGAGTATCCATAACAATTATGCAAGATTATGCTTGCTTTTGAATAATGGAATCGCTCTTTACATGTTGATATGTTCTATGATATCCACCACTAGTAAATAGCTTGGTGCTTTTGGTATGCGATGCGCTACAAATCATGCAGAGCAGTAGCATGTAGATGTGGCTCTTTCATAACGTAGACTTGTTCCCCAATAAAATGAAATGGTGAATTGTGCTTTTTGTAGTTCCATCTGTTTACTACTTTGCATATATTTAAGGTTCTTAACTTTTTGGGGATGATCGGTAGTGCTGGCTGTGGCAGCGCAGCCACAGCCCAACCCGCCCAAATACACACAAAACAAGTTGATTTCCAGAAGCATCAACAGGGTGTGCTACTTGCTGGCTGCTGCTGCACTGCGGCAGCCAGCACAAATGATCAAGGCCTTTGTTATGTATATAATGTTCTCTCATAACTACTTTGGTTGTCTTCATGCCTATAATTTTCTGCTTGATCTGATATCTGAGCCCTGTAATGGAGTTCCACTTATCTATAGTTTCGAAGTAGACTAATGATAGTGGGGAGAATGCTGAGATGAGAGTAGTTTCATGATACCTTTTAGGCTTTTACATTCCACGTTTGAACCTGGCCTCTGTAATACTCAGGTTTATCATAATAAAAACAGGATCTGCCTTTTTAACCCAAAAATAAGTTATGTGATGAACTATTAACTATGTAAATTTTATTTAGACTAATAGGCCAGCAAAAGGTTTAACTAATTGTGATTCTTCCTGTTATCATGCATGTTTGTCTGTCTTGTTTTTATGTGCTGCAGGGGATCAATCTTTATTACTCTTTGTTATGAGCAGTCTTTATTATCTTCCTTGTTTAACTAATTTTATAGGTTTTCTATCGAGGAATTGATTGTGATAAGTTCTGTGAACAGGAAAAGTCATTTTTGAGGCGGCAGCTCTCACAGCAGTGGTGGTGATCAGCTTGACAGCATACACTTTCTGGGCTGCAAAGAGAGGCCATGACTTCAACTTCCTCGGCCCCTTCCTGTTTTCTGCAGTGATGGTGCTGATTTTGTTTTCACTGATCCAGGTTGGATGGCTGCACCCTTAGTCCCTCCTATCTTATATACTGTCTATTGTTCTAGAGATGTTCATTGTAAACATTTATTGCTTGTTAATTTGTCCTTGATACTGATGTCATTTCTGCTCTGCAGATATTCTTCCCATTGGGCAAGATCTCTGAAATGATATATGGCGGACTGGCATCGCTCGTCTTCTCTGGATACATCATCTACGACACGGACAATATCATCAAGCGTTACACTTACGATGAGTATGTCTGGGCTGCTGTCTCGCTCTACCTCGACGTGATCAACCTCTTCTTAGCTCTGCTGCGAGTGCTGAGGGCAGCTGATAACTAGTTCATCAAGGCTAGTTCTCTACCCTGCACATAAAGAATGTCCGTGGATTCCTGTACCCTGATTAAGCATCACGCTTTTGTTGATTCTGCTGTAAATTCTTGCTTAGTGGATCCTGGAGACTTTTTATGGAACCGCATAATTGAATTTGTTAGCTATATTACAAATAAATGCAATTGTTGCCTTGCTTCTTTGCTCGCTGAAAACCTGTTGCGTAACATTTATACTCAAATTCGTTACTTCATAGAGTTCTGGCCTGAATAACTAGAGAAAATGCTCAATCCTGCATGCATGCAAAGTACCTGACCGAATACTATTGAAGCTCTCCAAATGCCAGCACAAAGATGTCAGTTTGATGAACAGGGGAAGACTTTGTAAGTTGACAATTTACTTCATAAATAAACAAAAAATAAGGCCAGTACTATACCCTACAATAGAACCACTGGAAGTTGCCGCATCAAATAAAATACAGTTCAACTGAAGTGCCATGTGGAGGAATATAGCAGAGCAGCGTGTCACGGACAAACCAAATCACAGTATCACACCGATGCTAGCACTTGATACAAGAGTGTGTTTGGGGATACAAATGAAGAAATATAATCAGTGACTAGGAATAATCAGAACAAAGATCAGAGAAAAGAGAGCCAGATGTTGGGAAAGATGAGGAGAGAGTCGGAGGAGAAAGAAGACGGTTTCATCAATTCTGTTCAATCCCCCTTTTGCTGTAGTATTGCTTTGTTTTGTAACCAGTCGGATTGAGCCTAGAGCTAGCCAATTGATTCACAAATAAAGCCTAGCTGATCATGTACATATCCGTGATCAGCTGGGCTTCATAGATCATAGTGTAGTGGTAAGAGTTAGGTTCGGTTCGTTTCTTCCGTAGGAAGTGGATGAAAATATGGATACTCGTGACACGCTTTTCAAATTGCTAAACGAAGTGTTTTGTGCGAAAACTTTCTATATAAAAGTTGTTCTAAAATATCAGATTAATTTATTTTTCAAGTTTGTAATAATTTTGCGTGAAACACTTAATTTTTATCTTAATTTTTATTTTCAGGAGATTCAAACATCACCTTATGCGTGTGGTTTCAACCTCGAAATCCATGAACTCCATGTCCGTGACACAAGGGTTGGCATCCTCCGGTGGTGGCATGGCGGGGACGGACTCACGGACAGCGGCAACCGGCCAAGTCGTCGGTGGACGGTGTCGACTCGCACAATGCGGCGGCGGACGAGGGAAGACGAGCCGACTGTCGAGCCGCACGTACGCACGGTGACCCCACATGTCAGAGACTCGGAGACGCACGACTCCGAGAGGTGGGGGGATTACTCCTCCCCCATGGCGAACACGAGGAAATTAAAACAGTTTCGACGAGACGACGCGCGCCAAGAATAGCAGCGCGCGCCATCTCTCTCCAGTCTCCACCAGCCAAAAATTCTAAAAGACGCCGCGCTTTCTCACCAACCGCATTGATCAACCACCACAGGCTGACGCCCGCGCGCCGGCCACAGCCAGCACGTATGCCGCCTCCGCCGCCGTCGTCGTCGCCGTCTCCGATCGATCAATCGATCGACGAACCGAGGCGCCAGCAGCTAGCGAGACATGGGGAAGCATGGCAAGTGCGACGTGGAGGCGTGCTACCCGGGCGGGGCGGCGGGCGGCGGCGGGATGTACCCGTACATGATCGAGAACCCGCAGCTCCGGTGGGCGTTCATCCGCAAGGTGTACGTGATCGTGTCGGTGCAGCTGCTGGTGACCGTCGCCGTCGCCGGCGCGGTGAACCTCGTCGAGCCCATCAAGACCTTCTTCCAGGCTCGCACGCCGGAGGTCCTCGTCGCCTACGTCATCATCATCATCTCCCCCCTCATCAGTAGGCAGCTGTTGATCGATCCTCTCTTCTTCTTTTTTTTTTTTCTTTAGATTACATGACAGACGCACACGCACACATCACGACACATGTAATATCGTACTCACACTTCCGGAAATACGCCTCCTAATACACGCTAAAAAGACGGAAACTATACATACATTCCTAATTTTACTAAAATTCTGCTGAAATATCATCTGCGTGTGTACAATATTCGTTGTTTATTAATTCGGTTGATCATTGCAGCGACCAACTAATTAGATTTTTATTGATGTATTTAATTCAGTGATGCTGCCGATGATCTACTTCCGTAACAAGCATCCGATCAACCTCTTCCTCCTCCTCCTCTTCACCGTCTGTATTAGCTTCTCCGTCGGCCTGGCTTGCCTCTC
This sequence comes from Oryza meridionalis, assembly GCA_000338895.3. NCBI lineage: Eukaryota > Viridiplantae > Streptophyta > Magnoliopsida > Poales > Poaceae > Oryza > Oryza meridionalis. The sequence goes on along the minus strand of CM002526.2, from coordinate 37,184,668 downwards.
CAAGAATGGTACAAACGAATTTGAATAATTTCATACTAACAGTATTATTTGTATTGTTATTGCTGTGATGATAGACGAGATCAAGATTGCGCTCATCTCAAGTAATTTTTTTTTGTGATAAATGTGTTATCAGGGACGGTGATATTTCAGGCGGCGGGCATGACGGCGGCGATAGTGATCGGGCTGACCTGCTACACGTTCTGGGCCGCCAAGAGAGGCTACGACTTCGAGTTCCTCGGCCCATTCCTCTTCGCTGCCACGCTCGTCCTCTTCCTCTACGCCATAATCACGGTAAGCGTGATCAGTTCGAATCAGGTAGTATTTGAAAAAAAAAAAGGTTCGAATCAGGTGAACTAATTTACTGAACTTCCCTTTTACTTCCTCCGTCCCAAATTATAAGGCCTAACGGTCTTCAATAACATACTTTGATCAATATTTTATTCCATTATATAATCCAACAAATATAAAATTAGCATCATATGAAAATACTTCAAAATATAAATCTAAATATAAATCTAATGATATAAGATGTATAATACTCAGTATAGATATAATTAATATAATTATTAGTTAAAAGCTAACAAGGTTAATTTTTCTTAAAAAAGGACGTCCTATAATTTAGAAAACGGAGGGAGTATTAAGTATTAAGTGCTAATCTAAGATTAATTTGTAAGAAAGACATGCTATTTTTAGGACGGTGTACTAAGTGCTCTCTTTGTTTCATATTTAATATTACAAGTTATTTTGATTTTCTTTTGGCAAACTTCTTTAGCTTTGATAATAAAGTTTATAGAAAAAATCAGTAACATCTATAACACCAAATTAGTTTTATTTAGTATAACATCAAATGTATTTTGATAATATGCTTGTTTTACGTTGAAAATATTACTCCCTCCGTTTCACAATGTAAGTCATTCTAGCATTTCCCACATTCATATTGATGTTAATAAATCTAAATAGATATACACATTCATATTGATGTTTTATCTATTTAGATTTATTAACATCAATATGAATGTGGGAAATGCTAAAATGATTTACATTATAAAACGGAGGAAGTACTGTATTGCCAGAAAGTTGAGAAATTGGCATGCATACAGATCTTTTTGCCGATGGGGAGAACGGGGAAGTTGGTGTACGGGTGCGTGGCGGCGCTGATCTTCTCCGGGTTCATTATCTACGACACCGACAACCTCATCAAGCGATACACCTACGACGAGTACGTGGCCGCCGCCATCACGCTCTACCTCGACATCATCAACCTCTTCATGGCCCTCGTCACGGCGCTCCAGGCCGCCGATGGGTAGTAGAACAAGTTTGCCAACCACATTGGGCTGCAGGATGAAGCTGGATCGAAATGTGATTTCTAGCACTTCTTTTTTTAACACAAGACAGTGTATGTAAAGATAGGGTTAAACAACTCCTTTGTGATTGGGCATTAACAAGCAAGCATTGCCAGTACAAACTGTAGTTTCATCTTGTCATGACATAGCAAATTGACCGAATGACCAACAGTAGTTTGGTTCTCAGTTAACTAGACAGGCAAACAAACACAAGCTAAGCATATGCAACAGTTGCTGTGACGCAGATCGATCGATCTAACAAGTACCACCACAACTCCAAATATGAATTTCTTAAAGAGGAAACATATGAATTCGCTTGCCACATCAAGCCATCAGTAGAACTACAAAGTAAAGCTCGAGGCCAAGAGGCAAATGTATTGGTATCTCCACCAGATCCTGCGGCTCTCAAATTCCTCATGTATAAAATGGGGGCGCAAAGTTGCCAAGATCAACTAGAAACTCAATTGTTAACTGTTTTTTTGTGCCATACACCCACTGGAACATGCTAGCTTTATATGGTCTTAATGCTCTTCTATCTTCTTCAGGTCCTTCATATTTGTAGTGTCCACACTGCAAAAAGAAACCAAGCGTCTCTTAGCCTCTCAGCAGGCAGGCATAGCACATGTGAAAACAATTTCCACCAAACATTTGTCCCGATGGGAAATTCTGCAATGACTAAATAAAAATTTGGAGCTACACTTGATGCATAATTCAAAGCTTGAATTTTGTTGAAATGGACTGTATTTAGCATATTCAGTTCTAAGTTGGTAATTATGTGCTTTCACCATCAGTTTTTATCATAAAATAGCAAGTGCTAAAAATGGAGCATCCAAGTTTAAGCAGTCCAAACTCCTTCTGTAACTTCACTCTAACAAACTTCCTAATTACTTCCACCAAATTTCAGCAGTCCAAGCAAAAGAGCAATTACATAGAAAAAAAAACTTACGTTGTTCCGTACAGCGCAATCTTGAGAATTTTTGAGACATCACTTCCGCTTTGATTGTCCTCAATAAATATAGTCAGACTGGAAAGAAAAAAAAATGTCATCACAAGAAAACAGGCAGGCGTGCACATGCACTGTGCTCATGTGTCACAGAAATGCACATACCTGCGAACATTCTGGAACTTGACATACTTAAGCTGCATAGGCTTACTCTGCAAAAGAAAAAAAAAAGAATGGCCAGGCTCATCAATTCAACGCAAGACATTTCCCAAAATAGGAACTATTGACATCAAGTACTAAATGATCATCAAGGAAAAAAAGAACAAATCCAGTGGCAAAACTCAGGACAGGAAGATACCTCTGCTAAATGATTGGAAGACAGGTCAAGACTGTCACTTGGTGGATAGTCATTGACATTACTGCCATTAATTAGAGAAATTTATGTCAGCCTAAAGAGAGAAAGATAAAGAGCTTTGAAAGAGTTAAAAGTCCCAATGAGCTTTTAACTTCAGAGTTAAAAGTCAGTATACCTGAAACCCATATGCTCTTTGTTGCAGAAGAGTTTAATTGTTTTCGGGCCTACAATGACAGAATATTAGAATTATTTGAGAAAGCATCACAACCCAAAAGATACAGTGGAAGTGCACTTAAGAAATGGGCTTCTAACTTTTAGGAATCAATTAACTCATCCAGAAGTATGGATAAAGAAGCATAAAGAAAAAGGCTGTGGACAAGCTCCATGCACTAAAACATCAGCTCTACTGTATACCTACGCTTGTAGCTAGAACTTAATGCACAAAAATACCTACAGAGATTTGCAGTTTTGCACAAGATGAGAATTGTAGGAACTTAAGAGGTTCAACTACAACTCTGTTTCAACTTTGAAAAGAACTAATCTCCACTAAATGGGTAATTTTAACAATAAATTAATGGTTTGTGCCATAGATCATGGATGTCAAATAATCTGGAATTTGTATAAGCGACCACCTTCGCCGCAAGTCTCTAAACAATTGAAACTTTGTACCAACACGCAACACAACTAACAATTATTCTATATAAGCTACATGGTAATGATAGTTCTTACAGTTACCATTTCAGAGACACTGAATCATTAAATATCACAAATACACAAAATAACAACTTAGATTTCACCATCTAGCAATAACGATCCTCACACAACTAGTACTAGATAGGACAGCTATAAGTCGTCGTCCTCCAAATTAAAAGAAGTTATCTGGCATAAATTTCCCGCTCTAATTCACTCATCTAATCCTAACTGTAAGCTAAGAGTTGCATTTTTTCAAGGTAATATACAGATGTCTTGCTCAACCAGGCGGCAATCTGCTGTTCGTCTGCGCACACCCAAGCCTCTGGGCTTGAATAATGATCTGAATGAACAGGTGCATAATCTTGGGGCCTTTTGGCTAAAATTGCTGTGGGTTTTTGGGATGTAGCGGCACAGCCCAGCTGCTCAGCTGCAGTTGGTTAGGGGCACTGTGCAATGGGCAATAGAGAAAGCCAAGCGATTTGCTGCCGCTGTGCATCTCAGCTGAGCAGCCCCAAAGATTGCCACTAAATTACATATACAACATTGTAACACCATATTTAGGGGCGGGGGTAATCAGGTCTCAAATGAAAGAATTAACCACACCTTGGTTTTTTGTGATTTGGCCTAAAATGAGAGCATATGTAACTACTACCACAGTTCAAATTTGCATAGAACTCTAGCATCCCATGCATAAAGCCCTAACAGGGGTTGAAAATCTCACCATCTTCCTCGGGGCCCTTGAATAGGGCGGAATGCAGCTTAACCACCTGCATGAAGGGGATGTGGATAAGCAGCTGCTCATCCGAATCGCTGGCCAAGTACAGCCCCTCGTCGTCCCTGTAACCCTGCAAGCATCAAAACGCAATCGCCAATCAAAATCCTATCACGCAAAAACCGCGCGATCGATCAGGCACAACACCACCTTCTAGTAGCAGCAAGTAACGAAACCCTAGATAAATAAAACATCAAACCACGCCCAAAAAAAGAAAAAAAAATCTAAAATCCGCGGAGGCGGAAGGAGAGGATTGACCGAGCGAGCTAGGGTTCGTGAGGGAGGGGAAGAAGAGCAGGTGGGGGCTGGTTTACCTGCTTGAGGGCGTTAACGATGCTGTGGGCGGGGTCCTGGTTGAGGCACTCGACGCCGCTCCAGTCGATGAAGTCGACCAGATCCACCTGCCCGCGCGGCACCGGCGTGGCCGGAGCTGGGGCCGGAGCGGCGGCGGCGGCGGCGTTGGTGGCGGCGGCCATGGCTTGTGGAAGGCGCGAGAGGCGGGCGAGTTCGCGTGCGACTCCGACCCTTGCGAAGTTGTGGCTGCGACGCGGTGCGGTTGGGTCGGCGGCCTAACTTGGCTTATAAAAGTAGTAGAGGCGAGGCGACGAGAGGCGGCGGGTCTCTTTTCAGTTTTCACTTGGGTCTCGGTCGGTTGGAAAGGGATCCTCTAACTCACAGTTGAGTCACTAACAGAGTTACTAACATGTAGGCCATAGCAAAAATAAGATCCATATGTCAGTGACTCAACTGCATGTGCAGTTAAGTTAGAGGATCTGCTTCCCGGTCGGTTTTTGTTTTCAAGCAAAAATGAGATCCACATATCAGTGACTCAACTGCATGTGCAGTTAAGTCAGAGGATCTGCTTCCCGGTCGGTTTTTGTTTTCAGAAATCTGTGGATTCCATTTCGGATTTCAGAGTTATTTTTGTTTTCGGGAATTTTGAATCCGATGATAGTTTAGTTAAGGGCCCGTTTGACATAGGTGAAGATGGAGAATTTTCAGCGTTTCAGAGTCATTTTTGTTTTCGGGAATTTTGAATCCGATGATAGTTTAGTTAAGGGCCCGTTTGACATAGGTGAAGATGGAGAATTTTCAGCGTACATAAAATTAGACAAGCCTTTAGCACATGATCAACTAAGTTTTAATTATTACCACCAATATAAAACTTAAAAAATAAATTTATTTGATATTTTAGAGCAAGTTCTCAACTTTTATATATAAAATTTTCACATGAAACGTACCTTTTAACAATTTAAAAAGTGTACCGATGGAAATCGAGATAAAATCTATATTTTAATTCTAATTCTGAAAATTATGACAGTCAACCTGAAAAAGAAGTGAAAACATCGACGTCATTTAATCATGGTTGTTCTAGATTATAACGGTAAATATTGATGAAACAACAGCTATGTATGAAGTACAATTCTATTGTTGGATAAACTTTAATGTAGCTTCATGCAATTGCGCGGGAAATCTAACTAATTCTTTTTATTTCATCAATGTAAAGAACTGATTATAAGATTATCCAGTTCAGAAAATGGCAATAATTTGGTCTTCGTTTGGTGTTGCCGTCCTAAGGGCTGTCGGCATCGTCTTGTATTATCCCTTCGGGTTCAGTGTATTTCTCTCCTTCAAATTAGCAGTAGAGCTCCTCCAAACGGATAAGAATTTTAAGCCCCCCAACACATGCAAGCATAAAAATTTTCAGCCTTTTAACCTAGGAAAATATGTGATGGAAACTACATATTTAATGGAAACTTAAAAACTACCTTTGAATTAAAAAATACATCTAAGATTTGTCCACGTCATTACAAGTAAAATTTTTACTCGTAGATTTACCCATGAGTAAAAATTTTACCGGGATAAATCTAAGACATCTATTTTTTGATTTGATGGTAGTTTCTAAGTTTCTACTACATATGTGATTTGCATTACATATTTTTCCTAGTAACTTCCATGAGCATTACACAAAAGGCGTTTAGGCCTTGCAATCCGTTGGGACTCCAGAAACGGTAAAGACGGAGCATTAACCTTGAATCAGCCATCTGAAAATGCAGAAAGCCACAAACATATATTAGGTGAATACAAGGACCAGATAGTAATGAGGGTAAAATGTAAGCTGCAAACCTGGAGAGCTAAAAAGGTAGAACATGTGTTCTTCAAACTTTCAGAATAAGCAAATAACGGTGGTACTCTTCAATTTGTAAAGTAGTACTCTGTTCTTCCTTCCTGAATCTTCCGTTGTTAAGCTCCTTGTTTCGTTTATTCACCCCATCTCAAGACAATATTCAGGTCAAGGTGAATTATAGTAAATCTGTAAGTATACAGGATGAATTGTTCAATTCAGATGTTTATTACTTGGCACACCACACCATTATCTACAAAAATTACTTGGCACACCACACGTTTTGTATCCTTCAGAAATCCCTGATGAACGGACCACAACCAAAATATGGCTGACCCTTGATAAATCTTGGGGTGGTAAAGATTGCAGAGTGAATGATTCGTCCAAGTAACGTACTAGCATACAGTTCTTAATATTGTTTTCAAAGGAAAATCATAAGTTCATAACACCATGGGTTTCAATTCTTGTACAGTTCAGGCTACTGTCTACTTTTACACATACCCAAAAACAAATGCTCAAGACTCGTGCATGCAACGAAGCAAAAAAGAAGATTGTCGTTTAGGAAAAAAAAAAGGTGAAGATTAGTCAAGGCGCTATATTATACAAACAAATCCAAACCATATAAGTGATTGCGCCCACAGGAGCACAAGAATGATTGATCCAAGAAAAAAATTACCGTTCATTACATGAAGGGCATCACTTATTGAATCTGTTAGGCTACTCTCCACTTTATCCATATATCCTGAAACAGTATGCTGACTATAAAGATTCATGTAAAAAAAATAAGCAAAACAGAAGAAAGGCACAAGGTTACCAAGATATATAACACACTTTTGTTGAATATAATTAACTTTCTGCAGTATATTATGCAAGGAAATTGAGCATGTCTACACATATTAGCATGAAAACGGATTAGTGTTATGTTACAAGATAGAACAGAATGCAAGTTTTGTAAAAAAAAAAAAAAAGATAAAGATAAATAGCTGTTTTCTGAAAGACAGATGATGGTGTGCAGAAAAACAGCTCAGTCACTCACCATCTCATCTCCTGGAGGTATTTGTACTTTTACAACCCTCACGTCACAAACAAAGTTGCTTGAGCATCCATGCCATCCAACAATTATGACAATACACACCAAATCCAAATTATCATGATGTTTCTTACTGATAGAATTTCCTAAGAGAGCCGCCTGAAAATGTTGTCCCTCAAACAGCGCACAAGTATGGAGCTCAAAGGTCAGCTGCGCAACTATCTGCTTGTGATTGCACACTGATTAAAAGGAAGTCTTACGACTCTTAATCTAGACCCTCCAACAGTATGTTGCTTACATTGTCATCATCCACCGTGTGGTTGACTTCATCACTTTCTCTAGGCTCCTCTCGACCACTACTGCTGAGCAAGATACTATGTGTCCTTGAATCAGGTACCCATCCCTTCTCTATCATTTGATCAAGAAACTTACATGCTTCACTCTTGAAGCCCTCTTTAATAAGGCCATAAATAATAATGTTAGATATTCTGGGACTCATCATTCCATCCATATTTACAACTGTTAGCAAACTTTCTGAAATCATATTAAGTAAAGAAGAAAGAGCCATCTCAGGGACTAATAGCTCAAATGTCTCTTGGTCAGGAACAAAACCATCCTTCACCATTCTGTTGAACAAGATAGCAGCCTCAAAAATCGTTTCCTTGGTAAGTAAATAACGCAAAATACAGTTGTATGTATACTCATTCAATAGACAGCCTTCCATCAACATATGTGCAAAGAGAAGCAACACATCCTTCTCCTTCTTCAAATGGAGTAGCACTCGGAAAATTGTGTTATAAGTGGTAAATGTACAAGAAGTACCAGTGCAAACAGCTAATGAACGCATTTTGATTGCCTCACAGATCATTCCAACCATACAACTTTCTTGAATTAACATCTCAAGTGACTCACTGGTAAGGTTACATCCTCTTTTGCAGTGATATTTAAAAACTTCAGCTGCTTCTTGGATCTTTTTCATGTGGCACAAGCTCTCTACCAGCTGTGAAAAAGATTCTGAATTCAAGGATAAGTTGCTAACATCCAGCCTTCTGAACATATCTAAGGCATTCTTGTACAAACCTAGCTTGCAGTAACAAGATACAACAGAAGAATATGTGCTCTCATCAGCTGTAAAAGAGGAGACTATCATTCTACAGATGAGCTCAGATGCTCTTCTAATATTCCCACTGTTGCAGAACTGAGCGATAACTATATTCCATGATTGACAATTAACTAAACCCCTGCTGTGTAATTCTGTAAGATAGTTAACTGAATCCTGAACTTTTCCTGTTTTACACAATGATCTCAGCAATACATTATATGCTTCAATTTCAGCAACATCATTTTCCTCAAGAAAGTTCACAGCTTTGTGGAACTGACCCAGTGTGCAGTAACAGTCTACAATGTTCACAAACGTACTCCTCATCAGAGCATGGCCTGACGCTATCATGTCATTAACTGTTGTGACTGCATCATCCAATAGTTGATTCTCGCATAAGCATCTAATCAAGGCGCTATATAAATGCTGATCTGACTGAAGTTTATATTCTTTCATCATTTGATGCAATTTTCTGGCCTCCTTCAATTTATTGAACTTACAGAATAAGGGCAAAACCTGAACACAAAATGAGCTATCAGGGATGCATCTCAGCTGCAGCATCTTATCAAATACGTCTGTTGATTCATCAGCTCTGCCATGGGAACAAAGTGCTGTTATGAGTATCTTGAAAGTACGGCTATTAGGAATGCACCTCTTCTTGCTCATCTTATCAAACTGAACCAGTGCCAACTCTAAATGGCCAGCTTCACACAAGACCTCAATTAACCAATTTAATGTTTCCGCATCAGGGAGAACTCCGGCCTTCACAACCTCCATGTACGCACGCATGAACGGCCGCAAGCCCCTCCCTTCCTTGACCAAACCACACAGAACACCATTACAAGATGACACTGACAACTTGAAATTACCAGAGCTAGCATGTTGGATAACCAGCAACGCTTCATCGAAACGGTTTTTACCACTCAAGAACTGAACTAAATCATTCATGACTTTCTCCAACCCAGGTACATCCAATCTGACCATCTCCTTCAGAAATCCTCCTATATCATCATGGTTCCCTGCATCACCAAGCTTAGCAATCATACGGGCGTATGTGTCAACCGTGTGAATGGGCATTCTCTGATATGAAGCCCATCTGAATATCCTAAGGGCCAGGTTGAAATCTGATGCAGAATCAAGGATATGCGCTAGCCTCTCTGGCTGGGGATTGATCCTGAGTGATCGGATCGCGGAATCGAACTCAGAAGAACACCCTCTAGCGCCGCCGCCGCCGCCGCTGCCGCCGGCGGAAGCACGAGCAGCAGGCGCATCAGAGAAAGAGCAGCACACCAGCCTGCTCCATAGAAGGTGCGGTCTAGCAAACCACATGCGGGACTGGACCTTCAGCGCCATGGACGCAGCTACATGGCTAGGTAATGGCTCTAAGCTGCTGCCGACGTGCAGCTCATGGCCGATACCTTGCCGTCGCGCGTGTGTTGGAGGAAGCGGCGGAGATGGGGAGGTGGGTGGGTGGCTGCGCGTCACCGAGGAGGACGAGGGGTCGGCGGAGGCGAGCGCGGCGGCCGGTTTCGAGGAAGGGCGGAGGCGGAAGGCGGCGCCGGAGAACGGCGGCCGGAGGCCGAGGAGAGGGGGAAGCGGCGGCGGCGGCGGCCGGAGGCGGTGGAGCACGGGGATTCTGGTAGCGGCGACGAGCACGGTTTGGTGGGCCGGCTAATGAACTAGTACATGAAAATTGAAACATGGGCCTGTTTGTTTGGGCTGCATTTTCAAATCTGGTTGTATTTTTTTAAAAAAAAAAATCTACTATACTCCCTTTGTTTAATTATAAGTGCAACCTAATAAAGAATGTGACATACTATAGAACTATAAAAGTAGATAGACATACATGTACAGATTCATAAAATTAGAATATATCATATTATTTACCAGGTTGCACTTATATTAGGACGGAGGGAATAATCTCTACTATTATAAAAATTGAAGATGTTTTTGCTGGTACTTTGGTACACCATCCGTGTATGAGTCAATTTTTAATTTCATTCGCTTTTAAAAATACATAAGGTATCGTATAAAAAAATCTCTTTTTTAAAAACTCACATGCTAATTTGAGATGATCGAACTCTTAATTGCAGCTAATGATTTTCTAACAAAATATATATCCAAGCAAATTTAACACCGTGAATTTCACCTTAATTAAACCATATAACAATAATAAAATTAAAATAGTATTTACCCGTTGCAACGCACGGGTATTTTTCTAGTATATAAAAAAATTAAGTATATTTCACTTTGGGTCACTTTTAGTAGTTAAAGTTTTCGCTATGGACTAGGATTGCACATATCTTTTTAATTAACACTACATATATTTGCCTACTCCTAAGCAAGATGTAACTGTTATCTTTCACGGATGATGCATTGATACCATGATTAATTAGAGATAGATATGGAGCTCATCTCTCTGTGAAATGTCTCAATCTCTGAACAGAAGTTGCCTAATTTTTCAAATTGCAGCTAGCTCAATCGGATCAGTAGCATCAACTGGCCGCTTACTCTCAATTCTGGAGTACAGTGAGGACACTGCACTGACATGCTGAGATGAGATGGGACCTTTCACTTGCACTGTTCTTAATTCTTGTTTAGCTTTGTATAGGTTTCAATGTGGTCTGCTGCTGGTCCTGCTTACTGTACTGTAGTACTATACAGTATTCCTTTGAATAATTTGTTCTCCTACTTCCCATGAATGAAATGTAACTATATACAGAGAAGTGGGAAAAAAACATGGTACTGAATCTGTTAATTTTCAGAGTGCTATGTTGAAATGTTCTTGAGTTGTTCTGTAGAAAAACAGAGAAGAAGATACCAACTAACACTGCCATTTAAGAAACCAACGCTTTCAACTAACGAACTTAGCTAGGAACCTTGCCTGCAGGCTGCAGATTAATTACTATTAATCACAAAAACTAAAACATAAATGTGCATGTCACAGTACGCCATCACCACCAACGAACTAACAAAACACATATTTTGACCTAGTGAATCATCAACACATATATGTGACTGACCTAGTGATCTCTTCCTGCTGCAGTTGGTGAGTCTGCAGTGGTTGGGCTTGGGCACACATCAAACAACCAAATCTCTTTCCATCGTGGAAACGGCCTTCTTTCTGATCTTCCGTTCCTACTGACGCGTCCCAATTAGCAAATCAAACGAGCTGTGAGACAGATAGAAGCTTCTGATTTCTTGCAATGGATTAAGAATGCTTTGCACAAGCTATCACGAAGCAGCCATCGTCAAGTTGCATGCATTTTTCTCCTCTGTGATGGAAGAGCAGAATGTCCTTACTCCTTCCTACTCTCTTCGTCCCATTATAAGTGCAGCCGTAAGTTTCCGTGACCATTGTTCTAACCGTCCGTCTTATTTTAAAAATTTATAATTTTTTTTAAAAAATAAATTACGCATAAAACACTATTTCAAAAATACTAATCATAAAAATATTTCAAATAAAACAGATGGTCAAAGTTGGCCACTGAAACTCACAACTACACTTAGGATGGAGGGAGTACTATCTGCATGCGTGACATGCATGCTTGACAAACCTCAACAAATTTAAGCACCAAAAAAGTTGCTTCAATTTTACATAACAGTGTTTAAAATTTTGCCTGCCCACTCCTATTAATTGAGCTATTTTTTTTTCAGCTGAGTTAACTTTCTGAGGAGAAAGAAGGTATACATTTAAGGGCTTATTCAGATCATGGGATTGTAAAATCGTAGGAATAGGAAAATCATAGAAATATGATAGGGATGTAACAGATGATTGAAAAACGCAGGACTTTAGATAGCATTGGTAAACATGTGTTCAGATAGACAGAGGAAAAACATAGGAAATGTAAAAAAAAATGAGGTAGGAGTGGATGGAAATTTTTCCTTTGTTTCTCTATTGATTCCACAAGAAAGTAATTTGTCGTCCGATTTTCCTTTGGGCCGATTCCTATGTACCGAACGACACGAAAGGAAATATTTCATCATCTAAAAATCTCTTAATCCGAAGAGCCCCTAAGTAGGTAGAGCATTGACAAGCCCTCTTGCTTCCCCTTGAATGCATCTCCCTTCATCCATTGGTGGGGAGAGAGCACGAAACTGATTGACACGACACAATGACATGGCTACGACACGATCGTCATCCTGGTGGTTTGGGCAATATGGTATGGAAAGAGCGAAACAATCGAGTCTTCAATGACATAAGCATGACGCCAAGGGAAGTGGTAGAGGCTGTAGCGACAGAAGCTGCCCTATGGCACGAGGCGAATGCACCCATCTAGCCACCCCCGGCTGAAGATAGAAACACCAGACTTTGGGAGACATCGCTATTAGCACCTTTTTTTTTCCTTTTGATTTTGTTTGTACATAACTGAGATGCTCTTGTGAAAGGTCGCATCCTCAATATTAATACAAAGATACACACTTTGTGTATTAAAAAAAAAGTAGGTAGAGCATGTATTTGTATTGTTGGCATTGAATTATAGGTGGAATGCCTTCCAAAATGATGAGCTTGAACTGGAGTTCTCTTTTTTTTCCCTGTAAAGATTACCCTATTTTACATCATGATGTTCAATGCAGAAAGGAGTCAGAAAAACTGAATTGTACAGGTAGGGAACCAAATGACCCATCACCAAACAATATTTGGGTTGAAATAATATCCAATTATAGTTCCTACGAAGAGAATAATCTCCAATGATAGTGGCACCCCCTCTCATAATTAAGAAGCATTCTAATACTATTTGGTCAACACACATGCAACAGACATGGGGAGAGCAGGCAAACTAAAGAAAGGTAGAAATTAGCTGAAATGGTCATGTCAAATACTTAACATGCATGCATGCATGCCAAGATAATTTAAGCTTTATACGAACAGGCGTCTCCATCATCAACCGCACATTAGCTTTTTTTTTTTGCGAGGAACCGCACATTAGCTTAAATTAGCTAATTTAAGGTCAATACAAATTAGCTGAAACGGCCATGTCAAATACTTAACATGCATGCATACCAGATGCAAATTAATATTGCAACAACAGTTGCACAGAAACAAACCAGGGAAGAAGCATCTTCTAGTCATCAGTTCTGAAACACAACACCCACAAATCAATGTTTTAACATATTCTTGATCGGTTTCAAAACCGAAAAGAGATTTAGGAGGTTCCTCCAAATATTTTTAGAAAAGAAATTATGAACATGTTACGAATTGAACAAAGAATCTTGAGGTTCAAATCACATACTGTACCTTTTTCGCTGCAATATTAAGTGCATCTCATTCTAGACCAGTTTCAGATTATCTTACATTTTTTTCCCTAGATAATGCCTCAGATTATCTCATATAATACCAATAAAACCATGTAATTAATTCATCACAAACCGTAGGCACAGAGATATTTAAAATGAGCCACAAAATCATTAGTGAAAACGAGAGCAATCTCTCATCGATGGGCGATTCAGAGAGCTTGACATGTCACCAAATGCTGCTGCTGCTTCTTCGATGAACAGCAACAGCCAGCAAGTCGCAGGTCACGTCAGAATCTGATGCTACCGGTTCTGTGCCGGGGCGTGATGTGAAATGCATTCAGAGATCGATCGATGTGAGATTACGAGATACGGAGTAGCAAATTAAATCCCACTGCAAGAACGAGGAGGACGAGATTAGGAAGGGGATTAAGAGGGAGATGACGTTGTCGCCAACTACCTTACGTACTGCAGCTGCATATATTTGCATCATCATGCAATTATTTTGGTTCGAATTGCTTGGTATATGAGAAGATTATTTCTTTTGAAAGGATAGCTGCTACGGTGCTACCATCTGAAACAAAGATACTACAGTACCAACAGCAGACAAGCTGGTATTTATATCTAATTATCTTTTAATTTGTTTATTGTTTTAGTTAGATATAATCTCTGTTTAGATTTCTGATCAAGCATGTCAACTACTGGTAGCTAGCTAGTTTATGCGATTTTTTTTGAAAGATCATGCAAATCATCAGTACCTCAGGTTGCAAGTAGCAAAGAACTAAGTGCAACCGAGAATTACTCAAAGAACAAGACCGAAATAACAAAGGTGTATGATCTGATGCTAGGATATAGCCTAATAACCTGTTGCTCTAAATCTTTTCATAAGTAGATTCTAATGCCTAAACACTAGATGAAATTGATGACCCTTGTAACTGAACAATTCACTGAATAACTGAATAAAGGCTGTGTTTAGTTCCTTCCAAAGTTAAAAGTTTGGGTTGAAATTGGTACGATGTGACTGAAAAGTTGTTTGTGTCTGACAGATTGATGTGATGGAAAAAGTTGGAAGTTTGGACCTAAACACACAGCCAAAGAAAAGCTGCCTGGATTGCACACAAGTTTGCCTTTTTTTTTTTTATCTGTTCCAAGCAGGAAGCATCCCTGAAGCTTTCTTTTCATCGTCAAAATTCGTGCAGGCAACACATAGGAGTATATATTTTTGGCTCTTTCTGTTGATTGGATCGTGCGAGCATGAGCAGAGAAGAAGGTGTAAACAAAGCAAAAGGAACAGCACAAGAGAGGCCAACAAACACGGGGAATAACTAGCTAGAGCTAAAGTTAATTCTCTCCATCTTTTAATTAGTTAAATGGAAAGGCACTAATACGGTTTTTTTAAAAGTGCCAATGTTTGCCCCTGTCAGGGCCATCATGTGATTGAGATCTAGAAACCATATTTTAATGTACTTGATTTGAAAACTCACCAAAGAACGATATGAGTAATCAATATGAGTGAAAAAGACAGCATTTTATGATATATATCTAAATGCAAACAATCCGCAATATAAGATCTAAATGAAACTATCTGCAATACAAGATCCTAGGTAAAAGTCACACATCACAACTGTTGGTGCAGGTTTCTTTAAGGCCAGTTCAGTTAAGCAGTTTTTGCAGTCCCCTACTGATTTTTCAGGGAAAAAAAAGGCATACATGCATAGAGATTTTTTTTTTCAGAAAATGTGCTCTCTTTAGATAGGATAAAAATTCAGAGAATCAGTTTAAAAGTCTGCCTCTCAGATGGGTACAAATTGTTAGACTCATCTGAAAAAAAGTACAGGACAGGACATGAAGATAGTGCTGCATGATTTGTCAGTGTCACACACACGATGCAAATTCCAAATTTGACCGTGTCTTCGAGTGTACAAGCAGGTAAGCCTAGTGCATGCAGACAACTTGCTAGGTAAGAAAAAATGGACCGGCTCCTCCCCTTGTCACACGCTGACCCTACCAAATATGAACAAAATCGTCAAGAAGGAAATCGCAAGCGAAGCAGTCAACCATGCGTCCATGCTAGCTACTGCTAATGATACAAAGATTAATAAACAAAGAAATTATTAATCAAGGTTAGATGAGTCGATGATGCACACACGCATACTTACACCAACGAACAGAGAATACAAAATTAAGCTTTAAAAAAACAAGTGCAAAGCTCCAAAGAATGGCCTATATAAGCAGAATTAAACACCCGGCAGAAACGCGTACTAAACACTGATTAGTAGCACAACTACTACTCATAGCAACATACGAGGTGAGCTGGTGAGGCGTAGCTAGCAACCAACCTTTGTACTGCCATACGCGTCGCATTGCATGGCGAGAATGCGCGTCTCGACGGCGGCGGCGCTGTTCGTGGCGGTGGTGGTGGCCTCGCCGCTGCTGGCGTCGTCGCAGCAGCCGGCGATGGCGCCGGCGGCGGCGGCGCCGACGAACAACTCGCGGCTGGAGAAGGCGTACGTGGCGCTGCAGGCGCTGAAGCGCGCCATCACCGACGACCCCAAGAACCTGACGCACAGCTGGTGCGGGCCGGAGGTGTGCGGCTACTTCGGCGTGTACTGCGCGGCGGCGCCCGACGACCCGTGCGCGCGCACGGTGGCCGGCGTGGACCTCAACCACGGCGACCTCGCCGGCACCCTCCCGGAGGAGCTCGGCCTCCTCTCCGACCTCGCCGTCTTCCACCTCAACTCCAACCGCTTCTGCGGCTCCCTCCCCGACTCCCTCCGCAACCTCCACCGCCTCCACGAGATCGACGTCAGCAACAACCACCTCTCCGGCTCCTTCCCCTCCCAACTCCTCTGCCTCCCTGACCTCAAATACGTCGACCTCAGGTACACCTACACGTATAAACATTCGTACATGAGAAATCTTACCGTTCTTGAGAAAATATTCTGTGGTATCTAAATTAGCTTAATATAAGTAGAACTATCTGGAGATATAAATTTTACACGTACTTTTTCAAGGATGATAAAATTATCCTACCCATATTATATATTTATATAGTTTTTTTAATATAAACGCAATTGCAAAGGTATGATGTAAATGTAATTGTGTAATGTGTTTGGGAAGGTTTAACAACCTATGCGGAGAGGTGCCGGCGGCGATATTCGAGAAGAAGATAGACGCGCTGTTCATCAACAACAACAACTTCAACTTCAAGCTGACGGAGAGCTTCAGCAACTCGACGGCGTCGGTGATCGTGCTGGCGAACCTGCCGATGCTGGGGGGCTGCCTGCCGAGCAGCATCGGCGACATGGCCGGGACGCTCAACGAGCTGGTCCTCCTCAACAGCGGCATCTCGTCGTGCATCCCGCCGGAGATCGGCAAGCTGGACAAGCTCACCGTGCTCGACCTCAGCTTCAACGGCTTCGCCGGCGCGCTGCCGGAGACCATCGGCCACATGCGGGCGCTGGAGCAGCTCAACGTCGCGCACAACGGCCTCGCCGGCGAGATCCCGGACTCCATCTGCGCCCTCCCGCACCTCAAGAACTTCACCTACTCCCACAACTTCTTCTGCGGCGAGCCGCACCGCTGCCTCGAGGTGCCGCACGTCGACGACCGCCAGAACTGCATCGCCGGCCACCCCGACCAGCGCTCCGGCGAGGAGTGCATCGCGTTCCTGCACCGCCCGCCAGTGCACTGCGACGCGCACGGCTGCATCGCGCCGCTGTCGCCGCCGCCGCCGCCGCCGCCGGCGGCGGTGCACTACGCGCCTCCGCCGCCGGTATATTGATCTGCGGTAAAACTGTAATTGCTGTAACTGTTTTCTGCCTTTGAGCTGTGAGAAAGGGTAAAAATTCAGCAAGTGTATACATAAGGTATATACAGTAAATCTTTATTTTTCAGAAAGAAAAAAAAGAAATAATGGATTGACAGATTGCATTGCAGAACCCAACTGAAAGTATGGTAAAAGATTATTTCAGTTTTTCATATTGTCTCTTGTAAAAGGTTTTTATTTTTTTTAGTGTTCTAGAATTCCCGTACAACCTACATTACTCATCTGTCAAATACTTAGAGCTGTGTCAGATTTCATCAGTCCAGAAATGGATCTAGGATGCAGCTAGATTAGGGACCATGCTATGTTAGAAATCAGTTCAAAAATAGGACCACCACTAAAGTGGAGAGATGATGAAATGTGAAGGGAGAAAAAAAATGTGTACTGATTTGCTATCTACTCTGAAGTGGTTAAAAAAGATGACTGTTAAGTTCGATTAATACTAAGTCAAATATATGAATGTTGGGAAATTCATGGCAAGCTAGTACCTAACTTGATGCCATCTGGCGATTCAGGCATGTACCATAGTCAAAAAGTTCGATCTTAGAAAGAATATATGTCCTAGTCAAAAAAAGAAGTTTTAAAAAAAGGACAGAAGATAGAGGAAATAGAAAACACAGTAAGTACATTAAGAAAGATTCTAGCTCAGGCACACCAAATGATGAACAACAAAGGACGTAAATGCATTTGATAAAGATTAGTCAAAGGGGAATTAATAAAAAGCAAGTGCTTCTCATGGATTCCAGCTACGAACAAGGGTGTTCTTTCCCTTTGGTTGATCAACTCAAAAGACAAGATCAGAAGAAACTTCCCTTACCTGTTATATTGGCTGGCTCAGGCAGTCTGTGGTTCCTTCATGCAAGCCACTCAACAATACGGCTTCACCAGCACACTCTGTCTCTCTAACTTTTAATTCAAGTCTTAGTCACACACATCAATCCACTGAGATTATATTTAGATAACTGAGAAGAGTATAATGTACTGTGTCAATGTACATCCGGTATAATGAGCACATCAATGAATTTCCAATGATGGACAGCAACCATAAAGATGGTAAATGAAGATGATTCTGAAGATAGAAAGGACATGTGCAATGTGATTGAAAAATACAAGACGTCGAAATCAAAATTAGAAACAGAGTAGTCATGCAGCATGGCATGGTGTGGCTGACCTTTCATTGGATCATTTAGTGAGTGACCGACAGACAGATGTTAACCAAGCAAGAATTGGATAAATTTGCAGATAATAGAAGATGTAAAAATAAATGTATAGTGATGAGGATGACTATGCCATATTGGACCAAGTAAAACATGCAAATTGTCATAAAATTATTGAAAACCAAAGCTTACCGCATCATTCTTACCGCACTGTTCAATTCATCAGCAGTAAAAAGTTACCTATATCAAATTATGTGATAATCAAGTCCCTTAAGGTAGCAGGTAACCAAATGCATTGTTTCTGGTGGGAAATCAAGGTCTTGTTAGTTAGTTACATGGTGTACGGACAATCTAATCATATCTCAGCATGAATTAGTGGTGGCTTTCATCCTAATCCTAAAAAGCAAACTTGCTTCAGTGATTCTTATTTTCAGTCATCCAAACAATGTGGTTTCTTAATCTATTTATGGCATAGTATGGTGATGATGAAGTCAAAGTGATACAGTATTCAGTAGCAGAATGAGGTCTGAACATTCATTATGACTATTTCTAGAATTGTTGTGGCTAGCATTACACCGATTTGTAGTAGGGGGCAGAGGCTAGAAAGAGATATATTACCAACCTAAAGACAGTTTCCTAACCAGCCAATATCTTTAAAGCTAGGTCTTTGTTGAAGTGTGATCTCATTAAGTAACAGAATTTATCTACAGACAAGTTTTCAGGATCTCCCATGGTGTCAATGAAGTTTAAATAAGCACAGCAACTTCACTACATAGTGTTACCTCACCCAAAAAAAACTAGCTTTGCTACATGTCTCATGCTTGCATATGATTTGAAGCTCAGTGGACTGAAGGTTTTTTTTTTTTTCTCGGACACTCAGTGGGCTAAAGGTCATACCACAGTTCCATGACCACCCGAGCAAATTTAAAATGGTGATGATAAAATGGAGATAAATCAAAATCATGTATACCAATCCAAGCAGCAAATATAGCCTACAAAATCTGGTCATATGAAACAAGACCAAAGTCCTTGAATCAGCATTTGTAGCCAAGTATTTCAAGACATTCAGAAGCTTATGCTTCAAGATTATCATCTTAGGTTTCTTGAAGACGCTCTCGGTCCCTCTGTCACCTTCAGGGTACAATGGTCCCCCTGAAAAGCTTTCACTATCTTTCCTAACCAAATTACCATCATTTAGCTTAGACACATTTGTGTAGATCTATTTGCCTTTTGAGTTTTAACCAATTTCTGTATGCACTGATAGAAAAACCAACATGATTCAGCTTAACAGCTTATTTGCACTACTTAATTTCCTAATCAATCGGGGAACTAAAGATCAAAATCTCAACTAGATTCATCGAAAGTAACTCTTCACTTTCACCAGCTGAAACTCCAAGTTGTTTAATCAGGCCAATGACATTCACCAAAGCAGGTAATTCCTTTATCTGAAATATTTTATAGAGAAAAGTTTCTGCTGTCCGCAGTTATCCCATTTGATATCTGATCTAACTCCATGGCAAGGCATAGTGTGCTGTTCTCCACTGCTTGCCTGGAGGCAAATCATTAAGCTAACTCGTAAAATAGTAAAAATACATAGTATTTTCATCACAAAGGGGTAAAACATTTGGTTCTCTGTTGTTTTCTCATGTCCAAGAGTAACAATGACAAGAAATGGATTGGAAAAAAATTCAAGGTTAAGATGGCTCATTTTAGCACTTACATCATCAAAAAAGAACATCAGTTTAGGGGGGAAAGGTGCAAAAGAAAAATAGCAAACTACAACATCAAACACAAGCTTAGTCTTAGCGACTTGGTGTGGTATGTGTTCGTAAGTAATTAAAAAAGAGCATGCGCAAGGCATAACAAAAAAAATGCTCTTCAAGGATTAACATATACATGCAAGTATGCAACCAGGCAATGAAACTATTAGGTGGTAGGCATGACGATGCAGTAGATATTGACAAACTTGGATCAGTAATTATTGTCTCGGTATCATCAATCTTCAGAAAATGAATCTTCAATCATCAGTAAGTTTCTCATGGGTGTACAAGTTAATCATACCTGAATGGATAAAGCCTTTGTGTTACTGGAAGGATAAGGTATTTTGGTACAGCAGTTATGTTCCTAAACTCTACCAGTAGTCACCACAAGAGCAGACCCCATCTTCAAAGTGGTGGAAACGATTTAGGTCTCTGAGTATGATTCGCCTGTTAAAGACCATAGAAACAAGCTTTGCCATCGAATGGCAATCTGGACACACACGAAGATTCTTAACAATACGAAGGGTAGTTCCCGGTGCTGTATTTAGAAGCCCAAAAGAGATTGCCAGCTTCTCACTATGGTATCTTAGGCTTGTTGCTTTCTCCTCCTCACCCATTTCAACATGAAACACATGTGAAGTATTAGGGACATAACCGACAAGTTTTAGCTGCTCAATAACTTCATCAACCATTCTGCGTGCCTCCTGTGAGTGTGGGTGCCTTCCATCTCCTGCGAAGAACTCATGAACCATGTTATCTATCTCAATTGAGCTACACCCTGGCACCTTCACCACCCCCTTTTCACTCATAAGCTTCCTTACCATGTTCATCTCTTCCCATCTCCCAGTATTGGCACACAAATTTGAGAATATTACATAGTCACCACCATGAGAATCATCCAGCTCCAGAATCCTCTCAAAGACACGTTTTCCCATATCGACATCTCCATGACCCGCACAAGCAGAAAGCAGCGTCCTCCATAAGATGGCAGTTGGTTTTATTGGCAGTTCATCAATGAACTTGTAAGCCCTTTCTAGCTGACCTGATCGAGCCAGCAAATCAGTCACACAACCATAGTGCTTGATCCCTGGAACAATGCCATATTCCCTCATGCTGTCAAAGTATTGGAGCCCTTCGCTCACCATACCAGAGTGGCTGCAGGCATAGAGCACCCCAAGGAATGTAACATCATCAGGTTTGATACCTTGTTTCTTCATCTCTTCGAACATTGAAATGGCCTCTCTGCCATAGCCATGGTTAGCATATGCCACCATCATCACAGACCAAGCTTGTTTATCCCTTGATTCCATATCATGGAACACACCAATGGCATCCTCCAAGCTCCCACACTTCGCATACATGTCGATCAGCGCAGTGTTGACCTTCACTAGTGAATCAAACCTCATCTTCCTGATATAGTCGTGGATCCACCTCCCAAGTTCCAGAGCTCCAAGCAATGCGCACGCTGAGAGCACGCTGATCAACGTCACGGACGTCGGCTTGAGCCCCTTGGCCTGCATCTCCCGGAACAGCACCAGCGCCTCCCCGGGCAGGCTGCTCCTGACGGACGCGGTGATCATGGCATTGTACGAGACGACGCACTCCCTGTCCATCCTGTCGAACATCACGCGCGCGGCGCGCACGTCCCCGCACTCGGCGTACATGTTGATCAGCGTGGGCGCGACGTACTCGTGCTCCGCGGCGCCGGCCTTGACCGCCACGCCGTGCGCCTGCCGCCCTTCCTCCCCGGCCCGCGCGGACGCGCACGCCTTGAGCAGCGACACGAACGTGTACGTGTCGGGCGTCACCCCCTCCTCCATCATCCGGACGAACACCCGCGCGGCCTCCCCCGCGCCGCCCCCGCCCGCGCCCCCGCGCGCGTACCCGCGCAGCAGCGTGTTGTACCAGACGACGTCGCCCGGGTGGGGGATTCTGTCGAACACCTGGCGCGCGTACGCGAGGTGCGCGGGCGCCGCGGCCCCCTGCTCCGTGCAGAGCGTGAGGAGCCTCGTGACGAAGGCCGGGTGCGCCTGGAGGCCGCCGCCGGCCTTGACGGCGACGGCGTGGAGCTGCGCGAGCGCGCGGAGGCTCGTGCAGTGCGGGAGGTAGGAGAGGAGCGGGTGGTGGGGAGATGGCGGGTTCTTGGATTTGGCGGGAAGGAGAGGGGAAGGCGTGGCGGTTAGAGGCGAGGACGACATGGCCGTTATTGCGTGAGGACGAGAGGCCAGGGTGGATCAGATCAGCATCCGGAGAGGGGATAACTGGAGAAGATTGTGGCCTAGAGTCATGCGTTTTGGTACTCACATTTGTTCAGAATTACACACAGGTCCTCGAAAGAACAAAATTAATTTATTTTTTCATTCTTTTATTTTTTTTAATAATGAAAAATCTCAAGCTTTGCTTCAAAGAAGTTATGACCCAGTAATATTACATAATTCACCCAATGGAGAGCTGTTGACAGAAAACACGAGGCCTGGGAGATCTGTTTAACTCTAGTGCAGGTCCAAAACTCGCCTCCGGATGTATGAGCGTGCCAGTTGATTTGATCCTGCAATCAACAAGAAATAAAGACAAAGAAACCACAATTAATCCTATAAATGATAGCCGATCGGCTAGGTGCCGATGGCGTATCATTTATTTTAGGCCGATGTCATGTGTATATCGATCGGCAGTCATAAATAATTAAAGAAGAACTAAATCTACTCGATCGGCTATAAATATTAACAATATATAATCCTTATGTCGACATATACTTAAATCAAGTGATTGGAATAGATCGGTCGCCATGCCGAGACAGTATGAATCACTTAGATCGAAATATAAATTAACAATAGAACTATATACGTGTCACACCCTAAAAATCCTAAATATATAAATTGTTGTTTAAATGGAATTATTAGAAATAATTTTAAAAGCCTTGAAGCAAAGATCTAATTTTAAATAATAAATTCCAATATAAAAATGGGCTAGATAAAATTTTATTAAATACTTCTCTTGATTCTATAGTTCCTAGATTTTTCTGAGATTTATTTGAGCTAAGTAAGTATTTTTAATAAATAAAATTGTATTTCATGAATAATTTTAATTGAAAAAGGTTTTAAAATCCTCTTTTGACTTTGGGCCGAAAGTCGGCCCAAACCTCTCTCTCTCTTCCTTGGCCCAAGCCGAGCTGCCCGCGCGCGCGCGCGTCCGTCGCTGACAGGTGGGGCCCGCTTGTCGGACCCGTCGTCAACCTCGCGCCGCTGCCGTGCCGAACCCTAGCGCCGCCGCCCCTTCCAATTCCGTTGCCCCTTTCCTTCTCCGGTGAAATCAATAGAGGGGAAATGATCCTCGGGATCCCCTCTATCTTTTATCTTTTGGAAGTGTCGTCTAATTTCCTTTGGAAATCGCCGGATTCGATCTCGAATCGGATTCGTCTCTCTCTCCCGAACCCTAACTTTCCTTCTCGTTGCCTGCCACCGTGGGCCTCCATCGCCGCCCCCTAGCCGCTATAAAAGGACCCCCGGGACCTCCTCTATCCGTCGCCACCCTCGCCTTAGCTCGCCGCCGCCTGTAGCGTCGCCTCCGCGTTAGCCCTTGCGCCGCCGTCGCCGCCGCTAGTCCAGCCGTGCGCTGCCACTGTTTCGGTCGCCGTCGTCGCTCGGGAAGACCGCCGTCGTGCTCGCCAAGCCGTCGCCGTCCTCGTCCACCCCTCCGTTGTCGCCGAGGATCGTCGGAAGACCGCCGTCGTCGTCAACCCGACCGTCGCCGCCGCTTCTTTCTCATCGCCGTCGTCGTCCGGTCGCCGTCCGCCGCCGTTCGTGCCTCGGTAAGGATCGCCGCGTCGCTCGCAACCTGCCGGTGCTCTCTGTTTGCGCCGCCGCGCCGTTGTTCGCCGGCGAGCGTGCGTGGCCGAGCCGCCGCTGGTGATGAAGTCATCGCCGACGTCATCGTCGACGTCAGCCGTAGACCCGCGATAGATCGGTTAGATCTCGGCCGTCCGTTTTGGATAGGGTTGATCTAGACCGTCCGTTCCGTAGACCGTTCCCGTGCACCCGGTCCACCATGAACCCGAGCCGCTGACGCAATAATCCTCTTTTTCTTTTCAAAAATAATTCATTATTGCGTCATAATTCAATTAAAATCCATATAAATGATTTAATCCGATTTAATCTTCGAAAATTCATAACTAATTCATCATAGCTCGGATTTAGTTGGTTCAAGTCTCTAAATTTTTCTAAAATTGAGATCTACATGTTAAAAATATCCACATGTACTGTTCATGCTTGTTTATGTGCTGTTTTGGTGATTTTGCTCTTTTCTGTTTAAATTTCGACGTTCTCGGAGAGTCTGAGTTTGCAGGAGAAGATTTTGAAGAGTTCTAAGGCCAGCAAGGCAAGTCACACAGATCCCAAAACAATCCTTTGAGCATGTTGATCCCGTTTAAAGCTATTGTTTCTATTCAACTACTGCATTTATTTTTGAATGTCATTGGGTGGGAATAACCTATTGCCTTGTTATAGCCCTTTTGCTATTGATTCCCTATTCTTGGTCACTTGGTTAATAATTTGATTAGCTAGAACATTATATGGTTTTAGCTAAAGTGAATAGGATGCTTAGTGTAACGCCCCGATTTTCGTTCGGGATTAAAAATCATTAAATAATGCATTTTCTAGAAATTAAATAAAAGTTAAATCAATTTAATCAAGTAAAATAATGGGAGAATTTGAAATTTTCCTTTAAAAATCATTGGCCGAGAATATTTTGTAATATTCTTTGTGCCCTAATATATTCTCCGGATTTTCCCGTAAATTTTCGGAGCTCAAGAAGTAATTTTAATAACACAAAGTTCATTGAATCAATTAGAATAAAAAGAAAAGAAAATAAACTCCCCTCCTCTCTTTTGGGCCCGGCCGCCCTCCCCTTCCCCTCTCTCAGCCCGTCGGCCCAACTCGGCTCTCTCTCTCTCTCCTAGAAGTCTGCTTTACCTCCCTCGCCCGTTTTCCCCTCCCTCTCTCCCCGACAGGTGGGACCCGAGGCCCCACCTGTCATCTTCTTCCCCAACCTCCCGTCGCCCCAACTGCCGCCATGCTGCCGCTCCACGTCGCCGCTCTCCCCGCGCGCCTCCCGCTCCCGAGCTCACATCCAACGACGTGGGCACGATCCTCTCCACGTCCTCCACCATTTCCCCCACTCGTCCCACAAAAACCGGCACCGGCTGAGCCGCCACCACCCCACGTTGGCGCCCCACTTCCCCGCCGGTTGCCGCCCCTCTCGGCCCGATTCCGCCGCTCCGACCCTATAAAAACGAACCCTGGAGCATCCTCTCTCTTTTCCCCTCCTCACCCGAGCCAGCCGCGCTCTCTCTCTCCCTCCCCACGCCGCTCCCACGCACCGCCGCTTTCCGGCGAGCTCCGGCCGCCCGCCACCGCTGCTCCACCCACCGCCACGCCAATCCGCCACCACCGTCGGCTTCGCGGCGCCATGCCGCAGCCCGGCCTCTACTCCATTTCCCCTCTCCGCCTCCGGAACACCGCCGCCTCGTGCACCACCTCTCTCCCCCTCCGCCGCCGACTTCAGCCGCCCGCCATTGTCGCTCCCATCGTCGCCGCACCTCGCCATTCACGCTATCGGCATCGCCGTGCCGAGCTCCACCCCGGCATCCACTCCGTTCTCCCTTCCACCCCCGCAACGCCATTTCCACCGTCGACCCGAGCTTTACCACCGCCTACCGCCTCCGGCCGCCTCTAGCCGCCATCCTCAACCACCTCAAGCCGCGCCACTGCCTCTGTTAGATCCACCACCGCGAGGGCAAGCCCGGCCGCCCATCCCTTTTTCCCCTCCACCACCAGAACCACCTCCCCACCACGCCACCCTACCGGCCACCTTTTTCTGCCTCCGGTCGCCGTTCGCCATCACCCCGGCTGCCGCCGCGACGCGCCGGCCGCATCGCCTCCCTCGCTGCGTCACGCTCTTCCCCGGCCGCCGCTCGACCGACACCTTCCACCGCCGGGAGCCCCTCCGTGTTATCGACCCGAGGAGAGCTGCTGCCTCCCTTCGCCGGCTGCTCTCGTCGTCGCCGTGCCCCTCGGTGAGCTCCGCCACCTCCCTCTCCCTCTCTGCCTCCGCTTCCTCTTGCCGCTTCCCGCGCTACGCGCCGCCGCTCCCTGCGCCGCCTGCCGCCCGTCGTCGCCGGTGACTACGCGCCGCTGCCCTCTGTGGTCGGTCGGGCCAGCCCCGGCTGTGCCCGTGCCCGGCCATCGCTCTCCTCAGCCGCCCGATCGGCTTGGCCGATCTGGGCCGTCCAACCCGTGGACCGGCGGTGGACCGTCCTTGTGGTCCCGGTCCACGGTGGACCGCCACCTCGTCTCGCTGACGTGTGGGGCCCGCCTGTCGGCGCTGGCCTCACTTGATGACGTCAGCGGCAGCCTTTTTCCTTTGTAAAAATATTTAATAATTGCGCAATAATTCGTGAATAATTCTAGAAATTCATATAAATGGTTCAAAATTTCTAAAATTCATATCTAATTCATTCGAACTCCGAATTGAGCCATTCAACTTGCAAAATTCATCTAAAATTGAGCTCTACATGTTTGTTTAGCTTTTATGTACTGTTTCCTTGGTTTTTATTAGAGTTTTTCCTCGTTTTGCGTGCCAGCGTGTAGAATCCGTCGTTTCGGAAGTCCGCGGTCGCGAGGAAAAGAGTCCGGAAGATTGTTTTGAAGAAGCAAGGCAAGTCACACATTCCCCTTGAGCATGTTGATCCCAATTTATAAATGTTTTACCGTTTGCAAATAAACATGCATATCTTGCTAATTACATGGGATCCGGGTATTACCTATCTGCTTGCTTGTGCTATGTTTACTTGATATCTGTTCTTTGTCAACCTTGGGTAATAAATCGACTAGCTCATGTTACTTATGTGACCTAGCTAGAACTATATGCTTAGCCATGCTTAATTACCACTAGCTCAGTTGATGGGATAATTATAGTATTAGACCTTTTTAGTATCAGAATGAGCTGCGTGCTCGAGACATCTGGCCATGTTTCATGGTCGTAATTATCCAACTAAAATGCGACTGAATGGTGGGCTGTGGGTGCATGGTTTTGATGGTCGCGCCCATGGCAGTTAAGGACCGGTTCGCGGGAAACCCTGGAAGAATTCCTCGTACTTTCCACAAGCCAGCGTGGGCAATGGCTGGGCTTGTAGTGTAGCTTTCCTCTAGCTGACGCATCCAGGCAAGGGTGGGCGTGATGGAGCGGGGCGGGCCCTGCGACGGCCTCTGTCGCTTCCGGATTCACCTAGGCACGAGAGGGGACTGCCCGCTGCCTTGCGAGGAGTGGGGGTGAAACCTGAGGTGTGGTGTGCTTGGTTAGAGGGGGTTATGCGAAGGGTCCTGTCACGGCCTCTTTCCGGTATGTCGTGGTGGCATGTTGGCGCACGGAAACGTGTCGTGGGGCTGTGTCTTGTGGGTACAGTTGTACACCTCTGATCAGAGTAAAACTATTCGAATAGCCGTGCCCGCGGTTATGGGCGGTCGACTAGATTCACCGTGATTAGTCCCACCTTAATAAATCGACTCAATGCACTGTAGTTCAGGTGGGTTGGTTGGGCCTGTTCAACGTGGTGTAGCGTTGATCAATGGAGATTTAATGTTACTTTAATTGTTCAATAGTTTTACTGCTTTGCTCAATAAAATGTTTTACAACCGCCTTTATGCAAATAGCCACAAACCGTCCTTGTATCCCCTTGCACGTCTGCATCATTGGTGTGGCTTGCTGAGTATGGTGGTTGTACTCAGCCTTGCTATTATTTCCCCCCTTTTCAGAAGTGTAGTGCTTCTGAGCTGAAGACAAAGTTAGAAGATCAAGACTCAGACCCCAGTTGAGTTTTGCCCGTGGAGTGGAGCTGAAGCCCCGCTAGGATCGTCTTTTTCCGCTGCTGCTGCTTTTGTTTCGGTGTGAGGACTAAGTGCCTCTTCTGTAAGTAATTTACGCCTTGTTTACGTTTGGAACTGTATATTACTTGTTGTTTTGTGTACCCTGGCTGGTCCTGGACAGGGATTGAATACACAAAATAGTCTGAAAATTTGGGCTAAATTTCTGGGCGTGACACTTAGCCATGCTTAGAGACACTAGCTCATATAATGGGATAATTTATGATTCACTATTATTTAATGATGGCTTAATGTTAGCTCACGATGGTTAATCGTGATTGGTTAATTAATTAAATTTCCAACTAAAAACCTGATAATGGTGGGTTGTGAGCACCTGGTTTTGATGGTCGTGCTCATGACAATTAAGGACCGGTTCATGATTTTCGGTTGTGAAACATTTACCGTGCCAACCACAAGCCAGCATGGGCAACGGCTTTACTTTCTGTATAGTATGGTTCATCGTAGAGCACCAGACTATGAAGTGGCGGAGATAAGCCCACGGGGGTCGCTGGGGAGTCCATGCCTTGTTTACAAGGGGGTGATTATGATCCGGGAACGGTGCACTGCTTTGAATTGTGTTATATAGAGGGTATTGTCACAATCTTTATTCGGATACTTGTTAAGTATCGCGACGCATGGTTGACATGATGTTGAGGTTGTGTCTTGTGGGTACAGTGGTACATCTCTGGCCAGAGTAAAACTATTCGAATAGCCGTGCCCGCGGTAATGGGCGGGTCTAACAATGTCTTTCGTGATTAGTCTCATATCTCTCACCTTAATAAATGATGATGTTAATAATTTGTTTAGCTCCTGGTTTGGAATGGTATATTCCTGGTTTAGAGATAGAACTGTGCAGCCGGGATTGGTTGTTCAGAATGGTTGGGCCTATGCAACAGGGTATGTTGTATAGCGTTGGATTAATACTGTTTAATTAAATACTTTATTGTTTTATGAAATTCTGAAATGTTTATTAAATGTTATTTATGCAAATGAGACTATATTATACCATCCTTGGTTATCCCGTGCACTTGCATATTTGCTGCGTGGCTTGCTGAGTATGTCATATACTCACCTTGCAGTCATTCATCAGAGGAGGAGTTCTACAGTGATGCTGATGGTGTAGAAGAATAGACGTAGCCCTGGTCAAGCTCCCTGTGGAGTGGAGCCGTCTGCGCCGTTTATCTTATTTTTTCCGCTGCTTAGATCTTTATTGGTTGAGAGGAACTATCTACCTCTGTAATGACATTTTATTCGCTTATTAATTAGAGTAATAATTGTACTCTATTATCAATTTGTTATTGTGTGCCTCGGCTGATTCCTGAACGAGGGTTTACACACATGTAAGCGTTTGGAATTTTGGATAGAAATTCTGGGCGTGACAATACGTTCATAGCATAGTCGATCAGATAGATTTAGCATGTATCGGCTAATACTCCGATACTACTCTATATTAAGATATTAAAGCAAGTAGAATATATCAAACAGAAGCATAATATACTTAAATGCAATAAGATCTTAACATAAAGGGCAGATTTAACATGTCAATTAAGCATATAAGATAACTATAGTTAAATCAGGTAAGATCGGCTGAAACCCCGATGCTACCCTAATTGGCAACCAGGAAGCAGGCTAGAGATTGATATTCTAAGCACGACTTAATAGATCAAACTCAATTGATGCAGCATTAAGTATGAAAAAAGAACAATATCTAGACAATCAAGCCGCTGGATGTTTCATAGAGTGGTAGATATCTTATACAATCCAAGCTAACGTCACTATTTAACCTAATCGGCCGCCTTCTATTAACAGATGTTAGCCGATTGTAGGCTAGATGACGATATTACCGAAGATTATATAAGATATATGATAACTTGACGAATTACATAAGCAAGATTAGAGTATCATGAAGATGGAAGCACTAATCCCGAGAACACAAGTCGCCATAACAAGTTTTACCTCTTGTTGAAAATCGAAACCGATGCAGCTCAACCCGAAAGCAAGAACTCGTCAAAATAAAACTAAAGCAAAAAAGGGTGGCGATGCGCCAAGATTGTATTGAACGTGTGTGTTCTTTTTTTACATAGGGCTCAGGGTCTATCTATACCCGAGAATTACAAGATATGTCCATACCGGACACGACTATTATCTCTAACAAACTCTAAGATACCATAAGTCTTTGCGGCAGACTTTTGCCCAAACATATCTTTAAGGAAATTACATAAAATATCCTAATTAATAGATACAATTGCCTTCTCAGGACTTTATCCATGCGTGGCAATCATCTTGAAGCATATCAACTCAACCCGATGATGTACACCGAGTCGTATTCTTGGAATCGGCTGTATCGGCTAGCCCTATCTGACTCGAACTCTGCCGATCCTGACTGTAGCCGATTCAGATTGTAGCCGATTCTTGCTTTGTTTCCGCAACGATCTTCGTCTTCGGTTCCGCTTCGATCTAATCTTCCTTTCCGATGCTGATATTACCAAATTTGGTTGTTAGCAAGAGCATATAAAAACCATGAAATAACTAGACAAGAACCAATAATACCAAAAACATTTATTTATATATGTTTATAGATCTTCATTCGAAGTTGGTAAATATATGCATGAATCATTTTTTTATTGCGAGGCGATTTTCATGTTTCTTGTTGATAAAAATAAGTGCTATAATTTGTTTATGGAGCACGTTGGTGTGTTTCAGTTAATGATGTGTTTCAGTTAAATCATTGGATATATCATGAACAGAGAAAAATTGTCATGCGAGTAAATTAGCTTATAAGCTAACAAATAACATAGGAAAATATGTCTAAGGAATGTTTTTTTTAATAAAAAAACGAAACGATACGAGAGCGGGATACCTAAGCAATGATGATATTCAAAGTTTTTGAGATATCGTAATTCTGAAAGCACGACACGGATACATACACCATTCACTGTTTAGAACGCATCCATTTTATTTTCATCTCCGAAGCTTTCTTATGAGTTCATATTTTATTTTCTTCTTTTATTTTGAGAGGATTTCCTATTTTATTTTTTTATCCAAATATACATGTGCTCTAAGAAAATCTAGTGTCTCAGAAAATCCCGAAAATATGGTGCAGTCGTGTGATCAGCAAAAGTCAATGCACTTTTTTATTCCACGAAGAAGGAAGTCAACTTACCTCTTTGGTAAGACAGGATGAAGAACTACTTTGTCAAAATACATTAATGGTACCATGAATTGCAAGAATACAAAATAGTCTCGTAGATTATACTCAAGTGGTGTATATAAAGCTTGATTAGGAGTTGCAAATCAACCAACGTGGGATGATTGCACCTACATGCCAACGTAGCTGGCTGAGGCTGATATAGATGCTACGTACGGTCATAAATGTTTTACAACCTTTATCCCAAAATATTATAATAGGATAGAATTTAATCTATTCTAAAATAACGAATTTAGACGAAAGGTTTTGTTCAAATTCGTTAATTTAGGACTGGTCAAATTTTATCTTTTAAGTTGTAATATTTTGAAACGAAGAAAGCACATTTGACTAATTTTAGGCCTACCTTACTTGTAGCTGTCAATTTGGCATGTGCACGAGCGCATCAAACTGATTCGGTACATGCATATGGATTACACGTTACCTACGTATCAGGATACCATGGCCCTGTTTAGAGAACTAGCAAAGAGTTATTTTGAGAGTTATTTTTTACGTAAGGAAATAACCCTATAATAAAATAGTACTAAGTTGTTTGAATCTAAGAGTTATTTTGAGAGCTATTTGGCCTTTAATGTACCTTCTCATAGAGAGATAGAGAGAAAAGACACTTTTTCAGTGGACCCCATCCAAAATAGCCCCAATTAGAACCTCTTGGGTGGGATAGTTTTTTTTGGTAGGTTATTTCCAAATAGCTCTCAAATAACTCACCCTTTTAGATTTTTTTAGACTATTTGGGCTATTTGAGAGAGGGTTAAAAAGTATCCCTCTCTCAAATATTCGTATCGAAGTAAACACGATATAATGCGTTCAACTCATTGTAGCCTAATAAGCTTGAGTCGTTTAAGGCTAGTTTCAAACACCACTTCTCCAACAATCCACATAGAGAAGTTATTTCACACTGCGAGTAATAATTTAACGGAACAAGTTAAAATACACTCTAGAAGTTCCAATAAACCAATATTGTACAGAATGCGAAACATTTTAGCACAAGTATATTCAGATTCATCGTGCTGGAATATTTCATATTCGGTACGAGGTTGGTTTATTTTAGAACGAACGGAGCAGCGACGGACTCATTTACATCCACGTCACGTATCGTTTTCAGCGTATATTATTTTCTCATAAAAACATATTATATCACGATCATACAACAATTAGATGGTACTATCAATTAGATGACACAACTTGCAAGCTGCACAGTTGCAAAGGTGATCCACCAGACAAACATGGAGGTACAAATTTCATCAATTTCCAAGTAAAAAAAAAAAAAGAGGCATCACCCCAAGCCAAATTTTCTCCTTCTCGCGTCAACGTTGATGCGAGCACAGCTTCATCGTCGTGGTCGTCAGCATCGGGGCAATTAACACCTCACAGTCTCATCACAGTTCCATGATCCCGACAAGCATGGGTCTCTGCTTGACTCACCAGCCACTGAGATGATCACAGATGACGAGATGGCTGCAGCCCAACACAACTATGTAGCTTATCCATCACTGGAATCAAATAATTATCCGTGCCAAATCCAGATCTACCTTTTAACTAACCCTGTAATTACCTTCGATCCAGTTAAAAAAAAGGGAAAGAAATGGAGATGAAACAAGATCCACAGGTAAATTTGATGGGGACATGAGAGGTGATTGCAACGTGTGGTTAGATTAGAGTAGTACTCCCTCCGTCCTTAAAAAAACAAACTCTGAGTTTCAGTGTCCAACGTTTAACTATCCGTCTTATATGAAATTTTTTTATAATTAGTATTTTCATTTATGTTAGATGATAAAATATGATTAATATTTTACGCGTGACTTGTCTTTTTATTTTTTTTATAATTTTTTTAAATAAGACGGACGGTTAAATGTTAGACACGAAAATTTAAGGTTTGTTTTTTTTTCTAGGACGGAGGGAGTAGAGTGGTATTGCAATTGCTGTGAGCAGAATTATCCAGTGGCTGCGATGGATTCAGTCGTCAGTTGGAGATTTTATCCGATTCCGCAGGGTTATCTCGTCGTTTGCTTCGCTGTTATGCCGCCGCGGGTTGGTTGCAGTTGATCCATTCCCCCCCTCTTCTCCTCTCGCTTCCTTTTCGGCTTCTTGGAGCGAGCGAGCGAGAGAGAGGGAGACCCACCTCACCTTCTCCTCCTGTCCTCTTCCTCACCCTGGTCCCGCTCAAGCTGAGCCTTTCCCAGTGCAAGATTCAATCTGCTGCTGTTCTTGAGATTTGCCCGGTTCGGATTTCTTGCGTGCAGTTTCTTTGTTGATCTGGTTGGTTGGGGGGGGGGGGGGTTCGTGTCGAGGTGGCAGATTGATTTGCTGCAAGTGCAAGCCTGTTCTTGGGGGGGTTTGATTTGATGTGGTGTGTTCTTGGCTCCGATTCGGCCGCGGCTCCCGGTGAAGAAATCCCCAAGTTTGATGAGGCTCTCGCACTGTGAGAGCTACTGCGGCCCTCCCCTGTGCTACATCCCCTGCCTCCCCAAATCCAAAGATGCAGCCGGCGACGCCGCCCACAAATCCAAGGATGCAGCCGCCGCCGACGCTGTCCCGGCGGCCGCCGCGGAGGACAAGCCGCCGCCGGTTCAGAAGATTGAGGCGGCGGTAGCGGAGGAGGTCGACGGCGACGAGGAGGAGGAGGAGGATGATGATGTGAAGACGGCGGTGGCGGTGGCGGTGGTGGCGCCACCGCCGGCTCCGCTGAAGAGTAACCTGAAGAAGGCCGACTGCGCCGACAGCAAGTGCGCCGAGAAAGGCAATGTGAAGTGGCTGGATTTGCTGGGGAAGGATCTCACCGAGGTCAAGGAATTCGAGCCAAGGTATGCATCTCATCTCTCCCTGTGCAGTTCAAATGAACTTGTTGAAAGTTGCAATTGTGTATGAGCTTGGAATTTCGGGTAGCTGTATTAGTGCAGTCGCCAATTTGCGGTGAATTGTTGCTTTGAATTGTATGCATATCCATTTAGATCAATTAGGTGAATGGTTTGCATGCTAATTATCAGCTAGACACGATCATCTTGGATACTAAATCGATCGATTGTGCATGTTGGGTGTTGACATAAGTGAAGCCATCCTCCAGGCAGTGCCAGATATGTTCTCCATTTGTTTAGTCCCTTGAATGATGGCTGGCATTATCTGGTTCCTCAATCTTACAAGATACCTTCTTCTTGATGATGATAGAAGTGGTCAAGCCACCAAGTTTGGTTCAACTTGACATAGTTACTTGATCAGAATGCACTTCAGACACTCTGGCTTTACAAGTTGCAAAATGCATTATTGCCCTCATTCTCATTTGTGTGTGCATGGTCTTTGTGCAGTGCAAATGCGTGATTATTGCTCAGATCAGCTCTATACATAAGAGAAAAACTTCATGTTGAATTAGTGTTCCATGCAAAATTTGGCATGATTTTTTTTTTTTTGGTTGTGTTTGCATCAATAATATTCTATCACTGCCACATTTTGAAGAAATGGTATTCCCTAAGTTTATCTGCAGATCCCAGTCAGTCAATGTGATATCTAGGGCTACAATATTTCACTTGTGCCGCTTCTGTATTGACAACATTTTGAGATAATTCATAGCCTCATTGGTCTTTGCAGAAAATCATGTGTACCCTTGTCATAGACTTCTAGCTAGTAATCACTTTCAGAATATAGCCTTGTCATAGACTTCTAATCAGTAGTCACCATATATGTGAAGACAAACAGAATAAGGACATACCAATCAAACCATGAAATTACTGCTCATCACTACTTTCTAGTAATAAGAAAATTCCTGGCCACAACACTATTTGGCTGTCACCTCTTGTAACGCAATATTGGCTTTGTTATGGTATCAAAGATTTGCTTTCGGCCCCATTGTTTCGCTTATTTGGGGAATAAGCGAAACGGCATATTGATAAACGAAAAATAATTTGTGAATAAAACTTTTATATACGTGTTCTTAGCAATCTAAAAGCAAAGGCTGAAAAATAAACTTCGATGAAAAACCACAAAATCAACTCCAAATATAAGGTTGAAAATTCAAATTTTGGCTGATAAGCATAAGTATAAGCAAAAAGATGAGGCCATTTGTTCCTAGTTACAACTTTTACATGAACCAAGCAATAAATCAACAACTGAAACATCATTTCACTCTTTATCTTGATAGGGATGGCAATGAAGCATGTGGACATAAAACTCTTTAAACGACTTTTCTACCTTCTAGAAAACGCTTCATCACATGGCATTTTCGCATTTAGCACAGGTTGTTTTCCTCCTTTTTTTGTTGTTAAACTTACGTTGTGCTCTCTTTTCACTCAGTGAATCAGGAGATTCCATGGATGAAGATGACATCGCGGAATGCGCTTGCGCTATCCAATGATCCAGAAGGGTTTCCTCCCCAACGTTGCTGTAAATTGTAAAATGGGAGTTTCGCACAAAATCATCGATCTTTCTTTCCTCTCACTGGAGGGCCAGGTTATTTTGTTGACCCCCCTCCATGAGTTCCACTGAAGCTGCCCAGCATCCGGTGCTCAGTTCCATCAGTACATGCCGCCGCCATAGCTGCCTAGCTGTAGATGTTTCTGCCTTGTGTTGATCAGATTATGTGTTGTTTGGGGTTGGTATTGGTTGCTGAGGAGTGATACATTTTTCACAATGCCTGGTGGTGTAGCCAAGATTATTGCTTCTGTAAAGTTTACAATATAAAGTAATTGAGAGTGGAAACAGATCCTGCCATCCTGTGTTCACTTTGACAAAAAGCATATGTAAAGCTTATTGATTTGAAGCTGTCAACTGAAAAAGAAGACTTGGTTGGTGTTAGTATCATGGACGCTGAGTTCTGACAAATTGTATGGATTATCATTTTGTTCATTTACTTCTCATCATGGTGTCCAAGCAAACAACTCTTCAGTGACCTGAATAACCTCCCCCATTTTGAAATACTTTTCCACTCTATTCGAATCTAATCATATGATGCAGGTATTCGTTTTGTTGTAAGTGTAGGAATCTGATTTAATCGCATCTGCTATGTATGTGGAAGATAATGGAATGACATGAATAATCATCATCATATACAATGGCGCAAGCACGTTCTAGATTTCGGTTCTCTTGTGTTGGCGTCCTAGTTTATGCAAGTTGGCTATGTTGGAGGGCCTAGGGGGAAGAGCGATTTCATTCTTCTCTCACCTTCTCTCCCTAAATTCTAAAGATGTGGATAGAGTGCAGTTAGTGTCGGTAATAAGGATAGGGTTTTTGGGCGATCCTGTTGTAGCTCCGATGTTGACCTAGTGACGACCGGTCTAGTGCTAGCCTTCTCCCAGTTATGTGTTCTGGTGTTGTCAGTGTATGGGTGGTGGCCTTTTTTTTGTTTTTCTTGTTACGACCTCCCAGGACTATAATCTTGTTTTTTTCCTTCTCTATCAATTTAAACTTTGCGTTGTCTGGTGCGAGTCGTTAAAAAAAAGGGAGAATTGCAAATATACCACTACTTTCACCTTCTAATTCAAAATAGCCATTATAAAACCATCAATTGCAAATTTGCCATTGAAATCGGTGCATGTACATGGCGTATGCCATTGCCGTTTGGTTTTGTGCAATTAAGAGGGAAAAAAATTATAAAACTAAAGTAAAAAAAGCAAGGCAACATGATAAGACTATTTTGTCCTTCCTAGGATTCCCTCTCCCTCGATGAACCATAGAACCCAAATCCCCTCATCCCTTCTAAATCAAGAACTGATCAACCGAAAATCGGTTGCAATGAAGTAGGAGATGACAATGAAAGAGCTCATGAAGAAGGGCGTCGGCGACGGCATGCGGCGTCGTCAGGTGTTGTGGCAGCAGGCGATGGCGGCAAAAGCAAGCAGCGGCAACGACAACAGCAGCACCAGACGGCGTCGGCGGCAGCAACAACTACACCAGGCAATGGCGGCAGCACCACCACCATTATCGGGAGTTGGCGCCGGCAACACCATCGGCAGCATGCAGCAGCGGCAACATGTAGCAGCAACAAACAGCAAGGAAGACTATAGAACTAGGAGGTTGAACTAGGTTGTATGTTGTATGTTACAACGCTCATGTCAAAGATGATGCCAATAAGTTCGACTATTTTCTTGCTGCCTTAGATGCTCTAATGTCTATGTCAAAATGATGTAAATTTTGCAATTTTGTGGCATGGGCATCCTTGTCCTAATTTTTAGAAAAACATACATTCTAACACCGTTAGTCTAAATTGTCAGTCCATTGGCAAGTATATTGGGTTCAAACTGGTTTCGGTGGCAAATTTGCAAATACAATTTTTTCAATGATAAATTCACAATAGTGGTTCAATCCAGTGGCAAATATACAATTGGCCCAAAAAAAAAGGGAAGATGGGGAGGAGGGACTTGAAGGTTATACCGGAAACTCTCAGGGTACTCCGTGCAAATCTAAAATGGACCGTTCGGTTTTTTTTTGTTGTTGACATTTGACCGTTTCGTTCATAACACAGATGGGATGGCTCACATGAAGGAATCCTCGCATAGGATCGCTATCCTCGCATAGGATCGCTATCCGCTCCCAATGGAATTATGAGTTGGGCCAAAAAGGAGGCCCAACTTTGTACAGGTGGGCTGGGTAAAGCTCCCGAAGAAGCCCATTTCTCCAGTATCTAGTTTGGACGCGTTTGGGCCGGACCCATTTCCAGTGGCCGAGAGAGAGAGAGAGAGAGAGAGAGGGAAGGAGAGAGACGGCGCCGCGAAGTCGGGAGGGAGAGGGCGCGGTGGAGCGGAGTCCGGAGGAAACGCAAGGAGAGGAGCAGAGGAGGCGAAGCTCTCGCCACGCGCTCGCGTGGACGACGAGATGATGGCCTTCGGCTTGCTGCTGCTCTCGCCCCCGCCGCCGCCGCCGCCGCCGCCGTCCCTCCCGCTGCCGGCCAGACCCTCCGCCGCCTCGTACCTAGTCGCGGTACGCCGCCGCCGCCGCTGCCCGCCGGAGCCTCGCTGCCGCTCGCCGGAGATGGCGTCCAGCGGCGGCGGAGGCGGCGGGGGGCTCGGCTCTGAGGGGGAATCCGCTGCGGCTGCTGCTATCGGTTCCCTGGACCTCGACGGCGCTGCCGCGTCCTCGGACAACCGACCTGGTGAGTTGCTGGCAAAAAAATGTATTGGAAATGTGTTTCGACTTTCCAATACAGTTCGTGTGTGCAAGGGTTGGGGTTTGAGCAAAATTGACCCAACTAGGAACTGCTTAGGTAGCAATTCCTCGAAATTTTAGGACTACGAATTTTTAAGTTGTGAGCTTGAGGTTAAGGATGTAGCCATACTTAAAATGCTGGGATAGAGATTCCCTCTGTTAGTCACTTTTGAGCTGCTGACTAATATGTAGTAACTTGCTAATTATGTATGAACTGAACACTATAATTGTGAGACAGAGACTCAAACGTAGATTAGATTAATCACGGAGTGTTTACATATATAAGCCTGTCCATAACCGTATCAATAATTTTACATATCTAAACTGTATTGTCTAACAATAATTTTATCTTACAGTTATATGCATGCAGCGGCACTACCTTAAACATTTCCTGGTTCAACGTCTTCGTAGTGTAATTATTATCAGGGTGTCTACGCAGCGTTATTAGCCATCAAAACAATTGTTCTAGATGTGCTTTTAGCCGTGGGACATTACTCTATAGCGGGATTGTTTTTTATTATGACTCACTTAGCACAAGGATCTATCTAATACAGTAGTGACAGTGTTTGTCAAATCCTGTTCTGATTTGCCCATTTAGTTATTTCCGTAAGTGTAACACCAGTGTGTAGTTGAAGTTCTGTTTCGTGTTTCTAAAACTACTTATTATTTAGTTGTAAAAATTGTCTTATGTTGTAGTCATTCTTAACATGGTACCTATTGTAGGAAGCACGAGTTCTTTCTCGATATTATATGATTCATATCAGGTAACTTTGAGTGCAGGGGAAACATCTAACAATGGAGATTCTGAGAGGTGGCAAACGAGACAACATAGTACAGGTGATATTTCCAGGAGCAAGTCCAAGCCAAGATACATCAAAGCATTTGGGGTAGATTTGTCCGCCGATAATGTGGCTGTTGCTATCGTTTATTTCGTGCAAGGAATTTTGGGTCTTGCGAGGCTTGCTGTGAGCTTTTACTTAAAAGATGATCTTCATCTTGATCCAGCAGAGGTATGGTGGCAACTCCTTCAGTCTCTTTCGAGTCTCTGGGCATGTGTGCTTTTGTAGTTTTGTTCCATTTGAGCTGAGCAGTAGGGTTCATGGAAAATATTTCCTAGAAGTTGGAAAGATATTTTTTCTCTTTGAACATTTTTACTCTTGGATAATATGTGTTGGCAGAGATTAAGACAAATTGTGTTGTCTAGACTGCAGTTATATCTGGTTTATCAGCGTTGCCATGGTTGGTCAAGCCGCTTTACGGTTTTATCAGGTCTCAGCAAAATACCATATCTTCTAACATTCTTTTATAGTTTATTATGTTTCACTTATCTATGAAGCTATATTGTTTCGATTTCCATTGCAGTGATTCCATCCCTCTCTTTGGATATCGAAGAAGGTCTTACCTTATTCTATCAGGACTCCTCGGAGCACTTTCGTGGAGTTTGATGGCAACAATTGTGGATGATAAATACAGTGCAGCACTCTCTATTATTCTTGGATCTCTCGCAGTTGCCATCGCTGATGTTGTAAGTGAGAACAGAAAAAAAAAATGTGCTCACAATAGTTTATTTGTTCATCGGTAGTTGTGTGTTATAATCTGGGTAATCCTTAACTTTCAGCTAAATGATAATATGATAACGATCCTTTTATTATATAAATACAATCATATTTAGAACTTAAAACTTTCAGTTCAGTAAACCTAAGGTTAGGGAGGTTGTTTTCTGAGTTTTTTTTAAAGTTACTTAATCTGTATAGTGTTTTCTTGTAACCTTTTCTTCCAATCTTAATTACATTGAATGACCTCCTTCGGTCATTCCAGCAAAAACTTAATCTGTATAGTGGCACATAATCCTCTTGAATCTCCTCATAATGTCCTATTTACTAAGCTGCAATTTGCATCAATAGCACGATAGTTCCTTCATTGACATGACAAGTTTTTGTTGAGTCCTAAGAAACTCAAAATATGTGGTTGACATATTGTTACCATTTATATATCAATATGTTAAATACCTCAGTTCAGTTCAGGCCTCACACGTTAAGCATGGTTTCCAAAATTTATCTGAAAACAGAAAGATCTGCTTTATGCCATGTGCTGAAATCATTTCCGTTCTCACCACATGTTATGGCAGAAGTGTTTGTTCTTCTGTTTGTTTCCATATTTACATGAAACTACTGCAGGTGGTTGACTCTATGGTTGTTGAGAGAGCTCGTGGTGAACCACAGAGTACATCTGGATCTCTCCAGTCATTGTGTTGGGGGTCATCAGCCATTGGAGGAGTTATGAGTGCATACTTCAGTGGTTCTCTAGTTGATACTTATGGCGTAAGGTTTGCCCTATAACAAAAAGCATACGTAGAACTCTTCATTTTAACAGTTCACTGATCTGAGGTTTCCCAAATGCAGATTTGTCTTTGGTGTTACGGCATTTTTGCCCCTCATGACATCTACTGTTGCAGTTCTTGTGAATGAAAAGCGTTTGCCTTTGGGAGAAAATGCTACCTCATCTTCAGGTTCAGGGTTAATTGAGAGCTCTAAGGAGCACATTATGCAGATTTGGAGTTCAGTAAAGCAACCTAATATCTTCCTACCCACCTTGTTCATATTCCTTTGGCAAGCAACACCACAATCAGATTCTGCCATGTTTTTCTTCATGTATGTTCTCACATGCTCACTTGTTTGGTTTGATTGCTCTAGACAGCTGTTGGATTAAGTTTTGAACCACTGAACAGATTTACAATTGTTGGAAGAGTTGAATTCTAGTTGGTCACATAATACTTTGTCTAACTTTTGTTTAGCTTGTCCCAGCGATTTCAATTGAAGATATTGTCTACCATGCTAAAATTCATTTCTTAAGAACACTAGAGGTCTGAGCTGCCCTCTTTGTTTCACCATTATTAGTCAACTGAACTTCCTTTGGGTATAGTAGATTAGTTCCTAGCAAAAACTGGAGGTAACCAAATCTGTGGTATGTTTGTCGGTGGTGTCAAGAAAGGGGTCATATAAATCATATTCACCATACTTCACACCAAAGTAATTAGAAATGAATCGAATATGCTATTAGCACAAATTTCTTTGTTCTAGCTGAATACTACATATTGCATCACCTTTCACTTGTTTAGATTCTTGTACTTCTTAAATTCATAAGAAACAAGAGTTGACCATAAATTGCTGTCTTGGTATATTAACACCTTATAAATTTGTCTGATTGATATCTATTTAAAATGGTTTGATTTTCATATGTTGCCTTCTGACCAATTTCAGCACAGATAAGCTTGGATTCACTCCAGAGTTTCTAGGGCGTGTCACGCTCGTTACATCTATTGCATCCTTGGTCGGCATAGGAGTATATAATTCATTTTTGAAGGAAGTTCCATTGAGAAAAATCTTTCTTGTGACTACAATATTTGGTTCTGCCCTTGGAATGACACAGGTCAAATTCTGCACATGCTTGTTTTAGTAAATGCTGCCACTATATTATTTGTTAAATTTAACTTAGGTATTTTCAGGTTCTTCTTGTCACTGGGCTCAATCGAGTTCTTGGAATCAGTGATGAATGGTTCTCCATTGGTGATTCCTTGATTATCACTGTCCTTGGTCAGGTACGATACCCTCTTTGCAAGAACTAGTACTTGATTTGGGGAGTGGAGGTAAACCATTAGCAGTTTAACACATTCCCTGCTCTTTAAATTGACTACTGTATGAAGAGCATAAAAAAGTGTTGTATTTCTTTGCTCAATAAGAAAAATCCTGATCAAGCTGGAAGGGGATTTTCCCAAGGTAATATAGTGCAAGAAAATGTGCTTTCATTTTACATTTTTCATGGCAGCCGATATAGAAGCCTAGTTGCTTTACATTGAAGGGTAACATTACACCTCCAGCCTGTACATCCTAGTTTCTTCACGTCTGTAAATAAAACAGAATCCCTATCAATACCACGCTAGGATTGGCATGGAAGATGCTGCTAAGATCCCTCCATTTGCCAAAAAGTAGAACTTCCACATTTGAAGATGACACTTCTATGTGAACACTACGAAATTCATCATACCAATTTTCAGGATTATTCAAATGCTGTACTTAGGCCATGGCTATGGCCTTTCTAGAAAGAGAACTGCACTCTTTATGTGCACTCATGCTGTGAAAATTCGTCCTGCAGGCTTCCTTTATGCCCGTGTTGGTGCTGGCTGCAAAACTCTGCCCTCCTGGAGTGGAAGCAACTTTGTTCGCCACTCTGATGTCCATTTCCAACGCTGGAGGCGTCACCGGTGGTCTGTTGGGGGCAGGCCTGACGCAGTTCTTGGGAGTCACCAAGGACAACTTCCAAAACCTTGCTCTTCTGATTGTCGTGTGCAATCTCAGCTCCCTGCTGCCTCTACCTCTTCTGGGCCTCCTCCCGGATGAATCACCCGGTGTAGATAGTGAGCAAACAAAAGTCGATTGAGATTATCTCCAAGCATCGGTCCTACTTGAATGCAGGACATCCAATCGCCTCTACGTGAACTCAGCGGCGCAGGGGAATTGGGAATCAGGCTGCAGCTGACCTTGGCCGTTGCAATGTTGATCACCCTACAGAAGAGTATGTTTAGGGTGATCAGTTGATGATTGGTTCCATGGAGATATACACCTCATGGATTAACGAACTTGCTGCGGTTGTTAACCGGTGGTTAGGTCAGTATTGTGTACCGTCAGAGCATGGACATGGAAGCCGCAGTGTACAGAAGTGCAAGTACGACCTTTTGTTCTTTACCATGAAAAACGGCAGAAGAGTTACCCGTGTATTCTGCCATATCCAACCGATAGAAGTAGTATCCATGTTCTGAACTCTTAAAGTTATTTGTACATGCAATGAAATGTAGTGTATACAGAGATTGTACATCGATTCGTAACTTTCTGGAACTGATTTATGAAGGTGTAGCCGTGTAGTAGATGTAAACCGGTCAGTA
The DNA here is from genome assembly GCA_000338895.3 of Oryza meridionalis. Lineage (NCBI taxonomy): Eukaryota > Viridiplantae > Streptophyta > Magnoliopsida > Poales > Poaceae > Oryza > Oryza meridionalis. The sequence goes on along the minus strand of CM002526.2, from coordinate 37,141,139 downwards.
CTACTACAAATCATGTGGAGAAAACGAACAGCTAGCGGGATGGCTTGCCAGTTGCCGGTTGCCGGTTGCAGGAGGGGTAAGCATCATTGCAAGCATGCAAGCCAACATAATTATGAACGCAACGCAGCGCGATGACGACAACATGACGAGTGCACTCCAAAAGGCGAACGACCTGCGCAACTGAAAGCCAGCCAACACATCGATAGCACGAAACCAATGATTCCAAACAGAAACGGAAGCCATGTGATTGACGATGATAGTATTTCACAAGCATAATAAAGCAATCAATCATCATCGCATCGCAACATGGTCACCACCGACCACTTCCAAGAACAACACCTAATTACCAGCAACAAAAGTACACCAAAGCAACCGCTTGCAACTTCCAAGAACACCACCGGGCGCTACAACTAATACCAGCAACAAAAAGCAACCAAACACCAGCAAGGCACAAGCTATAACTAACATAAGATAGTCATTAATTAAGCCGAGATAGTTCAGTGCTTGAAGATAACATGCCGGATATTTTTTGTGGGTTTTAGAGTGGTTTAGACTGAATTACAACACAAGATGACGACGAGGGTCCAGGCACAACACGTCCATAATTTACATTCAGTTTCTTCAGTGCGAAGTAGCGAGAGCAGCTAATAACGGGGAGAACTAACCAACACAAGCATCTTCTAGTATTAAGGAACACACGCCCCCACCCACCTACCGTTGTAGTCAGTCACTACAAAACATGGCCATGGTGGCGAGCCGCCCTTGCCACCATCAGCGATTCATCTCATTGTCATTTCATCGGCTTCGACTGATCCTACCGGTAGTAAGCCTGGTGGTGAAAGGCTGGGGCCATTGCATTGCTGTAGCCGAGTCCATTGCTGTACCCAGCATAGGCCGGGTAGGTCATGGGAGGGGATGGGTATGACATGCCGACGCCGACGCTGGATACCTCAGATGGGTGGTGGTATGCATAGGGCTCCCTCATTGCCAGTGTGTTCTGGCCACAGTAGAGGGGGTGTGCAGCTGGCCTATCATAAGAGTAAGGAGATGCTGTACCGTAGGAGGCATGGGACGGGGAGCGAACGAATGTGGCGTTGGTCGTGGTGGTGGCAGGCGAAGACGGTGTACCGGTGTAGTCGGTGAGACGGCCTGCCTTGGCAGGGGGCATCGGTCCTCCGGTGCTTGCCCGGATGCGCTTGTTGGCTGGACCAGAGCTACCACCGCTGGAACTGCTTGATGCCGCCTTTTTCTTCTCGGTCTTGGCCTTCTCCAGTTCTTCCAGCCGCTCACGGAGATCCTCCAATGGAAACTCAGCTTCAAGTTTGTGGTCCTCAACACACTTTATAACAGCCCGCAGTGTAGACTGCTCCTTCTTATTGGCATTGCTCTGCAACAGAAGTAATATTAGACCCTCTAATTTGGTATAAGAAACAAGTGCAGCACTTGAAAGAAATTGCCTCTGGAGACTAAAAGGATCAAATGCATTGCTAGCATGCAATCAGGGGTACAGTAGTATGATACCACCAAGAAGCACTGATCAACATATTTCAGAATGCCCTGTGGACATACCACTTAAGAGTAGAGACTTCATATTAGGAGGTCAGCATTGTTTTCAATTAATTATATAGAACCATTTCACTTACCCCAGATTGGCCAGTGCTAGTACTCAAGTTATCTGAATTTGAGGGTATCTTCTTTGAATCTTCAAGGTAGGCTTTTAAAAGAGGGGCTGGGGGGAATTTTTCCTGAAGACCAGCCTCATATGCAAAGTTCACAGCATCAAGTTGCTGCCCCTTACTGATAAGCTCTTCAATGATATCTGCAAATACAATAATCAATCAGAAAAGACAGCTTAACTCAGGACAGAATAATCAGGGCGTGGAAGATGAGGATGATTCCTTCAGAAATTTTATTCAAACCCTATCCAAATCAGGCCATAAATGAAATGGTCTACCATTGTGAGAAACAGGAACAATGATCCATAGTAATCAGTCCATACAGAGTACAAGGGAATGAAGCAAAGCTACTTAAACAAACCAAACAAAACTATGAACCCAGCCCAATTGTCAGAGAGGTTGGTAGCTGTACAACAAGCACAGTAGATAAAACAGATCCTGGAGATGTTGAAACATTTGAGAAGGGCTTTCCAAGTATTGATGAAAAAGCATGTATCGCATAACAACAAAAGCCTATGCATCATTTGATTAAAAGAAAAAAAAGGCACTTATCATTGAGTATGGCAAAAAATAAATAAATAACCAAGATGAAATTTCTATGTTGATGCTTATAAAGCTCATCCAACAAAGAGATGATACCATAGATCTGTAAGGATAAGGATAATAATCAAAACGAATCTCCAGGATCGCACTCAGTGGCCCAGGAGGCCAGGACAAGCAACCACTAATCTTGATGACGAATGCAACAGTCAAAGTGGTCCTCGTGCAGGCCATATGACTCGGTAAAGAGAGCAACGTTTTCCAGCATTTGTCCAGGATAGCGACAACACAGTCCCGGCAAAGGACACGCTCACTTAATGTAACTATGCATACTCTAATCACACTCCCAGCAACAACCCAAGCACCACTCGCGGTACCACAGCAATGCGCACTGCTGCTCTGATCTGCGATTCCATGAAGGCCTGAACAAATTTTATGAGCTTTGCAGTGACTACTGTATGCTAGATCTAAGCAATCAAAACGATTCTAGGCTCCGCATCAACTGAATCAAACATATAGAAAAAAAATAGGGAGATGAGATGAGATGAGAGCTCAAAGAAATTAGCTAGTACCATCCATCTCATCCTCGAGGCCAAGTGTGATAGCAAGACGCGGCATCTGCCTCCGCCACGAGAAGCTCACGACGATCCTCCTGTACAGCTCCTTGTCCTCCTTCTCTGCGACTGCGAATGTCGCGACGTGCTGCAGGAACGCGTGCGCATCCGGTGGCTTGGCGCCCTCCACCCCGCCCTTCTTCTCGGCCGCGTCCTTCCACTCCCTCGCCATCCCGCGCGCCCTCTCGCGCGCCGCCTGCGGCACCATGGGGCGCGCCGCCCCGATCTCCGGGTCCGGATCGGCCAGCGCCGGCACCACCGCCTCCAGGATGAGCACGCACGCCCACGCCAGGTCGGTGGGGGACCTCACCGCCCGCTTGTCGATGGGGAACACCTCGGAGACCGCGTCCATGGCGAACCTCGCCGGATCGACGCAGCGCTTGAGCGCGTCGGGGAGCTCGGCGCGGAGCGCGTCCACCTCCTTGCGCCTCGCGACCACGAAGGTGAAGAACCCGGCCGAGTCCATGCTGGCGCAGAGCGACCTGAGCCCCTCGGCGATTCCAGCGGCGTCGGCGGAGGCGGAGCCGGTCGTCCCCGCGTCGCCCTTGGCGAGGGAATCGAGCTGGGAGAGCGCGAGCGAGACGGAGCCGTCGATGGAGGCCTCCCGGCGGCGGAGCGCCTCGAGCCTGCGGGAGGTGCGCACGTCGAGGAAGCGGCGCTTGGTGCGGAGCGTCTCGGAGCGCGCGGCGAGGCGGCGCTCCAGCGAGCCGAAGTGCTCCGTCAGCTGCTGGTACAGGCGCGTGCAGGTCGAGAGCAGCTGCTGCTGCCGCTCCAGCTCCGCGAAGCCATCCCTCACCGCCGCGCTCGTCGCCGAATCCACCCCCACCCCCACCACCGCCTCCGCCGCCGGAGCGGCCATCGCGCAGGCACCCCCCAAACCCTAGCCGCCGCGCCCCTCGATCCGCGAAACCCTAGAGCTCGAGGTGGGGGGGTTTGGGATGGGAGAGGAGAGGAAAGCGAGAGGAGAGAAGGGGAAAGCGAGAGAGGCGATGGGAGGTGGGAATAAAGGAGGGAGGAGGAGGTGGGAGCCAATGAGGAGTCGACGCGTGGCGCTGGCGCCAGTGTGAGGTGGTGGTCGCGGGAAAGAGAGGCCGCCACGGCGCGCTGGGTTTATAGCTACGGATCGGGCGACTCCGCGCGAGGGAGGGGTGGTACGCGGGCCCACCTGTCGGGGACTTCGGGTGGGATCGTGGCGCGTGGGCGTAGAGTTTGGCGGGAAGGCTGGAGGCGTGCTGCGGGAGGGAGTATTAATATAAGTTACAATCACTTTTTTTAGATGTTCCATAATATAAGGTATATGTATGCATGTCATTAACTATGACAATTCTCTATTAAATTACTACTTTTTTAAATCCTACACTCTCACATTCTTTAACTCTATTGGATGCATACATTACATTTATTAGAATTATCCAAACTATAAGATGATAATAACTATTTATTGGTTTTTGGATTAAGAGTGGTTGTGCCTTATATTTTGAAATGGAGGGAGCAGTAAATAGTGGGAGTGGTCGGGGTGCGTGTGTACCTTTCTGCAGCACGCGAGGTGATTCGGGATGTTTGCTTCAGACAGGTAGCAGTCAAAGTTGCCCTACGACTGGCAGTACAGAATCATGATTTTTTTTTTAAGGGGTTTGAGTTAGATATTATCTTATATTTTAGAATAAAGCTGATAAAAAATTTATTTGTGGCGGTAGGATATATATATTCTATCCCACCAAAATCCTTTATATTTTAAAACCGGAGAAAATAGCTTACGGAGACCTGAGGCAAGCATAAAATGGCTTGTAAAATGGCTTGGTTCCTCCAATTCAAAATAAGTTAATCTAGTATGTGATATGGCATATTCTAATATTACAAATTTGGATATGTACGTGTCTAGTACATGTCTAAATTCGTAATTGTATTAAGATATATCATATCTCATACTAGATTAACTTATTCTGGGTACTCTGATATGGAAGTATCAACTGCAGGGTATTGTTGAGCTGCAGGGTAAGAAACTTGATGGCAAGATTTATTATATTCATCATCAAAGACATTACCACCCAGGAGCAATAATAGTTCAGACATAATCAGCTCTGGGTAGCCAGGGAGTGTTCACACAAAAGAAGTAACAATATCACATCAGCGTTGATCAGAGTTGATCTAGCTTACAGATTTACAATGGCGGTGCTTTGCCTGTTGCTCAAGGTTTGTCCTAACTACGGAAGTTTCTGTCTAAATCCCTGTCCTAAATCATAACTTAACCAAAACCAACTCCTTTGGACGTTATACAACAACTCAATGATGGAATGTAAATGGATGGGGTGGTAAAATAAAGTAAATCCTATGGCTGCTTTCACTAGGAGCTTGCAGACTTTCAGTGTCGCTTCTCCCAGTAGCAGCATGCCCAATCACATGGAACATCGTACAAACAACTTAAAGGCGATTCCTGGTTATACTGCGATTTGAGGATGATTTCATGGATACTTTTCACTCACTCAGGCCATTGGGACCTTGACCTTTGACACGGTATACTACCTTGGTAGCCTGCTGTCTCTTGTCATGCTGTGATCTCGAGTTATCTTGTTTGGGCTGCCTCTCCATGGCCATCCTAGGATCCTGCTTGGCAGGTACTACTGCTGGGACTCCACTTATTGGCCTGCCAATCCATGCACTGGGGGGTAACGGTGGTTGAATCCCATTTACTGCTGGCTGATGTTGCAGTCCTATTTGGACAGGCCTCTGCTGTGGAAACCCTGAATATTGTGCAGGTCGCTGTGGCGTAAAACCGGAGTTCTGCATGGGACGCTGGGGTGGGAATCCTGCATACTGATTGGGATGTGGCTGATTAGGTGAAAATCCGGAGTTCTGCATCCTGTTGTTTTGATGCATCCTTGGGCCATCTTGGATTGTTAGTTTCGACATCCCTGAATGGATGGCACTGTCGTTGTTTCGATAGTTTGGTCGTTCCAGTATCCTCACATTCTGTCTGTTGGCTTGAGCGTCGCCGAAGAACTGAGGATGAGAATTCGGAACGCTTCTGGACATGTGTCCATTGTATGAATTTTCAACAAAACCTCTCTCATATCCCAATGGTCCAGCAGGCCTAGGTCTGTTTCCAGGACCATAGGGGGCACCCTTGTATGGCATGTCAAGCAGCCCAGCAGAGTAGCCGGATTTTATCTGCAGTGAGTTTTTCACCAGGCGATGTGCAGCCTCTCCTAAGACAGAGCCTGACAGAGCTCCAGAAACCTGAGGTCTGGAATCAGAAAAGCAATTATGATGAGAGCTAATATAAGATCAGATTGGTCAGGCTACAGCTAAAGAAAAAAATACTGGTCAAAATGAAGCATTATTCCAAAAAGAATTAATCTATACAAAACTGAAATAGCAAATCCATGAGCAATGCTTTAAATAGCAGTTTCTGTAGTGCAAATGAAAAAGATTCTGCCAATGGAAATTAAAGCCATACCTTTCTCTTGGCTGACGCCGACTATTATCTTCATGCCACAAAATAGGAAAGGGTTTGAAATCACTAGGCTTCAATATCTGCAATATTCATACACAGCGTTGGCTCATAAATTTTATCTCAAATATGTGAAGGTCAATCTCTTCACGCAGAATGAATATATAATATACTCCTATTTCAATTGTACTTTTCTCAAAACATAACTGTGAAAATATGGAAGGGTGAAAACCACATAATTGAAAGGACAATTGAAGTATAAAACTGTTGGGACAAGTAAATATTATACTCCCTTGCATGCAGCCAAAATTTATCCACTAATAGTCCATAAGAAATACTTGATTGGTTACATAGAAGTAGCATTAACATTTTTCTTTCATAAAAAAGTATGTTTTTTAAGTATGAGATACTTCGCACATAAATTAAAAAATTAAAGTTATATGAACAATGTTGAGCTAGAAATGTTTAAGTTTATTATTAGGAGGAACTATCAGTTATCCAGCTTGCATAGAGGACTAGGATTTACCTTTGCAGGTATGATGACACCTTCCGGAGGCTCAGGAATGTGTTTGTGATACTGAGGGTTAAGGTAGGTTGCATTCCTGAAAAAAAAAGGCATATAGCACTTGAAGATTTAGTGGGGACTAGTGGCTGGCTATATGCTTTAAGGTACTTACAGAACTCTGTTCTGGGCGATGCCATTGAACCCCTTAACTGGAGATGTTACCGCGATGCTGTAACAGTTCCTTTCAGATAAACAAAGAAATCCGTTCATTCCACCACTGCAAGCAATGAAGAAATACTGTAAATAATTATCAAGAGGGTGGAGTAACTTAGACAAAGGCTGATCTTAATGTATTCTGCAGTTCTACAGACCTAGCAGCAGGGTCAATGGGAATTATATAGGAAGCATTTGGTGATTGAGAGCACATCTGATATAGAAATGCAAATTGAGCGGCCAATGGATGAGTTTCCCGCACGTAAAGGATGTCAAACATTGTCCTATTCCTGAATCTCTCTTCATCCTGCAAAAGATGGTGACAATATAAACACACTGGGCAACTGCAATCCATATATGAGAAGTTAATAGAGAAGGGTCCAAAAAATACAGGTCAGGTAGCCTGATCCTAAAAACTACATACTGTCAATGTTTCTTCAAGCTTCTGCGTCTCCGCAAGCAGACGCCTTTCATCGATAAAAGGCAATTTTGCAATACCCTGGAAAGAACAAAAGAATATAAATCAACCTTTAAAGAATATTTAAACCAGTTGTCTGGAGGAAACATTGGTTTGTCCATTCCATGCATTACCTGCCATGCAAAACGTTTGCCGTTCATATCTATCTCAAAATCTGCAGTTGCAATAACAAGGTATCATGGAACAATGTCACAAGATTTTACAAGCATGAACTGCAACCCTACACATAATAAGGTCCTAAGAGAAAAAACCCACGTCTTTCTTTACTTTGGAATCTCTTATAGCCTTAAACATTTCACTTTTCATTAGGTGAGAGATAGTGATACCTTTGGGATAGAAAGACTTCAACGGTGAATTAGGATCATTCATCAAATCCCCATAGTACTTTGGCAACGCATTGGAACTGCAGCAAAATAAATAGTGATTCATCTTACCGCTTGCAATATCTGTCACTCTTCCTATCCAAACATGGGCGAGATTCATTAGCAAATAATAACAAACCTAGCAGCTGGTAGTGTTCCCATTAGTTGATCAAATGGCTTGAAAGGTTGACCCAAGAAAAAGGTAATCTCCAATTCAGCCAAGCATTTCAGGTCCGATGCAAAAGGTGCATAATGGTATGGATAAAACCTGTTGTGGACCAAAAGGAACTGGAGTTGATAGTTGATACCAAATACAAGAAAATGCTAGTGAGAAGCTTTATCTATATTCTGTCACAAGCATCAGGTATGCAAAATGATCACCATACAAGAACCTGCTAGAACTATATCTATCTATTGGACATAGTAACTATTCCACAGCAGTACAGCACAAATAACAGAAGTCGGTGAGAAAGTCATACCAAAGTATCGCTTAAATTCAGGATTTGGCAAATATTGGAACTAACTTATTCACCAAAAAAAAAAATCAGTGCATAATATTTGATTCTAGAAGATTCAATATTTACTCAAGATATTGCTATAACAAACCATAAAACTGGGAGTTTCAATTGTAAATCAAAAGTAAGGTTCTTGAGTATATGCAAGCAGTTAGCAACTTTAATGAGTTACATCATAATAAAGTGGAAAATTTTCTTATCCGTAACAGCTAGAGAAACTTCCAGAAAGATCAGGTGGTGCTCCTCTCTTACCACTGCCATGAGCAAACACCTTGATAGTAGTATCTCATAACCCAGCAAAGACCTTCCACATATTTCTGGACCTGAAACATGGATTAAAGCTAACTTCAGATAAAATAAGTGCTAAAGTGCACAATGACCAAATAAAAAGATAGGCGGATTCATGGTGGATATCAGGTTACATACATCATACGCTACCAGATATGTACACAGTAAAACAATTAGTATAGGTCTAAATGGGTTCTTTAAATAAATATATAAAAGCAGGTGAACTTGTCGAGCTAAAAAAGCGCCAAAGGAAGTTCCAGTTGGTGCAGATTTGCTAGAACTAACACCCGATATCTGAAGCATGATCATTGACCATCAGCAAAATTGGCATGCAAATCAACAGGCAGGAAAATGCGACCTATATAGTCTAATACCCTATGTGCCAAAAACCAATTGGTATTCTTACATAAATAACAGAAAAATCAATTTGAGAACATTAGGGACCAAATTCAATTTTGATTCTAAACAAAGTAAAGTCTATCCTTTTATCAGTATATATTAATATCGGCCGATATGACTAACACCATTGCGAATACAGAGGGCAGATTGTCAATTGCAGTTAACTAGAACAACTTACTTAGTTGTTGCAAAACCAAAAAAAAAGGCACCATTCATGAGCCATAGACATTCTGGGGTAATAAAATCGTGATGGATCATTTTATTTTCAAAATACAAAATCTAGGCATATTTACAGATGAAAAATCCAAAAAACAAATGAAGCATGTCCGATGGTAATGCTTATCATTACTGTAGGAAATATTGTCATTCCACCAACCAAAAGTGCCTGGCAAGAAAACTCACAACATCTCTCTGAACTTGATCAATGGGTTTTAGTTCTGCCTCTTCTTTAAACTTCTCAGCGTAGTATCTCACCCTGTATCCTGGTTCTCCTAATTTTACCTGAAGGGTTTCAGTGAAAACAGAATCGTTAGGCAAGACTAACAAGTTACAGCAGACAATTTACAAGCTTCCATGTCACAATCAGCAGAAAACCAAAATGTTTTGGAGCTAACAGTTACAAAAATAAACTATGAATTACAGTATAAAATACTTTATATACCATAAAAATCATATATGCAAAGATGAAATGAAACATAAACAAAGTTGAATAGACAACAAAGTCATTAGAAGTCTAAATTATTCCATATAACGGTGCATCATAAATAATAATCGACGAAGCCTCTTTAAATAGGAGCAGATACAAACTACTCCCTCCGTTCCAAAATATAAGGAATTTTGGATGGATGGGACACATCTTAGTACTACGAATCAAGACATGTGTCCATACTAGGATGTGTCCCATCCATCCAAAATCCCTTATATTTTGGGACGGAGGGGGTACCAAGCAACAGAGTGTACAAAAATTAAGAGCAATGCATTGGTTCTCAAAGGAACCATCTTGAGAGCACTAGAATCTCAACATATGCCGAGACAATTCTGCCCTGGGCAGTACCATGCTTCATGATGATGGAGATTATTTATAGAATCTCTACTTAATACAGCAAGCTATTGCTCAACATAAAAAGTTCAAGTAATCAATATAGAAATTTACATGTCAAAAGTTCATCTTGAGCATCCACACTACAAAATATAACACTACAATAAAAGAAGAAATTAACATGCAAAGTAAAAGACCTCTAGATTCATACTACATTCTGTGTGTTCAAGTTTCAAGAAAACTTTAAGATTTCCTTAGCTCCATTATTTAACTGCTTATTTAGCCACTGACCCACCCACTGCAAAACTTAAACATCTATTTGTGACTAACTACAGAACCAGTAGTGTCCAATCAATGAATAGGAGAAAACATTCTCTCGGACTACTGGCTAAAAGAATACAATCCTCACACACTACTATAGCCACCAATGCATGAACCATAGGACATTAACCCATGAGGTTGCGCCTACAGACTTCATTATGCATCTTTTGTGCCAATATGTGTATGCGATTATATCATATGGGTAAAGTTTGTACAAACAACTGGCTTACTGGAAAAGCTAGAGTCTTGAAACCTGCCTGGACAACATAAGTTAACATGGTATGGTTCCATATAAATTTCTAATCGTTTTTGTAATACTTGACAGTGACAGTAAGACAGTAGATCATGCTCTGTAGCAGTGTCAGACATATTTTGCTTATATGTTTCAGAAGAACCGTCAAAAAAAAAAAAAAGATGATTTGAAGTATTAATAGGTGATGCTGACAAAATCAGTGCAAATGAGGATTCCTCTAAGAAATACTGGCTGCTCTAACACAACTTAAATATGACATCTAATTATCATATATTGTCAACATGATTCTATACGAGGAGAAAAGTAAACCTTGTCCACATATTGATTATCCTCAGAGTTCTCTGTCTGCACTTTATTCCTCTCCTCATTGTTCTGGATAGCCTGCAATATAGCAATCATAAGCGTGTACCCTGATGTAGCACTACCAAAAGACAGACTTAGTTGGAGGTAGATAGATTTCTGTGCATTTGCATACATGAAAAATTTATAGGATTAAAGAACCAAGGCGGCACTGGTTGGAGGATTTAGGTGCAAAGTACCTTCTGAATGCGTGCACGCTTCTGGAAAATTTGCTCTTCATGGACAGCAACAGATTGAATGAAATGCTCCACTCGATCCAACAAAACCTTTATTGAAAAAGATAAATGTCATGATGCCAGGCAATTGTCCTCATGCAAAATATAGTCCATGCATTCTGCGGTAAAAGGGCATTTGTTGCTTTATAAGCTTATAAGTTATTGTAACACAACCCTGGCTCCTCACGAAGCCAAGATAATTAGATCAGAACAGATGAAAACTTAGAGAATTCTTCCATTTAAAACTACACCTGCAATGAAATAGCGAACTGACTTAAAAATGTGTGCTCCTTTGAACTGCATGATGTCCAGAATATGCCATTATTGCAGCAAGAACTGCATGTTCAAGCTTTTGGTCAAGGAAGTCCACATTTGGTCCTTCAACAATGGCGTTGGTCTAGTTTTTGTCCCTCAACTACGAGACCGTTCACAACTGGCCCCACAACTCTAAAAAATGTTCATACTTTATCCCTTGGACTAAACTAGGATGGTTCTATCACTTGGACTATACCGTTCACTACATGAACAGAGTGATAATTCTACCATACCAATAGATGATAAAAACTAGATAGGGCATATTGTTAGGTCACACCACAAACTCACCAAAACAAGATTTCAGTGCTTGAAGTGAAAAACATGAATATCTCCAGGTAAAGCCAATATGCTCCAGTTGGAAGGTAGCAAAGGGAGAAGACAAGCCAAACAAGGAAAAATATACCAAAAATGGCCCATAGTGTGCTAATGAACTATAGCACAACATATTCGTCAAACAATGTAAAGCCAAACACTACTCTTTTTTTTGCTAAAATAGCATATATTTGTCTATATCCTAAATAAATTTGTTTTCACAAGCAATGGCCCAAAACAATATGCCCATGGGGTCCATATAGAAATTCCTTCTGCATAAATAATGATAACACAACCATATTTCAATTATGAAAAGCCGTCCCTTCAGTAAGGAATTCTATGAATGTGGTGTATGTGGTCCTATAGAAGTGGTGCTGAAAGGGAATAAGCGGCCTTATCATTCAATAATTATAAGTACACATGAGAAGGGAAAATATGATGTGTTGGTAGGATCACTTCTGAACTACAGTCAAGCTGAAATTCTGATTGTGTTGCTGAAAAGCTTACTAACTTTGGAAGGGTACATGTCCTTCTATAGGACTTTTAAGTCGGTGCTACAGTAATGGATATACACCCAGTAACACATCCGACAGTGCTACAGTAGCTTTAGAAGGGTATATGTCTGGCATAATGTTCATCCTGTTGTTTACAGCTAAAGTGAAAAATCCAAATTTACTACTCCTACCAGCTGTATATTTTCTTACTTGCTAAGTAATGGATAAACACAAAGGATTATACTAACATGATGTGCAGGGGAACAAAGGAACTACACATGAGAAGAGGGGAATGCCTAGGGGATGACCTTATTATTTCTTTCTTACTGACTTGCTGCTATTAATGATATAAGCCTCCTGTCAATCTCCACACTAAATAGCTGATCCTAAGTCCTAACCAATAGAATTCAGAGAAGCTAGGCCAATCAATACTGAGAGAACAAACAGCTATCTAAACCCAGACTAACATATGAGCCATTCAGCTAACATCTCTTTGTCGCTGGACTGTAAAATTAATGCCATTAAATGTGATATGAGAATTGAACTCGTGCAGACAGAAGAGTCCACAAAATTATATTTTAATGTCTTAACAAATTATAGATGAGGAAATAAGCTTCACTTCGATGTTCAATAATCGATCTAGCTAAAGTGCTGACATCTTAATTATTCAGAGTCTATGAACTTTCGAGCCCACCAAATTACAAAATATATATTCCAGGCATCAATTCTTCTATAGTTAGGAGCTGATGGGGTCGGTAACACTGTAGCCTAAACCTACAGAGTAATGATACAACATGACAGCATAATCATGTATATCCACAGATATCTTCTCAATAGCCTGCCCTAAAATTAGTGATATAATATGGAAACATCACAATAATTGATCAAGTGTTAGTTCATCATAAAGTTACAGTTAAGATAATCCAAGTTACATTGATCACTGAGCACTGATCTATTCTACATTCTATAAGCACATGTCAGAACAAAAGGCAATGCATTATTAGGGATTCAAAGTTTGAACCACACAAGAATGTGAGCAAAGGAACTTTACCTCACCACCGTCGGTGAGGTAACCACCCATTGATGTGAACTCCCTTCTATATATATTCATGAGAAGATTAATGGCACCCTACAGAACAAAACAGGAAATTAATCACTTGGCTTATAAGCATCAGTTACACGATTGATAAATAAAGAGTCCCTATTAAAATATTAAAGAGAAGTCTGCAAAATCAATAGACCTCGCGGATCTCCAAAGTTGGCATGTGAGGCAGAAAGTCATTCCCAACAAAGAAACACATGAAAACAAAATCATCCACAACACGTTCAAAGTTTATCTTGAAGGGGGGATCAACAATTTCCAAATCCTTCTCCAGGTATTCACGCAGAACCCAGATGTTAAGAAACTGTAAACAGGTAGATAGTTACACAGTATATCGACATCAGTAAAAGATGAGGAGCCACAGCTTACGAATTATCTCAGATGTGGCCCCTCAAAATAAGTTGGCAATGAATAGAAATACGAAAATACACTAAAACAAAAGGTGGTGTACTCTGAATACCTGATACTTCTTCTTATGGATAGGAGGGAGCTCCATGGTCTTATCAGCCTGACCAGGTCCTCTGCATTCAGCAGCCAAGTGACCAACTTGACCACAGAGAAAGCATTTTTCATGTTGCCCTGGCATGGTAATCACCTGTAAAGTCAGTTGAATTATGTAGTTATGGAAGTCCTCCTAAACATAAAGGACAGAGAAAATAACTATTTAAAACTGGTCAAAGTCTTCAGCAAAGAATCATCAGAAGATTTACCTCTCTTAAAATGGAGAAGTGGACCTCATGAGTAGCCAGAGAAAGCATGATCAAATCAGCATCCTGGAGAATGTGGCAGCCGGTGTTTAAAGCGTAAGGAATGCAAACAACAAGCCAACAGCTACTTTGTAACTTTCTAGTGAACTTACAAGGCCATATAAACAATGGCGTGTATTTGGGTCGAATCCTGGGAGATTGCGCTGCAGGCGGATGTATGACATAATCTTGTGTTCTCCCTCCCCAGGGACGTTCGAATCAGAAAGCATTACCTTGAAAAATATGGCCAACACAGTTCACATTTAATATGATAGAACACATCCAGAAATGGACTAATTTTACAATGCTATCCAAACAAGTAATATAAACATTCAACACCTTGACAGATTGCCACCCAGGTGTGTGGTTCAATCTCAGCTGTATGTAGTATTGAAGCGCCGAAGAGAGTACAAACATGAATGGTGTCCCAGGAGTTATGACATTTGAGTCGATCGCTTCCGACTTCTCCTTCGCAACCAAAGTCCTGCCTTCAGCCTCAAATTCCTTCCTCAACCTTTCCTCCTCAGCTGCCTGAACAAAGCGACAACCGGTGAACAACCGCCTTTACCCTCAATGTCGGCGGCAGGTGGCACCGCAACCACAAAAGCAATAACCTTACCGCGTCAGCCGCATCCTTAGCAGCCCGGAAACGTCTAGACCTCTGCTGATTCATCTTCGCCCTTGGCGCCACGCCATCTGCGCAAGCGGACAGAGCATCCACACACACACCCCACAACTTAGCATCACAACGCAGCAGCAAGCATACACATACAGACATAGAAGCAACTCACCGATGGCCATGTAGATGAGCTTCCTCGGGCGGACGAGGCCGAAGAGGTGGTCAATGTAGGCAAAAATCGACTTGAACACCTCGTCGTAGGTGGTCGGTGCCGGCTGCAGGAGAGGCGGGCCAAATCCATGGTGAGATCGATTAGAGGAGGAGGAGGAGACAGAGAAGGAGATGGGGGGAAACGGATCGTACGCGGCCCTCGGGGTGGAAGCAGGGGTGGATGATGCCGTTCATGTCGAGGTAGAGGTTGTCGAACTCGAGGCCGTTGGGGTTGGGGCGGCGGAGGTCGATGGGGACGAAGGCGCCGGGCTCGAGCTCCACGGGCTCCTCCTCCACCGCGTCCGACACCGTCTGCGGGTACCGGTCCGCCAGCCACCGGTAGAACGCCGGGACTCCCATCTCGCCGGATCCCCCTCTCTCCCTCCTCCGCTCTCTCCTCCTCCTCCTCCTCCTCCTCCTCCGGGGCGGCGCTTCCGGTAGCTCCTCGCGCGACGGCGGTGGTGGCGTGCGGCGGCTGCCTCCTCTCTCTCGGAGTCTCGGTTCGATCTGGAGGGGGGAGGAGAGACGAGGCGGGTCGCGGTGAGGAAGAAGTGCGATGAGGAGAGGGGCTCGCGTGGCTCGTGTCGCGTCGCACGGGGACGGGGTTGGGCTCAACCGCGGCTTGGATATAGGATTGTAGTTGCAGTTTGTACTGGTACTACAGTACTACGACCGATTCGATTCGATTCGATGCAGTTTATGGTTAGTACAGTGACTGCAATGTTGGGGCAGTGGTGGTTGATATCTAGGGTCCCATGACTCCCATAGTTTTGTCAAATGCGGATAATACGTCATTTGGCAGTAAAAAGGATAACAAATTTTAGATAAAACTTTTATATATACGGTACTTGAATGTCAGTACTGAAAGATAAATTTTGATGAAAAAAAATAAAATCAACTTCTAAATTAAGTTTAAAAATTCAAATATTGGCAACCGTCGATGCTATACAGAGAAAACGATGAGAGACTTAAAACTTTTATGGTTTTGATTTTTTAAGAAAGTGGGGGACTCAACTTATGTGACGGTAATATTGGATAATTTAAATCGAATAAACAACTGTGTTTTGATAATTAAGCATAGAAGTGAGATAAACTTAGGCTTTGTTCGTTAACTAAGGTTGGAAATCCTTCCCTCCCGACCACATAACAGAGTGGTCCATTAGTGTGTAATGATTAAGTATTAGAAAAAATCTTTAATGAATGTATGAGTTTTAAAAATATATTTTTTTAAAGAAAGAAAACACACCTTCTAAGCCATCATTAAAAGGTAACTTGTAAAGACGCATAATTAATGCACCGAAAACGAGTGATTGGAAGTTGTGAAAGGGAGAAAAGAACTCACCCTTGGAATTTCTGCAATCCGCATTAATTGTAAACATATTCAAATACAAAATATTTTTTTAACTGGTCAGGTAACTCTTTGTACAATCATGTACTACTCTGTCCCAAAACTAAGTAAACTCTAGTTACGAATTTTGACACACATGTGTTCATATTTGCATTTAGGGTTGGACTTTTTTTTGGGATGGAGAGGATACGTCCTAATGGAAACGTCATGTCTATGCTCCGATCTTACAAATTTATTCAATAGCGTTGCAAACACGATCATTAAAAAGGCGGTAAGAGAACTACAACATTTTCGAACGCCTAAAGATGCTTTAGTAATGAGCTCAATAAAATACGACAACTTTGCATGTAGTCGCAATGCTATAGTAAATGAGTTGTACTTCTTTTGTATTGCAAAGTGGTATTAACCTTGTTTAGGGAGCTTAAAATTTTAAGAATCAACTAATTGGCAGCTAGCTGTCGTGTCTAAAAATTTTAAGAAAACAAACGTCACAATTCAATGAGTCATTTAAAAAAAAAGGCAAAACACAAACAAAAATCATACCGTGAAATTGAACCTATAATGAAATGAAATTTTGATAAGCATGTTTACCCAGGTGGAAATTTCCAAAACCACCGTCCATAGAAATATGTGAAATTCATTCAGAAATTTCATACCATACGATAAAATTTCTAGGGAATTTAACTTTTGCCATTTTTACCGAACACCACTTTTTCATTTGTTCCTATAATGTTATATCATCGAAAAGAGAGTGTTTGTTAATTATTTGTCACTTTTATCACGACATGTAGCCGTGACAACGTGGCGTTCCTCGTGGAGCCCACCCGTCAGCCGCCGTTCAAGATGGAGAGCGTCGTCGCCGTCGGCATTCGGCAAAGCGGAGAACAGAGGCAGCGTGTTTTGTTCACTGTACGATGCTTCGGCGTGGGCCCAATTTTGTTCGGGCCTAACTAGTTCTTCCCAAGCCCAGGCCCACTAAGCCAACCAACCCGGACGGCCCGGGAGGAGCTAGGGTTTCACCCTTCACTATATAAACCTCTCTCTCCTCCTCCGGCCGCCGCCTCCGAAGCCCTAGCTCCTCCCGCCGCCGCCGCCTCTCCACTCGAGAGACCCAGCCGCCGCCGCCGCCGCCATGGTAACCTTCTCGCTCGCTTCTCCTCTCCTCCATTCCCGTTTCCGATTTCGTCTTATGGTGCGCTCTGACTCTCGTTGGCGGTTCTGGCCCCGCAGTCGCTGATCGCCGGGGAGGACTTCCAGCACATCCTGCGTCTGCTGAACACCAACGTCGATGGGAAGCAGAAGATCATGTTCGCGCTCACTTCCATCAAGGGTGTCGGCCGCAGGTTCTCCAACATCGCCTGTAAGAAGGCCGACATCGACATGAACAAGAGGCAAGAACCTCCCCCTCCTCCTCGTCAGATCTCGCTAGTGGTGATGGGTTTAGGCTGACCGTCGTGCTGCGTCCGTGGTTGGGGAGTGCAGGGCCGGTGAGCTTACGCCGGAGGAGCTGGAGCGGCTGATGACCGTGGTGGCGAACCCGCGGCAGTTCAAGGTGCCCGACTGGTTCCTCAACAGGAAGAAGGACTACAAGGACGGGAGGTTCTCCCAGGTTGTCTCCAACGCGCTCGACATGAAGCTCAGGGATGATCTTGAGAGGCTCAAGAAGATCAGGTCAGTACCTCGTCTCTCCTATCTCCCCCCTGCTTGCCGAATTAGTACTCAACCTAGTTTGATGATGGAACCGTTTTAGATTAAGAACTATTTTTTTTATGTCAACTCTTCACATTTAGCTTTTTTTTGATATTAGATTAGATGTTCCATTAGTTGTTGTTTTCATTAGCTATAGAGGGGTTCTAAGCCATTGAATGTCTGCGTAGATACTGGTAATTAGTGTACGAAGTAATCTGGATTGCTTCATGGTGAAATGCTATGAAATGTGGCCTACTGGTAGCTAATCCAGGGTATGCCAGCTGGATTGCTTTATGGTGAAATGCTATGAAATAAGGTGGATGAACTGTGGTTTGTGCTTTATGGTGAAATTCTTGTTTAGGTTAACTCCTGGCAAGTTTTTAGCAATTAGACTAGGTGATAGGATCATATTTCATTGTATTTGGCTGTAAATTTAGATTATATGCTTAGTCTAACTGCCATTATCTTGCTGCTTACCTATTAGCATGAAATGGTTGTTAATTATCTTAGACAGTCAGGACTACAGTTTTCATTGTAGACCGAATGGTTTGTTACCCAGGCATTCATCATGTATTGTATCCCTTTAACTTATGTTGACCACCTTTTACGCTCTCATCACCCTTGTGCTCACTTGTTCCTTGTACAGGAACCACCGTGGTCTGAGGCACTACTGGGGCCTCCGTGTGCGTGGGCAGCACACCAAGACAACCGGAAGGAGGGGTAAGACTGTCGGTGTGTCCAAGAAGCGATAAGCCTAAGAACCACCCTAGCCTTGATGAAGCGTTTCGTTGGGTGATGTTTTGCCCTAGGATAATATTTTGCAGCTATGGAACCTTGTCGTAATGTATCTTGAAGAGTGTCTTTGGGAACTAAGAGTAATTTACTTTTCTTGAAACTATTGCAGTATTGACTCCTTGTTTATTGCTTTTCTCCACTTTCTTCTACCCACTTAAAACTATTGCAGTATCGACTCCTTGTTTATTGCTATTCTCCACTGGCTTCTGCCTTAATTTTGGATGTTGCAAGCGCTGTGTATCTGGTTCATGTGATGTACCATGGCAGCTTGATGCATTGGGATTACTTTGTGCTGCTATTCTCATTAGAGAACGCATTAGTCTGATATGGTAGTTTGATCTGATGTAGTGGTTAATGATAAACTTAGGGTTAATGTTATGGATGGTAATAACTGGTAAATAAATTGTGAGATTTTCTTCTATGTGTCTGATAACCAATTCTTAGATATTGAATGGCTTCGAACCGATTCTGAGATATCAAGTGGGTTATAATCTGTCTCAGAGGCGGAGCCAGGGCCCGGCTTGCACGGGCAGCTGCCCGGGCTCCATGCCTCCATACACACAGCAGTGCATTGCTTCACCCCATAATTACTCACCAACTGTTTACCTAATTACCTTGCTTAGTGGTTCTAATGGAGGTTAATTTGATGATCAGCTTACAAACAAGCAAATCAAGGCTCAATAAAATGGTAAATGGTCTATGAAGTTAATTACTTTTATGGTTGTGTATATATAGATTTTATATTTCATTAGATTTGCCTAGGCTCAAGAAAAATTCTGAATCCGCCACTGATCTCTGTTCATGTTGTTCATTTTGTGATGTTATGGTGTTATCTTGTGTTTTAGAATGTGTTCATAAAGGACAAACAATCCAATCCCAAGATATCAAGTGGTTTCGAGCAAAAAGTCGATGTTTTTCATTGTGATGTAAACAATCGATTTTTTAAACTCTGTTCTAAACCTGCTCTATGTGATTGTTGAGCTGCCCTTTCGATAGGTCACAGAGGTTTGCATCCTCGAGGGGTCACACACCTTTCTGAGTTGTCTCCAAATTCATTGATTACCTTTTAGGCGTCTACGATTCCTGATTAAGTGGGCAAAGTCTGCTCTCAAAAATTACTCAAAAAGTTCGAGAGTAAGATCGTATCAGAAAGATGCTGAGGCTCTCTTGCAGTGCAGTCCTAATCAACATCCAGGTTGCCAAATATTTTTGGTTATGTTCTTTTTAGTGCATACATGGAATTATGGACATATGATAGGTACTAAAGCACTTGTGCCAACGTGATATTCTCCTGCTCAAAGCGCAGGACAAGTATTTTGCATGTTTTTGGTGAAAATCATTTCACATGTTGTCAAAAACTCAATGACAAATCGTGAATGCGAAAAAAAATATTTTTCAGAAAGAAAGGGAACATGTCCTGAATGATTTTTTCAGAAAAGAAAGGAACAGATCCTTAATAGAGGGAGAGCTTATCCAATTTAAGCCTATGAACAGTGACAGAAACGATTCATTTACAAATTACTACTACAAGTTGATGCGGTCGTAGCAAGGTTCGAACCTCACACACTTTATGTCGAAGAACAATCCTTTCCTGGTGTGTCTTTTTTCTTTGCCTAATGCATCATGATGCTTCATCCATGACACAGCAATAAAAAGAGCTACTCGTAGTAATCTATCTAAATTCTAAAGCAGCAAGGTGTTGGAGGTGGGTATGCTGCTGGAATCCAATTTCACCAATTTGCCTGATGTATCTAGCAATTGGGAAGTGTGTTCTGCTTGAAATTCAGATCTCCCTCGTTTTCCTCGACGATTGAAATATTTGGCGCATCATCGTTCACATCATTTTACTGTTAAAAAGGCAGTGTCATCAATCCAATAAATATGTGTATAGCTTTGTTGTAGCAAGGGGAGTGTAATCAATCCAACAATGCGTGCATTAAAAAGCCTCCAAAATTCCATCATAGGACGGAGAAACTGCGAGGAGCCAACCCTAGTACGAGATGACTGGGTTGACCACCTATGTTGTATCAGTTGTGATGCCAATAGCAGCACCGGGCAGTTAAGTTGGTATGGAAGAACTATTGCTTTGCGGGAAATCCTTTTGTATAGAAGTTTTAGTGCAAGGTTTTTGAACATAATTTCGGTAGGCAAGAGGTGTAAGCACTGCGAGGTGTGAAGCGATCTCATACTAAACGAATGTAACTCTCCAACCTTCGAGAAAGATCAGCTTTACTCATTAGTCACAATTCTTGTTATATTGAACTATAGTGGGTCAACGGATATCTGTAGGGTGACGTGTGTTCACCTTTTTAAACTGTAAATTACTAAATTATACAGTAGAACTTGAGAGGTCGGGAAAGAGAAGCGGAGTGGACCCTCTGCCCATTTGGCCTCTGGAATTGCATTCGAATTTGGAATGTAAGAACAGAATGAGATGCGGACCCAAACTAGTTGGGATCATATGTGGATCCAATTGCCAACCATCCCCTGCGTCATCGCCCAAATTCTCTAATCCAAGTCTCCTTGGGTGAGTCTTGATTCCAATTCTCTCATATCTTTATACGATTCAGCTAAAGATATCCCATATATCACTGCCATTTCCTCCTATAAAAACCCTTCTAATGCTTTGCATGTGTGCTGCAGCTAAGACGACGAGATCCTCAAATTGCTTCGTGGCTTCACTTGTCTGGTTTTCTAAGTGTAAGATAAGCATTGCCCTCTCCTTTGATTTCTTGAGATGGTAAATGTGGTAGCACTTCATGTTCAGATAAAAAAAATTGTTTTTCCCCTTTATCATGCAAATTCAGGTTTGAATTACTGTGTCTATAGCTTCTTCTGAATTAGTCTGTTCTTTTTGAAGTACTAGAAGGAGAGCTGATAGCATTTCATTGAACAGGAGGATCAAAAACATCTTTTAAGAAAAAAAAAGTATTTATAGTGCTTGATATTTACTCTGTTAAATTTGAGCAAGTTTAAACTCATTTAGTTTTGTGGACACAATCTTGCCGACATTTTTGGGTTATCTGCAACAGCTTTGCACTTGGGGGCAAAACTTTTGGATATTTTTCTTTACACTTCTCAGAATAAAGCACCCAACTTGGTGTAGCTATTGCCCTATTATCCTATAATAAAGATGACAAAGCTCACATAATATTCTAATGATTTTATTTATCTACTCCCTAAGAGGGACCCCAAGTCATGTGACTTTTTTGTCACCATATATGTATCATGTATACTGGATAGTGGGCATATGATTCACACACTGCCCACCTGTCCCCATGATCTGTGTATGATCATGTGCTTAATTAAACACAAAGACTTTATTAATGCCTTAATATGGCTGCGAAATAAACCTTTTCCCCATGAGATACTTGTGGCTGATATTTGTTTCTGTATTCATTCTTCTTTTTGGTTTTAGAGATGACTATTTATGTATTTATAATTCCAGAATGAATCACATCCGAGTCAGCCATGTGATTTTCCTGCTTGTCTGAAATCGATGTCTTGTGTTCATAGTGTTCGTAGCAGCATGTTTGTGAAAATTCAACTATGTATGGTATACATAGGATCTCATTCACGTGTGTGATTGTTCATCGTCAACGAATCAACAATCGACCATACAACAGATTGTACGGTGGCTTGGCTGTGTATGTAGAGATCGGATTTTTATCCATTACCCAAAAATAATGCACGATTGCTGCATAGTACACCTGAGTACCTAACAGAAAATTGAGTAATCTTTCTGTTGCTGGAGAGATTATATTGAGCATATTGATTTTTCACTGGTTTATGGCTGAAATGCTGGAAGTCAAGTGCTGCGGCGACCGGCACCCGAGCAGTTGTCTCATGTGCTGCTGACTAGATCTTGATCATATCCACGAAAGATTTCAATTCCCAACACATATATCTTTAAGAGGATTAGACTTATGAGACTTAAGATTAGTCCTAATTATATATATGTTTTACCTTCTAATAACCTGTTTTATAGCTAGGATTGGTCATAATTATATATATTTTACTTCCTAATCACCTATTTTAGTCACTACTTCCTCCGTCACATGTTTATTTTTCAACCAACCATATATACGAATTCAAAAAAGAAAAAAGAATACATCACTTTATCAAATCTGATGTAACCATTCTTCGCTTTATCCGTACTTCTTTTGCTTTTACAAATTCTGACGTAATAATTGCTTAAAAATAAATTCATCTTGGGACAAACCGAAGGGAAAAATTGATATATTATAGGAAGAAGAAAGTATGAGTAGAAGCAATATATACTCCCTCCATAAAAAGAAAAAACTTATATAGCTGTGAATCCAGATAAATTCGTTTTTATGGAACGGAGTTTGTACGTGACATGACAATAATAGTACTATCTTGAGTTCTCTACTATCTTTGTCACAGTTAGTAGTATCTGAAAGTAAATTCGCTTATAGTTTTATTTAATGAAAAAAAAAGAACTGAACAAGGTCCACAAAGAAAAGAAAGGACGTGCCTATATATAGAGTACCAACTTGACCTGAAAGACCGGACCTACTCTGAAGTAGTACGCGCCGCTGCTACCCTGCCTCTTCCTTCCCACCACCAAACCCGACCAAATATTGTATTGCTTGGCTCGCTGCTTGGGAAGATAAAAGTAAATCTTTCTTTGTTTTTTTTCTTCACTGGTTTGATTCTTTGCTTGTTTGGGATCATGTTTAGGTTTCTTGTTGGATTTGGTACTGATCTCGTTAGGTTTCTTGGCCCGTTTCCAGGTGCGGCTCTGAAGGGGAATTTCGTCGAACAGGATGAATGCGTTGGCAGCGACGAGCAGGAACTTCAAGCAGGCGGCCAAGCTGCTGGGCCTGGACTCCAAGCTGGAGAAGAGCTTGCTCATCCCGTTCAGGGAGATCAAGGTGATGATTCTAGGGCAGTTTTCTTGAGATCTGGTAACCTGTGTTCTTTGGCTTCACTTGCTCGAAGTGGTTTCCTGATGAACATGAGAGAGAATGTCGAAAAATTCTTGCTGTGACGAGGTTCAATGGATTAAAGGGCTCTCTTTTTGGTGTTGAGTGACAGGAAGTTTGTGGTTGATTGCAGGTTGAATGCACAATTCCGAAAGATGATGGGACTTTAGCATCTTATGTTGGGTTTAGGGTCCAACATGACAATGCTAGGGGACCTATGAAGGGTGGAATCAGATACCACCATGAGGTGAGAATTTTTGTTGATTGGTTGATGTGTTCTTCATAATACTAGCAATCAGCATTGATTCTTGCTATGCTTTTGCTACACTAAAATGGTCCTTCAGCATAAATGCTGGGTTTCTTTAGGAATTTGTCGGTACTTAGAATTCCTTCTCAGATATTCTAAATGAATAACTGTTCAAAAATTGATTGCAGTATCTACTTAAAGTAATGCAGAAAAAACATAGTAATCAGGAACAACTTATTAATGCTGCTTTTATTCCTTCATTTTACTGCCAGTCATGCACACTTGTCTCTTATTTAAGACTATTTGAAAACACTTCCAAAATAAAGTATATTGTGTACGGTTGCAGCAAGTACTTGCAATGACAAGTCTTTCATATTATTCAGGTTGATCCTGATGAGGTCAATGCCTTGGCACAACTAATGACATGGAAGACGGCCGTGGCTAATATTCCATATGGAGGAGCTAAAGGTGGAATAGGATGCAGCCCTGGAGATCTCAGCATCTCCGAGCTAGAGCGACTTACCCGTGTTTTCACCCAGAAAATCCACGACTTGATTGGTATTCATACAGATGTTCCAGCTCCAGATATGGGAACCAACTCTCAGGTTATTTTCCTTCACATATCCTCTCATTTGAGACTTTGGTGAGAAATAGGCATATGCATATGTTTATTCTGATGTGGCTTGTTTTTTTTCATGAATGTAGACAATGGCGTGGATACTTGACGAATACTCAAAGTTTCATGGT
The DNA here is from genome assembly GCA_000338895.3 of Oryza meridionalis. NCBI lineage: Eukaryota > Viridiplantae > Streptophyta > Magnoliopsida > Poales > Poaceae > Oryza > Oryza meridionalis. The sequence goes on along the minus strand of CM002526.2, from coordinate 37,116,337 downwards.
TATTCACCTGCTGTGGTGACTGGAAAACCTGTTGTAAGTATCATGTCTAGCACTTTTTATCATGTTGATGTAATGAGAATGATGTTTCCATGAAAATGGATTATTTCATGGGGGAATTTCATAAGAAATAATAACAGTCCTTTGGATAGGGTGTAGCACCAGTAATATTATGACCGTCTCACACTTATGATTTGGCAATGAAATTTTTGCTCAATACAGGACCTTGGAGGATCACTTGGAAGAGATGCAGCTACTGGAAGGGGAGTTCTGTTTGCTACTGAAGCCTTGCTTGCAGAGCATGGCAAGGGCATTGCTGGCCAGCGTTTTGTAATACAGGTAAACAATTTGTTAGGCAACTGAGCTCATTGGACTTCCAAAATGATAGAGAACTTTTAGAACAAAGTGCAGCATGAGTCATCATGGCCCGCACTAATCATTCACAATTTTTTTTAGAGAAAAGATCATAACAACCCTGCTTTTATAGAAAGCAAAAGAATTTTACACAATAAAAAGTAAGGAGCTCCTAAATCGAAAGAAATTCAGGAAAAGAGCTGTGCAGACTCAGCTAGTTGGTCACATAATATGCGCTTTCAACTCGACCATTAGAAGAGGAAATTCATGATTAAGGATAGCATTACCTCTTCTTTATGTTTACTTGAGTTGACCTTACAAATTAGGGAAGCTGAATATTTTTCCTGCAAAGGCTGTGTCACAGATGACCAATTATTGCCCTGGCTTTTCAGGGATTTGGTAATGTTGGATCCTGGGCTGCTCAGCTGATCAGTGAAGCTGGTGGCAAGGTGATTGCCATCAGTGATGTCACTGGAGCTGTCAAGAACAGCAATGGGCTTGACATTGCGAAGCTAATGAAGCACTCATCAGAGAACCGCGGGATCAAGGGTTTCGACGGAGGCGATGCAATCGACCCACGCTCACTGCTTACTGAAGAATGTGATGTCCTCATCCCGGCAGCACTTGGTGGAGTTATAAACAAGTACTCTTCTTTTCCTCATTGCATCTTGTTTCATCCTTATAGTAGCATTCAACCTCATTTCTGTTTTATCACTGTTATGTGCTTGCTTTTCTGCACCTGCAAACCTGTTTGCAAACGGTGATTAATCCGCACCATGTTTTCCTAGGGACAACGCAAACGAGATCAAAGCAAAGTACATCATTGAGGCTGCAAACCACCCCACAGACCCTGAGGCAGATGAGGCAAGCACATCTGACAGTATCTGGCAGACAAATACCCCAACAGCAACAAAATGTACCATTTGTCTGAAATGCTTTCTCTCTGAATTCCTTCTGCAGATCCTGTCCAAGAAAGGCGTTCTCATTCTTCCAGACATCCTCGCGAACTCCGGTGGTGTCACAGTGAGCTACTTCGAGTGGGTTCAGGTAAGTTACTGCACAATCTCCCTGTGCTGAATTCAGAGTAAAAATGTAAAGCAGTCAGGTTAAGCAAGAGACTGATGCATGAAGCTGCTGCTGTTCTTGTGGTTTGTTCAGAACATTCAGGGTTTCATGTGGGACGAGGAGAAGGTGAACAATGAGCTGAAGACCTACATGACCCGGGGGTTCAGGGATGTGAAGGAGATGTGCAGGAGCCACCACTGTGACCTCCGCATGGGCGCCTTCACCCTCGGTGTCAACCGTGTCGCTCGCGCCACCGTTCTCAGAGGATGGGAAGCATGATCTCGTCAGTCATCTGATTATCTCCCTGTTGTACTTCATGCACTGAATTTCTTTCGGTTTTTCGCTTTGGTCAATCCATCAACCGGGATTGGAGAAGATAGATTCAATAACCAACCCCACAATGAGTCGATGAGTGTGCCTTTCTCAGAGATTAGTTGGGGGAAGAAACAGTAGTAATCTGCTGGGTAGTGATGAATTGCCTGAATTTATCATCTTGCAGAATGGCACTGCAGGATTTCTTGTACTCTGTGGCTGAAATTCTTGCTGGTTTGCAAGCAGTAATCTGAATTTGGTTTCTTGGCAAAATCTTATTTTCATCATACATACATTCACAATACATTAGAAAAAAAAATCTCACAGCAACATGATTAGCCATTGATCACTCGACGAGAGGATCAGTGGAGATGAAGCTGTAGATGACCATGTCCCTGAGCTGGCCCTTGACGACGCAGTAGCTGCGCAGCACGGCCTCCTGCTGGAACCCGGCCTTCTCGAGCGCGCGCCGCGACGCCGCGTTGCCGACGTCGACGAGCGCCTCGACGCGCTCGACGCCGTCGAGGTCGGCGAACGCCGCGGCGAGGGCGCGCCTCAGCGCCGCCGTGGCCACGCCCTTGCCCCAGTGCGCGCGCGCCACCGCCACCGCGACCTCGGCGCGGCACCGATCGGCCGTCGGCGTCACGGACACCGCGCCGACCGGCGTCGCGCCGTCGTCGCCGGCGAGGCAGATGGCGCGGAACCACGGGTGCGGGAGCACGGTGTCGTGGATGAAGGCGCGCAGGGAGTCGACGGACTGGTACGGCTCCCACGTCATGAAGGCCGTCACCTCGGGGTCCGACGCCCACGCCATGATGGCGTCGGCGTCGGCGAGCTCGAACCGCCGGAGCGTGACCGTCTCCATGGACTCCGGCGGCGCCGGCGGCGCTTCTTCTCTCAGCCTTTTGCCGTTTCGCGCTTGGCTCGGCGTCTGCTACCAGCCGCACTAATCAAAGGAAGCGTGTCCGCTATTCACTGTTTCATATTATAAGACTTTTTAGCATTGTCTATATTTATATAGATGTTATATGTCTAGATTCATTAACATCTATATGAATGTGGATAATGCTAGAAAGTCTTATAATATGATACAAATGAAGTATCTTATTAGAGAGGTACAGATCACTACTTAATCTAAACTAGCTAAAGGATTAGTTATCTTATCAGTGAGGTAGATCATACTTAATCTAAATTAAAGGGATTGACTATTCAGGGAAAGCTCTTTTTTAATTTATTTTAAGTAATTAACACACACAGCTCACTCACTCTGAGCCTGAGAAGAGAATTCTCAGTAAATGCAGAGAGGCACATATCATAATGATTGTTCAACCACATATGTAGTCATATCATTGATGTTTTTTAATAATAATGAAAATGGTTTAAATTCTTGATTCTGTCACAACCACTCAGCCAACAAGTTTTTAAAGTATGCATCACGAAACATGTTTGTAGAAAGTTGGAAAAGAAAAGAACGAAAGATTTGGTACACAGATTGTACAAAGATTATTATTTGCGTTGCCAGTTTGCGACTCCTGCGTGATTATTACTCGGCGAGTTGATCGGAGGAGACGAAGCTGTACATGACCAAGTCCCTGACGCGGCCCTTGTGCCAGTAGTGTCGCCGGAGCACGCCCTCCCGCCGGAATCCGGCCTTCTCCACCACGCGCTGCGACGCCCGGTTGTCCACGTCGACGAGCGCCTCCACGCGCGCCAGCCCCGCCACCTCGCCGCCGAGCACCGCGGCGACGGCGCGCCTCACCGCCGCCGTCGCCACGCCCCTGCCCCAGTGCGCGCGCGCCACCACGTACCCGAGCTCCCCGCGGCACGCGTCCGCCGTCGGCGCCAGCGACACCGCGCCGACGGGGCAGCTGTCGCCGCCGCCGCCGCCGCCGCCGGCAGCGGCGAGGCAGATGGCGCGGAACCACGGGTGCGGGAGCACGGTGTCGCGGAGGTAGGCGAGCAGGGGCTCCGTCGACTCGTACGGCTCCCAGCGGCAGAAGGCGGCCACCGCTGGGTCCGACGCCCACGCCATCATGGCGTCCACGTCGGAGAGCTCGAACCGGCGGAGGGTCACCTCCATTGGCGCTCGCCGCCGGCGACGGTGGGATGGGTTGCTTCTCCACTACTACTCGGCCGGCGCTGCCTCTTCTTGATTTGATTGAATCCTTCTTGAACTTGAACACATGGTCATGCCAAAATGTCAGTTAATTTATTGGGATTTTGCTCTGCCACGTATCGTAACATGATGTCGTCTAGGGGAATTCAAAAGATTTGGATCCAAAATCTTTTTTCTTTTTTTTATCACCCAGTATTTTTCAATGGTAAGCACAGACAAATGACACTCTAGTGTCTAAATCAGTAGAGTAATGCAGGAAATCATGTCGTGTTCTCGTCGTCTTATTGTTTTTGTCTGGATTCATTATTCATGTCGTTTTTCTTGTCACTTCCATTCAACTACTATCTGGTCCTTAGCAAACATTGCAAATTGCAATATGCAGAGGTTGACTGAATAATTAGCAAAAAAACCCATTAACGACTTGATGATCTAGCAGAAAGTCTGCTGCTTATAGCAGGTACAATAGCAAGCTACAAACCAGCTATAAATATATTTTAAAAAGATAAAAAAAGAAAGAGAAGAGCAGTGAGTTATATATCTGTAGCCAGCTGCATTACGAATTCTAAGACGTAACGTGTGTATGAGGTGGAACAAGGTATTAATAGTATAGTAAACAACTATTGTATGAATTAGCTATTACATTGGTTATAAATAATTTGGAGCTAGTAGTTGACTATACTATTAAACTTGTTCTTATTGATCTGTAACAACAATCCGCTCTCATAATTTGCACGCAATTTGAACGTGGCTAACTAATTACACGGATGATGCATAAGCATCAGCTGACGAGCGGATCAGTGGAGATGAAGCTGTAGATGACCGTGTCCCTGACTTCCCCTTTGAGCACGCAGTACTTGCGCAGCACGGCCTCTCGCCGGAACCCGGCCTTCTCCAGCACGCGCTGCGACGCCGCGTTCCGCACGTCGACGAGCGCCTCCACGCGCTCCAGCCCCTCCACCTCGCCGAACACCGCGGCGACGGCGCGCTTCACGGCGGCCGTGGCCACGCCCTTGCCCCAGTGCGCGCGCGCCACCACGTACCCGAGCTCGGCGCGGCACGCGTCCGCCGTCGGGGACACGGACACCGCGCCGACGGGGCGGTCGTCGCCGTCGCCTTCGCCGGCGGCGGCGGAGAGGCAGATGGCGCGGAACCACGGGTGCGGGAGCACGGTGTCGCGGAGGTAGGCGAGCAGGGGCTCCGTCGACTCGTACGGCTCCCAGCGGCAGACGGCGGCGACCTGGGGGTCCGACGCCCAGGCCATCATGGCGTCGACGTCGGCGAGGTCGAACCGCCGGAGGCTGACCTCCACGGCGCCCCTCGCCGCGGCGGCGTGCGGTGGTTCTTGGCTCCTGTCCATCTGTAAGCCGGTTGCAAACTTGCAATTTGCAACGACGCAGCTGGTGGCCTGCGTTTTATGTAGGCGTATCACCAGCTTACTTTATTTGACTTTGACTTGATTAATTTGTGATTTCAGATTCTTGAACGCCAAGTTTCATGTAAATTAGGTTGTAAATTAATTGCAAACAATGGATGCGATCAGGTGATGCAGCTCTCCAGTCTCGACGATGAAAGGAGGAGGGAGGAAGGAGCTGAGGTCAGCTACAGGCAAGTCAACAGTCAATCTGACTATGACATCTTAATTGTAATAAGGGTGTGTTTAGTTCACGAAAAGAAATTTCTGGTGTGTCAGATCGGATATTTGATCAGTATCGGAAGGTGTTTTTGGACACGAATGAAAAAACTAATTTCATAACTCGCCTGGAAACCGCTAGACGAATCTTTTGAGCCTAATTAAGCCGTCATTAGCACATGTGGGTATTGTAGTACTTATGGCTAATCATAAACTAATTAAGCTCATGTCACACCCCAATCCGGCACCGCCGTACAACGACACCTGATAGGAGCGTGTCGTAGGGAAAAACGGCGCGAACCGCTTCCTACGAAACCGTGATCTCGGTACCAGTCCCAGGACATAGTGCTGGTACCCACGGTGACAAATATGAATCATTGCAAATCCTTAAAATAAATAGAGACTTATTTACCTTAACTTAGGTTGCAGCTCAGAACAGCTCGATAATGCAACCGACGACACGGACGAATAAACACCAACAACAACAGCAGTAGCGGAACCAACGGACTAACACCCAACACCACAGGCGACGGCTGGGAACCAGCACGAAACCCTACTCTTCACTTCATCTTCTCTTCAGGGCGGAGGAACTATATATTTATATAGAGCAAGGGTGAATACTTTCGTACTCAGCAAGTCACGGGAATTTAGGTGTTTGATGCAAGCTTGGAAGAGAGGCAAGGTTGTTTTGCAAATCCTTTGTTTGAAACCATTTTGAAATCACTAAGTGATTTACTTCTTGTTAAGTTTGGGCCGAAAAGAGATTTGCGTCTCAAATCGGCTTAAGAGATGCTTTTCAACAACTCAATTGGTAATGTACCGACCTCCTGGGTCAGATCATTACTTCTCGGCTCCTAGAGCCATTTCACTTGATTAATCGGCTCCTAGAGCCTTTTTCATTTTCTCGGACTCCCAGAGTCCAGCTGCCCAGCAGCACAACATTCCGCTTCCACTCGGGAAGCCTAGTCTATGATGCCCGTAGACATCCCGAATCACACAGATTCGTTTCTGACCACTCAGGTCATCCATCTGCCACATAGGCTGATTCTGGTTACGGTTCCCAATCCACAACAACTTTTCACAAAGCACAGGCAAACAAATCTACGCAACGGGAACCACCTCACATCCGTTCATGACCGTGGGCACGGCTGTTCGAACAGTTAGTTAATCTCTGCAGAGGGGTACACTTTACCCACAAGATACGAACTTATTCCGAACACCCGTCAGTATCGGAGGTTCGCAACAAAGTCTTTCCCAAGCTGACCCAGGGTTACCTCATGCCACATAGAAGGATCAAATCCTCACATAAATATAGACCATTTTAGTTTTCACAAAACTCCAACCACCTCGATTGGTAATCTGGCAAGCTTTGTGTTCTTGCCTTACCAGGAACTCGGGTTGGCTCCAACTGACCCCGCCCCGGCGTTCCCCAACTATTGGCATGCGAGGTTTCCCTGAACCGACTAGTTACTTAGCCAGGGTGTCCCATTCCACCTTGTGGTTGCACTTTGTTATGCTTAATGAATTTCCCACAGGAATCGGTCCTTATATACGAATACAGGACAGTGCCACGCAGACACAACCCCCGCATCGCGAGTTTTCACAATTCATTTTATTTTTAAACACACCGACACCTCAGGTCGGGTTTTCAAGGCTTCTCAAACCCATTTCCCAAGTTTTCGACAATCAACGGTGTATATGGGATATTTGGTATACGCGCTCAGAGAGCACGAATACCGAAGTACCACAAGGGTGGAGCGACAAGGAATCATGATAGTACAGCCTACAGGAATTAGTGCGACTACTGGGTAGGTCCGTCGGTTTGGCACGCAAACCGAGGCCAAGCAAGTTATGTGTGATTCTAATAGTGCAAGTTGCAAACAAAATAATAATGATTTTCCAATTATAGGAGCAATTGATCAAAGGGTGACTTGCCTTGCTCAAGGTCTTCACGAAGCTTCACGAATCTTCCGAGAAAACCCGCGATCGACGAAAATCCGGTAACCGCAACTACATGCAAACAAACAAAAACCTAAACAAAAGACCAAGAAAAAGACCCTATTTAGACTAAATAATAGTGCCATTAAATAGATCTCAATTTTACGGAATTACTGGAAGTTGAACGGAGTCAATCGGATAAGCGGTTGAGAAGATATGGATTTTCTAAGGATTATTTGATTTTCTGTCTAAAGGAAAAGGAATTATTAATTCCCTTGGAAAAGAAAAGGAAGGAGGGATCGGATTTAGACTTCCTCGGGCGGCTTAGGCGCGGCCCGAGGGTTGAAGCAGGCTCGGCCGAGCCATTTGGGCCGGCGCGGGCGCGGGGAAGGCGGCCCATTAGGGCGCGCGGAAGAGAGAGGGAGCGGTCCGGTGGACCGGGTGCACCTCGCGGGTCCCGGGTGGGGCCCGCTTGTCGGTGACACGGCCCACGATGGGATGGGTGCACGTGAGAGCGGCGCTAGGGTTTGGTGGGGATGGCACACGGGCGGTGCGCCGGATGGACCGAGACACGTTGGGCCCACGCGCAGCCTCACGGCTTGCGGTGGACCGCGCGCACGGGGGAAAGGGACGGAGGGGGGCTGACTGGGCTGCCTTGACTCGGTCTTGCAGAGGTGGCGCCGACGTGGCAGCCATGCGGGCCGGGCGAGAGGAGGAAGAAGGGGGTGCGGCTGAATGGACGGCGGACGGCGGCCGAGTTCACCGGAGCAAGGTGCGACCTCAATGGAAAAAGGAAGCACACCGGGGGGAGGGAAGGGACGAGAGGAAGCGAGCCGACGGCTCGGATTCACCGGAAAGAGGCCGGAGGCGGCGGATTGCGGCGACGCACGCTGCCGGCGAGCAAAGGGGGAAAATGGCGGCGGTCGACGAGGGATCAATTCAAGGCGGTGGGAGTATCTATGGGGTCACAAACGGCTGTTTCCCTCCCGTCCCCTTTTCAGCGTAAGTCGTCTCCCCAGCTAGGAGCGCGGCGCCTCGCAGAGAGGGACGCTACTCTTTGTAAGGAGCGCCCGCTTTTCACAGAGAAACGACCCTCGCTCCTGAGAGGAGACCCACTGCAGGATGCCATCTCCTCGCCGCTCCCCCCAAATCCCCCTCCTACCTTTCCCCCTCGCCTCTCTCCCACGGCGCCGCCCGCTCGTCGATCCGCTCCATGGGCCGCCATCGGGACGGCGAGGAGGAGCTCGATGGCCTTGAAGAGGAGGAGGGTGAGCCAGTCGTCGGCGAGGCGACCCGCGAGGCGGCGGAGTCCGGGGTCGGCGACGGCTGGAGGTAGAGAGGGGAGCGGGAGGAGGGCGACCAGGCGCTGACCTTGCCGGCAAGTCGCCGCCGTCGCTGCCCGAGGCCAGATCCGGCAAGCCCAGGCCGGATCTGACCACCCCGCCGCCACTCCAACGGCGACGACCCTACGACGGCGACGGCGACGACCCCACGGCGGAGGGGAGGGGATCTGGCAACCAACGTCGTCGGCCACCCCGCGCGCCCGTCGCCATCGGCCACCTGTGTGGCGCTTGCTGTTCGCCACGGCGCCCCGTTCGACCGAGAGAGAGAGGGAGAGATCGGAAGAGGATGAGACGGTGGGCGGAGGAGACGAGAAAATGTGAGAAAGAGGATATGAAGAGGTGGGTGGGCTAGTAGGCTGATGAGGGGTATGGGCGGAATTTTTGTACTGGGCTAAGCCAGGACACCCATTGTAGGACGTAGTACCCTCACCGGGTTGCTTCAGATTTTGAGGAGCCCATCTAGAGATACCCTCCATTGCAAGCCGAGTTCTCCAACGAGTGTCCTCAGTTAGTGAGGACACTCTAGGAGTTGCTCACATTGTGGATGCCCTAAGAATCAAAGAAATGTACTCCATCAAGCAGCGAATTTGGTCGCAGCGCTTGCACTTGAGTTGTGCATGCCACTTATAACGACGACAACTCACGGTAGTGCTCCTCGGAGAAGTGAGTTGCAAATACTCGCTCCGTCCATAAATGTTTGACGTCGTTGACTTTTTAAATATGTTTGATCGTTTGTCTTATTAAAACAAATTTATGAAATATATAAAACTATACGTATATATAAAAGTATATTTAACAATGAATCAATTGATAGGAAAAGAATTAATAATTACTTAAATTTTTTAAATAAAACAACGGTCAAACATGTTAAAAAAAATTAACAACGTCAAATATTTAGGGACGGATGGAGTATATCATTTGGTCTTGCTAAACATTAATTCCTCCGTTTCACAATGTAAGACTTTCTAGCATTGCTCATATTAATTTAGATGTTGATGAATCTAAACATATGCATATGCTCATATTAATTTAGATGTTGATGAATCTAAACATATATATGCATATGTTTAGATTCATCAACATCTAAATTAATATGAGCAATGCTAGAAAGTCTTACATTGTATATCTTGTTATAACAAAATGAATATCTTACATACCCCCCTCAGTCGTCAGCCGCCTTTACAAGAACTGGCACATCCACACAACGAGCGTCGATGCCTCGTCCACACAAGCAGCGGACCACGTCCAGGAATCCCTCTAGGTGATCGCTAGCATTGGTTACTTGGGTTAATTTATGATCTCCATCGATCCAACGGCACACCCTCCACGCCGCGCGGATGAATCTCGTGTTCTTTCGGTCTTCGTCTCGTCTCCAAGAGCAACTCGGTTCATCTCAAAAACCAACTCGGATTCGGGGGGGAAATCGCCAGCCAAACAAATACTCAAACCCAATCCCCTCATGACGGAGTGGATCGTGTTGGCGATGGCGATGGCTTTGCCGGAGTGGATCGTGTTGGATCGATGCGTCCACCCGTTCGAAGAGATCATCAGGGAGGGGGAGGAGGAGTCGGAGTGGGAGGAGATAGGATGCACGGCGTGGAGGGCGTCCGGGTGCGGGGACGACGACGGCGACGCGGCGGCGGAGGCGCTGGCGAGGGGGCTGACGCTGCTGGTTCGCCTCGCCGACCCTCCGGGTGTCTCCGCCCTGGCCATCCGCCCGGCCGACGGCGTGTTCCTCTGCGCCGCCTCCGTCGACGTTGCGGACGGCAACCTGGTCGTCCTCAGCGCCGCCTTCTACGGCTTCCCCCGGAGATACTATCTCATCTACGATGTCGCCGAGGCGTCTCTCGCCATCACCCCGCATCTGCCCAGGTTCTGCAAGCCGTCCTTCACGTTGAAACCTCTCCCCGTGCGTCGTCGTCGTCGTCCTAGGGTTGGAGAGGCCGTCGTCGTCGACGATGGCGACGATCATCGCAACTACGTGCTAGTACTCATGGCGATCAACTTCAACAAGGATGATATTAATTATCTGCCTTTGGCCTTCTGATCCGTCGCCATCTTCGTCGCTGCCATGGCAGAGGAAGGAGACACGATTCCCCGTCGAGATGAATCGGCCCTGGAAACAGGTTGGGTTCAGTGCCGATTCCGTTTTCACGTTGAATGGAATAGCTTATTGGGTAGATCTAGCACTAGGGTTACTGTACTGCAAGACCAGTGACCTACTATCCGATCGTGATGCCGTCGTTGAGTTCAGCTTCATCGATCTGCCTCCTGGTTCTCGTGCTGACCGTGACCTCTTCCGCCCGAAGATGTTTCGGACACTTGGCTGCGTTGGTGGCTCCATCAAGTTCGTCTCCATTGATGGATACCACAAGAGGGAGGAGACCTACTTCAACATAGAGGAGGAGGAGGACGAGGAGGACGGCGACGACTGCATCATCGAACCGGTTGCAGCTGCAGAACGCAAGATAACAAATACCTGGTGGCAACCTTGGATGGAGAAAAGATGCAGAATTCAGCGTAGGTGATCTGTGGATGTGGGAGGAGTTTCAGAGTATAGGATTGCCGCGGCAGCAGCCTATCAATCCTATACTGGATGCTCAAGAAGATGGTACGCTCCTATTACTGATCGGTGACTACTACATTATGTCCTAAGATGCAGGGACCAGCATATGATCACGGTTGACATGAAAAACCAGTCGATTGTGTGCTCCACCCTCCTGCCGTGTTGGCTACATTTAATGGTTCCTGACCTTGTGTCGTCAGATCTTCCGCACACTAGTACAGATCCTTCCATCTGTGATGGCCCATAACAAGACTGGAATTTGCGGGCCGTCACAAGGAAGTAATCTCAATCGGGCCAGAGTTTCGCCCGATTGAGATATGGTCGCACAGCCATGGTATATCGGCGTAAAACTAAAGCCCATCACGGATGACACTTATCTGTGACGGGCTATAGTTGAGGCCTGATTGAGATGAGGGTTCCATATCTCAATCGGACCCTAAAAGAAACCCGTCACAGATGTCATCTGTGACGGGCTCCAACTAGAGGCCCGATTGAGATAAGTTTATTGCCCGTCACAGATGACACTCTTTTTTGACGGCCTTTTATTAAGGCCCGATAGAGATTACTTGTATGCCCGTCACGGTTGATTGTTTTAGGGCCATTACAGATATTTGTTGCACAGTATAAATACCCCCCACCACCTAGTGTAACTGTATCCCACTGTTCACTATTTTGGTGGGAGGCTGTAGGGGGCGATTTTTTGTCTTTTTTCCAAGGAAAACAGAAATTAAATTCCCAAAAGTGATCAAAATGGATCAATCAAGTGAGTAATATAAATCATTAATTGAGCAATTTCATCACGTCTTACTTTTGCAATACTGATCTTATAATATGTACCTCTAATTTGTTTTTTTTATTTTGTAGCAATTGATCGAGTCATTCTACGGAGTACCGAAAGGGCGTAATAAATTTTATGAACGCCGCGGAGGAGGATCGGATAAGAAGAAACAGTGATTACATGTGTTGTCTATGTGCAGATTGCAAGAACGAGAATATGTTTGATAGCGGAGAGGACGTACACGGTCATCTGATACAACGAGGATTCATGGAGGGCTATACATGTTGGGTGAAGCATGGAGAGCAAGAATCAGGAAGTGGAGCAGCAGCAGACAGAAGTGGTGCGCATAATCAGGAAGATGAAAATGAGCATGACATGTTTATACCTTCTCCATTGGGCGGTGAAATGGTTGATGTGGATCACGATCTGCTGCAAGACATGTTACGTGACGTTGAGGACCCAACTCAGAATGAGAGAGATGGAATGAAATTCAGCAGGTTGGTAAGTGATTCCGAGACGCCTTTGTACGCTGGATGCAAAGCAAAACACACTAAGTTGTCAGTTACCTTGGACCTAATGAAGCTGAAGGCAAGTAGTGGATGGACAGACAAGAGTTTCACAGATCTTTTAGGAATTTTGAAGGCTATGCTTCCTGTTGAGAACACATTGCCCGAGACGACATACGAAGCAAAGCAGGTTCTGTGTCCACTGGGGTTAGAGGTCCGTAGAATTCACGCTTGTCCCAACGACTGCATATTGTACCACAAGCAATATGCGGAGCTGGATGCTTGTCCTGTCTGCAAAGCTTCTCGATACAAGCGAAAGAAAAGTGCCGACGAAGGAAATAAGTCAAAGAGGGGTGGTCCGGTAAAGGTTGTGTGGTATCTACCTATCATTGATCGTTTCAAGAGAATCTTTGCCAACCCGAACGGAGCGAAGTTAGTACGTTGGCACGCCACAGAAAGAAGGAATGATGGTATGCTTAGACACCCAGCGAATTCGATTGAATGGAGGAATATAGATCGAAAACACAAAGACTTTGCTGCCGACCCTAGAAACATGAGGATATGTCTTTGTACGGATGGCATGAATCCTTTCAGTGACATGAGTAGTACTCACAGCACTTGGCCAGTTCTTATTGCGAACTATAACCTCCCGCCATGGTTATGCTTTAAACGGAAATATATTATGTTGTGCTTGTTAATCTAAGGTCCAAGGCAACCCGGCAATGATATTGATGTATTCCTGGAGCCTGTTATCGACGATCTAGAGATTCTTTGGAAAGAAGGTGTGGAAACTTGGGATGCATATGGTCAGGGGAACTTCAAGCTAAGAGTTCTATTGTTCTGCACCATTAATGACTACCCTGCACTCGGTAATCTTTCCGGACAAACTATAAAAGGAAAGAAGGCATGCTCCGATTGCAAGGAACATACACGAAGCCGGTGGCTGAAAAAATTACGAAAGATGGTATACATGGGTCACCGGAGGTGGCTCCCGCTACGTCACGCATTTAGAAGAAAGAAGAAAATTTTTAATGGTAAGAGAGAACTTCAGCCTGCTCCCAAAGATTTGTCCGGAGATGAGGTCCACAATATGGTCAAGGACATAAGGAATGAGTTTGGGAAGAAAAGAAAACGTAGCAAGACAAAGGAGAAGGGTATGTGGAAGAAAAAATCCATATTTTGGCGGCTACCTTACTGGAAAGATCTTGATGTCCGTCATTGCATTGATCTCATGCATGTAGAAAAGAATGTGTGTGAGAGTTTGGTTGGCCTGATGCTGAATATTCCCGGGAAGACAAAGGTCGGGTTGAACGCGCGCCTTGATCTACAGGACATGAATATTCGCAGTGAACTCCAGCCCATACGAGATGCAGAGACAGGTAAAGTTTACCTCCCTCCAGCCTGCCACACACTGTCAAAGGATGAGAAGATCGCAATGTTATCATGCTTGCAGGATATTAAAGTTCCATCGGGCTATTTAGCGAGGATAAGTAAGTATGTTAAATTGGACGATCTAAAACTTGTTGGAATGAAGTCTCACGATTGCCACATGCTAATCACACAAATCTTGCCAGTTGCTATCAGAGGCATTCTACCACCGAAAGTGCGTCACACGATCCAACGTCTGTGCACCTTCTTCAATGCAATTGGACAAAAGGTTATAGATCCAGAAGATCTATATGGGCTGCAGACCGATATTGTGAATACCTTCTGTCACCTGGAGATGTTTTTCCCACTGTCTTTCTTTGATATAATGGCTCATCTCCCTGTTCATCTGGTGAAGCAAACAAAACTATGTGGCCCGGCTTTTCTAAGGGAAATGTGGCCGTTTGAAAGGTACATGGGAGTTCTGAAGTCGTACGTTCGTAACAGAGCTAAACCCGAGGGGAGCATCATTGAAGGTTACACGACCGAGGAGGCTATTGAGTTCTGTGTCAATTACATGCCCGATGCCGATCCTATCAGAGTTCCAGCGTCTCGTCATGAGGGAAGGTTGTCAGGTGTTGGCACAATCGGAAGGAAAAGAATTAGGCCCGATCAAGCGTCGTACGCGCAGGCTCATTACGCTGTGCTCCAACATATGGCAGAAGTTGGCCCATACTTTGAGGAGCACTTAGCGAAAATCCGAGATGAGAACTTGGGGCGATCTGATGCATGGATTAACAGAGAACATAATTCTCGGTTCAACGAATGGTTCAAGAATCGTGTGACAATGTCCACGGATGTCCCAAATGAGACAGTACAGTTGTTGGGTATGGGACCGTCTTGGACCGTAGACACATGGCAAGGATACGATATAAATGGATACACATTTTACACCGTCAAACAAGATGACAAAAGCACAGTGCAAAACATCGGCGTCCGTATAGATGCATTCCAGGATCAAGTTGGGTCATACACATACTACGGCCGCATTGAGGAGATCTGGGAGCTAAACTACGTCAAGTTCAAGGTTCCTTTGTTCCGCTGCCGTTGGGTGAATCTACGCACTGGTGTCAAAGCCGACAAGGAAGGTTTCACTTTAGTAGATCTATCTAAGGTGGGATACGCCGATGAACCATTTGTACTTGCGAAACAGGTCGAGCAGATATTCTACATAAAAGACCCTTCAAACAAGAAGATGCACATCGTGAGGGATGGAAAGCGCCGAATTGTAGGAGTTGACAACGTCGTCGATGAAGAAGAATACAACCATAATCTTCATGTAAGACCTCACATTGACCTTGACGATGATCCCCAAGAGCCTGTGGCATATGCTCGTTCAGATCATACGGAAGGCATAACCTTGTGACTAATGCATTTGTACTTATCTATTGTAATGAATGAAGTATTTTGTTTTATTGCAAAGACTTGATATGTGTAGTTATTAATATGGCTAATTTTGTTTTATTATAAACGACCAAAATAAAAGTTGTAGATCCTGATGAGAGGATCAACTTTGTTGTTGACCATATTTTAATTTGAAATCATTTAATATTTACAAATGCTGTTAATTAGATTTGTCATATTGTCAAAATCAATTTAATTTCAAGCTGTTGGGAAAAAAATTATATAGAAAAATGACCAAAATAAAACTAGTAGATCTTGAAAGGCTCTACAACTTTGTTGTTGACCATATTTCCATTTGAAATCTTTTACTATCCGAAAATGTATTATGACTAATAAAATGAATTATTACACAGCTGCTATATATTTTGCACTCACAACAAATGAAAGATGGAAAATGAGTCATCGGTGACGGGCCTTAGTTTACGGCCGATAGAGATTAATCTATCTCAATCGGGTTTTGCCGTAAGGCCCGTCACAGATGACTCATTGGTGACGGGCTCCATACTAATGCCCGATTGAGATAACATACAGGCCCGTCATGGATGACTCATCTGTGACGGGCCCTAAGATAATGCCCGATAGAGATAGATTAATCTCTATCGGGCTTGAACTAAGGCCCGTCACCGATGACTATTTCTCCATTTTCCCAGATAAGTCTTTATATTTGTGAGTACAAAATGTATAATAATTCATTTTATTAGTCATAATACATTTTAGGATAGTAAATGATTTCAGATGGAAATATGGTCAACAACAAAATTGTAGAGCCTTTCAAGATCTACTAGTTTTGTTCTGTGTCATTTTTCTATATAACTTTGTTTCCAACAGCTTGAAATTGATTTTGACAATATGACAAATCTAAACAGCATTTGTAAATACTAAATGATTTCAAATTGAAATATGGTCAAAAACAACGAGGATCAACAACTTTTGTTTTGGTCACTTCTTCATCCGACAAAAATAAAAGTACCAATGTTTACAAAATTGACATATCTGTATTGATATTTATAAACCAGATGAGATAAATGTGATTATTGTGAATAGTATAATAATTCACTTTGTCGGATGAAGAAGTGACCAAAATAAAAGTTGTAGATCCTGATGAGAGGATCAACTTCGTTTTTGACCATATTTCAATTTGAAATCATTTAGTATTTACAAATGCTGTTTAGATTTGTCATATTGTCAAAATCAATTTCAAGCTGTTGGAAACAAAGTTATATAGACAAATTACCAAAATAAAAGTTGTAGATCTTGATAACCTCTACAACTTTGTTGTTGACCATATTTCCATTTGAAATCATTTACTATCCTAAAATATATTATGACTAATAAAATGAATTATTATACATTTTGTACTCACAAATATAAAAACTTATCTGGGAAAATGGAGAAATAGTCATCGGTGACGGGCCTTAGTTCAAGCCTGATAGAGATTAATCTATCTCTATCGGGCATTATCTTAGGGCCCGTCACAGATGAGTCATCCGTGACGGGCCTGAATGTCATCTCAATCGGGCATTAGTATGGAGCCCGTCACCGATGAGTCATCTGTGACGGGCCCTACAGCAAAGCCCGATTGAGATGACTCATCAGTCTAATATAACTAGGGTTTCTCAGATCGGATCGAAAATTTTTCTAAGTCCCGCTACAGTTTCCCGCTTCCTTAGAACCCTAGCGCCGCCGCCAACTCCTACTTCGCCGCCGTCGTCCTCCCTCGCCGCCACCGCTACCAAGACCGCCGCCGCCGCCACCGAGCCTCTACGCCGACCGGACCGGTGTCGGCCTTCCTCGTCGTCGCCGCCCGCGTCCTCACCGACGCACGTCTACACCGACCGGCGTCTACGCCGACCGGCAATGCCCTCAACCGAGCCCGGCGCCACCGCCACCGAGCCTGCCGCCTCCACCGAGCCCGGCGCCGCCGCCGCGAACTACTCCTTCGCCGAGCCCGCCGCCGCCGCCACCGAGCCAGCCGTCCTCCATCGAGCCCGGCGCCGCCACCACCGAGCCCCCCCGGCCGACCTCAGGTGAATTTAGTTATACATGATTTTAGTTGATTGATGACATGATGATGAATAGATGAAATGTGGTGTATTAATGAATTTAGTGATAGATGATTTTAGTGATAGATGATTTTAGGGATTGATATCATGTGCTGAACGAATGATTTATATGCTTGATGACATGTTGATGAATAGATGGAATGTTGTGCATTAATGAATTTAGTGATAGATGCATGATATGTGGATGAATAGATGGTATGAGGTGAATTTATGATTTTAGGATTTGATGATATATTTAATTTATTTATATGTGACATTCAATTCATTCTATTACAGTGAGACGTGCAATTTAGTTTATTTATATGCTTCATTTATTTATAAGTGACATTCAATTCATTGTAATAGATTGTAGCACTGAATTGTGTATTTTCGTTATTTTGAAAAAAAGAAGACGTCTCAGCAAGGCGAACCAATGTCGACGACAACTAGTGGGTCCTCAAGGGCACGTACTCCTAGGACAGGGAACAAAATCCCTAAGGAACGGTTCCGCATAACAGCGGTGGACGCCGTAGGGTTGCCGACATCTCCAAGGAAAATATTGAACCGATTTAGGTCTATCTGCGGGGTCATAGGAAGGCAGAAATTCAGTATTCTGCAAGACGACATCAAGCTCGTGCTGGCCGCAAAGAAGGACATTGCTTGGCTAACGTTCAAGGAGAGTTTTGATTATCCTGCGGAGCATGAGGACCGTCTCAGGCGGGCTGCTTTCAAGGTTATGGGCACTGCTTGGAAGAACTTCAAGACTAAGCTAGTCGGCGAGTTCGTCTACAACCCGGCAAATCCAGACCCAAGAGAGAAATTTCCTTGGATCACGGAACAGGTCTGGGAGGAATTCCATGCGAAGAAGTCGACCCCCGAGTCCAGAGCTAGAAGCGAGGCATATCGCTTGCTCCAGACCAGGAACCAGCATCCGCACCGGCTTGGTACCGCCGGATATGCCGGTAAGGAAGAGAAATGGCAGCGTGAGGATGAAGAAGCGGAGGAATCGTGCACACCTCTCGTGTTTGGCGATATCCCACACCCTCGGGCTAGGAACTGGGCCAGGGCTAGGTACCAGAAGAATGATGATGGCACAATCTTCATGCCAAATGCAGAAGATCAACGAGTATACGAAGCTATAGTAAGTGTCTAGTCAAACTAGATGTTCGCATTGTTTCCCATCGTGCAGTTTATTTGACCTCACTAAATTGTAATGCAGAAGGAGTTGGTTGCCGAGCAACAAGCCTCGCGAGAGGCCTGCTCTCAAAGACGCGAGGACGACCTCCTCACGAAAGCGTTGGGCAACAAGGAACACCGTGGATAGACACGGGGCGTTGGGTCTTCTGTTCCCTGGAAGTATGGATTTCCAGACTACGCGTGGCAGTACAAGAAGCGGACTTCCAACAAGGCGGAGAAAGATGCACGCCTTGAAGCCAAGATCCGGGCGTCGATACGAGCTGAGCTGACATCTGAATTCGACGAAAAGCTCGAGTCGATGAGGGCCAAGATTAGGCATGAGATCCGAGAAGAGCAACAGATCCCCCAGGCCGCCGCTGCTGCTACGCACAAAGAGTTAGGAAGTCCCACCGAAAAACGCAGCAGTTGCGCATCAACTGAGTTGGCGGAAAATCCAACATCGGTCGACAGCGCCGTCGACCACATAACGGTAACCGTGAACTTACCCAATACATGAAAGACGTAACGAATCCATGTGATATATAATATTCTAAGAAAATTGATTAATCTATCGCAGGAACCAACGAGCTGCACCCTCACAGTTAGGGTGATGCCGACCTTCACTGTTCCAACAGCCGAGGGACTTGCGTACAAGCCGACCCCAGAGACAAGAGTGCATGGACCGCAACTCAGGGCCGACTGTGCAAAAGTTCAAGTCGACTCGGTGAAGCCCGAATACGAGCTGTACCCTCTGAAGTATCCACCGAATGACGAGGTCCTCTCACTAGGAAATGCCTGTGGTACCTTCATCCAATGGCCCAAGGACCTCATTGAGATCGGGGTTACAGCGAGGCCAACCACTGCACCAGGCGGTCATCCACCAAAGAGACCCGCCTCTGCTCCTTCAGCCCCTCCTGCTCAAGATCATCATGCACAATCTTACGATGTGCAGTTGCAGTACGACACGGATTTTGGGGAGGACCGAATGGAGGCCGACAGCAAGGCGATTCATGAACCCCCACCGATGAAGAAGAGTAGGAAGGCACACTCTTCTCCTCAGAGAATTACTCTCGATAAACCCGAAGCAAAGGGGAGAGGAAGGGGAGGAAAGGTGCAGGCCTCGCTTCTAGCTCCAAGAAAGCTAGATCTGGGCAAGGGCTAGGAAGAGACTAAAGGCAAAGAGGTCAAGAAGAAATACGTCGCTCCACAGGAGTTCCAACTAGGCATGCCATTGGTTGGAGATGACGTGCTTGCCGCAGTGGGCACCGCTTGCAAGGACCTTCACTTATACTACATGGAGAAATCTAACGCCAGGAAGCCAAGTAAAGCTACCGATATCCTTGGAGAGCACGATGGAAAGCCATTCCTTGGTCCAACAAATTATATCGTGGTCGACTTCAAGGATCTTTTCGACCTCTACAGGCTCCGAGCGGTGGACACAAGCCTCCTTAAGTGCTACTCCTTGTAAGTATTGTCGCCCAACTCATTCTGGTAATAACAATCGGTTTAACTTGCTTACAAGATCGTTGATCCTGTGTGTAGGTTAAGTTGGCAATGGTGTCTAAAGCATGCACCAGAAGTTGCCTTCCTTGATCCACAAGTGGTCACTGTCACAAATCTCCAGAATGACCGTCAAGGAATGGTCAACTACATCTACGACACCTTGTGGTCCCGCCGAGACAAGGAGTACATTATGTGTGCCTATAATCAATAGTAAGTGTGTTAACTAAATATACACAACAGCATGATACATTTCTTGAGTACTTAATTAACTTTCACTATATTAATGCCGCAGTGCCCATTGGATCCTTCTGGTCATAACACCTAAATGGAGTACATGTCACTACCTGAACTCCAGAATTGATAAGAACACATATGATTGGACCCCAATTCAACTAGCGATAGATGAAGCGTGGGCCCAATACGTGCAAAGAGGAGGCCTCAGGAAGACAGGACATGACACCCTCATCCACAAAAAAGACTTCCCGGTGAAGCAACAAATAGGTGACCAGTGCGGATTCCATGTATGCCACAACATGTGCCTTCTGTATAGAGAAAAGGTGAAGACTTTGGCTGAGTTTGAGGTCGGTGGTCTCAATTGTGATAGACTAACTACATTTTAGTACTTATATATGATCGATCAACTAATCTAGAATTATGACAATGTAGGGCACAATAACCAAGTATCTGCCTACCGGCTTTGAGGAGGTTTGCGAGGAGATAGCCAGCTTCATTCTCCGCGAAATAATTAACCCCAAAGGAATGTTTGGGCTTAAACTAAAATGATGAACAATGTTGAACTTTTATGTTTAGGCAATGATGAACACTTATTATGCAACTGTGATGATGTAACTGTGATGTTTATATTTATGAATATATTTCATATGTTTATGTTAAGACTTGCTAAATAAATATTTGATCCAATTAACTCGGTTTTGCAGGTGAAATATGATAAATATTTGAATGGATGTGAAATATGAGATGGTTGTGAATGTGTGGTTGTGTGAAATATGTTGATGTCTGTGTATGTGAATGCATATGTATGAATGGGTGATGCTGGGGAGCTGGGGATATTGGATATCTGTGTTTATTTCTGTCATTTTTGCAGCGGGCATGGCTAGCAAAGGCCTGAGGCTAGCCAAAAAACAAAATTTATTTTTTTTGTGGATTATAGTCATCTGTGACGGGCCATAACTAAATGCCCGATTGAGATGAGATCATCTGTGACGGGCTCTAGCTTAGGCCCGATTGAGGTCACTAGTCATCTGTGACGGGCTCTATTTTAGGCCCGATTGAGGGCAGCAGTCATATGTGACGGGCTCTATTTTAGGCCCGATTGAGGTCATCAGTCATCTATGACGGGCTATAGTTTAGACCCGATTGAGATGAATATCATCTGTGACGGGCTCTACTTTAGACCCGATAAAGGTTAGTAGTCATCTGTGACAGGCACTAGTTGTGGCCCGATAAAGATAGGTCATCTGTGACGGGCTATAGTTTGACTGGTCGTCTGGGTCAAAACTATCGGTGACGGGCTTTACTTAGAGCCCGATTGAGATATATTCATTCGTGACGGCCGTTTGCCCGATTGAGATAACTCTTCACATCAGTGACTTCTAGCCTGTGACGGACGCTGTGCCCGATTGAGATGGGGCTTACCGCCCGATTGAGATGAGGGTATCCGTTCCAGTGGCAGTATCTCAAGAGTTCGAGATAGGTACGATATCTAGTGTTGTATATTGAAAAATGTAATGAAATGCCTACTGTGTGTGTGGCTGTGGGTTGGATGCCCGTGCTTTCATTTTAGGAGTGATTAATTATATTTATATTAGCTTGGCAAGCTAAGTTTAACAATTATGCTATGTAGAAGTTGTTTCCAGTTTTTTCTAATAGTGTACTTGAGTCATTTACGCTGTTATCACTCATGCTCACAATTGTTCCTTGCATAAGAACTTCCGTGGTATGCGGCACCACTGGGTATGAGGAGGGGAGGGGAAGACAGTCACACATGCCCAAGAAGTATCACGAGCTTTAGACCCACCCTAAACATCTTTGGTTATTCCTGTTTAGACAGATTCTCTTGGAGATGTTTTTCCTTAGGCCGAGTTTAGATCCAAACTTTTTCTTTAAACTTTTAACTTTTCTATCACATCAAAAATTTTCTACTCACACAAACTTTTAAATTTTCCGTTACATCGTTCCAATTTCAACTAAACTTTTAATTTTGACGTGAACTAAACACACCCTTAGTATAATATATATTTTTAGACAAGTTAATATCATCGATATAAGTGCAATAGTTACTACTAAGTACTAACTCGTACTCACGATCAGGAAATCAGATTAGCAAGTATTCCAGTCGTGTGGCATCAATATATTGGTGCCCCGGTCTTCTCCTCAAAAATTATTAGTGCCCAATCTTCATGACTATCTGACATCTGTCAAACTATTCATCTTCGGCCTGGTTTAGTTCCCAACTTTTTCTTTAAACTTTTAACTTTTTCATCACATCAAAACTTTCATACACACATAAACTTCTAACTTTTTCATCACATCGTTTCAATTTCAATCAAACTTTTAATTTTGGCGTGAACTAAACACACCCTTCGTCAACGACGCACCAGATGTTGGTGTCCTAGCTAGCTGCTATATTTTATACGATTAATTTATCGGTTATATGGTGCAAACATTATTAATCTATTTTCAAATTAGAGGTAGACATTTTTTTCTTAATTTAGGATTAATTGGATCTATATCATTATAATATTACAATTTGTACATTTACGATGATGTCATTATAATTTTATAGCAATTTAAAATATGACATTAATTATACCCCTTCCGTTCATTTATAAAAAAGTTTGAAACATTTTACCATCCCTTCCCCCACCATGTCCAATGAATCCTTGAGCCCCTCCACCTTCGGCCTCTACCCTGCCTCCAGGCGCTCCTTCGCCCACCTACCGAGGAAGATGAACATGTACAAAACATATCTTCTTTGTTTCGTCAATTCCTTTGGGCGCGTTTGGTTGGGAGAAATTGTTTAGAGGGGATGGGAGTTTAAGGATTGGGACTGTTTATACTATTGTTTTATTTGTTTGGTGGACGTGGGAGTTTTAAAAGAGATTGGGAAGGAGAGTTTAAGAACAATCTTATCCCACCTTTTTAATGCTTGAGTAGGGGTAGGTAATTGGGAGAGAATTCTCCTTCTAACATCACTTCAATAAATCTTGACCGTACAACATCACTTAAAATTTAACTTTTGTCGAATTATCGATAATTCTCATCTCCATTACCAAACAAGGAATAATGAGTAAAAATGAAACTCCCATGACCAACCCATCCCCTCCTTCAAACTCCCAATCCCCCTCTCAGTGTCTGTGTCACGCACGCAAATCGGAGCGACACATTTTCTTATGATTGATTAAGTATTTATTTTTTAAAAAATGAAATAATATGATTTTTAAAGCAACTTTCGTATAGAAATTTTTTTAAAAAAACATACAGTTTAGCAATTTAAAAAGCGTGCGCGTAAAACACAAGATGTGAGTTGGGAAAGTTGGGGGAAGAGCATCTCCAAGGAAGGAAATGTAAGGACGTGATCGTGGGTGGGTGACTTTGGGGAGATCACAATTTTCTGCACATACGCTGCTCATCGTTTGAGAAAATAAAACAAACAGCATAGCTTCTTGTACTGAAGAACTCAAAAGTGATCAAGCAACACAACAATGAACAATCGCTGCGACGAGGATGACCAATGTCACCCGAGATCTGTTAACGCTTCCGTCAGAGTATTGAGTAGTGGATGCTGGAGTGGTCTTCGATCCATGAGTCCCTGTTGGCGTCGCCGGAGTACCGCCGGATGTCGTCGGGTTCGCCGGAGATGACACCGGAGCTCCCGCTGCTGTGTAGGGCAAACAACAATCTTCACTCGATCCCACTAATTTTGTCAAACTAAGGTGTTGTTTGGATCAGGGGCTAAACTTTAGTCCCTGTCACATCAGATGCTTATACTAATTTAGAGTATTAAACGTAGACTATTTAAAAACTAATTGCATAAATGAGTGCTAATTCGCGGGACTAATTTTTTAAGCCTAATTAATATCTATAATTAAGACGTGTTTACTGTAGCATCACAAAGACTAATCATGGATTAATTAGGCTCAATAGATTCGTCTCACGAATTAGTCCAAGAGAATGAATTTTGTTATTAGTCTACGTTTAATACTTCTAATTAGTATCCCAACATTTGATGTGACAGGGAGTAAAATTTAGTCTCTCATCCAAACAGGGCCTAGAGATAAGGTACACGTACACTTACCGTTGCACTGGCTGGCAGGTGGGGCCTGGACGCTGCAAGCGCCGGGGAGCAGCGCCGCGCGTGCGGTGTCCACGGCGACGCCGAGCGACGCCGCCGTGCCGCCGAGCACCATGCAGAGGCACCGCGGGCTCGACCTCAGCACGCCGGACAGCGCCGAGCAGCACGCCGCCGCCGGCGCCGTCGCGTTCCCCGACATGTACCCCATGCAGGGCGACAGGCTGACGAGCTCCGGCATGCAGCCCGAGCCGCCGCCGTCCGTCGAAGCAACAGGCGGCGCCTGCGCCGCCGCCGCCGCCGCCGCGCACCGCCACGCCAGGAGCGCGGTCACCACGGCCACGCCGATGCCGAGCACGGCGCCATTGCTGCCACGAGCTGCTCCCATCGAGACGATGGCGTTCACGCGTGCACAGATCATAAAAAGTTTTCTTGATTTATAGAAGCGATTTTGTCCGTGATAGACACAGATCAAACACTTTAACAAATGTTGGTTCCATCGAGGATTAGTCGCGTGACGCCACCGAAGCGGCAGCTGCTCGTTAGGTAGCGCCGGTGAGCTCACTTTGTGTTTGTGATTTTGTTTGGTCAACTTCTCGCCAACCTCTTGCACGTAAAGGTTTCAACCTTTTTGGTTCTTTTTTGGTCACTGACCCTCTCCTACCTCACCTGAGAACACAATCATTTGAGTCAATCTCTACAAGTAATAATCTTCATCATCATTAGCTCGCTTCGTTTAACCAACATAACCAAATCTTTATATACTTAATTAATACCCCATGAAACATCCTTGATTCTCCAACGAGTATATATTCTTAAGCTGTAAATTGTTTGTCAAGCACACAGAGAAGAAACCAAGTTCAGAAGGCATACATACGGGAAGGCTACAGGATGGTGAGTGCGGCGGCGGCGGCGGCGCTGGTTGTGGTGGCGCTCGCCGTGGTGGTTTCGCCGGCGAGCGGGCAGGTGGCGACGTCGTGCACGGCGTCGCTGATAACGACGTTCACGCCGTGCCTCAACTTCGTGACGGGGAGCACCAACGGCGGCGGGTCGCCGACGCAGCAGTGCTGCGGGTCGCTGGCGGAGATGGTGCGCAGCAGCGCCGACTGTGCCTGCCTCATCCTCACCGGCAACGTGCCCTTCAGCCTCCCCATCAACCGCAACCTCGCCATCTCCCTCACCAAGCTCTGCAACTCCATGTCCGTCCCACTGCAGTGCAGAGGTTAGCCTGTTCTAAAAAAAAAAAAAGAACATATTGCTTTTACTTTTTTTCCTAGTTAAACTTTTTAGGTTTAATCAAATATATAAAAAAAATTATTAAAATCTACAATACTAAATTAGTTTTATCAAATGTAACATTGAATATATTTTGTTAATATGTTTGTTTTGTGTTGGAAATGTTACTATATTTTTCTATAAACTTTACCAGACTGAAAGAAATTTGATAAAAAAAAGTTAAAACGATTTATATTATGGTATGAAACGAAGGAATAATTTTTACTGCACTTTTCTTTATTAACTGAAGAGGATTAGACACTGAGACTCTGTGTTGCATTTTGGTAATTTGCAGATACAGCAAGCCAAATCCCACCTCCAGGTAATTTAATTTATCTTGTTTAACCAGACATTCTTCACATGACAACTTACTGAAGATTACTCCGAAGAACAATGAACAATTAACTCAAAATCGTTATGTTGCAGGACCTGTTGCATTTGCTCCGGCACTGCCACCTTTGCGTAACGATCTTGCCCTTTCATATACCGTTTCAAAATTGTAAAAAAATCCTGTGTGAATTTAAATCATTTCACTGAATTTTGCAGCACCATCGCCACCGGAAACGTCAGTGCAGCCGAATTCGGCCGTTGATCCCACGGCGATGTCTCCGTCGCCGCCGATCATCCAGGGGCAGAGGCCACTGTTGCTGCCAAGCTCCGCGTGGAGGACAGCTCATGTGTCCATGGCGTCTGTATCAGTAGTGCTACTGATAGCTGCATCCGTTTTGGCTTGATTAGGATGAATTGAACTGGGATTGTTTTAGCACAGGAATTTGAGGCGTGTTCAGTGTTTTGCACGTATATATTTAGCATTTGGAATTGCACAGGATTCTTGTAAGAAAATTTTGAGGGCTTTGAGTTGATTGTGTAATATAATCATTCCTTGTGGATTAAAAAAAATGTTGGCATAAATTTGTCTATGATTTGGTCTACTGAGAGGCCCGTCCTTAAGCACGTGAGAAATGCGCAACCGCAGAGGGCCTCTGAAAGCTGTATGTTTCAATCTACGCCAACGCATTTTAAATAGGATCTCCTCACTCCATCTTTTAAAATTTCACTCTTTTTCCTCCATTTATTTGGCTAGAATGGGATTTTTTTTTCTCGGCTTCGAGAAGTGTTCAATGATAATCATGGTTACTTCGAAGAACTGTGTACTTCATGACGACTACGTGAACATGCGTTTCAAACAATAAGGGTTCTATTTTTTTTCACTTAATTAGTAAGAAAAACTAAATTAGTGTAGCAATTATTTTTCTACTTAGCCATCGTCACTACTTAACTAGATGGGTGAGGTTCTTTGACTTAGCTTTAGTTATTGCCACTACATATCAGACCTTATTTTATATTCAGCTTCAGCACAAGACCCCCAGATTCATAGGGACGGTTCTGTCTACTAATACTTAATTTCGAGTTAAAAGTTGCATACGTTTTGTATAGCACAGTTGAAACATGAACTGAATTTTACAGCACTATAATTTCCAGTGGTGGAGCTGAAGAAACGAGAACAGGTGAAAGGTGAAGCCAAAACTCTCTCATTGTCACAAGCTTTTCACTTATCCAACGAAGTTAGCAACTAAATAAGAAATAACAAGAAGAAATTGGCACGAATATATGACGAATGGTATCAGGGTGGTTGAACAAGAACAAAGGCCACATAGACGTCAGTCGTTAGCAGCCTAGCTATCATGGCGCAAACAAGCCCAAAATTTAGTAGGACGTCACTTCTCACTACCTGGCAAACTCCCAATGACCAAGTGACGAGAGCAAATGCAAATCCAGATTCAAATTAAAAAGCACACAATAAATTCACTGCAAACATTGCATCCGTTTCTACTTTAATATACTAAGAGCTTCCAAAATCACCGGTGCCACTTGAAATACTATTATCATTTAGCTGCATTTTTGAAAGGTAGTCAAAGCTACTACAAGATGCTAAATGTCGTCAGATTCAGAGATTTTATCTTCAGGAAATGATCCTCTGAAAGGGGAAAAAATTGCTCCTTTTACAAGATGTTGGTATCATGTCAATTGTCAGTGTGACAAAAGCTAATTCCTAACCAAAACAAAGCAACACATGGGTAACCAACAAAACCGTACTGTGATACTCCACACCGTTGTGAGATTCATCTAACACGCCACACTGATTTGGTTCAACTCTGAACACCAAACATATTTTATTTTTTGCATCACATTTTCTGAAGTAGTAACGAGTCCACACACAACTACTGCGAAAAATTCAGCAGAAAAAGGGATTTGGTTCCTGACAGAGTAGGAGCCAGCAGCTCACCAACATAACCAACTCATCATCAACCTTACCCTGCAAATCTCCCCTATATAAATCGCACTTACACCACTGCAAAGAACACAAACATACAAGCTAATCAATCTGAATTAGCAAAGCATCCAGTTCTGACATTAATTTTCAAGAAGCTTCTTGTGGTTGCCAAGGTTCAGAAATGGCGGCAGCAGGAGTGAGCGGGTTGGCGGTGGGGTGCCTCGTGGCCGCCACGGCGGCGCTGCTCGTCGCCGGCGCGTCCGCGCAGACGGGGTGCACGGCGGCGCTGATCAACCTGTACCCGTGCCTCAACTACATCAGCGGCAACGAGACGTCGCCGACGAGGACCTGCTGCTCGCAGCTCGCCACCGTGGTGCAGTCCCAGCCGCAGTGCCTGTGCGCGGCGATCAGCGGCGACTCCTCGTCGTCGATCGGCGGCGTCACCATCGACAAGACCCGCGCGCTCGAGCTCCCCAAGGCCTGCAACGTTGTCACCCCGCCGGCGAGCCGGTGCAACTGTAAGTGCTCGACGAAACCACACATCGCCATTGCAATCACTGTAAATTTAGTTACTAGTCGCCATTGATGCTTCTTGCAATGCTGAGAGTGAAGAGAACTCTGCTTTTTTTTTTTTTTTTTGCTTGCAGCTGCCGGCGGCAACACTCCGGGCGCTGCCACGACAACCTCGCCGGCGACGCAGACGCCGGGCGCCACCGGTGCAGGAACCGGCGTTGGATCGAAGACGACGCCGACGGCGCCGTACCTGATCAACGGCGGCGCGTCGCTCCGCGGCGCCACGGGCTTGGTGCTCGCGCTCGCGGCTGTCGCGGTGTACGCCGTGTGATGTGAGCGTCTCTCTGCTACTCTGAACTTGTGAAGCGCTGGCGATGCAGAACGAACGTGTTTGATGTGTATTAATCACACTGTTTATTACTCACATTGGTTTAGCATCATTGAGCATTTGAGAGAAAGATTTGAGTTTTGTCATTCATATTTGTACTATTGATTGCTTTGTTGCAGTCACAATAAATAACATTACTATCGGTGGCTGATCAGAAAATCGATTCGTTGGTATCATAACGTGTTTATCGGTGTTATAGTATACTAATTATATTTTAATTATATTTAAAATATAGTGTTATAATATATAGATGGTGTTATAGTATACTAATTATATTTTAATTATATTTAAAATATAGTATTATAATATATGGATAAACAGGTTTTACCGCCACCGACACTTAGATCCGCCCCTGATTACTATCCATGGTTTTGATTCTATCAAACGGTTGGTTTTGCATATCTGAAGTTGGTGTCGAAACCGTTGCACAGCTTATGAGTAATTTAATTACAAATCAAACTTGCCCAAACCACGCAGGTTAATTAGTAGTAGAACGTACTCTGCATTAGTAATTTAGCACTCCGTTCTTGGGTTCATACAGTTCCATCGATACATACCTCAGCTAAATACGCATACGTTAATACGTAGTCACGTACATAGATACGATACATACATAAAGCGTACGTCCCCTTGGCTACACGTACACGCAGTACGGTACCGTATTTTGTACTGTACACGACGCGTGGCCTACGTGTACCAACTTATTCCTCTCGATCACACAGCTGCTCGGCGTACGCGTGCCGGGTGCAGGGGACGTCGTCGCGTCGCGCCGGCGCGGCGCGCTTACATGTCGGAGACGCTGCCGCGGCCGGGCGGGCCGCGCAGCAAGATCTGCTCCGGCTGCGCGGCGAGCACGCGGTCCGCCTCCCTCGCCGCGGAGCCGCCGAACACGAGCTTCTTGGCCGGGTCGTCGAGCTGCCTCAGCAGGCTGTTCCTGCCAGCGAGGAACACCCTCTCGTCGTGGTTGGCGCCGACGAAGAAGCAGACGACGGCGAGGCTCTCGCCCTCGCCGGCGACGATCGTCGCCGGGTGCGACGCGGGGATCACGATCACCGACCCCTCCCTGACCTGCGCCCTCACCTTGTGGTACCTCCTCGCCTTCTCCCCGCGCTCGCCGTGCTCCTCTCCCTGTTCCTCCTCCCTCCTCCCGTGCTCGCGCTCGCGCTCCCGGCGCTCCGACGACCCGCCGCCGGACACGTGTGGGCACGCCATCTCGAAGTAGCCGCTGCCCTTCAGGACGACGGCGAGCTTGGTGGCGCGGGTGTTGTAGTTCGGCGCAATCATCGAACCCTGCATATCATGCAAGTTTAAAAGTTGTAACAAAAATAATAAATATAGTTGTAACAAAAATAACAAATATAGTTGCGAATGTGCGATATAACTATTTTTAGTTTAATTTATTATTTTCGTTGCAATTTATAGAAGTTGAATTTTATCTTGCATATTTATGGAGCGATATATTTCATATTAATCTTATATTGTCAATTTTTTTCAATTTTTTTAAATTTTTTTATAACTATTTAGATGACATGCTACAACATCCCAGTTCATGATTAGTATCTCGCGTGCATGATGTCAGAGAAGCCATGGCCGGAGCTCCTTCTTACGCGGGTGATGTTGGCGAGGCCGATCAGCAGGTCGAGCTTCTTGAGATGGCGGCACTCGTCGCCGGTGAGCTCGAACAGCTTGCCGTGGTTGTTGGAGAAGTACGGCCTCTTGCCGGTGAGGCTGGACGGCTTGATTTCCCACTCAGAACCCGAGCCGCCGCCGCCGCCGCCGCGGCGGGAGCAAGACTTGCTCAGCTCCCGTATCTGCTCCTCCGGCGCCGTCGTGATCTCGCCGCCCTCCCGCTGCCTCTCGAACACCTTCTCCAATTCTTCCCGGCGAGTCTAATCCAAACAAGAAATCCAAGAACGCAAATGAAATCAATCAAGAATGTTCTAGAAGAACGATGGTGATGAGCAGTGACGTACGTTGAACGCCGCCTGCAGAACGTCGTCGCTGAACGCGCTGAAGAACGACTCCGGCCGGTCGCCGCCGACGGGGAAGTATTCCTGCGACCGAAACCATCAGAATTACACACTTCTGCACATCACAGAAAATATTTTCTAGTTTTTCTACACAGAAAATACTTTTTCTAGTACAGGTAGATGTACAAACATGCACATAGATTCGATCTATGTATGAAAAAGCAAGAGTAAGGCCTTATTTAGCTCCCAATTTTTTTCGCAAAAAGCATCGAATCTTTGAACATATGCATGAAACATTAAATATAGATAAAATAAAAAACTAATTGTACGGTTTGCATAGAAATCGCGAGACAGAATCTTTTAAACCTAATTAGTCCATAATTAGTTGACAAAATCTTTTAAGCCTAATTAATTCATGATTAGCCATAAATGCTACAGTAACCCATATATACTAATAACGGATTAATTAGGCTTAATAAATTCGTCTCGCGGTTTCCGGTTTCGGTTTCCAGACAAGTTATGAAATTAGTTTTTTCATTCGTGTTAAAAACCTTTTCCGATATCCGGTCAAACGTCAAGATGACATTCAAAAATTTTCTTTTCACTAACTCAACAAGGCCTAACAATTTTTAAGTTTTTCAAAACTTCTTATATAACTATTTTTTTATTTTTTTTATTTTTTTTAGAGGAGGGTATATCAGGACCTTGGGGTACTACTCAGGTTAACCACTATGCTACATACTCTTTCGCTATATAACTATTTAGGTGGTATGTAAATAACTGGTTTAATAATATCTGGGCGTAGAAAAACCGTGTCCGGAAAAGTCAACCTCGAAGTGGCCGGGAGTGGAGACGGGGTTGAGCAGCATGACGACGCGGAACCACTTGGAGCTGTGGGTGTTGGCGGAGTAGACGATGGCGCCGGCGGGGATGACCATGGCGTCGCCCTCCCTCACGCAGAACGACTCCCTCCTCCCCTCACGCAGCAGCACGATCACGCCCTCGCCCTCCTTGACGTAGAACACCTCGTCGGCGTCGTAGTGGCTGGGCTGCAGGAACGCGCGCGGCGCCGCCTCCAGCACGGCGACGCGGTACCCCCCGACGGCGGCGCCCACCACCTGCTCGTCGGAGAACCGCTCCAGCACGCTGAACCGCCCGTGCCGCGTCCGCGTCCAGTGCCGGAAGCTCTCCTCCCCGAAGTGGTACGGCCTCCCGCCCTCGCCACCGCGGCCGCCGCCGTGGCGCCGTTCGTCCTCCTCCTCCCGCTCCCGCTCCCCTCTCCTGCTCCACCCAACGGCGTTCGACGCGAGGGAGAGGAAGCACAGGGAGAGGAGCAGCGCCGCCAGCGATCTCGCCATGGACGACGACGACGACGTCTTCTTCTTCGCCATGGTGTTCGATCGATCCTAGCGGTAGTGTTTGGGTGGAGGTGATGAGAGGAGTGATGGCTTATGTAGGGGAGTGCGACTGTGCGAGGGGTGGCATGCGGCCATGCGCGCGGCCAGGTGGAGGTTTGGGGGTGCGTACGTGGCGAGACGAAGCGGATGTGTTGGCGTGGCGCATGTGGAGTGCAGCGGTGCGTGTGCTGGGGGGCGGCGCGCGGCGTCGCGTAGTCGCGCTAGCTGTTTGGCACAATGGCGACAGGGCCGAGATGGATGGGAACAAATGCGGCTGCACCCTGGTGTGGGCCGTGTTTTCCTGGGTTGTTGCAAATGGAAATCCACTTCATGGGCGGGCCGATACGTGTGTTGGGCCCTTTTCTTGGGCCCAATATTGGCTTCAAGTCGATTGCGTGGGCCTTTGGGACAGGTTGTTGACTCGGTTGTCACTTTTTTTCCCAACTTAGAGCTTGCTCACTTTGTTGCCCAAAAATCAACAATACCAATTTTTATTAGTGCTAAATTTTAGCATTATCTATTGATGAAAGACAACTGCGAGTGTCAAACGGCATGGTTCACTCATAGTGGAAAAATAAAGACAAAGTATATATTAGTATTATTTTTTTCTGGATCCCCCTTAAATGTCCCTTGTAGCCTATTTATAGTTTTGGTATAAACTCATGCATTCAAGGGTTAATAAGTGCAGGAGAATTTACATAAATACCCTTATGATAGGGACATCTACAAGAGCGGCTAGAGTCTATTTTGCTATGGGCCCCTTAATGGGCCTTAACATGGGCCGTCCCATGATGAAAGACCTTTCTAGGCCTTATGGCCTTCCGACTCCATGGCGAGAGCGCTCTGGTCGATGGCGAAGCCCTCAGATTTTTTTTATTTTTAAATTTTTATTTTTTTAATATTTACAGAAATATTGTATCGGTAAAAATATTTACAAAAGTAGACCCGGTGACGTGAGGGACGGACAAGATGAAAAAAAATAGAAAAATACATTTTTGGTAGGATGAAAATTGCATTTATCCCCTTGCAGCCCTTGTAGAGGGCGGCAAGGGACCTCAGTGCAAAATGTGCAAACCTTGCCGCTCTCCACTTGGGCGGCAGGGGCTATTTCTGTAAATATTTTGGTTGGTATAATATTTCTGTAAATATTAAAAAATAAAAAATTTAAAAAGAAAAAAATTCAAGCCCTCATGCTTCACCTGATCGTTTCACCCAAGCCGACTACCTTGGTCCTCAACAGGCTGATTCGTTCTGGTCATAGTGGTTTCGGTAGCCTCGGTCGAAGGGACTCATGGCATGCCTCTAACATTATCAATTTTTTTTATAGTTTTGATGCCTTTATTAAATTTTAATAGAGTTTTAAGAGAGGAAGCTTTTGCCTTAATGATTAAATTATGTTTAATTTGTTGGGTTACCAAAATATAGTTATGTCAGAATTTGATAATATTGAGAGTGTCAATGTAGCAGATTGCAGAACAGAGAGAACAACATAGGATGGCATGCCCTGAGGTGTAGTACTACTCTTCACGAGAAAAGGGAAAATGTCAAAGAGTGAATTCCTTTCGCTCATTCACTGTACACTAAGACATGCTGCAATGCAAGCTGAGCGTGCCCGCGTGTACAGTACTACTCCAGTACATGACCAACGGGTCAACGACCAACCTGCATGAATGCGCGCGCGTTAATTCTCCGGTGGATCGATATCTCGCCGCTGTTGCATCACCACGACGACGACGACGCCGACGCCGCACGCCATCGCCCGCAACTAAACGCGGGGTCGCGCGCGCGCGTGCCCGGCTGCCCGCTGCTCGCCGGCGAATCCGCAGCGAGGTCGTCATCACGGGCGGCGGACGTACGGCGGCCACCAGCCGGGGGTCACCAACAGTAGAACGTATAGTACAACACTTTCTGTACATGTATTATGTGCACGTCATCCTAGATAGCTATACTAGCTCATGACTCGCTCGTCGACGGCCTGTACCTGTACTACATGCATGCTGCATTGCTGCAGTCTAAACGATCTTTCTGCATGCAGTAACTGCGCTGCACTGCAGACTGCAGAGTGCAGGGCTGTGCCACTGTGCCAAGCCAGCCAGCCAGCAGCAGAGCGCTGCATCTGCAAGCAAAGCAGTTATTAACAGGGAGAAGCCGTGCGCTATATGTCGTTGCATGCCCATGTCGTTGTAGTTCACGCGCGTACGGCGGCCTGCACGGTTAAGGGCATGTTTCGATAGGTGCCACAGTTTATCGCGCCTGTAGTTCGGGCGTGTCACACGTAGTTAGCATATTACTTCCTCCGTTTTAGAATATAAAAAGTTTTAAAGTTAGATACGGTTGTTAAAGAAGTAGGTAGTATAAGTAAATAGTTGATGAAAGATATGTTGTTTCCATTCACCCCACCATCTGTCAAAGTTCTTACTCCTGAAACTTACCAGCTCTATATTCTCAATATTGCCCAAGGGGGTCCTCGTATGTTGAGTAGCCGATCCATCATTAGGGTTGATGAGATTTCTCCTCGGCATTGGATTTTGTCGGCAAAGAATAAGCCGATTGGGAGTTGGCCTAATCCAAGTTGTCTAGCCGAGCTCATTGGGTGGTAAAATTCATAAGAGACTTGCATGTTTCTGCCCTGATGAATGCCAACAGGAATGATGCATGGGCTGATTGCAGCTGCAAGAACTTCTCTGGATTTTTGGTATTTTTCATGATTGATATCTTCGAATCTGAAGTCTGATGAAAGTTCAAGATCTGCTGAGTCCTCATAAGGAAACCAAATCCGGGCATCTTTCTGAAAGCCTTCATAAAAGTTGCAGAACCAATCCTTAAGCAACTCAGCCGACAGCTTTGCTCCAGCATCAGTTGGTGTAGAAGCATATTCTCCATATGACATGCATCTACGATGATTGCGTTCTTCTCTATCATCTTCCACAATCGGCTCCAACCTTGGAAATTCAGCTTTTGTCACAGATGGCCGATTGACGACTTTCATAACTACCAAGTTTAGCCAAGTTTGCAGCAACCACCATGGTCCACCTGCCCCAACTACTGAGCCGATGGCTATCTTGGCCGATGCATTATTCAACATTTAGTATAGATAGTTGAGGAGGATTTTGCCCAAGGGAAATTGTTTTTTTGATTCTAGGGCTTCGGCTACAAATTGCCAATTGGTTGTAGGGCCACAGCTTGATCCACAGAAAAGGAATTTCTCCAGCCACATCAGCAGAAAGGCTACATGTTCTTTAGGAGTGACAGACCCTTTACCCATGTACGCTGCTACGTACCCAGACCAACTACTTATGCTTTTGGTCTTGAAATCAAATTGGTTCTTAGTGTTCAAGCTCATGGGGTTGGCTGATGAAGTTCCATCCAATCCGGTGATCATGGTGATGTCGATCAAAGTCGGGGTCATCGGCCCTTAGTTGAATAGGAAGGCGTTGATGGTGTTGGCCCAGAAATAGGTAGCTGCAGACATCAGGGGTTCGTCCTTAGCGAAATTGGTTATGGTAAGGGCAAGCGCTTGGCTGATCCCGATCTCATCTCAGTGAACTGCCTTGCTAGTCGATACACGCTTATACCACGTGGTCCAACTTTTCTCAGGGGCAGTTTTCTCGAGAGATGGCCAAGATTTGAAGGTATTCTTCCAATGACTCAGATTAGGGTTGGCTAACCTAAAGGGAATTCTGTTGGTTTCACCAGTGATAAAATCAATGGGGTCAAGGTTGCCAATTGGGCCAAGAAAGTAGTGGTTCTCATGTGACAGACTTGGAATCGCAACCAGGTTGGACAGATGCTACAGATGCAAGTAGGGAAAGAGAAGAAGAGAGCAAGATAAGGCGAGAGAAAATCAATCTGCTGCGAAAGAAAGAGATCTAGCCGATGGGTGCTTACCTCTGCGTATTCTGCCGATGGCACGACGGATGGATTGGCGGAAGTCGACATTGCCACGGGCGGAGATCTGGCCGGAGATGGAGTCGCCTGGAGATCGCCTTATGTCACACCTTGAAGTTCTTTCCCAAGCCTAAATTGAAATTTTAAATGGTCTCAAGAAAATAGCAGTGTAAAGCAGGAAAAAAACCTTAATAAATTAATACAATTAACAATCGGAATTGGCATATGGAATTTTTCTTGAGTTCTACATGTCGAAAGTCGCTAACAAGATTTTTAGTGGAATTTTCAGAGCCCTAGAAATAATTTTAACTAATTAAAATTGAGCACATGCAATTTTAAATCCCAGGAAATCCTTTTTCCATTTTTCTTTTTTTTTCCTTTTTTCCCTCCTTTTTCCTCTTCTTGGGCCGTCGGCCCATTTCCTTTCCCCCCCCCCCTCTCTCCCGCTGGGCCGGCCGAAGGCCGAGGCCCAGCCCAGCCGCGCGAGCCGGCCGCCCGCCTCCTCTCTCTCGGGGTCACCGACAGGTGGGGCCCACCTGTCGGGCCCGTCTCCCACCTCGCGCCCGCGCCGCCGCCTCGGCAACCGCCGCCGAAACCGCCGCGCCCACCTCCTCCACGTCTCCCGGGCCACGCCGCCCACGTCGCCTCGCGCCCGCACCTTCCGCGCCCACTTCCCCCTTTTCCCCGCTCGCCCGCACTCCCGAGATGGCCGGGATTCGATTTTCGAATCCCGCCTCTCTCTCTCCTCTCCCACTCCCCCACGTTGGCCGGCGGAATCTCGCCCCTACCGGCCACGTCCGGCCCCCTCTCGCCCTATTTAAGCACCGCCATCGCCCTCTCTCTCTTTTTCCCCATTTCGCCGAACTCCCTCGTGCTCCCCATCGCTCCCGCGCCGTGCATCCACCCGCCGCCGCTTTTCCCGCCGCTCCGGCCGCCGCTAGCCGCCGCTAGGCTCGCCGCCGCACCGCGCCGTCGCCGCCGTCGGGTTCGCAAGGACGAACTCCACCCCGTCCGACCTTCCTCCGTCAGGATTCGTCGCCGGAATTCGCATCTCCTCGCGCTCCGGTGAGTTCTACCTCTACCGCCGCCTTCGGCCATGGATGCCGGCCGCCGTGGTTCATCTCCCTCTCTCTAATCTCTCTCTCCTCCTTCCTTAGGGCACCCCGAAGCCCGTCCGCCGGTTGCCGTCGTCCTCCCGTGGCTTGCCGTCGCCGTTCGCCGTCGTCTTCCTCCGCGCCGGCCACCCTCGGTGTGGCGTCCTCTCCCCTCTACTCCCCTCCCTCTCCTTCCTAGCCGCCGCTTAGCGCCGCCGCATTCATGTCGCCTTTGTGCCGCCGCCTCCGCCACCGGTTGCCGTCGCCGGCAACGCGCGCGCGCGCGCCGTCACCATCGCCGTGGCCGGTCGGCCGGCCTTGAGCCGAGCCGAGCCGGGTCGCCGCCGCCCGTCCGATCAATCCCGGGGGCGATCTGGGCCGTCGGTCCCGTGGACCGGCGGTGGACCACCCGCGTGGTCCCGGTCCACGGTGGACCGCCCCCCTCTGAGCCGCTGCCGAGTGGGGCCCGCGTGCCGGCGCCCTTTTTCCCTCTCTCCTGAGCCGCTGACCAGTGGGCCCCGCATGTCGGCGCCGCGCCCTCCTTGATGACGTCAGCTCTGGGAATTATTGCGCAATAAATGATTTAAGGACTTTTTGTTATAGTAATAAACATAGTGAATCTTCTAAAATTCATATCTAATTCATCCGTGCTCCGTTTAAGCCCATTCAAGTCTCAGTAAATCAAGAAAAATGTGTAGAATCCACTAAAAATGGTTTTGTTCTCTGTTTCAGTAGTCTTATAGCCTGTTTGCATTGTTTGCCTTGTATGTCGTTTAGATTCCGGTTCTTCCGACGCTCCGGTGTACTTCGAGATTGTCGCCGAGGTTCCTCCAGCAGCAGAGCAAGGCAAGTCATGCTTGTCAATTGAACATATTGAACCTATATTGCAAATGCTCTCTCGTTTTCCTTAAACACTGCATTGTTTTATAATATCACTATGGGATGTTTACCTACTGTCATAGCCGTTCTATTCTGTACCTTGTTCCTTTGTTAGCCTGGGATATAACCTGACTAGAGGTTGGACTAGGGATTGCTTAGCCTTGCTTAGTTCAACTAGCACACAATGAGGGAAATCTTATTAATGTTTAGACTGTAGGTCCTAATGGTAATGTTGGATTAGTACCACCGTTTTGGTGTTGTTTAATTAAAATGAATCACATGGTGGGCTGTGGGTGCATGGTTTTGCTAGTCGCACCCATGGCAATTAAGGACCGGTTCGCGGGAAACCCGGGAAGAATTTATCGTGCTTACCACAAGCCAGCGTGGGCAACGGCTGGGCTTGTAGTGTAGCTTTCCGCTAGCTGACGCATCCAGGCAAGGGTGGGCGTGATGGAGCGGGGCGGGCCCTGCGACGGCCTCTGTCGCTTCCGGATTCACCTAGGCACGAGAGGGGACTGCCCGCTGCCTTGTGAGGAGTGGGGGTGAAACCTGAGGTGTGGTGTACTTGGCTAGAGGGGTTATGCGAAGGGTCCTGTCACGGCCTCTTTCCGGTATGTCGTGGTGGCATGTCGGCGCACGGTAACGTGTCGTGGGGCTGTGTCTTGTGGGTACAGTTGTACACCTCTGATCAGAGTAAAACTATTCGAATAGCCGTGCCCGCGGTTATGGGCGGTCAACCAGATTCACCGTGATTAGTTTCACCCTAGTTTAATCCAATGAAATTGGATAGTCTAGGTGGATGGTTGGGCCTGTTGCAACGCGGGATAGCGTTGAACAGTGGATGGTTAATATTGAGTAATTATTACAACTGTTTTCGTTTTTTTTTCAACTCATGTTATAAATGCTCGCTTTATGCTAATGAACCACTCTCGCTCCCCTTTGATAAATCCCTGCATCATACCCCTATTCCGGTGTGACTTGCTAAGTACAGTGGGTAGTACTCAGTCTTGCTCTATTTTCCCCAACCCCAGAGTGCGAGTATGTGTCCGATGGTGGGTTCTCCGAGGAGTAGCCTTCGTCCGTGCCGTCGAGGATGCCTGTGGAGTGGTGTTCCCGCTGCAGTTCAAGTCAAGGCTTAGCTCTATTATCTTTCGTTTTTCCGCTGCATTTATGTAAGACTTTTATGATGTTTGTAAGACATGGATCTGAATGTCAACATTGTCGTTTGTGTACCCCGGCTGGTCCAGGACGGGGATTTTAATGCACATTCTGCTTGGAATTCTATTCGGGAATTTCTGGGCGTGACACCTTACGCGTCGGATGAATCGCCGGGGAGAGAGAGGGTAAAGTTTTGCTTCAGCGGTGAAAACGGAGGAAACGGTGTGAAGTTTCTCGGGGGTGACGGTTAGTATTTAAAGAGCTGGAGTAACGGTCAGAAAACGGCGAGTGCAATATCCGCTCGGAGTCGGTATATGGAAAATCCGAAACATTACCAAAATATTCCGGACTTGGGGGGCATGTGTTAACGACCAAATTTGGTAATATCAATATCGGAAAAGAAGATTAAATCAGAGTGGAATCGGAGGCGGAGATCGATTTGGGAACAGAGCAGGAATCGGCTAGAGTCCGGATTGGCTACGGTCAGGATTGGCAGAGTTCGAGTCGGACGGGGCTAGCCGATACAGCCGATTCCAAGAATATGGCTCGGTGTACATCATCGGGTTGAATTGATATGCTTCAAGATGATTGCCACGTATGGATAGAGTCCTGAGGAGGCAATTGTATCTATTAATTAGGATATTTTATGTAATTTCCTTAGGGATATGTGTGGGCAAAAGTCTGCCGCAAAGACTTATGGTATCTTAGAGGTTGTTAGAGATAATAGTCGTGTCCGGTATGGACATATCTTGTAATTCTCGGGTATAGATAGACCCTGAGCCCTATGTAATTTTTAACACACATGTTCAATACAATTTCGGCGCATCGCCACCCTTTTGCTTTAGTTTTATTTCGACGAGTTCTTGCTTTCGGGTTGAGCTGCATCGGTTTCGATCTTCAACAAGAGGTAAAACTTGTTATGACGACTTATGTTCTCGGGATTAGTGCTTCCATCCTCATGATACTCTAATCTTGTTTATGTAATTCGTCAAGTTATCATATATCTTGTATAATCTTCGGTAATATCGTCATCTAACTTATTATCGGCTAACATCTGTTAGTAGAAGGCAGCCGATTAGGTTAGACAACGACGTTAGCTTGGATTATATGAGATATCTACCACTCTATGAAACATCCAGCGGCTTGATTGTCCAGATATTGTTCTTCTTTTCATACTTAATGCTACATCAGTTGAGTTTGATCTATTAAGTCGTGCTTAGAATATCAATCTCTAGCCTACTTTCTGGTTGTCGATTAGGGTAGTTAACTATAGTTATCTTACCTGATTAGGGAGTTTCAGCCGATCTTACCTGATTTAACTATAGTTATCTTATATGCCTAATTAACATGTTAAATCTGCCCTTTATGTTAAGATCTTATTGCACTTAAGTATATTATGCTTCTGTTTGATATATTCTACTTGCCTTAATATCTTAATATAGAGTGGTATCGGAGTACTAGCCGATACATGCTAGATCTATTTGATCGACTATGCTATGACCGTATATAGTTCTGTTGTTAATTTATATTTCGATCTAGGTGATTTATACTGTCTCGGCATGACGACTGATCTATCCCAATCACTTGATTTAAGTATATATTGACATAGGGGTTATATATTGTTAATATCTACAGCCGATCGAGTAGATTTAGTTCTTCTTTAATTATTCACAACTGCCGATCGATGTATATATGACATCGGCTTAAAATAAATGATATGTCATCGGCACCTAGCCGATCGGCTATCATTTATAGGATTAATTGCAGTTTCTTTGTCTTTATTTCTTGTTGATTGTAGGATCAAATCAACTGGCACGCTCATACATCCGAAGACGAGTTTTGGACCTGCACTGGAGTTAAGCAGATCTCCAAGGCCTCGTGTTTTCTATCAACAAGTATTTCTTTGCTACCACACATTAGCTTGCCACAAAAAGTTAGGTGCTCGATCATGAACTACTTTGCCACAAGTTTTTTGGCTTAAGCTGCGGCTCTCAAATTGTTCGTCAAATTTGAGGCACGGGCTAGCTTGTGGCTTGGTAAGTTGGAATAGTCATCCAAACATACCCTTAAATCCCTCTGGCGCGGTGCGTGCATTGACAGCTACAATGATTATGTATCTGTTTGCCAATTTCAGATGGAGGTTCACAAATAGAATCTGTAAGAATTGGCTGTAGCTCGTTGAGCAAAGACCGGGATGTTATATTTCGTTCTTAAAATAAGTTGCTATTGGATTCGAAGAGAGAATAGCGAGAGATCGACACTGGGCTGCGTTCTTTCATAGGATATTGGGGAGACTGTGACTCGTTTTCCACGCGCACGCTTCCCAAACTACTAAACGGTGTGTTTTTTAAAAAAAAATTGCTATAGGAAAGTTGCTTTAAAAAAAATCATATTAGTCTATTTTTAAAATTTAAAATAGTTAATACTCATTTAATCATTAGCGCGCTAATGGTTCATCTCATTTTACGTATCTTTCCCATCTTCTCTGTCTTCCCTTTCTCAAACTCAGCCTTGTCTTGCCTATTTTTCACTGCATAAAGGGACACTAAATTTGCAGTATAAATTTACACGTCCGTATTTGTTGTTGTACTACGTTCTCCTGGTCTTTAACTCGGTCGTACAAATTTCAGCTCGAGCGTTAAATACAATCGTGACTACTCGTACGTGGTCGCTGGCCAGTCCAAGCATGCAATGCAGAGCATGCGACCGTTGACTCGGAGTCCAAAACAATTCATGAGCTCACCAAACACAACAAGCACAAGGCATTGGAAGTAAAAGTATAGGAGTACAGTAGTATTCCGTAGGAGTAACAAAACTAGCTGCGACCATGTCGCATCCGAGATCTTAAAGAAGGCAATGCAAACATGCAAACGGAGAGATCAGGGAGCTGACCATATGCTGCAGCTTCATACCCTAGCACAGCTGCGTTTCTGTATGCGTGTGCATGCACGTCCATCAGTCCAACTCACCAGCTTTCTCGACCTCAAATCCATCGACCACCCATCTATCCATCCATCTATCCGTCCGTCACCTTTTCGATCTCAACTTCAATTCAATTTCTCTCGGGTGTGTTTAGTTTGCGAGAAGAAAATTTTTAGTTATCATATCGGATGTTTGACCGGATGTCAGAAGGTTTTTTGGACACGGATAAAAAAACTAATTTCATAACTCGCCTGAAAACCGCAAGACGAATCTTTTGAGCCTAATTAAGCCGTCATTAGTATATATGAGTTACTGTAGCACTTATAGCTAATTATGGACTAATTAGGCTTAAAAGATTCGTCTTATATTTCCATGCAAAT
Source organism: Oryza meridionalis (assembly GCA_000338895.3). Lineage (NCBI taxonomy): Eukaryota > Viridiplantae > Streptophyta > Magnoliopsida > Poales > Poaceae > Oryza > Oryza meridionalis. The sequence continues at coordinate 37,073,731 of CM002526.2, read as the reverse complement.
TATGCAATTATTTTTTGTTTATATCTATATTTAATGCTTCATCATGTGTCAAAGATTTGATGTGATATTTTTAGAAAAAAAAATTTTGGGAAACCTCAGTTTCTTTGAAAGCTCAGGTATCCATCACTTGCAGAGTTGTGCAGTCTTGTGCACACAGACAACTGGAGATGGAGATGGATGCAAAGGCAATGCATGAAGAAGGGCAAACACATGAGCTGAAAAACGCTGCTGCTTGGCCAGCCTCTGCTTCACTACGGCAACGAGGGCAGCAGAGGACGGCGAGAGAGCCCGGGCACCAAGGCCGCTGCCTCAAGATTCGTACTCGTGTTTTCGCTAGATGCATTTGTTTGAGTGCGTCGCGCCGTGGCGTCACCACCTGCAATCTTTTTCTAGTTGATGTCACAGTATCAGAGTCTGTCAAAGCTGGCAGTACTTGTTTCTGAACTTAAACACACGCAAAAACAGTGTCAGTGCTTTAAGATCTGAATATTCAGAAAACTGCATCACATATCACAGGTGATTATGACTGATCATCTTGAGCGTTGATGAATCCTCCACAAACGGTCTCGGTACTACTACAACAGCAGAAAAAACGAACAGGATTCAGTTAACAATACTGTTCACGGTAAAAAGGAAGGAACAGGATAGGATCAAAGCAAGGATGCATTGCTTGTCCTTTGGATGCAACAGTTTCTTTTCCTTTTACCTGCTTTATCTTTTTTTTTCCTTCTCATTTACTAGCATCTCCACTTGCTTTTGCTTTTCTACCTTCCTTCCCATTGGAACTAGTAGCATTTTTTTTTACCATCCTCAGTAGTAATCTTCAATTAGTCATCCCCTAATAAAGGCAATTTTATTAGGCAATTTGGGTTAGCAGTGCATGCCAAATCTGGATCAGAACTTCAGAAGTCATTTCATCTGTTACTTTGTGGATGGATAGAACCAGAGCTGTGAATCTATTGGTTGACCATATTTTCAGTCTGCAACTAGGATAAACCATTTTACTAGTGTTTGTTACTACTAGTACAGTGACTAGTGTACTAAGGCTGTGTTTAGTTCTCTTTAAACTTCTAAAAATTCCGTCACACCAAATATTTGGACACATGTATGGAGCATTAAATGTGGACGAAAAAAAACCAATTACACAGTTTACATGTAAATTGTGAGACGAATCTTTTAAGTCTAATTATGTCATGATTTGATAATGTGGTGCTACAGTAAACATTTGCTGATGACGGATTAATTAGGCTTAATAGATTCGTCTCACAGTTTACAAGTGGAATCTGTAATTTGTTTTATTATTAGCCTATATTTAATACTTAAATGTGTGTCCGTATACTTTAATTTTTTTTTAAAAAAAAGTAACTAAACACGGCCTAAGTTTTCACCTGGGAAAGGGAGAAACAACACCGGTCAAGCAGCGAACAGTGTGAATTAAACGCCCAATATTAATTCCCTATCATATCAAACTAAGTGCATTGTACGTTGGTAGATCAAATCACATCACGTGATTTACTACTCCCTGCAGACAGAGAGGCAAGGACCAAAAAGGAGGTCAAAAGCTTGTTCTCTCAACAAGTCACAACTAAAGATTTTCAGTAATAAACAGTAACCAGAGATGAGATTTCAGTGATAAATAACAGTAACCAGAGTGTCCAACTTGCCAAATGGATGCTTTTCATATATGCCATGTACATTGTACTACAATGACAGCAACCAATGCAGGGTACATGCAAGCTGACACTGTGTCTCACCATGTATTCCAGAAAGGAAACATGCCTCTGTGTAATCCAAGTAAAACAATGGGATTAAGCTTTTGTTTAATACTCCAGTAGTATGCCACAACAATGAGTGCAGCAAATGCAAGCATCATTTAGCTTCACAAGTACACCATCAGAAAGGCATGCACATGATTAGTATAACTTTGCAACTCTCTCAAGTCACATCAACTTATCATTCTCCCCTTGCGCTAGAAATCATTATCTGGAATTAGTTCGATCCAAGTTATCATTCATTCCCCTTGCCGATTTGCAATGATTTTACACCTCATGCTGATACAATGGCCAGCTTACAAAAGTTCCCAAAATGCAAAGGGAAAAAGAGAAGTGATGGCACTTATCAGTCTTAAAAACAAAAGTAGAAATGAACTGGAACATGAGAGCTGGTTGAGCTGTATAATTAGTTGTGTGGGCTGATACTTCCAGGAAATTGGTTAGCTGCAAAATTGCCCAACTGCCCTGCAACAAAACAAGAGTGACAGTCAGGCTTATGCAAGAATTTTTGAGTTTTGCTCAACAAACAAGAGATCAATTACCTTTATGTTAGTTTTTTGGATAATGTTTTTCACAAGCATCTGCACATGCTTCAGGCTTGGTGATAGTCAATTAAACAAGAAGTGTGCATCTGAAGCCTAACAAAAAAAAACCAGATGGAAAAATATTGGCACATTCACATCTGATCATTTACTAGAATTTGAACCCTTCATTTGTCAACCTGCATAACCAGTAGAGGTATGTAAAACATAAGATATACATGCAAAGATGTGTAGTTCTTACTGAAAAAAAAATCAGTTTGCTTACATAAACACAAAGCAGAAAACTTGAGCATAACATATAATGAGCTGACTTAGTTGAACTTGATGTCTCCAAAGCTGTAAGAATATGGCAGAAGCTCTTCCACCTCAACTCTAGAGTTAAAACAGCCCATATTTCTTCTCCTCTGGCGGATAATTTCAACCTCCGCCATGAAAATGCTGTACACCGGTCTATGGTCGGAGAAGCGCGACTCTCCACGAACATAAGATAACTGAATGAGTCCATTACCGTGCCATAGAATTCGATCACACCTATGGTCAATAAAGAACAGGTTTTTCAGTAAGTTTCTTTGAAAAAAAAAATCAAAGCAGGAGAAAATTCTGGTTGATACAAGTGCTAAAGAAGTTACCAAGCTGGTGTTCTTCGCTTTTCCTTTGAATGCACACACTCCCCAGAATAGCGATCTGAGTTGAATGAATATTTATATGTTGGAGGAAAATAAATCCGTCCTTCTTTCCACCCCTGGAAAACGCGTCCGCATCTTCGCTCTATTCGTAGCTGTTACAAAACAAGAAACTTAAAACATGGTCCTGAAAAAAAAAATAATTGATGTGCAATGCATGTAATGTTGTAATTTAAGTACTCAATGAAACAGTGTCAATTACTTGATCTTTCTCCAACAGTTGCTTCCAGCTATGCATTTCAACGAGTGCTTTTGCCGAGCAGTATGAAAGGGAAATCCGGTAATTCAAATCCCCAAGCCATATGATACGACTGCAATTGAATCAAAGGAATCTAAAATTAAAGCCAAGTGTTGTGTTGCTTCCACTGCAATGTAGAGTAGGGAATATAAATTCATACTCATGCTCAAGAATGGTTTCTGGTGACTTAATGTCACCAGCACCACGAACCCGAGGAAATCTAGTCTTTCTTAAGATTTCCATAACATCAGAATTTCTGCGCAATTCATCCCCCTCCTTTTCTCCAGATGTCAAATGACAACAGATAAAACAAAAGGTTGTGTGATGTAAAGACATGCTTATTGATATCGAACCCTGCAACAAAAGGAAAGGACCTTAAGTAACATGTTACAGTAACAGTGAACAACAATCTATCTGCAATATTTTCACTATCTACATGCAAGATGATTAAAAGAAAACATTTCAAATAACTGTGAACTCATAAAGTTTACCTTATTTCCAAGATACCCCATTAGACCTCTACCAACACAAGAGACTTTAAGATTTTTCACATCATTTCTTAATTCGCTGCACACCCAAACTGTGAGAAATATACCAACCATCTGCTTGCTGGCAACCAAACAGTACCTGGTAGACACAACATTTTCAGAAGTTATAGCTTCAATATAGAAGGATCATAGTCAACTTAGCATTTTTTTAGCTGAAAGATTTATAAGACTAGAGTAGATTCACAAAATGGATTTTCACCAAAACAATACCTAGAGGTATTTGGTTGCTCATCGTTTTCCTCCATAGCTATTGAGGTACCGTAGCCATATGGGAACGGTGAAAAATAAGTTCCATTGCTTCCATCCTCCTCAATATATCCATCATCTGGTGATCCCACACATGGGAAATTTCCATCAAAATCACTTGGTCTGCCGCCCAAGCTAACTGGGTCACAAACGCTGAACCTACGGTCCAACCTTGGCTGTGATGACATATAATTTCCTTCGATTCTAAAACTCCGACTAAGATTCTGGAATGATCGACGATGGAAAAATGACAAGTTATCATGTCTTCTCGATGATCCCTCAAAATCAGCATCTAGTTCAACAACTGGATCAGGGACAGGAGATGGTGTGTGATAGCCACCATAGCTGCTAGCCCCAGGATTCCTGTTCAGTGTCCTCCTAATGAGGGATACCCACTTTTTTGCTGGAACATTATCTTCAGTACCAAGAACATTTCCAGCATTCAAAGGAACAATTTCTTGAAATCTGCATACAACATGAATTGAAGACAATAGCTCAAGTCCACTGTTATGTACATAATACAGTTCAAAATGACAAGGTCTCGAACAGTACATACCCTAGAACATAGATATCAGCAGGAGGTGAAGAGTGGAGCCACTCATCTAAATCTAATCCCTTTGATGGGGATTTACCACCCACATTCCATGTTGAAGCAAATATTCTGCACACAAAAGGGAGCGAATAAGCAACAACATCAATTATCCTACCAAAGTCAATGTGCAACAACCAAGAACTGCAGTGAATTATATGCCTAAACATTTTTTCCCTAACAACAAGCTTACAAGGCAAAGAAATATATGGGTATTTGGGTACCTGTAATCTTGAACTTCAGTCAGGCGTGACACATCAGATTCAGTCCTTCCTCGACGAATGCAGTCGGCATTCTTCTTTGGCATCCGGTCTATCATGCCCACAAGTAAAAAACAGACATTCAGATAAATCGGTAAGGAACAGAATGAACAGTATTCGGATTTTAGATAATCATTCAAATCATTTAGGCGAAAACAGGAACGCTCAACAGGGAAATTAGAGTCGTGGGGAAAAGAAAAGGAGGTAGCTGCGATCTTTGATGTCTGAAGAGAGAGAAAGAAGTGTGGTCCAAATGCTTTAACAGTACCAGTTCTGCTTTTCTTGGCTGTGCCTGCCTCCCTCTCTGAGCAGCTGGTCCTCCATTCACCTCCATGACCATTTCTTCCTGGATCACCAAGCAAATTCAGCCCAAACCGAGCAAAGACAGCAAAATGAAAATAAAATGGTCATTGTCTAAGACCATTTCGTCATCTCTCGATCTTGAAATCAAAAGTATAAGCTTTAGACCGGTAAAAATGACTTATGACTGGGTGTTAGAAACATACAAAAACTCCAAACAGCACCGGACAAATATCAGAATCACTTAGGAAAAGGTGTTTGATTGGGACATTCTAGTGACTTGTGTACCACTAAACCGAAACCAGGAGCCGAGACTTAAATGTTGCCGTGTCTAGGAAATTAAAGGCGTTTGATTGGGGCATGTCTGGTGTTACTGCATCGTTGAATCGAAACTAGGAACTTGGACTGGAAATGTCTGATGGAATCGAGGAACTACAAGCACAAGATGATAAAATCTGCATTCAACCAACCTTCACACACCACAAGAACTAGTATGCACAACCAACTAAACAACAAAAACAGAAGAACAGGTTGTTGGTTTGGGAGTTTGGTTATGATCCAAATTAGCTACAACTATGAACTGGAATCAACAGTTTGGTTACGATCCAAGGAAGAACACAAGTTCTCATCTCATAAATCAAAATGAAACGCTCACATTACCTTGGCTAGCATCATAGTCCGCATGGAAATCGTTTGCCTTGCTCTTGATGTTGAACCACTTCCTCACAAGAGATTTGGACCATGAGAGCTACACATCAGGAAGCCAAAAAAGCCCAACTTGATCAAGAACACAGCAGAGAACCATCAAGATGCCCAGATTGATCTGAACATCCGCCATCAGAAAGGAAGCTCACATACCTTGCTCTTCTTGTTGCTCTCTTCCCTCATTGTCTCATAGCAACTTAACTGAAGCAACAGAAGAATCTACGCCTCCCCTCTCCCGAGGCTCCAATGATTTTCAACTCCAACCACGCAAGGAAACCTCAAATCTCGCAACAAATTTGGCTCCAAGAACAGATTTTGATCCGGGAGCCTATAATCTTGGACCGAATTGAGCGCCAAGAAGCGCACCAACCGCATCGGGGATCACAAATCCAGCTTCACAAGTATTAGTCAAGTAACAGAGAAAAACCCAACGAAATCTTCTCCCGGGATGAAATGCAGCTGCAGCCTACAAACCACCACCACCACCAGCAGCAGTCCGGCTTGCTCCTCCCTCTCCTGAGCTCTGAATGCTTCTAGGCTTTTAGGCGGTAGCTGCTAGGGGTTAAGACGAGACTGCTGGTTGAGTTTGCATGCATTGGTGGTGGTGATGGTGGTGTACTACTGCGCAACACTAAAGTGAAAAAATGGTGGTGTGATGTGAAGAAGTGAGACGACTGAGGTTTCTGATCTGCCTTCTCTGATTTTGCTGCCTCTTTTATCCTCTCTCTCTTCTCTCTCTCCTCTTCTTCTCTCTCCAAGATTAATTATTCTAATCACCTTGTCCTTGTGGTGGCTCAAACCCAAGGTGATTAGGATTAGCTTAATGTGTAGTGGTGGTAGGATTTGGGAGGAGGCAACTTGGCAAGGAGAACAAATGGCAAGATGGCTGAGAAAACGGGCTTCTGCTCCAAAACAAATGAACACAAAATTTGTGTACTTCAGTTGCATTCCATATGAATTCATTCCAAAGATTTTGAGCACGGCACAAATTGCAGTTTCCTTTTAGTAGCATTTGGCATGGTCTTCCGTGATATATTGCTGATTGAGTGATTGTTTGTTTATTATTATTACAGCTTCAGTAAAAAAAATCTGTTATATTATCCCAACAATAATCCACTCGGTAATTTAATTCACCGAATCATTAGATGGTTCCAAAGGTAGGAACAACGAACACCCTGGAAAAGGGGTCCCACAGGACAGTGCCATGTGTCACATGGCCCCCTCCGCCGGGCCCACTTCCTGCTCACCGTCAGTTATTACCCGCGTTTCCCCTGGCACCACAAAGCCGTACGACCTCGCTCTCGCTGACCGGGTGGGACCAGCACTGTTACATTTACATTTCGCTCTTGTTTTCCCTCTATTTATTTTTTATTTTTGCTGTATACTCCCTCGGTCCCAAATAAATAAACCTAATTCGAATGTACCACATCTTAAACCTAGTTTGAATCTAATTAAGATATATATTTTACCTTGATTTTTTTTCACGTGTTTTCAAACGGCTAAACAGTGTATTTCGTACGAAAAATTTGTACATAAAAATGCTTCAAAATATTAAAGAAATTTATTTTAAAAATTTAAAAATAATTAAAATTTAATTAATTATACGCTAATGATTTTCATGTTTTACATGTTCATACTTAATATTCATCTTCAACAAGTTTAAACGCATCTATACAATTTAATAAATTTGGATATGCCTTTATTATAAGCAACAAGCTCTATTAAACGGATCTGTACAGTTTAATTCCCAACACATTCATATTTTTTTTTGAAACGTCTATCCCCTTAAATATTTTTTTTAATTATTATAAGTAGCAAGCGATCGAGGCGAGAAACGAGGAGTGGGCTTGTGGTTTCCCCGTTGGACAGTGAGAGTGGACGATGTGTGCGTGGGGGCGTTTGTTTGCTCCTTTGCATGCTTGCAAGCTCATGGATGTACGCGTCCGATGTACACAAGACGGCTTGCACGACGCATGCATATGGACTTGGAGTGCTGGACCCCTACCCTTTTAGTCTTTTCACGCTTGTCCTCCTCGCACGTATCGATCTCGTACGTACGATACCGTCTACTACGCCCTACGCAATGCAGAATACCTCACAAAGTACGTACGTACGTACACGCACAACCGGAAAACCAGGCGGATATATGTTTGCATGTACGCTACTAGTATAGTGTACAACAAGCCTACAATGAAAGTAATGCACGTACTCCTCTCTGTTACGTACTCCCAAAATATATATATACTCCCTTCGTACTAAAATATAAGTATTTTTAGAGTTAGATGCGATTACCAAGAAATTAGGTAGAATTAAATAGGGAAGAGTTGTGATTGGATAGGAAGTGGAGGTAGGTGAAAATTTTAAATAGTGGAGGGTTGTGATTGGCTGATAAGAGAATGTTTGCATGTATGCTACTAGTATAATGTACAAGCATGCATACACAATGAAGATAAATGTATGTGCTTCTTCTGTTTTAGAAAAAAATAAAGATAACTTTTATATACGAATCCAATACATTCTAATATAGTACCTCCGTTTTTTAATAGATGACGCTGTTGACTTTTTTTCACATGTTTGACCATTCGTCTTATTCAAAAAATTTACGTAATTATAATTTATTTTGTTATGAGTTGTTTTATCACTCATAGTACTTTAAGTGTGATTTATATCTTATACATTTGCATAAAATTTTTGAATAAGACGAATGATTAAACATGTGAAAAAGTCAACGGTGTCATCTATTAAAAAACGGAAGGAGTATGTTATATGCATCTGTTCAGATTCGTGTATAAAAGTCGTTTTTTTCTGGAACAGACTAAATTACGCTTGCACACCGAACTAGTTTCGATCTTTGCCTAGCTAAACTGAACAGAGCAGATAGCTAGGCATGCATGGGCTGTGTCATGCGGTTTTTGCGTTGCAATGCAGATGTATGACGTATCGAGTAGCGGTGAGAGGCTTGTTGTCGCCACGCGTGTGTCCATCATCCATGCACACGCGCGAGCGCCCAGAGGCAGGCAGCCGGCGCACGCGGCGAGAGGATTGCATGCCATGGCATGGTTTCGCGCGCGACAGCCATGGGGGGCGCGTCGTGGGCTCGTGGCGACCCAGAGCGCTGCCTGGCGCGCGCGGGGCATCGGCTCCGGCTTCGTGGGCTCGCTCTCGGAGGGATGTATAATTTTGTTTGCTTCTTTTGGGTTGGGACCCTATGTCAGCTAAGCTAAACTCGGAATAGTACTTAATTAGCAGCGGTAGTGCTTCCCAAAGCGTAGTTTAGTGTGTTGACCGCTCCATGGTTTGAGGGATCGACCTGGACCAGATCGATCAATTGGCTTTGAGATCATAGCGAGAGGCGCCCATTTGCTGTGCTAGGGCAATCGACGGCGTAGATTGGACCACGTAGCATCGGGATTCGTGCTAACCCCAAGCATTGCAAGAGTAATGCCACTTGTCAGCTTTAAGACTGTTGCACAAACGAGCAGTAACGGTATTGGAAGAATCATTTTCTTTTCTTGTCAGGTATGGCTAGTTTTAGATGGTTTTTAGCTAGGCAACTGACCAGTAAAACCGATGAATGTTCTTATGCAGAGAGGCACTTTATTTGCTGGTTACAAACATCAGTAAAATAAGAAAGGCTGCCTGCTGCAACCCTGATGATTGATTACTGCGTCCAACACAGTAACCACATGCCCGTTCCAATCATCATCACGGCTTTTCGGAAAGGAACCCATCATGCGTGCAGCATGCAGAATCCAGGATTCGCTTCTCGACGCTGCCGCCCTTCTCTTTTTTTTTCCTCCTCCCTCTCTTTTCTTTCTTCTTCCTCGCAGCAGCAGCAGCAGAAGCACGGCGACTGGCCGGCCTCGGTGACCGTGCACCGGCCGGCCGTCCCCGTGCACGGCGAGAGTAATGCAGCGACACCTCACCGGCCGGCCGCCGGCCGCGTGTCCATGCTGCAACGCAATGCACATGCAAAGATATGGATATACTAGTATGTAGTACTCCTTCCGTTTAAGCTTATAAGATATTTTGACTTCGGTCAAAGTCAAACTGCTTTAAGTTTGACCAAATTTATGAATGGGGGCGTGGTTTGGTAATACGCCAATTTGGCCACTATTAGTAGATAAAATGATTTCTTTCACTTCACAATCCTAAATAATTCACTTAAAAGTCAGTACATAAAGATTTAATTTCATTTCTTCAATTTGTTCTCCTCTTCTAAAAAAATAGTAATATTTTCGTATTATAAAAATAAATTTAATTATTAATTTAATAAAACTAATTTAGTAATATAAATATTGCTATATATGTCTATAAACTAATCAAACTTGAAGTAGTTTGACTTTTGCGGAGTAGTGTGTGTGTGTGTATATATATATATTGAGAACAATATGATCTTAGCACCGCCATGCAGCTTATACTAGCTTAGCTTATGGACAAAGGTCTCCATATCCGATCTGGTACAACATTTGCCATGATTTTCTTTTTCAATTTTTACAGTTAGAATAGATGGCTGCAAGAGGCCGGTGATGTCAGCCATTGATTTGTTTCTTTTTTTCTTTTTCCTGGCTTCAGATCTCCCAAGCAAGGGAGATTTGATCGGTTGGCAGCTCACTGCAAAATGCTAGTAGTAGCTAGACATGGCTTCACATTGGAGCTTCGAAATGTTGAAGCTGTCAGCATACGGTGCGGCCGTAGCAGATTGAAGCGATGTATAGGTTCTTTGACCATTTTTCCTGAGATTTTTACAGCAATGTTAGTTCGACGCATCATAAGATTTTGTATGGCATTGTGAGGTTGGGAGAGCTGAATATGTATGTACCTTGACATGGTTGCTGGGAAAGGAGGAAGTTCGAAGAGTTTCTTGTGTCTCGTCCATTGGCTTCCTCTTTGGTATGCTCAGGATGAAGGCAGCTTGGTCAGGAGTTGCTGCAGTCGAAGTTATTCTGTAACCTGTCTCCCATCGCCGATGGATCCCTTCGCTTGGATATAGAAAGTCCAACTCTACCACCTGCACATTGCGAGACGGATTCAGTTTCAGACTTACTAACTATGAAGCAGTGATCAACTCAGGAGTCTGAACATGAAGATAATATGTAAGAAAATTCAGAATAGGAACATGTGTGGTTACTGTATTTCCCTGCTTTTTTTCGTTAACAACTGTAAAGAGCACAAACTCAGCTGATTGGTACATCAAGCATTCTACCAGTTGAATGTTCGAATTCAACCACAAACAAGATGACATCCTTACAGCAACAAATGTTTGAAGTTAGGTAGTTTCCGCACGCAGCACTTAAACTGATGGTTTTGAGGTTAGCCTATCGACAGTAACTTATCATTGGATATTCTTTACCAATCAAGGTGTATATACCATTTTTTATCACCTACAGGTTATTTGGCATATGAGAAGCCACCAAATTCATAGAAAAAATGAACACAAGGATTGGTAAATCAAAATCTTCTAACCTGATGGGAATAGCCTGCATTTCTTGACATGACAACTCCCCAACGGTTTCCAGCAGTAGCCATAGATGTCACATGGAAACCTTCTTTCCACTTTTTGTTAATCCACTTGTAAGGAAAGGATTCACTGACTTTGTATGACTGCTGTGTGTATGGAGTTCCTGTAATGATGAGACATGCCTGGTTTAGAAGGATAGTATCTAATGGAAGGACACCAGAAGCTCACAGGAAACATTGGAGTCCAGACAGTTGAGAGTAGAAATACAAAATTAAAGAGTATATTTCACAAAAGGACAGATATTTTGACCAAATTAATGCAAAACTACAGATTTAAGGTGATGTATCACAAAACTACAGATTTAACAATACGTTTATCACAATACTACAGGTCTAAGGCTAAGTACGGCAAAACTACAGATTTATAAAATTATCACAAAACTACAAATTTTGGGGTTCAAATCCTAAGCACTAATGTTATGTTTGAGTTATAAATGTCCAAGTTTTGTGATTAAAATTGACGCTAAACCTTTGTTACTAAATCTATAGTTTTGCGATAGTTTGGTCAATATATCTGTAGTTTTGTGAAATTTACTCTTAAAATTAAGTGTTGAAGCAAAGGAAAACTGGTAACAAAATTGGTCCATCAACTTTTTGATCAAAACTGGCCAAACCAAATATTAGTTCATAGATATTTGTGTATTATAGAGACAGATTATGCATGTCTGTCTGCCATTCATGTTATGAACTTGTGGCACCCTCTACATAAAATCTGTCTCAAGCCTCAACCATGGACTGATGAGAGCATGGACGAAATGCCTACTTACAAACCTACTGTTAACCATCACAGTTTTAACAGGAACCATCTGATTGTTCGTCCTTTACACAACTCAATGAAAATTATTGCTACTTGCCGAGCAATTGAGCAGGCAATACTGGTGGCTGTCCCCCCAAATAAAAAGGATCACACTCTACACAATCATTTTAACCTATGAAGTTGTTGCAGGTCATGCCTTCAACAAACTCATGTTTCAATCAGTCTAATATGAAAGGCACATACCCTTGCTGCACAAGAGGTTCTGCTGAACATTTGTCTCAAAGCAACTGACTGTTTCGACTATTTCTTATTCATCGAGGGGGTTGTTTCAAGTTCTAAGAAATAGCCAAGCTAGTAAAATTAGTTTGCCAGCAGAGAAAAGGTATTTTACCAACCTTTGGACATTACAACCAATGAGCTTCCATTGGTTGCTCCTGCTATTGCCGTTATGTAATAGTTCTTCTCCCACTGCTCCATAATCCAATCCTATGTACAAACAAGACAAGATGGAGTCATGACTCTGAATTCATCAAAACTGGATGGAAGGAGTGGAGAAATAGCCAGTGCACCTTGTGCAGAAACACTTGTGAAAGCTCATAAACTTGGGAACAAAAGCCAGTCCCAGCATCCATTATGAGGGCCCAAAAATTTGCTGAAGAAGAGACACAACTAATGTACAGCCCATCTTCATTGCCTTTTTCTATATGCTGATGCAGCCTTGAATCAGCAACATTATAGTGATATCTGTAAAGAAAGAAGTAATGCATTTTGCAGCCACATCAATATATACCATATTTAATTTTTAAAGAGGGTAAATATATGGATTAATAGCTGAGAACTAGGTTGACTTCAAAATCTCAAATTCTAGAACAAGGAGGCCGAAGAAATGAGAGCTATGAAGGCTGAAATTGTAATAAGCATGAGCATGCGTGAGCACACACACACACACACAAACACTTGCATCACTAAAACTAGCATGAAGGGTTCAGCTAAAGCCATGGATGATATTTTGACATCGCTGCTTTTGCCAGGAATCAGGTAAAGTTAAGTCCATGCTAAAATGGATGACACTGGGTGCATACAAGAACTATCCCCAGTGACAACATCAATCAACACAGAGCTAGTCACTGAACTCTTGCTTAACCCAGCAAATTTGGAGACATATAAAATGTAGTTAGAACAATAAAATGTATCGGAGATAACTCAAAATCAGTTTCCATAATATCATAGTGATGAGAAGCCTTGTGAGATCCTGACATCAGGGAAACAGAGCAAACCAGTTGTAAAGTGTGGTGGCAACTGGATAACATCGTGTTATGTGCTCAGTCCACACTTAAAGGCAAGTGCATTGCGAGGAAGCAATGTTTAGGAAAATAGATAAATAAATACATGACGCAAGGACTTTGCACCATTTGCAGTTTTAAAGGCATTACCTCTGCTTCATGGGCCGCCTAGCATTATAAACTGAGATCCATTGAGTTGCTGGGCTTCCCAACCTAACTTTCTTCTTGGGCTGTTCATCATCGTCTAGATTTACAACCATTCTTCCACGTTTTTGCCCAACCTATAATATGCACAAATATACATGAGAAAATTTAACACATTCAAGTTAATCTGTATGGTACAGACACAGGTTGTGTGTACAAGTACATGCCTTCAGAGCTCCATCAATTCTGATGGGCCTTGAAGCAGGCCCTTCAATCAAACCATCAAAGAGAGAAATAAGTTTTGGATAGTTTGGCTCTTCGTCAAATTTCATGTTAGTGACCATCTCTAGAAAATGTTTGAATGGAGCAGGACAGAAGCAACACAGCAACTCGGGTGAAGTAGCCATTTTCTTCTTACAAACAAGAAAACTCTTGTTATCTCCCTGCATTACCAAGTCATTAACACTAAAAATAAGTTCAACAACTAGAACAAAATATTATGTCAAAACTTTGCTGAGCATATTAAAGGCTACCTGATACCCTTGCCAAGGTAATCTCCCTCTTATTAAAAAGATTAGGGTGTATGCCAGTGACTCTAAATCATCCCTCCTGCTACCTGTACGACCTAAGTGGGCATGGACGCTAGCGTATCTAATTGTTCCCCTGTAAAATGTCGAAAAGTAACAGGTAAGTTAATAATTGCCCATAATTTAATACAGAGAAAAGATATTATAGTGCACACACAAAATGGACAAACCTAAAGACATCTGGCCTCTGATCATAGTCAACATGCTGACCAGATGATGCTTCTTTCCACCTGGATGCTGCATGATTTTAACATCACAAAATAAAAATAATCAACAGGGCAACAATTGCTTGGGATTCAAGTACAAAATGCCTAAGAGCAAATGCCATAGCACATTGAGAACATAATTGAATACTTCATACACAGCTGAGACTACTTTGAACAAAAGCCTACCTAAACCAAGATCAATCAGGAAAAGCTTCTTCTCATCAACTGACCCAGGATGACCAAGCAAAAAATTCTCTGGTTTGACATCACCATGTACAAACCTGGCAATGATAAGATGCACTGGAAATGTTAACACCAATGAAATAGAAAACGAAAGAGAAATTCCATGCAGCTCCATATAATTTTCAGGCACAAATGACTTTAAATTTACCCTTTAGAGTGAAGCTTCTCAAGAATTGATATCGCTTCCACAGCAATGCAAGCAACCATATGGGCAGACATCCTGTTTGCAAGTTCCAATGCTGTTATTTTCAGTGAGGAGTAATAAAATCAGGTGGTCAATGTAAAAAGGTGATCCGAAACTTACGCCTGTCCCACTGAATTCCACACATCCCAGAGGCTGGGACCAAGCATATCCATTACCTGAAATTTTGGAGTGATGGCTGAATAAAATAATTTATTTTGAGTCCAGAAACATTTTTTAGTACATGACTAAGGTAAACTCACAAGAATGTAGTAGTCTCCCAAACGACCCTTATAGTGGACTGATGGTATGCCATAACAACCATTGAGAGTGCTGTTCACAAAAGGACAAAAGGTTAATGGATCATACTCCACATGGAACAACATAAACATCAAAAGGGAGAGGTTGTGTGAAATTCTTACTGGTAAACCTGCCACTCGTATGGAGGGCCATAGTTACATCCTTTACTGCTTCGGTGCTCAAATTTTAGCGCAACCTACAGGATATTCATTCAGATATCTAAAAGCTGACTAAACTAACAGAGCTTCAGTGTCCAATTGAGGTGGTAAGAAATGAAACCTCTTGCGCATCTGGACCCGTGCGAGAACCTCCACCAGATACTCTTCGACCAACATAGACCTGACCAAATCCACCTTTACCCAACTTCCTATCAGTTATATACTCTGGGGAATTGCCTACTTGAACCTGTAAAACATATATAACTATTTAGAATTTTAGGAGGTTAATTAATGGCAGTGAAACTCTGCCACGTAAAGTGTAGATAAAAGATGTCACCAGGAGAAGTAAATTCCTATTTTAGTGATAAATTTTGATGTCAAAGAGCAAGAGATTGTAACTTTCCCATTCCTAAACTTTGTTGTTTGATGAACTTGCCACAGTTTCATCGGTTTTGTGATATCAGGATGTGATACTATGTGACTATCTGAAGTTTGTTTCCTGCTACAAAACAAAACTACTATAATCCAGTCATTCAGTGCCTCAATCTCGGCTTCTCCAAGCAAATAGGCACTCACCTCTCAAGCATAACAACTAAACCATTTCTTGCGCCACCATTCAGATGAATCATCATCAATTATTACACTTTATAACTTCTAAATTTGGCTACACTATATTTTATGTGAAACAGACATGTCGGTTGTCTTGTGTCTAATAACACCAATACAGCAGAAAAGTAAGTCATCTGTGAAAGGTAACATGAACATCTGGAACAGCAACCATACAAAAACTACCAAACAAAGTAAACAAAAATGATGAAACATCCCATGTTAAAGAACTTGAAGAAAATGACTTTATCGGTACAAATGATAGTACACCTACAGAAGTACAAAGGGAAGAAGGTATTCCATACCCGCTCAGGAACTGGTGTTGTAGTGGATTCATCTTCTGCCGCAGCAAATTTGTCTCCACTTTCGCCGTCCATCATCAAGTTCGCAGCTCTGTCAGCTACCTTGTTCAAACCAAGGTCCTCCTGGGCTTTGCCTGCAACTGCCTTTCTAGCAATAACTTCAGGGAGGTCCTTGCAAGGTTGATCCTCACACAAATCAACAGCCCTGCACCCCTTTCTTCTAGGCTTCAGAGCTTTCCTCCCTCCTCCCTCAGCAACAGTCTTATTGCCTCTGCCAGCCGCAGCACCGCCGCGCCTTCCAGTCCTCCCCCGCGGAGCTGGCGACACCGGACTCGCAGCTGGATCTGCGTCCTCGACGTCGTAAACCTTCTTGGACCTCAGACGAGCTCTCCAAACACCACCCCGCAACTCTGGCATTATCGCCCCATGCAACTCGGCCTTGTGCTACACCCTTCGGTGCTCCTTCCAATCTCCGCATGAAAAAAAACATCCAACAAGAATAAATCACTGATGAAGGAAACCACAGCAGGCAAAACAATCACAAACATAAACAAATTTCAGCTCAAAGATTGTTCCTTCACCATGTCATGGCAAATCAATCAAGCAATGAATCGGGAATAGGAAAAGATCGGGGTGGAATCAATCTGAGGCATTCATCGCCATCACGAGGCCCCCCCTTAAAGACGCAGCCCGCTTTGCTACCACCACTGCCCTTTCAACGGAATCGAATGCCGCCATCGGCGCTCTAAAAGAAGCCCGAGCATCTCCATCACCCGATACCCCGCAGGGGATCTCCACCCAGAAAGAAAAAAAAAACTCCCACCTTTTACCTCCAGATTACCACCAATCCAACACCAAACCAATCCTAAACTAATCCCAACCCGCCACAAATCCCCAATCCCACGCAAACCACGCTTTTTTTCCTAAATCCGCAATAAAGCTCCCCATGAGGCAAGCATCTATCCTCGAAACCGAACCCATTTCCAGCGCCCGAATCGGCCCTCCTCAACCCCATCGGATCACTCCCCCCCCCCCCCCCAGCGTCAGCGACCCCGCCCCGCAATCCGATCGCGCCTCAAGCAACCGCCCCCACCGATCAACCCAAAAAAAAAAAAAAACACAGAGCGAGAGCGCGGAGAAGAGCGGCTTACATCGTCGTCGGAAGCGGATGCCCGCGGCGGCGGAGGGCGGCGCCTCTGGAAGCGTGCGGTGGTGGTGGTGGTGGGGGAGGAGGCGACCGTGGAGGAGGGGAGGGGGGGAGGCCGAGAAATCGTGGAGCGCTCGCGTGCGTGTCGCGGTGGTGGGTTGGGGGGAGGCTTTGCTGCTGCTGCTGCGGCTGCTGCGGGTAGTCGGCTTGGCTCGCGAGAGCAGCGCATGCAGGTGGCAGGAGACTGGGTGGTGGGCCCGGGTTGGGTCGCAGACAGGTGGGGCCAGGGGGGTGATTACTACTACTGCAGTTCAATTCAAAGCACCACGCACTAGTGGGGGATGTCCTTGACATGTGGGCCGTCGCAGTGGACCGCTTTAATTAATACGGTCCATTTTGTGCGCTCCGTTGCCTCCTCCGGTTTTGAAACTCTAGCGCCTCTTCTCCTTTTGTTTGTTTGTTTCTTTCTCGCCAAGGATTTGATTTCTTGATGAAATTGTTCAGATTTGATTAATGTTGTGTCGTGTAATTAGCTGTTTGTTGTAAAGGGTTAATTGGTGGGTTTGTGTGACCAAAAGTATAAGCATTTTGTTAGCATCCTACTTTCAGGCTGTGTTTGGGAGTGAGGCACTCTCCGGCACGTAAAACGAAGCAGCGTTTAGCGTGTGATTAATTAAATTTTAGCTATTTTTTTAAATGGATCAATATGATTTTTTAAGCAACTTTCGTATATAAACTTTTTTAAAAAAATTATACCGTTTAACAGTTTGAAAAGCGCACATGTGGAAAACGAGAGAGAGGGGTTTGAACCCTGCAGCCCTGAGTGCAGAGCGTAACCGCCGTCAAATAAGAAATCCTACGTACTTTTGTAAAATTCACAGATCACAATGAAACAAAACATGCTTGTGCAAATCTGTGTAACTCTTTTGGAAAAGGATCATGATAAAAACTAGATGCTCCTTCCCATGAATTAGTTGAGTCCTCTGAAATTGTTTCGAAAAAATCTTTCGTTCCAAACAGTAGTACATTTGTCAATCGATCGTGAAAGTAAACGAATGGCGATCAGTCAACAACAGTGCGCAACAAGATTTCTCTAGATCCTTTAGGAAGTACTGTAATTTCTCTAGATAGTGAAAGTATGCACCTAGGCTATTGTAATTTCATTGGAGTCACGTCAGGCCACATTGATTTGTGAACAACCAGGCCTGGTTTAGTTCTCCAAAAAAGTTTCCCAAAAACATCATATTAAATCTTTGGACATATGTATAGAGCATTAAATACTCTATATATTAAAAAAACTAATTGCACAGTTAGGGATCGCGAGACGAATCTTTTGAGCCTAATTAGTCCATGATTAACCATAAATGGTACAGTAACATAAATATACTAATGACGGATTAATTAGACTCAAAAGATTCATCTCGCGGTTTCCAGGCGAGTTATGAAATTAGCTTTTTCATTTGTGCCCGAGAACCCCTTCCGACATCCGGTCAAACATCCAATGTGATGCCCAAAAAATTTCATATCTCAATGAAACAAAATATGACCACAGCCTTATCCCAATGAATTTAATATAATAAATTTAATTTGTGTCACAAAAAATATATTATAATATAATAATCTTTGATCACAGCTTTATCCCAATGAAACAAAATATGATCTATATTTTAAAACGTTTAGACTATATAAAAAAAGGGTAGTACTAATTACTTCCCCTGGATTTTTATTTTAGCCATTGACTTCTGATGTACGTTTGACACCCTAGTACTCATCTTCCGAGGTTAGGGATGACGCCCTATTCTTTTAGCTCATCCACAAAAAAATGAACTATTTGCTCTACGCTTTGAAAATTATGTTTTCTAAAAAAAACTTTATTCTACCGCATTACTTAACCATTCGTTAAGTTATCTTTTAAAAAATTAATTATCTTTATAGTCAAATCGGTAATTAATCTAATGTGATAATTCACTCAATAATCTAAGGCTGCATTTGTTAGTCAGGTTCCTAACCCATATCTCTCGTTTTCCCAACTTGGGAAAACGAACACAACCTAAATCAAACAGAGCAAGACACCTCTATTTTCACAAATCATACACGCATTCAATCTGATTTTACCAATCAAAATTCTTTAACCTTTCAGAACTGATCATACGGTATTGGTTATACCGATATGGAAGTTGGGACTTGATAGTACCAGAATAACCGCATAGGGGATTTGATTTATTAGTCAACTAAATATACGTAGTTTGCTTTGAGGTGCAGGGGATACCGGGATAAAACTACAGTTACAGTTACACATTTGAAAAATATATCCATAGGCTTCAGTTAACCTCCCATATAAGTTTTCACCTAATTTAGTGAGCACGCTCCAACAGCAAAACTGGAGATGCATTCCAGTAATCATCTCTCCTGAGAAAAACCTCTTCTAAACATAACCTTGCTTTTAGCCTGTCGTCTGTCGACGTCCTCCCATCCAAGAAACTACTGATGGCGGCGGTAGGGGAAGAGACGACGGCGTTGCGGTAACACGAGGTGGGGCACGAAGCAGCGTGCCTAGCTCTCTCTTCGGTGATGAGTGAGATAACGGCGTGGAAGATTAATCTTGATCTTGAACTGCGTCTCGCCTCGCCTTCCCCTGTGCCGTAGCGAAGCTTCTCGCGCCACGGTAGGGACTAATGGCACGGCGAGCAGGACGGTCTCCGACCTGGTCGTTTTCGCCGCTTCGTTGACGCTCGCCGCGCCAGATTCGGATGGAGTCGTCGACGCCGCGATCGGCCAAGATGCTGTGATTCCCTGCGGCGATGCGGCGAACAAGAAGCGCGCCAAAACCGATCCTGACGAGGAGATCGATGGTGAGACTTCATGCCGCCGCCGGCCTCCACCACCCACCGCCGTTGCCGCCGCCGCCGCCGCCGCCGTCCCGGAGCCAGTGTGGGTGCGTGCCGAGCTCTTCCCTCTCCATGGCCTCCCCATGGACATGCCGCCGCTTCGCTTCATCGTGGCGAAGCTCTTGCAGCGCTCGGACTTCTACCCGCAGCAGGCGCGCTTCCTCTTGCCGTCCAGCGCCGCCGACAACCTCCGCGCCTTCCTCTCCGCCCAGGAGGGAGAAGCGTGCGGCCTCAACGAAACCAGCCGCCGCCGCCGCCGCCGCAGAGAAAAGCTAGCGGAAGCGACACGCGGCGGCGGCGAGAAGAGAAGGGAGGAGCCGACGAGGTACGAGGGCGTGCCGGTGACCGTCTACCTGCGCGGCGGACTCGTGTGCGAGCTGAAGCTGAGCAAGTTCAATGGCACCAAGGCCACGGTGATCAACGGCGGCGGGTACGTCAAATTCATGGCAAATGGTGGCCTCGTCAGGGGTGACCGCGTTGAGGGATTGGCATTCCGGCGGCCGCCTAATTATCGTCTCTGCTTCGTCATCGCCAAGAATGACGGTTAGCGTTAATTTTTTATGGAGATTGCCAACCGCCGTAAATTTGGATTAGTTATCAGGATCAGTTTGTTTTCTAGGTTTTCTTTTTAGAAAATTGTTAGTCCATCCATACATAAATATGGATTATTACCAGGAATTTATCAGTTTGTTTTGGTACGTTTCTTTTTTTTTATACATTTTAAAGAAATTTGTTAGTCCAACTATACGTAGAGTTGTATTCAGTTATATGTTCCACGCAAAAAAGAAAAAGAAAAAGGTTGTAGAATTGTAGTATGTTACGCGGAGGTGACAAGAGATCGGTTGTCCGATCGAAATCTTCAAAAATCGGGTGCTGACGTAAGCGTCCGATTTACGTGCAAAACTATTTTAAACTGATTTTTCTCTTAAATTACTTATCCAAATTATGATTCGATTGCACTATTAAATTCGTTGTAATTAAATCTTCAAAACAAGACCACACATGGATATATTCCGTCGAAATTTTTTTTAGCTTATTATTGAATTTTTTTTAAAGGTTGCACGATGCTCCATCAGGTATATCGGAATTGTTTCACTAAGTAGATCGAAAATGTTTCACTCGTTTAAATCGGGTGTTGTTTCACCTTATATAAAAACAATGTTTCAGCAAATAGTGAAAGAATGTTTCGGTTCACTACGACATTTGATCTATACATAGTGAAACATTATAAGTATACTAGGTGAAACATTTTTCGGTGGAACAAAAAAATAAAACGAATTCCCTTAATAGGGGGTTTCCAAAATATGTGGGTTTTTTTTTTCAATGGAGTATTTCAGTTCACTGCAACATTAGATCTATACATAGTGAAACATTGTGATTACACTAGATGAAACATTTTTGATGAAACAAAAAATAAAATAAATTCCCTTAATAGGGGGTTTCCAAAAAAATATGAGTTTTTTTTGTTGCAATGACAGGTGTTAGCAGAGAACGCTGGTGGGGCCAGAGCGTGCATGCATGCATGCACGCACGGGGAGGGGCGCGGGGGAGCGTCCGATCCGGCTCCCCCCGCGCCGGGCGACCGGATCAGAGCATTATCGATGATACGCAGCATCTCAATGAGAACAAATAAGTAGGACGGAGATGATCTGTATTTTTGTGTAAAACATTGTGACCATTTTTATTCTTCCTCCAAAATCTACTCCCTCCATCTAAAAGTGTTGAGCATATTTTATTTTTTATTTTTTTAAAGATATGATCATACTACCTCTGTTTTTAACAGATGACACCGTTAATTTTTTGTCGCACGTTTAACCATTTGTCACGCTGGAAAGTCTGTGTTTCATTTCCTGGTATAGTATACCTCAATCAGAACGGATAAACAAAGGGAGGATATCTGTATTTTTGGCGCCAAACATGGTTTACCATTCTCTTTCCCTCGAAAATGCTATACTAATTAGGATAAGAAAAAGTTTAAGCCGAGAAGAATCGCGTATCGGAGCACGACTCCGTCGTGAGCAAGCGGAGTCCGAGTCCGAGTCCGACGCAGCGACGCTCGTTCCGAGTCGGATTCGCCGCCGGTGTCCATAAATCGTCACGCGCGCGAAATCATCCCGTCCCGCGCTTTCTTCTTCGCCGCCGCTCCCGTTCCCGCTCGCCGTCTCGCGATATCGGATCGAGGGTGGCCGGCTGCTACGACTCGCGCGCGCGCGGCAGGCATGGCGACGAAGCGCAAGTGCCCCGCCAATGGCGACGACGGCGGCGTGGCCGACCACGAGCCGGTAGGAGGTGCTTTCTTCGCCTCCCCGCCGCCGGAGAAGAAAGCCAAGTTGACCGTCGCCGTCGCCGTCGCGCCCTCCTCCTCTTCTGCCACCGCCGCCGCCGCCGCCGCGGGGGAGGCGACGGGCAAGCGCGAGCACGGAGGCTTCTTCGCCTTCGCGAGGCCGGAGAACAGCACCAGGCTGAGCGTCGCCGTCGCGTCCTCCTCCTCCTCTTCTGCATCCGCCGCCGCGGAGAAGGCGATGGCCAAGCTGACCGTCGCCGGTGTCGCGCCCTCCTCCTCTTCTGCATCCGCCGCCGCGGGGAAGGCGACGGCCAAGCGCGAGTACGGAGGCTTCTACGACTTCGCGAGGCCCGACAACAAGACCAGGTGGCGCGTCGCTGTCGCGTCGTCCGCCGCCGCCGCGGCGGACACGTCGTCGTCTTCTCCGTCGCCGGCGACGGGGGAGCAGCCGGAGGCGAACCGGTGCGCGACGTGCCGGAGGAAGGTGGGGCTGACGGGGTTCAAGTGCCGGTGCGGCGGCACGTTCTGCGGCGGCCACCGCTACGCTGACGAGCACAGCTGCGGCTTCGACTACAAGAGCTCCGGGCGGGAGCTGATCGCCAAGCAGAATCCGGTCGTCGTCGCCGACAAGCTGGCCTTCAGAATTTGATCGAGAATCCTCAACTACTATCCATGAGGACAAATCGAAGTAGCTGAATTTGTTCTTCAATCTTGTGGGAAGTTGAATCCTTGTATGTAATGATCAATTTTCTGTGCCCTGTGCACAATTAATTTGATGTAATTTTCGTTAAAGAAAAGTTAGTAGTTTGCTGTAACAGAGTCAGCTTAATTCAGTTGATTTATCTATTTGTTTCGATTGATATATGCAGAAGCAAAGTACAAATCTTTATATACAGCTTATGAGCTTAGTTAGTGGAGCACCATATAGTACTGTCGATTGCTCTCAGCTGCACACTCCACAAGCATTGTTCTAATGTTCAGAGTTTCTCCGTGACAATGGAAGAACTATCTGCTCGTTTAATTACCTCTAAGATGCAAGCTAACACTTATCGAGAAATATGTACAGAAAATAGAAGATCTACTTTATTACAATCAATCTGACGAAATTGCTCCTTTTGATGCAAAATAATTTCGGGCCGTTTTCTCTGGCCCGTTCTGTAATCACGTGATATCTGGGCCACTTGCAATGGGCTAGGAGTATCTCTGAAAACCTTTGTTGAAAAAAGAAATAAGTTCACCTATTATCCCTCAACTTTACGGCGAGTGTGAATGACATCCCTAATTTCTAATAACAAAAATCTTCACCCATCGAATGTTGAAAACCGTGATGATGTTGAGGTGGCGTCATGTGATGATTTTTGTCTTGAGCTCCCAAATCTAGGCAGCGGTGACCCTTCTACTCCCCTGACGTTTCAGAAGGTGGCGTGCTCGAGAACGATGTCGTCGATTCATTTACAGGAACCCACAATGGTGGAGCATCAGAAAAGTGGATGGACGTGTTGTGAATTTTCAATGTTTAAGTCCATGCATATGAATGTTTCATTATTTCCAGAAAAATATTGCAGTGGGTTTTGGATGACGTCATATTTATTTCTTCAATTTTGGATCTATATATGTTTCAACAGCTCAAAAATCATTTATTTCATCCAATGATTTAATTATCTATCACCGCTTTCAAGAGTTGAAGCATTATTTCATTGATTACTGAAACCTTTTTTTGCAATTGTTTTTTTTTTTAAAAAAAACTTGTCTAAAACTCCAAAAACTCATGTAAAGCCAGGAGACAATTCTGACAACTACGTGTCGTGTCTACGGGCCTCATCGTTTAATTTATTCAGTGAATAAGACAAATGCTAAAAAAGACATATTAGTAGCGATCTAAAAATAAATGCTAAAAAAGACCAAATAAATAAAAGGTAATATGTTAACAAAATTTATATATACATATTCTTATCCTTCTAAAAATAAATGCTAAAAAATAAAGTTTGATAAAGAAACCATAATTAAAGTTAAATTTGAATTAAATTTTACTGAGAAGTATATAAGCATAGATGAAAAAACGAGGCTTCTATATCGGAGTACGGTCTAGTATATCTGATTTCGGGAAAGATTTTCTTTTCCTTCGGTAAGCTAACACGGAGTCCGCTACTCTGTTGGAGACGACGTCGCTAGTCGGCTGGCAAGGAGAGTCCGACTTGCCGTCTTTCTCCCTCCCACCATCCCATAAATCGCAGGGGCACCCAACCCACAACTCCAACTCGCCAACCCACCCTGTCCCCGCCGCTCGATCGCCGCCGTTCTCGCCCGAAGAAGGAAAGCGCCATGGCGTCGATGAAGCGGAAGTGCCCCGATGACGAGACGGCCTGCGGCTCCGGCGCCGGCGCCGCCATGTGCGTCATCGGCTGCGGATTCTTCGGCTCCGAGGCAACCAACAACATGTGCTCCCGGTGCTACCGCGAGCGCTCCGCGGACAACGACGCCGTGGAGGAGGCGGCTGCGGCCAACAGCGACCTCGAGCTGGCTGGCGTCTTCGCCTCTGCGCCGCCGGAGACGACGAAGAAGAAGGCCAGGCTGAGCGCCGCCGTCGCGTCACCGGCGGCTGCGGCGGCGGAACAGCCGGCGGCGAAGGCTGCTACGGCGGCGAACAGGTGCGCGACGTGCCGGAAGAAGGTGGGGCTGACGGGGTTCAAGTGCCGGTGCGGCGGCAACTTCTGCGGCGGCCACCGCCACGCCGACGCCCATAGCTGCGGCTTCGACTACAAGAGCGCCGGGAAGGAGCAGATCGCCAAGCAGAACCCGCTCGTCGTCGCCGACAAGCTGGCCACCCGGATTTGAGCCCTCCTCTCCTTATCCATGGAATCCATGAATCCATCAGCAATCTGCAAAACCATCGACGAGCACAAGCAAACATAGAGTAGCAGCTCAGTAATCTGTTTTGAAACATGTAAGATTGAATACTTGCATGTAATTTAGTAGTATTTGTTCTCACTGAAGAAACATGTTCCCATTGACAAGAATCTTTATTTATGAGCCAAAAGAACAGATCTTTGTTTAGGTGATAGAAATCATCCATTTGTTAAGCTTGCTGTTGATTGATGCACGCATCAATGAGTACAAATTGACATAAGCAGGTTCTGGTTCAATCCCTGCTTACTGGCTTGCACATATTTTTTTAGTGTCAATACAGTCACTCGCAAGCTGAATTTGATCGATGTTCTAGTTCTACCAATCCCAGTATCTCGATTGTATCTCTTGATTTATATGCTACTTTTTTTTTTGTTGGGAGGAGGGGTGTGTGTGTGTGTGTGGGTGGGTGGGGTGGGGTGGGGGGGGGGGGGGACGGAAGCCTTGTCAGCAATGCTCAATTGCTCAAAGTTCCTCGATGGCAATGGATTGTTCACTGTTAATTTAGTTTCCCCTGAGATGCAAGATTTATAGCTAACTGTGCAGCTTGTAGTAGCAATTGCAACCAACAGATCTAATCGATCCGACAAAGGATTTTGATTCTTTTGATCACTAGACGTGGTGGAACGGCAACTATATAGCAAATAGGAGCAATATCGATCAAAATTACACCGTGAGGTTGGGTTATGTTATACTGCCCCTGCCTTCGCGATCGGCTCAGCTCCGCCGTCCCCCTTCGCCGCCGGCCGCCGCACCGCCGTTTCTCCGCGGCCCACTCACCGCCCCGATGCAGGCCGCGGACGTGATGCGGCCCATCTTAGTGGGCCCGTAGTTGGCCTTAGGTTGTAGGAATAAGTTCACCGGAGGTCCCTCGACTTAACAACGAGATTTTTTAAAGTCCCTTAAATATAAAACCAGAAATGTATATCTCTAAACTTACGTAAATCGTGCACACAAGATCCTATTGCAGTATATATCTGGTGGTTTTGCTGACGTGGCATCCTAGTCAGAAAAAAAATTAAAAAATGTACGTGGGGCCCACCTGTCAGCTACACATAGTTTTTCTTCTCCTTCTCTCTCTTTTCTATCTTCTCTCTTCCCTTCGGGCCGGCGGCGGGCGGAATCGGCGAGGGCGGCGGGCGTCCGGCCAGCCGTGCAAGCTGCGCGGCGAGCTGCTCGTCGACGAGATCCTGACGCATCTCCCCATCGCCGCCACAGGAGGGCACACCACCTCCTTCTACGCTTGCTCGCTCCGCGACGGCGACGGCGAGGCGCCGGCGGCCGCCGCCCACGAGCTCCTCACCGTCGCCGACATCAGCGCCGACCACGCCGTGCTGTCGCCGACGCCGTGCAGAGGCCTCACGCTCATCTTCGACGCCTACAGGTCAGAGTACTATGAGCATGGATGAAGCCAATCAATGCTGCAGGAGGCAGTCCACGTCCAGATGGATGGCCATGGCCATGGCCATGGCATTGGCATGACATATCTTGGCATGAATGGCTCTTCAAGAAACGCAACCTCCATGATACGCCGCCATTCTCCAACTTCTGCGACCTCGCCGCCCTCGACGCCTCGCTGTGCGCCGTCTTCGACAACCGCCTCTTCGGCCGCGTCTACGGGCTCATTGTTAGATTAATGGGCTGGGCCCAATTAAATTCTAATAAATTCCATTTGACCCACATTAAATGCTATGGGTAATAATACCACCTTGGAAATCTAAGTGAAGAGGTTTAAACTTAAACACGGAGCTAGTGGAGACTCTCTGTTGACCGGTTGAGATGGTGCGCGGACAACTAGGCGGGGCGAGGCGAGGCAGACAGCTGCTGCTTGGACGGTAATAAACACGGATAATTGATTTCGTATCAACGGACGATAATAAACACGGATCTCTCTCGTTTTGTAACGGACGGTAATAAACACGGATAATTGATTTCATATCAATGAACGGTAATAAACACGGATAATTGATTTCGTATCAATGAACGCACGGAATTAAACACCATGAATTGATTCCGTCGTCGTTTTGTAACAGACGATAATAAACACGGATAATTGATTTCGTATCAAATGAACGCGTCGGTTACGGAATTAAACACCGTGAATTGATTCCGTCGGTTACGGAATTAAACGTCGTGAATTGATTCCGTATTAACGAGCGCGTTGGTAACGAAATTAAACACCACGGTTGATGACTCCGAACGTTACTCTCGCGCTCGCATATATATACTTCGCAGCGACCAGAAGGACGGAAGACGTTCTTCCCAACCTCTCTTGCACTTCGAGTTCCTCCTCCTTCGCAGCGACCAGAAGGATGGACTCAATTATGACTATTGGAAGGAAGCGGTACGCCTGTAGGATGCAAATGGGTTTTCAAGAAAAAGCTTAGGCTTGATGGTACAATTGAAAAGTATAAGGCAAGGCTTGCGGCCAAGGGTTATACCCAAAAAAAAGGCGAGGACTTTTTCGACACTTATTCACCGGTTGCTCGCTTGACCACGATTCGAGTACTACTTGCTCTAGCAGCCTCTCATGGTCTACTCGTCCATCAGATGGATGTTAAGACAGCTTTCCTCAATGGAGAGTTGGAGGAGGAGATCTATATGGATCAACCAAATGGGTATGTACTAGAAGGTCAGGAGGAAATGCTGTGCAAGCTGTTGAAGTCCTTATATGGTCTCAAACAAGCGCCTAAGCAATGGCATGAGAAGTTTGACAATACACTTACATCTGCTGGCTTTGTTGTGAACGAAGCTGACAAATGTGTGTACTATCACTATGGTGGGGGAGAGGGAGTGATCTTGTGTTTATATGTCGATGACATATTGATCTTTGGGACCAGCCTCAATGTGATTGAGGAGGTCAAGGACTTTCTGTCCAAAAGCTTTGAAATGAAGGATTTGGGAGTGGCTGATGTTATTCTTAACATTAAACTTCTGAGAGGAGATGAGGGTGAGATTACACTTGTGCAATCTCACTATGTGGACAAGGTCTCGAGTCGCTTTGGTTATAGTGACTGCAAGGCAGCTCCTACTCCTTATGATCCTAGTGTGCTATTAAGGAAAAACCGAAGAATAGCAAGGGATCAATTGAGATACTCCCAGATTATTGGTTCATTGATGTACTTAGCTAGTGCAACGAGGACTGACATCTCATTTGCTGTGAGCAAGTTGAGCCAGTTTGTTTCAAATCCGGGAGATGATCATTGGCATGCTCTTGAAAGAGTAATGCGCTATCTAAAAGGGACAATGAGCTATGGAATTCACTACGCTAGGTACCCAAAAGTACTGGAGGGCTATAGTGATTCAAACTGGATATCTGATGTTGATGAGATAAAGGCCACAAGTGGGTATGTGTTCACACTTGGAGGGGGCGTTGTTTTCTGGAAGTCTTGCAAGCAGACCATCTTAACGAGGTCAACAATGGAAGCAGAACTCACATATTTAGATACTGCCACAGTTGAGGCCGAATGGCTTCGTGAGCTCCTGATGGACTTGCCAGTGGTTGAAAAACCGGTACCAGCAATCCTGATGAACTGTGATAATCAAACAGATTTAATTGTTTAATATAATCTCGTGAATTTTATGACATCGGACCTCCAGCCGATGCATGCTTTAACCTTCGGATCAATGCTTATTATATATTGTTTCTAGCCGATTGGTTTCTACTCGATTATATTGTTATTTTATTACATCAGCCGATTGCCTTTATATCATCATCTACATTGGACATATAGCCGATTGCTTAAACCCTATCGCTATCGGCTGGTATATGCATCGGCTATTATCGGCTATCGGCTGGAATATCTTGTCAGTTGCAGGACCAAACTGACTGGCACGCCCGCATCTCATTAATCTTTGGACCTGCACAGGAGTTAAGCAGATCTCCCAGGCCGGTGTATTCGATTTTTTCGTCAACAATAGTCCATTGTTCGGTTGTGATCTGGTGTAGCTCTTTTCCTAGGTGGAAGTTCAACTTAACAGTCCCCACCGAAACACTGGTATAACAAACAAGATCAGAATCGAGAGCATTTCCTGTGAGCCATGAAATTTGGTGGGGATTGTTAGATTAATGGGCTAGGCCCAATTAAATCCTAATAAATTCCATTGGCCCACATTAAATGCTATAGGTAATAATACCACCTTGGAAATCTAAGTGAAGAGGTCTCAACTTAAATACGGAGCTAGTGGAGACTCTCTGTTGACCGGTTGAGATGGTGCGCGGACAACCAGGCGGGGCGAGGCGAGGCGAGGTAGACAACTGCTGCTGCGCTCTCTCGTTTTGTAACGGACGGTAATAAACACGGATAATTGATTTCGTATCAATGAACGCGTCGGTTACGGTATTAAACGTCGTGAATGGATTCCGTCGGTTACGGAATTAAACACCGTGAATTGATTCTGACGGTTACGGAATTAAACGCCGTGAATTGATTCCGTATTAACGAGCGCGTCAGTTACGAAATTAAACACCGCGGTTGATGACTCCGAATGTTACTCTCGCGCTCGCATATATATACTCCGCAGCGACCAGAAGGACGGAAGAAGTTCTTCCCAACCTCTCTTGCACTTCGAGTTCCTCCTCCTCTGTTCCAGAGCTGCAGAATCCTTCCCTAGATCTGTTCACCTGCGCGCACAGGTGAACGGGACGAGCAGGTGCCTCCGAAACTCCGTCCGCTTGAGAACCTGCACAGGTAGGCGGGCGATCAAGTTTTTGGGTAGCGCTTCAAGCGCGACTGCTCTTGTACTGCTGCTGCATCGACGCCTTCACAAAGATGTCAACGGAGATTGGAGACAAGATGATGAATGACATCAACGGAGGCAATACTGCCTCAAAATCCAGCGGTGGGACGTTCTCGGGGTATACTTTCATTCTCCCGATTCTATTAGATGTTTCTTTGTTAATACTCTTTGTAATGGCAACATTGCGTTACTATGTAAAGTTTGATGCTTATTTCATATTAAGCATACTCAAGTTGTATACATCTAGCACTGTCACTAGATCTATTCATATTGTAAATGTCATGTTTATTATCTTAATATTTAGGATTAAAATATGCCGAATTATGACCAAATTTCAAATACTCTTCACGTGGAGCGGCCTGTCGTCGCCATCACTGTCATGGTCGGTGCGGTGCTCCATCAACTTGCAGAGCCTGTCGGAGCAGGTGAGCGAGGAGCTCGCCGGTGAGCGCGTGAGCGTGCCGCTGTGCCGCGCGGGAGCGGGAAGCAGCAGCAGCAAGATCCTGCTCGCCACGGGAGGACACAAGGTATTCGTCTACGACGTCGAGCGCAACACCGTGGAGCGCGTGTTCCGCATGCAAGACATGGTCGACGTGTCCTCCTCCCTCCCGCCGCAATCAGCCGCCTCGGCGCCGTCACGCGATGAGCGGCGAGCGGAGGAAGGGGCAGCAATGGCGGAGGTCCGCCGCCGCGCTCGCCCGCCGTCCACTCCGCCCGCAGCCCGCCGCCGCTCTGCTGCCGCGATAGCCGATTCTGCCCACCGCCGGCCCCAAGAATGGAAGAGAGAGAGAAAAAAAGAGAAGAGATGGAGAAGAAAAAATATGTGTAGCCGACAGGTGGGCCCCACGCATTTTATTATTTTTTTTTTTGTTGACTAGGATGCCACGTCAGCGAAACCACCCATATATACTGCCATAGGACCTTATGTGCACGGTTTATATAAGTTTAGGGGTAACATTTCTGGTTTTGTGGTTAAGGTACCTTAAAAGTTCTCGCTGTTAAGTTGAGGGACCTCCGGTGAACTTATTCCTAGGTTATATCTTTTTTTTTCTTTTCTTCCTTTTTAATCAAGGTTACATACTTACATTCCATAGTCCTTTGATTTTCTTAAAGAGTAAATTCACAAAACCATAGGCATCAATAACGTAAAACCTATGTTCTACAATTTGTGTCGTGAGTTTCTTGGCAAAATATTCCATAAAACCCTAGCTGCAAGGTTATATCGTTAATTTAATAAATATGTTCATCTATAATAATTGTTAAAACATTTGTAATACATGTGGATTATATGCGTATTTTACCCTACATAAAAATATGAGGTTTCTCGAAACAATTTTATCTCCAAATATAAGATTCCTTAAACACAAATAACAATAATAATTAAGGTTTTCTTCGCCAATACGTGGAGTTTGGTGAAGTTTGCGCTTTGAAAATGAAAAAACATTTTGTTTCATAAACTCTTGGTAAATTTTGCTACAGGACACTTCTTATATGTGGTTTAGCCCTAGGACACTGCTCAAACTTACTTTTAGGAGAAAATACTCTATAAACGTGGTAATTTGCCAGTGGACACCGTACCGATTAAAATAATACTTTCCGGTTGGAGGTTGGAGAGTAGAGAAAAATCGCGTGAAATGTCAAAAATGCCCATGGGCCCACATGTCAGCTCTATCTCCTCTCTCTCTTCTCATCTCTCTCTATTCTCAGAGGCGCACGGGGCGGCGTCGGTCGCGGCGGAGATGGTGAGGACGGCGGCCGGCGGAGTGGAGCAGGGCGTCGGCTGCGACGGAGTGGAGCTGGCGGCCGAAGCAGGCGGGCGAGCGCGCGGTGGCCGGCGGAGTGGAGCGGGGCGGCAGCGGCGATGGTGGACGAGCGCGTGGCCGGCGGAGCGGCAGCGTCGGCCGAGCGGAGTGGCAGCGGCGGCGAGCGAGCGCGCGGCAGGCGGCAGTTAACGGCGTGCAAGAGCCACGGCGGCGGGCGGCTGGCGAGAGCGGCGCATCCTCCCCCCTCTCCCGCCGGCCTCATCTCCCCCCTTCCGGCTGGCCTCCTCCCCCCTTCTCCCGCCGTCGCTCCACTCAGCCTATCGCGCGCTCGCTCGTTGCCGTTGTCGCAGATGGTGGCGAGGAACAGCACGAGCATGTCTACCCTCACCAACGCCTGCAGGAATGAGCAGCCCTCCCCCTGCGCCGGCGGGTTGAACATGTGTTTCAGGCAAGAACTGAGGCAACAAGACTGCGGCGCCGGCGCCGGAGACGATGACGATGACGGTGCCTCTGTTTTGGGCTTGGTGGTGATCGTTGACAATTGCATGGCGGCGGCTGGCTTTTCGATGGTCATTGTGGGGGGCTCGCGGAGGGAGTCGCCGAGCTCTTTCTTGATCTGGTACTCCTACTTGATGACGACGACGAGCGGGAGGAAGAGGATGAGGAGGAGCGTGGTGGCCGACACGACGTAGGCGGTGTGCGAGAAGTTGGTCTGGTTCTGTACCACGATCATGGTGACCAGGTAGGTGGCGAGCATGATGGAGATGTAGAGGAAGCAGAAGAAAGCGTCGTTGCTGGTGGCGGCGGAGGCCTCGAGCTCGCCGTCGGCTCGGCGGCGGCGGCTGGGGAGATACGTCATGATGCGGACGGTGTGGACGAACAGGATGAAGATGGCGGCGGGGAGCCACGCGATGAGCAGCACGAGCGACTTGGCGTCGTCGCCATAGATGGCGACGTAGAGCTGCATGAAGATGGCGCCGCTGAGCCCGACGAATCCCTTGAGCAAGCCGAGCTCGATGCCCCGGCTCTCCGGGAAATTTTTGACACAGGTGACGAGCACGCCGGTGTTGGCAAACGACTGCGAGTTGGCGCCAGCTCCGCTCCGCCGCAGCCGACGCCTTGCTCCACTCCGCCGGCCGCCGTCCTTGCTATCTCCGCCGCGACCGACGCCGCCCCATGCGCCTCTGAGAATAGAGAGAGATGAGAAGAGAGAGAGAGGAGATAGAGCTGACATGTGGGACCAAGGGCATTTTTGACATTTCATACGATTTCTCTCTCCTCTTCAATTGGAAAGTATTATTTTAATCGGCGCGGTGTTGTTAACAGCGAAATTTGGTAAGCCTGGAGTAGTCATCGGCTTAGAGTCAGTATCGGCTTCGAAGTCCTGAGATTAGCCGATGAGAGTTGTCAAGTCGTCAGTTGTCGGATTCTTGCTATATTCGGTTAAGGAAATTGATCTACTAAAGAAAGCTTATCCAAAAGAGACCGAGTTCAAAGAGAATACGGCATGGCAAGTTATCTATTAATTATAATAGTTTGTTAGTTTCCTTTTATCTTTAGGAAAGTTTCTTTCTTTTCCGACAAGAACTTGTATCAACTCATGGGTATAAGTATGTATACCCGGGGTCTATGTAATCTATCGCTACGATCAATACAATTCGGCGCACCGCCACCCTTTTTACTTCTACTTTTGTTTTTACGTTCCGGCGGAACTTGGCACTCGACGCGGGGCTGCATCGTCTTCGATCTCCGGTGAAGGGATAAGTCCAATGTTCCGCCGGTCCAGGCAATTGTATCGTCTACGTCGGCGTCGTTTAAGGCTGCATCAGGACATTCGACCTCTTGGATTACTCTGGTTTGGATAATATATTTGCCTGGCTATTTATCATATGTCTATGTTAATCTACTCCTAGCATCTCAATTTAGCTCTATCGGCTGTCTCTCGCTTTAGGGTTTCTGCCAGTATCAGCTAAATCGCCTTGCTAGATTAGATTAGCCTAGGCATCTACCACCCTGAAAATCAGTCAACGGCTTGATTGTCTAGATATTATGTTTCTTTTCATACTTAGTGCTGCATCAGTTAAGTTTGATCTACTAAGTCATGCTTAGAACCATAATCTCTAGCATGCTTCTTGATTGCCAATAAGGGTTTCATCGGGGTTTCAGCCGATGAGTTATCTGGACGTTGCATCGATTTACAAGGATTGCATACATACTGGATTTAGCCGATCGCAATAAGATTTAATTGTTTAATATAATCTTATGGATTTTATGACATCGGACCTCCAGCCGATGTATGCTTTAACCTTCGGATCAGTGCTTATTATATATTGTTTCTAGCCGATTGGTTTCTACTCGATTATATTGTTATTTTATTACATCAACCGATTGCTTTTATATCATCATCTACATTGGACATATAGCCGATTGCTTAAACCCTATCGCTATCGGCTGGTATCGGCATCGGCTATTATCGGCTATTGGCTGGAACTACTCCATCGGCTTGTCAGCCGATCGGCTGTTTTGATCTCCTATTTGCATATCTTGTCAGTTGTAGGATCAAACTGACTGACACGCTCGCATCTCAACAATCTTTGGACCTGTACAGGAGCTAAGCAGATCTCCCAGGCCGGTGTGTTCGATTTTTTCGTCAACAGTTGTCCACTGGCATTACCACGTTTATAGAGTGTTTTTCCCCAAAAATGAGTTTGGGCAGTGTCCTAGGGCTAAAACCATACATAAGCAATGTCTTATAGCAAAATTTGCCCGACTTTTTGTTGACGTCAATGCATCAGGCATCTCATTCCCGATTGCTGATATGAAAGTACCCCAAACGACGAGATGGCAACCGACTCAAGCACGGTTGCCGCCATGTTGAGCCTGTCGTGAACTTGTGATTTCTTCGGCGTGCGACTTGAAAGGTGGAAGTAGCTTCTCTATAGCACACAAACAACACGATGAATCGATGGCTATGGAGAAGAGAAGACAACTGCCAGTGTGAAAGATGATGAGCACGTCTATAGTGCTCCCAATGTTGACCCCAAGAACAAGGTAGCAAGACCATGATAAGCGTGGTTGCCAATTTAGGACAAATCTAAAGCACTTAACGAGTATACATGAAGCTACATGCAACTACATACATTTATGCAGCAACAATTGATCGGCTACAATGGCTGTCACAACAGCAACTTGAAATTATATATTGCAAGCTACAGCGGCTTTTCAAATACCGTAGCCGCTGTGACCAGGGGCAGAGACAGGAATAGGGTAGCCAGCAATGCCGCCCTACTCTTAATCCTAAATATTCATTAAAATTTTATTTTAAAACTTTCAAAACTAGAATATAAAGACAGAATTATATAAATTCTAGCTCCGCTACTGACTGGCAACAATTCAATAGGATTACCTCTAAGCATTTCGAATTGTACATTAATATCATCTGCGCTAGCATGAGTTGTGCCATGCTTAACCAACAAATTGGACCTTAATGAAGCTCCACTTGTACAACTACTAAAACTTTCAACTAAATCCGAACTTAACCAGCCGTGTTCAGGCGACGAGCCCCACCTGTACACATTAAACACTCAATCATCCAGTTTCAGCTGGGTCCCACAAAGTGATTTCAAATGGGCCCCACAACAATCGCCCTCATGTTGAATCTTCGCGTCTAGAAGCATCCGGCTCCTAATCCCCACCAGATTACACTACCATTCCACTTAGTTTAATTTAATTATAATTAATCTTTTTAGCCCAACCCAACCACCCCCTAATCACAAAATCAAATTTAATCATCCCACTTTTAAAAAATCGAAGCGAAAAGTTGAAAAAGCCGTGTCCGAATGCGGAAATGGCTGGCCTTTATATACAAACCCCGACGCCACGCAGCTCGCCCGAAGAAGAAAAAAAAGGAAGGGAAAAAAAAAAAGAAGGCGACGCGAAAAGCAGAAAGGAAAAAAGCTCCGTTCTCTCCTGGAAGAACAGGTTGGGGGAAGGAGAGGAGAGGAGAATCCGCGTAGGCTGCCCCCCCCCTCCCCCCCCCCCCCCCCCCCGGGCAGATCCGATCGATCGGGCCTCTCCGGCGAACCCCTCCTTCTCGCGGTAAGGCTCGATCTGAGATTGTTTGCTATTGGTGGTGGCATGTAATTTTGCTTGCTGGTATATGGTTGGTTTGTTGAATTGTAAGATGTTTTAGTCTTGGTTGCGGTCGATCTAGGATTTGATTGATCGGTTAGATGAGTAGATTGGCGTGGTTGATGGTTAGGCACGGATTAGTATGTCTCAATTTGGTGTGCCTGCTATGATGATGGATGAATTGCCTTTGACTTTTTGGGTATGAAAACATGGGGGTAAATTTACCCAGAGAGATTAGTTTCCGGATGGGGTAATTGTTTGTTGCTGGCCTTGATTACACGCCGGACGTAGCTGAGATTTGTTGACCAACATACCAAGTGCGTTTAGCTGGTAGGATGGCTTTCTTGTGGTGTTCACTTCTGTGGACAGGATATTGTTGTATTGTTGAGGTTTCTTGCGGTTTACTCAGCAGAGATTGCAATGATCATGAAAGCAATTGCATCGAATTTTTGTGGTCTAAGCATGGGAATTCACAATGGTACGGTGTTGCTTTGCTGTCGACGAATATGGAAATTGGGGATTGTACAAGGTTTTTTCATGTGTATGGAAACGACAATACATTGTACCAGCTTAATATATGATCGCTTCATTTGTTTGCGTTGGTTTAGCTCATCATGGTGCCATCTCTGTTTTGCTGGGGGCTGGTCTCACACACAACTTATTGCAAATAGGCACATTTTTAGTTTCTCTCCCACATATGTGCGTGCTAGGCAATATTTTTATCACCAGGTAATACATATTGAAAAGTGAAGTAGTCCAATCTAGATTCTATCCATATATATGCATATTTTTTCTGTTAATATATCACCAGGGAATACCTTTTGAGAACGGGAGTAGCCCAATCTGGTAAATGGTTATGAACTAGTCTGTGTCAATTGTCGAGGTCTGATCAAACTCATTTGCTAACTGCTAAGGCGGTTCCTCTGTCCATAAATATGCCACTTATTTGGTAATACTCAGTGAGTACCTGTGACATTTCATCTCAATGATAGGAATGGATTACTAAATTCGTGTTGTACGTGGGGATGAGTTATTGTCACAGACAGGGCAGTTCCTCCCAATTGTTATTGCCCTTGGGTGATCAGATGCAATGGAGTTTTATTAGCACTATTCTTTGTGACCTTGAACCTTATTGGCAGGTACAACCAACTAAATTTGTTCTGTAGGTTGGGATGTTGTCTTGTCATGCATGGTCTACTCAATTATATCATGTAATAAAGTTATACTCCACACTTGTGAGAAAATTCTTGCTGATGGGGTGATGGCTATCTGACTCTTACCTAGTTCCAACTACCTTATGCATTTGGTGCAATGGCCATGTCGAATGATCTTGAAGTTTATTGATTAATGATTAAGCTGTTATTTTCTATTGAAGGTGCAGTTGGTGTTCCTTACAATGGCACAAGAGAGCTGGAAAAAGGAGGCAGAGGAGACTGGAGTCCACACACCTGAGGCCCCTATATTGTGCGTTAACAACTGTGGCTTCTTTGGCAGCCGGATGACAGAAAACATGTGCTCAAAGTGTTATAGGGACACCGTTAAGGCCAAGACAGTGGCCACTGTTGTGGAGAAGAAACCTCTTGCTTCATTGTCTTCCACGCCTTTGGTGGCAGAAGTCACAGATGGAGGGTCTGGTTCAGTCGCAGATGGGAAACAAGTAATGGAGGAGGATACACCAAAGCCACCCAGTAACCGTTGCTTATCATGCCGGAAGAAGGTTGGGTTGACAGGATTCAAGTGCCGCTGCGGAGGCACCTTCTGTTCAATGCACCGCTATGCCGATTCACACAAATGCACATTTGATTACAAGCAGGCCGGGAGGGAGCAGATTGCCAAACAGAATCCTCTTGTGAAAGCTGACAAGATCACCAAAATCTGATGGCGGTTCTGGAGGAGCGATGCTCGTTTATTTCCTCATGGTGCTACTTGATCTGTCAAGTTTACTTCAAGATTATACTTCAGGGGTTGGATGTATCTATCATTCTCCTGGGATTTGCTTTGCCAATGAACGCCTTCGACAAACACCACGGATTGATGTCTCTCTAGCACTGGAGCACTGCTCAATGCGCTTGGGCACGCCTTCAAGGCTATATTTCTTGGTGTTTGCGTGGGAACTTTCATTGGCACAGGTGCACTTCTCCTTATTTGCAGTATGAATAATGTAAATATTTATATTTTATTCAGTATGCAATTCTACTGATTACATTATTATGCTCAAGGTTCGCCAGGCTTCCATTATCACCTGCTACAGTTTGTTTGGATAGATTACTGTGTGTATTGTAGATATAATACTTTTGGTGCCGTAATGTTGTTATCCAGTGTCAATACCTCCTATTCAGAGCTTGTTTAGAAGGATCCCGGTTGGTGATAAGCATGGTTGCTCTGATCTTGTTTTGTTAGTGATATGATGGCATGAGCCAACCATACTACAAGATAAATTTCTTACAAGAGATAACAGTGGAACATAATCAATCAACCATCGGGTAGCCACTGCCCAGTGTTTAAGAACAGCTTGGCTGCACCAGTGATGCAGCTCCATCTTTCAGGCACTAAATTTATTATAGTTGGTTAGCTCGCACTACACATCTGCATGGGAACTAGTTATTTTTGCTAACTTGCAATGAAGGAAAAGTTGTGCATCTAGACCTATGTTATACTGGATCCCGGAGCCATGTGTTCGCTGCATCTTGGATTTGCATTCAAATCATGTACTAGTATATGGGCTAGTATATACTAATAATATAACTCTATAACGTAAAGGTGACCAAATCTGGATCAGTGATAATTAACATACTCCATGGTACTCTGATGGTGCACCCCCCATTGTATCTGATTGAATATCTTCCCTTTTTTTTTCGAACTATCTGATTGATTATCTGAAAGAACCACACTCGATTAGCCATCGAAATCAACTTCTAATTTGCAGTCTTATGTCACCATTTGAGCGCATCAAGTTTGTGAAAAATTATCTCAGTATGTATATACTGAAAATTGTATCTCCAGTACAAAGGCTTTACTAATTACTAACACCACCAAGAATGCTGCAACAAAATCAAAAGCCTGTGTAATATAACTGCAGTAGATCAACGCTAATGCAACAAGAACAAATGGAACAAAGCCAGCAGCGCTAGCACGGCGCCGGCGGCGGCGCCGGCTCGCCGCCGGTGACCCGCCGAGGTGGCGGCGATCTGTATTGTGAAGTTGCAGGCCGGGGTGGAAGGGTCGGTCTGCGTGGGCATGGCGAGCCCCTGGAAGTCGCAGGCGTCGTCCTTCTGGTTCTGAACCTGGAAGTAGGCGTTGAAGGCGTAGGAGGCGTTGCCATTGGCGTCCATGCCGGCGCAGGTCGAGCCGTAGCCGAGCGCCGTGCAGTCGGCGAAGGTGCAGGCGAAGTTGATGTTGTCGGCGAGCTTGCTGGTGTCCCTGGCGTTGGTGTTGATGACGCACCACGTCCTGGGCAGGTACGTCACGCCCTTGGCCGGCACGAGCATGGTGTTCTGGCCCTGCCCGGTGAGGTCGACGGGGTACTTGGGCTGGCCGTCGAACCGGAGGATGCCCCAATGGCGCTCGAAGTCGCCCGGCGCCACGCTCTTGGCGTCCTCGTCGAGGAGGCCGAAGAGGTAGACCTCGATGTACTGCCCCGGCCGCGCCGGCGTGCCGGCGTTGGCGGCGAGGCGCTTGAGGAGGCCGTTGTAGAAGCGCTGCGCGTAGGTGGCGGTTGCGTGCTTGTCGCCGTCGGTGGGCCAGCCGACCTCGCCGACGACGATGGGCATGTCGCCGTGGCCGACGCCCTTGAGCGCCGCCACCAGCGTGTCGAAGTTGGCGTCGAACACGTTGGTGTAGGAGATGCCGTTGTCCACCACCGGCGTCGCGCCGCCGTCGAAGAAGGCGAAGTCGACGGGGAAGTCGTCGTTGAGGTAGAGGCTGATGAACGGGTAGATGTTGACCGTGAACGGCGCGCTGTTGTTGGCCAGGAACTGCACCATCTGCGTCATCAGGTCGGCGATGTCGGCGCGGAACCTCCCCGCCGACGGCACCTGCTGGTCCGCCGGTGAGTCGTACACGTCGGCGTTGAGCGGCACGGTGGCCTTGATGCTGTCGCCGAGGCCGGCGTCGTTCAGCGCGTTCTGGATGTTCATCAGCGCCGGCAGCGTCACCTTGTCGAACGTGCCATTGTATGCCGCCAAGAACGGCTCGTTCCCGACGGCGACGTACCTGCACAACCAACCAAGAAACCTCACACAAGTCACATCACCACGCCACGCCACGGCGGCGCCATGAACGGCGGCGAGGGCGAAGCAGAGGAGCTCACTTGATGGTGACGCCGCCGTCGAAGTTGTAGCGGGAGACGTTGCGGCGGACCCACTCCTTGGCGGTGTCGTAGTCCGTGATGGAGTCGAGCATGACGTTGGGGATGGCGACCATGACCTCGATGCCGGTCCCGGCGAGCGCGCTGAGGGTGTCCTGGTCGGCGTCGAACAGCTTCACCTTCTTGATCCCATTGTCCTGGAGCAGCTGCGCCACGATCTTGGGCGGCAGCGGGTGCGACGCCTGCGTGCCCCAGTTCATCCCCAGCGCCTCCACCGCCGGCAGGACACCGCCGGACCACGACGCGGCCGCCGCCATTGCCACCACCACGCCGAGCCACCACCGGAGCACGGCGAGATCCGCCATTCCGTTCCTCCCAATCGCAGCAGGCGATTAATACGGCCTCCTGGATGATTGGGAATCCAAGAATTGGAATCCAACCAAGAAGCTCCAAAGATTGCCGATCCGAACAGAGGCAAGCTCGATCAAAACACCGGCCTATGAAAGAATGAACTGAAATCCTATAAACCAAAACGCGGAGCTCGAAGAAGGCAAGAAATGGGCAATGGCGCCTGACCACAGCCTGGAGGAGGAGAGCTGAAATACACCACCGGGAACGCGGTTACTTCTCACTGGCAACTGCCGCCCATTTACAAAAAGAACAGCACGGGAAAGCGGATGAATTCACGTGTAAACGCCGCGAATTCCAGCAACCAAATCGGAGTAAATGTATGAATCCCCAGGGACAGGGACGGATGGGAGAAGAAGAAGAAAGCCGCGTAACTTTCCGACCGAACCAAGCAAAAAGACGGTGACGGATTGATGGGTACACGGGGGGGAGCCGAGGCGATCGGGAGCATTAAACTGTTAAGATTTCCGCCGCCGCCGCCGCTGCCGCCGCCGACGAGGAGAAGACGCGGCGGGGCGGTGGATTGATGGATGGATGGGATGGGATGGAGTCGTGGTGGTGAGGACGACTGATGTGGTGGAGGGAGGAGGGGCGTTTCGGTAATTTGGGTGGGCGCGGGCGTTGCGGTGCGGGAGGAGGACGTGGCACGCGGTTCGGCGGTTGACTGGTGGAGCCCACGTGGCGCGGGCGGCGAGCCCTCCAGCCAATCCACTACCCTACAAAACAGAGCAAAAATCACGAGATTTATTATTTTTTTTCGAGTAGAAACTGTTCGTTTGAAAATTTCAATGATTAGTATAGTGTGAGATTTGTACTCCAGATCTGTATGATTGAAGCATTATATATA
Organism: Oryza meridionalis; assembly: GCA_000338895.3. NCBI lineage: Eukaryota > Viridiplantae > Streptophyta > Magnoliopsida > Poales > Poaceae > Oryza > Oryza meridionalis. The sequence goes on along the minus strand of CM002526.2, from coordinate 37,032,143 downwards.
TATATATATATATATAATAAAATCTGGATTTTGTGGTGTAGTAGTAATAGGAATAGGAAAATGGACGAGAATGGAAGGGGGGACAAGCGCAGGAGGGAGCGGCACGAATGGCCGGTGGTTTGCCTCGCCGGGATTCGTCGCGCGCGTCCAAGGTCCATTCGCCCGTTACTCCATGCGCATTTACCAAAACGCCCCTGGTTCGAAATGACAACTTGCCCCAAGCGTCCTCAGGCACACCACGATCTGGTACTACCAAACCCCCGGCATTTCGCACATGTCTCCACGCGACGCACCCCACCCCCACGACTCGTCCCACGCCTGGGTAGGCCGGCCCATGCGACCAATCCTGCGTCGCTACGCTAACTAGTGTATGTGCTGGCACCGTGTGAGCCCAACACGTGGCACCAACAATATGCTAGTCAGGTCCATATCCTCTACCACAATACCACATATATCACGATAGCATGCTATAAGCGAGCTATAAACATATTTTAAAGAGATAAAGAAAATGAGAGGAGAGGAACAGGCTACAGATCTGTAGCTAGCTGTAGCACGGACTCCAAGATGTAACATGTGTATGACAGATGTGACCAAATATTAATAGTACAGTAAGCAACTATTGTATGAATTGGCTATTACATTGGCTCTAGATGATTTGGAGTAGTGGCTATACTATAACTTGCTCTAAGGGATAATAAAAGGGTGTAAACCATATACAAGTGACAGTAAACGATAATAATGGTTTGATAGAGGATTCTTATATAGTTATATGTGACCGTCGTACTCGTACCATGCAGGTTGGGCCTATCGGGGGTTGGGGAAGCGTACCGTGCATCGCAGCTGAGCTAAGCTAAGCTGAAAACGCGGCAAAGGCGGCAGAGACGTGCCGACCACAAGCGAGGTGAGGTGCACATGATCAATCATCATCAGCAAGAAAATGCAGGTGGCTACCACGAAGAAGCGGATCAGTGGATTCAGAGCGAAGAAAGGGGCCGGATCAACGCATCGTGGCTGGGGAAAATGGTGTCGTACAGTTAATCGGTTGGAGATAATCGATTTGGACGGCCATCGCCTGATGACCATTGATCCGGCGTTCGCGAAAAAGATTACCATTGCAAACAATAGAGAGTGATCCACACTATTGAGATTTGGAGACTGGGAGGTAGGGCAAGGAAAAAAATGCAAAAAATATTTGCACCAGCCGGGAATCGAACCCGGGTCTGTACCGTGGCAGGGTACTATTCTACCACTAGACCACTGGTGCCTTGTTGATATTTTTCAATTAAAAATTTATAATCCATGTATTCCATCCATTCTTCGTTACACCATGCTCCGCAATCTGCAGGGACGTTGAAACACTGAGACACTGAAGCCATCGTCTTCCCTGTTCTTCTGTTACTCGCTCCGATGACTGTTACTACTCCTAGTATTAATGATGCTTCGAAATCAAGCAACGGTCGGCAGTGCAGTTACTGCTACTGCCACAAGGTAAGCTCACACACTGCACAGCAAAGCACAGGTCTCTGAAGCGATGAAGTCTGAACTGGGTGTGTTTGCTATTCCGGGTTCTCAACGGAACCCTCCGCACAGAAAACGGAGCGGTTCATTAACACGTGATTAATTAAGTATTAACTAATTTTTTTTAAAAAATAGATTAATTTGATTTTTTAAGCAACTTTCGTATAGAATTTTTTTAAAAAAAAACGTACCGTTTAACAGTTTAAAAAGCGTGCGTGCGGAAAACGAGGGTGAGGGGTTGGGGAAAGGGCATCCGAACACACCCGAATAGTGCACTAATTGAGCCGTGCAACGTACAAAATCGTCAGTGCAGTGCAAAACTATTTGGACAGATGCACTTGCGCAGCGTTACATGATTTCCCCCGGTCGTTTCACACCGCCAACAAAATCTTTCTCCGCATGGAAAACAAAACAGCTTCTTAGCATATAATTAATTAATTATTAACTAAACTAACTTGAGCAATGAATTAACGTAATACTCTCTCCTTCCCTAAATGTTTGACACCGTTGACTTTTTTAAATATGTTTGACCGTTCGTTTTATTAAAAACTTTTGTGATATGTGTAAAACTATATGTATACATAAAAGTATATTTAACAATAAATCAAATGATAGAAAAAGAATTAATAATTACTTAAATTTTTTGAATAAGACGAATGGTCAAACATTTTTAAAAAAGTCAACGGCGTCAAATATTTTGGGATGGAGGTAGTATTTTAAAGTAACTAATCTATAATTTTTAATAGAAAAATATTATTTAGTAGTTTAAAATGTGTGTGGAAAATAAAGAGGTAGAAGTTGAGAAACTAGTGTTTATGTGTTAGCTGGGTTCGTATAATTGTACCACTGTACCCAGCACTACAAAGTGTCTGGTTTGTACTCCTACCATTGAGTACAACAGTGAATATTACTGTACCTTCTGCTTTGTACCAAAAGTGTGTTTACTACCCTAATTAAGGGTCATTTTGGATTCTTACCATTGTTAGCCTTGCCAACTTTTGAGCGATGGCAAGATTCGGCCATTGCTTTTTTTTATTTATTTATTTTTGGCGAGGTGATTAGGTGTAAGTTCCGTTTGATGCCAAAAGGATGTTGACATTTTGCTTGTAAAACAAATGAATACCATTTCTCTTGCAACACCGATATTTTGCTATGGTTAAGACTGTCAAAGAAACAAGCACAACAATGTTTCTGTTTTGGATCCTAAGGCCTAGTGTAAGAGAGATTGAGATTCTGAGAAACATATGATTAAAAGTTTTTAATTCGTTTAATGAATTCTGTAACTATAGTTCTTCACAATCTAGAGACGAGTTTTGATTATGGGAGAATCTTGGTCTGCCAGAAGCTCTGCGAACATGCCTAAGACCCTATTTAGTTCTCAAAGAACAAATTTTAACCCTGTCACATCGAATGTTTAGACACATATATAAAGTATTAAATATAAAAGAACTATTTATACAAATTGCGTGTAAATTGTAAGACGAATCTTTTAAGATTAATTACGCCATAATCTGATAATGTGGTGCCACAGTAAATATTTGCTAATAATAGATTAATTATACTTAATAAATTCGTCTCGTAGTTTACAGGCGGAATCTCTAATTTATTTTGTTATTAGTTTACGTTTAATATCCGTATATCCGATGTGACACGCATGGAAAATAGGCCCAAGTCAAAGCACGCAGCTTAACCACACGGTGGACCCACCTGTCAGAAAAAGAACCCGACGCGCCCCGCGAAAACCCTCGACGGCTCGCCCCTCGCTACGCGCGAGGACGCCGCATCCCCTCCCTCCCGCCCCAAATTCCCGCCAATCTCTCCCCGCTCCCCTCTCGAGCCGAACCCCAAATCTCTCTCTCCTCTCTCTCTCTCTCTCTAGCGGTGGCGGCGGCGAGGCGAGGAAGATGCTGTGGGTGGACAAGTACAGGCCGAGAACCCTAGACAAGGTCACCGTCCATGACCAGGTCGCGCAAAACCTCAAGAAGCTGGTAAGCTCCCCCCCTCCCTCCCTCGCGCCGCCCGTCTCCGGCGACCCACCCTAGGGTTTCGCCGCCCTTGTGCTCTTCTGATGGGGGTTTGGTTTGGTTTGGTTTTTGGTCAGGTGGCGGAGCAGGATTGCCCGCACCTGCTCTTCTATGGGCCGTCGGGGTCCGGGAAGAAAACCCTAGTCATGGCCCTCATCAAGCAGATGTTCGGCGCCGGCGCGGATAAGGTCTCATTTTGTAATTAATTTGTTTTTTTTATTCTTTGTGAGATCTTCTCCTGTTTCTGGTGGTGACGTTTTTTTTGTGTGGTTTGATTGCTCGCTTGCAGGTGAAGATGGAGAACAAGACATGGAAGATCGATGTGAGTCATACCACATTTTCTTAAGCCGATCTTTTTCTTCTCTTAGTATGTGTCCTTAATTCCTTAGTGCACAATATGTACGGATTAGTATTCAGCAACCCACTGAGAAGTCTGAGTGATTCCAATGTTATTGCCTATGTCCCTGTGCCATGTAAATTACAAGTAGTAATTAGTAATTACCCTATCCTTTTTGTGCTTATGCCGAACACAGAGCTAAATGATAGAAAACTATTTAATTTGGAATTTGGATAGAAAATAGTGTTGTGTGATACTATGTAAGGTGCCAGTTTGGAATACGTGTATAATGTTTAAGACTGAGGTGGTATTTCCTTTCCCCAGACTGGGTCGAGGAATATTGAGATAGAACTGGCAATGTTGTCGAGCGCCCACCATGTGGAGATGAACCCCAGCGATGCTGGGTTTCAGGACAGGTATGTTGTTCAGGAAGTCATTAAAGAGATGGCGAAGAATAGGCCAATTGATGCCAAGGGCAAGAGAGCATTTAAAGGTAGGTGCTTTTCTCTGAATTACATTATGGCCATGCAAAAGTTAGCATATTTGTTTCAAAATGAACTAACTATATTTCACATAAACTTGCAGTCCTTGTCCTTAATGAAGTCGACAAGCTCTCACGAGAAGCTCAGCATTCCCTTCGTAGGACAATGGAGAAGTACAGTGCATCATGCAGGCTGATATTATGCTGTAATAGCTCATCAAAGGTGACGGAGGCTGTAAGGTCTCGTTGCTTGAACGTGCGAGTGAATGCACCCAGTGAAGACCAGGTTAGTGATGAATTTCTCAGTTGTCATATTTACTGTCGCTACTCACTGGTTTATGCATTTCATAAATGGCTTGAGTTACTTGTTTGGTGCTATAATGTCGCATAAGGGAGTTCTGAAATACCAATGCATTCTTTACCAGCTGATTTTTGTGTTAAATTTGTTGTAGGTATATTCCTCATTCTGAGTGTGGCACATTGCATGTGTAAAATTAGAATTCAATCTGGGACTGTTTGGATGTCTTATCTAAGCTTCAACTATAAGCTTTTGTGGGAAAAATATTGATGGCAGTTGAAGAAAGTGTTGATATCGCAGCTACTTCGATCCAATTTCCATTATTCCCTGCCTGTTAAAATGTCTTGTACGTTTTGTGCTCCTGAAAGTTTGATTATTTTGCAGATCGTCCAAGTTCTGGAGTTCATTGGGAAGAAAGAAAATCTTCAGCTTCCATTTGGATTTGCTGCTCGGATAGCAGCACAATCGAACCGTAATCTGAGACGAGCGATACTGTTTTTTGAGACCTGCAAAGTCCAGCAGTAAGCCTGTCCACGTTAATATATTTCTGCTGTTCCCTCCTTACTTGATTCTCTGTGTCCTTCACCAGTTACATCTGTATTTTCCTAACCAACATTTATATTTCTTTCTGAATTGCAGATATCCATTTACATCAAATCAAGTAGCGCCTCCTCTTGACTGGGAGCAATATGTGTCAGAAATAGCAGCTGATATCATGAAAGAACAAAGCCCTAAAAGGTTCATTATGTTTCAACTCCTGTGGCTTTATTGTTCCTGTAGGATGCTAATGATATTATTCTGTCTTTTGTTGTTTTTTTATTGCAGTACATATTTACATTTTGAAATATGTGAGTATTTTCATGGGTTCACTACACTTGATTTGACTTCGAATTTTAAATTCAACATTTCAGGCTTTTTGCTGTACGCCAGAAGTTCTACGAATTACTTGTCAATTGTATCCCACCTGAAAGCATCTTAAAGGTGATAGAATGCCTCCATAGTTCTGTTTAATTTTCCTCGTTTTGTTGTCTTACAAGCTGAACTTGTAACTTTAATATTGCAGAAGTTGTTGGCGGAGTTACTGAAGAAATTAGACTCTGACTTGAAACATGAAATTTGTCACTGGGCTGCACATTATGTGAGTAAATAAGCATGGAACACTTCTGCCGCTGTTTTATTAGTTCGATATGTTCTTCCTTCTATAAATATGGAACACTTCAACTATTTTTTTAGTTCCATATGTTCTTCCTTCTTTGTTCGAGTAGATTTCAGTACACTTTGCAGTACTAGTTTTTCTTAGTTTTGATTCCTAATTTGACCTTTTCTCCTGACTTTTTCTGTCAATCTTCCGATAAATCTTGGTGTTGAGCTGTTTCCATGTTTGCAGGAACACAAGATGCGTCTTGGGTCCAAGGCCATTTTTCACCTAGAAGGTACCTGCTGTTTTCCGTTTCTTCTCTTGCCTGTACCGCACAAGCACAATTACAGCAGCATATACACAACTGCTCGTACTGACATCAAATACCCCCACACGTTTCTGCAGCTTTCGTCGCCAAGTTCATGAGCATCTACAAGGAATTTCTTGTCTCTACATTTGGCTGAGCATCTACAAGGAAGCTGCTGCATGTCCATTTCCGGCAACATAAGGATGTTGGGAAACTCTCCATGCTACCCATCTTGGCCAATGTAATCGGTTCGATCAACGCAACGGGATCAAGTTTGTAGCAGGTTTATGTGAGTGACATTGAGCTGGCCTTTTGTCTTTGTTCATCTGCTCGTTTCTGCATGATCTGACGCAACTACTCGGAAGCCAAAAACATGCTTAAATGATTCGGTCGAAATAGAAAGGCATCGGTAATCTTGGTACAAGAACCACGCTATCCAGTTAGATGCAACAATTCGATCTTTGGATTTGTGACGAAAGCTAGCATACGATGCACGCTATCTAAAAACTGAAGTTTATAAATTGCAAATCGAAGCTAGAATAGCTGACTACTGACTACACATCACTGTCTCAGATCACTAAACATAATCCCTTCCATCTGCGGAGCTACTGCCCAAACCAGCTATTGAAATTTGAACGAATGTAGGGGTAGTATAACAGACTGATGCTATTATTTTAAACGTCGCCACAAACCAATTAGCCGTCCCATTTGTACAGCAGCAATTCGCTTACACAGTTACACTTTAAAACAAGCCCCTTTTGGCCTAGCAGTGGCTGGGTGTTCAGACCCTTGGCCTCACCCTGCGCCCGCTGGTATCACCGCCATCCGAGAGCTGCCCCCACACGCTCTGGCTCTTCCCTCCGCTGCTGCATTCCTCCTCACACCCGGCGACCGTCCTCAGTATCTCCGATTGCAGCGCGGGGCAGTTGTCTTTGAGGTAATCAAACCCGTCGGTCCGGATTACAGCTGCAGATACATAAGGGCATCTGGAATGTTATGACAGTTCAACGCACTTAATTGGGATCCACCAAGAAACAAACATGCAAAAAATGGAGGGTATGCGAAGTACGTATTTTCTTTGTTTCTTAGCAGTAGCGCAAAAGCCAAAAATGGAATTACTGAAAGTAGTAGGATGGTGTAATATATTGAATCTTGATGGGATTATTAAGACGGAAAATTATGAAGATTGAAGATTGGCTTGAGCCAACTACTTCATTGTTCATGCTAGTGGTCTAACTAGGGGACATATCCGGTGAAAACCATCAAATAAGTGAAAACCCGTGAAAACCATATCTAAAAGTTTTGTAAATTCATGAAATAATTACTAGAGATAGGTATAGGCATGAAATACATTCATATCAAATCTCAAGTCCAAACTCAACTTCATTTGAGAGAAAAAAAAACATTTGAGAGAAACAAAAAAGACAAATTTGAGGTGAATAGTGTTTTTTTTCTCTCAAATGAAGTTGAGTTTGGACTTGAGATTTGGTATAAATGTATTTCATGCCTATACCTATCTCTAGTTTTTTTTCATGAATTTACAAAACTTTTAGATATAGTTTTCACGGGTTTTCACTTATTTGATGGTTTTCACAGGATACTCCCCCGTCTAACTAATAGGCCATTTAATATGCTATTTACAAAAACACAACTATGCTAGTCATGAGTACTCCCTCCGTCCCAAAATATAAACATTTTTGGACTCTGACACGATCTCTGAGATGCTACTTTGACCCAATAATATCTATAGAAGATTTTTTAAAAAGAATTGCAATTAGATAGTTTGTTTAATGATAAATCTAATAACATCAATTTTACATGATTGATCTTTTTTATATTTTTGCTATTAATAGTCAAAGTTTAAAATGTTTGACTTGTCACTATGCTAAAAATGCTTATATTTTGAGACAGAGGGAGTATATAGATACACCTTTTTCGTACTGACTATGCTAAAAGAACATCAAATCAAACGCAACATATATGGTATTCTTCCATGGGTATTTGCAGTTGAGGTGCATGTAAATGTATGTGCAAGCATTTAGGGTACGTTTGGATCTTCAGCAGAAATAGGTTTGGAACTACCAACATAAACTAGTTTTTGAGGGCCAACTAGCCTGATTGAGCCAAAAAGTCCTTTGCCCAGGAAGGAGAGCCAAATCGACTCGCCTTCGACAGCAAGATCACCGCGTGCAGTGAAACAGAGGACATGTGCGTTCAAAAAAGAAAGATTGTGCAGCAATCCAACTAACTAGACAGTCAGAGCAAATTAACTAAACAATTAGCTAAAGCAAACATAGCCATGCCCATGTGGGCTAGCTCAGCTAGCTGGGATATGTCCTAGCCCAGCGAGGAACCAAACATACCCTTACTAACCCTTGCCTTGATGTACAAACCAGTTTGGCATAAAGGGGAACTTTTAGTGGGCATCTGGAATGCTATAGGGGGCTCCACCTAGAACAAATGTGTACAAAATTGTGGGTATGCAAAGTATTTTCTTAGTAGCAGTACAAAGCCAAAAATGGAATTACAGAAATTTGTAGGATGAAGTAGTCTCTTGATGGGATTATTACGATGGTCTATGCAGTATCAGTCAATATAAAAGGAGGAAATGGATGAAGATTGAAGATTGGTTTGAGCAGACTACTTTATACTAGTTCATAGTGCAGAAACTCGTAGCTCAGGTGACATGTTATTTACAAACCGTAGTCTGCTAGGAATGAACATATACATAGTAGTGCTACAGTTCAGCATAAAGGGGAACTTCTGGTGGACTAAACATGCTCAAAGCCTCATACTCATGTTATTCATAGAATCAAATCTAGCCTGCTGTCATGTAGAATACTTATTCAGATTTTACCCTCTATAGAAAGGGCAAAGCTGGAAAGGGGCAAAAATTTAATAGTTCTATATAAGATGTGATGAATCTAACTTGCATGTGAAGTATTTTTACCTGAAAGATTTTCAGCAGCAAATTTTAGGCAAACAGATTTAAGCTCCATAGCATGATGTCGGTCAGCCAATGCTAGGGTAGTTGCCACAGAGTTTACAGAAATATGCTTGCACAAGTAAGATTCACACAATAACCGTAGTCTTGGCAACTCATATCTGTCAGCTGCAGCCAATAATTTCCCAGCTAAAGTATCAAAGATAGAGCAGTCCGAGCTTGATGCAGACAACTCATCATCACCAACAAGATTGTCCCTGTACATAAAATGAAGCACAGCCTGCAACAGAGAATGTTTGCATAAGATAAATTATCCAAGTTTATGAACTGTGAAATAAAAAAGGTTATGATCAGTAAAGAAATAGAAATACACCTTGAACACTTTTGGCTCCATGTCATCAATGACAATCTCTTTGATTTCATTGCTAGTATCAACTTCATTCTTCTCTTCATCTGATTCATGCTCAAAAAGTTCAGATCTGAAAAAGGAAGATCGGGCAGCCAAGACCAACTGATGGGCATGAAACTTTTCTCCTGCCACATTACATATAACATCCACACCCTCCTGATTGTCCAACAGTGTCCCAAAATGGTAGCCTATGTCAGATTCTGGAACATGTATCGAATGTGGCTTTGAGTAATCCATAGTAGATACCACAACACCCACAGTACAATTTATCTTTAAGCAATCATCTTTAAGAAAATCCGATGTCTCAAGAGCAGTCCGCCGAAAGAACCTTTTATAACCCCTGAAATAGAGATCAAGATGAAAAATAAAGCTAAATTGAGTACAGTTTTGCTCAAATCTGAGAAGAAGGGTTGTCATTACTAACTGCTAATCTTCACTCCGAAGTAAAATTGGCTAACAGCCGAATGCATTTGATGATACAATTTAATTTTTTTTATGGACATGACAAAAAGCAACACTGTTAACATCAATGCATCTAACCCATCATATGACCAGCTCTTGTTAACAAAATCAGCATACTTCAATCAATTCATAAGGGATGTTACTGTTCTCCCAATCTTTTGGATAGTTGAGGTCATATCTACCCATACTACTTATGTATTCTAAGAAGAGCCTAGCTTATTATTAATGGTGTAGTTCGGAGATACTACTAAAGTTGAACTATTATGGAAATTGTAGTAAATGTGGAAGCACAAGGTAATGTGTTAGTGTGTTCTTCTACAAAGATGCATATGGAAACTGAACAGGATATTGGATGCAAATATAGCAACCGTTTAAATGATATCGTAAAAAATCATATTGAGAACATCAGAACAAATAGAATCCCATAATAATGAGTTTGCCAAGGATAGATAATACACCACAAATTTATAGATTGATTCCTGCATTACCAAATTCATTGCTGAACCAAAACAAACACCCAAATTGAAAATCGTCAAATCAGGTAACTCGTAAATGATCATACACAGCGGAGTTCTGGTCTATTTACTGACAAATAACCCTGCCAACATCGCCAACTACATCCAAATTAAAACCAAACCGGTAAGGGATGAGAATACGAGACACCCTGAGTTACTGTTTCAGAAGGAGTGAGGAGGGAAGCTACAGGGAGGAGCGACAACTGATTTACCACATGGAAAATACCAGCACACCTAAATCGAGCAACGTCAAACCAGGCAACCGCCGAACAAGTGGTATTTTCGATCTAAATGCTGAAAAGCACCGTACAACTGCCATTTCCGTTCAATAAAAATCCAATCGAGCGTTAATAAGAGCAGGAAACATCCTGGCGCTGATTGCTCTACAAGGGAGAGGGAGAGGGAGGGAGAAGATTGGATTACCACATGGAGCCGCGATTCTTGAGGGTGTAGGGGCTAGACTCGAGGGAGCGGTCGAACTGGGAGTGCCCCTTGTGCTTGGCCTTGCCGCTCTGGTCGAGGAGCTTGAGCTCGAAGAGGACGCGGGCGTCGATGCCGTCGGAGATGAGCGCAATGAAGACGGAGATGTAGGCGGAGTTGTCCTCAGGGTTCTTCCCGTCAGGATAGAAGTAGATCGCCCACTGGCACCCTCCCACCGTGAACGTCTCGCTCGCGATGTACTTCCCAATCCCCATCCCCTTCGCCAACGAGTAGCCCTGGATCACGAACATGTGCGACCCGTTCACCGTCTGCATCACCGACCGTGAGCTCGTCGGTGACGGCACGATGTCCCGCCCCACCCCCGCCTCTGTCGTGGAGCCCACGTGCGCCGGGGATGCGTCGCTGCCAATGCCCCCGCCCCCGGCGCCCTCGTCCTCCATGGCGACGAAGAGAGAGACGCGATCTAGGGTTTGGAGCGGAGAGGAGGCGGCGCGGTGGCTTTGCGAAATGGGGATTTTGCTTGGAGGCGAGGAGAGCTAAGTTGACTTATAGCAACACACAAGGAAGGGGAGGGGATAAGCGAGGAGCGGGTGGAATGGAATTGCTCCCTGATTTGAGGTGAAACAGGCCACATTAATTGATCCCAACCAAATTACGTCGAGTTGCTGATTTTTACTCTACCGGTTTAAGTTAGGCCCTATTTGCTCCTTGCCTTTTTGTTTTGGGTTTGAGATGAAATTAAGCCAAATCCTGGAAATGTAGGAATAAGCACTGCTACACATGCTTTAAAATTTTTTATGAAAATCTTACCAACAAAGTTCTTAACCGTTTGATTTAATAATTAGTAGATGGCAGCTATAAGAAATCTAAATTTACTCACAGCGGCCCCATTGGTGTTTGTAAAAGTTTGGTAAGAACAATTTTGTATCCATAGCCTTTCCCTTTATGAAATTAAACTGCAGTGTGTAAATGCACGTGAACTATGCCAAATCACAATCAATCTCAATAATCAAACCTGCCATTAGGATTTGTATTACGAGTTATGCTACATTTTTTGGATGGGTATTTCTTTTACTTGGAGAGCAGGAGGAAGTATACTGATTTGGCTTGGTATGCTTAAATCAAACAAATACCCTGTAAGAATGTTCTCGTCTTTGTGCGTAAAAAACACAAGGCAGCAAAACCCAGCAACAACAAATTGTACATGCTTTATTGCCATCAACAACTAGCAGTCACTATTGTGCCAAAAAGGAACAAGTAAATTCATTGCCGAACCAAACAAACACCCAAATCGAAAATCGTCAAATCAGGTAAGACGTAAATGACCATACACAGCAAAGTTCAGGTCTATTTACTGAAAAATAACTCTGCCAACATCACCAACTGCATTCAAATTGATACCAAACCGGTAAGGGGTGAGAATAAGAGACACCCTGAGTTATTGTTTCAGAAGGCACGAGGAGAGAAGCTACTGCAGGAAGGAGCACGATAACTGATTTACCATATGGAAAATACCAACACACCTAAATCGAGCAACGTCAAACCAGGTAACTATCGAACATGTGGTATTTTCAATCTAATTGCTGAAAAGTACCGTACAACCGCCATTTCCGTTCAAATCAAAATCGAATCGGGCGTTAATTAAGAGCAGGAGACATCCTGGCGCTGATCGCTCCAGAAGGCGACGAGGCGGGAAACACTACTACAGGGAGAGGGAGAGGGAGAGGGAGAGGAATGGATTACCACATGGAGCCGCGATACTTGAGGGTGTAGGGGCCGGACTCGAGGGAGCGGTCGAAGTGGGAGTGCACCTTGTGCTTGGCCTTGCCGCTCTGGTCTAGGAGGGTGAGCTCGAAGAGGGCGCGGACGTCGGTGCCCTCGGAGGCGAGCGCGATGAAGACGGAGACGTAGGCGGAGTTGTCCTCGGGGTTCTTCCCGTCGGGGTAGAAGTAGATCGCCCACTGGTACCCTCCCACCGTGAACGTCTCGCTCGCGATATGCTTCCCCACCCCCATCCCCTTCGCCAGCGAGTACCCCTGGATCACGAACCTGTGCGACCCGTTCACCGTCTGCGTCACCGACCGCGAGCTCGTCGGCGACGCCGCGATGTCCCTCCCCGCCGCCATCGCCGCGGCGGAGCCCGCGTGCGGCGGGGACGCCTCGCCTCCGCCCCCCGCGTCGTCATCCTCCATGGCGGCGAAGAGAGAGAGAGAGAGCCTTTGCTAGGGTTTGGAGAGAAGGAAATGGGGATTTTGCTTGGAGGCGAGGCGAGCTAAAGCCTAAGCTGTTATAGCAATAGCAGCGCACGGGGAAGGAGAGGCGAGGAGGTAGCGGGTGGAATGGAAAGGAATGGAAAGGAAAAATGTGGAATGGAATTGCCGCCTGATTTGAGATGAAACGGGCCGCGTTTAACTGTTCCCAGCCAAACTACGCCGAGTTGCTAATTTTTACTCTACCAGTTGGTTAGGCCCTGTTTGCTCTTTGTTTTTTTGTTTCGGTTTTGGGTTTCAGATGAACTTAAGCCAAATCCTGAAATTTTAAGAATGAGCACTGCTACCTACTTCAAAAAATATTTCGAAACTCTTACCAGTAAAATCTTTAACCGTTTGATTTAATAATTAGATGGTAGTTATAAAAAATCTGGATGTACTCACAGCATGCCACATTGAGGTGCTCGTAAAAGTTCTCTTACGGTACAATATACTACTAGGTACAATATACTACTAGTATATATTCTCAGTTTAAATGATTTAACAGTGTAAATTGATTTGATCTTCTACTTAATTTAATACTTCGGATAAAGTGGAGTACATAAATGAGAGATTGGTGCTCAGTGTAAAATTAAAAAGGGTAAATTTATCCTTTTCTTTATTCTATCGTCAAATTGTGTTGTCGCCACCTGCGTCTTTGTCAAATAGCGCTCAGGATGCTCCCCCTCCTTAGGCTGTGTTCTTACCTTCAAGTTCCCAACTCCTCTCCCTCGTTTTTCACGCGTACAATTTTCAAACTGCTAAACAGTGTATTTTTTTGTAAAAAGTTTTTACGTGAAAGTTGCTTTAGAAAATCAAATTAATCCATTCTATAAAAAAATTAGCTAATACTTAATTAATCATAGGGCTTGATCGGTTGTGCTGCGCTGCAGCAGCCAGCAAGCCATTCACAGCTACCGCAAATACTCTTTGGTTTGGATTGGGGCTGACTGGCTGCGCTACTGCAGCCAGCACTTCCGATCAAGCCATACAATAATGCATGCTTCGTTTTGCGTGCCGGGGAGGAGGGGTTGCCAACCCCTCCTCCCGAACACAGCCTTAATATACGACATGATCTAGAACCGGATAACTTACAGTTAGATTAAATTTGAACCACAAAATACTATAATATCTTTTTCAATTTTCTATCAAATTCTTAACATATCCTTCTTTATACTAACAATATATATTGGTAGTATATTGTACCATAAAAGTTCTTGAAATTTATGCCAAACCACAATCAATCTCAATAATCGAAAATGCCATTAGGATTTGTGTTACGAGTTGTGCTACACTTTTTGGTTGGGTATTTCTTTTACTGGGAAAGCAGGAGGAAGTATACTGATTTGGCTTGGTATGCTCAAATCAAACAAATACCCTGTAAGAATGTTCTCGTGTTCGTGCGTAAAAAAAAACCCACAAGGCTGCAAAAACCAGCAACAAGAAATTGTACATGCTTTGTCGCCATCAACTAGCAGTCAATGTCGTGCCAAAAAATAACAATTAACATTCAATATTACTGTAGTTGCGTCTAAAAGAATTACTGTACATCAACCTTCAAAATTACTGTATTTTGAACAACGGCAATATTTCGGATGCACAACTGCTCTGGCCATAGGAAGGAAATGGCTCATCTCAGTAGGTCAACATTTCACTTAGAAGCAGAATTTCACACGCCTTTACAACAATTTCACTATGGATACTACAAGCGCATACAAAATTGACTTGCATCATGGCCTAACTCTACCGGTAAGTTCATCTCAGAAAGAAGTCACAAGTCCTACACCTAGGTCCTCTGCAAGTTCATCCCAGAGTGGAATGAGAGTCAATACAACAAGAAACACCGAAACTATCAATGCTGCTCTCCTCCACGTTCCGACATCGCTCACATCATTCAAGCAGGGCTTTTCAGGTGTTCTCTGAGCAAAAATAACCAAAAGGCATAAATAAGTCTGAGCGTAAAATATTGATTCGCACAATGCATCTCCAAATCATCAGCATGCTTTACCTGACATATTAGCACGTATAAGCCCCAAGGAAGAGATAATGGCCCCCCAAGCTGGGAAATGAAGAGGCATTAGAACTGAATACAATACATAGTAGCAATACATAATGTTCAAGGTGAGGGCAAAAATTAAAATATCAAGAAAATTGCACGCATGCAGCTTAGGTCAGATCTCAAAAAGTCAAAAGTAAAAACAACCTAGTACCAAGTCCGATTGGTTCTTCAAATGTTTGATCATCTTGCTTTTCGTTATAAGTGCAACAGGAAAAAGTACCATCTTGCACCATGGATTGAATTCATATGAACTAAAAGGTTTAAACAAGACTCGCATAACTAAAAATGAATCCGGACATTCATAGTCTACTTGGCATTGTAAATTTCTCTTCCACATGTCAAGTCTTCACAGAACTGTACAAATCATAACTGATACACATAGAACATTTGGTGTTTAGTTGCAATAAACCACAAATACTTGTATGAGCTTTACATATGGATGAAATGTTTTGTCATAGAGGTCTGTACAGTGACAGAAACTCTACAGCCAAATATCAAACTGCAAGATAGACTGGCTTACCACCCCGAGTCCAAGCAATGAGTATGTTGTCAAGCCAAATCCAAACAACGCATCCTTGCCGAAAGCACCCTGTTGCAAATATCACTGAACTTTAAGCATGCTTGTTTCTTACAGAAGCTAGAATCTTTGCAGATAAACTATCATGTCCTTTCCAAGCCATAGGTTAAGCACCAGAAGTTCTACAGAGATTAATCATTATCTATTGCTAAGTTAATTTAGGTTGAAACCTGGAGGCCTGATAAAAAAATGCACTGGAACCTCAAGCTAGTCAATAACTTATTGACAGTATTTTAGAAAGGAATTAAGGAACAGTGATGATATTAACAAAAACAACTACAGTAATTTTACCTGTAAAGCTCTTCCACCATCAAGACATCCAACAGGAAGCATATTAAAGGCAGTAGTCGTTAAACCACACCTACAGATTTTGCAGGAAACAAGATAAGATTATAATTGCCATTTGCTTGGTTACAATGTCAAGGACTTAGTGCAGGGTACTTTACCAGCCTGCAATCACAAGAGGGTGGATAGCAACTGTAGCAGCATGCATAGCTCTGTAGATCAATTTATGTCCATTAGAAGGATAAGAGTTGCGGACTAAAACTTTTGAGACATATAACTGAATAAATAAAGTAGAATACTTCAACTAATATCATGATGATGTTCATAAAATATCCTATCATGTGTATCTGTCTATAGAATTTGGAGGTCTGGGAAAGTATATTTCACATGAGCTGATCCAGTGAAAAAAATTCTCTCAAAATTAGCAGCGAAGTTTTGACTTAATCTGGTTTTGTATTTGTAAGATCAAAACAGATTGTGGAGAATATGACAATAACAAAAAAAAAAGAGTCCTGAAATGGTATCTATAGGTCTTATATAGCACAAGAGACTGAAGGAAAAGGTGCAGGCATCACAATGGAACTAAGGCATGACGAAATTAAAATATAGTTAAATGATAAAAATATCAAGTATCAGAGACCTGTAGCCAAGTGTTGCTCTGCTAACAAGTCCGAGCAACAAGGAACCCTGGAATAGCTTGCTAGGTACTTCAACTAAATCACTTGCCCCAGCAGGATTTGAGGAGAGCAACAAGCCTACAGAGAACATTGAGAAAGAAAGTGCAGCTCCAGCAAGAGGACCAGCCATTGATATGTCAAACATTGTCTTCTTATCCGGCAGAATGGATTTGAACTACAGGATGGATGACAACAATAAGAGGAGCTCATATCTAGTAGTTAAAAAGAACCACACGCCGCTCATACTAGACTTCTACAATTTAGTGCATAAAAACAGAAATACGAACAGAAATGCAACAGAGGACCCAAAAAAAAAATCAATTGTTGCAGTGACATTTAGACTCTAGTGCCTTCTTTAGCATCACTCTGTCGTACTAGAACTAGAAGTGGCTGAAAAAATGCTATGGCATGACTTTAGTGAGCTTGATATTATCTAGTGAAATAGAAATATAAGCAGGGATGTTTTTGAAAAGGAGGCATATGCTTTCCTTGGTATCATGTTTATAGGTGGTAAATCAAAGTACATGCGAAGTCCAATATATTATCATTTATCAAGCTGTGTAGCTTGCTCATGATCAACAATCAATATGCAATAATGCAATTACAGCACAATGTCATCCCAGATTTTCATCAGCAGTCAAAACTATTTCTTTTACTTATTACTAACCTGAGTAATTGCGCCAAAAGTTCCTAGAGTGAAGTTCGGAATGAAGAAAGGAATGCTTAGTTTAACCTTCTTTGGAAATGCTGCCAAAAAGTGACCAACTTCCTGCATACAGAATGCAACATGGTAGGTTTTGTCAACAAAAAAAAAAAAGAACAATTCACAAACAGCAATTCAAACAGATATAAACTAACATGGAAACAATGGACCCTCGGGTACCACCATCTACCTAAGTTCAGACCAACATTCAATTGTTACCATCATGCTTGTTGATTGGAAAGTTTTGTTCGAACTAATCAAGATATATGATTAAATTGCACAGTAATTATCCAGTTTTGAGTATTATACAAAGCTCTATGCAACAATGTTTCCATATTTGAATACAGTGCAACTCTAGTTGAATAGCACATCCGAACCAATCCAACTCAGGAAGAAAGATGTGTTTAACCCCTAGCCCCATGCTAAACAAATATTAGAAATCAGTGTAATTCTGATCAGTTTATTAATCAAATTGGAACATGGCAGGAGAAGCTATCGTGCCAGTTTCACAATATATCTGAAATATTAAACTAGTCTAAAAGGTGTGTTGTTGTTCAAATGGCTTCTTTAGGAGTTAAAAGACTAGAAGATAAACACATAGTTGCTCAACAGACTGAGGGAGTGAATTACATGAAATAGTTGGATAGCCAAGACACCATAAGCCACCGGCAAAGCTGATTCCACAAATGGAAGTAAAAGTTGCATATCAGGTGGGGGTCCAGTAGCATTTGGATCAGTGAAATATGTAACAATCTCTGGTGGAAGACTGCTAATCTGCACGACACATACCATTTATTAAAGACTTGGCATATAATGATATGTTGGTATTAAGATGTGGCAAGCATATAACAAACAAAGAGTAGGTATACCTTTGATGCAATTCCTAGCTCAACACAAGAGAACACGGTTAGAAGGAAAAGTAAGAGTGAAATGACATATTGCCACAATGTAGTAGGTCCAGGTTCTGAAACTTCTCTTCTGAGCAAACCAAAACTAACACGTGGTCCTCCACGTGGGTCTTCCCCTTCTGAATTGGGCTCCTCCACCATAAAAAGATTGTATTTGTCACCTGTGAGTTCACGTAACTGCTGTTGAAGTTTTGCAAATATTTCTTCTCTCTTCCCTCGGAGGTTCCCAATAAAAAGGACTCCTTCCCCAAGATCACCAAAAGGTTCTTCTCTTGTCAACCAGAATGTTGTGTAGCCGAAAAGTTTTTCCTTAATAGCCTTGACATCAGCTGAATCAACTTTTTCGGGCCCTAGGAGTTCCAATAGCTTTACTGTGTCGATGTTATCAACACTGAAGCTCAAAAATGGTGGCTCATTGGATATACCGGGTGTCTGAAAAAATGGAGATGTGATAAATATATTTGAGAGAACAAATGGACATGCTCATGATATACAGATATATTTCACAGGTTAAAAAGAACATGGGTGTGTGTCTTTTTAAGAAAAAGGCAAAGACGAATAAGTGCTGCATTTTTGTTAAGTTAATTGAAAAGTACAAGATTGATGACAAAACACAAACCACTTGTTATGGTCAAGTTATTGTAAAACATAGCAGAGACAACTAGTGCTAGAATACCCAGTGAAGGGCAATCTGCATTAGAGCAGCTCTGTAGTTTGACAACCAAGAAACCAACATAGAGGTTTCATCCCCGCATTTCTCACTAGTCACTATTGAATGTCTTTCCTGACATATTGACAGTAAATTTGCCATCAATCTAAAACCCTACTTGCACGGAGTTCTGCCACCCACTCGATCAAGTTTGGTGTTCGGAATAGAAGTAAACGAGCCAACAAGTTACCATTCCTACTATATTCAACAAAAAATCAGTATCATGATGCTCCCTGCACCCGACCGAAAGTCTAACTACATCTCCAACTGCAATACAATACTCCATCAAAATGCTCAAAAGCTAATCAACGAGTAATCAGCAAACCACAGCACGCCTTACCCCTGACGACGACGAGGAGGACGAAGAGAAGCTACCGGAGCGGGTCCGCTCGGATCTCATCTCCTCCACCGCGCCACCTACCTTCGCCTCCGCCGCCGCCGCCGCCTCCTCCTCGCCCCGCTTCTCCCCGTCCTCCCCGCCCGTTCCTCCGCCGCCACCCCCTCCCCCGTCAATGGAGAAGCACCGCAGCCGGTCCTCGCACCGCCTCAGGGCCCTCAGCCCAGACTTGGGTCTCCACTCCAAGCCGCATGCCGCGCCCCTCGAGCAGCACGTGGCGGACGCGGGCGAGGGCGTCGCCGCCGCGGGGGACCTGGCGGGCCTGGGGAGGCGGAGCCGGGATGCCGTGAGATGGACCATGGGGGAGCTCGCGAGCGCCGCGGCGGCGGCGGCCATGGGCGGCGGTGCAGAGTGGAGTAGAGGTCGCTGTGGTGATGACGTGGGTGGTCGGAGGCGGGAGGGGGAAACCAGCCGCGGAAGGATAGGGGTTGGAGAGGCGCGGGGGCCACCACGGTTTCGGTTGCCGCCGTGGGTTGGGTTTTGCACCGGAAATATCCAGAAAAAAAAATCTACTCCGGTTGGATTATCGTCTGGGTCGGCCGCCCGGCCCGGCCTGGCCCAACTCAACGTTCGCATTTGGGTGGGTCATCTTCTCACAAGTCACACTTGGCATTTCAACCCTGATTGTCACATATACAGATCTCACGTTTAGGAAGATTTAACAAAGTTTATAAGTTGAATTATGTTGTGCTACTAGTTGTTTAAAATTTTAAATTTATATAAAATTAAAATATGAACAAAATGATTCATTCAAATATTGTGAACGTAATCTTAATTCCAAATCCATGGATGTATGAAACTAGAAATACCAAACTCTAAAAGTTTTTGGATGTAAATTTGTGCCAAAGTAGGTGTCGGCATGGACGGGTGGCGCCGTGCGAGCTGGGCAGCATTGACGGCGGTGGGCGGTGGGCAGTGGTGGCAGGTGGGTGGCTCGGCTGCGGTAGGCGGCGCACGGGGTGACCAGCGGCGGCGTGGCTCACGAGTGCAGTAGCCAGCAGTCAGCAGGGTGACATCGCGAGGCTAGGTGGTGGCGGCGTCGGTAGGAGGTGCAAGGGGTGACCGTCGGTGGTGGTGGTGGCGGCAGCGGCGGCACACAGGCTGACAGGTGGCGGTGGTGGTGGCGGTGGCGGCGGCGGGCGGCGGTGACTGGCGGCGACGACGGGCACGGGCTGACTGATGGCGACGGCGGGGCACGGGCTGACCAGGGGCGGCGGCAGTGGCAACGGCAGGGCGACGCCAACCAAATGTTTGATGAAATAGCGACAAGGGAAATAGTGGTGTGGAGCTAAAACACTTTTACACCCATCTTAGCTCCTATAGGAGCTAGCTTCCACTAAAGTTGGAGTTAGAGTTTAGAGTTGAGAGTTGGAGTTTGGACCTCTCCCAAACGGAGCCCAGATCTTTCTAATCGGATCGGGAGTCGGAGTTCCTATCCACGTAGGATTAGTACGACTTTTAGTACTAGCCCAGAACCGCAGACCAGCTGATAGATGAGACCCATCGATCGAAGGCGGTGCGACAAGCGGAGTCCGCGTCGCGTTCCGAGTCCGATGGCGAAGCGAGCACCGTCCTCCTCCTCCTCCGGATCCCAGCTCATCCCGTCCCGGCGGCAGACCAAGCGGCCGACGAGGGAGAGGGACTGGTCCAACCTCACGGACGGCCCGGCGGGGCTGATCGCCGAGCGCGTCCTCGCCGGCGACGTGGCGGACTACGTGCGATTCCGCGCCGTGTGCACCGCGTGGCGGCGGTGCTCCACCGACCCTCGCGAACACAACTCCTTGGACAGCCGCTTCCATCCAAGGCGATGGTTCATGCTTCGGGAGTGGCCAGAGCGCGCCGCCCCTCACCGCCGGCGGTTCATCAACGCCGCCACGGGGCAGTGCGTCGCCGTGGACCTCCCGGAGATCGATGGCCACCGCTCGTTCGGGCCCACCGCCGAGGGCCTCCTCGTCCTCGTCGATTGTTCGTCCGCGTGTTCAACCCCTTCACGCGTCGGCTCACGGAGCTCCCGTCGCTGGCCACGCTGCTGCCACGGAACAGGTTCCAGAAATGCCTCTTCCCGAGGAGGAAGAAAGCGTTCAAGACGTGCTACGACCGTGACATCCTCGTCGGTCGCGATCTCTCGGTGGGCGGCGCCGGCCTCGCCGGTAGCGATGGCTTGATCGCGCTCTACTTATACAATACCAGGATGCTTGCAGTTGCCAAGCCTGGCGATGAGAGGTGGACGCTGGTCCTGGTCGATCATCGTGTCCCTCGTCTCGCGTCGTCGCTGTCATTCGCAGGCCGCTTCTACTGCGTATCCGACGACGCCGACGCTGTCATGACGGTGGAAACCTCAGAAAACCAGCCACCACGGCTGGTGGCGGCTGCCGAACTGGCAATCCAGTACTCCCCCATGATGGACACCCTCCATCTGGTCGAGAATGGCGGAGAGCTGATGCTGGTGCACCGAAAGCACCGTTGTATGTCCGCGAGCTGTATCGTCGGCGGCGATGGCAACGAGAGCCACTACGAGATGTGGAAATGGAAGTATGAAGTGTACATTGTTGATCTGGATGCGATGAAGACGACGCTTGTCCATGGCCTCAACGGGCGAGCCTTGTTCGTTGGCTTGTCCCGTGCATTGTCAGTGTGCCCTAAGGTGTTCCCTTCCATCAGCGCCGACACCATCTACCCGGGCTTTGAATTGGATGATAAAGAGGAAACTGAAGCCTACCATCTCACAGATGCAACCACTGAACCCTCCACCCTCTACAATGATCCTCTGACTGGTGTGCTCGTACTGGCACGGCCGTATAGAATCAACGATGTTCTATCCCTCTTCATAAGAGGCTATTGCGATGATGGCTCAAGTCATGCCACTTATGCTCGAGCAGTTGCGAAAAAATAGCCGTGTTATGTGATGTCAGGAGTGTGTGTACCATCAGTTCAAAGAACGGTGTTGTTTATCGTTCACAATATTTACTCCTATTTAGCATTTGTAACAGAAATAATTTATGGAGTGCGCAATGCGAGATGTACGAAGGAATAGTTTCTTTTCACCTTTTGCTTTAAGAACCTGATATAATACTCCCTCTGTCTAAGATTATAAGGGATAATGGCCCCTTATTTTATCCCTAATTATAGGGGATTTTGCTTATCCCAATGAGCTAGGTACAGCAGCGATCAACTCATCTGACAAGCTCATGGCTATTTGTAGTAGTGCTATTTAATTTGGGCGGCATGTTTAAAATTTGAGTTTCAAATTCTGGCCGTGTTTGGATCCAAACTTCCTACTTTTTCCATCACATCAACCTGTCATACACACAACTTTTCAATCACATCGTACCAATTTCAACCCAAACTTCCAATTTTGGAAGAAACTAAACACAACCTCTGATGCAAATGTGGTGGAAAAATATGCTTCGACAAACTCATGTGAGATTGTTAACTGATTGTGTTCTTTCATTCTTTGATATGGAATGCTGGTGAGTTTCTATAATATATTCTTCATATATCATCAGAAGAGTTCCAGAACTGTGTTTGTGTTAAGAGCAATTCTACGATACTTGAGGAGGTACCATGAGGTACCAAAAAATTTGGTACCTCATGATACCTCGTAGTACCTATATACCAAGAGGTACCAAATTTACAATAGAAAAAATGGTACCTTCTCAAGGACCGTAAAATTGCTCTCGTGTTAATGATTGCTTTGAACGTTCGCTTTAGTATTTGAAGGGAGCATCAACACATTGTTTTTGACTGAAATGGTTCATGGTTTGATGCTTACACTCAAGAGTATTCGAGAGGATAGTACACATTTAAGTGGTGAGTTCAATATACTATATTATATCGATAATGTAATTGTATGAGTGTATTTGCCTAAAAAGATTGTATGCTTATATTTACCCTTTTAGCCTACCTCCTTACAAATCAACTATCCATTTGAGATGGGCCATTTTTTGAGTCCCCGCTTCCGATGAGAGCGTTATCTGATGTTATCAATCAGAGAAGAGCACATCACATCACATGTAAACTACTCAATCCATTCTAAATAGGTGTATCTAATATAGAATGGAACATATCTTATGCATATCTGAACGTATAATATGGTCACATCTTACACTAGATACATTTATGTTGAGACGAAAGAAGTATGTGAAACTGTAAGGGGCTGTTTGGATCCATGCCACAGAATGCTGCACCTCATGTTAGTCACGCCACAACTGCTTAGCCCTTGTTTGTTTTGCTTCCATAGTTTAGCCTGCCAAAAAAAGTTAGGCAGCTTCTTGCTGCTTTGCCACACATTTTTTAGCCAAAGCTATGACAAGGATTTCGTCTGCCACACTTTTGGCATGTGCTAACTTGAGGTGTGGTAAGTTGAAATACCCAACCAAATAGGTTCTAAGTATCATATTCCTGAATACCACATGCTGTGAATATGTGATCATGACCTTCGGTATTACAAATAAATAAACAAAAAATATGGTGCATATATTTATATTTTCTGGCAAGAGAGAACTCATCAGAAAGAAAATTGCATAGAGCTATACAAATTAGGCTGGTTTTGTCTTTTGCCAAAAAGCCATTTCTTTTGTCAATGACAAAGCTTGGTGAGTTTTAACATAGCTATTTTTGGCAGGGCAAAAATTGTGTTCGGATCTTTTAAAAAATAGTCTATGTTAACTGTTGAAATAACCTATATTCGTCAAAGTTTAGCTTCAATTTAAATTAACACTACACACTCTTAAAATTATCGAATATTGGTAATGTTAAGTTAGAAGGCAAACCCAATCAACCGTCCATAATCGATTAGCCATGACGCACGGCACGGGCCACCGTCGAGTGAAGCCACAACGGCAAACAGAATGGATCGGCAGAAACGATCAGCCGAAAGTGAGTCAATCATGTCATATCAAGGGAAGCTGGCAGGAATCCATCCGAAAAAATTTCTACGGCCAGGATCAAAAGTGGAAAAAGGACGCGGTGACGTAGACGGTGCTGATGAGTCAGATTGTCATCGCTTGCCGCCAATACCTCCCCGGCCCCACCTTTCGCACCGTCCACGTCCAATTAACTCCGAATCGCGGAATCCGGGCCCACCTCCAGCCCCACCGACAGGTGGGCCCACGGGAACCTGCTTTTCCTACGTGGACCCACGGGGGGCATCAGGGCAGCCTCGCGTACGGAAAAACCGGCCTTTATCAGAAACGGTACATCCTGCTCCACCCAAACCCACACAGACAGGTGGGCCATCCATCACGTGGGACCCTATATCCAGTGGCACCGACATGGAAAAGCAAAACCGTCCACGCAAGCTATAGCTTTTGTCGCTGGCGGTTGGGCCCCACCGGTCAGTGACCCAGGGGTGGCCGCGGCCGTGTGGTTAAATCGTTTCCCTTTTCCGCACCGGCCGCCTCTCCCTCTCCTCCTCACCTCGCGCGCCGAAGCTTCTCTCCTCTCTCAACTCCGGCGAGAGGAGGAGGCAGCGGAGGGCGGTCTGAGGGAGAGAGAGAGACCAGGGCCGGGGGGCTAGGGTTCGGCCGTTCTGAGAGGCGGCGGCGGCGGAGGAGGAGGAAGAGGAGGGGGTGAGGAGAGATGTCGACGCCGGCGAGGAAGCGGCTGATGCGGGACTTCAAGCGGCTGCAGCAGGACCCGCCCGCCGGAATCAGCGGCGCGCCGCACGACAACAACATCATGCTCTGGAACGCCGTCATATTCGGGTAGCCTCCCACGCGCCGTAGCCACCCTCATCTCAGGCGCTAGGTTTTGGAGCCGAGGGGATCTCGCAGAGCTTGTGATTTTCCTACTCGTTGTGGAGTTTTTGTTTTAAAAGTTTTTGTGTGGTTCTGATGTCGTTTGCTTGTCATGTTTGGTACGATTTTGCAGACCGGATGACACGCCGTGGGATGGAGGTGAGTCCGTTTTGATTTATTCCCCTTATCTTGTTCTGATCGAGATATCTAGTTAGGGGACTAGTGATTCTGTGATAATTTGGTGTTTGGTGAATGAAAAATTAATGTGATGCGGTTTTGCAAGTTATCAGATACTGCGCGTAAAGGTTCCATTTTGTTCATCTGATTTCACGTGTAAAAAGAGGAAACACCGAAATAGCAATCTCCCTACTTAAACTTAACTTTGTGCTTCGTTTTGTTTACGTCTTGGTTCGCTTCTGATACAGGAAGCTTATAATTAAGCCATTTGTGACTGTGATGCATTCTTGTTTACTGAAAAGTTAGAGCTTGATCTTCTGATGCGTTTGATTTGTGCTTTATTGACAAGGCTTTCACTAGGTAATGAAAAAGCATATGATTGGCATGTTTATGAAATTACAGGCTGTATGCATTTTTATCCAACAAATGCGGACGCTCTAACAAGTAAACGACACTTTAGAGTAGAAAATGAGTAGCTCTTTCTCATACAGCGTGGCATGCTAACAATAACAAGCACACACATTAGAGCTCTTAAAAGAACTTGCTCCATACCACTTGGAATTATAAATTGAAGAACATACCCATAACGTTCTCATCGGAGTTACTTTATCTGCAGTACTCGAAACATGTTATGATCAGGTTTGGTTATTGTGCTGCTCTGTGAAATGTGGTTGTTTACATGAATCTTTACTGATCCATAGGATTACATTTGTTATGGCAAAAAGGAAAGTGTTTCCAACCTAGTTTTTGTGGTGAAAAGTAGGGAAATAGTGCTTTTGAAAAGCCATCACAGAGCCAAGTATGAGCCTTAATAGAATTCTGCTCATCTCTTGCTTAGTCATACTCTTAGACTTATAGAGTCCAGGAAGGCTAATGGGCGATCAGTCGCGCGCGCCCTCCCCCGCGCGACTCGACACGTGTCGCGCGGGGAGGGGGCACGGGTGGCGGCGTGGCGTGCGGTTTCTTTTTTTTTTTTTCTTTCCCCTCCTCCCCCGCATGTTCCTTTCTTTTAGTTTTTTCTGTTTATTTTCTGCGGTTTTTTTGTTTGTTTTTTGCGCACGGTTTTTTAATACATACATATACAAACTTTGTATACACGTTACAAAGTTCATATATGTGTATACAAAGTTCGTATATGTGTTTTTTTAATATGTACATATACAAACTTTGTATATATACGTATATAAAGTTGGTATATTTTGTATACATACATATACAAACTTTGTATACGTCGTATACACACTTTTGTATATGTGTATATATTTTTTATACATAAAAAATGTATACATATTAATATTAATACACACACACACACAATATATATACTTTATATACATACGTATAAACTTTGTATAGGGGGGTGGTTGATTGGCGATCAGTCGCGCGCGGCGCGCGGTCAGTTCTAACGTCTTTAGTCTCTCTGACTCTCTCCTCTACAGTGCATGTATATACGTATGTATAGTATACAAAGTTTATACGTATGTATATAAAGTACATACATACGTATATACATGCACTGTAGAGGAGAGAGTCAGAGAGACTAAAGACGTTAGAACTGACCGCGCGCCGCGCGCGACTGATCGCCAATCAACCACCCCCTATAGAGTCGGTTAGTCTTAAATTTGAAAAAATATATTTTTTTTCATAATTTGCGTATATATACATGGGCGCTGAGGAATAGCAGAAATATTCCTATTCCGCGAGCTTGAGATGCGGGAGCGCGGCAATACCGTAGGCTGGCGGCGCGTGGCATGGTGCCGTAGCACGGGAGTGCGGGACCGGCTCGGTCGTGCAGACCGGGCGTGCGGAACCGAGTCGATCCCGCGTGGCGGCTGCGCGCGCTGCTGTAGCCCACGGGACCGCCTGCCAGCCTGGCCGATCGCGTAGAACGGTGGCGCGGGACCAAAGCGGTCCCTCATGACCAAGCTGCGGCACCGAGCCAGTCCCGTGGGGCTCCGGTGCCGCTTTCCTAAAGCGCGGGAGCACTCTCTTCGCATCCCCATTAAGCTACACCACACTGAAAGTTGTTTGCCCCCTGGCTCCATGTGACATGCTCAGCGAGAAACGGCACCGCACCGAAAGTTGTTTGTCCCCTGCCGCTAGCTCTATGTGACATGCTCAGCCAGGAACAAATGGGAGAGCGATTATCATGTCTCTTAGCTTTTTTCACATGGTGTCCGTTGAAAGTTTTTTGTCGTCTGGTTAGAAAGCCTACTCGTCGAGTGCCTATAAAAGGAACATTACGAAACGAAAGAAGTAGACTTAAGTATAGCATATAACTCATATTCGTAGACTTTATCATTGTTCATCATATTGTATACCAATGATAAACTCTACGAATATGAGTTATATGATATACTTGAGTCTGCTTCTTACGTTTCGTAACGTTCCCTTTTATAGGCACTCGACGAGTAGGCTCTTTAACCAGACGACAAAAAACTTTCGACGGATACCACATGAAAAAAGCTGAGAGAGAAGATAATCACTCTCTCATTTTTCCTGGCTGAGCATGTCACATGGAGTTAGCGGCAGGGGACAAACAACTTTCGGTGCGGTGTCGTTTCTGGCTAAGCATGTCACATGGAGCTAGGGGACAAACAATTTTTGGTGCGGTGCCGCTTAATGGGGATGCGAAGAGAGTGCGCTTCCACGCTTTCAGAAAGCGGCACAGGAGCCCCACAGGACCGGCTCGGTGCCGTAGCTGGTGCCGTAGCTTGGTCATGCGGGACCGCTTCGGTCTCGCACCACCGTTCTGCGCGATCAGCCGGGCTGGTAGGCGGTCCCGCGGGCTACAGCCATCGGGTAGGACCGACTCGGTTCCGCACCCCCGGTCTGTGCGACCGAGCCGGTCCAGCACTCTCGTGTTGCGGCACCGCGCCGCCTGCCTGCGGTATCGTTGCGCTCCCGCATCTCCAGCTCGCGGAATAGGTATATTTCTGCTATTCCTCAGCGCCCGTGTATATAAATGCAAATTATGAAAAAAAAGAGAGTATATTTTCAAATTTAAGACCAAAAGTTTAGGAGTGATTGGACCTAAAGTTTATGAGTGGTTCATTTGTTTTAACTGTGCGCAAAAGCTTAGGAGTGATTGCGTTTGGTACAACGATAGCGGTTCCGCGTTTCCAATATGCGGCACGGTAGCGTGCGGGACCGAAGCCCGTCCCTTGCAACCAATCTGCAGGACCGAGTTGGTGCCGCTCACCCATTCTGCGTGACCGAGCCGGTGCCGACCGGTCCCGCAATCCATCGTGGTGCCGCTCAGCTGCCCTGCGGGAGTGCCACGGATCCGCATGCCCTATATGCGGGACCGCTTCGGTCCTGCTCCTCCAACTTGCGTTACTGCTCCAGCCACCGGTCCCGCCTCCCCAATCTGCGATTGCACGTCGCTCCCGCATCGCTGCGCCGCGGGTTAGGTATATTTCCGCAATTCCACCGCATGCATGTACATAAACGCGAATTATGAAAATAAAAGGTATATTTTCAAACTTTTTTCTAGGTTATGCCATGTAGCTAATTTAGCTATCATATTAGCAAGAATAGGGATACCTCGTTTAAAATGGAGCCATTCTATTTGTGAACATTGGAGTAAGAAATTGTAGACTTAATTTTTGGAAGCTCTTTAAGTAATAGCCGATTGTTATCATTTATCAATCATCAGGACAAAATAAAGTAGTTCTTTTGGGTGTGTTTAGACCATGTCACCATGACTAAGTCTTCATTGTTTAACTTTGATCTTTTTTAGCAATAGTGAAATGGGACCATAGCAATTAGATGGCAGCTTCATTTGATGGCCTATTTATTGTTTAAAATCAACTACAAAAGAGTGATAGAATGTATAGGAAAAATCACTGGATGGAAACTCTTTTTAGTATTTGGTGACCACATTTTTTTGCATATGGTACCTCCAATCTTATGGCCTTCAAATAATTGATGAAATGCTTTTGACATACACAGTTGGTAACATGATCAATCCCTTTGTCTTTGTATGTCAGGATTGCAAATTTGCAACCTCATGTAATCCTTTAAAATCACATCGATTGAAATGAAGTATGTTTTGTGGTGTTATTACTTATGAACATAACTACATGTTTAAGTTAGTACTAATAAGTGATTTTGTCACATATAGGCACGTTCAAGCTGACACTACAATTTACAGAAGATTATCCCAACAAACCACCAGTTGTTCGGTTTGTCTCAAGGATGTTTCACCCAAATAGTATGTCTCATAACTTGATATTTTGACCAGTTCATTATCTTTGCAAGCTACTACATTATTCCCAAGAGATTGAATTATTGAAGATATACACAACTAATTGTTTTTGTTATCCGTTCAGTTTATGCAGATGGAAGTATCTGCTTGGATATCCTACAAAATCAATGGAGCCCTATATATGATGTTGCTGCAATATTGACCTCTATCCAGGTATCATTTAAACCTTCACAGTGTGTCTTAACAATCACATCGATAGCTTCACTTGGTTTAATGCTTTCCCTTGGTTGTAGCTCACTCGATTTCAATCATTTGTATATGATAGAAAATACACGCATATTTTGTATTTTTGTCATGTCATTGGTGTAGAGGTAATTCCAATCTTGAGGAAATCCTTTCCCCCTACGATAGTTGCATACACCAAAGTCATTATTGACAATCGTTATTGTTTTCCAAACAACCTGCTGTATGGGTAATGTGACACCGATAAATTAGTTATCAATAGCATCTGCAGCCTGATTCTAGGATGATTAGAGCCTT
This sequence comes from Oryza meridionalis, assembly GCA_000338895.3. Classification (NCBI taxonomy): domain Eukaryota; kingdom Viridiplantae; phylum Streptophyta; class Magnoliopsida; order Poales; family Poaceae; genus Oryza; species Oryza meridionalis. The sequence continues at coordinate 37,002,040 of CM002526.2, read as the reverse complement.
TCATCCATGTCATGTTGCTGTACGGGTTATTGACCTACATTTGCTGACAAATAATGGCTTGGGGTACCATAGTTGATGTCTTCCTGCCTGTAATCCTCAGTTCCACATTGAGCTTAGCTGTTGCTGTTTTGCCTTTTATCTGCAGTCCCTGCTCTGTGATCCAAACCCAAACTCCCCTGCAAACTCCGAAGCAGCCAGACTGTTCAGCGAGAACAAGCGCGAGTACAACCGCAAAGTCCGCGAGATTGTGGAGCAGAGCTGGACGGCCGACTAAAACAACGACATGATTGAGTTGCAGTTTCTGCAACAAGCTTCACCTAAAGATATGCATTTCTGGCTTTCCTGGTCTGTATCACCTACTAAAAACATAAAAAAATCTTCAGTTGTTGTTATTCCTGTGCTTGATCCCTTGCCTCCCCCCTCTTGTTTTCCCAATGTAGTGGCTACCTATTTGATGAATTTATAAGGTATTGATGCTTATGTGTAAAGAATTATACTCCTAGCCAAGAAGTTGCTGTTGCTGCTAGGTTGCAGAAGCCTCTTGAATCCTCCGTGCTTTCTCGCTGTACCAGCGTTCAGTCACGAGAAGGTAGGTGATGCTGTAATTGGCAGCAACCGCAGCTGTTTTTATAATCATCACGGAACTCTGACCGTTGGTAGTAGAAACTATTCCAGCTTTAATATTGACAGAACGATACAGGTGCTTGCACAGCACAACATTATTTATACGCCTAAAAAACACATTATTGTACGCCTAAAGACAAAAAAAGAAGAAAAAACAAATGAAGGCGTTTCTGAGATTTAAATGATTCAGTGGGCAAACACAATCAGGAAAGGGGAAGGTTGTGTGCATCAAGACAGAAGCACAACCCGGAGGATCAGTTCCATCAATATCTCTCGTCTTCAGCTTGCCTCCTGCCCGTGTTGCACGCTGTCTCAAAATTTCCATCTTCCGTTGCAGCCTGCAGCCACACTGATCCACGAGCTGACGAATCCTCACATTCTTTTTCCCGCCCAGACCTGTAAGAATCCAACAATAACCTATCAACACTACAAATCTAACAAATCAATCTTGGTTTGGAAATGTGAATGTGATGGTCACTTGATCAGAGGATACTTGATTGATTTGGATGTATGGCACACCTGGTTTGCTCATTCTGGAATCTGGAGGATTTCGTGATCCGGGACGACGACGACACCATTGAACCGTCACTGCTCCGGTTATCTCCTTCCCAGTCATCCTGCACCTGTGCAGCGAACTGCAGGTTCCAGAGGACGTCCTCGATGGACGGCCGCTGCACAGCCTCCTTGGCCAGGCACCTCAGGCAGATCTGCATGATCGTCCTCAGCGACTCGTCGGAGCATCCCTTGCTCACCTCCTGGTCGGCAAAGCTCCTCCTCCTCACCAGATCCTCGTCGGCGACTGCCCATAGCATCTGAGAAAAGAGAGAGTAGAGATTCAGAGATTGTGCTGTGCATTGCTAGGTAGAAGAAATTCAGAGGTTGGCATTTTTCATGTGAAACATGGGTTTCAGGTGATGATCATTGTCACATACCAGCTCTTTCATTATCTCAACCTCATATAAGGATGTGATTGGCTTTCCAGACACGATCTCAAGAAGGATCACCCCGAAGTCGAAGATGTCGGTTTTATCGTTGAGCAGTGGACTGCAAATAACACATGCAAAATATAGTGGTTTTTTATTAGATTGTACTGATTGAAATTGCCAGATCATAGGCATCTGTACGGATCAAGTCCTGATAAGTACCTTTCAGTATGGTGCTTGCCTCCAGCTCCTCCCTTCTTGGATTGACAAACATCATAATATTTCTAGTCAGCAACAGCCAGAAAAACAAATTACTACTCAGGACTGTTAAAAATGACTGATCTACCTCAGATTTCATGGCCTCTCCTAGGATTGGGATATTGTAGCTGCTGATCTTCGCGACATGATTCTGATCGAGAAGAATGTTGTTGATCTTCAGATTGTTTCCAAACAGGCCAGGCATCATCCCAGCATGCAAGAACTGAATGCCGTTGGCGATGCCGATGGCAGCTGATATTCTCTGTGCCCATGTAAGCTTCCTTCCTTCAGTTCCTTCTGGTGAAAATCAGTACAGGATGCAGTGCAAAACAACAGTCAGTGACTGAATACTGCAAACAACTGAAAAGAAAAACAATGAAGGAGAACAGTTGACAATTTAACATACGTGAAATCCTGCTCCGTAGGTTCCCGTTTTGCACGTATTCGAACACGAGGTACAGCTGAGTGACAGTAGAATCATCAAGATCATACTCGAAGCAGTGCCCGAGGGCGCTGACCAAGTTCCGGTGTCTGAGCCTAGAAATTGTTTCAATGTGGCGACTGAAGCTTAGGGAAGACTGATTCCTCTTAACCTTCAGGCTCCTGATTGCCACTAGTGTGCCATTGCCTAGTCTCCCCCTGTACATCTGACAAACAAACAAAGATCTGATCTCAGCTCCCAAGCTTTTCAAAATGTAGACTTATGAACAATTTTACAGTCCTTGAGGATGTACCATGAAGTACAAAAAAATGAGGTACTAAATTTACAATAGAAAAAGTGATACCTCCTCAAATACTGTAAAATTGTTCGTAGACTTATTCATCACACTCATATAAGCTCATGAGGTTAATTTGAACAGAATACAGTGAATTTCATGCATCAATTAGTTGTAGGTTGCTTAATGGGTAATTTTACCATACTTGAAAAGATACCGGGAGATACCACATTTTATATTGTAAAATTTGATAACTTCAGATACTAGTATCTCGAGATATCTAAATTTTAACTTTCTCAAGGACTGTAAAATTTCTCTTGCTCAATAGAGTCTAAATTGATCAATGGAGAAAATTGGCATACCTCGCCGAAAGAATCTTGCCCCAGTAGCAAAGAGTTCTCAAAGTTGTCAGTGGCAGCTTCGAGCTCAACCAAAGAAAATGTCCTGTATGGTGGAATTCCCAGAGCTCCCAGCTTCACTGTCTGTGATATGTAGCCTGTTTTGATTTTGTCGCAGACACCAGTAGGAAATCAAATCTTAGTGAATTTTGACATCGAAGTTGGTGAAATTTTAGATAAAATTCACTGATGAGGGAGAGAAAAACCAAATCGTACGTGCATCGGCGAACATCTTGGATGGGTAGCCACTCGTGCTTGAAGAATTGTCTTCTCCCAACATCGCCGGTGGCCTCACCATTACGCCTTTCTTGTTCTTCCTCCTCACGGCGAAGATGGCGATGACGGCGATGGCCGACGCGGCGGCGAGAGCCGCCATTGCAATGCCGGCGAGGAAGCCGGCGTGATGTGTGAGCTTCTTCCTCACCTTGCCGCCGTGAGTTATCCCCACGGCCAAGGCTTGGTTCTGGCAGAACGGCGACGGGTGCTGCGACGCGTCGCCGCCGGTGGCCTCGAGGCAATTGGCATTGACGAGCACCACCGTCGCCGGCTTCTTATCCGGCCTCAGGCAGGCCGGCTCGCTGCCGGTGAGGAGGTTGGAGGACAGGTCGACGAACTGGAGGTTGTCGCCGCAGGCAACCTTGTCGGAGAGCACGCCGGTGAACCTGTTGCCGGCGACGTTGAGGTAGCGGATGGCCGGCAGGGACAGGAGCGCCGGCATGAACGGGCCGACGAAGCGGTTCCACGACACGTCGAGCCGCTCGAGCAGGTAGAATGAGGTGATCTCGCCGGGGAGGCCGCCGGTGAACCTGTTCCGGCTGAGCACCACCGTGACCACCTTCCGTCCCAGCGCCGGGAACGCCGGGCCGAGCCAGTTGTCGCCGACGTCGATCACCTGGAGGTTGGTCAGGCCGCTCATGTCCGGCAGGTTCCCCGTCAGGTTGTTCGACGCGAGCACCAGCGACCTCAGCGACTCCATGCGCCCCACGGACGCCGGCACGGTGCCGCCCAGCGAGTTGTTCCGCAGGCTCAGCACGGCCAGCTGCGGCAGCTCGCCGATCCACGCCGGGAGCTCGCCGGCGAGCAGGTTGTCGTCGAGGATCAGCGTCTGGAGGCCGGTGAGCTGGGACAGCCCGCCGGGGACGCCGCCGTAGAGGTAGTTGCCGCTCATGTTGACGATCTCCAGCGCGGCGAGGCGGCCGATCTTGTCCGGCAGGGGGCCCCAGAGCCCGAGCCCGGACAGCGTGAGCACCTTGAGGTCGGGGAGCCTCGACAGCGCCATGACGAGCGCGCCGATGGAGAAGTTCATCGGCAGCGGCGGCGCGCCGCGGACGCCGGCGATGTGCAGCTGCGTCACCGTGTCGCCGTAGCACACCACGGCCGCCGACGGCGCCGCCGTGCCGCCGCCGCCGCAGAAGTCGGTGGTCCGGCGCCAGTGGCTCAGCACCGGCGGGTGGTTCAGCATCTGCTGGATCTTGAACAGCGTCCATGTCTGCGAATACTGCAGCTGCGAGCTTCCCGGGAGCAACGCGAGCAACGCTGCCAAGAAGACGACCAGGTGATGGCTTGCACCCGCCATTGGAGAAGCTCTCATCAAATGCTTCTTGATCAGCAAGAACCAGCAGAGAAGCAGAGCAAATCAATCTGTACTGCAAGAAATTAATCTCTGTACTCTGATGATTCCTTCACCTTCTCCTTCTACTACGATCAAGGACAGTATGTACCAGCAACAGAGGAATCAAGGCTTTGATGTGTGTTGATAGTACTAGAAAGTAACCAAAATCATCATCAGGAAGAGGAAGTGATCATCAAAGATCACATTTCTTGCCAGCTTGCTCCATTCTTGAACTGACAGTATCAAGACAAAAAAAAAAAAAAACAATCATGTTAACTGAAGAACACTCATGCACATCACTACTACCATTTCACAAGAACCAAACAACAAATCTAATCAACTGCACCTTACCTAGCTTAGGCAGTCACCGACTGGAATAGCAAAGAAAATCTTGCTCAGATGACTGACGAACTCAAGAACACAACGGATAGTAAACAACAAGAGAACCTTATTACAGTATACTGACCAGTGAGGCCTAGTGCAAGTATATATCCTCTGATTCTACTGTAACTTGTACTAGTACAATTGCTGGCTTGCCCTGCGCTGCACATCACTCACGGGTGGCTGGCAGAAGCATGAGGTAGCTGCAGGCATCAACGGACAGGTGTGTCTCCAAAGATTGAGCTGGAAACGGGGAGCAGGCAAAAGACCAAGGACTAGCAGTCCCAGTGTTCACTTTTTCTCACTGTTGAGTCTTCAGAAAAAAGAAATATACACACACACCAGTGCCCTGCTCCTCTGCTTTCTTGGGATCACACTCTGATTGGTGCTTGTTAGGCTTAGAATAATGTGCTGCTTTACGCCTTAAGTTTGATTAGTAATTCTACTGATTAATTAGGAGTTATGAAATCAGTTTGACAGGCCTTAGTTTTACTTCAGAATGTTGCTTCTGATATTCTGTTTCACCAATTGCTTAGGATCGTAACTGAAACTTCGATGACAAGCCAGTCCTGAAGCAGTAATTGGACGTTAGGACATATGCTGGTACTGCTGCACATTTTTGCACAGTAATAAATGATGCTTTACTCTCCAAATGAACTTTTTTCCCTTGGTGAGTACCACATATCACATATGGCCCTTAGTTCAGCACCACTGTTAGCAAGTGTGGTGAACATTGCCCTTTTTTCTTTCAGTGCTTTCCCTTCTTTTCTTGGATTCCTTTTTTTTTTCCTTTTAGCACTTTTACACCTGATGATGCCTCTCCTCCTTGCTTTGCATAAAGCCAAGGTAGAGGAAGCATCAAAGCACCCAGCAATCCTGGCATTGGAAGATGCACATAAATTGCAAGAGACACTGCAAGTAATTGTTTGCACTGAATCTTTGAACTCTGAAAACTTCAGATAACTGTTTGCACTGAGTCTTGAACTCTGGAAACTTCAGATGGAGTAATTGTTTGCACTGAATCTTTGAACTCTGGGAACTTCAGATAATCGTTTGCACTGAATCTTTGAACTCTGAAAACTTCATATAATTGTTTGCACTGAATCTTTGAACTCTGAAAACTTCAGAATGCTCTGGAGTTTATGAGATTTCATCCATGCAGGCGATGGATGAAACATTATGAAATGAATGCCACCTTCTCCACCTAACTTGAGCAGCGCACTAGCTGTGCCAGTACACTGTCCTGCTTAGAGCAGAGCACACGAAAGTAATTCCATTTGGACAGAATGAATGTCATGGGGAAGTGATTTTTTTGGAACAGATTATGTACCTAACACACATCCATCGACTTCACACAAAACCGTGGCCCTATAATTCAATGCCGTGGAGCAACGTGCATGTGCGTGTTAATGTTGTACAAGTACGGCGATGGAACTAACATGCTAGTAGTATTTCAACTTGTAATCATGGTCCTAGAAAAAAGTATGCGACATCAATTACCTTTCGTTGTAGGACACAAAAGAATTACGATGACACCCAAGTACATTTGTTCGTACACTATGGGTGGATGAATGTAGTATTCGTCAAGATTTAAACCCCTAACATTCACAATTCATTATTTGGAATTAGTTAAGTCCACATCTTAGTTACGAAAAGGCCAGAAATATAATTGGCTGAAAATAATAAAGCTTCTATTTCTTACAAAAAATGTATGTGACCTTTGGTATATACACATTTGTTGCACATATTTGCTGAAACAATGAGAGATAAGCCACTCAAATATATCCTCACCCTGAAACCAACATTTACTCTTGAGGTACCTTAATTTTTGTGACAAAAATGTCTAATAATAACCCTATTTACTGTTGTCCCGTCGTATGATAGGACAACTGATGAAAAGCATACGGCACGAGCCACTAGCATGTACTGCGTCTACTGCTTCAAAAGCAAGAGAGACATCACTCATCAATTAGGACGTACGGATTACTCGTAGTACATTAGTGCTACAAGAAATGCATTCTTTTTATAGGACGTAGGTAGTACTAAAATTGATAACTTTACAGCAGCCTCGGAGAAAAGAAATTAACGGTGTTCGATTAGCTGAAGCAAGAAATGCACTCTTTTTTTCTTAGAACTAAGAAATGCACCCTTGATATAATTTGAAACAACCTGTTGCTCTCCTTCTTAATGTATTTAAGGCAGAACTACTGCCAGAGTACTTAAAAAAAAGGGCTGTAGGATTCTCCTCTCGTTATATACAGATGCACATCAGTTAATCCCTGCAGGTACAGGTATATATTGCAAGTTGGGCTACTGTAACGCGTAGAATTCATTACTACCGGAATACACAGATCAAGATAAGGAGCGAGCAATTAATGTCTCTACTACAGGGTTTAACATAATGACCCAAACTGCAACTACATCAACCGAATCGTTTCCAGAAAACCACACAGAGAATTTGTACTACCACCGAAGATTGTGAAGCAAGCGATGTCGTCCCGGCGACGAACAAGCCAGTAATTCGTGCCCAATTTCTAGCTCTCAATCCTGACGCACGTGTCGGGGTCCAGTAGCTTAGCTAGCGTTACACAGTTACACTGCACGAGCTATAGCGATCGATTGATCGATCGATCGATCGGCTTGCCATTTACTTGTCGACGCTGGCCGGCGTCTGGTCCGGTCCGGTGGTTGGCGTTCTCCTTGCCGCCATTACTTGCTGATCGATCGCTGAGGCCTTCTTCTTGGGTTCTTCCTCCTCCGTGACACATGATCTGCGCGCGCCCAAGGATCGCTCCGATCCACCGCGCGTGCCGCGGCGGCCACGGTCCACGGACCACGTGTGCTTCCGGGCACGCGGAGCGCGTGTCGTTCGGATCAGAATTAGGCGGCAAAGCACCAGCTTCCAACTCCAACTGTGCCAAACAGTTCGGATTCATCAAAAAAGGGAGCGGAGCAGTGTGGATCGCTCCAAAAAATTACACTAGCACGGTGGAGCAGCAAAAACGCAACTCCACAGCTCGACTCCCAACTGATTACAGCGTTACCCATTATTTTTCAAAGAAATTACACGCAGAATGCCACCGCCCTACCCCTTCGTTCCCACCCGCATCGAGCCGAGTTGTGCATCCCCGTGGTCGAGCGCATCGCCTCTTCTCCGCGAGGCCGCGAAGAGAGAAGGGGAAGGGAGGACTAAGGCGGCGGCGGCGGTAGTAGTGACGGCACACGGCGCACGGCGGCGGTGGTGGTGGCGGCTGCCTCCTCTCTCGCGGCTAGGGTGCCGGGCAGAGGTTTGGGCGGCGCTGGGCGGAGGTTAGGGTGGCGCACGACGGTTGGGCTTGGCGGCTGAGACCTCACGGCGGCACTTGGCAGCGGGAGCGGCTCCCCACAGCGAGGAGGCGCACGGCAGGAGCTGTAAGACGGCGGCGGCATAGCAGATCTGGTGCAAGGAGAAGGTAACCCCAAACCCTAGACTCTCTCCCTCAATTCTGGTTCTTTTTTGGGGGATTGATTGCCTAATGTTGGTTAAAATTTCTCCCGATCTGTGTGTCTATTATTGCTTGATTTTTAGTTTGTATACTTCAACCATATTCTTATTGTACTTAGATTTCTAGAAAGACTTGGTCAGAAAAAATTATACTCTTTTGTTGAAACTTGCTGCAAATGCAGCGTTTGGCACTCAAGTTATTACTGATTTTACAGTGCACCTATGTCCATCTCTACACGCTTTGCTCAAATCGAAGTTGTTGCAAAATATGTGTTTGGTAGCATTTACAGGATCCCTGCTTAATATAGTTGTTTGTCATTTGTAGATAACATTGTAGCAACTAGGCATTTGACCAATGGTAAATTGTTCAATCTTTCAGGCAAGCGGAGGCCATAAGGAAAAGCTATTTAGATCATGCTCACTTTCTAAAGATCACATGAGAAATCCCCCACAATATACTGGAAGAGCTTTTGTCATATCTCATTAGGCTACTGACTAAAAGAACTCATTAAGATAGTATATATTGCCATTTGCTAAAAATATTGGTTTTGAACTATTGTTGTATCAAGCATACATGTACTTAAAAAAACATATGGTTTTAGCAAGGGTTGATATTGATCTGGTCTTTAGATTGGCAAGAGATAGACATTTGTATGGCATTTGGAATGAGTATGGTAACCAGCTTCTCAAGGAGAAAGCAAAGCTTCAGGATTATATTGTTTTGTATGAATCATTGAACATTATGGTCCCGTTCGTTTTTTTTAAAAAATGTTGGATGAAAATTTGGATATTGCTGAAATAAAAGTTGAACATTATGGTACCCCACATCTATTTCGTGTCATTGCTAAAACTCCACTTATATGACTTGCCAAATAAAACTAAATATATCTGTAGTGGTAGCACAGGCAAATTACTAGTTAATCCTAAGCCAACAGTGAAAAAACACAAGGGTAGTATTGTCTATCTACCCCCTATCCTCTCTTTCAGGATTTCTGGAGCTGAGCAAATTAGCCAAACACTTTTAGACCACCTACAGCTCCCAGTGGAGCTAGCTCCTAGTGGAGTTGGAGTTTGGAGTTAGGAGTTGAGAGCTAGAGCTCTACCAAATAGGGCCTTAGTTGCTGCATTGTTGTAAGCTCAAGATACTGAAAGAAGCTATATAGCCGCTAGAAGTTCTTCGAGCAGGGCCACAGCTAAAAGAGAGATAGAGAGGAGAGTGTCTGGTCAACCATCACATTTTACTACTAAACTACTACTCCCTCCATCTTAAAATATACTCCATCCGTCACTAAATATTTGACGTCGTTGATTTTTTTAAACATGTTTGACCGTTCGTCTTATTCAAAAACTTTTGTGAAATATGTAAAACTATATGTATACATAAAAGTATATTTAACAATAAATCAAATGATAGGAAAAGAATTAATAATTACTTAAATTTTTTGAATAAGACGAACGGTCAAACATGTTTAAAAAAGTCAACAGTGTCAAATATTTAGGGGACGGAGGGGGTAATGGATTTTGGTTGTATCTGATATATATACTTTCTTATATTTTGGGATGGAGTGGGAAGCCCACACTTCATAAGGCTATTGTTTGTTTTGTTATCATATCTATGATGTGCAATAGTTTTTTAAGCCTTAGAATCCACATGTTACGCGCTTATTATTTTAATCAAATATATTTCTAAGAAGTGTGGCCATCAATTTGTTAGCTACGCTTTTACTTAGGCTTACAAGATATGTCCAAAAGAGCGCATAAGTTTCTACGTAAAGGCCATGAGCTTAGAAAATTTTCTAAGATGCGCCTAAGTTTGATAGTATTCCACATGAGACGAAATAGGAGAAGCAAACCCCTATATAGTTTGGAAAAAGTACGAATTACCCCCCACCCCCCCCCGAACTATCGCCTTCGACCGAATTAGCCCTCTGAATCATAAAACTGGACATTATTCACTCCCACGCAAACCGGACGAATTACCCCCCTCAACCCAATCCGCGATGGTTTTGGTCTACGTGGCGTACACGTGGCAGTCCGGTCAGCATTCTATTTATAAAAAAACAAATATGGGACCCACATGCCATACTCTTTCACTCTTCCTCTCTCTTCTCTCCCACTCTCTGTCAGTCTGTCTCATTCTTCCTCTCTCTCTCACGGTCATGGGTTGGCGGTGGCGGGGGACACGGAGCCGCGGCGGCGGCGGCCGCGGGGGATGAGGGTGACGTGGAGGCGGAGGAGGCCGCGGCGGCGCGGGACGGACGGACGGAGGCCATGACGAGGAGCCAACCACACCTGCGCTCCCGGAGCAAAAGCAGCAGCCGACGCCACCACAGGAGCAAAAGCAGTAGGCGCCGCCGCCGCAGGAGTACAACGCCATCTCGGTCGCATTCACCTCCATGGCCGTCAACGCATCGTCGTCATCCCCCTTCGTCGTCGCCCTCCACTCCTCCATCGCCATCCTCCACTCCTCATCCCTCGCCGCCGCCTCCGCGTCACAGAGAGAGTGAGAGAGAGAGAGTGTGTGTGAGAGAGAAGAGAGAGAGGAAGAGTATGACATATGGGTCCCACTTTTTTTATAAATAGAATGCTAACTGGACTGCCACGCGTACACCACGTAGACCAAAACCACCGCGGATTGGGTCGAGAGGGGTAATTCGTCCGGTTTGTATAGTTGGGGAGTGAAGAATGTCTGGTTTTATGGTTAAGAGAGTAATTCGGTCGACCGCGATAGTTTAGGGGGATAATTCGTACCCTTTCCATATAGTTTCCTGGCCACACCCAGGGGTCTTCCGGCTAGCTCCATAAGGTGGTGGACTAGACAATCTGGGTTCGAAGTCTCACCCCTTCTAATTATTTGATATTAGGTCCCTCCCTAATATTCGCGTTTTCCTGGCCACCTAGATCATGACGTAAACCTGAGCTTGACAGTTCATCAGTCCTAACAGCTAGGTTGGTGCGATCTGAGTTTCAGACATGCAAGGCTTCAGTTTACCCTCAGGAATTTTTATTAGCTATGAACAATGTCCGCGGCAACTCTCGGCAACCAACCACAACCAAGTTGCGTCGCTGTCACAAACCGCATCCAGGCAGCCACCCCTGCCGGCGGATCCGCGGATTGTTGTACTGTGTGTAGCTAGCTGCCTACACACTACGCCCGGCCGGCCCGGTGTATGACAAATCGGACAGCAGCAGCCACTGAATGGCAGGATGTCATATTGATCATCTGCGATGGGATGGTCCGAGGTAGCATTGACGGTTTTTTAGTAGCAACTACTTCCTCCGTTTCACAATTAAACCATTTTAGCATTTCCCACATTCATATTAATGTTAATGAATCTTAGACATATATATCGATCTAGATTCATTAACATCAATATGAATGTGAGAAATATTAAAATGACTTACATTATGAAATGGTGGGAGTAGCAAGCACATACTACACGAGAATAGAATAGAATCCTTATTTACAGTATTTACATTAGATAGAAACTAGTAGAATATATACTTGTAACTATAAAAAGTTATGTCTTGAGGATCTCATTATTTCGTATAACTTCGTTTACGTATGTCTTTGGAGAAAATAAATTTTGAAGCAACACAACCGTATTATAGGTTTGTTTATAGTTGGACGACCATACCACGTGGCACGAATGTGGTTTGAGGATGCTCCTCACGTCCAAAAGGATTTAAATATAAAATTAAAGCTTATGAGGGAGTTCAGTGTAAAAGAGATCCATGTCCAGCTTGTTTGGAGCAGCGAAATAGCACTGACAAAGGGGACTGGAGACACAATCATTTGAAGATGGACAAATACCGGCAAATACACGACAAAATCGGCTTACCTGGCCCAATTCGTCGGCAGGGTGGAATCAAGGGCAGCCACCATTTGGAAAGCATGGGCGCCATCTAAATGCAAGAATTTCACATGGTTATTGCTGCAGAACAGAATGTGGACAACGGATTGATTGCAGATCAGACAGTGGCCAAATTGTTACTTTTGTCAGCTCTGCTACAGAGACCTGAAAACAATACAACATTTGTTCAAGGATTGTCTGTTCACAAGGGAGGTCTGAGATAGAGTAGCCACGAGACTGGAGTGCAACCAAGCATTCCCGGCGCACAATTCAGAGGAGAAACTGATTGAATGATGGGAAAAGAAGATGCTGCAGCAAGACAAGAGCAAAACGAAAGGTATGCTATCATTGCACATGCTCCTCTGCTGGGAAGTGTGGTGTGAAAGAGATAGGCGAGTCTTCAAGAACAAGGAACTCTTAATGTCTCAGCTAGTGGCGAAAGTGCTGGACGAAGTGCAGCTATGGTCTGCTTGTGGGGCTAAAGGCATCGTTTTTCCTTTTTTTCTCTCTGGTCACTGATTGGTGATCATGTACAATTATCTCTCTGCTTAATATAAAACCAGCTTTGGCTGGCTTAGATTTCCAAAAAAAAAAGAGATCCATGTGTTTTCTTTAGAAAGGTCGTGACTCTTCCCTTTCATCTGTTCCATATAGAAGAACCTTTTCATTTTGCCCCTCTCTTTTATCATACGACTAATCCCACGTGTTGTCTCACCGACGCCACCTCCTCCCGTTGCTGGTTGCTTGTGGGTCTTCCCAAGCAAGGAGCCTCTCTAACCAAAGACGGTGGTGATGACGACCATGGCAAGTCAACCGTTGACGGTGCTCGTGTAGCTTGTCATACTCCTCCTTCTTAGATCGCTCTCTCTAAGTGTACACGACATAGAGACATCGCTGAAAGCTCGTAGGATGTCGCGTAGAGAGGGGAGGGGATGAACAAACGTTCTTGAAAATTACTTCAAATTGCAACGATCAAATTCAATGGCCCGAAACTTCCGGGTAACTTTTTTAGCCAAGCAGAGAAAGCTAATCGGAACTTTTAGGGTTCTTCCTTAAGAATTTCGAAGCCGCCGTGAGTTGTTGTTTCAAGCATGAAGCTCCCCTGTAAACACATAAAAGTATAGTAGGTGGCTATCAGAAACAAAATAAAAAAAAAGTAAAAATAAGAGGGCACACGAGACAAGACAAAGGGAGATAAAGATTTTTACGCGAAGTTCAGATCACAAGAATTCTACTCTCTATTAAGAAGCTTTAGAGAGTTGGGACTGTAATATTAACCCTTTACCTCACCAAGCAAGTATCTAGAAAGAAGCCTTTAGCCTCTAAGCCAACACCCCTAGGTTTCTTATGATTCCAAACGATCGTAAAGATTCCTAATTTAGATAACGTGTTTACACCACGACGGGATGAGATGGCGGTCGGGACTTCCGACTTCATATTTCGCTTATGCTCATACTTTTCAGCCAAAATTTAAATTTTTGAACTTTAAATTTTGAGCTAGTTTTGAGGTTTTTCATCGAAGTTTATTTTTCAACCTTTACTTTTAGATAGCTAAGAATACGTATATAAAAATTTTATTCACAAATTACTTTTTTTTTGCAAATATGCCATTCGGATTATTGGGCCGTTTGCGAAATTTGTGAAGTGGAAGTTGCTATTTATTTATTTATTTATTGAGAACGTGAAGTGGAAGTTTTGCTAAGGAAGGAGGAGTGTGTGCCTCGAGAACGGTGTAAGAGGGATCTATCCGGCCCTGGGCCGAAAATATCTGGGCTGTAGCTTTTGATGGGCTAATGTGGGGTGATTAGGCTTCTACTGCAATTCACTACAAGTAAATTCAGTATTACTCCGTACTTAAGAGGAAAAGAAGAGAAGTGAAGAGGACGAAACGGCGGTGGGCTCTCGAAACTTCCGGGCTCCGGCGACTCCGCCGGCCGCGATCTCCTCGTCCTCCTCCTCGTCGGCTCTTCCCGGAGACGGCCAACTCCCTCCTTCCTGTACGCTCCACCCCTCTCCCTCGATCTACTCCTCTCGCTTTCGCTCCAGCTCGTCCAGATCCGGCGGACCTGACGCGATCGCTTGCGCCTTTTCACCTTCCGACTACTCGCGGTTCGATCTAGTGTCTGCTGGCCTGCAGTGTGATCCGTGTAGCTGGTAGCTGCTTGGTCTCGCAGCTCTCGCTGAAGCCTAGAACATGGGTGTGGATCTCGCGGTAGTTTAGATGGTGTTTTCTTTGCTCTTTTTTTTTTGTTGATTATTTTTTTTACGTGGGTTGATTGGTTCGATCGTGATTTCAGCTATTTTTGGCCTCGTAGTTTGCCCGGGAGGATCGGATCGTGCTAATTGCCAAATTGACTCGATGGATTGTCCTGTTTGCAGGGTTCGGGGTGCTGATTGACGCATTTAGTGTTGTGTGCTTGAGTAATGGCAATAGGGGAGTGGAGTTAGATGCATTTGGTCATGTGGTGTCTAAGTCATGTCTCATGCATGATGACGCAGATGTTGTAGTACGAGCACCCATTAGTATTGGAAAAATTAGGTTTCGTTCATCTAGGGGAGTTATTAATGTAGTATATAAATCATGGAATTGACTGTTCTGGGTACTAGGTGAATTAAAAATAGGATTTGAATGTTTTGCCCCTGCATTTATGAATTTTCCCAGTGGTAGGTTATGTTTGCGAGCTGCTATGTGACGTGTTTAATGGTGGCATTCTTATTAAAAATTGTTTAGATTGAAACAATGTATTTCGTATAAATGAATTAGGGTCCAATTTTTTACTTGCTGTTGATACGGATTTGTGCAATGGATTAGTCATCCTTAGTCACCGGAAAATATGTGATTCTAAAATTGCCCTAAGAAATGTGATACCGCAAAAATGCAAAATGACATGAAATGCTTGGGCGGTGGTGATGGTTTCTTTCCTGGATTGCTTATTTATATGTTGACTAGAAAACTAAGTATGTACTCTTATGAAGTATAAATAACACTTGAAGTTGGAACTACACCTGAAGCACCTTTTTTTCCTTGGCAGGTTCATTTGGTATTCTGGTGCAGTTTGCAGTGGTTTCTGGCCTTGTTGACAAAATGGTGAAGCTGACAATGGTAGCACGTGTCACTGATGGCCTTCCACTAGCAGAAGGGTTGGATGATGGACGGGATCAGAAGGACGCTGACTTTTACAAGCAGCAAGCTAAACTTCTTTTCAAAAACTTATCTAAGGGGCAACATGAAGCCTCACGGATGTCAATTGAGACTGGGCCATACTTTTTTCAGTATCCTTATGTTCTGTGTGGCTTTTTTATTTCCAAGCATCGTTAATGGCTGTTGAATTTGTTCCATTCTTTTAAATCCATGCATTATGTGTGATATAGCATATCTGGGTGCTAAACATTTACATCTGAACATGCATAGTCATTCTTTTATATTGTTGATCAAGTTCACTTGTTGCATCCATGAAACATTACATTTCTTTTCTGGTGATGAAGATTTCATCGTATGTAGGATAGTTGTATTAATCGCAAGTAAACAAGAACATTGGTAGACATTTGACGAACCTATGTGATTGTCTAGGTTAAATTAACAATCATACAATAGCTACTCTACTTTTCTATAGCATTCAATTATTTTTTAGCATATTACAACTTGCAAGCATGTTGTACTTATTTGATACACTTGTTGATCTCGTTATTAGTATGTGAGGCCATTTATCAAAACTAACTTTAAGATCATAATCTTATTTAACCTGCTACTTACATTGTGTTCTGTCGCGAAAAGATGGCATTCCGCTGTCAGCTAATGATATTCTTGTAATGCATTTTTTAGCTTCTATTGGTTTTCTCAGTTCATCGCAGTATGATCTTGTGGAACCTTAATTCAAATAAACAGTTACATCATTGAGGGGCGAGTATGTTATCTGACAATGTGTGACCGTTCTTATCCAAAGAAACTTGCATTCCAGTACCTAGAAGATCTGAAAAACGAATTTGAAAGAGTCAATGGCAGTCAAATCGAAACAGCTGCAAGGCCATATGCCTTTATTAAGTTTGGTATGTTTTTAGAATTTAATTCCAGCAATATTTTCATTTGTCTAAGTTCAACTGGTTCACAACTTATTCCTCTTTCTACCTAGACACATTCATTCAGAAGACTAAGAAACTTTATTTGGACACTAGAACCCAGAGGAATCTTGCAAAATTGAATGATGAGCTCTATGAGGTGCATCAGATTATGACTCGCAATGTTCAAGAAGTTCTTGGTGTCGGTGAAAAGCTAGACCGTAAGTTTGCAAATACCTCTTGGTTCTAACGTTACCGTATATGTCCTGTTACAATAAATCATCAGATTTCTGTAACATGCATGAATCAGGCTTACTATGGAGGACCTTGTCCTTTCAATTACTTTCATATATTTGTTCAAAAGCTTATTTACAAAATATCGAATTACTGACTTAGTCTTTCTTTTTAATTTTCATTGCACCTCCCTTTTTCTTTTTTGCATTTAACTGCCCTGATTCTGATGTTTCTAAAGATTTATACCCACCTTTACCTTTTCGCTTTCCTTTGCATTTCATTGTGTGATAACTGATATTATGGTTTGATTGAATCAAAATATTGCTCAATCTTGCAGAGGTCACTGAAATGTCAACTAGGTTGACTTCTGACACAAGAATGTATGCAGATAAGGCTAAGGATC
This sequence comes from Oryza meridionalis, assembly GCA_000338895.3. Lineage (NCBI taxonomy): Eukaryota > Viridiplantae > Streptophyta > Magnoliopsida > Poales > Poaceae > Oryza > Oryza meridionalis. The sequence continues at coordinate 36,985,097 of CM002526.2, read as the reverse complement.
TCAATCGCCAGGTAATCCATTTACACAATTGCATGCACTATTTTTTGCAGATGCATTTGTCAGCTGAGCTGAGCATTTTGCATTAGAATTATTAGAGACATCGGTATTGATGTTACTCAAACAAGTGAAACAACATTTAAAATTGTTTATGGATCAATTTCTTCAGCATGTGCTATGCGCTTTAATTAGCATCAAGTATGACATTAAAATCGCCCTTACTTTCAAGATCAAAATAAGTATAGTCACTATAATTGGTTGTTGCTGCAACAGTAACAAACATCTCCATGAGCCTACTGTTAGAAGCTGCACCCTTTGGCTAATAAAATAAAATGTTGTTTTTTATTTGTGTTTATTAGTTCACTATCTATGGGCAGCTGGTCAGTTTCATCAGATTATAGAAGCACCCAAACATTATTCAGTTGTGGGTAGTGGCTCAGGAGTTCTCTCCATCATTTATCTGAAGGCTTTCCTTCAGCAGCATGTCTGTTCAGAAGTCATGACTACTATACATTGTATCCACATTGGCATTTCGTAGTTTGTAACATAATGTTTGTCATGCGTTGCCCTTAATTTTAATCTGCATTTGTCTACATTTTATCTACATCTTTCAGCGTCTCATTTATGGTATGCACAAACCTTTTGGATTTCAGGCCTTGATTCGGAAGTATGCCCCCGTTGCCATTGTGATCGGTGTAGTTTTGATGCTCTTTTGGTTGAAGAACAAGATATGGTAACTGCACCAAATGAAGGAAGCTGGGCCTGCGTTACAACACTGGAGAAAGAAAAACAAAAAATTAGGTTGATTCTGGATCAATAGTGCGACGTGTATCCCGTATCTGCCCATTCAAGCGAGTACTTCAGCTGCCCTTTTACCCTCCTCCTCACTACAAAGCTATTCAAGTCAATTCGTTGTAGCATAGGCCTTATGACGGACTTGATTTTGTAAATCCTTGGAACTGTACATATAAGAGCTCTGTAGAGTTGAGTTTTCGATATTGGGATGGGATTGTATTCTTTTGCAAACTAAACTCATGTAAGAATTCAGGCTGAATATCTATACCCCATATCTCCTGCACTTCATGTCCATGTTGCCTAAACGTATTATGCCCTGATTAGTTACATTTTGAGTAATTTTATGGTCACCGAAGATGCATGTATGGGGAGCTTTAGATTCTGAGAAATAGGTATCCAGCTGATGAGAATCTTGATAAGCTCAATTTTGCAACCACAGCTTCTGATTAATTTTCTGGAATTTGCAACCATAGCTTTTTTTTATCAAAACGAAAAGCTGTTGTTTAAGAGAGCTGTAGTTGCCAGAAACTCTCTTAAGCAAGCTCTTACTTGGGTAAAAAATCGATACCTCCGATACCTGATTTATGTATTAGGGACCGTGAATTCACTGGCCAATGTGCCATCTACAAACCACTTAAAAATTAGGCTTGATAAGTTACGTGGAATGGTGGTTCGTTCCTTGCAATTCCAGCTATCTTTGTCGTGCGATTGCGTTTCGTCTTCTACGGTTTCAACCACTCTTTCAGAGAGCAAGAAACTCTGGAAAATTGCCGGCTTCAAGGGATTAGAATGTTTTTTCATTATTTCAAAAGGATGGATTAGAATGTTTCTACTGCTAATCACCATCATCTCAGCCTCTGATGATCCACAGTTCCACACAACACTGTAAGTAAGTAGTATATTACAAAGGCCTAAGCTCCCCTATGTGAAAATGGTAAGCCGCCCGTGCCACTCCAATCAGCTGATCATTCTGCAGCAGCAACACACACGCCATGACACCAAACCGGTTGCAACCTGCAGATGAGAATGAGACGATTGCCGGATCACCAAGATGATTGATGAAGAAGAACACGAGAACAGAATTTGTCGAATTCCTACTGTTCGATTCTAACAAGAACTAATGTGGACAGAAAGGAAAGAAAGGAAAGAAAGGAAGTCAATTCGATTTGATCAGCGAAGCTGAACCAACAAATCGTCTCACACCTAGGATGCGGAGGAAGATGCTGCTGCGGCGGCGGTGGGGTCGGATTCGGCGGGAGACATCTCGTCGTCCTCCTCCTGCTGCTGCTGCTGCCGATCCTGGAGGCGCGCGCGCGTCTCCTGGATCCGCTCGCGCGCGGCGGCGGCCACCCGCTTCAGGCCGCGGCGCTTACCGTACGTCTCCTCGAGGCGGCGCTGCAGCTCCGCGGCGCGGGCCCGCGCCCGCTCCAGCTCCGCCAGCGCCTCGGCCAGCCGCGCCCGCGCCGCCGCCAGCTGCGCGTCCGCCGCGGCCTCCCTCCTCCGCAGCTCCGCCGCCGCCGACCCCGGCCGCCGCGCGTCGGCGAGCCGCCTCCCCTCGCACATCCTCCGGCCGCGTCGGGCTCGACTGGGTCGCGGCCGGAAGGCGGAGGAGGAGCAGTTTGGTGGGCACCTGCCTGGGCTTTGGAGTGGGTGGGTGGAGGTGGTGGTGGATTCGTTTCCCCCACTCTAATGGACTCCTCGGTCGCGTACGTCGTCCTCCTCACTCTCGTCGCGTGGGCTTCCCTTTCCGCCATCGTGACAAGCCGCGTCCCACGTACACTAGCTTCAGTTTTCATGACTATTTTCTTTTTCTTAAGAAAAATTTAAAATCCGACCCTTACATCTAAAATCCGTCCTAAACGAGTGCTGTTGTGGTTTTTCGTGTCCAACATTTGATCGCCGTCTTATTTAAAATTTGTCTATGATTAGTATTTTTATTATCATTAGATAATAAAATATAAATACTACATTATGTGTGACTATTTTTTAAAAAAATATAAAATTTTTAAATAAGACGGACGGTCAAACGTTCGGCACGAAAACTCATAACTGCACTAAAATCGGGACCGAGGTAGCAATTTTTTTTTAGCGAAAGGCACAACACGCCAATTCATTGAATATAGAAGAGCTTTATTTACAAGTAAAAACAAAGCGAGAAAAAAATTATTTACAGACAAGACAACCATTTATAACCACAACTTTACTAGATGCTTGGTCCCGCCAATGTCCAAGATTTTGACTCTTCCTTAATCTTCGCAATAGCTGGCGAGAATAACTCCTTATTCTCAAAGATTCTCTGGTTCCGCTCATTTCATACTTCCCAAGAGATTGTGAGAATTAGGGATCTGGTCCCTTTCTTGGGTATGTCCGGGCATGCTGCTAGATTTTTCCACTAGTTGTGAAGTGTGGTCGCTTGCACCTAGTTTGTCCACCTCATGGGTTATAGGATATCCAGTTGACAATCGTTTCCATTTTTTTCTTGTGTATCTGCAATCCATCATTAGGTGAAGACTGAAGAAAGATTTCATCTGCGCATCGGCATAATTGACAGCTACTGTTGTTCTACTAGCCTCGGATCGCCAATATATCTAATGTCCATATCGTGTTTTGAATAATTAGCCATGCGAAGGTTTTGCATTTTTATGGGACCTAGACTTCATAAATTAAGGTGCCGTAGTTTGTTTTAAGCGACCCAAAGAATTGCACCATATAGGCTGAGGAGGTGGTGTACTCCCCATAGCTCATGAGTTTCCAAGAGACACCGTCGGTCCCATCCGGAGATAGTGTGACCTGTTAAAATACCGTCCATAGGGTGACCAGCTGGTCGAGGTCCATGTGATACCTTTGCTATTCCATTTCAAATTTGATTCCAGGAAAAAGCACACGGAAGGTTCCTCAACTAGTTAGCCAGATACAAAATCGTCCCCCAACCACAAGGCCGGATATCCGGCGTCCCCCAACTTACAAAACCGGTCACAATAGGTCCCTCAGTGGTTTTGACCCTGATTTTGTCCCACGTGGCGGCTGAGTCAGCGTGGAACCCACGTGGGCCCCACATGTCAGGGTGACCACATCATCATCCTCTTCCTTTCCCCTCCTCTCCCTTCCTCCTCCTCTCTCTCTCTCTCACTTTTCTCCTGTGGGCAAGACGGCCGGCGGGTGCAGAGGATGTCGCCGGGGCGAGGCAGCAGAGGAGGAGGTCCGCCGGCCGACGACAAGGCGGCGACGGCTGCAACGCCGGAGCAGGCCACCGCGCCGGGGTCGGATGTCTGGGACGAAGACGGTGGCGGCGGCCTCCGGTCGTCCCCAGCCTCAGCCGCGCCGGGGTCGGATGTCCTCGCCACGCTCCACGGCGGCCTTGCCGGCAGGTTGCGTGCTCGTAGGTAGACGGCGGTGGTGGCGGTGGCGGTGCGGGATATCCCGGGCGGACAGGATGTTGCACGCCATCGTGAGCACGACGACGAGTACTATGTGTACAACCACCTCAAGCTCACCGTGCTAGTCAACAAGCCGTGGAACGGCACCACCAGGGCAGAGGCCCTGATGGCAACCGTCGACACCGTCGAGCTTATCAGCTTCACCGGCGGGAGCAAGGACGGCGGCGGGTACACCGTCGTCGGGTTCGAGGTCGTTCCATGCAGCATGGAGCACGACGCGGCGGCGATCAAGGGCGAGAAGATGTACGACGAGCTACCGGTGAGGGCGGCCGTCGGGTGCGACCCTTCGGTGGTCAGCATGCACGCGAACCGGGCGCTCGTCTTCTCCTACAAGGTGGCGTTCGTGGAGAGCGGCGTCGAGTGACCGTCGTGGTGGGACGCGTACCTGGAGATGGGCGGCGCCAAGGTGCACTGGTTCTCCATCTTCAACTCCATCGTGGTGGTGGCATTCCTCGCCACCATCCTCTTCGCGGCACTCGGGTTCATGTCGCCAGCGTCACGCGGCGCGCTCGTGATGGGCATGCTCGGCATCTACCTTCTCCTCAGCTTCGCTGCGGGGTACACCGCCGTGCGCCTCTGGAAGACGGTGCGGCATGGGGACAGCGCCGACTGCCCCCTCGCTCTCGACCACCTCTACATGTTCCTCTCCTCCGTCTGCCCCCGCCTTGACGCCTCCCACCTGGAGTGGCGCCGCCGTGAATCCCTCGTTGTGTCCCCCCTCACCGCTGACCACCTCGTCCTCCGCAAGTTCGACGTTGCCCTCGCGCTCCTGGCAGTCATCGCGGCGCAGGAGCCCGACAACTTGGTGCTCCTCTCCCGCCTCGAGCACGCCCACCTCCAGATCGGTGGAATCCGTGGCCGCTGCCGCCGCCGGCGGCGATCTTGCTGCCCACGCCCTGCCAGCCTCCTCGCCCGCCCGTCACCGGCCATCCTTTTCCCGCATCGCCCTGCTAACTCAGAGAAGGAGAGAGGAGGGAGGGAGAGAAGAGGGGAGAGAGATGAGGATGACGTGTCACCCTTACATGTGGGGTCCACGCTGACTCAGCTGCCATGTAGGACAAAACCGGAGTCAAAACTACTAAGGGACCTATTGTGACCGGTTTTGTAAGTTGAGGGATGTCGGATATCCGGTTTTACGGTTGGGGGATGATTTTGTATCTGGCTAACAAGTTGAGGGACCTTGCGTGTACGTTTTCCTTTGATTCCATTCAAATTTGATTCTAAATTCACATTCGATTTTAGACACCGTACTTTGATTTGTGTTTGCCAAATGGCCGGATTGCTCTGAACCCGGCGACGCGACGGCGATCCCCGCGGTGGCCAGCCGGCCGGATGGTCGTATGATGAATGTTGTGTTGCCACGGGGATCGAGCATGGCCGGCGTTCGTGGCGACGACGACGACCCGGCCTAAAATGTCAAAATGTCAAATCAAGAACGAGTCTCACACAAGCTTAGTTTCAAAAAAGTCTCACACAAGCTTGGAACAACCCAAACGGAAATATTTGTCTCGTGACGTGCATCTACGTAGCCCGATGATACCAAGGCAAACGAATCAACAAAATTTGGAGCCAATATGGGCATGCGACTACCTGTGCCGCCGTTGGCCTGCTCCTATTTATGCTTCCGTTGTTGTTCCGCACACATAATTTCATCATAAAATGAGCGTAGCTCAACTGGTTAGATTCCTTGTTATATAACCGGTCGTGTGTTATGAGCTTCTCTGTTGTACTTCTTTCTTTATAAAAAAGATAGACCTGGCCAAGTCATTAGTAACTAATATATATTATGTACTATATTAATCCAAGTGATTAGTGTACTAAGCTCTCTATCCGTCTATAAATACATGCAAAAGCCTCTGAACTTGCCAAGCCAGTGAAGCTGAGCACACACTAATCTCTGCAGCTCGAGATAAGATCTCCCCCCTGCAAAGTCATCTCTAGCTAGCTTGGAACACATACTCTGTGTTCGATCGATGGCTTCCAAGCAAATGCTCGCTGCCGCCGCTGCCGCCGTCGCCCTCGCCGTGCTCCTCCCGGCGCGCGGCGCCGCCGCCACGGAGCACATGGTGGGCGACGGCAATGGCTGGATCCTCGGGTTCGACTACGCCGCCTGGGCCGCCACCAAGCAGTTCAGGGTCGGCGACACGCTAGGTAACTAACCAACCAACCGGAAAAGCCTCGTCGCCGTCGCCGTCGCCGTCGTCGCCGTCGGTGGCGGCGGCGCGCGGCGGCGTGCACACGATCGATTCTTTCTCGGTGCGCGACAAGCTAGAAACTGACGGTCGTCGTGGCGTGCAGTGTTCAGGTACAAGAGCACCAACCACACGGTGGTGGAGGTGGGCGGCGCGGACTTCAAGGCGTGCAACAAGACGGCGAGCGCCAACGAGTGGAGCTCCGGCGAGGACCGCGTCGCGCTCGACAAGGAGGGCAGGCGGTGGTTCTTCTGCGGCGTCGGCGACCACTGCGCCAAGAACATGAAGCTCAAGATCACCGTCCTCGCCGCCGGCGCGCCCGCTCCCGAGGCTCCGGCGACGCCGCCGCCGCCGTCCAGCCCCGCCGGCAAGGCGCGCGCGCGCGTCGTGCACGCGGTGGCGGCGGCGGTGACCGCGGCGGCCGCGGCCATGCTCGCGCTCTAGGCTTCAACATTTTCTAGTATCCATAGTCGAGCACTTTAATTTGATCGCGTCAGTCATCAGTGAGTGCATTTGCGTAGTGTTATTTTTCATTCGTGTCGTTGGTGTGTTATACTGTGCGTGCATGTTAGATGCGATTTCGTTGTTTTTATTTCTCGTGTTGTTGATGATTAATTTCATTCGGTTAATGAAACTACCACTTCGTCTCATTGTCTGCTTATAATACTGATGATCTGGGCCCTGGGGTGTCCTACCATCTTTTGTTGCTCACATTTGAAATAAAAGTTTGTCGTTCTTATCTTTTTTTATTATTATAGAAACATAGTATAAATGCAGACGTCCAGGTGCTCATAATGCGCGCGCACTCACCCTCGTGAACACACACGCACATCTTACCTTTATGAGCATATTTGAAAGACTGAGCTGATCTATCTTGAGATTGTCTGTCCCACGGTAGTGTGCTTTGTTTGGAACAAAGGAATTTCGTCGGAATTGAACTGATCTGTGTAAAAAATCTTGTTGTGGGCTTTGGCTCATGGGCAACGTAGGAAAAAAAAACATAGGTACATAAAAAACGTAGAAATTAAGGTGGTATGTGCAGTTAAATCCTTAGGAATTCTAAAATGCGGGAAATTATTGAAACCCGGTTGTTTGGATAGATGCTTCATATGAAAAGTATAGGATTTTGAGGGAGAGACAAATGGAAAGTTTTCCATGAGATCTAACCTAATCTTAGAACTCCACTAAAATTCCCCTGAATGGAGTCATTTCATAGTAGTGTAGAAATCTCAAATCAACATTCTTTTGTTCCAAAGGAGCGCCGCCAAGGATTATTAATTAAAACGCCAAATATCCTTTTTAGTCAACGAGAGTACAAAACGCCAAATATCTATGACCAAAGTACAGTACGTACTTGAGCGGTTACAACCAATGCCTTTATGCTCTTTCACTCTATAAATTCTGCTAAATGCTGCTCTCTTTTTTTTTTCCTGAAAATTGCTAGATGCTACTTGAACTGCGCATTTCTGAACTTTTCATGAAGGCCTGAACTGAACAAGACTATACGAGCCTGATTCATCATTCATTCACGGTTGCTTTTATTTGTGAGGAATTCGAACAAACGCCATGCTGAGAGTCTGACACCAACACCAGCTAGTGGGTGACGGTGACGGCGAGCTTCATGCCGGACTGGCAGTGTCCGTCGAAGCTGCAGATGAAGAGCCACCGCCCTGCCTGGTTCAGCGCCACCGTGTCGTCGCCGGAGCTCAGCGTCGGCGCGTTCGCCGGCGCCACGCACGCCTCGAAGCTCCCCTCGTCCTCCACCACCACCACGTTGTGCGCGCCCTCCGCGTATAAGAACTCTAAATCATACCACACCACGCCATTGATGAGTTCATGACCACATGTCTCGTGTCTGTCTGAATTTGAGCTTCAGATTAAGGAGAAACTGATGCTCAATTTGATTATTACCTAGCGTGTCGCCGACCTTGAACCTCTTGCCGTGAGCCCAAGCGTCGTAGTCGACGCCGTTGTCCCAGCCGGAGTCGTCGCCGATCCGGTACGCCGCCGCCGACGCGGTCGTCGACGGGAGTGAACCGGCCACGGCGGCGGCGGCGACGACGAATACGACGGCCGCCAACTCGAGCGTGATCCTACGAGAAGCCATTGGCCGCACCGGATCAGCTTGGGGATCGATGCTTCACTGAGAATCAGTGAACAAACCACGCTGTTCGATCGATCGTGTTCATGTCTACATATATATAGCATCACTGGCTCAGGTGCTTGAGAAAAGACGAGCGGCTTGCGGTGCCATCGATGTGAGCGACGCCGCGACGACGGAGTTGGCTTGGCTTGGGATTTTGACGAGTTCGTGAAAGAATCCACCAAGTTTTTTTCCTTGCTTTTTGAGACGAAAATCACAGTAGTTTTCGATTGATCGAGTGAAGCCCAGCACATATATCTCCCGGCTTTTCCAAGGTGATGGGCCTACTGCTGCCAGTTGGCGTGGGCTGTGGGCCGGAAATCACGGTCCAGCGTTGAGGGATTCGGGTTTTATTATCTTTTTGACTGGGTATGGTATTAATTAGACAAAGCCTTGTTTTATTCGTTGTTGGAAATCAATCAAATTTTAGACAAAGCTATCCTACAGCCCGATCATTCCTAAAATAATTGGACGATCAACACCAACAAGTGAAACACTGTGCTATATATGCTGAAAAAAAACTCAACATCTGGAACATTTAAAAGTTTTGTAAAACATGGTGAATATACACGTTAAAACATGTCATTATCATGTATGAAACAACGAGTGTTAACGGATTGAAACATATATTTTCTTGAAGGTTAAGTGCTCATGAAGGTACTCCTCTTGGACCAGTTGATAATACTAAGTACAGAAGTTTGGTTGGAGCATTGCAGTATCTGACCTTGATTAGACCAGATTTGTCATTCTCAGTAAACAAGGTTTGTCAGTATCTACATGCACCAACTACAGAACACTGGGCAGCAAATAAGAGGATCTTGAGATATCTGAAACATATAGTTAAACTTGGATTAAAGATTAGTAAATCTAACTCTATTCTTGTGAGTGCTTTCTCTGATGCAGATTGGGCAGGATGTTTGGATGATCGGCGATCCACTGGAGGTTTTGCTGTGTTTATAGGCCCCAATCTTGTATCTTGGAGTGCACGAAAACAAGCCACTGTATCTAGATCTAGTACAAAAGCTGAGTATAAGGCTCTAGCTAATGCTACTGCAGAAATTATGTGGATACAGACTCTACTTCATGAACTGGGAGTCCAGGCGCCAAAGACGGCTAAGGTATGGTGTGATAATATTGGTGCAAAATATATGACAACTAATCCTGTTTCATGCTCGCACCAAGCATATCGAAATAGATTATCACTTTGTTCGAGAGCTGAGTAGCAAGGAATTCCAGATGGACGTGCCGGCGACGATGCCGGCCGTCAAGGAGCTCTGCGGCGTCGACGTCGTCGAGAGGTATCTCTGCGGCGTCCACGTCGTCTACAGATAGATGATGATGGTTCATTGGCTTCGCTTGTAACATTAACACCAGCAATAATCTGACTGCTGGCTCGTTTGTTGATGCACGAAGAAGAAAAGTATTTTTCTTTTTGAAAAATAAACCGGTATATGTATGAAAATCATATGCAATTATGCATGGTAGTGTTAGGAAAATGCTTCCGGACGGACGTCCGGACACAGCAAAATATCGGACGCCGTCCTTATCCAAACAGAGTCACATCCCACATCCTTCTCCACCGCACGTTTCTTCTTTTGTCTCTCTTTCTTCTCTCTTACTGGGGTCGGCCAGATGAGCCTCCTTAAGTGCGACGGTCTCTACCAGGTAACCGCCATCTTCGGCGATCCCCTCCTCGCCTGAAACCTCCGCCGCCGTTTTGGCTTTGCTTGACTCGGTGTTTGTTCTTGTAGTAGTACATCCTGGAGACGAGCGTGTACCCGCGCGCGCGAGCACGAGTGCATGAAGTAGCTTCGCGAGGTCAGCGCCAACCACCCATGGTACGCCATGAATGCCGTCTTCGGAGCTCGGCGAGCTCGCTCGGCGCCGGAGCCGCGCGTATTTGATTTGCTCTCAATTTGATTGGGGTGATCGATGGCGTCCGCTTGCAGGAACCTGATGATGACGTCGGCGGACAAGGGGGCAGTTCCTGAACCTGCTGCTCAAGCTCACCGGCGCCAAGAAGACCATGGAGATATCGGCGTCTACACCGGCTACTCCTTCCTCACCACCGCCCTCGCCATCCCCGACGACGGCACGGTCAGCACCATGCAAATCCCCCTCTCTTCCATCCATGGAGGTAGGTTTGTTTTATTGGATGTTTTTTTGCGGGGTGTTTTATTGGAGTTTTAGGGATTTTGCATCCTACTGCTAAAGCTTGTTGCACTATGTTGTATTAATATGTTTTACTTTGTTTTGATATGATATTGCATTGCAATCTACTGTATATGTTTGTTGCACTTTATTTTATTCGTGTGTTTCATCCTTGTTTTATCGGATGTTGCACATGATGTACAATGTGTTTTCTTCGATGTTGCAGAGTAGAGTCTTGATGTTGTGAGTAGTACTTTTTCATTGTTTCATCTGATTGAAACATTTTTTACCGAGTGGTGAAACATTTCTCGTTGAGTAATAAAACATCTGAAATATTTTCTTGTGAAACATTATTCAATGAGTGATGAAACATCTTAAACATTTTTTTTACATGTGGTGAAACACCGATATTTTTGTAAAATATTAGACGTCCGATATTTAGCTTTCTCGGTAATGTTACTACCTTTGTCTGATGACTCATCCACAGTAATAGGCCTTTTCAGCTACTACCAGTTGAAATAAGATTTGCCGGTCCATATTCATCCACCACGTGTATGGGCCAGCAATCTTATCTCATTTGAAGGAACAGCCCAACGTTGAGGGTTTCGTGTCCATGTATTTTATCTTGTCGTAGTTATCGGTAGAAATAACTAGCAAACACATTTTATTGTTTGCACTGTGATCTATAATATCGACGCTGGGAGTTTAGACTGGCACTTCAATTCAAACGAGCTAGCTAGATTTTCAAAACTTACATGATTGGCTATTGCTGGGGTCAATATCATCAATATAATAAAGTTACTCAGGTCGGATGTACTTATATCAATTAGACAAAGCCTTTAAATTTGTTTCTCTTCGATAATGGAAATCAATCCAATTAGACAAAGATATCGTACTTGACAATCTGATCGGGATGGGTCGCTGGTCCAACTTGTCTCTATTCGGGCAGCAACTGGCAAGGTATTCTGGTTCATCAACTCTCTCGATCGGTCCCCGGGCTCCAAAGTCAAATTCGATCCTGCAACGCCATCGTGCTTCCAGAAACGAATAAAGTGAAAGTAAAGTTGGAAACGTTATATATTATACTCGACAATAGCATGATTGCTTTCACTTCACTTTAAACATATTGCTTTAAAAAACTCGACAACTCATCCTAACAGCAGGTACAATAGTAGGCTATAAACCAGTTATAAATATATTTTAAAGAGTTGAAGAAAGAGAAGAGCAGTGGACTACAGATCTATAGCTAGCTACAGTACGGATTTCAAGACGTAATGTGTGTATGACAGGTAGGACCATATATTAATAGTATAATAAGCAACTATTGTATGAATTGGCTATTACATTGGCTATAGATAATTTGCAGTTAGTAGTGGGCTATACTATTGAACTTGCTCTAAACCAGCTATAACCACGTATCGATAAGAAAAGAGAAGAGAGAAAAAAGATGGGCTACAGATTTATAGCTAGCTGCAACACAGACTCCAAGACTTGATGTGTGTATGAGAGGTGGGACCGGATATTAATTGTGTCAATTATTGTATGAATGGACTATATTAGATTAGTTAGATTAGTTATAGATGATTTAGAGCCAGTAGTTGGCTAATTAGATTGGCATCAATTACTGCCCATAAGCACTAGTAAATACGACTATGGCTCTATAAATTGTTAGCTTTTTGAAGTGGTAAGAATCAAGAAGTCTCCTTAATCTAGCTGGCGGCACTTCAATTGGTGTAATTAAGATAAGAAAAATATACTACTACCTCTGTTACAGGTTATAAGATTTTTTAGCATTGACCGCATTCATATAGATGTTAATGAATCTAGATATACATATGTGTCTAGATTTATTAACATATACTAACAAGTCTTATAATATGAAAGTCTTATAATATGAAACGGAGGAAGTAGTAACTATCACGAGTTACACCCAGTTGAATTATCGATCACCAGTCACCTCAGACTTGGAGAGTTGAGTGTGATGGAAGGGCAATTGTCAAACAAGAGAATAGTATAATGTACACTTAACAATTCCTAATCATTTCAACGTCCATAACTCCTCGACAGTCGACAAGTACAACGTCACTATTAAGCCTGTTTGGATGGCTCTTCAGCATTGTCACACTCGCACATGCTTACCAAACCTAGCCAAATATATCGCTTATAATTTGATGGCCACATCTTAGACGTACATGACATATGGGATTTAGATCTAAAATTTCTTGATAATCCATAAGTATGAAAATGAAACAAACTATGGGATACTTTTCAGCGATCCTTTTTGGGTAAGCCCCCACGCGCCATCTTAAGGAGGCGACGAACGCTACAAGAAATATGACCTTCTGTGACGAATTCCTTGTGACATCGGAGCTGTTCGTCATTAGCACATTCCATTTTATGACGATTAGTATGAGATGTGGTGGCTTAGTGACGAAAAAAAGGTGTGTGTCGTTAATACCAACTAGAAATCGTCATAAAGTATTTCAATGGGACATCGTGACGAATATTAATTTGTCATAAGGGCCACAAAGCAAACGTCATAGATATATATAATGCATTTCTAGAAAAATATACTCCCTCTATCCCAGAATATAAGGCGCGGTCAAAGTTGGCACAGTCTCCAAAACTAATCTTTAGCTTATAATTTCTCATATACTATAAGATTTGTAGCAACAAAATTATGACCATATGAAAGTAAATTTAAATGTCAATCTAATGATATAATTTTTAACAAATAAAATTCATTTCATATTATACTAAGTGTTGGTCAAATGCTTAAAAGTTAAATCTTCAAATGCGTGCACGTCTTATATTATGGGATGGAGGGAGTATTAAGAGTTAAAGCAATTTAATCAAATGAATTAATGTGGTAACTAAACTTTTCCTTTAAAAATTATGGTCGGAAATATTTTTTAATACTCTACATGGTCTAAATTATTCTTTAAAATTTTCCGTGAATTTTCGGAGCTCAATAACTAATTTTAATACTACAAAGTTTATTTAACCTATTAAAATAAATGGAAAACAAATTAAAATTTCTCTCTTTGTCATTGGGCCTTTTTAAATTTATGTTCTGCAAACTGGGGCTTAATTCCTAAATTTTATTGTCTCACAGATTCCTAGGAGGACTTCATTGAGATTGTTGCGGAGTACGGTTGGCTGAGTTGAACATTGATTTTTTGCTGAGTTACTTGTGAGTCGATTTAGCGTGGACTTAGTTAATCTAGTTTGCTCTTGTGGCTACATTTGGTTAGGACCTTATTTTGATATCTAGGATATGGTGGAATTGAACCTAGCTTGCAATTCTAGCTAGATTTGGTGAAGATGTACTGAACTTATTATTTGCTATGGTCTGTACTGATGTGAGGTCAGAGATCACCTGTATATGATCACCTTTTTTGGATGTTAACTGGGCTGTGTATCGGATGATAATTGAGCTATAAACTGGTTGATAATGTGGCTGAATGTGATTGTATAACACTTGGGCCTATATGGGCCTTTCCAATTTTCAGGCCCACTTGTTATTTGATTCCAATGCAAATGCATTTACATACAAGTGGGCTGAAAATATTGTGTAATTTAATAAATCTTAGATGGGCCAGACCCAAATATAATTGGGCTGTAACTGGGCATGACCCATAAGCATGCTGATCATTGTTGGGCCTTGGCAGGCCACGAGACATTTTGTGACGAAACAAATTGACAAAAAAAAATAAACCATGTCAGCTCCACGTCATCGTGTGCAAAAATTTTATGACGTTTTCTATCCTAAGTGGCATTTATAGAGTCATCCATGTTTAGTGAGTTATGACGATTTTTGAGCTTGATGATGACGAAAATGGACGTCATAACTCTATGACGACATAAGGATCGTTACTAATTAATGACAAAAAATAAGGTTTCGTCATAGAACGCTATTAGAGACGCATGATAGGTGACGAATGAATTTTCGTCACTCGAGCATCACAGATTACAAAACATGACGAAAAATTTAATATTTATGATGTAAATGAAGCGTCATCTATCATAAGATTCTTGCAGTGGAACAAAGCCGCAAGTCAACTCTGCTGGTCCTAAATACATCTTGGTCTTCGTGGAGGTGCGTCATCCAGGACATCAAGGAGCATTCTCGTCCACACTCTGCTGGCATCGTAAAGAGTGAGCCAGTCATGGCAGTGAAAAATCATTTGGAGATTACATCCGTAGAGTTTGATGATGGTTTCCTTCAACTTGATACTCCCTCCTTTCCATGATATAAGGGATTTTGAGTTTTTATTTGCATTGTTTTACCACTCGTCTTATTCAAAAAATTTATGTAAATATAAAAAATGAAAAGTTGTGCTTAAAGTACTTTAGATAATAAAGTAAGTAAAAAAAATAAATAATAATTCTAAAATTTTTTGAATAAGACGAGTGGTCAAACAGTGCAAGCAAAAACTCAAAATCCCTTATATTATGGGATGGACGGAGTAGAATTTTCTTAGAGCAGGTAAAATTAATAGTGTAATAAGCACTCCACGTCAGATAGAATTTTCTTAGAGCAGGTAAAATTAATTGTGTGTGATAAGGGCAGTCCCAACCCTCCATTTAGGATGGTGTCTATGGCATTAACTACATTGCCATGTATGACTTTTAACTTATGTGACACTATATTAATTTAGAGAGAGAGTGAAGAGAGGAAGAAACTGGGTCTCATGCAAGACACAGCTTCAACACGAGAATCTATGCACTAGACACTATCAAGTTTTACATTAGGAGAGAATAGTGTCTTCATAATAGATGAAGAATAAATATGATTGGTAGAGAAGAGAGATGATGTATTTATTAATGGCCCACATTAAGAAAACATGGGTTGTAGAGTGTAGTTTCTATTGTGATGTCTTATTTGACATGGCACCATAGACACTGCTTATGGACACTATGAGTTGGGACTGCCCTAAGGACTACACGTCAGATTGTTTTTAATGAGCTGGAGGAGAGAGGGGAGGAGAGAGAATGAACAGACAACTAATTAGTCGCCCGGCTCTAGACGTGGCCCGAGATAGTGGGACCCACTCGTACTCAGATGTCACGACCTTGCTCAAACCCTTGTCACCACAAGCCCGCAACCTTTCTCGCCGTGGTTGACTAGTTGTTGTCGTTGCCGGAGTTCGCCATCCTCGTCTGCAGCCGCCGTTCCCATGGCCGCCCTTGTTTGCTGCCGCTGCCATGGCCGCCCCTGTCCGTCACGGCCGCTGTCGTTGCCTCCTTCCCTCATGGTCACCCCCCTCGTCCATCGGGCCACAGCCTCCTACATCCTCCACGGCCACTGCCCTCGTCCGCCGCGGCGTTGACCACATCTCCTGCGGCCACTGCCGGTGCCGCCTTCCTCCACGGCCCCTGCACTCGTCCGCGGTGGATGCCCATTTTCGCACGTGTCTGTCGGGCCGCTACCATCGTTCGCGTACGCCGGGCCGCCGTTGTGTGCCTATTTTATCGCCCGACCGCCATCGTGCCGCTCGGCCACCACCATCTTCCGCATAGGTCGCCCGACCGCCATTGTGCCGCTCGGCCACCACCATCTTCCGCGTCGGTCGCCCGACCGCCCTCATCCAGCCTGGATGTCGCCATCTCATGTGTCCACCGGACTGCCATCGTCATCCACCCCAGCCACTGCCATCACCTGCGTCCATCAGATATCCATCGCCGTTCACCCTCATCGGTAAAGAAAAGAAGAGAAGAATACATGACGGGAAGGGGTAGGAGGGAGAAAGAGGATGAGATAGGAGAATATAGTGGGTCCCACAAACAGAATAAAATATGTGTTAAAGTATTTCTATTGTAGATATTAGTTACACTGCTTACTATAGATAACACGGCTTTTTTTTAAGCTAGCAGCAGGCTCTCTTATTGACGTTACTCTTACCAGGGGCGGAGCCACGATTATGTCAAGATTAGGGCTTAATCATTATAGTATGAATTTCTTGAACGAATTTTAATAGAAAAATTAGTAAATTCCTTGTATTTTTTCTGCTAGGTGTGGGGCCCGGGCTCAAGCTGCTCTACACCTGGCTCCGTCCCTGACTCTTACTATGGATAATTGGATATTGAAGTTATATATATGATTAGGACCGGTACGTGTTATACGGATGGAAACTGCTCGGTTTTTGTAAAGATAGACTATAGGTTTACCGGATGGTTTATTACCATCATATAACCGGTCTAAGTTCAAAAATAAATCAAACTAAATTTATCATTTTGGACGAAATTTAGCCGAATTTTACCTGTGGTCAGAGGTTTTCAAACTCCAGGGACCATTTTCTGAGGGCTGGTTCGGTTCGAACCAGCTGGTTTCGTAACTTTCGTTAGGACCATGGGAATCGCTTCTTCCGGACGCTAGCTACCGCTCGGCTCCGGATTGCTTTCCTGTGGCGCTCGCTTTCTTTTTCTTCTCTGCCTTGGCTTTTTCGCTCGGTCCTCCTGCTCCCACGAACGAGGACGCGCGCGTCGCCGTCCATGTCGCGCGCGCCAGATGATGGGGACGTACGGGAGGTTGGAGCGAGAGAGAGCCGGCTGGGGCATGTGCCGTGGCGAGCGCGACGCGACGCTTTACTCAGCTCATACGTGAGCTGGACGTGTGGCGGGTGGCGGAGCAGATATGGTGGGCGTTTGACCGCTCTCCATCGCCGCCGTATGCATGTGCTTCCATAGATATGGAGATGGGGATATGATTCTACTTTCTCGGGGAATATCCATCCGTTTCTTACATATAAAAACTAAATGATTATAAATATTCTTTTAAAAAATAATAATATAAATTAATATATAATATATCACTTCACAAACATATAAGTTTAAATTTAACTTCTACAAGTTATAAGTATATGTATATTCACAGTTACATTTATTATTTTTTGTTATAACTTGTAAAGGGCTTGTTCCACATCTGGCACAAACAGTGCCGCACTTACTGTACGCAGCCACAGCCATTGTAGCCGGCCTATCAAACACTCCTAAAGTTGAAGTTGATCATGCGTTGTGAAATGATATATTACATATTAATCTATTTTATTATTTTTTAAAAAATAATTATTGCTATTTAATTAGTTGATATGTGAGAAAGAGGTGAAGTCCAACGAGTGTTTAAAAAAGTTTTCCAATAGCTATCGATGACGATGACCGCTGCATTCAGTGACATGGGATTATATTGGTTTCTTGGAGATAAGGAGAGAGATGTGTAGACGTATAGCTACGTCGTGCAAGATGTCCTATATGCCCCAGTCATATTGCATTTCTAGGGTTATATATATAAATAGAAGACATATAGGAGTATATATTACCCATATAACTTTTGATAGAAAATTATCCCTAGAACTATTTAAATGTAACTTTATTATAATTAATGTATAATTAAATTACAATTTAAATATAATTATGAATGTAACTCAAGTGTATTTCGTATGTAACTTCAAGTATATATAAGTCGTGTGCAATAACTACATAACCTAGCTATGGTGTACGTAACTAATTAGTGGTAGAAACAAGCTTGTTCGATTATAAGGTATCAAGATCAATCCACTATCTGTGCATGCGATTTTGGTTTCACGGTGAAACTTTCACACAGATCCAACTGTTTTTCCCAAGCACACAACCCATCGTAAGCACAAATTCAGTTAGTAAAAAGAACTGATCATAGATACACAGATCCAACTGTTTTTTTTTTTTAATGAAAAGATCCAACTGTTTTTCCCAAGCCCACAACCGCACAGACCCAACAGTAAAAAAAAAATGTTTTTCCCAAGCCCACAACCATATCGTAAGCACAGATCCAACAATAAAAGAATCTTATTGATACGGCCACGAAAAATCCGTCGACAATTCATTAGTAAAGTTAGCAAAGTGTAAAACCGATATAGGATATAGTAGGAACATATATATGTAGACACTTCCGATCGAAAAAATCATTACTAGTAGCTCGATAATGTTGACTGTTGATTACGACGAATAAATCGGTGCTAGACCGTACAGTAGGAGTAACAATATTTAATATCGCACCCAAGGTTTACATTACCGTCCGTAACCAGCCTTACCGCGGGGGTACGGTAATAGAAAAACCGCAGTAACCTCCTTAAATTTAAATAAATTTAAAAAATAATTTAAATTTTTGATAAATTTTGTACGGTTTCGTACGCGCGCGGTAACCGTGCTTATCGCAGGGGCATGATAACCCTAGTCTAGTGGTGGTTTGAGAAAACCCTAATCGCACCTCGATCACATGTTAGGGCGACTAGCAAGCGGCCAGCCCGGCCCTCACGTGGTCGTCTCCCCGGAGAAATCGCGGCTCCTCTCGCGTCTCATCCTCACCAAGACATCGCTGGTTGCTCGCTGCATGCCACCCACACGCACTCACCGGAGAGAGTAAACTAAACCAGGGCGAGTGATGTAGTAGTACGGTAGCATCACGCAGGCGTTGGACTTTGGGGGCTTGCTAGGGGCTGTTTGTTCCCATCCATACATGGTCACCATTTGTTAATAAAAAATATTAATTAAACTGAAAATTTTTAGCCATACCTTAACAAGAATAAAAAGGAAAATCCTGGCACACTTTTTAAATCATTAATACGTGAAAACTAACTTGTTAAAAAGGTTATATTAATCCCCGCAAAAAAAAGTTATATTATTATGACGATTTTGCTATTTTACCTACTATAGATTTTAGTGCTCCTGTTTTTTACCTTTCATCCATAGGATCGTGCATCGAGATTTATGTTTCTGCAGGCCCAATTTATAGTTATATTGCACTTACACCAAATTTAGATTTTATAACTGTTTTTTTTAGATTTATTATCTTTGATATATTGTCTTTTTTTTTAATTTCGTTCAAACCAAATGTATCCTTTGATTGAAGATTTAAACTACAAATCTAATTTTGAAAGATCAATACCTTGTTATAGTTGTGGTTAACTTCAACCAATAACAATTCAAATTAATCAAACTTATCGAACACTACTCCCTATATTTCAGGCTATAAAATGTTTTAATTTTGGTCAAAGTCAAACTGCTTTAAGTTTGATTATATTTATAGTCAAATATAATAACATTTACATTACCAAATTAGTTTTTATTAAAATAATAATTAAATATATTTTTATAATAAATTTATCTTGGGTTGAAAATATTATTTTTTTTTTCTATAAACTTGGTCAAACTTAAAGCGGTTTGACTTTAACCAAAGTTAAAACATCTTATAACCTAAAACGGAGGGAGTGGTATCTAACATATAGACGTAGTTGGGGCCTGTTTTGTTCGCGAAAAGAAAATTTTTGGGTGTTACATCGGATGTTTGACCGAATGTCGGAAGGGGTTTTCGGACACGAATGAAAAAACTAATTTCATAACTCGCCTGGAAACCGTAAGACGAATCTTTTGAGCCTAATTAATCCGTCATTAGCACTTGTGGGGTTACTGTAGCACTTATGGCTAATCATGGACTAATTAGGATTAAAGATTTGTATCGTGAGTTCCTTCTAACTGTGTAATTAGTTTTTTAATATATATTTAATGCTCTATACATGTGTCCAAAGATTCGATGTGATGTTTTTAGGAAAAAAAATTGGAAACTAAGAGCATGTTCACTTTAATGCCATTTTCAACCTTACCAAATTTTGAAAAAGTTGTAAAAAAAGTAGCTACATTTAGTTGCTACCAAATTTTAATAACTATATAACAAATCCTGCCAAAATTTTGGCATCAAAAGTAAACAGCCCTTAAACCAGCCTTTAACCGTGGGAAAGTTTGACTTAGTAGTATAACCAAACGCTAATAATAAGTACAGCGGCGTCAGCGAGTACGCACGCACGCGCATGCTGCGCCCCGACTCCAGTGGAGTACTCCACGAGGCGGCTACTCCTGTCGACGCCGAGTATAAACAAAACCCAAAAGCGGCGAGAGCAACCAAAGCCCAAGTTGGTGGGGGGCAGCACTAGCTCCCATCGTCTCTCGCCGTCTCGTCACACGAGGAGGGAGAGGTCGATCGATCGATCGAGATGGGGTCAGAGGCGGCGGCGGCGAGGCCGGTGGTGGTGGCGGTGAACGGGGAGAGGTACGAGGCGGTCGGGGTCGACCCGTCGACGACGCTGCTCGAGTTCCTCCGCACGCGGACTCCCGTCCGGGGCCCCAAGCTCGGCTGCGGCGAAGGTGAGCTACCACCACCATGCCGGCGCTGCCATCTCTCTCCCTTCTCGATCTTCTTCTCCTTTCTCGTGGGAATCTTGAGCTATACTGGTCAAATCCATTCCATTTGTTCATTCATTTGTTAGTCTGTCCAGTTTCCAGTCTGTTTTGACGGTCAAGTGATTAGTCTGCGTGTAGTTTTTCTCGCCAAAATCTCCATGTATAGTTAAGTAGTGCTATTACTGTTTTATTTGGTGTTTTCCGGATGTGGCCAGAATTAGTACTGTTTTTTTTAAGCACTGTTTAGCTCACCTGATCGCTGGAGTACACTAGTATTGTGCTGGTGTACAGTATTTCACAGCATGAGAAAACTTCGTACAACTAGAAAACATGTCCTCCAGGAAGAGGAAATTAACTGTACGTAAGTACATATCGTGCAGAATATTGTAGCAATAAATTAATTAGAACAAACCAAGAAGATTATCGTATTATTTGCAGTTGTTGGAGCGAAGTAGTAGTAGCTAGCGACAGCGCCATCTCAATCCTAAAACGAATCATCCAGCTTTCCGCCTGCAAATTGTACTTTTTTATTGTTTTTCTTTTGTTCTTTTTCTATAGGTATCACTATCAGGTAGTCAAAATAAAACTCTCTTTGTCAAAAAAAAGAAAAAAAGAAAATCACTGTCAGGTACTCCCTCCGTTTCATAATATAAGTCATTTTAGCATTTCTCATATTAATATTGATGTTAATGAATATATATATATATCTAGATTCATTAGTATCAATATGAATGTGGGAAATGCTAGAATGACTTATATTGTGAAATGGAGGAAGTAGTAGCAAGTATATATGCAACTACTAGAACAATTCTCAATTCTGGATACTTCCAGCTTTTCTCCTTAAATTTAATCCATAAAGCTGAGGGGTCCGTTTTCCACAATGCTTTTCCTGAGATAATGAGAAAATGATTTTCTTTGAATTCACAAAAGTTAACAAATATCTCATCAGTGACTGACATGACAGTTCATCAGTAATCAGATGATGTTTCTGCATCAGCAACAGTGCGCAATACAAGCAGTTGCAATCAGTAGCCCTAAGGATTTCTACTGTACTAAGTAACAGTGACGGTAATTATCAATTAGACAATACGAATAACTTACTGAGGGTATCTTTTTTTTTTCAGGTGGATGCGGCGCATGCGTGGTCGTCGTTTCCAAGTACGACGCCGTCGCCGACGAGGTGACCGAGTTCTCGGCGAGCTCCTGCCTGACGCTGCTCGGCAGCCTGCACCACTGCGCCGTCACCACCAGCGAGGGCATCGGCAACTCCAGGGATGGCTTCCACGCCGTGCAGCAGCGGCTCTCCGGCTTCCACGCCTCGCAGTGCGGCTTCTGCACGCCGGGCATGTGCATGTCCATCTACTCCGCGCTCGCCAAGGCTGACAGGTGCTCGGCCCGCCCTGCGCCGCCGCCGGGGTTCTCCAAGCTCACCACCGCCGAGGCCGAGAAGGCCGTCTCCGGCAACCTGTGCCGCTGCACCGGCTACAGGCCCATCGTCGACGCTTGCAAGAGCTTCGCCGCCGACGTCGACCTTGAGGACCTCGGCCTCAACGCCTTCTGGAAGAAAGGCGCCGACAACGAGCGTGCTGACGTCGGCAAGCTGCCTGCATACTCCGGTGGCGCCGCCGTCTGTACGTTCCCGGAGTTCCTCAAGTCGGAGATAAGGTCATCCATGGGTCAAGCGAATGGTGGCGCTCCGGCGGTGGCGGTCACCGGAGACGGCTGGTTCCACCCCAAGAGCGTCGAGGAGTTCCACAGGTTGTTTGACTCTAACCTGTTCGACGAAAGGTCTGTGAAGATTGTGGCATCGAACACCGGCTCCGGAGTGTACAAGGATCAAGACCTCCATGACAAGTACATCAACATCTCGCAGATTCCGGAACTCTCAGCCATCAATAGAGGCAGCAAGGGCGTCGAGATCGGAGCTGTCGTGTCTATCTCCAAAGCCATCGAGATATTATCGGATGGAGGCGCAGTGTTCAGAAAGATTGCCGATCACCTGAGCAAAGTGGCCTCGCCGTTCGTCCGGAACACGGCGACCATTGGAGGCAACATCATCATGGCGCAGAGGCTGTCTTTCCCGTCGGACATCGCAACGGTTCTTCTCGCTGCAGGATCAACTGTCACCATCCAGGTGGCTGCCAAGAGGATGTGCATCACTCTGGAGGAGTTCTTGAAGCAGCCTCCATGTGATTCTAGGACGTTGTTGGTCAGCATCTCTATCCCGGATTGGGGTTCAGATGATGGCATCACCTTTGAGTCGTTTCGTGCGGCTCCTCGTCCACTTGGCAATGCTGTGTCATATGTTAATTCTGCATTCTTGGCAAGAAGTTCAGTGGATGGATCATCAGGGAGCCATCTCATTGAGGATGTTTGCTTGGCATTTGGCGCCTTCGGGGCCGAACACGCCATCAGAGCTAGGGAGGTTGAGGAGTTCTTGAAGGGAAAATTGGTTAGTGCACCAGTGATACTTGAAGCAGTTCGGCTTCTTAAAGGTGTTGTTTCACCAGCTGAAGGCACAACACATCCTGAATACAGAGTCAGCTTGGCCGTCAGCTATCTGTTCAGATTCCTGTCTTCCCTTGCTAATGGCTTGGATGAGCCTGAAAATGCTAATGTTCCCAATGGTTCATGTACTAATGGAACCGCAAACGGTAGCACTAATTCCTCTCCGGAGAAGCACTCAAATGTTTACAGCTCTGATTTGCCAATAAAATCAAGGCAAGAGATAGTTTTCTCTGATGAATACAAACCTGTTGGAAAACCGATCGAGAAAACCGGAGCAGAGCTCCAAGCTTCTGGTACATACTCTCTCATCATAAATTCCTATTATCAATCCAAACTCACATGTTTTACTTTTAATTACTATTTCGAATACTACAATCTAAATTCGTGCTACCCATGTTAGAGCATCTTAGAGGCTTGGATTTTCATAGCCTAAACATCTGAACTTGTTATGCAGGAGAGGCAGTGTATGTTGATGACATCCCTGCTCCGAAGGATTGCCTCTATGGAGCATTTATCTATAGCACACACCCTCACGCTCACATAAAAGATGTAAACTTCAGATCATCTTTGGCTTCACAGAAGGTCATCACAGTTATCACTGCAAAGGACATTCCTACCGGTGGAGAAAATGTTGGATCATGTTTCCCAATGCTTGGAGATGAAGCGCTTTTCGCTGATCCTGTTTCTGAATTTGCCGGCCAGAATATTGGTGTTGTGGTACTTACATCTAAACCACCTGAACTTTCTTTCAGATGAGGCATAACTAGTAACATGTCTGAATATTTAGAAATTTTGTGAATAAATTCGAGCTTACCATGTCATATTGCCTTGCTATCATTCAGATTGCTGAAACACAAAAGTATGCCTATATGGCGGCGAAGCAAGCTGTGATCGAATATAGTACCGAAAATCTTCAGCCACCAATTCTGACAATAGAAGATGCTGTCCAGCATAACAGCTACTTCCCAGTTCCCCCATTTTTAGCTCCTACGCCAATTGGTGACTTCAACCAAGCTTTGTCTGAAGCTGATCACAAGATCATAGATGGGGAGGTATGTACTTAAACACTTTTAATAATAGATACAGAGGTTATAGTCGCCTGAACTCATAACTTAATTAGGTAGCATAGTAGTAGAACAATTTTGATGCACACTATCTACTGAACAGCAGGTGCTAAGAAAGAAAGGAGTAACAAAGATCGTAGAAGATTATTATAGTCAGAGTTCCTGACAACTTTAGGAGAAATACTTACACCCGATTTCTATTTTTTGTTACAGGTGAAACTTGAATCCCAGTACTATTTCTACATGGAGACACAGACGGCCTTAGCTATCCCTGATGAAGATAACTGTATAACCCTCTATGTGTCGGCGCAACTACCTGAGCTTACTCAAAATACTGTTGCGAGGTGCCTTGGCATTCCATATCATAATGTCCGTATCATCACGAGAAGAGTTGGAGGAGGTTTTGGTGGAAAGGCAATGAAAGCAATGCATGTAAGCACCTGACTATGATGCTTTGCATTTGCAGAATAATTATATTTTGACCTGGTGAAATTTCTCGTCTAATTCCGTTGTTATTGATACTACAATGCATAAGGTTTCGTTTGACAATCATAATAGTATTTCAGAACTAAAAATATTGTGAGAACTTAATAACATATTTCATTGTTGTAGGCTATTTTAGAATGTGAACCAACCATCGACGGTTTAAATCTCTGTTTGATAGCGTCATTAGCTTGAAATTACAAACTGTTTGGAATGCAGAAAGATCTTGATATGACCAGAAGTACCTGTTGTTTGACAGGTTGCAGCTGCATGTGCTGTCGCCGCATTCAAGCTGCGGCGTCCGGTTCGAATGTACCTCGATCGCAAGACAGACATGATCATGGCGGGAGGGCGGCATCCGATGAAGGTAAAGTACTCCGTCGGTTTCAAGTCCGACGGCAAGATCACGGGTCTGCACTTTGATCTTGGAATGAACGGCGGAATATCGCCGGATTGCAGCCCGGTGTTGCCAGTAGCCATTGTCGGGGCTCTGAAGAAGTACAACTGGGGGGCTCTCTCCTTCGACATCAAGCTCTGCAAGACGAACGTCTCGTCGAAGTCGGCGATGCGGGCTCCCGGCGACGCGCAGGGCTCGTTCATCGCTGAGGCCATCGTCGAACACATCGCGTCTGAGCTGTCGGTGGACACGAACGCCATCAGGAGGAAGAACCTCCATGACTTCGAGAGCCTCAAGGTGTTTTATGGGAATAGCGCCGGTGATCCTTCGACGTACAGCCTCGTCACCATCTTCGACAAGCTGGCCTCGTCGCCGGAGTACCAGCAGAGGGCCGCCATGGTCGAGCACTTCAACGCCGGCAACAGGTGGAAGAAGCGGGGCATTTCTTGCGTGCCGATCACCTACGACGTGAGGCTCCGGCCAACTCCGGGGAAGGTGTCCATCATGAACGACGGCTCCATCGCCGTCGAGGTCGGCGGCGTCGAGATCGGGCAGGGGCTGTGGACGAAAGTGAAGCAGATGACAGCGTTCGCGCTGGGCCAGCTCTGCGATGATGGCGGAGAGAGCCTCATCGACAAGGTCCGTGTCATCCAGGCCGACACCCTGAGCATGATCCAGGGAGGCTTCACCGGCGGGAGCACGACCTCCGAGACTAGCTGCGAGGCTGTTCGGAAGTCGTGCGCCGCCCTCGTGGAGAGGTTGAAGCCCATCAAGGAGAAGGCTGGCACGCTACCATGGAAATCCTTGATTGCCCAGGTGAGGATAACAGCCTTGTAAATTCTTGTTTGAGTTTTCTCGTCCTTAGAAAAAGTAGTAATAACTTTTTCAGTAAACTGCAAGCATTTGTTTTGTGAAAGATCATTGTGTCTGACAGCATGGTAAATTTGCAATTTGTAATGGCTTTTGCTCGTTCTCGCTTTCAGGCAAGCATGGCAAGTGTGAAGCTGACAGAGCACGCGTACTGGACGCCTGACCCCACGTTCACTAGCTACTTGAACTATGGAGCTGCAATTAGCGAGGTACACATTACAGAAGCTCTGAAAATGCATTTGCAGAGCCAATTTGCTGAGCTTGATCTCCTGCTGAAAGCTAATACATTGTCCATCCAAAATCTGCACATGAACACTCCAGGTGGAAGTCGATGTGCTGACAGGAGAAACCACCATCCTGAGAAGCGACCTCGTGTATGACTGTGGACAGAGCCTGAATCCAGCTGTGGACTTGGGCCAGGTCAGTCAATCTACTAAATTACCTTCAGAATATTAGTTTCATCTGCAATTCTGCGCGTTGCAAATCATTGATTTTTGGTGGTCAGGTGGAAGGCGCGTTCGTGCAAGGGATCGGCTTCTTCACGAACGAGGAGTACGCGACCAACTCCGATGGTCTGGTCATCAACGACGGCACGTGGACGTACAAGATCCCAACCGTGGACACCATCCCCAAGCAGTTCAACGTCGAGCTCATCAACAGCGCCCGCGATCACAAGCGCGTCCTCTCCTCCAAAGGTGAAATCATCGTCTTCTTCCTTTGATCCTTTTTTCTCAAACGCATGAGCACTGAAATCGTAAAGGAACTCGAAATCTGAAACTGTTTTGCGATCCATCGATCATTGGCAGCGTCCGGTGAGCCGCCTCTGCTGCTGGCGTCGTCGGTGCACTGCGCGATGAGGGAGGCGATCAGGGCGGCCAGGAAGGAGTTCGCCGGCGCCGGCGGCTCGCCGCTGACGTTCCAGATGGACGTGCCGGCGACGATGCCGATCGTCAAGGAGCTCTGCGGCCTCGACGTCGTCGAGAGATATCTCGAGAGCTTTGCTGCCAAAGCCTAGAGATAGTGGGTTCTTTGGCTTAGCTTTGTATAAACACCCAACAATAATCTGTGCCTGGATTTCTGTTGATGTGGTATATATGTACAGAAGAAAAGTTTTTTTTTTTTTTGGAAAAATAAAATCATATGGATGGTAATGTTCTCTATCTTGCCTCATGGCTATCCAAATAATATGGTCGGTGTTGGGTCGGACTGAACCGTTGGTTAAAGTAGGTTAATTAGAGCCGTTGATTTTTCATCCTACGGACTAGAAATTTCACCACGGCGCTAAATTTCAAGCGACTCTGAATCTGAGAAAGAAATGCAGATTTATCGAGAAACCTGAAGCTGTTACTCCCTTCTGTCCAAAAAACCAATCTTAGGCTGTGTTTAAATTCAAAGTTTAGATCTAAACTTCAGTTATTTTCCATCACATCAACCTGTCATACACATACAACTTTTCAGTCATATCATCTCTAATTTCAACCAAAATTCAAACTTTAAGCTGAATTAAACATAGTTTTATATCGGATATGACATATAAAATCTAGACATATGTGTAGAATATGTCACATGCGATTTTATATTCGTATTTTATAGGACATAGGGAGTACATATTACTGTCTCATCACTCATCAGTCGACGTGTTGTGAAGCGAAGGAAACGAGAATTCAGATGCGAAGTCTTCCAGCTGCCACGCGGTAGACGTCGTAGCCTGCTGCGTCGACGACGGTGCACCGGCGACGCCGCCGCCGCCGTCTCGCTGCCCCGGCGGAAGGGTCGTACGCGACGGCGGCGTCGTCCGTGCGTGGGCGGCGGCGGCGCTGTGCATGGCGATCTGCGCGTGGGTCCAAGCGAGCTCGCACTGGGCGGCGCGGATCTGGTCCTGGAGGCGGTTGATGACGCCGGCGCAGCCGTACACCGGGTCCTGCACCCGCCGGTACGCCTCCGCCGCCATCGAGTCCGCCGCCCGCCCGCGCTCCTTCGCCGGCAGTTGCTGCATGCAAATGCAATGTGTTTCACGCCAAAATTAAAAGTTCAGTTAAAATTGAAACAATGTGATGAAAAAGTTGGAAATTTATGTGTGTAGAAAAATTTTAATGTGATGAAAAAGTTAGAAGTTCGAAGAAAAAGTTTGGAACTAAACAAGGCCAAAATATTAGAATTGTGAAGCACATCACTGCGAAATTAATATATGGAGTATAGCTCTGTTCCAATTTGCAGCACAATTACACACATCAACAATTTTATCACTAACAAGTAACAACTTCGATCACGTGCCAACTTCTAACTGAATAAGGTGTACGTACAGTGAGTGAGCTAGTGACACCAATATACCCCATATTTTTTTTTCAATTGCATAGAAGACGTAAACCAACGCATGCACACTATCGAATGATAGCGAAAAGAGAAATTTTATGGTTATTGTTAAAAATTTT
Organism: Oryza meridionalis; assembly: GCA_000338895.3. Lineage (NCBI taxonomy): Eukaryota > Viridiplantae > Streptophyta > Magnoliopsida > Poales > Poaceae > Oryza > Oryza meridionalis. The sequence goes on along the minus strand of CM002526.2, from coordinate 36,956,416 downwards.
GATATCTCGAAATACTACTACCAGTTTTATATTAGAAATATAATATACCTTGGATTTTTTTTATAATGGTAAAATTTATTTTAGCGAAAAAACATACTACCAGCTCGTGTAATTTCTGTTTAGAAATATGAGTGTGGGTAGTATGTGTTCACGTATAGCTAGCTACTCCCTCCATCCAAAAAAACTCAATTCCTGAATTTTCGTGTCTAACGTTTGACCATACGTCTTATTTGAAAAAGTTATAAAAAAATTTAAAAAGATAAATCATGCATAAAGTATTATTCATGTTTTATCATCTAATAATAATAAAAATATTAATCATAAAAAGAATTTATATAAGATGAATGGTTTAACGTTGAATGCTAAAACTCAGGAATTGAGTCTTTGTGTGACGGAGGGAGTAGCTAGAAGTGATCAGTGATCACCTGGAGCATTCTGGCGGTGTTGCCGGTGCCGAAGACACGCTGAACGCAGGCGTATCTGTGCGGATCGGAAGCGGGGAAGTGGGGCGCGAGGACGCAGTCGCGGGAGCACCGCCTGCGCAGGAACTTGCACGCGGCGCAACGCCTTATTATCGCGGAGCCGCCGCTGTCGCTGCTGGCTTCCACGTCCTCCTCGCCGGGGGACATGATCTACCGCGAGATCTCACGGAGGGGAGTTGGGAGATTTGGTTCAGGATCTCGTGGATCTTGGCAAGATTTTGCATGGGAGATTGGGATTTGGCAAATCCATGGCCGGCTCTATGTATGTGCGTACGAGAGGAGAGGAGACGGTGGATGCGTCTCTACATGGAAGTGTGGCAACGGCTAGTTGGAGTATTTTGCATGGGAAAAAATATTAACGCGGATAATTATTTGTGATTAGTTGAATAATTACATGAGAAAGAATACTAAGCAACGGCATACATGCCGGAACAAGGAGCAGATGCGCGAGCGCGCGCTACCCACGTTTCCGCTTTTTTCGCGGTTCCATTTCAGGCAGGGTTGGGCTGTTCTCTTCTTTTTAATAATGGAATAGAATATCCCGACCTTTTTTCAACGAGCTACAGCCAATTATTATAGCGTAACACATAAAAATAAAAAGGTTCATACGGAAAAAAGAGGACACCAACCGTGAAAGAAAAAACAAACTAAAGACTATAAACCAAAGATAAGGAGTACACAATTATTGAATTCTATTTGTGAATTTCCATCCAAAATTGATAAACAGTTATATAACCGTTGTCTCAAGATTACGGCATGCAATTTTTAAGCACTCACCCTCTTCATCACACTTTTATAGCAGTGCCCAAAACCCAAGCAAATGTGTTGCCCTGAAAATTACCTGCATATATGAAACAGATGATAATTTATCAAAAATTATGTCATTCCTACTCAATCATAAAACCCAACATATAGCAGAAACTCATATGAGAATAAATTTCCTATTTTTCTTGTCCACCCCTAAGTTTGGGCTGTTCCTACCTGCTACCGTTTGTGGGTGGCTGGTAGGATTTTCGTTGTTATATTTATTCCATTTAATTTGAGTTCACAGCAATATGAACGTGGTGTACAGTAAAGTACTAGCTAATATGAGCTCTAGGTTTTTTAAGGGGGTTTTGAGGTGTGGTTGGCAGGATTTACGTTACCACGCGGTTAACTTTGGTCCCGGCGGTTTACCGCGCAGTTAACCCTAGTCCCGGCGATTTAAAAAACCCTTTGGTCCCGGCGGTTTACCGCGCAGTTAACTCTGGTCCGGACGATTTGAAAAACCATGGTAGTTGGTGGGCGGTTTAACATGCACTAGTTTTCCGAAGTGGTATTGGTCTCCTTTTCTTTTCTGTTATGAAAAAAAAAAAGAAGACTAAATTGAAGTGCTAGGAGTAGTTGGTTTGCTGGTGCAAATAAGAGCTGCGATCCTAGTTTCTTCAAACTTAGCTTAGACTTCCATCAGACTTCCTAATTTCTGTTGTTGCTGTTCAGATTGTAATCCTAGCTTCTTGTTTTAATTAAGTATAATGCCCTCTAAAAATAGTGTCAAGAAACGCAATATAAAACCACCTTCGCACAGGAACAAGATTTCATTTCTCAAACCCCAATCGATTTTATTTATACACAGTTTTTATGGAGCCACAGAAACGCTATAGTATAAAGATTCGTTCCTATTACTGAATTCGCCTCTAAGAACATCAGCTGCTCTTTGGATTGCCCTAGAGATTTTCCACACCTCATGCCGCACTGCCGCCTGCTGTTCTTTCACACTTCGATTGCTCGACCGGGAGATGGCGTCCGCCACCCCAGGGAAAAACGAGAGCTTGCTTTCGTAGTCCTCCGGAGGCGAGTACATCTAGCAAGAAATATAAAAGCGTGGTCATGCACAACATTTTTTTTTTGTGAATTTGGTTATGACTTATGACTTATGAGTAGCAGGAGGATTAAGAGTATAAGTGACTAACCCGCGAAACCCACTTATAGACCAAAATAAGCCGCAGACCTGCTTATTTTGACCTATAAATGGGTTCACGGCTTACCCACTTAAGGCTCACCAGATGCTTGAACCATCCTCTTCCCTGGAGTCCATCAGCTTGCAGAAAGCTTCTTTCAGTAAGTAGAAGACGGTCGTTCAACAATCGCCGCCTCATCAGAGAGTACCCATCGGATATATTTTGGTCCTGTAATTTCTAGAATTTTGTTCCAAATCAACAAAAGAAAATAAGGTTATCATCGGCAATATAGATTGGTACAAAATATTTAAAACATGAGATCCAAGTGGCAAAATAAATGGCATCCATCATGGGAATGGAAAGATAACTGTACTGATATAATAATTTTTAAGAGAAAGCATCAATAATGTGATGTCAGGCACCAAAAGGATTACTAAGTTCTAAGAAATTAAAGTTATTGCCTGTATGTGCAGCAAAACTGCAAAAGGCAAATGTCTAAATAAAATTGGATATCCAAATATACATACTGCAGTTTCAAACTGGTTGTACATACAGAAGTGATATGCAGTGTGCAGAGTGAAAGAGCTAAAGAAGAAAATATCCAGCCAACCGCAACTATAATGGACTACAGACTACCTAATTACATGGAAACAGAAAGACAAAACAGAATATAAAGAAAAAAAAAGGATTCTTGAACATACCTTTGCCTCTTTCAGAAATTCTATGCCTGCATCAGAAAGATCTTCAATGGATATATTCAGCAAATGAACCCATTTGCTATTTTCCATCATACCAGAGAATGCATTTGCATGCTCCTGCTACATTGCAAGTTCAAAATGTACATCAGAAGATGAGACCATGATGCTGTGGGAAAAGGAAATATACCCCTACTCTAATATGATCTATGAACCCATGAAGTTGGTCATCATGCATGACTTATATTTGTGTTCCAAAGTTCAGTTCAACTAGATTGAGCATATGTGCATTCAAAATTGTCAATTACAATGTTGTTTTGAGCTAAACCCTGTTTTTGGGTCAAGCTCCCATTGCATAAGCAAAAATTGAATATGCTACATAAACATACACGTACAGTCCTTCAGGATGATAAATGCCAATCATATGAAAATGTTAAATGCTTGTGCTAATCCTGAAAGAATCGATGTACCTGCAACTGGGAAGCGTATGTTTGATAATCAAAAGGCAGCACAGGGTCATCTGCTAATCGAAGGGCCAGTAGTCCCCAAATCTCCACAACTGTTGAGCCAAAGTAAATGAGCATGATGAGTATTATAAGAGATGTGTGCAACATATTTTAAAGCACAAAAATACCAAACTCTGCTGCGACCTTATGTCTAGTTCTATATGGGATAGTCCATAGCATTTTTATAATAATTGACTGGTCTTGTACCAGTGCATTCAAGTTAAAAATAATTTGAACAAGCAAAATTGTACTAGTTTGTAAGGTATTGCACATTTTCTCCCTTTCAGAATAATTTTAAAAGATCATTACTGCTACTTACTAGCCACATGACGAAGAAACAGTGGATCACCATGCTTTTCCATCCAATGATACGAGTCAAGAGCCGTATGATATCCAGGAAATTCTGCGTATTAGACCAGTTAGATGATGTCCCGCATTCTCTCTAGAAAGTGAGGTGATGGGGAAATATTTTGTCTCTGCTAACTTTATCTTGGAACCAGGAAACGATTGAGAGATGTACAAAATTGAATCGCATAGCTCAACAAAATATTTTAAAAAATGAGCAAGCAGTAACGATCCTAAAAAATGGGGTTGCATTAATGTCCTCTGCTTAGAAAACATATACTATTCTCTCTTTTGGGAAAAATCAGTTTATTCTTTAGCAAAAAAAGCAAGTCTTTTTCTCCGTATATTACATGCTATATTGGAGAAGGAAAAGGAAAGTTATAAGTTAATTTAACAATAATAAACAGAAAGACGTGATTGCATGCTTAAAATACCTTTTCCATAGTATAAATCCATACAGGGGATCCCAGCATGATGTAGAAATGGAGCAAAGTCAGAATCAGTTCTGGCAAGTCTTTCTATCTGTGAATTCATCATCAGTAAATAATCAGAACATATATTTCACTTAGATGCTCGAAAGATCATAACCAGAATTTTTTTTCACTTACGGTAGCAAGCGATAGTAATTAATTTACAGCACAATAAAAAAAGTTCAGACAAAATCAGAGTGAAGTAGATGGAATGACTCCTCGGGCGTCTGGCAGAATGCTTGGCCTCCTGCACCAGAAACTCACCCTTCAGGCACACAAGTGAGGTGATGGAAGGTACTACAGCAAGGAGGACCACAATAAGCAGTTTGTTCATTGAAGACAAGGAACAAGACAGATGGAGTGTCATGGACACGTGAACTGGCTGTGGAAATTAGTTGCCTAATTTACAGTTTTACACTTCACACATACACATGATTTTAATCATACACATCATAGGTACCTCATCAATCTACATTGTATTTGTGCACCCGCTGGTAAATAGGCATGGGAAAGTGGGACATACATGTGCCTGATATAGGTGAGGTTTTCCCCACGCCAGTTAGGATAATTATTTCAGACATCCTGGCTGCGGTTAACATGGTAGGGACCAAGTTGTATAGCACTTAGTATGTGGCTGACGCCTTGAGAAGCAATGGGCCAAGGCATCTAATTGCATGGTCGGAAACAAGAGTTTCAAAGGGACAGTGGGACTTGAGACGGTTGTTGAGTGAGCAACTAGGTGATGCATCACACCTTGATGCTCCTTGACCAAAGTTAGTCCAGTGATAAACCCGGACTGCATATTCTTAATATGTAACAGTATGCAACACAAAAAATGTATAACCAGGTACAGGTAGTTTGTAGCCTAATTTATTGGAACTGGAATATCCATCGACACAATTTGGTTATTATCTTATTCCACAATTCTATGTAGAAAGTGTGAATTTTGACTAGCACTAAAATTGCATGTGGGATCCAGACCTTGCATGCTCAACTTGATGGAGACAACCAACTGAGTAGCGATTATTCTCTGCAACCGATACAGCTGACTTTCACATGCACCTTCAACTGGTACAGCCATGTCAACTTCAACAGAACGGAATTTTTTTCTACATAAAGGTATCGCCCTTAAATGGTAAATCTGATTGTCGTGGAAAGCAAATGACATTTTGTAAGGTTTGGAGCTTTCCATGGTATTTATGGAAGCCATCATTTGGAGTGCTTGGAGTAATTATGACGTGGGCTTGACACAGAAATGAGTGGGAGTCATTCCAGATGTTACAAAATTAGCTGTTCATGCCAACTAATCATTGCTGATGGATAAATTGTTGACCATATTGCATTCAGAAGGTTTTTCAAAAATTCTGACAAAGAATTTCAGCGAAACAATTTTGAAAGATCAACCAGCCAGAGACCAAGTAATTAGTTAATTCATACTATGTGATAGTCCTAATAATTAGAGGGTAATCTTGGAGGTGCCACCCCCAACTAGCTTTAAGGTGATCAGGGGCTTAACTCCGGGTTGGCCCAGCCTGTATTTGGCTAGTTTCTATGAATAGGTTTTCACTTTCAGGCCCCAGGCCACCTGGGCCACAGCCAGGGGCCTGTGTCAGCCCATGAAGGTGGTGAGGGCTAGATGCCTATATAAGGTGAAATTATGAAATATGAAGTTATCGTTATCTTTTATTACTATTATTTTTGGTTCGTTCTTTGTGCCACTGATGCGTTCTACTAAACCAATATCGATATATCTTGATCTAAATAACAATTTCATGTATTTATATTACCTGTTTTGTAAGGATTTGAAAAAAAGAAAGAAGGAATTGCTCACGTCAGAAGTATAAGATCAGTGCATAGCAAGTAGTAATTTTCACTTTCATTTTTGTATAGTTGTCATGAAGACTGTCGACTACAACAAAGATTCGACGACACCAGCTTAGCACATCTCGTAAGTATATCTTGTGTGGGGGATGTCTCGCTCTAGGAACTGAGATCTATATGGGCCTGCCCCCTGCACTTGGAGCAACTGCACCCAATGTAGAACTGCATACCTTACCCTACTAAAAACTCAAAACAAAAGAACAACCAACTCACTATGCAGAAGATTAGTTATCGGCATAGATAATTCAAAGTTACCAACCCTGTAGCGTACAAAGTGTGACCACTAGATGGCTACTATAAAAGTGATGTTTGACTTTAAACCAGTTTAGAACAGCTAGTGACAAGCTGGATTGAGTACATCTCAATATGTATATACAAAAGCATGTTTAAACCTTCGAGATCTTACATTGATGCCTCCAGTCATTTTATTCCATGTATCATGGACTGTTTTTCCTTCAACATCTGGATCTTTTACCTGGAAGCAAAAAGTTCTGAATGAATAAACATAACTTCACTTCAGAACAATTCTAAAATTTGGTATAAATAGCTGAGAGTGGACTGAGGTTTCTAAATGAAAACCCAAGCTCATAGAAAAATGCAATGGAAACACATTACTCTCTACCTGTCTTGTAACATCAACCAAGAGGTTGTCCAACTGGGGGGTAGAACCAGCAAAAAGCCCAATTCCTTGCACCGCACAATCAACATTTAAGTAAGCTACAGCTTTCGATTGCAGATCTTCAAGGTTCTCTTCAACCCATTCAGTTGATCCGATCTGGAAAAAAGAACCTTCAAAATGTAGAAAAGAAATAAACGGGACACAAATAAATGAGATCTTGAGAACTGTGACAGATGAATCAAATCAACCAGAAAAGTTCATTCAAAAGGATAGCTACGAACATGCCAACTATATATGAATTTTTTTGTGGGGTTCCTTTCATAAAATGCTAATGCCATATATGTTACTTTGAAAATGTTAGGGTGCGGGGGCATCTGCATGGTTTCCTTTTTCACATGGTATTCAGCGACATATTCTCAATTTTCTTTAATATGAACTCACCATTCCAAACTCTTCGGCATCCCAACTACAAAGAATGATGGTCCTCCGTGGTGTCCAGCCTGACTGCAGCATTATTCCAAGACGCCGAGCAATATCAAGAAGCGCAGATGTCCCGCTGTTAGGGTCAACTGCTCCATAGGTCCATGCATCTCGGTGATTACCAAGGATAACGTAACGATCAGGTTCTTCGTACCCTTTAATGATAGCAAAAATATCCTGTATCATGCCCATCTTCCTGTCCTCCTTAAATAAGATATAAGAGAAAGCCATTATGTTCTTGATTGTACTTAACTCCAAAACATAGTCTCATCTGCCAGTTATACAAATATGCAAAACTGTGCAAAAGAAAAGATGCATCCTGAAACACTAATGTGCCTGGAGGACAAGCACGGACAGCTATTATGCAATGTTTTATTTGTCCAATATATATAGCTCATCCAATTGAGAGACATGACAACAGATCCAGCATATAGAAACAACACAGAATAATGACAAATAGGCCTACAGCAACATAACAAAGGGAGCCATAAAAGCATACCACTTGCAAAACTTACGTCACAAGTGCTCAATGATTTGGTGCTCATAGCTCAGTATGCCCACAATAATCTTTCTCATTCTGTATAAATCTGTAACAATAATAATCTAACTAAGTTTAACCAATATGTACTACAAAGGAGCAAAGGCTAGTCAATACGCTCAACATCAAGCATAATGCTATTTGTAGTTTTGTACACACTACCACAGATACGAAAAAGGGCTAATAAAAACAGGTGCTAGGACCACTGTCCACTGAAACCAAAATAGTCAAGCGGACAAGGAAAATGGTTATCGTGCTTCCTAATCAACTGCAAATGTAGTGACTATCTTTTACCGCTCAAACAATTTGGGTAGCTTATACAGAATCTCAACACGGCAGTTTACAACATGGACTAACTACGACAACTCTTTCCCCATTCAGCACAGAGGTCTCTCTTAAGTTGAAAACAAAATGGTAACAGCCTATAACTGGAAAACCCAGTCAAGATAGGTCAAAGGAGCGGTCCATGGCTGATTCCTGTTTCAAGATATGTCAAAGGAGCGGTCCATGGCTGATTCCTGTTTCCCTGCAAACCGTCCTTGTTGTCTCTAAGCGAGTAATCATAGATAGACAATCCTCCAGGCGATTTGTATTTCATACCTGATATGTGAAGTTGACCAAAGTGGGACCAGGTCCAACGCCGCCGACATCCACCGGGAGTCCAACTCCGGTCTGCCACTCCGCCGGCAAAGCCGGGCCTCCTAGTGTCCGTATGATAGCCGAAGCCGTCTTGCCCGACACCGGCATAGATGGGATGGCCGGAAACCGCCGCTTAACTTCCTCTTGGTCGAAATCCAGGCGTTCCGCCCCGGCCGTGGCGGCCCACCCGGGGGTGAGCGGGTCGCCGGGGCCTCCGAGGATCACCGTGCCCCTCTCGACCCCGCCGTCCGCGTGTCCGGCAATGAGAATGGCAGCGGCGCCCCTTTCCGCGGCGCGGCGCACCACCCCGCCGCGGTAGCCTCCTCCTCGGATCGCCACCGCGACGCGGCCGCTGACGCTCACCCCGAGCCGCTCCAGCGTGAGGTAGTCCTCCTCGCGGCCGAGGTTGACGAACACCGCCTCCGCGACGGCCCCGCCGGACGGGGCGTACGCGTGGTACGGCCGCACGAGGCGGCGCCCGACGTCCGCCGGCTCGTCGAGGGACAGGTGCGCGAGGAGGGTCCGGTCGGCGCGGAGCAGCGCGAGGGAGGCGTGCCCCGGGTACGAGAGCAGCGGCGTGTACTCCCGCGTTAGGGTTCGGAGCCCCGCGGCGCGGAACCCCGAGAGCACCCGCGCGGCGGCGCCCGCCGCCGCGCCCGTCCCCGCGAGGTGCGGCCCCGCGGTGAGCGCCCGCAGGTCGGCGGCGATGGTCGCGTTCGCCCCCTCGGACAGGGCCAGGAACCGCGCGGCGGGGTCGTGCTCCGCGGGGCCGCCGCCGCCGCCCGCCGCCCCCCTCGCGGCGGGGCGGCGGTGGAGGACGACGAGCGAGACGAGCAGCGCCGCCCCGAACCCGACGAGGACGCGCACCGACGCGGGGGGCAGGCGAGCCAGCGCCGCGGCGGGCTGCGACAGCATTTCGCCGTGCTCGGCTTCACCGTGGGAGGCGAATGCGCGGCGTGCGTTCTCGCGTGCGAGTGACACCCGTGCAGCGAGCGCTGCACAGCGCAGCGTAGTTAATGCGGGCATTCGCACCGTGTTGAGGAGGGGGGCCCAAGCTAGGAGCACTCCATTTCGATAAGTACGCCGCTGCTTGTAACGCCTTTTTAGAGCAAGGCCTTATGTAGATAAAAAATTTTTGGCAAAAACTGCATTTAATATTTGAACACATATATAAAGTATTAAATATGAAAAAAAAACCAATTGCACAGTTTACACATAAATTGCGAGATAAATCTTTTGAGCCTAATTACACCATAATTTGACAATGTAATACTACAGTAAATATCTGCTAATGACGGATTAATATTGCTCAATAAATTCGTCTCGATGTGTCCGTATACTTCAAAGTTTTTCACCCAAAGAACTAGACACACCCTAAGTACAATAACAAATTATAAGCCAGTTGTAATCTCATCTGAAGAAGAGAAGAAAAAGGAGAGAAAAAAGTAGGCTACAGATTTATAACCAGCTGTAGCATAAACTCTACCGTATTACGTGTGTATGAGAGGTACGTGTGTATGACAGGTGGGACCATATATCAATGGTTAATAAATAACTATTGTATGAATAAGCTATTAAATTGGTTATAAATTATTTAAAGCCAGTAGTGGACTATAATATTAAACTTGCTCTTAGAGCAAGTTTAAAAGTATAGCCAACTACTGGTTCCAAATCGTCTATAGTCAATTTAATAGCCAATTCATACAATAGTTATTTACTACAATATTAATACCTGATCCCACCTATCATACGCACATTGTATCTTGTAGTCCGTGCTACAGCTGGCTGCAGATCTGTAGCCCGCTGCTCTTCTCTCCTATTTTATCTCCTTAAAATATGTTTACAGCAACAGGCTATAAGCCAACTATAAACATATTTTAAATAGATAAAGGAAGAGAGAGAATAGCAGCAGGCTACATATGTGTAGCCAGCTACAACACACGGACTCCAAGACGTAATGTGTGTATGACAGGTAGGACCATGTATTAATAGTAAAGTAAGCAAATATTGTATAAATTGGCTATTACATTAGTTATAGATGATTTGGAGATAGTAGTTGGCTATACTATTAAACTTGCTCCAAGTTTAATAGTATAGTAACTTGCTCTAAGAGCAAGTTTAATAGTATAGCCCACTATTAGCTCCACTTTATCTATAGCCAATCTAATAGTCAATTCATATAATAGTTGCTTAGTATACTATTAAGAGCAGGTACAATAGCAGACTATTAGCCAGCTATAAACATATTTTAATAATATAAAAGATGAGAGAGGAGCAGCGGGCTACAGATCTGTAGGCAGCTGCAGCACGGACTCCAAGACTCATTGTATGACATGTGGCACTATATATTAATGGTATAGTAAACAACTATTGTATAAATTGGCTATTAGATTGGCTATAGATAAATTGAAGCTAGTGGTGGGCTATACTATTAAACTTGCTCTAATATATGGTCCCACCTATCATATACATATTATGTATTGGAGTCCATATTACAGCTGGCTAAATCTATAGCTTGCTGCTTTTCCCTCTCATACGGGGGCGGAAGCTGGATTGGTTTTGGCTGCGTCGGGTGGACGGGGTCGGTATCGGCAGATTGGCCAGCGGTGGCGGTGGCAGTGGCAGCTACAGATGCTAGTGCGCTACGTGGGGTTTTTGGCGTTTTTTTTCACCGGCTCGGAGGGGGTGTTCGGTTGTGGTGGTGGCCGCGCCGAGGGGGGCCGCACGTCGCCGGCAGCTCGCCTTTCCGGCGTGTGCCGCCGAAAGATACTCCGATGGACAGCGATGGGGGCGCATCGCGTCCGGAGAGTTACATGTTTGCAGCCGCGTGGAAATTCTGGGGCGCGATCGGGAGAGTGGAGAGGATGCTCGATCGGGCGCTTTGGTTGGCGATGGATGGATAGGCTGTCGCATCGTGGATTCCTGGTGGCTATCTAGCGGTACACCACGGAGTATATTGTTCCTTTTATTTTTGTTCGGGAATGTAGGTAGTGTTCCATTTGATCTCATCCGAAGGCGGCTACTCCCAACAATTTGCCATATGGGTAGTGGAATTGTGGCAAGTGCTCTTTACTTTTTATAGTATTATTGGATAAAATCCCGGGCATTTGCCACGGGAATATTGTTTGGCAGAGATGGAAATAAGGTGCAAATGAAAGAGATTTGTAGCCTTGATCAATCATAAAAAAAAGGCTATACACATTAGACTATGGATTGATCATTCGAAGACATCACGCTGAGGGGTTATGGTACATGTATAAACTTTTTCTTAGGGCATGTTTAGATCCATTTGAAATGGCAAATGGCAAATGATAAAAGTTTTGGTGGCAAAAGATTTAACATTGTAAAATCCTAGTTGGTGTTTAGATGTATCATAAACTTTTGCTATTCTAGCACTTTTTGGTGGAGAGAGAAAGAGAGAGAGAGTAGTCCAAAAGCACCTTTTTGGCATAATTTGCTACTATGGGTTAGCAAATGCCAAATTACCAACTTTTGCTACTAGTGCTTATATCCAAAATGGCAAAAAGTGCTTCAAAATGGTAAAACTTTTTGTCATTTTGAAGGATCTAAACAGGGCCTTTAACTCTACGAAAGTATATAGGATTTGGATATCCTTTGAGATTATTATCAATTTTATTGACCACATGGGTTATGACGTAATGTTCAGATTCTCTAGTCTATTAGAACTAGAACCATGAGACTAGAGGGACGTGTAAACAATGGCCCTGTTTGGATCCGGAGGGCTATTAAATAGCCCTTAATAGCCCTCCGAAATCTCGTTATTTAAGAGTATTAAACGTAGATTACTGTCAAAACTCATTCCATAACCCCTAGGCTATTTTGTGAGACGAATCTAACGAGGTATATTAATCCATGATTTTCTACAGTGATGCTACAGTAATCAGCTGTTAATCATGGATTAATATACATCATTAGATTCGTCTCGCAAAATAGCCTAGGGGTTAAAGAATCGGTTTTGTCGGTAATCTACATTTAATAATCCTAAATAGTAAGATTTCGAAGGACTATTTAATAGCCCAGAGGATCCAAACAAGGCCAATGTCTAGTTTGCTCTTCTAACGGATGCTAGCAAATAGTAGAGTTGTTAAAAAAAAGTAAAGCATTAGATTTAAAGGTTTGGTGTTGGTTCCACACCTTTGTTTAGTTTTTGAAATTAGGAAGAAGTTTGGAGAAAGTTGGTAGTTTAAAAAAAAAGTTGAGAATTTATATGAGTAAAAAAATTTTGGATGTGATGTGAAAATTAGAAGTTTAGGGAAAGTTTGGTGTGAACAGCGCCCAGCAAATCAGAAGAATATAAAAGGACGAGCACCGACGTGCTAGTAAACAACGGAGTCCAACATAACCAACTTTACCACTGACGTTTGCTTCACACCTACCAGTGCTAAGGTGAGCAACAGAGCATATGCCGCTTTTTTAATTGAGTTAATTTCACTCATCATTTTTATTAGTATTATCTACTAAAGTTTTACAATAAATTTAAGGTAACCTTATATTTTTATTTAATCACCATATATATTTACTATCATATTTGGGCCTGACGGTAGCTCGTTTTCGCAGCTATTATAGCCCAGCCGTTCGTCTGTCTGTTGGCTAGCTGCTGTAGCGCTGTAGCTGCAGCAGCAATCTCTTTCGAACAGCCCCTTTGCATTCCAGACCCAGGTTGACAACATGGGTGCCACGCCAGCTTTGGCCCGAGAACAACACAGGAGAGGGGTGGTCTAATCCACGGTCAATCACGCACATCAGGGACGCACAGTTGGAAACGACAAAATAAGCCATGGACAGAACCAATACGGGTGTGCTCTACGCCTCCTTTCTCTTTTTGTTTAAATGGCCAACAAGAGGATTTCTGGCCCAGTAGCACATTAGCCCAATAAAAATTATACATATAAACTTTATATTTCTACATATACACTAGCAAATATACCCGTGCATTGTAGTGGGTGAATATGAAACAAATATTAATGGTTAAAATCTTGAATTTGTATATACTTTACAAATACCTCCAAATTTGATATGGAAAAATATCAAAATATATCTCATATTGTATGCACACTTAGGTCGTATCTCAAATTTTCTAGGGTTAATTGGATCTATGCCATTAAAAATTTATCGGTTTTAAAAATTGCCACTATAATTCATATCGTCCTGGCGGCGGACGCCACAGGGAATTTCTATGGGTCTCTTCCCTGGAGTGCTCTATCGGTCTATCCCCATAGCTGCATAGCACGTCGTCACAAGCAAGAGCTCGATCCTCGATGCCACTGCCCGGAGGCAATTCATCACCATGGCAGGAGCTCGTTGAAGGAAGGAAAGATGGGAAGAGAAGGGTATTTTGGTCTAAAATGGATTATAATGGCATAGGAATTATTCTCACAAAAGAGTAGTGACATGTTTATAAATACACAAATTTTAATGGTATTTTTCAAAACCAGTAAATTTGTAATGGTATGTATCTAATTAACCCGAAAAGAAACGGCCTAGTAGGAAAACAAAGAGGCTCAATTTAAACTCGGTCTGCTGAAACCGAGATTAGTAAAAAACCTATAAAATGATTAGTAAAAAAAGGAAAGGCCTAAACCGAGTGGGCCAAAAAGGAAATGGGCTGACCATTAGCCTTTTCGCACAGGAGAACCCACACGCGAAGTCAAGAGAGGAATCGCACGGGTAGCCGACTCAAGGGCTATAGCACTGATTCATCGGCTCAAGGGCTATAGCACTGATTCACTCGACAACAACATGGACTCAAGGGCTCTGGCACCGATTCTTCGGTTATGTGCCCATCCACTCAACAGCAACATGGCCTCTATCCAGAAGGCTTTGTTTGGTTGCTCGGCAACAATCATTCTCCCTCCGCATCCATTCTAGGCATTCCCCCTGCTAGCCAACACTAATGGAGAAACCATCTTTACGGGATTAGGCAAAAACCATAACAGTCCTGGTTTGAATAGAAACCAGGACTAAAAATGATTTTTTATCCTGGTTTAAAACTCTATCGGCACTAGGTGATCTTTAGTCCAAAGGTTGGTGTTACCAACCAGAAATAAAGATCATCTTTAGTCTCGATTCATTTACTGTCCGAGGCTATTAGGGGGTCGAGCATTTTTAGTCTTGGTTGGTGTGTCCAACCATAAATATTAGTCCCGGTTGGTGTGACCAACCTGGAATATTAGTCCCGGTTAGTAAAAATCAATATACAGTATATAATCCATACGACTTATCCTCCCAAACTGCTCATCTTCCTATCCCTCTCTCTTATCCTTATCATCTCCTTCATATTCCTCCTCTCTCTTGTCCTCTCCTTCCTATTCCTCCTCTCTCTTATCCTCTCCTTCCTATTCCTCATCTCTCTTATCCTTTCCTTCCTATTCCTCCTCTATCGACGAGAGCAGATCGAGCGAGGCTGGCGGAGGGCGGCGGCTAGCCGCGCAGAGGGCGGCGGCCGACGGCCGGCGGATGGCGGCGACCGACGACGTGGTCGCGCGGCAGGTGGTGACCTGCGCGGCGGCGGCCTGCTGGCGCGGAGGGCCGCGCAGCAGGCAACGGCCTGCGCCTCTACCGGATCTGAGATGTTTTTTTTTGATAATTTGTTATTCGGATATTAGATGTATTTGATTTATGTGTGATGTAAATATGTGATGTATTTGTGATGATTTTTTTAGAACTTGTGAAGTAATTTTTTTAGAATTTATGATGTATTTGGAGACAATCGATTTGAGGATTTGGAGATATCCTTTTGTTCTGTGATCTGTGATGATCGATTTGGAATTTGACGATTTGGGTATGATTTGGGGATGAAGTGAAATCAATATTCAGTGTTAAAAACAATGGAAAAAAAGGAAAATAAAACTACCAACCAGAACTGGCCTGGGTCCATACCAACTGGGACCGATATTTAGTCCCAGTTTCATAACCGGGACTATAGGGGGTTATCAACCGGGACTGATCCCTTTCTCTAGCTTTCTCTAGCAGTGCATCTCAAATGGATTAGTAGTTAGGAAAAAGTACGAATTACCCCCCCCCCCAAACTATCGCGATCGACCGAATTACCTCCCTAAACCCGAAAATCAGACATCATTCACCCCTAAACTTTCAATACCGGACAAATTACCCCCCTCGACCCAATCCAGAGCGATTTTGTCCTACGTGACGTACGCGTAGCTGTCCAGTTAACATTTTATTTATAAAAAATATGGGACCCACCTATCATACTCCTCTCTCACAAATGGTAGGGAACAATTTAAATGGCATGCGGAATTTCAAATTCGTCATTGAAAAGAAAAAACAGCAATCATACAATTCATCTTATATCTTATATCGATTTATTTTTCTTTTTGAGAAGATTGGTTTGGTACAAGTCGTATATGAGTGGGCCTAGCTAAAATCCAATGTCCAATAGGCTTCCAAGGTGGGCCGTGGGCGTGTATCACATGGTGGGAACTGGGCGCGTGTTCCACGCTGTCACGTGGCAGCTGACGCAATGCCACCGAAAGCGATCCGTGTCTGGTCGGTTGGATTTACTTGGCGGCGGCGGCGGCGGCGTCACCGCCGTTGCCGTAGACGAAGCGCCTCACGACCCGGACCAGCTCGCTCCCGGCGTCGCCTAACGGCTCGACGGCGAAGAACCCGTGGTGCTGCCCCTCGAACTCCACCACCTCCACCTGCTTCCCCATCGCCCTCAGCCTCGCGGCGTACTCCACGTCGCGGTCGCGCAGCAGGTCGTTCTGGGCGACCACCACGAGCAGCGGCGGCAGCGCGACGCCGTCCAGCGCCGGGCTATCCGGCCCGAACGGGTTGGCCAGCGGGTGGTCCCTCGTGGCGCCCCGCGGCAGCGCGAGGCGCCACCCCTGGTCGGAGAAGGGCAGCGTCAGGAACGGCCCCGGCGGGTACTCCGCCTCCGACCTCGTCCTCTCCTCGCCGCCGAAGTACGGGAACAGCAACGCGCACCCCGCGACGCGCGCCGGGTCGACGGCGATCTGGCCCGACCCGAGGCGGAGGGCGACGTGGTGGGCGATGCCCGCGCCGGCCGAGTCGCCGGAGACGAACACCCGGCCGAAATCCGCCGACTCCGCGAGCCATGGGTCGGCGTCGTCCCCGCTCGCCACGGCCTGGCCGCGCACCCAGGACATGGCGGTCGCCGCGTCGTCGTGGGCGGCGGGGAGGCGGTGCTCGGGGGCGAGGCGGTAGTCGGCGGAGAGGACGACGGCGGGAAGCTCGTGGGCGAGGCGGAGGCAGCACGCGTGGAAGTTATCCATCTCGAAGCTGCCGATGACGTACCCGCCGCCGTGGAAGTAGACGAGCACTGGGAGCTTCTCGCCGGCGACGGTAGCCGCCGGTGGCCTGTACACCCGCAGCTTGAGGCCGCGGCCGGTGTCGTAGACGACGTCCTTCCACTGGACGGTGGACAGCGCGGGAGGCAAGACCAGCGGAGGAAGGATGTTGTAGTCCTCGAAGCGGATCACCGTGCCGTCGCTGAAGAGCTGAAGATTAGGGCCGCAGTCCTCGACGACGTACGGCGCCGGCGTGGTGGACGCCATGGCCGGCGAGCTCTCGCTTGGCGAGGTGGACTCAGGCAGCTCAGTTTGATTTTGACTCATGCTGTAATCGACTCCTCGGCTCCACTACAGCTGGGAATGAGCTTTCCGTTGCTACTCCTACTATTTGTAGCAACTACTGGCAAGTAGGAGTAGCAGTCGGCAAGTAGGAGTAGTAGTCGATTGGGAAAACTATTTTAATAACTCGAGTGGACGTACACCTGTTTATTACATATCATTTAAATGGCTATGAAAAATTTTCAAAAAAATTAACGAGATAGATCAATATGTAACATATCACTTCACAAACATGCAAGTTTAAATTCAACTTCTACAAGTTGTAACAAAAATAACAAACAAAACTGAAATTTGAGTTAGTAATTTGAGATTTGTTTGTTATTTTTATTACAACTTGTAGAAGTTGAATTTGAATTTGCATGTTTGTGAAGTGATATGTTACATATTGATCTATCTCGTTATTTTTTTTAAAATTTTTCATAACCATTTAGATGACATGCAATAAACGGGTGGACGTCCACTCGTCTCCGTAATCGATTAGAACTTTGATGCAAGTGAGACGATTGGGTGGCCAAGCACGTGAAGATGGATTTCGTTGAATAGTTGTCGAGGGCTAATTTCGACAGATTCATGATAATTGCTTGGCACCTACGGATGCGAAGTTGCTTGCTGACCACTGCAATTTTGATTTGGTGATTTCACTTTTCATCGCCATGCGATGTGATGTGAGTAGTGTACGACAGTACCGAGTAGCAGCGGCGGATCCACGCACAATCTGTCCGCTGACTCCATGGATTTTTAAAAAACACACCTATAAATCTTGATTTTTATATATAAATTTAGAAAAATTAAGAAAAATAATTACACTTAAATACAAATTAGTAGTAGTCGACCCTAGGTTCTGGCTGAGTAGCATAGTATTTTCTCGTCTGTTGTAATGACCCGGCGCGTCGAGTGCCACATCTGCATGAAAGCGTCAAGTGCAGCACATGCCGTCATCGCCGCTAAGATCTATGCCTGATTAGTGTTGCAAGATCTCCATTTTGGATGGTCGTTGACGCAAGTTCGCTATCAACAACTGTTGTACTTAATTAGAAGGCGTAGGCTCTGAGTGAATTTTAAACTCTCGTTTTTCTTTATTTGTATGTCAATTAAATATTTATAAATTTACTTTAAAAAATTAGAAAAATATATTAACATGTGATAGATCACTCTTTTTTTTTAAATTACACAGTACAACGCACACACACAAACCCTACCTCTATGAGCATATTTGAAGTTAAATTACACAGTACAACGCAGACACTCACAACGCACGTACATAAACCCTACCTCTATGAGCATATTTGAAGACTGGGCTGTCAAATTCTAGAGAGATTGACGAAGTTTAAATTACACAGTACAACGCAGACACTCACAACGCACGCACACTCACTCCTATGAACACACGCACACAAACCCTAGCTCTATGAGCATATTTGAAGACTGGGCTGTCAAATTCTAGAGAGATTGACGAAGTCTAAATTACACAGTACAACGCAGACACTCACAACGCACGCACACTCACTCCTATGAACACACGCACACAAACCCTACCTCTATGAGCACCACTGAAAGCACAACACCGATAAATCCTGGAAAATTCGCTTTCATGGAGAGTTGAACCCAGGACCTCAAGTGCTACTGAGGCTCTTGTAACCATTAGGCTACAGGCCCTTTCGCATGTGATAGATCACTCTACAAACATGCAAATTAAATTTTGACTCTTACAAGTTAAAAAGATTAAAATTACAGTTAGTTAAAATATATTTACAATTATTTTTTTCGCTGTAACATGTAGAAGTTAAATTTTAATTTCCATGTTTGTGAGGTGATCAATCATATATTAATTTATTTTATTGATTTTTTTAAAACAATTATACCTATTTGAGTGTCATATAAACAACAAGAAGATATTACCTCAAAATTTTAGAATAGTTTTTCAACGTACTACTCTATCCAAAAAGATAAACACAGATACGAATCTGGACACGTATATGTCCAGGTACGTAGTTAGGATTAGTTTATTTTTAGACCAGAGAGGGTAGGCTACATGGTTGACGACTCCTCTCTCAGTCCTCCCTCCAGTGAACTCAACATATTACAGGAGAGGTCAGATCACAGAACGAAAAATGCAGTGACTATCAAGCAACTTCACATTCCGTACAGGCGCAAGCAATTAATTTGTGGAGCTTAGCTTCGATTACTATACAAACTACTCCATATTAGTATATCAACGTGCTGCGACAGCGCCCCACATATTATTGTCGTGCCTAATTAATCAGCCCACTGTATATTAGCACCCGAAGTGATGATTTCTCCTAGCTGCAGGGTAATCGATTCGATTCGTCCTCTGTATTTAGCTTGAAATCAAACAGAGATTACTGAGTCGACCTCACCGGCCATGGCGATGGCATCATCCACGCCGGCGCCGTACGTCGTCGAGGACAGCGGCCCTAACCTCCAGCTCTTCAGCGACGGCACGGTGATCCGCTTCGAGGACTAGAACACCCTCCCTCCGGTACCGGAGTTGCGCCACCCCCGCTGTCCGCCGTCCAGTGGAAGGACGTCGTACGACGTCGGCCGCGGCCTCAAGCTGCGGGCGTACAAGCCACCGGCTGCCGTCGCTGGGGAGAAGCAGAATCTCCCGGTACTCGTCTACTTCCACGGCAGTGGGTACATCATCGGCAGCTTCGAGCTGGATAACTTCCACGCTTGATGGAGCATATGCACGGGAAGGCGGCGGAGCAGGTGGTTCCAAGCAGTGGCGAATCTAGAATGAAATTTAAGGGTGTGCTCTTATATATGTAAATTATTTTAGCGGCCAAGTATGTATGTATGTATGTCTGTGTGTGTATATATATATATATATATATATATACACACACACGTCATTTTTTAAACTCAATCAATTAATGCATAAATAAAACAAAGAAAAGATGAATCGTATAACTAAATTATTCAAAACTATTGGTGTGGCCCATAGCCATGTCAATAGTTTAACCGTATGACCAAATCCCCAAATTATCGATTACTTTATAGTTTTTGGAACTTCAAAAAAATCAACCAAAATTAACAGATTGGTATTCTCAACTTTTATTAATTAATTTGCACATTAGGTACAATATCTCAGAATGTGCTAATGTTGGTTTGGTAGCCTGGAAGCATCATATTCAGCATAAGTCAGCTAATAAACCACATTCAGAGAAAGGGAGAAACTACCAGGCTACCAGTGATAATTTTTTTTTTTTTGGACACATGGCGGCATCATAACATATAAGTCAGGGAAACATAAGTAAGATTTGAAGTAACATCCCCATCCCCAAATATGATTAAGTTTATGCCAGCCAACACTAGCATCAGATTTTCTTCTTTTCCCTAATTAGACCCATTCTTTTCTCTTCAAATATAGATGGACCTCATTTCAGTCGAATGGCTGTTACATCTGGCCCAAAATCTGCAATTGCATCTGCAGCCATCCGATGAAGATTTGCACATAGAAGTCTTGCATTTTTTTTTACTTACGGGGCTTTATTATCCACATTCAACAACTTTTTTACTTACGGGGCTTTATCAGGTAAGGCAAAGGCATTACTAGCTGGGGAGGCAGGGATATTAGGTGGGGAGACAACAGTAGCAATGGCGGCGGGCGAGACAGTAGGAGCAACAGTAGGGAAGGCAACAGTTGCAGTAAGAGGGAGATAGCTTGTGAGGTCGGAAGGCACGACAACTGGGGCATAGCTGTAAGCCGAAGGAATGGGTGCGGAAGAGAGAAGTGTGGCGCTAAGCATATCGACACGAAGGAAATGTCGCACATTGCTGGGTAGGACAACTCCCGAGGCACTGAGATCGTACTCACCAAGCATAAAGCAGATGACATGCTCCTCGTGCATGCTCAGCACAGGATACATGGCCGCCATGTCCGTGGGTAAATTGGCAGCCAAGAATGCAGGTTGTTTCCACAATGTCTTGAGATTTAGGACATGCTCCTTCACCCAAATCTTAGCATGCACCTCCAGCCGCCATACGGTCACCTTGGGGGCACAACGTTTGACGCATCCGCGGAAGTGCGTAGGGACGAACTTGATGGAGTTCCCAGTGCAGCCCACGGTACGATATGCTTGACGCTCTGCCATCGTCCAGCTATGCGGGGTGAACTTGAGGCAATCTAGAGGAAGATCGGTGGAGTCAAAGTCTACATCCTTGACATCGTCAGAGAGCAGGTCAGCGCAGGTGCAGAACAAGACGCCGTGCATCAGATCCACCCAGAAGGCATGCCCCTCAAAGGAGAAGGCCACATCAGCTGAGAACGCACTCTTGTCCGCCATCCACTGTTGGGGAAGGTTGGCATTCTTGATCAGCTTCTATGGTGAGATCGACGATGATGGCCGCCATTGGTAGATAACATCTGGCCAGCTGATCACAGGCATGTCTCCCGGCTTGTCAACCACCCCCATCTTGCCCAGAAGGGCTAGAGCATAGGACCCATCATCAACAGCAGCGTGAGGGCGCGCAATGAGAACTTGAGTGGTATGGGCCATCCCATCGGGGCTAGATAGGCTAGATAGCGCCGGGATCATGGAGAGGGTTTTGCCAATGGTGTCGTAGATGAGGTAGGCACCATCAATCTTGTCAGGAAAGGTGAGGTCGAACACAAGTAATTCCTGTCCATGGCATGGAGGATGGGGAAGACGGCCTTCTCCTCCTCGTCTCCTCCCAGCGTCATCGTGACGAAGGACAGATTTGGCGCATCGGTGACGCGCGCTTGGACCTTGACGTACTCCATCATCGACTCGGTGTCGATACCATCGACCAAGTCGCTGTCGTCGAATCCCCAAGCCCGCTTGCTTTCGCAGACCAGATCCATGCTCAGCAGCCCTTGCTTCTTCGCGTAGTCGCCGTCGATGAAGTTGGGGCAGTGTACCTTTTGGAGCAGCAAACACCAGGAAGGAGGAGTCGAAGTCCGAGACATGATCGCGAATCCGGCGAATCGACCAAGGTACTTGCGTGGGGCGGCGGCGGCGCCCCTCCCACCAAGGGTTGCGTGGACGACCTAGGCAGCGGCAACGGCAACGGCGGCGGCGAGGGTTTCTTTTTCTTTCGTCTCTTTCTTTTTTTTTCTTTTCTTTTGTTGTTGCGGGAGAGGAGGAGAGACCGGGCACATCCCGATTTATTTTCTATTTTTATATTTCACAGGTGACTGAACGGAACGGAGGAAGGAGGGAGACCGAATCGGTTAGCGTCGTTGGATGTGGGACGACACGGATCAACGCATTTGTGGTCGGCGACGCCATCGACACCCGCCGCGTCCGCGTCGAGCGCCTGGAGCTCGAGCTACGCACCGCGATCGCGATGACCAGGTGCGAGGAGCGCGACCAGGCGCTGTACGCGCACCGGTTGACGTCGTTCCTCGCCGCGCGCGGCCGGAGCTGTTCGGCCGCGTCGCGAGCCTCACCCTGCACAACCTGTTCCCTCTTCACCGCCGAGCCGTCGTCGTCGCCGTAGGTGGTGATCATCGAGGCCATGCCGCCGAAGCTTGCGGACGCTGTCGCTGCGCGGGTGCAAGATGCGGATCGACGCCGCGCTGAGGATCGACGCGCCGCGGTGGCGGCTCGTGGCCCTCCAGATCATGCAAAGCTGGTTCTCGCTGGAGATGGCAACTCACCGTGGGGGGTCACCTCTGCGTCCCCGTTACCACGGTGATAAAATTTCACCATCTCCGCCCGTCAACCATTTTAAATTGCATACTATTCAAAATCAACCATCTCCATGATTATAGGACTTATATATTTAGAATAAGATATCAGGATATCCTGATCCAGGTGCCCCTGTATGCAGTACTACGAGGGGTTTGTTAACTACGTAAAATAAAGAGGTCATCCATGCGCTTGCTTGGTCTCGATTTTCTCTCAATCAATGACTGCGATCTGCTAGCTGCCATTGACTTCGTTCTCCAAAGAAGTGAGAGTTAAAAAAATACAAAGTTGATTACAACGACATAAAAAAGTTGAACTTAGCCTGTGTCAGAGCAGCAGACCAAGGGCGGGGTCTGAGGTGGTGTTTGAATCCAGGGACTTAACTTTAGTATCTGTATTTAGACACTAATTTAAAGTATTAAATATAGACTACTTACAAAACTAATTACATAAATATAAGCTAATTTGCGATATAAATTTTTTAAGCCTAATTAATTCATAATTAGAGAATGTTTACTGTAACATCATATAGGCTAATCATGGATTAATTAGGCTCAATAAATTTGTCTCACGAATTAGTCCAAGATTATGGATGGGTTTTATTAATAGTCTATGTTTAATATTTATATTTAGTGTCCAAATATCCGATGTGATAGGGACTTAAAAGTTTTAGTCCCATCTAAACAGGGTCTGAGGCCTTGTTTAGATCTAAAAATTTTTGGCTAAAAAGTCACGTCAAATGTTTGAACATATGCATGAAGCATTAAATGTGGGGAAAAAACCAATTACACATTTTGCATGTAAATTGCGAGACGAATCTTTTGGCCCTAATTACACCATGAGTTGACAATGTGGTGCTACAATAAACATTTACTAATGACGGATTAATTAGGCTTCATAAATTTGTCTCGCGGTTTACATGCGGAATCTGTAATTTGTTTTGTTATTAGTCTACGTTTAATACCTCAAATGTATGTCCGTATACATCAAAAACTTTACACCCAAAAAACTAAACGCACCCTGAGAGGAAAAAGAACCATTAAAAGAGTCGAGAGAACTAGATGAACTACTCGCAACAGTCGGGGAAGATCCCAGCTTCTCTCCAGATAGCGGCTTCCTCTTTGATGTCTTCTACTAACAGTTCATGTGATTTGTGCCGCTGCGCCCCTCGCATTTCTTTCCTTCCAAACCTGCCAGCAGGTCAACATGAAAATGTTGTTGAACGGAGCCCTGTAGCTCGGCCGAAAACGCAATCTGGCCTGCAGCCACTATTCTGAAAGTGGTTTGCCTTCGTCGCTGGGGAGTGTGAAGTCAACATTTTTCTAAAACTAAACCGGCAGGAGAACTGCCAATTATATTTTCAATAAACCGGAGTAAAAACCCTAGACGGGTTAAAAAAAAGAAAAAACAACCACCGGCTGGCTGAACAGCTGCACAGCACACGCCACAACTCACTAACAACTAAAACCACTGACGGAGCCCAACATAGAACGTCGTTACCAAGCTTGACCGAGACAGCAAAGGGGTTCCGACATTGCAACCGTGTCATCGTTGCCGAGCTTATCGCCTAGCGACACAGCAGCTCCGACTTCAAACCGGTTGCATCATCCATACCTAACTCACTGTCAATGGCCAAGTGGCTTCAACTTCCCACGAAGAACATCAGCCAAAGCCGTCTAAACGCCACATCCTATTCACGGCCAACAACAATACCCCTAGAACGAGAATGCAACGTGTCATCGTTGCCCAGCTTCGTCACCCCTACGAAGCAGCTCCGACTTCACCTAGCAAACACAAACAAGGGGCAAAGGTCGCCCACCCCAAAACAAAACGTGGGACTAGAAAGCGCAGGCCTTGTCAAAATCAAGGACTGAAAAGCTTCGAAGCCAATGCATAGACCATTAACGACATTCTTGCACGAAAAAGTTTCTCCAAAGCGATGCCTCTAAGGAGGACACGACGTGGACTGCTGCTACCACTCGTCCGGAAGCCGGAGCTAGGTTTTCACCCGGAGAACGGTAGGGAAAGGAGAGGGATCAACGCCAAAACGACGCCTCCAAGGAGTGGAACGGCGCCAAAAGGCGTCGCCGTCGTTAGCCGGCCAATGGCACGGCAAGGCTTTCACCGGCGATTTCCCGTCCAAACCCACACAACCAATCCACACAAGAATGATCGACGCCGGTCGGCTACATCGTCCCTTCGGCAATCAGTCCTAGGCCATTGCCCACAGTTCTGACAGACTTGCCGGACCAGCCGCAACACTCGCCCTCCTGCCGCAACCACCCATGCCTCCTGCTGCCCTCTGACCACTGCCCTCGTCGACGCGTTGTCCACCGCAGAGAGCCACAGGAGGGGATCTGGCCTCCCTCGCCGGAGAGGCCAGATCCGGACTGGGGGTGCCGGTGGCGAACTGGGGGGAGCCAGAGTCGGCGGCGCCATGCGCAGCCAGGTCCATGCCTTTCCCGCCGCCAGCGCCGCCTCCGCCGTCTCGTCGTCATCGCCGCCGCCGCCGCCTCCTCTGCTCCGCCGCCCCGGAGCCGGCCTCCTTCGATGGCCTAGCTGCAGGCATTGGATCCAGCCTGGAGGGAGCCAGATCCGGCGGCGCCCAGCCGGTTCGCTGCCTCGTCCCCGCCGCCGGCAACGTCGCCTCCTCCACCCGCGCCGCGACTGCCCCAGCCGGCGCTGCTCAGCCGCCGTCGGCCTTCTCCACCAGCGCCACGACTGCCCCAGCCGGCGCCTCGTCCTCCTCTGATGCGGCGTGGCCGGCGCCGCTCCGTCCTGATCTGGCCGCGGGGGGGGGGGGGGGGGGGGGGGCAGATCCGCTAACGACGACGCCCGCACTGCCACCTCCGGCCGTCGGTGGCGCCGGAGCCACCTCGACGTGTCGCCGCCCCTCCGCCTGTTTCCCGTCGGCGCCCCAACCGCCGGGTGTTGGAGGGGGTAGAAGGCCAGGCCGCCGCCGTCATTGCCACCGTCCGGCTTTGCCGGCGGCTGCTCGGGCGGCGGCGAGGCGGAAGAGGCGAGGGAGAGAAGGCCGGCGGCGGGGTGGCCTCGAGTAGCCTCCCGTGTCGCCCTGGAGCGGAGCTACACGGGGGTCCGGAACTGAAGTCAACATTGATCCATAGCCTCATCAATCGCCACAGTTTGCCCTTCTTTTAGGTACTAGTGGAAACAGATGGTGCGCCATATAACAAATTTGATGTCCATGAATCCATCTATCAGTCCAAAACCGAGTACGGGTACCAGTATCAACCTCTTAAATTACTGCCATAGAGAAGAAAGCATGGGCACACTGATGAACTTGAATAGAGAAGGCCGGCCAATGGCGATTTGGCTCTCTCTCTCTCTCTGTTTTTTTTTGTGTGTGCAGCCACAACCATCTCAGCCGTGATGCGGTGATGCCCAGCCAGCCAAGATTTTGAAGGTTGGAGATGCCTGCCGAATTCGAAGGACGATAAGTTTATTCCAAGTCACAAGACAATGCTCACCTTTAGCATCGTTTTGTTCTCTCCAAAGAAAACCCCTCCGAATCTTATCAATAGCCTTGTTGGCCCATGGCGGAAGCTCCATAGCCATTTCCACTCAATTCTTCCATGTTTGTGTTTCACTTTTCTTGTGAGTGTTGACGTTGGTCTGAACGGTTTTTAGCTTGAATTTCGATCGCAAAATGTCAGTTGTTATATTCTGCTGTCTGCATATGCAGTGTTCCTGCTAAGCCAGAAATGGTGTCTCAACGGGTGAAGACTATTTGAAATGGGACCTTGTTTTGGTGCCCTTTGGATGCTTAAATCGGACGGGGTTTCATTTTGTATGATACACTCCCTATACATTTTGGCAACATCTGTGGGTGCGTTCCTTAAATTTTTCAGCCAGAGTTGTGAACGCTTTAGTTGATCTGGTAAGCAGAAAACAAAACAAAGCTACCGAGGAAACCAGTTTTACTAAGACAGACCAAAGCTACCACAGCAATAAGCTCTTGCCGAATCTTTTTGTTTGTAATAAAGATATGGTAACAAATATGGGAAAAAGGGATGGATGGGAAATGCCCATATAATAAAACTCAAAACGCACACTGCTCAACTGCACGGGTGAGAACCCAGAATACTTCAACTTGCATAAGTTTTAACCACATGGAAACATTGTTAAACATCAAAACTCATAAGCTACTACAGCATAGTGTTCCCACAAGTTTAAGAGGTTCACAAAGACAGAAAAGGCAGTGCATATAATCCTCCTCACTCTCGTTCTTTGCAATGTTGAAGTACTACAGCTCATAGACATTCCAAGGAGCAGGTGCCTGATAAAATAACAAACGCAATTGAGTTAAACAAAATAATTAGGTAAATATTGTGATGCAAGTATAAAAGCATTACATAGTAGGAGCTCAAACATAATAAATATTATGAAAATCATTCCATAGGATTCCTTTTGTTGGAAAAGGAATTCTGTTTCTACTAACAATTCAGGATTAAGCAGCGAAACAGCGCAACGTCACCGTTCTCCATTTGTCATCCCATTCTTTTTTCGCACGTCTTGGTTTCTGTCCATATTGGTAGTTGTAGCGGCGTGGTGTCTGTTTCCCACACGCAACACTTGGTCTTTCCGTTTCGATGACACGACACACGAGTATGGAGATGCGATCGATCGATGTGGGAGGCGGTGAAGCTGAACAGGGGGAGAACCCTCGTTGGCCGCAGCAATCAGTTCAACCACCATCATTCCATGTCTACCGCTCCCTTCTGCTCGTATTTGCTGCCATGCCAATCAATGCCGCGGCTTCATTGCGCCACAATGTTTGCTTCATGTCAAGGCTGGGCGGGGCAGTTGAACTCGCCGTCCACTCTCGCAGGGACAGCAACAGAGAGGCATGACTAATCCACTGAGAAGGCCAAGAAGCATGAATTGGAACTACAGCAGTTTGATCGAGCAGCTGATAGAAGAGGGGAGAGCATCAAAAGCACAGCTTAAAGAGAAATAAACACTGTGATTACTACTTGCAGAGTGAACTCGATCAAACTCGCCCTTGGATGTGATGGACATGTGTGCGAATTAACACTCTTGCAGCGAAGAAAATACGCAGCTCAAGCAGAGTCACTTAAAAGAAAGAAAAAAGCACATTTTTAAATTCAGGAACACAAGCCACCAGCCCATTAAAGCTGAACTTGAACACGCATTAACAAAACTGTAAGTGGCAGAAGATGAAAACAGGAATCTGATTGATCGATGGATGCTTGAGAA
The DNA here is from genome assembly GCA_000338895.3 of Oryza meridionalis. Taxonomy (NCBI): domain Eukaryota; kingdom Viridiplantae; phylum Streptophyta; class Magnoliopsida; order Poales; family Poaceae; genus Oryza; species Oryza meridionalis. The sequence goes on along the minus strand of CM002526.2, from coordinate 36,928,275 downwards.
GATGAAGGATGCAGTTGCAGACTTACAGAGAGGCTTAATAGCCCTAGTGAGGTACCTTATTTTTCGTCTACTAAAGCTGCAGCTTTCTAGCATGTAGTGTTGCAAGTGTTCAAGTGTTATTTTCCACTTTTGCTCAAAAGTATGGCTGAGAAATGTTTTTGCATGCTATGTAGAATATATCCCCAATCTCCCCCCCCCCCCCCCCCCCCCCAATCCACACACACACACACACACACACACACACATTCTTTAAGCGTATCTACAACCAGAGATACTTCAAGTACCATCATGGTTTCCATGACATCACAAAGAAGACTTGGTGCATTATATTTTACCATCTTTTTTTTTGGCGAGACTACATTTTACAATCTGCAATTGCATTTTAATAGTAATCTACTATGTCAGGATATTTCAGTTTTGGTTTACTACTATTTGTTGTCTTCGAAAATGTGTTTTTAAAAACAGTTTCCAAATATTTGCCCCTTGGTTATTCGGAAATGAACAATTGATCAAGGCAGCTGAATCCTTTATGTGCTGTACATAATGTTCAGATTTCTGTAACAGCAGTGGGAGTAGAACTAATAACTAAATTCAAAGATGATTGTTTTAAGTAGCCATGGCCAAAAATCATTTTTATTATGCTTTACGTTGAAAATTGTTCCCCCGGTAACATGATATACTGGATATAGATTGTGTATATTTGTTCTTATTTAAGCAAAGTTTCCATTGAAATGTTACCTATGACAATAAGACTGTCTTCACACGTTGCAACACACGGGCAATTTGCTAGTAATTAGGTAAATATTATGATTCAAGTATAAAGGCATTCCATAGGAGCCCAAATATAATAAACATTATGAAAAGTATTTCATAGGATTCCTTTTGTCGGAAAAGGAATCCTATTTCAACTAATAATTCAGGATTAAGCAGTAACTACCTAAGCAGACAATACCATCAAAATAGGGAATTATTAAGTGGATTAAGGTCAAGCCTACTACATATTCATTTTTCTGTCAGCCACTCAGCCTCTCCAGTACTTCATTGTACACATGATTTAGGACAAAATATTTGCACTTTAATTTGAGTAAGTGACTAAGTACCATATAAACAGAACAATAAGAAATAGAACAATTTGCAGATACCAAGATTTGCAATTTCAGTACAAGGTAAGTTTATCAACACATGCAAATAAAAACTAAGCCATCTGTAGAATTTCTTCTGTGAATTAAGGAATATTTCTTCACCTTAAACTAGTAATTTTGTAATTATCAGCATAACAAATTCTAGGTAACAGAGCAGCTCTCCCTTGTAACAATTCTAACAAAGTAACATTGCCAGGAGTGGACTCACCATTTGCACATGAATCCGCCGTAGGAATCGACTCAGCCTTCCACTGCAAGCCAGAGAGGCAGCAGGCGAGAAGAGTCAGGTGTCCAGGCCCAAGGCCGAGCCCCGGCCTCGGCCCTGGCCCCGAACTCAGCCCCAGCCCCGGCCCTGGCCCTTTCCAGCAAGAGGCGGGAGAGTGACCTGGCCCCGCCCTCGGCCCTGGCCCCTTTCATTGCCAGAAGGAGAGGCGACAGGTGGACCAAGAGGGGGGATATCAGAATCAGAAGGGATATAGCAGGTGAAATCGGAAGACAAGATGACGGGCGCCAAAGTATAGGGTGAAGGGATGGGTGCATATGAGAGAATTGTCCCGTTGAACATGTTGACGCGAATAGAGTAGGACACCTTGTATGGTATGATGATCCCAGTGCTACCCAGTTTGTATTTGCCCAGCATGAGGCAGATGACATCCTCCTCCACGGTGTTGATGATTGGGTGCATTAGGGTCATGTCCCTTGGCAGATTGGGATTGGCACCGGTGAACTCTGGCTGCTTCCACAGATGCTTCTGTGTGACCATATATTGTTTCACCCAAGTTTTGCTACTAAAATGTAGCCTCCACACTGTTACCCTCCGATTGCCATGAAATAGCTGGAAGTCGATGGAAACAAACTTGATGGATCCCCTGGAGCAGCCCATGGTCCGGTAAGCTTCAGGCCCTGCCAGCGTCCCGGTGAACCGGACGTCAGCTTCAGCCTGACAGCACGTCGGCAGGTCAATGAAGCCCACGTTTACACAAGTGACGCTGTGTGAGAAGAGGTCGCTGCTTCTGCAGAACAGGACGCCGCACAGGAGATCCGCCCAGAAAGCGTGGCCTTGAAACGAGAAGGTCACGTCGGCTAGGAAGGTGGTTGCTCCCCCGCTCTCCAGCCAGTCGCCGGGGAGATTGGCCGTCTTGGTCAGATCCCACGGCGAGGGCGAGGACGAGGGCGAAGACGAGGACGAGGACGAAGGCCGCCAGATAGCGAGGACGTTTTGCCAGGTGACGAGGTCTTCTCCCTTGACCACCGGCTTGTGTACTCCGGCGACCAACGGCTTTTTGCCCATGAGGACCAACGCGTACGGATCATCCTTGGCGTAGCGGCGGACGATGAGTGGTCGGGTAGCAAGGGTCATGTCGAACTCGAAGCGGGGAGGCTCGGAGGGGAGCACGGAGAGCGCCTTGCTGATGGTGTCGTAGATGATGTAGATGCCATCAATTTCATTGGGCAAGTGGGAGAAGAACACGATCAAGTTCTTGTCCACGGCATGGATGGCAGGGAACAATCCCTTCTCTGTTTTCAGGACCAGTGAGGAAAAATCTGGGGGATTGGTAACAAGAGCTTGCAGCTTCATGCACCCAATCGACGATTCGGCGTCGAAACTAGGGAATCCCCACGACTGCGTGCTCTTCAAGTTGATGTCGAGGGGCAGCAGCGATCGCTTCTTTGCGTAGTCCCCGTCGTCGATGCCATGGCGCAGTCGTCCGCCGAGCAGCAGGCACCAAGGAGGAGCCAAAGGCTGTTGGGGCATGATCGCGAATCCGGCGGACCAACGGGGAGACCTAGCTAGATTAGGGTTTTTTGCGTGGATATCTCGATCTCGATAGAACCAAGGCAGGAGGCGGCGTGGGCAAGGGGAATCCCCAATTTTTTACTAGGTCACAGAGGCAAAGCGTCCGGATGCTACACGACAAACGCCGTTGGATGCTACACGACACGGATCAAAGCACTTATCAACGGTGGATGCGTGATAGATGCCAAAATGGGCCGCCGGCCCAGCACGGCCCTGCCACGACCGGGCCTAGGCCGAGGTGCCCACGGGCTGCATCCACGGCCCAATAAGACTCGGGTCGTGCCGGGCCGGTCCGAAGGCACGACAGCCCATCGTGCTTCTACAAAGAAAAGTCTATTTTTCTTCCTGACCTCTTTGGGCTATGTCTTATATGGCTTGAAATAAGTCTATTTTTTGTCCCTCCTTATCTTTGGACAGTGCCTGCAATAAGTTCATCTGAGGTCCCTTAACTTGTCAACGAATCTGATTTCCGTACTTCAACCGGAAAACCAGATACAACGGGTCCCTCAACTATCAAAACCGGTGCAGATGAGGTCCCTCGGTGGTTTAGATGGCGGTTTTGGCTTACGTGGAACCTACGTGGCTAATTTCACTTGGTCTTCATCTGATGTGGCGCTTACGTGGCAATTTGATCCCGAAAAATAATAAAACCCATGGGACCCACATGTCAGTTTCACACAAAACAATGAAAAATGGTGGGACCCACGTGGGCCCCACATATGATCCTCACTCCTCCATTCTTCCCGCTATCCATATTCTCTTCTTCCCTACAATGTGGACTGGCCTGGCGGGCAGAGTGGCGCGATGGCGGCTGGAGCAGCCGCGCGCGAAGCCAACAGGGCGGCGGCGCGCAGAACGGCGGCAATCAGTCGGGCCTCACGGGCAGAGGAGTGTGGCCACCGCCGCAGGCCCCCACTCTCCGCGGCGTTCAGGTCGTGGTTGTGACCACTCCCCTCGCGCCGCAACCGCGTGGGGACCTCGTCCCTTCCGCCACCACGCCGCGTGACATTGGCGACGTCCGGGGTGGGGTTGCGGCGGTAGTAGTGGAGGGAAGGGAGAGGGGCACCGAGGATGATGCTGAACTCGCCGGTGGCGCCAGCGTGGCAAGCATCACCTCTAGACAGAGGAGGAGCTCGAGCGCCGCTTGTGCTGCTACGTGGGGCGGCGACGGCGGTGTCCATTGACGTCGACGGCGGAAGGGATGAGGTGCCCTCGCGGTTGTGGCGCGAGGGGAGTGGCCACAACGACGACCTGAACGCTGCGGAGGGAGGGGGCCCGTAGCGGTGGTGGTGGCCACGCTCCTCCACCTGTGAGGCCCGTCTACGCTGAGGGGAAACCGGCGGCGACGGTAGTAGAGGAGAAGACAGCCGGCGGCCGGCGGGAGAGGACCCGCGGGCAGCAGCCAGCGAGAGAGGAGCGACGTGCGGGCTTCGGACAGCGGGAGAAGAGGAGTCACGGGGCAGCGGCCACTTCTCCCTCTCCTTTCCCTCCCAGATCCCACCGGCCTCTCCTCTCCCCTCGGCCTCCGCCCCGCGACTCCTCTCCTTCTGCCGGCCGGTGACCGCGTGCCTCTCCTTTCTCGCCAATATGTATGTATGTATGTATGTCTGTGTGTGTGTATGTCTGCAATTACACACACGTCATTTTTGTAAACTCAATCAATTAATACATAAATAAAACAAAGAAAAGATGAATCGTATAACTAAATTATTCAAAACTATTGGTGTGGCCCATAGCCATGTCAATAGTTTAACCGTATGACCAAATTCCCAAATTATCGATTACTTTATAGTTTTTGGAACATTAAAAAAATCAACCAAAATTAACAGATTGGTATTCTCAACTTTTATTAATTAATTTGCACATTAGGTACAATATCTCAGAATGTGCTAATGTTGGTTTGGTAGCCTGGAAGCATCATATTCAGCATAAGTCAGCTAATAAACCACATTCAGAGAAAGGGAGAAACTACCAGGCTACCAGTGATAATTTTTTTTTTGGACACATGGCGGCATCATAACATATAAGTCAGGGAAACATAAGTAAGATTTGAAGTAACATCCCCATCCCCAAATATGATTAAGTTTATGCCAGCCAACACTAGCATCAGATTTTCTTCTTTTCCCTAATTAGACCCATTCTTTTCTCTTCAAATATAGATGGACCTCATTTCAGTCGAATGGCTGTTACATCTGGCCCAAAATCTGCAATTGCATCTGCAGCCATCCGATGAAGATTTGCACATAGAAGTCTTGCATTTTTTTTTACTTACGGGGCTTTATTATCCACATTCAACAACTTTTTTACTTACGGGGCTTTATCAGGTAAGGCAAAGGCATTACTAGCTGGGGAGGCAGGGATATTAGGTGGGGAGACAACAGTAGCAATGGCGGCGGGCGAGACAGTAGGAGCAACAGTAGGGAAGGCAACAGTTGCAGTAAGAGGGAGATAGCTTGTGAGGTCGGAAGGCACGACAACTGGGGCATAGCTGTAAGCCGAAGGAATGGGTGCGGAAGAGAGAAGTGTGGCGCTAAGCATATCGACACGAAGGAAATGTCGCACATTGCTGGGTAGGATAACTCCCGAGGCACTGAGATCGTACTCACCAAGCATAAAGCAGATGACATGCTCCTCGTGCATGCTCAGCACAGGATACATGGCCGCCATGTCCGTGGGTAAATTGGCAGCCAAGAATGCAGGTTGTTTCCACAATGTCTTGAGATTTAGGACATGCTCCTTCACCCAAATCTTAGCATGCACCTCCAGCCGCCATACGGTCACCTTGGGGGCACCACGTTTGACGCATCCGCGGAAGTGCGTAGAGACGAACTTGATGGAGTTCCCAGTGCAGCCCACGGTACGATATGCTTGACGCTCTGCCATCGTCCAGCTATGCGGGGTGAACTTGAGGCAATCTAGAGGAAGATCGGTGGAGTCAAAGTCTACATCCTTGACATCGTCAGAGAGCAGGTCAGCGCAGGTGCAGAACAAGACGCCGTGCATCAGATCCACCCAGAAGGCATGCCCCTCAAAGGAGAAGGCCACATCAGCTGAGAACGCACTCTTGTCCGCCATCCACTGTTGGGGAAGGTTGGCACTCTTGATCAACTTCCACGGTGAGATCGACGACGATGGCCGCCATTGGTAGATAACATCTGGCCAGCTGATCACAGGCATGTCTCCTGGCTTGTCAACCACCGCCATCTTGCCCAGAAGCGCTAGAGCAGAGGACCCATCATCAACAGCAGCGTGAGGGCGCGCGATGAGAACTTGAGTGGTATGGGCCATCCCATCGGGGCTAGATAGGCTAGATAGCGCCGGGATCATGGAGAGGGTCTTGCCAATGGTGTCGTAGATGAGGTAGGCACCATCAATCTTGTCAGGAAAGGTGAGGTCGAACACAAGCAAATTCCTGTCCATGGCATGGAGGATAGGGAAGACGGCCTTCTCCTCCTCGTCTCCTCCCAGCGTCATCGTGAGGAAGGACAGATTTGGCGCATCGGTGACGCGCGCTTGGACCTTGACGTACTCCATCATCGACTCGGTGTTGATACCATCGACCAAGTCGCTGTCGTCGAATCCCCAAGCCCGCTTGCTTTCGCAGACCAGATCCATACTCAGCAGCCCTTGCTTCTTCGCGTAGTCGCCGTCGATGAAGTTGGGGCAGTGTACCTTTTGGAGCAGCAAACACCAGGAAGGAGGAGTCGAAGTCCGAGACATGATCGCGAATCCGGCGAATCGACCAAGGTACTTGCGTGGGGCGGCGGCGGCGCCCCTCCCACCAAGGGTTGCGTGGACGACCTAGGCAGCGGCAACGGCAACGGCGGCGGCGAGGGTTTCTTTTTCTTTCGTCTCTTTCTTTTTTTTTTCTTTTCTTTTGTTGTTGCGGGAGAGGAGGAGAGACGGGGCACATCCCGATTTATTTTATATTTTTATATTTCACAGGTGACTGAACGGAACGGAGGAAGGAGGGAGACCGAATCGGTTAGCGTCGTTGGATGTGGGACGACACGGATCAACGCATTTGTGGTCGGCGACGCCATCGACACCCGCCGCGTCCGCGTCGAGCGCCTGGAGCTCGAGCTACGCACCGCGATCGCGAGGAACAGGTGCGAGGAGCGCGACCAGGCGCTGTACGCGCGCCGGTTGACGTCGTTCCTCGCCGCGCGCGGCCGGAGCTGTTCGGCCGCGTCGCGAGCCTCACCCTGCACAACCTGCTCCTCTTCACCGCCGAGCCGTCGTCGCCGCCGTAGGTGGTGATCATCGAGGCAATGCTGCCGGAGCCTGCGGACGCTGTCGCTGTGCGGGTGCAAAAGATGCCGATCGCGACGCCGCGCTGAGGATCGACGCGCCGCGGTCGCGGCTCGTGGCGCTCCAGATCGTGCAGTGCTGGTTCTCGCGCGTCGAGCTTATCTGTCTCCCGAGGCTTGCTCTTCGGCCTTGTGCCGCGGCTCGTCGATGTATGGACTATGATTGCATTGTCTTCCGCGCTGAGGGTTTGGCACTTTGGCAGGAGCCCTTCTTGTTGAGCTGGTGTGGTGGCTGTTGAGATCAGGAATCTCTCAACTGTGCATTTTGGATTCCAACAAGGAACGGTACGTCATAACTTTGGTACTATAAATATGTCTTTTTGAAAGATAAATTTTGTAGTATTTGAGAGGTACCAAAAAATACTAAAAATTTTTAGTGTAAATTTAATGGAATTTTAGAGTTTTAGTATATAATAGATAGATAGATGGCCAACAAGAGGATTTCTAGCCCAGTAGCACGTTAGCCCAATAAAAATTATACATATAAACTTTATATTTTTACATATACACTAGCAAATATGCCCATGTGTTACACCAGGTGAATATGAAAAAAATATTAATGTTTAAAATCTTGAATTTGTTCATACATTGCAAATACCTCGAAATTTTATACGGGAAAATATCAAAACATATCTCATATTGTATACGCACTTAGGTCGTATCTCAAATTTTCTAATACACGCGTGAGGCACTCCAAATTTTCTGAACATATTCCAATTTTCACAAATATTCACAAACAGGGGCTGTCACAGTTGTGACTTCACCATCCCCTGCAAAAAGAAAAAAAGAAGAAAAAAGGTATCCGCAATAGGAAAGAAACATGCACTTTGTAGTATCAAAATAAAATCACTCAAAAATCTAGAAATGGTTTACTGAGTAGCCCACTATTTTCTCGTTTGTTGTGATGACCCGGCGCGTCGAGCGCCAAATCTGCATCGGTAGTTCGGAGTATTTGATGTTGGTGTTGTTGATTTTCCATACTGTCACATCAAACGTTTGAACACCTGCATGAAATATAAAATATAGGCTAAAAAATAACTAATTGCACATATTGTGACTAATTTGTGAGACAAATCTTTTAAGCCTAATTGCTCCATGATTTGATAATGTGGTGCTACAATAAACATTTGCTGATGACAGATTAATTAGGCTTAATAATTTTGTCTCGTGGTTTAATAATGTTGGTTTTTTATTAGTGCCTGAACACTATAGTCGACGCCCTATATAATATCCGATGTGACACGCCAAAACTTTACACCCCTGAATCTAACACCCCCTTAGTAAAGAAATACCAGTTTCTTTTTCTAACGAGAAAACAAACTAAAAGAGATAAATATGTTTTGTGTGATCGGTATAAAATGGACTCGAATTTAATTAGAGATAAAACCCCCGAGCCTAACCAGTGTCAATATATAAGGAAGAGTAGGAGAGAGGCAGACGTGACGCCGCCCAAACTCTTCCTAAAAAAACCTAAGTCCTATCGCCTGATCGATATAGACATTGGAAGAGGTTTGTGAGATATTTCACAAGAGAAGAAACAAATAAGATCTGTTTCAAAAAAAAGAAACAAATAAGAAGAAGAAAGTAAAGCGAAAAATAGAAGAATCATTGATGGCTTCAAATTAAGATTTTACCTCGGTTTTCATTAGCACGCTTTTTAAACTACTAAGCGGGTGTGTTTCGTGCAAAAAATTTCTATATGAAAGTTGCTTTAAAATATCAAATATATCCATTTTTCAAGTTTGCAATAATTAAAACTCAATTAATTATGCGCTAATAGCTATTCCCTCAGTCCCAAAATATAACAACTTTTAGCCATTAGGATTTGTCCCAAAATATAACTTATTCACCAACATTCTCTTTCCAACCAATCACAACCCTCCACAATTCACTTTTCCCACCTACCTCTACTACTCATCCAATCACAACCCTCCACCATTCACTTCTACCTACTTTCTTAATAACCGTGTCCAACTCTAAAACTTCTTATATTATGAGAAAACGAACGATATGCCACTCTATAAGATGGTTTGGGATAAAATGCCACTCAATGCGTTGCCTACAGGATGAAATGCCACTTTGGAGATTTTTGTGCCCAAAATGTCCCTAAGGAGAGAGGGAACAGAGGGAGAAGGGAGGGCCGGCCGGGTGGCGTGGAGGCCTCGCCGGGCGGTGGCGGCAGCGGCCGACGAGGGGCGGAGGATAGGGCGGCGGCCGACAGGGGGAGGAAGAGGAGGCGACGCGGGGGGAGGAGGATGGCGCGGCGAGCAGCGGCGGCTGGGCGACGACGGGGACGACAGTGTGAGGCTCCACCATCGTCGCCTCTTCCTCCGTCCTGTACTCCTCCCCCCGTCGTCCCGTCGGCCGCCGCCCGACCGGCCCTCCTCCCCCCGCATCGCCTCCTCCTCCTTCCCCTCCCCCCGCCGTTGTCGCCTCCTGGCGAACGGGCGGGTAGTCTTGCCACCCCGTCCTCGTTTCCCGCGTTGTCGCCTCCACCGCCGTTGCCTCTTCATCTGCTCGCCCCCCGCCCTATCCTCCTTTCCTTGCTCGCTGCTGCTGCCACCGCCCTGTGAGACCTCCGCGCCGCTTGGCTGGCTCTCCCCTCTCCCTCTGTTCCCTATCTTTCCAGGGACATTTTAGGCACAAAAATCTTCAAAGTGGCATTTTATCCGGTGCATTTGTATTGAGTAGCATTTTATCCCAACACATCTTATAGAATGGCATATCGTCCGTTTTCTCTTATATTATGGGATGGAGGGAGTATTTTGTTTTGCGTGCCCACGTTTAATAATAATCCGCATCGAAGAGCAAGTTTAATAGTATAGCCAACTGCTATCTCCAAATCATCTATAGCCAATGTAATAGCCAATTCATACAATAATTGCTTACTACTTTCTCCGTTTCATAATATAAGTCTGTCTAGCATTGCCCACATCTCTACTATTATAAAAACAAGCTGGGTGGCCCGCACAATTGCACGGCTAGCACCTAAACAAAATCATATATTTTTAGTATGATTTTACTTAAAATTTATTAAATAGCTATGTCGTTGTCTTAAGACTTTGAAAGACCAAACCTTATCATCCCCATATTTCTAATTATATAGTTTCTAAAAGTCACACCAACCGCTATCCCTTACTTCTATCATATCCTTCTTTATTTGCTTGTTCGATCTACCACTATTTCTATTCAATCTCCTGGAAACCTTTAAAAATTGAATCTTGTAGTTTTTAGAGTTTATTATTTCGTTGGGTTTCGTTTTATAATTTATAGAAGTCTCGTCAAACGCTGCCATTATACTCCTCTACGGTCTGTCCACTGTCTTTTCTCTTTATTATCATTGGGATTTTAAAAATCAAACATAATTATCGTTCGGGTTCATTTTTTACTTTATAGAAATCCTACCAAACCATCAGCGACTTTGCCATTATACTCCTTTGTGGCTCACCTGCTGCCTCCGTTCTTTATTGTCACTAAGATTTTAAAATCGAATATGATTATCATTGTTTTTTTACTTTTTAGAAGTTTCGAACCTTTAAAAATTGGTTCTGGTAGTTTTTAGAGTTTATTGTCTTGTTGGGTTTCATTTTTTATAATTTTTAGAAGTCTCGTCAAACGATGCCACTATACTCCTTTACGGGCCATCCGCCACCTACTCTTTATTGCCATTGGGATTCTGAAAATCGAACATAACTATCGTTGGAATTCATTTCTTATTTTCTAGAAGTCCCACCAACCGTTGGCGGCTCTGCAACTACACTCCTATTCACCCCGCCCGCTGCTTCTCCTTTTTATTATCATTGAGATTTTAAAAGTCGAATATAATTATCAATGGGGTTTATTTTTTTTTACTTTCTAGAAGTCGCAGAAACCGCCTTGCCCGTTAGCTTCATGGCCTGCTTGTCGTTCCTCCTTTTAATCGTCATTAGGATTCTATTTGGTGTTTTATTAACAGTTTTTATATGTCGTATCATCCGCCACCACTCTACTCCTTTATAAACCTGTTATTTAATTTATCTCGTCATATATTTTAGATGATCTTTTTTTTCAATAGTCTTTATTTTTTATCACCAATTTTAATTATTTATAAATTGTATTCCTAATTGAAATCTTTTTTTCTTTTTCTAATTTTAGAATTTATTTTTTATTTTTGAAATTAAGTTGCTCCAAAATTGTATTCCCACCTGAACTCTCTTTTATTTTTTCTAATTTTAGATATTATTTTATTTTTCATTCTGAATTTTAATTAATCTCGTATTGGTTTCTTATATGGATTCTTTTTTCAATATTGCTTATTTTTAATTTCGAATTTCAGTAAATTTTAAATTGTATTCCTACTTTGAACTCTTCTTTTATTTTTGCTAATTTTGGATTTTATTTTTATTTTTATTCTGAATATTAATTAATCTCGTATTGGGTTATTATATCGACTCTTCTCTTAATATTCCTTATTTTTAATTCCGAATTTCAATTATTTTTAAATCGTATTCCTACATTGACTCTCCTTTTTTTTCTAATTTCGGATTTTATTTTATTTTTATTCCGAATTTTGATTAATCTCGTATTAGGTTCTTATATGGACTCTTCTCTCAATATTGATTATTTTAATTCTGAATTTCAGTAATTTTTAAATTGTATTTCTACTTCAACTCGCCTTTTTCTTTTTCTTCGATTAATGTGGGAATTTCTTTTTGCTAATTTTGGATTTTATTTTTATTTTTATTCTGAATATTAATTAATCTCGTATTGGGTTATTATATCGACTCTTCTCTCAATATTCCTTATTTTTAATTCCGAATTTCAATTATTTTTAAATCGTATTCCTACTTGGACTCTCCTTTTCTTTTCTAATTTTGAATTTTATTTTTATTCCGAATTTTGATTAATCTCGTATTGGGTTCTTATATGGACTCTTCTCTCAATATTGCTTATTTTAATTCTGAATTTCAGTAATTTTTAAAATGTATTTCTACTTGGACTCACCTTTTTCCTTTTCTCCGATTAATGTGGAAATTTCTAGCCCTCACAGGAAACGTGGTGACTTCTTTGAAAGCTGTTTTAATAATATAATAGATAGATAGATAGATAGATAGAAAATGTTTTTGCCGGTATTTTGATACGTCATCCGTGTATAAGTTGGTTTTTAAGTTCGTTTGCTTTTAGAAATACATTTCCATATTTGAGTCAGTTTTAAAGATCGTTTAATTTTGATAATACATAATAAATCATATAAAAGAAATCTATTTAAAAAAATTCCCACGCTAACTTATACAATCTGACCCGCACCCACCAGCGTGGCACCCGCGGAGTCTCTGGAGTGCCGTTCTCGAACCAAAACAGGCAATCCACGCCGTATTCTCGCATTGTGTTTGTTGTAGCTACGCATCCGCCGTCTAATTAATCACATCGATCCGTGTCGTCCTTCATCCGACGGCGCTTACAGATCGAGACGACGAGATCGATCCCTCTTCCCAATCCCCCCTTGCCCTTGCGTTCGCCGCCGCCTTCTCCCTCCCCTCCACCGCCTCCTCCACCACCATTTCTCCGCCTTTCCCTTCCTGGTCCGTGCTGGACGCCGACGCGAGCCGTGACGCCGCCGCCTACGCAGATCAGAGACCACCCTTGCGGTGCCTGCGCTTGGCTACCAAAAGCCGTCACGCGTGGGGGTTCGATGCCTTGGGCGACAACGTCCAAGCCGGCTTCGACGCCGAATCGTTGGTGTGGTGTCTGGATCTGGAAGCGCGCATCGCCGATGCCCCGAAACTCTCCTCTTTCTCCCTGAGAGGAGGAGAGAGCAGCAGTGGAGAGAGATTGTTTCCCTTCGTCCACGCCATCGACAAGAACATTGTGGTTTTCACATCTGACCTGCCTCAAGCTCCTTGTAGCGCCTACATCATCTATGACACAATTGGCAAGGTGCTCTCCATGATCCCTTGTGAACCTTCCTGCTGTGAGGTCAGCCGTACCACACGACTTCTTATCGCGCGCCGCCACCCCGGCTATAATGACCAGTCGTACGCACTGGTTCTCATGGCCAAGACGCCCAAGTTCGCCGGCGAGGACGACGCCAAGTTCGCCGGCGGGGACGACGCCAAGGGCAAGGGGAAGATGCCGGAGTTCGCTGAGGAAGACGTTCTCACTGGAGACGAGGAAGACGTTCTCACCGGAGAAGACGTCTTCCTGGGCAAGGCCAAGAAGGTGGAGTTCGCCGGTGGAGAAGACGACGGCGACAACGACATCAACTGGCAAGATGTCCTTCTCCTGTGGCCTTCGTCGTCCTCTTCGCCGTGGGAGCTGACCAAGACGGCCAACCTACCCAACCAGTGGCTGGACGATGAGAGCTCGTTCGTAGCCGACCTGACTTTCTCGTTTGAGGGACATGGTTTTTGGGCGGATCTCCTGTGCGGCGTACTGTTTTGCTCTTGTGATGACCTACTCTCCGACAAGGTTGATCGGGTGGACTTCAGCTTCATCAATCTTCCTATGGGATATCAAGCTGATGTCCGGTACACAGGGCAGGTGGCGGCACCAGAAGTTTACCGCACCATGGGTTGTGCTGGGGGATCCATCCGATTCATCTCCATCGATGGATTCCTTGAGTACATAAATCCCGGGGATCGCTATGTGACATTATGGAGGCTGCTGCTGAAGAGTATCACTTGGGTGAAAGAATATGAGATCAGTCTAAAGGAGTTGTGGAATCAACAAGAATTTTACAATGCAAACCTGCCGATGAGTATGACACCAATGTACCCCATCCTGAGCTCGCTAGAGGAACATATCATCTACTTCATGTTAGGCGAGTTCAACCAAGATCGGGATGGGATCGCCTTCCCAGTCGGTGCTTACTACTTACTTCAGGTTGACATGAGCTGTGGGAGAATCGTGTCGTCTGCACCCCTCCCTTCTGCATGTAGTTTGGCGCCAGTCGTCGGTGGCTCTGATTTCATAAGTTACCTCCCTCATGATACTCTTTATGACAGAGATGTGGTAAGCTCAGTTGTATCCCAAAGTATGTCAGGCTGTTATCAGTTCGGCCCTGCAACTGGTTTGGTAATTACACTGCTTCCAAATTCTGGTTCACTTGAACCATTCAATTCATAATTGTTGAATATGTGTGAAGTCTATGTTCAATCAACAACTCAACATAGCATAGTACTATTATTCATCTAAGTATATGTTCTTATTTTGTTTGACAGGTATGAAGGGACTGCAATCTGGAGGTGGATTGGGACTGTTGGGCAACTGTAGCAATTTGGAAGGGAGGCTGCTGGTGACCATTTTGAAAGGGAAATTTTGAAAGGGAAGCTAATAGTAGTTGACACACATCTTGGTCTTTTATGTGGGAACACTTTGTTAGCTGTTACACTTGTTCTATCATCTGTTCTTAGTACTGATATGTTAATTTATGGCGCTGGCCGTCAGCCGGTTGTGGTATGTTAATCTATAGAACATAATAATCCTACCTACAATTTGCCCATGCTACTGTTACACTGTTCCCAGCTACAGTCTACCATTGTCGTTGGTCTGATCATGAGCTCTGTGCGCAATCTGGCCGTCCGTGCGGACTGCCTGCCCTCTTTCCCATTTTGCCCCTGCTTCTTCCTCTTCCGTTCCGTGTTTATCCTGTCATCTCTTCCAGTCCACGCAAGCACGCCACTACATCGCCAAGATCGATCCCCTCCCATCCGCCATGGTCGATCCCCATCCTCCCTCACAGAAATCGTCGTGCCATGTTCGATCCTCGTCTCTCGTCGCAGAAATCGCTCGCACAGCCGCATCTTCCGCCGCCACGGCTTCTTTCGTCGCCTTTCTTAGCAGCGGCGCCCTTGGCTCCCTTTCTTCTCCATGAGCACTGTGTGCAGGTCTGAGGTGGCGTCCAAGAAGATCGGCAGCAGCGCCCTTGCTTTCCCCTCCTTTGGCAACGATCTGCATGCTCCGATGGCGGCCCGTGAAAGCCTAACGCAGCAGCAGCAGCAACAACCTACCTTGCTTTTATTCAGTTCAAGGTTAACACTGCCTCCATTTTACCATGTAAGATTCGATATCTCCATGCATGAGTGGGTCCTGGTGTAGTCATGATCTATTAAGTATGGACTTTGAGCCATGCACTCGATTAGCCGGATTTGATGTATCATGTATGGACTTGATCTGTGCATTCCTTCCATTAACCTTCATTAGATTCCTTTTGATTCTCCTTTACTGAAGAATTACAGCGGAAGGTGCCACGTTCCAATTGAGTTTTCTCGTAATACATAATATTTTTAGTGGGAAATTGTGAATCCCTGTTTTGACTTTCAAGATTTTTTTCACCTCATCACTCGAGCATTACTTCTGATGATAAGCTGATAACCTTCTGACAATCTTTATAGTTTTGAAGTCTTACAGGTTTTGGGGTCTACCTTCCATGAATATAATGGCTACTATTGAAACCAGAAATAACTGTATGTTCCTGTTTCCTTTTCCTTCTCAGATTCCCACCATGGTGAATGCTACTTTGTTATGCAAAATTGAACCAGCTGTAGTTTTGGGAATGTTTGCCTACGTGATTTCAGCACAACTTGAGCCATTAGACACAAATTTGCATTGAAACAACACTTGAAAAGGATCTTCATCATCTACAAATATTTAGTAGTCTATTACACCCATCTAGTGTACAGTTTGTTTTGTCATTGGAGTGCTTACTAGATAGTTAGGGTGATCAACTGCTCTTTCCATCCTAGGGAGAAGGAATTTCACACTATTATAGTCTATACAACTTCTTTGCTGCTGCCTTTTGATGCCAGCATTTTGATCAATTCTTTTCCGAACTCACCACAGTTGTCTTAACCATAATGCAATCTGCCATGTGTTCTCCTTAATACTGTCACTTAATTGATTTTAACACTTATATCTATCACTCTTTGTGTTGATCTGTTATCTGCATTCTAATATGCATGCCAACATTGCTTCTACATACCAAGTTCTTTCTTTGTTTTCCCCCTTCCTACGTTGGCATGGCACACATTTTTTTTTTAGTTGTACAGCTGATATCTCAGCTTAATTGTGAACTAATCCCTTAGTTTCATACTCAATCACCCATTTCTTCGAAAACATAATGATAGGGTGGCTTGAGATTGGCTTGAACTGCCTTTCAATGTTTGCCTTTCCTTTGTGGGTATGTCTAGATGTGATTCCTTCCTGTTTCTTGCTTCAGCCGTGGTTGGTGTACTGCTTTAACCAATGCCTGCACATTCTGGAAGACCATTGCCAAACCGATATTGATATCGTACGCACAACTGAGTCATCTCTGCTAGCTTGGTTCCAAGTTAGTGCTCTATTGTCTTGACTCTTGAGTGCCATGTGTAAAGGCCTCCAGTTCTGTGATCTGTGTATTGTTTTCTCCAATTCCAAAAGCTTATAAGTTATACACACCTGTTTTGGCAGGTGGACCTCTACTAGCCAGCGATGATGAGTTCACTACATATTTCCGTTTGTCTTCAAGGCGATCAATGCCACAGTGTCTATATACCAGTCCAATTGGTATGTCCCAGTGCAACTTTTAAGCTGTTGGCTCTTCATGCCTTACTTTATGCTTGCATAGCATATCTCATGCCCTTCTTGGACGATATCATGTGTAGCATGCTACGCTACATTCAAAATTTTATTTTGTTGGCTCATAATAAGGACAAGATCACACATGCTATGAATGGTCCTCTCATTTACTTTATGACACAACTGATCATTTCTATCCATTTTATTAGAAGTGCCATGCTTAGACATTGCAACCACTGCACAGGCATGTAAAAAATGTATCCTGATGACGTTAGTTTATTTGTTTTGCATAATCTTGTCCAGCATAAGACTTCCAATGGTATACTTTTACTCACATATTCATTTACTTTCAGTAGTAAATAGTAAGCCACACATCTGCATCTGGTGTTACCTTTGCTGTTGCCATTTCATAAAACATTGTCAATCCATTCCAAATATTATCCATCGGAGTATGAAATAGGGTCTTCGTCTATTGGATATTTCTAATGAAGTTTTTGACACATGAAAATATTTTTTTAGTGAATTGGTTGTTTAGAGTTATAGGATTGATTAGGTCTCACATGTCCATTTTAGTAAAACGTTTTCTCCCAAATGATGGATTGATTCTGTTCAAATTTCATCAGGTGCTTATATTGGCAATATTTCCATTCGGTGCATTGATCTTCAGTTCAAGATAAATAATGGTGTGCGTATGTTCTATTTCTCTTACCATTGTCATTGTCAAATGTTTGTTGGGGATGTTACTGATACACGAGCTTTTGATCTACACAAATGCCATGGTGGTTGTTACCTCTAACCATATTAAATTACCATTGCATTTATATCTTAAGATTTAAATTGCATTTCGACATAAAGGGATTATGATATTTTAGAATTTTTCTAATTTACGTTTGGTATACCATGACAATAATATAGCAGTTTAGGTTTTTAGTTAATTGTATTGGTTGAGAATGAGTTGGAGTTGTTTTGTTGGATTTCTATCGTTACAATTGTTGCTTTCAATTGTGTACGAGAAAATATTTCAAACTTAACTTGACAGGCCATATATATTCTGCAGTATATTTTACACACCCATTGGCTTGGAAACTAAGTCTAACTAGCATATTTTATTTGATTCAACCACTCTTTTGTTGATTAAATAATGGTTAGTTTGTCCCAGATTATTTGAATTTCTACATATATAATTGATCGCCTTTTTTCATGACTTTCTTTTAGTAGAGTTTATGGTTTGATGCATGTGGTCTACTATCTGCTACGTATGTTAACTTAAAAAGGAATCTGAGCTTGTAATAGTTGTGTGCTACTATTGTCATTTAACATGGGTCTATATTGTAACTGGGATCTACCTGAAGTTGAGTTGGTGGTTCTACTATTTTGTAATCACGATGAAGTTGACTTGGTTCTGCCATTATGTAATCTCAAGCGATATGCTGATTTTTTTTCTTATGTCTATACATATTACGAGTTGGTGATTTCTAGTTAAACCTCTAGTTTTCCTGCGAACAGTGCAAGGCTAACGAGAGGCCTCCACATAGCTACAGTGCAACAGTTCTCTCTCCCCTTGCGTCAGCCCTCCGATCTGACAGCCCCAACCGATCGGAGCCGTTCGTGTGCCCGCCACCTCTCCTAGAGCCCCAATACTAGAAAGAAACGTGCGGCGCCGCGCACAGCTGGACATGATTTACTCTTCGCCTTGTTCGGTTGGGCCGGGAATGGCCGGGATTGGCCTGGAACCCCATCAAGTACACCGAAGTCCCTCAACTTATCATCGAATTACAAAATTATCCTCTAACCGCAAAACCAGATACATGATATCCCTCAACTTACAAAAACCGTTCATCTTTCGGTGGATTTAACCCCGATTTCGTCCGACGTGGTGGCTGAGTCAGCATGGGACCCACGTGGGTCCCACATGTCAGGCTGTACAGTCAGCACCTCGTTCTTTCCCCTTCTCTCCCTTCCTCTTCTCTCTCTCACTTTTCTCTCGTAGATCAGCCGACGGGTGGGGAGGAGACCGATGGGGACATGGGGCGTGGCGGGAGAGGATTTTCGGCGACCGGCGACGCCGCGGCGGCGGGGGCGGCGGTGGTAGTGACGCGGAGCTGAGCAGGGGAGTAGCTCTGCTCTCTTCTTTATTTTCTTCTCTCTGCCGCAGGGGAGTAGCAACGGGTAGCAGCGAGCGGGGCTGAGCGGCGGCCGGCGGAGGCATCGTGTGAGGGTGCGGCGGGCGAGTGCGTGGCGGAGGGCGGAGGCGGCCTGCGAGCGCGCGGTGGCTGGCAGAGCAGAGCGGAGAGGAGGAGGGAGGCACCACGACCGTACCTCCGAGAGCCCCGCCATGGCCTCCCGCAGCGCCACGCTCATCTTCTTCCTCGTTCCCTCGCTTCCCCATCAAGGGAATGGCGTAGGAGTGGGCAGCGGCGGCGGCGGCGGGGTTAGGCGACAGCGATGGCGGCGTCGAGAGATCTCCGGCTCACCGCCGACGCCTCCCACCGACGACGATGAGCAGCGGGGACGAGGCGGCTCACCGCCGACGCCTTCCACTGCATCGCTTGATGTCGCGCCCAACTCCCTTGCCGCCGTCGGCCTGCTCCCGCCCGTCGCCGTCCACTCCTCAACCGCGTCTCCGCTGTTTCCTTAGCCACCGCCGCTGCGGGCTCGCCTTCGCCGCCCTCGTTTGCCCGCCGCCACGCGTCGCCGTACCTCACGCGGCTGTCGCCGTGCTCCGGGAGCCCCGCCATGGCCTCCCGCAGCGTCACGCTCCTCATCTTCTTCGTCGAGCCCTCCTCGCCGCGCCGCCCTTCCTCTGCCTCGCCGCCGTCGTCGGGAGATGACGGCCTGGCCCTAATCCTCTCTGCTCCTCTAATCGGTCCCAAACTGGCGCCCGCGGCGCGTCGTACGCCGCCGCCGCCACCCGGAGTCCCGCGCCTTGCGTCCTCGCCGCCACCGCCCAGGCCTCTCTGACGGCCCGACCCCGAGGTCGCACGCGCGGTGAGCCGGTGACGCTCTCCCTTCTCCCGCATCGTCGACGACGCCGCCGCCGCCGCCGCCGCATCGCCGGCCCGCCGGATGTCCTCTCCCACCTCGCCCCGACGAGCTCCCCACCCGCCGGGCATCCTGCAGAGGGGAAAAAAGAGAGAGAGAGATAGAGAGAGAAGAGGAAGGGGAGAAGGGGGGAAGAGAGAGGTGCTGACGGTACACCCTGACATATGGGTCCCACGTGGGTGGGTCAAAACCACCGAAGCAACTAAAGTTTTGTAAGTTGAAGAATGTCCTATATCTGGTTTTACGGTTGGAGGATGATTTTGTAATTCGATGACAAGTTGAGGGACCTTCGGTGTACTTTTTCCATCATCCCCTACACGGAATTAATCCAGGCCCACAGAAAAAATGGTGTTCGGTTCAGCCCGGTCGGGATTCTAACCAGGCCCATCCCGGCGTTTTCCCCTTGTCCCAGCCCGGGAAAGAATCATCTACTCAAGACGTGTGGGAAGAATTGAAGAAACCCCCGCGACGGGGTGCGAGCGCTCAGGGCGGCGCAGTGGTGGCTGTAGCGGCGGCGCGCCTCGGACACGAAGGCGACGGCGCCGCGATGCTCCCCCCTCCGGCGGCAGTCCCCTTTGGTGACCACGTTCTCGCCGGTAAATCTCTACTCCCCTCATCTCTCCTTCGTCCTAGGGTTAGGGTTCCTTGATGCCATTAAATCCCCACCTCACGCGTGGCGGCGGCGGTCGGTGGCGAGCACCAAACAGGAGGAGGAGTGGGCGGAAAGGATAAGGAGGTATAGGTTGCAATGGATTGGAGGAGTGGGAGGCCTGAGTTGCAGTTCTTGGTGCTGTTTTTTTTTCTTCTTCTTGTGTTCTTGGTCAGAAATTTGAACTCTGAAATTCCAGTATTTAGCATAGTAGTGTCATAATTGTGTGTCATATTCGGATGATTCCTGGACTTTATGATCCCATCGTAGCATTCCTAAAAACTAAAGTGGTATAGTTGTGTGTCAGATGAGCTATGGATCATCAGCAATACATGAATTGAACTACTGAAGTAACCATGGAAGGAGCAAAAATGTTGTAAAACGTAGCAAAAAGATTTACTGCTACAATTTTATTGGCCTCAGAGCATAAACAGTTTGTAACCGCAACACAAGAACATAAAAGATTGCTTTCATTCAGTCATATTGACATCTCTGTCAAGCTGCATTCACTATACACACTATGTTTCTTGTGTTCTTCTCTGAACTCTGAATTCGCGATATTCGGTATTTAGCATAGTACGATGCACATAAGTTCCGTTTGTAGATTTTCTTGCTTTAATTTTACTCATGGCCAATAAACTTAGAAGGGAAAAGGTTGGTCCGTGATACTCCTTTTGTTGCACAAGCGCGCACAACTACTGTCGTTCAGATATTTTGATTTTCACTTGTAGTTGATTCTAGAATACAGTTGCAAGCTACAATCACTCGTTTGTCAGACTCGGTTGGACTGTCATTTTGAACGGATTTTATTCATTATGCATCTATTGCTGAATAGAGTGTTGATGAATCCAACTTTTCTATTCTATACACAAGCTAGGCATGCTGATTGATCAAGCTAGATAGCAGAGTCTGACAAGGAATGCATACATGTATCAACTTGTAATTATAGTGACATATGCAAGTATATGCAGTACAACCAAAGTCAAATATGGATTTTTGCAGTTCATTAGAGCCGTCAGCTCAGCTAAGGGCAACAAGTATATGATATGTGATGTTTATATGCTCAATCTAATGTTTATCCCTTGGCTATATTTAACCACTATATTTCATACTTTTGTCTTGAGTAGTTAGCATGCATCTTTAGTAATACGAGCTATTGTTTTTCCTGTATGCTATTGTTTCTCTCTGAACATAAAATTTACCCGCTGAAATCAAGAACTTTCCTTTCCTTTTCAGGCTGTGTTCGGTTACTGGGGTTGGGAACCCATCTCCCCGCACGGAAAACGGAGCGGTCCATTAGCGTGTGATTAATTAAGTACTAGCTATTTTTTTCAAAAATGGATTAATTTTAATTTTTTAAGCAACTTTCGTATATAAACTTTTTGCAAAAAACGCACCGTTTAGTAGTTTGAAAAGCGTACACGCGGATAACGAGGGAGAGGGGTTGGGAGTGGGCTGAAACGAACACAGCTGTATAATGATGATCGAGATATCTTCTGTATATATTTGGTAGGAGGCTTTCACCCTTCTAATTTGTCTTCGAATTCATTATGTGTTGCAGGGAGTCTGGCAATCTGCCATCATGCAAAGCCCCAGCAAGATTTCTTATGCTGAGGTGATGGCATGAAGATGGCCTGAAGACATGAGTAAAATTGATGAATTCATCATTGTTTATGTGATTTACTGATTGTAGTGAGTGGACACATGTGACATCACTTGCTGTTTATGCTACGGTGACAACCATGTTTTTGAGCTCTTTTGATTCAGCAGTGCTTACTTGCAGTGTACAGAACAGGCTTTCTTTTTCTTAATGTTTTTCATGATCTGATGCATACAAATAGCTCAAACGCAACTAGTATACTGCTGCTTTGTTTTGTATGAAATCCCAGTCAAAACGAACATGGGATTTAGAAGAGGGATTAGGATCATGCAAGGGATTCAAACCCCAATGGGATTGAGTGATATGGGAGGGATTCACTCACTCCCTCCCTGGATAGATTCTCCTTGGGGATTGAAACCCAAGGAAACGGACAAGGCCTTTGGATTTTGATTTCTCAAGAAAAATGGATTTTGATAATTTTGTACAATATCATGAAATTTCCTGTAGCGTATCTTTAAGCCTTGTGTGAAGTGTTCAAATTTTAATGTTTAGTTAGGAATTATCCCACCAATCCCCTTGATCCAAACAAACATCCCATGGTGGAGGGGAACTGGAAGGGGATTGGGTGGTGGGAGAAACCCAATCCCCCCTCTGGGGTGAATCTCCCTAGGAAATTTTCTGTTGCTGCCGAACAAGCTTTAGAGTTTAGACATACACACACGTGGACACGTCATTTCGAGGAATACCATCTAAGGCTTTGTTTGGTTTGGAGGAGATTGAGGGAGAATAATTCCATACTACAATATCGAGGTACGGAATAAATCTCCTCCCTGGATTAAGTGAACAAGGCCGGAAAAAGGAACAGCCCTTGCAAAAGACCACCTACTAACTAGCATCTACCAAAGCATCAAACCAGTTACCACACACAAGTCCAGACATCATCAGTCTCAAATAGTAGGATCTAAACAAAAGAGAACTAGTAGTATTAGATATCTACGGGCCGCACGTCGGCATGTCTCAACTCTCATCTTCAGCAGGATTCTTTTTTTTTTTAAGCAATACTTCAGCAGGAATTCTTCAACTAGTTGTTCTAACTTCTAACCTGCTCCGGTCTTCTCCTCTCTGCAAAGACTTCCATCGCTGTAGAAAAGAAATCTAATGTATCACTTGCATAGGTGGTTTAAAAAGGATATTTTCAAAGACAAAATCATCTCACTCAGTCCACAAATGGCAACTGATAGCTGCTAAAATCATGATGCAAATGTTCAGTTGTTCGATGTTCAAGTTTTCAAACCCAACCAACATCCAGTCCTGCTAGGGTTATTTAGAAAGAAGGCCTGGTTGGGTTTGAAAACTTGAACGGAGTCAGCTTTGTATTGGCAGCTTTAAACGGAAACAGAGTCAGCTTGTATTGCCAGCTTTAAAGGGAAACCAAGTTTAGGCTGGGTACTCCAGCTAAAAAACGAAAACGCTCAGCAGAGAAGATTACTCGACCACCTCAGTTTCTACACAACTCTTAACGAAAGGCACTGGACATCATTCCTCCTGAGAACTAGTAACGCTAAACTCTACTAAAGCCCTAACTCCCAGGGAGGCAGGGAACAACTACTTTTAACCAACACTCAGTCCTTGAGGGGTGCAGATGATTAACAATTTCTTGCACATGTTCCAGGAAGACATTCAAGAGGCTATTCACGCTTCATCTAAATCATCTTCCAGTGCATCTGTAGAGAAAATACACGAAAAACCAAAGTCAAAAGTTTGAAAAGGAATTTGTTGCTAAAAAACACATCATTTCAAATCAATCATTGCGTCAAACAGAATATTTCGATTTGCGTCAAAAAAAATCAATCATAAGCTTCAAGTCACGACAGCTAACAAAGCAACTACTTGACCTTTACCATATTTAACCCTTGCTTGCCCTATAAAAAGAATAATTGAAATCAACAGGAATACCAGCCCAACATATTATATCCCTTTTTCTTTATCAAAAGGGCAATACCCCTCCATTTCTATTAAAAGAAATGTGAAAGTTTCTACAAGGTCACTCATGCCTGGACAGTTCCAGGGCATCGAACAAAAAGCTTAAAAACAGAAAATCGTTCAAACTGACACACAGCTACATCATCAGGATCTATCAGTTTATCACTACCAAGCTAAACTGACAAACACAGAAAACTTAAGGAAAAAAAGAACTTCTACAACTGATATAGCTCCCCATCCATATGAATTCATTTCCAGGATCTGTTCAAACCAATAAAAACTTCAGAAACCCTTTCCTTGAAAGCTTTTTCTTCGCGCTTTGTAATACATACTCCAACCTTTGCAGAGTCATCCTCCAACCATACTGAGATTTGTAGCTTACAGCAACATTCTGTCTTTCCTCCGACATCTGTAAAACAGACCAAGTTGAAATCCAATTACAAGCACATAAAATAATTTCAGTGGGATCAATGGGAAGTATTTGGTTAAAACAAGCAATATTTCTGGCCTTCCAAATTGCCCAAAGAATAGCAGCAATTCCAACTAACAATAGCTATGTCATTGTATCACCATTCAGTGCCCATCAACCCAAAGCATATGCTTCAGATCTTTAACTGGTTTTAAATTGAAAGCACAAATCACCACATTTCAATTGAATCTTGCCATAGGACATTCAAAAAATAACTGCTGTATCGTTTCTTTTTTTTTTCCACAGAATTGACAATTATCGTTTCCTTTCTTCAATCCCCTTTTCCTCAAGTTATCTTTGGTCAGGATGCTGTTTTTTTATCATTAACCAAATGAAAGTTCTAATCTTCAATGGGACCTTAATTTTCCACACCTTTTTATACATTCCTGTTATATCAGAGGCTACCGCCTGCATTTTAATAGCTTTGTAAAAGGATTTCACGCTAAACTCCCCATTTTTTTTTGTCAAAGTCCATTCTAACTAATCTTTTTCCTCTGCTAATTTTATATTGTCACAGTAGCTTTGTTGTCTATACTGCAACACAGTAGCTTTTTCCTCTGTTAGTTTTATATTAACATACATATCCCTAATCCACATAGTGTATACATTGAGTTTGTTGCCTATACTGCAAGGGTATCCCTAATCCACATATATACCTAATTACACTCCAAGCAAAGCAAACCAAAGGGTAATCACACAGGATGTGATTGGTTGTTTCTCTGATTACAAAGTTTGCAAAACTCTAATTGCATTTTTGCTATCATCTTGGAAAGTAGATATATAAACCAACTCACTTTTCTTGTTGGACAGTGGATATATAAATCATTCTATGTCACCTACATTCATGTATAGTGTCCAACAGAAAATGTATGCTCGCTTTATCCCCAGATGCATTAGTATATACATACATATATATATAACTTGCAGAATCTAGGAGCAGCAAACAGAACAATTACTGGGCATGCATGCAAGGAAAACAAAGAAACAAGCTGCACTTCATACCTATGACTATGATGGGTCCAGGATTTCTTCAACTGTAAAGCTTTCATTGCTCTTCTCCTTAGCTGGTGGCCTGTAACTGTAAGTAAGTTTCTTCTCCACAACAGGTACAATATTCGAGAATATCACACAGAGAAGTGCTGTTGCCTGTTTATCGGTACACTTCAAAAAATAAAAGTCTATATTAGAACCATCAAGTAAAACCATCAAATAAAAGTCTATACTAAAACATGTATGAGGTTAGTGATTTTACCAGTCCTTTCTTCATGCGCTTAATAAATATCCGCGCAAATTCAAGCCATGAAAAAACTGATAAGGCACGATATCTTTTGCCTCTTAACTCCCCAGTATGTGGATCGTTAAACTCAAAGAAGAGTACTCTCCTCATTTCAGGTGATCGCATAGCAGTAAGATACCAGC
This sequence comes from Oryza meridionalis, assembly GCA_000338895.3. Lineage (NCBI taxonomy): Eukaryota > Viridiplantae > Streptophyta > Magnoliopsida > Poales > Poaceae > Oryza > Oryza meridionalis. Next base: position 36,902,329 of record CM002526.2, on the reverse strand, counting down.
CTGGAAGTTTGATATCACCCAAAGCCTTGACAAAATTACCCCAATCAGCAGAACCAACCATGAAGTCCTTATGAATGTCCAAAGAGGTGAACAAATTCATGTGGGCCGAACAAGATCTCAGAGCACTACAACTTTTGTAGAAACCTCTATAATTGGCACTGAGACCAGTCTCATGTGCGGGGCTTCTAAGATCCTTAACTAATATATCAACAAACATTAGAGAGTCACCTTGGCCAGGACGAAGCTCATGGATCCCTGCTTCCAGCACTTCAAGCTTCCTGCGGTTAAACCTGAACCAGCAGCTAATTATGCTAGCTACATCACCCATGTTGAGTTTGTACTCCTCTCTCCTGAGGTTCCACCTTATTTTTACTCCTTTCTTAAAAGCTATACAACCCAGATCAGGGAGGAACACCAGATCAGCTATTGTAAACCTGGAAGCAAATCTGTTGGCAGCATGGATAATCTCCAACAACTTTAAAAGTTGGCAGATGATTTTTCTTGCTGGTTTTCCAAGTATGATAAGATATGAACAGAACCCGCTCACTCGCAGATCTGGTGGTATCCATATGATTTCAAAAAGGGAATCACCTAATGATCTGATATGTTGTTCTAAAGGAATGCACTTGAAACCGCCAATCCTACATTTTAAAATTTATCTATCATAAGAGAACAAAATTCAAAAGTAAAAAAATAATTATTGCAATAGATGAAAGAAAATATACTTACGTATCATTGCATCCACCCCTCATACGTGGCATTATAAGAAAAGTTGAATCCCTGTCTGCTTTTAAAGATTCAAGAGTCAAGCTCTTGGCAATAACTCGCCTACCATGGTAGACATAGACATCATGCAGAGAGACGCGATGTTTTGATAGAGCTAAAGCTACAATGTCTTCAGCTGAAGACTTCAGTTTCATTGTCAGTGGAACTGTTTGGAAGTCCAGCACTTTGACAAGGATCTGTGAGGCATGAAATTTAGTTCCCTGGTTAGTCACTCTTTTAACTGAAATATATGTATGCATCCCAAATAAATTAAAGTAAAAAAAATACTACATAGGAAAACAGTCCCTTAGTTACCTAGAGTGTTGGAGCAGAATTTTTAACTATGTCATGCTCATTGCCAGGGGTTGAGCCACTACCTGAACTATGTCCTTTAATGCAGCAGTGTGCATGTGATGCAGCAAGATGAGAATAATAGGCCGGTGGGACTGCACAGAAAGAAAAAGAAGCACTCAATCAGCAGCGAAAAAAACAAGGGAAAGAAAATATTTCTTCTATAGTTCATTTGCTAGTTCCAGAGAGTAATATGGGAGCATCACAAAGACGAGGCTAGGATATGAATGCAATGGATTTGAAAAGCAAATGTTGAGCAACAGCTAACATGATGACATCGATGGTGCATTAGCAGCGAGGAAAACAAAGTAAAGAAAATATTTCTGTAGTTCCTTAGGTCGTGTTTCCTTCAGCACCTGGGCTGAGCTAATGAGCCGCACGCATTGGTGGCGCATAACAAGATGACAGTAGTGCACTTCTCGTTAAAAGCATATCACATGATGGATTGAGTGCATTAAAGTAAACAAAGACCCAATTTCAAACATGCTAAATAAGAATCTGTATTGTTGAGAATAATATGCTAATAAGATTAGTCCGATTCACAGTAAAACCATTCACAGAAACTAGTGTATACATCTGTTAAGGTAGCATATCTACGAAGATGCAGAAATAAAAAGAAACAAAGATGCAAGAAAAGAAGACTCACCCACAGACACTGCATGGGTGCATCGTGCATAGCTGCATTTTGCCAACAGTAGGAATTATCAGAGTTGAGGCAGCCGAAAGACTAAGGGAGCTAAGCAACTAAGCGGAGATAGAGAGAAATGAACTTACATATAGCAAAGATTGTTGGTCAGGGTCTGCAGTTCATCAGCTGTAAAATGGTTCTCATCATAAAGGACATGGTAATGAGTTGGCCTGCTAGTACCCTGAGAAAAGGAATGTCAACAGCACACATTAACTGAAAATTTTGTAGGCTGGAAAAATTTGTGCAATCTGCAAACAGCTTCCAGCATGGGTTTACCTGTATGCCAGCATGGCTACACAGGTAGAAATAGAACTCTGTAGGATGGCAAATCTGACGGTCCTCGACAGTTCCTGCAGGACCAAAAAGAAACAGATTACAACAATATATCCAATTATCAAATGCCTGAAGAAGTAGCAGACGTATGTTCTCAGTAGCAACCAACAAGAACACTGACCAGGAAGGATGTTTCCGCTCTTGTCAGTCATGTCTCGCCTCCCATGAACCTCTGGGAAAAGCCTTGTGTGATGCCTTTTCTGGACTACTACAAATGTGACAGGTGGTAGATATCCCTCCTCCAAAGATGCACAAGCCTTGCAATGTAAAAGGATTAAACTCAGAAAAAGCAATGAAATTGGCTTGTCCAGAATAGATAACACAGACAGATTTATCACGATGCGAAGCTCACCTTTCTGATGGCATCCATTTCATGAAGAAGCACACGGCTGAACTGACCTTCACTTACACCATCTCTGTAGAGGAGAATGACCACTCAACAAATTTCATTTAACTGGACATACCACTGAACAGAACAGAATTTGCAGGACATACCTATAGAAGATTATCCTCTCAGGCCTTCTGCCAGTCTTCTTGCGGAATGCGATAAGGAACTCCCTGTAAACAAGAGCATAATGGTCAGTTCCCAGATGAACCTATGATAATATACAATTGCAATACCAGATTAACCACAAATTTTACCTGATCATCCCACCATTTACAACCTTCACTGGATCTTTACCAACACTAAAGAGATCTTCTATTATCTCCTGTCTATGTGATTGAGCAGAGACCAGACCTCGGTATTTGGTGATTTCAGGCCAATCCATTGATGCCACAACCTACATGACCACAAAGAAAATAATACCAGTAAAGTTTGCATCTGCGAAGCAATAAAGTTGGGAAGAAAAAGATAGTTCATCTATTGCATCAAGTTATGCACAGGATAGCCCATGATCTTATATTGTAGGACAGCATCAAATAGACCAAGTAATGAATTGAAGAACCATTAGCTAGGAATGTACTAACCGCAGCAATAGATGATGCAGAGTCCTCTCCAGGTGGAGAGTGTGTGACATCAGCACCAAAGATGATTGTTGGGACTTCTGACACAAATGGTATGCCATTGCGGATAAAGGCTCGCTCAAGAACAGTGTTGCACCCTCCGACCTGGTTATGGCACAGAATTGTCATATTTCTGGGGGATAACACTAAAAGCATACAAGATAAAGTCCACAGAATTGGTATACTTCTAGGGAAAAAAAATACAAGCCCAGAAGATTTACAGACCTTGACATTGATTTTGAGTGCAACATTTTCCAAATATTGCTTGTTCGGCCTGCTGGCATGCCTTGGCAAACAACATTGAGATACAATGCCAAGGTCAGTCTCACATACCCTTTTAATTTTCCCTGTAAAAATCATGCATATACTACATTTAATAAAAAAAATCAGGGAATGGAAATTTAGATTACCCAACCAACAATATACATACCATAAGAACCACTAACTTCAGGCAGAATTACAATTAAAAGCTGCAGGCCTCCCTTTCCCTCTCTGGCTAGCAGTTCTGATGTTCTGCTGTGAACATCCCTCAGAGCATTCTCTATATTGTTAGGATTTGATGACCGGACATCCACAACTGGTCTTGGATTGAAAGACTACAGGGTCAAGTCAAAGTTAATTGCAGCACATATAATTATTAAACTGCTTTAATAGCATTGTAACTATGCAGGAGTTACCATTCCAGTGGCATTGCACATCTGAATCAGGTCACCACAGAACCTTTGTACCTCCTCTGGACGCATTCGTGAAAAACTCAGACACGTCCAGTTATCCACAGTTCCTCCATTGATCATTTTCTGAAAAAATTAACAAGTATTAGAGTATTCCTTTAAACACATCAGAAAGTAAATTATGTTGGCTAAGTAGTTGTATCTTTACAGGTTCTGAAATTATGTTTCAGTACCGGCTTGTCAATTTCAGATACTCTCCAACAAAAAATAAAGCTAATGAGCAATTCATAAAGAAGTTAAGCAAGTGTACCTAGAATTCACTTTCAAACAAAGGCAATACAAAATTAACTTGAGAGAGAAATTGAGTTGTAATAATAAAGCAAGGCATCACCTTGTTAATCATGTTCCACTGTCCAACACTGGGTGCACAAGTTTTCTCCCTTCCAGAATCATGATACTTCAACTGAAAAGCGCAAAGATTAAGGTTGTTAGAAATTCCCAGAAGTTTAAACAATGCGAACAAAAGAAATGGAATAAAGCCTATATAGTACCATGGGTGGAGGCAGCAAACGGGCTGGAACAGAGACTAGGTCATTGCAGACCTTGATGCCGAACTCCTGAGCAAACCTATCATCTGTATACTTGTTGTGGAGAACCATCTGATAGAAGATGAAATGGAAGTCAATACAAATATATGATATTATCTTCATTATCTCATCAAGAAAAAAAATAGCCTTATGTTCTACGGATATGTTATTCTAAGAAAATGTGCAGAAATAAAAGGTCATTCAAATGTGAGCTAAAATCCAAAAGCATAAAAATTTGGCTCTCATCTACATGGTATTGTACCTCATGAATGCTCTGTTCCCTCTGCTGGGGGCGTTGACAGGTTGCTCTAAGGATGTTGGTCACCTGTTTGTTGTTAAGCTTCTTGGAGTACCTCTGCCCTTCTACAATCTTGCACACCTGCAACCACATTTGCATGAACAAACTGCACACAGCATGCACAATTCAGGTAGAGGTAAATGGATGATGAATCAATACCTCCATAGGCAAGTATACAGGACGAGAATCACTGCCAGACTGTAGGCAGGGCCAAGAAGCATACTTCAGTCTGTAATTGTACCTATCCCAGAAGTACTGAACAACAGTCTTCCTTGTCCCATTATCATCAACAGGAAATCTAACAACATCAAACCAGGCATCAGTTTGGAGAAAAACAAGTTATGTTCATGCTATAAAACAGTGAACAAGCATGATAACAAAATGCAGGTCCTAAAAAAGGATGACAAAGCACTGCTATTCTCAGGACAGTGTGCAATCATCCTTTACACATCAATTTAGAACATTGAAGGACATTTAACAGCATTTATAGATATCAAAGGCACATTGAAGGACATTTAACAACATTGACAGTATGGATATCAAAGGCGCATAAATTGATATCTAAGGCATAAACCTTTGAAAAGGATTAAAATGTTTCTATCACAAGTCCACAAACAATTAATGTACTACCATGCCCAAGATCCATAAACAAAGACATTTCAAATATTCCATCAACAATCTACATTGATTTGCTGTATCTTACAGCATGTAAACAAAAAGATAATTATAGCAGAAGCAGAGGAAAGATAAGTACATCAGCTGGCTCATAGGAATGGGGGCAATCCCTGTTATCTTGTATCTTCTGATTTGGTCCTCTTGGTGGTTTGTTTCAATGCGAACCCCACGTAATGCTTTCTTTATCTGAACGTCATGAAAAATGAGTTAGTATCAGTATTGCATGATTTTATGAATTCCATCAGTAGGAATATTACCTTCACACGATCCCGGTCTGACAAAGGTCTTGAGGTGTCACGTATGTTCAGGAACTCCTCCACAAATTGGATCACTGTCACAGGCTTAAAAAAGGATGTTGCGGATATATCTGAATGAAGCATACCGAACAGTAGTTAGTATCTGAAAAGATCACTTCCATTCAGCGAAAACTGATAAACAATAACTGACAGGGAAGTACCTATATTCAGCGAAAGGCCCATCTGTGTTGGGCGCAGGCTCTGATAGTAACCTCTCCAACACTCAAGTCCCTCACCAATGTCACCCCGGTGACCAAACTGGGTAGAGAAGAAGGATCTGGACACTGTGACATAACTGCAGAACAAGTAGTTGTCAATACAGCATTATTAGTACCCTAGTCAGTAAATAATCAAGCAAAAGTCAAAACAAACACAACAAAAAAATCATACTTCCAAGATGGCGACTACCTGAGGACAACATCAATGACTTGAATGGTTTCTTGGGGCATATCCCTCTGTCTTCCAAGCAAAAACTGCTGGAGGTGGTAGAAGTCTGTTCTGCCAGCAATCCGAATTGTGATCTTGTACTCCCTCTCCGCCCTGCAGAAGACAATAAACAATAATCTGAGACTGCAAAACACATAATTCATAAGAACGAAAATATCTAGCTAGCATCATACAAACCTTTCTTTATCCTTCTTTTCGGGATCAATTAGCTTAACCACAAAGTCCTCCGATTCAAAAGGGAGTGAACCAGCAGTATAGAGACTTTTTCTTCCATCATAAGCAGGCAATTTGCCACCAAGAGATGTCTTCCCATGCAACTTGATGAGCTCATTGAGTACTTCCCTATTTGTTGCTCTTGATTTTGACTCAGGATTGATTGAAACCTGTAACATAATCCAAAAGGAAGATAAACAGCCTTTCTATAGGACATGAGGGGCAGATTTTTTTTTTTTTACAGAGAAGATCTTAGGGCAAAATAAGAACTCGACAGATGAACATCACATAATAACAAAGTAATTTTAGATCAGAGCAGTTAGCCATCACTAACACACCAAACTACTCAAAATTCAGTGTGTTTCGTTCAGATCAGAGCCTATTGATTGTGGAAATCAATGGAGGCGAAAACCACCAAAAAAACTGAATGCCCAAAAGTAACGAAACCTAAATCAAGGACCAAAAGAAATCAAACAACAAAAAAAGGTGATAGAGGTTGATCTTCTCCATTCAAATCACGATAGAGGTAGAACTACGCTGCTATACTACGGGGTACGACACTTACATGGGGCGGGCATCCATGGCGAACGCTAGAGTCTAGAGGGGAATCGCCGGCGAAGCGTTGAGGAATAATGGGGAGGGAAGAATGGATAGTGAGAGTTGAAGATTAGCTAGGTTAGAACATGAAGGATGGATGATATAGGGTCTTCTAAGGCCCACGAAAGCCCACATAAACTGGGCCAGCTCAGAAATCAGAAATCAACATCTTCGAAAGCCCAAAAACAAAATAGAAAGGGACTGAAAAACGTTATTGGACAAAAAAAAAATTCCTCGGAACAAGTCTACCTATTGAACACGACTGGTTTTTTTTCGCACGGAATAAAAAAGAACGAGATCCCGACAAAGACAACAATTAAAATTTTCAAAAAAAATTGCCAAAAAAAAAAGCAGAAAACACAGAACCAAAAGCCACATCTGTATTCACAGATATTTTAAAAGTGGATCACCACTCTATTTCTGCAACCATTCCAGCGACAGTCTTTCGGATGGAGTGTTTGCCGAAGATCAGAAAAAAGGAATCTACCAGACGTTCAGTGACGACGACTTGATGTAAAAGTTCACGCAAAGGCTTCGCTTACATGAAGAACAGATTAGCATGTTCTTACAAGAAAGCAGCTAGAAGCTCGCGCGAACACATCCGCTTACACAAAAAGAGCAGTCTCCAAAAAAAAAAACAAAAAAACAGTCAAACCGAGAGGTAGTGAACGGGCACAGAGGGGCTTCGTCGTCTTCTTCCATCTCTCACACACAAAAGAAACATAATAACTTGTAGAGGGAAAGATGCAAAAGCACTGAACCGAGCAGACCTTTGCTTGCAGAGGGAAAGACCCGAACTAGCTCTCTCACGAGGGAGAGATCAGGCCGACCCTTGTACGAAATCAGCATTTCCAAAACACAGCACCAACGTTCTCAAGAAAACGACGACATGCATGTACGCCGGGCGTTGAGCACATGATATGCTTTATGCGTAGTACATGTGCATGCATGTCACCGAAACGAACACAACGGAAGGCTTCGAAGTTCGAATGGTGAGCTGCGTGTGCTGCGGTCACGAGATTTCTCTCGACATCAGCCAGATCTCTAGCACCAAACTAGCAGCGAGTACCGAAGTGGAAAAGACCAAACAAAAACGGAAGCATCAAAAAACGGACCAGAAACTTTATGCAAGAAAGGAAACGCGACGCTCCGACCAAACACCCACGAACTGGATGAGATTGGAAGCCACGCTCCATACAAAACTGCAAATGAAAGAATCAGAGAAACGAACTTGCAACGACATAAGGAAACAAAAAGCATCCAAAATCCGTGCATACACACACCCATACAGAGGTAAATTAAACAGATCCAAAATCCACAGGAGCACAGTAGTAAACGGCATGCATGGAGTACACGTAGATCTGGGGGTGGGAAGGAGAGGAAGAGGCCGGGTAAGGTGAGCTCACATCGTAGTGGAAGAGGTTGTTGTCGGCGACGTTGACGAGGAAGCGGTTCGCGCGGATCATCACCTCGTTCCCGGCCGCTCCGAACCCCGGCCGCCGCGCAGGGTGGGCGAGCCCCTTCTTCGACACCGGCGCCTCGCCAGCCGACGCGGACGCCGCCGCTGCGGGTGGCGCTAGCGCGGTCTCCGACACGAACAGTTTCTGCTCGACCTCCTTGACCGACGGCGCCCTGTAGACGACGGCCGGCTGGTGCCCGGGTTGCTGGTACTTCGGAGGAGGCCCCGGCGGCCGCGGCGTCATCCCCGGCAGCGGCCACACGGAGCCAGCAGCGGGACGGTGCGGCGGGGCTCCAGCGCCGCCGCCGCCTCCCCCACCGCCGGGGTCGCCGCGGCCACCGCCTCCGTCGCGGTAGGCCGCCATGGCATAGGGGTGGAGGAAGGCAAGAACGAGAGGGGAGGGTGGTGACGAGGCTAGAATTGAAAGGGAGGGAAGGGTGGTGGAGTGGATGATGTGATCCTATGGGAATGCAAGGGAAGGGAGGGGAGGGGGTGATGCAAGTGAGAGGTGTCAGGTGAGGCGATGAGAAAACCCTAAACCGGTGGAAGGATCGAGAACGCCAGAAGGGGGTGGTGATCTTATCACTCGGTGACTGTATGCTCTTCTGTACGGAAGAGTGATTAAGCTAATCAAACTTGCTACTCAAGTATAGGTTTTGACAATGTAAATTAATGTGCCTTTTTTTTTTTACTCTCCCTGTCCTGTTTTTACCATGTACTGTACTCCAGTATGGTGCCACGTGCCAGACACAGGCAAAATGGAGGTCGATCGAAGGCTACCATAACCCTGGGAAAACGAAACGAGGCGAGGTCTACACGACGAGCTCCTTTCCCATGTCGCTTTTGGCATGCAAATATCTGCTCCAACCTCGATCGCATTCGAGAAGGACCAAACCGTACCGTATAGAGACGTTGCACAAAAGCAGCAGAATACCCACTTCCGCCTGACACCGTCGCTCTAGCTAAACTAATGATCCATACATGCATGCATGATGATGCACGCGCGCGCAAAGCAAGCCAAAACGAAAAGAAGATTCTGATGCACAAGAATGACCCATACATGCATGCATGATGATGCACTCGCTATAGCTAAACTAATGATCATATGGCGCGTTTGAGGTTTGGATTCCTGGATCACACTAGTAGTTGCTTCTCTGCAAATAGATTCGCCAAGATCGTTTCGGCTGAAAGAGTCGGCGAGCTGCAGCGAGACAGAGGCAGGCACACGACACGACCGCCCGGTCTATCGCTCGCAGTTGCCGTTCAATTCCGGTGAAAGGCGCAGCGCGCAGCCGCGTTGCCAACATGCTTCCAGACGTCCAAACGGGTCCTCCCAGCCCAGAGGCCATGCATGAATGCCCAAAAGGAAAAGGAAAAGGTGACCGACCGATCGGATGAGAGGGTAGCGTACGTATGCACCTATGCTGCACGATTTTAATTGTTCCCATGCGCTACACCTGCATCTCTCCGATTCTGAACCAGGGTTATTTCCCGTGAGTTCCCAACTCATATCCCTCGTTTTTCACATACACACATTTTTTTAAACTGTTAAATAGTATGCGTTTTAAAAAGCTTATATATAAAAGTACTTTAAAAATCATGTTAATCTATTTTTTAATTTTTTTATAGCTGATACTTAATTAATCACGTGATAATCTATCGCTCCATTTTTCGTGCGGAGGGGAAGGGTTCCCAACCTAGCTCCATTTTCCGTGCGGAGGGGAGGGTTCCCAATCCCTCCAAAAGAAGACAACCTTAATCTTTTACTGTTTTTTATAATGACATAATATCAATTTCCTCAAGCATCGTGGCGTGCATTTATTTCTACGAGTAAAAGGACATCTTGTCGGATACAGCGTGGGTGGTCGATTTAACTCTGTTTAATGTCCAAGAAGAATGAGAATTTGCATGGAATAATGTACGAAACGCTATGTATTTTCACGTCAGATGGCATGAAGGAAACGATTTTGCTAAATCTTCGCCGACAGATTTTTCGTTGGAAATCACTAGCTAGTTTTTTCAACCTCCAATTTATGGTGAGATTCGTGCTAACAACTTCCAAAAAACTAACGCAGATGCTTACCATGTGCAGCGCTTGGCTAATTGAGCATGGAGGAGAATTTGACTGTATATATAAGACACTATTTACAATATTGTAATATAAATTTGCATTATACATAAAATTATAGTCCTATATAACTAAAATTATATTTGTAATTAAATTCAGTTGATATGACATGTAAATGCACTATAATTTTAATAAAAATAACATGTAAGTAAATATGTATTTGTTATTTTCTTTAAAATATAAAATTGCAGACATATATAACTAAAATTACATTTATAAATTCAGTTATATAACATGTAAGTGCACTGTAATTTTGATAAAAATAATGTGCAAGTAAATATGTATTTGTTATTTTCTTTAAAAAAATTACAGTTCCATATAACTAAAATTATATTTGTAAATTTAATTGATATGACATGTAAGTGCACTGTAATTTTGATAAAAAGGTAATATGTAAGTAAATATATATTTTTTATTTTTTTTAGTCCGTAGAATGCAAATATAATAATAGAAAATAAAATCTTGGTGATTTGTATTGTTAAAAATTACCCAACAAATGGATAGGCAGTTCCGAAAAGGAAACACACTATTCATGCCGGGTGAGCTTAGCGGGTGGAAAACAATGAGAAAGCCCACGTGTGGCTATAACGTGCGAATTTATAGCAGGTACAATAGCAGACTACTAGCCATCTATAAACATATTTTAATAAGATAAAAAATAACAGAGAAGAGCAGCGGGCCACAAATTTATAGCCAGCTGCAGCACGGACTTAAAGACGCAATGTGTGCATGATAGGTGGGATCATATATTAATAGTATAGTAAACAATTATTTTATGAATTGGCTATTAGATCGGCTATAGATGAATTGGAGCTACTAGTGGGCTATACTATTAAGCTTGCTCTTAGCCTACCCGGAGTTGTAGTCCACGTTCCTTGATCCAAAACAAGTTTATATTGGCCCACGTGATATTCCTCTCATCACTCAGCCCATAGGTGCATCAGTAATGTTTGAGTTTGGGTCAACTCGTTTTTTAGCTCAGGAAATTTGTATATGAAAACTTTATACGTATAGGGTTCATTCGTTTTAGAGGAATTATAAAGGAAAAGTATAGAGATTTGCAGTTTTTAGAAATAGACACTAAATTGTCGTTCTTTTCAGAGAAACACCCCGGCGTCTTTCGGCTAGCCCCACAAGGTGGTAGACTAGCCGATCTGAATTCGAAGCCTCACTCCTATATTTGATATCAGGTACTTCCCTAATATCTACGTTTTTTTAATTGTCATTCGTTTCAAAGAAATCAAATGAAAATTTCATATCCCTCCACTCCAATCTAATATTTTTAATCCTATGGATCGTTTAGTACACAACCGAAGAAAAGTTTCATATGTTTATTAATACTTAAGTTTACACATGTTCCCATTCTATTACTACGTTTTAAAAATCTTGCAAACCAAACGAGGCCCTAAACTTTGAAATACATAGAGTCATAGATAGCATGTGCATATAAACTGTACATGTATAAACCCGGTATGCATAAACTTTGCACATATAAATTCGAGAATAAATTTTAAATACAATTTCAAAAACAACCGAAAACGTATATGTGACCCGCGAGGCCCATGTGCATGGCTTCTCCTCTTTCTTGTATTTGGGCTGCTAAAAAAATGATGGGCTTATGCCAAAATAGAAGCAACCGTGGGCCAAAAAAAGAAGAAAAAAGTACACCGAAGGTCCCTCAACTTGTCATCGGGATACAGAAGCAAACCGTAAAACCAGATATATGTGGTCCCTTAACTATACAAAACCGGTCATCGGAGGTCCTTCGGTGGTTTTGACCCCGGTTTTGATCTATGTGGCAGCTGAGTCAGCGTGGGACCCACACGAGACCCACATGTCAGGTGTCCACGTCACCCTCTCTTTCCCTTTCTTTTTTCTCTTCTTTTTTTTACTTCTCTTTGCCGGCTTGCCGCGGGTGAGTAGCAAGGAACGGACGGCGGCGAGCGTGGCTGACTGGCTGAGCGGCGGCCGGCGGAGCGAGCGCGCGACCTGTTCCTTGCTACTCACCCGGCCGCGCGCTCGCCCGCCTGCCGCCACCCGCTCCGCGCGCACCTCCGCTTCGCCGGCCGCTGCGCGCTCGCACGCCGCCTCCGCCGGCTGCCGCTCGCTCGCTCTTCGTGAACAGCGCGAAGCTGATGTCCATGCTGCCCGGGTTGTAGAGTAGATGAAGTACGGGTACAGGTTGGCCAGCAGCGGCGCGTGCGTCCGTTCCAGGAATGGGATCACGTAGCTCAGGAACGACTTCGCCTCGTCGGTGAAATCGCTGGCGGACGGCGGGATGTGGATTCCGATGGTGGTCTGGGAGATCGACGTCGTCACCTTGATGTGTCCCAGACCAGCTGCCGCGAGCGCGGCGTGGACGTTCTCCATGGCCGGGACGAGGAGCTGCGTGTCGGCGCCGGCGACCTCATTGCCCACCACGACGAACCGGAATAACACCGTCGGGTAGGCCTGGATCCAGCCGGCCGCGGCGGCTGTCCCGCCGTGCGCCAGGGCGGGGAGGTCGTAGTTGGGCGCGCCGCCGACGACGCGGATGCCCGTGCCGCCGAGCGCCGCGAGCGCGGCGCTGTCCGGCGCGTAGAGGCGCACGACGGTGAAAGATAGAAATCAACAGGACTCGTTTAGCCAACACATTGGCTAACTACTCCTTGTGCATGGCAGTGTAGCATGGTGATGACGACGTGTCGTCCTCCGGTTGGTCGGCCACGTTGCCACAACATGTATAGAATTAGCTTAATTAGCATGCATCTGCTAGCTTGTTGCCGTGGTGCTCAACAGCATCGGCTCACTGTCCTAGCCGAGCAAGTTAAACACTAGCTGCGCCTTGACAATGACAAGCAGCGGCGGCAGCGAATCGACCGGTTGGAGTAGTATCTGATGCGCCATGCGTGATGTTTGGGGATGTCGACAGTGGGCTCCGACGATCTTCAACGCGCTCCAGCAGGGAGGCATCACGACGGCGCAGAGGAGATGGTCGTTGTCGCCGGAGGATGGGAAGGGGAAGGGTGGCGACGGCGGCATGGCGCGAGGCGGCGACGGTGGAGACTGGGCAGCGGCAGCGGCACAGCCGCCGCCTCCACCGACCGCCTCCACCGACCGCACCCGCACCTCCGTCGTCGACAGCCTCCGCAAGAACTTCATAACTCCTCCACAACTCCTGCAACACGCAATCCAGATGGCCGTGACGAGGTGCTCGTCCCCCCGACCCCGCGTATCCTCGCTCACCTCGCCGCTGCCGGGTCCACGCCGGTGAGCTCGCAAGAGCTCGGGGACCGCTTCCACGTCGGCGTCGACGTCCAGCGGCCGCGGCAACGCCGCCTTGTTCCGTGCTTGGTCGCGGAAAGGGGCACCGCCTCCCTCCTTTGCGCCCTCGGCCGGCAACCGCCGGCAACCGGACCTCCTCCTCTCCCGCCTCGCCCCACCGGCCTCCCCGTCGGTTGGCTGCCGGCCTACCCAGAGTCCCTGACAAGAAAGTGATGGAGAGGAGAAAGGGAGAGAAGATGGGAAAGGGAGAGATGACGTGGACTGACATGTGAGGCCCACGTGGGTTTCACGCTGACTCAGCCGACACGTAACCGCCACATAGATCAAAACCGGGTCAAAATCATCAAAGGACATCGGATGACCGGTTTTATATAGTTAAGGCGTATTTATGGTTCGACTACGTTTTTTATCCCGATGACAAGTCGAGAGACCTTCGGTGTACTTTTTCTAAAAAGAAACAGCGACCGTGGGCTTTCATTTGCTTTCTCGGTACATGCGAGCCGTCGCGTCGTTTCCTTCCGTGTCAACGCGAAGGGAGCACCGAGCACGAGCGATCTGTTTGGTCTCTGTAGGGTCAGAAAAACTCCCTTCCGGTTTTCAAAAAAAAAGAGAGAGAGAGAAACTCCCTTCCACAGTTCCACTAAAAAATCGTGTCTTTTTATCGTTATCTGTCACGGCAGGGTAAATTCGCTCGAATTCCCCCACCATTTCGCCGCAAAAAATTCCCTTCCACGATTTCCACGGGTAGTGGCCGCGCACGTAGAATCATAACCCCCACCCACGCACACAACCCAACTAGTATTACTACACCTTCTGCGCTCCCCTAATCCCGGGCCCACCAAGCTTAATCAAAACGGATCATTAATCGTAACAGCCGCTGTTTCAATCTCACCGAGCCTTTCGCTTCCAGGGACACACACACACACACACAGTTTGTTTATCGAACCACGACGTGGAAAGCTCACCAATCTAATGCCAAATTAATCGAGTAGTACGATACAAATTCAATTGTTATTTGATTAGTTTATTAACATTTGTTTGATCCGGTTCGCGTCAAATTCCAACCTGGCTCGACTCGCTTCCAACCAGACGCCACTGCCTTTCCCCTTCCGAGCAGCAGCGGCCGCTTCGCTTCGCTTCGTTTGCTTCGCTCGCCGGCGGCAGCGGCGGTGGCGGCGGCGGCGGTGAGAGTGGGGTTGGGGATTGGGGGATCGAACCTCGCTGGATACATAGATGCCTCCATGGATCCAATCGGCGACCCGTCGCCGTCGTCCCGGCGGTCGGTGAAGCGGCGGCCGCCCGCGCGATCGCCGGAGCTGTCGCCGAAGGCGTGGGGAGGGGAGGCGCTGGAGCTGATCCGGCGGCTGGAGGAGCTGGAGGAGGCGGCGGCGCGGCTGCGGGGCGAGAAGGAGGCCGCGGAGGAGGCGGGGCGGGAGCTGCAGGCCGAGCTGGATGCGGAGCGGGCGTCGGCGGAGACGGCGACCAGCGAGGCCATGCTCATGATCGAGCGGCTGCAGCGGGAGAAGGCGGCCGCGCAGATGGAGGCTCGTCAGTTCCGGCGGTACGCCGAGGGCCGCGAGGATCGCGAGCGCGAGGTACAGGAAGAGCTCGCCTCGCTCTCCGACCTCGCCGCCTCCTACCACTCCCGCCTCCAGTCCCACGGGATCGACCCTGATTCCTTCTCCGACGACGGCGAGGAGGAGGAGGAGGAGCAGCACGACGAGAAAGATGGCGAAGAGGTAGAGCAGATCGACACGGCCGCGCTACAGACAGATGGAAGCAGCGGCGGCGACTCAATCAGTGGCATGGAGGTGAAAGCCATGGTCGACGATGATGAGGAAGAGCAATTCACCCCTGTGGAGAAGGAGTTCGAGTACACGGTGGATTTGAGGTGCGCGAGCTCGACGACGAAGGTGTCCGGGGCGGTGGTTGTTGGGGAGTTCATGGGGGAGGGCAATGCAGCTGCAGGGGGATTGTACGCCAGGGTGGAGGCTCTGGAGGCGGACAGGGCGGCAATGCGGAGGGAAATCGCGGCATTGCGAGCAGAGAGAGCTCAGCTGGTGATGGCGAGGGCGATGGCGCGGCGGCTGTGCCGGGAGGTGGTTGCTGAACAGAAGGCCAAGAAGGTGGCTGCCTCACCACGAAGCTTCTCGGTGCTAGGGGTTTGTAAGGTATAATTAAGTTTGCTCACATTGGTCACTGTTAGTAAGTTGCCACATTTATGCTAAATTTAGAGAGTAGCACCGGAGAAATTGTAGTTTCATTAGTTTAGAATGATGAATTTAGTTGAAGCATTTCTACTACTGCCTAAAACCAAAGGAAATGTCACCAAATCAGTGATGGGTGGGCTATAAAATTTTATTCTTGACATTTCTATTTTGGAAAGGGGAGTGATCAGGAGACCTTGTGGTGGCTGTAGATGAAATCAACCTATACTGAGGGTAGAATAATTGCACTGCATTGCTATAGATTAAAGCAATAACACAACAATTTTTACTTGGTACTTGGTACAACAAAGAAAATTTAGGTTGTGGTTATCAAAGTTTTTCCTTATGCTGTACACTTGAGCTGAGTACATCTAATTGTCAGTCATTTTAGTCCTTTGGCATACCTAGATTTACTGTCGCTGGACTCATTTGTAGACTTGCTTATGTGCTAGATGTGGTCAACTGCTAAAAACTTGAACCCCAGTTTTGTATGGGAGTAATGACCACAGTAACATGTGTTGCATGCTACCTCAATTCCATATCTGGAATTCTATAATGTGTTGCCAACATGTGAAGTTGTAATTGGAAGGAAAACTATAAAATATTTCTGATTGTTTCTTTCCAACGTAACGTGCAGTTAATAATTGATCCTTTTCGATTTGTCTAAAGTTCTCTCTCTCTCTGTGTTCCATACCAATAGCATTGGCTATGTTTATCCATCAGAAACTAACAGTCTTGTATCTCTTTGCCGCAGTGGGTGCTCTCGATAATCTTTTGGAGAAACAGAAGTTCTACAGCCAGGTAGATTTGATATGATGGCTTGGTTATGAATATATCAATATCCTTTTTGTTCTGAATCGAGACCAAATCTGTTCCCATGGATATTTCGCAGGTATACCTTTGGTCTGTCAACTACGTTCCTTGGCTTCCTACTGCTGCTCGACAGATCCACCATGTTGAGTCCCTGGCGTCGTCTGCCTAGCCCACGGCAATGAATCGACCTTCCCGGGCATATTGTCTATAAATCAGAACCTGGAATCATTGTTTACGGCTTCATTGTAAGTGTGTGTATTACATTCTTTTACATGTTCTTCCTCTTCTTCTTTTTTTCTTTTTGGCCCAAGCACAGTTTTTGAGCTGTATGTTTTTATTTGGAAGCTTTGAGCTCGTCTTATAGTGTGTTTATTCAAACCTAGGCGTGAATAGTTTGTAATCCGGAGCTAACTGACATGCTCTGTGTAGAGTGTACATCATAGTAAGCTATGGAATCTGATCTTGTTTGCGCGGTTGCCGAAATGCTGGAGTGTTGCATCTGGTTTGCACGTCTGCTCTGTCTAAATGGTGTGTATTTTGAATGGCAACTTCTACCTGTGAGTCTGAATACAGTGGCATATGCTTTGTGACTGTGTGATATGATCAATGCACTCAGAATAGGAATGTTGCTGAACTGCAGACTGCACTTCTTATGTTTCGTTTGTCATTGTTTTCCCTCGTAGCTGCTCCATTGTTATCCTGAAATAGCCTGTCAAATTTGCACCGAAATTCACAGCCAGGCCTATTTCTCAAATGATAACATTTCTACAAAAAAAACAGTTCAGTTTCAGTTTTGTTTGGTCATGATGAACGCATTACTATCAGCAATGTGCAACTGGATTGAATACTTCCGAAATCTGCTTCAAGAAGTCAAAACATATATAAATGCCAGGGAGGAAGAAACGTTGAAAACTTCCAGCTTATCTGTATAAGACAACGATGCTTACAGCCGGTGCCAAAGCTTGTAATCAATATTTTTTCAAGATTTCCTCGTAGGGCCGGCAACGCCATTCACTGGTGTGATCTCAAATAGCCATGAGCATTTGGGAGCAGGTCAAACAAAATGAGTCTGTTTCATAAGGCGGGAAAAAAAGAACACTGTATTTTACTTATTTGCCACTGAAAATTTCGCAGGGCCCCACATGTCAGTTAGACAGCAGGCGGTGAATGATAAATTGGTAAATGTTAGGGGCATATATGAAATTTATTATACACTGTCTACATACTATGGTTGTATTTAGATCCAACAATGAAAAGTTTTGGCGTGTCACATCGGATATCGGATACACATTTGAATTATTAAACATAGACTAAAAATAAAACAAATTAGATATTCCACCTGTAAATTGCGAGATGAATTTATTAAGCCTAATTAATATGTCATTAGCAAATGTTTACTTTAGCATCACATTGTCAAATTATGGAGCAATTAGGCTCAAGATTCGTATCGCAATTTACATGCAATCTGTGTAACTAGTTATTTTTTTCGTTTATATTTAATACTCCATGTATGTGTCCAAACATTCTATATGACATAGTAAAAAGTTTTGTCAGGGATCTAAACAAGCCCTATATATGAATACTTGCATCAGGAAGCTCCCATGCCAGAATGATGAAAATTTACAAAGCTTTGTACCACCATGCAAACCGCTGTGCGTGTAAAATTTCAATTTCGCTTGCGAAATTTTGCACGAACAGCACGGATAATTAACTGGCTTACACTCTCCCTGTAGTTTAATCTGCTGTGAGCTGTGCACTATACAATTATACCATCGTACATTCTAGATGAAT
This sequence comes from Oryza meridionalis, assembly GCA_000338895.3. Taxonomy (NCBI): domain Eukaryota; kingdom Viridiplantae; phylum Streptophyta; class Magnoliopsida; order Poales; family Poaceae; genus Oryza; species Oryza meridionalis. The sequence goes on along the minus strand of CM002526.2, from coordinate 36,883,741 downwards.
TCTACGTGAACTCACGGTTTGATTTAGAACAAGGGGCTGAGCTCCTGGATGGACTGCATGGTGTTCGGGGAGAAGATGAAGCCCGGCGACAGCAGCATGCCGGCGGCCATCATCGGCGACGGCACCGCCGGAGGCTGCGCCGGCGCCGACGCCGTGGCCTGGCGCTGGCCGAGGGTGAGGAGCAGCGGGTCGCCGCCGGCGCCGCATGCTGCCGCCGCGCCCTGCTCGACCATCGCCGGCGCGTCGTACGCTGGCATCATCAGCGGCGGCGCCGCCGGTGGCTTGCCCGTCAGCCGCTGCACGACGGTCATGAACTCCTGCGGCCGCGCGTGCACCACCTTGGGCGTGTGCTCGTACACGATCACCGGCGCCGCGGCCGCCTTCTTGGATGCCCCCTTCGACGCCGACGACGACGGCGACGACCCCCTCGACGACGACGACACCTTCAGCGGCAACGGCCTCGGCCCCCGGAGCCCACCTCTCCTCGACGACGACGATGACGGCATGGACACTGTCATGGTCATGGCAGCTACCTAGCTCTCCTTGCTCAACTCGCTACGAGTAAAGAGTGCTTCTTGTAAAGTTATAATGGATTGCACTTTGCACAATGCTTTTATAGATAGAGAGTAGCAAACACTTTCACATGCTACTACTAGCAAAGACATGGATATAGCAATACAATGTCAAAAGTCGTCGGTCAAGTACGGCAGATTCATGACTGCTGACTTTTTTTCTCGATCGATTACGATTATTAGTTAGCTAGCGAAAAAGTCAGACGCGTTGCACACTTCCATTTGGAAGGCAAGCCAAGGTGGGTTAGAAGTGGTTAGCGATAGTTTTCACTTATTGGCTTGATGATCACTAGTATTACTTTCGCTGCAGCCCAACGTTGACCAAATCGGCATGGATATAAGCTCGCGTCCACAGTTGATCAGTCAAGGCGTTCAAACGCCAAACCTACCCAGCTATACTTTACTACGATGTCAAACACTTTTGTCTGATGCGTAATGTGGTAATCTCAAGCTGTGGGGTTGCAAGTTTGCAGCGACAAGAATGAACTTTTAATCGAGTGTTCAGAGATAGCTCTGGTTTAATTTTATCTTCAATCTCTGACATTTCTTCAGCAAGGAGCCAAGCCGACCACAAGAATCCCTAGCTAAGACTCCGAATTCTCTGCACGTCCTTTGATTGATCGTTTACTTGGAAATTTAACCTAGAACCCCAATTGCAATCCCACTTAGGATATGAAGCTGAAACAGACGTCCTGTTGATCGATTTGGCTAGCTGCTTATCCTAATTTGGAATGATTGTACATACGACTGCGTCAGTACGACCTGCATATGACTGCACATAACAGATTTTAACTTGTTTTGATTGGGCCCATGTGAATGCTTATAAACTCATATGATTGGTTGATTTGGTGCAGTCGTATGAGAGTCGTATGGCTCAGTCGGATGTATAGCACTACTCGTCCTAATTAACCACTCTGTTCGACAAATTTCAAGGGCTTAATTACGTACGACTTCAATCCGAGAGAATTTGACTACGGGCCGGACTGCATATATTTCCACGGCACAGTTGAGTCCACCGTCGGCGTCTCGTCTCTTAATTAATCGGGAGGTCGAGAAGATCATGACATCCGATATCCATATATATGTACCAGTAAGACCGTTTAAGTTTCTTAATTAGTGACATCATGTAACATGAATTTTGATGTTTCTTAATTAATTAACTGGAAGATCGAGAACACCATATGTACTACTAGTAGTACCATTTTTACCAGGCCTGTTTGAAGCTGAAGGAGCAGGTCAACTGACGAGTAGAAATGCCTCTGTTCGTTTTCAGTCCTTGAGAAATTCAGACTTTCAGAGTAGGAAACGCATTGATTACGCGGCCAAATGAAATACGGCGCCCCTATAAACGAGGGATGCATACAGTATACTCGGGATCTGATTGCACCGTCAAAATCAAAATCAAAGCAGTTGAATTCTACTCGGGGTTAAAACTAAGTTGACGATTCATGGATTTGTTCAAGCAGGCATCGTGGTCGCCATGACGCATGAGCCTTTGACCTTGCAATGCAACCACCATTTTGAACACAAGAATTTTGCGTGTCCCTACGGTTTTCTCGTGAAAGGCTTTGTGTACCGCGTAGGTTGGCTAGTGGATTGCTACACTTGTCGGCTGTGTAGAAACATCTGTGGTAGAGCAACACTACTTGTAAGTTCATCCAGAATGTCAATGTGGAGAGTGGAGTTGTGAGTGTATGACTCTCGAATATGTTGGGGAGTTTTAGATTACGAAAAATAAGGGTAGGAATCCAACTGATGAGAATATGTAATCAACTTTTATTCTACAATCAGAATTCTCATAATCTGAAAAAAAAATAGACTATTTATGGAGCTTTTGATTGAAGGAAAAAATGCAATTGCGAAAAGTTCCTCTAGCATAAGCCCATAAGTGCATACTCCCTCCGGTTTCATTTTAATTGACGTTTTGGACAATGACACGGTCTACAAAATATATTTTTGACCTTATTTTTCTATTATAATATGCACAATAAATAAATGCATGTTTACTTTTACTATAGTACTTTGGAAGACAAATCTATATATGCTATTTGTGTTTCTTTAAACTAAATATTTTTAAAGTTATTAATGATCAAAATTATAAAAGTTTGACCATAATCTTGTCCAAAACGTCAATTATTATAGAACCGGAGGGAGTACACGATACTCCTCTTTCATAGGAATTTAGTGACATCAATTACTTCACTCTTTGGTTGTGCTAGGGGGTGGAGTGGTGGACACAAACATATGTGTGCGCATATGTTTTCTATGTAATAAAAAAAAAAAGAAGACTAGTAATAAAGTTTGCATTGGAACCAAACAATCTCATGCTCCAATGGAACTATGGAAGTCCTATGTAAATGGGCCAAAGGCCGAAGTAATACGGGCCTGCACAAGCAAACCGGGCGATCCAGACCGTCCGATTTGGCGCGCAGAAACCCGATCCGCATCCCGCGCCGTCGCCTCACCGCTATCCCTCATCACCCACTGACAAGTTGCTCCACACGGGAGGATGGCCTACACGTCAGTGATAGAGGGTCCGTTCCAGGGGGCCCACCTCATTTGGTCCCACTCCTTCCTCGCTCTCCTCTCTGTCTTCCTCCGATCCACCCAAACCAACCAAGCGCCCGCCGGCCTCGTCGCGCGCCGCCCCTCCACCGCCCGTCTCCAATGCCACCGCCGCCGCAGCCGCCGCCGCCGTCGTCCGCGTAGGGTAGGGGCATCCCGCCGGCGATGGGCAACAACTGCGTCGGCCCCAGCGCCGCCGGCCAGAACGGCTTCTTCGCCAACGTCGCCCTCTGGCGACCCAGGCCCGCCGACGCGGCTCCCCCGGCCCTCCCGCCGCCCTCCTCCGCGCCGTCCGACCAGGCGCCCGAGCCCGTCACAATCCCCCCATCGGAGCACTCCTCCCACCACTCCTCCCGCTCCGCCGACCCGTCGACCCCCACCGCCGCGGCGGAGCAGCCGGCGAACAAGGCGGCGCCCAAGGTCAAGCGCGTCCAGAGCGCCGGGCTCCTCGCCGATTCCGTCCTCAAGCGCGACGTCAACACCGCCCGCCTCAAGGATCTATACACGATCGGGAAGAAGCTAGGGCAGGGGCAGTTCGGCACCACCTACCTCTGCGTCGAGAAGGCCACCGGCCGTGAGTTCGCCTGCAAGTCCATCGCCAAGAGGAAGCTGCTCACGCAGGAGGACGTCGAGGACGTGCGCCGCGAGATCCAGATCATGCACCACCTCGCGGGGCACGCCAACGTCGTCTCCATCGTCGGGGCCTACGAGGACGCCGTCGCGGTGCAGCTCGTCATGGAGCTCTGCGCCGGCGGCGAGCTGTTCGACAGGATCATCCAGAGGGGGCATTACTCCGAGAAGGCCGCGGCGCAGCTCGCGCGGGTGATCGTCGGCGTCATCGAGGCGTGCCACTCCCTCGGCGTGATGCACAGGGATCTCAAGCCGGAGAATTTCCTGTTCATCCACCAGAAGGAGGATTCGCCTCTCAAGGCCATCGATTTCGGCCTCTCCATCTTCTTCAAGCCAGGTATGGCGCCCTCCCCCTTCTGGGACTCTTAACAATGCAATTTTCTGCAATTATATATAGTTTAGTTGTAATAATAATGCAAAATGGGGAGACTGTATATGTGATGATAGCATTAGCATTGGTGCTATGATTAATCCAATCAAGTGATTTTAAAAAAATGTATTTATACTTTGAGATGGCTGTGGTGATTAGTTCCATTTCCATGGGTTAATCTTGTTGTGCACCTCATTGCACACATTTGTTATAGTCTCGATGCTAAGTCCTAAACAATCTGGTGCCAATTAGAGTATATCTTACTGATTGTTGACGTTGATTGTTGGTCTTACTGATTGTTGACGTTGATTGTAGGTAGACCATGTCATTGTGGTTTGCTCATAAAAATTGCTCCAGAACTTAAATTTTTAGGTGCCAACTAATAGTCATGAGCATATATACGTGAAGTTGAGAGCTTACACCTGGATATTTAAGTCAAATTTTCTCCACAGCTATATGTGAACACACTGGCGGATGTATGTACAAGCTGTGGGGACAGCTGACCCCACAGCTTTTTAAAAAACACCCTGATCGATTTTCATGTATAAATCCAAAAAAGTTAGAAAAATGACACCACTTAAATACAAGCTAGTAGTAATTGATCCCACAGATTTATATTCCTGGCTCCGCTTACACAAACTCCTAGCTATATAAAATATGAAACAGAACCGTCTATATGTTGGCCCAAAATGACAGTCTTAAAGTAGCTATAGATAACCAAGCATGGGAGGTACTATGTGTTTGACATAATCCTGTATATTCCGCACATGTAATTATAAATACCATTCTTCATGTGTCATATTAATTGGAAAAAAAATGCTTTGACAGGTGAGACATTTACGGATGTTGTTGGAAGCCCGTACTATGTTGCACCTGAGGTTCTTATGAAACATTATGGTCGTGAGGTTGACGTCTGGAGTGCTGGTGTGATAATCTACATTTTGTTGAGTGGGGTTCCTCCATTTTGGGATGGTGAGATCATATGTATTTTAGTGAAATATATTTTCCTTGTAATATTAGCAATACTAATGCAATTGATAAACAATTGGCTTCTGGAGCAGAAAGTGAACAAGGGATATTTGAACAAGTTTTGAAAGGTGATCTGGACTTCTCATCTGAGCCTTGGCCTAATATCTCAGAGAGCGCAAAGGATTTGGTCAGAAAAATGCTTATTCGTGATCCAAAAAAGAGATTGACTGCCCATGAAGCTCTATGTGAGTAGTTTGGAAGTATACAATGATTTGTAAATAATTTGTTGCTAGTCATCTAGTTTTACTTCCAACCAAATTTATCCAATTATTTTCTAGGTCATCCTTGGGTCTGTGTTGATGGAGTTGCTCCTGACAAGCCTCTTGATTCCGCTGTCTTGAGTCGGTTAAAACAATTTTCTGCAATGAACAAACTAAAGAAAATGGCGCTTAGGGTGAGCAGCATATTTTTCTAATTAGTAATATATAGGCTGTTTTCATGTTGATGTTTTAATATGAACTGGTATGTGACTGCAGGTTATTGCTGAGAGTTTATCAGAAGAAGAAATTGCAGGATTAAAAGAGATGTTCAAAATGCTAGACACTGACAACAGCGGTCATATTACACTCGAAGAGCTAAAAACAGGCTTGCAGAGAGTTGGTGCTAATTTGATGGACTCGGAAATTGATGCTCTAATGGAGGCAGTAAGTATTCTAAGATGGTTTCTGCGCATCTATTCATCATTTATACTGAAATTAGTAAACAAGATTTTGTTCTGATCTGTAATTGTATCTTGCAAACAAATTTCCATTTTATTAAGTTTTTTTAATCCATTTTTACAAGTGCCCACCGGCTCCTTTTCTTGGTTGTAAAGTGTTGACCACGAAAGTACTGGCATACACTTTTTTTTTTTTGAAACGTGAGCTCGCTTCATGTTGAATTTTTATCAGCATTTGTAATATATGGTAATTTTGTTGAGTGAAAATAGCTTGTAGTGAGGAGGATTAACTGTTTCCTAAATGCGGAACATTCTGGGAAGTTTGGATATCAGTGTCGCTTTACATTTATGATGAATATCCACTGGACTTTTGGACTGTTTCTCAAATGAAGCTCCTTTTCTTGAATATGTCAGGCAGATATTGACAACAGCGGAACAATTGATTATGGAGAATTCATTGCTGCAACTTTGCATATAAACAAAGTAGAAAAGGAGGATAAGCTGTTTGCAGCTTTCTCATACTTCGATAAAGATGGCAGCGGTTACATTACTCAAGATGAGCTTCAAAAGGCATGTGAGGAATTCGGTATAGGTGATACCCGTATTGAGGATATTATTGGAGACATTGATCAGGACAATGTGAGTAGAAAATGCTAAATATTTCATGATAAATTGACAAACAACAATTTTGTCTCATTTGACTATCATTTGTGCAGGATGGACGGATCGACTACAATGAGTTTGTCGAAATGATGCAGAAGGGAAATAATGCAATGGGTAAAATGGGTCAGCATAGTACCGGAAACTTTGGTCTCGGGGAAGCGCTAAAACTTCGGTAGAAGGTAATTGTTGTTTTCTCTGCCTTTTCTTTCCTATCCTTTGACAATATTAGATATTCTTTCAAAAGTGTATGATTTCGGTTGCCTTACTTGGAACCAGGATTATTTGTTTCAGTCTATAATCATTTATCTTACGATAAAAATTGGGCAACGAACTACTTACGACGGTAGTAGTGAATTTGAAATAAGAATTTCCTCTATAGAGTACCATCTGCAGTAGCCCAAAACTTCAAATTTTGTGAAATAGGCCTGAGAACAAACTTTTGCGCTTCTTCTAAACAAAAACATTTGTAGTACTTATGTAATGCAGTTTAAAGTAACTCCTGATTTGGATCATGCATGCTCTGAATGAGAAAAATCCCCACAATCTGTTGTTAGAGCTTTGGTCATTCTCATCAGGGTAACTGATTGAACACGCTTATTAAGATAGTGTACACTCACTGGTTGTTCTGGTTTCTTTACAGGTGCTGCTAAGTGAAGTTGTCATTTCAGACAATGGCTATAATCCAACATCAGAATATCACGATGTCAAACTACCATCGCACCACAAGCTAAGTTTTGGATCTCTCAAGTAAAGCTACCACATGCCTGAGCATCAACATTTCCTAGGCTTCAATCTCACAGTTAACTGTCAACAGACCGAACAATGCAGCAATTTTTGACTTGCCTCCATTAAGTATGGAGTCCATCTTTGTAGCCCGTCTTCATTGGCAAAATACGCTGTAGCTCATCTTCTTTGTATATGCATTTGTAAGTAGGGAAAGCACATGAGAGCAGGCAAGATTCGTTTCTTGCTGCTCCTTTCCCATCCTGAAGTCTGAAGACCACAGCGGCAGGAAGGCATCAGCGTTCCTGAGTAGAATTCCAGTTAATTTGTTACATTTTATTCTTCTTGTTTAATTGGTTAGCAGTTTTAGCTGTTGTCATGAGTGTAAGAATAGGCTTTGTACTATAGGTCTGACCAATGAAACGAATCTTCTCCGTTAATTTTGTTCGGTCTATTGGTGTATGTAAGAAGAATGGAAGAGACCAAATTAATTGATCTTGATGATGACGATTGTTTGAAGTTTCATGTTGCCAGCTGCGTCCTGTGCCGGCGTGCCGGCCGTTTACTGTTGCTGCCACCGCCGCCGCCGGCTGGTGCTGAATTTTTCACGACATTGACAGGGAAGTTAAAAGCAACCAAGCATCCAAAAGACTATTTGCGTGGTGAAACCGAGTAGTGGATTTGGTGGATGGTGCGTAGCGCTGATACCTTCTTACAGTTTTGTCTCGTTAAAAGGCAATTGTACAAAAGGAAGAAAAAACAAAATTATTTTTTAGGATCATATGTATGAAAAGTGAAAACTCAAAGGCTTTTCAGGATCATGTATCAAAACTCAAAGCTGTTTCCTGACCACTCAAAAGAGTCACCGAGAAATTATTGTAGGAGTCAACTCAAAAGCATTGGTAAAATTAAAGCAGGAGTATTGATCCAATTCAGTTTTCAAATGTTTTTTAAAAATGTGAAATAATGTAGGAGTATTAATCCATTTTGGTCTTCAAAAACAATAATCCAATTCAGTTTCAAAAAAATCAAAAGAAAAAATTTTTCCAACAAATTTTAAAAATGTGAAATTATGTAGCAGTTTAATCCAATTCGGTCTTCAAAAACAATAATCCATTTCAGTTATAAAATGAAATAAATAATTCAGTCTTCAAAAACAATAATCCAATTCAGTTTTTAAAAATGAAATGAATAATTCGGTCTTCAAAAAACAGTAATCCAATTCAAAGTCAAATAAATTATATTCGGTCTTAAATAGCAACACAATTCAGTTTTTAAAAAAAAAGGTCTTCAAAAACAATAATCCATTTCAGTTATAAAATGAAATAAATAATTCAGTATTCAAAAACAATAATCCAATTCAGTTTTTAAAAATGAAATGAATAATTCGGTCTTCAAAAACAGTAATCCAATTCAAATTCAAATAAATTATATTCGGTCTTAAATAGCAACACAATTCAGTTTTTTAAAAAATAAATAAATAAGGGCCCAACCGGGTTCGAACCGGTGACCTATTGATCTGCAGTCAATTGCTCTACCACTGAGCTATGGACCCTTTGTTGTGGTTAATAAAGTACATGTTTTTATAACACTAATTTAGTTCATATTCCATGGGAATTCCACTCGCTACAGCCAATGAACGCCGTAAAAAAACTGCTTTTTTTTTTTGAAAGGAAACAGCGGGAGATTGTGTTTTTCGCTAGATAGAGAGGAAAAAAATACACCCCTGTAAGCGAAAAAAAAAGGAATACAAAATCATTACTATTAGGAATTAACTCTCTAAATCATTTAGCTCCTCCTAGGTTTAAATTTTGGCTTCTTCCTTTATTTTTGCTAGGAGGGTGATTGTCATGGTCTCTTTGTACTAAAAATTCGTTGGTTCCTCTCCTTCCATATCTCCCAGGCGATGAGAAGGATTAGGGAGCGCAATCCTGCTTTGGCACACTTGTCGTGTTTACAAGGTTTTTCCACCAAGCCTGTATATTTTTTGTAGCTTCCTACCAAGAGATGGAGGGTTTTTTCGTTTTCTTAATGTCAGAGAGGACAATGTACATTGTTCTGCCACCCTCTCATCGCTAGGCAGTCCGAGGTCCAAGACCCTGTTCTGGATGATTAGCCATGCATATGACTTACATTTTCCCGACGCCCAAGCTTTCCGAATCAATTGGACGAAGCATGTGTTTGTTGTACGAAAGCATTGTATCTGCTAGGCATAACGTCATAAAAATAAGTTCGCGCTTTTTACTGATTTCAGCTTCCGTCGGCAAATACGCACTACATTTAACCTTTTGTGATTAGAGGCGCTAACCACAATTTATAGCTAGTGTCTGTAACTTTATATAAGTGTTGATGCAAAGTAGATGTATCACAAAATTGTAGTGAAGTAGTAGATACGCTACTCCGTAAAATAAAACACTAATATTGTTCTCATCATAAATAACACTTACTCCATTCTCAGATAAATAAATTCAGTATAACATGTGACGCGTAACACTGTACATTTTAATCAACAATTAGTAGTATGTCATAGATTAAATCATGCTCACCACATTTACTCGTACCTAATCATGTTTTGGTAGTAGTATTTTTTAAGAGCTCTAACCTCCATTCTATAAAATATCAATTAGTACTGAATTTGATATATTTTAGTACTACGAATTTAGACATATGTCTATCAAGATACGTTGTATTAGAATATATCATATCATTCTCTTTTTTTGACGAGTACACAATATCAGCGTGTATCCTCGTGAATACTTTCCTTAACACATATGCTTAAAAGAAAAAACAACAACGATATATTAATGGTCTCACATTCTCACTATTTTTTTATTAATTTTAAATACAATTATAGACGTGTGCCACTTTGTGTACATGAACGGATCGAACCGGAAAAGTAAAACTTATCGCAAAGTTTTCCAACCACTCTACCCATCAACCCCTGTTTGATCTTGAACGCCAATTCTTGGTCAGACGTTTGCACGACACCGTACTTTCTTTGAGACGAGACGATCAGCCACGCATTTATACCCTTGACCGAAATGCGGGCCTCAAAATAATACTATCTCGGAACCCGAGGCGAGGGGAGGGCCCCCGAAATGCACGTCTCACTCGCAGGTGGGCCCCCGAAATCGCGAGTGGGGCCCACGCCGCAGTGGGACGTTTCGTGCGCACCCACTCCCCCTCCCCCCTACGCGCGCCGGTCGATTTTAGCAACGCGCCAACGCCCCCACACCCCCGCAATAGCCTCACTAGATAAGGGGGACCCACCGCTCTCCGGCCCCACCCGTCATTGGCGTGAGGGGAAGGGAGAGAGCGGGAGGGGGGATTTTTATTTAGGATTTTCTTTTGTCTGTATTTTTTTTTTATTAAGAGAAAGCCTTCCCGACTCCGTCTCCTCCTCCCCTCGTCGTCGTCGTCGTCGTCGTCTCGCCTTCGCCGCCGAGGCGGAACAATTCCGCGGGGAGTTCGCTGATTAATCCGGCCGAATCCTGAAATTCTCCCTGAGCAATCGGGATAAGGTAGCCTCGCAATCCATCCGCGTTTCCGGATGTTTTTTTTTTTTCTGATTTTCCCGTACCGTTTTGGTTGGATTGGGGGGGGGGGGGGGGCATGGGGGCGGTGCGATTTCGTGGTGTTTGTGGTCATTTCGGTGGATTTTGTATCGTGGATGGGGGGATTATTGAGCAAGAGAGTCCTGTTTCGATCGTTGACTGGCTTGGTTTGGCTTAATCCGTGGAATTTTTTGCTCATAGAATTCGTTTTTTCTTTGGTCATCAGGCGTAGGAATCTTGCGCGGGAAGTGCTAATCGAATCGGTTGGGCTGTACGGAGATGGATGAGAAGGTGAAGATGGAGAGCAAGCTGTCCTCCGCGGCGGCGTTCGTGGAGGGAGGTGTGCAGGACGCCTGCGACGACGCCTGCAGCATCTGCCTCGAGGCCTTCTGCGACAACGACCCCTCCACGGTCTGCATCCGCCGAGGCGAAAATTTTGGATTCGATATGATTGTGATCGAGTCGCTCATTTGTTTTCTTGGTGTGGATGTTGGCGTTTTCTCTTGCAGGTGACGAGTTGCAAGCATGAGTACCATCTGCAGTGCATTCTTGAATGGTAATGTTTCTTTGCTGGCCGGAACGATATTGTTGTGTGGTATTTTTCTTTTTCTATACTTCTTTGTGGAGCTGGTGATGCATTGCAATCGATATAGATGTAAATTACGGTAATTGATTCGTGCATATTGCATAATTTATTCCAAATCTTAAGGTTGCTCTTGTTTCCACAAAGCAAATTATCCGATATCATCATGACTAGTTTGCTTGTGTACCTCAGTTTTATATGATGCAATCCCTGATTATTTGTTTTGTTTCTGTATCTTCTTGTTTTCCACCTAAATAAAGTAAAATAAACGGCCAAGCTTTTAGCTGCACGGTGATAAAGTAAGTTAGTGGTTGTCTGACAATTGTGACTACACATCGATGGTTCAATTTAATTGTGCTGCGGGAACTACATCTAATTTGCTAGGGTTGCAAAAATTATTTGTTTTTAAGGTGATGGCGATTATCTGCTTACACCATTTGAATCTATGCTTGTCGTCGTGCTGAAATGCTGTCAGTAAAGTGGAACTACCATATGATTTCTAAGACGAAAATGAGATCTTACATTCCAGAAACAGATCATGTGTTAGGCATCGCAATTCTCTTCAACCATGATCGACTTGCATATGAAGGTTAATGATGATCACCTGTACTTCAAGCAGTGAATAACCATACAGAAATTCTCTAGCATGAGACTCATTAAACCATTAAGGAGCATATGATCCACAGACTTTCATTATTTCAGCAATACCAGTATCCATCAGGTGGGGCAGGGGTTGTAAGGCTTCTGAGCTGCCCTGCTGGAAGATTTCCTTCATTTGTGCAAGCAGTCTAGAACGATAGCTTTGTCGTAGTAGTTCTGAGCATGCAGTTCTTCTGCAGTATGCTCATAAAACTATCGTTGCCCTTCTGGTGTCTTTTATGGACTGATGGGAATATATTCTAAATATTTATCAAATGGGCAAATAGAAGATGATATTAATTCTGTACGAGCTTGCAGATACTAGAGATGTTCAAAAAATTAATTTATGTGTGGTCAATCTGAAATGGAAGACATAATATATTCTAATGCTTTCTTTTTATGAATACGAACGATTTTGAGGGTGAGCTCATGTGATCAAGGATAATGCTGTATATAAAGTCAATGTCCATTCGATATGTAGTGAAAATTTGTCAAAATACTATACTGTCCTCGACAATTTTAATTTTTGATGTGTGCTTCTCACTGTTTGATATCTAGGTGCCAGAGAAGCTCTCAGTGTCCCATGTGTTGGCAGCCTATCAGCATGAAGGATCCTATGAGGTAGAACTTGCATCCTGTGTATCTCCCTAGTGAGCCAATTTAGTGGTTCTCATTTTATATTTGAACTGTGCAGCCAAGAACTACTTGAGGCTGTTGAGCAAGAGAGGAACATTCGAGCTAACCGTTCGAACACTGCCACTGTTTTTCACCATCCAGTATTGGGTGATTTTGAGGTGCAGCATGTTCTATTGCTATCATTTGGATATTTGCGATGATGCCCCTTTGCACCCTGGAGGTAGGCTTAATTCGTAACGTTATATTGATGTACCGTTTTCTGATTTCAGGTCCCTGTAGGAGCTGATGATGCTGAACTTGAGGAGCGCATTATACAGCACTTGGCTGCTGCTGCTGCAATGCGTAGGTCACACAGACATGGTAGAAGAGATGGACATCGTAGCCGATCTGGATCTCATAGCCGCCCACAAATTGTGGTGTTTTCAAGGAACGAGGCTATTCCTGGTGGCTCCCTGCATGCAAGTTCAGGCCAAGATGAAGATCATGAACAATCTTCTGGCTTAGGTTCTGCTCATCCTTTTGCTGCTCTTGCTGCTATAGACCAAGGACATATGAGTGGTGGTTCGCAGCTATACGTAGGTCATTCTGACCAGGGTGCTCCAAATCCATCTCTGCATGATGAGAGAGCAATGAGCAGGTATTTCCTACAACTTATGGTATATATTTGCATGCTATTCCTATCCAGATTCAAGAGGTTTACTCTCTTTGTATCTTGGATGTTAATCAGGACATCTGAAAATCAATCTGCACCTGTCAATCAAGATACAGCAGGACCATCTGATTTGCAGTCATTCTCTGACACGCTGAGATCTCGCCTACAGTCAGCTTCGATGAAGTAATATTTCAAACTCCTGAAAATGCCTTACACATTGAACGTATGCATCAGTGTCTTACTTGTGGGCATTCGTTACAATGCCAGGTATAAAGATTCTATAACAAAGAGTACGCGTGGATGGAAGGAAAGATGGTTTTCTCGGAGTAACACTATATCAGGTCTTGGCACTGAAGTAAGGAGGGAGGTCAACGCTGGGATTGCTGCAGTATCTCGCATGATGGAACGGCTAGAAACAAAGGACGATACTGGACCATCTGCTGTTCCTGCAGCTAGTGCTTGCTCACCTTCAGACGCGAATAATCAAAGGACGGTATCCCCCAACCATGCTGCTGTTGTAAATGAAACTTCTTCCACGACTTGTGCGTCAGGATCTGGCTCTCAATGAGCCCACTCCATGTTCGTTGAAGAATTGGATACAGCTGTGAAGACAGGTATATGCTCTTCTTGTGCTCGAGAAAGCTTTAAAATTTTAAGGTTAAGGTTTTTTTTTAAGTCGTTCAAAAAAAAGAAAAAATTAAAGGTTTTGGGGTGGCAAAATGTCACTAGAAACATTTTGCTTGAGTAGTTTCTCAAACCGCTGCCAAATTCACTTGTATCAGGTCCAGAGAGAAACGCCGTTTGTTCGGAGCCACCTGAGATCCAGCGATGCTTCATGATCTTTGGTAGGTCTGTGTGCTTCAGGAAGTTCGCTGAAGCATTTGCATCCAGATCGCGGGACATAAGACTTGTGCTTGCGGATGAACCTTTACATTTTTTTTACCTTGTGTAATATATATGCAAGGTTGTTATGAAATCATAATCGCTGTAAATTGCAACATAAAAAATGTCGGTTGTGAAATTCTTGTTGATATCCCTATAAATGTAGTGCACCAAGGGCGTCATGACTCATGAGTCATCAGTTCGTCGCTTGACTTGTGAGTACTCAAACTTCACACTCATAATCTCACTACTTTGCTGGGGCAATTTCTGATATCAGAAAACTTTCAGTTATGCTCCACTCTTCAAAAAATACATTTTCTGAAAATTCCATTTCTACTGTATTATTTAGACTAATTGTTTTAAGCTATTTGTTAAGTTTGTTTTTAAAATACTAAATTTATTCTCAGAATTTAGTAGACAATCCTTAACAATAGTGAGCTCAATATTCTAAGCACATAAGCTGTCCTGCACACGAAACATTGGGCTGCATATGAGGCCCACATTCTTGGGCTGGAGCCAGCTGTTCATGCCTTTCTCTCAGGGCCTTGCTAGAGTCGGCCCACGGTTTTCTGCAGGAAACCAAACAACGCGTCGTCTTCTTCCTGCGGGAAACTAGGCGCCCGTATAGTTGGCCAACCTCGCCCCCAGTGTGAGTCGAGTCGGTGCTGTGCTGGAGTGCTGGCAACGCAGGCATGGCGGGGGCCAAAACGAAACCGGCGGCGTTCCCGCGATCCCTGCGGCGAGGCCATGCCTTTCCTCGTTTACGGCGTGCCGACCTTGTGTGCGCACTGCGCGGCGGCGCGGGCGCACGCTGGCACGCCCCCCATCTCCACTACTCCATTTACTTTTCTACTCCCTTCTCCTTCCCCGAGTCCATCGCCGGAGTAGTAGTGCAGAGTGGCTAGAAGACTAGAAGAACAGAAGGATCCCTCGCCGACGAGGGCGCGGTAGCAGCAGCACAAGCAATTCGCGCAGGAGAAGTGGCCGCAGCGATGGGCGCGCCGGTGTGTGGCGCACTCGTGTGCTTCTTCGTTCTCCTCGTTGCCCGTGCGGCCGCGGAGACGGCGCCGGAGGAACGACCCTCATTGCCCTCAGCCGACGTCGCCAGCGACGGTAATGGCAACGGCGCTCGTGCTGGTGCGGGCAAAGCTGCCGGCGCCGGCGCCGTGGGAGGAGGGATCGTGTCAAACTCGGTGCTGGTGGCGTTGCTGGACTCGCGCTACACGGAGATGGCGGAGCTGGTGGAGAAGGCCCTGCTGCTCCAGACGCTGGAGGACGCCGTCGCCGAGCACAACGTCACCATCCTCGCGCCGCGGAACGAGGCGCTGGAGCGGGACATCGACCCGGAGTTCAAGCGTTTCCTGCTCGAGCCGCGGAATCTCAACTCGCTCCAGTCGCTGCTCCTCTTCCACGTCCTCCCCGCCCGCCTCCCCTCCGGTTCCTGGTCCGCCGCGGCCACCCACCCGACACTCGCCGGCGAGGAGGTTGAGCTCGCCGCGGCCGACGGCGGCGTCGGCATGCGCGTCGCCCACGCCGCCGTCTCGCGCCCGGACGCGGTGGTCAGGACGGATGGCGTCATTCACGGGATCGAGCGCCTCCTCGTGCCGCGCTCCGTCCAGGACGAATTCAACCGCCGCCGCAGCCTCGCCGACATCTCCGCCATGCCGCCCACGGCCGCTCCCGAGGTGGATCCGAGGACGGATCGCCTCAAGAAGCCGACGCCGCCGGGCGATTCTCCCGTGCTCCTAATCTCCGACGCGACTGTCCCCGATCCCTCCGTCGCGCTGGCGTCGGAGCCCAGTGACCACTACGACGGCGACAGCCAGGTGAAGGACTTCATCCAGACCCTGCTCAAGTACGGCGGCTACAACGAGCTCGCCGACATCCTCGTCAACCTCACCTCGCTCGCCACCGAGTTAGCTCAGCTCGTCTCCGAAGGGTACGCGCTCACCGTGCTCGCGCCCAACGACGAGGCCATGGCTCGCCTCACCGCCGACCAGCTCAGCGAGCCTGGCTCGCCAGAGAACATCCTGTACTACCACATGATCCCGGAGTACCAGACCGAGGAGAGCATGTACAACGCGGTGCGGCGGTTCGGCAAGGTGCGCTACGACACGCTGCGGCTGCCGCACAAGGTGGTGGCGCGCGAGGCCGACGGCTCAGTCAAGTTCGGCCATGGCGAGGGCTCGGCGTATCTCTTCGACCCGGACATCTT
This sequence comes from Oryza meridionalis, assembly GCA_000338895.3. Classification (NCBI taxonomy): domain Eukaryota; kingdom Viridiplantae; phylum Streptophyta; class Magnoliopsida; order Poales; family Poaceae; genus Oryza; species Oryza meridionalis. The sequence continues at coordinate 36,867,370 of CM002526.2, read as the reverse complement.
CGCCGACGGCAGGATCTCAGTGCAGGGCATTGACGCCGTGCTGTTCCCGCCGGTTGAGACGAAGACGAAGACGAAGCCGGCCACCGCCCGCGTCAGGACGGCGCCCGCTATCACCGGCGTCAGCAAGATTAAACACCGGAGAGGTCAGCCAATGTCTTTAGATCTGAACTTGAATTTCCTAATCAGTTTAATCGTACAAAAATTTCCACAGAAATTTACAGTTCACATTAGGGAGGTTAGTGGATGGTTTTTTTTTCTTTCTGAAATTGTTTTAGTCCATGCGTGTTGATGCTACGAATAGTGGCGGTGAGGGTGGATTTGCATACTAGAAATAGCCAAGTAAAGCACAGCAGCGGGTAAATCAAAGCTGTCCAAACTATAGCGAACGAACGAGAGCGCTCGTTACAAGATTGGATGATAGTGAGCAGCAAGCAATATAGTATTCCTTGTACAATTGTTAGCTGACCATGGATTGTGAATCTTGCTCCCTTGGTGATTCCTTTTCTTGATTAATCAATTTTAGGATTGCAACGATGCTGACTACAAACTTATATATGTTCTTTGGATATTTATGGCCTATGTTTTCAGTTGTGACTGCAATTCTGTGACATAGGATGTGCCATTGTGGCATAGATAAATTATTTGGGCTTTACCCTTTTACTGCTTGTATGGTTTTACATTTGAATCTAAGTTACCTCAAGCCATTGTCATATCTCGTACCACAACAAAAATGCCAAGATTTCCCTGACACCAGTTGCTGTTCTTTTTGACAGGGTGTCTGTTAAATATAATATGACAATAATCTTCTGACTCCTAGACTCATATTCTTAAATCATTTCGTTAACCATTCCATAGTATTCTTATACTTTGTTCCATTTAAAATACTGCAGGCAAATTGCTAGAAGCAGCATGCCAAATGGTTGGCATCCTTGGCCAGCGATCGCGATTCACACGCTGCCAGTAGACAGGAAAGATTGATCTCATGATACTGAAACACGGTTTAGAGGTGATAGACTCTGCTGGGGCCATCCACATATGGTTGTTTTATTTTGTTTAAAAATGAGTAGTAAATCAGGTGGGCAATATAAGCAGGTGTGTATAGGTGTGTCTTACGGCAAGAAAAAAATCATACTTGAACACCAAAATCTTCTGTATATAGGAGGGTTTCTTTTGTTTGTTGTTCTTGCTACTGTTTCTGACAGAATCTTAATCTTGAGTAAAGATTGCAGCATCCCATGGGTTAAAAGCTTCATCATTTGTGTGCATCTTTTATGGATTTAATAATTTTGCAAATCCTTGTAAGTTTTTCTCTGAAGATTCTGGTAAATGCTTTGCCTTTTCTTATCTAGGACTAGTGATTGTCTTTGCCTGCATTACTCAGTAGAGACACCAGATGAATCGGTGTGAGAACATGAATACATGATGTACCTTTTCTGCATCTCCTTAGTGAGCTGATGTACCTTTTAGGTGGTTCTCGTTTTGTTTTGTTTTTTTAAAGTATGCAGCCAAGAACTACTGAGACTGAACAAGAGAGAGGAATATGCAAGCTAACCGCTTCAACCCTCCTGATATTTTTCATCATCCAGCGGTTGGTGATTTGGCGATTATATTGCTACCATTTGATATTTTCATAATCTTTGCGACTTTGTGCAGTGGCCTGTTTGCACCCTGGAGGTAGCCCTTGTGCCATGCAGTTCTATTGATGCATTCCCTTCTGATTTCAGGTACCTGTAGGAGCTGATGATGCTGAACTTGGCGAGCGCATTATACAGCAGTTGGCTGCTTGCGCATTATCTCTCCTACCGTGCTGAACTTCGCACCCTCAATTTCCCATCATGGTAGAAGAGATGGCCATTGCAGGCTCACAGCTACCGATCCATCTCTACGTGGTGAATTGGTGATAGAGCAATGAACATGAACAGGTACTATTTCCTACTACCTATGGTACTATGTTTACATGATTTTCCTTTCAAGAGATTTACTGTCGTTGTATGTCGATTTTAATCAGGACCTCTGAAAACCAATCTACACCTGTCATAAAGATACAGCAGGACCATCTGATTTGTAGCCTTTCTCTGACGCGTTGAGATCTTGTTAGCTATCAGCTTCAACGAAGTAATCTCCAACTCCTGAAAGCACCTTCACATTGAATATATGCATTTTATGGGCATTCATTAGAATGCCAGATCTAAAACAACGAGTACGCACAAGATGGAATGAAAGGTATTTTCCCACAGTAGTTCTTAGCTTTGAAGTAAGGAGGGGAGGTCCGGGATTGTTGCGTTATCCTACAGTAGTTCTTGGCCGTGAAGACTAAGACAGGAATTGGGGCAAAATGCTACACGGGTAGATGATGTATGTAATGGCGTCCAGTCAATTCTTTTTAGAGGAGTGTTCGATCCTGTAGAGGATGAAACAAACCTTTTTCCTTCGGGTGTGTTTAGTTCACGCCAAAATTGGAAGTTTGGTTGAAATTTGAATGATGTGGCGGAAAAGTTGAAAGTTTGTATGTGTAGGAAAGTTTCGATGTGATGAAAAAGTTGAAAGTTTGAAAAAAAAAAGTTTGGAACTAAACTCGGCCTTCATAAGTTTCTCTAACCGCCGCCAATTTCACTTTTGTCAGGTCCAGAGAGAAACGCCGCTTGTTCGGAGCACCTGAGATATCCAGCGATGCTTCATGCCTTCATCATCTTTGTGTGCTTCAAAGTCGTTGGAAGCTCTTGCGTTCAGATCACGGGACGTTACGAATTGTAATCGTTTATCATTCACAACAGAACGAATGTCGATTGTGAAATTCTTGTTGGTATCCCTATAAATCAAGGGTATGGTCATTCATCAGTTCGTCACTTATCACCCCTGCTGTGCTTTGCCTATGCTTGTGAGTAATCAAGCTTATATGTAAATTTGGCCTATGAGGAAATTTGCCATGTACACAGGAGTTCGCAGTAATCACATAGATGTGATACGTTTCTGTATGATAAACACAGAAATTTTCACTGAAGTTTGCAGTGATCACACATAAGTTTGCGAGTAATCACACAGAAGTGCATCCCCTTGTACTGCATCTACCTACCTTTTTCCTGCGCTGGACATGCTTGTTTCATTTTCTTCCCCTCTCCTCTTTTTACTGTTGAACACCCTGGAAATATTTAGGGCTCGTTCGGTTCACAGGATTTTTAAAACGTAGGACTAGAAAAAACGTAGGAATACTACAGGAATACATGTGCAAACCTATGAATTAAGAAACACAGGAATTTTTCCTATGTTGTTGAGCAAGCCAACCAAAGAAATGCAAACATTAGGTTGGAGTGGATTATTTTTTCCTATGCTTTTCCTTCAAAAATGGAGGAATGGAAAACTTTTCTATATAGTTTTCCTATGGTGTATTCCCATAAAATGAATGGTAGTTTAAAACCCATTTCTATTCGTATGTTTTTCCTTTGCAATTCCTTTGAAACGAATAAGCCTTAAGGTCTCTACAAACTGGGGTAGTCAACAATACAGAAAACAGTACTAGCACGTGAACATTCTGAAAAGAAAAATCTGCCATCCAAATGCCCTCGTTTTCATGATGATCAGAGTTCCTCGGAATTGTCCCATGCGTGATTCGTGATTCTTTAACTTTGGCATCAAACATTTCGCGGAGATTAGCCCCTCACATGACAATGATCTCCCCAGACCAAAACCTCAACCCAGTGAACTCCACTCCATGTGCGTCCGCAGCGCAGCCACACCACAGCCAGGTCTCGCTAGCAAAAACCAAAGCATGCGTCATGTGTGCGCTGCCCGTAGGCCGTAGCCAGCTTATTGCTCACGAGAACCAGGTGCGCACGCACGCACGCACGGTGTTCGCTCGCTCCCGTCTCGGCAACCGCAGCGGACGAAACCATCGACCGACACCGAGTCACCGACGCCTCCACCCTCTCTCGTCTCTCTCGCGCGCGCGAGGAGCCGAGGACGACGCGACCCCGCACCACACGCGGACGCCCCCGCGCGAAATCAACGCGGCAGCTGGCGCATCCGCGCAACGAAACGACTCGGCGCCTTTCTTTCTTTCTTCCGTTCTTCCGAATTCCTTCCCGTGCCGTGCTCACGGCGGGGTCAGTACTTTGGACCGGCTGGTTAGGGTTTACAAAACCGTACGATTATCACATAGTTAGTATGGTTATCATGTGTAATAATTTTCTTAGTTTTTAAAACCATGGCATATCTCATGATAACCATCAAATCGTAGGTCCGTATCTCCGGTGGTGCAGCGACCGGCCGGGGGAGACGATACGTCGCAGAAAACTTGGCTTCAAAGGTGACAGACACCACGGCATTCGTATGTGTATACGTGTATGGCTCACGAACTATCGTTGCAGACGAAAGGGGTAAAAAGGGTTACAGGCTACAGGTGAAAGTGCCAGGTAGAGGGAACATGCACGTCAATCTGGCGCGTACATCAGGCGCTGTGCTTTCGAATGCAGATTAATTAACGACGGGAAAGAGAAGTTTAGCCGCTCAAGTGATAAACGAGCCCACCAGCATCGAACTATTGGAGGAATCAGAAATCGGAAAAAAAAGATTGTCATAAGTCTGGAGGGTTTATTCCATTATCTTAAAAAAAAACTGCAGGGTTGAACTGTTGATCGTCCGGTAGCTTAGCGTGGAGACTAACCCACGTCATACAAAAAAGACGACGCGTCAGGCCAAATCCACCAGAAGTTGGACAGCTCACTTTACGTGTTATTGCCCCGGACATTAACACAATAAAATCCGACGATTGAAACGACCAAAAGTGAGTGACTACCGATAATTAATTGCTCGATGTACTCCTAATACCTTGTGATACAAAGTGATACTACCAAATGAGAAAAATGGAGGCTGATCGTATTAATTAAACGATGATTTCAGGAAGTGGATTAAAGCAACAATGATATCTGATTGTGTGAAAGCTAATGAAACGGCCGTACGGTGATTTCTGTACGTCTTACTTTTTTCAGGGCGTTGGCTCATTGACGAATTGAAGCACGATTTGGCGACGGTGACCATCCAACGATCTATCATTAAATCACGATCAATGCTGCGAAGCTACATGTTAGCATAACACCGAAAGTCATGGTCATACCACCGCGGGACAATACACCATCCAACTCACCATGATAGTGTTCTTTTTCATGAATTGGGTTGTACGACAAAAATGCCAAGAAGAAGATATGTTTGGAAAGGAGAAAAGAAAAAGGAAGATCGATACTGTATATCATTAGTCCTTTGTAAACACAACAATGCAAAGCTCACGAGATGCTAGTATAGCTGTCTCCGAATGGATTTTCCGGGGGAGGCCATTTGATTATTCATAACCTAACCTGTTGATACACCTGACAGGAGAAATATAACATTTGGATCTGTGAACGCACTATGCTCTGCATTGACTGGCAGCATGCAAGCCTGCAAGTATTAAGCACGAGTGCACTCGAGGGAGCTGTTAGTGCGTCTTAATTACATCGCGAACGCACATGGCGGCTCCTGTTTGACCTCAGAAATAAAAGATTAACTCCGTTCTCCAAGTTCTTAAAAAAAAAAACTCCGTTCTCCAACACGATAACACCCCGTTTAGAGTTAGCTGCATCCGTATACGATCCGGTTCCGGTGGCATATGGACCTAACCGACGCACTTGGCCACTTTCATTAGTGAGCTCCTTAACCTCCTTTCGGACTCACCCTGTACCCTGTACTCAACTCCTGTATCCACCACAGGATTTACTCCATTTCACCCGAGTACGATTGTACGAATCCATCACGCGGATCTCACCGGCTTTAACTCATCACCTTCCGGTCCCCAGATCGGCACGCCCGCACTGTGTCTCCGTGCAAGGCAGCGCGCGCGGCAGAAAGCGGGCGAAACCCGCGGAAATATTCGCGGCTTCGCGCTGCGCTGCTGGGCGTCTGGGCGCGGGCGCGCGGCAGGCATGGCGAAAAGTTGCATACGCCGCGCGCGCGCGCGCACGCGAGACAAGGCGCGAGCGGCGGGAGACCGTGTATGCCCACACTTTCCTTGCTTACGGCATGCGAACCTTGTGTGCGCGCACGCACGCACAGCTGCACACCGACACTTGTTGATGCTGGCCCCTCGCCACGGCTCCACCCGCCAGCCTGTGCCGCCGCTGCACGCTGCCCCCACCAACCACGGACTCCGCGTCGTCTCCTCCTCTCCTCTCCTCTCCTTCCTCGGTTCGCCTCGCATCCACTATTCCACTTCGACAACCTTCTCTCTCTCTCTTCACTTATAAGCAAGCTCACACACACCTCACTCTCTTTCTTCCGTTGGAGTAAAAAAGGAGGGGAAAGTGAGAAAAAGAGGAGAAAAGCTCACACCACCCACCTCCTCCATTACTAGTTTACTTCTCTTCTCCTCCTTTCTCCCCCATTCCCCCAATTCATTCCTTCGCCGAACCAACAGAGTGGTGGAGAGTAGCTAGCAGCGTAGCAGAGCGGCGGGAGCAGCAGCCGGAGAGATTCGGGCAGGAGAAGCCGCCGAAGCGATGGGCGCGCCGGTGCGCGGCGCCCTCGTCTTCTTCTTCCTGCTTCTCGCCGGCGCGACCGCGGAGACGGCGCCGGAGGAACCCACATTGCCCTCCGCCGCCGCCGATGGGGCGGCTAGTAGCGGGACAACATCTGGCGCTGGTGCTGGAACGGGGATCAACTCGAACTCGGTGCTGGTGGCGCTGCTGGACTCGCATTACACGGAGCTGGCGGAGCTGGTGGAGAAGGCCCTGCTGCTCCAGACGCTGGAGGACGCCGTCGGCAAGCACAACGTCACCATCTTCGCGCCGCGGAACGAGGCGCTGGAGCGTGACCTCGACCCGGAGTTCAAGCGCTTCCTGCTCGAGCCGAGGAACCTCAAGTCGCTCCAGTCGCTGCTCCTCTTCCACGTCCTCCCCGCCCGCCTCCCCTCCGGATCCTGGTCCGCCGTCTCCCACCCCACGCTCTCCGGCGAGGAGGTTGAGCTCGCCGCCGCCGCCAACGACGGCGCGATGCGCGTCGCCCACGCCGCCGTCACCCGCCCGGACGCCGTGCTCAGGCCGGACGGTGTCATCCACGGGATCGAGCGCCTCCTCGTGCCGCGCTCCGTCCAGGAGGACTTCAACCGCCGCCGCAGCCTCGCCGACATCTCCGCCGTGCTGCCCACTGGCGCGCCCGAGGTTGACCCGAGGACGCACCGCCTCAAGAAGCCGGCGCCGCCCGTGCCACCCGGCGCGCCCCCGGTGCTCCCGATCTGGGACGCCATGGCCCCCGGCCCATCCATCGCGCCGGCGCCTGCCCCTGGACCGGGCTCCGGGAAGCACCACTTCGACGGCCACAGCCAGGTGAAGGACTTCATCCAGACCCTCCTCCTGTACGGCGGCTACAACGAGCTCGCCGACATCCTCGTCAACCTCACCTCGCTCGCCACCGAGATGGGCCGGCTCGTCTCCGAGGGGTACGTGCTCACCGTGCTCGCGCCCAACGACGAGGCCATGGCGCGCCTCACCACCGACCAGCTCAGCGAGCCCGGCTCGCCGGAGAACATCCTGTACTACCACATGATCCCGGAGTACCAGACCGAGGAGAGCATGTACAACGCGGTGCGGCGGTTCGGCAAGGTGCGCTACGACACGCTGCGGCTGCCGCACAAGGTGGTGGCGCGCGAGGCCGACGGCTCAGTCAAGTTCGGCCATGGCGAGGGCTCGGCGTATCTCTTCGACCCGGACATCTACACGGATGGCAGGATCGCGGTGCAGGGCATTGACGCCGTGCTGTTCCCGCCGGATGACACCAAGACGGCGCCGGACACCGCGCCGGTCAGGAGGGCGCCCGCCGTCACCGGCACTCGCAAGAAGAACAAACTCCGGAGAGGTCAGCCATTCTCTTCAGATCTGAACTTGCGTTTTCTACTCAATTATTAATCGTGCAAAATCGCCATAGAAATTTACAGTTCACAACCTAGATTGGGGAGGTTAGTAGATGATTTTGTTTATGCAATTGCTTAAGTCAATGCGGGTTGATGCTAGTAATGTTGCCAGTGTGAGGGTTTACTCTTCACCGGTAGGAACAGGTAAGTGTTCTGATCGTAGCGGCGGGGATTAATTAATTAATCGATTGGTGGGTGGTGTGTACTGGGCGGAATAAAGACGAAGGCTTAGGCATAAAATAGAAGCAATTAGGGTTATTGCCGTTCTGAATGGCATATGGCCTGTCGGTGCCCGTTTGGGCACTTGCTACTAGATGTGGTCAGTAATACTACCAAAGTTGCAGTCATTCTCTTTGGTGTCTATACATTATTCAGGCCATTACACATAGCTGGATGGTCTGTGATATTAGCACCGGATTGGGAACTGAAACATTAGAAATAGCTGTACCTCACCTTCTGCCTGTGCTGGTGGGTTACTGTCTTTACCATCTGTTGATACTGTACCTGGGACTGCAAGCAAGAGTTGTGCTCTACCCGTGACACATGAGCAACAGCTTTTCTTTCCCCCAAAGCATCAAAAGGCTCATGCTTAAGCCTTTGCCACATCTTGTTACTAGAGTTTGGTGGAATGGTAGTAGCCTGATTGGATTGGTTATGGATTGAGGGATGGCAATTGCTGAACTGTGTGCCTTTGTATGCGAATGCTGCTTATGTTAGGGTGAGCTGTTTATGGACTATGATTGGTGAAACGAAGTCAGAAGTAGAAAACCTACATATGTATGTTAAAGATAAAAATTGTAAGTGTAGATGTATTTTTCTATGATCTGGGTCATATATAGATGGTTAAGATCAATCTAAATCCCCTCGATCTTCCTAGACCTGTGCTAAAAAGTATGCCAAGCATCTATAAGTTGTCATGATCTGAAGAAAACTTATCTTGATTTTAGTGTCAGAATTAGATGATAGTGAGCAGCGATATATATACTGTTCCTTGTAGAAATGGTTGGGTGGCCATGGATTGTGGATTCGTGAGTAAGATAAACTACCCTGGTGCCTGTGAATCTTGATCACTTGGTGATATTCCTTTTCTTGATTAGTTCATTTAGGTGTGCAACGTTGTGTGATGCTGATTATAGAACTATATGGCAGTATATTTCTTGGGTATTCATGACCTAAATTTTCAGTTGTCTGTGATTTCGACATTAGATATTGCTATTGCCTGGTCTAGATTATTTGAGCTTATTGCTTACTACTTGTATCCTTTGAGTCCAAGCTACATGAAGCCATTGCCACATCTTGAGCACAACAAAAATGCCAAAAATTTTATGGGCACCCAATGTTGAATTGACAGGGTATCTAATGATACATAATCGAACATTAATCGTCTGACTCCCCAGCCTCATATTCTTCAAGCTTTTTTCCCTTCAGTATAACACCAGTGTCTTTATGTGTTAACCACACATTGATAACAATAATCTTATGCTTTGTTCCTTTTAAAATACTGCAGGCAAGTTGTTAGAAGCAACGTGCCAAATGGCTGGCTTCCTTGGTCAGCGATCGCGATTCGCAAGCTGCCAGTAGACGGCGAAAGATTGATCTGATGATACCGAAACACGAACTAGAATGAGGTGATGGACTGTGCTGGAGCCGTCCACATTACCATTTGTTTTTTATTTTTATTTTTTTTATTATTACGAATAATAAATCAGGTGGGGAATGTATTCTGGTGGGTGTTGGTGTGTCTGAAAAAAAAGGCAGGAAAATGTTCATACTTGAAGACCGAGATCTTCTGTGTATAGGAGCGTTTTTTTTAATATATTTTTTCCGTCATTTTTTCTTCTGTTTCTGTTTTGACAGAATGCCGAGTAAACAATTAAATATTGCAGCATCCTTGGTGTTAAAAGCTTACTAGATCTAATCATTTATGCGAATCTTTTTCTCTGAAGATTATGAGGCTATGATTTGTCATTTGGACGTACAGGCCTGCATTATTCGTTCGAGACAGCGGACTAATCAGCGTGAGAACATGAATACACGATGTACCTGCTGAACTATAAACTATAGATGCTCCAACTAAGAAGCAACGACGTCGTTATTAATGAAACAAAGCGACAGCTAATGTGAATTGACTTGGCCTAATACCACAGCATCTCTACTAGTATGATCCATTAGTGCCCTACAACTTACTACCTCCGTCCCAAAATACCTGTCTCTGTATGATTCAAATTTTGTCCTAAAATACTTGCCACCATAGAGTACTAATTGTTTCATCAATCACTTTCTATTCAAAAGTTTTCCTATTTTACCCTCAATAACCATTCAGCTTTCCATCATGAATTATTTATTAAGGGATATTATAGTCTTTTGTATTAAATCTTAATCTGTCTAAACAACCTAGAATGACAACTATTGTGGGACGAGCGAGTATATGAGGTTGCTATAATACTATACTAGTTAAAGCAAAGGAAGCATAACTTGCCCACCACTGCATCAGGTGATCGCATTGTAGTGGTAGATTCACCTTCAGAGAGTTGCAGTACACACTAAGAGCAGCTATTGGCTCTAATTTATCTATAGCCAATATAATAGCTTATTTATACAATAGTTACATACTAAACTATTAATACCTGGTCTCACCTGTCATACACATACTGCATCTTGAAGTCCGTGCTACAGCTGGTTACAAATATGTAACCCGCTGGTCTTCTCTCTCCTTATTTATTTTCTTAAAATATGTTTGCAGCTGGATTATAGCCTGCTATTGTACCTGCTCTAAGAGCAAGGTCAATAGTATAGCCAACTACTGGCTCCAAAACATCTATAGCCAATCTAATAGCTCATTCATACAATAGTTAAATATAAAAATATATTACACCATTAATACCCGGTCTCACCTCTCATACACATAATTTATTAGAGTCCGTGTTGCAGCTGGCTACAAATCTGTAGTCTACTTCCTTCTCTCTCTTCTCTTTTCTTCTCGATATATGGTTATAACCGGCTTATAGCCTGCTATTGTACCTGCTCTAAACACTACTACAACGTGCAGAACGTCAGAGTCTGGTGGTGGTCCCGGGCTCCCGGCACGACGTGCAGCGCAACGGGTGCTAGTAGTAGTATCTCTGCATCTGCGCCCAGTTGGGCGGGTGGATTGATGGGCAAAGCGACAGTGCCACGGCCTCCGAATCCAACGTGCCGCTCCGCTGGGAGAAAGAAGTGGAAGTAATAACCCAGGAAGGACAAAAAACGGCTTCATTTCACGTGTCTGCCCTTGTCCCCCAGACGGCGTTTGCCCTCGCGATCGGAGCTCCGTTTTATTACGAGCGATTGCGCGCTTTGCAGCACACGCCGCGCGGTTGGACGGTACAGCGCGTTCGTTCGCTCCGCCCGCCGAAAACATGGTAAACACGGCGAAATCACGCACCAGAATGCCATCGCGCGCAGGGGATCGAGGGCCAAGGATTATCACATGAACGACGGCGGCGGCGGCGAGGAACGAAAAACCTCTCTTTGTATTTTTAACGTCAGAAGAAAACAATCGAACCAATGCCAAGGAGTGACCGGACCCCCTCTACGCCTGTACGTACACGCACAACTCCTCCATCCATTTTTTCCCCGTTTCGAAATTACCAGCCCTATGGAAGACAACATATCGATCTCGTTGTCGTCGTCTCTACAAGTGTGTGACTGACTCTAGTGGCTGTTTCTCAAGACATCCTCAAGGCCTCCCTGAAGCCGATGCTGAAACTGTTCTGCAGCCCGCCGGACTTCTTCGCCGGGAGCCCCATCGTCGGCTTCTGCATCATCGCCACGAACTCGTTGTAATCTATGCGACCATCCTGCAAACACACCACAAAATGATCTGTCAGATGAGCTTCTCATAATGATCAAAATACGATGGGAAGAAAAATAAGTTTTTTTTTTACTGACGTTGTCTTCGTCGACTTCTCTGATCATCTCCTCGAGCTGAACGTCTCCCAAGCCGAACTCCTCGCAGGCGAGCTGCAGCTCATCGGCTGTGATATAGCCGCTGCCGTCCTTGTCGAAGTATTGGAACGCCGCGAACAGGTGATCCTCCCGCTCGATCTTGTTCATATGCAGAGTTGCAGCGATGAACTCACCGTAATCTATCGTGCCGCTGTTATCTACATCCGCCTGTAATAATAACACGATTTCAGAATTCAGAAACAAATACAATTTTGAGGTTTTCGACGAGTAGAGACCACCGTAAAAGTACTCGACGGAATTGGTAGATTTGCTTAAGAACTTACAGCTTGCATGAGTGCGTAGATCTCGGATTCTTGGAGGTTAGCACCAACTTTTTTCAGCCCAACCTTGAGTTCTTCGAAGGTGATCTGTCCACTGTTGTCTGTGTCGATCATCTTGAACATTTCTTTCAGGCCGGCGATTTCGTCTTCAGATAGGTTCTCTGCAATGACCTGGAATCAACAAAGGTATCAGGACATGCAGTTAAGTTTTATTGGACCTTTCAAGATGAACAACATTCTCCAACTAATAGAACATTGGATACTTATTTTTTAAAATGATTATGTACTGTATCTTGCATGAGCTAAACTCCAAACAGATTTTCCTTTGGTGCATGAGGACAAAAGGCCAAAGACAAGATGGTGCTATCCTAATATTGGGAAAATATTTGATAGAGAAATCAGAAACATAGTAACAATTTGTCCAAGTCATACTTACCCTAAGAGCCATCTTTTTCAGCTTATTCATAGCTGAGAATTGCTTCATACGAGATAGAACAGCAGAATCCAGGGGCTTGTCAGGAGCCAAACCACCAACCTGGACCCATGGATGCCCTGAAAAGATGATAATGCCAAGTAAATCAGACTGCACTGTTCATGGCCTGCAGCCCTGCACTACTAAAATAGCTAGAAAAATACATTTAGGAATATATCAATGGAAATTAATCAAGTAACTTACTTAAAACTTCATGAGCTGTCAATCTCTTCTTCGGGTCCCTAACAAGCATTCTCCTTACGAGATCTTTGGCACCTTCAGAGATGCTAGGCCATGGTTCTGACTGAAAGTCAAGTCTACCATGCAAAACCTCTTCAAATATACCCTGCTCGTTCTCTGATTCACAACAATGGAGAGCTTAATTAGTACAAGAGTTCGAATCAAAATACATCACATTTTGTCGCGAAAGGTAGTATAACTGTTTTGTGATTGACTGAAAAATCAGCAAAATTCTAACCTGCCCAAAATGGCGGCACACCACACAACAAGATGTAAATTATCACACCAGCGCTCCAGACATCAGCCTCTTGACCATATTTCTTTTTCAGGACTTCTGGCGCGACATAGTAAGGGCTACCAACAACGTCAGTGAATACTTGACCTGGAATAAGAACGGCATATGAGTAGAAACCCAATTGAGAATGATTCTCATCTGAATGTTATGGTAGCAGACTGCAGAATGGTAAAGATATGCAGCCAAACTTTTTTGCAGAACTTATGCAGAAACAAATGGTGCTGAAAACTTTGAAATGTACTAGGTAAAGGAAATTAAGTTGTGAAGCACAAAATCTCACAGCAGTGTTAGTACTATAAGCACAATAATGCAGTTGTCCCAAAAACAAATGCTGAAACTCAAGAATTTCAGATTCACTAAAAATCAAATCAGTACATGAAAGATTAGGCCATATCATTCTCTACTTATCCATAGATGCAGTGTGATTTCTTGAACGGATTGGAAATCTTATTTGTTATTATAGCAGTTATAGATACTAAATTCAATGCGCCATTCTGGAAAAAAAATGAAAAGGGAAAAGAAAATGTGGTTCGCTCACCTGGGCGAAAGAAAATGGAGAGACCAAAGTCAATGGTCTTGAGAGCGGCCTCCTCCGTCTGGTCGGCGAAGAGGAAGTTCTCGGGCTTGAGATCACGGTGCATCACGCCCATGGAGTGGCACACCTCGACGACGCCGACGATGACCCTGGCAAGCTCCGCCGCCTTCCGCTCGGTGTAGTGCCCCTTCTGGACGATCCGGTCGAACAGCTCGCCGCCGGCGCAGAGCTCCATGACGAGGTGCACGGCGACGGCGTCCTCGTAGGCGCCCCTGATGGAGATCACGTTGGGGTGGCCGGCGAGGTGGTACATTATCTGGATCTCGCGGCGGACGTCCTCGACGTCGTCGTCGGTGACCAGCTTCCGCTTCAGGATGGACTTGCAGGCGAACTCCTTGCCGGTGGCGCGCTCCACGCACAGGTACGTCGTCCCGAACTGACCCTGCCCGAGCTTCCGCCCAAGGCTGTACTTGTCCTTGAGGTTCTCCGTCTTGCGCTTCAGCACCGAGCCGACGAGCAGCCCGGCGCTGGAGACGCGCTTCACCGGCGGCACCCTCGGCCGCGGCCTGGCAGCCTCGCCGGAGTCCGAGCCGGCGCTCGACTTGGAGGCGTCCTGCTCGGCGGAGGCGGTGTCCGTGGTCGAGACGATCTTGACGTGCTCGGGGGGCTTGTTTTGGACGGCGAGCGGCGCGTCGGAAGTCGGCGGCGGCGGCGCCGGCAACCGGCCCTGGCCGCCGCCGTCTGGGCCGCCATTGGCGCCGGGCAGCGCGTCGTCGCCGTCCTGGCGCGCCTTCCAGAGCACCGTGGAGACGGACTGGAAGAAGCCGTTCTTGCTGATGCTGGGGCCGACGCACGTGTTCCCCATTGCCGCCGCTCCGAATCTTTCTCGGACACCACGCCTCGATGTCGATCCAACAAACACCTTCGGATCACGCCGCGAATGTCTCTCCGCCCGCGCGGCGAAGCGCAACCGCGCCAAGCGACGATCTCCCCTCCCGCTCGGAGATCACCCGATCACACCCGGATCACGCGACCAAATCAGAATCGGCGATCGAACGCGATGCACCCATCGAAGTCAACGCCACCCATCGAAGCTCTCAGCACAAACGAGATCGTCCGCAAATTACAATCTCAAAAACTCAAAATCGCAATGCGGAGATGGCAGATTGGGGGCGGGAGCTAGCTGCTAACTACGCATCAAGGATCACGCATTCACGCTAGCTCTAGTGCTTCTAGTAATGGAGCTGGGAGCGAGACGGAATGGTTCAATGAGGATGAAAGGGTTGGTACGATGGACCACTTCTAGCTGCCGGCGGCAAGTGGAAGAAGAAGAAGCAGTCAAAGGCTAATTGCAAGAAACCAAGATTGCTCAAGGCAAAGAGAGAACAAGAAACTCCCAATTCCAAACCAAATTAACACAACGGCGAGCAGCTAGGGGTATATCAAGTATACAAGAACTGATGGAAAGGAAGGATAAGAGGAGAAGAAACCTGTGACACACTGACACCTACGGGAAAGAGTAAACAAGAACTACGTGACAGGGGGTACGAAGAGAGGGGAGGAGAAAGAAAGGAACAAAAAGAAATCCACGAGTAGGAGAGGTGGTTAAGGAAGGAGCAAATGATTTAGACAGGTTTTCATTTCCATGGATCATGCGGTGACTTGGACGTGGCACGGGAAGAAGGGGGAGGGAGAGGGCGTGAAGTGGGGGCGCCGAACGCGCCGCGGGGGGGAGCGTGTAAGTACGTAGGAGTACTACATCTATAGGTTTTTTTTTTTTTTGGCGTACTCTTGTGTCGTGTTGTTTCCATGTTTCTTCTTCCTTGCCCAACTAATTGCCTAACGCGAATGTGATCGCTGAAAAAAGAAATGGCAAATGCGAGAGCGAAGAAGGGGGAAGCGCGTGTGGCATGGTGGCCGACCAGGTCGTGCTCCTGTGCAAAAGTCCAAATCGCATCATCACCACCATCCAAGAAGCAGTGTAGGTAGAGAGGGAGAGAGCAACACTTCACACGCGGCAGGTGGCCGGTAACGTCCCAGTCACACAACGGCCTGCGACATGCAACGCTGATTCTACTTGATTATGGTTTGTAAATTCAACGTACTTGATTTATGGTTTGTAAATTCAACGTTTGTGTTGATAGGTTCTCTGAAAGAACTGGTCAGGCACATTGGATAAAAAGAAGCCGTTTCTAATGGAGACAAGACAGCATGGAGTTAGATAACACGGAACAGCTCATATCACACACACTAAACAATAGAAGAAAACTAAACTATGTCAGTATCCCGATTCGTATCTAGTATCTTACGATACTACGATTCTACCAAGCCGAAACGATACCGATCCCATCTAATATCCTAATTTTCATAATATCTCGATCCTACTATTCATTACTACACGATCCTACGAAATCTTAGGTGGTATCCCGATTCTACGATCCCTACGATACTACAAAATATTATTTGAAATAATATGGTTTGAAAATAATGTAACTAAATATGCTCAAATTTATATAAAAATTAGTTAGATATATCAAAACCAACGTGGTTTCTCTTGATAAATGTCTCTATTTGCATGGCATATATCATCATTATATTTTTTTAATATAGAATGGCTATATATAATTAATATAAATATTAATTAAACTTAAAAAAAGAAAATCTCATAGTATCCCGATACTACGATACGATATTACTTTGACCAAAACGATCCTATTTAGTATCCCGATCCAGACAACCTTGCGTAGTAGTACGTTGAAATGTAAAGCACGCAGGATGTAAAACTCAGTGGGATTTGAAGGTTGATAAACTAGGGAGATTCTATACTAAAGAGTTCTGGGCATGTCGGATGTAAACAAAAAGAACAAATACAACAGTGTACATTACACTCCGAGCCAAATATATCGGAGGCAAATAAGACAGCAGATGCGCAGGGAAAAGAGAACAAAATTACACCTCGGGATACACTTCTTTTTTGTTCTATTTTACACTCCAATAGCACAGGCATACAACAACATGAAATCCGGCTTTGCCAATGGAAGGAATAATTGAGTGGTAATACACTACTGACCTTGGGGTTTACAAGCCAGCCGGGTGGTGCTGCGAAAACTGTGCTGACGCTGGAAAATTTGTATGACCATACGAACCATGGTCGTAGTCCCGCTCTGATGATCACCACATGTTGCCAGGCAGATCCAAAATGGCACCATGAAATGCACATTTGAACAGCGCGTCTTATCTTTTCTTTGGGTTCCTTTTGACCTTGATCACCCTTCTGCTAGATTTGTCGCCGCCTCCGCCACCACTTCCCAAAGAGAAGTTCCCACCCTGAAACTCTAGGCTACCACCGGCAGGCGGGAATGCCGCATTCTGCTGCATGGAACCTTGTTGGCCCCCGAACTGGAAAACTCCCGCGGACGGGACTGCTGGAGCACCAAATACTGGAGCAGCGGGTGAACTAGCAGGCTGCCCAAATGGTGAGGAACCAAATATCGGTGCTGGTGCTGGCGCTGGTGCTGCTTGGTTAGTGTCATCTGCCATGCTGTCTTCGACATTCATCTGATCATTTCCAGGAGATCCCATGCCGAAGGCTGTGTTGGCATTTGTCATCCCAAAAGCAGGCTGCGGAGTAGATGAATTCATGCTTGCTGAGGTAAATGAAAAAACTGGAGCTTGTGAGGAGAAAGCCGGAGATGACTGTGCTCCAAATGAAAAACCTCCTCCTGAAGAAGCCGATTGGCCAAATGTAAACATGCTGGGAGGTGATGAACTCGAACCGAATGGGTTACTGAAAGCAGGGGATGATGAAGCCGTAGAACTGCTGCTGAACATACTTGTGCTGGCCATAGTTAAAGATGACCCAGCAGAAGAGCTAGGAGATGAAAATGCGAATCCACTTCCAGGGCCAGAGAAAGTAGTTCCTGATCCAAATGGTGAATTACCAAACAAAGACCCGGATGAGGAAGTTGTCACTCCAAAAGGCACAGTTCCAGGCCCAGACGAGGTGGTTCCAGCTCCAAAAGACACAGTTCCAGGCCCAGATGAGGAGGTTCCTGCTCCTGCTCCAAAAGATAAAGCCCCAGTTCCAGATGAGGAAGCTCCTGCTCCGAAAGACAGAGCCCCAGTTCCAGATGAGGAAGCTCCTGCTCCGAAAGACAGAGCCCCAGTTCCAGATGAGGAAGCCCCCGCTCCGAAAGACAGAGCACCAGTTCCAGATGAGGAAGCTCCTAATCCGAAAGACACTGTGCTAGGCCCAGATGAGGATGCTCCAGTTCCAAAAGATGTGATCCCAGAACCAGTTGAGGCTGTTCCGACTCCGAAAGCTACAGATCCAGACCCAGACGAGGAAGCTCCTGTGGTAGTGGTCACAGTTTGAAACGGCGAACTAAACTGAACAGGTGAACTCTTCGATGGCTGCGACATTGTGCCCTCTGACTGTGGCAGTTTGCTACCAAAGATCGTGCTGGTGGCAGATGGTTGGGTGGTACTGCCATCAACAGATGTACTGAAACCAGCAGATTGAGCTGGGGAATTGAACCCAAAAGTGTTGTTTCCTGAGCTCGAAAATGTAAAAGGTGCTGTTGAGGCAGAAGTAGTTGAGGCAATTCCATCATTTGAAGCTGCAACCGTAGAAGATGAAAATGTTGCTATGCTTGAGAAAGCAGAAGAGGATGTGACTGGAGAACTTGAAATATTTGAAGAAATAGGAGTGGTACTTAGATTTGATGATGCCTTGTTGGCTGTATCCTGGGCAGTAGATTTGGCTTCAGCTATAGCATCCCCAGTACCGAACAATAAACTGCTAGCTGGCTTTGCTACTGTATTTGTACTATCTGATTTAGTTGCTGCCACCATTGAAGTGCTTGAACCAAAATTGAATGTCGGAATTGCAGGGATTGGAGATGAAACAGGTGGGCTGGTACTGGATGGAGCAAATGTGGTCGATACAGTGGATGGAGCCAAGCACACTGCAGGCTTATCGATTGGTGTTACATTTGATAACTTTGATGATGATGGCAGTGAGAATCCATTGCTCAGGCTTGCTGTAGTTGATGCAGCAGATGCAAAGTGGAAAGGAGCAGCCGAGGGTAACACCTTATCTGATGATTTATGGAGTTCTTCTGTTCTTTCTCTTTCATTACCTCCCTCCAAATTAGTAACGTCCAATGTCATGGGCTTGGTGACACTAGAAACATAAATAGCAGAAAACATAAGCGGTTACTCCATAGATAGAAAGCAATTCTACACTACAAAAGGGATATCCTATTTTAAAGCCCTGTTATGTTATTTTCCAAAAAATTCCTCCAAACAGCAAATAAGTAATCAAAGATTGAAAAAAAAAAGGAATATCCTGATAGGCTGTACAGGCATTTCAATTACATATTTACGATCCATCCTACTAAAAGAACTCCTGGAATAAAATGTACCATCTCTTAACATGTATATACAAATTATGACCGAGTTAAATAAGAGTACTGTACAGGATCTTCAGCCTTTACCATACATGTCATGCCATTGTGAGAAAAAAAAACCATAAGGGACTTCTCAAGTCAATAGCTAGAATGAACATTCTTTTTAGCAGGTTATGTGTTAGTAACAAATGAATTTGCAAGCACTTGCAGAAAAACGAATTTGCAAATACTGGGTTGTTTTTGTTTTATAGTTTTTACTCTTCCTCCTTCCAGAAGATGACTAGTGCAAATAATTAATGAGAAAACGGAATAGGGAGTGCCAAGAAAATCACCTCTCCCCAAGTCTTGCTTCTGTTTTTACACTAGCAGTGTTTGTTTGTTCTGAATCTGGTGTACTGGACTGCTTGAGACCAAGTATAGAAGATGATGCACTGATCAGCTTATCGTCCTTATTTGAAGCAAGTGGCACTTGCGACACAGAACTCTCCAGAAGGGTGCCAGAAGGTACATGTGGAAATTTGAAACCATTGTTGTTGTCTGAAGGAACATCATGAGTAGCCCTGTTTTCAGGATCATTAGGTGAAAATAAGCCCAATGGACGGGCATCTTTCAATGCGGATGCTATAGGCTTTTCACTAACTGGAGAACTGACAGCCTTCTGCACTGAATTTGACTCAACTTTTTGTTTGAATAAAATTGGTTCAACTTTCTGCTCCTTCTTCAGATCAATTTTTTTATCAGTTGTCTTCACCTCAGTCTTGCCCATTGAATTTTTAGATGGGACAGGAGCCTCCTGGTCATCATCAAACTCTGGTAGATCCTGCGACAAAAAAAGGTGATAAAGAATAATCTCAGGACATGAATGAGCGTTTAATATAATTCGAGGTACTAAGAGTAAACTTTCCCCATACCTCAAAAACAGCCATTTTAAAGCCCGGTTTGCTTGATGTAGTTGCGGCAACTGAAGACAGAGCAACATTATCAGACTTAATGTCTTTGTTGCCTAAATCCTTAAATGAATGTGACAGAAGTTTTGATGATCCATCTTTTCTCAGCTTGTCTTTACTCGATGGTGAACCATTCAGTTCTGGATCAAGGGAACACTTAACACTATCCATAGGTTGAAATTTCTGGGAACTACTAGGGTCACTCCCCCCGTTTGGCTCATTGCCTTGCCTAACAGGTTGTTTTGACATGGAGCAACTTGCATTCCCAGCAGCAAATTGTGGAAGAGACAGCTTCTCTTTTGGTGACGGAACTATTATATTAAGCTGCTCAAATATCTTTTCAGCCATCTTGTTTGATTGAGGTGACGCGGCAAGAACATTATCACTTGAAATTTTACCATCTTCATCATTCCTACGTGCTTCTGCAGGTTCCACAGATTGACCCATCCCCAGCAATAGTCTTTTCGAACTAGGTGAATCCCGAATGGGTGAACCACCATCGGTCAAATCTGAACCAATTGTACGGCTGGGAAGAAAGTTTCCTCGCGGGCTCGAGCGAGCATCTCTAAAAGTAGACATCATATTTGACTTTTGGCGAATCCTGCGTATGGGACCAATAGATCCAAGCTCATTCTCCAATTCGGTACCTCTTCGTTTCAAGACCTGTTAGGGAGACATAGGAATAAGAAAAGCTCTGGTATGTCTAGTTTAGATCATATATCATGGATAATGTTCTCAGTGGTGCAAACCCTGCAAGTCTAAAGATGTTGCCACGACACAACACACTATCAAGTCCATGATGACCAGCACTTTATACCACATATATGCTTTGCATTTGCAACGATACAGACATATATAAGAAAAAGAAAAGAACCTCAATAGCTAGACAGTTTATTCAACCGTAACACCTTCTCAGTAACATGAACTTGTTCAACTAAGTGTATAGCAAATTTAAAATATATACTGTATATAGTGCAGTATATGTTTCCATAAAGTGCTAATAAATTACCTGCCTGCCGCCAGAAACCAAACTATTAGCCCACGTCTGAGATGATGAAAACGGTGACATATTTATATCATTGGAAGAGCTTGGTCCCTGTGAGATCATTGTTAGCGCATCATTATACTGAACAAGAAAAAAATTCGAGCGCCAATAATCAGTATGGCATGTTGAGAACACATGAAAACATGACTGAGAATGATTTGACATTATGTGCAGTAAATACGATACCTTAAAGAATGGGGAACAGGACATTCTATATATTGCTGACCGCCCACGTAATCCTGGAGTTACATAGCCATTCACAGGAAGCTCAGAGTTTTCATTGCTAAATTGACTCAGTTCTTGCACAAATGGTCCTCCAGGTCTCCTTCTATCATAGGCAATGTTGCTTGCTTCTGCCTTGTTCTTCAGGAGTACTTGGCTCCGCAAACTGTTTGGTCGGTTTTCTTTCGAATAACGGGAATTCATATATTGCTTTGCAAGCTCTGTGGGTGAACTAGCACCACAAACCGGATCCTACAAAATAAACAGAAATAAAATTAAACACAGACTAAAGTTCCAAAGGAAGTTGAATAAAAGGACACACTTGCTTGCTTTTTTCCTAAATAAAAGCACTGAAAAACCTAAGTAGCAAAGTTGCAATATGGTAGTTGGATGGAGCATGTAAACGAAAGGTAAAATCCACTGCCTTTTATGCATGTAACATGGGAATTTGTAGGAATTGAATCCAACAATCATATGACATACCAACACTGCAAAAAGGGCCGTTTAGCTGCACATATCCTATATAGCTAGCACTTAAACATATTAAAAGGTCAGTAAAGAGCTTTGATGCACAATCAAGCCTAAAAAAATGACAGATCCAACAAATCCAAATCAGCATTTCTCAGCAATTAATGCAGCATCTAACATGTGTGCACCCGACAAATATTTTTGCACTCACGAGTTCAAGTAACAAGAAGGCTACTTTAGGAACTACAACCTATCTTGCATTAAAAGAATCAGACAATAAAAGGATTAAAAGAATCAGACAATAAAAGGAGCTTCCGTAATGGGAAGATGGGAAAAAGGGTAATACAGTATATCAGTTGGCATTAGAAACAAATCAAACCAGCAGACTGCAGATGCCTCAGTACCAACAACATAAACTTTCAGCGTTTGCCAGGTATGATTAAATTGTTCTTTGTTGCCTTGAGGAGATTTATCCATTATCCAGAATTCATGGACTAGCATTTAGAATAAAAAATATTCATGACCAAAAGAACTACTTACATCAGCAGCAATGGAATGATCTGCAGCCATCCCATGTGATGTGGAGCCTCCTATACCATCAATTGTATTCCTTGCTTCATTCTTATTCTCAAGGTTATCTGCCGGTGCAGACAAATCAGACTCCACAGTTCTTGCACGCAGTAAGTCTGTAAGGCGGTCAAACTCAACCCTGCTGATACAAAATCACATTGTCATTGGCAGCTTTAAAAGCATGGGACAGAAGGGATACTGTCGTTTAGAATTTTAAGAGGACCCCCAAAAAGTTGACACCAACAAAAAAGGAAAGAGAACAACAATGTTTGATCCTCCAACGATTGTGGACAGAAGAGTTGAACATCACAAAACCAATATAGCCATCACACCAGGGGTAAATCAACATTGTTTGATACCTCACTGGTTAACTAAAATCAGTTATCATGGAAGTACCACTTCAAGAAGATTAATATGAAAAATACTTTCCTTGTGAATGTTTTCCTCATTAACAAGTGCTCTACTTCAGACAATGCCTTATTGTCCGATGTACCAGTGGGGTTCTTCCCTTTCTCGAGGATTAGTTTTGAACCCTGCATCAGATTTTTTTTATAAAAATAAAGGAATAAAGGGTAAAAAAACACCAAGCGGAATATAATAGGTTAACCAAAAGTATACAGCACAAGTTGCCAAACAATACAACCGACTTTTTTTTTTTGCAAGCACTTGGTTGTAACTTACAGTTTGTGTTGACTCAGGTAAGCCTTGGTTTGGCTCATTATCGCTTCCTGCATGCATGAAGCGGCTATAAAATTAGTAACGTACTGCAGTTTAGTACGCCAAGCACAAAATTATCAATAGGTAATACTGCAGGCAGACAAAGCAAGACCATATCATACTGTATTCTTTCCATATGGTTTTAAATAAAAATAAAAAGATCGGATATTACACTGAATTAAGATTGTTTTAAGTGGCATAAATAAATTCATCATACTACACTTGATGTTTTTACCTTAGAGCACCAAATCCTTCTAGTCTTTGGGACATACAAGCAAGTAGTACACTGCTATGGTTTTAAATAATAGAATGGGACACTCTGGTATGATTTAAAATTAAAACACACAAATAGGAGGTGATGAAACTCCACACTAAACTTCCATTGTAGAACAGCGTCATTTTCATCACGAGTCTACTGCTCCATATCAAGGAGGATAGCAACTTTATAGCTAAAACCAATCAGACTAGAAGTAGGAGCCAGCTAATCTGAGCTAAACCCTAGAACGCCCTGGATGACTGAAACCCTAGCGCAAAGCTAACGAGCACGAACCGCGGGAGCAAGCACGAGTCTTCCCACATGGGAGCGTACAGGAACCACATGCTCACCGTGAGGCGTGGACTTCGGCGGGGCCGGAGCCGGCGCAGGGTCGAGGCGCTTGCGGAAAACCGTCGAGAACAGCCGCGCCGCGCCACCGGCGATGAGGCGGGACGCCGGGTCCACCAGCCTCGACACCCACCCACCACCACCACCACCACCCTGCGGCGGGTACGCGTCCTCCGCCTCCGCCGCCGCCGCCGCCGCGGCGGCGAGGCGGCGCGCGGCGGCCGCGGCCGGTGGGCGTTCGTAGGGGGTCGCGGCGGCGCGGGATGCCGGGCGGCGCCGGATCTTCCCCCCGACGCCTCCGTACGGGCTCGGCTCCATCCCCCCCGCGGAGGCAGAGGCGGTGTCGCGGCGCGGAGGCGGTGACGCGAGGAAGCGAGGAAGAGAGAGAGAGAGAGGAGGCGCGCGGCGCGGAGAGGGAGGCGGGTTGGAGAGGGGAAAGAGAGAGGAGGGAGGGGGTGGAAGGCTAGGGCTCTCGCGACTCGCGAGGAGGCCCGTGTACGTCGCAGCCCTTCCCTTTTGGTGCTAGCCGTAGGCGCGGGGCGCGTGCTGATAACGAATACGTATTTCGTACGCCCGCCTTCGGTTTCCTCAAGCTTAACTAACCGCCGCCCCCGGTTAACGTTCGAGTTCGAGTCGGGGCCGGCTAGGCTAGAGCCGTTACGCCCCACCAAGATTTTAGCGGGAAATTATGTGTTACTATTAAGTCGTCCCATTTAAGACGGAGAATTTTGATGAACTTTTATATACGAAAATTCTGTAAACATCAAATTCGTAGCATGTGTAATACTCCATCCGTCCTATAATATAAACGCTTTTGTAATTTTTATGGGGATTAAGGAGATGTGAAATTAAACATGAGAATGTCATGATTGGTCGAGTTAAAAAAGTATGTGTAAGATGGTTACAATTGGTTAAGATAATAAGATAGTAGGTGGAGAAATTCCTATATTTTAGAATAAAATTTAAAAATTAAGATGGTTAATCAATATTATTAAGATAGTAGGTGAAAAATTTGCTATATTTTAGGATATTTTAAAAAATTAAGATGGTTACTATTGGTTAAGATAAGATACTAGGTTGAAGAGTTGCTATATTTTAAGATATAAAATTTAAAAATTAAGATGGTTATGATTGGCTAAGATAAGATAGTAAGTGGAGGAGATGCTATATTTTAAGATGAATTAAGATGGTTACAATTTGTTAAGATAAGATAGTAGATGGAGTAGTTGCTATATTTTAGGTCATTTAAAAATTAGAACCGGGTTTACCTTATCGATTACAATTACCTAGTAGGAGTTATTATTACACGTTGAGAACAATTATCGACAAATTTTGAAGAAATTTCATCAAATTGCATCGAATTTTATTCCGACTTTTGTTATAGGTACCCATTAATAACCCTGATAGGAACGTAAAAGTCTCATAAGATTCCAAGCATGTATGCACTCGCATTCATAACTAGTGTCCGTGTGATATCCGACGTCCTTCCATGTATAAAAAACAGGTCAAATATCCAGAAGTGACCTGTAAATGCCGAGTTGCAAGAAACAAAAACCATTTCGACGCACGTGGAGCGGTCTACCTAAAATTTGCTTGGTAGAGCTAATAAGCATGGGCAAGTGCATGCTCCACAACAACCGCATGTCCGCATCCACCGTGATCAAACGGCTGCCGGTTTTGTGCTTGTGCATTAGGGCGATAATGGCTAGTCAGCAAGCAATAACCTTGTCTAGCTGATTGGGTTTAGTCCCAACCATGACAGGTGATCGACGCTGACAAGCCATCAAGGAAATGAAGCAATGGTCCCATTTCAATTCTTCCATGAAAGCGACCGGACTCCACAGCCAGAGCAGAGAGACAGATCAACGACAGGGCAATGTCCAATCAAGTATACTGAACATAAGCAGAAATTGACTATAGTTCTTGCATAACACCATAAGTAGTAAGATGTTCAACTCAGGGAGATTAAAACGGCTTTAGTGGAACATGTTGGTAGGACTATGGGAGTTCTGCAAGTACATTGCTGTGACTCCAGCTGAATTTAGATGAGAGCAAGAGGTGAAATGAACCCGATGCTGAACCCAAACGAGATGCAGGTCAGTTCCTTGTTGCCGTCGTCTAGTAGCCTCATGGTGAGAGTGTAAGAACCCTGCAACACAACATTATGTTAGAATGTCATACAGAAAGTTAGAAGTCATATCACATGTTCTCTATCCCCTCTTCTTGGGTAGTTAGGAAATTCATTAACAAAAGAATATCTTCTTCACCAACAGAACTAAAAGCATGCTGCAGTTATGCTTACTGGTGGGGTGATTGATGGTAAAGTCTGTTCGTGCGCGAGCACGAATTCACCAGTTACTGGGCAAGAGGTCTCCTCACAAAGGTTGTGACTTTCTGAATGGACATGGAAAAAGAAGTACTTGACATCTATCACGAGCTTCCCCTTAGTGATGCTTTTATCTGCCAGCAGTCATGAAAAAGTCCCCAGTCAGTACTCAAAGGCAAGAATCTACTGGCGTAAAACTTTATAGTAGTAGCTTTTAAAAATCAAATATCATAAGAAAAGTGAGCTAGGAAGCATATATTTGTAATGTATCTTTGTATTCATTGAATACTCATCATTAACTTCAAATTATATGCTATGTTTGCTTTCCTCAAACAAATTACTGAATGAATACAGCCTCAACAACACCTCAAATTTGTTTGGCACATAATGTAATGAAATATGAGCAAAACTCAAATATTCCCTATAAAGAAAGAATCCACGCATCTACCAAAATATAGAAACAACACAAGGGAAAAGACAGTGACAGCAGCTGTGCTGCCAGAGCTTCGTACATTCAAATATCCAAGCCTATGTACTGTAGTCATGCTTAAGCCATACACACACTTG
The DNA here is from genome assembly GCA_000338895.3 of Oryza meridionalis. Taxonomy (NCBI): domain Eukaryota; kingdom Viridiplantae; phylum Streptophyta; class Magnoliopsida; order Poales; family Poaceae; genus Oryza; species Oryza meridionalis. Next base: position 36,840,750 of record CM002526.2, on the reverse strand, counting down.
ACAACCATACCAAGAACTTTTGATGTATCAGTACTTCACTGAGTGTTAAGTGAGCAGTGCCGTGATACTTGTCACGCAACAAACAAAGTTAGTAAAATACACAAAAGTAACCGATATGTCAAGTGGAAAGAATGCACACAACTTTATCGAACTTATTGTTGGTTGATCTTTTTCAACTATAAATAACACTAGATAAAAGATGTAACAAGGATCAATTGATACATGGTCTGCGGATATTGTCTGTCCAACTGTCACAACGGAGGTATTATAGCTTTCCTCACAAGAAGTTGTCTAAATTAAGTAGACAGAGTAGCAACAAGAAACTTCTAATGTGTCAAATAGTCCCAGAATATTAACGGTTAATGCTACACTATGTCTAATGAGATGAATAAGTATTATGATGTTTACAGAAAACATGTGTTAATACTTTTGTTTTACTTAGTACGAAGTGAGACTAAATAGCCACATCATATTTGTATTGAGCGGAATGTTGGACAAACAATATAGAGCTAATTAAACTAGGTGGACGAAAATTCCCTTGCTGTTGCTGAATTTAGACTTGTAGCTCAAATGTACTCTACAGAAAGGGATGCTTCTTGAATAAAATCAAAACATTTAGGTTATTCTTATTTGTAGAAATTTCCCCCCTTTGCTACCAGAGCAATTTAAGCGGGATCACAATGAACATTTGTCATTACAGTGCACAGATGAAGAACTTCAGGGCACCCAGTCATAGTAAGCTCAAACATGGGCATCAACAAACAAGGAATGGGCATGAAACTATGGCAAACTACACTAAATCCAGCATGCATATACAGATGCACACATTGTCATAATTTGCAAGTTGCAACCAACAAACATTCGGTGCTCCATCCGCAAATAGCATTGCAATGAAAAATGCCATGTGAAGAGCAGTCTAACAGAAACACCTGCAGGCTGCTGCGCAATATTTCCATGTTCTAACAGCCAGCAGTTGTTCCTTACTTCCTTGCAACAAAAATTCCATCAAAAAGATTGTACTGTTACTGCAAATTGGACCAATTCATAAATAATGCCAGTGAATGGACAGCGCTAGAGCAAAACTCACACTAATTCGACTCCCGATCCGACTACTGCATATTCCCAGTAAATCCCCCAACCGCATGACCGCACTAAACTGCAACCCGCCGCAGTAACAGATCGGTGCTTGGTGCTTACCCGTGGATGCGGAGATCTTGAAGGTGGCCGGCTGCCCGCTGACGACGGGGTCAGGGACGATCTCCACTCCGCTCACCTTCACAGGATAATCCCGCCCCTGCCCTGCAGCAACAAACCCCACCACACCAAAAGCGGAAACGTAAGCTTGACACGAGACGGGAGGCGAGCGAAGCTGCGGAACGGAGGGGCCTCGAAGCACTCACTGCAGTACTCGACGTCGGTGGCGGCGGCGGAGGCCGGGAGGAGGAGGAGGGTGAGCAGCGCCGCGGCGAGGAAGACGGGGAAGCGGCGGCGGTCGGTCGCCATCGCTGCAGGTGCCAAAGCTCCGCGTGTCGCGACTCGCGAGGACTAGAGGATTCGCAGGTGGACACGACGCGACGCGACGAGGACTCAAATCATCAGGTCTCAGGTGCGTGCTGAACTGCTGATGGATGCGGCCTTCTCATGCCGGCCTATGGGCCTTTTAATGGGCCTAGTTGCTCAGGTCTACTCCTTACCTATTAATTCCTAGTATATACTTATCGATAATTTTTTTTATCAGATGTAAATACAATACAATCATATTATAATTGTATCTTAACTTGCATGTAACTGCAATACAATTCGTAATTTGCGAAGCGGAGGCCGTGGGACTAAATATCCTCACTCGTGTGTGCACTATGATTTTTTTCTTCCCAACTTGCAACTATTAGTTTTTTTCTTCCCAACTTGCATAGAAATTGAAGTAATCAAACTAATGGTTCAATATTATGTAAAGGTAACATACAAGTTATAGTTATACAAGTTCGAATGTAATTGTACTGTAATTATACAGTATTTACATTTGATAAATATTTGGAAGAAAATTTGTCAATATATATAGCAAAATAGTGTTCCTGACTTACAAAAAAAAAGTTTTGTTTTAGTTCTTGGCTGCTAGTTTCTTGTTGATCTCTTTTATTATGATTACATGTAACATACATATGCGTATATTGGTGACTCGTGAGTGTGTCTTCAATACACATGTAAGAGATGAAGACCACTGATGAATCTGTGATCTCAGCAATATGGAAAAGGAGCAAAATGACCGCATACTCAGCAAAAAAAGTGCTTACCTCTTTCAATTCATTGGTTCTCAGCAAGACCCGGTCTTCCTATTGAATTGGAAAGCGTTGGCATTTCCCAAGCAAAAATTTTTAGGATGGCTCATCTTGCACCAAAAGACCCTAACAGCCGAAAACATGTTGATTCGACACTGGGAGTGCGACTGGATCTGCCCTCTATGTAGAGGAGCCTTCGAGGATACTGATCACTTATTTAGGCAATGTGATTTTTTTAAAGAAACATGGAATCGGGTCTCTGCGGTGCAAGGATGTCAAAATCATCAGACATTCTCCTCTCTAAAGGAGTGGATGGCAGACATCATGCAGAATGAAAGCAAAACGGAAGCACGGAGAAAGGCGGGTGCTCTTATCAAAACTTGGTGGCACATTTGGCTACAAAGAAACTCAAAAATCTTTAGAGAAGAACAACGGGATGTGCAAAGGGCTTCACATCTATTCAGGAAAGTAGCTTTCAATTTTAGCCGCCATGATTATATCCCTCCCATCTGTTAAATCAAGATGTGTGGTCCTGCAGTTTTTCTTTATGTCGCTTATATCACTAATCGTGTAATCCGCTAACTATGTCAACCGCACTTTCTATCCTTCTCTAATATATTCGGCAATACTCTTATCGCTTTCCTTTCAAAAAAAAAAAATCTGTGATCTCACTAGATTTTACTAAACTGTATCTACATGTCCGTAATTCACTGTGATCTCTTTCATTTTTCCTTGGATGAAAACTAAATCCCCTGAGCAAGATTTTAATTTACTAATATTTCCTATTAGTTTCTTGTTTGAGTTAGTTTGGTCATAAAGAATGGAAGAGAAGACTGTACACCAACGTTCAATTGTTTAATGTGTTGTTACTTGTATTTTTGTATATACTGGGCTAGCTAGATTTTCCTTCCTTCAGACTGAATGCTACTACCTCCATATTTTAATATATAACGCCGTTGATTTTTTATCTAACATTTGACTATTCATTTTGTTCAAAAAATTTATGTAATTATTATTTATTTTATTGTGACTTGATTCATCATCAAATGTTCTTTAAGCATGATATAAATATTTTCATATTTTCGTAAAAAATTTAAATAAAATGAATAGTCAAACGTTGATCGAAAAATCAACGGTGTCCTACATTAAAATATGGAGGGGGTATTTTTTAAAAAATGTTAGATCTTGGGATCAGTCGGTCATTGTGAGGGAACTTTGGAGTAAATGGAATTAGTTTTGTATTTCTCTTCTCTTGCTTGATTGGCCAGCTTGAAGCTGAATTGGATCCCGAAGTCACATGGACCTGTACTAGAATAATACAATGCGAGTGCACTAGTGCTACTGTGCTAGATTATTTGTTATTTATGTTTTACTCTTAAGTCACATGTCATGAAAGCTTGAAAGGGACTAAATGATCATTATTAACCAAGCCCGGTGCCGTTGATGCAGGAATTGACACCGACGAAGATTGTAAGGGCGACTAGGTGCTTCATGAATCATGAACAAAAATAAGATGGCTTCTGCAGAGAGCTGTATGAATTATGCATTCTGAACCACTCTGTCTGACATAACCAGGCTGCAATATTTTTCCTACAGGGAATGGCAGGATTTCCACCTGATGCTTCGATTTTTTTTTTAGAATTTATTTCGTTTGCAAAGATTTAGTTTGTAATCTGCATCACAACGTGCAGACATTCCTTTAAGCTCTTGTTCTCCATGTGATCAGAGATCAACCTGAAAATGATCACAATCACATTCTAATTTATTCAGATATTCACAATATCTATTCGACTATTCCGGTCTTCCGGACCAAATCTTTGCAAATAGATCTGTCTGTTCAAATGATGTCGTGGAGCTTGGTGTCCAGATTTTTGCCCATGCCTAATTGTCTATCATACCAAAGAGCGGCAGAGTGACTCTTTTATATCATAGAAAGACTCTGCAGTGGGCAACATAGCTGAAAATGATTCCATAGCTTCTGTGGCAGGACACTGCAGATGTGAAGGTAATTTGCCAAATTAAGTTCTCCTTTTCTTTTCTTAGTAATTGTAAAAGAAACATCTGTTGTTGTCACTTGTCAGTAGAAAAAGGCTTGATGTAGATACGTCTTGCACTCTTGCCTTGTTTAGGCCAAATTAGCATTTTTCACTTTTGCTCTCTTTTCTTGAAGAGCATACATCATGATTAGTATATCCGTTACTTCAAAGCACAAAGTAATGATTTTGGCGTAAACTGATTGACCCAGCAAACCTGGGGGAAGGAGCAATCTATCTAGGGGACGGCCGTATATAGGTTGCTGATGTCATCATTTGGTATGCACCTATAGATCTTAGAATTATTCATCAAGGATACAATGCATGAGTGTTTGAACTGAGGTTAATCTGTTTACTGCATTCCATATCCTCAACAACCTCAATTTCTATGATAATATGCAAGTGCATTAATTAAATGGATCTTAAATGTTACCGTGATCTATTCCTGTTGAAATGCACATCTTCAATTTTAATTTCTTACAGATATTCATGATAGAATTTTACATCTATAAAGCATTCTGCAAATATGTTCCTACTTCGTACTTTGTTTACACTCATCTTCGTTCTTCTGCACTAAGCTTGATGATATAAAAATTAGATCTCTAGAAGGTTCATCCAAATTTGTAATCCATACATAATCTCCCTCCAAAGATCCAAAGTGAATCCTAATTCCAAAGAGAATCCTAAGCCAAACTTTGTTTATATCAGAAAAGAAAATCTACTCTGAACCAAAATTTACACCCAATTACCAAGAGGAAATTTCTAGTCCCTATCTTGAGGAATTCTTTTATGCATTCCATTTTGCAGAATACCCAAATTCCATCCTCAAGTTTAGTGTAATATGAATAAGAATTTTTTTTTAAAAAAAAGAAAACCAAGCAAGAACCTCCACGTGTCATGACGGCCTCGCCATTGCCAGCGGCGTGACCTCGGCGAGCGGCGTCGGCAAGGGGCTCGGCAGCGGCGACGTCCGGCAGACGGGGCAGGTCGGATGCTGCCGGAGCCACGGGTCGACGCACTCCCGGTGGAACAGGTGGCCGCACTCCGGCAGCATCCGGAGCACGTCGCCGTCGCCGTAGTTGTCGAGGCAGATCGAGCAGCAGCTGCACGTGGTGGCGCCGCCCTTCTTCGTCGTCGCCGCCGCCGCCTTCGCCGCCTCCTTCCTCGCCTCGCCGTACACCACCTCCGGGTAACCCTTGAGCGTCGCCTCGTCGATGCCGAGCTCGACGTCGTCGTGTTCGTGCCCGGCCCCGTCGCCGCCGCCGCCGCCCCCATCCCCACCGCGGTGCCGCCGTGACGATCCCGCCGCAGCCGCCGCGTCGGCCGCGGTGACGGGCGCGCGCGTGCAGAAGTAGGACGCGAGCGTGATGGTGGTGATGAGGAGGAGGATCCCGACGGACACGCCGACGCCGTAGCCGAACCCGCCGATGCGGTCGGAGCTGAACATGCCGACGGAGTTGCCGTCGCCCGGCGTCATCATCCCCGGCGCCCCAGGCGGCGTGCCGCCGCCGCTCATCGTGATCGAGCTTGATCAAGCAATGGCGATCGACGCCGAGCCAGCGAGTTGGTGTCGCCGCGCGCGCGCCGCGGCTGAGCTCGATGGTTTGGTGCGGTTTTTGTTTGGATCCAAAGCGAGGGAGGGGGAGGTTGCGAGTGCGACGTCAACGCTTTTGCATGTTGCAACACACAACTTGGACAGAGAGAGAAGGAGATGATGAGGTTGTGCAATGGTTTCGAGGTCAATGGCATATGGCCATGGTTTTTTTATTTTTGAAAAAAAGATTCAAATATGTTTAAAATAAGCTGAGTTTGTGTGTGATTTGCTGTGGGCTTTGTTTGTCCTTGCGTAGCGTACTATCTGTCGATTTGTTTGATTTGTAATGGTCAATGCAATCATGTGTGTGTTTGGGATTTGACTTTGCTCCGATGGGTTGTATTTCTCTTACGGTTTTTATTATATTCCAAAGTCGTGTGAAGCATACCGGCCATTTTGAGGAGTTTCGAGTCCAGTTTCTGCATTGCAAGCCAAGGTTTTATTTGAGTTGCAATTATAGTAGGCGGCATGTGAAGTACTATTTCACTCTTCTTTTTTTTGTGAACGGTACTACTCCTACTTTGAGATTTTCTTGCTTGACCTGTTTGCAAATCGTTGCTTCCTTTGCATTCTAGAAGAATAGAAGTCACCTCTTGTATTCTCCAAAAATAGTTTGTTTACTTCTGAATTCTGGAGTGAGCACTTCTTTACATCTGAATATCTTATTCATCGCTAAATAACATCTTTTTCGCCGGGTTGAGTGAAACCGCAGAGCCTTATAAATGGTTTTGATCAGATACAGCGTAAACATGGGCAAAAATATTTTTTTTGAACGACTCGCACGAGACGGTGCGAAGTTCTATTAATAGAGTAGGAAAAAATTACAAGATTACAACCCTAGAGGGTCGTAATCAGAAAAAAGGAAAAAATACCACCACCCACACACCGACATAGCCAACACACAAGCCCAGGAGAAGACTAGCACCGGACTGGCCGCCGCTAAGCGTGACCGGCCGCCACTAGACCAACAAAGAGACACAACCGAGATTGCGCCCTAGGGGATGCCAAAACGACATCTTCAAGAAGAGAAGCGACGAAAAAACCGCCACCGCGTCCGTCGGGACTCAAAGGAGCCAAGACTGGGCATTCGCCCGGCAATCACCCTTGAGGGGTGAGATCCACGACTGACACACCAATGCTCCACCACCACACAAGCTCTGCCGACATGTGGGACCCCTGCACCGGCATCCCCCGCCGGCCAGTCTTCGTGCGCCGAAGACTGCGCCACACCCACCGGCAGCTCCTCCTCACACCTAGGTCGCCTCCTTCACCGCCGGCCGCGTCTCTCGCGCCAAGCCGGCCTCCTCCACCGGACGCGCCTCTCGCGCCAATCTAGCCTCCCTCCATCGGCTGCGCCTCTCGCGCCAAGCCAGCCTCCAACTCCGCTGCCCGCGCCTTTCGCGCCGAGCCGGCCTCCACTGCCATCGGCTATGCCTCTCTGCGCCAAGCTGGTCTCCGACCTTTCCACCAGACGATGCCGCGCCGGCCAAATGCGGCCGTCTCCCACGCCCTTGGCTAGCCGTCCAAGGCCGCCATGCCTCCGGTGACCGCTGTCGCGACCACCAGCCACCATCTCCGCGAGCCGCCGCCACTGCTAGTGGCTGCTTCGCTGTCGCCCTCCGCCACGCCGCCGCCAAGTCCTCCGCTGGCGTCGTCGGTCGACGTCGCCGCCGCCAACTGCCGCAACCACCCGTCGCCGCCGTTGCCAACTGCCGTCACCAGCCGTCGCAAGTCGACCGCCGTCGCCGACCACCACAGCCGGCCACCCTCTAGATCCGGCCAAGAGGCGCGGATCTGGGGAGGCATCGCTGTCGTCGCTGCCGAGCACCGCGCCGTCGCCGCGCAGGGACCAATGCCGCCGTCTTCGCGCCGTGCCGGCCTCAGGCCGCGTCTCTCACGTGGGTCCCGCCACCAACGCTGGGCCCACACAGCCGCCGGTCTCTTTCTTCCCCGCCTCCACACCCGGCTGCACACTGTCGACGATGTGCTGGCCGGCCGCCGCCTCGACGGAGGGGATCCGGCCTCCCACGCCGGAGAGGACAGATCCGGACTGGGGGGCGCCGGATCCGGCGAGGAGGTTGCCGGATCCGGTGACTCCGCGCGCCGCCGGACCCGCCCTGTCCCTGCTGCCAGCTCCACCCCCTTCCTGTCGCCGCCGTCGCCAGCGCCTCCTCCGCCCCGTCGGCCGCCGCCAGCGGTGCCTCGTCCGCCCCGTCGCCGCTGCCACCTTCTCTGTCCCACCGCCGTCGCCGCCCCAGCCCCGGATCTGGCCGCCTCCGCCGCCACGGGCACCGGGATGCCCCCCAGCCGCGGCGCCACTTCGAGGGAAGCCCCGCCGCCGTCGTCCTTGCACCCGACCGGCTTTCCGGCGGGCCACTCGGACGGCGGCGAGGCGAAGGGGAGGGGGAAGGTGCGGCGGCGGCCGGCGCGTGTGGGGGCGCTCGTGTCGCCCCTGGGGCTGGAGCGACGCGAGCCTGAGAAGTTTCCTCAATTAACTTATTCAGATATGGGCAAAAATACCGACTTCAAATTTAGCAGGTTTCAGAGGTGAAGTTCAATGACAGCTACATATATACAAAGTCATCCAAATTGACACGAGGTTTTGCTTCACACCTACTCAAATCAAGATCAAGAGAAATGGACTGCTACTGCAGCAACCTTATTCCATCTGACCAACCGACTGGTACTTGAGAGCCGAACAATGGTTGCTCAGAGACAGATATGTTGCATCCTTTTTTTTCTTTTTTCTGAATCTTTCTCCTCTGTTCTGTCTCGATGCAGATTCTGAAAAATAGGTTGAACCGCCGGCTAGTCAGGATGGAAGGTCAACTGCCAGAAGTATATAGGCATCATTTTATTTTGGGTTAGGTTTGGTTGGGTTGAATCGAATATGGATAATGCATTACTTGAGCAGCCTGCCTCCAGTGATGCCTTCCCTAAATGCGCCCCCGTGTTTTGGATCAAGCAAGGAACACTCATGAAAAGGTAAAAAGAAAAAAATAGTAGTCATTCTCTCTCATGAGTCATGAGACATGACACCCCTGCCCACTGCATTTCCATGGATAGTTTGCTTGATGGTACAAGAGTGCTTTACTCAGTATATTTTCAGCAAATTTAATTTAAAATTATTTATCGATTTTACAAGAACAATAGCACTAAAAAATTATGTAGACCATCCAAATTATCGAATTATGTAGACCATCCAAATTATCGCTCTTGTTTTGATATTCCACCACATAACTTCAAAAGCCCACTCACTCAGCACTGCCAAGCCCACCCCCTTCACAATCATTTGATTCAACCCATTTCTTCTGACATGGATTTGCAGTGGACCATATCAGTTTGGTTATGTTAGTTAGCATGGCTATGAGGTTAGTTTGACTCGAGCTCGTCCATAGGTTAGTTGACTCTAACCCACACTGGATGAGACGATATGGCTGATAAGTAACACTATAAATCCACGTATGAAGAAAAAAGCCGAATAGATATTCATGTATGTAGAGAGGCAATTTTGACGTGGCAGTGTTGGTTGGATAGGTTTTTACAATAAAATAGGTATTTTGGGATGGGGGAGTAATTTGCTATGGCAAAATTCTTTCAAGCATTGAAACGATGTTTAGCTGCCTCCCAAGTCCCAAGTCCCAACTTGTACACTATAAAGAAAGCTCACGATAGGGCAGCAGCATATCAGAAACCATTTGATTGTTTAAGCAGCATTATATGTAGAAACCATTTTATTGTTTACTCGTATCGCCCGTCATCTTGTTGCAGATTCATAGCCGCATATCAAAAACCATTTGATTGTTTAAGCATCTTTTAGAAACGATTTTGTTGTTTACTCATATCGCCTGTCATCTTGTTGCAGATTCATTCAAGGCTGTCAACAACGATCGAGGGCGTGTCGATGTACCAGCGGCCATTCATGAAGGGGAATAAGCTAGCTCTACATCCACTTCTCCTTGAAATTCCCTGGCTCGTTGAACCCATGACCAGTGCAAGGCCCTGGAGACCGTCCTCCCACCAAGGCCGGTGTCGCAGTACACCGACATGGAGCTCGACGAGTGCGAGGAGACCATGCCATACGAATGTACGATATGTTAACATCGAGGAGGAGATGAGGAGGCGGCAGCAGGAGGCCTACGACGAGGACGAGGACATGCACGTACGGCGGCGGCGCCCAGCAGTAAGCAGCAAGCATCGCCGTGCATGAACATCTGCACGGCTTTGACGGCAGGGACAAATTGTTTATTTTCTTTTGATGCTCTGGGGGCGATAATAGTATCAAGTTTTCCATGTTAGGCTTATGATGATGTGATACTACTTTTGGTCCTATATATGATGATACTACTGCGTATTAATGACGTACATCAACTGGTCCATGCAACAAAATCTCTTTCTGCTCTTCCTCCAGTGTGGTGGTGCACTGGTGCTGCGTTCTTGACTGCTGTGTGAGACAATATTGTTGCTTCTTTGAGATGACGAGCCGTAGCAGATGGCACCACGGATGGAACTGTCAATGCGCAATTGACTCGGCCGTGTAAGCATGAAGCATCGCGTCTTGCCCATCCCCCCCCCCCCCCCCCCCCCCCCCCCGGTGTCAAGATCAGAATAGCAAAAGCGTTAAATTAGACTTGGCAAGTGAACTTATTCCCGTTCTATATATACTCCAATCGGAGCAGTCGGCAGGTGGGGGAACTAGGGTTTACTGTTCCTCTTCGATCACTCGCCCATGTCAACGGCGGCGCTGCTGGCGTGGTTCGCCCGCGACGTATCGGCCGCGCGAGACGCCGCCCGCTTGGCCGCGGCCGCCGCATCCCGTGCCGCGCGCTCCTCGGCGGTCGCGTCGTCTAGTCCTTGTGCACGCTCGGCGGCCGTCGTCGCGGCACGCCGCGCAGCACGCTCAGCCGCCGCCGCCGCATCGCGCGCCGCGCGCGCGCGGTGTCATGCATCCCGTCTTATAACCTCGACGACTACAGCGACTACGAGCCAGCAACTCCTGCTCCTCCCAGCCCATTGCCATCATGTAAGCCGCCAATCCTCCCCCATCTTATTACGGGCCTTCTGATTGCCATAATCAGGTCAGGGGCATATTAGGCAGGATAACTTTAAGGAACCAAATTGAAACTTGCAAGCCAATTCGCTGTTCTTGACAGTATTAATGTTGTGCTGTTGTAATAGATGGTCCTGAGCCAGCTGACGATGAGACGGACAAGGATTTTGAGACTGACCTAGTTAACGATGCGACCGATAAGGATTTCGAGTCTGATGAAGCCATATGGGCCTTCTATGAGCGCTGGTGCAAGGCTTACGATAAGGAGCGTGACGATGCTGAGATGGCTCACCGGTTCAAGATATTCAATGAAACTGCAGAGCTTGTTCACAAATCCAACAAGGATGCTCCAGAAGAAGAGAAACTATGTTTTGGCCCATACCGCGATGGGTTCGATGAGCAACAGAGGGCTGAATTTCTGCTTAAGTTTGGCCATTTTCACGGGATTCACGAATTTGTAGAGCAGTGGAAGATTGACTTCTCAAAGTTGCGGAAGATTGACTCCCCAAATCAATCTCTATGAATCACCAAATATGTCCTAATACGGGTAGACGGATCAAGTTCCACTTCTCTAGTTTTATCTTTATCTCTACTATTATAAAAAATAAAGATGTTTTTGTCGGTATTTTTCTATCGATTTATGGATGAGTCCATGTGAACATCGCAGAGGAAGAAGTTTATCCTCGAGGAGGTGTCGCCCGAGCTGCAAAGACGAGCTAGCAGCCTTTGTTCTGCTGAATTTTCATCCGGCCAGTCAAGAACGCAGCACCACCACACAAGAGGAAGAGCAGAAAGAGATTTTGTCTCATGGACCAGTCGGAGCAGAAAGATTGCTATATATACACACACACACACTCCAATCGGATCAGTCAGCCGGGACGGGTGGGGAGAACTAGGGTTTATTGTTCCTCTTCGATCGATCATCCCTCGCCCATATCAACGGCGGCGCTGGTGGCGTCGCTCGCCCGCGACGTATCGGCCGCCCGCTTAGCCGCGGCCGCCGCATCTCGTGCCGCGCGCTCCTCGGCGGCCGCGTCTAGTCCGTGTGCACGCTCGGCGGCCGTCGCAGCACGTCGCGCAGCACGCCACGCCGCCGTCGCCGCATCTCGCGCCGCACGCGCGGTATGTTACCTCGACGACTACGAGCCATCAGGTAAGCCAATCCCACCCAATCTTATTACGGGCCTTCTGATTGACATCATCAGGATCAGGGCAAGGGCATATTAGGCAGGATACTTTTTCTTTAAGATCTGTGCTCGCAAAGGAACCAAATTGAAACTTGCAAGCCAATTCGCTGTTCTTGACAGTATTAATGTTGTTCCATTGTGATAGATAATGGTCCTGAGCCAGGTATCTTTTTGACGAATTTTGATGAGTCTGGTGACGATTTTACGGACAAGGATTTTGAGTCTGATGAAGCCATATGAGCCATGTATGAACGCTGGTGCAAGGCTTACGATAAGAAACGTGACCTTGCTGAGATGACTCACCGGTTCAAGATATTCAAGAAAAATGCAGAGGCTCTTCACAGATCCAACGAGGGTGCTTCAAAATATGAGAAAATATATTGTGGCCCATACTGCGATGGGTTCGATGAGCAAGAGAAGGCTAAAGCTCTGCTTAAGTTTAGCCATTTTCCCAGGGTTTGCGAATTTGTAGAGTCGTTTATGATCGATTTCCCAAAGTCGCAGGAGATTGACTCCCCAAATCAATCCCCATGAATATCCTAATAAGGGTAGACGGTTCTGCTTCTCTAGCTATCTTTATCTATATATCTCTACTTATTATTATAAAAAAAATAAAGATGTTTTTATCCGTTTTTTTGTACGTCACCCGTTGCCAATGAATAATATGTTTTGGTGGTCCATTAGTCTAGCACACGCGTGCGTACGTCGTATGTCATCCGCATCCCACGCGCGTCGTCATCCGAGTAACCAGATAGGTTTCCACTTCCCAGTCGGCTGCCTGCAGCACACGATCGAAAATTTGATTTAGATCAGAATTCCCCCATGCACGTTTGCGCCGTTACCACATCAGCAGGCCAACACGCGCGCGATTGTAGTTTTGGTTGGAATCAGGATGGATTTTTCTCCATCACCTAATCCCATAGATTAAGAGAAGTGTAATGCCGGTCTTTGTCGTCCATTGTAGCTCTGGACACGGCCCACGTACGGGTGCTGATCGCGTCAATGGCGATTGGCGAGATCGGCAGCTGGCTAGATCGACCCCGCCGCACCGGTCTCGACAGGGACGAACCACGCCGTCGTTCGCGACATGCTCGTGTTCTCCTTTGACCCGTCCGTACCGTCTCCCCCGCAGATGCTGGTGTGCCTAAGTGTAATGATTAACTGTTCGATGTATGGATATGTCCATGTGAACATCGGAGAGGACGAAGTTTATCCACGAGGAGGTGTCGCCCGAGCTGCAAACACGAGCTAGCAGCCTTTGTTCTGCAGAAGTTTCAGCCGCGGTGGCGAGAGGATGATGACGATCGATTCTAACTTTCTAGGATTATGTGCTAGTTTTGTACCAAGTCGTAATCTGCTTCTATTTCCTCTTTCCTCACCTCCCCACGCTACACAGGCTAGGCCAGCCAATAGCAAAAAGATTCACCTCCATCTCTTTAAAATCCCCACAGCCACGCTAGCTTTCGCCGTTACAATTACTTTCGTCTTCTCGTGATAGGGTCTAACTATATTATAATAAAGTAGCTAGGGAGCTAGAGGGGTCCATATTCACCTTCACTAGTTCGTCCCATGGCCTTTTCTTCTCAAGCCTGTTCATGGCTGGGGTCATGTATATAGGGGCTGTTTGGGGGAGTTTTTTTTTTAATAGGTTCATTAAAAAAAACAAGTATTTTTTTAGTAAAACTAATGATTAACCCAATTATTCGGCTTCACAAAGTACTGAATTTATTGTCTGGAGTAAAACTAATGATTAACCTAATTATTCGGCTTCACAAAGTACTGAATTTATTGTCTGGACATGGCATGCATATCTAATTATCTATATGATATATGATCCAATGTGCATCTCTGGATTGCCCCATTCCAACTGTCTGATTTAACTATGGGTTGATAAAAGAACTATTCATAGTGCGATATACTGATATGACAAAAACTTTACCGGATGATCATACTAAGAGTGACTACTAAAAAATAATCATGATTTTGTGTTGGACACTTTTTTATAGTTTAAACTATGATTAGTCAGCTATCATACACCAAAAATCTATTTATCTATTAATCTAAAGTTGGCTCTTTTGTTGGTTTTTGATTGGTCCACGTGGCGCCCTATCCTTATAAGAAAAATCATTAATTCATACTCGACAAAAAAAAAAGCTTAAGAATCATCCGTGGGAAAAAAAATCTAGAGCAAAATATCACATATGTATTCCAGAGGCTTCTGGCTCTTTTGCTAGCTTTTGATCGGTCCACGTGGCGCCCCTTCCTTAGAAGAAAAATAATCCATACTAAAAAAATGCTTAAGAATCATAAGTGCGAAAAAAAATCTAGAGCAAAATATCACATATGTAATACAAAGGCTTTCAAAATTATCTTCCTCTTCCAAATCATACAAACTTCCATTCCTTTATCTTCTTTAAATACACTACACCTACGCCTACTCGGTAGTACTCTAAAACTAAATTTTTAGTAAACCCAAAATTATTAAGCAGAAAAAAAATCCAAAACAAAGAAAGAAAAAGATATAGGCAACCTCGTTTTCCTATACCACGCAATTGGATCATAATACCTTCTCAGCCAAAAATTATGTTATATCGGTCATGTTAAATATACTAAATGATTAATATTTTAAATATGATCAAATCCATAAGCAAATATGTTTAAACCAATTAATGTTTAATATAATTTAGAACCTAAAAGGTAAGAATTTATAGGACGCTACACAGTCATGAAATTTTATGTCCAAAATTTTAATGCAACTGTTGAGAAAATAAAATTTGTGATAAAATATTTTTTTATCTCTCAAGCGACTATTGTTCAGTCCTTAGCCTTCTAAAAAATAGTAAGATATCATGTTTAAAGTGAAATTGGTTAAACGATAATTTACAATGGAACACCGGTAATAAAAGTAATCCGAAGTGAAATTTAATGTTACGGCAACGTAAGGCAAGGTGCTAGCGCCGCCCTTCCGTAGAGTGAGGATAAGGAGCTAGCGCCTTTTATGGCTTGTTCGGTTTTGAGAGAGTTGAAGTGGATTGGAGGGGTTTGAAGGGGAATAATTCTACAGTACAATAAATGTGGAATTCCCTCCAATCCTTTACTTATGGGATTAACCAAACAAAGCCTTATGTGGAGGGAGGGTGATGTATCTTTTCAACCGACAAAACATAGCAAGGTTGCCGCCAAATGCTGGATGTTGTAGGGACTAGAGGTTGCCACCGCCATCCACCTCAATGTTGGAATTCTGTCGTCAAGACTGAGAGCTGTTACTGCTGTTGTTCCTCTGATCTTGAGAGAGCAGACAATAGTGTTCACATAACCATTGTCTTTTAATGAATCCTTCCTTTGCTTCATGGTAGATATATTTTTATTTTTTTAGTAAATTAGTATTTGCTTTTGCAATTCTAACTATATAATACTTTACTCCTATTTATTACTTCTTCCTTAGTTTAGTTTAGGATAGTATAAAGTCTTTTTTCTTCTCCCGTGTAGTTTGCTGAATGTTATATGAGTGCTTTATTCAGTACATGTTCAGCGAAATTAATTTAAAATAATTTTCTTTATGCTTTTACAAGAAAAAATAATTGTATCTCCTCCTTCAAAAAAAAATTAGCTATTATCAATAAAACTCCATATCTATCACCCGATACTACCAAAAAAGATTAGACGATGCGATGCTAGCAGCAGGCCCACCTCCACTTTATAACTATACCGCCCTTATCCTCTCTCTCCTTTATGCGCTCGTTCTATGCATATTTCTCTCTCTCTCTCTCTCTCGATGATCCTTGTGGTGGATGAAGAGAAATAGCTCACCATTCATCGACATGTTCAAGTCGTTGCTGCTGTGAGCAACGAGGCATCTTCCCATGCGGCTATCTAGCGGGCGGAGTTTTTGTTCGTCTGAGTGACGACGATGACTCGGGACCAGCAGTGGCGGGGGAGTGGCGAGGTGACTAAGCCTCAGGGTCTACGGGGAATGGCGGCTACGGCAGCTTGGTAGAATAGAAGAGCCTTGCATGCCTCGGTCTGGATCTGCAGCGAAGACCAAAAGAGCCGGTGATCACCGGAGAGGAGGAAGGAACCCAATCTAGACTAGCGCATTTTTTCGATTTTCAATGTTTCAACCAATGTACTCCCTCTGTCCCATAAAGAGGCAAATACTGGCATACCAATGCAACACTAAAGAAGAGGATAAATGACCAAAGTACCTTTTATTATTAGTAAATTAGTATTGGTGGGTAGGTGGGTATTGAAGGAATAAAATTTTTTGATTTGCGAACCGAGAGTAGATAAGAAGGTAAAAGTTGATTTATTTTGGGACAAAGTTTGAATTGCAGAAGTTGATTTATTTTGAGATGGAAGGAGTGTGTATGATGTTTATTGGGGATCGAAATGTTTCAAAGTAGTTTAAATCTTGTTTCATTGTTTCTTGCATTTTTGTTGTTGTTTCAGCAGCTGAAGCTCGATGCTTTGTTTGTTACAACAAATTGTTTCTATCATGATTCACAATTACACCCTCCGCATAAAAAAAAATCAACTTTTAAAGTTTGAATTTTATTAAAAAAAAAACTACTTCTACCTCCTACCTACCCTCAGCACGTAAACGAAAAGCTTTACCCCTTCAATAATTCCTCCATTTCGTAATGTAAGACTTTCTAGCATTACTTACTTCCTCCGTTTCGTAATGTAAAACTTTCTAGCATTGCTTACATTCATATATGTATTAATAAATCTGGACACACATATGTGTCCAGATTGTCAATATATAAATGTGAAAAATGCTAGAAAATCTTACATTATGAAACGGATGGAGTACCTTTTACCTACCTATCACTCTAACTATTTTTTTTAATGATTAATATCATTATAGTCATTCTCACTCTCCGCTATTTCTACCTTAAATGCTAGGAATGGATTTTTTTTTACGGAAGACATATGTTTTAGCATTTAATAGATTGAAACTTTTTTATTTAGTGGTGAAGCTTACGCACATTTTTAGGACCAAATTGGGCGCACGATTTTTTAGGACCAAATTGGGCATCTGATTTGTAGTCTCTCTCATTATCTTTGCAGTTGTAGTTCAATTTAGTTATACCATTGCAAAGCAGGAGCCTCTTCTTTCCTAATCGAGCCTCAACGAGTTACACCGAGTCAATTGCGCATTGACAGTTCCATTCGCGGTGCCATCTGCTACTGCTCATCTCGAGGACGCAGCAAATGCTACACACGGGCAGGGACGCAGCGCACCAACACACACAGGAAGGAAGAGCAGTAGAGATTTTGTTTCATGGACCAGCAGGTCCGGTTGATGTACGTCATTAATACGCAGTATAAAAGACCAAAAGTAGTATCACATCATCATAAGCCTAACATGGAAAACTCGATAGTATTATCGGCCCCAGAGCGGAAAGAAACAATTTGTCGCCGCCGTCAAAGCCGTGCAAGATATGTATGCACGGCGCTGCTTGCTGCTTACTGCTGCGCGCACTGCACGCGCTGGGCGCCGCCGCCGTGCATGTCCTCGTCCTCGTCGTATGCCTCCTGCTGCTGCTGTTGCTGCCGCCGCCTCATCTCCTCCTCGATGTTCACGTCGTACGGCATGGTCTCCTCGCACTCGTCGAGCTCCATGTCGGTGTACTGCGACACCGGCCTTGGCGGGAGGACGGTCTCCAGGGCCTTGCACTGGTCAGGGTTCAAAGAGTCGGGGAATTCCACGGAGAAGTGGATGTAGAGCTTCCCCTTCATGAATGGCCGCTGGTACATCGGCATGCCCTCGTCGTTGACAGCCTTGAATGAATCTGCAACAAGATGACGGCCGGTATGAGTAAACAATAAAACAGTTCCTAAAATGCATGATTAAGGACTGGTTTGGTTTGTGACCTAAATTGGTCTTACCAATTTTTGTCAATGCCAAATTTTGGCAAGTTTTGACATGGCTAATTTTGGCAAGGTAAAGTTATGTTTGGATTGAAGCCAAAATAGCCTAAGTTAACTATTGAAATGGCCTATTTCCTTAGGCATGCCAAAATTTGGCTTCAAACCAAATAGACAACACTATTAAAATTGGTAAGGTCAATTTAGGCCTCAAACCAAACCAGCCCTAAACAAACAATCAGATGGTTTCCAAAATGCTGCTACTCTATGGTGATCTTTTCTTTGAAGGGAGACTCACCAGGCTTGACAACTTCACCGGGCTTGGACTTGATAAGCAGCTGCCTGTTGTCCAAGTGAGTGAGGACAAACTGGAAGCCACAAAGGGCCTCAGTGAGGTTCAGGGTGTGCTCGTAGAAGAGGTCATCTCCCTTTCTCTTGAACTTGGGATGCTCCTTCTGCTGGAGGACGAAGATAATGTCTCCAGTGACAGTATCGGGCTGCACAAAGCACAGGTTGGTCAGTAACAGTGTTGACAAACACATGGAGTACTACAACTTAGAACCATGTACTGTACAATCCAAGGAGTCAGAACACAGACATACCGCTTCATCAGCCTCACCAGGGAAGGTGATCTTCTGTCCATTCTGCATGCCCTTCTCGACCACCACCTCAAGAACCTTCTTCTCCTGCGCCACCTTCTCACCCTTGCAGCCTGGGCATCTATCCTTGTCGCTGATGGTCTCACCAGTTCCCTTGCACGCATTGCAGGGATGTTGCATTTGCTGAATCATTCCTGGCCCCAACTGGCGAATTTGGACCTTCATACCAGAACCTTGACAACCAGAGCACTTCATGGAAGCTCCAGATTTCGAGCCCTTGCTGCAAGATGAGCGCAGAACAGTGTGAGATATCAGAATAGTCAAACAGTTTATGCAATATTTAGGACCCACAAAAGGAAGCTGACGACATACCCATTGCACTTGGAGCAGAGCACATTGCGAGAAAGGGAGAGCTTCTTTGATGTGCCATTGTACAATTCCTCCAGAGAAACCTTCAGAGGGTGAACCACATCCTCTCCCCTACGCTGCCTCCTGCCCCTACTGCTACCACCTGCAGACCACAACGAGAGCCAGTCAAAATCTAAGCAAACCACAATCACCAGGAGGTTGAATTGAGCTGCTTCTCATGTCTCGGACCTCCAAAGCCACCTCCAAAGAATGAGGAGAAGATGTCAAATGGGTCATGCATCCCACCACCAGGACCCATCCCCTCCTTGAGAGCATCTTCACCGTACTGATCATAGATTTCACGCTTCTCGGGGTCACTCAGGACTTCATAAGCCTGAGCCAATTCCTTGAACTGAAATGAAGGCAAGAATTTTAGTTTGCCATCTCATCAAGAAAGCTATTGTCCCCATCATACAGCTTAACCAGATAAAGCATTGGCAATTCAGTACTCATAAAGCTTAACCAGTTTACTCATAAGATATCAGCGATAATTATGAGGTAAAACAATATATATAATAGAACAAACCAGCCTGTATGCCACAGTAACTAGGCTCCTAACTATGACAATGCAGGATAGATAGTCCACATGGTCACAAACTCGCAATACAAAATCAGGTTGGCAGGTGACGTTGTAATGTTTGCATCAGCCAAATGAACAATATCTCACATCATTCTCAATACTACTTATCACTAGAATTGGCTATCAATTAGCTGAATTAACAAGAATTTTCCAAGACCCTAATTTGTCATAATCATCAGCAAAGCCCCTAAAATGTACATATCAATAGTTAATGAATAGTACAGTTAAAACCATACCAAAAATAGATTATCTCAATATATAAACAAGTAATGGAATTGCATCTAAGGTTCACATGGTTTTGGTTGATTGGAAGCAATCGAGGAAGGGCAACTTATCATCAACAGCTAATGAATAGTACAGTTCAAACCATAGATGATTTTGATATATGAACCGGTAATGGAATTGCATCTAACGTTCACATGGTTTTCGTTGATTGGCAAGCAATTGAGGAAGGGCGACTTATCGTGCTCTGAATCCAACACATTTCCACAACCAAAACTACTTCCCCCACCTAAATCCATCATTCCCGTAGCACACGCATGCGCTAATCCAAACCCTCCCAAACCCATCGAATTCTCCACCCTATCACAGATCCAAAACTCCCCAACGCCCCCTCAAATCCCCCATCTCCATCCAAACCGGCTACGCCCCTCGCCACCGCTGCAGACAGATCGAAACGAAAAAAACAAGAGACGAATTGCTCGCGAGCTCACCTTCTCGGGGTCTCCGCCCTTGTCGGGGTGGTTCTTGATGGCGGCCTTGCGGTACGCCTTCTTGAGGTCATCCTGGGACGCATCCTTGGGCACCCCAAGGACCTCGTAGTACCGCGTGTTGTCGCTCTTCTTCGGCGCGCGCCCGAACATCTCGTCGCCCTCCTGGTGGGAAAAAAAAAAGGCGAAACCCTAGCTGCTCGATCCGGCGGGGAGCGTGGTCTCGGGTTGGAAGCGGTTTGTGAGGAGGAGGAGGAGAGAGAGGGGTGTAGTTATAGCGGAGGAAGAAACGGGTGGCGGAGGAGTGAATGCTCTGGAAGCTGCGTGAAGCGGATGCGGCGGGCGTGGAGCCGTCGGATCTGGATCGACGGTGGGGGTTGCAGCTTCCAGATCCTTCCGGGGTCTTCCTGCGAGAGGGTGGGGAGAGGAGAGGAAGAGGCAATGCGGGTTCCGGGGAAGGGAAGCGCGTGTGTCCGCGCGTGTTGACTTGACTCCGGTTTCGGGTTGCGTTTGTCGGGTCCGGTGCGACGGGAGCCACCCGGTAAGGAGATTCCCTCTCTTCAGAGAGATTCCTTTTTTCTTGCCTTGGCGATGCTTGCTTACCTTGCGCTGTCGACAAAAGGCAAGAAGGAAAGTATACTAGTACTATGGTTGGTTTGTTTTTATTTTTATCAAGTTTCCCTGGATTTTAATTGTTTTCGAATACTCCTATAGGATTTTTTTCCCTCACTTGTTTGTGATTATTATTTGTGCATTATGTGAAAAACGTTTATATTCATTTTTTCATGTTTTTTTAGAAACATGGAATAAACACGAACGCTCACAACGCGCGCACAATTTCTCCAATTTTCTCTATGCATGCACACTCTATCCCTAAGAACACCTATAAAGATTGAGATCGACGAAGTCACTACATGCGCCTCACCGTCGACGGTAACGTTGCCTATCACTGAAAAGAATAGATAGCCGTCGACGGACACGAGAATTTAAACCATAATGGTTAGATTAGAATCATCCTCCCTCGACCTCACCTGCATACCACCAAATGTTTTTTTCCTGTTTGAGCCACTGGCCTTCTATTCGACCTCACTGAATAAATGGAACTTTTTCTAACCACACAATTAAATGCAACTTTTCATTTTAAATCCAATCTTTTCACTTTTGGCTTGGTAAATTCGTATTTGTTTCGCTTTGTACCACCATAACTATCTTCTCGAGTCGCATATATTCCCTCATATGACAAAGGGTTGCTTGCATGGAAATTACCGACATGTAGCCACCAATATGCTTAAAGGCATTGATGCGCTCGAGAAGAAAGTTCAGATAGTCCAGAGTGTAAGAAAGGAAAAATTACATATCTCAAGTGTAAAGATCAAATATAGGGTGATCCAAAGCGAATTTTTGTGGGTAAAAGGTGACTCACACTGTAAATTACTGTGTCTTATTTCATATAAGTGAAAGAGCAGATTGTTATTCGAGCTACTTTCCTCATGCTTTAGGTCTTTATTGGTTGCCCATATTTCCTAATAAACCAAAACGGCTCATTAGGAAATAAAAATTAGTTTTTGGTAAAATTTTTATATATGTGCTCTTATTGACTTAAAAGTTAAAGAACACTAAAAAAAGAAACTCTGTTGAAAATATCTTAAAATCAATTTTAAAATTAAGATTGGAAATTTAAATTTTAGTTTTAGCTTTGACTTATTAAGACAACCCATGAGGCTCTTATCTTAGTACAGTACATAGTTAAACCAGATGGAGTACATCAGGATGGTCATTCTAGCAAAATAAATATACTATGGTCCACCACGTGTAAAAGAGGAAGTTCTACGGTTCTACCTCAAGGGACAATGCACATTGGATTAACATAAATGGAAAAAAATGGAGTTTATACTGTTTAAGTTACCACACTTTACAGTGTTATTTGTTACTCTGACAGTTTAGTTCACGTCAAAATTGGAAGTTTGATTGAAATTAAAACGATGTGATGGAAAAGTTGAAAGTTTGTGTGTAGGAAAGTTTTGATGTGATGGAGAAGTTGAAAGTTCGAAGAAAAGTTATGAACTAAACCAGACATCTATATCAATTGTCGTAGAAAAGCCTAAGCATTGGACAAGAAAAGTGACACATGACATTGAGCTCTAGTTTTTTTTTTTTCTGCAAAAGGCGCTGTGGTTTATACACTTTTCATGTCACTTAAAACATCTCACAGTTAAAAGACATCCCTCTGTTGATAACCTTTTCTTAAAGCTTGTTAGTCTCCTACGATATCCGAGCTCAATCAGCTCGTTTTGCCTTAAAAGTGTCTAGTTGGCCCGTTTGTCATGTCATGGATTTGAATTTGACACCCTCCAAAATCCAAATTCTAAAGTACTCCCGTACATTTTATCTTAGAATATCTCAGAAATAACTGAAAGGAAAAACTTAGGAGTATGCTTTTCATTGAGGAAGAAACAAATGAAAAGATTTGGTGGATAAACTAATAGCTTGTCATGGTATAGGACAGGTAACATGACACTCAATCAAGATCCTTGTTCTGTAGAAACTGGAGAATCTCTGTTCATTTCTGAACACCGGCTATTAATCTGAGTTCTAATGCCAATATTTCCAATTTGATCACGTGATTACTTATGCAAACCACCCGAAAACAGAGTTCAGCACGGCATTATGAACATCCCATCCATAACCATCATGCGCCCTGTCACTGGTGTCATGTCAGTTTTCGGTGGTGACTCGCATGTAGATATCCCATTTTATTGCCAACTGAACCCATCTACTTTTAATAAATTCGCATTTTGCCAAACAACCTGAAATCTTCTCATTTTAAGTGACTTTAATTCGAGGCAGATAAACGGATTTAATTAGAGATATTGAGCTTAAGATCACAATCTCTGAACTTTCTGAACTCTGAAGTGGTCCAGCGGCCTCTAACTGTGTAGGGAAGCAGTGGTAGCAGTTGATGCTTCAGCTCTCGGCTTCCTATGAGGTAGCAAAAGACATTATTGAAAAGAAGTGATACTAAATGCCATGACATGTTTAATTGATGTAGCGGTAATGGTAATAGTTCTTCACTCAGAGTTGAACAGTTATAAACCGGTGGCACTCGTAAAAATCTACTACAGTAGTAGTAAATGTAGAACATAATAAATGTGAATAATTGTAGCAACAGCACGAACGTAGAACTACATGTTTCAGATCTTTAACCTGACAAAGCAAATCCAGCTTGCACAATGCACAGTGCACACTTCGGTAGTAAAATAGTAAAATTCGTAGTTTGCACTAGTCTGAATGACTCAATTCATCTTAAGCTAATCCACGTCGCACTAGTACTCCGAATGACTGAAATTCCATGGGGAAATCTCCAAATTTGCAGCTTTCAGCTCGAACAGTGCGAGCACATCGCTAATTGCTGAAATTCCATTGTTGCTACTACTATACTACCAAAGAATTTCTCTCTTTCAGATCTTAAAGATCACTTTGTCCGAAAGCCAGGCTAAGATGCAGTGAAAAACTAGAGGGTAAACAAAAGAGAACAACAGCAATGGCTGGCTTTCCCGACAATGGGGGCGCGGAAAGTGAAACGCAAGAAAAGCGCGGCGCTTTCTTGCTTATTTTTATACTAGTACTACTACTAATCAGCTAATCAATCTCATCCTCCTCTCTGCTGCAGCAGCAGCAGAGCGTGCCACACTGCCACGCACACAAGCACAAGCCCACCGATGGCAGCAATAATGCGCACGCAGGAGCGCGCACAGTGGCGGCAGCTGCAGCAGCGGCAGTAATGGCCGGGTTCCCGGGTGTTGGTGGTGGTGGCCACTACTAGTAGAGTAGTAGCGAGGTGGCGTGATGATCCGGGACCGGGAGGAGTAGAGTAGACCACCCTTGATCTGCAAGGCGCGCCGCTCATTGGGTGGCCAGCGTCGACCACCGGTTCTTGGCCCCGTCTCGCCGCGATCTGGTGGTGTGCGGGCACGGCTCTTCTTGCCAAGAAGTTCTTGGTGCGTGTTCTTTGGGCGATTTTGTTTTTGCTTCTCCTTTTTGTGGTGAGATTTTTGCGGTTTGGATTGGTTGGTTGCTGATGAGAAGGATTGTGGCTTTAGGTTTTTGTCTCGGTTGAGTGGAGTGGAGGTGACGCGGCGGCGCCATGGGCATCTCGGCGAGGTGGCTCAAGTCGTTGGTTGGGATGAGGAAGGTGGAGAAGGAGAAGCAGCAGAGCAAGGAGGATGGAGATGGCGGGCGAGTGGCACAGGTTCTCTCATCCATTGCTCTGCTCCTTTTCTTTTTTTTCTTGGCATTTCTGCTTGGAATTCGACTTGTTAGTTCGTGTTAAATTTCGACAAGAATTTGCTGAAAAAATGGGCTAGTGTGGTTCTTGATCATGTCACGGGATTTCTTGGTTGTAGTGATCAGACTGGGTCGTTCATCCTTCGCTAACTAAATTAAGATTGCGTTGGTTCTTCCTTTGTGCATTTCTTATTTGCCTTGGAGTGTAAAATTTGGAAGTTACTGCAGATCTGGATGATAATATCTGCATCATTCTTTAGTCTTCTATGCCACTGGAGAAGAAAAGAAAAGAAAAGGATTGAAACCAGTATGTTAACAATTTAGCTTTGCATTGTTTGCTTATAAACGACTTGTGAAATGTGAAATTGCAGAAAAGGGACGGTGCTAACCATTTTCACTGCCAAAATCAGCACTGCCAAGACCATGATAACCTTGGAGCACCAGAGGAGTTTCCTGATGAAAATGGTCCATCAGAAGGTGATAGCAATGCACTTTCGTGCTCGGAACCCGCTTTTAGTTCACCTAACGTGCCTGTGCCTCAGACTGAAGAAGAACTCAAAGAGATCTGGGCTGCTACAGTTATTCAGACTGTGTTTAGAGCCTTCCTGGTATTGATGCTTTCTCTCTCTCTCGCTCTCTCTCTCTCTCTCTCTCTCTCTCTCTCTCTGCCAATTTCGTAACTAGTCCAAGTCCAATGCAAAGTATATGCAAACATAGAATTTCTGAAATGGAATTATGAATTTTCCCATGATTCCCAAATGTTTTTGGTTCTTCAAGCTTTATTACAAGTTTAACTTGAATTCTCTTCAGGCTAGGAGAGCCCGTCGGGCTTTAAAAGGACTAGTTAGGCTTCAAGCCCTTGTAAGGGGTCATATAGTGAGAAAGCAAGCTGCTATAACACTCAGGTGTATGCAAGCTTTGGTGAGGGTTCAAGCCCGTGTTAGAGCAAGGCGAGTGCGCATTGCTTTGGAAAGCCAGACGGATCAGCAAGCTATTCTACAAGAGAAAATAAATGAGACACATGTGCGGGAAATCGAGGTGAGTCGCACTTTCAGTAGTTTTCCAGGTAGGCTTGCATGCATGCTCTTCTCAATTTTCACAAGGAAATAACTGGCATGAAAGTACAGTGATTTGGCTTGAGTTGTTCACTTATGCTATTTACCTTAAAAATGCAGGATGGTTGGTGTGATAGCATAGGATCTGTGGAAGATATCCAAGCAAAACTATTGAAGAGGCAGGAGGCAGCAGCCAAACGCGAGCGAGCCATGGCCTATGCTCTTACTCACCAGGTAACTTTATCAAACATTTTACACCAGGACAATACTCAGCTATGATTATCCAATTAATCATATGATGCATGAACCATGGATTATAGTGTATACTGTAGTGCACCAATCACATTGGACTGAATCCAAGTACAGCTTCTTGATATCATGAAAGTAATCGACTCACTGTCATCTCCAGCATGTAACAACAAGCATGCTTGCTAAGTTGCTATTGCTGGATTCCAAATGTTGCTTTCATGGATAACAGATGATGTTGGGCTGGTTTGGTTTGAGGCCTAAATTGACCTTACCAATATTTGGCAATTTTAATAGTGTTTAGTGTCTATTTGTTTGAAACCAAATTTTGGCATGCCTAAGAAAATAGGCCATTTCAATAGTTAACTTAGGCTATTTTGGCTTCAATTCAAACATAACTTTGCCTTGCCAAAATTAGCTATGCCAAAACTTGCCAAAATTTGGCATTGACAAAAATTGGTAAGGCCAATTTAGGTCACAAACCAAACCAGCCCGTTGTCTCTCCTTCCAAGTTAGCCTAATAATTAGGCTGCTCGTTGTTTCGTACTGTTCTGCTTCTGTTGGTTAGCGTTTAATTGTAATTTCACTGTGTAGCTAAGATGAGACCTTTTTTTTTTTTGCGGGGAAGGGTAAATCTATTACTCAAATTTAGCGTCATCACAGATTATCTGTGATATAAAGTTACAAGACCCTTCCAACCAGAAATCAGAAACATTCTCCGACCGTGCTTTATTCGCTAACGCATGGCTAACCCGATTCTGACTCCGATGAATCTTCTTGACGACGAAAGCCCGCTGATCCGACAGCAGATATTTAATCTCTCTGATTAGGTAAGCATGGGCTGATAGGTCCCCAGCCTTGGATTGAATCAGCTGACTTGCCTCCAGGCAATCTGTTTCAACTATCAGGGGGAGCAGAGTCCATTGGATCGCCAGCACAACTCCTTCTGCGATGGCACAGAGCTCTGCTTCTAACGCCCCACTGCAACGTCCGATGGCCCTGCAGGAAGAGAAGATGACATTTCCACTATCATTTCGTAATACCATCCCAATGCCCCCTCGTTCTGGAGAAAAAGAATCAAATCATGATAAATGAAATTATTTAGACAGTTCACCATATGTTGGAGAAGTAAGAAAAGGGAGCCATTTTCCAGTATGTGGTTGAGGTCAAATAATTTTTTCATGCAGTAACCCCTTCCAGAAATAAGATGAATTCATATCTCTAAAAGTTTTCATTGGTTCATGTAGTAGATTAAGAATTTTTCTAGTCCTTCCCATCATTGATGTCAGATACACTGTCCCAATGACTGTAAGAACTGATCTCTCATCAGTTGTGGCCACATCTTAAGTCACTTTGTGTTGGTCTTTGGTGTGCTTCCTTACTTTTTGAGGGTTTAATTCCATTTCTGATAATAAAATAACACTTAAAGGGAGGTCATTAAAAACCTGACACCTGAACCTATTTTCCTCCTTTCGCAGTGGCAAGCAAGGCAACATGCAGCCATTACAGCATTTCAACCTGACAAGAACGGCCGGGGCTGGAATTGGCTAGAGAGATGGATGGCTGTTCGTCCGTGGGACAGCCGATTCCTGGGCTCTTATGCAGCAGATGGAATTCCTGTTAGTAGTGGAGCAATGCAAGACGAGGAAAATGCTGTCTATACTCCACATAAGAAACATGTTAGAAGACAAACTTCAACACTTCATTCAAACATACTGAACCAGAAGACCTGCCTGCCAAACTCAGAGGGCGGTGGTTCCTCATCGAACCGGTCTGGTGGTTCGGCATCGGCTAAGTCAAAACTGAAACTGTCATCCAGAGAAGGATGCGATGAAATTTCGTCTCGTCCTTCGGGACTTGGAACTAGGTCGAGTAGTAATCCTAAGGAGAGGACTGGGCATTTAGATCCTCAAGGAAATAAGAGATTCTCCTTACCTGCCAGCGGTGAGTACAAATCTCGCATCATCTGCATGTGTTCATGTTAAGCCTTTTCTCCTCCTTGTGACATAACTGACCTTATCTAGCATACAATGTTTCTTAAGGCTCAAACTGATACTTGCAATTTTCTAACCAAATTTCCCTAACTATCAGGTGTCGAAGCAGGCAAGCGCATGACGAATAAATCTGCGGTTAACAGGTCCCTAAAGGTCACTAAACATCATCTTGCCAGTTCAATTGAGTTGCCTAGAAGAGTTGAGCTGCAGACTTGACAGCCAATCCAATTATCCAAAGAGCATCCATAGCCATTGGCAACATTTTCACCTGAGATATCGTTCATGGATATATTGGCAGCCTTGGACTGTGATGATCTATCCAAGATTTCAAGAAATTTGCTTTGCATTCGCAGCTTTTCTTGGCCATATAGATATGCAGGCTCAATTGACCATCTCATGAGAGATGAGACCAGTTGGTAGCAGTACAAATATGTGTCTGAGAGGAGGGAACCGTACATATGGAGTTTTACTATTGGTTGTAGTGTTGTAGTACTTGTAAGGTGTAACTAAGACTATGTAATAGTAACAACTTTGTGTTTTTGATTGGTGTACCTATGAATCGTGTTGGTCCATGCCATGCTACTGGTACAGTTTTTATTTGAGAAATTATATTGTTTCGCCATTGAAAAGTTATCCGTTCTAACAAATTACAACATCAATTACAAAATGGTTTCCTCTAATCTAACAATCGAAATAATCTAGTAGCAAAAATGTACTACCACCGCTTCATCTAGTGTAATTTTTTAGGAACAACAACTTCAATTTATATTATCCAAAATC
This sequence comes from Oryza meridionalis, assembly GCA_000338895.3. Taxonomy (NCBI): domain Eukaryota; kingdom Viridiplantae; phylum Streptophyta; class Magnoliopsida; order Poales; family Poaceae; genus Oryza; species Oryza meridionalis. The sequence continues at coordinate 36,812,083 of CM002526.2, read as the reverse complement.
TTGAAAGTGTTTGATTCAGCTCTAACTCTACGGAACAAGAAGTAAGAGTCTGTTTGGCACGGCTCCAACTCCAACTCCACCTCCTCTGGAGTTAGAATCCAACCAAATACTAAAATAGGAGTGGAGTTGGTTTGAGCGCTACACAAAATGAACTAGATAGGTGAAGTTAGGTTTAGACTGCTCTATAACTTCACATATCTATCTCTTGGAGTTAAATTTAATAGCTAGAACTTTACCAAACGGTCCAAAGAGTCTTACCTAACAAGCCCTTAAAAATAGTTAATCTTTTTTCCCCAAAGTAGTACACTAATAATCAGTTATATCTCTGAACAGATAGAAGTACACAAGAGCCTTAGTAGCACCTAGGGTCTTGGGTTCAACTCTGTTGATGCGAAAAACATCAAATTTGGTCGTTAACAGACTCTTCATGGGAGCGAATTTACCAGAATTTAACGGCGTCGTGCTTTCAGTAGTAGGCGACGTACCCGTCGACAACGAGGCGCCTGTGGTGACTTCGTCAATCTCAAGAATTTACTGGCTCAGTCTTCGAAGATGCTAATAGGGGTAGAGTTTGCGTACGTACGTTCATAGGGGTGAGTGCGCGTGCGTTGTGAGTGTTTACGTTGTACTGTGTAATTCAAAAAAAAGAAGATAGAAGATAGAAGTACACAAGGCCTCATGAGGACTACTGGGCCTAATAAGCAGCGAGCCCAACAAGCAAGCAACCGCCTTTTTAGCCTTTATTCCTTGCCTCCCCACGACGCGTTTCTTCGTTGAGCTGTAGCAAGTAGCAACAGCAAAGCCAAAGCCCCTCTCGTCAACGGCCTCGTCGCGCCCGAGGCACCCAATTCGCGCCGGCCATGGCGATGGCGACGCTGTCGTCGAGGTCGAGGCGCGCGTGCGTGCCGGTTGCGGCGGCGGCGGCCGTGCCGCTGCTCCTCCTCGTCCTCCTCGTCGTCGCGCCGTCGGTGGCAGCCGGGGGCGACACCAACGGCGTGTACGAGCCGTGCGCGGACGCGGCGGTGCAGCGCGGGGACGGGTTCACCTTCGGGGTGGCCTTCGCGGCGCGCGACGCCTTCTTCTCCGGTGGCGTGCAGCTCTCCCCCTGCGACGGCAGGCTGTCGCTGGCGTCCAAGGGCGCCAAGCTCGCGGTGTTCCGCCCCGAGGTCGACGAGATTTCGCTCCTCACCGTCAACACCTCCGCCGGCGGCGGCTTCGACCCGGTAAGGCCCTGGTCGACTTTTTCACCTCTAGAAGCTTCGTGTTTTCATGCTTAATATCGATTTTTATGTCAGATGGTGTATACATACGAGGAACCCTAACTGACTGCACGGTTGCGTATATCAGGAACCCGTAGTTTGGCATAAACGCATAAAGAACCAACCCTCTAGTTTCTTCTCTTTTATCTAATTTTATATAGACACAATTCCTTTTCAATAAAGAATTTATGCTGTCAGTTTCGTCATGCAATAGGTTTTAGTTAGAATCAAGCACCTTAATTGCCTAGTGAGAAACAGAGAAACGAAGAACTTGTCGGTGAATTGTCAATTTGTCATGAACATTGGCAATCACGACCTGCTTGGGGAGGATGAAGACAAAAGTTGGGGGGAGCTGGATTATGTGTCCCATATGGATTGATACAGCACCATTTTTTGGACTTTTTGTAGGAGCTCTAGTAACACAGATGGAAATGGTCCCATGAACATGCTTCTCTGTTTTTCTGTGGGCCAAGTGTCGGTTTATCTGCTTTGATGATGAAATTATTCAATGGGTTGTGCCCTATGGTTTGGAAATTTTTATTCTAATTGATTGAACATAGAGAAGCTACAGTACTACCGATTGTTTAATTACCAACATGTGTTAAAATGGTTTAGCTGTGCTTGACATTTTAGATAAGGGCTAATCATCACGATGGAGGCCATCATTTTCTGTCTTCTACCTGATTTGTTAATCGCAATTTTGTTCATGTTACACTACGAAAGTTAATCCTATTTATTGGCCATAGCATGTCAAATTCTCAATTGCAAGAATGAGCAGTGCTATTGCATAATAATAGTTTTTGTTGTACTGTTAAGGGATTGCTGTGATAACCTGCGGCTAATGGCAAACTGTTGCGCACACTTTCCACTGTTTCTGCCAGCAAACCACACACCATCTTTTGAAGCATTTAGCATTGTTCTAGTGGTACTTTCTTACCCATAAGTGATTGGTCTTCATATGATTGTCCTTTATTTTTTAACTGTTTTTAGCTCAATAGAATGAAGCCACTTGTGTTTCTAATTGGCCACTATTTGGCTATGTGCCAGGCAATTTCTGGTGGCTACATGGTTGCTTTTGCTGGGAGGAAATATGCAGCAAGATCATCTCCGGTTTTCGTCAGTAACAGCTCATACACCGTGACCAGCTTTACCCTGGTGCGATCCATAACCAGCACCCTGCATTCTGAACATTCTATCTTCACCTATTTCTCCAACTGATCATTCGACTAACTGAATTGTGCTCTTAGGTGTTTGAGTTCAACAAAGGCACACTTCAGAACCTGTACTGGAAAGCCAACGGCTGCTCTGCTTGCTCCGGGCAACCCTCCTTCACCTGCGTCGATCAGAGCTGCGCGATCAGCACGGCGAACTGCACGGGCAAGGGCGGCAGCGTGGATTGCAGCCCCGGGATTCAGCTCGCCTTCTCCGGCACCGACAAGCACGAAGCCGTCCTCAACTCGTGGTACGAGGTGTCCAAGCTCCGGCAGTACTCCCTGGTTGGGCTATTCTCCAACCTCAAGGACTCACTCACCAGCCAGTTCAGCATCTTCTTCTAGCTTTTTCGAGCTCGCATTTCTCTTCGGCCATCTTGGTGTATATGTCAGTTGGTGTTAAGGTTATAATGTTATCTATTATATATAGTCCAGTGCTTGCTGTTTGTAAAGAAAAGAAAACAAATTTTGTAAATCAGCTCCTCTATATATGTACCTGGTTTTATACGAGACAATGGGCCTGTTTGGTACAGCTCTAACTCTAAATTTAGCTCCAGGAGTTGAGTCTGGAGTAGAGTTGTGGAGCTACCTAAACCCAGCTCCACAACTCCAGTACATTTTGTGAGATAGCTCCACCCAACTCCACTCCTAGTTTTAGTGGAGCTGAAACTGTTTGGCTGAGCTCCAGCTCCAGGAGGGGTGGAGCTGGAGCTGGAGCTGTGCCAAACAGGCCCAATATATTAGTTGATTCTCGCCTGTGCGTTTGCTGACTTTCTGGAGAATGAATTGCATGGGCCAAGTTCTTTTCAGCTGAATGGATGATGAATAATTTGATTTTGTGATAAATACTACTTGAGGGTGCAAACGAATGAATCAATTATTAGAAAGCTGAAAAGTTGTTTCTGAAAAAGTATTATAAGAATTTTATTGATAATGCTGTGCACCGGGTGGGGGGAGGAAAAATCGGACGCTCCCCCCGGCCCCCGCGAGCGCGTGCATGCCTGCACTCCCCTGGCCCACCACATGTCCACACACAAACAACTCTATTGCAACAAAAAACCCACATATTTTAGAACCCCTCTATTAAGAAAATTCGGTTTATTTTTTGTTCCACAAAAAATGTTTCACCTAGTGTACTCACAATGTTTCACTATATAGATCTAATGTTGCAGTGAACTAAAATATTCCATTACAACAAAAAAAACCCACATATTTTGGAAACCCCCTATTAAGGGAATTCGTTTTATTTTTTGTTACATCGAAAAATGTTTCACCTAGTGTACTTGTAATGTTTCACTATGTATGGGTCAAATGTTGCAGTGAACTGAAATATTCTTTCGCTATTTGCTGAAACATTATTTTTATATAAGGTGAAACAACACCCAATTTAAACGAGTGACTTAGTAAAACAATTCCGATATACCTGGTGGAACATCGTGCAACATTTAAAAATAATTCAATAATAAGCTAAAAAAAATTTCGTCGGAATATATCCATGTGTGGTCTTGTTTTGAAGATTTAATTGCAACGAATTTAATGGTGCAATCGGATCATGATTTACATAAGTAATTTAAGAGAAAAATCAGTTTAAAGTAATTTTACACGTAAATCGGCGCGCTGACGTCAGCGCCCGATTTCACTCCCTCCCGGGCGTCCGACCGGGAGTCGTCCCCGAATTTTATATATACAAAGCATTTGCAAAATTTGCACCACAAAGTGTGACTGATAATTCATAATTTGTAAGTGAAAATGAACTCGAATAATCTGATAATAAAATGCTAATTCAACTGCAATGATCTTTAGAAGAATCAGATATGTATAATAATCAAGACGATCAACTAATCATACAGATTAATTACAATCGCGAAGAAAACTCCGAAAAGAATACGACAAAAAAAAACAGAACTCTCTCACTATGAAGTAGGAGTATGAACTCAACATCGACTGGATCGACATCATGCCGTCGGCGGCGGCGGCGACGGTGTCGCCGGCGCCGGCGAGCTGCTGCTGCTCTTGTTGTTGTTGACGAACTTGAGCACGATGGGGAGGACGACGACGAGGATGAGGACGAGCAGGATGATGATGGCGATGCAGGTCCACTTGCGGGTGCTCTTCTGATGCTTCCGCGCCACCACCAGCTGCTCGCGGCCGCGGTCGATGAAGGATCGGGCGCGGCCGACGTGGGTCTCGATGTCGTCGAGCTGCTCCCCCTGCGCCGCCACCAGCACGGCCATGTCGTTGAACACCTGGTGGAGCTCGAGCAGCGAGCGTTCCAGCTCCGCCACGGCGCCGTGCCGCTCCTGGATCTCGGCGACCACGCCGAGCACCTCGCCGCGGCCCTGCTCGGCGATCGCGCGCTGCAGGAACCGCTCCCCTTCCCCGGTCTCGGCGAGGTTGTCGAGCGTCGCCTCGTCGGGCTGCTCGCCGGTGACGGTGTAGTAGCGCCGCGCCACGGTCTCCCGGTACTCGGAGGAGATGCGGGCGCGGAGGGAGGAGAAGGATTCCATGGAGTCGCGGAGCTTCTTGCGGAGGCCGGCGACGACGGAGGTGCGGGTGCGGTCGGTGGAGGAGCCCGGGCCGCACCCGGGGACGGAGCGGTTGGCGGCGTTGGCGCGGTCGAGCGACTCGAGGCGGAGCTTCACCACCTTGGCCTTCTTGATGGCGGCGGCGACGTCGGCGTCCATGCGCGCCCGCAGCGCGCGCACCGCCGCCGCGTCGTGCAGCGACTTGCCCCCCTCGTTGGCGTCGTGGAGCGACCGCTGGATCCGCTCCAGGTCGCGGAGCTCGTCCTTGATCGACTCCACGTCCTCGAAGAACCTATCAAGGCTCGCCCCCGCCGCCGCCCCCGGCGGCGGCCCCATCTCCACGCCGCCGCCCGATTCAATATCCCCGTCGCCGCCGCCGCCGCCGCCGCCGCCGGTGCGCTTCCACGAGCTAGAGAAGAGATTGTTCATGGCTGCAGCAACTCACTACTAGAACACAAGATCGGCCTGGATTTGCACTGGAACACAACACAAGATCGGCCACGATTTGCTCCGGTTTCTTGGATCGGGAGGAGGAGGAGGGAGAAGTTAAGATGGGGGGGAAGAGGAGGAGACGCGGAGTTGAAGGGGTCGGGGGGGTCTCGTTCACGCGAGGATGGAGTTGAAATGGGGGAGGGAAGGTGGGAGGAAGGAGGGAGATGGCCGCGGCGCGGGCGGGTGGCGTCGCGACTCGCGAGCGCCGCCCAGTCCAGGCTTCCCTCGTGTGCACTGCCCGTGCGGCGCTCGATCACGCGGTGGCGTGTGGTGGCGCGCCGGGGGCGTCCAGACTGTTAGTTTCAAACCTAACCACGCAACCACAGAGGCATAGGGGCCGGGGCATTTAACTTGTTTTAGTACCATTTAAATGATGCGATAATTAAGGATTTACCGCTCACAATCTTTTACATATGGGCTCTTAAGTTGTCTATAATACGTGGGTACACTTAAATATCTTTATGTGAAACGGACCATCGATTTCACTTCATTTTGTGAAACAAATAAATAAATAAATTAGGTCATATTTTAAGCAATTATAGATCCACGACATATTTGAACTTTGTACATTACGTTAAATTATAATGGTTTAAATTTTAAAATTAATTTAAAATAGAAACAAAATGATATATCTAAATATTAGCAATGTAATGGTTGATTTAGATCATAAATTTGTAAAACTAGAAATAACCGGTTTCGAAAAATCTTGGAACCCGAACCGTATAAAAAAGGCTATGAAAGCTTATCAGGTAACTGTAAACTTCAAATCATGCCAATAAATTTGTCAAGAGTAAAAAAAAAATGCTACTGGTATTATAAAACTGCTACTGGAGTTTGTAAGACTGGAGAATGGAGATGCATGGCATCAGGATCAGCCATAAGCCGTAGGCGATCATTCAGCTGGTCGTTTTTGACCGGATCAACCAGAGCGAGCAAGGGCACCTGTGCATGCAAGTGTGCAGCTTGACTTGACCACGACAATATAAAAAGGACAGAGAACAAAAGACCGAAAATAAAACCAAGTGTATACATAATAATTCAATCTATCAGTTGCAGCGTTCGTTTATACAATTTGCGCCGTGTTTAATTTCAAAGTTATTCTTTAAACTTTCAACTTTTCTATTACATTAAAACTTTTCTACACATAAACTTTCAACTTTTTCATCACATCGTTCTAATTTCAACCAAACTTCTAATTTTATTGTGAACTAAACAAAGCCTTGCTGGATAGGTAGTTGGTACTAGTCGTCATCCACCGTTGGATGTCTCAGTTATCACATGCCAAACTGCCAATCATGGATGAACCCTCGCAATTCTGCTTGCTATGCTATGTTACCATGCTACAAACCAAACCGGGTCAGGCCAACCCAAGGCGGCAACGCTGACCGTCTCAATCGATCACAAGGACGTGAACGTGACGCCTTTTGATTGATTGCCCCACCTCACATGTATATAATACTCTTTTTATTTTTTCCATTTCAATATATCCTAAGACATAGTAAATTTAAAAGTTGTTATATATTAAAATGGAGGAAGTAACACATTTGGATGTCGACGGCGTTGACGTCTTATTTGTTCGTACTACTAATATATACTCCCTCCGTCTCAAAAAGACTCAATTTCTAGGTTTTCGTGTCCAACGTTTGATCGTCTATCTTATTTAAAATTTTTTTAAAAAAATAAGCCACACATAAAATATTATTCATGTTTTATTATCTAACAATAATAAAAATACTAATCATAAAAAAAATTCATATAAGACAGACAGTCAAACATTATGTCAGGGTTACGGATAAGATATACCCTCTACCCTTGGATATACGTCGTGTACTGATATGGTATACCTGCGCGTATACGGATGTTTTTTTACACGTTAAGGAAATTCATCACGGAGTCCACAGACGGAAGGAGTCCTACTCGGATAGAACTATGTCGTTACTGTATCGTGTAGGGTCCGATGTCTCCGAGTTCTACTTGGAGACCAACTGACCTATGGTATAAAAGGGACCCCTAGGAGGACCTAAGTCATCGAATCTCACCGCCAACACAACCACCGCAGCCTACGAAGTCGGAGCCTACAGGAGCCAAGTCGCCGGGTGATCTAGTCGAACCAACTCGACTACGGTCTCGTCGGTATCATCGAGTTCTGCTATTCTCTCTGTAATCTGTGGTTTCCATTATATAATCCCATATCAACTGGATTAGGGCTATTACCTATCAAAGGGCCTCAACCAATATAATTCTTGTTCCCTGTTTGCTTGATGTCGTACTACGTAGATCCTCGTACCAGCGTACCCCAATACCCTCTATATCCGGTCTACGGGTATCCCCCGTCGACACATTGGACACAGAAACTCAGGAATTGAGTCTTTTTGGGACAAATGGAGTAACTTCGGCTGTGTTTAGATTGGCCCAAAGTTTGAAATTTGGTTGAAATTGGAGACGATGTGACTGAAAAGTTGTGTGTGTATGAAAGGTTTGATGTGATGGAAAGATAGAAGTTTGGAAAAAAACTTTAGAACTAAACACACCCTTCTTTTAATTTTTTATAAGGCGTTGCTTACTTCAGCAGAGGGAGTACTAATGACACTATTATTATTATTACTAGTACTACTCACTCTGGGAGTACTATAGTGATGCGTTGATGTGCTCTCTCCGTTGACCTCTCCTTGTTTTGCCTTACGAGCTTTGCATGTTGTTGAGGATTCTAGCAACTGACGCACATGTGCATGCGCAAATTCCACTTATCCAACCCTCGTAGATTGTACAGAGTTGCAAGGAACACTTCAGGGGGCAGCACTGAATTGCACAGATACAACAATATATAGAAAATTGACGGATAATATGATTTTTGCGATATAAACGAATGAAAATTAACTACTACTGTAGAGTTGAAATTTGTTTTAGAAAAGTATTCCAAGAAAATTTTATATAGAAACTTTTTGGCATCAAATACTCTGTGTAGTAGCTTGGAAAGCATGCAAACGAAAAAAAAATCTAAAATCTAAATAATAATAAAAAAGAACATGGCCGATGTAAATGCACGGAGTCTTACCTGTTCAAGCAGTGGTGAAGCATAACGGAGGTATGGGTGGATTTTGCATTCAAGACAAAAAAATCTTTGCATTTGGTAGGATTTCCACTGCAGCAGCTGTACACGAGGATACATTTTGTTGGTACTTGGTACTACAAACGTTCAAGTGCTGCAAAAAAGCTGGACTTCTAGAGGCAAGAATACAAGATGCTGTCGATTCATAAATACACAAATAAAACAAGATGCTATTTTGTCAAAGGTACAGTCACGATTAGCTGAACTACTTCTGGAACGTGTAAGAGTTACGAATTTGCATTTTCAGGTTTCAGCTTGGAGACTGTTATTAGATGAAAGTATGAAACAAGACAACCGCAGCTCATTTTCTATTATATAAAATCTTATAAAAGTATCACAAGATAATCAGGCAAACAAACTAAGCCAATTGAAATAAAATAACTTCGTATGATCTGGGATTCAAAACAACACTATGATGAACATCACAATTAGCCAGGCAAAACTGCCGCCGTGGAGCGTTTCAAGTATCTAATTTCCTCAAAAGTAGTGGGGAATAAGTACAATATGACTGAAAACTATGGACAGATACTGCATCTGCGAGTTGTCTCAAGGTTGACAAGGATTTACAAGAACAATGTAAGAACCTATAGGCTACAGCAACAATCAGCAAACCAAAACTTTTGTTGGCTGCATCCTTCCTAGCACCAAAATTTCACCACAATGGTATACATCTAATCGCCAGAATTACCCTTGAAAAGAACTTGTATAACTGTGCTAGTATTGAAACTGGAAAGCATGTATCTTCATTCTACATTCAACCGAGAACTTACAGGTACACATCTTCACCAGTCACCACTCACCACTGGTTTGGGTTGGTCAGATTGTATATCTTTACCCAGCATCCAAAGAACGAGTTTCTTCATGAGAAGGTTGTCTCACTGTCTCACACCATCCTTCCTTGCAGTTCATCAAGCATCCTGAAGAACAGTGACATAAAAAGGATGCCCTTGGCCACCACCGGATCTTTGATTTTCATCCACCTGTCCTACCTCGGATGATTGCACTTTCCATTGTAGCTGATAATTCGAAAGATTGTATGTTCCAGGCATAAATATGCACACTTTTAGAGGAACTTTAGCGGAAGTGTCAGGTTTCAGGTCAACTTGAGCAGAACTCAATGAACACCAAACAAAAGGTGAAATGCTCTCTGATGGCTGTTTCTGATAATGTGTCCCCTTGGCAGTAGAGATAGCTTTAATGTCATTTTCCAGCGATACATCATACCATCCACCCTGATTACTATTAGAATCTTGCAAATTGACAGTTTGGCTTTTATCTGGCACGCTGTCATAGGTAACTACTCTCGCTGAAATATTATGTTGCCCAGAATTATGAATTACCAACTGGATGTTTGCTTCACAGTAAGACTTTGAGAAATCATGAGTAACTGTTCTAGGCCCTTCCATAAACCACCATATAGGACTCTGGTCGATAGCACTGAGAAACAGCAGATGGTATCAGCACATTAAAGTCCAGAGCCCAACAGAATTTGTCGTAACAAAGGTTCTACAATCTAGCACTTACCTGCAATGGCACACATGATGAGAGAGTAGTTGAAAGTCTGGATCTGACTTGGAATAGTTACCACCTACTGCTTTCGAGATCAGAATAAAATCAAGAAGGTCCCGTGGTCCCTGGACAGTGATGACACCAATATATATGTCATCATTTGACTAAGTGATGGTAAACTGTATGAAAACAAAAACATATGCATCCAATTTCTCATCATTTTTCGAGCCCAAATTTTGTTGATTCCAACTTGAAGATTAGGGTAACAAACCCAAATTTTGTTGATTCCAACTTGAAGATTAGGGTAACAAATCCTTGACAGCTGGAAAAAGTACCACCAAGTGGGTGCAAATGCCTTTATAGTCTTTAACAGAACTCACCTTAGCCAACCTTCCCTGTTGGTATCTCTCTTGATAGTGGAAATTGGTAATAGGAGATTGGGAAACATCAAACTCCTCAGTATTGCTGTTGCCCTCACGAGATAAAAAAAGCATATCACTTCTACAAGAACTGTTTTCAGCTTCTTTACAAGAATTTGTACCTAAATCCTGAAAAAAAAGAGATGCATTTTAAAAAATATAATACAGTTTTAAACTCTACAATGTAATGGGCAAAAAAAGAATATATAGATTTGGAAGACATGCTATGCTACAAGTATTACCTTTATCTTGAAGAAGCACGACACAGACTGATTTGCTGATACTGTTTCAATAGAGCGGATATAATCGCACAAAGGCAACGATGAAATTGCCCATTTACTGTTATTGCATGACAACTGATGAAGAATAAATGACTCTGAGGGAGTCCTGTTCAGGATGTCCATGCGCACAATATACTCTTTCAATCTTGATGAGCACATTCTTATAGCAAAGGACACATTAAGTGATGGAAAAACCTGCAGAGAATTGTTTAGAGATAAAAACTCACACCAGAGTAGGAAATGCTGACTATAAAAACACAGATGCTGATTAAACAAAAAAGACACTCAAAAGCTAAAAAGGAATAAACCCATCACCTCCTTTCGAGTATTTTAATTGGTCCACTCCGTTGTGGAGCATGACAACCCTGTTTTACAGTTAGTTTCATGCAATTAAAAATATTTCCAGTTTTAAGGAATATGTTCATTTACCACCCCCTCTACCACCTTGAACTTTGCTAAGAACCCACTTACAACCCTTAACTACAAATTTTAGGTGTTTAATCCACCAAACTTGCAACAAATCATGTATTATTTAAATACAAGCACAAGTCATTACCTCAATATTGTAGTGCATGCGCAATGTTCTGTAAGTTATCTCACTTGGGCTCTCCATTTCATAATACAGAGATATATAAAGAGAAAAGTTCCCAGGAGTTGCAGCATGGAACCAAATAGGCCAGGAGAACGTGGCTCCTCCTTGAATTTTAATATCCTGGCAAGAGAGTACGGTGAATATTTGCAAAGAAACAGAGACCACGCATGATTTTTGCAGCATACAAGGGGGCATGCTTGAACCAACTCACTTGAGAAAATGTAAAGAGCAAACCCTTGGCATCTCCCTGAGTACGTTTTGTCGATACAGTACTAATTTCTGATTGTACATGCTTTCTTAAGCATTGGGGAAACTCGAAATCAACTTCTGATAAATCACCAGGAATTACAAATCTTGGATGGCTAAGCTTCATCTTAATATTCTGCACAACAAGATTGGGAATTATTAGTACAAAACAAGCTGCTGAAAAATTACATAAAGGATAAAATTAGTGTAAATGTCATAGAACTTCAACTAAACTTAGACCATCATAAAATCCACACTTTCAATAAAAAGTTCTCACAAAAACTTGACGTCCTTTAAGACCATCATAGAACTCTCAACAAATTATGAACAACTAGGCCCATATGAAAGTAACATATGGTAACATCTGATATTATTCCAACTATACGGTGACTAAGACAGTTTCTATGCAGGCCAAGTACTGCCTTGTGAATCTAAGACAGTTTCTATGCAGGCCAAGTACTGCCTTGTGAATTGTCATCCTGATGGCATAGCACCAAGGGGACTATAGGCTTTGGGCTACTCCACTCATCCACTGTACCTTTGCCACATTAACCAGAAGGTCATCCATGGACCATGAACGTGTGTGTGGTCCGTATGGCACGCAGATTACCACGTATACCTTACTAATGGTCTCAGATAGTCAGAAGTCTGACTAGTGTAAATTCATAAAAAAAGTAGTTTTGTGGTTCTGAAGAACGTGTAGTTTTCTGAAAGCCTTCTTTGAAAGTGTGGTTTGTGGTAGTTGGTTCAAATTGTGTAGTACCATTAAATTTGCTCCAAAAGTTATGCTCATTTGAGCAAACCTCGTTAAATCATTTCAAATTACTGAAAAAGAAGGGAAGAGAGTTGCAAAAATATATAGTTTGGACCTTCACAGCATATTCTGACTGGTTCCTCAGATTCAGCTTGAGTAGCCGTAAATCTCCAGCAAACGCATTTGTTGGCAAGTGATCAATACACCCCGTAAGTTTAGGTAAACCCTGGAAATAAATTAAAGTTACTCACTTATCTCAGAACAAATTATGTGAAAGAGAGCACTGGACAAGTCCGAACCTTGATTACAATCAGGGTGTTGCTCAAAGTACGACGAGGTCCCTTTTTCCCTTTCTTAGTTTTCCTTTTTGTGTCAAATTCAAAGTATTGATAGCCAACTAATAAATCTGAGAGCGTCCACCTTATCCCATGTAACTGCAGAATACCTTCAACCTTTGGAGTAACTTCAAGTTGTACCTAATAGAATTGGAAAGGAAACTGGTTATTATAATGCCTACCAAAACATTATCAGCTAAATTATGTATAACTACACATTAGTCAATTAAGTATCGCCTCTTGTCATTACAGGTCTTATTATAATTTATAACATCAGACTTAATAATTGAAGCAAATGAAAATTAAATTGAGGAAAGCCACAAGTATGAATAGTTTGAAGCAATATCAGGCCAAAAGATAAAATGCAGATCGTCCTGAATGGAAATACTATTGGCTTTACAAGAGAACTTCTATTATATCTTTTTTGGATACAATAACCACTCGGTAAGGAGTAATTGAAACAGCGAAGAAGACAAATGACAAAGTGACACATAAAGCTTTCCTCCTTTTCGTTTGATCGCCTAATATACCATTGATCAATAAGGTTACAAATAGAAATAGTTGAAACAGTATTTGCTGGCGCCAAATCATTTTACCAAGGGTAGAAATTAGATTTACTAGGAAAATGGGAAGCAACCTAACAGAACTTTTGTAAGGCGATAATACTGAGTAAAGTGGAATGACAAAGAAGGCATACACTTTTAGTTTCACTTCCTCCTAACACAATGTCCAGCTTTGAAACTGTGAAATTATTTCCATCATCCTCAAATCTGTAGTGTTAAACCAGAAACATCATCGGTACCCATGAGAATTAAGGTTGGGATCCAAAGACATACATAAATAAAGCCTCAATAATTAGCAAAAAAGAAATATTACGTTGATATCGCAGGCTTTGTGTTAGCTATATCTTCCCCAGCACCTGTGGTCAGCACACTATTGACTGCACAGTAATGTGATCCATCAAAGAAATCAATGATCAACATAATTTTCTGGATATGGGGTTCTTAAGATAAAATTTTAGATCAGAGAAAAAAGAAGTACCAGCACTTGAAGCGTCCAAACTGGTGGAAAGCTGACATATTAGAGAGATGCAAGAAACAGCAACAGGAATTTGTAGAGGATTCCTAAGCTCAATCCTCACTTTTACTGCTTCTGCAATTGACAAAAAAGCAATAATTGAAACACTATATAAGAGATGCATCCATATTTCCCTCTATTGTCCGTTGGCGTTTCTATTTTGATAAATAAATTATTTTCCTTAATCCTTTAAAGTGACTTGGGGCAGATCGAGTTTAAACTCATATTTGGCTGCAATCACACAAACCTCCATTTGGACTGTTGGATGTGATATGGATGGATCAGATTCTTCTGGGTCACGAGAAGGTAGGCCTAATCTTTATACTCTTTTAAAAGGAGAAGCTGGATGATGGCACACTCTACACCTACCACTCAACTCAAGATCATTTGGGGCTGAATAAATGTAGACATAAGTGTTCTTTGCAATATCCATTTCTTAGGAAACATTACATTCTTTGCACATGTGCATATGTAATTGATTGTGCCTTGTGAAATAGTGTATCTAATTTTTAGTTTTAATCAATATTATTGCTTGTTTTAACTCTACATCATATAGCATATATATTTGTATCTCTCGAAAGTCGAAATGCGTGGGCATGGATGCTTGGAATTAATATTTCCAACAGACAAAGGGGATACGAGTCACCCAAACTAGTCTGTTCATCTCATCGAATGGTCCACGTGGAAAGCTTCCACAATTACACTCAAGCTGCGCTAGATATGCCCCATGAGTCCATTGCTAATAATGTTGGATTTACTTTGCCATTTTGCTGGTTTCCAGCTGAAAGCAGCTTAACTCCAGGAAAATTCAGATGAAGTTAAGTTGATCCACTTAGGAGCAGGTTTATGGATATTAAAGATGTATTACCTCCCACAACACAAACACAGGAATCCTTGTATTTTCTCAAGTCAGGAGATTTTTCAAGCCAGTTAGTTCTAACAATAGATGATGATGGGATCATTTCTTCCTCCAGCTCCTGCCAAATGCTTTCACTAACATTAACCTGTTATTGAAGGCAACTCATACAAGTTAGAATTAGACTGCTTTAATTTCTAGATCACAAAGACAGATACATTTATTGTTAGAGAAAGAAAAGGAGTGGTTGAATCTCATAGTTATTATTTAATTGTCTATCATCAGAAATGCTCAATACATCAATTCATTTTGGTGTTCTTTTATTTCAGTTTCAGTAGCCCCACAAGAAATAAGATATATTCTACACCCTCCGTCCCAAAATATAACAACCGAGTCCAAATTTTGTCCCAAATATAGCAACAGTACTTGTAAAATGTAAATTTTACCGCTAAACTACCCACAGTACCCCTTGGCTTTATTATAGTCCAACTTGTCCGGACCTTATACCTCACCAATCCCAAGGAGACAACCAAGTCTTATTCCCGCTCGCTTTAATACCCGTGCCAAAGACTAAAAACTTGATATATTTTGGGACGAAGGGAGTATTAGAGGAAATATCATAAATTCAATGTCTGATTACTCCGGAAAACTCAATGGTAAATAAAATGTCTGATTACTCTGGAAAACTGAATGGTAAATAAACTAGATATAGTCCTACAGCAGTGGAAAGTACTTACATCTGCATCTGATGCATAAGTACGATGATCTTCATATATAACTCTGAGTGATGGCATGTTGATAACAGGAAGTTGAAGCTTGTAGACATCAAATTTCTTCCCCATACTCTGTTGGTACAAAACACAAGATGAACATTGCAATAGAAGTTCGGTTCACCAAAATGAGAGCACAAATGGAGCTGGTCAAGAACCTGAACGAAATGGAAAAAATCATTGAGGAACATGCTTTGCGTTGTCAGGGACTGATGGCTGCAAGCAATGACCTCCAGCAAGTGCTTTATGGCTACATCAAATATCCCAAGGACTCCATACCACCTAGTTTACAGTCACCAGAGTTAATAATAGTTTATAGACAAGAAAAATATATGGATAGGAGCTAAAACACACAACTACCTTCCAACATTAAAATGTACATGATCATTGATATAACTCCAAGGATGTTGTTTGTAAACAAACAGAGCATTTCTGTATGCCCGAACAGCATGTTGCTTCTGCACTCAAAGATTGAATTTTCAGACTCAACAAAGATATAATATACTTCTAAAGCATTAATTAAATATCACAGCAGTAAATATAATTATAGTACACCTGATCGGATATGTAATAACTATTTCCAGCTAACACTAGGTGAAATCCATACTTCCGAAGCATAGGTGGTTTAGATAACACATAGCAACAAGCGGCTTGCTCAAGCAGTACAGCAGAATGCAATGAAGGTTCCTGAACATTAGAAAATTCCATCAATGTTGTGTAATAAACTAAAAATTCTTCCTGCAAAAATATGAGTAAAATTTTATCAATGTATGCTTGATGCTAGATCTACCTCATTAGAAACGCGGTAGTATACACTTGATGCCTCCCTATACTGTCCTCTTGTTTTAAGCATTTCTGCCCACCAAATGCCACATCTAGTAGCATTTCTCTTCCCAGAAGATCCAATTCTCTACAAATATGAATAGAATAAACGAGAGCAATATCAAGAGAGAACAGAGAAGCACGAAGGATATCAATCATTCCAAATTTAATTAACTTCAAAAGTTGAAATTACACATAAGAGTAGCATTAATTATTTGGAATCATCCTGCCCCTTTATAGCCCTTAATCGCAAATTATGAATTCTTCAATTCTTGATATCTAGTTTCACGCATTCTTGATTATATGCCACAAAGCACACCCAACTATCAGCTCCCAAAAATAATGGGAATAAAGGAAGTCATCTATCCTAGAGATGCCACCAATGACAACTTGGATTAGAACAGTGCTAGGTGAAGCATGGCACTAATTCGGGTAAGAACAGAGCACACAGGAATTTAATGACTGGGGAACTCCATAAAATTAACTGAGTCTACTGTTGATATCATATGAATGACTATAAAACAATGCAACAGACTAGCATTTGCGCAGTAAGATCAATGACATATGATCACTCCTTGCTAAGTCAATGTTAATATCAATAGTCCTGAAAATCAGATGCAACTGTATTTAATAGACATGGAAAACTGCTTCATACAAAACTAAATAGGAACTCCTTTTCTCCTTGTGTATGACATATTGGACAGTACACAGAACACAAATTTATATCGATGGAGCTAGCATGTTAGGTTACAATTTAGAAAGAGAACCATTTAATTAAGTCTGAGAAACTAGAAGTGGACATAGAGATGAATACCAGATATGTACTAAAGGCACTGTCCATGCAATATTCAGCATCCTTCCTTGACTGGTCCAACATGAAATAGCACAGTCCACTCATTTCCTGCAAAAGACACAAACATTATCATGAAGTGACTACCTACTTGAATATTTGGCCACTGCACTCAAGCTTGATTCAGTACTCAATCAATCATCAAAACAAATTCAGGAACCATGTGCTTTAAATTTGGAAGCATACAGTATTATTCTGATATGGTGTACAAGTAAGAAGGTCTAAACTCGTGTTTGAGGTGAAAAGTATGTTAGGCTGTTAACGTAGCTGGTCCCAGGATATTCCTTAAGAATCGCCATCTTGATTGCTACTTTATTTCAAACTCAACAACACTACATAAGTAATGTCATATGTAAATCAAGGCAAGAAGTTAAAACAAGTATAAAGCACCTGCACACCAGCAAAGCGCTTCCAAGCTTTGTCAAGCTTATAATCTGTTGAGAGTAATCTATAATTGGACAAAGCAAGCTCATAGTCCCGTAACATGAAAGCATAGTCACCTAGAACTCTAATCTGTGACTCTATGGAGGTGAACGTATACCTGTTGAAGAAAAAAAAAAGTGTTACAGCAAACTACAGAATTTTTATATAGGGAAAAGGGCAAGATGTAAGTAACCACTTGCATTGGGCCATTTGCAGCTTCTGGAACATCATCTCTTTTTCTCCACCACAAGTTCTTTATTTGATTCCTAAAGCCCTTCCTTGTTGTGGCTACCTAGAAAAATGCTTAATATTATTATTATTATTATTTTCAAAAACAGAATGGTTAATCTTGTTGAGAGAGGTAAAAAAAAGTAATGGAATAAAGAAAATACCTGCTGATTGAGGACACGGATCTTTTGCTCCATGTAGGGAATTATATGATTAGAAGCCAAATCTTGCATGAAGTCCTTTATCTGAAAAAAACGGCTTATCTAGTAAGTACCCTGTATGGGTTGGCTCTCAGAAATCAATAATTGCATGTGACACTGGATACTACAGAGGAATAACTAAAGTTCATTGATCTAATACTATACAGCTGCAAGAAATATTCATTTTGTATTCTTAGCATCGATACCCATGAAAACCTTGCATACACTGAGTAATAACTACCAAGTAGGCTACTAATCTACCCAACAATACCTACCAGGGAACAGATGAATCATTAGGTGCTACAAAATGTTGGACAATGCTTTCATGACATTCAATATGCCCAAGAAGACGGATAAGCAGATGACATGATATTCATCAAATGGGGCAATACCTCATTCAAATCATCCGTGTTAAGCCAACAAGCTCCGTCTTGGTTGTGCAAACCATGAGATTTCTGCAGTTTAGTCAAGAAAATACTGTAACTAGATTGCATATCTGCTGCACTACGTAAACACTAATGCAATTTAATCTGAAGTAGTTCTCTGTACTTACATAAGGTAACCATGAATTCTCAGCATCTGCACCATCTGCTTCTGTAGAAGAATTAATACACAACAATTTACAATCATTCAAACCAAGAGTGCTCTTCATTTCCGCTAAAATGTTCATAGCTCTTCACCAAAAGAAAAAAGAAGGTCAGCAAAAAAGAAGGGGAAAATTGCATACATGGCACTGTAAAATGTTGGCATTTGGCATATAACATTATATCATTGTTTGGTAGAGAACACTATAAAACTGAGAGAACATGTTCATTAGTAACAGGTTGCTAGGCTACGCAAGAACTAATGTAAACATAACAACTGAGTGAAGAATATACATCTCTTGTGGTCCATCTTGTTGATCATGAAGTATAAGATAGTGCTTAAGAATCTGGGGATCCATTATGCCTTCATTTAAAAGAGAAGGTAACTGATTTGTGTTGAAGAGATCAACGAACTTGCTGATTGGTTCATTGTCCTTTGATGATACAACTAACAGACCTGTTAACAATAGTCAAAGCATGAGCAAGAACGTATCCTTAAAAAAAAACACCAAATAAGACGAAAGTTCCAAATCTCACATGCCACAGGGTGGTCGAATGTTTCATGCTCTGAAAATGAGAGTGTACGCATCAGAGCTCTGTTGAATTTCTTAATCCACAAAGGGCACAGTTCAGGTTCAGGCTCTGGAATCAAGAGCAAAGAAAGAACCATATGTAAGATGCACCGAACGAACAGCGAACAATAATACTATTATTTCAGTTTCATATCAACTCTAAGACATGACGAAGGCAAAGAAACACTATGTTTGTAACCACCCAAATATCCCTTGTTATTTACACTCACAGCCACTGAGAAACACATCGCATATTCACACCATTTACAGGAACTTTGAGCTATCCAAAATATAATGCACACGCTCGTTTGGTTTGATCACTTTGTAAAGGTACTTCCACTACCAGCACAAAATTATAGCCTAAAATTATTCTGCAAATTAAACAATCTGAATAGAAGATTATTGCTGCTCATAGTAAGTCACAGTTTGCTTCTAATGTCAAGGTGATCGGATTACACTACTTTAAGTGATCCATAGAATTCCAACTACGGCTCCATAATTTTGCTCAAAGTAAATATGCCCACAGGTGAGAACATAACAAAATGAAGCAGTAAGGGATCTCACTGCTAAGTACATCTTCTAGCTGTGGTGGGTCTGAAAGCAGATCTGGAAGAGCACTCTCATTGGCCTCAGAAACTACTGGCTTGATCCTCTGATCCGCCACCTGCTCCAAAACAGCCAATGTCCATCAAGAGATTCATAAACCATAGGCATCCACACTCAACAAGCCCACAGCACAACCCAGAAGCTTCCAGAAAGTTCGAGAATCACCTCGTAGTCCTGCTTCCGGACGTCGGAAGCGTAGACCATCCGAATCTTAAACATCTGCAGCCTGTAAGGCTGGTCACTCGCCGTCCGCACGGGCACTGCATACAGGGGATTCCCCATGAGGTCACAGAACCCAATCGAATGAAATGCGACAAGCGTCACACACACAATTATAGGAAGCGGAGAGGATCGGGGAGGTGAATCACCGTCGATTTTTTTGAAGAGGGAGAACGGCGAGAGCATGTCGACGACGCTGAGGCCGCTCTTGCGGCAAGCGGCCTCGGCGAGCGGGGTGGTGAGCACCATCACCACCGGGGTGATCTCCTCGAGGAGGAGCCTCCCGAGGTAGCTCCTGAGCGGATCCATCGCGCCAAAAACCCAAACCGGTGTGGTAGGCGCGCGCGCAGGCGAAGCGAAATCGCAGGAGCGCGATCTAGGGCGGGTATAGAGGTATTCCCCCACCTTCGCCGGTGCCTGCGGCGAAGGGGGTCGCCGGAGAGGGGTCCCCCGGCGACGGGGCGAGGCGGCGGTGGAAGCGGGCGCCGGTGGTGATCTGATCTGGGAGGAGGAGGGCGCCCAGGCAGGGGAGGAGACGGCGACTAGAGGCGTACCGTGTAGCTGGCTCGACTGCGTCTGCTCGACTGTGTGGAGGGGGAGGGGAGACTGGGCTTGGGTGGGCCCGTGTAATGGGCTGCAAACTTGAAGCCCAAAGTATGAAGCTCAATTAAGCCTAGTTTGGGTAGGCTTAAACATGGGGATGGGCTGGGCTATATCTGGGCATGTATATTGGGTGGAAAATTCGTTAAGGCCGAGCTATATATAGCTTTAAGTTGTTGAGATTTTACATAAACTTTATCAGATTTTCCCGAAATTCGATTCAACTTTCACAGGGTTCAAGAAAAACTCCTCGTTTCAACGATGTTTTTTTTTCTGACAGGGCCCCAAAACAGACCCAATATTGGCTGTTCATCACTCATCAGGAACACATGTATGCATGATGCATGGCTGATATTATCGAAAATTCATTTTTCTTGTATACAGAAATGTTGCGATTGCTACAGCTTCCAAGGAGAAAAAGGTCGGAAAAACAAGAGGTAGACATATTCAATTACTACTTTACAATGTCTCTGACAATGAAATGAAGACGACGAGCTTTCATGTTATGATGATGACAAGCGCTGTCAAGCCAGGTAATTGTAGATCTGTGGGTTACTCCTGTCTCTCTCCAGGTACTCCCTGTCGATTAGGCTCTCTATTCTTTTCTTGATATCCGATGGCTTGATTGGGAACTTGAGCTGAAAGAAAAGAAAACGAGATATTTTAAGACATCAAAATTGTGGAGTGGGCAAAATGGAATGCATTGCGTTGACAACAAATATAAAAACATGGCTAACCTGCTGAAAAAGCTCAGTTATTAGAAGCGTGTGGCTGAGGGTTTTACGCGTCTTCATTATTCGAACTATGGCAGCATCCACCTGCACGGAACAAGAAAAGCAACTTGTGGCATTACTCTCCCGTGATTGAATTCATCATTAGATTTGCACCAAAAACATTCCAGAATAAATTTGTTTGGAATGGTGACGTTAAACCTAAAAGATGCAGCCATTAAGCAAGAAAAAATAGCATGTAAGATAACAATATGAACTAACAATAATGTGTTGCTTCAATGAATAAAAAGCATGTGAGATTAGAAACTAGCTACCATGTGCTGAGTGCAAATAGAGAGTAAAACTTCTACGGCGTCACATAAGAACCAGAGGAAGCATAAGCACAACATACTAGTTTAGCTAACATCTTATACCAAAAATCGAGGATAACTAAACGAGGATAAGTGTAACTAGAAGTCCTCCAAGGATGTTCTTGTTTGCAAGTTTAGATGGTTAATGCACCTGATACTGTCTGTCCTGGAATACTCTCTCAGTTGTGCTTGTGTTTTCTTCAACCGTCTCCTTCATCTGAATAGCATTCACCTGGAAACACACAGCATTACCTTAGTTAAGCCTGATGACACACCCAAACTCGACGTACCCACCCCACCCCACACAAATTAGAGGACGAATATTACCTTTATGCGATAGAGAGGGGCACTAAATTCTTCATTAAATACAAATTCGTCCTTATCTTCTACGTCTCGCCCTTTTGGCATCTGAAAATAAAAGTGACAACTGAACAAGCTGCTACTGAAAATTAGTTAGATGTTTGAATAAAATAAAGAGCCACACCTTTTGGAGAACCCGAACTTTACCGCATGCAAGTGATTGCAGCGTTCTTCGCAATTCTTTATCCTCAATACCAGTAGATTCCTTGATATCGAGGAAGCTTAGTTTTTGTGCATCATTGAACAACATCAAAACCACACTCTGAAAAACAGAATAAATCAGTGATTTTCTAATTATTGATTAGACAGTTACAGCTACAATAAACCACAAAAGAAATTGGGAAAAATAATCCTACCTGAAATAGTGACACCGCAAGTTCCTTTTTACCTTTTGGGAACTCTGCTTTTAATACACAGTGACCCAATGAGTTTTGCCACATCAAACGCCTTCCACTATACTTGCTCAAATAGAATTCTTTAAATATATCCTATCAGAAAAATAGAAAACTAAATTAATTTCCAGACAGTTAATATAAATATTTACTGCCAACAAACATAGTTTTGAGAACATGGCCTGACCTGATAGACATTAAGTTCATGGGGGAGTTTCACATCCATTGGTGGATATGTTGGCCAATAGCTGCAATGCAACATATTTAATCAGTTATGTACATTTATGATAGAAAATATCAAGTTGCGTGTTAACATGCTCAGCAAACGCCTATTACAAAGTTATATAATCCATTGCCCATATTCCAGCTACATGTCATGGACTAAGAAGCCTATCTATCAGTATCAGATTTAGACAAGTGTTGTATAAACAGAACATGCTACTCAGTAAGCCAGCACACATGTAAAAATGGCAAGGCACATGTTACCTACCCTGTTGTAAGCACATGAACACTCATTTCAATGCCAGATGGAAGCTTTGTCCTTGCTTGAGATGATTGCTTGAAAGACTCATTTATTTCTTTGGATAATTCAATGTCCTGAGAACAGCACCAATGTATAGAGGCATAGAGCATATAAGTTAGCAACATTTGAGCTAAATATACATAGGACAAGAGTTAGCAAAAGGCTAGTATACTAGTATACTAGCAAAAGTCATTTCTTCTATAGCAAAACGGCCATTGCTACCTTGAACATTCCCTCCAGCTTGTTGGTAAATTGACTTCCACACTCAGTTTTGAGCTGCAAACAGAAAAAAAAATTGCTCAAGTATGTCAGCAAGTTGGATGGCATGTAAAATATCATTTTAAACCATCAGAAAATAAATAATTACCTTTGTTATCATTGATTTTTCAGCATCTATCGATGCACTCTTCCCCAGTAGCAACCTCTTAGCCAGATCCTTCTTGTAGAATGCCTCAAATACATCTTTTCCCTGAACATAATTAAAAATGTTAACCTTCTTCAATCTTTTGTTTATTACTACGTACTAGTAAATTTTATGTGCATTAGCTTCTCCCAGAAGCTCCATACAGAGGACTATAGGTCTATAGGACTCTATAAGAATGACATTATAACCATGTTTATGAAGGACCAGACCCATAGCATCATGTTCAATGCAATGCTTAAACCATCCGCCCACATGCTCATGGAAATTGTTTTTCCTTAATATGATCACCATATAGGGAGTTTTACTATTTTATACAGTTGAGTAGTTGAAAAAGGAGGTGTCCCACATGTACTATACCCAACATGTAACTGAAATTGAAAGAACAAGATGCTGACAAAGAAGAAACTTAGTGATATAAAATAACCTAGTGACTTACTTGTATAAATCGGAACAGAACCAAAACTTTATCCAATATTCCCTCCAGCTCTTCTTCAGAGGTACCTTTATTTCCAGCTCGAAGTTTCTCATCAAGAAACTTCGCAATCAATTCGGCAGGTCGATTCTGTTGGAAAAAAGGGCTTGAGCTGATCTTCATAAAATAAAACATAGTACAAAGAAAGAAAATGCAGGATAAATTACACGTCTACATAAGTACAAAAAAGCAACCAGATAACAATGAACATCAGAAACAAAATGTATTGGTACCAGCATATCTCAAATCTAAGAATTGAGCTTTCTGTTTATCAAGTATCACAGCCAAACTGGACTGCGACAGGAAACCAACATAAAGCAATATGTACAAGGACAGCACAGCTTCTTAAACAAATGGCCAACATCAACAGGTCCCAGCAAGTCAAAAATCAAGGAATCAAACAGTTTAGCAGGCTATAAAAGGGAAGACTAACTGTAGTAGGAAAGCAAATTACAAAATATTGTGAAATAAGATATAAACTCGGTACACATGAAAGGAAAAAAAATATTGTCAAGCAGAATCATAAATATGGCCTACCTGGCGTAAATTGATAAGATGTTCGAATGACTCTTTTATTGTATTGGAGAAAGCCTCATTTTTGGCAAAACTTTCCTCCAATATTCTATCAAGCGATGCCTTAAATTCCAGAAGAAAGGGCACCAGTTCTTTGTCCTTTTCTTCATCCATGATAATGCCCTGGCCTGTGCCCCGAATATATGAACTAAGTGCTTGCTTTAGCAACTCAATGGCATCAACCCTCTGGAAGAGTGTGTACATCCTCGAGA
Source organism: Oryza meridionalis (assembly GCA_000338895.3). NCBI lineage: Eukaryota > Viridiplantae > Streptophyta > Magnoliopsida > Poales > Poaceae > Oryza > Oryza meridionalis. Next base: position 36,787,507 of record CM002526.2, on the reverse strand, counting down.
GGTCTTTTACACGATTTGCTTCCATAAGCATTGTGAATCCCTGAACAGTAAAACATCATATGCTTTCTCAGGCCATGAATGAGACAGTGGCTAAACAAAATTAGTGGCCAACAAATATAATATATTTATAAAGTAAACACCTCTTTTCTATATATTGATCTAATGGGTCAACTAGAAAATGCACCATCACATTCTTATTCAGGCCAGATAACAAATCCTACAGTTGTAAGAGCAGATAATCACCTTCTCAAGAATTGCAGATGTGTGCCGCTGCAATAATTGCTTTTCTGTAGCTGTTATAAGCGGCTTCCTAGTGTTAGCTTCCAAATATAGAATACACCTTTCATGTTCTTCTTGCAACCTTGTCTGCATAATTCATGTGAAATACCACCAGTTGCATAAGTATACCTGAATTATGTGTGAACAAAATGCAAGGGGAAACACAAGAGGTTAATCAATACCTCCACATGCTTGAGATAGTCTGGAATATCAGACTGCTGCAAATATTTAACACCTTCAGTAGCATAAAATTCAGATGTACACTCCAGAAAGGGCTTTTCAAAACTCTCAGAATACATTCCAAGAGCAGTAAACATCTTCAGAAGATGACTAAGTAATGTCCTGTCTATTGCTTCACCAAGCCTGATAAGGAAGAGATGGTTAATGAATAATCAGCTACATAGAAGAATATAAAATAAAATTGACCCTTCAAGTCCACAGTTTTAATAATTTAAAATGGACCCAATACATACACTACGATCGCCAGCTAGATCACACAAGGTAAATGCAATGACAAAAGTTTTCTCAAATAAACTGATTACTCTTTGAAATGTAATGGAGTATTCATAAGTCTGATAAGGGTACTTTTTACAGTTGACCATTCAACCCAGATCTCTGAACAATTCCCAAGTGAATCAACATGCGTTACAAATTTTCATCATTCCATGTTTACACCCCCACCCCCCACCCAAAAAAAAAAAAACCACCACAATAAGACAGGCAATGCACACAGCATGGTTCAGTACAGAAGAGTAGGCATACCTCTCACTCTCAATTAATCTTAGAAGACCAGTAACAGTTTTGTGTTCAATCTCCGGAGACAGTGAAAGATGCTTGCGGAATAGCTTCAACCCCATGTCCCACACTGAACAAATGTTTGCAACATTCTTGACATATTTTACATCAAGAAGTAAAGCAATACCACGAATAATCAACATCTGATCGCAAAAATCTTGCCATGTTCTTTGCACCAGAGACAAAAATACTACTAAATCTGGACTTTGACCCACTAATGCTGATATTTTTGACGATATGTGTACTTCACATTCTTTCTTTATGCGTTCGTATAGATTTGCGCCTAGCTTGTGTAGACAAAGGTCACCTGCAGCCTACAGTGAAGAAAAGAAGTTCTAAATAACTAAAGTGGGATCATCAAATAGAATAGAAGCAATATAAAAATTACCTGGTAAAGTTTTTCAACATCGCACGAAAGTTTCTGTTTTAGAAATATAGCTGTAATAGCATCTTTCAAAATAGCCCATGTATCCTCCTCAAAGTTTGTTGGCAATTTTGGCTGACCTGATACATGAAAAACAGATGGGATATAATGAACAAAACAGAAAAGGGATGCAACAAGAGACGAATTCCGGGTGGGAGTAAATCTAGTTCTTGTTAGGCAAATGGGTTATGAGAGGTGGGATCGGGAAAGGGAAATGAGTGAAGAGCTACAATGAAATGGAGTGGGAAGAATGGATGGCTAGGATGCAATGTTGCATTTTTTTTTATGGGTGGATATTATTTCCCAATCTCATTTGCCAATCACGCCAAAGGGTTGCAAAAAATACATCCAGAAGATCCCAGGGGTCTATTATCTAAGAAAGAACATATGGCCTTCTGAATTTTCTTATACAGGTTACTAGTTAGTTATGGTGGGTACTGATGAGTGAATAGTGACTGGTGCAGGGATTATTATTATATATGACTCAGAAATGAATAGATATTAAAGGTTAGAGCCACTGCAACATCCATTGCACAGAAACGGATTTTCAGCTTTCTCCTGAAGACTATAGAAGGTGACATACTGGAGATGCGAAGCAAAGCTTCCAATAAATACCAACAGTTACACCCAATAAAGAGACAAAAGAGTGTCAACTTTTAAGCAATCTAGCTAGAAGCCAGCTCATATGGTGCAATACGACCGAATGGGGAGCAGGAAGACACAAGAACCATACAATTATGCCCAAGCTCACCTGTCAACTGCATTAAAAAAGGCAGAAATCCTTGATGCATATTCACGCCCAACAAAGCAAGCCAAGATAAACAAACAGTTACAAGGAATTGAACATACATATATATCTCAAGAGAAACTAGACGGATTGTTGCCGACGAAATCATTAGTTACCCTAGCAATTATCAATTTCCCCCAAAATTGTCCAAGTGTCTAGCCAAATTCCTCTTTACAAATAGGCACGCCAATTAGTAGCTAGAAAACAGAAGTGAGTGACGAAGCGATACGTTTGACGAAATGGCTAACGAACACCACTTCAATCCCTCCCTATTATTGGAATTTAAGTTAACTACGCAAGCAGGCAAGTGAACTAGTACCACTGAGAGGAACAATAGAATTCCCCTCAATTTACCCCCGAAACCCCTCGATGATGTATTCTCACATGGAAAACGTGCAATTACAGTGAAAGAGAGGGACCTATTTTGATTCGGAGGGGCTTGCGGGCGGCGGATGGCTGCGGGAGTGTGGCCTTCTTCCGGAAGAGGTTGGCGGCGACCCCCGCCGGGGCCGATGCGCTCGGAGCGGCGAGCTCCTCCTGGTCGGCGAGCACCATCTCCGCATCCTCCTCGCCGGTTGTGCGCCCACCGCTCCGGGCGGCGGCGGCGGCGGCCGTGGGATCGACGTGGAGCCCGTTCTTCTCGGTGGCCCCGGGGGCGGCGGCGGCGGAGGAGGAGGAGGAGGAGGAACCGGGGAACTTGGCCTTCTTCATGTGCGGCTGCGCGGGGGAGGTCGGGGAGGAGGCGGCGGCGGAGGAGGAGGAGAAGTGGCCGGGGCGCTTGGGGGCGGTGGCGTGGGGGTGAGACATGAATCAGATGCCGAAGCGCATGGCGCGGCCGCACCGGCGGCGGCGGCGAGGCCCGGGGTAGGATGGGTGGTAGGGGCGGCGCGCCGCGCCGTGGCCCGGCCGCCGGCGCGAGGGTTTAGGGGGTGAGGCCGCCGCACGCCGGCGAGGAGGAGGTGGGGAGTAGAAACTAGAGAGAGAGAGATCGGGTTGAGGGAGGAAGGGTTTCCCCTTTTCTTTTCTTTTTTTTTTCTTTTTTCTTTTTCTTTTTTTCTTCTTCTTTTTATTTTTTATTAGGTGGGATTTGCGAGGCCGTAGCGGCCCAAATTAAGTGTGAGAATGTGGGCCTGGAGTTCCACGCGGCCCAGTTTCCTTTTGTTCTCATTAGCCCAATTCTGTTGCCGCCGCCTCTGTCTTCTGTCGAGAACTCGAGATCGAGATATCCACGCGCAGTCAGATATGGAGAACTAGTATCTTGATCCCTTTGACGGGATCTTCTCTCGTTTGATCAAAAAATTCATTCAAACGGTTATAAAAAAATTAGCAACACTTGTACTACATGCCTACTGTACAACCTCACAAAATCTCACGTACAGACTCAACTCACGCATGGAAATGTTTAAAAAGAAGGACAAATTGAGGTATGAGTGTATGACTAATAGCTATTGTTTACATCTGAATTATTTTTTTCTCAATTATAGATCGAATTTAAACTTAATTTGTATACCCATAGACACCGTTATGTATGTTGTTAATTTCTTTTAGAATTTTTTATAACTATCTACATTAAATTTGGAAGAGAAAAGAGAAAGATATAAATTAAGTTGTGTTCAGGGATTAAAATCCATTCACATGCAAATACCCTACCTGTCTTCGACGTCTTCTGTCTGATTCGCCGGATTCGCGATCATGCCTCGGCCTTTTGGTACAGGGAAGGAATGCACACACAGAAGTTGCAAAAAGGTACAGGGAGAAGAATAATACAAAATGAAACCCGTCCAATTTAAGCGAACAAAAAGAACAATTGCATTGCATCCATAGTCTTCACCCGTTTCCTCACCATTTCTCGCTCAGCAGGCACACAGCATAAGCAGAAGGCCAGAAGAGCAGAATATGACAACAGATTTTTCGCGATCAAAATTCATTGCTAAAAACCGTTTAGCAACACAGCTGATGGATATACCCATCAGTCACACCCTCAAGAAAAGTGAAGCATTAAAAACATGGAAGAATTGAGTGGTGAAAGCGAAACGTGCTCAGGTTCAGTGACAATTAAGGTTCCGTTGCCAATCCAACATCGCCGTTTTTTTGGCGCTTTGTTGAAGGTTCATCCTCTTCATTCGTTGCATTTCCTCCAGTTTCTGTAGTTGGATTATTTGGCTCGGCCACCTTTTCATCTTCGGTGCTGGCAGCACCGCCGTTGATAACACGGTTGACAACGTCTGGACCTAACAGGGAAGCGTGTTTACTTGTAATCTTCCGACCAGCTCTGATTTTGGGACCCCAATGACGTTCTGGGTTCGGAAGGAACCGCTTGACCTTCTTTGCTTGAGCCCTGCTGAGGGCAGCAGCCGCTCTAGAGAAATTTGCCTATGAAAACACAAATGAAGTTAGAAATGCCATCTAACTAAAAGGCATAAAAGGACTGCTGCGCGTTCAAGAAATGCATACTTCAAGCTTGGGTGATTTTGAAAGGATCGCTGTCCCTACAGAGTCATGTGGTTGTTCCTTTACAGGATGATTCTTCACCTGTATGCGAATGTCACAATATTAGTCAGAATACTAACAAAAACAGCATTTCTAGTAAACTACCCACAATTTATACTAGCAAACACAATATGTTAGGAAAGTTATGGCAAAAGGAATAAATGAATGTACCCAGCAGCGCATGATGTCCCAAATAACATCCCAAGGGGCATCAGTTTTTAGTCCAAGTGGATTCACATGGGTGCTAGAAATCCGATAACCTGCATTTAGAACTGCAGATCGGAACAATACTGCAGATGGAGATGTGCATTTAACATTAGCACATATGTTGTGGAGACTGAAGAACAATGGGATGTCATGTAACTCCTGCATCACAATAATAACAAAATGAAGTTTAAAGAAAATTCGAAAGAGTTCGTAAACTATAAATAATTTCTCAAGAGTAAATGAGTGAGCCATGACAAACAAATGCAGAACTAGATGGCCAACTAATTTATTACTTGTACATGGTTTAACTAAATTACTGCACATTTGGGCAATAATTTTCCTGTTGAAGTGCTTTACATATCTATGTTGTAGTGAGAAATGGATTACCAAAAAGTCGTATTCCTTTCTGCCATTATTTATTTCCATCAGTTTCATGCCATGATTAACAGGTCCACATATCGAGGTTGTATTGATAAAATGGATTAGCAAAAGTCGTATTCCTAGCCACCATTATTTATTCTCTTCAGTTGCATGCAAGTCATGCTTTAGGTCAATATTCTAAAAAGAAAATTATTTAATGTGATGTTAAGAATTGGCAACAGTTTCACTTCATAGCAAATGCACCAAAACAGGCCAGTTTAACTTCATCACAAATGCACCAACAATGACAACTTGATAAAACACAGATAACAGTCATAGCAATACCTCTGATATGGTAGTCAGAACTGAAGTTATCTTATCATATGCAGGATATCTATCCTTCATTGACTTAACTTCTGTCAAAGTAGACACTACCCACTCTTGGTCATGTATAGGAGCAGACCATATTGGCCCTCCTATAGTAAATTTCTTCCCACAGGCACTGCACTCTTGAGGAACAACAGGCCCAATGGCAGGCGCATTCTTCACACTGTTGTTCTTCAGTTCGGAGAGGACGCACAAGGAAAAGGGAAAGCTTCAGACTCAGCACAGATAGAATTGAGGTTGTGTGTGTATGTTTTGTTGGGGAGGGGAGCATACCTTAGTTACGGTCCTACCAAGACATTGAAGATGAAATGAATCACAACCAACACATTGATATACATAAGAAAGCTTTTGAGGAGTCTTCTTTACTTCGTTTGCAGAACTGCATAAGATATCATTGTGTCAAATTTAGAAAGAGTATTTCAACCAAGTACTGCATAAAAGAACCCAGTCCAGTTGCATAAAGGAAAAGATGAGGGGAAAAAGGAACTCACGTAAATACTCGGACAAAAACACGGATGTAGAAATCCATAGACACAGAGAGAACAGGCACAATATATCGCTTGTATCGATTTGCATGACTCTGGTATTGAGAAATGGAAAAGATAACAAGAATCAAGATACATGAAGGATGAAGCAATGGAACTTGGGAGTTTACGGGTCATTTAGCAAAGCAAATAATTCAAACTTAACACAGTTCTCCTGCGTTTTCGAGAAAACTTCTAAAAAGTGATTCTTAAATAGGTATTGAAATTTGCACATCCTTTAATAGGGATATACTTCATCTTATGCAGTTTTTTAAACCAAATCCAGTTATATATTGATCCAAACTAATAAGTTAACTGAGTGATATAAGTACCTCAATACTGGCAAGGAGGATTCGCAAAGCCATTTCATGGTTATACTTCCCTTTGGTTGGATAGGAACCATACCTACAAGACCGACTTGATGGTTAGAACAAAAAACTAGATTTAGATTTTTGCTTCAAACCGGTAGTAATGTCCATACTTGGAGTGGCAAACTTCACCATTTGGCCCACATAGAACCGCCATATCAGTGGCGGTGCACATTAATAGCCCACCATCAGCAACAGCCTGTACAGCCGAATCAAGGAAAATAGAAGGTGCTCCATAGGGGTCAATATCAACCTGAAAGCAGAGGCAGGTGTAAGTTGACATAGAAAGATACAAATGGAGTAACTATAGTATTCACTTTCTAATGATTAAAATCCATTTCTTTCAACTTAATATGATGAGAGGTCACTAATGAGTAAGTCCCTATTCACAGGTGTTTATTGGTTTTGCCAGACCTAAAGCAGAGTTGAAAAAAAAAGGCTCGCAACACATACTTGAGATGATACAATTGACTGTTTGGTACAATCAACAGTTTGTCAATAGGGGAAACAAATCGATTAAAAGGGTAAAGCATGAAAATCTACCATTTTTATATAGTAAAATGTTGCTACCAAAAACAATGCTATAAAGATATCCTCGTAGCTACCAGAAGAGAAAGGCTTACCACATCAAATTCTTTTGGATGTGTGAGCATATAAACTCGAGCATCAGTCAAATGAGGCTCGATCTTACTCATAGCAGAAGCACCATTAAACTTTATGTTCCGCTTACAAGCTTCAATACAAGCTGAAAAGGAAGAACCCACACGGTAAAATGAATGCAAGCAGAGAAGCATAATTATTTACAAAGGAAACCAGTTCAGAAAATTAGGCCATTGCCTTTATCAATGTCCAGGGCGACCACCTTTTCTAACACGTCTATTTCACGAGCATAACGGATAGATCTCAACCCAGAAGCAGCCAAAGCCTGTATTTAGTTTTGTTAGCCAGTAAAAACTGAAAAAATTATTACATATCAGACCAGGCAACGTTAGTATGGAACCATAAAACTGATGTAAACATAACACAGTAATGAAGTTTATTTAATGTCAAAACTGCATAAAACCCCACGTATTATGACTTGCAGAGCACCAAATATTATGGTCCTCAGGTTTCAAAAAGTCCCAGCCCTATTTAAAATTCGAACAATATAACATTCTGAGCACATATTTAACTAAAAGTCCAAACTTTCATGTCAGAGTGTTTTATGTATGTTTTAATTATTGAATTATTGATTAAGATGATTAATTTAACTCTTAATTACTTTGCTAAAATTAACTGAGATTTGAATGAAGGGTGGGGCTTTATGAAACCCGTAGACCATAAACCTGGGATTATGTGCCACAACTCATAATATCCTTGTTTTTCTGGAACCTCAACCATAAAACCTATATTTTTTAGATTTATTCTATACTATTCATAACATATGTCTCACCTCAAGAACAACTGGCGCCTTAAGCTCTCTGGCTACTTTCCGCAAAGGTGTCTTTGTTGCTTCTGTTGACAGATCTTCTGTTTCATCCGCAACTTTATTTGTTTCCTTTTCAGCATCAACATCCATTTCATCATGCTGTCCTGTTGACCCATTCTCTCCATTTGGACCAGATGATTTACCCTGGCACACTTTGTTATGCGCCTTGTCCCTCTTATCCATCATTGCCTTATGTTCTTCCTCACGCTTGGCAATGAAAGTCCTTAAAAGAGCAACTGACATATCTCTATTGTGGACCTAATCAAGCAATAAAATTGAATTGCAGAAAAGCACAGTAACCGATAGGAGATTAGACATAATTTTAGGCCAAATATAATTACTCTGCAACTTTTAAAAGCGATAGATACAGGAAATATTAACTATGAATAAATTCATAGTAATTTGCCGATGATATCACATTCCATAACCACCCTTTACTCAATTCCTCCATAGCAAAAGTTCAGGGTGTTAGTGACTTGAAAAAGTTATGGCTAGAGATATTAATTGTTGAGAATACAGCATAAAGAAGCCCGAGTGGCTGTTTTGAAGCTTCACATATATTCTCCTAGCAACTGCAAGTCTACAACCTTAAACTGATTCCAACGTGTCGTGATGCACTAACACAAATGACCAACACAATGCAAACAAGTCGTAAAGAAAAGCAAAGCAACTAGTACTCTAGTGGCTACACCAGAGACCACTCACTTGAAACGACCCAATCACATACAAATCAAATAGCCAAAACCCTATAGTCCTACCTATGCACGATTGGTGAAGCTCGCAGCTCACACCATTCGATCAATTCGAAACAAACCAACCACTAATGATGCACGCCGACAAATCCATCATACAGCACCAAATAACCCCAAAAAAATTGCATACAGAACATATACACGTCAATACCTGCACGGGATTGTAGAACACTTCATTTGCTGCTATTTTCTTGTTGATGATGATCTCCGCCTCGCCTTCCCTCACAATCTCATAGTCCTTGAGCTTGTTCTCCACATCCTCCATCTCTCCGAATCCAATCCAATCCAACAAACCTCCCGATTCAAGCGACCTAACGAGATACGCAAACCATAAGGCGTGGGCAGAGATAGATGAGGAAGGAGGAGCGAGCGAACGGATGCTCACCGCCAGATATACCTCTGGTGCAGCGGGAGGACGCCGGCGAAGATCGGCGGTGCTCGGCGCAGAAGGCGGGGCGAGCTCGCGAAGAAGAGACGGGGAGAAGAGTCTATGCCGAGGCGACGGCGGCGTCGAACTAGGGTATAGGGTAGAGAGGAAGGAAGGAGACAGGATGGGCCCAATTATGATGTGCCGTGGTCACTGTGGGCCTTTTCGTAAGAAATAAGTTCACTTTAGATCCCTTAATTTATCGTTGAGTCTGAAATTCGTCCTTAGACCGAAATACTCCTAGCAGATTTAATGGGTCCTTCAATTTACAAAACCAGGTCAACCGAGATCCTAGACAGTATTATGTCCGGCTTTACCTGATGTCACAAGCTGAGTCAACGCGGAACCCACGCAGGGGCATATGTCAATGGCTAGCACTTTATTCCTAATATCTCTCCACCTTTCCTCCTCTCTCTTCCCATCTTCAGGACATCGCCTAACAAGTGACGTGGAGAGGAGCAGCGAATGGCAAGGAGAAGGCCCGAGCGAGCACCGCCCTTGCTCCACCTTCTAGCGTAACTTCCTTTCTTTGCACATATCCGGTGTTCGACTAGATCACTAGGATATGATCTTCTAGTTTGTACTTTACCCCAGCAGTGCGGACCTGTTGCCAGATACTAGAATAATCATAACCAGCACCCACCCATATATCGCACAATCAAAGATACATAATTCTTTTGGAAGAAAGGATCACTCAAATCGCAATGTTTCAACTAGTACTCCCTCTGTCCCATGATACAATTGATTTTGGGTGGGTGTGACACGTCTGTCCAGATACATTGTATTAGGATATGTCACATCCACCCAAAATCTCTTATATTATGAGACAGATGGAGTAGTGAATAGGAGAAGGAAGAGAGATGGCGCACCTTTAGGGCGGATGTTGGCCTTATTCCGTCATGACTTGAGCCCATGGCGACACTTTGGGAAGCAGATGTCCATGAGCCTCCTAAAAAAGGCTACTCCCATGGCTGTTGACTGCGAGGCGGTGGTGATGGAGAATGGGCGGAGCCCGGTCAAATCCAACAGTCGAAAAAAGGAAAGGGGACAAAGAGGGAGAGAAGAAGCATGATGTGTGGCGTCTCAGAGGAGAACCCCTGTCATCACCAAAGCCGGCGAGGACAGTGCCAATAGGGCTCGCGGGAAAGCTTTGAGGAACGCCACGTGGAAAAGATTCTAGAAGGTTTTGGTAGGCTAGTTTTTTTTGGAGGGAGAGGGAGAAGGAGTAGCAGTGGGGCATAACTGCTAACCAACGCGTCACCTCGCTCATCGCTAGCCGTTGCCGCCGCCGCTAGCCAACGCGTCACCTCACTCTAGCCGCTCCTCTTCTCCTCTACCAACCTCCTCCGCCTCCCCCTACTCCTCTCCTGCCACCAGCCGAATGCCTTGGGGCTTGGGCTCTCCTCGAGCGGAGGCTCATTGCCAGCACCACCGCTAAGAGGGGAGAGGAAGAGGTAGAACAATGGGGAAGAGAGGGAAGAGGGAGAGAGGAAGAGGTGGATGCTAATATGAGGGTTTCATGTGGGTCCCACGTTGACTTAGCACAATTGACTGGAGTCAGATACGGTTTTGCGAGTTCGGGACGGGCTATACATGTATTATGGTTTAAGACCAATTTTAGACTCAGCAACAAATTAGGGAACCTAAAGTGAACTTATTTCTCTTTAGCCGTCAGAATCGACTACGGCCCAGTATGCCCAATAGCCCAACAGGAAACACATTCTGAACAACCCTTAACCCCCCCTTACCCTCCCACTGTCTTCTCCTCTCCCACCGCCGGCCTCCCAACTCGCCGCCGGTGACGATTCCGGCGAGATGCCTGGTCGGCGGACATCGGCTCCCGCGGGTTCGAGCCTTCTCTAGACGGGCTGCGGCTCTTTCCATCTCTTCTTCTTCTCCAACATGAGGCCCCTCGCGATACGGCGGCGGGAGGCGCGGCTCCTCCCACCCCTCGCCGTCCTCGTCCGGTCCATGGCGTACGTGGACGTGAAGATGCGGTGGAAGAAGGACGCCTCCTTCGACGCCGTCCCCGTGCTGTCCCAGGCGGGGGACCTCCGCCCGCTCGTGTCCCTCGCCGGCCTCCTCTCGCCGTCGCCGACCCCCGTCTCCGCGGTCTCCAAGCTCCGCATCCCGCTCGAGGTCCCCGACCGCCGCGTCATCTCCTTCCTGCGGCGGTTCCCCGCCGCCTTCGTGGAGTCCGTCGGGCCGGAGCACAACCACCCCTGGTTCCGCCTCTCGGGCCCCGCCGCCGGCCTCCTGCAGGAGGAGCGGGAGGTCTTCGCCGCGCGGCGCGCGGACATCACCTCCCGCCTCCGCCGCCTCCTCCTCATGACCACGCGCCGCCGCCTCCCGCTCCGCGTCGCGCAGGGCATGCTCTGGCACCTCGGCCTCCCGGAGGACTACTTCAGATGCCGGGACTATGATATCGCGCAAGACGGATTCCGGATTCTCACCACTGGAGACAGTGTTTGCCGTGAGGAGGAGGAGGATGGGAGGGAGCTTGTGCTTATTGATAATGGGGAACACCAAGAAATGCCAAAATCAGTGCTCCAAATGGATGCCATAAGGAGATTTGGGTCCATGGAGATGGTGCCGATCCCCCTCTTCCAGTCAAAGGGGCTCCGGCTGAAGCAGAAGATCGAGGCATGGCTGGAGGAGTTTCAGAAGCTGCCTTATGTCTCTCCCTATGAGGATTTCAGCCGCATTGATCGCGGCAGCGATGTTTCGGAGAAGCGGGTGGTCGGGGTGCTTCATGAGCTGCTTAGTCTGTTCGTGACATGCTCTGCCGAGAGGAGGCGGTTACTTTGCCTCAGGCAGCACCTGGGGCTGCCACAGAAGTTTCACCGTGTGTTTGAGCGGCATCCGCATGTTTTCTACTTGTTGTTGAAGGAGAAGACATGCTTTGTTGTCCTCAAAGAGGCATACATGGCTGGGAGAGACACTACAATTGAAGAACATCCCATGCTGGCGGTGCGGAGGAAGTATGCAGGGTTGATGGAGGAGTCACGGGAGATCATAAGGTACCGGAGGAGTGGGAAGCCTTTTCCGTCGAAGCATGAGGATCATGAGCAGATTGAGGATTCTGAGGGTGCAAATTCTGCTCCAATTTTTTCATAGAAAGCTAGAACTTTGCCTGGTCAGAAAAAAATGAGGGCATATGCAGTATGATTTTCGTGATAATACCAAGGGGGATTATACTCTTAGAAGTACTATACGGCTGCTTGTTAGGAATATTTGCGTAGAAAGACAGGAGGGTGTACAAACAGGTTGGTGACCGATGAAATTAAATTGCATTATCATTTTATCTCTCTGCAAGTCATTTTGGTTTGTGCACAGTAGTACGCACTGCAAAGCCACATTCACATCAAGCCTTTGTAAAGTCCAACTATATCATTTAGCCACCACTTACTCACAATCTTTTCATCAAATCATTGCAAATCTCAATCACCTTTCTTAAAAGGGCATAGATTGCTGAATTTGGTTTTGACCATACTTTTTACATATAAAATTCACCAAGTATGCTGCAACTTATCGCTGATTTGAATTTTAATTGTCAATGGCTCCTGTTTTTATGTCCATGCTGATGCCTCATGGTTGGTATTGCGCTTTTACAGTTGTCGTAACTCAGTAACTCCCTTTTTATGGCATGTAGATAACTGGATGCACTACATTTCCTTAGGCTGAGGTCTTCACTTCTTGGCTGGCAAATGCTTTATGGTGTTTGTTTGGTTAATGCTGTAGAGTTACAAGACAGATAACATGATTTCCATTGCTGGACACTTTTTGTATAACATTATGCGTCCAATTGTCAGTTTCCAGAACATGCACCAGTGGATTATTTCACTGAATTTTATCTGTTGAAGTACTTGTCCTGTTTTAACATCTACACCGTCGGATGAACATTAGTTGTTTATATTGTGCCTTAACTAATTTAGATAGTCCTAGTTTTTTTTTTGTTTGTTTGTTTTTGTTTTTTTTTTCTTGGCAGGGAGATCATAGTTTGTTTTGGTGCTGTCTGTCTTGGCAGTCAGCATTATGACAATCGATCAATTGCGAGAAATTAGATATTTGTGATTGGCAGATGCCATAGTCAGAGCATTTGATCTTTATGCTATTCTTTTTGTTGTGATTGCTGAATTAGATCAAGACCACACTCAATTACGTCAACCAGGGAAGAGTGTTCGTTGTTGTCAATGTTTCTGTAACCTAATTTTCTTGTATAAATTTGCTCCAACTACTGATTAGCACTCTCTCCACTCGCTTGCAAAAAGGTACAGTGTGAGATTTTCTGATATCAAATCTTCTCCTCCATATTTTCTAAATTTAAAAATAACAATAATTTCTTCATTTCTTGCTTTTGCAGATATCACTATGCCCAAACAGGGGTCTACTCTTTACCGTCTTTCCTGGAGAATAATTGCGGCAAGCTTTGGAATGTGTATTTTTTTTTTCATCGAGTAATTCATCCCACATTTTCAAAAGCGCAGTGCTTCTCTTCTTTAAACTGGATTATCGAGTTAGCTTGTGAACGTGTCAGAATCTTGTATACGTTCCAATCATGGGACACAGATCTATGTGAAATCGTAAATTCTGAATGTACACATTTCCAAGCTATCTCGACATTTTCACTGTGAAATCTGAAACCAAATCATTTGACCAACTTCACAAAATTCTACAGAAAAGATAGGAGAATTTGCACGCCTTCACAGATGGGCCGATAGCCCATCTGCATTGCAGCCCACTACACCGGAAAGAGAAAAAGAAAAGGAAAAAAAAAAAGAACGGACCTACACCGCCTATCCCTCCATTTCCCAAGGCGGGACAGCCTCCGAACGCGCGTCTCACGCCACGCGGCACCATTTCGCTTCGCCTTGCCCGGCAAAATCTCCCCAAAAAATTCGAAACCGCGCCGCCGCCTCCGCTTCCCGAAACCCCAACCGGCGACGCGGCGCGCTCGCTCCGACGACCATGTCCTTCCCCGACGAGGAGGAGGACGAGGCATTCCTCCTCGCCGTAGCGGCCACGGAGGAAGCGGCGCTGGCTTCCTCCGACTCCTCCAAGCGCCGCCGCCTCTCCATGACCTCGTCGACCTCCTCGTCAGCGACTTCGGCCACTCCTCCCCCCGCCGCCGTCCCCGAGGGCCCCTACCTGGCCGCGCTCAAGGGAAGCCACAGCTCCGCCTGGAAGCAGCAGCAGGAGACGCTGAGCCAGGCGCGCAAGCGGCCCGGGGTTTCCCAAACCCTAGCCACCCCAGGTAACGGCAGCGGCGGCGCGCAGGGTGCGAGGGGCGGCGCGTGCTTCAAGTGCGGGGACTCCAGCCACTGGGCAAGAGAGTGCCCGCAATCCGTGCCAGCTCCTGGAGGCGGAGGAGGAGGCGGGGCCTTTGGTGGAAGCGGCGCAGGGGGTGGTGGGTATGGGGACGCGGGTGGGGCGGTGGAGGAGAAGGCGTGCCCCTGCGGCGCCGGGAGTTGCCTAGTGCTCACATCCAACACGCCCAGGAATCCGGGCCGCAAGTTCTACAGGTGCCCCATGCGGGTGAGTGTTACGAATCCCATCACCCTGTACTGTAATTGGGTAGTATCGCTTCAAATTCTATGTGGTCTGATAACGATGGTTCGCAACACATTGGATCCCACTTAATAAAAACATAGAGCCTAGACACACTTCCAATTATGTAGAGGGGATATGAGACCTCTAGGGGGTTTAGTTTTTCATGATGATGTGCCAAATTGTCAAAGTGATAAACTGATTATACCGTTGCCGTTAGTGAGGCTTGCTGGCTTATTAGTCAGTGTTCCCCACTCTAGTGATCTTTATTTATCGTGGCGCATCTGTATATGATTGAAATCATACTTTAAAATATCTTAGCACACCTCAGATCTTTATTTGCGATATGAAACCATAAACATGGTAACTATTAGAAAAAAAAACCATAAACATGGTATGTGTCTCTGCCTTAGTATAATTTCCCATTCTGTTGTCTTAAGGCCGGTTCAGCGTGGTACTGTTGTTTTGTGGAGTGTAATCTAATTAGAAAGACTGGTCAACCAATTGTACTAGGACTAGACAAATTTCCGATGCAACTGAGTGGGGTTTGATTGTAGTTTATGTGAAAGTAGAATTGTGTTTTCTATAGAACACTTGTTTTTTATTCTGAAAATACAATTGTATATATTATACAGTTAAACATATGTAGCAGTGATCTAATATATCATGTCAATCTATACCATCAATACAGACCCACCAAGATTAGCAGCATAGGTTTTTCTTATTTTCTATGATTAGCGTGTAAATTCTAGCCTTTGAGAATGAACGTTGCGGCTTCTTTTGACTTAGTTTTAATAGTATAATAACTACCTGGGTTTCCCATGCAATTCTGTGGTTGAATGCTATATATGTGAGTTTTATACAACCAGCTTATATCCATTTACTTTATGTTATATCTTTTACGAATTTTAGTCATACCTAGACTAAATTTGACATGGACTCTTATTCTTAGATCTGAAAATTCAGTTATTTTGAAATTTTATTTTTGGCACGATTCATTTTTTCTTAACCTAAACTGTTATAATTTGGACTAACCACAAAACTAATGGTGTATATTTTATTCCTTTTCTCCTATCTACTGATAAGTTTTAGACCTTGAGAGCAAGTGTATATTATTTGTTACTATTTTTATGAGACAATCCTGTTATGCTCTAAACAAGAGGTTATGAATTTGATTGCATATCGAAGGCAGTAAACAAAAATGTTGATCTAAAGCCACCAGGCCATTCTGAAATATTTGATTTGGAGAGGCTATGAAGTTCTGTTTCACCAATCACTACTTGACCACATTATTACTCGATCATCTGTCTTGATGGGGGAAATTCTATTCAGTTGGAACATGGGATGCACATCTGGACATGAGGAATTTTTTTGCCAATGCAGCCTATAGTTTCTTTTGCTTTTGATCAGCTCCACATGCATTCATGCATGAACTACTTTGCATCCTTAATACGCAATCACTGTTTAATATTTCTGATGTGTATGCATGTACAGTTGCACCTCCAAAGCCTTACACTGCATGATCATACTCTGGTGTTCATGTGGCTGATGCCTTGTGTAACCTTTGGTAGAATATGCCAGCCAATAAAGGATTTCTGTCGTGTCGGCTGATTCAGTGTGCTTGGAATTATATGTGGTTAATCTAAACCGGTCATTTTATTTCTTAGGCCAGATAACTAGTTGTCTAGTTACTTTTTCTCCTTTACTTTTTTTGCTTTTCCTATTATTTTGATTTATTTCTTTTATGTTATTTTTATTGCCATTAGGACAATGGAGGTTGCAACTACTTTGAGTGGTGTGATACACCATCTCCAGGTCCTGCAAATGTCTGTAGCAATACTGTTTTTCAGTCAGATACATCAGTTGCAGATATGCTTTGCCCCTGTGGTGCTGGAGCTTGCTTAATTCTCACCACAAAGACAGGAAAGAATGTTGGAAGGCAGTTTTATCGTTGCCCAGCTAATCAGGTTCATTCATGTCCCTGTTTATCCTCCCACCCTCTCTCTTCCTCTCTTCTTTCCTCTCCCAAAAAGCTGGGAAAGTTGTTTTACTGTACAATATTATGCTGATATCCCCTATGAAATGAATTTTGTCTGTGCTGTCTGATGCAATGTGTTGAGTTCTGGTGCTGTGTTGATTATTTACAGCTGTCTCATTCTTGCTAAATGAGTGCATCATTTGCTAGGCCCAGTATGATTATCATCAATAACTATAGTACCTACAGATGGAAGTTACTTTAGTGCTTTGGATTGTACCATGGGAATTTTGAACTGTTTATCTTGTGAACAGGACCAAGGTACCGCACACCTTATGTTAGTCTAGAAGATGTGGACAGTATGATGGTTACAGTTGCACAGTGCATTCGTGAACTAAAGATTTTTTGGATCAGTTTGCGGCTGTTGTGTTGTGTGCTGCAATGCTTAGAATGAAGGTGTTGCTGAAAAGCAGTTGTGAGTAACATGTAGCCGTCTGATAATATGTATTACATTGGACAAACTGTTATCGAACTGCTTGTTTCTCCACCTGTTCTGCCATTTGAAATACCCAAGTACATCCAATTAAGACTTGGTTTAGAAGACAGCAGCTAGCCAGCTGATTTAGTTTTGGTTCAACTTGGTTCCAGGGCTGGTTAACACGATTATTCTTGATGATGATGACAGTTTGCTTACTAGTTTAAATACGCTCAATATAAATTCAAATATTCACAGCTTTATGTTTTGTCTGCAAAGTTCTCCCCAGTTTCCACTGATTGGTTGATGCATTTGGTGTGACCCCATGGCTGGACTCAATGTCCTACTTTTAATGCTTTATGTCCGAAACCTGTAGTAATTCTAATGTTAACAGTGCGCTCTTCTTACCCTTGCAACTTCGTATTTTATTGTTACAATTCTATGCCTTGTTTGCTCTTCATACCAAAATGTTCTTTTGCACTTGCTTTAAGAGATATAGTGGTAAGTTCCTATGTGTAGTTAATCCTTTTGTTCTAGTGGAGCACTTATTTCTATCTGCACCTTTCTGGATAGCAACTGATGCTCGCATATGATATCATCACTTGTTCTGTTTTACCTTTTTCATTATTGTTATATTCTTGTATGCATTTTTTCGAAACTAGGGCATTTCATATCTCTTTCTTAATGTACGATTGGGACATATCTCCAGGGAGGTAGCTCTTGCGGCTATTTCAAGTGGTGTGATGAACAACAGCTTAGGACAGCTGCTCCACTGCAAGCTTCAACACAATATCATACTGATGTTGCTTCAAGTGGCCAAATTCCCAGCAAGAGGAGCTCCTCCGCCTGCTTCAAATGCGGGCAAGAGAACCATTGGGCAAAGGACTGCCCGAATCAATCTTCAGATCCTTATCCTGACAAAGGTGGGAGAACATTTACTTCTGCAAGCTCTCCCGATGCGTGTTTCAAGTGTGGTAAGAGCGGGCACTGGTCCCGTGATTGCCCCACCGCAAATTGTGGTTCTGGTACCGTCACCAGCCATGTCAAGTCCTCTTCTACTTTGGGCTCATGGAACAGCCACAGATACTGATAGCCGGTACCTGTGAACTCAATTGAACTGACATGGACATGCTGTACGAAACTTGGACAAATGCCCATGACACGTGTTGCTTAGGTACGTGTTCTTGCCAAATTCCTTTTGCTACTTTTAAGTTCGGTAATGAGTTTTTACTGAGGACATTTCCATCTTCATGCTGGTTGCTCTGGGAATCTTTTGTCATCTGCTCTAGACATTTCCACTGATGTAGATATAAGAAAATTCAGCACTATGTTCAATTTTATGCTCTGTTTTCGTACTGATTTCATGTTCATTTTCGTGCTCCTTTTGAAGGCTTTATTTGGATATTTACATGAGTTAGATTGAATGCCCATTTAAAAGTTTAGACCCTGGGACCTGTAGGGTAGTTAATAGATGAGGTAGATAGGGTGCCCTTAAAAGTTTAGGGCCTGGACCCTGAACTACACTTTAATATACAACCCTACCTTCTGACAAGGCTAAGTGAAACACCCACAAAAAGATTGGGAACAGTTGTTCTGTTGGGTTGGATAAACTTAATACTATCACCCACTGTGCCATTCATAGGACCCGTCTATTAAAGGATAGGAACAAAGGCTGACCATTCACTCACTGCGCCAAGTGGGGAGAATGCTATTCACTCAAGGCCACAGAAGCTCACATGGTCATGAGCTCGTGAGGGCAAGGAATCTCCTCTCCCCTGGATATTAGTTATCATCAGTAGCAGCAGCAGCAGTAGTAGTAGTAGTAGACAGCCGTAGTAATCATCTTTGCACAAGGATGTGGTCCTGGTTGCTGGTGCCCAGCCAGTTGAACTGCAGGATGGTTGGTGCCATGACATGTGCTTATTGTTTGCCCCTGCAAGGCTTTGAATAGTCACTGGCCAACACTACCTGCCATCACAGGTCGGTTTCCCTCAGCGATCTTGGGGTCCCCTATGCGTAGATCTGAGATGCCTCCACTAACCTCGCTGGGAGCTTGATTTGCTGTTTATTTGTTTGCTGTCTATTCGGTCGGTCTTTTGCAGTTGTTACTTTGCACTCAGTGCTTCGCCTCTAGGCTCTAGGGAGGGCCTGATTTAGTTACTCCATAGTCAACTAGATAGAAATTTTTAAACATCTCTCTGGTAATTTATATATATATATATATATACCCCTATAATATACTCAGCGCTTCCGTTTAGTCTGGTAATTTTTGCTTGGTCTTTGACTGGAACATGAATCCAACGGTTTATACTAGTTGCCTGCATCCAGCGGTGCTTGATTTGTGGCTTACGTGGCTCAACCAAGATCCGAGAAAGATTTTATTCTTTCGCTACTTTTGATTAGATAGAGTTCCTCCAAGGACATCTTTCAAAGTCACTAGACAAAGTGTTGTCATGATTCTTGATTAGTCCCCATAGCCTGCACTTAGTGGTAGTGAACCTCTTGAAATTCTTTATGGCCCCTTGGGAGCACATGAATTAGTTCAATTCCTACGAACTCCCCCCCCCCCCCCCCCCCCCCAACAAAAAATGCCTATATCCTGACTGTAACAGTCAGTTGCATGGTTGCATGCATGCATCAACTCATGAGTCAGTCATTACACGATGGGAAGCATTTACCCTCGTGGCACCCAGCAAAACATGACAAGCAGCCGAGGACGCTGGGCCTGCCTGTTCGAGCTGACACTGCCGCCTGCATCATCCCAAGGAGGACCACCACCCGGGAGAAGTGGAACTGGATCGATTGGCAAGAACACGAGGCCGCGGGGGCCACAGCCGTGAAGCGCAGCGAGACAAATCCCATGGGGCCTCTCCTGCCTCTCTACCTCTCCCCTCTCGTAAAAGCCCCTTTGGCCTGGGCCTCCCCGGACCCCGGTGGTGGATTTCGCTAAGGCCTTCTTCGGTTAATCCCTCGGTTAATCCCTGTGAGATCTTATTCGGTTAATCCCTGTGAACAATCCTCTCTAAATCAAACAAGGCCTAAGTTTGAAAAGGAGAGAAGTTAAGAGTAGTACAGTACTGTAGCAAAGATGCCGGCGAGCGACACGCTCACCCACCCTCCCCTGCCCCGGCCCCCAGCCTACAGGGGCATGGCTCCAGCACGGCGTGTACAACAACAACGTAGTGCTCGGGGCATCCACTGTGCGTGCCGGCCCGTCCCCCCTGTCCCTGTGGATGTGGCCTCCAGCTGATTGATGCCTTTGCTTATTATTATTGCTGCTGGTAGGAGAAGAAGTGCATCCCGTTATTTTCAGCCACTTCACTCTATTATTGCCATGGATTTTTTTTACCTCTATTTTTTTTCTATTGCACAGCTTAGCCCCCTTTCCTAAGCTACTCCCTCTATCCCATAATAAGTTATGTTGGGACGAAGGGAATAATTGTTTACTTTATTTCTTAAAATAGTTAATTTATCCTTACAATTAAGTAGATAATACGTATCAATAATCTAGTAAAAAAATCAACAAAATTTTGAGATGTGGTCTATGAGTGATCAGCCAGTGAAAATATGAAGAAGCTAGAGTTACCTGGCTCCTGAATACCGTGCTTCTGGATACTAGTTTATTTCTTGGATTCTATGCCTCATGATATGAGTAAGAATATGGATTATTTGGGGATAATTGGAGATTATAGGGATAACTTTTGCTGTCACAAGTTCCCCATAACATGGGTTAGACTTTAGTGTAGCATGGCTTGGCCATTTAGGGTCTCTTGCCTGCTACTCCTTCGGTATTATTATTGCTGTTGACTTGGTGCTTCTGCTGTTGCCGACTTTGCCACGAGCCATGATGATTGTGCTCTCATACATGGGGTGGCCGGGTGGGCACTCATCAGGGGGAGGAGGCATCTTTCCATCTTGTCACGCCCCGGGGAATTTTTCCCCTTCTCTCATCACTCACCTCTCTGAAGCCGATCCACATCGGTGTGTATGTCACATCTGCCGATGGTCTCTTCGCTCCCTTTCTCCCCATCACACTTTGCTTCTCCCTCACTCACTCACAACCTCTTCTTCAAAAGCCTCTGTTCTTTTTGCGACTTCTACTATTGTTGCGTAATAATTGTAGTACTAGTAATTCAATGGACGATTTGGCCACTGGAATTCCTCTTTAATTTAATAGACTAGACATCTGTTACTATCACCAGTGAACTGTAGTACTCCCTTTCAGAATATAAAAGGATTTTTTTTCTTGCGCTGATTCTCATCATTTCGATTTTTGCAAAGCCAATTAAATATTTGGAAAGGCAATCTAAATAATTCAACAATTGACAATTGCAATGAAACATTACTGTTTGCTAAACAATGTAGAAACTATATTTTTGAACGGAGGGGTTACGATTTTTTTGAGCTCCAATCCAGACAGTGTGAGGATTGGATTGGGGCGTGATGAATTATCAATCAGCTTGTGGAGCACAGTTGAAGGAATGGTACAAGGAGAGATGGCATGGACCACTACTCCTTTCATCCTTTGGCCATTGAAAGGTGAAGTGTTGGGAGATTGAGAGAGATGGGGTAAGCTGTAATAACAAGTGAGGGAGGCCAAGACAAAACAAGCCGAGACGCGCACATAAACAAAATTTCCTTTCGCTTTGAGTTGGAAACACGTCCTTTTTGGACTGAAACTTGATGGATGTGTCCCTGTTTGGGACAAACTCGTGAGGTGGACGTGACAGCGCGACGTGCCCATCCAGATCTGCCGAGACCTTAGAGGTGAGAAACAAGCCTTTCTCCCTATTGCTTCAGATCATACTAAGATTATTACTACTACCATCACTACAACAACAACCTATTGTACACTAATGAGTTCCACTTGGAGCCAATAGTATTCCTCCCTTCTTCTCCTGCACTTTAGGAGGTAATAATGAGTTGCTAACTAATTAATCCAAGGCCTCCATGGCTCCAACTAACTAGTAGTAATCTTTTGCAAGAGTCTTTTTTTTTTAATATACAGCGGATAAAATTTGGTCTTTGCTTCATAATACTCCCTTAGTTTCAAAATATTTTTTTTTTGGCTTCAACGTAGTTTTCGTAATGCTACTTTGACCAATAATATCTATAAAAGTAATACTTTCCCCGTCCCAAAATATAACAACTTGTAGCCCTTAGGATTTGTCCTAAAATATATCAACTTCTCCACCAACATTCTCTCCCCAACCAATGACAACCCTCCACCATTCACTTTTCCCACCTACCTTCACTACTCATCTAATCACAACCTTTCACCATTCACTTATATATCTTTTCTTAATAACCGTGTCCAACTCTAAAACTTCTTATATTCTGGTACGGAGGGAGTATGTTTTAAATAAAAGGAGTGGCATAATATGATAGTTTGTTGAATGATGTTACATGATTGATGTTTTTTATTTTTATATGATATTAATAGTCAGTTAAAAATGTTTGATTTGTCACTATTCTAAAATCCTTATATTTTGGAACGGGGATGGGGGGGAGTACTTATTAGCGTCTGTTTGGTACAACTCTAGAGGTGGAGCTGGAGTCCATCCAAATAGTTTCAGTTTCATCTAAAATGGAAGCAAAGCTAGGTGGAGCGCTCTCACAAAATGAACTAGAGGTGTGAACCGGGGTTTAGACTGCTCCACAACTCCATTTCATACCCAACTTCTGAAGTTAAATTTAGTAGTTGGAGCTCTACCAAACACTCTTATAAAGTACTTGCTCCAGACAAGTATAAAAGATTAAAAGTATCTTAACTAGTTTTCCTCTGTGTCTTTTTTTTTTGAGAGGGTTATCCTCTGTGTCTTGAGTGCTAAAAGAGTTTATACTGCAAGTAGCGTTTAGATTAGCAGTCTCACGTGGTGGCCTCTCTGAACTCTCACACCCTAGAGGTTCTGCTGCCAAGTTGTTTTACTTGCAGCTTTCTACAAAGGGTAACTAGCACATGTTGTGCGACCAGGAAGGACAGGTCACATTTGGCATCTTGCGAGGGATAGTTTTGTGGGTCTGCTTGGGGGACCCATCTAGGTATCCCCTGTTAATGACCAGCTTAGAGAATCCCTTTTGGTGCTGAATTAGTTAGCTACTTGTTGTAGATGCTCCTGTTGGAATATGTGTCCAGATCTTTATATGATGCATACTCCACGACTAGACTAAAGATAACCAGTAAAGGCTTTTGTTTGGATTGACGCCCAAAAGAACCTTTTATAACAAAATTAAGAATACTACAAGCGTTCAAGTAAACCCAATCATGCAAAATACGCTAGCTATCCTGCTAGTGTTGGTAATGATTGTAGAATTTATCCTTAGCTACCAGAAACTTGGTATGGAAACAACTTAATGTCAAAAAAAATCAGCCCTAGCAACTTACAAAATTCTGACTTTAATTTGTCAGCAAAATTGTTCAACTTTATCAACCTTTTTGGTAATGGTCAACTGATCAAACAAGCCATGAAATCTCTTAAAATTGGGTGTTTTCTACTACGTGATGTGTGTTCGTGGAGGAGTACATGCGTGCGTATAGCACATGACCTTCGCATCCATTTATTATTATTATTATTATCCTGGCTGTTGGATGCTACCAAGATCGCGGCAGCAGAACAGCCAAGCGAGCTCCTGTAGCTGGATAACACCTCTTGGGCCAGTTGCCGCGATCGCATCTCCTTTTATCTGGTGAAATAATTAAGGGTGTATTTGGTTGCCGGCCACACTTTGCCACAACTAACATTAGGCGAGTTGTGGCGGCCACAAAAGTGTGGTGGACAAATTGCTAGCCACAAAATGTGGCAAAGTTGGCCAGAAAATTGAGTCTATGACATGTGGGACATGCTATTGAAAAAGTGTGGCAAGCCACAACTGTGGCAATGAACCAAGCATACGCCTAACAAACTGTGGCAGCCACAAGTGTGGTGTGGTAAAGTGTGGCCATGAACCAAACACCCCCTAAGGAATCAGAGTACAAATAAATTTGATGTGAATCGTTTTATCCCCTTGCTCTTAACATCACTTGGGAGCACATATAGTAGCTTTTTTTTTTGTTGTTGTTTCTCTCTTTAAAACGTGCATTAGTAATAGCAAAAAAAAAAACGACTTGCATGAAAGGTTAATAAAACTCTGTGCTGTTACTCGACTCTGTTGGGTGTGAGTGTGACTTTTGTGTTGAATTCCTTTGGTTTTTAAGGCATTTCCGTTCTTGGTAAACGATTTTGACTTTAGTATATGTTGCAAAAGATAATTTTATTGTTTGGAAAATATAAATAATCAGGAGATGCATAACATTTGAATAGATTCTTTTTTGTATAATCTTAGATTGATATGTAAAACAAGCTATAGCAATTACTCCCTTCGACATATAATATAACAACATTGAACCTGATGGATACATCCTAAAACTATGAATTCTGATAGGCCCTTGTTCAGATTGATAGCGGTAGGATATGTTACTTTAGATGTTACCATCCCTCCATTTTGTATTATAAAACTACGAATCTCGATAGCCCCCCTGTTCAGATTGATACTAGTAGGATATGTTTTATCCGATTCTAGTTTACTCCGTTTCGTATTATAAGTCGTTTGACTTTTTTCCTAATCAAACTAAATTTGTTAATTTTGACTAAATTTATAAAAAAATATAATATTATTTTCAACACAAAACCTTCCATTTTGTGAAGTTAGTAGAAGAGGATAGATCCAGTAAATTGTAGTACATGCGAATGTCAATCTTAATTATTGTAGATTAATACACTGGTAAGGGTCGATCAGGCAAATACCAAAGCTGACCCCTGGAACAAAACAAACATATTATCAAACTATATTTGATGTTAAATTTAATGAAACTAATTTTATATTTTAGATGTTGAGATTTTTCTACAAACTTAATCAAACTTAACAAAGTTTGGCTAGAAAAAGTCAAACGATTTATTATATGAATCGGATGGAGTATATTTTGGGACGGAGGGATTACAAGCAAGACCCCCCCCCCCCCCCCCCCCCCAACACACACAAAGCATGGTGCAATCAATTATAAAATGAAGTCGTACTCATCCACGTGTTGTATGTACGACTTTGGTACAGAATCACCAAGTCGTTGCAGTAGACCAAAGTCATTTCACTATGCACACAGCTCTCCTGTGTGTTCCTGCTAAATGATTCAGATCCACTTAATTCTGTTGCAGCAGTTGGCTAGGCAAAAAAGGTAGTGGGCACGTCTCGTACCACATTTACAAAAAATCACATGCAAATGCGGGCAATGTATCAAGTACTAACATTATGTATATGGGAGATGCCGATAGTTGCAGCTTCAAGAATCTCTAGCTTACTTAAACAATTCAGATTTTCATTTAAATTTTGAGAATGGTTGTGTCTAAAGGTGGAGGCCGAAATGTAAATAATTTTCACTATCTAAAGGAGAAAATAAACTAGAAACCAAAAATTAGGAAACTTATTTTCTAGATTTTAATCAGCTAGCTACTTAGCTGTTTTACCAGATTGTTGGTTATGAGTGAGGGAAGTCCAACTCGAATAATTATATGCTTGGTATATCAAGCTT
Organism: Oryza meridionalis; assembly: GCA_000338895.3. Classification (NCBI taxonomy): domain Eukaryota; kingdom Viridiplantae; phylum Streptophyta; class Magnoliopsida; order Poales; family Poaceae; genus Oryza; species Oryza meridionalis. The sequence continues at coordinate 36,761,679 of CM002526.2, read as the reverse complement.
GATTTATTTTCTAAATTAGAACTAGTAAAGATTAATCTTGTTGACATGCTTTTTAAATTGTTAAATGTGTTTTTTTTAAAGAAAGAGGTTGTAGGGTTAAGAGTGTCCTACCTCGTTTTAGGTGTGTCTGAAAAAGCTAAGCCATCGTAGTCAAACTCCATACACCATTCTTAGACCAGGTTTTAAATACTGTATTTTAGACCATAAACTCAATATATAATGATGAGCTAAAAAAAGAGTTTGGGCATGTCAATAGAGGACCCAAGCACAAACTCTGTTTGGCGTGGAAGTTGGTACCAGTCCTACATATACTGTAGTACTCCAACGTACACGCCCACATTGCTGCCATCAACTGCGGCTGTGCTGCTTCTGCTGGTGGGCCCCACCTCGCTCCACGGTGGGGCCCACTTCCGGTGGGGCCAGAAATTATTGCGCACAAGACCCGCAGGCCCCATGGCGATCCGCCACGTGTACCCGCGCCTCCCCTCCCCGGCCAATCGGGAGGCCTCGTCCCTGGGGACCCACCTGTCGGTCGCACAGCGATCGCCACACACGCTCGTCTCCCACTACACGCCCCCCTCCCCCCCCCCGCGCATATATTCCCGTCGCCACCACGGCGCAACTGCGCGACCGGACCGACCGAGACCGCCTTGTCTCCTCCTTTTCTTTCCCTACTTTTTTTCTCCACTCGTGTGTAGTGAAAAAAAAAAATCACCCACTTTAATCATATTCTCTCTGTCTCAAAATATAAGACTGACGATGCATGGTCTCAAAATTTAAGTGTAGTATTTTTATCGACAAAATCATTTTTCATATATTCAAATGTTAAAAATCTAATGGTAGGAGTACTAATTAAATTGACATGAACCTAATTGCCGGTCAAATTCTGCAACAGTAGAATCGCACCTTTTTTAATTTTTTTAGCACGGAAGAAACTAATATTATTAATTAAATTTCGCATAGTACCGGTACTGTGTTGGATAGTAGTACTAGTACTAATGTTGTGACTCGACTCCAATATAGTAATATTATTACTATACTATTCCATCTATTCATGAGGCTACTGCTTGCAGCAACAATTCTTCCTTTTCCATTTCCATATATAGAAACACCAACCTCCTCATTACCCCCTGACCCCAAACCCAAACCCACTCTACTCCACTGTGCCTCACCTCTTGCGACTACTATTTCTAGTAGTAGGAGTGTATCATCATTTCAGATATCATATCGCCACCTCTCGTTTTTTAATAATAATCGCCTCTCGACTACTCGAGCTCGAGCTCTCTCTCTCTCTCCTAAATATCAGCGGCGAGCCGCGAGCGAGATGGACTCCCCGTCGCCTATGGCGGCGCAGGCGGCCGACCTGTCGCTGACGCTGGCGCCGTCGGGAGGGGGAGGTGGGGGAGGAGGCGGAGGAGGAGGAGGAGGAGGTGGCGGCGGCGGTGGTGGGTCGTCGTCGGCGTGCATCGACGGCAAGGACGTGCGGCTGTTCCCGTGCTTGTTCTGCAACAAGAAGTTCTTGAAGTCGCAGGCGCTGGGCGGGCACCAGAACGCGCACAAGAAGGAGCGGAGCATCGGGTGGAATCCCTACTTCTACATGCCGCCGACGCCGCACCCCGCCGGCAATGCCGCCGCCGCCGCGGCGACGCCCGGTGGGATGTCGTCCGTCACGACGCCGTCCGGGAGCTACGGCGTCGTCGGTGCCGCCGCCGCCGCGGCGGCGGGTGTCGGGGCTACTGCTGGCGTTGGGGGCGGAAGTGGAGTGGGAGGGGGGCTACTCCCGGCGCGCGCGTACGCCGGGCATGGGTACGCCGCCGTGCCGACGTCGTTTCCCATCGCGTCGCACAGCTCGAGCGTGGTTGGCTCCGGTGGGCTGCAGTACTACGCTGCTACCGAGGGCGGCGCGGCGGCGGCAGCGGGGGCGGCGACGACGGCGGCGGCGACGGCCGTGGCGGGGAGCGAGAGCGGCGTGCAGGTGCCCCGGTTCGCGGCGCACCAGCACCATCTCCTGGCGGTGGTGAGCAGCGGGCGCGCGATGCTGGCGGCGCCCGACCAGCCGGGCGCCGGGCGCGACGACATGATCGACATGCTCAACTGGAGGCGAGGCTCCCACGGCCCCACCGCCTCCGCCGCCGCCACCACGCCCTCCCCGGCGAGCACCACCACCACGCTCACCACCTTCGCCAGCGCCGACGGCAGCAACGGCGACGAGAACGAGGAGCTCGACCTCAACTTGAGCCTCTAGCTCCCACCACCACCACCACCTCCGCCGCCGCGCAATCCAAGAAGGCAAGGTTAATCAATCGCCATGTTCTTCTTCTCCTAGCTCCACCTACTCCTCTTCCAATTCCTCCTCGTGTGTGATTAATCCCCCTCTTCTTGCCGCCTGCGTACGTACTCCTTAATTAATTAGCTCTTAGGGACGTTAATTAATCTCAGTTCTTGCCTCCTCTCCTCTCCTCTCCTCTCATCTCACTTGTATGTTAATGTTAGTACTCCTTGTAATCGATCAATCAGTCCTCTTTTTTTGCATCTTTTTTTTGTCTGCTTTTTCATTTTGCCGTCCATTTCTTGGCTTCTCTCTTCATTTTACCTTTCATGTTTGCCTCTGTTGCTGTATAGTATATCTGTGACTGTCTCTGTACTTGGATGGCACCTGCAACCAACCGCAGTGCAATGGCCTGCAGAGGCTCGATGGCCACACTGTTCATCTCATGCTCGAATCGCCATTGACATGGCCATCTACTTCTCATCATATCATAGCGTTTTCTTTTCTCTTCTTTTCTTCTCTGAAGCCGTGCGTTTTCTCTGGTTGCAGCTGCATCTACGTTCATATATTCTCCTCGTTGCAATTTTTTTAGTACTGTTTCTCATACTGCTCATGGACCGGGATAGATTATATCCGTATACATGTACATATTTGGTGGTACTAGTGTATCTATCTGTCGTCTGCTGCACTAATTCATCGTATCCAACGGCTGTGACTGCTAGTACTAGCTCTTGTTTGTTTGTTCGATTCTGTGGCTGCAGAATAGTAGCAGAAGGATACTAGTACTATACAAGAAGTTTTTAATTTTTTTTACATACGTCATGCAAGGAGAACGTGCATACTAATATGACTTTTATAGTGATATTTCATCTTGTCACACAGACCAAGAATAAGTACTTCTACTTATCATCCATTTAAACATACTACTAGTCACTCCTCGTAAATAAGCGGCACACATCACTCCTCGTAAATAAGCGGCACACAGACGAAGGATAAGTATTTATCATCCATTTAAACATGCTACTAGTCACTCCTCGTAAATAAGCGATTCATTAATATTTACATTTCTCAATGCTCATGTAGCCAATTATGTGTGGAAGAATATAGAGTCACGCATTAAATTTGAGAAAATCATTAAGATGATAGGTTGTTGGATTGAAATATGCCTATCAAAAATAAAATTTTCAGATTTGGAAATATTACTATCAAAAATAGATGGAGGGAGTATTATTTTAACCCTTGTGTGTCCCAAAACTGTTGCTGCTGTTTGGGGTACGTGTGCATGTTGCGTTTTGGTGACATGAGATGAGATGCAGGTTTGGGAGCGGTGGGTGTTGAACAGTGATGCAGTGTATATGTGGGAACATGGCATGAGTACAGTAGTAGTATACTCCATGTGTGTGAATGTTTAGGTCGGTGTCCCATCGCGTCGGATCGTGTTTCACAGTTGCGAGCGCTTTTCTTTCTTTTTGGCTACTGCAACGCTTTCTCTCTTCTTCCTCTTTTCTGCCATGAAAGCCTACTAGTACGACTAGTCATCTCCTGACTTGAAAAAAAAAACCCAGAAGAAAAGGCAAGAGAGAGAGAGAGCTCCTGTTTGGAGTTATGGTGAGAGGTGACGCGACTCACGCACCGGACGGACAAATCCGCGCCGTCCAATAGCCAGCCAGCCAGACCCTCTTTGCGGGCCCCACCTGTCAGCGCCACGGTCCAATCCCCGTGCCCCGGCGCGAGCCGGATCGTCTGCGCGCCAAAAGCCCAAAACGACCGGTCGGGTCGGGGCGCGAGACGGCTGGCCTTTTCCGTCCGTCGCCGTCACGCATCAATCGCGTCCTTCGCGCGCCCGTTCGATCGGGTTGTCAGGCGATCACGACCGTCCATCGCGCGGGCGCTCTGTTGTTTCCGGCGGTTAACAGTAGCCATCCGGGAAAGCTACGTCGACGTGGAGGAGGAGGAACATGTCGACACTTGCATATTCCGAGACTCGTATTCGCGTACTACTAGTACCGAGTAGTACAGTACTCCCTCCATCTACTTTTAATAGTCATATTTTATCTTAACACATAGATCAATAATAAGTAATTCTACTTATCATCTATTTAAACATGCTACTAGTCATTCCTCGTAAAGAAACGATTCATTAATATTTACATTTCTCAATACCCATATAGCCAATCATGTGTGGAAGAATGAAGAGTCATGCATCAAATCCGAGAAAGTCATTAAGATGATAGATTGTTGAATTGAAATATGCCTATCAAAAATAAATTTTTCACATTTTGGAAATATAACTATCAAAAGTAGATGGAGGGAGTACTAATTTTTGTTCGTACGTACACGTCGGCGATGCGGCCAGCTATACGTACACACGTACCGCAGCGCCGCGCCAATACGTAGACGTACGGAGTGCCGGGCCCACCGGTCGGCGTGTGTGACTGCGGCTGGGAGCAGGAGCAGCAGACAGCGGCAACCGATCTGGTTCCTCGCCGTCTGCACAACTGGCGGGGACGACGACAGCGTGGACACGACACGCGCATGTGACCGCGCCCGCGGCGGGCCCACCTGTCAGTGCCTCCTGCTGTTGCGAGCGCGCGTATAATTAACTTCGGTACTCCGAGCCAATGCTAAAAACTTGTCCGTTAACTTTTTACATGTTTGAACTATAAATAAAATTTTATAAATATTATTTATTTTATTGTGACATATTTTACTATCGAAGAAACTAGTATGACGTATTTTAATACACTTATTCTATTTATTTAAATAATATAAATGATCAAAGTTGTTTGACAAGTTAAGATTTTTGTCGTCTACTAGAATCTAGAGGTAGTACTAGTAAAATTATGGCACTGATGAATGGTGATGACTGCCGCAGCCACCGCTCAGAGCTACTGCCACCAGCAGCCATTTTCAACTCACAGCCGCAGCCGCTGCGGTAACAAGCCAAAGCGAACAGCCCGTACATTAGGAACTTTAAATTAAGCGCATGTTCACTTTTATGCCATTTTCAATATTATTAGATTTTGGTAAAGCTGCTAAAAAAAGGCTATATTTAGTTTGCTACCAAATTTTGATAACTATATAAGAAATCCTGCCAAAATTTTGGCAACTATAAGATTTTTTTTGGCATCAAAGTGAACAGACCCTAAATCATAGTAAAGTTTAAGGGCCTACTACTATTTGTTTGGGAGGAAAACCAAGGGATTTATTTTTCTATGGATTAATATCTACTAGTGTCATTTGGTTCATAGGAATGTAGATATAGGAAAACCAGATAAAAATTTTCTTTCCTACAAGTTTTAAAGAGAAACTGTCGGTGAAGTGGGCCCGGGGTATGCGGAATAAGGGGAATTTATCTTCCCATCATGGCGCATGACCTACAGCATGGTTCTACCCCCGTACCCCGTGGGTCGTAGGAGCGGTCGGGGGGGCCTCGGGGTGCCATGTCATACCCCCTCAGGCCCTCGCGCCGTTTTGCCCCGAGGACTCGGGGTGCCACGTCATGCCCCTCGGGCTCTCGCGCCGTCTTGCCCCGAGGCCCCCGCCTGTCCGCCATCTGGCGGGGGAGCGAGCGGGGAGGGAGCCCAAGCCGAGTCTTCTTTAATGAACACAGCACCCCAACTGCCCCCTGCCGCATTTAATGCGGTAGGGACAGACGTGCGGCGTACGCGACTGGCGCGCGGCGGATAGGAATGACCGGTCTGTGACCGGCCTGTCACCAGTCACATCTGACTGGACGGACAGCTGTGCCCCCACGTCGCATCTGCCTCCGGCGGAGTGGAGGCAGGTATGACCCATCCCATCGGGAGGGTCATTCGAGATCCTCCCCGTCAGAGGACGGCCACCACAATCCTTCGTCCATTAATGGGAGATTGACACGGGCGTCCCCCGTGTCAGGCAAGGGACGGCGCTGGGCCCAACTCAAAGACAAACCGTGGCTTAGCTTCCAAGCTAAGGTACAAGACATGTAATTAATATAGAGAATATTTTCCCTTCTCCCTAGGTAGATCTCACAGCATGTGTGGTATCCCCTTAGAATATAATAGGAGGGCCATGCCTAGTGAAGGGGGGATTGAACTCTGGATCCAGGGGAGATAGCTTCTCTAACTCTATCTTGTACATCTGAGATTCGGAGGCTTTCCGAGCACAGAAGAATCATCGTACAAACAAGAGTAGGGTGTTACGCTTCACAGCGGCCCGAACCTGTATAATCTGATTGTGTGTATAATAGCTGATAATTTAGGGGGACGAGTACGTAACTTCTAGAGGCGAGCCTTTTTCCCTGGCCAAACTCACAAAAGGGGATCCCACGATCTCCCGCTCGAGAGGATCACTCCTCGACAGAAACATAGGAAATTTTTCATTCACTCAAACCTATTGAAAAATCCCTATATATTGAAGTGTGCATGTTTTCCTATTCCTATATATTAATTCCTCCAAAACGGATAAGTCTTAAATGTTGGCTATTGCTAATAATAATCTACTGCTCCCTCCGTCCTGGAATATAGCAGTAATCTAGTAGCGAATGTGACGTACCCTACTACCGCACATGCGGATATAGGCCAGAATACGTCTAGTCTAATCCGGTACTAGATTGCTATATTTTACTCCCCCGTCTCATTTAACCATGAGTTTTTTTTTCTATCCAACTTTAATCGTCCGTCTTATATAATTTTTTTACGGTTAGTATTTTTGTTGTTATTAGATGATAAAAATGAATATTACTTTATACATGACTTATTTTTTTTAACTTTTAAAAAATTAATAAAACGGATGATTAAAGTTTGACATAAAAACTGATGACCACGCTTAAAATGGGACCGGAGGGAGTAAAATGCAGACGACGAGACTGACGGTCACAGGACCAGCCGCGGCGGTCCCGGCTGCGGCAGCCGTGTTGTCTCTATGCGTGCGTAGCTGTGTGTTGGAACAGCCGCCCTGATGATTCTCTGTGGCGCAACATCTGTGCCACCCAACCCCCTCATTGGCCGCCTCACTTATCTCTTGTCGCCTAGCGTCCTCGGGAAAGGACAGGGATGAACAGTCGATCCAACTAACAACTGTTTCAAAATTATTTATGTACAATAAATAAATAAATTTGTTCTTTTTTTAATCAAAGAAGCAGATAATTTAGCCCACTGGATTTGGTAAAAACAAATATGGAAAAATAATATATGTATCCGTTCGTATCTGAGACGATTGCAACAGCAGCTCTGGTCTGATACTCTGATGTGCCATCTGTGTGTGTGTGTGTTTTTCTTGGACTGTTGCTTGACTGGCACGGGGCAGCTACTTGCTTTACCTTAATTAAGCAGGACCATTTATGGATAAACTCGTAATTTAGCAAACCGGTCTTATTTCTTTTTGTGATTGCCGTGCTTGTGTGTGGTCATCAACTCATCACGAGTGCACAACAAGTTACATGAGTATAATACAAGTTGTAACATCTGTATTAAAAATGTCATTATTAATTTATTGGTAGGTCAACTTACACGCATTGAAGAAAATGAGAGAGAGAGAGAGAGAGAGAGGCTGCGTGGTCTTAAAATAATTTGTCAGTTTACGGAAATAAATAAATAAATGATGAGCATGCAGCGTTGGTCGTATGTACTGGCTGTTCGCAATTATACAAATGGTATAATCACTATAGCATGGCATAAGAAGAAAATACCATGCATTTCTCTCTCTCTAAATAAAGTGGTACAAACCCTCTTTAATAACTCGATTGTGAAATACGATAGTGAAACAGTGATTGTACGTTAGCCGTTGATCCACAGTATCCGTAATCCCAGTGGAAATGTGGAATATCATGTGAAGAGCTACTGTTTTGCATATGTATTTTTTTTAATGTTTGCATTATATGTATGAAATTACATTGGTAGATTAATATTAAAAAAACTCCCATAACATATCGTTTTATTTTGTTTCAGAAATATACCACAATTAATAATACACATGGATTTACATTAATTAGTCCATTTGTGAGCTACAAAGAGGACATACATAGGTCATGTTTGATAAAGATTCTGGCAGCCGTACCTTCTTTTAAAATCTCGGGCTCAACAATTTAGACTCTAGTAATAATATATAAATATGAAATTTAGAAAATGAATCAGAAGGTTAAGGATAAGAACTTAACTTTTCTATATTTTTATCAGCAACTTCTCAGAAACTCCAGCTCTCCGAACGTGGCCGTAATGAGCTGGCAGAACATATTGAAAACATAGATTGGTTTTTTCTCACCTAAGACCTTGTTTATTTAATCGTCATGAGGCCTTATTCGTTTAATTCCCATATCATCTTGTTCGGTTAATCCCACCGCAAGATAATTGAGGAGGATTTTGGTGGGAAATAATTTCACATTTATTGAGGTATGGAATTAATCCTCCTTTAGTCCCCTCCAATCTCTCCTTGAGGATTAACCGAATAAAATCTACGAAAAAGATATGAGAAGATTGGGAAGCGAATCCACACTATAATAGGTGTGAAATTAATCCCCTTCAACTCTTCGCTGGCGGATTAACGAACACTGTCTAAACTAGACGATGACAACAATTAAATGGAGAAAATAATATGAATTTTCCTGAATGGGAAGCGAAGTAGAGGAGGACATGCATTATTTAGCAAAGCGATTGGCATGATGCCATCGGTTTTAACTATTTTTGTCTCTATATCGAAGCGAATTATTAAAGAGATCAGTGTTGTGTTCTGCTCGTGATTAATGAAACTGTTTATACACGCCTGCATGTGGACCGCTGCTTTTATGTCCTACTCGTATCATCTACTTGCATGGATCTTAATGCAAGGACAAATAAATCCGAGACAGAATGGTTTCGTTTGTCATTTTCTCCCAACCACCTCTAGATCTTCTCCCTCACACTTTCTCCCAACTGCACATAGGTCCCGATTTAAATCCAACATAGCTGGAGGCACAATGTTTGAACAATTTTTCCGGATCGTAATTAATCACGTCAATCCATATACTACCCCACAGCCTTAAAGCTGGAATTACAACGATTTAGGGGCTTGTTTGAAACGCAAGAGCAACGCCTCGCTCTCTTCAGCGAGCTAAGTCGATGTTAAAATTTAAAACTTAATTGCTTAGTATGTGTTATAATTATCATTAGACTAATCGTGGGCTCCTTTAGGATAAATATTGAAAAACACATAATAGAAAAAAAAAAGGATTGCGAAAGAAATAAGGCACGGTTGCGCGTGGAAAACCAAGGAATAAAAAATAGAGAAATTTTTGTAGGATATGATGTTTGGGTCACAAGATTATCTTTGACATGGTTTATCCTCCATCCTATTCCTATGCTAGCTAGTAAAAAAAGGATGGAGTGAATGTTTGAAATACTTTGGAATTCTTGCGTTTTTATTGCAATGCAAGCTACAGTATTCATCCATAATTTCATTGGGCAGTTCCTGCTACGTAGTAAAGGCACATGACCAATGACAAATCTTAAAGGACCATAAATCCTAAAGAGAAAAAAAAAATCTGTGGAAACAATTTGTTTCAAAGTACCCCTTAATTTGCATGATTTTACTCGAAACAATTTGTGATGACACAATACTTTCACGGATTTTAACATATTCTCTCTTCGAACTCATAAGAACCACGCACATCAATATATTACAAAGAGAGAAAATTTCGTACAAGTGCACTCTGCTGTGACGGCCATGAGGGTTTTACACGGAATGAAAAGGATAGCAAAGACTGGCTTAAGAGTGAAAAATTTTCATCCGCGCGTTCCACGACAACAGAAACGACGAGAGCGCAATCCAAGCATCCACAACGATGTCTCCTCTCCTCGCATTTGTACGAGCTGCAAATGCAATCTACACAGCCCATGATGATCGAGAGCACTGCACAATCGTCTGAGAGAGAGATACATCCCGATCGTACGTACGATTCGCACAGGGAGATTGTCGCTGGATCGAAGGGCACGCAGCACGTGTAGCACACAGTCCGGTGACTCTCTCTCTCTGAGCTGTTCATGGACTGATCGATCATCAGCTGCACCTTCTGCAAGCTAGCTGCCTCTCTGCATATCGATATACTGTAGATATATAAGCAGTGTTGTGCTTGTTGCATCTGCCTGGCTGATAGCTGGAGTGTATCTGGTCTCGGACCCAAGGCCCGAACGGATTATTATCGTGGATTATCAACATGATAATAGGGAAACGATTAATATTTGAAAAATAAACATAATACTAAATAGTTTTAAAAAGTTGCTTAAATGGTGCGGTAAAAGAATTTTTTTAGAAAACATATAGTAGCTTTGAGCAAATAATCCATTTCAATAAACCAATTGATAAGTGGAAAAGAACAATGTCTAAAGTGTTTTGAAATATATTGTTCATCGGATTATTAATGTGGATTATCTAATCGATTATAGAGATAAATTAAACAATTTAATATATATATAAAGTCAATATAAAGAGCTTAAAATAAGTGGTCCAAACAATGCAGTAGAAGATTTTTTTTTTTACAAAACATATTATTTTACATACGTGGAGCAGATAATCTGTGGCAATGGTTTGGTGAAGTAGGTTATTACGTAATTCTGACTTGACTCACTTATATTGCATACCTATTTGTTGGTCTGAGTTATTTCATTAGAAAAATATTGCCTCCTTCTCTAAAAAAACTTTCATTTAAGTAATATAATGAACCTGAATACTACATACTAACCTAGCTAAAAATGAAGTCTATATAGGACGGGAGAAGCTAGTAGTAGATGATAAAATAGCCTTTTTTTTTTTTGAACAACTCACACGAGACGGTGTGATGTTCTATTGATAGAGCAGAAAAAAATTATAAGATTACAACCCTGTAAGGTCATAACCAGGAAAAAGAAAAAATATACCACCACCCACACACCGGCAGCGCCAACACACACGACAGGAGAAGGTTAGCACCGGACCGGCCGCCGCTAGACCAACAAAGGAGCACAGACGAGATTGCCACAGCAAGGGGGTGCCAAAACGACATCTTCAAGAAGAGAAGCGACGAAAAATCGCCGCTGCCGTCCGTCAGGGCTCAAAGGAGCCAAGACTGGGCTTTTGCCCGGCAACCACCCTTGAGGGGTGAGACAGCACGACAACGCCCTCAGGAGGAGGAATTAACCATCGTTGTCGGTCCGGCCAAGGCCGAGCTAGGTTTTCACCCGCCGCTCGCCACCTGCGAATCCACGGCTGACGCACCGATGCTCCACCACCACTCAAACTCTGCCGACATGTGGGGCCCCTGCATCGACGCCCCCCGCCGGCCAACCTTCGTGCGCTGAAGACCGCGCCACACCCACCGGCAGCTCCACCACGCACCGAGGTCACCTCTTCCACCGCCGGCCGCACCTCTCGCGCCAAGCCGGCCTCCTCCACCGGACGTGCCTCTCGCGCCAATCCGGCCTCCGCTGCCATCGGCTGCGCCTCTCGCGCCAAGCCGGCCTCCGCTGCCATCGGCTGCGCCACTCTGCGACAAGCCGTTCTTCGACCCCTCCTCCAAACGATGCTGCGCCGGTTCGATGTAGCCGTCTGTCACGCCCTCGGCAAGCCGTCCGAGGCCGCCATGCCTCCTCCCACCACCGTCACGGTCACCATCACCTCACCGTCGCCGCCGTCACCTCACACCCGACTCCTTCCCCGCCTCCACTACCGACGTCGCCGCCGCCTCCTCAGTCACAGCTGTCGCAAGCCAGCCGTCGTCGCCGCTGCCGCTGTCACCAGCCACCGACGCCAACAGCCGCTGTCGCAAAACCGCCGCCATCTCCAACGCAGCCGCCTCGACGTCGTTGCCATGCGGGGGGGCCAAATCGGCCTGTAGCACGCCAGATCCGCCCCTCGGGGGGCCAAAACGGCCTGCAGCGCCTGGATCCGGCCGTCGTCGCTAGCCTCGCCGCCAGCCACCCGCCGTCGTCAGCCTCGCCGCCATCTCCATCCCCGCCGCCGGCGCCCCCTCACCATCCCCGACGCCGTAGTCGCCCCCGCCGCCGTTGTCGCCTTCCCCGCTGCCAGCCGCCACCAACTGCCGCCGCCTCCCCGCCATCTTCAATCCCCGCCGCCACCACCACCAACTGCTGCCGCCACCTCGCCATCTTCAATCCCCGCCAGATCCGGCCGCGGCGGCCTGAATCTGGGCGGCCTTCGCTGTCTCCCGTGGCCCCCCACCGCCGACGGGAGAGGCAGACGAAGGCGACGAAGCCCCGCCTCCGCCGTCCTTGCAGCCGCGCGGCTTTGCCGGCGGCCACTCGGGTGGCGGCGAGGCGGCAGAGGGAGGAAGGGGGGAGCGGCGACGCCGGCTGCTTTCGCCTCCCGTGTTGCCCGTGAGGGAGGGCGACGCGGGGGCAGGACAACTGTTGATAAAATAGCCATTGTTGGGCTAACAGCAACACATTTGTATGTACATACGTTTGTGCTATCCAGCCACAGAGAATATGTTGGATGGCAGGTTGACAGTCAATGTCTCTAATACTGTTTGCAACAAAGCCCAACAGAGCACTGACTTTTCCGAACAAACAAACATGATAATGTATGAAACTGAACATACACATGTTGCAATTACTTAATTATCTATTTATGTGCCTGCACATATATAGCAATACAACATGTTGCTATACATAGCCTGGTCTTTTCCAAAATCCAGGGATGTACTTTGGGCAAAAACAGAAGGCCTAAAAGCCTAAATAGGGTGTGTTCACGTTCTCGATTCCCTTCTTTCATACTCTACCTTACCTACATCAGTTTCATGCTTCACCAACCAACGTTCTAAATTCATGAATAGTTAAGCAATCGATCGCCTGTTTCCATGTGCGACAATTGATGTCGTTTTAGACTATTCTCAACCTAAGACACTAGACATAGTTTCCATAAACTCCACATCATCATGAAACTAGTACCAGACACTACTCTTCTAATGTAAACACCACTATTCCATACTTAAATTTAATGCTACTTATCTCATATGATGTTTTGGATGTTATGTAGAAACCATGTCTCATACAAGATATAGTTTCCTTCTCTTTCCTCATTTATTCACTTACCATATCATTTTTCTTACTAGGTGGCAACTTATTTAATGCTATGTATGTCATACTAGTTATTGCGTTCAGAATGGCCTTATGAACAGGGCGTCACATGGACACGTGTGCCCCACTGCGGTCAACAGGGCCAGTGGCACAGTCTAGTCCGGACGATTAATGGCGTTTCTTAATGATCAACTAATTTTTTTAAGAGTAAATTTCACAAAACTACAGGTACTTTGATCAATTTATCGCAAAACTACAGATTTAACATGATGTATCACAAAACTATAGATTTAACGCTAAATTTATCATAAAACTACAGATTTAAGATGTAATATCACAAAACTACAGATTTAGTAATAAATTTATCACAAAACTACAGGTTTAATGACAATTTAATCACATTACTTGATCAATTATAAGTCCAACATAACATTAGTGCTAAGGATTTAAGCCTCAAAATCTGTAGTTTCGTGATAATTTTATTATTAAATATGTAGTTTTGTGATACTTAGCCTTAAACTCGTAGTTTTGTGATAAATTTATTGTTAAATCTATAGTTCTGTGATACATCACCTTAAATCTGTAGTTTTGTGATAATTTGACCAAAGTACCTGTAGTTTTGTGAAATTTACTCTTTTTTTAATATAGATGACATTCGGTATTGAAATTCGATCGAAATTTATTTTTAAATCTATAATTTCGTTGACAGCCGATTGTAAGACATAATATTTATTAGCAACTAAAAGAAATAAGTTATGGATAAAAACATTTATATATTTCTTTAATGATTTAAAGCCAAATGCTGAGAAATAAACTCCAATGGAAGAAAACCCTAAAATCAGATCTAAAAATTAAGTTTTAAATTTCAGCAAAGGCTTATATGATGAATAATGTAAACAATTGTCAGCTATGGTTCTTTTTTTAGTGCGAACAGTCCTTGGTGGCAGTAGCTTATTATTTTAAGTTCTCGTGCTAAATAAGGATATCAAAATAAGTAAGAAAAATATTTTATACGTACAGACTATATCTCTGAGAGCGTGATCCAATTGGGACTATAAAAAAATACAGACAAAAGAGCAACATTGCAGGATAGAGACGTAACTGATTGAGTATGAATTTATATGACTCAATCTACTGGTTTGTATTTTCCTGGAATACATTACTATACACACATGGGTGCCTTGAACTGTTGAACATATCATTCCTCCAAGTTGAAAAGGAACAGAACATTCATGTCATCCTGCAAGTGTGAGCGTGGTCCAAACTAATAAATTTATTCCCCTTCCTGTCAAATGGGTCTCACTGGATTTTCAGTTAGATTTTGTTCAACCACCCATCACACCAAACTTTGATTTCGAATCCGATCCAATCCTCTCTTTCCCCCTTTTTATGCCTTTTTTTTAACTGATGATGCCTTTTCTATTCTCTTTTCATCTCTGATGGAAGTGACGAAGTAGCAGTACTCCCTCCGTCCGTAAATATAAGGGATTTTGACTTTTTGCTTGCACCATTTGACCATTCATCTTATTCAAAATTTTTTGGAATTATTATTATTTTTATTTGTTACTTACTTTATTATCCAAAGTACTTCAAGCATAACTTTTCGTTTTTTATGTTTGTACAAATTTTTTGAATAAAACGAGTGGTTAAACCGTTACACGTGAATAGTGAAAATCCCTTATATTCACGGACGGAGGGAGAACTATGTATAAGTAGAAAATGTTGTAGGTTGGGGGGTCCCACTAACAGGCTGATGAAAAGAAGAACATCACCAACCAAACAGCAGGAGGTGAGGGTGACAGTATAATAATCTCTCTAGCAGCAGCTATTGATAAGCAAAAAATATGGAGACGAATGGGGCCTAGTAATAGTGCATATGCACAGTAAGGCCTTCTGAGACGAATGGGGCCTAGTAATAGTGCATATGCACAGTAAGGCCTTCTGAGACAAATGGGGCCTAGTAATAGTGCATACTGCACAGTAAGGCCTTCTTTTGAATGGAGGAATTTCCCTTTGAACTGTTCATTTCAATTGCAGGATTGAGAAAAAAAGAAATTGAAAAAAATGATTTTAGTAGGAATGCAAGTTACAAAACACACATATGCATCAAATAAGAGAAATAGACTTTAAGGAAATTTCTAAGAGGTTAGAGCTTTTACTAACTTTTCTCTAAAATCTATATGCATCAAGTGAATCCCTAAGAATTTCATAGAAGTTGAGAAGCTCCAATCATTTATTTCAAAGGACCAAGGATTTGAATGCTAATAAATTCCTCCATAATTCCTTTGTTTCAGGGCTCCTTTGGAACGAAGGATTCAAGTAGGAATTTTAGAGAAATTCAATCTTATGAAAAAAAAAGTCCTATGTGGTTATTTGAATGAAAGAAATAGCTATCCAAAAATCCAATGAAATTCATTTGGATTGGCTCAAAACATACGAAATTGGAGGAATTCTAACATAAGTTTCAACCTGTTTAAAACAAACCATTTATGTTTGTCTCTTTCATCCAATTCCTACTTTTTTCCTACACTCCATCCAAACGGTCATTCGTAGTTTTCCTATAATTTTTCAGTCCATAGGATATATTTCAGATGTTAGGGCACTTCAATCCAGCCTTTTTTTTTTGTCCCTGCGTTTTGTTAATCTTGCGTTTCAAAGGAGCCCGATAGTGGAGCTGAAATCTAGGATAATTGAATGATTTCCCACTAAAATTCAATAAACCTCTTGTGTTTTGAAGGGGCCCTTAGCTATGAAAGCTTACTCTCTAAAGTAGGGGCTATTCGGTAGTGCTTGCTGCACTGTGCTACACCAGGAGAGCAAAGTTTAACTATCCTGGTGTCAAATGAAGTAAAAGTGACCCTTAACTATTCTGGTGTCAAACGTAGGCTGAGTTTAGTCCTTGTTTAGTTCCAAACTTTTCTTTAAACTTTTAACTTTTTCATCACATCAAAACTTTCCTACACACATAAACTTTTAACTTTTTTCTTCAAACTTTCAATTTTAGTCAAACTTCTAATTTTAACGTGTAACTAAACACAGCCTAGTAAAAGTGGATCATATCCGGATTCCACAGTCTCCCAAAAGCGGTTATCTCGTTGGGCTGAGAAGTACACTCTAATCGATCGATCATGGATAGCCTAGTTTGCTTTCAGGCAGCTGGCCTGGCCCATTGCTAGTATGGGCTAACTGTAGGGTAAAATAGAAATAAGTCCACCATATATCCCCGTATTTAAATCAAATCCATAAAGTTCATCTATTTTCACTATGTGTTTGCTTGAGCTGTGGCTTTTAAAAAAGTAGCTGTGGGCTGTAGCTTTTTGAAAAGTAACTGTGAAATATGGGCTGTGGCTTTTAGAAAAGCTCGTTTGGTTCGACAACTGTGTCTTTTGAAATAATTAGTCTCGCTTACAAGAGGGTCCCACGTGTCATACACTCTGGAAAAAAAGACGCTGGCGGCGAGGTTAAGGCCACCGCGCACGCGCGCTCGCCGTCGCTGGAGCTCCACCATGGCCACCTCCCATGCCCGCCGACGTACGACCGAACGACGGCGTTGAAAAAAAAAAGAAGTCGCGCCGCAGCGGAGATGGAGTCGACCTCGGCGGCGGAGGCAGACGTGCGCCGTGGCGGCGGCGGCGGCAGAGGCAAACCTACATGACCCGCGGGTTCAGGGATGAGAAGGAGATGTGCAGGAGCCACCACTGCGACCTCCGCATGGGCGCCTTCACCCTCGGCGTCAACCGTGTCTCCCGCGCCACCGTTCTCAGACTCAGAGGATGGGAAGCATGATCTCGTCAGTCATCTGATCATCTCCCTGTTGTACTTCATGCACTGAATTTCTTTCGGTTTTCGCTTTGGTCAATCCATCAATCGGGATTGGAGAAGATAGATTCAATAACCAACCCCACGATGAGTCGATGAGTGTACCTTTCTCAGAGATTAGTTGGGGAAGAAACATTAGTAGTCTGCTGGGTAGTGATGAATTGCCTGAATTTATCATCTTGCAGAATGGCACTGCAGGATTTGTTGTACTATGTGGCTGAAATTCTTGCTGGTTTGCATGCAGGAATCTGAATTTGGTTTCTTGGCAAAATCTTATTTTCATCATACATACATTCACAATACATTAGAAAAAAAAATCTCACAGCAACATGATTAGCCATTGATCACTCGACGAGAGGATCAGTGGAGATGAAGCTGTAGATGACCATGTCCCTGAGCTGGCCCTTTTTTTGAGAATAGTGAGCTGGCCCTTGATGACGCAGTAGTTGCGCATCACGGCCTCCTACTGGAACCCGGCCTTCTCGAGCGCACGCCGCGACGCTGCATTGTCGACGCCGACGAGCGCCTCGGCAAAAGAGGATCAGCGGAGATGGAGTCGGCCTCGGCGGTGGTGGCAGAGGCAGACGCGCGCAGCGGCGGAGGCAGACGCGCGGCAGCGGAGATCGAGTCGGCCTCGACGGCGCCGGTGGAGGCAGACGCAGGCGGCGTCGGTTGGGGAAGGGCGGGGGCGGCGCCGGCCGGGGGGCAGGGGCGGCGGAAACCCTCTCCCCGTGTGTGACTCGCGAGAAAGAGGAGACGGGAAAAGAATAGCTAACCGTTTTTTTAATGGCAGAGTTGGGTAATTTTTTTTTTCAAAAGTAGGTGAAAGAAGGGGTAGAGATGCTTTTGAATTGTACTACATCAAAAGCTGACTTTGGACAAAAGTAGCTGTGGCTTTTAGGCTCTTTGGTTAGCTTTTCGCTTTGCAAAAGCAAAAGCAGTTTGAAAAGCCTAACCAAACACACTCTTAAACAACCATATCAGTTTAAACTTGATCCAAAGCATCTATATCTTTCATGGAGTAACTTTTATATATATATATATATATATATATATATATATATATATATATATATATATATATATATATATATATATATATATATATATATATGTATATGTATATATGTATATATATATATATCCGTGCTTCGGGTAAAGATAAATTTGAATTAAAATATATTAAATTTTAATTAAATGAAATACAATTTTTTTGAAATATTTGGGTATTTTTTAAGTAGGTAGGTATATAACTAAATTAATTTATAAGTAAAGTAAGTGAAAAATAAAATGTTCTGGTTGGAAATATTTGGGTTTTTTTAAGTAGTTAGTTATATAATTAAATTAATTTATAATTAAAGTAAGTGTGAGAAATAAAATTTTATGGTTGGATTTAATGTTTATTAAATTTTCTATATTATTAATTATACTCATTGAAATTTTCTTGGAATTTTCGTAGCTTAATTGCTAATTTTGATAATACAAACATCATTTTAGCATTTATTTAAATAAAAATCTAAATATAAATCATTTTATCTCTATGGGCCTTTTTCAGCCCACTTTCTTCTTCAGCCCGCAAGCGACCAAAGTCTAATTTATGTCCCTATACTCTTTCTCTCGCTTGTTGATCTGCCGGCCCACGTGCGGCCCAACGCTCGATCGATCTGAGCCGTTCGTTTTGATGAACGGCTCAGATCAATTCCAAATTGTTGAATGCCCTAACCCTAACCCTAACCCTAACCCTCCCCCTCCACCCAGCCGAGCCGGCTCCCCCGCCCCCAACGCCGCCTCTCCCCCTCCCCCTCTCCCTCCGTCGCCCCCCTCCCCCACAGCCGAGCCGGCCGCCTCCCCCGCCCCCGACGCCGCCTCTCCCCACCGGTGCCGCTTCCCCTCCCCTCCCCTCCGGCGGCGCCGCTCCCTCTTCCCCTCTCCCTCCCGTCTCACCGGCATGGCGCGGGCGACGGCGGGGTGCGGCGGCGACGGCGGACCGCTCCCTCTCCCCTCTCCCTCCCGTCTCACCGGCACGGCGCGGGCGACGGCGGGGAGCGGCGGCGGCATCGTCGGGGTCCGCGCTCCCTCGGCGACGACGGCGTCTGCGGCGTCCGCGGGTAGAGCCGCCGCTGCCGGATCCGCCGCCTCTCTTCTCCATCCGGCGGCGGTGGTGGCGTCGGCGGCCGTCGATATTTTTTTTTTTGTAATTTTTTCTATCCCTATTACTAACCAACCAAATCGGATTGATCGGATTGTGTACGGACGAAAATTAGATGGGACGAAAATTAGATGTGACGACGAAAAAATACGAAATTTATATTATTATTATTATATATATATGTGTGTATATATATATATAGATATATACCTATGTATATATACATATATATGTGTGTGTATATATGTTGAACTCAGTTAATTAAAAATTAAAGGAGTATATAAATCGGTTCCGTAAATATCTTAAGGCGAGATATACAGATGCCAAATAGGTGTACAGTACTCGAAATTACAAGATTATAACAGTATAATTAATCGTGGGGATTAAGAGCATGCGAAACACACACACGGCCCAGTTACTGAGTGTACGGAGTACGTGTTCGTGTGTAGATCGACGAGATTCTTTTGCAAAAATTACCTAATTAATCGGCGTGGTCTCTGGCGTCGTCGTATATTAATTCATGGACGGATTGTTTATTCTTTGGCTAGAGTTCGCCGGCGGCGGCGGCGAGGTCCTCACAACCTGGGGAAGGGGCGGGCGAAGCGGTCGGCGTCGGTGTAGATGTGGGCGCGGGTGATGTCGGCGAGCGAGGTGCACCCGCTGAGCGCCATGGTGAGCTCGAACTCCTCCCGCATCATCCGCAGCACGTTCCTCACCCCGGCCTCCCCCTCCGCCGCCAGCGCGAACACCACCGGCCTCCCGATCTGCAAACGCAATTCAATCCATCAAGACGACGACGACGACGACGACGACGACGACATGCATCACGCCATAGATCATCGGCTATCGATGGATCGATCGATCTGACTTACGAAGACGCCGGCGGCGCCGAGGGCGAGCGCCTTGAAGACGTCGGTGCCGCGGCGGACGCCGCCGTCGAGGTACACCGGGATGCGCCCCGCCGCGGCCGTCACCACCTCCTCCAGGGCGCTGATGGTCGCCGGGACGTAGTCCAGCTGCCGCGCGCCGTGGTTCGACACGATGATCCCCGCCGCGCCGGAGTGCACGGCCAGCCTCGCTGCACACGTGCGCATAAACGCATCAGTTTCCTTTGTGATTTTGTGGATTTCAAATCAATCAAATCAGAAGAAATGCAAGAAACAGGAAGCTATCCTACCATCCTCCGCGGTGATGACGCCCTTGACGAGGATCGGCAGCGACGTGATGCTCTGCAGCCACTTCACATCCTGCAGCATCATCAACAACACACACCGTCAGAATTTCTCCCGATCTTAGCATCTAGAACAGTGATTTCGATAAGTTAATTTGCTGGTTAGTTTGTTTTAGCATCGATGAGCATTGATCATTACCTTCCAGCTGAGCGTGCGATCGATCTGCCCGGCGACGTAGGAGGCCAGCCCGGAATCGTTGCTCTGCAAATGCCAACGAAATGGTTCAAATTACTGCATAGAGCAGACCATTTTTTCTTCAGAGAAAATAACTGTTTTTTTTTTTTTTTTGCTGAAATTAACCGACCTTGTCCATCTCTGCGAGGTCCAGGCCTTCGAAATTCTTCAGTGTTAAGTATGGTGGCAGAACGAACCTGCAACAACGCAGCCATTGATCACATCACTTAACATTTACGACAACTCGCAGAAATTCATTTGAAGATCGTGTCAAATTCAGGAGGCTAGCTAGAACTCACCTGTTCTTGATGTCAGCTTCCCTGCGTCCTAGTCGTGGGGTGTCCACGGTTAGTGCGATCGCCTTGAACCCGGCTCTTTCGGCTCTTCTGACAAGCTGCTCAACCACATTCCTGTCCTTGTACACCTGCATTTGTATGCAAGATCACAAAAGAGTATGAGATACAGAAAAAAAAAAGGGAGAGTGTATTGACAAAATCAGAGGGGTGTGATATGCTTTACATATAGCTGGAAGAAACGGATCCCTGGTCCAGTAGAGGCGACCTCCTCAACACTTGAAGTAGCCCAAGATGAGAGTGTCTGAAACATGAAGGCGATACCAAATTAACATTGGTATTCATGCAAGTTTGAATTTCTGTTTCGGTTTGGTTTTTTTATGCGTTAAAGGAAATGTGGTTTGCTATTGAACATGTATACCATTATAGTTCCTGCTGCTGAAGCTGCTCTGGCAGTTGCATACTCTCCTGAATACATATGGTATTTTAGTTAGCTCAATTCTATGCAAAGATCAATGTAGATCATGTGCTTGCTTGTTACATGCTAACAACTTCAATTTGTTTTCAGTTTTTCTAGTAGTAATATGCTAATGTTAATGGATGAAATTACTTTTGGTTTTGAGTTTGGGCTAAATGTAAGGCTGTACAACAATTAAGCAACATAATTGCAAAGCTAACATATATTGAACTGGCATATGTACCGTCAGGGTGAGCCATCTTCTGCATGGCACTGGGAGCAATCATTATGGGCATTGATATCTTGAACCCAAGAACAGTTGCGGACATGTCGATCTTCGAGACATCGATCAGGATGCGGGGACGAAACCTAGCCAGAAAAGGTTACAGTCAGATTGAGGGTTGACAAATTAACAAATGTTCAACCTAAGGAATGTGATTGAAAAATTTAAGTCATTTGCTAAAGCTTTCGTAGGAGAAAGTGATAACCTTAGATGTTGTATGATAGATATTCTGGGGTCTGTGAATATGATTAGCTGAAAGTTTCATTGATTGGCAATCTTACTGAACTAATGAAATGCCCTTAACTCTATTTGAAAAGAACATGATGTGCTCGTGCTAAACTAGTCTACCTAATAAAAGACCGAGTGGTAAGGATTGGACAAGTAGTAATGTTTTGTCGATCCATCCTACTTAACTATGAGCTATCAGATTGAACTACATGGTAGACTCATAGGGAAGCATTTACACAGATGAAATATTTTGATGCACAATATGGCATATCATATAATAACATGCAGTAGTGGTGCAATTAATTTGTAACATGTATAGCAAATTAGCAATCAAGTAAGAATTATGGCTTACAAGATCCTGGAGAATGCCTCCCTGTTCTCCTTGAGAGTCCACTCATCCTCAGCTCCAGAGGCGTAGTAGTCGTAGATCATCTTCGGAAGCTTCTGCTTCGCGATGGCCTGGTACTCCATGACATTGGTGATCTCCCCCATTTTCTCCTGCCTTGTGAACCCTGCACCGCTCTACAGCCAAAGAACAGCACTGTCAAAAGAATTGAGCTAGCTTTCCTCCTACCAAAAGAACAATCATCTACATGCATGATGAAAACTTATTCTTTTTTTTTTCTGATAGAGCACATGCAATTAAGCAAGTCTGCTAACAGTTCATAGCAACAAGGTAAACCAAAAAAGACTTTCCATCATCAGAGAAACCTAGGGACTCCTTTCTCTTGGAGGGCATGAAGATACCCATTTTTTTGTTTCTGCAGAAAAGATGTGGTATTCTTTTAACAGAAACGATAAAAAAAAAGAATTCTTCATCATCTGTACCAACGATCAAACGACGTTGGAACTGAACAAATATAAAAAAACCTCTCATCACTCATACAAACAAGAGAACTAAAAAAATCAATCAGAAACAAAGATTACAACATGCAATAGATCCTAATAATTTGGTCATTTTGAAACTATGCGTGCAACAAATTCTTGGCCACACCAGAAGAACTATTACGACTGAAGAAATCACAAAAGAAAAGATGACTCAAATCAAACCAAGAAAAAAGAAAATTATGTACACTGATATGCATGTAGCTTATCTTACCTTGAGAGACACTAGGAGGAAGGAGCAAGAACAGGAGGGAGTGGTCAGTGGTGTTGGTGCAGGTAATATAGGTGAGGGAGAGAGATCTTTGAGTTTCTGCACATGAAGACAAAGATAGGGAGGAGACGTGGAGATTTGTTAGGGGAGAAGCGAGAGAAAGGGAAGGGAGGAGGTAGGTTATGGATGAGCTTTTGGAGGTTGAGATGAAGGATGGCTCCTCCTACACTACTTCCTCATCCACTTGACATCACCACTCCCCTCCTCCTGCCATCCAACATTTCTTTCTCCTTTTATTTATTTAATTTTCAGGAGATGAACACACAAAGAAGTCTTTTTTTTTCTCCAGCTGAATTGGAGTGGATTATCTCCTTCCCTAGTCAGGGAAGAAAAATGTATATATAAATTGTTCTCCCCTTGTTTAGTAGGATAGGGGTGAGTAGAAGCCAGAAGAGAACAGCAGGCCAGCAGGGGGGTTTCTGTTATTAGGTGGGGATAAGATGGCAATTTTGGTAATTTTGTTGGCATAATATAGGCTGTACTGCAGATATGATGACTTTTAAAGACCAGACAGATCATTGTCCAACAGAGATGGGGATTCAGACAGTTATACAAGATTATCATAACAAGAACATGCCATATATAAATCGACACGGCAAAAAAACACAAGAGCTCTGAGCTATTTAGGCTTTGCAACCATTTTCAAAGGGCAAACACAACGCAAAAGAAATGCACCTGGGACGAACCACGCTCAATAAGGAGAGACAGGTAAATCTGATAGATGAAGTCACCAGAAAATGTGTTTATTCAGTAACGTTTTGACCAAGCCTCCCAACTTTAGCTCACTTCATACCAGGCACCACACAGGCTTTACAAATTACAATTGCCAAGAGCACAACCTTCATCAAGAACTGAAACAATTGCAAGGGGGTGCATGCAGCGAACTCTTGATCGGTTCGCCTGTTGCAAAACAATTAGGTAACCCAGCTTGGTACTACCACCATTGCAAAGCACGTGTTAGAACTTTCAGTTAAAAAAAAAGAAAGAAAGTCTCTTTACTTTCAGTTTAAAGGAATACATTATATTTCTGTCCACCTTTTTAAGACGGTGATATTTACTACACAGATATTGCTATATTACTAGCACTCTGGCATTTCCAGGGAGGTGCTTTAACAGCTTGTTTTTACAGAGCTACAGGTGTTACTAGGGAAGAGCATGGCATACAAAAAGCATTAGTGATTACTTTTTTTTTCCTCTCTCATTCAAATGCAAATAGCATATGAACAGATGTCGACAGATTATTTCTCCCCCATAAACAAACGCATCATGATTCTCTCACAAAACACACTCACTTTGCACAAACATTGCCTTACTTCCCCCTACCATCATCAGTCCAGACACTGTCCCAGGAGTTGTTAGCTTTTGGTGCCTCAGCAAAATGATGCCCTGGACCTTCAAACGAAGAAGTTTCTGCGCCCTGAACTCCACCCTTCTTTGCTTTTGTTTTGATCCCAAGCAAGCGTAGAACGAACCTCACAAGTTCACCATAAAGCATTCCAGTCCGATCACATAGCTACGACGAAGACAATGGTGGATCAGGAAGGTTATAAGTATAAACTTGAATCAAAATCAAATCAAATTCAGAATATACCTGCAAAAGAGCTGAGATAAACATGTGGAATGCCTGTGTGTTCTGGCTAAAAAGGAAAGCAACTCGCCCACAAAAGTTCACAACACCATGCATCTGCAGTAAATGAGAAAAGGTTAGGAAACTGTGTTCTCCACTGCCAGCATACCAATCACAGGGTAAAGTTCACTTTTTACTACAACCGATCTTTTTTTACTTGCCATTTAGAATGTCAACAAGATCAACACATTTGACCACTGTTTTTTTTCAAACTATATGCTCGTCAATATTAATAAAAATATAATGATATAAAGTGTTGCCAATGTTTTTGAAATGGCTACGGCATTCGTGTTTGAGAACAGAGTTAGTAATGTATATGAGGCAATAAATTAACTACAAGTTAGACAATAATTGCTACATGGATTTTGAATTCCATCTACCAGGCAAAAGATGATCCTACAATAGAAATAAAAAAGTCATTAACTTCATATGTAACAATAACATGGTGATAGCAAATACATGTTATGGCTGCAAACTAAGTTCCACAGAAATTTAAACGTGGCAATTATGCTCTAGTTTGTTAAGGATCGATTAAAAACAATAATCAGTATCAAATCCAGGAGTGACTTGGTAGAAAATGTGTATTACCACTCGCAGGAAGGACATCCAAAAACCAGGGGGTGGTGCTGGTGGCCCAAATGAATTTGGACCTTGGTTGTAAGCACCCATGCCCATACCATAGCCACCATAGGGACCTCCCATCCCGCTATTATACATGGACCCACCGTACATTCCAGAACTTCCATACATACCCCCATAACCTCCTCCATAACTTGAATACATGTTATTTCCGTAAAGTCCGCCACTACTATAAGGTCCACCGAACCCACCAAGCGAACTATACATACTGGAGCCATAACCTGCATTTTGATCGAGAGGTTAAGATTCTGAGCCACTAAGTGTATCTGATTATGCGATTACAGAACTAATGATTACCTCCATAGGAATTTCCGTATCCTTGATGCTGCCAAGGCCGTGGGGGCACAGGCCTAGAGATGGTGCTGTTCACATTGGAAGCAACATTGTTCTCTGCGGCAGAAACAACTTCCCCAGGTTTTGCTGTGCCAGAAGCTTCGATGATATCACTAGTGCTACCCCCGGATGGGGGCTTGAAAGGCGCTGGACCAGATGAAGTTCCAGCACGTTCCCATGGTTTGGGTGGTGGATTACTTCCTGCAAACACATTCCCTAGTGAATTAAGGAATTGGCCCAAGGCCTACCAGGAGAACAACTACTCTTCTTGTAAATCTCAAAAGGCAAAACAGATGGACACTTATCTATACTAAAACACTGATATTCCAACTTGACGTAAAATATATCATAAGTTTCCTGACAAGAAGTGTGCACTCAAGCAAAACGTCTCGGAAGCATTAACAGATAAATGATAGTGGATAACTTGCAAGACTAGGGGAGAAACTTATAAAGTTATCTTGCAAAGATAAATCTACTGCAAGAACCTGGAGTCACGGATGCTATTACAATGTTGATTGTAAGCAATTAGGACCAGCAGGCAGGCAGGAAATAATTCAATCCTGATAAAAACTTTGCAACAAATACTTCTAGTAGGATATAATTCGTAATCATGGAAGCGTACATTGCAATTACTAAGTCCATAACTAGTACACACAAGAATATCACAAATGCAGAATTTGTGAGATCTGAATGATTAAGATCAACAAATCCGATTATAGGTCAACTGAACAAATCTAAACATAGACTGCATATTTCCGTATGAGCATAAACATAATAAGCCTTCATTCCGCACCGTCCGAATTTCTGATAACACTGCATTTGCATTCCTTACAACTGAGCCACGATAGTTAGGTTTCTCACAAATTACTCCATTTCTTAAAAAATAGTTCATAAATAAATCCGACTGGAATCAGTTAACACCTGGATCATGGGCCCAACTGGATTTGTTCCCCGTCCTACAAATACCTATTCATTACCCTGATACCCTCCCCTGCACCCAATTGAGTGCCCAATCAATCATGCAAATGCTGTCATTAGGATCCCCAAAAGTACTGAGGTGATCTAGCATGTTGTGAGAAAGGAAGCAGTTTCGTTGGCACTACCTCAGCTAACATCTGCATGAAATATTGGAATAATTTACAAATTCAGCATATATTGCTCACAAACACATCCAATAGCCAATTCTACGGTTCACGATCGACTAGTTCCTAAAGTACAATTCTACGTTTCATGATCGATTAGCTCCTAGCTTCCTACCCTAACCACAGTCACAAAATCCCCAACATAATCAGGAACTCGAGGAACCAAAATCCCCCTCCAGAAACGAACCGAGCAGACGTAACCCCTCACGAATCGATCGATCCCTCCCTCCCTCAGTACCTTCGCCCCCGGATCGAGTCAGCCTAACCACCCACCCCCAACCGGTTCCAGAGGGGAGAAACGGCGCGAAGAGTTGCAGAAGCAAGCGACGAACCTGCCATGGGCGCGGGTTTGCGGAATCCCTCCTCCCCACCCCCACCCCCTTCCCGCCGCCGCCTCAGCCGCGCTCGCCGGCGGCAAAATCCGGCGCCGCTTCTCGATCGCGTCGCCGGAGGAGGAGAGGAGACGGAACCGCTTGCTATTCTTGCAGGTGGCGCTATACGCGTGGGCCTTTTCTTCTTCTTCTTTTTTCTTTTTTTTTCTCGTTTCCTAGTTGGGCTCGAGTCGGGTCTTGGCGCGTTGGGGGCGGTCAAGCGTTGACCGTTGACTAGCCTTCCTGTGGGTCATTAATCTTGTGTTAATGGGCTGTGTATTTGGTCCAAGGCCTTCGGTTTAACGAGGAATGAGGAGAGGCCCATAGGAAAGTTGGGCTCGAGTTATACTGGGGAGGTAAAACCAAAGAAATTTTCAACCGCCTAAATATTTTATTTAAAAAAAAATTCAAGCCATCTAAAATTACAATACTATGTGATGAACCAAAATCTAACTTTTTTATTTTATTGATTTCTTTTTTGTATCTGAATATTTCCTTCTTTATTGGTTTTATCGAATTTAAAAATGTCCCCTCCTTTTCTCCCCTTCTTTTGGACATTTTTATGTAATAAATCAAGCGATATAACAAGAGTGATTCAATCTTTTTCCCAAGGATCCCCGCAACAAAAGGACAATCTTTATCCCAAGGATGATATAGTCACTAGTTCACCTAACGAATAGGGAGATCCAAAAGGCTAAAATGAGATATACTACTCATTTTCTCATCAAAAGATATGGAAGTTTAACCAGGAAAAGACGCCGGCGCCATATTCATATCCGTTTGGTGAAGCCTTTTATTTTCAATATTCATATTCAGTTCATTTCGTTTAATAACCACAGTGGGTTAACAAGCATCCACCCCTAGATTTAACTTTATGATGGAATGTTGCTCACTATTTAGCATTACTCAATAATAATAATTTGCAAAGGGGAAGCAATATTTCTAACATGCACCGTCATGTCATTCCAGTGGCGGAGTCAGCGACGCCGTCAAGCCAAATAAGACTAAAAGCGTTTTTTATGATCAATTAATTTTAATAGCTATTACATCAACAGAGCCTTGGCGGTCGCCCGATATATCTGGGAGGTGGCTTCGCCACTATGTCATTCATATCCAATTTTCATTTTCTAAGCCTCTTGTACTAGTATATAGCACTGATAGCGATAGCACATTCTGGTACGTAGCATCGTGTGTGATTTTTTTTTTTTGATAAGTTACCGTGTGATTTTGTGCACGCGTACATATACTAACATACACGAAAACACTAAAGACGATATCATTAAAGATAAGAACGAGAGAAGAAGGTGACTGGGTTAGCGTAGCCTATGGAGTGCATTATTTTTTTTACGCCAGCACGAGAAAGGTGACTGGATTTTTTTTACGCCAGTCACTGCCATGGAATCGCACGAAAACGGTCACGTGTGAAACTGATCACCACCACCACCTAAAAGAGCAGGTATACTATAAGCCAGCTATAACCACATATCAAGAAAAAAATAGAAAAGAGAAGAAAGCCGGCTACAGATTTGTAGCCGCCTGCAACACGGACTCCAATACGTTATGAGTATATGAGAGGTAGGACCGAATATTAATAATATAGTATATTTTTATAGGTAACTATTATATGAATTAGTTATTAGATTGGTTATAGATGATTTGTAGCCACCGATTAGCTATACTATTGAACTTGCTCTAATGTTGTTGTATATTGAGAAGGTAGTTCGAGATTCGAGAAACAGGCAAAAATCCATGTGATGCACGTCGATTCCTGAAAAATCCAGTATATCGAGATTCGAGAAACAGGCAAAAAAAAAATTGTATGGTGTACGGGACGCTTTGAGAAACATACACCATGCAAAAATTGCATAATTGACTGGCTTAATTACATCGCGATCTTCCTTGCTTCTTCGGCGTACAGGGAGCAGCAGCGCGGCGCAAGCACGGACCGCTTTCGACGTCGCCGCCGCCGCCTCGTCATCCCGTGCGTATCTCGCACACTTCCGCCCCGCGAAATCCCCAATCCGCGTGCCGCCGTGCCGGTTGTTATTAGAGTAGTCCCAACTCACAGTGTCCATAAGTAGTGTCTATGGTGCCATATCAATAAGACATCACAATAAAAATTACATTCTACAACTCATAGTTTTTTAAAGTGGGCCATTAATAAATACATCATCTCTCTTCTCTACCAATCATATTTATTCTTCATCTATTATGAAGACACTATTCTCTCCCAATACAAAATTTGATAGTGTCTAGTACATAGGTTCTCGTGTTGAAGCTGTCTTGCATGAGACCCAGTTTCTTCCTCTCTCCACTCTCTTTCTTAATTAATATAGTACCACATAAGATAAAAGTTCTACATGGCAATGTAGTTAATGCCATAGACACCATCCTAAGTGGAGGGTTGGGACTGTCCTTAGCATCCACCGTCCCTTCGCAGTCGCAGGCCCGCACTCCCACCAGCCGCCGTCCCTTCGCAGTCGCAGGCCCACACGAGAGCTCAACTTTGCAGCTGTTCGGATTGATATCATTTTTAACCATATTTTTTTAAGTTATAAAAAAATATTTATGTTTAATTTGTTGCCAAATTTAATAAATACATAAAAAATCCTGTTAAAATTTTAGCAATATTGTCATCTTGCTAAAATTTTAGTAATATAAAGTTTATTTTGGCTACAATCTGAACAACCCTTTATTTCAATGCATACAACTTACCGTCGCCCTCCATTTTATAACAAGTTTGTTATTGCCAATCTCGTCTATACTAAAAATAAATATATTTTCAGTAATTATCGTATTAAAGTTCATAAAAATAATTGATAAATAGTCTATATGTACATGAAGAGAAAAATAATTATATCTTGATCTAATAACATATAAGTATTCTATTATCATTTTGACATGAATGAAAAAAAAACTTAGAGAGTCTACTAATAAACATGACGGCGCCCGTCTTCACTGACGCAAGCAGTGACACACGACCGCTGGCCGGTGAGATTCTGGGCGAGGGTTTAGCTCCCTCGCCTCGCCTCATTTGTGAGCTCATCACACACGGCAACAACACACACCATGGAACCTACCGAGCTCCTGTCACTCACGCTCAGGGTGTGTTTAATTCACGCTAAAATTAAAAGTTTTTATGAAATTAAAACGATGTGACGAAAAAATTAGAAATCTATATATGTAAAAAATTTTTGACACGACAAAAAAAATTAAAAGTTCAAAAGAAAAAGAAAAAGTTTGGAACGGCCCAAACTACTAAACTCCCATCGCTACCTATAAAAGCGACCACCACCCCACTCATCGCCTCCGCTACCCAAACCCAAGAACAACGCACAACTCGATCTCTAGTTGAAAAGCTAGCCACCCATGGCGGCGGCGAAGAAGGAGAAGGAGCTGCTGCTGCTCGATTTCTGGGTGAGCCCGTTCGGGCAGCGGTGCCGGATCGCCATGGCGGAGAAGGGGCTGGAGTTCGAGTACCGCGAGGAGGACCTCGGCAACAAGAGCGACCTCCTCCTCCGATCCAACCCCGTCCACAGGAAGATCCCCGTCCTCCTCCACGCCGGCCGCCCCGTCTGCGAGTCCCTCGTCATCCTCCAGTACCTCGACGACGCGTTCCCCGACACCCCCCACCTCCTCCCTCCGGCGAACTCCTCCTCCGGCGACGCCGACGCCGCGTACGCGCGCGCCACGGCGAGGTTCTGGGCGGACTACGTCGACAAGAAGCTCTACGACTGCGGGTCCAGGCTGTGGAGGCTCAAGGGTGAGCCGCAGGCGGCGGCGCGGCGCGAGATGGTGGAGATCCTCCGCACGCTGGAGGCGGAGCTCGGCTACCGGGAGTTCTTCGGCGGCGGCGGCGGCAGACTCGGCTTTGTCGACGTCGCGCTCGTGCCGTTCACGGCGTGGTTCTACAGCTACGAGAGGTGCGGCGGGTTCAGCGTGGAGGAGGTGGCGCCGAGGCTGGCGGCGTGGGCGCGGCGGTGCGGCCGGATCGACTCCGTCGCCAAGCACCTCCCCTCGCCGGAGAAGGTGTACGACTTCGTCGGCGTCCTCAAGAAGAAGTACGGCGTCGAGTAGATGGCATCTCGACATCGATCTCCGACGAGCGATTCATTCATCGCGAGATCGATGGATGCGAAGTTGCAGGGATCGATTGGCGGTTGCGTTTGCTACGTGAACGATTCGTCCGTTGTTTCAGTGGTCAAGTGTGTGTGAGTTTGTTGTTACCGTTGAGTGCTTGTGTGTGTGCCAGTGTGTGTGAGTGTGTGGGATGGTTGGTGGCAGCAACGAGTTGCCTCCGATTCTCTGAGATTGTCACTAAATAAAGTTTGTCCTTTGAAACTAAAAAAAAGTTGGCTTTGGTTATGCTGATTGCTGAGTACTCTTATGCATTATAGAAATTTAAGTTAGTACGAGTACTTGTTTAGCCACTAATTCGGGATTTTCTCTCCGTGTTTCTCAAGGTGTCACATGCACTCCAAACGCCTATTTGGGCCGTGAGGCCCATGCTATATTGTTGCTGCCTAGCAGGCCATCACTTAGATTTGGCCCCAAGTCCACTCGGTGCAAGGCTAAACGGGAAAAAGCTTTGGAAAAAAACACGGTACAAACGTAGAGTCACAGCGTGACGTGCGCACACTCATCTTCTGCCACTTACCCACTATCCTTATAAACACCTGCTCCCTCCGTTTCATAAAAAACTTACCCACTATCCTTATAAACACCTACTCCCTCCGTTTCATAAAAAACGAATCCTGCTCCCTCCGTTTCATAAAAAACTTACCCACTATCCTTATAAACACCTACTCCCTCCGTTTCATAAAAAACGAATATAGCACCAGATATGATATATTTTAATATGATAAATCGGATGTGATATATTTTAATACGACTCTTCCGTACTCCTAGGTGTATGTACACCTTCTCCCTGTTGGATAGTCCAATAGCAAACCCATGAGCCGTTTTAAAAATACAAAAATCACGTATGCATGTCCAACGGATGGAGGAAAATCAGCCGGTGGAAAAATAATTGTTTTATAATAATTTATCCATGCATGTCGGTATGAAAAATTTTATAATGCTAGTTGTGCACTGCTGCAGTATACTAGTATCATTTGGGGAGTAAGTATATACTATACACTCCTTGTTAGATGAGTTTGTACTATCAGTCGTTAGTATATACTACAAATTTGCGTTCATACTCTTCTTTTTCCTTGACAGTATATACTGTATTTCTCGACGGAGCAGTATATACTACTTTTTTTGGTTTGTTTTTTTTTTACAAAGAAGCAGTATATGCATTTTTTTTTACTTAGCATACAGTTAGTACTACTGGTAGTACTATATACTACTTATTAAATAGCAGTAGTATATCCTTGTTTTGACGTTGTAGTATCAGTATATGCTACATTAATTCCTCGATGAAGCAGTATATATAATTTTTTTTTGTTCGGTCAGTATGTATACTACATTCCTAATCACTTAATCAAACAGTATGTACTATTTTTTTTATTCGGTCAGTATATACTGCCAAGCTAGTAGTGGTATATAGTGTTTTTTAGATAGTAGTGGTATATACTGTTTATGTTTTGTTAGTAATAAGGTATGGGGTTGCTTACATTATGAATCACAGAGCACACTACATCTCAAGAAAAATCAGAATACATTAGGACTTACGAGTAGCACCAAGAAAAGAAGTACATATCTGCAATGACAGATTCACAAACAAAATCACTGGAAAAATACATTTGATGCTCTAGCAACACACTGAGTTCTGACTAGAGTATCAGTACATCTTTGCCCCAGATTAAAACAAGCAATGCATTTCAGCGCATAGCAGTGCAGCTGGCCGCCGGGTTGAGAGCAAATTAAGCTATTGAAACGTTGGAGTCGACATGATCTGCCGGCGGCCGGCCGGCCACCATCTACATGCCCAAAGAAATTAGGAGGTTAATTAGTCAAGTAAATAAGAATTATTTGAATTACCGCGGAAGAAGATGCATCCAAACCATTAGGCTCTTCTCCTTGTAGATGTAACAGAGAAAAGAAAAGGATATCCTCAGATCTCGATCGGCAAGAAAAGGTAAGGAAAATAGGATATCGATGTACATACATGTGCAAGCATCAATCATCTGCAGTATATGCGAGGTGCAAAAGACGTCCGCCCCTGCCTGATGAATGATTTTGCAGCATTGCCGTTGATGGATCACGCCACGCCGCCGGCAATTAAAATGGGATGATGATTAAGAAAGGTGATTACACAATGAATCAGAATTAAGAATGGCAAAGAACACCTTGCATCACTGCGCCATGCATGGATTTTTGTGTAACTGGCGGAGAAACCAAATCTGAAGATGTCGTGGGAAGTGGGCATCCACGCCGGCGACGTCTCGTAGCGGCGCGTTGTGCAAAACACGGTCACTAGTCCGTCACACGCCGCGTCTTTTGCCGGTGATGAAGAGAAGCGATGGGCGATGTCACCCAGAACCGAGGTCGATTTGATGTCGTCCTTGCCGATGGATTGCCGTATACCATCAAATTGTTGATGGCTCCAGGCATCCGGCCGTCGTCGTCGTTGAATCATCGATGGATTATGTTGACCCATCTGAGTCGCCGGCAGATCGATCACGGTAGATCCGAAAATTGGGGTGGGGAGAGCGAGTAGTTGTCGTCGCCGGCTAGGGATCCAGGGATTTATATCGGTCTATGCGTGCTGAATTTCGCCGATTAGTTCGGGCAAATTAGCGATTACTAGATATCTTTTTTTTCTCGATAAAAATCAAAACGGGTTCAGTGGATGGATCCGATAATTGGCTCGATCGTGGCTTGCTGCCGATGGACGGTGGATGGAACCGGGAGTACGTACGCCTGGGAGTATAGAAGCATTTTCATATATATATATATATATATAAAATTTGTTTGGTGCTCCATGGTGTCCGGGCACTATTGTTGAAATTGAGTATATGACCAATTCAGATGAGTATGAAACTTTTTCAATTATTTAGGTATTAACATTAACTATTTTACTAACTAGTTCAAAGCAAGTTTGAACTGAATTTGAACTTGTTTTTGTTAGATTTTGATTCTAGCTATATAGCATCCATACATATAATTAGTTAGGTATGTAATCATGAATTGTGAAATAAAGTTAAATTTGAGTTGTTTTGTTGATAAATATATGTGTGAATCGAATTCTTATAACTAGGTATATACTCACAATTTAAAATTTTTGAAAAATTTGAGTAATTTTGTACATTTGAAACCATGGTGCCCGGGCACCATGGTCCCCATATGAGTGTTATATATATATATATACACACACACACACACAGAGAGATTCGTAGTACTACAATGTGTCACATCTGGTACTAGATTGATTTTTTATGGAACAAAGAGAGTATGAAAAAATACATATTACTTGTAAATGCAAACACCCCTATCTAGTACATGAATGATGAATCCTAGTGGAACTAGTTCCACTGCAAAGAACCTATCCATAAGCTAATCAGTCACCATACTCATAAAAGAATCTAATCCTAAAGATGAATATGAACATAGTGTATATCAAGATTCATCTCTTAGATTAGGTTTTTTTTACAGAGGGAGCACATTTTACTATGGCCTAACACACCTCTAACAATATTGGAGACCAGGCCTCACACAAAATGTCTACTCCCTCGCGAAGTATATTTTAAAGAGAGGGGCTGCTCTCTCCGTATAAAAAAAAAAATCAAACTTGGATCGCATCCTTAGGTTGGATTTTCTTTTGATAAATGTAGTACGTAGCCATGTATGTATGGAATTTAAATTTAATCCTAAGGAAATAAACAGGACGAACCACGAGATGATCAGATTTATCTCAACTTCATAGCGCAAACCGCGAGACAGAGAGAACACAATAATGCCACTCCAATAACCAGAGGAACATATGAATTTCAATTCACTCGAAAAATATTTCTGGAAGGGAAAGGTTTAACGCTGGCTACGGGACACGCTTATTCTTGTTCGAAACTCACGTCTCCCACAAAAATTTGTACAGCAGCTTCATCTAGGAAAAAGAAGGAAATTCACAAGATTGTCTGAGTGATGGCAATGGCAGGTAGCAGCAGCGGCAGGGTGTTCATGATGGCCAAAAAACAGCATAGCAGAACGATGACCCAGCTAAAAGAACACGGGCAATCATCGCAATAAACTTGTAGCAGCTCCCCACGGTGAGCTCTTTCTGGAAAGGTGACAGCAATTAATCTGATGATGATATCTTCAGTTCCTGCAGGTTGACAGAAATGGTGATGAGATGCAAAATTCTGTAGTAATTAATTTGTTTCTTGTGGATGCCAACTTATGTAGTGATATGAGGAAACATCAGGCATTACGTGAACAGAAATTAGGATGCCATTGGGGGATGCTAGTATATTAAGATGAGAATATTTAACAGAATTATCTAAAAAAAATAATATTGAACAGATGATGTAGAGTGACTTGCCGGCAGCTTTTACTGCACACAACAAACAGGGGTAAAAGAACAACTCGTGTCTGAAGAAAAATGAACGCATTTTCAATTTTTGAAAACGTTCTTCATGTTTGGAAGTTGGTTGCAGTGAGAACCATGCCAGCATACAGTTAGGAACGGAACATCCATCAAGACCTGAAACTGTACTACCTCCCTAACTGTTTGTCTCTCAGCATACAGGTGGGTGTGTTTAGTTCACGCCAAAATTGGAAGTTTGGTTGACTGGAACGATGTGATGGAAAAGTTGGAAGTTTATGTGTGTAGGAAAGTTTTAATGTGATGGAAAAGTTGAAAGTTTGAAGAAAAAGTTTGGAACTAAACAAGGCCGGATCCCTATTGATGAGCATAGCAGTCACGCCAGAAAAATGTACTACTAGTACTTCTACTAAATAGAGTATTACCTTGATCTAGATGCCCAGCAAGAAGGTGTCCATGCATTCACTGAATCAAAACATGCTCCTAATTATTGGCTAGCAAATTAGGAGGTCAGCTGTCTAGGATTTTCTAAACAATACTACTACTGGTTAAGATTTGAGTATGATGTTTTAATACTTAACAATGGTCAAGTTTGCACATGTAATCGTGTACACTACCTGGTTAGGTCCCCCACCAGGAACACTACCCATCAGCCAACATTTTTCCAAACGGACCTGCACTAGATAGTGCGAAGTTGGAAGTTTGCAACATTTGAAGGAAAACAACGTTCTATCCATAAGATGCAAGGTGCCTAGCTCACTTTGGAAGATTGCAAATCCCAATTAAAGGAAAAGCACAAGAATAAGTCCTACCCATTTCAGGATTTTTTTTATCGATTTTCATTTCTAACACTGGTTTGACAGGCTTTAATGCCAAAGCAAAATTGAGCTGAACTTTGGTTCATATATATCAAGCTTTAGTTGAGAAAATTTGTATAGAACAAGTGTGAATTGTGATGATGGAATAAATAAGATCACCAAACAATTATAACATATCAATAGAAGACTTTCTAATACTACCAAGGTTCAGAAAGTTGATCATTCAGAGCTGTATTAACTCTATCTTTTCTTCAGATAGGAGAACAAGTACTACTAACTAATCATGCACAGGTAGAAATGCTTTATGGTACTGTCAACACTTTCAAATATCTAATGTCTTTTATACTCCAGGTTTCCATTATCATATTCATAGCAGGCATACCTCTGTTAGTACTAGGAAAAATCTTTTACTATGGCATCCTGCTTAAAAACTAAAGTGGGTCTCACTTTACTAAAATTTATTGTTTGATCCACAACCCACCTTGAGATGTTATATGCTATATATGACCATAAAGTTTTTCACTTCTTTAATTTAGCTTTTATGTGGTTGTACCAAAGTGTCATTTCAACATTTCACTTCAGAAAAAAAATTATCATAAAGCACTGTTCCTTTAGACATATAGAGAATCTCTTCAATTTCTAACTTTCTAATTAGACCAATTACTACTTGGCTAAGTGCTGTTCATCATGCTTAAATAATCTACTAGTACTGGTAAGTTCTAGTAATGAATACGCATTGCAATGCAAATAATAAATGAAACACTTTTTCTTACTGTATAAAGATCTCACTTATTTTCCATAATTTTCTTAGAAGGAACTCTTGTGATTTGAACAGTAACTTGCTTCATTCAAGGCTTGCTGCATATATTGTCATACGAACAGTATATACAGCTTGCCAGTTCATGTTGATGCAATTCATACTAACTTCGATCCTTTTTCTGTGTATAATGCGACGTAGATATGGCTTCCTACAATTTATTGCATTAAAAGTGCAAAACCGTGCAACTCAGAACCCATGTGATTGGCCTGATTCCTACGAAATCCCTCCCCCAGCGATGAGCAATCGACACCTGTTTGGCCTGAATCCATGCAAAGCAAAATGCAGGTATCCCGCCTCGAAAGTTTTTGGGGACACACGTCGAATGCAACAAAAGAGTTTTTAGTGGGATTTTTCAGGGAACGAGGCCACCTCGAGCGGCTTCCAAGAAGATTGTAATCCGAATCAAAATGAGGAAATTGCGCGAACATTAGTCTTAGATTACGAAATCTAGTCTCTTACCTTTGGAGGATGTGTTGCTGGGATCGATCAGTTCTTGCTCTTCTCCTTCATGCCGGAGTGGCGGAATCCATCCCACAGCTGCAACGCGGCGGTGCTGGTGATCTGGCCCTCGGACGCCGCCGGGTGCGCCGTCGCGGCGGCGTGGCCAAGCAGGAAGGAAATGGTGGAGCCGTCCAGCCTCTGGAGCTGCTGCTGATGGTGGTGGTGGTGGTGGCCGGACAAGTGCGACGGCGAATTGGACTGAAGGGTCCCCCTATTGGCACCCAAGAAACCCGAGGACATGGAGAAGTTGAGGTTGTAGTCGCCTCCGGCAGGAGGCGGGGGCGCCGCCAGCTGGTCCTGAGGGAGCGAGTAGTGCGTCGCCATGTCGGCGCCGGGGGCGGAGAAGTTGAACGGCGGCGCCGGCACCATGCCGATCGGTGGCGCGTCGCCGAAGCTTGAGGCGGCGGAGAAGCCGTACGTGGACGCCCCCTCCGCGCCTCCTTTCCCGGGGTGCGCGATGCCCACGCAGTCGGCGCCGTTGCCAATGGCGCCACCCCCCGCCGCCGCCGACGCCGCCACCCCAGCAATGAGCAGCTCAGTGAACGACGCGGCCTGCGCCGGGGCGCTCGCCACGGTGACCTCCTTGTCCGACCCCTTGCTGGTCTCCGACGTGCTACTGCATCCGGACTTGTTGCTGAGCTGCTGC
The DNA here is from genome assembly GCA_000338895.3 of Oryza meridionalis. NCBI lineage: Eukaryota > Viridiplantae > Streptophyta > Magnoliopsida > Poales > Poaceae > Oryza > Oryza meridionalis. The sequence goes on along the minus strand of CM002526.2, from coordinate 36,723,210 downwards.
TGCTGCTGCTGCGAACGCCGCCGCGTGGGCGCGGCGTCGGCGGCGGCGTGGGGGATGGCGGCGAAGGCGGCGGGGTCGAGGGACGGGAGGGTGTCGATGGCGGGGGAGGCGGCGTTGATGAGCCACTCGATGGCCTTGCTCGGCTGGTCGAAGCCGAGGCGGTCCTGGAGGTCGTAGAACTGGATGGCGGTGGCGACGGAGAGGCGGACGCGGCGGTCGCGGATTCCCTTCGCCGTGTACACCTTGCTGTGCCTGTCCTTCCCCCCCGTCGCCCTCACCCTGTAGATCCGCGACGCCGTCCCCGTCTGCCCCCACACCGCCTCCACCATCTCCCCTCCTCCTCCTCCTCCCCGCCCACGCTTCCCCCGCCCGCCGCCGCTGCCGCCGCCTTCCCCGTCGCCCACCGCCGCCTCCATCCCGAAATGCGGTGGCCAGCAATGCCCTTGTTCCGCGAGAGTGGAGTGCGGCGAGAGCCCCCTTTTTCCGCGGTGTTTTTCGTTTGCTTTTGTGGGTGATTTTTGGCCTCGCCTCGCACGCGCGCGGGCCGGCGCTTGCTGCTGCTGCTGGCTGCAGCTGTGCCGTGCAGCAGCAGCGGAAGTAGGCTTTGGAGTGGCGCGGCGTGTGTCAGATCTGCCTGCGGCGGCGGCAGCGGCAGCTCACTGCCTCATCACTGGTGTAGCTGTCACCTGTCAGTGGACGGCCTTGGGGAGGCGCCGCCGCGAGGCTACGGCGTTAGCGGGCGGGATAACGGGGGGAGGAGGAGGATGGGTTGGGTTGGGTTTGCCGATCCTGCCCCTTCTCCGTCGCCTTGAGAATGCGACAGCTGTTACTGCATGGGAGGGACCCAAGGGGGAGGCAAACAGTGGATGCTCACATTCCTGCACGTACTACAGTGGTTGCTTGTTCCTCTAATGTGGAGCACACACTTTTTTTTTGGAAGACATTTTTACTTTAGAGCAACCATGCTACTACATTCGCAATCCATTAGTTATGATGTGGAGATCAATTATAGCCTTAAATTTCTAGACAAAGATTATATATTTGGTAAAGTAAGTTTGATCTACTGGTTTTAATCTCTTTGATCTCTTGCAAGACTGTGTTGCGAGAAAATTGTAAGGGATAGATGTTCGTAAGTATTTTGCTCCCGTTTCGATAGTTTGGTGAACATAGGCACGAATTAACTGCTACTGGAATCTAACGGCTAGCAAGGTTTATCATTGTTATAACTTAACCAGGCTGGAACGAATCTCGCCAGCTAAAGCCATGAGAGATATATATCGAAACGTACACAAGCTCACTGTCGATAGAAATCGAAATGTGCAAGCTTACTACCGATAGAAATTGAAACATACCAGCTCACTGCAGATAGAAATACAAACAAACCTTGCATCACGTCCTAAATAAGTGATTTTTTTTGCGAATATTTTTTCAAGCGTTTGCATGTTCCTCTTTCTATCCGAGTGCATCCCCCACTCTCTTGCTTCTTTTCCACCCTCCCTTTTATAGTCTGTTAAGTCGAATTCAGTTCAAATCTACCCAAAAAAATATTAAATTCCAAATCATCAATGTTAATTTTGGGCCAAGCCAATGTTGCAAGAAAATTGTAGGGGTATGGATGTTCACAAATTTTTTGCCCCCGTTTCTTGGCCGTTGATAGTTTGGCGTATATAAGCAGGAATTAATGGCTACTAAAATCTAACGGCTAGCCAGGGTTATCTTTTCTATAGCTTAACCAGGCTGGAACAAATCTCACCAGCTAAAGCCAGGAGAGATGTATATCGAAATGTATGCAAGCTCGCTGCCGATAGAAATCGAAACGTGCCAGCTCACTGCAGATAGAAATACAAACAAATAAGTTATCTTTTTTTGTGAAAATGCTTTAAAGCCGTTGCATGTTTCTCTTTCCCTCTGAGTGCATCCCCTATTCTCTTGCTCTTTTCCTCCCTCCCTTTTATAACCTGACAAGTCGAATTCAGTTCAAATCTATCAAAAAATTGTTTATTAAATTCCAAATCAACAATGTCAATTTTGGTCCAAACCCCAACTCACCTCCTCCTTTTTGGGTCCGCAACATGGCCCAACCTACTAGCCGCTACCCACCTAGCCTCAAACTATGTTGATACTAGGCTACGATTAAGTGCTTGAAGTACCACCTCAGTCTAACTATATGGGCAAAATTTCTTATATTTGGGGACAGAGGTAGTATTGCCCAAGCCAGTTGCAACCATGTTGTTAGGAGTTCAGACACCATCATGTTGTTGATGTCTCCTTCTTCCTTGACGCCATCATGCTTGGGAGGGTGCCGCTGTGAGGATACGGTGTTAGCGGCGAGTAACGGGAGGTGGTGGTGGCTTGGGTTGCCAATCCTGCCACTCTCCATGGCATCGAGGATGCGACAACTGTTACTGCATGGAAGGGACCAGGGGGGCAAACAGTGGATGCTCATATTCCTGCATGTATTGTTGTAGTTGCTTGTTACTCCAATGTGGAGCACACACTTTTTTTTGAGGTGTGTGTGTGTGTGTTGGGAGGGGGGCACATTTACTTTGACACAAGTTGGGCAACCATGCTACTATATTCATAATCCATATATAGTCATGATGTGGAGATCAATGGTAGTCTTAACTCCCTAGACAAAGATTATGCATTTGCTAAAGAAACATTGGTCTACTGGTTTTAAAGTTGGTTATCTCTTGATCTCTAGCAAGCTTGTGTTGCGAGAAAATTGTAGGGTATAGATGTCTATAAGTATTTTGCTCCCGTTTCTTGGCCGTCGATAGTTTGACATACATAGGCACATATTGACTGCTACTGAAATCTAACGACTAGCAAGATTTATCTTCACTGTAGCTTAACCAGGTTAGAATGAATCTCGCCGACTAAAGCCAGAAGAGATATATATCGAAACGTATGCAAGCTTACTACCGATAGAAATCGAAACATGCAAGCTCACGACTGGTAGAAATTGAAACGTACCAGCTCACTATAGATAGAAATACAAACAAACCTCGCATCAAAGTCCAAAATAAATGATTTGTTTTTGCGAAGATGTTTTGAAGCTTTTGCATGTTTCTCTTTCTCTTCGAGTGCATTCCCTACTCTCCTGTTTCTTTTCCTCCCTCCCTTTTAGAGGCTATCAAGTCGAATTCAGTTCAAATCTACCAAAAAATATTTATTAAATTCCAAATCAACAATGTTAATTATTGGGCCAAGCCAGCGTCGCGAGAAAATTGTAGGGGTATAGATGTCCACAAATAATTTTCCCCCGTTTATTGGGTATCGATAGTTTGGCGTATATAGGCAGGAATTAGCGGCTACTGAAATCTAACAACTAGCAAGGTTTATCTTCACTATAGCTTAACCAGGTTAGAACGAATCTCCCTATCTAAAGCCAGGAGAGATATACATCGAAACATACGCAAGCTCACTGTCGATAGACATCGAAACGTGCCAGCTCACTGCAGATAGAAATACAAACAAATAAGTGATCTTTTTTTTTTGTGAAGATGTTTTAAAGCCCTTGCATGTTCCTCTTTCCCTCCGAGTGCATCCCCCACTCCATTGCTTCTTCTCCTCCCTCCTTTTACAGCCTATCAAGTCGAAGCTAGTTCAAATATATCAAAAATTTTTTATTGAATTCTAAATCAACAATGTTAATTTTGGGCTAAACCCCAACTCACCTCCTCCTTGTTGGGCTCGCAACATGGTCCAACCCACTAGCCGCTACCCACCTAGCCTCAAACTATGTTGATAATAGGTTCCGATTAAGTATCTGAAGTACTACCTCAATCTAACTATATGGACAAAATCTCTTACATGAGAGGTAGTATTGCCCAAGCTATTAGGAGTTTAGACACTCTCATGCTGCTGACGTCTCCTTCTTCCTTGACATCCCTCATCGCTATCTTTTATCTAAGGTGTTGATTCCCTCGTCCATCTTCATTTTCATCCTCTTTCGATCTCCCTACACCAACACACAGTCAAGCTATCTTTGTGTTCAATTTGAGTGACATCAAAGTCATCTTCGATTGTGTACAATTCCTGGTTACATGGATTGATATTACACATATGAATATGGTAGGAATTCGATTGGTTTTACATCTTCCTAGATATACATATGAATATATATGATTCTCATGGCATGATATATGTGCTCGCATACACGCACACACATACACCATTATACACACTCCCACGCCTACACACATATGTACAAACACTAACTAGATATACTAGCTATAGCAATAGTAGTAAGTAATTTTTTTACATAATAATAGTAGTAAGTAACATCCGTCCCAATATGTAGCAATTTAGGATGGGATTAGACCCATCCTAGAACTACAAGTCTAATCCCATCCTAGCTAGGTTGCTACATATTGGGATGGAGAGAGTATATATATTGGTTAATTGTTATACCTACTGTCCCCAATTGTCCCGCAAACTATCGTTTCGTGTCATTGTCATGATGTAGCCGTAGTTGTGTGTCACTCGAAGATGCACTACACTTTTACCGGATCAGGTTAATTGTGTCTATTTCTGCCTCTCTTAGGCCATTCCCAACCCAAGACACTAGATATAGTTTCCTTAAACTCCACATCATTAAGAAACTAGTACTAGACACTACTCTTCCAATGCAAACACTACTATTCCATACTTAAATTTAATGCTACCTATCTTACATGATGTATTGGATGTTGTGTAGAAACCATGTTTCATGCAAGACATGATTTCCTTCTCTTTCCTCATTTATTCACTTGCCACATCATTTTTCATCCTATGTGGCAACTTATTTAATGTTATAGACACCATCCTAGTCATTGGGTTGGGAATGGCCTTAGAGCAGATACAATAGCAGACTATTAGCCAGCTACAAACATATTTTAATGAGATAAAAGATGAGAGAGAAGAGCAACGGGCTACAGATCTGTAGCCAGCTACAGTATAGTGGAACCATATACTAATAATATAGTAAGCAACTATTTTATAAATTGGCTATTAGATTAGTTATAGATAAATTGGAGTTAGTAGTTAGCTATACTATTAACTTTGCTCTTATGACTTTACATGAGGAAAGGTACATTGCTTGTATCGTTGTGCGCTACCATTACATAATAATAAACCTCTACCATGTGATACTCCTATATTGTTTTGTGCTGTATTGTTTCGCTACGAGGTTCAGATTTAAATGTGAGTTTTGGAAGAATTTATTTGAAAATAAAAAATTAAAAAAAGCCATGAGCCACTAGGATCCTGACATTTCATGTTCCTGCTACGTCAAATAGCTGCTCGATCAGCAGCGAACCTCTCCTTTTCGGTGCTTTTTACTAATGGCGCGGTTCGAGCTGAATGAAGAAAGAAAAAAAAAAGACGGAGTAGGAGTAGTAATTGACACCATCATTGACGACGGCGCGGCTGACAATCTCTCTGGGAAAAGGGCACACCGCACATGTCGTTTCAGAATTCAGTTAGACAGAGCCTGCCGCCTGCAGTTATTGCGCACCTTTTCCTTTTTTTAAGACCTTTTTTTTCGTTACCATTACGATAGAGTGGACTTTTCTTTTTCGAGCAATTTCTATGAGCCTACTACTTCGCGGCTAACCAACAACGACCCTCGTGATTATAGATGGTAGTTCCAAAATATAACAACTTTTAACTTTTAAAATTTATCTTAAAATATAATAATTTTTTTATCTGCATTCTCTTCCCAACCAATCAAACCTTTTCACCATTCACTTCTCCCACATACATCCACTACTTATCCAATCACAACCCTCCACCACTCATTTCTATCTATTTTCTTAATAACCGTGTCTAATTCTAAAACTTCTTATATTCTGTGACGGAGGGAGCAGTAAACTAGTAGTAGTAATACTTTATGTGTAATTCTTCTTCTTTTTTTAGTGCTACATGTACTAAAATTTCTTATAAACTTTCTACTAATAGAAATCTAATTCATTTGATTGAGTTAACTAGAAGTTATAAAAAGTTAAAGATTCAATCACAATGTGACACCTCATATGTGTAAAAAGTTTATAAAAATAGTTTAGTACGCATATTGTTTCCCTTCTCCTGTTGGGCCCCTTTAAATCGCAGGAATGGAAAAACGGAGGAATAGAAAAAACGTAGGATTCTGATAGGAATGCAGTTATAAAACAGAGGATTGGAAAATACAGGAAAAATACAGGAATGACCGTTTGATTGGACCACAGGAAAAACGCAGGAATCGGATGAGAGAGATAGACTCAAAGGAATTTTTCCAAGAGGTTGGACCCTTGCTAACTTTCCTCCAAAATCTCTATAGGATTAGCCATTCCATGGGAATTTTAAAGGATAGTATAGGATTCAATCATTTGTTTCAAAGGCTTTCATAGGAATTTTTTCCATAGGATTGAAATCCTTCAAATTTCCTACACTTTTTCTACGAATCAAAGGGGCTCTAAAATTGATCTTCATAGGAAATAAATACTCCTTATTAGTACTAATTATTCCATACATGGATGGTAATTATGTAGAAAAGATGTTGCGATGGAGCTCTGGTGGCCACACAACTTATGTGGAGTTGGCTCCGCGCTGTGCTTGCGCATTCATCACATTGTTCACATGGTTTCGCTCACCCGTGCTCGATCCGACCTGTTTCCATCCCTATAAAAAACAAAGGAAGAAAACTATATGATCTGCGGTAGGAGTACGTCAAAAACCATAATTACACCCTGTTTAGATCCTACCCAAAAATTTTACACCATATCACATCGAACGTTTGAACACATATATAAGTATTAAATATAGATTAAAATAATAATTAATTACACAGATTGCGACTAATTTGCGAGATGAATCTTTTAAGCTTAATTGCTCCATGATTTGACAATGTGGTGCTACAGTAAACATTTGCTAACGATGGATTAATTAGACTTAATAAATTTGTCTCGCGGTTTACTGATGGATTCTGTAATTAGTTTTTTTATTAGTGTCCGAAACACTTCATACGGCACCCTATATAATATTGGATGTAACACACCTAAAACTTTACAACTCTTAAACACCCCCTACATCCTGCACGTCCTGCTAGTCCGTGACATAACAAAGTACTATACCCAGCCCTAGGTTCAGCCCAAAATTTGAAATTTGGTTGAAATTGAAGACGATGTGACTGAAAAATTATGTGTGTATGAAATGTTTGATGTGATGAAAAGTTAGAAGTTTGGAAAAAAAAACTTTGGAACTACACACTCCCCTAGTTGTAGGAGTAGTAGATTCTTCAGAGGGCAGTCGTACGGCTCAAAGCAAGCACTTTATGAATAGCACGGACAACTGACCTTTGAACAACGTACCAGTGATTCAGCACAAGTTCCCACTGTATGCATGGCATGCATATGATACAGTAAGATGAAGTTACCGTGGCAAGTTTGGCCTAGGGATGAAAACGGAGCGGATAGTTTCCGTCCGCTCCAGAGAAAAACGGATACGGATACCTTTCGGATCGGATATTTCTCGGATAGTTCGGATACGGATACAAATACGGATATTTTCTCCCGGATACGGATACGGATATGGTATCGGGGTTTCCGTCGAATACGGATAGTAATTCGGATATCCGGTGAACAGTGCTATTCGGATATCCGCAGAAGCTATAAGACAAACCCCATTTCTTTATAACTCTATAACCTTCAAGATACTTTTTTTTAGATTTTAATAGTAGTTTATCTCTTAACACTAGTCCACACTCTTAATATTATTTAAATTTTTAAAAAATATTTATAAATTATACTATATTTTATATAAAAGGAGCTAATTATATATGTTGATATTTGTTTCTATTAGAAGTTGAGTTGGTTTTCGTGTTCCGAGAAAAATTTGTTTCCGTATTCGATCATATTCGATTCTTATTCGTATTCGAGATAATCTGTATTTGTTTCCGTATTCGAGCTATCCGTGTTCGTTTCCGTATCCGGTAAAAAATATGAAAACGAATATGGTATGAGCATTATCCGTCCGTATCAGATCCGTTTTTATCCCTAATTTGGCCTATGTGCATACTGTAGATGCCTAAACATCGAGAGGTTGTAACAGACTCCGCTTTGTATCAGGTAATTAGACTCCTTGGCTGGATAGTATAAATAAGTTGTACTACTACCTTGTCTGAGGCGAAAACACAAACATATTAGTTGGCGAAGAAACAAAGATAGCGGTTTTATACAAAAACAAGAAGCACAGATAAGGGGAAAATAATAATAAAGAAAGAGCGACGGATATTATGAAAATAGATACACAACGGAGACACGAATTTTACGTGAACAACCCTTTGCGAAAAAAAACCACAGGCGCCGACTGGCAATGATCACTATTGAGGAGTTGGATACAAACGCATGGGATATATCGGGCTATCCCACTCTCCCCATACGGCTTACAAGGAATATATATATATAGGAGAAATCTAGGAGTCATAATAGACGAAGACTCGAAGTCCTGATAGGAAACTAATCTGAATAGATTGTGGACCTAAAATTCGGATAACATATTTAACGGCAGATGATTTGATATTTTTTTAATGAAAAATATGACGTTATTAAATATGCAGACACATACCATTAGAAATAAGAGAAGACAACGAAATACTCCAACAGTTGTAAAGGATGCTCGAGCATAAGAGGTTTCTACTTATCATGACTAAAGCAAGGTTGTCTGTCAAATCAGCTATAAATCAGTACTCTCTCGTCTTAAAAAAAAAACTTAATTTCTAGTTATGAATCTGAATATAAATATGTCCAGATTTATAGATAGAAATTTATTTTTAATAGTACGGAGGGTGTACAACATTATTATTGTTCATATGTGAAGGTCATTTGAACAATTAAAGGAGATCGTAACAGCTCGTCATATGAGCAGCAAGTCAGTTCAAAAGTATGGCATCATGTCGACAATATTGAATGAACCAGTTGAGGCGTTGGTGTCACCGATTGATGCTTACTCTGCACCTGCGATATGTGATCTTCACGCTTCCACACATGGAAGTATACAACAATTCAATCAAGTATTAGTAGTTTGAAGTGAGCAAGCTCACACACTTTTCAAATACGAGTAAAAAACAGATAATAACTTGATGAGAAAGGTTATGATAGTATATATGGAGCTTTCTTCTCGCATAGTAGTGACCAGTGAAGTTCATGAAGCGCATAAATTCTCGGACCCGCACAATTGTCAAATTGCACGTGTCCTTCTCTGGAAATCCAAGTCAACTATCATCTTCGCAATGAAGAACACACATTCATGCGCGATCACTCAAATAGTATGGCACTCGCACATGTACAATTCTTGTTAGAATGCACGAAGAAGCCAGTCAATCTTCATCAGTACTTCACCAAATGTTTGGATGAACTCAACACTGCTACTTATACTAGTTCTTTGCATACGCACAAACTGTGTGCATTTTCTTAAAAAAAAATGAAAAGGCAAAGACAAAATTGTCGGCCTCGAAACCCTCTCTCTTAACTCTAGATCGTGGTGCATATTAATAGACAAACTAAAGTCTATAACATTTACAAATACAATCACACACCTAGAATTATATAGCAATCAACTGGCGCAATGGGCAGCGGCAAGAGTAGGAGGGAGATAGCTGTGAAATCGCAAGCCATGACACTTGGCGCATAGCTATACGCCTCAGGAATGGCTGCGGAAGAGAGAAGCCTTGCCCCGAACATATCAACACGAAGGCAGTGTCGCACATGGATGGGTAGAACAACCCCCTCATCATCCAGAGCGTACTCACCGAGCATGATCCTCCTCATTCATGCTCAGGACAGGATACATAGCCGCCATGTCCGTCGGTAGATTGGCACCTAGAAACGCAGGTTGTCTCCATAGGGTCTTGAGATTCAGGACATGCTCTGTCACCCATGTCTTGTTACCCAGCTCAAGCCGCGACACAGTCACCTTGGGGATTCCACGACGGGCGCACCCGCGAAAGTGCAGAGACATGAATTTAATGGAGCTCCCGACGCGGCCCATCGTGCAGTACGTTCAGGGGCTTGCCACCGTCCATCTGTCCGGGGTGAAGGATTGACAGTCTGGCGGTAGATCTATGGAGTCGAAGTGTACAGGCTCGACGTCGTAGGAGGAGGAGAGGAGGTCGTCGCAGCGGCAGAACATGATATCCACCCAGAAGGTGTGGCCATCATCAGACGTGAAGGCCGTGTCGGCGCAGAACCACTTGTCGGCCATCCACTCGCCGGGAAGGTTGGCCCTCTCGATCATCTTCCATGGCGGGAGCGACGACGATGGCCGCCATTGGTAGACAACATCTAGCCAGCTGATCATCACCGACATGTCCCGTGGCTTGTCCGCGGGTTTTTCTTCCACTGCCATTTTGCCCAGATACGTTAGAGCGTAGTCCCCATCATCATCATCATCATCATCATCATCATCAATGGCGGCGACGGTGGCGGCGGCAGCGGTACGGCGACGCATGCCGAGCATTTGAGTGGTATGGATCATTGCCTTGTGGCACAATAACATCAGGATCATGGAGAGGAACTTGTCGGTGGCGTCGTAGATGAGGTAGGCGTCAATGATCCTCTCAGTGAAGTTTGAGGTAGAACAAGATCAAATTCTTGTCCATGGTGGTGATACTGGAGACAGCGCCCTTGATCCTCTCGTCTCCTCCTCCCAGCTTCAGCGTGAGGAAGGACAGATTTGGCGTATCGGTGACGAGCACTCGGAGCTTGACGTGACACATCAACGATTTGGTGTTGATGTGATCGCCGAACATGTCGTCGTCAAATCCCAAGATCGCTTGGTTTCGCAAGGGAGGTCCGGGGTGAACGGCGTGTTTTTGCAAAAATTTTCTATACGAAAGTTGTTTGTTTTAAAAAACCATATTGATTCATTTTTCAAAAAAAATACTTAATTAATCACGTGCTAATGGATAGCTTCATTTTACTTGCACTGCAGATTAACTGGGAACCACCAGGAACGAACACAGCCTAATAGTCATGATCGAACAACAAAATTATCCTATGTATATATGTCGAAACATCGACAGACTGCAACAGATTCTAAACAATTAGAGTCCTTGAATGGATTATAAATATGTTATACCTTGTTTTAGGTGAAAACACAACATTTTAGCTGGTTAAGAAACAAGCCTGGTGATTTTATAGTACAAAACAAGAGGCAAAGATAAGGAAAAAAATAAAAAATGAGCAGCGGAAAATTTGATGGTTTTTTCAATGAAAAAAATGTTTTAGGTGAAAACACAACATTTTAGCTTGTTAAGAAACAAGCCTGGTGATTTTATAGTACAAAACAAGAGCAAAGATAAGGAAAAAAAATATAAAAAGTGCATCGGAAAATTTGATGGTTTCTTCAACGAAAAAAAATACGATGCTATAAATATAGACAAGTCATAAACCATTAGGAATAAAGGAAGACAATGAAATAGCAGTTGAAAATGATGCTCGAGCATGAGAGGTTTCTACTTATACTAAAGCAAAGTTGTCTGTCAAATCAGCTATAAACCAGCACAGCATATTTGTTCACACGTAAAGGTCATATGAACAAAGGAGATTATAACAGCTCGTCATATGAGCAGCAAGTCAGTTCAAAAGTATGACATCATGTCGTCAATGAATGAACCAGTCGAGGCGTTGGTGTCGCCCATTGATGCTTATGCACCTGCAAAATGTAAACCTTCACCTTGGCAGAATCGCCAACTTCCATAGTTCAAGCAAGTATGACGTGAGAAAGCTCACACACCTCCCAGAAGAAAAACAGAAAAGTTGATGAGAGAGATTGGGATAAGATGGACCTTTCTTCTTGCATAGTGAAGCTCATGAACTGAGGAAATTCTAGGACCTGCACAACTGCTAAATTGAACTTGTCCATCTCTTGAAATCCAAGTCAGCTTTTATCTTCACAATGGTTAGACTGGACGATGGAAATAAGATATGAGCAATAATGCCAGAAACCTTATGACAAACACATTTATACATGGTCACTCAAATAGTATGGCACACGCACATACAATTCTTGTTAGTTTGTTTTCTTCATGAGCACGTGGAGAGCCAATTAAAATGCACGAAGAAGCCAGTCAATCCTCATCAGCACTTCATTATCCCAACATACCAAATGTTTGGATGAACTAAAAATGGCCAATTATACCAGTTCTTTTCAATTGCACAAATTGCGTGTATTCTTAAAAGCAAAGGCAATGACAAAATTGGTTGTTCTATTTGCACTGCCACGAAATTCAGTCTGAACTCTATGTTATCATATGAAAGAAGAATAGTCTTGGCTTTACAGGGAAACAACTACACTGTATTTGTCAAGTGTATACCTTACATATCGTACAGTTATGTAGGCAGCTTAGCTATTGCTGTTTGGCCTATTCCATGATAGGTAATTGGCATCACCGTGTGGCCTGCACATTATTCAAAACATGAGGACAAAGTCTAGTTAATAGACAAACTAAAGTCTACAGCAACACACGTAGAATTATACAGCAATCAATTGGAGATTTTTGTTTATTGATGTGCGCATGTACAGATTACAGAACACTCCAGACGTGTGTGCAGAGGAAGTTAAGTTATTAATGAAAAATATAAAAAAGAATATCAAGAGGAATATTTATTGCCTGGCTCCGAAAGAAAGATGGTAACACCATAAGTTCATACAGGATAAACTTAAAAAATAAACCTTATTAATTACCTTGGATTTTTCACGTGAATCAGAGCAAAGAGAATGGTTAAGAAAAGGCTCAAGGAGCCAGTGACAAGATACGCGTATCCAAGAAAGTCATTCTTGCCACCTAGCCAGGTTGATGTTGTAAGAATTAGGCTTTTCTTGCCGCCAAAACTGTAGGTATTGTAATTGTTTGCTATGTGCATCGTAATGATTTCATCAGCCTGTAGATCCTCTTCAATGACACCATAGAGCTTTCGAAATTGGGGAAGAGCAGCCGTACGCATCCACACTATAAGATCTTCCTGCTGGCTCAGCTGGCAGAGAAACAAGTGTTTTGCTAATGACAAACAAACAAAAAAAATCTGTGCATGATTAAATTATAAATAATAATTGAGATATAGAAGTACTCACTGGTAAATCAGGGTCAAGTTTTCCTCCCCCAATTAAGGATCCATTCTGAAAGTTAAAAGGATATACATCCTTGCCAAACTTATGCTCCCGGTCACTTTTCCATGAAATATTCTTCCTGTTGACCTTTATTTCCGTGGATCCATGGGTAAATCCATAAGTGTCATTGAACAAGCTCCAGGCAATCAAGCCACATGGAACAATTGGAAGGCCATCATTCCTTTCAATAGGATCACATGAACTATGTGTGTACTTCTGCCCATAGCGTAGTTGCTTATCACTTCTACTTTTGACATACCTGTCAGCATCAACAAATTCCATTGTTCGTTAATAATACACGGAGATTCTTTTTCAGAAAGAGATGCCAGATACATCGATACAATGACAGGAAATTGAATAAAGTTGTACCATCAGTTCATCACCTGCGATGATTCTGGTAGAAGTTGTCAAGTTCATAATACACATAAATTGGTGCTCTCATAAGGTATTTAACCTGCAAAGATACACACTATGAATTTCTGGCCCAATTACACATAAGCAACAGAAATGTTTGGATGATATGGACAGGAAGAAACTTCAACATGATGTAATCTGTGCGCCAAAAATAAAACCCTAGATAATTATAATACAAATAAAACTGGAGAGAAAAATCATTATGGGAAAAAGGGATGTTAGATCTCACAGGAAACTACCTTCACTTCTTGACTGCAGTTCTTTGAAATCGAGCTATCTTTAATATACGCCTGCCTATTTCTTTTGTAAGCATTAGGTACACAATCAATATCATAACGGTGAGCAATTTCTGCAACCTGCACATGCAGAATATGGAGAACTTAGTGTATATTAGTATGATCCACCAACTGATGGCAGTTCAACATCCACCGGATAGAAATGAAAAACAATTACATGATTTGAAGCATGAAGGCAAACAAGCCCAACAGGAACAAAAGTAACTCCAATCATCAAGAAAATAGTTATCACCTGAAACAACGAAGGTAATACCATATATACATTAAACAACAAATTAAATTCTGTAGAAAGCATATAGTTGAGTCAATGCCAACTTACACATCCTGGTGTCATTGCTGGCTTCCAAGCTGGGAGGTTCTGCTGAGTGAACCTATAGAACACTGCAAAAACCAACACGATTAACCGTATGACCATGTAATAAAGTAGAATTGGCATATATAATAAAGAAACAAATAAAATTAAATATGTTAGTCTGTAAAACGGTTTAATCCTCTCATCATCTAATATACTTCATCATCCATGCGAAGTTCAGCAAGCGAAAATAAATACAAAATACTGCCTAAAATGCTTCAATTATCCATATTTACATGGTTTTGGAGGAGCGATAGAGATTGCTATTCATTTCCCCTCTGCTGATTAACACCATGCTAAATGACGCTCGCCGAAATTCATATGCATATACTCTCTGGATGCAACGTATCATGAACACTTTCAGGCTACGACCTCAACAACGCCAGATCGAAGCGAGCCCGTCGTCAGAGCTACTAGTACGAGCTACGTGTACGGACTTACCTCCCGATCTCGCCGGCGGGAAGCCCCGCTGCCCGCCGTTCGCCGCGGCCCCACCACCACCGGACGCCGACGTGCTCGCCTCCTCCATCATCCCGCCGGCCAATCCCTCCGCCGAGTCGGCTCGCCGCCGCGGGATCCGAATCCGGCGAGAGAATGGCCCGAGGAGGAGACGGAGCTAGACGAGACGAGACGACGAAGCGAGCCGCGGAATCTGGGCCTCCTCAACGTTTGGGCCCATGTGATGTCGATTAAAGCCCGGCCCATCTAAGTAACGGCGTGAGGTGAGGGACTGAGGGTTTGCGATTGACGGCGAGGGCTAACGGCTGTAACGGCCGGGGAACCCAACTCTGCCTCTGCGCGTCGCAGTCCGGGAATTTTTTTTTTCCTCCCCATTACGCCGCGGCGAGGAGGAGAGGGGCGGCGGCGCGGCGAGGGGGAGAGGTGAGGAGAGGAGAGGAGAGGGGAGATGCGGGAGGAGGTGAGGAGCTCGTCGGGGGCGGCGGCCGAGCCGCCTCCTACGCCGGTTGCAAGGTACGATCTCGGGGGGGCGCTCATTTTGGCGGTAGATTCGCAGGGGGTCGCGGTGGGCGTGGTCGGTGAATCGGGCTCTCGGTGCTTGGATCGATTGTGTCGTGGTTGGGTTTTTGGAGGTGTTCGTTGGATTTGTTACTGGGGCGGCGATTGCTCGAAGGGATTTTGGTCTTGTGTACGGCGAGCGTAGTGAGGCGGTGAGTGTAGATGTTTGGTTAAACCCTAGGGCGGAAGCGAGCTACCGGCCTTCATCCATCGCGGTTTTGCTCTCGGACGAGATATATCTCTCTCTAGGTGGAAACCGGGCGATATTTGGTGAGTTGATTTAGCGTGCTGTCTCATTCATGGTAAGTAGGAGTTGCTTGAATGCCAATTCCAAATGTATAGTTGGAAAATTTTGATCTTGTGTACGGTGAGCGTAGTGAGGTGCGGTAGAGTGTGGATGTTTGGTTAAACCCTAGGACGGAAGCGAGCTGCAGATCAGGCGATTTATTATATCATGGTTTTGCTCTCCGACGAGATATTTATATGCGATTTTTGGTGAGTTAATTTAACACATTGTCTCATTCATGGAAAGTAGGATGACAGAGTTGCTTGAATTCTAATTCCAAATATATAGCTGGAAAACTTATGAACTGGAAATGGTGGGCGGGTATTGGATGACTAGAGAACTGCGACTCCGGGAGCTCTTGAGCCTTGCATGGGCACATTAAACTCATGTTTTTGTTATGTTTCTCAGTTCTGCAGGACCCTCGTCACCTGCTATGCAAGCTAATGTTGCCAGCATAGATTGGTCGGGTAGCAGACAAGCTTCCAGAGTTGATTCCTCATCACATGCTGCTCCGCATGCCCATCAGCCTTCTCATAGTTTCGATGCCACTGGAACTGCTTTGGATTCTGCACCGTCATGTAGGCCATGGGAACGCGGAGACTTACTTCGTCGACTGGCAACATATAAGCCTACAACTTGGGCTTCTTGGCCTAAGGTTATTTATTCCCTCACCAGAGCTATTAGCATAACTTACTTCTGTTGTTAATGGTAGGAAGACACAGATGGCCGATACTTTGAGGGTGATGTTTTTGCTTTCTTTTTTTTGTTATTGTGTGTTATAGTGAAATTATGATCATGGTAAATCAACTTATATGCATAGACTTTTCTTCGTTCGTGTCATTTATAATAATAATTTTGTTGCTTGCAACCCCATCTTTAGCCCTTCAGCTTATAAGCATAAGCGAAAATTTGATTTTTTAAAACGTAATTTTAGAGTTCATATTGGGGTTTTTTCATCTTAATTTATTTTCCAGCATCTGCTTTTAATTCGCTAAGATTGCACATATAAAAGTTTTACCCATAAATTATTTTTTAATCACTAATAAGCTGTTTTGCTTATAATAAGTATAAGCGAAACATTGAGGCTCTTGGATATATTGAAATTTGACTCTGGTTCATGTCTCTTGTGCTTGTTGGAAATGCAGTTTTTTTATTGTATATATTAGGTTCAAAAGAAATTCCAGTTTCCATCTGCAGTATTTATTTTTGAGGAACATTCTATACTCATTTGACCACACTTTAAGAGAAAATGTATTGCAGGCTGCTAGTTCTTTGGCTTGTGCTCGGAGAGGTTGGGTTAATGTTGACGTGGACAAAATTGAATGCGAGTCATGCGGTGCACATCTCATATTCAGTACATTGACATCCTGGTCTCCAGCTGAAGGTATGTTTTCAGTAACTAAGCTTTTGTAGACAATATGTTAGTTTGAAAAGTTTTTGGGGGGTATTATGTGTGGCTTACCAAGTTTCTTCAGGCTTCGGCATCTTTTAATGGTGGAAAACAAATCATACAACATTTTTGTTTTAAATGCCCATACCTAATTAGAGAGCATAAACTTCTGAAAATATGTTGTATGTCTTATTACAATTCACATGGTTTAGTTATGATGTAATGCCTTAACCATGCCGTGACTAGCAACACATTTATGCTTTCTGATTTGTGCATTTACTGATGTGAATGCCGTTCACTGTAGTCAAATAATACCATTATAAAATTCTTTGTGCAGAACTAATCGACAATAGTTGAAAACTTTTGAATTGTGATGGTCATAAAAAATCGGATTGCCTTTGTGAATTTTTTTTGAGAATTATTTATTTGCCGTTCATAGTTTATGGGCTTCCTTATTTGCCTACCAAATTTGACTGTTCCTTTATGTGCCATGGGTATGGAATTTTGCATCTTCTATGTGCCACTGCCGTCACCTCAGGTCGAAAGCTACTGTTAGGGGTGGAAGGCTTGTCAGTCTTTTGATAAAATCCCCGATCTACCCCTGGCCTACCTGTCAAATGTCAACTTCTATTCCTCTCTCTTATTATTCTTCCTCTTCCTCCTCTGCTTTTCTCCGCTGACCGCTGCCTCAACCCGCATCACTCTGCTGGCCCTTCTCCATGTGGATCGCCAGTTGGTGCTATTCCAGTGGGGAGCAGGGGAGGAGCTTGAGGCGTATGGTTAGCAAATTAAGGTGGGCACATGGTTCAACTTGTCTCCTGCTGTGCATCAGGTCCATTTCAAGAGCGTAGAGTACAGCTCGAGTATCTCGATCTCATCTTCTTTGGTTTCACGTGGTTGTTGTCGATCTGCTCCTTGGCCATGCCACTACCCTTGCTATAATTTCATTGATTGTAATTTGATTACATGCATTCAGTGGCTGCATTTACTTTATTATGAGGTGATTCTCTGTAAATTAGTGTCTCCTATTTGATGCATCTGTTCATGTCCCAAGATAAATTGATGTCTCCTTATTGACAAATTGGTTGGTCGTAATTTCTCCCCATCTCAGTTTGTACGTGTCTCCATATTAGTGGATATGTCCCCAAGTAGCGTTACACACTGAGCACTAGCTCATGGTGGGAAAACTGGTTTGTGGGTTCTTCGCTGTCGAGCCATACTGTGGAGAAATCAGTATATCTTGTGGAGTTCAAAGGACAACACTACGTTCTTCGTCGATTTGCCCTCAAGCCAATCATCAGACAGGGAGAAGAGATCAAGGGCATTCTAGTCTTTTCCATGCTCTCTAAATGGCTTGCTCACGTAACTGGAGTGCCAAAGGGAGGGTGAGAAAATCTGATCTATTGGCATAAAAGAAAATAACAAGTTTCAGATGACATAAGGAACTTGGGGGGTTACAGCGGAAAACAAGGACTCATCTTTTCTTTTGCTGCATGAATCTCATCTTTACAACTAAGTCATATCTTGAATTAACACCCAACATTATGTCAACAAAGGAAGTGAAATGTCATTACGCATCATCAATAAAACTCTATGGTTAGTATTCTACTGCATAACAAGTCTGACTGATGTTACTTATATCTCACCATTGTGCTAGGCTGGAAAATAAATTGGTACCTCTCCCTTTGCAAACTGAATTTTGCTCAGCTATGAAACCTTTCTTTCTATGTTCTGTATTAGTTTCAAATGCTGGAGAAGCCTTTGCTGAGCAGCTTGATGCATCACACCATAATAGCTGTCCCTGGAGAGGCAATAGCTGTGCTGACAGCTTGGTGCAGCTCCACCTAACACAATCAGCCCTTATTGGGGGTTTTAAAGATCGATGTGATGGACTTCTGCAGTTTACTTCCCTTCCAGTGATTGCTTCATCAGCAATTGAGTACATGAGGCTGACCAGGAGTTCCCAGATTGACCGCTTATTATCCCAATCAATTACCTTTTTATCTGGAGAGCTTAGTTACAAAGCAGAGAGCACAACAGGAATTGATATCCAGCAAGATTCCTCTTGTAGCTACTCAAAAGTATGTTTACTTTTCTTCCATGTTCTCATGTGATGTCTTGGTTTTGGCATTATTAGTTTACAATGACTTTGGAGACTTTAGCTTTCATTAATATAACTTCTGATTTGCTTTTGCTTTCTAGGCTAGGAAGCTTATAAGCCTTTGTGGATGGGAGCCTAGGTGGCTTCCAAATGTTCAAGACTGTGAAGAAAATTCAACCCACTCAGCTAAAAATGCAGACTCAGTGGAACCATTTTTTCCCCGTTTTGCTGAACATCAAAAAAATTCATTCTCTGGGTCAGCCAAAAAAGATAAAGGAAAAGGCAAAAGGCCACTCAAAGACTCTGGATGTAGCATGAGATCACCTTTGTTAGATTGTAGTTTTTGTGGCTCTACAGTCAAGATCTGGGACTTTAGATCTGTGTCACGTCCTTGTCGTTTTAGTCCAAATAACATTGATGCACCTGAAACAGGCAAGAAGCTTGCTTTGACACGTGGAATTAGCGCTGCCAGTGGGATCAATGAATGGGTTACTGATGGGATGGAAAGAGATCCTGCTGAAGGGCGTGATGAAGAAGCAACAAATGAGGGTAAATCATTATCAAATGCTGGAGTGGACCTGAATCTAACAATGGCTGGAGGATTACCATCGATTCAATCTTCTATACCAATTGCATCTGAGCGTTTCAACGGAGGATTGGGAAGAGATCTGATGATTGGACAACCTACTGGAAGTGAAGTTGGTGATCATGCAACTTCATACGAGTCCCGAGGTCCAAGCTCAAGGAAGCGCAACCATGAGGAAGGTGGGAGCACAGTTGACAAGCCACAGGACAGGCTTCAGCATGCTGATAGCATAGAAGGAAGTGTGATCGATCGTGATGGTGAGGAAGTTGATGATGCTGCGCAAGATTCAGACATCCCGAATAAAAGGTCACGTGGGTTTGATCTATTTGGTTCCTATCTTCCATCTTCTTCTGGAGCTGGTCCCAGTAGAAACTTATGCTTTGATCCTGATGCGGATGCTGGTAAATTCAGTCACGCTAGAGCTGCAGGTCTAGCCGCTGTTGACAGAGATTCTATGAGGGAATCTTCTGTAGCTGCAATGGATACTGTTCATAGTGCTGATGAAGATTCCATGGAGAGCGTTGAATACTATCCAGGTGATGGTAATGATATTGACATGCCCTCATCTAGTGCACACAGAAATATTGAAATGGATGATGTCTTGGACCTGAACTATAGTAACCAAGCACAGCAAAGTGCATGTGTACAGCCTGCTTCTGGAAGTGATGGAAGGGAAATAGGAGGAAGCAGTACAAATGAAGGGGAGGAAGTCCTTGATGCAGTAACAGCCCCTGCTTTTGCAAGGGATCAACTTAGTGTAGGAATTAGCGGTGGTAGTGTTGGCATGGGTGCTAGCCATGAAGCTGAAATTCATGGAATTGATGTTTCTTTGCAAAGGGCTGAAAGTGTTGTAGGTGATGCAGAACCTAATACTGAGCTAACAGAGACGATGGGTCATACTGGTGAATCAGTTCCTGGACCTGGACTAATGGATGAGTTTGTACCTGACGAAGTTGATCGGCAAGAACCTCATGGAGATAGCCAAGATATGGTGTCTCAGTCAGTCGGCCAAGCTGACAGTGGCTCAAAAATTTATGGTTCCACTAAAGCTGATTCTGTTGAGAGTGGAGAAAAGATAGGAGGGCATGCTTTTGGTCATGCAAGCAGGATGCATCCTTCTCTTTCTTGCAATGCAGGGATGCAGACCGGTTTGGATGTATCTAAAGAGGAAGTGACACAGGCTGGCAAACTATTGATCGCTGATGATGTGCCAATGGGGTTAGATTATGACCCTCAGAATGGATTAGGTACTTATGATCAACCTTTTTCCTTGTTACATATAAACTAAGTGTATATTTGCAATGTGTCCTTTGCACCATTTTCTGTGGGTCTCGTGCTATGTTCTTTTCCCTAGTACAATGCAGTATTTGTCATAGATACTTGCTGCTTGCTAGCTATGCTTTCTTTGAAGTTGGTACTTATTCTTGACTTGTGATATTCTGTTCTGTGGATATTGCAACGTGACTGGTTTTGTAATCCAGATTCAAATATTTTATACATTTCACAGAAGATTCAAATACTTGACAAAGACTAGATTTCATTTCCAGCACAGTTGTATTGATCCTCGTTATATTGGTAGTTTTGCATTGCATCCTTGTTTCAAATAGGATGGATGGCTTTTATACTGATTGCTCCCTGGACAATTTTTTTTTATCCAATGGAATGGATGAGATTCTACATCGATTGATCTTTTTCTCTTTAGTTAGGTCTCTGTTTTCTTCTATCCTGGTTCTATTCTTCTCAATCTTGTTATTTGTTTCTCAGGAGCAACAAATGGAGAAAATGATTTTGAATCAGGACTTCCAGAATTTGATCCTGTTAAGCATCACAACAGTTACTGCCCATGGGTAAATGGAACTGTGGCAGCAGCTTGCTGTAGCAACACTGAATCAAGCTCAAGTAGTTCACCACTTTCTGGCTGGCAATTAACAGTTGATGCACTTGACACATTCCAATCTCTTGGTCAAGCTCAAAATCATGCTATGCGATCTGATTCCGCAGCCTCGTTATATATGGTAAAATTCGATCGTGCTCATCCCTCTTAATTCACCATGAAAATTTGGAAGTTTGTGGCAACAGATAGTCATACTGGCTTGTGAGTTGTGACGCAAAATAATAATTTAGAGTTTGTATTGATGCATGTCTATGCCATATTTGGTTGGCCCTGAAATTTACTAACGAAACTCATCATCCGTGTACCGCAGGATGATCATGTAACTCCTAACCACAAGCTCGCCAGAAGGGCATCAGTGAGCAGAAGCCATGGGAAATGCTGATTTGAGGCCCTTCCACGCATGCTAGCTTTTACTAATCACCCAAGTTTGCAGCAATACTATACCAGTAATTTCACAGCTTATCCGAATCAAAAAGAAAAAAAAATAAAGACAGCTTCTCAATCATAAGTAACATTCGCCAGAGCTCCAATTTGGCACATCAAGGAGCGTATTTACATGTAATTCTTTCTGAATTATGTTGGGTTGGACATCATCCCCAGTATGTTGCGCTGCCCATGATCAGACAGGATAAACCGGCTAATTAATAATCCATGTTAGTTACACCGTGTGACCTATATAGTTGTTGCTCAGAAACCGGCAATTTGATGTGGTGTCCAAACGATAATATCATAGTACTGTATTTATTCTGAAAGAGTCGATTCAATGAAGTTGTCCCCAAGATTGACATGAACATGTCAGCATGTGCAAGTGACTATTCACCCAAGTTAAGCTTAGCAATCCATAAAGTTTATTACGATTGATTTTGTTTCTTACTATTTTGCTTGCATGTAAAATTTGAACGCTTGAACATGTTTGAATCCCTACAGGATTACTGCAAACAGGCTCGGTTCCTGGCTTGTGGGCCTTCAGGCCTCTGCTTCCATGCGTTGTGTGATCTTTTCCACTTGCCCGAATCTGACCATCCAATGAGCGCGGCCCAGAGTGCCACGTCAGCACCAACCTCCAGATAAAGAAGCGGATGAGACATGCCACTTCACTCTCTCTTCTTCTCTGCTCGAATCGGAGGGAAGACAACGACGAGGTCGCCCGCGCAGCAATGCCGCTCTGCAGCTTCTACGCCTCCACCTCCCTCCCCATCGCCAAGCCCCACTCCCTCCCCTCCTCCTCCTCCTCCAAGCCCTACACCGCCTCGCCGGCGCCGACGACGGCAGCGGCGGCGTCGTCGGCGGCGCTGTCGCTGCACCTGCCCGAGCTGCCGTCGCGGGTGAAGGACAAGATCCTGAGCCTCGAGCTGATGGGGGTGGACTACGGGCGCGCGCTGGCGCTGAACCCGGCGCTCCGCGACGCGGCGCCGGAGTCCATCCACGCCGTGGTGACGTTCCTCCAGTCGCGGGGGCTCCACTTCAAGGACCTCGGCCGCGTGTTCGGCATGTGCCCGTCGCTGCTCACCGCCAGCGTCCGCGCCGACCTCCGCCCGGTCTTCGCCTTCCTCACCGACGACCTCGGCGTCCCGGACACCGCCTACCGCCGCGTCGTCGTCAAGTGCCCCCGCGTCCTCGCCTGCAGCGTCCGCGACCAGCTCCGCCCGGCGCTCCTCTACCTCCGCCGCCTCGGCTTCCGCGACGCCCGCGCCCTCGCCTTCCAGGACCCCATCCTCCTCGTCTCCAGCGTCGAGCGCACCATGATCCCCAAGCTGGACTTCCTCGCGGGCCTCGGCATGCACCGCGACGACGCCGTCGCCATGGTGCTCCGCTGCCCGGCGCTCTTCACCTTCAGCATCGAGCGCAACTACAAGCCCAAGTTCGAGTACCTCGTCGCCGAGATGGGCGGCGGCGTCCACGACATCAAGGCGTTCCCGCAGTACTTCACCTTCAGCCTCGACAAGCGGATCGCGCCGCGCCACCGCGCCGCCGCCGACGCCGGCGTCTCGCTGCCGCTGCCGGACATGCTCAAGGCCACCGACGAAGAGTTCAGTGAGATGCTCGACAAGGAGATCGAGCTGCAGAAGCAGAAGCAGGCAGCTTAATTAGCCAGAGTTAATTAGTGGCGAGTGTACATGCATTTGATCATGGTAGAATTAAGCTGGATTAGTTGCATGATTTGTACATAACTATTGACATTATTATTTGGTGTCACCGTCGGTGGCTCGTAGTACAATATGGTACCATTTTCTCCCCCTTCTTTCGTCAATTTAGTTGTAATTTGTAAAGTAGTTGTATATGAAATGTATATATGATTTTACAATGTATGTTGAACTTGTGAATGAAGATGAAGTAGAGTCTAGTGAAAAACAAGGTGATCCGCAAGACTGCAACTGTAGTATGTTCCAAGAAGTGTAAAACAGAATGATCATCAAAGATTCAAAGATGATATTGCTAGAGATTATTATTGAATCAATTGCCATCTAGCAATATGGATTAATCAGCTCTCATCATCTGATTGGCTTATTAGCCGAAACGGAAATTTGAATTTTTCAGCTAAATTTTGAAGTTTATTTTGAGTTATTTTTCATCGTATTCTATTTTCCAACCTTGCCTATTAAATCCCTAATAACACATATATAAAATTTATTATCCATAAATCAAATTAGACGCTTTGTTCAATTTTTATATGGCTTATAGCAATAACTCAACCGATCAAACACTATGAGTGTGTTCGGTGGATATAGTTGTGGCTGTACAACCACAACATCTACAGAAAAAAATGTATTGGGTTGTACTGTACTGCAGCCAGCCACAGTCACAACTGGCTGCAATGTAGCTCAAGCGAACAAGCCCTATAACGTGTACCGTTTGTCTACAAAGTTATAGGCCTACATTAAAATACATATTTTTTTATTAAAGAATTTAGCCGAATTATTATAGGGATAGTTTGATGTGTGTGTCGTTTGGTTGGAAATGAAGAGGCAGAAAAAAAAAATCAACTACAACGTGTCGAGGGCTAAAAGTTTGATATAAAGTTTATCTTCATTAGAGTTCACATGAAAAATTTATGAATTATTTTAAATATGAAGTCTTTAGACCGTCGTATTTGACCCAGATGATATTCAAATCCAAGTTTAGAGACCGGGGTGACACAACTGAACAAGTTGGAGAACCTAAACAAGTGATCTGTAAGTTTAAGGATCGGGATGATACAGGCGAACAAGTTTGATGACCTGAACGGTCGATTTGCGAGTTTAGGAACCGGGGTGACACAACGGTACAAGTTTAGGGACCGGTGATGGACTTTACTCTTATACATCAACTCCGTACTAGCTAAAAGGCTAATGAAAGCCCAGTTCCAGCCTTACGTGGTCAAGAGGCCCAAACAAAATTTCAGCCCATCCAAGGAAACCCTAGCTCTCTCTTGCCCTCCGATAAATGCAGCCGCGGCGGCCAACTCCTCGCCGAAGTGGAAGAGGCTTTGCCGACGCCGTCGTTCTTCTCCGATGCGAATCTGTTGATTCTTTCTTTGCCTCTTCACTTCCTTCTTTTCTCAGAAGATTTCCTCCACATATTTCAACTGCTTTTTGTTGGCTTATCGACTTCCAATTTTCTGATGCACGGATGCGTTATTAGGAGCGTGATGATATGATATTTGTCGCCCCAGTCTTAGGATCCGGATTCCGGGCCTGTGCTGATTGACATGTTATCAGATCTGACTCAATAGCCAACGCGTTCGCGCTCTTCGATGTTCTTCGCTTTGCTGTTCTTGAATTGTTGATTTGTTGTGGCTTTTTTTCATCTGATTGGATTGATCCATTGGTTCTATGTTCAGGATGATGATGTGATATTTGTCGCCCCAGTCTTATAATCCGCTGTAGTCGCGGATGTGTGGTGATTGACATGTAAATCTGACTCTTTCTCGTAAAACTCCAAAATCCGATGTGTGCTAATTGACAAGTAGTAGTAAATCTTACTCTCCCCCCTAAAAATCCTTCATAGATAAACTATGAATGTTTCCATCTTGACTAGAGGTTTTGCCTATTCGCTTTTTATGCATCAAGCTTTTTGTTTGATGCTTGCGAATGCTTGTGTGAGGTTTATGGCTCAATGCGATGAGACGGTTGAAAATTTGTTGTATCATTTCCATCGACTGTACTCTAGAAAGAAGAATGCTGTAATTCGCGTAAATGTGAGGAACATTGGGACAGGAAGAGTGCTGTAATTCGTGAGATAGCACAAGTAAATCAATCCGTTAAGACGTAAAAATGTGTAGACGAGTTAACGTTGTGTTGGGATCACGTGATCAAAACGAGAACCAGTTTCCCGTGGAACAGGAACCGAATGCCTTTGCTCT
This sequence comes from Oryza meridionalis, assembly GCA_000338895.3. Lineage (NCBI taxonomy): Eukaryota > Viridiplantae > Streptophyta > Magnoliopsida > Poales > Poaceae > Oryza > Oryza meridionalis. Next base: position 36,697,404 of record CM002526.2, on the reverse strand, counting down.
TGCTCACGTCGGTGGCGAAATTGCCGACGACGTTGTAAAGGCTGCAGCTTCCTCAGAGTCACATCTGGCCGTGTTTGAGGGAGCTTGTCCCAGCTGTAGCTTTTTTAAAAAACTGTTTCTGCTAAAGCTGTCTTAAACAGTGCACAGCTTTTAAGAATATGTAGTTATAAATTTAAAAAATAAATTAGTAGCCCTTCTTTCTTGCTAGCGAGATAGTTACTACGAAGTCTGCATCGGGAGAATGGGAATAACGATCTTTTATATGATACGAAAAGCTCTTTTATATGATACGGAAAGCGAAGAGAATAGACTGCTACATACTAAGTTGGTTATTCGTAGATTTTGAACTTCTTGGAAAACAGGAATGGGGATACTAAGTTGGTTATTCGTAGATTTTGACCTTCTTGGAAAACAGGAATGGGGATTGGCAGGGCATCTACTATCAACTAGTTACCTACATACTAAGTTAGTTATTCGTAGATTTTCACCTTCTTGGAAAATAGGAATGGGGATTGGCAGGGCATCTACTATCAACTAGTTACTTGGGCACCGGTGATACACCCCAGGACTCACTTATCCGTCTACAAAGGGAAAGGCATCGGTACGTCAGCTGTGGATATAGACTAGGCTAAGGAACGGAGTCTTAAAGTATTTAATGAGACTACACTAAGGAAGAAGTCGGCGAAAGTGAGCTCGTAACTAAGAAAGCCGGTAAGCTGGAGAAGCCCTGTAGTTATAAATTCTGAAAAATGAACTAAGAAGCCAGAAGTTGGAGAAGCGAGGTTTCAGATATAAATTCTGAAAAATGAACTAAGAAGCCAGAAGCTGGAGAAGCGAGGTTTCAGATATAAATTCAAAATGAACTAAGAAGCCAGAAGCTAGAGAAGCGGGGTTTCTTCTGAAAAATGAACTAAGAACCCAGAAGCTGGAGAAGCGGGGCTGTAGTTATAAATTCTGAAAAATAAACTAAGAGGCCAGAAACTGGAGAAGCGAGGTTTCAGATATAAATTCTAAAAAATGAGCTAAGAAGTCAGAAGCTGGAGAAGCGGGGTTTCTTCTCTAAAATGAAATAAGAACCTAGAAGCTGTAGAAGTGGGGTTTCAGAGTTTTTCCAGATTCTCAGAAGGAAAGTGGAGAAACGGGGTTTCAGAGTTTTTCCAGATTCTCAAAAGCTAGCGGGGTTTCAGAGCTTTTCTAAATTCTCAGAAGTTTAGCTATCAAATAGCTGTTTCTCAGAATTTAAAGCTCCCCAAATAGGCTGGGAGATTGCTTGCTTGTTCACGCTAGTAGAATTGATGAGATGAACCGATTATGATTTGCAAGATGCCCATGCCTACAGTTCCTAGTACGTTCTACAGTGATTATGATTTGCAAGATGCCCATCAGCCCATGTTTACACTCTACAGTCCCCTAGTATGTTCTACCGAAGAGTTTCAGACTCCTTGATCCCTACTTTTTTTTTTAAGAGTTCAGACTCGCTCTGGCCTCTGATGATGATCTATACGAGGGATTTCAGTCGAATGCAGCAAAGACTCGTTTTTTCTTCATTCAGAGAAGTAAAATAAAATACGGGGTTATCAGCTTCTTCTGGACAAAGCAAAATCCAGGTTAGGAATAGAAGGATCCAATGCAGCAAAATTCACAGCTTCTTCTAGAGGAAAGCAAAAGTTCAGGGTTAGGAATGGAAAGGATCGACGAGCCGACACGTCGGTCTCATTCGATGGGCCGAGACGATACAAATATTCGTCCGGCCCACTGCAGAGCGAACTCGATTCCTCCCCTTCACCTCCACGCGTAAAACCACTACCAAAAGCAAAGCACACGAGAGAGAGACCCACCCACCCCAACCATCCCGGAGGCGGAGAGCTCGACGCCGCCGCCGACGAGCCGCAGCGGCGGAGCAAGCGAGCAGGAGCGGGAGGTGGGGGATGGGGTCGAGCGACGGGGACAAGCCGCTGCGGCGCATCGCGGCGTCGTTCGAGGAGCTCGAGGTGGTGGCCAAGCAGCAGGCCCCCGGCCCGGCCATGGAGGTGGGCTCCTTCGCCCGCGCCTGCTCCAACGTCTCCGTCCTCTTCGGCTGCCTCGGCATCGCCTTCAAGTTCGCCGAGATGGACTACGTCGCCAAGGCAAGCCCCCGCCGCCACCCCCCGCTCTCAGTCTTCGCTCTCCTTAGTCCTCGTGGTTTCGTCGGAATTGCTTGACTAGATTGACCTCTTTTTGCTGCTTAGCTCGGCTTAATTGTTTGCTAGTCTGCGTGGATTTGGTTAGGTTGAGGCCTTGAAACTTGAGCTGCTTTAATGCTAGGAGATTGTGTCAAAATGATATGAAATTCTCACCTAGATGGGTGGCTAGATCAACTGTCAGGGTAGGAATGTGAGCACGCATCAGGATCAGATCACCTCCAAATTCTGATGACTTTGACTTGGTGGATGCTTAGTAGTTGGTGTTAGAATCATATCCAGTACAGTTCCATGCTGAGAGCAAGCAATTCAGATATATCTGAATTGACATGACTCAATCCAAATTCTGGATATTGACATGAGCTTTTTTTGCTGCTTAGGAGTTAGGTCGGCTATTAATTGTTTGCTACTACCTCTGTTTCAGGTTATAAGACTTTCTAGCATTGCCCACATTCATATAGATTGAATCCACACATATATGTCTAGATTCATTAACATATATATTAATGTGGACAATACTAGAAAGTCTTATAATATGAAACGGAGGAAGTAGTCTGCATGGTTGTGGCTAGATTGAGGGGATCACCTGAATCTGAGCTGCTTAATGCTAGGTGATTATGTCGAAATGATCTGAAATTCTCACCTAGATGGCTAGATCAAGTGTCAGGTAGGAATGTCTGCACGCATCAGGATCAGATCACCTAATCCGTGTTGCGATGACTTTGACTTGGTGGATGCTTAGTAGTTTGTGTTAGAATCCTATCCAGTATAGCAGTTACTCGTAAGTTTACTATTTAGCAAACCAGTTTTTCTGTTTATCAGGACCTTGTACTTCTGCAAAATTGATGATAATGCCGCCTTGGTTCCCCCACTAGGCATCCCTTGAGTAACCTGTTTAACTATAACTTGCTTTTCTGAGCTTTTGTTGTGTGTTGTCTGATTTAGTTCCTCTCAATTGAGTGCAGGTTGATGATTTGCTGGAGGCATCCAAGTCAATCTCAAAATTGCCTGAGATGGTTGAGTTGGACATTCAGAAGGGCACCGTCAGGCAAGCTGGGAGCCATACTAGGAATATGCTGAGGGTTAAGCGTGGGATTGATATGGTTAAAATTCTGTTTGAGCAAATACTGGTTACAGAGTAAGTTAAAGTCACAAACTTAATTTTGGTGTTGGTTCCTTCTCAGTTATTCTAAAGTTGGTACTCTTGGATGCATGTTCAGTAAATGTGATCAATACGTTTGTATACTAATTTCAGGGGCAACTCCTTAAGGGATGCAGCATCTAAGGCTTATGCTCAGGTTTTTGCTCCTCACCATGGGTGGGCCATAAGGAAAGCCGTTGCTGCTGGAATGTACGCCCTTCCCTCAAAATCGCAGCTCTTGAAGAAATTGAATGAAGATGGTGAGTGACGGGTCTGATTTCTCTAAACTTCCATGCTGACAGCAAGCAACTCATATATATTTTTTGGCTGACATGATTGCATCACATCGTTTTTGGGATATCTTAGAAAGTACATACTTTGTTATTTTTGCATAACTGTTTGCTACAAGAGAGCTAGTAATACGTAAATACACATATTGGTATCCAGTGTATCTGTGTATATGAGCTAATCAAGTGCCAGAAAAGAGTAGAAAATGTAATAGATGAGTTATCAAATTAACAAGATATATTAGTTTTTCTAACCATGTTATGACATTATTCTGACCTTGGGCGATTTTGCTCCTCTGCTTCATTTTGCCCCCTGCAGAAAATTCGGCAAAGGTTCAAATGCAGACTTTCATCAGAGCATCTGGACCAGTAATTCTCTACGTTGAAGATCTGTTTACCTCAAGGAATTTAGGCATGGACTGGTGAACCAAAGCCTACTTATCCACTTCGAATGTACTAATCCAATTAGACGGTGTCAATACGCGCGCTTTGTATGCACTGATCCAATATGATGGTGTGATGGTGTGCTTTGAGCTATGACTACAATCAGTTGTATCTGGTTTCGACCTGTTAAATAAGCTTCAGTCTATGCGAATCAGCTCAGTGATTGACCTGTTGTGCTGTTCTGGATGCTGTTTTTTTGACAGGTGAATGAGAAATTAAGAATTCGTTGTTAGCACATAATGCAGTTTGAAACAACTGAAATTCTAGTTGCATATGTACTTCCTCCGTCCCAAAATATAAGGGATTCTCCGTCCCAAAATATAAGAGATTTGATCCCTTATATTTTGGGACGGAAGGAGGATATCAAATATCATAGAGAATTTGAGATGGCTGGTAGGTATTAGCCAACCGATTGCAAAATTTCCAGCAGTTTGCTGCTTCATGTGAGATGATTCACTACAGATCTCGTTGTGATTTCCAAATCAATGTATCTCAGTCAATTATAGTCGGACCATATGCTATCAGTTTTACACAACAAACCAACTGAAACTGAACATGTGGGACTCTTAACACACATAGTGATCAGATATCAGTACATCAGATATTGTTAACATTGTAGTGATCAACACGGATTTATCTACATTGTAGTACTCACCATATAAAGTACACAATTTATCACAATAGATCATGCAAGCTCAAGAATGAGATTTTAGTGATCGTGCAAAGTCAATTTTAATGATCCGTTGTAGTAACTTTTGCAGGTAGAAAGGGATTATGCTTGCATAACACCGAGAAAAATTATATAGATCTTCATTTCTGGTAATTAGACCATGATGTCAAGAACACCAGAAACAAGATCTTCAGTTGGCATCCTCAGAGATGAAAATTTTTCATAATCTAATCATTTCAGGACTTCATACAAATTTAAATGAGGGCCAAAAAAAGCATCCTGAAAACTCCAGATACTTGAGAGCTGTCCCTAGTGTGACTTGGCATATTTTGATGTTAAAGCATTATATGATTCCTTCACCATAGTCCTGGTTAGAGTAAAGCAAAACAAAAATGTTAGATTTTATGTAACCGGAATGAGATTCTCCTTTGTACAATAACGGAATCGATACTTAACCTTCACGAATACACATGAGCAGCCGACCACCTCTCTAGCCTTACACATGAATCAATTTTGCAAAGCTGCATCAAATATAGCAAGTGGAAATTTTTGAGAATCAAGATATTGCACCTTTACAATAAGATGTACACATTACTACACTGATATGCACGCTGGATTAACTGACACAACAGATAACTTTGCTAATGTAGATGTAACCAAATTCTCACTCATGCTGATATTTAGGACCCAAAATATTGGGAATAAGAAGAGAAGCAGGTACTAAACCCAGCCCATTCGCCAAGAGTTCTTGTACTAGGAACAGTGACCAAGTGGCTTTAGCAAGCCTATTAACTGGTTGGTCCTGTTTTCTCCTTAAAATGGAACGTCTTCTTTTTTATATAAAACGTTGGCAATGGCTTGACCGTTCGAAAAAAAAAGCTTTAGCAAGCCTCATGGAGACCCTTGACAAGGTCATCATGAGCAGTTTAGCAGCCGTCTTCTTCATCACAAGCTGGGCTCTCCATTGTCCCCAAGAGCTGCAGCAGCTACCTGAACTGGGGCTGGGATATCTTCCCTGATTAGGCGAAAATGAAATGTCAGTTCACTGAAAAGTGAAAACTGGGAGAGAATGTTGAAATTACAACATCCTAATCACAGCAGTTACCTTCCTAGAATTCATGCTAAATGCACAGGATGCAAATGCACCATCCATGCACATGATCAGCAATACTGCAATCGACATTCAACAGGCAACATTTCAATTGATTTCAAAGCAAGCACAACCGATCTCCGCGAACACCTGTAGCCCTTTGCTCAGGTATTTTGGGTAAGACCATGCCCATCTTTCAACCCAGAAAATTCATCAGTACAAAACGTTCGCAAAGATCACTTTACCCAACCTCCACAAATTATGCTACATATAATTCGACACAAAGAAACTACGCGATTAAACATGGCAATACAAGCAAGAACATTGCCACAGTAGGTATAACGTTGCTTGATATCAAAGGTTTACATTCTCAATCATACTGATACTAGCAATCGTCTGCAAATACACCATTTCTCTAAACTAAAGCACAACGAAACAATCGCATCATATCCATCTCCGAACATTACACAAACCGCATCAAGATTCTACGGCTATATACAGAAACATCAAGACGTGTGACACCAGCAGCAACACGAGGCTACGGAACTAAAGAAATTCTCAATCTTCGAGCGCGCAGTGATCTGAGAGCGGATGGGGATGCGCCGATGAGGGGAGAAGAGCTCAGCGCCGCCGCGGCGGCGGTGCCACCTCCTGCGGGCCGCATATCCGCATCTGAGAATATCGTGGGCCTGAATTTTTGGCCCTTTTCTACTAAATTGTGGCCCATTCATGAGTAGAAAACTTATGGGCTCGTATACAAGGATGGGCTGAGTTTGAGGGATGTATTTGGGAAGAGGGAAAAAAAAAAGGAAAAATAACAATAGTAACTGAAATGAAATTAAACACTATACTAGTAGTAGGTTTAGAAAACCCTAATTTTTGTTGATTCAAGTTTGGCTTATGGCCCCCCATATTTCTTGGATTTTAAGGTATGACAAAAGAACCCTCGTTCCATGTAAAATTTTACATTCCTATGAGATTGTATTTGCCCAAAACAGCAAACACATTATATCAAAATGATGCAATAATCTTCAATGGTCGACAAGTTTTTTATGGTAGCAAAATCAAGTAAATATGTGCTCTTGTAGTTGTTTGAGATTAAATTAGATTGAGTATTGTGAAAAGCCAGAACCATATAACTCAAGAGGTGAAGTCTACCCGTAGAGCTCCTCGTTGGCTTGTAAGTTGCGGCTAAATTTTAGTGTTATAACTTACTTTTAAATTGATTTAAAGTTTTCTTTTTCTCCTTTTAAGCATTGGGTGTTATACTGCTAAGATTACCGGTAAAAGTACATCTATGCCTATTTTTCAATTTATAAGCCATGGAAAAAATTACCTACCAAGCACGTAACTTTAAAAAGTATGATCGGTTTCCTTAAAAAAACTAGCATAAATGGTTTAAACGACCATTGTCCGTTATATATAAAAAAACATATTACACCTTCCATTTTTGATTGGTCGTCATATTTACTTTGTGCACCGGTACCAATACAATCCTCCATGACACTTAATCAGCATCGATCAACGTGTATTGACGTTTCGTATTCATGCACGCCATCGTGATCTGCATGGCGCATGGCCTCACCCGCATGTCGCGCCAATTTGTTGTGATCGCATTAAATCCATGCATACGAACTACTCCCAAATTGATTTCCGCAACGCACCACACAAAAGCATCATTAGTGTCCTCCACTTGATTTCTGCGAGCTTCCAATCTCTTACGACGATCAAACATAGATCTTTTTTTATTGTTTTTAGCAATATGATGACCAATCGTGGATGGAAGGACTACGTAAAACTCAGACGGCAAATCATCAATTGAACTATTTCAAATAAACTTAAATAATTAATAACTTCACTTTTATAGACGAGTATAGATGGTACGTATTAAGCTATCTATTACGCTGTTTGAAGGTGGTTTTTTCCTCTCTCTCGCTCTTCCCTCTACGTAAAAGTTCTTACGTTTACGTGTGTCACCTACTTGTAGACCCTAATATCTTGCCATTGTTGATGCCTTAAGCCAAACACTTACTAACAATATATTTTTACAATCCTTACTACAAAATACTCCATATTATTTTGTCTAAATCGTACCTCTAAAAACAACAAAACTACTTTAGTGGAGGGTGTAGTTAGTAAAAAAACCGGCTTTGTCTCCTCGTATATACGCTCTCTCTCGGCCTTGCTCGGTTCCTCCTGTCCTGTCTCCCTCCCTCTCCACTCCACCGCCGCCGCCTCCGCCGCCTCCGCGAAATGGCGAATCTGCCGCCGTCGCTCTCCATCGGCGCCGCCTCCTTCGCCGCGCCCTCGCCCCCGCCGCCCTCCCCCGGCGCCTCGTCGTCGTCGTCGTTGGCGGCGGCGGCCGCGGCTGCGGCTCCGGGGGCCGCCAAGGACCGGAAGATGGCGTCCGCGGAGCAGCTCGTGCTCGACCTCTGCGACCCCGAGCTGCGGGAGAACGCCCTCCTCGACCTCTCCAAGGTTTCCCCTTGTCGCGAGAAGCTACGCGTTTCTCCTCTTCCTCAATTTTCATTTTCTTTTTTTCTCCTCCTCTCTCTCGATCGATCGCTGTGGGCTCCGGCGAGGGGGATTTTATGGTTGGATTCGGGGGGAATCTGTACGTGCCATGTGGTGGCTACGAAAGTTGCAGCCTTTGTGATGTAATGCTCTGTCTAGGCAAAAGTAGGTTGGGACTTGATGATCTGATGCTAGTAGTCTGCTCTGAACGTAGATTGGCTCACATGCTAGTCATCCAGGGGTAAATAGCTTGCTCCATCTACTGTTTGATCAGTGTTTGGTATGGGAAAAACCAGTCCTTTTTTTTGTACGGAGGGTTCTTCTCTGGGAGTTCGTGGTATGCAGAGGTGGTGGTAGCTTAGTTTTATTACATTCTGCCTGCCCCATATCCGGCAATGACGAGAATCTAGAGATTTTGTGCAATCCTTTAGTTAATTTTAGTTAGGTGAATCATATAACCTTTATTCGTGAGTGGGAATTTGCGTTTTGTTTTAATGTCTATGCTATGATGATGCATATTCAGAATATTTGTTCTGTTTATCTGCTATACATGTTCATATCCCCTGGTTGCAAAAGAGTGAATTATCTGCAGAGGACATCCTCAGCTTGGGATTTCTGTTTCTGTGTCTGTGTTAGGTCACTTAGTTTGTTCTACTTAGGGTTGTTCTTATTAAAATGGATAGTGCTGCGGTTGTATTCTACGTTCTCTTAGGATTGGACAGCAGAAGGCACAGCCCATGATTTATTAAGAGTACCAATTAATCTAAGAACTAGAAGACATACATATATATATATAAGTCAGAATCACCATGCTCTGTACTTTTTTTTTTCATTTAATCTTGATAAGTTACATATTCACTAGATATTTTCCTTGTCGCTATAGCATGAGTGTAAAGAGAAAACCAATCGTAACCACTAACATAAACAATTACTTTTTGCTTAACAGAACATTAATAGTAGACCAAATTGGATTTTAATATGTGAAATTGCTTATTTTGCTTTTTAATGTTTGAAGTCATAGGCAACAAATATAGTAACAATGAAAAATCGAATACCGATGAATCCAGAGTTGCTAAGCAGTTAAAAATATACGACGTTGAATTTTTCTCCATCAAGTCACCTTCCCGCCAAATTGTGTTCTTGGTGGCGCGGGACCTTGGGAGTTCCAATAGCTTGGGTTTGCATTCAAATCCTGGGCCAACCTCCAGATGCATGGTGTTAGCAGATCTCCTTTGAAGCCCAAGCCCCACTTGCAGTGTTCCCTAGTCTTCTTTAGCTCATGGGTTTGCCTTCCATAGCACGAAAAGGGTCGGCCTGCAGGTATAGTGGATTGGACAAATTGATCCAGGTGCCCACTGTTTCCGACATGATTCACGTAGATGTAAAGGGGCCGTGGCCCAAGTAAAATGGTGAGGTCCAGGCGGCGCCTGGAAACCCAGGCCCAAAACTATTTTGCCAAATCGGACATCGTGTCTGAGTCAGATTCCGACATGGCAGCACCTGTCTGATTCTGACTAGTAAGTACCTCACAAGTGTGAACACCCAAATCTGAGTCAGACCCCGACAAACTTATCCTTGTCTAGGAATGTAGGTATGCTTTGCTGAATTAAATCCATGCAGCCTATAAGTACGAAGATTTGCTTGGGCATAGGAGCGGTGAATGAAATTTGCAATCTGCTCCACCCTAGACGAGACAATGAAAGCAGTAACTCACAACTCATTTTTCGTTTATGAATTTAGCCGTAACTTTCCTTATTTTGATGACTTTCATGGTACTCCTACATGTACTGTTTGGCATCCTGTGGTTACACACCCTGAATGGTCTGATACAAGAATTAAATGTGTGATTGTGCTTTTGTGTGCAAGTGTACTGGGGACTGTTTCTATCTATGGAGTGGAATCTTACCAATTCAGTGCTTTATGGCATATAGCTTCTTGAAGATTCTCCTATTTGGTAGTTGATTAGTTTTTCCGTTTTGCTGTTCAGCAAAGAAATTCATAAATCATTGTTGGTTTCTCATCACGCCTGACCATTTCGGGAATAGAGATTTTGTTGCCTAACGATTTTCATGGACTTCTTTTTCCAGAAGCGAGAGATTTTTCAGGATCTTGCTCCACTCCTGTGGCACTCTTATGGAACAATTGCTGCACTACTCCAGGTAGGTTACAATTCTTCATGTTGTTTAAGTCAGTGTGGTTGAGTACGAATGTTAGTTCTTCCGAAAAGAAATTCATTTGAGTCTTTCATGGTTTTCTCATTCAGTTTATTTGTGGTTTGGATCATGCAGGAGATTGTGTCAATCTATCCATCACTTTCACCCCCAACATTATCTCCAGGGGCTTCAAACCGTGTCTGCAATGCACTTGCACTTCTTCAGGTACACCTTTACATGAGAAAGAAAGAAACCTTACGACAGTGAGAAATCTCTACTTATGACACTGGTGCCTCATGATGGGATGAGAGAAGGCTATTTTTTCAGCATGTTGCAATGCATAAAAGGGGGATTGATAAAATGCTACTACCTCTATCCCCAAATATAAGGGACTTTGCCTATATAATTACATAGGCAAAATCCTTATATTTGAGGATGGAGGTAGTATCAGCTTAGGATCCCTAAACTGATTTAATACAACACGTTGCTTTCTAAACTTCATTGTATTTTTATTGCAGTGTGTTGCCTCACACAGTGACACGAGGATTCCTTTCTTGAATGGTAATAAGTGCTGCCATTTTTGTTCCAAGTATTAAATATTTCCATGATGATACTCATTGTTCAAGAATATTTCCCGTCTTGCCCAATATACTATGTTCACACTATTATTGTATTTATTAAAAAAGCCATGTAACAGATAATGCTGATTGCATCTAGTTAGTTTCAGCTGTGAGCAATATGACCTACTTATGGACTAATCACATCTAGTTAGTTTTGTGCATTGGCAGTCCCAATGCTGAAAATTTCAGATAATACTAATCACATCTAGTTAGTTTTGCGCATAGGAATGTTCATCTGTATGTGGCTATATGCTTCCAGTTGGCTATTGTGAGTGACCTGTTTCCTCTCTTGATTTTTCCCTTCTTCTTTTCAGCTCACATCCCACTGTATCTTTACCCTTTCTTGAATACTACTAGCAAGACAAGGCCTTTTGAGTACTTGAGGCTTACCAGCTTGGGTGTCATTGGCGCACTTGTGAAGGTAATTGCAAGCCAGAACTTTATGAAAATTATGAGGGATATGGGTGTGTTTCTTGAGTGGAAGCGTGGGTTTTTATAGCTGGACCATTTTCTGATCTACTAAGATCCCTATTCAGCTGTTCAGGTGATTGAAATGTGGTTCAATTTAACCTTACCTATGCTGGTGGGGTGGGCACTTTAGCTTCTACATGTTCCTCTTTTGACTCCCGTCTACATGACTTTTTGGGAAATATTTTGGCCTGAATTTATAAGAGTATCATTGTGTTCTCGTATATCTACTATGAGTCTACAACTTTCCGTATTCCAACAACTTCACAATTGATACACTTCGGGTGGCAAGCCCTCTGGTATAAGAGAAGCTGTGAGTTCGAACCTTGTATATCTAGTATATTATATTCATTGCCTGTTATTTTCCTTCTGGGTTTACTTCTGGACAAGCTGCTTGTTCAGTTTTTCTCTGTTCTTGAATGGTGGTTTGGTCCAGTTCTCAAAACTATGTTGAGAGGGAGGGGGTGAAAAAAAAAAAAAGAAAAGATGGTGCAAATGATTTGGGTAGAACTTTCCCTTTCTTCATGACAGTTATCGTGGATACTGGATACTTATCTAGTCATGCTGATCAAATGGCCTGATTTGGGTTTGGATCCCCAAATATCCCTATGTGAACTGCAAAGTTTGAGCCAAACAACTCGATGATGTTTTCTTTATGGGCATACTACCAGGTTTAAGCCCAGTAGTTAATTTTATAAAATAAGAGAAGGAAAAGACATCTACAGTACGGAGTTTGAGCCAAACAATTCGATGATTTCTTAATGATCAAGTTGCTTTTACCAGACTTTCATTTTGTCAATGACCATACTCAATAAGTTAATTCTGTTTTGTTTTGCAATATATGCAGGTTGATGATTCTGAAGTCATTGGGTTTCTGCTGCAAACTGAAATAATTCCTCTGTGTCTGCGTACTATGGAGATGGGCAGTGAACTTTCGAAAACGGTGCGTAGCTACCTACCTCCTTTCTCTCTTGTAGTTCTTCCACTGTTTTCAGCTCTTGACAACACTTCACATGTTATTTGGTATGTTTAATTATTCTAGCCTGAAATTTACATAGAGCAAAACTCTTCTTTCTCTATCCCTGTTAAGTCAGATTATCTTACACTTTATGTAACCAAAGTCATGTTGGAACCTAATATTACAATGGTCATGAAACCGCTTAGATTATGCATGATAGTTGACTTTGTAGTTTGCTTCCTTTTTGTTCGGGTTGATCTTATAAGGAAGTCTAGTTTCTTTCGACAATTTTCTAAGCTGCTATATGTGTGAGTTAAAAGAGGGAAAACAAATATTTGTTCTGGAATAATGATGCACTTGTACCTGGTAGCAATAGGCTATAGTACTGTATTAGATGGATTTGGTGCTTCATTTTTGCTAATCCAATCAAGGTATTTTTGCAGGTTGCCACCTTTATTGTTCAAAAGATTCTGCTTGATGATGTCGGGCTTCGCTACATATGTGCTACTGCTGAACGTTTCTTTGCCGTAGCCAGTGTTCTATCACAGATGGTTCAGGCACTTGCCGATCAACCTTCTCCAAGACTGCTGAAGCACATAATTCGCTGCTACCTCAGGCTGTCAGAAAATTCCAGGTTCATTCCATCATCTGTACAGATTACAAAATGCAGAACTGGTCAATGCGTAAATTCAAAATAGACCCGGGGCCTCCTATAATTTGTTTTTTCATCTCATGCAGGGCATGTACCGCGCTGAACAGTTGCCTCCCCAATGCGCTGAAAGATGGAACCCTCAACAACTTCCTCCAGGTGTGTGTCTCAACTCTCAACTCACGACATTGCCAGTTACCATCGCTTTACCGCAAAATATTTACATTATAATTTACACAGAAAAGTTTCAATTGATTCCTGATTCCACCTTCATCTTACTTGCGCAGGATGATCATGTCACAAGGCGTTGGCTCCAGCAGCTGCTGCACAACATGACTATGGCCGGCATGGGAGGAGCTCCTCATGGAGGCCTTGATCACATCATGGGGATGTGATCATCTGAAACGAAGCTGGCTGTTTGCAACTCATCATATGCCTGAAGTCAGGACTCAGGACTAGTCCATCTGTAGTTAGCCTACCAAAAGGATTATACTTTTAGTTTTACCTTTAAAAAGAAATGGCGCGTGCCATTGAAGGATAAGAAATGTGTTGGTTGTAGTTAAAAGGTACTGCTTGCTATCCTGTGATGCTGTAAAAATGCAACAGAATTGCGCAGCTCTCTGCACAAGTAGTTCTCAGCTTTTGGTGAACATTCCGAAATGGAGAAACAAAGGTAAAAACATCAGACTTACATGGTTCTCTTCTGTGGTGTTGCTTGACCCGATTACATTTGATGAGCATAGTAGGCCATAAATTTGCTACCTTTTGTTCTTGCTTTTTTCTAAAAAAAAATTTTTGGGTAAATTTGCAATGTGATCAGTCACATGATGGCTCATTGGTGCAAGGGCAAAACATCTAGCCCTTTGATCACAAAGTTTTTTCTTTTCCCCTCTATCCTTTAAAAAGTTCATTTTGTTTTGGCCAAGATTGACACATTTTTGGCAGTAAAATGTCCAACAGATACACACCGGCTTGTGCACTACATGCACACGCTGCCAACTCATGCACTGTTCCAAAAAACTAAAAAGCTAATAATATACAAGTTGTATGTACATCTGGCTAGCTCCATGGGTTACATGCATCTCTCCAGGCCAAAGGTGACCCTTGATGCCACCACAAAGCCAATTTATCAGCAGCCATCTCAAACACTAAAGCTGCAGCCACCATTTCTGCTAGTCAAGCAGCCAGGCAACCCAACCCTCTGCTGCTACCTTCACCTAACCCAAACCCAAGAGCACAGCAAAAATTAAAAAAAAACTATTTTTTTTTAAAAAATATCAGACCCCAAACCCAAACTCTAAAACTAAATTAGCACCAAACCAATCCCCAAGAGCGGCCGGGCTAATCACGCAATTAAGCAGCTAAGCTAAAGCCTCCTCCTGCTTAAAGTCGCCCCTTCCGCCACCTCAAGAGCTCACCTCATTCCCTCCCCTTCTCTGATTCTGTCTATAAACCCCGCCTCCTCCCCTCCCATCTCATCTCATCTCCCTCCTCCAGATCAAAAGATCCTTGCTTTCCCTCGGGATCGGCCATGGCGACCGCCGTTGCGTCCCAGGTACGCGCCGTCCTCGCGGTTTTCTTTTTCTTTTTCCCCCGGATTCCCTGGTTGTCGCGCTGCGCTCGATGGTGCTGAGTTCATGGGGTTCTTGTGGCTGTTTCTGACACAGGTGGCTGGCTCTGCTCCGGCTGGCTCGGATCGCGGCGTGAGGAGTTCTGGGGTCCAGGTGCGTGGTTTGGTGCGTAAAACTTGCTTCTTTTTGGGTGGAATCCTGTGTGATTCCGTGGGCTTGGATTGGTCAATGGTGTAGTAGGTGGATACAAATCTATGGATATATCTCAGATTGGTTCAGTTGTGAGCACTATTGAGAGCTAGGCAACGCCATGATATTTCTGCCGCTTGTTAATTCGATGTGCAGATCAATTATCAGGGTTCAGGGTTTTGGTCTAGTAGGCTGTTTATCCTGAATTCACAGCGTTCTTGAATGGTGGTGCTAAACTATGTGCTGGATTTCATTTTGTGTGATTCCTCAGGGTAGCAACAATATTAGCTTTAGCAACAAATCATGGGTTGGCGCCACATTGGCGTGGGAGAGCAAAGCCGCGCGACCGAGGCATGTGAACAAGGTGCTCTGCATGTCAGTTCAGCAAGCGAGCGAAAGCAAGGTTGCTGTTAAGCCTCTTGATTTGGAGAGTGCTAAGGAGCCGCCGCTCAACACATACAAACCAAAGGAGCCTTACACCGCCACAATTGTCTCGGTTGAGAGGATCGTAGGTCCCAAGGCTCCAGGAGAGACATGCCACATTGTCATTGACCATGGTGGCAATGTGCCTTACTGGGAGGGGCAAAGTTATGGCATTATTCCTCCAGTAAGTACTTCCTGCTCTCAATCATTTTCCTTGTTTAAGATAGAACATTATGCTTATGCTTTGTCGGTTTCGTCCATACTCTATTTATCTGATTGGACATTGAACAATTGTCTTGTTGACACTATTAATTAAGAGCTTACAAAGATAAAGATAATCGGTAGTATATTAGGTTTATCTCTGTAAACATTGTTTCCATTGTTCTATTCAATGGCTTAAAATTGTAAACCTAGGTGAGAAAACCTGCTCTTAGGAGACTTGAGTTTGCGCGCACACTATTTATACAGTTCCAGTGGTATCTCCGTGGCATCACCCTCTTCACTGTTATCTAAAGTCTAAAGCCTGTGCATTTTTGCTTGTTAGGGGGAGAACCCAAAGAAGCCTGGTGCACCACATAATGTCCGTCTTTATTCAATTGCATCTACAAGGTATGGAGATTCATTCGATGGAAGGACCACTAGTTTATGTGTGCGCCGTGCCGTTTATTATGATCCTGAAACTGGCAAGGAGGACCCCTCAAAAAATGGTGTCTGCAGTAACTTCCTATGTAATTCAAAACCAGGGGACAAGGTTAAAGTGACAGGTTAGTTGATTTCTTTCAGCTTCAGATGAATGGAAAAACTTTCTGAATTTCCTATGAGGTCTTGTTAACTGTTAATTCCAAGGGGAGCAAAAATAGTTGTTTTAGTTGCATTTTTTCCTGAAACCCACCTTTTGGTAGACGATCTATTTCTGAGTTCATACATACCAACAAATCAACAAATAACGGTTCTCTGCAACAAAGGTTCCAAGAGCCTCTCCTCTAGTATGATTATGCCCCTGCTACAATATGATTATCTTATCTTGTTCTTTTCCTTTCTTACTAAAGTTTGCCGTCGCATCTTAGTTTACCCTTTTCTTTGTTAGTCATCATGTCCTTTGTGGCACATGATGGATGCCAAGTATCTCACAGTGATTTCCTTCTGAACACCAGGTCCGTCAGGCAAAATAATGCTCCTGCCTGAGGAAGATCCAAATGCAACTCACATCATGATAGCTACTGGCACTGGTGTTGCTCCATTCCGTGGCTACCTACGCCGTATGTTCATGGAAGATGTCCCAAAGTACAGATTTGGTGGCTTGGCCTGGCTCTTCCTTGGTGTGGCTAACACTGACAGCCTTCTCTATGATGAAGAGTTCACGAGCTACCTTAAGCAGTATCCAGACAACTTCAGGTTGCTAGACATCATCTGTCTTGACTCTTCGTATTAATTATTAGTACTACATGCATACTTGGCTGAAACAGCGCCACATTATGAACATAGATGCCTCTGTCAACTGATGCCATCATAGAATTATTGAGCTTTGACTTTGAGAGTGCCACATAAATGAGCTGTTTTTGTTAAGTATATTCGTACATATTGCTATAATTGAATTGTGTTGAATCTGTAGGTATGATAAAGCGCTAAGCAGGGAGCAGAAAAACAAGAACGGTGGCAAGATGTATGTCCAGGACAAGATCGAGGAGTACAGCGACGAGATCTTCAAGCTTTTGGATGGCGGCGCGCACATCTACTTCTGCGGTTTGAAGGGGATGATGCCTGGGATTCAGGACACCCTCAAGAAAGTGGCTGAGCAGAGGGGGGAGAGCTGGGAGCAGAAGCTATCTCAGCTCAAGAAGAACAAGCAATGGCACGTCGAGGTCTACTAGGATCCGAGTGTTCAAGGATTATGATTGTTGCGCAGCAAAAAAGAGAAGACAAAATGCATGATCTGATGATTCTTGTAGGGTGGTGTAAAATCATCATTTTTTTTCTGAATATGAATCATAAAATCACCCATGTAATTCATTAGCTTCTGCATCACATGATGAACGAAAGGAAGCATGTAACTTTTGCCTGTCACTATTGCAGCTGGAACCTTTGCTATCCACCATACCGTAAGGTGTTTTGTCTGAAGCTGATTTTCAGGTACCTGTCAATCTGTCATTGTCTATGCACATAAAAGTGATGGGATATCGTTGATTCAAATCATTAAAATATAATCCGCTGAAAAAAAATCATTAAAACGTGCTCTTGGAGGCTGGAGTAGCCATCTTGTGACTAGTGAGCTTATTTTTTTTTTCGAATGGTTAGGCCGTTGTCGACGTTTTATATAAAAAAGAAGTGTCCTATTTATAGGAGAAAAGGGGACCAAAGTACCAAACCTTACGATGCCTGTGACTTGTGAGCTGTTTATGTTTAGGGTCTTTTCAAGTGTTTTATAGCAAATTTCATCAGAATTCAGATGTCAAACTTGAATTTCAGCTGTCTATCCAGATTTGCAGTATTAGATGGTGTCTAATCAAATGTTAGCTTGCTATATTTCAGAACAGAGGAAATAGCACTCTTATCTGATCTCACTAAATCTTCAGAGAAAAATGTGAAATACCTGCATTTGTTGCTGAGCTATGCTTTGGCCCATTCAGAGTTCTGACCATTGATGATCAAAATTCACCAGCAGCAGCAGCCACATTGTGCAGATGTGAATGACGTTATTCAGATCAAGCTGAAGTAAATCAAAATCCTCCTGGTACAAAATATACAAACTCCGAACTACCCTTGCGATTTTATGACACCCACATGCTTTGTCCTGTAACTAGTAGATTACATGAGCTGTTTTTCTGTTTAATCACCTAACGCCACCACAAACGTTAACGTGCCTCAGCACAATCCCAACAAGATCTGAAATCTGACGCTATACAGCACTAAGGTGTCTTTTCAAGTGAATGGAATTAACAGAGATTTCACGGAAATTGAACCAACTCCTGTTAAATTCTTGCATTCCAAAGAAGCCGTAAAAAAACAAAAAAAAACAGTGTTATGCAAAACTAGAAAGCATGGTAAATAATTCTTTTGGTCATTTTTTTAAATATTTATATCATAAATGACTATCATAGTAATCCCTCTGTCCCATAAAAAGTGAATCCAACTAGATATGACATATTTTAGTCCTATAAATCTAAACAAATATATGTCTAGATTCGTAATAATAGAATATATCACATTCTACTACAAGGTTAGTTTTTTTAGGGAGGGAGAGAGTATAGGATTTTTCATCACAAATTATGTACAAGAGCCAAACTGAATTTAAAGTAACTGTAAAATTTCCATACCCTCTTCTTTTCTCCATGAGAATTTGGAAGTTGAAAACACTATGGTTTGCTCCGATGGCCTATATCACCTATTCTCTCCGTCCCAAAAAAACTCAACCTGATATGATTCCTTCTAGGAAAACGAATCTGAATAAATGGGACTAGGAGGGGTCACATCACCTCTTAGGTTGAGTTTTTTTTATGGAGGGAATATGCGGATAAATGTATTGTCAGTGTCACGCTGTGTTTAGTTCACGCTGAAGTTTGGTTGAAATTGGAACGATATGACTGAAAAGTTGTGTATGTATAAAAGGTTTGATGTGGTGGAAAGTTGAAAGTTTGGAAAAAAAATTTGAAAATAAACAGGGACTGAGTTTGCCCCCATTCCTCTTCGCCCTCTTCTGGTGACAGGTGGGGCCTACAACCTGCGGTGGGCCCCACACCCCGCCGACGTCAACCCGATTAATCCAACCGCGGCCACGTAAGCAGGCCGTGACCTGGCGGCGATCCATTCGCCGTCTCCCCCTAACCACCCCCACATACTACCACCCGCGTCGCGTCTCCATTTGCTTTCGCCTAGTACTGTACTAATCACTCTCGAAATCGCAATTACTACCACCGTAATAATCTCGCCGTCACCCTCCGCGGCGGCGTGCGCTGCTCCGCTTCACTCCCTTCCATCTTCCATCCATCCCCGGTCGCTGTCGTCTCCGCCCCGCCCAGCACTGACTTGTCCGTTTTATCCGCCTCCGCTTCTCTTCCACTGACCCCTTTGGCCTTTTTGGATGTCTCTAATCCATGAGAGTGATTAGTTGGAGCTGTAAGTACACCAACAAGCCCTAATAATAGCGAGGCTCGTCAGTTGGGAGGAGGGAGTGGCGGGAAGGAGGAGGGGAAGTTGCCGAGCCAGCGTTGTGGCGGCGGCGGCCGGAGTCGTCGGACGCCATGGAGGCCATCCAGCCGGTAAGCGATCCGACCTGATTCCGTCTCTCTACTCCTGTGATGTGATCGCGGCTGATACGTGCGCCTCGTGTTTATTTATTTATTTACTGTTTTTTGTTGTTGTTCTTCTGCTTGATCATGAGGATGGGAACTGGGTTCGTCGGTTTGCCTTTTTTTTTTTTTGGGTTCCTTTTTATGGTTTTTTTTTGGGTTAAATTCTCTGCAGTGACTTTTAGTTCGTACGGTTGTATCATCCCGCTATATTGAGATTTCTTTAGAAATATTCAGGATTTCGCCTGTGTGCTTTCTGACGTGTTCGATGATCAGTTATTTGCTAGCTCTTCACAATTCAGTACTCATGTGAGATCGCAGTATATTTATTCATTCGTTTAATTCAATTTCAAATGAAGTTGACCCGCATCATTCTGATGCCCACGGTTCAATTCTGTCATGTTTTTATCTACTTTAATCTCAAGATTGAATTCGATATCTGCTCGCATCATCAAACTAAGTGTGAAAATGGGTGCAGGTGTTGAGTGACAGATTGAACCCGTTGATCCACCACAGATCAGCTTTTCCAGCCACTGTTGTGCAACCTCAAGATCATGGTGACAGTGTTCCGGGCTTGTGCAGCGGATCTTTTCTTGACACCAGGGGCACGCTTAGCAGCGGATCAATGACATCTGAAGATTCACCGGCACTGACACCGAGATGGTTGTCCATCAAGTCCAACTCCAGCTCTGACAACTGCTTTGAAGGATCGAAAAGAGCGGTATCGTGGTCAGACCGGCATGTTTTCAATCCAAATGGGCAAGTCAACTATGCAGAATTCATGGATTTGATGAAACAGGAGCTTGATACCCAGCTTGATAGGCTCAAGGGGGATGTAACTGGGCTGGAAAACTTTGCGTTGCCAGATAATGGGTATATAATTGGTACACACCTGGGCATGTCTCTTGATGTGATGCTGATTGAGATTGATGAGAGGTTCAATGCCTTGAAGTTACTGCTGGCCGCGGTGTTTCGGAAGGCTAGGGAGATGGACAGCTCGTCGGTGTCTGATCTGCAATGGGAGCATGAGTTGCAATTGGAGGTCATCAACATTACAATAGGAGAATTCATCAGTGGCTTGCAAGAGGAGATGGAGAGGAAGCTGTATGAGCAAATTTCTATGACAAACTCCATGAGTAAAAATTGGCAGGATGCCATAGCTCAATTTGCCAGCATGCGCGATGATCTGGGTGCTCTTTCTAAGCTATTGTTGCCCTCACTACAAGAATCACATATTTCTCACAGCAAGCATGAAACTTCAAGCAACAGGAGCAATAGGTGGAAGTACAACATCTTTGGAAAGAAAAACAAGGAGGATCATTCATCTTGCACGGAGGAAAATAAGAGTTTCAGGAAACAGAAGTCCATGGTTGTCTCGGAAAAATCTGACTTCCGTCACCTGAACGGTATGAGTAAAGAGGAGATCATAACTTATTTTAAGTCCGAAATGAGCAAATTGAAGAGGATGCATGAATTGGATTTGCAGGAGAAGACCGAGGAGCTCTTCAAATTCAAACGGGAGAAGGGACTGCTTACTCTCAAGAATGATGTGGAATTTGAGCCGTTAAGAAAGAAAATTCCACAGATTATTTCTAGAATGGACCAAATTATTTCGAAGAACATAAAGATGCCTTCACTTTGCATGACTCATGATGGACTGGATGAAAGATGCATATCAGCAAAGAGAATCGATTCTTTATATTACGAAAATCAGCATCTTAGAGGTTTGCTTGCAGATAATATGAAGGATGTCAAGGAATTATCATCTCAGCTATCTGAAGCCAGTAAAGAAATGTCTATTCAGTTGTCATCAGAAGACGATCTCCTGAGACAAATTGCCAAAATTAAAGAAGAATATGAGGACCTCCAAATCGAAGCCGGTGTTAGGGATGGAGTGTATCAAACTGTTACAAGAAAGTTGCTTGATGATTCTATGAACAGCATGCATGATGCTGCAACGAATTTTAGTACAGAACTGTCTTCTCTTGAAGCTATGATATCTGAAAAGGAGAAGGCTTTGTGTTTGTCAAATGAAGAAAACCGAATGTTAAAAGAAAAAATAGCAGAGTTAGAGCAATGCTTGATCCAAGATAAACAGGAAGATCCAGAAGTCATCAAGCAAGAGAGTACAGAGATCATTTTGCGTGATATAGAGGTGGCGCCTCACATATCACCAAGAAGATCACATGAGACTCCCAAGCAAGATATGCAATATGATGAACTTGTCAAACTTAACTCAAGTTTAGAAATTGCTTCTGCTGCATTGAAGGAAGTTGAAAATAAAAATATCGACTATAATGGTATTTTCACCAAAAATGAGCAAGAAAAGCAACTGGAGTGCATTTTAATATCTATTATGAAGTTGTCAAAGGAATTTGTGGAGATCGAGCAAAAATTATCAGTAGAAAGAAGTGCAAGCAGGTTTGTCTTCCTTTCCACTTATTTTTTCTGTAATTGCATCGACTTACTACTTGAAAAATATAAATCCAATTTGGCATATCAAATATCATCTACAGCATATCAAATACAAGGTTTTGTTAGTATCTTTAATACATTATATAGGATTGATTTAGAAGTGTATATGTTGTCGCTTATTGCTTGTGAAAACTGCAGCCTGGCTCTTACCAAAACCTGATCTACAACTTCTGCTGTCCTTTTTTTTAAGAATATGCTCCATTATAACTCGATGCGATTATTGTTGCCTTCAGGTCAGAGGATTTGAGTGATCATTGCAACCACATGGTCAGACAAGCCGTTGTACTAACAAAAATAGGCCTTTGGTACAAACAAATGCTAGAAACAAGGCGTTCTGAGCTCCAGAAGGCTGAAGCCAAGGTAATTCTTTGTTTTTGCCTGTCCAATTTCCCTTTTGAAAGTACACCAAATTTAAAGCACAAACCAAGGGTATATTCTAACTACCCTTTGAGAACTTGAAGATTTGTGGAAATACCATTAAAGGGGCTAAGCATGGAAGCACTCTTTAGTTTTATGTTCTTCCTCTAGTGAGTTTCTTCTTGACAAACTGATGCATAAATACAGCCCATAGGCTTATTTAGTAAGGACTAAGGACAAACACCTCATATCCTATCATGATCCAACAACTCCTAATCTCAACTTATGTCACACCTCGGTTTTCTTTTCCTTTTTTTTTTTTTGGGGGGGGGGGTGGTGGGGGGGGGGGGCACTTTTCTTCACACTGAATACTTCATTTATTAATTAAGCTTTGTTTGACTACAATTGTGATATATCATTATAAATTCAAAGAGACAACGTTGAAATATTTCCTATGTGATTCAGGTTGTCATTTTGGGCGACAAGGTTAATGCACATTTAAACCTTCTTCAGAAGATATATGTAACTCTTGATCGCTACTCCCCTACATTACAGCAATATCCTGGGGTAAGTGTTGTATATCCTGATATAGTTGCTGCTTAGAGCATTCGATCTCCAGTTATTGTCTATATTCTCAGTTTGCAAAGAGTTTGCATGCTTGGATTGATGTATCCTGCAATGGCCAGTTTAATAGTGGCAACAACTGAGTAATAATATAAGTTCTCTGTATGCAGTT
Source organism: Oryza meridionalis (assembly GCA_000338895.3). Lineage (NCBI taxonomy): Eukaryota > Viridiplantae > Streptophyta > Magnoliopsida > Poales > Poaceae > Oryza > Oryza meridionalis. The sequence continues at coordinate 36,674,193 of CM002526.2, read as the reverse complement.
GCTAGATGCTTTCTTGAAGACATGCAAGCTTGTTGCAGGTTTGAGAAGTAATCAGAACAAAGATGATACAACAGCATAAAAAGGGCAACTAGGTGAGACAAGAAGAAATATGTTTTTAATTAGTAGTTTAAATTTCTCAACTGTGAATTGCAGCCTTTGATTAATAGCATTTCTTTAAAAGAAATCTTTGCACCACCTGTCACCCTTGCAATCATCATCGACTTCAAATTTTCAATATGATTTCCCGTATAGGTTTATATTCATATTATTGTTATGTATGAATTGTGGTGAATTTTCCACTGTTGGGTATTGAATAATGAATACAAACAGTGCAGACATGCTCAAGAGTAGACTCATGACGACCTACTGCCAGGAGGGTACAACTGACACACTGATGTCCTGGCTCATCTGCTCATGTGCATAACCAATTAGCCATGTGAAGCTCCAGTTGTAGATCAAGTGGAGGATTCTCAGACTGAATTATCGATATCATAGGATGTTGATTGTTGATGCGTATTTCGAACCAGCTGAAGTAGCACTCACCTTCTGATCTGCAGCTATATATATACACGTTCAGAAAATAGCTCCATGTAGTGTTTGTAGGTCATGCAGTTATACGTACAGGCCAGAAACTCAGAACCACATTCTGTAGAGAATAATTATCAGCCAGTGGCCTGGTAATGTACAGATTACATTGTGCAGGTCTTTGGGTAGACGGGATAGGCGCATCTTTGTTTAGCCAGCTACACGTTTTGTAATCATCCATTATGTAACTGTTTTCATCTTTCAAAACTCATATTGCCAACTAACTGTATAGCTAGATTACCTGTATAACGAGAAACTTTGGTCCATGTTGGATGTTGCAAGTTTTAGTTGCATGTCATGCTTGTGTATTTTTTGTTAGCCCAACAAGGTTTATAAACTCAGGAGTTCACGGTTGTAACGTAACATTCTGAAATATCATTAACCTAATTCTATAAACCGGAATTAAAAATATACTTGACTAACAATTTGTCTACGAAACAAACGTTCAGTTGGTCCGTGATGCAAGAGTATCAAAGTTTTATATGTTGATTTTCTTTCTGCTTTTTTGGAATTATCAGGCTATACTGGGATTTGTTTCTCCATGATCACACGACGTTGGCACCTCCGATTTGTGGGAATCATTGATTACAAAACTGTTATGAGTCCGTGCCAGTCTAACATGAGTGATTAATGACAAAGCTAACAACATAAGTATTTTAAGTAATCGAGCCATAAAACATATCAAAACATGAAAACCCACTGGGGTTGACCGTATCTGAGACGATATGCTCTGACTGATTTGTATGACCAGTGACAACACACAAGGTTGTCACAGTTTGCCTCCACTTATCATGTGATGCACAATTACCGTAGTACGCTTCTGGTCTTTGATTTTGTGACAGACTCAATAAGCCGGTACATCCATCGGTCAAGCATTCCTGTATCGCAGGAGACGGTATCAGTTTTAGAGTGAAATTGTTATTATTACTCCCTTTTTTAAAAAAATAACACTCTAAAATCATGCATATGAGATTACCAATGAACTATTGCTACTGACGCCAATCCCTAACACCAGCATACTTTTAAAACACACATTCTTGTAGGCTGTCGTGGCATACCTGTCATTGCAAAGGTACCGCCAAGAACTGCACATAGTCGGGTGAGGAAATGCAGGAAGTTCCTTCTTTCTTCTTTGATTGTGACTGTAATTGGTGAGAGATCATACAAGAAGTACACAGCTGCAGAAGGAAAACATATTAGTCCTGGAAACAGATGAATATACCATGCTTGTAGTGAAGGGAGAGTTACCTGGCCACGCGGACCTATCAGTAGCGCGTTTAGGAACAAAATACTCGGTGACAGAAAACTGATTTGTTGGCAACACCTGCTTTGAGAGATATCTGTACTCGGTTGGAACAATCTGCATATCAATTACAACAGATGAGGACACTTCTTCTCAAACAAATAATGTGATGGATTTCCATCTGATCTGATGGTGAAACAGCTCCAAAGAACGATTTACATAGGTTTGTAGCAAAAGGACAAAAAAGTTGGAGGAGGGATGGAGTTCTTTTCCACAAGGCTCCATAGATGATTTTGAATTATGTATATTTGTGAACTTCTATTTTCATGATTACATCCTCTTTCGCAAGCCTTGTCCATGTTGGAACTTGCAAATTGCTGTCTGGACATGAACTACTAAATGAATGACTACTCAAACTCACCTTGATATAGTATTTGAAGGTCCCACTTGTGTCATGGAGTATCCTTGTAGTCTCATCCAGTGGATTATGAATTCCAGGATATTTTGGACCAAAGGATAGATCATGGATGATATGACTGACATTCACATGGCTTGACCCATCAAAAATCTACATACAACAGATGAAAATGAAAATTTACATAGAGAAAGTAATAACAATACAAATAAAAGCATAAAACACTTATTTATAGGTAGCACAAGAAGAGGCTGAAATCACCGAGGCCTTTATGTGCTAGTTAGGCTGCATACCAGAGTGTAGTACACCATAAGACGGGGCTAGCAAGCCACCTATGCAGCATAATAAATCAATTAGGCGCCTTAGGCAGTAGTGCGCCGCCTAGCTACCTAGGTGGTTGCTTTTTAATGCATATTTTTCATAAAAATCGAACAGACATAAGCACATCCAATGTAAAGAAAATATTGTGGTTCATATAAGCTGACAATTATACAGTGTGATGGCCACAAGAAGATACTTCCCACGTCCTGTTTTTTGTTCCAATCCCAGCTTGATCTGGTGTGCACCAAACTGGTGAATATTGAGTTGTTTACTGGCTAACTTATTATTATTTTTATCATTAGGTTGTGTTCTTTTCCTTCTTTCGTAATCACTGGCATCTGTTTACCATTAAAACATTATCCTAATTGTGGACAGTTTTAGGAATTCTTGTACAAGATGCACAAAGCACTTGTCCAATATGGCATTACCAGGAAGTAGGAGCTGGCTGGTTTCAATAGTTTCTGAAGGGATTTTTAGTCGAATAATTTTAAACCCTTGTGAACATGATCTGTCATAAACTGAAAATCTAGAAGCTTATACAATAATCCTGGCAACTTCATACAAAAAGAAAGTAACATATTTTACAGCAAAAAGTATACAGATGGAAGCACAGAAGTAAACAAATATGCAGTTTTAGATGAATAACCTTCTCAGCAACAAAAATGTTCAAACCATGAACCGAGATATGGAAGTTACCAGCAACCCTCTGCACATCTAGAACACCATACACCTGTGAAAATTGAAAGCAAAATGTTTTAACAAGTACATGGTATGCCTGATGATAATAGCCTTAATAATACCATTCCATAAATTAAAGGATACTGGTAGAGGAATATCTTACTCGGCACCCTTCACCATTTTCCATTGCTTGTTTCACACTCTTAACCATTTTTTCTGCATCTTCATTAAAGGTGTGCTCTTGCTTCTTTTGTTCATCTTGATGCTCATGGTCATGATCTGTTAAACCACTAGCTTATTATGTATAGAAAAATAAGCGCCAAGAGATTGTCAACTAAACTGCGTTTTCAAGGGGAAAGTTTCACATTAAGAAGCGATAAGGTAGGGTTTTTTTACTTAAGTAGATAATCCCAATAAAATAACTAGATTTGATTGTTTTTTATCTCCACTAAAAGTATTCGAGTTAATGACAGTGATGGTAAGTTCTACATCACCATCCCTCCTCCCACCTTCCCAAAATGACAATCCATATGTTACTCGAAACGAGAATTAATTCTTTCCGATGCTAATTTTTCAGCAAAGACAATGTTTGACCATGACAGGAAGCTCAATAGCTAATTATTGGAACCATTTTTTTGGGGTGGCTGGTACATCTTTCCAGAAAGTACCAAAGCAAGCTCGATAGCACATTGTTGCAATCAATTTTCTTTTTTGCTTGAACTTATATACTAAGAAAGGCAAACATTATATTACTAAGAAATACTATTTCCATGCTTGAACCCATTCCAGGCTACGTACTTAATGGAACATTCTAAATAAAGCATATTGCTCCATCACATCAGACATTTTAACTAAATCAGTATAAAGCATGTTGGCACATCAAATGGGACATTCTGACTATAACATATTGTCAATAGATTTAGTTAATTTGTTGTCTCAAGGGTTTCCCTAGATCTGTGTCCTTAATATATTACTTAAAGTATTGTTTGGATAATTGAACCACAATTATAACTGCAAACAACTATTACTAGCGAGCTGCAATTTACAGTGAGCAAAAGAAGGAAACAATGTACACACTAGGGACTGAAACAACAATAATTCATATGGCAGTTCAGTGTACATTAGTTTTATCTTTATGGAAGCAGCAGAGTATACCATGATTGTGAGTCCCATGCTCCTTCTCAACTAGATCATTTAAATACTCCGTACCAATGATATGGCCATACTTATCCAAGCGAAGCTGCATTCAGCAGAAGAGGTAAGGTTAGAAACATTATATGAGTGCCAGATACTGAATTGAGAAAAATACTATGGTACAACTTTTGTTGGGAAAAAACATATTTGTTTTGTAAAAATGAAGAATACTGCTTGCACTAGAGAAAGACATGCACTGCCAGTCAACGGCTAAAAGAAAATGTTCACTTCTAGGTGCATGAATACTAGGACTGCACCATGGATAGCGAGTATGTGTTATTATCCATAATTAAGGGATGTATTATTACCGCGTCATAAGCAATGAGGATAATTAGTGCAACTACTGAATGTCTATTATAGAACATACACTAAGTCACAGAGTAACAAAGTGTTCATGTCAGGTGGTACCTTCCAAATATTTGTATGCAAGTCCACTTCATGCTTGCCAGACATGTCAATTGCATCCACACTCAAGACTAAACAAAAGAGCCAGGGGAAAAAGGTCAAACCATAATCTCCTTGCAAACCAACGTTGAAAAGAAACCTCATATCGAACTGATAAGAATGCATTTAATCAATAACTGACCTTCACATGGTAGAGAAGGAAATGACATATTTATATGAATTGGCAGAGTTTCTCCTCGTTTCAGATCTACAGACATCTGCAGACAGCATCAATTAGATAGTGATGGCTCATGTCATGATTTCTTAGTAAGATACTCCCTCCATCCACAAAAGTTACACCTATTACTTTTGTCACTAAGACCAAGGAGAAATTAAATCATCTTAGATGTTACAAAATCAAGGAGTAAATGCAAGCATGCAACCAATGAGTATTTAGATGACTCTTTGGGTTCTAATCAAACATTTAATTTATCTCTTCATTTAAGTCTTGAATACATAAAGACTGCAAATAGGAACAACTTATTTGGAAAAATTCAAATGTGAAATATGTCTAACTTTTGTGGATGGAGGGAGTATGTGAGAGGCCCATGAAATTGGCATTGGTAAGGACCGAAGCAAGGAATGAAAAATCATCATATCCAAATAGCAATCAGTAGATATTTAAAACAATTAGAATAATGTAATTCAATGAAAATCATGGTTAAGTTCTCCAAGATACCCTTCTGTTATTATACAGATTCTCGGTTAAATAGACCAAAACAGGATAGCTATTACCTACATACATATTCCCATTACTAATGAAATATCATTAAAAGCTGTTATTGAGTGGCAAAATAACCAACTTATATGCAAAAGTACAGTAAAGTTGCACATGCTAGACATAGAAGAAAAGGAAACAACCAACCATACCTGATGAACAGTATAGGTGGTAAGATAAAATTTGAGCTCGTGCGCGAATAACGTAACCATTATAATTAGTCCAAAAATCGTGACTGCAAACATATCCATAGTTGCACAAATCAACCAAACATCTCCAAATGAAACATCAGTACCCACAGGACAAAATCATGAAGAAATAGGATCTCCCATACCGATAGCACCAGAGTAAGTCTTCTTTAGTAAGTGGTCTTCCGCATGGGGGAAGGCATTGAAATTTTTCAGAGACGGTATCCTCCCCATTTTTCAGCTGCCACAAACCATATCAGCGTTGTCATACAGGAATAACGCACTGTCCTAATGTTGCACGAAACCAAGTAGAAACTCTCTAACATTTCACTCGAATTCTTCGATAACAAACCCTTCATAGGATATAACAGTAACGATCTTCAATTATCTCTCCATGAACATAATGCTACATTTTCACATAAATCACTTAACGTCTCCGAATGATTGTAACAGTATATCATCCATCGAATTACCAGATCCATCCAAATCCCCAGAATTTTCCCAGAGCCCACACGGATAAGACAGCCTCCGCTCTCGCAAAACAAAAAAGGGACAACGAGCTACTTCCACATCCCTCAACCGCAACGGCAACACCAACACACCGATCCCCCAGAATTCGAACCCGGAGGACCAGATCGGACGACGAAAGGGAGCTCGCGGACGAGACGGAGCTCGGGATTCGCTCGCTCACCTGGGGGGCAGGAAAAGGCACGGGGCCGGAGCTCGATTTCCACGGGCGGCGGAGCTGAGATCTCACGGCGGCCTCGCCGCCTCAGGGCACCACGCCGAGACCGGCGGCGACGGCGGAGGCGGAGGCAGGAAAAGTCTCGTGTCGTCGCGGTCGGAGCCGAAGCCGATGAGGAGGAAACCGGAAACCCAACAACCCGAAATACCTCTCCCTGCTCCCCACGCGTCCTCCATGGGTGAATCTCCACCGTCCATCTTTGATCGGACGGTCAGGAACCATCCCCAGCTGACGATGGGCTTTTTTTCTTCGGCCCATTGGGCTTGCATTTGGGCCCATTTGTTTGTATGTGGCTAAAGCCCACCAGAAGAGAGCTGTGGCCTCGTCTCGTCTCGTCTCGTCGCCGGCGACGCTCACCGACGACGCGACCCCGGCGACCGGCGGCGCCGCCCCCGGCTCCCTGACCCGCCGCGGCCGCTCGGGGTAAGGCGGAGGCGGTTCCCCTGTCGGCGCTCTCGCCGCAGGTACGCGACGTTGCCTCTTCTTGTTCGTCCCCTCCCCGTGCTCCGGCGATGTCTCGCCGTTCCCAGATCCGCCTCCGCTCCCGTGCTCCCCCGCCGTGCGTTGACCTGGCCTTGCGCGGGTTAACTTTTTGCTATCTTGATTAAGCTATTTTGGGTGGTCATCTGGCTGTCCCCCGATTGAACAGCAGGGATCGATTCCTTGTTGGGGTTGGGCATTTCGGCTTTGATGGGAGACGCCAAGGAAGGAGAGGAGGAGCGGCCGCGCTGCGTCGGCTGCGGCCGGCGTGTGAAGACGCTCTACGTGCAGTACTCCCCGGGCAACATCCGTCTGATGAAATGCGTAAGGGAGGAACTATTGTTGTTGATAGGGCATGTGTAAAATTGTAACTCCTTTTGTCATGTGCGTGTAATCTGTTTAAGTTTGGATGCCCTGTTCTTGTTGCAGGATACCTGCAAGGCTGTTGCTGATCCCTACATCGAGTGCGAGTTCATGGTGCGTTGATCTAGCAGTGATGATATCGAATTTCTCGCCATACTTGTGTGATCCGATTGTTTGCGTTTCATATGCAGTTTATTTACTGCTGAACTGATGAATTGAGTTGAGCGTTTAACTATTCTTTCTTTTTTTTTTCTAGATAATCTTGATTGATCTGATTCTACACAAGACAAGAGCATATCGTCATCTTCTATTTAATAAGTTGAGGATTTATTCATCACTTGACAAGGTGGGAATTATATGGTATTCAAACTCGTTCACATGCTACTTTTAGTTAAAATTAAAAAGGAGGTGGGCTCAGCTCGTTTGAAGTTTCCTGAGCTCTTTTGATGTTTACTTCCGTTTTCTTCATCAATGCTTCTTCTTAGTTTTACCTGTACTCTGTCCTGTCTATCTGTCATGCTGCTCAAGAATTATTAGCTTCATCTGTCTTAGATCTGCTTGTTAGTTATATTCTTGGTGTCTATGTTCTGTATTACATGATATCTTTAGCCATTTATGCCTTGTCAGTCCATTCGACAATAGCTTAAAATAGCCAATCCCATGGAATACATAGTTTTCTATTCATTCAAGTTATAACTGCATAGTTTGGTAATGTTTTCGTAATAACTTTCTGTCATTTTATGGTAGTTCCATTAGCCATTATGCCCTGATATTTTGATTTGTTTAGTGGGGTATGTCAAGACTCAAGAGTTACATTTTCCTATGTTCCTGAGTTTGTTCTTTTCAGGGAGTACTGGTGTTGTCCATTCTGACGCATCTTGTTCTTGATGCATGTATCCATTCTATTTATAAATGTTCATCTTCAATTTTGGTTGTTTTGAAGTATATATTCAACTTAAGCACCCCTTAACTATGTAAGTCAGAATATCTTTTTCAAGAGGCAACAAAGCTGATGGGGATTCTTCCATAAACATATTCTCAGCGGTTCTCAATTGCAGCAAGGTAATTAAAGTTGACTGCATTGAGAAGTTCTATGTTTCTGCTGCTCATTACCTTAGTAATGTATCCGGTGTCTGTTATTCTTCAGGTTCTGGGCGATGCATTGTTAGGGAACATCGTATTTATGGCCATGTTATTCTTGGAAGTGCAATTTATCCTAAAACTATCTTTTGATATTAGAAGGTACATTGAATACCTGTGATGTGGAAGTTTCAATTACATTTGTTGGTAGTTCATTACGCGCAAATGAATTGTTGAGTTATTCTCAATTGGAATTATGCAACCAGTAGGGATTCTGTAACAGTACACTTCTGTTGTAGAAGATGAACCATATCAGAATTTCACATTAAATGTGTCATGGGTTAACAGTTACACTTTGTCATTTCTCAGGTATAGAGAGGTTCTGTTAGCCGTCATCATTTCAAGCTACTTCAAGTTATTTCTCATGGCAATGATGGTATAGAAGATTTGTGTGTATGATTTATTTCTAAGTTTTATTTGACTTTTTTATTTCCTTTCACGTTCATCATAAAATTTTGCAGGTTTGGGAGTTTCCGTCATCTGTTATATTCTTTGTTGAAATTTCTGTTCTCTCTTCAAATACTGTAGCACTGAGAGGTAAGTGCATATTTTCTTTCCGCGGATAATTCTCGTCTCTGTTTATGACAATTTAAACTGTTGTATCAATGTTGTTTAGCTGTCCCTTTTTCTTGTGCTCCCACTCCAGTAACATTCATGTTCCCTCCATTGGGTATATAGAACTTATGCAGCATCCCTGGTCATTGAATGTAGCTGTGTTGAAAAGCATGTAGAAAAGCTGGAAACCATAGATTTTAGTGTCATTGCTTTATGTATGTTGTGTGAACTGGCACTGAATTACAGAATCCTAGTAACTCTGCAGTCCTTCCACAAGCACTACTTTACTAGATTGTCACAATCTCCAGTGATTGGATCATATTGATTACCAAACGTCTGCATCAAATAATTGAGGTGTTGCACATCCCACCGTATCATACTGAATTGATTGATAGATGCCTCAGCTTTATTGTTTCCATCTTCTAGATTTTTCTTTGAAATAAGCTGCAAGTCCAATACAGAATCACTAGTATAGTGAGTATATTACTCCCGATACTTCATATTTGAACGCTGGATAGATATAACCTAAATATAAACAGGTTCATCGTTCTGAAGCATAAATATATCGATGCACCCTTCTCTTTTCTAGAAAAAAGTACTGACAGGGATGTTCTTTGATGAATAGGAACCTAATACATAGCTCATACTATTGATGATCACAATGTTCCTGTTTCTTTTGCAGTTGTGACGGAGTTTTCGAAGGCCCATTGCTTCGGAGTCTGCTTTGGAGCGCACGCAGCAAGATACCTGACTGAGCGATGGCTTCTTGGGTCGCCATGAACCCAACCGCCGTGCTTCCTGCAACCATCAAGCTCCCTGTAGCTCGTGGTGCCCCCCAAATTCATCAGGATTCAGGACCGCCCGCCATGCTTCTTGCGTCCATCAAGCCCCGTGTAGGTAGCTGTACTCCCCAGTTTATGCAGCATCTAGGCATACTGTGCCGCTTTGATGAGCTTGCTCTGATGAAACCAAATCTAGTCATTTGCAATGCACTCACTGACTATGATACACACTGTTCCTGTGAGTTGCAACTGGAGTGTCTCTTAGGCCTTTTGTACGAGATGTTGAGAAATCCTCTCCTAGTTTCCCCACCTAACTGGGGAGTACGTTACACAACGTTTATGGCTGGTCTATTTTCGTGTACTTATGCCCAACGCAGTAGCTGCTGCTGCTCCTGTTCAGCGAAGTACGCAATGAAAGGGCCTGTTCACCTTCTGATGATTGTAACGGTGGCTTCTGAAGAGGTATGCTCCCTTTGTTCCATTTGCAATACAATGATACGAATACTATAGACTTGTGAAGACAAATGAGTACTTAGGAGGAGGAAGGTTCTGAATATTACTCTTAACAAGTTGGGCAGCAGCAGCAGGGTCTCAGTTCAAGAGTTTTGTTCTTCAGTGCTCTGAACCTTCTTGAATTGAACCTGTCCCTCTTTTCCTGTGCTCCTTCCCTGCCTTTTGCTGTTTACCACCACCAAATGCTTATCTGCACTAACACCAAACAGCTCCAACAAATATGAAATCTGCCTCCTAATCCACAGTTTTGTTAATCACCTGCACTGAGGCGAGAACTATTATAATTCGTTCACCCTGCTCATGATACATACAAGATGATGTATCGAGTAGACAGGGCACAAAGTTTGCTTAAACAAAATTACACTTTTCCCCGGAATTTAAAAAACTCACACTTTTGTACGTAATTTGCGCTAATCTGCGTGTGTAAAGCATCGCATTATCGGTTGGGTTGCGATCATCGCGGCCGGCACCACTGAAATTAACAAGTGGAGTACGTGCGCACTTGTTTAGTGTGAATGTGTGATAGCTTTGGTCGTGTTTGCTTCAGTCTTCTGTGGAGCCTCCACTTTAAACAAGCTCCTCTCACACCATCATTTTTAGGATTAGGACAAATAGCACACTAATTTTTAGGATAAGGAGCACACTATCTATTGCGATGAAAACTAGACCAAGTCAAGAATTAAGACACGAGAAATAGATTTCTTGTTTTTTTTTGTCTGAAATCGTTGTACTTTTAGTAATTTTTTTATTTATGTGTAGTTGGAACAAGAAAGTTCAGAATTTGTGTGCTTGAGGCAAGCGGCCAGCAAACAAGAAGAAATAGATGAAGCATCATCAAGGCTTTCTTTTAGCTGTTTAATATTTGTTGAAATGATCACTGTAGTTAGTAAAAGAAGTTGCAACTAATTAATCTCCGCAACTTTTGACGAATGTTCCAATCATTATGGATTCGGGTGCTACAACTTAATTAGTGAGCTTAAGCACATCAATCGTTACGTGTTACGTCAGATTTCCTTAGCAGCTATGAGAACCTACACTCACATATATCACACACCAAGCGTTCCCTAAAGCTAACTAACAAAGCTTAAATTCTACAGTAGCAATGAGTAGCTAGCGGCGAATCGTATCAGGAAACAAGATGAGTAAAATAAATAATATAATCTAAAACTTTATGAAAGATACTTGTCAAGACATAATAGTCTTATATCCTCCCTTGACCTTTGTGTTGTGTAACTTTCTTATCATCTACTACTATAGCTAGTGCTGTCACCTTTCAACATCTTCCAACAAGAAGTGGAATTATAATATGGAATTGATTCTAATCACTGTGGCTCAACTTTTTTTTTTTTGAGACGGTGACTACTTATGGGCAACGCGAGATTTTAAGTTCTTTGTCTGAAGAATATTTTATCTTCGGACCGTAAATCAAGCAAAATTCAGTGGCCATGGAATGTGGCTCTCTTCAACCGAGTCACCAAATTACATGATCAACAGCTATTAATCATCTTGTGCACCAAACCTTAGCTTCAAAGAATACTTCCTTGTGCATGATTGCACTGCAATATATGAAATATGACCAGAAAATTCCTTGTCCTGTCATGTAGATTTCAGGGCCATCACTGGTTGTACCGGACCTACTCTATTTTAATTTGGGCCATTGCAACATGAACAAACACACCCAAAGCTTCCAAACTGATCCACAACACAGTCCCAAATCAATACGCTTATTTCATTTGTAGAACAATAACTTGATGTTTTTTATTTTAAATTGGATGGCAACAATAAGCAGCATACACATAAATCTTTTTTTTAGCTTCCTGATTTAAATTTCTCTCTTGACACCAAAGAACTAGGTAAAGAGAGGGGAAGTATGGCATAAAATGAATTTGGCAACATTAACCATAAATTTAGCTGACGTTGGCATGCTAGAAAGATTAAGCATTAGACTGGGGAACAAAGTTGGTCAAGCACCCGTGCTAGCTTACACTTAGCTAATAGGAAGCTTTTGCCGCTAAATGTGCGCCCCAACCACCACCTAGCTGCGTCTAATTTCCCATGATACGATCGATCATATCGATGCCTCTAAAATCCTTAATTAGGTCGAAACACAACACGCCAAGACGCGCTTAGCCAACACACATCAAGAGAACTAATTAATCACATCTTAATTGGTAGGAGAAGTGCAATGCTGATTAATCATTAAAAGGGATGAAATTAACTAGGACCCTGAGATCTTCATTTGAGCAAATGGGATTCATATATAGACTGATGATACCTTTGTTCCCAGTGTTGTCATGTACAATCACTCGGATTTGACGCCCTAACAATACATAACTCTAGTACTTGTCATGCATATTAACTAGGAAATTGATCTTAGCTAGGCCCCAAATTGATAGGGGGACACGCTATCTCGTGATAGTTATTGACGCCTACGGCCCATTACATAGAAAGTTACAGTTGTATTTTAGACAGAATTCACGGCCCAGTTAGTTGCAAGAAGTCACTGTGTCACCAGATGGCCTACAGCCTACCAGTGACCAGCCACCGGCCGTCCCATTTATGTGTTAAACCTTGTTTGGATGAGCTTATATATATCAGGTGTAGTTTCTACTGTAATCTCTGAAAATGATTTGTGTAACTCAAGTAGACATACACTCGTTTCATGCATATCATTCAAAATGTTACAAAAAAGTTTTTTTTTAGTAAAATAGATATAGATCACTACACAAACATATAAGATCAAATTCGATTTATACAATTTGAAAAAGAAACAGCGAATATCAACTATAAAAGTTGCACACTTTTGATAGCCACATTTATCATTTGTGTTTCAACTCATGTAAGTCGAATTTAAATTCGTATGTTTACGAAGTAATATATTACATACTGATCAAATTGTTTCAATTTTTTATGACTTTTTGAGTGACACATGAAACGAGTGTACCACTCAAGTAAAAAAGAAAAGCTTTCCCATAATCTCCACCTTCTCAAACAATAATTGAGAAGATTATAAGAACCAATCACTGCATAAGGTGTGCATGTGTACGTTTATAAAGACAAGTATGCGTGTTTGTGTATATGAGTGTGTTAAAAAAAATGAATTCAGACAATAATAAACTATTAACAAGAAGGCGTAAGCCAAGAAATTACACACTTTATATAGATTCTAGCTGGTTTAGTGACCAAATTGTTTCCAAGGCCTTACCTAGCTCTTCCTCGCCAAAAGAAAAGGAAAAAAAATGCAAGGGGTTTGCTTTTTTCTCTTCGTTTTTTTCTTTTATACTTTGTGGACATGGGGCCATGCATTCAGATGCTTTTCTCTCTAGGCATTAGGCAGCCACAGCCTCTAGGTATCAACCAAGCAGCAGCAGATTTCCCCAGCACCCCACGGGCGATTGCCCCCATCTGAAATAATTTAATCGATCGTTGGCAAATCGACGAAAAGTAAATACAGTAGTGGATTGTTCGTAGCTGATGCATGCTGATAATTATATATTCTTGCAATTATATATCTACCCCGGCCAATGCAGGAGCAGGATCGACGACATGATATATTCCCCGGTCTGTGATCGATCGATCTACCGGTTGCTATAAAGTGTACGTGCGTGCAGTGGCCATAGGATACCGGCATATTGTCACGTTGATATCAGTCCACGCATGCAGCCATGTACTACTCTGCTTACTAGGGCTGTGTTAAGTTCCTGAAAATGGAAAGAAGTTTGGGGAAAGTTGTTAGTTTTAAAAAAAAAGTTAGAAGTTTATAGATGTGACATGATGTGATGGAAAGTTGGGAATTAGAGGAAGTTTAGTGTGAACTAAACACACCCTAGTACTCTCTCAGTAGGCAGAATATAAGAAATTCTGGTATTTAAATCTTATTCTAAACTGTAGGAATTTGTAATACCATTCCGTTAATCACCCGTTATTTAATTTCTTTTCTATCTTACCTCTACTCGTTAATTATTTTTTTCTTAATATTAGTTAAAAATGCTTATATTCTTTAAAAAAAATACTACTATAAGAAAAAAAAACCAAGGAGGAACTTAATTATCAAATAATTACAATCGTGTAACTGAGAATTGAACACATGACCTTGGGGTTAAAATCACACACACTTTCTATCACCGCTATCAAGTGCATCTGGGGATATTACAATAGGCATCTGCGTGGTTTTCACATATCCTATGCGTCCACTGGGCCCAGGAGGCGTACGTTGGTGCATTGGCACGGCGAGTGTGGTGGCCCGGCGGCGGCGGAGGGCGCGCCGACGCGTCCTGATCGGGGCGGGCCGGCGATGTCCCCGGCCGCCCCGGCAAGCACGCATCTGAGCCGTACACCCCGTGCCCCCGGCATCTGCACCTGCGTGTACCGCTCGATCGCATCCGTCCGTCCGTATCTGCAAGCAATGCATGTATGACTGTGTGAGCAAAAGGTTGCCGAGTTGCATTGCAGATGAATCGGCTTGTTTACCTGTGTGGCTGTGAGTGCTTGCTGTTTGGTCTGGCTCGTACTAGGACACACATGCATACACGTACCGGGAAGAGCAACCACGTACTCCCTTCGCTTAAAAATAACATAACATACAGGGCCGGCTCAACATTTTTGAGGGCCCTAGACGAACTTCACAATATACACCCTTCAGAAGTTAAGGCTTTTTTTTTAACTTGTAATATATACTCTATAAATCACCTATACTAACCTATACTATAGTGACAAAAATAAACATTTTTAACATGATAAGTAATAAATCAAGCAGTTTACAAGTTGTAATATAGTAATTTGTTCTTGATAAATAATATCGATAGTATGATTGACAACTTAAAAAAACACAGTAGAAACAAAGTACTTTGATCTAAAATCAGCGAGGGAAAAATCTATATAATCAAGGGCCTAGGCCTAATGAAAACTAATCCACCATATATCTTAATTTAATTAGCTTATAGACTTATGGTGCACTGAATGGTTGGTTGTATACTTTTGTATTGATCCCTTGAACCCAGAACAGTAGAACCCTAAGTCCCTAATCTAGGTAATTTAATAGGGAACAAAAAATAAATTAGAAGAACAGATCAATTCTAATCAGTGAGAAGGATCGATGGATTGGATCATCACCTGATATAGTGAGAAGGATCGATGGATTGGATCATCAATTCTAATCAGTGAGAAGGATCAATTCTAAGCTATTGGACTAAATACCTATACTATAAGAAGTGCATGATATGAATGATGATATAACATGGGAAACTGTTTTAATCCCTCGAGGGGATATCCCCTCGTTCTTTGCATGTCACTTAGATGGTTATAAAAAAATTTAAAAAAAACTGGGAAGGTGTATTAACATGTGGTATAACACTCCACAAACATGCAAGTTCAAATTCAACTTCTATATCTCGTAATGAAATTGAACCGTAGCTAGTTAACGTATATTCAGAGTCAAATTTGTTTTTTTCGTTGCGAGATGTAGAAATTGAATTTTTACTTGCATGTTTGTGGAGTGATATATCACATATTAATACATCTTTTTAAATTTTTTCATAACCATTTGAGTGACATGCAAATAACGAGGGGATATCCCCTCGAGGGATCAAAATCCTCTTCCATATAACATATACTATATATAGTATTACAAATCTAAACTTATTAAAATTTATAGTATTAAAATGTGTCATATTTGATAATCGATTTATTTATTTTACAACGAAAAGAATACTACGCTAGCTATTACGATCGACCATACGGGGGTATCTATTGAGGTGATATGTATGGCATTGGCAAAGTGGTTCAGATAATCATGGCAGAGAGGCATGAATTGTTTCGCTCAACCAGAGCACCATGAATCGATCGGGTGCATTGCGTACGTAGTCGTTGGAATTGACGGATGGAATCAACCAATTATAGTGATCTCAAAAAAATCAACCAATTATCTCCAGACCATCCACGGGCATATGAATCGGCTTGTACATGCGACGTCCACCGTCCACGGGCATCACGCATGCGCACCATTAAAACCCATTAAAGCGTGGCGGGCTGGGCGGCCGCTCGGCGTGTCCACGTCAGCGATTTGCTATAGTTTTCTAAAGTACCTGGTTATATTTTTTATAAAAATCCTCCTATTTCCTTTAATTACGTATAGGTCCCTCCCGAACAATGTTTTGATATGAAAAATCGCGGATAGGAACCTATATGTAAAAAGGAAAAGCATAGGGGCTTTTTCACAAAATTACGGCCACTAACCACATAACCCCTCCAACCCTAGCCGCCACCCGCTCCCTCTCCCGCCGCCGCCTCCACCGTCATCGTCGTCGTCGCCTCGCGCCGCCACGGCCGCCGCCGCCCGCTCGTTCCGACGGGGATTCGGAGGGAGTCGAGGGGAGGCAGAGGCGGAGGCGGCGGCGGTCGGTGAAGAGGACGACGATGGCGACGGCAGCGGCGGCGGGAGAGCGAGACGGCTAGGGTCCGCATCCGTCACGACCGCCATCGTATCCCTAGCCCCTGCGAATCCTAGCCGCCGCCACTCGCCTCTCCTCCTCCCTCTCGTCCCACCCTCTCCCTCTCGACCCCCCCCCCCACCGCCGCCCCATCACCAAGTTCTTCATCCGAGAAGCAGCGATTCTGCATGCCAAGGGAAGCCCATCCTGCTTGTTTTTTATTCCCTATTGATTGATGATTCCGGTGGGTGTGTGTGATTGCAGTTGTGGATGACTCCAAGGAGGTAGAGGTAGAGACGGCCGGAGATGGTGCGGAGGAGAGGTCGCAGACGGACAAGCTGGTGGATGGGATGGACTTCGAGGAGCTCTACAACGACTTCGAGTGAATAAGCAGCTCCTATGTGGAGGCCACGGCGAGGCAGCTCGCCGGTGACATCCTCGACCTCCGCGATGACAACCGTGTCTTCACCTGCTACGCCGTCTCCGTCAAATACAAGGTGTGTGCATCAGCCTTGTAGCACCAATTACCACTTCACTGCTACTCCGTATGTGTTATAAGTAATTCATACATTTGGTACCAATCTCGCACCAATGATTTACATCTTCTTTAAGGTTAATCTACCAAACTTTGTAAGCTACCAGTCTGATATGATCATGAGGTTCCATGAACTGTGGCAAACACTATCTGTATTTTTTTTGACAGTACTATCTGTATTTTTTTATTGGAAGGGAAAAATAGAGCTCTGCCATTTCAATCAACGAGTAACGCTTTTGCGTATTTGCTCCAAAGGTTTAGCAACACCAACAAAAATAGTTTCAGGCACAGAGTAGACGCCGAGAAGCTCTTGCAAAAGCTCTATGAACCAACACAAAATACTGTTGTTAGCTGATGAATGCTATTTTTTTCTGAGGAAATCTGATGAGTGTTTAAGTAGGTAACATGCCTCCATTTTCAGAAGTTTTAGCCAGGCTGATGCTGATTTTATATTAAGAAGAATAGCAACGTAAGTACCACTCAAACAACAGCAACATACAAACTAATGACAGATTTGGATGTCAGATGCAGACATATAACTGACGAGCTACTTGACATCACCTTGTGGTTTCATGTCTTCCTTTTTTTCAGGACCCAGCCAGAACATTTGTTGGACAGGAGAAGTATAAGAGGCCATCGTGGATCACCAAGGCACTCGAAAACCCTACAGTGGTAAGGATGATCGAGCTGCAATTCTATACCATATCCATAAAGTTACAACTCTGTTATAAGATATCTAACAATGCTGGTGTAGATGGTATATTTAGTTCTCCTACAACAATAAGTTACCCCCATAGTTAGTTTTTGGTTTAGTGTAGCAAATATTTTCATCTGGTTGTTTTGAAAATCTTTATTTATTGCTCTTTGTGTCATCTATTATCTGCATTTTAATATGTATGGGACTGTTGCTAATACATAGCAACCTCTTTCTTTGTTTTTTTCCCTTTATGCGTTGCAGTGGTACACCTTTTTATTTTGGTTGATGGCTCATAGCTCAGCTTACTTAACTTGTGAACTAATAACTTGATTTGATACTGAATTACTCATTCCTTCAGAAATAATGATAGGGTGTTTTAAGGCTTGCTTCAACTGCTGATGTTTGCCATTCCTTTGGGTGTATCTACATGTAATTCCTTCTTGTCTTTTGCTTCAGTCGTGCTTGGTGCAGTATTTTATCCAATGTCTGCACCTCCTAGAAGGCCATTGGCAAACCGATGCTATACACGCAATCAGGTCATCTGCTAGCTCAGTTCCAGTTCAGTGCTCTGTTGTGTTTGAGTGCCACACGTAGAGGCCTTCAGTTATGAAATCTTTGCATTATTTTCTGCAAATGCTTATATATTAAGTACACATGTTTTGGCAGGGGGAGCTCTGCAAGCCAATGGTCAGCTTCGGTCTCCACGAGGTCAGGGGCTGTCGATCTGAGCGCTCACCGCCTCACCCAAGCGGAGCTGCTGCGTGCATGCAAGGATGCAGGCGCCGCTAGGATGCACAACGAGTTCTCACCGGAAGAGGGAGAGGAGGATGGTGGGGGTGGCTGCAGCTGGAGCCGAGGCTGAAAAAGAAGCCCAAGCAGGTGGCGATGTCAGCGGCGTTCATGCCATCGGCCCGTCGGCCACCCCTCTCGCAAGTCCTATCAAGGTACAACAGCTTATTCTCATCCCTTTGCACTAAGAGATGTGCTTCTATGCTCTTTAAAAAAAAATTGCACAATTTTTAAAGAAGATGAGAGGTTCAGATTAGAAGTACTTCAATAGCCTAAACCGTTTTAACAAGGGTATTTTTGTCTTTGGAGAAAATTACCCTGTATCACCGCCCCTCTCCCGCCGTTCTTCTCCACCTCCGGCGCCATCACTCGATCATTTTGTCAAAATCGCCATGGCGGCACTACCCCCGAACAAAGTTGTTGTAGACGCTAGTATCTACTCTGGTCCTCTCGATGAAGCTGCTTGCCCGTGATTACATCATCGTGGTTAGGACTACACTGCAGCCTGATCCCAACACTAAGCAGATCCATTATCATCTCTGATTTGGTTGCTTTAATCAATAGCATCACGGTTAAGTAATTCAGCCAGTTCTCTCAGGTTTGATACAGAGGCTATAGATAAAAAAATAGAACGGCTTACAACTTTTGATGCTGTTTCAAGTGATGAACGATTTGTGTTTGTGATGCGATGCAAATGCAATGGTGATCGCAGTTGTTGCATGATTAGTGGCTTTCAGTTTGTGACGGCGGCGAGCAGAACAAGTTGCCGGTGAGCTTTGGTGTGGTTTCCAGACTTTTAGGATCGGAGATTAACTCCCTCTCAAGGATGAAATTGCCCTCTCTAAATGATGTTTATACTATTAAGAACCATCTAATCTGTACCTCTCATCTTCTTTAAAAATTATGCAGTTTTTTCTTAGAAGAGCATAGAAGCACATCTCTTGCACTAATCCTCTCTCAATCCATTATATATGTTCAGTTATATTGTGCATTTTAGGTATGTGTCTGAGCTTAATGTTCTGGTGTGATTGATCGCTTACAGGGATTTCCTCTCTGTCATTTTTCAAGGGAAATCTCATTGCAAGGAGGAGACGAGCATCCTGGTTGGTTCTAATCACATTTGCCTTGTTGGTTGTTGAGATTGGCTGTCTAATTATTGTCCTGCTAATCTCTCTCTCTCTCTCTCTCTCTCTCTCTCTCTCCTTAGGGAATTATTGTAGATGGAGAAGCTAGAGCGAGAAGAGCAATCTGGTTCTGCATGTACTGCAAGGGATGACAAGGAGCAACTCAAAGCAGCTTCTACAGAGTCAGAAAATAATTTTTACAATTCCTAATCTTGTTAGGATCCAATTTATGCAGTGGTTCTTGACTTGTTGCGAGGAGCACCTACTGTCCAAGTTTGCCCAAGGAAAAGTTTGCCCTGGTAAGCCATATATATCTGCCAAGCTGCAAGTACAATTTATCATCTACTCCCTCCGTCCAAAAAAAAAGACAAACCATATATTTCCGTGTCCAACATTTGACCGTCCGTCTTATTTGAAAAAATTATGAAAAAAATTAAAAAGATAAGTTACGCATAAAATATTAATCATGTTTTATCATCTAATAACAATGAAAATACTAATTATAAAAAAAATTATATAAGACGGACAGTCAAACGTTGGACACGAAAACCTAGGCTTTGTCTTTTTTTGGGACGGAGTACTAAGCAATATCATTGTGTCTATGACCTGATCAATGAATTTGCCCACCAATCATGCTTACAAGATGATATATTTTACGATTGGTCTAGGGTCATATGCATTGTTGCTTTTTCTCAATTTTATGCTAAATGTTTTTTCATATGATCAGAGATTAATTGTCTCACTGTCATTATAGGATGTATATGCTACAATGTTAATCCTACACTCAGCAATATTCATTTTGCCCGCCTTTTCCAGGTTCGTCTCCTGAATCGATCCCGACATTATCCGCATTCCGGTGAGCTGTGGGTGGGGTTTCATTTTTTGGGCGCTCTTCACCTCTTTGTTTGTTCGCATTTCACTTCTCTAGGGTTTCCCAATGGTATATATACTGTTAATCAAATTATACACGTGCTGTGCAATTTAATGGAAAAATTGTGTCACAATTTTTGTACTGCATGTATACATTGCATTGACGTGTTACTGTATGAAAACATGAACTTAAATCAGCAACAAAGTATAACCTCAGGAATTGCTTGCCCTCCAAGAAGATCCTCTCATATCATATAATGCATGTTTGAATTTGAAATTTTACCGCTGCTATGTACAGATTATAAATAAAATTATGTTTCATATATATATACTTAATCAATTGGATGGACACAACTCTCAACTTCAGCGTCGACTAAATATTTCGGATGTATATACTTAATTGGATTGACTCAGCTCTCAGCTTCAGTGTCAACTAAAATTTTCTGGTAGAAAGTGAGTAGCAAAGTTTTTGCTTACTATCTATACAGTATCTTCATAAATATTAACCTGTCATCTCCTATTTTAAAATTTTTAGAGTTATTTTCATGTATTCTCTTCTGTCCTATAGGCTGACAGGTTAATGTTCCTTGCCGTCAGAATGGACAAATCGGTGGTTCTTGATGTATTTCAATTAGAACTTTAGCTTTCCATTTTACCATGAGGATCACATGTTTCTTTTGTTTGATTTGTCCCAATATATCAGAATTGCAATTAGCTATATGCTGATCTTCACTACAGTGCACTAACATGCTTCACAACAGCATGATCCACTAATGCTCTTTAATTATGGTGTTTATTAACAGTATGGCAGCTTTATACAGTCCTAACGCTGCTTTGGAAATCTTGATTCTGTCAATCTGGTTTACAGTACCTTCGATGTTACCTTATGCATGCTTTTATAGAGGATGATTTTCCATTTTAATCTGAATGTGTGGAAATTGGAACTAAATTGCAATGCCATGTATGTTAGATTGAAGTAGCTCTTCTTTTAATAATTTTTTAGCAGCTGAAAGAGCTAGCAACTACTCCAACTTGTGAGTATTTTTTTTTCACAGCCTGTCATATCAATTTATTGTTACTTCAATTTTTTTTTTCAATCAAAGTTGGTTATTGGAGAGAGCGCCCACCATTGCTACTGGCTAGGTCTTTGAATTTCATGTTGTGATAAATCATGACAAGGTTAGGTTAGAGGTTGTGCCCAAAAGACAACTGCAAAGCAAGGTGAACAATCTGAGAATTACTTGAATTTAAAGCTTGCTCATATGGATGAGGATCTCCAACGAGCTCACTGCTTGGTGCTTTTTTATATTATTTTATGCACTAAAGTAACTAACAATAATATTTTTGGTATGTACAATGTGCGCTATAACCGGTATTTTTCAGCTGGATTTGTTCAGAGACTTGCTCGGAAGAGTTCCAGGTGAAAACATCAGTGCAGGCACACGATTTGATCACAACTATCAATGCTCAGTCAGTACCTATATGATACTACATAATCCATTCAGAGGACACTAATACAACTAGAGGTACAGTCATTGGGCATGGACCTGCCCTTGCTAGCTGTAGGATGTCAAGAGGCATATTTCATATTTGGTTATTTGCATCTGTAGATGATATGAGAAGATGAGTTTCTGGTTCTAGGCCAAAGTCTGCATCTGGGAAGCCTTGATAGGCCCATCTCATTTTTCTATTAATTTTGCCAGTTAGCCTCAGTATAGATATGAAGTGATCTGTATAAGTAATGCATGGAAACATTGTATTTATTTTCAAGTTGCTCTTCCATGTGCTCGTTGTTTTGTAATTGCGATGCGATGATGTCGTTTTGTCATTTTCCGTTGGACAAATGGAATTATAAATGCCTGTGAATATTGGATGATGGTTAATTATTGGCAAACGAACTAATATGGAAATAACTATAACTAGCATGTTTCTTTGATTATTAACTAATTGTGTACATTGATGTCTTTCAGGCGGCGCGCAATGGTGCGCCCCATCATCTAGTATGTATAACTTGTTGTACACATTGTCGACGTTCCAAAACGTCAGGTTAAATTTTACTCCCTCCGGTTTAAAATTAGTTGACGTTTTAACTCTTGAAGCATTGTATGATATTTCTTGACGTTTTAGCTTTTTTGTGCATCTTGGACTATGCAGCCGGCCATTACTACTCCCATTATTTTCAACACATGCATGCTAATTAATTAGGGGTAAAACAGAAAGTAGGCACACTAATTAATCACTTATTGGTATGTGTAATCCTGTCTAAAACGTCAACAAATTAGGAACTCGAGGGAGTATAACTTTAATTTAACTATCAATTACTCTCTCCGTTCTAAAATGATCTATATATTTCATAGGTACACCAAGACCAAGAAAAACTAATAACTCTCTCATACTATATTTACTCTATCAATAAACTCAATGCATGCACCATCCCCAATATTTCCTAACCAATAGCAAATCAAGATATTGCATGTGGGTTATAAATACTTGTGTGCATGGATGCATGCATCAATGTCCATTTACTCCAATGCACAAATAACAAATAGACTCAATAAATGAACACAAATATATAGATCATTTAGGAATAACCTAAAAAAACTATATGTAGATCAATTTAGAATATAGGGAGTATTTTAAAAAATATTTAATTTAAAAATACTAAAGCAACATATATTGATTTATCTTACAAAGTACTATAATAAAGTAAAATTTTAATTATTTACTATATATATTATAATAAAATATATAGTTAAAAATATATTTTAAACATTATGTTATATTCAAAACATCAATAATTATAAACTGGATGAAGTAAATTCCATAGACCTCAGCTTCTCTTGACGCCGCCGCATCCTCACATTCTCACAATCCAAATTGGTCACAATCCAAATGCTATTAAAGTACTATTTAAAGCTACCAAAATATTGGCATGGCATAAATTAGCACACTAATCCAAACATGCCATTATTGAACCAAATCAGCCAATTAATACTCCTCAATCACCAATTTACCACCCAAATACCCGGATCCAATTCTTGACTCCACGCACGAGTTACACACTTTGCTCCTAAACGAGACGAAACTCGAGTAATTAAGCCCCAGCCAGTGTCATATCGTTACCTCGCCGCCGCACCGGTGAGTGTGTCAGTCAACGCCACTAACCCAACTCCACGCAACCTCTCCTCCCGCCTCTATAAATCCTACCCGTACGTGCTACCAACTGCCCGCTCGATCGATCGCCCACACGCGCTTCGCACGTCGACGCGCAAAACCCCTCCTCCCCTCCCCTCCCCGGCGATGGAGCCGGCCGCCACCGCCGCCGCCGGGCAGCTCGACGTGGACAAGCTCACCTACGAGATCTTCTCCATTCTGGAGAGCAAGTTCTTGTTCGGTTACGATGATCCCAAGCTCGTCTTCAGCGGCGGCTCGTCGCCGCGGGGGGTGGTGAAGGGGACTCCGGCGAGAGGCCCGGCGGCGGCGGTGGAGCGTGGCAAGGTGTGCGTGCTGTCGATTGATGGGGGCGGGCAGGCGGCGGATGGGCTGCTCGCCGGCGCGGCGCTGGTGAGCTTGGAGGCGTCGCTGCGGCGGCGGACTGGGGATGAGACGGCGAGGCTGGCGGATTTCTTCGATGTCGCTGCTGGCTCCGGCGCCGGCGGCGTGCTCGCGGCGATGCTGGTCGCGCGCGGCGGGGACGGGCGGCCGATGTTCTCCGCCGAGGACGCGCTGGCGTTCCTCATGAGGAGCCTGCGGCGAGGGTGGTCCGGCGGCGGCGGCGGCGGCGGTGGCATCCGCGCGCTGTTCCGCCGCCCCGGCGCCGCGTTCCGGAAGGTGTTCGGCGACCTGACGCTGCGGGACACGGTGCGGCCGGTGCTGGTGCCGTGCTACGACCTCGCGTCGGCGGGGCCGTTCCTCTTCTCCCGCGCCGACGCCGTCGAGACGGCGGCGTACGACTTCCGCCTCCGCGACGTGTGCGCCGCCACGTGCGCCGGGTCGGACGGCTCGGCGTCGGCGGTGGAGGTGCGGTCCTCCGACGGCGCCACCCGCATCGCGGCCGTCGGCGGCGGCCTCGCGCTCGGCAACCCCACGGCGGCGGCCATCACCCACGTGCTCAACAACAAGCGCGAGTTCCCTCTCGCCGCCGGCGTCGAGGACCTCCTGGTCATCTCCATCGGCAGCGGCGAGTGCGACAACCGCCCCACCGGTGGCGCCGCCGCCTCGACATCCGAGATCGTCAGGATCGCCGCCGAGGGCGTCGCCGACATGGTACGGAAAACGCACATGACGCATCTATTGTGTCTCTGTGTGTGGTCCTCTTCTTCCTTTCTCGCATGCATCTTGTTCTTCGTGCTCCCTTGGCTAACGCCTTCTCCACGACGCATCCTTGACTCCAGGTGGATCAAGCGGTGGCCATGGCGTTCGGACATAATAGGACAAACAACTACATCCGTATACAGGTCAGAGAACTCACAGCCATCACTATACCACCATGATATATTTGCGTGTGCTTTAGCTTGATCAATCTCCATCTCCATTGGTGTCTTTCATCTTGCAGGCGATGGGGTCGCCGCGGGCGAGCCGAGGAGGGATGAGATGCGGCGGCGGCGGCGGCGATGGCGCGGGGTGGGGGGTGGCGGAGGAGATGCTGTCGCAGAAGAATGTGGAGTCGGTGTTGTTCCGGGGGAAGAAGCTGGCGGAGCAGACGAACGCCGAGAAGCTGGAGTGGTTCGCGCACGAGCTCGTCAAGGAGAGGGATCGCCGGAGGACGGCCGGCGCGCTCGCCCCCGCCGTCGTCAAGCAACAGCCGTCGGAGTCGGCGCCGGCGATGGCGGCCGCCGCCGATGGCCACACGCCGCCGCCGCCGACGTCGTACTCGAACCTGGTCAGCCAGATGTTCACCACCATCCTGTAGACCTGTAGACGTGCGTGCGTGGCAAGTGAAATGTGCTTCCGATGTATTGATTCTCTCCCCTTATTTTTGGCTGAATTTTGTAAATGCAGAGTAACAAAAATGTGCATGCTTGCCGTGATCTGTACGTAGGACATGCCTGTTTTTTTTTAATCTCCCTCTAAATCCTAGGATGCTTAATGGAGAGCTGGTAAGTTGACTAAAAGCTGTAGAATCAAGTTAAGTACTGCTAGTAGTGATAGCTGCAATCAAAGAAACTCAAGGCAAATAATAATATATTTAATTAAAAAGAAGATCAGATCACTGAAACAAAGTGCTAGATTTAATGAAACAATTCTAAGAAATTGTACTTGGCCTGTACTGTCAGAATTTCAACAGGCAATACAAAAGGTACACTCCTGAGCTGTTGCAAGTTGCAAGCTTCAGACTCCAGATTCCAGAACAGTAGTTGCTCGCAAGTCGCAAGTTTCCAACAAAAGAAAATAAATAGAACGTAGTTGCTCACACATCTAGCGTGACGAACCCGTTCCCCGTTGATGCACGGAGAATTTCAGTGTGGGTAGGGTAGAACTTGTCTGGCAATGTAAATTAGTAGGAACATGCATAAAATCTGGCTATTTGCATTTACTGTTATCACACAATCCAATGCAAAACTCATTCATGATAGGTCAACTTCACAATGTTTACCTGTGATAGAACTATAGAAATGAATGAGACGTCATGGAGATATTGATGTCTAGATTTTCGATGCGAAATGGATTTCTCTTTTCTTCTCTGTACCCAGAGGGAACAAATGCTAATCATATTAAAAGTACATTGTCCAGAAGCAATAGTTATTTCCTACGCAAATGAAACTGACTATAGAATTCAAATAGTACTAGAATTCTTGTATTTCAGAAGCTACGAGGGTGTGAAAAATGGTAAATCCATGATTACCTGTAGGCCCAACAGAGGAGCAGTATGCTAATTACTCCTTTAACGCAGCGGAGAGACAGGTTCTGGGCAGGCCGGACCCGGATCTGCGACTGCAAGAAGCATGCAGCTTAACTCACTTTAATTAAAAACACCAAATCCGAGGTGAGCGTGTTGACGGGCAGGTGATGTATTCTTTGATCCGTCGAAATAGGTGGCACTCTTCATGCAACGTGGAGGCCTGGAGAGCTGCCGAGCTGGGCATCGGTTATGGCTTGAGATGCTCAAAATCCAGCAAATTTGTCTCCTGCAAGAGGCGTCACACCATTGATTCCACCCATCAAAAGATATAGTGCAAATGAAAAGATCACAGAAAACAGGGATTGTATCAGAATGCATGTATATATTGATGTCAGGAAACACATTTTCAAGCCCATGTTTAGTTCCAAACTTTTTCTTCAAACTTCCAACTTTTTCATCACATCAAAACTTTTCTACACACATAAATTTTCAACTTTTTCATTACATCGTTCCAATCTAAACACACCCCAACTTGGGTTGAAGGATTGGATGTCTTACTTTGTTATTCATGTGGTGTGGGGGACTGAGCTGATCCTAAATCCCAAGCAATGAGCATTTAGGTCCTGTTAAGAGTAGCTTATTAACTGAGTGCATGGGCTACTGTATATTTTACCAGACACCACAGATCGGACCTACATACTGTCCCCTTCTATGATGGAGTGGCCTAACAGCAATGTTGATAAACCATCATGTAAACAGCACCAGACCATACTGGTAGGTAAATAGGCATGCATAAAGCATAATGATCTAGGTTACAACTTACAGGCTACAAAGTAGTGCTGGTGGTGCAAAAGTAGCTCCAGGGGGTGATAAACAGGTACTCAGGAGTCAGGACAATGCCTAAGACAAAGGAGGGAATATAAAATTTCACTCCAGCCACACCAACCAGCCTTTTTCCAAAGATCAAAGCAGTAATTTGTACTGCATGCTACAGTGTGAAGATAGATCACTGATGAGAAACCAGCACTTGTGCACCAGATGGCATGAGCTCGGTATCACCATTCACTGCACCATTCAGGCATTCACTGGGAGGACCAGACACTCCCAGTTAGTACAGCTGAGGCTTTGAGTACTGCATGCCCACACTATAGTCTTGTCCCCCTCCCTCCCTGTTGCTTGCTTTGGATTCCATTTTCATGCATGCATAGGTACATAGGTCACACGTGTAGCATTACTAGTACATAAATCTGCTATGGCTTGTTTGTGTTTGTAAATGCAACTATGCAAGTAGCCAAGAATCTCTCTAGTCTCTACCCAGGGATGAAGTAGTGGAGCCATCACTCATCAGCCATGCAACAACTTGCAACTTGAAGAGTTGGATCTAATCTCGCTCCTTTTGCACAAAAGAGATGATCGAACCACGTTTGCAAAGCGATTTCTTGGAAAGAGGAGTGATTAACTATTATAAGTAGAAAAAAACCGCCCTGGGTAAGGTTAGTTAGCAGTTACCAGCTTCGTCCCCTCTGTTATAGTTTACTCTGGGGAGTCAGAATGACGGGTTATTTAGGGGTCTAGGATCTTTAGTCACATGTTTGGCTACAGTAGTGGAGATTTTTAATGTTTGTTGCTTTGTCATAGACGATCTTATAGTTTGTTTTCTTAATGAAGTTATATACATAGACAAATTAGACCTGCAGTGTTTGTCTAGGGAATCCTATCCTGCATCTCTGTAACAAAATTCGTCAATACAGACAAAGGAAAAACTGTTCATGCTCATGCTTTTATTTGGCTCTCTGGTTGTTCTCTTCCATTTTGTACTGGCCTGCTATTTTCAAGTAGCTAAGCTGCTGAAGTATGTAGTTGCCATAGCATCAAGGTTATAAATTGTGAAATGGATAAAAGTTGCGTTATAGTCATCATTTATTAATAGTCAATGGATCGTTCCTTCTTTTTTATGGTTAGTCGATGGAGAAATTTCTTGAAGTCTGAAATTCAAATGACGGATCGTCCTAACTACCAAAAATAAATGGTAAACTCTGAAGAAGCACAAAACACGAGCAAGAGAATAAAATGCTTCCATATTTTACATCCAAAATAAATACACAAGATACGGATATTGCTGCATCAAATGAATGGAAAATGACTGCTTACTTGACAGGTTGACAGATATATATGATTGGGTGGCCACACGTACGCCACCATGCCAGGACCATGCATCTGCTGTGACTGTTGTGAGCAGCGTAGCGCACTTCGATTCAGTTGGGACCCTGGATGAAGCTTTCAGAAAATGTGCTGCTCACCTGCAAGAACAATCAGTCTGCATAGCGCACGAGCAACGCATGCAGACTGCCTATACCTAACTCGCAGCCGATTAGATTGTTTTAATCAATGGAAGTTTTAAAGAAAAAGATATGTGTTGTATTGATTATTGTATAGTACTATTGACGCAAGCAACACTTCTATAAGTGTGCAATATATATCTTATATAGCATTTGAATTGGCATAAATAAAGATGCAAAATATAGCTATAGCCAAATGCATTTTCCTACTATGAATTTGCAACCTCATTGACATATATAACAGAGTCGTAGATGCAGTTCACTGCATCTTCAAGAGAAAGAGGCATTGTTTTGGTAATATATGACAACAGGAGAGGGGCCTGGGAAACAAGAGTAAAAGGGGATTTTTCTCATATAATGAAAAAAAAAGAAACAGGCCCAGGTATAGATTTATCAGGTAAGTATGGCCTAGACTAAACAAAAAAAAAGCTACTCTGAAAAGTACTCTGCAGTAGCTCACAGAAGATGTATACGCATATTTGGGTTATTGCCAATCTCATAATCATTGAACTGAGAAATTTGTGGGTGCTTATAGTCTTAAGAACTATATATAGTTTATATACTCTTTCAATGTGACAGTTAATACCTTGAAAAAATGGAGAATGATAAGGCTATATTCTCTTACCTTTTTCACAGATGCTCATGAAGGGTGACCAATTTGCACATGAAAATTTCCTGTGGGACAAACCCAAAATTCTTCAACAAGAAAAGGAAAAGGTGGATGCAAGGATATAGGAATGTAAAGGTTAATAAGATGAACTCAGAGAATATGCAACAGATAATTGAAATGATTACATAGGGAACAAACCATGCAAAGCCTTCTTTTAAACTGAAAATCGTACCTGTTTCTGTTGAAGATGTGGAACCATTATGTGCAGCGATACAATTGCTTTGAACATTTCTAGCTCCAAATAGTAGTGTGAATTTACTAACCTATTTATTCACTCACAATAGAGCACATATTGTACCAAAATACATCAGTAGACACTACCAAACTAAACTGAAAGTTTCTCTGTTGGGCAAATTAGATTAAAAACAAAGCTATAAGAATATGAAGTCTGGTTGGAAAAGATTTCTCCCAACAGTGCACTTAGACATTTATTATATTAGGTCGCTGGGCAGCATCTGATATCATTGCAAGGGTAGAAGACTTGAACACAAAAAAGCTATAAGGAATATCTAAATATGGCAGTTTAAAGATATGATGGTCCTTACAGGACCTATAGACAACAAAAATCATAGCCTTTCCTGCTGCTAAGAAATTGTTGGAGTGCAAAACTTTGTCCTCGATGAAATGGGATTTAAAATTGTAACTGTAAAGTATATTTAAACTCACATTTCAAGCATTACATGACCGTACTATAATCATGTCACCTTGAATGTGCTACAGTTAGATTTCTGAACTTTTAGGAAGTAGAATCCAATATAAAGGGTATGCAGACATGTCCACATATCTGTATAAAGTATCACCGAATTGAGATTGAGACCAATTGACAGAACAAATCTTGATCAATTATAATTATTGTTCCTTCATTTCTGTCAAATTTATATGTTCAGCAAGCATTCTCCAAAGGCTATTCAGCTACATCACTTGCATGACAAGCATGTTCCCTAACCCCCTAGTAATATTTGGTGACATTCCATGATACACAACCAGATAACAGGAGTGGTTGGTGTATGGCTTCTTTACAATACCCATCATGCATTTCATCTTGTGCACTTATACAAGGTTCTGTCTGGCAGACAACCTAGACTTGTAGTTAGTGTGTTTTAGTCCAAGGCATAGTAGGCCAACAGAGAAACAGCACTTCCAGTGGAACCTGGCTTTTCTATATGACATGGAATAGATAATAAAGCAAATAAACTTCATAAAAAATAACATTGCCATCGGTACTGATTTCTTATTTCATACCAAATTGGTCGGTAAACAATATGGCCATCAACTCTCAGTTGGGGTTTGATTAACTGTTTCTGTAAAATGGATGCACATAAATACAAACCAAGGAGGAAATGGAAGAACTGTAGGAGGTTAGCCACAACTCACAAGTCACAACCCTGACGGAAAGTTTAAACACCCTAGTATTTTGGAGGCTCCTCTCATGCCACTAAGGACTGCTCCTTCCACACTTGGACTTGCGCAAAAATCTCCGCAAATAGCCAATTTCATGCTCTTATCCCAAACACACTTGTCGTCTCCACTTATAGCGACGGCTGGGAAAGCACTGCCCCTGCATTTTGTTTAACATGAAAACTAGCAATGTCGACGGAATATGGCATCAATAATTGGGTAAGATTTCAACCTAGAATACTGACCATCTGTGGGCTTTCATAAAGATTGGCTGTGGTATGTTCAATCCTGTAGCCTGAAATTCTTTGAGCAATTCCTCTGCCACTTTAGCAAGGGCATCAGCTGAAGGTTTCCGTGGACCAATATTATTGATTACCTTTGAAGCATACTCAGCTGTCGAATGCAATACCCAAGACTGACTGAATACACAGAGTTAATGAAAATGAACCACAACACAGCAAAAGATCTTCAGTGTGTACAAAAGTCTCAAAATAAATACACACCTGTTAAGCGGTACATGAGCACGTCCTGGCTTGCTACTATCACAAAAGGCCCAGCTTAGGTAGTCAGAATTATTGAATGAGAAACCTTGAACAGGTACCTGATTGAAATATCATGGCACAGAAGAATAAACTGACTGAATGAAAACTACAAAATTTTCCAAGCATCATATAATAGACAACTTGCAGGATTGATTAGATTATGTGAATAATAAGGGCGATTGAAGATCCCTTTAGTGCTATGCTATTTAGGAATTTATTTTTTCTCAGCAAATGGTTCCATCTAAATGTATTGTGATAACTGATAGCAGGCAGAAATGTGCTGTGACAACTGATAAAAGATAATGGAATCCTATTCAACTTAACATAATAGCAAGTAGAAATGCATTGTAATAACTGATAAGAATGAAGTGTGTTACAAACTTGCCATAGAAATTTCATCATAAAATAGGTAAGTGGAAGAACAAGTGAGGGGAATGGTGATGATCTGGAGTTACATGAATGGCTAACATGCAGGTTGCATATACCTTAGTCAAAGGCTCTGAGAATGCTAACATAAGAGCAAAACAGGGGCGGACAGGGATATCCTGAATCATCATTGACAATTGTGGAAGCAATGACAAATCTGAGAAGGAAAAATAATGCAACTGCTCAGACATTCAGCTGAGATATCATAAAAATACCGCTGTTCTGTGTAATTAGGAACAATGGTACAATGTATCCTACATGAGTCCAATCAAACACCGGTTTATTTTGACATTAAGTAACCTGCATTGTACCCTTCATTAAATGTGCATTTTCTTGCTGTCAACTTATTGTTTGGACATGGTAGCTGCAAAACCATATTCTTTAAAAGGAAAAAAGGAACAATCTTCCATAAGGAGGCAGGCATAGATTCATATAGGAGCATTTTCTTACTGTCTTCACTATTTTGTCAATCTATTACTACATTTTAAACAAATGTAGAAATCTTAAGATACAGACAATGATAAAATTAAGTTATAGAAAACAAGAGTTATTTTTCTAATCAAAGATAAATATGGTTATCCTGGTTACCATAAACCGTCAGAAAAATTAGAACAAAGAATTTATGGTGAAAGAATATTTTCTTTAATTAATTGTAGTGCTAGACCTCCTGATCAATATAATTTGTTAAAAAAAACTATTGTACAATATTGTCTTTCAAAACATAACATAAGTTCATAAACCCATTATTTTGAAACTTGTGTTATGGTAGTGCATATTATGAAGATAATAGAATAAACGAACCAAGAGGCGGTGGTCTTCCAGTTAGCCCAGAAAATCTTGGTGATGCTATATTCTTATCTGTTGCTACAACATAATCAAAATGGCCAAGATCTCTCCCATCCAAACTAGCCAGTAACCATGAACTCCTGTCTTGAATCCAGTCCATCCTGCCAATGGTGACACCAAATTTGGCCACCACACCTAACAAGCACAAGAGATAGCATGTATGAGCAGCAAGTTCTAGATTGCTGGTACTGAAGAGTCATAAACTCATAATGCTACAAAGTAAGTCTAACCATCCTCTAGACAAAGTGATTTGCATATTGAGTTCATGCCTGGCACTCCCACATACTTCTTATCTGTTCCCTCCTGTGCGAATATAATGCCAGAAAGCTTATGTTAGTAAGTAGAAAGTATCATGATACATAAGACTACATATCATTCTAATCCACCCCCAACTCCATCTTTTGATAAGGATCAGCACTACGATAGTACCATCAACATCAGAGAAATCACAGGTTAAGTTGATTCTAAACATGTGAGTAACGGTAGTTCGATCTATCCACTAAATTTTTAGAGTACTGCACATTATATATTCAGTGATGAGTAGATTTGGCAGCAGAAAGATGGCTTTTACTATTCCAAGTGCAACCTACTGCACTCTGCATTCAGACATTCATTTAAGGGGTTCACCAGTAAACTATCCCAATTCCCACAGTCATGCTACCACTAGATACGTGACATGCTCAAGTTGAAGCCTCAACTATGGGAGGGTTTCGAAGCTTAGAACCTTCTCGAAATCAGTGAATTTGCCGGCCTCCCGATCGAAGCACGCGAACATGGCCTTCCACTCGGCGACGAGCCCCCGCGCCTCCCACCCGCTCACGACCCGAGCAACCTCGTCGTTGCTCACGGTGAAGTATGGCGCGCCGTGGTCGAATCGCAGCTCCGTGCCGTCCTCCATCACCTCCCTGCGTCCACACAAACCCGCGAAATGGGGTGGAAAAAATAACAGCACCGATCAGCGCGGAAGCAACACCCGCGGCCCGGGCAGTAAATTGGTCGAGCACCTCCGCTGCGCCATGCGGCCACCGGCCCCGCGGCCGGAGTCGAAGAGCGTCACCGCCACGCCGCGCGCGGCCAGCAGCGACGCGCATACGGCGCCCGATACTGCATCGGTGGACAAACCAAAAAGGGGATCGCAGGCACGGGTCAGTTCAAACGGGAGCAATCGGATCAGAGAGGATGAGGGATTGGAATGGGCTGCGTCTGCTTACTTCCGCCCCCGATGACGGCGACATTGGCAGCCGAGGCGGCTGCGGCGGCGGCGGCGGCGCTCATTGTTCGAGGCTTCCCGGCGACGAGGTGCGGTGCGGAGAGTGGAGAGCTTTTCCGATCGAGGCGGGAGGGCTTGGCTGCTTCCGCGGTGCAGAGATTGCGCGCTGCGGCGTCGACGTGGCGTCTCATGGACCCCTCACTTTTCTGGGGTCTTCTCCATCCGGCCCAACAACTGAATTTGGCCCATAAGGTCCAAGTGTTCTTTTCTGGACTTCTTTTTTTATTAAAAATGTTGTGCGTAATTTTATTTTTTTTATTTTTACGAAACGTAACTATAGTTGATATTATTACACTTGAGTTAATTGCATTTACACCACAGTAACTGAGAACTAATTGCGTCCACTTTGCTATAAAAACCATTCAAGCCTCCGGTTTCCAGCGCAAGATACACAGCGCGCCACTCCACACGAAATGGCCAAGCTCGCGGTGTTCGTGGCCATCCTCGCCGTCGCCGTCGCCGCCGCGGCGGCCGTCTCGAAGACGACAGCGCACGGCGTCGCCGGCGGCCGCCGCGCTCTGGAGGAGTACAGGAGCGTGGTGCGCGTGATCGTACCCTTGGAGGTGGCCGGAGCGCCATCGTCTGGGTCGTTGGACGACGACGCGGCGGCGGCTCTAGGCCCCGACCTGCCGGAGTTTGGAGCTGCGCCGGCGGCTGGCCCCGCCGCGGCGGCGTGCGGCGGCGATGAAGTTGACTGCGACAACAAGGTGCCGGTGTATGGGCCGTAGCCCATGTCGTGTGAAGGTTTTCACTTCGTCGCCTATGGAATTGATGAAGCGCGTCGTTTTGACCATGTAAATGGCCTTCAGATTATTATTGTTACACCTGAATAATGAAATGCAGAACTATATATATCCTAATTTAATCACCTTATGTTTTTTTTCTCTCTAGGATAAATGTTGCTAGCTAGTGATTTATCATATTTGGATATGTGAGATTCCAGCAAAGATACAGCAATGTGACAGATTTTTTTTTTCTTCGTGCATGGTTTATTAACCTCGTCTTCTTCATCGGCTCCATTTTAGATAGCTGAAATTGATGGATTAATGGATTGTCTGATTTTCTTTATAGCTAATTAAGGGTACAAGCGAATAAATTAAATCATACAAAGTTGAAAGGTTGTTCTACAAAAGTATCTCAGGAAAATTTGATGTAGAATTCTTCTTTACACGAAACACCCCGCTTAGGAGGCTTGCAAGTTGCAAATGAAAATCCAAAATCATAATCAGTAAAGAACAGGGCCGGCCATCGTTCGTCAGCATTCTTTTTGTTTCCTCAAACAATAAATTAATGTGTTTCCATTTAAAAGAAAGAAACAAATTGTCTTCCATCCAAATATCCAAAATAAAGCCAAACCAAGGTGACCGCCGAGCAATCTACCTCAGTCCAGAACTTAACGACAATGCACAGACCGTTCTGTCGTTATAAGATTCGATGATGGTTCATATGCAGATAAAACTCCAGAATCTGCTTACAAATAAACAATAGGTTAGATGCTTGCGGGGATTTTTTTTTTGGAATGCTCAATTAACCTTGGCGAATGGACATATCAGAGAAACGTACACATACTCGAACAAAATTTTGTTTCTGAACCAATGAGATTAAGACCAAAATTTGCAGCAAGACGACAACAAACTCACTAGCATTTCAAATATTCCATACGATATATTTTAGGTGTTTTTAGATGAAAGATCATCACGATCCGGCTTTGAAAGAAAGCCTAGACGTCCATTACACAGGTTCATTACAAGCCCAATCTAAAAACAATAGGAAACATACCAACACTAATTCCATCACAGGAGCTTTGCATCTAGCAACATCATCTTCTACCCAAGTTCCACACAAAAACACCCAAAAGATCAATTTTCCTAACCCATGAGTGCTAATTTTTCAGATCTCCAGCAGCAATATATCCTGACGATATGGTCAAGTAGGAGTTAGAACTGCAATTATACTGCAGAGCCACATCCAAAGCCAAAATAAGCTTAATATATCTGCTTCTTGAGCAGAGTAAACACTAGCTAGTACTCCTGGCTGAACTCCAGATAGATCTACAGAGAGCACAGAAAACGTTGAACGAATCAATCGTTGAATTCATATTCAAAATCCTCGAATTCGTCTTCAAAATCACCCATCAGGTCAGCACTGATGGAAGCCATAATGTCATCAGGAAGCCGCTCAGGGAGGCTTTGCAGCAGACCAGCAGTTTCTCCCACTCCGGTCGGAACCTCCGGGCTTCGTCGGCGTAGCTGCAGAAGAGCTGAATTGGACTGAAAGGAGGTTCAGTAGAGACGAGGAAGACGGGATTCAAAGAATCTATGGCTCCGCCGATCTTGATCGTCTCCTCGCTCTCGAGTTCATACATGTAGATTTCCGCGGATGTGAGGTCGTCGCGCTCCTGGTAGTAGATTCGGTTGTCATCAATGGCGTTGAACTTATCCGCGTTGATGGATATGCACCTGGTGGCGCCGACGAAGATGGCGCGGCCGCCGCCGATGCTCTTCACCTCCTCCAGCCATCGATCTCCTTCACCCCCTTCCGTGCTCATCTTGTAAATCTGCACGATCTTTCTGTCCTTCTTGAAGATGAGCAGCGCTTCCCCCGCGGATTCCACCACGAAGCAACGGAACGCGGGGTTCGCGCGACAGGTGTTTGTGATTTTGACGGCGAGGGAGAGCCTCGTCTTGATGGCCTCGGGGACCAGGATCGACGCCACCGACCCTTGCTCGCCGGCGGCGGCGTAGCGGCCACCGACGACGGCCAGGCTGATGAGAGCGCACGCGTAGCTCTCCTCGAACACGGAGAAGCCTTCGCTGTCGGGGTCGGCGAAGTAGACCTTGGCGGAGTCGTCGGCGAGCAGGACGAGGGTAGGCGGAGCGCCGATGACATGGGCATCGAACCCGTCCTCGAATGGCAGCGCCGCGGCGAAGCGCGTCGTGGCGCCGGTGAACGGGTTGAGGACGCGCACCGCGTGCGGGGGGGCTCGCCTCGGCCAGGACGAGGTCGCCGCCGGGGGCGCTGGCGACGAGGCGGTAGCGGCGGCCGCGGCCGAGCAGCGGCAGGTCCCTGCGGAGGAAGCGGCCAGTGGCGGCGTTGACGAAGAGGCGCGCGTCGGTCTGGAAGACCTCGTCGAGCATGGCCCAGTGGCGGGGGCGGAAGCGGGGTTCCCGGGCGCTCGCCCCCCTGGGGTCGTCGGTGGCGGAGCGCCAGCCGCGGCAGACGGCGCGGTAGCCCATGTAGTGGTCGAGGTCGCCGGTGTGGAGGAAGCAGCGGGCGATGCGGTTGATGAGGTCCGCCGGCAGCGTCGACCAGTCCGCCATTGCCGTAGGCCGGAGGAAGGGGTGAAAGGTTTGGAAGCAGTGTGGAAAGCAGCTGGCCGACGGTGGCGCGATTTGGCTGCACTGCCCGGGGGATGTGGAGTAGACTTTTATTGTGGCGTTTTCCAACGTGGACGACGAGGCGAAAGGACGTCCTACTCCCCTACTATGCGCGATTCCCGGGGGAGGTGGGGAGGTGGTGGGACGTGTGGGGGTGGGGCCGTGGGAGGAGTGAAAGGAAGGCAGAACGCTGAACACAGAAGCGAGGCTTTTGCCCTGGATCCGGAGGGCTAAATAGCCTTCTGAATCTCGTTATTTAAAAGTACTTCTTATAATTATTATAAGGGATTTTAAGTTTTTACTTATAACATTTGACCACTCATATTATTTAATTGTTTTTAAATATAAAAACCAAAAAGTTGCGCTTAAAGTACTGTAGATTATAAAGCAAGTCACAAATAAAATAAATAATAATTTCAAAAAAATTTGAATAAGACGAGTGGTTAAACATTGCAAGCAAAAACTTAAAATCCCTTATATTATGGGACGGAGGGAGTATTAAACGTAGATTACTGACAAAACCTATTCCATAGCCCCTAAGCTATTTTGCGAGACAAATCTAACGAGATATATTAATCCATGATTTGCTACAGTGATGCTACAGTAATCAGTTGCTAATCATGGATTAATATATATCATTAGATTCGTCTTGCAAAATAGCATAGGGGTTATGAAATCGGTTTAATCTACGTTTAATAATCCTAAATAGCAAGATTCCGTAGGGCTATTTAATAGCCCGAAGGATTCAAACAAGACCTTTGTTTAGATTTAAAAAAAAAGCCAAAACTTCATATGAAATGTTTGACATATGCATAGAGCATTAAATATAGATAAAAAAATTAATTGCACAGTTTGTATGTAAATTGCGAGACGAATCTTTTGAGCCTAATTATGCTATAATTTGACAATGTGATACTACAGTAAATATGCTAATATCGGATTAACTAGTCTTAATAAATTTGTCTCGCAGTTTACGGGCAGAATATATAATTTGTTTTGTTATTAGTCTACGTTTAATACTTTTAAATATGTATCCATATACTTCAAAAACTTTACACCTTAAGAACTAGTAAACACACCCTTAGCACCAATATGTGTAGCACAATCTAATCTTGAGGTGGGCCCTAATACAAATTGACCATAACTATTTCTATTGCCACAATGCTTAAGGCCTTGTTAGTACTAAACTTTTTCTTCAAACTTTTAACTTTTTAATCACATCAAAACTTTCCTACACATATAAACTTTCAACTTTTCCATCATATCGTTTCAATTTAAACCAAAATTCTAATTTTGGCATGAACTAACACACCCTAAGTTTATATAAGAATAGATATAAGAATAGATGTTGGCCCATTCACACTAGCCAAACCAACCATTTAAGAATAGAGAATAGAGAGAATAAATTCTTCGATTTCTTTATTCTCTTGTGGTGCCCTCTAAACTTAAGGTTGTTTTTCTTGTTGTTGCCTAGTACTAGCTTATTGTCAATGCCATGATGCACCTTAAGGATCTTAAGGTTACATTTTTTGCAACATTGTGGTTGCATTTGAACGTATAAAAATTTTTACAGGAAAGTTATTTTAAAAAATCGTGTTAATCTTTTCTTCATTTTTTTCTAATACTTAATAAGGTTAATTAATTGTGCACTATACTCCCTCCGTTCCAAAAAAAGGCTCTGTTTAGTTCGTTCGTATGCCAATTTTTTAAAGCATACGGACACACATTTAAAGTATTAAACGTAGACTAATAATAAAACAATTATAGATTCCGCCTATAAACTGCGAGACGAATCTATTAAGCATAATTAATCCGTCATTACCAAATGTTTATTGTAGTACTACATTATTAAATTATGGCGTAATTAGGCTCAAAAAATTCGTCTCGCGATTTACATGCAAACTGTGCAATTAGTTTTTTTCGTCTACATTTAATGTTCCATGCATATGTTCAAACATTTGATGTGACGGAAAAGTTGGAAGTTTGAAGAAAAATATTTAAATCTAAACACGGTCAAAGGCAATCTAGGAGGGGATATGACCCCTTGACCAATGAACGTCTAGATTCGTTGTAATAGGAGGGCCGGGACACATCCTCGTACGTGCATCAACCAAACCCGTGAAATCTTTAGTTGATCAGCTTGGATCGACATACGCATAGCATGTCCTCATATGTTTGTTCATCCTTCTTTCCACAATTTCATTCGCATGAGAGAAGAAAGAAACAGGCGAAATCTGAACAAGAAAATGGATGGATACTTAGAGCAAGTTTAATAGTATAGCCCACTATTAACTCCAAATCATCTACAGCTAATGTAATAGCTAATTCATACAATAGTTGCTTATTATACAATTAGTATCTGGTCCCACATGTCATACACACATTACGTCTTGGAGTCCGTACTGCAGCTGGCTACAGATCTGTAGCCCGCTGTTTTTCTCTCTCTTCCTTTATCTCTTTAAAATATATTTATAGCTAGCTTATAGTCTGCTATTGTACCTACTCTTACAACTTGCTGCTGCTGCTCTGCAACACTCTATCGTGGAATCCCGGTAGATGATGAGCCCCACCACCGATTTCCTTTCTATAATATATTTTCCCAAGATAAATTAATAAAAATATATTTAATAATTATTTTAATAGAACTAATTTGATAATGTAAATATTACTATATCTGTCTATAAACTTAGTTAAATTTAAAGCAGTTGACCAAAATCAAAATATCTTATGAACTGAAACGGAGGGAAGACGATTAAATCCAAATAACGCTTAATAGGGCCTACTAAATCAAAGAATTCATAAAGCAATTTAGTAGGATTCAAATCCTACATAAATTTTACTACTTAGTCCTTTGATACAAATGATTGTAGTCTTTCAAATCTTATAAAATTCCTGTGAAATGACTCATTATTACATAGATTTTGATGGAAAATTAGTATAACTTCAAAATTTTTAAAAGCATTCCTTTGAGTTTCTCTCTCATCCAATTCCACAATTATATGAAAATCCTTTTTTTTTTCTATTCCTACGTTTTTCGTTCCTAAGTTTTAAAAGGGGTCTTAGCCACACACAGTCACACACCGTCATTAATTATGCCGTAGTTACTGCAATCGAGTGTAAACGCGCCATCGCACACATATAAAAAGCTATATATGCATCCACTCCTCGTCTCTCCTCGATCCGGTTTCATCACCGTACGGGGCCACTCGCGATCGATCACGCTTTCAAAACGACTCACGAGACCAAAATCGCGCCCGCGCCGGAAATGGCCAGGCTCGCCGCCGTCGCCGCGACGCTTCTCCTCGCCGCCGCCCTCGCCGCGACAACCTTGCCGACGACGTCGTCGGCGCGCGGCATCCGCCTTCTGGAGGGAGGAAGATCAAGCGCCGCCGCCGGCGACGACGAGGAGGCCGCGAGCGCGGCCGTGGCCCCGACGTCGGCGGGCGCCGCCTCGGAGGCCCCCTTGTCGCTGATGTGGTGGCTGGTCATGGCGCTTCGTGACGGAGGCGGCGGCGCCGCCATGTCCGAGGGAGCGGTGGCCGCCGCGCAGTCGCCGGCGGAGATGTACGGTGACGAACTAGGCAACCTCGAGAACAAGGTGCCGGTGATAGGGCCGTAGATCGACGAAGGGCGTATCAACGTATCGTAACGGCCGGGATGACGTTGCCGCGAGTTAATTTATACGTTTCAATGTTCAATACTCGCTCTGTTTCATAATGTGACTATTTCCTACATTTATATTGATGTTATGTCTAAATTCATTAACATCAATATAAATGTTATGTTTAGATTTATTAATATCAATATGAATATTTAAACTATAAATATTTGAACTGATATTGTGAAACGGGGAAGTATGAAGCAAGAGCGATCATTAGGTTGCTAAGTATCGTACGTTTCAGTATTCAATTTGTAAACGGACGCGCTGACTAAACAGATAAACTTTGTTACCGTAATAATGTATTACTCCATCTGTTTCATAACGTAACTTATTCTAACATTTCTCATATTTATATCAGTGTTAGTGAATCTAGACATATATTAATATGAATGTGGAAAATACTAGAATGACTTACATTGTAAAACGGAGAAAGTAGTTGGCGTTTACATTTGTGTAGATCTAAATTTGCCTATTATTTTTCTTGTTTTCAATTTGTTATTTTGCTTCAGTTTTTCTTTTGAGAACTTAAAATATGATCAGATGCATGCAATTGGATACGTAACGCCAATTTTGATCCAGTAAACAAGCATTGATTACTTTTCTAATTGAGAGTGTACGTAAAGCATTTAAACGTGTAATCGAGCCATAAATAATGTTGAGTATCGTTTCTTTCTGAGATTTTAAATCTATGCCGAACATAACGCATACTGACCTGGATAATTAACGGTGCTAGTATTTTGATCAAACACTTAAACCTAACGTTTCTTAAAAACAATTCATCCCATCAAAGTATCTCTCTGCAAAAAAAAAATCAAACTTATCTAGCTAATGAGAATTTCTTTGTTTAAAATGGGATAAATTTGATTAAGCTTCTTTTTTTTTTGAAATTATTAATGGTAGTCTACTTACTCTACTCTACCAGTCTTAAGCCAAACACCTACAAACAGGCCTAACGGAAGCAGCAGGGCCACTAGATTAGCTAGAACACTAGGCCCATGGGCTTAGCCTACCCACTTGATATTACAGGCCCATTAGGCCCAACCCAGCGAAGCGAAACATATCCCACCCACCCCACCGTCTCTCTCCATTTGGACTCCGATTCCACGCCGACCTCGCCGCCTGATCGTCTCCGGCGCCGGCGATCCCAACCGCCGCAACCACCGCCTCTCCCTCCTCCTCCGGTAGGTGCTCGTGGCCGCTCGACGGCCACGCACGTGCTCGTGCCTCGTTGTCCCGTCCGCCGCCTCTTCTCCACTCCCCCACGCTTCCGCTCCAGATCTGCCTCTCCGCCCGCCCGGATCTAGCCACCGGTTCGCCGGCGCCGTTGCTCGGGAGCTGAACCGTGTGGCTGAGTGGCGACCTCTCCTACCGCGTAGCCATGGTAAGATCCGTTCCTTCTAGCTGGTTTCGTGGTCTGTGTAGCGAGCGCTGTGTTTGCTTGCGCGGGGGAGGAGGATGATCTCGGAGGAGATTAGTGGTAGGAATGGATCTAGTGTTGGGACTTGAGATGGATGAACTTTCTGCCATTTGCTGTTGTTGGTCTTTTGCAGATCAATTTCGTGCTCCTGATCAGCCGCCAGGGCAAGGTGAGGCTTACCAAGTGGTACTCGCCTTACACCCAGAAGGAGAGGACTAAGGTCAGCATCCTGTACTGAATTCTTTACCAACACTGATCATATGATGCTGTTGCTGTTTCTTTGCTCTTTGAGCATCACTAGCGGTGGCTGTTGCTTCCGTTCAAGAGTTAGACGATATGCTGTATAGTTCATGTGATCCATGTGCCGTAGCAGGGCTTGCAACTTAGGCTGTTTTTGCTTAAATGTACACTTATTAAACAAGCATATTATTCTGTTCTAGGATCTGTCTGTATTTAGCACCCATGTTTCAGTGGACCTTATGATAATGATGATTCTTGTCTCATGCTCAAAGGCACGGTATTGCTTCTATTTTGGTTCCACTTGTGGGTTTAATGTTTGCCGAAACACAAAAGATCTGTTCTGAGCCCATGAATAACACTGTAGGTGCCCATTGAACATTCTTGAAAGAAAGACAAAACCTCTTCATTTTATTATTCTTGGGATTGCAGTGCCAATTGCTTATGTTCTGTTGGTGAGCTGCACTGTACTGTTTATCTTATATGTAATTTTCTACACTTGTTGAAAAGGTTATCCGTGAGCTCAGTGGGCTCATTCTAACACGCGGGCCGAAACTCTGCAACTTTGTTGAGTGGAAGGGTTACAAGGTTGTGTACAGAAGGTATGATTCCAGCATGTCATTGATGTTCTATTGTTTGACTAATCGGTTATGTTGCGTTGTGGTATCTTCTAGCTATTTTATGTTCTGTTTAAAATTATGGTGGCAAGGTATGCGAGCCTGTATTTCTGCATGTGCATTGATGCTGAGGACAATGAGCTCGAGGTCCTTGAAATTATCCATCACTTCGTTGAAGTACTGGACCGATATTTTGGCAGCGTGAGTGCTTTGATGCTGCTTATCATGTAGCTTCTCTTTCATTTGCTTGTTGTACTGCTGTTTTGAGTCCTTGTTTCAACCTCATTAGGTATGCGAGCTGGATTTGATATTCAATTTCCACAAGGTAATATCTTTTGGTTCTATTGAAGTTGCTACTACAGAGGATCTAGGATTGGAATTTACATGATTCTTCTTGCTAGTCTATTGTCATGTTTACGGGACTCGTGTTCATGAGTTTCAATGATTCATTTTTGCAGGCCTACTACATACTTGATGAAATTCTCATCGCTGGTGAGCTTCAAGAATCTAGCAAGAAAAATGTTGCAAGACTAATTGCTGCACAGGTACAATTTCTGACCACAGCTAACCTAAACTCTGTATTTATCCTGTTTCCCTGACTATGGAAGAACATATGGTTTGGGTGGTAGAATATGTCTGATCTTTTCAATTTAGATCTGTTTTTTGTTTCATATGACTTCATCATCTAAAAGCTCTTTTGTTTCTACTTGACCTTTTTCTCTTCTCTTTACATCTAATTTAAGTTTAACATGTGTACCAAGCTATGAACCAACTTGCAAGTCCTACTTTGTTGTCCATGATGCACACACACCATGTACAACAAGAAAGAACCATGTCCTTTAGAAAAGTTTGTAGTTCTGTTTTCTCCTAACAATTGCTTCCCAATTCAACAGGATTCATTGGTAGAGGCAGCTAAAGAGGAAGCTAGCTCTATAAGTAACATCATTGCCCAGGCTACAAAATGAAATTCTACTCCAGTCTGATGTTTGCTCTCTTTTGTTGTGTTATATTGGTAAATGCAATGTACTAGTCCATTTGGTCTGTTCAGTTTTCTAAGATACGTCTTTCAAGGTGCCAGGTTTAAGAATGAACATGATGTAACTACACTGTATCTGCTATTTTGAACCGAAGTCGGATTTTCTAAGAGAAAATGTGCATGAGAGTTGATCATGGAGAGTGCATTATCTTGAGCAGTTGTGATTATACCACTTATTGTTCCTCTTCTGTATTGCAATGCGATGTAAACGTCAGTTATCAACGTCCCCAATAGCTTTATATTACATGCAACACCCGGGTAAGATGAAATAGAGCTTA
Source organism: Oryza meridionalis (assembly GCA_000338895.3). Lineage (NCBI taxonomy): Eukaryota > Viridiplantae > Streptophyta > Magnoliopsida > Poales > Poaceae > Oryza > Oryza meridionalis. Next base: position 36,629,430 of record CM002526.2, on the reverse strand, counting down.
GGTTGGTTCCTTGCTGTTGGCACATGTGAATGTGTTTGTGAACACTCATTGATTGGTGGTATATGTGCAACCTGAATCTCCTTTTCACTTATTATCCACCACATTGCCGTTCAGTTGCTCTCTGCATGCTCACTTTAAATTGGAATTCACTTCTTCACCCACTATTCCCCTGACCGAAGGAAAATGTCACACTTTCATTCCTTTTCACTTCTCGCGGCTTGTTTTCCTTTATAAACACCTGCCCTATTGCTTCCATTCTTTTCTTTCTTGATGATCTTTAGCCTCTGATATCAACGAGAAGTTGTGACCTGCCGACTCTACGAGAAGTTGTGACCTGCCGACTGAGTGAGCAAGAAAAATAGAGTGAGCATGGGAGGCGTCGGGAGAGCAAGCATTAGGACATTAACATATCAAAGCTACCATTCACTTGTCTTTGCATGCAGAGCGTGGAAACTTTGGGCAAAGATGCCTTGCGCTATAGGCAAGCCAGCTACACTGTGTGGTTGATAATTTTGAAGATGAGACAACCTATTCACAGTGAGTAGATGATCAGGTTGAACATGAGAGACGGCCTTGCTGCCTCCAGTGTGGATCATGGCGACCCTGATGTTGCATACTAGAACGATAGGCCGCAGTTCGATTCCCCGCGTTGCCCACAAGGCCTGGGCAACGCCGATGCTACATACTAGTCGCACGATTGGAAGCATTGGCTGCTCGAGGAGTCGGCGCTGTGCCCTCGTACCCATTCTTATCGACCCCTTTAATTGTTCTAATTTTGGAGTGTTCATGCAAAGTTTGATTCTCGGTTGGTAGTGACAATCCTCCTGTACGGTGTCCTATCTTGTCAGATGTCTTATGCATATTAATAGACTATAAACACAGTTAGTTTTCACATTTTAACGACCTATGTCAATGTCAATCATTTTGCACTATAGAATAATCTTGTATATAAGGTAAGAATTCGAGGGTTTGAAAGGTATCAACCTTTGCTAGCTTCCTCTCCATTGTCAATTTGTCAGTATCAATGCTCAAAAGTTGACAGCATCCATCCACAGTACGACGCTGCATGCCTCTCCTCAGTTCTTGATTCTAGGCTACCTGATAACAACATAATCCTCTCTCTCGATCTCGATGTTGTGGCTTCAAAAAGGAAAGATGATTTTTGAGAATGGAAGGCATCGAGAGAACACTTGCAATTATAGCAAATAAGAGATGTTGTAACTATGTCGTTCTTGGACTTTGATACTACTTGTGAATGGCTGTGGCCCTCCATCGCACGACCATTCTCTCTACATTTGTTTTCTTTGCTTCTCACCAGCTCCGATATTTCTTAGAGAGTTAATTTTGATTTTTTTTTTGCTGCAATTTATTTTTCATCATTAGCTTTTAAATTGCTATGAACACATATATAAAAGTTCTTTCAAAAAATTATTTTGGTAGCTAATAAACGATGTAGGTGAAATGATAGCACTTGCATGTGGTTTGAACTCCAATGTCCCTTCAATTCTCATGAGGCTCACATGTCAAACTTGTGCATCTAAAACAGGTTCAGTTGGCCGGGAACATATCTTATGCACACAAACTTCATGTGCACACAACTAACAAATATCACCGAAAAATTTAGAAAATATTGTGCATATACTTCCAATATTGTTACACATATGTGTAAAATCTTAACCTCAAATCCATTATATTTTAACCTAAAAAATAAATATTATAAGTCCATCAGAATTTATCTTTTTTCCCTCTTTATATAGGATGAATTTGATGATGGGACTTCACACTTAGATGTAATATTATTGAAAGCACATGTATAATTTTTTTTAATTTTTAGTGATATTTTTTAGTTTTTTTAAACTAAACTGGCATGAGAACTGCCAATTATATTTCATTAAGCAGAGTAAAAACCCACGGTCTACAGAAAAAGAAAAACAACCTCTCGACGAGTAGAGACTCGCCGAGTCCTTCATCCGCAGCCGGTACAACCATACAGCACACGGAGCTCCACACAACTCTAGCCAAACTATCAACGAAACAATGGCGGAATCCAACAGCGAATATCGACGTCGAGATGCTGAAGAAGCGGCACATAACGTCGACGTCACAAGGCACGTGTCATCGTTGCCGAGCTTGCCGCCCAACGACCGAGCTCCGACTCCACGGTGATCACGACATCATTGGAGTCATCACCAAACCGAGCAAAGCAACACCAAGCTCACACTTTGGACATCAACCAAGCCCCTGAAGCGCCAAAACCTGCACTGGCAACACCCACATCCCTAAAGAGAAACTGCAGATGTTATCATTGTCAAGCTTCGTTGCACCCCAACGACATAGTAGTTCCGACTCTACCCGATAGAGACAACCGAAGAAGTTGGATGCCACCAATACAAGAAATGAGCCAAGAAGGAGAAGGCCTCACCAAACACCTAGGCGTCCAGTGCATCGAGCTGACACAGGAGTCCACCGACAGTAAATGATGTATGGGTAAGGTTCTCCAAGACGATGCCCCCAAGGAGGATATGACGTGAAACGCCACCACCGTCCGTCCGGAAACCGGATTACAGTTTTCAACTGGAGATTGGTAGCGGTGAAGAAAACGCCATAACGACGCCTTCAAAAAGGGAACGATGCCAAAGGTGTCGCCGTCGTCATGCCAGCCAAAGGCTAAGCAAGGCTTTCGCCAATGATTTCCATCCAGAGCCACTACCGACCCACACAACAACCGTCGCCGAACCACCACATAATCTCTTTAGCCATCAGTTAGACCAGTTCACCACCCCACGGCTCAGGTAGACTCACAGGCCTGCTCCCACACGTTGCCATGGCATTGCCATCCTCTGCACAAGCCGCCGGGTCCACCCTCTCCTGGAGCTCCTCACGGCTAGGACAGGATCTGGCCATAGGAGGGGAGGGGCTCCACGAAGAGTGGTTTGCTCAGCTAGCTGGGAAGACGGGACACCGCCACCGCCAACCGCTTCCCCGCGCACACCACCAGGCCAGAGAGAGGCAGCTCCTCCCCCATGCATCCTTGACGCACGCTGCTGAGCTAGGGGTGACAACTCCTCCCCTCGCCGCCGCGGTCCCCGCTGCTCGATCCTCGGGCCACCGCCTCCACGTGGCCCTCACGCCGTGGCAGCCGCCGCCACCTCCGCGCGGCCCTTGCGCCGCGGCCACCGCCTCTGAGCGGCCCTCTCACCGCCGCCTCCGCCACCGCGCCGCGCCACTGCCGACCCGCGCGGCTCAGCCCAGATCCGGCCAAGGGGGACCAAATTCAAACTCGACAGTGTCGGATATAGCCATCGTCGCCGGGGCCGCGCTCTCGTCCTCCGGTCTCGTCAGCGCCCCAACCGGTTGACCATGAGTGAGGGAGAAGGGGAGTCCCGCCGTCGCCGTCTTTGCAGCTGCCAGGCTTTGCCGGCAGCTGCTCGGGTGGCAGCGTGGCGGGGGAGAGGAGGGGAAGGGAGGGGGCGACGGCGAGATTACGCCACCCACGTAACCTAATTAAGTTCGGATATTTTTAGTTGGTGTGTATGGTATATACACGTGAAGCCTTTGTGTGCATATGATACGTTTTCCCAGTTAATCAGCTCCACAGAAACGAGCTTGACTAGATACTAAACGGAACCAAACGTGCACCCCATGTTCAACTAAGGTCGGCATATATGTAGAACCTTTTCAAGTTCTGAGTTTCTTCTTTCCTTTTAGCTAAGTTTTCATCAATACTTAGCTCCGGTGGCAGATTGGTGAAGCACATGAACAAAAAATTTAATTTTACCCCGGTCTTTGGAGGGTAGCAAAGTACCTAATTGAGTATGCAAAACACAATCTGAACTCTCTGAAAAATATGTGTGATCTTTTTGTTGTCCTAAATTTGTCCCATAGAACATGACGTGATCTTCTTGTTGTCCTAAATTTGTCCCATAGAACATGACACAACAATATCATTGAGCGTATTAATTAGCACCTAGGAACTTGGAAGAGACTACGCTAATCTTAGTTACACACAGTCGAGAAGGTTGCAGCAGCTTATACACACTGTATTAAGCTGCGACATGATATATTCCCTATTTCCCTGGAAACTACGAATTCCCTAGAAGCTCAACGAGTGTTGGGCTTGGCTGTCATGTTTCCGCCGCCTTTGCTAGCTTAGGTTAGTTGTTGAGTGTTATTGTAGTTGTGATTTTGTCCAGTTTTTCTTAATGAACTTTGTACGGTAAGATTTGGTCTCGTTTCTTTTTAAAATGGACACCTTCTTATTTATATAAAACATTGGCAACGACCTTACCGTTCGGGAAGGAAAAAAAACCAATTAATCAATCCCTACAACACAAGAATTAGGTAGATGTATTTGGGAACACTCATTGATTTATATGTACATTCTGCTTTTTTATTTCCCCTCTTCCATCTTCCCCATTGCCCATTCAATTGCCATCTGCCTACTCATGAGAGGGAATTTACTTCTTCAACTGCTAGACCCCTGACCTGATGAACTCCTTTATAAACACAAGCTTGTAGCTTCCCTCTTTCTCGACGACCCTACTCTGAGTGAGAAAGAAATTAAACAGGGACAAACCATCGCGACTTATGAGTATGGAAGGCGTCAGGAGAGCAAGCCCTTGAAAACCAATCAATTGGAGCTATCCTGTGCAGATTTTTGCATGCATCTTGATGAGCCATCTCAAAGAAGAAGTGCAGTTTGGCGTGCTAATCTTGTTCATCTTGATCCACGGAGCTAGCCCAACAACGGTGGTCTTGGCAGGATTAGCCTTCGCCGAGTTGGTCGTCTCACAGTTGATCTCGGCAGCCTGGCAGTGTCCTTCAACCACGCTCCGACGCAAGCACGGTAAGCAGAAAGGCGAGGCTGCGCGGGCGTTCGTTCCCGCCATAAAGCTTCTCTCCATGGTTTCTGGCTTGCTGGCTCTTCGTCCCTCTCGTGTGTTCTTAGGCTGCTTGTGCTTAAATGTACATTTGTAATTTATTAACAAGTGGGGGTGGATGATGAGTTCTTCTTCTACCAGAAATTTTATTTTCATTCTTGTTCTCTGCATATTATTCAGTAATAGGATCCTGACCCCAGCTCCTAATCTAAACTCTGTATTTTTCACTGTTTGCCTGACTAGTGAATTGGAGAGCTGTGGACTGTGGTTGGGATGGTAGAGTGTGTCTGATCTTTTTGTCATTAATGGACCTCTGGTTTCTTTTCATAATGAGATAGAAGTGTTTGTTTGTGCCCTTAAATGTTAGGAGAAACATATCGTGCTTTCATCATCTAAAACCTCACTTGCTGCTACTTGAACATTTTAAGAGTTGAAGTGGGAACTTAGGTTGGTACATGCAGATGTGTTTGTGAGCACTCATTGATATATGAGTACTGCTACGGTGCTCTCTACTTGTAGTATTCTACTTGTAGTATTCTACTAATCTGAGCCATTAATTTATAAGGGCAAATTAGTATTTTACTAATTTATGGTTAAGGGTAATTTTTAACTTTTACTTTTTTTTACTTAATAGTAGGATCAGTTCGTCTGTGTCACCGCTCCTTTCGTTCTCGCGTGCGCCCGACTCCGGCGGCAGTGCCCACTCCGGCATGTGCGAGCTCCTCCGTCAAACAGATAATACTACAAAAAACTACTGAACAAAGCTATATAGTCAAATCGAGCAGCAAGAGCAAATGTGCTGTTATAAACTCACCATGATTATCTTTAAAACCTATTTATTAGTTTCTCCACATGTTGTGTTTTCAGTTCTTAAAGAATTAAGCCATTAACATCGCTAAATTTGTCCAAGGATGGTACCGAAGTATTTAAGTTCAGAGTGGTCATTTGCTCAGTTCAGAGCGATGCTCAAAACACCGTAATATTGATTGGCTTTGATGGCGTTGAAATCGTTGAATTGATCTGACTTCTTGTCGTGGTTCAGGGCTTCAGACTCGCTAGTTATATGTCTCCTTCTCGGGCCTGGCGTGGAACGCATACTGATCTCCAGCATTTGAGCCGCTGGGCAAGGAGTAGCCTCCCGAGGCTGATCCCCCGCCGTAATCCCGCAACGATCTCATGGAAGCACGCCACCGATCTGCTCATCGCATCTGCTCCGCCACACTCACCCTAAACCTAGCACGGCCCAACGATGCTCAAGTGTTTCTAACTGATATGCAAAATTACGAATTCAACCATCCCTGTTCATATTTTTTGGACGATTATACCCTCTGACGTTTCTACTACCGCTATTTAAGATAGGAGTATAAATAGATTTGACCCATTAGATATAAAACGATCAACGGTTTAGATTAATTTATACTCCGAGTAGAAAGCATCGGAGTGGGACTCTTGATATATTGGTGGTATATATATGTGCATCCTGAATATCCTTTTCACCCACATTGCTCATTCAATTGCCCCTCTGCATATATATACACACTTTAAATTGGAATTCACTTCTTCACCCACTACTACTCCCCTAAGCCAATGAATTCGTTCCCATTTCTCTGGCCTTTATTCGCCTTTATAAACACCTGCCCTCTTGCTTCCCTTCTATCCGGATAAAAATCCTTACTCCTGATGCCAATGAGAGGTTGTGTGTCCTATCGACTCCAATTGAGCAAGAAAGACGGAGATCGAGTAGAGCTAGTGACTGAGCATGAGAGGCGTTGGGAGAGCAAGCACTATAAGGTCAATACTCTGAAGCTATCGTGAGCAATGATGATGTGTTTGCGTGCGCTTTGCTAAATTAAAGCTGTGGGCAAGAACTTCTTGAACGAGAGGTAGCTACAGCGTGTGGTTGATCAAGTTACTCTAGAGAGACGGCATGGCTGCCGCCCGTATAGTTGGCTTGGTGTACCTACGCCCATACACCGGCAGTGTTTTCTTGCTCATGGGCAGCTTCTGTGCTGTTTCTTCTACCTAGAGTAGTCTGAGGAGCCAAAACTTTAATTAGACAAGTTAGGCCATTTTGACTTTATTTAGTCAAATTAATCTCTCTAAGCTTAACCATGATTACATAAAACATCACAGCATTTTCAATACCAAATAAACATACTATATATCAAAATATATTCAATATTTGGTTTTAATTTGGTGTTATAAGAGTTGTTACGTTTCTCCGTAAAATCGATCAAATTTACAGAAGTTTTATTTATAATAAAAAATCAAAGTGTTTTGTAATATGAAACAGACGGAGTACTAGAATTTTCATGCGTAGTTTGACCTTTTTCACGATATGTTTGCCATCTTATATTGTGGTGATACTGTATCTTGACTTTTTCTTGAGCTTGGTATACTGTCCCCTTTGTCAATTGTTAATCGATATAATTAAAAATCATATGCATGCATACACCATATCAATAGATCGTCGTACAAATAACTGAAGGTCAAGGGTCTGATCGAATCAGTTTAGAGTTCTATATTGATTTGCAAAATCTCACTTGGACACACGTGGTGTTCATGAGTGCTAGCTAATGTTTTTTCCTCCATTTTTTTTTCCGAAGAACTCCATTTTATTCCCCTTACTTTGGCTGTGTTTGGCAGTGGCTGTTCCCATCCTCTACTCCTCGTTTTCCGTGCGCGCGTTTTTCAAACTGCTAAACAGTACGTTTTTTGCAAAAAATTTCTATACGAAAGTTGCTTAAAAAATATTGATCCATTTTTTTTTAAAAAAAGCTAATATTTAATTAATCACGTGTTAATGGACCGTTCTGTTTTCCGCGCGCACTATCCCCGCTGGTAACCTCTAGTAGCGAACAGATAGCATGGAGTTTATTATCTCACCCCTCCATGCATGCACTCCTCTACGCCATGACCAGTGTGTGTTTATTCTGAATATTTTTTTTCTACCTTTTTCACCACTGCCCAATGCCCACTTCGTTTACCTTATGCTACTGTTTTACTTAAAATGCAATTTACTTCTTCACCCGCTACTACTTTAACCCTCTATATATCCCGAGTAGAGCCTCGCTACGGTGCTCTCCACTAATAGTAGAAAACAGTTTGAACCGTTGATCTCATTTGATCTAAAGATTCAAAACTATTTATATTACCACCCAGTTAGCGATAGTAGAAACATAGAGGGGTATTATTGTCTAAAAGAAATAAGTGTGAAAAGATATAATCGTTATTAGCAGTGACTAAACTTTTTTCCCTCTTTTTTAGCTTTCTCGATGAAATACTACTTGCCAACCCAGCTGCTACCCTTCTTTCTCGATGATCCTTATATTAGCTTCATGTCAGTGAGAAGTAGCAAGCTAGCTATCTACCCAAGAAAACATATAGAAGAGTGTGTGAGAATGGAAGGCATTGGGAGAGCCAACATTAGGAGATTAACAAGTCCGAGCTATACTGTGCACATGTTATCATGCTCGTCCCAGATATTCTGGGCAACAATTCTTCGAATTCGCAACAGTCCAGCGTCCAGGGGGAGATAATCAGGGTGTTAACGGCCTGGCTGCCTCGTATAGCCTCACCAGCCTGAGAATTGCATGCCTGGGCTGGGTTGATCAGGCTTCGTGTGCACCTGGCGGCGCATTTCCCTGATTTTTTCATGCCTCACCTAACCTATTCACTGTATTTTCCTGTTTTTCTGACCAGTGAAGATCAGCATGTGGTTCTTGATGGGAGAATTCATCTGATCTTTTGCATATGTTGTGTACCTTTCGGTTGGCTGGTTATTTCATATGGTTCAGTAGAGGTGTTTGTGCCCTGGAATGTCAGGAGGAGCATCATGATTCAAAATCCCATTGTTTTTACTTGTTTTAATCTAATTTAAGTTTAACACTCGTACGAAACTACCAATAAATTTGCAAAACCTACTTTGTGGTCCATGATGCACACACCATGTACCATATTCTGGAATAATTAATATGCTACATCTATTTTGTCCTAACAATTTGCTTTCTGAATTTAATAGGATTCATTGGTAGAGGCAGCTAAAGAGGAAGCTAAATTAAATTATTGCGCATGCTACTAAATAAAATTATACTCCAGAGTCTGATGTTTGCTTTATTTTGGTTTGTTGTTATATTGGTAAATGTAAGGTGCTAGTCAATTTGGTCTGTTCAGTTAACTATTTTCGTTGCGATAGGTTTAAGAAGGAACACGATATGTAACTAAATTGTATCTTTTACTTTCAACTGAAAGCAGACTTTCTAAGGGAAAATGTGCATGAAAATGGTTCATGGAGTGTTGCAAAAATTAGGGGGTTGCTAATTCGTGCATACGCGCCAGCAATGGAGTTGGCGCGCAAGCTGGCGGCCCCTCCTCCTACGCGCGTGTTTTCTTTTTTCTTTTTCTTTTTCCAATTTTGGCACCTCCCTTCCCTTAGCGTGTTTTTCTCATTTTTTTCCCGCTGTTTCTTTCCGATATTTTTAATCTTTCGCACACGTATTTTCAAATGTAGAATTGAAAATTTTTAAATCTTGACTTGAAAGTTTTTCAATCTTAATTGATAGTTTCAAATATTGAGTTAAAAGTTTTTCTAATTTGAGATAAAAGTTGAAAAAAATTGATTCGAAAATTTAAATTTTGAGTTGAAAGCTTTTCTAGTTTCAGATAAAAAGTTGAAAGTTTTTAAAATTTGACTTAAAAATTAAATTTTGAGTTGAAAGTTTTAAAATATTAGATTGAAAATTTTCAAATCTGGGTTAAAAGTTTTCAAAAGTTGACTTGAAAGTTTTGAAAATTTGAGTTGTAAGTTTTCAAATATGAATTTAAAGTTTTAAATTTTGTGTTGAAAATTTCAAATTTAGAGACAGATGTTTAAAAATTGAGTTAGAAAGTTTTAAATTGTAGATGTACTCACACGCTAATTATGGCGCTAACCACGTGGAGGGCGTGGAGGGTGATGTGTGCATGTGTGGGCAGTGGGCCTGCGCATCCGAAACGCGCGCGTGGTGGCTTGACGCGCGCAACAGCAATCCTGGCAAAACCATGATCAAGAGAGTTCTTATGTGCTTATACCACTCAATTGTGCTCTTTTTATTGCAATGCCTGCAGATGTTGCCACTTGTTACTCCCTCCATTTTTTTTTTGACATTGGTCAGTTCAAAATTGAACTAATCAACGTCATACATTAATTTGTACGAGGAGGTAGTTTTTTCTCGAACGCGCAAAAGGATTTCACGTCAATATATTAGAAAAATATAATGTTTGTTACATGACGCAATCAGTCAAACCGACTTATATCAAGAAAGGGGAGAAAAAAAGACTAAAATAAAGAAGAGATGAAAGACTACTGTGACGGCTACACACAACTCCAAATAGCTGGGAGGGGGCAGAGCCACTACTTTCCCAGGAGAACCCCAAAATTAGCGATATCAGCTAAAGACCAAAGGTGGCCCTCAGAGAGGATGGACTCAAGGACCTCCGAGACCGATGACAATGCAGAGTCGAAAACTCTGGAGTTCCGCTCTTTCCACAGTTACCAAGAGACTAGGAGGACCATAGAATTGAAACTGGCCGGAGATGGCCCGGCAAGCAAACCCTAGGTAGTACTTGTTAGTGTTCTTGTGATAGCTTTGTTAGTGTATTGGGGATGTAAATTTTCATCCCTCGAGAGGACATCCCTCGTTGTTTGCATGTCATCTAAATAGCTATTAAAAATTGAAAAAATTGACAATAATTAATTCAACCCTCTATATCATCACAATAAAAAGAATGTTAGTCTGAGACGATCGTAACTCCTATGACTAGTATATAACTTTGCTTTCCTGCTCTATCAATATATAAGGCAATCTTCTTGACTTTCCCTAAAGAAACAATAAAAGAAAATTTGGGTGATAAAGAGACACCATCTCTTGTCCTGCTGCTTCTTTTCATCTTACTTATGTACCTCTTCTGACGGGCTATACCTTGTCTGGTATACACATCGACGGTTGTTACTCCTAAAATTCTATGTACCACCTCTTGCTCTTGAGCTATGAGCTATGTTGGGGTTGGGAGGCACCGGGAGAGCCTGGTCCATCCAACTGCTGCACATCGCTACCGTGCGGAAGTGACCAAGAGTTTGCTTCAATACATTTGGCCGGCTGAGAGAATTCTTCCTGGCTAAATGTATTTGCCTTTGTAGTTCGACTGATGATACCATGGAGCTCTACTTATTTGCACCTTCAGCAAAATGGAAATACCGGACCAAGTGTGCACGGGGCCATTCCCGAGTTCTGGGACTATCACACTCCGGGCCCGGGTGTTCTTCTCCCAGTCTTTCACCGCTCGATCGAGCATTTCTTAATTATTGCTTAATTAGGACGTACCTAATTAGGCGTTGCTAAGTAGCTTAATTTCAGTTTCATTTCTCTGTGAAGTCTTCAAATGATTCTGATTGACATATGTGACTCAACTTGCACATTTGCAAGAAGAAATTAAGGAAGGGAAACATTAACTCAATTCGTTGTGAAATGGTGTGCAATTAATATCGCCGTAGTTATACAAAGTGAGTGTAGAGCTTAGCTGGTTATGTTTCTAGGTGTGAAACTGTTCATCCGAGTTCTATTTCTAAACATTTATGACTAATTATTTTTCAGTGATAGTTTTTATCCATGTTCTAGTTCTAAAATTGACACGAGCCATCATAATTTATGACTAACTGTTCTTTTAGTGATATAATAGCGAGGTGTCTAGCTAATTATTCAGTATTATCCTGTACTCCCAAAGAAGAAAGAGTGACGCTATTTTTCACAATTGATTGGATCGTACATTAGCTAATTGGGTAACATGCTGCTCTAAGCTCTACATGCTGGAAGTCGATCGATCATGCCGTAAATTGCTTCCTCACCAACCGCCTCGTATTCCCTCATCAACACGACTCGATTGCCTTCATAAGCATCAACCCGGCCTATTGCTTCCCTTTCTTTCTCGATGATCCTTAACCCGACACGTCAATGAGATCATCAGAAGTCTGAAGCTATATATCAACTCGATCGGAGTGAGCAAGAAAACACATAGAAAAAAGTGTTGCTGGCTCGTGTTGCTGGCTCGTGAGTATGTACATAGGCATGCATAGAAGGCATCGGGAGAGCAAGCAGTTGCAACGCAACAAGTTCAGGATGTCCCCTGCACGCATTGGCAAGCTTGCCCGGAAGAGTCCGTGCTACGTTGTTCTGAGTCGCGATAGCGCAACGCCACAGGGGAGGGGAGCCGATCACGGTGGCCTGGGTGACACGCGTATGTGGCCGACCAGCCTGGTAGCGTGGCTGGGCTGATGAGCGCGCGCGTTCCTGGCTCGTTTCCTCATTTCGGCGACTAAGCCAGCCCTAGCGCATCACCTGGGCTTGACGGGAAATGACACCGGGCCGATCGGGGTGGGTAGAGATGCGCTGTGGCAAGAGATGCGTGGATTTAATATTGAGCTCCCATAGAAGGAGCGGATCTAGAAGAAGATTTAAGAGAGACTCGTCTCCTTCTTCCTTCTTCAGTCTCCTTACTCTTCATTTTCTTTCTGTTCTTTCCTTTTTATCTCACCTTCTAGCAATGGTGATCCAGCGGTGTAGGAGGGACTCAAGTCCCCCTAACATTTTCGAACATTGTCCATATTCATATAAATGTTAATGAATCTAGGCATAAATATATGTCTAGATTCATTAACATATATATATATATGAATATGGACAATGCTAGAAAATCTTTATAATATAAAATAGAGGAAGTAGTAATTTGCAGTCCTTGAGAATGTACCATGAGATACCAATTTTTCCATTATAAATTTGGTATCCTTTGATATCTATATATTATGAGATACCAAATATATAATAGAAAAAAATGTTACATCATGTTCTGTACCGTAAAATTGCTCTCGAAAAAGTTTCCTCCACTGCTCCTGTTACCTGTTGCCCTGTTAGCAGTAGCAGTGATGTGTTTGTACGCGAGCACTCATTGATTGGTACTGTTTTTCTTTCTTTTCTTTTTCTTGGTCCTCTTTCAATTTCCCAATAATGGCTCGTACGTTCAGCTGCCCTTTGCCTGTACTATACGCACTTCTACTGGAAATCACTTCTTCTCGCCAACTGCATGCTCTCTCCTATATAAATGCCACCTTTGATAATTATTCATTCATAGGACTCATCGGCCTTTATAAACACTCACCCCTGTCGTCTCCCTTCTTTCTCTATGATCCTCATAGCTTGGTTTAATATCAACTCCTGAGTGAGAAGAAACAGATGATTAAACATGATTCGATCTCATTGACGAGTTGTGACTTGTGACAGCTAGTGATCAGTATGCATGGGAGGTGTCGGGAGAGCACGCACCATGGAATCAAACCATTCAAGCGCTATAACCTGCTTGGGTGGCTGCCTTAGAACACTACGTCGCGATGCTTTGGAGTCGCGACCATCCAGCACAAGGGAGATGCAGGGGCTAACCAGCAACCAGGGTCCAGGGTAGGGCGTTCTGACGCAACTGCTACTCGATCGCCTCATGCTTGAATGCTTCTGCCGATTCGGTCTGCACGTACGATTTGGGCCGAAACAACACAACGTGCCTCATGCGTGCTCGTCATCTCCGTCAGGACTACATGGCACCGCTGCATCGCGTGTGCTTGTACTTTGTACCACGGTCACTGTTTGATTTAGTTTTTTAAGTTGATTATTAACACGAATCATCCACTTGATTATATGAATAAAGTAGATATTCTGTAAGAAATAAATTTAACAAACAGTTTAAAGAAGTGGTCAACTAATGCAGTAGATATCCATTTCCAATACCTACTCCTCCGTATTTTAATGTATGACGCTATTGACTTTTTGATTAACGTTTGACTATTCGTCTTATTAAAAAAAATTACTCCATCTGTCCCAAAATATAGCAACTTTGTACTGGATGGGACATATTCTAATACGACGAATCTGGATATATATCTGTCTAGATTCATTGTACTAGGATGTGTCCAATCCAATACAAGGTTGTTATATTTTGGGACGGAGGGAGTATGTAATTATCATTTATTTTATTGTGACTTGATTTATCATCCAATGTTATAAATATTATTATATTTGCATAAAAATTTTGAATAAGACGAATGATCAAACATTGATAAAAAAAAGTCAACGGCGTCATACATTATAATACGAAGAGAGTACTTTATTAATACCCGCGTTAAACTCTCAATATTTTTATATCGTGGTACGAAGGTAATAGGAAAGAAAAATGATGTAGATATCCATTTTCAAATGAGGGACGTTTAGGAGAGGAAGGGTAGTTAATTTGAGGTAAGAACCGTAAGATGAGAATAAATTTGAATATTAGATGATTGATTCGACAAGAACTGCTACTGTAGGATGTTTTTTTTTGCTATATAATTTGAAAATAGAATTGCATTCTTTTTTTTAAAAAAAGAGGGAGTATTTTGTCATTCGGCTTCCTAATTAACTACTCATCCTAACCTTAATCATGGTCTTCGATGTTGAGCAATATTAACTACTCCATTCGACCCATAAAGACTACATGTCTAACATTTAAAATTTGTCTCAAAGACTTCATTTACAAGGTTTACATGAACTTCAATACATTTGGTCAGCTGAGAAACTTCTTTCTAGCAACAGAGTTCAGAGTTCGCGGTTGGACCGAGGACACCAATGAGTTTACTTGCACCTTCAACTAAGAGCAATTTTACCGTCCAACATTTAATACCTCGAGACACCACATTTTACATATAAAATTTTGGTACCTCAATATACCAAATTTTGTACTAGAAAGTACCTCGAGGTATCAAATGTTGGAATTGCTTCCTCACTAACCGTCCAGCTACCTTATATTTCCTCCTATGTGCTCATCAAGAGATGACTCTCACCTTTATATGCACCCCATTCCTGTTGCTTCGCTTCTTTCTCGATGGTCCTTACGATCCTTAGATTGATACCAATGAGAAGTTGCAAGTTATCAAGTCTAAAGTGAGCAAGAAATTAAACAGAGAGAAGAGTTGTGAGAATGGAAGGCATCAGGAGGGGTAGCACCAGGAGAGCAAAAGCGACGAGCTATCCTGTGCGCGTGTTTGCATGTTTCGTCGTGAGACCATGGACACCGGGTCTTTCTGATCGCAACAGTCTTGTGCTGCTGTGAGGCCAAATTGCGGAATGACGGCTTGGCTACTGCAAATGTGAGCAGCATCAGCATGAGAATCGCGTGCCTGAGCCGACCAGGCTACCTGAGATGGGGTCTTCCAGCGTTCTCTACTCCGCTGGTTCTCCTGCCCGTACTTGTCGATCATCAGGAGCGCAAGGAAACCGATCGTTGGGTCAAAATCATACTCTATCCTAGTGTTTCCTCCGAAAGCATGCAAACCCGTGCACGTGATAGCTTTGTACTGATCGCGCAAGTTTACATGCTTTCAAAGGAAACACTGGAACACTGGGATAGAGTATGATTTCGACTCACGATAGGGTGGCCAATCTGTGCTGGAAAGGCCAGAATGCCGTTCTCATGAGTCACACAGCCCAGACGCCTCGTGCCTCGGCTGTCTAGGCCGTATGTGTAGGCGCGCTTAATTACATGCCTAGCTTGTTCTCCCGCACTGGTTCGAGCTAGCGTGAACTCCACAATGGCTGGGTTGCACCGGCTTGGTCAAGTGTGGCTACCCTCCTTCCTTGTCCTCTCTGCTCCCATTTTCCCGAGAGAATTATATGTACTTGTGGAACACTTGTAGTCTCGCACACTTTGGCTTTAAGAGCATGTTTCAAATTAATCCCCTCATGTACGTGTTGTCCATCTAGCATGCATGCATATCACTATTATTTCAATTTTATCATTTGGCATTATAAACTAACATGGAGATGGACTTTCATCTCTCAAGGGGCATACCCATTTCTTACATATATGCATGCCACACCTAAATGATCATAAAAGTTTTTAACAAGATAGATTAATATAAGGTATATCACTTTACAAACATATAAATTTAAATTTGTCTTCTATAATTATAACAGAAATAATCTATCTTTTTTAAAGAAACAAAAAGAGTAAATTTCACAAAACTACAGATACTTTGACCAAATTATCGCAAAACTACAGATTTAACATGATGTATCACAAAACTACAGATTTAACACTAATTTTATCACAAAACTACAGATTTAAGGTAAAATATCGCAAAACTACAGATTTAGTAACAAAGTTATCGTAAACATACAAGTTTAATGTCAATTTAATCACAAACTTGGATATTTATAACTCAAGCATTACATTAGTGCAAAGGATTTAAATCCTAAAATCTGTAGTTTTGTGATAATTTTATTCTAAAATATGTAGTTTTGTGATAGTTTTAAACCTGTAGTTTTGTGATAAATTTGTTGCTAAATCTGTAGTTCTATGATATACGACCTTAAATATGTAGTTTTGCGATAATTTGGTCAAAATATATGTAGTTTTGTGAAATTTACTCAAACAAAAATAATCTATCTTGTTAATTCTATGGGCTGCTCTCATTTCATCATGTAGAAAACATTATTGCTAGACTTACGATCAATTCTCTCTTTCATCTTATTTATATGGATAATTTTTATTATCCTTAAAAAGATATCAGGAGGTATCACATTTTTTATTATAAAACTTGATAGCTTATATACCGGATGTCGATCTTGAGGTACCAAAATTTCTGAAGCAAAGGTACCTATAATTACTCTCTCTTATGACCCAGCTATACCTTCATTGCTTGATCCATACTTTGTATGCCCTACACTGTGCTCTCCAACTCTCATTGGGTATGGAAGACATCGGGAGAGCCTTGTCGATCCCACAGCAGCACATGGCCCCAAGCCCCTAGAACAACGGCGCTTGCCTCACGATGGAGCTTGCCTCCAGTACATGTTTGGCAGAGGGTGACACTCTGGCAGTAGCTGTAACCTTCTGTGCAGGCAAAGCTTCCACAGAAAATGTTCTGGCCTACAGGAAAGTAAAATGGAAGCGGCAAAAATACACGTTTGAAGCCCTATGCAAGCTGTAGGATCGAATCACAATAACTAAGCCAACCAGATGACGGTGAATGGTTGGTATACCCAAAAACTGAAAACTTTTAGCGGAAATAAAAGTTACCCTCTAAATCGACGGATCACGGTCTGACTGAAGTTGCCCTGCCGGTCTGATCGCCTGATTGCCGTCGGTCTGACCGAGATTAGATCTCCGGTCTGACCACCGAGATCAGCTGCCGCTTGCTGTCGCCGCCGCCGGTCTGACCACCTGTATGCCGCCGGTCTGACCACCTGTATACATCTAGAAGCCATAATCATGAAACAATCACAGATATCCAAACAAACAACCCGAAACCGAAACCGACACAGAGTCAGCCGGTCAGACCGCGGGCTGGCCGGTCTGGCCGCTCGATCACCGCCGGTCTGACCGGCATACACAGCCCGGTCTGACCGGTCACATGAAATAACAGCAGTACCTGTAGATTCACCTGTGAAATCCAATCATCTCCAAAACCACTTCACAAATAAATTCTAAATAACAAAACCAATAATCTCTGATGCCAATTGTTCATCACAGAATAATAATCAAAAACACTTTTGATTTTACACAAGCGATGTGTTTAGGGATCCTCTTCTAACGTGATGAGAGATTTTAGCTTGCAGTTTAAGAGAAACATATATGGCTTGTTAGTTTGTGAAATGTGGTGTACTGTTAAGATCGATCTCTACAACTGTGTCACTGAAAAAATAAGTATTTTTCAATGGTCTTTTTTTTTACGGTGAGTTTTACGATGGTCCAGACTATTCATATCTTTAAGCGCTCGAATAGGTTTCAAGGCTTCTGGGAGGCAATAGGTTTGAGCCCTCGAATACACATGGTCAGTGATATGGCCAATCTTAAACCTGACGGGAATCTGCCTGATTTGCACTTCAAGGTCTTCTATCTGCTATGTTTTTGGTCCTTGTGGAATCATCGCCATGACGTTGTCTTCAGGAACATGTCCCCGTCTCTGCAATCGGTTCTTCGCAAATGTATGGAGGAATGTGGTCTTTGGCTAGAACGCCTCAAATTTGAGCATCGCTCTGTAATAAATTCTTGGAAGCTAATCTTTCCGGCTCCACTTCAAATTCTGACGAATGTGTAACAAACTTTGTAGCCCTCCTTTAATAAAAATTCAGTTGGGGAATCTCCCCCCCCCCCCCCCTGACTTATCTAAAAATAATTCATATCTTTAATCTAATGGATTGTATCTATACATACTATCAGGTAGTAAAATACTTTTTTATATCAACATAAAACTTATAAATCAGCATTGAGATCATTTCTATCATTGATACTACTGTAGTAAAATTTTACTAGCTAGTAGAGACCAACGATTCTCTTGAACAAATTTCCGTAGTTCTGGATGACGCACTAGCTAGTAGGTTACCTTGACCATTCTAAATATGATTATTTAAACTATGAAAAAAATGAATCTATACCGATTATATTACCAGTAGTGATCATCGTAAAATATCTCTATTTGTATTACCACACACGGTACTTGAATGTTTTTCACTAATAGTATACAAATATAAATCAATAAATCAAGAGAGGATTTACGGTGGTTGGAAAATACTACCAATGTTATCATCAGTATAAGTAATCTTGACCATTGATTTACGACTCCACTCTATCAGTAGTAGTTGATGCAGATGTGGTAATATAAATAAATAAAATTTATTGAATTAAAAAGAGATAAATAGTCTATACTCCCTCCATTCCAAAATATAAGGCATAAGGGCAGTCCCAACCCTCCACCTAGGATAGTATCTATGGCATTAACTACATTGCCATGTAGGACTTTTAACTTATGTGGCACTATATTAACTAAGAGACAGAGTGAAGAGAGGAAGAAACTGGGTCTCATGCAAGACACAGCTTCAACACGAGAACCTATGCACTAGACACTATCAAGTTTTGCATTGGAAGATAATAGTGTTTTCATAATAGATGAAGAATAAATATGATTGGTAGAGAAGAGAGATGATGTATTTATTAATGGCCCACTTTAAGAAACCATGGGTTGTGAAGTGTAGTTTCTATTGTCTTATTGATATGGCACCATAGACACTACTTATGGACACTATGGGTTGGGACTGCCCTAACCACCCCTAACCAAAGACCAAGAAATAATTATTATCATCTTGTAGTTTAGATCATCCTAATAAATACAATGCATGTATCCAATAGAATTAGAAAACATGAGAGTGGAGGATTTAAAAAAGTAATAATTTAATGGAGAATGGGTCATAGTTAATTACCTATATGTATGCATGCCTTATATTATGGAACATCTAAAAAAAAGTAGTAGTGCCTTATATTATGGAATGGAGGGAGTATTAGCTTTACTAATAGTAAAAAGAATTGCCCACTTTCTCTGATAACATCAAACGTTTCTTGCGCCCGGTTAGGCGCAGCTTCAGTCTCTATGTATATGTGCATACAACTTGCACCTGGGTCAGATACTCCTGTGATCGAAGCGTTGCTCTAATAATACAACAAATCCAGTGGTCCATCAAGTAAGGTGTGGAGAAAATGATTGATGGATCAAGGGGCTTAATTCTTTTGGCATATATTGGGAATGGAAGGAACCAGGAGAAATTCTACCACGATATTCTGGATCAGCCTCACGGGAATTTCTTGAGAATTTTCTTGTTTGAGAAGAATTTCAGGTAGCTTTTCGCTTGATGGAGCAACAACAGTATATCTGAATAATGCTGACATGGACTGCATTGGCTGGTGTGTAGATGATCCTAGCAAATGTGAGACCTCCTCCCAGCTCAAGACTGACGCCAGCAGGAGGCAAGGCATGTATCGTCGATACAACTTCCTGCTCGAGAATAGGAATGGCAATTGTGCCCGTTTGCCCGTTTACCCGTGGGTAAAAACCCTGTTAGGGTTAGGTTTGTTCTTCATTTTATACCCATGGGTATCTTACTGGGTCAAAAGCTATGTCCGATGGGTAAATGGCATGGGTATGGGTAATCACTACCCATGCCCGCTTTGCCCGTTTACCCGCGAAATCTAACTTACATGTAGGTTAGGAGTAAAATCCACTAGAATATATAAGCCACGTTCTTTGTTTTTTACAGTTTCCCTTTTATTTTCCTTATTATTTCTCTCCCCTTACTCTATCGCCGCCAGAGGAGAGACACGACGCCGAGGCGGAGAATATTTGATGTTTTAAGTTCGATTCGAACTTAGAAGCTTGTAGACTTTTTGTCAACTGTTTTTGTTGTGGCGGGTAAACGAGCACGCCCGCGGGCATAAAGCGCCCGCAGGCAATGGGCATGGGCAACCATCCTTACCCGTCATGTAGTAATGGGTATACCCACGGGCACAGACAATCTCACGAGCATAGGTATGGGTAGTCACTACCTGTGTCCGTCGCGCCCGATTGCCATCCTACTCGAGAACTTCTCTGAAAATCCCAAATCCTGAATTAATGTAGCGATTCGATGTAGAGCATCACCACTCACCGAGTCACTGTGGTTGGTCGATCGACGATTAATGCACAGACATGTTCATCACATAACATATATCCACTTAAACGCCTTTTGCGATATGATCACCATGGCATCAATTTAATTCGTTGTAACTAAAAGACATGAAAATGTTCGTAAATTTGACATGCGTACGTCAAGATCACGTGAAAACAAATAGTCCCTTGTTATCCTCGTTAAATACATCCCAGTTATTTTTTTCAAACCATATGATCCAACGGAAATTGTGATTCTATTAATGTATACCTGAATTGATGATGAAGGGTAGAGAGGAAAGATAACGTCTAAAGTGCTTTGGAATATGAGAAAATATTTTGGCACAAAATTTAAATGCTAGACAGATAAGTAGTAATAAGAAACATAGGAAATAACTTAATTAATTTGCAAAACCAACACGGCAACACCTTATCTTTTTGTCATCTTACTATCTTAGCCATGCCCCCATATATGAGCAATTTTACAGTTTTTGAGAAGGTACCATCAAGTATCACTTTTTCTATTGTAAATTCGGTATCTATTGATTTCTAGGTACTATAAGATACTAAATTTTTGATACCTCATGGTACCTCCTCGAGGAACGTAAAATCAATCTCCCATATATACTACACTTCTTCATGCCTCACATGCCCTTCGTCTGCATTATCAACTACGTAATCCCATCTCGAGATCAGTTCAACATACAAGTTACTCGACGACATCAATTAGGAAAAAAAAAGATATCTTGATGAGTTTCAAGAACAGATCGATCGAACTATATATGGATGACAAGAAAATACTGATCATGACTGAGAGCGGGAGGCGTCAGGAGATGTTCTGTTCTGCTGGAAATGTGGGACAGTATCCAGACACAAAAAAGTTGGAATTCGGCTGGAGCATTCGGTACTAAACTCAAAATTGAGCGTCCGACTCCTCTCGTAGAGACGGCCAACACCGGTTGTCCCATTCGCATGATGTGATGAGTAGAGAGTATAGTAGCAAGTAGAATACCAATAGCGGCAGCAGAGATATCACAATTACAACAATTCACCGCTCAAGCATGGAGTCGAGGAAGAAATTATGTTTAATGATTGATAGATCATCAAGAACGTAGTTTGCAATATGTTGGGAATAATGGAAGGAACCATGAGAAATTCAATCTGCCACTAATCGATGGATCTTGCTCACGGATTGGGGATTTTTTTTGTTTTTGTTTTTGGGTTCACTGGAGATATTCCACCGTAGCCTTTCGCTCGGAGGAACAACAACCGTAGCCTAAAAACTGCACCGGCTTGTGCGTCATCGTCAATGATCGATCCTAGCAAGCATGCATGAACTCCCCGCGGTTGGATTGAGCCTAGGCCTTACGCTGTGCTTGAATTTGTATTTTTAATTATAAACTCAGCCCATCATGGAGAGAGATACGCACATAGGCCACAACGGATTTTTTTATTTTTTAAAATTTTTACAAATCTACACCTACATGGTATATGGGAGGGTGTTTTTTAAAATACGTCCTCCAAAAGAACGTTTCTTATAATGTGATACGTGATCGTTATCGCATGCTAACGGCCACGTAGCAGAGCAACAAAGGGATTGGTTGTAAAATGGTCAGTTCCCCTCTGCTGGGTTGTTAAAATATGCTCACAAACATGTACCACATCATTAAAAAGGTTCTTTGGGAGGAAAAAAAAAACGCTCTCCTAAAGAGCGGTAGGAATGTAGATTTATAGAACTATGAAAAAAATATTTTAATAAATAAAATGAAAATTTTAAAAATTCAGCCACAGCGTACTCTAGATAGTTTACAAAGTACTGCCTCTGGTACTTGTTTTGATTTATAGCATTTTTTTATGGGGCAGTAGTCCTTGACCAATCATATTTAGCTAGATCTGAATTATTTTTCATTTTATCCGTACTTTATATCCCTAATTTGGATCACATCTCGACACTCCACTAGTAAGATAGTGTGGTTGTTGTATCTGCCATTTTCATACTCAAAAGAAAAAAAAAACCTAGTCAACGATGGGACATAATCTAATACAGTGAATTTAGATGTGGTTATATCCATATTCGTTAAATGCCATGTTGTCTAGGTTAAATGCTCCACTAAGTTATGTCTCATTGTTGTCTAGGTTGATTTTTTTTGGACGGAATGAGTATATCATAAAAGAAGTAATCATAGTGGGGATTGTCTGTGGTACTACTGTACCTGCGGTAGTTGCCGCTGATATGTAGGACCACCCATCACCCGTCAACCACTGCTACTAGGGGTGGGCATTCGGTCTAACCGAAAAATTCGGTTCGGTTCCTCGGTCTTTTTGAAAATTCGGTCTCTGTAATCTCAAGACCGATGGGTCTCCAACAAATCTCAGGACCGAGCAAATCGGTCTTCGGTTAGTTCGGTTCGATCTCGGTCATAGACCGAACTAACCGTAAAAACAGCAAAAAACAAAGCAAATCAACGAAACTATCTGTAAAAACAGCAAAACCAAAGCAAATCAATAATTAGTGGAGGCGGCGCCTGAGGATGGAGGCGGAGGCGGTGCCCAGTGGTGGAGGCGGCGGCGGCGCCCGGCAGTGGAAGCGGAGGCACGCCGGCTGGAGGCAGAAGCGGCGCCCGGCGATGGAGCGAAGGAGGATGCGGATGGGATGGAGACGGGACGGCACCGTGCCAGGATGGATGGGATGAAACGATGCTTGTGACGCATCTGTCCCTAGGGTTTCTTATTAGTGGGCTTATTGGGCCAACTAGATCTATTGGGCCTAATTCGGTTATTTTGGTTAATTCAGTTAATTGAGGCCCATGACCAAATAAACCGAATATATTTCGGTCTTTCAATAGTTGAGACTAAATTTTTCGGCCTCGGTCTCGGTTTTTTCGGTTCGGTTCTTCGGTTCGGTCTTATTCTGCCCACCCATCTGCTACCATAGATGCAGTACTACAGAATATCCGTGTCCAAGTAATCAAATGAATTTAATTTGTTGCCTCCACCAACCAATTAACCACTTTCCTCTCAAAAGAAAGAAAGAAAGAAAGAAAATAAATAATGGTTAGTCCTTTCTTGACCCAATACTCATCAACCAGCTGCCTAGCATGCTTCGGCCTCTATATATACACGGTCTCTGCTCACTATTTTCATCCTTTGCTTCTTCATTCTACACACTCTGCACTAACAGAGAAATGAAACTCAGCACATGAATAGAACAACGTAGTGAAAAAAATGATTGAGAGCTTTGGGCTCTTAGAAATGGAAGTCATCAGGAGAATTCCTGTCAGAAAGGTTTGTGATCATTTTTCTTTTTCTTCGGAAGATCCTCTTTTAGTCATTAACAGCAGATACGATGCGGCAAAAATGTGTAGCCATTAAAATGTAAAACTGTCAGGTCTGAAAAAAACTTGAGTTTGGCACCAATTAGTTAGAAGGATGTGAAACTGAAAACGGCCATCGTTCCTTAACTTTGTAGAGAAAAATGCCGTTCGATCCAGAGTACTTCCGTAGAGTGCAACGAAATATGAATGCAAATCAAATTAGTTCATTTAGTAATATCCTGGGTACGAACTGTAACCTGTACGCATGCATTTCAACTACTTGAAGATCTAATATCGTTTTTCTTTTCTCCACAGGAACAATCACATGTCTCATGGTTAGCGCCACATCATCGTCACTAGTACAGCTCGCCGTAAAAGCCAGACAGAGTTCGTCCACGTCGACAGTAGCAGTGGCGGAGTTACATAGAATTGGAGGGGTGCAGTATTCAATCAGGTGTCCATACCCATCGAGCCATATATATTTTTCAAGTAATATATTGTACTAAATAATTGTGCCTCCCATCAAATATTAAAAAAGAAAATCAATATGTGATGCCAATTATATCAAAATTAAGAGGAGTGCAATGATAAAAATACTGTACTGACCAATGTGAGTAAATGCATTATACTAGCAAAACCGAAATGCATTGCCCCAACCTACATGTTAGCTCTTAACTAAAAAAGCTTATGAACTATTCACGTCAAATAGATACATCATACATTATCTTCTACTATTTATGACTCTACATTTAATTTTTTAATGCTTGTTAAACAGTAAGGCAAGCCTGGATATTTATATATATTCCTTTCACACTGTTGGCTTGTTCTATCGGCCACTTCTTTTATAAAAAAAAATCTCAAAAAAATCACCTATACAGCATTGACAAATAGTCCGCAATTTTCGGGAGTATAATCTAATCCATCAGGAGCCTTGTCATGAACACATTAGTGCATTGAAGCCTTCCTAGTAGCACCTGTTCGGCCTGGTGATCTGCAATGCACGCGCTGGACTTTTGAAACAACCGGCACAAGATAGTGTGACGTTTCTATTGATATAGCAAAAATAAAATACAAGCTTATAGTCCTGTGAGACTATAAACAGAAAAAAGAAAATATACAACCACACCACAAGTCTACGTCTGATCCTACCGCTAAAACATAACAAGCACGCAACACCCCTAAGAAATGGGTCTTCTGAAACGACGCCTCCAAGGAGGAAACGACGCCAGTAGCGCCGCCGCCGCTCGTCCTAATAGGACGTGGTTTTCACCCGAAGAACCCATTGGGAGAGGAAAAACACAGCAACGTCCCAAGAGAAAAGCGGCGCGCACAGGCATCGCCGCTGCCGGCCCGTAGGCAAGGCCTTTGCCCGTTGTTCTGCTCTCCCGCGCCAGAGAATGCATGTCAGCTTCAGTGGAACCACCAGCAAATCCCCTTCAACGTGCAGCCGCC
The DNA here is from genome assembly GCA_000338895.3 of Oryza meridionalis. Lineage (NCBI taxonomy): Eukaryota > Viridiplantae > Streptophyta > Magnoliopsida > Poales > Poaceae > Oryza > Oryza meridionalis. Next base: position 36,604,255 of record CM002526.2, on the reverse strand, counting down.
GCGCCGATGCCTCGCCGCCGGCCGGCCATCAAAGAAGAGTCTCGACCTCCGTTGCGCTTCCACTCCATCCACGTGGTTGGGTTGGAGAGGGAGAGGGTGAGAGAGAAGGATGGATCCCCTCTCCCCCGCACTAGCCCGTTAAACGTGGCCATCTTATGGCGGTAAGCCACCGCCGCAAGAGGACAGACGCCTGGAAGGAAGCTCACTGCAGGCTTCAACACCCCCTCATGGCGTTACCGTCGTCACCGCCTCAACCAGGCTACCCATGTAGGCCGTCTGGTCGCATCGCCGTCGCCTCCATCCTCCAACCACAGCAACCTCACCAGTGCTATCCTCCGCTGCTCCTCGTCGCGCTGCACCGCTCTCTGCCGTCGCCGGCTGCACCTCGCGCGCGGGCCAGCCTCCGCCGTCGCCGGCCACACCTCCGGGAACGCGGCCTCCCCTGCTGCCAGCCGCGCCTTCGCGAGCGCCGGCCTCCACCGCCGCGGCCGCGCCTCTGCGAGCGCCGGCGTCCACAGCCGCCAGCCGCCCCTCCGCGCTCCTTGCGCGTGCCGCATCCGCTCCTCTCCCCTCCGACTGCCGTCTCCGGCCGGATCCGCCGCCTCCACGCCGGGATGAGTCGCCGCTGCCGCGTCCTAGCTGAAGATGACGCGCCGCCCCATCGCCACCGTCGTCACCACCTTCCTCCCGCGGCCATCCTACACCGCCGCCTGCGCATCGCCGCGTCCCCTCGCCGGATCCGCTTCCAGGGGCATCGGATCCGCCGCGCCCTTGCCGTCGCCGGCCGCCAGAGCCCCCCACCGTCGCGCGCCGCTCTGTCCTCCCGCACCGAGGAAGAGCTTTGCCGGTTGTCACGCCCAGAAATTCCCGAATAGAATTCCAAGCAGAATGTGCATTAAAATCCCCGTCCAGGACCGGCCGGGGTACACAAACGACAATGTTGACATTCAGATCCATGTCTTACAAACATCATAAAAGTCTTACATAAATGCAGCGGAAAAAGAGAGATAACAGGAGCTAAGCCTTGACTTGAACTGCAGTGGGAACACCACTCCACAGACATCCTCGACGGCACGGACGAAGCCTACTCCTCGGAGAAACCACCATCTGACACATACTCGCACTCTGGGGTGGGGAAAATAGAGCAAGACTGAGTACTACCCACTGTACTCAGCAAGTCATACCGGAATAGGGGATATGATGCAGGGAATTATCAACGGAGAACTAGACTGGTTCATTTGCATAAAGCGAGCATTTATAAACAGGAGTTGAAAGAAGTAAACAGTTGTAATAATTACTCAATATTAATCATCCACTGTCCAACGCTATCCCACGTTGCAACAGGCCCAACCATCCACCTAAACTATCCAATTTCATTAGACTAAACTAGGGTGAAACTAATCATGGTGAATCTGGTTGACCGCCCATAACCACGGGCACGGCTATTCGAATAGTTTTACTCTGATCAGAGGTGTACAACTGTACCCACAAGACACAGCCCCACGACACGTTTCCGTGCGCCGACATGCCACCACGACATACCGGAAAGAGGCCGTGACAGGACCCTTCGCATAACCCCCTCTAACCAAGCACACCACACCTCAGGTTTCACCCCCACTCCTCGCAAGGCAGCGGGCAGTCCCCTCTCGTGCCTAGGTGAATCCGGAAGCGACAGAGGCCGTCGCAGGGCCCGCCCCGCTCCATCACGCCCACCCTTACCTGGATGCGTCAGCTAGAGGAAAGCTACACTACAAGCCCAGCCGTTGCCCACGCTGGCTTGTGGTAAGCACAATAAATTCTTCCAGGGTTTCCCGCGAACCGGTCCTTAATTGCCTTGGGTGCGACTAGCAAAACCATGCACCCACAGCCCACCATGTGATTCCTTTTAATTAATCAACACCAAAGCGGTGGTACTAATCCAACCTTACCATTAGGACCTACAGTCTAAACATTAATAGGATTTCCCTCATTGTGTGCTAGTTGAACTAAGCATGGCTAAGCAATCCCTAGTCCAATCTCTAGTCATGTTATATCCCAGACTAAAAAAGGAACATGTTACCAAAATAGTACGGCTATGACAGTAGGTAAACATCCCATAGTGATATTATAAAACAATGCAACATTTAAAAGAAAACGAGAGAGTATTTGCAATATAGGTTCAATATGTTCAAGTGACAAGTATGACTTGCCTTGCTCTGCTGCTAGAGGAACCTCGGCGACTATCTCGAAGAACACCGGAGCGTCGGAAGAACCGGAATCTAAGCGACATACAAGGCAAACAATGCAAATAGGCTATAAGACTACTGAAACAGAGAACAAAACCATTTTTAATGGATTCTTTGCATTTTTCTTGATTTACTGAGACTTGAATGGGCTTAAACGGAGCACGAATGAATTAGATATGAATTTTAGAAGATTCACTGTGTTTACTATAAACAGAAAAATCCTTAATTGATTTATTGCGCAATAAATAAATCCCGGAGAGAGAGGGAGCGGCGCCGACATGCGGGCCCCACATGGCAGTGACTCGGGGAGGGCGGTTCACGGTGGACCGAGTCCACGGACCGGGGAAGGGGCGGCGCACCACGTGGCGCTGACGTGGCGCCGACGCGGCGGCCACGCGGCAGCCACGCGGGCGGCCGAACGGACGGCCCCGATCTACCCGAGGGTAGATCGGACGGCGGCGGGGGCGTGCGGCCGGCACGCGCGGGCGGCTCAAGCCGGCCCGGCGGCCATGGCGCGCGGCGGCGCGGCGCGCATGCGGCGGTGGCGCGAGACGGCGATCGGCGGCGACCGGCCGGCGGCGGCGGGCGGCGGCGTCGCGGCGGTGCGGGCGGCGCTAGCGGCGGCCGAGTGGCTAGGCGGCGGCGCGGCGGCTAAGCGGCGCGGGAGGGAGAGAGGAAGAGGAGGAGGAGGCGCCTCACCGACGACGATCGACGACGGCGAGCGACGGAAGGGGATGACGGCGGCAGGACGAGCTCCGGAACCACCTAGCGAACACGAGGAGAGGGGTTAGAGGGAGAGAGGCAAAAGGGAGAGGGCGAGGACGCTGGCCGAAGGCGGCGGCCATGGCGGTGCTCACCGGCGCACGATGCGGGGAGGGTTCCGGCGGCGGATTTCGACGGGGAAGAGGTGGACGGGGCGGCCCGCACGACGGCGAATGCGACGACGTCGATGGCGCGGCTCGGCACGGCGGCTAGCGGCGGCTAGCGGCGACCGGAGCGGCGGCGGCGGCGGCGGAGAGGAGGGCGACGGCGTTAGGGCGGTAGAGGGCACGAGAGAGCTCGGCGAAATGGGGAAAAAGAGAGAAGGGGTGGCGGTGGTGCTTAAATAGGGAGAGAGGGGGGCGGACGTGGCCGGGAGAGGCGGGAATCGCCGGCCGACGTGGGGGAGCAGGGAGGAGAGAGAGGCGGAATTCGAAAATCGAATCCCGGCCGTCTCGGGCGCGCGGGCGAGCGGGAGAGAGGGGGAAGTGGGCGGGGAGGCGCGGGCGCGAGGGCGACGTGGGCGGCGTGGCCCGGGAGACGCGGGAACGGGGCGCGGCGACGGTTGCGGGCGCGGCGGCGGCGCGGGCGCGAGGTGGGAGACGGGCCCGACAGGTGGGCCCCACTTGTCGGTGACCCCAGGAGAGAGGAGGGGGCGCGGGCTGAGCTGGGCTGGGCCTCGGCCTGTCGGCCGGCCCAGCGGGAAGAAGGGGGGAGGGAAAGAGAGAATGGGCCGGCGGCCCAATTGAAAGAAAAAGAGAAAAGAAAAAGAAAAGGAAGGAAAATGGATTTTCCTGGGATTAAATATTGCTTGTGCTCATTTTTAATTGGTTAAAATTATTTCGAGGGCTCTGAAAATTCCACTAAAAATCTTGTTAGCGAATTTCGACATGTAGAACTCAAAAAAAATTCCACATGCCAATTCCGATTGTTATTTGCATTAATTTATTAGGGTTTTCTCTTGCTTTTACACCGGTAATTTCTTGAGACCATTTATAACTCCAATTTAGGCTTGGGAAAGAACTTCAGGGTGTGACACCGGTTCTCTTGGCCCCGCCGCCGCCTTCCCGGCTGTAACGCTCCGCTTTTCGTGAGACGTTAAAAACTAGTTTGAGAAAATCATAATTGCGAAATTTTTCGTTCTTTGAGTGTGAGTCTAAGTCATGCCCTGGATCTCAATTCAAATCCTGTTGTTCCCTCTCATCGCCATCAAAATCCTCCACCTGAAGATTCCAATTCCGATTCAACTTCCGAAATCAAACACCGGAATTCAATCCCGTCCTTGAATTCCTTGCCAATACTTCTCCCGATTCCGAGAATGTCAAATCCGTCCTTGAATCCCTCCCTGTCCATCGATCGATCTATCCGCTTATCTAACCTATCTAACCATCTACCCATCTATCTATCTATCCATCAACCTATCTACCTATTGCTCTATCTACCTACTCGATCTAACTATCGGGTTCTCAAATCCAACTATATGTATGTCTATCGATTGACCTACCTACCTATCCATGGCGTTCCATCGCTATCTCCCTTTGATCCATCTTCGAATATTGATTTTCCCTTCCTTTGGAATCCCTCTCAAATAATCCCCAGAGTCGCTAGATACAAATATATTTCAAAAGAAATATATATAAATCCCGCTTTGAATCCCATCCTTGGCTTCCTCACATTTCACCAAATTCGAATGTCAAGGTTTGCAATTCCAAAATTCTACTCAAATTCTCCAAATCAAATTATCTGGAAAAGTCTGTTTTACCTCCCTCTGGCTCGGTGGGCCGACTCTTCTTCCCCGGCCCATCTCCTCTCAGCCCGCTCCCCTCCTCACGTGCGTTGCACGTGCCCTGCTTGAGAGAAAGCGCCTCTCTCTCCCCCGATCTCTCTCTCTCTCGCTCTCTCTCGCCCGCGCTCCGCGCCGCTGCTTTGTCGTTCAAACCCGCCACCGCCTTCGCTCTTTCCCGCGCGTGCGCGCGTGGCCGACCGGCCGGTCGCCGCCGCCGTCAGCCCTGTCACGCCTGCGCCGCGCAGCCGCCCGGTCCCGCTCGCCTTTTCCCGACGTCGCCACTGTCATCGCCTGGCTCCGATGCCCCTATGCCGCATCCTTCCAAAACCAGGAGACAGAGCTCGTGCTCCTCTCTCTCGTTCTCACATCCTCCTTCCTCCCAAAATAGCAAGGGAGCAAAGCTCAGTTCCCTCCTCTTTTCACCTTTTTCCTTAGCCGGCGTCACGCCCGTGACCGCCTCTGCCGCCGCTTGGCCGCAAGCTCCGAGCACGACCGCCAGCAGAGCTCCCTTGACCACCTAAGTCGGTTTCCTCCCCCAAAACCGACTTCCCGCGCCTAGCAGTCGCCCCATCTCCCTCACTCGTTTTCCCTCGTCGCCACCACCGCGCCATTGACGCCGAGCCATCTCTGCCACTCGTCGCCGTCACCATCCTCGCTGTTGCGCGTGCCGGGAAGCCGGCGTGCGCGCGGAGCGGAAGAGGACTCCGGGCGCCATCCCTTCTTCCCCTTCCCCGGCCCGAGGCTGGAGAGCTCTCCCGCGCCGCCGCCGCTCGTCACGGCGCCCTGTCCCGACGCGGTAGCCCTCCGTTCCTCTTCCTCGCTCATCCTCGTCCCCTCTAGCATGCGCAGTAGCTCGGTAGCCGTCCCGAACGCGCATAGACGCCGCCCCAATGCCCGCCGCCGCCCGGCGCGGCCTCGCCGCCATTGCCACCCGCTCCCAGAGGTAGCTCGCCGTCGCAGGCCTCCTTCGGAGGTCCATTGCCCCATCCGGCACCGGAAATGAGTTCACCGAGCCCCGGATATGCTCCCGCCGCCTCGAATCGAACCCTCGTTGACCACCGGCGATTCTCCTCTTTTGCCGCCGCCAACGGTCGCCGCCGCAATCCGCCGCCGTCGGACCTCCTCCGTCGCATCCGAGCCATGGGATCGTCCCCTCTCGTCCGCCTCTTTGTCCCGGTGTGCTCCCCCATGGCCGAAGACCGTCGATCCGTGCCCCGGTGAGACCCCCGCCGCCCGCCGTCCATCTCGGCCGGCCTCCTCCTTCCTCCTCTCGCCGGCCTGCGTGGCATGCCACAGAGGCGCCACGTCAGCGCCACCTCGGCAAAGACCGAGTCAAGGCGGGTCCGCTCTCTCCTCCCTCTCAGTGCGCGCAGTCCACGGAGAGCCTAGCGGCTGCGCGTGGGCCCGCCGCCCTTCGGTCCACCCGGTGCACCAAACCATGCGCCACTCCTACCCTAACCCTAGCCCCCCACGCCGCGTACACCCTCCGCACCATGCGCCGTGTCGACCGACACATGGGCCCCACCCGGAACCCGCGAGGTGGACCGCATCCACCCGGCCGGTCTCCCCCCATCCTGAACCCTAATGGGCCCGCACCGGCCCAGTAGCTCGGCCAAGCCGCGCGCCTTTCCTTGGGCCTCGCCTAAGCCGCCCGAGGAAGTCCAATTCGCATCCCTCCTTCCTTTCCTTTTCCAAAGGAATTGATAAATCCTTTTTCCCTTTTCCATAAATCAATTCTCTATTCCAAGATTTCATAAATCATTTCCTTTGGTCCCGCACATCAGTGAATGCCAATAATATTCTTATAAATTCCGATAAATCATTTCTGGTCTAGAAAATCCATTTAAACTTTCAAAATTCATATCTCTCGATCCATAGCTTCGATTGACTCCGTTCAACTTCTAGTAATTCCGTAAAATTAAGATCTATCTAATGGCACTATTAATTAGTCTAACTAGGGTCTTTCTTTTGATCTTTTGTTTAGGTTTTTGATTGTTTGCGCATAGTTGCAGTTGCGGATTTTCATCAATCAAGGATTTCTCGAAGATTCGTGAAGCTTCGTGAAGACCTTGAGCAAGGCAAGTCACCCTTTGATCAATTGCTCCTATAATTGAAAAATCAATATTATTTTGTTTGCAACTTGCATTATTAGAATCACACCTATAACATGCTTGGCCTCGGTTTGCATGTCAAACCGATGGACCTACCCAGTAGTCGCACTAATTCCTGTAGGCTATACTACCCTGATTCCTTGTCGCTCCACCCTTGTGGTACCTCGGTATCCGTGCTCTCTGAGCGCGTATACCAAATATCCCACATACACCGTTGTTTGTCGAAAATTTGGGAAATGGGTTTGAGAAGCCTTGAAAACCCGACATGTGGCGTCGGTGGGTTTGAAAATAAAATGAATTGTGAAAACTCACGATGCGGGGGTTGTGCCTATGTGGCACTGTCCCGTATTCGCATATAAGGATCGATTCCTATGGGAAACTCAACGAACATAATCAAAGTGCAACCACAAGGTGGAATGGGACACCCTGGCTAAGTAACTAGTCGGTTCAGGGAAACCTCGCATGCCAATAGTTGGGAACGCCGGGGGCGTTCGGTTGGAGCCAAACCGGGTTCCTGGTAATGCAAGGAAGAGAAGCTTGCCAGATTACCGATCGAGGTGGTTGGAGTTTGATTTGTGAAAACTAAAATGGCCTATATTTATGTGAGGATTCGATCCTTCTATGTGGCATGAGGTATCCCTGGGTCGGCTTGGGAAAGGCTTTGTTGCGAACCTCCGATACCAACGGGTGTTCGGAATAAGTTCGTATCTTGTGGGTAAAGTGTACCCCTCTGCAAAGCTTAACTAACTGTTCGAACAGCCGTGCCCACGGTCATGGACGGACGTGAGGTGGTTCCCGTTGCGTAGATTTGTTTGCCTATGTTTTGTGAAAAGTTGTTGTGGATTGGGAATCGTCACCAGAATCAGCCTACATGGCAGATGGATGACCAGAGTGGTCAGAAACGAATCTGTGTGATTCGGGATGTTTGCGGGCATCATAGATTAGGCTTCCCGAGTGGAAGCGGATTATTGTGCTACTGGGCAGCTGGACTCTGGGAGTCCGAGAAAATGAAAAAGGCTCTAGGAGCCGCTTAATCAAGTGAAATAGCTCTGGGAGCCGAGAAGTAATGATTTGACCCGGGAGGTCAATACGTTACCAATTGAGTTGTTGAAAAGCATCTCTTAAGTCGAATCGAGACGCAAGTCTCCTTTTCGACCCAAACTTAGAAAGAAATAAATCACTTAGTGATTTCAAAATGATTTCAAACAAAGAATTTGTAAAACAACATTGCCTCTCTTCCAAGCTTATATTAAACACCTAGTTCCTGTGACTTGCTGAGTACGAAAGTACCCACCCTTGCTCTATATAAATATATATTTAGTTCCTTCGTCGTGAAGTGAAGATGTAGTGAAGTGAAGATTAGGGTTTCGTCCTGATTCCCAGCCGTCGCCTGTGGTGTTGGATGTTAGTCCGTTGGTTCTGCTGCTGCTGCTGCTGTTATTGGTGTTTTCCTCGTCCGCGTCATCGGTTGCATTCTCGGACTGTTCTGAGCTGCAACCTAAGTTAAAGGTAAATAACTCCTTTATTTATTTTAAGGATTGCAATGATTCATATTTGTCACCGTGGGTACCAGCACTATGTCCTGGGACTGGTATTGTAATCGCGGTTTCGTAGGAAGCGGTTCACGCCGTTTTTCCTACGACACGCTCTTGTCAGGTGCCGTTGTACAGTGGTGCCGGATCGGGGTGTGACACCGGCTGGCCACGCGGTTTTCCGGCGGCGAGCTCTGGCGGCGGCGAGGTGGTTAGGGTGGGCGGGGGTGGCGGCGCGGGTGGCTAGGGTTTCGCCCCCGAGCCGCCCGCGCGAGAGCGACGCGGAGGACGCGGTTATGCACGCGCTCGACTTTACGTCTTCATGGCTTAATTCTCGGTCTGGGGGTACACATACGTGAGTCAGGGGGTGCCCACATGGTCATTAGGAGGTATTAATCACTAATTTTACTTTCCTAGCCGGGTTCCTAGGAACCCCTTGGGACTACATAGCTTTGCCCCTGGACAGCAGGACGTGGTTGCACGCGATCATCGAGCAACACAACGAGCAATTCTACCATGATCAAACAAGGCCTTACAGAAAAAAAAAGTTATTTCGATAATAACGCTTGAATTTTCATCAAATTTAATCTTATTTTTAGTAAAATTTGCTACGGTACATCGAAAAAACGTGTAATTAGCTTGTGGACACCTCAAAAACGAGAATTTGCTATCGGACATAAAAAAACGTGTAATTAACTCCTGACACTCGGGGTGTTATTTTATTATTTCCTGTGAATTTGCTATCGGGCATTAAAAAAAACGTGTAATTTGCGATCGCGTCCTCTACGGCTGCTGTCTCTTCCACCGGCCAACCACACCACCCTGATGTGGACCAGGATGCGTTCTGTCCGGCCTACACCACAAGTCGTGCTATTGACTGATGCACCTGTGCAAGTCCATGAGATATTTCGTTCTTCCTGCGGAGAAAACAATATTAATTAGATGATCAGTAGTTTGCCTGGATGAAAATTTTGAAATTTGTATTCACAGAACATTGGTAAAAAAGAACAAATCTGATTAAATATTTATATTTTGCTGCAAAATTCTTAATCAAATGATAATTTTTCCTAGTCAGAAAATGCAAGATGGTCTGCTTCGGATCCACATCCTTTCAACTGATTAATTAGTGTCAAACTAAAGCATTTCTCTTAAGTGCTTAGATCTCATGGTCTAACATTTTAATAGAGGTGCATTCTTCCCACATGGTATATATGTATCATGCCCACTCGTGAAAGAGTCGATGCGAGAGCAGTTTTTTGGAGTAATTATCACGTACATTTCTCACAGGAATGCTCCTGATGCCTTCCAGTCCCAAAAATTAACACAAAGCTCTCTATCATTTCCTTCGCTAGCTATATATTGTTCTATTCATGCAGCTTCATTTTCTATGTTAGTGTGAGTGTGTGCAAATGAAGGGGCAGGGATGCAGCAATTGAGCTGAAATAATGTACCACTCCGTATATGGCTGTGTTTAGTTCCTGAAAGTGGGGAGAAGTTTGAGAATAGTTGATAGTTTGAAAAAAAAAGTTAAGAGTTTATGTGTGTAGAAAAGTTTTGGATATGATGTGATGTGATGGAAAGTTAAGAGTTGGGGGTAAGTTTTGTTTGAACTAAACAGGGCCTATACAAAGACTGAATCTAGCATTAATGCAGGTGCAGGATGAGTAACAAGTTAGAGAGGAGAGCATGTATAGTTGGTCGGTAGGAGGTCATTAACAAATTCATTTGGCTATTTCAATTAAGAAGTGATGGATACAACAACCAACATCTCACTAGTGTGCCATCAGATTCAAAATAGAAGGCCCGTACGGCCAAGCTCCGCACGCCGGCACTGACGACTTGTTTAGCAACTGAGTAAAGAGGATTGAGAGTTTACACGAGGGAATTGATGGTGAGATTAAGATTGAAATTTAATTTTTAATCCCAATATCTTGTTTGGTAGAGGTGGTAGAAATTGATAGGGAGTTTAGTTGGAGATTATGTCATTAATGAAAACGGATGACTGAGATTTATTTAGGCAAAGTAAAGGAGGAATTCCCTTCTAATTACCACCCCTACCCAGATATTGAAAATGAGGGAGTTCCTTCCTCAATTTTCCATTCACATCCCATAAAAATTCCTATGTCTCACAATCAAATAAAACAGTTAATAACCTCATCCCTCTGTGAACGAATTATGACGTTCGGGGGTACGGGTGTCAATATCCGGTTTTAAAACTTAAGATTATATATGGACATTCATCCAAAGTTTAGAAGATGCATGCAATCATATCCAGCGACCAAGCAGATCAACTAGAAGGTCTGAACAAGCAACATAATTGTGTGATTAAGGAGAGAAGGATTAGACTGACCGACAGATGTCAAGAAAGGGGATAATGCGCCACGCTACTTGATGGGGACGAAAATACAGTAAAAGTCGAATCGTTGTTGACCTTTTTGGAGATGTTCGATCGAGCACCCAATGACGCAAATCCCATGTAAAAAAACAAATATGGATTTCTTTTTCTCGAAAAGAAGGTAAAATCTTTGTCTCGTATGTATCGATAAAGCAGGAGAAAAAACAAACAAAGTAAGAAGTTATCTACAGACCCTGCCGTAAAAAAACATCACATTATAATGGATATGAAGATTAAGAACATCACATTAAAAAGTTCCATTATTTCGAAGCAGATATGTTCCAACTTTTCAACCGAAATGATGGTTCCACAGCGTCTAAGACGCATGACCTTCTAAAGTCGGTCACCAGCTGCAGTAAGCCAGTAACATGGAAGGAGGATGCTGCTGCTAAGTCTGTAAACAGTAAACTGTTTGAGAGATGATGGCACGCCGGTGCAGGTAACCGAACTGTGCAGGGACATTTAGTTGATCATGTGAAGGGAAAAAAAAACAGATATTAGTCGTTGTTTGTTCCTGTGGAGTATGCTGAATTGCTAATCAATAATTTTTTTTATTTTGCAAATGAATGGCGGGCTCTTTCTTGTATCCACACCCTAGCTCTCATCTAAAGTGGTGTCAAACAAAAACATTTCTCTTTAATTAAGATCTCACACCCTTAACATTTTTATTGTTATAAAACCAGCCCCGAAATCGACATCGGTAGCTAAACGCGGAAGAAAACGCCATAGGAGATCCAAAACGATAGCGACACCGAGACACGATATTTGGTAACGGAGTTCAGCTGTAGCCTACATCTCCGGGGCACTGATTACAGGCGCTCCTCCCCGATCCAGCATATACAGCATATCAGAGTTACAACGACTCACGGCCGGTCGACGCCGGCAGCCGCTCCCTCTCGCTATACTAAGTCGCCATGCGGTTACAACAGGCACGTCCCTCTATTTATGAGGGATCCTAAGATAGAGTCCGACTCGTACTCTAGTCCTAATACCTATTACAACTCCAAGTCCTAAACTGTAACCGACTACGTATACATATTCGACACAAACTCTAACAAACTCCACCTTGGCGAATATGCCACGCCAACTTAAATTTGTTACTTGCTCGAACCTTCGTGTACCAGGACTTGAGTTGGCTCTGCCGCAGCTCACGCCGAGCCGCCCGACGAGCCTACGCCAGACTCGCCGCCTTCAGGATCGTGCACAGCAACACCAGCATACCCATCTTCCATGACTCCACCTGCAACAGCACTCCCTTGTAACTTGTACAAGCATGAGCTTGTCCTCTCACCAGTCATAACAGTCTTGCCGTCCTTCATGATATTCATGGTCTTCCTATCAGAATCCACCTGATACAACCAACCTTTCTCATGTAGGCTCCCAAGCGAAATCAAACTCTTCCTTAGTCCCGGCACGTGTCTCACATCTGAAAGTAGCACCTCGTTTCCATCATACATCTTGAACTTGACATCGCCCACTCCAACAACACGATAACTCGTGTCATCGCCCAAGTAAACAACACCAAAATCACCAGATTTGTATGAAGAGAACCACTCCCGCTTCGATGTCACATGATAGGAACTAGCTGAGTCCAACATCCACGCTTCTCCAGACTTCTCGTCAGACACTGTGAGAATCTCATGACTGCTGCTCTCTAAATCATCACCATGAGCTGCTAAACTTGCACTCGCACTTCTCCTCTTCTTCAGTAACGGGCAATTCCTCCTTATATGTCCAAACTCATGACACTTATAGCACCGTGCCCCCTTCTCCTTGCTCTTCGACACCCCCGCTTCATGATCATGCTTTGCCTAGACCAGCAAACTTTCAGCCTGAGAAGCCTCCGTTGCCTCGTTTTTCTTTTATCTTCTCAAGTCTCGTGCAAGCAACGACGAAATTATCTCCTCAGTTTTGATAGTATCCTTGCCGTGCGTCAGGGTAGTCACCACATGTTCATACGACGGTGGAAGCGAGCACAGAAGAATTATGGCCTTGTCTTCATCATCCAGTTTCACATCTAACTTACTTAGATCCACAACCAACTGATTGAAGACGTCCACATGCTTCCTAAGATCTGACTCCTCTTGCGTCTGCAAACCATACAACTGTTGTTTGAGATACAACTTACTCGTCAGCGACTTGGACATATACAGGTTTGCCAACTTGTCCCAAATTTCCTTCGGTGATTTTTCGTCCATGACCTGGTACATGACAGAATCCGAGAGACTCAAGCGTATTGTTGCAGTTGCCTGCACCTTCATCTCCTCCCACTTGCCAGCATCCATCTTTTCCGGCATCGTCTCCTCAAGAGCCTTGGATATCCCCTGTTGAGCCAACAAATCCTTCAGCCTCATCTGCCAGAGAACGAAATTCCCGGTGCCATCGAACTTCACCACCTCAAATTTGGAAACCACCGTCGCCGCCATTGACGATAATCAACTCAACAGCTGTTGCCCTGTTAAATTGATCTGCCCTGGTTCAATCGACCCCACCGACTAACTCGAACAGTACCAGCCGGACCGAACCGGTCTTTTTTCCTCCAAAAAACCGGACGATTTTGTTTTCCCAGTCAAAAAACCAGTCAACCAGCGGTCAGATCAGATCGATCCAGATCAAGCCGATCTCTTCTTCCACGCGCCTGTCTCGCTCCCTACCTCCACGCGCTTCTCCCCAATTGTCACACCCTGAAGTTCTTTCCCAAGCCTAAAAGGAAATTTTAAATGGTCTCAAGAAAATACCCGGGAAAAGCAAGAGTAAACCTTAATAAATTAATGCAAATAATAATCGAATCTGGCATGTGGAATTTTTCTTGGGTTCTACATGTCGAAATTCACTAACAGGATTTTTAGTGGAATTTTCAGAGCCCTAGAAATAATTTTAACCAATTAAAATTGAGCATGCAATATTTTAATTCCAGGGAAAATCCTTTTTCCTTTTTCCTTTTTTCTTTTTCTTTTCCCTCCTTTTTCCTCTCCTTGGGCCGTCGGCCCATTTTCTCTTTTTTCCCCCACTCTCTCTCGCTGGGCCGGCCGAAGGCCGAGGCCCAGCCCAGCCGCGCCGGCGCCCGCCTCCTCTCTCGGGGTCGCCGACAGGTGGGGCCCACCTGTCGGGTCCTCCCCCAACCTCCCGCCGCCCGCGCCGGCCACCACCCCGAAACCGCCGCCGTCGCGCCCCACCTCCTCCGCGTCTCCCGGGCCACGCCGCCCACGTCGCCCCGCGCCCGCACCTCCCGCGCCCACCTTCGCCCTCTTCCCCGCTCGCCCGCGCTCTCGAGATGGCCGGGATTCGATTTTCGAATCCCGCCTCTCTCTCCTCCCCGCTCCCCCACGTCGCCGGCGATTCGCGGCCTTTCTCGGCCACGTCCGGCCCCCTCTCGCCCTATTTAAGCACCGCCGCCACCCCTTCCCCCGTTTTCCCTATTCCACCGAGCTCCCTCGTGCTCCCCATCGCTCCCGCGCCGTGCGTCCACCCGCCGCCGCCCATCTCCGGCCGCGTGCCGTCGCCACTAGGGCCGCCGCTGCGCCAAGCCACCGCCGCCGCTAGCTCCGCCGCCGTGTGGGCCATCTCGGCCACCGCCTCGCGTCACTGGAACCCCACCGGAACCCCATCTCCCTCGCGAGCCGGTGAGCTATCCATTCCCCTCCGTCTCCGGCCAGCCACTTTGGTCGTCGCGGTCGCCCTCTCCATCCCTAACTCCTCTCCTCCCCTCCTCTAGGTGTCGCCGCCGCTCGTCCGCCCCTCCTCTCCTCAGGTCGTCGTCGCCGCCTTCGTCTTCCGCTCCGGCCGACGTGTCGCCGGTGAGTCCTCCCTCCCCCTCCTTTCCTCACCTTCCCACGAGCGCCGGCCACGCCGCTGCTCCGGCCATGCGCCGCCGCCTTTCGGCCGTCGCCGCCGCTTCCCGCAACGCCGGTCACCGCCGTCGGTGGCCGTGCCTCGCCGCCGCCTCGCCTTGGTCGGCCGGTCGGCCTTGAGGCCGAGCCGAGCCCGGCCGGCGCCTCCCTCGCCTCCCCTTTGAGCCACCGCCTGGTGGGGCCCACCTGCCAGGCGCCACCTCCCTCCCTTTGGAGCCGCTGACCCGTGGGGCCCACGTGCCGGCGCCCCCCCCCCCCTTTCGCTGACGTCAGCCCTGGGATTTATTGCGCAATAAATGATTTAAGGATTTTTGTTATAGTAATAAACATAGTGAATCTTCTAAAATTCATATCTAATTCATCCGTGCTCCGTTTAAGCCCATTCAAGTCTCAGTAAATCAAGAAAAATGTGTAGAATCCATTAAAAATGGTTTCGTTCTCTGTTTCAGTAGTCTTATAGCCTGTTTGCATTGTTTGCCTTGTATATCGCTTAGATTCCGGTTCTTCCGACGCTCCGGTGTACTTCGAGATTGTCGCCGAGGTTCCTCCAGCAGCAGAGCAAGGCAAGTCATGCTTGTCACTTGATCATATTGAACCTATATTGCAAACGCTCTCTCGTTTTATCCTAAATATTGCATTGTTTTATAATATCACCTGGGATGGTTACCTACTGTCATAGCCGTACTATTCTGTACCATGTTCCTTTGTTAGCTTGGGATATAACTTGACTAGAGATTGGACTAGGGAATGCTTAGCCATGCTTAGTTCAACTAGCACACAATGAGGGAAATCCTATTAATGTTTAGACTGTAGGTCCTAATGGTAATGTTGGATTAGTACTACCGTTTTGGTGTTGATTAATTAAAATGAATCACATGGTGGGCTGTGGGTGCATGGTTTTGTTGGTCGCACCCATGGCAGTTAAGGACCGGTTCACGGGAAACCCTGGAAGAATTTATCGTGCTTACCACAAGCCAGCGTGGGCAACGGCTGGGCTTGTAGTGTAGCTTTCCTCTAGCTGACGCATCCAGGCAAGGGTGGGCGTGATGGAGCGGGGCGGGCCCTGCGACGGCCTCTGTCGCTTCCGGATTCACCTAGGCACGAGAGGGGACTGCCCGTTGCCCGCTAGGGACGGGGGTGAAACCTGAGGTGTGGTGTGCTTGGTTAGAGGGGGTTATGCGAAGGGTCCTGTCACGGCCTCTTTCCGGTATGTCGTGGTGGCATGTCGGCGCACGGTAACGTGTCGTGGGGCTGTGTCTTGTGGGTACAGTTGTACACCTCTGATCAGAGTAAAACTATTCGAATAGCCGTGCCCGCGGTTATGGGCGGTCAACCAGATTCACCGTGATTAGTTTCACCCTAGTTTAGTCTAATGAAATTGGATAGTCTAGGTGGATGGTTGGGCCTGTTGCAACGTGGAATAGCGTTGAACAGTGGATGATTATTATTGAGTAATTATTATACCTGTTTACTTCTTTCAACTCCTGTTTATAAATGCTCGCTTCATGCAAATGAACCAGTCTAGCTCCCCGTTGATAATTCCCTGCATCATACCCCTATTCCGGTGTGACTTGCTGAGTACAGTGGGTAGTACTCAGTCTTGCTCTATTTTCCCCAACCCCAGAGTGCGAGTATGTGTCCGATGGTGGTCTCTCCGAGGAGTAGGCTTCGTCCGTGCCGTCGAGGATGCCTGTGGAGTGGTGTTCCGCTGCAGTTCAAGTCAAGGCTTAGCTTCTTTTATCTTTCGTTTTTCCGCTACATGTATGTAAGACTTTTATGATGTTTGTAAGACGTGGATCTGAATATCAACATTGTCGTTTGTGTACCCCGGCTGGTCCTGGACGGGGATTTTAATGCACATTCTGCTTGGAATTCTATTCGGGAATTTCTGGGCGTGACACCAATGCGCCGCCGCCTCTGTGCCGAAGCCGCCGCACACCACCGCTGCCTCCTGCCGATGTCCTGCCTGCGCCGACCCCGCAAGGAGCCGCCGTCCACCGACCTCGGGAAGCCGCCGCCTCTGCGCCGCTGGCCCCGCAAGGAGTCGCCGCACCGCCGCCCTTGGGGAAACCGCCGCCGTACCAGGGAGCTCTGCCGCCGGAGTCCTCGACGCCAACTCCTCGTCCGGGAGCAGCCGCCGCCGCCGCCGCCGCAAGCTCCTGCCCGAGCTCCGACGAACGCCGCCGTGCGCCGCCTGCAATGACGCCTCCAGCCGCCCGTGAACTCGCCGCCCTAAACCACGCTGCCCACGAAATCGGAGGTAAGATCTCGCCCTTGCCTTGTGGTTTGTTTCGATTGCTTTGTTGCAATCCCGTGGTTCCTTTGCTGCTTTTATTTGGGAAAAATTGAGTCCGATTCATAAACGAATCGTAGTCCTCGTCCGATTCCCCTTCTGTGCTTGACTAGGTCTCTCTCTCAATCTGTTTCTCTGCTGTGCTATGCATCCAAGTTGGAAACGAGACATATCCGACTCCTTCCATGTTACAACCTCTCCAGATCGAGTCCTGCGCAATCCGACTTCCTGCTACTCGGGCTCTGGCCACGTTCCATGGTCCCGGCTTCGACACCAACACGTGCACACCGCCATCTCCGTGACCTCCTCAGCCTCCATGCACCCATACGACCTCTAGCGCAGCCACCTAGCCTCCCGCTGAACCTCGCCGGCGACGAATACCGCCGGTCAGTTGCAACCAATGCTTACTGATGTGCTAACACGATTGATCAGCGCATTGATGGTCTGAAATTGACTGCCCTTCTGCCTGATTCCGTCGCTTTTCATATGTGCGCTTTCTCCGTAGCAGTCTGTCACGCAAATACCTCATCAACACCTCCAAAACAGCCTATAGGATCCACCTGCTCCGACTTTCGATTGAACACCATCAATCTAGTCGCGAGCCGAAGCCGACAAGTCGCATGTCGTCTTCCCAGCCGCAGAACGACCCGAGCACTACGTCTAGCCGTCTCCCTGTCGAAACGCAGCTCATCGAAAGGCCCGGGCCACCCTGCCCAAAGTGTTCGAATCCACCGATCGAGAACGCCGATCGCCTCCAGCTTCAATCAACCCGAGCGTGCGGCCGCACGTCTCCCTGTCGAGAGTAGCTCACCGGAAAGTCCGAGCCAACCGCCCGAAGTGTCCGACCCACCAACTGATTCGCCAATCGCTTCCGCCGCCATCAACCCAAGCACCACGTCTGGTCATCTCCCTGTTGAAAGCAGCCATCGACGGTTCCGGCCGCCGCCAGAAGTGTTCGATCCACCGATCATGACTCCGTTGATTGCCGCCGTGCTCCACCTTGCGCCAATGCCCCTCCTTGGGCATTATAGCAGGCTACGCGGTGTGGAGCACCTCCATCGCGCCTCTACCATGGACCTCCCGCAGGCTCTGATACCACTTGTTATAAAACCAGCCCCGAAATCGACATCAGTAGCTAAACGCGGAAGAAAACGCTATAGGAGATCCAAAACGATAGCGACACCGAGACACGATATTTGGTAACGGAGTTCAGCCGTAGCCTACATCTCCGGGGCACTGATTACGGGCGCTCCTCCCCGATCCAGCATATACAGCGTATCAGAATTACGACTCACGGCCGGTCGACGCCGGCAGCCGCTCCCTCTCGCTATGCTAAGTCGCCATGCGGTTACAACAGGCACGCCCCTCTATTTATGAGGGATCCTAGGATAGAGTCCGACTCATACTTTAGTCCTAATACCTATTACAACTCCAAGTCCTAAACTGTAACCGACTACGTACACATATTCGACACAAACTCTAACATTAATGGCTACACATTTTTTCCGCATCTATCTATCCAAAACTAGCAATTATCACATACATTTCTCACAAGAATTCTCCTGATGCCTTCCATCCCTCAGAACCCATCCATAGCTCTCTGTCATTTTCTTAACCATATTGTTCTATTCATGCAAGAGCTTAGTGCGAGTGCGCGCGTACAACGAAGAGACAAGTTAAGTTGCAAGTAGTGAGCAGAAACAATATGTATATAGAGTCCAAAGACAACTAGGCAGGTGCTAGATAAGTAATGGAGAGCCTGTGAATTAGTTGAATAACTGATATATGCACAACCATGATCAACATTGTGTCGAGATGCAATCGAAATTATGGGGGCAAAACATAAAAGGTCTGACAGGAAAGTAGGGGTAAAAATGCAGAATAATTCGATGATTAGATGAGGCTGTACATGGGATCGATGTACGTGGCTATATTGGTACTAGCTAGGTTAATAATAAGTGGGACATGATTTCATCGTCCGGGTTCTCCTTGCAGATTATGTCCTCTGCATCAAAGCATTCAACGTCATCATCGTCGAGGCTCTCATCATCATCATCATCATCATCCCGGTCCTCCTCGCAGTCGATTTCCTCCTCGTCATCGAAGATTTCATCATCCGGGTTCTCCTCACAGATTTCGTCCTCTACATCATAGCTTTCAATGTCATCGTCGTCGAGGCTCTCATCATCATCGTCATCCAATTCTTCCTCGCAGCCAATTTCCTCATCGCCGTCGAAGATTTCGTCATCGGGGTTCTCCTCACAGATTCCGTCCTCCTCATCAATGTGAAATCATTGTCATTATTAATATTTGTGATGAACAATTGGCTATGCAAATGATTTAATCAAATAATTGGTTTGGAATTATGTGTGAATGTTGGTGTGAGTGCGTGTGACTAATGTGGGTCAGGTTGTGATATCTGTGTCCAGAAACGGTTGTTTTATCTGATTGTGTGCAGGTGACTTGAGGTCAGCCTTGATCAATGGTGAGGATCGGGACTATATTCAGCGAGAAGCAGAGGTCTAGTGCGGTCGGGATACCATGTGAGAAGGTGACTAGAGTCGGAATTCTTGTATGTCAACTTCGGTCAACGGTGGGGATCGGGACTAAACTCAGGAAAGAGTTGAGATCCAGACGGTCAAGGATACCGGGTGACGAAATTGGATACGAGATGGCACACGGTGGATGGATATCGTGTGGGAGAGATCTTCGCAACAGGCTTTACGAGGCGTGCGTGTAAGTGTCGGTGTTCGCGAAGGGAATTGAAAAGCTGGAGTAGTATATGGTGCTACAGTACACGAGGTACTGTAGCGTGCAGGTATGCATGCATGTACGGTGCTGTAGTGATCGATACATGCATGGTGAAGCATGTATGTGTGCATGACCGGTTGGCCGAGCAGCAGCAGAGCGGCTCGGTGGGCTTCGGTGGCTGTTGGCGGCATGCCAAGTCGGCCCAGGAGAAGCAAGGGCCCAGCTGGCAGCGAGTCGGAGACGGTCACGCGTGGACGTCAGCTTGGGAGCGAATACGTTTTGGATTTCTGGTGCGGCCGGTTGTTTGCTGCACGTTTGGAAATTGAGGGTTTGAGTCCTAGTGGAACTAGGAGTTGTTTCCTATTTTGAGTAGGAGATTTTCGGTATAAATAGAAAGAGAGGGGGTGATCTCCCGGTATCGCTTTGAGAGCAATTGAGTTGATAGTTTAGTTAGGGTTTCGAGTTTAGTTGAGATTTTTGTAAGGAGTGCTGTTGTTGCACTTTGTAAATACAGAGAGAAGCAATAAAATTGTCATCTATTTTGAGAGTTCTTCGATTTGTGTTTCTTCGGATTCAGGCGGCAGGGCGGCGATCTAACCGGCGGCGATAGGACTACGTCGAGATTTTCATCGATTTGAGAGTAACTTTTATTTCCGCTAAAAGTTTTTGGTTTTTTTGTTTTTTCCTACCAATCACCCCCCTCTGGTAGGCTTGATTGCTTGTGTTCGATCCTACAATCAAAGCATTGATCAATGTCATCGTCGGTCTCATCATCCAAGTGCTCCTCGCCGGAGAAGGTCGTGTCCTTGTCGGCGGCGATATTCTTGGAGTCGACGTGGTCATAGTTGCTCTCTGCCGCGTCAGATATCTCGGCGTTCTCGTGCACGACCGCGAAGCTGCTCTCGCTGCCGTCGTGGAGCTCCACGCTGTCGCCGCCGTCGCTGCCGCTGAGGACAACCCAGTCCTCCATGGCCGGCGTGGCGCTCTCCTCCTCCTCCTCGGCGGCTGCTGCTGCGTGCGTAGATCGAAGTATCGAAGCGATCGTGGTGAAGTCTGGTTGGTGGGGTGGTGATCAGATTTCGCTATGAGGTTCAAAGTGGCGAGGCGCGCGCGCTGCATATATATAGGGGTGGATACGTTACGGGGGGCAGGATTCGAACTCGGCGCTAGCTGTGTGCCGATGTCCGTTTCAGTTTCAGAAGAAAAGAATCCGAGTTGAGACGGAATTCCGTTGTTGGGAACACCGCTACAACATGAGTCGTGAGTCGGAGTTGGGATCGCCTTTGAGGCTGTGACCGTGACCGACATCTACTTTCCTTGAGTATTGACTTGTAACCTGTTTGTGTTTGTGTTTTGGGGTTCGTGCCGGCTCTCTTTGCTGCTGATGATCAGGAGAACATGTATAGGCTTCACGAGTCCTCCCTTGCTACGTTCCTTGATTCATGCGTTTAGTTTTTTTAGATAATGAATTTCATTAATCCGGTCTCTATATATACACAGCTAGATTCATGCGTTTAGTTAGCGTAAGTTGCGATCTTATCTACCAAATCCCCTACAAATTGCACATTTAAAATTTTGTAACTTGAACACGGAGTAGGGCATAACTCTGATGGGGATGTGGGCCACGTTTGGCTGGGCCCAGTTTCAGTGAGTTGGGTTTTTACAATGGTGCCGTATTGCCTCGTTGATATCACCATATGTAAACTATTTTTCTTTCTTTTTAAACGTTATTAATAGTAGTATTACATTGCCAATGATTTTTTTTTGCTTTTTATAAACTTTCATTGCCAAAATAATTAAGACTAGTGAATATAATGGAATATCAACCCCTGTTTTCTTCGATTGAATCTCGACCAAATTTATTCCGACTAAACCCAATTCAAGGATTTTTGTTCGTACTTACTAAATATATACAACTTGAGAAATTTCAGGAAAAAAAATAGTCAAATTAGGAGTGACATATATATGTAGAAATTTCAGGAAATTTCATCACGATCGATCATATGATTCATATCATATCATATCGCTGACGTTTGGTCGTTAACACATATATATATACTCCCTCCATCCCTAAATATTTGATGCCGTTGATTTTTTTAAACAGTTTAACCGTTTATCTTGTTCAAAAAATTTATGTAATTATTAATTCTTTTCCTATCATTTGATTCATTTTTTAAATATACTACTACTACTCGAGTTTGTGAATAATATTCACAATAGTTATAAGACGAATTGTCAAATATATTTGAAAAAGTCAACGACGTCAAATATTTAGGGACGGGGGGGTACCATATACTCCCTTCGTCCCAAGAAAAGACAAACCCTGGTTTCCGTGTCCAACGTTTGACCGTCCATCTTATTTGAAAAAATTATGAAAAAAATTAAAAAGACAAGTTACGCATAAAATATTAATCATGTTTTATCATCTAACAACAATGAAAATACGAATTATAAAAAAATTTCATATAAGACGGACAGTTAAAGTTGGACACGGAAATAGTTTGTCTTTTTTGAGACGGAGGGAGTATAATAAAAGAACATGATAAATAATATGCATTGATATTTCCAGTACTAAACCACAAACTTTATTAGCATCACTCCCTAAATCCCTAATTCTAATTCAATGCGCAGATTCGCAGAAGAAGGTACACGACACCAAAGAGCAGGTAGAACACTGCAAGCGAAACCACCCCGTCTTGGCGTGCGAGCGGATCAGGGAGGAAGGCCGCCGCCGCCGCCACCGCGGCGTTGCTCGCGCCGACGCCAACGGCGAAGCTGGGCGCGGCCGCCATGGCGCGCAGGCCCGTGGCTCCCTGCGACAGCGCCTCCACGTCTTGCGCCGCCAGCCCGCCGGCGGCGGCCCGCATGTACGAATCGATCGCGTCGGCCGCCCTCACCATCGCCGCTGCGGCCTGGTCACGCGCCGCCGCTTGTTGCATCGCCTGCTGGAACTGCGACGGCGTGGACGCCGGCTCGGCCGCCGCCGCCGCGCTATTCCCGCCTGCCATGTCGGCGCTGTCGCCGTGCGCCTCGCCATCGCCGGCGTCGGGAGCAGTGTCGTGGTCGCTCTCACCGGCGTCAGAGGGCTCCTCCTCGTCGGCGCCGCTTGCGTCTCCACCGATCTCCTCTCCATGCTGCGTGGCATCGAACTCGTCTCCGGTGAGCTGATAGAAGTCCTCGCCATCGATGAGCTCCATGCAGCGGCCACAGACGCACACGTGCTCACACTCCTCGGCGCATGAGCTTTCAGTTTCATAGTCGTAGAGCGTGTCGCCATAGAAGACATCCAGGAACTCATCGTTCAAGCCATGGAAGAAATCCAGGGCCTCATCGTCCAAGACGCTTTCCTCCTCACCAAAGCTTTCATTGTCAATTCCACCATCGGCGAGAACCTGCAGGTACTCCTCGAAGTCGTCGCCGTTAAGGCTTTCGTAGTCGATGTCATCGTAGCCGCCACCGGCGAACTCCTCGGGCTCCTCCTCATTATCACTCTGCTCGTCGGTGACGCTCTCCTCCTCATACAAGCTCTCACTGTCAATGTCGTCGTACTTGCCGCCGTCGATCTCCATGTCAGAGTCGGTGTCGATGTCATTGTAGCTGACAGGGACACCGGTGAACTCCGGCCACTCCTCTTCAGCATCACTCTGCTCCATGCAGCTCTCCTCCTCACCGAAGCTTTCGTTGTCAATGGCGTCGTACTTATTACCACCATGCTCCTCCTCCTCCTCATCGATCTCCTCGTCACAATCGCTCTCCTCCTCGTCGTCAATCTCCTCATCAGAATAGCTGTCCTCCTCGTCGTCGCTCTCCTCCTCGTCAGAGCTTTCGATGTCCACGGATTCATCGTCGAAGATTTCATCGTCCGGGTTCTCCGCGCAGATTATGCCCTCTTCATCAAAGCATTCAGAGCCATCGTCGTCGAGGCTTTTATCATCATCATCTAGGTCCTCGTCATGGGAAGATTCAGTGCTTTCAGTATCTTCGTCAGAATCGCTTTCCAAGTCAGTGGTATCCTCCTCCTCGTAATCGCTCTCCTCGTCGGTGCTTTCTATATACTCATCGGAATCAGTCTCCAAGCCAGAGCTTCCGATGTCCTCCTCCTCGGGATCGCTCTCCTCCTCTTCGTCGTCGAAGATTTCATCATCGGGGTTCTCCTCGCAGATTCCGTCGTCCTCATCAAAACATTCAATGTCACCGTCGGTCTCATCATCCAAGTCCTCGCCGGAGAAGGTCGTGACCTCGGTGGCGGCGTCGATGTTGGAGTCGACGTGGTCATTGTTGCTCTCTACCACGTCAGATATCTCGGCGTTCTCGTGCTCACCTCCGACGATCACCGGAGACACCTCGGCAATGTCCTCCTCTGCCGCGTCGAGCACCGGAGCGTGAGAAGAAGCTGCGACGTGCTCGGAAGCTATTCCCGAGAACGCCTGGCCGTATGAGACGGTCTTAAAGAACCCCGGCGGCGAAGGCGAAGGTTGTGACGGCACGGCCTCCACGGCGATCGCCGGCGTGTCAGCGGCACGACCGCGGACCTGCACGACCGCGAAGCTGCTCTCGGTGTCGGAGCCACCAACGTCGCTGCCGTCGTGGAGCTCCACGCTGTCGCCGCCGTCGCTGCCGCTGAGGACGACCCAGTCCTCCATGGCCGGCGCTGCGCTCTCCTCCTCCTCGGCGGCGGCTGCTGCGTGCGTGAGTTCTCGGCGGCGGCGCTCGTGCGTAGATCAAAGTATCGAACCGATCGTGGTGAACTCTGGTTGGTGGGGTGGTGATCAGAATTCGCTGTGAGGTTCGAGGCGGCGAGACGCGCTGCGTATATAGGGGTGGAATTATACGGGGGTAGGATTCGAACTCGGCGCTGTCAGCTGTGTCGATGTCCGTTTCAGTTTCAGAAGAAATCCAGAATCGGAAAGCCGGAGTTGCCTCCGATTTCTATCGGCTATGGACAAGCGAACACACACGCACGAAGCACTCGGGCTCGGTAGATGCTAGCTGATGGGGTTGTGAATTGTGATCAGTGGCGTGCAAGAAAGTAAACTCATTGGCTTAACCACACTGGAAATTTGGCAAAGACTCACGTTTGCAGTTGCAGGGGCCTTCGATGCATGTGCTTCTGCGGTAGTTTATCAGTTCTTGGTCTTCTTGCTCGCTGGGTGGTGAAATTGAAATATGGAATTAATGCGAATGTACTGCATGTAAACTTGCACGAGTTGGGATACAAATCAAGGGTTGTATCAATTACAAATAAAGATAAAGAAAATCTCAGCTTTGCTACATTTGCTGTTTCTGAAAATTTTTCCATCATTTGCTATCAAGTCTGCTTACACTCTTCTTCCATCTCTGACAGCTAACAATGTTTTAATTATGGATTTTCATTAGTCCAACCTCTGTATACATAAAGGATATACACAGCCAAAACATACACGTGTTCTCTCTTTTTTTTTTTTCGCCGGGATGGCGGAAGAAACGCCGTCCGATTTTTTATTAAGAAGAAAGGGTGCCTCAATTACATTTGTACAACAAACAAGGTTATTGCGACCTCGACACATACACGAGTTCTCTGACAGCTAACATGCAGCCAGCAGGCCATTCGCCTTCTCTCTATATATACACGGCTGGTTCTAGAGGTCACTGAATTTGATCCATCAATACCAGAGAAGAAGACACTGTCACTTTGTACACTGATAGAGCAACAATGCAGTGTAATGCTCGATTGCAGCTGGTGTGAGAAATGGCTTTGTTTTCAACTGGCCTCCTTAGGAATGCAAGGCATCTGGAGAATCTGTGAGAAAGGTACTTGATCAATTTGTCTCTACTAAATATTGGGTGTCCTTGTCGCCAAACAGCATTTGGAAGTGCATTTCATCATGTTGAAAATTTTGAACTTTCATACATGGTGCAAAAAACTCATTGGAGACTTCGATTTGGCACCTTTTGGGGATGAAGTAATTTGGTTTTTGTATGGTGTATTGGTGTACACCATCATCTTCAAGGGCATTCGTAATTTTCAAGCAACAGCGTGCAAAAAGAAAAAAAAATATGTTCCATGAATGGTAATAGTAAGTAGCACGTCAAAAAAACCGGAGCGATCGAAGCACCAAGATTCTAGTTTGTCTTATGTTCATGTCTGATAATTTTACTAAACTTTTTTGCCTATGAACTGTTCGATTGACGATGTAATTACATCATTTTTCTTTTATGCAGGACCAACTAAATCCCTTACACAAGGGTAGGATGGTTGATGGAGTTTAGGAATTTGGTTACCGACCGTTCATGTCAGTACTAGATGTTTTCAGTTTCCTAGGTCATGCTATGCAGGAACGCGGAACCAAACGTCTATCTGAGGTACAAAATGCCTTGTGGCCCTAGCAGGAGGATATAGCATTATAGCTTGATTGATGCTGGGAGTCAATCGCATGATACAGTCCATACTACCGATCAGGTTCAGTTCTTGAATCCAAGCTAGACTCTGGAAAAGACGTTTTAGCTTGTTTTTTCATAACTAGACGAGTTGATCAGGATTGGGGATTTGCTGGATTAGACTCGGCCATTTTGGGATTATTGGAAGAAACTACGGTTGAGCAGGATGATCTCGTCGTTGCAAAAACTTGTAGCGAGATGAGTAAACATTTGTGGTTGATTGCACAGATAAAGCTAGCATTAACGAATGTTTTTAGTACTAGAGTTCGTCTCAAATACGAAGAGAAGGATGTACAGTTCTTAGAAAAAGAAAATATTTGCAGTTCTTTTGGCAGAGTATTCATATGCTACTCGGGTGTTTGAGAAATTAAAATAGCATGAAAATGCCCAATTAGCCATGCCCAAAAGGAAAACGAGCACAAAATAAAAGGAGCAACGGTTACTGTAATTTCAACAATGCTAGCTCTTTTCTGAAACTTTTTTCATCAATTCGATCCTATACCAACTCTGCTTAAACTCTTCTTCGATCTCTGACAACTAATGACAACTAACATGCAGCCAACAGGCCAGCCATCTTCTCTATATATACATGGCCTCATTCATGGCTGCTTCTCACCTCATCCTCTGAATCTGATTCATCAAATACCTTGTCTAATGCCTGATAACTGAGAAGTGAGAGAAGAAGACGCTGTCGTGTTGTACACTGATAGAACAACAAGCTGTGATGTGCTTGAGTGTAGCTGGGTGAGAAATGTTTGAGAATTGCATTGCCCTCCTACTAGGAGTGGAAGGCATCCAGATAATTTCTAAGAAAGGTGCTTGATCAATCGTTCTCTACTGAAAACTCGGGTGCCACCAAACCACACATAAAACTACTGTCATCAAAGATTCTAGCTTTCTCAGACGATGAGAAGCACCACGAATAATTATATATAGTCTATCATCTAATTTCTTCGTGATAATTTACTAACTGGGTTCCTTTTCTTTTTTGAAAAAGAATTTCACTAACTGGGTATGCCTGTAAACTACTTGATTGGAGATATAACATCACTATTTTTGTCTCTTTTTGCAGGAGCTGCACATGGGATGTACGTGGCTATATTGGTACTAGCTAGGTTAATAAGTGGGACATGATTTCATCGTCCGGGTTCTCCTCGCAAATTATTTCCTCTGCATCAAAGCATTCAATGTCATCGTCGTCAAGGCTCTCATCATCAACCAAACTCAAAAATTTTCCCCAACTAAACAAGGCCACAGTATGTATACATAGGGTCCAAAGACAACTAGGCAGGTGCTAGATGTGAAGTTGAATAACTGATAGTAGATGCACAACCACGATCAACATTGTGTTGACACGCAATCAAAATTATATGGGGGCAAAACATAAAAGGTAGCGACCCAAAGTAGGGGTAAAATGCAGAATAATTCGATGATTAGATGACGCTGCACATGGGATCGATGTTACATGGCTATATTGGTACTAGATTTCATCGTCCGGGTTTCCAAGCAGATTATGTCTTCTGCATCAAAGCATTCAATGTCATCGTCGTCGAGGCTCTCACAATCATCATCATCATCATCCAGGTCCTCCTCGCAGTCGATTTCTTCCTCATCATCGAGTTTCATCATCCGGGTTCTCCTCGCAGATCTTGTCCTCTACATCATAGCATTCAATGTCATCGTCGTCGAGGCTCTCATCATCATCATCCAATTCTTCCTCGTCGTCGAAGATTTCATCATCGGGGTTCTCCTCACAGATTCCGTCCTCCTCATCAAAGCATTCAATGTCATCGGTCTCATCATCCAAGTCCTCCTCGCCGGAGAAGGTCGTGTCCTTGGCGGCGGCGATCTTGGAGTCGACGTGGCCACAGTTGCTCTCTGCCGCGTCAGATATTTCGGCGTTCTCGTGCACGACCGCGAAGCTGCTCTCGCTGCCGTCGTGGAGCTCCACGCTATCGCCGCCGTCGCTGCCGCTGAGGACGACCCAGTCCTCCATGGCCGGCGTGGCGCTCTCCTCCTCCTCGGCGGCGGCTGCTGCTGCGTGCGTAGATCGAAGTATCGAATCGATCGTGGTGAACTCTGGTTGGTGAGGTGGTGATCAGATTTCGCTGTGAGGTTCGAGGCGGCGAGGTGCGCTGCGTTATATAGGGGTGGAATTATACGGGGGTTAGGATTCGAACTCGATCGGCGCTGTGTGTCGATGTCCGTTTCAGTTTCAGAAGAAAGAATCCGAGTTGATACGGGAATTTCGTCGTTGGGAACACCGCAACAACATGAGCCGTGAGCGTGAGTCGGAGTTGGGATCGTTTTCCTGTGAGGGCTGTGACCGTGACTGACATCTCCTTTTCCTTGAGTATTAAGGTTTAAGGACTTGTAACTTGTTTGTGTTTTGGGGATATTCGTTTCGTGTTGACCGTGACTGCAAGTTGTAGGAAGCGTAGGATTTTTATTTAAAATAATAAGGTTATTACTTTTCCATCATTTGCCTTTTAAGCTTATGACCGAAGCTAAGTTTATTAGTACATAATTTTGTAGTTAATTTTAGATAATTTTGTACATAATTGACAGAGTGTGCATTATGCAGAATACAGTACTGCAGGTGTTGGAGAAATTCCCAGCCCAATTGACTAGGCCCAAAGAGCAAACGAGTCCAAGCGCAGCCCAAAAGGGAAAAAAAAAAGAAAAGCTCAAGATTTTCTGAAATGCAGGTATTATGGGCTAGTTTGGTTTGGTTCCAAATTGTGCCCTACCAATTCATTGGCAATTTTTAATAGTGTTTTTAGTTGTTTGGATTGGTGCCAAATTTTAACAAAACATATCTTAGATAGTAAAAGTTTTGGTCATCCAAATTTGGTAGTGCCAAAAGTTGCCCAAACTTTGGCACTACCAAGATTTTGGTATGGCACCAAACCAAACTTGCCCTATATATATTTTCTTAGACTAGCATCATATCCGTTCGTTATCGTGCAACTTATTACATTAAATATGTTATAAGTATGAATTATAAGGTAAATTAATTGATGAATTATTTCTAAATTTATAAAACCTATGTACATAATTATATGAAACAACTGACCACCTTCATACACTCATGTACTATATGCCAACTGGCCAACAACTACAAATAAACCCTACAGATAAGATATACAGTCCTATATTATATAGGGCTGAACAATCTACCATCTCATCTCGAACTCTCTTCCTGATGGGCAAGACAAAATTAAGAATGAAGAGAGCACTCCATCAAACGCCAAGGATCTGAAACTAAGACATACATATACACATGCATAATTACGTAATCAAACTTGGCATGCATGATCAGTCACTTGAAATCAAGATACAAGACCATGATATCAATTGTACACACAAGTCAGCTCATGCATCTTAGCATCTACCATAATCTAACCTCTCCTAATCAGATCAAGATAGAAAACCATGACAACAATTGTACATGCATCCATTTATGTCAGCAGTCAGCACTACCATGCATCAGAAAAGGCCAAAAAGGTGGCAAACAGTACATGAAACAAAGTAGCTAGGCTGTCAATAATTTTTTTCAGAGAAGTTGCTCACCAAGTGACTGCATGCAGATGTGTAATCAACCAGAGAACTAGGTTAATTAGTATACACTATACACAGGTTTGCTCACTTACTGCAAATCATGACAGCGTCACACACAAGCGAACAATAAAATGCATGCAATATGTATTAAGCACAACTATTCATCAAACTAATTAATAAGAAACCATAACCAAGAGCATAACTAAAAGAGACTAATTGTAATAAGAAATACTAAAACTGCAGTAAACTACTGTATGATCCATGTTTATCAGGTTTAATTAAGAGTGTAATCTTAAGTGAGCACACACAATGAGTCGATGAGAGAGAGAGAGAGACAGAGAGAGACGGTCATGCTTGGCTCCTCGCACGCCATCCGCAGTATAGCCAAATAACGTACGAACACAATGCCTGAATCTCGCCGGGAGAAGGCAGTGTTTCAACTGAGTTTGGCAGCTACGCGAGTGGCATACAGGGAGCCAGGCATATCCCCTTTTTTTTCACCTCTTTTTCCTTTCGCAGCTTCCAAACCTTCTGCATCCATGCCAATATGCCATGCATTCCCTTCCTTCAACACTGCAGTGCTCATCTCACACACACACCCCAATGCTAGACTGAAAGCCCAGAACACTTGGAGAAGAGAAGAGAAGACAACAGCAACTCCTATGTAGTATGTACGACTCTCACACACAGATCAACACAACTACTACCACACCACCAAAGCCAAAGAGCTCAGCTGGCATGACATTGTGATGGAGATGGCAGCTGGAGAAACAAGAAGAAGAAGAGACAGTACACAACTACACACACACAGAATAGTACAAGATGAACAATGGCATTCGTACTACATGTCTGTTTGGTGAGAAGAGAGAGCTTTGGAGAGATTGGAGGATGGGGGGAGGAAGAGGATCACTTTGTCACTTGTATACCCGGCTTCTTCCTTCTTGTTGCTCGCCCCTATAAATAGCTGCAAGCAAAGCAAAGCATAGAGAGAGCTCTGCCTCAAAGTGCCCTATTCCCCTCCCGTCCCATCCAATCTCACACAGGCACACATGCGCGCACATTGCACGCTCCTCCAAGCTACTAGCATGCAGCAACTGCTGCTGCTACTAGTAGTAGTAGTAGTAGTAGCAGCTCATCATCATCGTTCATCAAGCTAGCGCCACACAGAAGCTCGGCTTCCCGATCCATCCATATATACATGCACAAGCCGCATGGCTACAAGGATTGGAATAAAGCGGCGACGACGCCAAGCATGAGGTGAAAACCCTAGACAGTGTGAGCCCTATAGCTGGCACTGTGTCAGGAGGTGAGGCCAAGAGAGGGAGAGACCCTTCTCATTCTCCTCCTCTCTCTTGTCAAATATCTTTGGGATAGCGAAGTGAGCACAATTAAGCCCTTTTGAATCAAAGGAAAAAAAGGTAAATCATAGGAATTCTAGAGGATTTTATCCTATGAGAAATAATCCTATAGAGTCCTTTGAAACAAAGAATTGTTTTCTATCAATTTCTTTGAAATTCTTATAGAATAAACTTTACTAGAGCAATTTTGGAGGAAAATAAGCATGAGGTCTCACCTTATGTTTTCCTCTTTATGTGTCTAAGGTTTCTTCTGTGCTAATCAAACGACAGTTTGAAGGCTTTTCTATGTTTTAAAATCCCATAGGAATCCAATAAGTGTGGCATTCAATTCTTATGTCTTTTCTATTCCTCTGTTTTCTCAATCCTGCGATTCAAAGGGGCCCTAAAATGGTTAGACCAATCCACCTAAATTCAAGTTCTAAATTTGACACATTCTTTCAAGTTGTAGACGACGCATCTGTCGACGGCGAGACGCATCTATCGAGACATTATAGAAATGAGTGTGCACACCCTATCAGCAACTGTGTTTGTATTGTGTTCTAAAAAATATATATTTGTGCTAGCTTGTGTGGTGATCACCAGTGGGCACGGAAAATGCATATAAAAATGTTGCGTGGATTGTATGTATGCATGCATGCTCTCTTGTATGTACGTCGAGAGAAGCTATGGTATGTAAGCTTTTTGTGCGTGATGTGTGCTGCAAAGCCTTGTTGGCTACTAGTACAAAAATTGCGATTGCGTGCAACACATCTGACAACATCTCTGTGTACAGTGTGGCTGGGTTTTTTGCTGCTTTGCGAAGGAGATGGCTTTCTTTGTGAGACGGACGGGAGGGTTTGTCCGGCAGCGCTTGGCCGGGAGCCGGATTCCCCTGTATTCCCCTGTGGTGGACCAAGGCGCTTGGGTGTGGGTCACCCACTGTCTCTCGCTCTCTTTCTCTCCTCGCTGCTGCATGCATGCGCCTAGTATATGGCTTGGCTTTTTAACCACACTTCGCTGCATGACCCCCGTGACCATGGGTGCATTTTTTTCTTTTTCTTTTTTTACTTTGGAATTGGTTGCATGGATAAAGGGTATGTTTTGGGGAGCTTTAAATTCTTAGAAGCAGCTGTTTGGTAGCCAGCTTCTGAGAATCTGAAAAAGCTTTGAAACCTAGCTTCTCCAGCTTCTGGCTTCTTAGTTCATTTTTCAGAATCTGTAACTACAGATTCTCAGAAGCTGTGGACTGTTTAGGGCAGCTTTTAGCAGAAGCAGTTTTTAATAAAAGCTGCAGCTGGGACAAGCTCCCCCAAACATGACCAAAGTTTGATACGGCTGCCAATTGGGCAAAACAAACGAGATTTTGTTTTCCTACTCCTAGTCTGCTTGCAGGCATGCAGCTAGCGGCCGGGCTCAATCTCATTTGGGATTCAAATTTAGATGTGTGGTAGTACACTAGTACTCTCTACATCATACATGTAACCCCTTTTATAGTTACTTCATTGGATTGTTTGCTTTGCGTTGCATTGGTTAAACCACTTGTTCGGTTTATTTCTCAAAATATTTAATTTATCATTGTAATCAAATGATAATTTGCAACAGTACTCCAATGACTTTGTGTTCAAGTAGATGAAATTGCTACTGAGATGTGTTAATTTAGCTGGGCTAGGCCTTAGAGAAGTTCCGGGTCTTGGAAATTTGATCTCTCAGTGAGGAAAGACCACGCGAAGGACCGTTTCCACCCATTATCTACGCACGATCATTGCGATTTAATTTGCGTTAAAATTTTACGTACTTAACTACACGTCGCGATTGGTGGTGCCCAAATTCGTTTCTTTTGGAGCTGCCCACAATTCCCTTCAACGCAAAGATAAAAAAAAGGGGAGCTCAACCCTAGAGTAAATTGATGATCTTTCTCTCGGTCTCAATCTCCCCGACACACTAGCCTCTAATCTTGATCAAAAACATGCGCAGGATGAAAAAGTGTGACTGTTGATCAAAAACATGCGCATGATGAAAAACGTGTGACTGTTGGAACGAAAGAATTCGCAGAACATTCCAGCATAAGAAGCTCCCACCGAGTGATCTTGTGACAAAAATCAAGGACGAGACTAAGACATAGGCCTTAGCAGGCGCGCATCATCTAAGGAATTGGCTTGTTCCTTAGTTAACTAGGGCCAAAAATCCTGAGTTTTTTTCTTTTCCTTTACAATGTACAATTTTCTTCTTTTAAATTAGCGGCTCACCTATTCGTTAAAAAAAGAAAAAGAAAGCGTGTGACTGTTCATGGTGGGTGTAATAAGGCCTTCTTTGATTCAAATGAAAATCCCAACAAAAATCCTCCCCCCATCCCATCCCATGCATGCATATATCCTGCCGAGCCACCGTACGTACGCGCCCACAGCGCCGCGGGTTTCACATATCAACCAGGGGCGCCGCGTAGTACGTACTCCCGCGGTCGCGCGGGGAAGGACCGATCCGGGGTTCAGGTTTAGCCGGCATGTCGCCGTGTTGCGCGCGCGCTGTCTACCTTACTGGCGTACGATCCGATCCGTCGTCGTCGACTCGTCGTGTAGAAGGCAAGGCGCGGCGCGCGGCGCGCGGGGCGCGTAGGTGAGCGAGCCGCGCGCGCGCGGGCGGCGGCATACGTAGCAGAAGCGTATCAACGACACGTACGTACGGGTCGATGGGGGTGTACGTGGGGCACGCACGCACGCCGCTATCGGGCAGATTCGCGGGGCGGTCGCTATCCAACAAAACCCAGCGATGCGATGCGCGGCGCGGATGCTGATTGAGATGGACCGCGATACGGAGCGGAGCGAGCGAGAGAGGCGCGGCCCGTTGCGCTTGTCCCCGTCTGCTCGCCCGTTTCCCCCTTTGCTTCCGCGCTTCAGCGCTTGTCGACCGAGACCCCCC
This sequence comes from Oryza meridionalis, assembly GCA_000338895.3. Taxonomy (NCBI): domain Eukaryota; kingdom Viridiplantae; phylum Streptophyta; class Magnoliopsida; order Poales; family Poaceae; genus Oryza; species Oryza meridionalis. The sequence goes on along the minus strand of CM002526.2, from coordinate 36,570,321 downwards.
TGTCGACTCCCTGTGGGTATCCATGTTCCCTGCGTCCCTCACCTCGGCTCTGCCTGACACACCAATGTCAGCCCTTTGCATTCCACGCTTTTACCATTTCATTCCAACGGCTATGCACACAGCTTAGGGATATACTTCCTCTTGCCCAGTATACTAGACGTTCTAGCATAGTTGAGCCAAACTAAGCTTAGATAAAAAATTACCATATAACTCTAATTAGAGTACTAATCACTTTGAATAACTATGATAAGTAGTCATTTCAAACCAAGAATATATATACCTGCCGTTCCTGCCACGGTGGAACCATGGATGAGCTTCTGTTCATGATAACCCGATTAGTAAAATTTGAATTGTACACTGCTGCGCCGGCCCCACGTCTATGCTCCTGACTAAAACGCATTATGGGATAATGGACAGGAAGTAAAATGTTAAATATACTAGAACGGAGGGAGTACTATATATGATTCTTGTTGGTGTCTTTTATGCTTCTCATGTCATAATTAGGGATGCATGATTAATTTAGACTTATGTTATTCAAGCTCTGTAATAACTGGTTGTCTGTTAAAAGCGAAGGACCGGCTTCCCATTATCTAAAATACACATAGCTAATGGGTGTACTTCCTCCATTACAAAATACAATTTCTCCTACCATTTGCATTTTGTTTTGAATTATATCTATTTCTCTACCTACTTTTAATCTCAATCGATCACAATTATTCCTCATTTAATTTCACCTCTCCTCTGAAAAGCTCTAAAGATAAATATATCGTGGAATGAAGAGAAAAAATATTAGTTAATTATTGTTACTCGCTGATTAACCATTACATTATTTGCCAAACAGATCTAGCTTAGTTGATCGATTGATATATCATGAATCCCGCATTATTTTTTTTCACGTGAAATTAAGACGTAGTCCCTCCGTCCAAAAAAAGACACCCTGGTTTCCGTGCCTAACATTTGACCGTCCGTCTTATTTAAAAAAATTATGAAAAAAAATAAAAAGATAAGTCACGCATAAAATATTAATCATCTAACAACAATGAAAATACGAATTATAAAAAAATTTCATATAAGACGGACGGTCAAAGTTGAACACGAAAATATAGGGTTTGTCTTTTTTTGGGACGGAGGGAGTAGGGACTAGCTAGACAGCAATGTCAAACGGGTCACGAGCCAGTTTGTCACACGGCCTTTTTCTATTTTTCCTTTTTTCTTCCTTCGTACGACCTCTGAAATTTGCTTAGCAAATGTTTTGTACCATCGATCAGCACCGTCCTAATGGCTCGATAGCCCGACAGCGACTTAAGACGCATCTGGTTGATAGGACAAAACCCACATGACGGGGCGGGTCTTAATCGCGGAAGAATGACACGGGAGAGCAGCTTAATGGCAAAGGGAACGCTAGCTTCCATTAGAGACAAGATCGGCCACTTTCATTGGCCTCTTACTCGCAATCACAAGCGGCCACCCTAATCTGCAAGAATTATTACCAGTACCACCTTTGTTGGACCGTAGGCAGCCTTTGTTGGAGGCCACGTTTGCTACTGTTACCAATCCAAAATCAAAATCCTGATGCAACGACCATGCCTGCAAATTGCAGCATTAGTACAATCCAAGCTAAATAATGCAGCTATATGATGTACTGCATTGTTGTGCCATTACATCACGACATTGGATTGAAAGGTTGTGTAGATCACTTTTAACTTTTTATTTTCCCAGCAATCAATCTCAGACTACAGTTGTTCTTTTCATGGTTTGCATGGCGCCAAGGCCCCAAAAGGATAGGTGCGCAAGATTCGTAGCCAACCTTTAAGCTGCATCTTGTCCTTCAGAAAAGTTTTAAAAAAAGAAGACATCCGACAAGGCAGACAGGAATTACTCATAGAACAGCTCAAATTGCCAATCAACTTGGAAGAACAATACCGCTTCTAGCTAAGCTTTGTTCTCTTGTAGTTTGCTACACACCACTACAGCTACACAGAATTCAGAGAGCAAATGGGAAGGGAGAATCACAGAATGAACTGATTTCCGTACGCTCGGTGAACGGACAATCAAACGAATGCAGCCTACGAGCGTTGCCAGGTACAATCCTCTACAACTTGTAATAAATAGATGCCAATGTTAGATTCTACTGCATCCTGAATGGCTAGTAACAAGTGTAAAAAACACCATCTAAACTGGACCTGGCAGCCGCGGGCACAACCGAATCTAATGAATTGCTCAGAACCGCAGCTTCAGAGGAAGTTAGTACAGCGAGTTGAAGCACAGGGCAGGCAGGCCCCTACATGCCAGTAAACTGTAGATTCGTGCATCCACGCCCTGAAAGGCAAATCCGGCTTTGAGTTAGGGTCACGCACGTACAACCGTACCAATCACGTGGTGGTGAAAGCACAAGACTTGACAGCAACAGTAAAGGGCGCACCTACCCGTGCAAGGTGTTCATGCCTCCAAGGAGAGCTGTTTATTCAGAAGCACTTCTTGTGAACGATGGATGGACCAGTCTCGTCGTAGTCTCCCTTGGTGACGTGCTGGTTTTGTGGGAAAACGACCTTGGCCAATATAGCACCGCCCAGCCAGGCCGAGTACCTCGCTAGGTTCTCGGGCATATATTCTGGAGGCTGAAGGAACGAGTGTTTTTGGTTAATGAAGATCAAACAGAGTTGGACCTGGGGAATTGGGATGAAGGGAGAGGAAGGTGTACCTTTACAAGAGATGGGCAGATTGCTGAAGCAGACAGATTTGCTTCTCTCTGGAACCTGTCTTCAAAACCTTGAAAGTGAAAGCACAAGGTTATATACATTGAAATTGAAACTAAGTTATAAGGCTCTTAACTAAATAATTGGTTTCAAATGGTTTTGGTGACATGAAATGAAAAGCCATTTAAATCAATCTGCAACCAAGCATAAGAAAGCAATAATGAATGCAAAGCTACAGTTGTGCCACCAAACCAAATCGTATGCAGACCAAAACATATTTTAAGCAAGTATTCACTAAAATATTGATTATATGCACTGCTGTGACCAGACTGCAGCATCATAAGACTCTTCTCAACTCTAACCAAACACAAATTTTCCACCACATATTCAGTGTAATATTGACAAATTCAAAATGACAACAACAGAACAAGAGGTTTCCTAATCTAATAAAAGATCCCAGTTTCTCTCCCTCCAAACAAATCAAAATGACAACAACAGAACAAGAGGTTTCCTAAACTAATAAAAGATCCCAGTTTCTCTCCCTCCAAACAAAAAAAATCCAGGTCCAACAGCACAAGTTCTCAAATGGGCAAACTACCATACTGGTCCCATTTCTTTGCTCTGGAACATAGCAAGGAAACAAACCATAGTAGTTCTTACATGGATCATAAACCAATAGCATTACAATACGGGCTTGGATAATTGCATCTCCACAAGTCTCATACAGAATGCAAATTTTCATAGACTGATAATGCTCTTCACATGTATATATATTATCAATGTCAAAATAGCAAGGCTAAAAATGATCATATTATTAATAGTTCATGTATATGCCTTTTATTTGTGAGGTAAAAGACTGAAGAATCCGACAGTGGAAAGTAGCATTAACTAACCAGTCATTGATGCAGTGCCACCACATAACATAGTGTTTTCAAGCAGTTGGCGATGGTACTCTGGTGCGACGTTTGAGACGCTTGTAACCAGCTGATGAACAATTCCATAATCTTCTAAACCCAAAATGTGGGGTTGAAATAAAGCTTCACCAACAATGTACCGTTCTTTTTCAATTGTTATAACCTGGGGGAAGAAGTGTTCAGAAATATAGGTTTGCACAGATTCATAGCAATAAGTAGCCAACAAGATGTGTGATCAACCAAAACAGATTAAGACACACAGCTATCATGCTATTCATTAAGAGACAGATTGCACGTAAGACATCAGGTAACAGAAACAAAGTCAATACTGGGACTATACTATACATAGAAAAGACCAATATAGAGCAAGTCAATAACCAACCTGCCCATCTGGAAGTGTGTGCCTTTCTGGTCGGCATGAGCTTCCTATAGCTTCAAAGGCCATTTGATCTTCTGCACAGCATGCATACTGCTCTTTCAGTCGCTCAACATCAGAAATATCAATGTTTACTGATGAGTTAGATTTTTTGAGTTCTTCCGCAAATAGGTTTGTCAAGTCAGTTCCTCCAATATCAAATCTCTTTGATGCTATGTGCTGAACAGCACCTTCACAAACTGGAGCAATATCTGTTAAAATAGAAAGCGATGTCAATACAACGTTAAGCTCCAAAATGACTGCTGCTTTCCCACCATTATGAAATTAAACAGTTCTTATCAAAACGCACCACACAGCTGATGCTGAACAACAAAAATACAGTTTACAGATGGCATTGAAATATTTATATACATCCGTAGGAGCCAGCTTTGTATTGCTGTGTCCTGCTGTGATGTGTTACAGAATCTAGTTAATTAAATGGAATCTTTAACAAATAAAATAAATGCTTCTCTATGCCTGCAACAAAAGAGGTTGGAGTTACTCCACAGTTATTCCCATTGAGTTAGTGTGCCAGAAAAGAAAATTAGCAAGATTAAAACTGCCAGAAAAATAGCAAGATAAAAATGAATATTTTAAAAAATCTGAAACAAAATCATGGTAGGTATACTACCTTAATGATTCAAAAGTAGAACAATAATAATGGAAGAAGACTAACCTAAGCATTTCAATTACACAAGGATTTCTGTCACCCTTGTATGATGTTCTGTGTATGCACAGACATCATTAATCACTGGGCGACACTTGTTGTTGCACATTTTTTGAGCTCAAAAGGAAATCACATTTTTCCCAGCAAGCCTTCGATATGTGCTGCTTTACTCTAAAGTAGATAAATAATGTAGAAAGAAGCATACCCGCAAAAAAAATGTAGAAAGAAGCAAAAGGGGAGCAAGTATTACGCAAGGAACATATAATATGCTACACTTGTAAGGTTGTCTTCTCTGTACTTAGAAGCATTCATTAGGTGAATTTGATTCTGTTGTACCTTTTATCTATGTCAATATGGAATCACAGAGAGAGAAGCATACAAACAGAATAACAATCAACATATGATTCAATTCATTTTTCCTAAAACAAAAGTTGGGTCACAGAGAAAATTAGTTTTGCTTATATGGCAAGAGTTCATGCATAAGGAAGTAAAATGCAGAGCAAAGCATGATCAATTAGCCAAATAAAAATAAGCATAAAATTTAACAGAAAAAACATACTATTATATTGGCTCAAACAAAAATAGGACTATATTACCTATTTTCCCATGACCAATGTCCACTGTACAGCCCGAAATGCGTCCAACTGCATAAAGTGACAATACAGCCTGCTCAGAGTCATAAAAGCCTGAAACATTGAATTTTTCGAACATAAGTTGCGCCAGTTGCTCCCGAAGTGCCTGGAGAGGGCATAACAGAAGATGAGGAAACATGATGTCAAAATTTGAAACAACAGAATAATAGTTAAATCAACGCATTCACAATAAAAATAACGAGCAAAGTCAAATGAAACAATTTTCGTAAAATAGTAAAAAGAATTTGTATTGCAGTTAAAAACCGCGAAGTATACTTAGAGTCCCTTTAGCACAGCTTGGCTTTTCAAAACTAACTACTCGCATTTATTTGGTCTATGGATTCATGCAACCATCAAGATTACATAGAACAACACAAGCTACAGCACTGCAATCACAGACAATCATGAAATGTCTAAATATGCTAGTAAAAGGAGTAAAGGACCCATTCTCATTCTTCTCTCTCACCCTCTCTCCCTAAATCCCTAAGATGTGGATAGAGCAAGGTTTTGTGTCGGTTGTAAGGGTTGGATTTTGGGCGATCCCAGTTGTAGTTCCTGTTGGCCTAGCGGCGGTCGGTCACGCTTAGCGGTGGCCAGTCTGGTGCTAGCCTTCTCCTGGGTTTGTGTTTGACGCTGTCGGTATGTGGATGGTGGTATACTTTTTTCTTTTCCTGGTTACGGCCTCCCAGGGTTGTAATCTTGTAATTTTTTTATGCTCTATCAATATGAACTTCGCACTGTCTTGTGCGAGTCATTCAAAAATGTCTGGAAAATATTCACTAGAAGGAACGCCAGATATTCAGGTAGCATCTATCAGTAAATCGTAATTTTGAAATGATACGCTGGAACAACTGCAGCTTAGCTAATAAACATTGCTTGAGCAAAAGAATGAACAATGGTCAATAGGACATGTTTAAATTTTTTTAATATTTTATAATGCACATAGCACGTTAAAATCGAGTGAGATTTAAACTTTATAACGCAGAGCATATACCGAATTGGTCCAGAACTAGAATTTTCTTTACAATTGAGCTATTCAACAAATAACCAAAATAGCACAAGGGTTTGATTTGAACATAAATTTAGGACAAAATCCGACCATATAATAGCAGTTAGTCTAGAGACTATAGCTAGCAAGCTTGACGCAAAGTGCTTAAATTCGCAATGGGCACCTCATAGACATAACATAAGGGTTGACCTTATAATTTGGAAAATGTTTACCAAATGACCCTAAAAATTCGGAGCTTAATATTTCGGCATGTAAAGTGATAGAACAATAAACACGTTCAAATGAACCACGAAGCCTATCACCTTGGGTGTGAAGAGCGGCTCTGTGAAGAGGATCTGGCCCTCGTCCCCAATCTCCCACCCAATGTTGCTGTACAGGACGTAGTTGAGCAGGTCCTCCATGGCGTCCCAGTCCTTGACGAAGCCACGCACCACCGGCTGCACCACCTCCTCCACCACCGCGCCGTCGCCCATCTGCCCGTCCTCTACCTCCAACTTCATCTTCGACGGCATCACCTAACCAACCAAACCAAACCAAACCCAAAAAAAACATCAGATAATTCGCAGATAACCAACGGAACCTCAAGCAGACTGAAGTAAAGCGGGAGATCTGGCCGCTCACCAGCGATGGGGCCTGGTCGGGCAAGGCGATGCCGGCCTTGAGCAGCTTCGAGCCCGCGTCGACGACCACCGCCTCCATGGCGCCCGCGGCGGGGAGCGGGGAGGAGAAACCCTAATATTCGGAGTCGAGACGAGACCCTGCCTAGGAGCTAGGGCAAGAGGAGGATGTGGATGAGGAATTTATTTTTGAAAATCTCCTCTCCCCGGAAGCGAAGCCGCGGGAAAACGCGAGGGTTTTTTGAGGATTTGGAGGCTGCGCGAGGAGGAAGAAGAAGAAGAAGAAGAGGGAGACAAGCGCGTGGGATCTCGAAGCGGCCGCGACCCAGAAAAGACAAGCGATTTACGTAATGCAATTTTACGCCTTCTTAGAGGGTTGGCGTAGTCTATGTTTCCGCTTGAGGACTACTTCGTGTGCATTGCGGGACCCCCATCTCTCTCGCTGACACCATGGCCCCACCGCCAGCGACCTTGCGCTTCCTCCTCCTCCCGCCGCGACTCGCCGCCGCGCGCGGCATCTCCGGCCAGCCGCCGCGGTCGCCGCAGTCTCCCCACGCCGCCGCGCCCACCTCCACACCGCAGGCCTTCCACGCGCACCTCGCGTCGCTCGCGGCGCCTTCCCGCGCCGCCCACCCGGCCACCCTCCCCTCCATCCTCGCCGCGCTCTCCCGCGCCCGCGCCGCGGGGCTCCCGCTCCTCCCGGCGACCCGCGTCCTCGCTGCCTCGGCGCTGCTCCGACATGGCCGCCTTCCCGACGCCCTCGCGCACTTCAGCCTCGTCCCCGACTCCTTCACCCTCCCCGCGCCGCTCTGCAACTCGCTGCTCGCGGCGCTCGCGTCGTCCGGATCACTCTTTTCCGCGCGCAAGGTGTTCGACAGAATGATCAGGAGGGCCGTCGAGCTTGACACGGTTGGTTTCGGGGTGTTCGTCAAGAATGTGGGGAGGAGGCATGGATTGGCCGAGGTTCTGCGGTTAGTGCAGGCAATGCGCCATCGAGGAGACCGGGTTGATAGGTCAGTTGTTGCAGTAATGATTGCTGATGGTTTGTGTCGGGAGGGTAGGATTGAGGATGCTTGGCAAGCTTTAGAGGATATGAGGTTGCAAGGGTGGAAGCCAGATTTTGTAGCTTATAGAGTTGTATCGGAGGCGTTTAGGGAAGCAGGGAGGACAGAAGAGGAAGGTAGGATCTTGAAGCAGAAGAGGAAGCTCGGGGTTGCACCTAGGAAGGAGGACTACAGGGAGTTTATGCTTGCATTGTTGTCCAACAGGCAGATTGGTGAGGCAAAGGAAATAGCAGAGGCAATTGTTTTAGGGGATTTCCCTATCGATGATGACGTATTGAATGCATTGATTTGTTCAGTGTCTGAGATTGATGTCGATGCTGCTATTATGTTCTGCAAGTTCATGATAGGGAAGGAGAGATTTCCAAGCAGTGATATGCTTATACGCCTTTGTGAGAGCCTTTGCACAAACGGGAAAGGTGATGATATGTGGGATTTTTTCAGGATGCTCTTAGATAAGGGGTATTGTACAAATGTGAGGGATTACCATTTGGTAGTATCATTCTTAGGCAAGGCTGGGATGGTGCGAGAGGCATATGATGTACTAAAGGAGGTGAAAAGAAAGAGACTTGAGCCTGACATTTCATCATACAATTCTCTCATGGAGTCACTCTGCAGAAAAAACCTCCTTAGGCCAGCCAAGAAGCTGTGGGATGAAATGTTTACCAGTGGCTGTAGTCCAAATCTGCAGACTTACAATATACTCATAACAAAATTTGCAGAAATCAATGAAAGTGAACAAGCCCAACAACTGTTTGATCGCATGTTCCAGAAAGGAGTGTCCCCTGATGTCACAACATACACTTCAGTCATCAATATGCTGTGCCAAGAAAAAAAATATGAACAGGCTGTGGAGATCTTTACCAAATGTGTGGTGCAGGATACTGAAGTGGCTAGTTCAGTATTAACTGTGTTTATCCTTGCACTCTGTAAACAAGGTAATGATTCTTCAATAATATTATAGTGCTGTTTTAATCATTAAATATCTCCTTTAAAATACCATCCATGATATATTTCAGGTAATTTCAAAGGAGCACTGGGTGTTTTATGTTGTATTCCATCTAATGTTGAGAGTGTGAATTCACACGTCATTTTGTTGAAGTGTCTAATAGATGTTGGGGAAGTAGATTTGGCCATTGAGCACATAAAATCGATCAGGAGTAATTTCAGCTCAAGTTTCCAGAATATAATCAATGAGCTCATGGCCTCTCTTTCCACTTCTGCTAGTCTTCAACCTGTCACAAGGTTGATTTCTTATTTGAATTCTCAGGGGATTGTTCACGATGTTGGCCCATGGATGGGGTTGATGGAACACGATTATGTTTGAAACAAAGTTTTCAATGTTGTGCTGTCGTAAGTTGTAACATGATGGAGTATTTGACACTATTATGAGGTCAGGCCGCAGCTTATTTCAGAAAGGGTGATAGTGATATTTCTTTTGGACACAAAGGGTCAGAATGTTACTAGAGGGAACAGCAAGTGGAGAGAAATTGCACAGCCAGTTCAGAAGAACGAGTCAGGAGTTATCTGGAATCAGAAAATGAGCAACCAGTACTCTCAGTTCTCAGTATTTTTTATGAAAATCGTGTTGGTGATCATTTTCTTCCAAGAACCAGAAATTGGTTAGGTAATATCTGTTATCAATTTTTTTATCTCTCTTTTATGATCATCTTATCACCTGTAGTTCCATGCATAACATATGTACCCCTTTTTCCCCACAAGGATGAGGGAAACCAATGAATTTTATTGTTAGTTGTACATCATAAGTTCATAACGTGTAGGCATGGTTAATCTCAGACCCAGTTTCTTCTAATTGCAGGTGATGCGCTGCGCAGCAGTTCTATCTCTATGTTCCTGTTGCAAGATTTTGCAGAGTGTTTGCTGGTCACTAACAACTGATCCATGTGTCAGTTATGCCCTGTGAGCACTGAGCAAGGCAGCAAACAAGTTACTCTATCCAAGAAAGCAGATCGTGGCTATGATTCTGCTTAGTTCTCACAAAAAAAAAGAAGACTATGATTCTGCTTCTGTACTGGGATTTGGCACTGGCAGTGATGGTGAATCAGAATGATTTTTTTTGTCAGTTTTGTGGAATGTTAGTCCATTCTGTGCTGATCAGTGATCAGAGTGTTGTGTTATAGAGGGCCATCGAAGCAATTCCCTCCGTCCCTGCAGAAAGATGAAAAATGAAAGCTCTCTGAGGGATGCATCACTGTGAACAGGTCGTGCCAGTCGGCATCACCCCGCCATGCCCATGCACGGACGCTCATATGTTTGGATTAGGGCGCCATTCGCGGACGTTTTTTTCTTCTTCTTTTTCCTTTTTTGCGAGGGCACAAATTCTTTCGTATTCTGGTTCAGGTACTACACAAGTGTATGATTTCATAAGTAAAAATTTGTATTACAGCTTAACCTTTGTTGTATCATCTCGAATGCATGAAGCTCCTGCTAAAAACATTTTTCTTGAAAAAGGTTAAGCTGTATTTTTTTTCCCTATCGCCAGAATCTTTGAACAAATGACAGGAAATTTAGGATCCGTACACGTATTTTGAGCACATCTGAAATATTCAGATGGGAAACATCAGAAAAAACGGTTGTACTATCATATACTTTCTGCAAGGCTGAAATGCGTCGGGAAGGTGGAACCGTGGACACTTGTACAATGGAGAGAGCTCGGCAGATCGCCCATTAGAACTACCCTGTTTCTTCGGCCTGGCCGGCCCATCCAAGAGAGGCCACATCCTAATTTCGTCTCATTTTTCTCTCAACAGATCCTTAATTTCGCTCTCTTCGGAGGATTTATGTAGTCTTACAAACATGCAATTTTGTATAATGTTTAAATGTAAATTTCGTTCAAATGGGGAATTTGTTATATATGGACGTCAAAAGGATTTAAGTCTTACGGTAAAATCGCAAGCATCATGGTTTCGTGGTGTAGTTGGTTATCACGTCAGTCTAACACACTGAAGGTCTCCGGTGCGACCGACTCCGGGCGAAGCCAATTCTTTTTAATTGGTTTCAGAATTTTTAATTTTTCATAATACTAAGTTTTTTGGCGTAATGGTCGTTTCAATTTTATTTTTAAATTGCTTTCAGAAACATTTTATTTCATAATACTCAGATTTTATGCGTAACGCTCGTTTCAAAAACCACCTTTAATTTTATTTTAAAATTGCTTTCAAAAACAAGATCTAACCTGCTTCGTGAAATGACGTGGCATGCCACGGTGACACTTACGTGTTAGTGAAATCTACATGTCAGTCACATAGAAAAAAAAATTAAAAGGAGAGGAGAGGAGAAAAGAAAATGATGTTTTTAATTTTGAAAAATAAATGAAAATGGAGATAAGAAAAAATATGTTCTTGTTTTTTTTATATGCGACTTACATATGGGTTCTATTAACACGTAGGCGCCATCATGATATGCCAAATTTCCCTTTTGACGCAAATTATTTCCTTTTTTACTTTTGTCATTCAAGTTTGAACTTACACTTTGAAAACTGCGTTTTTTTGTACTTCCTGACTCACAAGTTTGAATTTATACTTTGACATCCGATACTTCTCGAACAGGTCATTACAGCTATGCACTGATGTAGCTGGAGTATATTATTACTAAAAATAACACATTTAAAATTGATGGAAGTCAAATGGCATATTATTACTACCTTCACAGTAAAATATACTACCTTGATGGAGTAATAAACTATTTGTTGTTATGGTATTTTCTTAATCACAAATCTAGATAAATGTGTTCACGTTATAGCTACACCTCATCTAAAATATGGCTAAGAAATGCATTTATGTTGTTGATTGTTATTAAAAACCTAAGCTAACTAAAATAAATAATATACAAACATACTTAATGGAGAGGAAAGTTATAGTCGTGCAAATGTGCGACTTAATAGACTAGAGTAGTTATTATTAAGATAGGTTAACAAAACGAGTAGCCAAGTGTGAGGAGAACGACGAGGGGATGACGCCGGCGACTCAAGGACGAGAGTGGGTTTGAGCAGGATGAAGATGAAGGGCCTATTTGTTTCTCTACCCTATCTATTCATTGGTAGCGCCAAAATCTAGACAAATTTTGGTACTACCAATTTTTGGTAGGGTAAAGTTAATTAGCCTACTTTTGGTTTGATACCAATATGGAGCCAAATTTTAGTAGTATGGTGAAGAAGATTCTAAAATATTACCAAATTAAGTATGGGCACTATCAATTATTTAGCTTCAAACCAAACTAACATATTTACTATTTAAAATACTAAAATTTTAGTAGAGCACTGTTTTGGCTACAATCCAAAACGGCCCGAACTCCTCAAGAATCGGTAACGGGCCCTGAGCCCCTGATCGATCACTGTCTCCTCAAGAATCGGTAACGGGCCCTGAGCCCCTGATCGATCACTGTCTCCTCAGGCCATCCATATGACTCCTCATCCCCTCAATGTTTACTCCTATGTGTTAAAATAGAATTATTTTTCTTTAAATAAAACTATTTTAATATAAAATCACAAATACGTTACTCAATTAGTGAAAAACGCAAAAACAATTAGCGTACATTCCACCTATCGAACAACGAAAGAATGATATGGGACCTGTCGAACTGCTAAAGCTCGACAAGGCCAATCACATGGACCTATCAACCTACCAAAGTTTGTCAAGGTCCATCACAGGGGCTGTCGAACTGCCAAAAGTCTCGGTGCAGGTTGACAGGGCCCGTTAGGCGCCAAAGGTTGACATGACCCACCACATGCACATGCCTTTTGTTTACACTTGCATTTCTTCTACCTTATGAATAACCACAGTTTGATAGGCGGCTGTTTGATATGTGCCTTGCCGAATTTTGGTTGTTTCACATAGCAATAAAGTTACGATTTCAACCATCTAACCACTATTTTTGTAATTTTATATTAAAATAGTATTGTTTCTAAAAAAATCGTTGCAACAGGGAGACAAAAGGGCATTCTGTTCCATAAAAATTAGAGTAAATTTCACAAAACTACAGGTATTTTATACAATTTATCACAAAGCTACAGATTTAAGAGTTTGTTTTCACAAAACTACAGATTTAGTGTCTTCGTTTATCACAAAACTATAGGTACTTTGTACAATCTATCACAAAACTACAGATTTAAGAACTTGTTTCACAAAAATATAGATTTAGTGTATTCGTTTATCACAGTACTATACATTTAGTGTCTTCATTTATCACAAAACTACAGATTTAGTATCTCCATTTTCACAAAACTACAGGTTTTAGCATTGTTAAAATGTGTAGTTTTGTGAGAATAGAGACACTAAATCTGTAGTTTTGTGATAAATGAAGATATTAAACCTGTAGTTTTGTGAAACAAGTTCTTAAATCTGTAGTTTTGTGATATAGTGTTCAAAGTACCTGTAGTTTTGTGATAAACGAAGATATTAAATCTGTAGTTTTGTGATAGATCATACAAAGTATCTATAGTTTTATGAAGTTTACTCTAAAAATTATGGTAGAAAAAACATTTAACACAGGTCTCAACCTAATAGTGTGGTATGGATTCGATTTTAGGCTTGTCATGGTGATATGGTTCCAATTACATGAATATAGTGGTAGATTCAAAAATCATAAAATTTACAAATGCATGGATTTAATCAGACCTTCAAGTAATAGTGTACATCTGCAATGATAAAATAAATAAGAAATGGAGTAGTTAACTCCAGCTATCTAATTTATTCCCTGATTGTACTTGCCTATAGGGATCAGTTTATAAAAAGTAATTTGGATTTACCTGCATCTTGGTTTCGTGGTGTAGTTGGTTATCACGTCAGTCTAACAAATTGAAGGTCTCCGGTTCGAGTCCGGGTGTGGCCAGTTTTTTTTACCCTTTCTTGCCTTTTCTTTTTGTATACACCGTGTTCATCCATATTTTTTTCTATCAAGTAAATATCGTGTCCGTTATCCAAAGGAAAAAAAATTAAAATGAACGCTATCTATATTATTGTTCCTACTCTGTCCTTTGACATTTACGAGTTTATAGTTCATCCATGTTTTCTCTATCAAATAAATAATGTGTTATCTATCTAAAGGAAAAAAATATAAATAACTAAAATTAACGTTGATAGTTCGATTTGTTATTAGGGTAACTCAAAAAAGAGTCACCACGATTCGTTTAGAAATTCTCATATTAATTTAAGAAAAGATATATTTTGACCATTGTCATAGTAGGTTCAAATTTTAACAGTGTAAATTGATCGATGGTAACTATAAAACGAGAAGTTAAGAGACGTATACCAAATCTACAGGTAACAGAAAAGAAATTAAAAGTTGTATATGGCATCCAATTCTATTTTCTGTTTCAATAGTTGTATATGAAATCTAACTCTCTTTCTAGTTTTATACATAAATCATAATTGCATTTTTTTATAGAAGTAGAAAATAATAAGTGTATATAAATCCACTAGGTTTTCCTTTAAAATGCCCAAGCCAATATATTTCAGCAAGCAGTCAGGCCTATATTTATCACAGCAAAAGAAAGATCAATCAGTTCTCTTGCTCTGCATTCTGCACTAGTAGCATGGAACAACAGTACTAACACAACTTGAGAGGACCGGGTCAACAAGAGATAATAGATGCAACCAACTTGGACATGAACTCCAAATCTCCACCTATAAATTTGAAACAGGATACGATCCCAGATTCTAGTGCTCGTAGATGGTGACTGAAGTAGAACCCTAATAAACACAAGATGCTGACATGAACATCAATGAGTCTACTTTTTTCATCTAAAATGATGTAGGAGATCTTCATGTTATTATGAACAAAACATCAATGATCTTAAGGGAAGCTTATGGCCTTTTGGGAGCGCATTTTACACGGCACACCGTCTGAGGGCTTAATTCTTTTCAGACTATTCATCGGATTATTTGCACCATGCTTCGAAAAATATTTCTTCTCAAAAAAAAAATCTACAGCATTGCTTAAACCACTTATTTTAAGCTATTTGTTATATCAAAATTATTAATTATTCCTATAATAAAGTAGATAATCTACAGCAACAATCCGTTCAATAATCTATTTTAAACTGAGCCTGAGTTGTTTCCCCCCTTCCACTTCGAAGTCAATGTACGGTTGATCCAACGGCTCAAAGCAGTGATCGCAAACTGTTTATCTCGCAGCTGATTGCGAAATAGGATTTCCATAAGCTGGCCATATATTGGCTTTGCCAACTAGGCGAAAAGAAGTAACTACAGCAGTAAAACGCCACAGCAAAATGTTTTACACCACCTCTACTGTACATGTTCCGGCAATACAAGCCAGAGGTTACATTTACATGGACGTCACTGTCCAGGCTCAGCAAGTGCCCCTGGCTGCATCATCCATCCTCCTCCTCCTCCTACGCTCCGATGACGCAGGCGACAATCTGTTCAATCCCGAAGAATAACGGAAAGGCAAAAGCAACAGCGGCGAGGCGTGGAACAAGGAGTGCCAGGGGATCCCATTGTGGTAGACAGGAAAAAAAAAGCTCAGGAGATAGTAGATATGATCCTATGAACCAGTTGCAATGTGCAGGGACCCCCCATAGCATGTGCAGGTAGGACCATGTAATAACCTGCACTTGAGTGCTGTAACATCAGGCAAAAAAAAAAAGAATTGGCAACTCCTGTATGGACGCAGATTCAGTGACATTCCCCCCGTGACATTCTCGGTAACATTGAGTCACTGACATGTCGGACCCACATGTGCCTGGACCCACATGTCAGTGACTCAATGTCACCAAGAATATCACGGGGGAATATCACCGAATCCCAATCCCTCCTGTATACCTTCAGGTTTCTGCTGGGATGATGGCAATTTGCAATGGTGGTAGGGTTCCCAGACATAATCCTCAGGCTCTCCCAGTTGTTGTTCCTGCTGCTGCCGCATGAGTCACAAAGAACCAGAATTCTGAAGATTTTGGCAATAAGTGTGTCGGCTCGTTTGTGCAACTGTCAGACACATTCAGACAATCAGTGTTCACCAAATCTTTCCACAAACAGAAAGTCGTGTTAGGCTAAAGCATAGATAAGATATGTATCATATGCTGGTTGCCCACCAGCAGTAGCACTGGCCGAAAAGACGAGCTCTGATTGAGCTGTACTTTGGATCTAAAGAACAGGAACAGTGTCAGTTTGTTATCCAATGAGTTCATGTAGGACCTGTTGTCTTGGCTTCTTTTGTGCCTTCCTGCTGCTTGCTTGGTTGTCATTTAACAAGTATTTCAACATTTCCTCTTTCCTCCCAGAAAAGGAAAGACATTTCTAAGAATTTGGAGAGGATGGTAAAGAAGGGCAAAGATTGCCACTGGCACTTCATATTATAAGGATTAGTAGTACATACACTGGGAATTAGCATCTTAGGGAAGGGGGGAAATGCTATGTGCATTTACAGACACTTGTAGCATTTATGTCAGACAGATACTGATTGAGAAACATAACAGCAATATGGATGCAATCTGTTCATCATGTCAATATTTTCAGCTATCTCCAGAAAGACGACCCTTTGTGCAAAGCCTACGTTGAATTCCTTATCCTGTAATATCAAGAAAATGAAGATCATAAATAATAGTTCTGAAGTTATCCACCAGCAACTCTTTGCTATCATGTGGTCTATTCGATGCAACAGCGTGACGCTGAAATAGACGTACAACCGTTAATTTTCATGGACAGTGCTAGAAGATGTCAAAAACCAAAAAGATTGGAGCCACCAACTAGTCCATCATATGACAGGTCAGATGAAAACAACTGGTTAGCTTGCATGAACTAACAGGTTACTGTGAAAGTTTAAGCTGGACGATGATGGCTTCATATTCTATGCATCTAGTCATGCATTTCGAGCTCAACAAACAGACTACAGATGATATGGGTAAGTCCATAGGTCCTCATGTTACCTAGTTGCTCTGAAAGCTTAAGCTGACAAAAAGTGACGGCACAAACTGCCGATCGTGTTCAATACAGATATATTGGCTGAAAACAATAGTAATACATACAAGTAGCGATACGCAGCTCTAGTTATCTCAACATCATTTGAAGTAAATAGGCAGATGTACTGATTGGTGCAAGTGCTTACATGTTTCTGGTCATTCTAAATTCCATCAGAGGTTGGTGGTTGTTCAGCCCCAGAATTTGGCAGAACTGTGCTAGCTGGCGCTTTCGGTATCTGGTTTTGCTGTGCTACTTGAGGCCCAGAAGCATATGGTCCTGATACCTGCAAATGACCAATGCCTAATCTAGGTGAACAATCAAAGAGGCCTGAAAATTCCCTTTGTCAGTATGGTATTTTTGTACCTGTGGTGGCACTGTTTGCCAGCCATCTGGGTGAAGGAAGGGATTGCTTGCCTCTCTCAGTTGAATGTTCTGCATCTGGTTTGCAACATTCATTGGGTTCATAGCTGGAGATGAATTTAGAGGGATGTGATTTGGCATAGAATGGTTCATGTATGGCAATCTTGACATGTGACTTAGGCCTTGTGCCGCAGGCATGCATGCAGAATTCATGCCCACGGCCATTGGTGGCATGAACTGGTGAGCACCAGGGAACATCATTGGTGCCATCCCAGTAGTCATCCACATGATCTGAGGCACAGATTCGACAATCTCAATCTGTGCTAGTAATTGGCCTCATGTAGGACCATGTAAGTTCAGATACAAGAAACAGTAGTTCAAACCTGAACTTGCATTTGGAGTGACTTCAGATACTCGATTGCTTCATCTAATATAGATGCCTTGTCGGTCTAATTGAAAAATATATATATAACTGCAGTTAGTAAAGTAAACCCAAAAGGTTTGAATAAAAAAGAGAATCATATCAACAAAGGATAGATCAGATATGCCACCACTCACCAACATAGCTGTATCAGTCCATGGACTTGCACCTGATCAGAAAAAAGATGCATATATAATAATGTTTCTTACCTTGTTGCAATGAGGTATGAGTTCTTGCAATGCGCGCATCTTCTCGTTGATCCGGTCCCTTCTTCTCTACATCAGTATCATCTTTTAGGATGACTACTAAAAATTTATCTCTTAAGATCAGTAGCTGTATTTGATGATCTCACCCTCTCTGACAGGTTATGAACTTCAGCTGCACGAGTTCTCCTCTTTGATCCATATCGCCGCGACGACGATTTGGTCTCTTCGGTTGCCTCGCATTCAGCATCCTGAAATTTCTCATCAGTTTCATTCAAGAATTCATCTCAAGCATAGCAAGTTGCAGGTTACAGCCAACGAAAAAAAAAGATCACCTCACTGCGACTGTCTGAATCTTCTCTGCCTTTCCTCTTGTGGGCACTGGCGCTCTCGCTGGGCAAGCCGGAAGCGCCGAAGTTGCTGCCGGAGCCGCCCGACGACGACGTGCCGGCGCCGTCGTGGGTGCTCGACCGGCGCGGCCGCTCCGGCGGCAATGCCGCGCCGGCGTCCCGGCAGCGCTGCGCCGCCGTCTCCGGGATGTGGTTGCTGCCGCAGAAGGCCGAACAGATGTCGCCGGTCCAGCTCGACCCGATGCCGCTCCTCATCGGCGGCCTCGCCGCCGGGGGCGGCAAGTCCGGCGGCGGAGCGTGGTGAGAGCTCGGCCCCGCCGCCGCGGCCGCCGGGAACGCGTCGCCGGTGACGCTGCGCCAGAGCTGCGTGTAGAGGTCCTTCTCCAGCGCGTCGTCGAGGGTGTCCGGGAACCACGCGGCGGTCTCCGTGTCGTCGCCGGTGAGCACGCTGGCGCTCTGGCCGCGGCCGGAGGAGGAGACGACCCTCGCCTGCGCCGCCTGCGGCTGCGCCACGACGCCGCCGTTGTGCCATAGCAGCTCCACCAGCTCGTTGTCCGTGCTGCAAATCGCAATTGGAGCAAATGCACACAGAGTCAGGTCAGGTCACTACCATTCGGCAACAACACAAGACGAATCCGTTCTTGGGTTTCAGATGAAATCTCTACACGATTTGCTTCGTCTGATTCGCCGCCGATCTCGCATTGCCATCCATCCCACGATTCTTGTGTCCCCCCAAGAAATTCACAACCTGCATAAACCACATAGAAAAAGAAAAAAAAAGAAGCATTAAGCATCAAGTATAACTGCACAAGTTGGTTGAAACAAACAAGAACAGCAAGCACAACCAAGACAAGGAGACAAACTTTACACCTTAAAATAGAAGGAAAACCAACAAGATAAGCCGCAAAGTGATGCAAGAAACCTTGGAACAAACAGAAAAAAAATAAAAAATAAAAGGAGAGCAAAGCTGAGCTACCCAACCTAGCTATTCCTCCTTCTAGTAGCTCCCCAACCTGCACAACCATAGCCCACCACCACATCATCATCAGCTTCTCAGAAAGGGCAAAACCAAAAGAGAATCCTTTTCTGCACAAGCAACTAGCCACGCCCACAGCTATTGTTGACCTCTCTCACCTGAACCAAACCAAACAGTAGCAACTCTTGCTGCAAAGTCTCCTCTTCTTGCTCAGCTTTAGGCGCGGCAGTGCAGCAGCAGCAGCAGAAGAGGCGAGTATACGAACTCTTGCTGCCGCGAGTGTCCCGCAAAGCGTACTTGGAGGTGGTGAGAAGGGAACAAGGCCCGTGGGCTGCGTCCGGTTGGATTGTTGCCGGGGTGGAAATAATGGAGATGGAGGAGGAGGAGGAGGAGTTCCGATGAGGAGGAGATGGAGATGCAAGCAAGCTGCTTGGGTTGGGCATCGTTGTCGGATCTCCTTGGAGTGGGATATATGTCGGCCCTCGGAATTGCCAACTTGGATTTGCAGGAATGGATACATCGCTCTCCCACTTCTCTGCTACTTCTGCTGCTGCTGCTGCTGCAAGCTTAGGGCTCTGTAAACTAATGGTTTCTGCTTCTGTACTTTCTTCTCCTATCTAGGCCATGTTTAAGTTCACACCAAACTTCCCCAAACTATAAACTTTCCATCATATCCAAAACTTTTCTACTCACATAAACTTCTAACTTTTTTTTCCAAACTACCAACTTTCTCCAAACTTCTCCCCAATTTTAGAAAATAAACACAGCCTAGGAGTATGTAACTGATGTTGTAAGCCTGTATCACTGTATGCATCAATGCATCATATGCATGTTGATGTCGTAGTAATATACTTTACTCATACTGGATTATAATTTGACTGATGTGGATCTAGCTGGGGTAGTTAATTCTTTGCAAAAAATGATCAAGATGATCTATTAAACAGGTAGCTAATTATCTGCACCAGCCTGTTGATTCCATTGGTTATCTTTGGTCAAATTCAGACCCCTACACAGGAAGCATTGGAAAAATGCTAGTAAGTAATTTTTGGATGTATTTGTTGATGCCATAGAGTCTGGTTTATTTGGGAACATTGTTGTGCATCAATGCCATGTAAACAGATTGGACAGGAAATCTTCTCTCCTTTCTGATGTAGGTCCCATCTCACTGTTGCGATAAACATATAATTGATGACTCTGAACTGAGTTTGCTCCAAGCCATAAATTTAGTTTCGATAGTTTCTCTACAGTAAGAGACCTCAATAGGACTATTCATCACATTGCCCATCCTGGCATGTTTTTGACAGCCTGAGGTAGAGTGTTTTTTTGTTCTTTGGGGATTTTTTTTTCTTAGTCAAGGTATCTTCCCAAAATATTGTTGGAATTTCCCGAGGAGTTTTACTAAACCATAAACAAATCTTGAAGAAATATTTACAAAACATTATATATTAGGATCTCCCATGTCTTTTTACTTTTTAATAACAAGGCATTGTATACTTTTTTTAAGACAATGGATTAAATCCGACCTCTACGCAGGCCTTGTATACCAGCTCCACCTTAGCTAATTTTGTATGTTGTCTAGCTATATAGTTTCGGTGAAGCATAGGAACGATCCTTAGATAAAATGTTCTTTGAAACCTTTTTGAGAGTCAAAGCATATTTTTAGTGTTTGTTTTAGAAAGGTAGTATGTAGTTGATAAATATGTTTTTATGAAAATTGATGAGCAATGGTGCTTGATGCCTTGATGGATACCATGCCAAGTATTGCCAACCACTAGCATTGGAGATACGCATAAAATTCTTTCTATGGGGGGCAGGGCAATGACCAGAAATGATTCTCCCTTCTTCAATTCAGCTTACTTCATCATATGAGACCAAACTCACTAACAGTGACCCTGACGGTTCTGTTTCTGAAATCACCCAAAAAAAAACATGTCATCACTCTCATGATTGTATTGGTTAAGTGCAAGTTTTAATTTGACAAGAAGTGGTTAGTTTTGTTCCCTTGGAATCGGCTGCAAAAACCATTCCAATCATACCAGTTCAAAGAATCTGAAAACGGTGCGCCAAAAAACCAAAATTTCTTTGTTTCTGAAACGAAACACAGGAGCATACGATTCCTTTGGAGCAATGCGAAGTTACCATCTCTTTCAAGACAGTAATATTTCGGAATAATTTGAAACGACATGTGCTCTACTTGCATCTGGGCATAATCTGAAAACGAAATGTGCCCCCAACATCCAAAGCCATAGGAAAGCAACTGTGGGATTTGGATCATTGCTAGCTCGGCTTGGGGTTATCTAGCTACTACTACTAGTCTAGCTCCTCTGGATCATTCCATTCTGACGTTTTCCATTCCCTGTTCCTTTCTGCAGTTTTGTGATCTTGTGATGAGAAAAAAAAAGAAGTTTTCTTTTTCTTCTTGGGATGCAGGCTGTGCTGTTGTGATCTTGAGCCAGGTGAGTTTGAGCCAATGGGAGCTCAGATGTAGATTACAGGGCAGTGCCTTCTCATCTTCAGAGAATATCTGCAGGGTGTCCCCATTCTTGTGAAGACAAAGAACTAAGATAACTACTAAGCTCTTTGCTGACAGCAACATCTCATCCATAGATGTGGTCACTAAGGTCCAAAGAAAATTTTGCTTGCAAATTTTATTTTATTAAGATTTGACTCTAGTTTTACTATATAATATTGGAAATAAATTCAAATGTTACACTAAGTAATCATATTACAATTTATCTCCCATTTAACCATGTACTCAAGTTACTGATTTGGTTGAGGAGTTGATGATGCTCAAATTATAGGTCAAATAAAGAAATGGATCATATATATTGACGTAGATATGATAATTACTATAATATAAAAATGGTATTTTCCGTTAGAATAGGGTAAATTTTGGAAATGGTTGACATAATATCAATATCATTTCCGTTTCTATTTCCATTTTTTTAATCATTTTTATTCAGTTTTATCGGTAATCATTTCTACATGGCTCGGTCCATAAAAATCAGAAATGAACTTCAGAATTTCCGTTACCGTTTTCGCAGTATTAGTTTATGCCAATTTATGTGTTTAAAGCAGTCAAACCGGTAGGTTATCTTCCTTTTCTTTTAGAAGGGGACCAAGGCCTAATAGCAGTGTGATCCAGTTGTTGGGCTATAACATCAGTTTCTTTTCGTTAATGGGCCGGGAAACTGAAAATGGCCTTCGGCGGCAGCCCAACTTTTCTCACAGGCAAAAAGAATGTCTTCTAAAAGTACTTTTAACATTTTTTTTTGAGAAGTAAAAACATCTTGTAACACAAGCAGACGCTAATATACACTCACGCATACTCACCCCCTATAAACATATACACATACCGATATGTCTCTATCAACAACTCTAAAATTTTTCATTTTCACATGAACTTTTTTAGGCAAGCCTCTAAATTTTCATCAAATTCCCAAACTATACTACCGAGACTAAATTCATAGTCAAATTCGACCAAATTAAATTTGTTCGAACTATCCAACTATACATGAACGCCGCAAGCTTTTTAGTTAAATTTGTTTTTTTTTTTAGTCGTTTCAGTTCCTAGACCGGCAAGGCTGCAGCGCTGCATTTTGCTGCACCGGATTAGTAGTTGTGACTTGCGTCAGGAACTGAAAAGGAGTACATTTTTTTTCCCATGTCATACTATTCTCTGCGTAGCTGCCGCCCACGAGATTACATCAAAGTTCCAAAATGTTCAAACATGAAAGTTCAATTGTGAACTTTAAAAATGAAATGAAGTAAAGTAGCATATATATAATCTCTGAAAGTAAAAACAAATACATAAACCGTACGTACACGTACACGTAAAATACAATGGCACGACCTCAACACATGCGTTGAGACCGTGCGTACCCAAAATATAATGTACACTAATTAACCAGCAACAGAGTCATCACATGCATAAAATTCAAACTCAAGTATGAAATTAAATCAACACACTCACACAAACATTGAGAAATTTCACATGAAAAATCTCTCAGTTTACCTACTGGCGCCGGCAGCCGCCGCCGCCGCCGCCGTGGACGTACGCAGCGAGTTCGCCGCGCTGCCTACGCCGATGGAGGCGGCGCCTGGAACGGCATGGGCACGTTCACGGTCGGGATGGACGGCATCGGCGGCAGCGTCACCGCCGGCACGGCAGGCATCGGTGGAAGCGTCACCTTCGGCACCGCCGGGATGGCCGGGACGGTGGGCATCGGCGGCAGCGCCACCGCATTAGGGACGACCGCGGGCACGGCGGGGACGGCGGGCATCGGCGGCAGCGCCACCTTGGGCACGGCCGGAACGGCGGGCATCGGCGGCAGCGTCGCCTGTGGCACGGCAGGGATGGCCGGCATGGGCGGCAGAGTGGTGGGCAGCGCCGGCACGGCGGGGAGGCCAGCTGGGAGAGCGGCGGGAGGCGCGGCCGCCGCCGCCGCCGTCGCCGGCGTGTCGGCCAACATGCGGGCGGCGTAGCACGTCCTGCTGCTGCTGGCGGCGAGCAGAGCGCACGCCATCGCCATGGCCATGGCCATGAAGCTCACACTAGAAGCCATTGCAGCAAGACTAGCTTGTGTGTGTGTGTGTGTGTGTGTGTGTTTTTTTCTTAATCTGTTCTTGCAGTGAGTGCGAAGAGCACGAGCCAATCTGTGCGCAATTTATAAGGCTAATTAAGTGAATATATCCGGTTAGATCGGTGGTTGGCCAGAACGGTGTGTCGTTGCAGCTGCAACAAATTTGTTCTTTAATCGCCCATGTTTGGTAATCAGAACTCATATATGCTTTGCTAGGATGTTCATCGATCGATCCCAAAAGGAATAATAACAAAAGGAGAAATTCTGAAATTGTGTGGCCAAGGCAGGATATTTAGTTGTAGCGATCGGCCAAATATATTGTCGACGAGGTTGTTTCTGTTTTGATTATTTGTTAGTGCATACTCCGTACCATCCGTGGATCGAAATTTCTTTGCTTAGGTGCAGCTTCAATCTGTTGAGCCGTTTTGTTCGTGTCAGCTTTTTCTAAAGGAGTATTAGCGTCAGTTTTATCGACGACGTAAGCATATGCAGAATTTTTTTTACTTTTAATTTTTTTCTATTAAAATATTTACAAAACTAATTTTGTGTTTTAAAAATTTACAAAACTAGTCATCTGCCGCCCTTTGGGAAAATCGCCCTCCAAATAGCGTTTTTCGTGATGTGGCAGTGCCAACGGCCGGCTGTAGGGGCCTACCATTTTGCAGGCAGTCCCTTTGCCGTCCTCAGGAAGGGCGATTTAACATTGTGCGGGGAGCCGCTTGCAAAAGGGCAACGAGGGTCCTAGAAACACATTTTAGAGGCGGCACCCTGCACGGTGTTAAACCGCCCTACCTAAAAGCGGCAAGGGGGCCGCCTGCAAAAAAAACCAGGCCGTCCTCACCGCCTTTTTTAGGCGGCCCCTTGCACAGTATTAAACCACCCTCCCTATGGACGGCAAGGGGACCGCCTGCAAAATGGCAGGCCTCCTTTGCCTGCTGTTACTTGTGAGACGACGACAGTCTGTCACGTCATTAAAATCGGCCTCTCCTAGAGGGTGGTGGGCAACTACCACTGTAAATTTTTGAAACACGAAATTAGTTTTGTAAATATTTTAATAAAAAAATTAAAAAAAATCAGCATATCCATGGTTGTTTGTTTAGGCCCGAAAAAATGCTGCATAGGCAAAGCCCAACTTTTGTTTTGGGCTGTAAATTTCAGGCCGGTTTGCCCGGAATGCTTTAGGCCCCCAAAATTAACAGTTACATATAAGCACGCATGATTTTTTTTTTGGAGGAAACAGGGACCACTTTATTCATTCAAAGCATCGACACAAACAAGTTGTGCGTTAGCAGTACAGCTATTGTCCGGCCAGAAATGAGTAGTTCCTCAACTCGGCCTTTATTAGCTAAAACATGACTAATATGGTTTTCATTCCTATGCACCTTAGCAAAACTAATATCCCGACAAAAATAGACACGTATGATTCAAAGTTCAAACAGTGATAAAATAGTGGGTTACACAAGATTAAATTAAAATCTATAATATTCCACGTATAATTAATTCGTGCATTAAGCACGTTAAATTTTGCGAGCACACAGAGATTAGGTGACGTGACCCACACGTACCTGGTCTGCACTGCACAGTGTACATCATACACACACGATTCATCAGTACACAAATTACCAACTTAACGTAACAACACACACGGTAACATAACTACGTCTAAATTCATAGACAGAAGTTAATTTTTTTAGACAGGAGGAGTACTTAATTAACACACAGTAATTAAGGAGGCACGTTAATTAAGCCGCCGGAGAACACATATCGCGGCGGCGTGAGCAACGGTATAACTTAACGACGGCATGGGCTCGCCGGAGTTGATTCACACCTATGGCACGGGCGGAACGACGGACGGCATCGGCGGCTGTGGGTCTTCCTGCGCGGTGGTCGACGACGCCGGCGGCACGCCGGGGAATCCGGCGCCTGCTCCGGGATCAATCGGCGGCACAAATGGCGGCATTGGCAGGGTTGTCATGCCGGCGATCATCGGCACGCCGGGGAAGATCGGCACTATCAACGGCACGCTGGGCACGCCGGGGATCACCGGAACGAACGGGATCGCGGGGCCGACCACCGGCACTCCGGGCACGCCGGGGATCACCGGGATCCCGGGGCCGACCGCCGGCACTCCGGGGACGCCGGGGATCGCCGGGATGGCGGCGGTGGGGAGTTCTTCGTCGAGGAGGCGCGCCGCCTGGGTGGACGTGGCGGTGGCACCCAGGAGCAGGACGACGACGGCCACCATTGCTGCCACGGCGAGCGAGCTCGAGGTGGAAGACGACGCCATGGGTGCGTGCTAGCTTAGCTAGCTAAGCTAGGGTTTGATTTGGTTACTGGTATACTAGCTGTGTGGAGTGTGAAGAGATATATATAAGGAGTTCGCAAGAGGGAGGCCGGGCATGCAATGCATTACGCATGTTGCTTCATCACTTGCATTTTGCAGTTGCAGATCATCGCACGCATTTTGTGGTGGAAAGAATTACAGTCCATCAGTTGAACAATATATACTCAGGAATTAATGATTCATGGCCACGTACCCAAACAGAAGAGACAATGCAAAACATAGGCCAGAAACTAGCAATAAGCTAAATGTTCAACTGGTTAACTAATGGCATATATATATGATCAAGAATATACAAGCACACAGTCTCATCAGAAAATAACTTATCCCTCGATTTAACATATTGTATATTGTTCTCAATTTTCAACACAGATCTCAATTTCACCCCACCCCCCAAACCACCCTTGCCCATCAGCCCATCAAGAAAATGAAACAATTCAACAAGGTCAGCCCATCCTTTCTCCATCTCTATCAATATACGAGACAAAGCTTTTACCCTCCTTTCAATAAAAAAAAAAGGTCAGCCCATAAAGGTCCAATCTAAGCGCATGAGGCTTTTGTTGTGACTTGTTTGTTTCCATTTTCTTCATTCATAGCTGGCATGGTCTCTGAAGAGAAACCTTTAAGGAAATAGCTATGCGTCCGACGGATTCGTACGACATGCATTCGACTGCTGCTTGCATTGGTTCGCTGGAGAGAAGCCGAAGGTAGTGATTGGTGCACATGGTATGGTCGGACGCGGGTCGTACGAATCCGTCGTACGCATAGCAGTGCTGAACTTTTAACAAGAGCGAAACTATGTGTGCAAGCTATGGAGATGGAGGGACAATCTGAATCGCCGCCACTAAAAAACGTGAATATTAGGAAATAACCTAATATCAAATAATTAAAAGGGATGAGGCTTCGAAACCGAGTCAGCTAACCCACTATCTTGTGAAGTTAGCTGGAAAACCCCTGGACGTTTCTCCTAAATCGCCGCCGGCTGAGGGTGAGGAAGGCTATTGAGTCCGAATACCATGCCTGATGGAAAAAATATCATTGGTAATAAGTTTAGAACCAAGGTATCGTAGGACTGTAGTGGAACTTCAAATTTGATTGACGGATGAGCAATAAGTGATCAGTTGGTTATTTCCTTCGAATTTTTTATTTAAGATTTGAGTAGGTTTTTTTAAACTATATATTTACGGCTCAAAGATTAGGTAACCATCTTAAATATTCATGTTTGTTTTAATTTATTGATTATATTATAGTTTTTTATGTGACTATAATATAAATACAGCATGTTGTGTTCGATTATTATAGAACGAGCATCACACTAGTGGAGAAACCATC
The DNA here is from genome assembly GCA_000338895.3 of Oryza meridionalis. Taxonomy (NCBI): domain Eukaryota; kingdom Viridiplantae; phylum Streptophyta; class Magnoliopsida; order Poales; family Poaceae; genus Oryza; species Oryza meridionalis. Next base: position 36,542,805 of record CM002526.2, on the reverse strand, counting down.
TTTGCCTGGTCGACCAAAAACCACAATAGTCTCGGTTGCAGTAAAAACCGGGACTAAAGATGGTTTTTAGTCCCGGTTTATAAGTAGAACGGGACTACGTGATCTTTAGTCCCGGTTGGTGTTACCGACCGGGACTAAAGATCATATTTAGTCCCGGTTCACATGCCGTCAGGTGTTGTCAGGCCCCTCCAGGATCTTTAATCCCGGTTGGAGTTACGAACCGGGAGTAAAAATCGGATCTTTACTCCCGGTTCGTAACGCCAACCGGGATTAAAGATCACGTGATCTTTAATCCCGGTTGGTGTTACGAACCGGGAGTAAAGATCCGTCTTTACTCCCGGTTCGTAACACCAACCGGGATTAAAGATCAAAACGCACTATATAATCCCTATTACTTATCCTCTTTTCTCATCCACACAAACTCCTCTCTTCCTCTATCTCTAATCCTTATCTCGTCCCTTCTTCCCTTCCTCCTTATCTCTTTCCCTTCTTATCCCTTCCCAACTCCCCTTCCCAACTCGATCCCGTGTGCGCAGCAGGAGGGGGTGGGCGGCCCGGCCGGCGGAGGGCAGCGCGGCGGCGCGGCGGCGGCCGGCGCGGAGGGCCGCGCGGCGACGCGGCGAAGCGGAGGGCCGCGCGGCGGCGCGGCGTGGCGGCGACGCAGAGGGCTGCGCGGCGGCGGCCGGCGCGGTGGGGGCGGCGGCAGCCGGGGAGGAGGGGAGGCGGCAGCCGGCTCAGCCGACCGGCGGCTTTGCTTCCTTTTTTTTTCAAAGAATTTGTGATCCATGTATAGATTGAGATGAAGAATCTGTGATTCATTGTATGGATTGAGATGTATAATTTTTTTGGAATCTCATTATATGGATCTGAGATGTACATGATTTGTGTATTTGCGATGTTTCTTTGATTTGGGATTTGATTTGGGATGTATAATCTGTAGTGTATATGATTGATTGATTTGTGTATTAGGGATGGTACTTTGATTTTAGGGTTTGATTTAGGAATATGCATCCCACCTAATTTGGGAGAAAATAAATTAGAGATTAAATAGTAAGTAAATGAAAAAAAAAACTATTGCCCGCTCCCATCTTTAGTCCCGGTTGGTAACACCAACCGGGACTAAAGATCGATCTTTAGTCCCGGGTATTTGAACCAGGACTAAAGATAGGGATCTTTAGTCCCGGATTCGTAGTCCCGGTTTGAAAACCGGGACTATAGGGGGGTTACGAACCGGGACTAAAAACGATTTCTCTACCAGTGTCATGATCAGCCCAATTCTTCTTTTCTAAAGCTACGTCCACCACTGAGGCCAAGTATATATGAACTTACATTTTCTCACATGGTTCTTTTAAAATTTCAAATAACTGGCGCATATATATGCCATCCCAAACAATATTGTTAAGGGGCACTTTTACTAAGAATGCGTGGTAATTTACCAACAAAGATATACACAATTAAAACGGTGGTAGAAATATATATATATATTGGTTAACATGACACGTATAATTTAATCAACACGTTAATTTTTTGCGCATGTACAGAGAGTAACGACGCATTGTCGCCACAAACATACTCCATACTGCACCTGGTCTGCACACACACGTTCAACACAAATATTATACCAACTTGACGTAACAACGTGCAAGTCGATCATCTTAATTTGTACTCCACTTGCTAGTTAACACACGTACGTAATTAATCTGTAGATGGCCGGCGCCGGGGGCCAATGCATGGCGCACACGGTCAATGTCACGTACACGTCAGCTCGCCGGAGTAATTAACTACTCCATTCGTTCCAAAATATAAATATTTTTAGCTATAAATCTGGACAACTGTGTATCTAGATTCATAACCAAAAATTACTATATTTTGGGACAGAGGTAGTACTTAATTCGTATATAATTAACGACGGCACGGGGGCTCGCCGGAGTTGACCTAAGGCACGGGCGGGACGACGGACGGCACCGGCGGCAGAGGGAAGCCGGGCACCTCCGGCAGCGGGACTCCCGGCACGGCGGGCAGCGGCGGCACCGGCAGGGTCGGCACGACACCCCCCGCGGCTCCGGGGATCGGCGGCACCGGCAGAGCTGGCACGGCGGGCACCACGGCTCCGGGATTCACCGGCGGCAATGGCACCTTCGGGATCGTCGGCACCACGCCTCCGGGATTTACCGGCAGCTCCGGCACTCCCGGCACCGTCGGGATCGTCGGGATGGTCGGGATGGTCGGAATGGTGGGGCCGACCGCCGGAACGCCGGGGATCGTCGGAACGGTGGGGATGGTCGGAATGGTGGAGCCGACCGCCGGCACGCCGGGGATCGTCGGGATGGCCGGGATGGTGGGGCCGACCGCCGGAACGCCGGGGATCGTCGGAACGGTGGGGATGGTCGGGATGGTGGGGCCGACCGCCGGAACGCCGGGGATGGTCGGCACCGGAATGCCGGGGACGAGTTCGTCGAGGAGGCGCGCCGCCTGGGTGGTGGCACCGAGGAGCAGGACGACGGCCACCATTGCCACGGCGAGCGAGCTCGAGGTTGAAGACGCCATGTGTGCTAAGCTAGCTCGTCTAGCTAGTCGTCTAAGTATGTAAGCTAGGTTGATTAATTGGTTACTAGCTATACTGTGTGCACTGTGGGAGGCTAGCTATATATAAGCAGTTAGGGAGATGCCAATGCATTATACGCATATTGTTGCGTTCATCACTTGCATTTTGCAGTTGCAGATTGCACGCATTTTTGTGGATGAAAGAATGGGAGGCATGCATGGCGATTTACACACCATCAGTTCAACACAGTACTGATCAAGAATGGGCACTGGTTGATTCATGCATGGCCACCCAAACATAAGACAATGCAACATAGGCCAGAAACTGGCAAGCTAATGTTATTTTATTGGTTAACTGATGGCATATATTCAATGTAGGTATATATGCACCAGCACCACATTGTATATGTTTTTTTTTAATTTTTTCTGTGGTTAGTACCTCAGCTTCGCTAGAGCTGATTTACATTAATGATGCAAAGTGCCAAAGTTAGAAGGCGGCCCGATGTTGTTGGAGACGAGCTTTGGGTGGCCATGGCCAAAAATTTTGACAATTTGACCCTTTGTAAAAACTATTTTTACAAATAAACCGCTGCCAAAACTTATTTCAAATCTGACCCTTTTGCTCAACGCCAAATCATGTGGCGCTGAATTTAGACACCTCAGCGCCAAATAGCATGACGCTGAATGTACGTTGGCACGCTGACTTAGTCTCCCATCCGCCGTGGCACGGCATTCAGCGCCAACTGACGTGGCGCTGAGGTGTCTAAGTTTAGCGCCACATGATTTGGCGTTGAGTAAAAGGGTCAGATTTGAAATAAGTTTTGGCAACGGTTTATTTTTTTTAACGAATCGGCACTAGACTGTGCCCATTTCATTGAATATAGTGGGGAAAAAAACTGTACAAAGCTAAAAACTTTGGAAATTTTCAAGGGGAAAGGAGAAAAAATTAAATAGATTAAGGGATTATCTCAGATAGCCTTTTCGCGCCGGCTAGAGTCCAGGTCTTGGTCTCGTCCTTTATCTTTGCGCAGAGCGATAGTATGGAGAATTCGCAACGGTTTATTTGTAAAAAATAGTTTTTGCAAAGAGTCAAATTGTCAAAATTTGTGGGCCATGGCTGCTTAAACCTCCATGATTTCGGCACTGTCTGTATGGCTTGTAGTAGGGAATGCGGCCTTGGCTTCTCTTGTGGTGGGTGGTATACTGGTAAATATGGGCCATGCTGCCGGATAGGCTTTTGAACGGTGCCATTGGGCCACGTCAGAACAATAGGGGAGTTGGGGGCTTCCGGGCCACGCGACGCCCTGCTTTGCTTCTGCTCGGTCATCCGGTGGTCCAACGGCGTCGTCGCAAACTGACAAACGTCGTTGAAAAATTGAGGAATGCGGCGCTCCGTTTCTTTTTTTTTCACGAAACGGCGCTAAGAATTGTGCTAATTTAATTGAATATAATATAATGGGATTATGGGAGTAAAAAAATATTACATAAGTATGAATAAGTGTACAAGAGTACAATTAAGTTGCAGTCGTGAATGGTAGAAAAAAATATTATACTTGGCGTAATAGCGCCGCTGCGAGAGTAAAAATTAAAATGTATGGTATCCTCCGTATCCTCTCTCCTTTCTTTCCTCATCTCGATCTTCTCTTCCTATTGTACTGGTGCTACATATTTTCTTCCTCTCATTGATTAAGACACACGGTCAAACTTAGCACGGTTTTTAAAACCAGTTTTTGACTTTAAATTTCTCAAATAATACGATTGTTTGTAGCAATAAAATCACAATTATAAGAGAGTAAATTCAATTGTCATCTATCAAATAAAATTTAATTTAAAATAAAATATTATCGGTAAAATATTTAGAGAGTTGGAACACGTCGGCCGGCGCCACTTCCTGCCTCAAACTCTAGGCTGATCACCAGTTCACCACAAGCCTACCCACGAACTATCGTAGCGCGTTGGTGGACCAAGCCACAACGAGATATTGGTTTCTGCTACTGGCTGTGAGGCTGTGGAGGGAAACATATAAGCAGCCAGCCAGTGAAGCTGGTCAACATTTGCATATCGATGTACTGCTAGCTGCAGTGTTGCATATGCATTTTTGGCGATTTACAGTCCATCAGTTATGAACACAGTATCAATCAAGACCAAAAAAATTGTGCTCATCGCGGGGATGTAGCTCAGATGGTAGAGCGCTCGCTTAGCATGCGAGAGGTACGGGGATCGATACCCCGCATCTCCAATTCCTGTTTCATTTTGTTACTTTGCGCCGGGCCAATCTCCATTTGCGTTTTCATTTTGTCACTTTGTGCCGGGACAAATTCCACTAACGAAGCAACAAGGAACTCCCTCAAACATTATTAGTAATTATCTTTTTCAGTTGTAGGTGGTCGCGGTAACTTCAGCTTTTTTTTTTTATTTTTCAACGAATCGACAAGGCTGCTAATTTCATTGAAAAGAGGAGACGAGTAACTTCAGCTTTCATTAGTCTAAAGATATGCAGCCTCAGATTTCGTGGTAACTTCAGCTTCATTAATCGATCGCTGTCAAGTTGTGTGCTCGCAGTGCTGCAACCACACCTATAATCCGTAGAAGCTGTGTTGATTGTTGAAGAAACGACAGGGACAGTTCAATTTGCTCCGTTCTTCATAAGGAATTCCTTAATTTCCTTATAACGTGCATACTACCACAACAAAATGGCAGGAAGACGGACACATTTTTATCTTATCTTACGAAACATAAATGGTCGCACTGCATTATGAAATCTTTGCACTAGTACCCTCACGAGTGAGAGTATCGTCCCTGATGTTCATCCCTTTTTCTACTTTCATGCTTGCAACACGAAGTTTTGTGACTGCAGCTTGAGCTATAGTTTTTTTGCTGGGACGGCCAAAGGAGGTCACCCAAATTGTATTAAGGAGAAAGAGAGTGTTACAAGTTTTACGGTAATCGACTTTAGACAGTCGAGCGAGGTGTTAGCCGCGGCTAACTCCCCAAAGAAAAGGAAGAAAAAGGAGCGGTCACCTTCGGGTGACGCCTCTAAGAACTCTCACGAAACTGAGAACTGATTATCTACTCGTTTAAAGATCTCTGCTTCTCTCCAAATTAGGATTTCCTCTCTAATATCCTGGTAGATCTAAGCTGTTGTGCAAGATGTATGCTCAAAAATCCTTGTGTTGCGTTCTTTCCAAATGAACCGATACACCATGAGACAAAGGGAATCAAAAGCCCGGCTCCAAGATTTCAGCCACCAATTCCCAAACTCCATAGGCCCTTCTTCTGGAAGCGGGAATGCCATTCACAGCCAATCTCTGAGCAGACGCCACACTTGAGCTATAGCTTTCGTTTTATTGGCAGAGAAACAAGGGCTAAGATATACATAGTCCTTACGACCAAAAAAAAAAAAACTAGTACAACAGTAACATGAATATATAGATGGCACATTAAAGCAAAATCACTGCGTGCAGCATTTGTCCTCCTACTGGCTCTGAACCTACTTCTCCCAGTAGGTTAAACATGGATAAATGAGGATCAATCGATGACCTCAGAGTACGAACTTGATGTGAGTGATGAAACGTTTGGACTTGTGCTTGATCATTCGGGCTAAGATTTATAGTTTTGTACTATAATTAGCCATATTAGAGTTGTAAACCATCAATATTTTCTCTAGCAACAATGCTATTTAATATTAGTGTTCAAAGGAGAGTAAAAAAATTGTACAACCATACTACATAATCAAGAAATCAAGTAATAATTTCATATAATTAGACTAGAGCAATGCTTAAGATGTGAAAGGAGTTTTATGTTATGATTTAGTAGTAGTTAAGACTTATATTGCTCATAGTTTTAGCCTCAATCAACGGGTTTTTTTTTTCACCCACGGGTTGATGGGTATGGGTGGGTAAAGAACTGACCCATACTCACGTACCTAATGAGTAAGAGTTTTCGTCCATCAGAAGACCCATGGGTATAAGAGTTAGAACACGATTAGCTCCTAATAGAGTAAAAACCCGTTAGGTCTCGGATTATGAGTCCCCATTGCCATCTCTAGATAAGAGCAGCGATGATCACAATTCATAGCACATGCTCGATCCTGTATGTGACAAGGCATTTGGACTTGTGCTTGATCCTGTGGAGGGCCTGCCCCCCTTGTCGATTGTCACCACAGGGCACGACATCCACACCGGTGAAGACGATCACCTGAGGACTGTCATCTGCAGTATGGAAGAACATGGCAATGCAAAACCGGCCCATGCCCAGGTTCACCAGGGTACGATTTTTCAGCGACCAACCCTCAGGAAGGTCAGCATCAAGCCGAACATGATGCACCATCGGTAGCACATCACAAGAATCCATGGCAACGGTGGAGAGGTCCAAAGCACACAGGTCAGAGGCACTGCTAGCTGACAGGCCAAGCCATAGTTTGAGCTCAGGAATGTACTCGGCTTTGGTGTGGAAGGGCAACACCCAATCACCAATCTTGCTCCACTCGGGGGCCACTGTGTCAAAAGAGTAGGTCGCAGTGGCAGATGATACGAAGATTCGAGTACCATCGATGACTGCGTAGGATATATTGTTGCAGGCCTTGTGCTCCGGGTCATCAAAGAACGGCGGCAATGGGAGCGAGCACCATTGCCATTCCCCCACAGGATAGTATGCAAGCAGTTCAAAGGAGCTTGGTTTGCCTTGGTCCATGTCCATCAAGTAGAGGCTGTCAGTGTGCTCACCATGGGGATTATAGGCAAAGAAATCGTAGTCCACATCAGGCCGGATATCAAAGTCATACCTCGCGTGGGCAGCAGTGCGGGTGATATGAGCAGCCAAACAATTGGGTCCCTTGGGTGAATTCAGATCAGGCATGATCACGAAGGAATGCAACTCGGTGTTGTAGGTGCTGGAGTGGCCTTCCATGTCTGAGAAGAGGATCTTGTTCTTGTTCTCACCAAAGAGAGCAAACACATTAGTGAAATTGTATGGATTAGACGTAGCAGACATATGTGGTTGGTAGTGTATGCTCGGTGTTGGCAAACGGCCGATGCTCCCGATTTTGTTGGTGCCTTTCTTCTTCTTCTTTTTCTTCGCTTTAGCCTCTGCTTCCAGTGCTTCTGCCATTGATGGGTAGAAGAGCTTTGATACGTCCATGTGCCTTAGCGAGTACAAGCCGCACCCCTCGTTCAACGCCAACTGCAGAGACTGACGGCTGAACTTCTGGCAACTCATCTTCAACACTCACACTTCGTTGACCTGAAGGTCCGTCCAATCAAGGAAAGAGAATAATTCATTACACATGTCAACAGAACAGATGAGCGACTTAAATTAATTTTCTCTTAATTCGTTGGTACCGTAGCCTGACTGACAGTGAAAAGGAGAAGTAACTAGACATTCAGTGGAGAAGGGTGAAAAATTTGGATTATTTTTGAGCTATTAATCAATAACAGCAAGGAGCGAGCAATGACTAGAGAGGGTATAATCAATCGAGAATAATTTTATAGCCTTGCCCGTCGTTTGTACAGAGTTTTTTTTTTCTGTTTGAGAAATGAAATTCAGGTGCGGTGAAAATCAAGACTAATTTGTACAAGCACGCAGCTTCATCAGAAAAAGAACGTATCCCTCAATTTAACATGCAGCATTGTTCTCAATTTCAACACAGATATGAAACAATCTAAGATAGCCTGGCACACGATTCTAGCACAAATCAAAGAGCATAATACATGTGATATGTCAGGGATGACTAACACCCCTAGATATGTCAAGCGACACACAGAGTTTGTGAACCCTAGGGCTAATGCAAATTCGAGAAAGAGGGGATGCGTGGATACTCGCCAGCCAGCGATCGAGCGAGGATATGCGGCGGAAGCAGCAGACGCCGGAAACGATTGTAGCGCGGCGGCGGCGATGGAGATCGATCGACGCAGGCGAGGCGGCGGGCGGCGGAGGCGTCGTCCGCCCGGGAGACGAGGCCAAGAGTCCGGCGAAGGAGACGCAGCCTCACAGGCCGAGTATGGAGTGACTACATGGGCCCATAGGCCGGCCCACCCCAGACGGCAACAGAGGCCCACTGTCCGTCCAATCTCAGCCAGTGACCCGGCCCAATGATCCAGCCTTTTGGGTGCTTTGTAGCCAGGCCTTTTCTGACTCTTTCCAATGGAGTTTTGTTTTTTTTTTAAAAAAAAATACAGGCTTTCCAATGGAGTTTTCAATGGGGGATCTTGTTGGAAGAACCGAGGCTTCAATTGCTTACAACTTCGGCCATTCTATGTTTACCAAACTAGTCACCCGTCTTTTTTTTAGCTTTTTTTTTTCTAGTTGTCTAATTGAGTGGATTATCTGATTTTGTGACAGCTCCCTATTTTAGGGTATATAAATGACTAAATCAACTACTATAAAGTTGAAATTTTGCTCATTGAAGATCAGAGGAGCTACCATTTTATATATTTTTTTCTGCATGAAATGCACCGTTGATGTGTTTGAAAAGTGCGTCCGTGAAAATCTAGAATCTTTCATAGAAAGCGAACGGAGCCATGGCGTTTTTCAATTGTGCGCCAATTAATGGCTCAAGGAGGTAAGGCCTCAAGGGCCATTGTTTTTGTCATAGATTGCGATGTTTATCAAATTTATAAGAGTAAATTTTACATTAGGCCATATATTTCGAGCATAGTTTTATAATGTACAAGAGCTAAACCAAAGTGTTCACTTAACATCATATGTATTTACACTAATTTTGCGCTTTGAACTAGGGTGAGCACACATAAAAAGAATATGTCAGAGAGAACCTTGTCCACAATACCATTTTTAGTGTGTCATACTATTAGGATAAATATCTTTAGATAATCATATCAAAAGGTTTGTTTTAGCAAACCACACAACCAAAATTTCCAGATCATACAATACAACGACATGAACGTGTTTAAGGAGAAGCACAAATTGATCTATACATAGTCCGTCCAGATTCATCCTATTCTATGTTTTTATATTTTGAGACGAAAGGAATACTATATTTTCTATAAACTTAATTGACTTAAAAAATTTAAAACGACTTGTGAAACAAGTTGTGGTTACTTTTAGTTGCCCACGTGCTCTATATATCTTGGCAGTTGCCAACTCAATCATTCAACTCTTTCTTCCTAAATTTTTTTTTCTGAACAATGGCACCCACGTGGAGTATAAATTTTGCTTAAACTCGCATATATTTTGGCCCCATCGAAACAATTCAGCAATTATTTTCGAATCAGCAACAGGCAACATGGCGATATGCTCAACACAAACAAGCCCAATAATAAATTCGAAAAATATCCTCGGAATGGACCACACTTCCCTCGTGCTCCATGCAACCACTTCTCTTTTCCTACTCGAGATCGTGACATTCTCTTGCACGTGGGCCCCACCATGAATATCCCCCTCTATGGCCCACCTGTAAGTGAAACAACCCGTAGCGGTCACGCGTACACGTAGCAGATAACCTACTCGTGGGACCCGCAGTGCAGCACTGCCCAGGCTGCAAATCAGATCACACGCCGCGCACCCACAGCACTGGAATAAAATTGCTACTAGTCCCCTCGAAGAACACTTCCACATCTACTACTTCTCCTACTTTGAATACTTGCTCTTGCTCTTCGCCTCGTTCGTCTCCAAGAAGCTCGAGAGCCGAGGGCTTCTCCGTCTCTTCGTTCATCTGCTGCTGTGTCTCCCCTGGGTATGATCTGTTTGAGACCCTTGTTCTTGGTTGGTTCGAGCTCTGATGGTCGCTTGGTGTGGCGATGTGGAGGTGGTGGAATCTTTTTCTTTTCTCTTTTTGGCTAGCCTTTTGTTGGAAGGGAGAATCTTGGGGACTCCACTGAACGAAAAGGTAGATTTGTTTTTTAAATATAGGTTCGGAAGATTGGGGGAAAGGGCGTGGTTTGGTTTCTTTAGATTGTGTGATTGGGGGTTGATTGTAGAACTTGTGTCTGTTTATATTTTTTTGGTTGAGATTTTAGAGGTGGTTGTCTTATCATGAATACTGTGATTCTGTGACGGTTTTGCTATTAGGTGAGGAACCGTACCAGATCATTTCTGATTTCTGATTATGCTTCTTTAAGGTATATGATGTTTTCTTAGGCCAGAAATCGAAGGTTTTTTTTGGTTGATGTTTGATCGGTCAGTCTGGGTCTTGGTCTGGGTAGATTTCCTTAAAGGAGATAGTTTTGGTTAATAATCTGTAATTTTTATGGGTTGATTTCGATACTTTTGTTTTTGTTTTACGGTACGCTTGTTTTGGTACTCGATTCCCCCAATTTTGCTGTACTGTAGCAAACAGATTCAGCAAGCACTGTACTTTGTAAAGAGTATACGGCTATAAAGGATTTAGATGAAAAACGATCCAATGTCTTCCTTTCTTTGCGTGACATCTTTCAAAAAAAATGTTTTTTTCGCTCTCAACGAATGCTTGTCAAATTGCATGACTGAAATCTGAATTGATTATCTTAAGTTGTTCTGATAAGAAGCTTTAGTCGAGAAAAAAAAAAGGAAGATTGCCCCATGATCTGGTGACTATTGAGACTTGAGAATTCTGGGGACTAAAGCTACTAGTCGGAATGGGTATCCTAGCAAGTGATAACAAATTTGAGTCTTTGTATATTCTTTAGCCTGAAATGTTGAATGTGTAGTCCCAATGAATTCAGTCAATCAAGCACATTGACCCTAATTTTAGTTAGACTTGCATGTCTTGGAATTTCACTGGCCTTTCTTCTCGTATTTATGTTCATGATATGATTTAGTATCATATTGCCTAACTTATCTTTGTGCTCTGCAGTGAGGTACAAAAAGATGTCGGAACATTCGGAGAGTGCAACAGAAAAAATTATGAGCAGCATCATGGATACCATTGCCGAGAACCTTCCTAAGCAGAAGTCTGGGAAGTTCGACGTAGGCGCTGCCTCTGACAAAATGAAGGAGAAGCTGTTTGGTCGTCAGAAGACCATTCATCGAGTTCTGGGTGGTGGAAAGCGTATGTGATCTTATATTTTTATAATGTTTCCTTTGGGTAGCCATGTGTGATGCTCTCTGTCTGTGCTTGTAGCTGCTGATGTGTTGCTATGGAGGAACAAGAAGATATCTTCCAGTGTCCTGGCTCTTGCAACAGCAATTTGGGTTTTCTTTGAGTGGCTTGACTACCACTTCCTAACAATCATTTCATTTTCCCTTGTTCTTGGGATGGTTGCCCAGTTCGTGTGGTCCAATTTCTCAAATGCTCTAAGCGGGTATGGAATTTACAAAACATCTGAATAGTGTATCCCCTATAATTCTTCATGTTGTCATAAAAAATGCCTTTTGCAACTTTTTAGATCTCCTTCTAAAGTACCCCGTGTTGAGCTGCCAGAAGAGCTGTTTGTGAACATTGCAGTTGCAGTTGGTACCCAAGTAAATAAGTTCTTGAGTTTTCTTCAAGATGTGTCTTGTGAAAGAAACCTGAAGCACTTTGTACTGGTATGTGGACCTTCTTTAGGTTCTTTATGTACTCCATAAACATCATGAATAGATTAAACCGGTAAAGACTAAAGAATCAAACCCTGAATATGCAAACAAAATTGTTCTGTTTGTTTATCACTGACCTTTATGCCTGTTTCAAACTAATGTTCCTTTCAGGCAATCGTTGGACTGTGGGCTGCGGCTGTTATTGGGGGCTGGTGCAATTTCTTAACTGTCATTTACATTGGTAAGAGGCTGCTACTTCAAACTTTCTTCCATGATAAGATATTTCTCTCCCTCTAAAATTTAGATATTTCATGTTGTCACTATTTTCTGAATGTACGCAGTCCACTGTATTAGTGACAAATGTCACTGATATTTCATATTTGATTAACTGAAACAGGATTTGTTAGCGCTCACACACTGCCCGTGCTCTACGAGAAGTATGAAGATCAAGTTGATGATTTCCTCTACAATATTCTTGGCCTGCTGCGTGACCAGTATCAGAAACTTGATCAAGGTGTCTTGAGCAAGATACCGAAGGGGAACATGAAGTTCAAGAAGAGCGAGTAGATTGTCTGGGTTTTAAGAACTGAAATCATAGATTAGCTGGGTTTTCATCAGTGGAATGAATCAAGAATTTGTACCATGCTCTGCTGCGTATTGCAGACATTGGTTGTCAGTTGTCGTCTGAGAGCTGTGTGCTTCCCTGAATGGGGCGCTCATTTGCTGCAATCTGAATTAATATTTCAACTGCTCTGCCCTGCATTTCTTCTGTTATGTAGTGTTATTCAAGCGGCTCAATTAATTTTCTTCTTTTCACTAGTGGAGCTCAGCAAAACAATGAATTAATGAGATCACCATAAGTCGTTTGCAGAAATTAGAAAATATGATAGTTAATTTAAGGGTGCTTCTAGAAAAAATATAACCACTCATAACTTATGTTATACTCTCTCTCCGTCCCATTTTAAGTGCAACAGTAAGTTTTCGCAGCCAACTTTGATCGCCCGTCTTATTTACTTTTTTTTATAATTAGTATTTTTGTTGTTATGAGATGATAAAACATGAATAGTACTTTACTTGGGACTTATGTTTTTATTTTTTTTAAAAAAATTAAATAAGACGGACGGTCAAAGTTGGGCTCAAAAAACCATAGGTGTACTTAAAATGGGACAGATGGAGTATATAATTGTTAGAATAATTGGGCTAGGCCCAACTTATCCTATTAAATCTCAAAGGCCCATAATAAGTGTTAAGGATAATAATACCACCTCAGGATTTAAGTGAGGAATATCTCAACCTAAATAGGGAGTTATTGGAGGGTCCCTGTTGACTGGTTGAGGTGGGGGTCGGAAGTCCACGCGGGCGCGCGCGCCGGGCCGGGCCGAGGCGTGGCGTGGCGTGGCTGGCGTGCGTCACGTCGCTACTCTTTTGCAACCACTAACCCACGTTCCCACGACTGCCTCCGCAACAGCGCGTCCACATTCCCACGACTGCCTCTCTCCTGATAGATAAGGAGGCCGCGAGTCCGATCAGAACGAACCGCTTGCTTCTTTCCCGGGTGTTAGTTCCTCCTCCTCCGCGCCTGTGCTGCTCTCGCCTCCTCGCTTCTGATCGCTTGCGCGCACGAGAGATCGGAAGGAGCAGGGCCTCCGGAACCACACCTTCGCCTGAGATCTGCACCGGGTAGGCGGGTGATCAGGTTTTTGGGGACTGCTTCCCGCACGACTGCTCGCACTCGCCATGTCTGCGCCTGGAGCCCGAGTTGCTGCTGGAGGAGATGGCGCACCTGGAGCTGGAGCCGGAGGTGGTGCGCCAGAAGCTGGAGCCGGTGCCGCGAACAACAACACCAATGGAGGCAATTCTGCTGCCGCGAACAACAACACCAACGGAGGCAATTCTGCCTCACAATCCAGCGGAGGGCCATTCTCGGGGTATATCCTTCTCCTGTTCCTGTTCCTGCGGAGGGCCATTCTCGGGGTATATCCTTCTCCTGTTCCTGTTCCTGCTGTTAGCGCTCTACTGCTTTGTTCCTGTTCCTGATATTCATGATGCCTTTAGCGTGCTACTGCGTTACTGCTATGCTCTTGTTCCTGATATTCATGATGATGCGCATGATAGTACGCTACTGGTTATGTTACATGTTCTCACTAGATCACCCTACACTGTTTATGCCATGATTATTGTCTTAACATTTTGGATTAAAATATGCCGATTTATGACCATATTTCCAACAATCCAAAAACCTGATAGGTCATTTTCGGTAGTTGGCTTTGCTGCTGCACTGAAACCACATGCTTTTGATGGTTCTAACTATAAGAGATGGAAAGCACGTGCACTATTGTGGTTGACAGCGATGCAGTGCTTCTATGTTTCACGGGGCAAACGAAGTGAACCACCTCTTTCTCCTGAGGAAGAGGCTAAGTTCGAGGCTTCGGATTGCCTGTTCCATGGAGCATTGATCAGTGTACTCGCTGACAACATAGTGGACGTGTACATGCACATGCCTTCCGGGAAGGACATGTGGGATGCACTTGAGGCCAAGTTCGGAGTTTCTGACGCCGGCAGTGAGCTGTATGTCATGGAGCAGTTCTATGACTACAAGATGGTCGATGACCGTTCTGTAGTAGAACAAGCTCATGAGATTCAGATGCTGGCTAAAGATCTTGAGAACAACAACTGTGAGTTGCTGGACAAGTTTGTGGCGGGTGGCATTATTGCCAAATTGCCACCTTCTTGGTCGGACTTTGCCACTTCTCTAAAGCACAAGAGACAAGAGTTCAGTGTTTCTGATCTCATTGGCTCTTTGGGTGTTGAGGAGAAGGCGAGGGCAAAGAACGTCCGGGGCAAAAAGGTTGAGGGAGGTTCTAGTGCCAATATGGTACAGAAGAAGAACCCTCATGCATCCCACAACAACAAGAAAGTCAAGCCTGATGTCAAACCTAAGGCTGCAACCAACTTTAAGAAGAAAGGCAAGGGAAAGGCAAAGGGAGACTGTTTTGTGTGTGGCAAGTTTGGGCATTGGGCCAAGGAATGTCCTGAGCGCAAAGACAGGAAGTCTGCCAACATGGTCATTAGCGAGGGCGGAGGAACATCGGGGTATTGTAAAATATTACCTACAGTTCTCTCTGTTTTTCACCCACCTGATTGGTGGGTGGACACTGGTGCTAATATTCATGTATGTGCTGACATTTCTCTGTTTTCTTCTTATCAGGTCGGGAGAGGTTCCTCCTTGTTGATGGGAAACGGGTCGCTTGCGGCTGTTCATGGTGTTGGTACGGTCGATCTGAAGTTTACTTCGGGAAAGACCGTGGAGCTGAAAAACGTGCAGCATGTCCCTTCAATAAAGAAGAATCTTGTTAGCGGCTCTCTATTGTGTAGAGAAGGTTTTAGACTTGTGTTTGAGTCCAATAAATGTGTCGTATCTAAATATGGGACTTTTGTTGGAAAAGGTTATGACAGCGGAGGCTTGTTCCGCTTTTCCTTGAATGACATGTGTAATAATCATAACGCTGTGAACCATATTAGCGAGAATGATGAGTCTAATGTGTGGCATTCGCGACTCTGTCATGTGAATTTCGGTTGTCTGACGCGCTTAGCTAACATGAGTTTAATTCCAAAATTCACTTTGGTCAAAGGTTCCAAGTGCCATACTTGTGTTCAATCGAAACAACCTCGCAAGCCTCACAAGGCATCTGAGGCGAGGAATTTGGCACCTCTAGAACTTGTTCATTTTAATTTGTGCGAAATGAACGGCGTGTTGACTAAAGGGGGAAAGAAATATTTCATGACACTGATAGATGATTGCACTAGATTTTGTTATGTGTATCTATTGAAAACAAAGGATGAAGCATTGCATTACTTTAAAATCTATAAAGCTGAGGTAGAAAACCAACTTGAAAGGAAAATTAAACGGTTGAGGTCTGATAGAGGTGGGGAGTATTTTTCCGATGAGTTTGCATCTTTTTGCGAAGAGTTTGGAATTATTAATGAGAGGACGCCTCCCTATTCACTCCAATCAAATGGGGTGGCTGAAAGAAAGAACCGCACTCTAACTGAGATGGTGAATGCCATATTAGACACTGCGGGGCTTTCCAAGGAACGGTGGGGTGAGGCAGTTTTGACTACGTGTCATGTCTTGAATAAAATTCCAATGAAGCATAAGGAAGTAACACCATTCGAGGATTGGGAAAGGAAGAAATTAAATCTCTCATACCTACGAACATGGAGCTATTTGGCCAAGGTAAATGTACCTATAGCCAAAAAGCGGAAACTTGGACCAAATACTGTTGATTGTGTGCTCCTTGGTTATGCTATCCACAGTGTGGGTTATAGATTCTTAATAGTAAACTCTGGAGTACCCGACATGCATGTTGGTACAATTTTTGAGTCCAGAGATGCTGCATTCTTTGAGAATGAGTTTCCCATGAAACATACACCTAGCACTTCTAGTCAAAAAACCGTCATACCCCATGAGCACTTTGCACCGATAGAACACAATGATCAAACGCCTAAGGAAAATCGTGAGGAGGACAACATTATAGACACTCGCAAGAGTAAGAGATAAAGGGTTGCAAAATCCTTTGGAGATGACTACATTGTATACCTCGTGGATGACACCCCAAGAACCATAGAAGAGGCATATTCATCTCCTGACGCTGATTACTGGAAGGAAGTAGTACGCAGTGAAATGGACTCGATTATGTCTAATGGTACTTGGGAAGTCGTTGAGCGTCCATATGGGTGCAAGCCCGTAGGATGCAAATGGGTTTTCAAGAAAAAGTTTAGGCCTGATGGTACAATTGAAAAGTACAAGGCAAGGCTTGTGGCCAAGAGTTATACCCAAAAGGAAGGCGAGGACTTCTTTGACACATACTCACCAGTTGCTCGCCTGACCACGATTCGAGTACTACTTGCTCTGGCAGCCTCTCATGGTCTTCTCGTCCATCAGATGAATGTTAAGACAGCTTTCCTAAACGGAGAGCTGGAGGAGGAGATCTATATGGATCAACCAGACGGGTATGTACTAGAAGGTCAGGAGGGAATGGTGTGTAAACTGTTAAAATCCTTGTATGGCCTTAAGCAAGCACCTAAGCAATGGCATGAGAAGTTTGACACCACGCTTACATCTGCAGGCTTCGTTGTGAACGAAGCTGACAAATGTGTGTACTATCGCTATGGTGGGGGAGAAGGAGTGATCTTGTGCTTATATGTCGATGACATATTGATATTTGGGACCAGCCTTAATGTGATTGAGAAGGTCAAGGACTATCTGTCCAAGAATTTTGAAATGAAGGATTTGGGAGAGGCTGATGTTATTCTTAATATCAAACTACAAAGAGGAGATGAGGGTGGAATTACACTTGTGCAATCCCACTATGTGGACAAGGTTTTGAGTCGCTTTGGATATAGTGACTGCAAGCCAGCTCCTACTCCTTATGATCCCAGCGTGCTATTAAGGAAAAACCGAAGAATAGCAAAGGATCAACTGAGATACTCTCAAATCATTGGTTCATTGATGTAGTTGGCTAGTGCAACGAGGCCTGACATCTCATTTGCTGTAAGCAAGCTGAGCCGGTTTGTCTCAAATTCGGGAGATGATCATTGGCAGGCTCTGAAAAGAGTAATGCGCTATCTAAAGGGCACTATGAGCAATGGGATTCACTATACCGGGTATCCAAAAGTACTAGAAGGGTATAGTGACTCAAACTGGATATTTGATGCTGATGAGATAAAAGCCACAAGTGGATATGTGTTCACACTTGGAGGTGGCGCTGTTTCCTGGAAGTCTTGCAAGCAGACCATCTTAACGAGGTCAACAATGGAATGTCACGCCCGAAAATTCACTAGTAATTTCCGAACTTATTTGTGCATAAAATCCTCGTCCAGGAATCAGCCGAGGTACACAAACTGACAATTTAATATACAGATTCATCAAATTAACTAAAACGATAAATACTTACTTAAGAGGCACTAAGTCCTCACCAAGAAGAAAACTGCAGCGGAAAATAAAATCTAGCGAAGCTCCGGCTCCACTCCCACAGGCAGCTCAACTGGGGTATAAGCCAAACGTCTTCTCCTTCTGGATCCTTTTTCTTCAACTGAGGTTGATTGATTATTGCAAGGTGAGCATATGACATACTCAGCAAGCCACACAGCAAATATGCAAGTGCACAAGGATACCAAAGGATGGCATAATATAGGCTCATTTGCGAAAGCAGCATTTAGCAAAGAGTTAAGAGTAGTGAAACAGTAGAGTAATTAATCAGAAATTTTAATCATCACTGAACAGCATACCCATACTGTACAGGCCCAACCATCCTGAACAACCATACCCGGCTGTACAGATCTAACTCCAAACCAGGAGCTAAGCAAATTATTACCAGTTATAACATCAATAATTATTGTGAGAGGTGTGAGACTAATCACGAAAAACATTGCTCAACCCGCCCATAACCGCGGGCACGGCTATTCGAATAGTTTTACTCTGGCCAGAGGTGTACCACTGTACCCACAAGACACAGTCTCAACATCATGTCTACCATGCGTCGCGATACTGGAAAGTACCCGAATAGAGGCTGTGACAATACCCTTTGTACAACACAACTCACCACAGTGCACCATTCCTGGATCATAATCACCCCCTTAAAAAACAAGGCATGGACTCCCCAGCGACCCCCGTGGGCTTATCTCCGCCACTTCTCAGTCTGGTGCTCCGCAATGAATCATGTTATACAAAAGGTAAAGCCGTTGCCCACGCTGGCTTGTGGTTGGCACGGTTAATGTTTCACAACAGTAGTTCGCGAACCAGTCCTTAATTGTCATGAGCACGACCATCAAAACCATGTACTCACAACCCACCATTATCAAGTTTTAATTGGAAAATTAATTACTAAACCAATCATGATTAACCATCATGAGCTATCATTAAGCCATCATTAAATAATAGTGAATCATAAGTTATCCCAATAATGTGCTAAAGTTTCTAAGCATGGCTAAGCAATTATATCTAATATCTAGCTGAACCAATATATAAATCCAACTAGTTAAATTTTAACCCACGGTAATCAAGAAATAGGGTAATCAAAGCAAAGTGGTCATAACAAAGGAATAGGTTCACACCACCCGGTGACATTCGAAAATAAATGCACAGTTGAAATAAATAGAGAATTTAAATATAGGATCAACATGCTCAAAGGAATTGTGTTTGGGATCTGTGTGACTTGCCTTGCAACAATCGGTCTTCAATCAATCTTCTTTAACACTTCCGGCGCTCTCACGAACCTTCGAAACGACGGAAACGACAAGCTAATACGCAAAACGAGGAAAACACTAAGAAACTCCAAATAAACAATACATATAAAGTAAACAAACATGTAGATCATAATTTTAGATGAATTATGAGACTTGAACGGCCTCATTCTGACTTCATATGAATTAAATATGAATTTTACAAGATTTAATCTAATTAAAGCCCATTAAAAAGAATTAAATAAATTTAATTCAATTTATGGATAATTTTAATATGTAGATCTTTATTTTATATAATTTTTGCAACTTGAACCACATTAAACTGAGTTACAATGAATTAGTTATGAATTTTTAAAGATTAAATCGGATTAAAACACTTATATGGATTTTAATTGAATTATGACGCAATAATGAATTATTTTTGAAAAGGAAAAGGGACTTTATTGCGTCAGCGGGCTCGGGTCTACGGTGGACCGGGTCCACGGCTGCGGTCTACGGGATTGAACGGGTGAGATCGATCCGATCCGAACGGACGGTCGAGATCAAACGACGCACGGCCGGCTCACGAGCGAGGGCACCGATGACGTCAGCGATGACGTCATCCCCGACCGACGGCGGCGACGGCGGCTCGGACTCACATGCCCGCCGGCGATCTACGGCGCGGCAGCGCGAACGGAAGGCGGCAACGGATAGCGGAGAGCACGGCGAACTCACCGGCGATCAAAGGAGCGGCGGAAGAGCAACGGACGACGCCGGCGACGAGGACGAAGCGGCGGAGAGGTTCGGGTCGACGATGACGGCGGTGTTCCGGCGGTCCACAGCAACGGCGAAGGGTCGGACGAGGACGGCGACGCGACGGCGACCACGTTGGCGAGCTCCCTGAGCGACAGCGATGACCGGAGCGACGGCGACGCACGGCTGGAGCGGCGGCGGCGACGGCGACGCACGGGTGCACGGCGCTAGGGCGATTCGCGCGACGAGAGGCGAAGGCGAGGGCGACGGAGGGTAGAGGGGACACCGGGGAACCTTTTATAGGGGTCGGGAGGCAGCGGCGAAGCCCACGGCGGCCCGGCGACGGCGATGGAAGGTTAGGGTTCGGCCGGCTCCGAATCGAGCTCGAATCCCCGACTTTCCAAAGCGATTCGGCCGATGCTTCCAAAGAGAAAAAGGTAGAGGAGATCACGGCGAAGGTTTCCCCCAATCAATTTCACCGAATCGGGAAGGGGCGGCCGAATTGGAAAGGGCGGCGGCGGCGGTGCTCGGCTAGGGTTCCGGCCCGAGGAAGACGACGGGCCTGACAGGTGGGCCCCACCTGTCAGCGAGCGGGAGAGAGAGAGGCTGCGCGCGCGCGGCGGCGGCTCGGCTTGCTGGGCCGGCTTGGGCTGGCCTGGGCCGAGGAGAGAGAGAAGAGAGGTTTTGGGCCGACTTTCGGCCCAAAGCCAAAAGAGACTTTTTAAAAACCTTTTTTAATTTAAATAATTCATTAAATGCAATTCCATTTATTAAAAATACTTCCTTAGCTCAAATAAATCCCAGAAAAAATTTAGGAATTATAGAATTAAGCAAAGTATTTAATAAAATTTTATCTGGCACAATTTTATATTGAAATTTATTATTTAAAATTAGATCTTTTCTTCTAGGCTTTTAAAATTATTTCTAATAATTCCTTTTAAACGACAATTTATAATTTAAGGACTTTTAAACAAGAAAAGCACTTAACACTTATAATTAGATCATTAATGATGAAATAATTACTGATCTGTTCTTTGTATTATTTAATAATTGAGCTCTGAAAAATTCGAGAAAATTTCAGAGAGTATAATTAATCATGGAAAATTTAATAAAAATTAAATCCAACCATGCTTTATATTTAGGAAATTTTATTTCCCATATTTAACTTCACTTGTGAATTAATGAACATTTAATATAAATTATATTAATAATTTATTAGATAATTTATAAATCCTAAAACAAAAATCAGGCTGTGACATGGAAGCAGAACTTACAGCACTAGATACTGCGACAGTTGAGGCCGAGTGGCTTCGTGAACTCCTGATGGATTTGCCGGTGGTTGAAAAACCAGTGCCAGCTATCCTAATGAACTGTGATAATCAAACAGTGATTATTAAAGTGAACAGTTCAAAGGACAACATGAAGTCATCTAGGCATATCAAGAGAAGACTGAAATCTGTCAGAAAGCAGAAAAACTCCGGAGTGATAACATTGGACTATGTCCAAACGGCTAGAAATCTGGCAGATCAGTTTACCAAGGGGCTACCACGTAATGTGATAGACAGTGTATCGAGCGAAATGGGCTTGATACCCACCTAAGGTTGCACAATAGTGGAAACCTGTCCATTGTGATCGGAGATCCCGTGAATTTGGATGGCGAAACAAACTATTGTGTGACTGAGAGAAGAGACCCTTGAAAAGGACTCATTTTCATGATGTACTTCTCTTCTTTCCTGCATGGTAGGATGGCTCATGCCTTAATGTGATCCGAGTGGCTTTTCCAAGCAGAGATGTTGACCTGCAGAACATCTCAGAAGGAACACACCTATATAAGTTCGACTGCTAGTCACAGTTTATGAGGTTTGGGCGATCTCTAGATACTCATGAAAGGCCTGGAGTTTGACTTATATGCTCCAAACAGAGGGGATGCGAACGGCAGCCCAGTACCAGTCAAGGTTCTGAGTGAAACCTGATCACATAAAACTGACAATTCAAGGCATAGTCCATTGTTCAGTTGTGGTCTGATGTAGCTCATTTCCTAGGTGGAAGTTCAACTTAACAGTCTCCACCAAAACCCTGGTATATCAAACAGACACAACATTGAGAACATTTCTTATGAGCCTTGAAATTTGGTGGGGATTGTTAGAATAATTGGGCTAGGCCCAACTTATCCTATTAAATCTCAAAGGCCCATAATAAGTGTTAAGGATAATAATACCACTTCAGGATTTAAGCGAGGAATATCTCAACCTAAATAGGGAGTTATTGGAGGCTCCCTGTTGACTGGTTGAGGTGGGGGTCGGAAGGCCACACGCGCGCGCGCGCGCCGTGCCGGGCCGGGCCGAGGCCGTGGGCGTGGGCGTGGACGAGGCGAGGCTGGCGGGCGTGCGTCACATCACGTCGCTACTCTTTTGTAACCACTAACCCACGTTCCCACGACTGCCTCCGCAACAGCGCGTCCACGTTCCCATGTTCCCACGACTGCCTCTCTCCTGATAGATAAGGAGGCCGCGAGTCCGATCAGAACGAACCGCTTGCTTCTTTCCCAGGTGTTAGTTCCTCCTCCTCCGCGCCTGTGCTGCTCTCGCCTCCTCGCTTCTGATCGCTTGCGCGCACGAGAGATCGGAAGGAGCAGGGCCTCCGGAACCACACCTTCGCCTGAGATCTGCACCGGGTAGGCGGGTGATCAGGTTTCTGGGGAGTGCTTCCCGCACGACTGCTCGCACTCGCCATGTCTGCGCCTGGAGCCGGAGCTGCTGCTGGAGGAGATGGTGCACCTGGAGCTAGAGCCGGAGGTGGTGCACCAGAAGCTGGAGCCGGTGCCGCGAACAACAACACCAACGGAGGCAATTCTGCCTCACAATCCAGCGGAGGGCCATTCTCGGGGTATATCCTTCTCCTGTTCCTGTTCCTGCTGTTAGCGCTCTACTGCTTTGTTCCTGTTCCTGATATTCATGATGCCTTTAGCGTGCTACTGCATTACTGCTATGCTCTTGTTCCTGATATTCATGATGATGCGCATGATAGTACGCTACTGGTTATGTTACATGTTCTCACTAGATCACCCTACATTGTTTATGCCATGATTATTGTCTTAACATTTTGGATTAAAATATGCCGATTTATGACCATATTTTCAACAATAACTATATAAATTGTATTTCAAAATTCGTTACTGAACTGAAACATATGTTAGACTTATGTGACCATCATGATACTACTGATATCAGGGGCTTCATGGACATGGACTGCTGAATAATATGATAGCATTGAATTTTGAACTCTGGATCTTTTTTTTTTTTACATAAGAATGTAGAGACAGCTCTACCTTATAGCCATTTCATTGATAGAAATGATAAGTTACAAAGTTGCATGAATAAGGGGAAATGAGAAAAGGAAGAGGAAGGGATAAAGAGAAGGAGATATAAGGATAAAGAATAGAGACAATGGAACGTACAAAACTCTGGATCAGTATGTTGTGTTGCTGTCCACACTGAATTTATCTCAGGCAGTCAGGCTGTGTTCAAAATCTGCTCCAAGGCTGCAATGCTGAGCAGATGTGGATCCATCAAGGTTGTTGATTCAAGCCTATGTGCAGTGAAATCTATTTGCAAATAATACTAGATTACTAAATACTCAACGATGCTGATGCAGTTTAGGTGGCAATGCACACCTTCGACATGCCATTTCTCAATTCCTGGAGCTATCAGATTATCATACTGAAATGGGAATGCAGGTCACCATGATCCAACCTAACTCCATTGCTGCCAAGCTATAATGCTTCGGTGGATTCGATGGTTTGATCACGCGTCTCCTCAATTGCAGGAGGCCAAGAAAGCCAAAGAGGAGGAACGCCATGGAGAAGAAGCTGTCCATCCTCGTCTGCCTCCTCCTCCTCGCCGGCTCCGGCCACGGCCTGCGCATCCTCCACGACGTCGACGGCGACTTCGGCCAGGGCTTCGCCTTCGGCTCCAAGGCCGCCGCCGCCGCCGACGAGACGGAGCCGCTGGACCCGTTGCTGGACGACTACGAGAACGAGATCAGCCACCTGGAGTTCGAGCCGGTCGACGCCGCGGCGGATGCGGCGGCGGCGGCGCCGGCTCCTGGACCGGCGGCCGAGGCGGGGAGCGCCGCCGGCAGCGACAGCATGAAGTGGTGGCTGCCGCCGTCGACGATCCCGTCGTTCCCGCTGTTCCCCGGGATGCCCGGCCTCGGCATGCCGCTCCCCGGCATCCCATTCAAGCCCGTCGGCTGGGGCTCGCCGGCGGCGCCCGGCCAGTACGCGCCGGATCCCCCCGCCGGCGCCGGCGCCGACGGCGACGCGGACCCGAGCGCCGCCAGCCAAGTCATCAACTAAGCCAATATCGATGACGTGGCACACCACGTAGTTCTAGTTCTACTACCACGAAATGAATCCACGTGTTTTTTAAGTTCCTATATATTTCCTGTAAAACGAGGCACTAATCTATCGGTTTTTATGAATTCGCGTTGAATTTGATCCAAAAGCTTTTCTCCCTTTTCTTGATCGTTTTCATGGGCCGGGCCTAATAAGATGGTAAAGCCTTTTTCTGGGCCCATTAAATAAAGCCCTAATCGGCGTTGAACCCGGGTTGGGCGGAAGATCTGAGCCGTCCATCGCTCACGCCTGGTTAGGGTTTCTCCCTTCCGCTGATTCCTTAGCTCTATAAATAAGACGAGAGAGACCTCGCCGCCATCATCTCACCTGGTTCGCCGCCTCCACAAATCCGCCGCCGTCGAGAGAGAAGGTAGAGAGAGCGAGTGCTTCGCCGTCCCCGCCGCCGCGATGAGGGCCAAGGTTCGTTCCCGTGTTCCGCCTCAACCACTTGATCTGGTCGCATGCCTCGTTCAGCTTTGTTACCTTTGCTGATTCGGTTCTCTCGATGTAGTGTTGGTGGTAGGGTTACTTTTGTGCGTTCGATTTGAGTAGTTGAGGTTGTGGTATGCGCAAATTGTTGTTGGTTCTTTTGTGTGGCTTGCGATTCTCCGTGATGATGAACACAGATGACGAGTCCGATCTAATCCATTCCATTAAACCATGGGGACAATCGAGGCATTTGTCTGAGAGAATTGCATTGCTTGTCGCGCTTGCGTGGTTTCGCTTGCTGCGCTGTTGTTATATAGTTGTACAAATGTTTCTTTCATTAGCTGCGCTGCTGTTATATAGTTGTACAAATGTTTCTCTCACTAGTAATCTTCGTGAGTAGGTGTTCTAGATTGTTATTATATTTCTGGATGCGGTTCTCCTTGATGAACACACAGATGACGAGTCCGATCTAATCCATTCCATTAAACCATGGGGACAATCGAGGCATTTGTCTGAGAGAACATTTTATTTATTTTTCTTGCCGTTTTTCCTTTGTTCTGTTTTTTATTCTTCTATATGATCCTGTATTGGCATGATGAGGAAGCATTACTTTTATCTGATCTATTTGATGATAAATTCCTCCTACTCATTCTGAATGCCAAATCCTGTACATTTGTTTCTTTCTTTTCATATGTTCGTTAGTCAGTACGTTAGTGTTCTGCTTGCTACGTCATGAACATGATTCAGTCATTGGGTCACATCTCGTGATGAAACTACAATGGGTCTATGCTGCATGACTACCTCAAAATTAATGTTTTATGGAACATGATGAAGAACCATTGGTCCGTGTTTCTGATCATCTCGTGATGAAACTACAATGAAGCACTCAACTTCTGATTCCAGAACTTTTATCCTCATGAATTAGATCGCTTCTATCCCCATGAGATAGATCACTTGCATGTTAATTTATTCAACTACTACACTTCATTATGGATACTGTCGATGCTTTGTTCTGAGCCTTTGTTTGCTAATCTGCAGTGGAAGAAGAAGAGAATGAGGAGGCTCAAGAGGAAGCGCCGAAAGATGAGGCAGAGATCTAAGTAGTCGTGTTATCAGTAGGGGTGGTTGCCTTCTTACATCATGTTGCCCGGTGCATTGGGATGATTGTTGTCTTCTGATTCTTTGTTCCAGCTTTTGGTGTGGGAAATGCGAAACCTTTTCTGGTTTTGGTTAATTCTAGCTGTTGAAATGTCTCTGGTTATGTTCCTAGACTGGAGTATTGTGTAATGTGATGACCATAATTCGCTTTATGAAAGTTTATGAGATTTGAAGTACCTTTACCTGCTCTGATCTGTGGTGATGTGCTGTATGGTTTGAAAATGTTTTCTTGTCCTGCATAATATCTGATTTTTGAATAATGGAGTTGAATAGTGCATATTGTTGCTGATTGTTTTATTTTTTGCTGTTTTGCACGAGCTTTAAATTTTTAACCTGTTTTGTTCAGTCCTCTTTGTGTACTATTTTGTTTTCATACTTTTGTTTGAATGGTAAAAGAATGCCTTAGTGGTATGCAGCTTTCGTTTGCAATTCAGTTTACAATTATTCCTACGTGCTATCTCGGTGTCTGAATCATCTTATTGATCCAAAATTTAAATGTTGTTTACCTGTCATATTCAATCCCTATGTACAAATGCAAAGAAAATCCAATATTGTAATGTCTGCGACTGCGATGAGCCATTCAATCCACATTCCACACCGTACAATTGCAATGAAAGTCCAACAGTCAAATCTGTACAATTGCAATGAAAATCCAACAGTCAAATGATGTTTGCCTGCCATTGTGATATAAATACATATCAATTTTCATTGTGGTAAACACATCATTTTTTGAAGGTGTATTGTGATCAATACATTTCAATTTGTGAATTCAGTGTGATAAATACATATAAAGTTTTGATGGTGTATTGTGATCAATACATATCAATTTGTGATTTTGAAGGTGTATTGTGAACAATACATATCAATTTGTGAACGGTGTTTAGTGAGCTATTGGTGACTCACGACCGCGAACATATGAGGGGCCTGAGCGCAAGCACAAAAAACTGGTGTTGCATTGCACCTGCTCCACACCTTATCCGCTGCGCCAATGCCATCCATCTACGTAACTGTCAAGCTCGCTAGGCCAGCAAGCTGAGGCACCAACCCAACCATGGACGCCATTGCCGGGGCAAGCGTGAGCTCCTCTTCGGCGCGGCTCTGCCCGTGCCCACGCCTCCGCCGCATCGGCAACGTCGCACCGGCCACCGTGCGCCGCCGTAGCCGGAGACGTGCTGTGACCTGCGCGGCCGCCGCGGACGCCGACGTCGTCGGCCTCTTCGACGCCGCCAAACTCACGGTGAGGGGATTCTCCACTGTTCCATCTGCTGATCTGCTCGTTGCCACTTTGATCATGTGTATATTATTATTCTGACGAACTCGGTGGCTGGCATGGCCTGGCCTCAGGTGGACAGGTTTGTGGAGAGCGGCATGGTGGTCGGGCTCGGCTCCGGCCCGGCGTCCGGCCTCGCCATCCAGTACCTCGGCACTCGCCTCCGGCGAGGGTCTCTCACTGGCATCCTTGGAATACCCTCGTAAGTTCTGGTTGCTGAAGCTTAACTTCTTTGGATCCCTCATTGTTCCAATAGTGAATGCATGAGCTCCTGACCTGAATTTCTTGGATCTAATCCATTCTTGGGGTTGATCAGCCAGGTCCACGATCAGTGCAAGTGAGGCAGAGAAAGCAGGGATACATGTCAGCAGCTACGAGGAAGGAACCCAAGTATGTTGATTTCTTTCACCATTGTAAATCTTGCTGACAATGGGAGAAAGTGGGTGAACTGCTGAAACGGTGTTTACTGACGTATAGATTGACTTTGCTTTCACTGATGCTGATATAATTGAAGAGGACACAATGACCGCTGTCATTGGCCGTCGGAAAACGGAGAGCGGAGAGCCTTCTTTCATGGTGGAGAAGGTATCCAAAGCTCATCAGAAATGAGATGCTTTCATTAATGCTCCCTTTATTTGCTCACTAAAAACTGGAACAGCCTTGGTGTAATCTGTTCTCTTCTTTTCCCACATTGTCATGTGAAAATGCCTCCAGGGTATTGTTAAATCAGCTGATAAACTTGCCTTCATCATTGGCCATGAAAAATATGTGAAAGGCATCGAAGGTTCAATTCCAGTCTTGGTGAAAAGTGTAAGCAACCTTCTAGTACTGGAGTGATCAGTTTTCTGCAATTGCAATAATCATCATTAATAGAAGAACGGGTCATTTCAGGCAAACTGGATCGACACTGCTGAAGAGATTGATGACTTGTTCCTAGGAGACGCAGAGGTGCACTCATATATTTATAATGTAATTCTAATGTTTACTCTAAAGTTTGAGCAACTACTGGATTTGTGGTGATGTGAATCTGAGTACTTTCCATCATTGATCATTGTTACATGATAACCTGATGAAGGTATGGAGGCGGCCATCGATTGGAACCGCTGGTCCATTAGGAGGTGACTTCCCATTGGTTACCAAGGAGGGCCATCATGTACTTGATGTAATCTTCACAACTCCCATCCTAGATCTTGGTATGCTAAGTTAGAAGATTGTTACTACTCAAGGAGCTGAATTCAACTCGATAATTTAGTGACCATTTCTTGAATTGATTTATAGCTGGTTTGGCTTGTTACATTGCAGGTAAGGTAGCAGAAAGGTTGGAGAAAATTGCCGGTGTCGTGGACCATGGGATAGTTTCCAGCATTCCGTAAATTTCTCAACTAACATGACTATATAGTTTAATCTAGTACTAGACCAAGGTGTTTCAAAGATATAGATAGTTAGACCTAGGAGAAGCAACCTTTTCTTTATGATAATTAGTAACCATTGATACCCAAGATATCTATCAATGCTACACTTACTACTTGGGTGCACAGTAATGCAGCTATCCGGTGCTCTACATATTCTAACACATTGCAATCTTTATCTGCAGATCATATGTCGTAGTTGCATTGAACGGGGAAGTGCAGGTCTTGGATGAGAAGTCATCAGTGATACCATAGCACCGAAAATACAAATTCACCAAGTTTTACGGAAGAATCTATTGCAGATAGGCTGAAAAATGCCAGTGAGTTAATCGTGTGGAAGTATTTTTTTTTCACCATCCGACATTGTTGTTGTTCGGTTTATGACAACCACCACACGACCGGAGAATTTTACAACCCGAGATCTACGGTTACGGTGAAGAATCGTGTTAAATTTTCTGTTTCTTGTGAATCACGTCTATATTAAGTTTTCAGAGACCATGTACTAAAAGTTTGTAGCCGAGTCATGAAAGAAAGTTGGCCAGCGACCATGTATGACCAATTGGCAAAATATTCTTCTCGAAGCATCTTTCCAGGCTTCCACTAAAACGCGTACACGTTTTCTCAATCAAAATTATTGCTGCAGATGCTATCTTTCCAGCCAAATTGGCAATCAAGGATCGTAACGAAACATCTCTAAAAAAACCAAACGACGCCTGGGGTCTACAGCCATGGTAATTCTGGGCTACGTGGCAGAGCCTGAAAGGGATAATAACTGAACTGGGAGCATCCCAGGTGTGCGGAGACAAACCTAGTAGTAATCAACAAGATAGCTATAGGAGGAGAAATCAAGATGAGATCAGGAGACACGTTGTGACTTGGATTATCTAGTCATCAGTGACGAGACCAAAGCACGTTCCGTCAAAGGATGACTGCTAATCTCAGTCAATCTCTGACCCAGCCGGTCCAAACAAGGCCAACGAAGCTTTCCATGACTCTGCCGATGCCTTGCGTAATACTCCGATAGTACTACAACTACAACTACAGAACTACTGCTCGATCCCTGGAGAAGTTTGTAGAGTTGAAGTGGGGAAAATTAGAAGAGGGGAACAAAGGATAACCGCTTGCTCGGGCAAACATGGCGTCGGAGCTGATCCTAGGGAGAATCCAGGCGATCTGCCGCCTCTCCGGCCATCGCCAGCTGCAGCTGTTCCGTGGGGAGGGGCTCCGTCGACTTTCTCCGGTGAGCTATCAATCCTTCTGCAGCAGCGCGTGTGGGCAAGTCGACACCACGATCAAGGTTCGACCTCTATCCAAAATTTTCCTTTTTTCTACATCGAAGTTGAATGTTTGTGGTTTGGTTATTCTGTTTAAATAAAAGGTTTGTGCTTAGACATGTAGATGTGTTGTTCAGCTTTTCATGTACAGTGTCAAATAAATTCCAAGATTGTGGTAAACTAGTAATCGTAATCATCATAAAACTAAACTTGACGTAAATATATATCTACGAGTTTACTAACCTTCTGGTTGCACATACCTGTGATTAAGACGTACATATGTAGTATATGATTTCTCCATGATGTATGTAATGCTTAGTGCTGGAGAGTTCCTCTGTTTATTGAAGCTTTCTGGATGTAATGGAACGTGCAGGAGCAGTATCGCTTCGATAGGTTTTCAGATCCTCAGGTTGCTCATGAAGATCGCCAGTTCATTGAATTCTTGGACAGGATGCTGGATGCAATCAGAAATCCTCAGAGCCTTGCACGCATACAGCGTGAGAAGCTTTCAAAAGATCTGAAAATTTTGGATGACGACATATGAGTTAAAATTCTCTTAATCAGGAATACATGAATCAAAAGAAACGTGATGGTTTGTGTTGTATAAAGTGACCCTGTACTATTCTTAACTTGAGTTTGTGATGCTATTGTTATGATCCAGATTATGGATCAGAACATCGGCAACTTCATATGTATTACTTAAAGTACTGTTGCTAATGTTTATGGAACATTGGTACCAAGCGACAGCTATTTCAAGGGGGGAAAACATGGCCTTGAAATCAACCAATATTTTGTGAGGTTATTATTCAGAAACAACAGAAATACAGAAATCTCTTGTATATATAATATATACTTATATAGTACCATGTTTTTCATGAATACAGGATCCTATATAATAATAAAGTCAACATAAAGATCTTTTGATTTACATCATTAACTGACATATTTCTTTTTCAAAATTTGAGCAAACTTACTGGATATCTCCAAGTTTTCAATCAAGGAGTCCTCTGTTCATGTGCAAAGTCCTGTAACATAAACCAACGCATATAACTAACTATCATGCTAAATTGTACGATTGATGTGGGTAAAACCGATAAAATTACCTTTTCATCAGTTCAAAAGCCGGACTTCATTGATGTGAAAGTTCCAAATTATTATTAGCACCATATAGTGCAACTCAAGCCTTATTCAATGAAATACTTGCTAGGAAACGATGGTGCATTAACTTGCTAAGCTTTGACGCCGATGTGGTTTTCATGATCCTCTCATCCTGCAGGTTGATGTTCACTTAGATTACACACGAGAGGTTGGATAGTAGGGCCATGGTGGAGCAAGAACACACATAATTTAACCAAGAAACGGCATGAAAAAAAAAGCTCACATCAGTGGCAAAATGGAACAACTTTTCACAATTCAGACAAGAAGGCAATATGCTTGATTTATTTATGCAGGATAACACTTACAGAAATCATTAAGGGGCTCACATCAAGAAGCTTCTATAAATTCAACCAAGCCTAGGTGTAGCTGCACTTATTTTGGATTTTGTACTGATTCTAGGTACCATATAAATATTTCTCAGATCCAGTTTGGCACCGTTCACTGCTCAGTTACTGCAAAAAATTGAAAGATTGAAAGGCACATACACTAAACCAGCAAAACTGAAATTCTCGTGATTGGCAGATTAAATGTGTATCGTAAGAGAATAAGGCTAACCATATTGCTACACAAAAAAAAATGAATCATGCAGAAGATTTTAAATTTGGTATGATATGAACCCTCCTGAACAACAAGGAGAAGGTTGACATGCAGAAGATTTTAATTGTCATGATATGAACAGTCCTGAACAACAAGGAGAAGGTTGATTGACATAGTTAGTTAGATGAACCCTACACTCTTGAAGCAATTAATGTACGGGCAATGTAAGTCAACCCACCACTTTTTCAGATGAAGATATTGAATAAGCTGCATAAGAAGATCATTTGGTCACAAACAAAAGTTTGTATGATAATGATATGATGTGTTCTCAATTAATCATCAGCAGAAGATCATATTGCAGTGTTGGAAAACATCGCAATCAAATCTCCATGACCTGCAAGAAGATAAAGACATTAGCAGTAAAATCCTAACTCTAGACTGGCAACTCTTACCAAACTTTTCATTAACGCACACATAAGAAACAACAAAGTAAATGAATTCCTGAACCAGGCAATGTTACGACACTACTAAATCAGATAGAAATAGCTTTTGATAATTTCTTGACAGAAAATACACAATAGCATAGGGGCATTATATATTTGTCGAGATTCAAGAATGTCATTGTTATAGACCGGCGTTATGGAATCAAATACCATAGGAATAGGAATAGGAATAGGAATAATCAGTAGATATATCTAATTCTAGTTGGTTTAGGATTCTGTTTCCTATTCCTAGTTTGTCTTAGATTTCCTAAATATTAGATTGGCACCTAGTATATAAAGGGGGCCTGCTATTGTATTAAGGACTAAGTAATAAAGATATTAAGGGCCTTGCCCACTAAGTCAATCAGATCAGAGCCTCGGTCTTCCGGAGAAGCCGGCGACTTGAGGGCGATCTTCCCTATCAATCCTCTATTTCCAGCCATAATATTTGGTATCAGAGCCCTCATCCAACGCTTGCTCTGTCGCTAGGTTCCGCTCGACGCAGCACGCCTCACGTTCGCGCTGCCTGCGTCACTTCCGCCGCTGCATCTGCTGTGTTCCACCGCCAACCAACCCCAGCCACCACCTATACCTAGCTCTCCACCATGTCGGAAGACAGCACAACCATGGCTGATTTGGCCAAGACACTTGCTCTCTTGATGAAGAAACTTGATAACCTTGAGGCTCGGCAAGATTCATGGGAAAAAGGGAGCAGTGCTGCTAATCTGGATGATGACAAACGTGGTGTTCCCCGTTATTACAAGCTGACCTTTCCAATATTTGATGGAGAAGAAGATCTCTTGACCTGGCTTAATCGGTGTGAGCAATTCTTTCAAGGCCAACGGACGCCTGAGGATGAGAAGGTCTGGCTTGCTTCCTATCACATGACGGGTGAGGTGCAACAATGGTATATTCAATTTTCCAGAGATAATGGACTCGTGAAGTGGTCAGTTTTTGAGCACTTTGTTAATATGCGCTTTGGTCCTCCCATCCGTAACAATATTCTTGGTGAATCGTCCGCACTTCGACGAACCAGGACAGTGGCCGAATACCAAAAACAATTTTTGGCTCTTCTTTGTCGTGTTACCCCATCTCTCAATCCGATGCATCAAGTCAATCTTTTCACTGCCGGCCTTGGCAAGCCTTTAAGTATTGATGTTGAGCTTCAAAATCCAGCTGATCTTCAGGCCGCCATGAGCTTGGCACGCTCTTATGAGCAGCGGTTGGAAGATGATGCAGTCGCTGCTCCACGTATCGTGGAGAATAAACAGCGTTCTGCACTTTCTTTTCGTTCTGCTCCAGCACCAGTTCCAGCACCTTCCCGTGTGGGCAGTAGCACGTCTTCTTCTGCTGCGATTGTTGCTTCCAAATCACCTACAAGGCCAGGTACTACAGGCACAAGGTTTCGTCGCTTGTCAGCAGCTGAGATGGCTGAGCGTCGTGAAAAGGGGCTTTGCTTCAATTGTCCCGAGAAATTCTCTAAAGATCATCACCGTCAGTGCTCTATGAAAGGTATCTACCTTTTGGAGATGGACGAGGGGGAGGACGATGATAGTATCAATGATGACACCGTTACCATCTCTCTTCATGCATTGACCGGCATCCGTACTAGCAAGACCATGCGCTTGGCTGTTATTATTGGAGGTGTAACCATGTCTGCTTTGGTCGATTCCGGATCTACCCACACTTTTGTGGCTACTGAGGCAGCACGCCGTCTTGGCCTCTCGCCTACCACAAAATCTGGACTGAACGTTATGGTAGCAAATGGTGATCAAGTCACTAGCTCAAGCATCTGCTCAGGTATTCCTATAAAAATTGACTCGGAGGATTTCATCATCGATTGTTATGTTATTCCACTAGAAGGCTATGATGTGGTATTGGGTGTTCAGTGGCTCCGTACATTGGGACCCATCTTGTGGGATTTTGATAAGCTCACCATGTCTTTCTGGAGGGACGATCATCAGGTAGCTTGGCATGGTCATGGTGGTGATTCTTTCCCGCCGCAGGCTCATGCTTTGACTGGACGTGACTTATTGCCTGAGTTGCTGCAAGAATTTGATGATCTTTTTAAGGAGCCAAGTGGACTACCACCAGAAAGAAGTCATGATCATCGTATTCCTTTGATTTCTGACACAGCAGCGGTGGCTGTTCGTCCTTACCGTTATCCACAACTCCTGAAGGATGAGATTGAACGACAATGTGCTGCAATGTTGGCCCAAGGTATCATCTAGAAAAGTGATTCCGAATTTTCTTCTCCAGTATTACTTGTCAAGAAGCAAGATAAAACTTGGCGTTTTTGTGTGGATTACCGAGCCCTTAATAGCAAAACGATAAAGAACAAATATCCAATTCCGATGGTGGATGATCTTCTTGATGAGCTCAAAGGGACACACTTCTTCACCAAACTGGATTTGCGCAGTGGTTATCATCAAGTTCGCATGCATCCTGATGACGTCAAAAAAAGGGCTTTCTGAACCCACCATGGCCATTATGAATTCTTGGTGATGGCCTTTGGATTAACTAACGCTCCAGCAACGTTTCAGGCCTTAATGAATGACATATTGGCTCCCTTCCTATGACGGTTTGTCCTTATATTTTTTGATGACATTTTGATATATAGTTCTTCTTGGGCAGAACATCTTCAACATGTTAGAGCAGTTTTGTTGGTGTTACAAGAACACCAAATGGTGCTTAAACGATCCAAGTGTCTCTTTGGTGAAGAAAAGGTGACTTATCTCGGACACATTGTTTCTGCAAGTGGGGTGGCCATGGATCCTAGTAAGGTAGAGGCTGTTGCGGAGTGGCCTCAACCTCGCACTGTGCGCGCTCTTCGTGGATTCTTAGGCCTCACTGGTTACTACCGAAAGTTCATTGATGGCTATGGTGCCATAGCATCTCCTCTTACCAAGCTTCTGAAGAAGGAAGGGTTCACATGGTCCTCTGAGGCCCATGGTGCTTTTCTAGCGCTAAAGAAGGCCTTAGTATCTGCTTCCTTACTACAACTTCCGGATTTTACTAAACGATTTATTATTGATTATGATGCCTCTGGTGTGGGTTTCGGTGCTGTTTTACACCAGGGAGCAGGACCAATTGCTTTCTTTAGTCGTGCAGTGGCTCCTCATCATGCGAAGCTTGCAGCTTATGAGAGAGAATTGATTGGACTTGTAAAAGCTGTTCGTCATTGGCGACCTTATGTTTGGGGACGATCCTTTACGATTCGCACAGATCATTGTAGCTTGAAATTTCTTCTTGATCAGCGGTTGTCTACTATTCCACAGCATACTTGGGTTCGGGTATGACTTTGAAGTTGAGTTCCGGCCAGGAAAACACAATGGAGCTGCTGATGCTTTATCTCGTCGTGAAGAATCAGCAGAATTACACGCTATTTCTGGCCCATCTTTTGAAATATTTGATTTATTGCGACAAGAGACCAACACACTGCTAGAACTCATTACCAAAAGGGATCAGATTCAGGCTGGTTTACTTACGACATGTTGGTCTTTAGTGGATGGTTTGGTCACCTTTGAGGGCAAGATTTATGTTCCTACAGCTTCTGCATGTTGGCCCTTGCTCTTGGCTGATGCACACGGGATGGGACATGAGGGAATCCAGAAGACTCTCCATCGCCTACATGCATCATTTTACAATCCTCATGCCAGTTCATCAGTGAAGGATTATGTTAAGAGTTGCTCGGTATGTCAACGAAACAAGACTGAACATCTACATCCTGCAGGCTTACTGCAACCTTTAGCAGTTCCTTCTGCTGTTTGGGAGGATATTTCAATGGGTTTCATTGAGGGTCTTCCTCGTGTTCGAGGGAAGTCAGTCATTTTGACGGTGGTTGATCGTTTTTCTAAGTATGCCCACTTTATTGCTTTAGGACATCCATACACGGCTCTCTCAGTCGCAAAGGCATTTTATGATGATATCGTCCGCTTGCATGGTATTCCTTGTTCTATTGTGAGTGATAGAGATCCAGTTTTTACTAGCACATTTTGGAAGGAACTATTTCGCTTCACTAATACAAAGTTAAATATGAGCACAGCCTTCCATCCGCAAACTGATGGTCAATCTGAGGTGGTTAATCGCATCATCACTATGTATCTTCGTTGCCTTTCGGGAGATCGTCCAAAGAATTGGTTACAGTGGCTTCCATGGGCTGAGTTTTGCTATAACTCTTCCTATCAAACTTCCTTTCGTGAGACACCTTTCAAGGTTGTGTATGGTCGAGATCCTCCTACTATTTCTGCTTATCAGCCAGGGTCTTCCTGTGTTGTGGCTGTGGACAAACAGATGAGGAGTCGAGATGAATTTTTGGTTGAAATTCGAAAAAAACTTCTTCAAGCTCAGGACTATATGAAGAGTTGGTATGATAAATCTCATCGCGACATTGAATTTGAGGTTGGTGAATGGGCATGGCTACGGTTACACCATCGCATGGCAGCTGGTATTACAGACCAAGCACACTCTAAACTTGCCCCAAGATTTTATGGCCCTTTTTTAATTGAGGAGAGAATTGGTCATGCTGCTTATCGCCTCAAGATTCCTCCTCGAGCTCGTATTCACAATGTTTTTCATGTGGCTTTACTAAAAAAATTTGAAGGTGTGGCTCCAATAGATATTGTTCAGCTTCCTGACATTGTTCATGGCCGGGTTGCCCCTGCACCAGCTGCTGCTATCAAAGCTAGGTGGAATCAAGGAATTCAAGAAGTACTCATACAATGGGTAGGTTCATCTCCAGAGGAGGCTAGCTGGGAAACGCTGGACCATTTTCGCGAAGCTTATCCCAGTTTCCAGCTCGAGGACGAGCTGTTTCATGAGGAGGGAAATGTTATAGACCGGCGTTATGGAATCAAATACCATAGGAATAGGAATAGGAACAGGAATAATCAGTAGATATATCTAATTCTAGTTGGTTTAGGATTCTGTTTCCTATTCCTAGTTTGTCTTAGATTTCCTAAATATTAGATTGGCACCTAGTATATAAAGGGGGCCTGCTATTGTATTAAGGACTAAGCAATAAAGATATTAAGGGCCTTGCCCACTAAGTCAATCAGATCAGAGCCTCGGTCTTCCGGAGAAGCCGGCGACTTGTGGGCGATCTTCCCTATCAATCCTCTATTTCCAGCCATAATAGTCATTCTGATTTAGCAAGTCTGCAAAGAATGTTAAGGTAAGTCATGATATGCCATTGTTCTGTTCACTGAACACAGAGACGATCTGTGACAGGTTACCTAAACTTCAATTGCCCAAGTGACCCTACATTCTGATGTTGCATGCTATTAATGGATCGACAATCTGGTACGACAATGATGCTAGCAGAGCAGTGATGGCTTTTCAACAGAGGCTAGTTAGTATGTGGATCCATAACATAATATCTTCAGAACATGTTTAGACATTATAGACACAGCAGTTCAAAAGGTTTGAAGTATGAAGGTGCACAATCAAACAAGTTGCAGAGTTATTGTTGCTGAACCTGTGTTGTTGTTGTCCAGGTGCGTGGGACAACATAAATCTGGCATGGGAATGTAACCTTCCTCTCTTAATTCTAGAAGAAGACTCTTCAAGGACATGTAAATATCTTCAGAATCAGGGTGGCTTTTATCTGCTGCAACAAATAAATGGCTGGTGTTATTTACATCTACCCAGCTGTAACCAGGTATCTTCTGGACTTTCGTATCCTTCATTATCCTTCTCACTTTTGATACACCATCCCATCGTCCAGCAACTGCATTGATATTGGACATGAGCACATAATAACCAGAATTATGAGGATCCAACTTAAATAATTCTTGTGAAGCAATCTCTGCAAGTTCGACATTGTGATGCACACGGCAAGCATGGAGAAGAGCACCCCAAATACCAGCATCTGGCTTGAAAGGCATATCAATAATTAATTCCATAGCTTTATCCAACTTCCCTGCCCGACTATATAGGTCAACCATGCAAGCAAAATGCTCCATTCGAGGTGCAATCTGATATTCCTCGGTCATACATTGGAAAAGTCGCAATCCTTCCTGAACTTGTCCTGCATGAGCACAAGCAGAAATCAAAGCGAGGAACGTTACGTGATCCGCCTTAAATCCCTCCTCTTGCATATGGCGTAATAAACTTACTGACTCCTTAACAAGGCCATAAGCCCCATAGGAAGCAATTATGCTATTCCATGAGACTTCATTTTTCTCAGGCATGGCCTCAAAAACACGATGAGCCAATTCTAAGTTACCACATTTGCCATACATATCTATAAGAGCACTCTCAGCAAACAAGTCTGCTCTTATGGGGCCCTTTATGACGACACCATGAATCTCCTTTCCGTAATATATAGCTGGTAAGCTTGCACAAGCTGATAGCACAGAAGATATGGTCACATTACTGTACTTTACTCCTTCCATACACATTTCACGGAAAAGGTTAAGGGCTTCTTCTGGTTCCCCATTTTGTGCAAAGCTTGAAATCATTGAGTTCCATGTCACTTCGTCCTTAGCAGATATCTTAGAGAAAATATAATGGCTCAGGTCAAGCTTGCCACATTTAGCATACATGTCCATTAGTGCACTTTCCACATAACACCTTCCTTCATATGCATTTTTGAGAGCATAACTATGGAGCTCTTGACCAAGCTTCATAGCTGCCATGCTAGCACAGGCTGGCAACATGCTAGCAATCACAACCGCATTTGGTCTGATGCCCTGTTCCAACAAATATCGGAACATTTTCACTGCCTCTTGACTCATCCCATTTAGAACATAACCAGAAATCATAGTGCTGCCAATAACCACATCAATGGCTTTAGAAGAATCATACACGCTTTGTGCCATTCTCACAGCTCTGCACTTGAAATAGATATCCACCAAAGCACTAACCAAGAAGACATCCATGTGCACACAGTTTCTGACAATATAACCATGAAGCTCCTTCCCCTGATTGAAACCATTCAAGTCAGTCAAAGCTGGTAGCAAGCTCACCAGTGTAACTGAATCCGGTCGAATACCACTCTTCTGCATATCACAAAACAAAAGCAATGCCTGATCAACAAGCCCGTTTTGCACACATCCGGATATCATCCCGTTCCAGGATACCAAGTCATCACGCGGCATCAGGCCAAACAACTTCCAGGCATCATCCAGGCATTTGCATTTTGCATACATAGACACCAATGTGTTCGCCACCGCCACCTCAGATTCTAACCCATACTTCACAGCAAGGGTGTGAAGCTGCACCCCAGAGAACAAGTCACTCTCTGTGGCAGAAACAGATAGAAAGCATGCCAAGGTTGCGAAATTGGGTTCGCAATCGCTCACTCTCATGTCCCCGAATAGCTCCACCGCGCTCGACACGTTCCCAGCTTTCACATACCCGTCCATCATCACATTCCACAGGACACAATCCCGCTCAGCCATTCCGTCGAACACCTGCCGCGCGTCCCAGAGGAGGCCGCCATTGGCGTACATTTTGATCAGCGCGCTGCCGACGAACATGTCGCCGTCGAGCCCGAGCGTCCGCGCGGTGCGGTGCACGAGGCGGCCGAGAGCGATCGCGCCAAGCGCGGCGCAGGACTTGACGACGTAGGGGAAGGTATGGCTGTCCGGGAGCGGCGCGGAGGGGTGCGCCCACATCTTGAGGTAGAAGAGGAGCGCGGAGCGGTAGTCCCCCGCCATGGTAAGCCCGCGGATGAGCCAGTTCCACGGGAGCGAGCAGCCGGCGGCGCCCCGTGGCAGCGAGGAGAACACCGCGACGGCGTCGCGGAAGCGGCGCGCGAGGACGTACATGCCGACGAGGCGGGTCTGGAGCGCCGTGTCGGTGGCGTGGAGCCCCGCGGTGACGGCGCGCGCGTGCACCTGCAACCCGAGCGGGAGGTGCGACGGGGAGACGCAGCCGCGGAGCACGGCGAGGAGGCGGCGGTCTGGGGAGGCGGCGGCGGCCGTGGTGGAGAAAGTGGTGGTGCGAAGGCAGCATGGCCGTGGCGGCGGCGTGAGCTCGACGCGGCGGATGAGGAGGCGGCGCTGCGGGAAGCGCATGGCAGCCGCCGACGAGGCCGAGTAGGGGAAGCGAGTCGGCGGCGGCGACTCACTCGCCGCGTGCGGTTTGATTTCGAGGCTACGCTTCGATTTTTTTTTTCCTTTCCGAACCATTTAATTTTTAATTTAAAAATAAACTTTTCTTAAAACCTGTCACCGACGTGTCAAAACAAATACTGTCACGCCAGTTTGACCGTGCAAGTCTAGCTGATTTAGCAGCGCACATGCCTGATCTCCTCCTTACGTACGCATCGACTGTCAAGCGTCGCCTGCTCCCACGAAGTTCTTCAACGAGGAACGAGGGAGGAGCCACTCCTTGCGTACTCATCGACTGTCGAGCGGCGCCTGCTCCCACGAAGTTCTTTGACGAGGAATGAGGAAGGAGCCGATGTGCGTGGGGAAGACGGTGTTGTTGGGAGGAAGAAAAGCCGTGCATAATCAATTTAGTCCCAAATTGTGTTCTAACATGTAGCCATTGATTAAGAATACATTTTATCGAATCTCTTTTGAAGAGTGGTATTTGAGCGAAACTTACTTATAATGTTTGATTTCTCCATTTTAAATGGTGTGACAAACATGTCACATTCGCTATGGGTACGTTGTTTTGTCACACCAGATAGGTTAACAATACTCGAAAATTTTAAAGTTTGAAAATAAGTTTTAAAATGGTTCATTTTTAAAATTAAAACGCATTTGTGTTCCAAGGCCGTGACGTCACGAGCGGCTCACGTGCCATCTCATCTACTCTATCTCTCACCTCCGCCCGCCTCGTCGTCTCTCTGACAACCGTACAGCCGCCCGCCTTCCCGCTCCGCGCCGCCGCCGCCGCCGCCGCCGCCGCAGCGCGGGCGTCCGTCCACTCCATGGCGACGATGTCTCGCCGCGCACTCGGCACTGCGTTCGCGGGATTCACGCGGACACCAGCTATGACTCCGACGACGGCCACCTTGCCTTCCTCGTGCGCGTCCCCGGCGCGTCTCCTGCGGTGGCGCCGAAGCGCGGGTGTAGGCGCCCGGCGATTCGCGTCCGGCCGCAACGCGCGGATTAGCATGAGCCTCCGCGCCGGCATCGTCGGCCTGCCCAACGTCGGCAAGTCCACACTCTTCAATGCCATTGTAAGGAACCAAAGCCCCGCCCCTTGCCGCCTCCCTTTGCTTCTTCTGAAGAATTCCGTGCTGTAGTGAACTCGTTTTTAGCTGGAAGAAACTCGAGGAGAAAGAAGGTGATCTTGCTTATTTGTGCTTTTGAGGAGTTATTCCCGATTCATGGATTGGTTTTGGTCGAGGATGAAGCGGGTATGCGGCGTCAATGGAACTGCGCACCAACTGTTTGATTCTTTGCCGCACAGAGACGCAGTTCTCCAACGTTTGACTAGTTAGGATGCTTAACTTAGATAGGACTCGTCACAGATTTTTTACACTGAATTTTCATTTCCCTAGCTGCACGAGTGCTTTTGCAGTAGTGATGATTGTTTGATGGGAAGTATAGTGAATCTTTGACGCAGGAAAATGCAACTGCCGTATTACAGGGGACATATGCCATTCCTCGCAATAATGTACATGCTATTGTTGATTACACTGTAACATAAATTCTTTTTTTAACATTCTCAGGTTGAAAATGGGAAGGCACAAGCTGCAAACTTCCCCTTCTGCACCATAAACCCAAACGTTGGTGTTGTGGCTATCCCAGATGCTCGCTTGCATGTGCTCTCAAAATTAAGCAAGTCTAAGGAGACGATCCCAACATCCATAGAGCTTGTGGATATTGCAGGTCTCGTCAAAGGAGCAAGCAAAGGAGAGGTGCTGATTTCATTAATGACTTCGCTTTATGTTAGGGTGTCAATGTGCATTCTGGCTGATGTTGTTTCTCAGTTCTGACTAGTTTATATAACCATGATACATCAGGGACTAGGAAACCAATTTCTTTCAAACATCCGTGAGGTTGATTCCATCCTTCAGGTCAGTTTCTTGTCGTTTTTATAAATATTTTGCCATCAGATATTTGTCAAGTTCTGGAGACTTTAACCATGCATTTTTCGCATGCCTCATTCCATTGTTCATCAAGTACTACATATTATTCTGTTGTATTTTTCATATTGCTAAGGATAACTTTATATTATTCTCTGGTAGATGTTTTTTCAATGTTCGTAAAGTACCAATTAAGCTTCTATACAAAATTTGAACACATAATGAGTGTCACTTTGTTTCTCTTGGCACTGCAATTCATTGTCGGTACTTTAACTTTCTTGTGATGTCTTATGTTTTGCCTTTGGGGCCTTTGGGGTTTTAATCGTTGAGTTTTAAGGCCTTTTCAGGTTGTGCGATGTTTTGAAGATGATGATATTGTTCATGTGAGTGGGAAAGTTGATCCCAAATCAGATATTGATGTAATTAATCTGGAGCTTATATTTTCTGATCTTGACCAGGTAATTTCGTAACTGCATTATGTTATCTCCTTGCTTGCTTTGTGGGGTGAAAAAAAAACATGTATGGATTTAATTATATGCTTTCTTTTTTGCCATTAACGCTGACAATCGTGTTCGAGATGCAGATAGAGAAAAGACTGGATAAGCTTAAAAAGAGCAAAACTAAAGACCAGCAAGTAAAGGTCAAGGTAAGGTTTTCAGGCTCTTCTCCTTATTTTGATGGTTATTATAGATCCCAACA
The DNA here is from genome assembly GCA_000338895.3 of Oryza meridionalis. NCBI lineage: Eukaryota > Viridiplantae > Streptophyta > Magnoliopsida > Poales > Poaceae > Oryza > Oryza meridionalis. The sequence goes on along the minus strand of CM002526.2, from coordinate 36,500,034 downwards.
GTTCTCACTACTCAGGAACAAGCAGAGAGGACTGGATTGGAAAAAATTCAGACTGTACTTATGGATGGAAAACCTGCTAGATCTGTTGATTTGGCTGACCATGAGAAAGAAGCTATCCAACATCTCTGTCTACTAACTATGAAACCTGTCATTTATGTTGCCAACGTAACTGAATCTGATCTTGCTGAACCTGATAACAACCCTCATGTCAAAGAGGTAGCCAAACTAGCAACAGACTTGGAATCTGGCATGGTTACAATATCAGCTCAGGTTTGTAATACGCATCTACATGAGTACATCTGAGCATTTGTTTACTTAGACATTGATCGATACTACCTAAACAATATGGTCACATTGATCTAAGCAAAAATAAATGTGTGGAACACAAATCAGGTTGAGGCTGAACTTGCTGAACTGCCATTAGAAGAGAGAGTCGAATATCTAAAATCCCTTGGTGTTACTGAAAGTGGACTAGGAAATTTGGTAAAGGCAACATATGACCTTCTGGGATTGAGGACTTATTTCACAACTGGAGATAAGGTGAAATTTTGTGTCAAGGGACTACTTCGTTTCCTGGTTTTTGGTATTACCATTTGATTCCAATTTCCCCCCCTCTTTATCAGGAAACAAAAGCTTGGACTATTCTTGCAGGTTTTATTCTTCTTCACAGTGCTGTTCTTTTGTGACATTTCAATTACTATAGAAACTAAAAGTTTTGACTGTGTGTTAGGCATGACTGCACCTCAAGCAGCAGGAGTTATTCATAGTGACTTTCAGAAAGGCTTCATTAGAGCTGAAACTGTAAGTTCCATAATCACAAAGGTTAACTAATGGTTCTAGTAATTGGCACAATGGAGTTAAGATTTGGCGATATCTATATCTCTTTAGATGCATTTGATCAAGATATTGCTCACTTCCTAGTATTCTTTTAGATATTCTTTTACTGATTTTTCAATGGTCACCATATCCCAGGTATCATATGATGATTTTGTCGCGGCGGGTTCTCTTGGAGTTGCAAGGGAGAAGGGATTGGTAAAACAATTTTGCAATTTATTATGCAACGAATTCTAGGGCTAGAGATATGTGTTCACCTGTTACCTCTGTCACCGCAGTTGAGGTTGGAAGGGAAGGATTACATCGTGCAGGAAGGCGATGTCATGCTCTTCCGGTTCAACGTTTGACAACAACTCAACAATAATAGCAACAGCGAGAAGTTTCAATATATACTCGAATTTTGCACAAGAGAGAAACAGATCATGGGATTTTTTTTTGTCTGAGACATCAACTGTACTTGCGTCATTGGAACTTTGCGGCATCATTGCTTTAGCCCATGGCCTTGTAAATCATTCAAGATAAGCTCTCTACGAAACATTAGAGTATAATTCGACATACCTACTTATAGACTGTCATTTGAGCATTGTAATCTTCAAGCGAAAATTTGATGCGACATCTTTTTTAAGAGTTAAGGGAACTATCCCCAGACTGCCAGTCCAGCCATGTGCAGAAGAAAAAATTGCTAATATTGTTTTGCTCACAACAGATGCTTGATGTTTTGAGGTCACTCCAGATGAAATATCTGTTTTTTTTTTGTTATTATGTTTCAGGAATACTTCCTCTGGTTATAAATACTCTGTATTTGATATTTAGGATAAGAAAAATGGTATGTAAATTTACCTTAAAATCACTATTATATAAAATTGATTATTAAAGTTTATTAAACAGATCTTATCATAAAGACTCCTATATCAAACTTAATCAAGGGTGTTTCTAAAAACTCTGTTTGGCAGTGCTACAGATCTTATATCCACGGTAGATTTGGTGTATGTTAAAAAAATATAGTGATTTAAAGTTTTAAGTTTTATCTAAAATAGGAACAAACTAATTTATAGAAATGTTATCCACATAATCGTAAATCTAAATTCATAGATTTAAGGAATACTTAGGCTTTGTTTGGCAGAGCTCCAGATTTCAGATTCACGATAGGTTTGATGTATTATATGTTAAATTGTAGTGATTTAAAATTTTAAATTTCATCTAAAATACGAACAAATTGATTTATCCAAATATTATACACGTAATCGCAGATCCAAATCCATGGATAGATTTGTGGAGCTAGAAATACTCAGTTTCACAAAATTTTGGAGCTCTGCTAAAGAGGACCTTAGCTCTAAGAAATCTTAATATGGAGTTGTAGAGTCTAATTTCGGCCGAGTTTAGTTCCAAACTATTTCTTCAAACTTTCAACTTTTCTATCACATCAAAACTTTCCTACACACACAAATTTCTAACTTTTCCATCATATTGTTCCAATTTCAACTAAATTTCTAATTTTGGCGTGAACACTCTTCGTGGCATTTGATTAGGGAGAACCGGAGAAGGCAGGAGATTATATTTGCTAAAAGGCCCCTGCAAAAACTACAAATAAGTACTTTATTACAAGGCGTTCTCTCTTCCTTCCTTCTCAGCTTCTCCAAGCTCGCGCGCAATCAAGCCGCCACCGCCGCCGCCGCCGGAGAGATGGACTCCCGCGGCTTCGATTCCGAAGGCCGGGAATTCTCCAGCGCCACCGAGATGTGGGCGCACGAAATCGGCTCCCCGGCGGATGCCCCGGTCTCCGCCGCGGTAGCCGAACCCGCTCCGGCTCCCGCCGCCGGAAGCAACGGGGACGCCGGCGAGGAGGCAGGCGGCGGCGGCGGCGGGAAGCGGGAGGAGTGGTACTCCAAGGCAATCGCCTACTGGCAAGTAAAGAGCGCTCACTCACTCCCTCCTCCTCCTCCCTAAACCCTAAACCCCCCCCAAATCCGAGCGCATTGTCTCCTCGCGGCGAATTCGGCTACAAGTTTTCTTGATTTGGGTGTGCTAGGGCGTGGAGGCGTCGACCGAGGGTGTCCTCGGAGGGTACGGGTGCGTGAACGACGTGGACGTCAAGGGCAGCGACGCGTTCCTCCGTCCTCTCCTCGCCGAGCGATTCGGCGCCGCGAGGCGCCATCTCGTCGCCCTCGGTGAGTTCACTTCTGTGGAAGGATATTCTTTTTAGCTGTTCACGGTGCTAGAGCTATATACAATCGTCGCCTTGCTGATATGCAGCTTGATCCACTTGGTCGATGTCTGAATTTATGGCAGATTGTGGCTCGGGCATTGGGAGGGTTACAAAGAATTTTCTTCTTAGGCATTTCAATGAGGTATGCCTCTGTATGTTTCTCTCACAATCTTTGAGATTGAACTGTAATCATGGACGCTCACATGCTTATCGGTATCATGATATTGTTAGACCATATAGAGTTATCTTCAGTCCATGCAGCTGCTGTTGTAGTACCCACATGATGATATATTGGCAAGAATCAATGCATTTTGTTTTGCCAGTCAAGCATAACTCTAGTAGGAGTTCTATTTTTTGTTCTTTTTTATCTGTAATATTTATTGTTGATGTTCTTTGTCTGTATCTTCCAATGGTTTGTTTTAAACTGGAAATGCTTGTTTTAAACTCAGGTTGATCTTGTTGAGCCAGTGTCCCATTTTCTAGAAGCGGCACGGGAAAATCTTACTGAATGTATGGAAGTAGGGGAAGATACACATAAGGCTGCTAATTTTTATTGTGTACCTCTTCAGGTTGGTTTCTCTACTTCTTTAGATCATTGTTAATTGAAGTTTGATACTTTGTGCTGTTTTCCACTCCATTTCTTATAATAGCATTCATTTGTTGCTTAGGATTTCACTCCTGATGAAGGAAGATATGATGTAATATGGATCCAGTGGTGCATAGGGCAACTTCCTGATGATGACTTTATTTCATTTTTTAACCGTGCAAAGGTGCTGCATTTAACTCATATATTATGTAAATTTTACTGTTACAATGATTTGTTTCTGTTTGTATTGAAGTACTCATCTGTGCTTGACAGTTAGATTTAAATTTTTTGTTGTGCGCAAAAAGATGTTAATATATGCTATAGCATTATACCATTATTTTTATAGAAGGAAACTGGTCTTTTTTTTTCCTTCGATACAGATAAACTTCTTCTTGTGCATGAATACAAAGTTGTTTGTTACTATATACTATCTGCAAATACCTGTTCAGTTGATCAATGATGCTACCACTTCTACCTTGATAATTATGTCTGTTGCACTGCTATATTTATTTTGAGGGAGTTTACAGCTAGTTGGATGCCAATACTTTGTTCTAAATCCATGCCAAGTAGTATTTCTGGTCTTCGAGTCTTTATTTTCAGCCTATTTCTAATTTTATCGAATGAAAAATATCAATATTCATGTTTCTGCACTTATTATTAGTAGTGATAAAATCCGAATTAAGATATTCCATCTCTACGCATTCTAATTAAGTTTGGATTGGTAATATTGCTTCCAGATTGGGCTCAAACCCAATGGATTTTTTGTACTGAAGGAGAATATTGCAAGAAACGGTGAGTCACTGTCTCAAATGGTTTGTCTGATTACTGCGTATACTTTTTGAGAGAAATTTAACATCGTACTTATTTGGGAATTAATATGAGGTACTGCACTTTCAGGATTTGTTTTGGACAAGGAGGATAACAGCATCACTAGATCTGATGCGTACTTCAAGGAGCTATTTAAAAAATGTGGTTTATATATCCATAGCATTAAGGTATGCATGTCATAAAATTGCAATTTTCAATTACAAACTTGAGCGACCTGTAAATCATCTAATCTTGCAATTATAACAGGACCAGAGCGACCTTCCAAAGGAATTATTTGCTGTTAAAATGTATGCATTGGTGACTGAAAAGCCGAAAATTCAAAAAAATGGGAAGAGAAGGCGCCCTAAAAATTCACCCGGTATGATCCGCTCTTGAAGTCCCCCATATTAGATGGGCTATTACACTGTCTGGCAATGAATTGCTAGATGTATGTCTCGAATTTTGCAGATTCATTTTTGTTTGGTGTACATTTCAATTTGAATAGGCACAGTTTTACTGTGGCTACATTGATTTTTTTTCACTTGCCGCTGGATTATTGGATACTGTTGTAACATACTACTCCCTCCATTTCAAAATATATTATGCTGTTGATTTTTCGCATAACATTTGACCATTCTCCTTATTCAAAAAAAGAGAGTAAAATATTGTTTATTTTGCTGTGACTTGTTTTGATCATCAAATAAAGTATAATCTTATATTTTTACATATTTGTACTAAATTTTTGTATAAGACGAATGATCAAACGTTGTACGAAAGTCAATGGCGTCATACATTTTGAAAAGGAGATAATATGTTTATCATCTGATGATTGTGAGGAAATATGTTTCATGAGGGGCATCTGAAGTTCTGAACTGGAACTAGATGGTTCCCATGTGCTTCCAACGCCCCAACTGTCTGTAGATCTGGAATTATAATGGATGAAATTATTGTGCATCTCAACCGGGGATCTGGTGATAAGCAAAGACTCATTGATAGCTGAACTGGGTGTTAAATTTATGTCTGCATTTCATGTGCGATCTGCTGCGACGTCAAGAATGGCTTTCGTATTTGGCTATTTGCCACGTTCTGACTGTCTGATATTTTTCATGAAACAAAAGCCAGAGTTTGCATTTTAACTCTGGCTCGCTTAATAAGAAAAAGGATGTCCTCACAAAGAAAAAGGAAGAAAAAGCCATATCCATGACAGAAATTCAGGAACGAGTAATCTATTTTGTCATAGCTGTTTGACTTCTGAGTAGCTTTTTCGCGCTGTATAAATCTGTAGTGCTAGCCAGTATGCTTGTTTCTCCTAAATAATGCTTCATATTTCTTTATCACTTATATGATTACATAAACGTCATTTTGCCTTTAGACCGAAATGTAGTTGCCAGACAACTCATGACAGGCGTATCAAAAAAAAAAAAAAAACATGACAGGCATGACGGGGACCCAGAAAACGGCATCTCGCATCTGTGACTATCTGATACTCTTTGATGATTGAGGGGAAAAAAATCCTAAGAAAAGAAAACATTTTGTAATTGCACATGCCAATAGAATTGCTAGCTTAACATGGCATATGGATCACATCAAGAACAGCCTATTATCTGAATTCAGAACATTGGATGTCAAGGCAATGAAATGTCTTCTTCACCCACATCAAGGCAGTCATCAGTAAACCACAGGAATTCGAACTGAATGGACATGTGAACCTGTTGTCCCAGAAAGACAAAACAAGCAGTTGTGCCTAGCCTTAATATATTACATATCCTCTAAATTTCTCATGCAAAATAGTACATTTCTGTCAGTGGCTCAGTTGTTCTTCCCGGTGGTCTTCGACGGAGGCAATGTCCCGAAAACGTAATCCCAGAGTGATGAGGTGATGCCAAAGCCTTTGTTTTGGATTCTGAAGTGGTGGTTGAGGTGATACCGCTGCATAACGAGCAAAAGTTGTAAGGAATACAAACCTCATGGGACTTTGGTTGGAACAGCTAGATAATCTATAGCTTTATAAGTGGCACTAAGTTGTCACCTTGAGATTTTTCGCTGGGTCTTTGGATGGTTGTCCATGGTGCAAGTAGTAGTGAGTGCAGTCATACATCACATATCCCAACAGGCCACCACCAAATAGCGCAGGAGTGGTAGTTGGAGTTGCGAAGAACGCTACCAGCTTCCAGAACTGAAAAACCACTTCGATTTAAATGGACCATGTTTTGTGGATACAATTTTTGAATGGAAACATAAGTATGCAGTCTCATCAGATTCTATGCTTGTACAATGGGTTAAGGGAAGTACCGGCACACACAAAATTGCTGTTGCAGTAGGGGGGAATACAAGCCTGAGTGAGTCCATAGGATGCTTATGGTGGCATCCATGAAGAAGGTAATGTGCTGTGTTTGCCCTGCAATATCACATTCAGAGCTACTTGCTGAGAAGAAGGAAAAAAAATCAATAGAATAACCAGCTCAAGGTTGATAATTTCTTACCAATAGGTTTTGGTCTCAATGTGGAATAGGAAGCGGTGCAAAGTATACTCGATCAATGTCCAAATGAATATTCCAAATAGGGCCATTAGACCTACTTCCTGAATAGTATGACCCATCCTAATAGATTTCACAAGCAACCAGCAGACGACAGGCAGCCATATGGTTGGCACAGCAAACCACTTTGTGCGCGTCAAGAACTGGACACAAAAAGTTATGTTATGACAGCTCAGTTTACAAAATCCTAAATAATAATTGGAACGTATAATACCTCCAGGACATCATTTCCGAAAAAGCGTGGACCTTCCTTGCTCACGATAGGTTGATGAACCCATTCCTGATAACGTTCCTCAAGATGGCCAACCTTCATCAAATTCACACCACAAACAAATGTTACTCCAAATGCAAGGCAACTGAACTAGTTTTATTTAGAATCCAGAATTTTACAGCGCATTGCTAGAAAATCAGAATTTAACATTTGACCAACTAACCTTATGGTCAGAAACTAAGAATTGCATGCAAGAAGCTAAAAAACAATAAAAAGGTGAGCATGGCAACGGTATGATTTTCAAGGACAAGTGCCGCAAAAGAACTATTTGCAAAAGACCACTGATAGAGAGCAAATCAAAACCTGGAAAACGAGAGGCTTGTTCAGATCAACGGTGAACTCCTGGACAACCATCTTCCCCAATCTGAACTGCATCACAGAATCACACATCATTATATACATACACAAACTGAACAATCACAACTCAAGAGACAAGATCCAAAAGCAACACTAACTGTACCACAAATACATCCTACCAATGCTGACAGCCGCAGAATGCTAATAAACACCTATCCTAATTACTAAAGAGGGTACCGTAATCACCAACTTTTTGCACTTGCCCACGCTAACGTTTCTTTGACTGGACAACCACACACATGGGACTCCACTAACACAACAACAACAGCAACCAAGCTTCATCTCCATCTCCTCATTTACAGTGCACAACGATCGTTCACACGAATTTGGCAAGAACTAGTGCCATCACAAGAGATTGCCCTTTTCCTGTTCACACGAATCTGACTCGAACCATGCCGCCACGACAAATGCAGGCACGGAAAAATCTCGTTCTAGATCCAATCTTTTCCTTCCCACCAAGAAGTACTCGATCTCCAAGTCGCCATCGGTCAATCCACGAGATCCCTAAAACCCCCACTAGAATTTCGCACCAGCAACTAAACTAGACGACGGCAACGACGACGAATGCCATACTTGCCAAGAACGAAGCAACAAAGCAATGCGGCCGCGGCCATCAAGAACCGACACGAACGGGGCACAAACCCACATCCAAAACCATCAAGACTTCACCCGGGATCGAGTAGGTCGCCGACGTACCTCGGAAGCAGCGGCAATGGCGGTCTCCCTCTCCCACCACCGGAGCCCCTTCTCGCCTTCTCCTCCCCCTCTCGGAGGACGACGACGCGAGGAGCGGAGGAGGAATAGGGGGAAGGAATCCGAGGGCTTATCTGTAAAATCTCCCTGCCTCGCCGGGCTGGAGAAGGACTAGTTCGTAATTACCTGGGTTTTCCAGGGGTGCATCTACAACTGTAACCCGCTAACCCCTCCGGCTCTCTCAAATAGAGGAGGAGGCAGGGAGGGAGGGGGGTGGTGGGCCCGGGCCTGCCAGCTTGGCGATGGCTGTACTGTGTGCTGTGAATCAGTGTGCCGTGAGGGAGTAGTGAACAGTAATCCAGCAAATAATTTGTACTGCAGTTTTGTTATTGATTGGCATCTCATAAGAAAACAAAAAAGATACACACAACTACTCATAGAGAAATGCATCTCTTCACATGAACATGCACAGTTGCACTTGCATTCAAATGGAGACATGGTATGTGTGGTTCGAAAAGGACATTTAAATTCTGCACAATCCCACCCAATTAGAGTCTTAATGTTGATCAAAAGCTGATTATAAATCAAAAACAATTTATTAGTAAAAAATAATTTGTAAATAAAAAATTGTATATGATGTGTCCTTAACGATTTAATAATCAATGTTAAAAAAAACTATGTTCAAAATACCTTAAAATTAACTCCAAATTTATGTTTAAAACTCAAATTTTAGCGACGAATAATTCTTTTTAGAGCAAACAAGGAGACCCTGAGTATCTTTCCTCTCTTATTCGGGACATTCTTGCGAGAGAGATGAAAATTTTTAACCCAAGTTAATTAAGAGAACGATGATGATGAGCCCATGAGCCCATGATTCTGTCTGAAGATCCGTTTTGCATGTGCATGTGCATTCGATTTGACCGGCCGCTGGATCCATGGAGTTTGGATCTGATCTGAAACGGACACTCGGTTGTGTGCACTTGCATTTGCAGCAGAAGTGGCGTATTGTTGGTGAAGAGGTCAGTGGTAAAGCCAAAGAGCTCACAAGTCACTTCCAAGTCACAAACTCGAAGGGTACAGAGGCATGTTTAGAACTTTAGATATGCAGAAAATTCAGAGAATGACAGTTCCTCCGCTATGATCGAGCTCACGATGCAGTCTACCATTCAGCGAGAGGTTAACAGCGTACTCTAGTCCAGAGTGATCTTTAAAACGTTTCAGCTAAGCAAGGTGACACTACCATCGATATACAGAGAAATTGGATATTAGTAACAGACTACACAGAAGCTTCACAAAGATGAGAAAACCGCTACAATACATGTCAGAACTTACAGGTGATTTAGCTCAAGGAGGGCACTCAAAACACTTTTCAAGCCTTCAGCTACCGACCACCAGAGACGTCTTACAAAACGGGACTGCAGCCTGCTACGCAGCACAGGTGACAAAACGAAGCACGGACGCAAACCTCACGCACGTCAGAGAGAAAAAAGAGCACAGCATCACAAAGACACAAAACTCTTCACTGGCAAAACAACCTGTAAAGGGCAAACGGGGCTCAATGCTATTCGGCCTCAGCTTCTTCTTCCTCTTCGTCTTCGTACTCTTCATCGGCTGTGGCGTCCTGGTACTGCTGGTACTCCGCGACGAGATCGTTCATGTTGCTCTCTGCCTCGGTGAACTCCATCTCGTCCATTCCCTCGCCTGTGTACCAGTGCAAGAAAGCCTTCCTCCTGAACATGGCAGTGAACTGCTCGCTGACCCGGCGGAACATCTCTTGGATGGAGGTGGAGTTCCCGACGAAGGTTGCCGCCATCTTCAGCCCCCTGGGCGGAATGTCACAAACACTGGATTTGACGTTGTTGGGAATCCACTCGACGAAGTATGAGGAGTTCTTGTTCTGAACATTTAGCATCTGCTCGTCCACCTCCTTGGTGCTCATCTTCCCACGGAACATGGCAGAAGCTGTGAGGTAGCGGCCATGGCGGGGATCAGCAGCGCACATCATGTTCTTCGCATCCCACATTTGCTGTGTCAGCTCAGGAACGGTGAGAGCACGGTACTGCTGTGATCCACGTGAAGTCAATGGCGCAAAGCCAACCATGAAGAAGTGGAGACGGGGGAAAGGGATGAGATTCACAGCAAGCTTGCGCAGATCAGAGTTGAGCTGACCAGGGAACCTCAAGCAGCATGTAACACCACTCATGGTTGCAGAGATAAGATGATTGAGGTCGCCAACTGCATTGTTAGAACCAAGCAAGCTATCAGTGCCTACTTCTAGTTGAACAGTAATTTAGTGCTATCATGGAGAAACAAGAGGAGACTAACTTACAGGTAGGGGTAGCAAGCTTTAGTGTGCGGAAGCATATGTCGTAGAGAGCTTCATTGTCAAGCACCATACATTCATCAGCATTCTCAACAAGTTGGTGAACAGAAAGGGTAGCATTGTAAGGCTCCACAACAGTATCCGAGACCTTTGGTGATGGGAAGACGGAAAATGTCAACATCATTCTATCCGGGTACTCCTCCCTAATCTTAGAAATAAGAAGGGTTCCCATGCCAGATCCAGTGCCTCCTCCCAATGAATGGCAAACTTGGAATCCTGTAAGTAAAGAATATAAGACCTTGATGTTAGTCATCAATGCAAACAGACTTCAAACATGCATCTATAAAAGACAGCCTTGGGTTAGCAACGCTCAAAAGGCTAAGGGCAGCTAGAAGTTTAGGGTATCACTGTGTCTTCCACAAAACCAGAGTTTGGGAGCAATTGGTCATGTTTCAATAGAAAAGGTATTATATGAGTTAAGGCAAAGGCAATTTTTCACATGTTCTTCTACCAAGCTTTATTAGTTGATGAACTTGTCATGGCATGCAACTAAGACATATTACTTGGGTCTATCGTATTGAATATTATACCTGTACAGCTGTACCAAAAATAAATAATCATAGGATGACCAAAGCAATAAAGTTTTGATTTCATTGTAAACCTTGAAAGACAAGGACACCATTATGTTATGTTTTGAGTTTTGAAAGAATTAAATCCAGCTATGACACAGGTGGACACTACAGGTAAAGAGAAAAGTTCTGTGTAAACATCTAGAACAGCTACAGTAGGAGCTAGATAGGATATTGGTGTTGATGTTGATGCCCATTCCACCAACAAGGCAACAACAATTGATGTTGATCAAGCTACATAAGACAATAGGAGCTCATATACAAAACATAGATTGATGATTGATCCAGTGTATTATGGAGCTTAAAATTCTCAGACACATCCCTACCAAGATATGAAAAATAAACCACACAACGGCATGATAATCTACATGCGAATTGGCCATTAGAATTTAGAACACAAGTAGCACAGATGACCGATTATCATGCTAGACAACAAATAACACGAAGGCATACTTATAGAGAAGATCCACAGCAACGAACAGTTCAATTCGATACATACACCACTACAATTAACAGGACTACGAATTGGGGAATGTCTAAATGCTAAAACCGCTTCTCCCTTAAATGCGAAACTGGCACCGATGCTAATCGCACTCCATGGTTTCAAAAAAAGACGTTAATCGCGCTTCCACCCGCTACAAGCTCAGATCCGTCCTAGATCTAACTCGATGATGCAAAGCCTCTCTCGGATCTAGCTAAACCACACGGAATGGGATACCTTGTAAGCAGTCGCAGTTCTCGGCCTCCTTGCGGACGACGTCGAGGACGGAGTCGATGAGCTCGGCGCCCTCAGTGTAGTGACCCTTGGCCCAGTTGTTGCCGGCGCCGGACTGGCCGAAGACGAAGTTGTCGGGGCGGAAGATCTGGCCGAAGGGGCCGGAGCGCACGGAGTCCATGGTCCCGGGCTCGAGGTCCATGAGCACGGCGCGGGGCACGTACCTCCCGCCGCTCGCCTCGTTGTAGTAGACGTTGATCCGCTCCAGCTGCAGGTCGGAGTCCCCCGCGTACCGCCCCGTCGCGTCCACGCCATGCTCGTCGCAGATCACCTCCCAGAACTTGGCGCCGATCTGGTTCCCGCACTGCCCGCCCTGGATGTGGAGGATCTCCCTCATGGCTTCTCTCCCCCCTCCTTCGCCGCCCGGGATCGCGCCGCCGCTCGCCGGAGCCGGAACCGGAGCCGAAGACGACGAGGAGAGTAGCGAAGCGGAGGAGACGGGGTTGCTTGCTTGGGGTGAGAATTCGAAATGGTTTTTTTCGCCGTCTTTATACCGCCGGACGCCTCCGTGGGTGGGAGAGGCGCGTGACTTCGGGTGGGACCCGGCGTCCAGTTGACGTGGGGCCCACGCGCAGGCGACACCAGCTGTGCCGTGGCTGTGGAGTGGGGTTGATCTGGACCGTGCGTTTCGCCATCGGACGGTCCGGGACCGGAAGTTTCTGGAAGCGGATCAGAGGTATCGCTCCCCCCCGGTTCCAGCCTGGCGCAACCGAAGATGGGGCCCACCTGCAGCGGCAGATGTAAGTGGGTCCCACTTGCCAGGATGGCATAAGAACAAGTTTAATAGTATAGCTAATCATGACTCCAAATCATTTATAGTCAATTTAATAGCTAATTCATATAATAGTTATCTATAAACATGTACTACATCTGTCCCAAAATAAGTGCAGACGTGGATATTCGTGCCCAACGTTTGACCGTCCGCCTTATTTGAAAAATTTGAAAATATTTAGTCACACGTAAAGTACAATTCATGTTTTATCATCTAATAGCAATAAAAATACTAATTATAAAAAAAATTAAATAACACGAACGGTCAAACGTTGAACGTGAATAGTGTAAAACTGCACTTATTTTGAGACGGAGGGGGTACTATATAATTAACGTCCGGTCCCACATGTCATACACACATGTATATTGGAGTTTGTGCCTGTAGTCCGTTGATCTTATCTCTCATCTTTTATCTTTTTAAAATATATTTATAGCTGGTTTATAGTATGCTATTGTACGTGCTCTAAGCTAGAGAGGATGGATGTGGTGGGGTCGTACTACCTTTGGGATAGGGTGTGTTGCTGAAGGAAGGATGATTAGATATCAAATTGTGACGGCAATGGATGTGGTGGGGTCGTACTACCTTTGGGATAGGGTGTGTTGCTGAAGGAAGGATGATTAGATATCAAATTGTGACGGCAATTTAAGAGGATCATGGATGATAGCGATGCTTGACTGGTAATCCAAGCAACGCATGGATCATGAATGTCAAAGCATGTAGTAGCTGTTCCTGTTGCTAAGAAAGATGAAAGAGACCAATCACCAGCAGCAACCACACTGATACGGGCCTATCAGAAAACAAAAGCAAGCAACGATAACATCTGGGGCTGAATTGGCCGAAAGTACAAGCCAAACTTATTTATTCTTATTCATGAAAAAAACATAAGCCGAATTCGCTACAACAGGATGAGTTTGCTGTTGGAAGTTTGCACAAAAAGGAAGAGTACATCAGCATCAACCGGTTGAGGCAAATCATGGGATAAATTCCCCTCTAGCAAAACTGAAGTTAAAGCATAATCGATCATGTCATTGCGATGGTACACGGATGGTGATGCTACCGACCGATGAAACAGAGCATGTCAGGTTCATCAAGCAGACGAGCTGTTCTTCATTGATCAGGTGAAGATAGGGAACAGTTGTTTCCTTAGGTAGGATAGGATGCAATAGCCGCTTTGTCCTGATGCTTGATTAAATCTGGAACTAGAATGCCTTCTTCTCGTACGACACTAGCCCATGTATCCCCCCTTCAACTTGGGCGGCGCCAGTCCTCACCTGAAAAGGAAGATGGTAAAAGTTCAATCAGTTCTCTGTTCTCTTTTTTTTTTTTTTTTGGGGGGGGGGGGGGTGGGGGGGTAAACAAAATCAGTATAGCATTAGCATTTCAAGAGAAACACACATGGTAACAATGCTATGAACATAAATAATTTGGGAAAATTTTAAATCAGTTCATGTACTTTATGGACTACACTCAAGGCATATTCTTGTGCATTTTGTCAGTTTTATTCGACCACAATGTTCAGTTAGCTACTAGTATGTCGTTTTGGTTCTTACTAAAAGAGAGACTTCATTTGATGGTATGAACAAACGGCTGATTATACTTGGCAGGGATAGTTTGGTCGTGAGATGAGGTAAATTGTCCCTTAAATCTTGAAAACAAAGGTCAAGCATAACAATAACAGAACATTCCTCGAGAATTTCACTTGGGGGTGAAAATCATATGCCTTGAAGCCTTATCACAATATTAAAACTTATTGATCTATAATCCCTTGGAAATTTTACTATGTTTTAGCTGGCAGAGAATAAGCTTAAAAGCAGCCAGTACTGCACAGGAAATAAGATTCATACTCTATAAAATAGGGAGTGGAACAGCTTAGTCACCATATCTTAGCTGTTTACTTGTGATACTAAACTTTTTTTCAATTTACAGGCAGAAAGGCAGCATTTATCCTGTAGGCATGTGTAGTCCTAGAACCAAGGAATGTGTCCATTATCTTCTAAAAATTGTACTGTTAAAAAGCATTTTATCCAATCTAAGATGCTTAACATTATTATTCAATTTCATAATCTAAAAAATGCTAAAAGGAAGAGTAAAAATGCTGTCCAGCATGGAGATACCTCTAATCTGATAGTCTCCGACCGCAGTAGATCATGAGCTGACTGCAAAGATGATGCACCAAGATCTTGGAACCCTTGCTTAACAGCTTGCATTGTATAAGGAATGAACCTCAGCACAGAACCTTTATCAGCAACTGCTCCAACAACTCCCTGGGCGACTTTAAGCTTGAGGGTATCACCTAGGTACCTGGCGTCACTCCCCTTTGTCATTGCTTCGAGAGAGCCCATGCCTCTGTATTTTTTAACTCGGCGGCCATCCTAAAAGCATTCCAAGAACCACAATTTCAGACAGGAGGGAGTGAAACAGCAGGTACGTGTAATAGAATAACATAAATATATTCAACCAACCAACACTATAAGCAATTAAAAACCCACTTTTACGACACAGTGCTAGAAACGACACAAGAAAATGCTGATGACATATTAATTATAATAATTCAAATTTTTTTTAAGGATTTATGTTGCCCATTAAATTACATGATACTAGCAATACATGCATCACATTGGCAATCTAAGATAGGACAATAATAGCTACTGAGGCAGCTTATCACCCCATTTTTACTAATATGTTGTAGTAATAATCCAAAAGCAGGTCAAATTAACTGAAACATCTGCAAATGGAAAATGCTGAGGTGTGGTTTCACCCAAAGCATCATTGAAGAATAATAGTGGTTATCCAAAACCATGGTTTCTAATTACCAGATATGACCTCAAAACAATTAGCTAGAACAATCTAGCCATGCCACTGGTTGCAATAGTTGCAGAAATAATAAAGAACTAACATGGATACTTCAGGCACACAGATTGTGATCACCAAGAGTGATGTGAAAGACCAATAGAACACACATATATCTAGTATTTACACTTAACAGAATATGTGCAGGCAATTGGTTCAGTCAGAGCAATCTCATATAAAGCACAGAAAGCAAATTGTCTCAGTGTCTCTTGCTACTTTAAGGTTTGTTGTGTTTTAAAAAACTGTGATTTCCAGCAGCCATGTTACTAATATTGTCATCCATGAAGCAAATATTCAGAAGCAACATATCTAAACACACAATCATCTTATATAGGAACTTTTATGACGACCTGATTAGCACTTTTATGGCATCAATTATACCAAAATATTGCCTAAACATTGATGGCGTGTTTTCATTGCAGTGGTCACATGGGATGTACATTTGCATGTGCATGGCATGTGGGTCTTCCTTCAAAGTATCAATTTAATCTGTACGGTTGTACAGACTCGGACAGACATCATTAAAAAACTTCAAAATAGTTTATGCATGGTAAAAGCATATGATAAATAAAATCACATGCTGAACCTAAAAATTCCTGCAGAAGCTTTAAAAAATTGAATACCTTGTACTCGTAAGTACCAGGAGCTTCATGGCTGCCAGCCAAGAAGCTACCCATCATAACAGTGGATGCCCCCAGAGACAAAGCCTTCACAATATGTCCAGAGTTTGAAATTCCACCATCTGCAATGACTGGCACATTGTGATCTTTGGCATAAGATGCAACCTTATACACTGCTGTAGCCTGTCGCACAGAAAGGCAAGAAACAAGTATCAAACACATGCAGCACACAGCAGTGCCAAAATTCTTTGGTATTTATACGATATATACCATACATACACCGCATTTGTTGTACCTCTATAACATATGTATCCGCCACATGTCTCATGATCACTTATTATACAAAACTCATTTCAAGTTTAGGTCTTAAAACAGCAGAAAAGGAATGAGCTAGACAAGGTTTCAATACATCACAGAACAAAATCTCGTAAAGAAGCCCAGGTTCCACAGGTATGAATGGGAGGTTGTAGCAACTAACACAAAGTTCACACTTTAAATGTAACGTCCGGACAACCCAACTGCCTAATTAAACAAGAAGAACCTAACACCTACTCATTATCACTTTGTGCCATCTAAAAATATGAAACAGAATATCCATATCTTCCTGAGTGTTGGTGGAAATGGAAGACGCTGTAGGTCATCCAACTAGTTTAGAACTTTAGATGCTTGTGATAACAATGCAGAGATGAAGCATCCAACTAGTTTAGATGCTTGGGATAACAAGGCAGAGATGAAGGATTATAAATTAGAGCAAGGCATCAGAATCTAGTTTAGATGCTTGGGATAACAAGGCAGAGATGAGGATTAGAAATTTTAGTAAGGCATCAGATTCTGGGCCTATTTGGATGGCTGCCAAATACTGTCGCACATCAGTTAGGTGGATTTGACCAAATATGGCTGGTGCTTTTGGTTTGTTACTATCACTACGGTGTGCCACACTTTCTAACCCTTTAGCCCCACTTGTCATCAACTCTCTCGATAGCCAAAATAGGCCACAAGTGTGGTGACCAATTTTGAGACACAAAATCTGCAGCTTGCCACACTTTCAGCACGGAATTGTGGAAAAGTGGGGGTACAAGTAACCAAACAATGTTTGTATCTCGTTACCAGACCTCTAAATAAAACAAAAGCATCAGATGGTTCTCAGAACAATAGGCAGCACGGGCATGCTGGTCATCCTATGAATGGCAGAGGATCCACAAACTAGATAACTAATAAATTCTCCAGAAGGTTGAATGTATTGTGCAATTGAATTTAACAACGCAGGAAGAAAAAAAATTATGGGAACTTTATTGAGCATTTACCTGTCCCCGGCCCACGGCACAAACCTCCTGGGTAGTGCAAATTGAGCCAGAGCCCATCCCAACACGCAATCCATCCACCCCAGAAGCAACTAAATTCTGTGCCTGCGCAATCGTCACTACATTGCCTCCAATCAAGTCCACTTCCGGGTACATCTTCTTTGCATACTTGATCATATCAATCTGGTAGATAGAGTTCCCCTGCGAGCTATCTACAACAATCGCATTTGCCCCTGCCTTAACTAGCTGCTCCAGCCTTCGCTTGTCATCCTCACGGGTCCCAATGGAAGCCGCAACAACAAACTTCCCGTCTGCTCCAAGAGACGGCTTGCCTAGCTTCGGATAGCTCCGGATGCGCTCCACATCATTGACAGTGATGAGGTCGATTACCTCACCATCATCGGATACAAGAGGGGCGTAATCCAAACCCTCGCCCGCGAGGAAGGCCGCCGCCTGCTCGAAATCAAAAGAGGCGGACACCGAGCGCGGGGCGGGGCGCATGTACTCGGAGACAGGGAGGGGAGCCTGACGAGAGGAGGTGTCGGCTGCAACAGCGACGCCGACGAGCTTGGAGAGCGAATCGCCGCGCTCCGTGACCAGGCCGTAGTCGTGGCCGGCGAAGTCGGAGAGGGAGGGGGTGGAGGCGGGGGAGAAGAAGGGGACGGATGAGACGAACGGGAGGCGGCGGGACTTGGCGGCGCGGACGATGGAAGCCTGGAGGTGGGGCTCGGTGTTGCAGTGGACGACGGCGGCGGCGCCGAGGGATGCCATGGCCGCGGCCATGGCGGCCTCGGAGACGGTGTCCATGGGGGAGGCCACGCAGGGGATGGAGAGGGGGATGCGGCGGGAGAGGCGGGTGGAGAGGTCCACGGCGTCGGCTGGGAACCCGATGTAGCCCGGGAGGAAGATGACGTCGTCGTAGGTGTAGGAGACGCCCTGCGAGAAGAGGCGCGGCGCCGCGAAGCCGTCGTCGGCGAGATCGGCGCTGCTCGCCGCCATGGGTGAGGTTGGAGGTTTTAGGGTTTTAGCGGCGGCGGCGCGGTGGGTGAGGATGATGAGAATGGGATGGGAGACGTGAACGGCTCAGGGTTTATGGCTAACATTTGGCACTAAGATAAAAAGCGGTTTGGCGGGTAGCGCTCGGTGGATGACGTGTGGGCCCATGGTAATGTTAGGCCGTCTGAATTTTTCGACCGACGAGCGGGTCCCACAGAACCCTTTTGGAGGGCAACACACTTATGCACACGAGCTCTCACGTGTATACACGTGCACACCAACTAAAAAATGTTACCAAAAGATCTAGAAAAATTCATACACGTACTTTCAATAGTATTACACCTAGAGTTAAAATCTTAACCTCGAATTCATTATATTTTAGCCGTAACAAAAAAAAATGAAAAATCTGACAGTTTTAAGCTTACAATTAGAATTTTATCTTTTTTTTTATTCTCTATGTAGATACGACTTTACACGTAGATATAATACTATTAAAAATATATGTATGAATCTTTTTATAATTTTTTGTGATAATTTTTAGTTGATGTACATGGTGTATACACACGAAACCCTGTGTGCATGGGATACGCTCCCCTTTTGAGTAGCATCGGACCCGCCCGCAAGTCTTGCATCGTAGATATTTTCTTGGTAAAAACGGTTTACACGCTTTTGAATTTTTATTTTAGAGAACTTGGCTTTTGAATTGTCTATCGCTAAAGAAATGGAGTTGTTTTGTTGCTAATACTCCTACCTTATTACAGTATCATGTCTTTTTTTTTATAGACCTCATTACATCACACAACACGTATTATAATCATTTTTGATCAACGACAAAAACATAATTGAACTTAAAATTAGTTCAGAAACCATAAACATACTCTGGGAGTATCATGCCTTGTATAGAAGAAAAATATAAATATTAAATTTTATTTTTAAGATTCTCTTAAGATGTATCTAGAACATGTAACGATCAAATGTTGGATTCAATCAAGGAAGTGTTACGAAATTTTGGATGGTCTCGTCCATACCATTAGATAGGATTGACCCCGGTAAATAGGCACCTCACCCCTCTACTCTACCGCAATGAACCGCAGTGGTTTAGTCGCACCTCCTCATCTCTTGACACTCCTTACACTCGACGTGATTGTTATATCCATCATGTCCTTTGATTGAAACCATTTCCCTATGTATAAACCAAACATTTGATCAATGAGAATTACTCATCTCTCTCCCTCTCGTTTCATTCTCAACAATTTGTTGGTAATATTTCATTAAATCACACGGGACATATTGCAATCGTTTTTATCAATCATAAAACATATTTTAACTCAAAAAAACAGTCCAGAAACCAAAACACATAATCCAGGAGTATACCATGCCTTGTATAGAAGAGAAATATAAATATTAAACGTGAATAAATATATGTTGGATTTATACATTAAAAATTTTGAAAATATTTTTTAAGCCATAAGTCAGGAATTCAATTATATGGACGCGTGTAAAACCATCAATCTTTTTGAACAAGTAACGAAACAATTAACTTATATCAACAAGCACGCGTGTAAAACTGTACATTGAAGAGGTTGTCCCTACATTTCTCTTTCCCCCTTTTCCATTCGAATTCCTCCTCATTTTATTCTTCCCGAAAAAGTCACCTTTCAAACACTTCCCAACTCATCACGCCTCTGGCAAAGGGCCCACAAACTCAGTCAGAGCCAGCCAACCCGACCCCATCCCAGCCGTTGGATTATCCCTTCCCCGCCGTCCAAACCCCACGTATCCTAAATCCCCCCACCCCCTCACCCAACCCAGCCACTGACACCCCTCCCCCACACAACAAATGGCCCCACCTGTCAGTGACACATAAAACCCACACGCGACGTGCAACTCCCCGCCTCCACAACTACTATATGAACGCGCCCCCTCGCGAATTTTTCCTCTCCACACCAAAAGACGCCGCCCAACTCGCGAAGGCGGAAAAAGAAAAAAAGAGAGAAAAAAAAAGGAAGAAAAAAAAAAAACTCGCGCACAGCAACCGAATCATCTGCCTCCTCCTCAAGTAGTCTAGTCCTCCTCTCTTCTCCGTAGTCTGCGTGCGATCGAAGCAGAGGCGAGGCGAGGCGCGGCGCTCCTCCTCCTCCTCCTCCTTCCCCTCCGGCTCCGATCCCCATGGCGTTCATGCGCTCCCACGTGAGTCGATCTCCTCCTCCTCTTCCTCCTCCCTGTTCTGCTCTGGTTCGTTGCGGCGGTTGCCGTTTTGGTTGTGGTGCCTGCGGGGCGGCGGCGCGGCGGGGGTGGTTTAGATCTGCGTGGTCTGGATCGAAGCCCCCTCTCGTGATCCTTCTCACGGTGTGTTGTTTGGATCCGGTCGAATGGGTTTCATCTGACCGCTTGACGTGAGATCCACTGGCGTGGGAGGAGTTTCGTTGTGTGCCGCGATGGATTTATGGAGATCGTTTTGGTTTCGTGTGGTTGATGACGTGATTTGTGGACGGTTCTGGCTAGCAGGTAGATGAGAGGTTTTTAGGGGTGATTATATGAAATTGTTTATGGCTAGTTTGGGATTAGATAAAGTTGGTTACTGTATTTGAAGTTTAGTGTTTTAGATTCCTCGTGGTCAGATTGCATGTCTAACGGTTTCTCTGTTTTGACTGCAATTATATGATTTCTCTTATTATCTTAGTGTATATATTTGTGAGATGGTGCAGTAGGGAGCGATGGTATGTAATGCATTAGAAACTGGTCGGAGAATAGGCAAGACAGAAATGAAAGGGACTGATTGGGAATAGGCGAGACTTAGAAATGAAAGAGCACGCTGAGGAAAGTATCCAAGAGATAATAGTTTGGTTTTGTGGGCGGGGAATGGAGCATTGTTCTTCAGCAGCCACTTGACTTGGATTTATTTATGTCGGCGTTGGATCGCCAGGTACGTTAGGCATCATACGGAAGTATTTTAGAGTCAATTGAAACAATCTATGACTTCTACATAATGGATTATGCTATCGTTTCTGTTAAAAGTTTGTGTCCTTGTTGAGTGACTACCTATCAGGGTAGAACAATATTTTTCCACATTGGAGATATTCGGAAGATGCCTCTTTAATTATAGGATTTTTGTGGAGTTCTGAAAAGTAGAGAGACTTATTTCTGCTGTCACCTACCTTGTATTGCCTGTACAGCATAATTGACCGCTTATGTGGCTTAAGCGCTACAAGGTTGGGTACCCATTTCTTTGCAAGGCCTTGTTTTAGAACACCAATATTTTCAGTCTGCCAGGGTAAAAGGCCAAAAGTGGTCAAGTTAACCTGACACAACTACACAGCTGTGCTTTTTTTAGGTTCGGTGTGGCTGAGTTAATTAAAGAATAAACTGTATAATTAAGTTTTTATGATGCCCAAATATCAAATTTCCAGCCATGTAATTTACATATGATTCTTAATTTTTAATATCTTAGTTTTATCCTAATAGATTCATATTCAACTCATCTTGTCAACCCTGGGTTCTGGGCCTCTGTGCTATTTGATTTAAATATTTGTACATTTTTTTTCTGTTTGAACATGTTCTTTTACTGTCTATGAGTTCTGTGGCCAAACAGAAAAAAAAAATACCCAAGCCAAGTTATGTTACTGTTAAGTGTCAACAATTTTACAACAAGTCGATTACTGACATAGTAGTTTGTTATACCAAATATCATTGTTACATATTTTGCCATCTGCACATGTGAATGTTCAGGGCTCAATGATATGCAGAATGAGTTAGCAATCTCATGGCGACTTACAAGTTTACAATATGATTCTGAAAGTTTAGCACCACTCTGTCAAACTAAATAAGATTTATCTAGAATGGTCTTTGCTTCTGTTTATTGGCTTACTTCACTTTTTTTTACTCGAATATTGAATTGACATGTGATGTTTAATTTTGAACAGTTTCTCTTATTATTAGGTATTGTTTTTATTGATCATGTTGTCAAGTGTCTGTAATTCTGTTTGCAGTCCAATGCATCCTCCGGTATGGGGGTTGCTCCTGACATCAGGGACACGTTCCTTGAGCTTCAGATGAAGAAAGCATTTCGCTATGTTATCTTCAAAATCGAGGAAAAGCAAAAGCAAGTTGTTGTGGAGAAGACCGGGGCAACAACTGAGAGTTATGATGATTTCCTGGCATCTCTCCCAGAAAATGACTGCAGATATGCCCTCTATGATTTTGACTTTGTTACTGGGGAGAATGTGCAAAAGAGCAAGATTTTCTTCATCGCCTGGTGAGCTTCCTAATCACAAATCCACTTTGTTATGCTATACATATAGCAGCTACATTAGCTGGAGTGGTTCTCTACCTTAATCCTGTTTAGTCTTAAGTAAAAGTAGTTGGGGGCACTTTAGAGGGGCACAAGTAATCATCAGTGTTTTATATCATTGGCTCCTTACTGTGTTAATAAAGGCATTTATGAACACTGATTAGATCTTTGCTATAAGAATCTGGAAGTGATGACAGTCTTAACCTTCTCTGGTTTGTACTTGCTGTTGGTAATCCAATATAGTATTTAGGAGCTTAGTGGAGTATGATAGTATCTGATCTGAAAGGCGCTTATAATTTTTACATGCCTGATATACACGATCTTTGCTTACTTTCTGATATATTGCATCAGGTCTCCATCAACATCCCGGATCCGTGCTAAGATGCTGTACTCCACCTCCAAGGATCGGATCAAGCAAGAACTTGATGGATTCCACTACGAGATCCAGGCGACCGACCCAACTGAGGTAGACCTTGAGGTCCTCCGGGAGCGGGCTCATTAAGGCCCTGGCCCTGATGATCGATCACCTGCGAATCTCAAGTCAAGACGCAAATTCATCCTATCAGTGATGCTCCCTTGCGATACTATTGTTAATAAGAAAGATATCCATGTTTCCTGTAAAACGTATCCCCATCATCATCATCGTTTAGCCTTGCCTGCATGATTCTAGCTGCAGATGGAGTGTTATCGGAGATTTACCCGTATGAGGTCTCAGAGCCTGTAAAACGTATGAAACACCCTCTCCCAAACTCTTATATTGTGGTATTAATATGGATTACTGGGTGTGGATTGTCCTACATGTTTTTGTCGCTTTGCCTCTCGTTGTCTCGTGTCATTCTGGAACATTATGCTAGCTGGAATCACCGTATGGCCACCAACCTGCATGATACTGTAATTCTACTGAAGAAACATTCGTTCTCGGCTTTTCCAGTGTTTTTGACCCGTCATTTTCCCTCGTGTCGTGCGCCGGCGGCCACTTGGTTCCGTGTAAAACGCCACCGCGACGATCTGGTCTACCTACCTGGACCTGGCAACCAACCAGCCAATTGTTTCTCTCGCAACGCACCTGGATCTCTCGCGTGTCATACAGAGGCGTTTGGCTGTGCACAAGGCCACAGAAGGGACAATTTCATCGAGCCTGTTCAATTCGATAAGATGCACCTTCTGTTTAAATCGAGCCTGTTCACGCCATCTGTTTAAAAAAACTAGACAAACAGTAGTAATTCTGATGAAGAAAATGTCTGACAAAACTTTGTACACCGCAGGCTATTCTGTACTACTAACTTCGTTCTAAACTACTCCCTCCGTCCCATAGTATAAGGGATTTTGAGTTTTGTTTGCATTGTTTGATCACTCGTTTCATTCAAAAAATTTGTGCAAATATAAAAAACTAAAAGTTGTTCTTAAAGTTCTTTGGATAATAAAGTAAATCACAAAAAAATAAATAATAATTCCAAATTTTTTTGAATAAGACGGGTGATCAAACAGTATAAGCAAAAACTCAAAACCCCTTATATTATGGGACGGAGGGAGTATTAAGGGATTAGACTCGTAACACAGAAAAACTTTGCACATGGCAGGTATCATCAGATTAGATGACTAGGGATCATCCCTGTACAAGCTACACAAAACTCCTCCAACATCAGATTAGCAGTAGCTATCAATCACAGTGCTAAGCCGCTGAACACGCAGAAGGCAGCCGGCAATTCCTTGATAACCATCTCTCGCCCTCCCCAGTTCTCCATCAACATCTTGAAAGGAGGCACGCCATTTTCACCTTCAACATGCTGCTTCTGATGAGCTCAACGATTGCCTGGAATTGCACGATGCTGCAAGGGATCCTTAAAACGCCCTCCTGTTCATGCCCAAACTCCATTGCTGCCAGCTCCAGCAACACAAAGAAGTAAGGGTGGTGAAGCTCCTCCATGTGGATCACTACCCTCTTCATCTCCTCCCCCTCGCCGACGAGCACCGGGATGCGCCCTCGATGAACTGAGAAGATCTCCCCCATCCTCCCTAACTAATGTTTCTTAGTTGGAGAAATGGTGATGCACCTTGATCCTCCCTTGCTTATATATAAGCAAAGGTTTTTCAAGTTGCAAACTTGCAATGCAGATGATTTCAGTGGGTGATCTTACTGGTTTGGCCATGAACATTTTTTTTATATTGTCCTATGCATTTGTCTTCTGGTTGAATGAATGAGAGTAGGATCTACCAAACAATATGAAAGATTGACAATTGCTGAAAACAATGGGACTAAATGCAAACTAAAGTAATCATATGGTCATTTTCATGCACTTTAAAAGGAGTAGTTTATATAGAGTCGGAGAGCAACGACTAATGCGACAAAGTACATCCTGTACGGATATTCTAGATGACTCCATTATCCCTGAACTCCTGAAGATATGATCAAAAAACTTTATTGGTCGTGTCAAACTGTTGGAATAGGAGAGCTGTTTTTGACATGTCAGCACATGAGAAATCAAACAATACAATACTATAATATACTATCAGGATTCAGGCATCCCATGTCCAACCTGAATTTCTTGATTAATGACATCCCTAGCTTCTGGTTCAATTGAATATCTTAGTAGACGACATGTACAGTCATCAGATCTATCTCTAATCTCTTGGGAATATATTAGATTTGGATGGTCCATAGCAACCAGTTTTTATGTTTGACATGTCATTTTTCTAGCATTATTGGCCAAGATTTATCTTTCATCAGTATTTTTTTTTTGCGGGGCATCAGTAATTCAACCATTTTAGTACTGCCATTTATCAATGTCTACATGTCAATGCTGTCTACCTCCGTACGGATGTACCTCTTCGATTCAGTGAAATAGAAAGAACAAAAACTAAGATGAAGAATGCACAGTCATATATTAATACACGTTGAGAAAATACAATTAGGCTGCGTTTGACTGTTGCGGTTAGGAACAAATCCCTCTTAAACGCGTAAAACGGAACGATCCATCAACACATGATTAATTAATTATTAGCATTTTTTGATATAATTTTTTAAAACAACTTTCGTGTGTGTGTGTATATATATATATATTAAAAAAATACCGTTTAGTTGTTTGAAAAACTCGTCAGGTTCTGATTTACTGTGTAGGAGGAATCCAATTCGGTTGCGGTTCGTGCAGACTGAGACTCAAAATCCGACTGCACTCCGACGGCTGGGGCTGTTTGTACTCGGCTTCGTTCTTCCTGCCCATGCACTCTTCGCCTACATAAGAGATAGATAGCCACAGGACTAATTTCTTCACCAACAAACATCGATCTGATCCAGCGAACGTGTGCGTGGAATTCACACAGCTTCTTTGGTGCTCAGAGTACGGTATTTTTGGTATTTTGATGGATCCGCTCCCTTTTTCCTGCCTCGCCCTGTACGAAGACGCGGACACGCCAAAGCCGACATTCTTCGACATATTCGAGGAGGCGAAGATCGAGTGCGCCATCGACAGCCTGACCAACAACAAGAAAAAACTATGGTAGACGCCTCAGGGATGGATCCTAGTCCGCGACGCCGCCGCCGCCACCACGTTCCTGCAGAATCCTCGTGATCCCGGCGACAAGATTCACCTGCCACATCTGCCCGAGGACCTGCCGAGCAAGTCCACCTGCGTCCTCTCCGGCAAGCCGACGATCCCTGGTTGCGTCGCGCTGCTCGTCGAGCCATTCGCCACCGTCATCTGGTACCTTCACGTCGGCGAGGAAGACGGCGAGTGGACGAGGCACGAGTACGACATCGGAACGCAGCCACTGGACCCGCCCATCGACGGCGAGGACCACGAGAAGGTGCCGATATGCTCGATCGCCGCTTGCCGGGGCAAGTTCTACTTCAACGGTACACTCTCCGACATCGGCGTGCTCGAGTTCTCTCCCTCCGCCGCTGCGACATCGACATCGCCGGTGTTCAGCTCCCTCGAGCTCGCCGGAGAGTTCGAGGTCGTGTACAGGGCGAAGGTATTCCTGGTGGAATCCGGCGAGGATCTGTATGCTGGTGTACCGCGGCTTTCGCTGCGACAAGACGGGCTACGAGACCCGGGTCTACAGGATGGATTTCTCCGAGCAGCCGCCGCGGTGGCGCACGGCCGGTGACCTCGCCGGCGGCGCGTTCTTGCTGTCTCCGTGGTATTTCGGCGCGACGTGTTCGGCCCGTGAGCTTGGGCTGCACGAGGATTGTGTCTACGCGTTCGTTCCTGGGGATGATGAGGTGCCTACGTGCTTGAAGATGTCCAGCGTGAAAGATGGATGGGATGATTTCGTTGATGTTCCAGCGGCACACAGGGCATTGTGGATTCTGCCCACTGATCCATATATAGTTTAGGTTTTTTTTCTCTTTTGTCATGGCAAAAAGGTTTAGGCTTCAGAACCATATCGATAACTCGTTCAAAAGAAAAAGACCATATCGATAAATTTGATCGCTGTGTTTTTTTAATCATATTGTAGCCTATAAAAGTACTCTTGTTAAATCAAGTACTCTTGTTAATCTTGGATTTTGACCGTTCCAATCTTTCATTTTGCATCAAGGTGTCAAACTGTATTTTGGCACAGTTATCTACATTATACAATTATACTTACTCCCTCCGTTCTGATAATACTTGTCGTTTTAATAAGAATAAGCCCATAAGGTCAAACTTTAGAATTATTGATTATGAATTATTTTTAAAATATTTGTCTTTCAAATATGATGATTACAATTAGTCTTAAAAATTACTTTAAAAAATCATATATTTGTTAATACTTTTATACATATTATAATAGAAAATAATGGTTAAAGTTATTTTTTGGAGACCGTGTCCTTATCCAAAACGATAAGTAATATTAACCCGGAGGGAGTAATACCATTGGAATAAATTTTGTTGGAAAGAAAAGGTTCAATGTTTGAGGTGTCCCTGAGATGGATTTTCACATGCTAAGGAGAAGAATCAGGAGCTTCATGAATTGGTGTGATTCATGGCTCCACTTAGCACAATCTGAACAGTTTAGCAATCCTTTAGTTGAAATTGTTTCTCAAAATTTTCAAACTCAATTAAGAACTACTGAAAATTTTCAAACTGAGTGCACCTTGGCCCCATTATCTCAACAAGCTTTGCTGGTTTAGCATGAGATGAGACTCTGTAAAGTTTATATGTCCTGAGTAGTGCATGTCCCTAGTCATGCATGTTTCCAATATCAGCTACCTGTGTGGATGAAATTATCTGCCAATATCAGCTGATTCAACTGAACTTTCATTGAGTCCTTACATCTTTTCTCGTCCTTTTCTCTAGCAAATCACATAGGATTAGTTATCTAGCCGGGAGAGCAAACGAATGGCAACCCTTGGACCAAGCTTGATTGCTCCCCTGCTGTGGCTCCATGATCTCAGACTTCGTCAGAGTATACAGTAATGCACTTTCTTCAGAAATTTTCTTGACAGAATAAGCTCAAGTCACTTAACTCGATGTTAAAGCCCTGTAGCGTATCATGTAAAGCTCATGATTTTGATCTCTTGAGATGACATAGGGCTCCGTTCGTTACCAGGGATTCCCAACCTTCCTCCCGCGTTTTTCACGCGCACGCTTTTTAAACTGCTAAACGGTGTGTTCTTTGCAAAAAAAAATTATATACGAAAGTTGCTTAAAAAAATCATATTAATCCATTTTTGAAAAAAAAATAGCAAATACTTAATTAATCAACCGCTAATCGCTGCTCCGTTTTCCGTGCTGTAGGAAACCGTTCCCAACCGTGAGTATCGAACAGAGCCATACTGTATGTTCATACATCGTTGCCTAGTTGATGACTAAAAAAACATGAATATTAAGGAATGACATAATATTAAATAATTAAAAGAGGTAAGGCTTCGAACCCAGATCGTTTAGCCCAACACCTTGTGGAGCTCATCAACTGAGCTTGTCCAGTTGATGACTGAAGTGCTGAAAATTTTCCTGGTCTGAATTAAAATACAGTAGTACTGATATAGTAGTACAGTTCATATATGCTGCAGACCATTGCCTTTTACAAACAACAACTGTGAATTGTATTATTAGAGCATTGAGTTCTCCGAAAAAAAAGAGTATTGCAAGATAATGGCAAAAGTCACAAAGAAGAGTGTAGATAATTATAGAAGCATCATTCGCAGTTTGAAAAGAAAGGAGGAAGAACCACTTGGTTGATTACGCGTGTATACATAATCTACCTTTTAAAAGCAACGAACAAATGCTTAATTATTTTGAGGGAATCAGATTCTTAATTAGACCAAAAAAGCAAAAATAAACAAAAAAAACTGTTTACTGCTTGGAGATCTTGAAGTGTCCACCCTGAACTTTTGACTGCAAGGTTAATCCATTTTGTCCACCGTCATTTCCCAACCAAAGTTCTCTTTCCCCTAAAGAAAAACACACAAAAAAAATTTCTCTAAGAAAAACACACAAAAATACTATTATTTTCAAGTAGTAGAAGTCAAGCTTCCTTGCTTTGCTTTGCATCCGACCGTTGGGCCAGAGGCTCCAAGCCAACGGTCACCAGAGGAACAGGTACACTGTCACAGTAGCAAACTCCACAAGCTTCCATCTGCCTTCTTCCATAGGATTCTTCAAGCTCTGCTGCACCCCGCAGATTACCAGCTTCCATCCATGGCTGGTTTCCCCTATTTATACACCAACTCCTTCCCCTGCCAGCTTCGTCTCCCAAGGCAAGAGCAACGCAAAGCAAAGAACAGATACTTCTTCTCTCCACCTGCCTCGCAAGCTTCTTCTGTTTCTTGGATCTCACCTCGCCACGCCATTGACGCCATAAGGAGCTTGTGAGAGGTGGTAGCCAAGGAGGAGGAGGAGGAGATGGGGTTCGTGCTGGTGATCTCGCTGCCCTTCATCTTCTTCTCCATCCTGCTCGGCTTCGGCTGCTACTTCCTCGGCAAGCACAAGGGCCGCGAGGAGATGCGCACCGGCGTCGGCGCCCAGGTCTACGGCACGCCGCTGCCGCCGCCCGGCGTCGGAGCGCCGCCGCCGGAGCCGTTCACGGCGAAGAAGGACGGCCCCGAGAATCTCGTCTGATCAGCCTCGGCTGCTGCTGCTGCTGAATCGGCTCATTTCTTTTTCTTCCTATACTGTACTGTTCGTGCCGCGGTGGTGTACATGTAGTGGTTAATTTGGTTGTTCTTCATGTTGAGTTCAGTGTGATAATTTGTAATCACAATCTATGTGTTTCTTTTTTTCTTTTGGTAAAATGGGTTCGAATCCAAAATTTGTAATCACAAATTCGCAATTAGCGCCCAGACAAGTGATTTGATTGATTGGCTATTGGATTGATCCATTTGAATAGGTTCTCTTACTTGTTGCTGATCGTGGAGACGAACTCGAAAACGAGTTGTACTCTGGTTGCTTCCGCATATATGCGAGAATTCAACAAGGTCAATTTCTCCATCCATTGATCTGCCACGAGAGAGAGAGAGAGAGAGAGAGAGAGAGAGAGAGAGAGAGATTTCCACCTCACCCTCGAGCATTTTCAGACAATAATTTTGATTTGATGGATCCGCTTCAGCCTTGCCTCGTCTTGCAGCAAGATAAAAACCGAGAATTTTCAGCATCTCCGATGAGAAGGAAACCGAAGGTGGCCGCGACATTGCCGCCCTGACGAGCAGCAAATCGTGGGTGACGCCGCAGGGGCGGATTCTTGTTCGCGACACCGCCGCCGCAACCACGTTCCTGCAGCAGAATCCTCATGGCTCCGTGCTACTTCGCGGCGTCGTGCTCGGCGGATGAGAGCCGGTTTGTGTATAGCAAAGGTCAATATTTACAGTGTCATTATTGCAAATCTCCCTGTCTTCCCAGGCGATGATGGCGACGCGTTCGTCTAAGATTTCCAACGTGAGAGATGGCAATGGTGGAGTTCTTGTAGCTTCCAGCGGCACACAGAGTAATTGTGGATCCTGCCTACTGATTGAGTAGTTGTTTAGGATTTGTAGTCACAGCAAAAATGTTCAGGTTTTAGCAAATCAACATTGGGGGTTGATACATTTGACATTTTTTTTTGGGTCAAATTTGATAAAAATATCTTCCTTTGTTACCAGTATCTTGTTTTCGGACTGTTTCGATGTGTCATTTTGCATCAAACAGTCTATTGTAGCCCAATTATCTGCAGTGCACAAATAGCATCTGAAGAAATTTTGTTAGAAAGAAAAAGTATGCTTCAGGTTGTCTTTAAAGACAGATTTTCATACTAATAGCCTGTTTGGTACAGCTCCAACTACTAAATTTAGCTCTAGGAGTTGGGCCTGTTTGGCACAGCTCCAGCTCCAGCTCCACCCCTCCTGAAGTTGGAGCACAGCCAAACAGTTTCAGCTCCACCAAAACTGGGAGTGGAGCTGGGTGGAGCTCTCTTACAAAATGAACTAGAGTTGTGGAGCTGGGTTTAGGCAGCTCTACAACTCTACTCCAGACCCAACTTAGGGCCTGTTTGGTACAGCTCCAGCTCCAGCCAAACAGTTTCAACTCCACCAAACTGGGAGTGGAGCTGGATGAAGCTCTCTCACAAAATGAACTAGAGTTGTGGAGCTGGGTTTAGGCAGCTCCACAACTCCACTCCAGACTGTCCCAACCAAATTTTGTGGAGGACGGAACTGTTCTTCCACTGTTCCCAGTCCAAACTCCAAACCGAAGTATAATACGTATGGTAAATCTGTCTCAAGTTTCAGAACATGGACAGGTGATTTTATACTTTTGCTAAAAAAAAAAAGATTCAGTCATTGGATTTGGATTGAGTACATCAAACATGTCTCCTTTACATGCCCGGCTGATGAATTATTCTTTTGAACTCAAAATACCAAAAGGGGACAATTAAAATTGTTTCTTCCGAGTTCTACTCAAGTTCGGTTTTCCTTTTTCAGAGTATCGCGTTTGCACGCAGTTATCGTAAACCAAATCAGATAAGCCACAAGATTTTTTCTTGTTTCTCGCAAGATCAATCTAGCCAGAAATTACAAGAAACCAAAGCGACGTCGTCGCCGTCAAAATTTCTTCTTTGTGTTGGGCGGCGAAAACGATGGACACGTCGAGCAGCGGCGTTCGTCTACCCTGCCTCGCCCTGGAGCACGCCGGCGGCGGCTCCGACAAGCCGGTGCTGTTCAGCATCTCGGAGAGGAAGGTCATCGACGGCGGCGGCGACATCCCTGGGCTGACGAATGCCAACGCCTGGGCGACGCCGCAGGGCTGGATCCTAGTGCGCGACGCCGCCGCCGCCGCCGCCGCCACGTTCCTGCAGAACCCTCGCGACTCCTACGACACGATTCCTCTCCCGCATCTGCCCCAAGACGACTTGCCGCCGAGGAGGTGCACCTGCCTCCTCTCCGGCAAGCCGGCCGGCGGCGACGGCGGCTGCGTCGTCCTCCTCGTCCACCCTTTCTCCACCGTGTTCTGGCACTGCCGCGTCGGCGGCGACGGCGACGGCGAGTGGGCGAAGCACGAGTACGACATCGGCACGCAGAGCGTCGACGACGCGAGCCTGCGCGTCGAGAAGGTGCCGATCTGCCCGGTCGCCGCCTCTCGCCACGGCGCGTTCTACTTCAACGCCGACGCGGCCGGCAACCTCGGCGTGCTCGACCTCGCCTCCGCGGCGCCGGCGTTCGCCTCCCTCGACATCGACGCCGGGGAGCTGGGCGACGTCGACCACGCGCACTTCTTCCTGGTGGAGTCCCAGGGAGAGCTGTACATGGTCAGCCTGGTGTACGAGCTCGGCGGCGCCGGGATGACGGACTGCGAGACGCGGATGCACAGGCTCTACGAGCACGAGCAGCCGCCGGGGCGGCGGTGGCGCAGGGCGCGCGACCTCGGCGGCGGGCGCGCGTTCGTGATGGCTCCGTGGTATTTCGCGGCGTCGTGCGACGCCGGCGAGTGCGGGCTGGAGGCGGACTGCGTGTACATGTTCTACCCGGGGGAGGACGCGTGCGTGAAGATATCGAGAGCGTGAGAGAGCGCGGCGGGGAGGAGTTCGTCGGACTTCCACCGGCGAACAGAGCGTCGTGGATTCTGCACGTTGATCCATAGTTTCAGCTTGGAATTCTTAGGTGGTGTTTGGATAATTTTAGTCACTGTCGTATCGGATGATTGACACTAATTACAAGTATTAAACGTAGACTAATGATAAAACTAATTGTATAAATGAGAGCTAATTCGCGAGATAAATTTTTTAAGCCTAATTAATCCCTAATTAGCATATGTTTATATAGGCTAATCATGGAATGAGTTTTGTCGCCTACGTTTAATATTTTTAATTAGTGTTCAAACATTCGATGTGACAAGAACTAAAATCAACCAAACAGTCACTTATACTTCATTTATGTTTGGATTTGGCCAGTTTATTTTTCTTCTCCTTTTTGATATTGTAGTAGCAAACGTGCTTGTGGGATGTAACGGGAACAAGTTCATGGTTGCAATCAATTACTTTCTTCCGGTTGCACCTGTTCTCGAATTAGTTAGTAGGTGATGATGGGCAACATGCTGAAGAGTCTATTTGTGAAAGCTTGTATCAGAATCAGAAGCTCCCTAAACAACTCAATTTTTAGTTTAAATTCTGATAAGTTATAGTTGTAAAATCTAAAAAATAAACTAAAAGCCAGACTAAAAAATCCAACCTTTTCAGATTCTGACAACTCTACATTTTCAGATTATAGCAACTCTACTTTTCCAGGCCTTGTTTGTTTCAACTTAGAATTATTATAATATAGATTATTAGCAATAATTTGAAACAAATATGTAGATTATTATGATACATTATTACAATCTATAAGCTAGATTAATATAATATGATAATCTTCTTTAAATGTGCCTTTTCAGATTATTAGGTGGCTAAAGACTATTACCTTACCCTTAAAAGTTTTATGCAAATTACCCACCACTGCCATCGAACCCAATTGATCGAGCACATCCGCTTCCTCTGATCCTCTCTCCCTAGTGTGTGCGAATCTGGTGCCTCCCCCGGCCGTGCGTGCATCCGCTTCCTCTCTCCCTATCGTGCGCAAATCCTTCCCAAGTCCCCACCCTGCGCTGCGCAAATCCTTCCCCCAAGCCCCTACCCTGAGCCCGACTCCTTCCCAAGGCGCGTCGTCGTCGCCGTCACATCCGTTGGAGTATATAAAGTGAATTGATCGTCTTTCTCTATCAGCTTAGGCTTTTAGGTGCAACTGGCTGGTGCATGCAGCTTAATATGGTATCAGAGCCAGAGGTCTCGAGTTCGAATCCTTGGCGCGCAATTAAATAAAATAATTGCAGCCCACTCCAATATTCCACGCTTGAGACTTGAGGGGGAGTGTTGGAGTATATATCCCATTCCGCAATAGCTAAGGGCATTAAAGACATTAGCCATTTAAACTCAATAATATATGTCTCCGATAATTGAAAAAAACAAACAACTCATAACTTATTATAATTCAGTTTATACTAATCTGGTTTAATAATTTGGATTACAATAATCTTAATTAAAACAAATATGACCTCAGAATGTTAAGCTCCACATACTAGTACATGCCCAAAGAAAACCTTAGCTTTGCTTGTCCCATCCCCTCCCAAACGAACGGTCATATGCGTGGAATGCAAGCCCAAAGCCGCGGGCATCTTCTAGGGCAAGAGGTCTGAAGCCCTGAGCAGAGAGGTGCCCGGCGGGGGGCGGCGTCACTTGCCGGCCGGCGCGGCCTTTTGGAAGGCAAGTGCTCGGTACTAGAAGATCGATTATTCAACTGATTCGACATGTTCTGATGAACTTCTGATATCTGAATATCTGATGGTATTTCAGTAATCCGATTTGATCGACTCGGAGTCGGATTCTGGTTCTGCTCTCCAAAGGGCTGTTTGGTTCGCCTATTTAAGATATCGCCACGCCACAAGGGTAGTTTCTCTTCATCGAGACAGATCTTGCTAGATCCATATAAGAAGTAGTAAAGGGTACGATACTCTCTAGGCGTCGCCACAGCTTGCTTGGGAGATTTAGAGCACGATATTTGGGATGGCTCCTCTCCCTGTCCCCTGCCTCGCCTTGCAGCAGCAGCAGCACGGCCCGGAATCAGTGAAGACGACACTGTTCAACATCTTCGAGGGACAGGACATCGCCTGCGACATCGATGCCCTGACGAACAACAGCAGCAAATTCTGGGTGACGCCGCAGGGTTGGATCCTAGTTCACGACAAAACTTCGCTGTCCACCTTCATGTTCAGCCCTCTGAATCCTGACGAGAAGGTTCAGATGCCACATCTACCTGACGACTTGCCAAGAACCAGCACCTGCTTGCTCTCGGACAAGCCTACTCTTCCTGGCTGCATTGTTCTCCTTGTCGAGCCCAATGCCAATGTCATCTGGCACTGTGGCGTCGATGGCAAGAAGTGGGCGAGACACGAGTACGACATTGGAACGCAGCTCTTGGATCCAGTCAGTGACCTGCACGAGAAGGTGCCGATATGCCCGATCGCCGCTTGCCGGGGCAAGTTCTACTTCAACAGCGAGAGCCTCGCCGACATCGGTGTGCTCGAGTTCTCCCCCACGCCGGCGTTCAGCTCGCTCGAGCTCGGTGGAGAGCTCGAGGCAGCGAACAGGGCGAAGGTGTTCTTGGTGGGATCCGAGGAGGAGCTCTACATGGTCAGCCTGGTCTATGGCTTTGGCTGCGACATGATTGACGGTGAAACCCAAGTCCATAAGATGGATTTCTCTGAGCAGCGGTGGTGCAGAGCCGATGACCTTGGTGGCCGTGCTTTCCTGCTAGCTCCTGGGTATTTCGGTGCATCGTGTTCGGCCGACGATCGTGGACTGGAGGCGGATTGCGTCTACATGTTTTATCCCGGGGATAAGGCGTGTTTGAAGATATCCAATGTGAAAGATGGAGGGGTAGAATTCATGGAAGTCCCAGCGGCAAGAAGAGCATTGTGGGTTCTGCCCACTTATCCATAGTCTAGGCCTAGGTTTCTGCAATTTTGGAATTGTGATAAGTTTTTGTTTTGCTGCGATATTTTGTCTTGCTATTGTAGATCTGTAAAATGAGTAATATTCTTAATTAGTATTTTGTACATTTTGTATTGAACTGTCTATTTTAGCCCAGTTATCTGCTACTACACGATATCCCTGAGACAGATTTTGTTGGAAAGGAAAATGTTCAGTGTTTCAGGAATCCCTGAGACAAATTTTGTTGGAAAGGAAATGTTCAGTGTTTCAGGAATCCCTGAGACAGATTTTCACACTGATAATTTTAGTTCAGAGATTGTTCTGAACCAGGAACTTCATGAATTGGACTGAACCATGGCATCACTTGTCACAATTTGATTAGTACAGCAAGTTTGCAACTTTAGATTAGATATTGTTTCTGAACATAATGGTATATTTTTTTTTAAAAAATACTGTACTCAGCTGACCAATTTCATATTGCCATTCACCAGCAAAATTTTGAGGAATTGTATTCCACTCTTCCGGGTCCAATCTTTAGTGATACGATGGCTAAATCCATCGTCAATTTCATAACATGGACAAGTACACCATATTAAACTTTGGGCAACTGCTCAATTGAAGCCGAAGAGCTCTAATGATGCTTTTGTGAACAACAGTTTGACATGAACAGAACAAAGCCACCCGTTGGTGGTGATAGGACTGTTTGACTACATGCTAAGAAATACAAAAGTTTC
This sequence comes from Oryza meridionalis, assembly GCA_000338895.3. Classification (NCBI taxonomy): domain Eukaryota; kingdom Viridiplantae; phylum Streptophyta; class Magnoliopsida; order Poales; family Poaceae; genus Oryza; species Oryza meridionalis. Next base: position 36,463,540 of record CM002526.2, on the reverse strand, counting down.
TATTACCCATCTAAAAATTGAATTTCTGCTAACAACTTTTTCATTCACTAGAAAAAAATACCCGTGTGTTGCAACGGGAAAAATTAAAATTACATTAAAATTTGGGTAATTAGGATTTTCTATATTCATGATCTGATCATTATTCATGCAGATGATTTGTTATCGTTCAATAGCACTTACACAAGCATGTGCAATGCCGGAGGTCCTGTAACCTAATTTTATCTTAGCTCTTTGGATGAAGCATAACCGATGAAGTTAAACGTGTATATTAAGGGAGTTAGATTGGACTTTTTCCTAAATAGGCTACACATGTGCTTACAGGCTCCAATATGAGTGCACGTGGGCTAACTGGGTCAAGTGGGCCGCAACGCGTTGTATGATTTTTTTTTTTTCGAACGAAGAAGAATTGATCTTTTGCCTCCGATTCCGATTACTTCTGATGTCTGATAATGTTCGTGTCGGAATCAACATTCCTCTGGCAGCAGTTTTCGCCTATATAAGCACCGGTTTTGCAGATAAAACATTAAAAGAAGAGAGGAATAGTGGTTGACAACACCACGCTGACTATGGAGAACGCAAGCCGAGTCGTCGGTGTCCCTGTGCCTTGCCTCTCCATGGAGCAACGCGAAAAGTCTGCAGATAAGCCGGTGCTGTTCAGCATCTCCGACAAGATGGCCATTGACGACGGCGACATCCCAGGGCTGACCAACACCAACGCCTGGTTCACGCCGCAGGGATGGATCCTACTACGCCTGAGCACCACCACCTTCCTGCAGAACCCTCAGGATTCCCAAGACAAGATCCATCTCCCTCATCTGCCAGAGGGCTTGTCTACCAGATGCTCGTGCCAGCTCTCCGGCAAGCCTTCTCTCCCCGGCTGCATCGTCCTCGTCGTCGAGCCCATCGCCACCGTCATATGGCACTGTCGCATCGTCGATGACGAGTGGACGAGACACGAGTACGACATTGGAACGTTGCCCTTCGATCCACCCATCGATGGAAAGGACCACGATGATGTGGCGATATGCCAGATTGCCGCTTGCCATGGCAAGTTCTACTTCAACGGTTTCTTCGACACCATCGGAGTGCTGGAGTTCACCCCAACACCGGTGTTCAGCTCGATTGAGATCGTCGACCCGATCCCGGGAGGATTAGGGGTGACGGGCGCGGCGCACGTCTATCTTGTAGAGTCCGAGGACGAACTATACATGGTGTGCTTGCGGATTGACTATGAGTTTACCATCTACGATATGACAGTCCACAAGATGGATTTCTTGAGCCGTCAATGGCGCAGAGCCGACGAGATTGGCGGCCGCGCATTCTTTCTAGCTCCGTTGTACTTCGGCGCTTCATGCTCGGCTGATGAGTACGGGCTTGAGAAGGATTCTGTGTATGCCTCGTATGCAGTGGATAAATGTTTTGAGGTATCCAAGGTGGAAGATGATGAAACCGAGGTGCATGATCTCATTGATGCTCCAGACTCGAAAAGAGGGATGTGGATTTTGCCGGTTGAAAAAAAAGTAGAGATGATAAGGGCAAGTAATATAATAGATGTGATTGCTACCTCCAAATTTATTTATGGCATTCACCAATAAATTAAGATGTAAGATACTCCTTCCATTCTAAATTGATCTACATATAGTTTTTGTTTTTTTAGGTTATTTCTAAATGATCTACATATTTGTGTTAATTTATTAAGTCTATTCGTTATTTGTTCATTGGAGTAAATGGACATTGATGCATGCATCCATGCACACAAGTATTTATAACCCACATGCAATATCTTAATTTGCTATTGGCTAGGAAATAGTGGGGATGGTGCATGTATTGGGTTTGTTGCTAGAGTAAATAAAATATGAGAGAGCTATTAGCTTTTCTTAGTTTTGGTGTACCTATGAAATATGTAGATCAATTTGGAATGGAGGGAGTATATAATAGGTCACCTCTAATACACAAATATCAATGACTTTAGTACTCTCACATCCTTCTTGGAGTTTGTGTGGAGGCTACCTCTTGATTTAGGCGTGGTTTATCATCTCACTTTTCTCCTCCACCTCATCACCTAATTCTATATGTCATATTTAGGGGCAGCACATGAAACATTATAGCACTTGCACTAATGATCGGAAAAAGTCAGAAGCTATACACTCTAGATGGAAATGATGCTCACAGAAATTATAAAAATCAAAATTTGTATATAGCTGATCGAAATGGTGGGAAACAGCATCACTAAAAAATGATACTTGGTCGGTCGGCCGGGAATTTCCGCCGTCGTTTTTATTTGTTTTTGCAGCGTTTGATGAGTGCACTATCTGTAAAGGGAGTACTATTCTTAATCAGTACGTATCTTGTTTTCTAGTTAATTGTTCGTATTTCGAGTGCTTGATGAGAGTTAATTAGTTAAGTCATCATTTCCCTTATGCCCGGGCGACACACGTTTTATGATGGACGGGTGTCAATAAAATGAAATGGATTTTTTCCCTCGAGGGAACATCTCTTCGTTTTGTACATATCATTTAAAAGGTTATCAATTCTTTTTTTAAAAAATATCAGATTGATCAATATATGATATATCTATTTTCAAACATGCGAGTTAAATATCGACTTATATAATTCGAAACACAGTTAACAAATTTGACCGTGAATTACGTGTTCTATTTATAGTCAAATTTGTTATTTTTGTTTCTACTTGTATAAGTTAAATTTGAATTTGCATATTTGTAAAGTAACATATCACATATTGATCTATCCTACTAAACTTTTTAAAATTTTTTATGACTTTTTAGGTGACATGTAAAAATAGGGATATCTCCTTAAAAGGATGAATTGAGGTTTTACGTTGATGAAATCAACATTCCTTTCTTCCATCACACTCTGTAATCCTATCTTACTATAAAGTTATCCCCCACTAAGTACTTCTTAAGCTTGACATGCAAAGATGTCACATCATCATCCACTAATTAACAAGATGCCACATCATCATCCACTAACAATCATCACATTTAAACATCATGCAAACATGCTATATATTTATAGTTTTTATAATTTAAGAGTTTTTCAAATACAAACATGTTAAATTATCATCCAACATAATTCACATAATATTTCAATATATATTTGTATTATGTTTTATAACATCCTATATACTTATATAGTTTATCCTCACTTAGTTAGTGCTTAAATGATTAATCTATGGTTCAAGTTATCTTTCTCCTTTTTTTTCCTCAAATTAAGTCATATCACAGCCTTTAGATAATTAATCTACGGTCCAAACTATCTCCCTACTTTTTTTTTTCCATAAAGTCATACCAGCTTACTTTTTACGTTTGAATCACCATTCTACATACTATTTAAATTTAAATTATCATAAACTACATTAGTTTACTTAATTTGATGTTATCTAGCTATCTTACACGTTATTTTTTTATTGTTATCATACTAAATTTCCGCAGCAATGCGCGGGGTTTCACCTAGTTATTGATAAACGCAAGCCCAAAGCCTTGAAAACGTCATCAGCATTCTGCCAAAGCTAAGTTAGGACAAGGCGGCGGGAAATTGAAATAATCCCTCGAGGAGATATCCCCTCGTGTCATCAAAAAATATATGAAAAAAATTGACAACATAAATTAATATAAAATATATCACTCCACAAACATGTAAGTTTCTCATCGATCTCTGATTAATATAAAATATATCAAAAAATATAAAAATAGATCACTCCACGAACATGCATTCCGAGTCGATCCGGCGGCGGCAAGCGTCTGACACCTTGGTTCCGTCGGCGGCGGAGGGCAAGAGTCCGGAGGAATTCCCGATTCGCTGCCGTGCAGATCAGCGCGCGAGGTCGGTGCTACTTTCCCTGGCCGGTGCCAGCGGTAAGTTTAGCGGATTCCGATTAGTAATTCTGATCTCTGATTAGCTAGTTTCGCGTGAGCTTCGGCCAGTGATTGCTGTGATCGACTCGGAATCTGTCTGTACGTACTCCGATTGACACATCTGCATGCCCGTCATATAAGAGATGGTTAGGCACAGTTGCAGTTGATCCAACGCGAGGAGAGGAGCTAGGCTTTTTTTTATCACACCAAGCCGACGTCGCATCACCACAGTTCACCATGGACAAGACGAACCGTGTGACGTGCCTTGCCCTGTACGTGAAGCACGGCGCCGACTCAGACAAGCCGGCGCTATTCAGCATCTCGGAGAAGAAGGCCATCAACAACAACATCCCCGGGCTGACCAACACAAACTCCTGGGTGACGCCGCAGGGCTGGATCCTAGTCCGCGACACCGTCTCCACCGCCACGTTTCTGCAGAATCCTCATGATTCGACCGATAAGATTCAGCTACCGCACCTATCCCAGAATGTGCACAGCAGTTCCACATGTCAGCTCTCCTGCAAGCCCACGATGCCTAGCTGTGTCGTTCTCCTTGTTGAGCCAGTCGGCACTATATATCATCTGGTACTGTCACGTTGGAGACGATGACAAGTGGGTGAAACATGAGTACGACATCGGAACGCAGCCATTGGACCCGCCCTTGGACGGCAAGGACCACGAGAAGGTGCCGATATGCTTGATCGCCGCTTTCCAGGGCAAGTTCTACTTCAATGGTGACTTCAAAAGCATCGGCGTACTGGAGTTCTCCCCCTCGCCAACATTCAGCCCCATCACAATCACCGACCCCATCATCGGAGGATTAGGGGTGGTGGGCATGGCAAACGTGTACCTAGTGGAGTCCTTGGATGAACTTTACATGGTCTGCCAAATGTATGACTCTGACATGGAGACCATCTACGATGTCACTGTTTATAGGATGGATTTCTCGAAGCAGCAATGGTGCGTAGCCGAGGACATTGGTGGCCGCGCGTTCTTGATAGCTTCATGCTATTTTGGTGCTTCACGTTCGGCTGATGAGTATGGGTTGGAGAAGGATTGTGTCTACGCTATTTTTGCGCGTGATAAGTATTTCGAGGTATCCAAGGTGGAAGTTGGAGAAACCGAGGAGCACGAGCTCATCGAAGCTCCAGATTCGAAAGGAGGGACGTGGATTTTGCCCGTTGAATAAAGTAGAGATGAAAATTGTCCAAATCAGTAAGAAATGACGTCATCTCTATGGAAACAGAGCTGATAGATATTAGAATGTAAGTCAAAATTTATATACGGCTAGAATAAAAAACTTGGTAAGTTGGGAATTTGTGCCACCGTTTCAACTTTCAACCCCAGTTGAAAGATTGTAAAGTTCTTTTTTCAGTGTAGCTATTGTTTATTACATGTTTTTGCAGCGCTTGATGAGAGCACTATCTATGAAATTTACATTTCGTTTTATTTTGGGCGTACTGTCTACTGCAAGCATAACAAGATATTTCGTTGTAAAGAAAAGGTTATGCACACAGGAAATTGATGATTCTGGTGTATTAAAAAAATTGAGTAGTGAACCTTGCCATCACTCATCTCAGTTTTATTGGTTTAGCATTAGTTTGTTCATTTTCACAAGTTGTCTGTCGACCAGAACCAAGTAGTGGATTTATTGGGGAAACTCTAATAACCCCTTAACGCGATATCTCCTTATTTTTGCGCATCACTTAAAAATCATGAAAAAATTGAAAAAAAGTTAAATCAACATGTGATATATCACTTCACAAGCATGCATGTTCAAATTAAGTTAGATCAACATGTGATTCCCCATGTTGCTCCGGCTCCGGCGTCTCCGATCGGGTGGTTGTAAGGCCTCAACGGCGTAGCGATTCCGCTTCGTTCTCCCCCGCAGCCTAGCGGTGGCCACCCCCCGCGCCACGGCCAATCTCTCCACCTCGAACTCGAGCGTGGTCGACGCGGCATCGGGAGAGGGAGAGGGGGCCCAGTGCCACCGTGCTGCTCGACGTGAGCGGCATGATGTGCCGCGGCTTCATGGCGCGGGTGCGGCCGAGGTCGCCGGAGCCTAGCGCCAAGCAGGAGCTGATGGCTGGCAAGGCTGATGGAGTGCGGGTTACCCTCGGAGGCGCGACGAGGGGGGCGGTTTTAGGGGTTGGCGATAGTGCGCGGAATTGAATGGAGATGGCGGCCAGGAAGGCAGAGCTCCTCACGCGGAGCCGAGGGCACGTGGACGCTCGTCGCGCTTTGCTACGACTCGCACGCAACCAGAGATGCAAGTGGACTCGCACGTAAAACCATTTATATAAATGGGTAACCTACGGTTTTCTGCGTTCAGTTTATGGCACCTAAAAATATAACTTAGTTTTTTGACGTAAAAGATAGAGAGGCTCTATCTTATATCTATTTATATCCACATCTGGCCGTGGATACGGCTTTCCTGTTCCCAATTTGCTGTTCTCTTCCCTGTTCTTCTTCCAGGTGTCACGAGGCCATTGGTAGAACTTCTGGTGGACCGCAACACCCTGTGTGCTCCTCATACAAACAGCACGTCTTGTACTAAGTAGTAATTAATTGGAAACAACGTGATTTGAGCCACTTATAATAGGATTAGGCATCACACAAATAGATCTGATCGGGAAAAAATAATTATAGTGCCATATCTGATATCTCTCTCTATATATTTGCATCTCCATCCTAACAAAGTACTGATCTCTCTTAAACAACGGCATCATTGCTAAACACACAACAACAAGATCTCCATCAGAGGCACCACACAACTGCACGATGTGTCGATGCAGATGCATGAACAAGTACCATGCATGCAATCTAAGGGATCGGAGGCCAAATTCAAGGGCGCTAGCTTGCAGCAAAATGCTCGATGCGGCTACGCGCGCGATGGAAACGCTAGCCGCTAGCGTGAGATTGCTCGGAAAACGTTACGTGCCAGCCGTGCATGCTATCAATTTCCGTATGATGCTCTACATATCTGATTCGGTCGCAGTTTGTGGAATTTCATCCAGGGGTTTGCCGCCGTTTGCCGTGACCGCCTCGAAATACGCTGTGGCGCCCTCCGATTGGCATCTGATTTGTCCCAATCTCTCCCTCCCCGCCTATATTAAGGCAGCCACTACGGTGGCAGATCCGACGAGAAAGAGAGGAATAGAGGTTTGACAACACCACGCCGACTAGATTATGGGAGGCCGTGTCCCTCTGCCTTGCATCGCCCTGAAGCATGGCGCCGACTCAGACAAGCCGGCGCTGTTCAGCATCTCGGAGAAGACGGCCATCGATGCCGAGATACCCGGGATGACCAACAGCAACGCCTGGCCGACGCCGCGGGGATGGATCCTGATCCGCGACGACACCACCACGGTTCTGCAGAATCCACAGGATCCTGACGGAAAGATTCAGCTGCCGCATCTGCCGGAAGTCGTGCACAGCAGATGTGCCTGCGTGCTCTCCGGCAAGCCGACGATCCCAGGCTGCGTCGTGCTCCTCGTCGAGCCCGAAGACACCATCATCTGGTACTGTCACATCGGAGGAGAAGATGAGGAGTGGGCTAGACATGACTATGATATTGGAACACAGCCCTTGCTTCCACTCGTGGATGGCAAGGGCCACGAGAAGGCGCCGATAACCTCGATCGCTGCTTGCCAAGGCAAGTTCTACTTCAATGGCAGATTCAACAGCATCCGCGTGCTGGAGTTCACCCCAGAGCCGACGTTCAGCTTCATCGCAATCACCGAACCCTTGGATTTCTGGGGCGCAGCTAGCGTATTCTTGGTGGAGTCAGAGGGCGAACTATACATGGTAAGCCAGCTGTTTGACTACAACCTCGAGGGCATCTGCGATGTCACTGTTCATAAGATGGATTTCTCCAAGCATCAATGGTGCACAGCCGAGGACATCGGTGGCCGTACGTTCTTGATAGCCCCCTGTTATTTCGGTGCTTCACGTTCGGCCGATGAGTGTGGACTGGAGAAGGATTGTGTCTACGCTATTTTTGCGCGTTATAAATATTTTGAGGTATCCAAGGTAGAGGATGGAGAAACCAAAGAGTATGATCTCATCGAAGCTCCAAATTCAGATATAGGGATGTGGATTTTGCCCATTGATGGGTAGTCTAGTTTCACAATTGGAAATTTTATCATCTTTTTTGCATGGAAAGAAACATGTTTTTTTATCCAGTGTAACCGTAGTTAATTATTTGTATTTCCAACTTTAGTAAGCTATATATATGAAACAGTATTATTGGTCACACATCAATCAGTGTTGCAAGAATTTTTGTTGGAAAGAAAGGGAGGGTTCGTTGAAAGACTACAGAAATATTTTTTCTAGTGTAGGCATTGTTTATTATATGTTTATGTAGGGTTGGTTTGGTTCGTAGTCTAAATAAGTCTTACCAAATTTTGTCAGTGACTAATTTTGGTAAAGCAAAGTTGTGTTTGGATTGAAACCAAAATAGCCTAAGTTCACTATTGAAATGACCTATTTTCTTAGATATGCCAAAATTTGGCTTCAAACCAAATAGACACTAAACACTATTGAAATTGTCAAATATTGGTAAGTCTAATTTAGGTCTCGAACCAAACCAGCCCGTAGCGCCTGATGAGTGTGCTATATATGAAATTAAGTTTTTTTTTTCTGTCGTACTGTCCACTGAAAGCATAACAAGATATTTCCTTGGAAAGAAAGGGTTATGCACAGAGATAACACACAGGAAATTGATGACTATTCTACCGAGTACTGAACCTTGGCGCCACTCTTCTCAATTTTATTGGTTTATCATTATTTAGTTCATATTCATGAGTTGTTTGTCGGCCAGCTGCATTCATGTGCCCAGTACCTGTGAGGATAAAAATCTCTCCCCACTTTCAAATGGAAATGACACACTTGGTAAATCTATGTGAACTTGCAAAGGCAGAGGATAGGCCGTAAAGTTCCAGGTCATGTGTTTTTCTGTTCCTGTTTCCAACTTGAAACTGAAAGATAGACTTATGGGGGAGGCAAGCCTAAGGCAACTAGGGCTTGAAGCCCTAGGCTTGCCTCCAAAATCATGTATAGATTATGTTAAATCACCATGTAATTTTAGAGAGAAATCAACAAGTCATTAGTTGAGTCTTAGGTTAGTCCTACTCTTTGTAATTTCTGGCTCCACCACTTAGGGTTGGTTTGGTTTGTGGCCTAAATAGGCCTTACCAAATTTTGTCACTGCTAAATTTTGTCAAGTTTTGGCATGACTAATTTTGGTAAGGTAAAGTTGTGTTTGGATTAAAGCTAAAATAGTCTAAGTTCACTACTGAAATGGTCTATTTTCTTAGGCGTGCCAAAATTTAGCTTCAAATCAAATAGACACTAAACACTATTGAAATTGTCAAATATTGGTAAGCCTAATTTAGGCCTCAAACCAAACCAGCCCTTAGAGCATTGTGCCTACCTGGTGAGAAAGCTACATGTACAGCTGGACATGTTTCATTCAAATTGTTAGTTGTTGGTTCCCATTTCCCCATGAGTAGTTGGGGTCTTGGAGCACTAGATGTTATTAGAAGAGGAAAACCAGCACAGGATATTAGATCGATGGACCGATGGTGTTGTCCATGGGTTGTGCCATTTGGCCTACAAACTGCACAGGATATTAGATCAAAATTTCTGGTATTGTGGTCCAAGGATACGATTCAAAGATGAGGGCTCATTCACTCTTGGGCCGGCGAAGTGAACCATGTGAGAAGTGAAAGCCCATACTTGGTTTGGTCGGCCTGTGATGTGAGGCTGTGACTCTTGGCCTCGAGTCCTCGACTCCTGGACGCCTCCGCCGCCTCGCCTGCGTTGATCTCCATCCATCGCCGCCGGCGTCCGCCGCGTCTCTCTCGCTGGTTGGCTGGTGAGTCTCATCCATCCCCTCTTTCTCATCTCTCTCTACTTATTATACGTTCCTTTCTTGAATTTGCGTTAGCCCTAGCTTCTCTTCTGGATCTTGGAAACTTTTTCTCTTTGCCTGCCGCTGTGATCACAACCTGTGCGTCGCTTGCCATAAGGCCATCCCCAACCCTCCATGTCATCTAGTGTTCATAGCATTAAATACATTGTCACATAAGCAAAAATCTGATGTGGCAAGAGAATTAATGAGGAGAGAGGTAAAAAGATAAAGAAACCATCTCTCATGAAAGAAACCATCTCTACACAAGAATCAAGAATGAAAATAAGGGGATAGGTGGATGAAAGGAGAGAGAAGAGAGGTGATTGGATGAGAATTTAATTTGAAGACACCATTCATTGGATATATAGTTTTTATGCATAGTGTCCATATGACATGGCAAGTATGGAAACTACTAGCTACTTTCTGGGTTGGGAATGGCCTAATAGTATAGCCAACGGTTGGCTCCAAATCATTTACAGTCAACTTAATAGCCAATTCATATAATAGTTACATATAAACATATACTCCCTCCGGTTTCATTTTAATTGACATTTTAGACAATGACACGGTCTACAAAATATATGTTCGATCTTATTTTTCTATTATAATATATATATACAATAAATAATACATGTTTACTTTTATTATAGTGTTTTGAAAGACCAATCTATATATGTTGTTCTAGTTTCTTTAAACCAAGTATTTTTAAGAGGAAATTCCTTGTGTACACCTTAGAACTCTCTCAATCTCTTCTATGCACCTCAAAAATACCGAATCCCTTGTGTGCCCTCGAAAATTTGTTTGGAACCCTTGCGTACCCCTCCTGTCAAGTCTATGTCAGTTTAGATGTTAATTTGCTTAGAAATGTCCATTATGCCCTTTAAGAATGGAGGGCATGCATGAAATTTGATTATAGTTGGCTGATTAGAGAGCTTGCTATATATTAAATATTTTTTGTATGATGTGTGCTTTATAATAGTAAATAATCAGTGGATAGAAAATTTAAAATGTTTTTAAAAAAATTAGTACATTGCAATTTTAAAAAAAATCTGTGGTTATAATTAGCTGAAAATACTGAAATTAGTATTACAGATAATACTAATCTTAGTATTTTTAGCTAGCTATATCCACTTATTTATTTTCAAAATTGCAGTGTACTAACTTTTCTCAAAATTTATTTTAAATTTTCTATCAACTGATTATTTAGTATCATAAAGCACACATCATAAAAAAATATTCAACATATAGCCAGCTCTCTAATCAACCAACTACGATCAAATTTCATATTTTATTTTTAAATTTGCAATGAACTAATTTTTTTAAAAAAATATTTTAAATTTTCTATGCACTAATTATTTACTATCATAAAACACACATCATAAAAACATATTTAATATATAGCAAGCTCTCTAATCAGCCAACTATAATCAAATTTCATGCATGCCCTCCATTCTCAAAGGGCATAATGGACATTTCTAAGCAAATTAATATCTAAACTGACATAGACTTGACAGGAGGGGTACGCAAGGGTTTCAAACAAATTTTCAAGGGCACACAAGGGATTCGGTATTTTTTAGGTGTATAGAAGGGATTGAGAGAGTTTTGAGGTGTACACGAGAAATTTTCTCTATTTTTAAAGTTATTGATGGTCAAAGTTATAAAAGTTTGACCATAACCTTGTCCAAAACATCAATTAAAATAAAACCGGAGGGAGTACTATACAATCAATATCTGGTCCCACATATCATACACACATGCGTCTTGGAGTCCGTGCTGTAGCTGGCTACAAATTTGTAGCCCGCTGCTTTTATCTCTCCTCTTTTTCTCCTTAAAATATGTTTATAGCTGGCTTATAGCCTGCTATTGTACCTGCTCTAACTAGGGGTGGTAGTCAACTAGTCATCCTGACATGCTCTTTGATTAGTGCTTGAATAGTGTGCCTGGCTAGCTTGTTTCAGATCTGTGCTGAAATAAAGAACAATGCTATATGTTAAATCGAGGGATGGATAAGTTTGTTTCGGATGAAATTTGCGTGCTTCTATAAATTATTCTTGATTTTTGTTTTTGAATTTTCACCGGTGGGGATGAATTTCATTTCCCAAACGAAAAAACTCTGTACAGGCAACGGGCAAACAAGACTATAAATTCTTCGTTATACCCTCTCTAGTCATTGCTCGCTCTCTCCTTGCTGTTATTGATTGCTCAAAAATAATCCAGATTTTTCACCCTTCTCCACTGAATCTCTACTTCTCCTTTGGAGTGTCAGTCAGGCTACCAACGAAGAGAAAATTAATTTAAGTCGCTCATCCGTTTTGTTGACTTGTGGAATGATTTCTCTATCCCTTGATTGGATCTTCAGGTCAAGGAAGCGTGAGTGTTGAAGATGAGCTGCCAGAAGTTGAGCCGTCAGTCTCTGCATTTGGTGTTGAACGAGGGTCGCGGCTTGTTCTCGCTAAGGCACATGGACGTATCAAAGCTCTTCTACCCATCAACGGCAGAAGCACTGGAAGCAGAGGCTAGAGCGAAGAAAAAGAAGAAGAAGAATGGCACCAACAAAATTGGGAGCATCGGCCGTTTGCCAACACCGAGCATACACTACCAGCCATATACGTGGTCTGCGTCTAATCCCTACAGTTCATTGTGTGCACTTGCTCTCTTTGGTGAGAGGAGCAAGAACAAGATCCTCTGCACGGACATGGCAGGCCACACCAGCGTCTACAACACCGAGTTGCGCTCATTCATGAGAATGCCTGATCTGAATTCGCCCAAGAGATACAATAGTTGTGTGGCTGTCTCCATCCCAGGTGCTTCTGCCCATGCCATGTCCAACTTTGACATTGACACAGACCACAGCCTGTACATCATGAATATCGATCCTACCTACTGGTGTAGTTCTGAGGTGCTTGCCTATGATCCTGTGGAGGAGTGTTGGTGCTGGGGGCCACTCCCGCAGCCGCCATTCTTTCAGGACCGAGAGTATAAGATCCCCCTTAAGCCTCGCTTCACGGTGGTCGATAGCACCAAGATATGCGTGTCTACCACCACGGCGACCTACTCCTTCGACACGGCGACGAGAGATTGGAACAAGGTGGGTGATTGGGTGCTGCCCTTCAAAGCCGAGTATGTCCCTGAGCTGGGCCACTGCCTCGGCATATCGGATGGCGGCCCCTTTGACCTGTGCTTGTTGGACAACCTCTCCACCGCCGCAGGCTCTTCTCCGCCGGTGGTTCGGCATGTCGGGATGGAGTTTGAGCTGCCGGAGAACTGGTCTCAGGTGTACCGTGACCTGGTGAACCTCGGATCACTCAGGTTTTGCATTGTCAATGGCTACACCATTGAAAACGAGCTGTACGAGTGTGACTTTAACCCAGTGACTGTCTTCACCGGCGTGGAGCTGTACGAGTGCCAACAAGCAGTGAACAGGGGCTCCGAATGATCAAGCACAAGTCCAAATATATCACGACTAACATCATGTTCGTGCTCTGAGCTCATCGATTGGTCCTCATTTATCCATGTTTAACCTACTGGGAGAAGTAGGTTCAGACTTCAGGGCCAGTAGGAGGACAAATGCTGCACGCAGTGATTTTGCTTTAATGTGCCATCTATATATTTATGTTACTGTTGTACTAGTGTTTTATTTTTTTTTTGTCCTAAGGGCCATGTACTCCCTCCATACTCATAAAAAAAATCGTTTAAGATAATGTTTAAGTCAAACCTTAGGAATATAAATCATTAATAACTCTCAAGTTGTTGAGTTTAAAAATGCAAAAGTTATATGAATAGATTTGACTTGAAAAATATTTTCATAAAAGTATATATATATCACTTTTCAATAAATATTTTTATAGAAATAAGAAGTTAAAGTTGTGTTTTGAAGACCGTGTCGCTGTTCTATACGACTTTCTTTATGAGTATGGAGGGAGTATATCTTAGCCCTTGTTTCTCTACCGATAAAACTAATATATGTCAATTAATCTGAATGTTGTACGAAATTAGCTAGCTCAAGCTGCAGTCACAAAAAATTGTGCTGCAAACATGAAAGTAGAAAAAGGGATGAACATTAGGGCCGATACCCGACTAGCGCAATGATTTCATAATACAGTGCGACCATTTATATTTTGTAAGATAAGATAAAAATGTGTCCGTCTTCCTGCCAGTTTGTTGTAATAGTACACACGTTGTAAGGAAATTATTAAGAAATTTCTGCTGAAGAACCGAGCAAATTGAATTGTCCCTGCCGTTTCTTCAAGGCGTGCAAGCACGTTCTAAATTCTCATCCTCTTGTGACGGCGGCCTAATTTTTACAAATTAGCCATATCGGAGGGTCTAGGGGAGAGAGGTGTTTCATCTTCTCTCTCACCCTCTCTCCCTAAATCCTGAAGACGTGGATAGAGTCGGGCTTTGCGTTGGTTGTAAGGGACGAGTTTTGGGTGATCGCTGTGTTCCGTTGTTGGCTCAGTGATGGTCGGTCATATTTAACGACGGCCGTTCTGGTGCTAGCTTTCTCATGGACCTGTGTGTTAGCGTTATCGGTGTATGGGTGGTGGTATATTTTTTCGTTTTTTCTGGTTACGATCTTCCAAGATTATAATTTTATAATTTTTTTTCTACTCTATCAATAAAATTTCGCACCGTCTTGTCCGAGTGTTGCAGTTGCAGCAGCTGCAAGCACAGCTTTCACAGCGATCGATCTGTGTGTGTGTATGTATACACACACGTAGCAGATAGTAGTATGATCGAACGCCTTCTCCTGGTCCTTCCTTGCGTCAAAAGCCATCAGTTAGATGTATCTACAGACCTCTTATTTTTGTTCTGGGAACAAGAAATTTACCTGGTTGCGACTTACGAGGAATGATGTCAGGGAAATGCAACCATTTCCTGCACTTCACTTAGGCCTCTTTTGGCTGCCCGTGTATATTATACATGTGTAAATAGTTCCACCTGTATTTGAGTGAATCCACACCACCCACCCAATACACAGCATGATTCAATACACAGCGTGGGCTGGTGGTTCGACCGGTGATGGCCAGGTTTGACTTCACAGCAAGTACGTAGTGCTAGCTAAGCTAGTGGTATGCATGGAGAGTTGGGTAGAGCTAGGTTTACCTTCTAGGTCTCGTTTGTTAAGTAAAAATGTAATATAAAAATACAGAAAAACCTAATAAATAAAATACCAGAATAGAAAATCCAACACGTATATCCATCTGTAATTCTAAAAATCCCGCTTTAAAAATTTTAAAAAAACACAATAGTAGAATTTCACATAGAAAATAGAGAAATTAACATGCATGCACATAGATGAACATATTACTGATCCATGAAATATTTATAGGTGAATAATTGATTCAACACAAACCTTCCAGGTAGAAACAGCACACACCAGGCATACACATCCAAGCATATATGATAGTAATAAATAACTTTGGTAGCTAAGTCTACCACAGAGGTTTAATTTGAAGAGCATGAATAATATGTAAGGCATAATGAGCATCATTTTTAGCATAAATAGTACACCTGCATCTCATAAATGTATCATCTGCCAATCTGCTCAACGTTTACCCCCAAAAAATAGTTTTGCTGAGCATCACTGAATTGAAGTTTTAGGTGATACAACAAACAAAATCCAACTGTTTAATATGACTAAAGTGTAGTACTAATTAATATATTCATCAGTTTCATAGAGGCAATAACAAGACGGAAGGAGCAGTACCAGATTTACGCAGTTGTAATCTTCCTCCTTAACCACTTGAGTCGTGTAGAGTCTTTTGCAGTCATGAAAATGGCACTGTTTTGTGGATCTTTGAAGACATTATAAGCCAGGACCTTCTCATCATCCGACATATTTTCCATGCTGTCCACAACAGCAATGCATACTGGGATCGGGAACTCATCCTCATGCACATTACTTCTTGCCCTTTCCTGCTGCATAATTTCAGTCTCGGCTTGCTTCTCTTTCAATTCCAGAAATTTTCCCATCATCTCAACAACTTTTCCATCCTGGCGACGCCTTTGTGTTGCCTTTTCTGTTTTGTCACTTATACCGGCATGCTTGTTTGTTGCACTTGCAACTCTTTTTCCCATTCTTGACCTTGTAGTGGCATCACTTGCAATTGGCTGTTCCACTATTCTCAGGTCGTCATCATCACTTTTAGCATTGTGTACATGAGAGTCAAAAGGGAAATTCTCATCTTCTCCCATATAATGTTGTGTGACAGTAGCTTGAGAAGTTTGAGAAGGCTGTGTGAGAGGAATATGAGAAGGTTGTGTGACAGGAACTTGAAAAGGCTGTGTGATAGGAACTTGGGAAGGGGCAATGGAGGTGAAGTTCATGGTTCCCTCGGCAGTATGTCCTACAACAGAAAGTGAAGTCAAGTAATGTTTAGGAGAACTGAATAGAACATGCTTGGCTGGTAGGAAAATAAAGATTCAGCAATGGTGACATACCATCATATAGCTCTCCTAAAGCCTCAAACAATGGGAAAGATTTATTCCGAAATTTTTTGGCCTTAGGATGAGACTGTTTATTGAATACTAGAAAGAAAAGTAATTAGCAAATAAAATTAAAGCAAGAACTATATTTAAGAATTTAACAAGAATTAACAGCAACAAGAGACAAGAAATCTCACAATAATGATGTTATTCCAAACAGCTTCATCTTCTTCAATCCTGCACAGCTTATCATCCCAAGACACACCACTTTGTTTTCTCGCTTCTTTTAGAACTCTATATTCCCTCTTCAACTCTCTCTCTTTGTCTTGAATTTGAACCTTTGTAAAATTGACATAGGGGAACTTCTCATGGAAGGATTTGACTATTCGGTTCCATGCTTCTGTGGACCACCCATTCTGACTCCTATAGCAGTCGTTGTTGTGATCATGTAGTAAGTCAACCAAAGCTTTTTCAAGTCCTGCATTCCAACTAGCTCTTGAACGATCAAGTACAGCTGGAATAGAGAAGCACACATAAGCTACAGATAATTACATGTTTTTAATCTATCAACCTACTGAACTTGAGAAGCCCATATGTGCATTTAACATGACAAGAAAAAGCCCATACCTTTTGGCGATGCCTTTTTCTTTTGATGTCTTGAAATCTTTGGAGATGGCTTTCTTTGGACAGCTGCAGCTTGGATTAAATTGAACTTTGGGGACCCTCTTCCAAACATAGTTGCCGCGAATAAAAAAAAAGGGTATCAAATTTAAGCATGCAAAAACATCATGATGCAAATACAGAAGCAAAATATTTCATGAGACCAGTTAAGACTCACATTTATTAAGACGAGTTATGACTGTAGTCATTCCACATATTTAGGTGTCACGCCCGGAATTTCTATCCAAAATTCCAAACGCTTACATGTGCGTAAACCCTCGTCCAGGAATCAGCCGAGGCACACAATAACAAATTGATAATAGAGTACAATTATTACTCTAATTAATAAGCAAATAAAATGTCATTACAGAGGTAGATAGTTCCTCTCAATCAATAAAGATCTAAGCAGCGGAAAATAAAGATAAACAGCGCAGACGACTCCACTCCACAGGCAGCTTGACCAGGACTACGCCAAATCCTCAACACCATCAGCATCACTGTAGAACTCCTCCTCTGATGAATGATTGCAAGGTGAGTATATGATATACTCAGCAAGCCACGCAGCAAATATGCATGTGCACAGGATAACCAAGGATGGCATAATATAGGCTTCTTTGCATAAATAGCATTTAATGAATATTTCAGAATTTAATAAAACAGTAGAGTATTAATTGAACAGTATTAATCCAACACTATACAACATACCCTGTTGAATAGGCCCAACCATCCTGAACAACCAACCCCGGCTGCATAGTTCTAACTCCAAACCAGGAATATACCATTCCAAACCAGGAGCTAATCAAAGTATTACCAATTATAGCATCTTTCATTATGGTGTGGGGTGTGAGACTAATCACGAAAGACATTGTTAGACCCGCCCATAACCGCGGGCACGGCTATTCGAATAGTTTTACTCTGGCCAGAGGTGTACCACTGTACCCACAAGACACAGCCCCACAACATGTCACCATGTGCCTTGATACCACCACGGTACCTCGGAAAGGAGCTGTGACAGTACCCCTCGCACAACACAATCCACCACAGCGCACCATTCCTGGATCATAATCACCCCCTTATAAACAAGGCATGGACTCCCCAGCGACCCCCGTGGGCTTATCTCCGCCACTTCTCAGTCCGGTGCTCCGCAATGAACCATGCTATACAAAAGATAAAGCCGTTGCCCACGCTGGCTTGTGGTTGGCACGGTTAATGTTTCACAACCGAAACTCGTGAACCGGTCCTTAACTGTCATGAGCACGACTACCAAAACCATGTACTCACAACCCACCATTATCAGATTTTAGTTGGCAAATTAAATAGTTAACCAATCACGATTGATCATCGTGAACTATCATTAAGCCATCATTAAGTAATAATAAATCATAAGTTATCCCATTAGTGTGCTAAGGTTTCTAAGCATGGCTAAGCAATTACAACTAATATCTAGTCGAACCAACATAAAGCTCAACTAGTCAAGTTACTATAACCCAAGGTATCAAGGAATAAGGTAATCAAGAACAAAAGGGTTATAACAAACAATAGGTTAATTCCACCCAATGACATTCGAAAATAAATGCAATAGTTGAATAGAAACAATAGCTTTAAACGGAATCAACATGCTCAAAGGATTGATTAGGATCTGTGTGACTTGCCTTGCTGGTCTTGGAACTCTTCTAAATCTTCTCCTGCGAAAACGGACTCTCCGGAAACGTCGGAATCTAACCAGAAAAAGAGCAAAGACCAAAACAGCACATAAGCAAGCATGAACAGTACACGTGGATATTTTTAACATGTAGATCTCAATTTTAGAAAAATTTAGAGACTTGAACCAACTAAATCCGAGCTAAGATGAATTAGTTATGAATTTTTAAAGATTAAATCGGATTAAATCATTTATATAAATTTTAATTGAATTATGACGCAATAATGAATTATTTTTGAAGAAAAGAATTATTGCGTCAGTGGGGCTCGGGTTCACGGTGGACCGGGTGCACAGCGGCGGCTCACGGAAACGAACGGCCGAGATCGATCTTATCCGAAACGGACGGCCGAGATCTAACGGTCTACGACCGGCTCACGGGACACAGCGACGATGACGTCGGCGGTGACGTCACCACCGGTGGCAGCTCGGGCGGCGCGAGCTCACCGGCGAACCATGGCGCGGCGACGCAAACGGAGGGCACCAACGGGATGCGAGCGACGCGGCGAACTCACCGATGACCAAAACGGCGGCGGATGACTACCGGACGGCGACGGCGATGAAGAAGAAGCGGTGGTGACCTTCGGCTTGACGACGACGGCGGTCTTCCGGCGATCTACGGCGACGACGAAGGGGCGGACGGGGTCGGCGACGACTTGGCGATCACGACGGGGGCCTTCCCGAGCGACGACGACGACCGGAGCGACGGCGGCGCACGGCTGGACGAACGGCGGCGACGGCGGCGCACGGACTCACGGCGCTAGGGCGCTACAAACGGCGAGAGGCGAAGGCGAGGGCGGCGGCGGCTAGCGGGGAGCTCAGGGGTCCTTATAAAGGGGCTAAAGGCGGCGGCGAAGGCCCACGGCGGCCCGGCGACGGCGAAGGAAAGCTAGGGTTCGGGAGAGAGAAAACCGAATCCGATCCGAGCTCGAATCCGCGATTTCCAAACCGAGATAGACGACGATTCCAAAACGAAAAAGGTAGAGGAGATCCCGGAGATCATTTCCCCCCTAACAATTTCACCGGAGATGGAAAGATGCGACGGATTAGGAAGGGCGGTGGCGGCTAGGGTTTCAGGCGGCAGCGGCGCGACGAAGACGACGGATCCGACAGGGGGCCCCACCTGTCAGCGAGCGGGAGAGAGAGGAGAGGCGGCGGCTGCGCGCGCGGCTCGGCTGCGGGCCGACTGGGCCGACTTGGGCCGGGGAGGAGAGAGAAAGGGTTTTGGGCCGACTTTCGGCCCAAAGCCAAAAGAAAGAATTTTTAAAACTTTTTCAATTAAAATTATTCATGAAATGCAATTTCATTTATTAAAAATACTTCCTTAGCTCAAATAAATCCCAGAAAAATCTAGGAATTATAGAATTAAGCAAAGTATTTAATAAAATTTTATCTGGCCCAATTTTATATTGGAATTTATTATTTAAAATTAGATCTTTTCTTCTAGGCTTTTAAAATCATTTTCTGATAATTCCAATTAATCAACAATTTATAAATTTAAGATTTTTAGGGTGTGACATTAGGGCTATCATATCTCTAACCGCGTTTCCATCATCTACTTGACTGTTAAGGGACATCGCATCATTACTATATTCGTAGTCACCTTCAAGGACATCAATAAACTGTTCTGGAGATATGTTGCTTCCTTGGTGATTCAACCAACCCTCATCCCCATTAAGCATCCGTATAAGATTGTGGAACACCACTATTGCAACTTGAATCTTCACTTGGTTTTCAATAGAATGGTGCGTTCCAACTTTTAAAATAGGGAAGCGTTTCTTAAAAACATGAATTGCTCTCTCTATGTGATTCCGCAATATGGCATGCCTATGATTGAACAACTCCTTATAATTTCTTGGTCGTTGCTGTCCACGCCCAAATTCCATCAGATGGTATTGAACACCACGGTACGGTGCAAGGAAGGATGGCGTGTTAGCATATCCACCATCAACGAGATAATATTTGCCTTGAGGCACATTGAATCCTTTAAGCATGGCTGACCTATGAACCCTAGCATCAGTTGCAGACCCCTCCCATCCAGATGATATGAGCGAAAAATTTAGATCAAAATCACAAACCAACATCACATTTTGACTTAGGGTACCCTTTCTATTCCTATATGGGGCCTGAAGGTCTTGAGAAATGGTGATAGGAACATGTGTTCCGTCGATAGCCCCCAAGCAATTTTGGAAGTAAGGAAAGAACCGTTGATCTGTGCTAATCTTCCAGTGAGTTTCAACTTCAATAGGTTGCTTGATAAATCTATAGGTCAAAGATAGGATTACATTGAAAACCGCCATAATATGCCGGTGAATCGTTTCTCCACTATGATGGAATTCATGTTGTAGATCTTCATAGCTCGCATTGTGAGATATCATGTAAAGAAAAAAATCCAAGTTTCTCCTCTACCGTAATACCTCTCGTGTCACGTAGGAGATGCTCTGTTCGAAGATATGTCGCTATTGCTCTAAATATGTTAGGCTCCATGCGGAATGCAACAAGGCAATTCTTTTCATGTCCCTCTAAAATATTTCTGAGTTTTTCTTTACTGTACTGATTTGATTTGAAGTATGCCTTACTCTTTTCTCTATCCCTCCATTACTAGTTAAAAGATATAGGGCAGGCAACCAGAACATAATAATCTCCTCATCCTCCTCATCTTTTCTCTTCTTAATTAGCGAATTCATACCTTCTAACTAGAATGAATACTAAATATTTAAGATGACTGCAGTTAGCAAAAGAAAAAAAGGTTTCAGCACTCTAGTTTTTAGTTTTAACACTATATATGTTCATAAATAATTAAAGCTAATTATGCACGTGTATGAACTGAACACTCACTTTGTTTAATAGAAGTGCTATACTACTATGCTAGTATGCTCTTTTGTGCATTCAATGGTGTTAGTGTAAAATACTGTAATGTGTGCTGCTTGCTATACATTGGTATATCATGCAGTGGTGGTGGTACAGTCTCATCAGTGTGTAGAGGAGTACTACTAGTTGTAGTTTATTTCTGCTCAAAATCTCTTTGCACTGACACAAGATCGAAACTAGTCGATTCCCTATTGTGTTTTGTTCCCTTCAGGATGGCTGTACTTTGCATATCTCCAAGCATTGACATACCTCGTCTCCAATATTTCTCTTGCAGATCGTCAAACCCTAGCAGGATGGCTGTACTTTCCGGATCTTGAAGGTCCTAGCAGAGGGGGATTTTGAAGCCGCCGCTGTCTAACCCTAGCAGCAAAACAAGTGGATGAAAGATGGGCAAAGAAAATGAGATGAGATGAAGGAGGAGATGGAGGAGAGGACTTTGAACCTGGATCAAGCGAGTAGGCTGCCGGGGCGACGCCGGCGATGAGGCAACAGACGACGGCGGCCGACGAGGAGGTGGTGGACGGCTCGGAGAAGGCAGCGGCCGGCGGCACAGGAGGACGGCGAGGACGTGGTGGACGGCTCGGAGAAGGCGGCGGCGTCGGTGGCGCCGGCGGCGCAGCAGGACGGCGAGGAGGCGGTGGACGGCTTGGAGAAAGCGGCGGCGGTGCAGGAGGAGTCGCGAGTTGCGGCGTGCACGCGAGAGAGTTCCAGGCCTCGGGTGAGGATTATTCTCTCATCCGTGGGTCGGCATGGATCGAGCCACAATACACAGCAATACACAAACAGCCAAATACACATTTGGGCCAGATGTGGGAATTAATCCAGGCGTGGGCTGCATTCCACGGAAGGGCTGGTTTGGGCCCTGTTCCACATCGAAACACAAACAGCCAAACGAGGCCTTAGTTGATACCCAAACTTGTAGTAGTGTAAGATCATTTTTGTATGAAGCAATAGTTTTTTTAAGCTAATCGGTTGACCTGTTAAAAGAGAGAACATTACTGATTGCAAGCAATAATTGAAGCTCCAAGTAGATTTACAAATTCATTAGACCAAAAAAAAAACAAGATTAGTACTTGTACGCGTTAAGTACGTCGTGCTCCTACATGACATGTTTTGTTACGTTAAGGATACGTGTACTGAACGTGTGTGTAGTGTATGGTGTGTTTTGTGGTGGATAGCGTCACTATTGGTCGTCTGTTTGGTTGCCCGTAGCAGGGTTGGCCCGCACCAATCCATGCAAATTCATGAGGAAAAAGTACACCGAAGGTCTCTCTACTTGTCATCGAGTTATAAAATCATCCTCCAATCATAAAACTCAGATATCCGACGTCCTTTAACTAATCAAAACCGGTCACAATAAATCCTTCAGTGGTTTTGACATCGGTTTTATCTTACGTAGCGGCTGAGTCAACGTGGCCCCCGTGGACCCACATGTCGGAGTCATCTCTCTCCCCCTTCCGTCTCGGGGCCCTATCTCATTTCCCAACGGACAAGACCGCATCGCCACACTAGCGTCGCGAACAAAGCAGCGTCCGCCTGCGGCGAGATGGAGGCTGTCGCGTCACTGCCGCTGCCGCTCCCCGCCTCCTGCTTCCTCTCCCCTCCTCATCCAACGCCGGTGGTTGCGGCGGCGTGCTTCTCCCGGCGGAACACCTCCTGCGCCCGCGCCGCCCCCCAGGCGCTGGAAGCCCCGGAGGCCTCGAGGCCGCCACCGTGGCCGTCGCCTCGGTGCAGCGCCGTCGCGGAGGTCAAGGCTGCCCCCGACCCCGTCGCTGCACTCATCAGTCTTCAGTGGTTTCCATGTTCAATCAGGCGAGGAGGGCCTCCTGCCATTGATTGCATAGATCGTCGTTGCTTTCTTCAATCTATCTACAATGTTTCTCCAATCTCCATGGATCGCGCGATTGAAGCTAGCAGGGGCAGGCAGGCCGGTGGCGCTTGCCAATGCCAACGCGATGCTCAGCAGAGTCGATCTCCTCTGCGAGGTCTTCAATTCCAGAATTTCTGCATCTGAATCCATCTTCGCGTTCTGCTCTCCAAGAACGACCCACTCACCTGCATCAAGCTGTCCTGCGTCATCTCACTCTGTGCATTGCCTCTGCTGGTACACTAACTATCAATTTAGAAAATTGTTGTGCTGATTTATTCACCAATTTATGAAAAATTCGATCTCGTTGGTTATAATTTCGCAGATTTTCCTATGTGGGGAGATGAACCGGCTCGCTGACGACATCTTCGATCACTCTGAAAATACAACCTCACACGCTGCTGCTCCTCCCACTTCTAGTTTCAGCTTAGGAAAAACCAGTGATTCATTCATTCAGATCGCATGCAGCCTTGTTCTACAACTGTTCATGGATCACTTTCAGATATTCAGATCGGAGAATCTTTGCGTCGATTTGCTTCCATTGTTTCCTGATCAATTGTTTGACAGTGGAAGAGGCTGTGGATACCGTGAGGCGCGGGTGGAGCGAGTACATGCAGCAGCCGGTGCTCCCGGCGAGCCTCGCCTACGTGCTCGTCTGCTTCAACGTCGCCCTCGCTCCCGGCGCGCTCATGACCACCTTCCTCATCCACCAGGGTGAGATGACGCGTATGGTTATCATTGCTGACAAAGCTCATCTTGTTAATGGTGTGTGTGGTGTGGGCAGGCGTGAGGCCGTCGGTGATCGGCACGTTCGGCGGCTCGTCGGCGGCGGTGCTCACCGTCAAGTACCTGCCATGGCGGTGGTGCGTTCTGAACCCAAACATGACTGACGATGGCGCCTCCCTCACATTCTGCCCTGCCGAGCGCCGCGGCGGCTCGGGGACGATCGGCAATAGGGCACGCGAGCGCGGTGGCGGCGGGCGAGTGCGTTGGTGGCTGCTGCTGGCGCCCTGTCGCCGCCCAACTCCGGCAGCACCGCCCCCTGCTCCGCTTCGCACGGAGAACCACGCCGACCTGCTCCGCTTCGCCCGCGCGCCCGTCTCGGCCTCATCCCCTACCCGCTGAAGAAACAAGAGAAGAGAAGAAAATACTCCAAAAGAGAAAAGAGAAGAAAAAGGAATAAGTTTAGGGACCTTCGGTGTACTTATTCCAATTCGTGGTGTTTGGTTGCCTGCTCGGGCCTCCCAGCCTGTAACGCGGATGAAAAAGGAATAAGTTTACTTTAGGTCCCTTAAGTTGTTTATCGAGTCCGAAATTCATCCCTATACCATAAAACTGGATACAACAAATCCCTCAATAGTATTATCTCCGATTTTGACTGATGTGGTATCTACGTGGCTCTGTTGACTACGTCTTCGTTTCACGTGCTATTGATGTGATACTTACGTGGCAATTCGATCAGAAAAATAATAAAAACCATAGAAACCACATGTCACTTACATATATAAAATAATAAAAAAAAGTGGGATCCATGTGATCCCGTATGTCATCGTCACTCATCCCCTCATCTCACTATCCTCTCTCTCCCTGCAACGCGGAGTAGAGGGGGGGGGGGGGGGGGGGGGACAGGTGGAGCGGAGCGGCGGCGGGCGGAGCGGATCGCCAGAAGCATTGGAGCGGTTCCACGACGGGCACCACGAGCACGACCTGTGCCTCCACGCCGACGGAGCAAGCGTCTACCTGCACCCGCACCGTGCAACGAGGGTGGTACACTGACATGCTCCACTATTTCGACGGCCACATGCTCATGCAGTCATGCTCCACAGAGCCGGCAATCCCACAATGGACGGTACCTGGCGGCCACGAATGTTAGCAAATAACGAAGGTGTTCGACAAAATGCCGATCAAAACAGAGTATGTGCGAGAGAGAAATTTTGTGCTGCAACTAAACTTGGAAGCGTTTTTGGAATGCATTAGGAACTTTTAAATAGCAAATACATGTCTATAACCTCGCTACTGGATCGTGCCATCCCACGATTGAGGCTGCCACCATGCGCTCCTACAACACCGGCACTTTGCCATGTTCTCCCGATTTGATCGCGCCATCCCACGACCGAAGATCATGCAAAGCACACGCACTCTCTAACAACCGAAAACAAAAAACAAGCTCCCACATGAACGAGGCATGCGTCAGAGCTATACATGCGTCATGAACTCCACTAAACAGAGCCACGCGCGTAGAGGAAATCGTGGAGCAGTAACCAGAGATGGCGCCATGGATTATCGTCAACAAGGCAACCATGTCACCCTGTGCGTCCTCGACTGGCTGCCGATGTTCGCCGCCGGCTGGTTCCCCACCATGTCGGGATCTGGGGATGACGTCCTGCTTGGTCACGCTAGCAACCGTTTCCTCCGAGCCATCGACGCCGGTGGGGCAATGGCGTCACCGTTGAGGCGTCCGACAGCCGCAGACTGAATACACCATGGGTGGTGGCGGCTATCCCTCAGATAGATTCCATACCTCGCCTTCCAAATCTTGTGGTGAGCGCGTCATTTCCTGTTTTTTTTTATCTTTTCCTAACTGATTGCATGAGTTCTTTTGGGGATCAATAATTGTTGATGTTTTCTTGAACCAGAGCTTGCAGATTGGGGCAAGTTGAGTTAGTTTTGCTCTCCTGGGGACTGGGGTGCAATTCTTTGGTTCTGATGTTGCCTTGTTTTCCATCTGTGTTGCTAATCATGCGTCCTGCGCTATTCATGTGAAAGTAATTCTTTGTAGCATTTGGGATCGAGGTGTCAATTCTAATACATTCGTAGTGGGGAGCAGTTCTTGGTTTATCTATCAGGTTGCCACCTTGGTTCTTCAATTCTTGCTCCACCGTATTTGCTTCCTTCCAGGGTGCAGTTCTTAGTCACAAATTTCATTTCAGTCCACTCTATGAATTTTCCGCTTCCCAAGTTTGTTTCATTACAGTTCTTGAAAATGGCAACACCACCTGATCACCAATTCACCATTGCCGTTCTTTCTTACCATGTTCTTGGTCCTCAGTCACACTGTTGGAGATGAATTCTTGCAAATTGTAATGAATTCCTTTGTGCCATCTTCTTTGCTGCAGTACATAGGACACATTTTGCGGGCTATCTGGTTCGTGCGAGCAGAGAGAGCATATTCTGATGGAACTTTTCCCCATGTCGCCTGGCCTTTTTTCAAGTTCACCAGAAGGTCGTTGTTCAATACGAAGATCGAGCTGGCGCGTAGGTTCAACTTTGCAGCTCGGTTGCGGCGCCTGGGCTTCGCCGTTGTGCCGGCTCGCTCTCTACCTCCTCTCGTCATCGCGGCCCGTTGCCTTCCTCGGTCTGTCGTGTGCACGCCGCGCTTGCGTCTTGCTGACCGTGACGAGCAGGCCTCAGCGTCGCCTCCCCCGCCGCTCCGGCGCCGCAAGCTTACTCCTCGCCGTCGACGTCGTCTCCTCGCTCGCAGCAGTGGTCGCGGGCACCGTCCTAGCTCTACATTGACGACGACGAGGAAAGGGGGAGAGGAGCGATAGGGGTGGCCGTGGGTCGCAGTGTAATTCTTTTATTTTTAGCCAAACACTTGATGACACGTAGGCCCCATAATTTTTTGTTTTAATTTTTATATTTTGCTTCCACGTAGGATGAGTACCAAGTCAAACCAACCACGTAGACATAATGTCAGCCGAAACGGCCATTCAAACTGCCTTGGGGCTTTATTTGCACCGGTTTTAACAGTTTAGGGATCCATTATATCTGGTTTTGAAGTTCAGAGATGAAAATCCGATTTGGTGTCAAGTTAAGGGAGCTCAAATGAACTTTTTCGATGCAAAAATAGCACCTTAGCCAGGCCCGGTGGAAACGGTCGATTCCCACTTCACTGCTTGGCCTGGCTTGACCGATGCATACCGCTCGCGGGGGATGGGGTCACCACTCTCCCAAAATCACTTCCTCCTCGCCTCACTTCTCCCTCTCGCGATCTGGCCGCGAGCGGCGGCCCTCTCCCCCAACTTTGACTCTCCTCCATCTATTCCAACGCCGTCTCACTTCGTCCCACGGCGTCTCATTTTGTCGTCTCTCTCCGTCGTGCCCCCTGTTCCACCGTCACTCTCCATCGAGCACCAGGATAAGTGCATGGATACACTACTACAAAATTCGGCTCATAGGTGCCGGTGAACCCGCACCTATGAACCTTTTCTCACCTCCATGGGATGGAAGAATATAGAACCGACACCTTTAAGCATTATAGGTACCGGTTCTATTGGAAAAACCGGTACATATAATGTGGGTGTCGGTTTTTAAAATAACCGACACATCTTAACTAATATTAAAATGTTCGTAATTTTCCTTCCATCACACACGATTTTCGTCCGTAATCTGTGAGCTCGCGTATGCGTTATCCGTCTCCATAAGTCACGAACAACTCGGTATCACAATCGGATCGAAAAAAATCTGAAAAAGAACAGACAAGAACAAATCCAAAAATCCAAAATCTCCCTAGGTCCGCTTCCAAAAAAAAATTTTTGTTAGTCCGTATATTTCCGTGTCCTGAACGATTTCGTTGTGTCCGACTCGGTTTCAGAAAAAAAAAAGTTGAGCAAAAAAAACTAAATCAAAATCAAAGAACGATGTCTACAACAATGAAACAACAACACACATAATCCACAAAACTTGACTCCCCTACCGCCGGATCCACCCTCGGTCGTCGCCACCGCCGCAGGATCCATCCACGGCCGCCGCCGCTGCCACCACCGCCGCCGGAGGGAGCCGCTGCTGCCAGATCCACCCTTAGCAGACGCCACCACCGCCACCGGAGGGAGCCGCTGCTGCCAGATCCACCCTCAGCAGACGCCACCACCGCCGGATCCACGCGCAACTGCCGCCGACGCCGCCACCGCCGCCGACGGATCCACCCACGGATACCACCAACACCACCGGATCTGCTGCGGGAGGGAGGCGAGAGGGGGCGAAGGGAGCCGCCGCTGCCACCACCGCTAGATCCACCCGCGGCTGCAGCCGACGCCACTACCGCCACCACCCTCGGATCCGCCCGCGGCCGCCGCCAACCCGCCACCACTGCCGCCATATCCACCACGGAAGGGAGGCGAGAGGGAGATGAGGAGGGGAAGAGGGAGGCGAGACTAGGCGGAGGGAGCTGCCACTGGCGTGGTAGGCGAGGGAGAGGGAGAGGGAGGGGAGGGGAGGGGAGAGGAGAGGAGAGCGAGAGAGAGTGAGAGTGAGAGTGAGAGAGAGTGAGTTGACTCGGTCGACTGATAAGAATGACACGGTTGCGCTTGGCTTGGTTCGGCATGGTTTTTCTTTCGGTTTTTATAAGAACCGACACTTATATTATAGGTAGCGGTTTTTTTTTTTAAAAACCAACGCATATAGCATAGGAAATAACACATACAATTAGAAATAACAAAAATCTAGAATTAAAAATGAGAAATACTAAAATAATAATAGTGCAGAGTCATGGTCACCGTTGTCGCGGAAGGGAAGTGGATGGCCAGACAGGACTACTACCTACCGTGCTACAATCGTCGATCGTCCGCCGATTGGTCTGAGGTTGCTCGCTGATTCGCTGATCGTGTTTCTTATACGGATATGTATTTCCAAAAGCGAACAAACTAAAAAACCGATTTAAATACGGATATGTATTTTCAAAAGCAAACGAACGTAAAACCGACTCATACATGGATCACATACCAAAATACCGGCAAAAATATCTTCAATTCTTATAATAGTAGGGATAATAATTTATTATGAGCTTCGGTTAAAAAGCAGTGTAAAAATAACTTCGGTTAAAAACAAATATTTTTAGTATTAATACACCATAGCAAAGCACGGGCCTTTTGCTAGTGTATAAAAAAGTATATGTGTGAGTCTTGGTGGATGGAGACCGGGCGAGGGAGTGAGATGAAGAGCTAGATAATCCTCCTATTGGTTAGGGAGGTACAGAGGTGATGGAAGGGGAGTATGCCGGTGCTAGAGATATATAGCCCGTTGGAACATATGTTAGAATGGTATATTTATCGTTGTGATTTCGTTTCATTCGGATACATACCAAATACATTTCTGTTTATTTGATTTGATGCCCGTTAGTATTGCTATAACATTTCCATAACTTTTGGGTGGATTTATAAGAGTGAGATTCTATATTTATGTTTTTAGACAAATATTTTTATCATAATTTTTCTATATTATCTATGTTATACTATATTATTGTAAAATAATACACACTAGTAAAGATCTACTAGGTGCAACGTCACAAGCGCATTTGAAACACAAATAATTGTAACCATATACATATAAAGGTAGTAGGCATGGAATCACAATCCTATGCTTTTATATGCAAAGTCCAAAATTTTATGTACCAATTTCTGTCCAAAGATCAAGATGGGTTTAGAAATAAAAAATCGGCTAGAATAGCCAATTTAGAAAGTACACTCTCATCTCGTGTCTGGGACATAATGTTTCCGCCGAGGATAAACGGCTTATAACGCATGCAAACGACAAAGATAGATAAACTATGGGTGCAAAATTAAAAGAACAATCCAATTTGCCAATTGTGTTGTTGATTGTTACTCATTCTGTCCTAAAATATAGCAATTTGGGATAAGGAGTTATCTAATTCGTTTGAATCGCATATATACGTTTATCGAGTTTCATGTTGTTATATTTTAGGACAAAGATAATAGTTGTTTACCCAATTAAACCGGTATGTCTTTCTAAAGTATTCATATTTTTTCAATATAACATTTTTTCTTCAAATCGTAAAATTTTCTTTTATGGATAATGTTGGTGTTGGACATTTGGAGTTATATAGGTACGACTTGACTACTACCTAGGATTTACGGTTTCTGTTTTATATATAATTAGGCAGGTGCAAAGTACTCCATCCATCTTAAAATAGTTATTACTCAGCCTATATATACTTACCACTCAAAAATACTACATGATAAAAATTGGTGTGCTCACTATTTAAAATATGTATATACTTTTTTTCTTATTTGAAATTTTAGAGTTTTCATAAAATATTTTAAAAAGAAAATTATGAACCATTATTTTAGTATAGACAAATAGATGTATGATATTAAAAAATATATATGGATGTATATATAAATAATTTATTTATTATATATAGAAGTGAAAAATATATTTAGTATAAAAAATATAGAACTTGTATGTCATGTTAACCAAAAGTACAAAATTTGATGTGTCATTTTATACATAAATTTTGATGAAATCCGAATAAGTAAAGCAAATTTTGAGATCTATCAAAATTAATTGGTTTAAATATATTTGTTTGTGGATTTGAATATTTGAAAGATCAATCATTTAGTATATTCAGAGTTGAAACATATCCTGTCTAAAAACACAATCATTTTTTTTGGTGAGAGGAAGTATTAATAATCCTATTTCGTGATATAAGAAAGCAATGCTGCATTCTTTCTTTCTTTGTTTTGGAATTTTTTTGCATAATAATGTTGGGTTTACTATATATTCTATAGTTATATGAGTAGTATCGAGTAGACGTAGTATATTTAAAGAAGAAAAATGAATGTAAATTCGTTGTTTTAGATTTGTTTGTTTCTTAATAATTTTGGATTTACTATAAATTCTAGAGTTATAGGAGTAGTACCGAGTAGACTTGGTATATTTATAGAAGGCAAAGGAGTAGAAATTCGTGTGATTGGAAAGGAAAGATAGTTTTAGAAGGCTCTAGAATCCATATATGATACTTTTATCTAGATTTTTTCTCACATATGATTGTTAGGTGATTTTTCTCTACTATAAAATTTTTCTTCAAAGTAAGAGACGCCACGTGTACTAATCGAAAGCTAGCAAAAGAGTCAGCTTTAGATTATTAGATTCTAGAAAAAAGACGATATATTATCACTTATTAAATAATATATGATTGAGAGTGAAAGGATAGTTAGCAGTAGAATCAGGAGTAATTTCAAATAAGGTGATTAACTAAATAAGTACTACTCGAAAAATATTTTGAGATGGAGGCAGGACATCTCTATAGCAATATTTGGTCATAGTCACTTTGGTTCGTGTGGGGCTTGCCTTGTAATTAAAAGAAATCACCCCAATTTGCGCGTTGATCAAGTTATGTCGAGTTGTGTTCTGCCCTCGTTTTTAAGTGCCCTCGTATTTTAGTACTTCAGCACATTTCTCAAAGCGTTAAATGGAACATTTCTCCGAAAACTTTTATATATACTAGCAAAAATACTCGTGTGTTGCAATGGGTGAAAATAACTTTAATTATATAAAATAGAACGATGTCTCACAAAACACAATAGCAATCGTGGATGGAGCTCATTCTAATATCCCAAATCGTCCCGTGTCGCGTGGGAATTAACGGATGGAAGACGAAAATGAAAAATCAGAAACAAAATAGGAAGTGAGGTTGGATTTGTAAGGATAAAACTAACTGAATCAAGCAGCCACATGCAGAGAATTATAAGGAATAAAAACAATTGGTTAATAAGAAAATAGCACATAATTAGATTAGACAACAGCTAGCCCCGCTAAAATAGAAGGGATGCAGTATCATTTGTCTTGAGCTTCCCAACAGGTAACAGGCAACCGCTGAGGCAACAACAATGGTTGGATCTTCAGAAATTTCCTGCTGCCAAATACGGAGTATGCAAGAAGCAGAGAAGGTCGTCATATTCAAGTAAATGCTCATTGGCACCGGCTGGAACATCGGTTGCCGAAAAGGAACAGAATACATCAGAAAAGGAACACCAACTCCTGGGTGACTTCGCACGGATGGATCCTAGTCCGCGACGTCGCCTCCGCAACCACGTTTTTGCAGAATCCTCACGATTTCGACGATAAGATTCAGCTACCCCATCTACCCCAGGACGTGCACAGCAGTTCCACGTGCCTGCTCTCCTGCAAGCCCACGATGCCTGGCTGTGTCGTTCTCCTTGTTGAGCCAGTTGGCACTATCATCTGGTACTGTCACATTGGAGATGATGAGAAGTGGGTGGAACATGAGTACGACATTGGCACGCAGGTCTTGGACAGTGGCGGAGCCAGGATTTTAAAGTTGGGTATTCCCGTCTAAGCGCTGAGCCGCTGGCCGCCCCTGCCCCTTGCAGTCGCCAGCCACCCAACCGGCCCGACCGCCTGAGTTTGGCGGAGTGGCGGGCGCCGGCTGCCGCCCGCCGCGGCAATGGCCTCCCCCTCCACGGTAGCACGGTCCAGCTCCCGCCGTCGGTTGCCGCCTCGCCGCGCCGTTGCCTAGGGTTTGGAAATGGGGAGCGACACGAGGGAGCCGAGCCAGGGAGGGATGGGTCACGGAGGGAGAGTGAGAGGAGGCCGTCTGGAAGAGTGGTGGCTAAATGGGTCAACTGATATCTGATGGGTCATGACGGAGTGGGTCGGGTTGGTAGGAGGCGTCGCAAGAGGCCGGTTGGACTGTATTTAGATCGAAGAATTGAGGATTTAGGTGCACTAATATGTGTACATGTGTATGTACTATAAGTATACTTGTTTTTTTTATAAAAAAGTGAGACATTTTACGGTGTTTGCGAGGTACTTAGAGGTATTGAGAGGTGGAACAATGTAAACCATTGATTAAAAGAGGGACAAGTATGGAATAAAATTATCATAACTAATAGCAATGGAGTAATTTACTACTAAAAGATGAACATTTTGAGTGAATCGAATACCTGGGTCCAATCACCAGTATTGTTAGGTAAAAAACAAAGTAAATCTTTCAAACAATTTAATGCATCGCGATTTGCGGTTATGCACCGGAAAAAAAAGAGAGAAGAGATCGACGCCCCCTTTCTTCGAACCCTAGCTTCGTTCTTGTTCTAGGGTTTGAATTGTTCCACTAGAAGGAGACAAAGGGAGAAATATCGGCATGGTTGAGGGTTCAAGATGGACCGATCGACAGCTAGGCGCAAGCGCATCGGGTAAGATCTCCTCTGCTCCTATACTTATTTACACAATTGATTCGTTATTTACATAATTAACAAATTCCTTCGTATAAGGGACTAAAATGAGATATCCCCTCTGTTTTAGGGTTTGAATAGTTGAACCTGCAAGGATACAGGGTTGAGAGAGAAGCTCTGATATCTTGTTGGTTAACCTAACATAGCATGTTCAGATGGATGCAATCATTATGAATATTTTATCTACTGCTTATGTTTTCCATGAATAAAATGTAAAACTTAAATCTTCGTAAACCTTGAGTGATATTTTAATGCTCTTGAGAATAAAATATGAATCTCAAAATAACTATGCAAATAACGCAATGGAGAATTAATGGGAAGAGTTCTACCATGTTACGTTCTTGGGAATAAGATATAAATTTAGAGAAAACCACGTAAATGAGAACTTTAATGCTAGTATCGCGCAAACAACTTAACTGGTACTGACGCAGTACCGATCTGAATTTGCGGACAACTCTTTCCTTTCATCTCTACTAGCGAATTTATCTTTTTACCCTTGGTACCTAAGTGCCTATACCCATACTCAAGTACCTTTTACAGGGTATCTTTCATTATGGAGCGTTGGATCTTTACTCTTTTTGGAATGCAAACACCGTAAAAGGTTTTAAAAAAGTTGGGTATTCCTGGGAATACCCGGGAATAATGGTAGCTCCGCCCCTGGTCTTGGACCCGCCCTTGGACGGCAAGGACCACGAGAAGGTGCCGATATGCTGGATCGCCGCTTGCCAGGGCAAGTTCTACTTCAATGGTGACTTCGGAAGCATCGGCATGCTGGAGTTCTCCCCCGCGCCAACATTCAGCTCCATCACAATCATCGACCCATTGGAGGATTAGGGGTGATGGGCATGGCAAACCTGTACATGGTGGAGTCCTTGGATGAACTATACATGGTTTGCCAAATGTATGACTCTGACATGAAGACCATCTACGATGTTACTGTTTATAGGTGGCCGTGCGTTCTTGGTAGCTTCATGCTATTTCGGCGCTTCACGTTCAGCTGATGAGTGTGGGCTGGAGAAGGATTGTGTCTACTCTATTTTTGCGCGCGATAAGTATTTTGAGGTGTGTAAGGTAGAGGATGGAGAAACTGAAGAGTATGATCTCATCGAAGCTCCAGATTCACAAGGAGGGATGTGGATTTTGCCCGTTGAGAAAAAGTAGAGATTGAAGCTGTTCAGAACTGTAGGAAACGATATCATCTCTATGGAAACAACGCTAATAGAAATTAGAAAAATCAAATGTTATATATAGCTAGAATCAAGGAAACGAATCATTTCTATGAAAATGATACTTGGTCAATTGGAATTTCCGCCACTGTTTTCAGCCCTAGTTGAAATACTATAAAGAAGATCTTTTTTTCTAGTTTAACTTTAGTTTATTATTTGTTTTTACAGCACTTAATGATTGCACTATCTATGAAATTAACATTTCTCCTTTTTACATCGTATTGTCTACTGATAGCATAATAATAACAAGATATTTCATTGGAAAGAAAGGGTTATGTACGATTGATGACACTATTCTGTTGTATTAAAAACTGAGTAGTGAACCTTGGTGCCACTCATCTCAGGGTTAATGGTCGCCGAACCAAGTAGTGAATTCAGTGCAAACAAAAAAATGAACCTAGCAGAATAATGTCACATTAAATGGAGCACCACAAGAAAATTTGTTGGAAAGAAACGGTTCAGTATTATTTCTCATGTTGCCGAAGCAGATTTTTGTAGGCAGAGGGAAGACAAGACACAGGAACTTGATGACCTTATTCAGGCTGTGTTCGGATTCACGGGATGGGAACTAATCCCTCCCGCACGGAAAACGGAGCGATCCATAAGCACGTGATTAATTAAGTATTAGCTATTTTTTTTTCAAAATGGATTAATTTGATTTTTTTAAGCAACTTTCGTATAGAAACTTTTTGCAAAAACACCCGTTACGAGGGAGAGGGTTGGGAAAAGGGGTGCCGAAAAACTGAGTGAACCTGGCCACCTGGGCGCCACTTGTTATATCAAGTCTACTGATTTAGCATTGTTTAGTTTGTAAGTTCTGTCAGAATAACCAAATGCTTGATTATGTGGAAACAAAGTACTCCACTGTACCTAGTAGTGCCAACTTCCAAGTGTCGATGGAATTATCTGTCGAGTTCCAACTTCCATGTTGAAGTAACACAATTAACAAATCCACTTGAACTTGTAAGCATGCATAGGCCTTAAAATTACAGACTTACAGTCATGCTGCTATGTGTTTGTTCCTGTTCCCCCTGAATGGTTTGAGCATTAGGACATTAGATGTGTCTACTGGACAAGCAAAGCTGCAATTTTTTTTTGGGTCATCTACTTCAGAATTCAGCACATATAACTTCAGAATTCAGCACATCTAATTTCAGAATTTAGACGGTGCCAGCTACAAGAAATTTGCACTCGTCGACAGCCCAGGTTCTGAAACTGATTACAATCTGAAGAGTGAATACATATTTTACCTGTTATATATCAATTTTAACGGTTTAAATTTTGTCCAAAGTTTGTTCAAGCAAAAAATCCTTGTCCCAAGGTAAATAATTCTGATTTCTGAACATCACTACCTCTGAATAATGGAGTGATTGGAGATTGGAGAAATTCAGATGAGTGGCTACTTAAATTAGTGCACATTTGGAGAGTAAATTTGCTCTCTGACATAATCACAATCACAAAAGGCAAAATAAAATGCATCAAATCCTTTCCCTTATTACAAACTGAAAGAAGTGAGTAACCAACATAAAAATTCGCAGAACAGACAGTTCTGCACGAACGAGCAGCGTGGGATGAGATCAACGCCAAGAAGGCGCAACTGCGATCCGATCTCCTCCTTCCTCCTCTTGCGGTTGGGTGGGCTAATTGCAGAGCAAGTACCTGGTGAGCACGAGGACGCCGCAGGCGGCGCCGAAGAGGAGGAAGACGGCGAGGTCCCTGGCCGCCCAGCGCTTGGGCCTCTCGCCGCCGCCGCCCTTGGCCTCGACACGCAGGCTCTTGGCGCGTCGCAGCGCGTCCACCTCCTTGAGGAGGTCGAACTCGAGCCCCTTCCGCTTGAGCTCGGCGACGCACTTGCCGAGCAGCAGCGCGTCCTCCCGCTCCCGCGCCAGCAGCCGCTCCAGCACCGCCTCCGTGTCCGCCTTGTACCGCAGCGCCCACAGCATGGCCAGCGACGAGAGCAGCGACACGAGGCAGGGGATCCACGAGCGCCGGCACGCCGCCGCCTCCGCAGAAGCCCCGGACGCGGCGGAGGCGGAGAGGAAGAGGAGGAGGATGGAGGCGGCGTGGAAGGCGAAGAAGGCGCAGTAGAGGAAGGCGATCTCCTTGCGGGCGCCGTCGAGGCGGGCCTCCCGCAGCGCGACGCGGCGGGCGAGCAGGTCCTCCTCCTTGAGCCACTGCTTGAGCAGCAGCCGGTGCGTCCCGCTCTCCGCGATCTGGCTCAGCGGGTGCCTCGCCTTCGCCTGCGGGTGCCCCGCCACGACGAGCGCGTCGGCCGCCATGGATTCGTCGAGGTGGTCTCGCGTGCGTCGAGGTGAGGGGATTTGGTTGCGGTTTTGGCGTGTTTGTGGGGGTGGATTTGAAGGGGGAATTTTGGGCGGAATCGAGGGTGGCTGGCTGGCAACGGTCGGGGTGGAAAAGCGGGCGCGCACCTGAGGGCTGAGGCGAACGCAACGGTCGGAATCGAATAGTTGGCGTGTGGTGGAATCATTCGGCTTGGCGGTGGCGGTGGGTGCACGCGCCCGGCTAAATGGGCTACGAGTTATTCGGCCGTGCAAAGACTTTGGGCTGGTTTCTCGGGGCGCGTCGCGAGAGGCGATTTTGGGCTTTCGGCCTGCTTGTCGCGTTCGGTCTGGGAATAAGTTCACGTTAGGTCCCTCTATTTGTCGCCCAGTCTGATTTTCATCCCTGAACCGCAAAACCGGTACGACCCATCCCCCAACTTACGAAAACCGGGCAAACGAGGTCCCTCGGCGGTTTTGATAGCGGTTTTGGCTGACGTGGCGCTTACGTGGCTAATTTGACTCGATCTTCATCTGACGTGGCGCTTACGTGGCAATTTGATCTGAAAAATAATAAAACCAGTGGGGCCCACATGTCAGTTTCACAAAAAAAAATAAAAAAAATGGTGAGACCCACGTGGGCCCCACATGTCATCCTCACTCCTCTCTCTTCTCTCTATCCTCTCTCCCTTCTTCCCTCTATCCCTTCTCTCTCTCCGGCTGATGGAACAGGGTGAGCGGCGGTCGGCAGAAGCGGGTGACGGGCGGGGCGGGGCAGCGGTCGACGGCGGGCTAGGTCAGGTCGCGGCGCGCCAGCCATTCTCCCGCAGCGCCTCCTTCTTCGTGGGGAGGGCGGCGATGGCGGCCTCCATCTCCCCCATCATCCTTCGGATTGCCAGCGGCAGCGGTGGCTAGCCCCGACCCCGCGGCGAGGTCCGTCCCGCCGAATAGCTTGCGCTCGGTGCTCCAGGCCTTGGTGTCCGACGAGTAGTACAGGCACGCCGTGAAGCTACGGCGCTTGTAGAGGACCAACAGGCGGAAGGCGGCGGGACCCGGTGGGAGCGGATCAACGAAGTCCTGGAGATCGTCGGCGGTGAGCAGCGCGCACGCGTAGAGCCCGTGCCTGTCCTTCCCGGAGAGGACGAGGAGGAGGATGGACATGTCACCGGTCATGGGGTTGCACACGACGAGCTTAATGTTAGTTAAATCTTGCATGCATGCATGTAGCTACTAAGGGCATTCCCAACCCAATGACTAGGATAGTGTCCATACCATTAAATAAGTTGCCACCTAGGACAAAAAATGATGTGGCAAATGAATAAATGAGGAAAGTGAAGGAAACTATGTCTTGCATGAGACATGATTTCTACACAACATCCAAGACATCATGTGAGATAAGTAGCATTAAATTGAAGTATGGAATAGTGGTGTTTGCATTGGAAGAGTAGTGTCTAGTACTAGTTTCTTGATGATGTGGAGTTTATGGAAACCATGTCTAGTGTTATGGGTTATGACTGCCCTAACTGTTAGCTATCGGTTTCAATTCTGTTATTGCATTGTGCATGAGCTTCCGATCCGTGGATGCCATGCATGTAGTGGTAGTCATGCCGACCTTGGCGATCGGAGGCGTGAGCACGTTGTTAGGATCGTGGGGATGGACGCGATTGTACTGCAACGTGGGAACGCATCCAATGCGCTCACATGCATAATGAAAGGGAGAAAGAAAACTAGAAAAGGTGCAGCTTCATCGCACCACAAAACTCTGCATGTTTCCTCGTGTTCGCGTGTGTTTCCACAACTTATTCGTTGATCACTTAGGGAAACTTGTCACTTAAGGGCGGCGGCACGGGAGGCGCGGCGGAGCTCGACGACGAGGCGGCCTTTCCGTGATGCGACGAGGCGGGAGTTCTTGAAGAGGCCAGGGTTGTCAAACACCCTGTCAAGCTCGCCGCCGCTGAACTTGGAGGACGCCGAAGGCAACGGGACGAACCGAGGCGGCGCGACCGAGGAAGACGAGTCGTCCTCGTGGGTCTGGTGGAAGAAGCCGACGGCGAGGTCACGGATGAGGCGGCTGGAAGACGGCATGGAGCGGCAGATGTACACCGCATTGCCGGTGACGAGGCGGCGTGTCGACGAGTGATACCCGTAGACCGGATATAGAGAGTATTGGGGTACATTGGTACAAGGGTTTACGTAGTACGACATCAAGCAAACAGAAGACGAAGATTATACTGGTTCAGGCCCCTTGATAGGTAATAGCCCTAATCCAGTGGTATGGGATTATATGATGGAAATCACAGGTTACAAAAGGAACAATGGAACTCGACGAAACCGACGAGATCGTAGTCGAGTCAATTCGACTAGACCTCTCGGCGGTCTGGCTTCCACGGGCTCCGACTTCGTAGGCTGTGGTGGTAGTGTTGGCTATCAGATTCGACCCCTTAGGTCCCCCCAGGGGGTCCTTTTTATACCGCAGGTCAAGTAGTCTCCAAGCAGGACTCGGAGACGTCGAACCGCACACGGTATGTTGACAACCTAGTCTTGTCTGAGTAGGTCTCTTTACATCTGCCAATTCCACGAAGGATTTCCTTAACTCATACAGAGAATGTCCATGTATGCACGGGTATGCCATATTGGTCCGTGACATATATCGGAGAATAAGGGGTATCCCTAATCCGTAACCCTGACAGTAGCCCCCGACTTCTGCTTAAATGAACTCATGTTACCAATCGCGACTTCTGATGTCGAGGCTGTTGTCGTTCTCGGTGTGAGAGCCGTAGAGACGGGACGCAATCGACAACACCATGTGAAGCCCAACGGTCATGAGTGAATTTAAACTGAAGTCTGAAAAACTGCCGCGCGTAACGGACCTAGAAATTTCTAGCGGTAATCTCTCTCTCCTTTCCTTGAAATTTGCACCATCGGAAATGCATCTATTTAAGAGGATTTTAAGGATCCATCTTGAAATCCGCCCATTGTGGAAAAAGCTCTCCAGCCTCCAGGCATTCCTCGTCTCCTCCGCTCCTGCAAAACCAGAGCTTGTTCATCTCGGCCCCTTCTCCGGCGATATCCGGCGGCAATGGATCTCGGCAAATCCACCTCCACCAGCGCGTCGTTGAAGAAGCTTCAGGAAGATGGCGCCCTTCCTGGCCGCGGAACCATGGAGAGGGAAGCCGGAGGTACTGAACCTAAACCCGTCCTGGGCCGTATGGTTGCAATTGAGGATTATATCCTCTGTGGCTTTCTTCCCCCGCCTTCTGAATTTCTTCTCTTGGTCTTGAATTTCTACGGCCTTTCTTTGCTCCATTTGAACCCCAATTCCATTGCCTTTCTCAGCATCTTTTGCCATCTTTGTGAGGCCTACATTGGGGTAGAGCCGTTTCTCAACCTCTTCCGCTTTTACTACGAGTTGCGTTGGATGGAATCCACCAGGGTATCTGGATGTGTGGGTTTCCGACTTCGAGATGGCCTGAAGTCACGATACATCCCCTTCCAGTGCCCTTCTTCTCATAGTAAGTGGCAGGCGAGGTGGTTCTACCTTCAGATAGAGGATTTAGATCCGATCTTTGTCGTTCCCGAGGAACAGCCAGACAAAATCCCATCTTGGACCGCAAAACCCACCCTGACCCCTGCTCTTCAATCGTTTATCGATGCCATCGATGACCTCCGAGTGCGAGGTTTGTCAGGGTACGAAGTCGCTGCCGACTTCATTACTAGGTGGATCCAGCCGCTCCAGGCTCGTGCCCACCCAGCCTTTGACTACTCTGGACCAGAGGATGCGACCCGGGTTTCTCCTCAGGGTATTTTTCTTGTTTGGTTAAATTGATCCCCTTCCGTGCATGTTTTTCTTGATTTATCGAGTTCTGTTCTCGATCTGCAGGCTTGAGTGACGCCACTGTGGAGCGCCGCGTTGGTCAGTTAATGATCAGTGGCCCGACAACGGCCAGCGACGTCCCCGTCCCTCTTTGCGATAAGGAGGCGACCGAGCGCGAAACCGCAATCAACGTGAGTGCATTCGGTAACCTCTCGTCTTTATCTCCTGGGTCGGAAAATGACTTCATGTGATACAGGCTCTCCCCCTGGCTGACGTCATTAGACCGCTCGCGGACCACCAGGCGGCGGCCTCGTTGAAGGAGAGCGCCGCTTGGGAGGTACCCGACGTAGCCGTCGCTGCTGCTGCCACGACTAGTGGCAGCCGCATCCTGAAAGCGGGAAGGACGTTTACCTCCGTGCTCGGCAGTCGCCGGAGAGCATCCTCCCCATCGGTGAGTCCCTTGATTCGTTAACTTAGTATTCGAAAAGTGTCGACCTTAACTCGCGCTTGACTTACCCAGGCCGTGGACGCGTCTTCGCCACCCCCGCGACGGAGGAAGCTGGTGACGCTCGGCGAGAAGTAAGTAAACGGAAGTCGAAATCCTCTCCTCGTTTTTCTTCCGGCGACGCGATCTAAGGGCCGGACATGAGGATCTTCTGCAGGTCGGCGCAGGCGAGGGCGGCGCGGGCGAGGGCGGCACCGGACAAATCCGAAGGGGCCTCCGGAGCGTCTCCAGCCTCAACCGATGTCGTTGTCGCGCCAAGGAGCCGTGAAGCGACGCCAAGCGGTCCGTCCAGCGCCCTCGCGCCTACTCGCAGGCCGCCTGCCAATGTCCTCACCTGGAGGGAGCTCCAGGCTGAGATGCAATGCATCCTCGAGGCTGGGGCTCGCGGCATCAGTCGCGAGATCGAGGAGGCGAAGACATCGGCAGTGTCGTCGGCGAACGCGCGTGCCGACAAGCTGGAGCGCGACCTGGCGGAGGCTCGCGAGGATCTCCAGAAGATAAGGGAGCTGGTGGCCGGTAACGAGCGGCAACAGCGGGGACTCGAGGACCGGATGTCGGAGCTCGGGAACAACCTGTCGGAGATCCGTGGGTCGCTGCGGGTCAACTACACCGGTCTTCATCAGCTCGCCGGGGAGTGTGGTGTCACGACAACCATCCCAGCGAACCCCGACGAGTTCTCGCTAACGTCCTCACTTGCGGAACTGGCTACAGCGATGGAGGCGATACCCTCCAAACATGCTGCCAAGATCGTGGAGGAGACGTCGAACGGGATTTACACCGTGGCCTGTCACGTCCTAGCGTGTGTCCGGCTGGCACACCCCGAACTCGACCTTCGGCAGGTCTTGGATCGGGGGGCTGCCAACGACGCTCGTAAGGGCGTGATGGAGGAGGTTGGTGAACTGGGAGAGTCTGTTCTCGCGTTTTTTGAAGAGTAGGGCCTCAGCTCCTTTGTAATAGACTACACTTTGTATAACATTCGTCGGCTTCGACCGCCTTTATTTGTGTAATCGCTGCCTTGATCTCTGTTAGCACTCTTGTCATGAGTACTTTTGGTTGTCGTTTGTAGGGATGTCGATGTCGAGGATGTCCTACAGCGTGGGCAGCCCGAGTCACCGGTGGTCGCCCCGGCGATTGCCCTCCAAACGCGTGTGTCGCAGGAAGACATGGAACGAAACTCACCCGTGGAGACGGGTGTGGCGATGACTTCCTTAGGTCGGTGATCTTTATTTTCATCTCCTTCATCCTTCTTCCCGGAGTGACTTGATTTTTGTGTTCTCGGAATGGAAGAGCAGATCTCGAGAGTAGACTTGCTGACCAAGATCGTCGCATCCAATACTGGAAGACGAAATGTGAAGTCGCAAAACTCGAGAAGGCGATGGTGGAGGTGAAAAAAGACTAGGCCGTGGAGGCGCTCAGGGGTCACGAGGTGTGGTTTAACTCTTATCTGAAGAGTTGCTGCACGTCCATGGCCCACGTTTGTAGGGAGCTCGGCCGGCTACATCTCATGGCTGAATGGGGCATGTACTCAGCTCGAAGGCGTCGGCAAGCGTATTGACGAGGCCTTGAAGCAGGAATGCCGTCGGTCGAGCCGATATGCCGGAGGGCATGTGCTAGCCTGCATTATGAGATCATCGTCCGCAGCTGCACCTCGAGTTTCTCCATGAAGGGTTCGCTCGTTCTCGGAGGACTCCGGCGGAGATAGACCACCTGGCGAAGTCGATGGCGCCGCTGGCAGAGAAAGTTTTCCAGTCGATGGACTGGCGTTGGCCTTCCTGGTAGCCTTTGTACCCTGCGATAGTTATCTTAAGGAAAAGTGTAATATGATTTTGGACTTGTGTAAAATTGTAAGAAGTATCTTATGAAATAGAAAAGAAATCTATCTTAATGAGTCCTTCTTACTCTGGATGTAATGTGTAAGAGTGCCTCCTCAGTTTCCAACTTCGGCCAGTCGTTTGAGTTGTACACTCTCCCTAGCCCCCGGCCTTGTCGTCGGAGAATGGTTCTCGGAGGACAAGGCTCTTGGACCTTTGACCTGCTTCGGTTGAACAAGCGCTGATCCTAGCCCCCAGCCGCGAAGTTGGAAAGTTCATTTCCGATTACGCGGCTTGGTTAATACGCACGGGGAGAACTCTTACACGACCACGGCTGACATGGTCTTTCA
This sequence comes from Oryza meridionalis, assembly GCA_000338895.3. Lineage (NCBI taxonomy): Eukaryota > Viridiplantae > Streptophyta > Magnoliopsida > Poales > Poaceae > Oryza > Oryza meridionalis. The sequence goes on along the minus strand of CM002526.2, from coordinate 36,420,248 downwards.
TCTCTATAGAATCTAACAAGGCCTTATCGGCTCTGGGCGTCCCCAGCTGAAGATCCCTTAGGTTCCTCGGAGGCCTTGTCAGCATGGCGTAAAGGGACATGAGGACAGGTGTCAACGCTAGGTGTCATCTGGGTGAGGGATCGTCGGGCAGGACACTGTGATTGCAATATGCGCCTGAAAAATAGGCTTTATTGATGATGTAAGTTGTCTTACAGGTATGGAGGGTATTGACTTATACGTAGAATTTACGTAGTTGGTCAATGTTCCATGAGTTTGCCAACTCGCGGCCATCGCCGTCTGCAATTTTGAATGTGCCTGGTCGCAAGACTTGTGTGATCGTGTATTGTCCTTCCCATTTAGGTGAGAGCTTGTTTCGCCCTGCTTGGCTTTGAACCCTTCGGAGGACGTAGTCGCCGATCGAAAGTATGCGTGCTCGGATGCGCCTCTCGTGGTAGCGGCGAAGGGCTTGTTGGTAGGCGGCTGCTCGGACGGCAACTCGTTCGCGATGTTCCTCGAGTAGATTCACATCGTCGTTTCGCTGCTCTTCCTGTTCCCTGTCGGAATACTTCTGTGCTCGTGTACTCTGATGTCGTAGCTCGCTGGGGAGCATGGCCTCGGAGCCGTATACAAGGAAGAAGGGTGTTTCCTTGTTGGACGTTGTCGGTGTGGTGCGTATGGCCCATTGTACTGATGGGAGTTCTTCGACCCATTTGTTGTCGTGTGACATGAGCCTGTCGTAGACACGGGTCTTGATCCCTTGTAGTACTATGCCGTTTGCCCTCTCGACTTGTCCGTTGCTTTGAGGGTGGGAAACCGAAGCGAAGCATATTTTGACTCCCAGGCCTATGTAGTAATCCTGGAAGTCGGCGCTGATGAACTGGGAGCCGTTGTCGGTAATGATGCGGTGCGGTAGTCCGTATCTGCAGAATATCCCCTTGATGAATTTGATGGCGTTGACGGCCTTGATCTCCCCCTGGGTATCGCTTCGATCCATTTAGTGAATTTGTCGATCGCCACGAATAGGAACTTGTAGCCGCCCTGTCCTCGTGGGAATGGCCCGAGTATATCTAGCCCCAGCACGAGAACGGCCAAGTAAGAGGGATGGTCTGGAGCACTTGTGCAGGTAGCTTTGTGTGCTTGCTGTGGAATTGACAGGCTTCACACCGCTGGACTATGTCGCATGCATCTTTGAGGGCAGTTGGCCAGAAGAACCCTTGTCTAATGGCTTTCCCGACCAATGTGCGATCGGCGGCATGTGACCCACAGATGCCTTCATGTATGTCGAGGAGGAGGTGTGTCACGCCCAGAAATTCACGAACCAGAATTTCTAAGCTGAATGTGTATTAAACCCCTGTCCAGGACCAGCCAGGGTACACAAACGACAATTGTTGACATACAGATCCACGTCTTACAAAAATATAAAAGATTACAAATGCAGCGGAAAAGATAAAACGAGCTAGACTAGGAAACTTGACTTCTGCAGCGGGGCGACTCCACTCCACAGGCAATCCTTGACGGCAGTGACGAAACCAACTTCGACAAGATAGCTCCCACTAGGAAGATCTTCAGCTCTGGTATGGGGGAAAGAGAGCAAGACTGAGTACGACCCACTGTACTCAGCAAGTCATACCGGAAGAGGAGGTATGATGCAGGGTATATCCAAGGGAGGCTAAAGGTTCTTTTGCATAAAGCTAGCATTTAAAAGTAGTAGTTGAAAGCAGAAAAACAGCTGTAGTGATTTATCAATATTAACCAATCACTGTCCAACGCTACACCACGTTGCAACAGGCCCAAACCCCTCTTGAACTAACCAGTTCCATTAGCTAACTAGGGGTGAGACTAATCACGGTGAATTTGGTCGACCGCCCATAACCGCGGGCACGGCTATTCGAATAGTTTTACTCTGATCAGAGGTGTACAACTGTACCCACAAGACACAGCCCCACGACACGTTCCCGTGCGCCGACATGCCACCACGACATACCGGAAAGAGGCCGTGACAGGACCCTTCGCATAACCCCCTCTAACCGATCGCACCACACCTTAGGGTTCGCCCCCGTCCCCAGCAGGCAACGGGCAGCCCCCCCTTTCGTGCCGCAGTGAATCCGGAAGCCGATCAACCGGACACCCTGGCCGACCCAACTCCATCACGCCCACCCTCGCCTGGGTACGTCGGCTAGAGAAAAGCTACACTACAAGCCCAGCCGTTGCCCACGCTGGCCTGTGGTAAGTACGATAAGTTCTTCCAGGGCATCCCCGCGAACCGGTCCTTAATTGCCATGGGCACGACTAGCAAAACCATGCACCCACAGCCCACCGTGTAGAGTATTTTAATAAGCCCACACCATTACGGTGGCACTAATCCAAAGCTATTGCCAAAAATCACAGTCTATGCTTTAATGTGACTCCCTTTTTGTGTACTAGTGGAACTAAGCAGGGCTAAGCATTTTCTAAACCAACATCTAGTCATTTTAATACCCGAGTTAGCAATGGCATAAGGTAAACAATATATGGCTGAGTAGTAGGACCCATCCCACATGATATTGTAAAAGAATGCAACATTTAATAGAAATGCGGGACATTTGTAAATTGGGTACAATATGATCAATTGTAATGCATGACTTGCCTTGCTCTCGCACTGATGAGACCACAGCAACGACTTCGAGAAACCGCGGATCGACGAAACGGCCGAAATCTACGCGACAAACAAAGCACACAAGCAAAACAGGCTATAAGACTACTGAAACAGGAAACAAAACCATTTTTAATGGATTCTATGCATTTTTATGAATTTACTGAGACTTGAATGGACTTAACCGGAGCTCGGATGAATTAGCTATGATTTTTAGAAGATTCTCTGTGTTCTTACTATTAAAGAAAAGGCCTTAATGTATTTATTGCGCAATAAATCCCTAGGGCTGACGTCAGCGAAGGAGGGGGGGCGCCGACATGCGGGACCCACGGGTCGGTGACTCAAGGGGGAAGGGAGGTGGCGCCGGCTGGTAGACCCCATCGGGCAGCGGCTGCAAGGGAGGGGAGGTGGCGCCGGCTCGGCTCGGCTCCAAGCCGGCTGGCCATGGAGGGGCGGCGGCATGCGCGAAGCTGGCGGCGGCAAGCAGCCACCGACGGCGGCGACCGGCGAGAAGACGACGGCGGCCGGCGGCGCGACGGCGAAGTGCCGGAGGGCGATGGCGGCGCGGCTCGGCGCTAGGCGGGGGAGGAAGGGGAAAATCGGGGGAGAGGGTTCCCACCGAGGGGTTCGGCCGGCCGGAGGGAGGCGACGACGAACGGCGACGATGAGCGACCGAGAGACGGCGGCGAGGGGCGGACGAGCTCCGGAACCACCTAGGGAGCACAATGGGAGGGATTAGAGGGAGAAGGGTGGTCCACGGCGGGCGGAAAACATGGCCGAAGGCGGCGGCAATGGTGGAACCTCACCGGAGCGCGGGGAGAAGCGGGCTCCGACGGTGGAACTCGATGGAGGGGAGGTGGACGAGGTGGACCTCGGCCGTACGAACCCGACGGCGGCGGTGGCCTGGTGCGGCGGCGGCCCTAGCGGCGGCTAGAGGCGGCCGGAGTAGTGGAAGAGTCGGCGGCGAGTGGGTGCACGGGGCGGGAGCGGTGGAGAGCTCGGGAGAGGCCGGCAAGTGAGGGAAACGAGAGAGGGGGTTGCGGGGAAGCTTTATAGGGGCTCGGGTGGGGCGGACACGGCCGGGAAACCCCCCGATTTGGCCGGCGACGAGGGGGAGTGGGGAGAGAGAGTTGGGGGGCATTTAAATTGAATCCCGCCCTTTGTGGGCGCGTGGTGCGGGCGGGAAGGCGAGGGCGGCGTCGCGGCGACGTGGGCGCGGAGTGGGGCGCGGGGTGGAGTGCGGGGGAGCGGCGAAAGCGGCGACGTGGGCGGTTTCGGCGGCGGTTGGCGCGGGCGTGGGCGGCCGGAGGTTAGGGAAAGGGCTGACAGGTGGGCCCCACCTGTCAGCGCCCGAGAGGGAGAGGGAGGCCGAGTGAACTTCGGGAGTGGGAGGGAGGAGCGGGCCGGCGCGGGAAGAAATGGGCCGGCGGCCCAAGAAAAGGAAAAAGGAGGGAAAAGAAAAGAAAAAGGATTTTCCCAGAGATTTAATATTGCACTTTGCTTATTTTAATTGGTTAAAATTATTTCCAAGGCTCTGAAAATTTCACTAAAATTCCTGTTAGCATATTTTGACATGTAGAATCCAAGAAAAATTCCACATGCCGATTCCGATTATTATTTATTAATTTAGGGATTCAACTCTAGGTTAAATTAAACAATTTCTTCGGACGATTTATTTTATGAATTTTAAAGCAAGGAGGGGAACTTCAGGGCGTGACAAGGTGTCTGCCGTCGTTGGACGAGACGCATATGAGAAGTACTCCATTTGGCGCTTTCTTGTATAGATCGTTGCCGATCGTGCAGTAGATTTTCGCTTTACGGGTTATTTTCTCAGCCTCTGCGTCGTCCTCAGGCAACTCTTCGCTACTGATGAATTTGATCAGTGGGGTGCGCCAGTCGTCTGTGATCTCGATATCGGCGATGGCGCGTTCTGCCTCCGTGGCCTCCCCGCTGATGTCGGGGGCGGCTGTGTTGATCTCGCTGATTGCCTCTTTCACCGATGGCTTTGTCAGGATGTCCAGGAAAGTTCTGGGTTCAAGTGGTTCTCGCCTTGACGCCCGTCGCGCTAGGTCATTTAGCTCGATGTTGTCCTTGCGGTATACGTGTCGGACCTCGATCCCATCGAACCTTTTCTCCAGTTTCCTGACTTCTGCGAGGTACTTAGATAACTCGGGGTTAGAGCATTTATAATCTTTGTGTACCTGGTTCGCAACTAGCTCGGAGTCCCCTTTCACGATCAGTCGTTTGGCCCCAAGTGCAGCTGCTGCTCTTATCCCGGCTGTGTTATTGGTCGCCCTGAAGTTGAGGTGGATTGCGTGCTTGAATTGATCTCCGGAGGGAGATGTCAAGATGAATCCTGTCCCTGCTCCTTGGCTGTTGAGTGCACCGTCGAACGCCATTGTCCATGTTTCATCGTCGACCTGGTTGTCTGATCGATTATCGGGCATGGTCCAGTCAGCTACAAAATCGGCGAGTACTTGGGACTTGATGGCTGTTCGTGGTACAAAGTGGACATCAAACTGGCTTAGCTCGACTACCCATTTCGCAATGCGGCCAGCAACGTCTTTGTTTCTCACAACTTCACCGAGAGGGAAGGAGGAGACAACTGTGACTCTGTGGGCTTGGAAGTAGTGCCGTAGCTTTCTTGACGTCATGATCACTGCGTAGAGCAGTTTTTGGATCTGTGGATATCTGGTCTTTGCGTCGTGGAGAGCTTCGCTGACATAGTATACTGGTCGTTGGACTTTCTCTCTCTCTACGACAATTACAGTGCTGACGGAGTATGGCGTGGCGGCAATATAAAGGAATAATTCTTCATTAGGTTGGGGGGCAACGAGTACAGGGGGATTTGATAGGTAGCGCTTTAGTGCAATGAATGCCTCTTCGGCTTCCTGTGTCCATACAAATTTATCTTGCTTCTTCAGCAGGGCGAAGAAGGGTTGTCCTCGTTCTCCCATCCTAGCGACGAATCTACTTAGTGCAGCCATGCATCCGGTTAGCTTCTGTACTTCCTTGAGTCTTGTGGGCGACTTCATATTCTCGATTGCCTTGATCTTCTCGGGATTCGCTTCTATTCCTCTGCCAGAAACGAGGAAGCCGAGCAGCTTGCCTGACGGTACTCCGAAGGTGCACTTCTCTGGGTTGAGCATGAGCCGATATCGTCGGAGGTTGTCGAACGTTTCCCGTAAGTCGTCAATCAATGAGTCGCTTCTCTTGGTCTTGACAACAATGTCGTCGACGTATGCCTCGACGTTGTTGCCGAGCTGATCGCTAAGTGCGCCCTGGACCGTGCGCTGGAAAGTGTTCCCGGTGGTTATGAGTCCAAATGGCATCTTAACGTAGCAAAATACCCCGAACGGCGTGATGAATGCTGTCTTCTCTTCGTCCTCTCTCGCCATGCTGATTTGGTGGTAGCCGGAGTAAGTGTCGAGGAAGCTCAACAGCTCACAGCCGGTTGTTGAGTCCACTAGTTGGTCTATTCGAGGAAGAGGGAAGTGATCCTTGGGGCACGCCTTGTTGAGGTCGGTGAAGTCGACACACATTCTCCATTTCCCGTTGGCCTTCCGCACCATGACTGGGTTGGCTAGCCACTCTGGATGAAGTACTTCTCTGATAAAGCCAGCTTTGAGAAGTTTGTCGAGTTCTTCTCGTATGGCTTGTCTTCGGTCTGATGCAAATTTCAGCAGTCTTTGCTTAACTGGCTTGGCATCGGGTCGCACCATGAGTTTGTGCTCGATCACCTCCCTGGGGACTCCCGGCATGTCGGACGGCTGCCAAGCGAACATGTCAGCACTGTCGCGGAGGAAGGTGATGAGCGCGAGTTCCTATTTCTCGTCTAGCGATGCCCTGATCTTGACGGTTTTGTCGGGGTTGGCACTAGAGAGAGGAACGATCTTGATTGCGCCGTCCGGTTTTGGCGTCTTGTTTGTCTTGCTCATTTTCTTGGATGGCTCGGTTGTGGTGGGTGGACTTGGCGTTTGCTCGACCATGTCGAGGCTCCGCTTGTCACATTGTACCGCCAGCTTCGCGTTCCCTTGGATGGTGATTGTTCCCTTCGGCCCTGGCATCTTGAGCACTTGATACGCGTAGTGAGATGCGGCCATGAACTTCGCAAGTGCAGTTCTCCCGATGATGGTGTTATACGCTGTATCGAATTCAGCGACATCAAAGGTGATCTGCTCAGTTCGGAAGTTGTTTGCTTGGCCGAAAGTCACAGGCAGCGTGATTTTGCCCATTGGTTTGGACGAAGACTGGGGAGTGATTCCATGGAAGGGTTGATCGGTGGGTGTCAACTCGCTTCGTGGTATTCCCATGGCGTCCAATGTGCTGGCGAAGAGGAGGTTGATTGAGCTGCCACCGTCGATGAGAACCCGCGTGACCTTGATGTTCCGAATAGTGGGTTCGACCACGATCGGATAGCGTCCTGGGATAACTGCGGTCTTGGGATGGTCTTCTTCCGAAAATTGTATTTTCTGTTCCGACCACTTCATCTTGGGTGCAACCCCCTGCCACGTCGAGCAGACTTCTCACTCCACTTTCTTATACTCTCGCTTGGAGAAGTACGCTGTAGAGCCTCCAAAAATGTGTGATACGTGGAGGTCAGAATCTGGATAAGCTGGGTCCGACTCCTGAGCAGTCATCTCCACATCCTTCTCGACCACGCGTACTCGTTTGCCTTGTTCCGATGTCATGTGCTTCTCGAGCGATTTTTTGAAGACAAGGCAGTCTTCCAGAGAATGTCTGTTCGACCTGTGTATGGGACACCATGCTTTCCTTGCGTCACTACCTTGTGGGTCTGGGCACTTGGGAGGGTTAGCATATTCTGCTGCGAGTACTTCTGCTTGAGCTTTCCTTTTCGCGTTCTTGCGATTCTTCTTTTTGCTTGACTCAGGTGTGTCCGTGGCTGGTTTCTTCTCGCCCTCGGTCTTCGGCTTGTCGTTTCTTGCGTCTAAGTGCATCGTCAACGTGGGTGCATCGCTCAACAATATCGAATAGTCTCCGAGTAGTTGTGATGCGTCTCATTGCCAACTCCTGGGTGGTGTAGCGATCTCTGACACCAGACTTGAAGGCACGAATTACAGAAGCATCGGTGATTTCGGGGATTGTATTTCTGCACTCATTAAAGCGCCGAACATATTCCCTCAAGGATTCACCTGAGTTCTGTGTCAACACGTGTAGGTCGTCTTCGATCGCGTGGCGTTTGTAGGTTCCCTGGAAGTTGGCGACGAACTGCTGCCATAGGTCTGCCCACGAAGAAATCGAGTAGGGCGGAAGGTGCATCAACCATGAACGCGCAGAGCCTTTTAACGCAGTTGGCAAATAATTCGCCAACGTGTTGTCGTCCGCTCCGGCAGCGTAGAGTATTGTGGAGTATACTTGGAGAAATTCTTCTGGGTCAGTGCTCCCATCGTACTTCTCTATTGCTCCCGGTCGGAACCTCTCTGGCCATCGGACATCACGCAACGAACGACTGAAAGCCCTACACCCAGCACTGGGAGCAGTGGGTTGTCGGCAATCGTATGTCCTTCGTGGATGTCTGTCTGACGATGAGGAGGAGGAAGAGGATGAGGACGACGACGGGTCGCTTGGTTCCGGTGTAGGATTGCGAGAACGCCGGCCGGGGCTCTCGAGAGTCTTGTCGTCGCCCTCCGTCGCTGTCCCGGCGCCGTTCTCTGTCGTCTTCGTCAGGGTGGCGGTGTCCTCGACTGGTATCACCCGACGTCCGTCGCTCACGATCATTGCAAGTATGACGGTTGTGGCGGTGATCACGGTCTCGGTCTTGGTTCGAGCGGCCTCCTCGTTCTTCATTGTCGTGATGTCTTGAAGAGACGTGATGCCGGGAACGGTTCTCGTTTTCCCGTGTGCGATGAGCTTCTCGGCGGCCGTTTAGGTGGTCGCGGAGATCGCTGGTGCCGCGAGGTGGAGGGCTGGCCCGATGGGGTGATTCCCGCTGTTCGGGGTTTTCGCCGTTGACATCAGCAGTTGGTTGCTGTTCCGGGTGGGTTGTAGTGGCGGCCTCCTCAAACGCGTTGCTGAGGTTGGTCACTGACTCCCGTAACTGTTCCGTCCATTGTGCGAGGTCATCGTGTAGGACGGGGTCATAAGGGGTTTCTCTCAGTATCGCGTTGAGGGTCCTGATGTGCTGAGCCGGTGTAGATGTTTGATTTTCCGCCCCGGTGTTAGCGCGTGCCGATGTGCCTGTGCCGTCGATAGCTAATACCTCACGCGTCATACTTGTTGACGAGGAGTCGTAGTCTTCGAGTAGATGTAGGACCGATGGTTCGGAAGAACCGATGTCGATAACACCGACGAAACGATCTCGGTCAGCGTCGTTCCTCGTTCTTTGTCTTCATCTCTAAGGGTTTTGCCTGGCTGCTGGACCTTGGGAGATGACATCTTGGTGACGCTGAGGAAAACTTTACAGCTTGAAAGGTCATGACTCTTTGTCTTGTGGATGGGACAATAGACACCACGAGTTGGAGAAACACGCTGAATTCCGCGCTCTTTGCAGGCGCGAATCTCGGCGCGGGCGTTGAGGAAAACCAAGCAGGCTTGCAAAGTATGTTTCCTGGTTTTGTGGATAGGGCACCAGGACCCTGTCGCCTCGGGAGTTATTCTCGTCGGCTTGTGTTTCTTGTCGGAACGACAAGGTTTGGCCGCATTAGAATTCTTCTCGAGCTCGGATGTCGTCGATGTTCCGTTCTCCGCTTCGGCGGGAGGATCCTTCAACGTGGAGTCGTCTTGGGCTATAGCCACTGCATTCTCGTTTCCGGTCCTCGACGGCCCAGCTGAGATCGGCATCGTGGTGTAAACCGGAAGGACAATTTCGCCGACTTGAGTCCACGCAAGCGTCGTTGAGGCAGGAAGCCCATAGTTGAGGTTGGCGTTGGCGCTGTTGTCGACGAGGCTGGATGACATAGTAGTAGATCCTTGAGCACCAAGTCCCCCTACCTGGCGCGCCACTGTCGACGGGTGGTACCTATAGACCGGATATAGAGAGTATTGGGGTACGTTGGTACAAGGGTCTACGTAGTACGACATCACGCAAACAGAAGACGAAGATTATACTGGTTCATGCCCCTTGATAGGTAATAGCCCTAATCCAGTGGTATGGGATTATATGATGGAAATCACAGGTTACAAAAGGAACAATGGAACTCGACGAAACCGACGAGATCGTAGTCGAGTCAATTCGACTAGACCTCTCGGCGGTCTGGCTTCCACGGGCTCCGACTTCGTAGGCTGTGGTGGTGGTGTTGGCTATCAGATTCGACCCCTTAGGTCTCCCCAGGGGGTCCTTTTTATACCGCAGGTCAAGTAGTCTCCAAGCAAGACTCGGAGACGTCGAACCGCACACGGTACGTTGACAACCTAGTCTTGTCCGAGTAGGTCTCTTTACATCTGCCAATTCCGCGAAGGATTTCCTTAACTCATACAGAGAATGTCCATGTATACACGGGTATGCCATATTGGTCCGTGACATATATCGGAGAATAAGGGGTATCCCTAATCCGTAACCCTGACACGGCGCCACCGCCTGCAAGTGGCGCGGTGCACCGGACGAGGTCGTGAAGATCCAGCGAGCTAGTCGCAAACACGAGGAGGAGGACCTGACCTAGCCCACCGTCGGCCGCTGCCTCGCCCCGCTCCACCGGCCAGCCGCTTCGCCCCGCCTGTCGCCCGCTTCTGCCGCCGCCGCTCGCCCTGCTCCATCGGCCCGAGAGAGAGAAGGGATAGAGAGAAGAGGGGAGAGAGAGGATAGAGAGAAGTGAGAGAAGTGAGGATGACATGTGGGTCCCACGTGGATCCCACCATTTTTTCCTCTATTTGTGTGTGAAACTAACATGTGGGTCCCACTGGTTTTATTATTTTTTTCAGATCAAATTGCCACGTCAATGTCACGTCAGATGAAGACCGAGTCAAATTAGCCACGTATGCGCTACGTCAGCCAAAACCGCTATCAAAACCACCGAGGGACCTTGTTTGCCCGGTTTTCATAAGTTGGGGGATGGGTTATACCCGGTTTTGCGGTTCAGGGACGAAAATCAAACTGGGCGACAAAAAGAGGGACCTAAAGTGAACTTATTCCTTCGGTCTGTGACTGTGGAGATGACGAGGCCAATGGAGCCCACGCACGAGCGTTGGTCTGATTAGGGAAAAATCCATGGCGGTGACGTGGATGAATTTTAGACGTCTATTTTTAATCCAACGGTAATTTTCAATATATATGGTTTGTATAATATATTTTCCCGATTATCAGGCAGAGTTCAATCCCGCGAGGACAAATTCGCCGTCTATGCTTTTGATGAATGATGAATAAAATATTGTCAACCACCAACTCATAATCTCATTTGTTTGCCCATGTGTTCTCGTATCAGTATATCAGTATGTCTAAGTATCCACCTACTCACTCCTTCTGTTTCATAAAATCTAAACTACTACTAGATGTAATATATCCTAATTTATTGTCCTAGATTCGTTTTTTATAAGACGGTTGGAGTAGTCTTTAATGCATATCTCCTGTTTGGACATCACATTATCACTATTTCCTCTGTCAAAAAAAACTCAATCTGACCTCTCCTAGTATAATAGATCTGGAGTACCCTTTGTCTAAATTCGTACATTGATTTTTTGGGACGGAGAAAGTAAGACTGAGAACAACTCAATGTCAAGCAACATCTGTACGTACAATTAACCATATATACATACTTGAAGTTTGTGCGGCCTTGTTTCTTGCGCCTCCACACACACACACACTCTCTCTCTATTAAGTAACGAAGTTTTGGCATAGGAAATGGGAGGCGTCAGGAAAACACCTTCGACAGTGTAATGCTCAACGAGTCATCTGCACAGTATTTTCTCCGATTCTCATCAATGGGCATGTTAATATGTAACTTGCTGTCGCATCATATTGGCTGGCTGTGTGAGTTCATCAATTCATCGCAGCCGACCGAAGCCTATGCGTACTGCTAATTAACGTGCTTTGGACTTGGGAATTACATCCCCGGGTTAATTTAGCGCCCATTGCGATCAACCCCCGGAGGTTAATTTAGGGTTCGTATGAAACGCGTCAATGTAAAACGTAGAAATAAGAAAAGAAATACATAAATCAAATGTACGCCATATAAAATCTTATAGGAATTTATCGAATTTGTGGTCTGGATTGTCGGGTTCTCTAATCTCACGCGTGGGGAGGAAACCCCCCCTCTGATGATGATGTGCTTTTGAATTTTGTCAACCACCATCTCATAACCTCATTTACATTGCCCATGTGTATGCATGCCAGCATATATATCCGCCTACTCACTTCCCTGGAGTCCATCCACACTACTCTTCGGCTTTGGTTGATATGGCTTTGGTTTCTCACTCTCCTCCCTCTTGAAAAATAGTTTTGGACTTAGAAATGGCAGACGTCAGGAAAACACGTTCGACAATATTGGACAATTCTCCTACAGCTAACAAGAATAGTCATGGGCCTTGAGTGGGTCAAAGTGCAGTGGCTCAGTTCGATCGGCCATGAGGACAGGTGCACCCTCCTCCTTTTTGTTGACCTCGAGCTGCATGCTTGTTCCAACTGTCTATGTTTTTAAATCCTCACCCATCTGTGTGCTTGTGCTTAGATTGTTCATAGTATTTACCCTACTTGGCATTGCGAATTAACGAGGGTTTGGTTTGTCTCGTCGTCAGCACGTGTTGGTGACCATGGATTGGTGTGAATCCGGCCCAGGTCCCCTCTCGGGCGAAAGAAACATGCATTTGGCAGGTCGTGCATCAACCAAATTTGTTTAATTTTTTAAGAAACTTTTGTATATAAAGTATTTGAAAATACACACCATTTATTAGAAACCTGGCCTTTAGCATCTCAGAACGCATCCTAAGAGTGATGCTCTTTGAATTCTCCACCTTGCATATGTTCAAGAAGCAATACACATTGATATTGCTTTCATTAGTTTTTGTAGAAGCAAATAGGCAGCAATGCATGCATGGCCTTCACTGCGAGCGCATCTCAAAATCCATTGCTTATGTCCGTCCTACTCTGCATCACAATATATGCTGAGAGCCCATGCTCTCTTCTCGCCCCAAAACATCAAATTGGTACCATTAGGACGACAATTAATCGTGCCATGTCCATCTACAACGAGAGAATATGCATATAGTTTTGGGATTGAGTGACACCAGGAAAATGTTTTTGTCGATTTGCCGTGGTTGTCGTTAAGGTATACTCACGCCTAGCCCCAGTTCGTATGAAACTAAGAGCAGAGCAGGTACAATAGCAGGCTATAAGCCAGCTGCAAACATATTTTAAAGAGATAAATAAAAAGAGAGAAGGACAGCGGGCTACAGATTTATAGCCAGCTGTAGCACGGACTTCAATACGTAGTGTGTGTATGATAGATGGGACCAAGTATTAATAATATAGTATGTAACCATTATATGGATGAGCTATTAGATTAACTATAAATGAATTAGAGCTAGTAGTTGACTATACTATTAAACTTGCTCTAATACTCCTCCAGCTTGCCAAATCACCAGGTAAATGGGCCACATTCTCTCGTACTGCGAGAAAACTTTGGCACACCTTTAGTTGTCAATTAGTTGAGCTATTCGACTCACATGGCTGTACAGTCGGATATATTGGGTAAGGTTGAAGGGCTTAAAAGGATAACCTGACAATAAAAATGCATTAATGAAATGCCCTTTTCTTTTAACACTATTGTTGTCAAGCTAGTCCCCCATCCAAGCTTGGAAATTCCATTAAAGTGAACTTGGAAATTTCAAATTCTATTTAGATTTTTTAGATGGGTTTCTTTTTGTTATATATGGAAATTCTATTTAGTTAACTTTCCTTTTGTTATACATAAGCCACAAATACTATACTATACACCAATGTAATTTTGTAGGTAAAATCTTTTCGTGTCTTAACCAAGCAGGCTTGAAGCTAATTTATGAATCCCACCCACCATCTAACGATCACATCTACTGATTCACTTGCCCGTGTGCATATATATATCAACCTTGTACTCACTCTCATGTTGACATATGGTCCTTTAAGGTGCGGGCTCAAATCAGCCATGCATGAACGATGAGGAAAATCAGTTCGATCGACACCAAGAAAACTGGCATATACATCAAGTGATGGCCTCGATCGGAATGGGAGGTGTCGAGAAAATATCTTGACCTTGGGGATTTCAAATTGCATCCGCTCCATACAGTTTTTACGCATAGTATAGCTCATCAGCATAGGACCTCATTGTTAAACTCATCCTAAGCCCCTTAGTAATGCCTAAAGGTCTTCTGGCTAGCTTCACAAAATAGTGGGCTAGCTGATCTAGATTCGAAGTCTCATCCCTTCTAATTATTTGTTATTATAAGTCATACCCTAATATTCGTGTTTAGAGCCTCCACCATGCAACAACTGTTCACGTGGCTGGTGAACTCTTGTTGAAATACGGCTTCTACTATTTTGAATATGCATGGTTTGTCCAGTTTCCGTTTGGTTCGTCCGTTTTGTTATTTCACCTAACAAATTAGATAGTTTTCGCTGGCACCTCCGGTTTTCTTATCCAGGAGTGTAAAGTTTTAACGTGCCACATCGGGTATTATATAGAGTATCGCATAGGGTGTTTGGATACTAATAAAAAAATACAGAATCCGCTAGTAAACCACGAGACGAATTTATTAAGCCTAATTAATCCGTCATTAGCAAATATTTATTGTAGCACCATATTGTCAAATCGTGAAGCAATTAGGCTTAAAAGATTCATCTCATAAATTAGCCGCGAATCTATACAATTAGTTATTATTTTTGTCTATATTTAATACTTTATACAGGTGTTCAAACGTTTGATGTGACAGGGTGAGAAATTTTGAGGTGGAATCTAAACATGGCCTTAGCAGTGCAATGAAAAAGCCAGTATAGATATCAGAACGTAGCTATTAACTTCATCTAGTGAGTGTCATCGTTTCTTGGCTGGCATGTCCCGATCAGGTTTCACATTTCTGATTTCGAGTTGAAAACCGGTCCCTATCAATTCACCGAAAACCAGGAAAAAACCAATAGAAATTGATAAAAACCATGACTTTCTGTTAACTTATTTATATGAAAACCAGGTAAAATTGTCTGGTTTTTACAAACCGAACCCTAACAGTTTTACCAAAATCGATTGGAATTGTGAACCCTGGATGGAAGACGAATATCAAAGAGAGAGTACATAGTACGAAAATGTTAAGTAGTATTAGCTAAGCAATTCATTAACACAATGTCAACGTTTGGCAACCAAGCACACGGCCGTATATATGGGCATCCAATCCCACGCCATATGTGTGGTGCACGCGCCCGGCTAAATGGGGCTATGAGTGCCCGGGCAACGCAGCAACTTTGAGCCATTTTCGTCCTTCTTCTTGTTTGTGGCATATCAAGCTGAAGAAACCATCGACCATCGCTCTGAGTGACTACTGTCCGTCAGAGCCTCCGATCTCTCGCGTGGATAAACTCGCCGTCTCTTATTAGAGCAAGTAGTATAGCCAAATATCGGCTCTAAATCATCTGTAGTTAATTTAATAGTCGATTTATACAATAGTTACCTATAAATGTATACTATATAATTCATAGTTGGTCCCACCTGTCATACACACATATATCTTAGAGTTCGTGCTGCAGCTGACTATAAATCTGTAGCCCGCTGCTCTTCTCTCTTCTATTTTATCTTCTTGAAATATGTTTATATGTTTATAGCTGGCTTATAATCTGTAATTGTACATGCTCTTAGCAGACGGTTTGCTAATGATATAGGAGTATATGGTTTTGAATTTTGTCAATCATCACCTAATAACATAATGAACCTCTAGTTTGTGCTCATTTCATTAATGAAGTGGAAGGGATCTATCCCTCTTTCTAAAAAAAGAATCACCTAATAACATCATTATATTGCCCACGTGTATGCATGCCAGCATATATATATTTCCGCCTACTCCGACTTCCCTGGAGTCCACGCTGCTCCTCTTTGGACATGGTCGCTACAGAAAATAGCACATTACAATTCAGTAGTGGCCTTGCTTTCTCTCTCTCTCTCTCTCTCTCTTAAAAAAACGTTTTGGCCTCAGAAATGGGAGGTGTCAGGATAACACATTCGACGACATAGGCCAATCTGACCACTAACAAGGATGGTCAAGGCTCCTGAGTGGGTATATGTGCAGTGCCTCTTCTAGATTGGCCATGCGGATAGGTGTCCTCCTCCTCTGTGCTTTATCGATGTGGAGTATTTGCTGCCTTTTAACTTCTGGCAACTACACCACGGGCTTGGCAGCCGTTGACAATCAGGATCCGTGGTTAATTTATAGTTAATTTGCAATTCCAAATGCTTGTTTGAAGTATGTCAAGTCCAAGATATATTAATTCACGTGAATCTAAGTTAAGTTTTGCATCTTCTGCAGGAATTGGTTCTTCGTAGGCCAAAACAAACATGAAACATGACAATAGGCGCAGACTAGTACAAATACTTCCAACCCCCTCCCTCCAAAGAAAGACAATAGGCAGACTAGTGCTCTTACTTGGTAGTAGCTATTTATTGGTTCCATAATATTTACTATCTGGTATGATGATTAAAATATTGTCTATTACCTGGTTTGGGAGCATATTGTGGATGCCCTTAATAAAGATCCTATTACGTGTGGAGATGTATCAATCGAGATTCTCTGACTTACTTCCGTCTGATGTTGGCAACTAACGTATGAATTCTCTACTCAGCTGATCCACATGTCAGTAATTTAAAGTTAAAGATAAGTAAATCAGAGGATCAAAATAGCACTCTAACAGTCTAACACATCATACATCGGACTATTTCAAAGCCGAACAGTTGATTTGAGCCACGCCGCACAAAAAGTATCATGTTGCAAGCCTGCAGTTCGCAGGTTCAGTGAGGTCGTTGGAACTTGGCACATGAACCCATAGGCCATAACAACAGGCGACGCTAGTAGTTGTCCTGTGCATGCCATTGTCATCTGCGATGTTGATCAAGCTTGCTCCTTCATGCTACTTCACTGTCAGCTCAGTGCCTTAGGCTATGTGCTTGTTCCAATAGGTTTGTGCGTTTAAATCCTCATCCATCCGTTATGTACTTGACAATGTGTTCTTAAGTTTATATCCACAGTGACAGTCTAGGACAAGCACTTCGGATTACAGAGCAATGTAAGCAAGTATACAAAGAATAGTGGTATCATGCTTGATAGTACTAGCTAGGTGTTTGTTTGTGACAGTAAATTTAGGGGGCGGTGTGGAGCATGTAGTTTTGGGATTTAGGGT
The DNA here is from genome assembly GCA_000338895.3 of Oryza meridionalis. NCBI lineage: Eukaryota > Viridiplantae > Streptophyta > Magnoliopsida > Poales > Poaceae > Oryza > Oryza meridionalis. The sequence continues at coordinate 36,403,314 of CM002526.2, read as the reverse complement.
GTTTGAGTGTGAATGAAATGTGGATCAATGATAGGATTAACTGATTTAGGGGGGAAAAAAGAATGCAGAGATTCGATTTTTATATATGACGATTAAACTTGAATGGTGGAACTATTTTGTAGAACAAAACAGGTGACAGTGCACGCATATATAGCTGCGCGCACATGCATGGCCACATGAAGCATAACTTCGCTGTGCAGCACACAACATTCACTGCTTATTTCTGATATGCATCACAATATATGCTAAGAGAGTAAGAGTCTATGTTCTTCTACAATGAGAGCATCCATAGTTTGGGAATGAGCGACACCAGGAAAGTATTTTTGTCGATTTGGCATGGTTGTAGTTCAGGTTTGCTCACCGTTAGCACCAGGGGTGGATTTGCCATGGGGGTGGGGGGGTCTTGAGACCCCACTACCGCCCATGGGGGCGGGGGGGTCTTGAGACCCCACTACCGCCCCCTTGCCCTTGAAGACCCCCTCTAAGCCCCCACTAAAAATTTCCATGGGATGTGGGGGCTGAGCTTCGTCAAGTCAGCAGGAAGGGAGCAGTGGCGGAGCCAGGATAAAATTATAGTTGGGCTAAACCAAAGTGCCCGCCACCACTCCGCCTGGAACGTCGCGCACTCGTGCTTGTCTGCTAGCTGCCGCCACCACCCGCCGCCCGCGGTGCCGCCCCTACTCCCTTGCCACTCCGCGTATCCGCCTCTCTTTGCGCCTCTGCGGCAAGAGCGACTGAGGGAGATTTAGGGTTGGGTGGGGATTTTTTTTGGCCTTCTCAGCCTTTTGGGCATTCTAACAATGTCAGACAAAGTCTATCTTAACCCCCGTCTTATAGATATATGGATTAGAATTTCACGGGGTATTATGGAGGCTCTAATGGTCCATTAGGGGATAGGGGGTCTAAAGACCTCCCCCGCCCCCACACTGTCTCCACCACTGTTGAACTATAATAATAAGTGAGCAGTGTTCTTTTTGACATGTTGATAATCTTAAAATATAAAAATGTATAGAGAACAATTATAAGTTTCAATCACAAGTTCACAACCTCACTGAACTTGAATTATCAAGACACAATTTTATTAGTATTATAGGTTAGTAGTTTACCAATTTCTAACTTCAAATCTTCAATCAGACCATCAATAAGCAACATCGTTGCCACCATGCCACTGCCAGCCACAGCCCACAGCGGGTCAGCGGCACAACGTCGTTGCCTGCCTGCCTTGCCGCCTTGCACCCCTGCTTGCACCCTCGCTGGAGAGAGGCTGCCACCTCCTGACCTCCCCTGTGGCGCGACGGCGCTGGACGCCTGGACTGCCACGCGCGGTGCCGCCTGGCCGGCTGGCCGGCCTCCAGTCTTGCCCTTCGCCGACAGCGCCACTAGCTCGTCGAAAGCCGCCGCCTGCTTGCCGCTCGACCTCGCCGGACGCCGCCGCCTGCTCGTCGCCCACACTGCGCCCACCGCCCTTGCCTAGCCGCATAGGGCTAGGGATTTAGGAGAGAGGAAGAGGAGGTGGCCGGCGGCGGTGGGATTGGGGAATCGACGAATCGTGGAGGCTAGGAGGGGGAGAGGCTGGTTAGGGGAGTGGCTGAGCCGAGTGGGCTTTAACTTGGAGTTGGCCGGGCCAAAATTTAAAGACTGCGCTCATGGACTCGTGATTGTAGGCTGTTCTTCGAATCCAGGCCAAATCGCGAACTTCTTCGACCTCGCTCCAGCCTCCCTTCCAGGGCGGATTTGCCATGGGGGCCAGGGGGGTCTTGAGACCCCACTACCGCCCCCTTGCCCTTGAAGACCCCTCTAAGCCCCCACTAAAAATTTCCATGGGATGTGGGGGCTGAGTTTCATCAAGTCAGCTGGAAGGGAGGCTGGAGCGAGGTTGAAGACGAAGCCGTTCGCGATTTGGGCTGGATTCGAAGAACAGCCTACAATCACGAGTCCATGAGCACAGTCTTTAAATTTTGGCCCGGCCAACTCCAAGTTAAGGCCCACTTGGCTCAGCCACTCCCCCAACCAGCCTCTCCCCCTCCTAGCCTCCACGATTCGTCGATTCCCCAATCCCACCGCCGCCGGCCACCTCCTCTTCCTCTCTCCTAAACCCTAGCCCTAGGCGGCTAGGCACAGGCAGCGGGCGCAATGTGGGCGACGAGCAGGCGGCGGCGTCCGGCGAGGTCGAGCGGCAAGCAGGTGGCGGCTTTCGACGAGCTAGTGGCGCTGCGGCGAGGGGCAAGACTGGAGGCCCGCCAGCCAGCCAGGCGGCGCCGCGCGTGGCAGTCCAGGCGTCCAGCGCCGTCGCGCCATAGGGGAGGTCAGGAGGTGGCGAGCCTCTCTCCGGCGAGGGTGCAAGTAGGGTTGCAAGGTGGCAAGGCAGGCAGGCAACGACGCTGTGCCGCTGACCCGCTGTGGGCTGTGGCTGGCGGTGGCATGGTGGCAACGATGCAGCTTATTGATGGTCTGATTGAAGATTTGAAGTTAGAAATTGGTAAACTACTAACCTATAATACTAATAAAATTGTGTCTTAATAGTTCAAGTTCAGTGAGGTTGTGAACTTGTGATTGATACTTATAATTGTTCTCTATACATTTTTATTTTTTAAGATTATCAACATGTCAAAAAGAACACTGCTCACTTATTATTATAGTTCAACAGTGGTGGAGACAGCGTGGGGGCGGGGGAGGTCTTTAGACCCCCTATCCCCTAATGGACCATTAGAGCCTCCATAATACCCCGTAAAATTCTAATCCATATATCTATAAGGTGGGGGTTAAGATAGACTTTGTCTGACATTGTTAGAATGCCCAAAAGGCTGAGAAGGCCAAAAAAAAATCCCCACCCAACCCTAAATCTCCCTTAGTCGCTCTTGCCGCAGAGGCACAAAGAGAGGCGGAGACGCGGAGTGGCAAGGGAGTAGGGGCGGCACCGCGGGCGGCGGGCGGCGGCAGCAGCTAGCAAACAAGCATGAGTGCGCAACGTTCCAGGCGGAGTGGCGGCGGGCACTTTGGTTTAGCCCCCACTATAATTTTATCCTGGCTCCGCCATTGGTTAGCACTAGTTCGTGCAAGACCAGTGTAAGTGTGATTTCATCGGAAGTGTGTGTGGCCATGAGGCGACTCAACATCCTGATCCCTCATGCAGGTGCATGCATCGCATCATCGCGGTGTGGTAGCATATGATACAACCGCGTTGGAATGGAAAAGTACCGGGTACACGGGCTAAATTTTATCATGTTGCGCGAAAACTTCAGTATATGTTTTACTGTCAATCGTTTGAGCTATTTGAGTCATAGGACTAGTAGTCAGACATGCTGGAAAAGGTTGAGGGGATAAGCGGATAACCCCACATCGAAAAACTAATGAAATGTATTAACTTTTCACATTGTTAATTGGAAAATGCTGTGCGTACAATTTTTTTCTTTCGATTTTTGTACGATCAAACGTAAGCGCGGACGGCAGGGGAGCGAGCGCACGACAGGGGTGCAAGCGGGCAGACCCACGAGTTTAAATAAATAATAATTTATAAGTTTTCACGTCGTGGTCCGGTTTGCCGCATCTAAATATACAAGTGGATCGATCTATAAACCCATCTATAAGTAAAATTCATAGTTAACTTATTAGTCAAACCGACGGGTTACACACTATTTTTTGTCTCTAAACGGATTTGCGGGTAAACCCACTTGCACCCCTACGCGCGACGCACGCGGCAGTCAGGACTCAAGAGCGATCATGGGCCCTAAAGCTAAAGCCTAATTAACCTCTTTGCATCTGACTTGAGATTATATCTATACTTGAGATTATATTAGCACGATCTACCAGGTAGTATTCAATCTAACTAAATTTACTATCTAATCTGAAGGGAAAAGAAGATATTTTAGGCCTTCTATCTCATGACTAAAAGAGTGGAATGCTTGAAATAGGTTCTGCTTCATCACCATGTGACATCAATTAATGTGCTGAGTAGCACTATACTTCGGCTTTTGTCTGTAGGAACTCTCTCTGTATCTAAACATATACAAACCTTGTTTGATATTGGTTCATATATGAACTTTTTCTGCATAAAATTTTTATTGTGGCCATTAGAATCTACTTCCAACTAGGGTTGATGCTATCCCTGTCCAAGGTGCAAGGAACATATATGTATGAGTAATTTGCTTAACCTGTCACATGATAAATAAGCGCTATGATTAGGAAAAAATTGCTTAATATATAATTAGAAAGAAGATTGCTTTGGTTGGATATGCAAGCATAGCAACGAGAGAGCAGACCAGCACGTCAGGAGCTTGGGCTTTGGATATGGGCTCAACAGGGGAGGGATTCATTTCATCGCTAAAAAACGTTAGGAGTAAGGAGAGAAACGTTTCATCGTACAAACGTCGTAGAAAACAATCGTACGTATAGCAGCGCTGTTATTAGTTGTCGCTAGTGGGCTAGCCTCCATCCAAGCACACAATGAAGTGAAAGTGCCATTAAAGTGCCCTTCGAAATTCTATCTATTTTTTTACTTTTAACTAAGCAGGCTTAAAGCTAATTTATGAGTCCCATCCACCATCTCATGATCACATCTATTGATGAGAGCACACTGTCCATGTTGATATATGTACCTTGATACCCACCTTTCTGTACTCACTCTCGAGTCTTGATATAGTCATTATAGCATATCCGGTGAAAACAAGTAAAGTGATAGAAACTCATAAAAATCATATCTAAATATTTTGTAAATCATAAAAAAATACTAAAAATAAGTGTAGATATAAAATAAATTCTTACCAAATCTCATGTACAAACTTAACTTCATTTGGGAGTAAAAATAAAAAACTAATTTTGGGTGAATAATAACAATTAATGACACTATTCACCTAAGATTTGTCATCTTTGTTTCTCTCAAATGAAATTGAGCTTGGACTCAAGATTTGGTGAGAATGTATTTTTTATCTACGCCTATCTTTAGTAGGCTTTATTTTATAAATTCATAAAATTTCTAGATATGATTTCCAGGAGTTTTTAACCCTTACTCGTTTTCACATAATATTTCCCCTTATATATGGGGGCTCAGGTCAGCCATGCATGAACGATGAGGAAGATTAGTTCGATACCAAGAAAACTGGTACATACATCGATCAAATGATAGCCTCGGAATGACAGATGTCGAGAAAACATCTAGATCGACAAGTTCATCTGCTACATATGGTGGTTACAGTGCTTGTGAGTAGATTCCAACCTCGATGTGATTCAAAGGTTCATATGGTTGTAGTCACGGTTCTCGGGGGTGACGAGTAGGGATGAAAACGGATCAGAAACGGACGAAAACTAGCTTTATCATATTCGTTTTTATTTTTTTTGAATCAGAATCGGAATCGAAAATTCGGATACGGAAATGAAATCGAATATTATCGAATACAGATACGGAGCTAATACGAGACGGAACGAATACGGTAGCGAATATTTGCCGGTATATAAAAAACCCCTCAAATTGAGTTTCTTGATAAGGAAGAGATATCGCTTATTATTTTAATTCAACATCTCCAACATATATCGTCAATTTTATAGACGGTCCCACAACCGTATGTGAAAATCGATTTTTATGGCTGTTCCTCTAAGAGATCCATATGTAAATATGATTATCATTTTCTATTCCCAAGACTTTTTACCAGATGTATAACTTACTTACCATTGTATAAATTGGAGATTTTATTTATTTTACTTCACATCTTCGAAACTTGTAATGTTTGTATTATACTTTAAATGCTTTCAAATACAAATGTTATAAACTATAAAGTGGTAGATCCCGTTGAGCTCTACAACTTTGATATGGAACACATCTCCATCAAATATCGTTGAATTGTAAATCCGAGATTTCGTAAAAATTAATATGGTATATTATAATTAATATTTAGACCCATAAATGACCTCAAATAATAAAATAGTCAATAATAAAGTTGTAGATCTCATCGAGCTCTACAATGTTGATATAAAGTTTGTCTTCATCTAATTCCGTATGAAAAAGTTATGTATATATACGTGTTTTTTATATAATTTGCTCAATGTCTGCGGATATCCGAAAAAAATTCCGGATAGTTTCCGACCGTTTTCCGATTCCGACGGATATATCCTTACTGTATTCGTTTTCGTTTCCGAGAAAAAATATCCGAATTCATTTTCGAATCCGAGAATTTTCGGATAATTCCAACCGAAACTATCCGAATCCGAAAAATGGTCCGGACGGAAGTTTCAGTTCTTGCCGTCGTAGTCATAGTAAATTCGTGCCTGCTACCTGGATTGAAAGCTCACTGTTTCACTTTGATGGGAGTTTCCGCTCATATGCAACGATTTTTTATGTGACTGGTGCCTGGTAGACGATCCCGTCAAAATACGGCTTCTAGTTTTCGATTTGGTTTGTCCAGCATTCATTAATTTGTTCCATCCATCTTGTTTTTCACCTAACAAATTATAAATAATTTTCAGAACGTTGCTAGCAACGTTATCCACTCGTCCAGTGAGTGTTAATTAGCTTTGAAATATTCATTAACGGAATGTCAACCAAAGCCACCGGCTCATTGCTGTATGAGCTTCCAATCCCACGCTGTTCGTCGGTGCTGCACGCCCCAGCTAAATGGGCTACCGATGCCCGGGCCGCGCCTGGTTATCGTGCGTGGCCCGTGAAACTGAATAAGCCACTGGCCCACATGCGGGTATCGTTCTGAGTGACGGTCAGTCGGAGACTCCGATCTCTAGCACGGAGAAACTCACCGTCGGCTGATAGCGTGTTGTAAACCAACGCATATATTAAAGCAGTAGAGAAAGAATATTGTAAAAGTAGACAATAAACATAGATGTAGGGACTAGGGTGAAACTCTCTCTTTGTTATAGATTTAATCTGGAGTACAAACCAACCTCAAATGTCTTAATCTGACCTTGTATATATAGGGGTCTTGAAAGAAGATAAATCTTATCTCTACTCCGGCTCGGATTGACTCACAAGAAGCTTATCTACTAGAGATTTGTTTCACAACACTGATGACGTGCTTTTGGATTTTGTCAATCACCACCAGCTCACAACCACATTACAGTGCCCATGTCTTTACAAACTAGCGTACACATATATCTATCCGCCTACTCACTTCCTTGGAGTCCATTCACGCTACTCCTCTTTGGAGGTGGCCACTACAGAAAATAAACATTACAATTCGATCACAATGACGCAAGGTTGCGGCGGCCTTGGTTTCTCCTCTTGAAAGATAGAGATAGTTTTGGCATTGAAATGGGAGGCGCCAGGACAACACATTTGACGAAACAATACAGTAGGATTGGTACTCTTTCAACTAACAAGAGGTGGTTTTAACCCCAACGTTACGTGTTCAATTCTCAAACAAGAATTGTCACGACTCTTGAGTGGGTAAAAGCACAGTGGCTCAGTTTGATCGGCCACATGGGGAAGTGTCTGGCTGCATCCTCTTTAGCCTTAGAGCAGGTGCAATAAACTACGAAAGCAGGCGATAAAAATGCCACGTTGGCTTGGATGCTGAGCTGGCGCAGAGAGAAGAGCAAAAAGAGAATAAGCCGGCGACTAAACAATCGCCGGGCTGCACGAACAACCCGAGAGAAGTGGGCCCGCTGCTGTGCACTACAAGGGCTGATAATCACAGTCATTGGTCCAGAAAAGTAAAAGAAGAGAGAGGGTATGATAATTAAAGAAGGAATAAGTCTACATAACCCCCCAACCTATTACCAGGTGATTACTTAAACCCCTCACCTAACAAACCAGGTATTTAACCCCCTAACCTTACTAAAACCATTTAATTAACCCCTGAAGGTGGTTTTGCACTCTTGTTTTGCCCAGCTGGCGGGCCACACTTGCCTAGCCTGCCACGGTGGATCGACGCGTGTGTGGAGGATGGCGTGGATAAAAATAGGAGCGATTTTCTCATCGTTCTCCTCCTCCTTCTCTCTCTCTCTCTCGCGCGCGCGCACAACTCCGACGAGGCGAACAATCTGCTGATGACAAGGAGTAGATCCACTTGATTGGATTGCAGGGTGAGGTAAAGGTGAGTCTCCACAATCCGTTTCTATGTTTTTTTTTCCAACCAGATTATCTCTTCAAGGATTAGGGTTAATTCTACAAGGTCTTTTAGTGTGGGTTATGTATTTTCTCTGTGAAATTTGGATAATGCTATGTTGTAGGCAGTAAAATTCTCATCACCTTTTGTGAATTTCTCGGTAATTTTACCGTCTTGATGATTTTAGGTTTAGGGCTTATGAACACAGAAATTTGCTCCTATGTTGGTACTAGAGGACACATAAATTTGTTCTGTTTTGTGTGTGATCTTGCTTTGTTTTTTTAAGACTAACGGAGGCTAGAAGCCTCAGATAATATATAGTGTACGATCTTGCTGGTTGTAGTAATTTAATCTCATCAAAAGTTAGGATTAATTTTTTTTCTTATTTTTGTAGGAATGGATCCATCGGATTTTCTTCCAGTCAGGTTTCACTATGGTGGGGAATTTATGTTTTCTAAGGGGCAATTGCATTATGTGGCAGAGCGTACTGCATTGTCATACATAGAACTTGACAAGATATCTTTACCTGAGATTATAGGTTTCCTCGGTGAACACATGCCAGTTAGTGGTTTATTACACTTGCATTGGCTATATCCTGGAAAGCAGTTGTCAGATGGGCTAAGATTTTTGCTTGATGACAATGCTTGCATTTTGCATAGAAATGGCAAATCATATGTCTAATAATGGTCAAGTTGCAGAAATTTATGTTGAGCATGTAGCAATTGATGAGGGGCAAGATGATAATCAGATTGCTGATTTGGGCTATGACATGGTAGAAGCTGACGATGAAGCGAAATCAGATTCAGAAGCAGAGGCAGAGCTACATTCTACTGTTGTTCTATGTATAGATAAGAAGGGAAAATTGAAACCAAGAAGAGCATCATCTCAAATTCTAGAGAAGCCTGAAGATGTAGATGGGCCTGAAACTAAGAGCAACCCTAAAGGGCAAGTATCTGATAGTTCAGACTCTGATTATAGGCAGCCTATAGAGCAAAATAGCTCTGGAGATGACGAGGAAGCTGAACAACTTAGGAAATTTACAAATCAAGCGACCCTCACAGCATGCCTGTCAATCCATCTGTCCAACGTGGCATGCCAGTAAGGCAAAACCAGGGAGCAAAACCATCATAAGGGGTTAATTAAACGGTTTTAGTAAGATTAGGGGGTTAAATACCTGGTTTGTAAGTTGAGGGGGTTAATTAATCTCCTGACAATAGGTTGGGGGTTATGTAGACTTATTCCATTAAAGAATAAAATAGTATCATGTGAACTGATGAGCAGATATGTTACAGTCTATTTATTGTGCATGTTAGCTGTTAGTTTGATTCTAGCTGACGTGGGAAAAATTATCGCCGCAGCAGGCGCTATTATTAAACCTGCTCTTAGGCTACGTGTTTGTTCCAATAGTTTGTGCGTTTAAATCTTCTCCTGTCCGTGGTCTACTTGATAATGTGTTTTTAAGTTTATTTCCTCCCAGTAACACACTGTCTCGGACGAGTATTTTGGATGGCAGGGCAATACAACAAGTATACAAAGCATGATGGTATTATGTTAGGTGTTGGTTTGTGCATGTATATATCTCCTCATCTCATTAATTTCTTCCATTGTCACACTATGCGTATGTTTCACCCGCTTTTCTTTAAAGACGAGCACGTGCCATTTCGATGCCTATTTTTTTAATGGATAAAATTTGGCTTTTGCTTAAAAAAAGATACAACCACTTATTACAAAATTGTTAGCTTATAATTTTTTTAAAAAAAGTGTCATATGATAAAAGGAAGACATAAAAACCGCCCCGCCAACCCCCGCCAACAGAAGGCGAGATGCATATATTTAGACAGAAATTCCCGATGTTCATAGTTGCTTGTTCGAAATGAGGGGCACAAGGACTGTGAGATGTGCTGCATACAAATCGAGAGGACTAGATGTTAATTATTAATTGTACACTTCAAATCGGGTGCGGTAACTGATGATGTGTCCTCCGGGTTGCCGCTCCTCAGTTCCTCCTATATACCGACCATCCACTCATCCAGGCATCCAGCTTTGGATGCGTGTGTCTATTAATGTAGTGTGCGCCTAGCTAGAAATGGGTGGCATCCGGAAGCACACGGAGCAGGCGGTGGCCATCGTCCATCTGCCATGGTCCATGAGCTCAAGTGTTCCCCAAGCTGGCAGAGACGCCAGGAGGAACACTTGATCTCACCCATCCATCGGTTGTGCTGCAGGCATGGATCTCACCTATCCATCGGTTGTGATGCAATTCTTCAGATTTCGCTTAGCCTGCAGGCACAGGACCGTGAGGCGAAAGCATAAGTGGCACTTTAATTATCAATATAAATGTACCTCAACTGGCTTAGAAAAAAAAAAGAACTTGAAATCCTCGTTGAAAAATGTACCTCAATTACCTAAACCTTGTTTCTTTCTTCCCGTTGTTGAAGTGAGAACACACAACACAGAAAACAAATCCTAATCGAGATCAGTGCCTATGGCGAGCACGGGACGGGGAGCCTCCACAAAATCTGCCGCTCCACGCGGCCACAGTAGCCTCCTGCAGTTGCTGAGCCGAGAATTCTGAATTCACACACGCACATTCGCAATCTGCTGAACTGCGCGGACAGTTTACTAGACCCATGAACAGATGAACGTGGCCGGATCTGAAGGGTGTAAAATTTGCACTCCCTTATAACAAATTAAATCAGGGGTAGAATGGAGTTGTTTTGAATCAATACACTACGAATAATTCGGAGGGAACTAGTTCTTTTACTCCCTGAAGAGAATGTCCCCTCGTATATTCAAATACCATTTGAAAAGTTATAAAAATTTTAGAAAGTTTTGACAACAGTCGTATAACATACATATACCATTTTATGAAATCGTAATCCTAAATTCAATTCATATATTGAGAAACTAAAAGGACAAATACTCTCTCCGTTTCAGGTTATAAGACGTTTTAACTTTGATCAAAGTCAAATTGCTTTAAGTTTAACCAAATTTATAGAAAAAAGTAGTAACATTTTAACCGAAAACAAATTTATTATGAAAATATATTCAATTATTGATTTGATGAAACTAATTTAGTATTATAAATATTACAATATTTGTCTATAAACTTAGTCAAACTTAAAACAGTTTGATTTTGACCAAAGTCAAAACGTCTTGTAACATGAAACGGAGGGAATACAACATATATATGAACGTTGCATGTACTATTCACACGTGAATTTGTTTTTTTTCCATTAATGAGCAGATCGTGGTTGAACTTGACTTTTTTATGATAAATTTCATAATTCTCTTCATTATTACTATCTCTGTTTCAGGTTATAAGACTTTCTAGCATTGTTCATATTTATATAAATGTTAATGAATTTATGCCTAAATTAATTAACATCTATATGAATATAGATAATGCTAGAAAGTTTTATAATATGAAATAGAGGAAGTAATATTTTAGCATAGTTAACAAACCATTTGCATTAAATTTAGAAAAAAAAATATACGAGGAGACCGAAACAAGCAAACAATTTTTTTCCAAAGCCACTTAAAATCTATAAATATTCATGTATTATTAAGCCAAACTTTGAGTAATCTTTTTAGGTGGGTTGCAGTTAGAACTTCACCCTTAGAGAGGCTTAAAAGCCACCAATTTATAAATCGTACAAAAATAAGAAATTTGGCTTAAAAGTTAATTTTTGTCAAAAAGTTGGGCCATAATAAAGCAACATTACATATCACCTAGAACCCATTATATCTCGTCTACTTATTATACTTAGGGATAAGTCCAATTTACACCCCTTAACTCTTTGTTTGTCTAAACTACACCTCGAACTTCAAAACCAGGTATTTTACACCCCCAAACTTACAATACCATGCAAATTTCCACCCTCGAGCGGTTTATACCCTAGTTTTTGCCAACGTGGCGCTTATAAAGTAGTCTGGTCAGTATGAAAAAAAGAAAAGACCGTGGACCGGGCATGTCGCTCTCTCCTCGTTTCGTCCTCAACCTGCTTCCCCTGGCTCGATCAATCCACCGAGTTGTACGGTCGCTGCTCGCCGAGTGATGCAACATGGAGCCAAGACAAGCGCAATCTAGACCTTTGGACCTCGAACTGTCTCTTATAGCAAGCTAGTATCATCAGTGATTCAGTGGCAAGCTAGTACTGTGTGCTGCTAGCTACTCATCTTTGTAGTCATGAGCATGACAAGCCCCAGGCAAAGCTCTTCGGCTTCCACGTCTCCGAGGAGGATACGGTGGATCAGCACGAGCACGAGCAGGAGCAGTACTCGGATCAGCATGAGCAGTGAAGCAGCAGTATTCGGCTGAGCCAGAGAATGTGCTGGGCTGCAGCAATGGATGCGGAGGTCGCAGAGAAGGAGCGAGGCGGCCAGCGATGGCGTCATGGTGGAACTAGCTCTCAGACGCCGGTCGGGCCGACCGCACAGTCTGATGGAGGCGAGCCAGCTGCTCGCCGAGTGGAGCTCACGAGGTCTCGAGCTCGCTTCCGCCAAGCTCGGTGGATGGGTGCGCCGCCTCGTGGTAATCATAGCGCTCGAGCTCCTCACCGCGAGTGCGTCTCCGATGGCCTCGCTCCACTCGGAGCTGCTCCTTTCCCGCGACGTCGCCTTCGCCGGAGCACACCGCCTGTACTGCCGCCATCACCGCGGTTGGTGCTAGAGCTTGATTTGGTTGCGGCTGTCATCCTCTACGGCGGCGGTGCTGGCGTTGAAGGATGGTGTTGCACGCGTCTGATCTGCAGCTTCATCGGGGACGAGGTGGGGCTGTCGCAGTGAACCATGCCGGAGGGAAGAGAGAGAGTGTGTGGGGGAGAAAGGGGAGGATGAAGAAGGACTGGACTGACATGTGGCGCCCGCTAATCTATACAGTTGGCATCCAACATGGCATCTGTAAAAACCAGGCAGAAAACCACTCTGGAGATCTTCTGCACGGTATTGACAGTTGAAGGGGTAAAATATCCGGTTTTAAAGATAAGGGGTGTGTTTTAGACAAACCGTTAAGTCAGGGGTGTAAAATAGATTTATCCCTTATATATAAAGAATCCGCCTTGAGCTCACTTCTCCCTGACAAATTTCAGTTGTGCATATCTCTTGCCCAAACTGATAATTACAGATGCGGGCTCAGACCAGCCATGCTTGAACGATGAGGAAGATTAGTTCGATACTAATAAAAGTAGTACATAGATCAAGTGATGGCCTCGGAATGAGAGGTGTCGAGAAAGTATGTTGAACTAGAGGTCTGCATCTCTGATCCGATCGGCCTCCCCGGAGCCGACGAGCGCGCCGCCACCGCCGATCCGAAGCCGACGGCCGCGCCAGTTTGAGGAACCTGTGACTGGGACTAAGGATCTGGACCGTCTGAACAGAAATTTTGTTGAGAACCTGAACAAGTTATCCAGCACAAGGTTTCTGATGCACAAGGTTACATACCTAAGCCTGCGAAGGCCCATGCATACGCGTCTGCTTACAGTTTGAGGTGTAAACTGGTATCTGTGCTTATATTTTTGTCACTTTCACTGTATGAACTTTGATTACTCTGAAGAGTCAATGAACCAACATGTATATTATAGTTTATTTTTTTATACAAAATGCTGAATCACAATGTATAGCTGACGCCAGCCCGAGTAAACAGTCGTGGTTCAATCCATTGCTGTTCATGGGGGATCAAAGGCGATTCATGAGGGAGTCGATCATCCGCGACTCTACAAATTCGTGAACCCCGTTAAAATGGCCAAAATCATGCAGAAATTTAACCTTGTCTTGCTCATCGAACCCATCGGATATGGACCCAAAATTAGTTGCTCTGCTTCCGAAGTAATATCACTGTTGAGACTATAAATATACTCTGCAGTGTTCTTGAACATCTCGAACCGGCGAGTCATCTCAGCATGGTCACACTCTTTCTTTCTCGTAAGCCTTGCACCAGCACTCGTACAGGGCCTACGTGGCTTCGTCCGACTCTAAGTCTTTTTCTGAGATATCCTTACCTGGCTCAGGATCATCTATATCACAAAATACAACAACGTCAAACAACAGCGAAATTGGAGGCTTGTAAGTTGCAATTTGGTTGGTTGCGAGCACAAAGAAACGACAAATTCAGATCTACTGTTTAGCCTTCGGCTTATAAACACAATTGGACACGTGAATTTTGAAGCTTAATTTTAAAGTTTTTCTTTTTAATTTACTTTTAGTAATACATATATAAAAGTTTTACCTACAAATTATTTTAATCACTATTGTCCAAGACTTCAAGTACTCCTTGCGAATTGCAAACTCTCCAGAAGGGTATGGGCAGCAGTGCAACATTGGGATAGCATAGACCTCGGATGCTACACACGCCGTGTAACCCCAAAAGATCTCTAAAATCCCTAACAATCCTAATAGCCTGAGAATTTTGGTACGAGAGAAATGCTAGGATTTTTCGCCGTATCGCCGCTACTCCGGCCACCATCATCGCAAAAATCAAGAAAGAGACCATGACCATGACCTGGGCCAAGGCGGGAGCCTCAAAGTTTGCTGAGTTAACTCTTTTGGAAGAGTCCCCGTAATTTCTTTTTTTGCGGGCTCCTGTTTCTATTGACATGGCCTTATAAATAGACCTTTGTTATGGTTGTTTTCTTCTACCCTATTAATATATGCGAGGTAAAGCTTATGTCTTTTTTTCAAAAAAAAATAAAGAAAAAAAAAGAGATTCAAGCACTACCAGAAAAGAGAGACTGAGTGAGGGGATTGGTTTACATGATGGCAATGGGCGGGTAGCATGGTCATCGTCGTCGACGACGAGGTAATATGGGATGCATGAGGCTACGCGGGCGGCGCGAGACGCAGCGGCGGCGGCAGAGCGCGCGGCGCGGCGAGACGCGAGCGCGGCGGCTGCCAGGCGTGCGGGACGACGACGAGACGGAGCGGCCGCCGAGGAGCGCGCGGCACGAGATACGGCGGCCGAGGCTACGCGGGCGGCGTCGCGCGCGGCCGCCGCGTCGCGTACGAGCCGCGCCAGCATCGACGACGCCCTAGGTGGCATTGCGTATCAACGAGGAGGGTTTTGGTTTGTCTCGTCGGCACTCGATAGAACCGGTGTCCTGGCTGACTGCGCCGATTGGACGTGGATCAGGTGATCGTGCTGGTCTCATTTCCGGTGTGGTGGAGGTCACATGCTACCGATGTTAAGCTGGTGGTATCAGAGTTGGCGGGCAACGGACCACGGCGACGAGGGTAGAGAGTCCCAGGCGAAAGCCTAGCCCAGTGTTTCGCTGGACCGGCAGCGGCTACACCTTCGGGCGCGGTAACCCTATTGGGGGCGTTGTTGAGGTACACTCCTCCCTCGACGAGGATCTCTAGGTGAAAACCTTGTCCAGTCTTTTGGACGGACAACGACGGCATCTTTTGATGTCGCTACCTTCATAAAGACGTTGTCTTTTTTGAGTCTCCGTTCTGTGGTGTTGTTGTAAGCCTAGCGGCGACCGGCCTCGCATAGCGGTTGCCGGTTCGGTGTTTGGCTCCCCTCTCTGTAGCTTGTGTTTGTGCGGTTGGCATGTGGTGTCGGGGCGTGCGCTTTGTGCACATCCTTCCTCGACAGCTTTCTGTCGATGAAAAACCTTCTTGTAACTTTTTTTCATCTATCTTAATGATATTGGATGACCTCCTTCGGTCATACCGACACATTTCCGTTAGGCCTCGTTTTCAAGCCCATATTGGATTGGCGCATATTTGGAGCCCAAACTTCGCCGCCGATGGAATCAAGGCCCACCTCTCCTCTCTCGGGCCGAATAAAGATGCATTCGGCAGGCCGTGTATTGACGTGCATCGCAGCCCAAACCCCGTCGACCCCGGCACTCGAACCCAGCATTCCAATAACTGCCTTCTCAAAAACATAAAAAAAAAAAGAAAAGAAAATTCCAACAACTGTTTCCGGTGCACCTTCTTCTTCTTCTTCTTCTTCTTCTTCTTCTTCTTCTTCTTCTCTACTACGTTCTCTAATCTCTAAGGTTTGGAATTCAGCTTCCTCCTCTCATAAATCATGTAGGGCCTATTCGTTTTGAAGAAATTTTAACACATGAAATTACGAAAAGGTGAAAGAATATGAATGTATGCATACTTCAAGAGGTTTAAGTGAATGGAAAATTTCCTATGTTTTCTCTCTACACATTGTAGAAAAGGAATTTGTTTTATTTTTTTTATCTACATTCTATGAATTGAATGGCTTTTATAGAAATTAATTCTTAGGAAACCAAATCGTTTGAAATTCATCCAAAACGAATATGACCGTACATCTTGCATCTTGGTGGCCATGTTCGGATATGGACGGTTCATACCGGACCTGCTCATCGCAGCCAAAGCTTAGGATACGATAAGAGGAGGACAATTGTAGAATATAAAGTTAATGGCGACAAAGGAGATTAATAGTGAATCAAATGCTACCAAATTAACCCAAAAGATATATAGGATATGCATGCTACCAATTTGAGACGTTGAGGGAAAAAAAAAGACTATATTAATGTCGTGCAGAGATATACTATAGGATATATAACAGTTAAATGCATTCTAAAGGATATTAGGAATGGATCATCCAATTACTCTCTATATATAAACACCTAGGAGAAGATCACCCTTCAAACATAGCTAGGGAACTAAGGATAGGCTAGCTACCACCACTCATTAGCAAGCTAATTCCCTCTAAATCTGAATATGGCTCTTCTTGGCAAGACTAGTTGCAAGGCTGCCGTGTTCTTGGCAGCTCTCGTGGTCATGGCTACCGTTTTCTTATCCTCCCATGCTGCTCAAGGACAAGGTAACGATAATACAATTTTCCTTCTGCAATCAACAAATTAATTATAAATGATTTACTCACGGACAACAAATAAATGATTTTGATCATGAGTTTATTTTGTCTGTAATGAGCATATAATTCGTTTTTTGGTCTACTATGCTTTAATTTATTTTGGTCATGAATTATATGTTCTTACAATTTACTATTCGTTATGCAATCAATAAGTACTATTAATTACAAGTAATTTTACCGTTCAATATTTGATGCCTTGAGATACCACAAATGTTTTGTACCTCGAGATATGTTTTAGTACAAAAATTGATACATCGATATACCTTTTGTGCATAAAATGTGGTATCTCGAGACACCAAATGTTGAATGCTAAAATTGCTCATTAAGTATATGTTCTGAAAGTATATTTTTTAATTACTATTGTTAAAATATCAAATATGCCTAATGAATCAAACATATTCATGGACTAACCACTAGCTGCACAATACAAATTTTGTTTAGGCGATGTAGGCGAAGAGAAGATGGCGTGTAAGCGGCTACAAGCTAGGATGCAACACAGAAATGTGCATGGGCTACTGCCAAACGCTCAGCTACCAAGGAGGCACCTGCAAACACAATGATCCTGATATGTGCTGCTGCCCGTACTAAAGTGTCGTGTCCAATCACACAAATTAATGCCATGATCAACGGCATATACTACTCCTATATGTGTATAATAAGTCGATGTCGACGTGGATACATCGTAAACTAGCTCTTGCGCGGCTTTTATCAGATAATAAAAACTACTCCCTCCGGCCCTCATTTTAAGTATAATCATAGTTTTCCGCGTCCAATTTTGACCGTTCACCTTTATTTGAAATTTTTTTAAAAAAAAGTTTAAAAACATAAGTCATGAGTAAAGTACTATCTGTGTTCTATCATCTCATAACAATAAAAATACTAATTATAAAAAAAATTTCAAATAAGACGGACAATTAAAATTGGGCACGAAAACTGAGTAATGGATTTTGCGCGTTTTGTCACGTATGGAAGCACAATTCCATGGCAAGCCCTCCTAGTTCCATATCTTTGCAAACTATCGGCAGTCCTTTTGTAGGATTGTAAAGGGTCTTTTTCACCCAAAAGCTAACCAATGAGGTGAGGGACTCCTCCACTTATATATAAGTCCTATTGCCCTTTCACAATCAATGTGGGATTATTCAACACTCTCCCCCTTCACACACTAGTGTCCCTCAACCGTTTACCGTCCCTTCACCGTTTCCCACGGTTCCTCAGGTATACGGGTCTCATAGGCACCCACGGTCCATTAAGCCTTCGGACACTATGTCCCTCAGGCTAGAAATTTCCTCAGGCCATAGGTGTTGAACTAGCCAGACTCTGATACCAATTGTAGGATTTTAAAGAGCCTTTCTCACCCCAAAAACTAGCCAATGAGGTGAGGGGCTCTCCCACTTATATATTACGTCTCTCACCCTTCCACAACCAATATGAGACTATTTTACATCATGTTCTGACGATCATGGACATTGTTTGTTTTGCACATGGTAACTGTTGTCACTACCATGAGCATTAGGACTACTTTAAAAATAATCATTTTTTTACAGGTAATCATAATAAATTTTCATAGGCGGATGGATGAACCGTCTCTAACTTAAAGGCGGAAAACCTCAATTTTTGCAGGATTGTTGGAAATTCTTGATTTTTATAGGTTGGTCTCTTTTATGGGACCGCATGTGAAAAACAAATTTTGGCAGAAAAAAGAAAAAAAGAAAAAACAATTAGGTCCACCTATAGTGCACAAATTAGGTTCAATTCACAAATTCACGATACAATTCCATAACCACAAATTCAAAAGAGGTTTACCACAGATCAAAAGAACTTTTACAGTGCACTCCAAACCATATGAAGTAATTAATTGACAATTAATGTGTCCTCTTGATTGCAGCTTCCTTTGATCTATATATATATTGACCATCCAGGTTTGCCTCCATGGCGGTTAAACAATGCATATGCGTGCGTCGAGTGTGCGGAGCCGAGGTAGAAATGGGCGGCATCTGGGAGCACGCGGAGCCGGCGGTGAGCACCGTCCATCTGCCATTGTGCATGAGCTCAAGTATTCCTGAAGACCCAAGAGACTCCACAAGGGGTGTGCTAACGGCTGTTGGATTTCTTCATCTATTTCAGACCTCACCCGTCCATCGACTGTGCTGCTATAACAAAACAAAACGGCCGTGGAATAGAGATCGGTTTGCCCATGGTAGCAACCTGGATGTTTCTTTTAGAAAGTTAGCAAGCTTGCGTATTACTATTAATTACCACCATGAATCTGGACTCCTCTACGTGTTAGAATTTTTTTCCAATGCTGTGTATTTATTTTTATTTTATGATTTTCCATATAATTCCCAGATTGGAAAATTAACAATCAATTTAGAGCATTGTGTTCCAACTAAAACACGGAAGCGTTACATTTCTGAGCATGAACACCGCGTGAACGACCGAACGTGACCGGATCTGAGCATTGTTGATTGACATAATTTCAGAGTTGATGAGCGGGTGTAAAATTTGCACTCCTTTAATAAATTAAATCAGGGGTATAATGGAGTTGTTCCTTGAATCAATACACCACATAATACGGCATATGAACATAACATGTACTATTCAATATTGAATTTGCTTTTTTCCCCTTAATGTGTAGATCATGCTTGAAGATTATTTTTAGTGATAAATGTCATTATTCTTTACATTATTATTATTATTATTATTAGAATATTTAGCAACCATTTGCATTGAATTTGGAATAAAAAATATATATACGAGAGGACCCAATACAAACAAACAGTTTTTGTTAAGCTTTTCAAAATCTATAAATTATTCATATACCATCAAGCCAAAAGTTAGATTTGAGTAATTTACGTGAACTACAGTTAGAACTTCACCCTTAAACTGGAGGCTTAAAAGCCACCAATTTATAAATCATAGAAATGAATAAAGTTGGCTTGAAAGTTAATTTATGCCAATAGGTGGGGTCATAATAAAGCAACATTACATGTCGTCACCTACAAACCCATTACATCTTGTCTACTCATTGTACTCATATATAAGGAATCCACCGTGAGCTGACTTCTTAACAATTTCCAATTGTGCAGATCTCTAGCCCAAACTGATCAATTTATTTTCTCTATCCGAACTGTAGATTTCTAGTGCGGATTCAATGGGAATGAGCGGCATTGAGAAAACATTTCCAACAATATCCAATCCACTGTCCACTGATCATAATGATATCACAAGTCACACACCCAAGACATTTTCAAGCCCAGTTTATGTTGTAGCATAAGTTTAGAGGTGGGGGATCGATGATGGGCCAAAAATATTACAGATGACACGATTTTCTTTCAAGGATTTAATAAAGATTTAAAATGTGTTGATTGTTCTACTCGGCCACCTTCCTTAAGAAAAATGTATGTAACACAAAATCATGATGGCCAAATGTTTTCATCTAAGATTAAAGCACAATTAGATATTGTCTCTTCCATTTTAATTGCAAGATCTTTGCACCTTTGACATACATATATAACTGGCCTACAGTGATCATGCCCCATCCTGTGTTAAGCTCATACTGTAGTAAGATTGTAATTCTATTACGTAATCAATAAAGCTCTCTTTTCCCTAAAGAAAAAGTAAAAAACCGCCTTCAAAGATTGCTTGTTGAGGCATTTACGAGTTTAATTCACATGCATGCAGGAAGGAAGTGGTTCTTGTCTCTCGAGGAATATCCACTCGTTTTACCTATGTCATGTAATTAAAAAGCCATATTTTTTCTTTGACAAGATAGGTCAATATGAGATATCACTCTACATGCAAGTTCAAATTTAACGTATACAAGTTTAAGAAAATAACAAATATACTATTATTTTTTCTTTGAGAAACACATTAAAAACGTAGGCGCACACAAGACGCACACACTCATCTATATGAATACACAAACACACACCTTATTCCTATGAGCACGTACACTCACCTCTATTAATGACTATTAATAGTGTGTACTGTTTTGAGTCATTTGTTATTTATAAGAAAAGATTATAGCTTTCTAGGTGACATGTAAAAACATCCCCTGAGAGAAAAAAAAAACTTCCACATGCCGTATGATCCATGTCAAGTCATCCTAGCTAGTTTTTGCATATTAACTTGCTAGCATGCCACATGTCCATATATATCCACCTTTTGCTCTCCAGTATATGTATATTTCTCATAATCTCTTCTCTTCTTCCATGATATATCTCCCCTTCTTTTTTTTTCTCCATATCATACTAAGTACTCTCTCACTTGTCTTTTTTCCTTGAGACCAAGCACAAGCAGTACAGTCCAGCAGATGGTAGTGGTGCATTGTAGGATAAAGTATAAGCGCTTAAAAAGACCTAGGAAAAAAATGGATGATACATCGAACATGTTCATCGGTTGCTCTCTATCGGAATGAGCGGCACCGGGAAGGATTCCATGAAGGTGGCAGCAATATACTGTACATCACTTCCTCGAAATGCTGCAGCGAATGCTATCGAAGTAGAATGGCCACGATTTTTATGACTTCCCATGGAAATAGAACAATGGAATTGTGTTTAGTTCCATGTCGTCTCGATCTCGTGATCGGCACACAGAGCACCAGTGCTTAGTCTATGAGGTGAATGCAGAATCGTCTATGAAGAGAATGAAGAATCGACTTGCTTAATTCAAGCTTAGTCTCTCAACTAAATTCAGTATAAGTGCTAAATGTTGGCCTCTTATTATATATCTGCTGGTTAAACTGAAAGCTCGAATAATTAACTCAACTATGTGTCTTGTACTACAAGCTGATACTGAAACTGTTTGTTATCTAAGAGTAGGAACAGACGGATAATTTTACCATCCATAATAAAGGTACTAAGATATAGTATAAAATTTTAGATACCTTGAGGTATTTTCTCAAGGACTATAAAATTTTCTCGGAAGCAGTTAGTGAAAAATATACACACTGCTACGAATGCTACAAGTTTTTATATTCTGACGAACTAGTCATCAGCACATCTCTTATTTATGTTCCTTGAATCGGTTCCTGGACGCCAATTAATTTCCATGTGAAGTTTCTGGCATTTGTGTTGATCGATGTTTACCATGCATGTAAATGCACATCTCTCTCCATTATTGATGATTCGCCACACATATATGCAGGCACCAACCCAACCCCTGTGTGTATATCTATGTACTGTACACCCTGCACGCCATCACCCACCGTTCCACATCTCCACATTGCACACGAGCCTCGGAAGAGTCTTAGCGTACATTATACTATTATAATGCTTCTGTGTATCTCTTGGATGGCCGGAGCACGACGACGATACGATGAAAACTGATTGGAATGAGCGGGTATTGGGAAGCATGCTAAGTAAGGCTTCTTCCCGGGTTGAACTCGAACTGCCATAGCTCGAGCAACTCGTACCTCGTACACAAGAGCATTCTCATCAACCGCCTGCCGTTAGCGCTGATCAATTGGTCGGTTGGATCGAGAATGTAGCGAGAAGTGATGGACAAGATACTTTTTTGGAGTGAAAGTATTCAAATGTTGTAAATTATTAGCTGCGCTTGGGGTTCTTTCCACTGTCAACAACTGAATGTTGTAGATTAGCTGTGGTGAATACACTGTAGTAGCAGTGGAGTGGTGCAATGCTGCAACACTGTTGTACTACAATCTTGTCCACTGTCATGCAAAGTTCCAGATTCAATTTTTCTAACAAATTAAAAGGATAAATCAAAATTTTACATTCCGGCTAGCTAGCCTTTTCCTTTGTCCAATATTTTCTTCTTTTTCTAACTAAACCGAACAGGAGAACTGCCAATTAAGTTTTCAATAAAGATCCACCTTTTTAACTGGTAGTAATAACTGCACTCTCATTCAGTTTGATTGCCCAGCGTAAGTACGTAGTAACTGAGTTTCTCCGTAATATAATGTTGACCATCCACCTTGGCCTCTCCATGGTATTGCGCTCATGAGCATACGCAAGCATCAAGCGATAGATCGAGCAAGCGTGTGCGCGGTTTAGAAATGGGCGGCATACGGAACCGGGTGATGAAGGGTGTCCATTCGCCAGTGTCTACGAGCTGACTTGATCTTACAAACCTCGGAGTAGCTAGATTATTGGGAGTGCTAATGAGCGGGAAATGGTTGTGTTGTTACAGCAAAATAGCTACGGGCTTGACTAGTGATTCCGGTAGAGCGTTGGACTGTTGGAGCCTGCATAGGATATGTTTCTTTAGCGGTATAAAGATGTTTTAAGCTTGTCAAACGTTTATGCAATTGTGCCTAAGTCACCGTTCTTTTCATCTTGTTGGGATAACTAGCTACTTCCTGCCATTGGTGCAGATATCTTACATGCCATTATTAATAGAGGGCATCAAAAGGTTCTCTTTCATCTCCCTATTCCAGTCAATGGGATGCCAATTTCCCCATTATTCAGTATGCGGATGATACCCTTCTCTTCATGCAAGCGTCAGCTCCTCAGCTTCTTGCTTTAAAGGCTATCCTCCATACAGTTGCTTCCTCTACTGGTTTGAGAGTGAATTTTTCAAAATCCTGTTTGATACCCCTGAATCTGACAGATCAGAAGGCACATTGCTTGGCCTCTACTTTTGGTTGTTCGATTGGATGTTTGCCTTTCACTTATCTTGGCCTTCCTCTAAGCTGTCATAAACCAAAAGTCATTGACTTCTCTCCTCTTACAGATAGAATTGAAAGAAGATTAGTTGCAACTTCAGCTTTTCTTTCTTATGGTGATAGGCTCACATTGGTAAACTCAGTTTTATCTGCAATGCCAACTTACTACATGTGTTTCTTGCAACTTCATGTTGCTGTTATTGATAATATTGACAGAACTAGAAGGCACTTTCTTTGGAGAGGGAAAGACTTGAATTCAAACAAAAAATCACTTGCAGCTTGGGGAAAAATTTGTAGGCCAAAGAAGAAGGGGGGGTTTAGGGGTGATTGACCTAAGAGTTCAGAATAAGGCTCTGCTTCTAAAACAACTTGGCAAATTTTTTGACAAGCAGTTGCACATTCCTTGGGTCAACCTTATCTGGTCTTCTTACTATCTGAATAAGTTACCACAAAGTGCAAACTTGTGTGGCTCCTTTTGGTGGGGACATTGTTCAGTTTGAAACACTTTACAGGGGAATTGCTCATCCAATAATCAACAATGGATCCTCTGTTAGTTTTTGGAATGATCTTTGCAATGGGAAGGTTATGGCTCAAACTTTTCCTATTTTATTCTCATTTGCAAAGCATAAAGATGATAATGTGGCCCAGCATCTTGCAAGACCAGTTCATGATCAGTTCCATTTGCCCTTGTCAGTACAAGCTTATGATGAATACAAAGTTTATCTTGAAGATCTATCACAGATTTAGATCAATTCGCAGCCTGACAGATGGTGTTATATATGGGGAAATGAATTTTATTTCTCTCAGAAGTTCTACAAGCTCTGCTTTTGGTCACTGCAACCCCCAGTTACTTTGCCCTGGATTTGGAAGTGTAAAAGTATATATGAAGATAAAAGTTTTTGCCTGGCTTATGTTTTTGGACAGAACAAATACAAGGGATCTCTTAGAGAGAAAGCATTGCAAACCCCCAAATGTACCCTCCTCCTGTGTCATGTATACATCAGGAGTAAGAGAAACAAGAGATCATCTGTTTTTTTAATACCCCTTTGCTGCAGCCTGCTGGAATATGATTGCATTCTCATGGGATACAACCCTTGATTTTCACCAAATGGTACAAGTGCAGCGGCCTGGTTTTTCCTCCTTTTGCTTCATGGAAATCTTCTTGGTGGCTGCTTGGCTCCTGTGGGGGCAGAGAAATAACCTTATTTTCAACAATGTTTCTCCCTCTATTAGTAGATGGAAAGCAAGTTTGAAAGAGGAGTTAAGTCTACATTTACCTAAACTTAGGATAGCTTTGAGATCATCTTTTCAATGATGGATTGACAACTTGTAATTCTCTGTACTTTTTCTTTAATTAATGAAAACTACCGTGGGGGTCTCCCCCACTATTTCCCAGTCAAAAAACTAGCTACTTCCTCATTTTCCGTTACCACACTTTCCGAACCGTTAAATGACAATGTTTTTTTATAAATATTTTCTATGTAGAAGTTTCCTTGAGAAATAAAATAAACCAATTTTAAATTTATAATAACTAATGCTCAATTAATCTCAGATTTCTCTTTTTATGTTCCATCAATAAGCTCAGCAAAAGAGCTGATTCGAACAGTTGCCTAGCTGCTATAGCTGCTAAAATTGTCGAAAAAAAATTGAAGCCACATCTTAATTAGCTTCCTCCTTGTTATAAATTATTATGTTTATGAAGTGTGAGGCCAAGATAAATGAAGCAAACTTTGGCTAGCTAGTATCCAAATACCCTCCAAAATGATGCATCCAAAGTCCAAACAACAGGGAGGAGTAGGATTTGAAAATTTTGAGTTCCAACCTTCAAAGTACGTCTTGCCTTCTCAAGCTTGATAAATTGAGTTATACTCCCTCCGAGTTGTACATATAATTTTTTTTTCTGTAACCAAAGAGAATACTAACTCCTCCGATCTATTTATTCATCTGTATCGATTTATACGCAGTATTGTTCATTTTTTCCGAATATCGTGTATGCGCAACCAGGAGCTTCGCCCTTATGCACCGGCGCCGCATGCATGTAGCGGCCTCGCCAATGCATGTGCATGCTCAGTTGGTTGGTTGCTCGGGCCGCGTGATTTGGAGTTAATCCAGCCGCAAAACACGAGATCAAATTAATCCATCCGCAGCCATGCAACTACTGCTTCGGGGCACAAATAAAATGCGTTCAACCCTTGTGAAAAACTAAGAAACTTTAGAGCAAGTTTAATAGTATAGCCAACCACTAGCTCGAATCCATCTATAATCAATCTAATAGCTCATCTATATAATAGTTACATACTATAATATTAATACCTGATCCCACCTGTCATACACACACTGCGTCTTGGAGTCCGTGTTACAGCTGGTTACAAATCTGTAGCCCACTGTTTTTCTCTCTTATTATTTATCTTTTTAAAATATATTTGCAGCTGGCTTATAGCCTGCTATTGTACCTGCTCTTATATGTACAACTCTTGTGGATGGAGGGAGTAGTTGATAAGCCAAAGCCAGTGTACATGCCAGGTGTTCTCTAAAAAAAAGTGTACATGCCAGGTGCCAACAGACAACGAGTGCATATATATACAAGTCTTGCCAACGTTAGACTTGCCATATTTCTCTAGTCCATATATGGGTTAAGTGTACAGGAGGTCCCTGAACTTATCACCGAGATATGAAAACGTCTTTAATCCGCAATACCAGACACCCGAGGTTCTCTACCTATACAAAACCGGTCACCCGAGATCCCTCGATGGTTTTGACCCCGATTTTGGTCTACGCAGTTAAGTCAGCGTGGGCCCCACATATCAGATGGTCACGTCACCCTCTCTCTTTCCCCTTTCTCTTTCTCTGTTTCTCTTTCCTTCCTCTCGTTCTCTGCTCTCGCACTCGCAGGGATGACGTCGCGGAGGCAGCCGGAAGGGAGCAGCGGGGCACGCCGTCGATGCGGCGGCGGAGGAGGAGGAGGACGCTGGCGGTGAAGGGCGGTGACCGGCCCGGAGCTCGGCGGGGTGAGGGAGAAGAGGCGGCGCGCGGGCTCGGGGCGGCGCGAGCTCAAGACGTGGTTCTCCGGACCACTCCACGCGGGGGCGGCGGCTGGCGGGGTCGGCGGCGGCGGCGTTAGCAGCGGCGGGGAAAGGGTTGTCGTCGAGGAGGCTGAGGAGGTCGTCGGCCGTGGAGATGAGGAGGGAGCGGGAGCGGCGGCGGAACGGCGCGGGCGTGCAGCGGGAACGGGGGAGGCGGAGGAGGATGGGCACGGGGGAGAGCAGGCAAGCGAGGACAAAGAGCAGCACGTGGAGGTCGATGGCGGGCCGGGCGTCTTCCCCGGCGCCGGATAGCAAGCGTGACACCCGTTGCAGCGCCGCCTGCAGTCTCGACTTCCGCCGCGCCGCCTCCTCCTCCCCGAGGTGTTCGGCCATGGGCGTGCCCGGGAACTCGGCCTCCGCCTTCCTAGCCTTGGCAGCCGCGGCGGCCAGCGACCTCGGGGAGGCGACGTCCAGGGCGAGGAGCTCGCCCATCTCCTTCCGCTTCGCGGAGCGGACGCGGCGACGGCGCCCACCTCGGACGGCGCGGCGGCAAAGCGCGGCGGGGACGCGGACGGCCGCGAGGACGACGAGCTCGACGACGGCGAAGGGGAAGCAGTAGCAAACCGCGGAGGACGCCTTCCTCCTCATACGCCCTCGCCGCCGGCCTCTCCGTCTCCTCCCTTTCCGCGCCCTCGCTGCCGGCCTCTCCTCCGCCGTCGCAGCCGGAGGAGCCCCCCTTCCCCGCCACCGCTGCCGACGGAGAGGCCACCCCCGCCGCCAACGCTGACGATGAGGCCCGCGCTCTCCTCCCTCACGTCCGGAGCCGCCGTCGACGACAAGGCCAAGCGGCGCGGAGTCGTCGGCGCCACCTCTGCCCATCCGCAGCCGCGCTCGCCCGCCGACACCGCTGCTCTCTCCCGCCGACACCGCACCGCTCTCGCCCGCCGACGCCGCGCTCTCCGCAGCCGTGCTCACCTAGTCGCCCAGAGGATAAGAGAGAGAGGAGAAAGGGAGAGGAGGGGAGAGGGTGATGACGTGGCCAGCTGACATGTGGAGCCCACGTGGGTCCCACGCTGACTCAGCCGCCACATAGACCAAAACCAGGGTCAAAATCACCGAGGGACCTCGGGTGACCGGTTTTGTATAGTTATGGGACCTCGGGTGTCTGGTATTGCGGTTTCGTATCTCGGTGACAAGTTCAGGACCTCCGGTACACTTTTTCCTCCATATATTGATCGCCCTAAACAATTGGGCTCCCAGACAGTTAAAAAGTTTGAACCAACAACGAAGCATGCGTCCACGCGTGTATGCGTGTACATGTGTGTGCAGTGTGATAGGGATTGGAGGCGTTTGGAAGCCATCAGGGAGGACCACGTATCATTTCTGTCGTGTGAATTCCATGAGTTTCTGTGCTTGAGCCATGGTGAGAACTTTGAAATGACGACAAAGCGCTTTGATTAAAGAACTCACCATCACGAAGGATGTCAAAAGGAAAGAGATAGAGATTTCCAGGCCTACGTTTGGGAGACCCACAGGATGGGCTATTAGTAGTGGCGGAGTGAAAGCATGCTGATCAATGATCATCCTCAGATAGCTTTAGGTTCGGTCTGATAAGTTGAGCTATAGTTGATAAGCGAAAGCCACAAGAATCGAGCAACTTAAAATAATTTATGTGCAATTTTTTCATGCTTTTATTGTCAACGGTTTAAAAAAACAATGTTAGAATAGACTACAATAAAAATGAAAAATCCTAAAACTAACTACTAAAAATTATGTTTTAGAATTTGAATTCTAGTGGTTGTGGTTATAAACCGAGCATACGATGAAAGCAGATTGCGAGCCACAACCACTTCTCCACCGTGGAACTCCAGAACTGTGACTCAACTAGTAGTTACAACACACAAGCGGTTTTAGCTACAACGTTACCACATAAGCGGTTTAGTGATTATGTTAGACGTCTGGTACCTCTAACACTCTAGCTGTTTATGCAGTTAAGAGTCGATGCACATGTGAAGTAAGCGTAGCTTAACTGGTTAGATTTCTTGTGGTGGAACCAACTCACCCGAGTTTAAGTCTTATACTTAACACCGGTGCTCGTATTTATGGTTAATTATTTTTTCAATGGTAAGCGACGTACCCCTCGATAACAAGGTGCTCGTGGTGACTTCATCAACCTCAAAATATGCTTCCAGAAATGTTCATAGGGATAGGGTGGACATGTGTATGTTCTTAGGGATAAGTATGTGCGTGTTTTAAGTGTTTGCTTTTGTACCGTGTTTTTAAAAAAGAGTCGATGCACATAGTGCGCACGAGATCATGGATTTGTGTCCATGCTAACATAAATCCAAATTTTAGTTTTCGTACCAACAACCCAGATTTTACTTTTTTTTGGCGAGCCTTTTACTTCATCTTCTATACATGACACCCCCCCCCCCCCACCCAAAAGAAACGTTTTCTTTTAATTTTGAGGAGGATCCATTGGTTAATTCGTCCGGTTTAATATATTGCCCAGTACATATAAGTACACAGCAATTAGCGAAAGGGCATGTAATCTGGTGGTTACAAAAGCCTCAGTAGCACCTGAGGTCCTGAGTTCGACTCTCCATGGGAGCGAATTCTCTAGGATTTAACGGCGTTGTGCTTTCAGGATTTTTTAGTGGTAGGCGACGTACCCATTAACAGCGAGGTGCCTGTGGTGATTTTGTCAATTTCTCCAGGATTTGCCGGCCCAGTCTTCGAAGATGCTCATAGGGGTAGGGTTTGTGTGCGTGTATTCATAGGGGTGAGTGCGCGTGGCGCGTGCGTTGTGAGTGTCTACGAATTTTCCAGGATTTAACGGTATTGTTCCAGGATTTAACGGCGTTGTGCTTTCAGGATTTTTCAGTGGTAGGCGACGTACCCGTCAACAGCGAGGCGCCTGTGGTGACTTCGTCAATTTCTCCAGGATTTGCCGGCCCAGGTCTTCGAAGATGCTCATAGGGGTAGGGTTTGCGTGTGTGTTCATAGGGGTGAGTACGCATGGCGCGTGCGTTGTAAGTGTCTGCGTTTTACTGCGTAATTCTTTAAAAAAAAGTACACAGCAATTAACTTATGTCTGGCAGAAAAAAAAATTGAGCGCATTCTTTTATTTCCCACACACGGCCACTTCCTCAAATATATTGACCATCCGGTTTTGCCTCGCGGCAGTTGTAATTAGCTCAAGTGTCAAACCAATAGAAGTATGCGCGTGTATGACAGTGTGAGCGTACGGGGTAGAAATGGGTGGCATCTGGAAGCCGGAGAAGCGGACGGCTGAAGCACCAAAGTGGAGATGAGAACCGACGGAAGTGCTCGGTTAACGACTTAGAGAGAACTCGTTGGTTTCGGAGCTCGTCCATCCATCAGCAGCTGTGTTGCAGCGCTGCTATACAGCAAAACCGAGACGGGCGAGATGTGTGGACGAGCAGTACATGCTGTGTGGTTCATGGATGAAATGTGTCGGCTACAGGTTACTTGATAGTTTGCACAAAAATTCTGAAAATTCTGATATTGACCTTATCGATCTTGTGTGTCCTGTAATTTTTAAGCTCGTGTGTTTTACTTCACACGATTTTATTCATCCCGGAGTGGAAACAATCCATTTAAAGCAAGGTTTTGATAAGAGGGAGATAAGAACAAAACAAGCATTCGGCAGTCACAGCTCACTACCGCTGTACATCCTACTGCACCCACACGCTAAAGCATCTGTCCAAAACTGTGAATGCTCTTACATGTTCTAGCTGGGGAAACTATTTTGGTATCCCCTCGTCTGTTTAAAAGCAATTCAAACGGTTAAAAAAATCTAAAAGAATTGATAGCACTCATACAATATGTATATACCATTTCACAAAATCTTAGAACTCAACTCACAGATCGAGATAAAAAAAATCAGCGTATGAATATAAAGTAGCATACCATTCACACTCGAATTTGTCTTATTTTGTTTTCCAATATTGTATAGATCAAATCTAAACTTGATTTTTGATGAACTAATAGATGCCACTGTACTCTATTGTTTTTTTTTTAGAATTTTTCACGAGGGAACATCACTAGGGCAGTTGAATTCCAAGTTAACATGTTACAAAGAAAGGAAGGTAAAATTTGCTTTAGGATGTTCTAGTTTTACTAGTTTGAATGCCGTGCTTTGATACGGATAAGAGAAAATATATTAATGTGTTACCTATCTTTTTGTCATAGAATATTCACCTTAATATAATATTATTATTTGTGGTCATCCATTTATATTTAATTATTTTTAATATCAAGAAGTTTAAGGGGGTAACACACAAATTCTACAATGGAATAGATGGGGTGGCATACTCGCTGACACTATCACTACTCTTTTTTAAGGACAAGCACTATGTATCCTACCCAACTCGGTAGGAGGGTGGGCCCAAACAGTACATAGCAATAGTATATCACAGGAGGCCACAATGCTTATGTGCAATAGGGAGGAATAAGGTGGACCCCTCTTGAAAAAACATCATCCATCACTCAATTGTTCACCTACACGTGGCAGCCAGTTGCTTTCATTTGATTTTTTACTCCATATGTCAGGTAGGCGGCATACAGTGCTTCTTACCGGGTATTAGCTATACGACCGGATAGTAGTTACTATGTATCACCCTCACAATGTTTCTTACCAGATAGTAAGGATACATTGAATGCCTAATACCTGGTTTCTAGCAACATTGTGGATGCTCTAGGGCAGTTGGACTGTTATTTTGTAAAAGACGTTCCAACCATTATTTTAATATATCTTTCAATGAAGAGATGGAATTTTGCAAAAGACAATTTTACCCTTGGGCCACCTTGTGCAAGACTTGGATGGAAACAAATATTTGTTGAATTTAAACATGCTTTACAAAATTCAAAACTTGTCCCAAATTATATAGATAAAAAAATTGCAAATGGTTGTTTAAGTTTAGCAATATCTGTTTAGTTTTTTTGGAAATTCAATTTCGAACAAATTTTGAGTTTTTTAAATGTTCAAATTCAACTAAAATTTGTTCAGATTTATCTTGCACAGTGGCCAAGGGTTGAATCGTCTTTTGTAAAGTTTTATCTCTTCTTTGAAAGAGGTTAGTATTAAAATAATGACCGAAATATCTTTTGGCAACAACATATAACTAGAGTTTTATCTATTCTCTTTCCCTTGTTGAAATGAGAACACGGTATAAACAAATCCTAAACGAGATTGTGCATATATATGGCGAGTCTGCTTTTCTTCTCACACATCGCCACTTCCTCTGATATATTGACCATCTGGTTTCGCCTCACGGCGGTTAAAATTTAATACTCCACATCATCAAGAAACTAGTAACACTACTCTTCCAATGCAAACATACTATTTCATACTTCAATTTAATATAATTATCTCACATGATGTCTTGAATATTGTGTAGAAACCATGTCTTATGCAAGACATGGTTTCCTTCTCTTTTCTCATTTATTCACTTGTCACATTATTTTTTTTATCCTAGGTGATAACTTATTTAATGCTATAAATATCATCCTAGTCATTGGGTTGGGAATGTCCTTGCGGGCTAGAAATGGGTGGCATCAGGAAACACGCGGAGCGGGCACAAGTGACCATGGGCTCCAGTATTACTCCAGCTGAGAGATCCACCGAAAGCTCTCGGTTCAAGCCACAGAAGTGCATCGATTTCAGACGCCACCCACCCATCGGCAGCTCGGCTCTGCTGCTAGTGCTAGAGCGAAACCGCGCGAGACAGCCTTGCGAACCGTACAATCCATGGATAAAATGTTTCTGGGAAAGCGTGCAGGCGCAGAATGGGTACGATACTAGGGGGTGTTTATATACAGTGGCGTAAAGTTTTAGCGTGTTACATCGGATATTATATAGAACTAGCATGGTGACCCGCGCAGATTGCACGGCTAGCATCATTATATTTTCTGTCATATAATAACATATATGTTTTCTCAATGTATTATTCAAATATATTAAAATAACAACATAATTTTAAATTTTGTACTATCTTTACGAAACTACTAATGTATAATATTCATATTGTATTTTATATATGTGTTAGTTATTAATTATTTTTAATATCAAATTTTAGTTATTTGTAAATTATATTTCTATATAGACTCTAGACTCTTCTTTCAATATTATTTATTTTCAATTCTAATTTTTTATAATTTCTAATTGTATTTCTATGTGGACTCTAAACTCATCTTTCAATATTCTTTAATTTTTTGATTTCAAATTTTAGTTATTTACTTCTAAATTGCATTCTTATATTGACTTTAGACTCTTCTTCCCATGTTTTTTTAATTTCTAATTTTAGTTATTTATAAATTGTATTTTTATACGAATTCTAAACTCTACTTTTAATTTTGTTATGTTTCTTCCGAATTTTAGTTAGTTTTAAATTCTTATATAGACTCTATACTCTCCTTCTATTATTCCTTATTTTTAATTCCGAAATTCTATTATTTCTTAATTGTATTTCTATATGGACTCTATATTCTACTTCTAATACTCCTTATTTTTAATTTCGAATTTCTATTATTTTTTAATTGTATTTCTATATGGACTCTATACTCTACTTCTAATATTCCTTATTTTTAATTCCGAATTTCTATTGTTTCTCAATTGTATTTCTATATGTACTCTAGTCTCCTTTTCCAATATTCCTTATTTTTTAATTCCGAATTTCAATTATTTCTAAAGTGTATTTCTATATGGACTCTGTTTTTCTTTTTCTCTGATTAATGTAAGAATTTCTAGGCCGTAAGAGCGAATGTGGAGGCTCCTTTTTCTATTCCTTTAATAAGTTAATAGATGTCGCATGGGGTGTTCGGGCACTAATAGAAAACTAATTGTAGAATCCGTCAGTAAACTGCGAGACGAATTTATTAAGCCTAATTAATCCGTCATTAGCAAATGCTTACTGTAGCACCACATTGTCAAATCATGGAGCAATTATGCTTAAAAGTTTCGTCTCGCAAATTAGTCGCAATCTGTGCAATTAGTTATTTTTTAGCCTATATTTTATACTTCATGCAGATGCTAAACGTTCGATGTGACAAGGTGTAAAATTTTTAGCATGATCTAGACAGCCCCTACGCTACTGTGTGAAATATAGTGGATTAATTGTTTGATGTTTGTTCAGCTTAATAAAGAATCCTAATTGAGATACTACAAGTTGATAACTAGTTGTACTAATCACTTGGCACCTTATAATAAAGGAGCGGTCGGTATTTAAATAAGTATAATCAAATGCTATCATGAACGTCAGATATTATGATCGGAGGAAGTAACTCTAGTAGAAATGGACATCTCCAAAACCATTTATTTCCCCTCGTTGAAATGGGAACCCCAGTGAACAAAATCCTAATTGGGACTCTGCATATGGCGAGCTCACGCACAGACACAGCCGGAGCCAAACAAAATCATCTTCAAACCGCAGCAACCACAAGCCCGAAAGCACGGGAGCCCCCACAAAATCTGCATCTCCACACGGCCGCGCCCCCCACACGTCCACGCTGGATTCCCCCGCGCCAATCCCCGCCTCCCACCTCACTCCCCCCTTATCCCCGCCTCACCCACTCCCGCCTCCTCCCCCTTATCCCCCCACACGATACAAACCCGCAAACCCACTCCGATCGCAAATACTCTCTCTCGCCGATAGCAGCAGCAGCAGCAGCAATGGCCGCCCTCGCCGCCGCATCCACCGCCTTCGCCGCCAAGCCGCGCCTGGCGCGCGCGCCGTCGTCCCCGGCCGCGCGGTTCTCCGTGTCGTGCTCCGCGTCGGGCAACAACGGCGGCGCCGGCGAGATGGCGCAGTCGCTGGCGGCGTCGGCCAAGACGTTCTCCGCGGCGCTGGCGCTGTCCTCCGTGCTGCTCTCCTCGGCGGCGACGTCGCCGCCCCCGGCCGCCGCCGACATCGCCGGGCTGACGCCGTGCAAGGAGTCCAAGGCGTTCGCGAAGCGGGAGAAGCAGTCCATCAAGAAGCTCCAGTCGTCGCTCAAGAAGTACGCGCCCGACTCGGCGCCGGCGCTCGCCATCAACGCCACCATCGAGAAGACGAAGCGCCGCTTCGAGAACTACGGCAAGTTCGGCCTG
This sequence comes from Oryza meridionalis, assembly GCA_000338895.3. Lineage (NCBI taxonomy): Eukaryota > Viridiplantae > Streptophyta > Magnoliopsida > Poales > Poaceae > Oryza > Oryza meridionalis. The sequence goes on along the minus strand of CM002526.2, from coordinate 36,368,654 downwards.
CTCTGCGGCGCCGACGGCCTCCCGCACCTCATCGTCAGCGGCGACCAGCGGCACTGGGGCGAGTTCATCACCCCGGGATTGCTCTTCCTCTACATCGCCGGCTGGATCGGCTGGGTCGGCAGGAGCTACCTCATCGCCATCAGCGGCGAGAAGAAGCCGGCCATGAGGGAGATCATCATCGACGTCGAGCTCGCCGTCAAGCTCCTCCCGAGGGGGTTCATCTGGCCCGTCGCCGCCTACCGTGAGCTCATCACCGGCAACCTCGTCGTCGACGACGCTGACATCGGCTACTGATCACCACATGGATGCTTGGCTACTCAGGCCCCAGGTGAGGTGAGACATGGCACCATGCATAATCTGATGATGTGCTTGCGACCTTGTTTGTCTCATGGTTCAGGTGCTGATGGAAGAGTGATGTGGCATGTGTTCTTGTTTGTTTTGCAGTTGAATTGGCAGTGGAGGAAGAGGGCTCGTGCATGGTGATTTGTGTGGTTTTGGTGTAGAAGCTGATAGGATCATGGAGGAATGGAAGGATCTGTTGTACTTAAGAAAAAACTAAGTCTTGTATACTGTACCTCTCTCTTGTGTGTATTTACCCTGCATCTTAAGATTCTTGAGAACAATTCGCTTCGTGCATTTCTCGTGCTGTTGTCGCTGCAGAGAGATTTTCAGTCATGTGTACTCCAGCATAAAATAGATAGAAACTCATCTGACCGGGACAAACTAGATTAATTGAATTGAATTAGGCGTAGTTCATCAATATCAATATTTGATCTCAGTATTCAGTAGTACAAACAAACTATGCCAAATGTGCAGGCAGCAAATTTAACGTGAGCGGAAAAAATTAAAGAATAGCTGACAATGTCCCTGCTATATTTACAATCTACACACTTAATCACACTGAAGTACTGAACACTTTAGTATATATAGTTGAGACTAGACAGTAACTTGTTGCGGTGATTTCAGTCAAATGGAACACTATCATCGTTACCTCCAGTAAATTGGTTGTCGGCATTTGCCAGTTCTGAAATGAGACAAACACACTGTCATGGCACGAAACGAAAGGTTGATATTAAATTCAATCCTAATCTTAAGTAGCCAGTATTGAGTCAAAAAAAATTCTTAAGTAGCCAGTAAGTACATCAGCAATTTGGTAATCGCACAGTTCAACTTCTATTCGTTTTGAGAGGAATGCTAAAGCAGATGCTCGTAGCATTGCTGAAAAGAGCGTGTAAAACTAGTGCCATGAACTGGAGTAATAGTTCCCTCCCAGTCCTAGATCTAGATGTATAACCTGTTCTAGCAGTTTCAGGTTGCTGGTCTCAAAAGGGGGCGAAGCAATTCTGTTATTGTTAATAACATATTGAGTTCTACACCCAATTTATTATGAATATAAGATATTTTTGTGCACACTTTTGGAAATTGGAACTATTGTAGCTGAAAATAACATGTCAAAGCAGTTTAAGAGAATCATACAAATAGAAACTCCATAGCACCAAAACTTCTGTTAAACGTAAGTATTCATATTCTATTGCCATGTTCTCCGTGGGTACACATACCTTGGCTATCAGGAAGAAAGGCCTGGTCTGCCTCCGCCACATGCCCAAAGATCAGTTCTATCGGTTCCTGGAACAACATCTACAAATGTCATGACAAATAAAGGAAAAATACCAAACAAACCACTGACAAAATTAATTAATGAACTTCAGATTGAGCACATTGCTTTGAAGTAAATCCCATAGCATGTTCAACTTATTCAGCGCAAAGTACTTACTACAATTGGATACAGTTGACTGAAAATCGGCATATTGTTAATCGGATAGTTCCATGGACCAAGTCCATCTGCGGAAGTTCCAACATCAGCATTTCATCACCCAGCAAATACATAATGTAGAAAAAGTGGTTTGAATGGCAATGATCAAGTTCACTGCATATGTACTGTTGAATTATAAGAGTTTCAGTGTAGCTGCACACCTATTACAGGACAAGAAGTACCAGCAGCGTCAGCTGTAGAGGTGCTGGCATATCCACTGTGCTGTGGCTCTGCACCTGGGACCTATATACAGAAACATTTCAAGTTATAAACAAGAAATTACCAACTAAAGAATTTCAATCTTCATTGTGTATTTAGAAAAGAGATGGTCACGACAAAATATCATATCCTAATATTTCAATTTCGTCTTTACTTACTACTGCAGTATTTTGTGATAGGATAGTTGATTGTACTAAGCCAGAGCCTAGACCGTTCAAGATGTTTTCCTCGGTCAGAGAGTAAGAAGTTCCATTATGCTGCATGGAAGGACCCTCCCGACCAGATTCTGAAGCAAGTTGAAACTATGAGCAGTTATAGTAACTTGGAGGGCGTTCAGTGAAAATTAGGCAGGTATATAGTATTGACCTTCATGCATACTTTGTTCATAAGGATGCTGTTGCAACGGTTCTTTTAGTTGCGTGGAAGTTCCAGCAACATAGTATGGAGATACGTGTACTGATGAAAATCCATTCTGCTGTTGAAATTGATGTCCCTGACCTAATTACGCAACGACTTGAATTTTGAGCAAAATGAAATGACTAGGATTTTGTATGGATCATAATGAATATATAAAAGACCTTCAAGTGCAATCTGGTGATTAAAGCATGTTGGGTTGGCTTGTACGGAAGGGCTGGCATCATTTTTTGGAGACACAGGGACAGGTTGGCCATTGATCATGACATGATCAGGAATAAGACACCCCAACTTCTCCAGTTCCTCAAATTTCTGATATGCAGACTCCTTCCACTTGTTCATTTTACGCTGTAACAGAATACTCCATTATGTCATTCCATCACGTTATATTATAAATGGCTAGGATTCAAAGTTGGCATTACCTTTATATAGGTAGGATGGAGCACTACAAAAGTACTCACAGATAACAACACATTTTAATCATCATTGAGTGAGTTTATCAACTTATAACCAACGATATGCTCCATAGCATAAATAAATATCTGATTTAACGTAAATAATGTTCTGTTTTTGTTTCATGCATTGGTCTTCAAACTGACTATATGACTTTCCCATGTTTATGTTCAGCAATGCCATATTATAGGTTAGTCATGTGTTCCAAGATTACATCTTGCTGTACAAGTTGATAATATTTGCAATTGCTAGCAGGCCCAGCATACTAATATTTTTGTGAATATCAACAGATGTCAATATCTTAATTGCATTGGAATGGTGTTCAATAAATACCTGCTGTAGCTGATTAAGATTGTTGGCATGGTAAGGAGCATAGGAGCCATCAACCGACATACCGACTAGAGCAAAGAAATCATTGAAGAATATTACAGTATTTTTCTCAACTCTGTAAGAATGGATCTCATCCCCAGGATCAGACGTGGTTGCATGACTAATCATGGTATTCCAATCTTCATTCTTCATGCCAGTAAGCTGGTTACAAGAAGTTGTGAGTTTCTTAGCATGTGAATATATATAGCATTACTAGCAATTTTCCTTTCAGGAGCAAACATGGTATTACAAGGTAAAGTAAGCAATTAACTTGGTAAATAATCAAAAGTGATGTTCACTGAGCATTTTATTCCAATTAGTCTACCTGAATGACAAAATGTAAAATAGATCAACTTAGTTTAATCTTTAATAAATTGGATTATTATAATAATTCAGATGTGTACTGCACCTACAAGAATGTCTGGGTGTTAGTGCAAGCGGCAAGTACCACCATGTTTTACCCTTTCAGCATGTGAAAGGTAAGTAGTTGTGTTCCACACATGATTTGTGTTTTAAATCTTGTTTAAAGTACATGCAGCATACCTAATAGTTATAGCACAATATTGCACAAGGAACAGAAGAAGAAAAGAGAAAAGGTAATTACAGAAACTTCCATAGAGTATGGTTCATAGGAGCTATATATATCGAATAACACAAGTACAGGCCGATTGTTATAGCACTAACATTCATATTTATGAAATTTAAGTTATAAAATATCTCGGAATTTTTCTATTGAAGGCTAGGAGGCGGAGGTATCTTTTTACAAAGCTACAGCAATTTCCCAAAAAATTGATAAGTAGCCTCTCGCAGTTCACTTTTGTGGCATTTTTTTTTAGTTGGAATATGAACAATATACTGTTCCCTGACAAACTGATAGTATATACTTTTTACAGGTAATTTGAAGAAACGGTGACTGTAGAAACATCATAGCAATTGCATAATTACCTTTTGGAGACCAGCTGGATCTCTGTGATAACAGCGCATCAAATGCTTCACCTTAGTAATATCTTTGCCCGCAAGGTCATTGCAACGTTTTCCTTTTAGGGAAATTTTCTTCAAACAATGTATCCCTTCTTCCTTAGATGGAGAATTGCTCTTTTTATTTACTGAAAGTAAGCAATAAGGTTGGTTGTGTCAAGACAAGATGTATGTACACAATTATTGCTGGTTGCTAGTATGCAATTGGTTCAGTTTGTCCATCTTTGCAATTGGTTCTGGAGGTATTTACCACATGTGTACCTCGCAAAGCGAAACAACTTACTGTGCATACTGTTAATTCACCATCTATTGTACAAAATTACAGCGATCTGAACCTTTTTCCATTGTGAAAGTCACTGTAAGTCAAAAGAAAATCCCCAATGATCTATAAAAGTATAACAGACATCAAAGGACACCAGGATTGCGTACTGTTTATTTCAGAACTCAGACCTGGAGGTGTTCCCTTCTAAAAGTGCAACACAAGTGGTAAACTTCGTTTCACTAGAAAAAATAGTGCCATTGCATGTACGAGACCAGAATAGCTAATTATATATATATATATATATATATATATATATATATATATATATATATATAATATGTTCATTATAAATATTTTGTCTATATTAGCTTGGTAGCCACTTGTGCGAGTATCATGTTCTTCAGATGATTAGGCATAGAAAATGCTGCATTTTGTGAGCAACATATATCGTGCATTGGAGTTTCCAATCATGTATGGTCAAAAGGGTTTTGATGTTAAAATGAACAGGTGGATACTCACATTTACTACGACGGTCTTTGACAACAAAAGAATAGCTGGTTGCTTCCTGAACCCTGACCGCAAGATCCTGATATTTTACTCTTGCTGCCAATCTTAACCTTTTTCCATGGGAACTCTCTGTAAAGAAGAAGGAACCAAGATTGGCCTCACCGTTTGTTAAATTGACAGTTTTTAGTACTGACTCTTTCCCTTTGCGCATGTATATCTGCTTGTTGAATTCCTCTTTGGTGAAATTTGCTGGTCCTCGCTCAGTGAAGAAATCATCATGGACTGGTAAAATCTCGATTTGTAGTTTAGAAAGATCACCCTGTGTGATTTGACTCCCATTTTCAAATATTGCAACTTTAGCGTTGGCTCCATTTTGCCAGTGTACTGGAGAACCTGTGAAAAGTGGGTCTTCTGGTCTCTCAACATCAACAAAAAATAACTTCACCATTCTAGTGCTCCCTCCAATTTGTGGAAAACCTTCTGATATATTTGGTCTACAATTTGAGATAGAATGAGAGATTAATAAATGTATATGGAATACATATCGTAGTACACTTTCACTCCATCGCAACAACAAAGCACATTCTTAAGCATTCTTCCTATGTATCTTTAGGGCCAGTTTGGTAGGGCTCCTCGCACAGTTTTGGTTATTATGTTCCTTTTAGACATGTTTGCAGTTCATAGGTAGAACTTGCAGTGCACTCAGGTTCATTTGTGCACCAAAGAAATGTTAGAATGCATAAAACGACTTCATTTTCTTGGTTTTTAGGATCATGACATGGATCGAGAAACTTTTAAAGTGCCTTACTAGAGGAATTTAAATGCCCATCTAGTTTTCAACATTTTAGGAGAAGATACAAAAATGGCAGATACCTTGGATGCTGATAAGCACCTCCAAAAGGTAATGTTGTCTGTCTTTCCTTCATCTGTTGTATGACATATCAAAAGGAGTTAAGACAAAGCATATGTATAGATAGATTACACGTTTTACGTGAATAAGGTCCAAAATACTGGCCTCTGAGTGGACAGCCTTGCGAACCGTATCTTGTATGGATTCCATCAAAGATCTTTTGGATAAGAAATAATAAGAGATCAAATTAATGATGGCAGCATTTATCTATCACATCCGTAACATTCAAAATTTGAGATCAGATACAAAGAAAGAATTTCAAGAGAAAAACGCTTTATCCATATTTTGGTGGTGTTTCTGTTACTTGGGGAAAAACAGAAGTTCTATCCTGATTTATTCACTACTAGATGGTAATGATATGTATGGTAACCTGGTAATCTGAAATTAAAACAGGACTATGATGTTCAAAATCATAAATGCCAAGAAAAAAAGGTCAAGAACTGCTTCAGATAATTCTCAGGTAGTTAGTGGAGTTTTATAATGTTTTGCCTTTCATTTCTGGCAGTTACTACTGCAATTATGCAATTAATAAGCAAGTTTCTCCAGTTGGTTTGTACAGAGGAGGAATATGCGTGAATTCCACTTATTCTAGTACTTTTCTAGGATTTGCAGGTAAACCAACCAAATTCAAACAGACTGTCCCGCTATCAGATTCGAGCATATAGCTTTTCCCCAAAAAAAAATGTCATGCACTTTTTGGATTATTCAAAAATCAAAACCCCTAAATTCTCTCTACTACCCCCAACCCAACACACACACCACATATTCTTCTCCCCTATACTATGCCCAAAAAAAAAATGAGAACAACCAAAGAGGAACAACGTTATCAAATACTCCCTCCATTCCATAATATAAGGCACAACTATTTTTCTTAGATGTTCCATAATATAAGGCATGCATGCAAGCATGCAATTAACTATGACATCTTCTCCATTAAATTATTACTTTTTTAAATTCTCCACTCTTATGTTATCTAATCCTATTGATGCATGCATTATATTTATTAGGATGATTCAAACTACAAGATGATAATAATTATTTCTTGGTCTTTGGGTTAAGAGTGGTTGTGCCTTATATTTTGAAATGGAGGGAGTACTAATTAGAAGAAATGGTGAGCTTGTTGAGACCCTATACTATACCCCAATCCAACCTCCTCCACTTCCCCCAAGTCACGCCCCCACAATGATTACCGGTGCATTGCCAACAGCCAAGCTGGCAGCGTTCACCGGTAACATCTAAACACGACATCGAATCTCGAATTTCATGCTTGTAAACAAAAAAAATGTATGTGTTCCACTCGAGTAAACAGAAGCAAACCTCTGAAAAATGCCAAAGTGCTCCTCAAGCAACCTTCGGAGCAGATACTGTTGCTCCAGAAGCAGCCTCTCCACGTTGCCAAGGCGCGCGACGAGAAACATGAGAAGCATAAACAATTTGACCATCTGCACTTGCATCTATTGCACGAATGAAGTAGAAATTAATTAAATCAAAACCAACTTCACCCCCCAAAAGAAAATCTGAATCAACTAGAAATCTAGTTGGGAGACGATCCCAAATGCAGAGACCACAACCCACCTGCCGAATCAGGCGGAACGCCATCTGCTCCACGGCGATCGGCTTGGGCTTCCTGCAAGAGCACAGATCCCACGCGAACCAAACGCGACGCGGGGGGAGGTGAGTCGCTATTCCAAGGGGGTGGTGGAAGAGGAACCAGAAGCGGGAGGGACGAGAGCGGGAACTCACAGCCACATCACGACGAGCCCCGCCCGCCGCAGCCGCTTGCTCGGCGAAAGCAGTGTCCCCGGCGCAGAGGCCGCCTGTTGCCCCGCCGCCGCCGCCGGCGCCGGCGCGACGACCTCGAGCGGGCGCTCGCGCTTCCGTGACATCGCCGCGCCGCGCCGCGCGGATTTTGGGGAGGTTTTGGGAGGGGGAGAAGCGAAGGTGGTAGACTGGTAGTAGTGGGCTGGTGGTAGCCCCAGTAGCGAGTAGTAGTAGTTGGTGGTACCAGTACTTGTGGTGCTTTTATCGAACAGGTGGAGAGGGAAGGGAAATGTGGGGGGCGTTGTCGTCTTGGGGACGAAACTTTCGTGTGCTCTCCTCCGGTGCCGCTCAAGCGGGGCGAACTGCACCGCGTTAACGCGGAGTGGTGCACCGCGTTAACGCGGAGTGGTGGAAATTTTGGATGGGTGGCGCACGGGAGATAGCTCGGGTATCCACGGCCACGTCGGCCTCAACGTTGACGTCCATGTATTATTAATGTACAATAGTTTATTACTTCCCCTACTCTTTTTTATTTAACGTTGATTGTGCAAATTAACTAAACATTAAACATTGAGAGATGTAGGTAGTAATAAACTCCATCCATTTTATAATATAAATCATTTTTATTTTTTAAAGTTAATTTTATAATTTTAATCAAATTTATAGAAAAATATAGCAACATTTTCAACACCAAACAAACATAATGTAAAAATATAGTCAATATTAGGTATAATGAAACCAATTTGGTATTATAAGATAATTGTTACATTTTCTTTATAAACTTAATCAAAATTATATAAGTAATTTAGAAAAAAAATCAATGCAGCTTATAATATAAAACATGAGGATTAATATTTTATTTCTACTATGACTACCCTAAAATATAACGCATTACTAACCATTTATAAAAAAAAAGCTAGAATATTTAAGAATGCTAATCCCTTAAGAATGATATTGAGTTGGAGTAGTTCCTTTTAGTTCTTACTTGCGGGAGGTGCTGTTGGTCCCTTTGGGACCCTGTTTTTCGACATCTTATTATCGATGTATTTGTAGCATGTAATGTTTTTCATCGAGCTTAATGAAATTGGTCGGTCTACTTGGCACCAGATGCTCTGATCACACAACTTTCGGTACTCATGTATGTTCACGTACTTCTAACGCCTCTGAATGCTCAGATTTGTAAGATGGGTGATTTTGTTTGCGTCTTTGAAACGCTTCCTGAAATAATGCACGTCTTTGAAACACAAGATTATACAGAAAAATGTTAATATACATTGGTCATTGGATATATAGAATTATACTTCACATATAACTCCCTTTTCTCTCTGGCCCTTTTGTGTAGAACTCTTGATCGACATTATATCAGGGAACTTGTATCCTCCTGGTTATAAATATATGGTGTTTACAATAAGATTCTGTCAAACCCTCAAAACTCTGTTAATCAAATTTTATATAAGATATGGTTTATAAAATTTAATAAGTTTAAGATATTATGATAGTGCTTTTCAAAACAAATAACTTTGACAATCAGTTTTATTTGAGAAATCACTGGTGGAAAAACCCTTTTTAATCCCGGTTCACAACCCCCTATAGTCCCGGTTATGCAACCGGGACTACGAATCCGGGACTAAAAATACTTATTTTTAGTCCCGGTTGAAATAACCGGGATTAAAAAAGGATCTTTAGTCCCGGTTGGAGTTACCAACCGGGACTAAAGATTTAGTTCCGGTTAGAGTTCCGAACCGGGACTAATGCTCTTTTTTCTTTTTTCTTTTTTTGGTTTCCTGCTGCTTGCATGATTTCGAGCCCCACGAATCTCCACAAATCATTCGAACACCACGTATCATTCAAAAAATCCCCAAATACATCAAGCTGCATTTTCTATCCCCAAATACATCACAAATCATTCACAAAATCACAAAATCATCTCCACAAATTCATTCACACATCACATATCACACAGATCAGAAAAATAAATCCACATCGCACGGATCGGCCGCACAGATCAGAAAAAGAAACCACATCGCACAGATCAACTGCACACATCACATAGATCAGGAAAAAACCACATCGCAGAGATCGGGCGCCGGCCGTCCGCCACCTCGCCGGCCTCCCGCCCGGCTGCCTCGGGCTCCGCCGCTGCCTGGGGAGCATCGTCGCCCGCCGTCAGCCGCCTATGCGGCCGGTGCCCGCCTACTGCCGCCTCGGGCTCCGCTGCCCGCCCGAGGAGCTCCGCCGCCTCGCCGACCTCGCTGGCTGCCTGCTCGTCCACCCGCCGCTGGCCTCGCCTACCTCGCAAGCCGCCGCCTCGGCCGCCCGCCGCCTGCCCGGCCGCCCGCCGCTCTGCGCCCTCCCTGCCGCCGCGCGCCGCCCGGCCTCCCTACCGCTCTGCGCCCTCCATGCCGCCGCGCGCTCGGTAGGAGGAGGAGGAGGAAGAGAATAGAAGGGAGAGGAATGGGAGAGGAGAAGGGATGAGGATGGAGGAGGATGGATGAGGCTGAGGATGGAGAAGGGATAAGGCTTGTTTAATTAATGAGAGGGGAGGGGAGAGGAAGGGGGAGAGACCGAGGCGGCCGGGCGAGGCAGTGGCGCCAGCTCGGTTGATTTTTTAGTCCCGGTTGGTATAAACAACCGGGACTAAATTTAGTCCCGGTTGTTTATACCAACCGGGACTAAAAAAGAATTGGGGTCTAACTCGGTCCGATAACTTTTTGAACCGGGACTAAAAATGATCTTTAGTCCCGGTTGGTGTTAGCTAAAGATCAAAAAGTTTTTAACCGGGACTAAAAATAATCTTTAGTCCCGGTTCCTATTCGAATCGGGACTATTGTGGATTTTGGACGACCGAGTAAAGATGGTTTCTCCACCAGTGAATGGTTTATAAAATCTAATTGGTTTAAGATATTATGATAGTGCTTTGAAAATAAATTTACACATGTAGTCTTTTAATAAAAACTAAGAATTAGAGGTGTTAATGATGGTTGAAATTTGACCAAAACTTATTCGAAATGTTAAATATTTATGATTAGGGAAGTACCTTTTTTTTGATAGGCCTGCCAGGCTACCACTATTAGCGATATAGTGCGTAGATTGGCAGCAGTAATGCAAGCATAATTATGTATCATCACAGTTCAGTCAGTTCTCCATAGGTATTATTGTTCATATCATCGTACATTTTGTGATCGTACTCACTGGTCCCGTTTGGAACTGTAGGTGGATTCTGGATTATTATCGCGGGCATACTTCCTAATTAAGAAGCTAATCGTATGTTACAAAATTTTCAACTTCAAATATTCAATTTGTTCATTTAATTTGTGCCCTCAAATAATGATCATGAAATCAATTTAGCCATAATCCATCAGCCGCCCTAGTTCAAACGGCCGGGACCTAAGCCGAAGCAGAAAAGCGCAGAGCTGATGATTCACTGGTAAACTGATGAAACACACGGCAATATCACCACTAGCAAATTAACGGCAGAAGCGCTACGAATAAGCCGCTTAATTATGTTAAACCCATACCAACAGATCGTCCTATACTTGGCTCACTGAAGAACAAAACAAAACGATCGAAACCGTCGCTAATCGCGGTCCCTGATCGATCCCTCGTCTCACCAAACCAGAAAAAAACGAGACTGGAGAAACGAATGAGCAACTCGGTCTTGTTCTTGTGTGTTGCAGCTACAATATATATGCAGCGGCCTCGCGAGATCAGCATACATATGCGCCGGCTAGCCAGGTATTACTTGGAAGCTTCATCCTGGTTGATCGTCTGATTGAGACGTACGTACACAATATTTGCGTATTTACGATGCTTTCGTGCCTCTCAAGATAACCAAGGTGAGGATGAAGCAGAGAAGAGGGGGTTAAAGAATGCGATCAGCCATGCACTTGCTGTGTGAAAGGCTGATTTGAATTGATGATTTTGTTTCAAACAAAGGAAGCCTCTTGGTTATGCAGTGTGGTGATGTGTTTCCGTTCATTTTCCTTTAGTTTTCGGTCGATTTTACCAGAATTTTACCGTCGTTTTCCTACGACGTATGTAACGGGGCGGGCTGGGTGGCAGACGATGACAGGGATGGCTCAGACAGCAACCCGAACATGCAATGGCAAGTTGAATGCTCTTTGAGATAAAATATTCGATCTCGTGCTTTAGTTTTTGTTTCGTCTCGTCTCTAGTAGATTAGTGCTGTTCGATTGCTTCGGCATGATGATTTGGTTAAGCCTGCCGGAAACAAGTGGGTTTTTTTTAACATCTGAATTGTGAACTGCTGCGTTTTCGGAGAATGATCAGTACTGCAATTTCAGTGTGTTTTCCGGTTGAAATTTTCTGTGCAAGCCTGGGATGGGGAGATTATAGAAGTGTTTCAGAGTTCAGACACTGCAGCTTACACGGAATGGTCAGGGAAAGAGTAATGAAACAGAAATGAAATCCCAAATGTTCAAGATGCAGAAATTACGCATGTTAAATTGTTTTTGGGGCATTTTTTTTAGAGGGCATGTTAAATTTGTAGGCGGGCCCCTCTAGTCCTCTAGTTTAGCTTGTATTGGGCCATTTGCAGATGGGCCATGGACGGATGCCAGCTGATTCAGCCAAGACGGCCGGCCTAATCACCGGTTCGGTAGGATTCTCTGACGTCCCAGTTAGGCAGCTACCGGCCCGATATAATTACGCGGAACAAAGCGCCTGTTCACTTTGATGCCATTTTCAATCTTACCAAATTTTGGTAAGGTTACAAAAAAATGACTACATTTAGTTTGCTGTCAAATTTTGGTAATTATAAGAAGTCCTGCCAAAATTTTGGCAAAGCAAGTATACCAAAATTTTGGCAATATTGCCAAAATTTGGTAAGTTTTTTTTTTTTTGACATCAAAGTAAACAGACCCAAAATAAGAGGGAAGACCGTACAGAAATCTCCTCCTTTTAAACCCATAACCATGATCATCATATACCGGTTACCTAGTACAAACGGTAACAAACTTAGACGCTTGCAACATACTCGTTCCTATAAATGCATACATGTATATCCTACTTATATGAACACCTTTAGAAGATTGGACAACATATCTTGATATTGACAAAGTCACTACTGGTGTCTCACTGTTCACGAGTATATCACCTATAATTAGTCACAAGTACGAGCACCCATATCAAGTCTATGACTTGAACTCGGCTGAGTTAGTTTCACCAAAAAAATCTAGCCAGTTAAGCTACACTCATTTCACGGGTATCCGTGGATTTTATATATAGACATGATGTAATATATGATATAGACCATAGTTAGATATATAATGTTAGCTAGCAAATATAAAGCACAGTAGTACAAGTTAGAAACAAGTCTATACATGCTAAATGTTTATTACTAAATTCTTACTAACTCTAACTCTAATATGTCGTGATATCTATATTTGTTATAACCATCATCTAGATAAATCAAACATATATCATTGTTGTAAGAGTTTTGAAAAAAGGTTTATTACGTTCGCAAAATATTATGTACAATTTATTTTAGCTTATGACTTTGATGCACTTATACATTCATGGTTTAGGCAATGGTAACACAAGGATCCAAAATAATCACAAATGAATGGGGCTGCCAGGGGCAAGTCGAGCTAGCTGCTGCAGTCCATTGCTGCCTTTGCACTTGAGAAAACTGTGCATACTGGTTGTGGCGTAGCCTCAACCCAACCAGCCAAACAACCCTAATATGTACATTTGGGCACCTATAAATTACACACGGGCAATAAAATACAACCCGAAACGTGCCCACCAGTTTGCATGAGTGGATATACAGTACTAGGGCCTTTGGATCGGACAATTGCCATCCAGTTATCCGATGGTATCACATGGCTTGTTTAGAAGAGATTAAGATTCTGAGAAGCAACTGCTGAGAAGCTAGCTGGTGAGAATCTGGAGAAGCTGGAAAACCCAACTTCTGGCTTCTAGTTCATTTTTCAGATTCTACAACCACAGATTCTCAGAATCTGGGTAAGAAGCTGGACTGTTTGGAGGAGCTTCTGGCAAGATTCTAGGAGAAGCTGCAGATGCTATAAGAGCAGGTACAATAGTAGGCTATTAGCCAGCTATAAACATATTTTAATGAGATAAACGATGAGAGAGAGAAAAGTAGCGGGCTACAGATCTGTAGCCAGCTGCAGCACGGACTCCAAGATGCAATGTGTGTATGACAGGTGGGACCATATATTAATAGTATAGTAAGCAACTATTGTATAAATTGGCTATAGATGAATTGGAGCTAGTTGTGGGCTATACTATTAAACTTGCTCTAAGCTCCCCCAAACAAGCCCACATTATCACTAGCTCCAACCCACTGACGCTTGGGACCCGCACAAATCCGGCATCCTAATCCTTTTAACCCACACCACTATGCCTCGGGACACGCGTCGCGCCCCCACTGGCACCACACTGTCGCCCTCCTCCGGTCGCCGCCACGAGCCCCATCGCCGCCTATCTAAAACGTCACACTCACCGGCAAGTCCACCCCCACTGCCACGCGGGCCATACCCCTCTTGTGGGCCACCCTCTCAGTCACAGCGCCCGTGTACCCGCGGCTCGGGGTAGTAGATGCCTTTCGGTCTCCCTCGGATCCCCTCTCGCCCGCATCCACACCCAGCTCCCCCACACTCTCTCGCCTCCTCTCGCCGGCCGCCGCAGCCAAGGCAAGACGCCTCCTCCCCACACCCGATCTCCAATCCCATCTCCGATCACTATATAATCCCCCCGCGCCGCCCGCTTGCCGCCCAAATCCCCGCGCCATTTCAAATCCCCCCCAACCCTAGCCTCGCCTCGCCCCCCCGCTCATGGCTGACCACGCCGCCGCCGCTGCCGCGGACGCGGACCGCGTCCGTCAGGATGGGGATGCTGCTGCTGATGATGATGATGAGGAGGAGGAGGAGGAGGCAGCGCCTTCGGCGGCGGGGGTGGGGGTGGGGGTGGAGGAGAGGTGTAGGGCGATGATGGAGGTGGTGAAGAAGGACGCGGTCGCGGGGAAGTGGAGGGTGTCGAAGCTGGTGGTGGAGCACAACCACGAGGTGGAGGTGGCGCCGTGCGGGGAGGGGGAGGGGGAGGCTGCCGCGGCGGTGCCCGTGATGGGGATGGAGTTCGACTCCGTGCACGCCGCCAAGGGGTTCTACTACGGGTACGGCGAGAGGGTGGGGTTCAAGGCGCGCACGGGCTCCAATCGCCGATCGGTCGGTAATGGCGTCATGATCATGCAGAGGTTCCTCTGCTCCAGAGGAAATTACGCCAATCGGAGGAACAAGGCAAATGGTTTGGATGAGTTGAAAGAGGAGGAGGTTCAGGATGGTGCCGCGGGTAAGAGGAAGAGGGGTGCCAATAATAAGGCGAGGCATCGAAACCCTGTGAAAAATAACTCAGAGGTGATCGAAGTCGAGAGCTCTGTGGAGAAGGGTGTCGGGACATCAGTCCCAAATAATGGGCAAGAGGCGCGCAAGATGAGGGGTTCTAAGAGGGGTAGGACTAAAAAGGATGTTACAGAGAAGGATGAGAAGCCTGTTGTCGAATTGGAGGCCGAAAAGGAGGACGAGGTGGTGGCGCAAGATGGTGATGATGTTGAGGAGCAGAAAGGGGAAGGGGAGGAGGAAATGGAAGAGGAGGTACAAGTGGAAGTGCAGGAAAAGAGAGGGAGGGGAAGGCCGAGGAAAGCAGATGCCGAGGGCAATGCCCTGCAGGCACGTGTGCTGAGGGAACTCGGTTTGAGGGCATCACAGTATACTAACGAGGAGAGAAAGAAGATAGTTAGTAAGTACCTCTCAAAGCGACAGAGCAGACCTGTTTCGGCAAGGCCTGCCAAGGTAAAATATTTGCAGTTAGTTATAGATGAATGTAAATTACTGAGGGGGTAGATTTGAATGTATGTAGGCACCACTGAACACTGATAAGATGGAAAGTAAGAAGCTTGATACCTGACATTTTACTGGTCGTCATGTCTTTTAACATAGAAAGGGAAGGAAGTTATTATATTGTACTAGTCACACACTTAATAGAAGCTGCACAGGTAGCTATGCTTTATTTATGCAAATGAGCATATATATATGTCAAGAGTTCTGAACTCAATGTTGTCTCAAAATGATTAGCAGTCGCTCAACTGGATAGTGATCCAAATAGGAAAGCGCTGTAGCACACAACTGGAAATTTGGAACAATATATAGCTTTGGATAGAAATATATGCTGTCATTTTTCTTGTAGTGATTGGAAGCTGACCATTGTGTCCAGACAATATAAGATATTTATGTCGCTAGGTCATGCACACACATTTTCATATGTGATGCATGCAAGGTTGATCATATTTAAGGATTTCAGATAGTTTTTCAAATTTCAACAAAAGCATGTGAGGATATATACATTTGTGCTAGAAATGTCAACACATAAGCGTGTGCTACAAGTGTTGAATTGTCTGGATATATACCAACAGTAGTTGGTACATGCACATCGTTTAACTAGTTTCACTTGGTAAGTATGTGCTCGTCGTTTTCAGATTGCCTCACGTCAAGCTTTGGCTGAAAGACGAAAACGTGGTGATGGAGGTAGATTTCTGGCAAGCGAAGGACTGACGGTAACTTCCCTTCCATGTTACTAATGGATATTGCTGATGCTCTGTATTATTCTGCTCTACTACTGTTTGTATTTTTTTTTCCATTTTAGTACGTGATTAATTAGCCAAGGTATCTAGCAGTTAGTACCTCAGAAGCTAGAGGTCACACAACTCAGTTTACAACTCACTGCACTTAATATACTCACTTGCAAACTGGCATATAAATTTCCTTTTTTTTGGAAAGAATGCACTATCACTTCATTTGTAGTTTGCACAGTTTGTGTTTGTTACTGAACTAGGAATTATAAGCAATACACAAATCTTTTATTGCATACCAATGTAATTGTTCACTTCTCTGAGGTTGATATCAAAACAAACTGTGTATTCTGTGACACTTCTTGGCATCTGCTGCACAAACTATACATTAATTCTGTATTGGTTCCACATAGATATTGCATTTATGCATGAAATTTATGCCATCTTGTTGTATTTTCTTATATTCATGAATTGGCAACCACTGCAGCAACCTTCGGAAAGGCGCTCTAAACGTCTTGAAAAGCAAAATCTCAAAAAAGAAGATAAGGTAAGACCCGCTTGTGAAATGATGTATGTTTATTTGAAAACTTTTTTCTCTGCAATGCTGCATTGAAGCTAATTGTTTGTGTCCTCCGTCTTATTTTTGATTGGGTGACAAAAGGGAACAATGGCTTATACTTTAAACTTTACATTATTAATTCCAAATGAACCCCAAAAAAAATTCCAAATGAACCACTTCTTTATATTCGATTCCTCATTGCTTTAACACATACAGTTGTTTCCTTTGGTCCAGGGTGAGAGTAAAGAAGATGAAATAATTGAAGGAGAACCAGATCCAGAAACGGAAGTAGTCGCTGGACCTGGAGGAGAACCAAAAGTTGGAATGGTTTTCCTGAATGAAGACAAGGCCTATGACTGCTTTGTCACCTATGCTGGAACTGTGGGGTTCAGCGTCCGAAAAGGATGGTTGGAAAAAACAGCAACAAATACTACAAAATCTCGGGCATATGTCTGTTCTAAAGAGGGATTCCGCTCTAAAAGTGTCAGTACTGATCCAAAGAAGCCACGGCCAGAAACAAGAACTGGTTGTCAGGCACACATGACTATTAAAATCACTGTGAGTGGCAAATATGTAGTGACTGAGTATGTGGCTGATCATAATCATGATCTTGAAGCTCCTTTGGTGGACATCCAGGTTCTGAGATCACAGAAGTTATTAGCAAAGTTACAGCAGCCTCCAGATCCACCAAGAGTTGTTTTGATACCAAATGATTATAAAAATTATGTAAGGACAAGGCACACAAAAGATATGCAATTAGGTGATACCCAGGCAATTTATGAATATTTGCAGAGGAAGAAAGGTGAACATCCTTCTTTCTTTTATGCCATTCAAGTGGATGAAGATGACCAGTTGACAAATGTATTCTGGGCAGATGTTAAATCAATTCTGGATTACCACTACTTTGGTGATGTACTGTGTGTTGACACAAGATATAGCACAAGTGATCATAGTAGGCCTCTATTGTTGTTTATTGGTGTTAACCATCATAAGCAGCCAGTCATATTTGGTGCAGCATTGGTTTATGATGAATCAGTTGAATCCTTCAAATGGTTGTTTGAAACTTTCAAATCTGCAATGAGTGGCAAGCAACCAAAAACAGTTATGATCGATCAATCTACAGCAATCAGTGAAGCAGTTGCTTCTGTTTGGCCAAGGACCACCCAGCGCTTTTCACTGATTCATTTATATAAAAATGCCACTAAGATATTAAGGGATGCCTTCCAAGCCTCGGAAACTTTTGCAGACGATTTTAGCAGGTGGTTGTATGGCTATGAGGAGGAGGGGGGTTTCTTGTCAAGCTGGGAAATCCTCTCAATTAAGTACAATCTAAAAGACAATGAGTGGCTAGGTAAATTGTTTGCAGATAGAGAAAGATGGGCTTTACCTTATGGACGTGATTCATTCTGTGCAGATATTGCAGCCGCACTCCGAAGTGATAATAACACTGATGCTATACTGGCAGATCTTCTAAAAAAAGAAATGGATTTCCCATCCTTTTTTAACAATTATGACAAACTTTTGGAGAACAAACGCCTAGCTGAACAACAAGCTGACTACCTTGGGGTTCAAATGGCACAGAGAGTAGCACCTCTGCGGATGCTTTGGCAAGCTGCTAATGCATATACTCCAACACTTTTTGAGATGTTCAGGTTGGAATTTGAACTAACCTTGACTTGCATGGCTTATTGCTGTGGTGAGATTGGACCAATATCTGAGTATGAGGTAACTGTCAAAAACAGGCCCCGTGACCATTTTGTTAGATTTGACTCATCGGAATGTATGGTTGTTTGTAGCTGTAAGAAATTTGAATTCACAGGTATTCCATGTTGCCATGTACTGAAAGTTCTTGAGGTAAGAAATATTAAAGAACTTCCACCACACTACATTTTGAAAAGATGGAGAAAGGATGCTCAGAGTGAATCTCCGAGGGAGAACTATGGTTTTGAAGCTGTAGATGAAGATCCCAGGTTCTTGTTGTCTAAACGATATAGGATGTTGTATCGAATGTTCTACAAAATTGCAGCAAAAGCTGCCGAAAATATTGAAGCTTATACATACATGGAGAACCAATGTCATCAGTTTATAGAGCAAGTTGAACTTCTATTGCAAGCAAAGTTACATGATAAATCTTCATTGAGCACTATACTGAAAGTTCAACAGCCAAATTTGCTTCCGAATGAAGCCAGCAACAGTGAACCTCGCAGAGTAAGTAGTAAGAAAATTAAAAATGTAGAGATGCGTCGGCAGCAACAAAGTCCTCTTCAATCTAATAGGAAGAAAAAGGGTAGACAAGGTTTGTTCTTCATCCAAGCTTCTTTAGAACTAGATTTTATATAGATCAAGGATTGATCTTATTAAAATGTTGTAGGTCTACCGGAGCCTGAGGAGGCTGAAGTTCCGCTTAGGGTTGATCCTCCTACAATATCAAATGACATTCCAAATCATCTGAGAACTCCAACCAGTCAATTTCTTGCACCAAGCCATATAATGCAGGTAACATTTATATTTGCTTTCTGCTTTCTCCAGTCCTAAACCCCAGTTTTGATGAACAGAGTGAAGGCGGTGATAACTGTAGTTTGTAGTTGTACTCTGTATGACCCATGTACTGAATATTGTTGCTTCACATATACAGGCACCGTATGTTGCACAGCAATTCGGACTTAGCTCTCTTCAGGGATTTCCTGGCATAGCACCATTTGGGCAGGTAATTGGAGCATTGACTACATTGATGAATGGCTGAAGAGAAAGAGAAGTGTCAATTTTGTTCCTCTTATAACTTGCAAATTTGAACTCCAAAACAGTTGCAGGAACCAGCACCTGCTCCTCTCCAGCAACCTCATCTACAGCAACCACCCTTTCATAGCGGTCCACAAATCCCCCAGGTGATTGTTGTAACTTACACCCATGTTCCCTTCCCAAGGGATTTCACTTTCACAGATTCCATTAGCAGTTGCTAGGCTAAGACTACAAGTGTTCGTTGTGTATACACATATTTCCCTTGAAGATTTTCATGTAGGTGTGTTATAGTTAAATCAACCTTTTGTTATCACTCTGTCCCATGATCTCATTTGATACTTTTCTTGTAGTGGAATTAACCTTTGTTTTTTGATGATGTAAAATTGCTTAACAAAATTTAATAGTAGGTCGCATGCCGTGTTTTCGTGCAGGCCCCACCTCCTGACATCCAGTCATTGCAGTTTCTTAGCAGCAATCCTCAACTGGGTCACCAAGCCACGGATCAAAGCCAGTACACCATTCCAGTCTGGGATTTCCTGTGATGTACACTGTGATATACTAGCATGTACCATAGTACTAGCAATCTAGCTGTAAATTATGTAATGGGAATAATGTAGAAACTAAATTAAGCCAGCTTGCTCAGCTTGGCTATGTTAGTGGAACAATTAAGCACGGCTAGTCTCGGATTCAGCCTTGTGCGCAGGTCAAAAGAGTGCCATCAAGAATATGTGTAGTCAAGTTGTACAGGATATGTCAATGTCAAATGCAAGAGAAAGGAGAAAGCAAAACAAGGCTGAACTGAAGTTTATATTCCTCTGAAACGAACATTCTTTAAGCTTAGCAGAAACAAATCAGTCTACTGAGTACAACATCAAAATACAATCCTTTCACGAGCAAGTGACAGGTTAACAAGAAGCGTATTTCTCACGGTGGTCGTCAGCTCCCAACAACCAAGCAACAGAGAACCGTGCAGGTTGTTGGATGAAATGCCATTGTTCAGTTAACTAAGTACGGCAAGAGATTTCTGATCAACGTACAGTTGCCACTCATCGCCATTGCCTTCTTGAAGCTGACGTCCACCTTCAGAACAAACATTCTTTGGCCCGTTGTAGTTCAGTATGTCTGAGTTAGCATCTGCGCGCTTCCAATTGGAAGGGAGCTTCAGATAATTGTCATACAAGGCCAATGTTACTGCCAACCTAATTTGATCCCTGAAAAATGGAAAGTCCACAGACAAACAGTGCGCTATTTGAATGAGTTTGAGTGCATGGTGATCTGGCAATGGTGGATGTTGCCCAATACAGAATGTGAGTCACTGACCTTGGATTGGCTAGACTGAAAGCCCTGAACCACACCATGATAGAATCAATCAGGTCCTTCCGTATTTTGCGTGGCTCCACCACAAGCACATCAAAATCAAGTAAGCATGCATCCTTGTCATAAGGTTCGGTATACACCAAATTTTTCGGAGCTGTTTTCTGAACGGCATTCAGAACATCTATACTAACATAGTCACCAATGCGCTTGGTACAATCTTCAACAGCAGCAATGGCATATGTGCCTAAATCGATGCGACCGAGATCTTCAATTTTTCCCTGGGGAGGAGATTGACGATTAACATAAGTTAACCCAAACATATGTAGAAAATGTTTGCTTTATTGTATAATATGTATGGTTTTTGTACGTTTGAGTTGGATACACAACATTTCAATGCTCAAAAGCTTCTATGTCCTTCATCAAAGAACACAGCCATGGCAATATACTCAATTACTACTCACTTACATATGCAGGGTTTTGTTTCCTAATTGACTATTTGAAGCAACTGTTGCACCAGTCATGGAATCACAGATTTAGTTCCATACTCTTGACTTTTTTTAAAAAAAAAGTTCTGATAATGCTAGCCAAGCAAAGTGGTGTCTTTGAAGAAACTTGGTAGATTTGTAATCAATGTATTCCACATAAAAATCAGAATTATGGTTCACTATCACAGGTTGAAATGATTGCAAAAGGTGAACAAGCCATTAGATCAGCAATCGCATGGAACTGTCCCTGGCACTAATGCTCGCATGATAGTTTATACGGGTTCAATACTTCAATTATTAATTTTTTCAGAGAACTCAATGGCAGGTTTGAGTAAATGATCACATATAGAGAAGTGCAAGTACCTTTACAATTGAGTCCGCTGAGATATAGACATATCTCTTTTGCGAGAATTGAGTCGTTCCAATAATGATGGGTGACAATTCATTGGGGAATGACCAAAAGAGGTTTCCTTCTGGAGTGGCAACGTTTAGCTTGTCCTCGATTTTCTTTTGACTGTAATGTAATGAAACAGGAATCAGGGTGCAACAATGCCCAGGATAAAAGTACAGAGTTTTAGTATTTCTTTCCCCCTCACCTAGCAACAGTAACATTCGAATCAGGCAGTACTGCTTTTAGCTTGTAGTAAGGCGATTTATCTGTGCCTCTTTCAGGTATTAAGAAATTGAAGGATATGTTATGGGGATCACTGTTAAACAAAGACAATTACATCAGACAACAAAAACTTGAGAATGAAAACAGATTTCGTCATTAGTTCCATATCATTAACAGTGCAAATGAACACTGAAAAATAATATCCAACACCAAAGGAGTTTATCCTTTTGCTATCACTATAGTTATTCGAAAATTGAAATATGCATTAGTTACAAATGCTGAATAAAACAGAACCTTGAGCTGGATAGGGTGGAATTTGTCAGCACAGCAAGAGTCCGAAGATCCAGACAGCTTATCCAAGAAAAGACATTAACGCTTCCAACCTCGTCGGGCAAATCCTGCAAAAAGAACCATCAGTACATCAAGAAATTTGCCTTTTCCCCTAACTCTGACCAAAACAATACTGTCTCCTGAGATATCAATCATGACACAGCAATCCCAGTTTAAGTCACGCTGCCACCAACTACCAAAAAGGTCTTGGTTCCCACATTTCGCATTTCAATATCAAACCCAATTTTCACCTCCAGGATAAGGGGGAAAAAGGCATATTAAAAGAAAATATTCCATTACACCGTGAAAATGTAACAGACTGAGCCTGAATGCCTGATAATGTAACTGGTGTATCACCATTCCAGAAATGGTACGCCCGGAGCTCAAACATGGTAAAAATTAGTGGGCAAAAGAGTAGAGCTATATGAAGCGAGAGTGAGAGAGGCAGTAGGGGGTGAAGCGCAGCGGCGGCTGGATCGTATTCATACCACCGGGTTGCGCGAGCGGTCGAAGGGGATCCAGTTCCGCTGGGGATCGGCGGGGTCGCGGAAGTGGGTGGCGGGGAGGAACTGGAGGCACCCGAGCACCACGATGGCGGCGATGGCCAGCTTCTGCACCGCCGGCCGCGCCCGCGGGGGCGGGTCGATGTCGCCGTGGAGGACGCGCTGCCCGCGGGGAGGCTCCGCGCCTTCCCCCCTCGCCGCCGCTGCCGCGGCCGCCGCGGGGCGGCGCTGGAGGCCGGGAGACGGGTCCATGGCAGGGCGGGTTCCGCGCGTCGACGGGACGGGAGGCGCGCGGCGGCGACGGCGGAGGCGGAATGATCCGTGGTGGTGGTGGGGGTCGTCGTCGTGGGTTTCAAGGGGGGGTTTGGAGTTTTTGGAGACGATGGAGGTATCGGCCGGCGCGATCCTCTTTTTCCTCAATTGATTTTGGATTTTTTTTTACGGGTGTTTTGAGGATAGGGGGTCCACTTGCATAGAGATTGACGAGTGCTGATCTAGTGAGGGAAGAAACGGTCAAGCCACGTCGAAGCCCAGGACCATTCACCATAGCGCTAAGCCGCTAACTACACTTGCATAGCTATGGCGTATAGATATCTTATCTATGTTTGATTTAAAATTTATATATTAAATTATAGTAGTTTAAAATTTTAAATTTTACCTAAAATATTATCAACACAATCGTGGATATCCATGGTTTTTATGAATCTAGAAATTCTCAGCTAAAAAAAATCTTGAATTAGGAGTTGTGCCAAAGAGAGCCTTAGCGTGTCGAAAATCTACTCCCAAGTTCCAAACATGTTAACCAGGTTTTCAAGATTGGCAAGTGAGTTTCGAGCCCAATAGAGACATTCATATTTTTTGTTATTTCTGAACGAAATTCTACTATTTTCACATAAAACTGTTATCAGATGCATATTTCGAGCCGCCTCAAAATATTCGAAATTAACAGAATCCATTCAGATTGTCGAGATTGTGAACCCCGATGCTAGCAAAAGAGCATAGACATAAGAATGAATTGTCTATGAAATTTGTCATAGTAAAGGTGTGTAGAAAATTGAGCGATGAACTGGATAGCAGTATAATCCGTGTCACGTGGTATATTTACACGGCATTTTCTAAAAAAGAATGGCATATAACTAGCTCCATTATAGTAATATATGTCCTGGTCCCACATACACTGTTTTCTGATTCCAACGGATAGTGTTCTTACTATATTCGTTTTCGTTTCCGATAAAAAATTTTGAATCCGAAACTATCCGACCAAACCTCGATTCCGAAAAAGGTCCAAACAGACGAAAACTATCCGTACCAGTTTCATCCCCTAGTCACAACAACACTTTGAGCTTATGATCTCACCATATAAATTGCAGTTACAACATATCTCACTTTGATTGCTTGTTGTTATCGTTCTTTTATAAAAATTTCCATTTTATGTGTGATTTATATTGTGAAAAAGCACAATAAATTTTAAATGGATTTATGTCTCGTGTGATGTGTTATGCGGATACGTCTATTGCACGTGCACGATTAGAGGGTGTCTGGTTGATTGCTTTATTTTACTACGTCACATTTTAGTCATGCTACATATTTTCTCAGGCATGTGTTTATTTCGCTACCGCAACTGTATCATGCCACACTTTCTTACTCTTGGGACTCACACATCACAATCTCAAATTTGGAGCTAACATGTCACTTGTAACCAACTACTATTTCTTAGAGCAAGTTTAATAGTGTAGCCAACTACTAGCTCCAATTTATCTATAGCCAATCTAATAGTTTATTCATACAATAGTTACCTACTACACTAATAATACACGGTCTCACCTATTATACACACATTGTATCTTGGAGTCTGTGCTACAGCTGGCTACAAATCTGTAGCCCGCTGCCCTTCTCTCTCCTTATTTATCTCCTTAAAATATGTTTGCAGCTGGCTTATAGCTTGCTATTGTACCTGCAGTGACCCTCGCGCAAACAAATCATAACTTACACTTATGTTAGAGCAAGTACAATAGCAGTCTATTAGCCAACTATGAACATATTTTAATGAGATAAAAGATGAAATAGAAGAGCATCGGGCTATAAATCTATAGCCAGCTGCAGCACAGACTCCAAGACGCAATGTGTGTATAACAGGTGGACCATATATTAGTAGTATAGTAAGCAACTATTATATGAATTAGCTATTATATTAGGTATAGATAAATTAGAGCTAGTGGTGGGCTGTCCTATTAAACTTGCTCTTAATAGTCCCGAACAGGTTGAGGGTAACCAAGACATTGAGAGCATAAAAAAAACCACTCATTTTCCGCGGAATTCGGTGTGCTTTTGCTTAAACCTTGGACCCTGTTACCTGTTTGGCTGACTTGGTCACACACAACTCACAACTGCGTTCGTCTAGGCCGGCTGCCGCCGAACCCACCATCCCACGATCCCATCCCATCTCATATCGTGTTCGGCCGTCTCCACTCTCCACTTCCACCGACCGCGTCCGGTCCATCTCCACTCCCCACTCCCCCCACACTCCTACTCCTTTAACCTCCCCGCGCCGCCGCCTCCCCTCGCTTCTCCTCCTCCTCCGCCGAGACACCCAACTGTACCCAGTACTAGCCATCCTCCTCGCGCGCGCGGCGTCGGCGATGGCGGGCGGCTCGTCCTCCTCCTCGTCGTGGGGCCCCAGCCCGGCTCTGGTGACCGCGGTGGTGGCGCTGCTTGGGCTCGGCCTCGCCGCCTACATCGTCGGCCCGCAGCTCTACTGGCACGCCAGCGAGGCGCTCGGCCGCTCCACGGGGGCGTGCCCGGCTTGCGACTGCGACTGCGACGCCCGCCCGCTGCTCGCGCTCCCCGAAGGTCCGTGTCGGTGCTCTCCCTCTCTCCTCCCAGATCTTGTTGACATGCGGGAGCTCATTCATCCAGCCATTATCCGATATCTCTGTTCCTTTTTTTTTTTTGTGCTTTCCTTCTTTTCTTTAGTCTTCGGAGCTTAGCATCGCGGCTTCTTGTAGTAGCTGGTTGTTACATTTTGCTTGCTATTGACATGTCGCAAAGGAATTTAGTTTAGTTGATGATAGGTTGGCAACCAAGTAGCACGATATGAGCGTGTAGATTCGGAGATCTGTAGCTTCTCTATGTTGTTGAGTTTAGCCTTCCTTGTCTGAAAAAAAAAAGTTTGTGTTGGGCTTGTGATGACTGAATTAGTGATTGCTTGGCAGAATCTGTTCCACTTAACTTTAAGATGTTGCTGGAAAGTGAGGGAGAATAATGACTTTGGAGTTACTTAGGAGCTCAATTAGATTTTAGTGGTGGAAAGAAAGTTGGATGCTGGACAAGATTGAATTGAACATATAGCTTGTGGGTATGCTAAAAAAGGATAGTACTTTGTTACTATGGGTGTTAGTTTGTTATACAAGATTGTTACTTAATGATCAAAGTGAGCCAATCCCTATCTGTTTCGTTGCTTCTGCTGTTGTAGTGTTATGAATTTTTACAAGCGTCAGATGGACTGCGTTGCTTACAAAAGGAAATATTTTGTGATGTGTTTACCTTTTCTCCTACATCAATTCGGACTATAATGAATTAATGTTCATGAATGACAAGGAAGAATAGTTTTGTAGTGCTCTTTTAGGTTTCTCCTCTAACAGGTTTAATACTTCGTGAGTATTCGTGATGAATAACAAATGTTTGAAACTCTTTAGCTGCTCATTCATGAAATCTAGTAGTAGTATGAAATAACAGAGTCCAAAAAGAATTGGAGGCTTAACAATACACATAATTGTTTCAGTGACCTTAGCCTCTATCATAGCAACCCTGTTTCTTCACTGAATCATTATCTTGCAAATGAACATTGTTACCTCATTTGATCTAAGCTTGCAATAAACGTGACAATCACCTTTTGAAATTTATCTTTTATAGACATGTTTTGCAGTTGTTTAGGGGCTGCAGTTTCACTGATTGTGGTTACTTGATATTTGCAGACTGTTCCAAACAATTCAAGGATGTTAAGAGCCGTGCATCTGGTGAAGAAACAGAGAAGAGTTTCACGGAGCTACTCATAGAAGAACTGAAGCAGAGAGAAGAAGAGGCAACACAAGCTCAGCAACAAGCAGATGTAAAATTGCTGGAGGCGAAAAAATTAGCTTCACAGTATCAAAAGGAGGCTGACAAATGCAGTTCAGGTATGGATACATGTGAAGAAGCCCGGGAAAAATCATCAGAGGCATTGGTTGAACAAAGGAAACTGACTGCTTTGTGGGAAGAAAGAGCTCGTGAACTAGGATGGAAACCTGGGAATATCAAACCACACCAGATGTAGTAACGAACCCTAGCGGGATCGCGATGGATACAGCAACTCAAGCCACAGAGATCTAATTCCACACATGCTCCTCAAAGATATAGTAAAGTGACCGAGGTAACAAAGGTGCGATCTTACCTCCGTTTTGTGCTGCCTCACCAGTGTTTGTCCATAGTTGATTTATATTCAGATTGTAGTATACGTCGATAGCTGTTTGTGAGCATATGTTAAAATGATCATAGGATCAGAATGCTGTTCATCCACCTGTATCTGTATGTCTTGAAGGGAATATTGGTTGTTGTGTATGATGATGGTAATAAAGGAATTGTAGTCCAAGTGCATCTATTTCTGTCAGATTGAGTTAGGATTAGCTGCATCTAGCAAGTAATTGAAACAAGCAATCATATCTGAAGACTGAATTTGAACCTTCGCCTCACATTTTAGATTATGGAGGGTTCAGACTTCAGAGACACGAACTATACCTTTCAACCTTTGGCATTTGAGATTCCAGAGGAGCAAATGAAATTTCTTGTGTTTTGTGGTTGTGAGAGTACTAGGCAGGCAGTATATGGGCCGGAAACCCCTCTACAGCTAGTATGGCCCAACTGCAGATAGTATACGGGCCGACTTAGCACAAGCATTAGCAAGCCATTTCATGTGGAGTACAGGAAAAGGGAAATTTGCAAAAGATAATCATCCAATCTTGGGGCAAATTTAAACTGTAGTACCTTTCCTGCACCCTTGTCGAAATTTTCAGGTCAATTCCAACGCAATTCTAGAATGAACTGCTGCATATTCCTAGATAGAAAAAGGCTAGTACTAGTAGAGTTTTTTTTGAAAGGAAGTACTAGTAGAGTTTGACACTAGTCCAAACAAAGGCATTTATCTGCTGAAACCTGAAAAAGTGTAGTCTAGTCTGTGATTGGGACCCAAGCAAGCATACAGAGAGCAATAAAAGTATAAAACACCATACAAGAAGTAAAAGAACAAAAAAAATTCCAATCAAACTAAACTTCATCTTGAGATTTCGCAACTCGCGCTGATACTTTTGAGAACATCTAGAACCTTCCACACACAGTTTTCATTCCCAATATTTCCCCCTATATCGTATTTGAGCCACTATATTGGCAAAATTAACACCAATCATAATTTCATTATAATCCATCTCACAAGCAACACTTTATTACCCCCTAAAATCGCTCACATCCAGTGAGAGAGAGAAAAAAAAAGGGAGATAAAGTGATAAACCCCATCTTGTGTTAATCATTCATTTCCAATTTTAAAGAAAAAGCCCCTGAAAAAGGCTCACGCGGTCGTCGCAAACTCCGCAGGCCTCGTTTTCTTTTCCCTCGCCGCCGCCTCCTCCGCCTCGATTTTAAATTTCAAATCCCACCACCTCCTCCTCCTCCTCCTGCTTAAACCTTCGCCTCCTCCTCCTGCCTGCCACTTGGGGCGCAGCAGCTGCTCCTCCTCCTCCTCCTCGAGGCGGATGAAAGCTTCGCCCCGCGGCTCGGCTTCTCGGGGGAGGGCGGCGGCGGCGGCGTCGCGGTGAGGAGGACGAGGGAGAGGATGATGGGGTGGCTGCTCGGCTGCTTCCGTGTGGCCGGGTACAGCGGCGAGGGGCGACGCGAGCGCGAGCAGCTGGTTTCGTCTCCCTCCGTTTCGCCGCCGGTGGACGCTCCCAAGGTATGCGGCGGCGGGGGAACCTATGGGTGGGGGGTGTGTTGCGGGGTGCTTCGATTTCGGATTTTGGGTTGATTGTTTGTGTTGTGTTTCGTGGTGAGGCAGGTTGGCGAGAGGAAGAGGCCGCCGTCCAAGAACGCACTCTCCGCTGTATTCTTGCGAGAAGGTACATTTCTGGATAGTTTTTTTTTCCTTTTTTGCGCCTCTCTTTGATCTTATTATCGTGATCGTTTCTGTATTGTAATGTAGCGATTTTCTTATTTATTCATGTTTTTTTTGGGGGTTTATTTGGATTTTTTTGTTGGTTCAAGATGAGGGATCGAGGGTTGAGCATAGTACGAGCTTGGGAGCGAACGGGATCGCTGAGAGGACGAAGGTGGATAAGGAGCACAAGAACGAGGTATGCCGATTCCGCATTCCGATTCACCGCTAATTTCTTCCCATTATTTATCATGAGTAGTTCTTCGCCCATTGAAAATCTCACTCAAGTATCATGCCACTTGAGCCAGAATTTGGATGACTGACAACTAGTATCCCCACTGTGATTCGTAGTCAACCAAGGACCTTTTGATCGGTTAACTATATTATATTCGTCATTTTTCTATCAAACAACAATGATGAAGGAGCATTGTTCTCTAGGTGGTAGATACTTACATGTTACTCT
Source organism: Oryza meridionalis (assembly GCA_000338895.3). Lineage (NCBI taxonomy): Eukaryota > Viridiplantae > Streptophyta > Magnoliopsida > Poales > Poaceae > Oryza > Oryza meridionalis. Next base: position 36,339,176 of record CM002526.2, on the reverse strand, counting down.
TACCTCAAAAAGAACTACCATATCCCTTATGAGTTGCCCGTTGTTTATTTGTTAGTAGAATTGCATGGCTAGTTGTGTTTATAATAACAATCTGCTGCAATGGTCTTAAACTTACTACGCTGTTCATAGGTCATAACGAACCTATCTACACGAGAATTTGTTGTTGTACATTAGGCGACTAAGTGAAACAGGTTGGAGGTGTAATAAGATCTGTATCTCTTATTCCTTGCTAGTATGTTTGATCGACTTTCACCCGTGTCAACAGGCCTGTTCGCTCAAAAACAGTGATGCATTGGTGGAAACTACAAATGAAATTATAAAAGGGCCAGAAAATACTGACCAAAGTCAAACACATTTGACATGTCTTCCTGCCATTTCTGATGACTTACAATTCATGGAAGGGCTGAAGGCTGAGGCTTGCCGAACTCCATCAGGGTCTCATCAGAGCTCCACTTTACCTGATGCTATGAGGTATGCCAACCTTCATCCTGTTACCAACTTCTGATGAGACTGGTGGCTTCCTTTGCACTGTAATGACTGAATAGATTAATTTAATATTTTGATGGTTCTGCTTAACTATGACAGTTCTTCTCGGAAAGAGTGCGATGCATCAAGCCAGAATGATTCTGAAGCTGTGAGCAAGAGCATAGAAGTTGAGGTTGTCGGCAATGATGACAGTGCAATCAACTGTGGGAACAAGTTGACCACCTTAGATCCATCGTCTTTCACATGCAGGGATGATATCAATCTGGTTGGATCCAAATCTTCATCCATTTCAACTCCTTCAGAAGCGACTGCTGAGATACATACACCAGCTACTACTCATGCACCTGACCAGGAAGAGCTGAGAAATGAGAACAATACTAGGACTTGTTCAGAGCATACATATGAAGCTGTGAGTTCTGTTGAGGCCTCTGGAAGCTGTGAAAAATTGAGACTAGAATCCTGTCAGCCCAATTTATCAGATGAGGATTTCAAGTATGCAAAGAATGACAGTTTGGTTTCTGTTGAACTTTCAATATCTAATGAATGTTCCCTATTCCAGAGTTCTGAGGGTTCAGTATCATCCTGTAATAAGAGAAGAGAGAATTCAAGCACAGAATCTGTGGAGAAATGTCTTAAAAGTGAGCCGCTAGTTCATTCCAGCAGAAAGAAGGTGCTCAAAGGCAATGATTCTGAGGTTGAATTCCCAAGCTTGTCACAGTGGTTAAAGCCTCCAAATCCAAAGAAGGTGCTCAGGGATGAGCCCTTGACAAGTGACAGATCTCATTCTGCTAAGAGTTCAGAAGAAGATAGGCCTATTATTGGATTGGTCGCTGCTCACTGGAGAGACACAGAACCAGATACTTTCACTCCTAAATGGTGGGATGGAAATGGCATTCCCAACTCAACAAACAAATACAAAGAAGTAAAGTCTGCTTCTGCTTCTCTTACTTTCTCATATGTACATATAAAAATAACTTATTTATAGTTTGTTACATAATTAGGATCAAAAGGTGAGTTGGCACGCAACACCATTCGAGGAGAGGCTTGAGAAGGCTTTATCTGACGAGAAATTGCTTTCACAAAGGTTCGAATTTCCTTTCATTTTATATTAAATTACATGGTGATCGTACTATTTTATCCACATGGTTGTGTGGTGCAATTTTCTTTCTCATTTGATGATTTTGGCAGAAAATGCTCTAGTGGAAACACATCTCAGCTTTCTGGGCTGGAAGGAGAGGAAAATGATACTGCCGCATCTACTTCTAACTACCTATTTATCGCTGCTATTACATGATATATTCATCCACCAAGAGGTACTTAAGCTTCTGGTATGGTATGGTTTTCCGCTGCCATCTTCCTAATTGGTGTGTTTGCACAGTCCTGTTTCCCTCTGCTGTCCTCCAGCAGGTACTAGCCTACTAGGTAGTCCCCAGAAATGATGTTTCTGTCAATTTCTTTGTATTAAGACAATTGTATTTTAAGAAAAATCAGCATTGCTGATTTCAAATATAGCTGAGGTGTGACATTCTGAACTATTGCTGCTACTGCTGAATCATATTTCTCTCCTTTTGCAGTGGTTCTTTTTAGTGTAAATTGCGGGGTGGTTTCTGATATTTCATGTTATATATTCATGTTTTATTCCAGCTGATTATTTGTCATATGCGGCACATCATAGAGAAATGAACACAAATACCTGTTTGTCTTCAGAATAGATGCAAACAGAATCAAACAACTTTTTTATCCTGCTGTGTACTATCTTCGATGGTGCCTTTGCTCAATACAAATTTGTCCTTTTACCATTGTGTCACCAATTCTGTTGGTTCTGTTTTGGACTGTTTCTAGTCTATCACTGCTAGCTCAAACCATTTTATTAACTTTGCATCTAAACACAACTCTAGTTTCCTTGGTCAGAGAAGCCGCAAATACTGGTTGTCTGCTTCCATGTTTATCCTAACACATTAAATATCACACATAAATATTTCGTATGGCTGGATGTTTTCTGTTCATGTGGTATGGCTCTTAGTGCCATTTTAGCTTCAAGATGGTGATATAATTCTCTGGGAAGTCACATTCAGCATCCAGAATGGTTGTACACATCTTTTTCGCACAACTGTTCATAGAGGTGACCTGAAAAGGATTTCTTATGGAATTTTTTACAGTTTCACCCCCTGTCACTCATCAGGTGATTCAGATACATTGAATTGAATCACCTGGACACCAGCTTGATAGTAATCCAGTTGATCCCCTCTAGGGTGCTGGAAGAGTCAAATTAGGAGTCAGCACAAGAAATTCTGAAAATGATTCATGATTTGTTTATGTGCAATTCTACAACTTATACAACATTTTGTCCACTGATGACAAATCTTTACACCAGATCAAATGTCTACGTCGCACGCAAGTTGCAGATGGTTATGTCTGCGCATACGTGTGCAGCTTTGAATGACTTGTGTGAATTTAATCAAATCTCAGTGACAAAGCACTTATGTTATTACCTTTGAATTGATTCTTGAGTATGTTACCAGAGTTACAGCTATTCTCCTTAGCCATCTTTTATTTAACCATTGACAGTAGTTGCCTATGTACACCTGAGTGAGATGGGTAAGTTGCAAAGGTAGTTGCACATTGCTGTTGCAATAACATCATTCGTCATGATCACCCCAAAAAATGATTCATGAAGTACTGACTGAAACATATTACCTCCATCTCAAAATATAAGAGATATTATCTATGAATTGTATAGCCAACATCACTTATATTTTGAAACGGGTATAGTATGTATATAGCCAGTAGTTCATCACAGACACAACACAAGTACACAAGTAACAATCAGGTATCTTGTATGACAGTTCACATCCCATCTGGAGTGTATATATTAGATCAGAAAACAAAAGTACAAGACTAATAGTGATAGCAGCCTCTGCAGCATGGGCCCTACATGTCAGCCTCTCACACAAGGGGGCACTGTTCTTGTCGGCGAATTCTGCATATCTAGCATCTATTTTCTGAAACCCTGTTCCTACTGATCAATATCTACAGTCATAGAATCCTGTTGGACTTGGATCAGCCACCTCCATCATCCTCGCAATCTCTTCCAAGTACCCATCCTTGTAGAAATCCGCGGCGGCGGCGGGGAAGCCATGGTCGTTCTGATGGAAGGCGATCGTCATCGCCGGCGAGCTCAGAGGCTTCTGCTCCAGCTCTGGCTTCGGCTCCGGCGCCGGCAGCGCCATTTGTAGGGAGCCCCATTGACTATGAAGCTTGTGGTGGCTGTGGTTGTGATGGATGGCGTCGTTGAAGAAGTAGCCGCCGTTGCAGCTCATCGTGCTCATCATCTGATGACGGCCGCCGTGCTGCTGCTGCTGCTGGGAGATGGCCGGAGCCAGGCCGCAGTTCATGAACTCGTCGCCGCCGCCGTCCGACTCGAAGCTGCCGGTGTTGGAGCTCGAGTCCCCCGGCGGCGGGGCCTTGACGGTCACCGTCGCCGGCGCCGGCGCCGGCGGCCTCCAGGCCTGCTGCTGCTGCTGCTTCCTGTAGGTGATGCTCCTCTTGAAGATTCTGCAGATGGTCCAGACCTCCTGCATTTTTTTCAGTCAGAAGTGCACAAGTTAGAGGTCAATGCTATTAGGAGGCTGTACTCTTATCGGTTAGAAATGGCAATCGGTAGAATACTATAATCACGCTAGAACGTGAGAGGATGTCCAGTACTCCTTTAAAACGTGGGAATTTCAGTAGGACTTTCACATGGATTAGTTCAATTTTTGTAGAATTTTCGCAAAATTTCTTCGTTCCAAAGGAGGCCTGTAATCTCGAAAGAACTGCTGAACTTAGCTTGAAAAAAACGTTAAGACGATTTGGTGATATAAAGTATTGCAGATGATATTGTACTCCACACTATCAAATTGTACGTAGTTGTGATCTGTCACAGATGAGGAGAACCGGATATGGATATGGTGTGTTTGGTTACTCGTATCCCTCTACCCTGATCCATCTCTCTCATCCACGCTGAGTCTAGGTAATTCTCCATCTCTCTCGTCCAGGCTGAGTTTGGGTAATTCTCCCATTACGGATGCACTTCATACGTACATGGGATGGAGTACACGAGGCCTTTGACGACGATGGACAAGGAGAACGAACGAGAATGATCGAGCATGGGAGTGCGTGCTTACAGCTTCTTGCATGCACGGGGAGGCGTCGGCGGCGGCGATCGCCGGCGGGAGGCGGAACTCGTGCATCATCCAGTCGGTCTTGGTGCCCTTGCCGGCGCTGCCGCGGTAGTAGACGAGCGACTTCTTCAGCCCGATCGACTCGCCGGAGTTGTTGTTGACGGCGGCGGCGGCGGAGTAGATCGGCCGGTCGATCCCCGTCGCCTTCCAGAACCCGGATCCCGTCACCCTGTTGGGCCTGATGCTGTTCCTGTACTTCCTCCCTCTCAGGCAGAAGAAGTACCACTCCTTCTCTCCACCTACCGTGCTCGCCTCTGCACAAATTCATTCCATTCATTCAAACACATACACAGAATTTAGTTCTGTTATTTTGAAAATGAGTTGTGTTTGAGGTTATTTGTCAAATTAATTGGGCACTTACTGGGAAGATCCCATGGATCGTGCTTGTAGATGTCCATCTCCTTGATGATCTCTATACTGAGAGACTTCCTCGCCACCTTCCGCCGGAGGTAGAACGTGACGAGTTCCTCGTCGGTCGGGTGGAACCTGAACCCCGGGAGCACCACGTCTCCGTCTTCTTCCTCGTGTCCGGCGAGCACCACCTCGCCGTCGTCGCTCTTGATCTTCTGATCCATGGCCGCCTGATCCCTTGCAAACTCCTTGCTGGTCACCATCTCCACGATTATAATTGAACCTATGTGTTTCCTTGTGCTCTTGCTCCAACAATTATCTATGAAGATATCTTCTCCGATGCAATCTTGTAATGGTTGCAAATGGAGCTAAGCTAGCTCTCTTGATATTGGCCTTTCTTTGCAAGGAGCAAAGCTAGCTCTATATATATGAGTGTGAAGGAGTCCATGGAGCAATTAAAAGGGTATTCTTCTATGGCTTTGTAAATGCATGAGAGCTTGGTCCAAGTCATGCACTGATCGATCGATGGGGTTTGAATCCTCTTGCTGTCTTGACGAATCTTCAGAGCAACATCACCACTCAGCTAAGTAGAAAGCTAAGCTATAGTTTGTTACTATACGCTATCCTTTTATGCCTTTTAATTTGTCTGTGAGAAAAAGCAGCTCAAAGTTGTACTTGCATCTAGCTAATTAAGCTACATGTCACCTCAACAGTGGCCATCCGCTGGTGCCTGACTGCCTGGTGATCATGCCACGTCCATGTCGTTGGGTGTAAGGGTGCCAAGAAATCAAAGAGCCGATCGATGATATCTCTTCTTTTGACTGAGATGCTGTTCAGGGGAAAGGAGTTTTTTCCCCCTAAAAGGACAAAAGGGATTTGCTAGTTTTCAGGCGGCTAAAAAATTGTAATTTTAGTCGTATTTCAACCGCAATTTTGTTGTTGGTTTTATTTTAATTTTACATAATTTGAATTTTGTGCATGTAACTTTGTAAACTTTTATGGGTTGATGTTTTTCATGTAGTTTTGTAAATTTTTGTATGTTAGAACGGTTTATTGTTCAATCATTGAGAGTGATAAGTAATAAGTAGTTGGTGAGTAATGATAACCATTGGATTTTCATCATCCAAGTGGTAGAAAAAGTGATGGAAATTTTTGAAAAATTCAGTCGCCTGAAGTGTATAGACACTCCTAAAAACAAATTATTATGGAATTCGATGTGTTTTTTATCTGAACTTTTTGGTTAAGATACCTTTTGTTATTTTGAGATGTAGTTTAAGGCACTTTCAGGTATTAAATAAGGCTGAATTTTTTTCATTCAATTTTGTCCTTTGAATTAGGGGAGGGAAAATTCGTATGTAATGGACGACTAACGACTTCTTTTTTTGTAATGACAGAAGCAATTATTAATTTACAAGGTTAAGGACAGTCGGTACTGTAATTGACTTATTTGTTTTAATCTGCAAAACATCGAGTTAGTAATTAAGAACCAGAAAAGTGTGTAACCGGAGAAAAAAAGAAACCTCTTCAGTGACGACATTGTAATTAATATTGCACACTAATGTGGTGAGTCGCTATTGTTGCCAGATAAAAAAACATTATGGAGTATAGCAGGCAGCTGCATTGTCATCGTTGACAGTAGAGCAAGCGACCAATAATCAGAAAGCACGCATAATTCTTCGAGAAGCCCTTGATTATTAGCAGATGAATATGAAACGGGGCATCATGAACCATATGTTATTATTATCTATAGTGTACTGTGGATGTTCTTGCACTACGGCCCTTGAAAAGACAGGACCAATATGTAGTTTTTACATGTGTTTGTACCATCTGCACTGTACTCATTGGAGCCACCGTAGGACTGTAATATACTGCATAACCCATTTGATTATTTTCACAATACTTATATATAGCTCTATTTATGAGCATCAGAATTTATACTTGGTGAGTTAAGTCATGTGCCAATCAAAGACTCTACCATCACACGAATGGTACTTTCCTGAATATGTGATTATGTTATATCGTTTTCAAGGGAGCAATCGGTTCACTAAATAATTTGGCCATTCAAAACTAAAATATTTTTTAAGGTATTTTAGTTGAATTTAGGTTTTGATCAGATATAAATGTGCCAATAAAAGATTCAACTCTTGTAATCCAAAGGTTTGGCGTCAGCTTGAAAATGATCAGCACCATAGCCGCAGCTAGAGCACAAATTTTAGTCAATACCGCTAGTATAAGAAATTCAATTGCAATAATGAGTAAAAATAAGTTTAATGTTTTATAGTATTTCTTCAGCAGCAACTATTTTAACACGTACTCTATGGCATTTGATCTTCCATAGAGCACTAGGCTTATGGGTGGTGAGACTCACATATCAGTGGTCACGTTCCTTTAACTTCATGCCAAAGGATCTCAATCCTACGATCAGAGCTTTCATAATCTTATGTTGATAAGTGGAGACACAATTTACTAAAAGGTACTCCCTCCGTTTTAGGTTATAAGACGTTTTGACTTTGATCAAAGTCAAACTTCTCTAAGTTTGACTAACTCTATAGAAAAAAATAGTAATATTTACAATACCAACATAGTTTCATTAAATCTACAATTGAATAAATTTTCATAATATACTAGTGTTGGGTTAAAAATATTACTACATTTTTCTACAAAATTAGTCAAACTTAGAGTAGTTTGACTTTGGCTAAAGTCAAAGCATCTTATAACTTGAAACGGATTGAGTATTAAAGAATGTGGCATTTGTTGAAGACACAGTAAAAAACCGTGGTACTGTTACACAACTCTTTAAATTTGTTTTTATTATACTATATATTATATTGGTTTCTATTAAAGTAATATATTTGGTTTTTAGGAGAGACAAAACTAAAAAAGAAATGGCCTCTACACCACCCTTATGTAGTCTTCCCCTATTTTAAATAGAAAATTGGTCACTACTTAGATAATCAGAGACATAACTCATGTAATTTTTTTCTGGTTGCATTGCATAGAGTCATTCAAATAATAACAATTAATAACATGAATTCACCTTCTTTAATTTCTAAATCAGTTTAAAATCACCTATAAGTATAACCAGTAGCTAGCAAAATCTGGCTTTGTCTACAGGAGAGAAAACAGACAAGAAGGGACCAAAACACCAACCATAGGCTGTAGGCTGTGTTGAAGAATGTTCAGTGTTTTTGAAAGGGACTCCTTTTCAAGCCTTTGAAAGGGACTACCATTATGAATTTCAGAAAAAAAAAAGTATGAACCTCATATTTTTCTATGGCCCACCGGGCCAGGTCAACCGCCGCACTGTCCGCCTCCTCATTGTGGTGGGCCCCACTGCCACGTATGCACAGTTCTTCCTAGTTTCAACCTTCAATGCACGTGCGGAAGACTCTGGGTGTAGCCATTGAATCACATCCTTGCAAATCCCTAGCTAGCCTTCCTTCCTGGAAGCTAGTGTTGGGCTCATAGTTTTTTTTTATCCTTTTTATTCAAGTTTTTAAAGCCTCATTTCAAGTTTTTTTTAACAAGTTCAAAGTGACTTTATTGTTGGAAAATTTGATGACATAACTAGCCGAGGTGATATCAATAGTACTTCTATTATTATTATTATTATTATTATTATAAGGTAAGTGTGATGTGCTCATGTGCAACACATCATATACAAGTCTATCCATCAGCCATATATTAGAGGTGAAAAATTCACGGTAGACGATATTGATAGAACCTCATTCTTTTCTGCTTATTTATTGGATTATTTTCGCTGATTATTTCCTTCGTACTTCTTAAAAACAAGATTTCTTAAAAGAAATTGCTCTACTAGATTCCTTGAATCTCTTGTTCAAGTTCATAATATATAATATTTAGTTCTTACCTATAACCAAGTACTAGATAATGTACCAGCTTTTATCCACGGAAAAAAAAAGAATACTAGTATTTCACCACATAAATAACTTGTGATCAATATAGTATCCTTTTTAAAATATGTACATATATAATTAGGTGTATTCTTGTGTGCTTAATTAGGGGGACCACACTCTAGTTATTGGTTTATACTATTACTATACATTGTGCACATCAAAACAGTATAAACCATCAATGCATGTTTATAGTACTCATAAATTCCGTGGAAAATCTACCGGCTCAAAAAATCTCAAATGCACTGTAATATGACCTTGCTACATAGTAATAACTTGTTGGTTGTTGCAAATAAATTCTTGGTCGCTCCAAAACAGCTTTCTGTCTTCCTAAACTCACCATAGTTTAATTCTTATGGTACTTTCATGAATAAACATGATTTCAGATGTGAAAGAGAAAAAAAATTGAGGCCTGGTACAAACTATAGAATGGTTTTTAGCAAAACCTGGAGAATTGTAAACCATATGTGTTGCAATGGAAATGGATTTTCATGGTACCGAAGCATGCATATATAAATAAGTTACTTTCTAACATCATATCAATATTTTCTAGTTGAAATTATGGATCTGAATAAGTTTAGCATTTATTAACTAGGAACCATTCAATCTTCTGGCCCACTTTATCCCATTATCTTAACCATGCGAATGTTGAAATAGAGATATATACACTACTCGTGCAACTTGACTAGCAGAGGCCACTTTGACAAGTTTTGGATATGTTTATATTTTATCTAGATTAAAGTTTTTACCATTTGCTCTTTTCCCGTTTTCCCCAAAGTTTTCATAGTAAAATTTTAAAAATCTCTAATAACTATTTCGTCTCCAATTTTCTTCTTCCCTTTGGATATCCTTGGTCAACAAAAGCAACCATGTTAGTGTTGTGTGACACACAAAAGGAACTGTGAGGATGGCATACACAAATAATAGGTCTGACCGTCTGAGGAGTAGTGAATCGTGTAGTACATGATAAAGATACTCGATACATGATAGCGTGAAATTTCTTTGGTTAAGTTTTTACCAGCGGCATATTTTTTCGGTTTTCCTCAAAGTCTTTCGTTATAACCTTTATAAATTAACTGTACTTGATCTTAGATGTCCATTCACTTCAGATATTTTTTTTCAATAAAATTGAACATATTTTCTTTAGTGAACCGGCACTCAGAGGTGCCAATAAAATCAAATGTATTAGTGCTCCACACATAAAAAATATCGCTGTTATGGAAGTGTCATACACATAAAGAGTGACGGATTGCGGATACATGCTAAAGACATATGATTCCATAATGGTCTAGAACTTTTTTATGTGATGGATGTAGTTAGGGATTTCAGAGTCGATCGTCATCACCATACGTGATAAGTAGAAAAGATAAGTTTGCTAATCAGTAGATCGAGAGAATATTTATCTCATCCTCCACGCGCACACTTCTTGAATTATTAACCATCCGTTGTAAAAAATTTAAATAGAAAATGCTTTAAAAATTATATTAATATATTTTTTTAAATTTAAAATAATTAATACTCAGATAATCCTACGCTAATGACTCAATTTTATGTATTTCACTCTTCTCCTCGAACAATCCCACGAGTAAAACCGTACAATCGAGGTCAGTAAAAACCACAAAGAAAATCCCATGATTGACTTATATAAACGCACGCACGAACACATGATGCGCGTAATACCCCAGTACTAACCGACAATTGCTTGATATCCGTTTGCTTCTTGGAAGGTGCAACACAAAAAGGAGACTTTGGGATCTCTACGTTCCCATGTACTAGTACACACTACACACTACTACACTAGCTATGCAAAGATTGGCTTCATGTCCTTATCACCATGCTGCTAGTAGCCATTAGCCAATGTAGCATCAGGAATAAAAAAGATTTTTTTTTTGAAGACAGAATAAATCGCTTTGTTGCAACATGACTGAAGAAAAGACCTTTCTTCGTCCTCTGATCTTTCTTCTTTCTGTCTTCAGAGGCCTCATCGTTTTGAACCTTTGGAGAAAATATTGCACCTAAATGCGACTTTGAATGCCTCTTGTTTCCTATAGTCAAGAAATGACATTGGAGGCTCTCTACTTCCCAAGAGAAATTAAGAGAATAGCACAGGAGAAAAGGCAGACTTATGGTGATCCATATATGTTTTGAGTGGACACAAGTCTCAGGTTTATGCATGGTTATAAGTCTCTGAGTACAATTTTTGCTTCGGCATGCTTGATGATAACATCTGTCGAATGTAATTTCGCGAGCTCCTTGTGCCTTCAGAAGAAACAAGCAATGGAGATTTTTTTTCTGAAAACTTGGAGAAGATTGGTTGAATCTCTCATGTGTATGCATGCCCCCTGATAAGAAGAAATCTTGTTCGACTAATTCGTCTTCTGTTGATCATTGCTAGTGTAAAATGGAAGTAGCGTATTCCACTTCAGTTCTTAAGGTAAGCACAAATTGTACTGTGTTTTTAACCATGTTTTCTTTTGACAAATGATGGATAAATGTGAGGTTTCTTCAATATTAATTGCATACTTTGTAGACGGAGGCATTTCAGAATTTCCCGCCATGGCGGCTAATTGCTGAATTCAGTCTTAAGATTCAATGTTACCTCAAATGCATGACATCTGTTTTATATCTAGTTATTTTGGAATATCAACATGATTATACCTGAGAAACGTATGAAATCTTGATTCCAAGTGAGAGAAAAAGTCAGGATAGGAGCATTTTTTATTTGTTTTGCTGTCTGACAGAGTGACAGGCAGGTGTCAACTTCTTTTGATGTTGTGTTTTGGAATTTTGGCAGTAGATTAATTGCAGACTTAACCCCCAACATGAATCCAAGTGTTTCGAAAATGGAAGCACGGACAAAATTTTATAGCTCTTTGATTATTAGCCGCCATTCTGCCACCAACAAGCGTTTGGTAAACTTTGAAATTTACACTGTCAGAGATATTCAATGAAGATTAATTTGTCTGGACAAAATGACAAATAATTACAGAAGTTCAATTCTAGCTGCAGGAGAGAGTGTCCTAACTCCTAACCTAGTACTATTCATACGCCAATTACGAAATAAAAGATCTTGCAAATATCTTGAAAGTTACTTTGCCAAATAATGCTGATAGTGTAATCTTTTCTCTGGTCTCTAGGGCCGCGGCCTCAAAACTTGTAAATGTTAATTTTTGTACAATTTGCTTCTCCTCTATTAAATGAAAATTGGCGACTTGCCGATTTCGTTCAAAAATAAAATAAATTTGCCAAATAATGTTCCAATACTCATGGAATTCCATATCATTCCATGGAACTGATCTTCTGATTTTCGTCAGAAATATGAGCATACTATCTGAGCTCTGTACCGTACAGCAGCAGAAGTTTGAATTGCTCTTCAGTACGTCATTTAGAAAGCTCCCTGTAACTTGGTCCTAAATCAGCACAGTGTATTAAATCTTCAGAACCTTTCTGTCCAGCAGTACGTAGCAAACCAGTCATAAATCCGGACAAAGAACTCAATACCGACAGAGACAAAAACCTACTTTTGTGCCTACGGATTCCTCATGATCAAAGTCTTATCAACAGCATTCTTGATTGGACATCTCATGTGTGCACAAGCAGATACGACGATTATCTTTACTGTTGCAGCAGCCCAACATTTATGAAATCCCAGACTTATGCAAGACTTATATGCAAACATTTATGAAAGATTATTTCATGCTTTTCTTCCAGAGAGAATCTCATTACTGCGTCATAAGAAACCAAATGCTGCAAGACACGGCCACAGTAACATAAAGCATATCTATCATCTCAAAATCAATCCTGTACAGGAAAAAATATCTAAGAAACATGACCAAACGCCGAGTTGCTGAAATTTTGTAGCAATAGAGGATGAAAAAAGTCATGCAGCCACACTTAATTCGAGCCATCGTATTCGTAATTCCAGAGATGGAATCACTCATCTCAAGAGGCCCCGTTCTTTTTTATTAAGATCGATACAGATTTTACCTCGGTTTCCATTAGTACGGTTTTTCATAATGCTAAACGGTGTATTTCGTGCGAAAACTTTATATATATATAAGTTACTTTAAAATATCAGATAAATCAAAATTTCATGTTTGAAATAATTAAAACTCAATTAATCATGCACTAATGGCTTTCTTATTTTGCATGCCCGTACTTAATCTTCATCTTCAGTGAACTCAAAACGGTGCCTTAGTTAGTTGTATCTTTCCATGAGCAGTTTGGTGCAACACAAAGCCAGGAGGATGCAGTTTATTCTGTGACTGTTTTCAGGTCTGCTACAGCCTAGAGCTAATTTTTCTGTTCATTCAGTCACATTGTGCATGCATTTTCTGTCCTTGTTTCTTGCATCTCTTTCGCAGCCATGCAAGTACAATTGCATAATAAATACAGTCCAAGATGAAGGGCCTCTCTCCTGTCATTTTTCTTCTGCTGGTCCCAGAGACAGATTGTAAGCTTGTAATTTAGGAGCATCAATTGCAGACGACCTTCCAACAGTTCTGCTTTTGACTGGAAAAATTGGCAAGGTTGAAGTTTTGCAGATGAACTTGGAACAAAAGGTTATCTGTTGTCAACTTGGACTTGGAGGTTTAGACTTGATAAGGTGAAGCATTCTAAGATGCTCTAGCTCTGAAATCACCCTACGCATGGATTGTCAAAATTGACCATTTGACCTGGAACAAATTACTGACATTTGCTCAGAGCTAGATGAAAGGTCTATTTCTTCAGACGGATAGACATACCAGTTAGTCAACAATTCAACCTGATAAGACCATGATCTGGTCCCGACTTTAGACCAAATGATTAAAATTGATTCACTTGCATGCATGTCTAATTGTCTATCACATGCTGTCATGCCTGATATATCCCTAGGGAATATGATAAGACTAGAATCCCATAATTCAGTGGTTAATTACCCAGGTTTATCTTAGTATGTACAGAATATTCTGAAAAAAATCAGAATAAATAAAGCAGAAACTGTGTGCAATATACTTCCTTTGAATGAACATATGACAGCAAATGTTGGTTGCTTTGCCGTCTTGCAATCTTCAGTGAGACCGTTTCCTTTCCGTCAGTCCGTCTTAATGAATGACACGCAGAGATTTCGTGCTCTCTATTAGAAATCTTGTTCTTCAGATAGTACAAACTTACTAGCTCAGGAATTGAACCATGAATTCAAACAACTCATTCCGTCAGAAGATGAATTCAGATAATTTATTCCGTCAGAAGGTTCCGCGCACCTGAACAATCATCAATGGAAGGTTGAATGCAAATGACTTGTTGTCCTCGAAGTTTCCTTTAGAGAAATTTTAATGAAGAATTACTGTAAGCTTTTTGTACAATGAATGGCACTTGCTGTCCTCGAAGTCTCCTTCAGAGAAAATTTTATGAAGAATTACTGTAGCCATTTTGTACAACTTATGCCAGGTATACTACGATGACAAAATGTTTTGACCCCTGAAACAATGTCAATTACGACTTGGACCTGTTCTGAAGTCTCCCGAGTCAGCGGGATATAGTGATCGATAAAAATGTTGGGTTTTTGAGTTTTGAAGGATTCTGTTTTTCTAGAACCGACAAGGAAAGGTGAGGTTGCCAAGTACTGTTTTTTTATATAATAGAATTTTTTTATTGAGCTTTAATTACATCAAGATGATGATACAATTACTCTGAGGATGTGTTTAGATCCAAAGTTTGGATCCAAACTTCAGTCCTTTTCCATCACATCAACCTGTCATACACACATAACTTTTCAGTCACATCATCTCCAATTTCAACCAAAATCCAAACTTTGCGCTAAACTAAACACAGCCTGAGCATAGCTAAGTTGCCAAGTACTGTAACCCGTACCTTCTTCATTCAGATTGTTTCACTTTCACCTCAGCAAAACTGACTTGTAATAGGATAAACTCATAAATCCATCACTCATCAACCTCTGGCAATCCAAGGTCAACTACACTGTCACATCGTAGAGTGGTCAGAACTCATAATTAGCACATTGTTAGATGATCAACTGCATTAGCAACAGCATTTTGACCTGTGACAAACTAATCGCGACTTGACAGCAATTGTTTGTGCTGTTCTGATGTTATCTGCTACTATTATCATCATGGCAAGAGCGATGTTGCAGTCCTGCAGAAGCTTCGGCTATAAATGTGGAGCTGAATGTGTATCACACGCTCCTTCTCGGTTCCTTCTTGCTGATCTTAAAGGACTCCTAAATCATCAACGCAAGCTTCTTGACAAACAAAGTATACAATGCTATACTTAAGGGAAGAATTGACACTCCAACAATGTCAATAATTCTCAGTTGAGAATTCAACAGCATTTAACACCACATGGTGAAAACTGAGACATTCTGGGAACCCTCCTCATCCCATTTTTAATACTCCACCAAGCCTCCACAATAGGCCAGATGACATGGCACTGATCAATCTTATTAGGCCCTGTTTAGTTCCCACATAAAAATTTTACACCTTGTCGCATCGAACGTTTGAATACCTGCATGAAGTATTAGTATAGGCTAAAAAAATAACTAATTACACAGATTGCAACTAATTTGCGAGACGAATCTTTTAAGCCTAATTGCTCCATGATTTGACAATGTGATGCTACAGTAAACATTTGCTAATGATGAATTAATTAGGCTTAATAAATTCGTCTAGCTGTTTACTGACGGATTCTGTAATTAGTTTTTTTATTAGTGCCCGAACACCCCTGCGACACCCTATACAATATCCTGCGACACCCTATACAATATCCAATGTGACACGCCAAAACTTTACACCCCTGGATAAACACCCCCTTACTCATCTTTGTGCATCCTCACATAGGCCGTGTTTAGTTTTCCCCCTTTCCCAACTTTCCATCACATCATATCACATCAAAAACTTTCCTACACACATAAACTTCCAATTTTTTTTTCCAAACTCCCAACTTTCTTCAAACTTCCAACTTTCTTCCAAACTCCCAACTTTCTTCAAACTCCCTATGGGTGTGTTTAGTTCACGATAAAATTGAAAGTTTGATTGAAATTGAAACGATGTGACGGAAAAGTTGAAAGTTTGTGTGTGTAGGAAAGTTTTGATGTGATGGAAAAGTTGGAAGTTTGAAGAAAAAGTTGGGAACTAAACCAGGCCATAGAATAACATTGGGTGTGTTTACTTCACACCAAAATTGAAAGTTTGATTGAAATTAGAATGATGCGACGAAAAGGTTGGAAGTTTGTGTGTGTAGAAAAGTTTTAATGTGATGGAAAAGTTTGAAGTTTGAAGAAAAAGTTGAGAACTAAACCAGGCCATTGTACCATCAGTAAGGCCCTGTTTAGATTCCAACTTTTTTTCTTCAAACTTCTAACTTTTCTGTCACATCGAACTTTCCTACACACACAAACTTTCAACTTTTCCGTCACATCATTCCAATTTCTTCAAACTTCCAATTTTAGCGTGGAACTAAACACAACCTAAGTTACAATTCCATCATCTAGCAAGAAAGAATTCAAAATGGCTTCAACCTAAGCTTTAAAAAAACGCAGACTGGAGGCTCTGAACAATATACTTTAGCAGGATATTGAGTTACTCAATCCAGTAACTTGCATTTGTTTTTTGGTTCAGATCTATGGTACAATCAGCACAGCATGTTAAGGTCGATTAACATGAACCACTACAAGTCATCATGGTCATGGCAAAAACAAAATTCTGTTTCCTTTTAGACAGATTAAAACATGGAACCAGACTTTCCTTTCCCCATCAGCATGTCCTTTGCCTCATTTATCTTCGAAGCGATGTAATGGCTCCCACCAGCATCAGGGTGATTGGCTACCATTACCCTCTTGTGAGCCTCCTTGATCTTATCGAATGCAGCACGTTCTCTGATACAAGAAAATGGTTTCTATAAGTACCAAAGACAGTGGCAAAACACTCTTTAACACCAAAACAACTGAAGATCATTAAGCTTAGCAAGAGATTTAAAAAACATCATACAGGATACAGTCTACAGGTGCAAAGAATTGAGAAGAAAACCCACCTTACGCCAAGGATCAGCGCCGCCTCTCTTCTTGTCATTTCTCTCTCGAATCCACCAGGGTAGAACCGCCGCACTCGTGGCATTGCTGCACGGGTCCGGAAGGCTTGCCATGCCTGGAGCATATATCTGCTTCCCATTGCAGCAGCAGCTACTGACAACCCAGCTACCAAGGGAGTAGCCTGTTGGCAACACATAATGTTCCAAGATGGTGATCAGATGCAATACTCAAGTCACAGTAATATTTGGTACGGACTGCAATTTGCAGAATTGAAAAAACTGAAGCTCATATTGCTAGGACAAACATCCACTTCTTTTTTTGTTCTGGAGATGCAAGGCGATGCAGTTCTCAGACTGAACACCTTACATAACAACAAACTATATGAGCAAGGCGATACAGTTCTCAGATCATATCCCTTACAGTCGCAGAACAATCTAAATGAGCAATTCGCGGCATGACTACTTTTTTAGGAAGCATGATTGAATATAACCAAACCCCTACAGTGGAATTCATTATGTTACCCACAATCACCCTGAAACCGGTCATGAGACTCTTATTCTTAAACTTTACTTTAACGATAAGCTGCTGCTGCAGGTTTAATCAAACAAAACGTACTAAAAATCTGATCTTAACAATTTAACATCTTTGCATTTGAAGATCACTAACTAACATAGTTTGCTTTTCTGTATAAAAAGGACAGTTTGGTTCAACCAAAAAAAGGAGCAACTAGACATGACTTCCTGACTAATCAACGACACTACAACAAAGGTGAACTACTCAGATTTCAGCACATGAACCAAATAAAGAATATGAACCACAGGTGCAAGGCAGTAGTCCGGCGTCTGCTGCTCTTCCCCTGACCACACAAACGCCACCCGGGACCAAATGTCCGATTCCTCCTAGCTCCCCAAGTCAGAGACCTCTCCACATCGCAAAAGGACGCGCGGAGACAACCATGGCAGAAAAAAAAAATCGCCCAACGTTGTATTGTACAGCACCTGCACCTCTCGATTCTCGAACACATGTTACTAACCAATATCATCGTATTGTACAGCACCTGCACCTCTCGATTCTCGAACACATGTTACTAACCAATATCATCGTATTGTACAGCACCTCCTCTCGATTCTCGAACACACGCTACTAACTACACTAGTGACAGGTCTGGAAACTCAGCGCCTCGCATTGATGAACACCCGGCCCGGGGACCAGACCGTGCAGGACACCGAAGCTGGAAATTCATCGGATGATGAGGGAGAGCAGAGGAAGAGGAGGAGGCGTACCATATCGCGACACCGACCGGGGCTGTATCCGCGGGCGATGGGGGCGGGGAGGATTCCGGCGAGACGGAAACGGGGGGAGCGAGGCAGGCGACGCGCGGCGAGCCGGAGTGGAAGAGCGCGGCGGCGGCGGCGGTAGATAAAGCTCCTCGCGTTCTTGCGGCGCAAGAAAGAGGAGACGGGAAGGTGGGAGGCGGCGCGAGGTCGGTTTCGTTGCCTTCTTGGGGAAGAAGAAGGGGACGACGCGGCGAAGACGAAGACGAGTCGAGGACGAATTCGTTTCACAATTTTATTTTTGTTTTTTTTTCAGAACAAAAAAAGAGAGAAAAAGAAATACAGCGCAGGAGATGCTTCTGGAGAGGGCTGGACTACTTGACGGGCCCCCTCTCGTGCATGCGGAGGTGGAGGCCCATGTGGCCCAATACGAGAACCAATCTGCTGGAATTGAGCCGGGAAAAGGGAATCTATGGGAGAGCCCCAGACTCCCAGTCTTCTCCACTTTTATAGTTTGGAAGTTTATATTAGGAAGTTGGAGGTTTGTTTAACTTTGAATTGGAAATTTCTGTTAGGTTTGATCAGCTTTTAGTTGAAATTTCAGAATCTGGCAATTCAAACGCAGATGAATGGCTGTAAAAGAAGACCACACGAGACAAATTAAAGGGGTTGTTCATATCGATGTTATTTCAAGCCATACCATTTTCTGGTAAAATTATCAAATATGTGCACCATTTAGTTTATTTATCAAAAATATGATAAATACATAAGAAATCCTACCAAAACTTGGTAGTATTACCAAAATTTAGTAAGGCTTATTTTGGATGCAATCTGAACAAGCCCTAAGTATTAGTAACTATACTCTACTTGGTGGTTACTAGTCTACCACCAGAACATGTAGGATAATTCAATAAGTAATACTAGGAGGCAAATAAAAGAACTCATTCTCTGGTTTGCATTCCAGCAACTTTGCTGGACAGCAGATCTTCTGTAGAACCGCAACATCGACAACCAGTTGGTATGCCCCTTTTGAGCTCAGAAGCTCAAAACGGTGAACCACACCCTCCTCGATTGTGTGTTCGCTAACCAATTCTCGTACCGCATCCTGTCTCTCCTCGGCTGGACTAGGCTCGCTCCTTCCCGTGATGACTCTCTTCAAATCTGGTGGCCGTTGGCCTGTCAGAGCATCTTCGCAAGTGCTTCGACTCTCTGGTTCTCCTGATATCCTGGTAGTTTTGGAAGGAGCGGAATACCAAGGTTTTCGATTTATCGCTTTCGCCGATCTTGGTGGTTATGGGGTCCATCCTATAGGAGGGCTGTCTCTGGTCTTTAGCTTGTGCCGTTTCGTTTGGAGACCTGTTGGGAGGATAGGTGTTGCTTCGCCACCTCTCTCCCTCTAGATAGGAGCAACAACTTTCAGTTTTTTTTTTCCTTTTTCACCCTCCCATAGTCCTATTTTCCTTATAACCTAGCAATGACCGGTTTGGCCTGTTACATTGTGTAAGTAAAAACTCTACTTTTTTCAATATAATGACGTGCAATTTGTTCAAAAAAAAAAGAATAAAAGAATCGAATTCATTATCAAAAGGGCTTCATGCCTTGGAGCAAAGAGTACAAATCCATCTCGTGCAAGCACGCCCTGGACATGGACCTGCCCCACCATTTACCGGCGCCGCTGTCCCGCACAACGATCGCCTTCTTCGTTGCTACGTCGAGCTGCACGAGCCCGACGTTGACGATCCTCATCAGCACGGTGCCGCTCCTCTCCCCGAACCCCTCGAAGAAGACGGTCTGGTACAATCTCCGTGCTTCCACGCTCCGATCGATCGCCACCCTCGCGATCACCACCTGCCGGCTCCACCTCTCCGCCGCCGCCGCCTCCTCCAACGTCCACACCGAGATCACCTCGCGCTCCGCCACGACAAGGCTCAACGCCGCCCCGCCCCGCGACGCGGCCAGCATGAGCTTGCTCATGCTCTTGGCGTTGCTGCAGCCCAGCATCCTGTCGACGCACCCCGGCGGCAGATCGATCGTCCTGGCCGCCGCCGTGTCGGCGTCCAGGGCGACGACGCGCACGCCGTAGGCGCCGTCTTGCCAGTAGTCGCTCGCGACACCGAGCCAGTGCACGGCGCGCCCGACGATGGCGGGGAGCGAGTTGGGCACCGGCATCCGCGGCCGCCGCTGGTGGTGGCCGGGTGCCAGGTGACGGCGTTCCATCCTCCGTTCTCCGACGAGAACGTCTGGGTTCGCAGGTTGCAGTCCATGACAAGCAGCTCGAACGACGACCGGCCGGCGGCGGCGGCGCCCACGCCTACGGCGAGCAAAGCCGGCGGGTAGATGTTCTTGTGGCTCTCCATGTTGACATGCATGGCAGGATCCATGGGAGGGAGGAACGTGGTGACGTCGCCGCCGCCGGTGAAGATGCTGCAGACACACAGATTGAAACTGTAGTTCCTCCCCTTGAAAAAGAAGCCGTTGCTGCGGTGCTCGCCGCCGTCGCCGGCATTGTTGGCGACGCGCTGCTTGAGGACGAGGAGGCCGTCGCGCGAGGCCATGGGCTCGAACGACTCCAGGAGGCTGGCATTGAAGCGGAGCGGCGAGGACGACGACGTAACGCCCACGAAGGTATTAAGATCGGTGCGGAGCCTGTAGGAGACGCCGAGGAGGAGGCTGGCGTTGCCGTTGCCGGCGCGGTGCCGGCGGCGGAGTTGCTGGTGAAGGATGCGGCGGCGGAGCGACCTGCAGGTGGCGGCGCAGCGGACTATGGATGCAGCGTCGGAGCGCACGAAGATCTCGAGCAGCACATCGTCCGGGAGCGTTGAACTCGAAGCCATACACGCTAGGTTATCTGCGACTGGAGACGTGTTAGCTTAACTGGATTACTGGAGACGTGCTATCTTAACTGGATTTTAAGAGACGAGGATACATGCATCTGCCAGTAGTACGTGTTACAATTACATATATGTGTACGTGTACGGTTAGAGATAAGAGTTAAAAAAATATATATAGAGATGAGATGGGTCTCAGAGATGGAGTTCTAAAGATAAATTTGTAACACCCTGAAAATTCGACCGACAAATCAAAACTCTAAAAATTCGGATTTTTAAAAACTTTTTAAAACAAGTTGCATCATGCCGATTTTTTTCGCAGTTCCATTGAATTTCGATTTCGGAGTTTGAAGATTTCGAATAAAGGACAATATTAATCAATTTGTATCAATACTATCGCAAACATATTCGTATCAATTAAATTTAAATGCGATGGAATGGGACTAACACTAGATAAAGATTTAAATAAATGTGAACAATATTAATTTGGGATGAATTTATTAGTGGGAATAACACAAATATTGGGTAAAGATTATATATGCAAATATTAGGAATTTTAGAATCAAATTTATATAATAATAATAATAATAATAATAATGATAATAATGATAATAATAATAAAAAAAAGAAAAAAGAAAAAGAGAAAAAGAGAAAAATTGGAAAACGGCACTGTTCGTTGCCCGCCAAGTGCTCGACGCGGTTCCCTAACCCTAACCCTACCCGCTGCCGCGCCGACGCCGCCCCGAGCCCCGTGCGCCGCGCGCCGTCCCCTCTCCCGCCGCGCCGCTCGCCGCCGCGCCACTGTCCCCTCGCCGCCTCGCGCCCCGCGCGCGCCGTCGCCCTCGCCGTCTGTCGCCGCGCAGCCGCCGTCCCGTCGCCGCGCCGTTCCATCGCCGCGCGCCGTCGCCGTCGTCGTCGCATCGCCGCGTGCCGTCGCCGTCGCGTCATCTCGCGCCCCGCGCCCGCGCGCCGCTTGCTCGTCCCATCACCACCTCGCGCCCCGCGCCCTGCCGCGCCGCGCCCTCGAGCCCCGTGCAGCCGCGCGCGTCGCGTCGCCCCGCTGCCACGCCGCTCGCTCGCCATCGCGTCGCCGCTGTCGCCGTCGCCATCGCCCTGCCGCGCCGCGCCTCCGAGCCCCACGCCGCCATCGCATCGCCGCCCGCGCGTCGCCCCGCTGCCGCACCGCCGCCGCCCCTCCCCTCTTCTTCTTCTTCCCCCCCCTCCTATAAATCCCCCCCCTCGCTCCATCCTTTCCCCCATCCTCAACCCCCCCTCTCCTCAACTCCACGCCGCCGCACCGCCGCCTCCACGCCGCCGCGCCGCCGCTTTGAGCCGTCGCGCCGCCGCCCCTGGTGCCGCCGCACCGCGCCGCCGTCACCGTCGTCGTCGCCGCCGCCGCCGTCGTCGCCACGCCGCCGTCGGTGAGCCACCCTCTTCTCCCCTCGCATCCACCGCCGCTGCCGCTCGGGTGAGGGAGAGAGAGAGCCGAGAGGGAGAAAGGGAGAGGAGAAGAGGGAGTCGGCTGAGAGAGGAAGAGAGAGAAAAGGAAGAAAAGAAAAAGAAAAGAAAAAAGGAGAGAGAGGGAGAAAAGGAAAGAAAAGGGAGAGAGGAGAAAAAGAAAAAAAAATAAATAGAAAAAAAAATTAGGGGGAGATTTAAAATATTAAAAAAATAATAATAACAATAATAAATAAATAATAATAATATAAAATAATATTGAATAAATATAAATGATAAAAACAAGTAATAATTAGAGGAAAAATTAGGAAAAGTTTAGAAGACTTAAAGAAAAATTAGAATTTAAATTATAGATTAATTCTCGTCGTAGGATTGCAAAAATTTAATATAAATTATGGGACATTTTTTTTAGTCATTATAAATAATCAACTCGCGGTAGTAATTTAAATGTAATCAACAACCAATAAGCGAAATTTTACAGATTATTAAAGATTACTTTGGATAATCTCTACGAGTAATTGATTCGCGGTAGGAGTTCGGATTTAATCCCTAGTAATTTTAGACGTATAGAATACTTAATCGGTTAATCGTAAACTAAATTAAATCATATAAAATCTCTAGGATTTTGTCCGATATTTACCTCATGGTAGAAATTGCTAACCTATTACCTGGATATAATACTCGGGAATATTAAATTAAAAACTTAGGACAACAAGATAATTATACTCATAAATAATTCACACCAAAAATGGGTTTGCCGTAGTTCGTGAATAGTAACGTTAATATCAACTTTCGCACTCGATTTTTCATTTGGATTTACTTGGATGTTTATTGAATTCTAACCGAATTCAAATCCATTTTTCACACGTAACTATAGAGCCCGAGGGAGCTGCTGACCCAAGCGAAGGTCAAGACCCGCAGGACTTTGAGCAAGGCAAGTCATCACTATTCTTTGAACATGTTGATCCTAATTGTGAAATTGTTTTGTTTACAAGTAAAATTGCATGCAATGATAAACATCCTACTTGTGATTATGCCATGCCTTGATTATTGTTTACCCCATATTCCTTCGTAACCATGTTTACGTATGAGTCCCTAGTCAACTATGACAATTGCTTAGCAACGCTATTCTAGAATCATGCATACTCATAATTATCAAAATGCTCTATGCTTGGGCAATTGCCTTTGGGAAGGTAGTTGAGATGCGGCATGTGGAGACATGAGTACTACATTGCCATGATGTTGATGACATGATTTATGAAAAGAGAAATGAAATTAAACAACTGTTTTCGACTGGGGCGGACGGAGGATTTGGGTGGTATCCGGGAAAAGGCAAGTACCGTCCCCGGTCAATTAAGGACCGAGCCATGAAGTTAAGCATGAAACGACCCCCGTACAACCGCACTTCTCGTATGGGTATAGACCTAGCGGAATAGATAGCTGAGCAGAGGCAGTATCCATGCATAGTGGATTCTTGATGTGTGAGGCAGGGGCTCTACAGTGGGGCAGCCATTGGTAGAACCGCGAGGCGGGTGTCTACAATGGTGTCGCCATCGGTAGGACTGCCATGTGAGAATTTTAAACATAATTATAACCTAATGCCTGTGTGAGTCTTTCCTTCCCGGGTGCGCCAGAACTCCCCTCACTGCTAGAAACTATGTACGCCTAGAGTGCATGAGGATGTAAAGTTCATGGAGCGGGTACTGCCAATGCGAGGTTATCGAAAAGCTTTGCCGTGACATGTCTCATGTGTTGGGACGAGGCTCATATGTTGGGCAGTCGCGGAGTGCGGGTAAAGTGTACATCCACTGCAGTGTGAGTAAACCCAATCTATTCGAATAGCCGTGCTCGCGGTTATTGAGCATCGGGACGTGTATTACACTTGGCTAGACTCTAAATTCTTAACTTGTGTGGGATGGGATGTTGCATGATGATTTCTATGCTGATGGAGCCACTTCCTGAGAGGAGGGAAGGTGGACGTCCTCAGAAAACCATGACGACTCGATGGCGGGAAGCTATCCTTGGGATCACAATGGATGGTGGACAGAACCGTCATTGTTTAATATGAACACTGGTACTAAAATTTGATCAGTCTATGCTAGGTCTTAGGCTTGTGAAAAGAATTACAAAACTTGCTTTGTGCAAAAAGAACCATAGCCATTCCTTAAATACCCCTTTATCATGTGCATTGTTGCTGTGGTGACTTGTTGAGTACGGTTGGTACTCACCCTTGCAAATATAAACTTAATCAGAGGCCGGAGATGAAGCTTCGGAGGATCCCTATGCCTATTACCAGGAGGGTGATGAAGACGAAGGCGCTCAATAGGTCTTAGTTACGGTCGTTGCTTGTGGCAATGGCGTGCCGCTGCCTTAACTCCGCTGCCTTACCTATTTCTGTTTTTGGATGTATACTGGACCGCTCGGTCCGATGACTTAAGACTATGCCTGCGGGCTATTGATGTAATAATCCGTATTAGACACTCGTGTATGTGCACTGGTTACTTCAGCTATGGATTCGTGTGTACCAGACTACTTGATCCAGGGAAATGGTACTGTTTACACGATTGATTCCTGTTATAAAAACGGGGGTCCACAAAATTCCATCGTAATAACTTAGTATTGTACTCTTAAGTTTCTAGCTCCATGTACTCTCTCTCTCTCTATATATATATGTATATGTATACATATATATATATATACACACACACATATATATATACATATATACACATATATATATATATACATATATATATATATCCCTTGAAAAGATCAATGCAACACAATAGAATACGACATAATATATATTTTTACATTGTATCAAAGCCTTAGACCAACGTTGCTTGATCCATCCCTATCTTTCCCTCGTGTTGCCTGGAGAGATGAGATCAATCCTATAATTTTCTTAGGGCACCACATCAATTAGCTACCATATATTATCCATAGATTAGATTTTTTATCAATATTGGTATTAGATCAGATCGATCAACCTGTCTCTCGGAGCAACGCTGGCGATGTTTGCGATAAATCCGGTAGTTGCTGAAGCATAACACATGGCTACAGCAGCCACGTTCCACTTTGAGTGAAGTGAACAATTGCGACTAGATTTAAAATCTTTGATTTCTTTTTTTATTCATCTTTTTTGGCTCACCATCATCGATTATATTTCTCGTGGATGGTCCTTCACCAGAAGATACAATTGATGATGACGAAGAAACGAAGAAGATGATAGAAATCCAACCTTTTTTTATATTATGTGTCTGTATTAGTATGAGGAAATAAAAAGAGTCATGAAGTTAACATGCTCGGGAATTGCTTTCCCAGCTGTGACACAGTACTTTCTAGAGAATGGTTGTTTTTGCCAGATGGTATAAATCAGAGGCTGCCACAGATCGAACGTCCTATTTGGTGCAAATCGTGTTATTGAGGAATGTTTCACATGTTTCACCCCTTGGTAAAATTTGTTTCAATGAAAATGTTCCAAATGTTTCACTACTAGAGAAAAATGTTTCAACGCTTGAGAAAAATAGTTTTAACCAAATGCAATATTCAACAATACTTATTGCAACACCAAGAAATCAATTCATGCAACATCAAGTCAAAATGGAATTAAACACCTTAATACAATAAAGTGTAACAAAAAAATACAAATAAGGTGCAACATCACTAAAAAAGCCAACAAAACTACTTTGTCTTCTTCTATTCTAGCCACCGAAAACAAGCGACCAACACGGAAGAGACAAATGAGGTGATGGCATTAGACAAGAACGAGGGCAAATACAACATTCAAACACATACCAATGGCAACACGAATAATCAATAAATGCAACATCGAATCAAAATAGAATGAAACACTATGATGCAATAAAGTGCAATAGGAAAAAAAGATAGGCTGCAACATCGCTAAAAACTCTGACAAAATGAACCCACCTCCATCTTCTTCTTCTACTCTAGCCACCACAACCACCAATGCGGCGGAGGGAGGTGACAATGCAGTGAAGATGCAGCGCGAGGTGTGTGTCCTCCAGCCATCCACGTTAGCCGCCAGATCCCGCGTTGCCGTGCCTAGTCACCGCCGCCGCCGGCGAGGTCCAATGGCTCCACCCTATCCCACATCACCCTACACTCCTGCCACGCCACCTCTGCTACCTGCTGCCGCCGTGTGGCCGCCGGCGAGGTTCAGCGGCTCCTTCCTACCCCGCGCCGCCGCCGTTTGGCCGCCGGCGAGGTTGAGCACCTCCTCCCTATCACGCACCGCTTTGTCCCGGTCGCTGATTTCTCCGTGTGTGGCCGCCGGTGAGGTTCAGCGCCTCCTCCCTACCACACGCCGTCTTGCCCCACCGTCGCCGCTTGGCCGCTGGTGAGGTTGAGCACCTCCTCCCTATCATGCGCCGCCTTGCCCGGCCGCTGATGCTGTCGTGTGGCCACTGGCGATGATGCCTCGCTATCTCTCATGACTCACTTTGAGAAGAGAGAGAGAGTAAGAGATGAGAAAGTGTGGTGGAGGGATGTGGCTGAGAGTTGTGGATAAGAAGGAGGTATCCGATATTTTGCGCTCGTCTGGACGTCTTAAACAAAGCATTTTCGGTATAAATCGCGGACTTGGTGAATAGCAAAAACAGATTAACACCCTTTTCGTTTTGTATAACAAAACAGATGATTTTTTTAAATCAAATTTTGATCAAGTTTATATAAAAATGTAATAACTTTTGTAACACCAAACTAGTTCATTTAATGTACCATTAAGTATATTTTGATAGTATATTTATTAAGTACAGTGTTCGCCTAAACGGCCGCCTAGCCCGTCTAGACGGTGATTAATCGCTAGTCGGCGACAATTTGTCCAGTTTACACCCTAGGAAGTGAATTAGTCGATTTACCACCTAGACGGTCCTAGTTGGTCCTAGGCAACTGTTGACAAAAAACACGAGGCCTGAGAGATCTGCTTAACTTCAGTGCAGGTCCAAAACTCACCTTCGGGTGTGTAAGCGTGCCAGTTGATTTGATCCTGCAATCAACAAGAAATAAAGACAAAAAAAACCGCGATTAATCCTATAAACGATAGCCGATCGGCTAGGTGCCGATGACATATCATTTATCTTTGAGGCGATGTCATGTATATATCGATTGGCGGTCATGAATAAATAAGAAGGAACTAAATCTACTCGATCGGCTGTAGATATTAACAATATATACTCCCTATATCGATATATACTTAAATCAAGTGATTGGGATAGATCGGACGCCATGCCGAGACAGTATAAATCACTTAGATCGAAATATATATTAATAGCGGGACTATATATGTTCATAGCATAGCCGATCAGATAGATCTAGCATGTATCGGCTAATACTCCGATACCACTCTATATTAAGATATTAAGAGCGAATAAAATATATCAAACAGAAGTCTAATATACTTAAATGCAATAAGATCTTAACATGAAGGGAGGATTTAACATATCAATCAAGCATATAGAATAAAAGTAGTTAAATCGGGTAAGATCGGCTGAAACCCCGATACTACCCTAATCGGCAACCAGAAGGCAGGCTAAAGATTGATATTCTAAGCACGACTTAATAGATCAAACTCAACTGATGCAGCATTAAGTATGAAAAGAAGAACAATATCTAGACAATCAAGCCGCTGGAAGTTTCATAGAGTGGTGGATATCCTATATAATCTAAATCAACGTCAAGATCTAACCTAATCGGCTGTACTCTACCAACAGATGCTAGCCGATTGTAAATTAGATAACGATATTGCTAGAGATTATATAAGATATATGATAACTCGATGGATTACATAAACAAGATTAGAGTGTCATAATGATGGAAGCACTAATCCCGATAACGCAAACCGCCATAACAAGTCTTACCTTTTGTTGAAGATCGAAACCGATGCAGCTCAACCCGAAAGCAAGAACTCGTCGAAATAAAATTAAAGCAAAAAAGGGTGGCGATGCGCCGAAGTTGTATTGAACATATGTGTTAATTTTTTACATGAAGCTCGGGGTCTATTTATACCCGAGAATTATAGGATATGTCCATACCGGACACGACTATTATCTCTAACAAACTCTAAGATACCATAAGTCTTTACGGCAGACTTTTGCTCAAACATATCTCTAAGGAAATTACATAAAATATCCTAATTAATAGATACAATTGCCTTCTCAGGACTCTATCCCTGCGTGGCAATCATCATGAAGCATATTAACTCAACCCGATGACGTACACCAAGTCATATTGCCGGAATCGGCTGTATCGGCTAGCCCTGTCTGACTCGAACTCTGCCGATCTTATTGTAGCCGATCTGAATTGCAGCCGATTCTTGCTCTGTTTTTGCAACAGTTTCCGTCTTGGATCCCGCTTCGGTCTGACCTTCACCTCCGATATTGAAGTTACCAAATTTGGTCGTTAACACATGCCCCCCAAGTCCGGAATATTAGATAATGTTTCGGATTTGCCATATACCGACTACGAGTGAAAATCACACTCGCCGTTTTCCGACCGTAACCAGTGCTTTAAATACTAACCGTTGCCCCCGAGAATCTTCACACCGTGACTTCCGTTTTCACCGCTTAAACGAATTCCGTCTCCTCTCTCTCCGGCGATTTCCCCGACGCGCAAGGCGATTCCCAGGCGACTTCCTCCCCGGCCAGATCTCCACCCGTGGCAATGTCGACTTCCGCCGATCCGTCCGCTGCGCCATCAAGCAGTCCGTCTGCTACACCATCAGCCGAGTATGCAGAGGTATGTATCCATTGGTCAGATGCCCTTTTCATACACAGTAGATCGATTTTCTTCATCTCATCTTGTTTTCTTCTTCTCTACCTCTTTTGTACTTGCAGCATCTTTCCAATCTTGTTGCGGTTCCCAATTTGTTGCACAACCAACAATACTTTCTTGGCCCAATCGGCAATCTTGATCCTACTGAATTCATCATAGCCGAAACCAATAGAACCCCTTTTAAGTTAGCCAATCCAAATATAAGCTATTGGAAAAACACTTTTAAGTCTTGGCCTTCTCTTGAGAAAAGCTGGCCTGTATGGTACAAGCGGATATCGGCTAGCAAGCAAGTCCATTGGGATGAAATTGGAATCGGCCAAGCCCTAGCCCTCACAATAGCAAATTCGGCCAAAGATGAACCCCTGATAGCTGCTGCTACTTATTTTTGGTCCAACACTCTCAACGCCTTCCTCTTCAACCAAGGGCCGATGACCCCAACTCTGCTAGATATCATCATGCTCACTGGCTTAGATGTGACCTCGTCGGCTAACCCCATGAGCTTGAATACCAAGAACACCTTCGAGTTCAAGACCAAAAGCATTGGAGGCTGGTCAGGATATATTGCAGCGTATATGGGCAAAGGACCAGTTACCCCTAGAGAACGTGTGGCCTTCCTGCTGATGTGGCTGGAAAAATTCCTCTTCTGCGGATCAAGCTGCGGTCCTACAACCAACTGGCAATTCTTAGCCGAAGCCTTAGAAACAAAGAGACAATTCCCCTTGGGCAAGATTCTCCTCGGCTATCTATACCAAATATTGAATAATGCATCGGCTAAGATAGCCGTCGGCTCAGTGGTTGGAGCAGGCGGACCATGGTGGTTACTGCAAACCTGGCTGAACTTAGTGGTCATGAAAGTTGTCAATCGGCCATCTGTGACAGAAACCGAATTTTCAAGGTTGGAGCCGATTGTGGAAGATGATGGAGAAGAACGCACCCATCGTAGATGCATGTCATACGGAGAATATGCATCTACACCAGCCGATGCGGGAGCAAAACTATTGGCTGAACTTCTGAAGGATTGGTTCTTCAGTTTTTATGATGGATTACGAAAGGATGCTCGAGTTTGGTTCTTCTATGCCGACTCAATGGATTTTGAACTGCCAACCGATTTCAGATTTGAAGACATTAACCATGAAAAATTTTAGCAATCCAGAGAAGTCTTCACTATTGCTATCAGCCCATGTATTCTCCCTGTTGGCATCCATCAAGGGAGAAATATTCAAGTCTCCTATGAGTTTTATCACCCAATAACTTCGGCTAGACAATTTGGAATGGGACAGCTGCCGATCGGCCTATACTTTGCCGACAAGATCCAATGCAGAGGTGACATCTCTTCAACCTTAATGATGGATCGGCTGCTGAACATCCCAGGACCCCAACTTGGAAGCATTGAGAACATAGAATTGGCAAGGTCCAGGAGCAGGGCATTCAACAGATGGTGGGGTGAATGGAAACTGCATTTGTTCCATTAATCGGCTTCCATGTATATGACAGACCTGTTCCCCGATGCTGTTCCTCAGGTAAATCTTTACTTTATCAATTTTGCTTGAATAACTGGTAGCTGATTTGAACCTTGACTAACTTTTTCTCCTGATCTGCAGACAACAGAATCCTCTCCTCCTCGCCAGAGTAACAGTGGCAAGGTCATCAAATATGCCCCAGGTCTAATTCCAAATGGAGGTGGACCATCCCCCTCTGTCATCGGCTATAATGCCCCCAAGACTTCAGCGCTTCTGCAAGGGCTTATCAGAGAACCAGCCGATGCCGGCAAGAAGCGGAAAACCAGATCATCGGCTGCGGATACTTTAGCCCCAGCTTTAAAGAAGAAAACTAAGCCGAGGAAGACCACGCCAGCCGACGATCTGCCTGCTCTAGATCCATCCATCGAACAAGCTCTGGATGAAGAAGTAATTGGAGATGATGTCGATCAAGCCGCAGCTGAAATAAGTAACACAGAAAGAACACCATCAGCTTCACCCAAGCATACCCCTTCAACTCCTTCGGCTCCAGTCCACTTCCTAAGAGTAAGCAGCTTTCCTTGATTCCTTTTTGTAATCGTTTTACTTTATAGCCGATTCCTCACAGTTTTAATAACTACAGAAAAAGAAAACCGCTGTAAGGAAGAAATCGGATGTGTCAACTCCTAAACCGGCTCCACCAGTAAGATACTTTTCATCATCTCACTAGCTAATCTGGGCCAACTATGTCTAACATTTATCCTTTTTGCAGCCTCCTCCTTCTTCTTCTCCTCTTGTGCAGGTGGAATCAGGTGGCCGCACTCAATCGGCTGCAGACAGTCATCATGTTGAAGGAGAAGAACAACTAGCTGCTCCTACTATTCCAGTAAGTTCTGTTGATATAAACTCGAAATCGGCCACTTATGTCTTGATCCTTAATCATCCACGATATTACCTTTTGCAGGTTTTAGCCGATCTGTTCTCCTTCGACATTAAAGATTACCTCGATGAAACAGAAGAAGACACCACCAGTAAAGCAACAACTCTTCTGCCTGATGATGTGAAAAGAACGCTCGAAGACATCTCTCATCGGCTAGAGCATCACTAGATAACCTGGTAACCAACTATGGACCGATCCGGGCAAGGTTCACAGACATCCAGGCTCTTCTTCCAGATGAACTAGTTGACGCCCTCACTCCAGCCGTCTACCTTGAGCAACACCAGTTCAAGCTAGAAAAGGCCAGGCAGAGGTTAGCCGATCGCCGGGAGCGCAAAGACATTGAAGCTACAATCCAGCACAATCGGCAGCTTATACACGCAGAGAAATCCAAGCTTGATCAATTGTCTGAGGGCCCGATCAAATCAAACATCCATCGGCTTGAAGCTCGTAAGATTGACCTCATGGCACAACTCCAAGAATGCAATGCTGAGCTGGATATGGAGCACAAGAAACTAGCCGATCTCCCGCATGCTGTCGAAGAACAGAAGGCAAGGCTGAAATCGGCTATCAAGAACGTCGCTGATATGACCAAATCTTTGAAAATCATCCCTGGAACCGACACTCAAGATGCCCAAGCCATAGAAGAAGTAGAACAGATTAGGCAAAAGGCTATATCGGCTATCCAACGATATTTGTCTCAGTGACTTTCTATGTAATAGACTTTTAGAAAACTTTTGTAATTGGCTAAGATACTCTAGTCCTCGCTACCTTTATAAGATACTCTAGTCCTCGTTGTCTTTATAATCTTTGTTCAAAACTTGCCCAAAAATTTCTTCTATTTGTGTATATATGCCCCCCTAATTTTACAATGCCAGAAGCATTGACAAAATTATAAAACAACTAAGGACGATATAATAATATCGGCCATTGTGCATCGGCGAACCACAGCCAACTACAATAAAAACAACTAAGGGCGATAAAACCATATTGGCCATTGTACATCGGCAAACCACAACCGATTACAATAAAAACGACTAAGGGCGATATAACCATATCGGCCATCTCAAGGCGATGTAAACACATCGGCTATCATGCATCGGCAACAGCAACCGATCATGCGTTGACCCAAATGCTAGGGTAATATTTCTTCAAGTACTTGCCATTCAGCGCACTGCCATAAACCTCTCCATCGAGTCCTTGCAACATGTAAGCTCCCTTATATACCACCTTATGAATCTGGAACGGTCCTTCCCAATTCGGTGACCACTTGCCGAATTTGCTATCTCGAGTCCCAATCGGCAAAATCAACTTCCAAACAAGTTCACTCTCCGAAAAATCTTTGGGCACTACTTTCTTATTATAATGCCGGGCAATTCGCTCCTTATCTCGAGTAACTTTTGCAATACTCATCGGCTGTTAAAGTATCTTGCAGCTCCGTTCTTCTTGAGCCGATTCTAATCTCCCATGGCAAAACGGCTTCATGACCATAAACAAGTTTATAAGGAGGAACCTGTATCGATCCATGACATGCCATCCGATATGACCACAATGCAAAAGCTAACCGAGTATGCCATTGCCGAGGATAATCAGAAATCTTCCTCTTAATCAACTTGATCAAGCTTTTATTAGACGCCTCGGCTTGCCCATTAGCTTGTGCATAATATGGTGAAGAATTCAATAATTCAACTCCCATGCTATCGGCAAACTGAACAAACTCGTCAGATACGAAAATTGAACCCTGGTCTGTTGTAATAGTTTGAGGAATACCAAATCTATAAATAATATGTTCTTGAACAAACTGTATAGCATCCCCAGAATCAATTTTCTTTAAAGGAATCGCCTCTACCCACTTGGTAAAATAATCTGTTGCTACCAATATAAACTTGTGTCCTTTACTCGATGGTGGGCTAATCATGCCGATCATATCAATTCCCCAGCCTCTAAAAGGCCATGGTTTAATAATAGGATTCATAGCCGATGGCGGCGCTCTTTGGATCGCTCCAAACTTCTGACAATCTTGCCAACCTTTATAATATCTGAAACAATCCTCCAGCATCGTCGGCCAAAAATATTCGGCACGTCGAAGCAACCACTTCATTTTATGAGCCGACTGATGAGTGCCACAAATCCCTTCATGAACTGCGCCGATTGCAACTTTTGCCTGATCAACACTCAAACATTTAAGCAATACCCCATCAATCGTCTGATAATAGTGGTCATCATTCAACAAGGTATACTTCAAAGCCTTATAACGCAATTTTCGCGAAACCGATTGAGATGGATTTCGTAAGTATTGAAACACATCATATCTCCAATCATCGGCTGCAACCGTAGCAATCTCTGTCTCAATATCTTTTGTCATCGGCTTGTATCCCGACGCCCCTTGAGCCAAGTCATTAGCTTCCATATTCTGTTCTCGAGATATGTGCTTCAAAGTCACTAGCCAAAACTCATTCATCAACTTCCGGCATTTTTCGTGGTAAATTATCAATGTATCGTCTTTGCACTTATACTCTCCTGCCAATTGACTAATTACCAACAACGAATCACCCATAATTTCAATAGCATCGGCTTCAACTTCC
This sequence comes from Oryza meridionalis, assembly GCA_000338895.3. Lineage (NCBI taxonomy): Eukaryota > Viridiplantae > Streptophyta > Magnoliopsida > Poales > Poaceae > Oryza > Oryza meridionalis. The sequence goes on along the minus strand of CM002526.2, from coordinate 36,304,845 downwards.
TGAAGCAACTGCGATCCTTTCAAAATTGCCTCATATTCAGCCTGATTATTAGTCACATGATGTTTAATAGAATAGGCAAACTCAAAACGTGCCCCCCAAGGCAAAATTTCAACCAAGCCGATACCACAACCATGAGCGCATACAGATCCATCAAAGAACAATGTCCAAGGCATAATGTCAACCAAGCCGATTGAATCATCACGGTGATCCACAATAAAATCGGCTACAGCCTGTCCCTTAATCGCCTTTGGTGACTCGTACCGAAGATCAAACTCCGTTAAGGAAAATATCCACTTGTCGATTCTCCCTTTCAAAATCGGAGCCGATAGCATGTACTTGATCACATCGGCTTTACATACCACGGTGCATTCATTGGACAATAGGTAACGCCTTAACTTAGTGCAAGAGAAATATAAGTACAAGCACAATTTTTCCACAGGAGAGTACCTTGTTTCTGCATCCAAGAGCCAGCAACTTAAATAGAACACTGCCATTTCTTTTCCTTCAAGCTCTTGAATCAACACTGAACCAATCGACTTGTCACCAGTCGATAAGTATAACCTGAAAGGTATCCCTTTTTGTGGAGGAATTAAAACTGGCGGGGAACTAAGATATTCCTTGATATTATCCAAAGCTTTCTGTTGCTCTGCCCCCAAGTAAATTGCTGATCGGCCTTCAACTTTAATAACGGTGTAAAGGGCTCTAATCTTCCAAATAAATTAGAAATAAATCTCCTGACGAAATTTACCTTGCCGATCAACTTCTGTAACTTCTTCTTGTCCTCTGGAGGTTGAATCTTCTGAATAGCATTAATACTCCTCTGAGCAATCTCAATCCCCCTTTCATGAACAAGAAATCCCAAGAACTGGCCAGCCGATACACCAAAAGCATACTTTGTCGGATTCATCTTCAAGCCATATTTCCTGGTTCTTTCGAAAACTTTTCTCAAATCAGCTATATGGTCCTCTATTTCTTTAGATTTAACAACCACATCATCAATATAGGCTTCAACCAACCAGCCGATCAAATCATGATATATATAATGCATAGCTCTTTGATACGTAGCTCCAGCACTCTTCAAGCCGAAAGTCATTACAACCCACTCAAACAAGCCGATTACACCAGGACACCTGAAAGCTGTCTTATGGATATCTTCTTCGGCCATGAAAATCTGATTATATCCCGCGTTTCCATCCATAAAACTTAATATTTTATGTCCTGAAGCAGCATCAACCAACTGATCGGCCACTGGCATCGGATATTCATCTTTCGGGGTAGCTTTATTCAAATCTCTAAAATCAATGCACACCCTCACCTTACCGTTTTTCTTGACAACAGGAACTATACTAGAAACCCATTCAGCATATCGGCAAGGACGAATAAAACCCGCATCATACAAACGTTTGATTTCAGCCTTGACAGGTTCAAGCATATCGGCTTTGCATCTCCTCGAAGGCTGCTGGTGTGGTTTAATCCCTGGTTTGGGAGGTAGCCGATGTTCAACGATTGACCGGTTGAGTCCTGGCATCTCATAATATTCCCAAGCGAAGCAATCTCTAAATTCTTTCAAAAACTCTATCAGCTTGATCCTAAACTCTGAAGATAAATCCTTGCTAATGAATGTCGGCCTCGGTCGATCGCCTGGACCTATATCCAGCTCCTCTAAATCATCAACCGACATGAAACCTTGACCTTGCTTGTCATCGAGATCATCTACTGTGTCCTTATTGTAAACGTTTGAACCCTCCACGACGCCCTCAAAGTAATAGCTTGGGTCCTCCATCTTCAATCGACTGTCGGCTGGCACAATCTCAACTTTGTCGTCTTACCATTAAATCAAGCATTGGTGCATGGTCGAAGGAACACAACAATTAGCATGAATCCAATCCCTTCCAAGCAACAAGCTGTAAGAACCTTTCCCATCGATGACAAAAAATGTGGTAGGAATAGTTTTACTGCCGACGGTCATTTCCACGTTCAGAACACCCTTTGTTTCTGATGGATTGCCACCAAAATCTTTGAGCACCATGTTTGTCTTGATGAGATCCTCGGTATTTCTACCCAATTTCCTAAATGTAGCATAAGGCATCAAATTTACCGCAGCCCCACCATCGACCATTATCTTAGACATCGGCTTCCCATTGACATAACCATTTATATACAATGGCTTAAGGTGCTGATTCTCTGTCCCCTCAGGCTGTTCAAAAACAGTCTGTTCTGGTGATAGAACTAACTTAGCCGATTCTTCTTCCACTTCGTCGACATCGGCCTGATCAATCCCAAATTCGGCTGGCAGGGTAAAAACCATGTTAATTGATGCTGTTACCACACTTTTCCCTTTTGCCAACCTCTCTGCCTCATCGGCTAGGACATCATCGGCTCCAGAAGCCTGACCCTTGATACGCCACTCCTGCCTCGGTTGCGCCTTCCTCAGCCGATGATTAATTTCTTGCTCGACCTCCTGAAAGCGTTCCCTGTTCCTCAATCTCTGCACCCTTCTCTTCTGACTCTTTGTAAAAATACCAGAAGGACACCACTGAGTTTTCCCATCCTCGTCATCCTCCAAGTAACTATGCCGATTTACCAGGCCCAACCTTTGATGAACAGGGACTCTTGTTTGCTTCAGCCGATTGCTTTCATTGTATGATCGGCTCGAACTTTCCGCAACATCACCGCATCCAGGACAATCCTCAACAGTTGGTAACCTCATACCCTCATTCCAGCAGAATCTAAAGAATTCACAGTCCCAATGAGGATCGAAACTACCATCATCCTCTTCATAACACCTCTCTTGTTGCTTGTCGAATTTTCTTTGATACTTATTTATAACCCTGGCTGAATTCATCTGAAAACCTTTCGTACGTCTTGCATCGGCTGCTCGGCCAGCGGTGTGCACCATGTTAACTAGAAAAGGATTACCATCAACCTTCATCGGCCGCTTGGAATCATCAAACTTAATCTTGCCTCCCTCAATGGCGACCTGAATCTGTTGTCTGAAAACTTTACAGTCGTTAGTAGAATGAGATCCAGAATTATGCCATTTGCAATATCTCTTCTTGCCCAATTCCTCAGCCGATGGAATCGTATGACCAGGAGGAAGCTGGATTTGCTTTTCTCGAAGGAGCAGATCAAAAATTTTGTCAGCCTTGGTAATATCAAAATCATACATCTCTTCTTTCCCAGAGTTCTTCACCCACTGGCATGGTATAACTTTTTTACTCCTTACCCATTCAGCTGCAGCTATCTCAGAGTCATCATCATCATCATCCGACCCATACACATAAGGACACACATGATTAACCTTCTTAGAGTTCTTCCTAGCTTCCGCAAACCTCTGTTCATGCAATGTTACCTTCTGTATAAGATGTGACAAACTATCAAAGTCTTTAGATGAGAATTTCTCCTTAATCGGACCAATCATGCCCTGAAAGGCTAAATTGGCTAATTGAGAATTAGTCGAACTTAAGCTGAAGCACTTATTCCTCATTTCCCTGAATCTCTGAATATACTCATGCACGGGTTCGTTATGCCTTTGCTTAATCGCGGTCAAATTGGATAATTTCTTCTCATGAACTCCGCTGTAGAAATAGCTGTGAAATTGTTTCTCCAAGTCGACCCAGCTGTTTATTGACCCATATGGCAAGGAAGAAAACCAAGTAAAAGCCGATCCAGACAAGGACAACCGGAATAGCCTAACTCTCAGAGCGTCTATAGCCGATGCTTCACCACATTGAGCTAAAAATCGGCTAATGTGTTCATAAGTTGACACACCATCTTGTCCCAAAAACTTGGAGAAATCTGGAACTTTAAATCAGTTAGGAAGAGGAACTCTTTCAAACCACTCAGGGTAAGGTTGCCGATACAAGTTTCCAGTGTCCTTTGGTTTGAGCCCAAACTGCTCCCTCATCACATCAGAAATCACATCGGCCCATGGTCGTTGCTAAGTTGCTCCTTGCGATTGTTGCTGCATCGGCTCAAACTGATTATACTAAGGAGAAAACTGAGGCTGATTTAGCCCCCCTTGCTGATATTGGGCTTATGGAGAGGGAGGTCGATACTGATAATTCAAATTGCCCCCTTGGTAATTCTGGTAATTCGGCTGAATATTTTGCACCAAGTGCTCGGGTACAATCTGAGGCATTACCATACCGTCTGGCTGCACGTGGTGAACCAAATGCTCTGGAACAATCTGATTCAGGGCGTGTCCAGCCGATTGTCCAGCCGATTGATTCATCAAGCCTTGCTGTGGAATCGGCTGGACAGTTTGCTGTCTTGGTGGCATTTGTTGAATCGGTTGCACAACCTGATGTCTTGGTGGCGTTTGTTGAATCGGCTGTTCCTGGATTGGATCAACGGTAGGTTGAGGAGGTAAAAACGTAGCAGCAGCCTGGTCTTGCGTCAGCCGATTTGTCGTCTGCCCGCTATGCTGTGACTGCTCCCTCATCAACAGCCAAGGATTAATCGGCTGTCCTGGTGCCGATGCTGTTGGAGCAGGTAAAGGAGTCAATGGCGGTATTGTCGGCTGAGCTGATGGTGCAATGGAAGAAACTGCTTGAACAGATGGCTGAGTGCCGGTAATCAAAGGCCGATAATTTGGAAAGACGCCTCCCTGCAAATAAACTGGTCCTGCAGCCTGATGCTCGGCTATTGATCCGTCGGCTATTGACTTCATCAAGTTTGACAAAGTGTTAACTAACTCCCCAGACTGATTGATCAAAGCATTGTGCACGGCATAATCCACTCGATCTTGAAAGTTGTTGAAGAAATCCTGCGCTGTCTCGCCGTCTTGATTAAGATTTCCTCCTTGCAGCCCATGAACACCATCACCTTGAACTCCATGTACCCCTTGAGAGTTGTCACCCTGAGTCTCGTAAGCTGAGCCATCGGTAGCACCTTTGTCGCCTAGTTGAGCCGATTCTGAGGCTTTCTTCCCTTCTCCTTCCTTAGAAGTACTAGTCTCAGGCTCATCAGGAACTATCTTTACCTTGTATTTCTGAACAAATGTTCCCTTGCGAGTCTGCATGAATGAGTTTAAGAATTGAACCCGCGCTTGTTGCATCATTGCTTCAAAATCATTCTTCTGATCAGGAGTGAACTTTTCCGGATCAACAACCACTACATTTCCTTCATTGATTTCCCCCAAGCCTAGCCTCTGGATTTTTTCCTTAACTGCCCCTGGGCTAGCCGAGGATGGTGAAGGTGGTAGCTTCTCAGCCATGAGGGAAATTGTCTTCTGACTTCTAATCGGTCCCACCAGGCGTGCCAAAAGTGTGTTGACAGAAAACACGAGGCCTGGGAGATCTGCTTAACTCCAGTGCAGGTCCAAAACTCACCTTCGGGTGTGTAAGCGTGCCAGTTGATTTGATCCTGCAATCAACAAGAAATAAAGACAAAGAAACCGCGATTAATCCTATAAACGATAGCCGATCGGCTAGGTGCCGATGACATATCATTTATCTTTGAGCCGATGTCATGTATACATCGATCTGCGGTCATGAATAAATAAGAAGGAACTAAATCTACTCGATCGGCTGTAGATATTAACAATATATACTCCCTATATCGATATATACTTAAATCAAGTGATTGGGATAGATCGGACGCCATGCCGAGACAGTATAAATCACTTAGATCGAAATATATATTAATAGCGGGACTATATATGTTCATAGCATAGCCGATCAGATAGATCTAGCATGTATCGGCTAATACTCCGATACCACTCTATATTAAGATATTAAGAGCGAATAAAATATATTAAACAGAAGTCTAATATACTTAAATGCAATAAGATCTTAACATGAAGGGAGGATTTAACATATCAATCAAGCATATAGAATAAAAGTAGTTAAATCGGGTAAGATCGGCTGAAACCCCGATACTACCCTAATCGGCAACCAGAAGGCAGGCTAAAGATTAATATTCTAAGCACGACTTAATAGATCAAACTCAACTGATGCAGCATTAAGTATGAAAAGAAGAACAATATCTAGACAATCAAGCCGCTGGAAGTTTCATAGAGTGGTGGATATCCTATATAATCTAAATCAACGTCAAGATCTAACCTAATCGGCTGTACTCTACCAACAGATGCTAGCCGATTGTAAATTAGATAACGATATTGCTAGAGATTATATAAGATATATGATAACTCGACGGATTACATAAATAAGATTAGAGTGTCATAATGATGGAAGCACTAATCCCGATAACGCAAACCGCCATAACAAGTCTTACCTTTTGTTGAAGATCGAAACCGATGCAGCTCAACCCGAAAGCAAGAACTCGTCAAAATAAAATTAAAGCAAAAAAGGGTGGCGATGCGCCGAAGTTGTATTGAACATATGTGTTAATTTTTTACATGAAGCTCGGGGTCTATTTATACCCGAGAATTACAGGATATGTCCATACCGGACACGACTATTATCTCTAACAAACTCTAAGATACCATAAGTCTTTACGGCAGACTTTTGCCCAAACATATCTCTAAGGAAATTACATAAAATATCCTAATTAATAGATACAATTGCCTTCTCAGGACTCTATCCCTGTGTGGCAATCATCATGAAGCAAATTAACTCAACCCGATGACGTACACCAAGTCATATTGCCGGAATCGGCTGTATCGGTTAGCCCTGTCCGACTCGAACTCTGTCGATCTTATCGTAGCCGATCTGAATTGCAGCCGATTCTTGTTCTGTTTTCGCAACAGTTTCCATCTTGGATCCCGCTTCGGTCTGACCTTCACCTCCGATATTGAAGTTACCAAATTTGGTCGTTAACAGCAGCCTGGACAGCTTGGACAGGACGGTGCCTGGGCGCAATTGGACAACGGGACAATGCGTCTAGGCTGCAACTAGGCGATAGAAATCAAAATTTGGGCGCGATAAAATTTAGAAACGCCGCGCGGGACCAGCTCGGTATAGAAGGGGATTTAGGTTACCTTATTTGAGAGCCTAGAGAGAGAGCACAACCCCTACCTACTCCCCTTTTTCACGCCGCCACGAGCGACGGCTCCGCCGCTGCGCCCATCGATCTTCCACCATGCCGCTACGTTCTTCCCGATCTCCTCCTCTGCTGCTCCACGTTCTTCCCCCTCCTCCTCTGCTACTCCTGCTCTCCCTCTCATCCTTCATCCTTACCGTCAATGGAAGGTGGCAAACACACTGATTGAAGCAGTCAAGTACGGAACCACTCAAGCAGCCTACGCCAACCCTAGATCAGGCCATCAGGTGATCAGGCTCCCCTCCACCACCTCACCTCTTCTGTTCTTCCAGTTCCAGGTAAATTTTTCTTCCTCTCTCCTAGCTCCAGCTCCTCAGATCTGTATGTATGTGATGTGTTGGTGTTGATGCTGTACTGCTACTCCCCTAGCCTGCTATGCTATATATATATATATATACTAAATATTTATATAAAGTTATGATTTATGAATTACGATGCACATGTACAGTGGCTATGCTAATGTATGTTCGCTATTCTTATGAATTTGTACTAAACCCAATGCTATTTGTCTAAATGCCTATATTTACTGAGTACCGAATGTCAAGAATCAGTATTTTTATGTGAAAGAAATATAAAAAATGCCTAATTTGCCTAATCCGTCTAGTCACCGCCTAATCAGCCTAGTCGCTAGTCAGTAGGTGGCCGTCCGACTAGCGTTTAGTGACTAGGTGAACACTGATTAAGTAAGGCCTGGGAATATTTGATCTGGTACGGTATAACCGAAACTCTATCCCTTCCGAGTAGAACTTTGGAAATCGCTTGACTCGTATAGATATTTTCCGTAATTTGGGACGAATTCCAAACAACGTATATAGAAACGATCCGTGCACGTGAAGGTATACCTTATCGATTCCATAAGTCGCAGGATAGAAGGTATGCCTTATCCGTAAACTTGACAAAAGTCTAAAAAAAATTAAAAATAATAATAAAATATGTCATTTCACAATTTCAAATTCTACTTATATAAAAAGAGATAAAAATCATTCTTTTGCTAGGAGGTTTATAAAAGAGTTGTATACTTGATAGTACCATTTTACCATCAGAACATGTATACTTGACAATGCTGTACTGATTTCCGAACAAGCGGTAATTAATAACTAATCAGAAATTTTCTTTAAAAAAATCATATTATTTTGCTACAAGGATGTTCAGAAAAGAGTTGAACTCATTCTCTGCCAGTCGCAAGATCGAAGTGTTTCATGCATCGGAGCAAAGAGTACAGATCCACCTCGTGCAAGCGTGCCTTGGAGATGGAGCCCGACCACCTCGTGCTAACGCGGCGCACAACGAGCGCCTCTTTCGTCGCCAGGTTGAGCTGCACGAGCCCAAAACGATGCAAGCGCAAGAGCACGACACCACTCCTCTCCCCGAACCCCTCGAAGAAGACGTTGCTGTACATTCTCTCGGCTTCCACGCTCCGGTCGATCGCCAGCCTCGTGATCACCACCTGCCGGCTCCACCTCGCCGCCGTCGTCGCCGCCGCCGTCGCTTCTTCCTCCAACGTCCACACCGAGATCAGCTCGCGCTCCGCCACGACCAGGCTCAACGCCGTGCCGCCCCGCGACGCGGCCAGCATCAGCTCATGGCTGTCCTTCCTGCAGCCCAGCATCTTGTCGGCGGAGCCCGGCGGTAGCTCCATCGTCGCGGCGCACGCCGCGTCGACGCGCAGGGAGAAGATGACCACGCCGTGGGCTTGGAGCTCCCAGTACCGCTCCGTGCCGGCGAGCCAGTGCACGGCGCGCCCGACGATGGCCGGGAACGTGGTGAACGGCATCGGGATGGAGGGCTTCCGGTGGCCGGCGTCCATGCGGATCGTACGGGCGGCGCCCCATCCGCCGCCGCCGCCATCGAACGAGAATGTCTGGGTGTGCAGCTCGTTGTCCGCGACGAGCAGCTCGAACGAGCGGCCGGCGTCGCCGACGTCGAGCAACGCCGGCGGGTAGATTAACCTTCTCTTGACTTTCATGGCACGATCCATGGCAGGGAGAGAGGTGACGTCGCCGGTGATGGTGTTGCAGACGCACATGTTGAAACGGTCGGGGGCGGCGTAGACGTAGTCCTCGAGGACGACGACGAGGCCGTCGCGCGACACCATGGGCTCGAAAGTGTTGAGGATACCGGCGTCGAAGCGGGGGAGAGGCGAGGACGATGGTGACGACGCGGCCTGTGTCGTTACGCCCACAAAGGTGTTAAGATCACAGCGGAACCTGTAGGAGACGCCGCGGAGGAGGCTGGTCGCGGCGTTGCTGCCGCCGGCGCGGTGCCGGCGGCAGAATTCCTCCTCCAGGATGCGGCCGCGGAGCGACCTGCAGGTGGCGGCGCAACGAACTATGGACACAATGTCTGAGCGTACGGCGATCTCAAGCATGAGATCGTCCGGGAGGATCGTCGACGCCATCCGTGTGATCGAGCGTGGTACACGATTGCTGATTGACTGCAGGTTGACAGGTTACCTGTTTGTACTAATAGTTATTATTAGGAAAAGAGTTTGAAGGTAACAAATATAAAGAAATCTATGGGTCTGTTTAGATCCTAGCATATTTTTTTCCCTTACGATTAATTCTACTCTAAGTAGAATACTTTAAGTATATTGCATCGGAGCATCTCCCTTGGACATATGCATGAAGCATTAAATCTCTATCTCTTCTCTTCTCTATCTCTACTATTATAAAAATTGAAGATGTTTTTGCCGGTATTTTGGTACGTCATCCGTGTATGAATCGGTTTTTAAGTTTGTTCGCTTTTGGAAATACAAATCCGTATTTGATTCGGTTTTTAAGTTTATTCTTTTTTAGAAATATAGAAGGAATCTATAAGAAATCTCTTTAAGAAAAACTCGCATGCTAACTTGAAACAATCATACTCCTAATTGCAGCTCATTATTTTCTAACAAAATATATATCCAAGCGAATTTAACACGGTGAATTCATCTTAACTAACCGATGTCTTTACCCGTTGCAACGCACGGACATTTTTTTTCTAGTATAGAAAAAAAACTAATTATACAGATTGCATGTAAAAATTTTTTTCTAGTATAGCAAAAAAAAAACTAATTATACAGATTGCATGTAAATTACAAGATGAATTTTTAAAGCCTAATTGTTCCATGATCTAACAATGAGGCGCTAAGTAAACATTAATTTGCTAATGATGGATTAATTAAGCTTAATAAATTCATTTTGCAGTTTACATGAGAAATTTGTAATTTGTTTTGTTGTTAGTCTACGTATAATATTTCAAATATATGACCGTATATCGGATGTGACACGCCAAACCATTTCACCTAAACACGGCCTATACCATTATTACACGAGATCGGGGAATTCTCTAGCGGCCGTGTGTGATGCGAGATACTCTCGAACGGCTGTTTCCTTGGGAGATAATTTCGCGAATAAAGAAACCAGACGGTGCACGTATCGTATATATCGATCACCTAAATTTCCAAAATTTATCGCTGTTTACATCTAAAATCACGGGGTGGCTCAGTGCCGGGCCGGCCGCGCAACCGGCGCTTCATCAACCTAATACACACCGGAATTTACTACGTAATATACGTACGTGCAGGTGTAGAGATTGACCTCTCGCACAAGTCAAGCGGGCGTGGACGACGAAGTCGCGCACCGGCCGTGCCCCCACTCGCGAACCCATCGATAGCTTACACGCCTCGACCACGACCACGACCACGACGACAACGATACCACGAAACCACCGTGCAATTTCCACGTCAAGCCGTCCACTTCCCCCACGACCACCAGCGCCCGATCGAGCGGGCTCGAGGAGGCCATGTCCGGCGGCGCCGAGTCCAGCGGCGACTCGCTGATGGTGTCCCGCGAGGCGTCGCGGCAGCGGCGGCGGCGGGAGCGGGCTGCGGCGGTCGAGCGATTCGTCGGGGTGCCGCTCGCCGACGTGGTCAGGGAGAACGCGCTCGTGCACCTCCCGCCGGCGGCGGCGGCGCGCCTCCGCGTCGTGCACCCGTCGTGGGCGAGCCACATGTCGTCCCCGATCTTCGCCGTCGCGCACGCGGCCGCCCCGCGGCGGGTCTCCGGGGTGTTCGTCCCCTTGGCGGGGTTCCTCCCCTTCGACGGCGACGACGACGCCGTGCCGTCCCCGTCGCTCTCGTTCGTGCCGGCCTCGTCGGAGCTCGTCGTGCTGTCGTCGTCGCGCGGGGTCGCCTGCTGCTTCTCCCCCGCCGACGACGCGTACGCCGTGTGCAACCCGGCCACGGCGTCGTGGACGGCCGTCCCGCCCCCGCCGTGCCGGTCCTGGCCGCGCCCGGCGATCGTCGTCCTCTTCGACACGAGCGCCTACAACTTCCGCGGCGACTTCACGCTCGTCTGCCCCTTCGAGTCGGAGCCGGGTTCTTCCGGCGCCTACTGCTTCCAGGTGTTCACGTCCGGGACCGGCGCGTGGTGTGTCACCGACGCGATGGCGCCAGCCGAAGGGCTCGTCGCCGCGTCGGGCGTGGCGGCCGGCGCCACGGCGTGGTGGCGGACGAGCATCGGCACCGCGGTGGGGTACACCCCTGTCACGGGGCGCGTCGACCTCGTCACCTGCCCCGGCGACAGTGACCAGTGGGAGATCGGATCGGCCGCGGGCATGCTCCACTGCGCCGTGATCGACGGCGGCGACGCGGTGGTGTTCCGGCTGCACGACCACGGAATCTGGGAGGTGACCACCAGGCTCGCCGTCGCAGAGATACTGCAACCATCTCAGCCGCCGCCGGCGAGGGCGATGACGTCCACGGAGATCGTGGCGTCCCAGCAGCCGGCGCCCGCGCACGAGCACGACGAGTCCGGCGCGGAGGAGGAGGAGGAGGGCTCGCGCGCTGTTGTCGCCGCGGCGAATGCACCACTCCGGCTGGACGACGGGGTGCGGCTGCTGGGTTTCCAGGGCGCGGAGGTGGAGGTGGTGGTGCTGGCAGGGAGGCGCCTGGTGGCGTTCGACGCGCGGACGCGGCGGCGGCGCGAGGTGGCCGTGCCGGACGAGGTCGACGCGACATGGGACGGCGCGGAGCACGCGGCGCACATCAACACCCTCGCGCTGATCGCGCCGGCCGCTCTCGCGGCCGAGCCGCCGCTCGCGGAGCAGGCCGGCTGATCATGAGGTGGCAATGGCATCATCTTAGCGAATCTTACTGAATGCATGGCGATCAATCACTCGATCTAAGAGTAAGTTTGTGGATGTCAAGTTCCATTTTGAGAAATTTAACTCCCAAGCTGCAATAAATTGTGTGTATTAATCATCAGATGAGCTTTTTCCGCAGTTCAATATATGTTTTTCAAATAGTTTTTGGGTGAGGTACTTGCGAGTTGAGTTGATCTATACTTTAACAGTGGGAAAATGAATAGCCACTTTGTCACTTTTTTTTTTGTTCTTGTCTTGATGCTCGTTAAATTGCATGATTTAGCTTCAAACTCGAAACGACAATATGGATGTGTACCGAGTGTGTATAAGTCTTATGCTTTTACCAGAGCTTTCCCTGCAAGTAATGCTGCCGTGTCATTGCACTTATCTTAACTGCCATTAGCCGACAATTGCCGAGAAAAAGTAAAGGGGAGGGGAGAAAATAAAGGTAACTGTGGGCTGTGTTGCACCATGATACAACCATTGGGGCATGGTCTTCCCAAGCTAGCCTTTGCACAGGACTCCAGTCCTTTATACTCATCTGAAAGACCGCGCTTCTTTCCGTGACACATGTCCAGTACGAATCTCAGTGCAAATAGTCTCTTCTTCCTCATCGGTCCCCCATCTCTTCCAGTTCCATTCCATGTCCTCATGAGACCAACGCATGACTGTGGTCAATCCTGCTAGCCCTTGCCCGTCCATGTTGCCTCCGGCCACGGTGCTTGACGGTGGCATCACCGCCGTCTCCAAAACTGGAATGTTTATTGTATTTTTTAACACAGTAATATCATAAGCAAACACAATCAGAACTGCTAACCAAGTCTCAGTTCTTCAGTTTCTGTACTTGAAGCAATAGTGCTACAGGTTACTAGGGTAATTTATTTTAATAAACTTAGCTTCGGTCATATAAGCTTAAAAGGCAAATGATGGAAAAGTAATAAACCTATAGTTTTAAATAAAAATCCTAGGCTTCCTACAACTTGCAGTCACGGTCAACACGAAACGAATATCCCCAAAACACAAACAAGTTACAAGTCCTTAATCCTTAATACTCAAGGAAAAGGAGATGTCAGTCACGGTCACAGCCCTCACAGGAAAACGATCCCAACTCCGACTCACGCTCACGGCTCATGTTGTTGCGGTGTTCCCAACGACGAAATTCCCGTATCAACTCGGATTCTTCCTTCTGAAACTGAATTGGACATCGGCACACAGCGCCGATCGAGTTCGAATCCTACACCCGTATCCACCCCTATATACGCAGCGCGCCTCGCCGCCTCCAAACCTCACAGCGAAATCTGATCACCACCCCACCAACCCAGAGTTCACCACGATCGATTCGACACTTCGATCTACGCACGAGCGCCGCAGCCGAGAACTCATGCACGCAGCAGCCGCCGCCGAGGAGGAAGAGGAGAGCGCAGCACCGGCCATGGAGGACTGGGTCGTTCTCAGCGACAGCGACGGCGACAGCGTGGAGCTCCACGACGGTAGCGACGTCGGCGGCTCCGACAGCGAGAGCAGCTTCGCGGTCGTGCAGGTCCGCGGCCGTGCCGCTGCGGCCGTCGCCGCCGACACGCCGGCGGCGCTGCCGCACACGACGATCGCCGTGGAGGCCGTGCCGCAGCCTTCGCCTTCGCCTTCGCCGCCGGGGTTCTTTAAGACCGTGTCCTACCGCCAGGCGTTCTCGGGAATAGCTTCCGAGCACGTCGCAGCTTCTTCTCACGCTCCGGTGCTCGATGCGGCAGAGGAGGACAAGGAGGACATTACCGAGGTGTCTCCGGTGATCGCCGGAGGTGAGCACGAGAACGCCGAGATATCTGACGTGGCAGAGAGCAACAATGACCACGTCGACTCCAAGATCACTGCCAAGGACACGACCTTCTCCGGAGAGGAGGACTTGGATGATGAGACCGACGGTGACATTGAATGTTTTGATGAGGAGGATGGAATCTGCGAGGAGAACCCCGATGACGAAATCTTCGACGACGATGAGGAGGAGAGCGATCCCGAGGAGGACGACACTGGAAGCTCTGACTTGGAGACCGATTCCGATGAGTATACTGAAAGCACGGACGAGGAGAGCGATTACGAGGAGGAGGATACCACTGACTTGGAGAGCGATTCTGACGAAGATACTGAAAGCACTGACGAGGAGAGCGATTACGAGGAGGAGATCGATGATGAGGAGATTGACGATGAATCTATTGAGGAGGACATTAACCTGGATGATGAGCTCATGGGTTTCGCTAGTGGCCTGTTCGGTGACGATGACACTGAATCTTCCCATGACGAGGAGGACCTAGATGATGATGATGAGAGCCTCGACGACGATGGCTCTGAATGCTTTGATGAAGAGGACATAATCTGCGCGGAGAACCCGGACGATGAAATCTTCGACGATGAATCCATGGACACCGGAAGCTCTGACGAGGAGGAGAGCGACGACGAGGAGGACAGCTATTCTGATGAGGAGATTGACGACGAGGAGGAGAGCGATTGTGACGAGGAGATCGATGATGAGGAGGAGGAGGAGGAGCACGGTGGTAATAAGTACGACGCCATTGACAACGAAAGCTTCGATGAGGAGGAGAGCGTCTGCATGGAGCAGAGCTATGCTGAAGAGGAGTGGCCGGAGTTCACCGGTGTCCCTGTCAGCTACGACGACATCGACACCGACTCTAACATGGAGATCGACGGCGGCAAGTACGACGACATTGACAGTGAGAACTTGCATGAGGAGGAGAGCGTTTCCGACGAGCAGAGTGACGATGAGGAGGAGCCCGAGGAGTTCGCCGGTGGCGGATACGATGACATCGACTACGAAAGCCTTAACGGTCAGGACGACCTCGAGGAGTACCTCCAGGTTCTCGCCGATGGTGGCATTGACAATGAAAGCTTTGGTGAGGAGGAAAGCGTCTTGGACGATGAGGTCCTGGATTTCTTCCATGGCTTGAGCGATGAGTTCCTGGATTTCTTCTATGGCGACACGCTCTACGACGATGAAACTGAAAGCTCCTGCGACGAGGAGTGCGAGCACGTGTGCGTCTGTGGCCGCTGCATGGAGCTCATCGACGGCGAGGAGTTCTATCAGCTCACCGGAGACGAGTTCGATGCCATGCCGCTTGGAGAGGAGATCGGTGGCGACGCAAGCGGCGCCGACGAGGAGGAGCCCTCTGACGCCGGGGAGAGCGACGGCGACACTGCTCACGACACCGGCGATGGCGAGGTGCACGGTGACAGCGCCGACATGGCAGGCGAGAATAGCGCGGCGGCGGCGGCCGAGCCGGCGTCCACGCCGTCGCAGTTCCAGCAGGCGATGCTACAAGCGGCGGCGCGGGACCAGGCTGCAGCGGCGATGGTGAGGGCGGCCGACGCGATCGATTCGTACATGCAGGCCGCCGCCGGTGGGCTGGCGGCGCACGACGTGGAGGCGCTGTCGCAGGGAGCCACGAGCCTGCGCGCCATGGCGGCCGCGCCCAGCTTCGCCGTTGGCGTTGACGTTAGCGCGAGCAACACGGCGGCGGCGGCGGCGGCGGCCTTCCTCCCTGATCCGCTCGCACGCCAAGACGGGGTGGTTTCGCTTGCAGTCTTCTACCTGCTCTTTGGTGTCGTGTACCTTCTTCTACGAATCTGCGCATTGAATTAGAATTAGGGATTTATTAGGGAGTGATGCTAATAAAGTTTGTGGTTTAGTACTGCAAATATCAATGTATAGTACTTCATTTATTATGTTCTTTTATTATATATGGTATATATGATATGATACGAATCATATGATCGATCGTGATTGACTGATGGTATATGTTTGTTACTCCTAATTTGCCTGTTTTTTTCTTGAAATTTCTCAAGTTGTATATGTAGTAAGTACGAACAAAATCCTCGAATTGGGTTTAGTCGGAATAAATTTGGTCGAGATTCAATCGATGAAAACAGGGGTTGATATTCCATTATATTTACTGGTCTTATTTTGGCAATGAAAGTTTATAAAAAGCATTGGCAATGTAATACTACTATTAATAACGTTTAAAAAGAAAGAAAAATAGTTTACATATGGTGATATCAACGAGGCAATACGGCACCATTGTAAAAACCCAACTCACTGAAACTGGGCCCAGCCAAACGTGGCCCACATCCCAATCAGAGTTATGCACAAGTTTAAATGCGCGATTTGTAGGGGATTTGGTAGATAAGATCGCAACTTACGCTAACTAAACGCAAGAATCAAGGAACGTAACAAGAGAGGACTCGTGAAGGGTTTATACATGTTCTCCTGATCATCAGCAGCAAAGAGAGCCGGCACGAACCCTAGATGGCGAAGAGGCCAGCCGCCATGGATGAGTGGGTCATCCTCAGCGACGGCGAGGGCAACACGGCGGCGGCGGTCCTCGACGGCAGCGACAGCGACGGCACCGCCTCCTCCGACGACAGCGACACCGCCGCCTCCGATGTCTACAACTACATGGCCAGGTCACGCCCCCTCGTCTCCCACTTCGTCGGTGGCGGCGGCGGCGGCGGCGATGGCGGCGCGCCGCCACCGCCGCTATTCTATGACGGGCCTCTACGAGCCGTCGTGGCGGCGGCGGCGGCGCCACCAGCGCCTCCGGAGTTCGTGAAGGAGGTTAGGTACTCCTACGGCGAGGCGCTCTCGATCGGAGGAGGGGAGGATGAGATCAAGCAGAGGCCGGCAGCTTCGGAGAAGGCAACAACTGAGCGCTCCATCGACGCCGCGAGCCAAGAGGACACCAGCTGCGAGATCGGTAACGCCGGTGTTGTGATCTGCGACGGCGACGTGGTCGAGCACATGGCGGACGTCGACGGCGGCGGCGCGACTACCGATGACATCTCCGTCGTTGATGTCACCGACGTGGCCGAGCACACGGCGGATGTCGACGACGGTGCTGCCACAACTGATGACAACTCCGTCGTTGAAGTCACCGACGTGGTCGAGGTCGACAACACGGACATGGCGCATGTCTACGACGGCGGCGCGACTACTGATGGCGACTCCGTCGTTGATGTCACCGACGTGGCCGAGCACACGGCGGAAGTCGACGGCGGCGGCGCGACCACTGATGACATCTCCGTCGTTGAAGTCACCGACGTGGTCGACAACGCGGACATGGCGCATGTCGACGACGGCGGCGCGGCTACTGATGACGACTCCGTCGTTGAAGTCACCGACGTGGCCGAGCACACGGCGGATGTCGACGACGGCAGCGCGAGCACTGACGTGGTCGACCACACGGCCAATTCGCATGTCGACGACGGCGGCGCGGCCGCTGATGACATCTCCGTCGTTGAAGTGCCACCAATGACGACAGTATCAGCCGCTCCGCCGCCGCCGCCGCCGCCGACTTCGAGCGAAGTCGACGGCGAGCACGAGAGCAGCATCAGATCGCCTCCTACTCCTGCAGTTGTGGCTGCATCGAGGGCTACTAATCCGCCGCCGCGACGAAGGTCCTTCCGGGCGGGGAGACTGCCCTGGAGGTACAGACCGGTCATCGACGAGCACAAGAGCAAATCTGGCGACGCGCCACCGACTCCCACCGCAGTGATGGTTTCACCGGCGGCGACTTCTCCGCCGCCGCTCGATGCAAGAACGTCCGGCGAAGTCGACAAGTCCGTGATGGTGATCAACGACGAGCCTGTCCATGTGCTTACTGCAGCAGCAGCGATGAAAGCAACGGCGAACGACTCCGGCGGGAAGAAGGACACGGCGCACGGCGGCGGTAGCAGGTGCACGATGATTCAGGAGGTCGGGGAGGAGGAAGAAACATCACACCAGGCCGCCTACGAAGCTCGCAGGCGCGCCGAGGCGCTCCATGCCACCATCAACGCCGCCGCCCCAGAAGCCCCAACCCAGCCGCCGCCGGCCGATCGACGCCATGGCTCGGGGCAGTCCGCTGCCCTCGAAGCTCGCACCCAGCCGCCGCCTGCTACCACCAACGCCGCCGCAGAAGCTCGAACCAAGGTGGGCACGGAGCGCCGGCGTGGCTCGGAGCCGAGCGCGGCGGACATGGCGGACTTCGCCATAGCCTACCTGTTCTCCTCGTCGTGCATGATCCTCTACTCGTTTCTTCTTGCTTCATATTTTTACTAGTCTAGCTAGTTATTGGCTCGATCGAAACAATCGTATTACTATTGGCAGTTATTTAATTAGTTTGGATAATTGGATTTCAGCACTTTCATATCAGTAGTCGATTTGAAGTTTTGAACTATTATGTTTATGATTATGATTTTGTATTCCGTAGTATTGTCTCGTCGTTAAGGAATTGGATCATCGGATTTACGATTATATATGGTTCATCTTTCAGTATATGCTTTATTACTTGTGCTAATAGCAAAATGCATACTTCAATTTTTTTTTCATGCGCTTACGATGGAGTGAGTATTTCCTCGATCAAATCAGGGGCTTCTTAAGGCTTGTTTCAAATGTAGATACCGTGATGTTATAACTTAGGTATCAAATCAGGGTGCTGACTTTATCGTGACATCAACAATATAAAGTACTACCGTCCTATAAAAGTTAAATTTCTACCTTCCTTCGTCCTATAAAAGTTAATTTCTACCTTTGAATCTTTATCTCATAAAAATTATATTTCTATTAATGTAGCACCTGGCAAATTGATTACATTAAATATGTTTCCTTGTAATTTCCCTTTCTTCAATCTCATCTCTAATGCATTGTCTCAACCTTCCTTTTAATCAAGTTTATATATGTAATTTGTGCATGTATTGTTTTCATCAAATAAAGTTATTGTGGTTATTTGTCTATCCTTCTAATATATGTCCATAATATCCTAGAAATTTATTTTTTATGGGATGGAGGTAATATTTTTTTAACCTTATAATGAACAGATAAAAGAAAGATAAAAACACAACCGCAAAACGCAAAACGTCCATTAATGTAAAAAACATATATCCGTAGAAAGTCATACACCGTACTTTACGTAGAAAGTCATACACCTAACTTCTTTTAAAATTAACTTATCTATTGTATTATTAATATAGCATTGAAAAAATACACCACGTTTATTATGGGGGCTATAAATTTCATATTAGTTAGAGAAAAAGAGAAAAAGGTCTTAACCGTTGAACTATTGTGATTTGAGATTATAACGGTATAGATTGATTGGTATAGTTGTATATAAAATACAAGGGATGTTTATAGAAATATAAATTGAGAGTTGTATATGAAATCTAATCCTACATAAATAGAATAGAGTTGTATATGAAATCTCGGTATTACAGGAATAGAAACTAGAGTTGTATATGAAATCCAGGGATTATAGAAATATAATTTAAGAGTTGTACATGAAATCCACAAGGTGTTTTTTCGGCAGGGGTCTTTCGGCTAGCTTCACAAGGTGGTAGGCTAGACGATTGGGTTTGAAGCCTCACCTCTTCTAATTATTTGATATTAGTTTCCTTCCCTAATATTTACGTCTTTTTAAATCTTATTCCCTAATATTCGCGTCTTTTTAAATAAAGTCTCAAAAAATAGGAGCTAAGAGAAACTGCGCGGCGGCAATCCTCTAGTTTCTCTAACAAAATAGTAAATAATCTTGATCTTCTCCTAATTTTTCATTAAAAGAAAGAAGTATTTTAAAACAATCCTAGAGAGCTCCTAATATTTTCATTAAAAAATATTGAAAACAACCCAAAAAAAAAGTTAGTACTCCCTCCGTACTCGTAAAGAAAGTCGTTTAGTACAATGTTTAAGTCAAACCTTGGGAATATAAATCATGAATAACTCTCAAGCTGTTGAGTTTGAAAATGTAAAAATTATATAAATAGATTTGTCTTGAAAAATATTTTCATAAAAGTATATATATATCACTTTTCAATAAATATTTTTATAGAAATAAAAAGTCAAAGTTGTATTTTGGAGACCGTGTTGCTGTCCTAAATGACTTACTTTACGAGTACGGAGGAAGTACTACGCAACAAGCATTCTATCACGTGAGAAATATTTACGCCATGGCATGCCAGATACTCCACTACTAGTACTCCCTCCGTCCCATAATATTAGGGATTTTGATTTTTTTTGCTTGTAATGTTTAACCACTTGTCTTATTAAAAAAATTATACAAATATAAAAAACGAAAATTTATGCGTAAATTACTTTGGATAATAAAATAAGTAAAAAAAATAAATAATAATTCTAATTTTTTTAAAATAAAATAAGTGGTCTAAACAGTGTAAGCAAAAACTCGAAATACTGCTGTTTACGGTTTACGGAGGGAGAGGTATGCGGACGTCCACGGTGGCATTCCTGCGATGGCAGCCTCACAAGTCAAAGTCACGGGCTGATCAGTGCGGATGAGGTAACCGAACACCAACCAGAGAAACGACAGCGCCGCGCGCCGCCACCGCCACCCAGCAACGCGCCGCTTGAGTACCTCTCCCTTCCTCCTCCTCCTCCTCCTCCTCGCCGGTGAGCCCATGGCGGCGCGGCGGAGCACGATATCGACGCCCGGCGAGACGGATTTGTGATCGCGCGGCCATGTCGACCGTCCCGCCGCCGAAGAGCAGCCCTCCTCTTATGGCCGCATCGCCGTCGCCCACCAATTCGTCCTCCTCCTCCCCGGCGCCATCCGTCTCGCCTCCACCGGCGCCGTCGAATCCACGTGGCGGCAGAGCACCCCCGCCGTCGCCGGCCAGGGTCCCCTCCCCGCCGTCTCGCTCCTCCGGTGGCGGCTCCGGCTCGGAGGACGTCGCCAGGTCGGCGCTCGCCTCCGCGCGCCGCGGCGGGTACAACGCCATGGTCGAGATCGTCTTCGCCGCCGTCGGGGCCGCCGCGCTCCTCGTGCTCCTCGTCGCCGCCTGCCTCTGCTGCTCGAGGAAGACGGCGCCGAGGAGGAAGAAGAAGAAGAAGCCTCACAACCCCGTGACGCATTTCGACGCGGACACCTCGGGATCCAAAGGCGGCAGCAGCCGCGACACCAGCGGGCCGAAGCCGCCGCCACCACCGCCATGGCTGGCGCCGTCGACGAGCGGCGGCGCCACGCGCGACGCGGCGGGGCTGAGCGTCAGCAAGGGGACGTTCACCTACGAGCAGCTCGCGGCGGCGACGGGGGACTTCGCGGAGGAGAACCTGCTCGGGCAGGGCGGGTTCGGGTACGTGCACAAGGGGGTGCTCGCCGGCGGCAAGGCGGTGGCCGTGAAGCAGCTCAAGTCCGGCAGCGGCCAGGGGGAGCGCGAGTTCCAGGCCGAGGTGGACATCATCAGCCGCGTGCACCACCGCCACCTCGTCTCCCTCGTCGGCTACTGCATCGCCGGCGCGCGCCGCGTGCTCGTCTACGAGTTCGTCCCAAACAAGACCCTCGAGTTCCACCTCCATGGTCAGTCACTCGATCACTCTAGCTTACCACGCTCCACGCCATTGTTGCCTCCCTCGCTGCAAGATCAAGAAACATCCAATTCTTGCTGGTTCAGGGAAAGGATTGCCGGTGATGCCATGGCCAACGAGGCTGCGCATCGCGCTCGGGTCGGCAAAGGGGCTCGCCTACCTACACGAAGACTGTGAGCACCATTGCTCCAATAAATTTATTGCTGTATAAAAATGTCTATGATTTTTCATATCTGAATTGAAATTGCATTTACCATTCGACAATGAAGGCCATCCTCGGATCATCCACCGCGACATCAAATCCGCAAACATCCTCCTCGACAACAACTTCGAAGCAAAGGTACATCGACTAATACTCGAATTTCTGTAGAATTTTTTTAAAAAATACATATATTTCAAATTGCGGCATCCGATCATCTGATGGCTTGTGTCATTTCAGGTGGCGGATTTCGGGCTGGCGAAGCTGACGTCAGACAACAGCACGCACGTGTCGACGCGCGTGATGGGGACGTTCGGGTACCTGGCGCCGGAGTACGCGTCGAGCGGGAAGCTGACGGAGAAGTCGGACGTGTTCTCCTACGGCGTGATGCTGCTGGAGCTCGTGACGGGGCGGCGGCCCATCGACGCCGGCGCCGCCGACCACCCCTGGCCCTCCTCCTTCATGGAGGACGACAGCCTCGTCGAGTGGGCGCGGCCGGCCATGGCGCGCGCGCTGGCCGACGGCGACTACGGCGGCGTCGCCGACCCGAGGCTGGAGGGCAGCTACGACGCGGTGGAGATGGCGCGCGTCGTCGCCAGCGCCGCCGCGTCCGTCCGCCACTCGGCGAAGAAGCGCCCCAAGATGAGCCAGGTATGTCAATGCCATGTGTCATCACCATCGCCGCCGCTGTCGCTAGTCGTGCAGAGCTCACCGAAGATGGCGATTTGGTGCAGATCGTGAGGGCGCTGGAGGGGGACATGTCGCTGGAGGACCTGAACGAGGGGATGCGGCCGGGGCAGAGCATGGTGTTCGGCACGGCGGAGACCGGGGACAGCATCAGCGAGGCTTCCGGGTCGTACACGTTCGACATGGACCGGATCCTTCAGGAGGCGACGGTGGCGAGGCTGGAGTCCGGCCGGCGAGACGATGCGTGTTTCTCCGACGAGATGAGCGCGGAGTGGAAGCAGCCTCTGCACCGGGTGAGCAGGTAGCAGCAGCTCCTGAGTTGCTGGGTATCACTTGGGGTGGCCATGTGTGGTGTGGGAAGTCAACTAACACAAAGTGTGCCCAATTTTTATTGGAAACATTGTTGGATATAGAAAATTAGAAAGAGGAGGAAATGGTTTGATTGTTCCATTAAATGAAAGCATCGATAAATCTGCTTGCGGTTTTGAATGAGAAACAAAATCTAGGGGCTAACGTACAGAACTGAATTTTGTTTCAGGTTGTTCAAATGACTGGCAGTGTGATTATCAAATTCTTGAGACATTCGCCTGAGGGGGTGTTTGGGAGAGAGGTCAAAAACATAAGTCCCTCCCGAACACCCGCTGAATATAGCAGTTCCGTCCAAAAAAAACTCAACCTTACACTATGACGTGACACATCTACAACGAATCTGGGTATATTTTATGAGTAAGTGTCAGTGGCAACATACAGATAATCCGGTCATCGAGAAGGTACCAATTTAAAATTTGGCTACTCTCCAAAACTGTTAAGGCTCAGTTTAGTCCCCAAATTTTTTTTCAAAAAATATTATATCGAATCTTTGAACACATGCATAAAATATTAAATATAGATAAAAACAAAAACTAATTGCACAGTTAGAGAGGAAATCGCGAGACGAATCTTTTGAGCCTAATTAGTCCATGATTAGCCATAAGTGCTACAGTAACCCACATGTGCTAATGACGGTTTAATTAGGCTCAAAAAATTCATCTCGCGGTTTCCAAGCGAGTTATGAAATTAGCCTTTTCATTCGTGTCCAAAAATCCTTTCCAACATCCGGTCAAATATCCGATGTGACACCTAAAATTTTTCTTTTCGCGTACTAAACAGGGCCTAAATCTCCCAACCAAAACGTGTAAACACACAAACAGTTTTTCAAGCCAAATAGTAGTAGTATTTATTTAATGACAGCTTCCTCATGCTGACAAGACTTGATTTATTTATTCAACAACAGTTTCCTTTTTTTTTCTTTCCATTTCGTTTCCTGGAGGTCGGAGTAAAGGAAAACAACGAAACTACAGTACTGTAGAACTGGCTGTAAGCCTGTAACAACTCCAAAACGAACTTAAACTTATTACTAGATATGAAGACTCAACCTAGTAATCTAGTTTAACTCAAGACAATCGTGCCAAACGTGTCGTGTCGTGTCAAACTTTCGGCAGTGTGGTAGCGTTGTAAGGAGTGGATGGCTCAACCTACAAAACAGATTAAATTGCAACATAAATCCCTCAGTTATAGGGTATGAGCTGTCAAGAACACTTAGGAAACTAAATTTAATTATATGACATGGATAATAAATTATGATGAACTATCAAAGAACGTACAGCAAGATATCGTGTCAGCAAACTTGTAGTACTGCTGTTAAACCCCAGGACAGGCTTTCCTTCAACGCGGGATGCATGTAGAGATTTTCTCACTTGAGAGGCAAGAGACTGACGAAAAAAAATACAGACAACACAGTTCAGTCTTCAGATGAAGAAAATAAGACAAACATATGGGCAGGGGAAAGTTAAGAGTCACACATGCTAGAATTGAAGCCAAAAACTAGACCTTCAAACAAAATGGAAATATATGTATAGATATTCAAGCATTAACCTTGCCCAGTTCCACTCCCCACTGGTCAAATGAGTTTATTCCCCATAGGAAACCCTGGACTGCAATCCGGTGTTCGTAGATGGCTAAAAGCTGAAAAGTAGAATTCGCTAGTGCTTAGTACGTCTGTAGAAAACAATAATGCAATTTATAGTAAACCAAGTATTATTCCTGGTAATTTGGAGTCAACCAAATACTCTTCCAAAGAAGACATGAATGAAAAAGGATGTGCATGGATTTAATAGCTGGTCCAGATCATGTAAAAAAGAAAAAACTATATTCTAGCAAATGTTGTGCCATATGATTACAATCAAGAAAGGAAAATGATGAAGCAACACAATTTTATTTCTCTGCTCACATGCAGCAGTGGAGGGGGCAGCTGCACACAAGCTTTACTACCATAGGTCTAACAAGCAAAGTAACTTGCCCACTGTCCTGCACGCCAATTCATCTCAATTTACCCCCCCCCCCCCCTTGTACAGAAAAAACAGTTGATTTGGTACTAAACATAGCAAGAAACCAGTGTAGTCAAGTTTTTTCTTAAAAAAATGGAGTATGCTGGTCAGGCTTTCCTCATGAAGAAGAGAAAATACATTATATGTATGAGCCATTTTAGGGCGCTCCATCTTTACCTCCATAGAGGTAAGAGAGCCACGGCACAACTCTAAACAAGATCAGAATCCTATTGGTGAAAAGAATTGATATGGTTCAGGACTAAACTTGCAACTCTAAACAAGTGTCCGAATGCATTTGTATACCTGTCCAATCTCATAAGCAGATAATGAGGGCAGCAATAAACTAAGCGATGGTCGGTTGCCCTGAAAAGTCTGTAACAAGAAAGGACCAAGAAAGCACTGTCAGAAGCTAAATCTATAGCTGCAAGCATAATGTATTGGGAAAACTAGACAAGGAATGAGTGAATTATTATTACCTTATGAGGGATAAGATGTTCAGGTACTTCTTCGCTATGCAGTTGTTCAGGAGTCTGGAAATACCCAGTAAACTACTTTCAGCAACAACAAAAAGAAGTAGCTCATGGAAAGTGAGTATATCCGAAATATATCATTTACCTTTCCATAAGCAAGCGCATCAGGCTGAGCAAAGAAATTGGACATCAATTCGTCATGATTGCTCACAATTTCCCCTAAAAAAATATGCACAACATAGGTGTTCAACATGCAGTTGAAGAATCACAAGGTGTTGCAACATATTAAGGTTTGAAAGAAAAAAAGGATCATGTACAATACCTTTCAAGTAAACAGGTTGCTGGCTTTTTACGACACTGATAAAATCACAAGGAATAACTCTTCCCTGGAAGTTTAGGTACAAGAATTATCAACAAAGATGTATTTTCTTTCATAAAAAACAAAGATGGATATTCACAAATAAGTTTCCTAACTAATTCTTCATTTCCTTTTGCCTTATTAGATACTTAGAAAGGTAAGAACTAAGAAATCACAGTGTTACTGAGATAACTTAAAATATTTTGTTGAAAGAATGACAACGCAGACTGAAAAACACGGTGCTGATATCGCATAGAGCTATAGAAGAAAACAAGAACAAGACATGACAACTGTACAAGGTAACATGGTCGCGATTTGCAGAATCCATTCATAAAAGTATAAACATATTGATGCATAAGGACGACAGCAGAATAAATGGAGCATATCACAAATCAGCAAATAGAAAAAGAAATGCTGTATGCTAGCAAAATATCATCAACTCTAAGCATGATGGCATTGTCAAGCTTTGCATACCTTAGATGCTGGTCAAGTAAGTCCTAGATCATAACATGCTAGATGTACCAATCATTACCTGATGGATTAATTGATAGAAGCTGTGTTGCCCATTGGTTCCAGGTTCACCAAAATCAATTTCACCACTCTCAAAGGGCAGTTGAACACCATCAATGGAGACACCCTTTCCATTACTCTCCATGCTAAGCTTTACACCATAATGAGCACATGTTATGACTTAGAAATAACTGGAAGAGAATGCAATGATGGAACTGGGAAAAAGGAAGCTAGTGAAGAACCTGCTGAATATGCGGTGCAAATTTCTCAAGTGCTTGGGAATAGGGCAATATTGCCTAGAAAAAAAATTTATATTAGAGATAGTACTCAAATGAAGGCATGGGTCAATTCGTAATTGAAAATACGATCCAATGGGACAGGATTTCTTACTCTAGCTGGATATCTGAGAAATGAAACATTCCACACACTCAGCAAACCAAGGAGTACCTACCCATAAATGATAGAGCCTGTTATAAGGGTGGTTGGCAACGGTAAGCACAATAGGAAAGCCACTTACAGGAATATTTTTCTCAAATGAAGATGAACGGAAGTGTTTGTCGATGCTGGCAGCACCCTCCAAAAATCTTCAAAAGAAAAGAATTATTAATAGAGTACCATCTATCATCGAATTTTAGCCTCAAGGCCCTCCAACTTAACCAAGCGAAAAACTTATTAAAGAATTCCAGCATAATTTAATCATCATATCATCGGATTTTACTTTCCATAGAAACAAGAAATTTCACATTGTACATAAGTACCACATCCTACATAATTTCCACAGTACCACAAGGACCAGAAGATACATTCCGCTGGACAAAAGGGGACCCCAGGTCTTATATTTCTGTGTTAGAAATTTTGGCACATCTTTCTTATAGTAATGGTGGGCGACCAGTGGTACCTATAGGAAGTATGAAACAATGCAAAAGGGTATCCTGATTTAACAAAGTATTTTTCTAGAACTTGAAAATAGGTATAGGTATAGTTATTAGCACTCACCTATCAGTAAGATAAGTCCGCAGTGTCATTATCATGCCATAAGCTTTTTTGTTTCTAGTATATCATTGTTTAGTGCCACAGTGCCATTGTTTTTCAAAGACTCTGGCATAATATGTGTTTTCTAAACACAAGAAGGCCAAAGAAAACATCAACTTATTTTTTGTAGTTATGAAATTGATCCTATGCTGCAAATTCAAACTCCTAACGGTATTTTATTACCTATTTGTAATTAAAAAAAGTAGACATTTATGAATGTAATAGGTTCAGATAGCATACTTCTGAACAATCGGAAAGCCATACTGAAGAGATAAGGGCAGGACACCAACAGCACTGCAAACTGCACCATAAGATTAAAGTTACAAACAAACATAAGGTATATATATTTTTTAATTGAAAAAATTCTCACCACTATAGCGGCCACCAACCCAGTCCCAAAATGCAAATGCATTTTTCGGGTCAATTCCGAACTTCTCCACAAGCTTCAAAACCAGAAAAAATGTGTAGATGAAATTTTATCACATTACGATAAACAGGACATTGATGAATAACACAACATTTGTAATATGGAAGCATAATAGCCAAACATGTCAATGATGCAAGTTCAACACAATTTATAATCCAAATGTGACGTAATTTAGAATGCGGAAAATAAATTAGATAAGTGAAATTTGAATAAAAAAATAAAAGCTCCACAAGTACCTCAAGATTGGTACTGACGGCAATCATATGTTTTGCAACAGCATCAGGTCTGAATCAATAAATTTAGGATCAGTCACAATGATAATGGACAAGGGGCAAAGGTGTTTCAGGTGCTAATAAACTAACCCAAGAGAAGAGACAATCCACTCCTTAAGAGTTCGAGCATTTAACATTGTTTCAGCTGTTGTGAAGGTCTTTGAGACTACCACAACTGCATGTTTTTACACTATTAAAACTTCTGCATATATTCGTAATGTCCAACAGAACACCTGTACTGAGTGTTAGTATGAAAGCGCAAAACATGGTGATTACCAAGTGTTGTTTCAGGTTCTAAATCTTTGATGCTTCGTGCAACATCAACAGGGTCGACATTTGCAAGGCTACAAGATAACCAAAATTACATATAAATTAATCGATGAAAAGCATCGTGCATGACTGATAGAAAAATATGGAAACTGAATAATAGAAACAGTAAAACATCATCCAGATTAAGATAAGTAAATTAAAGTACTCAGCATAGCACAAGACCCCTAAAATAGCATAGAAGAACAAGATCTAACAGGAATCGTGACTGATTTCACAAAGTAAAAACCTGCTGGAACAAATTACTGAGAAGACATAAAAGCAGAGGTAATACTATGACCAGTAGAACAAATTGCTGGAACAAATGGTGTTAACTAACATTCACATTAGTATCAGAAATTATACTGCAGAAACATACAGTTCGCAAAGCATTGAATAGAATTGCTGTTTGGCAGCATATTATAATTGAAAACTTGTCATACACACTTACAATCTTAATTGCCGCCCTTTGGCAGATTCTGCAGCTTCTGGATCTGAAATTTAGCAAGATTTTCAGGATTTGCCAGATCATAATTTTCGGTAAACAGTCTGAGTCTGAAGA
This sequence comes from Oryza meridionalis, assembly GCA_000338895.3. Lineage (NCBI taxonomy): Eukaryota > Viridiplantae > Streptophyta > Magnoliopsida > Poales > Poaceae > Oryza > Oryza meridionalis. Next base: position 36,276,172 of record CM002526.2, on the reverse strand, counting down.
ACATAAGAATGAACAGAGTATAAAAAGTTCACCTGTCTGGAGGGCAGCATGCACGAACAGAGGACCGAGAAAGCTACCACCTATACCAACTGACACAACATTTGTCAATGCTTTACCAGTTGCCCCAACCTACAATTAAAGAATAGCAGTAATCAATCTTCAGTATTCAAAAACATTTGGTGAGTTCAAGAAAATCTTCAACTTACCCATGATCCACTCCTAAAAGTTTCTGAAAATTGCTTGATTTTATCTTTTACACCCCAAACTTCGGGAACCACATTGACCCCATCGCTTTTTATTACTTCGTCTCTTGGAGCCCTTAGAGCTACATGAAGCACTGATCTGTTCTCTGTGCTATTTATCTAAGAAAAAAGAAATCAAGTAATGTTACAAATGCATTACAACAACTTCAAACAATGTATATGGAACGGGAAACTTACAAATAGTCCAAACATTAATACTAAATTATGCATCAGAGCTCAGAACAACTAGTCAAGCTTTTTACTAAGGGCCTGTTTAGATCCATTTGGAATGGCAAATGGCAAAAGTTTTGGTGGCAAAAGTTTTGGTATTGCAAAAGTACTAGTTGATGTTTAGATGCATCCTAAACTTTTGTCATTCTAGCACTAAAGTGAGAGAGAGAAAGAGAGAGGGAGTGGTCCCAAAGCACTTTTTGGCACAGTTTGCTACTATGGACTAGCAAATGCCAAATGCCAAATTGCCAAGTTTTGCTACTAGTGTTTAGATCCAAAATGGCAAAAAGTGCTTTTGTCATTTTGAAGGATCTAAACAGGGCCTAAGCAAAATTGCATGCAAGCTAAATATGTGTACCCAGTGTTCATGGAAAGGCACTCTCTTTAAATATGATGAAATTACTGAATAAACGTCCCCCTCAGGAGACTGAACATCTTTTGCAGGTCATGATGCTTACCTTGTCACCTCTAAACATCTTCTCAATCTTCTCCTTGAGCTTTGCAGCCTACAATAAATTGGATAGGGATATTATCCCAAATTACTATACAGGAAGACCAACCCCGCCATATAAATGACACCAAAACCATAATACATCAAACAGGTCTCACCTCGGCCAATTTAAACAGCTTCTCCATGGTTTCGCCAGTCGCACGCTGCCTCGAGTAATCCAGATATATGCCTTCATACTCACTGTCAATCAACAAGCACCTGAGAAACGGAAGCAGAAACCAACACATGCAATGCAACAGCAGAAAAAAGAATTCAACCCTTACGCTGTCATTGCCTTGCAGCGCTCAACATCATGCATCAAATGGCGCAGGTGCGTTTTCTGAATCTCCCCAACATGCGCCTGCTCCCCGCACCAAAACACGAAATCATAGTGAGCTCTACCAATCTAATCGAAGCATATACATCGAATAAAAGCGGTAGCAATGCGAGCACTCAAAGCTTCGCGCGCGTATGATAATAGAGCCATCAATCCACGCACCTGGAGGCCCTTCCACTGCTCGGTGTCGCAGATGAGCGCCGACGACGCCATGGCTGCTAGCTGCAACAACCAAAAAAACAACAAAAATCACACAAACGATCAACGCAACCAACCAAATCATCAGCGCAAAACGCATCTATCTTCACCGGAAATCAGAACCAAATCGGCAGAAAACCAGATGCGATAGCAAACAGTAGCGAGCAAAAAAAATTCGTGGGGGGAGAGGAATTATACCGTGGGGGGAAGAAGCCGATCGGTGGGTGAGGAAGCGGATCCGCGCTTCGCTTCCTGCGAATTAATTTTTATATCTCAGATTTTTTTTTCTTTTTCCAATTTCTTCCCGTGTCTTCCGTCACCATGGGCTGAAAATAGTAGGCTCCGCGCCTCTGAATTGGGATATCCGGTTGATATGGTGGTAGGCTGGTAGCCTGTAGGGGACGACGGTGGCGGTGGCCTGCAAAAAGAAAAAAAAGAAAAGTGCAGACAGATGTACTACTGTTGCTTGGTCCATCGTCCACTAGTCTCCTAGGCGGCGACCGCAAACCGGCGGCGGCGAAACGGCGGCGGGGGAGACGGTGTTCGTCCAGAAGGTCGTCGGAGTGCCAGCCAATGGGAGAAAACTGACCCGATGGGAATAAGGGTGTATTTAAGTTCACGTTAAAATTAGAAGTTTTGATTAAAATTAAAACGATGTGACGGAAAAGTTTACGTATAGAAAAGTTTTGATATGATGAAAAAGTTAAAAATTTAAAGAAAAAGTTGAAAACTAAACTAGGCCTAAGAGCATTTTCCGTTATCTATTATACTTAATATTTGTATCAATCAAATTTAGTGGTTAGCTTAAGCCATGTACAAAATAATTACTAATCATCATTATAATCTAAAGTTGATATTATATTTCCTAATGAATTTATTTTACTGTTATAGCCTGGTTCTGTTATAGATTATAATCTTAACTTTAAATTTTTCATACCCTATATTGTTTATAGCAACATAAAGAAAACTTAAATGTTAATTTAATAATATTATTTGCATCAAATAAAATTTAATTTATAATAAAATAATTATTGGTCAAATATTGAATTCTTTACATGTGCGCCTACGGAGAGAGTAATAATTACTAAGGACAAATAATATATTTAACTAAAATTTACTTGAAAATTAAATTTGGGGATGCTAGACCAATCCGTATTTAGCCAAAGACAGTACGGGCGTGTTCGGTCTTTTGTATTTGCTGAAATATAAGGTGAAACATCACCCGATTTAAACGAGTCAAACATTTTCGATCTTCTTATTGAAACAATTTCGATATATCTGGCGGAACATCGTGCAACATTAAAGATAATTCAATAATAAACTAAAAAAAACATCGGAATATATCCATGTGTGGTCTTGTTTTGAAAATTTAATTGCAACGAATTTAATGGTGCAATCGGATCATTATTTAGATAAGTAATTTAAGAGAAAAATCAGTTTAAAGTAATTTTGCACGTAAATCGGGCGCTGATTTTTCTCAAAATCGATCAGGCGCCCGATTTTTCTCCAAATCGATCGGGCGTCCGAGTCATAGAGTCGTCCACATTATTCCTCCAAAAATCCTGTGAAGATTCCCTCGTGTTGATAACGCTTGTATTACCATATTGTAGTTATATAGTTGTAGATTAAGTGTCAGTGTTTTTTCCAACGAATTTTCTTTCGCGAACACATGAAAGACATTCCATTTGGTTCATGTAGGATAGTCCTACTTTCCTTTTTTTTTATCTTACTTATCACTAGCTATAAGTTAAATGTTTATACTCCATACCATACCATAGCTAGATCTCTACAACCGTTTCATTTAGCTAGGCTGCATCTCTCACAAACTTGTTTCACATCTACACAAATCTATGTTTTGCTCCAAATTTCTCACTAGTGCATAGATTAAGCTGTTTTCTTTATTGGATCACAGCAGAGACTTGATGAAGATTGTATTTGGTTATATTTGGTTTGCTACCAATATGAAGTTAACATGTGAATTATAGTGAAGAATATTCTAGAGTGATGTCAAATCTAACATGAGCATTACCAATAAATTGACTTCAATCCAAACCAAACATAAGTACTACTATTCAAACTACCAAAACATCGGAAGAGAATTTTTTTTTGAAATCTAAAATATGGGATGCTAAGAAGAAAATTAACACCTGTTATTGATAGAGAGAGAAAATGATGAGAGAACCCACACACGAGACATGACTCGAACACAGGCCGGTCCAAACCCTGGTAGTGCTGCTACTACTGGACATCGGAAGAGCATGTTTTAGTAGCGTAGCAATCAAAAAAAGACCCTATTACTAATTTATTATGGGACGGATGAAGTACTGCGACATCTCAAAATAAGTTAATTTAGTGTGTTGATCAATTGCTCCAGTATCTCAAAACTGGAGGGTAAACATCAACTTGAAAAAAAAAAAGGAGAGTTTTCATATTAGAAATGCCTCATGGATTGGAGCACAGAGGCCAGATCTATCTCGTGCAAGCACAGTTCCGAGGGTCTGCTCATCTTGTCCCAGCGCCGCAGGATGAGGCACTGTTTCGACGCAAGGTTGAGTACGGCGATGAACACGGTGTCCAGCAGCCGAACTTGCATGAGCACGGCGCCGCTCACGAGCCCCAGTCCATGGAAGCAAACGACGCCCATCAACATGTCGTGCCCGGCCTGCCTGTCGATCGCCAGCCTGCTGATCACCACCTGCCTGCTCCACCTCGCCGCCGGCGATCCCTCCGATGACGACGATGGCAGCAGCGTCCACTGCGATATCACGAGGACCTCTGCGACGATCAAGCTCAGCTCCCCGTCCGGCGACGGCGAGGGCGCCAGGATGATCCCGTCGGATTTGCCACCCGAAGGGCTTCATCCTACTGAGGCAGTCCGGCGGGAGCTCGATCCGCGACGCACGACGGCGGCCGGCGCCGACGTCCACGGTGAGGATGTGCTGGTCGGCGGTGACCCCGCCCAGCCTTTCCGGGCACAGCCAATACACGGCGTTGCGGCGGCTGACGAACAGTGGGCGATGGGCGTAGAGTGGCGATGAGATCGGGTGAGGTAGTTCTTCTATGGCGCGGATGGCTCCCCACTTGCCGTCCTCCGACGAGAACGTCTGGGTTTGCAGCCTCTTGTTCATGACGAGCAGCTCGTAGCTGCGGCCGGCGCCGCCGGTGGCGAGGAAGGCCGGCGGGTATTCGTCGACGACGTCCGACATGGGGAGGCGGGTGGTGTCGCCGGTGAGGCTGTTGCAGATGCACAGCTGCTGACGAGGAACGGTGCAGAATGCACGGACGCCGACCGGTCTCTTCCGGAGGACGACGAGGACGTCGCGCGACGCCACCGTCTCCGAGTGCTTCAATTCCGAGTCGTATGCCTTGTAGATAGGGAGGACGGGTCGGTACGACGACGGCGGCGGCGGCGGCGGCTCGACTATGCGGCGGAGGAACTTGCCGGAGACGGCGAACGGAGCAGCAGCGCCGCCGGCCGCCGACTGTGGGTCCTCGACGACGAGCACGGGTGGATCGTCCAAGCGAGCGAGCTTGTAGGAGACGGCGAAGAGGAGGGCAGGGTCGAAGCCGCCACCGTTGGCGGCGGCGCAGAGGGCGAGGCTGCTGCGGCGGAAGGACGGCTGGAGGATGGCGCGGCGGATGGACTTGCCGGCGGCGGCACAGCGGACGGTGGTCGCGGCGTCCAAGCGCACGACGATCTCGAGCAGGAGATCGACCGGGAGAGTCGTCGTCGTCGTCCGCGCCTCGGCCGTAGCCGCCGCGCGTGCACGTAGCCGCTTTGCCACTGGCTGCATGGCAGGCTCGTCGAAGCACGAGCCGTCTCGTAGGCGTTTTGCTGCCAATTATGAGAAACTGTTTTAGAGTGGACGTCCTATATCATCTAAATAGTTATAGAAAAAAATTAAAAAAATATGAAAAATATAGATTAATATATAATATATCAATCCACAAACATGCAAGTTAAAATTCAACTTTTATAAATTGTAACAAAAATAACAAACAAAACTCAAATTACCATATGTATATTTACAATTAAATTTGTTATTTTTGTTATAACTTGTAGAAGTTGAATTTGAACTTGTATGTTTGTGGAGTGATATATTACATATTGATCTATCTTGTCAATTTTTTTGAAATTTTTTTGTGACCATCTAGTTGATATGCAAATAAACGGGTGGACGTCCACTCGAGCTCTATTAGAATCCATCTCCTGCCAATTATCCCTCCCGGCACGTATGGTACTCTCTCGTTGGAAGGTACAATATGCGTCGGTATTGAGCTACTCGGGCGGCGCCAAATATGTAGCAGTATAAATAAACCGATTCAAACTAGCTATGCGTCTCGTGGTCAAATTTATTGGCGGACTCTAATACGTATACAAATACCGATTTGTATATATATTGGAGTCCGCCAATGATAGTTTTTTATAAATTTGAAGATAAATTGGAGTCCGCCAATTTTTCTTTAATCAATTCTTCGAGCTGCTCGTCGCCGACAGTTACCTGTTGACGCAGACGTACCAATCACAGAACGGTAAATGGGGCGCCCGCCGTGCAATCACCATGTCCCCGGGCCACCCGCGGCTCGGCGCGCCGGTGGACGGCTGCAGCACCGCCGTCACCGGACGAACCGTACACTGGCTCTGCCATAAATCCCGACCAAACTCCGGCGAACACGCGTTCGTCATCCTCTCCGTCGACGCTGACACCGCCCGGGGGACGGCGACGGAGCTGCCGCATGAATGCATTGGCGGGAAGACCGGCGCCTTCGACGTCCACGGCCTCCATCTCGCCGGGTCGGCGGCGGACGGGAGGCTGAGGCTGGTGGCCACGGGGATGCATGCCATATCGGTGTGGACGCTGTCGTCGCCGTCGCCGGAGGAGGAGGCCAATCGGTGGAGCCAGCAGGCGGTGGCGATCCACGCCCAGCGAGGGATCGGCAAGACTCTCTTCGGCGAATCGTGGAAGCCGATACGCCTCGACGAGTCCGGCAGGCTGCGGTCGACGACACGATTCATGGGGTTCGCGGAGAGGAGCGGCGTCGGGATCCTGTGGATGGAGGGAGGCGGCGGGCTCGCCCGGTTCAGCCTCGCGACGGGAGAGCTCGCCGTCCTCCGCCGCGCGGCGGCCGCCGGCGAGCGAGACGCCGGCCATGTCTCGTGCGTGTTCTTGCATGAGGTAGACTTGGCATCCTTGCTACGAACCATGACATGCTCCTGATCCACGGCGGCGCGCGCTGCCTCGCCGCGAGAGTGATAGCGAAACAAATCCTCCGTGGGCCAAACGGAGGCCCAACAAATGGGCCCCCATGCTATTGGGCTCCTGTGCTCGGGCCCGTAAACACAATTCGGCCCAATATTAATCATAGAAGATCTGCCCGGTCGACGGCGACCCTCTCCGGCGACGGATCGACGCTGTAGTTGCGACAACTACGTAAAACTGCAATGTTTCAATGACAGCAAAAGGAGGTACAAGCAGCAATAAATCCGAGAAAGAAAGCACACAGATAGAGATGAGGTACTAGTAGTCAAGACAGGCAGAGAATGCTACTGCTCAACGCACGTACAAATTCCTCTATGTACAGAAATCTTGCAAAAATATATGTATATATATATTTACTGGAAAACCTTGGTAAATATACAAATCTAACCTAAGATCAATCACTTTCAGAAATCAACTCTTGTATCACGTTTCAAAGTCAGTCTGACACTCACTCAGGCCTCACAGGCACAGCACCCGTGGCGTACTGACAATTCAATTAGCTCCCTTGCTACATCTGTGATCATGCCACCCAATATGTTCTTCTCCAAATCCCTGACGACTTCATTTCTTTCAATCGGAAGGTCAGAAATGCGGTTCCAACCGAAATCCCACATCGAGTTAGCATCCGGATGATTGTTTTGCATGTCCCTGTGAAGTATCATTCGCAAATTTTCAGCTGTGCAATCTTCACCATGTTGTTGAGATTTCTTGGAGATGTTCAGACTCTCAATATCTCCATCCAATTCCATGATAAGATCATCCAAGTATTGCAATTTCATGTTAGTTGCGTTTGCCATGCTAACTTCTACAATTGCCTCAGTTCTTTTACCTTTCTTTCTGATAACTTCCCGCGCTATATCTGAAAAAAGAGAGCTGCCTTTCTCTGACCATCTATCTGCACTGGCATTGACAAAATGTACAGGGACAGGATTTCTGACAAGAGCCTTTGCAGTTTCAAGCAAGTATTGATCCTTTAGCAACATTCTCATAAGCAGTAGCTGATTCTCTGTGAATGAATCACACGACACCACATGCATCTTTTGGTCTTGCAAATCCGTTGGATTGCTGGTCTCTTTGGCATCACCCAAATCTGTAATAAAGCATTCAGTGTTATACATGCAGTAGATTTTCAGAAGTTCATTTAACAGAAACTGGTCAAGAATATGATACCATCCAACGGTTTCTCTTTAAACTCCACTAATTGCAGATTTTGGTGATATTCCCCCTCTGTGAATGTCTCTGGTGTTTGTGTAGTTTCACTAGCTGTATTAGAACTTGTGTCATCCTGCACTTGCAGAAAATAAAACACATTTCATTAGATTGGTATGATGGGTACACAAAGTATTTTTGCAGGATGACAAACTTACATTTGTCTGAGTTACACTCTGATCTACCACATTTGATCTATCACTTGCATGCACATCAACTGTGGTCACTTCAGTTATTTGCTTCATAAATTGGTCTGGGGAAGCCATTCCAGTTCTGCTGTCTTCCACCATTCCTGTAAATTGCTCAGAAATACCTCCATCGCCATGGCTATCTGATGGCTTGACAATATCATTTTCTTCTCCATGCTTCCCATTCTCCTGTTGTATCTCTGTAGTATATGGGAGAATTTTCAATTGTGTTGCTTCTGACTTTGTTGACCTCTTGTGCTCTAAGTTCTGAATGCCTTCTTTACTCTTCATTTCGCGATATTTCTGAGATTTCTTTGGCATGCTATGTACATCTGTCTGTTTATTGTATGATTGCCGCTTCCGTTGATCTGTTTTGCAGTTCTTCCCTCTTGCTGCATTCTTGATTTCAGTAGTGGCAAGGTTTTCCTTGTTAAACTTAACTCTAGTTATCTTAGATTTATCCTCACTGTCTGTGCCCAGCAATTGTTTCATGCTTGTAGTTTGCTTCTTCCCTGTTGTGCTCTCTTCTTGAATAATGTGCTTCTCTTCAGTGACTTGTCTGCTGCCTGAAATTTTCCTAATTCTTTTCAGAAAATCCATCTTTTTCCCTGCATCAGTACGGCATCCAACATTCGCAACCTTCTGCTGATTAGTTTCTTCAGTCAGTTTCTTCTCCTCATGGAATTGTTGTCCTAGACTACCTCTTCTCTCTGCATTCTCCATTTTGCTTAACATTTGTCTCATGGTTTGCCTTGTTTGCTTATCAGCCGCAGGAATCGATGAACTATTAGACACCTGCAAATTAGCACTTTTGTATACTTCATAATTTTTCAGGCCAATCTTCCACTCACCTGGCAGCAAATTCATGTTGTGTCCATTGGATGACACCCTTTCTGAACCTATAATCTGAATCGGCAATCTGCCGCCGACCGTATTTGCCCTCCTACCCTTTCTTGACAATGCTTCAGGTTTTACAAACTTCTCCATGCCCTTGTTTGCTACCTTGGTTGATGGAAGATTATCCAATCCCATCAGCTTGGCAATCACATTAGGCATCCTGACTTTTGCATCATCCTTGTCACCTTTAGAAACATTGCTCCTGGAATTGTTGCCTGTAACAGTAGAGACCTGCAAAACTGATGAGCTGTTTGGAGTACTGAAACCTTGTGAATTCTTGTGAGGAACTATCTGCATCGACAGACTCTTCGAGTTCTTGGCTTGCTCGGCCTCTGAATCCTCATCAACTATCTCCACCAGCCTTGCGGAACTCGGCGAACGCGCCGAGTTCTTCAAGTTCTCCTTGCCCTCCAGTAGCAACACCTTGCCATTCCCGGATCCTTCCATGTAATCTGATGCTTCTTGAAGCATCACAAGCATGCTTAGTGACTCCTCCAAATCCATGGCTCCTCTGAAGAGCTCCCTCCCAATGTCAACCGAGCTCCTCCTGCCCGTGGCCCTCGCGCCGCCGCCCGATGAGTACGCCATGAGGATGTCATTGAGCTTCTTGACGCCGATCGCCACCTTGCCGACGTGCGCGCTGGGTGACACCAGGTGGCTCTCCGGCAAGGCGTGATCCGTGTCTCTGAAGAAGATGGAGCCGTTGCGCGACACGAGCTCGATGTTCTGGAGCTTGCCTCTGTTGCTGAGAGCGATTGCCAGCGCCATCTGCACGTCGATGCTGCTGTTCGCGGGCTTCTGCTTGGCGCTGCCTCCTCCTTGGAATGGCACGATTTGGTGCGAATTGGTGACCGGCGTGGCGCGGTGGCGCGGCTTGCCAGCTCCGGCAATGCCATTGCCGCTCTGTTGGTGCTGTGATCACAGAGCAAATTGGGTAAAGAAAAGAGTGAAATGTGAAGTAAATTTGAGTGCCATTTGGATTTTTTTTTTTTTTTTGCTTACTGATCTGTTTGCTGTTGCTTCTGTTCTTCCTGCTCGAGAAGCTACTTGTTGTGGCTTCTGGCTTCGATGTGGCCTCTGAGAACTCGAATGAGAATCTGTACAGACGAGTGCAATTTCAGAACTTCTGTAGTACGATCAGTTTCAAGAAACCTTACCGTTCATCGTAATTTCGCGTGCCATTGGAAAACAATTAGCACAAAAAAAAAGGACAGCATTTATCTCACTGACAAAAATTATCTCCACGACTGATATCAGAACATGAATTCTTCAGAATTCAGAATTCAGAGAGGACGAACTCAAAGAAGGTGGGGAACACAAGGTACCTCGAGAAAGAGCGGCGGCGTTGGACGACGACGTGCGGTGCGGCGGCGCCGGCGAGTCGAAGCCGAGCCTCTCGCGGCGGCGCCGGAGGTCGAGCAGCAGCTTCTGGGCGAAGTCGGAGCCGAGATCAGGCACCTTGGCCATTGCCTCCAGCTCTCAAGGAGAAGAAAACACCCTCCTCTCCCTCTCCCCTGCAGCTGTCCTGCACCATGAAATCACAGCCAGTTTGTTGCCTGACGAACAAAAAAAAAAGAAAAAGAAAAAAAAAGTACAGTGTAGTTTTCCTCGAGTTGGTGAGTCATTGTGTTCAACCTCTCATTATCCTGACTCACCTTTTGCCTTGATCTGCTTCAGTGAGTCTCCTACAGTGAGGTGAGATGTCTCATCTCATCTGGGATGATGCATCCTGTTCAGTGGAAGATTGCCTTGTAAGTAACACATCACTCTGACCTGTTTGCATCCTCAGTTTCACCAGAATGCAAGCAAAGCAAGAAAGATTGTTTGCATTTGGTATCATCCTTGATGATGAGCCTTGTAGCTGTAGCTTTTTGATTAGGTTTGTTGTTAGTGGGGGGTGATTTTCTTTTTTTTTTGACTATGGTGGCATGTCCCTTGTGGATGTTGTGGGAAATGTGAACCACTTTGGTGTAACTTTTTGATGGCATGTACAGGTCAGGAGAGTTTCTGAAAAAGATATCTTTGGTTAAAGAATCATATCAATTCAGAGGAAAGGGTAGATTAAGATGTGACACGTTAGTAGTAATATAGAATTTCCAGGGCTGCAAAAGCTTAAAAAGATGTTGATAGTTTGGTACAACAAATCACAATGTTTCTTTCGTGAGGTTTTTGTCTTGCAAAGTTTGGTTATAAATTAGAGAAAACAAAAGCAGTTATATCATACTATACCAGCTTTATTGACACCATCAAGGGAGATACAGTACAAGGTTCGCTTTAAATACCATCTCTCATAGCTTGATAACTGACGCTGACTAAGAAACAAGAAGAAACTGAGAGTAGTATACAGTAGAGACTATTGTCTACCAGATTGCATCTGAAACAGAAAAGGACTAAAAACATTCTGACACATTGCCTAAAGACAAATCCACAAACCTAAAAGCGAGTACATCCACAGGTGTACATGGTCCAAAATCTGGAAAAAGCTCAAATAACTAACCATATGACACAAATAACTGGTCACCTAATCGAAGTTATATATGTACAAGATGCCATAACATGCAACAATTTGTAGGTGCAACATCACCCTCTGCACTTGTCGGTCACTTAATTTCCTTCAAGCACACATTTAAGAACCATTTGATGGCTCAAGGTAGCAGCAAGTGATTCGACTCTTTATTTGCCATACAGACTAATATTTACATCTCAAGGGAGCAAAAATGATTGGCATTGCAGACAAGAGAGCAACAGATTCCAGAGTGACTGCAGAATCGAAGAACAAAAAGCCTCACTTATATCTACCACAAGCATGAACAGGAAAGATGGTTGGACAGTTAGTTCCCTACAGAACAAGATAAAGACACATCTACATTCATGGGGTGGTCTGGCCATCAGGGCAATCGCCGCCTGAAGTTCCTACTGGTGCTTTGGTATGTCCGGACCAGCAGGCCAACACCCAATCCAACACCCACACAAATACCAAGGCCAATCCCAACCCCAACTCGGACACCAGCATTAAACCATGAAAGCTCACCGTCCTCGCCCTCTATAAAGTCCTGCCTCGAGTACAAGCTGTTATAATCAACATCCACATCTTGCTCAGATTTGGGATTCTGTGATTCTGATACCTGAAATGAGCGATATGGAAGGAAAGGGTACAAACTATCAAATATCTGCGAGATAAGAACTGAATCAAAGAATGCATCACTTGCAATCAAGATTGCAAAACAGAAGCATAAATCTATTGATTGCTACCCATTATACATGTCACTGTTATTTGGACTGGTGCATCATATTTTTAGGAATAGCAACAAATGTCTCAATGAAAACATTCAAGCATGGACAGAGAAAAGCATGTTCCTATCATCCTTAACAGTGAAGGAGGTGATATAACCTATACTGGCAATTACTGGTTATCTTTTATCAATAGACGCTGGGTTTACCAAACTCACTGCTAAAACAAAATATACTTAACATGAATGAATAGGCAAAGTAAGAGAAACAACAGCCAGTTAGAGTTGAGGATGTAATCAAAATAAAGATTTAATTTCTGATATCGCCAGGAATACGGCCACACATAAGCATAACGAGAACTGTGGGCATCAACCTAATTAAGCAATTACTTGTTGATAGCAATCTAGCTTGCATTCTCCCTAAATTCGCTTGCTAAAGGCTGTGGCGTTGCTAGTTGCTGTACACTTTACAATTTAGTTGGAAGGCGAGTATTACGACACATATTCATAGCAGCAATGCTGTCAACAGTCACCCTAAATCATTAACCTGGGAAAGTCAAACTAGTGTCTCTATAGGCTATTGAGTGAAGGTACCCTACCTACCTTCCAAGGAAGTTGACAAGTTAGGCATCATTTATTATCTAGGATACATAGAGTTAACTAGAAGGATATGCCTTATATGTCAGCTTAGAACTAAGGGTGAATTAGTACGCTGAATGTTATATGCATGAATGTAACAAAAAAATGTTCTCCATGTTGTCCATATATACTTTGCAACTTGCTGGAGATATCCCCTGGAGCCACATTTTTCACATTATCCACTACAGCAGTATTTATGCTGACAGTACTACTAAATGATCCAACTACTACCAACCTTTACAGCATGTACTCATATCTGTTAACATTAGTATCTGAATCTAACTTAAACAGTATCATTTTCAAAAAGTGAAAAATGGCATTCCATTTTAAATAGTCAAACAGATCAATGTATTGATACTTTGTGCATTGGGTGCTCTCATACGACATGATGACAGCTAACTGATTCCCATATCTAATTAACATGCATTTATCAGTTTGACGGAGTGAAAACAAAAAATAGCATTTCAAACCATTAATATTCTGCTGTTTCTACAGTTCATTTTATCTCATGAGCATGTAAAATAGCAACCAGATCTACATCAATCAACCAAGAGAAAAAAGTGATGGAGATGCGTGCACACCCTCCATGTATTTTGCAACTTGCACTGTATATGAGTATGGTACAAGTACTGATAATTGAGCTTATATAAGGATTAACAACTGTTCCTAGACTGATTCTAGTCTCTCTGTTATCCTTGTAAAAGAGAGGACGGGAAATGTCATGGTTATGGTGATATATTGTTGTTTTAACAAAAACTGGCATAACAACACGTATATGCATTGGAAAATTTAAAAGGGTCTGTTTATACTTCTCGTACTGAAACATATGTTATCTGTAGTTGGCTCTTAGCTAAACTAACATGCTGCAAAATAATGCTCTACTATTTCACTGTTTCTTATGCACAGTTGCCTCACTACTTTTTAGGGGAAAAGGAGTCTCTTGAATTCAAAGCTATCCATCACTTCCCAAATATGAGACTATAGACTACCTAAAGCCCTAAATGGGGAATTTGAGATTGTAGAGTGAAAAAAAAACTTTCAAACATGCTTAGCAAGTACCTGCAAACAGTCCTCATTTAACTCTTCTTTTTGTTGTTCAGTTGCCTCATTCTCAGGGATGGAATCAAGCTTTAGTTTCATTTGGGATTTCCTCCGTGATATATGCTGCACAGTCTTTGTTAATATAATAGGCGTGCCACAGAAAGTGCCAGCAAGATAAATCTCTATCACAGGATGTACAGACTCTGAACCTGTGGATGGCTTCCCCTTCAGAAAACCATTGCATGATGATGTGGGTTGGCACTTCATATTCCATCTCTTGCTGCTGTTCTTTGGTTCCCCGACAACTCCATTGGCACTGCACAACTCTAGGTCACCCGTGAGCAACAGATCGTTCTTATCAAACACCTGGAACCTGACACTCCCTGTCATCCTTATACTATCTGTGCTCACGAATGTAGCCTCCTCGGTCATTTTGTCAACCCTGTCCCTCCTGAGGGATGAAGAGATGAACTCGGTGTGCATGCTACTCCGCTGACCATTCACCTCGATGACCGTATCGGGAGACAGCGGGATGTGGTTGAGTGTGAGACGGTCCGGCGCAGACTCATCCACCTCACAATTGCTCACCCTTACATAGAACACCTTCAAGTCAAGCCACGGCGAAGACCTCGGCATATAAAGTGGGTGCATGATGATCTTCCTAGCAGTCTCAAAAGCCACCTCATCGGCCATCTTTTCGATCTTCCGATACCAATTCGACGCAACTCCTTATCACACCGACACGGATCCAAACATATGTATTACACTACATGAATAAATTTCTCTTTCTATAGCCTATAGGACAGCTCCAGCTCCAGCATCTGCAGAAGAAGAATCAGTTCAATTAATCAGCCCGACCTAATGAACCCCCCCCCCACCCCCTCCCTCCCCCCCAAATTTTGTAAAACAAACTGACGCCGTATTAATCCCGAAGAAAATCAATCAAGTCCGGATGGATCCCCAATCCACGCCGGCTGATGAATTGGAAGCGGAGGGAGGGAGGGCTAGAATACCTTCAATTTGATTCCAATCCAAGCCGAGAGACGGAGGCCGCGCGCGTCGCCCCACCAGACCTTCTCGCCGACGTGCGCGTGCCGTCGCCGTCACACACACACCGGTGCCTCCGACGAGCGCGGGATGGCTCCTCCGCTTCGAGGCGGCGGTCCGGCGGCGGCGAGGGGGCGGAGGCGGCGGTGGCAGCCGGATCAGGATATCGGGGGGAATAATAAAAAAATCGGGTTCGGGAGAGAATTTCCAGGAGCAATTCGTTTTGTTTTTGCTTTTTTTTTTTTTTGGTTTCTCTCTTTTTGTCGACGAAATGGGGGTGGTGGTGTGGTGGAGGTTGGAGGGGGGTGATGAATTGACGAGTCGCGTTGGCTTTGTCTTCGGTCGGTATCAACCGCGAGGGCGGCTGTCATATCTCCCGTCGCCGATTCGGTAAACGAACAAAACTACCGCGTTTTTTTTTCTTGCGAAGTATAATCTCATGCTCCCTTTTATCGATAATACTTATTATTATTTTGAACGAGAGTACAGTCTCCAAAAAATAACTTGACAACTATTTTTTATTATAATATATATAAAAATATCAACAAATATATGATTTTATTGAAGTACTTTTCAAAACTAATCTACACATATAGTTTCCATATTTTTAAGATAAATACTTTAGAGATTATTTATAGTCATAGATTTTAAAGTTTGACTTTACCTTTATTCAAAACGATTAATATTATCAGTCCGGAGCGAGTATTAACTTTATAGGATTTATTTGTGTGTTAAAAAATTGTTTTAAACCCTATATAGATTTAAAGGCTTTTGATATGCTTCCTCCGTTTCACAATGCAAGTCATTCTAGTATTCCTCATATTTATATTGATGTTAATAAATCTGTAACATCAATATAAATGTGAAAAATGCTAGAATGTCTTACATTGTAAAATAGAGGGAGTAGCATGACTAGAAGGTTTTCGTATGGGTTAAAAGGTAGGCATATTCAGCCTAACAAATAAAGTTTTTTTTCTTTGAAATGACTAACAAATACTCAAGTTTATTCATGTACGCTTGATTTTTTTCATCATGGATACATGCGCGTAGGTGTTTATTGATTTTAAGGCTTCGTTTGTTTCATTAAGAGAGAAGAATATTTACAGTGCACACGAAACAAGAAAACTCATTAGCATATCATTAATTAGATTCTCTATTCCAAAATATAATATTTTTTAGCCTTTTAAATTTGTCCTAAAATATAACAACTTCTCCACCAACATTTCCTTCTCAACCAATCACAACTCTCCGCCATTCAATTTTCCCACGTGCCTTCACTTCTCAACCAATCACAATATTCCACCATTTAATTTTACCTATTTTCTTACTAATCGTGTCCAACTCTAAAATTCATTATATTCTGGAATAGATGGAGTACTAATTATTCTAAACTTAAAAAATTAATTTATTTAATTTTTAAAATAACTTTGATATATATATATATATATTTTTTTAAAAAATACCATTTAGTAGTTCGGGAAGCGTGATAGCGAAAAAGAGGAAGTTGAAGTTTGGGGTTGGTGTATAGTTGCATAGGTGGTTAGGTTTTTTATCATAACCATAATTAATCATTTTAATTTTTATATGATGTTTTACTATGTTCATCATAAAATTTTATGTTTTTCTGCCGGGATGAGAACCAAACAATACAACTAGACTCGTTGTTTCAGATGACATGGATATGTCCATGAGTTGTGATATATGTTGTATTTGACAAAGTTATCCTCCATAAAAAAAATAAATGTGATGTGACACAAGGAAGAAAACTTGAGCTCTCAAATCTTCCTGAGATTTTCTTCATAACCTTTTGTTTTCAAAATCATTTTCTTGCTATTTGATTGGTCTTACATACGCTATCCCTTATCTGCTTCAAGATATCTCTATACGCCTTCTACCCTAGAAATCAGATGAGGTAGATATTTTCCTTTTTTCAATAATGGATTAAAACCCGATCCCTACACCAATAAGGATGTATTCCGTACGTAGCTAAAGAAGAGGTAGATGTTTATATGAGTCCTTAAAAATATCCTTCACAAGAATAATTTGATCGAGGCAAGAATTAATCCGAGACACTCTGAACCTCACATTGGTAAGGTTGCAAATCTAACGCGTATCAATCTGACATCTGGCCTGTCTACTGATTGTTCGATGAGTCGTTGTCATTACCCCATCAGATTGATAAATAGGTGGGGAGAAAAACGGTCAAAATGGCTAAGCATTTTTGTAGCAAACAACTCGATTTTGTGGATGAGAGCATGTCTATGCATGAACAAGCTTATGTCACCACTTTTTAGTCCAGTCAAACTATGTTAGGCATGCCGTACCAGCCAGTTGGAATTGGATCATGTCATCTTGTAAAATTCGCATCCTCTAATTCTAATCTTATGGCTAGGGGTGAAAACGGTAACGGTAATTACCGGCCGACCGGCGTTCGTTTTCGTCTTTCTACCGGCCGAACCATATGGAAATGGTAATCGACCGAAACAAAAATAGAAATGGTAAAAAATATGGAAATGAAAACGGAAATGGTTTTGCTATTACACCGACCGTTTCCGTATTTACCGTATTCTCGTGGAAATTACCGTTTCTTATAATGTGGTAATTACCGTATTTTAAATATGTCGATATTTATAGGGTATGTCTATACTTGACCCACAACTTACAGATTGACAGACTCTTTAATCAAATCTCTAAATTTTGTACATGGCTAAAATAAAGTTAATTTATAATTTATATAGTATAAGCTTGAATTTATGTATATATATAACATACTTATGTAAAGTTAAATATATATTTTTATTAGTTTAATATTTCCGTATTTGTTACCGGCTTCCGATCTGTACCGACATGTTTCCGTTTGTATTGTTTCGTTTCCGGTTTTCCGATATCGTTTTCGTTCCGATATCGTTTCCGAGAAAAATATGGTTACGGAAATGGTTGAGCCTGTTTTCCTATCGTTTCCGACTGTTTTCATCCCTACTTATGGCCTTGTTCTTGTGTGAAATAAAATTATATTGAATTTTCTTGGAATGCTTTTCTATAACAGATTTATAACTCTAAGAATTAATTCATTTGTTTATATCCTCAAATAGCTGTCACAAAAATCAGATAATGTTCGCGTACTATGATCATACGAATGCTTCTTTTTGTATTTTTTTTTCATTGCCTTTGGCCAGATTTTCATTTCCAGAACTGGCATTCTATTCAGGTCGTAAAAGACGCATACTAAAGGAGGATACAGACAATTCATAACTGAAGAAATATGTGGATTAACCCATTGTAAAGGATAAAGACGCATGATGCATATAGGTCGCACACGTAAGATTCAGACAACAATTATGCTTCATTTGAAATTGCTATAGATAGAGCACCACACGCATCCTCTTCCTAGTTCCAAGGAACGAATCGATCAACAACTTCAAATCGTGATAACAACGGATGATGCCCCTGAAACATGACACACCAGATACCGCAATGAAAATATATTTGCTCATTCCAAAATAAGAACAGTTCTGATTTTAAAATTCTAGCGCGAAAAACAATCGACAGATTCAGTAAACACTAAATTATGGTACATCATAATTCTCCTTTTTCTCTCTCTTTATATACGAATGGTACATCAAGCACTCAAGCAGCGTATGCATAGCCATAGCCATACTATGTGTCTGAAGGACTGGTGCATAAGCTATATTCTCGGTTGCATACAACTCTGAAGGCAAAAATAATTTGCACATAGTAACCGCGATTATACATAACCAGCTATAACACAGGGCACATACAACATGCATGATTATTACTATACGGAAGGCAGGCGCAAGGACGTGTTAGTGTGAGTGTGAATCGTTGGAACAAAGACACTCATCAACCAACTGGCGTAGGTTGGGGTTCTCCAAGGCGGCTGCTACCCTCTCCTTGTCATTCAGTTGCTTGTTTACTGCCAATTGTAACCATCACATTGTTAAAAATACCAAATACCACTGTTCAAAGCAAATGTGTGTCAAATTATCATTCTCCTGATAGAATTATTGCTTGGTTCCATAAGGTAGGTCTCGTTCGACAACCATTATGTGATATATGTTGAAAATATTTACAAATATACCTCATAGGAGCCTATGTGGCACACATAACTAAGAATACATCAAGCAAACCTTATAAACTCCACAAGTCTGCCCAATTGTTTTAATCTGAAATTTTAAGGTAACATAAATGGCGTGGGAAGTTTAATAAAATAAAGATAAACTTTAGGAGAGACAATGGAACAAAAGCACAAAAATACAGGACTATTTTGAAGGAGAGGCATCCCTGTTTGACAAATGGAAGTCACCAGATCCCAGTCCAACATAAGTTGTGAATCTTTTGAGGTTCCCTACTTCCCTTATTTGTTTGAATATTTCAGCACACCATGTAAAGACAGCAAAAAGTTTTAAAATTGATGGCGTGAAAATATCATGGCTATAATGTTCTGATGACATGACTGGATCTCATGGAGGAAACCAATAATTACACGAATGTTGTAATGAAGCCCGTGAAGAGTTGCATTCCTGTACTAGATTGACATGCATACCTGATTCTTCATTAGCAAGAGATCCTGGAGCAACTTTAATGTCAATCTGCATATTAATAAACAAAATTTCAGGGATCATGGTCAAAAAATGCTTGATAGTTAAAGTCAATATAAATTAAGGATTAACTACGAACAGGACGAATTGTTTCTCTTTTTATTTGGCAATGATGAAATTATGAAACAGAACCTATTAATACAGTATGAATATTATAAGGTGGAGGCTTCCAGCATTTTGTAGATATGGCCAGATGCCAGAGTGTTGTTACACTTACACCACGTTCTTCGCCAGGTCAGATGAGGTTCTGACAAATAAGGGAAAGCTATGCCAACAACATTCAATAGGTAAGAAGTGTTGTTTCAGAGGACAACAAAAAAGATTGTGGTTGGCCTTATGGCTGCCGACTCGACGCTGTACTTTCCTCAGAGCACTATTGAGTATTGACGACACATTGGCCTAACGAAAGCTGGGGAGGAGGGGCCTTCTATTTCTTGAGAAATTTTTTATGGAATGGCCTCTATGAGTGTTATTTTCCGGACTTTCTTACCTTCAGAATGATGCAATTTTTACTCTTATTTATTTGATTTCTATTTTGCCATATGGAACATCTTGAAGGTCAGTTTAAGCATAACTAGCATCATATCTATGTTACTGAATACCAGTAAATAAATTCTGGAGAAATGTCTCTGTTGAATAAATATTCCAGTTCAGATCAAAATAAGGTCGCCAGACCTGTGTATCAAATATTTCTGTGTAAAAATGACAGTTTTGTTGAAATTTTGAGCTCCAAAAGGATGGCTTATAGTTCCTTGAGGCACATACAGATTTCTCACAAGTGTTTCACTATTCCCCATTAGGTTTGGTACAATATCTTAATGCGCATCGATAGAGGAGCTTCTTAGAGTTAAGAGCATGCACAATATGTTGCAGGATTTGACATTCCATCTATCCCATATTTAATAGCACAAATCAACTGGAGTAAAGTGATTTCCCAACACAAGCATGATTACATAACTCACATCTGATGGTATGCATATTGCACAAAGACATAATATGAAATTGTGAACTGTAAAATACCTTCATTAGTTGGACACAGTACGCACCTTGAAATGTGGAGGAAAGTTTTGCATCAATTTAAGCCGAAGACACAGACCAATCACTGTAGCCATGCTACAGTGTTGCACAGTTGGAGTGAAGGTTATCCTGCAGGTAATTGTGAGGTGTGAACAATGTCCCAAAAAAGGAAGCCGGATGTAGTCCTTGGATCAAGACAAATGATCATTTCTACAATTTAGAATGAGCAGTACAGATCAGGATGAAAGTAACACGGGATGCTCCCAATAAGCAAATGTATCAAACTATCATCACACTCCTGTAAGTCGTTTTGACCTTTTTAAAGTCAAACTTCTTGAAAGTTTAACCAACTTTATAGAAAAATATAGTAAGATTTATAGCACCAAGTTAGTTTTGTTATATCTAACATTTAATATATTTTGATAGTTACTTCGTTTTGTGTTAAAAATATTACAATATTTTTCTATAAACTTGGTGAAAGCTAAAATAGTTTGACTTGGAAAAAAGTCAAAATGGCTTATAATATAAAACGAAGGTAGTAAAGATTGGCAAGGATAGCTGCAACTAACTGGCACAAGTAGATACCCTAAGGCACATCAGAAATCACAATAAAAGAAGTCCAAGAAGCTTGGGATTGCAGCCTCGTGCTAGCAACTAACTGACACAAGTAGATACCCTAAGGCCAAGCCAACCCCCCACACATATTTTGGTTGCTCAATGTGTTGATCTCTTGCTAAGAAAGCAAATCCTGATCCAGCTAGCTGAAACTGCCTGATTAATGCACATTTCCCACACTTGCACTCAAAAATCACAAGGATTCTGACATTATTAAGGAAAGGTCACGTCCTATATATAAGTGCTAGTAGTACTTGGCTACTCCAAAATTGAGTCGCATCACAAACACAATTAAACATCAAGCACCAAATCCTTCGCCTAAACCCCATGATTTCATACCCAGATCACAAAGATCTATCACGAGCTCATTCCACACGCGACGCCAAAAAAGAACGGGAGTGCGAGCATACTGGATGCGGCCGAGCTTCTCGTCGACGGAGACGGACTCCTCGGAGAGCACGCTGAGCTGCTCCAGCGAGTAGGGGTGCTCCGGGTCCTTGATGTCCCGCACCGTATCTGCAGACGCCGCGGCGGCGGCGGCGGCGCCAATCAGTTGAAGCTAGCGGGGGGTGAAGCTAACGGATTTGAGCGAGCAACTACGGTTTACCGAAGACGTCGAGGGCGTCGATGGCGTCGGCGGGGTGCGGGTGGGCGGCGCGCTCCGGCCTCTCGTGCACCACCGGGTTCGCGTTGATCATCCCCACCGTCATCTTCCTCCCTCCTCCTCCTCGTCGCCGCCGCCGCCTCCGCGCGAGAGAATGGGATGGAATGGATCGTGGCGTGGCGTGGCCGCGTGACAGTGCGAGTGATGATTAGAAAAGTAAAATCCGCTTTAACCAATTCGGTCTTGCCCTAATTTATTGCCGTGCCTCCCTTCAATTTGCATTGGGGAAACCGCAGCGACAGGTAGGTTTACTTTCTCTTGACTTAATTTAGGGCACCGGATGTCCGATAAGGTTTTCGGAAGAAAACTAATTTTATAACTCGCTTAAAAACCACGAGACGAATCTTTTAAGCTTAATTAATCCGCCATTAGCACATATGGGTTACTGTAGCACTTATGATTAATCATGGACTAATTAGACTCAAAAGATTCGTCTCATGATTTCCTCCCTAACTGTACAATTAATTTTTCTTTTAATCTACATTTAATACTTTATATATGTGTCCAAAGATTCGATGTGATGTTTTTGGAACATCTTATTACAGTAAATTTGATTTGACAAACTGATGTAAAAACTACTCCACATTTAAGAGTGTTTCTACATAACGCTCAATAAATTTAAGATATCATAAAATACAGATTTTGTGATAAAATTATAGAAAGAACTAAAGTTTAGATCATAGCACTATTATTTATTTATTTGAAGTTATAAAAGCTGTGGTTTTGTGATAAAAATGGTCTTATATGTCCGCAGTCTTACAATAGGAAGTTTTAAATCTTGAAAAAAATTAGTGCTAAATATATACTCCCTTTGTAAAAAAAAACCCAACCTGATACTGGAAAACATCCCATCCAATACTAGGTTGTGTTTTTTTTGACAGGGGTAGTTTTATGATATAAATATTTAAATATGTATAAGTAGTTTTATGGATGTGACTACGCGTCGGTCATCCGACGGGGAGCGGGGTAAATCGTGGAAAAACTATTTTAAACTGATTTTTCTCTTAAATTACTTATCCAAATCATTATCCGATTGTACCATTAAATTCGTTGCAATTAAATCTTCAAAACAAGACCACACATGGATATATTCCAACAAAATTTTTTTATCTTATTATTGAATTATTTTTAAATGTTACACGATGTTCCACCAGGTATATCGAAATTGTTTCACTAAGCAGATCGAAAATGTTTCACTCGTTTAAATCGGGTGTTATTTCACCTTATATAAAAACAATGTTTCAGCAAATAGTGAAAGATTGTTTCAGTTCACTGCAATATTTGATCCATACATAGTGAAACATTATAAGTACAATAGGTGAAACATTTTTCAGTGGAACAAAAAATAAAACGAATTCCTTAATAGGGGGTTTCCAAAATATGTGGGTTTTTTGTTGCAATGGAATATTTCAGTTCACTGCAACATTAGATATATGCATAGTGAAACATTATGAGTAGACTAGGTGAAACATTTTTTATGGAACAAAAATAAACCAAATTCCCTTAGAGAGTTTCCAAAATATGTGGTTAATTTGTTGCAGGTAGAGGCAGCTATTGTGGTGGGATCCAGTGGCACCACCGCGCGCGGGGGGTGGAGGCGGGGGAGCGCCCGATTTTTCTCCCCCGCCCGAGTTTTATACATAGTTTAGTTTAAAATAGCGCCACGGCGGCATGCGAGATGCCGCCGCCTTGGAGCTCCACGCCGCCGACGCCGCGGCGGCGGCGCGGCCGGCGATGGTGGCCGCCAGCGACCACTACGCGCGGCTTCTGCAGCTCTGCCAGACGGCGGCTAACCCGGGCGCTGGCCGTGCCATCCACGCGCGCGCCGTCAAGGCTGGCCTCCTCGCCAGCGCCTACCTCTGCAACAACCTCCTCTCCTACTACGGCGAGACCGCCGGCGGCGCAGGTGGGTTGCGGGACGCGCGCCGCCTGTTCGACGAGATCCCCTTGGCGCGGCGGAACGTGTTCACCTGGAACTCGCTACTGTCGATGTTCGCCAAGTCCGGGCGCTTGGCCGACGCCCGCGGCGTGTTCGCGGAAATGCCTGAGAGGGATGCCGTCTCCTGGACAGTCATGGTCGTCGGGCTCAACCGCGCCGGCCGGTTCGGGGAGGCTATCAAGACCCTCTTGGACATGACCGCTGATGGGTTCACGCCGACGCAGTTCACGCTCACAAATGTGCTTTCGTCGTGCGCCGTGACACGGGCCGGCGCAGTTGGGAGGAAGGTTCATTCCTTCGTCGTCAAGCTCGGGCTCAGTAGTTGCGTGCCGGTGGCGAACTCGGTGCTCAACATGTATGGAAAGTGTGGGGATGCCGAGACAGCGAGTACTGTGTTTGAAAGGATGCCGGTGCGGAGCGTGTCAAGCTGGAACGCCATGGTATCTCTGAACACTCATCTTGGGAGGATGGACCTTGCCAAATCCTTGTTCGAGAGCATGCCAGACCGGAGCATCGTCTCATGGAATGCCATGATTGCAGGGTACAACCAGAATGGGCTTGATGCCAAGGCACTGAAGTTGTTCTCAAGAATGCTTCATGAGTTTTCCATGGCGCCGGATGAATTCACCATCACCAGTGTCCTATCAGCTTGTGCAAACCTCGGAAATTTAAGGATCGGAAAGCAGGTGCATGCATATATCTTGAGAACTGAAATGGCATACAATAGCCAGGTCACAAATGCTCTCATTTCAACATACGCCAAGTCTGGCAGTGTTTTGAATGCCAGGAGGATCATGGATCAGTCAATGGCAACCGATCTGAATGTGATATCCTTCACTGCCCTCCTGGAAGGCTATTTCAAGATTGGGGATATGGAGAGTGCAAGGGAAATTTTCAGTGTTATGAATAACCGAGATGTTGTTGCCTGGACTGCAATGATTGTCGGCTATGAGCAGAATGGCCGCAACGATGAGGCCATAGATCTCTTCAGGTCAATGATCAGAAGTGGCCCAGAACCAAACAGTTATACTCTGGCTGCTGTTCTTAGTGTCTGTGCAAGCCTGGCATGCCTTGATTACGGCAAGCAGATCCACTGCAGGGCTATCAGATCATTGCTAGAGCAATCTAGTTCAGTCAGCAACGCCATCATCACCATGTACGCCAGGTCAGGCAGCTTCCCGTGGGCCAGGAGGATGTTTGATCAGGTTTGCTGGCGCAAGGAGACAGTCACATGGACATCCATGATCGTGGCTCTAGCACAGCATGGCCAAGGAGAGGAAGCTGTTGGCCTCTTCGAAGAAATGCTCCGCGCTGGCGTGGAACCGGATCGCATTACCTATGTCGGCGTGTTATCAGCGTGCTCGCATGCCGGTTTTGTCAACGAAGGCAACAGGTACTATGATCAGATGCAGGATGAGCACCAGATTGCACCAGAGATGAGCCATTACGCCTGCATGGTTGACCTCCTCTCCCGCGCCGGCCTGTTCTCTGAAGCTCAGGAGTTCATCCGACGAATGCCCGTTGAGCCAGACGCAATAGCCTGGGGATCACTCCTCTCAGCCTGCAGAGTTCACAAGAACGCAGAATTAGCAGAGCTCGCAGCGGAGAAGCTTCTGTCGATCGATCCCAACAACAGCGGCGCCTACTCCGCCATTGCCAACGTGTATTCCGCCTGCGGGAGGTGGAACGACGCGGCGAGGATATGGAAGGCGAGGAAGGAGAAGGCGGTGAGGAAGGAGACGGGGTTCAGCTGGACGCACATCCGCAACAAGCTCCACGTCTTCGGCGCCGACGACGTGGTGCACCCGCAGAGGGACGCCGTGTACGGGATGGCGGCGAGGATGTGGGAGGAGATCAAGGGGGCCGGGTTCGTGCCCGACCTGCAGTCCGTCCTGCACGACGTCGACGACGAGCTCAAGGAGGAGCTGCTGAGCCGCCACAGCGAGAAGCTCGCCATCGCGTTCGGCCTCATCAGCACGCCGGAGAAGACGACGCTGCGGGTCATGAAGAACCTGCGGGTGTGCAACGACTGCCACGCCGCGATCAAGGTCATCTCCAAGGTCACGGACAGGGAGATCGTCGTGCGGGACGCCACGAGGTTTCATCATTTCAAGGATGGCCTCTGCTCGTGTAAAGATTACTGGTAGGAAACCTTTCATGGTGATTTTGGCGAGGAAGGGGAATATTTGTTTGTTGTTTCATGCAGAGATGTACTCCATTGCAGGGTTTCCCAAACCGCTGGGACCGGGGTTACCGCGCCCCGGCGGTAAGCACGGTTACCGCGCGGTAACCGTGAAAAACTGTGCAAAATTCATAAAAAATTCAAATTATTTTTTAAATTTATTTGAATTTAAGGAGGTTACCGCGGTATTTACATTACCGTACCCCCGCGGTAAGCCCGGTAACCGCGGTAACCACGCGGTATGGTGAACCCTGCTCCATTGTAAGCTTGCAAGAACAGCCAATTCCAATATTCATGAATCACATGATTAAAGTACATGGCAATTTGCAGTCATGCCAGAAAGATGCTGAAGAGTTTAGTGTTAGCCGAACTGTAAACAGAGCAGGATAATTTGAATTTTTATAATCTATGTATTGTTCTTTGCAACATTTCACGGTATTCATCAAAGCACCGGGAAGCTATATTTCACTGAAGATCACGAAAAACATCACAACATTTTAAAACCAGCCAGCCGTTCAGAGAAATAAAACAGAGCTCCATGTTGTAAAATATTTAGTATAGGCCTATGGCGTACACAATTAATCCAGTAACGGATTGATACACACAGACAGAACCATGAAATAGAAAAGGCCACCGCAAAATTTTTGACTATTGAACTCTAGGAAACAGGTTAGTCCTTCAAGGCAGCAATCCGAGGGCTTGGTAACAAAATTGATACTGATTGAAGATAGGTTAGTCTTTGAGGGCTGCTGCACCATGACGTCTTTCTTTCTTGTAACGAGATTGATCTGGATCAAAGCCACCTTCCTCTGCACCATAGACAGCCCATGAAGGTGTCAGAGCCATGT
This sequence comes from Oryza meridionalis, assembly GCA_000338895.3. Taxonomy (NCBI): domain Eukaryota; kingdom Viridiplantae; phylum Streptophyta; class Magnoliopsida; order Poales; family Poaceae; genus Oryza; species Oryza meridionalis. The sequence continues at coordinate 36,249,278 of CM002526.2, read as the reverse complement.
AATCTTGGCTCTTAAAAGGCTTTCCGGATGTCACCTGCATTGATGAAGCCATAATTAAGATACAGGAATTACCTTCATGCTCCCTATGTTCAAGAAAAAACCACTTCTGAGGATAAATCTAGACATGTATTTGTCCAAATCCATCTCCAAAAGTTGTCTTTTTCTTCTGGTACAGAGGGAGTATGTTGCATACTAGTTATTCTCAAAGGAAAGCTCACCAGTTCATGGAATCGATCATAATCTATCCAGGTATGCCATTTGCCATTGATCTTGAACTTATCCACCTTTGCAAGTAGAACGCAGCATGAATGAGCATGTTCACAAGCTACTTCGTACACACCACCACTTTTTAGTGCCAAAGCTTCCGAGAATTCTTTTACATCAGAGTGCCAGGGGACATTTTCCATCGTCAACTTGGAAGTTGCTGACCTGAACATTATCACAAAACATCAGGTGATTAACCAAGCAATTGAAGAGACAGGCTGCAATCAACATGCAAGAAGATTAAAAGGCACTTACGAGCCACAATATGTTACACCCTTGATTTCAATGAAATCAGGCTGGCCAAGGCTTAGTAATTTTGCATAGCCATCTATCTCTTCTGCGTTCCAACCTTTAACCAATGTCAGCCGGTACACAGTTCGTTGATCTTTGTCATGCAGGGACTTCAATGAATCCTAGGGCAATACCAAGGTAAACAGCATAAAAAACAATACAGATCAGTATTTGCAAACCTTATGTTCATGATGTGCATCTGGAAATACTTTTGCATTACCAGAAAACGCTCCCAGAAGTCTGAAAACAATGGTCTGTCGACAGCCTTCAAGCTTTCCTTTGTAGCTGCATCCACACTGACATACAGCTGCAACCATATAAACAAATTTCTTTAAAGCTTGTTGCTCTGAGCACTTAAATGCCAAAACAGATCTTAATTCGAATATGACCTGAGTGATTGGTTTCAGTGTCTTAATCTTATCTGGAAACTGGGCATTTGTGACAAGAAATGTAGAGATGTGTCTGCGATGTAGCTCATCAATCAGAACATTTATTTCTGGATACATAATTGGCTCCCCAACCAGAGATAATGCACAATGTCTAGGAGATAGACCCTCTGCCAGCCTCTCTGGCTTTACTCCTGAAAAAGCATGGATCAGCAATTCAGCATTTTTATTTTTAGCCAAGAAAAGCTGCAGTAATATTGCTTGCAGATCCATCATGACTGGCAAACCATTTTTCTTGCCAGAAACTCTGCATTATAGTTTTATGGGGTAGTCTATAAAGCCTGCTCTTGCAAGGTTGTGTTCATAAAAGCAAAATTTAGAAGCTTCACGTCTGATAAATGCAGACATCCCTTACTGGAGCATTTTGACATGATTGATGCAAGAATATGTGTTGGAATCCTGTTCAGGTTGTTTTCCATATAGGCAAGTAAAACTCGCAGGCAATGGAACGGTCACAGCGTGATTTTCCATGGATTTAACTTATTTTTTGGGTAGTAACAATATGTAAGGCATTTTCACCATCATGGATATTTACATAGGACTTTAGATACATACATACCTGGTACCCCTTTCATCTGCTTAACCATCTTTGTGTGTTGATCAATTGCAGCATTAACAATGTCGAGAGGATCATCCATCTTCCATTTCCAACTCTTCCCAACAGGATTAGTGTGATGCCTCCAACAAAACACACACTTATTTGCACAGGCCAGACTCGGAGTTGCCTCCATACATCTGCCAAAATGAGAAAAAATGGAAAAGAAAATAAGCAATCAAGGATGTAAACTACAGAGTATTCTCATACCATATAAATTATGATTGTTCTACTACAGCATCTAAGATTCTAAGTGGTAAAAAATAGGAGTATGAACTAAGATAAACACAGCGTAACTGCAACTCCCAACCATCTAACAAGCATTCTGCATACACTGCCACAGAAACAAAATTTTCACCTGTGACTTTCTATGCCATAAAACGAGTGCTTGTAACACCCTCCACGCCCTCGGAGCTGTGACTTTGTCCATCTACAGATCTTCACCCCACTATGAGAACCGATAATTTTGTACCCCTGCAACAAATAACGGGGTTGGTTTGGATTATAGACTACACAACAGATCCAGCAAAAAAAAAGAACTATACGCACCAAGCATATCAACTAAAGTTAAGAACAATATATGTTACTTCCCATCTATGAAAAGCATAGCTTAACACTCATAAGTGATGCTATAAGTGATGCTATGTTACCCATCTATGCAAAGCATAGCTTAACACGCATACAATATATGTTACTACCCATCTATGCAAAGCATAGCTTAACACTCATAAGTGATGCTATGTTACCCATCTATGCAAAGCATAGCTTAACACTCATAAGTGATGTGAACTAAAGCTCCTAACATGTACTAACTGGAATTGCACACGTATCAATCGTAAAATGTAGAGAAATATGATCCTCACTTGCTTCTCTAAACTCGTCCTGATGATTGGAGTGACCATGTCCCTCACACCATTCTCCCCTCCATTGGACAAAGCCCCCCCCACCTTCCCATTCTGCCTCCTTGCCGCCGGTGCCTTCCTGGCAATGTCCTCCATGTCGACCTCCCCGCCATCGACCTCCTCTTCGTCGTCGTCGTCATCGGATTCCTCCTCTTCCAACTCTAACTCATCAAACCCATCGCTCTCTCCCTTGTGTCCCTCTCCAATCTCCTCCCCTTTCACCACCCTCACCACCCTCCCACACCACTCGTCGAACACGGCCTCGAGATCCCCACCATCCACGTCACCCTCCCCGATGGCGACCACCTCGGCGGCGCCGAGCGCGCGCAGCCACCGCGAGAAGCTCCTCGCGGCGGCGTTGAACGTCTCCCCGTAGGCACGCGAGCCGACGCCGAAGACGGCGAAGCGGAGCCCCGACAGCAGCGCCGCCCCGGCACGGAAGTCGGCGGCGGACTCCTCGAGCCAGCGGGCGAGGAAGGACGCGGCGGGTGGGGGCGCGCCGCCGTCGTGGGTGGGGAGCACGAGCAGCAGCAGCGGGACGGAGGGGAGGTCGTCCGGGTCGAAGGCCGCGGCGTCGGCGGGGTGGGCGGTGACGCCGGCCTCCGCGAGGCGGCGGGAGAGGCCGGCGGCGAGGGCCTTGGAGGTGCCGGTGGCGGAGGCGTAGAGGAGGGTCGGGGTTGGGGCGGGGCCCTGGCCCGGAGGAGGGGGTGGTGGGTTGTTGCGGCGGAGGCGGAGGGACTTGTAGAGGAAGAAGACGGAGGAGGATGAGAGGAGGAGGAGGAGGGCGAGGTGGGAGGTGGTGGAGGAGGCGGCGGTCGCCGTCGGGAAGGGAGGAGGCATCGCGGCGGCGGCGGCGGCGTGGGGAAGGAGATTGCCCCGATTAGCCCTTGGGTTTTGGGGGGTTTTGGAACAATCTGATGAGAGACTCTTATGTAATAAAATTCGTACGAAATTTAAAAACAAAAAGGACCTAAAAAACGGTAAATTTTTGAAGGCAAAAATCATAGTCCTGTGATCCTGACCCTGTAGTACCAAAAATCTTAATTTGCTATTAAACCATTCATATGTAGAGCATGAACTGCAATTTGTTCTTAAGTCATCTCAGTTTCGGCATGCTAGGGCCCATCTGAATCGCAGGATGGATAGAAAAAACACAGAATTCTAACAGGAATACAAATGTAAATCAGAGGATTGTAAAACGTACGAAAAACACGAGAATGATCGTTTGATTGGAGCGCAGGAATCAAATGAGAGATAAACTCAAAGGAATTTTTTAAAAGATAGGAGCTCTTAATAAGTTTCCTCCAAAATCCATATGCAATGAGCCATTCCATCGGAATTTCATAGGATTTGGAAAACCTCAATCCTTTGAATCAAATGGGCCCTAAATGGCTGCATGATCATGTGAATTCATGATTATTACTATGATAAAGCCTGAGGCAAATTTCATGTGACAAATTGTTGCTTTTCTGAAATACAATGTGGATCACAGGTTACAAGAGAATGGACAGTAGGAAACACTGTTTATATTCCAACATTTTACAGGCAATTTGAGTTGCATGCTTTCTTGTGGAAGAGCAAGTGCACAGAGTAGTACAGGAAAAGGCTTTGTTCTCGTCTTACGTACAGTATTCACACATTTTTACAACTTTAAACAGCACCAAGCAATTGTTGCAATCTTTACATATTGTTACAATTTACAAGAAATACAAACAATTGCTAAATGTTACAGCTTGTACAACCCTGTTTTTCAGTATCCAGCCTGAATTTCAGGGTCTCTTCCTCGAGCCTGGAACTGGGATGCTCCATAAGTATTCTACAACAGGTAGTAGATGGCTAGCATATTGTTGGTGCAAACAATGAATCAATCGTGTATCTTTAACCCAGATTAAGAAATCAATAGCTGTACGCCTGTACCACTTCAAAATTGGTATGTCGGGAGATTCGTATCAACAGATTAGATCATGCCATCATGGCTGCCAAGTCGTCTTCTTTACAGACATGATGCCCTCCTTGTCCTTCCTGAATGCCATCACTATTTCCCAATGCAACGATTTCAGAATTTTCTCTAATGGATCAAGGATCTCAAGCTTCTCTCTGATGATGGCCCAACCTCCAGGCCTCAAAATTCGGTCCATCTCAACCACGATTGAGACAGGCTGCTTGCATCTACATAATTCAAGCAATAGCATACAAGCATTACTTTACTTCTTATGCATCAGGATACAGAAGCTAGATGCTCAATGTTTCGGTGAGTTTGGAACTTATGCAAAATGATGTGTCCTAAAAGAGTTTTTTTCTTATGATCCTTGGTCGTGCGAGGTACAGGTACCTACACCTCTGTACACTCCCAAGGACCATAAAAGAACTCTCCAAAAGAACCATGAGATACAGTCATACAGCATAAATAAGTGGCTTCCAATAACAATATGAAACTAAATATCATATGAAGCCCAAGAAAGACTAGTCTTTCTATGACATACCTGTTCTTCAAGCGTGAGAATAAGTGGTCAGCATGTAGAAGATCATATGACCTTGGGTATGTGCTAAATGGTTCACACCAATCATGGTAGACGCCAATCAGCCCACGCTCGTAGATTATGGGTAAAGTGTCCGGAGCATGAACAGGAACAACATTCATGACCCAAATTTTTTTCGATGCCAGTGCAGCAGCAAATCTGCAAGGAAACAGTCACAGCTGATTCATTACATATTTATTTTAAAAGTAATACTGCATAGTTGCGTATTACTCAGAGCAATTCGATTAATCTATCGTCTATCAGTAGTTAGAAAGCAGAAGAATACCCTCCAAATACAGCTCTCATATCCAGAACATTTCGGATATTTGACCAATCAATACCCAATCCATCCAGATATGATTTCTCAACAACAGCCTTCCAATGTTTATGATCAGCTTCCACCCTTGTTTGCAAGTCCCCAAGCCACTCAGGAAAAGTCTCAATCCTCTTGGGCCACTCTTCAGGCCATTCACTGCCTCGTTCTTCAATGCCAACAGGAGCTTTATGCAGGCAATGTCTGATCAGAGTATACCTAAAAGGGAAAACCAAAATTGCCATTGTACAATCTTACAAGAAAAACATTTATCTCAATGAAATGATGTAGTCATGCCGTCCAAGTAATCGTCTTACCATGCAGGAGCTTTGTTCTGGTCTTCCTTACAAAATGGAGGATCTTTTTTTGCTCTCAGATCATATATATCATTGGAAGGTGGTCGTTGGAATATCTTCACTCCAGCTTCACTGACATCATCACTGTTGTAAGCTATTACATTCCAACATATAGCAGTCATTGAAGCTGATATTCCTGGAAAAGAAATTTGGGAGGAATGTGAATAGGAATATGAAAGGTTAAGCTAATTTTCCTAGTTAGACAGAACAATATTAGGAACTCAAACATACATGATACGGAAATGCATAATTGCATATGCTTCTTTAATTTAAAATGACACCAAAATTACAGTCATTCCAGGTTTTTCTACAAATATAGAACTTCAACATACCTTCTTCACTCTCAAGGTCACCATGTTTGCTTGATATAATGAAGTATCCTCCTGGACGAAGGATCCTATTTATCTCTAGGAGAAGCTTTCCACCTAAACCATGGAATACATGTAATTGCTTACAATGTAACAAAAGATAGTATCGTTATGTACAATAAAAAGTAATGCAGCAGCATGTACATACCATTAGAATGCCATGGTATGTTGCAATCACCACAGTGGATAGCATCAAATGCACCACTAGGGAAGGGTAACCTTTTTGATCCAAGACTGCCAACTGTTGCAGGGATGCCACGTTCAAGGGCAACTTGTGCAAGGTCAGTTTGATCATTGGTAAGACCTAAAGATAGTGTTATCACATCCTTCTCAAGTAGAGTGACACCAAAGCCAGCACTCTTGCATCCAATATCCAGTACTACTCGAATATTTTTACCCCAGTCAATGTCAGGTGCCATCTAAGTGACAAAAGAAGTAATGTGCAGATTGTGTTAGGCATTAAGACAAATGGAATGCCTAGAAGAATGAATAAAGCAACATATAGTTCAATGTAATTGCAGTTTTTCATACACGAATTGAACATATGAATTCACATTATTTTAACCAGGACACGGAACACGGATCAATGGAAACAAACTTTTCATTTGAGGAAGCCACCTAGCAATCACCCTTCAGAAATCAGAGTAGGTATCAATTAATGCACAAATTTCGAGTTGGAAGGGAGTGTGATTTTACTTGTGACTGTTCAGCTATATCCTCCTATCCGACAAAAATAATCTACAGTCACAACTAGCCATCAACCATCATCTACAGACTACACATTATGGTCAATAGTAAACATGCACAACATATGTGCTTTATCAGCCAAATATTGTTTTCACATTCGGTTTCTAAGGGGATTTTAATTCTCAAAGGAAAGTCCATCCACTCCTTAAACATCATGCAAATATTTAAGGAAAATATTCTTGAAAGAAACATCATTGAAACACCATGAACTATACTACTAGTATGAAATTTCAAGTGTAAACTTGGTGCTCACTTATGGATCAACCTACTTGATATCCTTGGCCACATTGCAGGATAAAAGACAATGTGAAGAAAACCGTATCAAGGTATTTCGACAATGGTGACCAGTAAGTACTCGTGTGCAATGTGGTAGTCGAGTCTCCCTTTGCCATGTACTTGTAGACTAGCAACTCCTCATCATCCATGGCCAAATGCCCCAGCAATGGAACAATCCTCCCATGGGAATTCTTTCCAAGGAAACCCAAAGGTTGCATCTAAGGGGAACGGATTTGTTACCTCATCGATTGCTTCTATGTAATGCCTTGATCCACCTTTGAATTCCCACTCATCAGGTGGGAACATCAAGTAATCGCCGGTCCGGTTCAACCAGCTGTGACCCTTAACATAACTTGACAACCTAGGATGTCCAATATTCCCATACCAAACCTGCAAAAGAACAACTTCAGATATCAATCCACTATCAATGTCCAACTATGAATTATGTGATCCACCTTCTCTTTCCTCTCCGGCCATGTGGCAGGCGGCTTATACTCCTTGGGCATTGACACGAGGCATGTCACCGGCGACCTCGGGCAGCTCCGCTCGCGGTGCCTCTGGCTCCCATCCCCATCAAAATCCACACAAGGGATGTAATGGTGGCCGCTCTTGGCGCCGCAATGCTTCCAGTGGTAATGTGCAGACGAGCTGAACAAGGGCGGTTGCTTCTTCGTCTTCTTTGGAGCTTTCTTCTGCCCCTCTTCCGCCTCCTCGCCGTACCCGTCTCCCTCGCTGAGCTCGTCGAGCTCCAGCTCCGGCGCCTTCTCGCTTTCCTCCTCAGGCGCCTTCCCGTCTCCGCTCTCCTCGGGCACGGGCAATTCCGCCTCCTTCTCCTGATCTTGCTCCTCCTCCTCTAGCTCTGTCCCCGGCTCCGTCTCTGGCTCGGCGGGTTTTGACTGCACGGCGTGATCCGCCTTTGCCGGAGTGGAATCCGGCGAGGCGGTGGCATTGGGGCGGTGGGATCCGGCGGGAGGATGGCGCTTCTTGTGGCTGCGGGAGCTAGTGGGGCGGGGCTTCCTGTGGCCGCCGCCGGTGGTGGGGGTAGTGGCGGTATGGTTGTGGGGCGCGGGGGGAGGGTCGACGATGTCGGCGGCGAAGGAGGAGCGCTCGGTGGAGATCTGCTGGGAGGAGGACGTCGGGGAGAGCGAGGTCCAGACGATGGCGAAGGAGAGGCCGAGCGCGATGGCGATGGTGACCTTGGCGCCGAACCCCAGCGGCGGGCGCCTCCTCCAGCACCCGAGGCAGCCCGACGACGCCGCCGGCCGCCCCGGCGGGCCGCGCGACACCGTCATGCGGCGGCGGCGGCGGAGGTGGCGGTGGGTGGGGGCGCGGCTGTCGGTGGGCGGTGGTTGGCGTGGACTGTGGAGAGTACTGGAGAGGAGTGCAAGTGCAAGTGAGAGGAAATGAAAATATGAAATGAGTTGGTTATTGTTGTTACTGGCTTTACTTTGTGAGAAATTTGATGGAGTAATTTGAACTTCTTTTTCGCTACCGAATTATTTTAATTAACACTTGTAAAAATGATGTGGGATCATATAAGTGAATGAAAATAGATCAAGATGTCGAATAATCAAAACCCATGTTAAAAAGTGTTAAATTATCAAGTCTCTTGTTTATTACTAGTTCTTTCTTTTTTTGTGTACTTTTTTATTTACCTTTTTGTGCTTGAAGAGCTAGATGTGTTGGTTAGTGACTAGTGACAACTGAAAACACAGCATTTTTCTTCAATTTTGTGCAAATTTGAGTTGTTTCATTTTAAAAAATTTAAGTTGCATGGAGAAAAAGCTTTTTTTTTTTGAAAGGAGGATTTTTCCTTAGGGTTTGTTTGGTTAATCCCCATAACAAATTGACTAAAGGGGAAAGGGATTAACCAAAGGAGGCCTTGATGAATTTTCTTTATTCTAGTGGCGTCTTAGGGTATATTTGAAAAAATAACCTCTTGGCAAGCATTATAATTCCATCGTGAATTTGATAAATTCTTTGCATTACCGTTTGTATAAAGGGAAGGGAACTGGTTAGCTGACATAAACAAAGTTTCAGCATGTACAAAGTACAAACATACAAACGAGAATACCTCTTTATCCAATGTCTTGAATTGGAGGGTTCTGAGTAAAAAATTGAAGAAAATAATTGAAATCCATTTGTAACACCTAGCTTGGTTTTAACACTTCTCTCGGCATAGGTTAATTTGAACTCTCATGCTCTATTACTAAAAGTGGTGCTTTTAAAAATTATATTGAGTAATCATGAAACAAAGCAGGGGAGATGTCGTTTTTCTTTGCAGCCGTTCACTGAGCTGGACATGTCACCAACAGGGTGACTGATCTTCAGTCCGGAAGGTTCCAAACCGATTTTTGTTATCAAGCGAAGCAAGGTTCAGAAAGAACATATGAGGCCTATTTGGAATAAAAGTACTAGTTTACGGTACTACTTCCTCCATTCTATAATGTAAGTCATTATAACATTATATATCTATATTCATTAACATCAATATGGATATGAGAAATACTAGAATAACTTATATTGTGAAACGGAGGGAGTTATTCTTTGGTAGCAAGTTTCCGTAATCAGTTATTTGGTGGGATTTATAAGACTACATTTAGTTATATTTGGTTTGTTATTAACATTATTCAAGATGTGAAATTAAAGTGAAGAACTATATGGATTTATCACAAATCTAGCATCGACATTACCAATTTAACCCAAAATAAGCACCAATACTATTCAAACTACTCCCTCCGTTTTACAGTGCAAGTCATTCTAGCATTTTTCACATTCATATTGATATACATATTGATATTTATTTTTCACATTCTAGCATCAATATTGAAAAATGCTAGAATGACTTACACTGTGAAACGGATGAAGTACCAAAACAATACATTCGAAATGTTGGTAACAAAATGTTATAAAATACAGGCAAGAGATGGCTGGGCTGACACAGTCACACTCTGCCTCTCTGTTTATACTTATTGATCGGTTGTTTGTTGCCCTGTCACATAGGGCTTTTGAATTCTTTCTAGGCAAACAAGTTTTAGGCTCGTTAGGATTTTGTCTTCCACGCCCCTCTACCGCCATGGAGGGAGTGGGAGTGGGAGAGGGAGAGGGAGAGGGAGAGGCAACGGATTGATCAGCAGAGGTGATAGGTGAGTTGGGAGAAGGAGAGGAAGAAGAGCAAGATATGGAAGTCTGTGAAAGAGGAGGATGGAGAGCGGAAGGCAAAGGGATAGGCTTAAGTGCGTGGCTTATGGCTGGCAGCAATCAGAACTCCGGTTTTAAGTTTTTTTTACATAGGCAGTGCTCCTAGTGTACCACTTGTGAAAATTATTTTTTTAGTCATTCCACTAAGAGAAGAGCTTATTAAATTAGGATATTTGTACATACGACTATCTTAAAACCATTATTCGCGAAAATCAATTTACACAAGCGGACCTTGATCGTGGATCTCCCCATACATCTTCATAGGTGGGATCTTATTAGAACTCTTGCACAAATAACAGAACGACTAATAACATCATAGTATTGGATGGCGCAATTTATGTTGCTGATGTTATCATAGTAACATACTACCTCCGTTTCAGGTTATAAGACTTTCTAGCATTGCACACATTCATATAGATGTGACTTTCTAGCAATGAACATCTATATGAATGTGGACAATGCTAGAAAGTCTTATAACTTGAAACGGATGAAGTACTGTACCTTTTTCTTTTTAAAAAACAATCATAGTAATGTACCTATATACTATACACAAGTATTTAAGTTATCATGCATATTGACGTCAGCATGATGTGTTTCATGTCTACCTATGATATCTTGCTAATGTTAATATTTTTTAAAACCCCATTCATCCTTAAAAGATAAATAAGGGGTTGCATAGGGGTTTTTAAGTAGTGACGTCTTGCGGCGGCCGGAGGCGTACGATCGATGGAGATCAACAGCAATAAACCCGCACGTGCTTGTCTTCTCCTCCGGTCGTTCTCCTCTGCTACACCTCCCCCCCTAGGCTCCTACGCCATTAATAAACTGACCGCATCAGCATCAACCCACCGTACGTCGCCGTCGCGCCACAGTCCGCGCGCGCACGTCGATCGCACGAGGCGATCGTCGATCGAAGGAGAGCCCGGCGAAAAATCGCGCACCACCCGCCTACCACCCGTGCCCCGACCCATTACATGTGCACACAATTTAAAGCTCTCCCCCGCGAAAAAAAAAAAAACAAAACTAGCTCATGTACGTGTGGCCCTCTTTTCTTATCTCTTCCTCTCTACTACCACCTTAAAATGGCCCACTCCTCCATGTAAATTCACCGGAGAGGTTTTAGTACGTGTGGCTGTGTGCATGCCATGTCCAAGAAGGAAGAGGAGAGGGAGAAGGTGGCGGCGGCGGCGAGCGAGGTCGTCGTCGTCGTCAATGGCGGTGGCGGCGAGGAGGAGGAGGGGGAGGGAGTGAGGGCGCTGCACGCGCGGGTGGAGGCGGAGTGGGGGCCGGTGATGCAGAGCGCGTGCCAGACGGCGGCGGCGAGGGCGCTGTGGGGGCGCGCCGTGCGCGACCCGGCGGCCGGGGTGCTCGCCGGGGGGAGGTTCCTGGCGGCGCTCCGGGAGCGGATGCGGCGCGACGAGGAGGCCGGGGCGCGGGAGGTGCACGGCGTCATGATCGCCGTGCGCACGCTCTGGTTCGACGCCCGCGTCGAGGCCGCCGTCGCCAGCCTCGGCGGCGCCGCCCAGGTCGTCCTCCTCGGCGCTGGTAATTGATTTCGTAACACACAAAACCTCATCTGCCATGATCATGTGTGTGTGCATACATATGCTGATATGCATGTAACATGTACGTAGATTTCTTATATGATTATTACCAAAAGTGATCGATCTTAAAAACCGACTTAAATATGGATATATATTTTTCAAAAGCAAACGAACTTCAAAACCGACTCATACACGGATGACGTATCAAAATACCGGTAAAAACATTTTCAATTTTTATAATAATAGAGATTACAGACAAATTAATAAAAAAACACAATTTACTACAATAACCATATTTAATAACTACACTGTATACGCATATTACATATATATATATATACTTGATTAAAATGAAGGTTGAGGCACACTTTCAATATGCAAAATTAATTAAAAGGAATGTTGGGATACACATTCCACTTGTTGGATCCCATTTTATTAGAAATTCAATTTTTTGGGATAAAAATTGAAGGGTAGAAATGTAATTATTATGGTAGTACTAGTATTGTGCACGCTCAGGAATAGTATGTGTGCGCAACGTACAGTACTGAAGTTTAGTGTTACAATACGTATGTATTCTACGTTTTGTATTTGTACAGATGTGTGCTAATACTACAGTACAGTGGTATATACATCATGCCATACAAATACATATATTAGAACATAAACATTTATCAGCTTTGTACACTAATAGGCAACTGATTAATAGAGCTTTTGCAAACATGAACTTTATTCATGCGTGGACAATTGGCGGGTCTTCTTCCACGTTGTCCATTTTTAATTATGTGGCAATAAGCAACTTACCAGGATTCTTTTTTTTAAAAAAAAAAGAGAAATAAGAAGAAAGAAAAAAACTTTGGTCTCGTTACGGAATGCCGACATTTAACATAAACTTGCATAAGTGTTAACTGTTAAGTACATTTGGACTAAAGGAAAAAAAACAGAGAAATAATTGTGGCCGGAAATGAAGACACCCGGCAACATAACAGCAAGAACAAAGCTATCCAACAATGTGGGGATGCAGGAGTAGGACGTTCAAGCTTTCATAGTACTGTTTGTCTGGACTCCACATAGCACGTCAGCTTCAAACAGTGAATGCCTGATATTTATATGTGCTCCTCCCTTTCATATTGACACTTGCTGTTAGATCCCTTGATCGCATTATTAGCTGTTTGGCACGATGTACACCATGAGAACTTTTGGATTTTATTAACCCAATATGAGGATTACACTCAACTGCATAAGGTTTCAACATCAACTTCATCACTATTGGTGTGCTAATCTGGAAAACAAGATGAAAATTGGCAGTACATGAGAATGTGTCAAAAACTCTGTGCTCAAATATTTTGGGATTCAACCATGCGCACTGAAATAAATTTACCAGGAATTACCAAAGCTACTATTGGCTATGCACATTCTGGTATTTCATTTGCACGCACGGCATGATAACAACCCATACTTGACTGTGTTTAGATTGGCCCAAAGTGCCAAATAATTTGGAAAGTTGGTACGATGTGATTGAAAAATTGTGTGTGTATGAAAGGTTTGATGTGATGGAAAGTTGGAAGTTTGGAAAAAAACTTTGGAACTAAACAGGGCTAAAGATGACTGAATTCAACAAAGATGGCGAAAAGATTATAGTAGTTTTCTCAAGAATTTCACAAAAAACTTCTGTAACAAGAGATACAACCTTTTTCAGCTGAAGAAGGGAATTTATTTCTGATAAAGTATATACATTCGTACATCTGTTCCTAGTGAGAAAAAGACTGACTTGGGAAAAAAAATGATTTTGTAGGGATGGATGCGAGAGCCTATCGACTGAGCTGCCTGAAGGAGTGCACGGTATTTGAACTTGACTTCCCGGAGCTCCTAGAAATGAAAACAGATCTTCTTCACGAAGCAATGAGCTCTGCAAATAATCAGAAACTCACCATGATGGCAAAATCATTGACTAGGGTTCCTGCCGACATCCGAGATGGAGACTGGATCACCAAGCTACAGAGCTACGGCTATGTTCCTGAAAGGAACACCATATGGGTTCTTGAAGGCATCCTCTATTACCTTCACCATGTCCATGCAATGCAAGTCCTCGAAACCATTGTGGCCTGCCGCACCTCAGTCCACACTGTCCTCCTGGCTGACTTCATGAACAAGAATGCAGTATCGCTCTCTCGGGCAATGTACCATTTCTACCATGACAGCCCTGATCTCCTGCTGCCTTCCATTGGGTTCTCTCAGGTAACTCTGTCACAAATTGGAGATCCACAAGCACATTTTGGCCTGCTAAGTCACCCTCAGAACCTGTTTGATAAACTGAGGAGATTGCCAAGATCAGTGGAGACAAACCCAGAGGATGGCACACCATGCTGCAGATTGTACTTGGTAGAAGCCTCTGCTTTTCCAGATGACCAGACCACTAAACAGGACATTTAAGTCCATTGATAATTACGCCTTTTTTTTTCATCTCTTCCCTGATTGCTTGAGGAATTCATTACCATTCAAATTTCAAACATAGATGTGAGTATGTGACTTGTATAGTACCATTCAGTTCAAGTTAATCCAGAAAGTCTTGCCGATGAAAAATGTACCGTTTTGCCCTATTATCTAGTAATGCACAACAGATCCGAATAAACGTAGTTTACTTAATAACTATCGATTAGAATAATCAAATTAAGATGAAACGGAAGAAAATATTCCATTAAGTTTTAGTTTAGTTTAGTTTTATAGGTAACGAGATATGCCTAACAAACCATAAGTCTAAAGTACATGGGGAAGATATTCCCTAGAAGGGAATGAGTGAACTTTAGAAAAAGAGAGAGAAAAGGATAGCCTTCTACAATTAAAATCTCCCTAATTACTTCTGATATTTTTCATTTACCCTGTCATGGAATGGCCATTGTTACCATAAATAGAACACGTCGAATCAAACATACAAACTGGTCAGACAGCAATAGGTACTGATGAAGAAAGGAACGCAAACTTTACCGTGCGGGTATATTTAGGTTACTCTGAAATTATTTAAGCCTCAAAGGTGCTTCTAGAAAATTATAGATACCTAAACAATATTGAACACTCCATTCAAATTTGTCAATGGCAGAGACGGTGCTCAGCAAGCCATTCTTCATCTTCTCTCTGCAGTATAGTGAAGTTGATAAGTGCCGTGCATTTCCTAGCTTGGAAAATATTCCAAAGAAATTCAACAAAAATCACATGTAATCGACATCCTAAAACTCCTTTTGCTGGGAATGAAGGATTCCTTCATTTCGGAACTTCACCATCTGGATGAAACTACCAGAATAGAAAAAAAAGAAGAGCACAGTTTTACAATCTGTCAGGTCCGCATCAAAGAAGCTCACACCGAACAGCATCTCCCTCGACTGCCTCAGTAAACTAATGATTTTTGAACATTCATCTTTATCTAAAAATATTGTTTTATTCCTAAGCACTCAAGAATTAAAAGATCAAGATCAACCATCACAAAAAAGTAACCCATCTGAACTACATGGAGTTATTTACTCAAGGATCAAGGCATTAATCTCCTGTACCATAATGTTCTAAGAACAGAGCATTATCCTCGTCAGAACTCAGAAGTGAGTTGATCACTTAATCTGATCGAGCTTGAGCACTTATCAATCATGCACAACAAATATATAGTTTCCATGAGCAAATTTTAAAGCATGCTATTCACATTTGTTCAATTAATTGGACATGGAGGAAAAAAAATCATAAACCCTTGACATCAGTTGTTATGCATATGGATATATAATTGACATCATAGTCGCATTGAAGGGTAGTAATTTATAAAACAACATGCAGAGCATGAATCAGATAGTCTCAATTCAGAACTAATTTATGAACATTTCCATTGAATTGCACAAATAGAATAGATAATACAATTATCCAACCTGAAGTAGAAATGCCTTGTTGCTGGTGCCTCGTGTCCAAGGATGTGAGCCGCGGTGTGGACGTGGACCATGAACAAATGTCGACGGCGAAGGAACTAGATCTGGAGGCGATGCGGGCGTGGAGATGGCGCGGTGGAGAGGGATCCGATGGTTGCAGGCTTGCGGCGGCGCGAGCATAGGGTATCTGGGTGAGTGCAAGAGAGAGAGATTGAGAGAATGGGAGCGTGTGCGAGAGAGAGGATGGGAGGCCGGGAGGCTGCGCGTGGGATGATCTGGATCGTTCGATTGCATGTGGATGAATATGGTGCGTTGGATTTGATGAATGAGTAATGTAGGTGTAAGTTCCAATTGGTGAATTATAGGGTAGATTATAGGTTAGATGAACAGAGCGATTACTTCACTATAATCACTAATAATGTAAACCACGTGTCTGAGGGATGGCGAGGGAGACTAAGAGCAGGTACAATAGTAGACTATAAACCAGCTATAAACATAATTTAAGGAGATAAAAGAGAAGAGATAAGAGCAACGGGCTATAGATTTGTAGCCAGTTGCAGCACAGACTACAAGCCGCATGTGTGTATGACAGGTGGGACCAGATATTGATTGTGTAGTATATATTTATAGGTAATTATTGTATGAATTAGCTATTAAGTTGGCTATAGATAATTTGGAGTAAGAAGTTGGCTATAATATTAAACTTGCTCCAAAGATGGCCGCGGGTGGGCGGGGCGTTGAGCCGCCCAACGACAGGGGGAGGTCCGGATTGGAAGAGCTTGTGGCAGCTGCGAGTGAGCGACGGTGCGTTAGTTCGAGGAGAATTTTCATAATATGCTATCAAATTCGCACTACTTTCAGGATATGCCATCCAATTCATGCTACTTACAGAATACGCCATCGGAGCACGAATTTCCTTCGTTCCGTGCCACTCCGTCTCTTCCGTCCGTAGCGTCGTCGTCTTCTCCGCCCGGCGCCGTTCGCCACCACCCGCGCGCGGCGCCCGTGTGTTAACGACCAAATTTGGTAATATCTACATTGGAAAAGAGGATTAGATCAAAGCGAAATCAAAGGCGAAGATCGATTTGAGAACAGAGCAAGAATCGGCTGGAGTCCAGATCGGCTACGATTAGGATCGGCTGGGTCCGAGTCAGACTGAGTAAGCCGATACAGCCGATTCCGACAATACGACTTGGTGTACGACATCGGGTTGAATTGAGGTGCTTCAAGACGGTTGCCGCACATGAATAGAGTCCTGAGAAGGCAATTGTATCTATTAATTAGGATATTTTATGTAATCTCCTTAGAGATATGTTTGGGCAAAAGTCTGTCGTAAAGACTTATGGTATCTTAGAGTTTGTTAGAGATAAGAGTCGTGTCCGATATGAACATAGTTTGTAATTTTCGGGTATAAATAGACCCCGAACCCCATGTAATCAATTAACACACACGTTCAATACAATTTCGGCGCATCGCCACCCTTTTGCTTTAGTTTTATTTCGACGAGTTCTTACTTTCGGGTTGAGCTACATCGGTTTTGATCTTCAACAAGAGGTAAAACTTGTTATGACGGCTTGTGTTCTCGGGATTAGTGCTTCCATCTTTATGATACTCTAATCTTGTTTATGTAATTCATCGAGTTATCATATATCTTACATAATCTCCGGTGATATCGCTATTTAACCTATTATCGGCTAACATCTATCAGTAGAGGGCAGCCGATTAGGTTAAGTATCGATGTTGACTTAGATTATATAAGATATCCACCACTCTATGAAACTTCCAGCGGTTTGATTATCTAGATATTGTTTTTCTTTTCATACTTAATGCTATATCAGTTGAGTTTGATCTATTAAGTCGTGCTTAGAGTATCAATCTCTAGCCTGCCTTCTGGTTGCCGATTAGAGTAGTATCGGAATTTCAGCCGATCTTATCTGATTTAACTATATTTGCTCTGATGCTTCATTAACACGTTAAATATGCCCTTTATGTCAAGATTTTATTGCATATAAGTATATTAAGCTTCTGTTAGGTATATTTTGCTTGTTTTAATATCTTAACATAGAGTCGTATCGGAGTATTAGCCGATACATGCTAGATCTATCTGATCGGCTATACTATAAACACATATAGTCCCGTTATTAATATATATTTCGATCTAAGTGATTTATACTGTCTCGGCATGGCGACCGATCTATCTCAATCACTTGATTTAAGTATATATCGATATAAGAACTATATATTGTTAATATCTACAGCCGATCGAGTAGATTTAGCTCTTTATTATCTATTCATAATCGCCGATCGATTTACATATGACATCGGCTTAAAGATAAATGATACATCATCGGCACTTAGCCGATCGACTATCGTTTATAGGTTTAACTGCGGTTTCTTTGTCGTTATTTCTTGTTGATTGCAGGATCAAATCAACTGGCACGCTAGCATACCCGAAGGCGAGTTTTGGATCTGCACTGGAGTTAAGCAGATCTCCTAGGCCTCGTGTTTTATGTCAACACCGTGTCAGCCGCGCCGACGTCCGTCCGTCTCCGGCATCGTCCATCCTCATCGGCGTCCATCGTCGTCGTCGTCCACGGCTCGGTGGGCGCGGAGGGAGGGAGTCCGCCACCGCCGGCGCCAGTGTCACGCCGGCGTCCGTCCGTCGTCGGCATCGTCGTCGTCCACCGCCCGCGCCGCGCGCGCCCGTGTCAGCCACGGCGTCGTCCGTTCGCCGTCACCGCCATCGTCGTCGTCCACCGCCCACGCAACGCGTCCTCCGGCTGGAGCATGCCGGCGAGGGTGCCCTGTCCTCGTCCTCCTCATCTTCCTCCCCACCACCACGGACGCCGCCCGCCCGCTGCCCATCCCCGCTGTCCACAGCCGCCGCATTCCGCCTCGCCCCACCATCCACAAGGGGCTTCTCCCCCACCCCTTCCCCGCCGCCGCAGCCGCTTCGCCCACAGCCGCAGCCGCCGCAGCCGCTGCTAGCACTCACGGCCGCGCTCGCCATCCGTCCCCTTCAACTTCTACAAGCGACTCCCCGCCAAGTCCGACGTCCTCCTCTGAACAATCCAAGTATCCAACTACTACCTACCCATTCCGTTCCCTTCCGTCCTTGCCAATTCACACTCATCATCTGGACCAAGTACGTGCAGCAGCAACAACATACAGGGAGTTTTTACCGGCCTCCCTCTACTCTCAAAATTCACAAGGCGCGCGCACGAGGTCCAGTCCCGGGCGGTAGT
Organism: Oryza meridionalis; assembly: GCA_000338895.3. Classification (NCBI taxonomy): domain Eukaryota; kingdom Viridiplantae; phylum Streptophyta; class Magnoliopsida; order Poales; family Poaceae; genus Oryza; species Oryza meridionalis. Next base: position 36,230,312 of record CM002526.2, on the reverse strand, counting down.
AGACGCAGACGCAGACAGTCAGCTTCGCCCGCCGCCGCAGCCGCTGCTAGCACTCGCGGCCGCGCTCGCCCCGCTGCTAGCACTCGCGTCGCGCTCGCCTCCCTCCGCGCCCACGCCACGCCATGGACGACGACGACGAGGATGGATGATGCCGGCGACGGACGGGCGTCGGCGCGGGCGGTGGCGGACTGACGACGGCGGCGCCGAGCGGAGAAGACGACGGTGCTATGGACGGAAGAGACGGAGTGGCACGGAACGAAGGAAATTCATGCTCCGATGCCGTATTTTGAAAGTAGCACGAATTGGATGGCATATCTTGAAAGTAGGGCGAATTCGATGGCATATTCTGAAAATTCTTAGTTAGAGTGGATGATGTCAAGTTTCAGACAGCTAATATGGATTACGTATTCCATATTTACGTCTTCGTAGAACTTTGATGGGTATAATACAGAAGCGCTTCTTATCGTTTGATGGCGCCCACATAGGCACATACATATATATGGGCGGATCCAAGAAGAGAGAAACCCTAGCAGCGCCCCTTCCGAGTTCCGACGCCGTCGACCCCCTTCCACCCCTCTCAGCTCCAGTTTCATCCAGATCTTTCTCTATTGTTTCGTGAAAAAAAAACTTCGTCCTTTCATATTCAGAAGATTAAAGTCGGAACATGACGGAGGTAAGGAAACAGTATGTGATTTTTCTGTTAATCAGTTATTTCTTTTTCCCCCTCACCATGGGAGGCTGTAAGGAGTCATTGCCCTCTTTATTTTTCCCTTGAAAATTAGTACTTGTGAACCGCGATGTATCTTTCTAAGGCGAGATCCGGAACCCCTGTTTGTTGCTATTTAAAGGTGGGATCTGTGGCTTCTGGTCATATTCCTCCGACCGGGAGCTATTCTTCATGTCAAAATCTAATATTTCGACTGATACCGACCTTAAGGGTGTGTTCGGATCTCCAAGTTCCCAACCTCCCTTGCTTTGTTTTCCGTGCGCACGCTTTTCAAACTGTTAAAACGGTGTGTTTTTTGCAAAAAGTTTCTATACGAAAGTTGCTTAAAAAATCATATTGATCAATTTTTTTAAAAAAATAGCAAATACTTAATTAATCACGTGCTAATGGATTGTTCTGTTTTTCGTGCGTACTGTGTTGGGTTGGGAACCGGCTTATGCAACACAGCCTAAGTAATCGTCGCACCCCCCGTTTTCAGTCTATAGTGTTTTATCTCCACGGCAGGACGTCGAAATGTGTACTCTAGCTGTGTATAGGACCAGTAATGTTTTTATTTTTCCCTACCTCCCTTTGATGTAAAGCATCGAAATCTCTCATAGTCCAGGATCAGAAAGAATAAGTTGTTGACGGGCATCAGTAACCATTAGTAAAGTCTGGCAGGAATCACATGTTCAGCTATCACTTTTTTGCTTTTACTTTGTACATGCATAGGTTTTAGCATTCCCGTACAACTAGTATGTGTGAACTTCCTTTTGCCCCTTAATATCACATTTTACCTTATCCAGATGTGTGATGGAAATTCAATATTTTCTTTTGCAGCGTAATATATATTTTATGTTTCAGCGATGCATGCTTCCTCCAATTCAAAGTATATTTTGTTTTAGGATCCCTACTGGTCAAGCCATTTTAACCCTGGTCATCAGTATATAAAAATTAGAGATTGGCAATGTAAGATAGCTATTACTAGATTCATCATGAAAATTACTTTCATAGTTTAACCATTTTATTTGAAAGACCATACTTTCATAGTTTAACCATTTTATTTGAAAGACCATATTTTCATAGAATTTTGTAGTCAAAATTTTACCTTGTAGATCATGTCAATGTCCTAAGCATCATATATTTTTTTAATCCAAGGGAGTAATCCATTTAGAAATACTCCATTTTGTCTTCGTGGCCAACAGGATCATCGTTCAACCATTTATGAGTCTTACAATATATTAGTAGCAATAGAAAATTGTTGTATGTTTTAATGTATTCCATTTTATAAATAAACCTCCTTGTTCCTTGTTTCAGACAAACAAACTACGGGAAGTCTTCAGACCAGTTCTTCTCAAATGGAGAAACACGAGGTGGTGTGCGGAGATAATGCTAGACATAAAGAAGAAGGAGCAACTGTGGATAATATGGATCCTTCCCGTCCTTTTCTATACCTTGAGAAATTCGATCAGAAAAAGATGGATGAGGTATGTTGGCTACCCATCTCTGTGATCCTCCTCTTGGCTTCTGTTTTCTTCCCTTATGAACTGGCATTTGACATACTCTCTTCCAGTGGGTAAAAATTAAATCTGTTTGGGCCGCCAAGAACGTAAAGAACGATATCATGACAGATCCTACTCCTCAGGTTTTGTTTCTATTTCACTTACAGAATTCAGTTGACAGATCATTCTATTATATTAGTTATTTCTTTCTAACCTGCAGCATTTTGGTGTATCTAAGTAGTCCATGTTGAAGCTAAGTGTTCTGTTACTTAATTATAAAGCGCATGCCAGTGAAGCTTGTTTATTATGTTCTGCTTTATCAACTGGAAAAATAACTGGCCTTCTTTTTCATTTGTCAATGGATCGATCTAGTGGGTGCAAAATAACTTCTATTGTTTAACTCCCTACTTGGAACACATCCTGAAAAAGGATAGTACCCGGTGCTTCCGCCGCTTGTTTGCAAACTCTTGGATATTGGCATGGAATTTTACCATTACCTCTGAAACCTTGACCTACATGGTCAGGCATAACGCCCTGCGATGTGCGAAAGTTGTATTGGAGGGCAAGGCACCTGAGCTCAATTATATGCATGCTAATCCCAATTTCATGAATCCATATGGATGTTTTGCACTCCATGAAGCTGCTGAACGGTTCTTTGTTGACATGATCAAGTTGCTCTTCCGCCATGGTGCTTCAGCTAATGTACGCACAGTTGGTAATGCTGGCACTGAGGACCTTCTCCCACTCCATATTGAGTTGAGAATACTTGCATGCATAAGTATCTGGAGGATAATCTATCTCCTACCCAGTATAATGAGGATTATGTATACAAGCTCATTCATCTGCTGTGCTTACCTGAGATGGTTTGTTTCACTTTCCTCTCTACACAAAACGTGTGCAGAATGGCATTTTAAATATGTATACCTTTTTGAATTTTTCATATGTGGTGCAGCCTGTTTTTATTTCAAATTTAGCAGTCAGTAATCCTGAAATTCTACTCCCTCAGTTGCAAGTAAGGTGTTTTAGTTTTGTCCTTGGTCAAAGTTCTTTAACTTTGACCAAGTTTATAGAAAAATAATTAACATCTTCAATACAAAATAAATAAACTATCAAGACATATTTCATAGTGGATTTTAATTGAACTAGTTTGATGTTGTTTATGTTGGATCATTTTATAGAAAAAATAACATCTTCAGTTCCAAACAATGTGACGTTACGATATGGGGAGTATTAGCTAAGTAAATTTTATTTGGCTTGAAGATTGGTCCTAATTCATGCCTTGTAATTAGAAGAAACTAGGTGATGTAATATAGGAAGTTATTCAGTGCTGCTTGATAAAGGCAATCTAATTTTGTTCCTTGGCGGCCTTTTTGTTTTGCAGAAGATTTTCTTGGATACAACTAGACTGCTTGCCGAAAAAACAGAATCTTGTTGATGAGCTATGGAATTACATGAAGGATGGCAAGCTTGTACAGTCAGCAGTTCTACTCCTGGCAGCTCAAAAACAGTTTCGGAAGGTCAAGCCTGAAGGATTTCATGTTATCGTGCAGCGATTATGCTGTGCTCCCCAAACACGCGAGAAAGGTGATACTGGAGAGGCACAGAAGCAGCACAGAAGCAGCTGGAGGAGAAGGGAGCACGTTTTAATTGTTCTTTACAGCTTGTTAGTATAATTTCTCTGGCTGGCGAAGTTCTTGACAAGTATATTCAGGCACATTCAGAGGTACCACCTCTTTTTTAATCATTTCGCTGTTTATTTTGATAGTGGTATTTTACTATATACTTTCAAAAATCCATGCTCTAATTTGAGCAAGAAGAATGCATAGTTCTGTTGATTTCCACGCCCTTTCCATATAGTGTGCATGTGGGAGCATAGTCAGCGTAAAGAGATTGGTGTGTCCTGTTTGTGTTAAACCCATGAGAAGAAACTTGCCACTAAAGTGATGTTACTTCTCAAGATTTTTCATGAAGCTTATGACGTCGGAGCCCCCGGTGTTTTGAGAAGCTGGAGCCCCTCGAGTCTTAGGGATGCGGCCTTAGCATGTTGAAAGAATTGACTATCAAATGGTTGAATTGAGATAGGACTGAATTAGTTGTTTGGGGTATGCCATATGTCAAGTAAACCCTGATTTATGTAGCCTGTTATGGTGATATCTACTAATTCATGACAACTAGCTTCTTAAAAAATACTTTCTGGAGGAAGCTCACCCCTTCAACGATGCCTTTAGAGTATTCACATCCCGTCACGTGCTGATATGCATTTCGTTCAACCTTATTTGATATCATGCCAGCTTTGTTTAATACTTTTGCTGCAACCTTTTTTGTCCTGTTTTTGTTCTAGGAGATCTCCCTAAAACCGATTAACGCTATGTACAGAAATATACAATATATATATATATATATATATATATATATATATATATATATTTATATCAGTTTTCCTTAATAGAGTAAACATATAATAGACACAGCAATATTGTATCTGTTGTAAGTCATCGCAGCAACCAGGTATACATTTTTTTTACATATTTTAGTAACTGATTAGCAAGATGTTGGTCAATGTGACTTTTGCATATGTTTCATGAATACTTGCACTTGTTATTTCTCCATGTGCATTTTCCAGATGAATAGTATAGAAAACAGCGGAAATGAATATTTGCATATTAGTTATTGGTTCTTGGTGGCAGCTAATGTAGTTTGTTACAGTAAAATACACCAGTAGTCCCCAAACGCTCCTGGAGGTGTCATCCAGGATTCCTAAACTTAATAATAAATCAGGCGAGGTCCAAAACCTCTAAACACCCTACGAGAGCAAATGCGTCTGCTGCAAGACTCTGAATATAGCAACTGTATGTCATCCACTCTCCTCCTCAACCAGTATGTTTGTTCTTCTTGTCGGTGAGGTACGGAGGTTGCTGCAAACCCTTTCTTTTTCCTCGCTACATACGTGCATTACCACTGCCGAGCTCTACATGGCATTTGCAGGAGCAGGACCCACCACATTGCCGCCTGCTTGTCCTACAGACTCACTGCCAGAGGGGTATTCGCTATTTTAGATCACCCCCATCTTCAGTTCAAGAATTGGGGGGCCTAAATGACACCAACAGGATCTGAGACCACTGATGTATTTTACCCATTACTCCCTCCCTCCCAAAAAAGCTAACCTAGGCATGGATTTGACATTACCTAGGACAACGAATCTCGACATGCTCTATCTAGGACAACGAATCTCGACATGAGCCTATGTAATGTCCCATCCATGTCTAGGTTGGCTTTTTTTTAGGACAGAGGGAGTATGTTTGTTATATACATTACGCTGAATATATGTCTCTTGAGGATGCATTGACTTAAGCGAACACACATAAATTGGATGCTGAGACTTTCACCAGTCCTTTTTTTCTTTTGGTTAAAATGTCTTGAACACTTTTGCCCATGCATTTATATAAAGTTAACTACAGCTACAAAATTGAAATTTGAATAACTAGAAGACTCTTCAATTTGAATATGTTTGTATATGTATTTTATGAAACCAAGAATGCTTGTATTCGCTGTGATTGCGAACTGCTCTATCTCCTTCCATTTCATATGGTATGACTAAAATTTCTCCTCTTGGCCACTCTTTCCGTTATCTCTTTGCCACCATTTCTTATAGGAATTCTTTTTCCTACCCCCATGTGCGCCCTCACAATATGGGGTGTATCTAACACATCTGTAGCTACACTAGACTGAATAACTGAACAAAAATTCAGTAGCTACACTACTGATGGTGACTACTGAAAGTCTGCTACCGAACATAGTTCAGTATTACAGTGCATTCGGATCAGTAGTTCGCAATCAGTTTTCTTGGTAGTAGCTATATGTGTGTGCGCGCGTGACGTGTGTATGCACCATTTTTCTGTTTCCTTTTCCTTTATCTGATATGATGGTTTAAATGACATTCAGGTGCCCCAGGTGGAGGTCCTTGCACATGTCTCATCTGTTCTTAAGGAATTTGGGTTCTGCCATAATGAAATATGCATTGACGTCATAAACCTGTACTACTCTTGCATTTAATTAAATATTTTTTATGGAAATGCATGGTTGTTGATTTAATTATTTCTTCAACTTGTTTTTGAAACCGCCCTTATGACTGCAAGATTTCTGACAGGGAATTACATTTCAAAGGTATGTGTTGATTTTTTAAGTACTTGTTTCTGAATTTCGCAGAATGTGCCCTCGTTACCTTTTTTACATGGTTATGTAGATTCAACCAAGGCAGTTACAGAGATGTCTTCCATGCACTCTGTAGAGGAAAAGGTAAATATATTCAAATGCTACCAATAAGTTTCTATTTTTGCTTTTTGTTAGTTTTCCATAGCTCCTTTGTTAATTATTTTGTGCAGCAGCATGTGAGGGATCACATTGTGATAATAGCACACAAGGAGCATTAGCAAGAATACTTATTAGTTTTCTAGATTCCATGTTAGGTTTGTTGTTGTCATCTTACTGGCTTGTGCATATAGGCCACACCATTACCACGTACTCCATTTGTTCCATCTATAAGACGATTAGGGTTTGTCCTTGGTCAAATCTCTTCCAGTTTAACCAAGTTTATAGAGAAAACATAGTGACATGTACAACACCAACTTTGTTCCGTTAGATCCACCTTTGAATATATTTTTATAGTACATTTGTTCTGTGTTGGAAATGCTGTTACATTTCCTATTACTACTTTGGTCAACTCAAACTTGAATAAATTTGACTTAGGACAAACTTAAAATGACTTACAATATGGAAAGGAGTAGTTCTCATCATCTCTGGTCTCTTCTTTTTCCCCCTGTAAGCCATTGCTGCTTGGTGATTTATACAGCAGTGTTTCGCTGTAGACCAAGTAGATAAAATATGATAAACTGGATAAAATATTTATGCTTTAGTATTTGGTGCTTTGGATTGATTTCCCCTCATCTGTTGTGGGCGCATGGTCTTGCAATAAATTTTGGCGTGCAATGTTCTTATTTGGTTGTTCTGATTGTAACTTATGTGAATGCTTACGCAATGAAATTATGTATGATTAGTCATATTGCAGTGGCATTGTAATAAATAAAACTGCTAGATGTCTGTCATTTTCCTGGATGAAATTGCGGGTACTTGTGAAATTCTTGGAGGAAATTGCAGGTGCTCGTGAAATTCTTGGAGGAAATTGCGGTGTGATAGTCTTAAGGCTCTGTTCGGGAGTGAGGGTTGCATACAAAACGAAGCAACGTTTTAGTACGTGATTAATTAAGTTTTAGCTATTTTTTTAAAAAAATGGATTAATATGATTTTTTTAAATAACTTTCGTATAGAAACTTTTTTTAAAAAATACACCGTTTAGTAGCTTGAAAAGCGTACGCGCGGAAAACGAGGAGGAGGAGTTGGGAACTTCCACAACCGAATGGAGCCTTAGAGGCAACAGCAAAATGATGTTTCACTTGCTATGTTTCTTCCATGCAGCTTACTGATTTACTTGCCTTGTCATGTTGCTTAAGTATGGTACTTGGGAACACATCACCAATAAATTATGGTTTAGCTGTCTTCTCGTGTACACACCATGCACAACAACTAAAAATACCAAAAGCTTCCCTCAAAAAAAAATTTACCAAAAATTGTATACAAATTTGTACATGTACTTTTAGTAGTACTATATCTGTGTAAATTATCATCTTCAAATTAATTATATATATAGGGAGCAGAAAAGGACAATTCTGACATATTTATACTCTTAAAATTGTCAGAATTTTTAGGTTAATACTTTACACATAAGTGTAATACTATTAAAAGTACATGTAGAATTTTTGGTGAACTTTGTTAGTTGGTGTGCATGTTGTACACAAGCTTGTGTACATAGGATATGTTTACGTCTTCCATGCAAAATGAAAATAAATTAAATGCTCTCTGGTAGATCATGCTGAATTGTGAATGTTTTGGGGCTTCACACGTGTAAAATCTTTCTCAAACTATTAATACAGGCTGTGAGAAAGGGAGCACTTACAGGATGGGATCCAACATACACAAGGAGAAGTTTTCTCCCCTACCAGAGATCTGCATTAGGGCCCCGGGGTCCATCTCAGGAAGCAGTAGAGGTCAAGTCCATAGTGGAGAGCGGACAATATTGGGGTAGTTCAATGATCCCTGGGTCCAATTGTAAGATCTGGTTAATGGACAAAATTCCGCAAATACCAAGTAGAAGACGGTCAAGAAGGTACAGTAGTGCAACTGCGTTGAAAATGCTCGTGAAGGTGCTAAAGATTGCATGAGTTGAAAGGTATGTATTTTTAGTTTCTTGTTTGAAGTTTCTGAACATGTCAGAATGAAATACATGGGAGCGCGTTGTAACTGAAAAGAAGAGAAATTATACTGCCGAATAGTTCGTAATACATGGTAGCGCGTTGTAACTGAAAAGAAGAGATTATGCAGCAGGGTTGGTTGATGAAGAAGCGTCAAAAGCCTCGGGTCGGAGCATGGTTGATGTTGCACGTTCCCTGCGATTTGCGACTCTACCGCAGATGGAAAAGACGGCATCCAGCCAAGATATTGCTGCGACGCCACCCCTGGCCTCACCAACGACAGGGGCAACGTGGCATGGCAGAAAATCGGACACGTAAGACCGACGAAACTGGGGTCTAGCTTTTAAGCGCCGGTAATGAAACCGAACAAGGTTGCCACCCCCTACAACCGGGACATGTGATTTTGCACTAACAGCTTCCATCATTTCTTGGAGGCACATCCAAGTCATGTCAAAAACACCCTTACCAGTGAGCGCTAACACACGGAATCTACTGTCAAATACAAACAAATCAGAACAATCTGCGGTTCAAGAAAAAAACAAGTATGACGTTCCAGCAAAATTGAAGTACTTGTCCTCCTGAAGTACGACGTCGTACCAAAATTGCTTATCCTCCCCCTTCCCTTCAGCCTCCTTTCCTCATCTTCTTCCTCTCCCTGTCCGCTGTTTCCTCTCCTTTCTTGCCTCTTTCTTCCGCTTCTTCCTCTCATTTCTTGTCTCTTTCTCAACTGTTACAGCGTAACAACAGTTAATCTCTATAACTAACAAGCAGATCAGAAGAATTTGGCAGGACTAAAATAGGATTGGCTGTAAAAAACAATTCTCTCTATAACCAACAAGCAGATTTTTGCAATTTGGCATAGAAGGATAGGTCGAACAAGAGAATACATACCTCCATGGAAGCGCAAAAAGGTGGATGTGTTCATTTCCGGAATTCCCCATTGTGCCATCAACCTAAGCTCATGAGGTTCAGAGACAAGTATGATGACGCATGATTCATCTTGCTTGTAAGAGTCCACAGGAAGGCTCGCATCAAAAACAAACACCATTGTTCTTGTGTCAAGGTTGCTCTCATCAACCTTTGCATCAGAATTAGATACCCTACATATAGTAAAGGTTGTGCATTCGCCTTCAACAAGCTTAACTGTACCTCTGGGTAATAACTTGTTCACTTCATTCTGAAATAACAATGGCTTTTTTTCAAAGCTATCAAAGACCAATACCACCTTCAAGGGGAAAAGATCATTTGTAATATGTATATAGGCTTGAAGTTTAAAATTTTCATCAACATGAATGTATGATTTCTCTTGAGCTTTGTGGGCATAGTTCAAGATCCTTCCACCTGAACAAGAGAAAAAGAACAAGTTAATTAGGGGTAGGACGGGGGATGTCAAGGCAGCTACAACAATATGTTAACAAGAGAGGGAAGAAACTCAGTAAAGTACCTAAGCTGTTGATGATATCTTTGGCACTTGAGTTCTGGCTCAATCTAAATAGTGGTTATCCGCCAAAGTGGGGGGCAAATTTAGCCAAAACTTTCTCCAATGAGTCTCTTACATTAGTACTTTCCTCCATTTCCCTTATCAGCTGATCTACAGGAAAGATAACCTCCCTAGGCTGCTGAGTTGAGGTGCATGTTTTAAACTTGGAGGCAAGGAATTTCAAGAGAGCATATTCATCACTGTTGGGACCATGTTCCGAAACAGGTTCTCCACTTATCGCACGGTGAACTGCACCACTATCTGTTAATATGGACAGATGATCCACATCCTCCCTCAAGAGGCAATCTTGCATCAATGCAGAGCAGGCAAGACTTTCAGCAACGTTATTGTTAGGGCATAGCACCCCTTTCAGTACTCTGGCTGCAATCAAAATGTTCCTCTTCCACAGTATATAAGCCAGGGTAGCAAGGCCAAACTCTTCGGGAGTTCCATCTGCCTTGAATAACTGGATAAACTGGCCATCACATACGCCCATGAAAATCGGCTTGCCATCATCAGAATCTTCCATAATGAATTCATGAAAGAGGATTTTTATCTTCCCGTAAGAATTCTCCCAATCATCAGCAATGATAATCCTTTTCTTGAGAATGCGAGCCAATAAACATTCCCACTGGTACCTAGTCATCTCTCTTTTGCTGTTCATCAGGTCCAAAGCAGAAAGATACACAGGCATGCGTTTAAGAATGCTATGTGTCGGGCCATGCGTGTATGCAGCGTAATCACTATTCAAAGGGCATGGCATAACGAGACATGCCGCCACAAGACGGGGACGGATATCCCGAATATATTCATCCTTCATGGATTGAATATCTTCCTCCTCCTCAAGTGCCTCCTTTTTTGCCAAAGCATCTCTTTCTTTCTTCATATCAGCCATCGCAAGATTCAAGTCAGACAAATTTTTCGACATCATCATCTACAACTTCCAGAGAACTGATATCATAGAGCTGTTTTGCATTATCTACCCTATAATTCACCAACTCCTTTTACCCATCTTTCACTCTTACACTCTTACATTCATCACTCAACGGTTCAGATCATCCTGTATCAGATCAGACGGACCAGGCTAGCCCCACGCCCCCACCTCCCTTTCCTGTGCGAATCCCCCACGCCCTCTTCCGCGTAACGCCCACCAATCACGCCGTCCTCCCCCCTCCCAATCGCTCCCCCTCCCGACTCCGATCGATCTCCCATCGCCCACTCGCTGCCAGCACCTTCTCCTCTCCCCCAACCCGCGCATCCCCAAACCTGCGTCCCCACCCTCGCCCCCCGAATCCCGTCACCCTCCTCCGCATTCTCACCCTCCTCGTGATCGACTCCCCTCGCCCCAACTCGCCGCCGGTCTCCTCCCCTCCACTGCAGATTCCTCCTTCCCTCCCATCTTTCCAATCTCGTCATCCTCCGTCCATCGCCCCATCATCCACCAACTCGCCTCCCCTCTCCCTTGCTCCCTCCCCTAACCCTAATCGCGTCCGCACCGCCACCGACTTCCATCGCCGACCGTCGTGCCGTGCCACCCCGCTTCGCCATCTTCAACCGCTGAACGTCGCGTCGCCCCGCATCTCACCCGCGCCACCCCGCATCTCGCCCGTGCAACCGCTGGACTTTGCCAGCCCTCGCCGATCATCGTGTCGCTGCTCCACCTGTGCCGTTGGTGGGTCGACAGGAGTCGCACATCGCCGGGCCATCCTGTCCGCCGACCACTCCCTGCGCTGCCGCTCCACCTACGCCACGCCGGATCGATGGGAATTTGCTTGGGTTGGACATAATGTAAAGTGTGTGCTCTATTTGATGAAATAGGGAATCTATATTTGTCAATATACTCTACAAACGCATGTAAGTTCTTAAAAAGAATGTAGTTTAAAGAGATATCCATTCTGTCTATGCATGTGATTTTCAGAAAATCACACCAGCTACAGATTACGACATTTGTCTCAGGAATATGTGAACTATCTCTTTTGCATTTGAGACAACTGAGTATTTTTCCAATTCCTGAAAATATTGAATTGCGATCTACAGAGTGCTGACTCATTCAGAATATGGGGGAAATAGTCTAGAATGCTAAAACAAAAGTAGCGCCGTTGCATCGCCACTGGATCTGCTGTTGGTGCCTGCTGGTCCTCCTGGCCCCCACGCCGCTAGCCAGGTAAGAATAGCTCAATCCCCTTCCAAATTGGAATTACATTTGACAAATAGCGGTTCGTTCGGTCTATGATCACATCTTTATATGCATAAATTTTGTATGACCAGTAACATTGGGCAAGCAGAATGTATTTTGGATGAACCTAACGTGTGTTATTGTATCCTCAAGTACTTTCATATTTTTCTAGAGGAAATACTTTTGTATTTTACTGAAAGCTGGGCTTGAATATATGTTTTTGGACCAAGGTTATTTTGGACCTACATTTTGGTAACAAATCATTCCTGCTGCCATAACCACTAAGCACAAGCAAACCTCAGGTTGAAAATATAAAATATGAACAACCTGGAGCAGCGAGGTTTTTAGGGGTTACATGCTTGGTCATTTGGTAACAGCTAAATATATAATCTTCAGTAGAAGCCCATGTTTATGAAAAAATGGAATCTTTGATGTGGAGTAAGCGAACTCATAATGCCCTAAGAATATGGTCTGCTATCGTTGTTTCTTATTGCTTGTGACTTCTTGGATGATCAACCAATGATCGTGACTTCTCTATGCACGTATTAGTGTTGATTTCACTCAGCCTCTGATATCTACATGCGAGGCATTGCTTAGCTTAACCTGTCATTTTTTCAGAATTATGGTTCATTAACAGTGGGGATGTGCAACATATTTATTGGTTTTCAGTGTTTCCAGATTATTTCAGTACATATATATATTACTTGATGATGAGAATAGCGTGCTCATGTTCCTATCCATATGCTCTTGCTTTTCTACTGCTGCTGATATGGTGTAAACATGATATATTCAAGCGCTACAGTTTTTTTAAAAGCTTTTTGAAAATTTAGATTATTGCATCATCTTGTTTATCAAAAATTCAGATTATTGCATCATCTTGGACTGATGGCATATATTAATGTGGACTGATGGCATATATTATATATTCGTTGTGCGACTGATAGGGTCAACTCAGCATCGCATTGGAGCAGAATTAGTATAATGCACAATGCTTTACCTGTCTCTATTTATCTACACTTTGAAGCTTTAATTTGTGCTAAATTAGGATTGGTTACTCTGGATTTCGTTGCTTAATTTGTCCACTGCAAATGCAACTCCACGACCAGCTCACCAGTCGCCGAACACTGGTGGATCCAGTGTGACTGATTCCGCTGATCCTCCCATTAGCTTTGGGGAACTCTTGCTCATTAGGCGCCTGTTGTGATCAATCCTGCCACCGAACTGAAGCCGACCATCCCACTGCCTTTGATCGATTGCCTGAACGGATCCCCAAGGTGGCTGTCATGGATTATGTGGAGAAGAATCGGGATGAATGGGGATAGATTTGATTATAGTAGATGAAATAACAAGGAACGGTCCTGAACCTAAACGGCGCGACGCTCTCCGTCGCACTGAGAAGGCAGGCCGATGGGCACTAAGATAAATTTTGATCTAATGCCTAACTGACCTGGGATAGGATCCCTCCTTATATGGATGGAGGACTCATTAATCTAATCCTAACAAATCTTATCTAATCCAAATAAACCATAATCCTATCCAATGGGCCTAGGACGCCCAGCCCAAAGCCCATGACATTACTCCCCCTTTTTGAGCAGCTCGTCCTCGAGCTGCAGCACATCCTGCTAAACTCAAACGAAGACTATCATGCCTTTTACATCTCGGCTTGTTATAAATAAAAATATATAACTAATACTGTTGTAAACAACCCTACTCTTATGTTGTCATCATGGACATGGACAGGAGAGCCCCATCCAGAAGCCCTGAACGGAAAGTTAGGCCCACGCCCAAATCCAAATCTGAAAGCCCAACTTGACTGACCCGTGTGGTAAACAAATCTAGCCCAACATGAGTCAGCTACTGATCGAAGCCAAGTCCACCAGTCTGGCCCATTTAACTTGCCCAGCTGAGAGGATAAAAATGAGAAACCCTTGCTCCTCCCGTAGACAGCACCGCCTCCAACAACGTGCGCGTGAGGAGCGCCGTCCGCGAGAAGAGAAGTCGGACCACGCAAAAAAAAAAAATCAGCCCCAACTGCCACTCGAAATCTTCGCACTCCTGCCGCTTTTCACGACGCGCGCATGCCACTTAGAGACCCACCGCGCCAGCCATGCCGGATGGATGCGCCCAGAAATCGGAAGCCCACCTCATGTTGCGCTGCCACCGCAACAAAAATTGTCGTTTTCTCCTCCATCTCTGTCGAGGGTAGCAGCGGAGATAGCGCCGCTGTTCCTGCTGCTGCTGGAAAAAATGCTGCCTCCGTTGGCGTTGCCAACGGCAGCGATGGCGCCATTGCCAGACCCAACTTGGGTGTGGTCTCTGACATCCCGGAACCATCCGCCATGTTCCAGAGGACGCCGGTGGTGGTGTTGCCTGTCGGCTTGACGAAGGGCATCGTTTCACCGTGGTGGATGTCGGCGGCATAGGGTGCAGCTGCAGCCTCGCAAGGGAAGCAAACGGCCATCGGGCCAGCCGCCTGTGGCTCGCCCTGCACGTCACAGCTTGGCTTCGTGTGCGTTGCTTGAAGGCATGCCCCCGTGGCTTGAGATGCACCCGTGACTTGCTTCAAAGACACAGCATGCTCGACTGACTGGACCGCCCAGGCCCGGAGTTGCGCCGCCAAGTTCATCATCTTCTTCGAGATCTCAGCAAGACCTTCACTGATGTCGGGGACCGCAGCGATCTCAGAACCCATGGGCACGGAACCGAAGCTCTGATACCAAGTTGTCATGAGAAAGGATTATGTGGAGAAGAATCAGGATGAATGGGGATAGATTAGATTATAGTAGATGAAATAACAAGGAACGGTCCTGAACCTAAACGGCACGACGCTCTCCGTCGCACTGAGAAGGCAGGCCGATGGGCACTAAGATAAATCTTGATCTAATGCCTAACTGAGCTGGGATAGGATCTCTCCTTATATAGATGGAGGACTCATTAATCTAATCCTAACAAACCTTATCTAATCCTAACAAACCATAATCCTATCTAATGGGCCTAGGACGCCCAGCCCAAAGCCCATGACAGTGGCACTGACGCCTCCTCTGCCGTTTCAGAATCCATCAGAGCGGCCCTCGCATGTTCATCTCTTTTTACTGTCACAGTTTCATACTCTATGGTTGCACTATTTATTTCAAACAACATATTAATTTGCAGTGGTACACCATGGCACCTACTCCTTTTTTCTATGTATGCAAGTAATTTTGGCTGGATAAGCTTCCTTTAGTAGATCAATTTCCTTAACCGAATATATCAAGAATCCGACAACTGACAACTTGATAACTCTCATCGGCTAATCTCAGGACTTCAAAGCCGATGATTACTCCGGGCTTACCAAATTTCACTGTTAACACACCCTCATTTTTTACACGCACGCTTTTCAAACTACTAAACGGTACGTTTTTTAAAAAAAAATATACGAAAGTTGCTTGAAAAAAGTTATATTAATTTATTTTTTAAAAAAATAGTAAATACTTCATTAATCAAAAGAAAATACGTCGTTCCGTTTTATATGCGCAGATGGTGAGTCCCAAACACACCCATATGAACCAACGGGTTTGATATTAAGCGCGCCAAACAGCGTGCATATTTTCTAGTTATTGTTAAACGTGATTAGCGTTAGTTTTGGTGGGCTCCACGCCGCACGTTAGGGGAGCACGCAGGCCACGGCAGACGAGTTCAGCTAGCGTTATTTACAGTCACAGTACTCTCACAACAATACAGACACTATTTTATGCTATAACACTTCTGCTACAGTCCAAGCTAATTTGTGGGGTACTGTTCAGCATTGATCCAACCCAGCGGCTACAACCGCTTAGGTTGTAGTCAATACTATGACTGCAGCTGATCCGGAGCCCTTTTTTTTTTGCATGCACTACTATCTATGGACGTTTTGATCAAACAGCACTCTTCCCACCCACCACGCAACACGTTTCTAGTCTGATGCAAACAGGGGTGTTGGTGTTATAGAATCTGCTTGGATTATACATACCATTATTATGCTATTTTCTTTTCTTCGTTTGAATTGTACAGGACATGCTGGGTGCAACAAGTAACAATCTAATGAACATGAAGATCCGTCTAGGGCCAGTACCTGAATGGTTTGGCTGTGGTTCATTAACGTGGCTTCTGCAAAGCTCGCCCTGATGAAACTTGTCAACAACCAAATCCATGTTCAGTGGGTAATATCAATTATCTCAAAATATTGTGATTAGTTCCAGACTTTGCAGCCTAAAAATTTATATTTCTGATCAGTCTTGAATGGAATTATTAGGTTTTATTCATTTTGGAGGAAAAACAAAGTTTTGGATTACTTTGGATTAATTCCTATGTGCCATTTGGTTTGTATGAGTGTAAGTATAGGGAAAACAAAGGAAATTTTCCTTTCTATTACAAGTAATATATAGAGAGAAAACACATGAAATTTTCCATCCACTCAAACCTCTTGGATTGGTGTGTGCATGCATTCCTATTCCTTCACTTCTCTTATTCTTATGGGTTGGAATTCCTCCAAACTGAATAAGCCTTAGCTTTGTATGTCAAGGTCTTGGTTTAAATATGGAATGTTGGAATTTTATTGGGATATTTAAAGCAATCTGTTTTCATTTAGTGCCTGCATAATTCATTATATTAATATTAATTAACCAGTAATGCGATGTTCTAACTAACTAAATTCTACATCCTACCCTTGAGAGTAAATTGGATGAAAGTACTGCATTGCTAATTGTAAATCAATGTGCTGATATGAGGAACATTTTTGGCACTTACGTTTTTCTCATGATCTCGTGGCTATCGTTTGGAAAAAAAAAAAATCCGTTGCCTTCTTCCGGTTGGTAGCAACTGGAGTAGCAAATACTTTTATGCTGTAGGCAGCTTTGAGGATTTCCCCATTTATACTGTAGTTAGTAGTTGCAATCTACTCCCTCCGTTTCACAATGTAAGACTTTCTAGCATTTGCTACTCCGGTTTCACATCTATATGTATGTGGGTAATGCTAGAAAGCCTTACATTGTGAAACGAAGGGAGTAGATTGCAACTACTAACTACAGTATAAATGGGGAAATCCTCAAAGCTGCCTACAGTATAAAAGTATTTGCTACTCCAGTTGCTACCAACCGGAAGAAGGCAACGGATTTTTTTTTTCCAAACGACAGCCACGAGATCATGAGAAAAACGTAAGTGCCAAAAATGTTCCTCATATCAGCACATTGATTTACAATTAGCAATGCAGTACTTTCATCCAATTTACTCTCAAGGGTAGGATGTAGAATTTAGTTAGTTAGAACATCGCATTACTGGTTAATTAATATTAATATAATGAATTATGCAGGCACTAAATGAAAACAGATTGCTTTAAATATCCCAATAAAATTCCAACATTCCATATTTAAACCAAGACCTTGACATACAAAGCTAAGGCTTATTCAGTTTGGAGGAATTCCAACCCATAAGAATAAGAGAAGTGAAGGAATAGGAATGCATGCACACACCAATCCAAGAGGTTTGAGTGGATGGAAAATTTCATGTGTTTTCTCTCTACATATTACTTGTAATAGAAAGGAAAATTTCCTTTGTTTTCCCTATACTTACACTCATACAAACCAAATGGCACATAGGAATTAATCCAAAGTAATCCAAAACTTTGTTTTTCCTCCAAAATGAATAAAACCTAATAATTCCATTCAAGACTGATCAGAAATATAAAATTTTAGGCTGCAAAGTCTGGAACTAATCACAATATTTTGAGATAATTGATATTACCCACTGAACATGGATTTGGTTGTTGACAAGTTTCATCAGGGCGAGCTTTGCAGAAGCCACGTTAATGAACCACAGCCAAACCATTCAGGTACTGGCCCTAGACGGATCTTCATGTTCATCAGATTGTTACTTGTTGCACCCAGCATGTCCTGTACAATTCAAACGAAGAAAAGAAAATAGCATAATAATGGTATGTATAATCCAAGCAGATTCTATAACACCAACACCCCTGTTTGCATCAGACTAGAAACGTGTTGCGCGGTGGGTGGGAAGAGTGCTGTTTGATCAAAACGTCCATAGATAGTAGTGCATGCAAAAAAAAAAAGGCTTCGGATCAGCTGCAGTCATAGTATTGACTACAACCTAAGCGGTTGTAGCCGCTGGGTTGGATCAATGCTGAACAGTACCCCACAAATTAGCTTGGACTGTAGCAGAAGTGTTATAGCATAAAATAGTGTCTGTATTGTTGTGAGAGTACTGTGACTGTAAATACGCGCAGACGCTAGCTGAACTCGTCTGCCGTGGCCTGCGTGCTCCCCTAACGTGCGGCGTGGAGCCCACCAAAACTAACGCTAATCACGTTTAACAATAACTAGAAAATATGCACGCTGTTTGGCGCGCTTAATATCAAACCCGTTGGTTCATATGGGTGTGTTTGGGACTCACCATCCGCGCATATAAAACGGAACGACGTATTTTCTTTTGATTAATGAATTATTTACTATTTTTTAAAAAAATTAATTAATATAATTTTTTTCAAGCAACTTTCGTATATTTTTTTTAAAAAACGTACCGTTTAGTAGTTTGAAAAGCGTGCGTGTAAAAAATGAGGGTGTGTTAACAGTGAAATTTGGTAAGCCCGGAGTAATCATCGGCTTCGAAGTCCTGAGATTAGCCGATGAGAGTTATCAAGTTGTCAGTTGTCGGATTCTTGCTATATTCAGTTAAGGAAATTGATCTACTAAAGGAAGCTTATCCAGAAGAGACCGAGTTCAAAGAGAATGCGGCATGGCAAGTTATCTATTAATTAGGAATAGTTTGTTAGTTTACTTTTATCTTTAGGAAAGTGTGTTCAGTGTCCTATAAGGTCTTTATCTTTTCCTTTTATCTTTAGTTTCTTTCTTATCGGATAAGGACTAGTATCTTCCTATGGGTATAAATATGTACATCCAGAGTCATTGTAATCTATCAATCTCTCAACCAATACAACTACTCTTGGCGTATCGCCGCTGTCAGGGTTATGGATATTAGTTGACTAAATCTCAGCAGGACCCACCACATACCATGTCTTATACGGAAACAACCTTCGAATATATGAGGAGTTCCGAATAAGAAAAGACAACTAGAATTCTACATGGAAACGACAAATACTACTCGGATATATATATGTGTGTGTGTGTGTGAGGTTTTTTTTTATAATACCCACAATTATTTGACCGTTTAAAAAGTGTGTTCACGGTAAATGAGAGAGTTGCAAAAGCGAAACGAGGTTTCAAACACAGCCTAGGCAACTGATTAATTAATAGATTTTTTTGCAAATAGGAACTTTAATCATGCATGGACAAATGGACAGGCTTTATATGTGACAAGCACTTTGCGATCTGCTACCTGGAAAAAAATGAGAAAAAAAGAAGAGAAAACTATGGTCTCGTTACGGAAGATTAGTAGGGCTAAGAATGCGAGATACATTATCTATGTTTAGAGTATAACCTTGCATAGGTGCATATAGACTAAAAGAAAGAAAAGGGAAATAATTGGGGCTTGAAAAGTCGAAATGGAGACACCCAGCAACATAACAGCAAGAACAAAGCTATCCAACAATGTCACTCTTTCATAATATTGTTTGTCTGGACTCCACAGAGCACGTCAGCTTCAAATAGGGAATGGACTCTAATGCCCTGATATTTATATTTGCTTTTCATATTGGCATTTACTGTTAGATCCCTTCATCGCATTATCATCTGTTGGCAGGATGTACATCATGAAACTGTTGGATTGTATCTCCACGATTAGGATTACACACATACGGTTTCAGCATCATCTTCATCAACTGCTGGTGCGTTAAACCTGGAAACCAAGACACAATTTTTTGCATTTTGGTACATGAGAATCTGTCAAAACTCTATGCGAAAATATTCTGGGATTCACCCTTGAGCATTCAAATAAATTTATCAGGAATTGCCAAAACTGCTATTGCAGATGAATATTCTAGCATTTCATCTGCATGCATGACATAGCGGCAATAATTAAAAAAAAACATGAATTGAACAGAGATGGAGAAAAGATTCTAATGTCTTCTCAAGGATTGCACAAAACTTATGTACCAAACTTAGTCAGCTGGAAAAAGTGAATTCATTCGTAGGAGTACAGCACATGACAATGTACCATTTCTACCATGACAGGCCTGATCTCCTGCTGCCTTCTATTGAGTTCTCTCAGGTAACTCGGTCACAAATTGGAGATCTACAAGCACGCACGCTGGGCTGCTATGTCACCCACAGAACCTGTTTGATAAACTGAGATTGCCAAGATCAGTGGAGACAAACCCAGAGGATGGCACACCATGAAGCAGATTGTATTTGGTGGAAGGCTGACAGCTAAAGAGGACATTTAGGTCCATTGAATAGTCATTTGAAAATGATTATGGCTTCCCCCCCATCTTTCCCTGATTGCTTGCAGAATTCATTACCATTCAAAATTTCAAACCTGATGTTAGTATGTGACTTGTATTTGTATAGTTCCCATTCAGTTCAAGGTAAAAATTGTATTACCAAGGTTTTTCCCTATTATCCATTACTGCATAATAGCTTCCAAATAGTCGCAGTTTATTTAGTAAGAATCAATTAGTATAATCAAGCTTATGTTGGACTAAAAAAAGAGGAAGTAAATATCCCATTAAATTTTATTTCCGTTAGTTTAATGAGTATCAAGAACAAGATAGTCCTAAGAAACTAAAAGTTTAAGAAGTAAATGGATAACGATTTTAGTGATGCTATGCTGGCCGGTAATTAGTGGAGCACAAGTGCACAGCAGACAGAAGATATTGAAGGGAATGATTGAACTAAAGAAAGAAAAGGATAACCTTCTATAAACAAACCTCCCTAATTACTTCTGATATTTCATTTTCCATGCTATGGAATGACCATTTTTACTGTAAAGAGGATATGTCAAATCAAATATGCTAGTCGGAGAACAACATGCTCTGATGAACAGAGGAGCTTAACCTTACCTCGTGGGTAGATTTAGGTTACTCTGGAATAATTTAATCCTCAAAGGTGCTTCTAGAAAATTCTAGATACCTAAACAGTCTTTTACACTCTGTTCAAATTTATCGATGGCAGAGACGGTGCTCAGCAAGCCATCCTTCATCTTCTCCCTGCAGGATAGTTGAGTTGATAAGCGTCATGCATTTCCTAGCTTCGCAAATATTCTGAATAAATGCAACAAAGAATCACATGTAATCGGCATCGTAAAACTCATTTTACTGGGAAATGTAAAGAAATAAGCAGTTGAACACACTATCATTTCCATTGAATTCCTCCATCGCACTAAGAATAAGATTACAAAAACCAGTTCATGGGAACATGAAAGATGTTCCAAACTGAAAGGAAATGAGATAATGCAGTCCAAGGAATCATGTAACTTGGTTCCTAGTTACCACCTAGAATGACATAAGACCTACCTTAAATTTTCTCCGGACCGAAGACCTACCTTAATTGTTTAAAGAGAGGCCTTTGGCACAGCGAAAAATTAAGGTATTATGTCATTGTTGCCCATGGATGAGTTATTGAATATACCATAGCCAGATGATAAAAATAGATGGCTGCACTGCAGAACTCAAATAGCAACATTTCTGATTACACCATATATATGAAACGTCAATCTATTCTACGGTTAAGAGCCAAGTGTATTCGAGCTGGTAACATGGGAAAAACTGATATAGCTGATGTGGAGATAGTACCCACCTATCAGCAGTGAGCTCAATGTTACTGTTATCCACCACAGTTCCCAGGTCAGAGAATGACCTGTACAGAGCAATTTGTAAGTGATTAGAAGTTTACCCAACACAATATAAATTACAAAGCAATTTGGTAAGTTTCTTTGTTTCTGTAACGGGAGTGTTAAACCTACTGTATTAGCTCGGCAAGCCTAGCATCAGCTTCAACCTTGAGAGGGTCCTTATCCGTGAGCAGCGACGCGGCATTCTTCAGTATCAAGCTGAATGTGCAGACCTGAAGCGTAATTCCATCAAACACCTGGTGTACCAAGAAAGAAAAGCAAACCAAACCATGGATATTGTGAGCGCCTCCCAAACCTCAACGCCGCTCCGCGACTGCAGCGAGACGAGTGAGTTCCTCTGCCGCGGCACGCAGTCTCGCCCCGCCGCGGCGAGCATCCGCCCCACCTCCTCGACGTCGTCAGCACCCACATTCGCCGAAGCTGCACTCCGAAGCCACATTAGTGAAGAAATTTAACCCAAATTGTCATAGCTTGAGACGGATCGACCAAATTGTCATAGCTTGAGACGGATCGAGTGTACAAAAGGTGATCAAATGGAGTTACCGAGAAGGCTCTGGGCCTTGAGGAGGATTTCGCGGGAGGCGGCGATGGGCGCGAGGAGGAAGCGCGCCGACTTCTTCTTCTGCTCCCGCAGCAACTCCTTCGGCCCAGCTGCGGCATCCCAACAAACAACAACAGCGAGAACAACCGGAGAGGAGAAGAGGTGAGAGCACGGTCTCCGGCGAGCTGCAACAAGTGCAGAGTCAAGGGAGGTATTCGTACGGATGCCGAGGGAGAAGGCGGCGGCGGCGGCGGGCGGGCGGGGCGTCGAGCCGGCCAGGACGAGCGCTAGTAGCGCCGCCCGGCGAGAGGGGAGGTCCGGAAGCGCTTGCGGCTGCCGCGAGGACTCCCGCGAGGCGCGGGCGGCGCTGGTCCTTCGCCGGAGTGGTCGCGTCGCCGGCGCCGGCGCCGCCGGCGCCGCGGCGAGCGAGTGGATGGCGCGCATCGGGCCACTCATGGGTAGCTCTGGGATTTGCTTCGTCTTCGTGTGGGCCTTCATGTTGTGTTGAACACATCGCTTCGAGGATGGATTACATATCCCTTATTTACGTCTTCGTGGAGGTTTGACGGGTTTGACTTGAACTACGCTTACACTCATGTAATGGCGTCGAGTAACTCCTAAGATCATATGATAATCAGGGTTTAGAGGTTAATATTCTAAGAAATAGTAACTTTTTTGGGCTTCCACACCTGAATTTGTCATTTCATTGAAAGGAAGAGTGCAAGGTTCATTACATAAAGTTTAGAGTTCGTAGGTGGGAAGAGAAGATTTCTTTCCAAATAGAAATTATATGGTGATCTTCAGTCTTAAAGTTTTCAGCCCACATTGCAGCCTCTCGCACACAGCGTTGCAGACATGAAACAATCGAGGGGACTTGTCATCTAAAGACAACATCATGTCCGTGATTCCACATTGCCCATAAGCAGAGGTAGAAAACCTAAAAATATAGAATAGGCACTTCTTGTCCTGGCTTCAGCTGATGGAACGGGTTCACGTCTTGAATCATCGGTTGCACTCTAATTTTCTTGCCTTGGCTTCAGCTGAAGAAATAACTTGTTGATAGTTAGCTTCGAAGAATCTAAGCAACTATAGATTATCACAATATGGACGAAAAGTTTAGCTATTTAGGGGAGCTTTTGGTACTAGTCTCTCATGTATTCAGGCTCACGTCATGACAGCAGGAAAAGAAGGTGAACTTTGTGAAAAGCAAAAAGGATACGTGCAAGGTTGCATATCAGAGAATACAATACGTGAGGATAATTGGAGGTTATAAATTGGAACAATGGATAAAAACATGTTGCAAGCATAGGATGAACGAGTTGATCGAAATGGATTCGCACAACCTCATCTTTTCATAAAAAGAAAAGGAATCGCATATATAACTCCAACCAATTAAGACGATAACACAATCAACAGAAGATGCTAGATGCGTGATGGATATATCGCATCACAAGCTTCACAAAAAGATTTATTCTGTCCTCCTCAACACTTGCAACAACATTTTAGCCTTTGGTTTAGGATATACGTGAGTAATGCAACATATCGAATTTGTTCGATTTTCTTGTCCTTGGAACAAATGGATTCCTGCTTACAAAAAGAATCGAAGTTCTTGTGCCAAACTGCCAATGATGCAGGATGATTGGGAAAAAAAAAATCTTGTACCAAACTGCCTAATGCTACTCCTAGTAATGCTAGCCACGTGCTTCAGTGTTCTCACCGCGAATCGTGTTCGGGGTTGGCATCAGATTAATCTAATCACGCCGTCCTAATCCCGACCTTAGCCGCAACAAAAGCCTCTGAAAATAGATCGGATCGATCACTTGGAGTACTGATTTGTTTGTCTCATGCGTCTCGCCCATTAGCCTATTCTCACTCGCGCAAACTTAACACGTACTTACAACTTTATCATAAGTTGAAAGCTACTCATCCTGTAAAAGCTTTAACAGAAAAGGTCATGTCATCACTTATAAGATACTACTACTATAACCCAATTTGGAGTGTAATGCTCCCTTTCCAAGTCTATACCACTCCACTTTGTAATCGGTTACTAACCCCACTCTCGCAAGTAATTAAGCAACAAGAGCATGCGAATACTTTGACAAGCTAACAAGGACAATGCGACCAAAGAACTGAAGATATATACCAGTGCAAGCAAAGTGCAAAGAACTGACCCAAGCATGTGCCAAAATGCAACTGATAGCTATCGATCGCTTGGCTGCATCGTGCAAGAAGAAGAGTGCTGTGCGTGCAGCTACTGGTGGCGCACACGGCGTGAGTTATCTATCTATCCAACACGCGTCGGTGGGGCCCAGAAGGAGAGGAAGAGGAGAAGAAAAAGCGACGGGAACGGCTTTTGTTCTCCTCCAGGAGTTATTGATCCAGAAGCCCACGTGGAATCCACGGTCCAAATTGCATGGGAGAATCTATTCAACGGCCAGGATGCCCCATCCATGTCGATGCCCTCTTTATGCCCAGATCAAATATTGATATGCTCACCCTGAAATATTCACATGGTATTAATAAACCTCTTGGTTCTACGAACAATATAATTCACTCGTGTCTGGCTCTCGTTATATGGGTATTAGAAATATTTATTTTAAAGAATCGATATATCAGGAGCATACGTTGTGTTGGAAAAATAGATTGAGGTCGGATCATATCTTGTCTTATCTTGATATTTGTCGTATGCCCTTTTCACATGTGTCTCCTATCTCACCAATTCTTAACGGATACCTATATTGTCGCATGCACATTGAAACCCTAATTTTAGTCCTTCTCTCTTGTTCCATCTTCTTCCTCATCTCCGATAATTAATCGCCATTAAAACCATTTTTGGTAAGCTCGTTTCATCACTCTCGCATTACCTACTCTGACATACACCTTAAGCGAAAAACTCTACAATTGCAACCACTAACATCCCTATTACCAATTCATCAGATTATCAGAGATACATCCAACTTTGAATTTTTTTTTATAAAAACGATAGTTTAACTGTGGTATGATATGATCTGATGTGATATTGAGGACGTTTGAAACCTCTGCATTGGAAATCAATCCACATCTTTTTTAGCAAACCGCTTCTATTAACACATATACTTTAGGTGAGCGTTCGTGTGGCCGGAGCAATATCCCGGAAGCGGTAGCCGAGCCGCACCGTCCGTTACCCCCCTCGAGGCCCTGAACCGCAAGGCCCCCCTCGTGTGTGCTTCTCCTGCTTGGCGCGCCCCCGGCCAAACGCATCCCCACCCCCTCCCCTTCCCGTCGCTCGCTGGCTTCCAACGCACGCGAGCCTCGCATCGCATCGGAATCCTCACGCGATCCCTCCGCCCCCCGCCGCGGCGCCGGCCACCACCGCCAATGCCCGGCGGCGCGCGGCGCCGGTGAAGGGTGAGGGCGAGCAGCGCCGTCGCGCGCGCGCCCCGCCCGTTTGGATTCCATTCCTTCCTCTCCCCACTCACACCCACTGCTCAATTTATTCCCACGCGCCCCACGCTGACGCCTCGTCGCACTCGTGTCTCGCGTCCCGTCCCGTCTCGGCGTCGCCTCGCCTTCGCCTTCGCCTTCGCCTATTTAAGGGGGGGCGATATGCTCTTCGCCAGGAGGCCGCTCGCCACCGCCGCCAGCCACCTCGCGCCCTTCTCCCCTCCCCTCCTCCTCTTCTTCGCCTCCGCCTCCTCGTCGTGCTCATCCGCCGCGTCGCCTTCTTCGGCCTCGGGCCCTAGAGGTAAGCGCGTTTTTCCTTTTTTTTGTTATATGGCGTTTATTTTTTTTTTGGTTGAATTTTGCGGTTCTCTGGTAATTCTTCTGTGCATGTGCTATTGTTGGTATTTTGTTTTGAAATGGCAGATTTGATCCGACGCGAGCCGCGGAGGAGGCTAACCGTTTTGTTTTAGCCGTCCCATGGCCGACATGGTGCGGTTATATTTGCCGGTTTTTTTAATCATTTTTTGCTGGTTGTTTTAGTGAATTTCACGCTCCATCTTAGTTTACAGTGTGACTTTGCTCTCTTGGTGTATTTTACATGGTTCGAATTTTGCGGCCGTTTGCTGAATCGGTAATGGCAATTGGGTATTATGGATTTTGTTTGAATTTTGATGTATTCTTATGTGTGTTTCACACTTGTTATTACATTGCAATCGTAGTACAATTGTTTAGGGAATGGATAGCAGTTCAAATGTTCATTTTACTCTATGTAATCGGCTGATCATCCGTCAATTTTTACCTAGATGCTGGAATTCCAGATTGTGGCACTGCACCTTTTCACTGATTACTGGCGAACATCGATTACTCAATGTTTAGCGTGCTCTGTCCTGAAATATTGATCTCATATCAGGGTGCAGTGCTGTAAGGATGGAGACCGGTGCGGTGGAGCCAGCATCAACAGGAGCAATATGGTCAACGCCATCAGTGGAACCTAGAACCATTTCTGTTGGGAAAGAGATATTCTGCAACCGGTCACTCAACATGAGGAACATCACTGCAGTAGGATTTGATATGGACTACACTCTTGCGCAGTACAAGCCCGAGACATTTGAGGCTCTTGCTTACCATGGCACAATAGAGAAGCTTGTCAAGGACCTTGGCTACCCTGAGGAGGTTAGTTGCACTGAAACACATGCATACTTGTTTGGTGTGTAAAGATAAAACTGTATTAGTTGGTTTAGATGTTTTGAATTACTGTGCCAAGTTCTTCTCTGTATAAACTGAGATATTTCTCCCCTTCGAGTAGGCAGCAATTTGTTTGTGCCGTAGCATCCTAGTGCGTCCGCTGTAGTGGCTGGTGCCTGGTGCCTGGTTGCCAATAAGGTACCGGCGCAGCGACGGCAGCCTGTTGTGGTTTGTTCTTGTAGCTGTTGTAAATACTGTAGCTTGGAACTTCTTCTTTCCAAATCTCAATAAACTTCAGCCGGCTTCTACACCGGCCTGGCAATAAACTGAGATATTTCATGGCACATAGGGACTTCTCTTCTTTTGTTTGTAAGATTGTATTATTTGACTGTCAGAAAAGTTAAACTGTGATGGGACTTCCTTTGTAGCACGTTAGCACTATCATAATGCAATTCTTGTGATGTTTGAATGTAACTTATTTAATGAAAATATAGCATTGTGGACTACTGGGATGATATGATGTTTTTTTCATATCATTTCTTTACATTTTTTTATATCATTTCTTTATCTGTATTGAGTAAGCATATATGTGGATATGAAAACAATGAAGAGAATACCACCACAATGTATACTAACATTCTCATGCCCTGGCGTTTGTGTTATTGACTACAGCTGTAATTTGCTGGTAAAAGTGTTATGTATTAGTCTTTTGCAAATTTGCTTGTTCCATACATTGTTTTTTTATTGGACATGTCATCTAACCCGTTCCATATTTAATGTTTTGATGCTGAGATGTATGAAACAATTGTTCCTTTGTTTCCTTTTGCTCTGAATTTGATATTCTTTGTTTCCATTGTGCAGCTGTTAACATGGCAGTTTGACTGGAAATATATGGTCAGAGGATTAGTTCTTGATAAGAAGAGAGGGAATATCTTGAAGGTCAGCTATTGTTGGTTGAACTCACCACACTTATGTAGAAATAGTATTATATGCGCTTATTCTTATATGAACCATCATTAAGTCAGCAATCATATAAAGCAAAGTGCAATACATATTTACATATAATGAGAACTAGATTGAGGAAATCACAAATCAGATGTTATAATGCCTAGTTTTTACTTGATATCAGATATTATAATTGAACCTTAGATCTTTAATCATCATCTTATTTGTGAGTAACGCATCTATACTTCTTCAAAATGCTTATTATTCACCGAGCTCTTTCATCACTTCAGAAGTATTTTTCTTGCATCTCTTGATTAAAAAATTCAATTGCTAAGAGGCAACAACCATGTAGTCCTAGGCTCCTAGCAGACTTTCTGGTACTATTGGACACTCATTGCTAGTTTTTCTTTTATATATGCCCTCTGGTGGAGAATTTAACGTGATAACTGTTTGTTTCAATGGATATCTAATGAATATATCATAGGTTCTAAAATTCAAAAGTCTTATATTAGGTAAAATACAAATGATTTGCAAAACGTATGCTACAAGACACATGCACAAATGTTAGATTTATCCATAGAATATCCCACCGGACCATCAACGCAATAGGTGGTTCTGTGATGGTAGACTTACACCACCACTAGGTCCTTTTTCATTGTATGTAGGAAGCATATCTAATGATTTGTTGCTGTAGTTTTGAGCTGGACACGACATGAGCAACTCATTGTTTTTCATTTGGAAAAAAAAAACTAACTAATTTACTGTTGGTTGGTGCAATATCAGATGGATCGGCACAAGTATGTGAAAGTTGCTTATCATGGATTTAGGGAAATGTCAAAAGAAGAAAAAGTGTCTGCTTATGGAAGTACATTGATACGAGATTCCTTTGATGAGCCTGACTATGCCCTCATAGATACACTTTTCTCATTGGGTGAAGCCTATCTGTTTGCTCAACTTGTTGATTTCATGGATAACAATCCTGGAAAAGTACCTTCAGGCACTGAGTATGGTTATTCCAATCTGTACTTGCTGATAGTCTTTTTACCTTGAGAGCCAAA
Source organism: Oryza meridionalis (assembly GCA_000338895.3). Lineage (NCBI taxonomy): Eukaryota > Viridiplantae > Streptophyta > Magnoliopsida > Poales > Poaceae > Oryza > Oryza meridionalis. The sequence goes on along the minus strand of CM002526.2, from coordinate 36,201,214 downwards.
GTGTTCACATACTGTGGTTTTGTTTTAGAGCTTGCATTCTTTTTTCGGTACAGCTATCCGCTTATGTACAGAGATGTGAGGTCTGCTGTTGACTTGTGCCATCGTGATGGAACATTAAAGAGAATGGTCGCAAAGGATCCTAGCAGGTACAGTTTTGACAAAACCAAATCTTCTTTTTTCTGTAATAGGCTAGTTTGATCCAATGACATCATGCATCATTTCCAATATTATAATCTGAACTTCTATATTGTGTTGATTGCATTAGGATTATAATTCTGTTAATTTATGTAGTTTGAACTTGACAGGTACATCAACGAGGACTTGGCCATTGTACCGATGCTTGAAATGATTAGAAAATCTGGGCGCTCAACATTCTTGGTGACAAATAGGTATATGGATCCCTATGTTATTTCAGGCTCCATGGGAGGCTCGTGTTCCCACGTTACATCAAAGAAATGTGGTGTTGCTATTGTTTCCTTTTCCTATATTGCTGTACTTAAGTAAAATGGTTTTGCATCTTGCTTGTCCTTGCAGTCTGTGGGACTACACAGATGTTGTCATGAACTACCTCTGTAGGCCATATACCTCAGATGTAAGCTCCAGTCACAACCACAAGTGGCTTGGATATTTCGATGTTGTGATAACAGGAAGGTTGGTGTGCTCTAACGTTCCTTGTTTGTCCGTTTGTTTTGTTGTTGATATCTGTTCCCTGAAGGTATTTTGATTCCTCAACTTGGTCTCTTTTTGAACCTTTTCAGTGCAAAGCCAGGGTTCTTCCATGATGGTAACCGTGCTGGACTGTTTGAAGTTGAGCCTGATTCTGGAAAGCTTTTAAATGCTGATCTTCATGTTAGTAATATGATTTTGTAAGTACAATTTTTCTGTACACTCCACGTATTTCTAATGTTCTGATATTCTTCTGTGAAGATTGGAAGCCCCAGATCAGGTCAGCAGCCTTCAAGGCCAATCCACAAAATTTACCAGGTACCTATTTTCCTGACAGGATGTACATAGTAATTTTGGCCATATAGTGGTTTTTCCAAAAGTAACCAGAGGTCAAAATGAACTTTGCAAACTATTATCTGGCCAGTTAACATCAGATCTATTGTTTAATTTTTATGACATGTTTTGATTATTGCACTAAGTAGGATTTAATTCTTGTCATATTTTTAACAGGGAGGAAATGTTGGTCATCTTCACAGATTACTTTCTGTTGCTTCTAGTTCACAGGTATCATCATTATTTGTGGCTGGTTGCCTACTTGCATATTTTCTTACTGATCAAATAATATATCATCTTAACATTGTATAGATCTTATATGTTGGAGATCACATTTATGGAGACATACTGCGCAGCAAGAAAGTCCTTGGTTCGTCGTGCTTTTCATTCCCTCTTTCTCTGTCTGATCTTTTTTATTTAATATATATTGCGCATGATATTAAATGGTGTTGCAATGGTTAGATAAATGAGTACACTTAAAAGTTAGTTTCAATGCTAGTTCCACTCAAGCAACTATAAGTACTGCTCAGTAATGTTTAAACTGTTTGTTTCTCATTGTTTTTCAATTCTCATGACAATCTTTCTATAGTGTCAATTTCAATATGAAAAATATGGCAAATCTTTTGAAAAATGTGTAGCATGGCATAAATATGATTTATATCATCGCTGTTTTCATTCTTATATGTTGGAGATCACATTCCTATAGTTCTCTTTGTTTGCATGCATCATCAGTGCAAATTAGCCAAGATGTCAATTTTTAACATGAAAAACGGCAGGAAATACAGTTTTACTTTATTCAATCCCTAAGTTATTATGTGTTGTGATTTTTCTTTTAGGTTGGCGCACAATGCTAGTAATACCAGAGCTAGAGCAAGAGGTGAAACTTCTTTCGGAATCAAAATCTACTCGAAAGGTATCAGTTATACTCAGTTTGCCAATCCAGAATGAATCCAACAGTCTTGTGTTAGCATTCTATGCACTTACCAGCCTGCAATCCTATACAACATAATAACAAAATGGTTCTTGTCAGGAATTAGTATACGGGTCCAGAATGTTGAGATGTTGTCTGACCTGAAAGCTTTTCATATCTTCCCTTGCATAGTTTGGTGTCAATCAGACAATTATATACATGATATCGTGCATGTTGAGACTGATTGTATTATCAGTCTGCCAAGCAACTGCTTCATTACCTCTTTTTTTTTTTATGTGCTAACCTAACCAGGAGCTTAGGCATCTTAGGATGGAGCGTGATTCAATTGAAGATAAAATCCATCGTCTTGAATGGTCACTCAAGTATGTCAAGAAAGTTTCTAGCTCTCTGCTTTGATTACTTCTACATGTTAAATATCTTATGTCTGCCCCTAATAGTTTGCTTATTATATTTTCTAGTAAAATTTGAGTACATCACATTCCACATCTATTACTGATTCACTTTTGTTTAGGTTTGAAAATCTTACAGAAGATGAGAAGGAAAAGTTATTCTCGGAGCATGACATTCTGCTGGTACGTATATATTCTGAGTTGTAATAGCAGTTGGTACTTGGTACTGAAATGAAAACGATTGATGTCTATGGTGTGCTTGAAAAAAAGAAGCCACCCTCTTTCAATCTTATCCTTTTAACTATGAGTAGCATTTAATTTGCACGTATGAAGACAAAAATCAATATGGGAAATGATGGCTGGAAAGTAGAAACTTGGCCACCTGGGTTTAATGTAGTTAATCGGATTTACCAGTCCACTCATTTAATAGAGAATTAGTTTTGTACCACAAGATCACCAGCTTAGAAAAATACACGTTTCTGGTAGGTTGAACTCATAATTTTTTTGATTACTGATGGTAACCAGTCATGATAGTATGATGTGCCTTTTGTTCTGAGAACAATGTCTGTCCTGACAGCGTATGGTCTCATCTTAAGATTTCTATTGCCTATCATTTTCTCTGGGTACTGCAGCAAAAGAAGGAACATGTTCGTCGGCTTCATCAAGAGGCTCAAAGGCAACATCATCATAAGGTACTTTGCTTGGTACAAAACCTTTCAATGTTTCATCCAAAATTGAACACCTAACTCAAAAAAAAACTTTGAATTGTAACCAACTACCTTTTCTGGACTTCTGGATTTTGCATAGCCTCTTCTTCCCATCTATTGATTGCTACTTTTTATTATAATTTAGTTCCATAAAGTGTGGGGGCAACTCATGAAGACGGGTTATCAAAACTCCCGATTTGCTCATCAGGTAACATGCTTTTAAACATCGTCTGGCGTCCTGTACTGAATGTTCGTGTTGGTTGCCATCTCTGGCAGTTGATATAAGACTCATCTTTTGCATTTTTTTTGGATTAATCTTTCTCTTTGCGTGTTTACACAGGTCGAGAGATTTGCGTGCCTTTACAGTAGTCAAGTCACAAACTTTGCTTTGTATTCTCCCAACAAGTACTACCGTCCAAGCGAAGATTACATGCCCCATGAGTTCGATGTGCTTGGGCTGTAGGAGTTCTCCCGGTCTCCTTGAATAGATTTTCAGCTTGCATCTGGATAGGAGCATGATCTTTTGTCCTGTGGCTCTTACCGTCGAATAACATTGTAGTTTCTGTTAATTTTGTAAGCAAGTGTGGGATTAATCTGGTGAATGTTCACCTGTTCTTTTCAAGTTACCGCTGAAAAAAGAAAGCGAAAGGTTTATGTGTAATTATAGTCGGCCATAGCAGATCAGCAATTTAACTATATCTTTTTGTACATAATAACAAGCTTATAGTGAAATTAAAGGAAAAGTTCTTGATGGAAAGTTTTAGCTCTCTGTCTTTGATTTTGCTATACATTTGCCTATTAATTTTCTCAAAATTTATCAAATATAAGTATAATATATTGTATTGTAATTGCATTATAAGTTATAACTTACATATATCTACAATATAAGCTGTAGATATCTTCCATATAATTTTGAATTGTTATATTTAGTCCGATGACCTTTGTTTTGTGAAAATAGCGTGTTAAATTTTTCAAGGTTACATATTTGTACTTACGTATAAGTTACAATGTTATTATACAATAACAGTACATAGGGTGTGTTTAGTAGTGTAAAGTTTATAGATGTTTTTGATCTATACAGAGACACATTTGAAGTATTAAATATAGACATAAATTACGTATTTCGCCTGTAAACTATGGGACGAATTTATTAAGCTCAATTAATCCATCATTACCAAATGTTTACTGTAGTCAGGGGTGGATGTAGAGTATATTAGGGGGGTGCCCAGGAATCCGGTCAAAAAAAATTTAAGCTATACCTCACCTATTTTCACCATGTGTACACCACCCTAAATACAAAGTTAGGCACCCGTATCAGTTTAAACTCGATATAAAGTAAAGTAAAGTAAATTAAACAAGTGGCACCCTCCTCTATTCTGTTCTAGCTTCACCCCTGACTGTAGTATCACATTGTCAAATCATGGCGTAATTAGGTTCAAAAGATTCGTTTCGCAATTTACATGCAAACTGTGCAATTGGTATTTTTTTCGTCCACATTTAATGTTTATGCATGTGTCCAAATATTTAATGTGATGTTTTTGGTCAAATTTTTTTTAATCTAAACTAGGCCATAATTTATCGATAATTGTATGGATAGCCTTTTTGTTTTTGCAATTGGCGGGCTCCTTATGCGTAAATCTGAAGCTATGCTGAATCTGACACGGGTAGCAAATGAAAGGGTTTGCATACGTTGGTTTAAACCCTTTTTTGTGTCTAATGCCGACCCTTTTCCTTTTGCCAACACCAACAGACATCGATGCGCGTTGCTTTCTACTCCAATTGTCAAACGACTAGTTCCCGTTAAAAATTTAAATTACATTGCCCTGTCGCAATTTTTGCCATGTTCCTTCCTAACGTTCCTGTGTCTCAGTCAACCCGTTCATTTCATACCAGGGAGTCCAGGACTGAGAGGACAGATGGGCCAGACACTGGTGCAATTGCCACAAACCGGCCCGACGAACCGCCTCCGCGTCCTCTCTGGGCCGCATCCAAACGTAACAAAAGCCCAGCCCACCAACGCAAGCTGCAGCGCCTCTTCCTCCCCTCCTCCACCCGGCCACCTCCCCATCCACTAGCTCCCCAGGCTGCACAGCCCACCCCGACCACCCCTCGATCCGCCTCCGCCTCGTCGTCGCCGTCGACGCCCCCACCCACCATGGCGGCGCTCCTCGCCCGGCAGGCAGCGCAGGCGCTCCGCGCGCGCCAGATGGTGCGGGAACCCTATCACCCCTCCTCCCCCGCCCGCGACCTCCTAGATCTCTCTCTCTCTCTCTCTCTCTCTCTCTCTCTCTCTTTCCCCCTCCCCATCTCCTCTCTCAGATCGAGTATTCCTGCTCCGAGCTTCTGGGTGTTGTGATTCGCGTGTGATTCTTGGGGTGATGGTGTTTGCAGGCGCAGCTCGGGCCGTCCGCGACGGCGATGCAGGGGCACATCCGGACCTACATGGGCGCAGGGAAGCCCACGAGGTTCAAAGGTCGTAACCCTTATCCCTGTGTTACTGCACTGTTCAGTATCCGAATTGCTACTTTGGAACCGATACGTTCTGCGTTGGTTACGTCGTGTGATTGCTAGGAATCCTATACTTTGGAAGTATTTAGCCCACTAGTGTGAACTGTGAAAGAGTAGTGAATCCAATCTGTTGGTGTTTTGTGGTACATACAGTTGTAAGAGTAATGAATTAACGATGTATCGGAAGCTTCACGGTGTAGTTATGTCTGGAAACCAATATGATGAAACACGCCTTGCGTGCGTGTAGTAATTTTATTATAGTCTGCAGAACTTCCTAGCCAACAACTCATGAAGTTCCATTCTAATTGGTGTGATATCGCTACTTTTTTCTTATACTTTTTCTTCCTAATTACCAGAGGATGAGGAGAAAGAGAAGCTTGCAAAGGAGATAGCGAAAGATTGGAATGCTGGTGAATTTCTAATGATACTCTTTATCTATGCATCGGAAAAGTCTGTGATCCACTATTCCCTTTAATGCTTATTTTGAACTTTCTTGCTTCAGTATTTGAAAGGAGCATCAACACATTGTTTTTGACTGAAATGGTCCGTGGTTTGATGCTGACACTGAAGTACTTCTTCGAGAAGAATGTTACAGTTAAGTGGTGAATTTGGCATACTGTTTCCTTTATAATGTAATTGCATGCTTGTATTTACCTTCTTATCCTACCTCCTTACAGATCAACTATCCATTTGAGAAGGGTCCTTTGAGCCCTCGCTTCCGAGGAGAGCATGCTCTCAGACGCTATCCAACTGGAGAAGAGCGTTGCATCGCCTGTAAACTATGTGAAGCTGTAAGTTACATTTTCTTTTGCATGGTAAATAAGTGAGTTGAAGTTAAACCTAGTTAGCCATAGAAGAAGTAGATATTATAGGTATAACTAAGTGTAGGAAATTAGCCAATCCTAAAGGAAATGCAGTCTTCCCAGTTTCCATGAATAATAGCTGGATTGGTGATTCTTCTTTATGTTTAGATAATACTGAATGCACTCATGTAACTTAACTTTGCTGCAATGTTCCTCATATCAAAAAGAACTTCTGTGTGCAATACTCAGTTCAGTTGATTGAATTATTTAGACTGCTACTTTGTAAATACTTAGAAAGTTAGAATTTTAGGTTGGCCATTGCAGACTTGCTACCAAATTTAAGATAGTAATCAACTACATACTGGTTGTCCTTAAAAAGAATCGATCAATTTTTTTTTCTTTAAATTGGACAGAGTAAAACTACCTTTAAAAATGCCGAATCACTTTCCAGGAAACATTACCACCAAGTAGAGGTTTTTTTTGGCAGAACTGGAATTTGAGGGTTGAAGCCTTCTTGTGAACTTTGAAACCTTGAGTTTGTAAGTAAGAATCCATAGTGTTTGAACTTTGAACTGTATATCAATTGGATCCCTTTCTGAACCTATTATGGTCCATTTGATTTACTTATTGTCTGTTCAAACTTGTACATACTTAGTGCACATAATAGACCTAGGAAATTTTTGGACGGGTGTCATATCTTGATTGTTGATATTTCACAGTTGAATATATGAATATAAACTTTACGGGGTGTCGGGGTCTGCATATGTGCACTAGTTGCGTACTGAAAAATTTGCCAAAGTTTGCCAAAAAAAACTGAAAACTGTAGAATTCCTGCACTCAGCTTGGTATGCAATGTTATTGCTACCAACTAAGGCCTTGTTTGGTTAATCCCCATGAGGGAGGGATTGGAGGGGATTTTTTCCACACTTATTCTGGTGTGGAATTATTCCTCCTCAATCCCCTCCAATCCTCGTCAATCCCATCCAAACCAAACAAGGCCTAATGCAATGTATTGGTTTGTTTGGAATGTTAGAGAAACAACTTGTAAAGCTTAAGGTAATCAGCTTTACTTGTGTAAAGCAATGCATGTTTAACTTGAAGGCTTGATGATTCTCATGCTGATTAAGGGTAGTTATTGTTGCGTTTTATGTGTTCTGTTAAACAATCTCTTTTGCTCACTTGGCATTACAAATGACCAGATATGCCCAGCTCAGGCAATCACAATTGAGGCAGAAGAACGTGAAGACGGTAGTCGTAGAACTACAAGGTAATCCCGTGGCTGGCTTTCTTTGATCCGTGTGAATTATTGAAAAATGATTTACTGCCTCTTCATCTGCTGTTAAGCTCTGTTGTGATGAACTCCTTTTTGCAGATATGATATTGATATGACCAAATGCATCTATTGTGGCTTCTGCCAAGAAGCTTGTCCTGTTGATGCCATCGTTGAGGGTCCTAACTTTGAGTTTGCTACTGAAACCCATGAGGTAAAACACTTGATTCTGCTGCAGATTCTTTTTGACATATTGCTGGGATATCATACATGCATCTTTTTTCTGCAATGACAGGAACTGCTATACGACAAGGAAAAATTGCTTGAGAACGGCGATCGTTGGGAGACTGAGATTGCTGCAAACTTGGAGTCCGAGAGTCTTTACCGTTGATTTTTGTTACTCATGATAAGGATTCGGCATTTCCCTGTTTTACTCAACTAGCTGATAAATAAGCAAACTTTGTATCATAACCTAAATACCTGGTACCATGCTTTTGTACCTTGGTCCATCATTTGTTATTTTGTGCCAGGGTAAAGGTGCATTACCATGTTTTTTTCGATTTCATTGTACTGTTGTCGACTCAGATGGCATTTTGAACAAAATATTGTGGTTCAGAATGCACCTTTTGTTAGTAAATTGCTTGCATCTAGACAATGCAGGACCGATGCTTCTGTATTTATTCTTCTCTGCGTAAATTCATTCCAACATGGATACTGCTCTATCATTTCCCATTTCATAAGCATCTTCTCTATCATTCTCTTATGGAAATGGGATAGAGCTCAACTGCTTCATGCCTCAAGCTTCAACCTGTTGTTGACAAGCATGAAGCAATTGAGCTCTGAAGCAAATGAGCAACCAAGATGCTTGTGTGTAGCACACATTAAGCAATTGAGGTCTCTACAATCAAGAGAAGTAAATAAGCTCGAAAGAAACTCAGAGATTTTGAGCTACGAAAGACAAGCAACAAAGAGCTTTCGTAGCTCAGTTGGTTAGAGCACCCGTTTAGTAAGCGGGAGGTCTTGAGTTCGACTCTCAACGAAAGCAATTTCTCTCCCTTTTTTTTTTCTTCTATTTTGTGCTCATAGCTACATCATTCAGTTCAAGATAGGTTGTTTTCTATGTTGTGTTCATAGCATCATTGTTCAATCCAAGACAGGTTATTTTTTAAGTTTCATTGTTTAAGATAGGTGTTTGTGTTCATAGCTTCATCCTTATAGAGAGTGGAAATCTTCGTTTTTCAACCTCAGACAGCTCAGTCTCCCGCAGGAAGGGGAACGGCATCCGTTCGGTTCATCGCCCGTTAAAGGAATAAGTTCATTTGAGATCCCTTAACTTGTCAACGAATCCGATTTTCGTCCCTCAACCGAAAAACTAGACACAACGAGTCCCTCAACTATCAAAACCAGTGCAAATTAGGCCCCTCGGCGGCTTTGAGGGCGGTTTTGGCTGACGTGGCGCCTACGTGGCTAATTTGACTCGGTCTTCATCTGACGTGGCATTGACGTGGCGCTTATGTGGCAATTCGAGCTGGAAAAATAATAAAATACTCGGGACCCACATGTCAGTCTCACATAGAAAATAATAAAAAAAAATTGTGGGACCCACGTGGCCCCATATATCAGTCTCACACATAAAATAAAAAAAAATAGTGGGACCCACGTGGGCCCCACATGTCAGTCCAACTCACCCTCCTCTTCTTCCTCCTCTCTCCCCATCTCCCCTCTTCATCTATCTCTCCTCTCCTCTCTCCCGGCGACGGAGAGGCAGCGGCACGCGGTGGCCGGCTGCCGGCGGGAGAGGAGGGAGCGGCACAGCCAGGCGCGGCGTGCGGAGGCGGTTTGGCGCGGCGGCGCGGCACCGGCAATAAAGGGGAGGAAGGCGAAGGGAGCTCCATGGGCGGCGGTGGGTTTGGGGAACGGCTGGCGGCGGCGGGGAACTCGGTGGTGGCGGGGATGGAGGTGAGATCAGCGCGGGGTGGAACGGGGAGGTCGGCGCGGCGTCAACAGCATCGGCCGGGGCAGTGGCTCGGCAGTGCGCGGCCAGGAAGTGGCGTAGGGGGGAGGAATCGGGGGCGGTGCCGGGCAGAGGAGGGAGGGAAGGGGAGCTTCACGGGGCGGCGGTGGATTAGGAAGGCCGGCGCGGCGGTGTGGAGAAGAGGAGGCCGGCGGCGGTGGGGATGGACAGGATGGCCGGCAAAGGTGGGGATGGAGAGGATGGACCGGCGTAGTGGGGAAGGGCGACACGAGGAAAGGCTGCCGCGGGCGACGCCGGCGTAGCCGTGCTCGGCTGAGCGTCGGCCGACTCCGCGCGGCGGTGGGAATGGAGAGGTGCGCCGCCCTTCTCCCCGCCGCTCCATGGCGCGCCATCGCCTCGCGGGCCGCCGGAGGCGGAGGAGGAGCTCGGGCGCCGCCCGGTGACGCCGCATGGGGCGGCGGCGGCCGCGTCCATTGGCGTCGGCGGCGGAAGGGACGAGGCCCCGCGCGACTGCGGCCCACGAGACGATGGCGCTGGGCACGCTCCTCCGCCCGCGAGGCGATGACCTGAACATCGCGGAGGGAGGGGGCCCGTGGCGGTGGCGGTGGCGGTGGCCATGCTCCTCCACCCGGGAGGCCCGCCTTCGCCGAGGGGAAACATGCAGCGGCGGTAGTAGAGGAGGAGATAGTGTTGCAGCTGCTGGCGCGTGGCCGTGGCGGGCGGAGCTCGAACGCGACGAGGTGCGTGGGCGTGGAGACAGTGGAAATGAGGGCGGGGGCCGTGATGGTGAGGTGCGCCGCCCTTCTCCCCGCCTGCCGCCGCTCGTCGGTCGTCCTCCCCATTGGCCGCCGCCTGTCTCGGCGCCCCTTCTCCCCGTCGGTCGCTGCCCGTCCCCATGCCCATTCTCCCCGCCGGTCGCCGCCTGTCCCGGAGCGCCATATCCCCATCGGCTGCCGGCGCCGCCCCTTCTCCCCGCTAGTCGCCCACCCGTCTTCCCGCCGCCTGTCGGTAGAGAAGAGAGAGGAGAGATGAAGAGAGGGGAGATGGGGAGAGAGAGGAGGAAAAAGAAGAGGGTGAGTTGGACTGACATGCGGGCCCCACGTGAGTCTCACATTTTTTTATTATTTTCTATGTGAGACTGACATGTGGGTCCCACTGGTTTTATTATTTTTTCGAATTGAATTGCCACATAAGCGTCACGTCAGTGCCACGTAAGATTAAGACCTGAGTCAAATTAGCCACGTGGGCGCCACGTCAGCCAAAACCGCCGAGGGATATAATCTGCACCGGTTTTGATAGTTGAGGAACTATCTGGTTTTGCGGCTGAGGGACGAAAATCGGATTCGTTGACAAGTTGGACCTCAGTTAGAAATCGAATTTTTTTTATTTATAATTTTTTTTATTAAAAGTTTTACAAAAATAATTTTCCATTTTGAAAATTGACGGAAATAGTCGCCTACCGCCCTCTGGGAGGGCGATTTTTAAAAATCGCCCTCCCAAAGGGCGGCGAATATGACGTGGCAGACGGCCGTTCGCTCTCGGGCGACGGCCGTCAATGAAATTTGCAGGCGGCCCCCTTGCCGCCCTACGCGAGGGCGATTTTGTACTGTGCGGGGGGCCGCCTGCAAATGGGCGGCGAGGGGGGCATGGAATTTTGCAGGCGGCCCCCTTGCTGCCCTGGGGGAGGGCGATTTTTGGCCCCCCCCTATAAAGCCCAGTCCCTCCTCTGTGAAATTTCATTATATTCACTAAAAATCCAAAAAAAACGAAAGAGAGAGAGGGGAGGGCAGCAGAAGCGGAGCGGCGAAGCCCTGCTGGTTCGCTCACTTCATCACAGGTATGCTCCCATACATCTTTTGCATTTGTACTAATATGTTATGTTTGAGTATATATGTTGCGTTTTAGTTTTAGTTCCATATATTTTAGCACATCTGTAGCACACAGCACATATGTGTAGATCCAGAGCATAGAATATAATAGTATGAATTGAGACATAGACAGTAGTGTTAATTGTAAGATGTAGTTTAGTTTGATCTGGAGAATGTAACGTACTTTTAAAAATTTAGAGGACAATATTGTAGAGAATGTAACTTAGGGCGTAGTACAGAAATGCGAGGTTAACGCAGTTAATGTTTTCATCAGGCACAATGTCAAGTAAGGTCACATTTCAGATAGTTCACGGTGAAGGAAATATTAGATTTGGTCCAGATGGTGTTGATCTGTCAGATTTTGTAATGACATCTAAGGGCATCGATAGGCCTGCGGAGAGAACATTTCAGTCAATTTATAGTTGGTTGTTGAGAGGATTTAGAATAGACCAAGAAGTCTACACAATGTCAGTATCTGTTGTAGTGAGTCGTGCAATAGAAGGTTATTTTTGGGAACTAATGCCGATGGACAGCACTACTGCTTGGAGACGGTATGTGGAAATGGCTTTTGAACGGTCATGGCCCCTCGTTATATTTGTGTCGGTACAAGAGAAAGATACAAATGTTTCAATGCGAACCGAAGATGTGGAGGGTCCTAGCAATGCAGGGGATGTTGTTGGACCATCGATGGAAAATGAGGAAAATCAACCAAGGGAGGAGCAGGCCATGGGCATGGCGGATGAGGGGGAGAGAGTCGGTATAATTGTTGATGAAATGGAGAGGGAAGATTCGGATAATGAGCAAGCGGAGGACGACGCATCATCCGATGAGGAAGGTGATGTAATGGCCACTGATTGGGCAAATGAGGACTTCTCTGGACTTGTTATATCAGAGGGTGATCATGTACACTGGGAGTATAAGGAGAACGAGGTAATTGAGGGTGCAAGGTATGCTCATAAGGATGAGATGAAGGAGGCGGTGAAGCATTGGGCAGTTTCATTGCAGAGAGAGTTTAGGGTGGTCAAGTCAACAAATTATGTGTATGAAGTGAGGTGCATGAAGGAAGATTGTCCGTGGCGTGTCCATGCATATAAGGGTAAATGGAATTATTATTGGAAAGTTAGCATTGTGACCGAGCACAAGTGCTACTTACAAGGGGTGGAGAAGTATCACCGAAACATCACTTCAGCTTTTGTGGCAAGTGAGATGTACAGCAGTGTTGTTGGTAACATTGGCTTTGAACCAAAATCAATTATTAGGCACATCGAGAACAAATTCAAGTACACCATAAGCTATGCAAAGGCCTGGAGAGCCAAACAAAAGATCATTGAGATGAGGTATGGCACATTTGAAGCTTCTTATGATAATTTGCCTCGTTTGTTAGCCACAATTGCCCAGAGGAATAATAATACTTACTATGACCTACATACATTTACATCGGTTGATGATCGAACAAAGAGTGTGCTGCAAAGAGCCTTTTTCTCATTGGGTGCTTGCATCAATGCTTTTGTGCATTGTCGACCTGTTCTATGCATAGATGGAACTTTTATGACAGGTAAATACCGAGGTCAGATATTGACAGCAATTGGGTGTGATGGGAACAACCAGGTTCTACCTATGGCTTTTGCATTTGTAGAGAGTGAGAACACTGAAAGCTGGTACTGGTTCCTAGAGAGAGTGCACATTGCAGTGGTGCGTATGAGGCCCAACGTTTGCCTTATACATGATCGTCATGCGGGTATGCTGCGGGCTATTGACTACTTGCAGAACGGTTGGGATGAGAAGGGACTTCCAGCTAAGTGGCCTGATGTTCGGAGTCGGTGGTGCATGCGTCACATGGGTGCAAATTTCTACAAGCAATTCAAGAACAAGCATCTTATGGAGCTCTTTAAGAGGCTCTGTGCACAGAACCAAGAGAAGAAATTTAATGAGTTGTGGGACAAGTTGGATGAGTTGACAACGAAGCAAACAGATGAGCAATCTCGCAGACCACAAGTTGAAGGTAACGAGCCTCCCATACCTCTTGGTGCATTACATGATGACCCACCAACAATGAGAAGGAGGTCAGGGTCGTCCATCAGAAATTTCACTCAGTGGATTGAGAATGAGCCTAAGGAGAAGTGGTCTCTATTGTTCGACACCGATGGATCTCGGTATGGCATAATGACAACCAATTTGGCAGAGGTGTACAACTGGGTAATGCGAGGAGTTCGGGTACTTCCATTGGTTGCTATTGTTGAATTCATCCTTCACGGCACGCAAGCCTACTTTAGGGATCGATACAGGAAAATTGGTCCGTCCATGGCCGATAACAACATAGTGTTTGGCAACGTAGTGACAAAGTACATGGAAGATAAAATCAAAAAGGCACGGAGACATAGAGTTGTTGCTCAAGGCACACAAGTGCATCGGTATGAAATAATGTGTGTTGATAGGAGCAGGCGTGGTATCTATCGCAAGCAAGCCGTGCAGGAATGTGTCTTGAAGGCGGATGGTGGATGTACCTGCAGTTGTATGAAGCCGAAGCTTCATCACCTTCCTTGCTCACACGTTCTTGCTGCTGCTGGTGATTGTGGCATATCTCCCAATGTGTACGTCTCAAATTATTTCAGGAAAGAAGCAATCTTTCATACATGGAGTGAGGAGATATATGGGTTCGGGATCTCAGGATCTTACACAACGCAGAGTGCCCAAGTTTTTTATATTCCAGATCCATCTAAGTTAAGGGTGAAAAAGGGTCGACGCCAAACTAGACGCATCAGAAATGATATGGATGAGTCAGAAGCAGGTGGGAGGACTTTACGCTGCAGCAAGTGTGATCTGCGCGGCCATACTTACAAGAAATGCCCGAAGAATGCAGAAGTTCCAAGCGGCGCAGATGCTAGTCCATCTGGACAGGCAAGTGATGGTAGGCGACCACCTGGTGAAGGAACAACAAGCAGGCGCGTAAGGCCAAGGCGTCGTCGCGCAGCAGGCGATTCCATGGTGTAACAATGCTTTCGATTTAGGAAATAAAATGCTGTTGTGATGTAATGAGTGTTCGGACTAAATACTTATATCGTGTAATTTCAATTCAATGTTGTTGTAATGAGTACCTCCGACTATTGTTGTACTAGTAGTATTGCGAACTATTCGGTGTTGTATCATAATGTTATCGTGTTGAGTGTTCTGACTAAACACTTTTGTTTCTTTGTACTCTTGTTTAATATCTTGTTTAATATGTGTTAGTAATTCGCTTATGAACATTTATTACTTATGTGGAACTAATTATTTACATGTTTCTGATAAACCTATTTGATGCAGGTATGGTGTACGACACACCGGCGCTGTTGAACCGTGTGATTGACAGGAACCACCGCTCGTTCCTGTCAGCAGTCGAGGGTGCACAGCTCGGCACCTTCCGTCCACGCACGTCGCGCGAGTGGTTGCGTGTCGACCCCCGTCACGTTCCTTGGTACGCGTATGTTCACATTTCAACTCAACTTTGCTTTGTGTTGTACTTATGTTTGAAGTTTGCTCTATACAGGTTGCGTGCGGCAGGCCTTCTACCACTGTGTAGGCTTGTTGAGGCGGCGGCGGACGACCGTGACCCAGCGAAGCGGTGGGATGCAGACCGGTCACTCCTTGCCGCTCTTGTAGACCGCTGGAGACCTGAGACGCACACGTTCCACCTTCCCTGTGGGGAGATGGCTCCGACACTGCAGGACGTGTCGTACCTGCTAGGGCTACCGCTGGCGGGAGCACCAGTTGGTCCCGTGGACGGTGTTGTTGGGTGGAAGGAGGATATCACTGCGCGCTTCGAGCAGGTGATGCGCCTTCCACACCTAGGACCGACCAGCACCCTTCCTCCGTACTCTACAGTCGGGCCTAGCAAGGCTTGGTTGCTCCAGTTCACTGTAAGTAAATAAGATGTTATTATCATACATGCTTATTTGCGACCGGATGAGTGTTTTATACTAACATTTCATTCTTAACTGTAGGCGGACCTTCTGCACCCTGACGCTGATGATTACTCGGTCCGACGCTCCCTTGAGGCGTACCTGTTGTGGTTGTTCGGGTGGGTGATGTTCACTAGCACCCACGGGCACGCTGTGGACTTCCGGCTGGTGCACTACGCACGGTCCATCGCGGATGCTCAGCCACAGGACGTGCCGCAGTGGAGCTGGGGTTCTGCCGTGCTAGCAGCCACGTACCGTGCCCTCTGTGAGGCGTGCACGAAGACTGACGCGGGAGCGATCATCGCTGGCTGCCCTATGTTGCTTCAGCTTTGGGCAGCCGAGAGGTTTGCCATAGGGCGACCAGTGGTGGACAGCGCACCCTACGGGGTTGGTCGCAGCGCGCAGTGGCCAGAGGACGGTCCCACGATGGGGACTTACTGGTGTCGACGTGGGGTTAGTGCAACTTCGCTGCGTTATAAGTTTATCAGTCCTCTTCTTTTTTTTCCTTCACATAACATGTCTAATTCCGATCATGTGTTATTGCAGCGTCGTTACGCTCACGTGCAGGTGAGACGTGGTTACCCGGACTTCGTGTTCGAGTTTGACCGTCTCCAGCCGAGCGACGTCATCTGGGAGCCGTACACAGAAGAGGCCGTCGCTGCGAGAGCACCGCTAGGACTTTCGTCCTTGTGCACACGCGACCAGGCTTACTGGCTCACCATCCTGCCGATGGTGTTCGACATTTTCGTTGAGCCTCACTGCCCGCAGCGTGTGATGAGACAGTTCGGACTTAGGCAGGTGTTTCCGGGCAACGTGCAGCCGACCGTCCCCCCTGCCGACCACTCGTGAGTTCGGATTGTTCATTTCTAAATTTTTATGATAATTACATCATCGAGCCATATAATTTACCTCTCTTCACAGGTTGACTCGACGGGGACAGCTAGCAGGCGCACTTTGGGCTCCACGTGTACAGCAGTACGTTGACGACTGGGTGTTAGCTACAGAGGAGGTGATCAACGAGCTTTTCCCACACACGGAGGAGAACTACCGTGACTACCTTCGCTGGTACCTTCCTCGCACTCGTGCGCGTGTGACCTTCACTCCAGACGCCCCAGAGCCGCACGTTGCCGCTGTCACGGACGCGTATCCCACGCACCGTGACCGAGACTACTTCGTGGCGGTACGTCCAATTTGTGTTACTTCCAACAATTATTTCATTTATCTTGCATAATATAGGACAACTACTGAATTTTTTATTTCCATCTTGCATAGGCTGATGCCGCACGGGATATCAGTGCCGATATCATCGCAGTCCAGGTGAGGTTGAACAGAGGTTTGCACTTGACTGACGTTGAGCAGAGGGCGACCTTCGACCGGATGCAGGAGAAGATGCGTGCGGTCATGCGCGTCTTCTCCTGTCGCAGCGCCGTGGACGTCGTACCTCCAGCTGGTCCGGTACACCCACGGCCTCGCGCGCCTACCGTCGGAGCAGGACCTCGTTTGCCTTCGAGCGCCCCTAGCTTCGGAGCAGTGCGACCTACAGCACCGGTTTCGCACGGTACAGTTCAGCCCAGATATTAGTTCATTTTTGTTTCAGCTTTTCCACAAAAGTGTCACCATGTTTTAACTGCACGTTTCCTCATCGCAGGACCTCGTCTGCCTTCGAGCGCGTTCGCAGGCACGACCGGCGCTTCCGCGAGCTCCGCAGGGCCGTTCGCCACCTCTTCGGGCGCGTTCGCCAGCTCTTCCTCTCACGGAGCGTCGTTCCCTCGCCCACACGGTACTTTACTTTTTATTACTACTGCTAAATACTTGTACGAATCTGATGGTCCTTGTCCAGCAGGATATGCAGCCGGGATCTTCGGTACTGGGGCCTCTTCGTCTCACGCCGGTAGGACTGGTCCTACTAGCCAGTTCTACGACGACGACTTGCACGGTGCAGACCACCAGGACGTACTAGGCTCCTCTCAGCTTGGAGGAGCTCCAGAGGCGCACACTCAGGAGCAGCCAGAGGTCACACCTGTACAGGCAGGACGGGTTGGCCGTGCCGTACCCCCGGACCGACTCACGTACTCCCAGGGGCACATTAGGGCGCAGGGTAGGAGGGACAGGGGTAAGAGGCCTCGTCAGTAGTGTTCTACCTCTTCAGTCCTTATGTGACCGTTTCTTTTGGCTTACAAACTTGTAAAGCAGTACTACTTTTGCTATTACTACTGCAGTACTACTTGTGTTTGTCTCGTCTACGTAGTTCTTTTCATTCATATGGTGCTTGAACAACTTATGCTCACAACAACACACTTTCGGCGCTTCACGGTAGTGCCATATCCAGTAGCGCGCACAGTCCACAACAGCACACATGAAAAGCGGCAGCTCGAGTTATCACTATCAACTTTCGGCGCTGCCTGTTGACATAAAGTGAATCACGCCCACGCGTGATCGTCTTGTCACATCTAATGAATAATGCATCTCATTGAGTTCACATATATTGCAATGAAAACGACGCTATATAATTGACAATCTGAAAGCAACCTCTTCATATCTTCTTTCCCACTAGCACATCACACACGAAAATGGAAGCCTATTCATTGGTAATACGTAATCTAGATTTCAGATTATGTACAACATTCTTCACTACAATTTTACATTTTGGCAGCAAACCATATATGATCAAATGCAATTTTACCTTACCAAATATTTGGTAGTGCCAAAACTTGCTTATATTTTGGCACTAACATAATATTTGTACGGTAACAATCCAAATATGCCTAAAAAATAATAAAATTGTATTTTACCAGTCTTGGAGATTTCAATCTTGTATAGTTTTCAATATAAAAAGATTTCATAACTATTGCTATTTATATAAAAAAAATATATAGAGCACAGTACAAAATCGCCCTCCCCCAGGGCGGCAAGGGGGCCGCCTGCAAAATTCCATGCCCCTCGCCGCCCGGCCCCCCCACAGTACAAAATCGCCCTCCCCCAGGGCGGCAAGGGGGCCGCCTGCAAAATTCCATGCCCCCCTCGCCGCCCATTTGCAGGCGGCCCCCCGCACAGTATAAAACCGCCCTAGCGGAGGGCGGCAAGGGTGCCGCCTGCTAATTTCGTTGACGGCCGTCGCCCGAGAGCGAACGGCCGGCTGCCACGTCATTTACGCCGCCCTCTGGGAGGGCGATTTTTATAAATCGCCCACCCAGAGGGCGGTAGGCGACTATTTCCGTCAATTTTCAAAATGGAAAATTATTTTTGTAAAACTTTTAATAAAAAAAATTATAATAAAAAAAATTCGTTAGAAATCCACGATCCCGTTCTGGCCCAATAAATATGGCCTGCACGTGGGCCACAATCCCGTTCCGGCCCAACTTCGTCTTTTCGGCCCAATGGGCTAAACCGAACACGGTGGCGACGCACCGCAGTCCGCAGCCGGAGGAACGACGGCGACGGCGACGGCGACGTGGACGTCGACGAGAGAGAGAGAGAGAGAGAGAGAGAGAGAGAGAAGCAGTGGCGGAGAACGCAACGAGATGAGATGAGCTTCCCGGGGAGATGGGAGGAGAGCTAGCTAGCCGCCGAGGCTGAGCTCGCCTCCCCGCCTCCCGATCCCCGCGACCCCTCGCAGCCACACCCCCACCGGATAACGCAACGCCTTCCCCCTCCCCCATCAAAACCCCCCTCCCCCCTCGCGCGCCAACTGCTCTCCTCCTCCGCCGCCGCCGCCGCAACCAACCAGCCAGCCAGCCATGCAGCCCGACTCCGCCTCCCACCGCATCGCCCGCGTCGCCGCCCACCTCAGCCCGTCTCCGCGCCCCCAGGTGCGCCGCGAAACAGTTCATCTCTCGCTCTCTCGTTGCGTGATGTGAGGGGATGACCAATCTGTGCGTGTGTGTGTGCAGATGGAGGAGGGGGTGAGGCCGGCGCCATGCAGGGCCAAGGGCGGCGCGCCGGGGTTCAAGGTGGCCGTGCTGGGCGCGGCGGGAGGGATCGGGCAGCCGCTGTCGCTGCTCATGAAGTTGAACCCGCTCGTCTCCGTGCTCCACCTCTATGATGTCGTCAACACGCCCGGTGTCACCGCCGATGTCAGCCACATGGACACCACCGCCGTGGTAACCTACTCTTTCCATTTGACTGCTAGCTTATTGGTAGTATTGTACTGGTAGCACTTGGTCTGCACATTGGCGATGATACTGCAATCACTCTTCAGTTTCTTTCCCTTGTGGTTAACCAAACGACTTGCCAACAGTGAGATCTCGCTTTTTTATTGGTCTAGTGAAGTAACCAAAATACCTTGATAACATCTTGTCTTGTGTTGAAAAGAAAGCCACCTTATGTTTGTTCCTTTTCAGTTATCATTATCAATAGCAAATGATACTGTAGCTCAACCTCTTGTTATTAAAATTTTAATTCAGTTTCTAAAATTAAAAAGGTGAACTGTGCACAAGAGAGAGAGAGAGAGGGAGAGAGATTTTTTTACTTGCAACTGACAATTGCACTCCACACTACATAGATAGTTCAAATGGGTTACTGATTAGTTATTTATCTATACATAGATACTGATGTAACAAATAACTGTACTTAAATTCCCTTTTAGGTCCGTGGTTTCCTTGGGCCCAACCAGCTTGAGGCAGCACTTACAGGAATGGATCTTGTCATTATCCCTGCTGGTCTCCCAAGGAAACCAGGAATGACAAGGGATGATTTGTTCAACAAAAACGCAGGGATTGTTCGCTCACTTTGTGAAGGCGTTGCCAAGTGCTGTCCAAATGCAATTGTGAACTTGATCAGCAACCCAGTGAACTCAACCGTCCCCATTGCAGCAGAGGTTTTCAAGAAAGCTGGAACTTATGATCCCAAACGTCTCCTTGGAGTGACAACACTGGATGTAGCAAGGGCAAACACCTTCGTGGTATGCATTCTAACAAATTGTTTCCATATCATCTCTTAGATAACATTAAGATACATGTAAATAATGTGTACTGCTCTTTGACCATAAAATTTTCCTCTTTCTACTGCTTATAGGCTGAAGTACTTGGAATTGACCCAAAAGATGTCAATGTTCCGGTTGTTGGTGGGCATGCTGGAGTGACTATATTACCCCTCCTCTCCCAGGTATTATTCCATCAATATTAGCGCATGTAAACGCTAATTATCCGCATTTCAGAAATACTCTCTAACTTCTGCAAATATAATAACTTGCTAATCCGAGACCTGTCTCTCTGCAGGTCCACCCCCCATGCTCATTTACCCCAGATGAAATCAGCTATTTGACTAAACGCATACAGAATGGTGGAACAGAAGTTGTTGAGGTACAATGCATGCATATTCGAAGTGCTGAAATTAGCCTTGATGCACGTGATTAATTTTGCCCCAATTATTCTCTGTTTGATTTTCTACAAACAGTACATGCATATGTGCACATCTTATTTACACAAAAATCTGCATAAAGCTACCATAATGTAGTTATTTGTGTGGAGTTGTCTAATCTAGCCCAAATTTCTTATTTATATTCAGAAGCAATGTCTATATGCCAAGTTCTAGTCCTGTTGATTCAAAATGGCTTATTTCAATTAACAAACCTTCTAGCTCTGTCTAGGTTCCAGAAAGAAAAAAATATAACTATGAAGTTGTGATTTATTTAATGTCAAATATTGCCTCAACTATAATTTCGTTCCCCATAGCCTTAGTAGGCCAAGTTACTAGGTGTTGATGAGCAAACGTTTTTGAGTTTTTAGGAAAGAAAATTTCAGCTCCTACACTACAAATGTAACGAATGCCCTTAACCGAGACTGAAGAAAGCTGTTGATAACAGTAGATAGCGGTATTTGCATATTACTTTAGTTACACGTCATTACATGTCTGAAACTGTGGGGATTCTTTTTTTCAGTTTTGGTGTTTCTAATTATTTGGTCATACATATAATGTTTCCTTTTGTTTGTGATTCAGGCAAAGGCAGGAGCAGGCTCTGCAACTTTGTCAATGGTAGGTTATATGGCTGCTTACTCTTTGTGAATAGTATCCGAGTTATAAATGCATACTGACAGAAAACCATCTCAGGCTTTTGCTGCAGCAAAATTTGGTGATGCATGCTTGCGAGCAATGCGTGGTGATGCTGGAGTTGTGGAATGTTCATATGTTGCATCTGCGGTATGCTTACACCAAATCCGAACATTCATCCTTCCTATCAACCAATAACGCCATCTTATGATAATTCTCATTTTCTTTCGACTAGGTGACCGAGTTGCCGTTCTTTGCAACAAAAGTGAGGTTAGGTCGTGCTGGAGCCGAAGAGGTTCTCCCTCTTGGGCCGTTGAATGATTTTGAGAGGTGCATTAGTTGTATCTAAATATTCTCTTTCAAATGCAGTTGCCTGCAAATACCATCCAAAAATAATTGGTGTGCTTAATGTGTGTTTTAACTTATTTGACACGACAGAGCTGGCTTGGAGATGGCAAAGAAAGAGCTGATGGAGAGCATTCAGAAGGGCATCGATTTCATGAACAAGTGAGGTGTATGAAGGGACAAAGTTATGCATACATGTAAAGAGTGTCCTATATATAGTGCTCATATACATGTAAAATTTTCGCCGGGCTCATATACATGTAAAATCACTTTTGTAAAACGACCGTGAAATGCTAATTACCCTTTAGTTGCACTAAACCTTTTTATCCCGATCATGGAATAAAAATCCTATACTAGACAACATCCTGTTGTGAACAATTTTGCATGCTTATTTTCATGGTCTCATGGAAGCATTCCAGTCGTGGCCTAATCTGGATTTGATGATCTCTTCAGCAGATCACATTGTTTTGCTCTGCTCCAGGCTTCTAACAGTTTGACTTGCATTTACTGCTGCCGATTGTGTGCCTGCGTTGCTGGCACATAAGGCCTCATATATTAGAGCAAGTTCAATAGTATAGCCAACTACTAGCTCCAATTCATTTATAGCCAATCTAGTAGGTCATTCATACAATAGTTACATACTACACTATTAATACCTGGTCCCACCTGTCATACATACGCTGCGTCTTGGAGTCCGTGCTATAGTTGGCTACAAATCTATAGTCCGCTGCTCTTCTCTCTTCTTATTTATCTCTTTAAAATATGTTTACAGCTGTCTTATAGCCTGCTATTGTACCTGCTCTTAATTGGGACCTATGTCTAAGTTATGTGATTAAGGGATTCTGCACCGCGTGGAGACAAGAGTCCAAACTCTGATGAAGGTTCACATAAATTCTTGACCCTCTCTTATCAGGTTTTGGACGGACAGTCGGAACAGAGCAGTATAACCTTTCTGAATTTCAGTATCAGGGTTTGCTTGAGACAGGTTACCTGAGCTGAGCATCATGTTAGTATCTTATCAGAAGGAGAATGCCTCTGAGGAAGTTTTTGCAGAAGATCAGATGGGCCAATCAAAGAGTACATCGATGGAGGAGAAGAAAACATGAGCTGACTGTTTTCCTTTCTGGAGAACTAGCATGAGTTGACTTCATTTCTGACGCAAAATGCTGCAGGATTCTTCTCTCCCTCTATAGCTTTTCCCTGCATTTCCCTTTTTCTGTCCTCTGAAATCTGAATAGAGGGAGTTGTTGGGTTTGGTGGTGCGTGAGTGCGCCTCTGAATCTCTGATCGAAGTGATCATCATTTCCATAGGATTCTCCCTGTCCCACTTGTGTCCGGTCTTAGATTAACTCGCATTTGTGTCCCAACTATGCCTCTGCATTTCTTCTCTACCAACTTCTCCATGGGAAAATAAAATTCGCTGACATTTTAAGCAATCAGTGCCCCTGTTGTTGCAGATCAGTAAGATGACATGAGAAAATCGAGTGCCAACTGCCAAGAACGGCTAGCCTGGAACAACTGTACGCGCCGCCGCCGACCATTGCACGCCGGCACCGCCGTTCAGCCTCGCCGGAGCGGCGTGAGGCGGCGGACAGAAACTCGGGGGGGCTCTTTAGCAAAATTCGCCTTTGCTCCACTCGCACGCGTCGATCCGACCGCGCAATTTTGATCTAACGGTTCACGTAGAAGCCTCTCCAGGACCGCTACCGTTAGAAGCGGGCATTTTCTGGCAATACAATATAATAGAGGGTCCTATGAGCAAATTAGCCAGAACATCCTCTCCAATTAGATCTGGGCCGCACAGTTTGCATCCAACGGTGATCGCTGCTGCTCGCCTTTTCTCTCCGCTGCCGTCGAGCAGGTTCGCCGGCGCCGGAGGCGGAGGTGGGGAGCTGGGCCGCTCTCTCCATGGAAATTCTCGGGAATCCGGGTAAAATCAAGCACTTCCCTTGGTAAATTTTTCTTTCCTAATTATCCCCTCCATTTCTTTCTTCTTTCCTGTTCTTTTCGTTGCCGCATTTTTCTTTTTTCCTTTTTCAGTTTTCACTTCTGAATCCAACAAACTCCTAGGGTTTATGGTGTCTCTCCATGAATCCACAGATGACGAGCAATCATTTTCCTTGCAATTAACACGACGCGAACACAAAACTGTTCCTTATTATTCCGATCCAACATCTGCATAACAGAAGAGAGAGACTGATCGAGACAAGAAACGAAAATCAAACAAAAAAAAAGAAAGGAAAAACAAAAGAACATGCGTGAGCGATTGATCATCAAATGGTCCCTCCTGCGTGCCCTGTCACTGTTCTCTAGAGCAGTGCCAATGTAGGCCCTTGTTTCGGCCAAGTGCACATCTTCTTCAGAGAAAGAAGAATGGCAGCAGCTCAAAGTCCCAGTCCCCTACCATGTGAGCAGTAGCAAGCTCTCTCTTTCTCTCTCTCTGTACTCTGTTCATCAATGGACCACCACCCCAATTACAGGCTTGCTTCTGCCTCACATTATGGGAATTGATCAGTGGATTCAGTGCCATTAGCAGAGCATCATTTGGAGTGACCTCCCTTAGTTTCAGAATCTAAGTGTACTTTGCCTGTTCAAAACAGTACAAATGGCTGGATATTAGGCACATGAGGCTACAGTGCTAGCTAGATAGCCAAGTCCTGTGCTGCATCCTGCATGATCTTGTATTCTTGTCCAAAATGCTCCAGCAATGGATCCAGATGAGAGGAATCTCGAGTTGATGCTTTCTACTACTGGTACACTTGTGGTTCATGCCTGCATGCATGAACACACTCTGCAAATGTACAACACACAGTGGGGTGTTTATTAGCTGAAGCATACTGTAAGTTTATTACTGTGGTAAATAGTGGTGTGGTGAACAGTAACTCATCAGTGAGACACTGAGGCTGGCAATAGCAGTGTTGGTGCTCGTCTCTGACGACCAACCACAAAACCAAAAGCTGTAGTTGGAGAACTGTTTGCTTTGCATGATTGCAGTAATGACAGCATTGCTGCTTGCTCCAAAGGAGACCAAACTCTTGGGGAACCTTTCTGTTCTTTGTTCTCTCCTACCATGATGAAGCAAAACAACCTTAACCTCGCAGCTGACAATCTCTATTGTTTTTTGTTTTGCAGATACAGATACAGAAACAGAAGCACCTCCTTCTGCAAAATAGCTGGTGACAGAATGTAAGCTCCTGAACTTTTACTGTACATTACATGCAGATAAACTGAATTTTACCTGCTTAAATAGATGGTGGAGAGCTATAATACCCTTTGGTGATAGTAATTACTAGAGGATTTGTGCATGTGTGAATACATGGCGTTGCCTCTGTGTGCAACATTCGCTGTTTCGTCTCGTTGCCGATGTGACCATTCTGTTGGACGCATCGAACTGCACCGAATAAACGGCAGCAGTGCAGCGTCAGAATTCAATACCGTCGCATTCTCCATCTGATCTGATCTGATCTGATGGTCCTTTTGCCTCCAATCGCACAATGAAATCTATAGGTACAGCCGACCATGTCCATTCCTTCACGAGCAGACCGACTTTTGCGAGGATTTTTCGGGATTTTGATTTCGGAACAAGACAATCCAATATTTGAAGAAAAGGTTCAAAAGAACCAATATTCGAATGTAAGTACCGCGTGGTGTTAATTGGTAGGAATATATTATATCTCTTGATTAACAACAAAAATGTCTCTAGATTCAAGAACAGGATAGAAACTTCAAAAAGGTTAGGCACTGGTGCTGAATGATTGTAGTAGGGGAGCAGAGAGGCATCATCATGTGATGGACCTCACGCAGCACTATCTCCAGCACTTGGTAGTCATGCTCGGGAGAGTCTTGATCTCTGAACGCCAATCTCCAGATTTCAGTTTGCCATTTTTTAAATGGAATTTGAGCGATTTTTCCTAACAGAATTTATTTCACTACTCCAGATTTCAATATGCAAAAAGATTTTAGTAAATATTTGTTCCAAACAGGCTAACAAAAATTTTTGGACATTGGAAAGCGTGGATTTTATCACAGTTCCTCTCCCCCATATATGCTGATCCCACACAATCTGATGTTGCAATAGTGCACTTCATGTTATGCAAAGCAGCCACAAAAGGGTAAGCATTTGTTAACCATTCCTGTGCCAGCTTTCTATACACATCACAAACGAGAACAAAGGAAGAAGCACTGTGATTCTTTGATTTCATTCAGCTCCAAAAGAATAAAAAGAGCAGAATACTTTGACTTTGCTTGATTTAGTGCATATCTGTTCACCATGCAAAGGTGCTTTTCCATGATGGCATTCTAGTATGGGTTTCTCAATTTAAAGGACCCAACTTGAACTGTTTACACAGGACCAGGAACTCAGGAAGTGCTTTAAAGGAAACTTGGTTCCACAGTAAAGCTTAGATTTTGATTCTAAATTGGATAGAAAGCCATTGCCTACATTGAAGATGGATGATAAAAGGCTCTAAAGTACCGAAACTCGCTACGGAATCCTACATTGCAGCACCAAAGGAAACAAACTGGTAACAGGACAACCCACCAAACTGGAATATGTACAGCACAAAACACCTAAAAACTTACCAAGACCTAAATCCATACCTAGATAAGTTTCCGAAGCTTGCAAACTTTGCAACAAAAGGTTGACAGCAATTTTAGACTTGGTTGCTCATATGCTGATGAGATCAGGAGGTGTAGTTGACTCTGAATTTGTTTGCTGCTGCTGTTGATCTTTCGCATCACCAGTTGGTGCTTCTGCAGACCCAGAAGGAACTGTAGCTGGAGGATTGGATGCAAAACCATCGACAGCGTGTGAAAGCACTTCTCCTTGCCTGGGAGCTAGCTTTGGAAGCTCGCTGAGGATCTGTACAACTTCCCGCATTGTTGGACGCTGCACACTCTGTTCCTCAATGCAGAGCAAAGCTACATAGAAGACGTGCATGACCTCATGAAGTGGAACTGTTGAGAGCCTTGGGTCCAGGACCTTCATCACTTGTTCCTTGTTTGAGTCGGTCATCATCCTCACCCATTGGACGATGTCAACGCCATCTCCAAACTCCCCGACAGGCTTCCGTCCAGTAACCAGCTCAAGAAGCACAACACCAAAGCTATAGACATCACTCTTCTCATCGACCTTGAGGGTGTATGCATATTCTGGACATCCACAAAAATATAATCCAACAAGGTTCAGTCCATTTGAAGAACAAAGACATGTCAGATTATTAAGCAACACAATTCATGAAGGAGCACGAGGAACTAAAAACAGCAATTCATGAATTATTCTTATGTTTCTTGTACCAATTGTATTGACAATTTGAGGAAATATTACTTTGCAACTAAATATAATAGATATGATGCTTTACCTGGAGCAATGTATCCATAGGAGCCAGCAATGGCAGACATGCACTCAGATGCACCAGTGTCCTGCAAGAACTTTGCAAGGCCAAAGTCGGCCACATGTGCTTCAAAGTCTGAGTCAAGAAGGATATTGTTTGACTTGACATCACGGTGAAGAATCAAAGGGGAACAATCATGGTGAAGGTAGCAGAGCCCCTTTGCAGCTTCAATGGCGATCTTGTACCGGGTGTCCCAGTGAAGGTGCCCGCCTTTCTTGCCATGGAGCAGCTCCCCCAGGCTTCCATTGGGCATGTATTCATAAACCAGCAGATTAGTCTCATTGTTTGAGCAGAAGCCTAGCAAACGCACAATATGGCGGTGCCGAATTCTCCCAAGTGTCTGTATCTCTGCTGAAAAACCATGATCGTGTGAAGAGCCACGACCCATAGCTGGGAGACGCTTCACAGCAACATGCTCTCCGTTAGGCATAGCCCCCTTGTACACAATTCCAGCACCACCTTTGCCGATAATGTTTTCTTCCTTCAAGCAGTCAAGCACATCATCACAGGTGAAGTCGAGGCGCTGGAATGCTGTGAGTTTCCACACACGTGCCTCACTGGCTTTCTTCAACGACCGGGCCTTCAGAATCGCCCCGACAGCAAATGCAATGGAGCAGGCCAACAAGCCAAGGACAATGAGCAGTTTGACACCATTGGATAGCCCGCCATGACCATGACCACCATGGTCGGTGCCAGCAACACCAGGGCGGCATGGTCCGAGGTACGGTCCACACAAGCCTGGGTTACCAACAAAAGATGTGGCATTGAAGTAGCTGAATTGACCAGTTCCTGGCACAAGCCCAGACAAGTTGTTATATGAGAAGTCAACCGCGGTCAAGCTCTGCATTGTTGCAATGGATGGAGGTATCTCTCCATCAAGATGGTTCCGGGACAGGTTGAGATAGTTGAGTATCCTCATTCCAGAGATGGCCGGAGGTATCTTCCCAGAGATGTTGTTCCGGCTCAAGTCCAAGTAAGTGAGTAACCGGCATTTCCCAATCTCCGGTGGTACACCTCCCTCAAACGCATTGCTGCTAAGGTCAGCCTTGGAGAGTTGCTGCAGTCGCCCAATCTCAGGTGGAACGACACCGGAGAATGAATTCCGATCAAGAAGCAGCTTCTGAACACCAGAAAAGTTTCCAATTGATGCCGGCAGCGCACCAGTGAGCTGGTTGTTGGACAGGCTGATCTCCCCAAGATTAGGCGCCGCAACGCCGGACACGGCCGGGAAATTGCCCGTGAGGAGGTTATCTTGCAGCTCAACCTGCGTCAGCTTCGGCAACTCAAAGAGACCCTTCGGAATTGAGCCATTCAAGTAGTTCTCCCCAAGACGAACACGGCTCAAGGACTTGCATTCACCAAGGGAGTCCGGGATGGCGCCGAACAAGAAGTTGCCAAGCGCGATGAGCGTGTGCATCTTGCCACCGGCGCAGAGCTCCGGCGGCAGCGTGCCGGTGAGCCTGTTCGACGAGAGGTCGAGCAGCTGGAGGCGGCCATTGCGGCCGAGGCGGCGCGGCACGCCGCCGGTGAAGTTGTTCTCCCAGAGCTGCAGCACCTCGAGGCTGGGCAGGTCGCCGACGAAATCAGGGATGTCACCACGCAGCTTGTTCCGGAAAAGGTTGAGCAGCGTCAGGTTCTTGAGCTCGGAGAAGCTCGCCGGAATCTCGCCGGTGAGGACATTGTTCGACAGGTCCAAAGAACTCAGGCTCTTGAGGTAACCCAGCTCCGACGGTATGCCGCCGGCGAGGCTGTTCACCTGCAAGAACAGCGTGTCGAGGTTCTGCAGCTTCCCGAGCTCCGGCGGTATCTCGCCGGAGAGCCCGCAGTTGGCGGCGTCGAGGCGGACGAGCTCGGTCAGGTTCCCCAACTCCGGCGGGAGCCCACCGGAGTAGCTGTTGTAATACCCAATGTACAGCTCCCTGAGGCTCGTCAGGTTCCCCAACTCCGGCGGGATTTTGCCGGAGAGCTCGTTCCCGGAGACGGCGAGATACTGCATCCGGCCCCACCGCCCGTACTCCGGCGGGATCTCACCGGAGAAGAAGTTGCCGCCGAGGTGCAGGTGGCGGAGCAGCGGCATCTGCACCACCTCCATGGGGAGCGGGCTGGTGAGGTTGTTGTTGTAGAGGTCGAGCACCCGGAGCCCCCGGAGGCGCGCGAGCGCCGCCGGGAAGGAGCCATTGAACGCGTTGTTGGACAGGTTGAGGTAGGTGAGGAACTGGAGCCGCCCCAGCGACGCCGGGATGGGGCCGGAGAAGGCGTTGGCGCCGACGGACAGCCGCATGAGCCCGCGGAGCCCGGACAGCTCCGCCGGGAGCGCGCCGGAGAGGTTGAGCCCGGACACGTCGAGGCCGACCACCGTGCCGCGGGAGCTGCACGTCACGCCCGCCCACGCGCAGTGTGCGACGGAGGTGTTCGTCCTCGTCCCGTTGCCGCCCCACGACGCCAGCGCGCCGGTCGGGTCCGACATGGCGGCCTTCGCCGCGAGCAGCGCGTCGGCGTCGGCGTCGCCATCCGCCGCCGCGGCGGCGAGGCCGACGAGGAGGAGGAGGAGGAGGAGGCGGAGATGCATTGGGGTTTCTTGGGTTCTTGGATTGGAAGAGAGGAGAGGGGAGAGCTCACGCCCGCGGCGAGGAGAGGAGAGTGGAGACAAAGAGTGTGAGAGGGAGTGAGGGGAGGAGGGAAGGGGAAAGGTGGGGTCTTTTGCAAGTTTGCTATGGTTTTGAGAACACAACTATACACACAAGGCCACAAGGGGGATTGTGTATGATATTGGGGTCATAAAAAAGATGTGATATTTTTCTTGTTTTCTTTTGGGGTGGGGTGATGTGTGGGGTGTGGTTCTTCTTTTTGGGGGATTGGGTTGGTTTTATAATGTGATCTTGGGTCTTGGATAGATAGATGTGGCCATAAGGGCAGTTTGACAACATTGACCCATGATTATTCTTTTTTTGTTTTGTTTATCATAAATTTAGTATGTTTTTTTATTGAATTAACCTCAAATTTAGGTGAGTTTCAGAGGTTGTTTGGCTTCTACAGATACTCTATTACCATAATCATGTTTTTTAAATTGTTAAACGGTATATTTTTTAAAATAACTTTTATATGAAAGTTTATTTAGAAAATTAAATGAACTATTTTTAATTACTAATACTCAATTAATCAATTAATCATGCACTAGTGACTTATTTCATTTTATGTGTCGTCATTTAGCTAACCCAGTTTGGGTTTATTTATCTGTTGTATGGTGAAACGAGTACAAATTGATGGTAGAAAATTTTGTATACATAAGAAATGGGTATGTGTTCTATACGTGATAAGGAAACAAAACTACTTGAAGTTCATTTTAATGACCCTGATTTTTGAAGCATTTGGTGAGATAGGCGGTGATCGGTTGTGCTGGCTATGATTGTGCAGCACAGCCGTAGCAAAGCGAAGGGCTGCAGCAGCTGCCATAGCTAGTGGCTGCAACAGGTAACCGAGCACGCTCGTAGTTTCTTGATAAATATTTTTTTTCTAAAGAAATATTGGCCGCTCTAACAATCTTCCAAAATAGAATTCACCTAGTTTTAAATGTTTAGGTACACAAATTCTACAATACCTGTTGCAAGTCGACGCAGGCTGCCGGCGTCCATCCCGGAGGCGCAAAGTGGTAGGCTGCAGCGGGGACGACGGTGACGCCGAGGCCAAGGACGAGGACGAGGGGAGCTCCCGCTTCTGCCCTCCCCGGGGCGACGACTCCCCGGCACACACCCGATCGACGAGGGCGGCGAGCCAAAGCGGCGTAGCAAGGGGAGGCGAGCTCGAGGGCGACCATGCTGAGGGTTGGCCGACCTCGCCGACGCAGTGCTCTCGTCGTCCTCCTCAGCCGCCGGAGACGATGACGACGACCCCTTCCTCCCGGCCGGCTTCGTCTCCGCTCGGCCTTCTTCTTCAGAGAGAGAGGAGGGGAGTGAGGTGAGAGTGAGATGGGGATTGCGTCGGGTGGATGAGGATGCGGGTGGTCGGATGGATAAGGTTGAAGAGATATTCCGACACCACGGGATACCGGGTAGTAGATTTTCTCATAAAACAAACCACAGGAATTGTGATGTATGCCAATATAACCTCAGGTTACATGGTCTCAATGTTTCATAAAACCTCACTTTTATTCAAATCTTGATAAATTCTAGCATATAATAAAAAAGTAAAAGTAGTAAAGAATTAAACTGTCAATCTTAATCAACAGCTTAATAATTAAAAATTACATGTAAATTCTATTGTCGAGGCGTGATCCTCTCGAGCGGGAGATCGTGGGATCCCCCTTTTGTAAGTTCGGCCTGGGGAAAGGGCTCGCCTCTGGAAGTCACGTACTCGCCCCCTAAATTCTCAACTAGTATGCACACAATAAGATTATACAGGTTCGGGCCGCTGTGAAGCGTAACACCCTACTCCTGTTTGTATGATGATTCTTCTGTGCTCAGGAAGCCTCCGAATCTCAGATGTACAAGCTAGAGTTAGAGAAGCTATCTCCCCTGGATCCAGAGTCCGATCCCCTCCTCACTAGGCATGGCCCTCCTTTTATATTCTAAGGAGATACCACACATGTTGCGAGATCTACCTAGGGAGAAGGGAAAATATTCTCTATATTAATTACATGTTTTGTGCCTTAGCTTGGAAGCTAAGCCACGGTTTGTCTTTGGAGTGGGGCCCAGCGTCGTCCCTTGCCTGACACGGGGGACACCCTGTCAATCTCCCATTAATGGATGAAGAATTATGGTGGCCGTCCTCTAGCGGGGAGGATCTCGAATGACCCTTCTGATGGGACGGGTCATACCTGCCTCCACTCCACCGGAGGCAGGTGCGACGTGGGGGCACAGCTGTCCGTCCAGTCAGATATGACTGGTGACAGGCCGGTCATAGACCGGTCATTCCTGTCCGCCATGCGCCAGTCGCGTACGCCGCGTGTCTGCCCCTACCGCATTAAATGCGACAGGGGGCAGTTGGGGCGCTGTGTTCATTAAAGAAGGCTCGGCTTGGGCTCCCTCCCCGCTCGCTCCCCCTGCCAGATGGCGGACAGGCGGGGGCCTCGGGGCAAGAGGGCGCGAGGGCCTGAGGGGCATGACGTAGCACCCCGAGGCCTCGGGGAAAAGCAGCGCGAAGGCCCGAGGGGCATGACGTGGCACCCCGAGGCCTCGGGGCAAAGCGGCACGAAGGCCCGAGGGGGCATGACATGGCACCCCGAGGCCCCCCAACCGCTCCTACGACCCGCGGGGTACGGGGGTAGAGCCATGCTGTAGGTCATGCGCCAGGATGGGAAGGTAAGTTCCCCTTATTCCGCATACCTCCGGGCCTACTTCACCGACATCTATGTTTTAGAATTTTAAGTAAATTCGATCTCAAAATACATAAGGGTGGTATTATGTGAAACTTTATAAATCCATAATACCTGAATTATGTGTCATATATCCTAATACATGTGATTTGTATAACTTTGACCATAAAACATAAAACATGTAATTTTATGGATGTACTCACTCTGGAAATTGCACGCAAAATCAGGATTCAGATACACCGCGCATGCGCGCACCAAACGGATACCGATGAAAAAGACGGGGTGACGAATGCAATGCGATGGCAGCATGGCAGTGGCGCGAGCCAGCAAAAACTTCAGAGAAAAAGAAGAAGAAAAAAAAGCAAAGCTTCAGAGCAACGGCGAGACACCGGCAGCCGAGCTGCTTTGCAGAATGCGGCATCAGGCTTCCACTTTCGTAGTAGGGCAAGCAGATCGACAGCGACGCCTGCACAAAAACTGCAGCAACCAAAAATCATCACCCAGCAGCAGCATAGCACGGTACAATTGACGGCCGGATCCTAACCTCCGGCGCATGCCAGTTCAGTCAAATTTCTGTCGAATTTGTTGTTTCAAATTTGATTTGAAAAAAAAAATCAAAATGTCCCACTGAATCTGCTTCTGTCCCGACTCAAAATTCCAAAATTTTGTTGTTTTCAATCGGTTTTCGTCGAAAATGCTACCTAGTACAGTACTCCCTCCGTTCTGCGATAGTTATAGCTCTAGGTTGTTTAGCAAAAACTATGGTTTAGTAAAAATGACCATAGTGCCTCCTATTAAATGATATGGGGTTTGGAATGAGAGAATATGTGAGGGCAGAATGAATTAAATTTTGAATTGGAGGTAATTGATGTGATAAAAGTTACTCCAAAGTGATAAGATTTTGCTAACAAATTTTGAATTCTAAAACGATACTTCTTTTGTTTTATAATGTAAAACTTTCTAGCATACATTCATATAGATGCTAATAAATCTAAATATATATGTGTGTCTAAATTTATTAGCATAAATATGAATATGGACAGTACTAGAAAGTTTTATATTATAAAATAACTGTTTTGAGAGTATAATCCAACTTCCTTTTTCTGATTTCTGTTTTTTGCCAAATCAGATGCAACAAACCAACAGTGCGTGATAATGGCACTGACGCAGAGCAGCTCATTGGGCTTCAAGCCCGGACATAACCATCATTACGCCGCAATAATCACGCTAAATTCCAACGCGGAAACAGCACAAGCAGATCACTCTCCGTGCACGGCAACAACAACACCAGCAGCAGCAACACTCCCAAGCTGAAAGAAGAGCAGCAGTAATAACTGATTAGAGGACAAAAACGTGCGAGAGATTGATCGTTGATGGCCACCATCCAATCCACAAACAATATCTCGCCGGTCGCCGGCGCCGGCGAGATCGGTCGGCTACGGAGTAGTAGAGTACAGTACAGCCGCTGCTGCTGCTTCTTCGCAAGCTGCCGGCTGGGCCGCATTCATCACTCGCCGCAGAAAAAGTCGCGGCCACGGCCGGCGAATTTACAGGCTTCACCAATAATTTTGACCCTTCGGGATGGCACAACAGTGTGTGTGATTCAGATACTGCTGTTTCCTACTGCGAGTACATGCTGTGTATCTGCTTGTAGTGTGTACTACTCCAGCTACGTGTATTCCGGACGATTGTTAGTCCATTGCCAATCCAATGATTAGCCATAGCATTAAATAAGCTGTCACATAGAAAAATGATGTGGTAAATAAATAAATGAGAAAAAAGAAGGAAACCATATCTTGCATGAGACATGGTTTCTACATAATATTCAAGACATCATGTGAAATAAGTAGCATTAAATTTAAATATGGAATAGTGGTGTTTGCATTGGAAGAGTAGTGTCTAGTACTAATTTTTTAATGATGTGGAGTTTATAAAAACTATGTCTAGTGTCTTGGGTTGGAAGTGGCCTTACAAGCTATTACTCCCTCTATGACAAAATATAATAACCTAAAATTTAGATATATTAACACAATACAACAAATCTAAACAAGATGTTATCTACATTCGTTATACTAGTTGTCTAATCCAATATTAAGTTATTATATTTTAGGACAAAAGAAGTAGATACTCCCTCCATCTTAAAATATAAACATTTTTATCACATTGACAAGTCAAACATTTTCAATTTTGGCTATTAATAACAAGAAAATAAAAAAATCAATAATATAAAATTGATGTTACTGAATTTATCATTAAACAAACTACCATAATATGTAACACTTTTTATTTAATATGTAACTATCATAATATGTAAAATAGATATTGTTGATCAAAGTAACATCTCGGAGTTCGTTTAGAGTCCAAAAATACTTATATTTTGAGATGGATGTAGTAGCTAGTAATCACTCTTATCACAAAATAGTATCAAAACGCATGCTTATACTACGATCTGGATATACCGATATGTTCAATTGGATACTACTCCCTTCGTCCCACATAATAAGGGATTTTAAGTCTTTGCTTGCAATGTTTGACCACTTGTCTTATTTAAAATTTTTTTGCAAATATAAAAAATAAAAAGTTGTGCTTAAAGTACTGTAAATAATAAAGTAAGTCATAAATAAAATAAATAATAATTTTAAAAATTTTTGAATAAGATGAGTGGTCAAACGTTGTAAGAAAAACTCAAAATCCCTTATATTCTGGGACGGAGGGAGTAGATTTTTTATATTTTTTGTAGAAAAAAAACATGTACTACTATAGGTTGCAGGCTTGCAGCTGTGCATTGACCAACTGACAATTTACATTTATGCGGCTGCATTCAGAGCAAATTTATAATCCGCAACGATAATCTTGACTGGAAATATGGAGTATGTTTGTATTTGTTTTGTTCAGGAGGAGTATTGTATTATTATAAGGCTGCATTTCCAGCAGCTTTATAACTTCACCAACAATGTTGACCTGCAGGAGGAAAAGGAGTAAAATCGCAATAGTACCGTGAGCTGCTGTCCGCAATTCATCATTTTTTTTCAGAGCCGCAGTTAATTTTGCAGGCCTTGGTGTACATATCGGCGTTTGCAAGAACTGACCGGAGAGCTTGACCACTGCACCCTGAAAACTAAAAAAACCATCTTTTTTTTTCTTATCTAAAAGAATCCATCTTTACCAACCGCAATTACAGTTTTTGTTACTGATTTTGATTGCAATTTCCGAACTTGATCAAAGCGCTGTTTAGTTCCAAAGTTTTTTTTCAAACTTTCAACTTTTCATCACATTAAACATTTCATACACACACAATTTTTCAATCACATCGTACCAACTTTCTAAATTATTTAGCACTTTGGGCCAATCTAAACACAGCCCAAAGTGGATGAGGACCCATGAGAGTAATTTACTCGTTGCTCTTTGTACAGTTTTTCTTTTGCAGATTTTTTTTTCAGGAGTAGTGCTACTGCTTTTACTCGAGCAGGTAGGCAGAGGGCAGGCAGCGAGCGTATCATTGCTTTTCTACTGCTGGCTTTCGTTCTTTCTCTGACACCGTGGGGTCCATTCCTGCCTGGCACTAGAGGAGAGGAGAGGACAGTCAAATTCTCGAGCTTGCCCATTCCCTCGCAGCATCGCAATCGCAGCGGCAGAAACCATCTCCATTTCCTCGCGTAATTCCAAGATTGCCAGCTTACTCGCTGTTCTATTCTCCTCAGAGTTTCGCCATTGGCGATGACCAGGCGGAGAGGAGGCCAGGACCCGCGGTAAAAAAAAACACTCCCTTTTTATTACTGCACGTATTTACTGCGGTAACATCCACTGATCCAAGAGTTAACAAGAAGAAATAACATGAGGATGCTAATGGCTCCTTTTGAACGTAGGATTTTTT
Organism: Oryza meridionalis; assembly: GCA_000338895.3. Lineage (NCBI taxonomy): Eukaryota > Viridiplantae > Streptophyta > Magnoliopsida > Poales > Poaceae > Oryza > Oryza meridionalis. The sequence goes on along the minus strand of CM002526.2, from coordinate 36,164,915 downwards.
ATAAAAAACAAAATGTGAAAAAACTATAGAAATGATTGTTTGGATGGAATGAAAAAAAAAGGTAAGAATTAGATGAGAGAATAGACATAAGAGATTTTTTTTAAAGGTTGGACTTCATTTTAAAACTCCTTAAAAACCTTCAAATAGGGATATTGCGAGCCAATCTGAAGGAATTTTATAGGATTTTTGAATAGCTATTTTTTTAAATCCAAATGACCATACAGAGTTTCTTTTTCTATATAATTGAATCCATTTAAAATTTCTTCCCAAAGGTAGCCTAAGAATTGGAGTGATGCATAGCTTAATCTGATGACGAGGGATGCGCGTATTTCAGTCGTCAGTCTACCAAGTTTCTGCAACTGCAACACAGAGAACACCAAGACCAACAACCACCACTTCTGCAGAATAACCTTTTCTGTCTCACTTTAATAAATGGCTAATGAACTGTTAGTAGCATAGATGCTAAACAGTTGATACGTGGGCAACTGGGCACTGCATAAAGAAATTGACCGAGTAACCACAAAGGCTGAGCTTCACAGCTCAAAAGAAAGAAAAGAAACTAGGAAAGGCTAGGACCTGCAGAGCTTGTTTGCTGATCAAAAGTGTACACCCCTTAATCACCGGGCATTAATAACTTAACCCCAATGACGACGATGTTCTATTACAGTATTCCCACTGTTATTAGATCTATAAAGTTTAAGAGTATTTCACTATGGTGATGTAATCTATGTGGTCTTTTAGCCTATCAGCTGGTTTTCTTTTTAAGCTGTCCTTTTTATTTGGTTAAGAAAGTGTTTTATGGTATAGTTCAGGATGTAAGACATTTCAATTATCTAAAACAATTAGATCTCTGAAGTGTGGACATGAACTTGCCTCTACCTTTGAGCTGCATGTGTTGAGTTCTGAAGTCTAAACTTCGGAATGACATACTGATATCTTTAATCACCTTCAGATAATCAAATGAACTCAAAATCAAAATGTTTGTGCATTTTTATGGGCCTCTGCTTTGGTAAAAGAAAGGTCCAGCCAAGGCCCTTTACCCCACACGGCCATGTGAAGGAGTGCCTTGAGATCGGTGAAAAGAAACAAGAGAGGAGATTCAGAGATTCTCCCTGCTACTGTAGTAGGCGACCATGGATGAAAAATGGCCCCAAAGCATGCAGCCTCTAGGTGGTGAGTGGTCACCTCCATCAAAAACCTCCATGGCTTCTTCTGATCTCCTCCTCCTCCTCATATGGTCCCTTGTTAATTATCTCAATCTCCAAGTGCTAATCATGTACAGTACTAGTGCTTACCCCCACTGAACTTGTGTTTGAAACCCATTGAATGAACTGAAGGTTGGGGTTGATAAATGGTACTAATGCTTGGGCCTACGTTTTCAACGTAGTAATGATCAATTATGTCCTTGATTAGGGTGTTTGTGTGATTGTGTTGTTTAGAGCCTAGGTAGAAGTAAACAAAAGTGATGCCGTATTGTTTCATTGTTTGCATAGGCCTAGCAAAATAAAGTAAAAATTGTGCTTTGGTGTGAGTGAGGGTCGCCACTTGCAAGCTCCGAGTTGGGTGCAATTTGTCCCCCTTGCCAACCTCTAGTACACATTCACACACACAGAAAAATTAATGGCCAAGCATATAATTAATCAGATAAAAACATGGTTTATCTGTGACTAATTACAGAAATTTCCATCACATTTTCATGGGACAAATTGATTAAGTAAATTACTATAAATTATTAGTAGCACGATGCATATGCAATGAAGCCTTGGCAATTGTGACAAAGGCGTGGTTCCAAGGAAGCCGCGCTGTTGCGTACGGTAGGTGTCTGAATTCTGCAATCTGCAGAATGCAGGTGGCTGGGCTCCCAGAAGAAACCCTGTCGCATGCATCACACTTATCTCACCGTCTCAACGATAGTGGCTCACTAGGACAGGCCAAAGACGACTAACAGCTAATTAAACTGCTAAAATGAACGTGACACGTGCGACAGGGCTATCAAGCTTCTAATCATGTATTCATGTACTATCCTAATTGAAGCCAACTTATTGTTAATGCCCATAGAAAATTCGATAGTATCAATAACATTCTTCATCGTAGTATCACAATTTGGCTCCATATTATGCTAGAGGCCGGGAGTGATATCAAGATGGTTATCTTGATTTCAATAAAAGCTTGCTTTCTTTTTTTTAAAAAAAAAAAACTTGGCTCCATGTTAACAGTAAACCGAAGAATTGACAGGGTAGAGAGATCCAAAACGGCCCCAAGTTTTTAGCAATTGTGCAGTGGTGCACACGAAGTTAACAGGGCCTTAACCTGTCAGTCATTCAGTTGAGCAGGTAGCCAGACTGAACAAGCCCCAGCTGGCTGTCATTGTGGATATGGCGTTTGGTGCAGTTGCAATGTGCTCGCCGTGCTGCAGCTGCAGCGTAGCATTCATCAACCAGACTGTGGGGTTGTTTGGATGAGCTTTAGATTCTGAGAAGCAGCTGTTTGGTAGCCAGCTTCTGAGAATCTGGAAAAGCTCTGAAACCCAGCTTCTCCAGCTTCTGGCTTCTTAGTTCATTTTTCAGAATCTATAACTACAGATTCTCATAAGCTGTGGACTGTTTGGGGCAGCTTCTAGCAGAAGCAGCTTTTGAGAAAAGCTGCAGCTGGGACAAGCTCCCCCAAACAGGGCCTGAGAGAGCATGAATGAATTGAGCATGGCAATGGCCGGCCGGGACCATTGCTTGTGGTTATCTTACCAGCTTACCTGAGCTGACATGAATGGTGGTCTCCAGAGTAGGTGAGGTGAGTGACGCTCAGGAGGTTATTGAATGATCCGGAGGAGATGGAGATCCTACCTGCAACAACAACAACAACTAGCAGCCCATGCACAACACATGCCTGTGCCCATCGGCCATGTGTCCTGTTCATCAATCAATTTATCAGTGTGGCAAGAACAATTAACATGCACATGCCTTGCATTCCAGAAGAGAGCACAAAGTTGATGTGAACAGTGGTGAGTGATGCTGATATCTGCTGAAGTAGTACTCATTTTGTTTCATCAGTGTTTTGAGACCGATCTTGGAATAATTCTGTTGATTTGATGGGTGCAAAGGGGTTACAATCACAGCAGATTTACATGCTTACAGCATTCTGAAAAATCGGATTCATCCTACAGAAAAGCTACTATACAAAGGAGAAGAAACTCAAGAAAGACTGGAGACTAACAGCTACTGTACAGGGTGGAGTGAGCCATCTTGGGGTTCATCATAGAGGCATCAAGATCAAAATGGCCGTGGCCTCATGGCCGCAGCTTTGGCTGATATCCTAACATCTAAACTGAAGCATTTTCATGAACTCAGGGTAACATTGGTGTTGGGCCTGTTGGCAGAATATGTAGGAACGGGCTCCAGTGGCAAACGTCCGGCCTGATAATGTGCAATGGAAGAGTGCTGATGATGTCCTTCCTTCCTCACTGCCTTTCTTCTGTATACCAGGAATCCTGCAGATTAAGACAAGTTGCAATTTCACTTCTGAAATATTCTGTTGTTTGAGATAACATTGTTCTTTTTACCTTAATTGGTGTGCTAGTTACACATTTGGAATGCTATGCTTATTTAAGTTGATGTTACTTCCTTTTTCATTTTAGGTTCTCTTACTACATGAAAAACCATGTCTACTTGGGACCACGTGCATTACAGATTTCCAATCATTGTTTTTGTGTATAAGGGAAGACTGTTTACCTTTATTTGTACACGCGAATCTCCATTGCGAGAATATGAGGTGGGGTATTCCTTACTGCAGGGAGTTCTCTCGCTTTCAGTTCCAGGAGAAAAGTTATACATTTCTTTTGGTTTTCCTGGGGTAGAAAAGTATGGCATTGACCTTCCATTTGTCTTCTGTTTTCCATCACCATCAAAAGGCGAGCACTCAGACATCATGTAGTAAGAACTGAGGTGCTCCTGCCTACATATTGTAGGCGTCTCATGTTGATTTCTGAGATAAGACATGGTGCTGAAGCCATGTTGGACAAAGCAAGCAGACGGGGAATAAGGCTGTGATTGCGGGCTAGGAAATGACATGAATGGTGATAGCCTTCCATGGGGTGAAAAGGAAGGTGGGGTAGTAACATCAGGACTTGACACAGGCAAAGGACAGCCTTCTATAGTTAAGCCTTGCTTCGCAGCTAGTTTAGAAATCTGTTTCTGGTTTAGCCCTGTTCCATAAATAATGTTCCACAGACTCCTTAGAGATTCCCTCTGGTTATATATTACTTGATCCCTCATAGCCATCTCAATTTGAAGCTCGGCATTAGTCATCCCCTAAAACACACATTATCCATAAGCAGATTGTGGAGTATCAACTATTATGAGGAAAACATACTAAAATGTGGTGGTTACTCACAAGAAGTCTGTACTGACTGAGAATGTGGAGGTAGGTTCTGTTGCCATTGTTACTGGTGGCTTCCTCGATCATATCTTGGAGTTGACGTTTGCGACTCTCATTCAGTTCAATATCCTACATAGTGTTTGCCATATAAGTTTGTTTTGAGGAAACCAAAAACAAAGGACAATCCGAATTTATATTACAAATACCTTTCTGTAGCCAGCACCAGCTTCATCATTGTCACGTATGTTGTCAAGAATAACTTGTCTCCGTGATGTTAATGCTTGCAGAACAGCCGAATCCTTATCTTTCACCTGAACACAAATTCATCAGAGTTCTGTACACTGCAAGAAAATTTCTGAGATACTATTGTAACAACATATGTGGTTTAGAGAGCTGCAACAGTCTGCGATGCCACAATACAATTCTTAGTTATGCTATCTCAAAGGTGACAACCAGTATTTCCCTTATTGATGTTGCACTACAGGTATTAACTAGAGTTCTGATTGGAAGAGGCTTGTAAGCTGCCAGTGTGTAAAAGAGTAGATTTTTGAGTTGTCAACAAACTGAATAGGTGAGTAATCAACCTGTTGTCTTGCAATTGCATCATCAAGATGCTGGAGCTCCATCCGATTGCGCTTATTGGTTTCTTCAAGTTCAAACAGTGCTTTCTGCAGATTAATGCGTTCTTGAACATTCTCGCCAGTTTCCTGGCTCAAGATATTTAGCCAAGATAGCTCATTGTCTGCAGCTTTTTCAGTAGGTTTTACACTTAACTGATGCTCCTTCTCAGCTAATTCCTTCTTCAACTGAGAAACCTCAACCTACAAAGTCATAATGGAACATATTTTAATGTGATGGAGTGCTGATAGAATTGTAGAAAGTTCATTTGTGTTTTTTCAGTAAGGCAAACCTGGAGATTGTCAATCATCCTTTTGTAGTCTTCAACATGGGTGTCAAGATGTCCAATGTTTTTCTGTACAGGACAACAAACAACATAAGAACTGGTTTTTTCACATTTATGATTGAGAACCAATTAAATATTTTGCATGGGTGAGAATAGTGATGACTACATAGACACGGCATCTTGTAATTTGTTATGCGGACTTAAAAGAAATGGCCCCTTACATGGACATGTGTTTTTATCTCCTTTGCACGATCAGCATACTTGAGTGTATTGGTGGTGTGATGATACTGATCATCAGCTGGTGATATCGTAGCAACCATAACAGTACGAGAGTTACCAGAGAGCCCATCCTTCAGGATTCGTGTTAATTTGCTGCAGAGTACCATTGTCATATAGCTAAGATTTTTAAAACGATGGATTCCAGAATGATACACCTGAAAATGGAAATACCTGTTTCGATATGGAACATATGCAAGACCTTTCTTGTTTTGCTTGCCAAGGGCATTGATGCAGTTCGCTAGCGCTAGAAGTGAACGGTTAATGTTGGCTCCATCTCTAAGCTTTTGCCCAAAGTTGTTTGTTTCAGAGGCCCTCTCACTGTTATAATATAAGCGTTGCTTTATAGCTTACTTAGCAGGGTGAAATGAGAAAAACAATCCAAAAAGGAGTAGGTATTAGTGTATTACCTGCCCGCAAGGTCAACCAACGCAAGCTTTCCACGAAGAACCTGACTACCATATTGTCCTTTTTGTTTTCGCTTCACAGTTATCTCCAGGACAGCATGTGACCTTGGATTTAAAAAAAAAGGATAAATCTTATTAATAGAATATAGTAAAGATGTCCAGCACTACGTCCTACGGCAGCTGTCTTCGTAGAAACAAAATCTCAGTGATACATCAGATTAAGATATTAAGTATCCTCCTTTAATAGCAGTTCATTAAACAGACAGAAATGCATTGTTTTGCTAAGCAAGATATCAACAAATTCTTCAAAAGCTGAATGGCCATAACAGCATCTACTTACAGAAAGGAAAGAAGGAAATTCACAATATGTAATTACCGTGAAGAAGTTGAGTTTGCTTCTGTGCTCTCTGTCTTGCGCCGACTGTTGCCTATGTTCAAGAGTTCAAGAATCTTATCTGCTGAGTGAACCTAAGCAAATAAAAGATTGATCATCACATTATTCTTATATGTAGAGGTGAATGGAATGTTGACTAGGCCTATTTTTACGAATATGATGAGGAATGGCATGCAAACACAGTAGACCACTTGCTGTTGTTACAAAGGGCAGAAATTGGTCGTATGAACTAATCATTAAAAGAAAAATGATGAATAAATAGCTGAAGAAGTCTGAAAGGGTTGGTATCTACAAGTATTTCTTCCAGAAAGGACAAAAAAAAAACATGCAGATCAATAGTGCAACTTAAAAATCATCTCTTCCTTAATTGGCTCAATGACGAGAGGATATTACATGCACAAAAGAGGTTACAAACATTAGGATGGCCAAAAAAATATGAAGAAAACAAAACAAAAAATGCCAGAATTGACACTATTACTACAAGGCATTTGTTTTCTAATTATCACAAAAATTAAACAGATTAGAGGAAGCTAGAAACCTTAATGCTTCTTAAACCAGCAACCATTATACCATGCACAGGATCTTCACGAAGCTCCAGGTGACCTGACGATTTTTCAAGCAAATCATAGATAACCTGGAATTCAGAAAGCACAGAGTTTTTTCACGAAAGTTTATATGTAGTATAGAGAATTTAAGGACTAATAGTTAACTTTTTTAAGAAACTATATATTGCACATTACCTCATTGTACACTTCAAGATATGAACATGAGACCTCAAACGTATCTTTACTGTCATCCTTCTTTACCAGATCAAAGATTGTGCGAAAGCTCAGAACCATAAGACCAGGATCACTGTGGGTTCCAACCATTGTATAAGTTTTCCCACTGCACAATCACAAATAACAGAATATTTCACATTATACATATGAAGCGTAATACTAATAAGAGCCATTTCAGCTTCTAGATCAGTATTGAAGTATTTGTAAAACTTCATTATTAATGGACACAATGATGAGCGTGGATTCCCATAAAAAGGAAAAAATGAACTTGCCCAAATAGTATAATAGCTTCACCAAGGAAGCTCCGTAAAGTGGCGAAGTCATATTTTTCATATTATGTCATGATGAAAAAAAAAACTAAAGAGGCCTTTCTTACCAAAGTTCAAGTTTACTGAAAAGGTAGGATGGTCTCAGTTTGTTTTAGCATTTATTTAAGTTTCACAAAACAAGAACGGCAATGGACTAAACATAATCATGATTTTGTTTACAATTGGCATGAGGTGAACTCAGCAGATATAGTATATATCACATATCACAAATTCACAATAGTTTTAAGTTAGGCATCTCAAAGGAAAAAAACCTAAGAGGAAATCAGGCAAACATAATGTGGTTGATTTGAAGAAACACTTTCATATCATACCAACTGAGTGTAGCAAGTTTTTCATATGTAAACCATATCTAACAATAGCAGCAAATGAGATAATTCAGGGTTCAGAAATTTACGGCAGTATGTGTGATGATAGCAATATGTGCAGCAGGCAGTATGCTTGCAAACAACAAGACTATCCAGTGAACATGTACCTTCCAGTAGAACCATAAGCAAAGACTGTTGCATTAAGGCCTTGAACTACACCAGCAATTGTAGAAGATATGTTCTTATATACATCCTGCACAAGTAATGTAATTGCATTATCAAAGCACGATCTTAAAATGTGATAGTGGAGTACAAGAGAACATGGCATTTGCCCCCAGCAGTTAACAAGCAAGCAAGCTGGTGCATACGTGTGCGCACACAACAGATTCTCATCTTGTAATTCTCATACATTTTTTCAGTAATGGAAACATAGATACTGAAAAGCTCCCAAGATCAAAAACAAAATCTATCAAGACTTACAGTTTTAGGCAACTGCGGTTCAAGAAAACATTTGTACATAACTGCAAACCAGTTAGCATATAATTGCAAACTGGTTAGCCCAATTATGTATAAGCTAATTAAAATTTATTTACAAAGCATATGTTCGTTTACATGTCTTCATTAATCAGCCCAACATGGTCCAATGATCACACAATTATTTATGTGTTTTGTACATCTTGTCTATATGAATGTGACTGACAGATGTCAGTTATAGAACATAAATCATTTTAGTGCCATTGAATTTTTCCTTTTTTTTAAAAAAAAATAGAGATGCATTTCTATGAAAAAGATAATTATTTTTGTAGACCTGTTGGACTACAATAATAAGATAGGCTATATGGTAGAATAAGTTGCTACCATTTGATAGTCAGTTTTCTTGTTTCTGGCCAGGATCTTGCTGACTACAAAATTTGCAGATGGATTTTGCTTTAAACAGGCTAATAGATTAGTACACAAGCAATTTGGCACTCCTGCGCTCAGCGCTCTCATGGTTGTATGGTCCACCAAATAACCACAAGACATGTGCGGTAACTCACTACCCTACATAATTTTCAGACCTTAATACAATAGGCACAAGAGGTCGTGTATATCTAAGATGGCCGTAGTGTCGAATACTGGAACTGTGTCTGGAGGACTGGTTTTGACAGGGACCCAGAGTTGCAAGTATTAAAGGTTGGAGCAATGAAGTCAATGTATAGGCGTACAAAGCATGCTTACGGTGCAGGTTTCCCTAAGAAGATCTAGGTTGTGGAGTTTAATACAACAACTAAACTACAGTCCTTTTCCCTTAACCAGACGTATGTATTTGTTAGGTAGACTACCTAACACTAATAACAGTACATACTGGATTGCTCCAGACTGAACAATAGTACAAATACTTCGCGTTGGCCTTTTGTTGGTACCAACAGTATTGTTTCAACTGTACAAAGCACGAGAACCTCCTAAATTTAGCAGTTAATGATCCAAAGAGGTAGGTTGGGGTCTGGCCTTTAGGGGCATCATTTCCTAACATGCTAGTTACGAACAATTCAGGAATTTCCAAGCTGTGGTGCAGTTCCAAGGACTTGCTGTAATCAGCATCTGAGCCCATTTGGTAACAGACAAAGCAGTTCCAGTCTAGAGCATCACAAGCTATCTGAGCCTGCATACCGCATTGGAGCACCCGGGCGCATACACATGATCGAAGCTGTATCTTCTCTCCTTTGTCCGGTTTTGGATGAGTTCCAGGTAGTCCTTGGAGAGATCAGGGTCCAGCACAACCACATTCTGGGGGCAAAAAACATACAAGCAACACATTACAATCACAATCTGGCAGAATTCCAACTGAACAACTGCACAACAGATTACGGCATTACGCATTGCTAAACTAGAGCCTGCACCTTATCATCAATGACTTGTATGATATGCCGCGAACGCCGCTGCTCGCTGTCTGTCAGTGGCCTGCACTTGACAGCCACCTGCAGAGAGACACATGATTACACATCGAAGCAACAGAGCAAGCAACATCATCCCAACAAAAAACCAAGAATCGCGATAAATTACTCCATTCCATCCGTTTCATCGCAGAAGGATCTATAATCTACCTGTAGCGTGGCCGTCTGCTTGGAAGCCGGAGCTCGGATGCTCGGCATTGCCAGGAACCTTCGCCCGGGAGCTCCCACCAAACAAAAAAGATGTTGTTTTTATCTACCAGAAACCAACGCAATTGCGCCGACGCTTGATAGCCACGCCACGCAGAGGCGGCAAAAGGGGGCGAGGCGCATCCCCACCACACACCAGCAGCAGCAGTGCAGCACACCGCGGCGGCGAAAAGAAAAGAAAAACACAAAAGCTTCCACGGAAAGGCGCCACCGCACCGGTGACGACTTGCCCGGCCGGCCACCAACCGCCGCCGCCGCCCAAGAAACCGCGAATGCCGGATCAGAATGCCACCTGAATCTCCAGAATCCGCGCAACTCTCTCTCTCTCTCCAAGAACAGACAGGAAGGTCGGGGCCTCCAATCCACGCTGCTCCCTCCACCCAAATTGCCGGGAAGAGGGAAGAACCGTCACGGCCCCCGAGACGAGCAGTTGGTGGGCAGCACGACACGACGAGGAGACGAGAAGAATCCGGAGGAGGAGGAGGAGGAGATTGGGCGCGAGGAGGAGGGGAGGAGTGGAAGGAAGAGCAAGAAGGTGGAGGTGGAGGTGGTTTAATGGGGTGGTAGAATAATTAATTGGCGGCAGCTGTCGCGGGGGAAGAAGACGACACGGAACGGAAGAGGGGTGTGTGGGGCCCACTCGCAGAGCCGGGCCCACCCTCACCAACGGTCCGTTTCCCCTCCCTCCCTCCGGTACACGACGCCGTACACTACCTCCCTCCCATCCCACACAGCACACAGCTGCACCAACTATCATCCATGGCGCCTCTGGACCATGGCGATAAACTCCTCCATGCCTTCGCCATGGCGCCATCCTCTGCCTGCTGCCTTCTCACCTGACATTGACATTGGATTCTACACACTGATCGGTGAAAAATACCCATGGAGTACTCCCAAAATGCAAGGTTGGATTTAGAAGTAGTATAGAAAATCAACGTACCAATGTGCCACAGCCAACACCAACACTGTCGTAAACATCTCAATGCAATGGCAGGCTGCAGCAACCATAGCCGCACCCGTTTCATCTGAACAGCTTTATAATATACTGATTTACAATAAAAAAAAAAGCATCCTTAACCATGGCATATACTCCAACCGTCCAAAAAAACAAACCCTGGATTTTCGTGTCCAACGTTTGATTATCTATCTTATATGAATTATTTTTATAATTAGTATTTTCAATGTTGTTAAATGATAAAATGTGATTAATACTTTATGCGTGACTTGTCTTTTTAATTTTTTTCATATTTTTTTCAAATAAAACGAACGGTCAAACGTTGGACACGAAAATTTAGGGTTTGTCTTTTTTTTTTTTGACAGAGGGAGTATATTTTAGATGTGTTCTTTGTACGGACAGACGAGCATGGAAACACTTTGATGCGATGGTTACTGTTTATTTGTGTGAAGAAAAATGATTCTTTTTTAGAGGAAAAAAACATTTCTGTCTGGTGGCAAACAACAATGACATGATGTTTAATTAGTACCTCTTGATTGCCCTGCCTCCTTAATAAGTCCTACGTTAACCGGTTGTGAAAGCAGCAATAACGTGTAATCAACGGAGGAGTACGTATTTAAGTTTAATGTTGACGTACGTTGTTCACGTTCATAACTGCATGCTAAATTAATTCCTCCATCAAAATAGCCATCATCTGGGTTCTGGGATCTGGAAGTTGCTCCTGTGGATGCAATCTTGCACTCATACGCATGCCGAGGCATGAGGAGCATCTTTTTTGGGGACAAATCCAAGATTAAACTTTAATATCAATTTCGCATAAATATATTCATAATAGGTATAAAATCAACTTTGTAGGGGAAAGTATTTAAATTATGAATCTATTGGATTAGTTAATTTTAAAACACCGCATATACTTTGAGTTTGACTAATTTTGTGGGCGACCGTTGGAAAATACTAATTTTGTGGGTAAATTATATGGAAGTTTCGCTATTTAAAAACAAACCCAATAAGAGAACACTTGATACTTTGATGATTGGGTACCCTATTTGAAGATCGATCGAATATCACCGTCCAGTGTACTGCTACAACCTCGAATGTGTTGATTTTGTATCTTGTATTTCCGTGCTAAATCTAACCTGCTTCTGGAATCTGGATGCACCAAACAATCATTGAGATTTGAGATTTGGTCCGGATCAGAAACACTATTCATATTGAATTTTGAAACGAACACGTCAACAAAATCATTAAATTGCTTGCACAATTATTTTTTCTTTTTTACAAATATCATTTTCTTGCATTAGTGGCATCCTCCGTGCCGCACCTAACATGGGCACGACTTTCTGGTGGACCGATAGAACTGTTCACTTTCTGGAGATGCAGTGCCACTGGCCACTGCCAACCCGCCTTCTGAACTTGAACTAAAAAAATTTGAAATGTACGTGAAATAATTAAAAACATCCAACTACAAAACTGACTCGTTTGTTGTGTTTTGTGCTTTCATGTCTTCAAGGCATCAACACAGGCAAACAATAATTTGACACGAAGTTCAGAAGTCGAATGCACGTGGAGCCAACAACAACCAAATGAAAGCAATGTACCTGAAACGTGTGTGTGAACAAAATAAAAGCCCCAACAACGAGAACTTCTGGTAGTTATGCTTAAGCCTCAGATACCGGAGGCATTCAAATGAAAATTCAAAAGTCAAATGGCCATGGAGCCAAAACAATTCATATATATGTGCACGCACGGCTTGGATCATACTTTTCAAAGTAATTTTTAAACACCTGCGCATTGTCAACCGGATTGTTTCCATTTGTGAAGTAATCATGCCTCTTTTCTAAATACTTTTAGTTTGGATGATTAGTTTGTTTGCAGAATGAAGGAACTTTTAAAGCAAATAGTTTTTGCTTTATTGCAAACTTTATAATCTTTTAGTGTTTTCCTTGCAACCTTGTACGTATTTTCTCTCTTTAATAAAATTACACTACTAGGCAAACCCTTAATAGTTTTCTCAGTCCAAAAAAATAAGTGGAAAGATCGGAAAAGGAATACTAACTGAAAACGAGTATAGTAATAGAAGAGCGGATATATATGAACCATCTCCATGGAATGGGCGACATGGGTACATGTGGGTCCATAAGCTGTGGAGCTCACATGTCATCCGCTTAATAGTAGTAGAGGATCTGCTTTTCATGGGACAACAATTAAAAAACTACTTTCATTTTGATTTGTTAGATTTACTTCTTCTTTTTAGAAAATCTCACACTAAATTAGAAGGTGCAACAAACTACACTGCTACCCTCGTTAGTTACGTCCCAACCATCTTTCTGATGCAAGCATCATTTTTTTCATGAGCAGTACTAGTATGGCTGTATCTATTTTTTTTTTTTGAAAGGATATGGCTGTATCTATTATCTATGAATAGATTAAAAATGCTTTGAAATGTGAGAACGATATTTTTTCTAAAAAAATAATGAATGCTAGAATGATGAATAAACTGGTACGAAGAGGATACAACATTTTCATGTATTAATGTTTGTTTTTTTCTACAATTGCATACTCCCTCCGTCAGTTCCGTCCATTTTGCGAAAACATCGAAGAACGAAGTAATTTCGAACCAGAACTATGGATTATTATGAGATTTAACATTTAGTTTCTACTATTATCTTATCTTGCCAAAATTGATTTTGTTCGTTGTTTGCGCACATCCTCCACAGCGGGCCTCATAAGCCTCGTGGCCAGTAGGCTATCACAAATTATCATAGAGAAATGAAATGATTTCAGTATGAAATACGAAGAGATCGTGTTTTTCACAGTATTTCTCGTTACTCATGTCAGCAAATTATAGATTGTTTGACTTTAGCTAAGTCATATTATCAAGTTTATAGATAAAATTAGTAATATCTACAACACCAAATTAGTTTCATTAAATTTAATATTAAATATATTTTAATAATATGTTTCTTTTTATTTAAATTATAGTGTATTTTTTCTACGAACTTAAAAGAAATTTAACTAGAAGAAAAAAACGAATTATAATATAAAACAAATGGAGTGAAACACGTGACATTTAACTATTTGTCACTTTTAAAATGTGGCAATTAAGAACTTGCCACTCGTTGTCTATGACATATGAGCCCTCACGTGTCTATAATATGTTGGTCCGGTGGTAAATCCTTTATCATAACTCGTAAGAGTAGCAGGTAGTTAATTAGTCAGTAGAAGACAGACACACCACGCCTAAAACTGTGAGGTGGTACTTATACACCGTGAACAATTCGTGAACATATCGATTTAAAATGCACAGAAGTGGAGTAAAATATAAGTCCCATTTTGATGGAGCGAGAGCTGAAGCTCAACCAAACAGTTTCAACTCGACCAAAAATAAGAACGGAGCTGTGTTGAGCTCTCTCTCACAAAATAAACTTAGGCAGCTTCACAGCTCCTGAATCTAAATTTTGGAGTTGGAGCTCTTGACTTACTCCTCACTGACTCACTCCTCCGCTTAAACCCTGCCATGGCCAAAGCCTACCGAGACGGTGCACGGCTGCACACCCTTCAAGATACGTGCACTCACTCACTCGCTCCGATTAGAATACCGGAAACGGATACCCCCGTCAATTGCCACAAACAAGCACGGCTCGTGTCGCGTTCATGCGCGCGCGCCCGGAGACGAAGCAGCGGAGGCCCCAGCTAGCGCATACCTCAATCACGGGGAGGCCACGCCACGGCGGCAAAGTTGCCGACGATGCGGTGGTTGGAGAGAGAGACACACTTTGGCCGTTTGCCGCCACTCGCCACGGATCCCCGTTTATTTTACTCGCTGAATCATCGCCACGCAGGCAAAGAGTAGTAAGTTCATCATTGGGCTAATCAACCACGAATCATGGCTCAGCGGAATCTAGCGAGTAAAGCAGTGTCATCCTGCCCTTTCTGCTGCATTTCTTTAAATTTTTTTCCCGCCCCGATGGGATTAATTTAGAGCAAGGATAATAATGGGCTATAAGCAAGCTATATGCTTATGTGAAAGAGAGAGACAAAGAAAAGTAGGTAGTGTTAGCTCTCATGCAAGAGCCGGCTTTACACAAACTCCAAGAAATATGTATTAAATTTATAGGGTGAGAAAGAGAGAGAATGGAAAAAATAAAGTTAACCTTATAGCTAGCCTATTATACAAGTTAGCTCTAACATTGGCTTATAGTAAGCGGTGAGCTCTACTATTAAACTTGCTCTGTTGTCAGAGCAAGAATAATAATAGGCTATAAGCAAGCTATATACTTATGTGGAAAAGAGAGATAAAGAAAAGTGGGTAGTGTTGGCTCTCATGCAAGAGCCAGCTCCACACCAGCTCCAAAAAATTTGTATTAAATTCATAGAGTGAGAAACAGAGAGAATAAAAAAATAAAGTTAACCTTATAGCTAACATATTATGCAAGTTAGCTTTAACGTTGACTTATAGTAAACAGTGAGCTCTACTATTAAACTTGCTCTGAAGGTATGGATGCCTCCGTTTTTGTCGGCGATTGTCGATTGCATCTGCTCCTGCAGTTTCTGCGACGGTGGCAGCCACCGCTGTGTTTAGTTCAGTGCAAAGTTTAGATTTTGGTTGAAATTAGAGATGATGTGACTGAAAAATTATATGTGTATGACAAGTTGATGTGATAGAAAAGGACTGAAGTTTAGATCTAAACTTTATATCTAAACACAGCATGATGGATTCCTCCTGCGATGAGATGGCAGCACAGTACTTAGTGGTACTAGTACTACACACCGTGCAATGCCCCGTGTGTGACGAGGTGCTGTGCCCATGTCGGTGGCAGTAATAGTAGCGGTATGCCGGTACGAAGTACGAACTGGCCAGCTGGGTTCTCACAATTGTTTTGCTCTTTTGCTGAAACACAGACACAGTGCACGGAGGGTAGAATTGAGTTCACTCCATTAGTGTCTGCAGGCTACATGATCCCAAATTCCCAAGAAATGGCCGTGCCAAGCCTGCAAATCGATTCATCCCGAGTCCCCGACCATGTGACTACGGGAGATGGGCTGCCGGTGCCGGTGACAAATGAGCTCGTGGCGGCGCAGGGAACAGGAGCAGGACAAGATCTTCCTGGACGCGTAAACAATGGAGCACTTGGAGAGAGGGGATCATGCTACAAGTACTAGCGAGAAGAGATGCCGCGTCCACCGTCTGGCGAAGATCGCGTCTGGATTGCTGCCACTGGCAGCATCACAATTCACAAACCCATTATTTTTGCTGCCGTACTACGTGCAGGCAGGCAGCACGGCGGGCGATCTCATCTCGTGAGGTTGGCGCACCGGGTCGATCACCCACCGGCACAAAACAGACTCGGTCCGCCTCGTGGCACGGCAACTAATCGACCGGGTCGTTCCGTTAGCTGTTCTAGTTGTACCAGCCCGCGACCGCGACGGCGACGGCGCCCCACGACCACGAGCAGTTGGGATCCTCTCCAAAATTCCAAGCTTCCAACGTCTTGGCCCAATGCCCCAATCCAATCCCCAGCCACAGGTCGCGGTCACCGCCAAGCTCACCACACGTACTACGTCGCCCCATCCGCTTCCTGCGCCCGCACGGCGCAAGCGTGCTACGCGCTGCGTACGCGTCGCAGAGGCCGAACGCGATGCGGAGGAGTGCATTTAATAACTCGCGGCGCCCGGATTGTGTCCTCGCCGCCGTGGCCGTGGGCGTCGGCGTCGGCGGATATTGAGTGCGGTGCGGTTCGAGGCGAGAGGAGGCGGCGTAGCCTCGAAGCGAGGGCGAGGCGAGCGAACGGATGAACTGTGTAGTACGTGACGCGCGGGGCGGCACGGGTGGGAGGCAATAAACGGTGTGCCGGCTGTACAGTGTACACCAGTAGGATCGCACAGGGATCATCGCGTCGTGCACGTGATTCGCCGTACCTGAGGTCGTGATTTTTTGCCGTACCTGCGAAGGCGTCGTTTCCCTTGGAACGCAGCGAGAGCCAGAGATCGACAGAGCCGTGTACTGCTATTGTATACTTGTATGCATTCCTGTATAGCCCCAGGGAGCAAGTATCCCAGATCCACGTGATCGCGTTCTAAGATTATACGTCTTGTATTGCTTGTCTTTGTGTTACTAGTACTACAAAAAGTACGTATCTACTTTTCCCTTGTATTACTCCATTATCTACAAAAAGAAAAATGGAAATCCATGGAGAACGAGCGAGTACTTCGGTTTCGTACATGATGGGCTCTGTATGAGATTTGGACATTGCGGAGGGGAAAAAGTATACTTTGACTCCCTCAACTATAACCCGAGTATGATTTATGACCTCCAACCACAAAATCGGATATATCGACTCCTCCAACTATCAAAACCGGTGCAAACTATATCCCTAGATGGTTTTGGAAGCGGTTTTGGCTGACGTGGCACCTACGTGACAGTGTTGATCCGGTCTTCATCCCACGTATCGCTTATGTGGCATTTTAGAGTAAAAACAAAAAACAAAAATACGTGGGACCGACATATCATTCACACATGAAAAACAGTGGGACCCATCGAGCCTACATGTCTCCTTCCTTCTTCCTCCTCCCTCCATTTGCCTTATCTCTCCTTTTCTCTCTCCTTTGATCTAGATATTCACCGGTGGTACACTTGCACAGAGGGACAAGGCAGAGGCGGGAGGACCGGAGGTGGCGGGGAGGCCGGCGAGCCGCTCCTCTCCCGCCGGCCGGCGCACGCCGCTGCCTCGCCTCCTCTCTGGCTGTTGCGCGGGTGCTTCCCAAGGAGCTCAAGGTGGTGCCCGATGCACGCGGCGCGCCGAGTGGGACCAGCTCGAGGTGTCGCGGCGGCGCGCCTCTACCTCCTCGTCCCGGCGCTCCGGGAGCTGCGGGCGCTGGTTGAAGCGCCAGTTGGGGCCGAACCGCTGGTGGCGTGGCGACGGCTTGGCGTCGACGAGGCGGAACGAGGAGTCCTCCGCGGTGGCGCCGAGGGAGTCGTTGACGGAGGTGAAGTCGAAGATGGAGTCGCGGATGGTGCTCCGATGTCGGTCGCACGTTGTCGGAATCGAGTCGTCTCCGCCACCGGCGGAGTCGAACTGCTTGTGCACGGCGAAGTCGCCCCGTGAGGCCGTGACGGCTTGAGGACGAGAGAGAAAGAGACGACGCCAGCGGTGGCGAGTGAGAAGCTCCGCAGCGCCGGCTCCAGGACGAGGCGAAGGACACCGGCGGCTGGGGCAGTCGGCTCCTGCGTCGGGGAAGCTCCATTGGACATTGGTTGGAGGCCGACGATCTCGGGGGCAGCGGCGGCACAGAAACGTGAGCACATGGCTTTCCATTGGACTCAAGCACATTGTAGATGACGCCAATCCTTTCTCCAGAAAAGAGCTTCTCAGCGGGAATTGACACGGTGCCTATGAGCTGAGCAGCGAAGACATCATTGTCCTTGACAACAAACTGGACCTCGGCGGCATCATGCCCAACTGGGATGAGGAAATTTTGCGTCCAAACGGGGTTCTCATTGTTGGGAACGACGCAGCAGCACGGAGGGGGACGACGCCGCGGGCACGGCTGCCGGCGACGGCGGGTAGTCGTGGCGGTCGGAGACGTGCATGTTGGCGAGCACATCCGCAATGGGGTAAGGCTGGAGCGGGGCGGAATGGTGTGCGTACGGCTGCGGTGGCGGCGGCGCGGAGGAGTAACCGTGGAACGAATGGGACAGCGAGAGGTACGCGGAGGGCAGCGGCGGCTGCTCTGGCTCCGGCGGTGGAGGATACTGGTATTGGTACTGGCCGTATGAGTAAGCATACGTACTGCTGCGGCGGACGGGTAAAGATACTGGTATTTTTTTATACTAAAATGCCACGTAAGCAACACATGGGAAGAAGACCGGGTCAACACCACCACGTAGGTGCCACGTCAGCCAAAACCGCTTCCAAAACCACCCAGGGATATAGTTTGCACCGGTTTTGATAGTTAGAGGAATCGATATATCCGGTTTTGTGGTTGGAGGTCATAAATCATACTCAGGTTATAGTTGAGGGAGTCAAAGTATACTTTTTCCTTGCGGAGGGGACAAAGAAATTGGTCAGGGCATCAGGCCCAGAAAAGTTAGATGGGTTCAACTATAGGCCACTCTAAACTAAAAGTCAGGTGGGCTTGGCACAGATTTTTCCTTTTCGTTTTATGCTTGGTTGGTTGTTCTATGTCTAATAACAATTAACCCGGAAATGCCAGGCGGCGATTGCCCGATAGGCCCGAGAAAAATCGTGAGCCGCGCAGCCCACCACTCACGCACGCGCCAGGCGTCCCCACCACGCGTGTCCCCGTTGCAACGGTCGTCCCGATATAATGGAAACGTCCTATTAAGAGAATTCGTTTTATTTTTTTTTCCACCAATAATGTTTCAACAAGTGTACTCGTTATGTCTCACTATTAATGGTTGAAATGTTGCAGTGGATTTTTTATACTGTTGAATATTTTCCATCTTGATGGACACGGGGTTTAAGTGTTGCAATGGCTTTAAATCGTTTGTTGTATACATTGAACAAAATTATTTCATCTAACGATCTGACCATGTTTCACTTATTTTAAGAATTAAAATATTCTTTCGCTATTTACTGAAACATTGTTTTTATATAGGGTGAAACAACGTCTGATTTTTTGGAACCCGTTGTTTCATACGTCGTAGAAAAATATTTCATGGGGTAATTTGGTTATGTTTTTAGCTTTTTAAAAGACTGAAATATTTTTGATCTATTTAGTGAAACATGTTCGATCAACTTGGTGAAACAGCGTCTGATTTGTATGCGTCTCCCAATTAACCACGGAAGAATAACGAAACAATAAAAAATAGTTCTTGTGTAAGACTTGTATAGTTACTTATTCATTTCTAGGGGACGACTTGTATACTTATACTTTGAGTAAATTTTACTATAAGACTATATACCCTCTTACTAAACTATCGGTAAGCTACAAATTTAAGATATTGTATCGCAAAACTATAGACTTAGCACTAATTTTTTCACAAAACATTACAATTAATATAAAGTGTCATAGAACTATAGATTTAACATTGATGTTATCACAAAACTATATATAGAATTTTAGAGTTTAAACCCTTAGCACTAACACTCATAAAATACAAGGTCGGAGGCTGGAGGGGCCGTCAGCACAACACTCGCCGGGTTGCACACTTGAATGATCTTGGATGTAATTGGTGCGGCAACGCTGATGGCCCCTTTCAATTGTATCAAATGTTGCGGGTTATTCAGATCTCCTTCGACTCATTTGGATGGTGATTACTTTAGTCTTTGCACTACTATCTTCAAGTTATATCAGCTGTAATTTTGTTGTAGTTGCGGAGCTATGCGAAAATTTAGCACTCATGCTACTCCAAGTATGTGTACTTAAATGCTTATAAATAAACTACATGTGTCAAAAAACGGTTTGAAATGTTGAATGGTAAATAGCACTGTATTTTTTTTTAGATAATAGAAAGAAATCCAACCTCTATATATCCATATCCAAAATATCACCAGAGTTTTTCGATTATAATCCTCAAAACTGAGAAACATAAAGAAAACAAGAAAGATAGCTAGAAGATTGGGCTTCAATCTTCTTCTATATCCTTTTATTCAATATTATTTAACTTGTCCTTATACAACAACAATCCATCGTATCCCTTATCATAATTGTACTATTGAAAACATACATCCACTTCTTTTTAACCACTATTGTGAAGAAACCGCATTGGAGAAGAGTGGATCTATCCCACCCTAACACCGTTTCGCCATCCCTCGACATTTACTTCGTGCTGTTGTCTATGGAGAGGGTATGCAATTTTCAAAAGTTTTATGGGCATATTTTAGGGGTTCAAGTTCGTAGACTATTTATAAATGGATTGAGACTGGAGCCTAGTATCAGATAACCAGGCTCAGACAGAAACCATGTGTTGCCATGTTGGAGCACCCAATGTTTCGCGGTCGTAATGGGATTCTCATTATCTGCAGGATGATCCCTGTCCTCGCGGTCGTACTAGTCCTCAAACAACAACTTTGCACCGTACTGCTGCGTTCGGTAGTACGAGTGTACGAACAATATCGACATCAAACCGTTGCCACTCCCACACGTATCGCTTGGCCGCACGAACGCGTACACAAGCCTAACGCAACACGCCCATGTGTGTAACTGTACCACACTGTTTAGACTGGTCCATGGGCCAGCCAATGCCATCCCCACCCCACGAACGAAAAATAGTTTTTGACCGGTCCGGAACGTCCTTTTTAGCCTGCCGTGTCACGTCTTAAAGCTCTTAATTATCCGATCACGAGAAGGGAATACAAAAACACACACAAACACGCATAGTATGAACGAGCAGTATCGCGACCGTGACGCAGGATGGAATTCCAGGTATAACTACAAGGTAGGAGTCGCAGATTGCAAGCTTGACTCGACCACTCCGGACACTGGCCTAGCTGTAGCTAGCTTGCTGACGCTCACGTCTAGTACTAGTCGGCTGCTGGCCCAGAGGGGCACTGCTGCCGACGTGACATACGAAGCTTCTTTTATCGATGATTATAGGTAATCCGTTCCAAAATAAGTAAAGTTATGAATATGCGTGTATAATATTTGACCGTCCATCTATCTATTATATTATTAAAACAGTTTTAAAAGGAGACACCATGTTCACTGTGTGGGCTAGAAATTCCCACATTAATCCGAGAAAAAGAAAAAAAAGAAAAAGGAGAGTCCAAGTAGAAGTACAATTTAAAAATAGTTGAAATTCGGAATTAAAAATAAGCAATATTAAAAGAAGTTTCTATATAAGAACCCAATATAAGATTAATTAAAATTTAAAATAAAAATAAAATAAAATTCAAAATTAGAAAAGGAAAGGAGAGTCTAAGTAGAAATACAATTTAAAAATAGCTGAAATTCGGAATTAAAAATTAAGGAATATTGAAATAAGTTTCCATATAAGAACCCAATACGAGATTAATCAAAAATTGAAATAAAAATAAAATAAAATCCAAAATTAGAAAAGAAAATGAGAGTCCAAGTAGGAATACAATTTAAAAATAGCTGAAATTTGGAATTAAAAATAAGGAATATTAAAAGAAGAGTACATATAAGAACCCAATACGATATTAATTAAAATTCGGAATAAAAATAAATAAATCCGAAATTAGCAAAATAAAATAAAATAAGAGTTGAAGTAGGAATACAATTTAAAAATAGCTGAAATTCGAAATTAAAAATAAGCAATATTGAAAGAAGAATCTATATAAGAATCCAATACGAGATTAATTGAAATTTAGAATAAAAAAATAATATCTAAAATTAGAAAAACTAAAAGAGAGTTCAAGTAGGAATACAATTTTGAAACAACTGAAATTAAAATAACACAATACGATATTAACTAATTTTTTTAAAAAAAATTCTGAAATTACAAAAAGAAAAATAAGATTTCAATTAGGAATACAATTTATAAATAACTAAATTTTGTGATAAAAATAAAGATTATTGAAAGAAAAGACCATCCTAAAATACACGACGAGATAAATTAAGCAACATGGCTATAAAGGAGTAGAGTGGTGGTGGTTGATACGAGATATAAAAATTATTAATAAAACACCAAATATAATCCTAATGACGATTAAAAGGAGGGACGTCAGGCAGGCCGTGAAGCAAACGTGTAAGGCGGTTGCCGAGACTTCTAGAAAGTAAAAAGAAAACAAACCCCATTGATAATCATATTCAATTTTTAAAATCTCAATGACAATAAAAAGGAGAAGCAGCGGGCGGGGTGTATAAGAGTATAGTTGCAGAGCCGCCGACGATTGACGGGACTTCTAGAAAATAAAAAAATGAATTCCAACGATAGTTATGTTCGATTTTTAGAATCATAATGACAATAAAGAGTTGGCGGCGGACGGGCTGTAAGGGGCATAGTGACATCGTAAGATGGGACTTCTAAAAATTATAAAAAAATAAACTGCAAGTCCAATTTTTAGAGGCTTGAAACTTCTAAAAAGTAAAAAAAAATGATAATCATGTTCGATTTTAAAATCTCAATAACAATAAAGAAGGGAGGCAGCGGGCGAGCTATAGAGGAGTACAATGGCAAAGCCGCTGACGGTTTGGCGAGACTTCTAGAAAGTAAAAAAATGAACCCAAACGATAATTATGTTCGATTTTTAAAATCTTAATGACAACTAAGAGAAGAGACAGTGGATGGGCCGTAGAGGAGTATAATGGCAACGTTTGACGGGACATCTAGAAATTATAAAATGAAACTCAACGTGACAATAAACTCTAAAAACTATAAAATCCAATTTTTAAAGATTCCAAAAAGAATGAATATAAATAGTGGTAGATTGAGCAAGCAAATAAAGAAGGAGATGACATAAGGGGTAGCAACTGGTGTGACTTTTGAAAACTATATAATTAGAAACACGAGGATGATAAGGTTTGGTCTTTCAAAATCTTAAGACAATGAGATAGCTAGATAGCTATTTAATAAATTTTAAGTAAAATCATACTACAAAATATATGATTTTGTTTGGGTGCTAGCCGCGCAATTGCGCAGGCCACCCAGCTAGTTTTATTTTAAAAAATTATAAAAATTATAAAAAATTAGTCACACATAAAATATTATTCATGTTTTATCATCTAATAATAAAACAATACTAATCATAAAAAAATTTCTAATAAGACAAACGGTTAAACATTGAACATGAACAATACAAAAGTGCACTTATTTTGGGACAGAGAGAGTAGTACTGCTACTCTTCGTTTTGAAATAAATAAACTGATATAAAATAATATATATGTTACTAGTAGTATTATAAATCTGAATAATTTGATTTATTTTGGGTTGAAAGGAGTACATGTTTAGGTTCATGCACCCATGTTTAGTCGTAAACTAGCTGCACTAGTATTTTCCAGACACTGTTGTGTTGGGAGTATTCCGTACAAAAGTGGGTGTTTAATGAAAAATAATCAGAATTGTAACCGGAGAAGAGTTGATGCCTTTGGTGTTGTGTCAGCGTGCGTGTCTCACTCTCACCCCTGTCGGCATTTGGAGTGGCCAATCATGCAAGCGTCCATGTACACAAACAATCTCGACGACCCAGGTGAAGACTTGGACCGGGCAGCGGCCTCACAACTTGGATCATTCGGCGACACGGCGCATCAAAATCATTCGTCGACTGATAGCTATATGCTCGGACATATATGCGCACACACAACAAAACGAAATTACTAGTACTAGTAAGTCCTTCCTCCGTTCGAAAAAAAAATCGTTTAGGACAAACTTAGAAATATAAATCATAAATAACTCCTAAGTTGTTGTGTTTAAAAATATAAAAATTATATAAATAGATTTGTCTTGAAAAATACTCTCATAAAATATACATATACCACTTTTTAATAAATATTTTTATAGAAATAAGAAGTCAAAATTATGTTTTGAAGACCATATCACTATCCAAAACAACTTCTTTTATGAGTGCTGAGGGAGTATTAGTACTACCAATTTACCACAAGTCGCTCGAGTGGTGAGTTTGGAATTGTTACCTAGATATAGCTAGCTCCTGCCGGTAACGAAAAGAAGTCATCGTTTCTTCCACTGCTACTTTTCCACGTGCAATTGCCAGGTTGTGAACTTATCATGTTGCCCTCTCGAGTCGCCGTCGTAGACTGAGTAAGAGTAACATATACACTGATGTGCCAGACATTTTGAATCTTAGATATAGAAAAGCAACGATATTCTTAGAACAGGTGGAGCAAATTGTACTCTTTAAAGAAGATATATAAAATGTCAAGTAAAATGACAGCTATCTATAAAACCATACGAAATAGGTGGAGCAAATTACATAAGTGTAAATGTTACTAACATTTCGAAGAAAATAACCTCGAGGAACACGATGACACGACGAGCGGCACGCTTCCTCTTATCGTGTGTGTAAAACTGATCGAGACGCCACCTTCGTGAGCTTTCCTTTCCGAAAACGACACGAGCCTAAAAAAAAGGGCGAAGTGGGATGCGAGAGAACATTCCGTATCGCGCACTAGTAAACAGCGGGTCCCACAGACAAGGCAACCTAAACGACACTGACAAAGCACTAGCAAACGTGGGCCCCCACAAACCCCATGGCCCACGTGTCAGTGACGCAGCGGCACACGCGGGGGGTGGGAATCCAGTCCGGTCAGACTCCACCATCTGTCGTTTAGAACCTCGCAGTGGGGCCCACTTGGCAGTGAAGCGGGAGGGCCTCCCAGTGGGGTCCACTTGGCAGTGAGGAGGAGTGGGGGGATGGTGGTCTCCACCCGCGTCCCCCCGCGGGCTCCGCGTGGTCAACTCGCCGGAAGCCGAAATAGGCAGGCAGGAGGCCGCCCAAAAAGGCAAACACCTTGCGCGCACCACGCCACCACCTCCACTTCGCTCGCTCCCGCTCTCGCCATGGCCGCCGCGCCCGCGCCATGAGGTGGCCACCGCCACGCCACGCCACTCCTCTCCTCTACCCTGCCGCGCGGTGCTGTTTCCTCGTCCGTCCCCATGCTCCCGCGCTGCCTCGTCGCCGTCGCGGTTCTCCTGCTCGTCGCGTCCCACGCCGCGCGGGGGGAGGAGCGGGCGCGGCGGCGGCGGCTGCTCGTTAGGCAGGACGTGCTCGCGCTCCACGGCCTGCGCGGGTCGATCGGGGTGCGGGCGGAGTACTGGCCGGTGAAGCGCTACCCCTGCAGCTGGACTGGCGTCGTGTGCCGCGCCGGGCGCGTCGCGGAGCTCCGGCTCACCGGGCTCCGCCGCACCCGCGCGGGTGCACGGAGCCAGGGGTTCACCGTCGACCCGCTGCGGGAGCTCACGGCGCTCGAGGTTTTCAACGCCTCGGGGTTCCCGCTCCCTGGACGGATCCCAGCGTGGTTTGGCACCGGCCTCCCGCCGTCGCTGGAAGTCTTGGACCTCCGCTCCACCTCTGTCAATGGCACGCTTCCTGCGGATCTTGGCATGTCCGGGAACCTGACGATCCTTGACCTCGCCGGTAATAGCATCTCCGGCTCGATTCCGGCGACATTGTTCCTCATCAAGGGCCTCAAATTTCTCGATCTTTCTGACAACAATCTCACCGGGGAGCTACCAAACGTGTCTGTCACTGCCGGTGATGGAACCGGAGTTTTCAACGCTTCCGGGAATTCGTTGTACGGTGCCATTGGAGATGTGCTTGGGGCCCTCAGGAAGAGATTTCGTCAGGTTGATGTGTCGAGAAATTACTTCACTGAGGTGGTTGGAACTGGATTTGGGAACAGCTCCGATGGATCAGTGGACATAAACATGAATTGCTTGTCCGGATCAAGCCAGCGAAGCCAGGGGGATTGTGAAGCATTCTACAAGAGGATTGGGGTTTCATTGCCAGAGCCACCAAATGCATTGCCATCACCAAGCAAGAAAGGGGTGAAGTGGAAATATGTACTTGCCGGAGTCCTGGCAGCCACAGCAATTTTGGTGGTTCTTTTCCTTGTAGCATTAGTGTTCTGCTTGATGAAGAGTGGGGGACGGCGACCGAGAGGAAGAGGGTTGGAGCAGAATGAGGAAGGGATTCGTTCAGGGCGCAGGAGTAGCAGCGTCAATCCTGTGATGCTGTCATCCATGGCAGCATCACCGGCAGCAAATGGTGCTGTGAAAGGTCTGCCTACCATTGTAGATGAGTTCACCTATGAGCAGTTGCATAATGTTACTGGGGGTTTTGGGGATGGCAATCTTGTCAAGCATGGGCACTCTGGGGCCATTTACCTTGGTGAACTGGAGAGTGGCTTCAATGTTGTTGTCAAAAAGGTTGATCTGAAGAGCAGTAATAAGAACTTGGGGGAATTGGGCTTCCTTGCAAAGAATTCCCATGGGAGGATTGTTCCATTGCTGGGGCATTTGGCCACAGATGAGGAGGAATTGCTGGTCTACAAGTACATGGCAAAGGGAGACTTGACTTCCGCATTGCACAGGAAGTCAGTGGATGCTGAGGAGGGGCTGCGCTCGTTGGATTGGATAACAAGGCTGAAGATCGCCATTGGTGTTGCTGAGGCATTGTGCTTCCTGCACGATGAGTGTAGTCCACCATTGGTTCACAGGTATGCCTAGTGATATTATTGGCCTGTTAACTAATTTGCTAATATAACGTGCAGCTGATTGGTTTATAGTTAGTGAAAAATATTTTAATTGCAAAAAGCATCTGACAACTGTGCTAAGAAAAGTTTTAACTTTAACGCCATCATAAAAAAGAGCGCGGAAGTTCCACATGTTATTTTTAGCTCACATGAATTGCCAATTTAATGAAGAAGCTGCACTGATTATGACAAGTGCGTGAGTGAAAGAAACAGGACAATTTAATATATTAATTTAAAACTGTTTCTAGTTACACATTTGATAGTCTTCTACTTAGCCTCTTGTGGCCCTATTGCATCAGTTGGCCCACTAATTCTTTTTCTAAGAAGTATAGCTGAAAGGGGAAAACAATATGTGCGAAGCTTCCCTGACAAACTGTTTACTTGTGAGGACATGAAATCAGAAATCCCACATTTAAAATATAATATTATACGGACTATTTCACCAAGTTGCATTGGATCCGTATCAGCACTACCAATACTATCTGACTGCACTGAATTGATTTTTAATGATTTTTCCCCAGACGAACTGCTTGCCTTTCTGAACTTTTAGAATGCTGCTTCTTGTTATTCATGTGCATATGGCTTTGTTCACAACTTCTAGTGTGCAATGTATTGTAGGAAATCAGGAAAGTTTCATGCAAGTATAAGTACTGTACAGTATGTATAATTCATTATATGATTATACACTGTCTAACTATGTGAGAAACTCATGTCTCTATCATGAAAAAAATTTGCTGCAGTTATTTTATGGAACTTATCTTTTGAGGTTTAGTGTCATCAATCATTGTAGGTAACTCAATGCACTAAATATCGATGTATTTGGTGCTAGTCATCTTTTATTCCAGCTGCATGACTTAGCTGCTTCATATTTCTATTTCATTTTATTTTACTCTGCAGTTCTTATTTAATGCATGCTGTTCAAGTTCTTGGATGTTTTAATTACTTTCAAGCCAATCTTTTTTCCCCTTATCTTTTCATTATAACTGTAGAGATATCCAAGCAAGCAGTGTGCTTCTTGATGACAAATTTGAAGTGTGTCTTGGAAGTTTGAGTGATGTATGCACTCAACAAAGTGAGGGAAGCAGGAGTTTCTTCTCCAGGATGTTGAGATCATCAAAGTAAGACTTTTATAATTTATCGTCTCCTCATTTTTGTGCATGAGTTCAGCATGGGTACAACTGTTCTTATGATCTTACTAATTGCTCTGAAAATTGAGTTCATCATCCTTTTAAAAGAAACTTGATTTTATGATCACCTGAACGGTGCTAACTTAAGGTTGCCTTTAGCACTAAAAAGTACTAAGACAAAAGCAATAACTTCTTTATGAAGTTAACACTTTAACCTAAGTTTAGTTATTGAACTGAAGTTCATGTACTGGATTTTGTTAACTTAAGTTTATGGCGGCTGTGTTTTTTTTTGGGTTTGAGTATGTATGAGGGGACACATATTCATTTGTAAGTTTTTCTCCTTACATGAATTCTTGTCAAATGACTTCTAAAAAGGAAGTTCTCATCAAGAGTAAGTCTTGTAAATTAATGGCCAGACCCACACAAATAAAAGAAGAAACCCTACCACCTGCAGATCATAAAATATGGCAACCCACTTGTTATTTTGTTAACATGGCAACGTCACGTTTGCTATGTAACTTTAGTCTTTGTTTAAATCTGTAAAGAACATCGGGGCCTTGCTTAAACACTGATATTCGTCTCTTTCTTGTGGCAGGTCTCTTGACAAGAACACATCAGGTGTGTAAAGCTTCTGCATAACTTTTTTATGGATATTTTATAATCTCTACCATTATACTATACAACTATTTGTGTAGGAGTTCTAATGTGCAAAATAAAGATGACCTAACATTACTGTATGCATCTCTCACCTAACAGGTCCACCAGCTAGCTGCTCGTATGATGTATACTGCTTTGGAAAGGTGCTACTCGAGCTAATCACTGGGAATTTTGGTGTGAGTGGCTCAAATGACACTGGTTCAGAGGAGTGGTTGGCAAGAACACTGGATTTCATTGACGCCCATGACAAGGAGGGTCTTTCAAACATTGTAGACCCTTCACTTGTAGTAGATGAAGACCACCTAGAAGAGGTATGGGCAGTCTCCATTGTTGCGAAGACATGCCTGAACCCAAAGCCCTCCAGGCGTCCACTGGCTCGGTACACCCTGAAAGCATTGGAGAACCCGCTGCGGGTGGTGAGGGAGGAATTACAGTCGAATTCATCACTCACGAGTACTTCATCTCGAAGCTCTTGGCATTTTGCTTTTCATGGGGACTCACGCAGGAGCTCGGAGCTCAGGCCAACATTGGGGCAGTCAGCCCGGAAGCAGTCAGTGAAGTCACAAGGAAGTGACGAGGATGAGGACGAGGAGGAGGATTCATTCTCCTTCAAGAGTGCTTCAAGGGAGATTCTCCCGACCCGGTAGAGTTGGAAAAGGATGCAGTTGTGTAGAATTCACCACAGATTAGCAATACATGCTACTGAGATTTCATCTCAGTGTGTATAATTCATCCTCTGATGCGCATCTCCTGATGCCTCTAGGTGAAAAAACTGTGCATATAGGAGGTAGACTTGTTTCTCTTTTCCTTTTCATTTCAGTGTTGTGTAATCTGTAACTGAGATTCTGAGAATAAGTGGAGCACAAGGGTGCGCTGTGCTTGAATGCAAGCGGCCAGAAATTTTCGTGGACAAAACCATTTTGTCATTCTGGACTCTGGAGTGTGAATCGAAGCACAAATTTTGTAGTGTAAGCCAAAGGATCAGAGAGATGAATGAATCATCTGCGAAATGAAATTATGTCGCTGATCCAGTCACTGCTGCCTGTTACAAGAACATTCGTCCTGACTATTTTCTGGGTTTTCTGTTCTCTGCTGCTTGGAAGAATAAAATTGTTGTCTGTGTTAAAAAAAAACACACACAATAATTTAGTTTCATCTTACTACAGTAGAAAACAATAAGTTACTTGCTTGGAAGAATAAAATTGTTGTCTGTGTTAAAAAAACACACACAATAATTTAGTTTCATATTACTACAGTAGAAAACAATAAGTTACTCGCGAACGGATATTTTAGCACTAAAAGAGAATTAAAGAAAAAAAAGAGGTCCCACCGAGATTTGAACTCGGGTTACTGGATTCAGAGTCCAATGTCCTAACCGCTAGACCATGGGACCATTTTGAACACAGGGATTTTTACTCTCTATATAACCATACTTGCATCTAGTCTAGCATGGGCCCCGGCCCATGATACGTTCACCTGAAAGCCCACTCATGCGACGACTTGTCAAAGCCCAACAAGCGAAGAAGCCGATGCTTATAGAGGAAGCCCGGCTACCACGCCACGCGCTCATTTCGTCCTAGCCAAGCGGGAGAACTGCTAGGGTTTGCAACACACGACCTCCTCCTCCGCAGCCGCCGCCGCCGCCGCCATGGGACACTCCAACGTGTGGAACTCGCACCCCAAGAACTACGGCCCCGGATCCAGGGTTTGGTAATCCTCTCTACTCTACTGGCAATCCCCAGCGCCGCTTCCGGTAGAAGGTTCGTGCGCCCTTTTTTCTCTTGGATTGCTTGACGAGTGCTTACGGATTTGTGGTGTGGTGTCGATTTATTGTTGCAGCCGTGTTTGCGGCAACCCGCATGGCTTGATCCGGAAGTACGGGCTCATGTGCTGCAGGCAGTGCTTCCGCAGCAACGCCAAGGACATTGGCTTCATCAAGGTATACTCTTCATTTTTTTTTAGGTTGCTAGTTGCTATGCAGGCTCAAGTTAGTAGTTTTACTTTTTGATGGTGCAATTGTTTGGTGCAATAGTGTTGCATCCTGTGTGCGGTGTTGTGGTAGTTCCTAACGAAATAGCGATAATGTTACAAACTGTGCCATGATGTTCCTCTTGCCACGTTTTATTTCCTGCTTGACAGCTTGTGTATTGTGTTATCCGTTGTCGCCTCATGTTCCCATTCTCATTTTGTCAGTTCTGTTCTGGTCGAGCTGGTATGAATAATTACAGATCATAAGATGGCCAGTTAGAATTGGAATTGATGCACACGCTGTTTTTGTTTCTGAGATTATCTTTTGCAGATGCCAATACTATAACAATATCAGTTAATTTTGAAAACCTGCCTTATTTGTTATCTTCACCACTTATCCAACATAGTATGAGTATGTGCCATGTGCCCCATGTGAGCTCATTAGCTATCACTTGTAGCTGCCTTCTAAATGTCAACACTTCAAACGTATCGCAAACATCTCTCTGTAGTTCAACGAATAATAGGAGGATCTATTGCTAATCAATAGACTACAACTATCATCTTTCATATGGGTTCCTTCTTTTATGTTTTTCCTTTTTGATATGTTGCTTCCAATTAAAGCAGGGTAGTTTCCTTTTGTTAAAAAAAAGTTACTAACCACAATTCAAAGGCTACCTCTTGCTTAAAATATTAATGCACCCGGTTTTATGCTAGAATTGTGGAGATGTTAGAATTTTCCACATCGTCTCATCTTATTGTTATGGAATACTTGAATGAATGTGGTTATTTACTTATTTTATCGTGCAGATGTAATGCACCCGATTTTATGCCAGAATTGTGATGTTAGAATTTTCTACATTGTTTTATCTTATTGTTCTGGAATACTTGAATGAATAAGCGGTTATTTAGTTATTTTTTTGTGCAGATGTTTGTGTTATCTAGCTTTTTGCTGTTATTTTAATCCCTGGACCTCTCAAAGTGCATCTTATTCATTTGCAGTACCGTTGAAAGTTGGGAGCTCAAGTGGAATGGGAGCTTAGACCGGGAAAATTTTTATGGAAGTGTAAAAGCCTTGTCGAGTATTATCCCTTTTGATACAATTGTCGTCTTATGATATGTAACAGATTATTGCTATTTGAAAGTGAGTTATGGTCTGATGGACAATACATGTTCTGGTATTAATTCTCATATTATCGAGCATGTTCTAGTGCTGTAATAGAAGATGATTATATGCTATCTTGAGTAGCAAGCTTACCTTATTTGTGATGCTGGCACTTTGACCCTTAACCGGTCTCAGCTTGCTTTGATATCTTATATGCTTTATTATTAGATTGTTTTGATAGTTCAGGCTGACAATTTGGCCGGGTACAATAGGCAACGGCCATTCGGCCAACGGTGCAAAAATGCCAGGTGGCACTGCACAAAGATTTCAACTCGACATATGGGACAATATGGAGATATTTCGCAGCTGGATAAAGTATTTCGTCTAATCTTACTGTGTTTTGTACAACAAACAGTAAATTGATGGGTTTAGAGGTGATTTTTAACTTTCGTGAAAATTGATGGGTTTAGAGGTGATTTTTTAACTTTCGTGAAAGTATAGGGTACAAAATGGAACCTGCGAAGGAGCGACAAATCTTCAATTGAGCGTCTGAACCTATAAACAATAAACTAGTAAGATATATTAGTATAAAGAATAATATTGATAATATAATTTACTCTTTTTTCCGGACTATATAATGTACTCTACGATACATGTTTTTTTAGATAAAGTTTATTCTACATGTTTGTCCAAACAATATTCTTGTATTTCCATTAATGCCATGGTAGAGTATCAGACGAGCCGACCTCCAAGCCTCACATAGCATTGCTCGAGCCGAGCTCGAGCCTAACCTCACGAGTTCAGTATTAGGATAGGGCGATAGGCTCTAGAGCCCCGACTCGGCTTTAAGCCTATTCAGGTTGGCTCGCTCGAGCTCGGCTCGTTCACCGCCCTTGGTCCCAAATTCCCCTCCGCCGCTCACCGCCTCTCTCTCCATCTCACTAGCTCCGGCGGCGAGCATGCCCTAGCTTCGTCTCCATCGCACTCGCGGCCTCCTCGAGCAGGTTTGGATCCAGAGGCGACGCCGCCGGCCTCCATCGCATCGCGGTTCGAGTCGAATCGAATCGAAGGTATTTCTTCATTCTTCTTCTCAAGTCGCTCTTCCTCCCCCTCGCTCAGCTTGGATTGAACATCCATTCAGAATTTGATTGGTGTTTGTTTAAATCCAATTAATCCATCCAGTTTCCTGTCGATTTCATGCGTGATGAAGTACTAATCGAAGCAATTTGTTTCCAGGATCAAGAAAAATTGGGGGTTCAGCTGAGCTCTATGCCCCAAGTGAGGTCTGCCTCTGCCGAGAAGCCGATCGGCAATGGGCGGCATGGACACGACAAGAGGAACAGAGCTTTTTCAATGCTCTGCGCCTGGAAGGAAAAGTAAGACGCATCGATGTTATGATGCTACGCTGTTTCTTGCAATCTGATCAATGTGTGCGCTGATCGATAGATGCAACAATAACTTTTCCTTTGTGTTAGAATTTTGAGAAGATCACGCTCCATGTCCAGAGCAAAAACAAGGATCAGGTACACCATTTTTAGCCAAGAGGCGCAAGATGTTCATATGGTATTTAACATTCTGTATTGATACGTTAGGACGTTGAAGCAGTGGTAGATACACATTAGATCGTAAATTTAGTAATTTTTATGATAATTGTCGTTCTTTATTTAACCGATTAGGAAAGTTGAATGAGAGGAAGATTCAAGTTAGGCTGTAAATTTTAGTTCTATATGCAATGTGCTAAATAACTTTTCACTATGATGGGATGCCAATTAGAATAGAATAAATCCATTTTGCTTTGAGAAAAATAACAGAAGTAACTGTAATGGGGAAATTGCATTTTCAACCATGGTCGTTGTTGTTGCTTGACATAGTGCCAGCATCCTTTAGCATATATACTTGCATTCTTGCCGATTTTGGTGGTTCAACTGGAGAAGGCTGCAGGGTAGATGGATTACAATCTCCCTCCTTTTAGATTCCCATCCAGATTATGTACTTTCACCTGCAGCCAATTTCTCTTCCTCACTTGCAACTGATCCCTCTTTTTCATTTCAAGTTTCTATAGATATACTTGCAGCTGATCTGTTATGGTAAACTCAAACTTCAGAATATGATGTTTAGAATTGGCACTAAGTTCTATTTAGGCTTTAGATGTATCTCCCCCTAGGTGCATTTTCCCTAGATGTTATCCCCCTATCTTGTCCATCTTTGGCCATAAAGCGCACACCTCAGAAGCTTACCACCTAAGATTCTGCACCTGGAACATCCTGAGAGGAATTTTCCCGCACTGTTCGTTCCTGATCATCTAAGCATGTTTTGTTGACTATGTGGGCACTGGACATGCTAAGTGATAGCTGCCAATAAGTCAATACAGTTTTCTCTCTGCTACATAGACACTTAATTGTCTCTTAACCCCTCACATAGCTAGCATAATTTATAAAGTACGTTCATCCTATATAAAGTTATAGATAATATTTGCATCAATTAGAGAGCACCTGAATGTCTTCTGTTGGACTGAAAATTCATTGCCATTTATTTTTTGCAATATAGGTCAGACATTATTACTATCGTCTTGTTCGACGCATGAAGAAACTTCTTGGTCCTGAGTTCTCACTTGATGCAAAAAATTCGAAGGACATTGTTGCTGCTATGCTCTGCTGGTAACGGAATGAATGTCTACGTGCAAATTAATCTGATTAGATGCAGTCCCTACTGCTTGATATTATTTATATAACATGATTGCAAAGGGTAGTGTTTGGCCTCAAAATTTTGCTGAGCTATCTTCATGATATATATCCTTTTCCTAGTAGGCTAGGAGCCTCAGACTATAGTAGGTACGTGATCCTTTCAATTTACAGAGGATGCGTCTATAATTTTACTTTTTACCCTATTACAAATTGTGACACTGCTATAATGCCTAGAAGGCTAGAACTATGGGGCCTTCATACCAATATCGTATAGACACCTTAACATATTTACTGCTTCTGTTTTAGACTGTCAGACCTGTCCCATAAAATGGTCTCTGAAATTTTGGTGGCATACTTTGTGGTTCATAATATTCTTCTAAAGAAAGATACACTTTTTATTCCCATGCAGATTGCATTCTAGTCTATGCACAAGAAAGACACTGTCTGTTGTTTATTGTCATTGCTTTTGATTTGATCTGATGTTGTTTCTTTTACATTGCATGGAAAACTCTCAGATACTGAATTCGTTCTATGCAGGTGGTCTCTGCTTGAAAAATTTAGTTGCAGTGCATCAAAACTGCATCTGAAGCCTCGGAGATTCAAAACATTCGTGGAAGCATTGGTGCGTGACCATTTGTTACTTTCCAACTCTTTTGTAACTGTAAAAATGTTCATTTTTGTTATTTTTTCTCATGCGATATATCCAACTTTGTAGGGAAATCAACTGCTAAAGGATAGGAATAAAACCAGAAAAAAGTGTCCACGAGGGGATGTGTGCCTTTCTTCTTCATCTCCAATTCTGAACAGGACTCCGGGAAATGAATCTTCCTCAGTAAAACTCCTACCTGTGGATGTCTCAAATGGTAGCAAAGTAGCATCTTCGAAAGGGGCAGTTTTCAAGCGGGGTGCAGAACCAAATTCCAATAACAAGTCAGGTTCAACTAAAGGGGACCTCTCTGCCACAATTACCGTGAAACAGAAAAAGAGAGCAGGTAACACTGCTTTTTTGTTTTGGTTTCAAGTGGCACACCCTTACTATTTTCGTTTTATGTGATATGTAATCTGTATGTTTTAGCTAAATGTCTATAATCTAATAAATTTTATTATGTGAGCTTAAAGTATCGAATTTTCCTTACAATGGTTTTGAGACCAGTGGACTTGTATTTTAGGTGGTGGCGTTGCATCTGCTGCATATAGAAAATGGGAGAGAGATGCCATGGCTGGTGTTTCTTTAGTCGCTGATGCAGCTGAAGAGCTCGAGCGCAACACAGTGAATGTTGATGCAAGAATGTTATCTCCCTCACCAAGCAATGTTTGTACTGTTGATGGTATTCTTTCTTATCACTGTTCTCTGACTAGAAATGGCTGGTACAGGTTCCTATTGTCTTGATGTTTTTATCCTTCACTGGCAGGTCCCGGCACAAATCATATGAATGAAGCAGATAAACAAGCACCTGCAAAGCTGAAGTTGCAGTTATTTCCAATAAATGAAGCCACACAAAAGGCATTGGAAAAGGTAAATATGCCTATTTGTTTCCACCAAGCTGCAATATGAAATTATGAATCATGTGTTTCCTGCAGCAGCTGTGTTAGCGCAACTGCTATTACTGGTTTACTATTGGCCCGGACACTCAAATCACTGTGGTTGATAAAATGCCTCAGGATAAATGGGACTAATGGAATGTGGAGTGCAAATAACCTTACTAGCACTATTTGCCGTATGAATTTTCGATGGTGTTTTGAGATATTCTGCTCAGTTTTCTAACTTGTTAGCAGCTTGGGCATGATAGTCCTATCTTCTTTCAACAGGATGAACATAATCCACATCTGGAACTCACAGTAAGCGCTAGGAAGAAAATATCTTCTGTACTAGAACATCTTAACCGCAAGTGGGGCAGCTCAAACATTGCGTCTGGAGAGCTTTTGCTTTTTCCATATTGTGCTAACCAAGAAGATTTAGCTACCTATCAGAGATGGACCACAAGAGATACAGTTGTGGTGGCTGATGTTTTTCTTTCTGTGAATAGTCCGCCTGTTTTTCGATTAAGGTATGGATGAGTTCCTGGGTAACAAACTATAATATTGTGATAAGACCATTTGTTGAAAGCCATATGGATGACTTTTTTCCAATAAGGTATGGTTGGTTTTCCCTTGCTGAGCTTGAAGGAGGAAGTGGAATATCTTCAACTCATTTTAAGAATTGCATGATACCTGAAGACATCCATGCCAAATCTCCCTCAGAGGCTTGTGTGCAGAAGGATGGTACTTTTCTCAGTAGTTGTGCTCCTGATGAACACCTTTGTAATTCAAAAGATCGGTCGGCATTATTTCTTGCTATGACATTTAGTACAGGCAAGAGCGCTAAGGGGCAAGAGCTGCACAGTGATTTCCCCACCTCATGGTTTAGCAGGCAGAAGCAAGAAAAAGTTTCCACAAACCAAGTTTTAGAGGTCCAACTTCAGTTCCATCCAATTTTTTGTCAAGTGAACATTGATCTGCTATCTTCTAATTGCTTCTATTATACTTCAGGCTAATCTAGGGATGGATTGTGCTATAATATCTGAAGGAGAGTGGGCAGATACCCTTACTGATATCAGTGTTGGATACTTATTAACAGAAGCATCCGTAGGCACTAATACAGATTGTCCAGGGACAGCTATTGCCAAAAACACATTGTTTCTTGAGAATCCCTGCAGCTATGATTCATTTGATGCTGCTGTTGCTCTTCACGCTTCTCGTCATAAAACAGTAGAGCAGCCAGCCCTTGCATCCCATTCGACCATCTGGGGTGCTGAAGAAACCTGTGATGAGTTCAGTTTTAACTTGGCAGCATCTAGGAAGCAAGAAAGTTCAAACACTTCAGCTAGCAGCTCTCCTGATAGTGACAGTGGTGTTCTTCCTTCAACCTCACAAGGGTTTCAAGGCTTTCTTCAGGTTTGTTTCCATCTCTTGGTTTCTTGTAGAATAAAACGACTTTTTATACATCAATATTGCTAATCTATGATTTATTTCATGTTTGCAGGACTTAGCTGGAGCAAAGGTTGCTGATAATCCTTGTATGGATGATGGCAAACATATGGAGGCACTTTGTGCCAATTCTCCACCTCGAAGTAAAAGTGATTCTGGGTTAAAGCATCAATCTCTAGCTGACTTATATTGGGTACTAGACAGATGTCCTATCCTTCCTGCTTTAGTTTCTAGTATAATCTATCAACACAGATCATAACTTGCTATGTCTTCTCTTTGGATAGGCTGATTCACTTGGACCACTGGACTTAGAGTTACCATCCGTGAGATACCAAGCTGAGGACTTACTCTTAGGAGACAGTCAGAATAGTTGGAATCGCATGATGGTGAATAGCCTGGATGCGTTTCGAAATCTGTCATTCTTCATGGCAGATAAGAATGACTCAATCCCATCCATCATGTAGAACTGTGAATTCTGGGCTCCGTTCATTGCTCTCATCGCTCGCTCCGTTGGCTAGTGAAGTACTACCAAGGATGCATCTCGCTGTAGAGGAGGGTTTGCATTGTCCAAGTGAAGCTGTTTGTGGGAAATCCAACAGCTGCGGACTTGCTGTTCTTTGCAGTCAAGAGGGACGCATTCTTCTGTGTAAGATATATAGTGAGAGCTGTACTAACATGTTACATGTATCTCGTGTAAGTTGTGGTGTCCCTGTACAAAAAGCTCACACAATCGCTTGGTTACAGTAAAGCTTCTGATGACTGCCGTGTATACAGGTATGCTTCTGATCAATTGCCCTGAACCGTTCTCAGTTTTGCTTTGATATCTGAAGTTTATCGGCATGCTGTGCTGTTTATGATAGTATGCGAGCAGCGTTAGTTTCTGCAAGGCGACGCCAGAATTTTCTGATGGGTTTTGGTTAGGCTGGAAACCTGACCAGTACATGTGAGATCGCTCAGTTGGGCTTCTCCCAATTAATTTTGGGCCATACCCATAGGTAATTTTGTGCTTCTCCCTTCGGCCAGATTCCTCAATGTTCGCTGGATATGTAACAGCAATTCAAGGACATACTCAGACATAAACTCAGATCCTAATCACGACCTATATAACAAGCTGCATTACATCGAGTAAGAAGTGTAGAATAATTAGCTCATACGGACTCGTCAACAGATGAGCTTCCCAAATAGGGTAAAGGTATAATCTGATCGTCGTAGAAGTAGAAACAATGGCACCAGAGATAATATCGTTTTCCGTAAAGTAAAGAACTAGATTCACGAATACCATCAATATCTACTAGAGAGGCAGCGAATCGTCCATTTTGTTTCCCTTTTTTCTCTCTTTCTCGCCTCTCTATTTCATCCACCATGAAGAACACCTGACATGTGCATGCCATCAGCAATGCCAAACCAGTACGGCAGTGTGACACCATGAATTCGTGCCTTCATGGCCATATCGACGACGACATCGAGCAAGGCATGGTGATTGGTGAGCGTAGCACGACAGTACGAGGGCCCTGATGCTGGCACCATGCATGCCCTTGCGGGCAAGCAATCAGATTGCAGTTGCCGCTAAATTAAAGAGGATTTTCAATGGTAGCAGCAGCAGCAGAAGAGCACGCAACTGCAGCCGTCCGTCGTGCGGTTCATGGTGGCTACTAGTACAAGTTAGAGAGTAGAGAGAGATTTAACTCGCCCAAATGAGTGACCCAAAGCATGGGGATCTCATGTTGCACGCCGAGCCATCCTTCCTTCCAGCACTCGCTCGTACTTATGTGTAGTTGACGAGGAGAGCTATAGATCGGCACACGCGAAATTCGTGCGTTGGTCCACTGAGAAAAATCTGATCGCACTCTACATTTCTCAAAGCGTTTCGATCACATTGGACGGAGCCAAAACCATCCCCACTGCCTGGTTAGACCCAACCGCGCTTAATTTGACCAGCCGAACAACGAAATCGATTTATTACGGATTGTTCCGTTCAATTGCAAAAAAGAAAAAAAAAACCTCTATTAGTAAAGTTAAATTTTCTGGCAAGATCAAGGTGTGAAGGTGATGTTTAGTCTAACACCTCACCAAATTTTGGTTTAGTTTTATGAGTATAAATTTCTTGAATTTCTATATGTTGGTAGGGATTGAAAAGGTTGTGATAGTAAAGTCTTTTAATTCGTTGTGTAAGGTGGTGTATAGGAAGGAGGGACTAAACTTTAGTCTTTAGTCCCTCTCACAAAAACATAAGGGGTGTTTAGATGGGGTTAAAACTTTTTAGTCCATGTCACATCGGATGTTTGGACGCTAATTTAGAGTATTAAATATAGACTAATAAAAAAATAATTTCATAAATGAGAGCTAATCTGCGAGACGAATTTTTTAAGCCTATTTAATCCATAATTATGAAAAGTTTACTGTAGCATCACATTGTCAAATCATAGCGTAATTAGACTCAAAAGATTCGTCTCGCGAATTAGTCCAAGGTTATGGAATGGGTTTTATAATTAGTAGATGTTTAATACTCTAAATTAGTGTCCAAACATCCGATGTGACAGGGACTTGAAACAAGTCCCTACACAGCGTGCTTAGGTGGTGTTTGGATCCATGGACTTAACTTTAGTCTATATATTTAGACACTAATTTAGAGTATTAAATATAGACTACTTACAAAACTAATTACATAAATGAAAGCTAATTCGCGAGACAAATTTTTTAATCCTAATTAATCCATAACTAGAGAATGTTTACTGTATCATCACATAGGCTAATCATGGATTAATTAGGCTCAATAGATTCGTCTCGTGAATTAGTCTAAGATTATAGATGGGTTTTATTAATAGTATATGTTTAATATTTATAATTAGTGTCCAAACATCTAATGTGATAGGGATTTAAAAGTTTTAGTTCCATCTAAATAGGTTCCGACTAAAGTTTAGTTCTTAAAAAAAAACAAAGCTAAAATTTGGTAACGTTAGTTTGGCAACAGATCGAACAAAGCTCTTTTAACACCTAGATGAGCATCGCCGTATTCGCGTCCATACGTGCCGTGTCATCAGGACGGATAACGCACACGCATGCACGCCATGTTACCCCCGAACAGATCACAGGAGGCGTCGTGTCAACCATAGCAGGGGCCCCCGTCACCACTGTAGCAGCACACGACGCCCATCGATCCCGGGAAGCTTCTCCGTCGAATCCCCCCCCGGTTGGTTGGATCGGATCGGAGGAGAGCCGCACGCACGCGCGCGCGCGCGCAGGCCGCACGGCTGGATGCAGATGGGAATATCATGGGATCCCCTCGTATTCTCGTCCGTCGCAGCGAGCGCTGTGGATGATGAGCTGCATGGGCGCCGGCTTGGCTGGCACAGCAGCAGCAGCCAGCGCACGCGAGATTGAATGCGCGACGCGACGCGACCCGACCATCCCTCGGCCACCCAATCGTCGCGCGGATTACTACCGATGACTCGTACTCCCTCCGTCGTACAGCCATAAATTTTCACGCTCAAATTTGATCGTTCATTTTAATTAAAAAATTTTATAATTAGTATTTTTATTATTATAAGATGATAAAACATGAATAGTATTTTACTCGTAACTTATGTTTTTAAATTTTTTAAAAAAATTTTAAATAAGACAAACGGTTAAAGTTGGATGTGAACTACACTTAAAATGGGATGGGTGAATTACTCCCGGAGGAGCCCAGCCGTGAGCTGTCCCCAGCCTGGACTCCAACGAGAGAAAACACACACTAATCACAGGCGCAGGTCACGCTCACGCTCACATCGCGCCGCTGACGCGCGGGTCCCCCGTGCAAGTTGCCGTGGGTGCGCATGGCTGGATGACAACGAGGGTTTAGATTAGATTTAATCGTGGCACCAGTATTAGTATGACGAGGCGATTAGGATAACGTATGGAACTGGACAGGTCATCCGTTTTAAAAACAAAAACAAAAACAAGAAAACTGGACAGGTCATCCATCCTTTGATTCCTTTCCATGCTCTATGCTCTATTTTCCCCCATTTTTAAAAGGCTCGCAGCGCATATGCAGTCAAGATCGATCGTCGCTTTTTCGTGCTCCAGCTAGATTAGCCACCTGCTGCAGTCCTGCATGCACCCGTGCGTGCCCTTCATTTTAATTAATCTTTTATAATTACCGGTACTACTAATCTCTACTCCATCCGTCTAAAAAGACAAACCCTGAATTTCCGTGTCAACGTTTGACTGTCCGTCTTATATAAAATTTTTCTATAATCAGTATTTTTATTGTTGTTAGATGATAAAACATGATTAATACTTTATGCGTGACTTATCTTTTTAATTCTTTTTATAATTTTTTTAAATAAGACGGACGGTCCACACGGAAATCAGGGTTTATTTTATTTATGGATGGAGTACAGTTCTTGCACATGAGATCGCATGGGCATCTCTATGACGACCTGGCCTTCGACTTGGAGGTAGTAGTACGTGAGGTTGGGCATTGGATCCTCGAGACATTCCGGCCTCCGCTCGTGGATCGCACAGTGCGCGCGATCGACAGCTCGCTCGCGCTGTCGATCGGTCGCCGCGATCCAAGACGTCTACAGCTCCGGCGCCTGACTCACCAACGTGAAACGGCTGCGTGCTGCTGCTGCTGACTGGTGAGGAAAATGAGTCCGCGCTCCCGAACAAAATTAACGATCGATCCGTGGATGGATGATGGTGAGTCGATGCCGCCTTGGATTTGATGCGGTTTTTCCATGTCGTCGTTGGACGTGTATCAAGATTTCAAGAGGTGTTCTCTCTCTGCTTGAACCGATTTGTCGATCGTAGGCCTGATTCCTGGCAGGCTAATTTCATCACAACACAAGTTAGGCCCTGTTTAAATCACACCTAAAAGTTTTTCATGCCTATCACATCGAACGTTTTGACACATGCATGGAGCATTAAATATAGACAAAAAAAATTAATTACACAGTTTGCATGTAAATTACGAGACGAATCTGTTAAGCCTATTTACGTCATGATTTGACAGTGTGGTGCTACAGTAAACATTTGCTAATGACGAATTAATTAGGCTTAATAAATTCGTTTAGCAGTTTACAAGCAAATTATGTAATTTGTTTTGTTATTAGACTACGTTTAATACTTTAAATGTGTGTCCGTATATCCAATGTGACATGCAAAAACTTAACACCTCTGGATCTAAACACACCCTTAGTACTAAAAGTATGATAAAGATACACAAACTGATGCTAACAAACTGTTGGTCGCAAAAGTGAAAAGACTTATTAACTACTCCCACCTCCCATAATATAGCAACCTAGTATTGGATGGATGGGCCACTTTATAGTATCATGTCAGGTTCGTTGTACAAGTGTCCCATTCAGGTTGCTGTATTATGGACTGAGGGAATGGTACGTGACAAGTATATTATGGTATATTCCCTCTGTTCCAATATATTACAATCTCGTAGGATTATGAATCTGAACATGGATAGGTCTAATCCTATTATAGTTACAATATATTAGGACGGATGGAGCATGAGATAACAAGTTAGTAAATATGGATTGTTATAGCTATAGCTATGGTAACGGAAGAGGAACGTATGTTTAACACATGACACGGCGAATTAGTATGACAAAACAAATACTCTAGGTTTCTATTAGGGCTAGAGAAGAAACTACCAGTTTATATGTTCGTGTTTCAAAACTAGTATCTAGAGCATGTTTGATATGGCTCTAGCTATAGCTCTATTTCTCTTAAAGTTGAAATCTAACCAAACAGTTTCAACTATATCTAAAATAGAAATAGAGTGGATTGGAGTGATCTGAAAAATAAAGCAAAGAGGTGAAAACGGATTAAACCTTCATCCGTTATTCATATTCCCTAATAAACCTTTTATATATATGTTCGTAATGACTTAAAAGTCAATATTAAAAAGAAATTACATTGAAA
The DNA here is from genome assembly GCA_000338895.3 of Oryza meridionalis. Classification (NCBI taxonomy): domain Eukaryota; kingdom Viridiplantae; phylum Streptophyta; class Magnoliopsida; order Poales; family Poaceae; genus Oryza; species Oryza meridionalis. The sequence continues at coordinate 36,121,493 of CM002526.2, read as the reverse complement.
ATACCTTAAACTCAACTTCAAATATAAAGTTCGAAAATTCTAATTTTAGCTTTTGATTTGGTTTATTATGTTAACTGATGAGGCCCTTAGGCCTTGTTTAGTTCCAAAGTTTTTTTTTCCAAACTTCCAACTTTCCACCACGTCAAACCTTTCATACACACACAACTTTTATATCACATTGTACCAATTTCAACCAAACTTCCAAACTTCAGTGTGAACTAAACACAGCCTTAGCCTTATTCTGTAATGTACTACTACATCCGTCCCAGAATATAGCAATCTATGGGTCACCCATCCTAGAGCAATGTATCTCTTGGGACGGAGGAAGTATTTGAGTTACTTTTATACTCCATCCGTCAAAAAAATCAATCCTGGGTTTGAATCTGGACACATATAAAAAGTCCAATCATAACAATGAAACATAGACACACATACATCCAGATTCATAGTTACGATTGTGCTTTTTATGCGACGGAGGGGTACCTTTTAAAGCTATTATTATAGCACCCCGTAATGGTGATAAAACTACCTTTTATTTTCACCGGAGTTAGATTTCCATAAAAAAAACCCCAAAAATGATTTCCCACTTGGGACGAAAATTATAAATGACATTTCCATCAATTTAGTTACACTGACAGGTGGGCCCGGACCAATTCCGACTAGTCCCAGGTGGCCCAGGTCCCAGCCTCTGTTGCTGGAAAGCAGCTAGTAGAAAAGAAAAGAAGCAAACCCAACCAATCAACCAACCGAGATCATCTCCCCACTCATCTCTCATTTCGTAACAGCCCAACACAGCCAAGCAAAAGCCACAGAGCCGCACTCGCACTGCCCGTTCGGATCCGGCTAGCTAGCCTCCAGCTCGCCTTCCCCTTCATGCCAGCACGCGTCCCCACATCCACCCACCACCTCACCCACCACCCCCACTGACACTCGGGCCCCACCCCATCGTGGACCCCACAAGTCAGCGACTGAACCCCGCCTTCCCCAAGCGTGCGCGTCTCACCCGCCTACAGCTCACCGGGATCCAGCCTGGCTAAACTCCTCCTCCGATTCATATACACCCTCCTCCTCCTCTCATCTCATCTTATCCCAAATTCTCTCTTCTTCTTCCTCGCATCCATCGCTACCGATCAGGGGCAGAATTTGCTGCTGCTTGATTTGTGATTTTGAGGTCGCGTCGCGTCGCCATGGACCCGTGCCCGTTCGTGCGGGTGCTGGTTGGCAACCTGGCGCTGAGAATGCCGGTGGCGCCGCCGGCGGCCGGGGCGGGGGCGGGGGTCCACCCGTCGACCGCGCCGTGCTACTGCAAGATCCGGCTAGGGAGGATGCCGTGGCAGGTCGCCGCGGCGCCGCTGGTGGTTGCCGATGGTGGGGAGCAGGCGCCGTCGGGGGCGCTGGCCGCCGCGTTCCATCTGTCCAAGGCGGATTTGGAGTGGTTCGCGCGGAAGCCGTCGCTGCTGTTCTCGTCGTCGTCGTCGTCTCGCGGGCCGGCGACGCTGAAGGTGGCGGTGTACGCCGGGAGGAAGGGGACGACGTGCGGTGTTAGCTCCGGGCGGTTGATTGGGAAGGCTACCATTCCGGTGGATCTCAAGGGCGCCGAGGCGAAGGCCGCGGTGGTGCATAGCGGCTGGATCTGTATTGGGAAGAAGAGCGGCGGCAAGGGCGGGTCCGCGGCGGCGGAGCTCAGCCTCACCGTGCGCGCGGAGCCCGATCCGAGGTTCGTGTTCGAGTTCGACGGCGAGCCGGAGTGCAGCCCGCAGGTGCTGCAGGTGAGGGGGAACATGAAGCAGCCGATGTTCACCTGCAAGTTCGGGTGCCGCAGCAACAGCGACCTGCGGAGATCGGTGGTTCAGACGGAGCGGGACGCCGCCGCCGCCGCCGGGAAGGAGCGGAAGGGGTGGTCGGTGACGGTGCACGACCTGTCGGGGTCACCCGTGGCGCTGGCGTCGATGGTGACGCCGTTCGTGGCGTCGCCGGGGACGGACCGGGTGAGCCGCTCCAACCCGGGCGCGTGGCTCATCCTCCGCCCCGCCGGCGACGGGTCGTGGGAGCCATGGGGCCGCCTCGAGTGCTGGCGCGAGCGCGGCGGGGCGGGCGCCTCCGACAGCCTCGGCTACCGCTTCGACCTCCTCCTCCCAGGCGTCGACCACGCCGTCCCCTTGGCGGAGTCCTCCATCGCCGCGTCCAAGGGCGGCAAGTTCGCCATCGACCTCACCTCGATGCAGCCCCAGAGCCGGGGCGGCACGCCGGGGTGCAGCCCGCGTGGCAGCGGCGACTTCAGTCAGTGGCCGCTCGCCAGCTACAGCTACCGCGGCTTCGTGATGTCCTCCTCCGTCCAGGGCGAGGGGCGGTGCAGCAAGCCCACGGTGGAGGTCGGCGTCCCGCACGTCGGCTGCGCCGAGGACGCGGCCGCGTTCGTCGCGCTCGCCGCCGCGGTCGACCTCAGCATGGACGCGTGCAGGCTGTTCTCCCACAAGCTCAGGAAGGAGCTCTCCCACCTGCGCTCCGACGTGCTCCGGTGACCGGCCGGTGAGCTTCCCGCGGCCTCACGAGCAAAATTGTACATAAGTAGTTGAGACTCTTTTGACACGAGATGTTCTTTAGTTGGTTCGTTGGTGTGTAAGTGTTTAGAAGTGGTAGTTCAGTTTTGGTGATCAGTTGGTTGAGTTTTAGATAGATCACTTCTTTTTTTTTTCCCTGCGAGTTTGCTTGTGTGATCAAGTTCTTTTGGATTGGCTACTTTACTTCAAGCCAATCTCGGTAACTTCCTTTCAGATGTCTATAATTGAGAGAAATTTGTGACCATATGAACCCGTTTCTTCCAGAACTAGAAAATCGAAAGCTCTTGCGATTCCGATTCTGATTGTGACATGGAATCGACGAGCTTCTCCCTTGATAGAGCAAGTACAATAGCTAGCTACAAACATATTTTACCGAGAGAAAGGATGACATATTTTACCGAGAGAAAGAGGATGAGAGAGAATAGCAGCGGGTCAGCTGACCGGACCCGCTGACCCGCTGTAAACATATTTTAATAAGAGAAAGGATGAGAGAGAAGAGCAGCCGGCTACAGAACTATAGCTAACTGTGTAGCGCGGACTCCAAGACGCAATGTGTATATGACAGCTGGGACTATATATTAATAGTACAGTAAGCAACTATTGTATTGTATGAATTGGTTATTAGATTAGCTATAGATGATTTGGAGCTAGTAGTGGGCTATAGCATTAAACTTGCTCTAACACAAACCCAAAAGCTTCATTTTAGAGTTCGTTTCAGGTGACACTGTACGGCCTTCGACATTGCTTTTGCAAAGCGGCATGAGCGAGGGAGTATACCCTCCCTCCCAAAATAAGTTGAATAAAATTCATTTATATATCTTATTTAGTTTTTTTTATAATTAGTAGTATTTTTATTATTGTTAGATGATAAAATATAAATAATATTATATATATGAATTATTTTTTATTTTTTTTATAATTTTTTTAAAATAAAATTAACGGTCAAATATTGTAAACAGAGACAAGTACTCCAGTCAGGGGTAGATCGGCTCAACCGCTCCCGCTGAAGCAGTGGATCGGTCAAGCAAGCTGCGGCAAAAAGAGAGAGAAAAAGAAAAGGAAAAAAGTTTCCTTTGCCCTGATGAGTTGAGTGAGAACATGAAGGAGCAGGCAGCAGCTGGATGTCAGTGGTGGTGGAGTGGAGTACGGGCGATCCGTCTCGCTGCCGCTGGCAGTAGTGGCTCTGCTGCTGCGGCGAGTGGTGCCAGTGTGGACCGTGGCGTAGGAGTAGTACTAGTGGTGGATGGTTTGTTGGGATTGGCGACTAGGGCCATGCACATTTCCCGTTGGTTGTCTGCTGCCATGGAGCTGTGGCTGGGTCCGGCTCCGGTCCGGTCGCTTTGGGGAAAAAAGGAATCCAACGCAACCACCTCCTGTGCCCACACCACCAGCACAGCTACAGCTCTCTTCCTCTCCTTTTTCTTCATCATGTTTTCTCACTAATTTTTCTTAGTATTTGAACACACGCTGGCGCGCAGTATGCATTTCGCAGCCGGTGTGGCTTTCTGATCCGTTAATTAAGCCGGTTGCCCATGCTTGTCTCGGATCGCTCATCGTCTCTCCATGCGAGACGTCCGGTGATTGCTAATCTAGAGCTGGATGGATGGACAGCTACGGCCAGATGGATGGATATGGGGTCTCGTTCAGTCCAGCGTGGTGTGTTGTGTTCGATTTGATCGATTGATCACGGAGAAAACGATGCGTGCGGCGGACAAGGCGGCGGGCGATTCGCGGGCTGAAATGGCTGCCACGACGACTCAGGAGCGCGAGAAAATTGGTAGTATAAAATTTGTTCAAACAGGTGTTCTCATTGTCTGAAAAAACAAACAGGTGTTCTCATCCGCTTCAAAAACACATCCAAATCATGCCAGCTCAAGCTTTCCTGGCTGTGATTGTACTGTACAATTGTCAATTATAGCTAACGAATGAAGAAAGCTTGTGTGTATTAGCTAGACAAGTAGACAGGTATCCATAAGGAAAAAAGAAAAGGCAGCAGACGATTAGAGGATTTCCAAGAGAGATTGGTCTAGTAGAGTTTACAAGTGAATCACATGTTAGTAACTAACAAGACCTGGCTCGTCAGTTTTCCATCCGCACTGTTCTTTTTCAACTAAATAGATGAGCAAATTAACGGGACTCGCTTTTCAAATTTCTAAACAATATTTTTTTTATAAAAACTTTATGGACATGATTATTTTAATAAATAAATTTATTTTTTAAACCAAAGCCATGCTAAGTTGAAGTTATATCAAGGAAAATGAAAAGTATTTACAATATCACCAAAGAAGGTGAAAGAGAAAGAAACAAAGGAAACTAGGGAAGAAAACATAAAAGAAACACACACTAAATAAAACCTAAGCGGATATTCTCGTGATGTTTTTTTTCTCCACACATGCTCTATAGCTTGATTTCATCTTGTATTTTGGCGAATAGTTGCGACATGATTTTCTCTTGATTTTGGAACAACTTCCTGTTTCGTTCACACCATATTTTCCATGCCACCAATAAATGAATTGACTTGAGTGCTTTAGCCTTGTGTTTTTCCTCCTTGAGATGCTCTTCTGATCCACCATTTCAACGATACTTTATTTTCATCATGTGGATGGTCTATCTCGCTGCAGTTCAGTCTACTCATGACCCTATCTCAGATCTGACAGACAAAAGTGTCAATCTTTAAAAAGATGTTAGGCGGTTTCTAGGTTTCTGTAGTATAGTTGACAGAAACAGTTGTTTGATCATTGTCTGATCTGTAGCCTGTCCGTTGTCCAAATCCTATTCTGCAATAGACGTTCAACTTTAGTTAATTCATTTTCAACTTTATATTAGATATAATTCATTCGTTTGTGACCTTCAATAAACGTTCGCGCGTTTCATATTGCAGCGTCGGATCAGCCGTGGCTTTCGATCGAGCCTGGCTAGCTGGCTAGCAATGTTAACTTGCTCTTAATTGGCACACACACATAAATGCTTAATTTGCAAGTTGCATGGTCCCTAAAACTCGTAAGCTAGCCTGTATATATCTCGGGCTGTACAACTGTACAGTATATAGGTCGGTCCTAGTGTGCTGTAACTTGTAATTGATGTATGCCGTACGTGTTATGTACGTACTACCTACGCGTTGTTAATGCTACTAGTAGTTCTGTACGGAACCGTAGAGCATGTTTGTGTATGCTTATGTGCTGTGCGTTCATCTGATAGGTTGATAGTGTTTTGGTACTATATAATACTTGATTAGTACTATACCGTACAATTAATGTTCTAAATTTCCGGCTATAGCGAAGATAGCGGATGGGGAGGGTAATATCTAGGATACACAAAGTTTGACGCTACAGTTTATCAGCCGACAATAGCTACATTTAGCCGGAGATAGCCGCTAAAACACTGGAATTTAGCTGCACTTAGCGGTGGCTAAAGAGTTAAAATGAAAATGGGGCTTTTAACATGTGTGGCCTGTGAAGCCCACAAGGCCCAAAGACCATACCTAAACCCTAAATCCTCCATCCCCATTCTCTACTCGTACAGTCTCCACTTCTCTCGGCGGCTGTGACATAGAGTGGCGGCAGGGGCAGCGGCTCTTGCCCCCAAGCAGCAGCGGCGACTCCTACCCCCAAGCCCGACTGTGCTTCTCTCAGCGGCGGTGCTTCTCAGGCGACTGCGACTCCCTGCTGTGGCGGTGCTTCTGCCGGCTCCCGGCAGCGGCTGAGGCTGCTGCTTCTCCCGGCGGAGGTGGGGGCTGCTGCTTCTTCCCAACGACGAACGACAACCATTCCTCCCTGTCCCCTACACCAATCCTGCTGCTTCTTGCCTTCTTTCCAACGACGAGCAGCAAGCGAGGAACATGTCCCAACCAGAGCAAAATACAGGCAAGAAAACTTTCTGTGATTTAGATTGTGCAAATGCCAAATGTTTTGTATATGATGTGCCAAATGTTCATGTAAAAATGTACAATTAAATTTTGTGCCAGATTATTTTGTATGACCATGTCCTAAGTCCTAACTCCTAAAATAAAACTGTAGTCTAGCTAATTAGTTTTATATAGCTACTAGCCTACCAGTGATTGTGAAGGATATGAAATAAATGATATGTCAATTTTTAGCTCAAATTCTGTCAATTTTTTGAATTTTTTCTCATATTTTACAAAACCGCTAAATGCTTTAGTTGTAGCTATAGCTAGCTATAGCTGCCCCTAGCTGTTTCAGAGCTCAACCGCTAAGAGTCTTAGCCCGCTATTTAAAACCTTGCGTACAATCCTTTTGCACATTCATGAAAAATGTTCAGCACTACACGAAGTTATTAGCTGGGAGCTAGTAAGTACAAGTAATAGTCTATTTATGTTTGGAATAGTCCTAATTATACCTTTTGTGATGGTCTAAATTATCTCTAAACTAAAAAAAACTTGAAATCCAACACGCTCAACTTTTCAAACCAGAAAAATAATCTGATCACTACTTTCAATGAATTTAGCAATCCAATCAACATAAGAATAACGTAGGATCGACATGTCATATGTCTCACCTCTCTCTATTTCTCTCACGGTGACCGAGCTACCCTCTTGAAGGGCGCAAGAGGTGACACCAGTGACGGAGCTCGAGTTCTCCACAGGGAGGGCGCTAGAGGCGGCAGCCGGCTTAAGCTCTATTTAGAGAGGATGGTGGAGTTTGAGCTCTCCTTATCTCTTCCCACTCTAGATTGGCCATAGCTTCACGACTGACAATTCACAATGTTGATGGACACCATAGCTCGTCCAACCATCGTCTCCTCGAGCTCGAATAGGTGGAAAAGAGGCAGGCGGAGGCAAAGCTCAGGGAAGTGGCAAAATGGACAAGAAGCTCGAGGCTCTTCGACTCCCCAAGCTTAGCCACATGAGCTCAACTAGGGAATGATGTGGAGGCAACCGCGAAGGACAAGCACCTCGAGCCAGGCACTTAGCTCCATAGTTGAGGATGGTTACTCTCTCCCTCCCCCCTCTCTCTCTTCATTTGTAATTACATCCAAGTGGAATTGATGTATGGGTAGGATGGTTAATTCGAACTGCGAGTGTTGTAACTCGGATATTCTGGTTATGTGTAGACTAAGTCGGAGATGTTTACTTGTTCAATCTCTCTCTTCCTTTCTGCGGGATCACTTCTTAAAAAAAAACAAGAACTTGCTTTAAACAAGTACTACTCAACAAGCATATATCACGGTGTATATGCCGTGTATATACTCTTATCGCATTGACGATCGACGAGGATTTGAGTGTGAGCGTTGGGCAGTTATGAAAACAAAGGAAATATATCTCTTGCTGTTGTTGTGTGTGTTGTATGGTCATACAGATCGCATGTGTTTGCTGGCAAAGCGCCAAGTGGCAACACACGCAGGCAGAAAGGCATAACGGTGGAGACTGGAGAGCTGCAAGCGCCAAGTTCGTTGGTTGCATCGATCGATCCGCGGAGGAAACGCTACCGGTGTGTCGCTCTACTACCCCTACTCCTCGCTGATCAGCTGCGGAAAGAGAAAGCTTGGTTCCGATTTATTGTATTAGAATATATTATATTTATTCAATATCTCTTATATTTGAGACCAATGGAGTATAAGTTATGAATGGATAATAGACGTGGGCATCTTTACCCATAATTTTTTTTAAAAAATTAGCCTTTTATTAGGTGGAGAGAGAGGATGGAATAATGGAAGAAGAGATATTCTCATTTTTTTATTCTCTTGTGGCTTACCATAAGCTTTAATGCCTAATCTTGTTGGGCCCCTATCCTGCTATGCAAACCCATGTTCTATGGGCCGAGCTGAAGCTCCATGGCCACCATTTCCTATGGGGGTATTCTTGTTTAGGAGGTGTTTAGATCCATGGACAAATTTTTTTGCCCCGTCACATCAAACATTTGAATGACAATAAAAAAACTAATTATATAGTTTACGTGTAAATTGCAAGACAAATCTTTTAAACCTAATTGCGTTGATATGATAATATGGTGCTACAGTAAACATTTGCTAATGATGGATTAATTAGGCTTAATAAATTCATATCGCAGTTTACATACGGATTATATAATTTGTTTTATTATTAGTCAACAATTAATACTTCAAATATATGTCCATATATTTGTATGTGACACGCTAAAACTTTACACTCTGAATCTAAACACACCCTCAGTTCTTCAGTTATTACTACTACCGGAGCATTGGCATATTGGAGGCACAAAACAACGAGGTTTTCTACGTATACAACGTAGTTGCAGGATGCAGCCACATGGCCCTAGTGCTGCACGCCTGCACCACCACATCACACGCATACAGTAGTAGTACAAGCTGCTGCTTTGACGATTTGACCGAACCAAGAACACCATCACTACGAGCTCTGCGCAGTCAGCTTTTCGAGATTTGATGATTCGTTCGGCCCGATCCGTTGCTATCCTGATCAGATTCTGAACTCCTTTTCTCTCTGCGCCCATCTACTGTTGGTACTGAACTTTGCTACTGTTGCTTTCACGCTGTGTGACTTGTCTGTGCTTTATTGTTTGCTCATGCGACATATATGTCTCTCGTACTCTCGTACTTGCTTGCTTCTCGCTTGGCGTTCATGGTGTCGTGCAAACCCTGTGCTCGGTCATGATACTGTGGCACTTGCCGCTGAGAAAATAACCAGAGATGCAGTGGTGGAGTAGAGTAATTCATTGGGGCGTGAAAGCGTCGTCAGAAATTCATCGGGGCTTGCAGATGCAGCAGTGTTTGTAGCGAGCAAGAGGAAGAAGAAACGACGTTCTCTTCTACTGCTACTCTAGCTTCTTCCTTGCAAATTGCATCTGCAGTTCCAGGAGATAAAATATTTTCTTTTTTCCATTCAGTGCTTTCACAGCTTCATTTTGCAAGGTAAACACACTGTTCTATCTATCTGTTTTCCTAGGCTATGGTGATTCTGAATTACACTGCTGTTCATCGGCCACCCTTATGCTCCGCTGAACTGAAACTCATGAACAAGGCAACTGCATTTCCAATTCTGAATACACATTTGTGATTTGTGGCGCATAACTGGTAGCTATAGATCATGTAATTCCTTTGAACATAGTTAAGCATCAGAAAGTTCAGACTATTTGCTTCCCTTAAAACTTTTCTGATTGCGCCAGTAGGAATCTGGAGCTGAACACTAACAAGTCTACCACCACACACACAAACTGAGACTGATTCACTATGCTGAGGCAGCCATCCAGCAGATGCCACAGATCAAAGAAGCTTCTTAGGCCAAAGCACAGCATCCAGGTCGTCCTGCTAGTCGCCGTCAGTGTCTGGCTGGTGTACCAGCTCACACATTCTTACAGCAACCGGCGACGTGCAGTGGCCGTGGAGAGCGGCGCCGCCGCCGCCGCCATGGACGGTGAGGTGAGGCGGCGCCGGCTGCGCAGGAAGGGCTTCATTGTCTTCGCCGGCGACACGTCTGATGGTGATGGCGTTCGTCGGAGCATCGGTGGCCGGAGCAATGTTGCCACCGAGGCCGAAATGGAACGGGGCGTCACGTCTGGTCAGGTGGGCGATGGTGATCGACGCGGCGAGGGAGACATCGAGACCGGTGAAGAAGAAGACGACGACGACGGCGATGGTTACATTGCCGACGATGGCCTTGCCGGCGACGAAGACGAAGACGGCGGAGATCTCCGTCACCTTCAGGCAGATGAAATGGATGTCATCAGCTTTGGTCCTCACACGAACTCTTCTGACTCCATAGCTGCTGGGCCACTGGTGAATGGCGTTGCAGATGATATGAACAGAACTGCAGTGATTAACACATCGGTAAATGATTCTGGTGTAAGCTTGAATCCTCCTGTGACCGGGTCATTGCGATACAATCACAGAGAAGCAACTGGCAATATTGAGGCACTTGGAGGCTTGGAGCCTACGATTACGAACGACATGGAAGAAGACTGAAAATGGCAGACGGAATGCTCTCCGATGACAGCATGAGATTATTTCGTCCGGTTTGATCTTCGGGACAACTCGCTGCATCTTTCAAGCTGATATAAACCTGTTTATCATGTTACCCTGCTTGTTACTATAAAGCCGTGTATTCATCTACACAATCTTTTTAAGCGAAGCTCATTGTTATTTCCCCGTAACTTCTTTTTTGTTTTCCTGTAGCAATAGTAACAATTCTCACCATTTCCCAACTATGCAATCTGTTGATCAAACGAAAAATTACATCCAGCTTTGACAGCAACTGAACCGTTTAAATTCATAAGCATAAATAAATATCAATTTTCGGAACAGGTTTCATCCAATAAAGAGCATAGAAATAGCGAAGATTATAATGACAGCGTTTTCTGAAACCGGGCAATGCAAAACATATGCATGTGATCACTGCTGTGAACGAAGAAAACATGTAACAACTAACAACACAGTTAAATCCTGATTATCAACACAAGAGTTTTGTCATTCTTATTTATTTGTTGCAAGAAAAAGGTTTCACTGAAAACGAGAATCACTGGAACAACCAGAGAATTTTTCTTAAGCATTCACTGGCCTTCTGATGGTGCACTATTCAGTACTTAATGGTGCTTGTTCTCAAATAGGCCATCGGGTCCTGCATGGAAGAGTTGTATGGTGTGAGAATTTGAAAGCAACACAGTAACTCGAAACAAATACAGAATACGAAACGGAAATACTGACTTGATGATAATGCTAAAGTATTCTACCAATATATAGTTCCAATGTGGATTTCAGGTTATCATACCTAATTCACTGTGATGTTCATGGCATCTGTTACATGCAACTTTGAGCTTTGTATAGCTTCCTATACAAAAATAACAAACTATTCTACATTCCGCTGTACAATAAATCATGGGTGGAAAGCATAAGGCCAGTCTAAAATCTGATTGAATTTATGGTCATATTGTCATAACTACCATTGTTGTTCATGACATATGTTGCATGCAACTCTTAAACATTCATACCAAAATAGAAGATAACGACACCCATGCTAATTATATGAATTTCGAATCCCAGCAATGAGTTCTAAAAGTCGTCATGCAGAAAAATGGAATACAGCTTAAAATTACCATCCCAATTCTCAAAGCTTTCTAGAGTGAATATGCATAGTACAACTATAAGTTTGTGTAGCAAAATGTACACCAAGAACTGGATGCAATATTGCAAGCACAATGTACGATCGAATTCCATCACAATGTGCGGTAAGTATCTGGTCAAACAGTCCCAATTTTTGTAGACTAGGCAATGAAGTGTTCCTCCAACATTGTCATTGTCCTAAGTTTCTTAAGAAATGTGGTCGAATCTCCAAACATGAAATTGTAATATTCTTGCGCAGACAAAAAAAAAAAATCCTTGCAGACATATCTATGCCAATCGTGAATGATATTCGGCAAGTTATCACAGTCAAACTAGTCAACTAAACCAGTAGTTTCATCAGAAAACGATGAACAATCGCCGAGATTATAAACGACCAGAACTGAAGGAATGGGTATTTCGGCAAAATGAAAAACCGTAACATGGAACTATCACAGTCCGCATACAAGTACATACACCAGCCATTTCATTTCAGTCAGAATATTAATCGCGATAAATCTTAATAGAACATCGCAACAAGTACACAAATAGATAGGGTTAAGCGGCCATAGCTGAACAAACTTACCCCATGGGAACTCCTTGTTGCGGATGTGCAGATAGGGGTATGCCTGAAACAATAACAGATTCCACGAATCAGATTCATACAATAGGTAATCAAGAACCCCGAATAAACCGAGGACAAGATCTGACCGGCGGCTCGTCGAAGTGGGGGTGGCCCTTGGAGAGGTTGTACGCCGCCAGCAGGGTGCAGGTGACGATCCCGGCGTAGGTGATCTTCTCCCACTTGGCCGTCTCATCTGCGAGAGGAGGGGGATAGGGAGATCGAAACGCGAATCAGAAGCCAATCAGGGGTCAACGAGAAAACCACACAAAAGGGGAAGAGGAGACGGGAGGTGGGACGACTCACGGGCGTCGTCGTGGGCGGAGGAGGACATGCGGCGCCTCGCCGCGGGGGCGGCGGTCGCCTTGGCGCGCGCCGCCAGCGAGCGGAGGCCGGATCTCGCCGCCGCCGATGCCATGGGGGAAGGTGGGGTGTGGGTGGTGGCGCCGCTGGTTTTGGGGGAAACGGGTGGAGACGGGAGAGGAAACTGACCTGGCTGGTGCGCCTCCGGTTTCCTTCTTTATTTCGGTGGGGGTCTTCGTGGGCTTTGCAGTTTTTGGGCTTCAATTGTTGGGCCGTTGAGTTGAAGTCACAGATAAGAAATTTCAACCACTGTCATCGTATTTTTCTTCAACTTCGAAGTCCAACCTACTCATTTTCTGTTAGCACGATTTTTAAATATTTAAAAAATATATATTTCTTAATATATATAAAATGTTTTATTTAAGAAAAATTAAATAAATTTGATCTTCAAGTTTATAATAGTTAATACTTAATTAAACTTGTGTTAATGAGTTTTCTTGTTTCGTATGTGCTGAAAATCTCTATATGGCTTGTTTGGTAACTCGAGGGAAGGAGATTGGGAGTTTACACGAGGAAATTGATAGTGAGATTAAGATGTGAATTTGATTTTTATCCCAATATCCTGTTTGGTAGAGGTGGTGAAAATTGATAGTGAGTTTAGTTGGATATTAGGTCATTAATAAAAACAGATGACCGAGATTTGTTTTGACAAAGTAAAGGAGGAATTCCCTCCCAATTTCCTCCCCCTACCGAGGTATTGATAAGGAGGGAGTTACTTCCTCAATTCCCCATCCCCATCCCACCAAAATTCCCATGTCTCCCAACCAAACAAAACAGTTAATAGCCTCATCACTCTAAACTCCCAATCCATCCTAAGAGCAAGTATAATAGTAGGCTATAAGTTGGCTAAATGCTGAGGTGGAGGAGAGAAGAGAGGAGAGAGAGGAGAAGCGGGCTGTAAATTTACAGCCGGCTTGGACACAGGAACTAAGAAACTCTATGAGAGAGAGACAAGTGGGTCATATATTAATTGTAAAGAGCTAACTATTATATGGGTAGGTTGAGAAAAGACTAAAAGAAATCTTATAGTTAACAGGTCGGCTGTATTATTAACCTTGCTCTAAAAACTCCATCCAACCAAACAGGCCCATAGGAGTTATTAGAAGTTAGGACCTAACTCCTACTAATTCCTAAAGGTAGGAGTATAACTGTTTTCAAAATACAATGCAACGGCAATTGACTAATATAAAGTGTCTGGCAAGAACAAGTCTGAATACACTTTTCTTTACCTTTTCAAAGCTACGTTGAATACACTTTTTTCAGCTTTAAATCATACTACCATAATTCCAACTATAAACATATTTCTAGTTCAAGGGACGTATGATGGGTTGAATAAGGGTGAACTTATTCTTCAGTGTATTTGGTTGGGGGATAGGTGGGATACGGCGATACCTAAAAGGGAATACTCTCTGGGGTCAGTTTTGTACTTAAAAACCGACAGAACTAATCTAATCCACTTTCTTTCCCATTGATATTGATATGTGGGCCACATTCTCTCGTTTCTTTAAAAAGAAAGTTATCTATCAAAAGTATACTGATGAAAACATATTAGAAAAAGAGGGATGAGCCTAACCCATCTAATCTTATCACCAGACCAAATATACGCTAAGTGATCATGGCCATGCAAGCATTCTCGTTTGAAACCAAAATGGGCCGTGCTGAATTGTTAGCACTTTAAAGAGTATTTTGTTAGTGTTTAATTTGTTATTAAGATGTGCCGATAATATACACCGGTTAAAAAAATTGACAGTACTTAAAATTGCCTAGATTTTAGCACTGTAACATTTTGGTATAATGGTAAATCAAATAAATCACGCATTTGGCAGAATCTACTTTCGGACGAAGGTGGGGGAAACTACGATGCTGCCGAGCATCTCCAGCAATAACTCCTATTATAAAGCCCTTAAAGACCTACTAGGGGCTGCCCGAGGATCCAAAAGTTGACTTGAACTTCAGCAACAACCCTCATTCCTCAGGCCACATTTCTCATTCTCTTATATTTTCGATACACACTATATTTATACCTAGTTTAACACCAGAATAATTCGAACATAAATATTTAAAACACATAGAATTCAATCATATTCAAATTTAAAATTTTGAAGACCACAATTCAAATTGAAATTCAAAATTTTCAACATTGCAAAATGCACAATAAAATTCAATTTCCACAATCAAACACATATGCAAGTTCACAAGCATTATATAATTTAAAAAACAACATATTCTATAAACATAAATAGTGAGATGGTCAGACGATAGCCAATGGCGCAAGAAAGGAGAAGGGCGGGGCAGCGTAGTGAGGGGTCTTGTACAACGGGAGAATCGTACGCTAGGGATTTTTCACCTGCGCTGAAAAATGGGTGCTGGTGTAGAGCCAGGATTGGGGCCTAGGGAGAGGATTTGGGTGCCTTCCAATTTTAGGGGTTTTAATAGGGATCCTGTTGGATCTCGATTTTTGTCCTTTGCTCTAAAAATTATTCCTTCACTCTAAAAACTGTTTGAGAGTTTAGTTTAGATGCTCGATGCTCAATAGGGAAGTGTTAATGATGCGATAACTGGCAACCAGAAACCACTTCTCGTGCAATTATTTGAGGTATTGAGTCTGAGAGGAGACTTGTGGATGACGATACCATAATTCAGGGAATAATTTTGTCGGCTCGTCGTAATCCAAATTAGTCCGATCCGTTTACCCCGTCAAGCACTCTTGTAAACCAAAATCAAACGTGCTGTGCTACCGTACACTTTGCTCGAACACTGCACTGTGGTCACTTGGTTCTGAACATACCAGCTCGTTCTCTGACGGAAAGTGCGAGTTCAGTCCACGCCTCGCTCGCTCGATCGTCTCACGTCTCGTTCTCGTCGTCGCAGCCATGCACGTTGCAACGCTTTTGCTCCTCCTGCTGCTCGATCTCGCGGTCGCCAATGGCGCCGTCGACGAGTTCGCCTGTAACGGGTTCGCCGGCGCCGGCGACGGCGAGCTAGTGCTTGACGGTGCCGCCACCGTCACGCCCGACGGCCTCCTGCGGCTAATTAACCGGCGGCAGCGGCGAGAAGGGCCACGCGTTCTGGCCGCTCGACTTCCGCAACGGGGGCGGCGGCGGCGTCCGGTCCTTCACGTCGACGTTCGTGTTCGGCATCATGTCGTCGTTCACCGACCTCGCCGGGCACGGCATCGCGTTCGCTGTCTCCTCGACGCGGGACTTCTCCGGCGCCGCGGCGGCCGAGTACCTGGGCCTCTTCAACCGCACCACCAACGGCGACCCGGCGAGCGGCCGCATCCTCGCCGTGGAGCTCGACACGATGTACTCGCCGGAGTTCCGCGACATCGACGACAACCACGTCGGCGTCGACGTGAACGGGCTGGACTCCGTCGCCGCGAGCACGGCGGGGTACCACACGCCCGGCGGCTCGTTCAAGAACCTGAGCCTCACCAGCCACCGCGCCATGCAGGTGTGGGTGGAGTACGACGCCGGCGACGCGCGCCTCGACGTCTCGCTGCACCAGCTCACCAAGCCGAAGCCGGCGAGGCCACTGCTGTCCGTGAAGCCGGCGAACCTCTCCGCGGCGTTCTCCGACCAAATGTACGTCGGATTCTCGTCGTCGACGGGCTCTGACGACACGTCTCACTACGTTCTTGGCTGGAGCTTTAGCCTGTCCGGCATAGCCCAAGACCTGGACTACACCAAGCTGCCAAGCCTCCTTCCTGTCACGGCCACGGCTGCGTCAACCAAGCACATGGCCGTGAAATTTTGGTTACCTGTCAGCCTATCAGTGACAGTGGTAGGCACTGTTGTTATGTTCTTTTTGTTCAGGAGGCAGAGGAGGGCAATTTATTTTGACCTGGTGGAAGATTGGGAGGTCGAGTTTGGACCGCATCGGTTCGCATACAAGGATTTACACAAGGCGACTAAAGGATTTCATGATGACATGGTTCTTGGTGCCGGAGGATTTGGAAAGGTGTACAAGGGAGTTATGTTGGGGTCGGGTATGGATGTCGCGATTAAGAAAATTTGTCATGATTCCAAGCAGGGGATGAGAGAATTCATCGCCGAGATTGTGAGCCTAGGTCGGCTTAGGCACCGCAACATTTTGCAGTTACTTGGTTATTGCCGACGTAAAGGAGAGCTTCTACTAGTGTACGACTACATGATAAATGGTAGTCTGGACAAGTATTTGTACGGTGAAGGTAAACCTATCCTAAATTGGGCACAGCGGATCCACATCATCAAAGGCGCCGCATCCGGTTTGCTCTACCTTCACCAGGAGTGGGAGCAGGTGGTGATTCACCGTGACATCAAGGCGAGCAACGTGCTACTCGATTCTAACATGAACGGGCGGCTCGGCGACTTCGGGGTAGCGAGGCTGTACGACCATGGCGCCGAGCCGAGCACCACCACCATCGTCGGAACCATGGGTTACCTCGACCCGGAGCTGACGCGCACCGGCCAGGCCACCACAAGCAGCGACGTGTTCGCGTTCGGCGCGTTCGTGCTGGAGGCCGTGTGCGGGCGGCGCCCCGTGCAGCCGCGCGCGGCCGGCGGCGGCGAGCGGCTCGTGCTCGTGGACTGGGTGCTGCGCGCGTGGCGGTCCGGGGAGATCGCCAGCGCGGTGGACGCGAGGCTCGGCGGCGGCTACGCCGCCGGCGAGGCCGAGGCGCTGCTGAAGCTCGCGCTGCTGTGCACGCACCGGCTGCCCGCGGCGCGCCCAGGCATGCGGCGCGTGGTGCAGTGACTCGACGGCGGCGGCGGCGGCGACGTCCTGGACCGCTTGTCGCCGGGGCACATGGACGTGGCCGCTCCGGCGTTCCTGTGCCAGGACGACGACGCCGACGACTTCGTGGCGACGTCGTTCCCGTCGGCATCCACCGCCACGTCTCCAACGACACTCTTTACAGGCTAATAACATTAGCTGTGTACCAAAAGCTTCTTTACTATGCAATGTAGGAGTATTGTGATTGAAGATTGAAGTTTTGTTGTGACGTTTTGGTTTTCCTCAAGTGTGGAAGGAATTAATCAATAAATAAGGTTTGTACATTATACATATGACGCGTTGTTTGGGTAATTCCACACAGAACCAATGGATTTGCCGCACGCACTGTTTAGAAGGAAGACTTTAAACCTGAAATAAGCTAGTGGTTTATTTCTGATTCACATCAATCTGAGGAAAGTCAATCAGTGGACAGTGGTTATGATGTGACTTTAATCCACTGATTTGTGATGATATAACTTAACTTTTCTCAGAGGATTATGATGGTATAGCTCACGAGTCGAGGATACTCTCTGTTTTTAAGAGAGGACTAGTCAGGGACTCAGGGTACAATAGAAATGCAAACGGGGCGCCATTTTACTGGGCCGCAAGGCCACCCCATAGGAACAGTCCACTAACATATAGCGGGCCATTTTACATGGAATGTAGTGGGTCATTCCATGTTGAGGTACTAGACCACTTGGGCCCAAACGACAACTAATACAGATTAAACAGCTCAGGGTGGCCCTTAGCGAATTGCAAAGGAAAAAGGTTCACTATTGGTTCCTCAACTTATCGTCGAGTCTGAAATTCGTCCATAACCGCAATACCAGATATGACGCGTCCCTTAACTCTCAAAACCAGTGCAAATAAGATTCCAAGGCGAATTGAATGACGGTTTCAACTGACATGGCGCCTACATGAGCATTGACATGGCACTTAAAGCCAGAAACAACTGTGAGACCCACATGTCAGTGAATATCCGGTTAAAAAATTGCATCGGGACCCACATCATCACCCCTCTCTTTCGCCTCCTCTATCCCTTCCTCCTCCTCCTCCTCCTCTCTCTCTCTCTCTCCCTTTCCTTGCCTTTGCCAGGACGACGGCTGCTGTAGGCGCCGAGAAGGGAGTGGGAGCCGGCAACCCGCACATACAGGGGATAAGGAACTAGGAAATGAGCAAGCATGATCGGGTCACACAAAAACACCTAGTGTTCCAGCAGGTGTCCTGCACCGAGAGCCAGGACGTCATCGGTTAGACTACCACCTCCACATCAAGGCGGTCAGACTACCACCTCCACATCAAGGCCGTCAGTAGTGATGCCGATCAACTCATCCAATAGGTACTCACCACCACCACACGAGCAACGCTAAGCATCTAGGCATCAGACCTACCACTAGAGCCGACAGACTGACAAATCAAACTAAAATTGGAACATCGACGCGATGATCTTAGTATACCCGAACAGAAAAACTAAACAAAAGTAGGCATTTTCTCCTCACAGAGAGATCAATACTTCACAGATGCGAAACTCACTAGTCACCAGTTTGGCATATGACCTATCCATAGGGTCAAGGTGGCTCCGGTCCCCCTTGCTTTGAGCGTGGTAACCACCAGGTCCACCAGTCCACCACCCGCCAGTCGATTCACTCGATTCGAACTAATCAGTCAAAGAAAATGCCTCCACGACGACGAGCCCTTGTAACTAGGTATGGGTTGGTGGTGGTGAAATCTCGCCATCGAGTGGTAGGGTGGGTGGGTTCAGACACCGGAGAGGCGGAGGCTAGAAAGCCCAAAGGGGGGAGGCGAGAGGGTTCGGTGACGGCGGTTGGTCGACCGGCGATCGAGTTGGATCGGGTTGAGCGGCGGGGGAACCGGCGAGAGAGAGGGAGAGAAGAGGGGAATGATAGGGGGTGATGACGTGGTCTGCACTGCAAAATTTTTATTTTTAACCGGGCACTCACTAACATGTGGGTCCTATGGTAGGCGTGACATCATCGCCACGTAGGTGCCATATAAGCTAAAACCGCCTTGGGAACTTATTTGCACTAGTTTTGCAAGTTGAGGGATGCGACATATCTGGTGTTGCGGTTTTAGGGATGAATTTCAAACTCGACGAGAATTTGAGGGACCTAAAGTGAACTTTGTACCAATTGTAAAGCACTTTAGCTCTTTTCAGTTGTCATATACCGAATTTGAACACGAGGATATGAAATGTATAAATCTATCACTACATGTCCACAGCACAATCCAAAAAGATTTTGAGCACACCTATTTCTGCTACGTCATCATAATACAACTTGCTATATTATTCTACGCTGAATCATTACAACCGTCTGCACTATCGGATATGTTTACCGTGTTCCTCTATTATAAGGCAGAGGATATGCTTTTGTAAGCATTAGCACTACCATGCACTATCTTTGAAATTGTTCAAAAGCTAAACAGTGAATTGTAATTTACTCTATGTTACAAACATTTACACGAAGGAAGTAAAACTTTTCGCAAGACAAAAAAACTAACAAGTAGGTGCTAATGTACTATCTTCCTCCAGAGAGGCTACTCATTGTGCCCATGGTCATCATCGTCTCCGATGGAAGCGATGTTGACATGACAAAAGAGTCAAAGCCTTCATTCTGCATAAGAGCTAGCATGCTAAAGCTTAGATGTGTTGGCTTTAGCTCAGGGAAGGGCATGCCACCTTCAAGATACTGCACAACTTGTTGCATGCTAGGCCTAGCACCGGGCAATGGATGTGAACACAACAACCCTAACTTCAACACTAGGATTGCCTCATCAATGTTGTAGTTGCCATGGAGCCTTGCATCAATTACCTTTGTAAGTGATCCTTTCTGCCAATGCTCAAGCACCCAATCGACCAACATGAGTTGGTTATCTTGCATGGCTTGCTCAACAGGTCTTCGTCCACATGTAACTTCGAGGAGAAAGGCACCAAATGCAAAAACATCGGTTAGAGGGGATGCCTTTCCTGATCGTGCTAATTCTGGGGCTAGGTATCCCATTGTGCCAACCACATGTGTTGTTTGTGGATCAGCACCATGATCATATAATCTTGCTAGACCAAAGTCACCTAACCGTCCATTCATCTCACTATCAAGAAGAACGTTACTTGCTTTGATATCTCGATGAATGACAACTTGCTCCCAATCCTCATGAATATACAATAGGCCAGATGCTACCCCTTTTATGATGCGGAGCCTTTGAGTCCAATCTAGAGTAGGCTTGTTCTTATCATCATATAGGTATTTATCAAGACTACCATTTGGCATGTAGTCATAAACCAAAATAAGTTCACCTTTTCGCCGGCAATAACCTAATAATTGCACGAGGTTCCGATGCCGAAGACGCCCAATACTTACCACCTCTGCAATGAACTCCTTTATGCCTTGCCTCGATTCATGGGACACTTTCTTTACTGCAACCTCCATATTGGATTTCGGTAGAACTCCCTTGTACACCCTCCCAAATCCTCCTATACCGAGCAACATCTTGGCCTTGAACCCTTCTGTCGCTCGGAACAAGTCCTTGTATGTGAATCGGTGCGGCCCAAATTCAACCTCCCAATCTTCTCGCAGCTCAGCATACTTCATTCTCCTCCGGACAAGCAAAACCACCACTACAACCACACCGAGGACGAACACCGCAGTTGCTACGGGCAAAACGATATCCAATACCTTGGATCGTGCCTTGGTGCCATAGAACGGCAGCTTGGGCAGCATGGCGATGTCAATGGCAGGAGCAGGCCCGTCCATGGCGAAGCTCCAGCCAAGAACGTAGTGGCGTGACCTCACCGTGCCCGTCGCCGACGAGAAGCCGACGTACACCGGATCGACGAGCACCTGTGAGAGGTTGTACACGGCGGACACCAGCGGCCTCGAAGGCTTGGACATCTTGAGAGGAGCCATGAACACGCTGATCTGCGTGGTGGCGCCGTCGTAGTCCACCCAGACCTGCATGGCCTTGCCGCTGATCAGGGACAGGTCGTGGAAGGCGCCGGTCTTGTCGTCATAGTAGCCGGCGGTGTTCACGGCGACGGACTTGAGGCTGTTGATGTCGATGCCGACGTGGTTGTCGTTAGGATCCTGGAACTCGGAGCTGAAGATGGTGTCGAGCTCGACGCCGAAGATGTGGTTGGTGACGTTGCCGTTGTTGGTGCTGTTGAGGAGGCCCAGGTACTGGCTCGGCAGCGCGGCGGTGAAGTTGTTCTTCCCGACGAAGAAGACGATGCCATGGCCGCTCAGGTCGGAGTAAGGGGGGATGATCCCGAACACGAACGACGTCGAGAAGGAGCGCACCGCGCCGCCGCCGCCGCCGTGGAGGCGCAGCGCCGCCGGGTGCACCGCGTGCGCCTTGAGCTGTGCCGTGCCGTTGGTCAGCTCGAGCAGCCCGCTCGCCGTGATGGCC
Source organism: Oryza meridionalis (assembly GCA_000338895.3). Classification (NCBI taxonomy): domain Eukaryota; kingdom Viridiplantae; phylum Streptophyta; class Magnoliopsida; order Poales; family Poaceae; genus Oryza; species Oryza meridionalis. Next base: position 36,099,728 of record CM002526.2, on the reverse strand, counting down.
GCCGTCCCGTCCAACGCGAGTGGCGCACCGGTGAAGCCGGTGTAGACGAACCGGTCGTCGCCCCCGCCGGCGCCGAGCACGCCGCCGACCACGAAGCCCGCGAGCACGACGGCGAGCCCGGCAAGAAGTGAACCCACCCCCTTCTCCTCAGCCATTGCAGCAAGAAAGACACTCTCTCTAGTGCGCGCGCGCGTCGCGTCGCGTCTTGCGGAGCAGAGGGCGTGCAAGCCGGCGCGGCATATAAGCTTGGGAGTCAGCTTGACATGGTTGCTGGAAGTCTTCGTCTCCTCTGATTTTCCAGTGGCCGCGGCGGCGGCGGCGACAAATGAGAAATGGACAGATCACCACGCGGGCCGTTGCAGTGTGAGGCGATTGGAAAATGTTGTCTTGTGATGTTGTCTCGTTTGGACCCAAGTGCAAGAAACCGGGACCAGCAGCCGGAAGCTTCCGTGTGTTGGAGACTGGCACGAGCTTGCAAACTTGTATGCACGCTGATGTAGATGTATCCGTCGAGAAAATTGGGCCATGGAAAGGTGAAGAGATCGAGCGAGACGTCACTGAAATCGATTCAAAGGTCGGCAAGGGTGTACTAATCTTTTTTTTCTAGAATTCATACGGTCAAGAAATGACCAGGATTTGTCAGCATTTTGTTCGTCTAAACTCTAAAGAGAAACTGATTGGCATCATTGGTTAACGTGGACGGGAGAGCCATATTGATTGATATCCTCTCTGCCAAGTGGCGACGCTCGTGCCGTGCCAAGCGATGACCATCTCGTCTACTTCACATGCGGAGAGCAAAATATCTCCCGCCTAATTTGACGGAAAATGTAGTACAGTTTATTAGTTGGAACGAGATTGAATTGATCCCGGGTTTAAGTTAAAAAAAATTGATTCCGGGTTTCAAACCATTGCAGCAATTTATATTGTCTGGTGTTCTGAAAGTTGATTTGAGGCTTTACTACACATCATCCGTCTTAAAAAAGCTTCTAAAATTGAATCTGAATAAACATTAATCTAGATTTTTATCTTTTTCGAAACAGAAGGAGTATGTATATACCAACTTCGTGTTTAACTCGATCTTCAGGGCGAGCTGTGGACTGGTAATTAAACTTCCCCAGTAGCCGTTTCAATCGTGTGCACTAGGTATCCACTGCTGTGAGCCTGTGATTTCGCTGCCACGGCCAGCCAAGTACGACGGTATGAGTATGACGTAGTTCTGTTTAGATTGCTAGATTATAATAATTAGCTGTAGCTGTTATGAGTAAAGACCGGGATACTCTATTCTATTATCTAAAAAATGACGTAGCTCTATTTAATTTAGATCATTAAATGATTTGATTATATATAGGTCTAAATTAAATATTTTAATAAATAAATTTAACAAATATCTAAAATAAGTGGTCTAAACAAATACAACAGAGAAAAGCTTTTTTAGAGAAACGTGTTTTTTATTAAGAGTGGACCAAATAATCCGGTAATAAGTTGAAAATAACATGGCCAAATTTTCTCCGAAAAATGTATGGTTAGGTTGACTGACTGGTTGACTCGGACTCTCATAGTCGCAGAAGGACCAGTCGTTTCTGTTCTGGACACATGGGCTGGGCTAAATAACCACTGGGTGTCTGGGCCTCATGCCGAGAAAATGGGCCGTGTAGGATTGGGCCATTGCCCTGCTCTGTTTTTCTTTTCTTTTTTAAATAAAAAGTCTGTGCTCTGGTTTCACGTCGACACGTCGGCATCGTACACACAAATGACCAATAGCTCTCTACGGTAGTACTTCCTTCCTCCGCTCCAAATTATAAGCCACATATTTTTATTTTTATGTGATTCTTAATACTTCCTCCGTTTCATAATATAAGTCATTCTAACATTTCACATATTCATATTGATGTTAATGAATCTAGATAGATATATATGTCTAGATTAATTAGCATAAATATGAATATGAGAAATGCTAGAATGTGTTACATTGTGAAACGGAGGGAGTAATATATTTTGATCATTAATTTATTTTATGTTATGTTTTTCATGAAATCTGATTAGACATTGTAGCTTTGCAGAGGAGGCCGAAGCTCATGCCTGTCTGGAGGGTATTCGTCTTGTAATAAAATGGATTACTCCCGATGATCATTGTGCTAATGTAGCACATGCCCTTAGAGGAAATATAACGGACAGGTCTCAGCTGTGGTTCATCCTGCACGAGGCTAAGGCCTAAGGCGAAGCCGCCGCCGCTCCCTCAGTTTACAAATGAGAAGGTATATAGTGTTGCTCATGAGTTGGCGCAACCTGCCCTGAGAACGAAACAATGTGTGTGTGGTTTGGCGATTCCAAGCTTCTCTGTGTGTATCTGAGCTCCTAGCTGGCGAATGTAATCTTTCTGAGGAGTAATATATTTTCCTTTTTCCTCGAAAAAAATCACATTAAAGTATTTTAAAATATAAGGCCATTTTTAGTTCATGTGCCAAATTTTTTTTAAGTATACGTACATACATTTGAAGTATTAAACGTAGACTAAATAAATTACAGATTTCGTCTGTAAACTGTGAGACGCATTTATTAAGTCTAATTAATCCGCCATTAGCAAATGTTTACTGTAGCATCACATTGTCAAATTATAGCGTAATTAGGCTCAAAAGATTCGTCTTGTAATTTATATGCAAATTGTGCAATTGGTTTTTTTCGTCTACATTTAATGTTCTATGCATGTGTCTAAACATTTGATGTGACAGAATTTTTGGAAGTTTGAAGGGAACTAAACACTACCTAAATTTAGTGATATAACATGTATAATACTTAATATAGTTAAAAGTTACCGATTTTGATTTTTCTAAAAAAAAAGACGCATTATAACTTAGGACGGAGGGACCACTACATAAATAGTACTTCATCTGTTTCAAAATTATTTCATTTTTTCACATCTCATACATCTTAATAATTAATATAAACCAAAAAACTGTAATACTCTTACTTTATCATATATCATTGTAATTATTTATCTTTTTATGTACTCTCAATGCATTTACTTTCACAAATTTATATGTAATGAAAAATAAACTTATTTTATTTTTAGGGATTTGCTCCGGTCCAACAAAAGTACCTCGAGATACCAGTACATCACAGTATCAAATCGTTTCCGATTGTTGGATTTAATAATGCCTATTATGCCTAGCTAGATCTAATGATCAGAAACGATTTGGTACCGTGAGATAACAATACACAAATCTCTTTAATTTCTCCTGCGATGGACAATGGAAAGCCTTTCATTTCATCAGGGCTGGTGGCCGTTTTGGCAATGGCCAATGGCTCTCTACGGCAGTAAATGCTGCAGCTCCAGCATGCTTGTCGTCCAAGACACTCTCAGATGAAGTCCTCATTATCACGGATCTAGAGATTCCGGGACCACCAAAAAAAAAAATCTAGCTGTGTGTGTCTACATACACATATGTGAATATTTTTTTTAAAAAAATCTCATTTATTAATGTATTATTATGCAAATTTAACAAATTTCCTTCTAACTTGGTTAAATTCAAGGTATTTTTTAAAAAATTATATAAGTTGTACCACAAATATAAAAATTTTAGATAAGTCACCGCTCATTATGTAAATAAAAGACAAATATAGTACACGATACGATATATTTTAATACTAAGAATTTATATTTATATTATTAAGATGTGACACATTTTATACTATGTTATTTTTTTTTATAGACAGGAGCGCGGGCCTTTTTCAAACAGTTCAAAAGTGTGCGCAGCCTGCCGCCTTCATCAGAGCAAGTTTAATAGTATAGTCAACCGTTGGCTCCAAAACAACTATAGCTAATCTAATAGCACATTCATACAATAGTTAACTATAAAAATATACTACACCATTAATACTCGGTCCCACCTCTCATACACATAATGTCTTGAAGTCCGCATTACAGTCGGCTACAAATCTGTAGCCTGCTTTCTTCCCTCTTCTCTTTTCTTCTCGATATATGGTTATAATTGGCTTATAGCTTGCTATTATACATGCTCTCCGGGACAGTATCCATGTCGTGTCGTCATCTGCACGTACGAGCTGCTACTTGGGGGTGGGGGAGCGGCAACTTGGCAACTTGATTTTGGGGCAATTACTTTCTAACTAACAAATGGATGAGAAATTCCCTAACAGTGCAAATCTAGACAGACAGTAATAAATCCATAGCAGCTGGAGGAGCTGCAACTGCATGAGCACTGTGCGCGCGGCAATGCAAAACAAGTTTAGTTTTATTTTTTTATTTCTAAATTAGATTCATTTCTAACTAGTCATTATATCCGAGTTTATGAATGTAGAAAATAAATATGTTAGAAATGTATAAAGAGATGAAATAATTACATCGCGATTTAAGAAAGTGGAAGTATTCTGTTTTTTTATTTGTATGTGTGAAATGGATATAAAAAATGTACTCCCTCCATTTCAGGTTACAAGACGTTTTGACTTTGGTCAAAGTCAAACTGCTTTAAATTTGATAAAGTTTGTAGAAAAACTAGTAACATTGTCAATCAAAAATAAATTTATTATGAAAATTTATTCAATTATTAATTTGATAAAACTAATTTAGTATTATTAATATTACTATATTTATCTATAAACTTAGTCAAACTTAAAATATTTTATTTTTGACATAAGTTAAAATGTTTTGTAACCCGAAACGGATGGAGTATTTATTATGGTTCAGAGGATGCATGCAGTTGTTGAGAGGTTGGATTCTACCCTACGAATGGCCGATCGGTGGGACACGACGAGTTCATTCAAGGACAGCGTGTGAAACCTTGTATTGCAGTTAAGCTCGGATGGCCGGAACCCACCATTAGACGTTAGAGCTAGCTTGCCCAACAATATACTACATCTATTTTATATTATATATTAATTTAGTCTTGTTAGCTATTTCTCTTAAGTTTAATTAAGTTTATATGAAAATTTAGCAATAACAATAACATCAAATTAATTTAATTATATGCAAACATTGAAAAATTTTGATGATGCATTTGTTTTGTGTTAAAATTATTGCTATAATTTTTACTAAATTAGTTAAACTTAACAAAGTTTAATGAGAAAAATCAAAACGACTTACAATACAAAACGGAGAGAGTACCATATTTAGAAATTTCCCTAGAAAAAAACAAAGCTTTCAATTACACATCCATTTGCGAAGAAGCAGACAGTTCTTATCACGCACAAAAAAGAAAAAAAAAAGAGGGGAAAGATCGTGATGAAGATTCACCAGTTCTTCCATTTCACCATCCCACAGGCTGATCATGGGAAGATGCTAGCAAGTATTTACCAAGCAAAAAACACCATGCAAACACCATGCGATCCCCAGAGGCTTCAAGACCCGAGCCGGTACATGCCGTCCACAACGAACGGCTTGCCCATGTACAGCGGCAGCGCCGCCGCCGCCGCAAGGCCGCCGCCGTGGCCGGAGTGTCGGAAGCCGCCTCCGGCAGCTTCCATCGTCGGGAAGGCCGTGCCTGCCACCGGCGTCGGCTTCCAGTGCCGCTTCCTCTGGTTGATGAACCAGTTGTTGATCTGCTTCTGGTCCAGCCCCGTCGTCTGCGCCAGCGTCATCTTCTCCATCTCCTGCTCATACACACACCCCCGTAAATTTCACGCATTTTCATACGAGTTTGGTGCAGAAAATGTGGTTGAATTGATCAAATGGGAAGCAAATGCGTGCGTACGGAGGGATAGGGCCACTTGTAGTGCAGCTCCCACCAGTGCAGAAGCTTCTGCCTGGCCTCCTTGGGGAGCTTCCCTTTCTTGGTCCTCTTGGAGAACACCTGCCGGAGATCGCCCAACGAGCCGCCGTACTTCCTCAGAAGCTGGTGCTTCAGCTGCTTGTCACTAGGGTCGATCTCCTCAGGACAGCTCGTGTCTTGCTCTTCCTCGGATGATCCCGTGCCTTCACAATTACTTTCTGTTAAAAACAGCAGCTCAAAAAGGTTAATTGTTTAACATGATGTGCTATCAAAATAATTAAAAATTACATACTGCGTGCGTCACAGCAGGTAAACCTCATATGAAGGGAGGTGTGGGAGATCGAGTAGATTATGCATAGTTTACAAAGACTACACTAGTTCCACTAAAAAATTTATTCATACCCTTGATTTCAGAAGATAAAAAAAACATATAAATAACAAATATATTACACAACTCCTACAATTCATAGGATAATATATATAGTATGCAGTTCAAATTCCATCCAATATAAAAATTTATTTGAAACTTTCTGGGAGCTATTTATGCTGCATGTGTGCACATACACATTCTGTTGACATTGGAATATTTCCAGACAGTAGAGCAGCATGCAACCAGAATTTGATTCAAAAAGTAATTAACAGCATGAAAAGTGTTACTTATGAACAGTTAAATGGATATTTCTGAAATGACAACATTGAGACGAAATGACATCAAGAGTGCAAAGTCTAGTTAGTATTGATGCTAGTACAAGACACTGGTTAAAGTAAATGTGTGCATAGACTGTATTTTCATTGTTGTGGATGATATAAATGTTAAGTTAGATAATCATTCACTTATTAACAAGCCGTGTTTATCACTCTTATGAACTCCTAATGCAATCCTCCCTCCTTTTTTTAAATATATGACATTGTTGACTTTTGAACATGACATTTGTCCATTCACCTTAAAAAAAATAGTGCAAATATGTAAAATTATAAGTTATGTTTGATGTACCTTTAATAATAAACAAGTCACAAAAAATAATTTATATTTCAAACGTCATATCTAAAAGTCAATAGCTAATATCTGAATATGATCCATACTGGTGAAATAGTAGGATTCCAACAATTCATCTGAGTATATGGAATAGATCAAATCATGTGTGAGGGGATGAATTGTTGCACCAGTCCAACAAATTAGAAAAAAAAATCAATTCCAAAAGTGACCATCTGTCCAACATTAGAAAAAAAAATCAATTCCAAAAGAGACCATCCGTAGACAGGAATATATGTGTAGACACAAAAAAAATGTCTCATCGGTAGGGGAATAGCTGAATGACATTTTGGCAGACTAAATATATAAGAAACCAGATAATTCTTCCATATATATACTCCTATATATTATCCAGGATTTGTACGGATAGTGAATTTCATAATTTTGCCATATTAGTCGTCTTATGAAACACCACCTTGTGTATATGCAATTACCGGTGTAAAAAACTACACTAGTTCATATAGACAAAATTATTGAACTAGGTTTCAACAAAACACAATATGATATGCATGCTGGTCACCATGCTGCTTTCATTCTTTCAATTATTTGGCACTCGATTGATGTCTGTATATATAAGAAAGAGTTCTGATCTGGAAATCTATTCATATGGCTATGGAAAGTGCTCAATAATGTTCGGAAACAACTGCACTTGAAAGGACACAACTAGATGGTCATACACACTTATCAATTGTCTAATATATAGCTGGATCCTTACCCCACTCCAGTAACTATATATCCAGGCCATGAGACAAAGTGCACAGGGTACTAACAGTGCCCATTCATGTCCGACAGCCAAGACTCGATCCAGGAGAGGTCGGTAAACCAATTACACTCACGGAGGTACAATGACAATAGGCCCACCGGCCACTCATTCTGTCATCCACCGCCACTCATGTTTTCAACCAGCTAGATGTTACTTACACCTCAATTTGGCCACTATGTTCTGCAAACTTTGATGGTTCGTTTAATTTACCTCTCGGCCCTTAATCTTAACATAAATCGTCTAAGTTGAAAACAAAGATCGTCTAGCCATTTCTCTGTGACTAACAGCGGAAGACATGACAAGAGAGCAAAAATGTAGGTTAGACAAGGACCTGTAGAGATATTGGGGACAGAACGTGCTGAGAGCTTTCTCCTGTCAGTTTATCACTTGTGATGCATGCACTGAACTCTTTAATTAGAAGCTAATAATGTCAGCAAGGTTGGGTCTTAATTCTAAAAATAAAAGAAAATCAGAGGAAAAAAAATAACGTCAGTACAAGGTACAAGTTCAAAGAACTGCATGTGCTCCAGTATTAATTATTCCTTTGTATGATTCATTAAGATTGTACGACAGAGGGAGGACACCATCGTTGTATTGCACAGGGGGAAGTAGTGGAGACTGGAAAGTAGGAGAACCACGCATATAAGCTCAGCTCGCAGCCTCACCGTGTGACCTCATGATGCTTATCATACTGGTCATGTATACTTAATTAAGCTCCAATTATTACGAAACTGATCTAATGCATGCAATAAGGCTGCATGCAACCCTTATCCTCCACCCTAATAAACATATTAAAGACTGGAATTAACAGCCTTAAGAAATACTGCTGCAACAACCACATGAGTCCAAAGAGGAGGTGAGAATAAAAAAAACTAACTCCAATTCCATAAAGTGAGATACCATTTCCCAATATGGCAAGCGGCAAATCTTTGTAGAGAAGAGGCGTATAAAATACTCACCAGCGAGCGAATCGAGCTGCGTCTCCACCCTGCTGAAGAACTCCGCGGCTTCCTGGATCGGCCGCTCCAGCTCCTCCCTGTACCTCGTCAGCATGCTGCAGTACGCGTCCTGCGATGACAAGATCAATTCCCATATCGATCGATCAGAAGAACAGCGGATATATATGTGTGTGTCTGTCTATATATATGCATGCATGCGAGCAAAGGAGTTGATGATCTACTCCCTCTGGCTCCATATTAATTGACGTTTTGGACAAGGTTAAAATCAAGCTTTTATAATTTTGACCATCAATAACTTTAAAAATATTTAGTTTAAAGGAACCAGAACAACATATATAGATTTGTCTTTTAAAGTACTATAATAAAAGTAAACATGCATTTATTTATTATATATATTATAATAGAAAAATAAGATCAAAAATATATCTCGTAGATCGTGTTATTATCCAAAACGTCAATTAACATGGAACCGGAGAGAGTATATATGTTGATACCATGAACTGATCGAGCTGATCCGGGTCGTCATCACGCTGTGGCTCGTGCCGGCGACGAGGGTGGCCGTCGGCTTCGTCCAGCTGCTGCGCCGCCGGCACGGCCGTGAGCTTGGTCAGTACATCCGGCGGCGCCCCGACCTGATAAAAAAACCAACAAAATTAACTTGGTCAGTACATCCGGCACGGCCGTGAGCTTGGTCAGCACATGGCGTGTTGTCGTCTGTATCTGCATGGGTTTAAATATGTTTCTGCTAGCTAGCTGCTATACCTTTTTGCAGCCTAAGTAGGCGGCGAGGAGAGCCGAGTACTGAGGATGCGACATGATCTCGGCCTTGACCGCCGCCTCCGCGCCCGCCGGCGAGACCTGTCCCTGCACAGCTGCTGCTGCTGCGCCGCCACCGCCGCCGTGGTGGTGTCCATGCCCATGCTGCTGCGCCGACGACTCCGGGCCGGCGAGCAGCTGGTACAGCAACGGGGTGGGCGAGATGTGGTCCGGGTTCTCCGGCGAGATCAGCTCCGGCAACCGAGCTGTGGTGCTGCTGCTGCCACCTCCTGCGAGACTGGCGAAGCTCTCCATGGCCTCGGACAGGTGAGGTGAAGAAGAGGCGATAGATAGTAGTTATGGCAAACAAACCCTAGCAAAGAAAAGGAGGAGATGATCTCCTGAAAAGAGGTGGTGGTGGTTGAGATGGATGGATGCAGGGAATGTGAAGAGGAGAGCAAGCTAGAAAGAAGATGAATATGATGGTACTCCTCCTAGTAGACTCCTAGTACGTATGGCCCCATCTTAGCTTTGTTCTAACGTCAAAATCAGAGCGAGAAGTTAAGAAGAGGCTAGGCTATTCACTGTTTGCAAGCAGCAACAGCAACAGTGAAACTATTGCGAAACACATGATAAAGGAGGGAATAATTATACTCCTGGGCTAAAGCGTAGACAAAGCAATGACGGCGAATAAAACCAGACGGGGGGAAAAGGATCTGGACAACGTAACAGCGGCAGGCGCAGCTGATACACATGGCACATGCACCTCTCGTGTGGGATGTTTCCTCTCTTCTCTTCTCATTCGAATACTGTTTGTTTTCAGACAGAGATATTCATATGCTGGCCAGTATTACGCCGCAGCTCCTTACGTCTCCAGGTCGGCATGAAGCAGCAGTACTACGTACTACGTATAGCAGCGTTTGCAGTACAAGGCGTCTCATGAACAGCAACAGGACAGTGCGAAAGCTAGCTACAGTCTACAGCAGTTGTGTGTTAGTTCCATGTGTTGAGCGGTCGAGGTCCTTAACTTCTTTTCACTAAGATGGAAAGATTCTGGGAAAAGTAATGTGATGGAACTGTGCATCGATGTGGCCACTCTATATAGCTAGAGATATCTCCTAACCTCAGATATCATATCAGAAATTCAGCTGTTTAGTACTACCTAGTACATCGTCGTTGTGCTAATAGCATCAGATATCATATCAGAAGTACAGTATACTTACAGTCATCGAGACCTCGAGTAGTTGGCTCCGATCCTTCCTACCAGCTCCGGACTGTTTGTGCGAAGATCCCGTGTTTTAAGCTCGTCCTGTCAAATCCACGTCGAAGGATGCACAAATATACGGATAGTTAGTTTCCGCTAATTAGGCAGCCACAGACACTCCGCCAGGCATAGCGCGCGGCACAGCACGTGGGCGTGTTTAGAGCTATAATAACTGCCCATCTTCCAGACTCTAAAGTAAACGGAAACAGTAGCACAAACAGGAAAACCTTATTAAAAAAATAGTGTAAATATGAACAATATAAGTCATGTTTTAAAGTTTTTTTTAAGTTATAGAACAAATCACAATAAAATAAATGATATTTATTTTGTGAATAATACAAATAACCAGACATTATACCAAAAATCAATGACATAGTTTATTAAAAAAAAGAGAGTATTTTGAAGGTAACAAAATGTAATTTTACCATACCTCTAAACACCTTACAAAAAGGATAAAAATGAGTATTGCATCAATGAATATAAAGGAATGTGTTTATTTGATTTCGGACTTTTGGAATTGCATTATACACGCTATTAATTACTACATTCATAAATATGACTTCTAGAATAAGATTTTTTCGGTTAAACTTTCAAAACGTTCACCGTCAATACCATTTTCAAATAATCCATTTATATAAAGATAGCAGAAAAAACGATACACCATGTTTACTCTGTAGGTAGAAACTTTCACATTAATCGAAGAAAAAGAGTAAGGCATTACAGTCTATCTAAATTATAATAGCGTAGATTAATTGATATAGTTGTATAGAAAATATGATTGTATTTATTAATACACTTTTATTCTATGTCAAACTTATTTTCATAAAGAGAATGATGGTTAAAGTTTGACCTATTAATCTTAGACTAAATCAAATGAGCGGATAGGTAGTGAATATACTAATCAAATAGAAATACAATGGACGCAGACGCACGTCTATTTCTAATAAACCTTTATCCTGGGAACCCATTTCTGATGGAAATTAAACGCCACAAGCCACATGCATCATCGAACGTCGCTATTTTGCATAGCCGCCACAGTCATCGGATAGGTGATTTAATCACCGAGTTGTTTTTGTTGAAAAGCTGCTCGCATAACGTCTGTGCAGGTGGCCTTGTAAAATCAAATCAGCGTACAAGTATTACCTGAGAGATCTTTTGGATATTATTGGTAGTAGAATGTAATCAAAGAATCTTATCTTTAAAAGTAAAGATGGGACAGGAAGACTTGTCACCAATCATATCATTTTGAGTACCCATAGACTCAGGGTGGATGGATGCATGGATGCTCACCCTACTAGAAAAACACTTTTCCCAAGCGGCCCAAACATTTTTTCACAAGGGGACAAGCCATCCAGCTGCACCTCAACGCCTGTTTTCGCAGGCGTACAATAGGTTCGCCTGTGAAAATAGCTCCGAACGCTAAAAAAAATAGGCAGTCACCGCCGTTTCCGGCGGTAGCTTCCCGTTCCCTATCCAGTTCCCACCCATTCCTCATCCAATCCATTCAATTCATCCAGTTCATCCAAAAATCACCGAATCAATTCTAGCAAAGAAAGCAAATAAAAACAATAAAAAAATCACGGCCGCCGCCCAGCCATCGTCCGCCGCTGCTGCACGTCCGTGCCGGCCGCGGCCCGCCGTCGTCCCCGCCGCCGCCGCACGGCCGCGACCCGCCCCCCTCCGGCCAGATCTGGGAGGGAGGGGCGGCCGGGAGCCGCCGCCGCCTCCTCAACCCCCCTCGCCACCGTGGCCGCGCCGCCACAGCCCGCCGACGTGCTCCCCCCGCCCCCCTCCAGCCAAATCTAGGAGGGAGGGGTTGGGAGCCGCCGGCCACCGCTCTCCCCCCGCCCCCCCTCCGGCCAGATCTGGGAGGGAGGGGCCGGGAGCCACGCCGCCTGGACCCTCCGCGCCGCCGCCCGTCGCTGTCGCCGAGAGAGGAGGAGAGGTGGGGAGGGGAGAGGAGGAGAGGTGAGGGGAGGGGAAAGGCCGGCCGTACGTTGAGGTGGGGAGAGGAGGAGAGGTGAGGGGAGGAGATGAGAGGTGAGGGGAGAGGCCGGCCTTGAGGGGTGAGGTGTGGGATTTAGAAAAAATCTACTCCTATCCCAAGTCTATTTATATTAAGTCTATTTTCGCAGGCGCCGCTTAAGTGGTCCGCCTGTGAACCCGATTTATATTTTTTGTAGGCGGTCATTTGACTCTAAAGGTCATATCCGCCTGCGAAAATAAGATCCCCACGTCGGAAAAAATGATTTTTCTAGTAGTGTCAGTTGGCTCACTATTTTGCTAGTACATCTGTACATGCACGGTGCAAGTTATATATGCTTTACAGTAAGCTTCTAATTTTTAAATCCAAGAGACATTGATGAGTACTTGAACTTACCTCACTGTTTGCATACATAAATATTGCACCTATCTGTTTTGTTCTGCATGTAGTTAGTTTCTTCTGTATTAACCAATAAATACTATTTTACCATGAAGAAAACGGTAGAAGAATCACAAGAAGCAAGGAAGCAACAACTGGAAGAGATTGAAATTTTAAAGAAGTCACCAAAGGAGACAAATGGCCTTCGTCGTTTAATTGGCCTCAATACTCCCTCTTGTGGTCAGCCTCAGTAAGGTTTGTCTATCCTCTAAATGTCCCCATGCTGATTCATGTTAAGATGACTAGTTTTGTGGTTGGTGTGATCTGGACATGTGACTTTGTTTTGGTTAGTGAATGTAAACGACTATTTGGACATGTAACATCATTTTGGTCACTAGCGATGGCTGGATTTGGTCGATGATGATATGCGCAATGTACTGATGTTGTATCGATGTAATTGAACCTGTTTTGGTCAATGAACTTGTGATGTTTGTGTTGGCTAATGAATCTGTGCTTATATTAGAACATGTGGCTGAATTTGGTTGTTAATTGGGCTATAAGATTTGAGATTTCCTGGATGTTAGTTGGGTTCTGTATTGGATGATAATTGGGCTATAAATTGGCTGATAAGGTGGCTGAATACGTGATTGTATAATGCTTGGGTGGGCCTTTCAAATTTTCGGGGCCCACTCATTAGTTGATTCCAATGCAAATGCATATAAATACAAGTGGGATGAAAATATTATGTAATTTGATGCGTTTTAGATGGGCCAGGCCTAAATCTAATCAGGCTTGTAACTGGGCATGACTCAAAAACATGTTGATCATTGTATGGGCCTTGGTAGGCCACAAGAAATTTTGCGACGAAATAAATTGACAAAAAAAACTCTGCCATGTCAGCTCCACATCATCGTGTGCTAAAATTTTATGACGTTTTCTATCCGACGTGGCATCTGTACACTCATCAAAGTTTAGTGAGTTATGACGATTTCTGAGCTCAATAATGACAAAAATGGGCATCATAGACTCAATGACGATAGAAGGATCGTCACTAGATTAGTGACAAAAAACAAGTTTTCATCATAAAACTTCATTAGAGACGTATGATAGGTGACGAATGAATTTTCGTCACGCGAGCATCACAAATTTCAAATCATGACGTAAATTTCAGTTTGTGACGTAAGTGAAACGTCACCTATCATAAGATTTCTTGTAAGGTCATACACAGAGCAAATATAAGAAGTGATCAAGTGCCTCCAGCTTGTCATATCGATGCGACAATGCTAGGTTGGCTAAGTTTTTGCATGCCCTTCGGACTCCTCATGCCCTCTGAAGGGTGCGGGTGCCCCTACAGGCCGGGCAAAGGCCAATACCACGAGCCACGTTGACCTTGGATGTAGGAGAGAGTGGAGAGGGGAGAGCGTGGGATGCTGCCACTAACAAGCTAAAACGCATCTAGCAAGCTAGAGCGATGGAGGGTAGGGAGTGACGAAGGCAATGGGAGGAGCCGCCGGTAAATGGGGATTTCATGGAGTGGCTGGGGATGGGTCTAGACAATATCTACGAGAGATTAGGTCAAGGGAGCTATTTTATAATAGTTTCTAGTTTTAAGGATGTGTGTAAATTTTAGTCGTAATCACACAAAATTTGACTAAAATAGAAAATATGAGAGGTTGACATGCAAAATTGAAAACATGACTTAATTCAGCTACTTTTTCACTATAGGAGAGAATGTGTGGCATCAACTTTGAGATCTTTATTGGAGTGGCTTGTATTATGAATGGCCTAATAAAGCCAGAGTGAGGGATCAGCTACTTGTACGTATTTTGTCTTGTATGTGGTATTTTATGTGGCTTCGTATCTTATTAGTTCACTCAACCATTTAACATATATACACAGGACTGAAATATAGATATTATGGTGAGTACTTATATTAATTGGCATGGTCCAGTAAGGTTACTTGGTACTACATCCGTCCTAAAATGTAGCTTTCTAGCACATGACCTTGTCCCAAAATAAAGTCATTTCTCAACCTACCTTCTCCTCTCAACCAATCGGAGCATTTAACTATTTGCCACTTTTAGATTTGGCAATTAACTATTTGCCACACCTATCTCAATGACATGTAGGTCCACATGTGTCTATGACATATGGGTCTAGTCACAAATAGTTAACATCTAAAAGTGGTATATAGTTCAATATCTCCAACTAATCACAACCATTTTCTTTCATCTACTACTCTGTCTTAAAAAAAAAAGACAAACTCTAGCTCGAACCTGGACATGCATGTGTTCAGATTCATAGCTAGGATTGGACTTTTTTAGAGACGGATGGGGCACTTTCTATTCTTAACCAATCATACACTTTCTCAAATCATTCTCACATACTTTCTTAATACCCATGTCAACCTAAAAAAAAACTTATATTTTGGCATGAAGGAAGTAGTAGGTTTATTTAAGATATTAATGCCAGAACTACTTCCTCCATCTTTAAATATAAGCATTTTTTAGATTGACACGAGTATCAAGAAAATAGGTGAAAATAATTAGAAGAAACGTGTGATTGATTGAGAGGAGAAAGTAGATAAAATAGAATAGTTGTGATTGGTTGAAAGGAGAAGGTATGTGAAGAAATAGTTTTATCTTCGGATAAATGCTAGAAATAGTTATATTTTAGGATGGAGGTAGTAGCAAAATTTCAATAAAGCAGGGATCAGTGCAGGAGTAGAAACGTATAGTGGTAACTAACCAGTGAGGCCCCATATATGCAAGCCAGAAGCTTGGAGCGGCCACGGGCCACGTGCAAGAACGTGGCCAGTACATTGTGCAGCCTCCATCGACCTGGTGCTTGTGTGCAGCGGCAGCAGCAGCTTCCGCATGCATCCGGCCATCCTACTTCCTGCTGACAAGAGAACATGGAAGCAAGTGTTCCAACTCTGGTAAATACAAAAGCTTCAGCCGTACACTGACGGTCAGATTAAACATGTAAGGAGCAGAAACTGGGCCTTGCATTGCTGCCATTCATCCACAGCCAGAATATCAGCCCAACACAAACTGGTAGTGCTTCCAAACATATTGTGTTGTATGGAGTAGTCAGGATTCAGCCCAGTTAAACCATCTGGAGCCCATTTATGCCTTTCAGGAGTGCTGTCCAGGAGTGGACACCATCTGGAGCCCATTTATGCCTTTCAGGAATGCTGTCCAGGAGTGGACTTATCTTTCTCATATTACAGTTTTACTCCATATAGGATGAGCCCGTTTTCATTTACTAGATGAGATAGCTTTTCAAGATCCTCTCAAAAAAAGATAACCTCTCAAGAAAAGATTGCCAGCTAAATGACAAACAAAGCCTAATCACACCCACCATTCCAAGTAACTTTCAGAGAGGTCCTTCAGAATGTGAAATGGTTAATATATAATTACGTGTCAAAGCTCCTGACCAATCTTTTGCTCGCATGTCACTTTCTCGTGTCCAGACCTCCAGATGACTTCACTTACAAACCTGCAGTCATATATAGAAACAACTTTTTACTTCCTTAGTCCTCACACATGAATGATACTAATACCATAAGTAAATACAGCAAGAATTCAAACCAATGACAAAAGGCGTTGCAGTTTCAATGTTAAACTCAACAGCTGGAAGCTCACAGATTTGTCAAAATACAGTATATATCATTCAAACGGTCACTTCACGGGATTATTGCAATAAATCAGTAAACAAGCTGTTGAATAGGAAAGGCATAAATCAGAGGTAGGGATTAGTACATGATGGCATGGTACATTAACCTCGAATGCTTTCCAAATTCCTAACAATATAATGTACAACAGTTCAAAAACAGAAGAAGCGTTTGACCAGATGACAAAGGAAAAAACATAAAAACAGGATCAAACACCTCCCATCTTATAACTCGAGCAAGGTGGCCACCTGGTGATCTATTGATATGTCAAATTCTTTATCAATTGAAATCATTTATCCATAGACCAAAACCAAGTTATTTTCCAAACATCCAAATATGGCTTACAATGTAATATGGCACAATGATGTAAATTAGCTTTGGACCTTTATTTATGATATATAATCAATCAGTAGGACCAATTTGGTCTTCCACGTTTCATTAACATGAATTATTTTTCTAAAACTAAAGTATAAATAAATCATACAAGAGCCACGGTCCAAACTGGACCAACTAAAAGATCAGCAGAACAATGTAAAGATTGAGTAGAACAGAACAAGAATACCAATACAACACAAATTAACAGAAAATCTACCCTGATGCAAGCCAGCCTACATCATCCATTACACCATAGCATTGACAGTGACTGAAGGAGTAAAGGAAGCAAGGAAGGCCAGATGCCAATGACTCGTTTATTCGGTGAGTATATTTCAAAGCACTTGGAAATCAAGCAACTTATTTAATTGACTTACTATCCACAAGTAGCTCAATCGAGACAAAAATTATGTTGAACATGATAGTATGCTCGCTGGGTTGGTATGCATAAATGGATGGCAATCACACATCAAATGGCTACTCTCCAAAAGATAGAAGAAAAATCCCACTCCCCTTGAAAAAATAGCACAAAGGTTTTGCGACACACCAGAGCAAATTATGAACAGAACTTCTGCAGCAGGATTAGGATCCAGCTAGAGAAGAGGTAATGTGAAGACCAATCATGCCACCTGATTGTTGTACCTTATATTGGAAACAGGGATATTTTTAGAAAATGCAAGCACTGTACTTGTTGCTAGCTAGTCTGTGCTATGTAAGTTACTATGCTTCTACCAAATATTCTACCAAACTGATCGAAGAAGGATGGGCAGTTGGGCACTACCTTTCTTTAAGAAATGATGCTTTTATACGATGAAATGCATGCATTTTATTTACAATGCATAGTTAGATGGGTGTTCTGGGATTGTTACTACCTCCGTTTCAGGTTATAAAACTTTTTAGCATTGCTCATATTCATATAGATGTTGATGAATCTAGACACACATATATGTCTAGATTCATTAACATATATATGAATGTAGGCAATGCTAGAAAGTCTTATAATATGAAACGGAGGAAGTATTTCACTATTTCAGCATGTAATCTTGCAAAACTTATTTCTTCTCTCCCATAATGGAAATTAAAAATACATTACATTTTGCAAAACAAAAGATTATATAGTGTACATGGGTTGCACTTCCAAGATATGATTTTTACACTTTATTGAACTGGTCACTGTCTGGTTGTCTGCAATACAGTATATATGCGTGCAAGAGTAGTACACAGCATGAACCAAAGGAATTGGATCAGACATGAAAACTTGAAGCATACGGTGCACAAAGACCAGGTCCAAGGAAGAGGCCAGCAATAAGCTGCTGCCTTGCTGATGGCCGCATGATGGAGATTCTAATCCAAGGGAAACAACAATTAGAAAGAAAGCAACCCAGATCACACCACCACAAATTAAACCGTATTTTATTACCATCACACGCAGCCCCCTTTTCCCGTGGCAATAATGTATATCCTCTATCCCTCTCTCATGTCTGCCTTTTGAGCACATAAACACACCACCCTCGCCATCATCATGCCTAACCAAGTTTAGGCCCTAATCAACGCTTTGCTCTGCACACCTCGCAAGAGATCAGAGCCCCTGAAAGCTAGAAGAGGAGATAGAGGATAACCCACACGCCATGGGGAGAGCGCCGTGCTGCGACAAGGCGAGCGTGAAGAAGGGGCCATGGTCACCGGAGGAGGACGCGAAGCTCAAGTCCTACATCGAGCAGAACGGCACCGGCGGCAACTGGATCGCCCTGCCCCAGAAGATCGGTATGTGTTGGCAATTCTCATGAGTCATGAGTCGATGTGGTGGTTGTGGCTGCAGCAGCAGCGGCAGTGGCAGAAGAAAGCTAATCAAGTGCATGTGTGTCTTTGTTGGTTTGGTTTTTACATGTAGGTTTGAAAAGGTGCGGCAAGAGCTGCCGCCTCCGGTGGCTGAACTACCTCCGGCCGAACATCAAGCACGGCGGGTTCTCGGAGGAGGAAGACAGGATCATCCTCAGCCTCTACATCAGCATAGGAAGCAGGTATACTTGCTAATTCAGCTGGGCACACACAAGTCTAGTCACTCCTATGATCAACTCAACTGTAGAATTAGCTGCGAAACCGGTAGGCGGGCAGGCAGGTTGCACATGGGGCATGAGAGTGTAGTACAACCTATGATCTGACATGACCATATATGCATGGCACAGGTGGTCGATAATAGCAGCGCAGCTGCCGGGGCGGACTGACAATGACATCAAGAACTATTGGAACACGAGGCTCAAGAAGAAGCTCTTTGGCAAGCAGTCGCGCAAGGATCAGAGGCAGCAACAGCACCTGGCGCGCCAGGCCGCAGCAGCTGCCAGCGACTTGCAGATCAAACAAGAAGCGAGCAGGGGTGCAAACGAAGCCGATGGCTTGGCTGCCGGTGCCAATTACACTTGGCACCACCACCACGCCATGGCCGTGCCTGTGCACCCGATGTCGGCACCAATGGTGGTGGAAGGAGGCCGTGTGGGAGACGACGTCGATGAGTCGATCCGGAAGCTCCTGTTCAAGCTCGGAGGGAACCCATTCGCGGCCTCGCCGGCACCGCCATGCATACCTCCACCACCAATGTACGAGGAAGCCCCAAGCTTCGTGCCACCATTGGCGCACGGCGTGCCGCTCAACGAAGGCGGCATGCAGTGCTCCAGCGTGCTGCCGGCGCTGGAGCTGGACGAGAGCTTCCACTTCAACCATGTCAAGCTGGACGGGCTCGAGTGCCTCTTCGGGATGGGAGATCACCAAAACATGAGATGGAATGAGGTGAGCCCGTTGGTTTGCCCTAATCACGCTGTGGCGTCCAGCTCCCAAGGGATGCAGCAGTACTGCCTAGTTGAAGAACCAGCTGACCTCGGGATGCAGTAGCAATTTGGTTGTGTTTCCGTGTACATGCATGATTGTGTGGTGTAAATCTGTAGCATTCATGGGGAAATTAATGGGGAAAGATGAGATCAAGCTTCTTTGAACTAAGAGCAATAAGGTCGAGCTCTCACCACTCCTAGATGAGAGATAGGTGCATGCCTGATTTTCCAGGTGTCTTCATGTGAGTCTAGTCTTTAAATGGTATTTTCCTCTACTCTCTTACTGCCCTACAGAAACATTTTACATTAGACTGTACGTGTTGCATTTATCTGTCGCTTAATTTGGTGTGTTTTGGCGTATTTAATTTGTACAAGTGACAGGTACTGACCTAAACTTAAGACTTAAGGCTATAGCTAGAAATTTGTTTTATGTTCCTAATACCGTAACATAGGGCATTATATCCCTTCTTTTAAAGTTCATGCTATACGTACACACACTTATCTTTAAAAAAAATTCTCTAATGTTTGCTTAACTTTGGCCCCAAAAAAACAGTATACATCATGCGATATTAAGAAATATACTAAGACAAGCATATCTACAGAATCCGCAATACTAACATATCCTGCCCTTTTGTATGCAAAGGTAAGAGAGAAGAATCAGTTTACTCAAGTATTACTCAAGTGTCTACAGCCATAATTTATTATTTGATATTCCAAGCCACTGGGCATTTATGTGCCAGAAGATATGTCATTCCTGGCACATGAGATTAAGATTTAGTTTGTGCAAAAACTTCCTCATGTGCAGTGTCAAATATTTTTATGGTGACTAATCCGTTCAAGTTTGAAATTTTGGAGTCTGAAATGATACGGGACCTTCATTTCTCTTGATGTCATATGCAATTATCAAAACGTTTATTTGACTTAGCTTGTTTGATTTCTCATTCCGTACAGTAGCCAAGTAAGTGAAGCGTTGGTATAATCATTAGTTGACATTTGTCTTCAACAACTAGTTGTCGTACTGGGGAAAGAACAGACCTCTACCCAGGTAATAATCAAACTATATTTATATCTATTACTAAGCTAGCATGCCCCTTCCTACGACCAAGGAAAATGTCAGCCCAACTAACTGTTCTAGAAAAATGAAAACTCAACTGACCTCTCCCATCATTGACACCACACATTGTTCCAGCAAGATGTCGTCATTGCCTTTTCCATTCGGATGCTTGCATAAAATGAAGTAAAGAGCATGCTTTTTAGGAGTTCCTAATAAATATGTAAAAGAAATACATAACAGAATGTAAAAAAAGAAAAGGGTAGAATACTCTTATGTTGTGGGTGATTACAGCCATAGCGTTTAAACAACAAACACGTTACATGGATATGGTTCATTTACATGAGTTGCCAATTTCGAATATCACCATTTCTAGCTGTTTTGTTATAGGAGGGTCTGAATCTATGAGAAATTAGATAGATCAATACAATTTGATGTCTTTGATAGATATGTTTTGCTAATTTAAGAAATCATGTGTATCAATTAATTCAACATAACTTATTTTCATCGGCACCAATAATCAGCCGAATCAGAAAGGTCAAGTTTACATATGTTGCTTTGTTTGGTAAAAGAAGTTCGCAGTTCAGACCAAAAGGAGGCCCAGTCTATATGATTGTTAGGAGGCATCATGCATGGACAAACAAGTCTATCATCAGTTAGAAAAGAAATAGTATAGTACAGACTACAGAGCATGCCTGAGAAGAGTCAAGTTGGTTAATTCACAGTCCAAGCCAGAAAGGAACCTGTAAATCTACCAGACTACCAACAAGGGCATGAAGTCAATGCTGCTTTGGTTACCTAACCTCCACATAGGTGAGTAGGCATGTTTAAAATGATTGAGTTGATAGGACAAAGGCCATCCATCTCATCTGTTGTGACATGAAACTTCTTTGAATTGAATTTTCATGAGGCAATCAATAAAAGTCATCACATTGGTCGTCTTAATTTTCATTATGTAATTTGTTAATCATAATGTATTAATGTCGTCTGCCATAGCTAATTATAGATTTCTCATCTTATGACCTATATCTATGTAATTGCAATTAGACATTTCCACCATCTGCTATACTAAAACAATATTTAAACTGAGACACTCACCTCATGGCCATCTTATCAGCCGTGTTCAATGATTAGTATAGCTTGTTAATATGATGTCCCGTACGGCCACAGCACATCATTAGAGACATCTTGAAGTACACTTGCTGTAACAGCTCAGTTTCAATCGGTACCTAACACCTGCACAAATGGGGCAACAGCTTGCCTTTCATTTTGGAGAAAAAAAACTAAATGCTAATGCTATAATAGATATTATGTGCTACGTGGTTCTCGTGAGAGTCATATTCCCCTTGATTGAACACTATCACACAGCCAAAAAATGTTCCAAAATGCATATATGCATGTAAAAGTTAGACCAAAATGACATTAAAACTATTAGCAATACAATTTCTAACCCCTGCAGCAATTCATGAGCGACAAACCTATAAATATCCTGTTTGTCCTAAATTAGAATAGATAAAATCAATGTAAAATCAATGGTTACATAAGATAGATGTACTAAAGAAGTAAAAGATATGCGCAAGTAATGCTATATGAAATCTTTTAAAATCAAGGACTCTGTTACGTAAGCAGTGACACTGCAGGGAATTTACATACACTTTGGTTTGGTTGATCATCTGCTTTAGAGTCAGTGAGCAATAAGTGGCGTTCCAGATAATGGACATGCATCGTTTGTCCTATTCTGTTAGACAAGAATTTTTACTAAGTAAATATAAATGTCTAACATACAAAGCTGGTTAGCTTAACAGCATTTCAGTTTAATTGGGTCTTAAACACTATTTTAGGAGTAAACCATAGTGTTGCTATAAGTTCAAACACTTACATTTTGATAGTGCCAGTTTTTCATTCAGCTAGGCCCTTAACGCAACTACACCAAAACAACCAAGTACTTTTTTCATTCCTTTACCATTCCAGAGTTGCCGGCTGTCATATTTTTTCAGTTAGGTGAAAGCAACTTAATTTTCCCACAACAAAACAAAATTATTCAGATTCTATATAATATATGCCTTCACTGATATATGATATTTTTCAGTTACTATTGTTTTCGTCTCTCCTTGACAATTCCAGAAAAATGCTAAACCTTTTTATAAGATTATAAAAATAACTGGTGTCTATGTATATCTTTTACTAGGTTGCTAGCTAGAATCAGGGGACAAACACATGTTACTCGTAAGTATGGCTATCATAAACTGTTAGGCGGTGGACCGGTGGTTGCTTGCTTTGCAACCTAGCTTCACTGATTGATTCAATACCACACAGAGATATGGTAATTAATTTGCAGAACACCATATTTTTCAAAACAGAATAAAATCAGTCAGCCAAGAAAAAAAGAGAAATAAGTGCAAAAATGGCAAGCTTTGTGCAAACGAGAAGCTGATGCACAGAAAATTGCAGAAAGTTGTAACACGAACCTCCCACAAGCAAAGAACTATCAACAGGATAAGCTACACGTATTACCAAAAAAACGACTTCCCCTAAGAGCTAGCCAAATTCACTATAAAAACCATACACTGGCTGTAAAGTGGTGAGAATATCCCTGCCCAACTAGGTTTCTGCTAGAAACAGCGCCTTGCAAAACGTCAAACATTCACAACTTGATGGCACATGCCGTCAACACAGCTGAGTTAATTAATTGCATAGCCAAGTATTGCCTGCACCTGAGACAAGAGCTAAAGAGCCAGTACTGTGATGATAAAGTACTCAAGAAATCTGAGAAGGGTTTGTTGTTTATTACATGACAGGGACAGTCACTAAGATAGATTTTGATGTTCCTTAACTTTTCTGATACTAACCCAAAAGCTTTTTAATCTAGCGGCCTCCTCCCACTCTGGGTAATATAATCTATGCACTTATGTAAATTTATTGACTGTCACAGGCAGCCACTTTACTAACTTGTTCATTATTATTCCATTACAAGAGGAAGAAGTCGAACTGGCTCTGATTATGTTGTCCAAGGAAGGATAAAGGAATAATCATAGTAACCTCACTGACCATCTTCTTCCATATGACTCTATCCTCAATAAATATATTATGCATCTTATTTTTTATTAGGATGACAGCAAGTTTGTTAGATTAAAAAATTTAAGTAATTATCTGGCTGCAGGGCTGAAAAGGGCGTCACGTTTGTTGTTGAACCATCAAATCGTATAAAGGATAAATGAATGGAGAAAGTGTGGTTGTGATGCAACACTGTCAAGCATATGAAACAGCTAGGAAGGATACGGTAAAGTTCAAGAAATATGATATTGTTCACGTATAAGAGATCTTACCACCTTTAAAGCCCTCACAATTTCCACGAGGATGATCCATTCTTTGAAGACAAAAGGGTATTATCCTTGGATCACTCTGTTCTTAATTAAATAATTATGGAACACATATCATTAAAAATATTCTTCTCTATAAATTAAATGATGGAATAAGGGAATATTATTGAATCAACATGCTAACTTATGATTCCTACAGAGTAACATTTCATCCAGCAGCAGATCAGACAGCATGTCATCAAAGTGAACAAAGATGCAAGCAGAGACATATAAGATATCTAAGCTTCTCCATAAAAACATGTTCATGTTCAACATGCATGTAATGTTCTATGGCATGTAAACATAATTATTCTGAAAATTGGTTTTGTGTGTTACTAGCTGTGTGTCTCCTCTCATGGATATTAATTCAACCGGTTAAGTAAATTCCAAACGATGTGATGAGAAGTGAATTTGATCCAATAAACAGGAATCCAAAGCTAGTATATTGCATCCTTAGCCAATGTAACTGGTTTCACCTTAGGAACACACGGTACACATTGATGAAATGCTATAATAGGCCTAGAGATCTACCATTTGCTCTTTCGGCACAAGATTGGAACCCCTTTTCATGGTCTCTGATAAACTGATGGCCCCTACTTGTGAAAAGTAAAAAGGGGGAAAGGACAGCCCCTTAACCAGTAAAGGTGTTTCTCCAACATGTAGGTCTATAGCTGATTATAAATAGAGCTTGCAGATTTCACTTCAGTAAACAAAGGCACTTGTGATACGATTTCAACAATACATGCCTGCAAATAAAAAACCACGTCCTAGTGCACCATTCATACATATGAGCCGGATATGAAAGGAGGAGCTTTCATATTGATGTTATTAAGAAGAGAGGTGAACACGCGCGTAGACCGCTGATAGGGATCGAATGTGAGTGGGCATGCACGCAACCCAGCGCTCTGGCCATTTGCACTAGGCGCAGCTTCCCGTACATCCATATGTATGGATGAGAAGATTAAATATAGTTGTTTATTGACTGGATTGAATAGATCAAGATTACAGTTCAATAAGGTATTTTCTATTTAATAAAACTTGTATATGGTCAATTTGGCCAAGAGTTGAAAAACCTGCAAGAGCATGAACGAACAAAAATTCAAGCTATCTCACTATCTCGATGTAGCAACACTGTATTGATTGACACAAGGAATAAATGGATAAGACGTAAACTCTAGTTGCAACCATATCAAACTGAATGAATGCTTGACTTCAGTACATCATTGGTCTAATCATACAGTTTAAGTTCCTATACAACTAGCAGAAGCCAAACGGAAGACGTTCTATTGCACATTTCATGGGCCCGATTATCTCACCGTGGCACCTAACAGGGACAGTTTCAACCTAATTTACACCACCAGTCAGCTTCTATCACTGCAAACATAACTAGCGATCTTCTAGTTGATTGACGTTAATTAATAAACGGGCATGTTTATCTAAAAAAAGGACATGTCTATGTAAAATAATAGCACTATCAAGTCAAGAGGACACTAGTGTCTACTCATAGGCTCATAGCTATCTTCAAATGTTCTTTTCATACAGAGATGAAAACTAAAAACCGAAATTCCACACACAAAATTTCTCCACCTCTCGTTCTATCTGACCTAATCCCAGATCACAGCCGTGTTAGCCACCTCAATAGCATCCCGTTCCCTAAACTCTATATATGATTCCTCACCCAATCGTGCACTACCGGTAACCGCCATTGTCGTCACGCGACGTGATCCGCAGATCTGCAGAGCAAACAGAGCAACAACGCCACCGATTCCCAACCCCCAACACTCCAACAACCACCAAACATGCCCCTCTCCCCGCATGAACCCGTCTCGATTAGTTCAACGAGCTAGGGATTTCGAAGGAATCGCGCGAACCATACGATCCATCCAGGAGGGGGAAAAATTAAGGGCAAACCTCCGGATCGATACCTCTGACGCGCGCGCAGGAGAGGAATTCGGCTCGAGCAAATGCGTCGGATCGAGGAAACCCTAGGATCCGGGTCTCGAGTCTCCACCGCCTCCGCCTCCGCCCCTTCGCAAGCCTCCGATCCCCACACTTGGGTGGGAAAATTTTGGCGGCACAGCGGAGCGGGGTGAGGCCGCCCGCGCTGGACCAGGAGACTGGAAGCCTGGAATCCTGGGCTTTTATAGGCCCATCAGGCTTGATTTCCGTCAGGCCTAGCGGCTGTTTCCGTTGGGAATTTAAGTCTATTATGCCTCCCTCATTTTTTATGCCTTATTTAAACACCTACCCCAACCGCAAAACGTATAATGCCTCTTCCTTCTTCAAAAACAGATACAAATCAGCTCCTGTTGAAAGTGGTTTCAACTAACGTGACGGTTTTACCACATAAGACCCACATGTCAACAACTTTCTCCTCGTCTCATCTTCTTCCTCACCTCTCCCTCTCTGTGCGTCAACCCATGGCACGACGCGAAAACCTGCAGGTTATCACTTATTTGACATATAAGTGGGTTCGCGAGTTGGTTCGCTTGCATCCCTATATAGTAGAGCAGGTCGTCCACCGGATCCACGTCTCTAGACAATGTTACATCCACGTCACAGCCACAGCACACCGCTTGGCATGCTCGCCACCTCCGCGTTTTGCATAACCTCCATACCACCTGGTCCGCAATGGCAGTCTGGTTCAGGAACCCAACGTAGGACCTGTGGTTGGTCACCGCTGGGAGGGAGAAGTAGTTGTACCCGTTGGCTGCCGGCTGCTGCGGCTCCGTCCTAATGGCCGCGACGGCCTTTTGGGGCATGCGCAGCAACGCTGGTCCAACATGTTGCACATCCGGATCAAGGTGTAGCCTCCCCTTCCTTCTCAGTGAACTAATAGAGCCACTGGAAGGGAGGGAGGCTGAAAGAGAGAGGGGAGAGGTGAGGAAGAAGACGGGATGAAGAGGAACTCACTGACACGTCGATCCCACATACTGACACGTCGAGTCGACCATGATTAAATTGCCATCGTCAGCTGAAACCATTTTCAACACCATCATGTGAGTTGATTTGCACCGATTTTCGAAGATGGGGGGCTTTATATCTGGTTTTGTGGCTAAGGAAGGCGATTAAATTAGGAGCAAGAGTGAGGGAAAAAATAGATTTATTCCTTCCAAGTTGCTGTCAGGCCGAGGCCGCAGGCCCGCGAGGCTTCAACTGCTCCATTCTAATTGGGCCGGAGTGTGACAGCTAGTTTCGGCCCGATATTTACGGGCCTCCGTTAAAACCTAATTGGGTCGCTCAGGAGACAGTATACCTTCAACTTTTATTTACCGTCTTCTCTTTGGGGCTGCTAGCTAGCGTGTGCGCGCCAGCAGAGAGTACTCCTCCTCCCCTTTAGTCTACTTTTAACTAACTAAATTAGTTAATATACTTAACACTAATAATAATAATTAGGAAAGACTCTGGAGATTTTTTTGAGATTTTTTTACTAACAGATTGAAAAAAATTTTAAGTTAGATTTGAAAACTTTCGATTTAAGTTTTAAATTTTAAAGTTAAATTTTAAAAACTTTCAACTCAGATTTGAAAACTTTCAACTTGAGATATGAAAACTTGTAACTTGAGATTTAAAAACTTTCAAGTTAGATTCGAAAACTTTAAACTCGAGAATCAAGATTCGAAAACTTTCAAGTCCAGATTTAAAAATTTTGAAAACTTTCAATTTGAGATTTGAAAACTTTCAACTCGAGATTTAAAAACTTGCAACTCGAGATTCAAAAACTTTCAAATCAAGATTTGAAAATTTTCAATCGAGATTTGAAACTTTCAACTCGAGATTTCAAAACTTTCAAGTTCAGATTTGAAAATTTTCAACTCAAAAATTTTTAAAAAAAAAGTGGAAAATAAGAAAGAAAACGAAAAAAAAAAGTGGAGAGACGCGCGCGCCGGCGCAGCGGCACTGGCCTTCTGGGCCCGAAACACGCACCGGCTTTCTACTCCCAATTAAGGCATTATTAAGTAATGACCTTGCACCAAAAAAAAAATTATGTTAACCTGTCAGTGATAAGCTTTCAAGCAATCTTCTCAATCTCGTTCTCACTGAACTTACTTCGACTCCTTTGCTGGAAAAATAACCGCAGATCAGATCATCAGAACCCGGTGTTTTTTTACATCGGGTATTTTCTGATTCAGTTTCACACTTGTTACTGCGTGCCAACGGCTAATGGGCTCTCGTGGAGACCGTGCCATGTGCCGGTAGCATTCGTTTTTTTTTTTTTCAAAAATAAGCTACTACTCCTACCCACCAACGAGCCGCTCCAACGGCTAGTTCGCGAGCAGTCGCCACTCGATCACACCTAAAATTCCATTGGCCCAACTGAAGCAAAACACATCGCCCCCCAATCCAATCCTCCCCCCACCATCGAAGAGCGAGATTGGTCATGGAGATCCCGAGCTCGAAGCGCGACATGGCGCGGGGAGCGGAGGACGACGGCGAGGAGGAGGAGTACGACCGTGTGTTCTACGAGGACATCGAGGCGCCCAAGTTCGTCGACCTCACCGCCCCCGACGCCGCCCGCCCCTCCGACGACCCCTCCTGGTTCTGCCTCCGCATCGGTACGGCAACACACACACACATCGCTGCAAGATTTTTCTTGAGATGAAATTGCTGAATTCTTGAGATGAATTGCAGGTTGTGACCAGAACCATGAGCATGTCGACCCGGAGGCGCTGCACAGGAGCTTCTTCATGCGGGTGCGCGCTGCTTCTTCCTGGTATGCGCGCGATTTCGTGGTAGGGGAGGTCGTAATCCTTGTGGTTTTTTAATGGTGGCAGGTCATGGCGGCGAGGAGCCCCAACGTGCGGCTGCAGAAGGCGATCAGGAGGAGGAACCAGAGGTAGAATTCTCGATTCCTCCCTCACCGCCTGCGTCGAAATTGTTGTGTGGTTGGTTGGTTCATCCGATTGACGGAGCCCATTCTCTCGTGATCTGGTGCAGCTCGATGCTGAAATGCCCGCACTCCGCGCCGCCGAAGCCTCCCAGGTCACGGATCGCGAGGCTAAGCACGGCGACGGAGGCGGCGAAGCCCAGGCTGAAGACCCACCGGATTTGCACCCTGCGGGCGTCTCCGACGCGGACCAAGGCGGCGAAGGTGGAGGCCTCCAGCGCGAGGAAGAAAGCCCTGACGACGCCGAGGAGCAAGCCCGTACGGCCGAGGCAGGATCCGTTCCTCAGCGTGAAGCACCAGAAGCAGGAGCCCGTCGCGGCGGCGGCGAGGAAGGGGACCGTGGTGAAAGCTCTGTTCATGACCACGCCGAAGAAGGACGCCAGCAAGACGCCGGCGAAGGCCCAGGCGGCGCCGCCGCTGTCCGAGGTCTGCTCCAAGATGAGGAAGCTGAATTCGGCGTGCCGGGAGGTGCCTAGCAGATACCTCTGCCAGTCGTCGAATCCGAAGAGTTCCAAGAAATGCGACCAGACTGCAGTGAAGAGTGTCAAGGCAGCTCAAAATTCCAGGCCGGATGAGAAGAAGAAGAAGAAGATTCTAGGCTGCTCGTTGCAACATGCCAGTTCTGAAGCTGGTAAAGAGAACAGAAATGGCCGTGAGAACACAGCTGCAGATGAGAATGCTTGTCCAGAAGCTGCGAGCTCCAGTGAGGAACCCAAGGAGGTGATGCAGGAATCCAGAATTGAGGAGGAGACATCACAAGCTGACAATTGTGATGATGATAAGGAGAATTTGTCATATGTTGATCAGCCAACCGAACAAATGGTGATCATCTCGCATTCTGATGGTGAAAACCGGCAGCAGCTGGAAAACAATGAGAATGTCCCTCGGAAGGTACTGAAATGGTCATACTGAAATTGCCATCTTCTCTATGACTGTAGCTAAGACATATTGAAACTGAAATGCTGTAATGGACAATATGCAGGTAGCCAAAATGCACAGCAAACTGAACGAGGAGCAAGGAGGAAAGCTCAAGAAGACTACCAATCCGAAGCCATTTCGGCTAAGGACAGATGTGAGTTACTCCTCCTACTTGGTTACATTCTGATAGCTCGTTGCTGCGGAGTGTTTCACTCGTTCACTAACCTTCTTCACTCCATCTTCTGCATTTTAGGAAAGAGGAGTGTTGAAAGAAGCAAATCCAGAAAGACACCAGACGCTCACCGAGAACAACTCCATGGCCGCGGTTCAGGTAAGCTGCTCACGCCCACCAACTATAAGATTCGTAATGTAGTGGTCACCAACTGATCTGTATGCATGTACGCTGATGCAGCAAATAGGAAGGTGTCGTGACGGAAAGGGACGAGACAAACCGACGTGCGGCGAGAAACAGGTGAGCATTGATGCCTCCCCCAAAAAAAATTTGCAGGTCCAAATCAATTTAGAATGCACTCATGCTGAATTGCTGATCTGCGCAAACTGTATATCCAGAAGAAGCAAATCAGAAATGTTGCAACGGGTCGGGTTGATGAAGCCAAAAGGGTCTTGAACAGCATTCGTTGCAACAAGGTGAAGCCTGCGATGACGAATGGAAAAACAGTTGGGAAATCACAGGGAGCTTCCAGAGTAGCATCATCAACAAGAAGTACCAAGATAACAAGGTTTGCCCCCACAAAAAAAGAGTAAAATTTGCAGCCCCGGTTATTGTTTTACATAATTGCCATCATGTAATATTTTTCTTGCGTTTTCACAGTGGCTCCATGGCACCTTCTAAGGTTGGAAAAGAGAAGAGTACATCGGTGAAACTATCCAGGCTACAAGCAGCTGCTGCTTAACTGAAGTGACAAATGTTTTATTGTCAGCTCCAAGGATGAAAATATGTATTTACCGCGTCGAATTCGTTCCATTGTATTCTTGAACTACTCTCTAGTCTGCATACTCACTCACACCAACAAGGATGTATCATGTTCCCTTGTTTTGTCCATGCCATTGGTATGTTGAGTGAATTTTTTTTTCTCTGTACTACCATCATCATCTAGATTATTTTGTAACCTGAAAGAAAAATCAGGGAAGAAGAAGAGGCCCAACCCAGGAGAAAATTCAGCTCGGCATCTGATTTCACATGGTTCTTGGGCTGTGTTTAGATCCAAAGTTTGGATCCAAACTTCGGTCCTTTTTCATCACATCAACCTGTCATACACACACAATTTTTCAGTAACATTATCTCCAATTTCAACCAAAATCCAAACTTTGCGCTGAACTAAACACAGCCCAATGTTGTAAATTCAAGCCCATTGGCCTTGGCTGAACAAAATACAGAATGGCAGGGACATAAATTTGAATCCAGAATGTCACGAGATGCCCAGCCGCCCAACCAATCCAAGCCAGGCAGCTTGACCCTCTCTGCCCTCCTCTCTGCATCCATCCAAACGCAGAGACCGAAGTCGAACAGCGTCGCCATCTCGCCACACGGCCAGAGGCCGAGATAGATGTCATATGATATGCCATCCATGGACCACACGCAGAGACGCACTGCATATGCCTGCGTGTACAGAGCTGTTAGCTGTACTACGCAAGGGGCGCATCCCCTACGGATACGGCTGCCATCAACTCTGCCATTGAATCCACACCATGATCAACTGGCTGTGCGGCAGCGTGGGATCCGGTGAACAGTTCCCACGGATTTGCAACAGATCGATCGACGTTATGCGTGCATCGCTCTGCCATCTGGTAATGTTTCATTTCAGAGGTAAATAATGTTGGCACTAGGAAGCTTCAGCAGGGTCCATGGCCCAAATGGACCAAACCAAAATCTTCTCTTGCACCATATTTGATCCCTTCATGCATGTAGCATCGCACGAGTCATCCCCCCCCCCCCCCCCAAAAAAAAAAAAGCACAAGTACTTGCATAATTCCACTCGCCTATAAGAACGAACGCACGCACGTAAACCTTACCCATATGAGCATCTTCTAAGACTGGATTGGCAAATCCTCAAGATTAACGAAGTCACCAGCTATCGACGTACCGTCGCCTACCACTGAAACCACAATACCATTAAATCCTGAAAAATCTCTCATAAGAAATCGAACCCAGAACGTAAAAGATACTACTAAGACTTTTATAACCACTGCGTTACATGCTCTTTCACCACTCCATAGAGTTTTGAGACACAAATGGCAAGAAGCTTCCTTTTTCTCGAGCTGCACGGCGAGACATTCTTCCACAAACGCCGGGGCCTCGAGATCGGAGAACCCAGTAAACAAAGTGCGTAAAAGCGCTTTCCCTCTCAGTTAAACCGACGAACAGTCGATGTGGAAGCAATTAAGATTCGTGATTTATGCGTCGTAGGGTAGTGGACTAGTGGTGGTAGCCGTGCTAAAGCGGAGAGATTAATTTAGGAGGGGCGTACGTACTCTCGCTGCAACTTGCAGGACGTGGTGGGGTCAGGGGTGCCGGCCGCCGGAAATGGCGCAGAGATCACGGCGGCCGCCGCGGTGGCCGCCGGCGATGCGCGGCGCGTCCTTTACCTGACCTGGCACGCACGTGGACACGTGGTACGTGACAGGCAAGAGGTGCACGCACGCACACACGCACCCGTACCATTCGTTTGTGCACATGTCGGTGTGTGTTTGTCCAGTGTGCGCAGACCTGCGAGCAGTACACTTTTGTATAGGCAAGCCTCTTTGCATCAGGCATAAGTTAATCTACTACTTATAAAATGTTTTGACTTTTACCAATGTCAAACTGTTTTAAATTTTACTAAGTTTATAGATAAATATAACAATATTTATAATGCTAAATTAGTTTCATCAAATCAATAATTGAATATATTTTCATAATTAATTTGTTTTGAATTAAAAATGTTACCTTTTTTTTACATGCTTGGTCTAACTTAAAATAGTTTGACTTTAACTAAAGTTAAAACGTAACGTGAAACGGAGGGAATAGTATTGTATAAACATGTTGATCTACATTAACAATCACACTCTTTTTTTTTATTCACGCTGTCGTAATGATCATCGTGGCTCGGGGGAAGTCGGGATGGTCCAGGCGAAGAAGAAAAAGGGAAAAGAAGAGAAAAGTGATTAAATCCAGGTCACATGCGACTCCCCCGCGAGTTGAGGCATGAGATCGCGCGGACTGGGGGCCCTTACCAACCGAGATCGATCGGAATTGCGATTCATCCCCCATCTCCATCGCCGGTTTTTCCATCGATGTTTGCGACGCGATTTGCCTGATTGGCGCCGGGAGTTTGGTAGTCCTGACAAATTGGAGTCAAGAACACACAAATCCTTGTGAGATTGCGAGAAACAGACAGACATGCCGCGTCTTTGTGGTCATGGATGGATGCCACGTTGACAGTTTTGA
Organism: Oryza meridionalis; assembly: GCA_000338895.3. Classification (NCBI taxonomy): domain Eukaryota; kingdom Viridiplantae; phylum Streptophyta; class Magnoliopsida; order Poales; family Poaceae; genus Oryza; species Oryza meridionalis. The sequence continues at coordinate 36,066,334 of CM002526.2, read as the reverse complement.
CGCCGCCTTGCCCGACATGGCTGTGTGTTCGCCGTTGCTGGTAGCACGTGATTAATTAACTATTAGCTATTTTTTTAAAAAATAGATTAATTTGATTTTTTTAAACAACTCTCATATAGAAACTTTTACTTAAAAAACATACTTCCTCCATTCCATAATATAAGGCATGTATGCAAACATGCAATTGACTATTACATCTTCTATATTAAATTACTATTTTTTAAATCTCGACTCTCATGTTATCTAATCCTATTGGATGCATGCATTATATTTATTATGATGATCCAAACTATAAGATGATAATAATTATTTCTTGGTCTTTAAATTGAGAGTGATTGTGCCTTTTTAGAATGGAGGGAGTATCATTCAGCAGTTAACGTGTGCACGGAAAATGAACTAGAGGGTTGGAAAAATGGGCATCTGCCTAAGCCTAAGCCTAAGCCTAGCCAGTAGTAGTCAGCTAACCAAGCATACGGGCATTTCCGTTAGCCGCGGCCGCCGGAATACGTACGCCTAGTATTCGATTTCGGCTAGTAACTCTCGAACATCAAAATCGGCCGGCGCGCGGGCGGGCGGCGTCCGAAACCGGGTGGCTTCAGGCTAAACAGCTACTACTAGTAGCTCGCCGGCCGGGCGTTCTTAATTGAACGATGACAAGTCGACGTCGCAGAAAAGGGTCATCGATCGACTGCTGCTAGCTAGTGCTGGCAGTGTACACGTACGTGCCGCTAGCTGTAAATGTCTGTGTACGTTCACGAGGAGAAATACGCGTATTAATTTGGTTTCATCGCTTTTCTGAAAAAAAGGAATTGTACTAACCTTAGAGCTTAGTCAATAGCCAACTTATATGATAAGCTAACTACAAGCTAACCGCTAGCAACAAGCTCTAAAATTTTATCATGTTAAGTAGAGCTAACTTAATAGCCAACTTATACGACAAGCTAACTACAACTTCGCTATAAGCTTCCTTGGTTAAAGTATACATACATTAAATACTTGTATGGATACATCAGTTGTTGGATCCACATAACGTATTTTTTATTGTCTCTCCTAGCTAGAGATGGCAACGGTGAATTCACCGTCGAGGGTCATACCCACATCCACGTCACCATGGTGAAAATATTTCACCGTCCCCGCCCCCGTCAACCACGACGGAGCTATAAACTCTCCAGCCCCGATCACCACGCGATGAATTTTTCCCCGTGGTGAACCTGCCCCGGTTAAACAATATATTCACAGTCACAGATTGTAGTATGCTCACCTTGCATCGTCGCTGTCGTAGCTTACGCGGGGAAGGGGGGAGGCCGAAGCCATGGTCAGCAGATGGCGGCGGCGACGGCGGCTCCCGGCAGCGCGGCGACGACGGCTCCCATTGAAGACGGTTGCAGGCTGGTGGCGCGTCGACGGAGCCTGCCGGCGGCTCCCGGTGGCACCGGCCTGGCAGCGCGTCGACGAAGGGTGGCCGGCGACGGCGGCTTCAGTCTCCCGGCAAGAGAAGGCAGCGAGTGGCGGCGGCGGTGGCTGGCAAACGGCGACACACGCGGCTCCTGGCCAACTGGCGGCCGGCGGCGTGCGTGACTCGGCTGGGGAGTGGTGGCAGGTGTGCATCTGGATGGGTGGAGGATTTGGAGTTTGACCTGTTGACTTAGGGTTATATTATATATGTGCCTGTTAAATGGGCTTCAATATTATGGGCCAATGCATCTAAAAAGTCTAGAATTCCTCCCTTGTACAGTACAGTCGGATCACCGTGGGGGGCGGGGACGGTGAATGGTTCACCGTTCCCGCCCCCGTCATCCCCGATGGTGAGAGGTTTTTAACCATCTTATTCCCCATGGTGAGTAGATATTAACCGTCCCTGTCACCTAATAGGTGAATTCACCACAAGGAAATGGTGAACGGGCCCCATTGCCATGTCTACTCCTAGTTGCACGCGAGCTATATGGTTTGGGGAGCTGTGCAAGCGTCGGCGCTAAAACAAGCGCCTGGTTGTTTCATTCTTGGTGAATTTCTTTCCTTAATCTCAGATTAGGTTGATTAACAGGTTTTGGAGCCGACTTAATAGAGCTATTGTACCCATTCTTATAGAAAAAAATCATCCTCATATCTTGCAGATTTGGGGGCACCAGATGTGCTTCACGATTCATAAATGCTCCATGCCCTTCTCCTCCAACTCTGACAACATTCTTTTCTTATCCGACACCGACAACACCACGAAAACACAATAAAGAATTTACGGATCAAAGTCATGCGCCGCGATGGAGGTAGGAGGGGATGAGGAGGAGAAAGATCAAGGGAAATCGTCGTGCTTAGAGGATGACTGTAGAATGAGGTGCAACAAGTGGGCATCAACAGCGTTGTTGAAGTCGCGTGGTCGGCAGCTAGCAGTGGGCCGGTGTTAGTGGCGGGGTAAAAAGAGCAACAGGTTACAATGTGGCAGTCGGTGGTGGTGGATCCAGCAGTGGGGATCCGCCTCAACAGGTCACCCACTTGAGGTGTAGAGGGGGAGGGTGCGGGGAAGGAGGAGGGTAGGAAGCTGACTAGAGATACCTCACTGGCACCATCGACATCTTCCGGCCACCCAATGAGGTTGGGCGACATTAGTGAGGAGTCAAGCAGGGGCATCAAAGTGTTCAGAAAGTGCGGTGCTCAAGAAAAATGAAAAAAAAAGAGAGAAATTAGGGTTTGAGTGTTTGCATGAATCTTACAATGATTTAACGAACCAAAATTATAATATTTTAAAAGGCATTCTCTATCCAATGTGTAATAGACGGTAAAAAAAAGAGAGATTTGCTCCGATTCAACAAAAAGTACCGGCATCAAATCGTTTCCGATCATTGGATCTAATACTACCCATTCTATCCAGTTAGATCTAACGGTCCGAAACGATTTGTTATCGTATCTCGAAACACTTTGTTGGACCGGAGCAAATATATTTTTTAAAAAGGTTTTCCTCTCCCAAAGCGTTTGCTCTTTTTACACCAACCTGACAATTGCCATCACTGGTATAACACGGGTTGCGTACACATGCAAGTGTCCATGTGTTATCCGTAGTAGCCTACCTTGCTGCTGCTACCACTGCACCACAGCTAGCCTGTATTGCTGACGCTTGCATAGTTGCATGGGTGTTAATGAACACCGTGCATGCGTACTCGTACCGATCGATCGATGGCGCCAACGCCGGCCACGCAACGCCAAGGCGATCGACAAACCTGCGCGCATACTAACAAACACGAGGACGACTTAGTACGTTACTGCTCCCTCCATCCAAAAAAAACCCAACCAAAACACCTATAGAATATTACATAGTACAACGAATCTGAACATATACTCCTTTCATCTACTTTTGATAATTATATTTTCAAATCTGAAAATTTTATTTTTGATAGGCATATTTCAATCCAACAACTTATCATCTTAATGACTTTCTTGGATTTAATGCGTGACTCTCCATTCTTCCACACAAGATTGACTACATGGTCATCGAGAAATGAAAATATTAATGAATCGCTTATTTATGAGGAATAAATAGTAGCATATTTAAATAAATGATTAGTACAATCATTTATCGTTGGTCTGTATGTCAAGATGAAATATGACTATCAAAGTAGATGGAGTAAGTACTATTTAATGTCCCATCGATGTCTAGTTGTTTTTTTTAAGGATGGAGGATGTACGTGGGAGTTTTCACTCTCGTGTCGTACTTGTTCAGCTTGCAGCCTGCAGCTGGCTGCCTTTGCTGAATTGCTGATACTACTACTAGCTACTCTAGTGATAGCCAAGCATGCATCCAGCCCGGCCACTCATTCATGGCGATATTGATTGACCACACGCATTGCATGCTCGGTGGTGTAGGGTCAATCCTTTCGTCCTTCTGTGTAGCACAGTAGTGGTAGTAGCTCGTTTAGCGAAGGGATTTTCCAGGGGACGACGTTTCATGATCCGATCGAACTAGTGTATCATCTATGATGAATGCATGATCACGCTCTTGTCACAATCGAGAACAGTGCACCACAAAACCACAAAAAAGGAGGATCTGAATGAATATGGGTGTGAATTACCACGATCGACACCACCAAGCTTAAGCACAGGCCATCGGCCGGCACCATCCGTTTGGCACGTATGGTTTGTCGTCGCCCATGGTGCTCGACAGAAAGGTACAAAGCCATGGCCAAACTGCTTGGCAGCTAGAGTATGATCAGTTAATATGAAGTCAATCAGCATGAGTTTGAGGCACCCGATTTAATTCCAACGACAAACTTACAAACCTTAGCGAAATCAAGGACAATGATTTTATTTTGTTTTTGTGTTGTTTGAATGTGTAAAAATAAATAAATACAACTATACCAATTCTCATTAATAAAAACACACACCCATCATATAATACATATCCACGAGCATGTTACTAGTATTTTTTTTTTAAAAAAAGAGCATGTTACTTTTAATTAACAGACGGATATCTTAAAAGTTCCATGCTAAATAAAGAAATACATGTGCTAGAGATCATAGTAGCATGTTTTTGGTTGAGTTCTTTCCCCAACTTTCCCAACTCACCTCTTTCGTATTCGCGCGGATGCTTTTCAAACAAACTGCTAAACGGTGCATAAGTTTCTAGAAGTACATGAAAATTGCTTAAAAAAATCATATTAATCCATTTCTAAAAAAATAGGTAATAAATAATAACGTGCTAATGGATCATTCCGTTTTTCGTACGCTGGAAACGTATTCCCATCCCACACTAACGAACACAACATTTAAGTATGCGTTAGGGAATATATTAATTCACTAATAGTACACGAGTGATTTGAAGAGAATTAATTCCACACCTACGATGATGTGGAATTATCCTTCATAATTATTTTCAAATATATTTTTTAGGATTAAACGATTGATATAGCCTCGTGTAGTGAAAAAAAAAACTGTAATCAAAGGTCGTTGCTGGTGGAAGTAGAAAATGGATAAACGCGTGTGACAAAGGCGGCGGCTGGCCAGATGAAACCATCAGGCCAGCACGCACGCAGCAAAAGAACACGGATAAACCGGAGTCGCGCGCAGCGCAGCTGGCGGGGCAAGAGAAAAACCGAACCGCGGACCAAACCCGGTCGACCCCCGCTTTTTCTAGAACAGCGGCGATGTATGAGATGACTCGGCGCCGCGCCCGCCTGCTCCTCCTCCTCCTCCCCCTCCCCGTGTGGGACCACCGACCGCCCCCCTCCGCCGGTAGGGCCCACTTGCCCGTCTCTGGGGACCCACCCTCTTGTGGGGCCCACATGCCCGCCTCTGCGTCCCGACGCGGGACCCACCCCTGCGCGCTTTCCCTCGGGCGCCCGTCGCTTTCCTTTTTTTTTAATTCTTTTGACTCCTGCGAGATGCGGAGGAGATCGGACGGCGCGGTTTGAAAAGGGCCGCGTCGGTGCGGATCCTGGGCCGTCCGATCGGGCCACGATCCCTAGCCGCGGCTACTGTTCACGGGGGTGGACGACAGCGCGGTCACAGCCACGTCACAGGAGTTACGGCTTCGTTCGTTTCGGCCTCTTTTGCAGTAACACCCTCCAGGAAGAAGTTAATTTCCCTGTTGTACTAATCCATACCTGGTTTTGTCTACGAAGGACCGATTTGTACAGTGTAGGAGTAGAGAGGTGCTTTGTGCAAAAAAGAAATCGTCGATCTGAAAAGCAGGCTACTGTTTCTCCCGTGGTAAAGAAAGGGAAAACAAAACAGAGCATCGCCATCTCTCTCCCCTCCCCTGAAAGAGCTAAAAATACAAAAACATTTGGCGTACTCAACACAACGATCAAACCAAACAAATGCAAATTACGTGAAAAAGGGAACGAAATTTGCGAGGAGAAAAAAAAATTCAACGCGAGGACCACAGTCCAAAGCCGCTCCAAACATTCCACACACACACAGCAAGATTAGAAAAAAAAAAAGAAAATTTTAAAAAAGCAATAAAGAATAGCAGTACGATTTGTTCCCCTTTTGCCCTTCCACTGCGGGGGTTTAAACCGCGGGAACCGCGTAATTTGCCCCCCCTAATTAACTCCGACATAAAAACCTTACCAAACCAAGGGAGGTTTAGGGGAAAAAAAAACACGCACGGAAAGACAAGAAAAATATTAAAAAAATCGCTTCCTCTTCCTCCTCCTGCCGATCTCTCTCCTCCTCTAGACGTGTTGAGCTGAGCTGTTCCCACTTCCCACTCCGTCCTCTTCTTCTTCTTCCTCCTCTCGCTCTCGCTTCTTCTTGAACTTAAATGGCAGTGGGATCAGCTGCGTAGGTGTGAGGGGGAGGGATTGGCATTGAGGGGTGGGGGGAGGTGGAGGTCCAGGAATAGGGTGCGGGTGAAGTGTGGGAGGCTAATTTGGGGGTGAGAGAGGAGAAGGAGAGGTGAGGGGTGGGGGGAGGAGGAGGGGGAGGCTGGTTCTTGGACCGGCCATTGGATGGCGCCGTGGAGCGGCTTATGGGGCGGGAAGTTGGCCGCCGGCGGCGGCGGCGGCGGCGGCGACCACTACCGGGGCACGCCGGTGGTGGTCAAGATGGAGAACCCCAACTGGTCCATCTCCGAGATCTCCTCGCCGGATGACGACGACGACGAGGAGTTCTTGGTCGGCGGCCGCCGCAAGGGGGGGCGCGGCAAGAACGCCAAGCAGATCACCTGGGTGCTGCTGCTCAAGGCGCACCGCGCCGCCGGGTGCCTCGCGTCGCTGGCCTCCGCGGCCGTCGCGCTCGGCGCCGCCGCCAGGAGGAGGGTCGCCGCGGGGAGGACGGACGCCGACGCCTCCGCCGCCGCCGCCGGCGAGAGCCCCGTGCTCCGCTCCCGCTTCTACGCGTTCATCAGGGCATTCGTCGTCCTCTCGGTGCTCCTGCTCATTGTTGAGCTCGGCGCCTACATCAATGGCTGGGACGACCTCGCCGCCTCCGCGCTCGCCCTCCCCGTCATCGGCGTCGAGTCGCTCTACGCGTCGTGGCTGCGCTTCCGCGCCACCTATGTCGCCCCATTCATCCAGTTCCTCACCGACGCATGCGTCGTGCTCTTCCTCATCCAGAGCGCCGACCGCCTCATCCAGTGCCTCGGCTGCTTCTACATCCATCTCAAGCGCATCAAGCCTAACCCCAAGTCACCGGCATTGCCCGACGCCGAAGACCCCGACGCCGCGTACTACCCCATGGTACTCGTGCAGATACCAATGTGCAACGAGAAGGAGGTTGGTTGGTGCTGGTGCTATCGCTCTAAAACATGCCATTTTTTGTCTCCGAAGTAGCAACCTTTTGATGTTTGTTTGTTGGTCTGTCCAGGTTTATCAGCAATCAATTGCGGCCGTGTGCAATCTTGATTGGCCGAGGTCCAACTTCTTGGTTCAGGTATTGGATGATTCGGACGATCCGACGACGCAGACACTGATCAGAGAAGAGGTGCTCAAGTGGCAGCAGAACGGCGCTCGGATTGTGTACCGGCATCGTGTCCTTAGGGATGGTTATAAGGCTGGAAATCTCAAGTCGGCGATGAGCTGCAGCTATGTCAAGGACTATGAGTTTGTTGCCATCTTTGATGCGGACTTCCAACCGAATCCGGACTTCTTGAAGCGAACCGTGCCACATTTCAAGGTAACTTGAGATGAATTTTGTGCCTATAGCTTGTGGTGATAATGCATATGGTTTAGGGTTCTAACTCTGATTCATTTATTTGCCGTTGCAGGACAATGATGAATTGGGGCTAGTGCAAGCAAGATGGTCATTTGTGAATAAGGATGAGAACCTATTGACTCGTCTGCAAAACATTAATCTTTGCTTCCACTTTGAGGTTGAACAGCAAGTGAATGGGATATTCCTAAACTTCTTCGGGTTCAATGGCACTGCTGGTGTGTGGAGAATCAAGGCATTGGATGACTCAGGAGGGTGGATGGAGCGTACAACAGTGGAGGACATGGACATTGCAGTCCGGGCACACCTTAGGGGCTGGAAATTTATCTTCCTGAATGACGTCGAGGTATTATATATGACAAACATTTTAATAACTGGTTGGGTTATGTTTCTTCACCTTTTCAGTTGAAATAACCCATTCCCTCATTATGGACAGTGCCAATGTGAATTGCCAGAGTCATACGAAGCTTATAGGAAGCAGCAGCATCGGTGGCATTCTGGTCCAATGCAGCTATTCAGACTCTGCTTACCAGACATTATCAAATGCAAGGTGCTGATTTGCTCTTATTTGTTGTACAGTACTTTATTTTTGTAAACATCTAAAAAATGAACTTATATAACCAAATGTTGTTATGAGGTATCCAATTGGTCTGGATAAATATATCTGTTTATGCAAACATGATATAAAATTAAGTCTTTACGATATTTCTCCCGTATCAATTCTGTGTAACTTTGTTGTCTTCAAATATCATGTCAGATATATCATTTAATCCGGTTAGTACTAACAGTGAAAATTTGAACATCAGCAGGTAAATTAATGTGATCTTGACAAAAAAATGTGTTTTTGATGCTTTTGTTGGATACACAACACGTGCTCATGGCATTGTGAATATGCTCCAAGGATGTTAACATGACGAAATTCTAAAATGTTGGACTCTTTAACTGATCCTGGAACACTCAATTCACTTATTGATATTTAGGTTTTTCTCTCAAGTACTTAGGTTTTTATACACTTTAATAAAGGTGCATTCTCATCGAGCACCATCCATTTCCCTAGAATATAAAATGTAGATGTCGAATTGCATGTCATTTGTGCGCATGTTACAACTAGACCTTTTTTTTGCATGACCATGATGGAATTTGAATTTGCTTATCACCTTTTGTTGTCATTGTCATCAAAATAATGTACTACCTGATAGGATGTCTAGATGAAACAACTGACTTGTTGATAGCTCTGTTTTACCAATCTGATTGCTAGATGAAACAACTGGCTTGTTGATAGCTCTGTTTTACCAATCTGATTGCTTATTAACTTTGTCTTATTCTGCTGCAGATTGCATTTTGGAAGAAAGCCAACCTGATCTTCCTTTTCTTCCTTCTCCGGAAGCTCATACTACCATTCTACTCTTTCACGCTCTTCTGCATCATCCTCCCAATGACGATGTTTGTGCCTGAAGCCGAGCTCCCTGACTGGGTCGTATGCTACATTCCTGCCCTGATGTCCTTGCTCAACATCCTGCCTTCTCCGAAGTCTTTCCCTTTCATCATCCCATACCTACTTTTCGAGAACACCATGTCCGTGACAAAATTCAATGCCATGATATCTGGTCTGTTCCAGCTTGGAAGTGCATATGAGTGGGTGGTGACCAAGAAGTCAGGCCGATCATCGGAGGGCGACCTCATTTCTTTGGCACCCAAAGAGTTGAAACACCAAAAAACTGAATCGGCGCCTAACCTCGACGCTATTGCAAAGGAGCAGTCCGCTCCTAGAAAGGACGTAAAGAAGAAGCACAACCGGATATACAAGAAAGAGCTTGCACTCTCATTGCTCCTCCTAACCGCTGCGGCTCGCAGTTTGCTCTCGAAACAGGGTATACATTTCTACTTCCTCCTGTTCCAGGGCATATCTTTCTTGTTAGTAGGCCTTGATCTCATAGGCGAGCAGATTGAGTAAACTGTAAAAAGCATGATAGATGTTAAAAAAACAGTGACAATGGAGGTTGCTCCAGGGATGTTGTGTCGAAGCTCTTTGGCGATATTGAAATGTTGCATGACGCAATTGTGTCGTCCAATTGATTTATGTCATGACTTCACACAACATGATCCACAATGTACACGCCCAAATAGGCCCCTCCCCCCTCGGTTGTGTAGATATAGTTGTTCTTGGACTGTAAATTTGCCTGGTTATTCCAAGACTATCCGATTCTTTTGTAAACCAATTTTGGTGTTCATGTGGGGATTTTATGTTAGGAGGCAATTACCGCCTGTACGAGTGATTCGGAATCCACAATGCCCTTAATTAGAAGCCATTCCTTCCTCATGTGTCTGCTTCTGAATACTGATGACCATCTTTGCCCAACCTGCTATGTTGGTCAATCTACTTTTGCTGATGCCATTCTGCATGACTCCAGCAAAACTGATACTGTCACATGACTGGAAGCTTTATTTTTTCCTCTTAAATGTACGCGTCCAGATTTCAGCAGGTAGTCAATAAAGAAGCTACCCTTCTGATAATCACCGAGAATATAAATGTTGACAAACTTTTCAAAAAAGTGTCAAAACCGGAAGAGAACTTGTGAAACGGCATGCTTTTTCCAAGTGATACACCTACACTACATGGTGTAACGTACAAGACCAGAAAACATCATCCTACATACAGCTGGACACCACCACCACACACCTGCTGCTGATGTAGTATTCCATTCCATCCCAGTTGCCCAAGAAAATTCCAATCCGGCTCAATTCAGGCAGCAGCAGCACACACGTCTCCAGCTGCATGGTGTCCAAGTCCACAATGTCAATTACCTGAATCTATAAAAAATAGGACTCCCATCTCTATTTCAAGGGGCCAGAAATGAATTCCAGATAGTGAAGTGAGATGGAAACAAAAAATAATAAACCCGGATGTTGTCTCAATTGGAGATGAGCTGTGAGTAGCCGAGAACGGTGGCGGCAGCATCAGCTGCAGATAGTGAGAGACCTGTGCCGAGTCCATAGCCATATCTGCACGGGCATGTGGCCGGGAGACAGCTGTGTCGCGCCAAGGCGTCCGTCCGTCCGGCCCTTCTGCTGGTCCCGCGGCTGCCGTAAGCGAGCGTTTCACATGACGACGCTTTCTGTCGTGCTGAACTGGAGATACAAATCATTACCGTACAATATACAATACACCAGATGTCCTCCTTTTTTTTCTTTTGGTAGAACAACAATTGTACTATTATTAGGAGTGAGTATTAGGTGCGAGTGTTCGAGTGCAAGTATGCAGCTTTGTCAGCCGTTTGCCTTCTTGCAGTATAAGCCAAGGGAAATGCCATTGGTAGGAGTAGCAAACAATGGCCGACACGGCGACACGGCTTAGTTGCGTTCTTACATCTGGTGAATCTGGATCGCTCGATGTAGAGTATCACTCGATCGACCTCCTCTGATCATGGCGAATGATTGCCGCAGCCCAGCAAAGCTTGGGGGGAAGTAAGTTAGCCATAGCTTAATCATGATGTCACGCATTAAAACCGGGCAGTACCCTGACTCTAGCTTAGCTTTGCTGTAACGATCTGCTGCCTTTGTGTGATTTTTGACCGTGTGACGTAAAAAGGCGATTATATAATGGTCCAATTATTTGCACAATTGCCCCACCGACGACATGCCCCAACCGGTGAATAACAATGAGATCTAGCACACGTGTAAAGTACACCCGACGCTCCATTGAGTGAGTGGCGGTCGTCACAGTAACTTAGTCTCGAAGCCTAATTAGATTAAGAAAAAAAACGCGTGCAGTGCACCAAAATACGTATATAATACTAAACACTTTTATTCCATGATGTATTGCTTGTGCATGAACTATGGTACACTCTGTGTACTGAAGTACTTAGTTCACTTCGCCACAAAATACTTGACTTTACACAGCAGAGGGGAGTCAGCGGTCGGTTCACAAAAGTCCGATCAACTGAAGGAAAAAGTGCACCAGAGGTCCCTGAACTTGTCACGGAGATACGAAAACGTTCTCAAACCATAAAACCAGATATATATGGGATCCTTTAACTATACAAAACCGATCACCCGAGGTCCTTCGGTGATTTTGACTCCGGTTTTGGTCTACGTGGTGGCTGAGTCAGCGTGGGACCCATCTGTCAGCATGTCATCACTCTCTCTCTCTCCCTCTTTCCCCTCCTCTCCCTTTCTCCTCTCTCTCTCTCTCTTCACTTTTCTCCAGCACCGCGAAGAACCCCACCGGCACCACGCCGCCGCTGCCGCCGGCGGCGGCCGCGGGGCGCCTCGTCGTTCGGTGCCCCAGCGACCAGCGTCTCTCAATCGAGGGTGGGGATGGCAAAGGTGCGAGCGAGCTCGAGCGATGGCCGGGGCGACGAGGTGGCAGTGGCGGCTGCGACGCGGGAGCAGGCCACCCCGCCGGGTCAGATTCTTGCACCGGCCGAAAGGCTGCGGTGGCGGGGGACGTGGAGAGGAGGACGGCGCGGTTCGAGGAGATGCTGCGCGTGCCATTCGAGGAGCAGTTCGAGGAGATGCTGGTTGCCGCGCGCTCCATGCTCAAGGACCGCCGCCTCCGTCTCCGACAGGGCGACGCCGACTCCGGCCTCCCCGCGCCTCGCCGCCACCGACAAGCCGACGCCGATGCCGGCCTCCCCGCGCCTCCCCGCCGCCACGTAGACGCTGACTCAGCCGCCACGTAGACCAAAACCGGGGTCAAAACCACCAAAGGACCTCGGTGGCTGATTTTGTATAGTTAAGGGACCCCGTATATCTGGTTTTGCGGTTCACGTTTTCGTATCTCGGTGACAAGTTCAGGGACCTCTGGTGCACTTTTTCTATCAACTGAAACACGAAGCCCAACCCTCCGATCTAAACAGGAAACGAAGCCAGAACGAGGCTCCTTCAACCCGTCGCTAGACTTGTTGAACAGGCCTTGCGCGTAAACCAATCCTTCATTTTACGGCCCCGTCCATTCCAACCACTCGGCCTAACCAGCCGGCGGCCGCCACGCCCGCCGCCCAGGCCAGCGGAAACAACGCGCGCCGCCGCTGCGGACGGATCGTTCACGTGGTCCGCCTCGGCAAAACCGGGGCATCCTCGTTCGTAGCCGCAGCGGGACATTCTCCGAACCCCCTTGGTTTCATACGTACCGTCCGATCGAGAGAAGGTCACGCAGGGGTTCGGAAGATTTTTCTCCGAACCTCTGGAGGGTTTACATCTTTAAAATATATGAGACGGAGAAACATATATCGTATTAAAAGTTCATTCGTATAATTGTCTTAATTTGTTAGGTGTTCACATCTTATTATATCTAATTTTGATGGCTCATGACTACTATAAGAGGGTAAAGGAGTCTTGAGAGTGTGGAGCGATACGAGTCATAGCTGAATCGATCGATCCACCCTACCACCCTACCTTTAGATCCACCCCGGTTTACAGCCGCCGTTCGATTGAGATGTGCGGTCCAGAATCTACGATGAGATGTTACTTTCACTCTACTTTGAGATGATAAACACAAGAAGAGTGAGTTCGATCGGCTTTGCAAAACCTACACGTTCCTATTGAAAGTTAAGTGAGAACACTAAAACCAACCAACTCCAATCAGTTGGGCTGCGATAGAGGATCTGATCTACTGCTAGTATGCTGCTGCTGTTGCATTGCCCCAATATTACAAAAACCCTTCTACTACTGGAGAAGGTGATGAACGAGGCAAACGCACGCATATGCATATCGCATTTCACCCTAATTCTTGCTCATCTACCACTAACTAACCAGCTTCCTAAGCTAAAGTGGCTATGGACCTCGCCTAACGACAAGGATGCTTTGCTGCTCATGCGTCGGTCCACGCGGCGAACATTGGCAGGTGCGCGATGGACACGCCGGCCCTCGCCGGCACCGAGCTCACCGCCGGCGAGGGCGAGGCCCAGGAGTTCAGCGGCACCGGGCTGTACATCTTCGACGCCGCCGCGGGCTTGGCGAACAGCGTGGCGAGGACGCCGACGCCCCTGTCAGGGCTCTGCTCTCGGGAGTTGCCCAGGCTCGCCGCCGCCATCGACATGTGCGGCGCGCCCGCCGCGTCCACGGTGGACACGATGTCCTGCAGCACCGAGAAGGCGTCGGTCGGCAGGAGGTCATGGTGTTGGTGGCCGCCGTGCCCGTGCTGCTGCTGCTCCGTTCTCGCCGCCGCCGGCAGGGCGGCGGCGGCCATCTTCCACTCCGCCACGTTCCCGGCCTGCACCAAGGCGGCCGCGGCGTCGGCGACCGCCGCCGCGCCGCCGTCGCCGACCTTGCCCTTGCGCCGCGCCAGCTCCCCCGGGAGGAGCGTGTTGCTCTCCAGGATCTTGTCCACGTCGTACCTCGTGATGTCGAAGTTGGTGACGGCGTTGAGCCCCCGGAACTTGATCGCCGCCACGTCGTACGCCTCCGCCGCTTCCTCCTGCGTGCCTGCATCCACAAATACAACCAATCACACACGACGACGAACTCACTCATCATCAACCAAAAAGAAGAAATCGAGCTTTCGCCTTCGCCGCCGCGCGCGGTCAGGTCACAGGTCAAACCGGCATGGCGCGCGCGCCGCGCCGCGGCAAAAGCCGACGCGACTGCGGCGAGGGGCACAGCCTTTGGAAAGGAAGCGAGCAAAAGGCAAACCAAACCAACCGCGCATGCATGCATGCGCAAAAGCACCGCTGCTGCAGCAATCAAAAGCATGCAAGAAACGGCAGGGCGAAACATTCTTTCGAGCTGGGCCAGAAGCAGCAGAATTGGCATCATTGAATCTAGCCATAGCTGACTGAAGGTCTTATGATCATTGTGACAGGACACACCCTGCGTCCTTAAACCGTGACAGCCTCTGCAAAGCCAACCTCATACTACACACTTTGCTGCTCATTGCTGATCGATCACATGATGCATGATATGGCCATTCATGCTGAGAAGAATCCGGACAAGAATAACTACTAGTGGATCATGGTGCAGTTTGCAGAGATTGGGGGAGGAAGAAGAACACTTACTGAATGTCCCCAAGTAAAGGTCCTTGTTGCCCGAGACGCGGCCGATTCGCGCCTGCCATCTCCCGGGCTGATGATGCCTGCAAACATTGACAGAGAAAACACACCAAGTTAATCACTCAGTAAGCATGCATCCATTCGCAGTATTTGCTGTACTACTCTTGTGATTAACGACCTGGTGACTCCACGGTAGATCGAAGCGCCACGAGAGAAGCCGCTGCTTTTCCTGCAGCAAGCAAACGGACATGGAGGTTTACAGATGTCAGTGTCACAACCTTGTTCGTTCAGTGACTTGGCGATTTTATAGGTAGCTAAGCAGTGTACCTTCTGAGGTGAGCCACATACTCCTGCCTGCTCATGTTCTTCATCTCCTCCAGCTCCTCCTGGTACTCCTCCAGCTGCCCCCAGAAAATGGTGAAAACAAACGTCAATAATAGCAGTAACATCATAACTACAGTCATTCACAGTGCCCCTGAGCTAGCACTCTAAAATCTAAACTATAATGTGTACTGTTTGCTTGCAAGAAAAGCAACAAATGAACTAATCAGAGTTGGTAATTTAATCACCGGGAAGTTGATGTGCGTGGAAGGGCCCCAGTACTTGAGCGCAGCAAGATCATACGCCCTGGCAGCCTTCTCCTCCATGTCATACCCACCTAGCAAAGGTTACATTGCAATCTCAAAATCAAATCTTTGTTTCCAAAAACTAATCAATTCATACCAAGTACTTGTACTGGTACTCACCAAGATACACTGCAGCATATACACACACACCAAAAGATCCAGCAGGACGATCATGCAAGAACACATATATACATTTCATCAGCATTTGAAACATAAGAAAGTGTGATTAATCACAATGTCAAGTTTTCTCTAACCTTGGCGGCCTTTCCTGGTCTGGCCTTCCTTCTTGCAGCTGTTGTCCCAGAGGTGTGCCTCATACCTCCCAGTCCACCTATGCCTGCTTTTTACAAGGTTTTTTTACTTGAGGTTAAGTGAAGCTGTGAAGGTGGAAGCCATGGCGGCATGGTGGCGAGAGGTGTCTGTCACTATGGCGCTGCTAGCTACTACCTGGTGACGCCTCTGTACTGCGACGTCCTCTGGCCGAACGTGTCGATGGACTTGCGGTGCACCGGCTGCTTCTGCCCGGCGCGGTCCGCGCCGCCGCGCTTCTTGCTCACGGCGTCCATGGCCATGTACGGCTCGCCGGCGGCGGCGGCCTGCCCGGTGACGCAGCTGGACTGGGACCCCGCCGAGCTCATGGACAGGGTGAGAGGGTGCAGGTGGCTGCCGGTGGGGATGATGGGGCCGGCGGCGCAGACGTCGTCGGCGGCGTTGGCGATGTCGTAGCCGCCGCCGTGCATCGCCGCCCAGCCGGCCGCCATTGCCGCGGCGGACTGGTCGTGCACCAGCGCCGCGTGGGCGTACGCCGCGTCGTGGCCGGCGCCGGCGCCGGGGATGACCGCGCACTGCAGGAAGCCGCCGCCGCCGCCGTGGTGCGGGTCGCCACCGACGGCGCCGCCATCCTGGGCGTGTCCCTGGTGGTGACCGTGGGCGCCGTAGTAGAAGGCGGAGTTGTCCAGGCTCAGCGCCATGGCGGGGCCCGCGCCTAGGAAATCCTCCAGCTTGGGCGACGCCGACACCACCACCCCTGATCACGAGTCAAAGCCAACCAAGCGACATAAAGAGACACGCATTTGCTACAAGCCAAAGCGACCATGAACGCAACTGTAGCAGCAGCCCAAGCAAGAACCCGCGCTGTCTAGACGAACACCAGCACGAGCTAGCCATCTCTCTATCCAGCTACTACTAGCTCACCTTGCTGTTCTTGGTCGCCTCCCCGGAGCGCCTCCATGATGCAGAGCGAGCCGTCGGACTTGAGCGGCATGGAGGAGAACCCGGCGCCGTAGTACGATCCGCCGCCGGCCGCGGAGGTGACCACGGCATCATGCCCGCCGCCGTAATAGAACGAGGAGGAGACCGCGGCAGGGTTGTAGACCAGCCCACCTCCATGCTGCTGCTGCTGCTGCTGGTGCTGATGCTGGTGCACGTGGTGGTGGTGGTGGTGGTGGTGGTGGCCGACATCGTCGAAGCCGCCGGCGCAGTGCGTCGCCATGTGCGGCGACAGCGAGAATCCTAGCCAGCCGCCGACACCACCGGCGGTGGCAGCCATGCTGCCGCTGCTGCTGCTGCTGTTGCCACTGGCCATTGCTTCGGTTATCGATGAGGAGGGATTCAGGAGGAGGAGGAGGAGGAGGAGGAGGAGGGAATTAGGCGATCAATCATTGGCGAGTACACGGCGCAATGATGCCGCCACACCCTCCATTTCTATCTACGCGCGTTCGGTTTCTGTGTGTGTGCGTGCGTGTGTGTGTGTGTGTGTGTGTTTGTGTGCGCGTGTGGCGAAGCAAACCGTGGTGGCGGATGAGGCGAGGAGGAGGAGGAATGGCCGGTGTTGTTATTAAGGGGAAGAAGGCGGAGAGGAGAGGAGAGTGGAGTGGGGGCTTTGAAAGTGTGCAAAAGGAATGAGTTGCTGATCTTGGTCTTGACCCGTTTTTTTTTTTTTCAGAAAAGAAAGGGGAAAGAGTAGTAGTACTACAAACATTCTGTCTTCTTTACCTCTATGTTTTGCATGGGGATCTGTGTTCGTAGAGGTAGAAAATATTTTCCATATTGCCCATATTGCGGTGGTAATCTCGTGGGTAATATATCTTGATTTTTCTTAGTAGTCTTATTATGATTTTCTTCGAGTAACCCACGTTGTTATCGTAGTAACCGTGATAAGAATCGGTAACTAACTCTTATAATAAATTGGCAGGAGAAAACCTTCATGATATCAACTATAGTAGCTAACCTCTATTAAGGATTTTTTGATTTGGAGGAAAAAATATAAGAATTTTAGAGAATTACGATCCTATAAGAAAAGTTCTTATGGATGGCTTTGAATCAAAGGATTAAATTATATTCAATCCTTTAAAATTACTATAGAATGGACAATTCTATATAGATCTTGGAAGAAAAATTAGCAAGAGCTTAAAGCTCTTCGAAAGTTTCTTTGAGTTTATCTCTCTTATTCGATTCATGTATTTTTTTCTAAGATCAAATCAAACGGTCATTTCTATATTTTTCTTATGTTTTGTAATTTCTTTTATGGTTTCAAAGTCATGTGTTTTTTCTTGTTTTTTTAATTTTTTTATTCCTGCAATTTAAAGGGACCCTTAAAACCCAGGGTTTGATATTGACGATATTGTCCAATGATATGTACTCCTACAACACCAAATCTCAGCTTCTGTTTTTGAAATGATCCGAGTTTGATTTTTTAAAAAATAAAATGGGATAAAGCCGGTCTCAACTCTCTTTATCCCGCTGGCAACCAACCCAAAATTATATTTTTAGACGATGAGTGGAGTAGTACGACGAGAGTAAAGAGATTTCATTTGCAGGTCTATAAAGTTAACCAACCTTTAAATGATATATCCTCAATTTATGTTGTGTATAGCTAGAAATACCACTGGTGGAGAAACCATCTTTGGTCGGTCGACCCAAATCCATAATAGTCCCGATTCCATTAAAAACCGGGACTAAAAACGATTTTTAGTCCCGGTTTATAAGCGTAATAGGACTAGATGATCTTTATTCCCGGTTGGGGTTACCAACCGATTGTCTCGGTGTCAGACCGTGTCAGGCAGCTAGGATCTTTAGTCCCGGTTGGATCTAATTTTATTCCCGGTTGGTGTTACTATCCGGGAATAAAAATCAACATGTACTATATAATCCCTATTACTTATCCTCTTTTCCCATCCACATAACAAACTCTCTCTCTATCTCTTTTTTCCTCTCTAACTCCTTATTCTTATCTCTTTCTTCTTCCTTAGCGCCGCTTGGATCGGAGTGAGAGGGGCCGGTCGATGGAGCGAGAGCGGGCCGGGCGGCAGCCGGCTGGTGGCCGGCGCGGCGGTGCAGAGGGACGAGCGGTGGTGGCTGGCCGGCGCGGAGGGGAGGCCGGCGCGGCAGCGGGCAGGGGCGCGGAGGGCCGCGGCGGCGGCGGCGCGGGGGCCGGCCGGCGCGGAGGGGAGGCGGCGCGGCGGCAGGCAGGGCCGCGTGGCGGTGGCCGGCCGGCCGGCGTGGAGGCTAGGCGGCAGTGGCCGGCCGTCTCCTCTACTTTCTTTTATAAGAATTTGTGATTTATTGCATGATCATGTGATGAATTTGATTTGTGTGTGATGTGAACTTGTGATGTATTTGTGATGAATTTTGTAGTGTGATGTAACTTTTTTTAGGATTTATGATGTATTTGATTTGTGATCTAATTTTTTTAGAACAATAAGATTTGTGATGTGGACTTAGGATCTTACTTTGATTTGAGATATGCATACTACCCAGATTCGGGAGAAAATAAAAAAGGTTTGATTTGGGATATGCATGCCACCTAGATTCGGGAGAAAATGAAAAAGAAAAAAAAACCTGGCTATCCTCTTTAGTCCCGGTTGGTAACACCAACCGGGACTAAATATACCCTATCTTTAGTCCCGGTTGGTAACACCAACGGGGACTAAAGATGGATCTTTAGTACTGTTTATTTCAACTGGGACTAAAGATGGGACTAAAGATACCCATCTTTAGTCCCGGATTTCTACTCCCGGTTGGAAACCCGGGAAGGGGTTCCTAACCGGGAGTAAAAAGGGTTTCTCCACTAGTGTACACACTAGAGCTTTGTTTAGTTCCACGCTAAAAATGAAAGTTTGCCTTCCTTAGTTCCAAACTTTTTCATCAAACTTCCAACTTTTCCATCACATCAAAACTTTTCTACACACATAAACTTTCAATTTTTCCATTACATCGTTCCAATTTCAACCAAACTTCCAATTTTAGCGTGAACTAAACACACCCTTTGAAGAAATTGAAACGATGTGACGGAAAAGTTGGATGTTTGTGTGTAGAAAAGTTCGATGTGGCAGAAAAGTTAAAAATTTGAAGAAAAAAGTTGAAATGTAAACAGGGTCCAGTTTTGGACTGTGATAGTACAGTTTGCAGGATAACATACGAAGATATATGTATCTTGGCGTTTGTGCATAGGATTCTCATAGAATTTTTGTAACAATTTCATGCAAACCAATACAATAATTCTTATATACTCCTTTCATGTGCTTGTTTCCTCTGCTTGTTTCTATTGAAGTAAAAACCTAGCCTACAAAATTGATGTACCTTTTCTCTTTGGCAGCGAAAAACAAATCATTATTACTTCAAGAAGTAATATTGTGATTCAACGCTTGCAGCATTTTAATGCTGCACATTATTTGGCCAGATTTGTAGTATTAAAAAATATCTCATCTAGTTTTAGATTTTTATATTTTGGGACTGTAACGGAGGAAGTACGTAGTACGTTTTCTTCAACTTCCTCTTTTTTTTTCAGTGGGACGTTTTTTAAACTTTTAAATGGTGTGTTTTTTAAAACTACTATAAAGATGTTGTTTGAAAAATTCAAATAAATTTATTTTCAAATTTATAATTATAAATATTTAATTAATTATGTGTTAATGGGCTTTCTGTTCCGTGTGCGGTGAAAATCTCTCTCCAACTTAGAGAAAGAACTCAACCGGCTGATAGTAATGCAACTAACAGTAATGTAACCAATGAATATAACGTTGGATGTATTCGGAAAGTAGTAGTACTCCTTATTTTGTTGGGATTACTATTCGATCGCTTAATTACTATACAAGTTTCTGATCGCTTTACATAATTAAACTACGATGATGCAAGCAAGGCAATAACAGAGTTGGCTTGCGGATAGTAGACACAGGGAAGAGATGCGCTAGAGCCCTTAGCTAGATTGTCACTTCAGATCAGCACACTGTTGTAGAGTGGAGTGTAGTGCAATACAACTGGTGATTGATCTGGTAATACAGCTGTTTTGCAGTCATGTATAGGCTGTGTTTAGTTCAGCGCAAAGTTTAAATTTTGGTTAAAATTAGAGATGATGTGACTGAAAAGTTGTGTGTATGACAGATTAATGCGATGAAAAAGAACTAAAATTTAGATCCAAACTTTAAATCTAAACACAGCCGTTCCATGAAATTTCTACTAGTGGTGAGCTGCATGCCACCCATTACATGCACACACACACAACGCCTCTCTCAACAGTCATATTTGTAGGGTGTAGCAGAGACAATAAATCGAGAGACCGATGATAGATTGATGGAGGGATGATGCATGTCAACGTGAAATAAAGAATATACGTATGTACACATGCCGTATGGAGTACTACTATGACTGTGTTTAGTTTAACTGGAGTTTGGAAGTTTGGTTGAAATTGGTACGATGTGATAATAAAGTTATGTGTGTATGAAATGTTTGATGTGATGGAAAGTTGAAAGTTTTGAAAAAAAAACGTTGTAACTAAACATGGCCTATATATTTGAGTGACTGTTCCTTGATGTTGATATACTAGTACCATTGCCAAATGAAGGGCACGGGAGTGTAATGTATACGGAGTACGGCATAGAAATCTTGTACTACTAGTACTATACGCCATACAGGATTAATTTTGAAGTGAGAATTTCGTTGGTGTCTCTCTCGTTTGTGCCCAGAGAATCAAGAGACCGTTGGAGTGCGAAATCTTGCACAAAACATTACAGGAGAAACAAACTGCATAGATGTACTTCTATACGTAGTGTTAGTTTAGTTTATGAGACGATGCTACCTTTATTCTAAAATATTGCTATCTATAATTAGTATGTGATTTGTTTCATGTTAGAACGATGAATCTGGACTGTCCTAATCCGTTGTCTCAAACGGAGGAATTAAGTATTCTCTGCGAGTTAATATTAATTGATGCATATAATTCAATATCACATGTATCTCTGACTTAATTACTAGTAAAATTTTTTTAGGCCTGCATACATCTAATTTAAACATGCTTTTGAAACTATTTTTTTTTTGCTTGGGGTGTTTCTTCTGGTGTTTTTTAAAAGGTTTCTCCTCCATCTTCCTACATTTTTCATTCCTATGCATGGGATAAGAGAAGCTAGATATCACTCTACTCCCTCTGTTTTATAATATAGCAATCTAGGATATGATGAGATGTTTTATAGTACAACGAATCTGGACAGACCTCCTATCTAGATCCATTGAACTGTAAAATATCTCATTGGTCCTAAGTTGTTATATTATGAGACAGAGGGAGTAGTTTCTATGTTTTTTCTACCCCGTGTTTCGAACAGAGCCACACTTTGCACTACCAGTGTTCCGGATGAAAAAGCCAGTTTGCCAAAAAATTTTTTAACAAAATCTACTTGAATATATTAGCTCGTTTGTAAACTGAATACCCTAAAGGTGTGTTTGGATAATGGGAAATGGAGGATAGAATTAGGATTGATAAATGAAGGGTTAGAATT
Organism: Oryza meridionalis; assembly: GCA_000338895.3. NCBI lineage: Eukaryota > Viridiplantae > Streptophyta > Magnoliopsida > Poales > Poaceae > Oryza > Oryza meridionalis. Next base: position 36,044,308 of record CM002526.2, on the reverse strand, counting down.
AAATAGAAGATGGAGAATAAATAGTTAGGATTTAAAGATTGGTAGAAAATCATTCCCCTTTTCCATTTACCGGACACTACCTATATTCTAACGGATCAATCGACCATGTAGGGAGTGAAGGCGGAATGCTAGGCTACCTGTTGTACAACACAGCATATATATAAAGCTACTTTCGTGTGGCATGCATGCATGTCTATTAATTAAAAAGCCTAATTGCATGCATGCATGATACGTACATACTTCGACAAGTACAACTACCACTATACATGTACTACTAAGTATACTCCCTCCATCACGTACATAAAATATACGATGGTACTATCAACCTTTCGTATATTGTTTAAACATTCGTCTTATAAAAAATATGTAAATATTATTTATTTTATTGTGACTTATTTTATTGTCGAATAAATTAACTATAGTAATAGCCTATAATTTTATATATTTATACTTAATGTTTTTAAAAGATGATCAAAAGTTATACGAAAAGACAACGGTGTCATACTCTGCTATACGCAGCTACAGTATTGCTGCAGTAGTTCAGTGGCTGTACATCGTTGAAGTATAAATGCAAAACCCTATAGATGCATGGTAGTGTTTGTAATGCGATGCAATGCGTGGTGTGGGGGCCTGGATGAGGAATAGATAGAAGTATGTGTGGCAGCTTGCCAGCTTTCATCTAGTAGTAGATGGATTTAAATCGTTTTCTTTTTAAATTTGCTGGGAGTCAAAGGTCAACTGACGCGCGGACCAGTTTTATATGGCGGTCAGTAGGATGTTCCCATGAGAGAGATAGGGGAGTAGGGAACTGATCAATGTCTGGTTGAGACATCAGAAACGATGGTGTGTTCCTTTTACTCATCAAGATGTCGAATTGTCGATATACGACAGTGCAAATTAAAAACGAAATAATCAGGAAGAAAATACACGTTTGCCGTCACGTTCAAACTTTAATTATTAGGTTTCACAAAATTTGTCCTATATGCCTTTTTTATTACTAGTATTACATGGGTAACAAACACGCACTCACGCCACATAAACCATATTCATACACAAACCAATGCACTTCCTAACAAAAGCTCAAAATGACAAGAGATGGTGATAAATCCTAACCTTACTAAATTTCTAATTGAATGGGCAGCCACCTGTGCGTGATATTTGTAAGTATTATAATTTTATATAGGTGGAGCATCCACCTCACGACTCGAACAACAATCATCGATGTTTAACCTTACTCTATTTCTCTCCATATAATCTTGATGATATAAAGTTTCTAAATATGGACTTATATACATGTGACATTTGTGAAAGGGCATTTAGCCTAGTGGTTGCAGTGACTTGAGTTGCACCCCAAGATCCTGAGTTCAAATCTCTATAGGAGCGAATTTTAGATTGGGCTATTTGAAGGCTAGTTCCTTATTCGATAGATTAAGTTCATAATACTGCATATATCTGGTTGGATATAGAGGCCGGGTAAAAAAATACCCTTCTCTAAAATAATAATAATAATAATAATAATAATAATAATAATAATAATAATAAAAAATGTATGTGACGCTAACTCGACTCTAGTAATTAATCATGGTTAATTGGGTTTCTAAAAGTAGTGAATAGCTGCTATAATGGACAATTGACTAAATCTAACCATTTCTTCTTATATTTAGCTCTCTCAATTGTGAAATAATGCTGTATAGTATATCAACCGTATGATCTTATTATTATATACTCCCTCCATTCTAAATTGATCTACATATTTCATAGGTACATCAAGAATAAAAAAAGCTAATAAATCTCATACTATATTTACTCTAGCAACAAACTCAATACATGCACCATCCCCACTATTTCCTAGCCAATAGCAAATCAAAATATTACATGTGGGTTATAAATACTTGTGTGCATGGATGCATGCATCAATGTCCATTTACTCCAATGCACAAATAACAAATAGACTTAATGAATGAACACAAATATGTAGATCATTTAGGAATAACCTAAAAAAATTATATATAGATCAATTTGGAATGGAGGGAGTACTTAGAGCAAGTTCAATAGTATAGCCAACTACTAGCTCCAATTCATTTATAGCCAATCTAATAGCTCATTCATACAATAGTTACATACTACACTATTAATACCTAGTCTCACATGTCATAGACACACTGCGTCTTAGAGTCCGTGCTACAGCTGGCTACAAATCTGTTGCCCGCTGCTCTTCTCTGTCCTGATTTATCTTCTTAAAATATGTTAACAGCTGGCTTATAGCCTGCTATGTACCTGCTCTTAGTAGGAGTATGCAAATACCTTGGGACTTTCACCATATATAGTTTAATTAGGTCCCCCTACCTCAAAATAATTGCCATGCATATGCTTCGTATTCAACCAAAATTAAAGCTAAATTGCACATAAATTAGAAGTACTCCTTTCATCCTATAAAAAATGAATCTAAAATCGAATGTGACATATGCTAATACTCCCTCCGTCCTATTTTAAGTTCAACCATAAATTTTCACGCCTAATTTTGATCGTCCGTCTTATTTGAAAAAAAAATTATAATTAATATTTTTTTTGTTATAAGATGATAAAACATAAATAATACTTTATTTGTGACTTATGCTTTTAATTTTTTTAAAAAAATTTAAATAAGACGGACGATTAAAGTTGGGTGCGAAAAATCATGGCTGCACTTAAAATGGGATGGAGGGAATACGATAAATCTGGATATATGTATGACCAGATTCATAATAATATTATGATGTGCCATATCTGGTACTACTATATTGGTTTTTACTGGGACGGAGGGATTACGCTACTAGCTAAAACCTCCTACTCCCAGCCACATTTCAACCACACAAACTAGTGCTTCTCCATGCCACAAAGGATCGTAGGCTGGTTGCTTGAAACTAGGGGATCCACCCTGCCACCCCCATTTCCCATTCCTTCATGCTCTCTCTCACACACCGAACTTTGATTAAGGTAATGATGGCAAGGGGCCAGCAGCTACAACCCATGCAAGCACTTTTGCTTCGGAGCAGTGCCACCTTGGATTTGGAGAGGAGCAAGCAAACGGCACACATCGCATTCAGGTCCAGACCCAAATGCCAAGACTAGCAGCAGTACAACTCCTACCAGTTTTCTCCTCCCATTTTCTTTTTCCTTCAACAGAAACGCAAACAAAGAAAAGAAGAAATAAATAAATTGAGAATATAATGGCGAATTAATCGATCATGCAGGGGCATTGCATGCAGGCAAGCTTCTGCAGCAGGCCATAAAGAAATTAAATTTGCAGGCTTCAGTTGATCGATCGATTTTATTCCTCGCATTTATAGATCGATTTTATTCCATCGCATTTACAGATCGATTTTAAGTAGTAACTATTCCTGGCTATAGATCCATAATGTATGGGGATTTTTCTTTATTGAGACAAGTTATTAGGATTCAGAGAGGGTCGCATGCATTCAGATCGACTACAGTGTTGCTCAGGTTACATGCTCCGTGTGTGCAGTCTGTCTCCGATCGATCAAAGAATTGATTCCCACGAATTGGACCAGTGATTTCCTGTAGCCAGGTAAGAGCTAGGCTAGCTAGCTAAGCTACTCCTTACCATGTACTGTAGTTAATTATTTGGTTCCAAGTGACAATACATACCCCCCTCGGTGCAAAAGAACGAATCCTATCAACCATTCTGAACACGCATTCATCGCTAGAATTGATTTTTTTTTTTTACGGAGTAGTATGTGAGATTGCTACTAGAATCAAACGTTACAAAACTGGCTCTGATATATACCTCGAAAGTAAAACATGGAAGAACGTCGTAAGAGATAATTGATAACAAAGTTTAGCAATAGCCTATATTTCTGAAGCATCGATTGCGAGCGTTCTTTCCTAATCTAGTATAATTACAACGTATAAATATTACAATAGGTCTGCTTTATTATTTAAGAGAAAACTTAGGATAGAGCACGACTCTACCTATTAACTCCAAATTTTAATTGTAACACCTAAAATTGCATAGTACTAAGTCTAAAATTACTATTTTTAAGAAATACAATGCACACACATACACTCACAACACACATTGTACATCTACGAGAACCTCATGAAGACTATCACTTTATCAAATCTCAACACAATTATTTCTTTCTTTATCTATCCCAATTTATTTATTTTCTAACTTTCACAAACTCCTATGCAATGACTTATTTTTTACAAATGGAAGGGCTAAAAATAAACTTATTTTGTGAACGATGGATTAATATGCATGGTGGATGATTTTTTTTTCTTAGGGAACTTCAGAGTTTATCAGGAGTTCAATTCCTGTGCTTTATCTGTACGTTGGTGACATGGAGTTGTAGTTGGGAGGTTGTCATGCATGCAGGCAAGCGCTCGAGAGACATGGCCGGGCCCAATTTTGTGTCCATTGCATGCGATTTGACAATTCATGGAGCAAGGTACTACTCCATCTCCGTCTCCACCATGGAAAACCTAAAGCTCCATCCATGTTCCATCATGCTTGCATGGCTGAAGCTGCATGCAACAATTGGTAGGAGTACTATTCATAGAAAAAGAATATTTGCATCATGAGCACACATTTTGTCTCGCATATTCTGGCCTTGTACATATACTCCCTCCGTCCTTTAAAAAAAAAAACAAACCTGGTTTCCATGTCCAACATTTGACCGTCCGTCCTATTTAAAAAAAATATAAAAAAAATTAAAAAGACAAGTCACGCATAAAATATTAATCATATTTTATCATCTAACAACAATTGAAATACGAATTAGGAAAAAATTTCATATAAGACAGACAGTCAAAATTAGACACGGAAACCCAGAGTTTGCCTTTTTTTAGGACGGAGGAAGTAGCTTTTTAATTTCATTGTTGTTAGATAATAAAACATGATTAATATTTTATGCGTGACTTGTCTTTTTATTTTTTTTCATAATTTTTTTAAATAGGACGGACGGTCAAACGTTGAACACGGAAACTAGCTTTTTTTTTTACGGAGGGAGTACGTACTAGTACTATCTACTGCTCGTAAGTTACAATATGGTGGATGGTTTAATAAAATTATTATAACACGTGCATTTGCACTTCAGATAGTAGTAGCATTATCCCTAGACAGAATAGGAACCGATCAAATCAGAGCTATTTTCAGACACATCACCTGTACAAACAGCCTTTGAGGTAGTAAGTATTATTAACATAGCTACGTAAGGGCTAGCTTGGTTTGGTGCCATACCAAAATTTTGGTAGTGCTAAAGTTTAGGTAACTTTTGGCACTATTAAATTTAGATGGCCAAAACTTTTCTATATAAAGAGATGTGTTGTTAAAATTTAGCACCAATCTAAACAACTAGAAACACTATTGAAAATTACCAATAAATTGGTAGGTCACAATTTGGAACCAAACCAAACTAGCCCTAAATGTTTACTACTATACTTAAATGTTAACAGAGTAGGTTATAGTTCAGCTAGCTGTACTAATTATTAGGCACGTTTAGTTTTACCGGGGATCGATTAGCTAGAACTGATATACTACTGCACTATACTACGTGCCTTTTCTCGCTGAAGGCCTTATCTTGTCTCGCTTTTGCGGAGCAATTTTTGCAGCATTCATTCCTTTCTCAGACGAATTCAGTACACGCGTGCGAACCATCTGCCGAATTACTAACCAACAACGACATCTTTTCGTGGCACCAACAAACCATGCATATATGCATCTACTTCTGCATATACAGCTTGAATTGCTCTACCTGTGGCCGATCATCAAGCCAGCTAACTTACGTGACACATACGTGTCATATATACCGCCCTGGTCAACTTCATGCAACCAGCCAGCGCACGCAAGCCAATAATCCGAGTCATGTCAAATTGTTTGTCAATCTCTCTCGCACGGCTTGGAACTTGGGATTAGGCTATACTCCAGCTAGCTAGCGGCGCATGAAAAGTGACAAGTCGCAATGTCGTCTTTGCTTGGCGATATCTTAACGTGGGCACGTTTTAGAACGAACAGGGGTGAAGCTTCACCTATACTCCTATTATGTGAGGAGAGATATATACTACTCCCTCCGTCCTAAAAAAGACAAACCCTAGGTTTCGTGTCCAACGTTTGACTGTCTGTCTTATATGAAATTAATTAGTATTTTTCATTGTTGTTACTCCTTCCGTCCCATAATATAAGGGATTTTGAGTTTTTACTTGCACTGTTTGACCACTAGTCATATTCAAAAAATTTGTGCAAATATAAAAAACGACAAGTTGTGCTTAAAGTACTTTGGATAATAAAGTAAGTCAAAAAAATAAATAAATAATAATTCCAAAATTTTTTGAATAAGACGAGTGGTTGCAAACAAAAACTCAAAATCCCTTATATTATGGGATGGAGGTAGTAGATGATAAAACATGATTAATACTTTATTCGTGACTTGTGTTTTTAATTTTTTTTATAATTTTTTTAAATAAGGCGGACGGTCAAATGTTGGACACAGAAACCCAGTGTTTGTCTTTTTTTTGGGACGGAGGAAGTACCTCTTATCCAGATTCGTAGTATTAGGTAATGTTATTCATGTAGTAGATAGCTACATTTTGAGACGGAGGAAGTACTCCTATTATGTCAGGAGTAGCATTCACCTCTGAATATTACTTAATCTGTTTCAGGTTATAAGTTATTTTAACTTTGGTCAAAGTTAAACTGCTTTAAGTTTGATTAAGTTTGTAGAAAAAAGTAGTAACATTTTCAACTCAAGAGAAGTTTATTATGAAAATATATTCAACTATTGATTTGATGAAACTAATTTGGTATTGTAATTATTACTATATTTGTCTCTAAACATAATAAAACTTGAAGCAGTTTGACTTTGACCAAAGTCAAAACAACTTATAACCTGAAACGGTGGGAGTACATCGGCTGTGTTTAGTTCCACGCCAAAATTGGAATTTTGAAGAAATTGGAACGATATGACGAGTGTAAAGTTTTAGCGTGTCACATAGGATATTATATAGAGTGTCGCATGGGGTGTTTGTGCACTAATAAAAAAAACTAATTACAGAATCCATCAGTAAACCGCGAGACGAATTTATTAAGTCTAATTAATCCATCATTAGCAAATGTTTACTGCAGCACCACATTATCAAATCATGGAGTAATTAGGCTTAAAAGATTCGTCTCGCAAATTAGTCGCAATCTATGCAATTAGTTATTTTTTTAGCGTATATTTAATACTTTATGCATGTGTTCAAACGTTCGATGTGATAGTGTGTAAAATTTTAGAGTAAGATTTAAACAAATCCGTAGTAGAGTTTAGTTATAACAAAACCTAACCATGGTGGGGTATATAAATTTGATGGTTCCATGCACGCATATAATTGATGAAGAAGAAAAAAGTCGTGCTGATGAAGATGCAGTACACGCTCAAACTGGAGAGAGGTCAGAGCGCTAGCACAAGATCGATCACAAGAAGCCAACAAGCAGGAGAAGCTACAAGTTAACAAGCACTAGAATATACACATACACAGGGGGATCACGAGAATAGATAACATGGCACCGGATGACCAGAGTGTAGCCACACCCAGCTAGCTGCTGCTGCTGATCAGCCATAGCTACTTCAGCCAAGCTAGTACGCAGCAGCAGCTGGCCAGACCGAGCTCACAGGCGACTACTATGCAGCTCAGCTGGAGCTACCGGCGATCGATCAGCAGCTCTCAGTCTTCGTCGTCGTCGTCGTCTCCGCTTGGCCTCTACTCCCTCCGTCCCAAAAAAAACCCAACTCTAGATTTAAATCTGAAAATAGTGTATGTCCAGATTTAAATTCAGGATTAGGTTTTGGGACGGAGGGAGTACTGCCCAACGGTTGCATGCGTTCCCATATATGGCCTGACACACGCACGGCGACCGCGGGCGATCGAGATCGATGCCTCCAACCACCCAGCGACCGGTAGACCGATCCATCCATCCAGCAGCGGCGTACGCAACGCGCGCAAGAGATGCCATGCCAGTGCTCCAATCTGTCCACGCATCCATCATCCGGTCGATCCGTTGGCAATGCAACCTCTAGCAGCTGGTACAGTATCAACCTGTGTTTGAGTTGAGTGAGTGATGTAGCTAGTGATGTGCATGGCTGTGGCCGTGGCGATGGTGGTAGACTACTACTGCTGCTTCTGAAAAGCACAGTGGTATAGCTGCTGCTGCTGCTGTTGTTGCAGCTGCAGCTGCAATGCTTGCAATTAAAGGTGGCTGTGGCTGTGGCACTGGCCCTGGGCCGGCTGGGGCTGTGGTTTTTCATTGTCTCTTCACGAGTGGATGCATGTGCATGGGCGCACAAGATCCAAACAAAATCTAAGGTAGATTTGTATGCGCTGGAGAGAGAATGAGATGATGGGGAGGGAGCTGTAGACTGGAACCAGAAAGCAGGGAGAGGGTACAAGCTGCCCAAAGGAAAGTACTGAGAAGGGGGGCCTAAGATAGGAACTATACATGACTGCAAAACAGCTGTTGGAATTTTTCTTTCCCATCTCTCTCTCTTCCTCCTTGCATTGCGTTTGCTTTGTTGTGTCCTTTTTTTTTTCCATGTCAACCAGCACAGGTTTGAACAAGAGACCAGCCAGTAGTAGTTTGAACAGCAACAGATTTGGCTCCATGATTAAGGCTGTGTTTAGTTAACACTGAAATTAGAAGTTTGATTGAAATTGAAACGATGTGACGGAAAAGTTAAAAGTTTGCGTGTGTAGGAAAGTTTTGATGTGATAGAAAAGTTTGAAGTTTGAAGAATTATTTTGGAACTAAACGTGGCGTAACTTCAACAAGTTTACTGGCCACAAATGCATGCAGACATTACTATGAAAATCTTTTTCGCACTTGGTCAAAACGGATTTTCGTAGGCGGTAGTTCGTCTCTATAACTAGGTATGTGAAAATCGTTCAACTTTACAGGCAATTTTACAACCGCATATGACAATCGATTTTCACATAAGAGTATACAAAGAGAATTGCATGTGAAAAATCGATTTACAGCCACGCATGTAATAGGAACTAACTATAGAAAGATATCAATCACATTGATTAAATTAAACAGATTTGCTAAATGGCATTAGGCAGAAAACCTATGCAAAATATTATGAATACGTGGCCTTGGGATCTACTCCACAATTCATGTGCTATGACCTCGTTCTCCAACTCCATCAAGCTCAGACAATTTAGTGTCCAGGTGTGGGGTAGGGGTAAGAGTGGGTTAGGAGGGGGGCTGGGGGGAATCCCTTGCAATTAGATGGAGACCGGGGTGAAATCAGCCTAGCAGTGGGCGGTAGAAACTCGACGAGGAAGGAGGGGAGAGGGGAGGTGGAGGCGATGAGATGTTGAAGACGAAGGAACAGAGGAGGCAATGTGGGCAACGGGAGCCTCTCGAGCAGTTGTTTCCAAAGTAGCGTCAATGGTATGGTATCAGGTGGAGGGAGCCATTAGAGATAGGGAGGACGACCGTCGGATTGTGGAACCCGATAGCAGGGATCCAGTGGGACTACCTTTTCTGAGTTCAACCAGGGAGCTCGTCACATCAGAGTAAGGGGCTTCGGCCCCTCCATCACTCTATAATGGATAAACACAAGGGTATGTACAGGTTCGGGTCACCCGAAGGTATAATACCCTACTCCTGTTGTTGTGGTGATTTCTCTATTTGCCCTTGAAAGATCTTACAAGTTTATCGACTACTCGGAGTAGTTTCTCTTCCTTTCTCTTCTGGGTTACCTAAGAACTTTACTAAATGTGTTAAAGTCCCTCCTTAGTCACTAGGATCTGACCCCATCTCCCTTGGTCCCAACTCTTCCCTTATACCATCTCTAGGGGATACCATACGGTCAAAATTCGACGTAAGGTTTTATTCGTATCAACATTTGGGTGTGGTACATCTTGTTAGCAACTCCTTTTCTCGCCCCCATCGCTAGCTTCGGGGCAGGCCTTAACAGGGCACACTGCAGATGAGGTATGGCAATCTAGATCTCGCTACGTTGACCCACCCAATCCACTGGGGCCTCGGGGCAGCTTCGAGTGGGGCGTGGTCATAGCATGCCATGCACGCTCGCCCACGCACGCTCGCTTAATCCACAATGGTGAATACGGTTCACCATGCCTCGCTAGGCATGGGGTCTGCCGACCATTGCCTTGCAAGAGGTAGTCAAAGGCGAGTGTCTCGGGGAAGGGGGGAGTAGTCAACCACGATCCTCTGGTTTCCCACGCCCATATCAGGCCCACCATGGTTGAGGTGACGAGCAACGGCTACAACAATCGTTGCCCTGTCTTCCATGCTCTCACCTCTGTGGTAGATAACCATCCCATTTAAATGGGGACAAGTTAAGGACCCGAGACCACTTAGACATGTTATTCAACTTCCGTCTAGGATTTGACCTTGGGGTGCCCCGAGGATTCTATCCTAGCCTTCTCGACCTGGGATAGGCCACGCGTTGCCCCCGAATCTATCCTTGGCATGAGTGATGAGCCAGATGAGGGGATACATGGCAACTTCATGGTGCACGCTGTATGCTTTGGGGGTCCTGGCTCTTGGATCACCGACAATGCGCGGTATGGGGAATCTCGTGGGAGTTGAGAGTAGCATGAAGAGCGCGGGAAGGAGTGCGATGACGCTCTCCTTATTTTAAATGTTGGCAGCAAAGATAGGGAGCGGTTGTTCGCACCCCTCGCCAGTGTGAGGAGCGACGTGGTGCATGAGGATTGGGGTCGTAGGGGCGTTGCTGCGACGTGTGATTGGAAGGAGGGGCAAGGAATAGGTTTTTCTATATACTAGTGCTATACTAGGGTGTTACAACGGGATCTAAAAAGAATACAAAATAATGGTTTTATAGGGTTTAGTATTTTCATCCATTTTTATAGGTCGGTTAATTTTGGGAGGAGGAAGGGCGGTAGAGTGGGAGAGGTGGGGGCAGTTCAGTCTTTTTGGAGGTATTTTCCTTTAAGTTAAAATGCTGGAATGATCTCATTCTCTTTCCTAGAAACCCTATAAAACTTCTGCTGCTCCCATCAGTTTAGTTAGGGCAAGTACTACAAGCCTCTACATATTGCCCTTAAATTTGCCACATAAGATTAGGTGATGAGTTGGAAGAAAGAAGTTAGGAGAGAGAGAATGAGCCACCTCTCATGTAAGGAGCAACCTCCACACAATCTCCAAGAAAAATATAAGATGATGTGAGAGTAAACTAATATTAGGGTTTGTGTACTAGAGGTGGCATGTTGTACTTGTTACCTCTTAATTAATTAGAATATGACATGGTTTAAATTAGATGTGACACTCACCTCCATTATAAAACTTGCCCTTATACTCCTATGAACCTGCAAATGAGGCATGCCCCCACATGTGGTACAGTACACACATTGACGTGTTTCATTAAAAGCAACTTTAGCTCCCTTCTGCCCCTCCTGCCTGCCATAACAAAACAACCCCTAATGCCACTAACACAGTACTCTCATTTACACAGCTACAAATGTAACACACACATGACACATGCATACTCCTCACCTCTCTCTCTGCATCTGCACTATAGCTAGCTGCTTGCCTGCACTGAGGGGTCGCCATCTGAAGGTGCGTCCATGTCCTCGCGCATGTGCTGCTCCCCTTCTCTGAACACACCTTCAGAAGGCAGGATGCAGAGACACCTACTACTCCATAGCACGATCCGATCGAATCGAATCGATAATTAATCGCATTTGGAATTTGCTAGGATACATGCCACACACATCCGAAATTCTGAATCTGCATCATCATCGGCAGGCGCCCTGCTAGCTTCTGCTTGCTGCAGCCGGCATGATCCTTGGTCCTTATCTACAAACTCCTTGTCCTTAATTGGCATGCAAACTGGTAACTTTGGCTCACATCTCAGGTTTCTTTCTAGCTGATCGTCCCTGCAAATGGCGCCATGGTTGGTGACAGTTCGTGGTCCATGCGTCCACGTAGTAGCTAGCTAGGCGATCGACATTTTGTTTCATTTTTCTCGGTAGATTTACATGCGTAGGCGATGATGCCGTTTGCCGACGCCATCGCTGAAGTTTGAATCTGCATGCCAACCAATGGCGACTTGCGGCAGATTCAGGTTGAAAAGTTGTGATTTTTTGTTCACTTTGGGGGTCTCTGGTCTGGTTCGTTGGCGTGAAGCTGATGGATATTTTGTTTGTTTCATATGAGAATTTTGTGGGGTTTAGTAGGCCATTGCAGATTCCAATTTTTCTTTACTTTTGGTCGTCACTGTAGTTTAACTTAGTACGTACTGTACGAGCAAACTGGAGCAGTGTTATTACGCGAGCCGCCTGCAGAGATGGTACGTACTACGACAGAATACAGAATCGGCTTGAGATGCTGTGTGGTATTTCACGTTGTTTTTTTGTACGTAGTCTGTCAGAACATGCACACACCCAGTACATGATGAGAGTATGAAACCAATGGAGATTGGTACGTGATGTATCAATGATTCAGCTAGCGTCTCGTACGCCAAGAGATACTCCTACTTTGCTGCAGTTCGTCATCATCATCGTCACTCATACCCAAAGGATATTATCTGCACCCAAACACCCCCTAAACATTCTACTACTGTGATTTAATTTTATGCTATCCTTGTACGAAGTAGACAGATACTATAGCTTTTGACTGCCTGAGACCAATGAACAGTAGGTGGTTGAAAAACTTGCAATGCTGGTAGTATCTGAACTTCTGAAGGAGAGAGAGCCATTGATGGAGATTTTACACCGAAATGTACATGCCTAGGAGCCCTAATTCCTGCAGCGAAGAGAGAGATACACCTCCTGCTGGCTGCTGCTGCCGCGGCGCCGCTGGAAACGGTTGGGTCTCGTGCGTGTGTGGGGGCACAGGTACTCGTGATGCATGCCTCCACATTCCCCACCCAGCTGCCATGGCCATGGCCGATTAAAGCCAAGGGGAGCAGTAGAGATGGCCAGCCATGGCTGATCGATCGATCGATCGATCATCATCTCTCTCATCAGAGAGAGGGGTGCAGTGTGCAAGGCTGAAAATAGGCCACTTTGCTCCCCATTGTGCTGTGCAACCTGTGTTCTCTCTCTGTGCCTTTTTTGCTTTGCCTTTTTTCTCATTCTGTCTTGCTTTTTCTTCATGCCTCTGCATGCATCGCCCACACCTACCAGCAAGCAAAACAGCTGCATGCAATGCACACCGGCGTCGTTTCTATGCGTGCATAGTTTGTCCTGGCCTGGCCGCTTGTGGAGAGGTAGTCTGGTAGTACTAGATCAGTAGAGTGCCTCAAGTTGGCAACAAGATTAGAAAGAAAGAAAAGAGAATGCTACTATGAGACAAGGTGCCTACTAGGAAAATACGGATATATACTAGAAGATTAGTACGTTGGAATGATATAGCTAGTTCCTATATGCCGGGCTTCTTTGGAAAAAAATTTTTGTTTTAGGGATCTACTCCTACGGACAAAAAAATCGTGTGGTCCTTTATTTGAATTGGCTCAAAAATAGGAAATTTTAGGGATTTTGACATGAGATGGCCTGTTAGGAAAATCATCTATATATGTGTATTTCTCTTATGATTTCTACATTTTTTTCTCAATCCAAACGGTTATTCTTGCAGTTAATTTCTCGTGTTTCTTTGATTCATAGGATTTAAGGTGACATGACACTTTCAATCTTACGTTTCTTTTTTCCCGTTTCTATGTTAAGAATCGTGCGTTCCAAATGAGCTATAAATACAGAGCGCTCCCCTCGTTTTATACTATGGGCTTGTTGACTTTGAAGTACATTGCAAAAAGAAAAAAAAAACTTACAATTTGTTGGTAAAGTTAAAATTTGGCAATGCCAGTTTTTTTACAAGATCAATATGTAAAAAGGTAATGCTTGATTTGATATATTACCAAAATTTGGTATAATTTTGTGAGTAGAAGTTTTTATGAAACTATCAAATGTTGGTAGGGATTGGCGATGTTGCGATGTTAAAATCTTGTTCAGTTTGTTGCCTTGCCAAAATTAATTTGGCCATATTAAAAATTTGGTATGGATGATTTTGGTAACAGTTTGAACGAGCTGATGATGAGGAACCAGGTTCCAATCTTCCGATAGGTAAGGATAAATCAATTGTGTAGACTCGATGTTGATGATCCAAATTAAGGCTCCGACCAGAACGATCGAACCATTATCATTCACTACACAATTGCTCCGTTGGTTATCAACCGTGCCAAAACGCGGTTAACCTCGTGGAGAAGTCTATCTCCTGCAAGCGAATCGAGAACACAAGCAAGAGAGTATAAGAAGCAATTTGAATATATTGCAAATATACAATGAAGCTCACAAGTTGGGGTTGCACAAACTGAACTAAGCGGCGAAACTGCAACGACAGAATAATCTAAATAAAACTCAACCCTAATCCGATGACAACTACTAAATGAATAAGTTCTAGGATCAACCTAGGACCCCCGAACAGACTCCAAGATGGTACACGGGCCTAAAGATGCTAACACATCACCTGAAAAGATTATGGACGCTCTTTTGTTTTGATGATTCCTGATACTCAATAGGAGTTTTGATATGAGACCAAACCCATTGGAAAGGTGATCTCATTACCTTTTCATACATATATAGAACGTAAAAAACCGAGTCCGAATGAGTTATAGGTGACAATTTTAGTGTGTGCTACTCTTGGATTCCGAGGTGTCCTCGAACTTGATATGAATTATGCCTCCGTCTCAAGCCTCTCTCTAAATGCTTCTCACTTCCCCTCACGCGTATATCAAGGAGTGATGTCCTCATCGCGAGCCCCATAAGTTATTTTAGGTTTACTTTAAGTTTTTTTTTAGAGTTTGATCAAGTTGACAAAATGCAGTAATATTTTTAACACTAAACAAATATACTAGAAAATTAAATATATTTAATGGTGAATTTAATAAAAACTAATTTTGTTGAGGAGTGATCCTCTCGAGCGGGAGATCGTGAGACCCCCCTTTTTTAGTTCGGCCAGGGGAAAAGGCTCGCCTCTAGAAATCACGTATCCGACCCCTAGATTATCAGCTAGTATGCACGTAGCAAGATTATACAGGTTCGGGCCGCTTAGGAGCGTAATACCCTACTCCTGTGCGCGTGGGATTTAGATTAAAGTTACAAAGGTCCCTTCGTTCTGGAGATGGCTTTTGCTTCCCTTCTCCTAGAGCTCAGGGTTCCTTAGAGTCGTCCCCTTTCTCGGCGGGCAGTGTCCTCCTTTTATACCTCAAGGGGATACCACATGCACCGTCTCTACCTACTCTTCTCTCGGGTGGGGGCCCACCCTATCTTGACCGGATCTCGACCCGTGCCTTCGCCTGGAAGCTAAGCCACGATTTGTCCTTGAGTGGGGCCCAGCGCCGTCCCTTGCCTGACACGGGGGACACCCCTGTCAATCTCCTATTAATGGATGAAGAATTGTGGTGGCCGTTCTCTGACGGGGAGGATCTCGAATGACCCTCCCGATGGGACGGGTCATACCTGCCTCCACTCCGCCGGAGGAAGATGCAACGTGGGGCACTGCTATCCGTCCAGTCAGATGTGACTGGTGACAGGCCGGTCATTCCTGTTCGCCGCGCGCCAGTCGCGCACGCCGCACGTCTGCCCCTACCGCATTGAATGCGGCAGGGGGCACTTGGGGCGCTGCGTTCATTAAAGGAGGCTCGGCTTGGGCTCCCTCCCCGCTCGCTCCCCCCGCTAGATGGCGGACAGGGGCGGGGGCCTCGTGGCAAAACGGCGCGAGGGCCCGAGAGGCATAACGTAGCACCACGAGGCCTCGGGGCAAAATGGCGCGAGGGCCCGAGGGGGCACGACATGGCACCCTGAGGCCACCCCCACCCCCCCCCCCCCCCCGACCGCTCCTATGACCCGCGGGGTACAGGGGTAGGGTCAGCCTGTAGGTCATGCGTCAGGATGGGAAGGTAAATTCCCCTCATTCCACATACCCCTGGGCCCACTTCACCGACAAATTTGAAGATGCTTTATAAACTTGAAGTGAAAGTACATTGTACGAGCTGAACTCTGATCAGAGTAATTCAACTTTGATCTAAGATAAGAAAAAAATGGCGCGTACGTTCAAATATGACTAATTGATTATTCAAAGATGGAGAAAAAGGAAATGCAAAACTAAGCCGCGTTGCAATCTAGCAATAGTAACAGTAATCAATTTCGACCTGAATATTTT
Organism: Oryza meridionalis; assembly: GCA_000338895.3. Taxonomy (NCBI): domain Eukaryota; kingdom Viridiplantae; phylum Streptophyta; class Magnoliopsida; order Poales; family Poaceae; genus Oryza; species Oryza meridionalis. The sequence goes on along the minus strand of CM002526.2, from coordinate 36,028,119 downwards.
TGTCCGGAACTCAGACTGAAGAGACCAAGACGACACACAGTGCTTGCCTGCTTGGCCACGAACATTTGCCAATAAATTGTCCATGGAGGACAAAATACTGTTTATATGTACTGCTTCGTCACCAGTGAGGCATCGCCCACACATGAGTAGAGTTTGGTCGGGAGGGCTGGGATGCATCTTTGATTTCTCCTCTTTAGGAATTCGGCAGACTGGGTTGGTTTGCATGGTGAGCAATGCTGGGGAGTCAGAGGCACAGTTTCATTCAAATTAGCTTATTTACTCCTGCATCAGAGAGCCAGAACCAAGAAGAGAAAAATGCCATTTACAGCGCGACTAGTTTAAGAGAGAAGTGACATTTACAACGCCACTAGTTTCTGCTTCATTAAACATAGGAGTAAGCATCTCGAATAGTGTTGCTATTCCACTCTTCAAGTCAAATTTTAATAATTTTGAATAAAAAATAGACTCCAACAGACTTGCAATCTGGATGGCAAGCCATCTCGCTGGCCAAACCGGCTCCCTCGATAACCAAACATGGCCAGCCAAAGCCGGCTTACCATCAATGGGGCCCATGCCTTCTTCCCCCATCTCTCTTTCCCTGAATACTCTCTGATCCACTGGAACCTACCCGCTGTGTCGTCGCCTCTTCCACCAGTGGACGGAGAGGCCTCCCGCCTGCCGGGTCACCGCCTTCACTGCCTACGCCCTCGTCCGTTACCGTCTCGTATCGTCCCAACCGAAGCCATGGAAGGAAGGAGCGAGAGGCGTCATCGTCTTGGGAAGCCTCCGCCCGATCTCCATGCCGACGCCGTAGGGGGTTGTCCTGTCGGCAGAGGAAATAAGGGACCGGCGCCTCCTACCACCACATCTCGTGGACGAGCAACCTCACACTCCTCGGCTCCGCCTCACTCCTGTCGGACGTTGCCGGCTTCGCACTCACCACCCCGTTCCGCGTCGGCATTGGCACCAACCGCACAGTCTTCTCGGAGCACCATCCTCACACGGCGCTACCCATCACCTCCGCCCCATCCAGGACCGACGCTGCCGCTTCGATGGCCAAATCGTGTTGTCCACGTCGAGCCCTTGTCGGCATCACGTCCCGCTCGCCTCATTCGCCGTCGTCAGCCACCAACAACGGCGAGGGAGGGAGGGCACGGCGGCAGGGCACCGGCAAGCCTGCCTTGCAACCGCACAGATCTGTCGTCGTCGTCCGCCGTCGCCATCTGTAGTCGCCGCAACAGAGAGAGGGGGGGCAAGGAGGAGCTCGGGGATGCTCCAGCAGGAGAACATTAAGTTAATTCATATCCGATGTGACACGTCAAAACTTTTCGTCTCGCGAACTAAGGCCTTGTTTAGTTGGGGAAATTTTTTGGGTTTGGTTGTCACATCGGATATACGTACACACATTTGAAGTATTAAACGTACTCTAACAACAAAACAAATTATAGATTCTGCCAGAAAATTGCGAGACGGATTTATTAAACCTAATTAATCTAGCATTAGCAAATGTTTACTGTAGCAACACATTGTCAAATTACAGCACAATTAGGCTTAAAAGATTTGTCTTACAGTTTACACGCATTCTGCATAATTGGTTTTTTTATATATCTAATACTTAATGTATGTGTGTAAACATTTTTGTTTTGGGAACTAAACAGGCTTTAGGTGCAACCTTTCGATGTGCAGTCTGTGGTCTCAGGCCAAATCTCTCAGTACTCCTCCCAATATGGCAGCATTCAAGACCTCAATTGCAGTTGCTGACCACCATTGTAAAAAGTCACAGTTGACCCCATCAATATATCTACTCCTCCTCATCTACCCCGGCATCAAAACGCAGTAATGCATGGAGACGGCAAGCAACCAGCAAAACCAAGCAACAGCAACAGCAGTTCCAGGCTTCCAGCTCCTGTCCAAGCGAAAGCAAAGCAAAGACAGGCGGAGCAGCAGCAAAACCAAACCGCGGCTTCAAATCAATCGATGGATGGATGGATCGGTGGCCGGACGGAAAATGTTCGGCGCCCCGAAATCGGCGATTCCATGGCGCATCGCCCATCCATCACGTACTCGCCCGTCTTCTCCATCCATCCATCCATCATCTCACCACATCGACATCGACATCAATTTTAGGGTATAATAAGAGCATGTGAAAAGGATCGAGTAGACGACTTTGCGCGAGAGATGAGATGAGAGCATTCGACTCCATCTTTCTTTCTTTCTTTCCGGCGTCTCGTGTTCCATGGACATGGCCATGCAAGCACGCATTGATGAGGACGAAGAGTAATAGGCACAAGAGGGACAAGGAATGACACGAGGGGTCAGCTCACTCACCATAGCTTCTGTGGGCCTTGCCATGCCTACAAAGCACTAGCCTAGTTGTTGCTGCTACGGCTTCTACTCCTTCTGGTGGGAGTAGTTTAGTTCCAAATTTTTTCTTCAAAATTTCAACTTTTTCATCACATTAAATCTTTTCTACACACACAAACTTTCAACTTTTCCGTCACATCGTTTCAATTTCAACCAAACTTCTAATTTTATCGTGAACTAAACATACCCTTTGTGTGTATAGGAAAGTTCGATGTAATGGAAAAGTTGAAAGTTTAAAGAAAAAAAGTTGAAATCTAAGGTGGTGTTTCGCTGGGAGGGACTAAAGTTTAGGCCGTGTTTAGTTACAATTTTTTTTCAAACTTTCAACTTTTCAAACACATCAAAACTTTCCTACACACAAAAACTTACAACTTTCCTATCAGATCGTTCCAATTTCAACTAAACTTTCAATTTTAGCGTGAACTAAACACACCCCTAGTCCCTCTCACCAAAATATAAGGGGGTATTTGGGAGAGAGGGACTGAAGTTTAGTTACTCTCTCCCAAACAATGTCTTTTGGTGAGAGGGACTTAGTCCCTCCCACCCAAATACCACCTAAACAGGGCCTAAGTCCATATAGCGGAACGATGGCTAACCTTCTCGATCGATTCAATTATTGATCACCCAAGGCATGCTAAATGACGACACATGAACACACGATATTTGTTAACGAGATTTAGTCGAAGCCTACATCCCCGAGGCTCTGATTATGGGCACTCCTCCCCAACCAAAATAGCTCCTAGCCGCTACGAGTATATGGCCTCGCCGCCATCATCTCCCTGCCTATCTACGTTACATTGTAGTCGCCATGTTTATATTGTGCTGCAACCTCTTTATTTAAGAGAGATACCGGGTTATAGAGTTCGACTCTAACCCCACCCCTTAACACCTATTACAACTTTAAGTCCAACTGTAACTAAATAGAACTAGTATATTCGACAGCTATTCTAACAATCTTTTCTTTCTGTTTTTTTTTAAAAAAAATGTTGTAGTAGAAAATCTTACCGCACACGACACAACCTTGTGCACACCAAACACATTGAAGACTGATTAAATAAACAAATGCTCTGATGCAATAAGTAATATTCTTTCCGGGATAAGTCCACTTTACCCCCCTCAACTCTTCACTTTGTCTAAAATACACCCAAAACTTTAAAACCTGACATTTTACACCCTAAACTCATGATACCGTGCAGTTTACCCCCTGGGGCGGTTCGTAACCTGGTTCTGTACAGTTTGCACGCCACATAGGTCGCCACGTATAAAAAGAAATGTAAAATAGTGAGGCCCACATGTTAGGGTCACCTTTCCCCCCTTCTCTTCTTCTCCCTGTCTCTTCCCTTCGGCCAGCACCTGAGGCGAGCGACAGTGCAGGCAGCAACACAGGAGAGAGGTTGTGGCGAGCGGCGGCGCAGGATCTAGCGGAGCATGGCCGGACTCCGCAGCACCGCACTCTTGTGCACACGCGTGCACAGTAGAGGTGGGGATCGCACCAAAGTCAACCATGTAGAGATGGGGGAGCTTGCCTCGCCCGCTCGCCGCCGCCTCCATCACGAGCTTTGTTGCCGCATCCTGGCCCACCGCCCACCCCATCCACCGAGCTCGGCGGAGGTGAGCTCGAGCTTTGTGTCCCAGAGCAGACTTGTCGAGTTCGCCACCACGCAGATCTGACCGAAGGCTGAAGAAGCAACTAGTGCAGCGAAAGGACGTGGAGGCTGAGGTCAGCGTGACGAGCGCCAGCGGACGGATGCGGAGATCGGTGAGCTAGCATCGCCACCACCAGCTCTCTCTCTCTCTCTCTCTCTCTCTCTCTCTCTCTCTCTCTCTGCAAGAGGTGTCCCTAAGCTGTCTTTTTCCTCTAGACCCATTCCTGCTCCGCCGGCTCCATTCGGTGAGTAGCGGGCCCACCTCCATGAAATCACGTGGTCGGCACCATCCGGCTCTGCCACCGCCGGCCACATCTCTCCTCCGCAAGATCCGCCGTGAGCGACGGCCACGCCTCCATGAGGTCGTCCGACTCGGTGGATATAGACAGAAGGGAAGAAGGCATGAGGAGGAAGGAGATAGTGACATGTGGGGCCCATAATCTTTTTTTAATATTTTCTATGTTGACTAGACTCCACATCAGCACCACACTGGCAGAAACTAGGTTACAAACCACTTGAGGGGGTAAACTGCTCGGAATTAGTAGTTTGGGGGTGTAAAATTTCTGGTTTTAAAATTTTGGGTGTATTTTAGACAAAGTGAAGAGTTGAGGGGGGTAAAGTGGACTTATCCCTATTCTTTCCATACCAAAACAAGTCATCTTTCAAAGAAAACCAAGCAATCATTACATTTTAACTAAGTTGCTCTTAGACTTATATACTCACTCATTCTAAAATATAGCTACTTCATACTTAATACCGGATTAGACAAAAACTATGAATATAGTTAGTATCATGAGTGGTAACTAGATTAAAAAAAAGTTTATGGGGCTATTAAGATTGATGACATTTTCAACCTCATTAACATCAATATGAATGTTGGAAATGCTAGAATGACTTACATTGTGAAACGGAGGAAGTACCATTTTTGCAAAAAAAAGAAAAGTACCTACGTTGCAACAAACTTTGGTAAATATATAAGAAATCCTGCCAAAAATTTGACAATATTACCAACTTGCCAAAATTTTATCAATATTACGAACTTGCCAAAAATTTGGTAAGGTTTATTTTGGCTATAATATGAACAAGCCCTATATATTACCGTAGGTGAATATATATATATAATAATTATTATTGGAGTAAAATGGGAAAATAAGCTTTAGATCCCGTGCAACATCAAATTTTTCTGTAGGTAAAGACTCCAATAATAATCATTTAAGAAAATTGAGGGAGTACTTTCTTTAGTGCTGCGTGTAAATGCATATAAGTGTCGGCATTTGTGATGACGTCTTCTTGGGAGGATGCTTATATATATACTACCCCTCCGAAAAAAAAAACAATCCTAACTACGAACCTGGACACTCTAAAAAAACCCCAATCCTAGCTATGAACCTGTAACTCAACTCCAATCCTATCTAAGAACCTGGACATATGACTAAAAAAAACCACGACATATGGACATATGCGTGTCCAGGACATATGGACATATGCATGTCTAGGTTCGTGACGCTACGAAACTGGACATAGGTTTGTCTTTTTTATGTGAACCTCCCAAAAAAATAAACTTATGATTGGATGTGACAAATCTAGAAAGATTTTTGTTCAGATTTTTTTTTACTAAGATATGTTCACTAGGTTTATTTTGTAAGACCGAGAGTACAACACTATAAACTAAAGTATTATTGAAAACTCACACTACAAGAAAGAAATCAAGCTAAAATTATTCTTGTGGACCAAATTTTAAAATTTGAAATCAGCATCCAAGAAACCATAACAATATTAACTATATGTTCTGTCCAGTAACCAAATATAGGCATAAAATAAAGAAAGATGTAGAAGGATTTAAGGTTTCCCAAAGGATTGAAGGACATCTATTCAAGTCGGCAAAGATTTGAATATATATGTTAGAGGTTTTAGTAACAAGATCAACATGTCAAAACAGAATATAAGTCATGCTGAGGTTTCAGTAACAAGATCAACATGTCAAAACAAAATATATGATATGTAAATTTTGCTATGGTATTAACTATGTGTTCTGTCCAGTAAGCAAATATAGGCACGAAGATGTAGAAGTATGTGTGTTATGTCCAGTAACCAAATATAGGTACAAAGATGTAGAGTAAAGATTTGAATATATATGTTAAGATTTCATTAACAAGATCAACATGTCAAAACGGAATATAAGTCGGTAAAGATTTGAATATATATGCTGAGGTTTTAGTAACAAGATCAACATGTCAAAACAAAATATATGTAAATTTTGCTATGAGACCAATAGCAAAAACTCGAAGCATAGGTATAAGAGGTCAACTGCCGGTTTGTTGTGCGTAATTGCATAAAGAACGCCGAGGGCAAGTGCTAGTCATGTGAGACAATCCCAGCTATATAACATATTGTCATCTAGCCTAGCCTGATCACTGCAAAGTAAAGTAGTCATCTATGTCTTAGCCTAGCCTGATCACTGCAAAATAAAGTAGATAAAAAGGGTATTATTATCAGAGATACGCAAAGTAAAGTAGATAAAAAGAGTATTATTATCATATAAAGGAAATATATAAATAATCCTTGCAATGAAAGTAAGAGTAAAGTACACCAGGACAAAAAGAGTAGCATTATACTAAGAAACAACACAACTGAATGTGGACGAGTTTGTGTGATTGTACGCGATAAAAATATCAGTAGTTTATGTTACACATTCAAACCATGAATCCGGACAAGTTTGTGTGGTTGTACACGACAATAATATCAGTAGTTTTATGTTACACATTCAAACCATGAATCCAATAATGGTATGTTAGTTATATTGTTTTATTAGGCTTGTTGTGTGCATCTACTTAAATTTTGGACCCAACTGTAGCGGTAAGTGTCAACCCATTTATAGGTTGCTAAGTGTTAACCCATTTACAGGCAACTTCCTATATATATCAAATAGTGTCCTTCATAAATGCTATTATATAACAAAATGACAAATTAAAATCCTTTTGTTCAATCAAATAACACAACTGAATGAATACGGACAAAAGAAGTACTATTATACTAAGAAACAACACAACTGAATGAATACGGACAAGTTTGTGTGGTTGTACGTGATAAAAATATCAGTAATTTATTTTACTTATTCAAACCATGAATCCGGACAAGTTTGTGTGGTTGTACGCGACAATAATATCAGTAGTTTATGTTACACATTCAAACCATGAATCCAATAATAGTATGTTAGTTATATTGTTTTATTAGGCTTGTTATGTGCATCTACTTAAATTTTGGACCGAACTGCAGCGGTAAGTGTCAACCCATTTACAGGTTGCTAAGTGTCAATCCATTGACAGACAACTTCCTATATGTATCAAATAGTGTCCTTCATAAATGCTATTATATAACAGAATGACAAATTAAAATCCTTTTGTTCAATCAAATAATGTGATATTTAAAGATCGTTGGAGGCATGCTATGAGGGCCTTTGACTGGCATGCCGAAGCAACTAATGAGCCTGGCGAAGCAGCTCAAGGCGAAGGCTAGATGACGCGAGGCTAGGTGAAATAATAACAGGTGAGCTTGACGAAGCGGCGCGGTATGAAGTCTAGGCGACGCGAAGCTAGGCGAAACAAGGGAGCAAAGCACCAGGTGCTGAAAGCCAAACAACATAAGATGAAAGCCGAAAAAGAGGAAGGCCCAGTAAGTGGCATGGTGGTGGCCGAATAAGGACCATGAACCAGCCAAATGTTATATATATGTCCCTATCAGAGAAACAATTATATATATAAATTATTAGCACACTAAACCCTAGGTTGTAAACCTGCCTATAAACCTATAAATAGACCTTAAGGGATATGTAATAGGGGGAACAAAATAGTTTTCTTCCATCGATTGTACTGTAAAACTTTCCTGAATGTAAAACTTTTGAGAGTTTGTGAACATTGTCTCCTATAAACATTCATTTAGTAATGGAGTAATAACTTAAAATGAGCAGGTAGAGGATCACTGAATAAATGGTTAAATCATTTTTTTATCTGATTTTATCATATCAATTTGTATGAAAGGCAAATATCGAAAGAGTTGTGGTGTCCAGTAAAGGAAACCACAAAGACAATCCAATATATACAACATAAAATAAAAGTCAACTATGTCATGGTAAGACACATCCATTAGTCATTAGTTACTCGATCAACAATCAACAACTAAAAACATGGGGGCATATTTGAAGTAAATCTGAAACACTATAAACAAATGGTAGCAAATCAAGTAAAAATTTAAAGATATAAGAGACTATTGATCTACTAAAAAATATATTATAAAAATAATTAAATCCACATAAGTAGCACTCACCAGCAAGTCATTTCTTTGTGGTATCTATGGTATCGAGGTCGATAGGAGTAGTTTTGCTATAATCTTTAGCATAATAGTAAGAACCCACAAGATCATGCTATAATCTTTAGCATAATAGTAAGAACCCACAAGATCATGCTGGTGTCCAATTGGTCCTCCATAAGCATAACATGAATAATCAATAGGTCCTCCATAACCATAACCTGAATGAGTTAAGTGAGCAAGAGGTGTAACATAGCCAAATGTGTATGGTGTGTATGGATGGACAGGGACCATTCCATCATAATAAGTGATAGGACTTAAACTCATATCCATTCTCATGTGATAATATTTTGCCTCTGAGTAGGTTGCACTCTTTGGGACGGCAATTTTAACTTCGACATCCCTTCCATTTAAATTATGTAACGGCAATTTTAACTTCGACATCCCTTCCATTTAAATTATGGAACCTATTCAGTAGTATCTTGCACACAGCTTCATGTGAATCAAAAGATATGAAACCAAATCCCCTTGCTCTATTTGTAATTCTATTACGCATGACCACAGCATCCGTTATGGTGCCAAATTTCTCAAAATAACTTATGAGGTCCTTCACTGTAACAGTTTCGTGCAACCCACCAAAAAGACCTTCTTTTGAAAAATAAATTGATTTTTCTGTACGCTGTCGTTTTGGTTCTTAATAGATGGACTGGTTTGCTTATGAGCATATCTACGCTCGGCTCTCTTAACATCAACCTATCAAATGCATCAATAAGTTGTTTGATTAAAAACATACTAAAAAATAATTATATAAACAAATAAAACTCAAATAATGACAAAAATAGATCATAACTCTAATGTGCTTAGGAGTAAAGGTGTGAGATGTAAAGTAAACACCACCTAGAAGATATCTAAGGGAATTTCCAGTTAGGTAGAACAAAATTATCACGACAAGTTTAACTCATTTGTAAATTACAAAGAGGTGGCACAGGTGGCAAAACTTCCAATTAGGTAGAACAAAATTATCACGACAAGCTTAACTCCTTTGTAAATTACATTGTGGTTGCAAGTTTTGCCGAATGCATTAATTTCAGTAGTGTATTTTACTATATCTACATAAGAATAGAAGTATAGAACCTTAATTCCACAGATGCAACTATCAAGCTTATTTTCATACGGGTTTCATCCCTATCTAAGCTGACAATGACTCACATTGATCAGACCTGCTTGTGTACCTCCTCACCAGTTGGGAGTATCAGGAATTCTAAATTCTAAATCTGCACGTACATTCCAACTAATTAACCTTCATTAAGATCTCCTCAAGCTTCCTTATCACTTAACCCCATCAATGCGAACAAACGTAATCTACTAATAAACTAATACTAATCCAATGGACACCACCCGATGATCACGGTAAACCCAGGTATTTAACCGGAAATTAGCCACATTTAATCTACTAATCCAATAGACACCGCCCGATGATCACAGCAAGCCCAGGTTCAACCCGAAACAAGCACAGGTTGAACTAATCAGCAGTAATCAACAAGCATCGATCTCGACAGCGGCAAGCCGGCGAGCGAGCGGGGGAGGGGTCGCCTCACCTTGCGGCCGCGGAAGACGTGGTTGGGCATCTCCTCGTCGGCGAGCGCCCTCAGCGTCGCCGCCTCGTCGGCGAACTCCACGAAGCCGAAGCCGCGGCTGTTGCCGCTGGCCATGTCGAGCACCACCCGGGTGTGCACCACCTCGCCGTACCGGGCGAAGTGGCCCCGCAGGTCGCCCTCCCGCGTCTGCTGCGGGAGGCCCGCCACGAACAGCTTCCTCTCTTCCAGCATCGATCCCCCCGTGACCGCCTCCGGCGAGACCGCCCCCCGCTGCCGCTGCCGTTGCTCTCGGCTGCGTGCGTGTGCGTAGGAAGGAAGAAAAGGAAGAAAGCGGGTTAGGGCTAATTTCGATATTTGCGGTGGGCTTCGCCGGCGGCCGGGGGGTTTAAGCGGTGGAGACGAGACGGGCTGGATCGTGTGGTGGGCTCTTGCCGGGCCGTTCGTGGATTGTATTCAGATTTTGCTCGTAGCCTTGTGGGTCTCTCTCCTACCTGTCCGGTCTCGTAGGACTCGAAGCGCCGATGCCCACGTGCGCATGCCGACCGAAGCGGGCCTGGAGTCATTTTGGGCCTTATGATTTTTGGGCCTGGATATTTTTTTTCAGCATTTTTCTATTAGGTGGTTTACAATAGAAGCATTCAACTCATATCTGAAACTTTCTACTGAAAATTTGAAACTTTCAACTCATTTATTGAACATTTAGAAAACATCAACCAAAATTTGAATATTTCAGCATAAATTTTAAAATGTTTATACTATAAATTGAAAAATAAACAAATTCTACCTCAAATTGTAAGGCTTTCAACTCAAATTTTTAAAAAAATTTAATTTGACACTTTACCTTTTATTTATTGATATAAGTATTAACAACATAACGAAACTAGAAAAAACATGGCGCTTAAAATGCTAAGCGTGCGGATACTAGTACACCGGTACTACTCTTATGACCGGCTGACTGGCCGACCCACCAAAAGCGCCACATGAACACAAGTTTTCCTATGTAGTAAATTGCAATAATCTATACATGAATTTTTAGGTGGGTACAACCAATCTAGTACATACATAAATTGTAAAATGTCTGCTTAGATGCATATATTTGTATGATGCCTATGAACCAAGAAAGAAATTAGGATATCATAACCGATCTTGCGGTTCAACATAAATTAGGATATGCACTTCCTTCGAAAAAATTAGGATATGCACCACATAGGGCATTAGGGCCACTATAGGAACAATCTGCACGTACGAGCTGTTTACTGAAAGAACACGACATTGTTGAAGTATTTTGCAAATTCAGAATACCCAATATGAATATGAGTCATTCTCAAAATACTTCAAGTTTTTAAACACGAGTAGTGTTTTACAAGTTTTTTACCGGTATACTTTGGTTTGCTACAGCCAAAATTTTAGTACTGATATTTTTTTATTACAAGTATATTTTATTTATTCATTTCGCGTAGCACTGTTTTAGCAAGTTGGTGTTACTGCTATGCATTGTGTTCTGTGTGTGAACCTGTGCAGCTGTGCTTGTCGTATTTGCCGGGTTACTTCGATCGCATACACAGCGACCCACAGTATGATTAATTTGGAGTCCACGAGAGGAGCAACTAAGCAAGTAGACAACTAGTGTCCCACACTGATCTCATGTGTGGCTCTCCTAATCTCGCTGTACAAACAAGACAGGACAGCTCCTTTCCGTTTGCCCACAGACAGTACACACGATCAAGTCCTCGTTCATCCCGTTACAAAAATGACAGCACGTGGATTCGGACACGTATAGGCGTCGACGTCGTCGATGCAACATTTGGTAGAATGGTAGTAGTAGTGATCGCAATAATTTACATCAAGTTCCATGTACTTATATCAGTCATACGTCCATGCAATGTACACTTACGTGCACTGTATACTACGTCAACACGAGAGACCCCTTTCACTAGCTAGTAGTGTGCCATGCACAGCGTCGTCCATTCCATCGCGATAAAGTTTGGTTCAGTTCACCACAACGTGTGCACACACACGGCTCACGTACCCCATCTCGTCCGTTCCAAAACTTCACCTGTGTGCGCCTTCTACGCCATCAGCGACGCCAGAACTGCGGCGGCGCCGGGAGCGGTGGGCGGCGGCGGCGGCGGCGACGCCGTGATCATCATGTGGCGGCCGCGGGCGAGCCGCTGGAGCGCGAGGAGGCGGCGGGCGAGCGCGGCGGCCTCGGCGCGGAGGCGCGCGTTCTGGCAACGCGCGGCGAGGCCGTGGCGCGCCACGGCGTGCAGCCTGGCCGCCAGCTCCCGGTTCTCGGCGCGGAGGCGGGCGCTCTCGCCCCGCAGCTCCTCCAGCCGCTGCTGCTTCCGCGCCCGCGACCGCCGCGCCGACAGCCGGTTCGACACCTTCCGCCGCTGCCGCCTCCGCTCCTCCTCCTCCTCCACCTCACCGTTCTCCGCCGCCGCCGCGTTGTCATCAAGCGACGACGACGGCGAGGGCGACGACGACGCCGCCATCAGCTGCTCCAAGGTAGGGCACGTGTCAGCCGCCCACGGCGTGAACCCGAACCCGGACGTCATCGCGTCCAGGTCAAAGTCAAGCGCCTCCTGCACTGACAGCATTTTCTCACTGGACCTATCCGCAATTTCAGAAAACTAGAGGGGGGAAGTAGAGAATCGGGGAAAAGGGAGGAACGATGAGGAAATGGCCGGTATTTATAGGCAGACCACCCGAGACCATACCCCGACACTCGAGCAGCGGGCCCCACCCACTACGCGGGCCCCACGGTTACGTGGGGTTTCTTCTTCCTTCGTGCGGGTTAAAATTTTCCCCCGTAGCTTTTCAAAAACTTTAAAGCCGTGGCACCGAGAGAGATTCTACTCCTCGCTTACAAGTATATCCGTATCTACGCGCGCAAACGATCTGACGGTTGGAAACAGTCCTAGTGGCGAGATCGGACGGTGGAGATGGGCGTCCGCGTAGATGACGACGTCGCGGTCGCGCTGCTTTTGTGGATGCCCCGGTTGGTGCGACGTGGGCGTGGGCCCCACCTCGTCGTCGTTCGTCTTTAGCTTAATCGCGAAGCAAATGGCCGCCGCGCGATGCACCGGATCGATGGCTCGCGGACGCTGCGCACGTGTCAGGCGCATGCGCCACAAGCCCAGCCCGGCTCTGACGCGCGGGGCCCACCAGCCGTCCTACGTGTCGCCCTTGGTGGTTGCGGATGGCGACACCTGGCATGCACAGGCAGTTTTAGTCGTATCCGCGGCGGGCACGAATCACGATGCACACACATGCACGCGGCGGGCTGGGCATGTTTAGTTTCCAAACAAAATATTTCTACACTGTCACTTCTGTTTGTTGAAGTATTAAATACAGATAAAAAAACAATTACACAATTCGTGAGGAAATTGTGAGACGAATCTTTTAAGTCTAATTACGCTATGATTTGATAATTTGGTGCTAAGTAAACATTTACTAATAACGTATTAATTAAGCTTAATAAATTTAGTTTTATGAGGAAATCTATTATTTGTTTTTGTTATTTGACCATATTTAATACTTTAAATATATGTCGGTATATCCAATGTAGGAATAATTTTTTTTTCCAAATTAAACAGGCCCTAGCTAGAGGAGGGGAGAGGCAACTGCATCTCACATGGAAAATAACGTGACAGCGGCGAGCTTAAAGCGTGGGTGACACGTGTCTAGGTGGGTAATGTAGTTGTGTTACACGTATACGTGCCAAGTGATGACGGTGATCTGTGCCTAACTTTAACTGTACGAGAGTGATCATCAGGTACGTGGGCAGGCTGCACGCAAACATATGGTTGGTTGTCGTTTGATAGTTGCTACAGAGAAATTAAGTACTCCCTCCGAATAACGCCATTGACTTTTTTTTAACAAACGTTTAACCTTTCGTCTTATTAAAAAAATTATGTGATTATAATTTATTTTATTATGACTTGATTTATCATCAAATATTTTTTAAATATGGCATAAGTATTTTTATATTTGCATAAAAATTTTGAATAAAACGAGTAGTCAAACGTTGGTTATAAAGTTAATGGCGTTATACATTAAAATACGGAGGGAGTAATTAACTGTGTGTTCATGTGATTAGTTGCACTTTAAAGAGTGTCAACTTCGGTTGCTAATCGATCGAGATTAAAGCAAGTATCGTGACAGATCGAGTTTCGGCGATGAGTGCGATCGATCAATCGAGCTAACAACTGGAGTACATGAATCGATCTACTACCAGTATCGAGCATGTTCTGCCAGCACGTGTGTCGCAAATGGTATATACTCCGGACTTGGGATTCACTACCGTAGCATGTTATACGGCAAAGAGCTAAAATATACAGAAATACTACAAAACGGTATACATGTTTTAAGGGAATGGCTGATATCATAATAACATTATCATGATACCTAAATACCATATATGATATCTACGAGGTATCATGCCTAGTAGTGACGTCAGCATAGTACCTAGATACCAGATTTAACACCTATAAGGTATCATGTTTAATATAAAAAATACTAGATCCGATACCCTACGGTATCATGCTGATATTAGTATGGTCAGAGTTTCATATATATCTATTACTAGAGATATCAGATTCGATACCTATAAGGGATATCGGGCCGATGTCAGTTATTCTGTTAGACTGGTATACCGTTTTTAAGTCTTCCTCGTCTACAATACATGGTACTAGGGGAACTATGTATCGTTTGATATGTCATGAATGGTTTGGATAAACTGTACAATAAAAGAGCTACAATTAATCAAAATTGTCTTAAAATAAGTGATGTCATACTGTAGTCACAGTGAAGTGCTACTATTCACTGAAGTTGTTCGCTGTTCTACTCACATCAATAGTGGCTCTTACTGCAGAGGAACCGGAACTCCCACCTACAAGGGTATATATTTGCCTTATCGTAAATTTAAATTTCTATATATAAAAGAATATTTACAATATCAAATGAGCATCTTAGATTCATTATAAAATATGTTTTTATAGTTTTCATTTTTATCAATGTCTTTGACGTTAATTAATACACTCTTCCCTGTAAAATTTAGTCAAACTTATTAATTAACCTAAAATCTGTTATATTGGTTCTAACAATGATTAATCTATATTGCACTTACATGTAAGACCCGTATGCTTCGTCGTATGCATTGCGCCTACAAACACACAGATCGATCAACTCAAGGATGTTGTTAATTATTTTGCTGCTGGCCGGCCACTAAATAGCAATTCTCTAGTACAAAGAAAAGAGTATCTATCCAGGACTAAGTGAGTGACCATGTTATGGGCAACTGATGAGCTGCATCCCATCACCGTCTACAATGCATACCACTACCTTAACAAGGATCGACATATACCATCATCGATCGACAAATTAAGTACATCATGGGCTCCATGACGACAGCTAACTAAAGGACAATGTCACTCTAAATATCCAGTTCAACAACACTACCGGAGCTATATAGTTGTAGTGCTTGCATTCATCAGATCAACTAAACTCTGCGTTTTTTCTAAGCTTTGGATTGCATTATTAGTGATTATGGAAAAACCTTTACTTTTGCTACTACTGTTTCTGCCTGATGATGAACTCGTTTTTTTTTTGTCTTTCCCTCCCAACATGTACACCGGCCGGTTTACCGGTCATGTCGACGAAACCACAAATTGATAAGCCGTAGGGACACCTGGCCTAATTTGTTGCACTAATCTGCTTTTATGGTTGATTAGCAGCTTGACACCTAGACATATTACTTATTTGACCAATGCAATTAAGGGGTAGGTTTAAGTGCTAAGTAGTAGTACTAGTGGTCTAAAAGAATGTTATTCCAGTAGTGTAGCAAAGGAAACATCCAGAAAGGACTGATGAAGTGATGAGCTAAAGTGAGTAATTTAGTTAGACAAAAGGGCACCACAATTTATTTGTGCTATGGTTTCTGCACTTTGGGATTGTGCTTGTGAGTCTTTAATATTTGACAGGATTGGCTGTCATTTACTTTTAGTTAGTCCTCCACAGGTAATGGCGCCTATCAGCATGATTTTTGATTAGAAAAGGAACGATCGAGGTGAAAAGAGAAACAGCTATTTCTCTTTCTCAAAAAAGAAGAAGAAGAAGAAGAAGAAACAACTACTCCTACTAGTCTCAAGGGAATCCAATAAATGCATTAAAAAAATTGCGGTATCCTTTTCTAATGCGAGGCCACAGAATGCTAACCAAGAAAGGAGAGAATATAGCTAGTCCGCGTTAAACTCACTAACATCCCTATGCAAAACGAGATATAGCAAACACCTTTTGTTGAAAAAAAGAACAAGTTGCATTGTATACCACCAAAAGGTTATTTGTATGTCCATTTTACACATATTCGCCAATCGATCGGACCTCATATAAAGGCAGATGAAGTTTGAACCTTATCGGTCGTCCATATTCCCTAATATACCAAAACGGTTCATTAGAGAATAAAAATTAATTTATAGATAAAAAATTTTTATTCATAGTGATTTAAAGGTCAACATTAATAAGAAATTATATCAAAAATATCTTAAAAAATTAACTTCAAAATCAAGTTAGAAAAATTTAATTTTTGATTTTTGCACCAACCAATGGGACTCTTAGAAGTGCACGGACCCTCTGTCTGGAAAAATATGATGTAAATGGTGATGAAAGAGTATAATAACATTGACAGAACATGGATTTATCTGTCAAAGAAATTAATCTGAACTCATTAGGCAATACAAATTCTGATGTGCAGTTTCTTTCTCCTTTTTCCAATTTCTTTTTCAGAATTTTTTTCCCTCATCATATTCTCTCATGAAATAAATTAGACCAGATTTTTTTTAACAGTGTAGATCTCGATTTTTCAATAATTTTTTTATTTCTATGCCAATGCACCCGGCCGGATTACACTGGATATTTGCCCAACCGATGCTACTTCTTCACTCTGCTTCCACCCTGTTTCTGTGGTCATAATCAACACATTATCTTCAAAAGACATCGCAATAAAGCACTCCAACCATGCGTCCTAATCACTCTCAACACTTGGTTCATCATCTTATCTAAAGCACACCAATTTAATTTTATCCTGCAATTTGGTGGCATCCGAGTTGACCCCCCTCTGCACTGTTCTAGGAATCACCATTTCACCAGCGACGACCACTCTTTAATTCGCGGATAAGAAACGCAGCAGTGCCAACACAAAAACGACATGTGATCGATCGATCAAAATTCCACAGCTACAGTTTGCTAGAGCCTCTCCTTTTTTCTGAAGAAGCTCTAGTGACCAAACACTTAACCAAACCTGCATCTGCCCAGGAACCAAAAGCAAACTTTCGCATAAAGCCAGGATTCAGATGGATATATGAACATATGCATATGGTAAGCGTACACATGGGGTTTTCTTCTCGGACAGGCAGGAAAATTTTTTTTGCTTTGGACCAGGCTCAAAAGCTGCGGTTTCTACATGTAATGTTCGGATAGGTAGGCCACGGCGAGGCTTTTTGCTTGATTAGAACCATCACGGCAAAGCAAAGATTTGGGAGACGATTCCATCTCGATCGATCTCACCTTTAGTTTTTAAGGTTTTGCCTTTTATTTTTCCTCTCTCTCTCTCTCTCTCTTCAACTTTGCTAGCTGCAGCTGCTTTAGCTGCTGTTTTAGCTTGGCTTTCTCTCAGCCTGTCACCGATCGATCAGTAGCCGATCAGTCGATCGAGTGATAAGGCCACAGCGTGGTGGTGCTCGTAGAAAGGCGAGCTGATGAGTGTGAGGTATAGCTTAGCTTAGCTAAGCTTAGCTGATGCGGCTTAAGCGAAGCGTATCACGGCAATGGATCGCGGCGGCGACGTGTGGTGGCGCCCGTGTCAACCTCATCGCGTCGCCACCGGCCGCCGCTCGCCGGGGAAGACGATGAGAGGCACTTAACAAATGTGATTTTCGCACTGTCTGATGCTAGTCGTTCAGAAAAAAAAGAAAATGCACAGATATCCAAAAAGGACGGATTAGTGGAGTGTAAAGTAAACCGGAGTATCGGAGCGCTACGTACGGGGAAGATAAGTCCTGTTCACCTTTTCTTTTTTTGCTAATCGAGTTCACTTGGAGTAGTGTGTGATATGGTGATAAGGCAATGCCTTTTTTCCCAGCTTTAACATATATATGCTTCCGGAGCCATCGTTTGGCTTATTCGTGTAATTAGCGAAACGGCATATTTGTAAACAAAAATAATTTCTGAATAAAACTTTTATATACATGTTGTTAGCGACCTAAAAAGCAAATACTGAAAAATAAACTTCGATTAAAAAACCTTAAAATTAACTTCAAATTTAAAGTTAAAAATTTAATTTTTAGCTGATAAGCATAGGAAGAAGCGAAAAGACGAGCCTTTCGTCGGTGAGAGTACTGTGCCGGGGTGCGTCCATCTGGGTGTTTCTGGTTTTTGAGAGGGAAAATTCAGGCCTGAAAATATCTCAAAACGGATGGCCTGGAGCCCTGGAGTGTACTGGACTGAAGCCTGGGCCATGGGGAAAATGGTCCATTTGCTTTTGTTTGCCTTGCCCGTGTCCCCAACTGAAAAAGAGATGAAAAACACGGTGAAAACTTGGCCCATCTGCTACAAATTGGGGCCTGGCTTTATGTGCAAACCTTTGCTTCTGGTATTCACCTTTCCTTCTTCCCTTCCCTTGTGCAAGTAGTTGTGGCCTCTTTTCCTGCAACCGCAAAGAAAGAACCTGTCGCCTTTTCTGAATGTTTTTCGTGTGCCCGCGTATGGCACTGTACACACCGAGTGGTAAAAAGCAGACAGGTTGCCATTTCACACTGTTGGGATCTTGTATGATGTTAGACCACCAGCACGGTTTTAGGAGGGTGTATTTTCAGTTTGAAGCTACGACTGATAAGCTATATATTGGGAAAATGAACGAGGAACCAAAATAGTTTAGTAAAACTTTTATATTGTTGTTAGTGGCGGTTTAAAAGCTAATGCTGGAAAATATATTATGATGAGAAAAGGAAACAACTCTAAAATTAATTTTAAAATTTAAATTTTGGTTGTATGGCGGCGCTAGTGGAGCGAAGGGCACCCAATCCCTCCTTCCGAACACCCGTGGTAGCACAATCGACAATATGTAAATCAAGCATGGTGTTTTTTTTTTCTTAACCTTCCTAGTGGTCGCCACCCCCTCTCGTTTTTCTACTCACTTTTATATCTCCTAGCCTCCATGGCTATTGTACATTATTTCTCTCTTTTTTAATACAAATACACCCCGCTGGGATTTTAAAAAAAAAATTGGTTGTAACTGATAAGCTAGTGGACGATGAGTGGAGTTTCTGACCGCCAAGATATGAACTGCCAGGAAATCCATTGCACAACAGAGCACTGCAATAGAACGCTGGAAGCGCGGAAATGGCTAATGAAGAAACATTGCTAGTAAAGATAGAACAAACATTGCTAGTAAAGAGAGCATACGAGCAAGCAGAAAGCAATAAACATGTGCCATTTCGTTGCAAAAATGCTGAAGGCAGCAGAGACAGACAATACAAGTGATTCACGTCTTCAGAGAACAACTGTTACCAGAAGTTTGCCAATTGGACATTTGGACTTCTCTGTGACAAACTGGTTCTGTAATGTGGTCCGGCAATAGCTTAGTTTAGCCTGCACAATTTGTACATGATAAACATGGTGCAGATGACATCGTTGGGCAAGTCTTCTTGAAGACTTGAACCTCATATTGCGGCCATTCCAATTACTAAAGTGTAAAACTGGATATGTCAGATTTTGCAGAGAAAACAAGAAAAGGCATTTGTATGACTTTGGTAAGACAAACACACAAACACTGAAAATTGTATAAAGCGGCCTCCGCCAACCACAAATCCACAATGGATAATGAAAAGTTACTTTCCTCCTCTTTCTGACCTTTCAGTCCATATGTCCAAAAGGAATTAAAAGGAACTGAATCTACCACGGTGTCAAAAACCACTTGACAATTACTACTGCCAGCTGAACCTGATACCAGGATGCATCACATGGGGATAGGATGAACTAAGCTCTGATATATTAGTCTTATTATCTTTTGGACTAAGAACAAAGACACAGCACTGATTGTGAGATCTCATCAATAGATAATATACACTAGGTATGACCTGCTAAAAATTTTATGATACTCAAGATGGATAGCAAATTGCTAAGTCTGAGCTTAGTACTAGTCTAAACTGGTTCAGAACAATAAACCAAAACTTTAGATACTTGATACTTCACATGAGAAAGTTGAGTTCGGCTGGACAATATAAGGCTAAAAAGGATGCTGCAACATAACAAACAGTTTGGTGGAAGTAGAATTTTGGTAGCAAGAACGAAATACGTAACTATGCAAATTGGTGGAGCAACCGGATCACCGGAAAGCTTAGTAATGGGCATAATCAATCTTGAACTGATAAAAATTGCCTGATGATATCAGCGATGTAACAATGACACTAGTTCATTCGAAATGCAAATCACATCTCCTTTATCAATAAATCCCGTGTATACACTTCCCCAAGGGCACAACAAATCAA
This sequence comes from Oryza meridionalis, assembly GCA_000338895.3. Lineage (NCBI taxonomy): Eukaryota > Viridiplantae > Streptophyta > Magnoliopsida > Poales > Poaceae > Oryza > Oryza meridionalis. The sequence goes on along the minus strand of CM002526.2, from coordinate 36,007,659 downwards.
CAATCCCAGCACAGCAATTTTAAATAACAATCTAAACACATGACAGTATAAAAGTTCCCGTGTATACACTTCCCCAAGGGAACAACAAATCAACAATCCCGGCACAGCAGTTTTGAATAACAATCTCAAACACAACACGAAATCATTTAAGTCATTTCAGCTCTTCTTTTCTAGATGAATTTACAGTTTCAGTATAAATTTTCCTACAAGCCATGTACCAACAATGCAATCCAAATACACCCGTGTTGATCTTGAACACATCATCAAGCTGTTACCAGGAGCCGAGTGCCATTCAAAACATGCAAACAAAGTGTAATGCATATTGTGGCGATAACCATAGACTTATCAGTCATGTACTGCATCGCGCGCAGTCCACTATCCATCACCGTGTTGCCACCCTTCTTCGCCCCAGCGTGCATTTTCCACAGTGCGAATTCAAGGAATGACCTCACTGTCTCAAATGTAACTCTACCAGTAACATCAAGCACAAACTTCCTGTTGCTTGGAACTGCCAATGTACTCGACACTGACTCAACCCACCCTTCCGCAGCACCATTGCTGCCACTGCCAACCGATTTATCATTGGCATTGGACATAACATGGTGAGTGGTCTTCACCATAGTCTCCACTGCCCCGTTGCATACCGAAACAAGCAATTCTTTAACCTTAGCATCATGGCTTGCATTGGTAAGGCCTTGGAAGAGCTGATCATAGGTATTGATGTGGATTGTCTTGTCAACGAACACCCCCACGGCTGTGCTCACGAACACCTCAACCCAATTACTAATCGCCTTGTGGCCCTTTCCAGTGGCAATCAAGTTGACCCACTTCATCGGCGAGGAGGTCTCCTCGGGAGTCGATGGGGCGGAGTAGATAGCAGCTACAAGATGGCGGGCGAAGCTCCCGGCGATGGCAGCCGCAAGGCGCTCCCCGGACTCCGAGAAGAGCCTGTCGACGAGGCGATCGGAGAGGGCCACGCCACCGCCGGAGCCGGGCCCGGAGTCGGATCCGACTCCGCGGAGTATCCCGGCGGTGATGGCCTCCGAGATCGCGGCGACGGTGGCGGAGACCTCGGGGGACGCGGCGAGCTTGGCGAGCTGCGTGACGCTGCGGGGGAGCTCGTCCGAGCCGGAGCGGACGAAGTCGGAGAGGTCGGAGGCCACCAGGGCCGCCGCGTCGGCGGAGGCCGCGGCGGCGTCGAGGAAGGCCGCGACCGCGCCGGCCAGCCGCGCGAGGCGGCGGCGGCGGGCCGCCACGGCCGGGTGGTGGTAGATCTTGTACGCCCCGAACGCCGCCGCCGCCCCGCCCGCCGCGAGGAGGATCCAGCGCCTGCGGCGGCGGGAGAAGGCCACGAGGCGGCTGTCCATGGCGGCGGCGGCTCGCCGGAGCTAGGGTTTCGGATTGGTTCGTGTGGTGCGGTGCGCGTACCGTGCCGGTCTCCCTCTCTCTGTTTTTTTTTTTCTTTTTTGCTCTTTTTTTCCCCCTTCGCGTGTTTTTCGTGGGGACTTCGGCGTGCGACCGGCGGATAATGGCGATGGGGAATTGTGGGGCCTACACGGAGTTGGTTGAGTTTGTGGTCCGCACGAAGAAATCTCGAGTAATCCGAACGGGATTTGTAGCTCACATGAGGCCTATATTTAGACAGGCCGGAACTGGATGATAGCCCACGTGCGTGCCATATTAAGATGGGCTGATTGTAGCCTGCGTGCGGCCTATGTTTAGTTGGCCCGGAAAGGTATAGTCGGCTACGTGCGGCCTATCCTAAGATGGGCCGGAATGGGAATGCAGCCCATGTTTGTTGGGTCTAAACGGTGTTGTAGCCCACATGTTTATTGGGTCTGAACCGTATTGTACCATACTTAGTTCACTTTAGATCTCTTATCTTTTACAACGAGTTTTAACCACATCCCTAAATCGCAATACTAAATACGCGTTTCTCGACCTGCAAAATCAGATCACCTTAGGTCCTAAAACAGTATTGTGTTTGGTTTTCGCTGGCATGAAGAATTGACTACGATTAAGTCAACCGAGTCAGCGTGGGGTCCATGTGGGATCCACATGTCAGAGGCATAGTCTTATTCCAACTCTCACCCTCTCTCCCTTGTCTTGCCCCATCTCTCTCTCTCTCAACGTGTAGGGCGACGCAGAGGTGTAGGGCAATGTTGCAAAGACCGAGGCTGTGGATTCAATGCGGGGATTAGTCAAGTCGTCACGTCACGTCAGTCAAAACCGGATACTATACTATCTTGGGACCTTAGATACGCTGGTTTTGCAAGTTGAGAGACACATCAGTTTAAAAGGGAGGACCTAAAGTGAACTTATTCCTAGCATATCTGAACTCCAAGTGCCTAGAATACTTGGAGAGCTGTTTCATAAATTTCAAATGATTTAAATCATATGAAAAATTTCCTCGCTATGTTATTTGGAATATAGGATTGAACATAGGAAAAATTCATTTGGATTGCAATCCTATACTCCAATTCGATAGTGAATTTTGAATATGAGCTCCAAACTTTTTTTTTTCTCCGAGAAGTCCAATGCTCTGTTATTTTTCATACCAGCTATCCTAACACTTTGCAAATTTCTGTCTTTTCTATGTCTGCCGGATTTACTTGACATCTCACTTCTATACAAATTTTCCTATTTCCATATTTCTAAAATCCACCCCCTATGTTTCAAATGAGCCATTGGGCAGCCGACGTTTGGCTCATATTTAGATGTTGCCGTTGACTAATGATGAGGCCGAACTAGTGTACTTATCTAATGATAGGTTCATTCCAGAATGAAGTCCACGGCTCCACTGTGCTACATAAATTTAGCTACAGTTTGGCCGTTAATTTTCTACAATTTGGCACTTAATTGGATTAGGCGTACTCAATTGGCAAGCTGCAGTCCTGCTTTCAATTCAGACGCGGCCATACCCATACCATGCTGGTGGCGCAGTTTTTTGTTTAACGAACTGGTGTATGCTTACGTGGGGGATTTGGATAGATGAGTGCGTAACGTGACAGGTGAATTACATACGCTAAAAGGAAAAAAAAACTAAATTAAGTTAACTCTTGCGTGACATATAGCAATTCCGAAAATACTATTCAGTTTCTTGCATTTGCCCCTGTTTTGCAGCAGCAAAAATAGCAATTACGACTCACGAATTCTTAACAAAAATCCTATTTACAAACGCAAAATCCCAAAGTTTGAATGGCTACTAGACCTCCAGAGAAGACCATTAATGGCGATGGCACCGTCGCGAGCACGAGCGGCGGCGGCAGCTCAGGCCAAGGCCGCCACCTTCCTGTGGCAGTGAGCGATCCTCCCGCCGGCGCTGCGGCCGCCGACGCAGCTCTGGCTCCTGGGGTAGTGCATCACGCCGGCGCCGCCGAACTCCTCGCACGGCGCGTCCTCGTCGATCCGCGCCATGGATATCCCCGACGCCATGCTCTGGCTCCTGGCCACGGCCCGCGCCTCCCGCTCCTGCTCCGCGGCGCGCCTCTGCGACGCCGCGCGGATGAGCTCCCGGAGGTCGTCGTCGGCGCCGCCGCCAAACCGCGAGTCCGACCCGAAGCTGTTGCTCCTCATCGAGGCGGCGGCGGAGGACGGCACGAACACCGGGTAGCCGAACGCGGCGTCCGCCGGCACGCACCGCGCGCACCCCGTCATCCCCCGCACGTACATGTCCCGCGCCCTCCCCAGCGCCCTCGCCGGCGCCCTCCACAGCCAGCTCAGCCTGCTCCTCCCCTTGCTCATGGTGGTGTGTGGTTTGGTTTGGGTTGGGTCGAAGACGATGGAATTTGGTTGGAGACGTGGAGATCTCACCGGTGAAGGGTAGGGCTGCCTCTTATACAATGGCCTTGTTTATAGCTGAGGAAAATTTTTAGATTTTACATCAGATATACGGAAGTATGTTTGAAGTATTAAATATAGTCTAATAATAAAACAAATAGTAGATTCTCCTAGAAAATTGTGATACGAATTTATTAAGCCTAGTTAATTTGTTATTAGCAAATATTTACTGTAACACCACATTATCAAATCATGACACAATTAAGCTTAAAAGATTCGTCTCGTAATTTACACGTAAACTGTGTAATTGGTTTTTCACATTTAATACTTTATGCATATGTTTAAACATTTAATGTGATGAGTGAAAAGTTTTTGTTTCTGGGAAAACAGGTCAAAACAACGGTGAGTGCGGAAGAATAGAAGAGAAGAGGAGACGGGACGGGAGGGGCGTAGGCGGCGGTGGGCGAAAACTGCGTAGGAGAATTGAGAAAAACCTGTGTGCGCGCGCGCGCCCACCACTCACTCCCGTGCTCCTGTTATCCTGCGGCGACGTTGATTGGTAAAGCGTTTCTTTTCGCCTTGGTGTTTTGTGCGCCTTGTGGCCTTCTAGATGGCGGCGCGTGTGTCACAGAGTCAGAGACAACTGTGTGACGTGGCATCCGGTACACAGTTCGAGACAGAATTTTACGTGCCCTGGTCGGACGGAGGAAGGTTGGATTGGGTTGCTGACTGGTTTTACAGTTGTTGTTACTGCTAGCCTTGAAAGTTTCAGTGGAATTAGTACACACAAATCATCATCAGTTTCATCGCACTACTGTGGAGTTGCTATCATGGCTGGACCGCTGGAGCGGGCCGTCGCCTTTTACAAATATCTTCATCTTGGGTGGTGCGCCAACTGGTAGTAAAATATAGAAATACTACCAATCTCGCTTTTTTGTTAGAAAATGGGATTCCTGCTTGCTTGTTTGAATCTTGGCAGGCAGCAAACCTATCCATCAGCCTCGACAAGGAAATTTGAAGAAACTACTCGACGCCGTACGTACCTTCATTTCAAAATCATAAAATAATATTGTGCTGCAAGTGATAACGAAATAAATGATTATTTAGTAATTTAGTAAGATATGATTAAACGCTATAGAAAAATCTACCATGTCATATAGGGTTGGTTTAGTTTGTGGTCTAAATAGGTCTTTACCAAATTTTGTCAATGCCAAATTTTGACAAGTTTTGGTATGACGACTAATTTTGGTAAGGCAAAATTGTATTTGGATTGAAGTTAAAATAGTCTAAGTTTACTATTGAAATGACTTATTTTTTAGGCATGTCAAAATTTAGCTTCAAACCAAATAAACACTAAACACTATTAAAATTACTAATATTGATAAGTCTAATTTAAACCTCAAACAAACCAGCCCATAGTATTTTGGAATAGAAAACTCATCACTTCAGTTGATTCAGTTCGGCAAACGCGCTGCGCGAGTGCCGTGCGCCGCCGGTGGCGACGGAGCGGTGAGCCGACGCCCGACGACGGACGAAACCTACGGCGCGGGTTCCAGGCCCAAGAGCCGCGTAGGAGCACGTCTCTGCAGTCCAAAGACACAACGTGGCAATGGAAGCTTCGATGCGATCAGAGGTTCGGTTTGAATTCGATACGTGCAATTTTAGTACTAGTAGTATACTCGTACGTAAAACTGCATGCGCTTAGGACGGATTTTTTTGGTTCTGGATGACGGTGGAGTCGCCGGGGTGAGTCACGCCCGTGCTGTCGGTCGGTTCAATGCAGCAGCTGAATGATTTGCAGGGGCGCAGGCACCTTTCAGCTGACGGGAGCGTCATTAACTGTTGAACCGGCGTGGACTGGTGACTGGTACGATGACAGAGACGGGCAAGTTTATCTGCTTCCGTTTGGGAGGTTTAGCTCGGATTCTCGCTGGGGACAGGACGCCCTTCTTGACTTTCTCGATAATACTTGACCTTTCTCGATTAGTTTTCCAATCAGACGGAAAACTAATATTTTGTATAACACTGACTCACCTAATACCTGTTCAAAAATTCGAAATATAATAAGGTTTTGTATTGTTTGGTCATGACGATGTGCAATTCATTCCAACAAGGGGCACGCCTTTTGAAATGGACAGAATCACAAACTTCGTAGTGGCTAAACTTTCTCCAAAACTTGTGGTGACCAAATTGATCGAAAAGAAAAGAGAGCCAAGTTACCACTTTTTCTCGCGAAAGCAAAGGGGTGGGAAAAAAAGACTGAACCGAAAGACCGAGACCGAGAAATTCGGTTCTAGATAGTGAAAGACCGAATTTTGTTCAGTCAATTCGGTTAGTCTCCTCAGGTAACCGAATAGACAAAAAGACCGAATTAACAAAAAAAATATCTAAATGCAACATATAATCCACTAAGTTCAATAGGATTAAACTCTAATTTTCACATCCCTACTTCTTCTAGGCATGCAACCTAATAAGAGTATTTACTCATACGTGCTTACGATTTTTTTTTGATTTTTGTGTTAAAAAATTCTATTATTTCTTTGCATATATGAAAATGTTGCTGAATTTCGGTCAGGACCGAAACCGAGACCGAATTTATTGGTCCTGATATTTTTACACTGAAATTCGGTCTTCACTTTTCAAAAACCGAAAGACCAAATACCGAGACCGAATTTATCGGTCAGACTGAATGCTCACCCCTACGAAAGCATATCTAGTAACGTGTGGTTGTGTAGCTGTGGATGTATGACTTCACCTACAATAATTTACTACATCCGTCCCATTCTAAGTACAATCATGATTTTATGTGCATAATTTTGATTGTCTGTCTTATTAAAAAAATTTAAAAGTTTTAAAACATAAGTCACGTATAAAATACTATTCATGATTTATCATTTCATAACAATAAAAATACTAATTACAATAAAAATAAGACAGACGATCAAAGTTGGGTACAGAAATTCATGGTTGCACTTAAAATGGGACGGAAGGAATAACTCCTGAAACGCACAATTATTATGCACATGCATGTGGTATTTTAACAAGTATTTTAATGAGAGCATGTGTTACGGATGTATTAGTAGAGGGTGTGAGTGTGGTGTTACATACATAGTGATGTGTGTGCGTATGTGTCTGCGTGTAATAAAAAAAAGTTACATATTTTCAGGCCTATTCACTTTGATGCCAAAAAAAAACTTACCAAATTTTGGTAATACCAAAATTTTGGCATAGTTGTCAAAATTTTGGCAGGATTTCTTATGTAGTTACCAAAATTTGGCAGGAAACTAAATGTAGCTATTTTTTTTGTAACTTTACCAAAACTTGATAAGATTGAAAATAGCATCAAAGTGAACAGGCTCTTCCCTTTTATAAAAAGGCAATAATGTAGGCTCCTTTCACCAGAAAGAAAGGCAAGAAATACTAATCAGACCAAGAAATGAAGACTGGACCCTTGCAACCGGCCCATCTATCCAGGGCCGTCGTTCTTCACATCATGGGCCGTTAGTTAATCCCTCGAAATATCCGGCCCAGTTGCAAGATAATTTCCTCCCATACGCCTTCGTCTTCGCCGCTCCACTCCACGTACGACCCGACGCGCGCCTTATCCACATCAACCGCCCTATTTTTCGCGCGGGCGCGGGGGAGCCAACGGACGCGATGCGGATGCGCCTCGTCGTCGTCGTCGTCACTCCCTCCTCCACTTCCCCGCCATGCCTTCCCCGACCTGCTACTTGCTCCTCAACCCCGCCGCCTCCAGGTCCCACCACCGCCCCCGCCTCCCCCTCCCCGCCGCCGCGCCGCCGCGGAGGCGGGTCCATGTCTCCTGCGACGCGCAGAGGACGGGCGGCGGTGGCGGTGGCGGTGGGGTGAAGCGCGAGGCCATACCTGCTGGAGCCGGCAAGGCCAAGAAGCAGGTCGTGTTCTTCGACGCCGCGCCGCCGGTCTCGCAGCGGGGAGGCGGCGGGGAGGAGGAGGAGGGGAAGGGGGAGGGGAAGGTGGCGAGGAGGAAGAAGGAGAACGCCGCGTTGGGGTTGGTTAGGAGGTTGACCAAGAGGACGCTGTCGCTGCTCTCCAACCTCCCGCTCGCCATCTCCGAGATGTTCGCCATTGCCGCGCTCATGGCCTTAGGTGATTCGCTGCTTATTTGATACTAACTTCGAATTCGCTAGCTTAGCTTCTCCGGGATGGATTGCCCATTTGCATGTGGTTGCTGCTTGTTTTGATTCATGATTGTGATTGCGATTTGCAATTGCAGGCACGGTGATTGATCAAGGGGAGGCGCCGAGCTACTACTTCGAGAAGTTCCCCGAGGACAACCCGGCGTTCGGGTTCATCACGTGGAGGTGGATCCTCACTCCCGGGTTCGACCACATGTTCTCCTCGCCGGTGTTCCTCGGCCTCCTCGCGCTGCTCGCGGCGTCGCTCATGGCCTGCACTTACACCACTCAAATCCCCATTGTCAAGGTTGCCAGAAGGTAGAAATGGCCATTCTGATGTGCATGATTTCTCTTCTTGATAATGATAGTCTGGCTGATCAGAATTCAGAACATGAGTTATGCTTGTACATAATTGCAAGTGCTGATCAATTGTTTCTTGCAGGTGGTCGTTCATGCATTCAGCAGGAAGCATCCGGAAGCAAGAATTTGCGGAGTCGCTTCCCCGCGCATCCATCCAGGATTTAGGAGTTATATTGATGGGTTATGGATATGAGGTGATTTTAGTCACATTCTGTGCATTTCATTTGCTCCGATATGCATGTAAATCATGTGTGTTTGATGTGTGTTTCAGGTATTCACTAAGGGTCCATCTCTGTATGCTTTCAAAGGGCTGGCTGGTCGGTTCGCGCCTATCGGTGTGCACATAGCTATGATTTTCATCATGGCAGGTGCCACGCTTAGCGCAACAGGGAGCTTTAAAGGATCGGTGGATGTACCCCAAGGGTTGAACTTTGTAATCGGAGATGTGATGAAACCTAAAGGAGTTCTCTCTTTTGCGCCTGATGTTTTTAATACTGAAGTCCATGTCAATCGGTTCTACATGGAGTACTATGATAGTGGAGAGGTAGTCACTTTTGCCCAGCATTTCATATGCTTGTGTGATGTCAGATTTACATGTGGCAAATATTTTTGGCTTTCCAGGTTTCACAATTCTATAGCGATCTTTCACTTTTCGACCTTGATGGCAAAGAGGTGATGAGGAAGACTATCAAAGTGAATGACCCCTTGAGGTATGGTGGGGTCACAATCTACCAAACTGATTGGGGATTTTCAGCATTGCAAGTAAAGAAAAATGGTGAAGGTCCTTTCAATTTGGCCATGGCCCCCTTGAAATTGAATGGTGATAAGAAGTTATTTGGAACATTGTTGCCACTTGAAAACTCCGGTTCTTCCAATGTCAAAGGAATGTAAGTTTTAACACTTCCCCTGTTTGGAGCTAAATGATAAACTGGACACATTCCCTATAAGCTATTAACTTCTTCTCTTGATGGCTTGTAGATCGATGCTTGCTCGAGATCTGCAGTCTATTGTGTTGTACGATCAAGAGGGTAAGTTTGTGGGGGTTCGTCGGCCAAGCTCAAAACTACCGATTGAAATAGATGGTAACGAAATAGTTATTGAAGATGCCATCGGTAGCACCGGTCTCGATCTTAAGGTCAGTGCTCCTCATAAATTGTTTTGAATTTGCAGAAATTTTGTACATGTTTGATATATCATTAAACGTGCCTTGTATTTATTTCCCTTGCCATCAGACTGATCCAGGAATTCCTATTGTGTATGCTGGATTTGGTGCACTCATGTTAACGACCTGCATTAGTTATCTTTCACATTCTCAGGTGTGTGCATATGGCACTTCCTATGATTATTTTTGAAATATAAGTATTGTAAAACTGCTACAGATTTACGATTTGATTTCTGTCTAGATATGGGCATTGCAAGACGGAAGTACAGTAGTCATCGGAGGAAAGACAAATCGAGCCAAGCTTGAATTTTCAGAAGAGATGAACAGATTACTTGATAAGGTACCAGAATTGATTAGCGTCAATGAGAACAAAATCGATAGTAAACAAAGTGCTACTTAAGGAATTCTTATTTTGAGATTGGGCTGTTCGAAAAAATTTGCAAATGTTCACTTGTGGTTGAGGCTGGATTTCACAAATCATCTTCAAGGACATAAAATTATACCGTCTTTTCGGTGGGAGATAGGCTATGATTCAATTGATCCCACTCTGTATACAACCCAAAACGGCACAGAGCAATAATATGTTTATCAGACGGTCATGATACAATATACCGAGAAGAAACTGAACTGACAATGTAACTACATTACAAATTTACAACAGAACAATGTGCCAAATTACTGAAGATGTACCCTCCTTGAGCTGGTTTTGTAACTGTTTTTGGGAGCCTATTTGTAGAAAATCATACAAACTTATATATTACAATAGATGCTTGATTGGTTGGTTGTCGTTGAGATATGTGTGTAAATACCTCCATGGCAGTATTGCATTGAGATAGGAATGGAAGGTGTATTGTCAACGAGAATCATTATTGCTGTGGTCGGTGTGGTGAGATTGGAGCATCAATGGAGTACCTTGTTTTGTAGGTCCATCTAGATCACGTTGGTGCATACCATTTTTCATACCGGTCAAATTAAGGATGAACATAAACTAACAAGCAAAGATTCTTCTAACCGGTCATTTTCGAAGCTTGAACCCAATCATGAGTTTCAGGTAGGTCATTTATCTATAACTAATTAACCGGTCACATCTACTGCCATGTGGTGATGCTACACAGACATGTGCCACTCTCAGTTCCTAATGTAAAGCTTCCATGAGAGGCACATGGAAGCTCTGCAATTGTTTTTTTCTCCTTCATTATTGAGTGGTACTAAGATTTCAGATTTCTTGCTCCCCGAAACGTGGTATGATCTCTCTTCAGATCTCAATATCCACTGAAAAGAAAGATGCAAATCTGGGCATTTGATGAAAACATGATCACCGAAAATCATTTAGGACTGAATGATCTTCCCTATTTTTAGGTGCTTCCCCCCCTTTCTGAAATACAAGGAGAAGTCACTGACCAACTGAAATGTCTACTGAATCTGAATTCTTCACAAGTCACTCACTGCATCACTGCATGCATCCAGTTTACTCTTCCTGTCAGCTTCTGAAGACCTGCAAGCCTCCAATGACTGAATTTTTTTGAGTGAAAAACTGAAATCTCACTCGTCAGGTCAAGGGTCTCTCTCTCAAATTAGCACTAATTCAAACCAACGGAATCTTGAACTCATAACTAAATCACGGATTCCGAGATATCGTTGTTCGTTGGGCGGCGGCGCGAGGATCATGAGCATGTGATGGCACTGTCTGTTGGGAGTTAGATAATGCCAAGCTGACAGTATCTGAGGCACTGTGCAAGGTTAGTTGCCATGCAGATGCAGCCCTAACTACCTTGTGATCATGGCATTCAGTCAAGTCAAAACACACACACAAAGATGATTGCTCAACACCTATAAATGGAGGAGCACACCTCACCTGTTCTTCACTTCTTCCATAGCTGCATTGGCAATTTTGGCATTTGCTGACAAGTGTACAAGACCACACAAGCTTTTCTACCACATTTTCTTGGGTTTCTTGCAAGTGTTTGTGGCGGCAGCAATGGCGAACGTGAGTGTTCCTAAGCCGGCGAAGCGCCTGTCGCGCAAGAGGAGCTTCAGGCTCGGCCTGCCGCTGCTCTGCGGGCAGTCCGACGTCGCGAGCCCACGCGGCGGCGCCGCCCGTTCGTCGTCGTCGTCGTCGTCGGGGAGAAGGCAGGGCGAGCTGCACAGGATCTTCCAGCACTTCGACAGGGACAACGACGGCAAGATCTCCGGCGCCGAGCTGAGCGCGTTCTTCGCGTCCATGGGCGACGAGATGCCGGCGCCGTCGCCGGGCGGCGGCGGCAGCGCCGCCGGCTACATGCTCGACTTCGCCGGATTCGTTGCCCTGATGGAGAGAGGTGGCAGCCAAGAAGAGGACCTGAGGAGCGCCTTCGAGGTGTTCAACGCCGTCGAGTCCGCCGGCAGGATCACGGCGAGGGGCCTGCAGAGGGTGCTCGCCCAGCTCGGCGACGAGCGGTCGGTCGCCGACTGCGAGGCCATGATCAGGGCCTACGACGTCGACGGCGACGGCGGCCTCGACTTCCATGAGTTCCAGAGGATGATGAGCTAAAGTTCATGAAATGCCTCAGCTTGAAGCTGCTACAGCGAGGTGTTTTTCAGTTTCAGAGTCCTGAGAAAATTATACTACTACTATAGGTTGTTGATAAGTCTGCATCCAGATGACACATTGCAGATTGTTCACAGGGCAGAAGAGTTCTTCAGAGCTCTTTTGCTTGCCTGGAGCAAATTTGATGTATCATCTTGAGTTGTTTGGTGTGTCACACACTTAATCCAGTGTATCAGTAAAGTTACAGTTGATTTCCTTGTTTCAAAAGGAAAAAAAAACAGTTACAGTTGATTTCTTGGCTTCACCTGTATTTGTTCAGGAATAATTCGTCGAGATCGTGCACCCTTTTCTTATTATCCAAAAACACTGAAATATTCTAAAATATAGCCGGATAGATTCAATATATTCTTAAAATAGACAATTTGCACCCCCCCCCCCCCCCCCAAAAAAAACCAAAAAAAAAAGAGTATCAATATGCCCACAGTTAAATTTATTACATTTGTTACAAAAATATCGGTATTAACTCCTAGAGGATAGCCAGTGAGCTAAAAAGAAAACAAAAGAACAGGATACCCTTTTTTCATATACTCTCCTCTTATAGATTAATAGATAGGACAGACAAATAACATTTTTTTTTTCAATCACTTACTCCGCTCACCCTTTTGAGTTTTGATTGGTTATGCAATAGCATTTGAAATACAATGAGACCATGGTTTCATCATCTGGAAATGACAGATAACAATATGCCGACATAACAAGGAAATGTACCAACTTTATTTTCACATAGTATAATTCGATTGGGTAACTGTAAATTAAGTAAAATTCAAATATGAAGGCTGTTTTTCTTTCAAATTTTAGAGGGCACATCTCAGGGAAATTTTTACAGTTGCATTGTAAACATTGAGTTTGTACATGAATCCATATTACAGTAAAAAAAAAAGCTACTATTGCACAATGCTGCAATATTCAATGCAGTGCAACAAACTGATGTCATGATAGTAACAAGCAGATAAGAAATTCTGCAACCAGAATTCAGAGAGCTTCACTTATATTTGATAAAATGAAGCATCAGAAGCACAACTCGCACATATTCTCAAGCCTTGCAAGATAAGTACTAATTTACATCCCCATTTTGTTTTCATTTCCTGGGGTTCTCCCTAACAGCAAACCGAGTAAGACATTACCCATTATCTAAAATCTCAGTGATATTCTACATGAAAAAAGATGACAATTTTTTTCTTGCAGTCTACAACCACTTGAGACCTCAACTCCGACCTGGCTGAGATTGATTCCCTTGTTCAACATAAGGCCGCACGAAAGTCCTCTTCCACCACACCTCAAAGGCCTTCTGCAGATTGGGGCAGCTATCCCCAACCTTCAAGAAGCTCCCGAGCCATGAAAGCAATATCGTCTGCTGATCCTCGAGCGGGAGTGTCAAGATAGTACGCCCGATCCCTTCCTCGACAACTTTGCGGTCAAATGACCTGCAGCCATGCTGTAACCAGTTGTAGTCATCCATGAGAGGCTGCAGCCAGACATCCAACAGAAGCTTCCTTGTGTCCTTCGAAGGGAGCATCTCTCCTTTCCCAATTGCCACAAAGAGCCTTGCTGTGACGCAGCTGACAAGATGGCGCGACTTGGTTGGTAACTTGGAGTGAAGCTCAGCCAACTCACCCTGGTTAGACCACATGACTGCAAACTCACCAGCAGCATTCCTGTCGGCCAAAATCTCAGTTAACCAAAGGAGATTATCTGCTTCTAGAGCAATTTGTCGAAAAACGGGCTCTTTAAGGCCTAAGGATTGCTCAGCAAAATCGTCGGCAGTCGCTTGTCGAAACAAGGTCAACAAGGATTCCAGGCAATTCTGGCAAGAGCTGTAGAGAGTCTCAGCATAGATGTCCACAGATGTACTGGTACAGCTGCTATTCTCCTTCAGAAGCTTCAGCACCAGGGATTTCATTTCGCGGCGCCCTCTATCCTCGCCGCTCTTCAAGACTAATTCTATGATATGCACAAATGTGTCATTTGGTGGGCTTGTTAGGTCAGAGCATACCCTCTTCAGTATTGGGCTAACACCATAATTCCCACTTTGTAGATGCTGAACAGATGATACCACATTCTCCTCTTCTTCCCCGACCCAAGGGACGGCTTCCAAGTACTCTAAGCAAGACAAAACACATGCTTGGAAACCTAATAATTCTGCAACCTGTATATCATAAAATCAACATTATACAGGGAACAACCAAACTAATGTATAGAACAAAAGGTGCATTTCTTCTAATATTTCGACATTGGTTGGTCCTAACTCCTAATTGAGATGTCTTATTGGTGAGGGATGACCAAGGTCCATGGATGCTGTGGGCCTGATCTGTGGAAAAATTTTCCTTACAATTGCTCCATAAAGCACTGACACAATAATGCATGGCAGCCTGCCTGGCTTGATTTTGTTCCAACCCCCCACCAACTGGTATGGCGATATATTTATCAGTTGTGGGCTCTATTCAGAGTTTGTCAACTTGTAGTTATTAAGTGACATATTGTAGTATATGGGTATAGAAGACATAAAAGACCATATCCCTTTGATGTAACAACATGAAACAGACATGCATATAATACATGCAATGGCTTCTTTTTTCTTTTTTACATTAAAGATTATTAATTACAAGTGGTAGTAAATAACGATAGCTTCTAGGGAATATTTCTGTTGGATAGACATATAAGACTGACATTAACGACAACTTAAGTAGATTGTATATAAAAAAAAGCTTGTAGAAATTTCAAAACTTGCAATACAGGGAACGTTCTTTTGATATATGACTAATACTGTAGTAAGCTAGATAATAAGTAAAATTAAATTCTGACAGAATTGTAAAAGTTGGCACCGTACTCCCTTTTCATTTTGCATATTAGCTTAGAGAGTTGAAAAAGGAAAATCGATGACTATACGGACTTTCAGTAAACAGAGAAAATAAACAGAACCGATATTCAACTGCAGCAAACCTTCAAGATCCGAAGAACGCGTGGAACACTTTGCTTGATAAGCCTCTGCTTGGCATCATTGCAGTACATCAATCCAACTGTCTCAACATAGATCTCCACATCCTCACAATCAGGCACCTCCATGCTTGACATTGGGGATTGTCTTGAGAGCTTATCAGCAAACCAGGTACTATTTTCTGCAAGGATGTTCCTGTGAACACTCATCTTTACAGCAACACCATCCTTGCCATACAACACAACCTTGAGATCACTCATCTCAAGTTGACCAAATCCAACAGCTATCTTATGCTGCTTCTGTGGTCTATCATTCGCTACCTTCGGTGGATTGGGTGTTGAATTTTCCGCTGGCGCGCACTTCTGTTCATCCGAATTGATTCTAGACCTTGTTGGAGTTGAATGTGCTCTTCTCTCTGACGAAATGGTAGGCGCCCTCTGAACCGAAGAGGCCTTTGATGCAAGAGGAGATGCACCCCCTTTAGGCTTTGCCTGCTGATTTTGGTTCTTCATTGTCTTTTGGAGCACGGCCTGCGACGGGCAGCACCAGAATCCTTCTGGTGTTACAGCAATGGGGACATTTCTGATCTTTGTTGCTCGGGCATCAAGGCTCCCAACCTTGAACTCTGTCATGTTGCCTTAGGAAGCTTACGGCCAATGACTTATCTGATATTAACTGTAGAACTAGCACTTGTTCATATACCTGAGCAGCAATCCATAAGAGCAAAATTAGTGAACTCAAGTTTTAAGCAACTAGCTAAAATGGTCATGATAGTGAATGTATGTAATTAAACAAGAAGAGCTGACAATTTAGAGTATCTACTATATGAGCAGGAAGCAAACCATATAGAACATACATAATTTTCAGTTAAGCCACCTTTTCCTAACCTGCATCTCAGATACTGCAGTTTCTAAGTTAAATCCAAATATTAGGAAATTCATAAGCTTGGAACCTAACATGAACGACCACAAATACCAAAATTTGCAGAGCCTGAAAACAAGACGCTCTATCTTCAGCGAATTGGAACGGCGACCAATGAAAATCACACCTTATAGAGCGGCCAAATTCAACATAATTCACAACTCACAAGCAAACAGTCCTAGCTTTTCTTAATAAACTAACAAATGCAAGAACACTGAAGTGCAAAAAGGAAAATGACCAAAGGAGCTAACAATAACATACCTCTGACTGAAGAGGCACTGAGCACAATCCTCCTCCACTCTTCAGTTCCGGGCACGCACCAAGCCCCAATCCTTGACTAAATTCATGAACTGCAACATCACCAATTCACCAAAAAATCACCTACCATAGGGCAGCAAAACCAGGACGAATTCTCCTCAAAAGTTCAAGCTGTCACACAATGGCACAGACTGAACAAATTGCCAAGAAGAGAACAAAATACCTCTTCCCCACCACAGCTGGGCAGCAGCCAGTATTAATCATGAGCCAGCTGCAGCATCTAGCCAGGCATGACAAGAACCTCACATCATTTCTTTCTCCCCCAAAGTTGAGAGAGAGAGAGAGAGAGAGAGAGAGAGAGAGAGAGACGAAGGCAAGGCAAAGGAAAGAGGCAGCAAGGGGAAAGCAATGGAAGGAAAAGGGCACAAAGCAGCTTCCTTTGAGCTTTACCAGACGAGTGGTGTCCTCCCTTTAACCATCCAAGCTACCACACCGGCCATCATGGCGAGCTTCTCCTCTCTGAAATCTCTCTTCTCTTAGCTTTTCTTTCTTCTTCTCCAGCTCTCTCCTCTAGCTTCTTTGCTTCTTCTCCCTCTTTATCCCTCTTGGCTCTGGGTGCTCTCTCTCTCTGTTCCTGTTTGTACTACCAGCTCACAGGCAGCAGCACAGAGCACAGACGCTAGTGGCTGGCGACTTGGCTCTTCTTCGTCCTCCTCTGCTCGCATCAGACGCCTCACTGGCTAACTCTAACAGTGCCCTAACTTAACCAGGAGTAAAAAAAAAACTTATCTTTACCAGTATATCTCCATTGGTTCTTGTGAAGAGGAGCTCCTCCTCTCCTCTCTCTCACTGTGTGTGACAGGTGGGGCCCGTAGTCAGTGTGAGATCTACTCCACTCTTGGATGCTGCTTTACCACCAGCCTCGGCGCTTGGATCATCCGAGCTGGAAGAAGGGTAATTTATCTGGCAGTTTGTTTCGCCCCAAAAAGCTTTTTTGATCATCACATGCACGTTTCGATCTTACCATTACCATGATGGATTATACATATATTCACTTGGTTTTTACTGAAAGTAATACTACTGGTAGCACATCAAGATTATTATTCTTCTGTTGAGATCTTTTACGGTGTTTGCGAGGTACTTAGAGGTACCTAGAGATGAAACAACGTGTACCATTGATCAAGAGAGAGGCGAGGTATGAAACAAAATTATTGTAACATGATGGCAATGGAGTAATTAACTAGTAAAACATGGGCATTATACGTGATTGAATACTTACACCAATCTATCAGTAAATCGTTGTGCAGATCGGTATGCCACGAGGAAAAAAAAGTAAATCACAGATACGCCGTTTGATTTAATAGCGAACAATTCGGTCTGTATCAAAATAAACAAAAAGATCGCTCTCCTTTCTTCTCTCCCTTCGCTTCGTTCTTGATTTAGGGTTTGAACGATTCCCCAGAAGGAGACAGAGGAAAAAGCGTCTGCATGATTGAGGGTTGAAGAGGAGATGAGATCGCCCGGTCGACGACTAGGTGCAAGCTAGCGCATCTGTAAGTTATCCTATGTTTATTTACACAATTGATTAGTTATTTATGTAGTTCATAAATTCCTTATATAAGGGACTGTAATTTTTGTGGGATGGTAAACGATATCTACTCCTATGGTGTTCTTCTAGTGTTTGAACGGGTGCACCCACGAGGAGACACGGTCGAGGAAGAAGATCTGGCATGGTCGAGCGTTTGAACAGGAGGCAAGATCTGATTGATATGTATGGGTTAGAAGAACACAATGTAAATCTAAAGAAAACCACGTAAAAAAGAACATAAAAGAACATAGTAACTCTAGATAAAATGATGCAACTTAAGAACATGTAACGCTGGTGCCAGCTAAATGACTTAACTCAAATACAACTTAAATTTAGAAGAAACCATGCAAAAGAGAAAATACGCAAATAAGAACCTGTAAATGATTTAACTCAAATACAACGTAAATTTAGAAGAAACCATGCAAAAGAGAAAATACGCAAATAAGAACCTGTAAAGCTGGTACCGGAGAAATGTTAACTTATACGGTAGTACCTACTCGGTACCGATTCTAATTTGGGAGACAATTCTACCCTTTTTCTGTACTAGTAAAATTATATTTTTACCCTTAGTACTTAAGTATCTATACCAATACTTAAATACCTTTTACATGATACCTGTGATTGAGTAGCGTTGGATCTATACCTTTTTTGAAATGCAAACACCGTAAAAGTTATCTTTTCTGTTACTTTAAGCATGTATACATGGATGCATCTGAATAAAAGAATCTTGCAATCAAATTAACCTCGAAGCATGTCGGCATGTTGCTTCAGAAGAACTCATCATCAGCAAGACACGTTCTTTCTTGCATAATCTTAGTACTATTATGCATGCCCTAGGTGCTAGCACCCTGGAGCAATCTGCCAAGTAAGGTCAAGAACATTTTGAGTACAGGATACTTAACTTAACTGTGAGAGTGAGCATTAGGGAGAAAGATTTGAACTTTGTCTTGAGGTATGTGGGACATAATCCTAGTAGGGAGCAGCAGGACAGGACAATGGCAAGGCAAAACCTGCAAGAGACACCAAGAAATCCAAGATGCCATCGGAGTTGGCAGGCAGCCAGTAAATGTACTATGCTGGCTTGTACCGTTTGCTTGACCTGACACCAGTAACATTTGCTTTTGGAGTTTTTGAGCTTTGGTGACATTCACAAGCATATCCTGTGAATGCATGGAATTCGAGGTATATACTCTGGTTTCGGAACACAGGTCCAAAAAACTTGCTAAAACTAAGGAGGAATTGGGGGTGTGAGGAGTGGAGTGGAATGCAATGCACGGGTTGCATGTCTTTGGAATTAGAATCTACTAGTAACTAGGAAATGTTAGTTTTGACCGTAATTTTGCACGGTTCTACAACCCGGTGTGTACTCAAAATCAGATAGAATTAGCAATTGTTCGTGCGAGTTTGTTTCGCTGTTTGCAGATCGAAATTGGCATTGGCTTGTTATGAGTGTCAGCATCGATGCTTCTGTTCAGTTAAAGATCTGGTTCAAATCTGCAACGCTCTTTCCCTCCTTTTCTTGTTTTTTTTTTTCTTTCCTTTTTCTTTTTCTTTCCGTCGTTCAAATTGAACAGCAGAAGGTAGCGCCTTGACTTGATGCTTTTGACCTCTCAGATCAGCGACTATGGCTGGTCATGTTCAGTGATCGTAATAATTTCTGCCCTGGTTTTCGATCGACTTTGTGTGTGAACAAGGTTCGTTGCAGCTACAAATTGCCATGCCCTTTTGCTTTAGAGAAAAGTCGGTGATCAGATCAGCTAATCAAAGTGGGAAACTAGCTTTCCTCTGGTAAGTGCAGAGATTAGAGTCCGGTTAGTTGGGGTGGAACGAGGCCGATTTGATCGGCCTAGATTCAGGAAAAGCACTACTAGCTATTACCTTGGTTGTTGGTCTGAACTGTATCTGCTGAACGTTGAACCAACCAACTACTGATTTCTTTTCCTTCTTCTCCAGAGCTCCAGTAATCCAGTGCCAATGACACGTTCCGTGCTGCTTGGCACTAGCAGATTGTGTTAAAGAGAGACTACGTAACGGTATAACGTTGTAATGGAATAATTGACATCAGCATGATAGGCATAATAGGTATCGAATCTAGCACCAAATCTGGTACCAGATATGATACACCGTAAGTATTAAATCTGATACCTATGTATCATGCTGACATCCGTATGGTATTTTCGATAACAAACGTGATATTCTGTATATACTAGGTCTGTTATCTAGCGATCATGCTAAAGTTAGCATAGTACATGATATCTGGTAGATATCAGTTCTGATACTATTCTGTTGGAATGGTATATCGTTCTGTAATATTGTGATCGTGTTTGCGCACGACATGTTACTTAGCTCGTGGGGTCTCATCACGTTTGTGCATGGGCGCAGCGGGGCTGGCGTAGCGGCGTGGCGTGCAGTGGCGTTTGCCGCGTTGGAGAGGAGGAGGGGGGGTAGCGTCCACATGTGATGGGGGGCACGCGCGGCGCGGGCGATGGAAAAGCAGCAGCCGGCCGCGCGCACGGCACGGGCGCATGAATGCATGATTTTCTCGGCGCGGCCGCGTTGGCGCTTTGCTCCCCTCTCGTCTACTACCCGTCCCGCGTCCGCGTGTGCCGCGCCGCGCCGCGCGGCCGGCGAGGCGACTCGGGGTACGCGCGCGTGACGCGGGCGCTGGCGCTGTGGCTGTGCTCGATCGACTTTCCTCGTTCTCGTGGTCGCGAAAAAACACACGTACGTACGGGGGTTTTGACGCACGCGCGCGTGCTTCCGGCCGGCTGCGTTTTGTCGCTCGCTCGTGGTTTGTTGGGTTCGTGTGCTTGGCGTGAAGGTCTCTGTCAAGTGGCGTGCCACATTGTCGTGGTTTGTTTTCCACCCAATAGTTTCGTGTAGACGCTACCCGTTTCCCGTTGGACTGTTAGCTCGTGGCAACAGCTAATCCCATCGAGACGTTGCAAGTAGGCACGCACGCCTTTGGTCCATGGTGATACTCGGATAACAAGAAACGTAACAGAAGCTCAACACAGATCCATTGTCGTCTAGTCCGGTTAGGATATCTGGCTTTCACCCAGACGACCCGGGTTCAAATCCCGGCAATGGAACATTTCTTTTTTTTTTTTTTAGGTTTCACACTCACGGGCTTCAGTCTGACGCTGTACAAGGCCCACTTCGGGATGCAGTGGGCTTCCTCAGAGGGCCCATATTCACCCTTTTCATGCCGTTCTATTCGGTTGCGTTTGGTCTGCCGTATGGCATCGGTGGGATGAAAATAGTCACGGAAATTCCCGATCGATCGGACGCCTCTTTTTAAGGGTTATCGTCTTCGACCGTATCATTTTTGTCTATTTTTAAATTTTATTTTTTATAATTTCTTTCTGCATCGTATTAATGTCGATATTAAGTAGTTTAAATGATAAATATGGTTAATTACCGGCCGATCGAGCATCGTTTCCGAAGAGATGCTACTGATTCCAACCATTTCCGACCATCATGGATAATTATTAACAGTGAAATTTGGTAAGTCCGGAATAGTCATCGGCTTAGAGTCAGCATCGGCTTTGAAGTCCTGAGATTAGCCGATGAGAGTTGTCAAGTCGTCAGCTGTCGGATTCTTGCTATATTCGGTTAAGGAAATTGATCTACTAAAGGAAGCTTATCTAGAAGAGACTGAGTTCAAAGAGAATGCGGCATGGCAAGTTATCTATTAATTAGGAATAGTTTGTTAGTTTTCTTTTATCTTTAGGAAAGTTTATTTCTTATCCGACAAGGACTTGTATCAACCTATGGGTATAAATATGTACACCCGGGGTCTATGTAATCCATCGCTACGATCAATACAATTCGGCGCATCGCCACCTTTTACTTTTTCTACTTTATTTTATCGTTCGGCGGAACTTGGCACCTGACGCGGGGCTGCATCGGTGTTCGATCTCCGGCTAAGGGGTAAGTCCAATGTTCCGCCGGTCCAGGCAATTGTATCGTTTACGTCGGCGTCGTTCAAGGCTACATTAGTACATTCGACCTCTTAGATTGCTCTAGTTTGGATGATATATTTGCCTACCTATTTATCATATGTCTCTGTTAATCTAGTCTTAGCATATCAATTTAGCTCTATCGGCTACTTCTCGCTTTAGGGTTTCTGCCGGTATCAGCTAAATTGCGTTGCTAGATTAGATTAGCTTAGACATCTACCACCCTAAAAACTCAGTCAGTAGCTTGATTGTCTAGATATTATGTTTCTTTTCATACTTAGTGCTGCATCGGTTAAGTTTGATCTACTAAGTCGTGCTTAGAACCATAATCTCTAGCCTGCTTCTTGATTGCCAATAAGGGTTTCATTGGGGTTTCAGCCGGTGAGTTATCTGGACGTTGCATCGGCTCATAAGGATTGCATATATATATAAGTTGGATTTAGCCGATGACAACAAAGGTTTCACTGTTTAATATAATCTTGTGGATTTCATGACATCGGACCTCCAGCCGATGTATGCTTTAGCCTTCAGACCAGTGCTTATTCTATCATATTGATAGCCGATTGGTTTCTATTGTATTATATTGTTGTTATATTCTATCATCATCATCCGATTGCCTTTATATCATTATCTACATTGGACATATAGCCGATCGTTTAAACCCTATCGCTATCGGCTGGTATCGGCATCGGCTATTATCGGCTATTGGCTGGAACTACTCCATCGGCTTGTCAGCCGATCGGTTGTTTGATCTACTATTTGCATATCTTGTCAGTTGCAGGATCAAACTAACTGGCATGCCCGCATCTCATCATATTTGACCTGCACTGGAGTTAAGCAGATCTCCCAGGCCGGTGTGTTTGATTTTTTTCGTCAACAATAATGTGGAGCATGGCTTTGCCTTTTCCAATACTTTGCTACTAATAATTTAAATGTTTTATCATACTAATTCATTCATAGAAAATGTTGGTGAAAACTTAGCTACTTTGCCGACCTCTGTATGATTCCATGGCAATGCTATTCCTTATTGGTTTCCTTTTAAACGTATTTCGAAAATAACCTATAGCAAGAGATACTTTTATTGGTTAAACTATAAATAGACGTGTTCGGATGTGATTGTTGCCGTAGTGGCTGTAAAATTTTCAAAATGGATGTAACTTGCAACGGCATTCAATTACTGCAACAGTTACCGGTCAAAGCAAAACACTAACAATATAGTAATGCCGATGTCATACTATTTATCTATGGTGATCAATATGTCATTCTCTTGCAACGTGCCACTTCAAAGACACTCTATGGGGGCTACAAACCGTCCAATCTTGGAGAGGGCATGTTTGGTTGTTATTTATGTGGTTATGCTACAACTAGTATAAGGAATGGGCACTCTCCTTAGCATTTTTCTACATCTCACATTCCCTCACGTTCGCAGCAAAAACAACTGAACATATTGAGTACATAACTCAATATTAGATAACATTATTTTTTTCCAATGCAGGTGTGGTCTTATGGAGATTCAATACTCACCCAATCTCATATCGTGGCCATAGGCAACCATAATCTTCGATCGTTAAGAAAACCAAGACGGCTTGTGTGTAGGAAAGAGCCTCTGACAATATTCAACTCTTACTACTTCACGATTGCATGTGAAGTGGATGCAGTTCAGTTGTAAGGCTAGCTTAAGTTATAATCTATTTGGTTCAGTGATCAGATCTTACAGGTGAAAAATGTCAAGCACCTCTTCTTTCCCTTTCTCCTGTTTGTTTGGTTATTGTTTCTGTTGGTCAATGTAATTCCCTAGTATTTTTTCACTTTATTCTCTAAGGCTTGTGTGCTTGCATAGTCAAAGCATGTCCTATACAATATTGTTTAGTTTGATGTAATGCTAGTGGACATTTCTAAAAAGATATTTTTGGAAATCACATTTTTGGTAGAATAACATAAATAAGCAATCCAATGGAAATAATCCAGCCGATTAGGAAGAACGGGGCCATTGTACCACACTCTGTAGGCTGTAGCCTCTGTTCCCTAACCCCATCCAATCTCGGCCGTTGATTCCCAATCTACCGGTGGAGACTCCACCACTGCACGCCGAGAAATTCATGCGAGAAGCGGAAAAGCTTATCCCTCTCCCATCGCCGCGGCGGCCTATCCATCTCTCTCCCCCCCACACGCTCTCCCATGGCGCTCTCCCTCACCACCGCCTTCTCCCACCTCTCCCTCCCCTCCACCTCCAAGCCCCACCCGCTCCCCCTCCTCCACCTCCGCCTCCCCTCCTCCTCCTCCTCCTCCTCCTCCTCCCGCCGCGCCGCTCGCTGGGTGCTATCCGCCTCCGCCGCCGACGCGCCCGAGGCTGTCGAGGCGGAGGAGGCGCCCGCCGAGGACGGGGCGGATGAGGTGGTGGCCGTGGAGGACGAGCTGTCCGGGCCGGCGCTGCGAAAGTACGTGAAGCAGCGGCTTCCCGGGGGCTTCGCGGCGCAGCGGATCACCGCCACGGGCCGCCGCAAGACGGCCATCGCCCGCGTCGTGCTCCAGGAGGGCACCGGAAGGGTGTTCATCAACTTCCGCGATGCCAAGGTGTGTGCCCGTGCGCTGCGCGCTTACTTTCCGATTCGATTCGAGAAATGCGCGCTTGCTAATCTCGTAAATCCATCGCAGCAGCGTTTCTCTTTGGTTTGGGGCTGTAGGCTGTAGGCTAATGCACAAATTTATTGGATATTGGATGCAATGCACCAAAGAGCCAAACTTAACTGTAGAGTAAAATAGAGACTTCAACTAACAAAGTAGACATTGATGTTTAGCTGTACATGCTTGAGGGAGATTGTGAAAACTGCTTATTTTGTTACCTTACACAGATGATCTGTCAGGAAAATTCAAACTAACAAAGTGAACATGAAGTTTCGGTGTGCGGTTTTGAGGGAAATTGTGCAAACCGCTTGTTTTGTTACTCAGATGATTAGTCTAATCTCACATGGTTAGAATGCTCTCAGGCCATGCCTTGATTGGCACTGTTTGTTTCAGTACTTCACTATATGGAGCCATAGAGGTTTTTATGATGATAATGCATATATTGATTTTGATTGTTTGCTCGAGGATTAAACTGTTCGTATTTCGAGCGGTGTAGATATGTTAACTGAATATTCTATATTTTGTGAAAAAATGATCTACTAAGCTATATCTAACCATGATTTTGGTCAAATTGTGGTTTTGGATTTTAAATTATTGTCAACTATCTATAAATTGTGGTCGCGTGGATTATTACACTAGCTTTTATCAAATTTGACTAATGGCCTGAAAGTTGGTGTACACAAGCACATACTCCCTCTGTTTTATATTGTAAGACTTTCTAGCATTGCCCACATTCATTTAGATATTAATGAATCTAGACATATATAAATGAATGTGAGCAATGTTAGAAAGTTTTACATTGTGAAACGGAGGAAGTAGTATCTTTTGTGAATCTCTACTCAAACGTTAAAAATCCGCAGGAGTATTTGCAAGGAAATCCAATGTGGATGGAGTACTGCAAGGTACCCCTGGTGACCCTAGGGTTCGAGAACAGCTACGATGTCTTCGTCAAAGTTCACGGGGGTGGTCTTTCGGGCCAAGCTCAGGCCATTTGCCTCGGCGTCGCCCGTGCATTGGTGAAGATCAGCACTGCAAACAAAGTTACTCTGAGGGGAGAAGGTTTGCTGACAAGAGACACCCGTATAGTTGAAAGGAAGAAGGCTGGTCTTAAGAAGGCACGCAAGCGCCCGCAGTTCTCAAAGCGTTGAGTATGCACATCCTTGTTGTTAGACTCGTTTAAAAGTTTTACATTCCACAGCTTGTATTGGCCCTTCTCTGTCATTTTCTGTGCAAATTATGTGCTCCTCACCACAGACTTGTAATCTTCGTTCTCTGTAAGCAATTTTATTGAGGTCACAAAAGGCAATTATCTTGAAATTATTCCTGATATCTGATGAGAACAGCTGCTCAACTTTACATCCTCATATAGTCACATAAGACAATTATAAAGGTCTTGAATTCTGAATGCAGAGTATTTTTTATACATCTTTTTAGCCAATTACCATGTTGGAAATGCCTTTTGTAGGGAAACTAGATAGAAAATGGCGGCTCTACCATAAAGATCAAATGCAAATATGCACAATTCTGTCAAGTATGCTCTATCTTGTCCATCTTGTGAAGTTGTCTCGAATTGTTTCAAATCCAAAAAGAACCATAAAATTTGCTTCCTCCTCTCAAGTCGTAAGTCGTAAACGGTAATTGCATCGTCGCCGAAGCTATAAAAGCGATCGGAAATAATCAGAAACGTTTTCCTTTTGTTTTTATAAAAAGGGTAAAAAGTATAAAAAATTTCATGCTTAAAAATTTAACTACTTAGTGTTAACTTCAACGTGAATAGTAAGACTTTTCTAAATAAAATCTTATATGCGTAGATGAGAGGTGTATAAGTGTTATTTATGAAGAGAATTGTTGATTATGTTTAGCCATATGCTTTAAAGTGGGTCAAGAATAAGTTTTAAATAAAATGATAAATTGAACAACTAATATGAACATATTAAAACATCAAAAATTAAACTGAGCCCTAGATAAAACTTTCAGGACCACTTTAGATATTAAAAAAAAAACCGTTGCCTCTTTCACCCCTACTCAAAGCGACCGATCCGTACTAACCCCGACCGAGCCATTCCGACTCGCGCTGGGCGAAACCGGTTAGCCCCAGCCGCTCGAGACCACCACCGTAGTCCTCCCCGAGCTCCGCTCCGTCCATGTCGCCGTCGTCGTCGTCATCGCTGATCCACGGCATCTCCATCTCCGTCTCCGACGACGAGGAGGCCTCGGGGAGGGTGCGGGTCCGCGTCCGCCGCAAGCGCCACCGCCACCCGGCCTCCGCCGCGCGGCGCCGCCTCCTCCGCCGCGCCGCGCGGCTGTGCGCCCCGCTCCTCCTCGCCACCGTCGCCGTCTCCCTCCTCCTCTACGAGTCCTACCGCCTCTCCCCGTCCTCCCCCACGCCGCCTCCGGCGGCCAACCTTACCCGCGTCGACCACACCGGCGCCGCCCGCGCCGCCGATGGCGCCCGGAAGCGTGAGTTTATGCCCGATCCTTAAACCCTAAATTGGCGTGGATAAAGCTTCGTTTGATACTCGGATTCAACGATGTCTGGATGTCGAACTGTGGATATATACTGTATTATATTGCCATCTAAGTTTGTATTGTAGTGAAAAGAGTTTTTAATTAGGCAATGGTCGTAGCAGCAGAGTATAATGTTGACCTGCTTAATCTGACTGTACTTTTATAAAATGCTCGAATAGTTAAAGAAATTCTGTTTATTTCTGCTTTGCATTATGTGTTGTCAATGGTGTCTATTTGCAGTGTATTGCCTAGCGGCTCTAACGTGGTAAATAATTGCAAGTTGGTCAATAAGTATCTAACAGAATGACTAAGCTCATCAATGTGAAGTATGGAGTCCCGACTTTGCCAAATTGAATAGAAGCATGAAAATGTGGTAGGTTGTGACTGGAGGAATGTCAAGCTCATTCTCTTGAGTCGACTTGAGTGTACATTGTTCAGTTTTAGAGATGAGGAGTTGATGGAGGGTTTCACTGAAACAACATCAATCAACTAGATTGGTTCTTCATGGTCCTACTGCACAGTAGTACTGGTAAATTTCTACTACTAGTATTTATAGCTTTCCTAGATCAAGATTTTGACCAATACTTGTTTTAAGTATCTGGGTTTCCAAGGCTTGAGATAAATTTCAGCTTGACTATAACCTAGTGTCTAGCTGATGCTGCTGATGCCCTGATTTACTAATTTATGGTGGAGAGAATTTTTTACATAATTTTGTAGTGAAAGAGGAGAAACTGCACCTGCAATCTCTTATCTGATTAGCATTTCTACCCCATGTATTCTTCTGATCATTGTAAATTTTCTTTCCATTTCCTTTGGCTGCTTTTGTTCATTTACACTTTGATAAGATGTGGTCGTTAAAACACATGATTTGCTAACAAATCAGTGATGTTGCATTGACAGCTTGCTTGAAGATTCTTGGTCCCGAGAAGTTGCAGAATCTGGAACCTCCTGAAGTTCCTGAACAAAATCTGTCAGTCAAGAAAGTTGTGTACAAGTCCAGTCTGCTGCATATTGGTGACGAAGATTCATCTCGAACAGAGATATCATGTTTTAACTCATTCACAGGATACCAGACTCTAAATGAAAGAGAAGAAAGTTTCAAGGTTTTGTTTTGGCCTTATTTTGTTCTTGAAAATTATGCAAACTGTGTTTTAGTTGCTCCGAAACTTCATCAGAATTGGTGCTACATCATGTGCAATAGAATTATGGGGATATTGTTTATTACCTACCACTCTCATGTTATGCTTTCCACTGACTTCTACAGATGAAGGAAATCACAACTGTGCATTGTGGCTTCTATAACGAAAATGGAGGGTTCAAAGTTTCTGATGTTGATAAAGATTATATGAGATCTTGTAGTGTTGTTGTGGCCACTTGTGCATTTGGTGGAGGGGATGACCTTCACCAACCAATAGGGATGATAGAAGTATCTACAAAGAAGGTTTGCCATTATCTTTGGTTGGATGTTAATTTATTCTGGTCCTTTCAGGTTTGTTCATAGGCACTTGGGTGTTTTTCTAGGTTTGCTATGTTGCATTCTGGGACGAAGTCACTCGTGCAGCTCAAGAGGAGGAAGGGAACAAGATTGGTGAAAACCTCATGATTGGCCTTTGGCGGATTATTCTTGTGAGAGATCTTCCTTTCTCAGATCAACGATTGAATGGGAAAATTCCCAAGGTATCATTTGAAAGCTTTGTGTATAAATTATCTTCTTAGTTGCAGGATAATATTGGCTCAACTCTTCATATTCAGTTTCATTTTTTCATATTCTGGTAGTCCGTGAATAGAAAGATTCTCAGGGAGCTTCGTAGGAATATCTTAGTTTCGATGATGTCAATGTAGGATATTCATTTTTCAAAGCTGATTTCCGTTTTGGTGATTTTTTTTCTCTTCAGCTGATAAGTCATCGCCTTTTCCCTATGGCAAGATACTCAATTTGGGTGGATTCAAAATCTCAGTTTCGGAAAGATCCACTTGGAGTCCTTGAAGCCCTTCTGTGGCGTTCAAACTCTTCTTTAGCATTATCTGAACATGGAGCTAGGAGTAGTTTGTATGATGAAGGTAAAGCAATTGTTAAGAAGCACAAGGCAACTCCGGAAGAAGTTAAAGTACAATTGGATCAGTACCGACAAGACGGCATTCCAGATGAAAAACGATTCAATGGAAAGAAAGGTTCGCTTCTAGTCTTCTTTTGGTGTGCCTATTTTTATTTCCTTCTTACAGTTGTACCATGTCTTGCATTTTTACAATATTCCAATTTTGATTGGCACTGATCTAATGTTTATTTTCCAATTTGGTTTACTTAGTTCACATGTCGATATACAACAACTTTTACATGGCTCTGTAGCTCTGTTTTTTCATTGGATCACCATCTTTATCTAGTTAATTAAAGGGTTAAGATCCATGCCACTGCAAATGTGGCAAATCAGAAAAATGCCACTACTATTCGCGTTATCGGCCGGGTGCCACTGAAAATTTTTAAAATTGGAACCATGCCACTCCCGTCACTATTTCCATCCTCCTCTCTCACGTCGGCATGGGGAGAAGGCAAGGCAGCGCCGGTGAGCGGCGAGGATGAGGCAGCGCAAGCAAGCGACGAGAAGACAGGGAGAAAGCGAACGGCGAGAGGACGAGGCGGCCGCCGGCGAGGATAGTCGCGAGTGCGGGGAGCGGGCGCGGCCGCGGCCACCGCCGGTGAGGACAGTTGCGGAGGGGCGCAGGGAGGGTGGAAGAGCTCGTCCTCTCGCCGCTCCTTCCCCATCCGCCGCCGTGCTGCCCTCCTCTGGCACCGTACTGCCATCCGCAGCCGTGCTGCCGTCCTCCAGCTGCCCATCCACCATTGAGACGAAGACGACAAGAACATGAAGACGGAGACGGGAAAATGTGGGGAAATCGTGATGGAGTGGCATGGTTCTAATTTTAGTAGATTAACAGTGGCATCTACCCGATTTCATGAATAGTGGCATTTTTCTGATTTGCCACATTTGTAGTGGCATGGATCCAATTAACACTTAATTAAACACTACTCACACTCAACTAAGTCTTAATCCAATACTAATCACCTTCAGAATTCAGATTCTAGGTTATGTTCTTCCTCATGTCCCAGTTAGTGATCTTTCTATCGTGTAACATAAGATGGTTTGCCATTCATCATTTCATTTACTTTGTGTGAGAAGTCATTTCTGTAGCATTTACAGTGTGGGCCAGGAATTTAAAATGCTGGGGCTCACTTAATAAGGTTGTGTTTAGTTCACGCTAAAATTGAAAGTTTGGTTAAAGTTGGAATGATGTGACGGAAAAGTTGGAAGTTTGTGTGTGTAGGAAAGTTTTGATGTGATGGAAAAGTTGGAAGTTTGAAGAAAAACTTTGAAACTAAACACGGCCTAAGTAAAATAACACCCGGTGTTGTAGATAACTTTGGTTGGTGTTACTGCACAGCTGTAGTTGTGCAAAAAGCATAAGCTATAAAGTTGGCCAGGCTGCATGCGTTTAGCATAAAAGCGAGCTCCTTTCTGCACTTGAACCAGTGTCCAGTCCAGTGAGGCAGTGATACAGGACACGGCATGTCTAAAGCCCAGTTACCCCACAGGTGGGCTAAGTAGAACCAGAACCACCGCCCAAAGTAACATAATGTTTCGCCTCAAATCATACTTGTCCGAAATGAACATATATGTCCTTGCAATTGCAAGTGGTCCTATGAGCTGATATGTTAGTTAATGAATTTTCTGCCCTTTTTTACAGCTCTCGCAGAAGCTTCAGTTATTGTGAGGGATCATGGCCCTTTGACCAACCTCTTCATGTGCCTTTGGTTCAATGAAGTGGCTAGGTTCACGTCCCGGGATCAGCTGAGCTTCCCTTATGTGCTGAGGCGTCTAAGGATGCCTGGTGTCCACCTGTTCCCGGTGTGCACCCGCAAAGACCTTGTTAACAGCTTCGGGCATAGGCGCAAGGTGAAGCCTCTTGCCAGGGAGCGAAGATGAGCTTCTGAAACTTACTCTACACTGCAATTTTGGTAATGCAAAGCATCGATCAGATTGACCAGCTTAGTCTGCAGTTGTTATCCCATTCATGAACTCTTGTGTAGATGAGTAGATGATGCTAACGTAGACAAAGGAGCACGCACGCATTCAAGGTGCGTATCTGCTGCTAGTGTTTATAAGCATTAGTAAGAGAAATGGTTGTAACCGTAGTCGTAGAAATGTTCCCATAGAAGAATTCGTTTCTTGCAAGTTGCAATACGATACTGTTCATTGTTTGGCACTTGCAAACGTCGACTGTAGTCGCTCTGTTGTTTGTGCAGATACAGCCGTTGGAGGATTTCCGGTCGATTTGTCCAAATGTGTTCGCCGAGACAGGGTTCAATAAATACCCTGAACTTTACACATACCTTTCGGGGCAGTCACTCATAAAAATTGGATAGTGGAGTACTGTACTACTACTGCATGTATCTCTCTGCCCAACATGGTGTACATGCAAAAGTGAGAGGCTGACATGAGGGAGGGGTACACCGTCACTGCGTGCCAGGACGCATTTATCATCTTCATTTACCCGTGTGTCTCTGAACTGAAGAAGGTTGGTAGGCGAAGTGAATGCCTCTGTGTTCTGTGTGTAGTGTGTGCCCGTCTATGGAATGGGCGTGCAGGGAGCCAGAGAGCCTCTGCCTCGCTTTGCCAAACGCTTCCAGGCAAAAACTTCTGCTGGACCATGGCGATAAACTTCTGCAGGACCATGACGTTCTTCTGATTAGTAGTCGTACTGTCGTAGTAGAAAGCAGCTTGAGACAATGTCCTGTTCTTGTTACTGTACTCGGTGGAGCAGACGTAACAGTGGACGTTTTGATGAGCTACAGTTGAGAGACATTTGCTAATGATATGACGCTTCCTAATGCCACATTTGGGAACGTGATACTGTGTAATCCTCTCGTCAAAAAAAAAACTCAACTTATAATAAAATCTGAACAAAAGTTTGTTCTAAGTTAGGTTTTCTTTGGACCGAGGGAGTATACTCCATCCCAATATAAATACAACTTAGTATAGATGTGACTAGCTGTCCAGATTCGTAATTCTAAGATATGTCATATTTATACTATACTTATAGTAGGATGGAAGGATTAGTACGAATTGCACCAAAAGCAGTTCAATTCCTCAGCTTTGACTTTTGACGCCTTTCTTTTTATTAGTATTTCTTTTGCCGTCAACTAGTGTCATGGGTGATCATGATTCATGAAAGGATGAACTCGAAGGAAGTCGCCGGTGGGTGCTGGTGGCCGTCGAATCCAATGCCGCTTTGGAGAGTTCTCTCGCACTGTACCAAGTGCCACCACCACGTATCCGAAGCGTCGGCATCCCAAGTCCCAGAGCCCACGCACGCACGATCCTGTTTACTACCAGCAAATTTATCCACAAAACGCTCGTCTTTCTGGCACAAAAGATGGCTGCGAAACTCGGCCTTTCGCCGCTTTTTCCCCTCTCCTCTTTTTTTTTTCTGCCATTTTCTTCCGTTGCGACTTGCGTGCAGCAGCAGCAGCAGCAGCAGCAGCAAAGCCACACAAGGTATCTGGCTTTCCCTTTGGCTCTTCTCGTGTAACCTTTCTCTTTAGATTTCTTTCTCTCCTGTCCGTCTCTCTATCTCCGTGTAAAAATGAGTAAAAAGATTAGCCGCACGTAGCAGCACTGAACCCTCGCTCCGCTTTTGCTACGGGAGAAGCGAAGCAAACCCAGGATTCGCGGCCGGTGTGCGTGTGTGAGATACGCCGTGTTCTTCTCGCAGTCGCAGGCAGGAGTAGATTAATTATGCTGGCGGTTTGGTCACTTTAAAGCAAAGCGACGTGTGTTTGTGTTGGTAATTGTGATGGGTTTGGAAGCTTTCTGTCATCAAAGCCTATGGTTTTCTGCGTCAAATCTTCCTTCTGACACCGTTTTTTTTTCTTTGGAGTACAGTAACTGCTTATTTACAGTAAAATATTTAGGCATGTTTGGTACAGCTCCAACTCCTAAATATAACTTCAGAAGTTGAGTCTGAAGTGGAATTATGGAGCTGCCTAAACCAAGCTCCACAACTCCAGTACATTTTGTGAGAGAGCTCCACCCAACTTCACTCCCAGTTTTGATGGAGCTGAATCTATTTGGCTGAGCTCCAGCTCCAGGAGGAGTGGAGCTGGAGAGCTGTGCCAAACAGGCCCGTTATTAGTGCAGCTTGCTTGAAAACCAAGTACTGTTTTTTCTGCGTCGAGAAACCGGTTAGCATTAATGACAGCATACTCAGATGACAAATGCATTCATATTTTTCAGCACTTCTGTCTCCCCTTGATACTGTAGCTGTTCAAGGGTGAGTTGGGTAGGTTACTGTTTTTGAGACTTCACAAGATCAGGTGATCAGGTCATGACACATTGACACTAAATACATTCATGAGCTGGTTTATCTACTCCCATTACACCTCGAAGGCACATGCTCCTATTACATGATGGAACTCTTCATGAACGTAGTACTATGCACTCGTAGTAGTAGTAATGGCCAAGAACACCTAACACAGCAACAGTACAATGCACTCGTCGGTAAAAAGCTGAAAAAGGCTGTGAAAGTTAGATCACCGTGGTGATTAATCATCAGCTAATGGTAGCATCTTTGCATCAAAGAGTATATCCAACTGTATCCAACTATCAGTAGTATCCATGGTGGTCGTGGACCTTTGCTCCCAAAAAAAGACATTGGATTCGCGTGTCTTTTGACCTTGCAATAAAGAACACAACAACACCCGGGCTCGCTGGCCAAGAGAGCAGAAGCAGAGGCAGACGCAGACCTTGGGTTTTGGAGAGACCCAAGAAAATGAGATGGACGGACGGATGGATACCCGATGGATTTGATAGAAAGAAAGAGCTGTCTCTGCAGTGCACACACACATGCATCTTTTGGGATCTCAAGAAGATCCATGCATGCAATGCAACGATGCAGCAAATGAGATGCATTTGCATGTGCCAGGGCAAGCAAGCAAAGGGGCAAAGCATAGTCTACTCCATCTCCATGTGACATTTGACATTGGAAATCAAGATTCCAAGCACCATCACACACGCCCTGTGACTACGAGCATGTCTGTCTGGACTGCCAGTCTTGTTCTTGTCGGTAAAGAAAAAAATGAATCTTTTTTTTCAACACTCAATCTCGCTGTTTGCACAGTGATTTAACTTAATCACTGATGAGAGTAGTAGAAGTACTGGCAGTACTCCCTCCGTCTCCTAATATAAGGGATTTTGACATTTTATTTACACTGTTCAAGCATTCGTCTTATTTAAATATTTTTTAGAATTATTATTTATTTTTTGACTTACTTTATTATCTAAAGTACTTTAAGCACAACTTTTCGTTTTTTATATTTGCACAAATTTTTTGAGTAAGATGAGTGGTCAAACAGTATAAGCAAAATATTAAAATTTCTTATATTATGGGACGGAGTATCAAAATCTCTTATATTATGGGTGGGAGGGAGTACTATAGTGGGAGTAGGGTGAACAGTAATGTAACATGAAATGCTTATTTTGGTGCAGGGTGAGATGTGATTAATACTTTATAATCATCATGTGATGCAGTGGCCAATCATGGATGGATTGACTTGGACATGCCATGTGGTGGCTTGTGAAAAGATGGCAGGGGCACCTATCCATCAATTCACAAACCAAGGAAGAGCAATAGCAGTGAGCATGTACACTCTGCAATAGCTGACCCTGGAGAAGCTGGGCCTTCTTCCATGGTGGCAGCCATTGCCGGATGGGGAGCAAAGCAATGCTGGTTTTGTCCTCGTGTACATTAGGGCTGGGCAGTCCAAAGCTGCAGATTGGCCATGGTATTGGCCATGGTATTGGCATGGCATGGCATGGCTTGTGTGTGCTTAATTAAGAAGCGCATGGAAATCAAACCAAAGTTTGGCACGGTTCAAAACTTGTCTGCCGTCTGGGTGTCATATAAAACAGGGCACACCAGTATTTTCATTCAAGTGGTCGGCAACAAGAACATGGCATGTAAAGGGAGTTAGTAGAGCGTTCTCTATTTTATATATGGCCGGACACAATGAGATGATCTCGTGGCCATCTGTAATTGTACTAACCATTTGTTAGATACTCTGCGAGATGAAAGTTATCGGTTCTCATGTGTAGCAATCATAAGACATTCTGCACATTATTCCTCTTTACATTAACTTGCTTGAATTGACAGTGTTTCTCATATCTTTAATTAACATCGTCTGCGTTGTGCATGCTAACGTTAAAAAAAGTTCTCGATCGGGGATGTCACACGCCACGGCACGCATGTGGAGCCATGAACTTGAACCCTAAAGAACGGTGTGAAATGCCTACGTGAAATCTACTATGTTCATTATTAGGTTTCTCGTTATAAAAGCGATTTTTAGATAAGATTTACAATAAGTGATGAAAGAATAGTAATTTGCAAAGGAGGATGGAGTTGGATGACACATCCAATTCATCGTACTCCAAGTAATAGCAAATACTACGTTGTTTTCTCTATATAGTCTCAGGGCCTGTTTAGATTCTCTAAAATAGCAAAAGTTTTATTATTTTAAAGTATTTTTTGTTATTTTGGATCTAGACACTAGTAGCAAAAGTTGACAATTTGGCATTTGTCGTTTGCGAGTCTAGAGTAGCAAATTTTATCAAAAAGTGCTCCGGGACCACGCGCTCTCCCTCCCTCTCTCTTTAGTACTAAAATGGCAAAACTTTAGGATGTATCTAAATACCAACTCCATGCCAAATCTTTTGCTACCAAAACTTTTGCCATTTGTCATTCCAAATGGATCTAAATAAGCCCTTAGTACAAAATCACTGTTAGCGATTCTATAGTTGGTAAAGTAATAAATAACTGTACCATCCAACCGGTTAGGTTTTTTACGGTGAGAACCCTCCACTCATGTTCAAGTGCCCAATTGAACATGAATACTCAAATTTACGGCTAGTTATTTTTTTCGAGCAGTATCATTATACCGTTTTACAATAAAAGTCGGTATAAACATTTTTATTTACCTTTTGATGTGTAAATTCATCTGCACGAACGGACCACGCCGTGGCACATGTACAAAGCCGCTATCACCACAGAAGATCAGCAAAACCCTCCCACTTTCCGCTTTTCCCCCCGGCCACTTTTCCCTGCACGGCCAAACCTGCCTGACCTACCACCCCCCAAATCCCATGCGCCCGCGACGCCACCACCAACCGCTCGCCGCCGCCCGCGCGGCTGATTATTCCTGTGACAAACCGAGCGGCGTCTCGCCGCAGACGACAAGTGCTCGCCTCTCTCTCCCGTTGCTTTCCTTCCGAGAGATACTCCGGCAAAGTGCCAGGAGACGACGAGGAGGGTGTTGGATTAGCGAGAGAACAAGGAGAAGCGCCCAACAGGAGAGGAGCTGATATCCTTTATCCTCCTCCTCCTCCTCTCCTTGCTTGCTTTCGTCCCTTTTGAGGATTGTTAGTGTAGCAGTAGTACTTGCTTTTGTTCCATTCTTTAGGGTTTGTGCCCCTAAAGAACGGCTTAAACATTCTTTCGGCATGCCTGTGCTCTTGTCTTTAATGACTGTTTGTCTTAGCAGGAGTAGGTTCTAGCCTTTTGTTCCTGTAGTTTGTACTACTACTAGGATCATTTCAGGTTTGGGTTGCTTTTTCAAAGACAAATTGCGTGAAATATATTCTTTTCTGCATGTTTTGTTTATTAGTGTAAACATTATTGTTTGCATGAAATGTTTAGTGACACATTCGGTACTGTTTTCACAAATTTTTTTACCTTAAGAGAATAAGAGTTTGTATCTTCTCTTTAAAAAATCGTACAGAGGATCATGTGTGCATCTCTTTTTTTTTTAATGTTTTGTTTAGTGTTCAAATTGTTGCATGAAATGTTTACAATGTCACATTGGGTACTGTCTTAAACATTATTTTAACTTACAACTACTCCATCTGTCCCAAAATATTTTTGAATGGAGGGGAGTATCTCTTTTTATTTTACAAACAATTATGTATACAGCGGCATGCAGACTCCAAAACTGTACTACATTTTACGGATTGGCAAGTGCCAACCTTTGGGTAATATAGGTGTTATGGTACATCACGATTGCTTGAGACTCAGGAGTCAGGAATTCAAGATAGCTGCACCAACCCATTGCAAATTTGCAATGCAAAAGGAATATATGAGATGGTTGGTTGCATTAGTGATGAGTTCCCTTTACTTCCAAATGCCAACCAATTTTAGTTTGTACAATCAATGTGTAGTACTATCACGGGATAGTATATATAGCGTAAACCTACAAACTACTGGATACACAAACGGATGTCTGGGATTTGTTAACGTCCCCATTAATTTTTACTTCTAGATTAAAGTATGAGTAATTTTTTACTGGCTAAATCTTAGATGATAATTTGTGTATCATATAACATTTTTCAGGTTTGCATTACATATAGATGGTTTGGACTACATATTTTCTCTGCTATCATTGTGTCTCTTTCTCCAGGCCATTTCTAGTCTTTTCTACGTGAGCCAATGGGAAGTTGGCTTGCATTGAAATTTGCATCATTGTTGACCATAGTGGAAGGACGAGTGAGGATTAACAAGTGGACTCATTAGTCATTAGTCATGGTGGTTAGTATGCATGTACGCTGATTAATTTGAAACAAACCAATAATGATGCCCTTCTCCAAATGGCACTGCAGACTACCTGCTCTCGGCTCATTTGCTGGTCTGTCAGTATCATAAAACAAACTCATCGCAGGGCAGAAAAAACTATTATGGTCACAAAGATTTCTGAAGAGCTATGTCAGGCACATCTGGAAACCTGCCTGTTCCATTAAGAACTCAAAACTCCAAAGTGCAATTTCAACATATACTACTGTACTAATATTCTGATGCTGAAATCTCTCAACCAAGTTTGGTAGACAATAACCTAAATTAACAATGCTGATGTTTTGTCGGTTAGGTATGCAAGCTTGGCTCTATTAGCAGCTGGATGCAGTAATCCTGAGTTAATATAATCCCACAATCTTACTGCTGCTCACAACCCCAAAAACTGTTACTCGAGGTTGGTTGAGGTAGAAAGCCTAAGACACATATAACCAAGCTGATGTTAAAAAAAAAAAAGCTAACGTTTTCCTAGTTTTGCAAGCTGGGAGGGATTAAAATTTTCAGACCTGTGGATGCAAAAAAGGTACAGTGATTAGTGTATACTACTACTACTCCATTTATCCAGCAAAGAACCAAGGGAAAAGTTGTGCGTGGCATTTTCACGAGATGTCACAGTCAACGGCCTTTTTGCAGGCGCCCTAAACACTAGTGTGCGTCACTGGTTGTGGCTGTGCTGTATATAACGCAGAGTGGGGGTTTCTGCAGAGCTGGAGTGGAGAAAGGAGAGACCTTTCCATTCCCTCTCTGAAAAAACAACAATTTAGTTTTTGACCTGAAGGGTGGTAGTAGTGGGCTAGTTGGCGGTAGATGGCATTGACACTGGTTGCCAAGCGCAGTGCAGGTTTTGTTGGAGCCTAGTGTGGCTTCAGACAGAGTTCAGAAGCAGCCACATTTCTGCATTCTTGGATCATTTGGAGCTCTCCTTGCTTGTTGTTGGGTTTCTTCTCTTTCCTGCTTCCGAGTTCTGTGAGCCAGCCAACTAATCTCTGTAAGTTCTTACTCCTATTTTGTTCTTATTTCTCCTGCTCCCTTGCCTCCAAGGGTATGGCTACTGCTTGATGTCCTGTTGCTTAGAGTGTTTTTGGTTGGTTGCTTTCAGTTCTTGATTGGTTCATACCTTGGTGCCAAGAAATGGAGGTGGAGGCAATGGAGAAGAAGGGACACAGAGCCTTTGCTAAGGCAATTAAGTCTTTGGGTTCTTCAGAAAGGCACAAGCGTTCTAAGAGGTTTGTGTCTTTGGATTTCTTCTGCAAAGTTCTCTGCTTCTGTTGTTACGAATGCTAATAACGAGATCTAGATGTTTGTCTATGGCAGTGATCTTGAGGATATGTGTGCTAAAGATCCGCTGTATGCTTCAGATAAAACATGCGTTCAGCCTAAGCCAGTGAGTTTATTTTCTGTTCTCTGTTCTGTCTTCCACGTTTTTCTACTGTATTCTGCAGTAAATGCATAATAGTTCTGCATAGTTTCAGTAATTTTGAGCATTCTGTGTTCTGGTTTACTCCTCAGGATGCTGTAAAAGTTAAGGTAAAAAGTGATATCAACGCTGAAGTGCAACCTGGGAGAGGAGCGCAGAGCTTCTTGAGAAAAGAGGTAATGAGTGTAAAATGCTGTTTTTCTTCATTGATTTTATCGCCAACCTCCCCTTTCTGGACTTAAAAAATAGTCCTTTTTAGTAGGAAAAGAAAAGAATCACATTTCAATTACAGACAGGAGGTTGCATTTCCTTTTTGTACAAATGGCACATTTTTTTTTAATTTTCGTTTTTGGCCGAACAATGCAAATCCTTAAACCAGTCAGGTTTTTTGTTTGTTTTACAAACAAAGCATGATTTTCCCAGTGAAAAACAGTCCTGGTAAAAATTTCCCTGCAAATGGTCTAGGATAATGTCACTTTTCTGCTGAATTCAACATAGCTTAGACTCATCATGACGGCTTGATGCAGATTCTCCAGCTAGAAAAGCACCTCAAGGATCAGCAGGTCATGCGTGGCGCCCTGGAGAAAGCTCTGGGACCGAACGCTACTGCTGCTCCAGTCAACGTATCAAACGAGAATCCAATGCCAAAGGTAACTCCTTTGCCTAACCACATGAATGAATTAACCAATTTTAAGTTTTTAACCCCTTACCTGAGCAATACTGATCTGAAGATAAAATGGTTTTTTTTTTTCAGGATGCCAAAGAACTTATCAGGGAGATTGCCACACTAGAGCTTGAGGTGAAGAACATGGAGCAGTATCTCCTTACCCTGTACAGGAAGGCCTTTGAGCAGCAAGTGCCCATATTTTCCCCTCCTGACCACCGGGGAGCTCCGCCGCTGGCACCGGCGATGGCGGCAGTGAGCTCGCAGCCTGTGCAGCTGCAGAAATCACCCAGTGTCAAGGCATCTCGCAAGAACAACAGAGCTGACGCAATGCTGCGATCCAGCTACCCGCCGCCGTCCCGTAGGACGTTGAATGATCCAGTGATGGATTGCTCCACATCGGGTTGCTCTGGCAGGTTGGGTGATTCTGATGCCCTCCGGTGCCAATCTGCGTTGTCGTACCGCGGCATTTGTTCGTCCAGGATTTCACCATCGGAGGACAGCCTTGCGAGGGCTCTTCGGTCGTGCCACTCTCAACCTTTATCATTTCTGGAGGTAATGATTCGCACTACATTTTTTTTTACTAATTACAAGTCCTCATGCATGATAAGAAATGATGGTACAGTGTGGTTATGAGATTATGTGCAACATAACAGGTTGTGAAAGTTTCTGTCTGGACCTGTGTAAGATTCTAAGTTGCTTGTTCTTATGAATTTTGTGAGCAGGAAGGAGAGAGTACTGCAGCAGGAGTGATTAGCTTAGCAGAGTATCTAGGCACTAATGTAGCTGACCACATTCCTGAAACTCCCAACAACCTATCGGAGGAGATGGTGAGATGCATGGCAGGGGTGTACTGCAAACTTGCAGATCCCCCTTTGGTTCACCACGGCTCGTCGTCTTCGCCAACGTCATCATTCTCCTCGACGAGTGCGATATCCCCGCAGTATCTGGGGGATATCTGGAGTCCCAATTACAAGAGAGAATCTACTCTAGACTCTCGTTTGATAAACCCTTTCCATGTTGAGGGGTTGAAGGAGTTCAGTGGACCATACAATACAATGGTTGAGGTTCCACTGATTTGCCGCGATAGTCGGAGGCTAAAAGAAGTTGAGGATCTGCTCCAGACTTACAAGTGAGCTGCTCTTTCTTGTCTCTGTTTGGTGAATCATGAATGCAGATATTTTTCTTATCTGTTCAATGTCGTAACACGATATACTGAATTGTATACTTCAGGTTGATTTTGTACCGGTTGGAAACCATCGATCTCAGGAGAATGACAAACGAAGAAAAGATTGCATTCTGGGTCAACATACACAATGCCCTGCTGATGCATGTAATGCTTCTACTGTTTCAGTTCACTACAAATTTCTAGCATTGTCTCAAGTTTTTTTTTTTTTTTGGTTAATGGGTATAATTTGTACTACCTCCACAGGCTTATCTAAAGTATGGCGTCCCACAGAACAATCTGAAGAAGACATCACTTCTTGCTAAGGTAAAGCGAAAACATTTCCTTTGTAGAATCAATGGAATGCTCCTTTCGTGTACTTAATTCAGACGAAGTTTCTTCTTTCCCTGACATCTGTTCACCACAGGCTGCCTGCAAAATTGCTGGACGGAGCATCAATGTAGCTGTTATCCAGAGCATGGTTCTTGGATGCAACACGCACTGTCCTGGACAGGTAAAGCAAACATGATTATTAGGTCAAAACTAGTTAAAAGTGTAATATTCACACTGTACTGATTATATAGCAAGCATGCTAATTCTATGTGTTGTTCCTTTTAATGCAGTGGTTACGTACTTTGCTTCACCCAAGGATCAAAAGCAAAGTGGGCAAAGTAGGGCATGTGTGGCAAGCCTTTGCCGTTGCACAATCAGAGCCTCTTTTACGCTTTGCGCTTTGTTCAGGAAGCCATTCTGATCCCGCGGTAAGCTCATTGCGTTTTCTCAAATTGGTGTCATCTTCATTGTACCTCGACCTATTTTAAACTAATCAATGCTTCCTTTTATCAAGCCATACTTGAGTAATTCAACCCTTTTTAGCTTTTAGGCACAAATTCGGTATGAAAAAGTCTCACGTGTCCTGAGGAAATCATACCCTGACACATTGTCAAAACATGCTTATGAAATGAAAACCTTTCACTGATTGGGGAATATTGTTAAGAATCATTCAATCATTCTCCATGTTTGGAATCTCTCACCAAAGTTACTGCAGGCATAATTACTTGGTGGTGCCAACTACTGCCAAGCCAGTCAATCCCCTTTAGTCACAATCATCTCACAAACTCCTCTTTTTCTGCAGGTGAGAGTGTACACTCCAAAGAGGCTGTTCCATCAACTGGAGGCTGCCAAGGAGGAGTTCATCCGGGCAACGGTGGGCATCTGGAAGGAGCAGAAGATACTGCTTCCAAAGCTCGTCGAGGCATATGCGAAAGACGTCAAGCTCTCGTCGCAGGGCCTCGTCGACATGGTGCAGCGCTACCTCCCGGAGAGCTTGAGGATGGCAATGCAGAAGTGCCAGCAGAGCAGATCCAGCAAGATCATAGAATGGGTGCCTCATAACCTGAATTTCCGGTATCTGCTGTCCAGGGACCTGGCATTTCCTCACCTGAACTGAACCGAACTGAACTGACTGATCTTACTGCTCTCTGCTCAAATAGGCTGTGAAATGAGCTGAAGTATATGCATTGTATCATATAGCTTTAGACGTAAGGATTGTGTAGGGTTGATGTGTGAGTAGTGTTTATCTTTGCCTGTAAAAAATTTTGTAGATGAATAGTAAAAAGGGGAAGAAATGAGAAAGAAGCATCCTTTGGTTATCTAACAATTTCGGTATGTTGTGTCATTGTGTGCCATGTTAAGCCTCTTTGTGTGGGCCGAAATGCAGGTTTAATTTTTCGGCCATGTTGGACTGACTTGATTACATAGATGGGCCAGGACTTTTGCCCATCCAAACAACCAAGGTTCAGACCATTTGATAGCTGACAAATGTTTAGGTAACAATAATCTATTTGGGCTAAGAGAACACCACATCGGGTTTTTTCTTTGGCAGTTTCAGAGCTGAAGATTCCAAATGAGCACTGGGCTATAAAGAAAGCTACCATCTCAATTCAGAGCACATTGGACGGTGTGTTAGCTAGAGATTGGAGAATACATTTTGCTATCTTGGTAGATTAATCGATTGATTATTCTTTTATTCAGATGAGTCTGTTGACTCTTGTGTTCTGAACTTTTGATCCACATGCCATTCAACAATTTC
Organism: Oryza meridionalis; assembly: GCA_000338895.3. NCBI lineage: Eukaryota > Viridiplantae > Streptophyta > Magnoliopsida > Poales > Poaceae > Oryza > Oryza meridionalis. The sequence continues at coordinate 35,964,810 of CM002526.2, read as the reverse complement.
AGTTTTAGAAGATGCAAAAGGCACAAATATTAGTTATGAGTTTAGGCAGTGATTTGGCAGTTGGTAGCACACCATTTCTTATACTTTATAATAGTAGTAGTAGTATCATTTATATTTACATTTAAATCTACCTACATTTTCTTCTCATGTTTTTGGCGCCTAAATTAACCGCACCAAGAACGGACGCAGGCTGGCTACCGTTGCTACAGATCACAACGCAAGCGCAAGCTCAAAGCATCACAAGGATTCCCAGCCGTCCGATCGAGTTGGGCCCACCCGTCTCCCCTTGGCGTGGGACCCACTGCCAGGGAGACAGTGCACTGATGCTTCTCGCTGTCTCGAGGTCGTTGGCCATGGCGGCGAGGGCGGGGCGCTCTACTCGGACTCCGGAATGGCGGTCAGGTCGGGAGAGAACTTGCTCGCCCTCACGCCTCGCGACGCCACCCGCCGCTTCCGCACCACCGCCGGCTTGGGCGCGGCCGCCACCGCCGTGCCATCCTCCTCGGGGAGCGGGAACACGAGCGGCGCCACCGCGCCACGCCGGCGACGGCCTCCGGCGGGGGAGGATGCCGCCGCCGCTGCGGCGGCCTTGACGAGGGCGGCGCTTGCCTTCACCGCCAGCGCGGCGACCTCCTCGCGGGTGAGGCTGCGGCGCCGCGCCTCGGCGGGGAGCACGAAGTAGATCTGCCCCGGGCGGAGCTCCTCGTCGCCGGGCACGGCCACGACACGCCCCTCAAACCCGACCCCATCCGCGTCGCAGAGGAACCACCCCTCGCCAGCCTCCTCCAGCGCCATCGCCGCCGTCGCCGGCTGCGAGTACTCCCTCAGCTCGCCGCCAGGCATCACCACCCTCGCCGTCGCCGCCCCCTCCGCCACCGCGTCGCACGACACGCAGATGCCCATTGCCGCAGTATATGATGCGAAATTCTCTTCCTCGATCGGTTGCTTTGCTTCTGATGCTGGGGTGGATCGCTGTGCCAAGCCTGTTCGATCGATCTTTTTGCTGCCGTGGTCTGTGCCGGAGACGGCGACGAGGGCGAGGAGGGTATATATAGCGGGGGCGGGAGGTAGACGACGAGGGGGAGGAGGGAGGGTGAAGTGTCGTGTAGGCGGGAGTGGGGGCAGCACAGGCTGGAGGTTCGCTGTGGGTTGCGATTTGGCGGGGTTTTCTGGGTAAACGTGGTCAGAGGCTTTGGATTAAATAAGCGATTAGGATGGTGTATATAGTATTAAATAAGCTACTAATTAGGATAAAAAATAATGTGACAAGTAAATAAATAAAAAAAAGAAGAAAATCATGTCTTGCATTAAACATAGTATCTATACAACATCCAGTACATCACATCATGTGAGATAAGTAGCATTAAATTTAAGTATGGAATAGTGGTATTTGTATTGAAAGAGTAGTGTCTAGTACAAGTTTCTTAATGATTTAAAGTTTATAAAAACTATGTCTAGTGTCTTAAATTGGGAATGGGCTTAGGGCAGTCCCAACCTATAGTGTCCATAAGTAGTGTCTATATTGCCATGTCAATAAGACATCACAATAGAAACTACACTCTACAACCCATGGTTTCTTAAAGTGGACCATTAATAAATACATCATCTCTCTTCTCTACCAATCATATTTATTCTTCATCTATTATAAAGACACTATTCTCTCCCAATGCAAAACTTGATAGTGTCTAGTGCATAGGTTCTCGTGTTGAAACTGTGTCTTGTATGAGATCCAGTTTCTTTATCTCTTCACTCTCTCTTAATTAAATAGTGCCACATAAGTTAAAAATCATACATGGTAATATAGTTAATTTTATAGACCACTATTTTAGGTGGAGGGCTGGAACTGTCTAAGGGCGTTGTTATCTGAAGACTGAAGTTTCTGTGTGCTGGCAGAGGGTGTTGTGTTGCGATTATATTTGGCCAGCTAGATTAGCTTTGCCGGTCAATTGCACGTACATGTACGTTGGCTTGGATTGGCTGGATAGGATTTACAAGACACTATCCGACGAGGACAAGAGCGCAGGGTGGTTTGCTGCCGTCAGATTCAGATCTGATGGTTGCAGATCACGTGGATTATACTCTCTCCATGACTCCATTCTGCCCCCGTTATTTTTCAACTTACTTATCGGATTATTTTTTATCAGTTTTATTTTTTAAAATTAATTAATTTAATCCTACAATCGAGTAACTATCCATGACAATAATCCAATGAATAATTTGTTTCAAACGCTACTTTTTAAGATGACGTTTCAGAGAGGCACCTAAAAACTTTTTTCAAAAACATATCAACCAATGCTAATTTTGGTAGGAGTATGTGCAAACAACACATGTAGATTTGTCTAAAAAAAACATATCACTTAATAACACACAAGTGATAACACACACTCTGAATATCTAGCGTGATTAGCCGGAGTATTTTTTTTCGAACGCGCTTCAGTATATTAGAAGAAATAGAGTTTCTATTACACAACGCAACCGACCAAATCGGTCGTTGCCGATTACAGGAAAAGGATTTTGAACCGAAAAAGTGAGTTAAAACTAAGAGCTAAAAGTTGTTGCACCTATCTAGCAAGAGGGGTGGCATAGGACCCGCCTATAGGTCCCCAAACGAGGCGGCACGAGACAACCCTGCTAGCGAATGGACAACAGAACCATCGAGACCGGTGAAAGAAAATAATCGAAAACCTTAATGTTCCGCTCTTTTCAAAGTTTCCATAAAACCAACAGAATCAGAGAATCGAAACACTTGTCAACAGACAGGTGACCCTAGCCGGAGTAAATATTACTGTACTACACGGGAAAGTTGCGATCAACTTGAGTGCAAAGAGATATTTCTCCTTCGGTCTTTCAAAAACTGAGATATTTTTTTTCCCTTTGATCCCTCCAATTAATACAGCGACTTTCACTTTCCATCTCACACCAAAACCACGGTCGCAAACTGACCACGGCACACGTAGAGATCGAGCGTCCGTCCGTATTACAGAAGCTTCTTTTGCTTCGCTGGGATCTTCCCCTCTCGTCGTCGTCTTCCGCTGCATCCGTCGTCACCTCGCGACCCCTTTCAGTTGCAGATAGGCCCAAAAGGCTAGCGCATTTTGTTGGTGTGCGTAGCCAACCCGCGCGCGCGCGCGTCTCCGGTCCGGGGAGCGAGGCGAGCGTACGTACGTACGTGGGGGGCGGAGTGGCCGCGCGCGCCGTTGCTGCCCCTCGTCACGGGGGTAGGGGGACGCGCGGACAAGCCTCGGCAGCGGGGAGCCGGACGCGGAGATCACGTGGCGGCATGGGCGTCCTAAGGCTTTTTGACGTATAGTATAGGAGGTAGCCTGTGCCAGTGATGGATGAGAGTACGTAGGAGTACTTTGCTAAAGTAGTAGCTGGGTTCAGCGAACGCTGCGCGGTTTCGTTTCTGTGCGTGGATTCGTCACCGTCGGTTACACATAGGACAAGCTGCGTCGATGGAATCAGTGGCGGATTTAGGACACAGCTTCTTGAAAAACACCTTATAAACCTTAAATTTTATGTATAATTTTAAAAAAATTAAAGAAATAACTCCACTTAAATATAAACCACCAGTAATTGACCCCACAGGTATAAAATCCTGGCTCCGCCACTGCATGGAATAGAATAGAGTGGTGGAGTCACTCTCTTAGCTCGATCGCTAACATATGGATTCATAAATTGGCGTGGCTGCATATGGAACGCAGCTAGCAAGCGTACAGACTTATATGGAAGCCAGCATATATTAGTAGTATCAAACAGATGGATCGCGCCGATTGCCCATGCATCATGCATGTAACTCAAGCGACTGGCTAGCTTATCCATAGGTCTGCCGCAAACTCATGCACATATGGTCCGTGTAATAGAAATACAGATCAGGCCAGTCCAAACTCCAAAGTTCAAAGTCCAAACATGGGGGGTGTCGGGAGCAAAAACTCGCGTCAAGAAGGACGCCAAAAAGAGGCGCGGCACGCACCGGCACCATTTTCCAGGGCCATGCATGCATGCATGCACCGATATTATGCACGCAGTCATGCACTGGACGATCGATCAATCCGTGCAGAGCGCCAGAGATAACGTACTTAAATTATCCCAGCACAAACGAGTAAACGACGAATACTACCCTACGACGCCACAGACCGCCACCAGCGTCCGCATTCGGTTTTTGGCTACCACTCGCAGCAGAGGCCCGGGTTGTTGGGTCACTGCGCGCGTGGCGCCGTGCATGCGCGCGACGAAACGATCGGTGGTGATCGATCCATGATCTGCCTTGCCCCAACCGGGCGCCGGCCACGTATATACGCCCCCACCCCGTTGGCGCACGACGCACACGCACATGCCGCCCGGCACGCAGGGCCGCGGTGCCCGGCTCGCGGGGCGCCACCCGCACCGCACGACTGCCCACCCGGTCCCTTCTCCTTCTGGCCGGCCCAACCAATCCCCCGTGCGCGCGCGCACCAAACCGACCATCCCGACGGCGAATCGCGTGGTGTGTCGCGCGTCGCGCGCCCCGTCTCGCTCTCGCCCGCGCGCGGCTAGCTCTCGGACGATCGCGCTCGCGGAGTCGCGGAGTCGCGGGGTTCGGCCAGTTTCCGCGAACGTTCGCTCGGCGGAGGCCGGAGAGCGGAGGAGTAGATCCTGTCCGCCGTTGCGTGGACCGGAGGCGGGCCGCGGGGGAGGCAGGCGGAATCTTGGGGCGGCCAGTCGGCACGCGCGTCTCAACGTGGCCCAGATGCGATCCGGGGGTGAGGACTAGTTTACTCGCGGCCGTACGGTACAGCACCTGTACTCCTACGTGACTGAACGACCAGGAAACAGAATGGGAAACTGTTTTAAACACTTGAATGGACGTCCACCCCCTTTTTTTATGCATGTTATTTAAATAGTTATGAAAACTTTTAAAAAAATGATAAGATAGGTTAATATGTAATATATTACTTCACAAACATGCAAGTTCAAATTCGAATTCTACAAATTGTAATAAAAATAACAAATTTGACTGTGAATATACGTATACTGGTTAGAGTTTAATTTGTTATTTTTGTTACAACTTGTAGAAGTTGAATTTAAACTTGTATGTTTGTGAAGTGATATATTACATATTAACCTATCTTGTAATTTTTTTTTGAATTTTTTCATAATCATTTAGATGACATGCAAGAAACGGGTGAACGTCCACCCGAGAGATTAAAATCCATCCTCCAAACGGAATGTGTTGTTGGCCTTTGGTTCTGAGGAGAGAACGGCCGGGGAAGCTGCGGAGATCGAGTCGATTTGGATCGCCGACGCCCGTTGATCCGTATAGAACGATCGGTTGGTTGAGGAAGAAGCACGGAAATTACAAGAGCACATTCACAGCTAGAGGAGGAGACAGGGTTTTTTACTTGGTTGACCCTTCACAAATGCCGTGCTTAATATTCACAAAACCCAACACTGCATCAAGCTAAGAGTATTTACGTATTTCTCGTACAAATCAGATTGTGTTTAACGACTTTAATAGCTAGGTAATACTCCAGTATTGGTCAAGCTCCTTTCTGTACTGAGGTGTACACTTGGAACTAACAGACTGGCTGCCTGCCTGCATGCGAACAAGGAACTAGCAAGCCGCTCCGCTAGCCAGGGGCGGAGGTTAGAGGGGTGGCCAGGAACTTGGTCAAAAAAAAATTTTAAGCTATAACTTATCTATTTTTATCATGTATGTATAAACTTAGACACCCATATCAACTTAAACTTAAAGTAAATTAAGTAAGTGACACCACCCTCTGTTTCGCTCTAGCTCCGCCCTGCCGCTAGCCAGTTGCAAACGATTTTGGACTACTCATTGGATTGCGTCTGCTCTGTTTTCATGATGTTTGAGAGGCCACTTGCGTTCTCAGATGCGGCCAAATTCGGTTGCTCTCGTGAACGCTCGTACCGTTGTCCGCCAGGTGCTCGCCGGCCGGCCGGCCTCCATTAACTCTGAACTGACCTGTGCCCCCTCTCGCCCTGGTCACAAACGTGTTGCACAGTTGCACGCAATAATGTCGCAAAATGCATCATTGCACACACAAACATTTCACAAAAGAACATACAGTAGTTTACATCAACATGTTCGCAAACACTTGTAAAGAGTCAACAAAAACTTCTGTCATCCATGACTGACAAGCACCCGATCTAGAAAATAAGCTTGGGCAAGTACACAGCCCTAAACATCATCGTTGTACTACTAGTTATCCAACCAAACCGAAGTTGTGAACTGCAGTAGTAGTTAGTATCCAGCTAAAGCAGGCTGTGGTGCGTGCAAACCAGTCAATCCAAGCCCTAGATTTTGGATGCATCGAACCGTCCAAGACCGAGACAGTCTGGTCCCAGGGGCAGCAACATGCAACCATTTGTTCTTGTTGCATTGCAAAACTGAATTCAAATATAATCGCTTTTCTTGAAGAATTCATAGCACAGGCTGGAAAAGGCCGGCCAGATTGGGAGGCAGCCGTGACACATAGATTCAGAGAATGCCTCTCGACCAGAAAGGAGAACCACGTGTTGTATTCCCTGAATTCCGATCTGATCCTGTCGTAACATGGCGCTCATAATGCGTTCGCAAGTTGCGGTTGCAATGGCACTCGAGTAGACAGGAGGCATTTTGGCCCTAGCAGGGTGTTTTTGCCGGGAACCAGCATGAGCCAATAATTAGTAGGGATGGATGAACTGAACAAGAAGGTTGGCCGACTTTTGGCCTTTTGGTTTTAGAGTGTGATTACTGATTAGGTTGGTGGTTCTCTAATCATTTTTATGTGTTAAATATAAGTAGTATATCCTGAAAAATGATGGTGAACATTAGACTATATGAAGCACAGAGATTTCACTTTATACCTACAACATATCTGCATCGTTTAAAGTACATCATAGAATATGCTGTCCATTTTTCTGAACACGTTCTGTTTAGAAGGTTGCTGAACTGAGAACATGCACGGTCGGCCGGATCGATCCACCAGAAGAAGAATCTGGCCCGTGTGTAGGCCCAATACAGGCCCATGTAGATGATTATGATAGATGGGCCACTTAGCGACGACCGGTGGTATCAGCCTTGAGCCGAAGGCCTGATGTTATGGGCCTATATGGCATTTTCTGTGTCCAATAGGTCAGCAAATTTGGCTCATGAAATCTATATATTTTATTCCAATTTTGCTATATATTTATGAACAAATTTTCTCCCAAAAATTTGACAGATGTAATTACAGTATAATCGTAGTGTAATTGTAGTAACTATAATGTAACGTGTATGTAACTTTCAAAAATCTCTCCGTAACATGTTATTTCGGGAAAATAGAGGTCGTGGGAACAAATCTTTTCACATATGTGTGTGCTGTAATTTTTTTCTTCCTCACCAGAACAAATCTTGTAATAGATCTAACGAGATTCAAAATTATGTGAAACTTACATACAAGTTACACTGTAGTTACATGTAAGTTACAGTGTTACATATAAGTTACAGTATAATTACATCTGTCAAATTTTTAGGAGAAAATTTGTCAACAAATATATATGTGGTCCCTTTTATTCCACCAGAAAAGAAAAGGTATCACCGAAGGTTCCTCAACTTATCATCGAATTACAAAATCGTCCTTAAAACCGCAAAACCAGATACAACACGCCCCCCAACTTACAAAACCAGTGAAGAATAGGTCCCTCGGTGGTTTTGACTTCAGTTTTGTCCGACGTGACATCTGACTTAGCGTGGGACCCACATAGGTCCCACGTGTCAGCCCCTTCTTCCCCTCACCTCTCTTCCTCCCTCCTCTTCTTTTCTCCCTCCCTTTGCTCCTCAGTTCGGATGGTAGGGCAGCCACCCGGTGGGGGAGGCGGGAGTCCGGTAGCTGGCGACGGGCGACGAGCAACGAGGCGGCGACGGATCTCAATGCGACGTCCCCCGCCCCAACGCGGCGAAGCAATCCCTCCTCCTTTCATCACACCGCCCCGATCTCTCCCTCCGGCGGCCACCATGTGACAAACGTGATGTTGGCGATCCATGAGAAGAAGACTACCCCCACCGACCTCTACCGCCCGCTCTGCCTCTACATCGCCTCTGCCTACTCGGAGCAGGAGGCGGCCACTGCCGACGATGACCTTGCCGCGGTGCACGACGTGTGCACCGACGTCGAGCAGCCGTCGCTCTGGGACCCCTCCTCCCTCGAGCGGAGGCGGGACACGCTCCGCCTAAGCCCGCGCCTTCTCCCTCGTCGAGCCCCGCTTCCCCATCCGCCTCCGCCTCCGCCGGCGCTCCCACCCCCACCTCCGCCGCCGCCGCCGTCTCCGCTCCCGTCTACCGGCCCCGGCGGCGAGAGCGGATCGATGACGATGATGCCGACGTCGCGGTCGGCCTGCCGCACTGCCTCCTTATCCGTCGACGACGACAAGACGAGGGACCTCCCACCATCCACCTGCCCAAATCTGACGACAACGACAACCGCCGCGTCCAGCTCCTCCCCCTCCGCCGCCGCCCAGCTCCCCCGGCGGCTGCCGGCCGCGCCCATCTCCGCCCTCGCCGGCCGTGCCCCGTTCCTCCCCCGCTGGTTTAGGGATGAGAGGGGAGGGGAAGAAAGGGCTGACATGTGGGACCTATATGGGTCCCACGCTGAGTCAGCTGCCACGTCGGACAAAACCAGAGTTAAAACCAGACCTACTCTTCTCTGGTTTTGTTTTGTAAGTTGGAGGACGCATTGTATCCGGTTTTCTGGTTTTGTTTTGTAAGTTGGAGGACGCATTGTATCCGTTTTACGGTTTAAGGACGATTTTGTAATTCACAAGTTGAGGGAACTTCGGTGTCCTTTTTCCCACCGGGAATCATGCAAAGAGATCCCTGGAGTAGTTTGGATTGCTACCAATTGTAGGCTGTAGGTAGGCCTGTAGCGATCATGATTTTTTATATTTTAGCCCTCGTGTTTCTCTCTCTCTCCCCTACTGCCTCTCTTCCGCCGGCGGCGGCTCACGGCTGCCTTCCGCGGCGTCGCCGAACGGCAGGCTTATCGCCGTGCCTCTCCTCTGACTCTCCGCCCATCGCCGCCTTTCCTTAGGCGGTAGGCACAACGTCTCCGAGTAGAGGGCACGGGGAAGCCCCCATGGTCGCCACGCCGTCGCGGTCTCCATCGGCCACGGGCCCACGGCAATGAACGTTGCTGCTATGGCCACCAGAGCCTGGTACTGAAGCGCACCATTGAACTGAAGAGGTGATCAGCGCCTCAAGAGCCTTCCCTGGTTTGGCGGGTGAATCTCTTGCGGTGCATTCTAGGTCCGTATCCTGTTCGACGAAATGTCGACCTCGTGTTTCATTCCTCTGTGGCTCTGTCTGACGCAACATGGTTACCAAGATCAAGCCGTTGGCACCAATTAGAGCCACCAGCATTGAATTGATCGAGGTAATGTTTCAGTTTCATTGTCAGGTTCATCGTGACTTTATTTCTAATCAATTAGAAGACTAGATCAGATTAACATAGATGGACAAGAACTGCATTGTGGATTTGTGGTAGGTTCAGAAATTGATGATCATGTATTCATGTGGAGTGTAACTTCACCACTCTTCACTCAGACCCACAATGACTAAAATTGCAAAATAAATAGACTTCCAAGCTATAGTGCTATGCACATACTGTATCCAAAACCATGACTGATTGTGGAGTCGTACTGGAGTTAGGACGTAATCCAGAATCAGCAATCAGCAGCGGTCACCGGGAGGCGATGAACCAGAGGTTGAAGAGTGAGGAAGCCGCCGTCAGGAACCAGGACAAGAAAGCCATCATCGCGGACAGCTGATACCTCCCACAGAACCTGGGAGAGCAGTGAGATCCATGGAATTGGAGCAGAAGATCGATGACCGCCGCGCTTGAGCTGGCAGCTGCTAGTGACAGTATTGCCAGGACCTGAAAAGGGTTACACGCAAAGTTCTTGAACTCTATCTGATTTGCACAAGAGAGGGTGAACTATAAAGCTTAATGAGAACCACAAGGAGATGTGCTCTTCTACATACCCAGTCTCCGATGACGACAATGACCATGATACCTGGTACCCGAAGAGGGCATCCTACAAGTATGGAGTACACGTCGATCATGGCGAGCGTGCAGCTCCAGGGGATCACCAAGCCCATTATTGTAACTAGGAAGCTGCCAAGTTTACAACAAATTCAGCATAAGTAACTAGAGGACATGAAGAGTTTCAAGGGATGGAGCCTGCAGCAGTAGCATTGAGCAGAGTGGGTTGAATTCGGTTGTGTTGCCAATTTGATTGCAGAGGTATGTAAGGTGTTAAGGACAAATTTGCATCATAAAACCAGATGACAAATTTGCATCACAAACATGTCTAGTGATCACTGGGGATATGGCTTAAACCTCTAGAACCATGGCCATGCTGTCCATGTCTGAACAAAAGTAGGAGAAATCCAAACGGTGGCACGCCCAAGTGAGCACATACCAGAAGGCAGTATAGCTGAAGAACTCGACGCCGACGGACATGAACAGCAGGGACGCCGACGAGAAGACGGCCTGCCCGACGCGGAGGCCGAGGCTGCCGGCGCTCCCGACGGCGCCGGCCCCCGCCCTCTCCCGGTTCTCCATCCCCCGGCGGCGCCTTCACACCGCCGGCTCATGACATCTTGCTTCCTCGGCGAGTCCACCGTCGCCGCCGGCCAGCTCTGCGTGGAATTCTTGGCCGGTGCAACGGAGATGCTGAGTGAGGCTAGAGGAAGACGAAGACAAAAAGGCAGGGGAAAAAAAAGAGGGGGACAAGATGAAAAGGCCGGGGCTTTGGGTGGATGGATACGGTGGCACGGGAGGTGGAGCTGATTCTTGATTCTTCGTTTCTTCCCTTTCCTCTCGAGAGCTCTCCCTCCTCTCTTTCTCGTCGCTGCTCGTCATGGTTACTGCTTTTGACTTCGCGTAATTCTCCTCCTCACGTCGCTGTCTCCACCTGGATCAGAACAGATTCTCCTTTTTTTTTTTTTGTGTGTGCAGAGCCCTACTCGGAGTGGCACTCTAGCAGCTGAAATGGCACGATCTAATTGCACTCTTGTACACTGACGACGACATCTGGGGAGCTACCAAGCTTGGCACGTAACGTAACCGTGTGCATTTCGACTTTCAGTTTGATCAATCGTGTTCACTGATTGCAGCTGCGATAATCCAATGGACAATTGATTCTCTTCTCTTCTCTTCTGGCGTGTTGCATCCGAGTGGTTTTGGATTATCACTGTTCCACTAGCAGTGAAGAATAATGCCTGAAAAAGGGTGGGAGGATAGCAGCCGGAAGAAGGGGAATGTGCTGTGTTTCCCACCTTGTGTGGTCGCGCCGCGACGAGGAAAGAAAAAAAGGCAGAGAACTTGAAACGACGGCAGCGAGCAAGCCAGGTGTGACACTAGCTAGTAGCGTCCACAGTTTCTACTGTAGCATACGTGATACATCCAACCACACCCCACTGGCCCCAAATATGATCAGAAGTAGCATTGGATATTCACACAACTGCATAGCATTATTGTTCAGAAGTAGCAGTGGGGATAATCACATAAGAGAACTTGGATAAAAGCTCCTCAAATTTACAGAAGGCAACAGAGATGAATTTATTGACGCTTGTACACTCAGACCGGCGAAACACGGGCTGATAGCAAAGCTACAACAAACGAATATGCCAATAAAACGTGCATCAGGAGGCAGGAGGTCCAAACATACATTATCCATCTCCTCAAACCGATACTACCAGATCACCAGATACCAAATCACCGTACAAGACATGTACACAAGAACGAACAGCGATCGGAGCTGGATGGTGTAGAGAAGCGCTGAAGCGGTGGCGCCTACAGAGAGTTCAGCACCAGGGCCCAGACAGGGTAGATGAAGAGCAAGAGGATGCCAATGCTGTTGGACACTCCGTTGCCCTTCCTGAAGGCGTTCCTGAATCCACCTGACGCCCTGATGTGCTCTTGAAGCAGGTAGCATCCAATGATGAGGCATATGAAGATGCCAACTAAAACTAAGTCGCCTCGGAAGGTGCTCGCAAACAGGTTCGGGGCAACAGCAATGAGAAGGATCACAGCACCAGGCAGCTCTAACCAATCTAATCAACATGACAAAGCATTGTTGTGAGACCCATGTGAATTTTTGTCAGGCTATCAAACAACATTCTAGAAAGTAGACATCAAATGATACCAGGGAAATGGCGAGGAAAGAAGAGACGAAGGATGACAGCAATGATCGCAATCCATTTTCCAATTTCTCCCCTGCAATTTACGCATTTAACGATAAGAAATTTTTTTTTTTGAAACCTAGCGATAAGAAAATTTGTTTGATATATCTATATGTGATGTTGTAAACTTTAATACAACAGAATAGAACATAACTATTTTGTAAGTATTTACAACTATATCCCTAGTCCTCCAACCAGACCGCAAAGTATGAAAAACTAGCTTCAGCAGCATATAACTTGCTTTCATCTTATGCTTATAAAAAAGCTATAACCTTTTTAATAAAAAAAATCCTCAATTCTTCAAAACTTATGTTTACCAAGATTATCATTCAGCCCCTAATCCCATGATGCCAATTGTCAGTTTACTAATACATCTTTCATGTTTTGTGGGCTAAGAAATGCAGCCAGCGTGTCAGGGTATTTACATATATACCTCAACAGAGAGAACAGCCCACCAGGCAGTGTAAAGAAAATGTAAGGGACCAAGAGGGCGGTCAGCATGTTGGTCTTCCAGTTTGTCCGATCCAATATCAGGAGGTACCTGCAGTAGAAGAGAACAGAGGGGGTTCAGTCAAATACTCAAATGCACAAATGACAACTGATGAGTGACATTTATAAGGACTGCTCTCAGGTTAAATGTACACAGAAAGTTCTAAGGTCATGGTCTTGAAAGTAAATACTGAAGACTGAACGAAATCATCAAGTTTACTGAGGGTGGTGCAGCACCACTGGCATATGAAGCATATTTTGATATTCAGAAAGCACAACTTCCATGGACGGTCCTAATAATTACAACTAAAACTCCATGTGCAGCAGTTATCTGCTCTTCCTAAAGTACAGTATGCCAATATCATCGTATCACTCATATCACATCACAAATTCACAGTCCAGCGCACAGTCACTAGTTCATTACACTGCATACAATGCCAAAAATACTTAATATGCAGAAATTAGGCTGTAGGATCCTACAAACTGCTCAACACAGCATAGAAGTTTTGTAATTGTACAATCGTATCTCGACTTCCTGCTCACCTGTTAAAAAGATATAACTTGTGAATCGAGCACTATATAAGCGCACACATATTTGGCCGTGTATATCTGCTTGCGGATATAGAGGCCGGATTTTTATCCATTATCTAAAAAATAGTGCACACATATACTCAAATTATTGCTCAATTTCCCCCTAATTAATTTGGCGCAAATTTCCAAAATTTCTGAGCTATCTCTAGTTTTCGAACAGAAATCAAATATTGCCAGCTACAGGCCGCATCTCTCATGCAGTCACGGATATCAGGTAGAACAGTAGTACTACCAATTAATCATATCCCCAAAATGACGTACATTTATTCTCAGTACTAACGGAGCTAGCAACACACCAACTCTCGATCCTCCATGCCCGTGTCGGCGTGTCCCAATCAGCAACACAAGGAGCTTTTGAGCCCCAAAAAATGGCGAGATCGGAGATCCTCTTTTGGAACCAAGCTCACTTTTGGGTCCTCTGCAAAGAGACACCGAAAGGAACAAACAAAGGGGACATGGAGCGGGTGTTTTGGGTGACTCACACGGCGGCGAAGAAGGCGAGCCACTTGAGGAAGGTGGTGCCGAACCCGAGGCCGCCGCCAAGGACGAGCGCGTGGTTGGCGAGCTTCCTCGCCGCCACGCCCAGCTCCTGCAGGTCGGCGTCGATCAGCGCCGCCTGCGCCGCCTCCCCTCCCGCCGCGTCCGTCTTCATCGCCAGGTACGACATGAACCCCTTCCCCATCTCCCACGCAGCGGATCGCTCGCAACCCTAGCTAGCCTCCTCCTCCTCTCTCTCTCTCGCTCGCTCGCTTCGTCTTCTCCGCGCGCGGATCAAATCAAAGCAAGCTCTCGCTGGCGATTGGGTAAAATTTGGCTAAATTGGGTTTGGTGGTGTGGATGAGTATGTGTACAGGTGGGGAACTAGGTGGCGCTCGCTCGATCTGGACGGTTCCCGGGGGGGACGTCGTGGGACACGTGGAGGGCTCCAGGTCCTACAGTATTCTACTCCTCACTGTTTTTGACTTGGCGATGATTAGATCTGGTTTAGCACTAATCCATTTTTAGCATATTAAGTAACTGCGTTTTGTTTGTAAACTGGATAGTAACGTACTCCCTCCGTTTCAACTTTATAGCATTGTCCATATTTATTTAGAAACAGATAAAGTAGTATTAATACCGGTATATTCCCCTTTTCTTCGCTTCCTGCCAGAATGCCGGTTGTCACTCCCTATGAGCATACGAGCAAAGAGCACGTGGCCCTACGATTAATTAAGTTTTGATGTAGACTTGGTTTTCTTTTTTATGTTTTGGCGATTATTTCATACTGAAATGCTGATAATCCTATCGATGTAATTAATTAAGCATTTACTAACAAATGTTAACATTAATTTGAAACGGTGTAGCCGACGTGTCAGCCACGTGCTCCACACACCTTGCACATAAAAACAGTCCTACAGAATCGTTTTGCATATCTAATCGTGGCCAAATGGGATGGATAGACAAAAATAGAAAATCAATAATGCAGCGTCGGCCAGATAAGGCCAGCTGAAAAAGACGGTAATAGGCTGACCATTATCATCCTAATTAACCAGTGAACTAATTCGGCTTATCAACCGATCATAATTAGCCAAGTCGAAACACTAATTTAATTTCAGGCGTCGCTGCCTCCCCCTTTATTTCTGGATCAATCTGCCAGCTCGTCCATGGCGCTCCTGGCCAATCTCCCCATGATCGTGTCGCTGGCTAGCTCGATGTGAGAGACGACCAAATCCCCAACGGTCTTGCCGAATTCGCAACTACTAGTGTCCGTCCGTGTGTGGCTGCGTGGTGGCACGTCGGCATGCAGAGTTACAGAGAGAGCTCCACTGACAAGCACGTAGCTGATACTGTAGATAGCTGACCGTGTTCGTTTTGACACGTCGTTTCAGTTATCTGAAGCCTGCTTTGTCTGTACACGGCTATGGCATGTAAAGTTCGTCATGTTTTCTTCTCGAACCGACACCTTTTGTACGTTTTTTTTTTTCTTTTTTTTTTCGAGAACAGAGCGTTGTGTACGTTAACTGAAAAACGAGGAAGAGACAGAAAATACATATGGGTAGGAAAATGATTGTAATCGGCCGTCCGATCAAGATAGAAAAATCGGACACCACGCCGATGTCTTCCGCGCTGTATCAACAACCAACTAACTGCTAACTCAATTGTTTTAACTCTTAACTAGCTGGGTGGTCCGCGCAATTGCGCGGCTATCACCCAAACAAAATCATATATTCTTTTAGTATGATTTTAATTAAAATTTATTAAATACTTCATCCGTTTCACAATGTAAGACTTTCTAACATTTTTCACATACATATAGATGTTAATGAATCTAAACACATAAACATGTTAGATTCATTAACATCTAAATGAATATGTGCAATGATAGAAAGTCTTGCATTGTCAAACGGAGGAAGTAGCTATCTCATTGTCTTAAGACTTTGAAAAACCAAACATTATCGTCCTTGTTTCTAATTATATGTTTTAAAAAGTTACACTAGTTGCTACCCCTTATATCATCTCCTTCTTTGTTTGCTTGCTCGATCTATCACTGTTTCTATTCATTTTTTCTTGGAACCTTTAAAACTTGAATTTTATAGTTTTTAGAGTTTATTGTCACGTTGGGTTTCATTTTTATAATTTATAGATGTCCCGTCAAACATTGACATTATATTCCTTTACGGTCCGTCCACTGTCTCATCTCTTTACTGTCATTGAGATTTTAAAAATCAAAGATAACTATCGTTTGGGTTTATTTTTTACTTTATAGAAGTCCTGCCAAACCGTCAGCAGCTTTGCCATTGTACTCCCATACGGCTCGCTCGCTGCCTCCCTTCTTTATTGTCATTGAGATTTTAAAATAAAACATGATTATCATTGTTTTTTTTTACTTTTAGAAGTTCTCCTTTTATAATTTTTAGAAGTCCTATCAAACGATGCCACTATACCCCTCTACAGCCCGTCCGCCGCATACTCTTTATTGTCACTGTGATTCTAAAAATCGAACATAACTATCATTGGAATTCCTTTTTTATTTTCTAGAAGTCCCGTCAATCGTCGGCGGCTCTGTAACTATACTCTTATACACCCCGCCCGTTGCTTCTCCCTTTTATTGTCATTGAGATTTTAAAAATCGAATATGATTATTAATGGGGTTTATTTTTTTACTTTCTAGAAATCCCGGCAACCACCTTACTTGTTTGCTTCACGGCCTCAATGACGTCCCTCCTTTTAATCGTCATTAGGATTATATTTAGTACTTTATTAACAAATTTTTATATGTCGTAATAACCGCCGCCACTCTACTCCTTTTTAGGCATGTTACTTAATTTATCTCGTCATGTGTTTTAGATGGTCTTTGTCGACGGGTGATACCCGTAGACCGGATATATAGGGTATTGGGGTACGTTGATGCAAGGGTCTACGTAGTACGACATCAAGCAAACAGAAGACGAAGATTATACTGGTTCAGGCCCCTTGACAGGTAATAGCCCTAATCCAGTTGGTATGGGATTATATGATGGAAATCACAGGTTACAAAAGGGAACGATGGAACTCGATGAAACCGGCGAGATCGTAACCGAGTTGATTCGACTAGACCTCCCAGCGATTTGGCTCCCACGGGCTCCGACTTCGTAGGCTGTGGTGGTGGTGTTGGCTGTGTAATTCGATCCCCTCGGGTCCTCCTAGGTGGTCCCTTTTATATCGCGGGTCAAGCGATCTCCAAGTAGGACTCGGAGACGTCGAACTGCACACGATACGTTGAGAATCCAGCCTTGTCCGAGTAGGTCTCTTTTCGTCTGCCAATTCCGTGAAGGATTTCCTTAACACATACGAAGAATGTCCCTATACACGCGGGCATGCCATACCGATATGTGACGTATATCGAAGGGTAAAGGGTATGCCTATCCCGTGACCCTGACAGTCTTTTCTTTCAATAGTCTTTGTTTGTATCACAAATTTTAGTTATTATTTATAAATTGTATTCCTAATTGAAATCTTTTTTTTTCTAATTTCAGAATTTATTTTTTTAGAAAATTAGTTAATACCGTATTGTGTTCTTTTAATGTTTTTATTTTTTATTTTCAATTTCAGTTGTTTCAAAATTGTATTCCTACTTAAATTCTCTTTTAATTTTTCTAATTTTGGATATTATTTTTTTATTCGAAATTTTAATTAATCTTGTATTGGGTTCTTATATGGATTCTTCTTTCAATATTGCTTATTTTTAATTCTGAATTTCATCTAATTTTAAATTGTATTCCTACTTGAACTCTTCTTTTATTTTCTTTTGCTAATTTTGGATTTATTTTTATTTTAATTTGAATTTTAATTAATCTCGTATTAGGTTCTTATATGGACTCTTCTTTTTAATATTCCTTATTTTTAATTCCGAATTTCAGCTATTTTTAAATTAGATTCCTACGTGGACTCTCCTTTCCTTTTCTAATTTTGGATTTTATTTTATATTTATTTCGAATTTTGATTAATCCCGTATTGGGTTCTTATATGGAAACTTCTTTCAATATTCCTTAATTTTAATTCCGAATTTCAGCTATTTTTAAGTTGTATTTCTATTTGGACTCTCCTTTCCTTTTCTAATTTTGGATTTTATTTTATTTTTATTTCGAATTTTGATTAATCTCGTATTGGGTTCTTATATGAAAACTTCTTTCAATATTGCTTATTTTTAATTCCGAAATTCAGCTATTTTTTAATTGTACTTCTACTTGGACTCTCCTTTTCTTTTTTTTCTTTTTCTCCGATTAATGTGGGAATTTCTAGCCCCCACAGCGAACGTGGTGCCTCCTTTCAAAGCTGTTTTAATAATATAATAGATAGATTTCAACCATGAATATGCATGTGTCAATCTTTAAAATATTTTTTCTCCTAAACTACTTATCCGATCTAAAATCCGATTACACCGTTGTATTCATTGGAATTAAATCTTTATAACAAGATAACACATGATTATATTCTCATTAAAGAAAAACAACATATGTTTCAAACCATTAATACTTTATGTTTCATACGTTATAGCAACATGTTTCAGCATATGTTTTTACCGTGTTTCACAAAATTCACGAAAATACTTGCCACTACCCTCGTATCGATCTCTCCACACCAGCAATGCTTGCATGCATGCATTTTACTGATCTTCAAAATGTTTTTTCTTCTAAACTACATATCTAACCTATGATTCGATCACACCGTGATGTTCGTTGTAATTAAATCTTTACAACAAGTTGTCATACAATTATATTTTGATGAAAGAAAAATATAAGTTTCAATCCATTGAATCTCATTGTTTCATAAGCGATAGTGACATGTTTCACCGTGTATTTTCATCATGTTTCATAAAAGTTGTAAATGTTTCAGATGATAATTTTTTCGTTTCACCATATATATGTTGATGTTTCACTTGTTGGTCAACTGCAACATTTGTCCTTCCGATTCTTTTCTAAAATTCGAACGTCCGATGGGTAGTTTTCTCTGGGTTTATTAGGCTAAAAGTTACTACGGGCTAATTGGGTGCTTATTATAGACTAATATTGGGCTAAAATATACATATGGGCTTATTTGCACGAAACTGAAAGTCTCTCTGTTCTAGTCCAGTCCAGTAGGCAGCAACTTACAACTGTGGCTCGGCCCATTTAACGCGGCCTGGTTACATAACGGGCCGGGCGGTAGGCCTCGTCGTCTTCCTCCCTCGCTCGCGCGGCTGCGGTTGCGTCTTCCGCTTCCGACCGCGATCCACTCCCACCGTTACCGTCGGATTCGGAGATTTCTCCACCACTCCGGCGCCCCACACATCGCCGGCGAACATGCTAATATCTCCTAGGATCGCCGCGCCTCCCCCTCCTGCAGCCGCTGCAAGCCCGCGCTGCCGCGGCTTCCTCCCGGCGGCTGCGTCGGCGGCGGCGGGGAGTCGACGCCACCGGGGAGGGTGCCGCTTGCTTCGCCGCTCCGCACCTCCCAGGGTCGGCGCCGTCACGAGTACCGTACGCACGCGGCGTGAAGAGGGCCGCCTCGACCGCGACGAGGTCCGGAGGCTGTGCCAGGAGCCTAACCCGGAGGCAGCCGTTAACCTGCTCGACGAAATGCTCGTGCGAGGCGGCGCCGGCGCGTTGGCGGAAATCGCGCCGGAGGAGCAAGCAGCAGTTCTCCAGGCCTGCGGAGAGGCGCGGTCGCTGGCGTCGCTCAGGCGAGCGCACCGATTGCTGTCCAAGTCCCTGCCCGAGATCGCCACGCCCATCCTGCACATGATCGCCACGCTGTACTGCAAGCTCGGCGCCCGCGGCGACGCGCGGCGAGCACTCGAGGGAGCGTTGAGGCCGCCGGGGAAGGAGCACGGCGACGAGGCGAAGCGGCGGGAGGCGTACGAGAAGTTGCGGGAGCTGCACGAGGAGATACGCGCGGCGGGGTACGTGCCGGACACCCGCTACGTGCTGCACGACATCGACGAGGACGCCAAGGCCCGCGCGCTCATGTACCACAGCGAGCGCCTCGCCATCGCGTTCGGGCTGGTCAGCACGCCGCCGGGGACGCCGCTCCGCGTCATCAAGAACCTCCGCATCTGCGGCGACTGCCACAACGCCGTCAAGCTCATCGCCAAGGTCACCGGTCGCGAGATCGTCGTCAGGGACAACAAGCGCTTCCACCATTTCAAGGACGGCGCCTGCTCCTGCGGCGATTACTGGTGAGGTGAGCCATCTCTCCACCACTACTGCCATTGACACCCATTGTTATAGTTGAATTCCTTCACTACGGTTGTAAATTGTTACTGCTACTGGATCATGCCAGTGATGAAGAAATGATGATTCACTTTGCTTAGCCAACATATGACTTGATGCATTGGCCATCCAGATGGCACTGAACAATTGTGCACCGCTACAATTCAATGATCAAACATAGTAAAACTCAATATCTCCCAAGGAAAATCCCCCCATTTTCCACAAATCTAAGTAAAGAATCAACACAAGAAAACAAGTGGAAGCTATGATGTGCAAGGGGGAAGAATTTCAGGGGCTCTGCTCGATTCGTGGCCGGCGAGGCCGCGCCACCACCGTGCGCTGCTGTGACTGGCACACCTGCGCTGGGAACTTGCACCCGAACCGCTTCGTCACCATTGATCCCCACCGTCCTTCCATCGCCGGCGTTGCTCCTCTCTCCCCCGGCGTGCTGCCGCCGCCTCGCCGGTCCATCTTCTCAATGGCTTTCCTCATGCTTGTGCACTCACGCTCCAGCTCCTGCACCCGGTTTCGCATGCTGTCCATGTCCAGCCTCAGCATTTGGTTCCCCCTTGTCGCCACCCGCCATGTACCACCGGCATCGCTGTCGCCTTCTTCCTCCCCTTGACCAGCTGCTCCACCTTCGTTCGCCATGATTGTCCTTGCAATGGCGCGACGCAGCTGGAGCTGCTCGAAGAAGAGCACCTGCACCACTGTCCGCAGCGGCAGCCGCTCGTTCTGCGCCGCGTGCGTGCACGCTTCTAGCGTCAGCTTGCGGCCGTCGACGACACCGCTCACCTTCTCCTTCTCTTCTTCCCTCAATCCAGGATGAGCCTAAGAACAGAACAAAACAATCACTGCTAAGTAAATGCTAAGTAATGCCATTGTGCTGCAAAGAGATAGAACACTCATTGTCAGTGTTGGTTTACCTTGAGATAGATGTCTACCGCACGGTAGAGGCCGTCGTCGTAGACGCGGGCGCCGTCCGGCAATGCCCAGGCGAGGTCGCAGAATTTGTCCGGCTTCAGGTTGGCATCTGCGGCGATCTCGCCCAGGTAGGCATCCATCAGCCTCCCAACGGCGAGCATGGCTCGTCGGCTGGCCTCTCTGCCCGGTGTCTCCGGCTCGCTGCCGTCGTCGTTGCCGTCGTCGGCGTCTCGGCCTTCGAGGAAGTAGCGCACGATGCGCTCGACGCACTCCACGTCGTAGAGCGTCTCGACGAGGTAGGAGTAGCTCGGGATGAGCAGGTCGTCGACGGCCGCGTCGGGGAGCCTCGCGGCTATGCGCCGCTCGAGCATGTCGCGGGCGGACTCCGACGCCTGGAGGATGCTCGTCGTGCGGAGGAGGCCGAAGAGGACGCGCGCCGTCGTGGCGCCCACGGCCGTGCCAGTGTGGGCGTTGCTCTTGATGGTCTCCTCCGGGAGGTTGGCGATGACGGTCTCCAGAAGCGCCTTCTGCTCGCCGTCCGATGACGGCGCAGCCGCGGCGGCGGCGGCGGCGGCGCCACCGCCGCCTACATGGCGGCCGGAGCGCGACAGCCCAGGGATGGAGCGCTTGGCGTAGGCCATGAGAGCGCCTTCAATGATCTCCGGGCCGACGTTCCGCTCCTTCATGGCGGCAATGACACGGGTGAACGTGGCCAGCGACAAGCCGGCGAGGTCGTCGAACCACGTCGCGCCGGCGCCGGCATTGTTCTTGCGGCGCGGACGGTCGCCGGCGGCGGCGGCGGCGGCGGCGGCATCGTTGATGGGCCAACCGAACAGTGCGGTGGGCGTGGACGCGGCGGCCTTGGCGGCGATGGCGTCGACGCAGCGCGACACGAGGCCGAGGTTGTCGGCGAGGGGGAGGAGGCCCTCGCACGACCTGAGGGCGCGGATGGCGTCCCTGGGGTTCCTCAGGACGGTGTGGGACATGAACCTGTCGGCGCGGGAGACGAGGTTGTCGTCGGAGTGGTCGTCGGACATGCCGAGGCGCTCGGCGGCGCAGCGGAGCGGCGCGGCGGTGGCCGGCGTGAGGTCCAGCTTGACGCCGTAGCAGAACTTGGCCGCCTGCTCGAACGCCTCCGCGCCGCCGGGGAAGTCCGGGAGGCGGATGCGGTGCACGTCGGAGTCCTCGTCGACCTCCAGCACCACCTCCTCCTCCCTGATCTCGCCGGCATCATCATCCTCCTCCTCATCTTGCTCTCCTCCGCCGGCCGCTCGCGACTCCCTGTTGGTGATGAGGTCGTGGAGCTTCTTGCTCCTCGACATTAACGGGAACTGCAAGGAAATTCTCGATATCAACAACAACCGCAGAAAATCTTCACACTTTCCATAGCCCGACATCAAGAAATGGACCACACAAGCTCATGAATCATGACAGAGATTTGGAATACGAGATTTAGCAGCAAATTAATTGAGATCAAGGAAAAGAAAGTGCTCAAAGCCAACACTGTCCGTGCATCAAGGAGAGTTGGGAAAAAAAGAAAAAAAAATGGAAATTTATGGAAGACACAGGTGTGGGGGGTAGATTCACCAACCTTGTGGAGATGGAATGTCATGTCGCCGACCTCGATCACGACGTCGCTGGGGAGTCCGGTGGTGCAGAACCTGACGAACACAAGACAGACACACAGATTGGGGATCAGAGAACAGCAAATCGGTGACAGAGAGAGAGAGAGAGAGAGAGACAGAGCTCAATCAGTCGCTTGCCATGCTTGGCCTTTGGAGCTCGATTGCTGCTGCTGCTGCTGCTGCTGATGATGATGATGATTCTTCTCCTCCCTGGCTATCTCCCTCCCGCTCTTCATCTTCCTCCCCTGCATCTCGTGATCCTTTGGAAGAACGAAGCAGACAACAGCAATGGCGAAAACACAAGAAGAAGAAAAAAACTCTGGTTTGAGCTAAGGCATTTCTCGGGAGAAAGGAAGGGGTGTGATGTGTTTGCTGTCGCTATGGGAATCAGAGAAGGGGAAGGACACCAGGGAGAGAGGGAGAGACGAGGGAGCTCTCAATAATGGCGTACTATTCTGATGCTTGGTTTTAGGTGGGAGAAGTGAAGGATTCCAAGTGGGGAAGACGAAGACAAGATGGTGTTTTTGGTTTTTTGAATGCCTCTCGGCTTGCCTCAAAAGCACGTATCCTCCATTACCCATTTGTTTATCCTACCATCCGTACTTGCTTTCTCTTAATCTAATGCCTTACTGTCTCTTTCTGAAAGATTGTCATCTACTCTAGGAGTGACAGTTATAACCATGTCTTACGCATTGCCACCAAAATCTATCCCAGTAACAGCAAAACTTTCACCCATACACAGCCACGCTCATAATAGTATGTATGTTTTACTACTCTATTATGCTTGGAGCTCCAAAAGAATGTCTGGTATGCTTGGAGCTGTCTGATCATCCATCATATGTATAGTGTGACACTGACACAAGAATTCAACTACAGTACCTGGAGTTCATTTGTAGATCCATTTTTTTCCAGAAATTTTGTAGTGGTAGGAAATAGGATGCATTCCAAAACAAGCTTTCACCTATCAGGTAGAGTATCAACATCCAGTATGAAGATTCGGATACCACCTCGATAAAATGAAGCCATGAACCAAAGGCACCATTACTTTAACCCAAGTGAACGCAGGTCAGGTTAATTAAGTACTAACAACGAGAAGAATGAAGGAATCTACGGCACAAGAGCACAGGTAACGACTGTTCTTTTCCTTTTATCCAGTACCCAAAAATTTTTACACGTCTTGAAAGTAGTACTCCTAACCAACGTCCATATGATCCAGCCATCTTTCTTTGTCAGGTGAAGGCCAAGAAGTGCTCTGAAAAACCTGGATTTTGAACTTTGAACTCCAGCTGCCGCCTGGCCAAGGGAAGAAGATCGCCTGATCGGACAATAATAAATGTGAAGGCGTGATCCGGTCATCAAGACTGGAGGTGGTGGTGTCCTGGCGTACCTGCCGGTGTGTGTTACTGCCTCTCTTTTATGGCTGTACACATGAGAGAGAGAGAGATGGAGGTTACTGGTGGATGGAGTAGATCAGTGCTCATCACAAGGCAACAACTCTGGAAGGTGAGCCCCAAATCCGGCTGCTTCCTCACCGCCTGAAAAAGAGAGGCTTCTGTGTCAATACCCAGGCAGCATGTCAGTGTAGTGCGTGGGCGTGCCTGCGTGTGCTGGACAATGGACCTGGCAGGCGCCATGGCCTGGCCTGGAGGACACACCAAAGGAGAAAAGGGCTCAAAGGCAGCAACGCGAGCAGCTACGACAACCTTAACTTTGCTCGGATTCTGCAACAGATTGTTCAGGAGTGCGTGTCACTGTGGAACAGTGGAGCCTTGGCATGACTCAAGATGTCTGTGGTTGTATGGGCATTGGTCTCATCAGGGCTTGTGTGGTTGATGAGGTTGCAGTCTTGCAGAAACCCAGGGAATCTAGTAGCCCAGCGATGTGCAAAGGCAGAGATGAGCTTGCTTCAACTTTCTGAAAGTGTTCAAAGCATTTTCCTATCAGAAACAAAAGTGTTCAATGCATTGGAGTTCGAGAAAAAGGCTAAGGTCAAGAGCCATTTCAGTGCTAGTAGGACTGTAGGAGTAACATTTGATGAGTGAAAGTTTTGGTGTTCTCAAGCCAGGTGAAGTCGCTTCTGATGAGTGATGTTCATCAAGACTGATGTGTGCTAGTCATCATCAACTTACAGCCCACAACGTGTTGTTCGGTCTGTTCCTTTTGCTTCTTGTTCGCTCTACATCCACATCTTCTATCCTTATGTTATGTTAAAAAGAAAAATCAGCAGCGACACATTAATATGGAAGCTGTTTTTTGTTATAGATAACAGTGCAGAAGCTGGCAATCTTGGCGAGACAAGGCATGGAGCCATGGACTATATGGGGTGTGAGCAACTAGTGCTGTGTTGCTTTGTGAAACCTTTATGGAAGTAACAGAAAGAGTCAATTTCATGCGGTCCTGCTCCAAGCAACCTTTTCCCGAGCCTTTTGTTCATCCATTGCCTTTCCTAATCTTCAGGTAATGAGTGTGCATGCTTAAACAGTCTTTGTACTCTATGCATTCACCAGATTACATAATTTTCATACTGCAGTAGCTTGCATATCCAGGTATCCTTGCATCAAGCCTTCTGACTTCTGAGTCTAAGTGAAACATCATGTTTGCACACTAAGTTCATCTCAATCTTGGTCTGTTATTATTGAACATGGAGTACAGATGTACCATTCAAACTCACACCATGTTCATCCGACATGACGTATGAACCCTACTCCGATTGTTCCTTCAGAAAACAGTACTATTGGAAGAGGACAATCACCTCTGTTACCGGCATCTGCAGATCGGAGGCGGAAGTGAAGAATTCCCAGAGCAGAAAAGTTACAGCGGTAACAGCACGGAGCAAGGGACAAAGCTTCTGAATTGCCCTAAACAAATCCATCAACATTCCCTTCACAGCTACGACTAATATACTGCAAGTATCAACCAGGATAACCAATCAGAGTATGGTTGTATGCTCTCTCAGCTCACATGCTGCACAACAATTGGACGCATTTGCCGGTTAAGCATCAGGGCTAACACACAATTGGAGGCAGTATAAAACTATACATAAATATATCAAGATCTAGGCGTGTAGCAAAGGTGGGCCTCTCTTCCACTCTCTCACACGGCTTGACCAACCTCTTCTTCTGAAAAAGAAAATAAATACGCACAACCACTGCCCATTATTGCTCTTGCATCTTGCTCCTAGTATATGTCTGCAGCATTTGCATCTCGTTCAATTGATGAATTCCTTGTTCTCTTTTTGTAATTCTGCAGGGACCTGATGATGGGGACAAACAATCGGACAAGCCCAGCTTGGCACGCAAGCGAGCGTGCGTGCATGCGTTGCATGTTTGCATGGCAAATGCAAATGCATCGATCGGTGGACAGAATGATCGCCTGCATTATCGCCTCCGCCGCTGGCTCAGCCTGCGTGCCGAGTGTGTGACCGATCATCCACTGGACAATGGTCAGCTCCAGCTGCGTTGATAGTGCCGGCAATCATCCGGCCGCCCGGAGACCGGGACCCAGCTCGCCCGGGTTTTCGTCTCTGTCGCACGACGCGCGGCGCGGCCGAGCTTTTTGCTGGGAAAAGTGGAGTTTTTGGGTAGATAATTCTAATCATTAGGTGAGCTCCTCTCGTTTATTACATGTCAATTATTTTTTTAAAATTTTATTACATATCAATTATTTTTTTAAAATAAAATTAACACGATAGATTAATACGTAAGTTTAAGTTCAGCTACTATAATTATAACAAAAATTAAAAAAATGACTCTGAATGTTCGTATGCAAAATTTGTTATTTTTTTTATAACTTGTACAAGTCAAATTTGCAAGTTTATAAAGTGTATATTCCGAAACTTTTTAATTTTTTTTATAACTATTTAATTGATATGTAATGAATAAGTTGATATCCAGCAAATTAAAAGAGTTTCTCGTGTTTTTCGAGGAAAAGGGCAAACTTTTTTTCGCAGGCGAAGCGAGGCTGGGCTGGCTCGGTGGTGAGATGGGCCGGGAAATATCGTGATGGGCTTTTGTTCGGCTGTGTAGCGTCTGTGGAGTCCCCGTTCTTTCCATGGCGCGATTGCGGGCGACGTGGCGGCGCGGCGGCCACCCACATCATCATCGTCTCCACCTCCGGGCTTTTGACTCGGGTGGTTCTTCTCAAGTGGTTCTTCCTCCTGCGCGCGTTGCCGTGCCGTCTCGTACTCTCTCGTGTGCGGGCTAACGTTGGAATCTTGGAGGGGAGATGGCGGTCGTGGCATCGAGGTGTACGGGGCTGCTCCTCCCCGACCTCGGCACGAGCCTCGCCGGTTTCCGCCGCTGCCGCTCGACGCCGGCTTGTTCTCTCAGCCTCCGCCCGCGGCGGGGCCGTGGCCGGCTCGGGTCTCTCTCCTGCGTCG
This sequence comes from Oryza meridionalis, assembly GCA_000338895.3. NCBI lineage: Eukaryota > Viridiplantae > Streptophyta > Magnoliopsida > Poales > Poaceae > Oryza > Oryza meridionalis. The sequence goes on along the minus strand of CM002526.2, from coordinate 35,937,888 downwards.
CGCCGCCCGATTCGGCGGAGCCGCAGACGGTGAGTCGTCGCAAAAATTGTAGTGTGTTCTCTTATACTAGTATAACTCCTGTATCTAGCATGCTAATTCGCTGCATCCGATGGAAAAGCAGAAATCTGAGTTGCTGGGATTTTACATTTTTAGTGACCACTCACTCTTGCTAATGGTATACCTGATCTAAACATGCTTCATTTTCTTTTCGGTCTAGGAGCCTGCATCTGCATGGCGCTAGCTAGCTGCTTCTGTGACTATGAAATTTATCAGAATTCAGAAACATGCGCTAGCTAGCTTCATGGCGCTAGTTTTTGGGATAACTAGCAAAAACATGCTTCATGTTTACAAGACTAGTGCTGGGCTATACATCAATGAGATTGAATTATTGATGGATTGGAAGTTTCTTTGCTTTGTCAGGATGAGCCGGCCGCCAAAGATGACTCGACTGAAGATAAGGCTGAGGCAAGTAGTGCATCCCGGGATGCTGGAAATCCAACTTTTCCCAATAAGGATCTCAGCAGAAGGATAGCACTGGCCTCCACTATTGGAGCTGTGGGCCTCTTTGCATATCAAAGACTCGACTTTGGAGGCGTTTCTCTCAAAGATCTTGCAGCAAATGCTACACCGTATGAAGAGGTTTGCAGCCTTTCTCCTATGAGACTTAATACTCTTACCCATTACTGGAAAAACAGAAGCAAACAACGCAGAATTTCTAAATGCTAACTGCAATCCAATCCACCAACAAAAAAAGGGTAACAAAATCTCTTATGTACTTAAAAGTCTCTTAGTCTCTAAGCATCACCCATTATAGTACCTTTTTGGGGGGCAGACTGATCAGAACCTTTTACGTTCACGAAGGAAGATGAACATGCGAGTTGACATTTTTTATGTGCGTCAAGACGATGTTCTGCCACTAGGCAAGCTAAGTGAAACATCCAATCATTTCAGACAAGATGTTGTTTTGGATATTAATCTGAAATATGTTTTCTTCTGTAAATGTATTATATTTTTCCAATGGTCACAAGATGCTGTCTTTCTTTGGGCAGTTGTCACAGATTGATGATGCATTCATTTCCAATCAATAGATCTGATGCCTTTACATGTGAAAACTTTCACTTGTATGACTTGTCAATTGGTTAAGCAATATTTATATTTTCTTCCGGTGCTAAGGCAAATACCTTGAATGGCAAATAAACCTTCCATGTTTTTGCTTCAAATTGGTATCTGGATTTGCTGCATTTCCTGTGAAGACATTTTCTTTACATGCCTATGAATGTAACCTGATAATATATATGCAGGCTCTCTCAAATGGCAAGCCCACTGTAGTTGAATTTTATGCAGACTGGTGTGAAGTTTGTCGAGAATTAGCACCAGATGTCTACAAAGTTGAGCAACAGTACAAGTAAATTCTCCTCCTCTAATTTTTTTGTGAGGAAGTAAACTCTCTTTTGGACGTTTACTTTTGTACCTTAACCTTTTTCCTATGGCAAAATCAACTATGATTAGTTTCCTTCTTACAGATCATAAAATGCGCCCCCGTAGAACTTAACCTCATGGCTGGAACTATATAACAATACATTGCAAGTGCTTGCATTATTCATAAACTGATGTACCGCAATTAATCAACTAGTCTAGAAATCCTGTTGAAAAGTTTTCCTCCAGTATCAGTATCAAAAAGATCCAACCTGGGATAAAATTACTGACTGAACTCATCTTTGAATTTTTCTTTATTCTATTCAATGCTCAGTGCTTACCTTAAGTCTTCTTCCCAGGGACCGTGTCAACTTTGTCATGCTAAATGTTGACAACACGAAGTGGGAACAAGAGCTTGACGAGTTTGGAGTAGAAGGCATTCCTCATTTTGCCTTTCTGGACAAGGAGGGAAATGAGGAAGGCAATGTTGTTGGGAGACTTCCAAAACAATATTTTCTTGATAATGTGGTTGCTCTTGCTTCCGGTGAGCCCACTGTACCTCATGCACGGGTTGTTGGCCAATTCTCGAGTGCAGAATCCCGAAAAGTTCATCAAGTTGCTGATCCGAGAAGCCATGGCTAACAATAGCTTGTTGTGGTGACCAATTTTAGTGGTAATGCCAAGACCTATTGACAAGTCAGTCTCGTTTTCTGTTGAAGAGGTACTATGTGCTGTCTACCTGAGCACTAGCATGTCTATCTTCTGTTTACAGAAGTGCCACCAGATTACTTTACACACTAAAATCTCTTGGTGACAGAAACTTTGAACCTTTATGAAAGCTACCTTTCCAGCTAAACTAATACTATATACTATAATTTAATAATAGTTCAAAGAACTTGTTTTAAATGTATGTTATCTGAATATCATCGTTATCGTGTTATCTCACATGTTTTCTTTTTTTTAGAATGGTCACCGGGGTGGGGGTGGGGGGATATCTCACCTGTATATTGTCATATGTTTCCCTTCATCTGCATCTCGATTTCTAAAAGATGGTCTAATTCCTGCAGGAGGCGATATGGTCTGCATGCTCAGTCCTGGAACCAAGCATTAGCGCGTGGACATTGGTACTGAGCTGTTCCAACTCCCGAAGTCTCCTAAAACATGCAACCGTACTCAATTGTATATGATTTTGCTGGTAGAACCAGGCATTCGGCTACAGCATTGATATGTTGGTGATATTTGAATCGGTGCATGTCTGCATACATATTTGCATAATGAAAATGCAGACATGTGTTGCAGCCGCAAGCATGCCCATGTTAGTAAACTGTTTACCAATCACCACTAGTTTCTACTTAGAATTGCAATAGAATGCTTATATACAGGAGCTTACTAAAATTTGTGTGATATATATATGCTTCTGCTACTCTTGGGGAAAGCTGCACAACCTGTGTTGATCTATCTTAGCATACTCTCAACTGAAGTGAAAAGTTGCAAGCCAACTATTGCCGTGTGTCATTCACTCGTTCGTCTGAACTTTTTCAGTTCGGACTTTCTAAATTTTGAGCATACCAGATGAGATGACAGAATCGTGACGCAGGCTCATTGTCCCCGTTGTCGACAGAGTTCTGAACTCTTTTATCTAAATCTCTGTTCTGTTCATATGAAGTCACTCGGTCTTTACTTTCAACAGCAAGCCCCTTCTTTAATACTCTTTTTAATATTTGACGGTGTTGACTCTCAACATTAGTTTGACCATTTATTTTATATGTATTTCCTCTGTTTCATATTATAAATTGTTTTGATATTTTTCATAGTGAAACTTTTTTAAGCTTGATTATGTCTATAGAAAAAAATAGTAACAGCTACAACATCAAATTAGTTTTATTGAAACTAACATTTAATATAGTTTGATAATATGTTTGTTTTGTGTTAAAATGTTACTATATTTTTGTATAAGTTTGGTTAAACTTAAAAATTGACCAACATAAAAGGTCAAAATGACTTATAACGACAGGAGTAATTATTTTTTATGTGTTTTATCATTACAAGTATTTTAAATATGTTTTTTTTTCATATTTGCTCAAAATGTTTAAATAAGACCAATGTATGTCTGTAGATCAACGATGTCAAACATAGTAAAGTTTATTTTGGGTTATCTTTTATAGGACATGTTTAGATCCCTTGGTAAAAAATTTTACCCTGTCACATCGAATGTTTGGACACATGCATAGAGTATTAAATATAGGAAAAAAAACTAATTACACAGATTGCGTGTAAATTGCGAGACGAATCTTTTAAGCCTAATTACTCCATTATCTAAGAATGTGGTGCTACAGTACACATTTGCTAATGACAGATTAATTATGTTTAATAAATCCGTCTCGCAGTTTATAGGCAGAATTTGTAATTTGTTTTGTTATTAGTCTACGTTTAATACTTTAAATATGTGTCCGTATATCCGATGTGACACGGCAAAACTTTTCACCCCTGGATCTAAACACATCCTATCATTGTTTTGCTTTTGACCATCATTTAACAAATGTTTTCATTTTGAACCAGTTAAATTTATTTTTGTGGCACTTTGGACCAACCTTGACTAGGTAATAATCTAAAGTTAGCTACGGGAGTTCATTGACAAATAGAAGCCGGCGCATTGGTGGTCCTAAGTGAAACAAAGCCGATCTAAAATGAAAATGAAAATATTAGTTTAAGGGTAATAAAAATGAAAATATAAATATTAGTTCAAAGGTAATCAAAGCGAAACATCAATAATAAAATTGGAGTATCCTAGTATGAAAAAAAAGCTGCTTGTCAAACTGTACTACTGCTTGTGTGATCGAGCAGGATGGAACCGCATGGTTCGCGAGTCTATTGCGAGGGGAGTTCTTCTCGCGGACCGCGCAACGCTGACTGGCCGCACCCACGCGCACACGCGGTCTCTTTGGAATCAGCAGACGATGCATCGAACCGTATGCGAAGTGGTGTGAAACTGCACGCGCGCGCGGCATCAGCGTGAAACGGGGAGTGCGATACTTGGGGTCTAATATTCCTGATATTACACTTTGAAAAACAGAGCATTTGACTCTGTTGCACCCAGGTCTTCTTTTCTCTTTGCCTGAAAGAGAAGTTGTCGGTCAATAAGACAAGTACTACGAAAAGTTGCTTAACAACTCAAAGTCAAAGAACCACCACATCTATTACTACGGGGTGTTTGTTTAATGACCACACTTGCACAGTTTATTAGCATATGTTTGGTTCACAACCACAATTATGACTTGTCACATTTTTTTCAATAGCGTGTCCCAAATGTTATAAACTCAATTTGTTTGTCGATTTTGCCACACTTTATGACTAGCAATTTGTCCACCATATTTTTATTTCTGCCACAAGTATGACCGACAAACAAACATACATACCCTACATGCGTCGCCGACCAGTTCGCCCTGATCAAGCTAGGAGCTTCCAAATCAAGTGTTATCACATTCACATCACGGAGCTAGGACTGCAGTTATGCAGTGACAAAAAATGTGTCGGAAAAGGAGCCGCACCCGCACACAAAGCATGAAGGAACGAGCCCCCCGAGTGCGACGCTGACCACGCTTGTTAAGTGTAGTAGTACGGTCCAGAGTAATAGTATATGTTATTTTTGGTTGCTTCCTCTATTTCGATGGCTTTAAAGGGCGCGTTCTTTTTAATTACTACCTCATATAAGAGGATATTCACTACTTTCATATAACGTTTGACCACTAATCTTATTCAAAAAGTTTGTACAAATATAAAAAACGAAAAATTATGCTTAAAGTACTTTGGATAATAAAGTAAGTCACAAATAAAATAAATAATAATTCTAAAATTTTTCAATAAGACGAATGGTCAAACAGTACAAATAAAATGTCAAAATCCCTTATATTAGGGGACGGAGAGAGTAAGATTTTAGCTGATCAGGTGTACATAAAATGAGGAACATAATTATCATATAATTAATTGAATATAAAATATTTTAAAATAAATTTATTAAAATTTTAAAGCTACTTCTTATATATAAAGTTTTCATATGAAACGCACCATTGCCATACTACTGCTGCGGCAGTTATGTGATAATTTTGACACGTTTAGCTATAATCAGCAATAGAAAATGGATGAGTCGCCGTTGCATATTCAGGTGTGCACGATTAAAAAAATAAAAGCAAAAGAATTGCAGACAGTGAGAATCTTTCGTTCTTTCACCGTAGGGCCCGGCGGTTGAGTGCGCTAGTAGGATGTGTGTATTGGTGGGCCGTGTGGGCAACTGGACATGGTCTCCACGTGCGGAATGGGTTACCTCTCTCTGGCTCTCACCGACCAGATCAACGTCGGAATAATGTTCAATTTTCAATTTTTTATAAATACTACGATATCTACAGTGAGAAAATCACAATTATATATAAAAGTAAATTCAATTATGAATCCAATGATATTACTTTTATCACACAAAACTCAATTTATTATATTAATTAAATATTTATAGAGTTAAATTTAAAAATATGTACGTGTATTATTGAGTGGATCGGAAGGAGTACCGCCTCAGGCCTTCAACTCGTGCGTCACTGCACCTACCGACCAACGCAACACGCGAACATCCCGCCCGCACATCCTTCTTCTGTCACTCTGATCACACATGGACCTCGTGGGAGATCGGAAAATATATATAGTCGTTGGATACAAAATCTGTTAAATCTTTGAGCTAATTTCTTATTACAAAGCGCTGTCGGTTGATATGTAGCCTCGCCAGCTACCTCTGCGTTTGTTTGTTATTCATTTTGAGAGTTGGCACCAGAGTTGACAAACTCATTATAACCACTCGCTCACTCAGTTTTTTTTTTTTAAGATCAAAGGGCGAGAGCCCCATTTCCATTAATAGAAATGAGATAGTAGCAAACTGGAAAAACGAAAAAAAAAATAAATGTCTAAAGGACTATGAGCCTGTTTAGAATTTTAGATCCCATCCTAAAATTTTACACCCTGACACATCGAATGTCTAAACAGTTGCATGAAGTATTAAATATAGGCTAAAAAAACTAATTGCATAGATTGCGACTACTTTGCGAGAAAAATCTTTTAAATCTAATTGCTCCATGATTTGATAACGTGGTGCTACAGTAAATATGTGCTAATGATGGATTAATTAGGCTTAATAAATTCTTCTTGTGGTTTACTGACGGATACTGTAATTAGTTTTTTATTAATGCCCGAACACCCCCATGCGAACCCTACATAATACCCGATGTGACGCGACAAAACTTTACACCTTGGATCACCCCTATCAATTCTCACTATCCTAAAAGTTAAGAAAAGAAAGAGGTCTTGCAATTTCCCCCGCTGGGCCGGGTCCCCTGCGGAGACCTGCCCCTACGGGGGCGGGGACAGGTGTGATTTCTCACCCGCGGGGTGTTAGGGACGGAGGAGACATTTCACCCGCGGGGCCCCGGGGTGAATATAAACCCTCGAAATATAGCCCATACAAGGTCCAAAAAGCCCAACCCACAAAAAAAACTGAGATATATAATGAAAACTACTAAAACCCTAGCTCTCCTTGTATCCCTTCCCCTCCCGTGAATCCCATTCCCATCCGCATCGCGCAGACACGCACGCAGGCGGCGGTGCAGGGCGCACTAGATCTCGCCATCGCCAGCCACCCTCTCCCCTCCCCTCCTTTCCTCTCCATAGATATCGCCATCGCCGGCCACCCTTTCCCCTCCCCTCCTCTCCTCTCCAGTCTCCCCTCCGGCGTCCGGTGATTCCGGCCTCACGAGTCCAGTCCCCTCCACCTCTCCCTCTGGAGTTAGCAAGGGGCGGCGGCAGCCGGCGAGACAGCCAAGGACGCGGCAGCCAGTAGCGGCGAGGTTGCAGCGCATGGTCGCGGCGAGGGGACAGGCGTGGCGGCGGCCGGCGATTCACGGCGAGCTTCATTGATGAATTGTTTTTGCCGAATTGATGATTATGTACAATATTTGTTTTTTGCTGAATTGATGATTGTGTTGTATTTTTTACGCTGATTGGATGGAGATACTACCCAATGCGGGGCCCCGTAGGGGTCGGGGACGGGTGTTGTTTTTGACCCGTATCCATGGTCGGGACCGGGGGCGGGGGGTGAAGTCGGGGGTCGGGGTCAGGGGCGTTCCAGCCCAACCCGGCCCCGCCCCGCCCCGTTGCCATCCATAGATACAAATTTGAAGTATTAAACGTAGACTAATAATAAAACAAATTACAGATTCCACTTGTAAACTGCGAGACAAATTTATTAAGACTAATTAATCCGTCATTAGCAAATGTTTACTTAGCATCACATTGCTAAATCATAGCGCTATTAGGCTCAAAAGATTCGTCTCGCAATTTGCATGTAAACTGCGCAATTGATTTTTTTCGTCCACATTTAATGCTCTATGTATGTGTTCAAACATTTGATGTGATATTTTTTACCAAAAATTTTTAGAATCTAAACACACCCTATGAGTATAACCACTCAAGTTGTCGCGGTTATTAGACTAGCAGGGTATACTGACTAGGTAAAAAACTCAAATTCGAAATTTTAACAAAATTTGTCGCAAGTTATGTGCCGTGTGCGTACCCGTCCAATGTGATGCATCCATCTGTGTATATCGTAGAGTAGTAAGAGTATACCTACAGCCATACTTTACATACTACTATAGGACTGTTTGAAAAACTTATGGCAGTTGTAGCTTCTTCCCGAATCAAAAGATTTTCAAACAAATCAGATTTTATCTAAATTCTAAGAAGCTGTGGTTACAAAATTCAAAAAATAATTTAACTGGGTTTTTCAACTTTTTCATATTCTAAAAAACTAAATCAGTTGCTTCTTCTGTGTTCGTTTGTATCGGTTGGGAACACTCTCTTCCTGCACGAAAAAACGGAGCAGTTCATAGCTAGAAAAAAAACTTGAAAAATGGATTAATATGTTTTTTAAGCAACTTTTATATAAAACTTTTTTTTAAAAAAACACACCATTTAACAGTTTGAAAAGCGTGCACGTGGAAAAACGAGGAAGGAGAGTTGGGAACGCTGAGAAACGAACTTAGCCTTAGAATTTCAAGCTTCTCCACACAAGGTCTATCAGTCTGTTTAGGGAGCTAAATATTCTAAGAAACGGTTGATTGATAACTAGTCCCTAAGAATATACAAAATCTAGGTTTCTCGGCTTATATTTTCTAGATTCTGCGACTATAGTTGAAATTCTTAGCTTATCTTTTAATTCATTTTCTTGATTCTATAACTATAGTTTATTACAATCTAAAAAAAACTAGATTCCTTAGAGTGTTTCTAATTCTGAAACAACAGCATTTGCTAGAAACTCCCTCCGACAACCGGCCAGCGGAGCGGTCTTCGGCAGGTCAACCAGTGAGGTGGTGATTCGGCTCACCACCTTTTACGCCCAGTGCGTGCGTGCGTGCTACACGCTCCGGAGTCTGCACCCATCTTCCCCACGTGCGCGCCCATCGCCGGGCCACCGGAAAGCCACCGCCGGCCATCCCGCCGCCGCGCGATCCATCACCCGGACCAGCTTCACACCCGCGTAAAATAATAAACAATCAAAGCCCCACGTTTTCCCACTCGCCCCACGTTGAATAGACCAGGCTCACCTGCTAGCTGCTACTCCGGCTGCGTGACTGTGTCTGCGTCGCGTCTCCTCCACTTTTAAAACCCCCCAACGACGCTCGATCCGAGATTAATTGTGCTCATACTGTTCGACGAATTGACACCATCTGCACACCTGCACCTGCACCTGCACGGCCGTGGCTGTGGACTTGCAATTGGAGCTAGTAGCTAGCTGGGAGTAGTAGCTTAGGTGTAGTTCATCGGATCAAGGGGGGATGGCCACGGCGGCGGCTTGCATCTCGCTCGCGTCGCCGTCGCCGGCGCGCGTCGTGATCAGGCGGCAGACGCGGGCGTCGGCGTCGGCGTCGGCGACGGACCGGCAGGAGGTGGTGTCGCCGAAGCGGCGGCTGCCGCTGCGGAAGGTGCCGGGGGACTACGGCCCGCCGGTGGTGGGCGCGATCCGGGACAGGTACGAGTACTTCTACGGCCCGGGCGGCCGCGACGGCTTCTTCGCGGCGCGCGTCCGCGCGCACCGCTCCACGGTGGTGCGCCTCAACATGCCGCCCGGCCCGTTCGTGGCGCGCGACCCGCGGGTGGTGGCGCTGCTCGACGCCGCCTCCTTCCCCGTCCTGTTCGACACGTCGCTCGTCGACAAGACCGACCTCTTCACCGGCACCTTCATGCCGTCCACCGACCTCACCGGCGGGTACCGCGTCCTCTCCTACCTTGACCCCTCCGAGCCCAACCACGCGCCGCTCAAGACGCTCCTCTTCTACCTCCTCTCCCACCGGCGGCAGCAGGTGATCCCCAAGTTCCGCGAGGTGTACGGCGACCTGTTCGGCCTCATGGAGAACGACCTCGCCCGCGTCGGCAAGGCCGACTTCGGCGTCCACAACGACGCCGCCGCGTTCGGCTTCCTCTGCCAGGGGCTCCTCGGCCGCGACCCGGCCAAGTCGGCGCTGGGGAGCGACGGGCCCAAGCTGATCACCAAGTGGGTGCTGTTCCAGCTCAGCCCGCTGCTCAGCCTCGGCCTCCCCACCCTCGTCGAGGACACGCTCCTCCACTCGCTCCGCCTCCCGCCGGCGCTGGTGAAGAAGGACTACGACCGCCTCGCCGACTTCTTCCGCGACGCGGCCAAGGCCGTCGTCGACGAGGGGGAGCGCCTCGGCATTGCGCGGGAGGAGGCCGTGCACAACATCCTCTTCGCGCTCTGCTTCAACTCGTTCGGCGGGATGAAGATCCTGTTCCCGACGCTGGTGAAGTGGCTGGGCCGCGCCGGGGCGCGTGTGCACGGGCGGCTCGCCACCGAGGTGCGCGGCGCCGTGCGGGACAACGGCGGGGAGGTGACGATGAAGGCGCTGGCGGAGATGCCGCTGGTGAAGTCGGCGGTGTACGAGGCGCTGCGGATCGAGCCGCCGGTGGCGATGCAGTACGGGAGGGCGAAGCGGGACATGGTGGTGGAGAGCCACGACTACGGGTACGAGGTGAGGGAAGGGGAGATGCTGTTCGGGTACCAGCCCATGGCGACCAAGGACCCGCGGGTGTTCGCGCGGCCGGAGGAGTACGTGCCGGACAGGTTCCTCGGCGAGGACGGCGCGCGGCTGCTCCGCCACGTCGTGTGGTCCAACGGGCCCGAGACGGCGGCGCCCACCCTGCACGACAAGCAGTGCGCCGGCAAGGACTTCGTCGTGCTCGTCGCGCGCCTCCTCCTCGTCGAGCTCTTCCTCCGATACGACTCCTTCGACGTCGAGGTCGGCACCTCCGCGCTCGGCTCATCGGTCACCGTCACCTCGCTCAAGAAGGCCACCTTCTGACCACCGCCGGTCAAAGTCTCCGGCGCCCGGTCATCTTATTTTCCGTCCTCTTCTTCTTCACTGAATATTTTAGTAGTACTAGTAATTTTTTCACTCTGTATGGTGTGATCTATCAGCTTGTACGGATACGGAGTTGTACTGGTAGTGATTTTCTTTGCTGAGATAATACTAGTGGAAGACATTTTTTTTTCACAATTACTTTAAAAAATCATATTAATCTATTTTTTAAATTTATTTTAACTAATACTTGATTAATTATGACATATAAACGCTGCTTTGTTTTGCGTGGTAGGGAGTGAGGTTCCCAACCCTCACTCCCGAACGGTAGCTTCCTGGTAAGAACAAGGAAGCTCCAGTGCTAATGAAGCAAGCGGATATGTAGATTAGCGCCATAAAGTTGGATTAAGATTCCAGGGAGTCGGCGATGGTGATGGCTATTATCTTGTTCATTGTCACCCTGTGCTGTTATCACTTATTAGCCATATGGAGCAGGTGTGCAAATTATTGTGACTAATGCTGAGAATCAAACTTGATGCATAAATACTGCATACAATTGTAGATAGCCAACAAACTTTGTTTGTGGTGGCGGCTATCTTAGCACTTGCGAGGTCGCATTACTATGCATTAATGGCTATTGTTTAGAGATGAAAGTGGATGGAGAAACCGAAAGTGATCGGTGTGATGGTGCCCAAGCGAGACTAAGTATTGTTTTATTTTCTCAATGTTGAACGGTCGCCTTGTCCACTATCAATCCCGATTGTGCGTGTTGAACTAGCCCGTGTGTTGTATGCATGCTGGCATGCTGCCACACTCAAATAGTCATAGGACTGGAGATGGACACTTCAACGTACTAACAGCTTGTAAGGGGTGTTGTTTAGTTCACGTCAAAATTAAAAGTTTGGTTAAAATTGAAACAATGTAACGTAAAAGTTGAAAGTTTGTGTGTAGGTTTTGATGCGATAAAAAAATTAAAAATTTAAAGAAAAAATTTGGAACTAAACTCGGCCAAGGATAACCAAAGTTGTCACGCCAGCATTTGTACGGTCCTGAGGACCACCACCATTCCTGTGCGTAAGTAAATTATACTACGTAGTACTGATCCATTTTGTAAGAGCAAGTTTAATAGTATAGCCCAACTACTAGCTTTAAATTATCTATATTTAATATAATAGCCAATTCATACAATAGTTGTTTACTATACTATTAATACCTGGTCCTATCTGTCATACACACATTATGTCTTAGAGTCCGTGCTGCAGCTGGCTACAGATCTGTACCCTGTTGCTCTTATCTCTCTTTCTTTATCTCTTTAAAATATGTTTATAGTTGGCTTATAGCCTGCTATTGTACCTGCTCTAAAGTACTCCACCCATCAACCTGAATGACCTAGCTATATGACCCTGACCCAATAAGGAGGCCAAAAGATGGCTTATTGGGGAAATAAGCTAAACGACATAATTACAAACAAAAAATAATTTATGAATAAAACTTTTATATACGTATTATTAATGATATAAATGTAAATGCTGAAAAATAAATTTTGAAAATTTAAATTTTAGCTGATAAGTATAAGCGGAAAAAAAGGCAAGAAAACCCCAGACAATCAACCTTGAGTAAAATAAAAGCGGGCTAACAACTATCCTGACAGTACTGAGTATAAAACAGAAGCACATGCATTCTTACCTCCACAATAGTTTTTGCTCGGAATCTTTATGGACTTGCAAATTTCCTGTGGGCATGGAGTTCGCAAGCTTTCATCTGGCTCGGCGGCTTGACAATCAGCACATCCACAAAACTGCACCCGGCCCAACTCCCTCAGCTATGCAAAAGGGATAAGACATGAAGAATACACTTCCTAGTCACAGATGCATACAGAGCTTAAAAAAGATGCAATCATTCTTTACCTTAGTTGCCTGAGGCGATCCAAAATGGGCAGGCAAATGGCAATCACCTTCGCGATTGCCTTGCCAACAGTGTATCCTTTTTGGTAGCTACTTTCCCATAAAGCGGTGCGTACTAGCACAACACTGATTCTTCCACCACATCAAAATCAATCGAACCAAAATGCAAAACGGCAGTTGTTCCCGGATGGAAACACTTGGAGCTTGGAATTCCACAATCTGCTTATTGCACATGGCAAGCTACAGCCTACAGAACGCCACCAACTGAATTGACATATATCTGACGTTTTGTTAACACAGTTATCAGTCACATAAACGTTCCAGCTAATCAATTGTAGGTTCAAGTACAATCATGCCCTTACAATATAGCCGGACAACAGGATCTTAAAAAAAAATAAGTACAATCAAGCCACGAGTTCAGCAAGAAAACTGGAATTACACTTTTGTCGCTTTACCTAAACCATTTGATACTCATCACCTTCCTGGAAGACTTCTTGCACAACCCCTCAACCCTCATGCTAAAAGTTCAACATCCTCAATCCTAAATAGTGCTCATGATAGCAACCTCACCTATCAAATCGTGCAAAAAGGACTTTATTAGCCAACCAAAAGTTGCAAATGGAAAGGAGGGGATTGCAATCAGGGTCGACACACTTAGCAACAGAACAAAAGAGGGGGCAGTGGATGCTAAGGAAACTATACTTCAACTAAATAGCTATTTTAGTTAATTGACCTAGCATACCGCTACAAAAGTATCAACAAATTACTATTGGCGAGTGGTTAGCTTCTGTCTTCGATTGCTTCCCAGGACCATTCTAAAATTATTATTTTTTAATTATTGTAGGCTTCAGTGATGCAAAGGCATAAAAGAGGTACTATAACATGCGGTATGGACCAACATGTTTCTACCTAGATCCAAAAGTACCTTAGTTTAACATGTGGAATAATGTGCTACTGGTCCACTACAGCTACCATATCAAGGTCTTGTTATTGCCACGACAGTGGTCTAATAACAATCAAGATTGTGAAAACCATTAACAAATTGTACTGATAGTTACAACAATGGCCGGCCCTGACCCTGATGTTGACTAATTTCATGAATCACAATATTGTAACGAATTGCGTCCAAGGTCAATAGTGGCTGCCTATCTGTCAAAAGCCAGTTATAAACCAGGAAACCTCGACCTTTTTCTTGCAACACTATAGTATCCGAACGATGTAGTTTCTTGCAACAGAAAAACTCAGTCGAGATACAAAATACATGAAAAACTTTCGTGATAGATTGTCTTGGTCTACAAACTTTTCATTCCAAAATGTTCAAACAATTTTTTTTCCATAGAAGACTATAAATAATTTTAAGATGCCTATAAATAATGGTGCAAAGAAAAGACACAACATTTCAGCAGATATTATGCTATGGAATATAGGTATCTAACAAGAAAAATCATCCTACGCCAAAAGTGTTTATAATAGAGAATATCTTGTGACGTATCTCTGATTAAGTGCATCAAATCATCTTTAGTTTTAACTATAAGCTCATGCTGGAGCTTAGATTGTTGATGACATAATTAATATAGGTTTGCTGGTTTATGATGCATGTAGTCTACAGGGGCATTTTGGTTTATTGGATGCAAATGATGGCATAAAGCGTTTAAGGTGGTGTGACATTTCCTTAGCAATCCTTTTGCACTCAAATTTTAAAAATTAAATATTTGAACTTGTATGCTAATAAAACACCATAATCACATAGTACGGATAATACTGCCTTCTTCAATACAAATTTGACTTACTAGATAGGTCTTCAAGTCTAGAAAATAGAGAGGTCAGGTGGTGGTCCATATACTGATTTCCAGGACAATGGAATAGTCCATCCATTGGACCCATTTCCTGAAAATTCACAGCAGGATTTGTAAACACAGGATTCCAAAATCTGATCACAGAATATTGAATATCGATATTCCTAAAGAAGGAAAGTAAGGCAAATTACCAACGGTTAATAGATGAAAAACTAATAAACTTGATATATAAATGTACCATGGAACTGTTCAGGGCCTTGAGCAACAAGTTTGCATGCTGCCTCAGCCAACTGGAAAGATTCTGGCATATTGTCCCCTTCTGAGCAGTAGCATAGTACACAAGTAACTTTCAAGCCTTTAGCCTGTAATAAAATAATGTCATTAAACATATTACAACAGTGGCCTCTAATGGTAAAAACAAATCAATCAAACCTTGCAGGCAGAGAATAGTGCTGCAAACGGCAAGCTCGAGTAGTAATCATTTATCGTCATCTCCTCAGGATCACCAGTCATATCTTCTGAAAGATGACCACCTTCAACTAGGCTAGCAAGACACTTCCACCTTTGTTGAGATGGATCATATTCCTCAAGCTTCTTCCAGCCTAAGTTCTCACATTTCGGATCAGAACCGTCCTCGTTGCAACTTGAAAGGTAATATACTTGCATATCACTAATAGATAAAACAATTAATGAGAATGAGACGCAATCCTAATCCTAATCATAAAAGACAGGATATGTGAAGCTATACATTTCAATTACCTGGATGCATCAATTATCCTTCTCTTGCCTGAATCTAAACTTGAAAGGATAACAACATGGTCTTTTTCAATGCTGCTTATAAAATTAGCAACATTTTTTGCAAATGAAACCACCATCCCCTGAACCAGTATAAAAGGTTTAAAGGTGTCACAACTCATGAAAAAAATCATCAATTATAGGTGCAGACTGCAGACAACTTATAGGACTTCACCAACTACCAAAATTCCAAACAAAGAGTAAAAGGCCCAAGCATCGCCTGCAACTCTAGTTTCACCCCCATCATACCTCTTTAAAGAAAAGGTCAATAGATCAATAACTATATTTTCTCTAAATCATTTCAGAATAACAAATGAGCTATGTAAATTTAGTTCACAAGGAACAAATATCCAAGGGACAGATGTTAGTCTAGGAAATGTAATGTGTGATGTACAAAAAAGAAAGGGAAGCTGATTCTATAATTTCAAACAAATGGAGTACAAATTTGATATTATAATATCAAATACAATAGAGCGCAATATTGTTCTTTTATGCATTCTTGAAAGAACCCTGAAGCATGTGCAACAAAGCTCACAAGATTCTGTAACAACATGAATCATAATCACCCACGTAAGCAAGCGAAAAGTATCTTTAAGTACTCTTTGAGATTTATAAAGTTAAAACCGAAAATATGTGGCAAATAGGTAAAATCAACATACTGTAATAATTGGGGACCGTTGCTGTATGAAGGCCAGCCTATGGGATGGAGATTCATAAGCTGTAAAGAGAAAAGAGACAGAAGGTAACAAAGTAAGTAGACATTATATTTCAATTATTATTCACACACTAAGTAGTGCCATTGCTGAAGAACAATATGCGTGGCTGAATCTTAAGGTATTTTTTTTTTAATTTCTTGTGCCGATTATTCTCTTAGACCTGAACAAGGCATTTCATCAAGTAGCTGGTGTGCAGAGGAGGAATTGTTCATGCCGGACTATAACACATTTCATCGAACAGTTGGTGTGCATAATGGAAGGATTTAAAGTACGAACCCACCCAATCACCAGTTCACCACCCCTAACACAATCCAATCCATCAAGAGTCTCATGCTAGCATAGCACAGCAGAACAAAGGATCGAGCACCCAACCTTCCAGCGCGAGCGCGAGATCACCGACGGCGTCGGGGCCGAAGGCGTCGTTGCCGGCGCAGGGCAGCACGGAGGGCTCGTCGAGGTACGCCACCCGCCTCGCCCGCGACGAAGACACCAGCAGGTCTACGGCGAGCTGCCCCACGTTGCCGATCGAGAGCGCCGGCTGCAGCCCCCAAAAAAAAAAAAGGGATCACCAACCCGCGTCATGAGCCATGGAGGCAAAGCTATTCAAACCGGAGAGAGGAGAGAGGTTTAGGGCGACCCTGACCATGAGGAGGCTGGAGCAGTCGGGCGAGAAGGACTCCCCCTCAACGACGGCGTGCTCCATCGCTGCGGCGGCGGTGGCGGCGCTCGATCCCTTCAAAACTTGGGCGAGAAGTTGAAGGGCTCGAGTGGGCTGGCTATGGAGGCAGGCAGCGGATGGGAGAAAGACGAGAAGAAATACGCCGCTTTTGTTGCGTAGAGGAGAGTGGAGACGGAGAGAATTCGATTTCGTTGTGGGCTCAAATTGGGCGCCGTGATTTTAGTTGCGGGCTTTGGGAGTTAAATGGGCCGGATTGGAGGTAGCCTGGACTTCCTGGCCCATTAATTAAAATCAGACGTATCCAATCGGTGCAGGGCAGGTCGAGAAACCGTTTGGTACACCGGATAGTTATTACTGAACGGTTTTAATGAACCTTGGATAATAGTTACATGAACACAAACACCCTATAAACTCTTGGTCTCTTGGATCTCAGGCCAGCTACTTGATTATAGAGCACGTTACTCGTCATGCCCACCTGATCAGATCATTCAAAGAAGATCCTAATACTTTCTTTCCAACGAGATTTACATACAGAAGCCACTGAGAATTGGTTGACAAGGGCAAACATTCAAGTAAAAGAATAGTCCCCGAAAAAAAAAAGAAAGAAAGTACAGAGTAGTCACGGCAATAGCAAGCCAGTTGAGAAATAATATGGGACATCAGACAAAAAGTTATCAGAACCAGCACTGGTGCTGCATATATTAACCAATGAATCGACTCTAAATTTGAAGGATTACAACTCCCATATGATACAATTGATGCAAAATAGCTAGGCACAGTGCTTATAGTTATATACAGAGAGTACGTATCTACTATATATATACACGGTACACGCTTCCATCAATCCATTTTACCGGCGAGGAGGGAGCGGCGTCAGGCAGGGGCGAAGCGGTCCATGAGCATGCACACGGTGGCCTCGGAGTCGGAGAGGAGGATGCTGCTGTCCCTCGTCCTCGTCGTGATCTCCTGCACAACACCATCACTACCCTTACTCTTGCAGCTCTCCCCCTCGCCCTGAGCTCGCCGGCCGACCCCGGCATCGGCCGCCGGTGCCGCCCCTCTACCCATCTTGGCGAACTCCCCCAACCAAACTCCAACCAGGCCCGCCATTGATTAGTCTGTTCCTCTCTGCCTCTCCGAGCTAGCCGAGTGAATTCACTAGCTTCGCACACACACTCCAAAGAAAAGCTCAGTTGAGTAGTAGTACTTGACTGGTTGCTTCGTTGGCTAACCGCGCGGCGTTGGGGCTCTACTTATACGCGTACTCCGGCTCCGGCAACCGTGGGGAGACGGGAAGACGAAGCTACGTGTCTAAGTAGTTGTTGCGATATGTGAGAGCGGAGCGGGAGGAGGAATAGTCGAGGAAAGCTGCGTGTGGTTTCGGCGCCGTGCGCGCGGCCGCGCCCGCCTCTCTTATTGGCGTTTTTGTTCGCTTCGGGCTGGAGGAGGACCACGCCACGCGCGGCGCCATGTGACGCGCACGGCGCGACGCGGGTCTGATTCGAGGGAGGCTTGAGGGCCATCGTGTGGCTGGTGGGTGGCCGAGCGAGCAGCGCGCGGGGAATCAGCGTGGATATACCACCGGTTGGGCTCCCGCGATCCGGCGAGCGGATGCGGAGATGCCGCGGTGGGATGCTAAACCGACGGGGCGTGGAGTGGTATTTGATCCGGGGGATCAAACCGGATCGGATCGTACTACTGTGCTTCGTGAGGTGCAGGAACGCCATGTCGTGGTCGCGGACCTCGTTGTTGTGGACTGTGTCGGAGTAACGGTGTGCCAAAACTGCGGGAGCATTGGAGAACATCGATCCATGGTATTGGTAAATGGTAATGGTATGGCCGATAGTTTCAGAATCACCGAGGCACGGGAAATTGTACTAGTATTTGTGATTTTGTGCCCCTTTGCAACTGTTGCGACACAAGGTTTGCACGTTTTTAACTCAACGTTGGTTAATTACCACGAGCTGACGATAATGTTTCTACTCCCCCCGCAAGGAATATCATTTTTTTTCCTCTTCTTTACTTCTTCACCATCTGTAGTGACTCACTGCTGGCAGAGTCGGTGGCCCTGTTTGGGGAAGCTTTAAATTCTGAGAAGGGAATACCTATACATTTTTTGAAAGATTTTTATGATCATACCATACAGATTTTTAATCTTTGGATTAAAATCCGATAGATATAATAAAAAGCAAAAAGCAATTAAGAAACACTATAATGGACACTAAATTACCACATCCTCAAGAAAAAGACCAAATCCAATATAAAATTTAAAATTTACATGCGAAGATTCAAAAATTACTGTGTAACTTACAAAAGTTACAGTGTAAGTTTCATAAATTACACTGTAACTTACAAGAAAATGCACTGTAAATTTGAGTGAGAAAATCTAGTGAGAGATAAGAAAAAATCTTTCGAGTGAGATATAGCAAAATCGTTCTGAGAATCAGTTGTTTGTTAGCTTCTGAGAATCTGGAAAAACTCTGAAACCCAGCTTCTCCAGCTTCTGGCTTCTTAGTTCATTTTTCAAAATCTGTAACTATAGATTCTCAGAAGCTGTTGGGAAAAACTGCAGCTAAGAGAAGCTCCCCAAACAGGGCCATGTACCTTGTACCCTAAATCCTTTTTATTCATAATGAATGGAAGATTTAGGGTCTGTTTAGTTGGTGAAATGAAAATTTTTTAGTGTCACATCGGATGTTTGACCGGATGTTGGAAGAGATTTTCAGACACGAATGAAAAAATTAATTTCATAACTCGCCTGAAAACCGCGAGACGAATTTTTTTAGTCTAATTAATCCGTCATTAGCACATGTGGGTTCCTGTAACACTTATGGCTAATCATGACCTAATTAGGCTCTCTCGCAATTTACATGCAAACTGTGCAGTTAGTTTTTCTTCTTATCTATATTTAATGTTATATATATGTCTAAAAATTCGATGTGATATTTTTTGAAAAAGTTTTTTAAATTAAACAGGCCTTTAGGTGGAGAATCTCTCCCCTCCGATGATTATTCCAAAAAAAAAATGTGTCTACTCCCCCGATTTACTCGGCTTCAGCGGTAGAGATCAGATCTTTTGTAGTATGTCAGTTATCGATCAGCTTCTGGATCTGAGTTTCTAAATTATGATACGTGTTGGTGTTGGTCCGTAACAGTAAAGGAGGCAAATATCTTTCCTGGAAGTGAAGCGAGATATTTCACACGTATCAACAAGTAGAACACTCAGATCAAAATATCTGGTTTTCAAGAAAAAGATGAAAATATCTGATTTAACCGAGTGGTGGCGATGAATTATAGAATCCCCTTCACTCGAATCGTCTCATGATCGTGTACTTCGAACCGCTAGACTATATCTTGATTGAAGAAAAGTGGGCTTTCGCTACAGAGACTTCCAGGATTCAGACAGTACTGCAGTGATATTTCAGAAGATTTACACAAAAATCACACGAGACCGTCGAAATCACCAGGTTCAGATTCATAGCTAAAGGCATAGTAGGTATCTTACGATGGAGAGAGTTCCCTGTAACGCCAAGCTAAGCCTACTCTACTGGCCGAAGCAATCGATCAGGATGGACAAGAAAGCGTCTTCTTGGACCACGCTCGCCGGCGCGCCACCAACGGCGGCCACCTTGGCAGCCGTTTCCACGACCGCGCCGTCAGGCTTGTTCTGGCCGTCGTCAGAACGAGCCGTGCAGCCTCGCTTCGAAGCCACCGTCGTCCTGAACGCCTGCGCGCCGCTGACCCGGATCCTCTCCCGTTCCACCGTCCAAATGTCTATCAGGCTCGACATCGATCCCGATCGCCGATCGATCACAGTTTCTTCAGAATTCAGAGCAGAGATCGAACAAGGTGGATTGATGAAAGCAAAGATCGAACAGTTTTTGGAGAGGCGTTTGTATGACGGCCGGGACAATTTATAGGGGGTTTTTGCAGCTACTAGCACATTGATGTGCTCATGTCAGTGCTGCTGGGACCTAGCAGAATAACAATTGGAACCTAGTGACGTACCTATTAGTTCTATACCCCATTCTTGGCACACAGGATTGAAGCCGGTCAGTCAGCCATCTGGATGTCGTTCTTGCCGCTTTAATTTAGACAGTGCAATGCCCACCGGGGCCGCGGTCTGAAAGCCGGCAGGGACGCGGGGGAGGAGCTATCTGAGACACGCGCGCGATCTTGATAGGAGGACGAGCTAGCTAGCTGCGCGGTGGGCGCGCGGTTTCGTGCCCATGCCGGCGGTGAGAGGCAAATTCCGGTGGGTGGAGTCGTCGTGTTACCGTGGGCTCGTGACGGCGACGGCGACGACAGATACATCCTGGACTGTTCTGCCACGTCGCCATCGCCGCGTACTACTGAATCTGACTCCCTGCAAGCTAACGCTTTTGCTTACTTCACACAGGCAAGTCCCACATGTATTGGGCTTTTATTGCAAACGGGCCGAGCCGCATATTGGGCTTCTGAAATTCAGAAGTTCAGAACACTCTGGCGAGCTTGGGCAGAAAAATTTCAGGCAAAACATCGGATGGATGGATGCGGTTAATGAATATATTTTTCAGTCATCATCACAACGATCTGATCGAGCAATCATCAATGGTTAGTGGAGTGAAACCCAGAGGAGAGAAAAACCTTTTTATTTTGGCTTTTTTCACAGGTATTTCAGGCTCAGTTCTTCAGGATGATCCATGTTCCAGTTCTGTCTCCCGAGGGAGATCTCCAGGTTGGGCGCAAACGAGTCTTCAGGTAGCATCTGCTCCAGGCTTGCAAGTGATGGAGATGAGCTTGCAGGGCTTGAAGAGTTTGTAGTCGCCATGGCCTCAATGCTCGCTTGTGCTGATGCTCCTCCCATTGGTAGGTTCCCGGTAATAAGATGATCTTCTTCAGCTCCCTATTCACATCACATGACAACAGATATATGCATGATTTTTGAAACTTTGCTGAAACAAAATGTGCATGCTTGATGCTCTCCTAGAAAATATGAATTTCGGTGTGTTTAGCTCACGCCAAAATTGGAAGTTTGGTTGAAATTGTAACGATGTGATGGAAAAGTTGGAAGGTTATGTGTGTAGAAAAGTTTTGATGTGATGAAAAAGTTGAAAGTTTGAAGAAAAAGTTTGGACACATTCATGAGATATGTTATACATAGAGATAGTACGTACACTTTCAATTCCCTACTACTAACTATTTATGATCAGATAATGGAGGACTGACTAGAACTGTTTCAGGGCCTACTTAAACAGTTACAGTCAGAAGCTATATATCTAGTCCAAAGAAGTTCAACAGAAGTTCTAGTTAAGTCAACAGAGATGTGCATCCATGGTGGAGCTAGTTAATACACTCTTCCCATTTATGCTTGTGATCTCAAGGATGCATGCATGGATATGTACCTGATGAAGAGCATCTTGAAGCACTGTTGAGTAGTTATGCTTCTGACATCGGTGCAACGAGTCAACAATCGCGACACCCTTTTCCAGCACTGGCGTTTGGTCAGTCCTCCTGTGCTCAAGAAAAGTTAAAGCGAGGCAGCTCTTATCAATTCCATGTAGCAAAACATTTCTTAACATTGAAATTAACTGTATTACTACATCAACATCTCCATATATGCATTCATGAAACCTACAAGACAGCACTAGCTACTGTTACTTTTATGTTTAAGCCATCACTGCAGTGTATAAAGTATAACTAACTAACTAATCAAGAGCTAGCTAGCCCTTCACATCTCACCTACATGCTTTATCATTGCAGACATGAACGAGCACTCTGCCATATTTCTTTGTTGCTTAGCAAAGCTCAACACTGTTTAATCTGTGATATATATAGATCTCACGAAACAGTCATGCCCTTGGGCAGTTGCGTTGCATATGGGAACATGCCTGGCTCGATCTGTCCCTACACCACCAATGCAATGCACCCAACAACCTGGAACACTGACTGACTTAACCGATCCATTTTTTGCTTGCATGGCCACCGGGCACCGGTCAGGAACTCTTCAGAAAAACGCATTGCAGCTAAAACTGTTGCGAGGCCTCCGTATCTGACACAATATGACTTTATTTGCTCACATGTACATGTACTGGTATAAATCGATCGATCTTCAAATGCTATCCATCCACAGCTAGCTAGTATAGCTTCTTTGCCTCGACTACTGTACCTAGACTTCACTTAGGCTGTGTTTAGTTCCATGTCAAAATTGGAAGTTTGAAGAAATTGAAACGATGTGATGGAAAAGTTAGAAGTTTGTGTGTGTAGAAAAGTTCGATGTGACGGAAAAATTGAAAGTTTGAAGAAAAAGGTTGGAATCTAAACCGGGCCTTAATTTCTCCTACTTGACTGGAACATCGAGCTCTTCTTGTTTGAGAGAGGGATGTGGATTTTCATCCCTCGAGGGGACATCCCCTCGTTGTTTGCATGTAATCTAAATAGTTATCAAAAAATTTGAAAAAGATTGACAACATAGATTAATACGAAATATATGACTCCACAAACATGCAAGACCAAATTCAACTTAAGTTGCAACAAAAATAACAAATTAAAGTGAAAATAGTTATCGCACATTCGCAACTATATTTGTTGTTTTTGTTACAACCTGTAGAAGTTGAATTTAAAGTTGCATGTTTGTGGAGTGATATATTTCATATTAATCTATGTTGCCAATTTTTTTTCATATTTTTTATAACTATTTAGGTGGTATGCACGAAACGAGGGGATATCCCCTCAAAGGATGAATTTACTTTCCCTTGAGAGAGAGAGGGGATATGAGATATTGCGGGATGGGTACGGTGTAGAGGGGATCAAGAAGAACAAGGTATCGAAGTGCAGGAGCAGGGGCATTATGATCGAGTGAGGAGGAGAGATCGATGCATGTGGACGCGGACAAGGAGAAGCGTGCATGGGAAGGTGACGACACGGGGAAGAGGTCGGCAGGGAAACATATGCGCTACAGAGAAAACACTAGTTGTCGCTCAGTGCATGCTGATGCAGGAGCTAGCCGGCCGGCCTGCATGCACTAGTTAATTAGCTGCTTCCTTGAAATTTATCAGAAATCGGTCGAATGGAAGAACAGGAGAAACTGACAAGGGCTAAACTGGCACTCTTATGCAAAAAAAAAAAAGAGTATATATGCATGAGAGGAGCTAGCTAGCATTGAAATTTATCAAAAATCGGTCGAATGGAAGAACAGGAGAAACTGACAAGGGCTAAACTGGCACTCTTATGCAAAAAAAATTAGAGTATATATGCATGAGAGGAGCTAGCTAGCAGTGATCAGGGACATTTTTACCATCATGAGAGATTAATATAAGTAACTAGTCGACCATGCATTCATGATGATGTAATATTTCATTTTTTTTCTTCCAAAAATGCAATCTACTGGCCGCGCGCAATGATCAGATCATCAGAGTTGACGACTGCAGAATTAGTAGACATTGATCTTTTCTTAAAGGCAGCTTTTGTCTATATACAACATGTGTGGTTTGATAATATAAATAGCTTTATTAGAGATAAATCACGACAAAAATGGTCGTTACGTACCTCAAGTACCAGTACGTTTTAAATACTAATTAACAGTCTTCCAATTAGTTTTTTTAACCTTGATTTATGTTGAGAACCACAAAAAGAACTAGTAAAACTACAACATTATGAAACCAGTTTCAAGACAAATTAAAAGTATATATACACAACATTTTCATGCATGAAATCAGTCAAATATTTCAATAACTAACGGGAAAACAAGCCGTTCCAGTATACTGATCCAGAACATTTTTTTTATTGGATGAAAATATTTTATTTTTATTGTAGGCTTTATTTGGGCGACCAGTTTAATAATAGCATTTAATTTGTTTTTATTAGCAATTGGAAAAAAGTTTGGCTATATATATGTCTTATAGGTTCTAAATCAACCAAACCATCACATAAGACGAAGTAGATTATGCGCATCCCTACTCAATATATCCACTTGACATCCTTCAAACACCATGCACAGGCATGAATTGAACTCGATACGTTTTGTTATAATACTAGGCTGGGATTGACATATGTGTTGAAAACGTCGTTATTCTTTGTTCTACAGTCCCACTCATGTACTTTTTTTATCAATCAATTTCAAGTTCTTATATATACAATAGCTAGCTAACACTGGTTGGGGTGTAGTAGGATATACTTTTTCCCTTTTAAAAAAACTTCAAATAAAATATTTATAATTACGTACAGTACTTAATTAGGGAGAACTGTTGCCAATGCATGTATATGGCAAAAAACAAAAGAACGTTCAAACAAAAGCACATTTCATGCAAAATGGTGTACTTTTCCTCTTGTCAGTAGCTATATGCGGCTTGTACATATACATTGTTTCGAAAAGATAAAAGGAGAAGTGGTCTTCTCAAGAGTAGACAAAGTTCAGAGTTGAGACATTGCTCCCATTGTAAAGCACGTGCAACATGCGCAAATAACCTTACAATGCTAGTAATCGCTCATTTGGCTATATATTCATGGGCAGGGGTCAGAGATGTAGACCATTTTCATTATATAAAAAACATGTTAATAATCGCTCATATTTTCTTACCCTAATAATCAACGAGTTTAGCAGTGGAATATGCACACGAAGAGCCGGTCACCGTTAAATAAATGCAAATGCATGAAGTAAGATCAATAAGTTCTGAAGCTGACACAGGATTGAACATGAACAGACCTTGTGGGAATGGTTGGAGCAGGAGGCGATGGCACTACTGCCAGTGGAGCAGTTGCTGTTGACGTCGTCGTCGCGCAGAGGAAGTAGGCAGCAGCGGAACTAGTCGCCGCGGCAGGCGCCGCAGGGGAGCTACAGATCCCAACCACGTCGTCACATGCCGGCATCATCGGTAGCACCACCCCACCACCACCACCAACTCCTCCAGCTGCCGCCTCCATGGCCACCTCCATTCCTGCCTGCTGCTGCAGCTGCGCCTCTCCTGCAAATGTGCGCGCAATGGTCAATTTAAGCCGCCGCGTGCAGTGCATTCTTAGTTGATGTAGAGGCGAGATGCACTTGATAGTTTAGTGCAAATGAATGTATGCATGGTTTTAATCCTAAAGCCCCGTGTTCAATTTCCAACACGCTCATAAATGTTTAGAGGAACGTCCGTTTCATTACATTAGAATAAATCACCGGGTCACTGCATATCTGTCTAGCTTAGTTACAGCTGGTATGTATATATACTTCCTCTGTTTCACAATGTAAGTCATTCTAGTATTTCCCACATTCATATTGATGTTAATGAATTTAGACATATATATTTATCTAGATTCATTAACATCAATATGTATGTGGGAAATGCTAGAATGACTTCCATTGTGAAATGGAGGGAGTACTTCTCAATTAATGGATGATATGCTTTTTTTAATGGAAATAAATTGAGCTACATGATCGAATACCTGAAGCAATGTGGGATGATCTGTCTGTGCTCTTCACTGTCCTATACATCTGCATACCAGTAGATGAGTGAGTGATCAATAAGGTGCATGTCTTGTGTTGCATGATGATACAAATGGCTTGTATAATTAATTACATATGCTAAGGTGGTAACTAATTTAAAGGATATATATCTGGCTTGTCCTGGTTAGCTAGATGCCGTTTGTTTGTCACTTAGTACTTGACCCAGGGATTCACCAGAGACAAAGTACACATGTAGTTACCAATAGTAAGAACACCCATAAAAGTGGTGGAAAAAACAAAAAGAAGCCATCATGCAACAAGATTCACCATCTTCTTTCCCTTGCATGGTGGTAGCAATAGTAGCTTCCCTTTTATCACCTCTCCACTCTTTCTTTCTTTCTTCTTTCTCTCTTTTCTCTTCTTTTTCCAAGTGATACACGTACCTGGAGGTGACTCTTGACATGCGCCAGTGTCAGATCCTTCACGTTCATCAGCTCCAGCACCGACTTCGGCGTCGCTCCTGCAGATCGATCGATCATCGCCAAGAACGAGCTCGTGAGAAATTGAGCACGCAAAAACAATGGAGTAATCAATCAATCTCACTATCTCAGGCAAAAGGAAAAGAAAATGTAGCTGCACGAATTCAGATCACATTACGAGAGGACACAGTGATGGTGAGATAAGGTAGAGCTAGCTAGCTTACTCTCGTGGCCGCCGAGGAGCTCGACGGCGTGCACGAAGCGGGCGTGGAGCGCGGTGGTCCATCGCATCCGCGGCGCGCGGACGCTCCGCTTCGAGCCCGGCGGCAGCTGGGACGCCCTGGCCGCCGCGCGCTTGAACGACGCGCACCCCTGCGGCTGCAGGTGGTGGTCGCCATGGCGGCCGGCGGCGGCGTCCGCGTGCGCCGGCGTCGCCGGCCCGAGCCCCAGGCTCAGACCGGGGGGCTCGCTGCCGGAGCTAGGGTTTCCAAAGAACGCTGCTACTTCGCCTCCTCCTTCTGCTTCTGTAATAATCACTCCGGTCGGCAGAGTCGTCCTCGCCGCCGAGGTCGCTACTCCGGAGGATACCGGCGCCGCCGCCGACGAGACGGCCGGAGGGCTTATCCGGAGGGAGAGATTCGGCAGGTTCCTTTGCAGCATTGCAAGATCAAAGCTATGGGAGGTTGTCGCTGCTGCTGCTGCTACAGCTAACTTAATTAGCTCAATGATCAATGGAAGATAATACTACACCAACTACTCTCTACTACTTCTTGGATCAAACTGATCATACACTTCTAGAATTAAGATAGTAGAGGACCATATATTGTGGTGTTGGTGGTGGAAGAGGAAGAGGAGAGTTATAGCAGTGGTGGTTCTGGTGTGATCAACAAGAGAAGAGGAAAGAAGAGGACATGAAGAGAGAGAGGGAAAAGGAGATGTGGAGAGATGGCAAAAGGCAGGACAGTGGAACAGTCACTGAGAAAGAGAAAGGGAGAGGTGGGGTAGTGGATTTGTGCAAAGTGGTAGTGGTAAAAAGGAGTGAGGAGGAGGAAGAGGAGGAGGGGAGAAAAAAAAAAGGAGAGGCTTGGAGCCTTGGAGCCTGAGGGGTAGTGATGAGGGCAAAAAAAGATGTGGTGATTAGGTCATGAGTGGTTTATGATTTGGTCCTTGGGAATGCTGCTTCAAAGAAAGTGTATGTAAAGAAGGGCAGGGTGTATATGAAGGGAGTACTAGTTTCTTCAAGAAGGCCATAATGAAGCTACAGTTGCTGTTCCAGGCCGGTATTCATGTACAAGCTGACAAAGAAACAAATACTCTAGTAGTATATGATTGATCTAAATATTCAAAACTCTACTGTAAAAAGAAAAACATAGTTCATCTTCTACCATAACATTATTCAGGCATACATATATTACTATGGTACGTATTTTTATTCCTCTGTTAGTTGTCTGGTAAAAAAACAAAAGGTTTGTTGGTGCAAAATTTGGTGCATTCATTCCAACACAAATTCAAAAACTATACATATTTTTGCTTAAGGTATCACAGAGAAAGGCGACATACATGATTTGAAACCTTTGCGGGTTTTATGTTTTTAGTACAGTTTACATATTGCTTCTACTTTTATCAAGAACAACTCAATCGGTACATTAATTAGAGCCATGCTTGGATGCTACTATTAATTAGTTTGTTTGGAGATATAAGAAGGTTGATTTATATATACCGTTATTTTTATGAAGGGTACGTTTTGCTTCAGATTAAACTTATTGAGGTAATGTTATATATCAGCTCATTTCAGGTTTTGGATTAAAATCCAGCTCTATTATTGAATGACAGTGGTAGACATGGTCAAATTCTTCTTAAAGACGTTGTTATGGAGTAGGTGCATAATATTATGTATTGGACTTAGTTACATGTGCGTGAGTTGCTGCAAGGCAACATGATATATATGTTCATGTTTGTCTTCGTTTTTTTAGGCTATATGTGCATCCCTAGCTAGTCGATGCAGAGGCCATCTGTAATTTCATTATCTAAAGAAAATTAAGCCTATACCTTCATCTTAATGGTATTATTGTTTAAAAATCAAGTCCAACCTATTTTATCCTCTTTTCATGCAAATAGCTAGAAATCTGATGTTGCCCTTAGATGCGGGTTGTGTTCAAGGGCAGGTGAATCTCATGTGAAATTACAATGTCAAATTAGGGATGTGGAGCACAGTTAGATAAAGTAAAGTACATGTTGAGAAGTATGTGATCCAACTTGTTATTTTTCCTAAATAATGCTCACTTTGGTTAAACAACTATTTAAAATCAAATAATAGTGTGACTGCTAATTGATCAAATACCGAAAACATTAATGGTTTTTTCCTCTATTTTTTATGAAGAATTAAGGGGGGAAGGAGATCTGTCCCTTCGATTAATAGATAATGAAGTAAAAGAGGTACATAGAAGTTCTTTTACAATAGGATTAATCTCCGGAAAAAGGCATAATATATAAGTACATAGAATGATCTTTTTTTTAGTAATGCATATATGCAGTATTAAAAAACAATATAGCATTGGTACCATATACTGGAAATCCTAGATCAATCTATTATATTATTAAAGAAATAGAAAAAAAAGAGCCTCCACGTTCGCTCTCATGGCCTAGAAATTCTCACATTAATAGAAGAAAAAGAAAAGGCAGAGTCCATATAGAAATACAATTTAGAAATAGCTGAAATTTAGAATTAAAAGATAAGGAATATTAGAAGAGAAGACTAAAGTTCATATAGAAATACAATTTAGAAATAGTTGAAATTCGGAATTAAAAAATAAGGAATATTAGAAGAGGAGACTAGAGTCCATATAGAAATACAATTAGAAAATAACTGAAATTCAAAATTAAAAATAAGGAATATTAGAAGTAGAGTATAGAGCCCATATAGGAATTTAAAACTAACTAAAATTCGGAATAAACATAATAAAATTAAAAGTAGAGTTTTGAGTCCGTATAAAAATACAATTTACAAATAAGTAAAATTCAAAATTAAGAAAAACATAGGAAGAAAAGTTTAAAATCAATATAGGAATACAATTTAGAAATAATTGAAATTCAAAATTAAAAAAATCAAAGAATATTGAAAGATGAGTTTAGAGTCCACATAGAAATACAATTAGAAATAATAAAAATTCAGAAATAAAAATAAATAATATTGAAAGAAGAGCCTAGAGTCTATATAGAAATACAATTTATAGAAAATTCAGAATTAAAAAAAGAAATATTAAAAGACGAGTGTAGAGTTTATATAGGAATATATATAATTTACAAATAACTAAAATTTGATATTAAAAATAATTAATAACTAACACGTATATAAAATATAATATGAATATTACATATTTGTAGTTTCGTAAAATTATTGCAAAATTTGAAATTATGATGTCATTTTAATATATTTGAACAATATAATGAGAAAACATATATGCTATTATATGAGAGAAAATATAATGATGCTAGCCGCGTAATCTGTGCGGGCCACCATGCTAGTTATCAATATGGCAAAGTACATCTTAAGAGAAATTGTTTATGTTTTAATTTCAGTGACTAGCCCATCAAATTATTTACCCGCGGCCTCTATATCCAACCGAATATATGCAGTTCTTTTAAATTAAAAACGTAACCTTCAAACAACTCATTCTGAAATTCGTTCTTACAAAGATTTGAACTCAGGATTTTATAGTGCTACTTAGGTCACTGCAACTAATAGATGACATGTCCTTTTGCATCAAATTAAACATGGTAGGGACTAGATCAAGAATCCTAGCCAACCAGAGCTACGCATTGTGTGCCGCAGAGATGGCCGGGTAGCTTTTGATCTGAAGGCAGAGAGAGAGGGGTCTCTGCAGGGTGTGCAGGACCAGCGAGGGTGTAAAATGTGCTGACAGACACCTCTCTTTTGGATGTGCACATATTCAGCAAAGCAGAGGTATAATGCCCCCAAGAGAGCCCTCTTGGGATCTTTCCGTATTCATGAAAGGAAGAGGGTATGTGACGATGGAAGACGCTGCAGGCCGAAATGAATGTGGCGGAATGCGACAACACGAGATGGGTGGCACTGCTGCTAGAGAGAGTGTGACATGATAGTGATATATCCATCAGGACAACATCCATGCAGGCAGCATCGATCTCAAGCGGTGGTCAGGTCGATCAGAAATTGATCGAGCAGCAAATTTGTAAAAAACTGCAATTTTTACACGCTGTTTAATTATGATTAGTTTTGCTTATATACAATACTGAATTGCTATTACCGATCTGATCACTAGCTAGCTAGCATACGGTAAACAGTAATTAACTTATGTATGTACGTACGAGCAGTACATACGATCGAATCAGCACGCACGTGTGGCTGTCACGTGAGAGCAAGGGTGAGCAATTTGGGATAATAGATTATATGGATCTCTTAGCGCTAGCTGCAGCTAGCTAGAAAGGAGCAGTACAGTAAACAAGAATGGCAGGTGGCCATCAAAGGCTGTACAGCTCCTCCGATACATTCCGATCTCGTCGTCGCCTTCATCTCGCACAAACAATTAAACCCTAAATAATCCGTGGACCAATCAATCGCTCGGCACGACCAAGTTAAAAATTAAATTAACCCCATGGCCTCGATCGAAAGGACGACGAGCCGCATGCATGCAGATCGATGCGAGCTAGTGAATTGAATGAACAGCGAAGAATTAAAGAGAGAGAAAAAAGAATTATATGTACGGCGATTCCGACCGCGACGCACGTACCGGTTGTAGTTAACGACGCGACGACGACGGCATGAGATGGGAACAAGCGGGAAGAACTTCTCGAGGCGCTAAACAAATCGGAAAGGGGAATTCCGATTCCGGGCCTGTTTGATGCGTCCCGTAGCTCCCGGTCAGCGCCTAATGCGGCGTGTTCCTCGCATAAAGCATGCCCCGGCTTTTTCGATCTCTAGCTACATAGCTCTCTCTGCTGCTGCTAATTCCCATGCAATGCCGAGTTAATGTGCTGCTACTTCTACCGTCTGTTTGTGCGTGCCTTGATCTTGGTCCGGGGTGCTATCGTGAACTAGTTTAATCGCTGTCGTGAGTTGGTAATCCTGTCTGTCTTACCACCACACTGTGTGGTGCTCATGTGCAATGGGGTCACTCACTCACTGTCTGATTATTTTTTTTCCTCTCTCGCGGCAATGGTGGTCAGGGGATTCAGTTGATTGCTTGCTAGATGGTGAGACCTGAAATGTGCATGATATGATGTGCGTACGTACGCGGCAGAGAGGCAATAACTATATATGGGGATCAAGATGTCTGGAGCAAATGGCATCATTCCCATGTCTTAGCTTAGCTTAGACCAAAAGTCACTACCACTGAAAAAGCGCTACAGGGAATTGCGGGGCCAATCAGAGCTGATTGAGCCTGCCTACTGCGTGCCTAAGCTAGCTCTAGCTAGCTACTAACAGTGAAATTAATTGTCATCTCTTTTTTTTTTTCCTCTCTGAAGAGGAGCGTTGTAGCAGAAAGACTAACATGCATACATGGTGGCTTCTCTGATGACAATCCCGCTGATAGTACATCAGTACTAATAATAATCCTGTAGTACTACTCTGCTTCTCCAGTGCTAGCTGCATGGTCGTGGGACTCACTGGCTCAGGCATGCACGTCTAACTCGGTCTAACTCACCAATATCTAGTGTCGGGGCAGTTGCCCAGTCCATGGCCCCGATCGTGTCTCTACCTTAGTGGAAACACCGAAACTGGAGAGAGAAAACAACAAACACCAACACCAAACCACCTTCTTTTGCAATCCCCGGATAGATCGCTAATCGATCGATCGGAATGTCAAGTGTGTGGCCGTGTTTGTTTGGTTCGTCATGAGTGCCCTCGAGACTACTTGGGCTTGCACTTTGCAGATCATCCCCGTGCTGTCCTGCATGCATCCCGGTGTGCGCCCCCACACGACTTATTTTCTCTTTTGCGTGCATGCATTGGCAATCGTCGTTCCATGTAGTCGATCATGCATGTGTGTGTACATCTACATACTGGTCCGTCGTTCGCACGTACGTACGCTTCCAATATTCTTCAATATTCATGGATCGATCATGGCGTGTGTGTGGACCTCGATTGTGTTGAGTTGTGATCCAAATTCATTTGCACATCAACTTTGGACGAAGCAAAGTGAAGGTTTCACCTTCATATATACTTATTGTAAGCTGTCGTTCGGCGTTGTAACACCCCGATATAATAAAGAAATTTGTTGACTGGTGCCCGTGGTTTTTATCTTCTGTTTTGGGAGGATTTTTCACGTTAAATCTAGGTTTCTTCTGTGATTGATCTATTATTTTTTATCGTTTATTTGTCTATCGTTTCCTAGCAGATCGATCGGAACATGCATGTACATTTGTGGTCTCCCCTACTGATCGATCGATGCGGTGCCTTTCCTTTCTTCCAAAGGCGCGCGCGGCCGGGTTGGCCGGGCCGTGGCGTACGTGGTCGGTGCTAGCTGGGCAGTGGGCACCGACCGCGACGCCCGCGCGGCCTAAAGCTGCCGCTGCCGCTGCCGCTGCCGCGCTCGCTGCAATTCGTCGCGGTGGCCGCCTGCATGATTGGGATTGGCTCTCGCGGCGCGCGGGCCGCGGCCCAGCTTAGCCTACTCCCTCCCCCACTGCACGCGGCCGTACGTGGCCCACGGCGCGCGCGGACGAGTCCACGCGACTTTTTGGTGGAAATCGCCGACTTTTCCACGCGACCATTGGTGTTTTTTCTCCTTCCCGTCTGCCGGTGGTGGCCTGGCCGAATGGCCGATCTATCGTGGATTTGTGAGAGAACCGTGATGATCCGTATCGATGGATTCATGATGAGTTCTTCGCTGCCGATCGATCGGTCTCTGATCTATGGATGGAGCGGTAGCCAGTTCCATTGTCAGTTTGATAAAAAGCGAGGCAAAGAAGCAGCAGGTGTGTCAACAGAGACCACCGGGCTTTGTTGGGTCTCGTCGGCATATGCAGTGCCTGCGTTTTGCGACAACGAGGCACTCCAAGGATAAACGGCCAATTGCTGTGGCGAGATGACTTCCATCGTCGTCAGGTGTCCCGGAACAGAGAGGCACGATGCACACGGAATGGAGGACGTGGTACATGTTAGTACCTTTTTTTTTCCCGGTGATATATATGCTTTATATATCGAGGCTCTGGTCAGACTGTGTAGTCAGTCAGAGAAAAATAGTGGTGTTCATGCTTTAGGAATACTAAAGTCTGTCTCTGTCATGGGAAAACTGATTTATCGAAGTGATTTTTTAGGACATGGTTAGATTACAGCATATGTACTCTTTTACTTTAATTTGTAAGACAGCGTGTACTAGCTATACATGTACAAGGGAGAAGTGAGGATAACAAAGATAAGTATGGCGCAATTCTGATTTTCCATAATTCCAAACTTTTGGACTGGAGCGAAGTTAGTTTTTCCCCCTTTTTTTCACGTTTTCATTTATAAAGTAACAGTGTTCGATCCTTCCATTTCCTGTTAAGAACTCAATGTACATGCCAAACTACAATATGTATGTATTCTATTAAAGCACTTTTATTGAAAAAAAAAACTCTAACGTAACAATCACCTAGGCTAAATGTTATATATGTAAGTCGTGACTTATGTAACACGCTCTTAAAGTCGGACAAATTATATATATGCTTATAATCAAAATACTACTTCACCCATCTAAGAGAATATTTTGTTAGAATACAAATTTAGTTTAACATAGTGCCAAACCAGTATGGTATATCTTTATCATCAGAATTTCTTTCCACGCAATTCTCAATAAAGCACCAATGCACCATTGATCAAACACCTTTCACTAGTACAGATCCTTCTATCTGTGATGGGTTTTAATATGGTTAGAAATAGCGGGCCGTCACAAGGAAGTCATCTCAATCGGGCCGAAAAGTGCCCGATTGAGATATGGTTGCACAGACATATTAGATGGGTATAAAACTTAAGCCCGTCACGGATGACACCTAACATTCCATATCTCAAACGGGCCTAAAGTTGCGGCCCGTCACAAATGACCATCATATGTGACGGGCACCAACTTTAGGCCCGATTGAGATAACATTCCATATCTCAAACGGGCCTCAATTTGTGGCACGTCACGGATGATGGTCATCCGTGACGTGCCACAACTTGAGACCCGTTTGAGATAACAACTAGGCCCGTCACAGATGACTCATCAGTGACGGGTTATATACTTAATCTCTATCGAGTATTAACTAAAGCCCGTCACTGATGACTATTTTTCATATGAAATGTTTATATTTGTAAGTTGACTATAGCAAAATAATTAAGTGCAGTATAATAATTCATTTTATGAGTTAAAATAATTTTACGGGTAGTAAATGATTTCAAATGGAAAAAATGTCAACAACAAAGTTGTATAACTTATCAAGATTTACAACTTTTAGTTTGGTCATTTTTCTATATAATATTTTTTTGAACAGTTTGAATTTGAATTTGAATTTGAAAATATGATAACTTCAAACAACATTTTCAAATACTAAATGATTTCAATTGAAAAAGTCATCAACAACAAAGTTGAATAACTCATCAGGATCTAAAACTTTTATTTTTGTTATTTCTTCATCTGACGAAATGTTAGTAATATTATTCATAAATTTTACATATATGTGTTATAGTTTATAAAACCAGATAAGAGATGTATCAATTTTGTGAACAATGTTACTATCACTTTGTCGTATGAAGAAATGACCAAAATAAAAGTTTTAGATCTTGATGAGTTATTCAACTTTGTTGTTGATGACCTTTTCAGTTGATATCATTTAGTATTTAAAAAATGTTGTTTGAAGTTGTCATATTTTCAAATTCAAATTCAAACGGTTCAAAAAATGTTATATAGAAAAATGACCAAAATAAAAGTTATAGATCTTGATGAGTTATACAACTTTGTTGTTGATAACTTTTTCAGTTGAAGTAGTTCACTGATCTAAAATTCTATTTGAACTTTTCAAACTTTGAATTTCAAATTTCAAATTATTTAAATAGAGTCAGATGGAGAAATGACCAAAATAAAAATTTTGCACCTCGATGAGTTCTACAACTTTGGTTTTGTTGACTTTTCCATTTGAAATTATTTAATAACCCCAATTTGACATCCTGACCTAGGGCTTAATAGGATTAATAGAATAGTCATATCAACAAGTTACAACTACTTTTCCGGAAGCTAATCTCCAAAGAACTTTAATGTTACGCATGCTTGGCATAGAGCAATTTCAGGATGGGTGACCGACCGGGAAGTTTGAACTTGTGAGGGCAGGGCTAGCCAAAAAATAAAATTTATTTATTTTTGGATTATACTCATCTGTGACGGGCATTAACTATAGCCATAGTTAATGCCCGTCACATATGACTCATCTGTGATGGGCTATAGTTAATGCCCGTCACAGATAAGGGTCATCTGTGACGGGCGCTAGTTGTGACCCGATTGAGATAGGTCATCTGTGACGGGCTATAGTTTGACTGGTCGTCTGGGTCAAAGCTATCGGTGACGGGCTTTAATTAGGGCCCGATTGAGATAGATTCATCCATGACGGCCGTTTGCCCGATTGAGATAACTCTTCACATCTGTGACTTCTAGCCTGTGACGGACGCCGTGCGCGATTGAGATGGGGTTTACCGCCCGATTGAGATGATGGTATCCCTTCTAGTGTTTATATCTACAACATCATCTCGCCATGTTCTTCCAAAATATTGGTTGAACAAATGTCCAAATACACCTCATGACTCATTGTTTCTAGCTTACTTGACCTCCACCAGGTAGTTTTGCAAAAATCAAAATCCTTTTTGGCGTGTAATATTGCTATTACCTATAAATAATCCCCTTGAGCAATCGTTATCTCATCACCCTCAACATATAATCTTCTACATCTACACCATTTAGCAATCTTGTTAAGCATCTCCCATACGCTGTCAACAATGGCATCATACAAGATCTTGGTTGTCTTTGCTTTGCTAGCTCTTTCTGCAAGTGCAGCTACCGCAATCACCACCACTATACCATATTTCCCATCAACACTAGCAATGGGCACCATGAATCCCTGTAAGCTGTACATGATGCAAACTTTGGGCATGGGTAGCTACGCAACCATGTTCATGTCACAACCAATTGCTCTCCTGCAGCAACAATGTTGCATTCAACTACAAGGCATGATACCACAATGCCATTGTGGTGCCAGTTGTCAAATGATGCAGAACATACAAAATGCCATTTGTGATGGACTCGGGCAACAACAAATGATGATGAAGATGGTGATGCAACTGCCATATGTGTGCAACATGGCACCCGCCAACTTTCAACTCTCTCCTTATGGTTGTTGTTGATTGAATTTCAATTACTTGTATAGTCAAATAACAAGTGTATGATGCATACTATCGTGTGCATCTCATTAGAATAAGAATCATTAACTAAAGTATCGATGAGCTATTTTCAGCCATTCAATATTTGCACTTGTTCTTTTTGTCCTTCTCGAAAATCATGTTGCATCTTATATAAATGCTCAAATTATTTGAGTTATGACCACTTAGATATCATGATGAACTTGATGCTAGTGAAACACACAATACTAGCTAATAATAGTAGCTTAATTAGTGCAAAAATTTCTCCCATCTACAGTGACGAGAGTCTATAACAAAAATTACCGGTGTCCCATATGCATAATATTACATGTATAATAAGCATAAATTGGTGTTTAGAGGTAATATATAATGGTGAACAAGCTTAGCAACTTGGGTCATGCTTATCAGAGAAGGCCAACGTGGTTTTGCCCATGCTCATCTAGTTATCATGCTAATTTAGTCAAAACTCACTCGTCCTTGAACTTTATCTACTCAAGCAATCACAATACACAAGGACCATGTGAAATAATTATTTGAAACATTAACCCCACCTTTATATATAAGAATCTAGAGGTCTAGAACATGTTGAACTCATGCAATTTTGTGAGCTGTCGTATCACTTCCATAATGAGATTGTAATTGAACAAAACATGTTTATCCTATCTAAGATAAAATGTTTGCAATCTAGACATCATTTTTGGTGTCTCCATTACTAATCACATCAAGGGTGACATAAGCATTCTAAATTTCACCACCCCACCATTCCAATTTGACATGTGATGATCCAAAAGAAGAATTGGTCATCCCTACACGACTTTACTTACTAGTTAAAAATATAGTTATATTTTCAGTTTAAAGACTCCATATTTCCGGTAGTGTCTGGAATAATTAAATAAAATTTAATTTCATAATTTGAATAAACAAATACTTTGAGTTTCTCAAATTTCTTTTCTGTTTTTAAAAATAAAGGATTAAATATACACAAGTAATGAGTAAAGATAAAAACAAGTAGACAAAGAAGTAGCTTATCCCTTTTCCCTTCAAAAAAACCTCACTTACTCATGTTTCTTTAGCAACACTCCAAATACATGGTAGCAAAATTCCAAACATATATGGTAGCTACATATGTCTGTATACTATTATTAAAGCCTATTTACAAAGTTTTGAAATGGTACTTTATATGTGAATTGTTGATTAACATGTCTGTAAGACACAAACAAATTCTGTTGAAAAAATTTTCTTGATCCACTTCGATAAATAACTATACTACAAATTAAGTTTTATGAAGTGCCAAACTTTTATGGTATAGCCTTATCATCATAACTTCTTTCCACGTATTTCTTAAAGCATTGGCAAAAGATAGCCTTTTGAATATATCTACAACGTCATCTTAGTATCTACCATGTATTCTTCCAAAATATTAGTTGAACAATTGTCCAAATAAATCTCATGCCTCATGATTTCTAGCTTACCTAGCCTCCATTAGGTAGTTCTGCAAAGGCCAAAATATTACTTACCTCGCACGACTTTTAGTATGTATAAATAGTGTTCCTCAGCAACCACGATACCATCACCCTCAACAATATCATAGTAGCACTGTAGTGCCAACAATGGCCGCTACTACAATCACCACCATGCCATATCTCCAACCAACAATAGCAATGGGCACTATGGATCCGTGTAGGCAGTACATGATGCAAACGACGGACACAGATAGCCACGCAACAATGTTCATGCCACAACCAATTGCTCTCCTGCAACAACAGTGTTGCATGCAGCTATAAGGCATGATGCCACAGTGCCAGTGTGGGTATGGTACTAGTTGCCAGATGATACAGAACATGCAATATGCTATTTGTGGTGGACTTGGCCAACAACAGATGATGATGAAGATGGCGATGCAACTTCCAAACATGTGTAGCATGGCCCCTGCCTACTTCTAGCTCTCTCTCTCTCTATGGTTGTTGTTAACCAAACCTTGGTTACATGTACTCCAACAGTAAATTGTTGCATACTATCGTGTGCGACTGGCTAGAATAAGAATCATGAAATAAAGTTTCAATTTATGTTCAATATTTACACTTGTACTCCCATGTGGGAGTGTGACCCTTCACTGGAGCAAACAACGTTGCTGCCTACTAACCGTGGCCAGTTAGTTCGGAGTTGGGCCGGGATGGTGTACTTTACTTTCGGGATGTTCTTTTATGGGCCGCCATCCTCTCGATCCAAGCCCATGAGTGATTATGCGAAGCCCATTAACTGATCCACGTGGCCCGAGATATTTTTACCTAGCCTCGACGGGGTGCGACTCGATCAGTCCAGCAGTCCAGCCCAGTCGTCGCGCACCTCGGGCGATCCGACCTCGCCGTTGCTTGCTCAGACGCCGGAGACGACGACGGCGGCGGCGGCGGCGGCGGCG
Organism: Oryza meridionalis; assembly: GCA_000338895.3. Classification (NCBI taxonomy): domain Eukaryota; kingdom Viridiplantae; phylum Streptophyta; class Magnoliopsida; order Poales; family Poaceae; genus Oryza; species Oryza meridionalis. Next base: position 35,898,473 of record CM002526.2, on the reverse strand, counting down.
GGGACGAGATGACGGTGTTCCACTTCCTCAACTGCGCCGCCCTCACCTTCGGCCCCCACGTCGTCTACTACTCTGCCACCCCCCTGTAAACTCTCTCTTCCCGCCCTCCCCTCTCCCATCTCCCCGTGCGCGCGAGATCCGTATCACGAACTTGCTAGATCTGTTTGTAGTGAACGGTCTGGACCGCGATTCGTTGCGTCGTCAGTGGAGGGAGGTGCTTGAACCCCTGATGCTGCCGGTTCCCTGTGTGTTTTTGGCTTGTGAGATGGGGTTTAGTGGGTGCAATTTCAGTGAATTTTGCTCAGCTTGGTTGGATTGGCACGAGATTGGTTCCTCGTGTGACCGTGTGTTGGAGAATTTGAAATCCCGTTGCTCGTTCTGGTTCGGAGCTTTGTTTTCTGAACTAGGTTGCTTGAATTGAATCTGATTGGTTTATGTCTAGCTCCGAGTATCAAGTAAGTTCAGATGAGCGGTTAGCTCGTTTTCAGAGCTAGACGGGATCACGATCTGGGAGTACAATTTCTATGAGGCAAATGCAGCAAATATCAAGTGATGTAACTAATGCCACTTGATATTATGATGAACATGTTGTTGTGAAACTGGAAAATGCATGCCAAATTGCCAACCTTATACATCTCATTAGTAGAGTAACTTCGTGACAGTGAAAGAAAACTTCATTCTAGCTGAGGGGAGATCACATTGAAGGTATTCGTGGTATAATATGTTAGCAAGATAAGAAGCTAGGATGGTTTATTCATAGCGCATTGGTACCTGGCAGCATGTCAAATAGATATTTTCTGTTTCAGCAATATATTGATCTTACCTTGTGCAACAGTTTTCTCCATCCAAGTTCAGTGAAAATCATTTGTCCTTGAACTTATCTACTCAAGCGATGAACAATCACAATCTAGTCATATAGACCCTAGATCTATATCATTTGTCCTTGTGCTCATGTGTAGATAAGATGAACTTATCTACACATGAGCATATGAATCAATTCTATCTTCTATGAAGCCTTAACCCTAGATCTATCACAATCTAGTCATATAGACCGGCAGACCACATTGAACTCAATTGCAATTTGTGAGTTGTTGTATGGCTTTGGAATGGGGTCGAATCTTTCTTCAATCCAGGATGGAAATTTTGAGATCTATACATCACGTTTGGTACAACTCTACTACACTAGTACTAAAAGCATGAAGATTCTGAACATGGACATTGTATAGTTCTCCATCCCAATTCACCCTGCAGTGATCACTGCACTGGATAGTTATAATATCAGTTAAAATTGAAAATAATGCAACTTCATACTTGCATAGTGTCAGTAGTGCCTCCCTAAGAAATGTGTCTTGTCATAATCTCATTACATGAAATATGTTTACTTCCTCATTTCTCTTTATTTGTAAGATAAAGAACTAGATATGTGGAAAGTAGGATAGCAAAGAGTATGGCCAAACTCTAATATTTGCTTTATTTTTTGGGATGGACCCAAAATTTGTTTCTCCTTTACTTCTTTCCCTTTACAACAATGTTCTTTACTTCCAGTTCTTATTAACAAAACTCCAAATACATGCCAAACTGTATATGTATGTATGCTATTAAAGCACATTTACAAAGCTCCAAGTTTACCTACTCAATCATTCACATATGGCGATGACTCAAACTCTTAATTGTTATCTGTGTAAGCTGTGACTTGTGTAACACATTCTACAAGTCCCATACGAATTCTGTTCACAAAAGTTTCTTTATCCAGCTCATAATTTACAAAACTGCAAAATGCCAAAGCAATCTAGCACAACCTTATCATCATATTTTCTTTCCACGCATTAAAGCATTGGCAGAACTATCTTTGTGTAGATATTCCAAAAGTATTGGTTGAATAAATGTCCAAATAAATTCCATGCCTCATGATTTCCAGCTTATATGGCCTCCACTAGGTGGTTTTGCAAAGGCCAAACTCTTTCCTGGCTTTCACAGCTACTAGCACGTATAAATAGGCCCCTAGGCAACCATTATTCCATCATCCTCAACAATATTGTCTACACCATCTGGAATCTTGTTTTACACTAGTATTGTAGAATCAGCAATGGCAGCATACACCAGCAAGATCTTTGCCCTGTTTGCCTTAATTGCTCTTTCTGCAAGTGCCACTACTGCAATCACCACTATGCAGTATTTCCCACCAACATTAGCCATGGGCACCATGGATCCGTGTAGGCAGTACATGATGCAAAGGTTGGGCATGGGTAGCTCCACAGCCATGTTCATGTCGCAGCCAATGGCGCTCCTGCAGCAGCAATGTTGCATGCAGCTACAAGGCATGATGCCTCAGTGCCACTGTGGCACCAGTTGCCAGATGATGCAGAGCATGCAACAAGTTATTTGTGCTGGACTCGGGCAGCAGCAGATGATGAAGATGGCGATGCAGATGCCATACATGTGCAACATGGCCCCTGTCAACTTCCAACTCTCTTCATGTGGTTGTTGTTGATCAAACGTTGGTTACATGTACTCTAGTAATAAGGTGTTGCATACTATCGTGTGCAAACACTAGAAATAAGAACCGTTGAATAAAATATCAATCATTTTCAGATTTGCAAATATTGGGTATTTGGATTTCTGTCCCATGTCCCTCTTGAAAACCATGCTGTACATGTTGGAGTTCCCCCTTGGACCCAACCTACTCCATGCTCCCATGTTGATCTTAAATTCCCTGTTCCCCCAGAGCACGTAAATTTTCTTATGCTAGTCAGAGCAAGCTCGATGTCTCATTAACGATGTCTCATTAACATATCCCTATTTGATCAATGTTGTGGTTGTTTCAAAATGTATTGGTGATAAGTGGTAACAGTGTACTTCTGGCATAATGGATAATAAGTGGCGGAGGTTTGTGAAGATTAGAGTTGGAAACAGAGCTGCTGTGTATGTTCTAATGACAGAGTTTTTGGATGGTCACATAGATCTTGGCCTTTTACTTTTGATGGAGGGTTGCAGACGATCATTGATGAATGGAGGGCTTTGTTTTTAAGAATCTTATTAGTGGGTAGTGGTTACTAGTTAGATGTCTATCAATCTATAGATAAAAATAATGTTGTATATCAAAGGATTTTTGTTCTTCGCTTTCTTATGCCCAGTCATTTTCTGCAGGTCAGAGTATGACACGATTGGCACTTGTGTAAAAGCGGCTGTTGTTTATCTTGGAACAGCACTAGTAAAGGTCAGTAGCTAGAAATATGTCCTTGCTGTAATATAAATTGATAACATTTAGTAAGTGCCAAGCTTGCTAGGCTCAAATGATGTGCTCCTAGTTGTTTGATCATGTGCGCTTGTGATCTACTTTTCTTGATTCAGAAAGTTTCACATGTTTGGCATAGCCATTAGATGCCATTTTCTTATGTGGAATAGTGATATATTTCTGTAACATACCAGTTTTAAGGGTCATGGAACACTTATAGCATATATGTTCATCTTTGATTGTTGTTGTGATATTCCTTAATTAGTTAAACAAAGGTATCAATTGCATATATATCATTTTGCATGGTATGGACCAGTTATCCTCCCATCTATGCAGTTTTTATTATATGGATTTAATTTTAAACTCATCCAAGTTTGTCATCTTGATTCTTTTCAACTTTGCATTTTTTTAATGTTCTTGTAATTTTGCCTACTTTCTGTTTTAATTGTTTCACATGCTTCTTAAATATATGTTCTTATCACTGTTATTTCTTCATTCAAATAAAGGAGATTATACTAACCTTGACAAATTTAACTGACAGCTTGTTTGCTTAGCGACATTGCTCAAAGTACCTGAGAATGATAGCTTTGATCCTTATCAGGTGCATTTTCTGTTTTCTTTAGCAAAACTTAATTGTGTTTAACATGTTGGTGTTTATCTAATTTGCATGTTATCTCCCTTTGCAGGAATTGATGAAAATCTTTATTGGGTTTATAGATGTTGCTGGTCTTTATTTTGCTTTGACACAGCTGACTCATAGAAACATCTCCCAGAATCACAAGTTTCAGGCAGTTGGTCTTGGTGAGTGCTCCCTCCATTATAAACAATAATTCGTATTTTTAGTGGCCACAAGGATTAAAGGCATGAAAGTGAGGAACCAAGAGAGAGAGGAGAAAAGCATCCCTGCTATACAGGAGAGATAAACAGTGATAGGATCAATAAATTTGCATGTGTTCTTATATTTCACAAGAAATTTGTGGAAACTATATGTATTATAAAAACAAACAGGGTAAGGACATTTTGTTATCACTTTATGATCTAATGCTTTTAACTGAAGTTAAACCTGCCAAGTTATCGTGCTGATCCATGGTGGCATCTTTCCTTATCTGATTTTTAATCTCTGTTCTAGTGTTAAGATTCATCTGCCTTACTTCACATTCGAATTACTTACAATTTACTGTGCACTTCTTTTTGTAGACAAGAGGAATTCCTCATGTCATTCTTATGTATGCATTGTCTTGTTACTATATTGTCCCAATTTTTTAGTTGCATGGAGTTTGTTATCCATGCTCGTGGTTTTGGACTGTTACAATTGAATGGACATTCACGGAGTTTTTATTGTCCTGTCCGCTATCTGACTATCACTGATACAGTGGATATTTTTGAGGGTTTCAGGTTGGGCTTTTGCTGACTCAGTTCTGCACCGTCTGGCGCCTCTCTGGATTGGTGCAAGAGGACTTGAATTTACGTGGGAGTACATTTTTCAAGGACTTGAAGCAAATGCCAATCTTGTATGTTTTATCAATATAATGTTAAATTGTGAACATTACAATATGCCATATTCCTAGTTTACAAAGAGAGCAACTTCCTAATGCTCTGGCTTCCGGTGATTACTAGGGATAGTGGTTGACAAAATATTTTCCTTGTATGTATTTCACTTATACCTTATTATCCCAGAAGGCTTACTTTTATGTTTCTGCAGGTTATGACGCTGTCCCTTGCTGCTTTAGGATCCTTGATGTGGCTGAGGAAAAACAAACCTAGGACTTTGGTGCCAATAATTTATGCATGTGCTTTGCTTCTGGCAACAATGCCATCTATCACCAGGTTACTCCTTTTTTATCAGCTCGATCATGTGTTAATGTTCTTCTAGAAAAATGTCCTGAAACACAACGTTTGACTACATTGAAACACAACGTTCCATACTTCCATGGTTCCTCCAGCATATGTGTGTCAATCTAGAGATTTTCGATTAATGCCCATTTATCGAAAAATATTTCTGACAGATCATTTTTTCAGTTAAGGACTAGATGTCCAGCTTATTAACATCTAATCAGCAAGAACTAGATATCCAGCTTATTATATTTCTGACAGATCATTTTTTCAGTTCCAGTTTTGGGTAACCCTCATTCTTCATCATTTCTTAATTTGGCAATCTGAAACCTCTTTTTATCTTGCACACAATTATTGCCTCCAAGTTTCTATTTTGTTCTAAATCTAATGCCAGTTTAGTACTCTTGTATGGAATATTTTGGTCTACTCGTCTCCTCTTTTACTCTTTGTGAATGTGGAGTTGTGGACGCTTGAGTAAGCCCAAAGGAGAACTTCGATAAAGCATGCAAACTAAGTTAATGTTTTCTGGCAGATGGCTATACCAATGGTGATTGAGTAGTATATGTTTCTAGTTTGTGATATTTATTTATTGCTTATGAAGGCTAAGCTAGGACTGATTCGTCTGGACTTATGTTTCTTGGATATGTGCCATAACCAGAGTATCATTGTTTGTTCATTACTATGATTCATTCGTTTAGTTGTTTAGTTGCTGTCCTTGCAGGGGTCATGTTTCTCCAAATTTATTAATTTTGTTTTCTTTCTTCTTCACTGTGCTAAACATGCAGTTACTTGAGGAGATCATTAGAGTGGCAGACTCCAAAGGTGGTTGGCTTCGAGCTGTTCTCCTCACTGGTCATGGCTTTCATCAGCTGGCAGCTGTTCTCAGCTTGTCAGAGACCAATGTAAGGAATGAGTTTGCAAATTGCCGGAGATTCATGCAAATTGCCGGAGATTCACGCTCCTGAGATGGCTCCTGTTGTACTTCCACAGAATTAGGATGCGCCTTTTCAGCCTTGACACTATCTTTTATGGGGGTTCGATCATAGAACTTATTATTTAGAATCCTTTTTCTGTAAGTTTTAGTGGAGAAACACATGCTCCAGTGAGTTGCCATTGTTAACAGCTCTTCTAGGCATTGAATTAAAAGTATATTTTGCCCCTGCTATGCTTCTTCTGTCAACCGCATGGCATCATCTAAAATGAAAGCCTATAACATTCAGTTCTGTCATCAGTTTATGGGAAAGTGAGTACACTAAACATGATTCAGTGCTGATGAATGATGATGATGATGTGATCATTCTGGTTTTTTGAATGTTTCAAAACCGAAGTGAACTCTGGAAGAAGAATTGGACAGACCGTAGCAAGTCTGCAATGTGTACAGCTGAAAAACCAATTGCATTTGCAGGTTCTGCCTCCAAAACGTGTTTTGTTTCAAGGGTATTCACCAATCGTCATGGGTACAAAACGAAAGCAAATTTTAATCGAAACATACATCACAGTTATATATCACGGCTTATCGGGGCCAACCAGCCATGGCTGGCCGGGCCCTGCTATGCCTCGATCGGGGTCCACTACTCCGACTCCTCGACGGCCGCCTCCACCCGGAGCAGCACGAAGCCGACGGCGACGCCGACGAGCACGAGCCCGTTCATGATGACGGCGATCCTGAATATCTCCCCGGCGGCGTTGCACTGCGCCCCGAACGCGCCGCCGCGGCTCTTCCCGCCGGCGGGGCTCAGCTTGGCCACCACCTTGGCGAACGAGTAGTCGGCGGTCTTGCGCACGCCGAGCAGGGTCACCTTGTTGAGCGCCTTGAGCCCGCTGTACGCGTTCATCCCTTCCACGTACGTCACGCCGCTCCTCTTCCTCGCCGCCGGTGCGGCGCAGGCCAGCGACGGCAGCGTTGTGGCCACGGACAGCGACGCCATTGCTGCAAGAAACCAACGATGAGATCAAACAATGTTGCAGCTCAGAACGACAGAAATCCATCTCGATGAGGGTGGTTTGCCTACCTTGTGGAGTTATGGTGGTTCTTGGCGATGGAGGAGTGTGGCCGGCAATGGCGCAGGGGGGGGTTGGAGTGGGTCAGGTTGGGAGGGGGAGGGAGGGAGTGGTTTTGTACGGGAGATGAGGGTAGGATAAGGCGCCGGCAGAATGGATGGTGGCAAGGGAGGAGTTTATCCTTTGCCTGTGAAAAGGAGAAGGCGCAATTGGTGCCAGAGGGATCCTGATTGGCCCGAGATGGTCCACATGTTGACGTGCGTTTTCCTCTCCCCGTTTCTCTTTTCCGGGCCCTGTTCGTGGAGTGCACACGCTGGCAGGTTCCTGGCTCTACTAGTACCATGTAGTACAAACTACACGCGGCATGGTAACAATGTAACATTGCACTATCAGTAAGTGTCGGACCTGTGTTTACTACGCGTGAAAATGATGCGAAAATTCTTCTTATGCTTATAACATGTGAGTCTAGTAGCAAATCGGTAAACATCAAATCAAAAGTGGTACTAATAATTAAGACTGTGTTTAGTTCCTTGTCAAATTTTTTTATGTATATGGACATACATTTGAAGCATTAAACGTAGACTAATAACAAAACAAATTACAGATTCTACATATAAACTGAGAGACGAATCTATTAAGCCTAATTAATCCGTTATTAGCAAATGTTTACTGTAGCATTACATTGTCAAATCATGGCGCAATTAGGCTCAAGATTCATCTTACGATTTATATGCAAACTATGCAATTGGTTTTTTTAAGTCTATATTTAATGCTGTATGTGTTCAAATATTTGATGTGACAAGAAAGTTGTAGGTTTGAAGGAAACTAAACACAGCCTAAATATAGTACGTAGTGCCAAACTGCCAATGTCCCAACTCCCAATTGCAAGGGCGGAAGAGCCACCAACAACCGTCGCCGCCCGCTACAATTAACAAGCCCAACGGAACCCCGCGAGTCCGCAACACAAAAGTTGGGCTGCAACCCCGTACTATTGGCTATTGCACAGGCCAGAAAAGCCTCGAAAACGGCGGGAGCGGCCAGCCCATATGCCCACGATCCCATCTCCCCTCGCATGAGCGCGCGTGTCACACACGCATCGCGACTTGGCGAGGCGGTAGCTTCCCCTGCTGCTGCGCGGTGCGCACACGCTGGAGCAACCAACCAACCAACCAAACCGACCGCCCACTGATGACTGAACGGCCGATAGGCAAAACCGTAGGAGGACCATGAGACGACGCCGTATGTACCGCGGGCATGTGCACGGTGCACCGTATGATTACGGAAAGCAACCCCCACAGGTGGACAGCCTGACGCACAGCTAGCTCTTGTCGCGGCGACAGCCTCACAGCCAGGCTTCCAAAGCTCTCGCCTCTCGACTCGTCATGCCATTCATACATGTTGCTCCGTTTGTGAATATACCGTAGGTGACAAGTTGCAGACTTACAGTATACTCCCTCCATATTTTAATGTATGACATCATTGACTTTTCGATCAACGTTTAACTATTCGTTTTATTTAAATTTTTTGTGCAAATATGAAAATATTTATATCATGCTTAAAAAACATTTGATGATGAATCAAGTCACAATAAAATAAATAATAATTATATAAATTTTTTGAACAAGACGAATGATCAAATATTGGACAAAGTCAACGGCATCATAATTACTAGTAACGGAGAGAGTGGACCTGATAATGAAGATGCAACGGATTTTCTTTCCCCTGGCGTATGGGATTACTGGTTCAGTGAAAATGATGGTTTCAGTGCATGCACTGCCAACAGCATCTCTCCTGTGGATAAGTTTTGGAAACTTTACAGAATAATCTCACTGGAACTTTGCAGAAACTACACAAAAACACTCATTTCCCACAAGTATTGCAAGGTTTCCTCGTACTGGTTTGCTGGGGGTAACCACTACCGGTATATTGCCGTTACCCTGCAGTTACCGATAAAAAACGAGAGGCTTTTACTGCAATAACCGTTCGATATTGCAATCCTATAATTGCTCCGTCCCATAAAAATCAATCTAAAATAGGAGATACGATGTTTTGTCCAAATTTATTATCCAAGAAAGATCGCATCCTATCGTCTTTTATTTTAGGGCAAGATTTATTGTGCTAGAAAAGATCACATTCTATTATCTTGCTCTAGATAGTTTATTTTAGGAGAAGAAAGTAGCTCTCATGTTCAAACTACCACTTTGATCATGACGCCTTTTTACTTACCTTGACTAGTGGCTACAGGGAGCAGCACTCTCCTGCCGGCTGCTGGGCCCTAGCCAAGCCCAAGCTCTGCCTCCCAGTGTCGCTCTCGCGCGCGCTACCGCCCCACCACAACACCATCGGCGCCTCTGATTGATGCGAGCGAAAGCCGCCAAAAAGCAAGCGGCCTTGATCGCTAGCTTCCCCTTAGCTTTTCCTGTCAAAAACGCCCCCGCGCGAGCACGCACGCTCCATTTCCCACTCATATCACATTATCACACCCAAAACCCAACTTGCAAAATGTCAGTAATAATGCAACATTTGGTCCAGCAAAAAATGACAGATAGACACAGCAGCCAAATAACAGCTGTTACCAGAACCTTCCAGCTTAGCAAGTACAGTAACAAGCCTCTGATAAGTTTTACAGGTGATCACAACAATAGAAAGCTTCCAACGTAGAACAGCATCCAGAAAATGACAGCATATTAGGAAGAGAGCAATGTTGGCCCGCAGATAAGTTTATTGTACAGATATGACAGAGCAGGACTATGGTAGCGTAATGCCAGCAGTAAAGGAAAAAAAAAGTACAGAGAAGTTGGACTGATGACAACAATGTCGAGCTCAACAGGACTACAGGAGAACTGAAAAGAGGCTGATCACCTATCATCATGCTATTCATGTTGCAAGAATCATACAAGCAAGCTTAACTTCATGGCCAATGGAGCCACTTTACAAACGAGTACATGGAAAAGATGCTGCTCAAAATAATTAGGTGGCACATATAAATCTTGAACAAAATCTACAAGCAAAAAAGCTGCATGCCTAGAAAAAAGGGAAAAAGAAGAACGAAGAAATATACCAGCCGCACCACAAGATTGCCCCTTTATGCCAAGTGGAGTCATTTTTGGGATACAAAAGCTCCAAGCAAAAGCTCCTTGACATCTCTTCTTATGTCCTCACAATTACATTGCCGCGGCCGCCATCCTCCTGTATGTATGTAGTTGCAACAGGCATAATTGAAACCCTCTAAATACTATCTCTCTGAATCCTCAGGAATTGATGATAGCCTCTGTTGCTCAAGAAATGATGAATCCAGAAATTTTGCAATAAATGCCCACAACCTGTATACATCCTCAAAGTTTGTGAGGAACCCAAGAGAAGCTGTAACCACTTCAATCCCAATTATATCATTCTTGCTACTTTTCTTCTCACGACGGCCGTTTGACGTAGGCCGACACAGGGAAGAACTGAGCCCCACATCAACCACCCCTTGTTTTTGGTTGTCCATGATGCGAATATGACTAAGAAAGCCAATGCCCAAAGAGAGTCCTTCTTTCTCTGCCAATTTTTGTACAGTTTCAGGATTGATCAGTGAAGTTCCAGTACTGCAGTCCTTTATATTGAATGCAACCGCTGCTCCCCGTTCATATTTGATCTTTGGACCGTAGATGTAAACAAGGGGCACCCCTTCACCATCTCCGGAATCAGGCAAGCGAAGTTGCAGTAGTGAGGTCACCAACCAGTTGATAAGGTACCGCAGTCTTAACGTAGTCTTACTGAGACCTAGCTGGTTCACATGATCAAGATGCTTGCAAATAATTTCAGGTTCTCGCCTGCCATCCTGAATATCATCATAGTCACTGTATTCTTCATCATCATCCTCATCTCCCATTGCATATCCAGATGTTTCTGCAGTTTCCGAATTGCGACACAGCCTGCTATCCTCCATGCTGAATGATACCTTGCGGCCCATACTTGACACTCGCTCTGCTTCTTCCACTCCAACAAACCTGCCACCATTGAATCTGCTATTATGTGCTTCTCTCCTTCCCAGTAGACGGAAGTCCCCTTCATTTTCCCTTCTGATGGCACTATCTTTGGCTTCTGAACAAATCTCCGAAGTGGAGCCATTCCCACGGGCTGTGCAACCCCCAAAAACAGAGGTTGAGCTACCTTCTGCAGGGCCATTAGCACAAGAGAACTTTACAAACCTTTTGTTTTGTTTACCATCTTGATCTTCTTCAATCTCACTGATCTTGATAGGAACAACATTCTTGATACCATTTTGTGAACAATCTTCCTCAGTAAACTCCTTCCCATGTTCTAGCTCTTGTGATACTGATCTCACAGCGGCATCAAAAGACACAACATGGTTGTCAGGAATAGGGCTCCTTCCCAGTTTGGACGGAGCCTTTGGCGATGTCTTCTTCACATTCTTCCTACCAGAAAACCAAGACGCTGGCAGAGGAGATCCTAATTTCCCCTTGCTTGACTGTTCTGAATGGTCTGAACCAAGCGGACTCTGGCCCAAATCAACCCAGAAAGAGTTCTCCGATGACTCATCCTCACTGAACACTGGGCTCTTCATCACCTCCCCTACAGAAACACTCTCATTCTCCTCATATATCGTGCTGGCACCATCCCTATCAGAGCTGTCCTGGTCCATTTCATCCTCGATGACCTCCCTCACCTGAGCTGATGAATAAGCACCTGAGAATGCAGGCAAGTGCGTTGCATGGAGACTGTTCGACGCTGAACCCTCCTCGATTGGGATGATTGTATCATCCTCAAGGCCATCCAGAACACCATCAAACCCATCGACCGAATCACTCAAATATTGAGGGAAGACCGGCATGATCCGCACCATCCCTGTACCCGTCCCGCCATTTGGGCTCTGCAAGCACGACATGACCGACTTCTTGATCAGCAAGCAGCCAAAGCCCGTCGGGTCAGCCCCAAACACCCTGTAAAATGATGTGATGATGAAGTCTGGCCGGAACAAAGACAACCCCAATGAGTCCATGTCCTTAGGCCCCAATGCCCCGGCGTCCAGCAGGACATGCCAGTGATTCTGCTGCGCCAATGCCATCCATTGATACGAGTACTTCGCTCCGGTCACCCTCGACTGCACCGGGAACACGAATAGCCCCGTAGCGGAGTCCTTCTTGCGCCGCCGCTTCTTGGTTGAGATCAGCTTCCGGAGCTCGGTGGAGCAGATCTTGAGGGTAGGCCACTTGAACCAGGCGGAGTAGGCCTTGGCCCCCTTGTCGCGCGCCGACTGCGCCATCCAATTCACGGACTGGGACTCATGGTCGAACATGGTGAGCAGCCGTTTGTTGGTGCCGAAGGGGTAGCACTCGGCGAGCAGCCGGAACGCGGAGCCGCGGCTGACCGTGAAGACGAGGCAGTACTCGGACTCCGGGATGTTGAGGTACTCCATGATGCGGGCCTTGACGTCGTGCTCGCAGGTGCCCTTCTCGGCGGCGCCGTAGAGCGCGTGGTTGCTGAGGTTGGCGGTGATCTCAGACAGCGTGAACGACGCGGTGGAGTCGGAAGGGTTGCAGCTCTGGAGGTAGGAGAAGAGGCCGAAGCCGCAGTAGTCGAGGCATACCTTGTCCAGGTGCGGGTACTCGTCGGCGCGGAGGCGGTCCACGTCCGCCGCCGACGAGTACTTGGGGTACATGGACAGGAACGTCGCGAGCGCCTCCTCCAGCGCCGGGAGCGCGTCGGGCGACAGGAACGCGCGCTCCGCCGCGACCGCCGTCGCCCGCAGGAACTCGCGCTGCGCGTTGAGCCGCGCCAGCGACCGGGACCGCCCGACGCCGGACCCCTCCTCCCCTCCACCGTCCTCCCCGCCTCCGCCGCCGCCGCCGCCGTCGAGGAGCGCCGCGTCGCGGGACTTGGCGAGCGACCCGTCCTCCGACGCCTCCTCCAGCGCCTCCCGCAGCTTGCTCTCCTGCAGCCGCCGCCCGCTTCCCCCCGCCGCCCCTCCCGCCGCCGGCGGCCGCGGCGGCCGGTTCTTGAGCAGCGTGGCGCAGTTGGCCAGCGGCTTCCATAGCGACAGATGCATCACCTCCCCTCCCCTCCCCTCCTAAACCATCCGATTCCCCCTCCTCCTCCTCCTCGGGATCAAACCAAACCAAACCAAACCGCGATCGAATTCCGCCGCAAAGCAAGAATTCCCCCCGCGACTCAGGGGATCGGCGAACGCTAACGATCGGGTTCGGGATGCGCGCTCCCCCGTACGGAATCTGGAATTCTGGATCAAGAACGGAGCAGAGAAGGGGAGAGGAGAGGAGTGAGAGGAAGAGAAGAAGAGGAGAGGAGAGGAGTTAATTGGAACACACCAACTCGCCTGCACGGAATTAAAAGCAAGGGGTCCATTTGAGCATTTAATGTCGATTCCAATAAATTTTGTTGTAATTTTCTTTTCTTTTTCTTTCATATCTCTATTTCAATTTTTTTTACTTGGTTCATTTATTAAAGTTCATCTCCTGATTTGCCTCTCGTTTAAATGAACTCTGTACTGGATCCATTTAATTCCCATCTTATATTGGCGGATCTTTACTGACTGGGTACAGCACTGCAGCATCCTATCCCAGCTCACACAGACAAATTAAATTAAGTCCACTAATGATTTTACATGATGTGATTTTTTTACTTTTCAAAAAGGAGTCCACTGCATTTGATTTTTCACTTCGGATTTGGTGTATGATCTGGAGGGCTGTTGAATAATCTGTGATGGTTTGAATAATTGGAGGCTTGGTTTGGTGGAAAAAGAATGGGATGCAATTTTGATGGTCATGATCATTGACTTCTTCCCGGAGATATTCCTTTTTCATGGGAGATCTTTCATGGCAGTCCTCTAGGCTTATTGTTTTTGCATCCTAGAGTCTTGGTTCAGGTTCAAAAAAGCTCAGTCACATTGCATCAAGAATTGGGGCCCGGCCTAATTATCATGCTAGTGGGCTCCTATCTCTAATCCCACATGTTTATTTTGAAAAAAATTATGCACAAATATCTTTTCTTCTAGAACATCGAACGAACAAAATATTTAAACAGAGCATCATGCAAGTATATTTTCACAAAAGCTACATATGATAGAACCAAATTTATCGTAAATACAACATTTGATAGGGGTCGAGGAGGGGGTGAGGGGAAATATGAAGAAAAAAGATAGCGGAAGAGAAAATGATTTCTCATTTTTATCTATATGCGGTAAAACATAGTGTTGGGCACACTAGAAAAAAAAAGGAACATAACTCGGAAAAAAATATAGTGCATGGAAACTACCGTTGGATCGAGAAATGGATGTCCGAGATTCGTCCATGCCACTATGAGTTAAAATTTAACTCGCAGATTCGTCCATGCCACCATGAGTTAAAATTTAACTCCCAGTAAAATTTTAACTCATGAATGAATCTGCGAGTTAAATTTTAACTCAGGGTGACGTGGACGAATTTCGGACGTCCATTTCTCGATCCAACGGTAGTTTCCAACTTTCCACTACATATGTGTTTGCACTACATATTTTCGCACATAACTCAGCTCTTCTAAGACCCAGATCTTCCCCTTGCTTCCAACTCCTTACGATATTATCAAGGCTATACATGGGATGAGCATTTTTGTATATATCATCTTTCCTCTTCTTTTTTTTTTTTGCCAACATCATCTGCTATAACATTTGTTATGAATTGCGGCAGGGTTTGCTTAGTGGAGGAATATGATCAGACAGTAAAAAATATATAGATTGCATATCTAGCGTAAACTTGAGACAGTTGGCCGGTAACCTTATACATGTTCAGACAGTTTTAGGGTAATTAGTGGGTGTGGGGAGAAAAAAAAGGAGAAGCAAAGACCACTCTAGTTCTTTATATATGCCTTGAGAGACATTGCAATCAGCTTTATATGCACAAGCATCCAAATGACACTTTTTTTTCTGATGCACAGGTAACGTCTTTTTTACTATGTCAGCTATGCTGTACTGCTCCTATTTTGGTCCAGATTATGCTAGTAGCAGAATGTCCAGGTTATTTTGGCCTGTTTAGATCCCAGACAAAATTTTTCACCATGTAATGTTTGGACATATGCATTGAGTATTAAATATAGGGAAAAAAATCTAATCACATAGATTGTGTGTAAATTGCGAGACGAATCTTTTAAGATTAATTGCTCCATGATCTGATAATGTGGTGCTACAGTAAACATTTACTAATGATGGATTAATTATGCTTAATAAATTCGTCTTACAATTTACAGGCGGAATCTGTAATTTGTTTTTTTATTAGTCTACGTTTAATACTTTAAATATGTGTCAGTATATTCGATGTGACACGCCAAAAACTTTTCACCCTTCGATCTAAACACGGCATAAGGGATTACTTTTGGAATCCGAGCTATAAGTAGGGACGTTCTCTGTTGGCTTCCTCCATTATCAAGTACTACTAGATGATGTTTTAAGATAGGCACAATATAACATTTTAACTCATTAATATGTATAAATATAGTTCTTTTACATGTGAAAATGATATGGGGCTGGTATATTTTCTCATGAAAACTATTTTCATATATGTCATAGTTTAGTTAATAAGAGTGGGGGTGAGGTGATGTTGGGTACTACCCAATTCTCAAATAGACGTTCGTGCTAGAATGCGTGTGATTAAACCTTAAAACTTTAAATGATTAATTAATATGTAAATATTAGGATTTGAAATTATAACACGATGAGGGTAGATTTGCCATGAAAGCTATTTCAATAATGTTATATTATTAATAGATTTTATAAATATATAGTTAGGAAAATTGATAAAACATGTACATTGAAAGTGCAGAAGCAGTATAATTCGTTATCAGGATTTATGATATCTGATTGTTGACGTGTTTTTAAGATAACAAGGCTCTAGCCGATAGAATATGTTTCTAAAAAACAGGTAATATAAAACTACTCCTTCATCAAAAAAATATAAAGGATTTGAGGTAGATATGACATATCATAATAAAATCTATTGGGATGTATCCAGGGTTTCCCTAACCGCCAGCAACTGCGCGGTTACCGCGGTTACCGGGCTTACCGTGGGGTACAGTAATATAAATACCGCGGTAATCTCCTTAAATTCAAATAAATTTAAAAAATAATTTAAATTTTTAATAAATTTTGCAAAGTTTTGTACGGTTAGCGCAGTTATTGTGCGGTAACCGTGCTTACCACCGGGGCGCGGTAACCCCAGCCCCGGCGATTTGGGAAACGCTAAATGTATCATATCCACCCAAAATTCTTTACATTTTGAGACGGATGGAGTATAATCTAAACTACAAACAATAATAAGTTCCAAAAAGCAACTAGAGTCAAGCGCATGATAAGTAATGATTAGCCATAATCAAGTACACATAAATTCTAGACAACCTCCATATAGATAGAAGCTTCGTTTAAACGATCCGTACACAGTTTCGGACTCCAAACGGGCCAAATTTCTCCATCAGAAATAAACACGAAAGCAGAAAAATACGAACAAGTCCCCTGCTCCCCTGAAGCGTCCATGTCACTGTCTTCGTACACACAGCTTCTCACACGTGGAACCGCTCGATCACACAGCAATTTTGCACTGCTCCCAGGAAGTCAAAATGCTCAAAAACGATCGGCCAAAAATGTCCTTGCTGCGTCCGTGTCATGTTTGCGTCTCCTCTGAAGACTTGTGTGCTGCTCTGGTCTGAATGTGGATGAACTCCGTTTCTGAATAATCGGGTCAAGAAAATTAAAAGAACGGTGTGTGAAAGTGTTATCAGGATCTACATTTTGTCCGTGTTCCTGACGAAAAGTTACAGATAAAAGAGTAACAGGTTTATCGTCTCTTTGGATCTTAGCGCCTCTGAACGTGAAGAGAGAAAGAATACAGTAGAAGATCCAAGTACTTTATTTTTTTTATCAGAACTTCACACGAGCAATTGTTAACAATCGGGGAGATGACGGATTAAATTGGACGCTTCTCTATCTACCTGAAGTATCTGAACCCGAAAATTCAGAGAAAACACATCATTTTCGCAGTGAAAACGATCCTGCCATGCGCGTGGAACGGCGAATTGGTCGTCGATCAACTGGGAAACCGGCTTTTTAGTTTTCTGCCAAGTAAACGCCGGAGAAATGCGCTCTCGATGACCAGGAGTGATAGCGATATTATGCAGCTCCATCCTGAGCATGCAGGCATGCATGTCCTGAGCTTCGATTACAAGGAACAGGATTGTCAAAAGGACGGGGCCAGTGCCATGCAAGCAAAATACCGTACCAAATCTCTACTACTTCGTCCGTCTCATATTATAAAACATTACTTTTTTCTAATCAAACTTGTATAAGTTTAACCTGGTTTATAGTAAAACATAGCAATATTTTTAACTTAAAACATTCTATCAAAATATATTTAACATTATATTTAATTAATCTGATTTAATGTTATAGATTTTGCTATATTTTTTTATAAACTTGATTAAACTTAAAGAAGTTTGATATAGAAATAGTGAAAGCATCTTAGGTTGCGTTCGGTTATGTGGGTTGGGAACTCATTTCCTCCACATGGAAAACGGAGCGGTCCATTAGCGCATAAATAATTAAGTATTAGCTAATTTTTTTAAAAAAGGATCAATATGGTTTTTTAAGCAACTTTCGTATAGAATTTTTTTTAAAAAAACACACCGTTTAGCAATTTGAAAAATATGCGTGTGGAATACGAGGGAGAGGAGTTGGGAACAATGAGCAAAGAACACAACCTTATTATAAATCGGAAGTAGTAGTTGTTGCCTTGCCTTGTCAAGTTGCTGAAGCTTGGTGCCCTTGGAGAGTTGTGGCAGGTAGATTCTTTTGCATTTTTGTGTATGCCTCGTGTGACAAATTTGTCAATGTGTCGCAATGGAATTGTACCTTCTAAATCGAAGCATATTGGATAAATGTTTTTGACTATACACCCTTTCGGTGCTTCTCACTAGACTATCATTTTCCATATGAAAAATTTTGTTTGAGTGGGTTCAGAATTGAAACCATGTGGAGTGATGAATGCCCCACATGTGTTGGTTTTATAATTTTTTATGAGGAAGGAGGGTGTGAAGGTCTGAAGGATGGAATGCAGAGCCACCATGAGGTCCAAACTTGGAATGCGGGGAAAATATTTAGACCTGGTTTAGTTCCGAACTTTTTCTTTATCACATCAAAACTTTTCTATATACATAAACTTTCAACTTTTCTATCACATCGTTTCAATTTTAACCAAACTTCTAATTTTAGCGTGAACTAAACACACCCTCAGACTCCTGTAAGAATTAAGCCTCTCATCATTTTCTATACAATTTATAAACTCTGAAAATATGAAGAAACCAAAAATAATTTTATCAGTAAAACATTTATATCCGTGTTCTTTAATATTTAAATGCAATACTGAAAAAATAAATTATAACGAAAAACCTTAAAATTAACTGTAAAATTAAGTTTCAAATTTTTTGTTTTGGTTGCAGCTGATAAGTCAATAAAAAATCAATGTAAAACTCATGTGCTCTAAGTGACGCCTCAATGGTTAACTAGTCTCGCAATACTATTACTAGGTAGATTTGGGCGATTAAAAAAGGTAACTAAAAACTTGCAAAACCATAAAACACAACAATTTGTAGCCTGCCAACACTCCTTCAGAAACTTCTAGTAGTTGGTTTCAGCTGGAAGAATTGTCACCGATCGATTTGTCGCCCCCCTGCAAAAGCGACGCAGCCCAACAGCTCCGGTCATTGACTCAAGGACTATTGACAGATCGGCCTGCGTGCGAGCGGCGAGTGCACATCTCTGACGTGGATGAAATGCCATCGACTATTGAAAATTCAGGCTGCATTTGTCCAAGCACGATTAACTTATGTCAAGGTTTGGTAGTATATAATTGTCAACCGGTCTAGGGTCAATCTGAAAACCCGGTTGAGTTTCTTATCGGTATAACGTAATTCTGACACCGTCTTTTAAAGAATAGACATGAGCTCAATTTCATAATGCACATACAGTCTGGCTCTTAGTTTTGTTTATGGTCATGTACAGAATGTTCAAAGTACATCAGCTCAAATTGAGAGACCTGGCCAAAGCAATTTTAGAAAGATGAATAATTTGTAATACTAAGCCTCTCCAAATAGTGTTTACAGTTTAAACTTGTGATACTTCGTTGGAGTTGTATATCTGTTACTACCTCCATTCCATATTAAACCTCTCCAAAATAATGTTTACAGTTTAAACTTGTCAAACACAGTGTCGCCTTTAGTTGGAGCTATATCTATTACTATACCACCTTCATCCTATATCACAACTACCTTTTCCATTTAAAGTACTATTTCTGTCATTCAATTTTAAATGCTAGAGAAAGTGATAATATGATATGGAAGGAGTAGAAACAGTTAAATTCAGACCAAACTACTTTGATGTAGTCATCAGCTATGTCCTATGCGAAGAGAATCTCTTCGAGATCGGGGTAACATTTAATTATGCACTACGTCAACGTTGGCGATCACCATGGCTGCTCTAGGCTCTAGTAGCTCCATTAGAAGCATCAGAAGGTCATCTTCTGACCCACATCAACTACCATTTCGTCAACCAGATGAGGCAGACATGTAGGTTCCACTGCTGTGCCGGCAAAGTCTAATTTGAGCCTCCAATAATTGGTTATGAGCTGATCAAGATAAGTACTATGTTGGATTAGTTTTTGTGATTCTATTGGTCCACTGTGCATGAACACCTAATGTGTCCTGTAATAAGACATAAAGGGTGTCAAACTCTGTAACAGTGTGGCAATATGCATGCATGGATAGACTTAATTATAGCCAATCATGGTGTGATGACTCTGATGATGCACTAAGGTTGCAATGCTACTGGATGGGAAAGGGAATAGATGCATGACCACAGCCTTAAAAAAACAGCAATTAGATTACTTATTGATTAAGATAAAAAAAAGGCTGAGGACAAATTAAACTAAGTTAGGTCAATGACCATGGATGACGATCATTCTCATATTCTTTTTCTTCCCATGTGGAGCATCCCTGGTACTCAGCTATTTAATTATAAAACAACATGGCGGCATAGCTTTCTTTCTGATGGAACAATCTCAACCCTACCAATTATGTATAGTTTCAGTCTATTCAGAAGTTAGTTGCAAGGAATTAAGCTTTGCTGGTTAAGACTTAAGAACAATCCATTTAATTCAACCAGATGTTGTACAAAAAGATGTGACCTTTGGGCTTTGGGTCATGGCTCTTGGTTGGTTCTGCCTGCGTGGCATTGCATATAGTAATTTGATAAATATAAGTAAGAGTCAAAAGCCAAAATATTTCTCTGGAGCAGTCAACTGAGGAAGTACCTACCATGATATCACTGCTGCTAATTGTCATTATGTTGTTTCTCAGGGTCCATGTGTTTTTTCTCCTCACCATCAGAAGGTTGATAAAGGTTTCTTGTCACAACTCACAAAAAAAGCTCTTGGCCAAAGCATGTATTGGGGGTACCTAACAACTGCTTTCCATGGCTTCTTTACAGCCATGGCCCATGAGTGGCTGGCCAGCTGCAACTGAGGAAAGATTTCGTTTGTGCAGTTGCAGCTGTCTGATTAATTTCGTCTAACCATCTGATATAAATCAACTGATGGTCCAAAGACAGTTAGAAAAACATCGTCTTACATAATCTCCCCTGTAGACTTGTAGACTAGTAGCTTGAGCTTGTGTTTTTACTTCCAACTTCCAAGTTTCAGATGGTTTAGAAAAAAAGGGGGTCCAAGTTCCAGATGGACTAATATGTGAGGCTATTTTGCCTTTCGGAAAAGAAGCTCTATCTGCTTGCCTACTTTCTCCTTTGAACTAGGATAATCGATTAAAGCCTGCAACTTTGCTGTAAGCACTTGTTCCTGAAACTGTACCTCTGTTCCAGACTGGACATATGGAGCCCATACTAGAACCCGTCAACTAACCAGTAACCACGTTAGTTATCTCAGCCTCAATCCCAGGCACACGATACTCCGGTTGTACAAGTTATCAACATTGTATGATTCCAACACTTAACTGCGGAAAATTACTAAGTACTCCTCCATTTCATATTATAAATTATTTTAATTTTGATCAAAATTAAATTGCTCTAAGTGTAACCAAGTCTATAAAAAAAGTAATAACATTTCAACCCAAAACAAATACAATATATGATAGTGCATGTTTGTATGAACTTTTTAATAAACAATCATTGCTTGTGGATGATGAGATAACATGCTTGCATATGTTGAATTTTAGAGTTAGTGGATTCTAACTTTATATAAAGTATAGATAAACATAAAAAGATATATTAAACAATCAAAAGTAATTATACGTTTATTCTTAGTGGCCTAAGCTAAGACTGAAAAGTATCTAGAATAAACTCTTCATTACCAATGACATGTTCAACAGGCCTAAGCTAAGACTGAATATGCCCTAAATTTGAATCCTGACTGTGGCTTATAAACTAATGAGCGGATAATGAGATATGACAACACTACAAATGATTTCACGCTTATGACTTCGACAACGTCGCAAATAATTACACGCTTGTCAATTTGCTTGTGTTGTTGTTAGGCTTTTCTTATTACCAGTCATTGCACGGTTATCGGACTTAGTTTCGATGCGGAAATAGTAAGAACCCAGTAACCCTACCAAGTTAAAAAAGAACTTTTTGATAAATTTTATTTGGTTTTCACTATTTGCTATGGTAACCGTCCCCCAAAACGGTAAAGAACCCTTGGCTGTTGCCCGTCGCGTTGCAACTGGAGGCTGAGCAGCCTAGGAGATCGATTGGGCTTACTCACATGTGTGACGTCGTTCTCAAAAAAAAAAAAAAAAACATGTGTGACGTCCCGGAACAGGCTGCAGTTTCAGCCACAACCGTCGTTAGCCAGCCCATCTCCAGAGTTGCCCATGGGCCGTGGGCGGGCGCGATCGCGATCGCGGAGCGCTTTCCCGCGACCCGTTTCACGACTCGTTCTACACGGGAAGCCCACGGGAATCCGCCAAACCAACGGCTCCCGTCCCGTCGCGCCGTCGCGCGGTCGTTGCCAAGTGGCTGTGCGCCGCGCCGATGGGATCTCCGAACAGCGGCGCTGCGGCGGTGTTACGGCTTCCCTGCCGGTTTTGCCCCGCGGCCGCGACGACGATGCGCGACGTACACGTATAAAGGCCACCATGCACACCTGCTCGTCCTCCGCACGATAGGCAGCCACACGCCAACATACACAGCACACTCACTCACCCAGCACGCACGCCGCGATGTTGCCGCCCACCGCCACGCTGTTGCCGCTGCCGCTGGCGCGAGCGGCGCCGGCCCGGCTCTTCTTCCGGGCCGTTTCGTCGCGCGCGCGCGGGCGCGGGCGCGTCGTCCGTGTCGGGAGACACGGGGCGCCGGAGCGGGAGGCCGCCCTCAGCTGGCGCGGCGCCGCCGACGAGTCCGTCAATAAGGAGAAGCATCTCGTCGAGCACGCCAAGGACCGGATGTCCGGTACGTCGTCCGGTGAACTTTTTCTCGTGCCATCTGATTATCTGACATGGGCACAGGACACCAGTGGTCATAACCAAATGTTGGAGTACTTAGACCGTGTTTAGAATCAAACTTTTTTTTAAAATTTTTAACTTTTCCATCACATCAAATATTTGAACACATACATGGAGCATTAAATCTGGACGAAAAAAAATAATTGCACGGTTTGCGTGTAAATCGCGAGACGAATCTTTTGAGCTTATTTGACAATGTCGTACTACGATAAACATTTGCTAATAACGAATTAATTATGCTTAATAAATTTGTCTCGAAATCTGTAATTTGTATTTGTTTTATTATTAGTCTATATTTAATATTTTAAATATGTGTTTGTATAATTAAAAAAAATTATTACACGAACTAAACACAGCCTTATTCGCAGATTACTGCACGACGCTCAAAGGCGAAGAGTGCTGCAGCTGCTGGGACGCTGTCGAAGAATTCAATAAACTCGAGGTGTGCTATTAACCGTGCTGTTTGGGCAATCTAGCGAGTTAGGACTTAGGAGTATCGATCGATTACCACTAATAATATTTGATTAACCCCTGTTAGTTTTTCAACGATTTGATGTGCAGATGGAGCTGCCGAGAGCGGAGCTGGAGACGATGGTGAAGGATGCCGGCGGCGACATGGGCCACCTAATCAGCGCCATCCACCGCCGTGCGCAGCCGCGGAAGACGGCCGGCGAGTCGTCGTCGTCGTCGTCGTCTCCGGGTGATCACTCCACCAAAACCAAACCTTACTTCCCTGCGCCGGACGAGCTGCCCAAGACGGCAGAAGAGCTCGAGGGAGAAACGGAAGCTGCCATGCCGGAGTCCACGCACACCAGGCTGCTCAGAAGAATGGCAGATCATGACTGAAGTGATCAAGTGAAGATGTGCTTTACCTGAATGCAGAGCCCTGTCATACTCTGCTACTCTGTAATTACAGGACACGTATAACACGGTCCATGTATCATCAAGCTTGCTAGCTTGGCAGATATTGCGCTAATCATAGATATGCTAATATACATGTATAGCTTTCAAATGAGCATTCTGATTCTGTCTGAAAATGTTGCTCCATATGACCATATCTTTCTACTAGTTTCTACGAGCTGCACACACCACCTGGGTCCCAGCCATCATTTGGCCAAATAAGCTAGACTTAACAAATGTATCAACTACACGTATAATATCAATAACAAATACGACGAGTCACTAGTCAAAATCTGTACACGTCGACCCTTCTTGCCGTGGTTTATTATACGCGGGTAGCTGTAACCAAGTTCGAAACCGACGGCTCAGATCCCACCGTTTTGGATCCCGGGTGCGCAGACGCTGGAAAAGTCTCCGAAAGCCGAAGTATCCCAAGATATTTTAATCCCTCCCGTCTTTATTTTCGCTAATAGGACAACTTGAAGGTTGGAATTGCAAAACAAAAATCCAAAACAAACAAAATAAACTATCTCGCGGCCAATCCTTATCCGTTTCGTGCGCTTTCCGCTACTGCTGCTATATATATAGGCCGCGAGCTGATCCACTCGCCTAGTTCCATCCTTCCCAAAATCCACCGGAGAAGTAGACGATTAGCCGGGGACCACGCCGGAGAAAAAAAAAATGCTGTCCTCCACCGCTCTCCGGCCGCTGGCGCCGGCGACGCCGCCGGGGCAGCCCGCCACGGCCACGGCCACCGCGGCTGGGCGGCGCGGGTCGGCGGCGGGGGTAGTGGCTCGCGCGGTGCGGAACTACGACTCGATCCCCAAGCGGGAGCCCTTCAGCTCGAGCCGCAGCGTCCTCGACGAGTTCCTCAGGCAGGAGAAGCCTCTCGTCCAGCGCACCAAAGACCAGATCACAGGTAACGCTGCTGGGTTGTGTTGCTGCTTTAGCCGAGAGCCCGAGTTATCACCTCACTGCCTGTTTTGTAATATTTTGGGATTATTTTACTGCGTGGGATGCGGCTTCCTGCCGAGGTTTAGGCCACTTGCTGTTTAGTTTTAGTAGCAGTGCATGCTCCAGTTCTGAGATCTAAGTTGCTTTGGTAATGTCTTAGTAGGATTCGTGATAATTTCTTAGGACCAGTGATGCTGCCAGATCAAACTAAAATATACCCCTACTAAATGTTGTGTGAACAAGCATAAGAATTAAGTAGTGCTACAAGCCTACAATTAGCGTGTAATGCAAGATGTAGAGGCGTAAAACAGTTTCTTCAATTGGAGATTTAGGGTCTTAAATAGATGCTTTAATTTCAATGCAAGATGAAATTCATGTTGCTGATGTCTGTAAGGTTGTGCTGCAGTCAAACAGAGGAAGAGTTGTTCTGTATTATATATAAATCATTTAATCATTATATGCAATTATTGGCTTTCGAGGCCAAATGTACAGAGCTAATACAGTGATCTGAATAAAATTTCAACTAGATGAAATGAGGATGGAAAGGCACAAAGAAAATTCAATCTGTCGTGATCTGTAGGCTTGTCCCCTTTTGAGGTTCTTCTCTGCTGTTGGTCGTTTCATCAATCTTTTGTGAGATGTAAACCTATGTAAAACGTCAGCCGGGTTGGCTCTTTTAGACTGCCAACATTCTGTATGCTTACCCTTCTTAATACAAGGATACACAATCCTCTTGCATATTTGTGGAAAAAATGATTTGCGGCTTGTGTGAATGTGATTCAGTTGGAACCTGATTTAAGTAGGTTTGTGTCTGCAACATCAACTGCATAAGTTGTCTAATCATTTCCTAACAATGGTTCCTCTGATCTGGATACAGATTATTGCACAACCCTAGAAGGTGATGAGTGCTGCAGCTGTTGGGATGCTTACTTTGAACTCAATAAACTTGAGGTTTGTGCAATTCGTATTGATTGTTGTACAATAATATCAAGATTATTAAGCTTGCAGTCTACTTGGACTCAACGAATTAACAGGGTTTCTCCATTTGTGACAGCAAGAGCTACCCAAAGAGGAAATTGCAAGGATGGTGAAGGACTCCGAGGGAGATCCAAGGTACCTGATCAATAGCATCCATCACCGTTCAGATCTAAGAAAGAAGATGGCTGAGAAATCTCATAATTCACTATCATCGAACTCCCTGGGGCAAGCTGCGAAGCCAAGGCCTTTCCCTGTGCCTGACGGATTGCCGAAAACACAGGAAGAGCTTGCTGAAGAACAGGAGGCCCTAATGCCGGAGTCCTCCTATACGAGGCTACTGAGAAGAATGGGGAGATTTCCTGATTGGTATACGCCTCGCCCAGATCATGAAACCGACTGAATCAAGTCATCAAGCATCCATATACCGCTCCTTGTGAAAATTTTGTATGGGGTGCCGGATAGTTATGATGCCTGAAGTTCTGTGGTTTGGGTAATGCACTAAGGTTCAGCATGGTAGCTATCCAGGTTAGATTGCTGTTGCCTGCTTTACTGAATGTATAATGTCGTGTGTTTTATGCTGTTGAGGTCTTCCCCTCAGGATTCAGATAGCTCCTTCCCTGTAAACTCAAGCAATGTCCCATGAGATAGCTTGCACAAATTTGTCTTTCTGTATATATATATATGTTCTGGACTAGAGTTTCTGAATCTGTTTCCTGGTTCATTGCTAACGGAGTAGGAGTTAATGATCAATTTTCGATGGTTGTTTTCCAGTTGAACAGAGTATGCTTGCAGCACAGTTTTGAGTTCACAGAGAAATACAGCGCAGGTCATGCCTAAATTGCAGGCGATTTCACTTGTTTCATCTTGGCTACGGAAGAAGAGAATTCAGAGAGCAATCCCGTTCTCTCTTTTGCAGGCGATTCTCGTTTGCGTCATTTTTCACCGACGGGCGATGACGTCAGCAGCGAGAAACTCTTGACCCATAAATACCCCCGCGCTATGCGCGAAACCCCGTAGCGCCCACCGCCAAGACCGCCCGCAATTCGGCGCAACCGCTAGGGGCAAATCCGTCCATCCATTCGCCCCGCCACGCGCCGGGAACTCTTCGTCTTCCTCGAGAACCTCCCGCCATGTCGCGCTTCAGGGTCGTGGAGGATGAAGCGGAGGCGGACCTGCAGGCCTTGGCGAGGCGCTTCAGCTTCTCCTCACCCTCCTCGCCCTCGCCCTCGCCGCCCTCGTCGTCGCGGAAGCCGCCCCTTCCCCCTCGCCGGTCGCCCCAGAAGCGGCCGGGGCTCCCCACGATCCCGGAGAATGGCCCACCGGCGGGGACGGCGACGGCGACGGCGACGCCGAAGCGAACGCGGCCACCAACCTCGACGTGCGCCCCGCCGCCGCCGCCTCACGCGAGGCACGCTCCGATGACGGGTCAGACGCCGGTGGCTGGCTCTCGGCCGTCTCGCCCGCCGCGCGGGCGCGGCCAGATGGAGGTGGATAGCCCTCAGCCGTCTCGTGCGCAGCACACGCCGCCGGCGGGTCAGAGGCAGGTGACTAGGCACCCGCCGCCGGCTGCGCGGACGATGTTCCAAGAGTCTCCCGTTGCGTCCGTGTCCCCGCCTCAGCAGCAGCAGGTGGCCGTGCCCGTGTCGGCTGCGTTGAGGGAGTTCGAGCGGCGTCGCGCGGCGGCGGCGGAGGCGGCATTGAGGCAGCTGCAGCTGCAGGTGTGGGAGGCAGCGCGGCAGCAGTCGCAGCAGCTGAGGCTGTACACGGTGGAGGGAAGGGCTGCGGGGTACGGGACGAAGTGGGTGGAGCTGCATCCGCAATCGCAGGAGCTTCTGCTGCACATCGAGTAGGGTTTGCTCCGCAGTCTTGATCTTCCATTGGGGGATTGGGGCGATGTTCATCGCGTTCTTCATTTTTTGGAGAATCCGATTTGGGGCTCTTTTTCGAGATTGCATTGCATTTTCCCCTTTTTTTCGGTAAGGTGAACAGGAGAACGCATTCCATTATTAAGATGTGAATCGTGGAAATTGTTCGTCGCATCGCGTTTTTGATAATCTTCGGAGACGGTCTGAATCTTTTGGCTTCTTTTTGCTCCATTGTCGTCGAAGTTTATTTTCTGGGTTTCGATGAGATATCTGTGGCGATTTTTACATAATTTAGGGATCAATATGGGTTTCTTGTCTTTTCATTTTTCCCCTTTTCTGAAAGAAGGCAAGGGCAGATCAATGGGGGTTTCCGTGTTTATGTATCTCTGTGCTTTGTCTAAACTTCCATTGCTCTACGATCGTCACCTGGTTAACCTGTGATTTTCAGGAACAAGATGAGGGAGTACAAGCATGAGAGCGATCTGTTGGACCAGTGCAGCCGCCTCTACGACCCATCAGTCTCTAGCAGGAGTTTTGAGCTGTATGCTACCCAGATTTCTCAGGTTTTGTTTACTTCTTGGGCTGTTATTTGGTACTACTAGTTACTTTGGAAATGTTTTGGTCCCCACATATTAGTGTAATACCATGAAATCATTGCTTTACTTGCTTGTACGCTTTTTATTAGGTATATAGCTTTTGCGCTAGTCACCACTCATCAACTATATTTTCAGTCTTCACAGATCAGTTGAGTACCAGCTGATATTCAATGTTCTTAAGTGTAATGTGCATATCTTTGGTTGAGTAATGACTTAATGTTACTTCACAAATGTGCAAGATATCAATATTCTGCAGGACGAAAATTATCAGTCTCAAATAGTTGGGGGGCGATATGATGTATTTTGTTGAATGTACACTTGTACAGTACAAAAAAGGATTTTACTGGCCTTGACTTCAGCCTCCTTATTGATTAGGCTACTTTCTGAAACTACTTTATATTGAAAATATGTTCAAAACTAAAAGAGGAAGGAATAGTTCATGAATCCACTAGTTGAAATAGGGCGTTCAACTTTATTCTTTGTTTGTAACAGGAGGATTTTCCTTTCTGAAACAGGAGATAGGATCAACCTCCACCATCATGGACAGGGAGATGGTTTCCATTAGGAGCTTAATGGCTGTGGTCAAAGAAATGATGCGGAACACAGATTCGGCTATACGCTCATATCAAAAGCTGAGACCAAATTTCATCCGTAGATATTCTGGAACTGCAAATACTGGTTTTGCTCATCATGCTGGACCATCTGGTGCTCCAACTTATTTCAATCAACCCTCAGCAATTGTGCCAACATTTGATTTCTACAGTGGTGTTGCAATGTGGCCTTCTCCTTTTATGCAACACACTGTTTCCAAGTTTGAGAACCGTCTCGAGGAATGCAGCAGAATGGTCGGAGAGCTAGAGCAGCTTATTCAAATAAAGAATGATAAGAACTATTCAAATGCGTTCGAATCCCTGTCAACAGTAGTGCCTAATGTGTACGACTATCTCATCCATGTTGCTACCCAGGTAATTTATGATGAATACATGTATTGATCACTGGCATTACATATTCTGAATACTGCATGGATTTTTCTTTATATATTGCTCAGATCCACTCTGAAGTTGTTCAATTTAAATTCGTAATTAAAGTTGTCAAGATGGTTGGTTATTTACAGTTTTGTTGTGAGCATATTTAAGCTATTATATCTATTTCGTTTTGTAACACAACAGAAACATACCCCAAGTGATAGGTTCACTTTGTTTTTATGTGTCGCTAAAATATATTAAATTCTTGTTGTATGGAACTATATTGTTTGGTGTTCAGAGAATACTGAGCTTCTCTGATGTTTTTGTTTGTCCAGGTGGAAAATCTTCATCAATATGCTGAGATAATGAGAACTCACTATTGGAATGCTTGGCGGCTCATGGGTGATTGTAGCGATCCTTTTTTGGAGGCAGATAGAAGAGAGGCAGCTAAACAAGAAGCCACTGCCAGAATAGTCCATCCTACAGGGGTTGATGTATCTGTGCTGGCAAGCCAACCTTTGCAATCGTCATCCCCTACTGGCGTAACTTCATCTAGTACTCGTGCAATTCTTAGAACACCACTTTCTGCTTTGCCCTGGTTCAGCATTCAAACAAGTCCTGCTCCATCACCCAACCCTTTCAGTTCATCTGGGTCTATGCTGCAGCCCACACCATTTGGCTCAGCCTCCACACTTGCACTAGGATCCACTCCAGCAAGATTTGCGTCTTCTGCTTTGGGTGGCACCTCACTTTTCAGAACACCACCTGGAGGTACACATAATATTCTATGTGTAACTGGATAGAACGGATTAAAGGACCATTTGATTCAGAAGTTATTTTTATTTAACTGGACATGTAACCCGTGTGGACATCCTTAGTCAATGTCGTGTAGCTTTTTCTTTCTAAATTTGTAAAACCAACGCATTCTTTTGGTTAAATGTGAAGGACAGAAATGTTCTTTCCATACCACTGTAGCACATTCAATTGAATCTATCAGAAATTTAGCAATCCTTTATATGGTATTATGCTATATGCGTTCTAAAGATATATGTAGTGAGAATGGTCAAAATGAGTTCATCTACAGTTCACATTTCATTTTCTTCATGTTATTTTGCAGCTGTGATTAACGTTGTGTATTTCACACTGTCTGTTAGCTTTCTTACTTTTTCGATAATTGAAACCTGTTAGCTTCCTTACTGGCATTATGAAGTTATTTTCCCTAATCTTATTTATTTTCGCTTTCATGTTACATATTGAAGATTATATAACATTGTATCTTAATCACTGACAGGATGTTAGTACGGAGAACTCTGTAGTTTCCATCCCATCCTGCTTGATTGCTTCAACTTTCAATTTTTGATACCAATTAGCAGTGTTGCAGAGGACGATGACCCCAAAAAGGTGATAGATGTGTAACACAAACTCCTTACATGTACTTTTGACTCTGTTCCTTTTCTGTCCTCTTGATCTAGCTCATTTTCTGTTTTCTTGATCAATTTGTTTAGCGAGCAATCATGGTAGAGCTAGCTAAGTGAATCTAGCTGTGAATGGTGATCCTTAGTTTTGTACATGAATATACGTGGGGAAACTATTCTAAGCTCTCGAAGGATGTTCCTGCATGTTAATCATGAAAAAAAAAGGTGTATTAATATGTAATATATCAGTCTACAAACATGTAACTTAAAATTTAATATCTACATGTCGTAAAGAAAAAACAAATTAAACTACAACCTTGGTTGTTCTTGTTGGAATCTTATATGTGACTCTAGTACACCACAGCTTTGCGCCCTTCGAGTGTAGCATAAGATTGCTTTAGAAGTTTTTGCTCATATTAGAAAAAGTGATGACGATCACTGCTTACCTGCCTCACCTTACAGATGAAAACCTTTGTGCTCATCGAAACAAGAGTGTACTCAGTAATAAACCGTAAAGTTGCTTTATAAGATTTTACTACTATTTGACAAGCTACTTAACTTCTGGTCAGCGTGATGATATTTATTTTCCTTCTTCCTCTCACTGATTTGGTTGTGAAAAGAACTCGATGCTTAATTTCATTGCAGTGACTTGTTTGAGCAATATTTGCAGATGCACTGGTGTTTCAAACGTATTCTACACAATCTGTAAATTGTGACTACTGCACCATCCTGTCACCTACCATGCCTGAAAAATGCCAACCAACGCTTACCAAGAGTGTAACACGACAGTAGTAGCACGATAACACGAAGTTCTTTTTTTTTTAAGTAGTGATGCATACATTCGTGGTAGAAAAGATCAAAGCGACGACATAACATGGCCCACGCATACAATCGGCCGGCCGAACTCACACACAAATAGAAGTTTTATTCATAGATCACTTTTCGATTGCAAATACTTCCTTCATTCCAAAATAAATATAATTTTACACTTCACGTCAAACGTTTGACCGCTCGTCTTATTTAAATTTTTTTTAAGATTAGTATTTTTATTGTTATTAAATGATAAAGTATGAATAATACTTCATGTGTGACTATTTTTTTAATTTTTTTCATAATTTTTTAGATAAAACGAATGGTCAAACGTTGGACACGGATTTTCATGGTTGCACTTATTTTGGGTCAGAGGTAGTATCACATCGTGGAATAAGTGAAACAATGGGGCCATAGGATTCGTTAGAGCATACTCCCTCTGTCCCACGAAAAATAAATCTAGCAATAGATGTGACATATTCTAGTAGTACGATTCTGGACAGAGGGTATATCACATCCAGTCTTAGGTTGGTTTTTTTTGGAACGGGGGAAGTAATTAAAAAAATAATACTTACTCCGTTTTAAGTTACAAGACGTCAAAGTCAAACTACTCTAGGTTAAGTTTAGTTTGACTAACTCTGTAGAAAAAAATAGTAATAATTATAACACCAGCATAGTTTCATTAAATCTATAATTGAATAAATTCTCATAATATATTTATCTTAGGTTAAAAATATTACTATTTTTTCTACAAAATTAATTAAATTTAGAGTAGTTTGACTTTAATATGAAACGGAGTGAGTAATGTCCACGGTGTTTCCGGCCACGAATCTTGACGCAGGCAATGCGGCCCCCGCGGACCACCACCTCCAACGGCAGGTTCTTGCAAAACGCACGGTAATGCCGCGCGCCAGGGTCGTTGGCGTCGTCCTCGTCCTCATCCACGTACGGGGTCAGCATCCTCGGTTCGTCCCCCGGGCAGGCGATCAGCGCAGGCATGTTGTGCTCCGTCGCTAGCGTGAGGAACATCCCCTCCCTGACCTTGATGCAGCGGTAAACTCGGCGTCGACCTTGGCCGTCAACTTCACCTCGTGTGCTCGACCGAACACGGTGATGCCGTCCACGCCGTAGCGACGGCTGACACGGTGATTTCCCTTGTTTTCTCGCGAGGTGCTGCGGTTGCTAGCGCCTACACAATTTCCCATATTTTTTGTTGTGGCAGGGGTCTCTTGATCGGGTGGCCCTTATATATAGTCGAAGGACGCCACGAGGCTTTGGGTTATCTGGGTCGTTGTTTCCATAGATAACAACATATTTTTAGGCAGATTATGATTGGGTGACGATTTTGGGGTCTACGGACGGTCACCATGGAGAAAAACAACGGCCGCGTGCAATTAATTATTGCTCCCGATAATTTAGATCCGTATTATGCCAATCAATTTCATATACTTGGAAACCGATATACTTTCTCACTTCTCAGTTTTGTTTTCTTAAATGAATGTAAAAAATATATCTAGCAAATCTAATCTAATATTAGGCTGTGTTCTTTTCTAGTAGATCGAAAAAAAACTCCCGCTCTACATGCGTATGCTTCCCCAAGCGCTGTGCACTTTTTTTTTTTTGCAAAACTTTATTCTACGAAGTTGTTTTAAAAAGTCATATTAATTTTTTAAATTTAAAATAATTAATACTCCCTCCATTCACGTTTGATCAGTGCATAAACAAAAACAAAAGGATCCAAATTGATAAGCGTATTATACAATCTAAATGCAGATTTAATTTCTTTTGGTGCAAAGGCTGTTCGATTTTGCAGCCGAGTTAATTTCCCATACATGAGCCCATGGCCTTCCCGTTTGCATGCAAGAAGATGACCTTTTCTCCACGCAAAGTTAATGTGTTCGCATGACAAAGTTTAAAGTTTATTCACGTGACAACCTCAAACGCTATAGGTCTTTCTTCAACATGGCATTTGAGGTTGTGCTTTTCTCCTTGGTCAGCCAGCCTAGCCTAAAACCGCCCAAGATAGTGTTGGGGGAGAAGGTAATTCGTCCGAATTTAAGAGTTTGAGGTGTTGAATGTCTAATATTACAGTTTAAGGGGTAAATGGGTGTGTGGTTTCAACTCCGAGGTTCTGTGTTCAATACCCGTCAATGGTTTATATTGACAATATATAGTTATATACTGTAAGCAAATTATACTGCAAAAGTTCTCTTTAAATATTTGCCTCATGGCTCGCTGTCATTTCATTATCAAATTCCGGTGCTTTGCCCAGTCTAAGTCGGCATCTTGATTTGTAATTGCCTCCTTAACCAAATTGTTAATACCGTTACTTTGTGCAACGTGAGTGCTTACGACAGTTCAAACGTCAGCTACCGAAAAAGTAGTGAAATTTTTATTGTTGACATATACAGCTTACAAGATAATCATCATTATAGACAAAATATATACACGCCATAATCATCATTATAGACAAAATATATACACGCCAATTTCTCAGTTATCCCGTGTCAATAATGCACGTCTTTCGTCTCTGAAATCTGAATTCTTCAACTAAAGCTCATCCTATGCTGTTTACATTTACTGCAATCTTGAAACGTTGAACTCTGACAAGAACTTTCCATGTTTCCTGAATTCATCCATGCAGCTTGGAGATCAGATCACGGACACACACTGCTATCTCTTATGACCAATCATGCTTACGAGGTATTTCCTCCATTTTATAATGTAAGTTATTCTAACATTTCTCACATTTATATTGATAATAATGAATCTAGATAGATATATATGTCTAGATTTATTAACATTAATATGAATGTGGAAAATACTAGAATGATTTACATCGTGAAACGGAGGGAGTACTAATCAAATACTCGCTCCGTCCCATAATATAAGAGATTTTACGTTTTTTTTACAATGTTTGACCACTCGTCTTATTCAATTTTTTTTGAAATTATTAATTATTTTATTTGTGACTTACTTTATTATCTACGGTACTTTAAGCATAATTTTTCGTTTTTTATATTTACAGAAAAGATTTAAATAAGACGAGTGGTCAAACGTTGTAAGCAAAAACTGAAAATCCATTATATTATGGGACGGATGGAGTACTAGTACTCACTCAATCTCTATGACCTGGACCTGATGCTTCAGGTCATTATACCGCTTCACGCCCTATACCATAGTGGGAGGTGCAATTTGATCTGTTCTCTCTAGTGGTGGGGATTCTCTGATTTTTGCACATCCTTGGCCATTCTTTTTGTGGTGCTGTGTACTGTAGTTTCGTAACTTTTGGAATCAGCATACATCCTTGATCTTTGTGTGTGGATATGATCTTAGCTACAAGTAGATATGAAGTACACAAAATAATGGTTGTAATGACTAACGAGTTCTGATTTAAGAAATATAAATAATATTTACTCACTTGTAAAGGTGTGGATGTTACACCCTATACACCTAAGTTGCTACTACCATCCACACCTAAGAATATCCTTTTGTTTTTATTCTTGAAAACAATATTACTACTGCATAACGACAGCCTAGCAACTTTCATTGGCGTGACCGAGGGCCAGTACGAATAAGCAGTTTGACGGTAGCTATTCGCGACCCCCCAAAAAAAAAAGATGAATTATGACCACACAATTAATTATATATTAACTATTATATATTTAAAAGATAAATTTGTTTGATTTTTTTAAACAAAACTTTACATAGAAATTCTTTTACGAAACATTTTATTAGTTTGAGAAACGTGCTAATGGAAAACGAAAAAAAAATATCGAGTTGTTTAAAAGAACTCGATTTAAGTTTTATAAGCGGATGATTATTTGTTTCCTAGACAAACAGTCAAACACACATTTCAAATTTAAAAACGATCGCACCACTTCCCTCTTTTATCTTCAAAACTTTTCAGCCCTTTCAAAATCGAATTAACACATATCCAAATATCCAATTATACACCCACCTCGTTCCAACCTTTGCGGGCAAAAACATCGTAAAAAAGATCTGGAAAATCCGAGCGGCCTCCGCGACTCCGCCTCGACATAAAAAAGCCGACGCGTCTCTTCCACCACCCACCATCCCCATCTCCCACCTTCTCTCCTTCAACTCGCCTCCTCCGCCGCCGCCGCTGACCTCGGCGGCCGCCGCCACCGGCGGCGACTTCCCATATCGCCGGAGGCCTACCCTTCCCACCGCCGCATCCTCGATCTGCGTGCTGCCACCGCGACGAACCCCTATAGCGGTCGCCTCCTACTCGGTGGAACCCTAGATCCCACCGCCGCCGCCGTCCCGGCTGACGGTATGAAAGTGTCCGACGATCTCCAGTAAGATCCGGAGATCAGGAATCCAGCTTCGCGCTGGTGCTACGGGCCCGCCGCGATGGCGATCCGCATCACCATGTCGTACTCCGGCTATGTGGCGCAGAACCTGGCCTCGTCTTTTGGCCTGCGCTGCACCGCCGCCGCCGCCGCCTCCTCCGGTGCGGCGCCGGGGGCTGGGGCTCGCTTCCTCCAGGACGCGCTCTCCCGCCCCTTCTGCCTCTTCGCTTCCTCCCGCCACTCCGAGTACCACCATGACGCCGACGATCACAACCATCCGAAACCCAAGCCCAAGGCGAAGGCTCTCCCCGCCGCCTCCGCCGTCGCCGCCAACGGAGGGGGGCATTCGCTGCTCCTCTCGCGGTCGTGCGCAACGAAGGCTCCAGTGAATGACCCGCCATCGTCGCTGGCCGTCGGGTTGCTGACGGTGTTCGCCTCCGGGATGGGCTCCCGTACTGGCGTCGTGGGCGCCTCATCGCTCTCGGCGTCGCCGTCAATATCGTCAGCGTTCAACCCGGCGGCGCTCCTCCCATTCCTGCAGGCGACCAAGTGGCTCCCTTGCAGTGACCTCATCACCTCCGCGGCGCCATCCCGCAAATCGGCTCGCCCAGTTGATGTAGCTAAAGCGCCCACTGCTGCGCCTGTTGCTACGCCTGTGTCACGAACTAAGCCTGCACCTGCGCATTCGCCCCGGCCTGCACATGTGCCCTCGCCTGCGGTGGCTGCCCCTTCTAAGGTGGGCGTGAAAGTATTGGTTGGTAATGGTGTAATCAACTCCGGCGTAATCAACTCCAGTGGTGCCGCTTCTAATGTGGGCGTGAAAGCATTGGTTGGTAGTGGCGTGATTAACTCCGGTGCTGCTGGAATGGTGAGAAAGAGCAGTCCTGCTCTTGGTGCTGCTGCAGAGGTGAGCAGGAGGAACTGGCTATCAAGGTGGGTGAGCTCCTGCTCGGATGATGCCAAGACTGTCTTTGCCGCTGTGACTGTGCCACTGCTATATAGATCATCCTTAGCTGAGCCAAGGTCCATCCCATCCAAGTCTATGTATCCGACATTCGATGTTGGTGACCGAATCCTTGCCGAGAAGGTAAAATCAATATCCTGTTGTTGATTGTTCTATGAGTAGCAATATTTTATGATATGTGTTTGCTGATATTGTTATGGTATTAGGTTTCATACGTTTTCCGGGAGCCTAATATTTTGGACATTGTGATCTTCCGTGCCCCCCCAGTTCTGCAGGTATATTCTCCCTTTTATCTGTTGCCTGATTTAATTCATAATAGAATTTGTTATGACTAGTAGTTGAATGATCTTTTCAGGCCTTGGGGTACAGTTCAGGAGATGTATTCATCAAGAGAATTGTGGCTAAGGGCGGGGATACCGTTGAAGTAAGCTTTTATCCGAATGGTAGTGACTCCTATTTGTTTTCCTTTTTTCCAAAAAATTTCATGCTTTTCTTTGCCATTTGCATGAGTAATGACCATTGGTATTCCCTGCTTTTATTAGGTGCGTGATGGTAAATTATTGGTTAATGGAGTAGTCCAGGATGAGGAATTTGTGCTGGAGCCACTCAACTATGAAATGGATCAAGTGGTATGGCAACATTTCTTCATATTGGATACTAATGTACTTGATGTCCTAGTGTACTATAGGAGTACTTATTTGCCTTCAGTTAGCGTCACAGTTTGATGGCATCAAGAATTTGAGTAAAGTGCCAACTCTGTTAGATCAGACGTTAAGATGCTTGAAATGTGGAATTGACTGCTTTTTTTTTGTTATATACCCTTCATTTACTTATGGCCTCCTAGGGGTCCAATATGAGTTTGTTGCTTTAATATTAATGCCCATTTGCAAAGACCATAGTGGAGCATACATATTTATCAATCGTGGTTACTTTTGCCAGACTGTTCCTCAAGGTTACGTGTTTGTGCTGGGGGACAACAGAAACAACAGCTTCGATTCACATAATTGGTATGCAAAATCTCAATGGGTGTTACTACCTAAGCTGTTAACCCAGTTGCCAGTTTGCCACAGGTATCTTATGTTTCTGTGTCATTGTAGGGGACCTCTCCCTGTGAAGAACATTCTTGGGAGATCTGTGCTTCGATACTGGCCTCCATCGAAAATAACAGATACGGTCTTTGAGCATGATGCAGTTCACTGCACAGCAGGCATCTCCTGAGAAATGTTTATTGTGGCAGACCAGAAACCAATCCATTCTTTTGGCCGAGCTTCAATGTGAGCCGAGCCACATTTTCTCTTAATTTTTGTTTTGCTGGACGTCGCCTTGCCTCAAATACCCTTTGGCAGATGGGCTGACTATCAGTTTTTTTGCCTGCCCTGGTGGCAGATGCTTGGTTAAAAGGCAGCAATTCCTGTACTCAGTAATGTAAGAAGGAACCTCCTTCATATTTATAAAACGCGGATAAATGAACATCCATAGTTGTAGGCTTAGCTCCGGATGAAGATCATGATCTGTTTCAGACACAAGGAGAGTGGGCGTCATAAGATGTTCAAATCTTGATGTAAAAGAAATAGAAAGCATGATGCATTTTTCCTCGTCAAGCCTTGTCAATTTATGAAGTGTTGATTGAAGGTGAACTGATGTATTATTCCTGTGTGCCGGGCGGATCTACCCATTAGGCGGGGTGGGTCGACCGACTCAGTTACGACTCGTGGCGTCCCACACTCTCAAAACCCCTCCTACCCCATTATACTCCCTCCGTTTCAAAATATTTGACACCGTTGGTTTTTTAACACATGTTTGACCATTCGTCTTATTCAAAAAAATTTGTGAAATATATAAAACTATGTGTACATGAAAGTATATTTAACAATAAATCAAATGATATGAAAAGAATAAATAATTACTTAATTTTCTTAAATAAGACGAATGATCAAACACGTAACGGTGTTTAACATTTCGAAACGGAGTAGTAGCTATGGGCCATCAAAATTAGATATAACAAGGTGTAAACACCCAACAAATTGAGACATAACAAGGTGTGAACACCCAACAAATTAAGGTAGTTATGTGAATGAACTATTAATTCGATATGTGTTGTGTTCGAATGCTCTTAACAAGTGAACATCTTCGTTCTCTGCCCCATCTATATTTTAAAGCTGCGTTTGCCGTGTGTGGTTTGTACCGGTATGATGGTAAATTTTGCACGTGTACAATGCAGAAGTGGGTCAACTCATTGTTCTTTTTGGACACTCACTGTGAGCCTATGAAAGAAATTGAGGTTTTGAAACGTTCATTGTTTAAGTGCCATTTCATATTACCATGAACCTAGGATCCTCATCCAATTTGGTACCATCATTGTGCGATCATTTCTGCCCATTTAATGGTATCCCTAGACATACAAAGCTGGCGCAGCACCACAATTTGGAGCAACCCTAGAAATAATCCCAGCATGTAAGCACTAACATTGCAAAGAAAACTAGCATCCAAAATTCGTTGCACAAGAGAACTAACATCTATAAAGAATGAGGTTGAAACAACACAGTTAGTCAGGGACAATCCAAAATTTTAATATAGTAGTACATTCCAACCCCATTTTCAGGTACAACTTCTTTCAGCCTAGTCAATTATACACGGATTTGATTAATATGTGCAATTTCCTATAAACCCTATGAGTAAATGAGAACCAGAAAATATCACCACTTCACATCCAGTGTCAACGGTTCTGGTGGCAAAACGAAAGACATGAACTTTGTGAAAGAAATATTTGAAGTCAAGCTGCTCCAAGAAGAAGCGTCCACCACTACTGAATAAGGTTTTTTAACCTTCTTCACTGACATAGCCTTCAGCCTGCCTTCTTCTTCAACCTTAGCTACAACGTCAAGTGCGACGCGCTGGACCATAGGTACTGTTTTCCACTCGGAAATATTTTCCCAGATGCCATCCTCTTCAGTGATGTCCCTCTCAAGCTCCAAACGGAATTTTATCAAAGGTATTGATGTCACTTTAGCTTGGATAAACTGCATTGATTTGCTATCCTGAGTTTTATTGCTAAACCAAGTCTTCAAGATTTTATCTAGCCTTGGCAGCCTTGAACTAATTGAACAGAACACACAAACTGAGATCAACCGGTTTGCTACATCCACTTCACATTTTTCTGATAATAACTCCACAGTGTCATGTGATCTCCGCCTCCCAAGCACATTGCTTTCATTAACAACTATCATGACTGATCCTACAACACTGACTTGAAGTATCGGAGCACAAGTTGCATAGCTGAGAGGCCATATTCGACTTGGATCATTATTACTAGCCAATAGGCTTCCATTTGTTAAAAGACCTATACTGTGAGGATGGGTAAAGATAACTTTCTGCGCACCAATAACCTTCAATGCAACGCCAGCAGCAACAATTACCCTCTTCAGTCCTGCATAGGTAGCATTCCGCTGCATAAGAAGTGAAACATAAGAATCTGAAGCAGTCAAGGTGGGATTACAACATATGTTGCGAAATGCTGGAAGTTGCTAAAACAAAGATTGCGTGAAACAGATGACCAATCTTTAAAAAACAAAAGTACCCTTTTAGTTACATAAAACTTGCCCCGATTACAGGATATGGAAAACAAATACCCTCTTTTAAGTAATTTTTAGTTGGTGACTGTTACATACAGAGAACCATTGTATACATTACTATATTGCAAACAAAGAAAGATCAATAGCATAACCCTAAATCAAATATCTAAAATATCTCTACCAAAGTTCTTAAACGAGAAACTTTGCCAACAGAGTTGCAACATCTGCCTTGTTATTTACATGTTGATAGCCTTTCTCTAAATTGCATGGTACAACTATCTATCAAATAGAATAGCATGTTATTAAAATGCCATTTACACAACTGCATTGTGCTGCTAATAATATTTCTAGAATTCCAAATGCACATTAAAGCACTGCACTCTCTTACTAACAGAATTTACAGGCTTTACACTTGGTATTAACCACAAAAACACATCTGCATGCCTAGTTATGCCATCCATGAGACCATGACCCTTCCATTCCACGCAGAACAACCGGTAGTGTCCAAATAATATGGTAAAGAAAATGTTTGTGTTCTGTTCCAACTGCCATCCAATCTTATATTTTGTCGTTAAGCTAAATTCCAGCTCAAGCAGCCAGAATATCACATTTAAGATAAATTACATAGCATCAATTGAAAAAGGCAGTCCATCATTGCATCTATACAACTCACTTTACCAAATGGTTTTGCATGTATTAGTACGTGAAGAGATTCATATGGTATTGCTCATACATAGAAATATTGCACTTTATGTTATAGCTTTCAGCATAAAACGATCTAATACTTGGAAGCCCTGTTCCAATACATGGTAATTGGTTGGCAGCATACAAGCTAAACATGGGATTCTATTGATCTAGTCTAGCATTCAAATGAAACAGCAACAAGTACATTTGAGTCACCAACAACTAGAGAAGGGGGAGTAGTTATACTTCTACGACAGAACTGCAGCCACTAGATCAGTTCTGTAATTTGGTCAATCACGCAAGGCTAGAGCTAACACAATTTCTACAGTTATCATTTGAAACCTGACATGTATAAGCAACCGATCCGAAGCGAAATCAGAAAGCAATTTCAAGTCAACTCCACTCACCGACGGCAACTGCAGTTCGATGGAGCCACCATCCCCGCCGCTTGCAACCCTCACCTCCACGGGCCCGACGAGGTCAACGTCCCTCACGCCCGGGCGAAACCCCAACGCGCCATCGCCGGGGACGACGTCGAGCCCGTCGGGCCCATCCACCTCCTCCACAGCCGGCGCGGCGGGGCGCCTCCACTCCACGGACTCGTCGGCGAGCCGCACCAGCGCCGACGCCGATCCCGCCCGTGCGCGGAACTCGTAGCGCTGCACGGCGCCGACCCGGGCGGCGTCGGCGTCGAGCGGCCAGACACGGACCTCCGCGTCGGGGTCCCAGTCGTACTTCTCCGACACGGCATCGATGACCTCCTCGAGGAAAGTAGGCTCCCGCGCGAGCTCCGGCTCCGGGTCGCTGTCGCTGAAGGTGGAGAGGGAGGCGTTGGAGGAAGCGGTGGCGAAGGAGAACGAGGCGGAGGCGGAGGGGGAGGGGAGAAGCAGCAGCAGGAGGAGGAGGAGGCAGAGAAGGGGCAGGGGCGAGGAGGAGGAAGCCATGGCTAGGGTTGGGGGGGTGGAAGAATCTGGAAGCTTCGAGAAGGATTCGAGCTCGGGGAGAGGTAGGTCTCGAGTCGAGGGCTCGAGGCTTACCTTCCCCGAAGGTGGATGGGGATCTCTCTTCACGGAGGGAAGAGTGGGGAAGACGGAGGATTAGATTGGGGGACGTTAATGGAGTAAATCAGACGCTGACTGGTGGGCCCAGATAACTGGATTAGCGAGGCACGCAATATTCTTTCTTGCACTTCCAAACGCAGGAATTTTGCTAGAGCTTTACAGAAATTACTCGAATTCGCACTAAATTTCTTCAAAATGAAACATATGATAAATTAACTTTTATGACCTAATCAACTTTATACGTTGCTTGGTGAAGGTCTA
Source organism: Oryza meridionalis (assembly GCA_000338895.3). Classification (NCBI taxonomy): domain Eukaryota; kingdom Viridiplantae; phylum Streptophyta; class Magnoliopsida; order Poales; family Poaceae; genus Oryza; species Oryza meridionalis. The sequence goes on along the minus strand of CM002526.2, from coordinate 35,856,514 downwards.
ACTGTTCTCGTGTAACGGCATGGGGCTAGATAAATTTATTAGCGCAACCACACCGAGCTAGACCAAATATGGGGAAAATATGAACCAATTTTCCTAAGGTAGGTAGACATGCACTTGGTATACTTAGGATATGTTTGAGGAGAAGGTGATTGAGCAGATTAAGAAGATACGCAAAACGAGGTGAGGCATTAGCTCATATTAATTAAGTATTAACTATTTTAAATTTTAAAAATAGATTAATATGATTTTTTAAAGCAACTTTCCTATAGAAAATTTTTACAAAAAACACACCGTTTAATAGTTTGGGAAACGTGCGTGTGGAAAACGAGGTGCTTTCTCCCTCAATGTCCTCCAAACGAACGCTGCCTTAGTATTTCCGTAAGTAACTTTATCCACAACAACGACATGGCACTTAGGGAGTTAGGGTAATGAAGATGCTATCACCGATGACTGATGAGGATTAGGGTCATAAACTGGTACGGCTACACCAGCCAACTTCCTTTAGGAGCGGACAACAACAGCAAACATAAACATGGTAGGACTTCACGTCATGCATTAGCCAGTGTAGTTGGGTAGCTTGGGGCTTCCCAGTGAGGTGGGATTAGCGGATACATATAGACATCAGTAATTACTTAATTAGCTAAAAAAATACGGGCCACTGGCAAACAACGCATTCGCCAAAATACTACACCAGCCTTCACCAGGTCCCTCAATGACAAGGAGTAACCTGCATAAAAGAACCAAAAAATAAATACAAATAAGAGAAAGCAGGGAAAGCCACAAGGATTTGAGTCCAAATTCAGAACGGGCACAAGGTGGAAAAACTAACTCCTCGTATGCTGCATCAGACTACACTTCTCACTGCACCTAAATCTTACAGGACAAGCCCTTAACCTACCACTTCCAAAGTAGAGTCTCAGACAAGGTTTGGGAAAGCTGAAGGACACTATTGGTAGTCAAGGGCTCCTTCGCAGTGCAGGAATTGAAAAAACAGGAATAGAAAAAATGTAGTAATACGATAGGATTGCATACGCAAAATATAGGATTGAAAAACATAGGAAAATATGATACATATCGTTTGGAACACATAAATAGAGTAAAACACATGACTCTTCCTAAATAAGCATAAAATGTGTATTATTTTCCTTAGTATGTGTTTAAAACTATGATCATCTGGAGTAATATGCATTGATTTGCCTTGGACTACCTACGAAATCAAAGGCAAAGGAAAAATTCCTCCAAATTTCCTATGCCTTCTTCCTCCAATCCAAAGGGGTGAACAGTAACTCAATAATACAGGAAATGAAACCTCCGAATATCATCTAGAATTCCTACAATCCAAAGTAGGCCTAAAATGCTTCACAAACAAATGAAGAAAATTATTTTAGTCCATAATGAGAACAGAACAGAATCGTTTTAATGTAGCCTGACAAATGTGTATAAAGTTTAATGTTTAGCTCAGCATACTAGGGTGATGACTGGGAACTTAGACCAGAAGGTAAGGTGTGTATTTCATTAGCACGTTATGCTTCCCAACGTACCTTGCTTCTTAAAGGTATTATGTGCGAGCCTTTTGGTCACTACAACTCCCTGATGGGTCTGCATTCTTCACAATCCATGGATGTTTCATTATGTCATCAAGAGAAAGTCTCTTGTTTGAATCCTTCACCAAAAGCTGCATACGAACTCAAAGCTCAAAACTCAAAAGTTCAACCCATTTTAGTGTAACATATACAATAGGTATAATCAATACCACAAATTTTACCTTGCAAATGAGATCCTTAGCATCTGCAGAAACATAAGGAGTTGTGGGGAACGACAAATCCACTTTAACTATCCTGCTCAGAATTCATATTAAGGAGAGTGAAAACATGTAACAAATTAAGATTGGACAAAACATTCAACACAGTAGGTCTTACCTCCTCAATGTATCATCCTGTTCTGCTGCTTCAAAAGGTGGTGACCCATATAAGAACTCATAGCACAAGATTCCTAAAGTCCAGTTGTCAACAGCATGGTCATGAGCCTTTTTCTCTATCATTTCAGGTGCCAGGTAATCAATTGTACCACAAAGTGTGTGCCGTTTAGCATTTGATCTAACCGCCCATCCAAAATCTGCAATTTTAAGTCGGCCCTGGAAAAGGGGGAGGTACATAGTTATTTAAAACAAATGTTAGCATGTCATGTACCGACACGCAGTTAAGGTCACATCAACCATCAGGCACAACGTATAAACACATCGAGACTGTTATCTATCAACTTTCTACTCTAATATTTGAGGCAAGAAAACTAGAGTTACATGATAGCATGTGATCATATTCATGGTGACACTATCGATTCTTCAATAATAATGAGAGGATTCTATTATAATAACTTAGCTTCCAGTCCACATATACAGTATGCAAACCAGCAGCATCGTGTGGAATTCAGTAGAGGCATTCTCTGTCATGTCCCATCATTATTTACATGTAAGATCTGTACCATAATACTAGTCTACTACTACTACTACTCAGGCATAATCTGGATGCATTATATTTACATACATATTCTTCCATTCCACATGTGTTTCAAGTTGCCATTTCCATTTAAAAAGTTCCATCAGGTCAAATTTGACAGTCCATATATTTTCACATATACAAAGCTCTATAATTTACACTTAATGTGAATCAAATCAGATATGCAAAGTTGCAAAGAAAATGTTTCATTCAGAAACACCATATCAACTGTAGATTAAAATATCATGAATCTGTTATATTTACATGTGCATATCTGAGACCATCAGGTTGTGAAACTTGTTACAAAGACAGTAGAAATTAAGAAGAAAAAAAAGGCGAAGATACCTTCAAACTAATTAATATGACACAATTCAGTTATTTCTTTAAGAGGAAGATGCTATTCAATTCACTTGCAACACTTTATGGAAGATGGTGTTGAGAAGGGTAACAGTAGAAGAGGTGCAAAACTGCAGATAAAAGAACCAACCTCAATATCAAGGAGTAAATTCTCTGGCTTGATGTCCCGATGGATAACTTGCTTCTTATGACAGTATGCTAGTGCACCGGCAAGGCTGGCAACATACTAAAAATAAACAAGGTACAAGGTCATCACAAAGTATAATGTGAACATTAGAAAATCAGAAGGAAAGCAGCATATGTACATCATAATTATAGGGCCTGAGATATCATAGATGGCAAGGCAGGTGCATGTTGTTCTGTTCAGAGCTTATGGTAAAGAATCAAAGGAAATGTTCATCTTTTTTGGTTAATGGAAAACTGGTACTCATGATGTTCCATGAATTCATGTCTGAAAGCATATCCTTGTGTTACTCTTTGACAGATTTTATAGACATAAAGAGGTGACAATGCTTTAGTTCATTTCATGTAATGGAAGCAAAAAAAAAGTGATGTGTATCTGGAAAAATGTTAGAGCCTGTGAATTGCAATGTTCTGATGAGATCATGGGAATTTCTAGCAGATCCAATAGCACGAACAACTTGCAAAAGATTTGACAATGAAAGAAAATTAAATACTACTCCGTATGTCTGTAGAGCTATAGAATTTAACATACAGGGTTTATGCCGATTATGAATTTTCGAATGGTTTGGGTCATAAAAATTACGGACGAACAGTAAGTTTGCTTATGTAATCAATAGTACACGATTGCAACCAAAACAAGCACAAAAGAAATTGGGAGGAAATTGAACTGATGAAAGGCGCTTTGGGGTGAGGGGGCTCACAGTAGCAGCGGTGCGCTCAGAGAAGCGGCGGACGGTGCGGAGGAGCTTGTACAGCTCCCCACGGGCGGCGTACTCGAGCACGAGGACGACGCGCTCGGCGTCGTGGAACCAGGCGAAGAGGCGGAGCACGTTGGGGTGGTCGAGGCCGTGCTGGATCTCGATCTCCCGCCGCAGGTGCGCGTGGAACCTGTACTTGTCCAGCTTCGCCTTGAATGTCACCTTGAGCGCCACCACGTAGCCGCTCTGAAACCACCCGCAGTTGTCCCCGGGCAAAATTAGCTCCCAACGAAGGCGAAATCGAAGGTGTTGGGGGGCTAGGGCTTGGAGGCGTACCTGCTTCTCGCGGGCGAGGTAGACCTTCCCGAACTTGCCCTCGCCGATGTACTTGCCGATCTCGAAGTCGTCCATGCTCCACTCCGGCTTCTCCATCGGACGCCGCGGCGGTGGCCGGTGGAGGCGCAAGAGAGGCGAGAGCGGCGGCGCGAAGGCGGCGGAGGAATCGAAGGAGAGAAGCGGGCGGCGTACGGGGATTTTAGGGATTGGGGATTCGTGAGAGAAGTAGTATTAACGGTGCTTTGGAGTATTGGAATTTGAATCGGGGAGAGATGCGAAGCCGGCCGCTCCCCGTCGCGGCGCCGTCGAGACGTTGCTGCATCTCCGCACGTTGCGATGCGAGGAAACTGAGGGAGGAATTCAGTGTGGGCCTTGGGCAGCAGTTGGGCCGCACGGGGTGGAATGGATATGGTTTTGTACAGTTTTAAATTTTAAATCACATTAAATTAAATGAATTCTAAAAAAAATCAAATCGTGCTTCGCCTTTTTTTCATAGTTACATATTTGGTTTACTCCCGCCTCTTCTTTTCGGAACATTTTGTTAGGGAAATGAACCAAACATTACCATGGTTGAAGCTAGTAGGAAAAAGTACACCGAAGGTCCCTCAACTTGTCATCGAGTCACAAAATCGTCCTCCAAACGCAAAACTTAGTGTGTGTTTGGATAGAGGGATATGGGTGGATAGGACATGGCCGCCCATCTTTTTGTGGGTGTTTGGTTGCTGGGCAGGGGTGGGATGGGGCGGCCCGGGGAGGAATATTCCCCTCAGATGCTGGATGGGGGGATCCGGCCGATTTGCCCGGATCCAGCCGCCCGAGCGCCCGGGCGAGCTGGGCGAGCAAGGGAGGCGGTCCCGTGACTCGCGTCACCCCGGGCGAGCGATGGAGGGAGGCGGTCGCGGCGGCCGGCGCTGGTCGCGGCGACGATGCGAACCCGACGACGACGATGACGACGACGGTGCGGGCGGCGATAGCCGCGTCGGCGGGAGGCGGCGGCTGGCGGGAGGAGGCGGCCAGCGGGAGTAGGTGGTCGCCGGCGGGAGGAGGCGCGAGCTCGAAGACACCTACCGGTGACGACGACGACGCGGACCCGATGACGACGACGGTGCGGACCCGATGACGACGACGATGTGGACCCGACTACGACGACGGTGCGGGCGCCAAGAGCCGCGTCGGCGGGAGGCGGCGGCGCCTGCGGCCGGCGGGACGAGGCGAGCTCGGCGACGAGAGAGGAGGCGAGCTGGCGATGAGAGAGGAGGCGAGCCGGCGACGACCGGATCTGGGGTGCGCCGGCGAGAGAGGGCGAGCGGCAGTGGCCGGGGAGAGAGGAGGCGAGGCGGCGGCGGGAGAGAGAGGAAGCGCGGCGGTGGGGTTGCCGGCGAAGACCTTCGGCGAGGGGCCGCCGGCGAAGACCTTCGGCGAGGGGCGGCCGGCGATTCCGAGAAGGAATTTTTTTCTTTTTTTTTTGTTTTTCTCCTTCCCATTTATTTCTTTCTGCTTTTTTATTTCTATTTAGATTTTTTTAGTAGATTGATATTTTTTGGGTGAGAATTTGGAGGGGTATACTCACCACCTCTAATGAAAGGGTGATTGCAACCACTCATCTATCCCACTTCCCCAACCAAACAAAAAAATGGATCACCATATCCACTTTCATCCCTACAAACAAACAAAAAACTGGATCGTCGTATTTACTCCACCAAACAAAAAACTGGATCGCCATATCCAGCAAAATATGGACCGCTATATCCCATCCAACCTTGACCGGGAACCAAACACACCCTTACAAAAACCATTCACTTTAGATTCTTCGATGGTTTTGACCCCGGTTTTATTCTACTTAGCGACTGAGTCAGCGTGGAACCCACATGGGCCCCACATGTCAGTGTGGCCACGTCAGTCCCCTCAATCTTTCCCATATTGTCTCCCTATTCGCACGCTGCAGTCTCGGCCGCGCGTGCGTCGGGCGGCGTCGTTGTCGTCGGGCGGCTTGTCGCCGCGGACTGGTGATGAGCGCCGGTGCCGGCGAAGGAGTCGGACGAGGGGTGGAGGGCCGGGCTGCTGCGGGCGGTTCGCAGTCGTGGGCGGCGGCATGTCGGAGGCGTCGGGCGCCCAGCACCGCGTGCGGGGTGTGTGGGGGAGTACAGCGTGCGGGCGTCGTTGTCGTCGGGCGGCTTATCGTTGTCGCCTCGGGCTGGACGCCGGCCGGCGTAATCGCCGCTGCGCGCCGCAACGCCGGAGCAGGCGTCGTACCGTGCTCCTCCCACCTGCTCCTTCAGCGCCTCGTACCGGGCGACGTCGAACCTGCGTGCCCGCATGAGGCATCGCTGCCTGAACCTGCGCGCCCACACCACAGCTCCCGCCGCACCTGCGCCACCGCCGCCGCGTCGATGCCCGCCTTCTCCTCCTCAATCACCCGCAGCTCCTCCTCCTCCTCCCGCTTCTTCCGCACTTCGACGACGATGCTTGCCGCTCGCGTCACGTGTGTCGTCGCCGGGATCATGTTCCTGATCACTTTTGCTATCTGCACGAGACGGAGATACGTTAGTGTGGGACGTAATTTACAGGTGTTCGATCATGGATTGTGTTGGTGTTTCGTGAGTGCGGACGTACGTACCATGTCGGGGCGGAGGAACATGGCGTCGCCGAGGATGATGACGACGCCGGAGTCGTCGAGCGCCCGGGCGAGCCAGAGCCTCCGGACTCCCTCGGTGCGCATGGCGGAGTTTCTTTCGGATCTCCGAGTTCAGTTTTGAGTCTGCATGTAAATACTGTTATTTAAGTTTCAGAGATAAGATCAGAAAAGCTGCAAGCTCTGTTCTACTCCCTCCGTCCCAAAATAAATGCAGATTTACACTATTTATATCTAACGTTTGACCGTTTGCCTTATTTGAAAATTTTTTATGATTAGTATTTTTGTTGTTATTAGATGATAAAACATGAATAGTACTTTATGGGTGACTATATTTTTTAGTTTTTTTATAATTTTTTTAAATAAGACGAACGGTCAAACGTTGGATATAAATCCCCACGACTACACTTATTTTGGGACGGAGTTAGTACTGAGTTGTGTGTGTGTATGTGTGAGTTCCTGGTTGAGTTGGAAATTCGCGAGTGTGGCTGACAGGGCGCGCGCACCACCATCGGCAGCGATGCCCCCACGTCGCTCTGCGTCGTCGCCCGACGGAGAGCCGTGCGCATCGCTGTTGGCCGCGGTGCCCCAACGCCGCGCTGCGCCGTCGGCCATGTCGGAGAGCAGTGTGTACCGCCGTCGACCGCGGCGTCCACAGCTGCACCCCCACGCCGTGCTGGGCCGTCCGCCGCGGCACCCGCACCTCGCCCCCGCCCCCCCGGCCCCCTCGCTGGACGACGACTGTAGCCTCGGCTACCGCTGCTTCCCCTTCTCCCGCGGCGCCGCCGCCGCCACCGCCGCGTCGCTGGTCGTCGTCGCCCCGCAGGCCTCCTCCCAACGCGTCGGCCGGCCTGCCCAAGAGAAGAGAGAGAGAAAGTGAGAGGAGGGGAAAGAGAAAGGGGATGGTGTGGCATCCTGACATGTGGGGCCCATGTGGGCCCTACTCAGCCGTCACGTCGGATAAAACCGGGGTCAAAACCACCGAAGGACCTAAACTGAACGGTTTTGTAAGTTAAGGGATGTGATATATCTGGTTTTACGGTTCAGGGACGATTTTGTATCTCGATGACAAGTTGAGGGTCCTTCGGTATACTTTTTCCAAACTAGTATAGACCCTGTTTAGATGGGACTAAAACTTTTAAGTCCCTATCACATCGGATGTTTGGACACTAATTATAAATATTAAATATAGACTATTAATAAACCCATCCATAATCTTGGACTAATTCACGAGACAAATCTATTAAGCCTAATTAATCCATGTATACTACAGTATACGTTCTCTAATCTATTATATTATTAAAAGAATAGAAAAAAGAGCCTCCACGTTCGCTCTCATGGCCTAGAAATTCTCACATTAATAGGAGAAAAAGAAAAGGCAGAGTCCATATAGAAATACAATTTAGAAATAGCTGAAATTCGGAACTAAAGATAAGGAATATTAGAAGAGGAGACTAAAGTACATATAGAAATACAATTTAGAAATAGTTGAAATTCGGAATTAAAAAATAAGGAATATTAGAAGAGGAGACTAGAGTCTATATAGAAATACAATTAGAAAATAACTGAAATTCGGAATTAAAAATAAGGAATATTAGAAGTAGAGTATAGAGTCCATACAGAAATACAATTAGGAAATAACAGAAATTCGGAATTAATAATAAGGAATATTAGAAGTAGAGTATAGAGTCCATATAGAAATACAATTAAGAAAAAAAATAGAAATTTAGAATTAAAAAATAAAAAATATTAGAAGTAGAGTATAGAGTCCATATAGGAATTTAAAACTAACTAAAATTCGGAATAAACATAATAAAATTAAAAGTAGAGTTTTGAGTCCGTATAAAAATACAATTTACAAATAAGTAAAATTCGAAATTAAGAAAAACATGGGAAGAAGAGTTTAAAATCAATATAAGAATACGATTTAGAAATAACTGAAATTAAAAATTAAAAATCAAAGAATATTGAAAGAATATTGAAAGATGAGTTTAGAGTCCACATAGAAATACAATTAGAAATAATAAAAATTTAGAAATAAAAATAAATAATATTGGAAGAAGAGTCTAGAGTCTATATAGAAATACAATTTATAGAAAATTCGGAATTAAAAAAAAAGAAATATTAAAAGACGGCTCTAGACTTCATATAGGAATATATATAATTTACAAATAACTAAAATTTGATATTAAAAATAATTAATAACTAACACGTATATAAAATACAATACGAATATTACACATTTGTAGTTTCGTAAAGTTATTGCAAATTTAAAATTATGATGTCATTTTAATATATTTGAACAATATAATGAGAAAACATATATGCAATTATATGAGAGAAAATATAATGATGCTAGCCGCGTAATCTGCGCGGGCCACCATGCTAGTTATGGATTAATTAGGCTTAAAAAATTTGTCTCGCAAATTAGTTTTCATTTATGTAATTAGTTTTGTAAGTAGCCTATATTTAATACTCTAGTGTCTAAATACAGAGACTAAAGTTAAGTCCCTAGATCCAAATACCACATAAGTCCAAGATTATGGATGGGTTTTATTAATAGTCTATATTTAATATTTATAATTAATGTCCAAATATCCGTTGTGATAGGGACTTAAAAATAGTTTTAGTCTTATCTAAACGAGATCATGGTCTAAAAGACAGAATCAAAAGACATCATAAACATTTCGGCCCAACAAGAACACCAATTAAAGGGCCGGAGACTGTGAGATGCGCGCCGCCCGGACCACGATCCACGTAGCCACACGGCCTACGGGCTGCAATAGCACATGGGACTTTCCCATCGTCGAATTCTGCTCCTAAATCAGCCCATCTCCATACAACCGTACCATCTCGGTCCATTTCTGATCCCGCAAGGCCGCAACCACCCTAAATTTTCCCCACCCAGACACACGTATAACGTGTACTCCTTCCATAAAAAAAAAATAGAGTAAATTTCATAAAACGATATGTTCTTTAATAAAACTATCACAAAACTATATATTTAAAAAGATGTATCATACAGCTAGAGATTTATAACCAAAATTATCAAAGAACTACAAATTTAAAATGGAAGATCACCAAACTATAAATTTAGTAATAAAATTATCACAGAAGTATATACTTTGCATCATGTTAAGAACAAAACTACAACATTTATCACTCTAACATAGCAGTAATGTTAGAGATTTAAGCTATACAATATATATATAATATGTAGTTTTGTGATAACTTTAGTATTAAATCTATAGCTTTGTGATAGTTGGCTTAAATATATAGTTTTGTGATGATAAGTCATGTATTAAATTTGTAGTTTTGTGATGCAACATTTTAAATATGTAGTTTTATTATAATCTGATCAAAGTAACTCTAGTTTTGTGAAATTTACTTAAAAAATATTCAGATTCGTTGTACTAGTTATGTCACATCTAATTCAAAAGTTTATTTTATGTGATGAAGAGAGTAGGTGGTTAACTAGCAAAACCCACTTATATGGAGTACCTAAATAAGCCATAAACCCGCTTATTTTGATGTATCAGGGCATCCTCAATGTGGTGTAAAAATATTTCATAGGTAACACAATATTACATTCAGCCACATATATAAAGAAAAAATAACAAAACATACCCATATACATATATATGGAATACCTATATAAAACAAATAATATTACTTATCTCTACTTTTCTCTTCTTTTAATGCTACTTTATATCTATGTATATCGTGAAGATTGCTATAGTTAAAGTTTATTTATGTGGGTAATTTTTATATCGATCATTTTTCCCATATACTAGTGATGCCTTAAGTGGATTTGTGTGTTAGTCACCCACATCCCTACGTATAGCTGATGTAGAAATGTTGAAATTCTATGCCAAAATCATAGGAGAAAAACAGGACTATAAGAGCAGGTACAATAGCAGGCTATAAGCTAGGTATAAACATATTTTAAAAAGATAAAGGAAGAGAGAGAAGAGTAGCGGGCTACAGATCTGTAGTCAGGCTGCAGCACGGACTCCAAGACGTAATGTGTATATGACAGGTAGGATCAGGTATTAATAGTATAATAAACTAATGTATGAATTGGCTATTACATTGGCTATAGATAATTTAGAGCTAGCAGTTGGCTATAATGATCGACCAAGTTCCATGCTCTTATATAATGATCGACCAAGTTCCAGGTTTCCATGGCCGCCCACATGGATGATGAGGGGAGAGAGAGAGGTTTGCACATATGCATGTGTTTTGAAACGGAATGACACCGAATCCCAGTGCGCATTTGCCCGAACATAATCATGCCGCGCTCTCGCTTTGGAGTACGATTCCGATCGCCGTTTCTTTTCACATCGCGAATGATTCATGCCGGTCTGCCTGCCTGCAGGCCCATCAGTAGAGTACTAGCAAGCTATAAGCCAGTTGCAATCATATTTTAAGAAGATAAATAAGAAAAGAGAAAGGCAGCGGACTATAGATTTGTAGTCAGTTACAGCACGGACTTCAAGACACAGTGTGTTTATGACAGATGGGATCAAATATTAATAGTGTAGTATGTAACTATTACATAAATAAGCAATTAAATTGGCTATATATAAATTGGAGTTAGTAGTTGGGTATATATAACGGCCGCATATATCGATCCCAGCCTTCAGCCTTGGCTACCGTGACTGGGAAACGGCATGGAATACGTAACATTGATTACGTTATGGGCGTAATCTGTTTTTCTCTTCTCTAGCTCGTGTCGTCCGAGGCAGGCACCACTCATCACTGGCTCACTGCTACTAGTACTGTACTGTGCATGGCATGCATATTTGCATAATCGATCTTACTAATTTGATTCCTTCCAATCTCACAAACACATGCACAGAGGCACACAGTCATGCTATAGCTGCTGGTACGTACAGGGCCCTAGCTAGCGAGGAGTACGTAGCGATCGATTAAACAAAAAGATTGGGCAAAGATCTGATGCATGAGAATGTTCTTGGAGGGCGATGCTGATAGGCAGCAGGAGGTGTCTTCTCCCCGCGTGATGATGGCGTCTCCCGATCGAATCTTTGTTGCCTCTGGCAGCGCGCCCCGATCGATGGATTGGAAACACCAAGTTTGTTTTTACCAAGCCGGCTTCTGCCCCTGCCTGCCTCTCTCTTCCCCGCGTGGTGAATTCCGAGGAGAGAACAAAAGCGCCGCGAGGTGATCTGATAAAGCTGTGACGTATCCCGCGCCAATTTGTTACTCCGACGACCATCGAGATCACTAGAGTTAGTTCTAAATTCATCGTCACGGTTTACGTATAAATAATCACGATCACCGATGTTAAATCCTACCACTACTAGTACTAGATCGATCAGTGCATGTGATTTGCTCAATCAAAACTCATGTGATCGGTGGCAAGGTTTGCAGAGAGGAAAGACCGAAAATTGGCCACAAAGGGCTGGTTTGAAGCTGAGCTTTTGGGTCGGCAAGCGAGCGAGCAATTCTACGAGAGAGAGAAGAGAGCGCCAGCGCGTGCCTTTGCAGTTGGTGCCTTTTTGAACAGCCCAAAGCAGATGGCACGAATCCCCAGTTTGACCCATCATGATTAGGACCGTAGCACCCAGCCCGGCCGGCCAGCATCCATCTCTAATCCGCACCCCGGCCCCGCCCCCGTCGTCGTCGTCGTCGTCTCCTCCGTTTCGCGCGCTCCCTCGCCGACGAAAAGACACCGCGCGCCCCACCCCCACCACCACCCCGATATTCTTCTTGACGCGGGCATCGATCCCCGCGCGCGCGCGGGCGAGGAAGAATGGGATGAAAAAGCAAGGCACCGGATGGTACAAGAGTTTGTTTCCTCATGTCACGTCGCGTCGTTCAGCTAGCTCGCCGCGTCGAATGACAGGCACGGTGGACAAGCGGGCAGGCATTGGCGCGTACGAGGCTAGCTCCCTGCTACTGCTATGCATCCATCCGTGATCCGTCCGTCCGTGTCCATCCATCGACTCGTCCGTCCTCCGTCGGTTCCCAGGCACCGCGCAAGTGCACGGCAGACACAACGAATGACCGCCCGGCCGCGCGACAATCCGATGTGGTCGTCAGCTAGCTGCATGCATGCATCTATCAGGAGGTATCCATCTATCGATCGATCGATCGATCGATCGCCACATGCCGGCGTGAGTGACGTGCATTCAGCGGCATTCCAGCGTGCCGTGCCGGCCCGGACTCTGATTGTAACGTACTACTACAGGGAGATGCGGATGCATGCATGTCGTATATCTCTATATGTGCATGTCCTTTTCATGACATGTGCACTTTATTATCGATGCTACGATCTTACTTTGGGAACCTTTTGATGCTCTGATGATCATCAGTTCCCAATCTCGCAATGACGCCGTAAACAGTGTTATCCGATTCAGCTAAGTACGTACTTGTACTTAAAACTTGATGGCAGAGTATTTTTGTGGAAGAGTGTACGCCTTTATAAATTACTCCTGTGGCAAAGAAAGGTATTCTCCATCAAGTTCACATACTCTTATGATTAAGGTATGGTCTTTACAATAATCTTTGATTAGAGAACTCGTTATCAATTTTGTCATGGTACAATTATCGACTCAGTGGATGAGAGAACACGTACGTCGAATCGAATGACGGAGCAGGGGATAGCTACTCCTAGGTACGTACTCCTACGATCATTACACGCCATATACTAGTACTAGAACTACGAGAGAGAGAGAGAGAGAGAGAGAATCTCGCTATCTCGTGCCCATGATCGGTCGCCATGTCCGGGAGAAGAGAAGCAGCAAGGCAACAAGGTAAAGCAGGCCCGAGCCGGAGTAGTAGCAGCCCGGGTTTCTAGGAGTCAATCGGCACAAACACACAGCACTGTCATGTACTACTACTGGCTACTACTCCTACCACCTAGCCGGCTGTAGCTTCTCCTTTTACTGGCCACTAGCTTAGGCTTGTGTCACTTTACCGCTTTGTTTCCCTGCCTGCCTTGCCGTTGAACGGGGTCGGCCCCGAACAATCGACGTACGTACGCACTCTACCCACACAGTCTCCAGCCTCGGCCGCGCGCGCGCGTCACCGGCGCCGCACCGGCCGTGTCACCTGCTCGATCCACGACCCACTCGCGCGCCGCGCGTCTTGGCTCGGGGATGAGCTGTGGAGGATCAGAATCTGGCCGCGCGCGCGCGCCGTCGTTTTCGCCGGGTACGGCCGCGCTGTCGGGCCGCGCTGCGCTGCGTCTGCTGGCCTGCTGCCGTGTCCCCGGGCGGCACGGCACGCTGCAAGCGGACGCCGTTGGCGCAGAAACGGTTTTGACTGGGCATCGTCGCGTGCCCGCGCGGTGTGTAAACGATCGTTTTCTTGCCGGCCGCCGCCGTCTCCCATCATCATCCAGACATCCCAAGAAAAAAAATCAAAGCTTCTACTCTCTCTGTTTTATAATATAATATTTTCAAACATTATCCATATATATATATAAATTAATCTAGACACTTTAACACCTATATAAATATAAAAAATACTAAAAAGTCTTTCCCCTGTTATAGGCGTTACTAGTACCTGCTGTGTACGTACAGTACTCTACTATCTGCGGTGGCGGTGGGCCCAGGTCATCGGGAAGTGGGCCACGTCCTGACCGACCGAGACCGGCCGACCGGTTCGGATGCTGTTTTCGCTTTGTGGCAGCTTGGCAGTGAGGAGGACGACGCCAACGGCCAATCTCTGCGACGTTGGCTGCCAGAGGCAGCAGCAGCCAGCTGCAGCTCGAACGGAAGACGAAGCTAGCAACCGAAGAAGCATCAGCAGGAAGCAGCACTGCGCGCGTGCCAGCGTTTGTCCGAAACATATATGCGTGCCAGGAAGTAGGAGTATGCGGTTTGCTGTTCAGAGTTCAGACAAAGCCAATTGTACTGTGGGCTTGTACCAGCAACGAGTAACACGGGAATTTGAACTGGTTTTCTGGTAAAAATCCTAAAAAGATCCTAAGGATTCTCACATCTCTCACAGGAGCCTAAATTATGTAATAGTGTAATCAACGTCAATCTAATACTCCTATACTCCAACCAAGATTAACTTTGGAAAACCGTGGTGTACTCTGAACTTCTGAATTTTCAGTTGCAATGCAGGCTCTAACGCCCTCGGAGAGCGAGAAAGTGTAGAGGTGTGCACCCAAGAAACAACGGGACTGCAGCTGTTTAGAAGAGGCCCTAAATTACTCTCTGTTCAGGGCTTTTGGCTTGTTATCATAGTCTCGTCCTTTCCCCTTCTTTCTTTCTCCATCGCATCATGAAGGAAGAATACACTGCCGTGATCAGCCAGACTCATATACTAGCAGCAATGTTCTCTTTTGTGGAACTGCTACTGTTCAGAATGTGACAAGCCTGGTCATGATGATTTCGCTAAAGGGACTTGTGGTAATCATTCAGTAGTGATCAGGGGAAACTGACGACTGAATGTCTGAATAAATGAAAGCGCAGAACATCACGCCATGCATGTCGCCAAAACATTGGCAGATGATCATCAACCAACAGTTTCATGCACACACACAAACACAAATACTACACACAATTGGCAAGCAAGCTTGTTCAAACCAGATTGCAAAAGGGGGTCAAAAGGTGTCACCTCATGCATGAGTCACAGAATTCTGGATGTTCTCGAGGAGTCAAGGCTGCAGTTCAGTCCAGCCGACCATGCGAGTGAGTGACAAGGCCATTTTAGTTTGTAGAGCTCTCACAAGGTCACAAATTGTCAAGTCGAGCACCCAATAAATATGCTGTTCTTGCATATAATAATTAAGTTTATTAGTTTGTTAGCTCTTGAGTTAAGCCAGCTGCTTGGGCAACGACACATGGCCTTGTACTCTTGTGCTTCCTAGCGTTCTCTCCCATTGACTGCATGATTAGATCTATCCCTTGACTGACCATTATTAACCTATTGCGATCAATTAATCAGCTCGATATAAGCATGTTGCTATCTTTCTCATGTACTTTCGGTTTAGAAAATGTACGTGATGATCTAATCGGTTTTCCTGGAATGCTCTGTGTCTGATTTACGGGGCGCCATATGCATGATAGCACACGCTGCTGGCTGGCCCTACACGGCCAGATCGAAACATGCAAGCATGTACAGAATGTGATTATGCATGTTGCATGGGATCCACTTCCTTATACAAATTAATATACGAACGTACGAGTGGAATACAAGGACGTTTCATGTAGAGAAGTAGCTGTATTGTCTTACGTGTGATCACGGGCATGGACGTTAAATTTGTAGTTTTTGGTACAGTATAGATATAACATCAAATTAAAATGTGTTATAGAACAAGCTAAGCTAGAAGTAAGAGTTGTATGATCTGAAGCTAGCAGTAAGAGCAATTAATATATCAAATAAGTTCCCAGCATAAAACGTCAGCATCAACAGCCGCATCCCTCCTTCCGAACATGCCTTTAATCCAGCGCTACCGCAATTGCGCAGGAAAAAACTGGGTCAGTTTTGACTAAATTCGTTATAACATTGATCACCAATCAGCGGTTGTGATATCGGCATCCATTTGACTGCTCGGAAATGGCAGAAACTAGAACTGTTCAATCTGGAAAAATATCGTGGCAACTTACAATGCCTATTAGCAGATACCGAAAATAGGAGAATATGTGCACCAATTTTCGTATTGCTAAATTGATAATACTAAAGTAAACACCCCAAAAAATATATAATAGACAGTGTCAAAGAAAAAAAAAGGTTTGTCACACTTTAAAAACAACTTAACCGGTGAAGAAAAAGCCACTCCCACGACTTTTCATTAAGAAGAAAAAGTCTTGACTAAACCCGGCCAAGAGAAGCCATGAAACCTAATACCCACACACGCGGGACTCTCCCGCTACCTCTATACGAGGGTCTACTAGATTGATTGTCCCCCTCCTCCCTACAAGAGGACCTAAAATTCGTTCCCGTGGAGAATAGAACCAAGGATCTGGAATGCTACTTGAGCACTATGACCGCTAAGCTATAGGTTCTTTTGCTCGTCACACTTTCTACAATGCACATTAATTAGTTAAAAAATAAGGCCTTTTGTGATGTTATCTTGTCACTGTTGAACATTAAATCTGTTATAATATTGATACCTTTCACTATGTGTGTCTTTTCAAAATAAAAAGAAATGATCTCTTTTGATTGACATTTTTCATGAAATTTTTTACTTTCACCTAAAAATGGGTTTTCAACCCTAATATACCACTAACTCACAAAAATCAAAACTTCAAAGTTTTGTTTCAAAACCTTTTACTTTTCCCTGAAAATCCAACCTTTAGAACTTGGATTTAGGAAAGTTTGGCATGTGAGGTAAAGTTGTCGCGGCCCTTGGTACTGTACATTGCTGAACCCAAAATGAATCATTTGAATGTTACTCCTACCTAGCTAGGAATGAAATTGTAAGAAGGTGATATGATTCATAGTAAAAGAAAAAAAAAGTATGAGCTAAAACCACTTATAAAAACTCGATCAATGCACCAACCGAAGTATTTAACCTGTAAAAAAGGATGATTATCTAGCACTTCACTTACCAACATAAGTACGGAGAAGATAAAAACAAACAAGAGAACCCAGTCAGTTAGAACTAGAAACATGACAGTGTAAAACAGTGCAAACCCCACCATTCATCATTCCAAGGAAATGCAAAGCGGCCCCCATCTACAACACATCTATAGAACCCCTAATCCATGCTGCCATGCAACCAGCCAATAATTTACAGAGCAAAGACAAGTTTTATCTTCTGAACATGGACAAATAAGGCACAGAAAGAAAGCAGCTTCTTCTAGCCCTAGCTACCATCCACCATCCTCTTTATAAACCCTCATCACCCCCCCCCACCCCCAAGTACTACCATCACTACCCCACCCAACACCATCATCTGATCCATTTCCACAAAGCTTCTGAAAGCCAACACACCCTCACTGCCTTTGCCTTCTTCTCAGCTTCAAGAAGCCTTTTGAGCTTGTGATTTCTACATCATCCATCCATTTCATCACCATGATCCAAGAACTCCTTGGAGGGACAACCATGGACCAGCTCAAGGGCGCCAGCGCTCTGAACCACGCCTCCCTGCCGGTGGTGCTGCAGCCTATCGTGTCCAACCCGTCGCCCACGTCGTCGTCGTCGACGTCGTCGCGCTCGTCGGCGCAGGCGACGCAGCAGAGGTCGTCGTCGGCGACCTCGTCGCCGCATGGGGGGCAGGGTGGCGGCGCGGCGGAGCAGGCGCCGCTCCGGTGCCCGCGGTGCAACTCGTCGAACACCAAGTTCTGCTACTACAACAACTACAACCTCACCCAGCCGCGCCACTTCTGCAAGACGTGCCGCCGGTACTGGACCAAGGGCGGCGCGCTCCGCAACGTCCCCATCGGCGGCGGGTGCCGCAAGCCGCGCCCCATGCCGGCGCCGGTCGCCAAGCCGCCCATGTCGTGCAAGGCCGTGCCGCCGCTTGGCCTCGGCGTGGGCGTCGGCGGCGGGCCCGTCTCCTGGGCCTCCGGGCAGCAGGCCGCCACCGCGCACCTCATGGCGCTGCTCAACAGCGCCAGGGGAGTGCAGGGCCACGGCGGCAGCAATGTCCACCGGCTTCTTGGGCTGGACACCATGGGGCACCTCCAGATCCTGCCAGGCGCTCCCAACGCCGGCGCCGGCACGGCGGCGTCGCTCTGGCCGCAGTCCGCGCCGCGGCCGGTCACTCCACCGCCGCACATGGACTCCCAGCTCGGCATGGGGACGCTGGGCCACCACGACGTGCTGTCGAGCCTCGGCCTCAAGCTGCCCTCGTCGGCGTCGTCCTCGCCGGCGGCGAGCTACTACAGCGACCAGCTGCACGCGGTGGTGAGCAACGCGGGGCGCGCCCAGGCGCCGTACGACGTCGCATCCGCGTCCCTCCCTTGCACCACCGCGGTGACCTCACTCCCGTCGGCACTGTCGAGCGTCTCCGCCGCGGCACCGACCAGCAACACGGTCGGGATGGACCTGCCACCCGTGTCACTCGCCGCGCCGGAGATGCAGTACTGGAATGGCCCGGCGGCGATGTCGGTGCCGTGGCCGGACTTGCCCACTCCCAACGGCGCGTTCCCATGAGATAGACGACGGCGACGACGTCGTCGTCTCATGCAAGCATGACATTACTAGCTAGTGTAGCTCTCAGTTTAGCTTTAATCATCATCTCGTGTGGTTTCGGTTTAATCAGTGAGGACTCTGAGGGGGTTAATCAAGGGTGTTTTAATTACTGGTGTTTTTGTTAATCAGTGGGGATCGATCAAGTAACTTTTTTACTATTTACTTATTATTAGGTTTTTACCTAGGGTTTGGTGGTAACTGGGGGTATAGTGTTAAGTCGTTATCAATGCATAGATGGGGTTGTACTATGAGATGTGTACGTGTGTTGTCGGTTTCGTTCAGGTTGATCCATGTATGGATGTAAGGTTGATCAATACATTCCCTGCAAGCTCGTTGGCTTATCTCTGCAAATTTCACTTTCGACGTACTCTGAAATGCAAAGTACAGGGCTTGATTGTAGTAATGGCAAGAACTTACTGCAAAAGGTGGAACTCTTTTGTTTGCTTTCAAATTTGTCTTGATTATGATCGTTATAATGCATGCTATGTATGCAGTCCTGGATCTGGGTTTATTTGGAGCACTCAAGCTGTCATGCTTCCATGTTTCTTTGCTCATAGAAATGAGTGAAATATATATTCACTGGAATTGTTGATCTTTTATTTTGTCATACTTCAGATCAGAGACAGCATGATAAGGACTACACATATATATCGCTCACTTGTGCCTGTCCACCAAATGAGCTAGATAGTGCTGATGCCCAACACATAACTTACGGAGTAAGAGTATAGCACAGCATGCATATATAAAAAGTTCCATCTAAGCTAGTGCTTCATAAAATGTGTTGCATATATATACCTCCATCTAGTGCTAGCAGCGAGCCCTACCGCTACTACTATTTCACATGCCTTCTTCCCAATTCCCATCGTACCGATCACGCTGATCAAAATTAGTAGGTCATCAATGCCTGTCTAAAATGGCTAATCCATAGGAGATTAGGAGTAATATACAGTAGTACTGTATTCCATAGCTTGTCAGCTACTCCCTCTGGGCTGATAATACTTGTCGTTTTAGACAAGGGTAAGGTCAAACTTTAGAATATTTGATTATGAATTATTTTTAAAATATTTATCTTTCAAATATAGTGACTACGTATATAGATTGGTATTAAAAAAATACTTTAATATAATCATATATTTGTTAACACTTTTTTATATATTATAATAGAAAATAATGGTCAAAGTTATTTTCTTTTGAAGATAGTGCGCTTGTCCAAAACGACAAGTATTATCAGGCCGGAGGGAGTAGTACTAATAAGAGTATTTATATTCACTAACAGTAAGCACATCTCAATCAAGATACAGTCATAGAGAGTGATTGGACTACCCATCCATAGTACTGTATTCCATAGCTCTTGCTTGTTCAAACTTGCTTCATTCTGAAACCTGAACTGTTTTCAGAGAAACAGGCCTCGTTCAGGGTTCAGACTTCAGACCACGCATGCAGAGAGAGCAGCCATATGGGAACAAGAACAACACTAGCAGCCATAGCTACACACTGGTGCAGTCAAGCAAGCAGAGAACGAAAAAGAGAGAGAGAGAGAGACGACGACGACGTACGAAGCTAGCTACCGACTGGCCGGCCGGCCGGTCGGGGACGGCAGATACATTCGGCTCGCCACCAGATCAATGTGCATGCTAGTAGCATGCATGCAGCCTTAAGAAGGAAGGAAGGAAAGGCACAGTGTAGCTGAAACGGCAGGTGGATTCGATTCTCTCATGCACGATGCCCAACCAATGGCTGGATAACACTGACTGGTAGCATTGGCTATTACTACTAGCTAGTAGCTTAGCTAGCTGCAGAATGCCCGAATGGGTGCAGCCTTATGGGTTGGTGGAGTGAAGGGAGAGAGGGAGAGGTGAGCTCGTTGTTTTGTCCATGCCTCCGACGAAGCACAATGCTGCAAGCATCGATCCGTCCATCATCCATCGCCAACATCGCTAGCAACTCTACATACCACGGAGATCTAGAGAGAGAGGTGCATGGCGCCATGGCATGGTGGTGGTGGTGGTGTCGTCCTCGGAACACGCACGTAAATATTCCGTCTCCGTCTCGATCGCCCGCATCGAGAAGCACGTATAGTACGCATGCATGATGCTTTCTTTTATCGTCTCTCTCCTCTTGCTCACTCTCTCTCTGGCTCGAGGAGGAAGAGGGAGAAGGGATGGATGTCTGATTTTCCTATACCTTCTCCATCTCGTAAAAGAATGATTTAAGATTAAATGTGATATAATCTAATACAATAGATTTGGATAGTAGTTTATTCAGATTCGTTATACTAGGTTATATCAAATTCAATCTTAGCTTGATTTTTTTGAACGAAGGAAGTTTATCC
Source organism: Oryza meridionalis (assembly GCA_000338895.3). Lineage (NCBI taxonomy): Eukaryota > Viridiplantae > Streptophyta > Magnoliopsida > Poales > Poaceae > Oryza > Oryza meridionalis. Next base: position 35,835,361 of record CM002526.2, on the reverse strand, counting down.
GATCCTATTACGTCGGGCAGTTTTGCGGTTGGTCATGGCGCACTACGCTGTACCGGCCTGTGCTTGGGTCATTGTTATTCTCGTAGCTACCATGGTTACTCGATCTTTGAGGGTAGCTGAGCTTGTTAATTCAAATAGAATTTTACCATCGAATAGTGTTATCTCAATCGCGAGAGTTTTTTTTTCGAGTTGGGCACTTAGAAATCTCAAGACCTCCTTTCACTTAGTGTTTTGACCAAAAGAGGAGGATGTTTTACCCCTGCTATAACACTAACCATTAAAAAAAATTGAATAAAATAATCGGTCAAACATTGGAAAAAAAACCGAAAACTGCACTTAAAAATTCAAATGAGACTGATGGAGTATGAAACAGTACTAGGAGTAATAGGCTGTCATATATACGGAAGGCCATGTTTAGATTCTATTTTTTTTCTTCAAACTTTCAACTTTTTCATCATATTAAACTTTTCTACACACATAAACTTTTAACTTTTCCGTCACATCGTTCTAATTTCTTTAAAGTTTCAATTTTAACGTGAATCTAAACACAGTCTAGTTGGGTGCACACGTACGGTACCCCGTGCTTTTCTCGTGGGACCTTGCCGCCTTGGCGTGCTGTACCCCAGAACTTCAGTTTTGTCGCTATCTGTTGCAAGTTTTGCATGACGTGGCGCCCAACTGGCGGCAGCCAAAGATTCGCTATATTGAGGGTTGACCGCGTCAAACAATCTTGGATTGAAACCGTGGAATACTAATGATTATTATTAGCACATTGGGCCTTTGGCTGACAAAATCTGGCCCAATATAAATAAGGCCCATCACCAGCAAACAGCAACTTTGGGTGGCAGAAGGCCCATCAGCTGTGCAGGGGCAGCATGCCAGCATATCTACAGACAATTTTCATCTAAAAAAACAGATACTTGAAGGTTGATGGATTTTCGACACAGCAATTTGTCTTTTGAGGACTTGCCATCATATAACATTGTATACTTGATCTTTTGCCATCAGTAAGTTCATGTTACAAAGGCACTTGCGGTTACAGTGGTAATATTGATGGCGACTATCAAAGCATGAGAGGTTACCCAAGTTCGGCAAATCATAGATTTTTCTTGCAAGTTAAACTGTCAGCGCCTTGAATTATCGAAATGTTGCTGGCAGAACATATCGGCAGGCAAAAACGAACGTAACATCACCGTGCTTTGTTTTCTGACCAGTACAGAACTAACAAGAATTGTTCTAAAAAAAAAATAACAAGAATTTGAGCCGGATACTTCAGGTTTTTTAGATGACGTGCTATAAACTAGAAACGGACCAGTACAGAACTAACAAGAATTGTTCTAAAAAAAAATAACAAGAATTTGAGCCGGATACTTCAGGTTTTTTAGATGACGTGCTATAAACTAGAAACGACGATACCAAGACAGACTGAATAACATACAACAAAAGGGGGGAAAAGAACTTCTTTGAGGTTAACTTCCCCTGGGAGGCATTGTGATAGCAAGAGTTCACGGCTACTCCACCTGTACAGTAAAACTGAAACCCAAACCTGACTCTAAATTTCTGACATTAAATAACTTGCACATTTGTAACGCATGTGTTGAAGCTTAAAGGTAACCAGGCCTCAGCAATGGGGGGAGGAGGAAAGCTGTTATTCCAGGGCATCATGAGTTCCAGGGAACATCGCTGGGGTTCCACGGCAAGAAACTAAGCAAAATACAGAACGATTCTTTTCACAAAGGGCTGCTAGTACTTTGACAAGGTACACATCAGGGCACCCTGCCCCTTCAGTTCTCTTGTTGGTCGATGACTTACATCGCATAGACGATCTCGCCGCTGCTATCAACATCAATATCTGAGTCGGAATCGAGGTCATCCATGTCATCGTCTAGGTCGAGTCCATCAGTTAGGATGTGGTTTATTCGAGAGCAAGCAGGTGGTATGGTGGCCTCAGTTAAAATTTGCATGATCTGATCCATGGTTTGCATTGGCTGATCAGGTTCCTCATACTGGCTGCTCATACTATCATCGTCCATCAAATCTGCAGGAAGGTTCTTCAAGAACCAGCCATGGCTCCGTATTTCTGGGATTGTTATCCTCTGCATTTGCCATCATCAAAAGCGTCATGAAAATAATGTACCAAAATTTTGAAATGCATTTACAACGATTAACAATTACATCAACTATAAACACAAATAATATTATAAAAAACTATTAACACGAATATGGTGAAGTGGAAGAAGAATTTAAAAAACCGTTGACAGTGCAGAGAAAAAGGAATAGCAAAACTGTTGACAGTGTAGAGCTAACTATAGGAATACTAGGTCTACATCAAAGCCATCCTACTAACAGCCGAACACTTTTTTTCTGTCAATACGGTGCCATGTCGCAGACCTATATTAATAAGATTCATTTAAGAGTAGCTGTAGTATGCCAAACAATTCTGGCCCTAGGGCATATAAATACAAAAGGCACTGGGTAGAACCACTAGTACCACAAATCCATTTCCTAACTTATATGATGGGAAAGAACACATGCATACCAACTGCACGAGCACTGAGGTTTTCTACGTTTGTTGGGAGGTATGGTACCCTTACGTATATGATGGAACAGAACAAATGCACACCAACAACATAAGCACTGAGGTTTTCAGTGTTAATCACGAGCGCGCGCGCGCACAAGCGCAGGCGCACACACACACACACGCACGCACGCAACACACAACACACACATCCCTCTCAGTACCCCCCCCCCCCCACCCACCCACACACACACACACACACACAAGGATCAGATAAAGATTCAGCAAAATAATGAAACACATCACAGGATGTGCATCTGATGCCTAATTACTACGGAGGACAACATGCAAGGACTCACCAAAGACGGATCCCCGACAAAAATCCTCGAAATTAGATGCCTACATTCTGGAGATATGTCCATGTTTTCTGGAATCGAGTACTGAACATTCAAGATACGCTGCACAAAAATGACATGCAAGGACTCACCAAAGATGGATCCCCGACAAAAATCCTCGAAATTAGATGCCTACATTCTGGAGATATGTCCACGTTTTCTGGAATCGAGTACTGAACATTCAAGATACGCTGCACAAAAATGACACTAACATCAGCTTTTCGCAGAGAGCCAAGGATGAAAAAAGTGCTCCAATGTAAACAAAGCAAGAGAAATAAGAAAATAAATTATATAACCTGAATTGTTTTACGGAAGTTCTTAGGCTCTTCTGGATCCTCGAAAGGATATGCACCAACTACCATAACATATAGAGTCACACCACAGGACCATACATCAGCAGTCTGTTTCAGTATAAATAATGTATCAGTATGAGCCAGGATTCCTACACTAAGTGGTTATCAGTAATGGAAATACTTCTGTTTTAAAGAAAAAGAAGGGACATAGGTCCTACGTTACCCTGAGTTCTACAGAACACTCAATTCATCTCACCAGTGGCACTATATTAAAACAGAAATCAGTCAAGACCAGATAGTTTCTGGATGGTTCCCAGCCAGGTTTTGTGACGAAGGGAGTAGAACGGTAACCAGTGTTTTACCAATTTTAGAAACACTGGTATGCACAGCATCTCCACTTTCAGACGTTAAAACAGAGCATACCAACAAACATATTCAGTGGTCATCCCAGGAAAGGACCAGTGTATCAACCACAATGGAAAAATTCAGGTATACTTGAATGACAAGAAAAAGGGGAAACCCATTCCACCACTGTAGACCTCACCACATGATAAACTTGGCCAAGTTATTGGCACATAATCTTGACAAAATGGCTAAATTTTTCTCAGCTTAGTGTGAACTTGTAGAGCATTTTGGTGGTACTTCACTGAAAATACAGAATGCGGGACAGGGGACCAAACAACTCCCTGAATATTGATTGTTTATGTTTGTCAAAATACGATGCAAGACGAAAAGCTATAGTCCTCCCAAAGGTACTGCTCTCAGGGATTAAATCAACAAGCTTAATAAGTCATGTACCTTGCCATCGTATTCTTTCTTCAACAGAACTTCAGGTGCAATATAAGCAGGGGTTCCTACAGTGGATTTTGGTTGTGAATGGAGAACTGAAGACTGCAGAAAAAGATTGTCTTTTATCATTTGCTTATTAGAGTAAACAAGATAATGTCCTAAAGTAATGCCAATATAATGTATTGTAAGCAAATGAATTTTACACATATCAAAATCTGGTCTGACTTTGCCTATGGTGATTAGTGAATTGTTCTGAAAACAGCATTATGGATTTACCTATGGTGCTTAGTGAATTGTTCCGAAAACAGACTTCCGTAATGTATTATAGAAACATTAGCTAAGTACCTTAGAATAGCCAAAGTCACATATTTTCAAGCGTGGAGCAGGGCTTCCGTCCAGCAGTGTATTCTCCAACTTCAAATCACGGTGGCATACTTGCTTGAAAATGGAGAAAGTAGGATAATTCAGCTTACCACGATGCCTTAGTACAAAATAACAATCAGATGAAAGAAAATCATTGTAATAAGAAATACCATTGAATGGCAGTAGCTGACTCCCGAGATAAGCTGCTGGAAGAAGTAGCGAGCCTAGAAAGTAGAATCAGACCGATGCAATTAGTGCGATCAATATGTCACTCAAGAAAGATGCATCAAGAAAGAGGATGCACCAGGGAAATGGTGCGTACCTCATCTTCGCTGAACCGTACATTCTTACAAATTCTCTCAAAAAGCTCACCACCAGAGGCATATTCCATGACAATAGCAAGATGAGTTGGGGTTAAAATAACCTGTAGATACATGATAGAGAACTTATTTTTGCTGGAAAATATTGAATGGTGAACTAGAGAATGAGCGTCATGAAGATCCTGACTTACCTCCTTAAACCTAATAATGTTAGGATGTTTCAACGATCGGTGATTTATAATCTCACGCTGGACATTATCATCTATCTGTACAAGAGAATAAACAAAATAAGTAATAAACAAAACACATGTGGAAAAATATAATGTAGTCACAATACACCAATTAAGGTTGGGTCTTAATAAGTTGTCTAGCGATTGTTTCCCTAATTAAACAAACAATACCAACATCTCTTACAATCTAGAACTTGACACAAGCTCTTTGCCACGTCATGATCAAGAATTTTGATTGAGAACCATACTCAACATTCCAATCTATGCTATGAATATCAAATATGAGTTAACAAGCTAACAGCTAAACACCAAAAGACCCGACCTCCTTATGAGCAGAATAATTTAGGGAGAAATTCTTGGCTTTATACAGGTGTTTTTTTTTCCAGGATTTCTAGATGAAATATGCCTAATTTTTATTTATCTATTTATTAGGGATGGGGGAAGCTGGATTGGTTTAAAGTGATAAGAACACATTATCAATGAATTGAAGTGACAAGAGTTACTATAAAGGATTACAGGTTCATTAATTGATCATAAATTTATTTGGACTAGAAAACAGGCACTGTGGTTTCTTTTACCATCTGCATTAATCACACTGGGATCAACCATATATGTGGTACCTACAAGCACTTAGACCAACATGGATGATAAAATATTCATGGATTAAGAATGGAATGGAAGAATGGATTAATGCAACATGCTTCCCGAGCTCCTAAAGGGTGCGATTTATTTGCAAAAAAAAAAAAAAATCTATATATGAATTTCTTAAAATACCTTTTTTAAATCCATTTTTCAACTTTATGATAGTTAATTCATTTGTTTTTACCCTCGAATAGTGATCACAAAATCATTCAGCTATTCATTCAAAAAGAAAACAGACGCTGAGGTATCTCATTCGTTTAGCATCAAACCAGTAATAATGATTCATGAATGACATTCATAATTATTATAGGCAGCTTTGTCGGGTCAAGAGGACAATACCACAAAAGCAGTAATGATTGGTTTTATTTATTTGTTATTTACTGTTATTTAGACACACAGAAAATGTCAGGTGGGCATTCAAAGAACTTTTTCAGGGGTATATGCTATGAAAAGAAACTTGTTGGGGATTTATCGAAGCTGCCTAACTTTGCAATTTTCAACAACCACATCACCATGAACGTCACTATATCCACACGTTTCTGCTCTTAAACACCGTACGTATTAAATGCACATAAAACAAAAGAAGTACATATATAAAATGTGAGTTCATGACCAAACTATAGGTCTTCGTTTGTGAATTTGCTTTGTTTCCCATGTTGGTACAATTCAATTTGATGTTACTCGATGGTGAATTAGAGCACATTGCATTTGATTTGGTGTACTGTGGTGGTGGATGACTGATGCTTGGTTAGCCCTAAAGCCCTAATTACAGCATATCTAAACAAAATCTGGAGCTATAGAGCTCAAGCATACTATACATATCAAATGAAAATGATAGCAACAACTACATGCAATAATCACAATGGGTTAAAACACTAAAATAAGCAATTCACTCCTCGCACTGAAACTACTGAAGACATGAATCCCTAATCCACGGAACTCCACATCCTACAGCGCCGCATGACTCACCACAAACCCAGCACGGTTCGGATCGTACAGTCCCCCCCCCCCCCCTGCCCCCTGGGCGCAACGCCGATCAAACCAACGAGGTCCCCCAAAATCGGCCACGTTTGGGCACACCGGGTCGAATCGATCACTCAACCAGCGCCGAATCGAAGCTAGAAAGGGAGGAGAAGGGGGGGAGTCAGCGGCCGTACCTTCTCGCCGCGCTCGATGTACTTGACGGCGACGAGCTCCATGGTGCGGCGGTCGCGCATGAGGCGGGCGACGCCGAAGTTGCCGGAGCCGATGTCGCGCACGAGCTCGTACCGGTCGCTGTCGTGCATGATCGGCATGTCCATCCCCGGGCCCACCGTCAGCGCCGCCCGATCCGGCGCCCCCGCCCCGGCCCCCGCCGCTGCCATGGCCGGCGACGGCAAGGGGGTTCTACCTACCTGCGGCTTCCAAGGCCTCGGCCACCCGAGGCGGCGGCTCCCCTCCGCGCGCCCCCCACGCCCGAATCGGCGACGAGCTCTCCTCTCCTCCTCCTCCTCCTCGCCTCGCCCCCTTCTCTCTCCTCGACGAGTTGGTGTGGTGGTGACACTGGCCGACCAGGAGAGAGAAAGGGGTAATACACTCACTTCTAATATTTCTCTTTTCGGTGCTTTGCTTTGCCATCGCTAGGGCTCTTATAAAGTGGCTTTTATTTATCTATATCTACATGGGCGTCATCTTTTTGGTTTTGTAGTCATAAATGGGTGTAGAGGGGGAGAAGTTGCTGCCTGAGACTGCTGGAGATTAATGATGTGTTATTGTTGTCCACTTGCCTAAAAATGCCCATCTTGATTTTCAAGCAAATGGAAACCTCCTAAATGCATAATTGAAGTGAGAGTTATACAATGGAGTTTATTTATGACATCTCTGACTTAGAAATAATAGTTTTCACTATATTGGTGAGTTTATTTACAATCACAGAGGTACCAAATTGGTCTCTATCATAATTGATCTATTATTTACTTTAAAAATGATCTATTATCAGTTATACTATGGAGTATGTTTACATCACAGTATTATAGAGGTACCAAATTTGGCACATGAGGTTTTACCACCTTCGAAATTCGGTGAAAATAAAAACCCACTGCTAGGCGCCAGATCATATCCTCAGTGTGTCAGTTATGGTAACAAAAGTCATACTTTCTATAACAGATAACATATACTATTTGAGCTATCTATCATTCGTTGCTATTGGTGTTCGATGCACTATTCTTAGGTTGTATTTATGTCACGTCTTCTTATTTTCTTGTATCTTAATATTTTACGACTTTTGAGAAGATTCAAGGGAGGTATACATCGGTTTATGTGAAAGACGTATTTTGCACAATGGATGGCGCAAGCTATCCTTTGGCAATTTGCTCTTCGTCATTGTTGATGTCCGATGCATCATCTTTAGTTTGCGCGTTGGTTCTTATACCAAAGTTATTTTCAATGATACACAAGCTACCCTTTGGCGCTTTGTCCTTCCATCACTACTAATGTGCATCTCCTTTTAGATTGTTTTTATTTATCATGCCACTCTCAATTTGAGAAAGTACAATATTTGGAGGTACCAAATTTGGCACCTAAAGTTTTACCACCTTTGAAATTTGGTGAAAATGAAAAGCCACCGCCAGATTATACCTTCAGTGTGTCGATTATGGTACCAAAAGTCATATTTTACCTAATAGATGGCACATGCTATTTTGGCTATCTGTCCTTCGTTGCAACTGATGTAGGAACACCATTCTTGGGTTGTTTTTATATCACGTTTTCTTATTCTCTATTATCTTAATGTTTTACGATTCTTGAAAAAACTCAAGGGATACATCGGTTTTTACGTGAAAGACATATTTTTGCACGATGGATGGCGCAAGCTATCCTTTGGCTATTTGCTCTTTGTCACTGCTGATGTTCGATGCATCATCTTTAGTTTGTGGGTTGGTTCTTATACCAAAGATGTATTTTCAATGATACACAAGCTACTTAGCACTTTGTCCTTCCATCACAACTTATGTGAATTATTTTTATATTGTTTTTATTTATCATGATGCCCTCAATTTGAGAAAATGTAATCTTTAGAGGTACCAAATTTAGCACATAAGGTTTTACCACCATCGGAATTTGGTTAAAATGAAAATCCACCATCAGATCATTTCCTCGGTGTGTCGGTTATGGTACCAAAAGTCATACTTCACGTGACAGATGACACATGTTATTTGAGCTATCTGTCCTTCGTTGCTACTGATGTCCGATGCACCATTCTTAGTATCATCTTTTCTTATTCTCTTTTTTCTTAATGTTTTATGACTCTTGAAAATTCTTAATCTTTTTATCTGAAAGACATATTTTGCACGATGGATGGTGCAAACTATCCTTTGGCTATTTGCCCCGTCACTACTGAAGTCCAATGCATCATCTTTAGTTTGGTGTGTTGGTTCTTATACCAAAGTTGTATTTTCAATGATACACAAGCTATCCTTTGGCGCTTTGTCCTTTCATCATTAACGATGTGCATAATTTTTAGATTGTATTTATTTTTCACACCACCCTCGATTTGAGACATATTTTGCATGATATATGGAATAAGCTATCCTTTGGGTAAGTGTCCTTCATCGCTATTGATGTGTGACGAGTCATTTTTAATTTGCGCCCTGGTTCTTATATATATCGAAGTCGCATCTTCCATGATATATGGCACGAGCTATGCTTTGGCTCTTTGTACTTCCGTCACTAACGTCCAGTGCTTCATTTTTAGATTGTTTTTATCATCACGCCCTCCTTTTTTTTAAAGATTATAACAGAGGTACAATCAATGATGAACAGAGTGTGTATTCCTTGTATCTGTGGCAATTCCGAAAACAATTCATGAAAAAAATATTTAATATGTGTAGGTTTCACACACAGAGACAAGCGTGCACACACACACAAAGACAGACACACACAGACACACACACAAACGCACCCACACACACTAACACACACACAAAATTATGCTTAATACTGCACTTTGGGCCTATTTTTTTCCCTCGACAAATAAACTCCTCCTGGCTCATAATATATGTAGTCCAGTAGCCAACTACCTCAAATCCTCTAAACCTAATCCACCAAACATCATATCTCTACAACTGTGGAGTGAATGCCCAACTAATTATCATGCGTCCGTTATTGGGTATATTGTTTCGTCAGTACATATCCTCTAAGTTAATCTACATTAATTTAGCAACAATGCCATTATCACGGGCAACCATCATCATGGACATTCTTACGTTCGCAGATAAGTTACTGGATTTCTCCTACTGAACCATGAAGAAGGAACATAATTTATCTGTCCCTAAGTCACAAAAGTTTCCGGATCAAGGAACTGGAACGAGAAACACGGGATGCCATCTTCCAAAAACATGGAACGGTAGGGGTATACCTCTTCTAAAACAATGGAACGATAGATGAAACATGTTCCTAGTTTTTTTTGCAACGGTAACCATAACGGTGTACCAATTTCAAATTGAGAAACATGTTATTAGTTTGATTCCATTATGCTCCTTTTATTTTTTTTTCGATACACAGCCGACAACGCGATGGCAGATGGCTCGATGCAACAGTGGGACCAGCATGACGGCTTCAACACTACGCTGCCACACATAGCGATGGAGGGAGAAAAGAAGTTGCGACGCGTGGTGCCCCTCTATTTCTCCATCCTCCCCATTCTGGCGATGGCGGCGGTGCGGTGCGATCTCATATATTCACCTCAGCGCGACGGCGACGAGTAGCGAAGGATCAGTGAATTTTGTTTGGAAATTTTGGATTGCCCTTCCCATCTTTTGCTCTATCGTAGCTTGTTCCTCCCTCTAACCATCCTGCTTGTTCCTCCATCGTTCCCTCATACTAGAACGGCGACCCATCCTTATTCAGGACAAAGTTTCGCATAGTTCCCGTTCCGTTTCGCATAGAACGGCGACCGGCACCTAAAGTGTGCCAATTTCATTGAATATATTAGGAGTAAAAGTTGTTGTACAAGAAAAAATAAAGCTAAATGATGAGTTCTAAGAGTTGTTTTGCTCTTGCTAAGGCTCAAGTTTTGGCCTCCTCGATTTTCGTCACTAGAACTATCGTTGAAAGTTCCTTATGTTAGAACATTCTCTGGTTTCTTTCCTTCCAAATTTCCTATGCCGTTAGTAGAATGGGGATGCACACTTTTTCTGGTAGTCGCTTGCTAGTGGCTAATGCCATCCATCATTCATGGATCGTCGTAGTTGTACACCATTTTATCGATTTGATTTGCTCGAGCAGATAAAGGTAAGATTTTGATCTTGCTTGGCATGATTGTGGGACGGAGGAGTGTGCTGATTCATTCTGATGATCTCCAATGATTCTTTCAAGAAAGGGGTCAGGGGGGAGGCAAAGATATATCCCGTGGATGTGGGCTGAATCCTCTCAGCCCAATTGTACGTCCAGCCCAGACATCATTATGGATCAGCCCATCTTACATAATTGGTTTTGCCACCATAATGCTACATTGCTACTCACCAACAGACCATAGAAAAATCCAAATAGGAAACTATCACTAACTTTTTTTCTTTTCTCGAACGCCACTAACTTTATTTCCCAAACTCGCCAACTCATCCAATCCCCAATCAAAACCTTTAGAAATGAGCCATTTCTCCATCTCATAAAAACAAAAAAAGAAGCAAAGAGCCATTTCAGTATCTCACAGAAAAAGAAAGGATCCATTTCAGTGAAACGTGGCAAAATGGAACATGTTAAGCAGAGACACCAAACCGTAGTCGGATTCTTTATGCGTTTACTCCGTACATTTCAGCAACAGCTTATATTGTGCAGAGAGAAAATCACACAGGGATGTGAGCTCAAAAACAGCTACATCCTCCATAATTCTTCATAGCAGAATCAGAGTCAGCGACACCAGAACACCAAAAAACAGCGAAAAAAGAAGTCATACTTGCTCCGATCGATCGATCATTAGCTGTCTTTGCAGAACAGCAAAGAAAGAAAAAGAACCCAGAATATTCAGTCATCGGTTCACCGAACATGGAAAGGGCACACGCGTCCATCGCAGGATCGAGAAGCCGTTTAATTAGGGCAAATGGCAATCAAAACCGGCGTTTAAATAAGCTTATCGCGAGCCTGAAAGCAGCTCACCGCGCACTCATCTTACAGCGAAAAGGACGCAGAAGATGCTGCAAGCAACAGCAAGAATATTCGCAGGCTGCGAGCACAGTGAGCCAGGCAGGATCAGGAAAAAAAAATCAGATAAACAGGAGGCAAATTCAGTTCATGTGCCAAATTGGACGGACAAAAATAAAAGTAGCAGAGAAAAACTAATTCTGCTGCATATAATTACGTGGAGATAATCTCACGCCAAGCAGCAGCCAGCAGGCCAACTCATATACTCCACACATGCTCAAAGCCAAAGGGAGGCAACTTGCCAATTAGCCCTTCGGATTAGTATTAAACTAATCAACGGATAAGCACGGATGGTCAGAGGTGTAAGAGTAATTAATAGTTGTTGACTCGCAAGGATAGCAATGCTAGCTAGGGCATGCATATGAGAACGACGTGCAACTTATCGTGGAATCTATGCAGGGTATCCAGCTCATGGATGGTCTAGAATTTGCAGTGGGGGTTTTAATTTCCTTGTAGGTTTGAGCAAGCTTGTCAGGGTGGTGTAAGCAATTCTGCATAAGATTTTGTATAAAAAAAATATTGAGATTGCAATTCAAAGGAGAAAATGGAGGTATTAAAAACGTAGCTTTCTGTCAGAACCGCTGATCACATAGACCAGCAGTGATGTTCTTGGTTCTTGATTCACGCTGTTCAAGGATCTTTGGATTGTTCACAGTTGTATTTGGTGTTACTGGTGAATTTTCAGCAACAGAGGACTAGACATTTCATATGGCCAGATTACAGTTTGGCAATCCGTTGTGAAATATCCGCTTAACCACATGCATTGCAATGACCTAACTGCAACAGCTTGAGCTTCACCTGAACGCAGAGATGAAAAAAGCAACATTTTTATTCACCAGCACAGCAAGTTCATCACACTGTGATCACTGATCATCAGTTCATCACAAGAAAAAACGACAATATGCGAATCTTGTATATATTTATGTATAATATGTATGTAAATCTCAGGGCGAAAATTTGGGGTCTACCCGACACTTTGCAAGCCTCATGGGTGGTAGCAGCTCTTCATCTACACTTCCACAACAACCCAGCTCATGATCAGTTCATCACTTGAGCTCTCAACAGCTCAATCTTCCCTGTATACATGGCCAACACTACCATCCTCAGAGTTTCTGAATCCATTATTGGCAATTTTGCATCGATGCGCAAGCCGAAAATCCATCAATCTACCTCTCTGTCTAGCAAGATTCCACGAGCACGATCTTTCGATCATTTTGGGACATAGCCTTCCGACTTGTCATCGTCCTCGCAGCAGCTGTCGCCGGCGGTGGCCGCCGAGACGGCCACCCCTGAGCCGGAGAGCTGAAGGGGACCTTGAGGGGATCCGGATTGAGAGCAGCTTACTTCCTGAGAAGCCCAGAGATCACCAACAAGTACAATCGAATGGCTCGCTGAAGCTGTGCCTGGTGATTTCCGGTTGTGCAGCCGATACTTCTGAAAATATTTGCATGACATGATCCCAATCAGTATCCACAAATCAAGATATAGAATAATGAAATGAATGGATTAGGAAGCGAGAATTAATTTGTTTCAAGAAATGGTTGCTGAAATGAAACGAGGGGTGTTTTGCTCACCTGGAGATGGCTTTTCACTTCGTCGTTGGTGAGCCCATCAACCTTCATCACCTCCCTGATCTGCTTTGGAGTAGCAACTGCAATCATAGCGAAACAACTCGATATGAGGATTTCCGGTGATATTTGCAAATTATGGAAGGTGAAAATGATGGTCGACCATGTATGTATATATATACCTTGGGGACCACCGAGCTGCTGCAAGGCGGCGACGAACTGCCGGTGAAGCTCCGGCGACCAGCACCGCCTCGACTTCCTCGCCTGCTGCTGCTGCTGCTGCTGCGCCTGAGCCTGCAAGCTAAGCGCCGCCGGGACGGGTGACGGCACGGCGGTGGCAAAGCTTGTCGCGACAACGTGCCGGTGGTCATCGCCGGCGGCGGTGGCAGCCGCCGCCGCCGCCGGAGGAGGCGACCTGTGTGCAGCCGGAGGCAGCAACGGCATAGCGGGTCGTAGAACCACCCTTTCCTCCCTCCTAAAGTACGGCGGCGGCGCGACGGCCCTCGACGACGACTCCTCCGCGCCGCCGAGCAGCCTCGACGCCGGCGAGGTGCTCCCGCTCCGTCGGTCATTCTGAAATCGAAAAAACAGCGACCCGTTTCAGAAAAAAAAAATCAAAACTTCCCAAAAAAAAAGTGTAAATCAAACAGGAATAGGAATCAAAAACAGAATATATTAAATATGGAAACGAATGATTCATCTACCTCGGAATCGGCGTCGCTGCCGCGGCTGTCCACCCAGAGCTGCGCGGTGCTCATCCATTTCGTCTTATCGCCGTCCTCCGCCTTCGCATCCGCGTCGCCGTCCTTCCTCCTCTTCCCGGCCTCCTCCTTCATCAGCTCGATCACTGCAAACCGACAGCACCACCAAGCGTCAGAGAAAAACCAGCGGCGGAATCCGAGAGGAAAACGGGGAGCAATTTTAAGCAAGAGCTCGCTGTTCTCACCGTCGGCGAGGAGGCGGGCGCAGAGCGGGAGCTCGCGCCTGAACATCTCGATCTTGCGGCGCTCCTCCTCGAGGCTCCTGATGCACGCCTCCACCCCCGTCGCCTCCTTGGCCGCCGCCGCCGCCATCCTCACGGCGCTCCTCGCCGCGAACATCTTCAGGTCCAGGCTCAAATCCAGCCCCATCCCGATCTCCCCCACGTCCAGCCCCATATACAACAACAACAAACAAACTCTCTCTCCCTCTCTCTCGAATCTTTGCAACAACAACAACAAGAAGATCAAGAAGAACTGGAGGAAGGTCGCGGATTGGAACGGAGGAGAAAGGCGGTGGTGGTGGTGGTGGGTGAGGGGGATCTGGAAGCTGCGCGGCGATATATAGACGGGGAGGTGGGAATCTGCGAGCTGGACCGCAGGATTTGTTCGTCTCTCTCTCTCGCGCGCGCGGAGGCGAAGCGAGACCGCGCGGCGCGTGGGGTGGGTGGGCGCGATGCGTTGCCGATTCCTCACGTCGCGTCCGTCTCGTCCGTCCACCCGCGAGAAACTCGCGGACCTTGGGAGCGGGCTAGCGATGTCGATCTACCGCTTCTCACGCCCATGCAAAACACCCCCTAACCTTCCCCTATTTCACACTCCAGCCCATACCACGCATATACTTACTCCGTCCCATAAAAAACCTATTCATAGCGTCTTAAGGAGAGATTTGTGAAGAGTAAAAATGACCAAAATAACTCTCATTATTAAAATAGGTAGTAACGCTGATAGATAAATAAAGGGTATTTGAGGGACAAAACTTCTTGTTTTATGTGCTGAGGTTAGATGGAATGGTAGAAGTTGAGTTTTTTTTGAACGGAGGTAGTACGTTTTTTGCGATAAGGCCCCTGGAGGTTGAATAGTTTTATTTACCATGCGGTCCTTTGCGTGTCGTAGCTTCGTTCTGTAGTACGAGTATTTGGTGGCTTGCGTTTTTAGATAATGGCAAGCTTGCGTTTGTGTGTGTGTTGGAATAATCCTCCGTGGATTCTTCCCCCTGCGGCTTCGATTCCCTGGTCTCGCGGCGAAGCGTAGGCGCAGCCTGCCCATCGGTTGGGGACTTGGGGCGATTGGTTTTTGAGAGGGGGGGATTTTTGACGGCTGCATGCAACGCTCCAAAGCCGGATGGTGCAGTAGATTTTGGGTTTTTGTGGGGGGTGCGTGTCTGCATGCAATGGTCCAAAGACCTGTCAGTGTTCAACTTGTCCGGCACGGTGGAAAATGATTCCGTGTATTCCCGAAGGATCCGAATCGGCTGTAGTAGCACAAAATATGTTTTGCTTATCGGTCATTCACAGGAGGCTTACATGACAAATCACCACGTACGCGTGCATATTCTTATATACCACAAGCTTCTATGAATCTCACAAAATTTCAACCATGACACGCTCGTACTTGCGTGAACGTGGACATTAGGATTTTAGTACCTTGGTAAATGTATTTATGAAATAAAATAAAGATGAGAATAATAGATAAGTACTACTCCTTCTGTTTCATAATGTACGTAAGACTTTCTATCATGTGCCTAGATTCATTAATATCTATATGAATATGGATATTGCTAAAAAATCTTACATTATTAAACGAAGGAAATAATAGATAGTGTCATCATAATCTCAACTTTGTAAGCGAACGGACCGTAGCTTTATCTAGATAGGTTTCTGTGATAAAACTTGTTCACTTAAGTTTAAGTCATAGATTTAATATTGCTGCTCGTTTTTACGGTTAATTATTTTTTCAGTGTTAGGTGACATATCCATTGATAACGAGATGTCTGTGGTGACCTTATCAATATCAAAATATGTAATTTCAGTCTTTTGATATCTGCGGTGACTCGTCAATCTCAAAATATGCCAGCCCAGTTTCTCAATGCCTATCATGACTTTAGTATCAAAGTATATCGGTCTAGTCTTGTAAATGTGTTTAAAGAATTAAGGTGTGTGTATTAGTATATGTTAAACCATGTTTAAAAAAACAAGTTTTAGAGGAATATGTGATTTGGTTGATACTGCAACGCCCACTATGAATATTTCTTTATTATGCTCCATCCAAGAGATATTTCCTTGATTCACCTTCATATTATGACGCATTAAATGTAAGGATATCAAGGATTGAGAGTGAGTGTTGCTGTTCACTCGTACTTATCTCTACCCTCATCCACCTTGAAGAGCGTCTTTTTAATACTAGTATGAACCTAGACAGTGAACTAAAAGAATACTCTCTATCAAAAGAAAAATTCAATCCTAGATATGCACATGAACATATGCTTGTTCAGATTAATCTTTAAAATTGGACTTTTTTTCGAATGGATGTAGTATTGCACGAAATAGTGTTTTAGGATCATAGGAGTACAATCAATATATGATATTCTTTTTAGAAACAAGGTATAAACACAGTCACTAACAACATACGCACATTTACAGTATATCCATATTCATAGTACTATATGATATTTTATCCTATACTAGATAGCTATATTTTGAGACGAAGTTCATATGATGTGAGTAAGAATCACTGAATCAGTATGGTGAGCATACAAGGCTTCTCTTATAGTACTATCCAAAAGAAGGCTTATAAGTTTGGTCCTTAATAATTACTGTACTATGTATCTTCTTCATAAAAAAGAACAGGTAGAAAAACAGCTGGGAAGACGGAACCGATCGATCGAGACGTTAGTGCTCATATCTTCTTTGTAACTATCATAGTGCTTTGTGTCTCGTCAATCTGCTTACTGGCTATCCAAGTTCGGCCGCATTCCCCCGATCGAGCCTCACTCTGTTGTTATTATTCAACCTCTCACGGTCCCCTACTGCCCCCAACCCCCCTCGTTCCGTTCGGTATGCGGACAAAATTGTTGTTTCGCTCGTCACAAAACTTGCAATACCTCATCTCCTAGCAACAGCCGCCTCGCGCAGAAGCAGACGACGCGATCCAGCATACTGAACCAGCCAAGTTTCCAACGGCAGGCTACTGGCAACAGAAAAGACACGTACGCCGGTACGCGCGCGGTGCTATGCGGCTAGCTGAGCCTTCGCATCGACCGATCGATTCCGGCGAGAAATTAACCGAGCGGCTGCGCGTGATTTACTACTGGTTTCCGCGGTTGGTTGGGTGGAGAGACAGAGGAGAGGAGTCCAAAGTGGCTGGCTAGCTCAAGCTGGTTGGGTTGGCTACTTGGCTGGCTAGATTGGAGATAAGATACTCCTTTCCGGGAGTGGGCGAGAGGAGGAGAGACGGAGGCCGTCCGCTGATCCGGTGGCCCACGCGGGGACCGGACACGCGTACGCTGCCGATGCGGGGTGACGCGGCCAACACTCACCGCGCACATCCTTTGCAATCTCTACACGCCCGACACGGAATCGGTTCGCCGCATCCCGTTGACGTTACCGTCCGCGTATCCTCCCCCCGCGCCCGCTGTTCTTTGCTGCCTTCGATTCTCGCGAATCTTTACAACTGTGTTAACTCGTTACCAGGTGCCCATGCGTGTGATACACGTTGAACTTTTTGCTGTTAAATTTGTTACTGCCTCTAATACCAGGTTTCTACTGCTAGACTATGGTACAAGATTTGATGTGTGTGTGCTGTGTAATTGAGAGATTACAAAAGGCCCTGGATGTAAATCATCCTTGATGGTTTCCCTTTTAGGAGAGTATCCTTGTTGTGTTCATCTGCATCTTATCCCTCTCCCCAAAAGGAAAGGGAAATTAACAAAAATTAATCACCTCGTAGATAGCTGGAAAAGCGTGCAAACCAAGCAGTCTCTTCTTTTGGTTAACTTTCCACCTCTTCCCCATGGTATCTTCACCACAATTTCCCTAGTTACGGCTGGCTCAAGCTGACCTTTTTAACCAAGTAAACACATGCTGATTCATTTCTCCTTTTGCACTAATCAGTTTCACTGTTTGAGATAGAGAATCATCCTACGCAGTACACTTTATGTGGAGGATAAGTTCGGTTCGGCACGATCGATTGGCGCATCTCTACTACATGACCGGGCATGCAATCAATGGATCAAATCCCATCTCCACTCTTCTCTTCTCATCTCAAAGAGAAAGAAAGAGAAAAAAAAAGCACTGTGCTAATCTCTAGTAGTGATCAGCAAGAAGAAAGAAGACCATCGTCATTGGCTGGATGAGGATAAAGGACGATGGGTTGGTTTGGTTCGTGGCCTAAATTGGCCTTACCAATTTTTGTCAGTGTCAAATTTTGGTAACTTTTGGCATGGCTAATTTTGGCAAAGGTAAAATTGTGTTTGGATTGAAGCCAAAATAGCCTAAATTAACTGTTGATGGCATATTTTCTTAGGCATGCCAAAATTTGGCTCCAAACCAAATAGACAATAAACACTATTGAAATTGCCAAATATTGGTAAGGCCAATATAGGCCTCAAACCAAACCAGCCCGATGTCACTCTATGAGGCCTAAGAAGAAGATGGAGACAGACACGAGAATCCTCCGTACCTGCCCCCCTTATCCAAACCCTAGAATGTGGATTCTCCAATCGGATGGAAGATATGTCACGCCACAGACTTTGTCCACTCGAAAACCTACATGACTGCTATTTGCTAGTGCAAATTTGATGAAATAATACGAAGATATTATCAGTACTACAGTTTGCAGAAAAATTAAATCGGCATTATATTTTCCACAGGGTAAATATATATGCATGACAGCTGCAGGGTGTCTAGCTACTGTTAGCAAGTTTTGGAGCTAGTAAATTCACAGGTTGGTCAAGGATCAACTATAGTTCACAATTTCGGATCCAATTTTTTATCGGTTGTCTAAGGGTGGATAACGAGCCATCTCAGCTTGTTAGTGTTAGACTATATACATCTATTATGTATATATCTCTCTGAGTCACTTTCTTTATCCTCCCGATTCTGCTGCTATAAATCAGTGGAGTGGTTATGGACAGACTTATATATGTAACACTATGTGATTAATAAGATAATTAACTTTGAAAATATACTATTTATTTAACTTTTTTTCTTAGAAATATTTAGGATGTAATTTTTTTTACGTACAACCGTTGCACGTCGCGGACGGTATTGCGCAATAAAAGTGCGAGACCGCACGGTCGACAATGGTGTGAGACAGCGCAGTCTCGCGGAATGGAATAGCAAGACCGAATGATCTCGCCAAATCAAACAGCGACACCGCCCTCCAACGGCTCCATTTGATTAGTGATTAATTACTTAATTAACAATTA
The DNA here is from genome assembly GCA_000338895.3 of Oryza meridionalis. Taxonomy (NCBI): domain Eukaryota; kingdom Viridiplantae; phylum Streptophyta; class Magnoliopsida; order Poales; family Poaceae; genus Oryza; species Oryza meridionalis. The sequence goes on along the minus strand of CM002526.2, from coordinate 35,815,883 downwards.
ACTAATAATAATTAGTGATTAATTATCTTAATTAGTGATTAATTAATAATTAATTAATTAATCAATTAATCACTAATCAGGATAATTAATCACTACTTAAATCGTCATGGCACCAGTATCGCTGATTGCTTGAGCGAGACTGTTTGGTCTTGCTTTTCCTTTCCGCGAGACCGCGCAGCCTCACGTCCACGTGATACCGACGTTTGTGCGAGGGATCGATGGTATATTACTGTAAAAAAATTTGCATCCCGAATATTCCTAAGAGAAAAATAAAATGAACAATATATTTTTTAAACTTTATTCATTAATAAGATTCGCATTGAGTCATTTCTTCTCACCGTTAGAGTTCGTTGTTTTAACGAGCCAGTTCGGTTGGGCTAGTTAAACTTAATAAGTTATAAGTCTAGTTATGTTCGGCTTGTGAGCCGGCTTGTTAACGAGTTATATACTACTTATATCACCTTTATAATTTTAAATTCACCATCTTATTGTATATTAACATAATAATAAATAGAACAACCCACTAAACACAAATAACTTGGATGTAAATAACTAGTTAACAGGAGCACCAAGTATATAATAAAGATTGGTGATTTTTTTTCTATTGAGAAAAGCGAGCAGCTAGCAAGTTGGATTGTTAAGCTTAAGAGCTAAAAGCCTAGCTCAGCTTGACTAATTATAACTAAGAGTTCAAGCCGATCAAGTCTGAATTCAAAAAAAATTGGTAAAAACGAGTGACAAATTCAAACAAATCTGGCAAAAAAATGAATTGAAACAAAGTTGGCAAACATATCCTCAAGTTCAGAAAAAAAATCTTTCTAAATACCAAAATTTCCGTTTGGAGTTTTGGTCCCTGATTTTCTAGAGATACTGTTAACCCTAGGATTGATGCTTGACGAGAACAATAGTACGCAGTAGAGGGAATCCAAAAGCTAGCACATGTAATTCCCCCATCTTGACAACGTTGGATTCTGAAGCGAACAAAAGGAGAGCACTTTGGATGTGCGAGCTGAGGAATCTCGTCTTTCAACTTTCAAGCATGCACCACACCAAAAAGAAGGAAGCCAGGTGATAGGACAAGGAGAGGCCCCCAGAAGCAAAGGCACAAGATGAATCATGCATGGACTTCTCCGTCCAAAAGAGAGCATTATTTAGTAGTGCTGAATTGGATTCCCTGCTTGGCTAAGTGCTCTTTACTCCTCCCCTCCAATTGCATCAATGGAATTTGATGCCTTTTGGGCGATGGCTACCTGGCCGGGGTAGCTTGGTCCCATCCGCTTGCTATTTGTTCAGAGGCGTCTCAGCCCCACAGAGTGGCCTCAAGTCAGCAACAGGGGTCACATACTGATATTTTCCATTTTGAACTTTTTATTTTTTTCAAAACACAGTACATTACATACGCATATGTTTATGTATGTGCGTATAATCAACTATATGAAAACACACGCATACCCTATCCTATTAGCATCTCCGAAGACCTTTTTAAAATCAAATTTTGAAACGGATTGCTAGAATTTTGTGGTGCTTCCGAATTATTAAGAGGTTGGGTTATCCTGTATTAGTGTAGCGTTTGAGAGATCTATAATTCTCTATTACACGTAAAAGAATAAAATTTTACAAGCACAGCGTTGAACAATTAATCGATTTTAATGTGTGAGTTGTAGAAAATATAGATTTACTTACAGAAAATCAGTGGTACTAAAAATTTAGTAAGAAAAGGTTTTGTATCTATAGCCTTTTTCTTCTTGGGATATTATCAACTCCAAGTGTTAGTACTTGGCTGTACAATACCAGACGAATCTTAGCCACAACAAACGACCCAATCTTTAACAGGTGCATGCAATTCTTTGTGTTTTACTATACCTATTCCTAGATGAGTAGCAAAAGAGAAGAAGGCAGTGACAAACCCTAACAAGGTTGGGAAGGAGAAGTTGCATTCGTAATCGTACCTAACACTACTATCTCAGGGCTTGCGTGGGAATGGCTCATCCTTGCCTGGACAAGGCGAAGGAATCTTCTAGAACAACATGGCATTTTTCTAGTCTTCATCTCTGCGTGTTCGATGACAGCCTGGTCCTAACGTCCACACAAATATCCCGGTATCCAAGAGAGCAATGCAATTCTCTAAGCATTTTTTATTAGTATTTATTTGCTTGAGCTTGAGTGATTTGCTCAGAAAATTAACGTCTGACCAGGATTGTCAATGGAACTAGTAGCTAGTTTCAGCATGATCTTCTCCTCTCAATGACATTATATTATCTCAACCATCCAGAATCTTGAGATTAGATCCACAAATATTCTCTAGCAAGAGATAATATAAACATGATAACATATAGTAGTAAAAGTCAAGTCCATTGACGAAGTTATACCCCCCAAAAAAAAGCTAGTCAGAGTGAAAGAATAGTACCTGAATACTTAGAAATAATGTCATGGATGAGAATAAGAGTACATTGTGTTCACATAACGGAATGCATTTCTTTTTTTCTCCACTACATCAGTGTGAATTTTTCAGCTAGTTTTCCAACTGCAAAAAGCATTGGATTTTGTTTGTTCCAATTCTCTCCATCAGATCAACCACACTAATTACTCAAACAATTAAGAAATGTTTGACCTTCGAAATTCTTTTTTTCTCTTCAATCACGTGGAGAACATCAGAACAGGCACCAAGCAAGTACACATGTACTGCACTAGAACTCGTTTCATGCAAATGAGGGCCCCCAAAAGTGGGATAAAAGTCTTGCTTAGCCAATTGCTAGTTTTAAAGCTTTTTTTCTTCTCCTTTTTCTTTTTTATAAAAGGCTTTGACTTTTGCAGGAGATGAGCAAGCCGGCAAACGATATCAATTCTCCACGGCGCACACGAACACGTCGAGCTGGTAGCATTATCCTTATCTCTACCTATCTGCTGCTAAAGATGTTTGCTTTGACCTCGCCTCCTTCCTGTCAGTCTGGTCCCAGATTTTTTTTTTCTTGATATCTTCCCTCTTTTGCAGTAGTTGCCTAGTTGGTGGCTTGGTGCAAATTCACCAATTAAAGAGAAAGTAACTGGTATGATTATTGAAATTTTGAGAGGCCATATAGTACAACACCACTCCACACATATACGCACAAACTACCTCATACTGCCTATACTAGGCAGTATAGATAAATAAGGAAAAAATATCGCATACGATAAATCTTCACATATAGAAATGACAACATAATAAAAACAAGGAAAAGTAAAAAATGGATAGTAAATACTACACCGCGTGAATCAATTTGGAGCTCCTTTGGAGCTCGCACAGTCCCACTACTGGACATTTTCTGTGAAGTGGCATCCCAATAGCTTGTGTATTGAGTACTGTGTGTATGTCATGATGATTGTTTCTTCTTTTCTTTTTTTTCCCCCTTCAATTTTGGGGAGGATCAGAGATAGGAAGAGCAACCACCAGAGCGGAGGCAAAGGGGAAAATATCACATGCGTAATGCGTATCTTCCTCGCTATCACGGGATGTTAGGTTAATCCCACGGCTAACAACACTGACATCATAACGTTTGACCATGATTAAGCTAGCACCCTCAAAACATTAAAAACAGATCATAGTATGAATTACCGTACAACCAGAGAAAAATTGACATTTTTTTTCCTTTCAGACGAGACACTGTCAACACAGCCGGGAAATAAAATGACCTGTGGAGCACAGAAGCCTATGAGAATCTGAAATATTTGCGGCCGTGGCTAACTTAATTTTCCCAGTGAAAAAAGAAGGGCATCATCATGCAAATGGAACGAATCGGGGGCCATCTGCGCGACAGGGACCGGAGCACGGGCCACACGGCACCCGGAACCAATCTTTCGCCCGATCTTTCTTTAGTTTTCCCCCTGCGAAAATATGATTCACGCTCAGGCTCTGGTTCGGCTGGATTGGACGGAATCTGCTCCCAATCTTTGGCGATTTGGACGCCAACTAGAATCCGCGTGCTCGTAACAGCGACGCCACCACCGGGGCGTTCGCCGAGAGATGCTTTACTGCGTCTCTTCCTCGCATTTCTCAAGTGGTACCACTACTGCTTCCTGTCAAGAATCTTGTCACGGCTCACTAGTAGCAAACTGTGCTGGGGCTGCTGCGATTTTGACAGGTGATTACTAAAAACATTTTTTTAATCAAATTTGATACTACATCACAAAAATCTAGCAATAATTTGATACATCACAAACATTTTTGTTTTGGAATAAACCGTAGCACTGATTGATACATAAATCTAGCAATAATCGTCGCTAAATATGGCGTTAGGAATATTGGATTGCAGAGAAGGGGCACGAGGATCCCACGGTTCCATCGGAGGGAGCCCACTTCACATGGACGGACGTAGCGCTGCAACCACCGCCTGACGCCGACAAGTGCCGAAGGAGACAGCGAACGATGCCACAGTTGGCTGGAGGAGAAACAGAATCGTGTCGAGCTGATCAGATTCACACAACCATCACTTGACCGGAAATAACCAGATTCTAATCGCCTTTGCATGGATGAAGCAACTATGCACAGCCAGAGAGTTCAAACGAAGCATTTGATGCTGCATCTCTCATGAAATGTGTGTCATAACGAGCAATATTAATAGCAGCAGAAGCAGCTTAAATGAAGTTGAGTGACCTATAAACGTGTGGCTGTGGCCTTTCCCACAGAAATGGAGGAACCACCTATAGTGCAAAAACAGTGCAAACACATAAAGCGGCCACAAAAGTGAAAGACTCGATGCAACGTCCAAGCCCCAATTCACAACCCCTGCAATCTGCAGTCTTCAGAGGCATGCTCGTGCCATATCCTTTTGCCTTTCTGGCGCCATAAGCACTAATTTCATTGTGGAGACAAGCAATCTTATCCTCACCCCACAGCATAATATGGCAGACCAATAGCTCAGCAAGAATGCACAGAAGATCTAAAGCGTAATTTTTATGTCCCTACAATCTTTTTGGGAGAGCGAAATGGTTAGTCAACAGATGCAAACTTCATTAGATTTTTTAGGAACCTACTGTTGATTTCGGAAGGAGATCCCACCCACAAGTTAAAATTCCACATTTCTCACATAGTTCCCTAACAGTTTCATGTTACACATTCTGCAAAACAAAATTACCCATCCTTCTGGGTTTGGCAGATCTGGATGGTGCAAGTCACTACTTTGTCTTGGTGAAATGGGGAGCAAGCAGCTTCGAAACAGTAAAGCCATTGAATGATTCAACTTGCAATAGATCCTTCAGCTTCTCGTCACATATTATTTTCCTCCGGTCAGAAGGATCCTTCCACGAAAACAATAAAGGAAGAAAACAAATTAAGTTTGATGTGTCAGATTTGCTATAGCTAAAAGGGATCAGCACAATATAGGAAAGTTTCAGTACTCGGATTAGTTCCAATACTTGCAACCTTCCAAGTATTAACAGGTGCATGCAACAAACAAATGCAAGAGTTTTGTTACAACAATTGAGACAACCAAAAGTTCAGGTCTGGATTGGTGACACTGAAAAACCGATGTAATAATGATATGTCTCAAAACAAAACTATCGATTGGAAGTGTCATTCCGGAGGCTGGTGACAGCTGTAGTAACTTATAAACAAGTAGACAGGTATACCAGAACAGCATAAAATAGAGTTATCTGCGTTTACACTTTTCCAAGGCTGTAGAATCTCACTGCCGTTACCAGCGCTATATATATCTCAGTTTGACAATATACTTGAACATCTACTGAGGTAGTTTGTATGTGTTGTCATGCGAACAAAATATAGTTAGAATCTACAGAGTGCTTGCATGTGGTCCAGTCCAGGGTAGTAAAGGCACTATACATTGTAGTACCAACTAATTGTTAGCCTTAACAGGGCAACATTGTATGGCTGTGACGGGTTCAAACATATATACCGCAATCTTATATATTACTTACTCCAAATAAATGCCCCATTAACCATGCACGGGGTCGTCCAATATAATACAAGCCCAGTAGACTAAACAATAAGAAACATTCAAATATTTGAAATAAGCATAATTTTTCATACATCCACAGGATTGAATCGTCCAGTGAGTTTTTCTTCATTAAATTTCAAGGCAACCCTCCCCATGTACTGTTAAATCAATCAGTAGCGTAAGCCACTAAGTATATTGAAACCAATATTGTATTTTATCAAATATATATATATTCCCTCCATCCAAAATGTAAGCATTTCGAGAGATTTTCACAGGAATTAAGGAAGTAGGTAAAATTGAATGGTGGAAGATTGTGTGGTTGAGAAGAAAAAGTAGGTGGAGAAATTAAATGGGAGATGGTTGTGATTGGTTGAGATGAGGGGGTAGGTGGAGGAATAGCTACATTATGGGACAAATTAGAACTTCAGAAATAACTACATTTTGCAACTGAGGGAGTGATGTTTCAAAAAAGCGTGCGATCAAACTTTTCTAACTCTCCCTGCAAAAATAATAATAACAAAACCTTCTCTACCTCGAGTAGTAATATGTAAAAAAAAACTATTAGATTGGTAATACAAAAATGATAACAAATAGATCTCTCATGAAAAATGACTTCATAAGATAGCATGCTTTAACATTTACTAACATTTTCATATAAAATTTGACAGTAAAAATTGCATGTCGCACCATAAGGATGTCCAAAGTATCATAAAGCCTTGAACAGATTAACAAACAAGTACATCAATATCAAGGGGGAAAATATTTACCTGTAATTTATTCTCTTTTATATAGTCCCACATTCTTTTCACAACATCAGATCGCGAAAGCATACTCTCACCAGTGCCAATGAATTTCACTAAATCATCCGAAAGTTGAAGGGGCACAAGAAAACCGGATCCAGACCCAGAAGTACCACCTTTTTGCTTCTTCCCTGATAGGAAATTCCAATGACAACATTATGAGAACAGAAAATCATGGTTGTAGGAGAATGAATTAAAATTTTTCTAACCTTCATTTCTTTCTCTCTTTTGAGGCTTCTCTTTGGGTGTTGATCTCTCAGGTGAGGCAGAGGTCACAGGACCTGAAAAACCATAAGGTATCAGAATACGTACTCAGAGCTAGATCTGGCAGAGTAGTACACTAGAGTTAGTTCAATCAGCAAAGAAGCTAATTATGTGGCATGGAACCACCTACACCATTTACTCCTTTTAAGAATGTTAAATGGCAGAGGGCTACCTAGGCAATAAGCACAAGCTGGCCAGGAAATTAGCAAGCATTGAAGGCCCCATAACAAGACATCAATTAAGTACATAATTACAATTAGGTACATGAGTACATGACTTATCAATAAATACATTCTTGTATTGATGAAGGCCTATACTGATCTTGACCACACAAACCAAAGAGCGAAAATGGACAAGATATTCAGTCTTCTTTAAATATGTTGTTTGGGTAAGCTAGCAGCAAAAGAAATGGGTGCTGTACAGATTCTCCCTTGTGGTTTCATCACATAATGTTAACACAATTCAGGTAGTAAAAGATGTCCAGCTTAGTCTAGAAGAAACACTAAGATCGCAGTGAGCTTTACAGTAAATAAGATTGTTTATTGCTGAGTATGTAAAACAGCATTTTGTGAGCACCTGCCCACTTGGAGGTTATATGGATTGGAACTTAGTGTATATGGTTCCTTATGCTGCTCTGAGCTGGGATGCAATCATGCGAAGGCATGCCAGCAGCTGTAGTGCTGTTACAAATAACAGAAACAATAGGAACTGGACTCGTAAGAAAGATGAAAAATATTTATGGTCCAGCTTCTTACTCGAACAATTAAGGACTAGTGTAATATTTCAAACAAAACTAAGTAAAACAAAAAAAAAAGTCATAAGCAAGAAATAAAACGGACCTATTGGCACAAAACATAAGAACCCAAAGACACCTTCCTGGTCGACATCTAAGTTACTTAGGTGCCCATTGGACTCCTGCAAGAACTCTGACTGAGTGACTTATACAGCCACAACCTAGGTCAAGCCCAGGTTACTTCAACAAATAAAATCCTAATATCATTAAACTTTTTTAACATGAGCTTTTGTGTTTGGCGTATTCCTTTGCTTAATGGTCATTTTTTCTTTCTGCGTTTTCTTGTTTACTTTCTCTCACCACTTCACTGCAAAAAATTTCTACTACCTCCATGCTCAGATTTCAAAAACCTTATTATGTACTACAGTGCCCGCGCACAATTTTGTGTTGTAGTGTATTCATCAGTGATCAGAAATTTTATCCTAGTAGAAAAATAAAAGAATATTGCAACATCAGCAACCTAGTCAGGAGTAAATTAACATGAAACAGCAGGTTCTATGTACTTCCTGTTTGGGTTAGTACACATATCTCTATGTAATAGGCAAGGGCCAGATGATGGTAACGTGTTGAGGAAAGTATACTGAAATTGCACTGTAATAAGTTGGACCACAGTGTGTGCCCATTTTCTTCCTGTGTTTGTGCGCGAGCGCGTGTGTATAGAGAGAGAGGGGGGGGGCAGGGGAGAGACAGAGAGAGAGAAAGAGACCATCAGAATTCAATGGCCATATGTGTTTCGTCAATGCTTTATTCATTTGGAACATATCGATGGAGTTGACATTGAAGATCTTCTTCAATCTCTCATCACACAGAATCTTCCTCTTATTGCTTGGGTCTTGCAAGTTATTTTCTCGGATATATGCCCAAAGCTTCTTGACTACCTGAAGGTACATAAGCACAAGATTAAAGAAATCAAGAAAAACGCCACCCTACATCCTTTTCACGATCAACTACTCTATCATTCATCTGATGAAGTATTAAGAAATGTCCATAATTAGCAAGTGGTGTTACCTCTGTCCTAGCTAACTCAGAGGCACCAACAAACTCTTGAAGCGTTGGGGAAATGCTACATAATTTGGTGAAGCCACCACCTTTTCTCTTGCCATCAGTATTGGCTCCATCTGATCTATTGTCATTGATAAAAATAAATAAACTCTTTGAGTATAGTGTGACCATTCAGAAAGGAAAACATATTAGTTAAAACTCTTTAATAGCTAAGACATGCTCAAAGAACATTGCATATATCTACAATGATGATAAGTCACTTTGCCACTCAATCTCATGAGTCAGGCAGGAGTACAGCTCCAAAGCACAACATAAGAATAACAGCATGCATTACTCCCTCCGTCCCGAAAAAAACGAATCTAGGACTGGATGTGACACATTCTAGTACAACGAATCTGGACAGAGGTATATCCAGATTCGTAGTACTAGGATGTGTCACATCCAGTACTAGGTTGGTTTTTTATGGGACGGAGGGAGTAGTTGTTAGCAACAGTTCAACGAAAAAGGCATATGAAAGTCCCTCTATAATAAACCTAATAGTGTTAGAACTCAACAAATCTATCAGGGATTAACAGTAACAAATACCAACTGATTACAGCTAGCATCTTCTCACACATATCAGCTCAGATTTTCCTTTATTGTCTCGGACTGTCCAAGATATTTCATTATAATCTGAAACCATAGCTTGTAACAGAAACAATTAAACCTAAATCTACCCTTCAATTCATCATAGCAAAACCATGTCCTGACAGAGAGGAACTAAAGGCGACTGCTCCATAACACTGAAAATATTTCAAGACATCTGAGCAACAACAAAATCAAAGTAAATAATTTCAACATCTTTCAAATATTATTAGAGCACTGAAATAGGAGCAGAAAATACCCAACCTACTAACTCGGAAGTTTAGCAGACGTAATTCAATAAACCCTGTTTAGTTCAATCCAGCCAGTAAGTTTCCTCTACCTACACAAATATTAGTCAGCCTATACACCACCACATTCTATCAAACGAGTGCCAAGTAACATGAAAGCACGTGGCAACACATAAATCACTAACAGTTTGCCACTTTTCCACAGGTTTACATGGTAGATCCTAACTGGAGCCACCAAGGACATGCAACCAAAAAACAGATAAAACATTTGAGTGCAAATAAAAGGCCTGAATTGTCAAGACTTCGGTGTAACATACTATTACTACCAAGTGCACAAAGAATGAGTTCAGTTCTATGGGGATGTCCCTGAGCTAGTAAGTGGGTGAAATGGTAAGGACTGAGGAGTAAAATCACTGCATCATCTCCATTGATTATGAATATTTTGCAGCAATTATCAAGTATAGAATATTCACTAAATTTTAGCATAAGTAAAGATCATAGCCTCCACTCCATTAAATATCAGAACCTACCAGGTGAACCAAATTAATGTACACACAAGATGGAGCTTGGTATGAATTTTGTTAGGTCCACGGATTATTCCCTAGTCTTCATCAGTTTAGGCATATGCTATGGTGTGCAGTTCAGTGTGTGAATTTGATATGCTTGCGTGGTGTGGTCTGTGACTGTCTTCCTTGCAATCGAGAATAACTCGGAAAGTTGGAAGTGCAGAAATAACTGCAGCAGGATGTTGTAGTAACCATAAACAAAAGTTGCATCCAGTTGCGGCCCAGCAAAACTCACATACACATCAACCTACCACGAACCTAAGCATTAGACCATCCTAAGTTCCTAACTAGCATTATGCAACCTAAAACCCACCAAAAAACAACAGGCACAACTGCATAAATACTCCATAAACACAACAACTGAACGGAAGTAGGTCACCTAAAGCACAAAACTAACGCCTTCTCAAAGCGTAACAGCCAGACCCAGCAAATCAATCAGAACATCCTGCGAAATCAGCACAATATCACCCAAAAAATGGCTAGCGAGTTACGGCAATGAACAGCTAGAGCGAATCGACTTCGCACAGATGTACCTAGCAATACCAAATGCAAGGAAATCTTTGCAATAGCTCACTAATTTGGACAAAATCACATCACCAAGCAGACCAATAAGGCATTTCCCCAACTAGAGAACAGCTTTGCTTTTGTAGTAACAAAAAACTTTGGATGCAATGTAACCCCAGAACCCTCCGAGCAAAGATCAAATCATCACGCACGAAAGCCCCCAAATCTCCAGCACTGCTCGCATCGAACATCAGACACGGAACGCACAGAGCGGCCACATTTTCCGACAAATCGACGAGGCAGGCGCGCCCAGAGGACCCTACAGAACGCATCGAATGCAGCGAGAGAGAGATGGAGAGCGAAAGCCCCTCACCGCCGCTTCTTCCGGCTGCCGCTACTGTCTTCCTCCTCCTCCTCCTCTTCCTCCTCTTCCTCTTCCTCCTCCTCTTCTTCCCCCTCCCCTTCAGCGCCCTCTGGCTCTCCACCCGCGGCCTCCGCCCCGGTCTCGGGCTCCTCCTCCTTGGGCACCTCCGCCTCCTCCTGCTCGGCCTTGCCGGCGACCTCGGAGAGGAGGAGGTCGACCTGCTCGCGGATGAAGAGCTTCTTGTCGGAGAGGTCGACGCCGAAGTCCTCCTCGAGGCGGCGGCGCAGGATGGCGGTGGTGGTGGTGTTGAGGTCCGACGACCGCAGCACCTCCCGCAGCCGCTCCACCAGCTCCGAGTCCGACACCATCGCCGCGCCGCCCGCCTGCTCGCTCGCTCGGTCTGGGTCTCGTCTCGCTCGGCTCTGTCACTGCGGCCGTGGCGCACGGGTGGGTGGAGGGGCTCGCTCGCTGCCTCGCTCGCCTGGTTTTGGTTTTGCGTGGGCTGAAATTTGGGTTTTCTGGGGGCGCCTGGCCCAACCACGCCTTCACATGTTCTGCGAGGGTTTTTTGCCTTCTCCCCCACGCACCCCTCCCCCCTCTCGCTTGGATGGTTTGGAAGGAAGGCTAGTATGGAAAAAAAAATCTTGAAAAATTTCAAAGGATTTGATTATTGTATATGAAAGGTTTATATATGATTCTTTTGAATAAAAACAGTATTTCTAAATTTCTTTGAAATTCTACAGGATTGACTAAAATCATAGGATTTTGGAGGGTTTCCAACATGAGGTGCATCCAACAAGTCAGAAAAAATCATTTATGACAATCTCTCATTTAATTCTTATGTTTCTCTTCCACTCCATCCAAGGGCTCATTTAGAATAAAAGTATCTTGTCATTTGGATTATAGGATTGTGCTAGCAAATTTTCGCTGAAATCATTATTTTCCTTCATTATTTTTAGGATTTCGAACGTGAGCTCAAATCTCATGTTTTGCCTTTAGTTAAGGTGCAAATTTTATCTCCATTTTTTGTTAGCACGTTTTTCAAGCCGCTAAACGTTGCGTTTCGTGTGAAAACTTTCTATATGAAAGTTGCTTTCATTCATTTTTCAAGTTTGTAATAATTAAAACTCAACTATACATATGCTAATGATTTTCTTGTTTTTCGTACCCTAACTTCATCCTTATTTTCAATAGAAACGAACACCATCTTACTTTGAGAAGTCCAAAGCACTTTCTATCTTCATCTCCTCTCAACTCTACTATAATAATATTTCCCTCTTGAATTCTTGCAAGTTTCATTTGGTTAATTCATGTGTTTACATATCCTATAAATTTATTGTCGAGACACTGGGTCACCGACAAATCGGAGATAGGTAGAGAAATACTATTTCCCCAAGATGAGATGAACTAGGAATTCTAATGGTGTAACTGTACATTCGAGTGGTACCCCAAAGCTACTGGTGCTAGCTTGTATGAGTGGTTGGAGTGGTCCCCACGGTATTTTCTAAGAGAATACTCCTGCTCGATAGCGTGACCGTCAAGCTCATTTCTCCCTTTCAAATAGTATTTTCCTACTGTTATGAATTCGAATACTACTTTTCAAGCTGGGCTTTGCAACGTGTTGCTCGATTATCTTCTGTTTGTCTAACACAAATGGTCGAACAATATTTGCCCTGTCATAAAGGGTCGAAAAGTATTTGTCTCGAGTAAAGAAAAATCCTCAGTTAGTATTGGGTGAGTTTTTCGGTTGAATGGGGACGGTGTTTTTCAACTAGTACAACAATTGTATATGTACCATATTTTTATGTCTTTTTTGTTCTTATATTTTGTAGTTCACACGTTCCAAAAGGAGCGCCTCAAATAGTCGTCATTGTAGTTTTTCTATTAGCATAATTTAAGATGTCAAAGGCACTCGAGTACCCTATATCGGTGTTTAAAAACCATGTGTTTCAAAGAAGCCATAAATTTACGATTTGCAAGTTACAGTGTTATATATATGAGGATCTAAGCATAAAGATGCAAATAGCTACTCCTATGCCAACAAATGACTCGCCATAGTCAAAACCCACTAGAAATTTTCTTACGCTCGCACTTAAAAACAGTGTGATAAAATGGATGATAATTGTATTTTATACCATATGTATACATGTCGGAGTTTATCAATAATAATAAATTGTTCATGTTACGTAGAAAGTCTCTTTCTAGGAAAATATTGTAGAGCAATATATGAATGTTCCCCGAAAAATTTTAAAAAATACAAAAAAATAACCTAGGATTATAGAGATTGTTGGCATCTTAATGACACTCTCAATGAGTCATGGTCAATAGTGATGCTTTTCTTAGGGAAAGGTCAATAATGATGCTGGTGACATCATTTTATTTTTACATGTAAGTTGTCAACTAGTAGTAATATAGGAGCTGGTAGTAGATAAAGGAGTTAGCAAGACATAGTTGAATCACGTGCTTTCAGCACAAAAATCAATGTAAAAAGAATACCTTAACTAGGTTTAAGCTTTCATTAGAGTGTTTCGGACACAAAGTGGTACCACTAAAGTACTAGCCTGAAACAATTAGTATTTCATTAACACCCAAAAGTATTTATCGCTACATCAGAAGTACTACTAGACACATGTGTAAACTGTTATTATTACTCTTTGGAAAAATACCTCTTGACACAAGCGGAAGGAAAGAGCGAAGCAAAATCCCCAAAAGAAAAAAACGAAACGAAACGGAAAGGGAGCCGTGTGCAGTGTACTTGATGTGCATCGGAGACATTGACTTTGCTGGACTTCTTCCTCAAAGCCGCGTGGCCCCCCTCGCCGATAGACCAAACCCCGGGAAAGAAAGAGCGGAAGAAAAAAAAACAAAACATCAACAGCAAAACCGACTCCCGAGAAGCGGAGAGGGAAAAAAAAAATTCGCCCAAATGGCGGGGGTCGTCGTTGTCGTCTTCGTCTCCGATCCCCCTCTCCTCATCCACCTCCACCCCTCACATCGCCATTGCCACTGTGATCACTAGGGTTTCGCGCTGCTCCAGGTAAGGATTCGCTCGCCTTCGCCGATGCGGTGGTGGAAGCGCTCGGTCTCCCCTTCCCCGTCCCCGTCCTCTTCGTCCGCGTCCGCGTCCACGCCCGCGTCCCCGGCGCGGGCCTCGACCTCCCGCGTTGGCGGCGGCGGTGTCCCCAGCCGCCGCCGCGATGTGGTGGGGTTTGGTTGGGGTGGGGGGAGTGATCCGCAGCCGCGGTTGACCAGGCAGAGGCGGCTGCGGCACGTCGACGACATCGAGGTCGGGGTCTCGGCGCTCGGGCTGGATTCCTCCCCCTCGCCCGCCGCGCCCTCGTCGTGCCCCTCCAGTAGGGATTCGGTGGGGTTCGGCCTCCTGACCGCGAGCTCCACGCCGATCTCGAGGACCGCGAGTAACATGGAGGTGGCGCCGCCGAGGTCGTCGTCGTCTCCCGTGCTGCTGCCGCACCCGTTGCCCCTGCCCGATGAGGGGGACTCGCCCTGCCGCGGCTCCGGGAGACCCCTCCCGTCGCCGAAGCTATTCGAAGGAGACTGCAACGGGTCGGCCGTGGAGTCGAACTTGCTCGGGGTTTCCGAGATCGGGAGCGACAGAGCGTCGTTCTTTCCGAGGTGATGATTTTCAAGTGGTTATTACTTCAGAGTTTTTCAAGTGTTATCACTTTAGATTCTTCCTTGCGTAGCTGACCAAGTTCGAACTCTGCCAAGTTAATTAGTTCTTGCTATTGAATCATCAAAAGGATAGTGTGTTAGGCTGTTAGCTAGTTAGCTGCGATGTCCGCTCGCACTGATTTAGCATTTCTGAGCCAAATTGGGATTGCTACTTTGCCAGCTATCTAAGAAGGTATAACACTGTTCATTCATGCCGCAGTAGCAGTGGCATTTGAACACTTCAGATGGCAGAATCTTTGCTGTGGATGAGAATAATTTAAGCAAATTGTGAAATACAAATGCCCAGGGATTCAGAGACCAAGGAGGATATCCTTTGCCACTGTTACAGGGTTTTGACTAAATAGAGTTATTAAAAGGGTTTAGGACTTCTGCTGTACTTCATAGGGTCCAGCTGGATAACACTTTACCAAGTTAATTTTGCTTTTCTATGAACTTAATAGCTAGTAGGAGGATACTAGGATTTTGACAATAACAAAGTCAGTGTAACTTGATTTGGTTGAACTGGATTTACATGAAGTTGCTAAGATAAAGCAAAAATAAAGATTCAACAAGCCTGTGCCTGTGAATTGTTACAAAAACATTGTGCACATATCTCATACCAATAGCAATGTTACATTGATACTGGAGATAATGAAAAAACGTTCCAATAGTGCATCTCTATGCTTTTCAGCTTTCCCTATGCTTCCTTTTGAATTATCTGTTAGCTCCATTACACACTGATTAGATTATTCCATGTTCAGAAAACGTTTCATGTTCCCTGGAAACGCAGTGCAGTTCTGTATTATTAGTGATTCTGATGATTTTATGTTTCTGAATATAGAATGATGGCTAAAACGGTGCAAAAAAACCCTGAGCATGGTGACTTGCGATCAAATGGCACAAATGGGATTACCTGTGGACAACGGAGGAAGGCATTTAAAGAGAAATTACAGGATAAGAGCTCAGCTGAAACATTGACATTCAGACTGAACATACCCGCTAAAAGTGCTCCAAGCAGTGGATTTTCAAGCCCTGTACAGAGTCCTCGAAGACTGAGTAGTGTCGACTTCTTGTCCACTGCAACATCCATCCAAGGTGCCAATTTATCGTCAGCACAGTCAGTCTGGTCTCCTGATCTATATGGATCTTCACCTCGTTGTGCGTCACCTGAAAAAATTATGGGTAGTCAGGAGCGATCTCCTCGCACCAGTCCATTGAGAAGCCCTGTTCTAAGATCAAAAAACCCAAGTGCACCTCCTTCACCAATGCATCCAAAGTTGTTCCCGGAGAACCATGTTTCTCGTCCCGAGGGCAATGGGAGTGTAAATTTCCATCCATTACCCCTCCCACCCGCCTCTGTAAGCCCAAAGCAGACGAATTTTAGTCACCAGCCAGTTCCAAAAGTTGATGCACCCTCAATGGCTGGTCAGTGGCAAAAAGGAAAGCTCATTGGCAGTGGAACATTTGGATGTGTATATGAGGCTGCCAATAGGTATGCAAATGCATTTTATATAGCATTATGTTTGCTGGATCATCTTAAAGTTTGAACATTTCATCTGGCATCTAACATACAGACACACTGGAGCTCTGTGTGCCATGAAAGAGGTCAACATAATTCCCGATGATGCTAAATCAGCTGAGTCTCTCAAGCAATTGGAGCAGGTTTGGCCTTGTGTTATTAGTATCACTTTGTAAGAACATAGATGATGGATGATGTTTATTCTGCAGTGATGGTATTATCAAACACTATTCTCTGATGTGTCTGTTTCCCACAACAGAATACCTTTTCTCTTACTTTGAGGATTAAATATTATTATTACTATCCTCAAGTACATATTAGTTTCTAGCATGCATATCACTTTTTTGAACTTGGTCGTATAGTGTTATTGTAACTCTGCTTGAGTACTCTCCTCTTCTATAATTATATCTAAAGATCATGTAAGTTTTGACCTTGCTCTTTTTGACTGGATCTCACTTTGTTTCAGGAAATAAAATTTCTTAGTCAATTCAAGCATGAAAACATAGTGCAGTACTATGGCAGTGAATATGTAAGTTCTCATGTGCCAAATTGAGGTGATATTATGCGCTAGTTATTAATGTATCCAATGATCATCTGGATGTTGCAGATTGAAGATCGATTCTACATATACCTGGAATATGTTCACCCTGGTTCAATTAATAAATATGTTAATCAACATTGTGGAGCAATGACAGAATCAGTAATCCGCAGCTTCACCCGCCATATACTTAAAGGCCTTGCCTTTTTACATAGTCAGAAGATTATGCATAGGTAACCTTTTCTCTTTTTTTCTGTTTCATTTGTTTAACTAATAATGGCCATCTCACTATGTGAAAGTTTTCTTGAACTTACCTTTTGTTCAGCTCTTTTAGATGGTCTCCTTTTCTTTTTTACATGTAGAGGTTTCTTCATCCTATTTCTGTGCCATTTTGGTTTCTATTGTTTGTTTATGTTTTTGTGTTTTCTCAAGCTTATTTTGTATTTATACCCACATTCATCTTATAGCTGATTCAGACTCGTGTGTGTATTTGTGCCCTTTGTCATTTCTCATGTGTTCCCCACACTCTTTTTGAGGCCAAACTCTGCGAGAAATATTTTTTTTTCTCAAGTTCCTTTGTTATTTAGTTTGAACTTTGGACTGCATGATGCTGAAAGAGTACACATGTAAATGAAATCATTATACTCTTGCAGAGATATCAAAGGAGCAAATTTGCTTGTTGATGTGAATGGTGTAGTCAAATTGGCTGACTTTGGAATGGCTAAGCATGTGAGTTTCTCATGTTGTCTTGATGCATCGTGTTATGCTACAATTATCCAGTAGTTGGCAATCCAGTTTGATTTGTTTGAATCAATCTTGTCATTGCTGCCTTCTAGACAATAATAATATGTCCATCCATTTTGTGGCGCAGTTAAAAAATGATTAAGCTCTGAAACAAGCAATTTATTTGCCTATGTAATTATAACCAGCATAATGACTACCATGCCATTACTATATATGGGCATAAACTGTTATGCATAAATGTAAACCTATACTTGGTAAAACAAACTCTCTTTTTCAGCTGCTTTAATTTG
Source organism: Oryza meridionalis (assembly GCA_000338895.3). NCBI lineage: Eukaryota > Viridiplantae > Streptophyta > Magnoliopsida > Poales > Poaceae > Oryza > Oryza meridionalis. The sequence goes on along the minus strand of CM002526.2, from coordinate 35,798,025 downwards.
TAGAGAAACAGTTTGGTGTGACACTAAGGTCCTGTTTGGATCCCACAAATTTAAAAAATTGGACTCCATTTTGGATTCCAGTAGATTTTTGAATTGGCTAGAATATGATTCCAATTCAAATATTTATGTTTGGATGAGTGGAATTGTAACAATGAATCAACTCAGAAAAAGTGTTTGGATGTTGAGATTGGGATCATAGCCAGAATCCTATCTAGGCGTTGCATTGGATGCAAAATCAAAGTAGTCAAAAGAAAAAACAAACATCAGATACCATGACACAATCCCCTTCATCTCAAGCCGTGATGTGGCTGGGGGGCAAGAGGGTAGAGTGCCGAGGACGGAGAGTCAAACAAGGAGCCAAAAGGCTGACAGTGACCCAGGCTTTTCTGTGGCTATGGTGTTGGTGGTGGCAACGATGAATGAAAGCAAGGGAGAGCTTGGAAGCCAGGCAGAGGGACAAGTAGTGGAGGAAGGGAAGATTGTAATGGTGGAGAAGGGGCCAGCCTGCTGAGGAGGTGAGGAGAGACGGCAGACTTGGAGACCTTACACGTTTACACCTGGGGAAGGCAACGGGGACACGGCTGGCTTGGATTCCATTTGATTTGTGTTTTTAACAAAAAAAAAAAGAGTCTTATACACCTTAGACCTCTGGAATTTTAAGAGAAATCATGGATTCAAAGTCTAGAAGTCTAGAGGGAGTCAAACACCTCAAACACTGGAAATTAGATTCCAATTCAGCACAACGCATAGGGATCCAAACGGGGCTCATTTGAAACAGTATTGGTATTCCCTGCTATTTTTTACGAGTGCTTTTCCAGATGCAACCGTTGATCAGTATATGGTTATTCTGTGAGTGGACTTTATAGTTTTTAGGTTTAACCTTGCTGCGTTTCTAATTATTTTTCTCTTTTTTTCTTCTTTTCAGTTGAGTACCGCAGCTCCTAATCTTTCACTGAAGGGAACTCCATACTGGATGGCTCCTGAGGTGAGACTGCTTGTTCTTCATATAAATTTCATCGTGTATTTTTTATTAGATTTCATAAACTACAACTATTATGCCAAAACTATCAGATTTGATGTTAGGAACTTGGGATGTATGCTAATTTAATACTCCCTCCGCTTTTTGATGTATGATGCGGTTGACTTTTGGACAAGCATTTAGCCATTCGTCTTATTCAAAAATTTTGTGCCAATATGCAAAAATAGAAGTCATGCTTAAAGTACTTTTAATGATAAAACAAATCACGACAAAATAAATGATAATTACGTTAATTTTTTTGAATAAGATAAATGATCAAACGTATGCCCAAAAGTCAACTGCGTTGTTCATTAAAAGCTGAAGGGAGTAGCTGATTTGTAATGTTCCCAATGGTTCCGAAATCTTAGACTCGGTTTGGAACATGGGAGTCTTCTCCAGTTCCTGTGCGAAATGAACTGTTTTCTATTAATATCCTATGAAATTCCTGTGTCCTGAAAGGACCTTGATGTTTATGGTCGTATAAAATATCTCATACTTCAGAATCACCCTCCTTAGCATCAGACATACTACTGTCTTCAGCAAAGTGGTATTTAGATTAGCAGTTTCTTTTATCTTTTTTGCTATTCCAAATAGAATTGTATCGCATCAGTGTATGGTGTACTCATACTTGCACAACTTATATTGCAGGTTGTTCAGGCTACACTTGTCAAAGATGCAGGGTATGATCTTGCTGTGGATATCTGGAGCCTAGGTTGCACAATTATTGAGATGTTCACAGGAAAGCCTCCTTGGAGTGGTCTTGAAGGGGTAAACAGTTTGGAACCTTCCCTTCTTTTTGCTAGCAAATTAATGTGTTTCACGAGGTGAATTTGTATAATTAGTATAGCTCATCTTTCATTACTTGGGTTTATCTAATGAATAATGATAACCTGTCAAATCTGTTACCTTGCCTCAATCAACATTATGAGCGTTAAAAAAAGTAATATATTTCTATATCAGGGTATTTGTATTCTCACTCTAAAGGATGAAATCTGATTTTCCTTATGCAACAGCCTGCTGCAATGTTTAAGGTGTTGCATAAAGATCCGTCAATTCCAGACAGTTTATCCCTGGAGGGGAAGGAATTTCTGAGATGCTGCTTCAGAAGAAATCCAGCTGAGAGACCAACAGCAAGCAAGTTGCTGGAGCATCCATTTGTCCACAATTCGAATAACTTCAACCAGCACAGTGCTTTACATTCTTCCATCGGACTTAAATCCACCGTAAGAATGCTTCTCACTCACGGGAATGCTGTACTGAGTACCAAGTTTCATGCATGTGTATAACTTTTCTGGTTATGGCAGGATACCGGTCACAACGCAAGAGACAAAAAGTCCTGTAAGATTGTTTCATGCATGAGGGGGAAAAATATGATTACAACTGGGTGAGTACTTGTTGACCTTTCTCTGTTAGCGAATTATTGCTTAATTTGTCTATGAAAGTTGCATTATGTGAGACCCTCAAGTATTAACCCAGCCATCTCTTTCCTTTTTCCTGCCAGTGAAACAAGCAGTGCTAGATCTCCCGGTTCATTATCTAATCGGGTGGCAGTAGGCTTGACAGCCCTGCCAAATTTGGAAACTCGTAGCTTATCCCCTACGCCGATGAGTTTGAGGTCCAGTCCTGGCTCTGCGGCCCATACACCTAGTATGCACTTTTCTATCGCATACCATCAGCCTAGTCCATTGCCAAGGCCAAATGGAAAGGAAGCAATAAATTTGTTCACCTTGAAGCATGACGAGCTGCCTACCTAAGGTGCGGAAACACATCATCTGTCCATCCACCCAATCTGTTGGATGCGAGCCCATCTCTAACTTCTGATCCCTGTACTGCCAGTCATCATAATTGAACATTCGCTGGGTCTTGTAAAGTACTGGGCATGCGAAGGACATCACCACGGTATGATCGCAATAGCTTCTGAAACCTGTAATGTTTGTTTTCAAGGAAATGATGGCGTTTCCTTTGTAACATATTATTTAGGGTTAGCTGTAGGTTAAACTAATGGCCCTGATTTTTGCCAACAGATAGGACACTAGGGTTGTAGTTGTAGCTTGTGTTGTTTTTGCTGTTGTGTAACCACACCACGATGTAATCATTGTTGATTTTTTTGAGGCCCAGTAATAATGATAAAGAGTTGGCAAAAGGGGATCGACATGTGCACGTTCTCTTTTGTATTTTTGAAGTTCTTTTTGGCATTAGATTTTTGCACGTTTGATCTCAGCCTCACGTGCTCCATGCTGATCCGTGCAGTACACAGCATAATCTTTGTATCTGAAAGCTACAGGTTAACTGCTGATATAGTGACATTGACATATGCTAAAGTTGACAGTGTTGTTGGAAGAGATGTGATGTTGGGTGGTTGTCGAGGAGTGTCAATCCAGCGTCAATACATTACCAAAGCTCTATTCTACGCTTCACGTTCTAGCAAACAGGGGGAAAATCCGCTATCATGGTGCAAAATTATCTTTTCTTTTTTCCTTACATTAGAGGCAAAGGTGATGCAGAGTTTGAAGTTGCAACTTTGCAATGAAACTACAGGGACTAGAGTCACTACAATGGAACACAAACTGTGCCAAGAAACATCATGGTTACAATGCCTGCTAGGATCTTGATTTCTACTTTTGCTAGGTGTGTACAGCTCCATTTAATTTTGCATCCCTTGGGTACATCAGTACATGGATGCAACTGTGCTGCTAGTGATCAGTTGCATTGGAAATACGTACAAGAATCAGTTTGGTGTAACCATCAACTGAATAATCAAGAAGGCCATGCGCATTGACTTCCTGTATTTGTGTGAGCTTTGCTTCTTGTCTCGAAATAAATTGGCTACAGCATTGGTTAGATGCTATAGCATGGAAGCAAGGGCCTCAGCTTTAGAGAACATGTCACACCAGAATTTCGTTAGCACTTTTTTATAGGATCTGATCATTCATGTTTGAAGATGAGACTTTGGCAGATGGCAACCCTTACGCCTGTAATTTCGTCAGTGTCAAAGATTGCGTATACTTAGCCATCCACATTGCTCTCTTAGCCTTCACTCATCCGCTTTTCAACTCGTTGAGATGGTAGTAAGTTGAGTTGAGTCCATCACCGGGGAGGGGAGATATTCAGATCAATTCCCAAGTCCATGCCGTTGTAAACAATCGGTGCGTACATCCAGAGCTCATCAGAGCTAAGCATCTGATCATGACAAACTCTGTGATAAGACAAGGACCACAATTCACAACGCATAGCTAGAGCAGAGATATGTTACATTTGGATGTCTACCTTGATCTGTAGCTGCAAGAACTTCACGTAATGGACGGCCTCCTCAAGCATTGTGCTGATATCCACCTGCAAACATATTTGAGAACAGTCATGAAGTAACAAGTCAAATGCTGCTAGAAATTTATCTCATTTTCTCTAGAAATGAGCATATATTATGTTCGATTCTTTACTTTGTTTCCATTAGGTACCAGCTTCTGCAAAATCCGGAGCCTCCCATTGATCCTCTCTCTTCTTCTCTGCATTACATGGAACAAAACTCTGAACCAACACTTTCAACATGCAAGATTGAATCACCTGCAAGGCTGCAGAAATGCTGGGCTTACCCTTGCATAGAGGCTCTGGGCAATGGTCGCCGACCTCCGGCGAGCCGGAACCTTCCCATTCTCACCGCCGGCGACACGATCCACCGTGCGGCGGTTCACTTGGGAGCAATTGGACTCGTTGTCGGAGCAGCTGCCGCTCTGCATACTCTCCTGATTCCGCTGCATAATCACGTGCAAATTACAACGGTAGATCTTTTCAATTGGTCATGAATTTTCGCGCTGTTTCGTACCTTATCTGAAACTCGAGCTTTCTTCTTCTGCCGTCCAAGATCTCCTCCATGGCCGGCCTGATCAGTCCTCCGCTTCGCCTGCGGCGCCGCGTTACGGAGTACTACTCCGGCGCCGTCATTGTCGCCGACGAGGAGGTCGAGGCCGATGGGCACGTCGGGCTCGCCGGCGTAGTAGCAGCACTCGCCGATGTAGCCGCCTTCGCCGGTGCCGGAGCTGCCGCCGCCGCCGTCCCCACTGAGAGGCGGCGGCCAGTAGCACGTGCCACGGTCAGGTTGCCAATGCACGGAGCTGCACGCTCCAATGCCACCTAGTGCATGGTGCTCGCCGTGATCAAGCTGGCCGTTCTGGCAATGGTACGGCGCGGTGAAGAACTGCACCGCGATCTCCGACTTCTCTTCCGGCGCCGGCGTCCACTGCACCTGACCTGGTTGCTGCCGTTCGTCTTGTGACATTCTGCAATGCAGAGAAAACAATGGAGCTTTCTTTGATCTTGGAAACATGAAGCAAATGAACAGTGGATATGCTTTAGTATTTGTATGGTTGCTATGATCAAATTAGCATTTTCTGATGCAGCTCAGGTAGCTACGTGTGCTAGCTTGGGAGTGGCACGTCTGAATGCTCACTGAATGGTAGAAAAATACAGCTTCCAGTTACATCTGAAAGAACAATGATACTCCATCCTTCCCTAAATGTTTGACACCGTTGACTTTTTTAAACATGTTTGACCATTCGTTTTATTCAAAAACTTTTGTAATATGTGTAAAACTATATGTATACATAAAAGTATATTTAACAATAAATCAAATGATAGAAAAAGAATTAACAAGTACTTAAATTTTTTGAATAAGACGAACGGTCAAACATTTTTAAAAAAGTCAACGGCGTCAAATATTTTGGGATGGAGGTAGTATATATATTTGTACATGATGAGAAAGATACGCGGGAATGCAAATTGGCTCTGATTCAGGAATGGTTCAGACAGTGTGAGAGCAACGAATTCGTGTCCTGATCATCCAATAATTCTGCCAGCCTGAAGAACAAGTATTCCCTACATTGCAAACAAAATTTGGTCGGAGTAATTAACAAACGATCAGATCGTGGAGGGAAGTAATCGTCTTTCAATTAAGTACTAAACTGCAAGAAGGGAATAGGGACAGTTGCATTGCATGGTTGATTCTAATACATCATTAGATACAGACTGGAGCCACAAGAAAGGAAAACTAGCTAGGCTGTATGTATTGCCATTAACTACACTGCAAAGTTGGTGCTGTAATGTTGTATTGCATTTTTTTTTCTCGCCACTTATTTTTCCTTCTGGAAATAGTAGCTAGCAAGTGTTTTTCAGACATCATGGCTAAATTCATTCGACTAGCTGTACCTGCAGGTGTGTGCTAGTAGTACATACATAGCTGTGAGCGTTGGCAGCACGTCCACATGTTGACAGTCTTGCAAGCTGCAGCTAGAGCTGGAGAGTGGAGACTGTAGCTGTCACAATACTCTTCTCCCCGCAGTTTTCAGTGGCACCCGATACGGCAAGCAATATAGTCACATGTAACTAGCTAGAAAATGTTACTACACCGGCCAGACAACTGTATGCCAACCAGCTAGACCAGCAAGTTTAATCAGTTCAACTAGCTGGCGACACGTGTATGCTTTCAGGCAATCAAGCAAAGGTTGCTTAAGAAGAGCACTGTAAGCGAGTTCGATCTGCTGTGTGGCCATGAAATAAAGTTGATGTTTTGATGGATAGAAAATACAATAGCGCTAGCATAGCGATGCTTGAAGCCTTGACATGCCTGCTGAGCTAGCTGATGAAGGTGTAACTTGGTGCTGACTGCTAAGCTTGCTTTCGCAATAATCTTTTCCGTTTGTCCTAATTAAAAAACAAGGGTACAATGCGTTTTTTCAGGGAAGCGACAGCGCGGCACCGACGAGTAACGAACCAGATTCTGTCTCATGACAGTAGCTTGGAACTAAAGAAGCCGGCGATCGGTCGATGGATGGGAAGGTTTCAGACTCTCATCAGTGTAGCCAACCAACCCCAAAAAAACATTAACCTTTCCCTGTTTCTGTTATAGGTAGTTAGGTGCAGGTGCTTTATCAATTGCTACCCCCTGCTATATAGCTCACCACACTCACCAGCCTCATGCCAACCGGGCAACCACCGCTGGCTCAGATTCGCGCCGTCGTCGTCGCCGCTCGCAACGCTACGTCGCCCACGCATCGATCGCGCACAGCACAACCGGGATGGCTGATGAGCTTGTATTGGCACGGCACGGCAGTGGCACGGGCGAGGGGTGGTTGCAGGTTGGTTACTGGTTAGGCTGGCTAGCCACACTGATCGAATCGCGTACGCACTGATGATTCCTCCTCTCTCCGGCGCCTCTCCCAGATCCAATCGATCGCCATGTGTGGTTAGGCGAGCCACCTGCCTGCCCAATCGCGTACTCCTACGTACTTGCGTAGGTGTACGTACGTAAGCGCGACTGCGTCGGCGAATAGCTAGTTAAGCACAAGAAACACGTGGTGGGAGAGGGAGGAATTAACGGCGAGAGGTGAGCACGCGGTGCGCCCACCCACGCCGCGCGCGTATCGTATCAATCCCGGGGCGGGGGCAAGCGAGAGACGGGGACGTCTCGCTTGCCCCGCATCGCGCGGGGGACGGACGCGACGCAACGCACGGCATGCGCCTGGTTGATACGTATACATCTCGCGCTGAAATCTTTTGCTCGCCTGTGGAAAAGTCCATGACTCCACGGCCGCCTGCACGGACGGAGCCGACGAGAGGGGAGGCGACCACGCGACCGATCGACCCAGGAGGAGATATGGAGATGGTCGCGTTGCTTCGCGTGATCCAACGTGTGGGGTGGCGTCTGCCGCGGTTTTTTGGGGTGCCACACGGCCCGTGGGCAAAAAAACGCCCAGTAGTTATCCTGCAAGTGTACTGTGTGTGAGTGTTTTATCTAGAGAAGCGACGTGTTAGGTGCGGCCGCCGGCCGGTCTCAACGTGCATGACGTATCCGGTGGGATGAGAGCTTGCGTACGTTGCATCATGCATATAGCAAGTGTGTAATAGGATATGGCCCGGTAGTGATGTAGTGTAGTGTAGCGTGGGATGTGTGCCTCCATGCATAACAACAATTATATGATATATAGCAGTCTGTTAGCTTATTATGTATGCAATGCCCAACAATACGATGATTGCGGCACGGTGGGCTAGTGGCAACTATAGAGCAAGTGGTGCCACTCCAACACAGCCATGTTGTCTATTTACTGACACAAGGGCCCATGCATCAAAATGGAATCAGAACCACATAACTGTTGTGGCATCAACAGTGTGCCCACAAACTGCCCCGAAAGAAAAGAAAAAGAAATGTGTCCACACACAGTTAGCGACGGATAGAGCGGTGCCACTAGTGCTAGTGGCGCTCTAACTTATAACTGAGTGCATCAACGTTAAACGATGCGACAGTGACCTACCTAATCGGACCAGGTATAGCTGCTGGGTGCAGAAGATCCCGGCTGCGGATGGCAACCTCAGCGGCTGAGACGACGGAAACTCACAGTCGATCAGTTATTTTTATTTGACCCCAAAAGGAGACCAGCCTGTTGGAATCTTCCATGAACGCACCACTTCCGGCCCAACTCCATTTGCCATTTTGCCTGGTTTGGGTCTGACTTGCTATCGGGTCGGAGCAATCGTGGATCGGAGCCGGAACCGTCTAGCAAGTGAGCACGAGGGCTATGACCACGTCGGCGGTGTCATTAGGCATGTGCTAATTAATAGCCCGCGGGGTTGAACCACTATTATCCATTTGACCCTCTGTCTTTTCACACTATCACTCACGGTTTCTTCCTCTTTTATTCTCAGAAAGTGTGGTAAACTTTGAAGCAACTACTCCTATACCTATATAGAGCCTTTCTCCACGCGTTGATAATTTTGGCCACTCCTAATCTGCAAACAGATCATCTACTCGCAGGAAGTAACCTAATATAGTAGGATAATACAAGTATATAGGCTTGCTCATCATCTCATCCAATCCATGCCACACAAAAAAAAAAAAACTGACTGTGATGGTTTGGCCAGTGTCCCGATTCAGATATTAGGTGTCAAATTCTGAACGGTTGCGTAATTAATCTCTTAACCCAGCTCCAACTTGGCCACTCCAGTGTGCGAGCGGAAGTGTCGTTACCGGGGCGGGTACGCTTTGCACGCCAAACCCAAAGCCACCCGCAACAACCGACGACGACGACGACCGCTTCGCCACAGTCCACAGGCCACGGCGCGCGCAGCCTACTCAGTACTCACTCTCCCCACCTCCCACGCAGCCACACTCTCCTACTACCACACTAGCTCCACTCAACTTGCGCTTCCCTTTGGCTTGCCCTCCCGTCCCCGTGTCTTCCCAACCACGTTGACCACGACTTTTTCGTTGTGGCCTCGCCTCCTCCTCTTCCTCCACTCCACCACCCACCCGCCCGGCCGAACCAGCCAGCCAGCCAGCCAAGCCCACCCAATCACCCCAACCGCCGCACTCCTTCGCCGCCACTCCACCGGTCTCACGGTCGCTGCCACCCCGTCCCCACGACGACACGCCCCCACCCGTCACCCTCTCGCGCCCCGCCGCGTGCGCGCCCACGCCGCAACCACCTCGCTTGCCTTGCCCCCACCTACGACGCAACTTCCCACGTCTTCTCTCTTCTCTCCTCCTCCGCACACTCTCGCTCGCGCCTCACCCCTCCCCACTGCTTTAAAACTACCTCACATCTCACTCCCTCCACTCCGCACACCACACCACACAGCAACCAGCCAGCTGCCACACTAGCTTGAGGCGAGCGAGCGAAGCTTAGCTAGCGGATAGAACAAGTCGTCGATCTGCTTGCTGCTTTTGTGAATTGCGGTGGAAGCATGTCGAGCGCGTCGTCCATGGAAGCGCTCCACGCCGCGGTGCTCAAGGAGGAGGAGCAGCAGCAGCACGAGGTGGAGGAGGCGGCGGTCGTGACGAGCAGCAGCGCCACGAGCGGGGAGGAGGGCGGGCACCTGCCGCAGGGGTGGGCGAAGCGGAAGCGGTCGCGCCGCCAGCGATCGGAGGAGGAGAACCTCGCGCTCTGCCTCCTCATGCTCGCACGCGGCGGCCACCACCGCGTCCAGGCGCCGCCTCCGCTCTCGGCTTCGGCGCCGCCGCCGGCTGGTGCGGAGTTCAAGTGCTCCGTCTGCGGCAAGTCCTTCAGCTCCTACCAGGCGCTCGGCGGCCACAAGACGAGCCACCGGGTCAAGCTGCCGACTCCGCCCGCAGCTCCCGTCTTGGTTCCCGCCCCCGTCGCCGCCTTGCTGCCTTCCGCCGAGGACCGCGAGCCAGCCACGTCATCCACCGCCGCGTCCTCCGACGGCACGACCAACAGAGTCCACAGGTGTTCCATCTGCCAGAAGGAGTTCCCCACCGGGCAGGCGCTCGGCGGGCACAAGAGGAAGCACTACGACGGTGGCGTAGGCGCCAGCGCCGGCGCATCTTCAACCGAGCTCCTGGCCACGGTGGCCGCCGAGTCCGAGGTGGGCAGCTCCGGCAACGGCCACTCCGCCACCCGGGCGTTCGACCTCAACCTCCCGGCCGTGCCGGAGTTCGTGTGGCGGCCGTGCTCCAAGGGCAAGAAGATGTGGGACGACGAGGAGGAGGTCCAGAGCCCCCTCGCCTTCAAGAAGCCGCGCCTTCTCACCGCGTAATTCAGCAGCTGCACGGATCTGATCCGTCAGAGAGTTTTTGGTCTAGGGAGTGAAATTCAGTCGAAACACATTATTCGTTGATTCGTTTTGTGCCGCTATTGTTTAATTTGTTCCTGCTTTTGTACAGAGCAAGCGAGTGATACATAGCCATACATACAGTCATACAGATATAGGTCTAGCTCTTCCTTGGTTCTTTGTAACACTGGAACTGTACCTGTATCTTTTACACTTTGTTCTTTGACAGTCATATATTGTAGACCATATTCGATCATACTGGGAGATTGATTCGTGTACAGTACGCTGTAACATAAACACAGATTGATTTCATGATCATATTTGCACAGAACCGAAACACCTCAGTCTCCCTTGCTTACAGACACGGTAAGAAACAGGAGCCTCTAGTTGATCAATTCACAACACCGAACAGAAGCAGAGAAGTGCACTCAACCTAACCCCCTTGTGCCAACCGCCAAGAGCTGCCAATCTAGACCGTTCTTGATCACGTATTCGGTGACGTGAAATCCGGATTAATTAACTGTTATTCCACCGTCTGATTTAGTTGGGGTCGGCCGTGGAGTGACATGTAACAGCTACCGTACCCTCCGGGGTTGGGAACGGACAAACCCCGGCTGGTTTTGCAGCTTCGGGAACGCCGATCGACGGCGCCCACTGGGGTAGTAGAGTAAGGAGAGGGAGGGAGGTGGTGGAAAGGCCGCGACAGCGACGGCGGGCGGGCGGCTGTGCGTTGATAACTTCACGCTTGCCGACCTGCCCGCGCGCGCGGTGGATGGATGGATGGATGGAACCGATCGCTTTCGACGAACAGCCGCCCGGGCGCACCGCGGCCGCCCGCATGGTTGGAATGGAACGGAAATATACGGAATAGATGAGGGCCGAGTTGGGCTTCCGCCTCGTGTTGCCGCGATGCTTCTTCCCGCTTGGCTGGCTTTGCTTGCCCGCGTACGAGGCGCGCGTTGAAGCGTCGACGGGGTTGGGCAGACGCGATGTACGTATCTACGCGGGGCATGTTTCACATGGCGTGGCGCGGGTTTCGTGCGAGACCCGGCGGTGCACACGTCTTCCGGGGGATTCGGGGTGCGCTCGTTCTAGACGTGATCTTGGGCTGACGACACGGTGACGGCATATGCTACTCCTACCCTTTTTTCTTTTAACAAAGGAAGTTGCTGCTGCCAAGACGGGACGGAATTGGTGCGATACTAGAAGCATGTTTGGATGTTTCGTTCTACTTTTACCCATTCAAGGGGCGCCGCATCCGTTTCCTTTCTCGGCTTGGGCCAAGTCCAACACTCCAACCCGCTGCAACGCCTGCCTTCCTGGACGTTGCACTGCCAGTGCAGTGAGTTCTGTTTTTGCGACGGCTGGTGATCACATTCACATAGGCCGCGGCTCTTTGCAAATCCTTCCGTACGTGGCCTTGCTCCGCTTCCTCCTCTGTGCGCCGCGCGAGATCTCCTCGGGCGGCTGCTGCCATCTCACGCCCGGCGCCGCGGCGACCCCGCGATTTCTCGCCTGGCCAGCGTTTCACGCTTTCACTACCACAGTTTCTCTCACCCACGCGGCTTCTGGCTCGGCCTGGACTCCAAACTCCAAGCCTAGGTGCATTCCTTCGAAAATTGCATGGGCCGTGGCAAAATTCCATTCAGTTGTCGAGTCCAGATTGACTCGCCTTGTTGGAGTGCCTAACTGCCACTTAATTCCCAATCTTCTCGGAAGTCAGGCACATGTTCCGTAGGGCTTTGACAAGGCGGCAGGATACACGAAATGGGCCAATGGTGATTATTATATTTTCCGGAGAGAAGACTAATTTGGTGGTACTGGTACACGAAGTAGCACTCTTTGTATCGTCTTCTTTTAACACGCAAGAGCTTTGCGCATCAATATATTAGAACAGAGCAAACAATTTATAGCTGACCATACAGCATACACTGGCAGTGGGGGCAAGAGATTAGAATTTACAGAGGCTGAAATACAAAGTATGGATAGCTACTTAGCTAAACAAACTCCAAGACACAAAAATAAAAAGGGAGAGGAACAGGATCACACGGCGGAACGAGGGAGGCCAGAAGCAAGCCAAGCTGCCGAGCCCCCGCATCCATCAAGAGATGCAAGCCAAGCCAAGATGGGAGCGATAAGAGCCTGCACGGAAGTGAGGATGCCGTCGAACTCGAACACGGCGTTCCGCTCATTCCAAAGACGCCATATCATGAGAATGACGAACGAGTCGAAGTCATGCCTCCAAACCTTGAGCAGAAGCTTCCTTGTATCATCATTTGTTGACTTACTGTTCGTGTAGTGTTCGTGTAGACGAGATGATTAATTGGCAGAGCTGCAGCCTTTTAAAAAAAAGAGAGAGAGAAAAGAGAGAGTAGGCCAGAGGGTTTTTCTTCAAAGAAACATGTATTCCTGGTGCCACCAAAAGCTAACACAAAAACTCTAGTTGTTGGCATGGGCTGCTGGAGTGATGGGCATCTTGCAAGGAATGAAATGGACAACTTATTGGGCTCAAATAGAAGACTGATCAGGCCCACAGGCTTCAACCATGGGACACAAGAAGGCCGAGAGCTCGTGCGAGTGCCAAACCGGATTGTTGGCCCAGTTATCGGCCCAAGATTAGCCCTTCTGTGAATCCGTGGTTATTTCGTTGTTTAGTGCAAAATGCTTCTATAGACACCATCATTCGCAGTTAGACAGAAAACTCTTTGATCAAAGGTCGACAGGTAGGCCTTGGTGGCAACAGAAAGATAGGAAGGTGGACAAGAGAACACAGTTTCACATGGCTCGAGTAATACGGAGTACTGTAGTTGGTAATAACGAGAAAAGGCACCAATTATCACTACCTAGTAGAAACATGGAAAATTAGTGGAAGGCAGAGAAAAACAGTAGCAGTTTATCTACAAGATTATGTTCGATCTTTGGTTTGTAATGTCAGAATGTGATATTAGTTAGTGATTTTTGTCTTCTCTTTTTCTTAGGTTTTTCAAAAAAAAAACAAGAATATTAGAGAATGACTCAATATCAAACAAATAGAAGGGTTGAAGTTTTAAACCTAAACCAGCTAGCCCACCATCTTGTGGAGCTAGCCGGAAAATCACTGTACGTTTCTCGAGATTTTGTTCCTGATTTTGTATCCTGAAAAAAAAAATCCAATGCTACTTTGACAGTTCACATTGACGAGCAAAATGGGCGTACTCATTTTTAAACTAGTGATTACTACCTTCTTGGGTTTACAGAACAATTTTATCTTTGTATCTTGCGATATCAGATTCCGTTCTCCTAGACATTTTCACATCAACGAGCGTAGTGTTCTGATGAAGTGTAATTTGAAGATAAAATCAAGCTCACTGTATCAAATAATGCAACATCTTCTTCTCGCACGCTGTTGAGGTAGAAAAGTTAAGATGGGCCTACGAAACAAATAGTAAGTTAGCAATGAGAACACCACTGATCACAGAACTGTTGCATAAAAGGTCAAATGGTCGGCACTGTGCTGGTATCCTTTCAAAGTTTCATCCTTTCTGTTCCACATGGCTTAAATCAGGATCTAAACTGGTCCCAAAGAGACCAGCTGGTAAGAAAGGATGTGGCAGGCAGTAGTAGCAGTCCAATTAACAGGAGGATATGCTATGTGTAAGATCAACATGTGTTTTGATTCTTATTCTGTGATGAACAATTAGCATCTGTGATTATTGGTTTTGATATTTGGAGATTACTGTTGAAGTGGTTTTGGAGATAACTAATTTTCAAGTGATGAACAAGGTTTACTGATTTGTCGGGACCGGTCAGACGGGGCGGTGGTTGCCGGTCAGACCGACTTGTGTTGAGCAGTCAAACCGGCCGGCCCGCGGTCTGACCGGCCAACGCTGTGTCGGTTTCGGTTTCGGGTTGTTTCTTTAGATATCCGTGATTGTTTCATGGTTATGGCTTCTAGATGGATATTATACGTATGTAATACTGTTATTTGCTAACAATGAGTCAAGTTGGTGATAGGTTGGTCTCGGAATATGGTTTCTTTGTTTGTTTCATGTGTAGGTAACTCGATGCCTCGGGAGAGTATTTGTGGTGATGGACCGGGAGTCGGCTTGGTGGTAAGATGATGTCCGTGGTGGTCAGATATCATGCGGGATACTTAGGCTAGAGTTGATGCACGTGGTTGATGGAGATTCCATATGGCATACGATGGAGATACTGTGTGTGTATGGGATGCGGAGTCAAATTTGGAAGGAGTTCAAATTTGGTATGATTGGTTATGTAGAGTTTGTTTCTTGTACTAGGAGGTTTTCTATGGGGATTAGGACTCTTAGTATGAGTTTGGTTCGTGGTTTTAGGCTGCTTACCTCATGTATAAATAGAGGGGGAGCGTGAGGCTTCCCAGTATCTCTTTGGTGTCGCTTTTCATAGCGTTGTGTTTTAGGGTTTCGAGTTTAGTCGAGATTTTTGTAAGAAGTGCTGTTGTTGCACTTTGTAAACACAGAGAGAAGTAATAAAGTTGTCATCTACTTTTAGAGTTCTTCGATTTGTGTTTCATCGGGTGCGGCGGTCTAACCGGCGACTCAACGGCGGTCCGACTAGCGGCATACGGGCAGTCAGACCGGCGGCGGCGACAGCAAGCGGTAGCTGATCTCGGCGGTCAGACCGGAGATTGAATCTCGGTCAGACCGACGGCAACCAGGCGGTCAGACCGGTGCATCTACTTCGGTCAGACCGCGATCCATCGATTTCGAGGGTAACTTTTATTTTCGTTAAAAGTTTTCGGTTTTTGAGTGTACCAACCATTCACCCCTCTCTGGTTGGCTTAGTTCTTATGATTCGATCCTACACTATGCATGCAGATCGAGTAGTAATTCTGACAAGTGAGTGTGCCTGCCACTCGCATGTCTCACAGTCTCAGTTCATCTTTGTTCTTCTATCTGTTACTCTGTTAGGCTGGGATTCAGAAATCCTGCTCATGTCTACAGGAAATTCAGGCCTTGTATATAGTTCTGCTAATTAATCTGTGTCCTTCCATTCATGATCCAGATTTCCAGTACGAGGCTACGAACATTAGCTTGGGGTCAATAAGATTACAAATCTTGTTCGTTTGTTTTTTAGTCGATCCACTAGGCTGGTCAAGATTCTTGCAACAATAGCTTTGGAGGTGACTAGGTGAGGCCATCACTGGTAACATCACTCTACTTGAAGTAGGACTGGCCTCCTTTTTTGAGAGGCCCTGAAAGAAGTCAAGGTCTACTGGTCTTTGACCATAGCTTGTAATTAAAATTTTACAAATACTTTGCAGGATTTGATTTATTTCCTCTTCTTTGTTTCTTTTGAAATTTTTCGACAACAAAGGAGCAGCAGCCAAAGCACAGTGTCCCGATCGAGCTGCAGGCCCGCCATGGGTGAATCCGAATGATTAGGCCACCATTAATTCGGCGTCCTGGCGTCCGCATGACAACAGCGCCGACGACGTAGCCGCCGTAAATTCAGAGGCGGCCGTGTCGGCACATCGTTACTGCCCCTCACGCCGGACGCCCCGACTCCTTATACAGTTATACCGTGCCGTGAAACTCTTTATCACGCACGATGCGCCGCATGCGGCGCCCGGCTTGATGCCTTGATTGTGGCATGGCACGTACGCGACGCGCGTTGCATGGGATCGACAAAATTCTCGCTAGCTAGCTCGTTCGCCATGGCTAAGCTCATCTGCGCTCGCTGTCGTTGCCTAAGCCTCCTTTAATTTCCTCGTCCTTTTGCTGGTTCTTGGCAGGTTGCCGCTACTCAGTAGGATCATTGGTTCACTGGATCAGCGCATCATCCACGGACGTCGACGCGCGAGATCGGCGCCGTCTCTACTCATCACGAGTCGCTTTGAAGCCACTCGTTTGCAGAAGCAAACAATTCCGCGCAGCAATCATTCCCGCGACAAGAACCAACGCCCGAGTGGGAGGAGAGAAACCTGTGCAGACTTGCAGAGCATAATTGTCAGTTGTCACCAAGGACCGAATCATTGCCTCCTCGCTCGACCGATCCCGATCGAACTTCCCGTAGATTTTGTCATGGGGCCGTGGCAACCAACGGGTTTACACGTACACACCATCCCGGCGACAACCAACCACATATCCACGGCACCCAACACGTACAGATGGAAGATTTCAGAGAGAGCACACACAACAAAAGGAAGCAAAAGCTAGCGGATCTAGGAGCCGAAGTTTCTAGTACTCGGCCACGGCGTGATTCCGGTAAGCCGGTTGCATTGCAACAGCCAACAGACATGGATCCTCTTCAGGTCTATTCCATGTCGATGCCTTTCGATACACATGCAGTACTGTGCGCACAGGATGTTGTAAACGGCAATGAGGCAAAAGTACGCAGTAGCAAACGAGTTACAGTTAAGCAGCTCCCTTTTCTGATTTTTTTTAGCTGGGAAAAAGGTACTACTATTACTGTATTCACACCTAAAAGCTCCAAAAAAAAAGTGATGGTGATGAAACGGGAAATACGACGAGATGAAGAGTGACACATGTTTGGGGTGACGCTGCTGGTTCTAGGGAGCGACTGCCCGCCGTCGGATGTGCGGGAGGAGATCGGACGGTCGGGAAAAAACCCTAAAGCCTAGGGAAAAACGGAAAGCTAAAATCCTCCTAAAACTCTCTTGGGTCGACGAAGATGGAGCGGCCCGGCGGCGCCTTGGTCCAGTCGCCGAGCGGGCCGTGGTTGTAGCCGTCGGCGAGACGCTTGATGCACCAGAGGTCCTCGGCGCCGAGGCGCGCCCAGTGCGGAACGCCGGCGCGGACGGGCTCGCAGGCGGAGACCTCGGTGGCGACCACGCCGCAGCCGCCCTTGCGGGCCATGTTGTGGGCGTGGCGACACAGCGCGCGGACGAGCCGCGGGGAGGCCGGGCCGGCGCCGCCGACGCCGTAGAGGAAGTAGAGGCCGAAGGGCGCGAAGAGGTTCGGGATGGACGGGATCTTGAGCCACGGCGCCGCGCGGTCCACCAGCCGCGTCGCGACCGCCGCGGCGCGCATCAGGCGCGGGGCGCCCCGCACCTCGAGGCGGAACGCGTCCATGCAGTTCCACACGCTCATCACCGCCCACGACGCCGGTGGCGCGTCCATGAACGCCTCGACGCTCTCCCACCGCGTCCCGGCCGGCACGGCCAGGAACGTCCCGAGCGAGAGCTCCTTGGACAGCACGGCGTCGATGTCGGCGGGGAAGAACTCGACGGCGGCGAAGTGCCACCGGTACAGCAGCTCGGCCTCGCGCGGCTCGAGCTTCCTGATGGCGGCGTTGCGCGAGGGCTGGAGCGCGTGGCCGAACACCGGGTGCACGAGCACCGACGGCGTCCGGAACTTGGAGTAGCCGCAGCGGCCGGTGAAGAGGCGCACCGACGCCTCGTTGTCCTGCTCTGTCGCCATGTACGAGTACTCCGCCCCGCTCTGCCGGAACCACTCCTCCATCCTGCCCACCAGCTTCTTCCCCACCCCCTTCCTCCTGCAAGATTACACCACAACGTTAACAACATCTCTCGATCAATTTCTCGTCCTCATTAAAGCAAACTAAAGTACGCAAACTGGCAATGCCACCATCCACTTGACAGTTGGACGCTTCTTGATTGGGCTTTGTAGTATATGACAACTGTACAACAAGTGTTTGTATGTATGTATGTATGTCAGTATGTACATACCGGTAACGAGGCGAGACGCGAAGGCCGAGGATATAGGCGACCTTGGAGTAGATGGGGTCCTTGCCGGCCTGGACGCTGCCGCCGGAGACGACGGTCTTGACGCAACCGCGGATGAGGCCGATGATCTCCCTGCCATTGCCGCCGCCGCCGCCGGTCGCTGTCTCCGCTACCTTTTCGCACAAAACAAAAACAGTTATCAGTTCCGGAAGCCTTGCCGGACCCCACGCAAAAACGGAACGGAATCGAAACGAAACGAAAACTATACGACCGGGAAAAAAAAAACAATGGCTTTCCTCCTCATCACGACCGCACAAAAGGGTGAGAAAAGAGAGAGAGAAGTGGACATGTGGGCGTACCAGCATGAGGTAGGCCGGCGAGTTGCGAATGCGGCAGAGCGGGTCGCCGAGGAGATCCGTGAACAGGCACATCTTGCTTTCGCCGCCGCCGCTGCCGCCACCGGAGGAGCCCACCTCGCACTCCCGCTCCACCTCCTCGACGGCGGCGCGGTCCCGGTCCTCCCTGTACTCACGCACCTCCACCACCTCCATCTCTCTCGCTCCCTCAATCGTCGTCGGCACAGGCACAACCATGTATATATGCCCGGTGATTGGCACAAAGTAGATGCAAGGCGCGACGGATGTGGGGAGAGGGGAGTAGGGAGAGTATGAATCACGTGAGCAGGAGAGGCCAAGTAGAGGCGAGGAGTGTTCTTGTGATGCGTGCAATTACTCTCCCCCACACCGAACACACACACTCACACACGCGCGAACCCTTATCAAACCGAGAGAGCTTCGCTCAGCCGTCCGCTACTCCGCGCGCTCCCAACGCGATTCCGGACGAATTCCTCACTGCAGTAACTACGTGCTACTACTAGCTGCCATATATGTTGCTCGACGAGCTAGCTAACGCCGCCGCCGCCGCCTGCTCTGCACACAAGGGGTCGCGACGAGGATAACTACTGTCTACAGCTTCTGCTTCTTTAAATTCTGGAAAAGAAACAGCTTGGGTAATAAAGGCTGTGGCGGCCGGAGCGCGCGATTGATCCGTTGGCTCAATTCGCAACGAGCTAGGATCGAAACGAAGAGCAGCAGCTAGCTAGGATCAGAGCGCACACTACAGGCCGGGTGATGACAACTGATATAGGAGGAGATGATGATTCCACTGCTCAGATGGATGTGGGTGGTGGTGTAGCCAGCGAGTATGATCTGCCACAAAGTGAGGGGCTAAGCTAGCTACCTGCTGTGTGTGGGAGGGCTAGCAATGGCTGCTGCGCTATTTATACCTGAATTTTTTCACCCTACACTTGGGGGGGCCACAGAGGAAAAGGGTTGCTGGTCCCATCTCTGGTTTCGGTTGCGCCATGGGATTTTCTTGTGTTTTGTTGCTCTCAGGAACAATGATCCTCGTCTGTTTTCATCGTCGATCCGTGCTCACAAAACCACAGGACAACGGGAAAGCGTACGTTTAAACAGAAGAATGCTAAAATGTTAGTATAGTGGTTCAAATATCTCTACGTAAAAATATGATGATGCGAAAATGTTGCTATGGTGGTTTAAATATCTCTACGTAAAAATAATAACGCTAAAATATTGGTATGGCGGTTTAAATATATCTACGCAAAAATGGCGCCAAATATTATTGTACGGCAAGCAATAAAACTGAACCACCATATGTTATTAACTACGCGACAAATAGACAAATATTATTGTGGCAAGTAGTGCCGTCGAACCGCTATATGCCGTTCACTACACGACAAACACCTGGGAGTTGAATTGAATGTCATTTAATATTTCTATATGACATGTAATGGAGTCGAACTATCATTTACTACTATTGTTTTATCATTATACGGCATTCTTTTACTACCTCCTAATATTAGGCCCCATTTAGATCCCACCCCAGAATTTTTCACCATGTCACATCGAACGTTTGAACACCTGCATGAAGTATTAAATATATGCTAAAAATAACTAATTGCACAGATTGTGACTAATTTGCGAGACAAATCTTTTAAGCATAATTGCTCCATGATTTGACAATGTGGTGCTACATTAAACATTTGCTAATGATGAATTAATTAGGCTTAATAAATTCGTCTCGCGGTTTACTGACGGATTCTGTAATTATTTTTTTATTAGTGCCTGAACACCCCATATGACACCCTATATAATACCTGATGTGACACGCCAAAACTTTACACCCCTGATCTAAACACTCCCTTAGTGAGGACTTACATAATGAATTGGTAGAACGAGCTAGCTGATGATCATAATCATTTTGTTAACTGATTTCTCTTATGAAAAAGGAGATATCTTTTTCACAAACGCGCAAAAGGATTGCACGTCAATATATTAGGAAAAAAATATCCAAAATGGACTTTTGGATTGGTCCATCATATCGTTTTATCCCCTCTGAAAACGATTGTTTTTTTTTCCCAGTTTACTTTGGTTTTGGGAGAGCTTATCTGTTACGAGGATAGAAAAGTTATCAGTTTTCTAGAGAGGATCTTTATCCGCGAAGGTGAGCTGATATAATGGGTTTTGTTTTAGTTTCGCTGAAACATGCCAAACTTTGTTTGGTATTATATGCTTACATGACATAGTTAGACATTACAATATATGCAATGCCTATGCTACTTTATCAGTGTCAAATTGAAAAAACCACGATACAAATTAACTGTATGGTATAGACACATACTCCTTCCGTTTAGATGGTGGTTGAATGCCCTGAAGATGAAGATTAAGTTTTTCACGCAAAACAAGTGGTAATAACTTGTGATTAATTGAGTTTTGATTATTATAAACTTGAAAAATGGATTAATCTGATATTTTAGAACAACTCTCATATAGAAAGTTTTCACACGAAACGCACCATTTTACAGTTTGAAAAGCGTGCCATGAGTATCCAAAAGTTAATATTATAAGATGTTTTGTTTTTTTTCTATGCAAACTTCTTTGAGTTTAACCAATGCAAGTTTATCGGAAAAATATAGTATTGTTTTCACGCGAACAAACATATTATCAAAATATATTTCATGCATGTCAGATTTAATGAAACTAGTTTAGTGTTGTAGATGTTGCAAACTTAAAAATATTTGACCAGAAAAAAAGTTAAAGTGACTTATAATATGGAACGAGGGATTATTTGTTTCACTCGTGAGTTAATGTACATTATTATTATATTGTTACTTGTTGAGTAGTAACTAACAAAATATATCAATAAATAGTTTGACAAAAACCTTGTTCCCAAAATGGAAAAAGGGACCCGGTGGTTTTCTGAATTGATCTCAGATTTCACTTTGGCATTTGTATAGCTAGACATAGTTAATTAAGGGGCTACCCAAATGGGATTTTATAGCTAGACAGTGGTGGCGCTCGCCTCCGACGGTGATAACGCCATCGCCTTCTTCTCTCCCTCTCCCATCTCCCTCTCGCCGCCGCCGTTCGCCTCTCCCCCCCTCTCTCTCCCTCTCCCTTTCCCTCTCTCTCCCGTCGCCGACGGTAATTAGGGTTTGCGCTATTGGCGCCGGCGCCGGCGGTAGCGGCGCGGCGTATGAGGACGAGGAGCCGGCGGCCGCCGGCTATGTGGGGATTTTGAATCGCTAGGGTGAGAGTTTCGAGGGGAAATTTCGGGATAGGGCGCCGTGTATACAAGCTCCCCACGCACTCAACACGATGCCTGGCTCCAACTCTTCACGAAAAAGTAGACGAGGCGCGGAGAGAGCCGTGCCCCCCTGCGATGCGCCGCGCTCCCCTGCTGGACGACGACGCCGGCTCAAAAAGCAACGAAGCCAAACGGCGCGAGCCGAGGGAACGATCAGGGACACCGATTATATATGCTCTTAAGAATTTTCCAGGTTCCAAAGTAGGTCTGACGCTTTTGGGAGTTTTTTGTTTGAAGACATGCATGGCCCATTTGTGGCTTTGTCCAGTAGAGGCATTTCAGTTTTTTGGCCAACCATTTTGTTGTGTAGATATTTCGACTACTGTGGCAAAGACAAAATGAACTTGCTTCGAATGTTTTTTTGTCCCTACATACTGAAAAATCATTGCTTATCTCAATAATGTCGTTGTCGCTTGACTCAAACTAGATCAATTAGATAGGAACAGAGATCGGATATTTCAACAATAATAATAAAAGAAGAGTTCAAAAAAATAAAAGAGGGAAGATTAGCTACTTGACATACAGGAAGCATTAAGCCCCCCCCCCCCCCCCCTCTCTTTTTGTGGGGAAGCATTAAGTGTTTTAAATTTCCAGAAAGTATGTTCTGCAAACTAACTAAAATTTACTGGCTGTACATGTATATTGTTCCGCCTAGTTAGCTGGAGTCATCTACAATTCATCTGTGCACATGGAAGTGCCTTTAATTAATTGATTAAATGCTTTTCAGGTGAGGATCTGGAAACGTTAAAACATTTCTACAACATGTTGTTATAAACAAACAAAATTTGTCATAATGTTGCGCCAAAAGACACTGGAATTCTACGCGCAGAGACCATTCTGAGTAAAAGCTCTTTTTTTTTTACCGTTTGCAAACAAGTACCAATACAAGTACAGCTTGTGGAACAAAATTACTGCAATTCAATTCGCCAAGTGCAGAGTGCATGCAGGCATGCAGCTAGTAAGCTACTCCCTTCGTTCCCTTCGTCCCATTTTAAGTACAACTATAAGTTTCCGTATCTAACTTTGACCGTCTGTTTTATTTGAAAATTTTGTATAATTAGTATTTTTATTGTTACGAGATAATAAAACATGAAAATTACTTTATACGTGTCTTATGTTTTTAAATTTTTTTAAAAAAATTTAAATAAGACGGACGGTCAAAGTTGCGTACGGAAAATTATGGCTGTATTTAAAATAAGAGTTGAAGAGAGTACTGGCTGCCATATGAAAAGCTGCAAAAAGAAACGCCAGTCCATTTGTAACAAAACAGCTACAGGTACTCATCATAGTAATTTTCAATTAATACCCCTACTACGGTAAATTTGGTGATGCAAACATTTTGTCTTCGAAAATGTTAAAAACATTATGTACCTGTAGCAAACGCATATTCTTTCTAATTAGAAAAAGGTACGAATTACCCCCTAGCTATTGCGCTCGTCATTCAATTTACTCTCCTAAATTACAATACCATACATTTTTAACATTAAACTTTTCAAACCGGATAAATTGCCCACCTAACTCAATTCAAAACTGTTTTGATCCTACTTGATACACACGTGGCAATATAGTCAACCAAAAAATTAAAAAAAATAGTGAGCCCCACTTGTCATTATCTTTTCCTCTCTTCCCCTTTCTTCCACCTCCTTCCCTTCCCATCCATCACTCTCTCTCTCTCTTGGCCGGCTAACACATTTGTGCCTATGGCGACGCTGATGGAGGAAGGAACAAGGGCAGTGCCAATGGTGGTTTCGGCTTCAGCAGCCATGCGATGGCGAGTCTTCATCATGGGAGGAGAGGACAAGCAGACGGTGCACATGACGAGAGGGGTGAGACAGGACGACGCGGCAGCAGGGGACACGGGCATCGCCCCCTCTTGCTAATGCAGTGCTCCTTCTCGGCGATGGAGACGACGACTGGCGGAGGTTTGCGCGGAGGCGACTACAGCGGCGGCTGAGCCTGAGCTCGCGGGAAGGAAGTGACGAGCCCACCACCGTCTCGAGCTCCCTCGCAACATTTTCTCGACCTTGTCCTCCACCCCAAAAACCGTTGCCCCTTGCACCCTCCCCCGAGACCGGCAGCTATCGCACATCTCGTCCTCAACCTCTACCACTTCTCCTCGTCCTCCCTGACCTCAGCTGCCATGGCGCCGCCCCACCTCGCCTCGTCGGCCATGGCAGACAAGGGAGGCCACCCGGCCGGCTGCAACGTTGAACGGAGAGGGCTACGCGAAGGCCAAGCGGTGGCCAGTGGGGGCGAGAGATAGATAGATAGATGCCCCCCGTCCTAAAAAAACGAATTCCTAGCTACGGACCTGGACACATGTATGTCCAGGTTCGTAGGTAGGATTGGTCTTTTTTGGGACGGAGGGGTAGAGAGAGAGAGGATATGGAAAGAGGTAGAGAGAGGAGACAGGTAAAACTAAAACCAAATTTTTCTAAAGGATTGCTGACTGGACTGCCGCGCGTATGCCACATAGAACCAAAACCACTCCGGATTGAGTGGGGGGTGGGTGGGGGTGGGGGTGGGGGGTTATTTGTTCTATTTCAATAGTGAAGGGTGTAAAATGTCTAATATTCGAGTTAAAGGGTGTAATTCAGCCAACCACGATAGGTGAGGGGGTAATTTGGACTTCTTTTCCTTTCAATTAAGAGAAAATTCCCTGTGTACCATTGAAAGTTTGCCCAATCTTTTCTATGCCCCCGAGATTCGCTCATTCCCTTCCATACCCTAAATTTCAGTTTGGTTCCCTTCTATACCCCTTTCGTTAGTTGACCGTTAAATTCCTATCATAAGGCCCATTTGCCCTTTGGTATCAAGAAAATATAAATGTATGAAGTATATTGATGGAGTGTATAAATTTATTGTATGTGACTATTATATTTATGAGTTTATTTTGTGAGATATTATTTAACAAAAATAATTTTTATCTTGAATAACAAAAATAAATTATCATAAATAATATTTTGCATAACAAAGTCATAAATAATATTTATAATAATTTATTTTAATATACGAAAAAATAAAATTTATTTATTACTTATTAAAAATTATTTATTTAGCACATAAATAGATTCATCTTATAAAAAACGTCATACTACTATAACAAAATACACTATATATGCAGTTTTTAATGGTAAAAATATTTTTTTGTTATATCTAAATTTTTTTGTCATAGATAAAAAATATTTTTGTTTTGCCTTCGCGGAGGCGAAAATAAAATATTATTTTTGTTAAATAATATCTCGTAAAATAAACTTATAAATATAATAGTCACATACAATAAATTTATACGCTCCATCAATATACTTCATAAATTTATATTTTCATGATAACAAAGGGCAAAATGGATTTTATGATAGGAATTTAATAGTCAACTAACGGTCAACTAACAGAAGATGTATAGAAAGAATCCAAACTAAAATTTAGGAGTATGGAAGGGAATGAGCAAATCTCAGGGGCATAGAAGGGATTGGGTGAACTTTTAGGGGTACACAAGAAATGTTCTCTTCAATTAATCCCTATACTAGGGTAAAATTGGTAATGCAAACATTTTCTCTATGAAAACGTGGAAAACACATATTCTCCTCTCAGAAGAATAAAAAGGGAAGGGGCATATTGAGGCATTGACACTTGCTGAAAAAACATGAACACCTACTTTGGTCCCGATCGAGGACTGAACTCAAGTGGATGGGCCACCAAGCTATATTGACATGTCCGCAATATATTTTTATAAATATAATACATTTTTTTCTATTATACAACACCTAAAGGAGTATATGTATTTTTTAGTCAGGAAACATATTACTCTTGCAAGTTGCAAGAGAGATTATTATGCCTTACAATGAAGGCTATGATATCCCTCTCAGAGCTTTTCAAGGATCCAAAAATCTTATGATTTTTTTATTTCTCAACAAGAGAAAAAAAATAATATATGTGAAAAAGAAAAGTTTGGGCCACGTGGCTCTATAAGAGCATGCCAATTTGAGCGGGTTAGAGTAGTCTGTAGCAGATAGGGTGCGAAGTAATTAAACGGCAGGAGCGGCATGATCGCGCCGTCATTCTCACCGGCCCATTCCTCCCTGCCCTGTCTCAGTTACGATTTAATGCAAGACATGATGCGCTAAAAAAACTCACTGTTATCCTTCTAATCACTGTATTATAGTCACATCATTAGACCAAGTTATATGCTCTTTTTGTCCTAAATTATAAGGCCTATATATTTTTTTTACGGTCTCCAATAACCTTTGACCGGTATTTTATTCCATTCTATGATCCCAACAAATATAAAATTAACATAACATGAAAGTACTTTAAAATATAAATCTAGTGACATAACATGTATAATACTTAGTATATATAGTTAGTATGATTATTAGTCAAAAGCTACCGAGTTTGATTTTTCTTAAAAGATGATGTCCAATAATTTGGGATTTGATCTTTCTTAAAAAGAGGATGTCCTATAATTTGGAACGGAGGGAGTATATTTCTTAAAGACTCTTCCATATCCTTAGTGCTAGTAACTGAGCTGTGATGTCCATGCAAATTACAAAGTGGCCATCAGTCATCACACCACTGGCATCCACAGCCAGCAGCCAGCCACATCAGGATATAGGGATGAAAGCAAATATGCTGGCCTTATAGCTTCTACGTACAGGGACACTCTGGCACAATTGTATTGCAATTTTCTCTGCGAACTTAATGTGGATTTAATTAGCAACTAGTAACGGTTTGCCATTAGTATCTGAGTACATGGAGAGCAATGCTTGGTTCAGAGACAGGCCCCTTTCTTGAGTGTGACATGACAGTGATTGATACTGGATAGCGGTGAAATCTCATAAATCCCCGTTTTGTCCCTGTTCATATGATGGAACTCCACATGAGATGAGATTGACCTGTGATGCAGTGGCGCCATGGATTGCTTCAAGTGCAACTAGCTATGCCTGCTTGTGTACTCGATCTTTAATTATCTGTGGCTGCGTAGATATATACATAAACATAAATAATAGATTAAATAACGACATTATCTTAAAACTTATGGCAAATACATCGCCTCTGGCCGCTACGGTTTTGTTGGTATTTTCCTATTTTATTTTGTCCTAGTACTAAGAACTAGCTAGAGTCGTTGTACATATACGTAGATGTTTTCCTTATCTAGTGGTCATGTACGAGAGGCGCTTTGGTTTATGGCAATCATTGCCGTCTCTTTCGCTCACTTCTACACGTAAGTTTTTGTGATCTCTCAAAAGGGAGGGTGCGGTTTCGATATGGATTTGTGGAGAGGAATCGATAGAAGGGTCACTGGTAGCTAGATAGGAGTAAGATTTCACTTTGTCCCGTATCGATTTTTGATGTCCTCAAGGAAAATAAGGAAAATGCTAGTGTGCGTGTATATATATTCAGGTGCGTTAATTTCAAGCATCTATAGATTGTGTTCTTCATCAAGTAGACAAGTACAGATAATATCCTTATGGAGTTTGGAGTGTAGTGCTAAATTGGTACGTCAGTGAAAGGTGTCGTGCTCGCGCAATAATTTATGTTCTTGCTGATATTATTATTTTTTATACAGTACAATAATTTCTTTACGCAATGTTTAGCTTATGAGCCTTGAAAGTACAAAAAAATAATCAAGATTGGAATCATGTTAATTAGACATGTGCACACAAATCTCAGAGCTAAATATTCAAAACGAAAAAACATATTAACAGAGAGTCGAACGATAGTTATGCAGTAAATTAACTTATTAATAATGTAAAAAAATAATGTCGAACATATATTATGCGCAAATAGTGCTCTACTAAATTGAACTCCAACTATCAAAATAACTACCTTATATAGTCAAGAATTCGCATGACTTTGACCACCCCGTTTGCATGCTATTTATGTTACTAAACTATTGTCGACGGGGGATACCCGCAAACCGGATATAGAGGGTATTGGGGTACGCTGGTACGAGGATCTACATAGTACGATATCAAGTAAACATGAAACAGGGATTATACTGGTTCAGGCCCCTTTGGTAGGTAATAGCCCTAATCCAGTTGATATGGGATTATATGATGGAAAACACAGATTACAAAAGGAACAGTGGAACTCGATGATATCGACGAGATCGTAGTCGAGTTGGTTCGACTAGATCACCCGGCGACTTGGCTCCTGTAGACTCCGGCTTCGTAGGCTGTGGTAGATGTGTTGGCGGTAAGATTCGATGCCTTAGGTCCTCCCGGGGGGTCCCTTTTATACCGCAGGTTAGGTGGTCTTCAAGTAGAACTCGGAGACATCGGACCCTACACGATACAGTGACGACCCAGTCCTATCCGGGTAGGAATCTATCCATCTATGGACTCCGTGATGAATTTCCTTAGCGCATACAGAGAACGTCCGTATACGCGCAGATATACCATATCGATGTATAGCGTATATCCAAGGGTAGAGGGTATACCTTATCCGTAACCCTGACAGTAGCCCCCGACTTCTGCTTAAATGAACTCATGTAACCGATCGCGACTTCTGATGTCAGGTTTGTTATCATTCTCGACTGGTCGATCTCGACGTGAGGAGCGTAGAGACAAGGAGTAATCGACAATGCCATGCGAAGTTCAACGGTCGTGAGTGAATTTAAATTGAAATCCAAAAACTGCCGTGTGTAATGGACCCAGAAATTTCCGGCGGCCATCTCTCTCCTTTCCTTGGAATTTGCATCGTCGGTAGTGCGTCTATTTAAGGGAGTTTTGGGGATCCATTTTGGAGCCCGCCTGTTGCAAAAACTTCCTAGCCTCCAAGCGCTCTTCGTCTTCTCCGCTCCCGCACAAATCCTAGCTTGCTCATCTCGGTCCCTCCTCCGGCGATCTCCGGCGGCAATGGACCTCGACAAGTCCACTTCCACCAGTGCGTCCCTGAAGAAGTTGCAGGAGGAAGGCGCTCTCCCCGGTCGCGGGACCATGGCGAGGGAACCAGGAGGTATTGAACCTGAACCTGTCCTGGGCCGCATGGTTGCGGTTGAGGACTATATTCTCTGCGGTTTTCTCCCTCCGCCTTCTGAGTTTGTCCTTCTCGTCTTGAATTTCTACGGTCTTTCTCTGCTTCATCTGAACCCCAACTCCATAGCCTTCCTCAGCATCTTTTCCCATCTTTGTAAGGCCTACATTGGGGTAGAGCCGTTTCTTGATCTCTTTCGTTTCTACTACGAGCTGCGCTGGATGGAACCTAAAAAGGTGTCGGGGTGTGTTGGTTTCCGACTTCGGGATGGCTTGAAGTCGCGATACATCCCCTTCCAGTTCCCCGCTTCTCGTAGCAAATGGCAGGCGAGGAGGTTCTATCTAACTGTTGTTGACATGGCGATCTGAAGTTCTGACTCGTAGCCGACAACAGGGTAGTCTTCCTCCTCAAGTTCTTGCCCGGCGAGATCAGAGACAGCGCTAGATCCCTACGGCCGGCCTCTGTAGGTACCGGATAGGGTCGATCCAGGCATATCTCTGATGTCGATATCCGGCGGCTTGTCTTGGCGTATGTTGGCTTGTATGTTGATCTTCTGTCTTGATCTATTGTTTCGTATATGCTGATTGTGTGTGTATCTGTTCTCCTCCTAGGGGGCCTTGTATTTATACCCATAGGTGTCCCCTTGTCCAAGTAGAACTAGGGAAACCAATATGGATACAATCCGAGTAGTCCTTGTCATTTCCATGTAGAACTCTGGTTGTCTTTCCTTATCCGGAACTCCTCCTATATCCGCAGGTTGTTTCCGTATAGGATATGGTATGTGGTGGGACCTGCCGAGATTTAGTCAACTACTATTAGGTATGTGGTATCCATAACCCTGACAACTATATTGTCTATTGTTAATGGAAAACTAATCTTTGCTGGGTGGTGCAAAATCCACAATAGTCCCGGTTTTAATAAGAATCGAGACTAAAAATTATTTTTAGCCCCGGTTCAAAAGCGGCACGACACTTTTTTAGTCCTGGTTCTAACATGTTGTCAGGCCGTGTCAGGTCCCCCAATATTTTTAGTTCCGGTTATTTATACCAACCGGGACCAAAGATTAAAAAAAAATCGCTGCCGCACGCGCCTCCTCTCATCCTTCGTCTTTATCTCCTCGCGCTCCTGTCCTTAGTTTTATCTCTTTGTTCTCCTCCTCCCCTCCCCTAGATCCCAGCCTCCTCCCCTTCCCGGCCCTCTCCGAGGCGACATCTCCCTCCCTTCTCCTCGGATTCCTCCTCCCCTTACTGGCCCTCTACATCAACGGGCGGCGGCGGCGGCTAGTGGTGGCAGGCGGTGGGCAGAGGCGCGTCGGCGGCGTCGGGTGGAGGCGTGGCTGGCGGGAGGAGGCAGGCCGCGGGTGGCGGCGGGCGGAGGCGGAGGCAAGCCGCGGGTAGCGGGCCACGTGCGATTCTGTGGTGGGTGCTGGTGATCTGATCTGTGAAGTTTTGTGAATTTGTGTTGTGTGACATTCGATCTGTAAATTTGTGATGTCAATTTGATTTGTGATGTCCATTCGATCTGTGAATTTGTGATGTCAAATTGTTTATGTTCGAATTTGTGATTTGATGAGTTTGTGATGTCAATTTGAGTTTGGCACGAAATCAATATGCAAACTGGGACTATAGATCAACCGGGACTATAGATGGTAGCTGTCTCGGTTGGTGTTACTAACTGGGACTATAAATCATCTTTAGTCCCGCATGGGACGTCCCCAGTTCCATACCCGGGATTAATGGGGGTTGCGAATCTGGAGTGAAGATGGTTTCTCCAGCGGTGTGCCGTGCTCATTCGTGAAGGTGGATTTGTGGTTTATAAATACAATAGGCATATTATATGATAGTAGCAAATTATTTACTATAATTTATCCCAAAATTTACATATGTAAAAGAAAATTAACATAATTTTATTATTTGTGTTTCCATCTCCCCACCATATCCGTCGCTAGCCTTATTTTCCATCGGCATGCATGTTTTATAGATGTACATGTACATTTTATATGTTTCTTAAAGTTGGTAACAATATAATATTATAATTAATAGACAATCCATAATGAGCGTATGGATCTAATGATAAATTTTACACATTTACTAAATCGATGTTAATTAATTAAGTTCATATCTAACTATTTATTTTAATATTTTTCCTATTTCTATGCTTATGTCATAGTAGTAAATTTTAATATGCTTAAGTAAAGGCAAATGTTAGCACTTAAGCTAATCTTCTTGATTTGTAAATAAGTTTTCAAAAAGAGATTATTAAGTCAGACATTCCTACCACCGTGACATATATATATTTTTATGTGTAATATCATAATATGCCATTTATAAAACTGATAGTATAAAATTTTAATTGGGCTAATTATTGATATGATTTGTATAGCTAAACTTTTTAGAAGAAATTAAATTCTTATAATCTCCACAAAGGCCCATCAGTAGATTGATTGGCCGAAGGACTATTCGTATATTTGCTTAGTATATGTAATCCCTCCGTTTCAGGTTATAAGACGTTTTGACTTTGGTCAAAGTTAAACTGTTTTGAATTTAACTAAGTTTATAGATAAATATAATAATATTTATAATACTAAATTAGTTTCATCAAATCATTAATTATATATATTTTCATAATAATTTTATCTTATGTTGAAAATGTTACTATTTTTTTTTACAAACTTGATCAAATTTAAAACAGTTTAACTTTGAATAAAGTGAAAACATCTTATAACCTAGGACAGACGGAGTAGTATTTACGTATATGTCCATCTTCCCAGTACCTGCAATTTGCTTCACGCACGGTGACATAGTCCATCCAACATCTATTCGCACCAATATTATTCTTATCCAGTCCTCCCAAATATATCCCCATCTCTCAAACATATATTCGTGCCGATCTTATTCTTATTTGCTCTCTATTACTATTCCGTGTGTAAGGGGTTACGCTAAAGAAGTCTAGAACACTTTTTTTTTGTTACTGTGGTGTTTACAGATCAGATCCAACGGTTTTTATCCCTACTTTAGCTAAATCGGATGGTTCACTGTTTTTTGATTGCGTGGATCACTCTTGTGTTGTTTTGTGTTTTACCTTTCAATTATAGAGACTATGGCTATCTCATTTGGCGAGCAAATAATTGAATAATCTAAAACCTTGCTAGCTAGGGCATCTAATGAAATCATTTGGTAAGATCTTTGGCAATTCCAGAAAATTAGATCTAGCTAGTATCAACTGTCTATTTTAATCAACATATAGCGAACTACTTCTAGAAGAGAAAGTAGCAGTTGGACAGTGCTGTGGCACATGTACTAGATCAATACTAGATACACTGGTGGAGAAACCATCTTTCGTAGGTTGGGCTATTTTCACAATAGTCCCGGTTGCAATAAAAACCGGGACTAAAGATGATCTTTAGTCCCGGTTAAAAAAGGTAACAGGCATATTTGATCTTTAGTCCCGGTTCAAATGCTGTCAGAGCTTGTCAGGCCTCCCCGGGATCTTTAGTCCCGGTTGGTGTTACCAACCGGGACCAAAGATCGTAACTTTAGTCCCGGTTGGTAGATCCCGGTGATCTTTAGTCCCGGTTGGTGTTACCAACCGGGACTAAAGATCTATTTATAGTCCCGGTTGATAACACCAACCGGAATAAAAGATCGGCATGCACAACATGGGCGGCGGAGAGTACGAGGCCAGATCGAAGAGGAGGAGGAGCAGTTAATATATTGTATCTCCCTGGCCTTATCTCTTCCTTCTCCATATCTCTTCCTCTTCCTCCTCTCCTTTTAACTTCTCTCCTCTAACTTCTCTCCTCCTTTTTCCTCTTTCTCCTCTACGAGCGCCGGCAGGCGGAGGGCCTGGTGGCCGGCGGCGTGCCGGCGCGGCGGCGCGTAGGCCCGGGCGGCCTCGCGGGCGGCGCGGCGCTAGGCGGTGCGGCGGCACGGCGGCCCGGGCAGCCTCTCGGGCGGCGCGGCGCTAGGCGGTGCGGCGACGCGGCGGCTCGGGCGGCCGCGCGGGCGGGGGGCCGCGCGCGGCGGCGGCGGCGGCCGGCGGGGCCGCGCCCTGCAGCCGGCGGGGCCACGCCTCCCGGCGGCGGCGCCCCGTGGCGGCGGGCAGGCGGCCGACGGCCGGTTGGGCCGCGCCCGAGGGCAGCAAGCGGCCGTTTTTTTTTATAATCTGTGATTATTGAGATGTATAATTTTGTGATTCATTGGACATTTGTATAGATCTGAGATGTATAATCTGTGATGTATTTGATTTGTTTTGTATTGTTTAGGATTTGTGATGTATTTGATTTGTGTGTATGAGTAAGTTTAAGATTTGTGATGTGGAGTTGAGATGTTATTTGATTTGGGGATTTGGGGATGTGCATGCCACTCGATTCGGGAGAAAATAAAAAAGAAAATAAAAGAAAAGGGGACCATCTGTACTGCCCGCTACTCTCTCTTTAGTCCCGGTTGATAACAACAACCGGGACTAAAGATCCCTCTTTTTTACTCCCGGTTGTTGTTATCAACCGGGACTAAAGATCAATCTTTAGTCCCGGTTATTTCAACCGGGACTAAAGATACCCATTTTTAGTCCCGGATTGCTACTCCCGGTTGGAAACCCGGGATTAAAAGGGGGTTACCAACCGGGAGTAAAGAAGATTTCTCCACCAGTGATATATGTACGTAGCAGCCATGCATATTAAGGACAAGCTCAAGACAACTGCCTCGGTCGGTTCATCTCAATCGCTAGATTCTGCTTGTTTTCTTTTATCATACTCTCCACGAAACCGTTAGAGCAAGTTTAATAGTATAGCCAACTACTAGCTTTAATTCATTTATAACCAATCTAATAGCTTATTTATTAATAGTTACATACTACACTATTAATACCTGATCCCACCTGTCATACACACACTGCGTCTTAAAGTCCGTGCTGCAGCTGGCTATAAATTTATAGCCCGCTGTTCTTCTCTCCTCTCATTTATCTCTTTAAAATATGTTTACAGCTGGCTTATAGCCTCCTATTGTACATGCTGAGTTACCAGACACGAGGAAGGGAACGGACATCGTTGTCGTGCCGGAAATGGAGCTCCTCCCTCAAAGCCTCACACATGGACCATATATGCACACATGGCCTTTCTTCTCCAGCTCCGAGATCAATCCCATTATTAAAGCCTCGAGGATGAAACGCCAGTAGGCAGACAGGGAAGCAGGGTCGCGCTAATCTGGGATTAGTGTCCTGATAATCTCGCGGTGTACGGGATTAGCACAGGCCAAATCCACATTAATTGACCAGTGATGCCATTGTCTCGACCGTGTGCGTTCGATCGAAAGGCGTGATGAAATATTGAAGGTTTGACTCCACAGTACGTAGTGCTAGCTAAGCTCTAGTGGCATGCATGGAGAGTTGGGAAGAGAGCTAGCTAGGTTTACCTTTTAAGTGGCTCGAGGTGTGCATGGATTTGGTTAATCCACCGATCAATAATCGGGGTGGTACGTATTAATGGGGGGCCCAAGATTGGAGAAGATAGTACTCGGTGTTTTAAAAGATAGAACTATCTATATATCAATAAATAATTATTCAAAAATGTTTTCACCGTAAAATCGCTCCTAATATTATTTTCATGTATCTCTGATATATCTTAGTACACCCTCAGTTGATTTTTTTCGTAGTCAAACTTCTTTATATTTAATTAGATTTATAGAAAAATTTAGTAACATTGATCGCACCAAATTAGTTTAATTAAATACAATATTAAATATATTTTTTATACTTGATAGTATGTTTGTTTTGTATTAGAAATATTACTATTTTTTAAAAATTTGATCAAACTAAAAAAATTTATTAGAAAAAAAACTTCAAAATATTTGATTAGAAAAAAGTTAAAATAACTAATAATACAAAACAGATGGAGTATCTATTATTGATTTAAGATTTTTAGTTTTGCATACGCACATTATAGGACATCATCTATCTATCCGAAAATGGACAGATGTATATATTGGGTCGAAGCAAACTAAAATCGTGGAGTACGTACCGTGGCCCAATAAGTGTAGTCCTGGACCATTGCCAACGCTGCAATTGTCTAACCGATCGATCGAATTGATCATCATATCGATCGTGCATGGACGGACGCATGCATCGAGACCATCGAATAGAATTGACATGGTAGCTGATCGCGTCCATCCGATGGATATCGCCACTTGCACATACTCCCTTTTCATATTAAGTGTGAGGCCAAGTTAATGACGGCCATATCTCGTGGGCTTGGTCGGTCGGAACCGGCACACGATGGTCAGTGCCCTGCAGTTACACGTTTCTTTAGTAGGAGTTGAAGTTATACCACTAGTACTGTACTACTGTCCCTCCTTTGATTAATTGCTTGCAAAACCCTAGGCTAATAATAAGCGGCCGCGGTAGTGTGAGTGTGTTAATTACTCGTATAGGCGCATACTACAGCACAGATCAGCATAGCATATTGGCATTGGCACACACCCATCCATGCATGAGTGAATATATGATTCTTCGTTGAGTTTAATTGTACTATTATAAGCCTGGTAAGTTGATATGATCCGATTTGTCCCGGGACAGGAGTGTCACATGGTGCCGGACGATCCTCGGACAGCATCACGGACGGCGCATTTTGGCAGATGGCCTGCAGCCCTGTGCAGGAGCACCGGACGCAAAGCCAGCGTCGTCGTTCGATTCCTGGCCGGTTCGTGTTCATTCGTACTGTTCATGCTGGGATCACAGGAACGACACGGCTAGTTGGCGTGGCACATCGATCGATCGATCGATCTCCATATATTGCTCGGTCGATCGAGCTGGAAATTCGGTCTGTTTCCTGCTCCGGCGACGACGGCCGAATTTAATCATGTTATGCCGGCCGGCAGCTGGCCGGGGCTGGAGCTAGCAAGCGTGCTAATCGATTATTAGTCAAAGCACGTAATGGTTATATTAGCGGGACATGGTGCTACCTAGTGGATGCTATTCGATCTCATGGTACTAGCTATCGAGATCTGACAACAGTGCAGTGGTAGAGTACAAGAAAGCACGAATTTTAGTGCTACTCGGATTAGGCTGTCTTTTTTTTAGGTGGGGTTAGCTTTGTCTTAATGTGAGATGGACTCTAATCGGCTAGATTAGATGGCCTGTTACGATCAGATCAATGAACCGTACAACCAAACAGTAGCAGGAGCTAGCTAGCTATAGTTAGCCAGCATCAGGCGCACGTCCTAGTGTCACACTGTCACGCATGCATGGTTAGCACACAGTGGCCCTAGGCGCTCTCTAGTTAGCTACTCCGTGCGACAAGAAGATGTGCATGACGCGTAGTACTCTCTCCCCCGAACGATGGATAGATGGAGATGGCCAGAGATGGGCTGGGCACGTACACACGCGCCGGCCGGCCGACTCTAAACCGCTCGTACGTGGCCTCCATACCCCATATCGGTCGCACGCCGGCCGCAGCGTACGGCCGGCATGGCGCGCGGTACAGCTAGCATGGACCCGGCCCCGATCTCCCCGACCACCTGCTGCTGCCTCTCCGCGCGCGTGCGAATGAATCCGGAAATCCCTCGTCGCATGGGCCGGCGCGGGTGCATGCGCGGCTATCCATTCCCCTCCTCCCCTGCTGCCGAGCGCGCGCACGTACTTCCGCGCGGTTTCACACGCCGACGCCGCAACACCGATCGCACCGGTAGGGGATGGCGGGTGTACGTGGTTTTGGGGGGTTTTGGCGTGTGCGGCGCGGGCGACCTGCGGGTGGGGGGAGGGTGGGGGGGTCCCCGGCGGGCGGCGCGGTGGCCGTGGCCGATCGGGTAAGCCGGGCGTTAAGACGTTCCGAATTAAGCGAGCGTACGTGCAGTGTGCCGTGTGCTGCTGGCACGTTGCACGTATGATTAGTACGGCCGCGAGGTCGGGCCTGCCGGGAGACGGGACGTACGTGGTCTCGCGGTGGACCGACACTTGGTTTCCGCTGATCGCTCGCTCGGTTCAGTCGGCCGGGTTAGCGGCACATGCATCGTGCATGCGGGCATCGGCGCATGCGGCGTTTTGTCGGGGCGGAGTTAACGCGGGAGAGAGAGAGAGACAGAGAGAGAGACGGATAGTACTGTGCATAAGACAATATTGAGTTTATCCCTTCGGCTCTGTTTGACACTTCTCGGATGTGGTAGGCAATTTCCACTGGACAAACCAACGTGGATACTTCCATATGTACTCCCTGTCCTATAATATAAGAGATTTTGAGTTTTTCTTGCACTGTTTAACCATTCGTCTTATTAAAAATTTTAGAATTATTATTTATTTTTTTTACTTACTTTATTATCCAAAATACTTTAAGCACAACTTTTCATTTTTTATATTTGCACAAATTTTTTGAATAAGACGAGTGGTCAAACATTGTAAATAAAAACTCAAAATCTCTTATATTATGGGACGGAGGGAGTACATATTTATCTCGGATATTGACAAAATTTGTTCACTACTACAGAAATCATTTTTCTATATAAGGGGCCCATTAATTAGGTTGCAGGTGGGCCATAAGTGGCCGTGCTTGTAAAAACCGGCCCTACCCCGGATATTGCATGTGACAACACATAAAGTTATAAATAACTCCTATTCAAATTACTAATGACTTTACTTTTATACGAAATAAAAATATCTATCTTTGACTATCACTTTTATTAAATAAAAATTGTTAGTACTTTAAAGTGCAATATAAAAATATATTATATCGGTTATAAAAATCATTTTTCGTGCATCCCATACATACCAATAAAAAAAACTAAAATACCATTCATTTTGGAACGGATAACGGATAAAAAACTTAAAAAACTAAAATACCATTCATTTACAAACATATTAGGACAAACAAGATAGGATAAAGATGAACTTATTTTGGAACGGATAACGTAAATCTTATGATGTTTGCTATACTTTTTTTAAAAAAAAATATGGTCAAAGGTATAAATGTTTGACTTAAGTGTAGGGGTCAACGTGATGTTTGTAACACAAAATTAGAGGAAAATGGTTGTGGAATAAAGAAAAGAGGCAAATTAAATGAGCAAATGGATCGGCCGGGAAGAGATCAGGGAATTTATAATATTATGAGATAATGTCTATTAGTCTATAGTCTATACAAAGGTTAAATTAATATGCTACATGCAATTGCATGCGCCTTTCGGTAATTGTGAATGTTCGTTTCTGTTCTTTAGATCGTCAGTATTGGATATTGTTCCATGTGAAATTGCTACCCGCACTGCAAATGGCCTTAATCTCACCGAACCGAAGTAGAGTAATAATTAATGAGGGCGTTGAAGACCACTAACTACGTACGTATTTCCGTAAGAATAACGGCAGCAAGAGGGCGGCAAATCAACGGGTGGTGCTAAAGAGTAAGTTTAATAGTCTCCAATTCATCTATAATCAGTCTAATAACCAATTCATACAATAGTTACTTACTATACTATTAATATATAGTCCCATATGTCATACACACACTTTGTCTTGGAGTCCATGCTGCAGCTGGCTACAGATCTGTAGCCCGCTGCTCTTCTCTCTCATATTTTATCTCATTAAAATATGTTTATAGCTGGTTAATAGTCTGTTATTGTACCTGCTCTAATGGGCGAGGGGCGATCACCCCCCATCCCCCGGCCTTATACCCTCCTCCCCCCTTGCTCCTCCCCTTCTTCTCTTCCTGCTACACCATAAATTTTAAAAAAACAAAAAAACAAAAGTTAGAAAAATTTATGTATAGAAATACTATATATAAAAAATATTTGAATTCAAATTTAAATTTAAATCGGATATATAAACTTTTGACTTATAAACTTTGTGTCTCTAAATTTTAGGTGTATAAACTTTAGGTATATAAACTTTAGGTATATAAACTTTACATATATAAATTTACTAAAATAGAAAAGTAATACAGTGTCTAAAAGGAAAACCACGTGGAGGAGGAGGTGATCGATGTGGGGAGGGGGACCGATCGTGCCCAGCGATCGATCGCCCGCTAGGACTTTGGCAAATCAACAGTGTACTCTTCGTCGAACAACTGTCCAATTTTTTACCGCACCGTCAAGAAAGAACAAAGATGGAGTAGCTTAGATCGCACTCGACGATAGGCCCGTTGCCAGAAGGGAAAAAGAAATTAAAGGCCTAAAGGCAGAGCGTTATCACCTGGCGATTTCCACATGCCCTACGAACAACAAGCAGAGACCGTATCTTTGACGCTGACCAACATTATCGATCAGCTTTGCGGCAGAAACAGATCAAAAGCCTAGCTAGCTCAAGCCCCTCTCAAACACAAGAAAGCTAGCGTACGTCGTCTTTCCCATATCCGATCGAGCTACAAACCTATATATAGCCAGCAAAAGTCTACGAGGGGCGCGCGATAAAAGAAAAAAAGAGAAGAACCTAGCAAGCTATATATAGTGATCCTCTCTGCTATGCGTGCATCATGCATGTGCTGCCTTGCAAGCCTACCGCTGTAGGAGTACGTGGGATCGCTTCACTGATCTGTTAGCTCCAAGCTTACGATCGAGACAAAGGCAAGTTTAGTTCCAAACTTCTTCAAACTTCCAACTTTTTCATCACATCAAAACTTTTCTACACACACAAACTTCTAACTTTTTCGTCACATCGTTCTAATTTTAACCAAAATTCTAATTTTAGTATGAACTAAACACACTCAAATATGATTTTGCCATGCAGATGAGGGAGAAGGGGACGAAGAGAGGAGCTCGTGAGATTGTTGAATTATTGCCGGGTATTGTTAGCAGTAGTGTTTGCTAACCACGGTGTGTTAGCATAGGACTTTTGCCAATGGAGCATTAAGACTGTTTAATTTGAGTGTTTGGCATGTCTCTAAAATAAAATGATTTAATCTCAAGATATGTCGGTCCAATCTTTTAGAAGTGCTCCTAGGATAAGGCGTATGTGTGTGTTTATAGGGATGAGTGCGCATGCATTATTGTAATGTGTTTCTTAAAAAAAATGGTTTAATCATTTTATTTTAGTCTGAGATATGGATAAGATGTCCTTACCAGTACCACCCTGATTATACTTTGCTTGCGCACATTCCAACTCGCAGAAAATTACTTCAGCTAGAGATAGTAAAAATAATTAAACTTGAAACTTCGTTTTTCGTTTAAACAAATTCTTTTGTAAATAACCCTTTTATCTTATAAAATTTATACTGCTCGGCAAATGCCAGGCCAGTAATTCATTAAAAAAGAATTAAATAAATTCACTTTTAAGCTTATAATAGCTAATACTCCCTCTTTATGTGACAATGATCACGTAAAAATGATCTACCTCATTTATGTGCCGCTGAATGAGGTCAAGAAGTAAAAAAAAAGGATAAATCTAACGTATAAACAGATTCAGTACTATTCAAACCCGTGTTTTGCCTCTTTTTTTTTCCTCAATGTGTAGTTCAGGTTTGAACTTGATTTTTATTGATGTGTTAGATGTCACTATAATCTCCATTATCAATTTTTCTATCTTTTTACAATTATTCATATTTAATTTGATTTAAATAGTTATATGAGGAGATATCTATGAGAAGTATTATATTAGAATACACTTCATTCGTCTCAAAATATATGTATTTTTAAAGTAGGCATGAATATTAAGAAAGTAGGTAAAAATGATTGGATGAGTTACTGTGCTAGAAATAGCTACATTTTAGGACGAAGGTAATATTCTCGTTTCTATATCCATTAGTTATTTTTACCACGGCTATACGTGTTTGTAATGTATCAGTAGTCTATAATTAATATTGCGAAATGAATGATATCGTACCTCTCTCAACCCTAACGATATGATGTGCAGAGTGTATTACTATACCTATCCTATATAGAGTATGCTTTTGGATGTACGGAGCAATCTTGAGTTTATCCACCACAAGATAAAGCTGGCTATATATAAGGGCATCGATACGTGATTGACCTGCACTGAAAATAGTTTTGAGGTGATGGCGATGTTTTGGGTGCATCATATCCTACTACATATCAACGCATGCTTAAATCCTGATAATTATACACACGTGTTTCACACTACATACAAGTTCTACAAGAGTGATACATACTCTATTATAGTCTGTGTTCATTTGAAACGGTTAAGATCTTCTCCCACTCACGTAAAATAGAGCGAGTTGTTAGCACATGACTAATTAATTGAAGTATTTAAAATGCTTAAAAAATTGATTAATATGTTTTTTCAAGCAATTTTCTATGATTTTCTCTAGAAAATAAAATATTGTTTAATAATTCGGAATGTGTGTGAGAAAAAAATAAGGCAGTAGAAGTCAAGAAACTAGAGAAAAAAAAACACCCTCAAGCTGTG
Source organism: Oryza meridionalis (assembly GCA_000338895.3). Taxonomy (NCBI): domain Eukaryota; kingdom Viridiplantae; phylum Streptophyta; class Magnoliopsida; order Poales; family Poaceae; genus Oryza; species Oryza meridionalis. Next base: position 35,756,809 of record CM002526.2, on the reverse strand, counting down.
TTTGGAGTAGCTCTTCGGCTGAGCAGCTAATGGCTGGATATCGAAACCAGTGATTAATTTAATATTAATTATTATAAAACTTAGAAAATTGATATATTTGATTTTTGATATATATATATATATCGAAAGTTTTTTATCACGAAATATACTCTCTATGTCCCAAAATAACTTATACTAGAAAGCGATGCGACCTATATCATTCTCTAGATTTATTGTACTGGGATGGATATTTATCTAGATTAAGTTTTTTTTACTAAGAGAGTATTGTTTGTTAATTTGGAAAACTATGCTCACCATAAATAAGAAACTAACCGTTCTTATAAGCTAGTAATAATTATGATCTCAGCCTTATAGCTCCAATGCACCTGTTAAGCGTCTGACAAGAGAACAGATGTATTTATGGAATATTAGTAGTACGTACGTGTACGTATGTCCTCCGTATAATAAAAAATGATACATTACGTGGCTGCAGGCAGCCAGGCACTAGAGCACGTATATATGATGGCACTCAAGAATCCCCAGATTTGTGGGGGTTCGTACGTTCATTCGTTGTCACGCACGATTCCTACAGGGATGCCCTTTTGCTGTTAGAATATCAATCATCGTGCATTCGTGCTAATCCAAACGAGAGAAACACGAATCATCGTCCGGTTCACCACCACATATTAGCGCAAAATTTAATCCACCTAGACCAACCAGCAGAAACAATAATGCATATATGTACTACGATCCAACGACTTTGGTCGGGAACATCAACATGGCCATACAGATTACAGAGTGTGTAGTAGAATGCAGCATGTTCAGGTTCTCGGCCTACCCTACCAACAATGCAATTTTCAAACGGCCCCAAACATATGGGAGGCGTGGCAGATCGGAAAACCACAAGTGTATTCGCGTTTTTTCTTTCGGAGTCCACTCTCATGAAGGGAACACGACAAAGAGAAAAGGATTAGTTTCGCGGTGCAGGTAGTCCACTACACGTACCTTTGGGCCTTGGCAATATAGACACAGACACGCAATGTGTGAGGCAGAGGTCCACAGCTACGTTGTACGAGTGTACGGCGCCAACATTGCATGCATGCATCGATCCTATACTAGCTTGGGGGCACTTGGGTAGTACTCCATCCAACATAGTACTATAAATCTGAACAGTCCTCTTGTTCAGATTTGTAGCTATGTCCCATCCACCAAAAAATTATTACTCCATTCATTTCGAAATGTTTGACGCCGTTGACTTTTTTAAACATGTTTGATCGTTCATCTTATTTAAAAAATTTAAGTAATTATTAATTATTTTCCTATCATTTGATTCATTGTTAAATATATTTTTATGTAGGCATATAATTTTACATATTTTACAAAAGTTTTTGAATAAGACGAACGGTCAAACATGTGTTAAAAAATCAACGGTATCAAATATTTCGAAATGGAGGGAGTATATTTTAGGACGGAGGGAGTATTACCGTAGTAGACGACTTTACGAGCGGTAGATGCTTTGAACCGCCGAGCGATGGTTTTATTTGCAGGTGAAGACCACGCATGGTGTGTGTGTGTGGTGTGGGGAGGGGGATCGCATGCGTGTCGGGGAGGTGCTGGGGCTTTACCGTGCCAGGGGGAGAAACACCGGGGAGTGTTGCATGCAGTGATCCGCAGGGCAAAGTACGTAGTGCTAGCTGCACAGATTGATCGATCGATCCAAATGCCGCTGATGTTTTGTCCCCATCGTCGCGCGCCGCGCCACGGCCGGTGCGGCTGCGTTCGCGCGAGCACGCATGTGCGCCGCGCGCGCGCGTACCACTCGGCGGATTTCACCCGTTTCACCCTCCTAGCTAGGCTTGTACGTGTAGCGTGAATAATGCGTGATCGCTTTCTGGCGATGGGGACACGGTGGGAGTGCGTTGCTGAGCACGTAGGAGGGACTACGGGCGAGGGGGCGGAGGGCACGGGACGCGTGGATCGCCATGCGTGGTGGTCGGCGCCGGCCGTGCCATGCGCGCGATCTCGAGGACCAACGGTTTTCAGGGGGTGCATTTGGCATGCTCCGGTGAGTATGAAGTTTTTTTTTTTGTTTTGTCTTGCGAAAGTATGAACTGCTTAATTGGACGAAAAATGAAAAACTGGTGACATTAGTGCTCCCTCAAGTTTGTAATAAATTAATGAGTAAAATACACCAGCAACTTTTAAACTTGTCAGGAGGTTTCACTTAGATCCACGAACTTACAAAACATACATCGAGATCGCTAAACTTAGTTTATTGTATCATCCCGGTCTAAAGCCACGTTTGACCGTGATCTTACCTACGTGGCACGCGACGTGAATGATGAGATGGAATTTTTTTCTTCCTTTTTCCTTTTTTCCTCCCTTCTTCTCTTTTCTTTTGGAAGGAAGAAGGGAGGAAAAAAAATCCCATGTCATCGTCCACGTGACATGCCACGTAGGTAAGACCACGGACGTAACTTTGGACCGGGATGATACAATAACCCAAGTTTAGAGATCTCAACGTGCGTTTTGCAAGTTCGTGTAGCTAAGTGAAATCTTCTAACAAGTTTAAAAACCGCTAGTGCATTTTACTCTAAATTAATTACGCCGTTAACTTTTAGAGTCTCTTTTTTCTAAAAAAATATAATTGTTATTTATTTTAATATGATTTGATTTATCATTGAAAAACTTTAGGTATGACTTATATTTTTATATAAAATTTTTAAATGAGACGAATGATTCCAAGTAAACAGCCTGATCTATTTAAAACCTCCTTGAGTTTTTTCTTAAGAAAAATAATAACGAAATGGTTAGGGGAAGGCATCTCTGATTGAGTGGGGCTTGGGGCAATTGGTTGTGCCGTTGTGGCCTTGTGGGTTCAAAAGGCTGCTGATGTTTTGATGATTTTTTTTTTCCACCTGAAAGTCCTGAACGGGTGGTGGTGGCAGGGCTTGCACTTGGAGATAAGCCCGGCCGTTTCGACTCGACAAGCGTGTGTTGGAGGTGTACGAGAGAGACAGAGAGGTTTGTGGTAGGGGACAGGCTCGAGAGCCCAAGTGCCCAACTTTTCAGCCTTCTTTTTTGTTTTGGTTTGCAACTTTTCTCAGATTTCACTGTGGTAGCATCTGGAGAAAGAAAGATGAGTCCTCAGTACATCTGTAAAGTCGAGAACACAGAGCCCTTATCCCATTCGAACGTAGGAGCAGAGCACTTCAGAAAAGGGTGTTTTTACCTTTGGCAAGGCGTGGATCAAAGATGATGGAATGGATCAATGGAACCGTGCGTGACAAAGTGTTCATCTGATTCGCAAGAACATGGTGACAGAGCAGTTTCTTTTGACAAGTCGTGATACTGATGATACTAGTAGAGGTACACGGTGAACGAGGGACCCAAGTACCCGAATCGACTGCACCGTGGCATCTTCTGAATTCTCTGACGGGAATATGCAATTGTCGATTTACAAATATATATATATAAAAAGATCTCTTAACGGGTTCAGAGTGTGTCGGAGTCCCATGATAACTAAAAAATTGACCAGAGCGAAGGCATATCGGATTAACAGGTACTTACAAGGCCCAGCAGAACAGGGCGTGGATCATCGGGAACCATAGCATACCAAAATATCAGTGGCCGAGAAGCCCAGAAGCATACAGGGCACCATCAGACAAAAAACGACGTACATCGGCACCAGAGCTACCACCACATACAATGAGATACGCCGGATTCCAATAATGAAGTAACATCTGAGCAAATAATTGGGAATACGAATGGGGGCTGAACATTTATAGGTGATGAAAATGCAGAGATGAATTATTATTGATAAAAACTGATCATAAAACAGAGTTAGCAGAGAGGAATGAATTAATTCACACAAATGATGTGACGGTTACATGTTGGTCAAGGATTTATTCTGGATAAACCATACAGCCTTGAAAATTAAATTCCCTCTATATATTTGACACCGTAGCAAAAATTGTCAAATATGCCGCATATCACTATTGGGCACTCTTCCTGCCGTTTTAAGTGCTTCTCACTGGATTGAAATATGGATGAGCCTGCACACAGCAAATATATGCATTTAGAGCACAGATATTTAGGATTTCATCTATGGCATATGCTTCTATAAAGTAGGAGAGGGATTGTCACCATGGCTTCCTTTGCTGTAGGCCTTTCCTGGTGATCGTAGCGAAGCAACCTGTCTACCAAATCAATAGCCTATAAAGGTAGAAACATGTCAAAATACATCAAATGAGAGATGACTAAGCCAGTAGGTTGATTGAAAGCCAACACAAATCACCTCAGGGCTTGCTAGGTGTCTGTTCCCCGAGTTAACAAACATTAACCATGACTTCCTATTATGTCTGCAGCAAATAATATTCAGTTAGATCATGCTAAGTTATGAGAATGATTTATATTCAAGATTATCCAAAGTAATGCATGACCTTCCAACAAGTCTTTCAAGCTGCGGGTCAAGCTCAAGACCATACTTTTCAAGGTAATTGTAGAAATCTTCTGTTCCAAGAACCTACGATAATGACATATTGCATATATCATTCACAATAAACATTTTTTTGTAATCGGTAGCTGCTTCAGTTCTGAGAAATGCACTGCGAAGCCTTGCTTCTTTGCACAAGGCAGGTAAACATCTGTATACGTAGTGGTTTGGTCACAGTTACCAAATAGAAAATGATCCTATTTCAATTCAGTAGATAGCTGAAAGCATTTTTGTTAGAGCTATAACAGAAAATCTTACTAAATTTAAAGATAACCCTCGCTAAACATGTCCCAAAGCACAAGTCAAGTATAAACCAACACAAGAAAGCTGCCAGAAATACTTGGAAGTTTAAGAAGCTACGGACAGACATACCTCAGTAATTTTGACTAATTGGTCGTAGTTATCCTGACCATTAAAGAAAGGGTCGACTCGGAATATCTGTTAATATTACCATAATGTATATCAATAAGGTTCTGTTATCAAAGATAAATGGCTGACCCTAAACTTGCACTTACCATTGCGGCAAACATGCAACCAAGGCTCCACAAATCCAACGAGTAATCATAATCTAGCAAATCCACAAGAAGTTCAGGGCCCTTATAAGATCTGTCAATAACACAGCACGAGAGCACACACATGCAGTAAGTCAAGGATGGGAAATTTACAGAAGATACTATAGAATAGCAACCGACTGGATCAGCTTGAGTGGGGAGTAATGAAATTATTAAGAAAGCTTGCTATAAATGAAATTATCCTATAACTATATGTGAATGGTACCATACAATGAAGTGAATCTCACTCCCTGCATGACCCTTTCCATGAGTTATGGAAAAGAGATCTTGAAATTTCCTCAAATACAGATCCAACATAAAAGGATCTCAGAGGGTTACGCATGCAAGTGAAGTTCCTTCTTAATAAGCTGAACAAGTCTGAAACATTGAACTTCCAATGCAAGGGAGACTAACCTTGAAGCAACTCTAGCATTATATTCCATCTTGGGATGATAGAACTCTGCTAGACCCCAATCAATAAGACAAAGCTGGCGTTTCTCATGATCAATCATGATATTATGAGGTTTGACATCTCGATGCATGATGCCTCGTGAATGACAATAATCTAGTGCCTACAGACACACCTGGATAAGTTAAAGACCATCAAAATGAAGGTAGTCTGATGTAAATAGGATGAGGGCTTGATTGTAAACCGCGCTAGCACATTGATCGAGAACATGGGAATCTGGTTTGCAGAATTTAATCTGGCAGAAATAGGCCCACAGAACAAAAAAGATGTGAAAAGTACCAAAACTTGACAACATCAACTGTTGCCTTTTATGGTTCTTCCAAAATAAATCAAGTGAACTAATTTCATTCTCACTGCTTATGAATATGTGAAATATGGTCTCTTCTGATATCTATCACGGTTATAAAATACATATAAACGGTAGTATGTTCACTCTCTTTGAAAGTTTCAAAACAGGAGAACCAAGAAGCATTACAGATAATTTGCAATAGACTCAAATGTCTGCATAGTGCACTGTGATTGTCCTTATCGTTGGCAAGTTAAGTTTACACGATGCAAACTTTGGCCAAAAGACATCACGGTAAAAGCATGACATTTGGTCCGGCAGATAACCTACAGGTCAGAAAATGCTACAGAATATTTGAAGAAAAATTAAGAAGTAATGTAGTTGATGTTGTGTAGTAGATACCCCGTGCTAATCTTATTTACCACTATTTATTCTCTAGTATTTATTTAATTAATTTGAACTCGCTAGAATTTACAAGGCTGGCTCCAATAGACATGTTATTCAAAATGTCATGATTAATTCAACCAGAGGTTTATTAATGATGATTGCTCGCACAGCCATTGAAGATTGTTCCCTTTTTACATTTTTTTTAAGCGAAACTTCTTTCTGGGTGCCTGCACACGGGCCTCAATCGATAGGAACATAACCCCAACTTCCCGAACAGATGTGTTACATCATTGTCATGTAGGCAAACTATCATTTTATCTTCTGAACCTTGTCCAAGTCATACTAACGCAATCGACTCATCCATCATACCACTTTCTATGCATATGAGCTTTAAACAGGAAAGGTATCTAGGAATAAAAACTACCATGACAATTTAAATTAATTATTTATCAGCATACAGTATACATGAGCATAGATATCAGGCCCATTATTTTACTCCGTAACCTCCTACGATCCATTGTGATGTTTGAAGAAAAATACATAAGCAGTGGATTATATCTGACAAGTTGGTACCAAACTCCTAATGATATGATACATTCTTAGAAATTAGAACCAAACATATAAAATTCTCAAAATACTATCAGTACAAAGAAATGTTCCATAGACAAGATAGCATAAATAAAAACATTGATTATTACAGACATAGGATTCTGCAATTCAGATTATTACCTTTAATAATTCGTAAATGTAGTATCTGATATCATAATCCAATAGTGTTGGGTAGAGTACTTTGAAATCAGTATTGTTGACATATTCAAAGATCAAACTAGGCGTCTTCGATTCATCATCCCTGACAACATCAAGTAGCTTTACAATATTCGGTCCGCCATATAAGTTTTGAAGTATCTTTATTTCCCTCTTTATCTGCATCATCATAAAAGAATTCAGTAAGGATTGCTAAGAATACACATGAACTACATTAAAAGATGCAACAAGAACACTGTGCAACCAAGCAAAAAACATAAATAAACACACAAGTATAAAGCACACCTACCTCATTGAACTACACTTTCCTCTAATAAGACTTAACATCGATAAGATTTGAAAGTGACAAGTTTTTCTAGTGATTTTGTTTATCACACAAGGCAAAATAACACTCATGGAGCCACATCATCCCAAACTCCTACGACCAGCTGAGGAATCAGCCTAAACTGCATTGCCTAATGCTCATGTGTACCCTAGATTCCTCAAGCAGGCAAGTCTAACAGAAATGACAAATATTACTGAGACATCTGTGGGGAAGCTAAATTTGAACCATACAATTGAAAGTTCCACCGCAGAGGCATACTACATTTTGATGAGGGCAAAGCCTACCTTTTTCTTCTTGACGGGCTTGAGGATCTTAATAACGCACCTCTCGTCACCCCCGGGCCGGAATCCCTCGAACACCTCGCTGTACTTCCCCCTCCCAAGCTTGCGCAGCACCTCGTATCCATCCTGCTCCCTACACACAGGCACAACAAAGTGCATCCCCATTAGAGCACAAACCCTAGCCTCCAAATCTGGAGGTTCGGGATCAGCTCCCCCGCCACCACCATGGTCCATACCCCCACTCGATGTCGAGCGACTCGTAGTCCCAGTACTCCTTGGGCCGCTGGGAGTTGGCGTCGGCGTAGACGCGCGCCACGGAGGCGGCGCCCCCGGGGTGCCGCGTGGCGCGGCCGATGCGAGGCGGCATGGGGAGCGGCGCCTCGGCTGCGGCTGCCGCGGCGGCGGCGTAGACGGTGGGGACGAGGCGGCGGCGGCGGCGGCTGTTGCTGTGGTGGTGGTGGGGGTGCGCGTAGCGCGGGGCCGCGGCGGAGGAGAGGAGGAGGAGGCGGAGCAGCTGCGGCGCGGTGGCGAGGGGGAGGAGGCGGCTGCGCGCGGCGCACCAGGCCATGTACCTTTCTTCCGGCGCGAGGGATGGGTGGGTTGGTCTCCGCGGCCTACGCCGCTCAGCTCGGCTGGGAGAAGGAGGGTAGAGAGAGAGAGAGAGTGCACTCATGGCCCAGCCAGGGATGGATGACGAAGTGGGCTGCTCGGCCCAACGCGAGGCGTCCTTGGAATTTTTTTCATTTTTAAATTTTTATTTTTAATTTTATAGGAATATTATACCATCCGAAATATTTACAGAAATGGCCCCTGCCGCCCTCGGCAAGGTGGCAAATACAATTTTCCACTACCAAAAATGCATTTTTCTATTTTTTTTATCTTGTCCGTCCCTCACGTCACCCTGCCGCCCTCCCCAAGGGCGGTAGAGTCTACTTCTGTAAATATTTTCGCCGGTACAATATTTTTGTAAATATTAAAAAAATAATAATTTAAAAATAAAAAAAATCGCGTCCTTGTGGCTGAGCGTTTGGTTGGCAAATGTGAATGCCGTTGGGAAACCAGGAGGCCTCTTTGGGGGTTTGGCAGGGAGGCATTTGTTTGGTTGGGCGCGGGCAGTGCGATCCGCTGAGGTAGTGAGGTGTACAAATGTTTAGCGATTAAGTTCAGTCATCACTAGTAATTCCTATCCAGATTGCAGCGTCAAGATAGGATTCAGTCATTCAGGTGCACTGTGACACGTGTTCTCCTTATTAGCATGCAGTAATCAACCCACGAATGTATGCATTTTTACATCTCTTTTGGTTTTCTAGCTAAAACCTCTTTAACTAGGTGGAATTCATTCTCGCTGGTACGAACATCTGCATCTTCTCATAACTAGGTGGAATGTACCCTTCAAGAACCGTGAAAATGTTCGGTCCATGGACCATGAGTTTTACATGCATGGATTAGATACTATATCACATCACCAGGTATGTTTGGCTACACAGAAGTACAATGCTATCGTTGTGTTTTTGTATGTTGTCTAGATCACATGGGAACCATACACGCCAAGTCTGATTGTTGGGCTGTCTGCCCTATGCAAATTTGGATCTGCAGTTTGGCGATCAAGAACTCCATTGATCTGCTTCCAAATTGTGGAAATACATGTACCTGATCATGTCTTGCTACAATTTGGGATGATACAGCACATCCCAGGCCAGTTGAGGCAGTTGAGCGAGTTACAATGTAGAGAAAAGCGGATGAGGATTGGTCTACTTACCATGATAAGTACATTAAGCAATGGGATAATTGACTCTCCATTGTTGTTGAGCAGCAGGATACAGGTAATTCAGATATGGCACTAACGACCGGACTGAGGATTCTCACCGCCAAGAAGATCCGCTTGATGTGTCCACGACAGAAGTCAATCTGCAGGACATTATCAGCACACCTGTAGAAGATGCTATGACTGATATCATGTAGCAGATTCAGAGATGAAGAATGGCATGTTGAACCCTAAAGTTGTGCAAAAATTGTCATTCCTGCTGATGTTTTGCATATCACTAGTGGTGCCGAGAAGCTTGTTAATTCTTTCACTGGACAAGAAACCGATACACCATTAAGGGAGGAATCTTGGTGATGGGGGGTTTCAAAAAAGAATCTTGGTGATGGGAGGCTCCATGGTAGTCCAGAACAGAACGAAATTTCTAAAAAGAGGAAACTGGTAATGCCTTCGCATGAAAATGGCAAGGCCTCAACAACTATGGATTATGCTAAAATGGATAGACAGGCAAAAACTTTTTTTTTTGAACGAAGTTTATATTGATAGAGTAGGAAAAAATTACAAGATTACAACCTTGTGAGGTCATAACCAGGAAAAGGAGAAAAAAATGACCACCACCCATGCACCGATAGCACCAACACACTGACCCGGGGAAAGCTAGCACGGGACCGGCCAGTGCTAAGCATGACCGGCCACCGCTAGACCCACAAAGAAGCTACAGCTGAGATCGCCCAAAAACTCACCCTAACAACCGACACAAAACTGCACTCTATCCACATCATTAGGATTCAGGGAGAGAGGGTGAGAGAGAAGAATGGAACCGCTCTCCCACCTAGGCCCTCTGACGTGGCCAACTTGCATAAGTTAGGACGCTAATACAAGAGGACCGGAATCTAGAGCGAGTTTGCACCAGAAGTCTGGGAGGAATTTAGCAAGGGGGGTTGCCAAGACGACATCTCCAGGGAGAGGAGCGACGAAACCATCGCCACCGTCGTCCGTCGAGGTCCCAAAGAGAACCGAGACTGGGTTTTCACCCGGCAGCCCCACGAGAGGAGATAGGATGGCACAACAACACCCTCAAGAGGGAGAGCGACGCTAGAAAGCGTCGTTGTTGCCGGCCCGGCCAAGACCGGGCTAGATTTTCACCCTCCGCCCGCCGCCTGCCTATCCGCAGCTGACGCACCATTGCTCCACTACCATCAATCCTCTGTCAGCGTGTACCGGCCAGCTTTCGCACCGTACCGGCCTTCGCCGCTGGCTGCACCTCCTTGTGATGTCCACCGCCTTCGGCCTCCTCCTCGTGCCCGTGTAAGTTCAAGTGTCTTAATTTGGTTTCGGTGATTAATGATAAATCTAATTATATGAGACTAACGTTTGTATGAGCCTTTCTTTGACTAGTCTTATTTGGATATGAAAGTAAAAATGATGGGAGGTATGTATTAAACTTCACATATTCTAACTTGGTCTCTCTTGTGGATCCAAAATATAGTGTGAGCTCCCTCATTGATCTTGATTGATTATGTGCATATGCATTCCTTCATATCCATATGTATGCACATTCTGAGGGGGAGCTTATTCTATATTTTGTTCATTATAAGATCTCTACCTTGATTTGAAATTATCTTTCATCTCATCTCTTTGTATTGTTTATATCGGATTATAATCTATCACAAAAGAGAGAAAAAGATTGAAAGATCTTGGATTAAACAATTTGTGTAATTGTTGCTTTGGTGATAGATGATAAACCGATGTTTATGGGATTAACCACTCTTTTACATAAGTTTTCAACAAGGTTATTTCCCGATAATGAGATGTGATAGATATGCATTCTTTGGTGATGGACTTTAATCATGACAAGGATGAAATTCATGGAGATAAAGCGATATGTATCACTTCTTATCTCCTACTTTTTGATAGGTTCATATATATGATTTCCATGTTATTGTTATATAAGTGTGAGACTAATGTTTACTAGAGTCTTATCTTATTTAGTCTCATTTACATTGAGAACATAGAGATCATGAAGGTATATGTTTGTTTGTTTATCTTCATCATTACTACATATGCCTTCTCTATGTGTATAGGATAAACCCCCATTGGTTCTTCTTTACTTATGCATATACTTGTCTCTCTTGTATATTTCTTTGTATGCATATACTTAGTGGGAGCAAATCCCATACATTTATTGTGCATGTTTTAGATCCATGTTGTTCACCTATTATATATATCGGATCTTTGCACTTGAGCTTGCATACGAGTATATGACACTTATGATGTTAATGAATACTCAACAAACATATCAATATCTTTCATATGCAACCGGTTGGTCACCAAGTGGAGGATGCCAACCGATTTGTTGGGACTAATGTTTTCCTTTGAGCCGTGCAAAGGAATATATCTAATTGCGATGAGGCTAATGAATGACACCATGGGTTAATGGTCACCAAGCCAAGGACATCGTCATGTTGGCAAGAATGAAGTCAAGCTTGTGATGAGAATAAAGTCATGACAAAGGATGGCAAAGACCTCGGCATAAACATGGTTCAACCGAATGGTCACAAGTGTTGATGTTGGCTCAAGCATTGACCCCAAGTTGGATGGTGCAAGGCAAAGGTATAATGGAGCTAAGAATGTTTTCTTAATCTTTTTCCCGGTCTTGGTGTTTGGTGTAGATCTGATTTACTAGATAGGTGCCGTACTATCAAGAAGGGTCTATGAAGCGAGCATGCGGATGATCTTGTGCCATATTAGTTCATATGCATATAGGTGCATTTTGTGGGCTTGTCTAGCCAAGTGTGGTGAGTTTTATCAAGTCCCAAACAAAGAGAGAAGTGGGCACATCCTATAGGTTTGGGTAGCCTCATGTGGTTATGTCCGATGGAGTATCTTTTGGAGTGTGAGCCATTTCTCCCTGAGAAAAGTTGTGTTTCTTGGATGGATTGTTCATGGGTTGGATAGCCCTTTAAATAAGCTTTCCATAGAGTCCAAGAACGCCAAATTCCGAGATCCGAGTCAAGAGATATCGCTGTTTTAATAATGGTTGCTTGTGCTGAAAAGTGACATGTGGTCTGACCGTGGGCCTTAGGTCGGTCTGACCGAGGCTGTTAGCCGGTCTGACCGGCGTGGTAAGGCCGGTCTGACCGGCCCTGCTGGTCTGTTGCACTGGTCTGGTTTTTGGTGGCGATACAGAGCCGCCAGAGCCGCAACCGGTCAGACCGAGCCGATGGCGGTCTGACCGAGCCGTGAACGGTCTGACCGGCCACTACACTGCAGTCAGACCGGCCAGGTTGAGTGGGCTCAATGATTTCCCTAGTTTTCTAGCCGTTACAAAGTAGTCCAGTCTGACCGGCCACTCTATGGCGGTTTGACTGGCAGAGCACAGAGTTAGGGATTTCGACTCCAACGGCTAGTTTTGGTTTTGGCACTACATTGCATTATCTTGAACCCTTGCAAGAGCTCTCACACCCTTGGGCACTTAGTTTATCTAGTGAGGTGTTAGAGAGTGAGTTAAGTCAATCCAAGTGCATTGCTTCATTGTTATAGCTAGTGTGGCACTTGATCATCCTCGGCAAGCATCCTAGACTTGTTACTCTTGGAGGTTGCCACCTCCTAGACGGCTTGTGGAGGTGTTGCCCGGTGACCTCTCCGAGGAGATTGTGGAGGAGGCCCGGCACCGTTTGTGAGTGGTTTGGAGTTCACCACCTTCGGAGTGAAGGAAGAACTACACTAGTGATCGAGGCTTGGGTAGTCCTCTCCGTGGGCCGGCTCCCACCTTGCCCACTCCTTGACGAAGGGGGCGTGCGGTGGCTTCGTGGTTGAGCGGTGGTGTTGGGCTCGCCTCAACGGGGATTAGGAAACCGGCGAGTTTCCGAACCTCGGTGAAAAATTCCTTGTCTCTTGTCTCATTTATTTGTTGCATTTACATTTGTGCAATTTACATTCATAGAGACATATTTGAGCCCATATCACCTAGGTTTGCAAAACTTAACTTAGTTGCTTAGTTAACCTTGCACCTCACCTTGCCTAGCAACTTAGATTAGTTTTGTTGAAGTGCCATTAAGTTTTAAAACCGCCTATTCACCCCCCGTTTAGTCGGCCTCCTTGATCCTACAGCCCGCCGTTCAGCCGACGGTGTTCCCAACTGGCACCCTGCTTCTTCCATCCTTGCCGTCGTCTCCTTCCGCCAAAGTTACCGCATGGGCGTGGCCGCCGTCGCGTCGTCACACTCCTCCTGCCAATCTCTTGCCTCAGACGTCCACACCGTCACCTCCACAGCCGCGTCCCGCTGTCTCACCGGCCTCCACCATCGCCCCGCCGCCTCGCCGCCGCCGTCGGCTCAGAGGGGCCGCCCTCCCGCACGGGGGAGGCTGGATCTGAACAAGGGGGCCGGATCTGACGAGGGGCGCCAGACCCGGCGTCGCGGCGCCGTCGCCGCCAGCACGTTTTGTCATTAATAAAAAAAAAGTTTTGTATTAATGATTTTTTTTCATTAATACAAGCAAAATATTGATATTTTATTGTGCGAAAATATCAATATAAACCAAATATTAATGTTCCTTAATGGCATAGCATTTCCATGTAGGAGTATTAAAAATCTATCTGCTTGCGCATTATTGTCCTTAATGCCGTACTGTATCTGTAATAATACTAACCGTACTGGGACAGTGAGCCTAACAATACTCACCGTACTGGGACAGTGAGCCTAATGGGATCTTGTACCACAGATACAGTGGGCCGAAAGTATAAAGGCCGGCCCATGAGTGGTGGCCCATTTGGTGCGATCCAATGTAAAGTCCCCGCGTTGCCTCTTTGAGTTTGAAGTGAAGTTATGTAGTAGTCTAGGGGTATGTTTGCTAGAGCTCTAACTTTTAAATTTAGTTCCAGGAGTTGAGTTTGGAGTGGAGTTATGGAGCTGTTTAAGGCTCCGTTTGGCACAGCTCTAACTCCCAACTCCAACTTACCTGGAGCAGGAGCTGTGCCAAACAGTCCAGATCCTCCATTTTTGGGAGCGGAGTTGGCAGAGCTGCTCCACAAATTTGTACTACGGGGGTGAAGCTGGATTTTTGCTGCTCCACAGCTCCAATCCAACTCAAAAGACCCACTACCCATTAAATTTTTTATATATTTATAAAAAATGCCACTCAACTACCCCTAACTCATCTCTCACCTCTCTCTCTCCCTCCCGTCACCCTCACTCTCCACTCCGACAGGCTCGACGGCGGACGGCGGCCGGCGCGCGGTTCGCGGCGAGGTCGATGGCGGGAGGCGAGCGGCGCATGGCGGGCGGCAGGGTCGACAGCGCACGACGGGCGGCACGTGGTGGGCGGCGTGCGGCGTGCGGCAGGTGGTGCGCGGCCGGCAGCGGCAGACATCGGGGACAGCGCACGGCCGGTGTTCGGACTGCGGCGGGCGGTGCGTGGCAGGCGGCGGCTGGCGTCGGGGACGGCGCGCGGCCGGTGTGCGGACTGCGGCGGGTGACGCGCGGCAGGCGGCGGCCGGCCGCCCACGGGGACGGCGACGGGCAGCTGCTGCGATTGGGGATTTTTTTTTTGTTTCTTTTTTTTTTTATTTCAGATCTAGAGCTCAAAACCTACCAAACACTTTTCAGCGGGTCTCCAACTCCCATAGGAGCCAGCTCCTACTGGAGTGGGAGTTTAGAGCTGGGAGTTGGAGTTTGAAGCCTTACCAAACAGGACATAAACCCAGCTCCTCATTTTATGAAAGCGCTCCACCTAGCTCTACTCCTATTTTAGGTGGAGCTGAAACTGTTTGGTTGAGTTGTAGTTGAAACTGTGCCAAACGAATCCCAGTTACAACTCTCTAATTTATTTTGTGATATATCTTCACCCAGTTTCAGTTTCGCTCCACTTTAGATGGAGCTGAAATTGTTTGGCAGAGCTGTGCCAAATATCTGCGACTGCTTGGAGCGGAACAGCCAGGCCGATCTGAAGGCGACCCGGCCGGCGGCGTTGTATCATCTCCGATTCTCTGACGGCGCCGACCGCCTTGCTAGGCTTATCTCAACATGGCTCACCAAAATTCATCTCGAACATGGTTTGCACGCGAAGCACACGCAGTCTGTCTAGAATCTTCGAGAACCCCTGCGCGTGGAGGAGACAGGCACACGGCAAAGGAGACGACGCAGCAATGTAGCAAGATCGAGAGGCACCAACTAACTAATCCATCCCTGGTCGGCTGTGTGTGTCCGGGACTCCGGGTGCCACAGCCCAGTGTGTCGGCTGCGGCTGCGCCGTGCTCCTCTCCATCAAATCGACGCAGTCTCTGGCCGGCACAGGCTTCACGTCGGCGTCCACTGCCGTGCCGAGGGCTCCCCGGCGTAACCGTTCGTACGCACTCAACGGCTTTGGGAGATGAGATGTCAGCAGCTGGGCAAGGAGGCAAGGCAGGGAACAGCTCACTGCTGTAATGGCTGTGGCATGCATCCCGTTCCCCGTGAGCAGAGTGTTACTGCTCCATTTATGCTGCTGCTCTCAAACGGTGTTCACCATGTCATATTCCACGGGAACAAGAAATGAATGTTGGCTGCCTAGAGTGAAACCAGCTAGGTTCAAATCCTAACATTTGGCATAAAGTCTTCCTATTTCGCAAGGCAGAAGAAATTGATGAGTACAACTAGAAGAATAGAGGATATACTGCATTGCATTTGCCATGGTTGATGGCGCCGAAGGCGGAAGGTCATCCAACGAACAAAAAAAGAACCCTTAAATTAGTTAGACCTAATGCTCACCTAAAATTACAGCTATATACAAGTTGCATTTAATCTGTTCTACATAGGCTTGGCATAGCTCAACTCAGCAATAAGAACCTACCGAACCAAAAAAAGGCCAAAAGAGTGCTAGAACTTGTATCAGCGGACTGCGATAGCTTCTTCAGAAGAGCCTGACCACTCAGTGTCCACCCAGCAAGCCAACCAGATTTTGCAACTGCACCTACACTCTTCGGTTAGTGAGTTAAGAGTTGTCTTCTCTACGAACGCACATGCCTCCTGTGAGTTGTCGTCTGTACTCTTTGCCCTTGTAGGCTACAGTATTTGACCTGTTTGATCATAGTCGTGATGGGCAAATTAGAATAATCGTTCTAACAGTTGTGTACATAATGGGAATAAAACCGAGAAGGTTGTATCACTTACGTGCATTGATGCAAGTGTGGACAGCAATTCTCTGGATTGGTCCATTAGAGTGCGCTCTTGTGTAGCGATTTTGGCGAGGTCAGAAACCAAAATACTTGTCCCAGATAGCTGCACAATGACAGATTACTCAGCTAAATGGAAGAAAGCTGCAGCCTCTCAGAATATATATATTTCCACAAGCCTAAAAGTTGTTATATGTAATTTTGTTCTTATTAAATCCTCTAAGAATCCATGCATGGCACAATCGTTTGGACAGTTTATGGCAATGCATGGAGCTCTGAAATGAATTGAATTTGTAACATTCCAATTTGACCCCACTACAAAAGTAAGACAAAACGACCTGCGTTTATCCTAGCCTTCTATTCATAAATCAGAAGCTCAACAAGGTCGTTGAAGCCATCTGATCTAGTATGGTTGACTAGGATCAGCCTAATCGACACAAATTCTTGATGATATTGCCCAATCCAACCATCCAACAGATCAGATGACTTCGAAATTATCTTATATATCCATGGAAAGAACTACATGTACATCTTTTGTCATGACAAAAAATCAAAGGTGTCTATAGGGTGCTACATATGTTATCGAGATAATGTAATCATTAACATGAGGAAATGTATCAGTAGATAAGGAACTCACTATGCAGAAAAAGGAATAAAAGAAATATAAAACGAACAGTACCTTAGCGAGCAAAGTACATATTGAACTTCCTATTGTCTGCATGATGTCAACTGCAGAGCCAACAGCGTTTTTGACATCTTGGATATCAGCCTGCAAGTGAGAAAGTAAAAAGAAGGATCAGCGATTTTATCGGCAAGTAGAAATACATGAAAGTAAATTAGCTATTAGTTGACAAGTTATTGCCAACCTTTGCTCCATCAGTAACAGGAAGGCAAAGAATGGTGGCAGTTAGAGCTTCCACAATCCCAGATAAAGAATTTGCATGATCCCTCTCTAACAAAGACCACTCCTCCAGAAAGTCCATCTGTATAAATCAAATTCTATCAGAATTTCTGTCACAAGATAGTGTTGAGAACTGAAATTCAAAGCTATTACAGAAAGCTAATAGCTCTACCAGGTCAAGCTATGACCTAGAATGATATTGTAGATTACCAGGTCAAGCTATGACCTAGAATGATATTGTAGATTGTCTATGTCCCACTGCAGAGGCCACATGCTGATCCTTTTCCTTTTCAACTTTACAGTTATGCACATGAAAGGGCCATGTGCAATGTATTGAACAAATGCCATTATGTGAAAAGAAAAGGCCCGCGTGGAGCAGTTATGCAAACAAAGGAAATCTGTATTCAGATAATCCTGCATAGAACTAGCTCGTCCTAGAGTAATTTAAGAGTCTTCTATTTCCTGTTGGTAAAAAATTCTATTGTTAACAATGTCTGCCAACCAAATGAGCAGGATATTTCAAGGTAATGGGAGGAATTAAAAGGAATTATAATAAGTATTAAAGTTAACCAAGAAAATATTGGCTATGTGAAGCTGTAACAAAAACAGTAAACCCAAGCTTGCAGAAGAAACAAGACACAGTTCTTACTTGTCCCTTTAGAACTGTCATGAGTTTCCAATTGTTCCGGAATAGTTGTAGCTGAAACCTTTTAAGAGCAACAGATTTACGCATTCCTAAGGTAGTAATCCATGCATCACTTAAGTATTTCTGAAAAAAGAAAGAACGAAATGTTAGCAGAAAACGAATAAATAAGGCAGAAAACATAACATTGCCTTAAATAATCTGGCCGGTATGGACCCTTTTTTTCTATCCACTTGGCTCCTTCGATTAACCACTTATAGATGATAGACAGACTTTGTCTGACTCAAATGCAAAATTCAAGCTCCAATTTTTAAATATTCAAATACATCTTGAACGCTTTAGGCTTCAACAGACAAAGAACTTAAAAGCCTTGTGTCCATTCTTTATGTTCCATGCTATGGCAACAATTGTTCACTTGAAAGAAAAACTGATAAAATACCAGACATATGATTGATAGTTATAAGTTTCCTGGTGTATCTATGTTCAAGAAGTTTTTAAATTTACTCAAATATGATGATGTACACACTATAAGCATGAGCAAACAACCTTGTGTACTAGTACAAGCCATGGTATGAAACCCATCTCCTTGGATTCTATGAATTGTATTTTACACAAGCTATCAGTGAAACTACTAGATAGGCAGGAATCAGGTAAAGTCTAAAATCCACAAGCATGTGTGCTAATTTTCAGATGTGCATCAACATGAATAGAGATAAATCTATAGATACATATATTACGGATTTTGCTTGCACAGAAACAGACCGCCTCACAAATTGCAATGGAAAAAATGATAGCATATTGAGTATTCACATCAATTTGTCAAATAGCAGAGTGAACATGTGATAAACTCACCTCTGCAGTCATCTTCTGCGCGGCAAGTGCAGCATCAGCCTGTGCATTTACACACCGCCACTGCAAATGTCGATTGCATAAAATCCTCAATAGGTGCTCACAGTCAACCTTACTACACCCAAGCCACCTCCTTTTCACTTGACTATCCAACCCATAACCAGATGAACTTCTTCCGTGCTGATCTCCATATGATGCACTCACCCCCACAGAGCCCCTTGGTCGGGATGGGCTTGACATCCTCCGTGATCCTACAAGCTTACTTGGTGAAGGCTGCCTAATTGGTCTATTCAGTGGAGACGAAACAAAGCCATTCAGCAACGATTTCTTGACTGGTGCTGTCCTGGGAGATGATGCAAACCCAGAGCTATGTGTCATGAATGGTGTGCTTGGATCTGCGAGGCGATTTGGCCTGCTGGCCGCAGCATCCTGCAAGAACCGCGCAGGCACACTCATCCCCTTTGGTGACGAGCGTGCTCTGCCCATGCCTGCATCCTGAGACCCAGAATTGCTCCCTGATGACACACTCTCTGTGTCCGATGACATCAAGTAGTCGCCACTATCAAACGAGGCGCGCCGCACCCCCTCCTCGAACACCATTGACTGCCGCAGTGAGCGCACAGCAGCCAGCACAGCAGCACCCCTCTTGTCCAGAGAACAGTCCAAGCTCTTGGTAAGCGGATTCCCCTCGAACCCATGGGCAGCCCTCGCCGACATTGGCCACCTCTGCTGGCTATGACCACCTTCAAACACCTTCCCCCTCTCCGGCACTGTGCCCATACTGGGCCGCCTCCTCTCGGGCGTGGTGGACGCCGCCGCCACCGGCCGCCGCACCGGAGAAGGGGAGGTGGCCGGCTTCGCCTTGCTGGTCTCCAGGAAGTAGGCGCGGCCCTGAAAAGCAACAGAGAGGCTCCTCGTGGTGGTGGTGGTAGCGCCATTGGGCCCCAAGGCGTCACCACCACCACCAGCCGCATTGCTCGTGGGGCGCGGGCGGTCGACGGAGGAGGACCGCCTCGGGAGCGGCGACGCGAAGCGGCGGGAGGGCGTGGAGGCCGAGGTGGAGGTGGAGTTGGAGGTCGCCGACGAGTTGGTGGTGGTGGTGGAGGAGGAGGAGGTGGAGGTGGATTTGGAGGAGGGGGCGAGGAGGTAGCGGGAGGGGACGGCCTTACCCTTGGGCTTCCCGCCGCCGCCCCTGGCGGCATCGGCATTGGCGTTGGCGTTGGAGTTGGTGGATTTGGACGGGGAGAGCGCGGAGGAGGCGCGGTGGCGGTGCGGGGACGGCGACGGGTTCACCCTGGGCGCGGCCGCCGCTGCGCCGGCGGCGACCATGGCGGCAGATCTCGAGGAAATCTCCGCGCGCTTTGGCGTGGGGGTTTGGGGTTTCGAGATGGGAAGCGAGCGGCCGAGGCGGACAAAGGAGGAGCGGAGCGGCCGACTCGGTTCGGGGGAGAGTGCGAGTGAAGTGGAGTGAAACGGGGAGAAGGCGAAGGGGAGGGGGGGAGGTGGTGCGTGGTGGTGGGGGGAAGGGTAAAAACGGAAAAGGCCGGGACGGAATAAAGCGTGTGGGTTGTGGGGCATGGCCCCGCATGGAGGAGGAAGTAACGGCGGTGGTGGGGAGAGCCATGCCACCGGCGACGCCGTCAACTCGCTCCGTTCCGTTTCCAGCTAGCTGCTCTCCAACGGAAAATTTTCCATTGCTTAATTAACTGGAAATGAAGAAAACGGGGGTTGTACTCCGTATATTCCCAACAAGCCTATTTCAATTTCAGTTATGACAGTTCTTTTTCCTACAGCACAAACATAAACGCTCCTATAAACACAACGCACTTATCCCTTCAAACACATACGAGTACATCCTACTATCTAGTTTTAGTCACGTTTGTAGAGAAAATCATAATATTTTTTTATGATATCAAATGAGCATCATTAGATTACTATAAAATATTTTTTTCATAATTTATTTATTTGATATGGTAAATATTAATACTCTCATCCACAGATTTGGTCACATGTATAATAGTTTGATTTAGGGCAAAACTACCCTCATTCTTACGAATAAAACAACACCTTTTATTAAATTATGGTATTTATAGACTCTTATCGTGTGATCACCTCGTTGTTGCTTATCGGGTATAGTCAAGTTTAAATTGTAGAACTTGGTTAGTATTTTTATTAACAATTAAACCACGAATTATTAGAGATATAGAAGTTTTACCTTTATGCGTATAATTCCACGTGCTATAACAGTGACAATAGAATTAGATTTATGAGTATAGGACATTTTGATGTCGAAGATTTAGAGCAATTCATACGTCGCAAAATAAACAAAACCAATACAAAATATAACATATTTTAGTACTATATTTGTGTATTTTGTAACGAACAAAGTACAGAGGATAGCTTTGAGTTTGCCTACTTGAGATAATCCATAGTATAACCTGCGGAGAACGACGTAGGGAAACGGCCTGACACCATCATTTCCATTTCCCCAACGCGATGAAGAGAAAACGCACGGCCGGCCTCCGTTCGAGGCTGAAAAAACAAGTGCTTGCAGAGGGAAATGTGCTCCTGCTGCTTAGTTTATGCTCTAGGTGATTGGCCACACTATCCTCGTCCCATGCACTAACCTAGCTAGAAAATTCAGATTTAAAATTTTTAAAGATTTGGATAGATACTCTACTAGTAGTTTTTTTTGTTTCCAAAGGCATGCGTAGGTACATGTATAAAATAATTAAACAACGATTTGGACTGTTTTCACGCACGAAGATATCGCCAATGATATATTCCACATGGATGGATACGATATGGGCGCATATATATATATATATATATATATATATATATATATATATATATATATATATATATATATATATATATATATATATACTAAACCTTTGGTATAGGTTCAAATCCTATTGGACGCAATCTTATTTCTATCTATTCTTTAAATAACTATACTAAAAACTAAGAAAACTTTTTTGCATGATTCAAATGAAAAATCTTTCTCAACGATTTCTCCTCTACTACTTCTACTAACAAGAGTAGACGTGCAAAATTTATGTTTGTTCCTGAAGGGAAAACCGTTCGAGTTGTTCCTGAATAGCTTCCTTCAAAAGGATTTCCGCTTCCTCGGTGAATGTCTTGCTAGAAGATATAATTTCTTGGAATTGAGGTTTAGTATCTTTTAGGTGTTTACGTAACTCATCCAGAAATTTCTTTACCTGTCCAATTTCTAAGGAATCAAGATATCCTCTTGTTCCGATATAAATAGTAGCTATCTGCTCTTCCACTGGAAGAGGATTTGCTATATATATATATATATATATATATATATATATATATATATATATATATATATATATATATATATATATAATCAGAACAAACCAAAATACCAGCAAAATTCAAAGCATGGTGGATGTCTGAAATTGAAAACCAGGCGTATGTGGAGTATCTCTCTCATGGCATGTGACAATGCGAGTATGTGACCACTCTGCTGTGAATGGCGATAAGAGAAGGAAAGCGTGCAGGAACAGTAGTTTCACCTGTGAATCGGCTGAAACAGATGTTAACGTGACAACTGACGTACGGCCGGATGCAGGTGTCCGGCATGCATGCACGCAGACGCAGTCACTGTTCATCATCCGGGTAATAGTCTAACAAGAGTAAACTGAAGATATGCCTGCTACTATGTAGGAGTAGGATTTGTACTGTAGACACATACAGTAGAAGCTGTATGTGTGTGCAGTTCTTAATCCTTTACTTAACTGGTCTCGAGGTGAGGCTGATTAACTAGTCTGTTAACGATGTGTGGTTAGTCTGTTTTGTTGTGTTTAAGAATGTCACGCCGAGTCAACTCGGTCAGACGTTGTCCCGTCCATGTGCGTGTACAATACTACAGCTGCACTGCTCGCGATGTTGGCTTCTTTTATTACTCTATGTGACTTGCTTGTCCTTTCTTTGCATTGTTACATCTTAGTATTCCTTCCATCTCTGCAGCCTTACTGTACATTGTTACTCGCAGCAGTACAGTATACTATTGTAGTATCGGTGTAGTACATGATACTGATACTATTTAAAAAGAGTGAAAATATGCGATTTGTAGATCTTGTTCAGGCATCATCATCAGGTGAGGCAGAGGCAGAGCACTATAATTATCAGTAGTGCTAATTAACCTGTGCGAACGACATGCATATGCCGTATAAGCAAATTGCACATAGTAAATTTGGACCGAGTCTAATCTAACCACCCAAGTTCTAAAAGTGCTCTGGATAAGACTAGCGTAGTAGTAAAGTGAAAACAGGGCAAAGCATAACTGAACATGTGTTGGAAACAAACTGATTTCACATCAAGCAGGTTTCACTTTCACCATCACCAATCGTATTTGACTGCGACACAAGTACGCACTAGATTCTAAACAGAACCAGGTAAGTAATTAATTATCTCCAAGGAAAGTGATCAATCCAATGAGACATCAACCATAAAGGACATGTAAGTCACGAATTAAACATGATACCCTGTGCACGCGTGGATGCATGGCTCGACAATTAATACCTGGACGATCGAACAACAGCAATCAAACGTGAGCATGAGATATTGAGATCGCACCAGACAATGTACGTCTCTGTTGCGTACAGTATACTAGTACTTGTAAACAACTAAATGAACTAATCGAGCATGCAGAAATCTGAAATCTCCATTCAGTCACGCAACATTTTTTCTTTTCGAGAAAAGAAGAGCCGGCACCCATGAGCCGTGAACTCGTGATCCGTGTGTACATGTGTACGACGTTTCGCTAGCGTTGGCCGATCCATCAATCGATCTTTCTTTCTGTTTACCTTTCGCGCACGCGACGTTCGTCCGATCTTCTCCAGTGCTTTTCCGTTAATCGGCCTGCTCTTTCGTACTATTTCCGGGTACTCCATCAGTTTCTTCACTATAAGTTGTATTAATTTCTTTCTAGTCAAATTTCTTTAATTTTAATCAAATTTATATAAATTTAGCAAAATTTTAATACAAATCAAACATATTATCAACATATATTAAATATTATTTTGAATGAAATTAATTTGTGCGGTAGATGTTACTAAATTCTCCTCTAACTTGATCAAACTTGATATAAAACAGAAAGAGTAGTATCGAATGAAATATACTTCTTCCGTCCCATAAAAAACAATCTAATACTGGATATGACATATTCTAGTACTACGAATTCTTTTTTTCGGGATGAAGAGATTACGTTCCGATACTATGAATCGAATGTATACCGTCAAATAGACGTGGACCGGGCACCCCCAGCCGTTTGATCAACCGCGAACCCGCTACGTTCTGCCGGTGTCCGCGCCGTCGGCTACTGCGCTGATCCCGATATTGACCGCGCGCCGCTACGGCAAATCTGCTCGGATGCAACTACACATCCGCCGCGAGCTAGGCAGGACAAAGTTTGGAGGCCAATCGCGCTGCATTCTCCGCAGCCGCACGACGGACTGCAGGGTTAAGCACAGCGACGCGTACACGGATTTCTAAGTTTCAGTTTTGGCTAGCTGCAGCAGACATGCGTGCCTGGGCATGGTGGCATGGAGGATGGATGGAATTTTGACGTGCTCTGCGGAATCAATGGCTTGGTGTGTCAGCGCCCGTGACACAGCACTACGCGGCAGAGCCTGCTGAGCTTATTTGTGCTTGATTGATCGGCCAATGGCTTGGGCATTAACCTTTTTTTCAGAGATCAGAAGGAAGGGAAGTAGTAACCATCAGTCTGTTCCAAGCTTCCAACTCACTGCACAACGCAGATATTCCATCCAGTACTTCTCCCTTAGCTTTCGCCGCTGAGCATGATCACTGGCTACACCAGATCGCTGCACGCATTGTGTTTGGTGCTAGTAAAGTTGTTAACAGCTTGCAAAGTTGCGAACTTCAAATTTTGCCGACAAGTGGTTGGAGGAACGCATTTCAACTACCTAGAACTGACTAAACCTCGTGAACTTGACAGGCATTTAGCTCCATTTTCAGTGGTTGAGCAATCTCGGAATCTCCTGTCCTGTGCTAGATAGCTGCATGCAGATCGACTGATCGAGCGTCAAACGGAGCTGTCAAAGCGTCAAGTGACGCCCTGAGCCACGCACCCTGCATCTTCAGTTCTCCACTTTTCTTTTGTTAATCTTGCTTAAGGAGGAAGCCCCCGAACAGCCGACACACTAGTTCACCACTTTGGAAGATCAGATCAGATCACTGTTTGTGCGTGCAATAATTGCTCTGATCAACCTTATTCCCGTCAGTTTTGTGGCCGAAGAAATGCATCAATCTAACGGATTTGTGGCCATGTACTTTCGTTTGCGAACGAAAATGCTCGTCACTGTTGCAGTGCACTTTCAGAGTGGAAAGCAGAAGGGATCCACAAATGTTTTTGTTACAATGTTACTACATTGATGAGACGTCAGTTTCAGTTCATGGCTTACACTCTTAGAGTATTACTAGGCTATTAGCCACTAGATAAGTGTATATCGTTACATGATCTTTCGAAGAAAAAAAGTGTATAATATCATTATATGAGTGTAGTTAGAATGAAGAAACCTTTTTGAACCATGCACATTTCAAATGAAAAAGGAAGTTTTAAAGTCTTAACGAGGTGTAATTACTAGGATATCCTACATTACTAACACTAATTGGTACTCTGGGAGATTTTGCTATTTGGGCACAATAATGAGGTTGGGCTGTACCCCTAGTACCTACGGGCTTAACAAAGGGTGAACTACATCAGTGGGCAAATCAACACTTAACTGAGAAGGCCCAGCTTATTTAGTGCCATACCGCCAGGCCTGGGCTCATGAGGAGATCAATTATCCCCACCAAATCGGCCCAGATCAATCATCACGGGGTTGTAACATCCTCCTGGGCCCTCGCCTTCTAAGATAGTGGAACAATAGAAAACAAATACTCCCTCCATTCTAAAATTTAAGAAGTTTTAGAGTTAAAGACGGTTATTAAAAAAGTAGATGGAAGTGAGTGGTGGAGGGTTGTGATTGGATGAGTAGTGAACGTAGGTGGGAAAAGTGAATGGTAGAGTGTTATGATTGGTTGAGAAGAGAATGTTGGTGGAGAAGTTATTATATTTTAGGACAAATCATGAGAGCTAAAAGTTGTTATATTTTTGGATGGAGATATTACTTCACATATCATATTGCTCTATAAGATCGTCCTGTCCATTATTACTACTAACACGCAGCATTATCTTTCTATCTTCTTTTTCTCCTCCATGTCATCCATGATCCTATATGTTAAGTCTATTATCTTTTTTTTTTGTTAAGTCTCTACCATAGATGACAACAACTCATTATACGCGTATTGACAAGCTTTCAATTTTGAGACTTAATTTATAGTTGATTTTAGCTCTTTTTTTAAAAAAAACCACTGTAGCTTATTTTATACTCACTATTAATAATACATATGTATAAAAAAATTACCTAAAATTAATGTGTATAAAAGTTTGACCTAAAAATTATTTTTAGTTGCTTCATTTACTTTTTATAGCATATTAGTCGTCACTTAGATGATCCGTTGGATGCGATGTTGCTGTATGCTACATTCATCCCACATGAAGAGATCTTTTTTCCCATATACATGTTGCTAGACATATGTATCATTTGCAATATTCGTATCATTTACAAGAGTAGATAAAAATTATCAGTCTAAAAGCATTGAGGTTGTGATATTTACCCAAAAAGAGAGCTACAAGACAATTTACACTGTACATGACATATTTGACCTCTACCGTATGGTACACATGAGGTAAATCTAATTAGTGAGCGGAGAAATACATAGGTTTATAAAATATAGAGAATCCCAACTACTCTTACTAAATGATAACCAGTTTAAGGCTATACGAGAGATCACTTGATTTCTACTCCCCCTGACCCACTTTAGTAGTCGTTATAGGATAGGAATGAAAATATGGTGTTGTAAAAATAACCAATGTGCCCCTACACTAGTCATTTCAATGCCTAAAAATTGCCACAAAATTAGTATTGTGTGTACCATTCTAACATATATGCAATAAGCATTGGGAAGAAAATTAATGCGAGTATACTCCTGCTAGTGGCTAATTCCTGTGAATTGCCCCATGTCTAAACGGCCTCTTTGTGGGACAACCATACCCCCAAACGACAACTAAATTAGGATGGAGGGAATACTAGTAGCAAATTAGACCTAGAACCAGTAAGAGTTATCCCTTTCATCTAATAGTACCATTCCTATTGATTTAATTTCATTTATAAGTTTCTCCTATTATTACTCTTTCCATGCGTGGCGTTCGTTAAAGTGTTGGGAGCGTTTATCTCTTGATGAAAACATGATAATAAGAGCCTGTTTGGTACAGCTTCAACTCCTAAATTTAGCTCCAGGAGTTGGGTCTGGAGTGGAGTTGTGGAGCTGCCTAAACCCAGCTTCACAACTTTAGTTCATTTTATGAGAGAGCTTCACCCAGCTCCACTTCAAGTTTTGGTGGAGCTGAAACTGTTTGGCTGAGCTCCAGATCCAGGAGGGGTGGAGCTGTGCCAAACAGACACTAAAACTTTGAGAAAGTTTGAGAAATACTTATAAAGATACACGAGTTGTAAGATACAGTCGTATATAAGAACATGTGATTTTTTTTAACTCTACCTATTTTTTTTGATGGTACCAAGTCAATTGCATCTTAAATATTATACCATTTCCTCTCATTTTCGATAACTTTGTGCCTATTCCCCCGATTAAATGCCAAAAGGCCTGGTTGATCTCTCTCTTCCTAATCATAGAGCTCAGCAGATAAAACTGCCAAGATGTCTAGCGTAAGAACAACTGAAGTGACCCCCTCTCGGATCATTATCCTGAAACCGGCTGTCGTCAGCTGTCACACCTCAAACCTGCACGTGCAGTTGACCGCCGCCGCCGTTCCCATCCTGACCCCAACCAACCCAACGACGCAACGCGCCCCGCACGGCCGCACCGGTGCACCATCCCTCCTCCTGCACCCGACACCATACGCCCGCTCTCTCTGACACTCCCCCCTTCCCTCCCTCCCTCCCCTCCGCCCACGACTCGTCGTACACCCGGTCTTCCCTCCTCCCCCTCTCCGTTCCCCACTTCCCCTCCCCTTCCCCGATCGCACAGCTCCCGCGAAACCCTAGCGGCGAAATCCCCGCCCCGAAGTAAGTACCGCTCAATCGCTCATTCCCCGTGTTCTTTCCGCTGGATTTTGGTTGCTAATTTGGATCCGGGACATCCGCGCGCTTGCTTTGCTTGGCCTAGGGTTTCCGATCGCGAGGGCCGCATTCCGGCGGGAGGAGGAGGAGGAGGAGATGGCGACGTCCCGCAAGCTGGCCCGCGTCGACATCGCCGAGCTGAAGCAGCGGCTGGTGAAGCGGCTGGGGCGGCAGCGCGCCGGGCAGTACTTCGCGCACCTCACCAGGCTGCTGAATCTGAAGCTCACCAAGGCGGAGTTCGACAAGCTCTGCTACACCACCATCGGGAGGGAAAACATCGCGCTGCACAACGCTCTGATTAGGGGGATCATCAGCAATGCGCTGTCCGGGGTGCCCCCGCCCAGCCGCCAGGCGATGACGGGGCAGTCCGGGACGACCACGGCTCCCAGTGGGCAGTGCGTCGGTGTCGCGCTGCCGAGCGCCAGGAATGTAGGGGCCGTGGTGGATTCGGGCGATGGGGACTTTGCGAGGGAGCGGGCGGTTGCCGGCAAGGTGTTGTCGGTGGAGGATGGGGAGGAGGTGGAGCAGGTTAGGTCTGCTCCATGTGTGCAGAGCCGAAGCCCGATAACTGCCCCATTGGGGATTTCGACTACGGCAAGCTATGGTGCAAGGACACGGAGGTTGGATGATCCGATGGTGTCGTGTTATGATTCCCACCATCTGCTGGACACTGGTTCTCTGTTCAAGGGTTTGCAGCGTCGGTTGGAGAGTGATGGCATTGGAGTGTCGGTGCAGGGTGTTGAAGTTTTAAATCGTGGATTAGATGAGTTTTTGCGGAGGTTGATTAAACCGTGCATGGAATTGTCCAGGTCAAGGTCCAGCGGTAGAAGAGTTACCAAAGGCAATGCTATGTTTGCAGCTAGGATGAATGGCTTGCAACAAGCCAATCATGGTCATTGTACAACACTACAAGATTTTGCTGTCGCTATGGAATCTGATCCACATTTGCTTGGGACCAATTGGCCTACACAGCTTGAAAAGATACAGGCAACGTCGTTTGGTGAATGAGCCCGATTGCCCTGTTTTTGATAAACCTTCAAAAAGAGGCGTGGTCTGTTGAAAAATATTGTCACTGAAGTAAATGGAGCTATGGAGCACCAGATGCAAATCTCAGGGCTGCTTCACTCATGAGCAAGCATAGCTGAAACAAGTGACCAATTGGAGCTGTGATGGACAGATGTCATGAGTTCTTCCTTGGGAATCGATGGCAGTTGGTATAAAGGAGAGAATCGATAGTGCTGGTTGATGTCGTGGGACAAATTGAGCAACTTGTCGATAAACACTTATAGGCTTGGCATGTAACACATGGTATTCTGATAGTGCTTCTAGGGTTTCTCCGTGTTGTTGTAATAGAGCATAGTTTTCCTTGTTTCAGATTGAGTTGCTATATTTTTTTGCAGTGACCATAAGAGTGATATATTTTCATTGCTCCTGTACATTGTATTCAGATTATGGCAACTATTGCTTGTAATCAGGGTGCAAGTTTTTAGCCTATTGAATAAATATATAAACTTCTTCTGGTCTTCAATGTCCAAATCTCTCCTGTGTCTTGAGGTAACTTTTCTGAACCACGAGTGTAACTGATTTGCATGCGTCACTGTTCTGAATATTTATACTAATTCAATAATTTATGATACTTGCAGTTTCATTTTGATCAGTTTTGTAGATCTCCTAGTTTGTGCTGATGCCTGCCCACTTATCAATAGATTCATTTTCCATATCCTGTGCTAGTAGACTAGAATGTCAATTTGGCTCAGTGAGGCAATTGGGCTGGCATTGATCAAACCTTTTGCTTCTTGCTTATAGATGTATACAATTGCTTGTCCTGACTAATGTTTCCCCTTACATTTTGGTGGACTAATAAAATGACTGTAAGATACTGAGATAGTAAGATCCCTATTCCTGTTCATCTCTTGCCGATATTTCTGTTTATAGGGCATGTAGCTGGACTGGCTATGTTCTGAACCAACTGTGTGGTACGATTCACATCAGCGGAACTGGATCTCTATCTGTAAGTTCAACGAATTAATGGAAGCGTAACTTCACTAGTGATTTTTTTGTTATATTCTCTTGGTATGAGAAATGCAGTTTAGACTGACGATTTCGTGTGCACCTAGCATTTATTCGTACTCTCAGCTGTTTTGAGTTTGTCATACAATACACTGCCTTCTCAAAGCAGGAAAGCTACTTGGAATAACTATCTAGAATTGTGAGTATTGGTTGACTGAAGTTGTTTATTTTTCAGGTCTTGGTTATGGCTTGAATACTGAACCTCTTTTTTTTTTTATGTAAGAAGATAGAGCCAGCTCTACCTTACAGCCATTTCATTATAGAAATGATAAGTTACAAAGTTGTTTGAAGAAAAGGGGGGTGAAGCGAGGGGAGGAAAAAAGAAAAGGAAAGGAAGAAATGCTGAAGCTCATGGATTATGGTATTCAGCAAGATGCAATTTTGCCAGTGTCTTATGTCTTAATGTCATCAACTGTTCCATTGCCCAAACCTGTGAATCTGTGATGCCATTTGCTCCTTTCTGTACACAATCGGCATTCAGTAAAATGAACAGCGTTGGACTCTTTTTATATTATATTTAACGTGATATGCAGCTGTATGTTGTTCTGCCATATTTACAGGGCTCTCTGCAGCTGTCCGTTTGTCCGTATGATGCTGCTTCCAGTTCCAGTCGCAGCTGAGCAAAGACAAGTTCTCTTCATCTGACAATATAAGCATTCAGGGTCCGAGCTTCTCTAGGGCTAACTTCGGCCATGGCGCCCCATTGTTTGGTAAAATTGCAAGATAAGTACCTAGTTTTACCAATCAAATCCTATACAGAGTTTAGACTAAATTAACCTTTCTTATGATAGTACTAATCCAGTTCCCAAGTGAAAGCTAAACAGCTACTACAATGCTATGAGTCTAGTCCCATTGAGAAGGTAGTCTTGCTCCATATCGTTGTCTCATTTCCCTTTTGGTGTTCCTGTTTATCCTCTCAAATTAATTTACCCATCAGAATTGGAGCAATATTATAACTAAACAATATTATAGTTAGCTGTGGCTGCAAAAGGTACCAAGAGCATGCTGCACGAAGAATATGTTGGTTTTATTTTCTTCTAAACTATGGAATTAGCTGTACTCTCAAAGCAGGAAAGCTGCTTGGAATCGCTGTCTGGAAATGTGAGGATTGGTTGACTGAAGTTCCCTAGATGTGAAAGGTCTCCTGGACCCTAAGTTGCCAGTGGCTCAGAAGTCTTGTGATTGATTATAGATAGTAGTATTCTGTAATTAGCATATCCTCTGATATTTTTCAGGTCTTTGTTATCCCCCGAAAGTTGAAGCTCATGGACTATGGTATTCAGCAAGGTGCAATTTAGCCCATGTTTTATGTGTTAATGTCATCAACTTCTCCATTGTTCAAATGATCAAATCTGTGATGTACTGGGAACTGTTCTGGAACTGCCCAGGCCTTGCAGCGTTTGTGATTACTGCTGCTTCCAGTCGCAGCTGAACACAGACAAGTCTACTTCATCTGACAATGTAAGTATTCAGGGTTGGATCTTCTCTAGGGCTAACTTTGCCCATCGCCCCCCCCCCCCCCCCCCCCCCCCCCCCCCGGGGCGGCGATATTTTGTAAAATTGCAAGATAAGTACCTAATTTTACCATTTAAATCCTATATCTAGTTTGAGACTAAATTAGCCCTCTCCTATCATAGTACTATAATCCAGTTTCCAACTAAGTAAAGCTAAACAGTTACTACAATACTACGAGTCTAGCTATTCCGCAGTTGAATTGAGAAGGTAGTCTTCTCCCATATCATTGTTTCATTTCCCTTTCGGTGTTCCTGTTTATCTTCTCAAATTAATTTACCCATCAGAATTTGAACAATTAACTAATTCTAAAAAAAAGGTTACTAATTCTGCAAAAGGTACCAAGAACATGTTGGTTTCATTTTCTGCTAAACTATGTGTTATTTTTGTGCTCTACATTTCATTGCAGGTTTATCGAAATACTAATATTATGGGTTTCTACGAAACCGGAACCAGACAGATCTTCTTTATCTGGTACGAGGGACAAGAGCCAATTATGAACTTGATTTGGACAGGGGGACAAGCATATATCTTGTCCTTTTTGTACACTGCATTTTTATATTCGGATCTCTGGATATATAGTTTAAAATGCTCGGAACGAAAATGGAGATGTCTTCGTCCAATCAATATAGCGAGAGATTCCTTCTTTTTCTTCCTCATCATTTTCTAATGCATAACATGTGCACGAGCATTACTCATCATTGTTCCATATCCATAAGCCGATGCTTCCATGCATGTGGTTTTAATAATTTTTTGATATCAATTCAACATTATTCATCACAAACCATTTTGGAAAATGCTTTGAAACTTGCCCTTTTGTTTTCTACAGGAATTTGACCACAAGTCTGACATATCTTTGATATAGTACTTTGCAATGAAAACGACTATATATAAAAGTACATTGCCGGCTGCCTAATCCAAAAATAGAAAATATTTGGTCCTAAACCAGTTCCGATTTATAAAAAGCTTCAGAAAACCATATGCTCTATTCGTACCACTAATTAATCTTGCACGAAATTTCTCCATATGAGTAGCTCATCTATTAGGTGAATCGTATAGACATTCGTCCGAAACTAGAGGCCACCTGATGTTACTGTTCGTAATAGTTTTAAACAATTTGTTCTTTCACTAGAGGCCACTTGATGTTACTGTTCGTAATAGTTTTGAACAATTTTTCTTTCGCTTGACTACAGCTCGCTTTTCGTTGGATCCAAACAATCTTCAGCTCCCCAGATTCGCCATAAACAATCTCAAGTTTAAAGCTGAAGTTGCTGTCCTTCAATGTAAGAAAGCGTTTTTCAGTTCTACACTGGTTCAGACCTGACTGCATGAGTACGTCAACTGCAAAGGTTAAGCAATCGCCCAGCTATCTCTTTCTCTCCTTTTTTTTCTTCCCTTTCTCGCGGAGAAGAGGAACAGCTATGCTTTCATCTTCCTCGGTTTCTCGTACGCGCCATTCCGATGTTTCCAGCTGTACTCGAGCTATAGTATCTCTAGGTACACCTGTACAGCGATAGTCAACGAGGTTTTCAATAGGAGAAGCAAACCTAATGCAAAAGTTGGGAGAACGTGGAAGATCACTTCTGTACTGACAAAGATTTTCTGGTTGTGATGATGAGAATTTTCACTGACATAGATGAAAACCAAAATCTTTTTATTCACTTTTTACATCTCGATTTGATGATCGATCGACTCGAGATCGTGATCATCGCTTCTGTCTCTATACTTATTATTTCAAGTTTGCAAAACCTCTGCATATGTACCATTTCGTTCTGGTTCGCAGCTCCTCTTTGCCGGGACGATTGGTCTCAGCAAAACTTCGCCGGGACAGCCTCGAATCAAGAACACGACGAGCTTCATTCGAAGCTCGCCGGGAGCCGATCGAGTCCGAGCTGGGAAGAAACCGAGGCGGCGGCGAGGCCAGAAAGCAACCGATCGATCGAGCAGTGTTCGATTGATCTTTGGTGTTGTTGATTCATCCCTGAGGCTAATTAGAACGCGCAGCAGTAGTAGAGGAACCGTCTCCACGCCGCCTTCCTCCTCCGGGCGCCGGCGGCCGCCGCGACGGCCGCGGCGGCGGCGGCCTCCTTCTCCGCCATGGGCACCGGCGCGTCCGTCTTCCTCAGCATCTCCCACATGATGTGCACGTCGTGGTACTCGCACGTCCTCACCTCCTTCTTCAGCTTCCCCAGCCCTGCAGCGAGACATCAAGCGCAACCAAATCCATCAGAAAATATCCCCCGAAATGCATACTAACCGATCGCCGGCGAAGAGCTGGCTTACGTACCGCTGGTTCGCCGGAGGCCGAGGCGCGCGGCGAGGCCGAGCCACACCCTCTTCACCGGCACGGCAGCTCGGTCCATGCACATATTGGGCTCTCCTCTCCTCTCCTCTCTCTGAAACCCGGGAGTGTGTCGTCCAAGCTAGCTCTGAATAAGAAGCAGCTCCTGACTAGCTCAATGGTTGCGCTGCCCTGTCGATGCAACAGAGCCGTGACCAGCTTCACCCGTGGACGCGAGCTTTTATAGCGGGAGAGCGAGAGACTGGGGAGACAGACGAGCCGGGCTAGCTAGGTAGCCGAGTGCGCGTGCGATCATCAGGAGGAGAAACTTTTTTTTTTTGTGGGGAATCCGTCGGCGCGGCGTCGTCATCCGCTGATTTGGACGGGCGATCGCGCGGCTGCACGCAGTCAGTCAGTCGCGACGCGATGCGTGCACGCTGTGCTACAGGTGCGTGCGCGCGGCTTCCGCGCGGGTTCGGTCTGGTCTCGGTGCCGCGTGATGGATCATCCAACGGCTCCGTGCGCGGCGTGAGCTGTGGTGGTAAACTGGGCTGTGGTTGTACTGCGACTAACTGCTCCTCCGTGTATCCGCGCGAGAAAAAGGAAAAAAATTTGTTGGAAGTCAAGTTTGGTTTCGAGTTGGCCTTTTCAGACCGAAAAAAAAAAAGAGAAGGTGCTACTGTTTTGTTTCGTGATCCTCGACCTGTCTGATTCATCCATGTTACATCGAAAAAAAAAAAAAACTCACATGCGTACGTGCTTTTGTGTTTTGACTTACTGCTCTGCCGTGGCGTGAATGGGATGGCGCCCGGTATACACGTAGCGTGGCAGTTAATAACTATGTATCAATCCGAGAAAACCGTTTCACGCCTCGACCGACCGACTAGCTATAGTAAGCTAGGGATCGTTTTTCTACCTCTCCTTTTTCCTAAGAGAGACATATGTACTCGTCCTTGATCTTCGCCGATATATAGAAACATCCAGTTTGACAAATAACAATGTTTATTTGTTCCTTTAGACTTACATATCACTCATTGTACCGGCGCCATTACTCACGTTCAACTAGCTAGTACTACTACTAATCGAAAAGGCACGCACTTGTTCATTTCACCGAGAAGAAGTTCCGGGGGACATCACCACCGCCCGCTTGAAGAAATTAAACATCCGATGTGGTGTGCCGCAATGTGGGAGTGCCTTTTTAGCTAGTGCTCATGGGCCATGGCGGCCTACTCATGTTTGCAACATTAGATGTCTCGTCAGTGTCTCCTTTTTTTTTCATTGCAATTCATTCACCTTTCAGTACGGCTATACGGCTGCACGATATGAAAAGGCACGAGGCAAATTCCACAATCGAACGAAAAGAAAATGGAAAGGGGTTTGCAGATGCATTTCCCGTCGTAAGAGGTTAGCCGACCTGCTGAGATAGTGCAATGAGCTACCACTTTTTAATCGGCCTCTATATTTCCGTTTTGGAAATTAATCATGACCAGTCACAGTGTCATCATATAAGCTACGAGTAAATAAACTGTGGGCATGCGAAGAGAGTATAGCTCAACTGGTTAGGTTTCTTGTGGTGGGATCAGCCCACTCGGGTTCAAATTCTAGATTTGACACGGGTGCTCCGCTATTTATTCTTTCAGTGGTAGGCGACGTACCCCTCGATAGCGAGGCGCCTGTGGTGACTTTATCAATCTCAACATATGCCACCGAATTGAAATACCACCTCTTCTAGTACGCACGAATCTTAAAACAGATTCAACCGTCTAGAATTTACATGATGTAAAATATGTTTTTATAATAAGTTTGGTATGTAGTCCTTTGTTTCAAATATGCTTATACTTATAAGTTAACTTTAAAATTTTGAAACTTAATTGTAAAGGTAATTTAGTGGTTTTCCATCATAATTTATTTTGCAACAATTGTTTTTAATCGGTAAGGACATGTAAGTAAAAGTTACCACCAAAAACTAATTTTAAATTACTGATAAATGGTTCGTATAAATTTAAGTGTAAGGAAACAATAAGGAGCTTAGTTTAATTAGCGGCGGAAAAATGAAAAAATGATATTGGATACTCTTCCGTCACATAAAAAACTAACCTAGCTAGTGTCGGATTTGATTTATCACGTTCTAGTACTATGAATCTGAATAAACATATGTCTAGATTTATCGTATTAGAATATTTCACATTCGGTTTTTATTTATTTTTGATGGGACGGAAGGAGTAAATTAGGATAGATACGTTTGACTGCTTTGCATTCCGTGAGTGCGTCGGATGCGCGCGGTCATCTCAGTCAGTTATAGTTATCCCACTTGCGCCGCCGCCGAGTGGGTCGCTCTCAGGCGTCGCCGTCGCCGATGTGAACATACATCCGCGCTGTTGCATGCCTGCCGTCGCGCGCCGCGCCGCCGCAGCTGGCTGTCGCTCACGTCAAGCTATGAAACAGTTGGGAGATCGTGTCGACTGGCGCATCTCTCCCAGTGTAAACTGCCACACAGCTGCATCATGCCCTGCCCTTCCTCGGTGCGTCCATCTTGGACGCATCATGTCCGTGTCGGCGTCACGCCATCTCCGTCCTCCTGCGCGTGCGTGCGGTAGCCGGTAGTGTCCGTGCTCCGGAAAGGTGCCTGCTTTATGCGTCTCCAAACAGTCATGCCCCACTAGCAGAGATCAAGATGGATATAGCTAGCTAGACTCCATCAATTTCTTCAGTTCATCCTGGCAGTTGGGTAATGGCTAACGATGATGCGTTCACCAGCGTGGAGTCCAACTGATACAGTGATATTTGATGGGATTGATTTCCTTTTTGCAACCTGCGAATGTGCGATTGAGATGATGCTTGCTTGTGTGTCCAATCATGAACTGCACGAGTGCTGTGCTGTAATCTCTTGGGATTCAGTTATATCTATCCTAGTTACTCTGACGCCGTGGTGAAAGATTCTCGGATATCTGAACTTTGGAACATACGTAATGTACAAGTGGATCGATTCATCGATTTGTGGCCTTCTGCTTGGACTCTTACATGTCACCACTCACCAAATTAAAGCAGGCATCGAATGATCATAATCGTATCAAGGATTGCAGTATTAGTAGGCTACTGCTACTGGCGGCGCACCACTTGATACTTTAATCGCCTGAAACTGCGGTGCTTATCCACTAGTAAGCCACTTTGAGTGTCAGGGCTGAAGAGGATTGAAAGAAGGCAGACAATTCAGACACATGGGTTTAATGCATAGATTGGTTTCTGACGATCAACTTAATTTACAATTTAGCATGATGAATTAAATCAAGTTTGCAACTTTTTGGGCGACGCTGAAGTGACGAAATGTCCTTTTTTTATCTGTTCTTTTTGTGGTTATCTGAGTATCTGACTCCACGGAGTTACATGTTTGTAACCTTTTGTTGTTCTTTTTGTTGTCCTTTGTCACCGTGACAAAGTTATCCGGCCGGCCTCATCCATGTTTAGTTCTGGGTGTATGACAACGTGGATGTCATGTCAAAGTTGGCAACTCGGCATAGATTAATGCCTTAAGGCTGAAAGTTAATGGTTTTATTCTGCTGGAGTGCTGGACTGAATGTTACTGTTAGAATACATGTACTCTCTTTGTTCTAAATAAATGAAAACAAATCTAGACATGTTCTTATCTAAATTTATCTTTTGAGAAGTTGTCTTTTTCTAAGACAGGAGAGTACTATAGTAGTTGTCTCGAACTCATTGATGCATGCTAGACGACGCCATAATCATATAGCCCCTGTTAACTTGTCAAGCAGGAGAAATAAATAAGTAATGGACAAGTGGCTTCAGAAAATGCATTACTCTCCGCGTCCTGTGCCAGTTTAGGATTTGCTGCAGACCTGCAGTTGAGTGTGGAAATTGTGGATTGATTTACGCCATATCCTTGTATAGTTGTATTCAAGTCACTTTCTGATGAGTGTGCAACTGTGCACGCTTTGGTGTAAATACCGTAGCTGACTAGTAATACTGCATTTCTGCTCTACTTCTCGCTGCTTGTCTGGATCAAGCCTGTGATCTTGCCTGATCTTATTTTCAATCGTCGCTGAAAGTGATGCCCATGCACCCAAAAATCCATACGCATGCAGCCATGCAGATGAAAATGACAACATGTTCAGATAATTTATCTTGCTCCCATAGTTAAAAAACACAATACATTTGGCCTAGCTAGGTAATTTAATTGATTCACCACTATCAGATGCACAAAATAATCTTAATTTCTGGTTTCCAATATAACTTTCTGATCGACTGATTAAAACTTTTGCTCTAAAAAGCTAGTTGTATATTTTTCAGAACTTCAGCGCTGCAGGCTGCAGCTAAAACTATTTATGAACAATTGAGAGAACCGCAGTGGCCGCCGCTGTCCGCCGTCGTCGTGCCGACGACCATGCCGCCCGCGGCGGCGTCAGATGAGCATCGCGCAGTCGCGGCGGATATTGCCCTGCGACGGGTCGGTCTTGACGCCGACGCGGCCGAGGTTGGTCATGGCGGCGACGAAGGCGAGCTCGAAGTCGGAGCTGTTGGCCGCCCAGGCGTCGACGGTGGGGCGCGAGCGGTCGTCGGAGTAGAGCACCTGGTCGGAGGTGAAGAGGCCCATCCCCTTCTGGAGGTTGACGAAGTACTGGTTGTCGAAGGCGCGCGGCGTCACCGGGTCCAGCTCCAGCGCGATGTTCGGGTCCACGCCGGCGGGGCACGCCGCCTGCAGCTGCGACGCGTACCCGGCGTCCATGGTCGGGTCCACCGCCGACGGCTGGATCCGGCTCGCGAATGTGCCGCAGTGCGCGAACCCCACCGTGTGCGCCGCTGCCAAAAGAAAAAAACGAAGCTTTTTTTAGTTTTTCCGTCAGAATTCTGCACAGATCTTCAGAAAGCGTGGACAAAATTACGAGTTTACAGATGCACAGATAAATCATGTTAACTTTTTTTTTAGTTTATCTGAACATGTTAACTTATCACAGAGTCATCGTACATGTGGCCCTGTTTAGTTCCAAAGTTTTTTTTCAAACTTTCAACTTTCTATCACAACAAATCTTTTATACACATGACTTTTTTATCACATCGTATCAATTTCATCGTAGCAATTTCTGTGAACTAAACAAATAGTTACTGTATGAATCTCGTGAAGTTATGATCCATCATTCCAAGGTAGAAATGGGACAGTGTGACAGACAAACACATGCAGTTCTGCCCACACCTGTTGATTCCTATTTTGGATGATATAGTACTGCTATGGAAACAGCTGCAGAATTGCAATGCTACTAGTAGAACAGAACACTGAACTACTCCACTCATGCTATGAACTACTCCTACCTAGAACAACCGAGTAAAATGGATTGGCTAGTTGGCAGCATGACAGTTCATGCGTTTTTCAGGAGAACCCTGAATTTGCTTCTCTTCTATCCTGCCGTTTGTAGGAGTACTGCGTGGCACTGATATCAGAGGATTAGTTTTCTTCTGTTTTGACAGCTCATTTGGCAGGCCCGTAGTCATAAACGGGTCGACATTAAGGAGTTGGACGTTCCCTCAGCAGCAACCTGCCTTCAGGGTTTCTGATAGCACTAGTACAATAATACAAGGCTGACCTCTTTTTCACGTGCAAGCAACGGCATCCAGGCGTCCTTCAGCCAGTCTCCACATTGACTCCTCTTATATCTATTATTAAGTACTATCACCGAATAATCAGCTAGCTACAGTGTCACTCACCCAATGGTTTCGCTCACTATGATGATGCTGTCTGCTCCTCTAATCTGTAGGGATTAAACGTTTTTGTACTGACCAACAATTCTCCTGAGCCCACCCAAAATTCTGGCTTTAATTGCACAGTTGAGCGTTGGATTTGGGCCCCTTTGCTTCACTTGTAAGATATGAAATGAAACAAAGCACATGGAGAACTAGTATGTACTCCTAGGCTGTGTTTAGATCTAAAGTTTGGATCTAAACTTCAGTCCTTTTCTATCACATCAACATGTCATATACACACAACTTTTCAGTCACATCATCTCTAATTTTAATCAAAATCCAAACTTTGCGCTGAACTAAACACAGCCCTACTTGCGTTCCGCAATTCCACTAGTACAGATAGCGGTTACTGTTAAATAACTGTATAATTATTACTTATTGCTTACCAGATAAAGCGATCATGTCGGTCTGG
The DNA here is from genome assembly GCA_000338895.3 of Oryza meridionalis. NCBI lineage: Eukaryota > Viridiplantae > Streptophyta > Magnoliopsida > Poales > Poaceae > Oryza > Oryza meridionalis. The sequence continues at coordinate 35,716,696 of CM002526.2, read as the reverse complement.
GACAGGTTGTTCGCGGCGAACAGCGATGTCAGCTGGTCCAGGTTGAACGACGGCGGCGGCAGCTTCCCGTCGACGCTGCTCGCCGTCGAGCTCAGCCCATCCAGCCTCCCGAGCTCCACGGCGTACGACGGCCCGCCGGCCTGCACGATCCAAAAAGAAAAAAAAAAACAGAGCTTTTTCAGTGTGACTTTACAGGGGATCTTCCGAAAGCTCGGAAACTTTTCTATGGATCTCGGCAGAAAGGAGCCTAATTTGTCGAGGATTTGTGTCATGTGCGTGCACGTACCAGCGCAATGACGTCTCGGGTGGCCATGACCAGGATGTCCGCGCAGGAGACCTGGTTGGTGCACTGCGGCACGGCGTCGACGGCCGCCCTGGCCTTGATGACCGTGTCGAAGCCGTCGCCGGCGAGGGAGAGGTTGTTCGGGTGGTCCTTCTCCGCCGTGTTGTTCCCCGACGACACCACGATCACCGACGCGTCGCATCCCTGCACCCACATTCACACCCAGGCCACTTCAATTCATTCTCCTGACCTGACTCGAGCGAGAAATCCATGGAGGAATCGGTGGATGTATGTGAGCTAGCTAACCTCGACGAAGCAGTCGTGGAAGAAGAGGCGGACGGTGGCGCCGACGGCGACGGACGTCTCCTGCACCTTCTTGGTCACCGCGTCGCGCACGATGGTCTCGACGTCGGGGCACACGCTGGCGTAGTAGTCCCGCTGGAGCTGCGCCACGACGCCGCTCCCGGCGGCGGCGACCGCCAACATCACCACCAGAATCCGAATCCCGGCTCCCATGTCGTGCCGGCCGCTAGCACTAGCTCACCCAACCCAACACGCACTACTGAGAGTCTGAGACACACCACCAGCGCGCGGCCGCGGTAGAAGAAGAAGAAAAAGGTGGAGACGACGAGGAGCGTGTGCGAGTCGTGCGTGCGCAGTGCCGCAGTGGCTGGTAGCGTAGTTATGGTCGAGTGATGTAGACTCCAAGTCTCCTCGGAGTGGGGGAAGGTGAGGTGAGGGGGGTGCATGGACTGACTCGCGTCGCCGGGGTAGTTAGCGTGGCGGCGCGCGCCGAGATGCGTGCGGGCGCGGCGCGGCGCGGTGGATGCATGCCATGTCCACGGACCACGGCCGCGGCGAGCGGAGAGGGGGATCTAGAAGCGACGTGCTGACCCCCACGTCTCGCCCACATGCGCGTGTTCTATCCGGGGGCGGCTTGGGCTCTCGCGGTCGCGGCCACGGGCGTGTACTGTGGTAGACGGGGATACGGCTGTCCGGAGGGGACGCTCGCGTCGCGTCGCGTGCGTTGCCAACATGTGTAAGCACGGCCGCCCCGCCCCGCACATGGCGCGGTTGGTGCGTAGCTGCATATGCTCCGCGCATTAAAAATTTCCGGTTCCTGCAGGCAGCAGCAAGAACGGCACGAGTAGCGGCAGCTCTTCATTGCAGCGAGTTTAGTTAGATTTTGTGTGTGATTCGAGTTGTTTTAGTGTAGATTACGGTTAAATTTAAGCGTACTGTTTTTGTACATTGGGAGTGATCTGGCAACTTGTTTAAAATGCAAGCTCGAGAAGCACTTGATCTGAACTTTGAAATAGTAACATGGAAATTAACGAGGCTGAAGATAAGCATGTGATGAGCTGATGATGAAGGCACATGTACCACGCAATGTATGTATGGGAGCCGGCCGGCACCGGTCAAAGCACACATTGCAGTTTCGTGCACAACTGTACACTCTGATTAGCCGACGCGATACTCGATGCAGCGGATGGTAGCTTCTGTGCTGCTGCCCCTCTGGAAAGGCAAATGCGGCCAAGAATGGTGAGTTGTTCGTAGGTTCGTCGTGCGTCCCGGAGCAGGTTTGTATTATTGCAGACGGCGAGGCCCAGCTACTCTAACACGTACTCCTACCGGCGTCACAATTCTGGATTGACAATTACAAGTAGTAGTAGGCATCCGAAAAGGAGGCATGTATAATTGGTGTCATGGTGTGTACTGTATTCATCAGCGTTTCGCCTCATCAGAGTTGGTCTGTTTCTTCCTATTGGCTGCTTGTCAGAAAATGTCACCACTAGGCAGCTATTATGATCCGCTAATTATCAGCTTGATTTGCACACTTCCTTCAGGAACATGATGTTCCATTAGCCGAGTAACCCACGCAATGTGGATTAAAAAGGACCTTTGATGTACAGAAATGACATCGTTTTGATCTGTGAGAACGACGTCAGACATGCTAATCCACTCTCCCCGCGCCCCCTCTAACGGCTCAATGCTTTTCAGGCCGTTTCCTTTCTCCATCATATCATCAACATTTTGCAAATCTCCCAACTGTAGATGGGCCGCCGGCCCACGGTTTTCCACACTGGTTATTTTCAGCGTGACATACTCCCTTCGAAAAAAAAAAAAAAAATCAACCCCCTCCTAATCCGAATTTATTGTAAGGGGTAACATCATCTCCTAGTTTGAGTTTTTATGGGAAGGAGAGAGTATATCCTGAGTCCTGAAAAAAAATCCAAAGAAAACATATCATATCAAACGAAAACGACATGCAAAACAAATCAAACGCTCATACTCATGTAACAGCAACAGTTTGGGCAGCCGATCAATCGGAAGTGCATATGAAACTCGAATGCAGTTTTGGACAGTAGCAGACGTCACGGATTCTGATCGTTACATGGATGTGGCCGTGGAAGTTATCCGGCACGGGACAAAGATAACGAAAACAATGAAACGGAGCGAGGCGACTTTGCTGGGTTTGGTTGGGACGTCAATTCGTCGGCGTCGGCGGTTGCAGGGGGACGCGCGCGTACGTACGTAGGCGTAGCAAATCACCGTAATATTTGGGCTGTGTTTAGTTCCTTTCAAAATTAAAAGTTTGGGTTGAAATTGGTACGATGTGACTAAAAAGTTATGTATATGACAAGTTAATGTGATAAAAAAATTGGAAGTTTGGATCCAAAGTTTATATCTAAACACAGCCTTAGCCATTCGCACGGGGCGGCTTCAGAGATTTTGCCCTGGCGGTGGTGGAGTTGGAGTCGGGGGGAAGCGCCATGTATGACACGGCACCGAAGGATTTGTGTTAGTACACTTTTTCGCAAGACGCGCGTGCGTCGTTTACTTGAAAAAAAAAAGATCACATCGTTTTAAAGTTTTTTTTTTCACGTTAAAACGTCGCCTAGCTGTACTGGTCCGTTGGTCATGTCGTTCGTTGTCTGAAATACTGAAACCGTCAAGGTTGGCTCTGTTTTTTTAAAATATATATAAAAAAATGACAATTGCATAATTGAAAGGGCAAGTTTTGGGGGCTGTTATTTGGTTTTTGTTAGGAAATTAATCAGGCTTGCTGTGGTAGTAAGAAACTAAGAATGGAAGGATGGAAGTTTTGAGTACTAGTATTCGGTGGACTTGATAGAAGACTAGATGGCAGGGGAATTATAATGGGAGTTTTCACTTTCTTCAGACTGTTACCCACCATCACCATGACGGAGTAGTGCCGTGCCTTAGCCCTTAAGTCGACTTCCGGCCCAATAATTGATCCGTAGATTGGCGAATTCAGAGTCACCAATAATTTATCGGAAATATCAAGAATATGGTGATTGTACACGAATTCGTCAAAGGAATGTTGCGGCTTGAGATTGAGAACATAAGCAATTCATCACTAACTGCTCTGCAGTTCCATCCAAGCAACTGTTCTAGGTTAATTCTGTCATCACACATCAAAATCTGTCTTTTGTTGATAGTGTAGTATTTATTCACTTATTACTTCATTGAATCCAAATTATGTGCAGAAATACACATATTTTAACACAACGAATTGAACAAGACCGATCGATCGATGTACAAACAGAAAACTGACAAACCCAACGAATCACTCCTTTGCAATCTATATACGTGTCAACACACACATTTTCAGTCGATCGTGTATACACAATCTACAAATGGTCCGTAGTCGTCGCCGTCGTGGTGCCATTTTTCTCAGTTGAAGACGTCACACTGCTTCCGGATGTTGCCCTTGCCGCCGGACTTGACCCCGACGCGGCCGAGCTTGACGATGGCGTCGGCGAATGCCTTGTAGAAGTCCGGCGTGCTGGCCGCCAGTGAGTCCACCGTCGGCCGCGTGCGGTTGTCGGTGTAGAGCAGCTCGTCGGAGGCGAGCAGGCCGCCGCCGTCCTGCAGGTTCCGGTAGTACTGGTTGTCGAAGAGCGCCGGCGTGGCCTGGTCCATGAGCACCATCATGTCCGGCCCGCCGTCGGGGCACTTGCCCTTGAGGAACGCCGCGTACTTCTCGTTCAGCGTCGGGTCCGTCGGCTGCGACGGCGGGTTGTAGCGGTACAGCCGGTCCGAGAACTTGCTGCAGTGCGCCAGCCCGACGCTGTGCGCCGCTGCATGCGTACACCGAGTCCGGTCAGTCATTGCGTCGAACACATGGCGGGGGATGCGTGGGTTTGTATAGTATAGTGTGTGTCTTTGTCGCACCTGAGAGCGCGACCATGTCAGAGATGTTGAGGCCGTTGGCTTTGAAGATGGCGACGAGCTCGCCGAAGGTGTTGTTCGGCTGCGGCAGCTTGCCGGCGACGTTGCTGGCGCTGGACCTCATGCTGTCCAGCCTGCCCAGCTCCACCGGGAAGAATGGCCCACCGCTCTGCACGAATCTTGCAGTGTCTGGCATGACCGATTGATTACTTAGGAAGCTGGAAGCGTGCGAGTTGGTGTAGCGCGTAGCGTACCAGGGCGATGGCGTCGCGCGTGGCGATGGCGAGCACGTCGGCGCAGGAGACCTGGTCGGGGCACGCGGCCTCGACGGCGGCCTTGGCGCTCCTCACCGTCTCGAATCCCTCGAACGCCAGCGAGAGGTTGTCGGGCGCGTCCCTCTCCGCCGTGTTGCCCGCCGTCGACGTGATCAGCACCGAGCCGTCACACCCCTGCACGCCACGCCACGCCACGCCGCACACACGTCAGTCAATCGAGATCGCCATGCTTGACACATCGCCGATTAATCAATCAAGCAAAGTGTTTGTACATCGACGAAGCAGTCGTGGAAGAAGAGGCGGACGGTGGAGCCGATGGTGCGGATGGTGGCCTGCATCTTGTCCTTCACCACGCCGAGCACGATGCTCTCGACGTTGGGGCACGTGCTGTTGTAGTAGTCCGTCCTCAGGTCGGACGCGCCGAGCTGCGCCACGGCGGCGACGACGAGCAGCGCCATCCACCACGACGACGACGGCCGAGCCATCTTGCTAATTAAACCTCTTAGCATAAGTGGTGAAAGACTTCACTTTTCGGGGACATTTATATGGTGGTTAACAGGCGAAGTGCGACGAACAAGTTTTCGTTGAAAAAAAAAGTGATGATCAAGTGTGGTGTGCAAGATTTTGTCACACTGTGGAAAAAAAAGAAAATGAGAAAGTTGACATTGTTGATTCACTGAGAGGTGTGTTATTGTTGTATTCGTGCGTGTATTTTTGTCCACTCTTAAGACTGATTCTTGATCCATATGCATGCATACAGATGCTTCTTAATGATTCTTTTCTTTTGCTTTTTTTTAACCTTGATGGAAGGAACGTTGAATGATTTGTTGGTTGTTGCGTCATGGAATGAATTTTGTGCATTAACTGATTAGCTAAGTGTGATTCTCTGGGACTAAATTGCTTCATGCTCACACACTTACGAATAGACCGACAATAGCGATGTCCACTGTTTTATGTCCAAAGGAAAGTAACTGAAAATTATGTGTTTTACTGATTTATGGCGGTAATTTATGTCAATAAACTAACTGAAAGTCTAGATTTATCAAATAGAACATATGATGAATAAAATGCTCTTTTCCTTTTTCAAGAAAATGGATAGACAGTTAGACACACTAGTATTCACCCAAGGAAATTGATATCCATACCATTCCTAGGGCATAGAACCCGAGAGTCTCACTACGGTGTTCTATACTAGTAGTAAAAAGTAATCTGAACCGTTGATCTCGTTTGATCAAAGGGTTCAGATCTATTTATACTATCATCCTAATTAACGGTAGTACAAATATGAAGAGATATTATTGTAAAAAAAATAGGTGTGGAGAGATATAATCTTCATTTAGCAGTGACTAAGCTTTTTTTCCCTTTTTTTGAGCTTTCTCGATGAAATATGAGCGATGCCAACACAATGGATGATCATATATTGATTTAGTCAGGAAAAGAACATGAATGATAAAGTAACTTCTAATCATTGTATTAGTAATTTACTTATTTTACCTCTAATAATACCGGTAATATAATAATACAAGTATAGAACACCGGAACATCGCTTAAACCCTGACATGTGTGAAGGCAACTTTGTAGAAACATGTTGAGGCATACAAAATCTTACTAACAATTACTGGTTGCAATTGTGTAGAATCCATCCAGGACGCATGCATCAAGCTGTAGAAGTTTAGCATTTGTAAACATCTTTGTCCAAAGCATGACACTTGTGACTAAAAAAATAATACGGTGGTAATTCAATGAGTAGTTTTTAAATCCAGGTCCTTTTCACTTATCCAGCTAGCTCGATGATAGTGTTTTTATGAGATAGCACATCAATCCACTGTCACATGACTATCATCAAGAAGCTTGCCTGCAAATTTATTGTACTACATCATATCTTTCACTTCTATTGCAGGGGATAAACTATAGATGCTTTCTTGTGAGATTAAGATTATATTGCTCCATGATGCTTCTGCTGTCTTGGCTCATGGCCATTTTGGCTTAAATTGACTTAATCATGTAATAGCATTTTTTTTATACATGAATGAAGCAATTATCTGACTGAGACTGAGAGCCTTGCTACGTGGCTTGGATATGTATCTAGCCAACTGAGACATACCAACTACCAGTGCTACGTAAAGGTCTGACCTTGTTCTTATGGGATAACTAACTGAACACTCAAATTAATTAAGTCACTTTTAAGCCGCATTTTGATGTACATATACTAAACATCCTAAACACAACGGTGTTTAGATAATAATAAAATGATTTCTTTACCAGTTGTCCAACGTACATCGATGACACGCCACGCGTGAACTGCGAGAAAACTGATCATAAGATTCAAAAATAAGTGCATACTTCCGAGAAATAAATAAGCGAACGTCAAGTAGCCAAGTCAGCTTCTTGGAGAGATTTTTTTTTATGTAAAGAAACATGGCGACTTGAGGAGATATCCCAACATTTTCTGGGCAACATTCGTGTATTGTCATCCAAGATAAAGTTTTTAAGTAATTAGTTCCCTTTCTTTGCGAGGTGTAAAGCACTTTGTGTTTCTTGAGAAACCGGGTAAGATCAGTCGGCATTCATGAACCACTCGAACACACGATTTGAAAATGCTAACATTTTTCAAATCCAAGGGTCCATGGACCATGGCCTAAAAACTTAGGAAAAACTTTATAGTGGATCAAGACATAGACCCAAAGTCCAGCCTTGCCACTGGCCCGGTCCAACCATTTAGGCCCAACTACCTTTTTATAACTCGATAAAAAGGCAGTGCAAATTTTCCATTTCACAGTGGGTAATTGCCGGGAAATCCGTACAAAACTTGTTCCACTTTAGTGTAACAAATCATGCAGTTTGAGTGTTTGACAAACAGCAACACGTACGGTTCACCTAATTACAGTAGAGTAAATTCAGTGTAACACTTGCACATTCAGAATCGAATGTCATTTTCAGAATGATGGTATTCGAAACACGGAAGGGGTGAATTTCTGCATTCTGAAGTCTGACATGAAAGATCAGTCACTGAGTCACTCCTTGAATCAGTCTTCAAACTGTAAAACATAGTACTAGAACCATTTTCAGCCAAGCAGAAAATCTCAGGCTTAGCATTTGTTGCATCTGCGCATGGATCACAGATCTCCAAGCTGAGTGGTGTCAAGATCATATTGGCTTTGGGACCCATGTTTTTGTGTATGTGTGTGTGTGCTATGCTGCTGTTCAAAGCGAACTGCTGCTGCTGCCTGTGGGGTACTACTACTCCTAGCTCTTTTCTTGCCCTGATCAAAGCGAACGCCTCATCGACAACAAGTCATCCTCTCTGCATCCGGTGCTGTGCTTTGCGAGGGCTACAAGACGCATGTTTCGTGGTGCTTTTGCTGGCCTGGCTAGCTTTAAGGTTGCAGTATATTCCCTTTTGAACACTGCATATGTACTGTGTCACTGTACATATGGATCACTTTCTTTCTTACTTACTTTTTTTGACATGGATATATATAGATTACTAATCCGGTTATACATTTTTATTGCTCAAGGAACATCCCATGTTTCTTATATGTCACCTAAATAGTTGTATTAGTTCATAAACATGCAATGTCAAACTCGACCTTTGCGAGATTTAGCAAAAGAACAAATTAAACTGAAACTAGTTAACATACACTCACATTTAAATTTATTATGTTACAACTTGTAAAAATCGAATTTAAACTTGTGTATTCGTGGGGTAATATTTGTCATGTTAATCAATTTTGTCTTTATTTTTCTTCAAAAGTTTTATAATCATATAGATGACATGCAAGAAGTGTGATGGTATTCTTTCGAGGGATGAAAACACTTTCCCTACTAATACGGAACGTGTTTTCAGTTTGACTGGTACAAAATAATGATGATGCTGTTGAATAGAGGATTAGATTCTATGTAATTCAAGATTAATTTGTGAAATTAAACAATAAAATATGGAGAAGAAAAATAACTGTGTTTCTTACTCCAATGGATGTGGTTGCTTTAAGGAACATTCTGATGTCAAGAAAGGGGCTCTTGCTGTGCTTTACTGGAAAGACAAGGAACAACACAGTTGTGGAAGGGGGAAAAAGAGAGAAAGATAAGAGAATAACATGAAAGTAACCATTTCATTGCACTGATTTGATTGGGAATATATACAAGAGAGAACACCAGGGAGACTGTCAGTTTAGCATCATGCCATGATGCTATCAGGCTTATCGCTAAAGAATAATCTGTCAGTAATTAAGTTATTATATATATTCTTATCCTGGCGCCTGGCCATCTCCATGATGATCCCTAACGGCTGAACATGATAGCCTCGGCACAAGGCACAAGTGGAATGTTAGGGTTTCTCATGGCATGATGAGGTCACTGAGCTGCAGATGGAACTCATGGAACGCAGGCTTGGTTCTTGTTTAGGTCACTGGATTCAATGTGCTTTTGGGGAAAAGTTCAGCACTGAATTTAAGTAGCTATAGGTTTAGCTTGTGGATTGCTGCCAAGCATGCATCGCTCTCATCATTCTTCCCCATTTCACCGCCGTATCAAACGGAAACTACTGTCAGAATTATCCAAACAAATAAACAATCCTAATCTGCTCTGAATTTGATCAAACTGTTCCCAAACTGATGAACTCAATACACTGCATTAGTATTAGCTGTATTGTGTTGGACACTTGGACTGTGCATCTTGCACGGCGGCATGATGCAAACCGAGTTCAGCAGAGGAAGCATTAGTGCCTCTGGCTGTTACTTGCCAAAGTGGTTACTTGTTTTTACAGAGAGTGTGGTGGTGGCTGTAGGGATAGGAGGACAAGGGGGACAGTGGCTTTCTCCCCTTTCCACAAACTTTCTGCTGTTTTGCTCCTTTTGATTCCTTCTTTAAGCTTGTCAACCTTCCATTTTCTTTCCACAGTGTTTCAGTCAAAGCTGTGTCTGCGTACTTGAAGCCATGGATCTTATATGGCTGTGAGAAGGGAGAATGTTTTGTGTTTAACTTCTATTTTGTGTTTTTTTTCTTCCCTCACCTCCCCAGGTTCTTTCACCTTTCTAGGTGATATTGTAAATACTCTCTCCTCCTTAATATACTTCTAGCTTAGGCTGTCTTCGGTTTAAAAGAAAAAACAAGGGAGAATGTTCTAACCCTCACGTGCATCATGTGTTTTGAGCATAGTCAAATGTTAGACCTATCTGGTAATATAATGTATCCTTTTATCAAACTTCTTCAAATTTTATGGTTTTCAATCATACGAGGAAATGCATATGTCTAACTCGTAATAGTAGTTATCTCGTTGCCGTACCTATGAAAATATTAATATTTCTTTTATAAAGTGTGCTAATCAATTTGTTAAGTATGAAAATGGAGAAGCCACTACACCGAAGAGACGGGTAGCACTCATCCGACTTGGCATAAGGAGAAGGGACCCTCACTTGTTCATGTAAAAGCATATCGGCTAGTAGACCATAGTCTAAAACAAGAGAGAACGAGAGATGGCGAGATATACATTGTCTTGCTCCTAGCGAGCATACGTGAGATGCCTTGGCGCCTCATTGCTTGTCTTGCAACAGTCATCCCTTCAATAACCGATGTGTTAGTCAATCGCTGCATCTCCATAGGGGACAAGAATACCGATAAATTAGTGCGTGGGTTGCTCTTCAAGCTAATCGTGGTGATGACATGACGCCGATAATGTGTCTACACCGTTAGTAAGTTCTATCCACCCTATTAGGGCTTATTCAGATTAATGTCATTTTAAACCATAATATGTTTTTTAAGTTATCAAATATGTGCTTCCATTCAGTTTGTTGCCAAACTTTAATACATACATAAGAAATCCTACCAAAATTTTAGCATTGTCAAAATTTACTCTATAATCTAAATAGTATCGTGGTCAGCTGGCCCCAACCCCTTAGATAAAAATGTGAGCCGAACTGCCAAATCCGAGGCATACGAAGACACACGGGGTGGCCTAGAATGAGACGGTGCCGAGAATCCGATCTGGCCCATTAAACCGGGGCCCATGGGCTGGTGATGTACTCTAGGCCCATTGAGAATGCGGGCCCCGCCACCTGGCCGGAGTGCACCTCTCGCTTGCGGCAGCGCGTGCGCCGTTGTCGGCCGCGTCACCCTCGGTTCCATCACACGCGCCTCAGCGCCGTTGGAAAGCCGACGCCGACGACGCCGTCTGCTAGTGCTACCATTCAACTTTCAACTACTTCAAGCTCTACAAATCTACCGACATAAACAAGAAAGGGATTTTAAAAAAAACATTTTATTATATATAGAAAATTTCATGGGAATAGATATGCTGAAGGCATTAAACGATTCTTAATCTTAACAAAATATCAGCTAATTGAACTAAGAAAACAATTTTCATAATGAAACCGAACAGCAGAAGAGGAGCTGATCGACAAAAAAAAAAAAAGAAAGGTTCAGTTCTGTTAATCATACCAAATGAAGCAAAGCACACCTACTTGTCATTCTTTTGAAAGAAGACTATTCTGTTCTTTTCAATTGTGGGGAAGAAACCAAGAAGTGCCGATTTGAATTAACCAAATACTAAAGCATTCACCACTACATTCGTCAGGGACTTGTTTAGTTGCTTCGCTGAATCTTACATGGCCATGCATGCTATGCATGGCCACCTTTCAGGTTTCAGCTCTTCTTTTCTTGTAAGCGCACTTAGGGCTTGGCTAACTTGCCCTACATGGCCTGTGGGAGTAACAACGTGACATGATGGTTGAAGCTGAAAAGGAACTTTTTGTTAGTCTAGTAACACACAATTTGTCTGGCTCAAAACACTTTTGTTTTGTGCTAAACTGCTAATGCCACTAGCTCCCAATTGCCATTAGATAGAAATTAGGAATGTACCTCAGGTAGTCAGGTGTGAGGACTGAGGAGCAATGGCAGAATGGCTAGCTGCTGGACCACTTTGCTTGCTTGGCCCCCATGAAGCACTGACCGGATACTAGATAACCCTTGCCCCAAATCATGCATGATAATGACCACTGAATGGTCCATGGAAAATTTGTGCACCCACTTACTGGTCATGGAGCCACAAAATGTCACAGAAGTGTTTCTTTCACCATCATGAACAATGCTTGATCACCTTTAAAGCAGCCAAATGCTGTCCATTAAGACCTACAATCAGAATTCAGAACTAGTTGCACGCATTGGAGAAAAGTTGCTCATTCTGCCAATGCGTTTCATGTCCTAGCACCATATGTCTGATTAGCACACTTCTTTTAAAGGGAGTATACCTAATCAGTACTTGATCTTTCTCCGGTAACAAGTTGAAGTTGCAAGAACATGGCCAGTATAACAGAGTTACAGAGCTCTTCCTGCTGTACCTACCAAGCTCTTACTTTGAAATTAAAACAGGGTTTTTATGGAGGAACAGGACTGTCAGGTAGAAAACGATTTAAAGTTGGTGTTGCCGGCTTGTGTACGTATCTGTAGTACGTACATTTCAAAAGAAGTTCAATGACGTATGGTTGTCATCCAAAAGCAATGTACTGTCCATTTGGCTCCAAAAGCTTGGATTCATCACACACCCATTTTCCTCTATGCTTAATCTTTTACTGACACATGTAATACAGGTAGTTAGTTTCTTAATCCATGTCATGTCCCTTTGCTTGCTTCCTTTGCTTTCACTCCTGCTGCTCGGCTCAGCTGCAAGAACAATGCCACAGTACTGCATTGTTTGGCATGCTTACAGGGGGGTGACTAATTAAAATACCACTGTGAAAGGAATCTTGCATCATTCATGTCTTGTCCCCTTAAACTTTTTTCAGAGATAGGGATGGAGGTAGTAGGAAGGAGATGATGGTCTGTTTCTGTTGGTGTGTGAGGCTTGAGTTGTGTATAAAAGGGAAAGCCTGTGGCCTTTGGAAGCATACAATGATCAGAAATTGAGAGTGAGAGGAGGAGAGAGCCAAGTTAGTTAGAGCTCAGTATAGGAAACAGTCTTGGAGTCACTTCTCTGACATAAAAACTGATAGAGCAGTTATAGGTGAGAAATTGGTGCTCATTCCTTTTCCTTCATCTGATTTGCTCATCAATCTTCAATATTCTCTTCAATCATTCTTGAGCTTTGGAGTGGAGTTTGCTATGATGTTGGTCTTTTTTTCAGGCTTTTTGACCTGATATGTGAAGCATGCTTTGAATAGAACTTATTTCAGAATACAGTTACTCTATCTTTCTTTTCACCAGAGAACCAACAGAGAGATTTTAGCCTACTGTTGGTCTTCCATTTCCATGCTACTATTGCGTTTTTAGATTCTAATCCCAATACTTATATCCCTGTAGTTGCGTTGTACCAAAGATTTCAGTTTTGTTCTTAGTTTTTTTTTTAAGTTCATTTCGTTCAAAAACTGTATATATTACAGATACAAGAGAGGCTTATCTGCTACTTCACGCAGGCCCAGCGAAGAAGCATATCTTCCTTCACTAATGACAATGCCGATGGAGCAAGTCTTCGAGCACTACGACAAAGACACCCTAAAGATGGCCATGCTGAAGCATGAAGAGACTTTCAGACAGCAGGTGATATAAAAATACCTCGATATTTCAAAAGCTTGAATTTGTTCATATAAAGAACAATGTACTGATTAAAGTTTCTTGATTTTGATTTGCAGGTTCATGAGCTCCATCGTCTGTACAGAATTCAGAAGCTTCTGATGAGAGACCTGAAGAGGGAGCTCAAGAGCCAGAGCAACATGTCAACCTCCTCCCCGAACGGCTTCGCCGAGTACAGCAGAGCCGCACTGGACGCCATGCGCTCCTACGAGCAATGCTACGGCGCGGCCACTCGCCGCAGCGCCGCCGTCCACCACCACGCAGCGGCGGCGGCGGCTGCCCGCGCGGCGCTGAGCCTCGTGCCGGCGGTCGAGTACACGCAGAGCCCTGAGGAGGAGGACGCGGAGGAGACCGACGACGACGAGGAGGCGGCGGCGGCGGCGGAGCTGGAGCTCACGCTCGCCGTGGGCACCGCCGCCAGTGCCAAGAAGAGGTACAACCGCAACGAGTACCACTCCCCCGGGCAGAGCTTCTCGTCGTCGTCGACGGAGTCCGACGTGCTGGTCACCGGCGCCCGGGACGCGGACGCGGCCTCGCCGCCGTACCACCACAAGCGGAGGCCGGCTCCGGCTGCGGCGTTCGATGTGGTGCAGGTGGACGACGGCGGCGTGCAGGCGCCGCCGCCGCCGCCGCTGCTGTTCCACTGGCTCAGCCTTCGGATGGCATGAGAGAGAGAGGAAGGAGAAGCACGAACGCGTGCATGCATGTACTGTCTCATGGTCGGCCGGGCGGCCAGTGTCAGCCAGCACGCAGCTGACTTCTTGTCGTCGTTCAGTTGTACTCCTCCACGTTTCTTTGATTTGCTTCCAGCTTGGTTAATGGATCAAGTCTAGAAAAATAAGTTAACTTGTAGTTGAGGGACAATGTAGAAGCAGCTACTTTCCGAAACAGGGAGGAGAATGTACTTGGACCTTTTTCAGATGAAGTTCTTTTTCCACGAACGCGTAAAATAATTTTACGTTAATATATTAAAAGAAAGTAGAGTTTTAGTTACACAATACAACCAACTAGAAGGTTATTTTTGGGGGAAAGGAAAAAATGAAACTAAAAAAAATAATAAGAAGACTAGTACTCCCTCCGTTCCATTCGTTCCATAATATAAGGGATTTTGAGTTTTTGCTTATAATATTTGACCACTCGTATTATTAAAAAAAATTTGAAATTATTATTTATTTTATTTATGACCTACTTTATTATCTACAGTATTTTAAGCACAACTTTTTATTTTTTATATTTGTAAAAAAAATTTAAATAAGACGAGTGGTCAAACATTGTAAGAAAAAAACTTAAAATTCTTTATATTATGAGACGGAGGGAGTACTAACTAAACACTGCTCCTAAATCGAGGGAGGAAGTCGAAGTTTGGCTAGCTTCGAGTCTTAGAGCAGGAACGTTCTTCTTTAGGGCTCATTTGGAATGGACGATTTTCAAAGGATTTCAAAGAAATTGGACCGAACCATGTGAGAATCTTATGAAATCCTTGCGTCCCAAAGAAACCATTGGATTTTCTGAGTTTCGATTAACCTCTTCTTTTTGACAATAAACAAGAAAGAGTTTACCAAGAAGATCAAATCTCATTGAACTATTAGCTTATTCTTTTGGCCTATTGCTGGCTTATTAGTAAAAAGAATAGTTTATGGATAAAACTATTAGTTAGTTATGACAATGCTGAAAAACAAATCACGATAAAAACTTAAAATAACTTAAAATTAAGTTTCAAAATTGGCTGCGGTGATAAGCCAAAACACAAATGATGGCCTCTGTAAGTCTTTTTCAAAACTTTTGGTAAATATTCTCCGTTCAATTATTAATATTTGATGTTTAGGGCAAGATCCAATCAAACTTCTAAACACAAATGATTTCTATATTAAATTAAGTTTATGAAGCGCAATAAGCTTGTTATTTTACTATAGCACTTCTTGAGATAAATCTATGTACATCTTTTATTTTATCTTGAAACTAAGTATTTGTTAAATTGTTGATGATAAAAATTTTTAAAAGTTCGACCATATCTTGTACTAGTACTAAACATAAAATTATTTGAACTAAAGGACGTAACTAAAATTTAAGAGCCAAAATTACGTGTGAAATTGAGAAGACTTCCAATTCAACAGCTCAATGATCGGGACACATTCTTAAAAAAAAGGAAAAAAAGAAAAAAAAAGATCCGGACACGCATGCGCGAATGGAGCTTTGACAACGCAGAAGGCGTAATCCACGGGAAGGCGCCTTCTGCTCTTGGAGGGAAAGGTCGGGCACACGTAAGGGAACAAAACCACCTGTCAGTGACCAAAAGCCAGCAGATTCCAGAGTCGCCGTCCCACGCCGCCTCTATCTATATCCGAAATCAAAAAAAAAAAAAAAACAAAGCTCCCGAAAATATTCTCTCTCCCCCACCCCTCTCTCCCCCCGAAACCCTAGCGCGACCTCGCCGCCGGCGATGGACGCATGACCGATGCGCCTCAGCCGAGGAGCCGCCCGCACCCACCCAGCAGCAGCGTCGCCGTGCCTGCCGCCGCCGCCGCCGCGGCAGTGATCGCAGCCGCCCTCGCGTCCTCCTTCCTCGCCCTGCTGCAGCCGCCCCGGCGCGCCCCGGTCGCCGCGGGATCCAGGGTCGGCATGTCGAAGGCGAGGGTCTACGCCGACGTCAACGTGCTGCGCCCCAAGGAGTACTGGGACTACGAGGCGCTCACCGTTCAATGGGGGTAGGTAGCACAGCCAGCCAGCTGACGTCACCTTCCTGAGCCCCCTGATCAGCGGCCGTAGCTTGTATTCTCCAGATTTAGTTCGCGATCCGTATCCCGTACACCTGGGCTGGGTTTGCTTATTGGGATTAGGTTGGATTATTGGGTTATGCGTAGGTTTGCTTGTGCCTGTAGATTTTGGTTTTGGTCAGGGAATTGGGAATTTATTGTGGCTTGAAGGTTAGATTGAATTGCTTCTGTTTCTATTAGGACGAACTCAATACCGAAGACTGCTTTGGTAGTTTTACGTGTTTGTACTATAGGAGTAGGACACATGTTTACCGAATGGTTGAAGAAATTGTTATGAATTTGCAAGGTTATGATTTTAATTTTGGAATCAATCTTACTATATCTTCCTTTTAAAGTTGATGCTAGTGTTGTTCAGTTAAGAGCCTTTGTTTGATTGTGAATGGCAAGCTGTAGGTATTGATCCTATTTTTGTTGGGGATAAAATCTAAGTTAAGGCAAAATTAGGCAGTTTTATGTTTAATTATTGGAACAAAGTAAGTTGGTGATGGGTTTCTGGGTGTTTCTTTTGCATCATCTGATAACCAAGATTGATGAGTATAGCATAACTTGGTAGTATAGTGCTTTGGGCCTAGTCTTCTCTAGCACTGAACATTCACCAAGTTCTATGCTTTTATGTAATATCAATTTTAACATTGTGTTTTCCTTTACTCACCCTAGAATATACTACCTGAAAGCAATCAATGAAATCAAATATAACTTCGTTTCTACCTATATGATTGTAACATGCTGAGTAATATGGTGCCAAACAACTCAACACATATAATACTGTCCTTAACAACCCATCTTCTTTTCCCTGTAGAAGTTACAGCCCTAGTATATTCTGTACATGTCATGCTACCTAGATGACAGTTGAGGTCTGGTAGGAGTGTGCTTGTTTAATTTTTGTACTCCAAAAGTGCACTGTTTTTCTCAATCTGACTCTGTTACCAGTTGTGTTTCCTCTAGATGTATTCCTTATCTATGGTGAATTATTAAATAAGTTGTCTGGTGACAAAAAAAAAGAAAAAGAAAAGAAGAGATGAACAATATGTAGCTCATTGATGATCCCTTGTCTGCTTGAACTTTATGAGAAACTATAGAAAGCAGTGGTGTTTTCCCTGACCTGATGCTAAATACTTATTAAGAATTGAGCTTTCTTCGAAGTTTGTTCAGTTTACACACCAACACTAAGAATTGCCATATATCTCCATCTTTTGTCCATTTAATTCTTGTTACCTCAAGTCATTGAGGGACCTGGCAGCATGTTATGACTTACACAATACCTCGCTAACTACTATGGTGCATCTTTAACAGTGAGCAGGATGACTATGAAGTTGTCAGGAAAGTTGGAAGAGGTAAATATAGTGAAGTCTTTGAAGGCATCAATGTTAACAACAATGAGAAATGCATCATCAAGATACTCAAGCCTGTGAAGAAAAAGAAGGTATTTAATTGATCTTATTGACTGTTTTTTTTTTAATTGCTAGTTTTGAAGTTCTTAACCTACCTTTCATATGTTTGAACAGATCAAAAGGGAGATTAAAATACTTCAGAATCTTTGTGGAGGTCCAAACATTGTGAAGCTTCTTGATATTGTCAGAGATCAACATTCTAAGACTCCTAGCTTGATCTTTGAATATGTCAACAATACAGACTTCAAAGTGCTGTACCCCACGTTGACAGATTATGATATCCGCTACTACATATATGAGCTACTCAAGGTCTTCATTGAGCCTTCATTGTCATCCCTATTTATTTTACTCTATTCAGTAAAACATCCTGTTCTGTGGATCTGTAGAATGATGTATCTCTTATAGAAATTGTTTCACAATTACTTTCCTATTATGTGAAGATCCAACTAAACACACTTGTAATATATCCTAGACAAATATCACCATTCTCACTGCTTGCAAGTTGCAACATGTCTTTAATTATTTATGTATATATGAACTTGATTATTTTCTAAGTTACATGGCTTAAAACTTGTCACAATCTCAAGCAGTTTATGGATCAGTTTTGTTTTGAGTTTTAATTATAGTAGCATCTTGCACTTCATAATGTACAGATGACAAAAGAATTCCTGAATTGCATGTGCTATAATGGTTTATGATCTGGGATTTTGAAGAGAAGTGCCGTTTTATACATTTCTAAGTTCAGCACTATGTTGGTGTTAAGAATTCAGCCATCAATGGGCATCTTAACGTATGTGCTAGGTCATGTATATTTTAATGCCTTCTATCCATGGGTAATAAACTGTTAACACACAGTGTGTGCTTTTCATATCGATATTCTTAGCCAAGAACAGTAGCATCATTTGCCCTTAATCCTCTGTGTGTTAAGTTTGTTTAACGAATCTAGTTGATTTTCTTTACAATATTTTCCTTCTGTTTATGGCCCCAGGCATTAGACTACTGCCATTCACAAGGCATTATGCATCGAGATGTCAAGCCCCACAATGTTATGATAGATCATGAGCTCCGAAAACTTCGATTGATAGACTGGGGCCTGGCTGAGTTCTATCATCCAGGGAAGGAATATAATGTTCGTGTTGCTTCAAGGTTGGTGTAGTTACAAGCAAACTACTTGTTTGGTTATGATTTTCTTGCTTTTTTATTGAATTGGATTGCACCCTGATAATCACTTGAATCATGAGAGGAAGCTAACTTAAGAAGGTAGCATCCCTGTTTTGCAGTTTGTTTGCTAACTTGGCTCTAGAAGCAACACGTGAACCGATAAATTACTTGGTTTGAATTCACTGCTACTGTTGAAGTCTGAATTGCCTAGTGGTCCTTTTGCAACATTAATGTTACGAAATGCTGAAAGTTAAGCAATGAAGCTGTTTACCCTTAAACAACTAAGTGTACGTCTGAAAAAAGGCAATAAAACAGATACCATTACTAGCCCTTTATTATTTTTGTAAGCATGTTATCACTGGAGTATATCATGCAATTATTGCGTGTACGTCTGAAAAAAGGCAATAAAACAGATACCATTACTAGGACTTTATTATTTTTGTAAGCATGTTATCACTGGAATAGATCATGCAATTATTGCTTACTAATGCGTCAATTCTTTGCTCATTTTTGCTTTGGTACCTGAGTTGAGCATATGGTTTCTCGTTTTTATTCAGGTATTTCAAGGGGCCTGAGCTTCTTGTTGATTTGCAAGATTATGATTATTCTTTGGACATGTGGAGCCTTGGTTGCATGTTTGCTGGGATGGTATGTGTGGCTGTAAAAAATATCGCCTGTCTAGGTCAATGTCTGGATATCTAATGTACTATTGTATTGATAATAAGTCTGACGTCTGAACTCAGTTAATTGTATGCTATGATGCAGATATTCCGCAAGGAGCCATTCTTCTATGGTCATGATAACCATGATCAACTTGTCAAGATCGCAAAGGTAAGTCCCAGTTTGATTCTGGCCTCTCACATTTCTCATGGGAAAAAAATGGTTTGGTATGCCTGATAAAATGTTTAGTTATGCAACTCGTGTTTTGGACTGGTTGGTATACATGTTTTACTTCTTTTCTAAAAAAAAATTGCTGTTTGTGCTCCTTTTAGCTTAGTACTCATATGTTATTTTGACATATAAGCAGTGTGATCTCGTCAAAATAAATTATGTTCATTTGTAAATTGTGATTTTTGAAGTTCTTATTTGTTGCTCTTGAACTCTTACTAGGACGGTTATTGGCATTTAAAGATGTTTTAAGCATCCAATAATGCCTCGAGTGTGTGTCAGCAGTGTTGATTCACTTGTCATCAGTTGAAAACTAAGTGCTTTTCCAGCATTATGCTATTGATATCGGACTAAGGCAGATGTCATAATGTACTTTGATATCTATGCAAATTTTATTATTGATCTGTTTTAGTGGTTTATATAAGTGCTTATTTTGGAATAACAATAAAACAGCTATATGTGAAATATTGGTATCTGATCCATGTGTTTTCCCCATCATTCTCAGGTACTTGGAACAGAAGCACTAAATGCTTATTTGAACAAGTACCATATTGAGCTTGATCCTCAGCTTGAAGCTCTTGTTGGGAGGTAACGTTGCCATGCTTTTAGATATTGGTTTTGAACGGAAGATTCAGAAGTATAACACTTACATATACATATGCAGGCATAGTAGAAAACCATGGTCGAAATTCATTAATGCTGACAACCAACATCTAGTATCTCCTGAGGTTTGTCAATGGCTCTTGCTGTTTCCAAATCAACCTTAAGATATTGTTTGCTTAACATCATGCTTGTACATTTGCAGGCTGTAGATTTTCTTGATAAGCTTCTACGTTATGATCACCAAGATAGGCTCACTGCACGTGAAGCTATGGTAAGTCAACCCCGACAGATAATATTTGTTACATTCCAAGAAGATACTGATTTTGTTTGACTGGATATTTCCTATTTTTGTAACAGTATTGACTGTTCACTGAGATTGTTAGTTTATTGCTGAATATTTTAGTATATATCCTCCTTTTTAGTCATAAGAATTACATCGATGATGTCATAATAGTACTTTCATCTTCCTATCCTATCACACCTCTGTTCAATTTTTATTTTAGGCGTATTCTGTTTCACTTATTGCTCTCGTACCGGTATTATGACAATATCATAAAACATTTTCCTGACCCTCAACCAAAAATAGCTGGCAAGTTATGCATTTGTATAGGTACACTTCAACTAGGGATCAGTTATTTTTTGCTCGCTTATCTCAATTTTAGTTCATTTGTTGTAGGTATTTATGCCGTTACGGGATTGCTCACTTGCATCCCTAACTTCAACCCAATATAATTTGCCAAATGGTGCATTTGGCAATAAATAGAAACCCTTCAAATTTCTCTGCCACATTGGCTTTTGTATGCAATGAAGTAATGAACAACGTTTCATCTTCACATAGTATCTGGCCAGTTTTAAGAGGAGCAAATTGTTATTTGATTACTCTTGGACTTTTTAAATTAATGCCATAAGCACGAATACTTGCAGGCACATCCGTACTTCCTCCAAGTGAGAGCTGCAGAAAATAGCAGAGCACGACCACAATGATCTTGTATACCTGCTAAAATGATGCCGTTGCTGATGATCCACGACCGTTGCTGATGAGTCTGTGAACGATCGTGGAATGTGCTTGTAGCCTTGTATTTGTAAACTGTAATTCACTCCGTTGGTTGCGTTTGATGAATGTCGTGACATGCACATAATTATTTATTTCTGTAATGTTTTACCATAACAACGTTTAAGATGCAACAGGTACCTGTATGACTGCATGAGCCTTTTTAAGCTTGTTTCGAAATGAGGCCGAAGTGCACGTCTTAGCTCGGTTCAAATTACTAAAATTAATACTTAGTAGTTAATATTGGGGCCAAAATTTTGCCGCTTATTTCACCACTAACTTATTTGGACCTTTAACGGGCCATTAAATATACAAACCGACCATTCATGACATAGGTAGGCCTCAAATGGGCCCCATAAATAGGCCAACCATGAGATATAATCAGGCCTTACATGGGCCATCGGTTGGATGCTTATCCAACCGATGAATTGGGCGGTGAAGGGTTGAAGCGTGTTATAACTTATAACTCACAGAAGGAAAAATATCAGGAAATATTTCGTCCTCATGTTACTAGTCACAAATTCCGTTTGCAAATCCCAGTACTTATACTAATGAAATTAATGTTTGGAGAGAAAATTTAACTTTCAATATCTCCGCCCAGGAAAATAAAATAAAATAATATGCGCGGGCATGCCAGTGTACTAAGTACACAAATAAAATAGACGAAGAAAAATACATTTATTATAATTCTCAAAGAATTAAAAAATACAAAATCCTTGGTCAAATGCGCTCCATGGCCTATAGGCAAGGTGGATCTGAATTGGCAATTGTGTTCTCCTGGTTCCCGGGGTATCGGAAAACACCCGGTATATTACTCTCATGAGTTAAACTCGTGAGAAACCTCCGATTAAGCTACGCTGGTCATCGTCATCGGTCTTCGCTTCACATTCTCCCATGAATGATTGTGATGATGGTGACGGTGTAGATGTATGTGGGCGCCGGTAGTGGTCCACGGCCTCGTCGGTTCGTGTGCCGGTATTGGTGACATCGTCTTTGATGTAGACTCCGCCCGCCAGGGATTCGTACTCAACTTGACCACCGTAGCGCCTTGATTGTAACTTGGGAAGAAATTGACGTGGATGGAATGATAACCGGCAGAAGCAGTGAACGGTTAAAGTTAATGTATATTTATATAGCCCTTTGTGAGTGTGACAAGCACCAGAACAAGATCCCAAAGGATATGCAAATATTAACCACATGCATATGTATATTCATGTGCACTCCTGTATGTAGGTGGCAAAATGAAACATATACATCACGTTCAGCAATCATGCGATGGTGTTGGCGCCGAACTTGAGTATGTCGGTGGCGGCCATGTAGAGGTCATCAACGAGGGCATGAATGACATCGATGGTGGCGTCGAGCTTGAGAGTATACCAACGGTGGTCACAAAGAAGTCATCAGTAAGTGAATGCATATCGCTAGGAGCAACAGAGACGCCGGTGGAGATGCCAAGCTTGTGGTCACTGGCGGTTGGGGTAGCATCGCTCCTCTAGTCTCTACGAAACCAGCCGACCATCGTCATGGTACATGAGTGAGCCTTCTAATCGCTGCAGCACACACTTAGTATTAAAGGGTTTTTTAAGGAATGTTAGGGTGTAGCGAAACCTGAGAGCGATGGATAACACTCAGGTGCCGGTGGCCCTGTGTTTATATGCGCTATGTGATAGAGGGTCGAACCTAATTATATTGGGAATGACTCCAATCGCAGCGGGTATGAATTGGTCATGGAATCTTGCTGTTGCATGTCATAGGATAGCGCCATTGGGCGTCTTTAGTTCGAGCTCGAGCATGTCAGCCGAGGCAGCCACGAGACGCCAGCAGCAGTGTTGCGTTCAGGCACGTTATCGGCGAATACATGTTGAGGCCGATGGCTCGTCAAGCTCAAGGGCATCCTTGATGATAGCTGGCAGCTCCAAGCTTGAGCACGTGGCAACGGATGCATGGGTGGCGCCGACGACGATGCCAGGGCTGAGTTTGTCGTTGATGGCAGCCACGAAGATACACGTACGCCAATGAGTGATGACGAGCACGAGGATACTTCCGTCTTGTGGGTGAGATCACATCACCGGCATCGATGACAATCATGAAGACACCCCGGTCGTGCAGGTCTGAGAGTATGACCGGCGATGGCGACGAGTCGGAAGTTGAAGTTGTCATCGACAACGGTGTACATATGAAGATTTTGTCGCCGAACGGTCGAGGCCGGCGAGCGTGACACTGTAGTTGTTGGCATGAGGATGACTCCATGTGACGAAGCGAAAGCGTCGTGGACAGACAGCACGGCGACCTCGGCCTGATGAAGAGAAGGAATCATGGCCGGACTTGTCGATGGCGTGTGGGAACCAAGCGATGGCGCTCCAGTGTTCTCCTCAAGCGGCTTGACAATGAACGCGAGGAAGGTGACAGTGCCGGCAAGGGTGAGCGGACGTCGGTGGTGGCGTGACAAGGCGAGGACGTCCGGCATGGCATTGGCAGCGGGTAGATGGTGTCACCGGCGGCTGATGCCTCTGACTAGATGCTGCAGCCGAGGTCGCCGGACGACATGATCGAGGATGATCAAAGATGTGGCATATTGCTTCCGAGCCCCATGGACGATCGAACACCAGTCTTGTGCATGCAAGCGTGAAACTGAAATAGGAGAACAAAATAAAATGCACGGATGGATTAGCTACCAATACCAGTGGGCTGGAACAGCATCATCTCCTCCCCGGCGACGCCTCCTTCTCAGCGCACCCGTCCTCTCGCCAGACGCCGAGGTGCTGCAGCCGAGGTCACCGGCCACCGAGCGCACGCGTCCTCGCCACGAGCGCCGAAGCAGTACGGTCGAACTTGTCGCCGGCTGAGGTCACTTGATGGATGATCGCCTTATGAGAGGAGATGGAGAGATGCATGTGTGATCTTACAGCATGTGCTGCAGTGTGCAGTATGTGTACACGCGGGTGACAGCCTCTCCTATCTATGTCTGTGTTTTTCTGCTATAGTGTGTGTTGTGCTCTACTACTACGGCTGCAGCGCAGCGCCTGAAGGCGGCGGCGGCGGCGTGAGCATGCAGGCTCTCGGCCCCTCTCTCTCCCCCTCTGCTCCCGGTGCCTCTGTATTTCTCTCTTCTGTCCCCCTCTTCTGCAAAATGATATGGCTCAACATTTTATACTAGAGAGGAGCCGGTGCATGCACAGTCGGCACAGAGCAATGCAAGGAATGATAGGAACAGCTGCCATGTTTATTTGCTTCACTTCTATACATATGCATCAGGAAGTTTCCTGTTGATTAATATAGAAAAAGGTGTGATACTTTTCCATCTCACAATGATACTGTGATGGCGTGTTTCCATTAAACAACGATACGTTCAAATTCTACCATCAATGGGATATGTATTTCCATTCTGTTATAGGCATGCTATTTACCAGCTTGCAGTGGCTAGCCAATAATTAACATGATTCTATGATTTGCACCATCGTTCTTCCATATGTAACATTTCTTCTAATCGATATCCATCATGCTCACTGTATTTTCCTTTCGAGCGTACCGCGTCGGCGACTCCTTTCTGATCTGGCGTGATATGGATCAATTGTTTTTTTGTATTCATATACACGTACGTGATGCTCATGGCGAGGAAAATTTATCCAGATAGCTATCTTGCCTTTTTATTTCCTACGTTCCATGCAAACATGTATTTGGTTCCATGCAAGCAATACAGGAAATCAACTGCCGGCCAATCACCGTGATTAACATCCTCTAATGACAATGCTACAGTGGCATGTTTCCATTCAAATGAAAACATTCACACATTTTTCCTTTCATCAGCCAACCATGAAATTGTATCGATCACCCTAGCTATATCAAAATGTCGTGAGTATATAAGTGCCTCTACAAGGCACTAGAGCAGCCGACGGCACGTGTCTCACAATATTCATATGTATACGCCAGGTTGTGCCATTAGTGATAATTAATCACCGATTTCATTATTATATCGCTATCCCCAAAATTAATACTTTGGCACACTTTATTTCTTTCATATATAAAAAAGCACAAAATATCGTCGAACAATTAAATTTTGGGTCGGAAGGAAAAAATAATGCGTTTTCCCCCAAATGTTAATACTCATGGGTTTTGACCGAATGTTATAAATCACGAAATTATACTCCGGAGGCAAAATATGACAAAATGTTTTTCCCTCATGTTACTGGCCATAAATTTCATGCGTAATGATCCCATTGCTAATACTAGTGAAATCTTGTGTCGGAGTAAAAAAAAATAATGTTTTTTTTCTCAAAGTTTATTACTCACAGGTTTTGGTCTTAGGAGTAACTTATAAAATTATAGCCTTACGGTAAAAAACACAAAATGTCAGAAAAAAATGATGCCTTTTTTTAAAGGTTCACGGATTTTGATCGAAGGTTGGTTATGCTCTCTTAATATTTTACTTATTGTGATGCATTGAACCATAGTCCATAGATCTCAGAATGCATTTACTACATGAAATCCTTTCTTCTCCATTTATTTTCTTCCAGAGAGGACAAAAAAATGGACCATTAAAAAGCCATCTCATAGTAATTAGTGAGACGAAAAAACATTAGAGCGATGGAGATGTTGGACGATAGTACCATATACATCGTGCCGAATAGCCGAATATGCACCTGCACCTGGCCCAGAGGAAGCTATTCAGACTAATCGACGTGCCGTACAAGTTGAGAAAGTACAAGCCAGCTCCTCCAAAGACTTGCAGAAGATCAGGTCACCCATAGCAGCAAATTTTCTTGCCCTACAAGTGTGGAAAAATTAACACCCAGACCTACAAGTGCAAATACTTCTCTTCGAAGACTCGAAAGGAGAAAGTGACATCATTTCTCACTAGTTCATTCATGCTGATGAAAATTGAATAAATGTAATGTTCGTACAGAAACGTGTACAAAGATTGTTTAGTATATATATGCCTATGATCTACATGGGACGTGGAGACTCCTATACCACATTTACACTGCCTTACTCTTGTCTCTAATCCATTTTGTGGCGACCCATTTTTCTCCTTTGATCACTGGGCAGCTACCATGAAGAGATGTCTGCAAACAGTACGCCCACAATATAAAGTTAAAATCCCAAACGATGCCTGGCGTGCAAAGCCATCTAGAATCAGTATTATAATTGAACTACTGTTACTCTAGATATGTCTTGCACAGAAATTAGCATCCAGTACAGAAAGAATATGAGTCTCGATTTACTAAAATCTTTGATTTTGCAACGACGTATGTAGCTAACTTGGAATCTTTCACAAAATGGGAAGTCACGAACAACTTGAGTGGCAAGAACATACCGGATCAATGGTGCCATTTACCATAAGGGAGTAAAACAAGAGACCATCACCCTTCCTTGGTTTAACCTTTAAGCCAATGCACTTTTCATAGTCATACCCTATATCCATGTTTTCCCCGTTCTGCAAACCAATAAAGAACAAATTAGAATCTGTTGATGGAATACTACATGGTAAAATCCTCAATGCTCACCTCATATGGGAACATGGTTTCTCCGCCTTCTTCAACTTCCGTGAGATAAAGCAAGAAAGACGCGACCTGAAAATTTGCGTTCAATAGTTCCTTAGCTATATTCTTGTCAAATCATTCAACCTAAATTATTCTATCTAGCGGTCCATTAAGCAGACTATTGTAAGGTTCTACGGTAAAATGGCATGTTAGCACCTCTGTTCACATAAATAACAAAAAGAGCCCAATCTTCAAGACATCTAGAACTGAGAAATATAGGTTAGGCAAAATGCAAGCAAATGTAGGAGCATACCCTTTGACTCTTTTGTGGACCGTACTGAGCTGGGTCGAATGCGTCATAATGCGAAGCATACCTCTGTCCAATCTCATAGCGCAGGATATTAAAGGGCTGTAACATAACAAATGAATATGGTAAAATAAAATTTCTTTTCATAATCTGAATGATCCGAAAGCTATATTTCATATGGGTAGGAATAGAAATGTTTAATACTTTAATGAGGACAAAAAAATTAACAATTACACAGAAGAACACCACAAGGTTTGCATTCTTATCAGTGTCAACATTTCTTTTCAAGAAAGGGTAAAAACGAATTAAAATGTGCATAAATTATGGTACTGCAAGGACCAATACAAAACCACAGAAACATGTTGCTTCTAATTCATTAATGCAAACAGTTAGTAATTTATTTCTAAAGTTAGGTTGCATGTCTACACAAAAATGATTTTGTTATTTATAGATACTCTTCGTATGCAAATATCATGTGAAAAAGAGCAATTTAAGCTCCAAGGGTCTTCTTTGATACAAGATGCCACTGCCAGCATCAGTGCACTTAGCAGAAAGAATGAATCAACTAAATAATGAACATGTGAATGGAATCCTAGAAAAAATAATTTCCTTTGGTTCTTCTAATTGGAAAGAGGAGTGCTATAATTTCGTGTGCGATCACAAAATTCATAAAAGAGTACCTCCCCATGATGTCTAGGGATCATGGTGGCCTTTGCAATCTTCTTTTCAACTTCTGCAAGGGTTCCGGTTGGATCTTCATCAGAACTTAGAAATGTGCCTGAGCTGTTTGGCAATAGCAATTTACCATTAGTGAAATGCAAGATTAGATAAGACCATAATGACTAGTCATTTCTGAAAGGGTTCCAGCTGGATCATGGCAAAATATAAATCTGAAGCTGCAACTACAAGAAGCATATATTACAATTGGATCAGCATGCCAAAATGAAATATATGACCAAGCACTCTGAGATGTCAAATCTTTTAAATACGAGATACATGAAATAGAATAAATTACTAATTCCCATTTGGAACCAAAGAAATTTATTTAGAGGTTATAATTTGAAGACATGTATCGTGTTCCCACTAAAGGAAGCAAATAAACAAAACAAAAGATGATTGCTTAGAATTTCCATGATACTACCCCATATTAGTATCATAAATCCGCCATAACTACCTAATGATCACTAGCCTGGTAATCTTCACTTTTTTATTTATTGCAAGCACTTTGTGGCTTTAATTAATCAGTACCTTGTCCTTATTCCTTTGGTGCTCTCCTCAGTTTCTCCTTTCCTTAAAGCCAATGTCGATGGCATAAGCCTTTGTTTAGCAGTTTTTACAATATTTCCGCACTGTTGCGATGTTGCAAATTGTGGAAAATATAGTGCACGAGGTTGCCAACTCAAAATCTGCAGAAGAGTCAACTTTACATTACTAAAGCACCACCAACCAGATTACAGTAGAAAATTAGAAGGTGATAAGCAGCATTAATTAATGCAACTGAGATTGTGGTTTAACATAAGTAAGCTCATACCACAGACACAAAAGAAGTTCACCGCATACTTAGTAAAAGGACTAGTGGGCTGTTCTTCAGGGCTAGGACACATCAAATAAAGTATATTAATTAACCCAAGGACCTACTTAGAGCAATAAATAAGCAGGTTGCAGCCATACAGGGCATGAAATCTAGCAGCTCCATCAATTATTGCTAATAACTTTTCTTACATAGGCAACAGCCTGTGCACATTGTCCAATACGGAGTATAAGTGAAGTAGAAGTACTACAAACCTCAAATTAACAGACTAGTTCAACTGGTAGAAAAACAAACTGATTTTGGTCATGCACATTACGTGATTCTCACAAAAAAAAAACTTGTTTCACTCGTAACTTATGTAATGTCACTAACACAGGTGCGCGGCGGTCACACATTCCACACGCATACGAGTATACCATCAAGACATCACATCCAAGCACACGACATCTGCATGCTCACAACAACCTGAATTCGGAATTCCCCACTAGCAAATATACCGTGGCACCATCACATCAAATCTCTTTTATACAGAGAGTAAGTTCGGATTTCGCAGGCACTTTACACCAAATAAATTACTTCCCCCGCAAGTGTCCATCACAACAAACCAACTAACAAAACAAAAACAACAACAAACCAACTAACAAAACAAAAACAAATAATGGGAACAAAGGATTCTCATCGTGACGTAAAATTCACGAAGAACACTACCGCCCCAATGCTAGTCACCTCAACCCAAAACTATTATTCTAAGAAAACGTCAATATCCGTCAGAAATAAACAACATCAATGCAACATTGCAACCAATCGAGAAATCGAAGCGAGGCGGTGACCTGGTAAGGGATCAAGGACGGCTCCGGCTCGCCGGACTCGCCATACGCCATTCCGGGCCACGCCGCCTCCATCAGCCGCTCCCTCCTCATCGGCGCGTCGAGCTCCTCCTCCCCCTGCGGATCCTGCCTCGGGAACAACACAACCGCGCGCCAAAAAAACCACCACCCAGATCAGAACCCGACAAACGAAACGAGGGTGGCGGTGGGGTGGGGTCTCGCCGTCGCTACGCCTCGCTAACCTGGGTGAAGAGGATGGAGCCGAAGAAGCCGGCGAGGAAGAAGAGGGAGCAGGAGAGGAGCACGACGGGGAGGCGCAGCCGCGTGCGCATCAGCCCCCCGCCGGCTCCCCCGGCTCCTCCGCCGCCGCCGACGCCGATGCCGCCGACGCCGCCGCTCCTGATGACCCCGCCCTTCATCGCCTTCCCGGGTTGGGTGGGTTTCGTCGGAGTTGCGAGTTGAGTGGTGACGCGTGTGCTTTTGCTTTGCGGGGTAGCGGGAGGCGAGGAGGAGGAAGACGAGAGAGAATCAGAGAGGGAGGCGGGGTCTTCCCTCTCTTCCGTCCCGTGTGGAGGTGGAAGTGGAAGGAGAGGGAAGCGTGCGTGGCGCGTGCGGCGAATCTCCGACGGGTGGGGGCCTTGGCTTTGCGTGCGTGGAACGGGATAACGTCGGCAGGTGCCAGTTTGTACCTGGCTAGTGACTACAGAACCAGTTTCGTCGGCAATGTAGTACGTACAACTTTTTCTAATGGTGATGATAGAAAAGCTTTTGTTGTTTTAACCTTTAGATTGGTAGTAAAAGTATTACTCCATATTGCTTCAAAGTAAGTTACTGGGAGATTAATAAAAGACAGTTAAATGTGTAATTAATGAGTACTAACTAGAGGATTGCCCCGTGTAATTAATATACAACTCTGAAATTTTGTGTTTAAAGGTACCATTAGATGTCTATTTGGGTTCCATATACGGCTCTTGGTTTTTATTTATATGAGTATCTGGATTTCGTATACTACTCTTAGATTCTATTTTATAATACCTGGATTTCATAACAATTCTTAGCTTTTATTTATATAACAATTCTTAGCTTTTATTTATATGATTCTTTGGATTTCATATACAACTCTTAGCTTTTATTTCTATAATATCTTACTTTCATATACAACTCTTAGCTTCTATTTTTACAATCCTTAAATTTCATATACAACTCTTAGATTCTATTTCTATAATATCTGGATTTCATATATAAGATTTCATATATAACTCTTAGAATCTATTTCTATAATCTCTGGATTTATATAAGGTCTAGATTTTTTTATACAACTCTTAGATTCTATTTCTATATATTTAGACTTCTGGATATTATTGTATTTTGTATAACTCTTAGATCAATTTATACCGTTATAATCTGGAATCACTGTGGTCTATTAACGGCTAAGATGTTTTCTTTTTCTCCAACTAATGTGAAAATTTCTAGTCTCCATAGCAAATATGATACCTTCTTTCAATGTTGTTAATGCTACATACCGAAATCCCGTCCAGACGGGATCCCTTTTGTCCCCTTGCTTATTCAAAGAGGAGCGATACCTGACCATGCACGTCCCGAGCAGCAACAACAGCCTCTGCAGGACACGATGCCTCTCCAGCGTGCGTGCATGGCCGACATGAGCGGTGACGCTATGGCACCCACGCCTGCATCGTCGACGCACTGCCCCACGACCGCGAGCTCCTCGCCGGTGGTGCCAGCGCCGACGCAGGGGAGGAGGCCAGCGCGAACGCGATGGCAGATGAGGAAGTAGAGCGCGAAGGTCCTGCCCTCGCTACCGTCGTCGGCACGGAGCACAACGAGCACGTACTTGGCTAGCGGGACAAGGGTGAACATCCAGAAATACGAGCGAGAGGACGTCGTAGATCTCCTCGTTCCCACTAAGTGCTCGATGTCGCCACCGGCAAACGCGCTCATGTACACGTACAGCGGCGCCATTGCCACCTTGCCGTACACCACCCCGAGGCTCTGGGACCCAATTGAAATTACTTGATATCCAGTGGGTATCACCTGATACTTCGCAAGTATCATCTTCTACATGGTAAGAATCGCATGATATCTCGCAAGTATCACCTTCTATGTAGTAAGAATCGCATGATACCTGATAGATATCATATGATACCTCACAAGTATCACCTAATACGTGGTAGAATCGCATGATACCTGATAGGTATCATGACCTGATACCGCGGTATCATCCCGTCCGAACGGGATTCCGTTGTATAACAGCCCAAATGCTATAGTAGATAGATAAATACGAGTACTACTACATGACACAATCACCGATTATCTCTTGTTTTCACACGGTAGATCACAACCGTCCAAATGGTTGAAAGAGTATTCTTCAGATACACCGGATCTTCGTGAACACCTTCAACCCCATCGTTTTGGGGGACAACTAATGCGCGATAGCCGCACGTCCCCGTGCATGCACGATCATTGTGTCGTTCCTTGTGTCTTTTCACGTATGCACTTAGGGGTTGTTTGATTCACTATCACAATTTATCTCACCATGCCACAACTCAAGGTAGGCCCCTTTGACCAAGTTTGGCGTCTATTTGGTTGTGTCACACTTATGACAAGATCCCTTCATCATGACATGGGTCCCACATGCCATTGGCACATAAAAAGTATTGTAAACTGCTTTTGTATGGCTGAAGTATGGCTTCAATTTTATTGGCACATGTTCGACATGTTAGCTAATAAAAATATGGTGAACTTCGGTAAATTTTAGAAAAAATAGACCAACCAAACAAGCCCTTAATCTGGATGGGTTTTAAAAAAACGAGTTTAAAAATAAGTTTGAAAATAAATAATAAAAGGAAAAAATTATTTGAAAATACTCGTGTGTATAGATTTTATACATTATCTGTAGAAACATTTATACTCGTGTTTATAATTTTGACACAGTAACATTCCGTATACAACATTTGAATCGAATCCAAATTCAAATTCAAATAAGGCACATACATTTTTAATTTATAAACTTCAGATGTAGAAAATTTGGGTATACAGACTTTAGGCATACAAAGTTTAGGTGTGTAAACTTAAAAAAGAAAAAGAAAGCCGCATAGTGCCAGAAAAGGAATGGACCTCATAGCGTGCGTTAATCACTAATTAGGATTTTCGCATCGTTTCGCTTATCCTTATTCTCACGGCTCACTGGCAACCAAAAAATAATTTATGAGTAAAACTACTATATAGATGTCCTTAGCGATTCAAAAGCAAATACAATAAAATAAATTACGATGAAAAAACACACAAATAAATCCAAAATTAGATTTTAAAATTTAAAATTTGGTTTATAAGAATAAACATAAGCCATTGCCAACATTGGGGCCCCACTTGTTTGTCTTGCTTCGCTATTCCATGTTCCTCCTTAACAGATATGCGGCAGGTTTGTACTCCGTTTCACAATGTAAGTCATTTTAGCATTTTCCACATTTATATTGATACTAATGAATCTAGATAGATATATATGTCTAGATTTATTAGCATCAATATGAATGTGGGAAATGTTAAAATGACTTACATTGTGAAACGGAGGGAGTAACTTCGTATTGCACTATTGCTGGTCATCTCAATTTCAAAGAACGGGCCTGAAACCACAGCTTACAACAATTATTGTGGCCAAAAAGAAAAGGCATATGTACATGATTGCATCCA
The DNA here is from genome assembly GCA_000338895.3 of Oryza meridionalis. Taxonomy (NCBI): domain Eukaryota; kingdom Viridiplantae; phylum Streptophyta; class Magnoliopsida; order Poales; family Poaceae; genus Oryza; species Oryza meridionalis. The sequence continues at coordinate 35,683,658 of CM002526.2, read as the reverse complement.
TATGGTGAAAAGCAACTCCTGGGGTCCTGAACACAACAAACTTGTACTACTCGAAACCAACCCGTGAACATGAGACACTTTGGCACTTTCTTCACCACTGATGTATATACATCAGGATGCAATCACGAAGCATCAAACTAGACCAAGTACTTTGAACTTGAATTAACTTAGTGTACCACAGCATCAGCATGTGTTCTCCAGAAAATGTTTAGGTCTCTTGGTCAGTGAATTCAGAAAATTCCAAGCATATGAAGTATTTGACTAGATTGGTCCCTGGGGAATAATGGCCTAGTTGGTTCCTCCCAGACAATGATTAAACCTAACAGATCTATTATCTTCTTGAACTAAGTTTTACCGAAGAGCCAAAGTTTCCGTATGAAGGTCAACTGCAGAGAGTTAGTGTGCCGAGATCAAAGTGTAGTCTTTCATCAGGTGGAACTATAGAAGCAAAATTCATTGTCTCAAACATAAACAACTTGCCCACAATAGCATGCGCAACTCAGTCGACACCTAAGAGGCTAAGAAAATACATTATCCCTCTCCATGCAGAGCTGTTGCTGCTTGCTGGTGCTTTTTCATAGTGCTTTCCCCTTTTCTAAAAAAATAGAAATAAATCAGAGCTTTCCCCTAATTTGAAGAACAATCAAACATAATCCTAGGAATTTCCTGTAATTTGCTAACAATACTCGAAAAAGTATATGAGAATATGCGTATTATCTGAATGACATACTACCTTAGAATGTTCACGCTAAGCTCGGTGGCTGCTTCATCTCTCGCCTTCACCAAATTTAGAGGGTGCTCGCCTAATATAAAATCAATATGCCAAGTAGATTAAACTCCAGTCGAGAAGCCAAGTAATTATTAACTTTCTCCCATATTCCCACCCGTTGGTCATAAGACAGACTTCAAGTTAACTGGCCATGGCTGAAGCCTGTAGAACAATTCAACGTAATTTTGGATTAAAATTCTTGCAAACTGCAAATGTACACATGTGTACCATTACATACATGCATAATGTTGGATAACAATAACCATGGAGAAGGTGCATGCCACTGCAAATGTGCAACTGTAGGACTCGGGTAAAATTTCTGCTACTTAATAACAGGCAAGCATGTCTTCAAGTTTTCTATCGGCACGACAGTTAGTTCATGTTCTGGTGTAAAACATTTATAAAAAAAAAATGCATACATCTGCAGTAACATAAAGTTACTCTTATCGAACCATTCTTGTGGATTAAGACAAAAGAGCATGATGACAGATGACCAGATGGTGTTGCCAATGTTTAAGGTAGCATCCCTTCTCCAAAAGAGTTCAAACCAGCCATTCCTTTTTCCCAGAAAGAAATGGCAGACAGAAGAGTTTACAAAACTTTAGGTGCTTTCTTTCAGCTATGAACCATATCGTTGTAATGTGCACGGTTCCTTAGTTGTATGTAGTGTTAAATGCTCATCCAAACAGTACGTGGTTACAAGGTGCAAGTATAATCAATGAAGGGCACAGACTTAGAATTGTGAAGATTATAAATAGTAGAGAAATGCAACAGTTTAGCTTATTTACCATAATGTCTGTCCTTTCATAGCAAATGGTGTGGAAATTCTGACATCAGCACAGCAAAAAAACTATTAACCAGGGGTGCCACATCCAACAATCAGCGCAATGAACAGCCTCAGATAATTTTGCTTATTCTAGAGGTGCACTATATATCTTCCAGTGCAGTGCCATGATGCTACATAGCCACACCAAAATCTCAAGGATATGATCAACGGGTGAACAAGGCATGGCATCATAGTATTAGAGTTGTCAAAGATCAAATTCTTGAAACTGCTGTGCATTTCTCATGGTGTTCTCATGAACTTTCCTTTCCCCCATTGAAGATTTTTTTGCACAATTGACGGATATGAGATGACTGCAGTTCCAGGAAGGTCATAATGCTCCATTTCTTTCGTTGAGCATCCTCAATATCCAAAGATCTGTAAGCTAGAGCTGCCAGATACATTGCTGGATGCAACCTCCTGAAATTTTGGTTTGAAAAGAATCTTATGTGCAAAAATCAAAACAAGTGCACATGCAATTGTGCAATTGTCAACCAATTAAGGAAAGCTTACCCCCACCCAACCTTATGTAAAAAGTAATAGTTTTAAAAAACTCCAATGCATTCAGCATCAACGAGGATTTGTTAGATAAAAAGGTAGACTGCTGAATTGCAACGACAACAACATATTACATAAACAAATAGTGAAAGGCAGTATTTTAACTTTAAAACTAGACAGATGGCAAACTTTAGGAAATTAGCTTTCTCAGCCACTAAATGCAGCAAGGCTGAAGCAATATAATATCCAGAAAGATGTGCATTTTCAAGGAAAGTTACCAAATCCTTTCCGCTTGATAGTAACACAACATTATAAACAATCTGAGCGCACCTTTCAGAGTGTTCATTGGAACCATCCCATTGTCTTGGTGATAGAATTTTCCTCCCTTTCTTGTCCCTTCCAAAGGTCTCAATGTACCAGCCACCAGTGTCATGCATATAACAACGAGGCTCAAAAAGCCAATATCTGAAAAGAGGAGTGTTACAGCTAAAAGTGGTTTGGTATTACCAAACCGTATACAGATAGATTTCCACAGTATCACAAAACCTATCCGAAGCTAGCCCTCTCCGGTCCTTGAAGGGAGAAGTATAGGATTGTATCATTCATTTGATATAAGAACAGATGCAGTGAAGTTATATTTTTTACAACAGTGACTTTATAAAGCATGCTAAAATTAGTGTCAATATGCATTATGATTTCTAAACCAGTTAGCCCAAAACGACCATGACATTTAAGGCTTGAGTTCATCAATGCTATTTGTAAGATCATGCAGCGTAAGTGCAGCCAAGACAAGAAGATAGAAAGGAAAGCATACCTACTAGGTGGCAACCGAGCCCTACTGCATCGACACTCACATGGAGAAATTTCATCTCCAACTTGATACCAGTGTATGTGTTTGACCTGTAAAGGAAGTACAGTCAACATTTAACACGGTATGTGTCTGAAGATTAATGTTGCACTGCATACAGTTATACAGCAATAGATAGTGCATGCTAAAGATGGGGGTGCTTGAATTCCATCGGCAGATCATATGTATTACACAATGTACCAAAGAAACTTTGAATGTGTATAGAAAAATGTGATAAATGTGGACAGCTGTGCATACCATTAATGTTCTGTGCTTGACAATTAGATGTGTCTTTATCCCACGGCTATCATAGACACAGCAAGATCCTTCCTCCCCAGTGGTGGCCAAGCCAGTAATAGTTCCCAGGATAGGAAGCTCTTGTGTAAAATCAGATGAAGCCACTTCATTTGGGACAAGAAATACATGTATGTGATCTTCCACATCTGATTTATCAATACAATTGCACTTAGGGCTCCTCGTTGCAGTAGCTACTAATTTCCCACAGATCCACAATTCAATATCCTTGTAGGCATCTGAATGAGGACCATCATTCTTGTCGATCTCTCTCTTGTGAATATATACAGGACTGGCATGTACTGAGCCTTTCTCCAAGTTTGTTGAAACGTGCTGACTAATCCCGTAAGTTTTAAAACCAGGTAGCGTCTGCTTCTCTCGAAAAGCATCTGGCAGCTGTTGAACTCTATCAGCTAGACTAACAATACCAAACAGATCACGACCCGATACAAGGTGCAATAGCTCAGGGGTCTCATATACAGACCTCTCCTCAGCTTCAAAGCAATCAGGAAGGAGATCCACAGACCGAACATCCGGACCATAGTATGCAGCATGGATTGCTGTGTACAGTTCACTTTCAAGCTTATCAAAGTAACCTGACCCTGTCACAACCCTCTTCTTTGTAACTATGTCATCAACAGTGAGCCTATACCATTTTAGCCACTCAACAACATTACTTTCTCTTGTTACTACAATGCCTGAACCACTTGGATTTGGATGCACATGATGAGATGGCCTAGGATGCTTTTGCAAAACTCGCTTCTGCGATCGCAGGTAGATGTCATAGTGAGCCCTTCTCTGCGAATCTGATAGGATCTGCAACATAACAATATTGTTAATCATTAAATTTCTTCATGTTTTGATTCCTTCCTAGTACAAAGTCTTGCCGCCTCAATTTATCAATACTACAATCATAACAAGCATAATCATGTGACATGTGGTAGTGTTGACAGTTTGCACTCATGATCTGATTGTGTTAATATTGAAGACGAAAACTGGATACCCAATTACCCATTAGTAGCCCCATTCCCTTATCTAAGTAGCCAAGTGAATCGAATGAACACCTCGTAGGCAGCGAGGATCTGAAGGAAGCGGCTGGACCCGGCGGCGGCGGCGACGTCGGGGTGGGTCTCCTTGGCGAGGCGGTGGAAGGAGGCCTTGATCTCGGCGGAGGAGCTGGTCTCCCCTACCCCGAGCACCTCATAGGCGCTCTTCCCGGCGAGCTCGTCGTCACGGGCGGCGGTGCTCACCGGCCGGCCGCGCCACGCGAGGGGGAGAGGGAGGGCCGCCTCGCCGCGGAGGAGGAGGAGGAGTCGCCGGAGCTCCGCCGCCCGAAGCGCCATCACTTCGCTCCCGCCGTTGCTCTGTCGCGTGGGGCCGGAGTGACGTAGACAGTCACCACTCACCGGTCCCCTCTCTTCGTTTATTGCGGAAAAAAACTACTCCCCGGCCCAAGTTCGTTTTCGGGCCGTCAGTTGGAAACACTGGAAATCGATTAGTAGAGGAGTAAGTTCAGCTGACGTTACTTAACTTGTAAATGAATCTGATTTTCGTCCCTTAACCGAAAAACCAGATACAACGGATCCCTCAACTATCAAAACCAGTACAGATTAGGTTCCTCGGTGGTTTTAAGGATGGTTTTGGCTGATGTGACGCCTACGTGGCTAATTTGACTCGGTCTTCATTCAACGTGGCGCCTACGTGGCAATTTGATAAAAATAATAATAAAACCCATGAGACCCACATGTCAGTTTCACATATAAATTAATAAAAATGGTGGGCCCCCCATGTCATCCTCGCCATTCCTCTTCTTCCTCCTCTCTCCCCCATCTCCCCTCTTTTCATCTCTCTCTCCTCTCCTCTCTCCAGGCGACGGAGGGAGGCCGACGAGCGCGCGTGGAGGCCGATGAGCGGGACAACACCTCGGCGGTGAGGCGTGGACGAGCGGGCGAAGCGGGCTGGCGGAGCGGAGCAGAGGAGGAGCGGCGGTGGGCGAGCTCCTCGTCCTCGCAGGGCTTCATCGTCGAGGAGAGGTCGCAATCCATCGTCTTCGCAGGGCGTCGCGCGGCGAGGCGGCCGGTCGCAGCAGCGCCGAGGAGCGGCAGCACGGCAAGGGGTCGTGGCGTGGAGTAGCCAGAAGGAGGCGAACGGATGGTCGGCGACGAAGTCCACCAACTTCGGCGGCGGCGAGTAGTAATCGTCGCACAGCGTGAACCCGAGATCATCGTCGGACTCCTGCCCACGGCGGCGGAGCTAGAGGTCGTTGTGGGTGTCGCCGCTCTTCGCCGCCTTCTACGGCAAGTGGAGCACCTTGAAGCCGTCGTGGCAGGCGACGTGGTGGTAGCTCCCCGCCGGCCGCTGCATGAAGGAGATCACGACAGAGCTCTCGTCGAGGCGCAGAACTCGCGCTATCGTCGATGGCTTCCACCCGGACCAGCTTCCGGTCCACCTCCACGGAGCGCTCGGTGACGCCGGACTCCGTCTCCTCGTCGCCGGCCACGCTCGTGGTCCGTCCGGTCCTCTCCATGTCTCGGCGTCGAAGTGGAGCTCCTGCACAGCGACGGAGAAGAGGCCACCGATGCATTGCGCGAACCCGTCCTGGATGGCCGCCTCGTTCTCGATGAAGGAGAACGTCCCGCCGGTGACCTCGGCGATGGTGTGCATTGCCACCGCGTCGTGGTCCTTGCCGAAGCCGAACGTGTGGACCGGCGGGGAGCGGTCGCCACCGCCGCACCCGTCGGTGCGCACAAAGGACGGCGGCACGAGCGCGTCGTAGTTGGCGTCGCGGCCACCACCTCCTCCTGCTCCGGCGTCGCTGCTCAAGTCGGCCAACGACGACCGGGAGCCGCCGCGCGTGTGGCTCCAGCTCCGCCGCCGCGTGCCGCTGCCTCTGCGTCGCCTGGAGAGAGAAAGGAGAGGAGAGAGATGAAGAGAGGGGAGATGGGGAGAGAGAGGAGGGGTGCGGATGACATATGGGGCCCACGTGGACCCACCATTTTTTAATTAATTTGTGTGTGAAACTTACATGTGGATGCCATGGATTTTATTATTTTTTCGGATCGAATTGCCACGTAGGCGCCACGTCAATGCTACGTTAGATGAAGACCGAGTCAAATTAACCACGTAGGCACCACGTCAGCCAAAACCACCCTCAAAACCACCGAGGGACTTAATCTGCACCGGTTTTGATAGTTAAGGGACCCGTTGTATCTGGTTTTTCGGTTGGGGGATGAAAATCGGATTCGTTGATAAGTTAAGGGACCTAAGATGAACTTATTCCATTATTAGATCAGCCCGGTTCAGATGCAATTTGGTAATTAATCAGTGATCATTGTTTTTTTTTAAATTACACAGTATAACGTAGAAACTCATAACGTACACACACTCACCCCTATGAACACACATAAACCCTACCCCTATAAGCATCTTCGAATACTGGACTGATAAATCCTTGAGATTGACGAAGTCACCACGGACGCCTCGCTGTCGATGGGTACTCGCCTACTACTGAAATCACAAAGCCGTTAAAGCCTGAAAAATACGCTACCACGAAGAGTCGAATCTAGGAACTAAAATGATACTAAAACTCTTGTATCCATTCATCTACATATTCTTTCACAGTGATCATTGTCATTTGTAAGAGAGTACCACTGTACTGTGAAAGTGGCGTGTGAATCTTTAGGGAAAAAAGAACGGCGTAGACCTGCGTGAAACATGTCCTGTACGGCGGGCCCTTTTTTAGAAGTTTTTTTTTTTCTCTCCGACCTTGCTCTGACGAGGCGCGATGCGGCACGTTTGTCTTGTCCTGCCACGGTGCCACCTTCACCATCGTCGTACGTAAACTAACACATGCGTCGCTTCGGGAACTGCGGGCTCATGGGGGATAACTACTGGTACTAGTAGAGTAGTGTACATTTGTGTTGGGTATGTGTAGAAACATCAGCTAAGCTCAGACCCTGTTTCTTCGAGGATCTTAAAAAAAGAAGTCCCTCCACTTCACTTTAAGTGTAGAGTCCTAAACAAGAAGGACTAAAAAGAGACTAAAATATTTTAGTCCATAAGTTCTTAAGGAAGAAGTTTATTGGGACTAAAGTAGCTCTTTTTCACCTGCTGTCCTTATGCATGGACAGTATTTCTCTTTGCATAGTTTTAGAGGTAATATAGTTATTGTGCAGCGCATTTAATGAACTTTAATCCCTTTTAGTCCTTATAACCAAACAACCATAGACTAAAATGATTAGTTCTAGGACTGAAATAAGTCCCTAGGACATATGGATCCAAACACCACCTCAGTTGTGTAATTCTTGATTCACCCTCATTCACTTCACAGCAACGGACAAGAAAGGCCAGACGCAACGCACAGCTTGGGCAACACCAACACACACTGCTCTAGGTTGGTGGAACTGTGAAAGCACGCGCGTGTGCCCGAAAAGAGCCGCATCAAAAGGTAAAGAAATCGAGCAAAAATGCAGCCACCAACTCACAATGCCCATGCCCATGCCCATGCCCCGCTCTGATGGCTGACCACCGCGTGACCCGCTTTGCCTGCTCTTCCACGCCCCAAAGTTGGCCGCGTGCGTGCTCACAAAGGCTGTGTGTATAGATCCAAACTTCTAACATTTTTCATCACATCAATCTGTCATATACATATAATTTTTCGGTTAGATCATACCAATTTCAACGTAAACTTCTAACTTTAAAAGGAAATAAACACCGCCAAAGTCACAACCGGTCGGTCACGAGGTTCACAGACAATGGCCAGGCAAGGCAAAAGCACGGAGCCGAGTAGCCGACGACGTTGCCGACTCGCCGTGTGGGCCCCCACCCGCCGTACGTCCCGTGCCGTTCACATCACACGGGAGGGATGGTCAGAGATCGTCCGTGCCGAGACATTACTGCGGCCGACGCACATCGCGGCACATGCATGCATAACCGTATGGACGTATGGTGTACCTAGCAGAGACAAATGAAGGGAACGGACTGTGAGCTGGTGTGATCGAGGCGGTGATGCAATCCAGAAACGGTTCATAGAGTGGGATGGAAGCTGGAAAGGTAAACGCAGAGATTTTCATCACCATGAATGCTTGCTAAACGGTCTACACTCATAAGTTGTTCCTCCTACCATTCTCTTTGACGGAAATGCTGTGTTATCCGTGTTCTTTAGAGTAGGTATAATAGTAAACTATAAGCCAACTATAAATATTTTTAAAGAGATAAAAGAAGAGAGAAAAAAGTAACGGTCTACAGATCTGTAGCCAGCTACAGCACGGACTTCAAGACATAATATGTGTATGACAGGTGTAACTATGTATTAATTGTACAGTAAGCAACTATTATATGAATTGGATATTAAATTGGCTATAGATGGTTTAAATCTAATAGTTAGCTATACTATTAAACTTGCTCTTAGCCTGAGTTCTCAACTTATTTTCATCGTTTTCGGCGCGCATGTTTTCTAAACTAGTAAATAGTATATTTTTTGAAAAAAACTAAGAAAAATTGTTTTAAAAAATATATTAATTCATTTTTTATTTTTATAATTAATACTTAATTAATTACGTGTTAATTTTATTTATCTGTTGTACGTGTGAAGAGAAGAGATTCCTAACCTAAAAAAACACAAGAAGGTTGTTGTGGATAAATTTGTACTGGAACGCCTCGTCCAGCCTGGCACTACAACGGTCCGCACCCCGCAGTGCAGACTCGATGGATTCAGGGGTGGTGAGAGGGACTCTCACCTAAAAGAGAAAATGGCCATTATACCATCGTTAAAAGGAGGCTTCACTCAAATACCATTCTACAATTAGGATTCGCCTAAATATCACTCTCAACAGGGAGTAGCTTGCTAAAATATCATTTTCTTCCTTTCTAGTAAATCAAAAGCATTTTATCCCTTTTCTCTCAATTTTAATGACTAAACTGCCCCTAGTTGTCCTAGATGTTTTATCCAGATATTTGTTTGCCGCGAGAGGACTGCCGTGGCAGGGTCGCGTGAGGGGAGGGCGGCGGCTAGGTCTACGGCGCCAAAGGAAGGCCACAGCTCGAGGGGAGGGTGGCAACCTGGTCGCCGCCAGGAGAGGGACGCGACGCGGCTCGGCGGCGCGAGGGGAGGCCCGCAACACGGCGTGACGACGTGAGGGGAGGGCAAGGCGGCGTGGCGGCGCGAGGGGAGGGCCGCGCGATGGGGCGAGGGGACGGCGGTGGCGTCCAGATACGATCCGTTTTCCTCGTTAATTTCGATGATAAAATGGTTTCTGGGGTATTTTCATCAACTCATGTAAAAAAGAGGACTAAATTTTTTTAATTTTGATAAAAATGATTTGGGATGGTATTAGAGTGGGTTGGTTACAGTTAAAAGTTGTATTTGGACAAATCTCGGCATTTCAGCGAAGCCGTATAATCGCCATTTTCTCCACCCAAACACCCCCTCACACTGAACAGTGCCCCCACATTGGGCCGAGCCGCATTTTCAGGCTGACGGCCTTCAACCCGGCCCACGCTAGAGGGGAGTGAGAGGTCCCGACTCCCGAGCCAACGTGCTGTCGCCGTCTCCAACTGTTCTCTGTTTTTCTCCATTCCACACTGCGATTCCCAGTTCAGACAACGAGACACGGCGCACCGCACCGCACACGTAAAAATCGAAGATATTATAGCCAGCGGGCTACAGATTTATAGACAGATATAGCATGAACTTTAAGACGTAGTGTGTATGACAGATGAGACTAGGTATTAATAATATAATATGTAATTATTATATGAATAAGCTATTAAATTAGTTATAGATAAATTAAAGTTAGTAGTTGGCTATCTCTGATATCGTAGGCTACTAGTACTCGGCAACAAGAAGCTAACCATGCTTTTAACAAAAGCAAGCGTTGTATTCTAGCTCTCGCATCGAGACACCGTCCGTTTGCCATCATCCAAGCTGTGCCCACGCACGCACGGGCACGGCGCACAGCGAAGCGGACACATCTACACAGCCAGTCCACCACGGCACCCAGCAGTCCAGCAGCAGCCACTGACGTTAGCCAAAGGAAGCACACAATCCTGCAGCACATAAGCACATGCACCCGTGATTAGGCGAAGAACTAACTGTATTACTATAACATTTCCGAACGCTGTCAGCGGGTATAATATTCACAGGCCTTTCTTAATTAAAACGGTAGATGGAGCAATGGGAGGAGTTCATTATCTCCATATCTAATGGAGATAATAGTCACAGGCACTGAGGCACAGCACAAATTGGCTGGACCCATGGGATTAGCATGCAGCGTCGCGGTTAAACAATTCACAAGGTGGTAACTGTTGTTGACCACCACCACTACCAGTAGGGGCTTGTTGGCCGGTTACCACCTTTTCACAGTCACTGCAAAGTGAGCATCTTTTTTGGTCCTGAAAACGGTCATGTGGTGGTGGAGAGGCTAAAAAACCAGAGATAAAATGAGAGCAACGCCATGTGCTTCACCCTCTTCCTTCTTCTATCTCGCTCGCCTTCCCTTCGCTGGAGCATCCGTCCATCTGTTCGCTTTGTCCTCTTGCAATCATTCACTCTCCTTGCCCGATTCTATAAACACGCAGTGAGTCTCCGATCCGCCATCGGCTCACCGCCATTGCTGAGGAACACAGCTTTCTGTTTCTCCCACGATGTGGCGCCATGGCGAGACATGTGTGATCCTTGCTATCGCCGCCGTGGCTCTTGTCGCGGCGGCGACGGCGACGGCGGCGGCTGCGGCCGTTCGGGGTGAGAGGAGGACGTACATCGTGCACATGTCGCGGTCGGCGAAGCCGAACGATTTCGTGGAGCACGGCGAGTGGTACGCGGCGTCGCTGCAGTCGGTGTCCGACGCGGCCACCGTGCTGTACACCTACGACACCCTCGTCCATGGCTACTCGGCGCGGCTGACGCGGGCGGAGGCCGAGGCGCTGGAATCGCAGCCCGGGGTGCTCCTCGTCAACCCGGAGGTGCGGTACGAGCTGCACACGACGCGGACGCCGGAGTTCCTGGGTCTGGACCGCACGGACGCGCTGTTCCCGCAGTCGAACACCGGCAGCGACGTCATCGTCGGGGTGCTCGACACCGGCGTGTGGCCGGAGAGGCCGAGCTACGACGACGCCGGGCTCGGCCCCGTGCCGGCGGGATGGAAGGGGAAGTGCGAGGAAGGCAACGACTTCAACGCCTCCGCCTGCAACAAGAAGCTCATCGGCGCGAGGTTCTTCTTGACCGGGTACGAGGCGGCGAAGGGCCCCGTCGACACGTCCAAGGAGTCGCGGTCGCCGAGGGACAACGACGGGCACGGCACGCACACCTCCAGCACGGCGGCGGGGTCCGCCGTGCGCGGCGCCGACCTGCTCGGGTACGCCGCCGGGACGGCCAAGGGCATGGCGCCGCACGCGCGCGTCGCGACGTACAAGGTTTGCTGGGTCGGCGGGTGCTTCAGCTCCGACATCCTCAAGGCCATGGAGGTGGCGGTGAACGACGGCGTGGACGTGCTCTCGCTCTCGCTCGGCGGCGGCACCGCGGACTACTACCGCGACAGCATCGCCGTGGGCGCTTACAGCGCCATGGAAAGGGGGATCTTCGTGTCCTGCTCGGCGGGGAACGCCGGGCCAGGCTCGGCCACGCTGTCGAACGGCGCGCCATGGATCACCACCGTCGGCGCGGGGACACTCGACCGCGACTTCCCCGCCCACGTCGTCCTCGGCAGCGGCAAGAACTACTCCGGCGTCTCCCTTTACAGCGGCAAACAGTTGCCCACCACGCCGGTCCCATTCATCTATGCCGGGAACGCGTCGAACAGCAGCATGGGCGCGCTCTGCATGTCCGGCAGCCTAATCCCGGAGAAGGTCGCCGGGAAGATCGTCCTCTGCGACCGTGGCACCAATGCCAGGGTCCAGAAGGGCTTCGTCGTCAAGGACGCCGGTGGCGCCGGTATGGTGCTCGCGAACACCGCCGCGAACGGCGAGGAGCTCGTCGCTGACGCGCACGTCCTCCCGGGCGCCGGCGTCGGGCAGAAGGCCGGCGACACGATGAGAGCGTACGCATTGTCCGATCCGAACCCGACGGCCTCCATAGTGTTCGCCGGAACACAGGTTGGCATCCAGCCGTCTCCCGTCGTGGCCGCGTTCTCGTCCAGGGGGCCGAACACCGTGACGCCCGGCATCCTCAAGCCGGACCTGATCGCGCCCGGCGTCAACATCCTCGCGGCGTGGTCCGGATCCGTCGGCCCCTCGGGGCTCGCCGGCGACAGCCGCCGCGTCGGATTCAACATCATCTCCGGGACGTCCATGTCGTGCCCGCACGTGAGCGGGCTGGCGGCGTTGCTCCGCGCGGCGCACCAGGACTGGAGCCCGGCGGCGATCCGCTCGGCGCTGATGACCACGTCGTACAACGGCTACCCCAACGGCAACGGCATCCTCGACGTGGCCACCGGCCTCCCGGCGACGCCGCTCGACGTCGGCGCCGGCCACGTCGACCCCAGCAAGGCGGTGGATCCGGGCCTCGTCTACGACATCGCCGCCGCCGACTACGTCGACTTCCTCTGCGCCATCAACTACGGGCCGATGCAGATCGCCGCGCTCACCAAGCACACGACGGACGCCTGCAGCGGCAACCGCACGTACGCGGTGACCGCGCTCAACTACCCGTCGTTCTCGGTCACGTTCCCGGCGACCGGCGGCACGGAGAAGCACACGCGCACGGTGACCAACGTCGGCCAGCCAGGAACATACAAGGTGACGGCCAGCGCCTCCGCAGGCAGCACGCCGGTCACGGTGTCCGTCGAGCCGTCGACGCTGACGTTCACCAAGTCCGGCGAGAAGCAGAGCTACACGGTGAACTTCGCGGCGGCCGCGATGCCGTCCGGCACGAACGGGTTCGGCCGCCTCGTCTGGTCCAGCGACCACCACGTCGTCTCCAGTCCGATCGCCGTGACATGGAGCTGACTGACCGTCGTCGCGCTCATAGCTAGATCTTCTGGATGATCCATCAATGGCGGGCGCAAGAGATTATCCGGGATAATTAGCGTGTAATCTGCCGATTAGTGTGGCGAAGTATCGTTTCAATTTCTTAGCTCCAGCCTTGTTTAGTTGTTCGAACTGTGGCATAGCGAGGAAGTGAGTGAGTGAGAGTGATCGAGTTAGCTCCACTCCTAAACAGGAGTCCAAAAAAATTAAAGGATAATGAATGGACCAGCGAAGCAAGTGGTTGCTCGTAGTAGTACATACAGATCAATCTCCGGTGATTTATATCTGCATTTCGTACACCATTAACGACTGCCAACAAATTGTCCGTTCCGTTCCCGTTCATCATCTGCACCTCGAAACCGCGGAGAATCAATGTTGTATACTCCACTTTAGCTGACAGTGGTCAGTCTTAGGTTGGACACAAAAGCATTGGATACTGTAATTAGGCAACGAACTCCATACAGCACTCAGCAGCACTTTTGTCGGTCTTTGCAGGATGTTTAACTGACCAAAGCCTGAACCATGAACAAAATACGAGTACTACTAGCACAAAACCAAAGTTGGCACAGACAGTATCATCGTCGCATGCACGCAGCCATGAGTGAGTGAGAGCGACCTATCACTGTCATCATCATCGACAACAAAAGTGAAAGGGAAATAAAAAAAAAGAGAAAATCTCCTCCTAACTCGCCTACAAATCTCACATTAAAATCCTACTAGAAACGCGGCAATTGATTGATGAGACGAAATCCCTACACCTTTTCTTCGCTGGATCATGGACGAAATCCCTACTAGCAGGAGGCACCACCTGCTTGCCTGGATAGTACTACTACTACACCGCTGCGGCCACCCCCTACCTACACACACATGTGTGTCCCTTTTCGCTGGTAGCATCCGTGGCAATCTGGCATGATGGACGTCAGGTTTTACTCTTTTTTTTTTGGTTTCAGGTTTTGAGCTCCCACATGCTCGTGGCGACCTCTTCACATGCATGTCCGTTCGGGCGCCGCGGTCCCAGGTTGAATGATGGATGGATGGACGGACGGATCATAGATATTTCGCCGCTTTTCCTCGCCCAAACGCGTGATTTGTGGTCAGTGGCAGCAGCAGCGCTCGTTTTATCGGTTTCATTCATTCGACACTGTATCGGTTTTATTCATTCGACGCTGTCTGTGTGATCTGTTAGAGGCATGCATAGATAGGTCGGTTAGAGATAAGCTCAAATATAAATATAGAGATCTTTAATACCGATTTTAAGGCTAAGATTCTAGCTTGCCATTGGGGCACGTGGCAGCCTCAAAAATTAGCTAGACACCTCAGAAATCCTTCCACGTGTCCATCTGTATTGGTACACATGTGCTAGATAAATCTTAGAGGGAAAAAGTATCCAGTGGAACAATTACAGATTCTAGATGCTTCTAACTATCGAGCTGTTTGCAACATCTAGGCTCCAAGAGGCATTAAACTGTTTCATTGAAGATAAATCATAATTGTTTTGGGAAAAAAGTATAAATCCAGTAAAAAAAAGGTGCAGAGGGCCGGCTCTTACAGATACAAGTGAGGCGCCGGAGAGAAAAGCGGCATCGAGGAAGACAGCATAAATATATGGTAATGACTGAAATATTTTTACTAGGAGTCCGAACGGATATATATTGGCAACTTCCGATAAAACATACTACCTCCGGCTTTTAATAGATGTTGCCGTTGACTTTTTATCAAACATGTAACCATTCGTCTTATTTAAAAATTTATGTAATTATAATTTATTTTGTTGTGAGTTGTTTTATCACTCAAAGTATTTTAAGCAAGATTTATACATTTGCATAATTTTTTTCAATAAACTAATGGTCAAACATGTTCAAAAGTCAGTGACACCATCTATTAAAAAAATGGAGGGAGTATATACGGATTTAGTCCTCTTCGGAATTTTGTACTATAATTTCTTCTTTTAAAATCTGTATGAAAAAATATAGAATACATTTTTATCGACAAAATAATTATGAAGCAAAAGACTTATGGCTTGTTCACTTTGCTATCATTTTCAAGCTTATCAAAGTTTTGGCATTGCCAAATTTTAGTAAAGTTACCAAAATTTTGGCAAGGTTTCATATGTACTTACTAAAATTTGGCAACAAACTAAATGCAGCCAAAATTTTGATAACTTTATCAAAAAATAGTATGGTTGAAAATGACATCAAAATAAACAAGCCTTTAGGTGTGTTCTTTTTCCTCTTACTATTATGGATTATCAAGGGCATGCTTCACAAGCTTATGGTTTATTATTTGATTTGTTTTATATCAATACATGAACTTTATAATATTTGAAATAATTGTTATACACCAGTTTCATCTATAGTCCATCATCAATCGAAACTTAAACGCTACAGGAGCATCGTCAATTGAAACTTAAATACTGCAGGAGATTAGGCTAATAGGGTGATATGCAAAATAGAATATTTGATGAAAATTGTCACACCCCGAAGTTCTCCCCCCAAGCCAAAATTTTAATTTTATAAACGACCCCAAGAAAATGCAGGTGGAATCAGGAGAAAACCCTAAGAAAGTAATGCAAATAATAATCGGATTGGACATGTGGAATTTTTCCTGAGTTCTACATGTCGAAATTCACTAACAGGATTTTTAGTGGAATTTTCAGAGCTCTAGAAATAATTTTAACCAATTAAAATTGAGCAAGCAATATTTTAATTCCAGGGAAAATCCTTTTTCCTTTTCCTTTTTCTTTTTCCTCTCTTTTTCCTCCTTTTTGTCGAATGGGCCGTCGGCCCATTCCTCCTTTCCTCCCCCCCCCTCCTCTCTGCTGGGCCGGCCGCAGGCCGAGGCCCAGCCCGGCAGCCAGGCCGCCCCGCTGCCTCCTCTCTCGGGGTCGCCGACAGGTGGGGCCCACCTGTCGGGCCCGTCTCCCTCCTCCCGCCGCTCCCGGCGCGCCGCCGCTCCCGCAACCGTCGCCGCGCCCACGCCCCCGCCCTCTTCGGGCCACGTCGTCCACGCCCGCGCGTGCGCCGAGTCTTCCGCGCCCACCTTCCCCCTCTCTCCCGCTCGCGCCGCGCCCGAGATGGCCGGGATTCGAAAATCGAATCCCGCCTCTCTCTCCTCCCCCACTCCCCACTTCGGCCGGCGATTCCCGCCGCTCCCGGCCACGTCCGGTCCCCTCTTCCCCTATTTAAGCATCACCGGCGCCCTCTCTCTCTTTTCCCCCTTTTCGCCGACCTCTCTCGTGCCCCCCATCGTCCCCGCGCCGTGCAACCACCCGTCGCCGCCATTTCCGCTACTCCGGCCGCCGCTAGCCGCCGCTAGGCTCGCCGCCGTCTTGCGCCGTCGCCGCCGTTAGATTCGCGCGGCCGAGGTCCACCTCGTCCACCCCTCCTCCGTTGAGGTTCGCCGCCGGAGTCCCATCCCCGTCGTGTGCCGGTGAGTGACGCCATGGCCGCCGCCTTCGGCCGGCGCCCTCGCCCTCTCGCACTCTTCTCCCTCTCTCTAACCCCTCTCCTTTTGTTCGTTAGGAGGCTCCGGAGCTCGTCCCGCCGTCGCCATCATCCTCCGTCGCTCGCCGCCGCCGATCGCCGTCGGTGAGGCCTCCCCCTCTCCTTTCTCCCTCTCTCTCCCGCGCCGTTAGCCGCCGCTTAGCCACCGCCAGCCGCCGCTAGCGCCGCTCGCGTCGCCGCCGGCCGGTCGCCGCCGTCGGCCTGTGCGCCGTCCGCCGCCGCCGCTCGCGCCGTCGCTTGCCGCCGCCGTGGTCGGGTGCGCCGCCGCCGCGCCCCTCGGCCGCTCGGCCGGCTTTGTGCCGGGTCGAGCCGAGCTCGGCCACCTCCGCGCCGTCCGATCGGCCTGAGGGCAATCCGGGCCGTCGGTCCCGTGGACCGGCGGTGGACCACCCGCGTGGTCCCGGTCCACGGTGGACCGCCCCCCCCTTGAGTCGCTGCCGAGCGGGGCCCGCGTGCCGGCGCCCTTCTCTCTCTCCCGAGCCGCTGACCGGTGGGCCCCGCTTGCCGGCGCCGCACCCCCCCCCCCTTGATGACGTCAGCCCTGGTTAATATTGCGCAATAAAATTATTTAAGGATTTTTGTTATAGTAATAAACACAGTGAATCTTCTAAAATTCATAACTAATTCATCCGAGCTCCGTTTAATCCCATTCAAGTCTCAGTAAATCAAGAAAAATGTGTAGAATCCATTAAAAATGGTTTTGTTCCCTGTTTCAGTAGTCTTATAGCCTGTTTGCAATGTTTGCTTTGTATGTCGCTAGATTCCGGTTCCTTCGACGCTCCGGTGTACTTCGAAATAGTCGCCGAGGTTCCTCCAGCAGCAGAGCAAGGCAAGTCATGCTTGTCACTTGAACATGTTGATCCTATATTGCAAATGCTCTATTGTTTCCTTTCAAATATTGCATTGTTTTATAATATTACTATGGGATGGTTACCTATTGTTACAGCCATGCTTTTTGGATACCATGCTCCTTTGTTAGCTTGGGTTATAACATGATTAGAGTTTGGACTAGGAATTGCTTAGCCATGCTTAGTTCAACTAGCACATAATGGGGAATCTCATTTAAAACCTAGACCATAGGTTTATATGATAATGTTGGTTTAATACCACCGCTCTGGTGTTGGTTAAATAAAATGAACCACATGGTGGGCTGTGGGTGCATGGTTTTGCTGGTCGCACCCATGGCAGTTAAGGACCGGTTCGCGGGATGCCCTGGAAGAATTTATCGTACTTACCACAAGCCAGCGTGGGCAACGGCTGGGCTTGTAGTGTAGCTTTCCTCTAGTCGACGCATCCAGGCAAGGGTGGGCGTGATGGAGCGGGGCGGGCCCTGCGACGGCCTCTGTCGCTTCCGGGTTCACCTAGGCACGAGAGGGGACTGCCCGTTGCCCGCTGGGGACGGGGGTGAAACCTGAGGTGTGGTGTGCTTGGCTAGAGGGGGTTATGCGAAGGGTCCTGTCACGGCCTCTTTCCGGTATGTCGTGGTGGCACGTCGGCGCACGGAAACGTGTCGTGGGGCTGTGTCTTGTGGGTACAGTTGTACACCTCTGATCAGAGTAAAACTATTCGAATAGCCGTGCCCGCGGTTATGGGCGGTCAACCAGATTCACCGTGATTAGTTTCACTTCGGTGTAATCCTTTAATTTGGATAGTTTAGGTGGATGGTTGGGCCTGTTGCAACGTGGTGTAGCGTTGGACAGTGGATGATTAATACTGCTTAATTATTACAACTGTTTAAATCTTTCAATCCCCGTTTATAAATGCTCGCTTTATGCAAATGAACCCCTTTAGCTCTTCTTTGATGATTCCCTGCATCATACCTCTATTCCGGTATGACTTGCTGAGTACAGTGGGTAGTACTCAGTCTTACTCTACTTTTCCCAACCTCAGAGTTCGAGTTCGGGTCAGATGAAGGTTTCTCTGAGGAGTAGGCTTCGTCCGTGCCGTCGAGGATGCCTGTGGAGTGGTGTTCCCGCTGCAGTTTAGTCAAGGCTTAGCTCCAGTTTCTTTTGTCTTCCGCTGCATTTATGTAAGACTTTATGGTGTTTGTAAGACGTGGACCTGTATGCCAACATTGTCGTTTGTGTACCCCGGCTGGTCCTGGACGGGGATTTTAATGCACATTCTGCTTGGAATTCTATTCGGGAATTTCTGGGCGTGACAAAAATCAAGATAACTCTTAAAAAATCCTGTAAAATTTTCATATTCTAAACACATCCTGGAAAAATTACATGCGTTATCTAGCGCGCCATATGGCGCGCTAATTTTCTAGTAAAGATATATTTCAGAGATAGAATCTTAAAAGATAAATCTACTCTTATACTTGTATTATACTCCAAGTATTTATCCTCCATATACTTCTATATATGCCCTATTAGAAAATCAATGTAATAGATTAGAAAACAACAGAATACAACAATTAGATTTTTTTTTTTACATAATAGAGGAGAGTTAAGAGACAACACGGAAGGAGACGCAGGCACAGGTAGAGGACCGTCCATCAGAGATACAATCAATGATGGGATGATGGTGACTCGAAGGAGATGAAGAAAAGTCAAATACAAATATAGAGATAAGATATATTCTAGAGATAGAATTCTAGAGATAAGATATATCCTAGAGATAATTATGCTCTTATACTTGTATTATACCCCAAGTCTATATTCTCTATGTAATCCAATATATACTCCGCGAGAGGGTCGATGTAATATATTAGAAAACAACATAATACAACAATTAGAATTTTCCACACAGTTAATACCCCCTAAAAAAACCAACCAATCTGTTCAAATTGGTTGTACTAAATTATATCTCATCTTAATTTTAGATTTAGTTTTTTAGGACGGAGGGAGTAGCAGAGTGAAAACGACATGAGAATGAAATGGAGTTCTTAAAAAGAAGATTGAGATGTTTTTTTTTTGGGTCTAGTTATGTTTGGGAAGAAACGCTATCATCGGATAGGTATATACTTCGTACTCTCGTAACAAGAGTTGATATAGATGTTGGCATTTTTGGACGGTACAAGCGTTACGCATTGATGTGCACCCTGCATCCCAGCGCATGCAACAGTGGTGATATCATATTATCATGCTTGGTGTGGCGCGGTGCAGCAGTGATAATCTGTCTCCTCGTACCATAGGGATTTATTTTTCTTTTTACCTTTTGAGAACATCAAATAGCACAAATTTCTGCTTACAAATGTTCGAAATGCTGGAGTTTTTATCAGGTTCATTCGGACGGCATTTCTGCACGAAGTGAACCGGCCCTCTCGTCGTTGAAGTCATGATAAGCGCGTCACCAATTTCTGAGGAGCCAAAACTATCACCTAGACTACAGTGTATGTGGTCTACTTTTCCTTTATAGTGGGTCCCACCTGTTTTCTCTCCTCACTTTTTATCTCTCCTCTCTCACTTTTTATCTCTTCTCTCTCCTTCCCCACCCCCCCTCCTCTACTGCGCCGCCGACGCCTCTCTCTATGTCTCACCCACCGCGGGCGCCCCCCTCCCCCTCCGGATTTGGCGCCTGGCCGGCGGCGGCGACGCGGAGCGGGACCCGGCGGCAGACAACCTCGAGGCGATGTGTCGGCGGGGAACGAGGGGCGGCGGTGCAGCACCACGTGAGGTCGGCGGTGGGAGCACGGAGGCCGGCACGCCGAGCAGCAGCAACGCGAGGAGGCCGGCGCCGAGGCCTGGCCGTGTGCTCACCAGGAGCGCCTGGAGGAGGCCGACCGTGCCGCGGACGTGCGGCCTCCCGGGAGCTCGACGACACCGTTGACCAGTCAACGACGGCTACTCCATGCCCCTCCTCGCTAGATCCGGCGACCTCTTCTCGAGATGGCGGCGGCGGCTCGACCGCGGGAGCAGCAGCTCAAAGAGGAAGGGCGGCGGCGACGGTCTTCCCCTCTTCCCTCTCCCTACCGCGGCGGTCTTCCCCACCGGCGGCCGGCGCAGATTTGGGAGGACGATGAGGATAAGCTGGTGAGCTTCTCCGGCCCCGCGGCCTACCCATCGAGCCAGCGAGCGCATAGCCTCCCTTCGTCTCCCTTCTTCTCTTGTCACGGGGGGCGGGTCAGTCTGACAAAAAATTAGCGATTCTGAGGAGGAACAGGTGGCAAAGTTAGATTCCCGTTTCTCATTTGGTCACAGCAAATGCTCACATGGCGTGGAATCTCCTACGTGGATTGGTGAGGCTGAACATCACGTAGGAGCACTATAAACGCTCTAAGAACAGGTATAACAGCAGACTATTAGCCAGTTATAAATATATTTTAATAAGATAAAAAATAAGAGAGAAAAGCAGCGAGCTGAGAGAGCACACTCATCCACGAGCCATTATTAAAAGGTCCTCCTATGCCACCGTGCCGGCTACAGGAAGGAGACGGATGTGCGACGCCGCTGTGCTGTGATGTGCTGTGCCCTGACCAGACTGGCCGTTGGACAACAGTACACTACACTGTGCTACTATACTTTGGACCATCCGATCCGCATCTAGTGACGAACAATGCTGCGGTCAAAAGCTGATCCGGGGGGATCCCACTTTCCTCGAGCGGTCGGCACTGGCACCGGTTGCCGCGCTTGTCGCGGCGAGCATAGCGCCGAGCCCATGTCTTGGGGGGCGCCGCTAAAAGAGGGGAGGCAAGTAAAAAATTAATCTAAATAATAATTATGTTCGATTTTAAAAATCTCAATAACAATAAATCGATAAGATAATGGATGGGCAGTAGAGGAGTAAAGTGGCAGTGTTTAATGGGATTTCTAAAAATTATAAAAACGAAATCCAATTAGACAATAAACTCTAAAAACTATTTTATCAAAATTTTAAAGTTTCTAAGGAGAATGAATAGGAATAGTGATAGATCGTGTAAGCATATAAAGAATAGGGTGAGTTTTAAAAACTATAAAAATTAAACACGGGGATGATATGGTTTGGTTTTTAAAAGTTTTAAAATAATGAGATAACTATTCAATAAATTTTAAATAAAATCATATTAAAAATAAATAATTTTATATGGATGCTAGCCGCGCAATTGCGCGGGCCACCTAGCTAGTTAAAATAAAATGAATGATCGTCAACTGCATCATCTATTTAAAATATGGAGGTAGTATTAGCCTATATTTAGCTAACATATATAATAAATTAACTATAAGGTTTCTATTTTTTCTCTCATCTCTTTCTCTTACTATAAATTCAATGTAAATAAGCTCATGTATAGCTAACTCTTGCATTACAATCAATATTATTCACTTTTCTATATTTTTTCATATAAATCACTTTTCTATTTTTTTTCATATAAATCACTTTTCTTTATTTTTAATATAAATTTATAGTTGATTTATACAGTAGATCTCAATTATCCTTGTTCTCACCGTCTCACGGCACGGAAATTTAATACGGGTGAGCGCAGCAGCCAGCAGCACCGCGCAGTGTGGAGTGTGGAGCGTGGAGCGTCTCGTGGCACGGGATACGGTGGCGCCACCGTTTTGACCTGTGTAACCGTCGTTCGTCTTTGCTTTTGTCTCAAAGCAACGGGAACCGCCGGGGCGGTGGGCAGACACGCTAATGAATGCTGCCACGGCCTGTTTCTGGTTGCTTGGTTGTGGCCTGGCCTTGTGGGTGGGGTGCTCACGCTACTGTGAATTTTAGGTGAGCACTGCAACGAATTTCTGATATGATCGTGGATTCGTGTGTTCTGAAAGAGGGGTTGGGCAGAGCAGGGAAAAGATCACAAAGCTTGAGTGTCTCAGTCGCTGTCCTTTTTAACACCACTACATACTCCGAGGACTCTATACTCTCGCTGTGTTTATGTGGTGTTTCGATCCAGGGTAATATAGAGTACTTACAAAACTAATTACATAATAAAAGCTAATTTGAGAGATAATTTTAAAAGCCTAATTAATCCATAATTAGAGAATGTTTACTGTAGCATCACATAGGCTAACCATGGATTAATTAGGCTCAATAGATTCGTCTCGCGAATTAGTCCAAAATTATGGATGAGTTTTATTAATAGTCTACGTTTAATATTTATAATTAGTGTCCAAACATCTAATGTGATAGGGACTTAAAAGTTTTAGCCCCATCTAAATAGGATCTTAGTTTCCCCTATTTCCAACTTTCCGTCACATATATCACATCAAAAACTTTCCTACACACATAAGGGCTTATTCGTTTCAAAGGAATTACAAAGGAAAAACATAGAAATGGGAATGGGTTTTAAACTAACATTCGTTTTATAGGAATGCACCATAGGAAAACTATAGGAAAGTTTTCCATTCCTCCATTTTTGAAGGAAAAACATAAGAAAAAATAATCCACTCCAATCATTAGTTTGCATTCCTTTCGTTGGCTTGCTTAACAACATAGGAAAAATTTCTGTGTTTTTCAATCCATAAGTTTGCACATGTATTTCTGTAGTATTCCTACATTTTTCCTATTTCTATGTTTTGAAAATCCTGTGAACCGAACGAGCCCTAAGGGTGTGTTTAGTTTCTGAAAAAAGTTGAAAATTGGGAGTTTGGAAAAAAAGTTGGAAGTTTATATGTGTAGGAAAGTTTTTAATGTGATATGATGTGATAGAAAGTTGGGAATAGGGGAAAACTAAACACGGCCTAAACTTACAACTTTTTTTCCAAACTCACAACTTTCTTCAAACTTCCAACTTTTCTCAGTAAACTAAACATTCAGTTGTTGTTTGTACTGTCAAGTATCAACCAAAAGTAGTTGTAGTACAGCTCAGAGCAGGTACAATAGCAGGCTATTAGCCAGCTGTAAACATATTTTAATGAGATAAAATATGAGAGAGAAGAGCAGCGAGCTACAGCTCTGTAGCAGTGTAGCCAGCTGCAGCGCGGGTTCCAAGACGTAATGTGTGTATGACAGGTGGGACCATATATTAATAGTATAGTAAGCAACTATTATATAAATTAGCTATTAGATTGACTATAGATGAATTAAAGCTAGCAGTGGACTATACTACTAAACTTGCTCTCAGAGAAGCAAATGTGTCAAATGAACAGACCCTATTAACCTCAATCCTTGATGTTACAAACAAAAGTAGGTGTACTATACGTGGAAAACACAGAATATTTCATCACATCTCTGTTCTCTATCGCATCATAGTGTGGACTAACTAATGAACTTCCACAAAATAAAACAGAACAAAAAAAGCAGCTGCAGACAGATAAAGGAGCATCCATGAGCTCAGCACCAGAGCAGAACGGGCTGGTTTGAGCTCATACACAGGCCGAAGCCCGCCTGGTTATAGCAGGATTTACCTTCATGCGTCCATCACTTGTTGGCCCGTAAGAATAGCTACTCCAGTTCTTAAACTCCGGACGATCGATACATCATGATCTGCTCACTGCTATAGTATGCCTAACAGAGTAGTGAGTAACAAGCAAGGTTCATTCTGGCACGCTAAGATGGCGTGATGACACATTGACACTTATAGGAATGCGAGCTAGTTTTGCACAACAGAACAATTTTGTTTTCCAGAAGCACAAGGGATAGTTTAAACTAGCATAATATCCCAGGTGACAGCACATCTCGACAATGTTAGGTATAGTTATATTTCTTGCACAATAATATCCCAGTTGTTTGTAACAACTCACACAGAAAGCAGTGAAGACATATGAAAAATTTTCTACTGTTTACCTTGCTTGTCAGCACATGTACATACTGTGCAGTGCCTAGCTTCAGCACAGGGTCAAATGAGCAATTTTCCCTTGTTATTTTGATGTCACCATCTGCTCTGTGAATTATAATCTTGCACTGAAATTTGAGCTCAATAATTTCCTTGTATAATTCTTAAATTCCTCATCTTGAGGTTCAACCGTTCAACAAATTCTCCAACTTTTCATGGACAAGGGTTCCGTTCTTCGTGCTCCACCAACAATTTGTATAACTCATAGATGATATAGTGGATTTGTTATTCTGCAGTATGGCATGAAGACATGAATTCAGAACATCATCGCTCCTAACTGACAAGTTCTTGCAGGATGCTTGCACCTAATAGCTCATTTGGATCAACTGGTGCATATTGATCTCTTTATGATGACAAAGTCTCAATCTGATAGTGCAGCAAGTAGTCACCTAGCAGGTTAGCTCGGAATTTGCTCCCAATTCTAGTCCGGCTTCAACGTCAGCAGTTGAGCACTTTAAGCACAAACCTTGTGATCAGCAGACCACTGGTACGTAATGTTGCCAATACGTTGTACGAAAGAGTTTGATGATGATACCACGGCCAAAGGCTGGTCTATTCTGGATGCAATTGGATCATGTCCAATACCTTTCAAAAGGGAAGTTGACTGAAATCCCTGTTGATCAGAATGGACTGGATGAATTGCAATTCTTTCCAATCCAAACAAGCCTTGATTGGACCTCCACTTACATGTGTGAATAGCAAACATCTCAATGTGTTGCAGCATATCAAAATTTATGAACCCTGAAATTAGCAGCAAAATGTTTAGGACTAGCATAAATAATGGAGTAGTACACAAAAAAAATAACAACTGAACAAACAAAGCGCATAACATATTGAACATTGATATAATTTTAATGGTGTGTATGAAAACATATGACCGAGGATCAAGTGCTCATACCATTATAAGATATGAATGGTCAATCAAACAAAGGTTCCTGAATCAGGATGTTCATTTTCTCAACAAGAAAGTCAAGCACATCTTTCCTTCCTTCTTTCAAAAGCAGCTGCCTTAGCTTGCCAAATGTTGAACCGGGAGGTCTGATGCCCTTCTCTATCATATCTTCAAGCAAAACACAAGCTTGGCTAACCTCACGCTTGTCACACAACCCATTGATCAGTACAGAGAACGTGTGCATGCTTGGGAGAAACTGCTTCAACCTCATATACTTCCATACCTTGAGTGCCATCTCTACCTTGTCATTCTCACAGAACATTTTTATCATCATGGTGTAAGTATCAGAGTCCGGTTGGCAACACTTAATCATGCGGCGGAATACCTTGTATGCTTCGTCATCCCTTCCAAGGCTAATCAGATGATTAAGGATGATGTTCCAGGTCCTTGAGTTTGTAGTGATTCCATGGCCCTCCATATCATTAAGGACTCTAAAGGCATTCTCAAATTTTTTCGCTTTGCAGAAGGCAGAGACAAGTGCATTGTAGACAACAATATCTGGCACAATCCCATCCTTCTCCATATCCAAAAATGTTGCCACAGCATCCTCGATCCTCATCTCAACGCCATAAGTATGCACTAAGACACTGTATATGTAAGTTGTCGGTTGGCATCCCCTGGAGGTCATGTCCTGCACCACACGGACAGCTTCCTCAACGCGGCCTGTCTTGCAGAGTGAGTCGACCATGATGCCATATGTGACAATGTCCGGCTCGCAACCAGCGTCAAGCATCTCACTATAGACCTCTCGCATCTTTGGGAGGTTAGGCGCTCTCCCCCATCCCTCAAGCAAAATGCTATAGGTCTTGGCATCGGGACTGAACCGGCTATTCATCTTGTCAAAGATCTCCTGTGCTTTGCGCACGTTCTTTGACTTGCACAGCGCGCCAAGCAGGCTATTGAACGCGGCAAGGTTAGGTACCACGCCATACTTCTCCATGACATTGAAGGTGTAAACTGCCTCATTGACCTTCTGCGCCCGGGCATACTTCCTCATGATGATGCCGAACGTCTCGACATTGACCGCGCCCTCCCGGCGCATGACAGCCACGACGTCCCACATGAGCTGGTACTGGCGGATCTTGGCGAGGGACGCGACCACCGTGTGGTACGACCGCACGGTGTGCGCGCAGCCTCCGCGTTTCTGCCTGCGCGCCCACTCGAAGAACCGGTACGCGAGCATCCCGGCGTTGTCGAGGCGCTCCAGGACGCGCTCGGCGACGTCGGGCGTGACGCGGACGCCGCTGTGGTCGAGCTCGTGCTCGACGGCTGAGGCCTTCCGGCAGGAGATGATCAGCTTGAACAGGCGCTTAGCAGGGTCAGCGGTGTCCACCAGGGCGTCACCGCCGCCTACGCCGCTGCTAAGCATTCTAACAAACACATTGCGTGCATCAAACAAGGTGGGGCGAACGCCTCCCATACCGCGATTACTTCCAACTTCCAAGAGGCGGCAACGGGAAGGGTGGAGAGGTTGACGGCGACGGCGACCGTGAATGCTTAGATGGCGATGGTGCCGGTGCTAGGGAGGAAGGGAGACGACGCGGCGAGCGACGGCGGCGGGAGGACGATGCGAGTTGCGAGTGGAGGCAGTTGGATTTTCCAGAGGCCCACGTAGACGAATCAGCTGGGACAAGCTAAATGGGCCGGAAAATGGGCCCAACTCCGGCAAAAACCTCCAAAAAAAAAAATCGAGGGCGGCGAGAGGTATCATCCAGTTGCACACCGAAAATGGCGGCGGCGGCGGAGAGCAAGGCGGGGAAATCGCCGGAGGAGCTCCTCTGCGCGGCGGCGGAGTACGGTGACGCGGAGGCCATCACCGGGCTCCTCGCCGAAGGCGCCGACCCGACCCACTTCGATGCCTCCGGGTTGACCCCACTGATGCACGCGGCCGCCGGGGGCCACGCCGCCGTCGTGCAGCTTCTCCTCGACGCCGGCGCGCCATGGAACGCGCTCTCCCCCACGGGGAACTCCGCGGGAGACCTCGCCTCCGATTCCGCCACCTTCGACCTCCTCCTCGACCACGCCCTCCGCTCCGAGCTCGTCCTCGGCACCGTCGCTCGCCGCCAAGCGGGCCCCGCGGACTCCCCCGCCGAGAGCTACCTCGAATCCAGGGTTTCGTTCAGCGAGGAGAGGGTGATGGACGCGGATAGCAAGGCCGTGATGATGGAGTGGGAGCGGCCGCTGATGGAGGCGCACGCGCGGGCGGTGTGCTCCGGCGGCAAGGTGCTCAACGTGGGATTCGGGATGGGTCTCGTGGACACGGCGATCCAGAGGTACGAACCCGAGGAGCACACCATCGTCGAGGCCCACCCGGAGGTGTACGCCCGGATGCTCAAGCTCGGCTGGGGCGAGAAGAAGAACGTCAAGGTCGTGTTCGGGCGGTGGCAGGACGTGCTCCCGCAGCTCGGCTCTTATGATGGTATAACGAAAATCTCTCATTTGCTTAAGTTCAGCATTGCAATGTGTGAGCTCGGAGCCATTGCTTTGATTGCTCGTTTGGGCTGTTGGGGAACGCGGATAGATAGTTGAGACTGTTCTGTCAAATGTTGTTGGTGTTATTAGGAGAGTTGTCCAGGTTTAATCACAAATTCATAGTCCTGTCAGGGTTTATTTTCATAGTAGCATTTCAATGGTCTTGGTTTATGGGTTAGGAGTTGTAGCTAGAGCAACAATGTTCAAACGTGAAAGCTAGAAGCTGGTAGGATTCCTATGTAAATCTGTTGTGCGCGCGCGCTAGTAGCTTGTAATTTATGCATGTGTGATAGCTCTTTTAATTTTAGTAGTTGTGCGTTGTGGACCATCAGAGTTGTCGGTCTCTTGTTTTGAAGGGATTGCAAAGCAGGTTAGTGCATTGGTTTTGTTTTAGTAATTTGTTTCTTATGCAAGTTAGTATTCCCTCTGTTATATAAGTTGTGATATGGTTTTCACCGTTGAACTATGAACCATCAATTTCTTTTAGAGTGCATTATCAACAACTACAAAATTAGCATAATGTGAAATAACTGTCAAATATGAATCCAATGGTACCACTTGTATGTGTCTAAACATATGCCTCTAGGCTAATTCTAAGGCTCCATTTAAAAGAGCTGAATTGATGAGCTTATATGTGGCACACAAAACGAGAACAGTCATCAGCATAAGATCAATTAAGTATTAGCTATTGTTCCGTAAAAAAGTATTACCTATTGCAAACTTGAAAAATGGATTTATTTTATTTTTAAAAGAAAGCTATATAGAAAATATTTGCAAAAAACAGATTGCTAGTTCAGAAAGCATGCTAACGAAAAGCAAGGAAGTAGCTAAACCAACTAGCTGTTTAGAAATTAGAATGGAGGCTTATATCTATGAACAGAGGAAGTAAGAACAAAATGTGTTTTACAAGTTAAATAAATAAAGAAAAATGCTTTTAAAATGAATCTAAAAAATTCTAATCAGGTGATTATGTATTTTATGATTGCTGGGAATATGATATTTTTAAAGAGTTTATATCTAGATAGTTTTTTAGACCTCAGAAGTTAGTACATCTTTAGAGACTTCGCATTGGCAAAAGGAATTTCTGTTTATATTTTTATACCCAATATAATTGCAATACCATGTAAAAGAATTTCTCTTCGATTCATAAACATTTTAATATTTTATACTGTAGTCTGGAGTTAAATAAATTTTGAAATGGGGTCTTGTTTTTTTTTATAAAGAAACTGAGTTTAGTTATTATATTTTAAATATATGCCTATTTAAACTACAATTGTGTTAGAATGACTAGTACTAGTTGATATTTCAGTTGCTGATAAAAGCTTGTGGTACCGTTTGAGTACTGTAGCAATCTATTCAAAGTTGGTGAGTACCTCTCATGGTCTCCTGGGAGGAAAATATCAAATATCTACTAGATGATACTTATGCATCTTCCCTTTTTTTAAAAAAGAAATTGAGTGCATGCAAAAGGTGCATAATGTCTTTTCATTGTCTTTTTCATCAGCAAAGGTTGCTAATCCTGAAAGTTGTAACCATAATTGTCAATGAAGACAATTTACAGTTATCACTGCACTTTATGGCAATTCATTGAATTGTGAGCACTCAAATTAACAGCAGTGCGTGCCTTTGTACAATACAAGGCTGGCTATGTCAAACCATGTGCTGTTAACCATGCCTGACTCTGACCTGCACTCACGCAGGCTCATGTGACACACGCCCAAGCTTACTTTCCTTGGAGCTTTTTTTGACAATATCATGGTAAAGCAAGAAAGGAGTCTGCAAGTGACTGGGAAATTGCATTTTGCTATGTCTGTTGAAAAAGGATCTGCAACTTGCTTACAGGATTTCTACCTTTTGGATTCGTCTCAGATTTTCTGCAGCCAGTGATAAATATGATCCTATACTCAATAAAATAATTGCATTGAATAATTCAGTCTTCCTTATTCATTACTATCCAAAAATGTTTGTTCATGTTTATTTCATTACAAAACAGCATGATAATCGACTTTGTGGTGAGCCACTATTATTAGTAAGCCTTTTGGGGGAGTTTGATAAGCTGGTACACTTTTCAAATCGCATTTTAGTATATATTGATATGTAAACTCTAAAGTATTTGATCCCATTTGTGTTGATTGGTGAGTGAAAGTAATCTATAGAGAAATTGCTTAAGCTATTTGTGTTGATTACTTAAGCTACTGAGACATTGCCAAACGCCCAAATCTTGTCTGACGCCTTGTGATTCCTACAATGCGCAGGTATATTCTTTGACACCTATGGAGAATACTACGAGGACATGAGGGAATTCCACCAACATCTTCCTAAGCTATTGAAGCCTGGAGGGATCTACTCGTATTTCAATGGCCTCTGTGGCGATAATGCCTTCTTCCACGTTGTGTATTGCCAGCTCGTAGCGTTAGAGTTGGCAAATCTTGGCTACTCGACACAGTTCATCCCGCTCCCAGTCAAAGATTGTCTTTCAGAGGAAATATGGAATGGGGTGAAGCAGAAATACTGGCAACTGGATACGTACCACCTCCCAGTTTGCCAAGCAGAATCAGAACCGGAGCAATAACCCAATGAATCGTCAGCAAATTGTGCTAGCGTCAATGGCTGGCTGCTACGTTTGTTCAAGCGTGTTTCTGAATTCCATACACCATCTCCGGAGCTGGAACTTCCATCGGTCATGTGACGTTTCCACTGCAATCGA
Organism: Oryza meridionalis; assembly: GCA_000338895.3. Classification (NCBI taxonomy): domain Eukaryota; kingdom Viridiplantae; phylum Streptophyta; class Magnoliopsida; order Poales; family Poaceae; genus Oryza; species Oryza meridionalis. The sequence continues at coordinate 35,653,128 of CM002526.2, read as the reverse complement.
CTACTAATCTACTCCTGTAGATGCTTATCGGCTGTGGCCTGTAGCCAATGAAAGAGAACTTTCACCGAAACTTGTTTTCTTGGCAGTGATGTTACAATCAGAGTTTGTTAGGTCTGCTCATGCTGCTGTTTTTTTTTTTTCTTTTTTCCGTTCCAAGCCGCCCGTGTCGTTGTTCTGGAAAGGCTGGAACAACACCTAGCTTTCCCAGTTTTTTGTTCTCATGTTCTGGACGCGGTTCTCTTCTTTTCTGCCGCAAACAAAGATAGTTCGAACTCGTTACTCCTACATTCCTTTTGACTTCTTTTTGTTTGTATGGAGCGACACGGAGTTAACGCAGTCACGTATCTCACCAAACAGTCGCGCCTCCATCGATCCCGTGAAATATGGCAGTAGTGCTATACTGCTAGTGCACCATCCACCGTAGCAAGTTTTTTCTCATGTGTGATAGTTCTAGGCCTTTCTAGAAACGTCCCTTTCCGTGTGGAGTGGTCCATGGAAAAAATGCCGACCTGGACGTCGTGTACGAGCACCACTTTGGTCGCTTGCTTTAGCCCGGAGAGTATCCGTGTCGCTGCACTCGGTCTTGTACTCGTGTTCATTGAATGCTGCTGCTTCTTCCAGATCTTGGTCGTGAACTTGTACCAAAATTACTGTACATATTACAAAAAGAAAAAGAAGTACGAGTACGAGTACTACTACCAGTACAAGTAAAATACTCCGAGTCACAACCCAAGTTGTTCACCGATTCTTCTGCCTGCGGCGGCGGCGGCACGCGAGGCCGGCGATGTGAATTCGCCGGGACGCACGCCGGCGGGCGGCGGGGACACCGCCGGCGGCGGCAGCGTTGGTGTGAGAGCAAGATTAATAGTATAGCCAACCACCGGCTTCAAATCATCTATAGTTAATCTAATAGCTTATTTATACAATAGTTAACTATTAAAATATACTACACCATTAATACCCAGTCCCACTTCTTATACACACATAACGTCTTGGAGCCTGTGTTGCAGCTGGCTATAAATCTGTAGCCCGCTTTCTTTTCTCTTTTCTCTCTTCTCTTTTCTTCTCCATATGTGTTTATAACTACTCCCTCCGTCCCACAATATAAGGGATTTTCAGTTTTTGCTTGCAACGTTTGACCACTCGTCTTATTTAAATTTTTTTTGTAAATATAAAAAACGAAAAATTATGCTTAAAGTACTGTAAATAATAAAGTAAGTCACAAATAAAATATAATTTTAAAAAAATTTAAATAAGAAGAGTGGTCAAACGTTGTAAAAAAAACGTAAAATCTTTTATATTGTGGACGGAGGGAGTAGCTTATACTCTGCTATTGCACCTGCTCCGAGATGCGTTCGACCGACGTCGCAGTTGTTGGCAGCGAGCTCTGCCGCTTTTGCCTTTCTGGAAGTATCGGCGGGGGCGACAGCTGTCCATCGCTGGGGGTCTAACCGGCGAAGCACGTAAATATCTGCCGCCACTCGCATGGCTGCCTGCTTGCCTATCAGGGTTTCAGGCGGCGGGAAGTCTACTTATCATCAAATACAGCTGTTCGGCTAAAATTAAAGAAAAGGAAGGAAAACCACGTCTGCTCCGGAATCTAAGGCTAGTGGAGGAGCAAGTGTATATTGCAAGTAATCAAGTAGTATCCCCGTACAGTATTAACAACATGCTAATCTATTACTCATATCTTAAAAGAAAATTAAAAACATGCTAATGTGTACACACTATTTCATCCGTCATCACACCTCCTAGATACAACTTTCTTATCGTGCTACTTGTACGGCTGCGCTTTATCTTTTCATACGAATGACGTGTCGATGTTATCTCATTAAAATTAATTTGTCATTTAGCTATACTGTTGTCATGTACTACTATACTAGAATATTTTTACTTATATTTTTAAAACGGTGATACTCTCATGAAGTATACTCTGTATTTATATTATACTTGTATTATAGCATTAGAGGAAAAATGAAAAAGAAATATACGTATAGCGGCAACCACCTATCACCCAACTAACTACACCTGTTTTCTAAATTTCTAAAATACGAATCCAACGGCAAATATTCAAAAGCCTAAGAACAGCAAGTCAAATCGCCCAATCCTATAAAGCGACACATCACCGGATAACCACCGTAGACTCCTCCCCTCTTCCCTCCGCCCGTTTCCACTCGTCCTCCTCTTCCTCCTCACGCGCTTTCCCCACGCTTCGTGTACATAACCTAACCTACTCCTCGTCTTCTTCCTCCAAATCAAATTCCAATTCCAATTCCATTTTCTCGATCAAACACAGCACACAGGATTGGACGCCGAGACGAGGAGGAAGAAGAAGCGAGCGAAGCTTGTGTTGGATCGGAGTGGGGAGGAGATGTTGAGGGCGGTGGCGAGGTGCTGCGGGCACTGGCCGCCGGGGGCGGCGGCGGCGGACGGGATGCTGTGGCAGACGGAGCTGAGGCCGCACGCGGCGGGGGAGTTCTCGATGGCGGCGGCGCAGGCGAACCTGGCCATGGAGGACCAGGCGCAGGTGCTCGCCTCCCCCGCCGCCACGCTCGTCGGCGTGTATGATGGGCATGGCGGCGCCGACGCCTCCCGCTTCCTCCGCTCCCGCCTCTTCCCCCATGTCCAACGTACGCCATCTCTCTCTCTCTCTCTCTCTCTCGGGGTCTCTGGCCTTCTTGCGTTTCGTGGTTTACTGATTTTGCGATCGTTTTGACAGGATTCGAGAAGGAGCAAGGGGGGATGAGCACGGAGGTGATCCGGAGGGCGTTCGGCGCGGCGGAGGAGGAGTTCCTGCAGCAGGTGAGGCAGGCATGGCGGCAGCGGCCGAAGATGGCGGCCGTGGGCTCCTGCTGCCTGCTCGGGGCTATCTCCGGTGACACGCTCTACGTGGCCAACCTCGGCGACTCCCGCGCCGTGCTCGGCCGCCGCGTGGTCGGGGGCGGGGTGGCCGTCGCCGAGCGGCTCACCGACGAGCATAACGCGGCCTCCGAGGAGGTCCGGCGGGAGCTCACCGCGCTCAACCCGGACGATGCGCAGATCGTGGTGCACGCCAGGGGTGCGTGGAGGGTGAAGGGGATCATTCAGGTGAGAGTTTGATGAGAAAATACTTCTGTTTACTTAATTAATTTGATGCATGTATGCCAGGATTTGGTGGTGAAAATCGCCGTTTGTGGATTAGATTTACAGCTTTCTATGGTAGAGTGATTTTTGTGTAGTTTGCAACTTCTCATATGATGTATCAGAGCTTCATAGGAATTGAATTCAGAAATCCCTGAGCTTACTCCCGAAGGAGTTAAAATGAATCGATCATTTCTGTCAATTACTCAAACCTTTGTTGTAACTTGATTGGTGCAGCCTAGATTGTGTTAGACTAATTGTTTGGGTCTTTAGAGATCTTGCTTTGTAGATTTCACAACTTAAAAGTCGTTCTACACGTTTCCAGGACTTGGACCAGTTCAGCATGCGGTTGTTTTAGAAGATGCTCTGAGCTTGTGACTACTATTTTGTCATTGTTTTAGAACGAGCAAAAATGACCAAGTTTTAGTATTTTTGTTTTCACAATTTTTAGTGGCAACTGTGCATAGTATGACAGCTACTCTTGCATATCTTAGGAAAACTAATGAAAAATAACGAGTTATATTGTTTTCATAGTTTACTTTTCACAATTTATAGTAGCAAGTGTGAAAGTATGACAGCTACTTTTATTGTATCTTAGCAGAAGTAATGAACTTGTACATGGTTTGATATTTTAATCAGGCTTTATCTTTCGGTTCACTTATCTAATTATCTTTAAGATAACATAAGTTTTTTATTCTGAAGTTCTTCCCATTTTGCCAAATACTGGAGACATGGGCTAATATTTGACTCTTCTACTGTCAGGTATCGAGAACCATTGGTGATGTTTACTTGAAGAAACAAGAGTATAGTATGGATCCCGTGTTTCGTAAAATTGGTCCCCCTATTCCTTTGAAGCGGCCAGCTCTTAGCGCAGAACCATCGATTCAAGTTCGCAAGCTCAAACCAAATGATCTGTTCCTGATATTTGCTTCAGATGGTCTCTGGGAGCATCTCAGTGACGACGCTGCGGTGCAGATTGTCTTCAAGAATCCAAGGACGGTAAGTTCAGATAACATCTACAGCATTCGATCATTCCATCACCGGGAGTATATATTCCCCGTGAATGAACGAGGAGTACTTACACAATGAGATAACACCAAGTTCGTGTGAATATTCATGCAGGGTATAGCAAACAGATTGGTAAAGGCCGCTTTAAAGGAAGCCACGAGGAAGAGGGAGGTCAGCTTCCGTGATCTGAAGACGATAGAGAAGGGAGTGAGGCGCCATTTCCACGACGACATCAGCGTCATCGTCGTCTACCTTGACCGCCACCGCGGTCGCCGTCACACCAGGGTCGTCGACTCGAGCAGCAACTGCACCAACGCCCCCGTCGACATCTACTCCTCCAACTCCGGCCAATCCGTGGAGACTCTTCAAGCTCATCGGGGCTCCGGTTGGTAGAAGAAGACTGGGACGCCTCCCTGGAAAAGATCAAGATTAATTAGTAAAAACATGTAGAAGCTGCTGATCAGTAACACTAGCTGCAGTGGCATCATCGGAAGAAACGCGGGAATGTACATAAATTAGTAGCGGCGCGTGGCGTTTTGATGTTAGGAAGAATATTTGATTTTTTTTCTTCCTTTTTGGGCTAATTTAATTGCAGAGATTACTTTTCGCTGTTCTTCTTTGGTTTTTATTTCTGCGGAACCAGCAGATAACTGTTGACTGGGAATTACCGCATTTATGTGCGGCATGATAATATAGTGGTATAATGGTATTACACTGTAACTTCTGAAATTGTTAACTAAAAGGTGAATCTTAGTGGAGATCTTACGTACACCCTAAATTTGCATACACATGGATTATTTTGAGTTTTTTTTAAAAAAAGGATTATTTTGAGACGTAGGTGTTTTTTAAAGAATAAATCCCACCAGTTAGTTCACCGGAACTAATGTATAAATTGAATAAATCACCCCCCAACCCCCTGTATGCTAGTCTATCCCTTCCTCCTCCTCTTCTTCTCTTCCCACTACACCATAAATTTTTTAAAAATAAAAAAACAAAGTTGTAAAAATTTATGTATAGAAAATACTATATATGAAAAACATTTGAATTCAAATTCAAATTTAAAACGGGTATGTAAACTTTTGACTTATAAACTTTGGGTCTATAAACTAATATTTAAATTCAAATTCAAATTTAAATCAGGTATGTAAACTTTTGACTTATAAACTTTGGATCAAGTGTATAAATTTTAGATGTATAGAAATACTATATATAAAAAATATTTGAATTCAAGTTCAAATTTGAATCGGATATAATTCAAATTTAAATTTGAATCGGGCATATAAACTTTGGGTCTATAAACTTTAGGTGTATAAACTTTAGATGTATAGAAATACTATATATAAAAAATATTTGAATTCAAGTTCAAATTTGAATCGGATATAATTCAAATTTAAATTTGAATCGGGTATATAAACTTTTGACTTATAAACTTTGGGTCTATAAACTTTAGGTGTATAAACTTTAGATGTATAGAAATACTATATATAAAAAATATTTGAATTAAATTTGAATCGGATATATAAACTTTTGGCTTATAAACTTTGAGTCTCTAAATTTTAGGTGTACAAAATTTAGATGTATAAATTTACTAAAATATAAAAATAATACGGTAAAAAAAATAAACCACGTGGAGGAGGGGGGAATCACGTCCTGATCGCCCCTGGCGATCACTCGCGTGGTAGGACTTTCGCGACGTGATATGTCGTTTCGATTTTCGATACGCTTTTACTGAGTCCAAATCCGCTTTCTGACTAAGAAGGCGGTTTCTCCTAGAATACGTTCTCTCCATTCTTAAAACGCTTTCTTCCCCGTCTCCAAAACCCCAGCAAACCCTCCCCGTTTCCCGCAGCCATTATCCAAACCAAAAAAACCCAAGCTTTCCTTCCTCACCGACCAAAATGGCGTCCGCCTCCATGCTCAGCGCCGCGTCGCTGTCCCTCTCCCCCTCCCCGCTCGCCGCCCTCCGCCCGCCCCGCCCCGCCGCCTCCTTCGCTCCGCCGCGTCGCGCCGCCGCCGTAGCCGTGCGCGCGGCCGCCGCGGCGTCCAACTCCCCGGCGGCCGCGGCCCCGAAGAAGAGGGCGGCCACCGGGCTGACGAAGCCCCGGCTCGTGTCTCCGGCGCTGCAGGCGGTGGTGGGAGCCGCGGAGATCCCCCGCACCGAGGCGCTCAAGCGCCTCTGGGCCTACATCAAGCAGCACAACCTCCAGGTCTCCAAGCAAACCCCCAACCCTATTTCTTCCATGTGCAGTTTTTTGTGATTCTATTTGTAGGCTTTAATGTGATAAATGATGGTGAGCAATCGCAACTAAAGATGGAAGGTTGGCTCTGTTTATTGCATAGAACAGGAACAGATCTGATATTTCCGTTTGGAATAAGTTATAAGTACAAGGGGCAGTGTATCAGGTGAAAATGTACTGGATGCTGATATGTGTAAATTTTGTTGCAAGCAGATAGAAGTGATTGGTGAAATGGTGCAACGTTTTTGTTTATCGTTGCATCCAATGTGCGTGTGGCATATGCTGCTTATTAGCCTATAACATTTCCAAACACATTGCGCAATGCACATTGTCAACTAGAAAATTATAGCTGATGTATTGTGTAGCATTTGCCTGTAGCTATACTGCAGCACTTCTCCGTGTGTCCATGCTAATAATTTGAGACTGCCACTTACATGTTGAATGATTCTATTGGAAGTAAACGAGGAACTTGTATGTCCCATCTTGTTGGTCATTGGCTTCTTGTGATGCATCATGCATATAGAGTTTGCCTGCTATTGTCTGACTAAGTGCATGCTGGTCTGTGGGCTACCATGTAAGATAATAATGGCATAGTTTGTGGCATTTTGATTGGGGTTGGGTATGTTCTACGACAGACAGTGGGCTGCATGGCAGATGTGAGGTGGAGCTGCGGTTCACCGCTAGGTGGTGGTAATAGATAGATTATGATTCAACTGTAATTTCCTTTTTACAGATGTTGTACTGCTACATGTTCCTCCATATAGTGTTTTGTTGATCTCATGGTCATGAATTGGCACATTCGCTCTGTGTAGTACACTCCCAGGGATTTGTATCCAACTCGAGCTCGTACAATTGTTTGGATAGAGAAGCATTTCATCACCTAATACAAAGCTAGTTTAGGAGCTTGGAAAGACAATGAGGTCCATTCCCTCACCATAGATTGCTTGTGTCCCAAATGTTGTTGTAAATTTGATTATGCTCGTAGACATCCCTTTGTCACGATTGCTTATGTCCCACATGCCGTAATTTGCTTTTGTTCTTATGTTTCTGGATTAACAATTTCCCCCTTGCTTTCAGGATCCTGCGGACAAGAAGGTGATCGTGTGTGATGAGAAGCTGAAGGTCCTGTTTGCTGGCCAAGAGCGCGTGGGATTCCTGGAGGTCGCCAAGCTTCTGAACCCGCATTTTGTGAAGTGACTGCCCTCATCAGTGGAGTTGAGTTAGCTTAGATGGTTTGTAGTGATCTTGAAGGTTCGTAGATTGGTTTTGTTGGCCTGAGTTAGCTCGACTTCGTAGCCTCATAGGTTTACCTATATCTGGAGACAATGGTAGTGTGCCTCTGACAGTTGTAGTAACACTAGTACCACGTTCTTAGCAACTTTAAGCACGTATCCATGTTTATGTATTAGCAAATGGAGATGTGTTCTGGCTTCTGGGATCTAAGCTTGCCAGGCCCACTCCACTTCGGAATTCAGATGCTGAATTGCATATGCTTGCGCCCCTGCTTTGCAGTGTTGTGTGTGTGGGAAATTTCATATCTGGTTGCTTTGCTGATGCAGTACTATACTCCATTTGTATGTTTTCGATGTTTGTATCTCTAAATTGCTACCAGAACGTGTTATGGGGAAATGGCGAATTATCACCCTGAGCAACCTGGTGCAGCAGCCTAACAAGGTTGGAGTCAGCCCAATGGAGCAATTTGGACTTGAGAGGAGTCCAAACGTTTAACACTTTAACTGCGGCGCTATTCACTGTCCGGGCTGTGGTGGAGGCTATTGGCCCAATCCGACGTACTCCCTCCGTTCTTAAAAAACTGAAATAGTATGTGACACATTCTGATATTACGATAAATTTAGGTTCTATGAAACACCGATATAGTATGTGACACATTCTAATATTACGACATACTCTGATCTACATATTTACTCTAACAACAAACTCAATGCATGCACCATCCCCACTATTTTCTAGCCAATAGCAAATCAAGATATTACATGTGGGTTATAAATACATGTGTGCATCGATACATGCATCAATGTCCATTTACTCCAATACACAAAGAACGAATAGACATAATAAATGAACACAAATAGATAGATAATTTAGGAACAAGCTAAAAAAACTATATGTAGATTAATTTGGAATGGAGGGAGTATTTAGATTCGGAGGAAGTAAACGTTGAGCCGTTGACAATTCTTAAGAACAGTGAAGGGTGCCGCCTGGACCAGTTGAGAGCGCCAACCTCAACGGAGACCACCACCAAATTAGCCGTCCCGTTCGAGGCAGAGGCTACTTATTTCGGCACACGGTTCCAGCCCATCCCTCGTACTACAACCACCCCCTACTCCAAAATCCAAATCACCCCATAGATCCCGACGAAAAATCTCTCAACAACTCTTCTTTACCTGTGGACGCACGCCCTTGTCTCCGATCCCCTGCGCCTCGGTACGTGTGGAAACGGTGGATGATTCACTGATTCACTTCGTGCGCTCGCGCTGTCTCCACACGGCCGCCGTGCTGCTATGTCCGCCAGAATCCGAGAATCCAACGGGGGAAACCGCGTCGTCGTCTCACACCCCCGGCACACGCGGCACGCGGACCACCACCCTCCGCGGAAAGCTCTCGCGGTCGCGGTACGGGGCTCGTCTCGTCGCCTGCCAAAGCCGACGCGCCCGTGCCTCCCTCCCATCCATTGCCGGCTCCACGTACGCTCGGTCGACCGACCGTGTGCGTCCGGCGCCGCGCGCGCCCGTGCCCGTGCAGATTCTCGCCGTGTGCCATCGCGTGACAGCTGCGATCCAAACGCGCCGAACAACAAACAGAGGCTCCCATCGGATAGCCTAAACAGAAAAAGAAGGCTAAATTTTAAATTTTTAAACTTAATTTTAAAATTAATTTTGAGTAATTTTCAACGCAGATTCTTTTACAGCATTGGCTTTTAAGTCACTAATAACACATATATAAAAATTTTATCTACAAGTTTATTTTTATTTACTAATAAGTCGTTTGGACTTATTAAAAAAAAAAAGCCAAACAACGAGGGCATCTCCCGGCACTGTCACCACTCCCGGACGCTCTCTGTCACGTCACAGTAAAAAAGAAAAGAAAAGAAAGTGAACTGTAGTGCCATTGTGCCAATCATGTGCTCGATATGTACCGGGCGTATCTAGGCCGACCTTATCCGGGAAAGAACATGCTTTTAGCAGCGTGAACAAAAAACAAACGAGGTTGCCTACTACACTTCCCTTGTAAGAACAGCATCAACTCTCGTCAACTCCACAAGCTACTGGTGTTGTAGTAGTCAGCGAGAGCAAGAAAAGTAAATTCTCGAAGGTTCGAGGCTATGATGGTTATGCGTCGGCAGCAGGCCAAGGCAGCCAGCTAGCGCACAGTACTGCGCGCTGTGTGCTGACACCTCTAAACATCGAAGCAGTCCGGCAAAGGCAAAAGCAAGCCATGCGTTATCCTTGATTGTGGGGAGCTTAGCTTGTTAAGCTAGCTCATCTTGATCCCGTCAGGCCGTCGTCGTCGACTCGTCGTACTCCAAACTTTGCATTCATTAGCCATGATGATCCACCGGTCCCCGACTCGAGCACTGGACTGAGGTGCATGAACGCTGTGCTCCTCAACGAGCTGTTTGGGTCTGTTTCGTTGCCGGCTATAGTTTATCATCATTTATGAGCTGAAGTTATCACACTTAATTAACATGTATCTCTAAGGTTATGAACTTAAAATAAGAAACCTAAAATAAATTATCATATTTTTTTGGGTCATTAAAAATATTTAATTAAAATAAGAATCTAATTATTAGAATAAAATCTTGCCATAACTATGATCAGTGACGGAGCTAGCACCATCGTTATGACCAGATAACTAATAATGTTTAGTGGGATTAATTTATTTTAATAGACGTCAACGGCTATCTGAAGTGGAGACGGCATCGGCAGAGTCTGGGCGGACGCCCAACCGACCTGCATGAGAGCTCTCTCTTCTGCTAACTATGACAATAACCAAATCATTGTCTAAGGGTGTGTTTAGTTTACACTAAAATTAAAAGTCTGGTTAAAATTAGAACGATGTGACAGAAAAGTTAAAAGTTTGTGTGTGTAGAAAAATTTTAATGTGATAGAAAAAGTGAAAGTTTAAAGAAAAAATTTACAACTAAGCACGGCACAAGTTGATCAAATACATCTAAAGTTAGAGATAAATAGTGGCCGGCAACCAAACAACCTCTTATCTTTCTTGATCTCATGGCTGGCCACTAGCTAACCTCTCTCCATTTTTTGGTATAGAAACACACTTATTTTCTCATAGCAAGGCTAAAACATCAGCCCTACTTGGGATTAGCAGAAAGCTTTGTAACTGCATGCCTGTGTTAGGAAGCAAAATTTGACAAGGAAAAAAAATGCTTGGAAATAGTAGGGTGGCCACACCTAAGCCAATGACTCTCTTTAAAGAAAGGTCTGCCTTTTGGATGCCAGCTCACAGCTCATCAATACATCACCATGCCCTGGTGGTCTCCCCTGCCTGACTCTCCTCTGTGCTCTCTGGGGGTAGCTAGTGTTATCCCACAGGCCACAAGTGACAAGGAACAAATTAGCTTCTGCTTCTTGTTTTTCCCTTTCAGAAATATAGGGAGCAAGTTTAGCTAACACTCTACCCCAAAGCAAAGAAGAACCCAATGCTAGCTTAGCCCCAACCACCCTCTGCTAGCTTAGCTACACAAACCACTGAATCCTGAGTACTCCAACCTCTGCTCCTATAAATCACCCCAAAACCTCACTCACCAACTCACACTCTCCACAACACCCCAGCTCTGAAGCTGCTTGCTTGGAGTCTAGGACCAGCATTCACAAGCACAATGAAGCTCAACACCACCACCACCCTGGCTCTCCTCCTGCTCCTGCTCTTGGCCTCCTCTTCCCTCCAAGTTTCCATGGCTGGATCAGGTCAGTTTTCACAGGCATTTTTTTCAGCAGAACAGTCTGTACAAGTACACACTGTTTTTTGTTGCTTGGTGTTAACTTGGTGAGCTCAAACAATGAATGTTTTGGTAGATTTCTGCGACGGCAAGTGCAAGGTGAGGTGCTCGAAGGCGAGCAGGCACGACGACTGCCTCAAGTACTGCGGCGTGTGCTGCGCCTCGTGCAACTGCGTGCCGTCGGGGACGGCCGGCAACAAGGACGAGTGCCCCTGCTACCGCGACATGACCACCGGCCATGGCGCTCGCAAGAGGCCCAAGTGCCCATGATCATTTTTGCATTATGCATGCTACATGATGCTTAGCCATCATCCGTAGTTGCTTTGCATGCATGATGCATGCTCATGATCGAGATGGAGTAGTAGACATATGCATATGCTTGCCATGTTCGATCGTATGGACCATGCAAAGTATGCTTGTTTGTGTGAGGATCGACTCGATCTTGAGTCTTTCCATGTTCTTGGTTTTCCTTTTTTACTGCTAGTTAATTACTATGTACATGTGAATATGACATCGGATATGTAATGTAGTATACATGCATGCCTGGTGATAATAATGGTGTGTGTGCTGTAATAAAGTGTTGGCTTAATTGGTGTAGTACTTAGACCTGGACCCTGTTTAGATGTGACTAAAAGTTCATATCACATTGCATGTTTTGACACTAATTATAAATATTAAATGTAGAATATTAATAAAACCCATCCATAATCTTGGACGAATCTATTGAGTCTAATTAATCCATAATTAACTTATGTGATGCTATAGTAAACATTCTCTAATTATAGATTAATTAGGCTTAAAAAACTTGTCTCGCGAATTAGCTTTCATCTATATAATTAGTTTTGTAAGTAGTCTATATTTAATACTCTAAATTAATGTCTAAATACAGAGACTAAAGTTAAGTCCCTAAATTCAAACACCACCTTATTACCTACATGTTCAGTTAAGTGTGCCCAAATGCTTGCCGATTAGCATGCAGATTTTAGTGGGAGTGTGATTTCGGAGTCATGCGACGGGCGTCGGTGCAAATGAGCTGGACTGGCCTACTCGAGTCTCTTTCAGTTACTCCTGAAAGACTGAAACTAGTGCAAACTGAATGTGACGCATCGTGATTTTTTTTCCCTCGTCACCCAGCCCCCACACAACTGTGCAATTGATGAAGCCTTTTACTGAGTTTGTTGCAATTATTCCAAGTTGCAGTGATGTGCTCTGGATCCAATACTGGTGCAGAGGCTGAGCTCAGAGGAAAACTGTGGCATCCAGAAGTATAATTTACTGTCAATCGTCAGCTAGATTGTGAGCCATCATTTTTTTACCTCTTCACATCGAACACGGTGTAAAAATTTTCAGAAATGGAAGCCACAATGTACAGTATATGATTGAGAGAACCAAACATCAATTTGGCTGGCTATGTTTGCCACAGCTTGGACCATTGGTCAAAACTAGTAGAACGCATGGCCAGATGAACCTGTCCGTCGTTCCAGGTCCTAACTTGGTCTTTTTGTTAAAAGATTGCCAGTGGCGCCCAAAAACAAATGGCATTTCTAGATGGTTGCAGATAACAATTCTACTACAGTGTACTACTATATTGCAAGATGCAGGTTAACGTGTGTTGAAAACAAAAAGGCTGAGTAATTTCTGAGGCGAATACTGCTGGCCTCGCGTTGCTGTCGTTTTCTAGCAAAGGACACAAACAAGATGCAGGCACGGCAAGCACATGCAATCAACCTCTTGTGCAACCATTTTTAGCAGTAAAGGAGGGAAAAGATGACCTTTCAATGTCATCCGTATCTATATATAGAGCTAATGCTACAAAGAACAGGACAAATCACTTAAATTCACTGAGTTGTAGCAGCACAAATACTCTTCTAATTCCCTATCTATGAGTATCAATCAAGAAAGGTAACATTCTAATACAGCCACAGCAACGTCGCTGACCATGAAACCACAAAAGACCAGTGGACAGAAGTGTTTCGCTCCAGCTGTTTGCTTTCAATAAAAACTGCACCAGGAACTTCCTGCTTGGAGGCGTTTTCCAGAGCTTTTCTAGTTAAGGTTACATCAGGCCATAGCTTTGCACCCGAAAGCAAATCTGGTTGGCCTCTTTCAGCCTCCATTCCACACAAAATTGAGATGAGCCAGCTAATGTACCAAGAAATTAATAAAAGCCTAAAGCAAAAGAAAGTAATTTATAAAGATGCAACACATAGGATGAACAAGGGCCACACTCCAATTTCCCAATTTTAGATTTCTTCTACACTTGTGCAGAAGATAGAGCAAAACCGTTTTACATTTATTTCACTAGGAATATAGATTACAAAAGATGATCAAAATTGATCTCATACTAACCAGAGTACATCCGTCAAACAATGACTAGAGCAAAGAGGGGCAAGGAGAGAAAGGTACAGAAAAGAAAATCACTTGAGTAGCATTTCAGCAATCTGCACAGCATTGAGTGCAGCACCTTTACGTATTTGATCTCCACAAACAAATATGTCCAGCCTGTAATTGTAAACCTAATTAGTTAAGTCCATGGTGCTAATTGCTATCGAAACAATGCTTTTAAAAACAAATGTTTATCATGATATATCCAGAATTGAAATTTACTAAACACGATTATACCCTTTGTTATCATCTTGCGACAAGTCCTGACGAATTCTACCCACTGCTACATCATCTTTATCTGATACCTGAAAAATCAAGAGTTAACCCTCAGATGCAAAATTCATATGCTTCATTTGTAAACACAGAAACCAAATGGAGTGCACATGATGATTATTGATAACAGTACCTCCTGTACCCTCCAGCATAAGATGTTCATGAAAAGAAAAGCCAATTACCTCAAGAGGTGTGGGGAAGCGATTGGAAGCACGGTCATCAATAATGGTAACACCTTCAGCTGCCCTCAAGATTTCCCTTGCAGTATCCTTCAGAGTTTATACACAAGCAGTTTCAGAATTTGAATTAGTAGCATGACCATGACAATTGCCAGCAAAATCATTAACTAATCAACTGGACTCTACTGTTCTTGTCGTGGAGGAAAATAACCCAATCAATTATATTCACAATTAAAGACCCCACCCTTTTTGTCCCACCCTTTCCCATCTAACGAGTTACACAAGATAACTTTTACTGCAAGATGGTGCTTATCAATTTTTGCATTCAGTAAAATCAAATGACCAATCTACTGATTGATGGCAAAGAGGATGGTCTGCCAAGTAAGGAATAATTCAATATTCTAATTAGAGCAATTGATGGTAGAAAATAATATGGACCTGCTAAACATATTAATACCTAACAAAAGAAGGGTATAGGATTTACCACAAGCAGAAAGGATTCTTCATGTTAACCAGAATTTATCATTAAGAAATATTTTATGCTAACCTCATCAAGTGGCTTTTCAAACTGTAGATTCACACTTTCAGCATGTGCACGCATCACAGGAACTCGTATGCAGGTTGCAGTTACCTTCACATCTTTATCATTCTAGGAATAGAGAAGCATAAAGTTAAAGAGAAAAGTTGGATGGAGAGTAATGCAATGACTTCCTAGACATCAATTTGGCTTTCACTTACCCAGATTTTTCTGGTCTCCTTCACCATCTTCATCTCCTCCTCATTGTACCCATTTTCAACAATTGGTGCATTATGTGAAAATATATTAAAAGCATACTGCACAAGGAGAAGCAAATTCAGCTGACTTGAAAATAATCTGGCATGTGACCAGGATATTATAGAATTAGAACCTGCTGACTGAAAATGTTGCATGTTGGTGCTTTCCCTGCCAAGACCTAAATAAAGTGTAAAATGGCAATCAAGTACTGAATTAGCACCAGAACTGGAAAGAGAAACATAGTAGGGAAAATATATTACCTCTTGAGTTTGAAGTTTGAGTTCTTCCATGGCCGCAGCCCCAGCACCACTTGCTGCTTGGTAAGTGCTGACAACCATCCTTACCACCTGCCACATTGATAATCATCAGTTTGTTGGTCGACCCATCAATGCGCCAAGCAAGCAAACTTTTACACATCAAATATGCTTTGCACACCCTCAAGCAGAAATAAACATATTTTAGAAATACTCAATCTCACAGACTGCAAACTAAAGAATTCAGCAGACAATGGGGCAGAAATAAGAATAATTATCTATATGAATCAATCTATCGTATTAAGGATGTTACCAAATTTCATCTCTAGGAACTCAGTGATATCATAGTTCAGAAAATGACATTTTAAATCTGAAATGCAGAAGCATGATCAATGCATATATTTGTTTGCTCAAACTGCTATAATGGAATATTCACAAAGCTAACCACAAATGTTCTGGAAATGAAGTGGTTGTGGTGTTATCAAACTGCAAACCAAGATTCCCGTATCCAATGAATACATACACGATTCTGGTGCACAAATTTTAGACTTCACCCACACTGTTTTATTTTCTTACAAAGGTGTTGGTTTTTTTTCCTTTAGCTTAAGATATCATTTGCATAAAAGATCGCACTTGTACTTTTGCGTTAGGCACTCAAATACCAGGGGTGAGATCAGTTTTGTTACAAGCAAGTGGAATTAGATACTTTTCATTGGTTGAGGTAGTAGCACTTTCTGGAAATGAAATTGGGCACTTCTTTTTTTCTGATTTATTGGCACCTTAGTTCTTCTGATTTCTCAATGAAGAAGCATCCATTACCATCAAACAAAGATAAAGGTGGTTGTGAGATACCTTGGCGTGGCGATGCAGAGGTGTGGCAGCCATGAGGCAGATGATGGTAGAACAATTCGGGTTGGCCACAATAGCCCCCTTTCCCAGCCGGACGTGCGCCATGGCCTCGGGATTGACCTCGGGGATGACGAGCGGCACCTCGGGGTCCATCCGGAAGGCGGAGCTGTTGTCCACGACGACGGCGCCGCTGGCGACGGCCGCGGGAGCGTGGGCGCGGCTGACCCCGCCGCCGGCGCTGAAGAGCGCGATGTCCACCCCGTCGAACGCGCCCGGCGCGGCGAGGTCCTGGACGGTGTACTCCTGGCCCTCGAACGGGAGGCGCTTCCCCGCGGAGCGCTCGCTGGCGAGGAGGCGGAGGCTCCGGTAGGGGAAGCCGCGGGAGGAGATGACGCGGAGGAACTCCTGGCCGACGGCGCCCGTCGCGCCCACGATCGCCACCGACGGCCCGTCCTCCCGCAGCGCCATCCGCACGGTGGACGACGGGCGGCGCGCGCGGCCGGCGCCGCCGGCGCCAGGGCAGGCGCCGAGGAGGTGCGGGCGGTGGACGGCGGCGGCGGCGGCCTGCATTGCGGCGGCGCGGTTCTAGGGTTTTGGGAGTTGGGGGAAGGTGGTGGTGGTGGTGGGAGGCGGGGATTGGGTGGGGTTTTGTGCGTGCCGTGCGCGCGGCGTCGTGGAGTGGACTGTGTGGGCGGCGCGGCGCGCTGGCTCGGTGGGTGGCTGCTCGTTTCGGCGGCCCACAGACAGCGAGCTGAGCTGCCGAGCTGTGTTCCGCATAGGCTGTTCGCATCCTCTTCTCCCTCTTCTTCTCGTTTTTCGCGCCCACACTTTCTAAACTATTAAATAGTATTTTTTTAAAAAAAATATTTTTATACGAAAGTTATTTAAATAAATTATATTAATTTATTTTTAAGAAAAAAAATTAACTAACACTCTGCTCTGTTTTACGTGTCAGTGGCCCGAACGCAGCTGGCTATTTCGCCGATGCAAAGTTGCAGAATTCAGTGGCCGCCGTCAGCTTCGCATCCACCGATCCACGGGTGCCATTAAAACAGTATTCCCTCTGATTGGATGTGTATAAATATAAATGCAGTATAAGATTTTATATATTTTAAGTTTATTATTTTGAATCTGGACTAAAAGTTGTCCAGATTTATTGTACTGGATTCTGGACGGAGAGAGTATTCATATTGGAATGAAGAAATTAGTGCACTGGTATTACCGTGTGTTATATTCTATACTATATGCTTGATCAATATTTTTTTCCTTCGGCTGCATTGTGACGGGCTTACGGCTAGTGCGTCGATGTTTAGCTTTGGGCAGCTTTCTGTGGAGTATCATATGGTGAATCTAGACGTGTTTGCTTTCCCTTCTCATAACAAACACCGCCAAACACCAGTGGCGCAATAAGGAATGCCATGAGCGACACATGCTGACCGCAGCACATTGTTCGGGGGCCTTGTACGGCACAGTCTGAATCTCTGATTTCTACTGGACAGTCCTCTGATTCCTTTCTGGCGTTGCTTGGATCAAGAACAAGTGAAGAACAGCACATCATCGCTATAGGACCCAGCTAATTACTGTGCTTTGCATCACGTACGATAATACTCCTATCGTTTATTTGAAATCAGACAGTGAAACGTGAGCAAAAATGCAAAAAAAGAGAGAAAAAACTCCGTACGTTTACTGGGAGGAAAATGCTGCTCGCGTCATGGGCCTCAACCTGCTAACCTCCAAACCTTTCAGCCCATTGGCCCATGTAACCAATATATCACCTTTTGGGGGAAAGCCCAGTACACCAGTTTCCACTTCACGCGAGCCCATAATCAAGTCGGGCTCGCCTCTCGACCTCGGTGTTGCGCTCTCCTCCGCTCCTCGCCGGCGATCCCCCCCGCCTCCACCGCCGCCGCCGCCGTCGATCTGCGCTGCCACGGCCGGGGGGGAAGCTTGTGCTGAGGCGCAGTCCTGAAGAGAACCCACTTGGGAGGCTGGGGGGCGTCGAAGCTCCAAACAACCAAGGACCGTCGTGACGAAGCACGCCACGGGAGATGGCTAAGGCGGCGGAGGCGTGGGAGGGCCCGACGGCGGCGGAGCTGAAGGCGGCCGGCGCGGAGGCTATCCCCGGCGGGGTGCGGGTGAAGGGGTGGGTCATCCGGTCCCACAACGGCCCCATCCTCAACTCCGCCTCGCTCCAGCTGTACGATCCACTCCCCACCTTAAACCCTAACATTTTTATCTGCTCTTTGTTACTTTGATTTGATTCGCTGAGTAGAAATTCGCTTGCGGAATTATGTTACAATTTTTATTACTTGCCTGAATACGTGATGTCTGACCAATTCGCTTGCGAATTTTGTTAGTTCTCCTTTATTTTCTTCACCTTTTCAAACACTTTCTGTTTACCCTTCCTGGAAGTTAGCAAGTTATTGCTACTTTATGTTTGGTGATTTCTTCGTTTATTATGGCCCTGAATTATGTTTGGTGACTTCTAAATGGAACATGGAACCTGAATTGTGGATCCGCCACAATTGGCCCTTTTCTTTTCAGATTATTGACCGGATTATTGAAACTTATTATTTGCTCTATGCGTCAAAAACCAAGTTTTCTCATAAAACTAAAAAAAAAAGAGTTCTTCTATAGATCACTTAGACCGCTTGTTTTAAGCTATCTGTTTATCCTACAATCAAGTAGATGATCCGCTCAATAATCTAAATCAAACAGGGCTGATATCTTCAGCATTAGACAGCAACTGATACTTAAGCACATGTGTTTATCCAATCTTATCAATATGCTTGTGAGAAATGAGAAGGAGAGAACTAATCAAACTGGTGAGGGAAGAAGTGGAATTTAGAGATGGTACAATAAGAATGCATGCATAGGGAAGAATGGAGCAAGTATCTGTGAACAAATAAGTTTTTATAAATGGAGTAATGAATAGTGCTAGCATACCAGTCATTTCTGTTGGTACATTTGGTCAGATAATCTCTATAACCTATTCCGACTTATGTTGATTAACGAAAAAATATTTGATTCTGCATAAGTATAGATATTGGATCTGTCCACTGGTTGTAAACCAATATCTGTCAGCGCAGAGAAAGATTTTATATGAAGTAATTAAAATATGTAGAAAGCTGAATTGTAACATCTGCTTTCTTATTTTTCTTCTTCAGCTTTGAAGATAAGCTTCAAACAACACATTTACCTGAGATGGTTTTTGGGGAGAGCTTTTTATCTCTTCAGCATGCTCAAACTGGCATTAGATTGAATTTTAATGCGCTTGATGCTCTGAAAGCATGGAAACAAGAGGCACTACCACCTGTTGAAGTTCCTGCGGCAGCAAAGTGGAAGTTCAGGAGGTTATTTTACAACTGTGCTTTATTACTTTCAAAGTTATGATCAATTAATTCTAGGAAGTGTTTCTAGTGAAAACTGTTGGATTTTCCCAGCGTCACCTTTATAGTCCCACTATGAATGCGATAAAGAAATAAAATTGAGACGGCTTTGTTTACCTTTTGCTGTAATGCTTGTTTCATTTTTTATATGCTCATACTAGCCTGTCATATGAGTTCTATATAAGTATAACATGCCTGCAGTTTGTTTCCTTCTAGAATCATTTCGAGAAAAATGATGTGCTCTGTGTTCATTAATGGTAAAACTAAGAGTAAGTTTGCTATGGTTGTTTTCATGCAGTAAGCCTTCTGATCAAGTAATACTTGATTATGATTATACATTCACGACACCATACTGTGGGAGTGATGCTGTGGTTCAGAGCACAGATAGTGTATGTGCCTTATCTCTGTACTATGCCAGTTTCACTTCACCCCCTTTTTTTGTCTTTGGCTTTTCATGCGATCCTGAATTGTTCTGTTTTCTTACTGGTTGGTATCACATTTGGACAAATGCCTCTTTTTTTCCATGCCTTTTAAAGATGCAAACAAGTTTAGATGAATCCAGCAATTTGTGTTGGGAGAATACTGAGGATCGGATTGACCTTGTTGCTCTTTCAGCAAAAGAACCAATTCTTTTCTATGATGAGGTATGAAAATGGAACAAATTGCCCATGCTTGCTCTATACACCGGTCTACCTCTCACAAAATATATTTTAGGTTATCCTGTATGAAGATGAGTTAGCCGATAATGGCATTTCATTCCTCACTGTGCGAGTGGTAAGTGTTTTCTAACTGACTTTATTTCTAATTGGACTATATGTATGTCTACATCAAATTTTAGTTAACACTTGATATGATCTTTGGTTGCATATCTGCAGAGGGTGATGCCAACTGGTTGGTTTCTTCTCCTGCGTCTTTGGGTATGATCTGCTGCCTGTATTATACCCCTGGTGCCTCTTTAGCACGAATATAATCTTTTAACTCAATTGTTCATTCATAAGAATGAAATACCTAAATAGTGATTTTCTAATAGTCCAGTTTTTAAGGAAAGCATGGCAAATGAGGTTTAGTCCTGGGTATTAGTACTTACAAACTGCTTGACCTTCCTGTCGAGAAGGAACTTTACTGATCCTCTGAATTCTAGGAAAATGAACCCTTTTTTAAGGCTTCAAATTTCAAAGCTAGGATTTAATCTCAAAAGACAAAACCTACAAGCATGTGTAGCTTTGGGTTGGAAGGCTGTAATGGAAATTTCGTAACAGGGTTCTTTTTTCCCTGTGTGAACAGCTTAGGGTTGATGGTGTACTTATGAGATTGAGGGATACTCGGGTGTACTGCTCTTTTGGTAGTGATGAAGCAAAACCTGCTGTACTGCGTGAATGCTGCTGGAGGGAAGCAACATTTGCTAGTCTGTCTGCGGTATGCTATCTGAAAACCAACTAATTATTTTGAACAAGTTCATCTCAAGCATATTGGAATGCATCCATCTAATATTCATCTTTTATGTATGTATATTACAGAAAGGATATCCTTCCGATTCTGCAGCATATGGAGACCCGAATCTTATTGCTCATAAGCTTCCGGCTGTGGTACAGAAGACCCAAAAGCTAAAACTACCGAATTAACCCGCCAACACATCTGGTGTACATCAGTGACTTTCTTTTTCCGCTTACTGTTGAATGGTGTTCTCTTTCAGCTTATCTTGCGCTGTGGTCTGTGGATGCACGTTTCTGCAGTTCAGTAGTTGTTCAACAGTACAAATATTCTTCTGGTAAAGGCTATTATCCACTGGGCTTGTCTACTTGTCAACTCCCGTTTACTCTCACCATGCTTGAATAAGACGCTCTTTTTATCACATCTCCTATGTGAGCGATATAGGACGAGGTTACAGAGTTCATACCAATTAACAAGAAGCCAGCTCGATCACATGATGTATATTCACGAACAAGCGTATGAAATGGAGTAGTTTAGGTAGTTACATATGCAGCATTTCTGCCAGAAAGATGGAATGATGCGTGTATTGTTTGACAAAAACTGCACTGCACTACTACTTTATTCTCACATGGTCCCACTCCCTCCTACACGGCTGCGCATGGCCTCACAAGAGTTTCTGAAGAACATCACGCATAGCTTCGCGTGGTTTGCACATAGCCTCCAATGGGATGGCCTTGGGGTTGGTCAATCCACTGCCTTGTGTCATATCAATCTCCACGCCATCAACTCTGTCCCAATCGAAGCACTGGATCAGAGTTCCCAACACCATTCCAATTGTCTGCAAAGCCAACGTCTCCCCAGGACACTTCCGCCTCCCCATCCCGAATGGTATCATGAACAATCCCTCAGACTCGCCGTTCTTGAACCTCTCTGGCTTGAACTCGTTTGGCTCTTTCCAAACCATCGGATCTCTTTGGATGGCGACCGCGTTGACAAGCAGCATAGTTCCACTTGGAACATGATAGCCATTGACTGTGCAATCCGCAGATGACTCATGAGACAGTAGCAGCGGCGCTGCAGGGTATAGGCGAAGCGTCTCGCTGATGATGCATTGGAGATAACTGAGTTGAGGCACGTCGTTTGCAGTGACGAGGCGAGAGTTCCCAACGGATGCGTCTATTTCTGCTTGTGCTTTCTTCAGTATCTCGGGATGGTTCAGTAGAAGCGACATTGCCCATTCTATTGTGATTGCTGTAGTCTCTGTTCCGGCGGCAAATAATGGCTTCACGAAAGAGGGAAAATGGGGAAAAAAAGTCAGGAAATTTTAAGGCAGGTAAGTTGACAGAATTCGGTAAAAAAAGCATTGATGTTTGGTTTTGTTAAGGGTTATCTATTTGTTGAGTGATTGTTTTGTCTCTTATGTTTCAATATCTTTTTAAATCTCTCGATCACTTATAAGAATACTCCTTTCTGTTTTTTAGATAACAGTACAATGTAAACGCACACAAAACACGCATACTCACCTTTATAAACACACGTAGACCCTACCGCTCCTTTCTTTTGGTATGAAACGAAGAATACTCAAAGAATTTATTTTGGTGTGATCTTATCAATCTATCTATCTATACTAAGTAAGCAATTTTAGAAAGTTTTCATATCAATCAGAAAGATCTGACCAATAGATGAAGTTATTATTGTGGCCATAGATCGAATCAATAGTTCACGTGAAATAGAAACGTATTTGGAAACTTTGTAGACTCTAAATTTAATGATTTTATAAACTATTAGAAATTAATCTTAATTGGTGAAAGCAACAAGTTTTTAGAAGGAGAATGAGCCACGTTATGCAAATAACCATGACCGTTGGATGGATCTCGTAAAAGAGCACACACCGCTGGATCATCTACTGGGTAGTATATGTTGGACCAATCGAGAGGCTTATCGGTGAGAGTGGAAAACCATCGGACCAATCAGGAGGCTTCTAGACGAAAGTTCTCAAAAAGCAGATAACTATGTGTCTATATTTTTTTAGCACGATTAATTAATCTTCTGATTAAATAAGAAAAGAAGTTAATGAAGCTAGCCTCAGCTGTACATTCCCAGAATTAGCATTAATTTACTTTTTTAGTCACTAAAAGGTCTAAAGGTAAGTATGGCAAATAAGTATTTCTAGGATTCAAATTTTATATACAAATGTAAGCATTTTTAGGATATTGATTTCAATGCAAAAAATCCAAGCATTTTTAGTCAACCAAAGAAATTTAAGCGATTCAAAATTCAAAATTTGACAATAAGATGATTGAAAGAGGACACTCTTAATCTTAATCTTAAGCTTTACTAAGAGCATCACCAACAGATTATTTATAATTTTCTCCTAAAAATTTATTTTTGCTTTCCTAAACTAAAAATAGGAAGTGAAAAAACTTCTCCCTCCAATAGATAGCCGAAATTCAATCCCAAAACTTAAAAGTGGACCCTTATGTTAAACTACCCAGAGAAAATTCTATTTTTTTTTCTTTCACACGCAGAAAGATCGCTCTCCCACGCGTGGGAACGAAGGAGAGAGGAGGGATTGCGTGATTGGGAGCAACTTTCACGCCCGTATATAAACGGAGGGAGGAACCGGGGGAAGGGAACTTCAAAACTTAGGTAGGAGAGTTGGGATCTGTTGAAGCTAATTTTTAGACTAAAATTTCTCAAAATTAGTTTTGGAAATCATATGGATAGACTGTCGGTGATGCTCTAAACGAACTAAAAATGCTTATACACACGTGCGCGCGAGTGAATGGAGTATATTTCACAACGGGGAAGCAATAGGCCTGTTCGGTAGCCCGTTTTTGCAGCTGTCTGGGCTGTGCTGTACAGCCCAGCTGTTCGGCTGTGGAAACAGCTACAGCCACTCGCCTGTACTAAGCCTGTAACCCTGTAATGATGGAGAAAAGCATGGTTTTCTCGTGGAAAAAACACTCCCCTGCAGCCCCTCCCTACAGCGGCTGTTGGCTGCTGCTGCTGCCACTGTAGCTGCTGCAGCTGCAGCAACCAGTGCCACCGAATAGACCCAATGCATTTATGAAACCGGTCCCTGTCAATGTTATGATAGGCCCACTCATGTAGGCAGGCAGGTTTGCTGGTGCTTAAAGTCGCGCGATGCGTGACTGGTGGCTAGTATATGAAAATGCATACACCCTGGACACATGTGTCATTCATAGCTAGAGTTTGTGTTTTTTTTGGACAGACAAGTATCTGTTGGGATCGAAGGGAATAGATAGAAAACGGAGGATTTGCAGGTGAAAGCACTAACCGTGCAAAGAGTCATGATCACACTATCGGCGTATACCGCTGGCTGTCTTTTGCAGACTAAGCAGCACGGAAATCATGCTCTTCTTCTCGCCATCGCCATCGCCGCCGCCGTCGACGTCGCTGTCCATCCTCTGCCGCTCCGCGTCGATCAGCCGGCGAAGGAACGCGTTCCTCTTATTCACCGCGGCGAGCATCTTCTTCTTGACGCCGAACACGTCGAACCATCGGAGCGCCGGCAAGTAATCCCACAGGTTGGCCGCGCCATGAAGCGGATTGAGCTCGTCAACGACATGCATGTACTCCTGGGCTTCCACGGACATGTCCGTGTCCGCGTCCCCCTCTGGTCGGGTCGTTTTGCTCTGGGCTATGGATTCCATGAGGACGCTGAGCGAGAGCTCGAACAGCCTCCGCTTCAGCTGGACGCGCGCGCCGCCGCCGGCGGAGGCGGTGGCGGCGCGGTACATCCTCCGCACCATGTGGCGCGCCTCGCGGGAGATGATGCCGGCCATGCCGCTGACGCGGTGCGCGGAGAGGAGGTGCACGGTGGCGATGCGGCGGAGTTTGCGCCAGTGCGGGCCGTAGTTGGCACTGCCTAGAGAGGTGCCATTGAAGGTCGCGAGCATCTGCGACGGGAACCTGGGGCGGTTGGCGAAGCACACGTCGTTGTCCGTGAAACACTCCCTGGCGCACTCCGGCGACGACACCACGACGGCGTTGCGCGAGCCGAGGCGCAGCGAGTAGACCGGGCCGTGGCGCTCGGCGAGGCGGGACAGCGCGGCGTGGAACGGCTTGTCGATGAGGTGGAGGTGGCCGAAGAACGGGATGGCTGGAGGGCTCGGAGGCAGCGGCATGCCATTGCTCCTGCCGCGCGGCGGAAGAGGAGGAAGTGAATCAACAAGAGAACGGCGATGGAGAAGATGGCAATGTAGGCCTTAACCATGGGAAACTATTCTAATCCAGGGGATGTTTCCTCGTTTGCTCAAAAACCATCTAAACAGTTATAAAAAATTCTGGAAAAATTTGACAACATTCATACAACACATATATACAACTTCACAAAATCTTAAGTCCAAACTCAACTCACACGTCGAGATATAAAAAAGACAAATTCAGCGTATAAATAGTAGCATACTGTTTATATCTAAATTTGTCTTTTTTTTTCTCGATGTGTATATCGAATTTGAACATGAATTTTGGTGGACTAGTAGGTATCATTATACTCTACATTGTTAATTTTTTTCAGAATTTTTCACAACTATTTATATCGAATTTGGAAGAAAAAGATATACGAGGGGATATCCCTCGAGGGATTAGAATCCACTCCCCTTAACCATGATTTGGAATAATGATGTTGAGGCAGGTACGGAGCAGCTAGCTAGCCAGTTTTATTGTGCATTTGGGTACCCACGATAATACTAGTATATTCAGGTATTCTCCATGCCAACCGGTAGTTGCTTATATTTATTGTGCATACAGTGGTACATCCGTACATACATGTGCTGCATTGGCCCGGCTTATTTTTAAAAACTTTCTTCTTCTTCGTCTTTTTTTAAGATGCTGGTTGTGTGGCATTACTAGCTCTGTCTCTTAAATAGATAATATCCTGGTGCTTAATAACTACTCCATCCATCCTATAATTTAAGGCATGATTAAATTTGATATAGTCTTCAAAACTAATCTTTAATATAAGACACGGTTAAATTTGACACAGTCTTTAAAACTGATCTTTGGCTTATAATTTCTCCTATACTATATGGTTTATTGCAACAAAATTATAATCATCTTAAAGTAAATTTAAATATCAACCCAATAATATTAATTTTAGCAAATAAAATTTAATTTATATTATGATAGTTGTTGGTCAAATGTTTTTAAAGTTAAATCTTCGAAGGTGTGCAAGCCTTATATTATGGGATAGAGGGAATAAAGCAAGTCTCTCACATAGTAAATATTTTACTACACGTTATATATTCTCAAATATCTGATAGTAAAAATTTTACTGTTAGACTTTGTACGGGGATTTATGATAATTGCACGCTCAATACACAAATTTACTAATATTGTGTGCATTTTAATTATAACGCACCCCGAGTGTGATATAATATGTCTTTATACATTAGGTTTAATATATAAAAACCACATCGATAGATTTGTCATGAAAATCATTTTATATTATTATATTTTAGTAACCTTTCCAAATATGTAGTTAAAAGCAAAAAGATAACACGTGCATTGCAAACTGTGTCGGTGGCATAAACGTAGAGAATGTAGTAGCATATTATATTATAAGTGTAAGGAAACTTTAGTCCCAACCAGGACAAAACAAATTGTTTTCTATTTTGCAAAAGAGACAATCCAAAATATTTTCTTTGAGTGTCATATGACTCGATTTGTTTGGAGCTATGTGTTCTTTACTTTCAATGACCCTCCACCTCATAATGCTAAAAATATTTTTGATAATTTGCTTAGAGGGGTACCTAGATCCAAAAAAAAGATGATATTAACTAGAGCTAGTGTTTTATATGTTGGTTAATTTGGCATTACCA
The DNA here is from genome assembly GCA_000338895.3 of Oryza meridionalis. Lineage (NCBI taxonomy): Eukaryota > Viridiplantae > Streptophyta > Magnoliopsida > Poales > Poaceae > Oryza > Oryza meridionalis. The sequence continues at coordinate 35,626,401 of CM002526.2, read as the reverse complement.
CAATGACAAAGGTTGTAGTGGTAAGCAGTTGTCTAACTCGATGTAGCTTATCTTCATTTTTTTTCTATTGGCTTCACTTTTAGTTTATGATGCTTTCAGATAAGGAGTTGGATACTATGCACAATGGTTTGTAGCGAAGGGTCTCTTATTACACTACGGAATTACGGTTGGTGTTGTTTCATTAGAATTGTTGGTTGAATCTATGTGGTTTAATAATAAGGGGAAGTTAGGGGTTTTCTCCCATCACCTATCGTCACTTTTTAATTTGTTGAACAAACTTATGGTCGTGTGTCTTAGGGCAGAAGCTAAATATATATTGATCATTTCCATAATTATGTAAGAAAAAGAAAGGGCTTACATAGTATGGACTAAACAAGAAGCCAACATTTCCATTAATTCCTTCCCTATCTCTACTATTATAAAAATTAAAGATGTTTTTGTCAGTATTTTGGTACGTTATCCGTGTATGAGTCGGTTTTTAAGTTCGTTTGCTTTTGGAAATACATATCCATATTTGAGTCGGTTTCTAAGATCAAACTCCTAACTGTAGCTCATGATTTTCTAAATATATATATTCAAGCAAACTCCCACAGTAAATTTCATCTTAACTAAACCATATAACAATAATAATATTAAAATAGATTTTACCCGTTGCAACGTACGGGTATTTTTTCTAGTCAATATAAAAGTGGCAAAGTTTTACCCTTCCTTAAAAGAAAACATTTCACTAATTAAAGAACATACGGATGGATTGGCTTTGTAGGTTCTCTAAACAGCATTCCTGCTAGAATATGATGCACACATTGTTTCGACAAAAACTGTAATAAATTCATTCTCACATGGTCATATGTAATGCGTAAATTTCATAAAGAAGATCCAGGCAGCAGATTGGATGATGACCGTGTTCCCCCTTGTAAAACTTAATTATACTTCCAAGATGTTTCACAAGAGTTCCTGAAAAACATCAGACATAGCTTCGCGTGGTTTGCACATGGCCTCCAACGGGACAGCCCTGGGGTTGGTCAGTCCACTGCCTTGCGTCATATCAACCTCGGCGCCATCGACTCTGTCCCAATCAAAGCACTGGATCAGAGCCCCCAAAACCAACCCAATTGTCTGCAAAGCCATCGTCTCTCCGGACACTTCCGTCTCCCCATCCCAAACGGTATCATCAATAATCCCTCGGACTCGCCATTTTCGAACCTCTCTGGCTTGAACTTATTTGGCTCTTTCCAAACCATTGGATCTCTTTGGATGGCGATCACATTGACAAGCAGCATCGTTCCACTTGGAATGTGATAGCCATTAACCTTACAATCTGCGGATGATTCGTGAGGAATCAACAGTGGTGCTACAGGGTATAGACGAAGCGTCTCGTTGATGATGCACTGGAGATAGCTAAGATGAGGCATGTCGTCTCCATTGATCAGGCGAGAGTTCCCGACGGATGCGTCTATTTCTGCCTTTGCTTTCTTGAGTATCTTGGGATGATTCAGCAGAAGCGACATTGCCCATTCTATTGTCATTGCTGTAGTTTCTGTTCCAGCAGCAAATAATGCCTTCACGTTTTCAGGAAAAGGGGTGTGAATTAAAGAACGTACGAAAAATTGAAGGCGAGTAAGTTGACAGAGTTTAATGAACAATATATCTCTATTAACACTTTAGTCGGACAATAAACATATTTATAAATATATTTGGACAAATATTTTCTTCTTAAATGTTGGTATTTATTACTTATCCCACCTATAAAAACAAACCTAGTGCTAAACGTGACACACATCCCAATACTATGTTTGGTTTTTTTTAGGGACGGAGAGAGTAGTTTATATCATCGTATTTTGAAATATTAGTTGAATGAATTATATAATAAGTGATTGTAACTTCGTTGAAGCAGATGCTAGGATTTGTTCCATTATAAAAAAGATGAAAAAAAACTTGATGTTTGATTTTTCTTAAGGGTTCAATCCATTTATTGAGTGACTGGTTTATGTCTTATATATGTATAACAAGTTAGGATGCAGGTTAGGAGCAGCTAGTTATATCCAATGGTATTATTAAGATAGTAAAAGACACAGCTGGTGGATTAGCCTATTAACCCCTCACAACCAGGGTTTCCCAAACCGCCGGGGCTGGGGTTACCGTGCCCCGGCGGTAAACACGGTTACCGCGTGGTAACCGTGGTAACCGTGAAAAACCGTACAAAACCGTGTAAAATTTATCAAAAAATTTAAATTATTTTTAAAATTTATTTGAATTTAAGAAGGTTACCGCGGTATTTATATTACCGTACCCCGCGGTAAGTCCGATAACCACGCTACGGTTACCGGCAGTAACGTCAACCCTGCTCACAACCCCTCTGAATATCAAAGCCTCCTATCCAACGTTTTCCTCTTATAAATCAAGAGACACGTGTTGAAGCCAGAAGATACATTAGATTATGGAAGCACTTTTTTCAAAAAGAACACGTATACATATCTTCTTTATGCATGATTTCAAATTAAGCGTTCAAAATTCATCATTAGTCAAAAGTTACGTAAGTTTAATTGGTTCATATCTAAAACTTTAAAGTATTTCAATTTGTGATCGAAGGGAGTAAATAGAAAAGGTGAGATGATTTGAAACCTGGCGAAAGTACGTACTCACTCACCGCACAAAGATTCACGATCACTATGTCCGTGTAGACCTCTGGCTCAGTCTTTTGCAGACTAAGCAGCACGGAGATCACGCTCTTCTTCTCGCCATCATCGCCGCCGTCGACACCGTTGTCCATCCTCTGCCGCTCCGCGTCGATCAGCCGGCGCACGAACGCGTCCCTCCTGTTCGCCAGCGTCGCGATCTTCCTCTTCACGCCGAGCACGTCGAACACCCGGAGCGCCGGCAAGTAATCCCACAGGTTGGCCGCGCCGAGAAGCGGGTTGAGCTCGTCGAGGACATTCTTGAACTCCTGGGCCTCCACGGACATGTCCGTGTCCGCGTCATCCGCCTCTGGCCGCGTCGTCTTGGTCTGCGCTATGGCTTCCATGAGGACGCTGAGCGAGAGCTCGAACAGCCTCCGCTTCAGCTGGACGCGCGCGACACCGCTGGCGGCGGTGGTGGCTGCGAGGTACATCCTCTGCACCATGGGGCGGACCTCACCGGAGACGACGCCGGCCATGCTGCCCCTGACGCGGTGCGCGGAGAGGAGGTGCACGGTGGCGATGCGGCGGAGTTTGCGCCAATGCGCGCCGTAGTTGGCGAAGCCGAACCCGGCGCCGTAGAACGTCGCGGGCATCTGCGAGGGGAACTGCGGGCGGTTGGCGAAGCGCACGTCGTTGTCCGTGAAGCACTCCCTGGCGCACTCCGGCGACGACACCACGACGGCGTTGCGCGAGCCGAGGCGCAGGGAGAAGACCGGGCCGTGGCGCTCGGCGAGGCGGGACAGCGCGGCGTGGAACGGCTTCTCGATGAGGTGGAGGTGGCCGAAGAACGGGATGGCTGAAGGGCTCGGTGGCAGCTGCAACATCCCCTTGTTTTCGCCATTGTTGCTGCTGCTGCCGCGGCAGCGGCGACAGCGGAGGTAGTCAACGAGCAAGAAGAGAATGGCAATGGAGAAGACGGCAATGTAGGCCTTATCCATGGTTACCGAAATACTAGGCTACGAGCTATTTAAATACTTCCTCTGTCTTACAAAGATTTTATTTTTCAGTTTATAGATATATGACTTTTTTCTTGAAAACATGCCCGTACGTTGTAACGGGTGAAGTCTATTTTAATCTTATTATTGTTATATGTTTAGTTAAGATGAAATTCACTATGGGAGTTCACTTGAATATATTTATTTTTAGAAAATAATGAGCAGCAGTTAGGAGTCCGATCGTCTCAAGTTAGCATGCGAGTTTTTTTAAACAAATTTCTTATATGATTCCTTCTGTATTATCAAAAGTGAACGATTTTAAAAATCGACTCAAATACGGATATGTATTTCCAAAAGCAAACGAACTTAAAAATCGACTCATACACGGATGATGTACCAAAATACCGACAAAAACATCTTCAATTTTTATAATGGTAGAGATAGAGATTTAAAAGTTTTAATGATTAGTAATTTTTTTATTAGATGACAAAGTATGAATAAGTACTTTATACATGACTATTTTTTTATTTTTTTATTAATATTTTAAATAAGATGAACGGTTAAACGTTAGACACATAAACCAAAAATAATATTTATTTTTTATAGAAAAGAGATAGTATACTGAGCGGTAGATAGAGCTTAAGCCATCACTGTGGTACAGTGCTACAGTGTTGCGTGCGCCATCTGTGACGTCTATGGAAGCGATCGGTGCATGCTGTCATGGAGTCCAATAATTCTGCATCGGATGGATCATGGAGTACGATGTTTTGGCCTCGTAGTTGCTTGGTTTTATTCAGAAAAAGAATCCGTGCACGTTTGTAACGTGAAGTGTCGATGATTGATCAATGGATTAGAGCAAATCCTCACCCCCGGCTAATTTGCGAGCAGAGCACAAGGTCAAGGAACGCCGACGACGTCCGTCGAGAGGGGACGAGAGATGGTTGTCGCCGGCCACAATTCATCGGTGGCAGACGTGGGCCGTGGGGCTCGGAGGTTTCTCTCCCCGAGGCCCCGACCCATGAAAGCATGCAAAAGATGAACGCATTTTACTTGGTTCACTTTAGGTCCCTCACAACAAGAATCGTGTTTGAATCGAGTCCCTCAAGTATAAAAATCAGATATGGAGCATCCGCAGCAAGTAAAATCAGTGTAAAGTACTACCTCCGTTTCAGCGTTTCAGGTTATAAGATGTTTTTGACTTTAGTCAAAGTTAAACTGTTTTAAGTTTGACCAAATCTGTAGAAAAAAGTAGTAACATTTTCAATCCAATATAAATTTATTATGAAAATATATTCAATTATTGATTTGATGAAACTAATTTAGTATTATAAGTTACTATATTTGTCTATAAACTTAGATAAATTTGAAACAGTTTTACTTTGACTAAAGTCAAAACGTCTTAGAACCTGAAACGGAGGGAGTATGTTCCTTGGCGGTTTTGGATGAATGCTTTTCTAGCTGACGTGGTTTTACAAGTCAATGGTGCTCTATATTTGGTTATGCGATCGAGGGACGCATTGAAACTCAACATATATTTGAGGGATGTAAATGAACTTTTTTTCCCTTTTGCTTTGTGTTGTCTGCTTGTCTGCATGGACAGGAGCCTAAGAGCAGAAAGCCCTTTCTCCCAAGTTAGAAGTCGTTAAGAAAGTATTTGAAATATTCGATTATTGGATCAATATGTAATATGTGTAATATCCCGAAGTAGTTTTTTTTCAAACGATAAAAAATCAGGAATTTGTAAGACTACTTTTTTAATTTTAATTTTTATTGACCATTGACTGGCTATTATTTTGAACACTGGTCGTATAAGCTCATAGTAATTTTGTTCTCTTTTGTTGACTGTATAGTATTCGAACGCATACACCACACAAGCAATATGAAATTGAAATACCTGGCGTGTACAATTATACTTTATACAGGATTATTGCACATTCATACAAATTGGTCCCTCACTAAAACTGTAAAACACACCTCTCAAAGAGCGAATGCTAGCGCAGCCACTCTCTTCCAAATCCTCTACGTGTAATTTAATTCCACATTACAAGCTCACATGTGTTATGTGTATGCTCACGAGAAGCTTATTGCTACTTAGTACTTACTTTTGGTGCTTTCAGTACATGAGTTCGTCCTGGAGATGCAAACGCCGCCAAAAATATTCAGACGAGCTGCCGAAGAACACCAACCATGGCGTCGCGCGGCCTGCACATGGCCTCCAACGGCACGACCTTGGCGATGGTGAGCCCGCCACCTTCAGTCATGTCGACCTCCACGCCGTCGATCCTCTCCCAATCGAAGCACTGGATCAGCGTGCCCAGCACCAGCCCCACCGTGCGCAGCGCCAGCGTCTCGCCGGGGCACCTCCGCCTCCCCATCCCGAACGGCATCAAGAGATTGCCGTCGCACCTGCCGTCCTCGAACCTCTCCGGCATGAACTTCTCCGGCTCCTCCCACACCGCGGGGTCACGGTGGATGGCGTACGCGTTGATGAGCAACATCGTCCCGCGCGGGACGTTGTAGCCGCCGACCTTGCAGTCGGCGGAGGACTCGTGCGGGAGGAGCATCGGCGCGGCGGGGTACAGGCGGAGCGTCTCCCTGACGATGCACTGGAGGTAGCCGAGGCGAGCCACGTCGTCTGCGGTGATCAGGCGAGAGTTGCCGACGGATGCGTCGATCTCGGCTTGCGCTTTCTTGAGCGTTTCGGGGTGGTTCAGCAATAGCGACATTGCCCATTCTGATGTCATCGAGGTTGTCTCTGTTCCTGCACCGAACAAGTTCTGCACGGCAAGAGAGTGGAACTAAGATTTCATAAAAAAAATTTGGGGGTCATGTATAATAGTTCCAAGAGTCTGGTGACTTTTTGAGGAAAAAACAAAGAATACAAGATTAGGGAAGGATTTTAATCACCTGGGTTGAATAGTCTATTGTGCTACTACCATGATAAACAATAGTACTCCTGATAACTCGCTGACTCAACCATGTAAAAGGCTACTGATTGTTTTCCTTTTATACAATTATAATAAGGTAACTAGGTGATCTTTCAAAATATTACTCCAGGCTACCAGGTGCTTTACAAATTAAGTAAAGCTACACTGACAGCGAGAAGAAAATTATTGATGATTCTTCAGATAAAAGGTTACTAATACTATACCAGTATTAGAGGGTTGCATAGAAGAAATAAATTAAAGCAATCAATAGATAGACAAACAAGTTGTACTAAATGAATAATGAATTCAGTTCCTAGAAAAGATACTGCTGACTCAAACCATATAAAAAGCTACTGATTGTGCTGACTCAAACCATGATAGTGATAAGCAAACAACATGAATACTCCCTCCGTTCCAAAAAAAAAGACAAACCGTGGCTTTCCGTGTCAAGGTTTGACTGTTCGTCTTATATAAAATTTTTTTATAATTAATATTTTTATTATTGTTAGATGATAAAATATGATTAATACTTTATGCGTGACTTATCTTTTTAATTTTTTTCATAATTTTTTTAGATAAGACGGACGTCAGACACGGAAATCAAGGTTTATCTTTTTTTTTTTTGACGGAGAAAGTACTGCTGATAGTGCCACACTGCTACTGACTGACTCAAACCATGTAAAAAGCTACTGATTGTTTTTCTTTTTATAAATGTAAGGCTACTGAGTGCTTAAAGAAATAAGAAAGCTATACCGATGACAACCAAAAAAAAATTGCGCACCAATGAGTGAATTCAGATATCAGAAAGATAAAACAGCAGAAGATGAACTCACCGCCGTTAGAGCTGTGATCATGTTGTCGGTGTACACTTCCGGCTCTGTCTTCTGCAGAGTGAGCAGCACGGCGATCATGCTCTTCTTCTCGCCCTCGTCGCCGTCGTCCAGCCTCCGCCGCTCCGCGTCGATCAGACGGCGAAGGAACGCGTCCCTCCGGCTTACCGCGGCGAGGAACTTCCTCCTGACGCCGAACACGTCGAACCACCGGAGCGCCGGCAAGTAGTCCCACAGGTTGGCCGCGCCGATGTGCGGGATGATCTCGTCGACGACCTGCTTGAACTCCTGGGCTTCCACGGACATGTCGGTGTCCGGGTCCGTCTCGGGGCGGGTCGCCTTGGTGTGGGCGATGGTCTCCATGAGCACGCTGAGGGAGACCTCGAACAGCCTCCGCTTCAGCTGGATGCGCCCGGCGCCGGCGGGGGACGCGGCCGCGGCGCGGTACATCCTCCGCACCATGGCGCGCACCTCGCCGGCGATGAGCCCCGACATGAGGCCGACGCGGTGCGCGGAGAGCAGCTGCACGGCGACGATCCGGCGGAGGTTGCGCCAGTGCGCGCCGTAGCTCGCCGTGGCGAGCGCGGCGCCGTTGAACGAGACCAGCAGCTGCGACTCGAACCTGGGCCGGTTCGCGAAGGTCACGTCGTGCTCGGTGAAGCACTCCCTGGCGCACTCCGGCGACGACACCACCACGGCGCGCCGAGAGCCGAGGCGCAGCGAGAACACCGGCCCGTACCGCGCGGCGAGGCGGGACATGGTGGCGTGCATCGGCTTCTTGACGAGGTGGAGGTGTCCCAGGATCGGGACGGCCGGTGGACCCGGCGGCAGCCGCGCCGCCCCGCCATTGCCGCGGCCGAGGAGGTAGTAGTGGAGCAAGAAGAGGATAGCTACAGAGAGAGCGGCAATAATGTAGGCGTTATCCATGGCTAAGCTGAGCTCACGAATGTGTGATGTGTTTCTGTGACTCTGGTGCACTGCAGCTATTTGTGACAATGCGTCTGCCTTTATACCGAGCGGCGCTTGTGCTTCTAGAAGGAGATGAAATGGATCAGATCTTGCGGAGACAATCCAGGCATCTCTGCAGACGCCATGGCTGACGCCTGAAATGCAGATGCGATCGTTGCATTACGGGTCTCGTTGCCTCGTTGGCGAGGCTGGGCGATTACTTCTATTTACTCCGTTGCATATTACAAATCGTTTGGCTATTTTTTTAATTAATCTTTTTTAAATTTGGCTAAGTTTATAGAAAAATATAACACATATTATGAAAATATATTTGATGTTAAATTTAGTTATACTAATTTTATATTTTAAATGTTATTATTTTTTCTATAAATTTAATTAAACATAATTTTTTCTATAAATTTGATTAGGAAAATAATCAAACGTCTTAAACGGAGAGAGTATTCCGTATTCAATTGCTACGTACCTGGAAGGCGTTGTCGTCTTCGTCGTCGTGCTGCTTGGCATTTTCTTGTGGTGGATCGAGATCTCTTTCCAGAGGCCAAATCGCAGTGCGACTCTGCGAGGACCGAGACCTGTTGACTATCAGGAGACTTTGCTTTGGACACAAGAAATGAACTCAATCGTTGGGCGATTATTCAATTGCTTCCAGCAAGATCCCTGGATTCGATTATAATAGTCCTCATAACCTGATTAGTTGGTTCGTTTAAAACGTAAAGAAAGGTTTGAAGTGCTAATAATGAATACTAATAGAGAGCAACTTGACTTTTGTGCGACACGGAGGAAGAAACCGAGCAGGAACCTAGTATATTACGTGTGTTCGTCGTTGAGTCAGCAGACAGCTCGAACCAGTGACGAAGCTGCCCGCCGTCGAATGCGCGCTGGGGCTACAGATGTCGTCGATTCCGTTGCGGTTCGGAGATTCCAGTTTCCGGCCCACCATGAGTGCAAACTGGGCCGAACGGCCCGAGTTGGCGGGCTTAGTCTGTGGGCCGTGGCGGGTTTAGCCTGTGGGCTCAAGAATAAGTCTATTCTGCCTCTCTCAACTCTTGCTCCTGGTTGAATCGCATCTGTCAACAATATAACAGGGTATAACGTCTCCGTCTCCCCCATCTATCAAACCGGGTGCAAATTGCCTCCTTTAGTGGTTTGGGAGGCGGTTTCATTCGACATGGAAAAAAGTACTAGACACTTACATGTGGGGCCCACGTAGATTCCATGTTGACTCAGTATGCCACATGGGCTAAAACTGGACATAATATTGTCTTCAATCTCAGGTGATTAGGTTTTGTAAATTGAGGGAACCGTTATACCTGGTATTTTGTTAGTGATGAATTTCAAATTTAGCGATAATTGAGGACCTAAAGTGAACTTATTCCTTCAGAGTGAAGGTAATAACCATCAATGGTGGGGAAGAATGCGGTTGGGATAGAGTTTTCGAATTTTTTTCAATTAAAACTTGTTCCAAATTACGGAAACCAAATACATTCAATTTCTTTGTAAAATGCTATTATCTGAATTTGAATATTTTTTATTTTCCTAATTCTGGACAACTTTTGAATTTTCAAAACATGTTTAAATTTTGCCAAAATTTGTTCAAATTAAATATGCAAGGTGAGCAAGGGTAAATTTATCTTTTATAAAGTTTTATATCACCATTCGAAAGATATATAAATAATGGTCGAAGTGTGTTTTGGTAAATAACTACAAAACCGAAAATGCTTAATCTCAAACGTTCGACGCGGGATGAAATATCGGACGCGTCATTGAGTGGGTCCCACCACCGAACCAATCTCCCACCTTTTCCTCCCCACCCTCGAACTTATCCTCATTCCCTTCTCTCGCATCTCGCTCTCTTTGTCTCCGCTGCCTTGCTGAGATGCGATAGCAGGAGGCCGGCTTCCCAACCTCTACCACCACCACCGGCGTCTCACCACCGGCCTCGTCAACTGGTTTGGTCTCTACATTCTCGATGTGTAGCTGGCCTTGCAGCTGGTGCCCATGCAGAAGCAAGGCGTCATCTTGGTGACGCTGCGGCTAATACGGCGCTAGACATGGCCGCCAGGGATACCTGATGCTGATGCGGCTAGTCCTAGCCGAGGTCACCCACTTCAAGCCGCTAGTCGTCTGAGGGGCAGCAACCGGAGTTGAAAAAGAAGACGGAGGTGGGTTTAGCTTTGTGTTGCACTTTGTGTATTAAGGTGTTTCATTTTGTTTTGATTCGATGTTGCATGTATTGATTCTTGATGTTGCAATCGATATGTTCTAATTGCATTTGGTTGAAACACTTCCGTTGAAGCGATGAAGCATTTTTCCCTGATTGATGAAACATCTGAAACATTTTTCATCGAGGAGTGTAACATTAAAACATTTTGCAATAATACGGTGGAACACCGTTTGATGTTTTGCAAAATATCTGAAACGTTTTTCTCTGCTAGTGAAACATTTGGAACATTTTTATTGAAACAATTTTTATCAAGAGATGAAACATGTGAAACATCCCTCAACAACACGGTGCGACGATTTCCACGAGATCAGACGTCCGATCCATAGCATCCTCCCTAAAACTAGAGTATCCTATAGCAAAACTATAAAATTAGAGTCTTATGTCGCAAGTGCCAAGGAGGCAAGTCAACCCATAGATGAAAACCTATGGAAAGTTCACTTGAGCATAGTTTACAGCTATATGTTCCTTCCATCTTATAAAAAATAAACTTTTAACTACGTATCTAGACATAGTCTATGTTCATAATATAGCCATAACTTGTTTTTTTTAAAAGATGAAATGTGTAAGAATCAGGAATTTGTAAGACTATTTTTAATTTAATGTTTACTGACCAGCGACACTGACTGGTATTTCGAACACTGGTCGTATAAGCTCATGTTAATTTTGTTCTCTTTTGTTGACCGTATTAGTATTTGAACGCATACACCACACAAACAATAGGAAATTGAAATACCTGGCGTATATAATTATACTTTGTACAGGATTATTGCACATCGATACAAATTGGTAATGCTAGAGCAGTCGTTCTCTTCTAAATCCCCTACGTGTAGTACTGTAGTTTACACATCACAAGTTCACAACATGTGTATGCTCACAAGAAGCTTATTGCTACTTACTTTTGGTACTTCATCAGTATACATGAGTTTGCCCTGGAGATGCAAACGACGCCAAAATGTTCAGAGCTCGCGAAGGACACCACCCATGGCGTCGCGCGGCCTGCACACGGCCTCCAACGGCACGACCTTGGGCATGGTGAGCCCGCCACCCTCAGCCATGTCGACCTCCACGCCATCGACCCTCTCCCAGTCGAAGCACTGGATCAGCGTGCCCAGCACCAGCCCCACCGTGTGCAGCGCCAGAGTCTCGCCGGGGCACCTCCGCCTCCCCATCCCGAACGGCATCGAGAGGTTGCCGTCGCACCCGCCGCCCTCGAACCTCTCCGGCTCCTCCCACACCGCGGGGTCACGGTGGATGGCGTACGCGTTGACGAGCAGCATCGTCCCGCGCGGGACGCTGTAGCCGCCGACCTCGCAGTCGGCGGAGGACTCGTGCGGGATGAGCATCGGCGCCGCTGGGTAGAGGCGGAGCGTCTCCCTGACGATGCACTGGAGATAGGTGATGCGGGGCACGTCGTCGGCGGTGATCAGGCGGGAGTTGCCGACGGACGCGTCGATCTCGGCTTGTGCTTTCTTGAGCGTCTCTGGGTGGTTCAGCAACAGCGACATTGCCCATTCTATCGTCGTCGAGGTTGTCTCTGTTCCTGCTCCTAACAAGTTCTACGCGACAAAAGAAAATTAATAGAGTGCAAATTAATTTGTATTTTTTTCTCCCAAGGTCATGAAGTAATTAATAAATAGTTCCAAGAGTTTGTTAGACTTTTCTGAGGATAAAAGTAAGAACAAAATATGTGTGGCACGCGACAATATTCAGTGAAGCTATAGTAATCCCCAGTCTCCGTTGAGAATGACTTTGCATGCTGAATAATCTATCATATGCTAGCGACCGTTGAGCCCATAATCTCTCTATCCATATTTATCGTCGTATAACAAAAAATCAAAAAAATTAAACTAATCAGCATATAACACTTATCCTTTAGTTTGACGCGTAGTATTATTACATCTGTCCATGCAATTGTGTATGCATGTATGCATCTCGAACTGCTAAATTATGTTTTTTTTTAAAAAAAAAGAGTCTAGCACACTTGCTATAATACACTAAATAACATTACTTTGTTTGTTTATTTGCTCTTACTTTATTAGTCTATTTCTTTCATCTCTCTTGGAGTTTGGATAAAGCTTTGCTACTCCCTTACGTAAGGGGTGGCTCCTCTCTCTTTTCTCTATTTTCTTATTCACATCAACATGTGAGGTTACATGTTATTCTAAGAAAACTATACCAATAGTGAGAAGAAAATGATACACCATCAATTATTGATAGTTCTTCGTATAAAAGTTACTCTACTGCACTAGTACTACATCCAGGATTGCATAGAAGAAATAAACTAAATTATATAAAAAGTTTAGCAACATCAACAACACATGTTTTATTAAAACTAGTATTTAATATATTTTGATAATATGTTTGTTTTGTATTTAAAATGTTATTATATTTTTCTATAAATTTGATCAAACTTATAAACGTTTGACAAAAAAAAAGTCAAGGTAACTTATAATACCAAATAATATGAAGCAGATAGAGTAAAAAATAATTTATCGGTGAAATTTTTATATACATGTCCTTAGCGATTAAAAACAAATAATATAAAATAAATCACGATTAAAAATCATAAAATCAATTTCAAAATTAAACTTTGTTTTTTTATAAAAATTGGCTTGAAGGTATAAGCAAAATCGAAACGATGAGACAATCAGTTCCTACAAAAGATATTATTGATAGTGATAAGCAAATAGCAGGTATAGATTATGGCCATCAATATATAGGCACCCGCTGTGCCTAATTTATTACCGTTTAGCTTTCTCCCGATTGATCGTCAAGCTTAATCAATATTTTTTAGCCGTTCGATCAACCTGTGATCACTTACGGTCCCGATCCATCGGAGAGCCAGCGAATGAATCGGGACCGTACAAGTTTGAGAAAAACTCACCGAGCAAAGAGCCGTGATCATGTTGTCAGTGTACACCTCCGGCTGCGTCTTCTGCAGAGTGAGCAGCACCGCGATCATACTCTTCTTCTCGCCGTCGTCCATCCTCCGCCGCGCCGCGTCGATCAGTCGACGGAGGAACGCGTCCCTCCGGCTCACCGCGGCGAGGATCCTGTTCCTCACGCCGAACACGTCGAACCACCGGAGCGCCGGCAGGTAGTCGCACAGGTTGCCCGTGCCGATGCGCTCGAGGATCTCCTCGACGACCTGCTTGTACTCCTGGGCTTCCACGGACATGTCCGTGTCCGTGTCCGTCGTCTCGGGTCGGGTCGCCTTGCTCTGGGCGATGGTCTCCATGAGCACGCTGAGGGAGAGCTCGAACAGCCTCCGCTTCAGCTGGACTCGCGCGGCGGCGGCGGCGGCTGGCGGCGGCACAAGCTCCGCACCATGGCGCGCACCTCGCCGGCGATGAGCCCCGACATGAGGCCGACGCGGCGCGCGGAGAGCAGCTGCACCGCGGCGACCCGGCGGAGGTTGCGCCAATGCGGGCCGTAGCTCGCCATGGCCAGCGCGGTGCCGTCGAACGACATGAGCAGCTGCGACTCGAACCTGGGCCGGTTCGCGAAGGCCACGTCGTGCTCGGTGAAGCACTCCCTGGCGCACCCCGGCGACGACACCACCACGGCGCGCCGCGACCCGAGGCGCAGCGAGAACACCGGCCCGTGCCGCGCGGCGAGGCGGGACAACGTCGCGTGCATCGGCTTCTTGACGAGGTGGAGGTGGCCGATGATCGGGACGGCCGGTGGACCCGGCGGCAGCCGCACCCCCTTGTTCTTGCCATTGCTCCTGCCGCCGCCACGGTGACGAAGGTAGTCGACGAGCAAGAAGAGGATGACGATGGAGAAGACGGCAATGTAGGCCTTATCCATGGTTACAGAAGTGGAGTACTTCATTGGATACGCACACAGCGGCTAGCTGCTTACATATATATATGAAGGGGTATGCATGTTTAGGTCGTGAGATGAAAAGTTTGATGTCAAATCAAATATACGAACACATATTTAAAATATTAAATATAGACTAATAATAATAAATTATAGATTCTACATGTAAATTACGAGACGAATATATTAAGTCTAATTAATCCATCATTAGCAGATATTTACTATAGCACTATATTGTTAAATCATGGAGTAATTAGGCTTAAAAGATTCGTCTCACAATTTACATGTAATCTGTGTAATTAGTTTTTTTCTATATTACTCCGTTTCAGGTTGTAAAACGTTTTGACTTTGGTCAAAGTCAAGCTACTTTAAATTTGACTAAGTTTGTGCATAAATATACTAATATTTATAATAACAAATTAGTAATTGAATATATTTTCATAATAAATTTGTGTTGAGTTGATATTGTTATTATTTTTTTTCTATAAACTTAGTTAAACTTAAAGCAGTTTGACTTTAACTAAAGTTAAAATATCTTATAATCTAAAATAGAGGGAGTATTTAATGCTTTATATATGTTTCCAAACATTTGATATAAAAAGGTGAAAAGTTTTTTTTAACTAAACAGGGCCGTAGATGTGCATACGTACAGAAGCTAAGTATGGCTGTAGATATTTCCGACGAGACTAGATATTTTTCTAAAGAATCGGGCACCCTATATCCCTATCCAGTGATAATCCCTTATCTATTAACGATACTTTTATGCATACTCACTTTTCTAATACTTGTGTGCATGCTCACTTTCATGACACTGACGAAAGGGTCCCCTGACACCTGATTAAGGGTGCATGCATGCATGTACTATTGTATCTATCTCTCGCTTTCATACAACACCTTTAACAAAGCTTTAAATACCCCGGAAAAAAAAACAAAGCTTTAAATCATTTCCTCTCCTAAATTAGTTATCCAATTTATAATCTGCACCATCATACTACCTTTGTCCCAAAATAAGTGCAGCCATAAATATCCGTGTTTAGCGCTTTGACCATCCGTCTTATTTAAAAAATTTATAAAAAATATTAAAAAATTAGTCACACATGAATTAATATTCATGTTTTTTCATCTAATAACAATAAAAATACTAATCATAATCTTTTTTCAAATAAGACGAACGGTCAAACGTTGAATATGAATAGTCCTAAAACTACACTTATTTTGGGACGGAGGGAGTATTTGTTTTAATTAAATCTTTTCAACAACATATCAATAATTATATTTTTATAAAAAAATGAGTAAATTTCACAAAACTATAGGTACTTTGATCAATTTATCGCAAAACTACAGATTTAACATGATATATCACAAAACTACAGATTTAACGCTAAATTTATCCTAAAACTACAGATTTAAGATGTAATATCACAAAACTACAGATTTAGTAACAAAGTTATCACAAAACTATAGGTTTAATGACAATTTAATCACATTACTTGATCAATTATAAATCCAACATAACATTAGTGCTAAGGATTTAAGCCTCAAAATCTGTAGTTTTGTGATAATTTTATTATTAAATCTGTAGTTTTGTGATACTTAGCCTTAAACCTGTAGTTTTGTGATAAATTTATTGTTAAATCTGTAGTTCTGTGATACATCACCTTAAATCTGTAGTTTTGTGATAATTTGACCAAAATACCTGTAGTTTTGTGAAATTTACTCTAAAAAAATTATATGATTATATTTTTAAGGGTTAATTTGATATATGCCATTGCAACGTGTATATTTAGATAATTATCGTTACAATTCGTCTATCGTAACCGTACCATTTAAATTTTACAAAATTAGAAGCATGTTATCGCCGTCACATTTTTCATCTTCTTTCTCATCTGCACGAGAAACTCACCCGTTAGATTTATCTCATTCCTACATCTTCCCCTCATCTCCATGGCACCCTCTTGCTCATGCTCCTGCCAGTGCCGCGGCCGACGAGGTAGGTAGTGGAGCCAGGACTAGGCAGCTAGGGTTTGAGCCCTAGGCCTGCCTCCAAAAACATGGCTAAATTATCTTAAATCACCATGTAAATTTAAGAGAAAATAAATGACTCACTAATTAAGCTCTACGTTAGTCCTACTCTTTAATAATTGTTGGCTCCGCCACTCAGTGGAGTAAGAAGAGGATAGCTACAGAGATAAGGACAATGATGTACTCCCTCCGTCTCCCTCCATCTCAAAAACTCAACTTCTAGAGTTTGAATTTTATCCCCAAAACCAACTTTTACCATCCTACCTAACCTCGGCACATAAAACAAGAAGTTTTCTTTTTTAAATATCCTTTACCTACCTAACAACATTACTTTTTTAATAATGAGGATTATTTTGGTTAATTTTAGTCTTCACTAATCTCTCCTCTTGAGATGCTAGAAATGGACTTTTTTTTGGACGGGCGAGTAGGCCCTATCCATGGCTAGCTGAGCTCACGAATGTTTGATGTTTCCGTGACTTTGGTGCACTGCAGCTATTTGTGACATTGCACCGGCCTTCATACCGAGTGGCGCTTGTGCTTCTAGAAGGAGATGAAATGGATCAGATCTCGTCTCGTGCGGCTTTGGCCTTTCCTGGTTGATCGAGATCTACTTCTCCACCAATTTGTCCGCGATTCACTTCGATTCCAGATGCCAAATCGCACCCCGATTCTTCGTGAGACCGAGACTTGTACGACTATCACGAGACGTTGCCCTTGGAAAACAGAAAATCAACTCGCGTTGGGCGTGCGATTATTCAATGGCTTCCAGCAAGATCCGTGGTGTAGTTTATTGTCCTCGTAAACCTGAGGAGAATATTCAGAATCGGTCGACCGACTCAGCGAATGAAAATTGGGATCATGCAGAAAAATACAGATAGCTAGTTTATTATCCTTTCTTACTTCTCTGTTTAAATCTTTTATTTCCTAACTAATTATTCTATCTATGATTTAACTTGAACGGTTTTGTTAAGATAAGAACTGAAAATTTTTGATGTTATGATTTAAGGCTGTCAATTAAATTGAATGTAAAAATAAGGGACTGACAAGTGAACTTATTCCTTGACGGAACTGCCAGTCGTCTAATATGCGTTGCGGCTACCGTGGGGAGTTCGGAGATTTCATTTTCCATCCCACCACGCGTGCAAACTAGGGCGAATGGCTGGAATTGGGGGGCTGAGACTGTGGGAGTTGGAATAAGTTTACTTTAAATTCTTTGTCTTGACGTGCAGTTTGAATTTCGTTCTTGAACCGTAATTCCAGATATAACATGTCTCTTATATCTTTTAAAACCGGAGCAAACATAGTCCCAAGACGATATTGAATGCAGTTTTAACTGACATGGCACTTGAAGATTTTTTTTTTTTAAAAAGAAAACCATGTAAGACCGGCAATGATACAATATATTCTCTTATCCACGCCTCTAGCTTGGCTGCAAGCTAGGCGGGGGAGGTCGCGTGCCAGCTCGTCGGTGCGTACGTACGCGCCGCGAACCCGAACGGCACGAGCCGGCCATCGGCGCCGAGCACGGACACGTCGTGCGCCTTGCCGCCGGTAAGGAACCGCTCCGGCTTGAACGTACGTACTCGAGCGGCGCCGCGTCCCATTCCCACATGTCAGCCGTCAGCGTCGCGGCTCATCGCGCACTGGTTCACCATACGGTGGTTGGTGCCGGCCGGGACGAGGTGGCCGTCGACGTAGGTGTTCGATATGGCCCGGCGGATGCATTGATCCGAAGAGCCTCGTTGAGCAACGCCTGCAGATAAGGCAGCGACGGCACGGCGGGTACTCCGGCGACCATGTTGCTCCGGTACTCCGGTCGACCACCGCGCGCGTCGAGCTCACGGTGCAGGTTGGCTTGGTCGATTTGGACGTCGGGGTGGAGGACGACGCGAGCTCGTGATATATAGTGCCATTGCCACTGATTGATTCATCCGAGTATGAACCAGTGAATGGATTCAGTGCTCCTCGAAAGACAGAGTTGGAGATAATTAAAAAACTCACCGCGCAAAGAGCCGTGATCATGTACTGTCGGTGTACACCTCCGACCTCCGGCTCTCTTCTCGCCCTCATCGCAAGGTGTATTTCACACAAAACGCCCTGCAAAGATAAGAGGTAATAAACTGATTCGGATAAGACTCAGGCAGCAAAAAGCTCCAGTCGCATCCGTGTTCACCTGACCGATATGGAGGCTAGATCCACCAGCCATTGACTTCGGCACAACCGGATTCGCCGACCCTGAGCTCTGGAAGCTGAACGCAGGGGTTGAGGAGCTCTAGGTAAAGCCAGGGCGTCGCCACCGTCGTTTGGCTTAGCGACATGGGCGTCGCCGTCATGCTCGCCGCCTCCGTGCTCGCCTATGAGAGAGTTAAACTGAACTTTTTTCTTTCAGTATCAACCATTTTCTTCTTAGCCAAACGGATGCCCAACTTTGTACGGCTGGGCAAGTCTGTTTAGGCCGTCCTTCTTGGTTCGGCTTCCATGGTACGGCCTATCTTTTAATATTGAGCGGGCCCATTAGTCATGTCCTTTCTCCCAAAGGGGCTCAAGCCGGCTGAACGGTTTCTTCAAACAGAGAAGGCCCAACTATTTTTGCAACAAATATATGTACTGTCTATGGACCCTAAAATGATTTGAGATAGATAATTGGAAGTAAATGTGTTTTAGAATTCACGTGGTTCACTTTTACATTCTACTTTTTAAAAAGACACAGTATCAACGTAGACGCGTCTAAAAAATTGGCCTATCGCTGTAAGCTATTCGAAAAACTGGCCATATCTTGAAATTACCAAAGTCGCCATGAACGTCTCGATGTCGAGAAGTACATCATCGCTGAAAGAATAATTAGATGTAAATGCAAATGCGAGTATCTGTATCAAATCTAAAATTTGAATCCGTGCGGATAGGTTCCACCATAAGAAAATCAATATTTTATTTTTTAAAAAAAAATTGTGGCAATTAAAAGTTGACTAAGACTACTTGTTTTCTACTCCTCACCCACAAATATAGGTATTTAAAGTAATTAAAATTTATTTATAAATATAAGCATTTCAACCATAATACTCGTCTGATCAACACAACCCCTCTCAAAAAAATGAAAATAAAAAAAGTATACCCCCAACCACCCTTCTATACCAAATCGCTCCTCATTTTAATAAAAGAAATCATAATCTTGACATTTTCACCTTAATCTATGTTTGAGAGTAGAGGAAAAAAAAAGATTGGGAAGGTAAGCCACTAGTGCATAATTAATTAAGTATGAACTGTTTTAAATTAAAAAAATGAATTTATATGATTCTTAAGCAACTTTTCTATATAAAATTTTTGTTAAGAAAAACGCACCGTTTATTAGTTTAGGAAGTTGCATACGGATAACGAGAAAAATCTTCTCTCAATGTACAGTTGCCGAACTGATAACCTGTAGAAAACTTGAACCAAGCACCACATAACCAAAAATAGTTTATAAGTAAAACTTTGGTATATGTATTATTAGTGATTTAAAAATCAATATTGAAAATTAACCTACCATGAATAAAATCCTAAAATTAAGTTACAAATAAATATGGTTGAAGCTAACAAACAGACCGTAAGAAACATAAGGGTGTTTAGTTCATGAAAAAAGTTTGAAAGTTTAAAGAAAGTTGAGAGTTTGAAAAAAAGTTAAAAGTTTATGTATGTAGAAAAGTTTTTGATGTGATATGATAGAAAGTTGGAAATAAGAGAGAAACTAAGGCCGGTCACAGTGCGGTGAGCTGGACCGGTGCTGCGCCCCTCCACGTCGGATTCGTGCGTACGTGGAGCGAGAGCGCGCGTGCAACCAGAGCCCCTCGCACCCAAGCTGAGGCACGCGGTTCCTTCTCTCGCAAACCCACGCGCGGCAAGGAATCGTGCGGTGTGGAGCGCGTGCCCCAGACACAGCGTGACCTCGCCGGCGAAACCCAAGCGTGAAATCCCAGATACACCCTCCAGATCCACTCCCGCCACAACAAAATCTCCTCCTCCCGCCACCGACTCTCGTCCGCAAAATCAATCAAGAACGCAGATCCACAAAATCAATCAAGAACACAGATGGCGACTTTACAAGAAGAATCACACATAATCACAAAAGAAAAATCAAGAGACAAAAAATCACACAAGAAAAATCAAGATCCTTGACCGACGGAGTTGGATCCATGGCCGACGGCGGCGGATCTCGCGCGTCCATGGCAGACGACGACGACCCCGAGAGCGGAGAATGTCTCGACGACGACCTCGTGGCGGAGACGACAGGCGGAGGGAGAGGAGATCTGGCGCGAGGTGGACGTCGTCGGCCACCCTGCGCGCCCGTCGCCGTCGGCCACCCCACACGCCCGTCGCCGTCGTCCACCTCGCGCGCCCGTTGCCGTCGTCCACCTCGCGCGGCACTCGCCACCGTGCCCCATGCGCCGCCAACACCGCCGCGCCGAGCCCGTCCACCTCCTTCCTGGCCGCGTCCCTTCGCCGCCGCCTCGAATCGCTCGCCGCTCCAGGGCCTCGCGCCGACGACCGCCGCGTCCGCCAGATCCGCCGCCTTGGCCGGGTCATTGCCGAGCTCCGCCGCCAACACCACCTTGGCCAGGTCGTCGCCGAGGCAACCTGTTGTCCGCAGCCGCGGCCGCAGAGGACGCCGAGGCGCTGCTCGGCCACGGCCGCCTCATCCGGCGCCGCATCCACAGACGGAGCCAAGGCCACGGACGGGGAGGGCGAGCGGCGAGTGCGGCGGAGTGGGAGGAGAAGCGGAGCCGGCGCCGGACGGAGAGGACGAGCGGCGGGTGCGGCGGTGTGATGAGAGGAGCCGGAGGGGATGGAATGGATAGGATCGAATCGAATGGGCGGAGTGGGAGGGGAAGGGTAGGTGGAGGAAATTATTTCTTCCACTCGCCCATGCTAACCGCACCCAGGTCACGCGCATTACAGGAGTAGTTGTCTTGCACAGTATCTCTATCCAATTAAACCATACATATAATATATAGGTGCTTGCGAGTGTCTCTCGACGAACAGTGTCTTTGCACTGTGAGGTGAGTGTTTTTGAGCTAGGGATACGGGGCCTAAACTCGGCCTAAGTTACATCAACGCCGTCAAATTATTTGAAGCGACCATTTTCAAAGGTGCGCCGTAAAAACAAAAGACCAAGATGAAACACTCCTGGAGAACCGTCCTTTTTGTTCAGAGTACAGTCTTTTTCCCTGGCCTTTTGAATGATTGCCGTCTTGCCTGGCCTTTTGGAACCACCGGCGATTCGTGTCCCGTCTAGCGGCTCTGCGTAAAAGATTAATCCATGCTTGATGCTTCCCTTGCTGCGTGCGTTCAGGCCTGCTTAGCCAATACTTTCTCAGTTCAAAAAAAAAAAAATAAACTTTGATTTCCGTGTACAACGTTTAACCGTCCGTCTTATTTAAAAAATTTATAAAAAAATTAAAAAGACAAATCACGCGTAAAATATTAATCATATTTTATCATCTAACAAAAATAAAAATACGAATTATAAAAAAATTCATATAAGATAGACAGTTAAAATTGGACACGAAAACTATGGTTTGCCTTTTTTTGGAACGGAGGGAGTAGCCACTGCCCACTAGTACGTGCCTTTTGCAACATTTGCTGATTTGCTCATCGCACACGTTAGTTTTTCGCCGTTATACCAATTTACTCCCTCCTCCGTTCTAAAATATAATAATTTTTAGCCAAACAGATTTATTCTAAAATATAATAACTTCTCCACCAATATTCTCTTCCCAACCAATCACAACCCTCTATCATTCACTTTTTCCAGCTACTTCTACTACTTATCAAATCACAACCCCTCATCATTCATTTTTTTCTACTTTCTTAATAATCGTGTCCAACTCTAAAACTTCTTATATTCTAGAACGGAGGGAGTACATCTCTCGTTTTCTATATACGTGCTTTTTAAGCTGCTAAACTATATATTTTTTAAGAAAATCTATATAAAATTGTTTTAAAAATTTATATTAACCTTTTTTTAGAAAATAATTAATACTTAACTAATCACAACTCCTATTTCGTTTTGCACGGTGGGGAGGTGTTCCCACCCCTCCTCCCGAACGCCGCAATAGTGGGTGCGTTCGTTCAAGTGACTTTGGTTAAGAAAACACCTCGTTTTCCACGTACGTTTTCCAAACAACTAAACGGTGTGTTTTTTTAAAAAAAATTTATAATAAAGTTGCTTTAAAAAAATCATATTAATCTATTTTTACAATTTAAAATAGTTAATACTCAATTAATCATGCGCTAATAGCCCACCTCTGCGTATCTTCCCAATCCCCTTCTCCTCAAACACACCCTATTAGGAGCCGTATACAGGACTACAGGGAGGCAAACATGGAGTACTCCCATCAGAGCAAGTTTAATAGTATAGCCAACTAATAGCTCCAATTCATCTATAGTCAATCTAATAGCTCATTCATATAATAGTTACATACTATACTATTAATATCTATCTGGTCCCATCTGTCATACACACGTTGTGTCTTGAAGTCCATGCTATAACCAGCTATAAATCTGTAGCCCGCTGCTCTTCTCTCTCTCATCGTTTATCTTTTTAAAATATATTTACAGCTGGCTTATAGCCTGCTATTGTACCTGCTCTCGTACGTACTAGTACAAAATTTAATTTAATTTAGAACATGAGAGTATTTTAGTACTCCTGGATAGCGTCAAAACGGATGAAACATGTCGCGCAGTTTCCAAGGATGGCCAAGCCGACTACCGAGGACAATAAAGGAAGAGAGCATAATCTGGAGATATCCCCTATAGCCCTATACTCCAAACCACCGATATCGAAGCCTGCCAACCGCACTGCTCTCCAGCACAATCGAGTACCTTTCGATGCCACAGAGACATTCGTGTCCAATGCATCTCGGCATCATCGCATCAAGTGTCTTTCTAACCTTAAAAAAAGCTTAAGCAGGAGCATTAGTACTTTTACTTTAATCAGCTAAAACCCCACCCTCCATTTACACACTTCAGTTCTTTGCTGCGATGGAATGTGCATCCCTGCGCCACTTTCCAATTTCCCATGAACTCAGCAGCAGCCTCTCCAAAAGAACAGCAAAAGGTAGTACTAGTCGATTTCTAAAAACAGATTAGCCCCCCAAAAGATCTGGCTTAGTTCTAAACCCTGCAGCTGTGAAGAAAGTGGAGTAGAGTAGAGTATATTGCAGTCATCAGATTAGGCCAGCTGCTGCCCTGGACGATCACCACGCAGCAATGCGGCAGTGGTGGCGGCGGCGGCGGCTGCCTCCTTGCTCCTCTCCACGGCGGCCGTCACCGTCGCCGTCGCCTTCGCCATGCCCGCCGCCACCGACCATAGGTCGGCGCCGTTGCCGTGGCCGGTGCCGGCGCCGCCGCCGGCGACATGCTCGGTGCACGAGATCGGCACCAGGCACAGCCCACGGCTCCTCAGGTCGCTCGGCCGCAGCGCCGGCGGTTGCTCCTCCGCCGCCGGCGTGGCTCTCTCCGGCTCCTGCGTGCACAGCAACACAGCACAGTAACTACTACTACAAGGCGTCAAGGTACAAGCGCGGTAATTACGGGCATGTTTAGATGCCACTCTAAATTTTAGATCAAATCACATCCAACGTCCAACGTGTGCACACCTATATAAAATATTAAATATAGACTTAAAAAAATAACTAATTGTATAGATTACGACTAATTTATAAGATGAATGTTTTAAACCTAATTACTTCATGATTTGACAATGTAGTACTATAATAAACATTTACTAATGATAGATTAATTAGACTTAATAAATTCATCTCGCAGTTTACCGACGGATTCTGTAATTAAATTTGTATGCCCAAACACCCAATGTGATATTCTATATGATATCCGATATGCTAAAAAAAAAAACTTTAACCCTTATATCTAAACACCCCTACAATTAAAAGGTTTTACTACTCCTGCAAAGCCATCGATAAGCAGAGGTACTGGAGTACTGGTACGGGGTCTTGTCATTTGCTGCTTACCGGGACGCGAGCAGAGGGAGGCAGGCGCTGCAGGTACGGCGAGCTCAGGACCTGACACGAAAAGCGAACGGTGGCAATGAGTCCCGGACACAGTGGTGGTAGTACAGTACGACTATCAACAGCTTATTACAAAGGACAAAGCCTTCTTTGTGTAATGTACCCTACTCCAGTACTGCCTTTTCCGAGCTCATAGAAGACGAAGACCAAGCAGAAATGGGGGGCAAACGGAGTAGTGATGGCGCACCTGAACCTGGTCGTGCAGGAAGCGTATGTATCCCAACGCCTCGTGAAGAACGGAGGCCGTATCAGACTGCAGGCCGGACAATGCAGTTCATAACCATGCATCAGCTAAAGGTTAACCATAACAAAACAGGTTGCACGGTATAAGTAATTACTGTACTGCTCTGTAGTAGGAATATTGCGTAAGTAATTACTCCTCTACTGGAGTATTCCTATCATCAACTACTCCCCCACCGTCCTAAAACATTATTATCCCTAAAACATAAGTAATATAGAATGAAACGATCTAAATTACACCTATCGCTATGATTCTGAAAAATACCATCCTATAGTCGGTAGAAGTAGTTACATTTTGAATCGGAGGTACTCTTTCCATTTTATAACTCTATTTCATATTATAAGTTGTTTTTGATTTTTTTTAAGCCAATCATCAAATTAATTTCATTAAAACTAATATCTAATATAGTTTAATAATATATTTGCTTTATATTAAAAGTATTATTAATTTTTTCTATAAATTTGATAATCCTAAGAAGTTCGACTAAAAACAGTTAAAATGGTTTATAACATGAAATGGAGATGGTAGTATGTATCTTCCCATATCTATGAAAATGTCGCTGTCAATGTGTATATTGTGTTGGTTCTTTTGAGCATTGGTGCTTTGAGTTTTGACCACTTTCTGTTCCCTGGAGTAAATGTGGCAGCAGTACTGCCAATCTTGCATTGAGCTACTGTTTGCTTTCCGTGCTCTTCAGGGACGAAAGGAGGTTAAAAAGCTTGCAGGGTATAGCAGCCTACTAGCAGAATTAAGGGTTTTTGCTACTGTAACCTTAGAAACGAAAATTATTCTTGCATTTGCCATCAGTTGTCTCGATGCCTGATTACCAGTAAAAGTTTTGAGTTGGTAAAAATAAGAAATTGCGCCCAGTAATTACCATACGGTTACCGTTTACACCTACACAAGGATGGAACGGCAAAGTACAACAAGCTGTAGTAAAGAGCGTATCGCCAAAAGATGGAGGCTTTTTCTGCCCTTTTCACTGTCTTACCTTCCCGAACGGAGAAACCAGCTGCTGCAGCGCTATGATCCTCTCTCCGAGCCTCTCCCTCCTCACCTACCACAAAGGAGAGATATCAGGATATCAGATAGCGAGGAGTCTCGTTGACCGGACGAACTAGTTGAAAGAACAAGATCCTAACCAACAGCCAAGATTGTCCACGGCTAGTTGGCACAATATTTACTTGCCCCAGAATCAGTAATACTACCAGTAATGAGGTTGAAGAGAAGAAGCATCACTCACCCTGGGTCTCTTGTTTGTGGTTGTGGCAGCAGCAGGAGCAGTAGCCTTCCTCTGATCACAACCTCTCGATCCCTTCTTCTAAACAAGATCGACCATCGAACAGTTAATGAACCATGCAAGAATACAAAGAATGATCAAGAAAAACCATGACAAACTTGCAGCCAAAAAGCATCAGCTGGCATTTGGCAACACAAGAAACAGCTACAAATAAATTGGCGTTCCAAGAAATCATCTGGCTTGTACAGGCCAAGAACAGTACAGTCGCAACCAAAGAGTAACTTACTGACTGACAAAAGTACTCACCTTGAAGGCCGGTGACTTAGAGCTGGAAATGGCGGTGGCCGTCGGCGAGGACGACATGGAGGAGACGGAGGAGGAGCACTCGGTGGTCGGGCTGGACTTCTGAGGAACCACCGCCGGAATTACCTGATCGCCGCCGTAATACTGTAACCCAAAGACGTCATCACCGTGGTACTGATCCTGACCACTGAAGCTTAGCAGGTGGTGGTAAGGGTGAGGAGCCAAGTAGGAGGCACAGGTAGGAGAAGCCACAGCTGTGGTGGTGGAAGCAGCAGGAGAAGACAGGTAGGAGGAAGGAGACAAGCACATCAGGTAGTCGGCGGCCTCCTCTCCAAGCCCAAGCATCTCCATGTAGCCTCTTGCTCCTGCTGCCTCTGTGATGATCTCCTCCTCCTTCACCATGATGCCTAAGTTGTCACACCCACATTAGAGGAGAAAGATACACAAGAAAAACAACAAGGTGGATCATGGCTGGGTATCAGAAGTAAAAGAGAGAAGAAGATTTTACTAGTACCAGTCGGGGATGTTTCTTCGGGTCAAAGAAGTTTCGCGCTAGTATTAGCTGCAGCGCTGCAGCCGCTCTGTGGCGTTTGTCTGTGCGTGCAGAGTGCAGAACTCTCAGGCTTCTTCAGACGACTCCAACTTTTAAAAGTTTTGCAAGAGAGAACTGCTCAAGATTGGAGAGAGGCCAGTGGGGAGCTCAGATGGAAGGGGAGCAGGGACGCTTGCTGGCTCGTTTTGTATGTATAGTCAGTATAGACCGGGCAGCCCACAGGCAGCAACACGATCTATATGACAAAATGGAAGGCTCTCTTGATATGGGTGTAGGGAAAGCCTGTCAGCTGCACATACCAAACCATGATTGAGTAAATGCACAGGCCATATGTGTGTGACTGTGATCTCTATGTGTGTTGCATTGATGTTAAGGAGTATGAGAAATCTATGAGAAGGGGAAGTGGGCAAAATGAATTGAAAGAAAATCAAAAGTCGGATAGATTGTGAACCTTGTTTCAGGTTTGGCCCCAAGTGGAAATATTACCCATTTTAATTAGTTTCCTCTTACTTTGATCGATGCATCAACATGTATAGTCCTATCACTTGCCGTCCTTCACACTAACTTGGAAAAATAAAGGATTGAACACTTTAAAGTTATATTAATTTTTTTTCAAAATAACAACACAAACAAATAGAATCAAAAGTAGAAATGCTAGCACATACTGTAAGTCGTTATTATACTTGTATGTCTTCTTTGGTATTTAAAGGATTTTCATATGAGCTAAACCGAACTGATTTTTACGAAGACACCGTAAAATTCTTGTGTTCCAAATGAACCCTGAATTATTTGTTCTCATGAATTAAACTGTGTCCAAAAAGCTTACCACCGTCATTTTCTTTTACCAAATGTGCTGCTGTGTGTACTGGTGAAGACCATGCGATGATCAGGCGCGCAAAGCGTGGTTCGGTTCTGGTCGGTCGGCCGGCCGTTTAACCCTAGCATTGTCCTTCCCATCGTCGTCGCCTCGCCTACACGACAAACCAACCAACGACCGCGATGCGCAGGGGGCCCACGGTGGGGAGACATGTTTTCGTAGGACTTGTCGCTTCCCTTTTTCTTTACTGGGATTTCGCATTTCGTTTTTCCTTCTCTCTCTGTATCACATCCTATCGGGCCGAACCCCAGGTGGGCTCGGAGTGATCCATGGGCCTATTATTTTACTGCTTTCTGTCTTTGTATTTACCTCACGTGTGTTTCTATAATTTTGTACTACGACGCAAGGCATAGTTCTCGCAGTGTTGATTGGGCCTTGGAAACCGTGGGGTCAAAACCGACATGTG
Organism: Oryza meridionalis; assembly: GCA_000338895.3. Lineage (NCBI taxonomy): Eukaryota > Viridiplantae > Streptophyta > Magnoliopsida > Poales > Poaceae > Oryza > Oryza meridionalis. Next base: position 35,598,308 of record CM002526.2, on the reverse strand, counting down.
GTGCCCGAGAAGGCCTAGAAGAGGGCGTGCCTTGGCTCGGCTTGTCTCTGCCTTCGTACGTTCAAGTTCCAATCCTTCAGCACGCCTGGATTTGTCGCCTCCCTCCCTGGCTGCCTCTTCATACGTCCGTATTCTCATACTAGTAGTATACTACTACTCCACTATACTCTGCAGAGGGAAAGATATGCTATTTCTCGATCTACTTTTGATAGTTATATTTCATCTTGACACAATAACTAAAAATAAGTAATTCTACTTAGGTCATTCTCAACCCAATGACTAAGATGGTGTCTATAGTATTAAATAAGCTGTCAACTAGGATGAAAAATGATGTGGCAAATGAATAAATAAGGAAAGAGAAGGAAACAATGTCTTGCATGAGACATGGTTTCTACACAACATCCAAGACATCATGTGAGATAAGTAGCATTAAAGTTAAGTATGAAATAGTGGTGTTTGCATTAGAAGAGTGATATCTAGTCTTGGAAGAGTGTTTCTTGATGATGTAGAGTTTATGGAAACTATGTCTAGTATTTTGGATTGGGAATGGCCTTATCATCCATTTAAACATACTACTAATTATTCATCGTAAACAAGGATTCATTAATAGTCACATTTCTAGATGCCTATGTAGCCAATCTTGTGTGGAAGAATGGAGAGTCGTGCATTAAATCCGAGAAAGTCATTAAGAATATAGGTGGTCGAATTGAAATATGCTTATCAAAAGTAAATTTTTTAAATTTGGAAAATATACTTATCAAAAGTAAATGGATAGAGTATAAAATTGATTTAACCAGTGAAAACCTCAATGGCAGCATGCAGGAAAAATGCAAGAAAAAAAGTGGCGATGGTACCATGGCAGTATGCAGGAAAAATGCAAAGCTAGAGGCTTAGAAATCCAAGAGGTAGAGAGGATGGTTAAGATATGCTCACCAAGTTGAGTCAAATCATAATCGGAGAGTAGGTCATTAGGCTGCTTAGCTCCTACTACCTGTTTGCCTAGCTGAGACGGCAAAGTTACCCAACAAACAAAACCCCACGGATTAAGAATCTTCCATTCGAATCCTGGAAAAAAAGAAAGCATATGAATACAAACACTAACAAACCTCCAGAGATAGCGGTGCCTAATGTTAGGGTAACACATGACAAAGGAGTAGTATCTTATATCATTATATGGTGGAAGAAGATTGTTGAAATTATGTGACGGGAGAAGAATGTTCAAATCGAACCCCTTCATGCTCACAGTTAAAATAGCTTTGCAAATTAGCACAAATTGGTCGTTGACTCGCAATCATGTATACGAATTATATACTTTTATTATAAGCTTGGAGGACTTCTCAAAATATTAGCCAGATAGTACGTTTGCAGGATCCGTACCAAAGATGCTCCAGCAAGATGAGCTATTGATGTCATGATCGTCAAAGAAGGGTCCCATTCATCATTGGCCTGAGGGAAAATACACAACCAAAATCGTTTCTTGTGACAGAAACAGTCAAATATGTAGCCATCAATAAGCCTAAATTAGACTCTATTCATACCTTTTAGTCATCATTTGTTTGGATTGGCTACCATAAAGAAAACAAGAAGCACAATACATATTGCTTTAGTTTACTCTCGAAAACAAGGGAGGAGCGTTCGCAGCTGATTTTCCTGCATATATTGAACATAAAACAAGTCATTCGGTACCAAACGAAAGTACAGTCAGTAGGCGTTCATTTCGGCATGGCTACATGATTTTAGGTGCTCGTGAAGGGTCCATGTAGAATGAGAGCGAGTTCGCACGGATTAAGTATGCTAACGTTGACATCATAATCCAAAGGACAAGTCTATGAAGTTGTCCGCGCTTGTGTTCTGGTCGCGGAAGGTGGCCTACCTTGTTTGGCCTTTTTTGGAGCAACCTTGTCTAGAACTCTAGTTTAGGTGCATGAATGGTCCAATAGATCACGGGCCTCCTATTCCGTTAGTGTGTCTAGATGACTGGAAGAAGAGCCATAACAGAGGCTCCCTGTACTAGTTTACTAAATGCAAATAAATGAAAGATTTAAACAGCAAAATGCAATGTCTAGACTAGACCAACAACTGTACTACAAGACATCAAACTCATGCATGAAAGCATTAAACTGGTATAGTTTTTTTTTCCCCATTTTTGACCTTAAACTGGTATAGTTTTGGGTGCATAACAACCGGTGGGCATCGATTCCACCGGGAACTATTTTTTCCCACTAAGAGCAGGTATAATAGCAGACTATTAGCCAGCTGTAATAAGATAAAAGATGAGAGAGAAAAACAGCGGGCTATAGATCTGTAGCCAGCTGCAGCGCGAACTCCAAGACACAATGTGTATATGACAGGTGAGATCATATATTAATAGTATAATAAGCAACTATTGTATGAATTGGCTATTAGATTGGTTATAGATGAATTGGAGCTAGTAGTGGGCTATACTATTAAACTTGCTCTAAGAGCAGGTACAATAGCAGGCTATAAGCTAACTATAAACATATTTTAAAGAGATAAAGTAAGAGAGAGAAGAGTAGCGGGCTACAGATCTGTAGCCAGCTGCAGCACGGACTCCAAGACATAATGTGTGTATGACAAGTAGGACCATGTATTAATAGTATAGTAAGCAACTATTGTATGAATTGGCTATTACGTTGGCTATAGATGATTTGGAGCTAGTGGTGGGCTATACTATTAAACTTGCTCTACTTACGTTACTATAATGTAGTAAAACCAAGAAAAGAGAAACAATTGTTAATAGGGAAGACACACTTCCCAACTTCAATTATTGATTTGGTCCAGTCAGTATAGAAGGCCCATAACAAACTTTAGTGTAACAGCACCGGCCCAAGCGTGGGTGTACACATGGGCCATCAACTTTTAAGTTCCATTCAGCACATCTGGGCCTCAGCGTAAGCTTGACTTTTCTACTTAAGTATTTTTGTTTGATTATTACTTTTCTGTTTTTTACTTAGACGGGGTAGCAACATACAGTTAAGCTGCTCGTCCAAAAAATGGCAGTACTTGCATACAACTATACTCAATCATAGACGTACAGCGAATGGTGGTCAACCTTTGTTTTTCACCTTTTAATAGATCAGAGATTATGTTTGATACGAGAAGACATTGAATAAAAACCATATGATTTGGTTGTATTTCTGGTTAAAGCATCAGATCGAGAAAATAATAAAAAGATTATTGCAGCAAAAGTTAATGGAGACCCACTAATTAGCTGGTCAAGCATAGAAATACCTGGCCGGAGCGAATGGGCAGCCACTACATGATCCGCAGCTGCAGCTGTCCCAACAGGTGGAGGATATTGGACATTTGGACTGGACAAGGCTCCCACGTCTATTGAGAACAAGAATTCAGTCCAACAAACTGATCATCTACCGTGTCGTTCGTTGAGAAGCAAGTATCCAGTAACTTGAATTGGGTACACAATCTGCTCTAACGATATTTAAGCGCATGACAAGACAAGGAGCAAAATCAATGAACACCATCTTCAGGGCATCCAGTGTTAATTCTTTGTAAGATGAACTACAAGGTAATAATATTCTCAAGAGAATCCCATACGAGCGACACTAAATTGTTATGAAATCAAACAAAATTCCAAAGGGGAACGAAATAAAATATTATTATTGCGATTACTCGCTAGCACCCAATTCAGTTTTAGAGTTCGGCATTATATGCTTTTCGTATTTAGTATTGCAATTACTCGCTAGCACCCAATTGATAGGTAGATTGATTAAATTCGTGTTAATATCGACGGAGGACAGACTCGCAGAAAAATTCCTCATACAAAATCGCAAGACCTCCAAGATTAAAATATCTGAACTTGGAAAAACCACCGTGATACAGCAATAATTAATTAGAAAAAAAATAATCATACCTGGGCAGTTGTCGTTTGACTGATTCCAGAAGGATTATTGAACTTTGCAGCGAATGGCTTGGTCGACTGGTTCCCTTGCAAAGCACATTAAGGCACCCACCTGTCATTTCTGTATAACAGCTTAAAGCAGATACTACAGGTTCGTCACTAGACATGATGTTTAGATGGAGACCTGATCTCATCCCAACGTGCATCCAACCAATACATCGTCCCTGTTAGGAATCAATGCTTTCCCTCCAAAAGCCATCAAAGACTCCGTTCGTCCCTGCATCTTCTGCTCTCTTCAATCCTGAGAGCATTTTCCTCCCCTCTCATGAGAGATCACCAGGTTCATGCTACAGGCCAATGCTTCTGATACCAACTTTGGCAAAGATGGCAAGAAGCATGCTTGGGTGGAAGAGAGTACCATTGTTCTCCATCATCCTCATACTTTCCATCACCAATATAGCTATCACCTATGCCATTGCATCACAAGCAGATAGGTTCGTACCTCGTGACAACTACCTTCTCAGCTGCGGGGCGCCTGCTGCTGTGCAGCTTGATGATGGCAGGACGTTCCGTTCTGATCCCGACTCGGCGTCTTTTCTCTCCACCCCGGTGGACATCAAGATTACTGCTAAAAACTCCCTGGCTGCAGGTGCACCATCATCCCAACTCTACCTTACATCAAGAGTTTTCTCTGACATCTCGACATATAGCTTCTTCATCTCCCAGCCTGGTCGCCATTGGATTCGTCTCCATTTTTTACCTATCCCTGATGACCATTACAACCTCACTACAGCTGCATTCTCTATCTCCACTGATGACATGGTTCTTCTTCATGACTTCTCCTTTATAGCCACTCCTCCTAACCCAGTCCTTAGGGAGTATATTGTTGCAACACAGGGAGACACCTTGAAAATCATTTTTACCCCTAAAAAGGACTCAATAGCATTCATCAATGCCATTGAGGTTGTTTCAGCCCCTCCAAGCCTTATTCCAAATACCACCACCGGTATGGCTCCTCAGGGCCAACTTGACATCTCCAACAATGCGTTGCAGGTTGTCTACCGGCTGAACATGGGAGGACCACTGGTTACAGCCTTCAATGACACCCTAGGTAGAACCTGGCTGCCAGATGCACCATTTCTGAAACTTCAGGCAGCAGCAAATGCAGCCTGGGTTCCTCCTAGAACCATAAAGTACCCAGATGACAAGACCAACACGCCCCTCATTGCTCCTGCAAACATCTACTCAACCGCACAACAGATGGCCTCAACAAACACGTCGGATGCAAGATTCAACATAACATGGGAAATGGTGACTGAGCCAGGATTCAGCTACTTTGTCCGCCTATATTTCTGTGACATTGTCAGCAAGGCACTCAACAGCCTCTACTTCAATGTATACATAAATGGCATGATGGGTGTCCTTAACCTCGACTTGTCGAGCCTGACAATGGGGCTTGCAGTACCCTACTACAGAGACTTCATCATTGACTCCTCCAGTATCATCAACTCCACCCTCATAGTGCAAATTGGCCCTGGCACAACTGACACCAGCAATCCCAATGCTATTCTTAATGGCCTTGAGATCATGAAGATAAGCAACCAAGCAAACAGCTTAGATGGGCTCTTTTCACCAAAAAGAAGTTCACAGCTTGGCAAGAAGACAATGACTGGCATAGGGCTTGCAATGGCGGTAATGGCTGCCGCTCTAGCTGTAGTCATGTGCTGCAGGCGACGCCATAGACCTGGATGGCAGAAGACAAATAGCTTCCAGTCTTGGTTCCTTCCACTCAACTCCACACAATCCAGCTTCATGAGCACCTGCAGCAGGCTGAGCTCCAGAAATCGTTTTGGCTCTACAAGGACCAAAAGTGGGTTTTCGAGTATCTTTGCATCTAGTGCATATGGACTGGGGCGCTATTTCACCTTTGTGGAAATTCAGAAAGCCACAAAAAACTTTGAAGAGAAGGCTGTTATTGGAGTTGGTGGCTTTGGAAAAGTTTATCTTGGTGTTCTTGAGGATGGGACAAAGCTGGCTATCAAACGAGGAAATCCATCTTCTGATCAAGGTATGAATGAGTTCCTGACTGAAATTCAAATGTTATCAAAGCTTCGCCATCGTCACCTAGTTTCACTTATTGGTTGCTGTGATGAGAACAATGAGATGATCCTGGTTTATGAGTTCATGTCAAATGGTCCGCTCAGGGATCATTTGTATGGTGGCACAGACATCAAGCCTCTCTCTTGGAAGCAACGGCTGGAAATTAGCATTGGGGCAGCAAAGGGCCTGCATTATCTTCATACAGGTGCAGCTCAGGGCATAATTCACCGTGATGTCAAGACCACCAATATACTGCTTGATGAAAATTTTGTAGCCAAAGTTGCAGATTTTGGCTTATCAAAAGCTGCTCCATCCCTTGAGCAAACTCATGTCAGCACAGCTGTCAAAGGAAGTTTCGGATATCTTGATCCAGAGTACTTCAGGCGTCAACAGCTGACAGAGAAGTCTGACGTATACTCTTTTGGAGTGGTACTCTTTGAAGTATTGTGTGCAAGGCCAGCCATCAATCCAACACTTCCAAGAGACCAGGTGAACCTTGCTGAATGGGCCCGTACATGGCACCGCAAGGGAGAGCTGAATAAAATAATTGATCCCCACATTTCAGGGCAAATCCGTCCTGATTCACTTGAAATATTTGCTGAGGCTGCTGAGAAATGTCTTGCTGACTACGGTGTCGATCGCCCGTCAATGGGTGATGTGTTATGGAAACTCGAATTTGCCTTGCAACTTCAAGAAAAGGGTGACATTGTTGATGGAACCAGCAATCAATTCCCAATGAAGAGCTTAGAAGTAACAAGTGGTGATAGCATGGAGAAATCTGGCAATGTAGTTCCATCTTGTGTCCAAGGAAGATGAAGATGAGTCATCAAAATCTACAAAGGCATTAGCCATTAAGGTAGTAGTGTATTTTGTAGTGCAATATCATGCAGAGTTGCAGACATATCTACTGCCTTAATAGGAAGTACTTTGCCTTGATATGCTACAAAATGAACTGGCAATAGGCTCCTAACAGAAAATCCTCCATGGCCTTTTTTTACTTGAACAACTAGAGGTAGTGATTGTGTTGTATGATTTAAGAATATATTCTTCAGCTATTGAATTATAGAAAATTGTCAAACTGTTTGTAAATTACATAACACCAGAAGATAATTATAATTTTTCCATGCTTGGAGGCAAAGTATGCTCCCTCGTCTGCTGAATGCAATACTAGTGTCAAATATTTCTAAGTTTATGCACCATGCAAATAGCTATCGTAATATAGAATCATCATATAGCATGCACCTAAACAGAAATGGTGCAAGGTAAAATGTAACAGATCTCTATGGCAGAAGTTATCAGGACAGAACTACATAAGAAAGGATCTTTCATTGACAAAATACCCATCTAATGTAATAAACCGAGAATTCAAAGGAAGATTAATCATGAAGAGCCCTGCTGCAATCTGCCACTAGTAAACTTCAGAACAGCCAGTGATAATATATTATGGAACAGAAAAGGAGTTTGTACAAGTAATATGGATATGAGATACTCCATAGCTCATATTATGACGTTAATTATGCCAGATTTCACATATATGTAAATTTTAGACCATCATCACGCAAATAATATAATAATTTGTAGGATAAGGGTTGTTCAGCAATCAGCATCATGCGTGCGCATATTGAATGAAGATTTGATCTCATTATTCACAAAAAAAAGAAGGAAAAACACACTAAAGATAGGGATGCGTATAGTTCAAGATTTGCCGTTGATACTTTGGAAACATAAACTTTCTTATTTCCATACATCTGGAAATGCTATATGGATCCATTCAGATAGAGCACATGAAAGGCATAATAGCCCACGCAAAAAAAAAAAAAAAAAAAAAAAAAAAAAAAAAAAAAAAAAAAACTGTACTTTAATGATCACTCAGCTGATAGGAGCAACTTAACAACAGCTCAATGATAAACAGATCTTATCATTTGTCTACAGAAACAGAAACAGAAGTTAAAATGGTGGATTGTAATTTCGAACAATGAATGATTGTGTACAGAATAAATATTGACTCAGTTACCATATTACCAACAAATATGACATTGCAGAAGTGGTTTATCAAGTCATAGCTCATAACTATTGAATTACACAACAACGACAGTTGCCATTACATTTAGATTTGAAGAACATACGCTTACATTCTAGCCAAATGTTTCAGTATGAAACCTTGATTTACTGATGGTTAAGTCACATGGCCAACATATTGAAACTTCCAAGGCAGTTAACTGGAGCTTGCTCAGTCAACATTAAATTCAAAATTGGCTATAGTACTCAATCTTTGAAGGAGAAATAACAGAAGAAACTAAAAGGAAAAAGGGGACATCTAGCACTTGCCTCAATACTCTACAATCAAGGTAACTGGAGAACCATCACCAGTAGTTTTTGCTGCTTATAGTAAATATCGAAAGGCTATCTTCTGTACATATACTTTGAGAGGGGAAAATTCACACTCCTGGCGACCTATCAAATAATAAAAGCATGAATTAATAAAAAAATTTCAGTACAGGATGCTAATACTAAACTATGCAATTGTGGTGTTATTGTATTGGAGGTCTTGCAGCTGAGTGATGCGAGATGCTCACCTTGAGAGCTAAATCTTCATCAATGTTTGAGCGGTACCTAGCTGAGCCCTCTAATGGGCAGCTCCGGCTTTTCGAGAGGAAATTAGAATTGCACAATGTTGACAACTGTAGTAGAACATCCGACATCAAACCAGTTGTTCCACTTTCACTTGCCATATTGTCAGAGCAATCAATTTCATCAAGTATATCTTCTGACACGGATGTGATGCACTGAAATATAGCCAAGAGCCTCTCAAGAGGAAATGTACCAGGCCCTTTCATAAGCATCTCTTCAACTATGGTGTCCTTCATATGCATTGAAGCCTGGGAGCTCCTACATCAAAGAGCAGTATTATAATGTGAGTCATCGAAATAAGCCTTTAAAATGTGTATAAGCTAAGAGATGGCATAGCATAGCATAGCATACTTTCTCTTGCGCTTGCGGTTATCTAAGCCTCCAGTTGAATCAAACAAAGCTGCATCAAGAGTAGCAGGGTTCCTTGAAGCCAAGAAAGCAGACAGCAGAAGGTACTTGGCTGACACAGACATATGGAACTCCAGTTCACTGGAGAGACCATCTTTACCAGCAAACTGCCTTTTAGCACTGCCCTTCCCAGCAGAACCACCGTCCTTGATTTCATCCATGGAAGCTCTCATGGGGACACTAAATGTCTCATTCAATGCAACTGCAAGATGTGACTGAACATGTTCAAACAACCTCCTCTTCATGCCTTCATCAGGAACTGCCTTCAAGTCACCCAGTGGCTCACAGTACCTCCTGAAAAGCGGCTCCAGCACCGCCGAAAGCTCATCCACCCTTCGTGTTACGCGAAATAATGGCTTCAGTGCCACACTGCCAAGCACAAGTAAATAATAGCACATTTTAGTAATCACAACCAATCATGCTTCTCATGCGCTACGATGCTGTGCAAAATACACCATAATCCAGTTTCAACCACAATTGACGCAAAGGTAGTCTTGTTTCAGTGACCTTTACCTCAGGAAGGATGAGTAGAGCTTTGGGTTGGGATGGTCATGCATCAGAATGTCGCGAACTTCATCCACTGTGTAATCCGGAAAGTAAACATAATTTGGTTCAACAGAGCCAGTCATGGAGTAGTACGCATCAGGTGTTGCACTGCTCACATACACGAGCACAACCTGCTGTAATTGGAGGAGGTCGTGGAGGCGGAGAAGGAGAGGGAGAAGCTGGCCACCCTTATCCCAGCTCCTCACAACTTCCAAGTTGTCGAACACTAGGTATACAACCTCGCCATGGGAGACGACGCCGGTGAGGGCGTCGCGGAGTGCGGCGACGAAGTCGGAGGGCTTGTCGGGGACGCGGTGGCGAGAGGAAGTGGAGAACGGCGTTGCGCTGAGCTGGGAGAGGAGAGAAGCGAAGAGGGCGCGAGGGGAAGGGAGGGAACGGAGCGCGGCGTAGACGAGGCGCTGGCTGGGGCGGAGGTGCCGCAGCGCCAGGAGGAGGGCGCGCGTCTTGCCGGTGGCGGCGCCGCCGTGGAGCATCAAGGGGAGGGCCGGCGCCGGCGCGAGGAACCGGAGGAGATCCATCGCCTGCGCGCGGCGGCCGGGGAGCTCGGCGAGGAGCGCGTCGGCGGGGGAACCATCCTCCTTCGGGGGTGCGGCGGCGGCGGCGAGGAGCTGGCGTCTGGGCGAGGGTTTGGGCCTGGATTTGGGCGGAGATGTTGGCGAGGCGGGTGCGGGCGAGGGGGAGGCGGACGCGGAGGAGCGGGTGGTGCGGCGAGGCGTGACGGGCTGGGACATGGCGGCGGATGACGGCGAGGCGGCGGCGGCCGGCGGCGCGAGGGAGGAGGGCGTCGGAACCCTAGTTAAGGCGCGTGGGCGACGCGGGGAAGAAAGGGGAACAGCGGAGTGAGCGGGAGTTTGGGGAATTTTTGGGCGGGAGGTTGCGGGTAGAAAAAGTACACCGAAGGTCCCTCAACTTGTGAGCGGGATACGAAAATGTCCTCAATCCATAAAACCAGATATATAAGGTCTCTTAATTAAACAAAATCGGTCACCCGAGATTCTAGAGCAGTGTTAACGCTGAATTTATCCTACTTGGCGGCTGAGTCAGCGTGGAAGTCACGTGGATCCCACATGTCAGGATGCCATGTAAGACAATCTCTTTCTCTTCTTCTCTCCTTTCCTCTTAGGTTCTGTTTGCAAGAGCTAGTTTCTAACTCCCTACTCTCGTTTTCCACGTGCACGCTTTTCAAACTGTTAAACGGTGTGTGTTTTAAAAAAGTTTATATACGAAAGTTGCTTAAAAAAATCATATTTATCCATTTTTAAAAAGAAATTAGCAAATACTTAATTAATCACGTGCTAATGGATCGCTCCGTTTTTTGTGCGTGGTGTTAAGGTTGGGAATTGGCTCCTGCGAACACAGCCTTACTACTCTCTCATCGGGCTCTGGACGGCCGACGGTGAGGAGGAAGTCGCTGGGGCATGGAGGTCCGACAGCTAGCCGGCGATGAGGCGGCAACGACACGGCAGAAGGGAAGGGCGGCGGCCGAGGGGAAGGAAAGAGAGACCTGCTGACGTGGCATACTGACATGTGGGGTTCATGTGGGTCCCATGCTGACTCAGTAGCCACATCAGATAAAACGGGGTTAAAATCACCGAGGGAACTAATTTGTACTGGTTTTGTAATTTTGTAAGTTGGGGGACAAGCTATATCCGGTTTTGTGTTTGGGGACAATTTTGTAACTCGATGACAAGTTCAGGGACCTTCGGTGTACTTTTTCCCCGGTTTAATGGGTAGAGTAGCGTTGAATGGGCCAACATGCTGCAGCCTGCGGGCGCTCGGCCCAGCAAAGAAAGCATGCTGCCATGTCGGAGTATGTAACTTCAGTATACTAAATTGATATTTTGATATACGACTTGATCTTTCAGGATTGTACTTGTTACATGTCTGTACGTATTTGTAACGAGATCATGATAACTTTTTAAGGTAGTTTTTTTTTTCGAGGATGAAGGATAACGCGTGTACTTTTAAAGTAGTTAAGACTTAAGAGAGATCGTTCGCGAAAAAGTAGTTAAGAGAGATAAGAAAGATATATAAATATAATTTTATTTTGTTTACATATGTAGCGATCAAGTGTGCTGTTATAGTTTCAACCTATAGCATGATCGAATGATTCATCTTTTTTTTTCTTATTTTCTCATACAATTTTGAATTGTGATGTATCTACCCAAAAAAAGTCTGTCTTGTTTTATGTATGCACTGTCATAAGTTTGTAAAGGGATTTATGCACTGTCATCGTCCACAGATACGTGAGCAAGATGGATGGCCCTGTATCTATCTGTCCTGAAAGTATTTTTCCTGGACACCCAAGTTCCTTCGAACAAATCACAAACAGATGGTTCATGACATGTTCTTCGTTTTGTTCCAAAAAATAAATACGATGCCAGCCCCGTGCCAAAACTAATATTTACCCAGAATGTACTGTTCCAGCGTTTGTCCAGTCATTTAAATCTATCATCATGTACCTCGTCAAACATCAAGTCATGCGCACACGAGCTTAAATGATCCTGAAGAACATTATCTTAAAAAACAATCCTGAAGAACACCACGCGTCCTGACGTCCACACGGTCATACTCCCTCCGTCCCACAAGGGATTTTAAGTTTTTGTTTGCAACGTTTGACCACTCGTCTTATTCAAATTTTTTTAAAATTATTATTTATTTTATTTGTGACTCACAATTTTTCGTTTTTTATATTTAAAAAATTAAATAAGACGAGTGGTCAAACGTTACAAACAAAAACTCAAAATCCCTTATATTATAGAACGGAAGGAGTAGTTAATTACCACGTGCACACAAGACGATGACTTGACGTTCACACCGTTCTTCCTACTTACCACGTCTGTACTAAAATAAATCTATTTCTAGCACGATAACATGTTCTTCATTCTCGTATCAAGAAATCAAAGCAATATTCTTTATTTAATTTCTACATATATTTTATCTTCTTAATCAATAACACTATTATTTTAATTCCTTTGTACCTATTTTCTTAATTAATACTTATGTCCAACTTAAAAGTATTTATATTTTAGAACTGGATATACGTTTGATGTCTTCCTGTCAAAGGAACGCCACAGTTAGACTGCTTCTCAATCAACTCGTCTATACCCACCATAATCAAACATTCCGAGAACTCTTCTTGTTAATTAATTACTGTCACAAGCAAGGATAATATTGTGAAGGATCGATTTGGGCAGCTTAAGCTTATCATCCAAGTAAGTTTAAAAATTAACGGATGGGTAACCAAGAGTAGTAATAACTCAGGACATGCTGATGGAGACCTGTCGTTGGTATCATAATGCAGCGTCTTTCCCCATCAACATGATTACAATGCGACAGGGGAGAAAGCTTCAAAGGGAACAGCACCAATCCATAGAAAGTAAATATCTCCATTCTTTTTCTTAATGTTTGAAGCAATCTCTAACGCCCGTGCTTGATTATTTTTCTCCGATAAGGAAAAAATACGAATTATTCCATCCGTTTTATAATGTAAATCATTTTAATGTTTCTCACATTTATATTGATGTTAATAAATCTAGACATATATATCTATCTAATTCATTAACATCAATATAAATGTGAAAAATGTTAGAATGACTTACATAGTGAAACAGATGAAGTACCCCCGAACTATCGCGGTCGACCGAATTACCTCACTAAACTACAAAATAGGACATTCCTCATCTCCAACTATACAAACCGGATGAATTACCCCCTGACCCAATCCGCAGTGGTTTTGGTCTACATGGTATACGTGTGGCAGTCCAGTCAGCATAGTATTCATTAAAAAAATGTAGGACCCACTCTCTTCTCTCTTCTTTCTCTCACTCTCTATCTTCTCTCTCACACGCATAGCGGCGAGGACGGTGGCACGCACGACGCGGTAGCGCGCACGCACGCTGACGGGGGCCGGAGGCGTTGGCGAGGACGGCAGCACACACGGTGCGACGGCACGCACTCACGCGGCCGGGGGCTGGAGGCGGTGGCGAGGACAGCGGCGTGGCCGAGATGCGCACGGCGGCGAGGACGGCGGCACGCACGCAGACGGGGGCCTAAGGTGGCGGCGTGGCCGAGACACGCACGCACGCAGACAGGGCCCGGAGGCGGCGGTGAGGACGACAGCACGCGGCTGTAGGCTCGAGGCCTCGACCTCCCTCCGCCCCGCGCGCTCCGTCGACCTCCCTGGCTCCGTCGACCTTCGGGCCGCGCGCCATCGCCGCTTGTAGCAACTGCCAACCGACGCCTCCCGACCTCGATGCCGGCTACCCCACCCGCGCCTCCCACTCCCCGCCTTCACCCGCACCGAGGCCGCGCACCGCCGCGCGCTGCGGGTGCTCTGCCATGCGCGTCTCGGCCACGCCGCCGTCCTCGCCACCTCCTCTGGCCCCCGGCCACGTGCGTGCGCGCCGCCGCGCCGTGCGTGCCACCGTCCTCACCACCGCCTCCGCCCCCCGTCCTCACCGCCACCTCTGGCCCCCGTCCGCGTGCGTGCATGCCACCGCGCCGTGCGTGCCGCCATCCTCGCCGCTGTGCGTGTGAGAGAGAAGAGAGTGGGTCCCACATTTTTTTTAATGAATAGAATGCTAATTGGACTGCCACGCGTACGCCACGTAGATCAAAACCACCGCGGATTGGGTCGAGGGGGGTAATTCGTCCGGTTTGCATAGTTGGGGGTGATGAATGTCCGGTTTTATGGTTTAGGGGGTAATTCGGTCGACCGCGATAGTTAGGGGGGATAGTTCATACTTTTTCCTATATTTTATAATGTTTACTTGAGAGATAACTAATGAATGTGGTTTAAATATATTTATGACATTTTCATATATCATATGCAAATTTATATAATATATATAAACTAAATTGTATTATTTTAGGCCTGTTTGTTCGTGTTTTACACGTCATCTATTTGAGAACGGATGTAATGGCTTACTCCATTAAACTCTTGCAAGATCCTCACCTAAAAAACCCTCGTGCCTGATCCTCCCTAAAAGATAGCGCGTGCGTATAGGATAGATATTTCCTATGAAGCCGATCAATTATTCACTACACGATATGGGCACAGTCAAACTATGTAGACTTAACCGGCAGTATATCCTACAGCATTTGTGAATTTGTGATGCAGAGCGGTTTGATCTCATGGCAACGACAACACATGTTGACCAACAGTGAAGTCTTTTTTTTTTTAGATAAGACATGCTTTTCAGAATCCAATGTTGTCGAAAACCACAAGAAATTTCTGTGTGAAGAGCTACAGTACAGTAGTGGACTGGTGGGGTTGATCAACCACTGCAGGTATATGTCCTTCACTCTCAAACCTTTCTTTTTTCCCCAAAAGAAGAACAGTAATTTTTGAAGACTAAAAGAAGACCCAGCAGTGAGCGAAAAAGGAGCAGCACTACTGGCGATTTGGCTTTTATCTAGTCGTATTATATTTCCCTGACGCCTGGTGAATTTTACCTACCCGTAGACGAGTATACATCATCGATCAATCAGCGGTCTGGCTCGGTTAACCCATGTTCTAACTTTGATTTCTTAAGTTAACCAAACCGTGATTAATCATAGAATATGCTTAATAACGAAGCTATCTGCAAGCCATGTAATTAAGCCTTCCCAGCCTATTGACCGATTACGCGTCTCTACTAAGTAATTCAACGATTGTTTAAGGCTTTAACACGCCACACTAGTACAACTACCGACCAACTACTCCGCAATTCTAAAATAAATCAACGTCAGTATAGGAATACAGTCTATATACGACTGTGTTTGGTTGAAGAGAATCGAGTGAAAAAATCTCTCTTTTCGTACGCACGTCTCATGAACAGCTAAATGGCGTGTTTTTTTTAAAAGTTTTATATAAAATAATTGTTTTAAAAATTATATTAATCTATTTTTTAAAAAATTAAAATAATTAATACTTAATGGTTCATCTCAGGTATATTCTCCGATCATCTCCTCTCGAACACTCTATCCTATCACGGGTAATATCTGAACCGCTCGCTTCCGATCCGACGGCAACGGGCCAGCCACGTGCTCCCCCAACGAGGGGCCAAACCGATCGATCCGAGGAGAGCAGTCGACGTCGACCTTCGCTGCTCACCGCGAGGCGAGACAAAAGGAGAAACCAAAGCGCATCAGCATCAGCATATCAGCACAGCAGCAGCAGCAGCCGATGCGAACAACCAAATCGAGACAGCGAAACGCGCGGCCACCGGCAGCGGCACGCAGCTAGCCAACACTGACGACCCCTTCCCGCGCGCTCCGGCCGCCATCGATCCACCACGGGCAGCGCGCGCGGCGCTTTGCGGCTGCACTGCACACACGTCGCCGTCTCAAGAAGCCTTTTTAGGCCATCAGCCACAGCCATGGCCGATTGGCCGTCGTCCTTCTCCTTCTCCTACTGCTTCTCGTGCAATGGCAACATCAGGAGACAGCATCTGTACCTGCAGCCACCAAGTTTGCCGAGAGAGAGGACTGAGAGCGACTTGATCGATCGTCTCCAGACTCCAGGCCTTGTTTCGCAGCGTCCATATAATATAAAATATCATCTACTCCCTGCGTCCCAAAATAAGTGTAGTTTTACACTATTCACGTTTAACGTTTGACTGTTCGTCTTATTTGAAAATTTTTTATGATTAGTATTTTTATTACTATTAGATGATAAAACATCAATAGTACTTTATGTGTGACTAAATATTTTTAAATTTTTCACAAATTGTTTAAATAAGACGGATGATCAAACGTTGGACACAGATATCCACAACTGCACTTATTTTGGGACGGAGGTAGTACTTGTTCTGCTACTAGCTGTTTATCACAGATGCATTGGCGTTTCTTAGCATCTGGTTCTTGTGAGCACATACACTGGCAGGGCATCTACTCTACACTACAGTACTATACTCTAGTAATCAACAGGTGAAGTGTCAATTCTTTCACTTAATCATAAATTCATAATGCTAGTGTTTCTGTTGGGTTTTAATGCTGTGCTTGGTTTGGAAATGTTAAGTCTTCAGAGAATACAGCAAGTTGCATTATATCATTCATGTTGGCTACAGTTGCTGATAGACTGTCTGCATGCTTGCAATTCTTTCATTTTTGGGGAGCATGATAGACACTATTTGCATTACAGTTGTTCTTTTTTTTTCTCCTTTTTATTGGAGCTTGATTTGACAACACATCATTTATGTGCGTGCTCCGACATGGAGAGCACACCAACAGACAGGGGAACAGGGAAATAAAGGAGGGTAGTATGATGTGCTCTTCTATTTGAAAAGGTCACACTTTGACTGGTTGCATCATTGTTTAATGTTTCCTTGTTTAAATAACTGGCCCTGAGCTTTGTTGATGATCAGGTTGGATGACCTTTTCAGCTGTTGGTTACTTTTGAGTACAAACCATTTGTTTATCAAGCCCCAAAATTCCCTCTTCAGTTTGCATGCAGCTTCCTTAAGGAAAAAGAGACCTTTTTTATTTTTAATTTGAACAAGCACAAACATATCGTTAATCATGAGAGCATTTAGTGTTTACACAAAGCATCAATCAAACAATTGGTACTCTGATAGTATTTCCATAGATGTCTGCATCACCGGTCATAATCCCTTGGCTTTGCACACATCAAACAAAAGAATCTGAAGATTTTCTCTCCCCCTATACAATATACGTTGCTGAAATTTGCAAGCCATGCCAAAATCACCAATTTGAGATTTTCTCCACTAATTCTTCCTTTTCCTTCTATCCAATATCTTCCCTTTGAGCCAAGTTGATATACAAAAAAAGATAACGCCTACATTTTTTTTTCTTACAATAAACCCAAGAATGTTATACATGCACCTACAATCCATTGACTAGGATTGTGCCAAGCCTGGCCAGATCAAACCATGCATCTGCAGTTGTCTCACCTAACCAGTGGTATTCCCTGTCCCCAACACCCACAAGAATACAAGAACATCAAATAGCAAGCAAGAATTTTTAGAACCTTCATGGCCGTAGGAGTATTTGTTTAGCCAAGTCGTTGTACTGTTTGCTGCCCCGGGCGGCTTGGCTCTTCAAACACGCGTGACAGCGACCTGTACCATCTCCCTCTTCCCCTTTCTTTTATCTGTCTCCTTTGATTTATATGCCATTGCCTTTGCTGAGCAGAAAAGCTCAGACAGACACAGAGAGATCGATATCAACACGCTTTAGTCCATACACGGATTAAACTAATGGCATGCACATCACGTTCTTGCCGATGAGACGATGCGTCGCAAGTTACAAGTAGTAGAGAGGAAGGCACAGGGAGGATTGGGTGTTTGGATTATTGCTGGAAAAATTCAGGATTATATTGGCGTCAGTGAGCTTGCAGAAGCATTCTTCTTGTTCTTGCTTTAGGTAGCATTATCCCAAAGAGAGGGAGAGATTATTGGAGCTCATTTGATTCAAGTGGTAATCTTCAATAATTCTATCTTGGTTGTCCTTTGAGTACTTGAAAAGTTGAAAGTACAGTTATTTTTTCGCTAACTCTGCAAATTGAAGGTGTAAAAACTTGGTTTCTTGGTTGGTTGATTCAGGTGAGGTGAGGTAACCATGGGTTCTTGCGTGTCGACGACGAGGCGGCGGCGGAGGTCGAGGAAGCTGTCGGTGGCGGCGAGGAAGTTCCGCCGGAAGGTGTCCGCGGCGATCGCCGACGCGCCCATCGCCCGCTCCGGCGGCGCCGGCGCCGGCGGCGAGGTGGCGGCGGCGAACTGCTTCGCGCGCCACGAGGTCGTCCACGTCGAGGCGCCCGTGTCCAACGTGACGCTTCACCTCACGCAGCTGCAGTGGCAGCACAGCCAGATGGACGCAGGCAGTGGTAAAACAATAGCGTACAAATTTCCTGAAACTTTTTAAATCTTCCTGGTTATGAAATCTCTCAAATCTCTGAAACTTTTTTTTTTCGAACCAGTGATCTGCGAAGAAGCGTGGTACGACTCCGTCAGCATCCTCGACTCGGCCGACTCCGAAGACGACGATCTCGACAACGACTTCGCCAGCGTCAGTGGAGGTAAAATGTTTTTCTTCATACACTGTCAAAAAATGTCAGTAATTCACTGTGGTTTCAGAGTTTTTCAGACATCTCAAATGCTTTTTCACGTCTCGTTCCAACCCAGATCCTCTCCCGGATGTCACCGCGCCGCCGCAGCAGCGCGGCGACGCGACGGCGACGTCGACGTCGACGAGCTTGCTCGACACCGTGCATCGCCTGAGGAGCATCGCGAGCGCAGAGGCATGCCAGGATGATGATCCTTGCGGGAAAGCTGAAGAATCAAACGCTGCTGCTGATGCTGCTGCTGCTGACGAGTGCTGCTGCAGCAGCGGCGGTGGCCTGAAGGAATCGGCGGCGAGCTCGACGAGGCCGCCATTCCCGCCGTCGATTCCGAGCAACAAGATCCAGCCGATGCCGATCGTCAGCGTCAGCCCGCACAACCAGAAGAAGAAATCGGCCGTCGTCAGGCTCTCCTTCAGGAGGAGATCATACGAGGGTGACGAGATGACTGAAATGAGTGAGTCTTAGCATCAGCAATTCAGCGCTAATTTTCTTTTCTATCTTCAAAAAAAGCATCAGCAATTCAGCACTCAGCTTGCTAATCTTGCAGCGTGTTGATGTGTGTGATCAGTCTTTCTTCACTTAGGCCGAGTTTAGTTCCAAAATTTTTCTTCAAACTTCCAACTTTTCTAACACATCAAAACTTTCCTACACACACAAATTTTCAACTTTTCCGTCACATCGTTCCAATATTAACCATACTTCCAATTTTGGTGTGAACTAAACACATCGTTTGCTGACAAATTTACCAATGCAGGTGGCTCTACGAACTATCTGTACCGTCCAAGAGCCGGTTCATCGTTGCCGTGCTCGACCGGCGAAAAACTGTCAGATGGTTGCTGGTCAGCTATTGAGCCGTCAGTGTTCAGAGTCCGAGGAGAGAGTTTCTTCAAGTAAGAAGCAATTGCATCGATAAACACACATTGTGCATGATGTTCATCAGTATCCTTGACTGAATTTTTGAAATGCTTTGCAGAGACAAGAGGAAATCCCCAGCTCCAAACTGCTCACCATACATCCCAATTGGAGCAGACATGTTTGCCTGCACAAGGAAGATAAATCACATTGCGCAGCATCTCGCTCTTCCATCTCTGAAGACCCATGAGACCTTCCCATCACTCCTCATTGTGAACATTCAGGTAAATTCAGAAGGACTCAACTACTGCTTTTTCTAACATCTATTAATTTCTTTGGTCATCTCTGAACCTAACAACTTCTACTGATTTCCACAGATGCCTACCTATCCAGCAACCGTGTTTGGCGAGAACGACGGCGATGGGATAAGCCTAGTTCTTTATTTCAAGCTATCTGATAGTTTTGACAAGGAAATTTCTCCTCAACTAAAAGAAAGCATCAAGGTATGTTCAGATTGCTTGCATTTTCAACCCACCCTTTTTCAGTGCCCATTGGCCAAATTGCTGATGGCTACTTGGTTATACTACAGAAGCTCATGGGTGATGAAATGGAGAGAGTTAAGGGGTTTCCGGTAGACAGCAATGTGCCCTACACAGAGAGGCTGAAAATTCTGGCTGGTTTGGTGAACCCTGATGACTTACAGCTCAGTGCAGCTGAGAGGAAGCTTGTGCAAACCTACAGCCAGAAACCGGTGCTGTCTCGCCCCCAGCACAAATTCTTCAAGGTAATAGCAATCTGCATCTTCAGACTTGATCCCATCTATACATCAATTGATTACACATGCTGAAATCTTCATGTTCTACGACTACGAATTCTGACTGAAAGATCAATATATGTTCATTGTAATGCAGGGGCCAAACTACTTCGAGATCGATCTTGATGTTCACCGTTTCAGCTTCATTTCAAGGAAAGGGCTTGAGGCCTTCAGGGAACGATTGAAACATGGAGTTCTTGATCTTGGCCTGACCATTCAGGTACTCTTCTTTTGCTCTTGGCCTGAAAGATAAAAAAAACTTGTTCTTGACTGAAATTCTGACTCAAGCATGTTCTGGTCTTGATTCAGGCACAGAAGGCTGAGGAGCTACCTGAGCATGTCTTGTGCTGCATGAGGCTGAATAAGATCGACTTTGCCGACAGCGGGCAAATACCAACATTGATAATGTCCAGTGACGAATAAATTTCTAATGTCACTGAAATTTACTAACTTTGAGAGAGAGAAAGAGAGAAATCTGTACAGATCGGGAGAGTGAAGTAGAAACTAACACAAAATTATGCATTAAGCTGCATAAACATCGTGTAAATACTCATTTATTTGCCAAGGAATGACAACAGGAGCATTCTGCAGTGAAAAGCTGTACTTTTCACTAATCCATTATCTAATTTTCAGCTGATCGAATAACTTGCATTCTGAAACTTTTCCTCAAAAAGAAAAAAAAAAGCTTGCATTCTGAAACCATTTACAATTTACAGTGGTGATGTTAAAGCCACCACTCTAACCCTAGCATCTTTCCATTGAAAAATGCAAGGGAAAACAACAAATATACAGAGTTACTGTACAAACCATAAAAAAGCAAAGCCAGGAAGCAGCCACAGACAAACTGCAGCCAGAACCAACATGTCAGCCTCCCTAGAAAAACAACTGACATCTAATCAATCATGATGAACAGCAACAACTAGCCATCATAATACGCAAGCCTTTTTGCGTATTCGCGAAAAAAAAAGAAGACGAACAACAACAACAACAACTAGCCGGCAGGAAAATCTGCCCAAATTAAAGAATCAATCACCATCCATCTCTATTATTATTCACACAGCCAAAAAGAAAACACAGAGATCACCAGACAGAAAGCATCCGTGCAACACAGGTGTGTTAATTCATCCTCCCGGCTATGTCTCCTCTTTCATCTGCCGAGCGCCGCCGCTCGGTTGCTGATGAGCCGTGCCACCGCCGGCCAAGCTCATGGCCGCCGGGCCAGGCATCTGAAGGTTAGCGGCGGCGGCGGCGGGCCTCCCCGGCGGGTCGTGGTTGTGGCGGCCGGTGTACGTCGTCAGGACGCACTTGGGATCGGCCGACGCCCTCTCGATCTGCTTCCGCACGTTGCAGCCGTCCGCCGTGCACTTGTAGTAGCTCCTGCGCAGCACATTCGGTTCAGGATTGAGGAGTCGGGTTCAGAGCTTCAGGCTGTATCGTACGTGTCAGGTTCGTCACACTCGAGTTGCGGATTGCAATGCTCATTTCTTGGGTTCTTTCGGGAAATGGATTTTACAAGTCAAGTATATGCATAATCGTTTTGCATGTCATTTACAATTAAAAAGGACACATAATTCCTAAAGTTTTTTTTATAACATTGTCACATTGATTTAGCGTATACTCCATCCGTCCCTCCATCATAGAAAGAATCAATTTCTGAGGAGAAGCATTTGTCTCAGGAAAAATGATCTGTGATGCATTGAATGAAATAGCAGTATAGTCACAGCAAAACAACCCAGATAGTAGTCTACCCACTTGTTCACGCAAACTTCTCTCCTCTCTTGTCTACTCCCTCTCTCATCCACACATGCACTCTGCACAAGAGTAGTACTTGTGCACGGAAGTTTGTTTTTTTATTTAAATGATGGAATGGATGTTGTACTTATACAAGGATATTTTGGTTTTTGATAGTGGTAGTTAAAATTGCCTCGGGCATCCAGGAATCACTATTTTTGGGGACAGAGGAGTATGAACATCCACAATCTACCAGAAAATCAAGTCCAAATTCAATGTACACAACAACAAACAAAATAAACAAACTCATTCATGAATAGTACCAACAATGTCCATAGTTTTTCCCCTTTTTTTTTTGCTGCGGGGATGTGTGCGTTGAGTTTGGTTTCCTCTACAAATTTATCGTATATTAATGGAGTGATATATAACATGTTGTTGGTTTCCTCTAAAAAATATGTTATTGGTTTTTCTTTAAAAAATTATGATCATCTCCTCTTCAGTTTATTAGCCACAACGGAATTTAAATTATCAAAATTTAATTTTAGAGTTAATTTAATTTTTTTATCGAGGTTTATTTTCCAGCATTAGTTTTTAACCCAGTAAAAACACATATATAAATTTTAAAGTAAATTTCACAAAACCACAGATAGTTTTATCAAACTATCATAAAACTACATATGTAAGACGTTATACCCCAAAACTACAGATTTAGCGATCAATTTATTGTAAAACTACAAATTTAAGATCAAGTATCACAAAACTATAAATTTAATATTGAAGTTATCATGGAACTACATATTATAAAGTTTAAATCCATAGCACTACAGTTATGTTAGAGCTATAAACGTTGTGGTTTTATGATTAACTTGACACTAAACTTGTAGTTTTGTGATAAATTTACTACTCCCTCCGTTTCACAATATAAGTCATTTTAGCATTTCCCACATTCATATTGATGTTAATGAATCTAGATAGATATATATGTCTAGATTCATTAACATCAATATGAATATATAAAATGCTAGAATGACTTACAATGTGAAATAGAGGAAGTACTCAATATTTATTTTTTTAACACTCCATCTTAAATATATAGTTTAAATTTATATTTTGTCATACAACACCTTAAATCTACAGTTTTGCGAAAGTTTTATTAAAATATATGTGGTTTCGTAAAATTTACTTAAAGTTTTACCCATAAATTATTTTCTGATCGTTAATAAATGATATGTGTTATAATCGGTTATAGATGTAACAATTGAACAATAATGATATGAAAAAGATGAGCGCATGGCTGCATATGTGCACTAAGTTTTAAATAGACTTTCCAGCTATTTTTCCTCTTTCTAAATGCATTGACGCGCAAAACTTTTACGTGTTTTTGGAAGAACAAAATATTCGCAGAGATGCTTTTACCTTGGTCGTGGGTTGCCCTTGACCACTTTCTGTCCATACTTGCGCCACCGGTAGCCGTCGTCGAGCAGATCAACCTCGCTGCGAGTCTGCAATATGATCTTGGGCTTCCTCACCACCCTTTGCCCGATCTCGCCATCTACACCCCTGACCGCCAAAATCACACGACCATCAGCTACATAGTAATTTGAGAGCAATCTTACGGTTTTTGAGAAGGTACCATGATATAAAAAAAATTAGTATAAAATTTGGTACTTATAGTACCTAAGTACAAAAGGTACCAAATTTTTAATAGAAAAAATGGTATCTCATGTTACCTCATCTAGAACAGTAAAATTGATCGTAATTTGATCCTACGGTTGATAATCATCGGCACGATGATCGATTGCTGGACCCACCTGTCATGGCCTTCCTCGCCGTCGTCGTCGTCCTCGTGCAGCAACGTGTCGTCGTCGTCGCTGGGGTCGTCCTCGTCGACGGCGGCGGCGCCGGCATTGTGATCAGTACCGGCGGCCATGGCGGAGCTGCTGCTTCCGGCGGCGCCGCCGCGGCGGGGCTCGACGGGACGGGGGTGGCTGTGCCGGCCCTTGTAGGTGATCTCCTTGATGCAGCCGTCGGACGAGCGCTCGACGATCTTCTTCACGGGGCAGCCGTCGCGGGTGCACTTGTAGTAGCTCCGCGGCGACTCGGCGTCCTTGAGCTGCTTCTGCCCGTACTTGCGCCAGTTGTACCCGTCCTTCGCCGGCTGCTCGATGGCGGCGGCGGCCGCCGGCGCCGCGGCCGCGTGCATGCCGCCGCCGAACGCCGCGGCGCGGAGGAGCAGCTGTTGCATGCTGTGCCGCTGCTCGTGCGGAGGAGCCGCGGCGGCGAGGTCGAGGACGCTGAAGCTGGGCGGCGGCGCCGGTCGTGGAGGCCATTGCGGCGGTGGCGCGTCGACTCCGTGGAGATACGGCGGGTAGGGGTGGAGGCCGGCGGCGAGCGGCGGGGAGACGAGGGTTGCAGGGTGTTGGTACGACGGTGGCGGCGCATAGTTCGCCTGTGCATGGAGCCATGGCGAACAAATTAAGGTGCAAATCTTTTTTTTTTAGGGAATTTTCTCACTGCGTTTTGTTTGTGATGATGCAAGTCTATATCTCATGCAAGAAGGTTAAACTAAGTGACACATGTAATTCAAATTATGTAATTAGTTGCTACAGTAAACCTTGCAAATTAATCTTAGTAAGAACATAAAACGGAGCATTTGTTTGCAAATTGCAATCTCATGAAATAACCCAATAGCAAACACTGGTCAAATGTCTACGTATCGTGGATTCCAATTTCGAGAAGAATTCTTCAGAATAAATCAGTAGGTATCAGCAACAGCAAAAGTGTTGATTTCTGCAACGAGAGATCTCAAGTTCTCAACACCAAATTAATCACGAGAAGAGAATCCAGAGACCAACATTACCATGGAGAACTGAGGTGCCAAGCTAATCCCAGGAGGCGCCGCGGCGACGTCCTCTTCGACAGCCCACGGCTCCGCCGTCGGCTGGACCCCGACGCCGGCGCCGACGGCGCCGGCGGCGAGAAGCGCCATGTAAGAGCTCTGATCAAAATCACTCCCATAAGGCGCCGCCACCTGCCCAGGAACACCGCCGCCGCCGCCGTCGAACACCCTCTCCTGCCCCGGCGACGTGAACGGCTGCTGCTGCATGCCGTCGCCGCCGTCGCCGCAGCGCCGATCGGCCATTGCCGCCGCCGCCGCCCGCCTAAGCTTTCTTTGCTTCTACTAAGCGACAAAACAAGCTGAAACGTGCAATGGCAACGCCTCCCGATCGATGACAACGACGGCCGCCGACCAAGAGAGGGGATCAGAGAGAGATGTGTTGGGATTGGACTGACTCGCTCCAACTGCTTGAGCTGAATATTTCCAAAACCAACGGAAGCCGTCTCCTTCCTCCGGTGACTTTGCTCGATCGATCGCGCCGGCGGTGGCGGCGGCTACTCGCCGGCGTCGAAAGCGATCGCCGCCTTCTCCTTCACCGGCGACACTATTGGCATTGCTCAGATCAGGTGTCCGGCCATGGTCGCCGACACGGCGACGAAGATGATGAGGTTTGAGACTTGAGAGCCTCTTCAACGATGTGACATATGGGGTTCCTGTATTAGCTTAAGCTAGCTTTTAAGTCTACAGTTTAATTATCTGGAAGATTAGCTGCATCCTCTGCCTGCTGTGTACAACTAATTAAGCAGCATTATTTTCTCAAGAACAGAGATTTGGGAGCTGTGTGTGGGTGATAATTGTGGAGGGGCATTACACAACGTGGACCAATTGGTTCTCATAGGATCAAATGCAAAAGCCAAAAACTTACAAGTGTAATCCTCTCTACAACATTGAGGATTTGAGGCAAGATAAAAAAAAAATCTCCATCTTGTGCACGATATATATATAACCTCACCAATATCTCTTAGCCAGTGGAATGTCTTGGCACATTTATAATATGAGATATATACATGTATCACACTAACCCCCAAGGCAGTTTTATAATGCTACACGTTTCTTTCAAACTGTTGGCAAAAGTATATTTTTGCAACCATCATGGTCAAATACCACATTTCATTTCTTTGATAAACAGCAGCTTTCTCCAGCTCTATGTAAAGATCTTTCCACGCGGTTTGCTGGCGCCATTGGTGGCCAAACAAGTATTACACATTAATTCCTTGATTAGAGACATCTAATTCTTTAGTAATTTCTAGCTGTATATCTCTTTTCACTGGAGTACTACAAGACAGAAGCAAGAACACGGTTATTGCAGAGTAAAATATTCCTGGATTACCAACAGAGGTTTCCTTCCAGGGAGTTAAATCACCTTTATGTTCCATCCATATCATATGGTAGACCCTAGAATGTCGTGATGGTAACAGCAGTCACAGAGGTATGCCTTTGTAACATCACTCCATCCATATCACATATATATCCCTATGACGTTTTTTGAGACAGAAAGTCACCTTTTGTTACTAGGTAGAGTATGTCTTCCATTGTCTTTTAGACTATGGTTTCAAATTGGCTTTGGTACAACAACTGACTGAACCAGCATGATTAGTCAGTTTTTCCCCCTCCCCATAACGAATTGGTCAGAAATTTTGACTCCCCATAATCCCCAAGTCCTGCAGCAGAGATATGAAGAACGATCCACGGCCATAATCTTTTTCAGTTTCAGAATACTTGTATTCAACAAAACCAAATTCGACCAGGATGATATCGGCATTTACAAGGGGAGACAAATTCCAAACCTAAAGGTTTAACTACCCCAGCCACACCAGGAAAAAAAAGCCACTTGGAAATACATGAATGCGACATGCTAGTAGAATTTTAGCCAAAGAAGAGCAAAATACTGCTTTCATAAGTTTTTCCTACTTGCATAGGATGAAGCTGTCCGAAAATATATACTCTGCTATTGCGTACCGAGTAACAAGCTGCAAGACTAAGTACGCACACTTCAATGAGATCATTGGAAAAAATCTACGAATTATCGAAGTAAAAGTTGTCCTTCATACTTTAGTCTCAAAGAAGTAAGTTGATGAAACAGCCAAACCAGCTGAGTCATAAGTCCGCACAAGCCGCTGCCTCTTTCCTGGTGATTCCATCCAGCAGAACTCCAAATGAAAAGAATCCATGTCATTCACAATCTTACCGATGTCTGTCGGATATCCCATGTACATTCCTCCAGGTAACAAGGTCATTTCATATCCTCCATCAAACTGAAGCAAGTTGTTATTTGCTGATCCTGTCCAGTGAACAGTTGTTGTTGTGCTACTTCCAGATTTTGTTGACATGTTATCCTATGAACAGCATGAACAACATGTAACACAATTTATGAACACGATATAGTGCACTGAAAACAAACACTTTTTAGGCAAATGCATTTATAGTTTTTATAAATCATAAGATTGACCCGATTAGAAATTTCCTAATGCAACTGTAAGGTAAAGAACGAACAAAATATGCTGATGCACATACTACTGCAGACACACCCACTTGTCCACCCATAGCATGCAAATGTTGAAATCCATCACCCATAGGTTTACGGCAGCGTTTTAGGTCAATTTTTACCAAGATACTGATTGGGATTATCATCTTTATAGAAGCACATATTTCCATACTCCATAGTTAAAGGTCTATGGAGAATAATGATACGTAAAATGTAATTCTGCAGCATACCAGAATTAGCTGACCATTGCGGTCCTTTTCAAGGAGAACCACCGTATCAGCTTCAGAAAGTGTTGCTCCATACACCCCGCTCCTCTTAGTTACAGAACGACCTTCCCATCTTCCCAGTAGTGGAGCTGTTCTATCATTGTTGGTGATCTAGTGCAAAAGAAAAGGGCTATTTTTAGCATCATCCCATTGTCAGATCGTTTGAAACTATAGCATTTGCTTATATAAGAACTCACATCTGCATCATCTGAAAAGTAGATAAGTGGGACTTCAGATCCCTGCTTTTCATGGAAAATTATAAGCATATCGAGCACTCCCTTTGGGTCCATGATATGGAAAGCCCTTACTCGGCCATTGCCTTCAAGAGAGTAAAGGCAATTCTCACATACAATAGATGGCTTACGAGAAGGGATCTTCAAGTTTCTGGTGAAGTACAAAACAGATAAGTAACAGCTCATTATACAAGCATCGCAATGCAGTAAGCATGTAACAATGTTTCTAGATTGTTTACTTGGGGGATTCTTCACCAGTATCATCTTCTCCTAGCACACCAGCCCGAAGGACAGTCTCCAGCATTCCAGCAGTCTGATACCTCAGAGCAAATGCCTTTTCCTCTTGAAAGAATCCTACCTGTACACTAAACAACACCGCTCATTAAAAATACTCAGAACTACACAAATTTTTAAAAAATGTCAAGAGATCATCAAACTTCAGTGCACCTGCTGGTATTTATCTACAGTGAACATGTTTGTCTCTTTGATTTTGTACTCCACCCACTCTTCAGAATCCTCCTCATCTACAAACGATATCTGAGAAGAAGCTTGCTTGATATACAGCCTGGAAAACACAATAGGTAAATATGCCGTAAGGATCCCTGGCCACAACAGAACGGCCAAAACATTGTTCTTGATTACTGACAATCACAAAGGATATGATATAAACATGGAACACATGAAACAATACTGAATTAAATAAAAAAAATGCGATAATTGAAGTGTGCTATCAGAACTGAACAAAAAAGGATTTAACATGAGTAAGTGGAGTGTCATTACGATTGCAGGAGGCTGATGAGGTCGTCCTCCCCGTAGGTGCTCACTGACAGCCGCGTGCTGATCCCCTGCAGCACCCTCCCGTGCGCATCGAATTGCTGACGAGAAGAACACAAGCACACAGGCACACGAACAAAAACACTCTCAGCGTCTCAGTCTTGCAGACCATAAACCCAAAGAAGAAGAAGAGGAAGAAAACTAGAGGGAGGCGAGCGCACGTAGAAGGCTCCATTCCACTTGCCGACGTTGACGTCGAAGAAGCGGCGGAGGTTGTCGATGGTCATCGCGTCGTCGTCGTCCACCTCCGGCGGGCCGGCCACCGCGGCCCGCGCGCACAGCCTGCCGCGGCGGAACGGGGACGGGCCGGGGCAGGGGACGCGCGCCGCGCAGGAGCCGTGGCGGCCGCTGCGGCTTTGAGGGCGCGCGGTGGCGGCGGCTGACGCCGCGAGCCGGAGGACGGCGACGAGCGCCTCCGCCATGGCAGAGCAGAGCGAGCGCAATGGAGAGGAGTGGAGTGGCCTCCTGTGCACAGTTGCGTTGCGGACTTGCGACTTTGGTTGAACCTTATCACTTTCTGCACCGCTAGAAGGGACCCATATGTCGGTGACGCACACGCATACGAAGGTCTTGTTTAGTTCCAAATTTTTTATTTAAACTTTCAATTTTTCTATCACATCAAAACTTTTCTACACACATAAACTTTCAACTTTTCCATCAATCGTTTCAATTTCAACCAAACTTCTACTTTTCCATCAATCGTTTCAATTTCAACCAAACTTCTAATTTTAGCGTGAACTAAACACAAATATTTTTATTTTTTAGACTCTATATTTTTAATTTTATTAATAGTCTTTTTCTAAAAGTATTTTTAAATATGAACTTTTGGCTACAAGGTACAGCCTGGCACGGCCAAATCACTTTGTCACGCCATGGCAAAACAACGTTGCCACCAAAAGGTGAAAATTTGATTGAAATCTGAGATTTTTCACCTGTATAGCTAAGCTCCATGCGATTCATTTTGAAAATGGAAAGCAAAATTTGACCGTTTAGGACTTGCAAACATGTCTCACAGAAATTCACAATCGTTCAACACAATAACCAAAATAATCGAATGCTCTTTACAGTAAAACCGATACGTAAGAAGTCAAGAGGATCACTTCGACTAAGTCAAAGAGCACCCAAAAAATGAAGCAACAAAATATAGGATGGATTACAAGAAATTTTGCATATAACCCAAAGAACATTGTATATAAATAACCATAAAGACTGTAAAACTACTGGTTCAAAATAGCATTACATATAGCAAAGGTACATCCAAATCATTCGGCATAAACCGCAAGATGGAACAACGGCCCATGTCTTAACTTACGCTCAAATCAAAAGTTTATATATAATCTCAAGACCAGCTCCAAACTTAAAGCGACCAGACAGGTAGCCCAACACGGTAACAAGGTACTCTAGTTCTTGGGGCCAATATCCTTCAGAGCGCAGATCTGCTCCTCACCCATGGCAGACATCACGGTAACAATCAGATCCTTCCCCTCGGCGAATCCATCCTTGATCTTATAGCAACAACAACAAAAAAATGAGTTTGAGCAATTCTGGAAAGAAGATGTGGATGCCAAAGCTACAGCTTAAGACCAAATCACTAACCTGAGTGAGCAGAGCCTCATCACTGGGGAGCCTCAGGTCATCCTTAGTGCCTCCACTTTCAGTCAGGAGGCTGACCTGTGGAATGTGTGAGACGTGCATTACAGACTAAACAATACCAAGAGCAAATCAAGAGATAGCTAAAAGGACTAAAGAAACATACAAATCCATCTTCAGAAATGTCAATCAGCTGATAGTCGGTACGGTTCACGTGGGGGACCTGCACAGAAGAAGGAAAACTGATCAAGTAAACCACACAGCACGAACCAAGCAAACTAAGCAAACAGTAACATGGTTACGGATTTATACTCACGTCACAGTTGTGGGAGGAGGGCACAATATCTTCAAGCTTCTTCCCATTGAAGATGTCAATGGCCACAAAGTGGCATTTTGCATGTCCATGCTTCCCAGTCTTGGAAGTGGAGACCTCAACAACCTACAAAAGGAAAGAGAAGATAAGATACTTGTATAAAGTGGAGACCTCAACAACCTACAAAAGGAAGGAGAAGATAAGATACTTGTATAAATGCATTATGTGGTCATCAAACCTTCATATCAACAAGAAGACTAGCATGGTTCCCACTCCACTATAACATTCATCAAAGAAAAGAAAACAGGAGTCGTTCACCAACCAATAATTGCAAAGAAAACAGGAGTCGTTCACCAACCAATAATTGCAAGAAGATAGCACAAAATATGATAACCACATTAAGGCATTTTAAATTAAAGCACACGTCGCATTGACAAAATGAGTATTTTAAATTAAGGCCCGAATCGCAGTGATGAAATGAGGTATTAGTTTGGTAACAGGCAAAGCGTTGCACTAACAAAAAGCTAAAAAGGGCGTGCAAATTTCATTTCAACCTTTTGGCTGAAATCATCAATAGTCAAGTCACCCGCAGAAACAGTACTTTTGCCTTTGAGATAACATAATCATATCCACACTACAACAATGACAGTGACTATATATGGATGAAAATACACCCAGCAAGAGAAATAGTGAGCACAACCCCAAATCAGCAAATACCATGCATTACAAACACCACAATTGCAAAATCATCATTTCCATGATGAACGAAACAAAACAAAATAGATTCAACAACAAAAAGTTGACTAAGTTAGCGCTGTATAACAAAAATGGCTGGTCACTGCTGACGCAAGAAATAGAGAAGTGGAAAAGGGGAATTAAACCCACAGTTGAGACACCATCCAGAAAATTGCATAAGCACAATTCAGACTACACAGATAAATCTAAACGTAGTGACGCAAAAAATAGAAAAGTGCAAAAGGGAAATTAAACCCACAGTTGAGACACCATCCAGAAAATTGCATAAGCACAATTCAGACTACACAGATAAATCTAAACGTATGAACATATAAAATAAACAAATTTACAAATGGCTACTAATAGATTATTGGAACTAACAAACCAGCCGAATCCCGCAATAATCAGCGCCAACCTTTCGAGTTTACACACAATAATCAGCCCCAACCTTTCGAGTTTACACACAATAAGTCCTAACTCAAAACAAATAAATCTAAGAGAAGGAGAGAGGGAACAGAAACGGGGATCCAGACCTTGCATGGGCGGTTCTTGATGACAATATGACCGTTCTTGCGGATAGTACCAGCCTGCTGCGGGTAGGTCTTGGACGCGCCGGCGTCGGCCTTCGACTCGAAGTGGTGCTCCTCGGAGTCCGACATCTCCAGCCGCCCCCAAATCCCAACCTGCCACCAACAACAACAACCACCACGCGCGCACAGATCAGGACATGGGCGCCGACCATCCAGATCAGATCAAGAAGACGAGAGTATCCAGATCAGATCAAGAAGACGAGAGTAGCAGAGGGGGAGGCGGCGGCGGCTGCTCACCGAGGTAGTCGGAGGAGGATGCGCGAGAGGATGGGAGAGACGCGATCCGGCGACTAGGGTTCCGGACGGACGGGCGGAGCTCAGCGAGACATTTATGTGGCGCCGCATCCGCTGGGAGCGGGCCGTGGGATGGGCTTTTCCGCCGGCCCATTCGGCCCAGCCCGTCGTGATAGTTAGTTTGGTCGGCCGGGTTGGCGCCCGCGCGTAGCCGTCGGATCAAAAGGGTCCAGCCGGATCCGGCCGCACGTGCGACAAAAGCGGCTCGTCCTTTTCATAGACGTGGGGCCCACCCAACGGCGGGCGGCGGTTTTGCTGCTGACCTTTCGCAGCGCGCAGAAGCCGCTTCGCCTGGGACTGCGTGTCGTCGTGTGCACTAGCAGGAGTAGTACACGATGAAAATTGCAGATTGCAGTTCACTGTACAGCAATTTTTTAAGTCGGCTGAGGCCAAGTTTAGTTCAAATTTTTTATTCAAACTTCTAATTTTTTTATCACATTAAAACTTTTCTACACATAAATTTTCAACTTTTCCGTCACATCGTTCCAATTTCAACCAAACTTTTTTTTTGCGTGAAGTAAACACACCCTAAAATGTACTCCCTCCATTCCATAATACATGGCACAACCACTTTTCTTAGATGTTCCATAATATAAGGCATGCATGCAAGTATGCAATTAACTATGATATCTTCTCTATTAAATTATTATTTTTTAAATCCTCACCTTTCATGTTATCTAATCCTATTGGATGCATACATTATATATTATTAAGATGATCTAAACTATAAGATGATAATAATTATTTCTTGGTCTTTGAGTTAAGGGTGGTTGTGCCTTATATTTTGGAATGGAGAGAGTACCAAAGGCCGTGTTTAGTTTTCCGTACAAATTTTCTTTGACGTATACGGACACACATTTTTAAAGTATTAAATATAGACTAATAACAAAACAAATTACAGATTCCGCCTTTAAACTGCGAGATGAATCTATTAAGCATAATTAATCCGTCATTAGTAAATGTTTATTATAGCACCACATTGTCAAATCATGGTGTAATTAGGCTCAAAAGATTCGTCTCGCAATTTACATGCAAACTGTGCAATTGTTTTTTTATCCACATTTAATGCTTTATGTATGTGCCCAAACATTTGATGTGATAAAAAAGTTGGAAGTTTGAAAGGAACACAACCATTGGTATTTGTCACCTGTCACGATATACTCCCTCCGGTTTTATTTTAATTGACATTTTGGATAATGACACGGACTACATTGACCTTATTTTTCTATTATAATATATACAATAAATAAATGCATGTTTACTTTTATTATAATGCTTTGAAAAACAAATCTATATATGTTGTTCTAGTTTCTTTAAACTAAATATTTTTAAAATTATTAGTGGTCAAAGTTATAAAAGTTTGACTCTAACTTGTCCAAAACTTTAATTATTATGAAACCGGAAGGAGTATTCGTAAGCCAGCAAGAAATAGCACGTGTTCTCCTACCGATAAATGGACGGTACAAAGGTTAAGATAAACCAAGAAAGCACTTTTGTTCTCTACTACGTGAGTCATTTGACATGATCCATACATACCCCCGGTGAGCATTTCCATAAAAGCAGTAAGGTTACTGTCTGAAAACGGGGATCTAGATTTTTCACATTTGGATTCTTTTGAAAAACTTATTTTAAAAATAGACTTTAAAAAAAC
The DNA here is from genome assembly GCA_000338895.3 of Oryza meridionalis. Taxonomy (NCBI): domain Eukaryota; kingdom Viridiplantae; phylum Streptophyta; class Magnoliopsida; order Poales; family Poaceae; genus Oryza; species Oryza meridionalis. The sequence goes on along the minus strand of CM002526.2, from coordinate 35,564,371 downwards.
ATGTTTTGGAATGAACTATTTTCACAGCGTTAATAATAGGTCCAACATAACAACACCAATAATATTAGCACTGTCCCCTTCATGATAGTCCACTGGAGAATGGAGGACAGCGACAATGTTATTGACACAGTTATGTTGAACCAGGACACCAATAACGGTGCCGCCACGAAAAAAAATCATTTTTTTAGAATAAGTCTTTTTTATCTATTTGTTAAACAAATTTTCTAAAAGATCAAATGGTGAAAAACCCAGAAAAGGGGAAAGCCAGATACTAGCAACATAGCACTAGCTGGATGTCACAGCATCCTAGTGCAGCAAAGATTCCAGACGCAAACGCATCAAGTCAAACAGATGCACACACTTCAATATGTCTGGAGCAACACCAAAAGAGAGTTCAATATGTCTGGAGCAACTCCAAAAGAGAAAATGTGCTAGAGAAGCAAAAGATTCCTCTCTCGAGATGATATTCCTACTCTTGTTTCCCTGCTAGCAGAAAAGAAAAACTCAAATTTGCATAACCAGATCCATGTCCAATAACATGTGTTACATTTCCTAATAGCAGTTTGAACATACAGTACATGATGTACTAGTTTACACACAATCGCTACAAATCTACCCTGCTCTTGCTTGAGAACAATCACATGCCTACACAAGCTGAGATAGGTAAACCTGCTAATTTGTATGAGTATAATGCTTCCCCACACAACAATACAACAACGTTCAGCTACATCCTGCGCAGCTAACAAAATGATGGGGTGGAAAAGAATACCTACGAATAAGTTTAGCTCGATTAGTTGTACAACAAGAAGGTAGGAACCTCCTGCTAAAAGGTGAGGCACACCTCCTTAGAAGTGCTGCTTCATTTCGAAAAATATCTGGTGCTCCTCTACCCTGAAAACGTGCAAGCGAGATGATCAGTAGGTAGACTGAATGCTTTCTTAATGATGAGGTGGAACAAACATGATACTTCGATTCAACAAAGATGAAATACTATCACTATAGTAACCAAATCCAAATGTTTAGGATACTTGGTAATCATATCAGAGAATGAGAAGTGCTTCTCATCAGAAAGAAGCATAGTTTCTCCCCTATAATCTTAATGAAATTTGGTCGCCGGTTCCTTCGGCCGACCCGGCAAAAAAGAAAGAAGCATAGTTAGGTATGACAGTGGACCACTTTTTTCCAAAACAAACAACCACAAATTGAAGGCAATGACAAAAGACCAAGCATCAAGTAATCAGCGTACTGATCAACTAAGAAAAGATTGCTGCACGTATGCAGCAAATGGAAAGGTTACTTGGTTGAATGAAATAATCAGAACGCTCAACTACCAGACCCCTCCATGCATACCTTCCATGTACAACACACATGTGGTTTATATATTGGAAGCAAAACTCTTTCTGGGAATGTAATAGGTTAAACATAGTAGGCTGTAAACTGCTTTCCTATTTGCCTAAATAGCTGACAGTAGATTATTTAGTAGAAAACTTTCGCCAGAAGTGCTATAATGGTGAGATGGCACCTTAATTAGCACTTTGGTGACTCTGGTTTAGTCGTGGTTACCAGGTTAGTGCTTGTTGAACCTTCATTTCTGGTAATGAAAATGGGAGACGATCCCCTCTCTTTCTTAAAAAAAGGGGTTCACCAGCCAAATTTAGATATTTATGACTTATAAGTGGAAACGTCTTGTGCAATAGATTTTGATAGGAAACCATGTTCTACCATCACATGATTACATCTGAATAAATATTGAATGCAATGGCAATTATTGATGACAATGAAGCAATAGGTAATTTTCTGGTTCAGTAGCTACTCACATTTTATCTGATTCTTGATAGTTGCTGTTTGAAGCAACTGCAAAAATTTGACCATTATGATTGAACGCTATCGATGCCACACTGCCTGAGTAGATAGGAATCTGCACAGGTAAAATACAGATCTAAATTATTAACCCGCCAACAGAAAAGAGGTACATATACTGATTAACTAAACTGCGTTAGGAAAATTGAATTGCTATTGCACACAGGATACAACAGCCAAGTTTCATTTATAGTTGTTCAAGACAGCATCCGTCATTTAACACAGAGAACCATAGGAATTAAGAACAATCCAATCTTGATCACTGGACATTTGCAGTGTACACTTCTGCAAAATTGCTCTAATATATATATAACATTAGAAATATTCTTTTGCAACTAAGTCCTCAGAAAATAGATGCTAACAGTATTTACAGAAGGCAATAGGAGAGATAAGTGAAAGCAGGGTGAGAGAAGAGTTAGCAGAAGGGCCTACAGGTAAGTCATTTCATTCTTAGTCAATTTTAAATTGCCACAATCAAAACAGTTGCAGACAATATGCTTTCACCTCAAGGATCACATGTTACCTCATGCAGCTTCTTTTTTGATTGAGCATCCCAGGCAATGACATATCCTTCATTATCTCCAGTAACAAAAGTTTTGTCACTGCCAATCAGAAACCAGTGTGTCCACATCACTTTGAGGTTCGTTTCAAAAAAAAAAAAAATCACTTTGAGGAACATGACAGCAGGAAGATGCACAAAAAAAAAATACAAAACATACAATGGATGAATTCCGATGCTATTAATGGGAACCATACTGGATCTTCCATCTCTAGATTTTGGATGACACCGGAAAACATATCTGCAAAAATACAAGTATCTCAATTAAGTTCTGAGGGTGAGTACTTTGGGCATCTATACATAATACATTATTATAGGACTTGTTTTGGTTCCTCTACATAAAACTTAAAAAGACGTCAAGATTGATTCATGCATCACCACCTTTTGTTCCAAGTTGGTCCTTTCACACACACACACACAAAAAAAAGAAGACAAACTAACTCAGCACATAAGAAATTTGTCTAAAAAGATATATCATGCAAAAAAAATTATGTGTTATTATTCTTGTCTTTTGGATTAGAATAAGTTTCTACATCACAGCAAATAGATATAGTTTGAGAGAAGAGGCCTGAAAATGTGAGTAAATTTCCACGCTATCTCTATTCAAATAAGAAATGATCTTCTCTTTATAGTGAATTAGCGATCATCGATTATTTGTTTTAAACATTTGCCATTGATTTCTCTAGTGAAAGCACAAAAAATTACCCCATATCACCATCGGTTCCACGATCAAAGTACTTCACTGCAACAACTCCATCCACAGATCCTGCTGCGTATCCTGGGAAAAAAAAGCCAATCATAAAGTTGATTATCTGTTGTTAAAAAATAACTGTTTTAGATAAACAAACAATCAGTAACATACCCCTCGAAGGTATTTTTAAGAGAACCAAATAATACATTAAAAACTTTGATTTCTTGCAGCATCTCACCTTGGAAGGATATAAAATAAAGAAAAGAATAAGTACAAGAACGTCTGAATGTACATATGTTTGATTTAAACGAGAATGGAGACTTCAACACATACCATCAACAATATCGTATGTTTGAATACTAGGTTACATGGGTGTCCCCATTCTCGAAAAGATATCACCATCTACAAGATGATGACCATCACTGGTAAGGATTTCTTTTTTCTTAAGGAAGAAGAAACAAAGAGGACTCTGGGCTAGGTTTTATAGCGGGACAACAATGGTATACAAAAAATATTTATAACAACTACTGTTGTTACAAATTTCATCTTCGCATTGAGAACTTCGGAAAGGAAACTAGTCTTAGCCTTCATTAGTATCAAGAAAAATATATAAGAACTCATAAATATAAATAGAAACCCTACCTTTCCACTCTGGAGAAGAGTGAAGGCTTCTTAAATGATATTCCACAGGGGAATCTTTTACTTTTACTGGTCCTATCAGGTTCCTCATGTCATAAATGTAAACTTCTCTCTCAATTGCTGCTAATATATACATTTCGCAGACTGAAAGTGATGCCACATCTGAATCCAAATTTTTTATGCTGTTCGGGTTCACATTTCTTGTTTGAGAATCCCAGAACATTAACTTTTTGTCAAGGGTAGCAGTTACAACTTGACCTGATAAGAACACGACACAACAATAAACAAAATTAATAAGTAAAGGTTGCCATTTCTATTATGAAACTCGCTAAATAGATTCGACGCAAAAAATAAAAAGAACTCACTAAATAGATAATTATTACAGGAATCCATTTACAAATACCAAAAAACTATAGTCACATACTAACATAACTTTCTTTCCTAGTATCATTATTATTATTTGCGTACAGAAAATGTCAGATGCTGAAAACTTTTCAGCAAATAAGGACACATAGGCAGGCAGTGTTAAAGTTTTCACCTATTGGATGCCCGGGCCAAGCGTCCATCAAACCAAGAAAAGCATCAACGCAATGAACTGCCCCTTACCAGTTATCTGGGAGAACTCGATGCAGGAAACCACTTCGTGGTGTTGCCCAATAGTACCTTGAGCCCCTGAATGCAAGTCATACCTGAGAACATTTCCCAAAGTACTAATACATAAAATTTCCATATTTAAATTATATAACATGGAGAATGGAGCATTGCTTAGTATTCGCACGAAATGCTACATATAGAATTCAATATCAGTATAAACAACCTAATAGGACTAGTGCCGTCATGCACCCCACAACAATACATGCGAACACGAGCAGATAACTCTTAACTTGGTCCAAAATTCAGCAGATAAAGATCATCTAAGGAAATGAAGCAGTGAGCATATTAACTAAGGGTGAGTTCCAAACATATTAATCCATTTTGAAGTTTTTTTTTAAGCTATTGGGTCCTTCGTTTTCCGTCTGCAAATTTCTCGAACTGCTAAATGCTAGTACCTTTTTTTTTTTGGCAAAAAAAGTTTCTGTCGGAAAGTTGCTTTAGAAAACATATTAGTCCATTTTGAAGTTTTTTTAAGCTAATACTTAACTAATCATGCACTAATCCGTTGCTCCATTTTACGTGCGTGGGGAGGGGTTCCCATCTTGCACTGCCCAACGTACAACACCATCGCACCACCGATTGCAGCCCACTTTCATAGGAATGTTACCTGGTTATGGATCCATCGGAGCCACCTGTGAACGCCACGGCCTCATCCTGGAAGCAGCAGTCTAGAAGCGCCGCCTCCGATTTCGCCTCCATCCGGAGCTCGGACGCGTCTGCGTCGTACAGCCTCAGCCCCTACGGAACAAATCCCACCAAAAGGGGAAGCAAAAAAAAAAAAAAAAAAAAAAAAAAAAAACACTACTCAGGCCTCTCCGTCCTCCTCCGATTTCGCATTTTCACGGGTTGAGACAACTCAAAACCGGAAGCTCGCAAACAATTCAGAGCCCGCCCAGGCTCCTCCTACGAACTGGACCAAATCAGAAGCACCAATCCATCCAACCCAAACGGCGAACCCACCCTAAATCACGAGAGGGGATGAGGAGGAGAAGGAATCTCACCGAGTCCCACGAGGAGACGAGTAGGTGGTTGGAGGACGGCGCGAACCGAAGCCTCGAGGCCGCGCCGGCGACGGCGCCGCCGCCCTCACGCCGCCGCCATCCCATCGATTCACCGCCGATGCTGGATTTGCTGCGAGTGCCGAAGACTGGAGCAGAAAAGCAGAGAGGGTGGTGGGGTTTTGAGTTTTGAGTTTTTAGCCGCTCTTTTTTTCCATTTTTTTCCCGCTGGTGAACTTGCCTTGTCCGTGGGCCGCAGCAAGCAGGCCACCTGCTGTTGGGCCACCTTGGCCCAGTAATGTTGGGCTTTCGTGTTTGGGCTCCGTCGATTAGTTTGATTTTATTTTGTTTTTTAACGTTAAAACCAAATATATATTTTTTTGTTTGTGAGTCCCTTTTGGTCTGGCATGTAATTTGCCAAATTAAGATCCGGTTTGGAATGTTTGTATAAAGTACACCGCATGTATTGAGTATTTGAATCTAGGTAAGTCAGGGTCAAATTGTTTGACATACCAAGTATGTAACACACATCAGATAGGAAAGTAAAGTATGTGTTCAGAGTCGATAAACACACGCTTTTGATTCCATCCGTGGACATATATTTTGACGAAAATGCATTTATATAAGAGCTGTTATTAGCACATAAAGGTTATGATCAAACTCTCTAATTCCGCAATTAATCCAGAAAGCAACATTCAGGTGACAAGATTGCATCGTTTATTGCCGCTTTGAACACGTTTTTGTGCTCCATTTATCAACCTCCTTTTGATACAGCCATACACCGAAGCATCACTTGCAAGCTGACCAAAAACTACAAGCATGCAAGATTCAGGGAATTGGAAGAATCAGTTGGTATTTCAGTTTCTGAATATTGGCAATTCAGCACATGCATAACCTGCTAAAGCATAGTACACTCATACAGGCTAGAACTCTCATTTGTACACCCATTCTGCTGCTACCATTCTTCATAGGCTTTTCTTCAGATATCAGCCAGAGTTACATCCCTGGCAATTCTCATAACGAATCATACCATATCTCATCGGAACAGCTTAATACAATGTTGTTGCAGAAATATCTAATGAACTAATTTAAGAATTTCTTATTAAAAATGTACACCATATCTCAACCCCAAAGCATGAAAGTTGGGAGCCCAAATAGGCCAACGAGGTATGTGCACTCATGGCTATACTTACCTTCTTATACCACTCCATCAAGATCTCTACTACAAATCCAAATATAGTCCGATGTTTTCTGTCGGCATCTTTTCAAGATGCGGCAGAAATGTTGTAGCCTGATGGACACCTCGGTCTGCGACAACGTCTCGTTGTTCGCCCCCAACCAATGATCCCCCTATCACTAGCTTCTATCTCCGCAGCATCTGGCTTTGCAGTATCCGGTTTTGCCGGTGGACTAACCGGGACTTCTTCTTCCTCTATAGTTTCTGACAGATTCTTGCGAGGTTTTCTTCCTCTTGGCCGCCCACCATATCTTCCTCGCCTAGTTAAACTTGATTGCCAAGATCCACCAGATGCCTGTACTAACCCCTCAAGTAACTGAATGTCCTCTATGATTTCAGGTCTCGCAAGTGATGTAAGGCCAGGCAAGATATCTTTCTGAAAATCGCGCTTCTGCCTCCGCCTCCTTTGCTGGCCTCGTTTTGGCTTAGTGAGAAGGTTCACTGATAATCCTGCTTGTTCATCATTTGGTATTTCAGGAGCCTGTGGCCTGCTCCAGTACTCATCAATCTTGGTCTCTTCCAGCTTCAGTGTCAACGATTCAAATGAATCCAGACCATCATCACTGGAATTATTCACGCAATCATGGGCTTCTGCTTGCTCAACGTGGTCATCAGTGCTTGATACAGCAAGATCTGCAAACCACTGCAGCATATCATCAGGCGTCTCTGCAATTGTTGTCACATGCATGGACAAAGCAACAATGCTCTCTGCTGCAATTTTAGTGCATGTAAAATGTGCATCATCAGCCTCCTGGGTTACATCAAGTTTGCCAGAAGGAGAACATTCCTGATTAAAATCCCAGGCCACACCTTCTTCACAAGCAGGCACTTCTAAATCAATGACAAATTTGCGTTTACCATGGTTGTTCTGTAAGGAGACCACATGGCATTCATGTGACACCACAGACGACTCTGAATTGTCTTCATTTGGTGCATCATCATTCAGATCAATGAAATTCCTTACAGGAGCACTGCTTTTCTTGTCACCTCCATTAGCAGCTTTATCATCTCCAGGCACATATTCCTGGCATAGAACAGGTAAACATGTAGCACTCTCCTGAGTCGTATTACATGCCACCTCAGTTCTAGTGGTAATGTCCCCGAACGCCTCATCCTTTTTAATCCCGCAATCCTGGGATTCCTTCTTAACCCCACAGTCTAGGGATGTTGAAGCAGAATCTGACAGGCTATGAATAGTCAAAGCCACTTCTTTCCTATCAGTATTGCTGTTCAGATCGATTACAATCCTATTTGAATGGGCAAAAACCTTCCTTGGATTTTGCAAATCTGATGGGCGAGTATATGTATCTGTTGTTTTTATGAGCCACGGGAACCCACTGGCTTTACTCTGTGGTAAGCTACTAACGCTTCCCCCATCTTGTTCTACAAGACAATCTTCCTGTCCATCCGATAATGCTTCATTCAAGTTAAAGTTCTTTGGGCCCTTGTCATTTGCAAAATGAGGATTCTCACGATGCCGTGCTGAATGTTCAAACATCAAGCACTCAGTTTGCTCCTCGTCACTTGAAATTGCCACCTGATGCTGTGGCCTTGATGCACAAAATGGATCAAGTGCAAAACCTGGACAGTTGCCATCTAAGTCCTCATTCTTCTTCACCTTAAGAATCGAAGTTCCAATGCTTTGGTTCACAGTTGAAGAACCTTTGAAGCTTGGAATCGGTTGGAATGTAGCGTTATTGATAGCACTGCTCCTTGGATCTACCGTACAGGAACCTATCGGGGAAGCACCTGAAGGATGGTCTATGTGAGGAATAGACATCGGAGGAGCAAGTGCACCAAGACTTGAATTATGTGACCGATCAAGCCTAGGAAAATTATTGATGGCAGGGGCTTCCAGAGGACTTCTTGCAAACCATCCAATTGAACCATTTTGACCTTGGTGAAAAAACTGGTTATTGCTTCCAGATCTCCCATCAACACCTTTCATGGACATTTGTGGATTTGCATCGATGTATCTGGGTGTGAAAACATGTATGCTGCTGACCTGTTTACCTGATGGATGAAGCAAGAGACAGAATAAATGTTAAGACATTTAGACTGGATCGAATTAGTTGTAAGAAAAAGACCAGTAAACAAATGTGCCAGCTACTGAAAAGAGCATCCAGATATGCTTCCTAGGCTCTATGCATAATGATACCAAGTGTCCACATGTAGTAGAGACTAAAGGCAACATATGAAACACACACAAAAAACGGATAATGCAGTGCATTCAAACACAAGTAGGTTACGGTATCAGAAAGAAAAAAGGGTTACAAGTTTAATCAACAAAACAAGAATGCTAGGAAGCCACAGACAAGAAGTAACTATTAATTTATCAATTACTAGATTAATGCAGAACTACAGGACTAGAAAAAACCAACCTGCACACTATATGGTCCATGTTATAAATCACATCTATCAGGTCAAAGCGCTGACTGAACGAAAAGAAAGGTTTAAGGTCATGACTCATGAAGGTGTTCCCACCACAATCAAGTATAGCATGAGAATGAGAAACTAGCATAGTTAAAGGAAACACAGTTTTGAATGTACAGGAGAGAGCTATTACACACAACTGAGACTTGAAACTCAATATATTTATCATTTTCATTAGAAAATTAGAAAAATGTACTAATGGTAGTACTGTATTGACCATAGTTACAAGGACGTTGGAATCTAGTCACTCTAGTATCATGGTACATGATAAAAAAGACTTTTCGTCCCAAATTCCACAATGAACCCATACCATGCACACAAATTTGTTTCCAGTAAAACAAATCTGGTAAGTATGGTATTAAGATTTTTATCGTCCAAACATAAAAATGACTCATCTGGCCATGAATAAATAAGTTTGCATAATGCATATCATTACCTTTATCAATCAACTGTTTCTCCTCCTGCCTTGTCTTGGCATTTGCAGCAAAGAAATTTGAGCTTGTTCCTTCATCCAAATGTTTCTCTTTGGAGTATTCTTTATTGTAATTGAAGTTAGCTGTGCTTGGTCTCAATATAGATTGGTGCCATGAGTTTTCCAAGGTATAGGAAAGACCTCTGGATACTGACCCGTTAGCTCTACCCATATATGTGCCTGTAATTGGCTCATTCAGGTCAACAACTTGCCGGCCTCCTACATTATTTGTAGCATGCAATCCTGAGGTTGAACTATTATCACTGAACCTCCCTAAACCTTCCGGACTAACTAATGTGAGGTCAGCATTATTCTGAGGTTTTTTGTCTGGTGCTACACCAAGGAAATCTATAGGGCCATTATCTGATGCATTGTCATCATCAACATAATGATCAGCTGAAAGCTGAAGGTCAAAAGTGCCTTGTCTGGCGTTCAAAGCAACATCGCTTGGGGGGAATCCATTTGGAGAGGACTGTACACTGCCTTCTCTAAGGAACTTCAAGGGATGATTCATAACACCATGCTCTGCAATAGAAGCCTTTTTGTATGTTATGGACATAGGAGGTGTCTGAATCGGCCAACTCATCTTTGCACCATTTGGTGGAAGCTGTGATGGTGAATTCGTCTTTGATGCATCTTCCAGCATTGGGTATGCATATATATCTTTGTTTTGATATTGTTTCATCAGGTCTCTCTGTATTTTGTAAACCCGGTGCAATTCATACACCTGGATATTGGCAGGATTGTCAGGTATGACACAAGGAAACATGAGGGGGGAAATGAAAATTACTGCTGTGCTGTTTTGCCTTATAATGATGGATTAAGATGCTTATGTAAGTCATGTCAGGATACTCACTTGTTGCCTAAATATAGCTTCATGTTCAAGCATAGTACGCGTGAGCATCTCTTTGTCGTATTCTGAATAACCATTTGCTGGTTTTGTCATGAAGCCGTTGCACATATGACCATTCGACATCTTCTCATCATGGTATGGAGACCACCTACCATTTGCATCCATGTTGAAATCCCCCATGGCATAATATCCAAGCATGTAATTGTCACCTTCTACCTTTGCTCCCATTCTTGCTAATCTATTCAACAGAACATTCAAAATTTTGAATTATACAAAGTGAAACAAGACCAGTGACCACTTTTGCAATATCAACCTCAAATATGGCAAAACAACAAATGGGCATTTTTAATTGTCTTGAAGAAGGAAACAGAAAGAGTAAACTGGAAACTAACACGATGGTCAACCATAAACGCTGAGAAAGACAGAACTTCACTTTCATGGTTTGTAGTACATTTACAGGCATAATGCCAAATCACATTTTCTTACAACAAATTTGAGAAGCACAAAAGCTTCAATACAAGTAACATATGCATAGTACCTACTCACAGGTAATTCTAAGAGCATCACCCTAAGCAACAATTCAGCAAAGGAAAATTGATAAGATTTAAGACGATCTGATCAGCTAAATTGTGGTACTTAAAATTGGCAGCAAGCAGCATAAGTAGAGCAGCTAAGTAATGTCAAACAGAGACATGCAAAAATAAGTTATTTCAAGCTTCCATAGAATAAATACCAAAACAAGACGCCTGCATTGATCATATACGATCCCCCGTTGCCGTGGAATGGAACCAGCCTGTGAGGGTTTTGCAATCTTCGCATCAAGTGCACCAAGTCAAAAATTGGAGAGTCGACACAACGGAAATATACAATGCGACTCTTCACTGTTCTGAACTGATCAGCCAAATGGATAGCTCAACCTATCCAGCTGTATGATCAAGCAATATTGCTTCCCAATTCGAATGGTGCTTCAAGAAATATCCTGTTCAAGAAATACTGCAGTGAGTACTACGATGATCTACCAAACAAAATACGAAAGTGTATCGTAGCACGGATGAAACACAATATCAAAGCTCACCATTCCTATCTAATATTCCCCCCAAAAAACGAACTTTGCATCGAAAGAAGCAGCTTACATTTTTAAGAAATTGAAGGAGAGTAGTTCAGTTTTTTTTCCCATTCAAGAGAAGACATAGCGAAAGAACACTAAGCTATGGCGTGAGCCACTAAAGCCTACGATGATCTTCAGGTGGTCCTATCACTCGTTTCCAAATGTGAGCTTCTAGGAGAAGTTCGCAACTTTTTTTTCCTGATGCTACGATCGAATTCAAGCATTCCCAGACAAGGCCATCTGATCTGAGAAGGCAGGCGAGAGCGGAGGCGAAGAAATCCCATGAAATCTGGGTGCCCCCCAACTTGCCTTCTCGAGCTCAGGAGCCCAACTTGACCGGGGATGTGGCCTCCACGAGCAAATCCAGCGTCGCAGAGCTCGAGGCCAGGTGTATCCCTCACGCGGGGACCTCGATCCGGGGCGGCTTCCGATGGATCCACTGGATCTGCGGCTGCCGGCCCCGACCGAGACGCCGGATCTGGGTGACGACCTCACCGCCGGCCGCCGCGGCCGGAGAAGTCATGCATGGATGGCGGCGGCGGCGGCGCGGCTGTCGGCTCGTCGTCGTGCGGGGGACAATACAAGTCAACCCCCCTCGATACGCGGTAGCTCAACCAACTCGGACAAAGTCGCTCCCCCCCTCTAAAAATCACGCCTTTCAGGGGAGAAAGAAAGAAAGAAAGAAAGAAAGATTTTATCCATCGCCATCAGTTCATCAAAAAAGAAGTCGAAATTTTCACCAACTTCAACCGAAAATTTCACCCAATAAACCCAGAGCGCAAAATCGAATTGCCCAAGCAGAAAAGGCAGGAAAACCGCACGGTTTTTTTTTTCTTCTTTTCTTTTTTTTTACAGCAACAAAAGCATCACACAAGTGATAAAACCCAAGCTCTCATAACATTTGGTTCACCTCGACGACGCTCGACGCACCGCGCTGGAGAGGGTTGAGCCTGACGACACGCAGCATCCGGAGGACGAACAGCCTCGCAGGCACCACCACGGCCATGTCCCCGCTAGAAACCCAGCATCAAAGAGTCCCAGGTTGACCTCAAGAGGCAGGATTTTTTATGGGCTAAATCCGAACCGAAATTCCAGAGAAAGAGAGAGAGAGAGGCGATCGATCGAGGTGGATGATAATTGGATTCGATGGGCCACGGAGGAAGAAGAACAAGCAAGAGGAGGAGGATGAGGAGTAGGGGGTGGTTGGTTCTTGCTGTTGGTGTTGTTCTTGCCTCAAAGAATGACGACGCACTTCTTCTTTCTTCTCCTTCTTCTCCCCCAAAAAAATAAAAATAATGAAAATTTTCTCCTTTTGTGGGGTTCTTGGATGGGTGTTGTTTGGTCCCTTTCTCTCTCTCCTCTAAGGAAGAGAATGGAACGACCTTCTAAACTACGAGCAATCACAGCAGATTTGTTGGCATCTGGTCTTTTTATTCTCTCTCCTCCTCCTCTTAGCTCTTCCTGCTGATCCTTCTCACCCACTCTCTTTCTCTCTCTACCCTTCTCTCACTTTCTCTCTCATCAAGAATTAATGTTTCCTAACATCTTCTTTTTTTCCTGCGCACCTGCTGCTGTCTCTTTCATAATTTCGGTGTGAAAGTAATGCATTTCAAGCCGGATTTAATTATGGAGGGGAGTCTTGTTAAGGATCTGATTTCCCTGTGGGATCATCAGACCAGACAGTTGTTGTTTAACTTGATGCTGGCTAGACTAGTTATATTATCTCTGTCCCTTTCGGTCAGTGAGCCAGTGAGGATTGGGACTTGAGAATCTGGCAATCTGGCGAGTGTCCACTGAACACCTCCTTCAGTTTCAGCTTAGCTGTTTCTGCCATGTGGGGCCACCCCGTCAGTCTCACCAAGAGGGAGCAAACATCATGAGCTTTTCACCGCTTCACCGATTATTGTCGTGGATTATTTGTTCCACCTCTAAAGTTTCTTTCTTTTTTTTTGCAAAAATACATACATATATATATATATATATATACACACTACCGATCCATTATTTGACTATTTCAGGAACTTAAGGGTCTTATCTTTTCGCTTATACTTATACTTATTAGCCAAATTTTGGATTTTCAACCTTAAATTTAGAGCTGATTTTGAGATTTTTCATCGAAGTTTTTTTTTCAATTTTTACTTTTAGATCGCTAAGAACCCGTATAAAAGTTTTATTCACAATCGCTGGCTCCATAAGATTTTAAGAATCAGCTGGTTAGTAATTAGATTCTAAAAATCTACTGAGATGGGTTTTCAAGCTTGGGGCTTACAATTTTTTACTCTTGTAATTCTATAGTTATGAATTCTAAAATTTTAAGTGATAATCTGAAGAGGGCTGCTACAAAACGGGATCCTGTTGCAACGGGATAGACATATTAACTATTTTCTTACACGAGTATCACAGGTATCAGGTTCTAGGTATCACAGGTACCGGGTAACAGGTATCACATGTATCGAGTACTATGTAGTTGGTACCACAACAGGTATCAGGTATCAGTTACTGTCTCATAGAAGGGTATCCCGTTCCAACGGGATACCGTTGTGTAGGTTTTCTGTAATCTGAATGGTTTCGGAGGCCGAAGATTTCGGGAGAAGTTACAACAACTAACTCCTCTAAGTAATATTCTCTCTGTCCCAGAATATCATAAGCTTTCGTTGGATAGGATGAGGCATATCTCGGTACTACGAATATGGACATACCCCTCCGTCCAAAAAAAAAGACCAATCCTAACAATGAATCTGGACATTTTTTTTATGGGACGGAGTAGTATATGTATCATCCAACCAAAACTTCTCATATCTGTTACGAAACTAAGTTAGTTTGTGTTAGATTTAAATATCTAATGCATATCCGTAATTATGAAGATAACCGATCAATTTGTCTGATTGATTCACTAATCAATTGTCATCTCATCCTCATTCTCCGTGATCTGGACCGTCCAACCGGGCGTCATACGATATGAAGCTTTTTCCCCCCCAGCTCATGTTGCTGCTAGCTTCTTCTTGCTCGTCCTCGCGACGGCGACCCGGCCGGTTTTGGTTTGGGCGTGGGGATTTGCCGATTCGGCCTCGGATTCCTCGAGCTGAGCTGAGCCAAGAGGTAGGAGAGGCGTCCGGTTTCCAATACGTGAATGGAACACAGATAGCTCGGTCCCCTATCGGGGCAGCGAGGCAAACGAATGCTTCCATCACAAGGGATAATAGCACATTGATTGTTCAACACAACAAGAAGATCATGCTGGAAGAATTAGAAAAGGAAAAAAGAATGAAAATTTACGCCGCACGGTATGGAAAAACTTATACTATGATGTTGGGATTTTATTTATAAAAAAAGTAGTCCGAAATATAATCGAGAATCATGACTGTAATGCTTGTGTGACCTAGCGATAGCACGGTTAGTGTGAAAAGTTTAAGGTTTACCGATAAAAGTTGAACGGATTATTACAATTCCAGTAAGGCAAAAGAGATAATCAAGATATGTTACTATTGTTCGGTTAAGAAAAAACCGTAAGATTATCGAGATATGGCAAAAACTGCTCTAAAGCCGTTTGTACATAAGAATTGGCAACTCCGTACTGTTACTCAACAGGTTACCCACCTAATATTTAATATTACTGATTACACGGGCCCTGTTGGATCTCTTTTATTAAAACACCGATATGGATATAACCTGCCATTATTAACCGGCACAAAGTACAGCAAAAATTTCCATACCATTTCCTCAATCGCAAACTTGGATGAAAATTGATGCGGTCGCACTGCAGTTCAAGATATTTAGCCGGGCACCGCAGAGCCTGTGGCTCATATAGTCGTATTGATGTCGGTGTACTTTTTCAACCACACTTGCACATGTACAGTTAGCAGTAACAGCCTAGCAGGTCGGCCTTTTTCATTTCCGTATTTATCGGAATAGCTTTACTATTTAGTAATTATTACTCTATCCGTCCTAAAATATAATAATTTGATATTATAGCGATATATCGTAGATCAATCAATCTGGATAAAGGGTTATCCAGATTCGTTGACTAGGATAGAATATGTTCCATCAAGTTTTAGGTTACTATATTTTGAGACGGGATAATACGTAATTATAATAACAGTACATTAAATTTAGGAATAGAAATAAACTTACTAAATACTCCTTCTGTTCCAAATTATAAGGCTTATATATTTTTTTGCACGATCTATAATAACATACTTTGACCAGCATTCTTATTTCATTCTATAATCCCAACAAATATGAAATTAGCATCACATGTAAGTACTTAAAAATATGAATTTAGTGGTATAACATATATAATACTTAATATTGATATAATTAGTATGATTATTAGTCAAAATCTATCGAGTTTTATTTTCTTTAAAAAGGGATGCTCTATAATTTGGGACGAAGAAAATAATCCACGGCCATAGAAGAGTGAAGGAAATAATCCGAAGTAATTACCAGTAAATAATCCGTGTAAAAACAAGGAGCCGCATGATCAATGGAGGATGGGCTCGACCGGACCATCAATTAAATTGCGGTGTACTGGTGTGGTTGAACAGAGGTAGTACGAGCTCTTCACGGCACGGTACATATGTGCACCAAACAGTACACATGTATTTTTTTTTCTTTTGGAGTTATTAATGGCGATGTACACAAGCTGACCATCATTCGCATGTACCGGAAGTAGAGCACTGGTAGGGTGTCACTGTTCATAGGCCACGCCTGGGTGGTCGCGTTCCCTTGACGCGACGTACTGCACGCGACTGCGTACATAGGCACGCCTAGCTCACGTGCGTCTCTTATGATATAAACACCCTTCGACTCAGACAAGTTCCTTTTTGTTTGTATTAAAATAAGTTTGTTTTTAGTAATTAGCACATTAAAGTTTGTAAAAGCAGAAGATAGATGTATTGCGAGTAAATAAACAAAAGAATAATTACATTGTAATTTGATAAATGAGGTATTATATTTTTTTTTATTTTATATTGATACGTGTGAGATGGCGAAAATGAACTTTTTTGGATGGCGGAAGTATAATGCACCCTTCATCTGGATTTTCAGGCTTAAAAATTTATTCAGAAATACAAAGAACTTTGAGTATAGTTTTTTCGAAACCTGTCCTAAACATGTTTTTTTTTCTGATCAACTAAATTATAGCTCATCTTATCTTATAACAAGTATAATAAATTGACGCAAGTATAAATAATATGGTAAAAGTGACAACACCAAATTTGTGTTGGGTTGCATAAGATAGAGGAGAAGCTGGCTATATAGATGACTTGTGATATATTAAACTTATTCTTAACCTTAATTAAAATATGAACGGGATGTTTAGATTCTAGCCAAAATAAACCTTACTAAATTTTAACAATGTCAAAATTTTAGCAAGTTGACACTATTGCCAAAATTTTAGCAGGATTGTATTTGTATTTACCAAAATTTGGAAACAATCTAAATGTATGCATTTTTTGGTCACTTTGAAAAAAAAAATGGTACGGTTAAAAATGGCATCAATATCAACAGTCCCATAGAATCATTTATAGCGAAAAAGGCATGTAGTCTACTTGTTATGGTGACGTGAGTAGCTTCCCAAAGTCCCAAGTTTAAATTTCTATGTAAGCGAATTTTAAATTGAGTTATCTGATGGGATAAGTTCGACTAAGTTCTAAATTTAAAAAGATTGTATATATCCAATTGGATGTAGACGCTGAATAAAAATATACTCTTCTGAAAAATGGAATCTTTTATAAGAGTATTCGATATATTTGTCGACCGAGATAGTACTAGTTATATGTTGATTTTTTTTCTCCTATGGCTTTCTTTAGAATCAACTTAAACTTGTTTCACGCTCTCTTCACGCGTAAGCGAAAAAGGACGTTCGCGTGCACATGGAATGCATGTCGTGAAAATTCAAGAAAATAGTTTTCCGAAAGCTTGTTGTTCGGCATCTTCTTCGATATCCTAGTCACATGCATGATGAAACACATGACAGCGTAGTTTTTCTATTTGTAAAGGTCTCCTTTAAAAAAGGGTATTTGGCTCGACGAACTTGTTCTTTTCAAATCCCTGCAATCTGAAGGGCTAATTAGATGGTGACAAATCATTTATCACCATCTGTTTACGAGAAATAGTATGGTTTTAGCTACTGCTCCCTCCCTGTTATAGCATAGTTATTTTTTTTTCTGTCCTTTGCTGAAATGAACTGCTGCATATATTTAATTTATAGCAAAGTTAATAGTAGAATCAACTACTAGCTCTATATATATCTCTTGCCATATCATCTTCAATTAACCTATTTGCCTAATAATACAATAGCTAGCTATTTATTCAGACTACAGCATTAATACTTTATCCCACATCCATGTATTTGTTTTTCTTTTCTTTTCTTTTCTCTTCTCTCTTTTAACTCAACATAAATATAATGTGACAATTTTTGTTTGAGATCATTTACATCATCTTATTATATTACTTTCTATTTGACCCTAAAATATACTACACTCCATAGGAAAAGGACGGAGGATACGAGGAAGTGTATCCTTGAGCACGTGCTGATCCACGAGCTATTCTACCACTTTCAGAGAATACACTTGTTTTTTAAAAAACAAAGTTCAGAGTAGTGGTGAATTTTCTATTCGCGGAGTGAATTATATTGGTCATTTTAATGCTCTATAATCTTACTACCTTATACTATTGACTTCTGATACTTTTAGAGTATGTACTAAAAAAATTACATTAAAAATGGACACGGTGTTTTTCATAAGACAATATTGCTCAAAATCATGAATCAAGGTATGTGTTTTCTTCGACGGAACGGTATCCTCTGCAACTCTACCCTGGCACGTTGCTGTGGCAGAGGGAAACAATGTATCATTATCTGTATTGTGCACCGTTCGATCTGTAGTCGACGGTTCAAATCAAGCGTTAAAGCCATAGATAATTGACAACTATGCTACAATTATTTATGGCATTAATCTGCAATATGGTAATGCTACTACAGTACTGTCGGGAGTGTCTTCTCCGTCCCTCCTAAAATAAACAGATCTTATACGTAATACGACATTTCCTAATAATATCAAACGGTGGAAGTATAACACGTAATCTCTAAGAGAAAATGTATGCACACGGGCAAACACAATACACTGGAAAGTTACTATTTTGCGTACATCCAAGATACATGGACATTTGTTTGTGCATTGTACTGTACATCGACAATGATTGACTTGATTACGCTAATTAAACTCCATCATATCCTGTTGCAGGGCGAAATCACACTGTTCCACCGTACACACACGCAAACTAATTCACACTTTCACAGGACCCACACGCATAAATAAAGCGTACAGTACGCAATAAAACCAGCGCAAAAGAAAATTTTCCCAAGCGCTACCCAAACAAAAGTTGATACTACCTCCTTCCTCTCGTATAAGAGATATTCACTATTTTTATATAACATTTAACAACTCGTCTTATTTAAAAAAATTAGGTAAATATAAAAAACGAAAAGTTATGCTTAAAGTATTTTGGATATAAAGTAAGTCACAAATGAAAAAAATAATAATTCTAAAAAAATTTAAATAAGATGAATGGCTAAACAGTAAAAAAAAAGTCAAAATCCCTTATATTAGAGGACGGAGAGAGTATATGTCTTCTTAGTGGCCCAGTATCTACAGAAAATACACCGTACAAATTAAGAGCACGCCCATGCCATCCTGCCTGACTACAGAACTTGTACGTACATATATCCATCCATACATACGAGGAGTATAATACACCACATCAACGCTACAAACCGTACGTACAATTACTACTGTAGTACATCCGAGGAGTACTACACAACACACATGACATCCATAAATTCTTTGGGCAGGAGATACAGAGATACTACTACAGCGGTACAGCCAGCCAGGAGAGGCCTTTGGTCCCTGCAGGTGGGGCCCACCAGCAGTATCATACTATCATGTGCGTGTGAGTATAGGTCCATTTGGCACAATTTTAGCTCTTACTCTATCTCTTCTGCAGCAGAAGCTCAACCAAAGGCCACCCAAAAGGGGAATGGAGCTGTTTAGAGTGTTCTCACAAAATAAAATAAATTAGAGAGATAAAACTGGGTTCATGCAGCTTTATAACTCTACTCCAGATCTAATTACTGAAGTTAAATTTAGGAGTTTAATCCTTAACAAAATACTCTTTGTACTTCAAAAAATCCAACCCTAGCTTTCCAAGGTGGATTTAAGGAAAAGTCAAAGGATCAAAATACTCCTAATTAATAACAAAATTATATTGATGGATGGGTAGGTGAAAGGTATTAAAGATATAAAATTTCTCGATTTACGGATCTATGATACACCTCCGTCCCAAAAAATATAATCTTAGTCATAAACCTGAACACATGTGTCTTCAGATTCATTGTTACGACTGGTCTTTTTTTTGGACGGAGTAGTAGGTATTCCCTCCGTCCCAAAAAGAATCAATCTAAGATAGAATGTGGCCTATCCTAGATTGATCAATCTAAACAAAGGCTTGTCCAGATTTATTGTGTTAGGATATACCACTTCACGGAGAGAGTAAGATGGTAAAAATTAGTAATTTATTTTGGGATAAACTTTAAACTCTATAAGAGCAGGTACAATAGCAGGCTATAAGCCAGCTGCAAACATATTTTAAGCAGATAAATGAGAAGAGAGAAGGGCAGCGGGCTACAGATTTGTAGCCAGCTGTAGCACGGACTCTAAGACGCAGTGTGTGTATGACAGGTGGGATCAGGTATTAATAATGTAGTATGTAACTATCTATGAAGCTATTAGATTGGCTATAGATGAATTGTAGCTAGTAGTGGCTATACTATTAAACTTGCTCTAAATTAGTTTATTTCCTAACGGAGGGAGTGTGTGTGGGCGTGAAAAAGGACACGCATGTTGATGTTGGGGAGTACTGGTGGTACGACTAGTATCTAGTGGCCGGGTGGCAGTTTGGCACCCTACCATTTCCTGTGAAAGCAACCAACTCTCTTGGAACTTTGGGCCCACTTGTTGCAATGGGAATTGATATCTGTAAGTTATCATGGGATGATGGGATTGGGAACAAGATTAGCATAGTTATTTTTTTGAGATTAGATTATATTATGTGATATACAGTTGACAGTAAAAAAATATTGGTAGCTGGCGTGGTTGGCAATGTTTAGTAGACTCGGTAAGTTTGTGATGCAGAGCACCTGTGTTTATCCCAAAACAACTGGCTGTTATACCAGGGAAAACGCCAACCGGTTGGTTGGTGGTGAAGACTGAAGAGGTATCAGATTCTGGTCCCGTTTGGAGCTCGAGAAATCTATTGATTCTTACGGCAATCGAACTGTTTGTGTAAATTTATACTCCATTCGTTATAAAATATATAACGTCGTTCAAAATTTTTAGCACTATAATAATGTATCTAATTTGATATTAGGCTACTATATTTTAAAATAGAGGAAATATATTTTAAAAACGGAGGGAGTATATTACACGTGATAATAATTTCTTGCCCATTTACAGAGTACCAACTATAGTGTCACCAGTTGTACTTGTAGGTTGCAACTTTTCAACTGGTGTGGGAGCCACCGAGCCAGTGTGCCGTGAAAAGCAGTTTCAAGAAAAAAAAACATAAGTACTACTATTAGGGTTAAGGTTATATAACTCGCTCCATCCATCCAACGAGTGTTTAGATCGTAGTGATAATTAGATATGGTTATATATATCATTAGTGTAAAGGGTTAAAGTTATCATTTCCTTTTTACCATGCCTTAAAAAATGAGTCATACTATTGTCACCATAAACTGAAGATTATCATCACACCATAACGACATGACGTACGGTGCACTTATTATGCTCCTCCTACTTTCAACAAGGGATTTGTTAAAAAAGTGAGAATTACAAGTGTCTACTTGAGTAGCATTTGCACATTTGGAGATGTGCAAAATGGAAACCCAAAAGGTCCAGGAGGGGGAGGAGAACCCAAAAAGCTTGTCACAAGAAAAGTATAGCAAGCAACAAGTTTAAGCACCAGCTTTACCCTGCTCACAACTTTATCTGGCCAGTGGCTGATTTAATCACATATACTATCAAACAGTAGTGGCACTCACACACACATACTCCTACACACACAGTGACACAGACAGACAGGCAAGCAAACACTCCATGACAAGAGAAGGAGTAGCTTTGCAGCCTTTCTTCTTCCTCCTCCTTTTTAAGCCTTTTAGCTCCTGTTGGTTGGCTTGAAAAGCTCCAAGTCTAGGGTTCATGTGGCTGCTGAAGAAAGCACTGGATCTTATCCAGGAATTGCTGCCGTTTTGCTGAGTGCTTCTGATGAATTGCTTTATTTCCCTTTTCCAATGTGACATGGTAGTGGTAGAATGGGTCATGACATTCTTTCTCAATTGTCCATTTGGGAGAAAGGATCTAAGCAGCAGCTTGACTGGTTTTCTTCAGAAGTTGTGTCACTTGCCTTTGCATTGACACCTTTGCAGTAATGGAAATGATAATGATTGTGGAATTAGAGGACGCCTAACTAATTGCCCTGTCGGCACATCTCTCCTCTGCAAGATACTTATGTTCTGATCAAAGGTCACGTTCAGATCTGTTTTTTTTTTCCCTCAACACAGCGGTTGCGTAAGATTTTGATACCGAAAGGGTCAAACACAATAGATTTGTAGGGCCCACGTGCTTCAGAATTTTCTCTTTAAGAAAATGTATTATTTTAAAAAGATTGTCCATTGTGATGTTTTTATTCAAGAAAATACTAGTACATGTGTAATATGTCATACTAGGTGGAGACTTTGTTAGAAAAAAAATCATCTTATTCATTGAATTATTAAAACAGATTATTTGTTCTACGCTTCAAGAAGTACACTTCCTTAAAAACTTTCTTGAACCGTATAACTTAGATCACTCATTTTAAACTATTTATTTACTTAAATTTCTAATATATTTGATTGAATAGTACAATTAAGTTAAATAATCCATAGCAATAATCTAAATCAAACAGAAAAAAAAAAAAGAGAGAGTCGAGAATAACCCATGCTCAAAATGCTCACAAGCACTACTGCCACTACAACTCTAAACAAGCCAGCAAATCTAAAAGGAAATAAAGAAATGGTGGTTTGGAGTAACATGAAAGGCAACGAACACGAACTTTAGCTGTTCATAATCAAACAACAAGTAGGCGGCGAGTGTGCAATCATACGGATCACGAGATCCGAGCAAAGTTAAAGACTTCTCACATGACAGGGGGCACTTGTGGGCCCCACACTGCCAGATTAGAACTGGCAAATTTAGGTTACGCATTTAATTCCTCCCTGTCCCTGCACTGCCCCTGTCCAGCCACACACATCAAAACACACAACACACATCGGCCACAGAGAGAACTCTGAAGATTACTGTGATGGCTAAGAGCAAGGGTCAATCTAATAGCTTATTTATATAATAGTTAATTATAAAAATATACTACACATTAATACCGGTCCCACCTCTTATACACACATAACATCTTAAAATTCGTGTTGCAGCCTACTATAAATCTATAGCCCGCTTTCTTCTCTCTCTTCTCTTTTTCTCTGGATATATGGTTATAGCCGGTACCTGCTATAAGCCAGTGGAGTACCCCGGTCAACAACTGAACGGTTCAGTCATTCAGAGTTTCAGACAGTATACTCCGGTCCTGTGCTGCTTTGCAACTGCAACATCCTGCATTGCTTGTCTCAGTACTGTGCAGGGAAAAAAAAAACTGCAAAGGCTGCACTAATCCTGAACCCGCCCGATCACACCAAATATTTTTTCAGTTCTTGTCCTTCTGCTTTCGTCTACTGTTACCTCTTAATAAATATTTTTAAACCGTTAGGAGTATAAATACTTCCATGGTTGATTTTTGAATTGCTTGAATTCTACTTATGTTGTAATCCCTCCGTCCCATATTATAAGAGATTTTGGTTAGATGTGATACATTCTAATACTAAAAATTTAAACATAGAGTACGCCTAGATTCATAGTTCTAGGATGTGTCACATTCAACTAAAATCTTTTATATTATGGGACGGAGGGAATACCTGATTGGGTAAAAATGCTCGAATTCTAGCATATTTGAATCAATATACTAAATATTTATATCTGAGGCAATATCTCTAAAGTTCTCGACTCTATGATAATTTTTGTGAAAACAATTCATTTGCTTCTCTTCTACTACTACTCCGTAGTTAATTTTCATTTTTTAGCCTAGTTTTTCATCTGATGATCGATTCAACCTCGGATAAAAAAGATACACCTCAGAAAAAACAACTTGAAAAAGTTTCCATGGATGCGTGTAAGCTGCAACAAGGTGAGCAGGGAATCAGTTTGGATCTTCTACCACTCATGACAAATGTTTACTGCTAAGTCTGCTATGGACATAGGTGAGCTATGTAAAAAATGGATGCAGACAATTTTTTTGAGAGAACGGCATGGAATTGGAAGACAGCCCAGGGGCATGGATGGACAGTGCAGAGAGAGAGCTTTTTAGCATTCGTGGTGATCCGGAGAACTCGATGATGGCGACGCCTCACGTCCGACACTTAACAACGCTAGCTACTAGCATCTATGCATCGGCCAATGATGATCACTTAACAAAACTGGCCGTCTAGATCGATCTTTGCCCTGTTCTTGGAGCAACTCATCGTCTCGGTTTCAGTGCTTTGTCGTGTCATCTTCTTTTCTATTCTGATTATTGGTCCTGTCCTTAAATAAAAGGGTAGTAAGATATCTTTCACCCATTTGTTGAAGAACAAGAAAGGTATTCCCTCCATTGGTAAAATATAAGGGCTCTCCAGTCTCTAACATCGAACTTTAACCACCAATTGTTTCGAAGTATATTGTCATTGGTAGTGAGACCTACTTCACAGTTCCAAAAAAAATTCACTTTTAGACACAAATCTATAGATATATTTTGTCAAAATCCGTGTATAAGAACGATGAAGTTTTCCCGAGACGGAGGTAGCACTATATCATATGAAAATGAATGTACATCTTAATAAGAATTCAACCATACTATTTTATATCACAAAATATATTTTTCTAATTGATTGCTAGTTGTCAAAATGTAGTTTAAATACTTAAATGCGTGCCTTGTACTCCCTTTATCCCATAATATATAATATAATAACCTTGATACTTCCTATCTGGATATGTATTAGAATGTGTCTCATGCAGTACGAGGTTATTATATTTTGAACGGATGGAGTATTTTCCAAGGGAGGGAGTAACGTGGTGTGCAAAAAGTTTAGATAAATGGTACAATGTGTCTATAGTTATGGGCCTATATCTACTAAATCCAAAGTTAGTATTTGTCTTGGAGGCATGTTTCATCTGATTTCAATGGAAAAAAGTCCAGTTTGACTCCCTTAAATGTCGGCTGAATCTAATTTGTACCCCTTAACCAGAAAACTAGATAGAATGACTCCCCGAACTATTGAAACCAGCGCAATTTAACTTCCTTAGTGGTTTTGCTGACGTGGCGGTGTTGACCTGGTCTTAGTCCCACGTGGCGCTTACGTGGCATAGGAATTAGAAAAATATCAGTGGGACCCATCTATCATTAACACACAAAATTATTATTGTGGGACCCACAAACATGTGGGGCCCACATGTCATCCCCTTCTCTCCAACTACTCTTCCCTTCTCCCATTCTCCTCATCCGGCGGCAACTTCCCCATTCTCTCTCCTGGCGGCGGTGTGGAGGCAAGGTGCGGAGATTCGGATGCGGCGTGCAGGCCGGTCGAGGTGGCGGCGGTGGTGGCGTGGAAGAGGCTCGTCGCCCCCCCCTCTCTCCCGGCGGCCATGTACGGCGAGGAGGACGGCGCGTGGTGGGGCAAAGATGTTGGCGCTGGCGATGGAGGCGGCGGCCCGAGAGCCAATGCCCTCGCCGTCGGGCCCTTGCCGCTGCGCCCTTGCTGCCGAACACCGCTGTCGCTAGCGCCGGCCAGAAGGGGCCGAGAACCCCACCGCCTTGCCCAACCTTCCCCACTACCGTTGTCATCACCGGATCTGGAGGATAAGAGGGGACGGACGGAGAGGAGGGATGGAGCTCGGTGCGGGCGAGACGGGGAGTTTGGTGGGGGCGAGACGGGGAGTTTGGTCGGGGCTCCATGTCACCGGCGTGAGGAGAGAAAGAGAGAGAAGGGAAAGAGGGATGAGAAAGGAGGGAAAAGAGAGGATGGCACGTGGGCCCCACATCCAATGTGTCCCACAATTTTTTTGTGTGAGTGACAAATGGGTCCCACACATATTTTTTAAATTTGAGTGCCACCTAACCGCCACGTCAGCGCCACGTAGAAGGAAGACTGGGTCAATACCGCCACGTATGCGCTACGTCAGCGAAACCGCCCTCCAAAACTGCCGAGGGAGTCAAATTACACCGGTTTTAATAGTTCAGGGAGTCGTTCTATCCGGTTTTGCGATTTAGGGTCATGGATTAGATTCAGCCGACATTTAAGGGAGTCAAAGTGGACCTTTTCCGATTTCAATCAGGCACTGGCCGAATGGGCTTCTCGGCTTCATGTAGCCCATGAAAAGGCCCAGATTTTGATCCAATCTGGGTGCAACTTGCAAGAGACAAAAAGGGACGGGCTACAGGTAGAAAAGACTGTGGTATGTGGACCACACTTCTACTAGCGGCCCAATTGGCTGCAAACCATATGAGCACTGCCAGTGTGCCACTGAGCACTGAGCAACCAAAGCGAAAAGAACCGCAAGATAAAAGAAAAAAAAGCTCTCAAATCAAAGCAGCATTTGCGCTTTGATTAGCCAAGCGTCCAGATCTGGTAGGAATGTTTTGGGTTTCGCTAGATTTGAATCGTGACCCTTTTGAAATTACGACGTTTTTAGGCCGTGTGTCTGATGTAGTACGACTCTTCAACCGCAGGATAGTGTGGACCGTGGAGTACTGCTTCTCCCAAGTCCCAACCTGTGCTTGATACCTGGAAAGGTGAGTTCAGTTGTACTAACTTTCAGGGCATCAACAAAAAAAAGACCAGATGTAGAGGGGGTGTTTGGGAGAGAGTTACCCCCGTATTTCTGTATTAGAGTAGTGCGATAAAGGCTGTGTTTATTTCACACCAAAATTGAAAGTTTGTTTGAAATTTGAAACGATGTGATGGAAAAGTTGAAAGTTTGTGTGTAGGAAAGTTTCGATGTGATCGAAAAGTTAAAAGTTTGAAGAATTATTTTGGAACTAAACACGGCGAAAAATTTAAAGGGATTTCTTATTTGTTTTTTTGAAAAGGCTTTGAATGGATCATGGAAGCCAGATCTATCATACACCTACTGTCTTAAAAACAAGTCTATATCGAAATTTATGTATAAAAGTTACTCAGACATATACTCGTCTATACTCGTCTATTATAAGATCCTTTTATAATGGAAGAATAATGTTTTTGTTTCTATTTTTGATGGCTCGAATTAGGGTTTACTAAAACTGACGAAATCCACCCGTTTTTTTAATGAAATTTTGAGTTTTCGACCACGCTCAAGTTGACAAACGCTTGTTAGGGCAACCAAATTGAAAAAAAGGGGGAAAATTTCAAACCAATTTATATTGTTTACTACTTTATTTCTAAATTGTATTGAGCGGTTTCTATGAGGGAGCTGCTATGGTATGATATTATCTTCACTGCGATAGTAATTTTTTTTTTCACGTTAGATCGGGTTATTGGCCGGATACACTGTTGATTAATGGCACAATCAAATTCCTCCTGATCGGATCAATAGATTCATCAAACGCGTAAAACATCAACTCGTGCTGGATAACGAGTGTGAGAGATTATCTGGCATAGATAAAGACCATTTTACCCTCCCCCAACCCCACCCCTTTAATTTTATAATACAGTCAATTTTGTGTAATTAGACTATTTATACTGAGATGATATACTACAAGTATATTTTACCGTAAAAAGTTATTAAAAAAAAAGAAGATTACCCCTGGCAGCGTGGCCACGCTGGGGCACACGGCTACACGTCTGGTAGTCCGGTGTGATGTGAACGGGACATGCCGGTCGGAGTAAGGACATGTTTAGTCCCAAACAAAATTATTGGCGCTGTCATATTGAATGTTTGGACATATGTATAAAGTATTAAATATATAAAATAATAATTACACAGTTTATTAGAAAATTGCGAGGCGAAGCCATGATTTGGCAATGTAGTGCTACAGTAACATTTGCTAACAATGAATTAATTAGGTTTAATAAATCTGTCTTGCTAGTTTTCTAGCGAAATCTATAATATGTTTTTATTAATAGACTATGTTTAATATTTTAAATATAATATGTGTTCGTATACCGATGTGATGGGGAGGAGAGATAATTTTTTTTTTTGTTTTTGTGTTGCCCTAAACCGACGCGGACAGCCACAGTCGACTCACACACCACAGGTGAGAGTCGAGTCGAGAGTGACCCCTCCACGCCTGCCTTCCCGCCCCCCAACGACGCGCGCGTGGGCCCCGCTCCCCTACCGCGTTATACTGTGAAGTGTACGCTCTTGCCACCCCCCCCCCCTCCCTTCCCCGGCGCGTACGATCCCCCAACGGACGGTCGCGATCCAACGGTGTCTGCACCCCCCACCCCTGCAAGGCTGCAACCCATGTGCCTCTCCCCCACGCCTTCTTCTTTAAGCCCGCCGCGTCGAGGCGAGTGAGAGAGAGAGAGCTCCCCCCTCCACGCCGGCCAGCTCGCCACTCTCGTTTCGTTTCAGGCGGCGAGAGCGGGAGAGAAAGCGAATTCTCTCAGCTCGGTTTGGGTTTTTTGAGGAGGAGGAGGAGGAGGTGAGTGACGGCGATGGTGATGACGAGGAGGAGGGCGGCGCTGCTGGTGGTGGCGGTGTGCGCGTGCGCGGCGCTGCCGGCGACCACGACGGCGAACAAGTTCTCCATCAACTGGAAGCCCAACACCAACTACTCCGACTGGCCCGCCCAGCACGGCCCCTTCTACAAGGGCGACTGGCTCGGTACTCTCCCTCTCCTGCTTCACCCGCTTCATATCATGCCCAGATCTGGAGGATGAAATGCTTGATTTCTCATTTGGTTTCGTGCTCGATCGATTTCTGGGATGTGGGCAGTGTTCTACTACACGGCGGGGCAGGCGGACGTGATGCAGGTGGACGCGGCGGGGTACAACAAGTGCGACGCCACCAACGCCATCTCCAACTACAGCAAGGGCCGCACCTACGCCTTCGAGCTCAACGAGACCAAGACCTACTACTTCATCTGCAGCTACGGCTACTGCTTCGGCGGCATGCGCCTCGAAATCAAGACCGAGAAGCTCCCGCCCCCGTCCCCGCCGGCCGCCGCCAAGGACAAGTCCGCCGCCGCCGCATTCGCCGCCTCCCGCGCCTCGCTCTTCTACGCCGCCGCCGCCGTGCTTCTCAGGATGTTTTAGCTGCTAGTAGCAGCAGCATTGTTTGTCTTCGTCTGATTTGGAGGTCATCCCCTGATTCTTTTTAGTGTGTTTGGAACCCTGGAAATTTTAGTAGAACCTCGATTATTAGTGTGGATTTGCGTAAGCCGTAAGCTGTCAATTGAGCAAAGATCAGTCAATCATTCTATCAAGTGTGAAGAAATTCAGAGCTACTCTGCAGGTTCAGAGACGGAGTAGTTTTGACTCTGCATCTTGAATCTTGGAGAGAACAGCACTTTTTAATCCACCATTTCTCTCCTTTTCCACTTTACTACCAGTAGTATCTTCGAAATGCCGCATTGCTAATGGTTTAGTATTAACAGTGCTAGTAGTTTCTGGGAAGACGTTCTAGACGGTTCGTTGGAGCGTAACGATTTTGCTTGGCTTGTCCGTAACTACAGTCTACAGCCTCTCCGTGTTTTGTGCACTGAACAAGTGCGCGAAAAACGCTACTGTGCCCGCAATACTGGCAACTGCAGAGTTATCCGATGCAGTGCTTGGCTTGGGCCACTGGCTGTTCACTTGTTCAGTGATACTACTCCTAGTGAGAAGGCTGTTTCAGAAGCTGCAACAGACCAACATAATCTGATGGTTTATTAGAGCAAGTTCAATAGTATAATCAACTACTAGCTCCAATTTATCTATAGCCAATTTAATAGCTCATTCATACAATAGCTGCATACTACACCATTAATACCTGGTCTCACCTGTCACACACACACTGCATCTTGGAGTCCGTGCTACAGCTGGCTACAAATCTGTAGCCCGCTGCTCTTCTCTCTCCTACATGCTCTTAGAGGAGCCAAACTTATTCAGCACTACGCTAGCGTTTTCTTTTCTCACCTAATAATACATGCACTAATCATCGTGGATAAATGCGGAGTACTTGCTTGCTCGAGCAGCTAATGCTCGACTTCAATGAGAGAGCTACCCACAGGCAGCAGGATGGTCAGGAATTCAGGAAATCAGGATCGAGACGAGCCAGTGTGCTCAGTGGGCAGATTGTGGTCGAATCACATGCATCTGCGTTGGACATCACGTGCCCTTGTTTGAATGCAGATTGCACGTTTTTTTTTTTGATAGTGCATTTCCGTTTCATCCCTGGACCAGGGGCGGTTATGATCTCTCAGAAGAGCAAACAAGGAGAAGGAAACAGCAGGAAGATACACCAGAACAGAAGACCATGCATGTATAGCTAGCTTATGCATTGCAGCTTCTCATTTATAGGTTGTGTAAGCGTATCAAATGCTCACCCACCCAGCCAACCTGAACCGAATGACCCATACTCCTTCCGTATAATTAAAAAAAAAGTCACATAGTAGGTTGGTTTGTTTGTTTTTTATATATAAAGGGAGTAGACACCAAAATTTGTTCTAAATATAGGTTAGCAAGCACGAAATCAAAAGGAAAACAGGAATGGCTTGTAGATGCAGCAGACCAAACAGCCACATTTTCATGGGAATGCAGGGAAAAAGATAGGAGCTGGATACGAACATTGCAAAGGGGCACATCGAATTCCCGATCATAAGTAGTTTTAACCATAATCATGCAAGAGATAATGAAAGATAGTAACTACTACTACTGATCATGTGACATCAATGAAGGCACATCCGGTTTGCACGGCTCCCTGCAGTGGCCGCCGATATCGCTGCGCGATTTGCGTTCCTCCAGCGTGGACGGTGCACCAGGTATCATTACTGTCAGTGACACAATGTCTTTCTTATAGCTGAGTGGAGCACAAATCATTGAATGAATGGCCGGCACATTAAAGGCGTATGATACGGATTAACTGGAAACAGTTTTTCAACATAGTACCACTCGTCTAAAGTCTTATCAAGAAGTTATCAGCAGATCCAGATCGAGAAAAGGCTGGGTACTTTCCTGCCTATCTTTTTCTAGGTTAGCCAGAATTACCCACGTCTAATGGGAGTAATGGTCCGTATGAAGCTACTAGTAACATGGGAGTAGAACGAAGTTTAGCTGGGCTTCTTACTTTGTCCAAAACCATGATGATTGTTGAGCTTGGGTGGAGAACTTGATAAAATAGCTAAAGAAACGCAAGAGCAAACTGACATGACAGTTACTACAAGAATTCTTGGCTATGAATTATGGTCCAGTTGATCAAATCTGATTCTAGATCAGAATGGTTCACACTTAAAAAAACAGGATTCAACCAAAAAAAATTAGTACAGGTTTTTGATCCCAAAATTTGTTCCCCTTCGTTTACCTTTGTGCAGCATAACATTTTCAGCCTTCAAGCATTGCCTTGGCTGCATCAATTAGTGCAGGTCTAAAGCTATCAGATGCTCGACCAAGTACGGTATAGCCTTCCTTGTCCTCAATGTCAACATCAGCACCATGTCTAACTAGCAGAAGAGCAACCTACAGAGTGATTGCCATCCAAAAATAAGTTATAATCTACATCCACATACTTCAGGAAACCAGAGGCAATCAACCAGGTCCTTAATATTGTGCAATAAAACAAACTACTGGAGAGTCAGGTGTATTACTTGACATTTGGAAGCAATCGTGTTTCTAATAAACAGTCAATAGGTTTTAAGTCAGTGGAAAATGCTAGAAACATTGACAGGAACTATTAAATGAAATATAAATGTTCCCAGCAAAAAGAAAGAAATATAGATATATACTTAAGCGTATTCATGCAGAACATCATATAATATAAGAACGGAGCCATCACAAAAATTATGCATATCAACATATTGGGGCAAGGGAGGCAAGGAAGATTACCCCTTTGTCCTCAGAAATAACAGCATGCATTAATGGTGTTTGCCCTGTCTTGTCAACTGCATCAACATCTGCCCCCTCCTCAATCAGGAATTCACACAGTTCAGCATTTCCAGTACTGGCAGCTCTATGCAAGGGTGTGCACCCAAACTGACAAGAGAGTAATTCAGTGTTTACATGTCTGAAAAATTCAATTGCAGTACAATGAAAATGAAGAAAGTAGGCATATACAACAACAGTAGCTAGGGGTGTATGGGGGGCTGACCCACCAACCCACTTACAGTCTTTTTTTTTTTTTTTTTGCGTGTTAGCATGTTAACCCGCTTAAAATGACCTATATGCAGATTGGCGGATCAGCTCACTTAGGAGACATAATATGACGAAATACTTTAAAAATACGTAGATGCCTACATAGCATACCCATATTACATTCTTAGATACAGGCAGATGTCTACAGCATAGTTAGTTTTCTTGGTAAACTTGATGTTCATTAGTTCTTACTAGCACACCCCTAACTACATAATACTTCATTCTTTCTTTGATTTGTTTTCTAGCCAATGAAACCATGAAGTTATTCAAGGAAATGAGACTTAGTGATATAGCAGGAATATTCTCCTTGATTGTTAGTATTGAGTAGTTTCAGAGACCTTATCTTTCTTGTTGACATTTGCACTGTGCGCTATTAGTGTTTCTGCGATGTTAAGCCGTCCTTTACTAGCAGCATAATGAAGAGCAGTCCGACCAGCATCGGTTGTCAAATCAACATTAGCACCTGACATTGCGAATTTATCATTACACCAGTCAGCAAGAACATACAAATAATAAATATAATAAATACAAGACTATTTAAATGTTAGAACTAACGCAGAGAGTATATACAAACTCATATTAAAAAAGATGCCATTGATTGCTTGCTACTGAGGACAGATCTACTACATGGCAACTGAGGCAATTTCACAAAGAACAGTATATTCAGATAAACATGTCAAAATTCATCTATAAAACAGTCCTTCTTTGGTTATGCATGTCAGCTCTAAATATTCTTGCAGGATATGCACGCTAGCACGGCATCAGCTTTGGTATCCATGGCTGCACAATCAATGAGTCTGGTCTCTCCCCAACACAGACATTGATTATAATTTAGAACTTCAAGCTTATAGTGAAAAATATTATCATTGAACAATAGTGTTCATTCTGGAGGAGAGATGCACATAGCCAGTTTAGCCACCCTGATTATTGGCCTTTATCAACTGCAAAGGATGTTCAGCGGGTCCAAAGGAATTACAAAATTCATGAACCCCTGTTTCGTCTAGCAACAGTAGTATATCTAATATATCTGAGATAAGCTAGATCATCGTTGAGAAGGTACATTTTTCAGTGAGCAATAACAAATTCTCCAGTCTCAGAGAGCATGCTGCTCGCAATTAAGCCCTACTAGGCTACTACTGCACTTAACACAAATTACTCTCATGTGAAAATATCAAGCTATCCTATATAATTCCCAAAAATCATCTAATATCCCTAACCGCAATTAAGCCCTACTAGGCTACTACTGCACTTACCACAAATTACTCTCATGTGAAAATATCAAGCTATGCTATATAATTCCCCAAAAATCATCAAATATCCCTAACAAACAGTCTCAGAGAGCATGCTGCTCGCAATTAAGCCCTACTAGTCTACTACTGCACTTAACACAAATCACTCTCATGTGAAAATATCAAGCTATCCTATATAATTCCCAAAAAAATCATCTAATATCCCTAACAAACAGTAGAACTCGCAGTACAGATAGCACATCTTACCCAAAAAGCAAGGGTAATATCCCCATACCTTGATCGAGCAGGATAGAGATGATCTCAGCTTTTCCGCTGCTCGCCGCCGTGTGGATCGGCGCCCATCCCTCCTCGTCCTTCCCGTTCACAACGTTGGCCGCCGCGTCGCCGCCCACCGCGGCAAGCGCTCTCACCACCTAAACTAGCACATAGGGGGGGGGGGGGGGGGGGGGACCGTCAAAACCCTAAACCCAGAGAGGCCGAGATGATTCGAGCCCGAGAGGCCTAGAGGATCCCATACAGCTACAAGCCGCGGTTTACTTGCCTGGGCGTGCCCGGAGGCGGCGGCGACGTGGAGGAGTGAGCGACCGTCGTCGTTGCGGAGGGCGAGCGCGGCGGCGAGGTCGGCGGGAGAGAGGGAGGAGAAGGCCGCGGCGTCGCCGGACTCCGCCGCGCTGAAGAGCTCCTTCTCCGAAGATCTCCCTCCGCCCGCGGCGCCGCCGCCGCCGCCGCCGTCGACGTCCATTGTAGCAGCCATCGTGCTTAGGCAAAAGCGAAGGCGCAGACAAGAAATACGCTTCGAGACTCCGGCGCGCGTCTCAAATGAGTAGGCGTATTCGTGCTATGCTACACCTGCGGCATATCGGCCCACAGGAGATATCCGGCCTTACTTGGATATAGGAGTACTGAGATATATGGGCCAGTCCATCTCTATTAAGTTTATCGGTATTTTGGTACGTCATCCGTATTTGGCTCGATTTTTAAGTTTATTTGCTTTTAAAGTGTTTGAGTTCGATTTTAAGCTCATTTACTTTTGGAAATATAAAAGGAGTTCGTATAAGAAATCTTTTTTTTAAAAAAACTCTCATGCTAACTTGAGATGAAATACGGACTCCTAATTGCAGCTTATGATTTTCTAAAAAAAATATCTAAGTGAATTTTACCCTGTCTAAACCGTATAACAACAATAAAATTAAAATAGCATTTACCCATGCAATGCACGGGTATTTTTTCTAGTCTATCTATTATATTATTAAAACAGCTTTAAAAGAAGACATCATGTTCGCTGTGAAGCCTAAAAATTACTCCCTCCATTCCATAATATAAGGCACAACCACTTTTTTTAGATGTTCGATAATATAAGACATACATGCATGCATACCATTAACTATGACAATTCTCCATTAAATTACTATTTTTTTAAATCCTTCACTCTCACATTCTCTAACTCTATTGGATATATGCATTACATTTATTAGGATAATCTAAACTATAAGGTGATAATAACTATTTCTTGGTCTTTGTGTCAAGGGTGGTTGTGCCTTATATTTTAGAATGGAGTGAGTATTACCACATTAATTGAAGAAAAAGGAAAAAATACCATTAGATCATAGTAGATCCATATTTTAATGGTCTATATTGATACATAAAAAATTGTATTTATGGAAAAAGAAAAAACTATGGATATAGACTCCGGCATACAGAGTCATACAACTATACAAGGATAGAGTCTGATCATATCGATTAAATCAAGCCCGTATATATAGATGTCCGAGTAGAAGTCAACGTAAGAAAAAAAGCATCTGCAACTCCTGCGTATGCAACTATTCTAAGCTTTTTTATTCCTTAGCACTTTGTATTCTTCCCTGAAACATATATCTACTGGCTTGATGCATCATCTTTAAAAGTCTTCTATTTCTTATAACAAGTTTATTATGTACTACCAATGTAATTTACTTATAAAAATTTCTCCCCTCTAAAGAATACCTTAAAAGATCTTTTCAATTCCCAGAATAATCGGCGAATATTCGCAGGGATGTCCTTCTCAATGATCCGATTTGCGGCGCCAACCAAGGAGCACATTGCATTATTTTGTTGGAACTACATAATCTCCATTATTGGCCATCTTACAATGACAAATGCTAATCAATTGTCAAGACCGGCAGCAGGATACGATGGTACAATGGAATCAATGATATATGACCGGCGCAGGGTGGTCCGCTCCATGCACGTACGGTTGCATTGCAATTTGCATGCCCCGTCACTCTCGGTCCCAATCCACGGCTGCTCTCACTCGAGGTGATCGTGTGGTCTGAGCGACATGAACATGGACGCGTAATGGCGGAGCCGGCGGTCCCCGTCGTCGGGCCCGCCGGCGGACGGCGGCGTCGTCGTCCTTGCCTTGTACCGGCGCCACGCTAGCTGGATGTTGACGGCCGCCCACGTCCGCCAGTTGGAGGAGTAGTAGCGCGCCGTCCGCTTGAGCTTCTCGTTGGCGAACTTGTACCGGAACTGCTCCGTGATGAAGCGCAGGTCGGGGGCGTCGAGGCAGAACGCCTGCGCCGTCTCGACGCACTCGAACGTCGCCGACGACGCCGGCAGCCGGTCCAGGAACGGCCGCCGGAGGCACCACGACAGCAGCTCGTCGCCGAGGAAGTTGCCGGCGCCGAGCATGCACGTCGCCACCACGCCCTTGGCCAGCGGCTGCGTGCTCCGGAGCTTCCCCTGGAGGACGAACACCATCCGCTGCACCGGGTCGCCCTCCCGGATCACCTTCTCGCCGCCGGAGAACACCAGCGGCCTCAGCCTGTCGCAGATGTTGTCCAGGATGAGATCGTCCATGCCATGGAACAGAGGAACCTGAAAAAAGAAATTTGACGAATTTTTTACATTACAAAATGGTTGTCGCTTGTAAGTTGTAACTCAAATTTGACCAGGTTGTGTACCTGTTTAACTAGCTCGAGGCAGAGGTAGCGTTTGATGTCTCGCCTGAGCCCTTCAGGCAAGTCCTTGATCATCTCCATCTCCTCATCTCCCGTGATGGCCGCCCAGCGTTCACGCTCGTACTTCCGGACCCTTTGCCTCAGGCGGGACGGCAACTGCCTCCGCCGCATCCACCATTCCATGTCACGGAACCGCAGTTGCATCTTTCGCTTTCTTGCTAGGACAGCATGCAAGAAGACCTGAAAACATGAATCATCCAATCTTATTAGGGAAAATATTAACTTAATACAAATTCAGTAAACAAGAAAAATTCTAGTGCTTTACCTGTATATTTCCAATCAGCAACGTGAAGAGCATCAACCCGCTGAGTACATTGATTATGCTGAAAATCACCTCAAGCCAATTGCTTGTAGGCTCAAGATCATTCCCAAAAGTACTGCCAAGATAAAACAAAATAGGTAGTAAAGAAAATATTAGTGTGGGGATCAGGGACTAGCTACTCAAATAGTAGAAAGATAACCTGAGCTATAGATATCTGGAAGTCAAACAATTTCCTCTAGGAAATTAACTCATGACCAAAATTACCTGAGAGTCATGAGTCCCCAAAATATAGGGTAGAGTATTTTAACAGCAAGTGAATTGCTGGAAATAACAGGCAGAGCCCCTTTGTAGATTCCATAAGCAAAGGGCCCATTGCCGCTTAGACAGTCTGGAATGTTTTGTTGGCCAAAAGAAGACAAGTTGCATGCCAGTCCATTCTTATCTGACCAAGGAAGGTGAAAACACATCTCCTTGGAGCAAGCAAGTGATATTAGGTTGCAAGTGTTCTTTATCTTGCATTCCTCCTGGAGGCAGGAGGCGACACGCTGAATCGCAAGGACATACCAACATCCACCTGCGATCTGCAAGCAACAAAAAAATGATGAATGGCCAGCATCACCAAGAGTAATCTAGTATTATGTAGTTCAATCAACATTAATATCCTAGTGAATCAGGAAATTACAAGAAGCACGTTTAGGTAGGTCATTTCAAGATTGTTTCTTCAAATGAACTTTGTGGGGTCATTGCATAATCTAGTGCCCATCTTGGTCCCTGGACCATCAGCCTTCCATTATTCAACAGTTTTCAGCAATAATATGACATATATTGTCTGGGACTGTTTCACTGTTTAATAGATATCATCCTGAATAGGAACAGTTCATCTATGTACTTAATATTTAAATGCGATACACATCAGAAATAATTTGGCACTTTCCCTTGAAATTAGGCAGCACTATTTGCAGATATTCACACCAACACTTGATTTCGTTGGAAAATACTAGTAAATTCAAAGCATCATGGACATACTAACAACCAGATATTGGTCTTTCGAAAGTACTAACAACAAGATATCCATGATTGGCATTTCAATTGCACTAAGTGAGACTAGAAGGGATACTCAATGATTCTATGTCTATTATTTATTAGATTTTCCAAATAACTATTGGAAGGAGGGAATACTCACGTGAGAAGCAATGAAATAGGCGAAAAGATTAAGCCCGAATCCCCACCATACCGTTCCAAAGATATAACCAGTCACCTTCTGCATTTTCCTCATGATATAAATACTGTGATACACCTTGGGGAGAAATTGCAGCAAGAATAAGAGCAGCAGTATTGTCATGATAAGTTTGATTTGCTCTTCTCTGATTAACTTCGGTATGACTAGCCAGAAGATGACCTGTAGATTTTGATGGATCAGCTTGTTTAGCAACAAGAAGTATTTAAA
This sequence comes from Oryza meridionalis, assembly GCA_000338895.3. Classification (NCBI taxonomy): domain Eukaryota; kingdom Viridiplantae; phylum Streptophyta; class Magnoliopsida; order Poales; family Poaceae; genus Oryza; species Oryza meridionalis. The sequence goes on along the minus strand of CM002526.2, from coordinate 35,526,424 downwards.
GTAATGGACAATTTAGAATTGTTATAGTTCGAATGCTCTTAGTACCTAATATATGTTAATTTGCTATATTTCACCACTAAGCACCCTAAAACACCATAAAAGCTAATCGAGCGACAAGGGAAATAAGACTGTTTTAATTCTGTCTTCTGAAGCTTTCGATAATCTCAGTGGGACCAGATGCTAATATGTCCTGATGATTACTTCTTTTAATACATCACAAACATAATGGATGAATTGTCTCTTTCTATTTTTAATAATATTTTTCAAGCACTAGTCTTTCTTATTAGCAAATTTTCGAACAATAAATTATCCAGGATTTTTTTTATCGCAATGCCACTGTCATGACCTATTTGCATACATTGGAAAACATTAGAGAAACAATTGTGGAATACCAATATGACCTTAATTCATGTCAGACGAATATGCCTTATTCTAACTGTCTAACATACTGCTGTGACTGAGCTCTCAACGTGCTAGGCATATTGAATATTATTCAGCAGTCACTTTTAACAATAATTCATCTTCATTATTCATGACAATGGACAAATCATCTCATCAACAATCCACAAATGATATGATGACACATGTAGCACTAAGTGCATGCATACATCCAATGCTGGCACGTAAAAGCAAAAAATATTTGCAATCATGCAAAACGAGAACCAACATGCGCTCCAAATTATGAGGAAAATTAAAGCTCCACCTAAAAAAAGACCAAACCTCTGTTAACAAAATGACCACGCCATTTGAAAGACAAGCTGACAGATAATCAACAAAAATCATTTCCATTGGCACGTCTAGAAATTAGCCCAATCTCCCCCATAAAAGACAGCCACACAAGAGGTATCAACGGCGAGGTGAAAGGAGAATATCTATTGTGCTGCAGGACAAACCACAACATTTTTACACCCTACTCTCTATAAATCTTGTCTTCTTGCAATCAGGTGGATCACCTGAGAACTTCAACCATACAAATAAGCTACCGTACAATGAGATATCATCAGCACGATGCTATAGTCGTATGAACCATCAAATGTTTGAAACAGTCACTTTCCTTGGTTTTTTTTTCTTTTATAAATGAACTCATTTTTTCTTTCACGCTGCACCAGTGGTCGTATTTCAAACACTACTATTACTGCCTCTGCGGCTCTGCCAATCATTGGTGCTACAACTTCATCCATTCGTACTTCTTCCGTAAGCTCATTGAACTCTAATTATCAACTACCGAGCTTCGGCCAGAATTCTAGCTAACTCATCCATCATTGTGGTCAGGGTAATTCCAATAAGCCGGAGCCTCACTTGCTGTCACTACGTACTGACATTGTCACATTCAACGAACAAGTAGCGATGTGATGTATAAAAACTTGCAGGTTTACACATGGGCTCTCTCACTAGCTATTGGCGCACTGCCTGCCTGTACCTGCAATGTACTTTCTGATGCAGTGTGTACCCTACAGTAGTGTAATATGTTCGACAAGGAAGTTGTGATGTGTCTCAGAAACGGACATAACGAACGCCCAATAATTGTGAGCGTTTGATCACTCATCTAATCCTCTACATGGTTAGATGGTGATATGGACGAATCATGTCGTTGATTGATTGATTCCCATGGTAAAAATGGAGGAAAAAAGATGGGGGGTTGAAATGAAAATGGTGAAGGAAGATGGAAGGGAACCGACCTGTGGGATGGGCAGGATGACGAAGAGATCGAACCAGAGGCCCTTGAGGGAGCGGGCGTAGTGCGCGGCGATGGCGCGGGGGTCCCAGACGAGTTTGCCGCAGCCGACGACGAGGGACTCGCGGGAGACGTAGGCGAGGCGGAACTGGAGGAGGACGTGGGCGAGGTGCGCCAGGTCGGCGGCGGTCCGGAGCGCCGTGACGGCGGCGGCGAGGCCGGCGTCCATGTACACGCACGGCTGCCCGGCGCGGCCGATGGAGAGCGCGTAGAAGAAGAGCGGGTCCACCGCCAGCGCGGCGGCGCGGGCCAGCAGGATCCACCGGTTCCACCGCTGCACGCGCTTGCTCCGCGGGTCGAGCACCGGGCCGAACACCCACCGCGCCGCCGCCGCCGCCGCGTGGTGCGCCGCCGACGGCTGCGCCTGGACCGGCACTAGAGACGAGCCCGCGTCCGCGTCCCAGTCCGGCGAGTGCACCTGGTCGCACGTCGTGGAGTGGAACGACGGCACCCCGGGCTGCGTGCACGCGTAGCACTCGCCGGGAGGCCCCGCCGCCGCCGCCGGACGGCTCGACCCTCCGGCCAGACCAGCCTCCTCATCCCGGCCTTCGTCATCCCCCAATCCAAGCCTCCTCTTCACCCCATCACACACATCCGCGAGCGACCTACTCACATCGAACCAAAAACCGTACACGATCAATCACAAAATCACGGAATCCGCCATTGCCAAAGAGCAACGCCTCACCTCCCGGAGAGGAAGCGGAGGAAGGAGAGGGAAGGCATGGCCCATGAACGGTGGAGGAAACCATGAAAGGGGCCCGGAGCTCGAAGCGTATAGAGAGCGAGGAGGAGGAGGCGGAGGCGGAGCTGGGGCTCTGCGCCTTTGCCTCGTGCGTACGGGCAAGCGGGGGCAGCGGCGGCGTGAGTCTCCGAATGATGAGATAGAGCGGAGAGGGTGACGTGGAGGGAGAGTTGGAGACGGTACAACTGTACTGGGTCCCACCTGCGTGTCCACGTGGGCCGTACGTGGACGCACCGCCACCATGCGCCTGCCGCGGCTGCACCGCGTCTACCCACCGTCTCAAACACCGCCATATAACTACTATACCTCCGTTTAGAATATAAATATTTTTTTAGAGTTGAACACAATTATTAAGAAATAGAAAGAATTAAATAGATACATGTTGCGATTGGATGGACAGTGAAGATACATAAAGAATTGAATGGTGCAAGATTGTGATTGGTTCGAGAAAGAATGTTAGTCAAGAAGTTCATATTTTAGAACAAATTCTGAAGGCTAAATGTGTTATATTTTAGTACGGAGGAAGTAATGCATTAGACTTTTTTTTTCTATTACATGAAAAACACACATGTTTACGTACACCACGTACATGTTAATGACACAATTATATGCTTGTGAATGTATATCCATTAACACACTTAGAAAATAGAGCCTAGCAAACTTTGTGTGGAAAACATATATGTGTGCACACACTGCATATTTGTGAATAACACAGAAGTATATATTCTTTAACACACTTAAAAAGATAGAATCTAGGCCTTAACCTTATAGTGTATATAATACTAATATTTATTATGGTACTGAAATTTCAACATGATGCTTCCTCTCCTCGACGCAGTGGCAGATCCATTATGGGCTGGCAGGTCTCGAGCCCCACTACCGACATTACAATTATGGAACCTATTAAATCTCTACTATTTTTTTATCATAGATCCATTTAAAAAATAGGGCTCTAGTTTTGTATAGCTTGTTTAGCCTCTCTAGTAGATCCATCCCCGTCTCAACGAGACAACAAAAGTACTTCCTCCATTTCATATTATAAGAATTTTTAGCATTGTCCATATTCATATACTCCCTCCGTTTCTAAATAGTTGACGCCGTTGACTTTTTTAAATATGTTTAACTGTTCGTCTTATTTAAAAAATTTAAGTAATTATTAATTCTTTTTCTATCATTTGATTCATTGTTAAGTATACTTATATGTATACATATAGTTTTACATATTTCATAAAAGTTTTTAATAAGACGAACAGTTAAACATGTACTAAAACATCAACACTATAAAATATTTAGAAACGGAGGGAGTATATGTTAAGGAATCTAGATATAACATATAGTATGAAACGAAGGGACTAGTATCTTGTTTTTTTTCTCGTTCTCTTTTTTACCTCACATAATCACATTTTATTCATTTTTGGCAGGTATCGAGTCACTCTCTAGTCTCCACTGGTGTTTTCTGGAGAGATAAGTACGTATACGTATTTTGGATGTGGCCGTATACGCAGTGGAAGAGCCATCTCATCTACTCTTTTTCGTCCCGTTTCGATGTGAGAGGCTGCTGCTGACCGACGTCGCGGTCTCATGGTCCTCGTGGAGAGCGGCGGCCTTGGAAGCCTCTGACGAGGTGGTCCGGTTCGTGGACCCGGTCCATGGGGATACTGGTGGGCCTAGAGTTTGGGTCCATGACGTGTTTCGCACACCTGGTACTCTGAGTGGGCCGGTGGGCCCGGCTAAAGGAAGGCTGTCTGGGCCGAAAACAGCAGTAGGGTGGGCGTAGCTGGAGCTGGACATATGGCCTTCAATTTGAGCTGCAATTCGGCACAGGGCCATGTGTTTTTGTACCTAAGGCCGTGTTTAGTTCTTAAGAGTTTTTCCAAAAACATCACATTGAATCTTTAGATACATGTATAGAGTATTAAATATAAATTAAAAGAAAAACTAATTGCACAGTTAGGGGGGAAATCACGAGACGAATCGTTTGAGCCTAATTAGTCCATGATTAGTCATAAGTGCTACAGTAATCCACATGTGCTAATGATAGATTAATTAGACTCAAAAGATTCGTCTCGCGGTTTTCAGGCGAGTTATCAAATTAGTTTTTTCATTCGTGTCCGAAAACCCCTTTCAACATCCGATCAAACATTCGATGTAGCATCCAAAAATTTTTCATTTCGCGAACTAAATAGGCGCACCAGTAATACCTGGGCAAACAGGCCTGACATTTTCTTAAGGTACCCCGTATAAGAAGAAACAAAATGTTACTAGAAAAGGCATAACAAAATACAAAAGAGGTTTATGATCGAGCAATCATCTCATACTACAAAGCAACCATTCCAGATTTTGTCCATTCCTAACCAAAGAATCAAGGCGTTAAAGCATTTATGAGGAGGAGGTTTCTTCACCTGAATGTCCCTTGCTTATCGAAGACAGAGACAGAGGCAGTGAGTCATAAAGCGACCAGTTCAGTTCCAACACGAAATCAACTACAAACCGTCCATTTCCAAGCAAGTAATTATCATGAGAAACAGATCAAAATCACATCATCCATGAGGCGCCTCCGCTGTCAGGAACCCAAAGATGGTCCCGCTCGCCGATGGAACAAGACACGACACGGCCCCGCCACCTCTGCTGGGCGGTGCAGTGGTGGCTGTACAAGGGTGGCCGTGCGTTGCGGTTCACTACAAGTCAGGCAAGCGGCAACAAAACAAAACAGGTCCCATGATTCCTTTCTTTCCTGCAAACTAGCATAGCAAACCATGAAAAGGAGTTATGTTTTGTGTGATTATTCCCATGGAGTCTAATTTTGTTGATTTTAGCCCCTCGGTTATTTGGTTTTGTAGCTTTCACTCTTCGCAGAGCTCCTGTGAAATCTCGGATCAACCAAATCAAACTCCAAGGTTTACATAGTCACTTACTACGGTATGAATAAAAATCAAACCTACAAGTATAATCACGCAAATTCCTCGCACTCTTAAAATTGTTAGCCAAAAATCTCTTATTTCTATTAGAATTGTTAGCTAAAATCTATATGATTTAATGTTAGTCATCAATAATAAATAAGAGTTGCAGATTTATTTCATCACCTTATATCTTATTATTATTTCTTAACAAACTTATGACTATGTAACTTATAGCAGAAACCGGAGATATAAATCATTTATTTCGATTATCTAAAAATGACATGAATTCCATGAGTTACATTGCAATTATGCCAGTATCTTTTCTTCTGCTTTACCCTTGCCCTTGTCACGTGAATGAGCAGCATCGCCTTGCATTGCATTCTTCATGACTAATCTTTACCAGTAAAAAGGAAGACAAAATTTGAAAGAACACGCCAAGAAAAAGAGACCTTTAAGAAAAACAGAAAGCCCAAGAGCGATTCCCAGCCGTCGAAAAACCCGACAAAAAAAAGTGAGCCCGTTTTAAAACCTCGCGCAAGGCAACAAGCGTGCCACAGCGCGCGGCACATGAACCACGCCGGTGACGCGGCCCCACCAGCCAGTGGCACACCACGTGTGCCCCCGTCTCGTTGACACGGCACGGCAACCAGATATTTTTAACCCACCACCATCACCACCTCGATTAGAATAGAAGAATTCCTCCTCCTCTCCTCGCGTTCGCAAATCGCATCGCTCCTCTCTCTCTCTCGCGCTCTGACACACTTGACACTGCACGCGCGTGCGCGACAATGGCGACCGCCTCGGCGCCGCTGCAGCTGGCCACCGCGTCCCGGCCGCTCCCCGTCGGCGTCGGCGGCGGCGGCGGAGGAGGAGGCGGGGGGCTCCACGTGGGTGGTGCCCGCGGCGGGGGCGCGCCACCGGCCCGGCGGCTGGCGGTGCGGAGCGTGGCGAGCGATCGGGGCGTGCAGGGGTCGGTGTCGCCCGAGGAAGGTACGCGGCTGGGCGTTGCTGGTGGTTTTGGTTCGCGGGGGTGCTGGTTGGTCGTAATGTGGTTCGAATTGCTGTCGTTGGCGATGCGGATGCGTGTGATCCTCGGTACGCGCGCGCGCGCGCGGGTGGGGCTGCGCGGTGGCGGAATTGTGGTGGCGTGGGGGGCTCTGATGGGTATTTGTTTTCGGTCGTTAGGGTTTTCGGATTTGAGGGTCGCGGCATTCGCGATTGAATTGAAAAATGCGTGTTCTAGAGTTCTATTACTGTGAGTTTACGCGGGCAGATGAACAGGGTGTTTGTTTTGACTGAACTGCAATGATTCAGCGCGTAAAATGGGTACTCTGTTGTTTCTGTATCTCAAATAGTAAGTTCTGAGAAACTTCTAGGTGGGATTGGGGCATTCTAATTGTTCGCGAGTTCAACTTCTGAGAAACTTCTAGGTGGGATTGGGGCATTCTAATTGTTCGCGAGTTCGTGTGATGGCGCAGTGAACGTCTCCAGTACAATTACTGTAGAATATGTCTGGAGTGTCTTAGAAAATCCTCTAAATTTGCAGCCGAGAAATATATTATTAGATTTCAATGCTGAGTGATTTATGAAGGTAGTTGTAACACAGTAGCAAAACTGATTTTCAAATGAAAATGATAATCAAGTGATCACCAATATACTGAGGCTTAATTTTCTATGAGGTGGTTGAAACGTTTAATCAAGGCAGAAGATTCAACAAGACTTGGTAGCAACCATCAAATTTTGTGGTAAAGGATAACCTGATAAAGTATGGGATTTACCTTCTGACAGTAAGTAGGAGATTTGCACGTCATTCTATTTCAAGAGAAGAAAACAGCAACTGGAGCAGGCAAAAGCTGCATCATTCTTAATCACTGTCCCTTGATCAAGCAGAAAGGACATCGGAATAAGAATTACAGCCTAAAAGTCAAAGTTTAATACTATACTAAATCCCTAGACCACTCAAGCATACAACTTGTCAAGACTAGAAGCATCAGTACTGTGGGCTTGTGGACCGTGCTAAATATCCAGGGTGTTTTGAAAGTTCAAGAATATTAGCATTAACACAACTATTTTCTTACGCTTCTTTTGTTTTAACTGTTAATGCATACTATTGGTAAGTTTTCTTTTATCCATGTCTATTAATAAATATATTTTTGGATGCTAAAACTGTTGTTCTTGTAATGCAGAGATTTCAAGTGTGCTAAATTCCATCGATTCCTCTACCATTGCATCAAACATTAAGCACCATGCGGAGTTCACACCAGTATTCTCTCCAGAGCACTTTTCACCTCTGAAGGCTTACCATGCAACTGCTAAAAGTGTTCTTGATACTCTGATAATGAACTGGAATGCAACATATGACTATTACGACAGAACAAATGTGAAGCAAGCGTATTACCTGTCCATGGAGTTTTTACAGGTCTCACATGCTGCTTCCTCAAGCCTCATCTATTACCTTTCAGTGAATACATTGCATCTTATTTGGTTGTTCTTTTGTATTGTAGGGAAGAGCTCTCACTAATGCTGTTGGTAACCTTGAGCTAACTGGACAATACGCAGAAGCACTACAACAACTTGGACACAGCCTAGAGGATGTTGCTACCCAGGTAAGAAATTTCTAGAAGAGGATTGGGATCTTTTTCCATATAAAAAAAAAGACCAGCAGGAGAATTGTCCATATCAAATTTGTTTCATGCAATTTATTATTTAAATGCACGAAAAGTGGCATTTTTTATTAATTCATTTCCTTCCCTTTGTTCTGAAACTATCTACAAAGGCAAAGCTCGTTTCCTACCATGATTCACCACCTAACTTATATTCTTCATGTAGCTATCAGATTAAGTGACTATATTTAATTTCACCAATAGCTTATTGATTCATAGAGTTACCTTTATTCTAGAAATATTAAGATTGGATACGCTACTTTTGTAATTGCAATCAAGTAGGAGCCAGATGCTGCCCTTGGGAACGGTGGTCTAGGCCGGTTAGCTTCCTGTTTCTTGGATTCTCTGGCAACCCTAAATTATCCAGCATGGGGATATGGACTTCGATACAAACATGGCCTCTTTAAGCAAATCATAACGAAGGATGGTCAGGAGGAGGTAGCTGAAAATTGGCTCGAGGTACTGATATGCCCTTTCATTTTTTGCTGCTTGAAATCCAGAATTTTGATTATGTTGATATACTGATTATAGCAGCTAACCATTTATGACTTCATACTTATCTTCCAGATGGGAAATCCTTGGGAGATCGTAAGAACCGATGTCTCCTATCCTGTGAAGTTCTATGGTAAAGTGGTTGAAGGCACTGATGGGAGGATGCACTGGATTGGAGGAGAAAATATCAAGGTTGTTGCTCATGATATCCCTATTCCTGGCTACAAGACTAAAACTACCAACAATCTTCGTCTTTGGTCAACAACAGTGCCATCACAAGATTTCGATTTGGAAGCTTTTAATGCTGGAGATCATGCAAGTGCATATGAAGCTCATCTAAATGCTGAAAAGGTATTATTTTCCCATGTTCTCCTTTTCAGCACAAAGCATAACTCTTCGTCAGACTATTTGAAAAGCTAAAAGATATCTCATGCACCCAACAACATTTTGATTTGATTCACACAATTGTTTAAGAACTATTCAATTAAATCACAGAGAGTAAATCCATGTATATTGCTCCTCTGAATCAATAGATCGAGACTGATGGGATATGGTGGCATCCACTAGGCTAGTTAGCACATGTTCTTTTCTCTTGAAAATAGTTAGCACATGGTGAAATGGCTTTTGAAGTGGAAGCCCCATACCTCAAGGCGTGTGAATTGTATTTATTACCGCATTCTTATTTGTGTCATTCATTCTCAATTATGGTATATTTTGTGCATGGTGTTTTGTGCCACATTATGAACTAGTATTGCTCATTGCCATCACTGTGATCAAACTTGATGAGTTATTTAATCTCTTAAGTTTTATTTGCTTGTTTTCTCATCATACCAGATATGTCACGTACTGTATCCTGGGGACGAATCACCAGAGGGGAAAGTTCTTCGCCTGAAGCAACAATATACATTATGCTCAGCCTCACTACAGGATATTATTGCTCGTTTCGAGAGGAGAGCTGGTGATTCTCTCAGCTGGGAGGACTTCCCCTCTAAAGTTGCAGTGCAGATGAATGACACTCACCCAACACTGTGCATTCCTGAGTTGATGAGAATATTGATTGATGTTAAAGGGTTAAGCTGGAACGAGGCTTGGAGTATCACAGAAAGGTATTCACCACCAAATTAGCTAATCTTGAAACCTATTAGAGACTGCAGCTTTATGTGTTCAGTGTTCCACCAGTCCAAATAGCCTTAATTTACTTCCTCATTTATCCTCCATTAAATGTTGTACTAATTTTGAAATATTTGCCAGAACTGTGGCATACACAAACCACACGGTGCTTCCTGAAGCTCTGGAGAAGTGGAGCTTGGACATAATGCAGAAACTTCTTCCTCGGCATGTTGAAATCATAGAAAAAATTGATGGGGAGGTACCACATGTGCACAAAACTTACACAGTTAGCTTCATGCTCTGTAGACCCACTTATGTTTTCTTGTTTTGAAACAGCTGATGAACATCATTATCTCAAAATACGGAACAGAAGATACTTCACTGTTAAAAAAGAAGATTAAAGAAATGAGAATCTTAGACAACATTGACCTACCAGATTCTATTGCCAAACTATTTGTGAAACCAAAAGAGAAAAAAGAATCTCCTGCTAAATTGAAAGAGAAATTGCTTGTCAAATCTCTGGAGCCTAGTGCTGTGGTCGAGGAGAAAACTGTGTCCAAAGTAGAGATAAACGAGGACTCTGAGGAGGTGGAGGTAGACTCTGAAGAAGTTGTGGAGGCAGAAAACGAGGACTCTGAGGATGAGTTAGATCCATTTGTAAAATCAGATCCTAAATTACCTAGAGTTGTCCGAATGGCTAACCTTTGTGTTGTTGGTGGGCATTCGATTAATGGTGTGGCTGCGATTCACAGCGAGATTGTGAAAGAAGATGTATTCAACAGCTTTTATGAGGTATTTACATGGCGTTATTTGGAATTGGGATACTTTTTTTTCATTTATTTCCCTGCTTCTATAATCATCCAATTATATGACATTCACCATCTTCCCATTTTGCTGACAGATGTGGCCCGCTAAATTTCAAAATAAAACAAATGGAGTGACTCCTAGACGTTGGATTCGGTTTTGTAATCCTGAATTAAGTGCAATCATTTCAAAATGGATAGGCTCTGATGATTGGGTTTTGAACACTGATAAACTTGCTGAATTAAAGAAGGTACTTCTAGACATTCAGTTATATCTGTTTGCAATTTTAAGTGATGCACCTTTTTAAATAATTCCTTCACTCCATCATTACCTATTCCTTACTTTTATATATTTCTGTTAATTCATCTTGCTATTTTTTGCTGATATTCATCCTGCTACAGTTTGCTGATGATGAGGGTCTGCAATCAGAATGGCGTGCTGCTAAAAAGGCTAACAAGGTGAAGGTTGTTTCTCTCATAAGAGAAAAAACAGGATATATCGTCAGTCCAGATGCAATGTTTGACGTTCAGGTATATTTAATAGGAAGCATTTTCATTCTATCATGTATTGGTTCACTTAGTTTTTGTCACCTGGATTCACAGGTGAAAAGGATCCATGAGTATAAGCGGCAGCTGCTAAATATCCTTGGAATTGTCTACCGCTACAAGAAGATGAAAGAAATGAGTGCAAAAGACAGAATAAATAGCTTTGTTCCAAGGGTATGCATATTTGGTGGGAAAGCATTTGCCACTTACGTACAGGCAAAGAGAATAGTGAAGTTTATTACAGATGTTGCAGCTACTGTAAATCATGATCCAGAAATTGGAGATCTATTGAAGGTATTGTTTTTCTCTCTTTAAATTCACCCGTCATCTTCATTTTCATCTGTGTCATAGAAATATGGCTTTGACTAATAGCCCAGCTGCCAAAGGCATCCAATTGTTTGATTATCTATGGACAAATTTTTTCCCTGATCTCAACGATATAAATTTGGCACTTTTATCTATGGGCCCATAACAGAGGTCGTACCGTCGTAGTATATCCATGAATTTGATTCTATTTGTTTTTCTTATACTATAGAAATAAGCATCAGTATTGAAAACTCAGTAATTTCCTTATGCTGCAATCAGAGAACTAACTGTGATATGCTTTTTTGTCAAGGTTGTATTTATTCCAGATTATAATGTTAGTGTTGCTGAGGCGCTAATCCCTGCCAGTGAATTGTCTCAGCATATCAGGTAATAATCTGGCTACATTTCAGTCTACAGATTCACAGAAAAACTCTCCTGCCTATTAGAATGTAGAGTTTTTGCCAGACTGCCAACTGTAAGTGTTTCTACAAATTTAATTTCACGCAGTACTGCTGGAATGGAAGCTAGTGGAACCAGCAACATGAAGTTTGCAATGAATGGATGTATCCTTATTGGAACTTTGGATGGTGCTAATGTGGAAATCAGAGAGGAGGTTGGAGAGGAAAACTTTTTCCTTTTTGGTGCTGAGGCACATGAAATTGCTGGTTTAAGGAAAGAGAGAGCCCAGGGAAAGGTATCACTCGTTTTCTTTGGATCATCATATCACTCTTGTTCATGCAGTCGCTTATGATCAACTCACAAAGATAGCATGAGCCAGAGTAGTACAAGCAACGTTATGACCATGTCATTTTCTTTCACTTGTAGTTTGTGCCTGACCCAAGATTCGAAGAGGTTAAGAGATTTGTCCGCAGTGGGGTCTTTGGAACTTACAACTACGATGACTTGATGGGTTCTCTGGAAGGAAATGAAGGTTATGGGCGTGCAGACTATTTTCTTGTTGGTAAAGATTTCCCCAGCTACATTGAATGCCAGGAGAAGGTTGATAAAGCATACCGCGATCAGAAAGTAAGTCCTCTTCTTTTTGCGCACTGCATGTGACTATTACATAAACTTCTTGTTTTGTGAATTTGTGACTTATGTTCTCAAACCGGTGTTTTATTACTATAAGCATGAATTAACAAATTCCATAAGCATGGATGTGATGAAAGAGCAATGTAAACTGTCAGAAAATAGTGTCGCTGGTTATGTTCTCTTTCTATGCATAGACCATTAGACCTGCTGTTAGATGAGCTTTCATGTACATAGCTGGCCATTCACTTCAGGCAAGTGCTCCTATGCTCCCTAAAAACCTAAAAAAAATAACCAAGCAATTTATGGGAATGTTGGGGCTAATTCTCTAGCACCGAATGAATGTTTTGAAATCCGCAATTTCATTTCTGGTATAAACATAAAATGCACTGCTCTGTTAGTTTCTTCTCTCCCATTTTCCCTGCTTGGCACTACATTTCCTCAAGACATATCAGATCATCATAGTTTTCATACATTCACATTATAGCATCTTCTATTCCGATTGCAGTTAACATTGTCAATAACACATGGGGAACTCAAATTGTCTATCCTTTCTACTCACATATCCATCTCTCTACCTGCAGCTATGGACAAGGATGTCAATCCTCAACACAGCCAGTTCCTCCAAGTTCAACAGCGACCGGACGATTCACGAGTACGCCAAGGACATCTGGGACATCAAGCCTGTCATCCTGCCCTAGACAGACAGGGACAAGCACCAGCCACTCCCTGCCAGCGACCTTCAGAGCCAAGGTGCGCGCAGCCGGTGATGTGATGACAGCATCTGCCTCCCAGCTCTCCTTGGCAGGAAGGTTTCGCTTTGCTCTCAGTTTTGAGTAGACAGAAGCAAGTTCAGTTCAGGCTTCGATAAAACGCTGGAACTATGCAAATTGTAGCCGTGTTGCCTAGCCTGGAACACCCTTGTTTTACCTGTAATGTGTAGCAGCCTCTGCTGATCAGCTCATGTGCTCTATGGAATTCTGAAGTGAAAACATAGTTAAAAGGGATCGGTTAGTGGCATCCTTTACAATCTCCGAGATCACTAGCACTGATATGCTCTTTTTTTGCGTGAGTAGAATGGGATATGCTGAATGATGGCGAATTGGCGAGGATCAAGGATAGATTAGACTTAAGTTAAATATGTTCATGTCATACGCAGAAGGGATTAAAGGAATTGGCGATTTGGAGGCATTCAGTCATAGGGATTAGGGAGCGATGGACCACAGTTGACCGATGTAGTACCGTCCTTTTTACAGAAAAGGTGGTCAAAAGCCTTCCCCCAGTTGTTAGTTTGGACAGGTGGGCCTGGACACTGCAAGTGGGCCACTGCACGGTCGCACTAGGGCCCAATACATACTCACGTGCTTGAAACACAGAGCCCAATTAGCCCATTTTCGCCTGAGCCTTTTGCAACCTCTTTCCTTCCTAGTAGTAGCTTTTCACAAGAAAGTTCGTGCAGAATCTCAGCCTTTTGTCTAGGGAACTCGAGCGTTTGAGAAGCAGCTATTAAGTAACCAGTAATAACTGGCTGATGAAAATGTTGAATCTCTTAGCTTTTGTTTACTAGTAGTTTATTTTCTAGATTCCGTTATATAGGTACTGATTTTTAAAATTTAGATAAAAATGAATACAGTTCAGAAGAGTTAAGATTCTACTAGGATTCTACAAGAAGCTATAGCTGTAAGAAACTCTCTAGACGGGGCTTTAGTCTCTGCATTTCAATTCTTTTCAGATGGGGGTGTTAGTTGCCGTGTGATCCCGTCCTAGAGGAAAAGATAAGAAGGTGCTATGCTAGTGTTGCTACTCTGCATGACATCTCCAGATTCTCCACCATTCTTAATGAGATCAATCTAGATTGGTGGGGGTGGTTTAATTAGTGTCATCTTTAATTAATCACCCCCAAGATCACAAATCAGTCGATCAAGCATCATGCATCTTTCTTCCTCTTCTTCTCTCCAAAATGAGAAGAAAGGGATATACTAGAACGATGGATAGGATCAAAGGATAGAATAGACTAAGCTTAAACAAATGTACCAGCTATATTCATATATTAGAGAGGAGATATGGGGGCAGAGATAAGAGGATTAGATATGGCCATCGAGTTCAATGGACCACACCATCTATCTACCGACGGTCTCTGCCTTTTTTAGGCCAAAAGGTGAAAAAGAAAAGGTCCCCCTCTCGGATGATTTGTCTCCTCTCTCTCGCCCCCACTACGACGTCTTCAAATTGAGCTAGCTGGAGTGTGGAGATAAAGCTTGCTTAAATTATGCAGCTTTTTCTTCTGATCTCATCGATCTCTCCTGGAGTGTTTTCATTCCTCGAGAATATCCCTTTCTTTCGTGCATATCAACTACTTCCTCCGTTTTATATTATAAGAATTTTTAGTATTGCCCACATTCATATATATGTTAATGAATCTAAACATATATGTGTACCTAAATTCATTAACATCTATTTGAATGTGGGCAATGAAAGTTTTATAACCTGGAACGGATGTAGTATATAAGTTAATTATAATTTTTTAAAAATAATCATAAGATAGATTAATATAAAATATACCACTCCACAAATATGCATGTTAAAATTCAACATCATTAAATTTAACAAAAATAACATCTCTCCTGCATTTTTTTCGTCGCCCACAATCTGAACCTGGATTTGAATTGTCTTTGTAGTGTTCAGCCATGGTCAGAAAGAAATTTGGCCAGCCATATTCCATACACCATGGCATACAGTTTATGCATTTCAAATCCTCGAAAATTGGCACGCCACCGTCTCTAAAATGTTGCCATCAAAACATCGCCACTAGCT
This sequence comes from Oryza meridionalis, assembly GCA_000338895.3. Classification (NCBI taxonomy): domain Eukaryota; kingdom Viridiplantae; phylum Streptophyta; class Magnoliopsida; order Poales; family Poaceae; genus Oryza; species Oryza meridionalis. The sequence goes on along the minus strand of CM002526.2, from coordinate 35,511,284 downwards.
AGCTAGCTGGCGCAGGTACCATGCAACTGCAGCATGCACTGCACTGGGAGGGAATATAACGATCGAAAAGCTGGGATTTGAAGATAAATCCGACAATTGAAGCTACATAACCACATGCTTGGTTTTTGCCCTGACAACAGTTACATTGTCCTTAAAAACTGTTATACATCCCTTGGCTGGTTTATCTAAGGGTGTGTTTAGTTTCTGGAAAAAGTTGGAAGTTTTAAGAAAGTTGGAAGTTTGGAAAAAAAATTAGAAGTTTATGTATGTAGGAAAATTTTTGATGTGATATGATGTGGTGGAAAGTTGGAAATATGGGGGAAACTAAACACGGCCTAAGTTCTAGCAAAACTTCATTCAGCTTGGCCTATAATATTAATTAATTGCCACAAATTATCGCCCATGTCTGTATTTTAAATTTTACTCCTATACTTAAGCATAATTGCATGAGGCCTTATTCGATTTGGAGGGGATTGAAGATGATTCGAGGGAATTGAGGGGGAATAATTTCACACCACAATAGGTGTGGAATAAATCCTCTCTAATTTTTCTGTTATAGGGATTGACCGAACAAGATCTGAGGAGTTTGTGAGTGATCAGTTGAATCACACATTAAGCTTAGACAGTAGTACTTGAAAAATTGCAGACATGGGTGATAATTTGTGACAATTACAAGTGGGCAGTTATCATCTGCCATACTACAAAATTAGGGAGATGCATGAATATATGGTTAGGTGTGCACATTGAATGAGATGGTGTCCGGCCCCTAGCCTCACATGCATGTGAGACCTATTTTACGTCGTGAGAGACATGCTGGTCGCCATCACACGCTATGTAGAGGGGAAACGGACGAGCAATAATTTTACAAAGGTACAAAATAATATCATACAAGTGCATAAGTTCTTAATTATGTTCTGTGTCTTTGTACCCTTTCTTTTAGAACGTGTCTTGTACTTATGTACTGCTCTTGACATATCCATCTGCAAGGCCAAAAAGAGAACGTTTTGGCATAGTCGCAAATTTTGGAGAGTTGATTATTTACAATGTATAAACTGCAGAATTAATTTTGTTGCAGTGTAAATTTGATGGGGTAAATTTGACGGAAAAGAATATTAACCTTTGATGGGGATTAATCGATATAGGGACAGGAGTGGTGGTTTCGTGCAGGCCAAGTTAGGTGCAAAAATGATTCTCTTCTGGGACCCACACGCACCCCTCACTCCTCTCTTTTCACCATCGTCCTTTCCACGGTCAAGTCTCTTATCTACCCTCGCAACCAAGTAATCGACGGTGGTAATTAATCTTAAGATAATTCTGAAAGTAATTAAACATCAAAATAATTCACCCGTGACTTGTGAAAACTTTTTTAAAAGGGTTAAAAGGTTACTTTGCCGATTCGACAGATCTTGTTGGAACATTCAAATCGACTGTTTCGAGACGACGCAATGGAAACGGACATGCGAAATTAAATATATATATGCAGCTTTATTTTCTAAAAAAGGAATGAGATGAGGAGCTAAAGCTTCAGTAAAGAACATGACATATTCAATGTGATTAGGCCTAAAACTGATTATCAGCTATACCACAAGGTAATTTATAATTAAACCATATATATATATATATATGGTTTTAATAGTAATTTAATAGCCAATGTAGAAAATAAAAGTGCTAAAAGTTAAATTGAAATTGAAATTTTAAATTTTGGTAGCTTTTATAAGTCATAGTGTAAACGATGGGAGCTATAACATTAACTCAATCCTACCCCAAAAAGTGGACCACTTAAATAAGCGATTTAAGCAAATGTTTAATTGGGAAATTATGTTTATCTTGATCGAATACCGGCCACAAATGGTGTTATCTAATTCGAGAACTTAACTCTCAGTGGTTCCTTTCATGGAACAGTTTGGATGTGTATCAGTTGGTTGTATGCATATGTGGCTACAAGGTGTGTTATAATACTAACTGAAGCGTCGGTGTGGGGCCTAATTAACCTTTCATCAATTCGTAAAACAGTATTGTAATCATGTAGGAATCCAGCTAATGGCGCCGAGAGGCGACCTGCAGAATTATTTAAGCAGTAGTCACTTCGTTGTTTCTTTATGATGACGTCCAACCTCGTAAGAGAATTGGTCAATGGGCGGTGGACATGTTGGTTACGTTGTACATTCCCTTCTCTAACCTCTGTTTATGGAGAACTACTCCACAAATTACGGCTGTGTTTAGTTCGGCCTAAAGTTTAAAATTTGGTTGAAATTGAAGACGATGTGACTGAAAAGTTGTGTGTATGAAAAGTTTGATGTGATAGAAAGTTGAAAATTTAGAAAAAAACTTTGGAACTAAACACACCCTATTAGTAGTGCAATGTTTGAGTTTGATTTGATGCAATTTTTTTTCTAATATTTACATGTTTGGACTAAACCGTTAGAAACGTATAATTTGATCCGTAAAAGGGTTTGTTTATAAAAAGTTACCAAGGACAATTCGACCCACACGGTCTAAATTTTTTCTTGTGTTGCATAAATGCATCAACAGAATATTTTAGATCAATTTTTCTTTCTAGTCTACCTAGTACATTGTATGACTAGTTTCTAAAGAATAAAACATTAGAATTCATGATGATTAAACCCCAAAGCATACTAGAAACCACTACAATAAATATGGTTACCGGCTTACTAAAGAGAGGGAAGATCAATCACAGCTTTACCATCCACAAATTAAACAGTTTGAAATCATGTCGACTTGACAAAAAAAACTTCTATAAATTCCAATATCAAAAGCTAAAGTGAATTATTTTGTTTATTCCATTATTAAAATATATATGTGTTACATTCAATATTATTTTTGTTTATTTTAGGACAAATAGAGTAATTACGAGCTGCATTAACATAGTCGTGGTTCTCTCTTAGGGCCTCTTTGATTTGGAAAAAAAAAAGAATTTTCGAGGGTTTCAATCACACAAATTTTTTTATGAGGTCTTTTGAAAAAAAGATTGAATCATATTATATCGTTTGAAATTTTTATGGATTGAACAATCCTATAAAAGTTTTGGAAAAATTTAGCAAGAGCTTCAGTATCTTGGAAATTCCTATATTTTTCATACGATTCAATCAAACGGTTATTCATGTGTTTTTTCTACTTTTTATAATTTTCTATTTTACACATGCATTCTAGAGGCAGGCCGAGTTTAATTCCAAACTTTTTATTCAAACTTCCAACTTTTCCACCACATCAAAACTTTCTTACATAGGTTGTGTTTAGTTCAGCGCAAAGTTTGAATTTTGGTTGAAATTGGAGATGATGTGACTGAAAAGTTGTGTGTATGACAGGTTGATGTGATGGAAAAAGACTGAAGTTTGGATCCAAATTTTGGATCTAAACACACAACCACACATAAACTTCTAACTTTTTCATTACATCATTTCAATTTCAACCAAACTTCCAATTTTAACGTAAACTAAACACTCTTACATTTCTCCTGCTCACCTGTTTTCTTCGATCCTACTCTGTTCAAAGAAAAAAAAAACAATGTGCAGCAACATACCACGGTTCGACCCTTTTTACGGTTTTACCCCTACACCTACCATGACCAAGAGAGAGAAAGCATCCCAAAAAAAAAAAAAGTTTAACCTCCGACGCGTCTAGCCCAGACACCGATAAATATCACGAAAGCTACTTCTTCCCCTCCCCCCGACCCCGCCCGTTAATTAATTAATTAATTAATCACCCAAAAATAATCCATCGCCACCACCCCCCCCCCCCCAACACTAAAAATCCAGACCCCCCCCACCCCCAGTGCACCGCAGTTCACTGCACTCTCCTCTACAAGCGGATCACCCTCACCGGAGAAGAGATCAGTAGCCGTAGCACGGCACGGTGGTTGATCGGCGGTGGCCATGGCCGGAGCGGAGTGGTCGCCGTTCGACGGGGACGCCGCCTTCGCGGAGTACTCGTCGGCGGTGCTGGCCGAGCTCGGCGGGTGGGCGGCGCCGGGCGAGGAAGGCGGTGCGGGGATGATGGTACCGGCGGCTCTGGATCTGCCGGTGGATGTGGTGGGGACGGCGGCTGCGGCGGCGGCACGGGGGGAGGAGGAGGAGGAGGAGGAGGAGGAGGCGCCGGCGAGATCGGGCGACGGCGCCGCCGCCGCGTCGTCGAGCTCCAGCGGTGAGCCCGCCGCCCCCGACAACGCCGACAAGCGACCGGCCGCCGCCGAGGCAGCGTAAGTAGTACACGTGCCCGCCGTGCGTGCGTGCGTGCGTTGGTTCGTCGCCGGCGTTTGGTTCTCTCGCTTCTCCTCCGGCGAGCGGCGGAGCTAGCTCATGCGAGCTTTTTTTTTTTCTCTTTTCTCGTTGCAAATTGCAACACGTTTACATGGATTACGCGTCGGGGAGGGGCAATCTGGTAAAAAAACAGAAAAAAATTGATAGTAGCACGCTCGCGCAGATCCGCGTGCCGCTTCGCCTCTCGCGCCGCGATTTGCGTGCGTAGATTGTTCCAAGTTTCACGCGGTTTCTCTTGTTCTTTTCCCCTCCTCGCCTCGCCTCGTTTTGATTTCGCCCATTACACTATTCATCGTCATCGTCAAGTACTACTACCACTGTATAATAATAAATTAATAATGCCCGTATCCAATACGGATACGCGTATTTTCTTTTACTCCACCATTAATTCGACTTGCTTCCAAACATGTTGTTCAATTTGTTTGTTACTTTTATGTTGTTGATCGATCTCATCTCATATACTTTCCTTAACATAAGTCGGTCTGACTGATTAAGTTGTATAAACAAAACACTTCTTTCTTCTAGTATATATTAACGTATAATTTTTTTACGTGTTAGTGAAAAGAAAATCTAATTGTTCAAATATGTTTGCAAAATCTTCTTCGAAACGGGAAGAGATTGGGAGTAATTATATATATAGAACGTCTCTTTTGCGATTTCGATGCATCGGTGGTCTGAAATCTGCATGTCAGCAGCGACGCTGGTTGGCGGCGAGGGGGGTGTAGTGGAGTAGTGGGGCTATCTACTGGAGTACTAGTACTGTACGTCGCCATGTCTGGAGCACTGACCTGACGACCGACCGACCAATTTCTTTGTCTTACCTTGGCCAACTTGATCCAAGCACTCATTAAACCCTGCACTCCACATCGATCTCCAGCCCACACTGCATTTAATTTATTAACTGCATCTTGCAGAGTAGGATACGATATGAAATGACGTCGTGGTAATTTCAGTGAAGAAAGTGTGTTAATTTTTGAGTTTTTCATGGCGGTTTCTTTGATCGGTTTTGACAGTGCATGTGTGTGTTTGATCAGGCCGCCGGCGGCGGCGACGGCGACGGCGAAGAAGGGGCAGAAGAGGGCGAGGCAGCCGCGGTTCGCGTTCATGACCAAGAGCGAGATTGACCACCTCGAGGATGGCTACAGGTGGAGGAAGTATGGGCAAAAGGCGGTCAAGAACAGCCCATTCCCAAGGTGAGCGCGTGACATCGATCGATCGCTTCCTTCTGTTTCTGTCCATCCCCTCGATCGATCATATCTCGTGTGTGTTCTCAGCTCTCACAAGCATGGGGGCAAAGCTTGGATTGTTTGTTTAATTTCTTTCTTCTATCCTGCTTTATATATACCATATATGTGAAGTGAAAAATCTTTCTGAAGAACTGCTAATCATTTGGTTTAGATTTTTGGTCAACAAAAGCTTTTTTTAAAATAATCTAAGTTCATGCAGTCATTGTGTCAAAGAATACTCGTTCTAATGCATGTTCTACATAGTATATATAACGGCTTGCATATTAATTGTTTGAAGTATGCCTGTATGTGGCTGTTGGCTAGCTTAGAGTGAGTATTAATAGGATTAATTAATCCGAGTAATTTTCCCTGATCAGTTTACTTTTTATTAGCAAGCCTAGCTATTTTCATCTAATTCTTCACTATATATATAGTAGTAGTACAATATTTATTGCCCTTTACATATTATCTAGTTATATTAGAACTGAATATGCCAATACGGCAAAACCCATGGTTTTAAGGGGCAGTTTTTTTAGTAGTGGGGCATATGACAGAATCTGTGCAACTAGATATCTCATATGTCGTAATGGAACATTCTTCTTTATCGGAGAGTTTTCTTTTATGGTATATATCTTGTATTATATTTCCCTTTATATAGTACTAGTACTATACATAGTCTAAAACTCTATATCCATACATGCATGTGCTGATGTGCTATATACTTTGTTAAATTAGAATCTTTGTTATAATTAATCACCAAGACACACCACCATCCATAATTGCCATCATTATTAAACATGGATTTGTTCAAGGCTCAACTAATCATCACATAACAAAAAATGGTTTTGCTTGACTCAGGAGCTACTACAGGTGCACCAACAGCAAGTGCACTGTGAAGAAGCGCGTGGAGCGGTCTTCCGACGACCCTTCCGTCGTGATCACCACCTACGAGGGCCAGCACTGCCACCACACCGCCTCCTTCCAGCGCGGCGTCGGCGGCGCCGCCGTCGGGGCGCACATCCACGGCGCTGCGGCCGTCGCCCTCGCCGAGCAAATGTCGGCGTTCGTCTCGGCGTCGCCACAGCCGCTGGCGCCGCCGCAGCCGCATATGCTGTACGGCTTACCCCGGTTGCACCCGCCGTCCTCCTCCGAGACCGTCGTCAGCTGCTCGATGCCGACGACGTCTTTGCAGGAGCTGAACAATGGCGAGGGGCTACAACGCCCTGGCTGTAATAGCCCCCAGGCGGCGGTGACCATCGCACAGCCGCCGCCGTCGGTGCCTCCGGCTGTTTCGTTTGACAAGGGGCTACTTGATGATATTGTGCCTCCTGGAGTTAGACTTGGATGACAATACTCAAATATACATGCATGGTAAGTTGGTAACTAGCTACACAATGGACCTCATTAGAATTATTAGCAGATGTTAAATTGTATATGTCATATGTACTTATGATACTGCTAACGAAATCTGGAAGTTGGAACTAACGAAAATTATTTTTTTAGACACTCCTAAATTAAGTTGATTCTTACTCCTATGTAAAAGACTGCACACTAATAGAATCAAATTTTATAATTGTTCTTACTAGCATAAAAAAAATATAATTATTCTGCTAGTCGTTAATTAGCCCAACAAATTATATGTTTTGTGTCACAAAATTTATTTATGTTTTATTTGCTTGAAATATTTTAGTGTATATATCTTGTTTTCCAGTTATATTAACAATAATGCAGTGTAAAACTATAAATAATTAACATTCAATTTTGAAGACAATGCTCTTAAGGAATAGTTTTTTGTTTTGCGATGTATAAGTATTATGTCATTTAATTTGTTTTAAGATAACTAGGACCTTCTTTGTTTGATATTTTAATATCCTTAATTTGTTTTGCCGCAGTTCTCTGAGTACTTTTGCATGATAGTACATATATAGTTGGTGTGTTTAGGACAGCGCATAATTTGATCTCCCAAGTTTTGACAAGTTCTTTTGGATAGACACACGATTATTATTTGCTTATTTCCTAAGTTCGGATGGATTAGTTTCTCATGCAGGAACAATTGATGATCTAGTACGTAGTAGACTAGTAGGAGACAGGAGTAGTTTACTCACTGGAGAATAAACTGCTGACAACAATGCTGCATACTCATACGTTTGTTCTTTCCAACGTTAACACAACCCTATTGCAAGTACAAAGATCCATTAATATTTAATTATACATATATATTCATTAATTGGTTTGAAGATGTGTATGCACGCTTTCATAGTTTCATACTTATACACATTTTTTACATTTATAATCTAATTCAAATGTACGTTCATTGCAGACTTATCTCCCTACACTAGATATTTGAAGTGTCATCTCACCTCTCGGCATGGAAGCAGCTGGCAGGAAGGCAAATCATGCAGCTAGGGTTCTTTAATTAGCTCCTGCTGAAATCCACCGTCTCAGTCATTACCTACCAAATTAATGGCTTGGAAATTAGGAGTATATATCACTCCATTAAGCTTATTGCAACGATGGAGAGCTGGTTATCCAAATGACCAGACTTACAAGTGATTGCAAACCTCATTGGTCAGCCGGTGGAGTATTTTTCATGGCAAACTTTTATGTGCCCGATTAACCGTAGTCTGTGTATGCAGTTGGCAGCACTAGGCATTCCCTGACTGTATCTTCTTGGCAGAAGAATCTCTACCTATGTTAACTACTTCTGCATTATAATGTGTATGTAGGTTGGTGTAGATATATACTACTAGCTATATCTATGTACACTTATGCTAAATTAATGTTGTGCTCATGGAGTAGTATAATGACAACTATTCAACCTTTGTTCTTTATTCCAAGTGACTTCAACTGAGATCAATTTTGGAGTTTTTAATTAGTACTCAGTAATAATGTGATAATCTTGGCCATTTTATACATCCCTCCGTCTAAAATATAAGGATTTATAGGATTTTTTTTTTTACCATAACATAAACATTCCTGCACTAATTTCTAATATAATATTCTTATTATTTCAATGATTCCAAAACCAAATAGATGCTTGGAAAGGGAATATAAACAATTCAAAATTCAAAAATTAACCACTGAAGCAACTAGAAAGAAATCAGGCCTTGTTTAGTTCCCAACTTTTTCTTTAAACTTCCAACTTTTCCATCACATCAAAACTTTCAATTTTTCCATCACATCATTCCAATTTCAACCAAACTTTCAATTGTAGCGTGACCCAAACACACCCTCATTTGGCCCAACCTTGGTACTCCCTTCGTAAAAAAAATACTATAAGGCACACCTGCTTTCTTTCGATGTTTTATAATTTAAGACAAATATGCATGCAATTAACTAGCACCTCTCCTCTTTAATTCGTTTTTATAAATCTTCCACCTTCTCGATCTCTAATTTCACTAGGTGTATACATTGTATTTATTGGATTGATACAAATGTGATGGTAATAATATTTTTTCTTGGTTTTTACGTTAGTGGGAGTTACGTCTAATATTTCAGGATTGAAAGAGCATTAGCTAAACAACTTAAGGGCATCCACAATGTACTCCAAAAGTGGTCCATAAGCAATATAATATTTGATTCAGCCACCTAGCAACATTGTGGAACTAGTTCATATGAAAGAAATAACAAAAGCTACCCATAATCATATGGGCTGCCCATAGAGAATAAAATATATTATTTATCTCTATCTCTTTTCTCCTACTAATACTATTTGCTATCCATATATATTGTGAATGTTACAATAGTTAAAGTTTATATATGTGGATCCCATTTCTATGGACTACTTTTACCATATACATTGTTGTTGCCCTAATAGTTCTTATATTTTAAAAGTGAGGGAGCACAAAGGTAAAGTTGTGTGCAAAAGAAAAAGAAAAAAGCTGTGTGGAAGCAATGCCATCTACACCAACTTTGAATTAATTTTGATGTGGATGGAATGTTCCCTTTGTGTTCAGCAATCCCTTTATGTTAGCTTGTACGGGCACGTGAGATCCCGGACCCCAGTATTACACGTACTGTCAGTCTGTTTGCATCAGTGCATCACCGTATAATATCGTGCATTAATTCTTGCAAGTACTACTGCTCAGTATTATTCCCACTACGGCATGTAACAAACAAACTAGTGTAGCAACCACAGCCTAGTAACCAAGTATAGCAACCACATTAGCAAATCGTATTATTCCCACTATGGCATGAATGGCAGCAAGCCTAGTTCAGTAGTAAGGGATGGAAACTAATCCCTTCCGCTAAAAAACGGAGCAGTTTATTAGCCCGTAATTAATTAAGTATTAGAATATGTTTTTTCAAGTAATTTTCGTATAGAATTTTTTTTCAAAAAATATACGGTTTAATGATTTAAAAAGCGTGCGCGTATAAAAAGAGGAGAGTGGGTTCCCAATTATGGAGCTTTTTTTTTCATTTTTTGCCACTAAAATTAAATAGTTTCCTTTCTTTCCTCTATATCCCTCGATGATCTACATCAGCAGGTCATAGTTGCAAAATCTATTTTTTCTGCTAATATATTAGGTGGTGTATGAGACTGACGAAGATGAAGATTAAATTGACGCACGTAAAATAAGAAATTTATTAGCATATAATTAATTAAGTTTTAATTATTACAAACCCGATAAATGTACATATTTAATATTTTTAAGCAACTTTTATATAAAAATTTTCGTACGAAACATACCGTTTAATAAATTAAAAAATATGTTAACGGAAACCGGGATAAAATCTGAATCTAATCAGAAAAAAACTCGTTTGGAAGAAAAAATAATAATAAACAGCGTGTGAAACCGCGTCGTTGTAGCTACTATACGTCGGTGGGAAAGTGCGTGGAAAGCAGCTAGCGTAGCTATATTTCTCCATGGTCCATGCCGTGGAATCTCACCGCCGTATGACACATGCAGGGATGCCGCGGCATATGTGCGGCCATGCACGCACGTACTCCAGCACTCGCTGATGCCCGCGGTTGCACCGCTAGACACGCCAGAGTACGGAGTGCTCTCTTGCTTGACCGATACGTTAACGTTGTGCCCATCTGTGATCTGTCCATGTGGAAGGTATACGAAGGTTTTAGGGCCTGTTTAGTTCCAAAAGGTTTTTCCCAAAAATATGGTATCGAATCTTTGGACACATATATGGAATATTAAATATAAATATTTTTCAAAAACTAATTGCACAATTAGGACGAAAATCGCGAGACAAATCTTTTGAGTCTAATTAGTCCATAATTAGCCATAAGTGCTACAGTAACCCACATGTACTAATGACGGATTAATTAGGCTCAAAAGATTCGTCTCACGTTTTCCAAGTGAATTATGAAATTAGTTTTTTTATTCGTGTCCGAAACCCCTTCTGATATTCGGTCAAACGTCCGATGTAACACCTCAAAATTTTCTTTTCACGAACTAAACAGGCCCTTACTTTGAATATTCGTTCACATTTGTTTGACGTGACCACTGCACTGACTTCACTTCTTGTATCGGTATAGTTGTACCACACACACATGGAGGTAATCACTAGTAATCAGGTAAGTGCCGGCCACAACCGCGAGCATCGTTTACTCACCACGTCTTGGCGCAAACCGACTGCGGGAAATCGTACGTGGCAGACAAAAGCGTCTTAAATTAACTAACCTAAGATAATTCTTCTTCGTTTTTTTGCCAATAAAGATGTATTACGCACGTACTCCCTCCGCCCCAGAAATATTCTATCTTAACTACAAATCTAAACATATATTTATTTAGATTTATAGTTAAAGTTTATCTTTTTTACATAATAGTATATACGAGTATGTGTTTAATAACAAAATTAGTATGTACGAGTATGTGTTGTTGGTCTCCGTATCTTTATACGTGTATTAGAAAAACACACTCATATCCGATATGTAAGTGTTATGCGTGCGCTAGATTGAAAAAAAATTCATCTTGGTCGCACGTCACCAGAAAAAGTTCACTTAAACTTTTTTTAAATTTAAACTTGTATGGGTGTGTCATCTAGTCCCTAAACTTTTAAAATACATATCAAAGTTCTAGAATTTATCATAGTGTGTCATATAAGTCCTACGTAGCGTTGATGTGACATGCCACACGGATATAACGTGGCATTATTTTGACTGATAAATAGGATCCATTTATTTTTTTTTTCTTTTTTTCTTCTATTCTTTCCCCTTTATTGTCCTTTCTCCGTAACCGGGTAGAAGAAAGGAAAAAAAAAGAAGAATGAGAAGAAAACGAAAAAGAAAAATAAAAGAAGAAAAAAAGAAAAGGACATGTCACGTCCATGTGGCATGCCATGTCAACGACACGTAGGATCCTAGAGAGGATGTGTCGATTTGGGATCTAGATGATATACTTTGACAAGTTCTGAGACCTAGATATATATTTTGAGAGTTTAGGGATCTATATGATACAACCATATAAGATCAAGGACCTGTTCTTTAAATATAGGTTAGATTTGATTTATATATCTTAATCTTAAAATCAGATATATGGACTCTGTAACTATTAAAACGTGCCAAAACGATTTTCTCGACGGTTTTAAGGGCAGTTTGGACGGACGAATCCGGTGTCTCATTTGCCACGGGAACAACACGACACGTTTATTCACAGGCACGCCCGCATCACAAGCGGGCGCGTGGAGATGGGCCGGCAAAAGCACATGGGGGAGATGGGGCCGAGGAGGGTGGTTGATAGCTGGGCCGCGGCCGCGGCCGCACGATACGCGGCGGATTCGGTGGTTGGGCTGGACACCACACGCTCGAGCCGAGCCGAGGCCGCGTGGAAAAACGAAGCGTTTTTCGATGAATCCGACCGACACAATGTACTACTCGTTTCTCGTTCGTTTTTGCGCACACAAGAACACAAGTTTTTGCAGTAAGAGATATATTTGGGAATAGTACAATGGAATAACCAATCTGCTATAACAAGTTCACTGAATAATACAGGTAAATTTTCGTTCAGATGGCCCTCAAACAGCAAGAGCCATGATGACAGGGGGGAGGGGGGGGATTATAGTGATCTAGAACAGTGCAAACGATGAAAAAAAACTTCAACAGCGATGACGATGATTTTACTAACAAGAACACCAACTTTTTTTATGCCTGAGAAAATGGTAGTGTCGTCTCCTGCAAAAAAAAACGAACTATAAAGAATTTTAAGTGGCCAACCCATCTTGCATTGCTCTTCTTCCAAGTCGAATTCCTGCAGCTCGAATCGAGGTTGAGAGAATCGAATCGATCGATTAAAATTCACATAAATCTTATGCCACGGCGGGCATGTCCTTGAGCCAGGCGTCGAGCGGCTTGCCGATGGAGTAGACGATGAAGCCGATCTCCCTGAGCTTCTCCGGGTCGACGACGTTGCGGCCGTCGAAGACGAACGCCGGCTTCTGCATGTTGTCGTAGATCTTCTGGTAGTCGAGCGTCTTGAACTCGTCCCACTCGGTGAGGATGCAGAGGCCATGGGCGTTCTTGGTGGCCTCGTACGCGTCCCACACCACGCTCACCTGCTTGAACGCCGTGGGGCTCGTCGGCTGCAGGTGCATCGGGTGGTCCCAGTCGAACTTGCCCATGGCGAGGTCCCGCTGGATCTGGTCCTCCGTCACCTGCGGGTCGTAGATGCTGATCTGCGCCTTGTCGCCGAGCAGGCCGTGGCACACGTCGATCGCCGGCGTCTCCCTCGTGTCGCCGGTGTCCTTCTTGAACGCGAACCCCAGCACGGCGATCTTCTTGCCCGACACCGTGTTGAACATGGACGACACCACCCGGTTCACGAACCGGCTCTTCTGGTAGTCGTTGATCTTGATCACCTGCTTCCAGTAGTTTGCAACCTCGGGGAGGCCATTGCATTCGCAGATGTACACCAGATTCAGGATGTCCTTCTGGAAGCAGGAGCCGCCGAATCCAACGCTGGCGTTGAGGAATTTGGGCCCAATTCTCGAGTCCTTGCCGACGGCGTACGCCACCTCGGTGACGTTCGCGCCGGTGGCCTCGCAGAGCGCCGAGATGGCGTTCACCGACGAGATCCTCTGCGCCAGGAACGCGTTCGCGGCGAGCTTGGAGAGCTCGGCGGACCAGAGGTTGGTGGTGATGATCCTGTCCTCGGGCACCCAGTGCGCGTACACCGACTTGAGCGCCTGCACGGCCTTCCTCCCCTCCGCCGTCTCGCGGCCGCCGATGAGGACGCGGTCGGGCTTGAACAGGTCGTCAATGGCCGTGCCCTCGGCGAGGAACTCCGGGTTGGAGAGGATCTGGTAGTTGATGCCCTTGCTGTTGTGGGTCAGGATCTTCTCGATCGCCTCAGCCGTCTTGACGGGCACGGTGGACTTCTCGACGACGATCTTGTCGGACTTGGACACGTCGGCGATCATCCTCGCCGCGCTCTCCCAGTAGGTCAGGTCGGCCGCCTTGCCGGCGCCGAGGCCGCGCGTCTTGGTCGGCGTGTTCACGGACACGAAGATGATGTCCGCCTCCGCGACGTGCTTCTCGACGTCCGTGCTGAAGAAGAGGTTCCTGCCCCTGCACTCCTTGACCACCTCGTCCAGCCCCGGCTCGTAGATCGGCAGCTGCTCGCTGTTCCAGGCGTCGATGCGCGGCTTGGAGATGTCGACGACCACCACCTCGATCGCCGGGCACTTGAGGGCGATCACCGCCATGGTCGGCCCGCCCACGTACCCAGCTCCGATGCAGCAGATCTTCACCATCTTCGCCTACTGCTCTTACTGAAAAAAAAAACAAAAAAAAAAGATTGCAGTTTTTATTAGCAAACTGAATGGAGTGATGAAACGGATTGCTACCAAGTCAACACTAGCAAATCGGGGTTCGCGGATCACGAGCTGACGAACCGGGATCTCGCAAAAAATGGGGGCGCCCAATCGAATCGAGATGGAAACATTTTGAGGTTTTGGGGAAGAGTATCAAATCATAGACAAGGGCAAGATCCATCCATTGCCGCGACCAACTCTTTAACATGATTTTTTGCATAAAGGAAGTAATTTTGCGAGCAAAATCACGATTTTAAGCGGCAAAAGTGAGAAACCGTGATCCAGAAAGGGGGTGAGAGGAAAATGAGATCTCCATCTCCATCTCCCAGATCCGAACACAGCAAAGCTATATCTTCAGAGAAATCAAAAACGAACACAGCTACTAGATCAAGACTTTGCAAGATCACACAACAAACTACGAACTAAACCACAAATGATCCACAGGACCGTGAGAAGGCACTCACCAGATCTCAACAAGTTTGGGCAAGATCTTGAGGAGCGAGTCACTGAAGAAGAAGAAGGGGAGACCTCCTCTTGTATGCAGAGAGAAGCTGCCTACAAGTTGTGTGTATTCTCAGAGGGGAGACTGCCCCCCTTATATTGGCCTCACCACTGAAGCCACCGAATTGGGTCTGAATTGGATCTACCCCTCCCCACTCGAGAAATTTTACTGTGTCAAGGCCGGTCAGACACCAGCATACTACTACTACTACTACTACACGAGAAGGTCTCTGATGAGTTGGCCCTGACAAGTTGAAGTCACGCAATCCATGGGCCACACCAAACTCGGCATTTATCAAAGGTTCCCATCAGGACAAACCACCAACCCCTTTACTCCTTTAACCCCATTATTATTAGTAAATGGAATAGTAAGACACATTAAACAAAAGGAGATAACAAGCTGGAGTATTGTTCAGTGCAGAGAACAATACTAGTTCAGACTTGAGAAATGGCCAGGTACATACTCCATAGATATGGCAGGTTCAAGATTATTTGAGGTCAGGGCTCATGACCATACTAAATTTAACCAAAATGCAAAGATTATAGTGGTAAATTGGGATGTAGGACTAGTAAAGAAATGTCAACATGTGCGCCTGTGCCACAATCCAACGAGAGGAAGAACGGTAGAAGCCTCCAAGGACGGACAACAGACACTGACAAATTAGGGGAAGGTGATGCTGATGCAAACCAACGTGACACTCTCACCGACCAAAACGTGTGTATGATTAACTGATTTTTGTACTGTCATCTGAATAAGATACAGTTGCTGTTCAACAGGGAAGCTTCAGCGTCCATGGAAGAATTCTTTAGGCTTTCTTTAAACACAAAAAGGAAAAGGAGAGAACTTTCTTGGTGTTAAGTCACTTCTATTTGCTTACTGAAACTAAAGACTTTATAATGATTCGATCTTAATTCCTCTTTTTTCTTAAGGCATCATTTAGAGGGGGGAAATGGGTAATGAGAGACATTTGTTTACACAGTCCGAGTCAAGGACTGTCACATGTTCCAGGTAGCAAAGCAAGCAATCAAAAAAATAATAATCCAACATTTCTTTCTTGAAAACGATAGTCCAGTTCATTAAGTTCAGTCTTTTCTCCCTGCCTTTTCACCCAAATCAGAGAAAAAAAACAAGTCGCATCCACCTAAAAACAAACCTACAAAGAATTTGTGTCTATGAAAATAAAAAATCCCCAGAACACATCACCAACAACAATCAGAGCAACAAAATAAGAGACATTAAATTCACTAAACAAATTAACAGACACTAATCTAATTAATCTGAATCTCAAGTCACTTCCCCAACAAATAATTGACCCACAAGATCACCGACATTGGAGGAAGAGCGTCCTCGCAGTACCATCTCATCCCCCACCCGAATCGGTTGCAACCGCAGCAGAAGCTAACCAACCCGGAGAAAAGAGAAAGAAAAAGCGAGCCATTGATTCGCCTTTGAGTGAGTCTCAAGCGACCACGAAAACGCATCCGATCAAGCGATCAAGCGACAAACCCAGCAACGCACATGAACAACGCTGTAAAAATCACGGCGCTCGTCCGGTGAAACGGAAGGATCCGAGCGCCCCCAAATTACACGCAAAGAGAACATCAACAGCGACTCACTTCAGCAAGCCCAACGCAGATTTATTGCTGCAATTTTTTACCTGCAGGCTGCTGCAGCGTCGCGGTTGATCTATTGGAAGGAGAGCGACGGCGTCAATTTTTTTCTTTCACCAACATGTAAAAGAATAACGCATCATTATATTAGAAGAAAGTAAGGTTTTAAAAACACAACGCAAATGGCCATGAAAGCCATTGCTAGGGGAAAAAAAGAAAAAAAAAACTGCTCCTATAAGTGGGAGGAAATTTGGCTGTTTTTTCTGATCTGGTTTGGGTTTGGGGAATTCTTTTTTTTTTTCAGAGTGAGTGACAGTTTTGTAGGGCACTGTTTTAATCGCTGCTACGAAATATTTAAGGAAAAACGTAAAATGTGAAGATCATGCACTAAATATATTCCTTTTTTTGATCGAACACACTACATATATTCCTTGTTTGCATCAACGTGTGCCACTTGATCCGCTACTACACATTGTTTTATGTTTTATAGTATAAACTTTTCCAAGCTATGCGGTCAGCATCAGGCTGCAAACCTATTTATCAAGTGCTTGCGCGCGCGCACACACACAGATAAAGTAAAATAGATTTGCCTAAGAATGGACTAGCAACAATTGGAGCCGGGATCGTTGGTGTGATCACTTGCCTTTCGTCAAGAATTGTGAGGTAAGTGTAGCTATCCTGTGAGCTTACTGCCACTGACCGGTGCTAGTGAATGCTTACAGAAATGCAGTTGCAGCAGTGCATTTTGGTGTGGGTTTGGCTAAGTTAGGAGGGGTGCCAATTAGGCTGAAAAATAACTTGAAAAGAAGCGGTTTAATTAGGCATGGCAAAGGGATAAATGTGATGGATGCATCACCAACTTCACTTCGCTCTTTTGTGCGTGTTCCTTTCCTTCTAGCCACCTCATGGTTTACTGCAGAAAAGGGCAAGTTCTTTCCTGCCTTTTTTCCGTTTCCACTACGTGCATGCATGGAGCAGAAAACAGTACGGAGAACGGGCCGGAGAAGTTGTTGCGTTGGACCGAAAAAAGAATCCACTGCTGGCGCACCGACAGAGAACGTAGACGACGTACACGTTTCGGCACAAAATAGCGGTTTCATCATATCTCTGAAATCAGAACCGGTTGGATGAGCTCGTGCACGATACGTGCCAGCAGTCATGTACAGCCTCCAATCCTTTGTCTTTTGGCACAACCAGAATTTCAATTCTCAAAACTTAATTTTATACTAGTACTAGTTAATTTTTTAAGAATTTATTGTCTTATTTTACTTCTAATATTGAGAATACGTAAATTATGTTCGGATGTTAACAAGGCAAACGATCGAACTGTAAACTTAATCACCCAAGTCCTCGTTGCACAAAAATAAATCTTAATACTGTAGACGTGAGCAGCAGCAATATGATACAGCGGGTAATTTTTTTACTTTTTGAGCACGTGATGAGAAACGACGAGGCAAACTCATCAGAGTCAGCAGAGGCCGACGGGACGGGCCCGTCGGTTCGAAGCTGCCACGCAGCTCACGCGAGGAGGAAAAGAAAAAAACGGCCGATTCACCGATGCTGGGGCCTCCTTCCGCGAGAGCGAGACGGCGACACCGAGTGGCCCGAGTGATCTGCTGGAACCAACAACGATGCGTGCGTGCGTGCGCGCGCACGAACCATCCACCCCACCGAGACGAGAAATTTTGACCTCGCGTGTCTTCCATCGTGATTGCTGGCTTGCTGCCGGGTTTTCCCCCGTGTGCGCCGCACCGACGGGGCGCTGATCGATCGGCAGCAATGTCACGATGGTTTTGCACGCGCTGCCCACGGTAGCGTAGCCACGTCGGGTTACCCTCCCGTACGTTGCAGAAATGGCCGGCAAGATAAAAAAGACCCCAGGCGGGCAATACAAGAGCGGGGGCACGTACGGAGCTACACCTACCGTTGTCGCTGTTGAGCTCTCAGGCCTCTCCAGCCGCCGCTTACCACGTGCAGAGGTCGCCGGGGCGTCGGACCAAGTCGACGGCGGAGGCTGAGTCAGCTTGTGGGAACTGGCACTTCGCCATCTTGCTCCAGCTCTCTTCTCCGGTGGTTGGTCTCGCGGGCAGCGTAGCAACAGGCAAAATAAGGGGAGGGGTTTATCGTATTTAGTTTAGGATCTCATTGTTTGTCCTATGATCATAGAAACCGTTACTAAAATTTAAATTTTTAAACTTAACTTTGATATTTTTCAACGTATTTCTCTTTTACATTACCTTTTTAGTTCATTAAGGATACATACCCATAAATTATATTTTTATTATTAAAAACCATTATATAGTTTTAATCAGCCGTAGGTAATCGATTGTCATTCGCAGCACAGGCAAAAACGATGGAAATGGGAGAAAAAAAAGACATATTGCTGCAATTTTGCAAAAACTCATCATTGACCTGGTGCTGTTTTTCCCCCGGTTGAACTTGCTCACGGCGAGGTCTCGCTGGATCTGGTCTTCGGTGACACGTACGTGGGCGGTGTGGGCTTAATATGCTGTTATCTGATTACTTTCAAGTTTCAACTAAAAGACTTCATCTTTCTTTCTCATTTTTCCTTTAAGTCATCATCTAGGAAAGGGAAAAGGTGCTAATGTTCTTCTTTACATAGCCCTAGCCCAATATTCTGGATTGTCGATTACATGCTCCGGCTAACAAGTCAACAAAAATCAACTCCAAGTTCAATTTAGTTTTTGAATATACACAAAGTCAAATATACCATCTTTTCAAAAAAAAAAGAGTCAATATACCATGACCGTACAAACCACAAACATCTATTTCATGCCGCCTAAATAAAACCGTCAAAACAATTTTCAGGTTGTGAATACATGTAACCGATGCAACCAAAAGCCATTTTAGTCTTGGATGAGTAAAAAAAAAGATAATGATAAATAATCCTAAAATTAAGTTCTAAAATTCAAAAATTGTTATGGTTTACAAGTCTACAACTCCAACAAGTAGTAGGTCCTTACAAGCCTGCAATAAAACAACAAAAGTTCACTTAAAATCCCATAGCATATACAGCATCCTCTCCGACCAACCTAGTCATAAAAAACACAAGACAAAATACCAATCATAGAACAAAACAACAACCACCACCATCTCAACAACGATGATAGCAACAAAATAAAAGAGAAAGTACCTCTACAAGGGACATCTAAACGAACACCAGGTACCTCAGCATCTCAAGTCCACCGACATTGGAGACGAGCAAAGGAAAGAAAACGCAATCTCAGTACCATCTCCCCATCAGATTTCGGTTAAGAAGCAACCAACAGAAGAAAAAGCTGGTGATTATTTCTCTCTTCAGTGCCAACTAAGTGACCAAGAAACGCATCAACCAGCAGCACATAGGATTTAGAGCGTTTTGGTGGCAGATGGATGGATGGATGGATTCAGGCGTCTTCAACACGCAAAAATGTGGAAGAATGGCGAGTACGAATCGGAGCAGAGGAGAAGTTGGGATGGAGAGCGACGCCAATCGTTGTCTGGTTGTTAGAAAACTCTCCCGTTTTTTTTTCTTGGAGATGTTTGGCTTCAGTCTTTTTCTGAGGTCTATTTAATTCAGTGCAGTGTATTTCTCTTCCAGAAAGGTAAGTATTTTATCTGTATTTTTACCTGAAAACTTTAGTGAAAATACTGGATGAACCACCGTGTAATTTGTTCAGGAGGAAGTAGTTTTTCTCTTCTGTTTTGTACTACAGATTAAGGCTGGTGTTTATGTCTGCAATAGTTTACTTAAAGGTCATTATCTTTAGCAAAAGATCAAGGCTGGTGTTTATGTCTGCAATAGTTTACTTAAAGGTCATTATCTTTAGCAAAAGTTTACTTAAAGGTGTTGTACATGTTAAATTTGTGAAGCACGTAAGGGGGTAAGATCACTACATGCCTGGCTATCAAACGGTAATGATGTCTAGTAGAACCATGTCATGATATTAATCACATGCACTCACACCTTGACATTGTAAAAGAAACCACATTAATCATATGCTTCTTCTGAAAATAGTAGTATTAAAATACTGGATCTAAAGGTCAGTCATGTAGAGATAAACAGGTTCCATTTTTTTTATCATAACTTGGTGGGTTGAAATGATGATTTATCAGGCATCCATCGATCAATCAGCATCCTATTAAACGATCGGTCAAGTATGCATGTTGCACTGTGGAAATTTAGCTCAAACACAAACCGGAATTCATACATCACACATGATCAAACAAATCAATTTTGCTTGCACTATACTCAAGCTGCATCTACTAACGAACTCCTGCACACACTCATCAAGACAACAACAACGAAATCCTTGCCTAAAAGTGGACACCAGGGAGATAACGGTCCGTGATTGGAGCTGGGATGGTTGGTACAGTTTCGTCAAGAAATGGGAGAAATGTGTAGCTATCCGTGTGATATTAGCAAGTCGTTGGCCTTCAAATTCCGGGTCTAATGAGTGCTCGCTGCAGTACATGTGATGTGAGTTTGGCAAAGTTAGGAAAGGTACCAATCAGGCTGACAAAAACACAAAGTTCAGTTAGGCTTAGAGGGAGCAGAGAAAATGGCATGAACCAACAACCTATACTGTCATTTGGTGAATTTTATTTTATTTTTTCTCCTTTATTCTCTTGTGAATCATGATTGCCAACATGGCTTGTCTACTTTGGGCACATTGCAATGTGCTATAGGGAACATGTGGGCAGCCAAGCTCACCTAACACGGAGGTGATGAAAAATCATCATTCTAGGCGCACAGAAAAGTTCAGGTTCTTTTGTACCCTTGGAGAGGCTGGAGCAGCCACGATCAACAGCGGGAGGCGTGTCACATCGGATATACGGATACACATTTGAAGTATTAAACGTAATCTAATAACAAAATAAATTACAGAATTCGCCTGTAAACCGCGACACAAATTTATTAAGCCTAATTAATCCAGTATTAGCAAATGTTTACCATAGCACCATATTGTCAAATCATGACGTAATTAGGTTTAAAAGATTTATCTCGTAAATTACACGTAATATGTGTAATTAGTTTTTTTTGTCTATATTTAATACTCATTACTCAATGCATGTGTCCAGATATTCGATGTGACAATGTGTAAAATTTTGCAGAGGATCCAAATAGTGCCCTTCTCCTTTTATACCGCAGGGTCCGTTTCTTCTCAAGTCTGAACTGGAGCACGTGCATTATACGTACCGTACTGTGTAATTCAAGTCCCTGTACTGAAGAACACATTCTTCCGGTCATCATGCGCCAATCTTTTGAAAGAAAAAAAATAGCATACATTGATACATACCATCTGTACACAGAACCAAATTCGTGCTAGCGAACGCGAATGCGAACAAGACGACACCGGCAGGAATACCGGAATACAATATTATCATACGATTCCTCGCGGACGCACACATGTGGGAAGAAGCCTCAGAGTCAGCGGACGCCGTCGGCGCGCGCGTCGATCACTCGCGGGAGAGAAAGCGCCAACCGAACGGTCGTTGCAGGCGAGCACGCCATCGTGAGTCCACGACCGCGACCGCATCGGCGCCCCTGGCACAGACGAAGGCGAGGCAAATCGTTTTCCATATTGCCGCGATCGAGACGGCGGCGCGGGACGCGTCGAGTGAATGAGCTGGAACGAACAGGAGTAGGAGCAGTAGTAGTACTTTTTTTTTTTTACTGCTGCTCCGAAGCAGCCCGGGACGACGAGGCCGGTGCATCGACTTGTGGTTTGCGGTCGCGCGTGTGGCTGTGTGCTGGGTTCCTGATTCGGTGCGCGAGGTGGTAGCCAGCCGACGACGGTGAATGCGTTGCGGCGGGCGGCGGGCGGTTCCTTGCGGCGGTGCGGTGGCGGTGGGGGCGTGCGGGATTGCGGCTTCCACGTTCTGCTGCACTGTTTGAGTGAGCGTTTGGAATTCGTGTATATGTATTGTCGCTGAGCTGCTGATATCGTAGCCACAGATTGGCAGATTTCGAACGTGTTCACTTTGTTGCGACTTTTTAGAGTACCAAACTAAACATAATCTTATCATGGTTACCTTATTAAAACTTGATAATTCTGGAAGTTTCATCTTATAAAATCTTTACTAAAATTAAAATTTGATAAGGCTCTAAACCAAACCAAATACATCCAACGCAACCAAAATATGGCGATGTCAAATTGTGACAAAATGTTGGTACTAACAAATTTGGTACAACATGCTTGCAGTTGCAGACACGTCGGCTCGGGTTATTCTTCCTTGACATAGATGTTTGGACCTGGTGGTTTCTCATTGGATTATCCTAACATTTCAGATACCCCTCCATCCTAAAATAAATTTATTTGGATACCCCTCCATCCTAAAATAAATTTATTTGTAGATTTATATGTTCAACATTTGACCGTCCATCTATTAATAATTTTTTGAAAAATTGAAAAAATCATACATAAAATACTATTTATATTTTATCATCTAATAATAATAAAAATACTAATAATAAAAACGGAATTGCTAAGCATATGTCGACAGAAAATGCATACCCAAATCTTGCAAATTTCGAATCACCGGATATGCTTCGCGATTCGTGCTCCAGGTGCTTCTTCTCCAACTCCGGCCTCCTCTTATTCTCCGGTGCCGGCGAATTAGGGTCTTGGGGTAGGGTGGGGTGGGGGTGGGAGGGGGAAGAAGGGGGAGGTGGCCCGGGTTTCCCAAACCGTTAGGGCCGGGGTTACTGCGCCTCGGCGGTAAGCACGATTACTGCGTGGTAATCGCGGTAACCGTGAAAACCGTACAAAACCGTGCAAAATTTATCAAAAATTTAAATTATTTTTTAAATTTATTTAAATTTAAGGAGGTTACCACGTTATTTATATTACCGTACCCCGCGGTAAGCCCGGTAACCGCACGGTTACAGGCGGTAAGGGCAACCCTGGAGGTGGCCGGGCTTAGAGGGATGGGCATGGGAGGCGATGGCCCGGCGGTGGGCGGCGGATCGGGCGGGCGGCGGCACCGGAGCCACGGGGATGGAGGATGGCGGTGGGCCGGCGTTGGCGGCGAGGGCATCTTGCCGCCAGTGGCTAGAGGAGGTAGGAGAGGGGAGGGGGAGGAGGTCGGCCGGGGGGGGGGGGGCTCATCGGCGCCGTTAACGCCTTTCGACCAGCCGGCGAGGCCGGGCAGCGGCACGCTGGGGCGGTGGCGGCGGAGGCGGTGGCGCGGCGCGGATCGCATGAGCGGCTGCGCGGTGTCGGGAGAAAGGGGGAGAGGAGGAGATTTTTAGGGTTAGTTTCTCTACACGAATCTCAAAGCAATTGGGTGGTCCAGAATTTACAAGATTTTTAGGGGGTTTTCTGTCAAATGATGTATAGACAGCCCCTAAAAAAAATGAACTTAGGGACGGAGGGTGTACAGCCCAGTCGAACGACCAACGCTGCTATTGCAGGCCTTTTACTTCCCCTCCGTACACAGCACCGGCAATACGGCCCCAATTTCCTATCCAAAGAACACAATGAAATTTCAAAGCCCAACTTGAATCTAGCCGGCCCAACTTCCCCAAACGGAAACGAATCCAGCTACCAGCACAGGAGGCGAGCGACCGGCCGTACAAGCACAGTAGTTGGAATTCCCACAGACCACAGTAGTTCAGTTCCAGATTTGCCTTGCCGCTGCGTTGCTGAACGCTTCGCTGATGCTGCCCCGCGGCGGGGGGCGGCGGAGTCCCGGGGAGTTGGGGGCGCTGCCTGGGTGGACGCCGGCCGGGGAGCCCGAGGCTTCGAGGATGAGGAGGAGGCGAGCCAGCCGCCTCGCTCAAACCCCGTGCCGCGCGCGGGCGGGGGGGCATCTCGGTCGCGCCGCGGGTGGAGCCGCCGCGCGGTCGCGAGAACGGCAAGGATCTTGGTGAGCTCCCGCTTCGCGCTCGTTTTTTTTCTTTCGGTAGGGCGGCCATCAGGGACAGTTTCTGTGTGGTGTGTGCTGCGTTCCGTCGCCGGAGTCCGCCGTTGGGCATTCCGTCGAACACCTCTAGTGCATCGGCAAACCCTTTGTCGAGGAATGCATAGTGCCCTGTTTTATTACCAAACTCTCATTTGCCCCTTGTGATTTTCTCCTGCCACTTCGGAGAGATTGGGAACCCCGCTTAATAGAGTCAATTTTACACTTCCGGTGGTCGGCTAGCCCATTCTGAGCTTTCACATAATTGTTTTGCTCTAATGATGGTACTAAACAGCTCGTAATCCAGTACTATTTTCTATATTGAACGATAGGCTCATAAACAACAGTGTACATCAAACAATGGAATCTTTATTATGGTGTGCATTCGGTTTATTTTATTGACCGATTAATCCTATTTTGACTGCACCAAGACTGCAGTGATGTTTTCTGCATCCTGAAAGATCATTGTTCTCTCAGCAAATTGACAAGCTCGAGAAAGTTCTGATGCGAGGACCCTCCCTCTTGGATGCTTGCACGGGCCGTGGTCTTCAGTGTCACCGCTCTTTCCTTGATTTCTTTGTCTTCTAGGAGCTGTGCCGCCTTGTTCTTGATCTCCTCCTGTGTGACAACCCCTTGCTTGTCTCGGCAAAGCTTAATGCCTGTCTTCCACACATTGCATATGTAGCTCTGGTTGCAGAATTGGTCGGAAAAATAAGGCCAGCACAAGAACGGGACACCGTGCAGTACACCTTCCATTGTTGAGTTCCACCCACAGTGCGACATGAAGCAAGCGATTGAAGGGTGTGATAGTACTCGTTGCTGGGGAGCCCAGCTAATAACCAACCCCTTGCCCTTGATACGGTCTTTATATTCATTGAACCAATCTTCTTGGATTCCATTGGTAAAGTTAGGTCGGACAACCCACAGAAATGGTTGGTCAGAGACGGCAAGCCCGTTAGCAAGCTCATGGAACTGAGCTACGTCAAAGATGGTGGAGCTCCCAAAGGCCACGTAGATAACGGAGCCGGGGGCCTGTGTGTCGAGCCAGGTGAGGCAAGTCATGTCTTCAGGCAAGAAATGGCCTGTTGGCCCCGAAGCAGATGCTAAAAGTGGGCCGACAGGCAGTGCATTTGAGAGGAGTTCCAATGCTTCGGATTCTATCTCCCTGGAAGTGTTGCATATGATCATTTCAGCAAGTGCCATTAGTCGGTTGGTCTTAAAGACATTTTGGATGTTATATCTCCGTCTTTCTTGGGTGCTGCCAAGGCTGACCCAAGGGATCTCGGCTGCATCAATAGGTGGCATCAGTTGGACCATCTCATGCTTCTTTACATTCCCTGCATATTTTGCATGTGTTTGGCTGGTTAAACCATATGAAGTAAATAAGCATGTGACACAGAAATTACTTTGTTGCAGGTGATTTAGTTGTCCTTACCAGTTTCATCAAGAATACCATCATCTATCAGTTTAGGAAGGTTCATCCTGAGTGCAAAGATAGCTGCGGAGTAAGTTGAGAACAAGGCAATATGGACACCCATTGTGGTAGCCAGTTCTAGTGCCCAGCTCATGGATACATCTACTATTACCCACTTTATCTTTTCGGATCTGATCATCTTTTCCAGGGGGCTGAGCATAGCGGCTGGTATGACCTGAACCAACCTGCCGATGTCTGTGTGGTCATCAGCAGGGCCCAATCCATCTGGAATGGAGAGCATGCGAATTCCACCAGGGATTGTTCCTTTCTCTGCCAAGGCCTTGAGGACACGGTCGTGGTTGAACTCAGTGTTTACGAAGTCAATCTTGAAGCCTTGATCAGCAAGCCTATGAGATAACTCCATGAGTGGGATGACATGGCCTTGTGCAGGTAACGGTAGCACCATGACATGAGGTTGAGTAGCAGCGGCCATGGAAGTTGTCTTCTTAGAATTGTCTATGTCTACAAGAAGCTTGTGAGGTGAAAAACTGGAATTTCCTGAGGATATATATAGCCTGATATGTTCAACAGCTGTGTACGCCAAGGGCCACCTGGCCATTCCTATTTCATCAGCAAACATGTAATATGTTGACTATCTGTTTCTCCCTTTCATAGAAAAGGTTATCTAATGACCATTCATGTAACTATAACTTATTAAATAAATTACCAAACTTGCGGACCAAGTTGGTGTCTTTGTCATGTCAGGTCAAGCAAAATAGCCAACATGTACTAAGCAAAGGGATGTTGCACGGGATCTGCTTTTGATTGCTGCAGCCTAGATGTGGCCATGTCCTGTTTATGAAATGACTACCACACTTCCATATCTTTTAGGCTTATACACATGTGAGCATGTGACAGATTCCTGTTATTGAGTTTCTACTAGCTTGGCCTACCCATTATGCATAAAGAGCTTCGCTAGATTAGTGTAGGTCCAAAAAATTGCTATCCCATAATAACAAGGCATGAAGTTGTTTCCAAAATTTCTTTTTCAAAAATATAAAGTTCTTTCTGAAATTTAGCTAGGTATACTAGAAGGCAAGGATCATATAATTCGTCTGGAAAAAAAAGATGAATTTCGAACTGGTCTTATATTGTTTCTTTAGTACTTCAGAGCAACTTATTAAAAACTGTTGTGATCCTATACTTTCCAAAACTGAATGTTGGTACTTGATAATTTTCTCAGGAATGGTGCATCCTGCGATGGAGCCATACTGCCATGAAGGTACACATTTTTCAGCACTTAAGAAATTCATGCTTACCTAGTTATTTCATGTATGGTTATCTTCTGTTGGCTGTTGATGGGTACATCTGGGTTTTGATTGGTAGTCTGTAGTCTCATCTGTTGATATTGAGAACTACTGCAAATTTTTCACCTGCAAAAATAATAATAGTGGCCTGTTATTCACCTAGGCTTTTATGGACGGTATGCTAACAGATTATTCACATGACGTGGCATCGACCTCGTTGAACAATCTCGGCAATTTTGATTCGTCATGATACTCCAGACTGCCAGCTGAAAGGTGACATTTCAGGTAATTTACTAGGTATAAAGTGGTCGCATTTGAGAGCGAGTGCAAAAATCCCACCAGTTTTCTTTGGTTCAGGTAAGTTATTCACCTATTCATTACCCAATTTGTTACTGCAAGAGGAGCAGTTTTATCATGGAATATGCTGCTGAGTCTAAAATATGCATGTTGATCTATATGTATACCTGCATGCTCCTCCACATGTTTCTGATCTATAAAGCTGTCCCTTGGTCCACCATAGACGAGTTGTTTCTACTTAAAACTTTGGCTGAACTCGATTCCCATCTTCAGTTCTAGAATTGGGTTCCATTTCTAATAAAAAAATGAACTCAGCCCTACATGGCTTGGTATAAATGGCAGCATTCGACATTCATTTGCTAATAATATCATACGATTCCTAGCTGGAGTGTTTAAGGTATCAGATTGATGTCTGAGAACTAAAGTCGTTTTCTGAAGTTGTTGGCTGTCACTTTCAATACCTGTCAGTTGGCCATCTGAAAAACAGTATTTACCCGTTTGCAAAGCATTTCTGGCTATACATTTCATAGCCTGAAATGCTTATATTTGAAAACAGAGATAGTAGTTTTCTTTTTATTATATTGCATTACATTTAGCAGTAGCACTGGTGATTCATCTATTACACTTTTCAGAAAAAAAAAGGGGTATACTTCCAGTCCCATGAATTTGCCAAAGCACCTCAATGATTAATTCTGACCTTTCAATTTTCAGAACAATTTTGACAATCTTAGACACTACCGTTCTCTTAGCAAATTCACAAGCTTCAGCAAGTTTTCATGGGAGGACCCTCCATCTGCTATGCTTGTGCATGCCGCATGCTTCCACTTTGCTGCCATCGCCTTGATCTCCTTGTTGTCAACCAGCTGCTCGACCTTGTTCTTGATCTCCTCCTTGGTGACAACCCCTTGCTCATCCGCCTGGAGCTTCACTCCAGTCCCCCACACATTGCATATGTAGCTCTGGTTGCAGTACTGGTCGGCGAAGTACGGCCAGCACAGGAACGGCACGCCATGCCGGAGCCCTTCCATCGTCGAGTTCCACCCGCAGTGTGACACGAAGCATGCGATTGACGGGTGCGAGAGAACGCGCTGCTGGGGAGCCCAACCGACGATCATCCCCTTGCCGCTGACACGGTGCCTGAACTCCTCCAGCCAGCCTTCGCCGGCAACGTTGGTGAAGTTTTGCCTGATCACCCACAGGAATGGCCGGCCGGAAAGCACTAGCCCATCGGCGAGCTCTTGGACCCGCGTCATGTCGAAGACGGTGAAGCTCCCGAACGCCACGTAGACGACGGAGCAGGCGTCCTGTTCGTCGAGCCATGCCAGGCAGGTCGTGTCCTCCGGCCAGAAATGGCCGGCTAACCTCGACATTGCCGGCGCTTCGAGTGGTCCGATTGGCAGCACGTTGGGGACGAGGGCCAGCGCCCCCGGTTCGATGTCCTGGAACGTGTTGCAGATGATGACCTCGGCCGAGGATATTGTCGGGTTGGTCTTGAACACGTTCTGGATGACCATCCTGCGCCCGTCCGGCGTGCCGCTCAGGGTAACCCAGGGGAGCTCGACTGCTAGAACGGGCGGCATCGTGGGTCTCAATTGGATCATCTCGTTTCTCCTCACATTCCCTGCATTGATTACATGTTCTTGATCTCAATTAACCACATGAGTAATACAACAAACAGCTCCAAGATGACATTTGTAATTGTAGGAGGGCAGAATTCATGATTTTGCATTTGCTGTTCATGGATGATTACTGATGTGTTCTTACCAATTTCGTCCAGGACGCCATCCTGGATCAGCTTGGGGACTTGCAGCCTGTGCGCCACCACGGCGGCGGAGTAAGTCGAGAACAAGGCGACGTGGACACCCACCGTGGCGGCCAGCTCCGTCACCCAGGCCATGGACACATCGGCGATCACCCACCTGATCCCCTCCGATCTGATCATCTCCTCGATGCCGCCGAGCATGGCGGCCGGCAAGCCGTCACCCAGCTTGGCGATGTCGGCACGGTCACCGGCAGGGTCCATGCCGTCCGGGAAGGACACCATGTGGATCCCATCAGGGATCGCCCCCGTCTCGTTCGCCATGGCGTTGATGACGCGGTCGCGGTTGAAGTCGGTGTGCACGAAGTCGACCTCGAAGCCGAGGCCGACGAGCCGGTGAGAGAGCTCCATGAGAGGCATGACATGGCCTTGCGCAGGGAAGGGAAGCACCATGACATGAGGCTGAGGAGGAGGAGGAGGAGGAGCCGCCATGGGTGCCAATGGAGCGTGCTAGTGTGTGACTTCACTGCAAGAACTTTTTGAGTTGGGTGTGATTTATACAAGAAAGTTGTCAGTTGCCATTCAGTCG
Organism: Oryza meridionalis; assembly: GCA_000338895.3. Classification (NCBI taxonomy): domain Eukaryota; kingdom Viridiplantae; phylum Streptophyta; class Magnoliopsida; order Poales; family Poaceae; genus Oryza; species Oryza meridionalis. The sequence continues at coordinate 35,481,632 of CM002526.2, read as the reverse complement.
ATGTGGATCTGGATGTGCTTAGATGCCTAGAAAGGCGATACAGTCGGCGCTGTTGCATCGGATCGTGATGCATGCATCACCTATTTTGTACTACCTGTTGGACCTGTAGACATCTGCTTTCTTTTTTCTGGTACAACTTGATGTTGAAAATGTGTTGTTTCGAGTGACAGCCAAATGGCCGTGTAGAATTGCCGGCTTCCCATCACATGGCCTGCCAAAAAAAAAAAATGAACAGAGGCTACGGAAGCTACTAGTATATAGCCATGTAGGAGTAGGAATTACTAGGAAATGGACAGAAAGGCTTACCAGTATTTCCAACAGGTGCTGAGTTTTTTTCAGAAATTATGGAAGGACACATAACTTCATCAATCTCTTTTACAATAGTCTGCCATTTCTGAAGGCAGCAGCAGTTGCAAAGTTCTTTTACGCACAGACAAGATCACTCAAATAGTGTCTTGCTTCTCGACGTGTTGTCCTGCAGTTCGTCGAGCTCGTCCGTGCTGGGGAGCTTAACATTCTGAGCGGATTTGCTATTGTGCTGTAAATTAGTTTCATCAAATCAATAATTGAATATATTTTAATAATAATAATAATAATAATTTGGTTAAAAATGTTACTACCTTTTTCTACAAACTTGGTCAAACTTAAAACAATTTAACTTTGACTAAAATCGAAACATCTTATAACCTAAAGCGGAGGGAGTATCGCGTTAAAATTTTTCAAAAAAAAAAATCAGAATTCATTCCCACGCATATGCTGCCAAAACTTCAAGATATGTTGATGCATCAAGCATGGTGACTTTACGTACTCCTTCCGTTTCGATATGTTTGACACCGTTGACTTTTTAGCACATGTTTAACGGCGAGATCAGGGAGAGGGCGCGGCTGCTCAGGGACACGGCGCGCGCCTGCGTCAGCGAGGGTGGCTCATCGCACAAGAATTTCAGGAAATTTATTGACCTCCTCAATGAGTGACACTGCAACCGATCGACTGATATGCGTCCAAATTAATACTGTACTTCCTGTTTGTACAAGCAGAACTCCATACTTACCTGCATTACTGTATCCGCACTGATGCAAAATCAAAACATTTTACCATATACTGTATTTATATCTATCTTGTTACTAAACGGCATGCCTTGAACCCCAAATCTAAATTTAAGACCTTTCCTGGAGTTAAACAGATCTCCCAACCATTCGTGTGTTGCGGCGTAATTTTGTGTCAACAAGTTTATAGAAAAAATAAACAACATAAACCACACCAAATTAGTTTTATTACATACAACATCGAATAAATTTTGATAGTATATTTGTTTTGTGTTCAAAATATTATTATTATTTTTATAAATTTGTCAAACTTAAAAACATTTAATTATGGAATAACCAAAACAAATTATAATATTAAATAGAGGAAATAGCAGAATATTAAACAGAGGAAATAACTTCAAAATTAATTGTCTTGTTTGCTTTAATGTTGCTGGTCTTAAGGTTAATATACTCTTGATTGAACCTCATGAGTATTCACGAACAGAGTTAGCCCAGTCAAACAAGAAAAAAGAAATAGACCCCAAAAATAATATTAGTTATGGTTTTTAAGAACCAAATCCTGAATTTAAATATGAAAATAGTGAATTCAGGATTGCGCTTTTTTTTAAGCCGAGGAAGTACAATACAATATAAAAAATCTTGAATAGATCGAATGGTTAAACACATTAAAAAAATAACCGCGTTACATGTTAAAGAAAATAGAGGGAGTATATCCCATGGAGTACCCCTTTTATGATTAAAGAAAAAAAAGAATTCAGAATTCATTTCCTACGCGTGCTGCCAAAACTTAAGATATGTTGATGGATATGGTGACGTTACAGATAATGATTGGCTCAGCCTTACTGCCTTGAAAGTTTATCTTTGTTTTGCGTATTTAGTGGTTCGTTGTGAAAAATCTCAAGTTGAAACTAACCAGAGAATAAACGTATGGTCGTGGTTGCCATCCACCCAATGCCGCCTGGATTCAGTATCCTCTACTTTCAAAGACATACGTCTTTATCACTGATATATGGACCTATAGTTTATCAGGCCTACATATAAGTCACAAAAGTATGGTGTTTTTCAAGAGGATCTCAATCCATGTCGCCTCGCCGGCCGGCGCTCTTGCCAAAACCCACATGCTTCTAGCGCACGTCCGTCGTGAGAAGCCGCCATGGCCAATGGTGTGTCTCACGTGTTGGCCTTGCCCTTCCCGGCCCAGGGCCACGTCATCCCTCTAATGGAGCTCGCCCACTGCCTCGTCGAGCATGGCGTCAAGGTGACCTTCGTTAACACCGAGGTCAACCATGGCCGCATTCTTGGCGCCTTGGATGATGCCAGCCATGGCGGCGAGCTTGGAGGCGTCGACATGGTGTCCATATCGGATGGGCTGGGCCATGGCGACGACCGGAGCGATCTCGGCCGGCTCACCGAGTCGCTCTTGTCGGCCATGCCCAGCGAGCTGGAGAAGCTCGTCAGGAGGATCAACGCCGGCGCGTCGGCGGCGGGCGGAGGCGGGAGGGAGGTGACATGGATGGTAGCCGACGTGAACATGGCGTGGGCGTTTCCCGTGGCGAAGAAGCTCGGCCTCCGCGTCGCCGGCTTCTGCCCTTCGTCGGCGGCGATGTTCGTGACGAGGATTAGGATCCCTGAGCTGGTGAGGGATGGCGTTCTTGACGAGAGCGGCATACCGCGGTGGCGCGGCGCGTTCCGGCTTGCTCCGGCGATGCCGCCCGTCGACACGGCGGAGTTCTCGTGGAACCGCGCCGGCGACCCCAGGGGCCAGCCGGCCATCTTCCGGCTGATCCTCCGGAACAACGCGGCCACGCACCTCGCCGAGGCCATCGCCTGCAACTCCTTCGAGGAGCTCGAGCCGGGTGCCTTCGCCGTCGACGTCCCGGGCCGCGTGCTCCCCGTCGGCCCGCTGGCCTCCGGCGGCAAGCCGGTCGGTGGCTTCTGGCCCGAGGACGCCTCGTGCGCGGCGTGGCTCGACGCGCAGCCGGCGGGCTCCGTCGTGTACGTCGCGTTCGGCAGCATCGCCGCCCTCGGCGCCGCGCAGCTCGCCGAGCTCGCCGAGGGGCTCGCGCTGACCTCCCGGCCGTTCCTGTGGGTGGTGAGGCCGGGCACCGCGAACGAGCGTTGCCTCGACGGGCTCCGCCGCCGCGCCGCGCCGCGCGGCCGCGTCGTGGGCTGGTGCCCGCAGCGGCGCGTGCTGGCGCACGCGTCCACGGCGTGCTTCGTCTCCCACTGCGGTTGGAACTCCGTCGTGGACGGCGTCAGCAACGGCGTGCCGTTCCTGTGCTGGCCGTACTTCGCCGACCAGTTCCTCAACCAGAGCTACATCTGCGACGTGTGGAGGACAGGGCTGAGAATGGCCGCGCCGGCGCCGGCGACGGCGCCGGCCGACGAGGCGCCGGCACGGCTCGTGGCGAGGCAACTGATACGGCGCAAGGTGGAGGAGCTGATCGGCGACCAGGAGACGAAGGCGAGGGCGATCGCGCTGCGGGACGCTGCCAGTCTCGCCGTCGGCGACGGCGGGTCGTCGCGCCGGAATCTCACACGGTTCTTGGATCTCATTAGAAGTTAGTCCGTTGCGTCTCAGGGGACTACCTAGTGAGTAGTCGAATATTACTATATTTATCTATAAACTTAGTTAAACTAGCAAAATGTCCGTGCGTTGTACTTGGGTATTGGCGAGGTGACTGTAGTTTAATATTAGTGATTTACCAAAACACCATGGTATGATTATTAGCATCGGTTATATGTACAGTGATAAAAAAGTCATGTTTGTTTTTTCTATTAATCTCTATCTCTACTATTATAAAAATTGAATATGTTTTTGTCGGACATTGGTACATCATCCATGCATGAGTCGATTTTTAATTTCGTTCGTTTTTGGAAATACATATTCGTATTTGAGTGATTTTTTAAGTTCATTCGTTTTTAATCTCATAATTTTCTAAAAACACACACACACACACACACACACACACACAGATATATATATATATATATATATATATATATATATATATATATATATATATATATATATATATATATATATATATATATATATATATATATCCAAGCGATTTTTTACAATGAATTTTATCTTAACTAAACCATATAACAATAATAAGATTAAAATAGTTATCACCCGTTGCAACGCATGGGTATTTTTTCTAGAATATCCACGATCGATAAATTCCCAGAATATCCAAAACGTCCAATAAACCACCAATGAAACCACACACAATCCTAAAAAAATAAAATAAAGCAACATTCAATACAAACTATATGTGCCATTAATTAGATCTCGATTTCAAAGAGATTATAGAAGTTGAACGGAGTCAAACGGAGTTATGGTTCACAAGATATGGATTTCCAAAGTTTGAAGGATTTATAAACCGAGGGGAAGTGTCTCCGTGAGGAGATGATTTAGACTTCCAGAGGGGTCTTTGGGTTAAGAGGGATGTAACATGGACTTTAGCGGACATGAGGACTTCACACAGGATCAGACTCCTTTAGAGGGATCCATCTCTCGGGCACGGCCGAGGCAGAAAAGGGAGCCAACACATACTTGTACAAGGAATCGACCTCATGGGCTTGGACAGAGAAGTAGGGGGAGGTGATACAGACTTTAGGGAGAGAGAGTTCAGAGAAGAAGACTCTAGACTGTCGGTCCCACCTGCGGGTCCCACCCCCTTTCTCTTTTCCTTTCCCTACTCTCTCTCGGTCTCGTCTCCATCTCTGCCTTTCTCCTCTTTCTTTCGAGCTACACCACACGGAGGGAGAGCACACCAAAGGCGAGAGAAGGCGACAACGTGGCTGGGGGTGGCGGCCTGACACGGCGGCAGCGGGGAGGCTGCCTGGCACGGCGGTGGCCTGGCGCGACAGTGCACGCGGGCGGAGGTGGAGAGGAGAGGTCGGCGCGGCGTGGTGGCGGCGGCGGTCTGTCGGTGGCGCGGCGCGACCGGGGTGGCGACATGGCGGCTGGGCGGCGGCCTGGCACGGGGGGCCGGCGGTGAAGGAGGGGGGGGAGGCCAGGTGGGGAGATGGAGACCGGCGGCGGTGGGGATGGGAGAGTGGGCGGATGCCAAAGCGGTACCAACCACAACCTTATCCCCAGTTTCCCCACCTACCCGATCCGCCTATTTGGATTATTAAAAATATATTATCGATAAAACCGATTCCATAACTCATTGACTATTTTACGAGACAAATCTAATGATATATATTAATATATAATTAGCGGCTGATTACTGTAGCATCACTGTAGCAAATCATGGATTAATATACCTCGTTAGATTTGTCTCGCAAAATAGCCTAGGGATTATGAAATAAGTTTTGTCAGTAATCTACAGACAAATCTAATGATATATATTAATATATAATTAGCGGCTGATTACTGTAGCATCACTGTAGCAAATCATGGATTAATATACCTCGTTAGATTTGTCTCGCAAAATAGCCTAGGCATTATGAAATAAGTTTTATCAGTAATCTACGTTTAATAATTTTAAATAGTAAGATTCTGGAGGGCTATAGCCATCTGATCCAAACAGGGCCCTTATCTCACCCCAACCACCCCCTCCCCTTCCTCCCTCGGTACGTCCTCCCCACACCGCCGCCCGACTCCCACCCGCCCCCGGCGTCGCTCGCCACCTCCTCACCACCACCACCACCCCTACCCCTACCGCATCCACCTCCCACCACCGGACCTCGCCGCTTGGCCGTGCCTCCTCAGCCTTGTCGTCGCCGCCCTCGTCCTCCCTCTCGGCATCTCACTCGTGCAGCGACGACGCAGGGGCGCGGGTTGGTGTGGGCGCAGGAGCCGCAGCGGCGGCTCCTCGGCGCGGCGGCGGCGCGGCGGCTCCTCGGCACATGCAGCGGCGGCACCACGGCTCCTAGGTGCAGCGGCGGCTCCTCGGCTGGGCCGCGCCTCCTCGGCCTCGTCGTCGCCGCCTGCTCGGTGGCTCCCCTGTGCAGCGGCTCCCCCGTGGCTCGGGACCTCCACGACGGCGAGGTGGCGAGGAGGAAGTTGGGCGAGGAGCAGTAGAAGCCTCTCGCTCACCCCTTCCTCCTCCTCTGTGATGTTATTTATTTTGTGATTTCTGATTGGATTATCTCCTATCGTGGAAATATTTTTGGCTGATTTCGATTGGATTGGGATTTAGTTTTGGGTTAGATTTGTGATGATTTGGGATTGGTTGTGGGATCTACAGAGGGAGGAGGTGCGCGCAATGCGCGGACTAAGACGGATTTGTGCGGTTTTTATTATTCTTCTCGTTCGATTTCTCTTCCTCTACGTTCTATATCTGGTTGGATTTTGTATTCGATTGAATTTGTGTAATATCGATGTGTGGCGTGTGTGGGAACAGAGGGCTCGATTCCGATTGGGATTTTGGTGGGGGGGGGGGGGGGGGGTGGGGGGAGGGGATGTGACGGACGGACGACGAGGTGACCAACGGAAAAATCCAAATCTTTTAATTAGTTAAGATTTGAAACAGTTTAACTTTAACCAAAATCAAAACGGAACGGAGAAAGTAGATTAATACAATAATACTCCATGTGATATACCCTCTTCTTTTTTTAATATGTGCCACGTTGAATTTTTCTACAAGTTTTACCATTTCTTATATTCAAAATTTTTATATAAATATAAAAAGGTCTTAAATCTCTACTGTTATAAATATTATAAAAATTGAAGATGTTTTTGTCGATACTTTGGTACGCTATCCGTGTATGAGTTGATTTTAACTTCGTTCATTTTTAGAAATACATATACGTATTTGAGTAAGTTTTCAATTCATTCGCTTTTGGAAATACATAATGAGTCGTATAAGAAATCTCTTTTAAATAACTCGCATATCCAAGCAAATTAGCATAGTGAATTTTACCTTAATTAAACCGTATCTTTATCTCTACTATTATAAAAATTAAAGATGTTTTTGTCGGTATTTTGGTACGTCATCCATGTTTGAGTTGGTTTTTAAATTTGTTCGCTTTTAGAAATATACATCCGTGTTTGAGTCGGATTTTAAGTTCGTTTGCTTTTGAAAATATAAAAGAGTCGTATAAGAAATCTTTTTTAAAAAAAACTTGCATACTAATTTGAGATAGAATGTCGGACTCCTAATTACATCTCATAATTTTCTAGAAAAAAATATCCAAGCGAATTCTTACAGTAAATTTCACCCTAGCCAAACCATATAACAATAATAAGATTAAAATAACATTCACTTGTTGTAACGCACGTGCATCTTTTTCAAGTATTAAAAAAAATTGAGGATGATTTTGTCCAATTTTTCGTACGTTGTCCATTGTTAGCTAGTGCCATGAGTCCATGTCAATTAACTCCGTAGCTCCTCTGATCGGTTGATCCACGGTGCAGTCGGATTATTGTTTTCCTTCCGTTGTCCGAACCGCAAGCAAGCCCACGCAAGTCTACACCAATCTTTATGAACGCAAGTCTACACCAATCTTTATGAGCACATTCAAAATTGGACCAATATATTTTAAGACTAACAAAGTCACTATGAACGTATCGCTATCACGGATACGTCACCTAACACTAAAAGAATAATTTAATAATTTAGTAAGTAATTTTCATTAGAAATCTACTAGTATTGCGATTAAAACTTGATAACTCAAAGTCAAAACTAACAATTATTTTGAACAATTCGAGAACGTAAAAAAATTGAGCTCTTCTACGGTGTTCTCTACTGCGGTGACGATCAGAAGGCATCAATTGAAAACTCAAATTACATAGGAGTTACTTGGTGAGTATAACAAATTAATTAAATCACAAACACCCATTAAAAAAAATTATAACACAAACAAATCTCAAAAGTTACTTGCTGCCAGTTCGTTAGCTGCCATGTGGCTCACTGCAATGCGATAGAAATCAAAATCGAGATTTAGGATAGCAGAAATGATGTGAATAAATCCCCGTCATTAACAAGTCAGCGGCCGGTGTATCCAGATATCCGGATCATCGGTGAGGATGGCATACGGTGGTCTCGCGGTGGAGAGGGGCTGCATAGGCGGTCTCGTATGCGCAATCGATCTAATCAGACCTCCTTAACCTACCCTATATCTCTACTACTTAAAAAGTCTGTAGCGATGACGGTGAAACTAATTATGACAGACACGCGGAATATTAACCCTACAATCGCTAGATCCAACGGCCAGATTGATTCCCCCGCGATCCTACCGCTCTGCCTACGCCACTAACCCCAACCCCCGAGACTCCCTCCCTGATCACGCCGCCGCATCCCTGATCGATCTACGTCGCTTCGCGCATCCCCGTCTGTTCCGCCATGGGGGCGTGACTCCGGGTGACGACTGGAGGAGACGACGCTCCTCTCTCCATTTTTTCTAGCGTCGTCCAAACATCGCGGTCTCTTGCCTGATAGCGCTCGTCAGTCGCGTCGCTCCAACTGGTCATCGTTGCCCACAACCACGCCGCCGCCTCCACCGCACCCACCCTGCCGCTCCGCGCACCCCCAGCGCCCCACCCCTTCCGCATCCCCCCACGCCAATGGCTCCATCACCGCGCCGCCGTCGGCTTCAGGTCATCGTCATCGCGCGAACCCAGCCGGCTCCTCCACCTTGCCCCCGCCGTCGCTGCATCGGCGGGAACCTCACGTCCCTCGCTCGGCCTCCTCGCCCTCCACCGCCACCGAATCACCGGGGCCTCCCTTCCCTCGCGTTGCCTCCACCCCGTCCCGTCGCCGCCGGAAGAAAGAAGAATCCGCCGTCAACGTCCTCCCCATGCTGCTGGTATGTTGCTGCTGCCGCTGCCTTGCTCTTGACGATTTGATGTGGATTTGCTTTTGCTCTGCGCTGACCTCCTGCTGATGTTTGTTCTGCCGTGTACTGCTGCTAGCTATGGCCAGAGAATACAAGGATACAGAGTGAACAAAGAAGAGGAGGAAAGCAAGTTTTCTGGTGATCATGAACTGCTCGATGAAATGTCTTGAGGTGGAGTACTACTAAAGTCTGAGTACGTTTCTGTGAATTATCTTTTTAATAGGTCTATATGCAGAAACCTGGATTTATTATTATGTTTCCAGTGGAAAGTAATTTAGATTTAATAAAATATTTCAGTGAATCATTCATGTCAATCAACTAAATCAATAATAAAAACATGCTTAGTTAGTTAGTTTATTCCCATTAGGGGGTTGTATACAAAGTAAAAAAAAACAAAACAAAACAGGAGTTTGGTGCTTGAATTTACATGATTTGGCTTTTATTGTGCTCGTATGCAAGTCTCTGATGGACATATTTCAGGGGCTCATCACTACTATCTATATGATGATTTATGATCTCTTCTATCGATTCATATGTGGTGATTTAGTACCTTTCTCAGGATTGCACACACATGATCTCTATGCCAGGTTGGTTTAGTTTTGTTAGGACTATCCTGAATGCATAGTCGTCCTTATTATAACATCTCTCTCTGATTTGCTCCATGCATAAAGAGCTTCGAAATTCAGATTAACCTGCAAAACAGTTTGATCAGGAATTCCCAAATTTAGTTAAATCTTATTTGAGTGGAAAATTTCAGTTTGTTAAATTAGCTCTTTTTCATGCCTGTGAGAAGGAATATGATATGTGCATTTCCTAATATCGGTGGCCACTTGCGTCCACAGCCATCGGACTATTTTCTCTTCGTTAACACCATCCACTGCTAGAATATGCAGCTGCTCGACGTCTCCGCCATGCTCATCATCTCATAAGCGCCTCCCATTTCATCCCTGCCGGTCTCTGAGATTACTAAAGGCACCTGCTACACGAAGCATGAGATGGGTGCTGGTGTCCATCTGCTTCTCTCCCTGGTTCTATTTTTTTAAATTTTTTGCAAGCCGACCCTGTTGGTTGATCCACCAGATGAATTGACTGTTTGAGGACTGCATGTTGGCTGCAGCCGTTGCTTCTTGTTTGATATGGCTTCAGTATTGCTTCCATGCATTCTGACCTATCTCACGTTCTGCATATGTGCTTGAAAGCTAATGCTTGGTTCTGTTTTATTTAGTGCCTCGGTTTGATTTAGTACAATAAATTAAGCGCTCAATTGTTAATAGTCTTTCAAAATGATTATGCAGTCCCTTTTTTTTTCCAGACATGCGTGAATCTATGGTTGGCTTAAAAATTATAGTTGAATGAGCACAACATTAATGTTCACTGTGTACAAAAAACTGTGGTTGTATTTTGAATTTTGTACATGATCCACGACAGGTAATCTGCATTGGTTATTTGGTATATTTGTGGAGCATATTATAGATCAAGATATATGTGAACTAATAGCATTTTAAAATTAAAATTTGTCCAGATCACCGTATTTGCATGAATATTTTTCCTTCAAAGTTGATCCATTTTGTTCAGACAGGACAACATTGCACTTATTTTTTTTTTTCATATTATGGTTTTTCTTTTCATATTATGGTTCAAGTGCAGATATTGTGGATTGCCATAACACTATCACCTTCCAAGTGCAAATTAGCACGGAGATTTCTGGGTTGATCAGTCGTTGTGAGTATGGAATTTTGATTCTATGTTCTTCTATGATTACCAGGCTCTAGAAGGATCTAATCTATGATATATACAGGTGGTGATCATAGCATGATAGCAATCAAATTCCACAGTGTTGGTAGTATACACTATATATTTTTGGGTTATACATCACAGAAGACAGAAAAGCCAGGTATGTTTCTTATGAGCCCGTATCTCACTTTACTAGAAGTTTTCCGTCCTCAAATTATTGAGGAACTCGGAGCTACCGTTGAACAAATGTGGCATGTTTCTTGCAGTAATTTAATCTGGGCACAACAACACATATTCTAACTGGTTTTGACCTCAACTTTCTGTTATTAATTTATTTGTACTTGACATATTCTTTGCATAGGCTAAGAATCCAATCTAACCATTAATGGAAGTCATATAGAACATCTTATTTCAGAATATGAAGTCTGAATGCTTAAACTATGTTCCTTTTTTTGGTTACATTGCTGAGAAAGATAGTCAAAGATGATGAGGCTCATTTTTAAGAAAAAAGGCAACATGACAGCTACGGTGGATCATGTCATTTACTTATTACAGAGGGCAATGTCTTGTAAATAATGATGGAAATTGTTTGTTGTTTGGACTTTTTTACCAGCAAATAGGAATAAAGAATCTCAACTGGTATTTTTATTGAAATATTTTTGCTTCTTTTGAGTAGTGTATGAATTTGCACAAAATCTATTGGTTATTTATATTGCAGTGCGTAAATTATCACAGTTGCTCGCGCCCAATCAAATTTGAACTTTATATGAAGTCAAATATTACAAAACAAACGGGACCTAAATGTGTAGAAAAATTCATGACGTTGTTGTACCCAAAAGAAGCATAAAATTAACAATCCTGAATTTAAATGCACTATATTCTTAAATTGTACTAGGCACGTAATTCTTCAAGTTTCTTAGTCTTTAGTTTTTTTCCTTCTATAATATAGATCCTGAACTGTTACGCATGTATCATTTGTTGCCCCCCGAATCAAAGATTTTTTGACGATGGATACTATAATAATTTGTATCAAATAATCCTGACGGAAAGAAAGGGGTATTAGGGTATTTGTATCGTACATAGCTAACAGTTCTATATATTTTTTCCCGTTGCAAAGCACGGGCACCCATCTAGCAGTTCAACAAATAGTTTCACTCATTACTCAATCACTCATTCTTTCATTCCTCATGGAACGGTCCAGATTATCTCATCTCACGATCCAACGCTCCATATTCACTCCACCTCCCTGGCTCCCTCCCCACTCTGACCCGCGGCCCGACCCACGCCCCTCCCCCAGCACTAATCCCTCCTCCTCCCCTCTCACGCGCCGCCACCGATATTCGGCATCGCCGCACCTCGCCCTTCGCCTCCCCGCCGGCACCGCCCTCGCACGCGCCGTCGCGCCACCGACGCCCTTCACCTCTCCGCTGATGCCTCCCACGCCTCGACATCACTCCATCACCACGCCGCCGACGCTCTTCACCTCTCCGCCACCGCCGCCGATCTTCACCGCCGTCGGGCCCCCATCATCCACTACGCTGCCTCCCTCCCCGGCATCCCCATCCCATCCTCGCCGACGCTGGTGTCCACGGTGGGCGTCGGTGGCGGCGGAGAGGTCTCCGCGGTGGCAGCATCGGGGGCACAGTGGGCGTCGTCGTGGGAGGTGGACAACTCCGTTCGCGGACTGGAGGGACGCGGCGGCGGTGGAGCCCGAGGTGACGGCGGCCGGGAAGCCGAGGCTGGTGTTCGCGCCTCCGTCGCGGGAGGAGGCAGAGGAGGCTACCACCGAGCTCAGGGACGCCATAGACAGGTGAAGTTTTGCAAAATTTTAGGAGCCTTGTTTGTCAATTCGTTGAATTGAGCAGGATTCGGGGAGGCCGTATATTTTTCCCCTTTTACTGTTGAGAGGGGATAAATTGGGATTTTTTTTCCTTAGATGCTTTTAGGGATTGTCTCGATTATCAATTAGCACTTGGTGACCTGTCCCTTATGATTTGGATTTCGAAGGGTTAGGATTCGGATTTCGGAGTTCTTAGCTGTTAGTGATTGGATGGCTTGCAGAATCTATTTTAGATTTTTAGGATTAAGGAATGGGTCACATATTTGTTAGATCGTCAAACTGTGGAATTAAAATCGTGCTGTGTGGTGATCAATCATGGGCCAGTTCAGGGGACTCCTCATTCAAAATTGAGAAATACATTAAAAAAGGTAGATTAAGCTATGCTGTTACTATATTTAAGAATACGAAATTGAAATGATCTTTTGTGTTTAAAAGTCTAGATAAATAGGAACAAAATTATTGTTTGCAGTTGTTGCTAAGCACTCTACACATTACTACCCCCATCAGCTTTTTTTTATACCAACCCTAACAGCTTAAATTGAAAGATGATTCCAGTTTTAGGTTTATAACTAGCCTTCGTTCATGTGTTAATTCAGCAACTAATCATGGAATATACCTACGCCTATTCATGCTTTGTTGGCAAGAGAAAATATTTCGTGCATTTCATTAAATTTTTGTTCACTTGCAGTATAGATGAAAGTTCCCAAATATTCACTTGCAGGTGATCTCATATTTTCTTCTCAATTGAGGCTAGGCAGAGTAGCTCCGACCAAGGTTTTTCGCTCCCTTCCCGACTTATTGACAACTAACACATCACTCATGGTTGTCATCAACGAAATTACTATGATTCAGACTTCTCTTACATGTATGTCAATTTCTCTTAGTTGCTAATTATTCTTCAAGTGGGTAAAAAGACCAGAAATCAACATATTTATTATCTTATGTTTTATTCTGTGATGCGCCACAATGAAGAAATATGTTGATTTCTGATCTTTTTACCCACTTGCTGAATACAATTTATTTCTCTTATGTAAATTTATTCTTGCTGAGAAAGTGTGGAGGAAAATATAAATTGTATTATATTACACTTTCTCAGGTAATAGAAGAAAGAGTGGGGAGGAAAATATAATACGCCAGTATCTCCCGTGCTGAAGAAACCGTTGTTGTATTTTAAACGACGATGATGATGGAGGCGGCGATGGGAGGAAGGAGTCTCACTGCACTGAGGTTGGGGAATGATACTTATTGACAATGATAAACATATTATCTAATTTGGACACACTATTTGTTTGTCATTTGTATGCAGCTGGTAGTATGCTCTGGTATACTAATTGACATTGTTGTGGATGAGTGCAGTACTGCAAATCATCACCAGATGTATCAACGAGGGGAGTTTGACCTAACCTCTAACCTAGCAGCTAAAGCGGCATTTCGATGACCTTTGAAAGCCTTCAAGGACAGGAAGGCAGGTGAGCCATGAATCGGTTAGTGTTGGTTGTGTTTTTGGCCATTAAATAAAATAGTAAGATGGACATTTTCAGTGTTAATTATTAATTACACAAAACTAAATTATGAGATTTAATGTTTCCATGAGACCATGAGACTTTGGACATGGTGATTTAGTAAGGAGAGCTAATTTTCTGCTGTTGGGACGTGGTAAATTCTCTTCTACCAAACCATCTGATGTGCTAGCTCTTACCGTGCTTGTCTATATATGCTAAAATCACTTCTAACAACTATATGATGTTTCCGGCAAGAGAATCAAATCGATATTGTTCAGAATCAAGAAACATGAATATTGATCTCTGCAGTCTTCAGCAAGTGTTGAGTTCTGTGTGAGGATGTAAGTAGGGGACAAGCTCTATTAGTCTAAAGAATAGTATTAATCTTACTTTGATACTTTAATAGTTGATATGCCCTCTGTGTAAGCTGTTCCTTGGTTCTTGTAAATGATCACCTCGCTGGCTAGATTAGCATTTTTATCAGAAATTTTTATCTGAATTGAATCCTGAATCAAGATACATAGTGCACTATTTTTGGGTCAAAAATGGAGTTGATTCCTGCTTGTCTGTATGTGGAGCAAGCAGCTCAGTCCATGGATGCCTTGCTATGTGTATTGACATGGTATGCACTCAACTATTTTAGTCTTTTATATGACCAACAGATCTCTGCCGAATTGCATAATCATGTTGATTCTAAGCATATTATATGACCAACTATTTTAGTCTTTTACAAAAAGATTCACGAGAGATGCTTTAGCTGCTAGGTTGGGAACCCTCACTCCCCTCCCGGCACGCAAAACGAAGCAGCGTTGAGCGCGTGATTAATTAAGTTTTCGCTAATTTTTTTTAAAAATAGATTAATATGATTTTTTAAGCAACTTTCGTATAAAAACTTTTTGTAAAAAACGTATCGTTTAGCCGTTTGAAAAGCGTGCGCGCGGAAAACAACGTGGAGGAGTTAGGAACATGTCCTACCGAAGGCAGCCAGTCTCTGTACTTAATTAAAGTTCTTTCTTTAGGGAAAATGAGTTACAAATATCGTTTGCAGATATTAGAAAAAAAAAGAAGGAAATGATGGTAGATGTCTTCCCGAACGAGATTATCTTGGCGAATGACAATGTGGCTCTGATACTGCTCGATCGGTTGTATCATCTATGTAAGACTATGTTCTTAATAGCAATTCTCGGATATATTTTTTGTTTGTCCATAATGCTCCGTTGATTGAATCGATGTGATGAGATCCATTGCTATATAAAGAGGATGTCTAATTATGTGCAAGTTAGCAGGGTTTTTTTTAGAATTAGCTTTTAGTGTTTAGAGCTCGGTTAATTCCTGCAATTTTGGGATGAAAGGATGAAATCATGTGGTACAATGTGCTCAATAGTTGACTGGTGATGTTTTATTTTTCTTTTTTTTTTTGGTGAGCTTAAGGATGAGATTTTTCATATTCAGAGGGATATAAAAACTGTTGGTGATTCCAATCGTTTTGATTTGTCAACAATTTGTGAGCTTCAGGAATAACAGAAAGCATGTGTGCGGAAAGAAGTTTCAGTTTTATGCACTGTTTCGTTTGAAATCTGTGTAACTATATTTTGGTTCAAAAGAAGCCCAGACACAAGCTCGCAGAGGTGTAAATTGTTTTTATCCTCCAATAAATTTATAAAATTATACTTTAGGATAAATATAGTATAGTAATGTATATCCTCGCTTGGTTATTTGGATTTTAAGATAGTTTAACATTTATTTTGCCAAAGTATATATTTTAAAATTATATATTTGCATTACTAAATATCGCCGTAGCGTTAGCACGTGCATATTATTATGTAAAAGTCAAAAATGCCTAAATAGAGGGTTAGGAAATTACAATTACACCCTTCAAAATCAATGGTGATCAATGCCTAAATAGAAAGCACCGTAGAGATGCTAAAAGAATTAGGATCATTTAAAGAAAAGCCGAGAATGCCAGTGATCTGCATCACGTCTCTCTTCGATCGAATCTGACGAGAAAATATCTATATTGGAGATATCTGTCTCAGATCTGGTGTGTGGATGGATAGGAATTTTTTTTATTTATACATTTTTTTATTAAAATATTTACAAAAATAATTTGTTTAAAAAAAATTTACAAATCTAATCGCCTGCCGTCCTTTGGGCGGTAAGGGACCTAAATGCAAATTTTCCAGCACAACTTGTTAGCTCTATGATTTTACAATTTAAAATTATATTATATAAAGTCAGATGAAATAAAACTTTATATCAAAATAGTAGAGCTTAAGGAGATCTACAACTTTGTAGTTAACAACTTTTTCATTTAAGATGTTTTAGATATTCAAATATTCGTTACAAGATATAAAACACATTTAAAAAAATCTCAGATCTACATCTCAAACGACATTGGACGGAGATAAACTTTATATAAAAGTTGTAGATCTTGATGAGATCTATAACTTTGTAGTTTATCACTTTTCCATTTAAAATCATTTGAAGTATCGAATAAACATTATTAGTTTTTAAGCAATTAAAACTGGTGGAAAGGCTTTGAACACAAATAAAAATTTTGCATTTAGGTCCCTTGCCGCCCTTTGGGAGGGCAATTTTTAAAAATCGCCCTTCTAGAGGGCGGCAGGCGATTAGATTTGTAAATTTTCGAAATAAAAAATTATTTTTGTAAATATTTTAATAAAAAAATGTATCAATAAAAAAAATTCGATGGATAGAAGTACTAGTAGGCCTTGGGCTGCTGCAAGAAGTCAGTTTCTTTGGGCTTGGCCGTCGCTAAGTTGGGTTGCTACCTCCTGGCCTGTTGATTAGTGTTCTATGCAACTAGCTTGTTAAGGCTTGAGCTGACTCGTTAACTTTAACAAGTTAAAATGCTAGTTAGGCTTATTAGGAAAACTAGAAAGATAACCTGTGTATTTACACGGGCATGTATTATAGGCTGCATTTCATATCTTATAAGGCAGTATATTTACCACATAATATCATTTCGTCATAATTTTTTCTCAGCGTTGCTTAGATAATTTTTCTATCCTATTAGTTAGCTTTATATCATCAATATTTAATTAATCCCCATAAACAATTATCTATAATCTTTATCATAGGTAGCCTAAGTTTGTTTAGAAGATGTATGTAACAAATTAAATGTGATTTAAAAGTATGGTGTTTTTTTTTCTGAATTGAATGCTTAGGCCATCACCAATGCGTAGCCTCAGACCATGTCCCTAGCTCACACCGTCCCTTTTTCATGCCGCGCCGTGCCCTAGCATAGCCGCGCGTCCCCTAGTAGAGGGACGCGGCTCTTCGAGCGCCTCGGCTGGGGGAGCGATGGAGGAGGCACGTTGGGTAGGGGAGTAGCCCAAGGACACTGCTCCGTGCCCCGGTTTTTCCCCTTCCACCCCCGGAAAAAGCAGCGACGAGAGAGAAAGGAGAGAGAGGCGACAACAGATCGACGATGGCAACGACCGGATCCGTGCGCCGCTCGCCGGTCAGAGTTGGAGCGCCGCGCCATCCTCCCCGCCCTCCACCGCCGGCGCCGCGCCCGCCATCGCCGGCGACGACGCGTTGTGGGGGAGGCGCAGAAGTGGTTGGAGTTGAGGTGGAGCAGTGCGAGGTCGGCGAGCAGCCCAAGCTCCGGGGGCATGTACCCGGCGATGTCGCTGTGGTTAAGGTCGCCGGGCGATCCCACAGCAGCGGCGCGCGGTGAAGAAGGCGCCGACGCCATCATCGTCGGCAGCGGCGAGCGCGATGAAGAAGGCGACGACGCCATCGTCGATGTGGCCACCACCTGCACCGTCACCGTCTCCTCCTCGATGCGGTGCGGCCGGCGCCGCTCCATCCGCCGGAGGACCAGATCCGGCCACGGCGACGCCGGATCTGTCGCCTCCGGGGTCGCCGCCGCCGCCGCCGCCGCTCGTAGCCGGCGACGGGCAGAGGGAGCAGGGCGTAGTCGGTGGCGGGAGAGGGAGGGAGAGAGCGTCGGCGGGAGAAAGAGCGCCGGAGAGAGCGAGAGAGAGAGAGGGAAGGTCGCGTGCACCCGGTGGAGAAAGAGAGAGAGATGGAAGAGATGGGTAGAATAGGAAAGAGAGGAAGAGGAGAGAGAGGGTTTTTTTTTGGCTGGGACACTTGTTGGGCTCCTATATTATAGAGTTGAGTACCTCAGTTCAGATAGGGAGGACACTTTAGGAGTGGCTAGATGTCCTTATGGGTTAACTTTTTTCTAACAAAATTTAAAAACTGCAATAACTAGAAATGTGTTTCATTTGTACTATCATGCTAGCCCTCCTTTTATTTGGTTCATATCGATGCAATTTTTTACATGCATACATTATGTGTGCTCCATGGTGTCTTTTCTTAAAAATTAACCTAATCAATATGAGTACTAAAAATTTGATTTAATATTCACATTTAAATGTAACAAACATAACTTTTAAACCAACTATGTACTGCTATCTTCTTATTGTGCCTTATGTATGCAATAGTTTGTTGAGAAATTCACAATACCATGGCATAGGATAGAGTAAAGTCATTAACATATAAGCACGCAATAAAATTGGTTATTGCAATGGCTATTTCAATTTAAGTGAAAATTTTGTAATTTTTGTCAATTCATATGACATGTAAAGGTTCCTCAGAATCCCAGCTCCATGTTCCTGCATGGTGAACAACACCTGCACTTCTTCCTGGTACGCATTATGTCGAGCAGTTCAAGGGCGTCCAAGAATCACCCTCCTTTACCGTAGACGTCCATCCTCACGCAGTACGATACGGCTTTCGGCGCCCGGACGTTGTTGTGCCTGGCCTCCTTGAAACCGAGCAGCAGCGCACTGAACGGCAGGGCGTCGGGCCGGAACGCGTCGCCTCCCGTACCTTTGGAACAGCGCGAGTAGCGAGCGCCCAGATCGGCGAAGTCAAAGCAGGTGATGGCGGCGGCGGCGGCGAGCGCGGGAGTGGAGAGGAGGTGGGGCTGTGTGTGGCCGGGAGGGACGCGAGGACGCGAGCAGCGGCCAGAGGGAATGGGAGGTGGCTCGTAGCGGCGGGAGCGAGCGAGTACGGCGCTGATACACTGGCCCGATCTCGGACTCCGACTCCGATTCGTTAGTCGTTACACAATCCGAGAGTCGGTTTCAGTTCCTTTCCTGCTGATTATAAATGAGGATACACCTGATTTCCAAGCATTCTACCATCTCCGTCCCATTCTCTCACACCTTCTCTCTTCTCATCTCATGGCGTCGCCGGTGAGCTCCTGTCCCGCTGCTGCTGCTTCACATCCATCGTCCTATCACTGCCGAGGTGTTCGTCCGGCGGCTGGACAGTACTGTTTCTCTACTCCCCCACGTATCAGGTTGGTTCGCTGGACGCCACCAAGCCACGGTTGGGCTAAGCTCAATTTCGATGGCTCTGTCCACAACGACGGTCCCGGCAGGGCCAGCATCGGCGGAGTTATCCGCGACGACCACGGGCGCGTCCTCCTCGCCTTCGCCGAGCGGACGCCGCACGCCACGATCGGGGTGGTGGAGGCGCGAGCTCTCATCCGAGGCCTGCAGCTGGCGCTCGTCCACGGCTGGGATCAGCTGCTGGTAGAAGGAGATGACCTGACCCTGGTCCGGCTGCTTCGATGCGAGTCGAACCACACCCGCATTCCGCCGGCGATGCTCGACGAGATCATCTGGTTGCTCGACTCCTTCCGCGTGTGCGAGGTGCAGCACGCGTACCGCGAGGGGAACCAGGTGGCCGACACGCTGTGCTACGAGGCGTACAAGACGACGCAGGCGGCGAGGCTCTGGACGCCCGGCACGGCCATGGTTCCGTTCCCCGTCTGGGAGAAGCTTGAGGATGATCGCCGCGGCGTGCTTCACCAGCGAGTCCGTGCGTGATCACCATGGATTGGTGCGATCGGAGTCGACTGCAATTGGTGCGTGCAATGCAAATATCATCAAACGAGCTTTTGGATCATGCTAGGGCTTCGAGACAGCGAGATGCTGTGCTGTTTGTGAAATGGTGATCTATACTAACTTACATCGCAGCTAGCCCGCACAAGAACAAACCAAAGAAACAGGAAGAAAAGCTAAACTGCGACGTTGGTTGATGCGAATGTATGACAGTTATTGGATCTTCTTGGATTAGCAAAATGGAATCCTCTTCATGATTGGAACAGGAAGGTGGCGACGGTTTGCTCGGAGGTCTCTCATGGGAGAAGTTCTCACATGGAACAGAGAGAAGCAGAGGAGGAAGAAGACCCTTGTTGGAGTTGGCCAGCTGCAGCAGCCGTATGATCGAATCTGAATGTCACACTGATGTAACATCAATGCTTGTTTACAAAGCATTCAATTCATCCACTTATGTATGAATGTATAATGCATGAGATATTGAATTGAACTGTTTGTCTCCAATTAATTTCTATTGCAATTGTGTGAAAAAAATCCCCATATCTTCTGCACGAATTTTTTATGCAGTGGCCTGGACTATTCATATATGAGCTATCTATTTCTCTGGTTTTGTGTAACTAATTTAGTATTGCATGTTTGCAAAACAATACTCCATCCGTCTCATAATACAAGAAGTTTTTAGAGTTAGACACGATTATTAAGAAAGTAGGTAGAAGTGGATGATGGATGGTTGTGATTGGATGAATAGTGGAGGTAGGTGGGAAAATTAAATGGTGGAGGGTTATGATTGGTTGGGAAGAGAATGCTGATGGAGAAATTGTTATATTTTGGGACAAATCCCGAGGGCTAAAATTTATTATATTTTGGGACGGAGGGAGTATATGATAGTGCAACATGTGTTATTTAATTATTTAATAGTATTTTATCATCTAGGTGACATGTAAAAGGGCATGGGTGTTGTCCATCAATGAAAATATTTTATCATTTTGGATTGGATACTATTGATTCAGTTTAGCTATACATTTTTTAGACTAATGTAAAATGACATAATATTTGTTGATCTTTTTTTAGTATTTTATTGCTATTTTGATGTCATGCACGACTGTGCCCAAATGTCATATTTCTTATATCGCAAAATATAGTCATACGGATCTTATAACATTGGTTTGATTATAAATAGAGCAATAATTAAAATAGACATGAGGCATGTAGCTTATAACTCTTGTTTGTTTTTCTTTTAGTTTGATAGAGAAAAAATAGTGAGGGTGAGAGGAATGAATACTGTAGCGCTTGAGCTAGAGAGGGAAGGAGTGGGTAGTGTTGGGCAAATGTGAGGGGGAAGATGGAAGCGACTTTATTTTTCTATTTTTTTTCTAAACGACTTAAGTGAAATCTGATGATTAGATATGTTTTCTATGATTTCTAATTTTTTTTAGTTTTAGGATGTGATATGATGTGACTTAGGATTTTTTCTAAAAGTAAATTTTAAGGTTGAAAATAATATTAATACGACATTGATTTGTGGGAAAACCGATCGTCGGATGTTTTAGTTTTCATTTGAATTTATATTATTTTTTGTTCTTACAACTTGACACGTGGTGAATTTGTAGCGCTCTAAAATGTGAAACATGGTGGCTTTGTATGTTTGTTAAATTTTATTATTTAGACTACATAGATCCTCATTCACTACTTTAATTATATATAAAATAAGTATTCAAGCGAATGAAAACCTGGAATTTATTCGGTTTCCATGTAAAGTATTTTATTTTTTATCATTAATATATATGTAAAATGGATCTTAAACTATTTAGTTGTCTAATTAGAATTAAAAGTTTGAGTAAATTAAAAATCGGATATAACTCTTATCAAGTTGTCTAACTATTTGTTGTTAATTAGTTAAAAATAGATCATTTATTTATAAAAGCAAAATTTAAGGATATACAATATATTTATGCTTGCGACATATGCGGCCAGAGTCCAGTGTGCTGCGGCCGTGCAACCTTCATGCATTTTGAGGAGAAATTTCTGGAGAACACATCTATTCTGGACTTCAAGATATTTTATCCTAGCACCACCTTTTTCTTTCGGAGAACAGACTGTCCCACGCGATTTTGCAGTTGCTGCCGTGGCAGTGTTCATCCCCTGTCCAGAAGAAAGCTCTTCGGCGCTTGTCAATGGCTGCAATCACACCCTTAGGGAGAAGGATGGCTCCCATCATATAGGAGGGGAGAGCCGAGAGCACCGAATTGATGAGAGCGAGCCGTCCATCAGAAGACAGAAGGTGACCGCGCCAACCAGCAAGACGTTTGTCAATCCTAGTGATGAGCGGTTGGAAGTCCGCGAGACATAACTTGGTAAAATAGAGAGGGAGGCCTAAATAAGGTTGGGGGAAGGAAGCTATCGGGCAACCGAGAATCCCAGCCAACCGAACCGCCTCATCGTGCAAGAAATATAGGGAGGAATGTGCTCCTGTGGAAATTAATTTTTAGCCCAGTGGCCTCGGAGAAGGAATCAAGGATGGCTTTGAGCACCACAAGTTGTTGTGGAAATTAATATGTAGTATCTAAGTTTGCATCAAAGCGGATTCAACGATGCAGGTAAGTTTGGAGTCGATCCCATTCAGTTTCAGCTTGTACATACATTAATTTAGGTATATTTCAGTCGATCGGTTGCAGTGTCACTCACTGAGGAGGTCAATAAATTTCCTGAAATTCTTGTGCGATGAGCCACCCTCGCTGACGCAGGCGCGCGCCGTGTCCCTGAGCAGCCGCGCCCTCTCCCTGATCTCGCCGTCGCAGATCACCTGCTCCACCTTGCTCCTCACTTCGTCCCTCGTCACGACGCCGTCCTCGCCGGCCGCCACGGCGAGCCCGGTGCGCCACACGGCGGTGATGTAGCTCCGGTCGAGGAACTGGTCGCAGAAGTACGGCCAGCACAGGAACGGCACGCCGTTGCGCACCCCTTCCAGCGTCGAGTTCCAGCCGCAGTGCGACACGAAGCACGCCACGGCGGCGTGCGCCAGCACGCGCTGCTGCGAGCACCACTCGACGATCACGCCCCTGCCGGCGACGCGGCGCCGGAAGGCGTCCAGCCACGCCGTGCTCAGGCCAGGGGTGAAGTCCGGCCGGACAACCCACAGGAACGGCCGGCCGGTGAGCTCCAGCCCCACGGCGAGCTCCTGGAACTGCCTCGCGTCGAAGATGGCCAGGCTGCCGAAGGCCACGTACACGACGGAGCCGTCGGGCTGCGCGTCGAGCCAGTCCAGGCAGCCGGCGTCCTCCGGCAAGAAGTGGCCGACGGGACGGCGGAGTTCGCGGTCGGCGACGAGCGGGCCGATGGGGAGGAGGTCCGGGAAGAGCTTGAAGACGGCGGGCTCGGCCTCGTGGAAGGAGTTGCAGATGGTCATCTCGGCGAGGTCGTCGTTGAACTTGTTGTTCCGGCAGACGAGGTCGAAGATGATGTGCTGCCCTTCCGCCGCGCCGGAGTTGTTCCACGACAGCAGCGACGTGTGCAGCGGCGGCATCCCCGGCGCAAGCTGCAGCGTCTCCTGCCGCTCCGGCCACCCTGCGAACGATCACACGTGCCTGCTCGTGAGATACCAGGAACTAGCATGGTGGCATCTGCGCGGCTAGTATCATTATATTTTCTCTCATATAATACCATATATGTTTTCTTATTATATTATTTAAATATATTAAAATGACAATATAATTTTAAATTTTACAAAAACTTTACGAAACTATTAATCATATTGTATTTTATATATGTGTTAGTTATTAATTATTTTTAATATCAAATTTTAGTTATTTATAAATTCTATATATTTCTATATGGACTCTAGACTCGTCTTTTAATATTTCTTTTTTTAATTCTGAATTTTTATTATTTCTAATTGTATTTCTATGTGGACTCTAAACTCATCTTTCAATATTCTTTAATTTTTAATTTTAAATTTTAGTTACTTCTAAATTGTATTCCTATATTGACTTTAAATTATTCTTCCCATGTTTTTCTTAATTTTGAATTTTAGTTATTTATAAATTGTATTTTTATACGGACTCTAAATACTACTTTTAGTTTTGTTATGTTTATTCCAAATTTTAGTACGGACTCTATACTCTACTTCTAATATTCCTTAATTTTTAATTCCGAATTTCTATTTTTTTCTTAATTGTATTTCTATATGAACTCTATACTCTACTTCTAATATTCCTTATTTTTAATTCCGAATTTCTATTATTTCCTAATTGTATTTCTATATGGACTCTATACTCTACTTCTAATATTCCTTATTTTTAATTTCGAATTTCAGTTACTCATCTTTCAATATTCTTTAATTTTTAATTTCAAATTTCAGTTACTTCTAAATTGTATTCCTATATTGACTTTAAACTCTTCTTCCCATGTTTTTCTTAATTTTGAATTTTAGTTATTTGTAAATTGTATTTTTATACGGACTCTAAACACTACTTTTAATTTTATTATGTTTATTCCGAATTTTAGTACGGACTCTATACTCTACTTCTTATATTCCTTAATTTTTAATTCCGAATTTGTATTATTTCCTAATTGTATTTCTATATGGACTCTATACTCTACTTCTAATATTCCTTATTTTTAATTCCGAATTTCAGTTATATCCTAATTGTATTTCTATATGGACTCTAGTCTCCTCTTCTAATATTCCTTATTTTTTAATTCCGAATTTTAACTATTTCTAAATTGTATTTCTATATAGACTCTAGTCTCCTCTTTTAATATTCCTTATTTTTCAATTCCGAATTTCAGCTATTTCTAAATTTTATTTCTATATAAACTCATCTTTCAATATTCTTTAATTTTTAATTTCGAATTTCAGTGACTTCTAAAATGTATTCCTATATTGACTTTAAACTCTTCTTCCCATGTTTTTCTTAATTTCGAATTTTAGTTATTTATAAATTATATTTTTATACGGACTCTAAAATCTACTTTTAATTTTATTATGTTTATTCTAAATTTTAGTTAGTTTTAAATTCATATATGGACTCTATACTATACTTCTAATATTCCTTATTTTTAATTCCAAATTTTAGTTATTTCCTAATTGTATTTCTATATGGACTCTAGTCTCATCTTCTAATATTCCTTATTTTTTAATTCCGAATTTTTGCTATTTCTAAATTGTATTTCTATATGGACTCTAGTCTCCTTTTTCTAATATTCCTTATTTTTTAATTCCGAATTTCAGCTATTTCTAAATTGTATTCCTATATGGACTTTGCTTTTTCTTTTTCTCCGATTAATGTGGGAATTTCTAGGCCATGAGAGCGAACGTGGATGCTCCTTTTTTATTCCTTTAATAATATAATAGATCGCTACAAGTTGGTCCTAATTGTTGATTCTTTTCCTCAGTTTAAACTTTGTCAAACTAATACTACCTCCGCCTCAAAATATGACAACTTTTAGCTATGAATCTGGACACACGGTTATCCAGATTAATAGCTAAAAATACTTATATTTTGTGACGGATGGAGTAATAAAGAAGTTGCTTGATCTGTGTGTTAGAAAAGAATTACAAATAAATCTACATATGTATGGAGTAAAAAGGAAAGAAAGAAATACATATAATTTTTTTCGAGTGATTCGCACCCCACAATGCAAAATTTATATAACTGTAGAAGATCGTAACAACAAAAAAAAAAAAGAAAAGCGAAGAAAAAAAAAATATAACCACTACCCACGCACGCGACGGCGTCAACGCACAGACCCGGAATAGTGCTAGGCTGCTATCAGCAGACCAATCACCGCTAGATAAAGCCGAGATCTATCAAAACCCATCCCTAATAAATCGACACTAAACACCACTCTACCCACATCTTTAAAATAGAGGGAGAGAAGGTGTTACAGCAGACTAATAATCAAGGAAAAATTTACCCTTGATTATAATTTTACAAAGTTAATTAAGCTTTACAAAATTATAATGGTATGGTTCCAATTTACCCAATAATCAAATCACCATAAGAGGAGAAGAATGATACTCCACCGTACAGAATGATGCAGTACTGTATTCTCAAAATACATGATAATTGTTAGCAAAGTTTTTCTTGCACTATTTTTTTTTGGTAATAAAGAGCTTTATTGATTGTAATTATGTTTTCTTTTCACTATTGATATCGTAGTATTTATGAAATTATTTGCTAGGATATATTTTTTTTCTTTTACCATTCAATAAATTGGCCATCATTTTAGCGGAGCTGTAGATTAATTAATATCATCCTATATATTTATACTTTTATTTTATCTCAGCAAAAAAAAAAAAACTCAGGTAGATAAAACTTTCCTAGCGTACCAGCTTGTCGTTTTGTGTTAGCCGCCTCAAAGATCGGTGGCTAGTCAACAAACACCCAAGTGAAAAACCAACGAAATGAAAGAATAAATTTTACGACTAACCACGCTACAGTCAATAAAGCAAAACGCAAGTTGAGATTAATTAATTTAAACTACATGCTTACCCTTCTCGTTGAGGACGCCATCCTCGATTAGCTTGGGGATCTTGAGCATGAAGGCGAGGCACGCCGTGGACGCCGCCCAGAAGGAGACGACGCGGATGCCGAGCCTCCTGGCGACGGCGAACGACCACCCCATGTTGACGTCGCCGACGAGCCACCGCACCTTGGGCCTCCCGCCGCCGCTGGCGGCCTCGATCTCCCCGATGAGCCGCTCCAGGTGGCCCGGCATGTGGCGCGAGTATGCGTCGATGAGCTTGTTGAGGTCCTTGCGGTCCTCGTCGCCGGCGAGGCCGTCGGGGATGGCGGCGAGGTGGATCCGCCGCTGCCGGAGCTCCGCGGCGCCGCCCGGCGGCAGCGCGGCCACCACCAGCGCGTGGTCCACCTCCGTGTTGACGAAGGTGACCTCGAAGCCCTCGTCGGCGAGGCGGTGGGAGAGCTCCATGAACGGGATGACGTGGCCCTGGCATGGCATCGGCAGCACGAGGACGTGACCCTTAGCCATATTTGCCGATCTCCCTTCTCCTCTTCTTCTACCTTGTGAAGTTGTGATGCTACTATGGCTTTCTGTGGAGGCTGCAAGAGTGTGTGGCTAGAGGCGGCAACTGCACGTACTTGCAGCTTATAGCCTCGGTGTTGGGGCCTCGGGGCGGAATCAGATCGCCTGACTTCACCTGGAATGATGGTAGAGAGCAGTCACGCGAATCCATCCGTCAGCTCACGATCGAACGCCTTTGCGTGGAGCTGCACGTCCGGCTGCTTCGCTCCTTTGTTATCTGGGCCTAGGCCCAACAACCGCACCATCGACAGCCCGTTGCTCCCATTTTTGGCGCCGTCTTTTCCTTTTTGGCGCGAATCCCATCTGCTTTTCCCGCGAGCGAACGTGAGGCGTCGGCAAGAGGGTGAGGCGATCGGCTTCTCCGTGGAGCACGAGGGTGAGGCGATCAGCTGCAGTAAAAACAGAGAAAACAAGATCATGCTCGCAGGTTTGCACAGTCTTCATGTGTGTGTTTAGATTGCAACAATCTTCTTCTAATTTGTTTGCCATCCTCTCCTATGTTAGCCTGTGTGGAAATAGTTTAACGAAACATCAACTTGCGATTCATCAAAAAATAGAAGCAGGATATATGAGATGGAAGAAAAGAGGTGTGTAACCCATGCTTGTTTCTTTCTCCCAATGCGTACAGATATATTTTAGTTGCTTATCATACCACCGGCGAATTAAATATTTTGTTTGCTGTAGGGATGGGTTTTCCCCTAGTTTGTTACCTCAAGTTGGCATGGAATTCAGCAGTACAGATGAGGCTTGGATGTTTTGGATTAGCTATGGAGGTCAGAAAGGGTTTGAGGTGAGAAAACGGTACACAAACAAAAGAAAATCAGATGGGAAGGTTAGGTCCTGCAGATATGTTTGTGCAAATGAAGGCCATAGAAAGGAAGATAAAAGGGATCATCTAACAAAGTGTCCTAGAGCTGAAACTAGAACCGATTGTCAAGTTCGCATGGGTGTTGTACTAGATCGAGAGAAGGGGAATTATAAAGTGGCTGATCTTGTTTTGGAACACAATCACATCCTTCAGTTGCCAGAAACCTCGCACTTGATGGTGTCTCAAAGAAAAATTTCAGAGTTACAAGGTTTTGAAATTGAGACAGCCGACGATGCGGGAATTGGGCCCAAAGCAGCACATGAGTTGGCTAGTATCCAAGTTGGTGGCTCACTTAATCTCAGGTACACTCTTCGTGACCACAAGAATTATTTACGGGGCAAGCGCCAACGAGAGATGGCATATGGTCAAGCAGGAAGCATGCTCATGTATTTTCAAGATAAAATTGCAGAGAACCCGTCGTTCCAATATGCATTGCAAATGGATCAGGAGGAACAAATAGCAAACATATTTTGGGTTGATGCTAAAATGCTCACTGACTATACATATTTTGGTGATGTTGTTAGTTTTGATACTACTTTTGGAACAAACAAGGAAAGTAGGCCTTTTGGTGTATTTGTTGGGTTCAATCAGTTCAGGGAAACAGTGGTTTTTGGTGTTGTTCTCATGTACGATGAGACATATGAGTCCTTCAAGTGGTTATTTGAGACCTTTCTAAAAGCACATAATGGCAAGCTACCTAAAACAATCTATACTGATCAAGATTTTGCAATGGGAAAAGCAGTTAAGGAAGTATTTTCAGAAGTATGGCATGGTCTGTGCACTTTCCATATTATGCAGAATGCTGCCAAGCATCTAGCTGAAGTCGACAATGAAGAAGAATCCAGTACTTCTCCCAAACAGATAGCTGAAGACAATGAGAAAGAACCAAGTATTCTCGCAGATTTTAGTGCATGCATGTTTGAGTACGAAGATGAGGAAACATTTGAACAAGCATTTAACACCATAAGGGCAAAAGCGAGCAAGCAAAGTTGGTTGGATAGTATATACAGGGTTAAAGAAAAATGGGCTGAATGTTACATGAAGGATGTGTTTGCATTAGGTATGAGAAGGAGTACAAAGTTTTTGGTGATCCTTTAGAGCAAACTAGTACATGCAGCTGTGGGATGTTCAGTAGAACTGGAATATTGTGTAGCCATGCTTTAAAAGTCCTTGATCTGATGAATATCAAATCTCTCCCAACACAATATGTACTGAAGCGATGGACACGTGGAGCACGTGGTGGGACAGTACAAGACAACCATGGGCGAAATATAATAGAGAACCCAAGATTAAATGAGATGCTTCGCTACAAAGATATGACCCGCAAATTTCTCAATTTGGCACTTAGAGCTGCCAGCCATCTAGAGTCTACCTTATTAGTAAACAACACACTGGACGTCCTTAGCAAGCAAGTTGAAGAAGAAATCAATGCATGCACTGATACTATGGTTCCGGTCACTGCTCCCACAAATGTTACTCCTCCAATTGATTTGGTGAGTACAGCATGCCTAAAGAAAAAGGAGGTGCAAACAAAAAGCTCAAAGCGGAAAAGAAATTGGCTTGATAAGATGCACAAGTCCACAGAGAAAGGAAGTAAGAAGGGAGGTAAGAAAAAGGAAAAAGGATAAAAAGTATGTGATTACATAAAATGTATTTGATTCTCTTTTACTGTGCTCAGTGGAAACATGTTCAGTTTATTTTTCTTTTATTTGAAGGAACAAGGAACTGTAAAGAAGGGAGGGAAAAAAAAGGAAAAAGAAGCAACGGTACAAGACAGTGCAGCAGTGCAAAATATTTATCCTAATACTTCTTTGCCCATGGAAGAATTGTCTGAACCATACATGGCCATCAATACCTTCTCTCAGATATTGACGGTAATATTTCAAACTAACACACCATTTTTCTATACCATAGATGGCCATCAATACATTCTCTCAATTGTTTTTCTGAACCTTTTATTTTACAGGGGCCAATCACAGATGATGTTTTGGCTGATTTCTAGTAGCATGGACAGTTGCTGCAATCTGAAATATAACAGATTGTTTAGGGGGATAGCTTTTGCTTTTGTCGAAGTGTAAAGTTCAGGGAATTGCAGAATTGCATTTCTGAATAGCAGAGCATTTTGTGCATCTCTGAACTTGCAACATTCAGAATTACCTTTTATTCAATTCCAAACAATTTACAACACAATGACAATCACAAGTTACAGTCTTGCTAGCTCTAGCACAAATGTCACTTCACAGGCAAGACAACCTTCCTCTGTTACTCACTGAAAATTTCAGACATAGCACAGATGAATAAAACACACTGGAAATTTCAGATATATCGACTCCAATCACTGCTATCCTACAGACATCATTTTCAGATATTCGACTCCAATCCCTGCTATCGTACAGACATCTTCTAGCTTAATTGGAATCACGGCTGTGGCAACCCTCCAGCGGGTCCTATCCATTCTGAGACGAGGAGCAACTCCATTCTGAGACGTGCTACAATTGCTGCGCCGCCTGACGAGGCCATGCTGCTGCAGCAGAAGCTGTACCGCGGCGTGCGGGGCAGCCGCAGTGGGGCAAGTGGGTGGCGGAGATCCGGCTGCCGCAGAACCGGGTGCGCGTCTGGCTCGGCACCTACGACTCGGCGACGGAGCAGCGCTCGGCGGGACGGCGCGGCGCTCGGCGAGGACGGCGCGGCGCTGCTCGGCGAGGACGGCGCCGCTCTAGGTGACGACGGCGACGTGACGGTCCTCCATCCTCGACTGCAAGTCCGGATGACGCGGTGGCAGTGAACCCTTTCCTTATCCATAGAAGCACTTGTTGGGCCGAGCCGCTGAGGCCCAGTGTCTGAGAGGAGTAGCGTTAGATCCATCGTTCGATTGCGGGTGGACGATGGGATTCGCGTGACTGCTCTCTACCATCATTCCAGGTGAAGTCAGACGATCTGATTCCCTGGGGGTTGGGGGTGTGGCTTGATCCGATGAGCTAATAAATTATACCTCATCCGGTTCCATTATTTTTTTAAAAAATAATATATATAATAAATAAAATTTTATTATATTACTTTGTAAGACAAATATAATATTATTTTAGCGTTTACTTGCCCAAAACATTAAGATGGAACCGGAGAGTAGAAACATTAAGAATTGTTAGTGGGCACCGAGTAGCAGTAGCAGCCTCACATGGCAAGTATAGTGTACTCCCTTCGTCTAAAAAAAGCTAATTTAAGTGGGGATGTGACATCACTTAGGACAATGACTTTTAACAAGTTCAGGTGGTGTCCCATCTTTATCTAGATTGTTTTTTTTTTTATGGAGGGAATACGTGTCAAGCAACAGTAGCTTAGCAAAGCGAGGTGATCAACAAGTGTTAACAAGCTGATGTATGCTTACGCCAGCGCAGATACGGTGTACCACTCCCATAGTTTGTCTAGATTCGTTCTTCGGTTATATTTTATCGTAGATTGAGTTTCTTTCGAATGAAAAAATAAGTAATAAATTAAGTTAGGCTGGTGGTCGACCACGAGTAACTGTTTTTATTGGGTGAGATATATCACTATATCAGAGTCAAAATCATATCTGGTTCTGCTCACAGTTACTGTAGAAGTGTAGATGGCACGATTTGTTTTTCTTTCGCTGGGCTATCGGCCAATCAATCGATCTAATTATCCATCTCGATCCACGTATAGTACTAGTACTGTGCAGTCTGTACTACATGAGAGAAAAAAACAGCTAACAGAGACCACATGGTGATTGTCTTATACGGAAATCGTACTATGATGCTACTACCTACTAGTTCTCTGGTAACACAAGTGTCACAGCGAAGAAGCCGAGTAAACAGTGAATCATTGATCTACTCTTTCCGTCTTAAGAAAAATCTAATCTACAATAAAATGAGATATTATCTAGTATAACGAATCTGTATACACTGATAATCTTATTAGTAAGGAGCACCGAAGTATAGCTCATTCTAGATTGGGATTTATGGGACGGAAGGGAGTATATGTCGTAATGCCGTCGAGGCATGCAGCAAATGCACCTCCTTCGGTGTAGTAAACGCTAATAAGCGCACGCCCACGTGAACTTTCTCCACGCGGACATTTATGGACCATTCTTGATCTAAGGCTTTTTAAAATACAATATTCTTGAAACCCAAAACTATAAAATGTGTAGTATTTAAATGTTGCTCTCTCCGGATTAATAATACTTGTCGTTTTGGACAAGGGCACGGTCTCCAAAAAATAACTTTGACCATTATTTTTCATAATAATATATATAAAAGTGTTAACAAATATATAATTTTATTAAAGTACTTTTTAAGACTAATCTGTACATGTAGTCACCATATTTGAAAGACAAATATTTTTAAAATGATTCATAATCAAAGATTATAAAGTTTGACCTCACCCTTATCTAAAACGACAAGTATTATCAGCCCGGAGGGAGTAGCATACCTTAAATCGTAAGGAAAGTAGCATACCTTAAATCGTAAGGAATAAAAGATATAGAGAACTATTTAGATAGAGCACAAGAAAACATGAGATTTTTAAAAGAGAGAAATATACGTAATGAAAAAATTCGACCGAGCGCATGCTAGGAGTCCTAAAATCGACTTGGTCACCGCGCAAGGAGACTGGAGAACAACTGGTGATAAGATTTCGTGCTGCTTTCCTATCCCGGTTAGGAAGGGACCACACATTGAGATTAGATTTTGTTTGGATGTGTCTGACGAAAATATGTAATTGACTTGTACTTTGTATTTGTTGTTGTAGAAAACTTTGCCTTTTTTTTGGTATGTTTCTCAAAATAGTACAATCACAAACGCTCATGATGCACTTATCTCTGTAAACATACACGCACATTCTATCCTTATGAACAATTTCGAAAGGCTGAACCGACATATATCACGAGACCGACGAAGTCTCCACGAATTGCTTAGTTGTTTGATTAGACAGTTAGTATGGAGTACTAAAAATTTACTATGAAGTAGAGAAACAACATTTCATTGTTTGGGTAGAATGTTTTGCTTTTTACAGATAGTTTCTTAACCAAGTAGACACCTTTATTATTAGTATTTATTTCAATATAACATTCCTATGTTTTTAATATATAGCAGAAAGTTTCAGAGGTAGGAACCAACTGTAACCATTACTACCTACTCCGTAGAATTTGGTATAAATATCAGGTCCAGACGTGGAAGTCTTAGCCTGTATTCTTCCCTCAGTTTTTCCAACTTATCTCTATCATTTTTCACGTGCACGATTTATAAATTGTTAAATGGTGTGTTTTTTATAAAAAATTTCTATACGAAAGTTATTTTAAAAAAATCATATTAATTTATTTTTTAAAAAACTATTAATACTTAATTAATCATACAATAATACATGCTTCGTTTTATGTGCCGGGAGAAGGGGTTTCCAACCCACACCTCCTCCCGAACACCGCCGTAGTGGGGTGGTCAATAAAGACCACTACAAATTATATAGTAATATATTTCGTGGACGAAAGATTATACTGTGTAATTCTTAGAAAAAACTAATGACCAAATAAATAGGTCATCGTCCGGGATATATAGCTGAGGATGTGCATGATTTTGTATCATATTTTTCGTAGTCCTTGCTAAAGCTAGGTACTTGATTTTGGTTTGCAAAAATCTCCTATTGGTGGACTTGCTTTTTCTTCCGCATCGGTTTTGACTTCTTGGTATTTCTAGTTTCTTGGCAGCTGTGGAAGGAACAAAACTTTGGGGTTTTCGACTCTGCGCTCGCTTCGATCCCAGTGGTTATGGAATCCATCCGCTCGGAGGGTTAGCTGTGGTCTTTAGCTGGCGTTGTTGTTTTTGGGGATTTATTTCTTGGGAGTATAGTGTGGCTCTGCCCCCTCCCGCTGTTTAGAGTTGCTTTTTTAACCGTCGTAGTATTTTCCTAGCTTTAGATTTTTTATTTTGCCTTTTCTCCCCCTCCTCCCTTGGCATAAGCCAGTGTAGCAAATTGCGTTGTGTAACAAAAAAAACTCTTTTCCTTCTAATATGTTGACGTGCAATCCTTTTACGCATTCGCCAAAAAGATTTGCTATTTCTTCACAAGGCGGCTACCAAATTAGAAGTGCAGTACTATCGAGAATGCTCTAACCCGGGCGACCGGCACGGGGGGAGCCGGATCGGGTGCTCTCCCTGCGCGCCCCTCCCACCACGCGCTGCATGCAGGCCCTGGGCCCCACCGCGTCTCTGCTCCTATATGCCATTGCAACAAATCACCCACATATTTTGGAACCCCTCTATTAAGAGGATTTGGTTTATTTTTTGTTCCATAAAAAATGTTTCACCTAGTGTACTCACAATATTTCACTATGTATAGATCTAATATTGCAGTTAACTGAAATATTCCATTGCAACAAAAAAAACCCCACATATTTTGGAAACCCTATATTAAGGGAATTCGTTTTATTTTTGATTCCACCGAAAAATATTTCACCTAGTGTACTCAAAATGTTTCACTATGTATAGATCTAATGTTGTAGTGAACTGAAATATTCAATTGCAAAAAAAAACCCACATATTTTGGAAACCCCCTATTAAGGGAATTCGTTTTATTTTTTGTTCCACCGAAAAATGTTTCACCTAGTGTATTTATAATGTTTCACTATGTATGGATCAAATATTACAGTGAACTGAAACATTCTTTCGCTATTTGCTGAAACATTGTTTTTATATAAGGTGAAACAACACCCGATTTAAACGAGTGAAACATTTTCGATCTACTTAGTGAAACAATTCCGATATACTTGGTGGAACATCGTGCAACATTTAAAATAATTCAATAATAAGCTAAAAAAAATTTCGCCGGAATATATCTATGTGTGGTCTTATTTTGAAGATTTAATTGCAACGAATTTAATGGTGCAATCGGATTATAATTTGGATAAGTAATTTAAGAGAAAAATCAGTTTAAAGTAGTTTTGCACATAAATCGGGCCCTGCTGACGTCAACGCCCGATTTTTCTCCAAACCGATCGGGTGCCCGACCTATAGACTCATCCCAGTACTATTCCCGAAAAATGCCCGGTAATTAATTAAAGGACCAAACAATTGTCCAATCAGAAATTAATGACTACACAAACATGCCCCAAAGAGAGACATCCAGGGATTTTCCGGTTAACTTCATAAGGTGATGGGTTAATCGACCCGAGTTCGTAGTTTTATCTCTTTTATTTACTAGAAAAAATACCCATACGTTACAACGTGTGAAAAGCTATTTTAATCTTGTTATTGTTATACGATTTAGTTAAGGTGAAATTCACTGTGGGAATTTATTTGGATATATACTGTTTTAGAAAAACATGAGCTTCAATTAGGAATTTTCTTAAGTTAATATGCGAGTTGTTTTAAAGAGATTTCTTATACGACTCCTTCCGTATTTCTAAAAGCGAACGAATCTAATAACTGACTCAAATACGAATATGTATTTCCAAAAAGAAATGAACTTAAAAAACGACTCATACACGGATGACGTATCAAGTACCGATAAAAATATTTTTAATTTTTATAACAGTAGAGATAGAGATTTAATATTAGGTTATTTTCTAATATTCACTTTTCTTAAGACACCCGCGAATGCTGAACAAAACAGGTTGCGATCACACGGGGCGCGTACAATTCTGCGCGTACAATTCCGGCGTATACAATTCCCCCGTGCGCACGGAAAACTGTTGAAAATAAAACTCGAGAACGACAATAAAATGTTCAATCATGCGCTATATCAACAACTTTCACAGGTCCTTGTCAACTGCCAAGAAAACTTCAAGAAACTTGTCAGCTGTCAGTCGATATATCTCATCGTTATTACTTTCTCCGTTTCACAATGTAAGTCATTCTAGCATTCACTACATTCATATTTATGTTAATGAATCTAAATATATATAATATGAATATAGAAAATGCTATAATAATTTATATTGTGAAACGGAGGGAGTAGTTTTTTTTTCACATCGGTGCTTCAGGCTTTCAATGAAAATATGGGGAAGATCCTACAGCTGGACAGCTGTACTTGGATATATTTTTTAAAAAAACCAAGAAATCAATCAGAGTTGTTTGCCACTTCAGGCAGCAATTTATTCTGAACTCTCGAGCATGCATGAGCTTGAAAGCGACTGTTCCTCCAATAAAATGAAGCAAGTGAAACAAAATCAAGAGCTCAAGGAGCACTGATAAACGTACTTTATGTAGACA
The DNA here is from genome assembly GCA_000338895.3 of Oryza meridionalis. NCBI lineage: Eukaryota > Viridiplantae > Streptophyta > Magnoliopsida > Poales > Poaceae > Oryza > Oryza meridionalis. Next base: position 35,445,694 of record CM002526.2, on the reverse strand, counting down.
TTGCTCTAAATTTTATTTTTAGAAAAAATGAAGGAAGAAATCTGGAAGAAAATGACACCCAGAAGACCGGTCTTATTTTTTAACTTATGCTTATATTTATCAGCCGAAATTTAAAATTTCATTTGAAGTTGATTTTTGAATTTTTTTTCATTATAGTTTATTTTTCAGCATTTACTTTTAGATCGTTAATAACACGTATATAAAAGTTTTATTCCCAAATATTTGTCTAGTTCATGTAAACGAGAACCAAAATAACTTGAAAATGATAATTTTATGAAGTGATGTTAATTAGGATGTGACGTGCATGCGTGTAGTGAGTATGCATAGGACATTCAATATTTATAAATTTGGTCTCTACTTTATTCTTCACCATGAAAATAATGAATTTCATATATTTCTAACATTTATACCATTGCTCGTTTTTTAATCTTTTTCTACTATCACTATATTCTATTCTATTTTTTATTGAAGAGGTGTATGTTTAATAGCAACCTTCTCAGATATATGCCCTAAATCAATAAGATTAGCAATATAGTGTCCTTTTCGCCTTCCTCCGCACGCTAGACAAGTTCATACACTAGATTGCACGCACCTGACAAGTGTTCTTGTACTGGCGATGCAATTTACTCTAAAAATAATATATATGTTTTTTGGCTTACTAGGCACGGGCACTAGCAGAAAGCAGCCTCACACGACATACGTGTCAAGCAACAGCGGCTTAGCACAACGAGGTGATCAACGAGTGTTAGAGCAACCACAATATGACTATAAGAAGAGGTTATAAGGTTTTATGGTGACGATATGCATTGTGGGATAAACAATAAGACATTAAATGTAAAAGATAGCTTTAAACTTGGCTCAACCACGAGGAAAGAAAAAAAATAATGGAGTAAAACTAAGATAGCTGATAAAAAGGTGGTAGGATTTTATACCTTTGGAGCCTATCTTAACATATACAAGTATGTCCATTGTCTTAGGATATACTCTCTCCGTTCCTAAATATTTGACGCCATTGATTTTTAAATATGTTTTACCGTTCATCTTTTTAAAAAAAATTTGTGAATATTATTCAAAAACTTAAATAGTAGTAGTATATTTAATAATTAATCAAATAATAGGAAAAGAATTAATAATTACTTAAATTTTTGAATAAGACGAATAATCAAACATGTTTAAAAAAAATCAATGACATCAAATATTTAAGGATGGAGGGAATATTATATCCTAGACTAGTTAGGTTGATTATTTTTAAGACGGAGGAAGTTAAGCATTGTGGCATTGACTATAGAGATAGTGGGATCCACCTTATTAAGTTATTATTGCTATCTATAGCCATAAACATCGAGCGTAAGCGTACGTCGCCAGCTAAAAGTCAATGCAATGTGTCCAGATCAAACTCAGAGTTTATTTATTTATTTTTTTGATAGAGTAGTACTAGTGAATTAAGTCAGGGCCGGTGGTACCACGAGTCCAGTAACTGTTTCTATTGGGTGAGATATCACTATATGTCTATATCAGAGTAATCATATCTGGTTCTGCTCCGTTACTGTAGATCGCACGATTTGTTTTTCTTTCGTTGGGCCATCGTCGCCCAATCAATCTCTTCCCTCCGTTCCAAAATATAAGATTAAGTTCAATAGTATAGCTAACTACTAACTCCAATTCATCTATAGCCAATCTAATAGATCATTCATACAATAGTTACATACTACACTATTAATATCTGGTCCCACCTTTCATACACACCCTGCGTCTTGGAGTCCGTGCTACAACTGGCTATAAATCTGTAGCCCGCTGCTCTTCTCTCTCCTTATTTAACTTCTTAAAATATATTTGCAGCTGGCTTATAGCCTGCTATTGTACCTGCTCTAAGGCATAACCACCCTTAACCCAAAACCAAGAAATAATTATTATCTTTTAGTTTGGATATTCTAATAAATATAATGCATGCATTTAACATGTGAGTGGAGGATTTAAAATAGTAATAATTTAATGGAGAAGATGCCATAACTAATTGCATGCTTGTATGTATATTTTATATTATGGAATATTTAAGAAAAGTGGTTGTGCTTTATATTATACAGATGGAGTATCTAATTAACTAATTAACCAGCTCGATCGATCGACGTATAGTGCCACTGTGCAGTCTGTACTACGTGTGGAAAATTGCAGCTAATCAGAGACCACATGGTGATTGTGTTATATACGGAAATCGTACTAAACGATCGTTATCATTAATTGATGCTACTATTTCTTATTTTATTTGCTCACAAGTCAAACAAACTGAGAAATGGGTTCAACTTAATCTGATCCATCCTAACCTTTAAATCAAACACATGCTAAGAGCTTATTCGGTTCGTAGGATTTTCAAATCGTAGGAATAGGGAAAACATAGGAATAATACAGGAATGCATGTGCAAACCTATGGATTGGAAAACATAGGAAATTTTCCTATGGTTGGGTTGCAAACAATCCAAAGGATTGAAAACATTGGGTTGGAATGGATTATTTTTTTCCTTTGTTTTCCCCCCTAAAAGTGGAGGGATAGGAATTTTTCCTTTCATGCATTCCTTTGAAACGAATGATAGTATAGTGCTCATTCCAAAGGATTGAATATTCCTGTACTTTTCCTTTACGAATCCTTTGAAACGAATAAGCCCTAAAAGAACTAAAGACTAATAAGTGCACGCTCATGTGGACGTCCTCCGCACGAACACTTTCTCACGCATTCTTATAGCTTCATTGGTCGCTAAGAATTGATTATGTGTCAAATGGTTTATTAACATAAAAAAATTAATAGTGAAAATGTTTATATATATATATATGTGTGCGCGCGCGTGCGTGTGTGTGCGCGTGTGTGTGTTTAGTGACTTGAAAACTAATTCTGGACAAAAATACATTGAAAAAAAAATCCCTAAAATCAACATTAAAATTTATATTTTAGTGATGGCTGATTCTATAGAGGGTAAACGATAAGGTTTACCGTTCTGGTCGCGTACATGTGGTGGAGAATAACCGGTGATGCGATTTCATGTTAGCTTCTCATCTCATCCGAATAGAAGATGGACCGAGCATTGAGCTTAGAAATTGTTTGGATGGATTGCACGCAAATATGCGACGTGAATAGTACTTTGTATTTATTGTTTTTATGAAATTTGTCTTCTTTTGTGTGGAAAGTTTTTCAAACTTAGCCATTTGATGAGAAAGTTAGGCCCTTTTTGATTTAGCTTAAGATTATTATAATATAAATTATTAGGACTAAACTAAAACAAACAAGTAGATTATTACGGTAGATTATTATAATCTGTAAGCCAGATCGCTATAATCTAATAATCTTCTCTGGAGGAGCTTTTTCCAAATTATTGGGTGGCTAAAGACCCACTACCCTTATATGCCTTCAATAATCCGAGAAACAAACAACTCACAGCTTATTTTATGTTAGCTTATTATAATCCAGCTTAGAGTAATATGATTTAATAATCAAGATTATAATAAATTTAAGCTGAAACAAACATGGTCTTAGTATGGAGCACTACTGTTCAGTGAAGTAGAGGAACATTTATTGTTCGGGACCTTTGGGGTAGAATGTTTTGCCTTTTAACAGAAAGTTTCTTTCTTATTCCGTTCTTATTTCATTAGCAGTTTTGACTAAAAATTTATTCACAAATTTGCAAGAAATCCGATGCTTAGTTTTCCTTTTTACCATAAGCTAAATAATCAACTTCCATCCACAACAATCTAGAAGGTCTTTTTTACAGCATGTCCACCTACTTGCAATCTACACAACTAAATAATAATATCCTAGACGTAAAATGGTCATAAAAAAGACCACAATTTTGTATTGTTTATTCTAGCGTTTGATCGTTCGTTTTATTTTTTAGAAAATATGGTTAGTATTTTTGTTGCTATTATATAATAAAACATGAATAATATTTTATGTGTGACTAATTTTTTAATTTTTTATAAAATTTTTAAATAAGACGAACGTAAAACGAATGGTCAAACTTTAGACACGAAATCTCACAACTGCACTTAAAATGGTACGAAGGTGGAATGTATTAAATATATATGGTCAAAATAGTAATTAAATAACGGAGGGAGTAATACCCAAAATAGGTTATCGTCGGGGATATAATAAATGAGGACGTGACGATGCACGATTTTGTACGACAAATTTCGAGGCCAATTTTTGAGTATCCGTTTTATTTGAATTTTTTTTTAAAAAAATAGTCATACATAAAGTATTATTTATGCTTTATCATCTAATAATAATAAAAGTACTAATTATAATTTTTTTAAATAAGATAAATAGTTAAACGTTGGATATGAAAAAAACTACATTTATTTTGAAATAAAGGGAGTACTACTTGATTTTGGTTTCCAAAGATCTCCTATCAGTGGGCTTGTTATTACTGCTTAATGCTTCACAAAGTACTAAAAGTCCACTACGACTCCTGAAAATGCCCCGCAATTCAAAGACCAAAAGATTGCCCGTTCAGTAATCAAGGGCTCTTGACAAATTGCATTCACGAAAACGCCCCCAGCGAATGCTGAGTAAAACAGGTTGCGATCACGGAGCGCACAATTTGTCAAGAGCCGTGCGCACGCGAACTGTTGGAAAAAACTCGAGACGACAACAGTGCGTTCAATAATGCGCTACATCACCTTTATCAAACTCACAGCTGCCAAGAAACTCAAGAAAGGCACCACAGACTTGTCAGTTGCCACTTGCCACCCGATATCTTGTGATCTCATCTTCATTGGCATTTCTTAATACGATGAATCTAGATATATATTTATCCAGATTTGTTGTCCTAAAAAATATTCCTAAGACCACATCTTTTACCCTATCACATATATGCCGATATCAAAATTTGAATCTTAAAACTTAGATTTGAATTTTGAGTTGAGTTAATTTTGAGATTTTTTTTTCATCACAGTTTCTTTTTTAAGATTGACGTTTAACCCTATCACATATATGCCGATATCAAAATTTGAATCTTAAAACTTAATTTTGAATTTTGAGTTGAGTTGATTTTGAGATTTATTTTCATCACAGTTTCATTTTTAAGATTGGCGTTTAAGTTATGAAGAACACATATAGACAGGTTTTAACTATAAATTATTTTATTGCTAATACATCATTTGTCGTATTATTAGTAATTGATTTGGCGTATTATCTGTAATTGCCCAACTGATGGCAGCCCTACAACTGATACTTGGATATATTAAGAAATCAATCAGATTTGTTTGCCACTACATGCAGCAATTTATTCTCGACTCTCGAGCATGCATGAGGTTGAAAGCGACTATTCCTCCAATAACATGAAGCAAGTGAAACAAAATCAAGAGCTCAAGGAGCACTGATCAACGTGCTTGATGTAAATTATAAAATAATTTTTTTAAAAAAGAGAGAGAGAGTGGAAGAAATCTAGAAGCAAATGACACCCAGAAGACGGCCAGAAGAACTACACCAGTACCGCACAATTAAATTATTGAGGATCATACATATTCTTGTCCCCTAATGATTGAGGCAGTGTATTACTGTATTTGCTACATGCTCAGATGAAATTCAGAGATGTGATCGCGGCCAATAGCTTCTGGAACATAAAAATACAAGTGATACTCTCATACAGTTGCATAGCGTGCATCCTGATTAGCGCTTTGTGCCTGGACGAGGGGGGCCAAGATAGTTCGTCACCAAGCCCATAACTGCAAACCTGGCAATATCACAATTTTGGTGAGTTTCTTCTAGTGAAAGATCTGGTGACATAGAGAAACATTGTAGGAAATCAAAGACCAAAAGTTGGCAGAAGGGAACATAGGGTGTGTTTGGCAGTTGTAAGTGACTGCTGGCTGCAGCTGCCTTGAACTGCCGCAGCTGCAGTCGCTGCGGTAGCTAGCACAGCTGATCAGCCCCATAAGTCCATCAGGAAATTTATTTTCTTAACAACTTGTTCCTTTCTATTAAAAACATGAAACAATTTTTGGTTGACATGATATCTGAAATCTAGATAAAATTTATGTGGTCAATAAAGCATTACTCAACGCGATCACGTTGAGGGTATTAGATATTTTATTTGGAGATGACCACTTGAGTAGTTCAGCTTTCTGAAATCTGAAACATACCCCTGATAAAATATTCTTAAATAAAGCAGAACGACAGAATGCACAACATGGGAAGGTGGTATATAGACCCCTTCCAAATTGTAGATATATCTAGTTGATTTGACAACTTCTGTATTCTTAGTGTTGTTTTCATAGTGCAGTAATAGACCAACCTTGTAACTTTGTTTTTAACACCACCAATTAACCAAGCATATCACCTATGACTATACCTATGTCAAATTTGAGCAATAATAAGTTTAATAGGTAAGCAAAGTTAGATTATTTCAACTGTGCCGAAGAAGTACGCAAGTCCCAAAAGAAGGCGGGTAAGTTTAAGAAGAATCCTCGACAAATAAACTTTCATCCTAAAAATCCTTTCAACTAATAGAATTTCATTCCTCTGCACTAGAGAGAAACATTATTTGAATTATTGTTTGATAAGCAATGGTATCTCATTGAATATGGTTAGAAACTTAGAGTGGTAATTATTGAGTGAATCAGCTAAGTAGCTACTCCCTTCGTTTCAGGTTATAAGACGTTTTGACTTTGGTCAAAGTAAAATTACTTCAAGTTTGACTAAGTTTATAGACAAATATAGTAATATTTATAATATCAAATTAGTTTCATTAAATTGATAATTGAATATATTTTCATAATAAATTTGTCTTGGGTTGAAATATTTTTATTTTTTTCTACAAACTTAGTCAAACTTGAAGCAATTTGACTTTGACCAAAGTCAAAACGTCTTATAACCTGAAACGGAGGTAGTAACATCTAAGGAGTGTTCTAATCAGCTTATGTCTTTATGGATTATGGGCACCACAGTTCACAAACTACGATTTTTCTACATCAGCATTGTGTAAATAACTTGTTCTGAGCTATTATATTCATTAGGTTTATAATATTTATTATTTAATTTATCCCTATAAGCAAGGTGGAGACCACAGATCAAGAGACTGGGGATTGGATGAAATTGTCACAGAGGAGGGACAAAAGAAGATGTTGGCTGTTTTATTAATTTCCTGCTTTATCCTGTGTTTGATCCAGTAGTTCAAGACAAGTTGGTTGTAGTGGTGTTTGTCGGAGTGTTGTCATGTCTTTTATCCTTTGCTGCTCTAGCTACTTAAACTCTGTTAAGACTTTTGTCATCTCATTTCGGTAATGAAATGGAGAGCTCTTGCTCTCTTTCTCAAAAAATAAAAATAATCCCTATAAGCAATTGTCCATAATCTGTCCAATCATCATCTAGAATGCTCACGAAGTTTAAAATTAGTTCCCCAGTGCTTATTACCTTACTTCTCATTCACCACATTAATAAAGTACCAAACTAGCATTACAATTTACAAACTCCAAGTCAGGGCAGCTATGCACAAAGAGTGGAAAATGATGGGAATAGCTAATCATGTACGTTATAATGACTACACCTATGAGAAATGGCGTTCACAATACAAGATGGGTGTATAATTTCCACTTGGGTCAAGCTGATAACCGTTCCTTTCCAATGCAAAGACAGTACATCCCATAAATTTATCATTGTGAACAGACATTCAGATCATACAACGCGAAACCAGAGCACATAAAAGTACTAAGGGTGTGTTTAGTTCACGCTAAAATTGGAAGTTTGGTTGAAATTGGAACGATGCGACGGAAAAGTTGGAAGTTTGTGTATGTAGGAAAGTTTTGATATGATGGAAAAGTTGGAAGTTTGAAGAAAAACTTTGGATCTAAACTCGGCCTAAATAAGTTGATGACTATAAATATTTTGGTTAACTTCTAGTTTAATTAATACAGACCATCAAATTGTCTTACTGCCAAAGCATATGTTGCTGCATGTTCCTCTAGATTTGAAATTCGAGTAGTATTTCCTAGTGGTTAAACAATGCATAAAGTAAATACGTGAAGGGAACTCACATGAAAGCCATGGATAGCTGCTTGAGATCATTCTCGAAATTCTTCATGTTCACCAGAGACTGCGCGCAGAAGATGATAGCGATCCACGAGCACACCTTGTACTGCAAACAAACAGGTTGCAAGCCAATGACCCAGCGAAATAACAATACATCAGAACATTGCCACCACCGATTACTTAGCAACCCGCAATTCACAAAGCGTGGGGGATACAGATCTAGCAGCCTCTCGCGCAGATCCATCTAAACTCAGATCGGAGCCCGAGCATGAGCAAAGCAGACGGGGAGCGTAGGTCGGGAGCGACGAGTAGTGGAGGGCGTGGTGCTTGCTCTGAGATCGAATCGAGATACCGTACCCGGAGCATGACGCCGAGGACGCCGAAGACGACGGCGAGGAACCCCGCGTAGTCGATGGGCAGGTCCTGCGGCGACAGCTTCGGCGGCGTGTACTGCCTCGCCGTCGACGGCTGCCGCGGGTCGTTCACCCCCGCGCCGCCGCCGCCGCCGCCGCCCGACGACGTCGCCTCCTTCATCTCCTCTCCTCTCCCCTCCCCGATTCGAAACAAAACGAGAGTAGAAAGAAACTGGAGGAAGAAGATGAGGAGGAAAAAAAAAAGAATGAGTAGTTAATTGGATTGGGCCGGGCCGCCCGGCCCACAGCTAGGGCCCACCGCTTCGGTCCGAGCACTGAAAAGTCAAAGCGGCGCACGAGTCGGCTTCCTCCAGTTTCACACTGCTTCGTCCGTCCCCTCTGCTGCTTCTTTTTTTGTCGCCCACTCCTCTCTCTCTCTCTCTCTCGCTCTCTGGCTCGCGAGCTCCAAAACCCTAACTCCCTGAGCTAGCCGCGGCGCGGAGGGGGAAGCCGGGGAGGTCGGAGCAGCGCCGGCGCGGTGCCTCATCGCCGCCGCCGCGGTCTATTCGGTATGCGCCCCCGCGATTGCTGGCTCCAGCTCGCTTGCACGCACGCTCGTTTTTTGGTAGCTTAGCTTTGGCTGTTTAAGCGGTTGAGCTGAGCTGCGAATTTTAAGTGGGGTTTCTAGTGCTAAGCTTCTAATTGCACTGTGTGCGCGTGTATTTGTGATTAGCTCAAGTAGTTTTGGGGTTTAATTAGATTCGTATTGAGCTTGGGGTTTTGGGGGTTTTGGTATTACTGTGTGTTAGGACATTAGCTGTTGCTTGGTGGTATACCGCATTCAGTTCTTGCAGTACTGTAGTAGCTTCGAGAGGTCCGCTCTAAATCTCTTTTTGACCTGCTGCTAGCTAACTGGCTACAAGCGTGGAGGTTCACCGGCAATTATACTCGATCGCGATCCATGGTTTTTGAAGGACTGTCCTTACCATTGCCCTGTTAAGATGTTGAATGTTACTAGCTTACTAGTTACTGTACATTGTTTGATATAATTTGATTGTTGAATGCGATTGTAGTTGGTCCAAACTTTGTGATAAAGATGTAGTTGGCATGTGGTGCATGCCTTGAAGAGACGTACCTTAGCGTTTATTGGCATCCCGCATGGTACACAAGTCAAGCAGTTACTCAATGTTAGTAAATTGAAGGGGAGACATATTAAGTGATCACTGTTTTAAGGGTGTCAGATAGCTGTGCATCCTCATTTCTCTTCTCTTCAATTAAGATGTACCTCATCCTTAATTTTTCTAACAGTGGGTACACACTTTAGGCTGTAAGATGCATTACTATTAACTGTTGGGTTGCCACGCTACACATGCTCATTGGCTAGTTATTTGAAAAATAAAAAAGAACTTCACCAGTCAAATTGTGCTGTAGGCATAGTTAAATCTTAAAATGATTACATCATGATAGTACTTGATAGGACTGTAAGCCCAACTCAATACCCTGTGTCACTCACTCATCATGTTTCTGAAGGGAGTACTCTTACCCATTAGCAATGTTAGGCTATGATACAGTTTTATCAATTACTATAGCATGCTGACTAAAAGTACTACTTTTTCACGTTTCAGGGGACCAGTGAATTTCTTATTGCAGTCCTGGTATGGTGAGTGCACCAAAATGTTGGCAAAAGTAAATGAATCTGGTATAAAAGATACGTCAGTCAACTGCAGTACGTCTGGTTTTCAACAAGATGCTAATTATGAATTCTCAAACCGAGCTTTACAACATGGATATTCAGTTCCCGGACCAGTCTTTGAAGAAAAATCTTTTTCAGCGGCCCAAGAGTTTGTTCAGAATAGTCACCAATTTGACCACTTCTTGAGACCTTTTCGGCCTGGACAATGTGAAGGAATGCAGATGCCAAATGATAGCCTAGACATCACCCAACGCAGCATTCTTTCTAATGCATCGTGTCTTGATCATGCAGAAGAAATAACTTCATATGATACTGATGGTTATGACGATAGAACAATCTCATTTGGAAGTAGCTGTAGCACAATACCGGCAAGTTATCCATATATTAGCCCTTTGCAAAGAAATCACCTCATTTCAGACACACGGGACTGTACTTGGACTGCTCTTATGCAAGAATCTCTGGAAGCGTCTAACAGTAACAATGGACTCAATGAAGATTGCAGTGACTTGACTTTCAGTAATACAGAATTTTCAGGTGGGAATAAAATGCAAAATCAAGTTGTCTGGGACAATGGCTGCCTAACAAGTCCATCTTTTACCTCAAATTTTTTGCCTTTCCCTGGAGATGCTGAGTCCGCATTCACAAGTGCCAGCACTGTTTGTAACTTACAAAATTTTGTTGATCTCCCACATGATATGAATAATAACGAGCAAGACAAACCATCTTCTGAGCTCAGAGCGCCCCAACAGAAAGGGGCAACAAGAAGCCATATTTGTCAACATCGAGATGAAATGCATTCTGCTGAATGGGGAACATATCCTGGTAATGAAGACTCTGATTTGATGCCAGCTGCACAGGATAAGCAGAATAAAGTATTGCATGCACAGTTCAATTCATCTGTTATTAATATAGATGGATCTGCGGGTAGTGGCATGGAAAAGCAACATGGCCTGTATGAATGTGAAGAGCAAATGGAAATTGATTCACTTCTTAATTCATTCAGTGCACCAAGTGATGCTTTTTCACAATCATATGAAATGTTCCAGAAAAGGTAAACCTGATTGTAATCTCATTATATCATTGCTGTAATAAATTCACTATTTCATTTCCAGTCTAAAGTTGAAATCTGCTTGCATAGAATTAGTATTGTTGTTCTAAAATTATGCACTCTGTATTCTGCATCTTGAACTTCTGTTAAACCAAATTTAATGAAATGCAGTGAAAGTTTTGTTGGTCTTGACAAAAAGGTTAAATTAGAGGAAAGTGTTTCTGCCACATGCTTCAGCAATACCGTTCCTTGTATGCAAGCTGGGGCTCCTGAGTCAGCTATATCTGATGGATCTTCTTGTCATCAACAGTATAATTCTACTTCTCAAGTAACTGATTTATTTTACACTTCAGCATCTCAATGGGCAACAACGTCAAGTTCTGTTTTGCCTTTACCTTTTTGTGGGTCCAATCCAGTGAGTTGCCTGGGAGCAAATGGTGAAGATCACTTGCTTACCGATGACCATACTTTACTGCATGAGCAACGAAGGGCTGTTTGTGGTACTAGCTATGATTTGACTGATAATGTTGCTAATCCTGTTCTTGAGTTCACAAATATTTTGGATGGTCAATCTAGTCTCAACAAAACATATATATCCCATGATGGATTAGTGGCAACCAATGGTGTATGGAAAGGACACCGTGACGTGATGGAAAATCACCCACTCGGAGTATATTCTTCAAGCCATGCCAGGCATCCACAAATGGAGCTGCCCATGACACGTACTTCTCATGTTCTACTGCCTCCTCCAAACCTGTCCAACAACCCCAACTCATCATTTGTCAGAGGAACAGAGCTTAAGAAGGCCGAGCTAATGGGAGCATACAGCACTACAGAGAATTACTTGGATCTTGATAATTCTGAAAGGAAGGGCATCATCTGCCCTAAATCTTCTGAACAAAATGTTGCCGAGAATATTTGTAATAAAGCAGCTGAATACCAATGTAATGATTATAGCCAAATTGTTTGTAATCAGCAAACAGTTCTACTCCCACTGAATAAAGCTTCACATTTCGGTGGTTTGTCAACGAAGAAGTTTGATGGTAAGCTGGTTTCACGGCAAAAAAAGCGGAAAAGGGCAACAAGTCTTCTATCGTGGCATGCACAAGTAATGTCTGGTTGTAGCAAGACACATCATACAAGGTGATGATTTTGGATTAGAAAAACCCTAAATCCCTAATATGAATATACTACAAATATTCCTTTGCTTTTCAGTGGAGTTTGCTTTTGTTGACAGATGGGCTAATAATTACTGTAATATTTCTGCAGAAAACCTGAGTTGGATTGGGCTCATGCTACCAGGAGATTGGTTGAGAAGGTTGTACATTTTTTTCAAGTTGTATAAGAACCCTTTCTATTGTACTGTATCATTTTACTTAAACTGACGAGCTTATTATCCACACCAGGTAGATGCTGAAAATATGAAGACGAAAAATAGCACATTTGTGTCTCAAGCTCACAAAAGACTTGCTTTGACAACTAAGCTGATGCAGTACATACTTCCTGTTCTGCCAGATAGACTTCTTGCAGCAAATGCTATTGATTCCTGTGAAACCGTTGTATACCGCACTTCTCGACTGGCCCTTCCTGACGCATTTAACCCAGCTATATCTTCTGTCAGTGATGCAAATAACTTCATACCAACTGAGAGCATGTAAGGTTTTTGTTTGAATTTTTTATCCCTGTTTTAGCTTAAGATCTACAATTCAAAATGATAGTTTTAACAAAATAAGATAAAAAATCTAGATAAGTAAGGAATCCTAACGTAGTCCAACAGGTTATAATTACTTCTTCCAGTCACAGATACCTGTTGTTTTGGACATACCGTTGGTCAAAACTTTCATATTTTTTGAGTTTAATATCTTTTCAAATATTTAGAATGTATATGTGTGAAATCATATGGTTAGGTTCATCTCAAAAAGTACTTCCATAATACATTTTTTTTAGATTTTACAAATATATATTAAATGGAAATCATTGATCAGTATTGCATTTTGGACACCATGCCCATGTCAAAAATGACATGTCTGACCAGGAGTATATATATGTCATAACCAGCTGTACGTTTATTGCTACTATCCATAAACATTGGCACTACTCCCATCTTGCATTGATATCGAGAATCTTCTTGTGGTATTTGGCCAGGCCACAGAATCAGACTAGCACTTCTGAAAAGGAAGACGATAAACTTGTACCTGAAGTTCTGGAAACATTCACCATGAGGTTTGATGAGCTGCAAAATTCCTTCTCAAGGTGCGGATTTTTTTTCCCAAGACTGGCAGTCTTGTCAATGTTAATGTTGTCATACATCTTGACCAGCTATAGACCTTTGCCCCACTTTAGACAGCACCAAAGTTGTATTGCCAATTTCTGGCATAATATCCTCTAATTTTCAGCACCTTGCACTGCCAGAATTGCAAATAGGCCTTCACTGTGTATTTGTGTATTTCAGAGCTGAGAGGGCAACCACGTTTCAAGATTTGGCAACCGAGACACGGGATTTGGAGCGGTGGTCCATTCTCCACCATTTTATAAAGTTGCATAAATACTCTAGATTGCATGAGGATGATGTCTCGAATACTAGACCCAAACCCTGCAGATCAACCATCCGGAAGCATGCTGGGCCTGATCAAGTGCCAGTGGACTTTCTGAATAGTGTTCGTTGTCGCCTCCTGAACTAGAATTGGTCAGTTACTAACAATTCTAGCCCCTGTTTTGCCCTGTCCGCCGCAGCCCGTGCATGTTGTAAAGCCGGGCTGTTCAGGAGCATATATTAACCATAGCATGTACTACGGCCCCCTTCTCCTGCTAGGAGATTATATATATCTTGATTCTTGTATATTCTGGAACTAGACGCGGGAGCTGTGTTGATGCCCTTTTGCGAACAGCTACAGTATGCTTACTAAACGAAATTAACACTGGTACTGAAAGCAATATCTACTAGCTTCAAGTTGTTCTTTTTCGTCCGGTTCTCTTTACACTTGAGATAATGGTCTGTCCACCGGGGAGCCATGGTGGGAAAATTATCCAATTTTCATGTCTAGATATTTGTACAGGTACAAATGTTTTACCCAGGATTTAGATTGCTGACCCTTGAGCATTTCCCGTACCTTTTTTTATTTTTAAAGATAACTAGTGTGTGCGCATGTGTTTCATTGTAGTTATGTTGAGGCGGAGAGTGTTCTAAGTGTTGTTATATCACCTTGATATAATTGATTGAGTTCAATAAAGTTTCTATTATTTAAAAAAAGTTGGAAATATGATATTGTCGAGATGCAAATTATTTTCTATAATTTTGTAAAGGGCACGAGTATAAAAGCTAAAATGGGTGAAAACTGTACTAATTTAAAACTCCATTGAACTTGATAGGATGGATCAGCCAATTATGTATCTTTGGTTGATGTTTAGCACCCGATTGGAATTCGGTAAAAGTTCTCTCATAGTTTCTGAATTAAGGGTGAGTTTGAGGAGAGGGGGATTGAGAAGGTTGGGAAGATACGCAAAATGAGATGAGCCATTAACGCATGATTAATTGAGTATTAACTATTTTAAATTTTAAAAATGGATTAATATGATTTTTTAAAGCAACTTTTTTATAGAAAATTTTTTAAAAAAATATACCGTTTAGTAGTTTGGGAAGAATGCACGCGGCATACGATGTCCTTTTCTCATCCAATCTCTCCGAACTCATCACAAAGAATGCAGCGTAAATGTTTTTCATGGACATTTTGCTCACCAAATAGAGCCTCGGTATAGTTCTTTAGCATATAATAAGTAAAATGGGAATTGATTAATTTATCATAAACTGGTTTTGAAACAAGCACTAACTTTTACTTCTAGTTTTGTCGTTTCCATTTGCAGCAGTCATTTACACCCGCTAGCTGGAGCTTTATGTGTTGATGACTTGATGTTAGCTGCTGAATGGATGTTTACATGGCTATATGAACTTGAAGCACAATATCTACACCATTGACGGAGCCAGCGGTGACATCGGCCCTAGACGGATGAAGAGCATTTTTAGATCAGTGGTAACATTTCACGGATATTTCACCGATTAACGGTAACAGTAGTAACTGATAACGCTAGTGGCGGAATCTCGGGACTAGTTCCAATTAGGGGGAATTTAACTATTTGCTACTTTAAGGTTTGGCAATTATCTAAATGCACTTCTTATGCCCTGTTTAAATGGGACTAAAACTTTTAAGTCTCTATCACATCGGATATTTGGACACTAATTATAAATATTAAACGCAGACTATTAATAAAACCCGTCTATAATCTTGGACTAATTCGCGAGACGAATCTATTGAGCCTAATTAATCAATGATTAGCCTATATGATGCTACAGTAAACATTCTCTAATTATAGATTAATTAGGCTTAAAAAATTGTCTCACAAATTAGCTTTCATTTATGTAATTATTTTTGTAAGTAGTCTATATTTAATACTCTAATTTAGTGTCTAAATACATGGACTAAAGTTAAGTCCCTGGATCCAAACACCATCTTAGATTTGCACATATATTTTTTCCCTTCTTAAGAGGTGGTCTCTTAACTATTTACCACTTTTGCCTACGTGTCATGCCAAAATGGCAAACTCGGGTGAAAAAAGGTGTGGGACCCACTTATCAATCTCTTCCCCGCTCTTCCTCTTCCCCATCGATGTCGGCGTCGCCCCTGTTTCTCTACCGCGCCTGCACCCGTCGACATCGGCGCCGCTCCGCCTCCTTTACCGCCGCTGCTCTACCTCCACCGCCGCCCTCCTCCTCCGTCGCTACCACCTCTCCACTCCCTCCACTGCCACGAGTCCTTCCGGCGGCTCCACCTTCTCCGTTGTCGCTTTGCCTCCGCCACCGCCGCCGCTATTGCCGCTCTGCCGCCTCCACCATCGTGAGGTGTCTGTCCACCGCAGATCCACCTCTGCTCCGCCTCCTCTGCCGCCCTCTTCCTCCATTGCTGCCACTGCTCCGCCTCCTCCACCAACGCGGTTGCCTCCTCCTCTGCCGCCGTCGCCGTCGCCAGTCCGCGTCCTCCACCGCCGCTGCTCTGCCTCATCCGTCACCACTCTACCTCCGCTGCCGCCCTCCTCCTCCGTCGCCGCCGCCACTCCACGTCTTCACCACCGCGAGGAGTCCGTCCGGTGGCTTCGCCTCCTCCACCGCCGCTTTGCCTCCTCAATCGCCGCGACGAGCTTGTATGCTGTTGCTCCGCCTCCGCTTTGCCTCCGACGGTGCTGGTGGTAGTCAACTGCGAGGCGGCGGCGGTGTTGACAGGTACAGGCACGGTGGAGAAGAGAGGTGATGACGGTGTCGATAGGGAAGAGGAAGAGCGGGGGAGAGACTGACGAGTGGGTCCCACACATTTTTTCACCCGAGTTGGCCACGTTGGCATGATACGTAGGCAAAAGTGGCAAATAGTTAAGAGACCACCTCTTAAGAGGGGCAAAAAAAAATATGTGCAAACCTAAGAAGGGTATTTGGATAATTGCCAAATCAAGTGGCAAATAGTTAAATCCTCCCAAAAAAAAAAAAACTGTGGAGCATTTCCAGACCGCTAGGCGCTGGCACATTTCATGGGTACTTTTTACGGTTTTACCGATCGAGTGGTGATAACGCCAGTGGTAGAGTCTAGACTTTTACCGATCAGTGGTGATAACTGATTACACTGTGGTGGAGTTCAGACGACCGCCCGATGAGGTCACGTTTCACGGGTGTTTTCACCCATCATACGGTGGTAACGCTAATGACGGAGCCTAGACTATCATCAAATCATTAGGTAATAACAGCTGAAATAATTTCTATTTTCTTCGTTTCTAAAATATTTTCTTTTGGCTCCTAGAACTTCTTTTTAGAAATATAGTAAAAAGCAGACGCCCATAATACGTGTGCTCACCCTTATGAACACACACTCTACCGAGTACCTCCAAAAAACTGGGCTGGACTTTGACGTATTTTTGCAAGTGTACAAGCTCCTTGATTGGGTGACACAAACTGATATGGTCCATTTTCCTGTTCAATATGCTATTCACCCATACCCACGCTTTTTTTGTCTAGTGTTCGGTATATACGGCATGCGAAAGGGCATGTAGTATATTGGTTGCAGTGACTTAAGTAGCACCCCAAGATCTTGAATTCAAATCTTCATAGGAGCGAATTTTAGATTAGATTATTTGACGGCTAAGTTCCTATTTAAAAAGGCTCCTTATGTTTGGGTTATTTGATGGCTAAGTTCCTATTTAAAAAGGCTCCTTATGTTTCTATGAAATATAAAGCAAATAAGAGAAAAATCCATCGTTAAGGATAGTACTATGGGCCTGTTTGGGGGAGAGCAAATAAGAGAATTGAGTTATTTGATGGCTAAATTCCTATTTAAAAAGGCTCCTTATGTTTCTATGAAATATAAGGCAAATAAGAGAAAAATCCATCGTTAAGGATAGCACTATGGGCCTATTTGGGGGAGTTTCTAACTGTTGCATCTTCTCTCAAAATCAGAAGCTTCCCCAAACAATTTAGTTTTTTTTGCAGATTCTGAGAAGTTATAGTTGTAAAATTCAGAAAATGAATTAGAAGCGAACTAAAAGTCGAAAGAATCTAGAAAATGAACTAGAAACGAACTAAAAGCCAGAAACCGGGAATCAGAAGCTTCCCTAGAAAATGAACTAGAAGCGAACTAGAAGCTTCTCTAGAAAATGATCTAGAAGCTTCCCCGAACAATCCAGTATTTGGTCCAGATTCTAAGAAGCTGTAGCTATAGAATTCAGAAAATGAACTATCAGCCAGAAATCGGGAAACCCAACAGGAAACCCAACTTTTCTAGATTTTCAGAAGTTGGTTATTAACCAGTTGTTTCTCAGAATCTTAAGCTCTCCCAAACAGACCATATAAAACTCAAAAACATAGGGACATACTCGAAAAATCGGCTTAAGAGCCATATCCACCGCTGGCCCAAACCTTGCCATCAGCCAAAGAATTCAAACAAATCAGCTTAGAACAAGTACAATAACATATTATAAGCCAACTATTAACACATGTGGAGGAGATAAATTGGACAAAGAAGAAAAGTGTGCTACAAATTTATATCGGGCTACAGCACGGACTCCAAAACGCTATGTGTGTATGAGAGGTAGGACTAGAAATTAATAGTGTGATATATATATTTATAGGTAATTATTGTATGAATATGCTACTTATATTATTAGATATTTATAGGTATTTAAAACTAGTAATTGGTTATATTATTAAATTTGCTCTTTAAGAACTGGCTCCATCGGTGACCAAGCCTTTTTGTCATCAGCTGAAGAATTCGAACTCAAGTTTCAGACCAAAATGAACAACCATCCTCAACTTCTCGAGATTTTAAAATCTGATTATCCTAGCGCTCGGTCGCCCGGGGGAGGGGGAAAATCGAGCGCTCACCCCCCCCATGCGCATGTGCTCCCCCGGGCCCCACCATGTATCCTTCCCTCACCCGCCACGTGTCTCCACTAAAAATGTTTCACCTAGTGTACTCACGGTGTTTCACTATGTATAGATTTAATGTTGTAGTGAATTGAAACAAATCACCCACATATTTTAGAAACCCTATATTAAGGAAATTCGTTTCATTTTTTTTCACAAAAAATGTTTCACTTAGTGTACTCACAATGTTTCACGATGTATAGATCTAATGTTGCAGTGAATTGAAACATTCTTTTACAACAAATCACACATATTTTGGAAACCCTGAATTCGTTTCATTTTTTGTTCCACTAAAAATGTTTCACCTAGTGTACTTATAATGTTTCACTATGTATGGATCAAATGTTGCAGTGAACTGAAACATTCTTTCGTTATTTGCTGAAATATTGTTTTTATATAAGGTGAAACAACACCCAATTTAAACGATTAAAATATTTTCGATCTACTTAGTGAAACAATTCCGATATATTTGATGGAACATCGTGAAACATTTAAAAATAATTCAATAATAAGCTAAATTTTTTTCGTCGGAACATATCCATGTGTGGTCTTATTTTAAAAATTTAATTGCAACGAATTTAATGGTGTAATTGAATTTAATTCTGACATCAGCATGACGTCAGCGCCCGATTTTTCCACTCCTCCATGGGGCGCCCGACGCCTAGTCGCCTCCTTTAAAATCCGCCTTGGCAAAAAAAAAAGAGGGGAGGAATAAAACTGGAGCCGTCAGATCGTGGCAAACCTGATGATCACAGCCGTTGGCCATTCAGGCTGGTCATTGAGGCTCGCCTGATTGCCTGAACCGCAATGTGGGCCCCACCTCCTACCGCTACGGGACGCTGCCGTCTGCCACGTAACCCTCCTGCGGGTTCGCACTTAAATGCCAGTACCCACCTCGCCGTCGCCGTCGCCGCCGGTGCCAGCGTGCAAAACCCCGGCGAGCGCGGCGGCTTCCGCCTCCCCACGAACACACGCAACGCGAGGGAGAGGAGGGGGTCATGGCGGACGGGTGGGGCACGGGGAAGGGGGACGTGGAGGAGGAGCGGAACCAGATTATGCAGAAGATCTTCGGCGACGAGTCCGGCGAGGAGGTGGTGGTGGAGGAGGAGGAGGAGGAGGACCCGGAGGAGTACCTGGCGCACGACGGCGACGATGCGACGAGTGGCGGTGATCGCGGTAGCGGCGGCGGCGGCGGGGATGGGGGCCAGCTGCAGGACCGCCGCCTCGCGTCCCCTGCGGCGGAGGTGGTCGAGGAGGAGTACGGGTTGGAGGACAACGGCCACGGCGGCGACCAATGGGTAACATGACCTCCCTCCCGTCCCGTGTGATCTCGGCTTGTTTACTGCTTCGACTTGGGGTTTAGGGTTTTAGCTCCCTCCGAGGCGTTCTATAAATTTCTGGAAATGTGCTTGTGGTTCGGGGTTTTGTTCCCTGGGTTTGCGGCGGTACAATTGTCGCGCTACTGGGTACAAATTTACACTACTGAAATAGTTGATGCATCTTACAAGTAGTGATATTTTATTTTATTTTTTTAGTACGAGACCACCAATGGGTTCTGGAGGCTCTAGTGGTTGCCTCATTCCCCACAGAAAAATCATGGAGGAGTTGTAAATGGTTCGATATATGTGTCGTTTTTCTTTTTCCATTGATTTTTGAATCATAAAATGTATGCTTAATTATCCTGGAAGCTTATATTATGAAACTCTAAGCAGAGTTGGAGCGTTGGAATTTGGAGCATATGCCATTTGCAGGGGATTCTAAGCTCGGTTTCTGCCGTTCCGGCAGTGTGTCCCAGTTTGCCTGATGGAGGACTTTGCAAACATACTCCCTGAGTTGAATTGCTGTGCATTTGTTGATAATGGTGCTGCACTGCGACTCATTCTGATTGCTTGCCATGTTTTGTTACTGACTGATTCCTTATTCCTAATTGTCATGTGCTGCATTTATTTTGTTAACTTGGTATTTACCTCCCAATGTAGTATTGTAATACAAACCGCTGATTATTTGTATAGGAGGAAGGGCAAGGTGAAAGCCAAGGGTCAAGTGGCATGGCCCAGGAAATTGAGGCTGACTCTCATGATGTGGAACTTGGCAATCAGAGTACACAAGTTCACATGAAAGGCGTGAATACTGCAGAGGGAGGTCATGTCAAGAGAACAATAACCAGCGAAACAAGGTTTGCTCTTTGCTGCCTCTTAATCTGAGGGTCTGATGTCAACTATTATGCTTTCTCTATTATAGATTATAATATGCAAGCTTAACATCTGTCATTTTCGAGTTGTCTACCCTGGTGATAATCATCTTCTGCTGACAACAAAATTCACCTATTTTATCCAGTGTCTTAACTATTCTCCCTTTCCAACCTTCACTGCTAGCAAGGCAGCAAATCTTTACATGTAATCCTATGGCAGGTCAACAGAGAACGAAGAAGACCATGAAGTTCTCCATGATGCTTTTGATGATAACGATGAGGATGGGCTTGCTCCATATGGTTCTCGAGATGACAATGAACATGCCCATGTGAGACAACAAATGAACTCATTTCTTAACTCAACTTATAAATTCTGTGCATAACTTTTTGTTCTATCCATGTCAGTTTTTGTGTACTTTCATGTGTATTTAGATGATATTGGGGTGTCGGCAATACATGATTTCCGAATCACTGGTTTTATGTGCCATGGCATACAATTTAAAGATGACATAAAGGTGTTACACCATCCAGTGACAAACTAATCACCTTTTGAACATCCGCACAGTATTGAAAAAACACAAATTTGTCCACTAGTTTGTATTGTAGCATAAAGTCAGTAAATTACAAGATCATGAAAGCATTTTTCATGAAAAGCCCAGAGGTATCAATTGATTCAATCCTGTAGTCCAAAATAAAGTTCAATGAGATATTGTAGCATATAAGTTCTAAAAGTTCGATAGAAGCCATCCTAAATCATCATTTTTTTAATAAAAGAAGCGTTTCTTTTTTGTTTCTACTTTGTACATTGTACACTAGAAGAAGGAAGGAAAATTACAAACTCATTTGATTTCCTTTCTGGTAAGTACAAGTTGTTTGAGCTGGTCTGGTACTTCTTTTTCTACATGATTATTCTTTTTGATGGCTAGGCGGTATATCTATGTTCTTACTTATCTTTTATCAACTGGAAAATTTATTCCACTGTTTCCATATGTGTTTTTAGCCCTTGGGGATCACTTAACATAGCCAATCAATCCTGTGCATTCACAGGAATCACTTATGAATGATGAAGGCCCCTATGAGGAATTACTTCCAGAGGACATGGTTGATGAAGATAAGCATTATGAACCGGATGAAAATATTGAACATGAACTGAAAGATAAGCCACTTGGTCCTCCGCTGAATTTGGTGGTTCCATGTATGCTGCCACCTGGTCAACCTGACAGAGTGAGTTCTGTAATATAGGACGCATGTAGCAGTGAACTATATCTTTTATTATTACTGTGCATTTTGCTACCAACTTAACATTTCTAACTACATTAATCTACCATATTTGTGGCCAATCTATGCATATTTATGAAGATAGTCCCTTCATTTTTGAATAATTGGCACTTTTAATCAGTCTTCTTGATTTCAAATACTTGGCACTTCATGCTTCCCAAGACGAATTTCCCCAAATACTTCTATGCATGGCCCTTTCTTTTCCATCTTGTTATTCATGCGCCAGATACTACTGAGGAGCTATTCTTGTAACTACAGATTAAAAGTACAAATTCCTTGGTATGGTTGTTTTTGTCAAGAGTGTCAATTATTTGAAAATGGAGGAACTATTTGACCAAAGATCAAAATTTTGACAGTGTGCTTCTCGCTGTTGAAACAATAATGTCTAACCGATATCATCTCATAGTTCTCTGTCCAAAGGTTTTCATAGTTTGCAATAATACCTGTTTTATAAGCTCGTGATTTTTTTTTCAGCACCTTGTAGGCTTGTACAAATAGAATTTTCTTTCTGATTGGGTTTCTTTTTTAGATGAATGTGATCAAGGTTTCAAATATTATGGGGGTTAATCCAAAACCTTTTGATCCTGAAACATATGTGGAGGAGGATGCTTTGACAGATGAATCTGGGGGCAGGAAAAAGATACGCTTGGAGGATAATATTGTCCGCTGGAAAATCGTTAAGAACGCTGATGGCACCGAATTTGTGAGTCAAAATTTCATGCCATATTCGTTATGCCATGTTTTGTAGTTTCTTCTTCCTTAGGAACCTTGTCACATTGTCAGTGTATTGCACTCACTGTTTTCTGCACTTTTTCACTATGACATTTTGTTCGTTTTTACTATGGAATATATATCTGATAGAGAAAACAGTTTTGTGACTTTGCTTAGCATGTTTGTGTTATATCATTCAAGTTTGTACATGAGGATTAGATATCAAGAGTCTTGCATGTCATTGGTGCTCTGTTTAAGCTGTACTTCATGACTGCTATTCTTCCAAATTACTATTAAATCTTTAAGCGTTGTTTCTTGCAGCGTGAAAGCAATGCACGTTTTGTAAAGTGGAAAGATGGAAGCATACAACTGCTGATTGGCAATGAAGTTCTTGATATATCTGTAAATGACTCAAATCATGATAATTCCAACCTGTTTCTGAGGAATGGAAAGGCAATTATACAATCTCTTCCCCTGCCTCTTTTATCCATTGATCATCACCATGTTCATAAACTCACAACTGACTTTTTCTCAGGGGCTTATGCAATCACAAGGAAGGCTTCTACAGAAGATGAGGTTTATGCCTTCTTCACTGTCCTCACGATCCCATCGCTTATTAACTGCTCTTGTTGATTCTCAAAACAAGAAAACAATCAAGATGCAAACATGGATTGATGAAAATGATCCCGAGAAAGTGAAGGAAGAAAGAGAAAAGGTAATAAAAAGTTCTCTTATATATATACAGTACCTCAATATCATGTATCTGATTTATGTTCCTGTAAGTTTACCTTCTTAACTGGTACTAAGCTGATATCTGTTGTCCATTAGTAGTTTTCAATAGTTGGCTGTAATCTTTAGGAATTCCATAAACATCAGGTACATGATTTGTAGCAATAATCACCAGTTATTCTAATTATTTGATTTGCTCTGAAAATGTTGCTCCAACCTGATATTCAAAAGAAAAGGTCTGTACAGGTAGGTTTCTTTAGGCTACACAACTATAATTCATGGCCCATTTTTGTGGCCTAAATATTATATACCATGTTGGGATTTTATCACTGTTTCATTCATTGGCTCTGTTCGGCTTTCATTATTTTCACTGTGGTGCAGCCAACAAGCTCAATGTGTTGTTTCTTCCGGCTGTTGCTGCACAGCAGCGTTACAAAGCAGCCGAACAGGAAAACACATGCAAACCATCGTGATATTGCTTTTATCATTATGTTTAAATTGTATCTTTTGACTTGGATTTTTTCTTTTGATGGAATACTTGGATGGAGCTTGTCCTTTATACTGATATATGATTTACACAGGCTGAAGGAGAAAATATTCGAGCTAGTTCAAGTCTTCAACGAAAAAGAGAACAGGTGAAGCGCAAATACAGTCAGCCTCTTAGGAAAAGGCGGAAGCTTACCCCAGGTTTTCTGGAAGATGCATTAGAGGAGGTTTGGTTTCTTGCCTTAGTATTGAGTTTTCTCATTTAAGAGGTGACGCTGCAATTAGGGCTCCCACCCTGTTCCACCATAATTTTGCACAAATCTGTAAAGTTAATACAATTGGTTATTTAGTTATTACTTGGGGAAAATTAGTAACGTAGGATCCGATACCCACCAGTTATGGCCTAAAACCTAAAATTTATGCCCATTATGTCTAATCCCTCATGCTTTTCTGTCAATGGTCTTGACCTCAGGCCCTCGTGTGAGAGATGATGTTGTCTACGTAGACCGATATACTTCTTTCTTTCTCCACTGTGTTCTCCACTGTGACCAATATTGAAGTATACTTATTTGGCCATCCATGTTTGAGTAACTCTCTTGCATTTAACGAGATAGACATGCCAAATTTCTGTTTGAGATATAAATTTCATATTCACTACATGGCCATGAGCATATTCGATCAACGGCTGCAACAAAACTATTGCTTCCAATTGCAGAGGTTGCCTTTGTGCCCTCCCACAGCCACGGCCATTTCTTCAACTAACTGCATGGGAATCAGCAAACAGCTAGGTAGTCAGTGTTGGGTGTGCGTCTGTAGATGGGTTGAAACATGGTATTAGGGTTTTTCTTAACTAATTTAAAGACACCACCACATTACCCTTCATAAAACTAGTCTCAGCCTTCCAATTCACTATAAAGTTGTGTGGAACTGCAAATTTTGGTGGAAAAGCATTCATAATTCTGTGATGGTTGTAGGATGAGGCACCTGGTGTTGGTTATAATCAGCGCCGAGGCCCAGGCCATGCACATTTTGAGGATAGCTTGGAGGCTGAAGCACTTTCTAAGAGACACGTAACTAATGCAAAGAAGGTCAGTGACAGAGTCATCTTATTTTGATGAACCTGTTGCTATTTATCCATATTTTTTTGTTCATGATTTCAGGCAAATGTAGGGAAAGCTGTTCCTTCTCCTAGTGTACCCAAGCATCAGGTGAATGAGTATTCCAAGAGTGAAAGTGAGGAATCAGAGTATGAAACAGATGTCGAGGATATAGATAATTCACCAACAAATGGAAGGGAAGATGACATGGATGAAGAGGAGGAAGAAGACCCAGAAGAAGTCATAGGTGATACTTCCATGTCAGATGAAAATAATGAGGTGAGATAATGTTGACTTCAAACTCTTGGTTGGCTGTAAAAGAACTTCATGATAACCTGGAAAGAAAGTGCAGATGGATTGCACAAGAATTTTTCTTGCATAACTCAAGGAATTGCTAGTTATGGACTATCATTGGCTGCCAAGTTTGATATCCCTAATAATATCAGCAATTATATCTACATGACCCGCCTTACTAGACGATAAAAACTTTGATTGAACCAGCTATTTGCATTCATCATTTGTAACTCCACAATGGCACCTGCACTTTCAATTGATTGATTGTGTCACACAATGACTAACAAACTGCCTTATGATGCTAGTAGTAACATTCTACTAGTCATCATAGTTCATTTTAAAGGCTGTTGGCTGATGTTGATCAACCGTTGTTCATTATGTCTACCAAATATCTGCTGTACGGACCTTTCGAATAAGGCACTCTCCTGCAAATATTTCACATTTTGCTTGGAACTTCTGGTCCTGTGCGTTCACTTCTTTTGTGCCTTTGATTGTTTGTTGTCACCATTCAACCTGTTTCTATTACAGGAACAAGAGCATGTAAAGGAGCGCAAAGGGTTCAACTCTGACGACGAATCTCCACCAAGGAAACAGCCTCTTAATCGTAGAAAGACGGTTGTTTTTGACAGTGATGACGAGTGAGAAACAGTAAGCGCCTCTGCCACCTAAACAGTTCTCTGGCCTCCACTGCAAATCTCAAGTAATTGCTCTTTCCTCTGCTGTTTGGCAGGGCCAGCTGCTGCTGCTGTTGAGTTCATATGTGATCTATTGCTTACAATTACCGTATCATATTTTGGTGGAAAGAAAACTCACATTACTTGGTTCTATGTCGAAACATCGACATCGTTAGATCCTGACGTTAGAGCTTAATGCTGGGAGATACTAAAAGTGTTTTGTATATACAGAATTACTGATAGAGGTAGCAGACAGCCAATCTAATGGATGGTGCATGTGCCCGTGAAAGTTCTACCATCAAGATACTTCACTGCCAGAAATACTTACCGCTTTCTAAATTCTGATGAGGTGACAGTGAATTCTTGTCACCGACTATCTGAAACAAGCTGGTTGCTATAGAATTTGTTAAATTGAAGCTTCGCTGTTCGCTTGTAGTTAAAACTTGTCCCGGTTCACAAAGCTACAAGTGGTTGAAAGTTGCTTAAACTTTCATTTGAAAGCGATTGGTGCGTGGGGGAGAGAAAAGGTGGCGTCACGCGTGCATATACATCTTTGTTTTAGCGTGTGATTTCCATAAAGAAAACCTATGTTTGCAAGTAGGGATGAAAACGGAGCGGATAGTTTCCGTCTGTTCAAAATAAAAACGGATACGGATAACTTTCGGATCGGATAATTCGGATACTGATATGAATATGGATATTTTATTCCGGATACAAATACGGATACGGTGTCGTGGTTTCTGTCGGATACGGACAATAATTCGAATATCCGCAGAAGCCATGAGACATACCCCATTTCTCTCTAACTCTATAACCTTCAATATACCTTTATATACCTTTATATATTTTAATAGTAGTTTATCTCTTAACACTAGTCCATACTATTAATATTATTTAACTTTTAAAAAATATTTATAAATTATACTTCATTTTATATAAAATGAGCTAATTATATATGTTGATATTTGTTTCTATTATAAGTTGAGTTGGTTTTCGTGTTCCGAGAAAAATTTGTTTTCATATTCGTGTCCGATCATATTCGATTCTTATTTGTATTCGAGATAATTTGTATTTGTTTCCGTATTCGAGCTATCCATATTCGTTTTCGTATCTAGTAAAAAATATGAAAACGAATATGGCAGGAGCATTATCCGTCTGTATTCGCTCCGTTTTCATCCCTATTTGCAAGTACTGTACATTTTAGTCCATAACGTTGGATACACCATTTTATCTTTTCCACATATCCATGATTCTCTCCGGTGAACTAAAACTTCAAAACCCTCACAAAAACTCAAACCATCAAGCTTACTACGTATAACAACAATTCATGTATAATCAAGTCAACTTGGAAGATGTTGTAAGGCACGGTCATGTCATTAGTCATCCAAAAGTAATCAATTTTGTTGACAAGCATCATGATTAGTACAACCATGTGTCTATACTTCACAACCTCCGTTCCAGTTTGCAACATCTTGGGACGAAGGAAGTATACAATTTGATCATTTTCAAATGGATTTCCTTGTCACTTCCCACAAGCATGAAGCCATTAAGGCATTAACCATGAGCCACTAGTAGTTGGTGCTGCATCTGCAAAAAGAAAAAGAAAAGAAAAAAATCCTAACGAGAAAACAAAACGGATGAGAGAGCCACCAGCTCGTGTCGGCCCGTACACGTCATCCTCGGGCCCACCCGGCAGCCCACAGCCCATAGACCACACCGCACATCGTCTTCCCCTCTTCCGTTCGATCGCATCGCATCGTCCTCCACTCCTCCGCCCTTTTGACCCAACCCCACCGACCCAACGAACGCGAGGCCGCTTCGGCAACCTCCTCCGCGCGATCCCCCAACCCCCGCGAAACCCTAGCTCTCGCTCGCGCGGGGTGCGCCGATGCGGAGGTGGCTGGCGGAGGGGGTCATGGAGCTGGCGGTGGGGGCGCCGGAGTCGAACTCCTCCTCCTCCTCCTCCCCCTCGGGCGCGACGCCGTCGTCGGGGGGCCCGATGTGGTGGGTGTCGGGGTGCCACGGGACGGTGTACAGCCTGGCAGTGATGCTCCCGTCGCTGGCGTTCGTCGGGTTCCTGGCGTGGCAGGCGCGCCGGAGCTTCCGCCGCCTCAGCTACGGCCGCTCCCACGTCGTCGTCGTCGCCTACTACGCGCTCCTCTGGGCCGTCGCCGTCCTCAACCTCCTCTGGTGCTTCCTGCAGGTTCGCTTTGCTCGCCTTCCTCGTTCCTCGTCTTCTAATTGGATTTGGTGGGTCATGGAACTGCCTCTGCTTGATTGCTTGATTAGAAGTATTGATTTGCTGGCTATGACATGATGCGTGTTGTTCTAGTAACGATGAGCGATGGCTAGGGTTGTTCCTGTAAGGTAGGGTAAATGATTTTGATGTGACACTAGTGGAATAACCTATTGGGGCAGAATAATCAGTGAGAAGGTTACAGGTTCTGAAATGCTTATTATTAACCTTGTGTTGTGATTTTTTTTCCCGCTGGGTCTACCCTGTGAATTGTGTTCCTGGTTCTGATGAACAGCAATGTGCGGACATATTAGTATTTGATTGGGGAGTAGCACACGCGGGTTGATGAACAGTGCAACTTTTGTATGTTTAGTTAATGTTTTGTTGTGAAGTAGAATAAGTGAGGATGGAAGTTTGGTGGATAGTTGTGTTTCATTGGACAAGTTGTTTTGGTGAACTTGCATTTAGTTTTTTTCTTGATAAAACTTGGCAATTAAGCGGGTGGAGGTTGGGTTGTGATTTGTGAACTGGTGATGGAACCAAGCAAGTTTTGACCTATTTTAATTCTATCATATGCTACAACATATTGTTATTTCTCTTATTCTTGTATAACAGGCTTTTTATTTCTTTGTTGGCAGGCGTGGCAATGTGTGCCTGATAGGGCGTTCTCATGGAATGTGCTGTCTCTGTTTACCAAATCAGGGATGTTATTCTTGGAAGTTAGTCTCATAGCATTTCTGCTTCAAGGAAACGAAACCAGTGGTTTTGAATCTTTGGCACGTACGTTTGTTATCTCTGGAGCTGTAGTTGCTGCTGATGTATTGCTCAAGGTATGCCGTTGCTCCATTGTTCAGGCAGAGTAGAAGTAACCGCTTACATGTCTTTGTTGTTTTAGTGATGGCATTGTGTTTCTTTACTTAGCTTGTGCAACTCACCCAACTTTATTAATAACCCAAACAAAATTGCAATGCTATGTTATGTTGCTTTCTGAAGAACAATATGCTAGAAATGTGAATTTGTTAATGTATCAGGCTCATCATATCCGTTTATTGGAATGATGACTGTATGCTATTTCCGGTGTTCCATAATTTTGTACTACCTCCATCCCAGAATATAAGGATTTTTAGAGTTGGACATGTTTATTAGGAAAGTAGGTAGAATTAAATGGGGGAAGGTTGTGATTGGATAAGAAGTGGAGGTAGAGTGGGGAAATTGAATGGTGGAGGGTTGTGATTGGTTGCGAAGAGAATGTTGGAGTATTTGTTATATTTTGTGACAAATTCTAAAGGCTAAACATTGTTATATTTTGGGATAGAGGGAGTATTGCAAGTTCGCAACTCGTGCACATTTTCTATTGATATCTGCCTGCACTTGTCTCATCATACTGTAGAAGAAGTATTTGACTGCTCAAAAGAAAACAAGGCCCTGTGACTGAACCTTTTAAGCCTTCCATTGTTGCTATGTGTTTTAGTTATCATACTGTAGGTAGAGCCTAGGGAATACTATGTTAGCTTTGAACTCACATTTGCTCCTTCTACAGACTATATATGTTTTTGGGTTTGGTGTCTCTTTGTTCATTGATGTTGACCAAGGAACTGGTGGGAAGTGGGGCCTATGGTTTCTACACAAATTGGTGCTTACTGGTGTCTATGGCCTGATTGTGTTCATGTATCACTCAAGGTGGAGAGATAGGTTACCTGGTAATTGGTTACAATTTACAGCACAGTTATGTTTGTTTAGGTTGTGTGTTTGCTGTTCCATAATCAGCATTTTTTATTATTTTGTTGCAGCAAAACCAGCATATTATAACTATGTCTGTGCGATGTTGCTACTGAATGGCATATCACTGTTTGGATGTTTCCTTGTTGCAACTGGAGCTGGATTTGGTTTATGGTAAACACTAGCCCTTTTGTAGTATTTCAGTGTGATGCTAATTCAACATGTGAGAGAATTATTTGAGCAAATATTTCTTGTTACAGGTTGTACAATCTCACCAGTGTATGTTATCATTCTCTTTACCTTCCGCTTCTCTATGTGACTTTCCTAGCAGACTTCTTCCAGGTACTAGGGTATCTTCTGTTCTATCAACTTATTACTACGCTGCTTTCTTGATCTTGTACATTGGGATATTCTACGTACCCTCTTGTTCTGTTCTTATATAGCTTTTCTTCATCAAAAATTGCTGGTTCATGTCTGAGTGTAGGAGGAAGATGTGCTCCTAGAGAACGTCTACTACTCAGAGATGAAAGACGCTGGATTCTTTGATGCTGACTGGGATTGATCTGCAGATACCACGCCGTATGACCACTTCATGTGAATTTGCAGTCGTAGCTTTCATTTCTGGAACTTAATCTTAGATGGGAAAATTGTATGTAAACAACCGTTATAATCAAATGAAATATGTAAATTGATATCGATATGCTTAATCTGTAGTAGGTATCTTTTATGACAGGTGGTTAGCAGCCCAACTTAGACAATGGATGAGGAAGGGTGTTTTTAACAACTACGAAACTATCACCCTGATGAATGAATTTACGTTTTTGTAGCCTCGTAAAAATTCCATACTAATCACCTCGATATGCTGTTGAAAGTTTGGTGTTCCGTATTTTGGGTTGCGTGTGTTTACACCAAAATTTTTCATGGTGTGAATCCTGTTTCTTGCTGTACTTGTCACAGCATTTTAGCAGACACTTAACACTATGACAGGTCAAACTTTGGTCACTCCACCAAATTTATGAATATTTCGTTGTAGTGTATGTGTGACATATATAGTTAAACAACTTTATTTTCTCCGAATGGAAGAATATGAAAGAAATAGATTGTCAAAGTTTAACTGATGATGACAAGTATTGTGAAACAGTAGCAGTAGGAACTTTTGAAGTTTGACTGACGTCGGCCATATCACCATGCTAGTTGAAATGTGGGATTCCTGTATTCAGTGTTTCTTCTTCAGAATAGCAAGTACTCCAATCTACTAGGTTTGTACTCCTTCCGTAAAATTCTGGCTTTAAATTTAGCTATAGTTTATGTGCAGATTGAGAGCTAGAATTTGGTTCATTTTAGAGTAGTAATCTATTACTAATACTACATCGGGCAGTCTTTGGCCGAGCTTAGTTCCAAGCTTTTTCTTCAAACTTTCAACTTTTTCATCACATCAAAATTTTTCTACACACATAAACTTTTAATTTTTCCGTCACGTCGTTACAATTTTAATCAAACTTTTAACTTTTAATTTTAGCGTGAACTAAACACACACTTTGTTTAGCACAAATAAGCACAATGCGTCTCTTTCGGATCTCTCCTTAATAGCACAACTCATCTGCTAGTTAAGATTGGACCTTTGCAATCTGTCGCTCTCCCCTGGACCCCCGACTTCCCGAGCAGAGCAAATCCAAGTACAGAGATTTGAGACGCGAGGCTATGACCGTTCGTCCGGTCGAGAGCCCCTCCTAGCTTGTGTCACCGTCCCTCCTGCCACTTTCATTACTCTTGAGCCTACTCGGCTATTCCTACGTTGGATTGGATTCGGCATGGGCACGGGCCATAGCTGCATACTAGCAACGTTGCGCGAATTGGGTACACATGTAGCTTGTATATGGACTGCAAGTTAAGCTACTGTAGGCAATAGGAGCCATCTATTTTGTTGATGAACGGACCAGATCATCAGCTACAGTGACAGATGAAAAGTATTCAACAATTTGCTACAGTGATCTACAGTATCCGGACGTATTTTGACCCTTGGATTCGGATCTAACAGCTCATAGTGGACTGCATAAGTTGCAGTCACTCTACTGACTGCACACGATCCAAATCCATGTTGTGCTGCCTGTGCTCATGACGGCGTGGTGTACTGGTGTTGCTGTTGCTGCCTAGGATCATTTACTCCTACGCGACGAGAGCATGCCAACTTTTACAGTTTACACCCATATACAATACACGTTACGTTCTCCCTCCGCGGTTTGTGCTGCGACGGAGCTAGAGTTCAAGTGAGCCTAGACAAAAAAAGGGAGTTCTGACTGCGACAGCGCCTCAACGGGCCGAAAACAGCAACCCCTTGCGTCCCTGGACACAGTCCTCCATCCACTCACCACCCAACCATTTTTCCTCTTATCAGAATTCAGATAGAAGTATACTACAACTTCAAAAGTACTAGTCATGTACAGTTTGATCCATTGTAGATCTGTAATGATCTTCTGTAAATTAAGATTAGCAGTTCGCAATGTCTCGTGCCTTTTGATGATCATTGAGATGAGAGCAAACCTCTCTCATCCGATCATCATAGGCATAGTCCAGCGGTTGGCTCGGCTCATTGGGCCCCCAACCCCAACCCCCCACAACGCCACGCCCAAGAAGAAGCAACCAGCAGAGGCGCAGAACCCCTGGCACCTCCCCTCCCCTCCCACTGTGCTGTTCTACGGCTCTGTGTGTGTCTGTCGTTTGGTAGGGGAGGGTGGCGCTGGCGCAGTAGCAGCAAGCAAGCGAGCATTGCAGCAAAACATCACACGGCCATGGCGTGCGTACTAGTGTAGTACTGGTGGTGGCGTTGGTCACGCGGGTTTTTTGACCGTTTGTGAAAAGCCACGCCCACCGCTCGCCACTGCCATCCTGGACCGTCCAGCCAGGCATGCATTGCACGGCGCCTCTACTACGGGACACGCCACTTCACAAAACGGCCCAGCTCGCTCTGCCTGCTGCTTTTGCTTGCGTTTCTCTCGTGAAATCTGCTGTGAAAAATCCTCCTCGCCTCCTCCTCCATCCATCGTGCAAAACAGCCACGCGAGAGAGAGAGAGGAGAGAGAAACCGAGTCACTGCCAGCCTGCCTACTGCATTTAAACCCCCACTCTTCCAGCAAGAGGAAGAGGGGGAAGAACACAACACAGCAGGTGAAGCGAGAGAGAGAGAGAGAGAGGTCACAGGCGCAGCCTCCTTGCTCGCATCATCCTCCATGGCGGCGACCGCGCCTCGTCTCCTCCTGATGGCTCTCATGGCGGCCGCCCTCGCCGGCCGGTCAGGTATGTACCACGCGTTCTTGGTCCTTCTAATCTTCGCGTACCCATGATTTTTCTTGGCGATTCTTGGGCTGACGAGTCTTGGGGTGAAGAGGGGGCGTGGTGCATTTGCAGGCAGGACATGCCGGACAGCACGCTGCAGAAGACGCTGGACTACGCGTGCGGCGACGGCGCCGACTGCAAGCCCATCCAGCAGAGCGGCGCCTGCTTCAGCCCGGACACCGTCAAGGCCCACTGCTCCTACGCCGTCAACAGCTTCTACCAGCGCAACAACCAGAACTCCCAGGCCTGCATCTTCTCTGGCACCGCCACCCTCGTCACCACCGACCCAAGTAAAAAGCTCCTTTCTTTCCCTCCCTCTCTCGCTCTACACGCAGAAAAAAGTTCAGAAAAACGAGTTTGATGATATATTATTTCTTGGTTCAGATTTGTTTTGTTTTACCTAATGGTTCTTGTTTCTTGTGTGTTTTGTTCTTTCGATGCAGGCTCCAACGGCTGCATGTACCCTGCCTCTGCTAGGTAATCCATCCTTTCGCTGCATTGATGTTTTTGCAAAGTTCCATTTTACTTTACTTTTCTTGATGCATGGCCTAGTCGCTATTTGAGTTCTACTCAAGTGATAAGTCCCCTTACATAGTTGAATCATTACATGTCACTTGGATGCATTGCCTTTCATTCACTAATAAACCATAGGAAAAACCAACAAAGATTTCCAGCCGTTCTCTGAACTGACTGGATCAAGATGAAGATTGGTTAGTAAATGCAAGATTGAGTAGTAAATGCAACATCTTTCGGTGAGTCTCTAGCAACCAACCTAATAATCGATCTGCTCTTTTGGCCCTCGTTCTTGAATACAACTTAATGCAACTCTGGCTCATTGCAAGTACTCCTCCTACTAGTGATAACACATTTTGGTGCCTTCTGCCATGTGGGAGCATTCAGTGGCCGGGCGGTGGTGGTGTTGTTCTTTGGTTGGAAATCTCGGAATAAAGGTCATTTTGCGCGTGGGGTTCCGTTCCTTTTCCCACATTTGGCTGCATCGATGAACAACTGTGTCTTCAGAGAGTCTTTTTAGGGGAATCCTATACCCTTGAGGTTCCATCTCCGAGCTTAGATGATGGAGCTCCTTTCTTGTCACTTTTGTTTGTATACAGATTCTCAGCATTACTCTATAGATAACACCTCCTTTTCAAACTAGAATTAGTGTTTAGAGGAGCCTAGAGATTTGCTGGGTTATTACATGTGTGGATTCTTTAGAATGGATTCCAATCTTTTGGTTAGTCTGAAGTCTCTGGGCTGATATGATATGGTCCCCTTTTCTCTTGTGCTCCTAACCCCACCGTGGTACTACTAGACTTTGTAAATAAGTCTGCATGTGCAAGAATGTACTACATTCTTTTCAGACTTCTATCAATGCTGGCAATAAATTAAGAGTGAGCATCCACTCAGCAAGCACCACATTTTGAATATGATCACTGGAAAGTACAACATGGTAAAGCCTGAAGGAAGTGATTCCATGATATATCATATATAAAA
This sequence comes from Oryza meridionalis, assembly GCA_000338895.3. Taxonomy (NCBI): domain Eukaryota; kingdom Viridiplantae; phylum Streptophyta; class Magnoliopsida; order Poales; family Poaceae; genus Oryza; species Oryza meridionalis. The sequence continues at coordinate 35,410,888 of CM002526.2, read as the reverse complement.
CTGCTATTTTTAAGAGTCTAGTTGAAGTAACGATATCTAATCGCATTGATATGCTAGTGATCACCTCTTCTGACAGTGAAGTTTCAAAGAAAGTCAGCTCAATGGACTCTTGTCACACTGCTAACTGTTTTCGCATCCATTTTGCAGCGCTGCTGGGACGGGCACACCGACAAGCGGCACTGGGGGCAGCACTGGCGTGGACGGCCCTCCTGGAATGGGGCTAGGTCCTTCAAGCTTCAACGACAACAGTGGCGCCAGCGTCCTCCTGGAGATCGGAACGGCGATGTGGATACTGATCCTCGCTTGCTCAATCATGGCTCTGAACTTTAGTTAGGGTTTTGGGCGTGTGATGAGGAGACAAGACACCCCCCTCCTCCCCCCTTACTGTTCAGGGGTCTTGTTTCTTGCACTTTTCTTTCTAGTGGTAGTGGTGGTGGTGGCAAGCAGAAAAAGAACTCTTTGATGACAATGATTGTATTCCATTCTGGTGAAGAATTTGGGAGTGCTGAGACCCTAACGGGTTGCATGTTGCTGTGCTGCCATTTCCTCCTTTTTCTCTATCTCTGCTGTAAATTTTTAGTTCATGCTAGGTGGGAGGTTTCATGCCTTGTTATGATCAGTTGTCCTATGTAGCATGGTTGCTCTGAATCTCTCTGATGATGCTGAATGGAGTGCCATGGTTGATATAGTGCTATTGTGAAATTTCATGGTAGCAGTTCCTGTGCATGGTTGCTCTGATGGTGGGTAGGACATCTCTGGAGCCATTTTTTATGCAAAATTCCTTGTACGAATTCATGCGTTGCAAACAAGCCCGAATATTGCATTCATTTCTTGATACGACACGGATGGATTGTGTTTTGGTTGACAAAATCCAAGGAGAGCGATTTTGTGCATGAAATGAGAATGCCAGAATGGGCCATTGCCGGCTCCGTAATTCTGCTCCTGTTTTCTGTCCAGCGGTGCGTCACCAACAATTCTGAAAGTTCCATTTGGAATTGTTTAGTGCAAGAAGTGTGCGATTAGTCAGCTGAAACAGCAAATTTTCTTTGCACACATCAGATCCATAATTCCATATACATCCTGATCCTGGGAGACTTTTCTGCATATGCCACGACCATTTGAAAGGACACTGTAGGGCTTGTTCTGATTGTGGCCACCATAAGGTGTGCCTTGTTCTGATTATGGCCACCATAAATTATAAAATGTGTGGTTTTTTTCAAAAACTTGCATCATCAATTTTTCTTAGATTTTCTTTAAAAAGAAGCAACATATCGACGTTATATAATATCTAATTAACTCATTTGTACCCTCAAATAATTACCATAAACTCATTTTCATGCATCATCCATTAGCACTTTTAAATGGCCCTGAACGTATATAGCACTTGAGGTGATGTTTGGATCAGAGACTTAACTTTAGTATCTGTATTTAGACACTAATTTAGAGTATTAAATATAGACTACTTACAAAACTAATTACATAAATAAAAACTAATTTGCGAGACAAATTTTTTAAGCCTAATTAATCCATAATTAGAGAATGTTTACTGTAGCATCATATAGACTAATCATAAATTAATTAGGCTCAATAGATTCGTCTCGCGAATTAGTTCAAGATTATGGATGGGTTTTATCAATAGTCTACATTTAATATTTATAATAGTATTCAAACATTTGATGTGATAGGGACTTAAAAGTTTTAGTCCCATCTAAATAGGATCTAAATAAAGGAACAAATTCCTTCATGTAAAGATCGGACAAACGGTCTTTCTTGTACAGTAATTGCTGCAGAGGCTGACATTCATGAAATATCCTTTCGGAATTCGGAGTTACTACATGTATACTCAGGAAAATTGTGAAAAGGTTCTTACATAGTTGCATCAGAAAATAAGTTTGTGACTTCCATGAGTTTCTCTCAAAAACTTTTTAGTTGGTGGATCTATATCCGACACCTCATTTATTCATCGGTTGTCAATAATGTATTTTCCCGCCAAACCGAGGGCTGCATTTGTTGCCTTGATGACTCTTGTTACTCTTTAGTTCGTGACGTAAGCCCTGATATTTGATCGTTCCCGCGTTGTCTCTATTGGCGCTTGAGTTCCGTAACTACCTACGCTCCTCCCTGTCATCAAAACTGACAATAGATGTGATCTTTACATTTTGCGTTAAAAGACAAAAATAACTTTCCAATAATAACAACAAGAGAAAGATGACCTAAATATAGAGAAAACAAGAGAGCCATATACAAGAGAGGGATTGTCGTTTGTGGTGAGCTGGCAGCCCGCGTAAAACAATTGCAAGCGCATCATTCAAGATCATTGGTGGGCATAAGACCCGACAACCCTAGATAGTTGCCTCGGTTTGCCGTCAATACACAACATTGCAATTGTCCTATGTTACCTAGCAATCGAATGGCGTCTATGGCCATGTACACGTGTTCTATCCAAAATGTTTGATATTCTTTTGCGTTGAAAAGAAAATAAATATTTTAACTTAATTCGTGAAAAATGCTTGAAAACAAAAGGGGATGTAAAGCAAGTGCCTAATACTTCAATGGGCCAATTCAGATATAGTTCCTTTATAAAGCACTCGTGGGCTACAAATCCGGGGCTTTTAACTATTTGCCACTTTTAGATTTGGCAAATAACTATTTGCCACCCCTATCTCAATAACATGTGGGTCTACATGTGTCTATGATATGTGGGTCCAGTAGCAAAAAGTTAATTGCCACATCTAAATGTGGCAAATAGTTACTCCCTTCGGTTTCATTTTAATTGACGCTTTGGAGAATGACATGCTCTACAAGATATACCTTTGACCTTATTTTTCTATTATAATATATACAATAAATAAATGCATGTTTACTTTTATTATAGTGTTTTGAAAGGCAAATCTATATATGTTTTTCTAGTTTTTTTAAACTAAATATTTTTAAAGTTATTTGATGGTCAAATTTATAAAAGTTTAACCTCAACCTTGTCCAAAACGTCAATTAATATAGAACCAAATTAATATAGAATCAGAGGGAGTAAATATCTCCTACAAATCCTTTTCCGTGGGACATTACCATATCTTTGGTGGTGACTGACCATCGGTGAATACCATGTGCCATCGTGACAGAAATTCTCTAAACAACCTGATCAAGTCGTTCCCGTGCTGTTTAAAATGTACTAAAGCCGCTATTGTATTCCTTTACGGCCCGCCTACTGTGCTTAGTTTTTATTACTGAGATTTTAAAAATCGAACATAATTATGATTGGGTTCTTTTTTACTTGATAGAATTCCCGTCAACCGTCTCGTCCATGCTGTTTCGGCTTGCCAGTTGCCCATTCTTTAAACATCATTGGGACTCTAACAATCAAATCTAATTATCATTGGGGTTTTGTTTTATAGTTTTTAGACATCCCATCAAATGCTACCAAGCTACTCCTTTACGACTCATCCGTTGCTTCTCTACTCTTTACTGTCATTTGTTACTTGTCACTATTGTGTTATAGATGGATTGTTCTTTCAATATTCGGTTTTTTAGTTAAATTGTATTCCTACTTTAACCTCTTTTTTATTTTCTAATCTCGTATTTTATTATGCTTGTACTGTTTTTATATTCTTTTCTTATTCCGAATTTTAATTATTTCTAAATTTTGTTCCTCCTTGAACTCTCATATTTTTCTAATTTTAAATTTCAATTAATCTCATGTTATGTTCTAAATGGTATCTTAGATCCATAAATCAGAACTAACATGTGGCTTCACCCTTTTTATTTTAATATTTACTGGACTGCCACTTGCGCAAGACAGGGGTAATTTGTCTGGTATAAAAAATTGAGAGTGAAGGATGTCTGTTTTTGTGGTTTAGGAGGGTAATTTGTACTATCACTATAGTTAGGTGGTCAAGATGCCAGTGCGTGTTGGTGATGTTTTTTTTCCTTTTTCGGACTAATCTTTTAGAGTTATAGCCTTATATAATTTTTTATGCTATATTCAATGAAACTTCACACTATCTAACTTCCGGTCTATTAAAAAAATATATAAAGCAAACTGACTTAAATTTTTTTACATACTTGACCATTGAAGTGTAGATATACCACGGTCTAATAATATATATTCGATCAAATATTGTTGTCAGGGCAGTAACAGGATGCATGTACGTGCCAACTTTGATGCTCTTTTATCAACCATCAATCAACCAAACTAATATAATATATATTCTCAGTCCACCATATATATTTATCCATGAACGTGTATACAGATGAGGCCTTGTGTTACTGCTATATACGTGGTCTCTGAATACGTGTCTTATACATGAGTATATCATCATTAAGAAAAGAACATATACTCTAGAGAAAAAAAACATGGAGTAGTACTGAGATCTTGTCCGATTGGGTGTCCGGACATGATTCCAATATGATTTCTGTTTTGTTGTGTACAGTAGCAAACTTTTTTACCAAGTCTGAGTAGGATTAGTTTCTCTATATAGTTTTTTTGTTTACTTACATATATCCAATCAATCTCAACCGTTATAATAAAGTCTCATCATGATCTAGTGGTTCAGATTTTTCTCTTTTTCTCCGATTAACGTGAGAATTTCTAGCCTCCACAGCGAACGTGGTGTCTTTTTTTTGAGCTGTCTTATAATAATATAATAGATAGATAGATACTCCCGCAGGTTTTAACTTTCTACTTGAAATCCAGTTTCATACTAAAATCTGCTTGCATTTGCTTTTTTTTTTTACGGATGCATTTGCTGGTTTGCATACCAAAAGAAAGGTGCCATCATGGAGTCAACGAACACGAGTCAGTCTCCTACGAACGGCTGCACGTAGGCGCCACCGCTGCTACTGCTTCACGCCGGCGTCCCCGTCCCCGCCGCCGCCGCCGCGCTGGGCATGCCACATGGTCCACGGCGACGGCGGACGGCGACGATGAGTTGGCACCGTCTTGACCCGTCTCGTGCACGCTCTCGACGACCCACCGGTGGCACGGTGGGTGGGCCCCACCCTCGCCGCGGCGCTGCCCCGCCAATCCACCGTGCGCGCGTGAGCCACTGGCACGTGGGCCCCGCTCCGCTGACGGTGGGGGCGCACCGCTCGGTGCCACGCGGTGGGTGGGCTCCAGCCTGGAGGTGGTTGGGGGGCCCTCCTCCGTTTGCCGCTATCTCGTGGCTGCTCCTTCGTCACGCAGCCACGCAGCCACACCGCTCTGTTTACACAATTTTTTTAAAAAAATTAATTTTCAGTACGTCATGTTGTCTTCTTCTACTCTGAGTGACATCGTTTCTACGTACGCTGCTTCTAGCAGTAGTACACTCATCATTTCTTTAAAACTATTTGTCTACAAAAAAAAGTTATTAAAACTCGAGTTTTTTCTCTCTAAATCAGGAGATTAAATAAGAAGACGTTATAATAATAAATCAAAAAAAAGGGAAAAAATAACATACGGTGAATCAAAGTGAGGAAAGTGCAAGGAAAGAGGTGGCTGCAGGCACCATCATATCCATCGCTGTGGCTCAACGGCGTTGTGTTATGGTGGGTCCCACGAAAGGACGAGGGCCACACGACCCCGACCGAGTCGCACTCCTGGACGGTCTCCTCCTTACCTGGCTGGGCCCCACGAGTCAGTGGGGGTGGGAGTTAATGAAATGAAATGAATGATAGGTGGATGCATAAAATAATTGGCAGAAAATCATTTAATTTGGAGCCAATATCGGAAATGAAAATTGATGATGGGGATGCGAGGTGCACGAGGAGTGATATGTGCTTTATTATTTCTGCTTTGTGATTAATTAATGTGCAACATAGTTTGGTTAATTCATCTTCAATTCAATTACTACCACTAGTATATTCAATTGCTGAACTTCCATAGCAGGTTTTCTTGCAATAAATCTACTAATCTCCCTTGTACTTTCTGCTTAATTTGGTACACTTTTGTAATTATTTCCTCAAGAATACTTGAGCCAGGAAAGGCAAGAACCAGTCAAAATTCAAAAAGCATGGGTACTGGGCAGGAAGGGACAGCCGACAGCCACACCCATCAACAAAACAAAACCCATCTTTCCCAGGGCAAAACCGTCAAATCCCAACAACTTCCACAGAATGAAAAAGCACCATTAAAAAACTAAGATTTTTTTTAAAGAAATATCACTAGAAAAACGAGCAGAAGAAGACGACGATGACCACCAAAGCAAGCAACAAATGCAAAGACCAACACCAAACCAAAGCAGAAGAAGAAGAGAGAGAGAAGAGGAAGCAGCCAGATTACGTGTCTCCCCCTCGGGAAAGCCGCTAATTACTTTCTAGTCCTTCTTCTCCTCCCCATGTGAGTCGTCGTCTCCTCTTCTCTTCTTCTTCTCCTCCACCTCGTCGTCGTCGCCTCTCCACCTACCGGAAGCCGCGCCGCCTCCGCCGCGTCGTTCTTCGCCAGGGCCAGGTCGTCTCCGTCGTTGGCGCACTCGGCTGGCCGGAGATGGTGGCGGCTCGCCGGAGCGCGGCCTCCTCCTCCTTCTTCCTCCTCCTGCTGGTGCTCGCCGTCCGCGTCCGCGCCTCTTCCGACCGTGTCCAAGAACGGGACAGATCGGCGCTCCTCGAGCTCCGGGGCGCCGCCGGGCTGCTGGGGCGGTGGCCGACGGGCTCCGCCGTCGCTGACCACTGCTCCTGGCCCGGGGTGACCTGCGATGCGAGTCGCCGGGTCGTCGCCGTCGCCGTCGCCGCGCCCCCTGCCTCGGGGAGCTCGGAGCTCGCCGGCGAGCTTTCCCCGGCGGTGGGGCTCCTCACCGAGCTGAGGGAGCTCTCCTTACCCTCGCGCGGCCTTCGCGGCGAGATCCCCGCGGAGATCTGGAGGCTGGAGAAGCTCGAGGTGGTCAACCTCGCGGGGAACTCTCTCCATGGCGCGCTTCCTCTCGCCTTCCCGCGGCGGATGAGGGTGCTTGACCTCGCCTCCAACCGTCTGCATGGTGAGATTCAGGGCTCTCTCTCGGACTGCAAGAGCTTGATGAGGTTGAACCTTTCCGGCAACCGCCTCACCGGCTCGGTGCCGGGTGTTCTTGGCAGCTTGCCCAAGTTGAAGCAGCTTGACTTGTCCTGGAACCTTCTTACCGGAAGAATTCCCTCAGAATTGGGGGATTGTCGGGAGCTCCGCTCCCTGCAGCTGTTCTCCAATTTGCTGGAAGGTTCAATTCCACCAGAGATTGGAAGATTGAGGAGGTTGCAGGTTTTGGACATATCGAGTAACCGATTGAACGGTCCGGTTCCAATGGAACTAGGGAATTGCATGGATTTGTCGGTACTCGTATTGACGAGCCAGTTTGATGCTGTGAATTTATCTGAGTTCAATATGTTTATAGGAGGAATTCCGGAAAGTGTGACAGCTTTGCCAAAGCTTCGGATGCTATGGGCGCCAAGGGCAGGTTTTGAAGGGAACATTCCGAGCAATTGGGGAAGGTGTCATAGTTTGGAAATGGTTAACCTTGCGGAGAACTTACTCTCTGGAGTGATTCCAAGGGAGCTAGGGCAGTGCAGTAACCTCAAGTTTCTCAACCTCAGCTCGAATAAATTGTCCGGTTCTATTGATAACGGTCTTTGTCCACATTGTATGGCTGTTTTTGATGTCAGCAGAAATGAACTATCCGGCACAATTCCAGCATGTGCTAACAAAGGTTGCACACCCCAGCTTTTGGATGACATGCCATCTCGTTATCCGTCATTCTTCATGTCCAAAGCTCTAGCACAGCCATCATCGGGGTATTGCAAATCAGGAAATTGTTCTGTTGTATACCATAATTTTGCAAATAACAATCTTGGAGGCCACCTTACATCATTGCCATTTTGTGCAGACCGATTTGGGAACAAGATATTGTATGCTTTTCATGTTGATTACAATAACTTCACAGGATCTTTGCATGAAATTTTGCTGGAACAGTGTAATAATGTGGAGGGGTTGATTGTCAGTTTCCGGGACAACAAGGTATCTGGTGGGCTCACAGAAGAAATGAGTACAAAATGCAGTGCTATCAGAGCATTGGATCTTGCTGGCAATCGAATAACAGGAGTGATGCCTGGTAACATTGGTTTGTTGAGTGCTCTTGTCAAGATGGACATCAGTAGGAATTTGCTTGAGGGTCAAATTCCTTCCAGTTTCAAAGAGCTTAAGAGCTTGAAATTTCTGTCATTAGCTGAGAATAATCTCAGTGGCACCATACCATCCTGTTTGGGTAAGTTGAGATCACTGGAGGTTTTGGATCTCTCGTCTAACTCCCTATCTGGAAAGATCCCTAGGAATCTTGTGACACTGACATATCTTACTTCACTTTTGCTGAACAATAATAAGCTTTCCGGAAACATTCCTGATATTGCCCCATCAGCATCACTATCCATTTTTAACATTTCATTCAATAACTTGTCTGGCCCATTGCCTTTGAATATGCACTCATTGGCATGCAACAGTATTCAGGGAAATCCATCCCTCCAGCCTTGTGGGTTGTCTACACTCGCAAATACAGTAATGAAGGCCCGATCACTCGCAGAAGGAGATGTTCCACCATCAGATAGTGCAACTGTTGATAGTGGTGGCGGCTTCAGCAAAATAGAGATTGCCTCAATTACATCAGCATCAGCTATTGTTGCAGTTCTCTTGGCTCTGATTATCCTATATATTTACACACGGAAATGTGCATCAAGACAGTCAAGACGTTCAATCAGGAGAAGGGAAGTGACTGTTTTTGTGGATATTGGTGCTCCATTGACGTATGAGACTGTTGTACGTGCTACGGGGAGTTTTAATGCAAGCAATTGTATTGGAAGTGGTGGCTTTGGAGCAACATACAAAGCTGAGATTGCACCTGGAGTTCTGGTGGCGATAAAGAGGCTTGCGATTGGAAGGTTCCAAGGTATTCAGCAATTCCAAGCAGAGGTAAAAACTCTTGGGAGGTGCCGCCATCCCAATCTTGTGACACTCATAGGATACCATCTCAGTGATTCAGAGATGTTTCTTATATATAATTTTCTTCCTGGTGGTAATTTGGAAAGATTCATACAAGAAAGGGCTAAGAGACCTATTGACTGGAGAATGCTTCACAAAATTGCTCTAGATATTGCACGTGCACTTGGATTCCTTCATGATAGCTGTGTCCCACGCATTCTGCACCGAGACGTGAAACCAAGCAACATTTTACTTGATAATGAATACAATGCATACCTTTCTGATTTTGGATTAGCAAGACTACTTGGGAATTCAGAAACACACGCAACAACTGGTGTAGCAGGTACTTTTGGATATGTTGCTCCAGAGTATGCCATGACATGTCGTGTTTCTGATAAGGCAGATGTGTACAGCTATGGAGTTGTACTTCTTGAGCTTATTTCAGACAAGAAAGCACTGGACCCTTCTTTTTCTCCTTATGGAAATGGCTTCAACATTGTTGCCTGGGCTTGCATGCTTCTGCAGAAGGGTCGAGCCCGTGAGTTCTTCATAGAAGGTCTGTGGGATGTAGCCCCACATGATGACTTAGTTGAGATTCTTCACCTCGGTATCAAGTGTACCGTCGACTCTCTTTCATCCAGGCCCACAATGAAGCAAGTTGTTCGACGACTAAAGGAACTCAGACCGCCTTCTTACTAGGAATAGCAATTCAAGGTTGATCCGATGTTTACAAACTGATATAGGTACAATGAGCCAACTTTCCATATCTGTTAATTTTGCTGCACTTTTTTTTACCAAACTTTGATTGGTACATTTGTAGTGTAACCATTTTTTTTCCGCATGTGATTGTGTTTAAGAATCATGAAAACATAGGTTCAACACAAGTGTCCCCATGTGATATCCGTGCTCATTTTAAAGAGCATATTTTTAATATATCTGGTTCCTACTCTAATTAAATTGTCCTGTCAACTTATACTATACCTACAATTCTGTAAAACTGTACGATAGCTTTCCGGTATAATTATTTTGTGCATTATGAAGACATGAAATTTCTGTGGAAGCCTGGATCACCAACGAGTTTCAGTCATCTGTATCTTTCGTCAACCAATATTGACTTATCGATACTCCAAGAAGCTTAGTGGGTAGCAGAAACATGTGCTTGTTCCCTCATGTGAGGTTGATATGTTAAAACATGTGCTTGTTCTTTCTTCAAATCACTGCTGATTCATTTTATGGCCATTTATTATGAAATTGTGCATTATTCTTGGATATATTATTGATGTAATTTTATCTGCAGGAAGCAATGGAACATCAGAGGGATGAAGTTGGTGATCTTGATCAGATGATTTGCTACCAGAGTAAGTTCATTTTCCTTTTTGTAGATGACCATAACTGATTTCTGCTTGTATGATGTTATGTAAATTATATCATTACATGTCCAATTTGATGGTGCACTATTTCATCAATTAGAGTAGGGTTCAGTTTTTTCTGTATGATATATGAATGCACATTTATGAAGTCATTGATTTCTCATATATAGGCTGTGGAGGATTCTGTTGGTCACAACTGCCAATGATGTTTCAAGCAAATTAATGGACAAACTGGCCACGAGCCAGTAAATCGATACCTTGTTGCTGAGCAAGTAGGATGCTTGGCAGTTGAACCCTTGTTACCATGTGACTATGATAGATCGGAACTAAGTAATGCTACTCGGCGGAACGAGAAGTCTGAGGGAGTCTGGCTGTGCCTAGCATGTCCTACAAGCGTAGTACCTTGTTTTCTGAGAGGGTGAGATGTTAGTCTCTGATTGAGTCTTTTACCTGGTTTGATCATATGTATGGTTGCCTAACATGTGGGCGCTTCTTTTTCTTGTTCATCCATGCAGTACAAGGCATGCGTGCATAACGTAGCCAAGCTTACAGATGATAGGTTTGTACGCCTCGTGGACTGCGAAGCTTGGTTCTCTTAGTTGGAAATCGAATGTCATGATGCGGTGGGACGATTAAATTTCTTGTTGTAAATTTACAAGAAATTTCTGCTGGCCAATCCATCTCCAGAATTCCTTGCTGCAATCCTTGAATTCTGGCATGCTGGCAATCCATGGAAGATTTGGCCGCTGACCTGAATGGAGGATCTTTATGTTAGCCCACTGTACTCGAGCAGTACTACAGGCTAAGCACGCCCCCACAGCAGTAGCAACCTTTGATGGCTGCATAATATCGCAAGTCGGCGACTCATGGATAACTGGACGATTGTTGATGAGAAGCCTTCGCTTTTGGTAGATCATGATTTAGCAAGCTTGGAGTGTTCACTTGTTGAAACTTGAAAGGTGTTCATAACAGCGTCCAGTGGGTGCTCGTCCTTTCTTGCCAATTTCTGTACTACCGTATACTATATAAGTAGTACTCAGTAAATTATATCAATCTTGTGCCTTTATTCCCACCAAATGCGAAAAGGATGTAGTATCAACCGCTGATTATCTTTTTACTGTTGAAATTACCTGGAAGATAATCAGGTGTGTGCGCATGAGCTCAATCTGAAAGCCGTTCTGCAGTGTGTATAGTATCCATCACAGCAGTTGATCAGGTAAGAGAGTAGCAAGAAGTGATAAAAAAAAAAAGATGACACAAAAACGTTCTCCAGTGTACTCCCTCCGTCCCCAAAAAATAGGAATGGATCAGATAAGATAGGTGAAAAAAAAAGAGTAAAAAACTGGGGAAAAAAAAGAGAAATGGATCAGGTAAGATAGGTGAAAAACAAAAGGTAAAAACTGAAAACGACTCCGCTGGGGATCGAACCCAGAATCTCTGGTTCCGTAGACCAGCGCCTTATCCATTGGGCCACGGAGTCATTTTGTTAGTGAACTCTGCAGTAGCTATTTGTATTATGGTCTCATCTTATCCTTTGTTCCAAGTTGCTTTCTCCTCCAGCTTCCTGAAGATAACAGATGACATGTTAACAACCACACCAGGTACGCGTGATACATCCATTCTATAGAACAAATAGCAGGTTCAAATCATGAAATCAATAGTATAGTGCAAAATGCATAAGAAAATGTAGATGATCATAGGGAAAAGACAACTAAAACTTGCTACAGAACAGCATCACATGGCCCACAAAAAGCTGCACCTCATTAGCTGACCAACACACCGAACCAAATCCATACAAATTTTACCAGAGTTTTTGGTAATTAGACATCAACTGAGAAATCCCCGTAAAGAATACTAGCTAACTAGTATTCAGCTTAATAAAATGCCCATTATCTAAAGCAAAATTACAATTTCACATCAGAGCACACGGTTATGGCATATAATCTCATATTCTCATAAACAGTTCCTGAAATATCCTATCTCCATTTTATATTATAAGTTCGTTTTGATTTATATTAGTCATTTTTCATATTTTGAATGCAAAATAAACATATTATCAAAATATGTTAATATCGGTTTTAATGAATCTAATTTAGTGTTGTAAGCGTTGCTAAATTTTTTTTATAAACTTAATCAAACTTAAAAAGTTTAACTAAAAAAATTTCAAAGCAACTTATGAAATGGAGGTAGTACATGAAATCCTTGTTAATAATCGCAAACGAACACATTATAAAGCATTTTTGTGAACAGAAGTTTTATCGTTCATCGTCTGAAATGTCGTGATCTGTCGGAAGCAGCCGTCCCAATATAAATGCATCTAATACGTATTATGTACTAATGCACGTATTATGTACTAATGCATTTATACTGGAACAGAGGGAATAAATCATAGTGGAAAATAGATAGGAATCCCTAGTTTCTTCATCAACCAGAATCATGCACACTTCAACACAACGTGCACCCATGTCTTTCACGAGCATGAATCATGAGCATGACTACCGTGTAGTGATCAAAGATTTGATACAATGGCTACAGAGAAGTGGAATGTGCGTACATAAATTGTTCCTCAGCTTCATGGCTCAAAAATACTGCCATCAAAGATTTGATACAATGGCTACAGAGAAGTGGAATGTGCGTACATAAATTGTTCATCAGCTTCATGGATCAAAAATACAATAGGCTGATATCTTACCAAGATGTAGGTTAGCGAAATTCATCTTGGTTTTTTTCAAGGAAAGCAGTCGAGCAGAAGTGCGCACAAGGAAAGCAGTCGAGCAGAGTTGGCAGCAGAAGAGCAGGGTAGCCAAAGGAAACCGTAAAAGCAGAGGAAATAGATGGGTAATGCAACAATAGTAACAACTGTCTTTCTGAACGGTAAATCTACCTGCGGTCAACGAACGCACTGGAACTTGCTGAGGTAAAGCGCACGCATTATATCCAGTCTTAACCAGAAAACTAATCAACATAAACTTGCAGACGGACGCTCAACAAGGGCAAATCAGTTAACAAAAACCGCTTTGTCAATATGGGACTATGACAGCCATCGGTAGAATCTCCAAATGCACACATTTGACAAACAGAAACAGTTCATCGACTAGAAAATTTCAAATAGGAGTAGCAGAACTGGGATGCATAACAACGGTTTAAACACCTCGATTGTACTATCATGAGTCACCAAACTACTAGGAATAAGGGGGCACATGTTTCACAAAACTGATGATGCACGAAAGCACAGCTTCTCAGTATTTGATCGGAGCAAGAATCTCCAGCTGAGGACCCAGCTTCTCCTCGGCTGCCTTCTCAGCCTTGACACGCAGCTTCGCCAGTTGCTTCCTCCTGTCATAGGCAACCTTGGCCTTCTCCTTCCTCTTCTCCTCAAGCTCCTGAAAATTGAACAATGAAATCGGTGAGAAAAGACCATAAAATCAACAGGCATAGCTCAAATTTGATAACTTAGCAAGATGACAAAGTTAGAATTAACATAATGGTGGTAAAGCTGAAAACGGAATAAGAAATAACCCAACATGCAGAGCTACAGGCACCCCAAACATGCAATTTCACATCAAGGGTTTTTTACTGAAGAAAATGGATGATGTAATGGGCCTCAGAGATCTTGGTGGTATGAGATCATCAACTGGGAATCCCCATCAAGAGTAGCAAATATTTAGCTTACATCACAGGCCCATATCAAAATCAGACAATCACAACTTAACAATTACATACATCATCAATTCCATAGCACTCTGAAGAAAATCATTTGTAGCTAGTGGACTAAATATATCAGCAAACATCACAATTGGAAATTAAGATAAAATTTCACAGCAAGGAAGATAAAAGTTTACAGTCAGAAATGGCATGATCTGTCAGAAGTAGCTGGTTGTTAAAATCATATTTGGAATATCAATGGGAATCCGTCTGATTTTCTTCATCACCCAGATCATGAGCATTTCATCACAAAAGAAATATATGAACCATATAAATTAACCATGGCAAAACTAGCAACTACAATAAGGCAGTCTAACAAACGAAGGATCATCACAATTGAAAAGAACAATCTAGCGCCTTATTTTTTATCGAGCATCATTTCATTTCATCAAGGTATCCAGTTAACCGAAGGAGCGAGCATTACTAAAAACTAAATGAATGGCCCGATCCATAAATCTACATCTGGTAAACAATCCAATCACAACAATTACCACACAGCTAGAAAGGAAGGAATGGAAACTTACCCTGATGGTGTCATAGTAGTTCCAGCCAACCTCCTTGGAGAGCTGGCCGAGGAGGCAGTACTTGTGCCCAGGCTGCAGCCTCAGAACCCTACAATTCGGCACCAAACAAACACCATTAGACTAATCGCTCGCGCACAATTACACAAAAAAAAAGATACAAACAACAAGCGAATCCGACGTACTTGAGCGCGTCGGGGATGACCATGCGTTTGGTCCTGTCGTACGGCGGCGGCACGCCCTCGTACGCCTTCAGCCTTGCCAGCGCCGCCTCTCCCCTCTTGGTCTTGTGCGGGATCATGCTGCGGGGATTCACCACGAGGTCCCAAAATCAGAACAGAAATCAGAAATCGAAATGACAAGGGGGAAACGGAGAGAAATCCATGGATCCGCAGCTTACCCGCGGACGGTGCGCCAGAGGATCTTGGCGGGGGAGCGGAAGTGGATGGGGCCATGGGAGGGCTTGGTGTTCATCCTCTTGCGGAGGAAGCGGAGGTACTTCATCTTCTGGCGGACGAGGCCGCCGGACATGCAGATCTCCTCGCAGCGGACGACCACCACGCGCTGCCCGTTGAGGAGCTCCTTGGCGATGATGGAGGCCAGGCGGCCGAGCATGTGGTGACGCGCGTCCACCACCACGCGCGGCGCGCACACGCCGGAGCCGGACACCATCTTCGACTTACCTCTCCTCTCCTGGAGGCGGCGGCGGCGGCGCTAGGGTTTGGAGGGGCGGCGGGGGTGGAGGCGGAATGGGAGAGGGGAGAGACACTAGGGTTTCTTATTTATAACCCTCTCGGTTAGGGTGTCCGCTTGCGCTGCTTATTGGGCCGAGCCGTGGACCTCTTCTGTTACAATTCATGGCCCAACTATCATATTTGGTCGGAATAAGTTCACTTTGAGTCCCTAAATGCGTCTGCAATACCAGAAATCTTGACCCTCGAACTGTCAAAACCGGTGCAATTTGACTCCCTTCGTAGTTTTGGAGGGCGGTTTCGCTGACGTGGCACACACGTGGCAGTGTTCACCTGGTCTTCGCCCCACGTGGCAGTGTTGATCTTGTCTTCGTCCCACGCTCTCCCGCCGGCTTCGCATTGGGAGAGAGAGTGAGGGGTAGCAATAGAGAAAGAGAATAGGAGGAAGAAGAGGGGTGAGAATGACATGTGGTCCATGTGGGCCCCGCCATTTTTAAATTATTATTATTTAACTGACATGTGGGCCACAGTTTTTATTAATTTCCAAAAATCAAATTACCACGTCAATGCCACGCCAGTTAAAGACCGAGTCAAATTAGCCACGTAGTCGCCATGTCATCTAAAGCCACTATCCAAACCGAGGCACCCGTTATATCTAGCTTTTGGTTAAAGGACAAAAATCGGATTTGTTAACGAGTTAAGAACCTCAAATGAACTTATTTTGCACAACTATCATGTTTGTTCTGTCCAGATGAGCTGAGTTTATACTGTACTATAAAATGTGAAAATATTAAAAAAGACACATTTTTATATTTTCAGTTTGGTAAGATGTTTTTTATTTGAATTGTTCAGTAAATTTCCAGATGAGTTGTCTGCTCTTTGTATCGGCAGGTAATTGATGTCAAACAACTGCGCTGTAAAAAGGTGCGTGGGGGAAGCAAAAGAACACATTTTTGTTTTTCAGCTTGGAAAGATATACGTACATTTTAGCACTGCTAAAAAAAATCTTACAGAACTCGTATACAGCTTACATGGAGCGGCCATGAACATAGAAGCACTGGTCAGTGGCAGTGTGACACGAATATTCATTCAAGATCATCGTACAAAGCTACTGTAGTAGAATATGGTGCGAAATCCTCTGATCCTCAATACACTCTAGAACAATATTTTGCAAAGGATAATAATGGATGATTGTACAAGTAAATTAACCTATTTTGCCTCGAACCTCTGCATCAGCCATATGAGAATTGTGGTAATCTTGATTGATGTCCGCAAGCAAACCATTAAGATCTAGAATAAGAAGCTTTTTCTTCCGAAACCCTGTCAAGGATACTCTTGGTAACAAGGTGATTGGAGGCTTTTGCTCATACGCCTGAGGTAATCTTGAAGGCCCTACGAAGTTAACACTGTTGTGGGTTGATAAGTAAAGGGTCTCTTTTGTTGGAGGGTCTTTAGTCCCTCCCTAAAGTTCTAAACATAAGGGACTAAAAGGACTTAAAGTGCATTAGTCCATTAGTCCCTATGGGAGGAACTTAGGCCATTCCCAACCTAATGACTAGGATGGTGTCCATAGCATTAAATAAGATGCCAGCTAGAATGAAAAATGATGTAGCAAATAAATAAATGAGGAAAGAGAAGAAAACCATGTTTTACATGAGACATAGTTTCCACACAAGATCCAAAACATGATGTGAGATAAGTAGCATTAAAGTTAAGTATGGAATAGTGGTGTTTGCATTGGAAGAGTAGTGTCTAGTACTAGTTTCTTGATGATGTAAGTTTATAGAAATTATGTCTAGTGTCTTGGGATGGGAATGGACTTATTGGAACTAAAGTAGCTCCTTTCCACCTGTTGCCCCCACGCCCCACGTATGGACAGGGTGCATCTCTCTTTGCATGGTTTTAGGGGTAACATGGTTATTATACAGTCCAAACACCCCCTTAGTCCTCCTTAGTCCCTTCACTTTAATCCCCTTTAGTTTCTAAAGTCCCAAAGAGGGGTAACTAAAAGGGACTAAAAGTGTATTAGTCCATTAGTCCCTATGGGAGGAGCTTATAGGGACTAAAGTTGATTCTTTCCACCTGTTGCCCCCCTTTGCATGGTTTTAGAGGTAACGTGGTCTTTATACAGTGTAATTAATGATCTTTAGTCTCTTTTAGTCCCTACATCCAAACAGGCATGGACTAAAGTTTTTAGTCATACAACTAATTTTAATCCTAGGACTAAATGATCCAAACACCCTCTAAGCTTCTTCTTTCATGCGCAGTTCATTTCTCTCTACATTGGTATAATCCATATGTCTTCCACAATCATATTCCCACTTCTCCATGGCACCTAATCCATAAATGTTTAGATCACGATGAACATCTGATACACCGTAAGGGAGCATACATTGGGTGTACTTTCACCGTGTTTAGTTCCAAAGGTTTTTTTCAAACTTCCAACTTTTCCATGACATCAAAACTTTCCTACACACACAAACTTCTAACTTTATCGTCACATCGTTCCAATTTCAACCAAACTTCCAATTTTAGTGTCAACTAAACACAGCCAATATGAGCCTACTTTCAATCAATCGTCTATTTTTTTTTCTTTTCCTATATAGAGGAGAGACCTACTCTCATACCATGCAAAAAAGCCTACTATTTGGTTGGTTTAATAGAAAAATCATTTGTTCACAACGGTTTATGAGATATGATATGTTCTATGCAAGTGATAGCAAAAGTGATAGAGAAGGCTAATTCGTCTAAACGTACCTTATGCCTTGGCTAATTTACTGAAATTGAACTACCAAAACCTTAAGGCTGTGTTCTTAAGTTCAAATTCCCAACCTCACTATCTCGTTTACCACGCGTACGCTTTTCAAAACTGCTAAACGATGCATGTTTTGTAAAAAAAATTCTATAGAAGAGTTGCTTTAAAAAGTCATATTAATCCATTTTTGAAGTCTTTTAAGCTAATAATTAATTAATCATGCTTTAATCCATTGCTTAATTTTCCGTGTCGGATGTGAGGTGATGTGACCATCAAGTATATCCATACAACCAAGCATGAGAAATATAAAACATTGTCAAATAATAAATCGGATGAATGGAGGATTTACAAAATAGTAAAGTCTAATGAGTTTTGGAATCCAGTTCGGCCTCCAGAGACAGCACTGACTTCAAACAGATCTAGCGCT
This sequence comes from Oryza meridionalis, assembly GCA_000338895.3. Classification (NCBI taxonomy): domain Eukaryota; kingdom Viridiplantae; phylum Streptophyta; class Magnoliopsida; order Poales; family Poaceae; genus Oryza; species Oryza meridionalis. The sequence continues at coordinate 35,392,507 of CM002526.2, read as the reverse complement.
TTCATGCCAGCTCCGATTTATGTGATATTGGACTTCGTGGAAAGCTTATCTCGCTACATTTCAAACGCATCCGACCTCATAACCAAATTCATTTCGGGTCAATGAGAATCATCAAAACAAGGCAAAAACCGAACTTGGGAAGTGTCTCCCCACCTCCACGAATTAGCACTTAACCCTAGCTTTATTTTCCTTTATAACTAGGTTTGTACATCCTCAAAAACAATTGGGTTTTGTTTAGTTAGATTTTGCCAAGTGCCATCCATCTTGTCAGTCGTTGCTTGATTAGTCGGCGACTATAGATTCAGAGCCCCCAATAGTTGGTGTGTTGATTTGCCGGGTTGATTAGATTTACCACTTCAATCGCAACTATTCTTTTGTGCTTAATCACCTATTCACAATATTTAGATTACATCTTATCTTCTTCTCTCGTTTACATTGCAGGGATCATTAATCGCGCGTCACGGTTGGTACAATATCGTTTGTGATGTAGCAATTGCACAACGTTCTGAACTTGTTCTAGTTGGTAGCCACGTCACAAACATCGCACTCAATTAAAGACTATCCCTCTCACTAGAAGATCGGGTCATGAGAGAGATCGCCATCATGAGGGTTTCCAACCCTCACCTAAGAACACAACCTAATAGGTGCTTTTGTCGCCGTACTTGCTTCGTCGAATTCTACATAGGAAGATATTTATCTTTGCATAACGAAGATTAGACGCCACCCAATCCCTTGGAGACTTGTTCCCAATTCCCGACCTTGAAGCAATGTTTCAAAAGTCGTAGTGTGGCAAGGCCGCAAGGGCTTTTGCAATGCCTTGTGGCATGTTTCCCTCGACATGACGTGACAGTGTAACCGTTTTCCTGCCGTATCAACTTAGGTAGCATATGACCAAAAGATTTATTACTAAAATAATATTTTAGAGTTTAATTTTAAATTTTCAAAAAGGTTAAAAAAAATTTCATGAGTGCGTGTGCTAGGCTGCTAGTAGCTATTTTCATTTTCCCTTACAATTATACACCCATCATTCACAAATATAAATATTTCTCGCATGTAAAATCTATCCAAAATATTGTATGTCAAGAATACTGCTTCCCAAATCTGTTATCCTGATGATTTCCTGTATTTATTGCTCTTTCATAGCCGCATCATCTAGCGTTATCTTTCCCAGTAAAGTAAAACACCCGGGGATGTAAAAGTGATTTCACTTAAATCTTAATCTAGTTAATCTGTGTTAGAGCTTCTAAAAGTTACTAGTCCTGTGAGAAGCAATCGAGCAGCACAATATTGAATGCGGTCATTACCTATCCGCGCAACATCACGCCATCAAGGCATAATTACATTCTATAAAAAATAAGCGAGTTAATTGTGTAAGACACAGCGGCAGCTTGTGACAATTAGAATGTGTTTGTACTGTTGTATATTTGTCTATTGGCCATTGCTTATGGGTTCTATCTCGGCTGTTGCGTTGCTGGTGCCTTCGAACCTTGGCCATTGCAGCTGCCTCTTCACCAAGGCCGTGTAGATGCCGTCGCGGCTGAGGAGCTCGTCGTGCGTGCCGCTCTCCACTATCTGGCCGTCGGAGATGACGGCGACGGTGTCGGGGCTCTTGACGGTGGACAGCCGGTGAGCTATCAGAAGAACGGTCCTCCCTTTCATCAGAGTGTCTATTGCATCCTGTGACATCAAGGAAGAACCATGTCATATTCTGGCATATTTTACCTTCAGAATCATATGAGAAGGCCGAGAGGGATATGCAAACCAGACATCGTCGAGCTCAACCTCCCCATCGTTTTCACTGGAATAAACGAAATGTAAAAGACGATAGGTAGAACAAAACAGGAATGCTGATATACCATTAGAAACATAATTTGTTGGGCATCTGTCCCCGGAATTTGCCATTGAGGAAACACGGTCCAGAAGTTGAAATACTCGGCGGCTTGCGCCCGATTCATCAGACATATCTAAACAGATCTAAACCAAAAAGGAATAAAAAAATATACAAATTTTAACAGAAAATATCAAACCAGAAATAATAAAAAAAGAGCAATACAAGATGGCTCGGTTCAGTGGGAAAACCGGCATACAAATCAGTCCCAGAGTAAGTCTCATAAATAATAATAAAAAAAGAGCAATACCAGATGGCTCGGTTCAGCGGGAAAATCGGCATACAAATCAATCCCAGAGTAGTAGATACAGAGAGAGACCTGTGATTTGGTCTGTTGAGCTTGAATATTACCAAGTCGTCACTGCCATCGCATCGCTTGCATAATAGAACAGCTTGAAAAAAAAAGAACAAAACGAGACAAAAGAAATTGCAGGATGTAGCAAAAAATCAAGTCCTCACTGCCATTGCATCGCTTGCATAATAGAACAAAACAGCCGTGAAAAAAAAGATCAAAATGAAACAAAAGAAATCGCAGGATGTAGCAAAAAGTGCAGAAGGATAAGCAGATCTGGCTGTGCTAGGAAAAGCGTCTACAGGGGAGGAAAGAGGAGGAGATTTGCTGCAGCGGGAGGAAAGAGGAGATTTGCTGCAGCAGTGGAAGTAACTCTCAAGCCTGGCAGGGGGAAAGCTCTTAGGCGGCAACTGCGAATGTCTTGAGAAACAAAACTTGATTATAGCATCATTTGCAATGCAGAACACTAACTTACACAGAGCAAAAGAACACAAATAGGAATATATAAAGAAAATGGCTCAGACATCCAAGGAAGGAATCAACAGCATTGGCTCTCAAGAAAATAAATACAAAAACCAAAAAAGTTGTTACTTCAAATAAATCAAATGTAATCACAGAAACCGGCTCTGTAGACCGATGGAGATGCAGTCCCAGGTTCCTATCAACATGTGAAACGCCAGAAACCAACTCTGTTTTGGCCTAATCAAAGCATCACCGGTCAAAGCCGTAGCTACAGGTGACGTGGCATCAGGCCTAAACAATCACAAAAATAACAGATGCATATTTTAGATTATATGAGACAAAGCTACGCACAATCCCTCAGAGACCCGTTTAAAATCACACACACAGCCGAATTAAACCAATTGCAAATGGGTACTCCATCCCAGACCAAACCACAAAGGTTATGGTCGAAGGATGGACACTTGCAAAGGAGAAAAGCAGCTGCTGTTTACAGTGTCATACGGCACTTCCTATGGTCTTAGATTCCTCACCGGGACCAGGTTGCAACTCATAATACATGAACAGAATTTAGATCTATATAACCTACAACATTATTGGATTAAGCCTCAGGAAGCCAGACAAATGTCGTCATTTGATAATCCGACGGTAATTCCAACAATATGCTAATCATCACAGGCTCAAAATCATAGATGTAGGAAGCAGAAACAATTATAAAACACGCAAGATTGGATGAAAGAATATAAAGTGGATATTTAAAGCATCATCAGAAAGAAAAGCCTTCTCATTCACAGTGTGACTGCACTGTGTCAGAAGGTGTCCTAAGATTGTTATAAGGTTTCATCCTCTGATACTGTAGAAATTCCACATAAACTATAAACGATAAAGGATATGTTCTGTGACTGGATTCAGATGCAGAGATGTGTAACGTCATATGGACGACAAAAGCCGTCCTCTGATCAAGTGTTGGATTATGCATCAATTACCTCCTCACAATCCAAACAGATCTAAGAAAACAATAAAAAAAACATAGAAATAATAAGAACAAATTGGAGGAGGATTTCATGTTACTCGGTGGTGGCTTTAATAATTGGTTCGATTCTGCCAGCGAGCGTCCTCAATGCCTTCAGAAGAGGGAGCATAATATCCTCATCGCAACAGCCTCCTCGAATGCAAAGAACACAGATCTAAACCGAAATGGAATAAAAAAATATACAAATTTTAACACAAAATATCAAACCATAAATAAATAAAAAAAGAGCAATACAAGATGGCTCGGTTCAGCGGGAAAATCGGCATACAAATCATTCCCAGAGGAGTAGACCCAGAGAGAAAGACCTGTGATTTGGTCTGTTGAGCTTGAATATTACCGAGTCGTCACTGCCATCGCATCGCTTGCATAATAGAACAGCGTGACAAAAAAAAGATCAAAACGAAACAAAAGAAATTGCAGGAAGTAGCAAAAATTCAAGACCTCACTGCCATTGCATCGCATGCATAATAGAACAAAACAGCCATGAAAAAAAAGATCAAAATGAAACAAAAGAAAACGCAGGATGTAGCAAAAAGTGCAGAAGAATAAGCAGATCTGGCTGTGGTAGGTAAAGCGTCTACAGGGGAGGAAAGAGGAGATTTGCTGCAAGAGGAGGAGATTTGCTGCAGCGGGAGGAAAGAGGAGGATATTTGCTGCAGCAGTGGCACTAACCCTCAAGCCTGGAAGGGCGAAAGCTCTTAGGCGGCAACTGCGAATGTCACGAGAAACAAGCCTTGATTTTAGCATCACAAGGCATCCATCACAGCCCAAATACTTTTCAGTAAACATGAATGTCCAAACTGGCAATCAAATTAATTGGAGATAATGAATTAAAAAATGGGCAAAACAAATTATTTAAAGAGGATAGAGTTGGTGTTGCTGTGCATCAGACATCCAAGGAAGGAATTAGCAGCACTAGCTCTCAAGCCTGGCAGGGCGAAAGCTCTTTGGCGGCAACTGCGAATGTCATGAGAAACAAGCCTTGGTTATAGCATCATTTGCAATGCAGAACACTAACTCACACAGAGCAAAAGAACACAAATAGGAATATATAAAGAAGATGGCTCAGACATCCAAGGAAGGAATTAACAGCATTAGCTCTCAAGCCTGGCAGGGCGATAGCTCTTAGGTGGCAACTGCGAATGTTATGAGAAACAAGCCTTAAATTTATCGTCATTGCCATACTATTAAGGATTTGTAAGAAAATAAATACAAAAACCAAAAAAGTTGTTACTTCAAATAAATCAAATGTAATCACAGAAACCGGCTCTGTAGACCGATGGAGATGCAGTCCCAGGTTCCTATCAACATGTGAAACGCCAGAAACCAACTCTGTTTTGGCCTAATCAAAGCATCACCGGTCAAAGCCGTAGCTACAGGTGACGTGGCATCAGGCCTAAACAATCACAAAAATAACAGATGCATATTTTAGATTATATGAGACAAAGCTACGCACAATCCCTCAGAGACCCGTTTAAAATCACACACACAGCCGAATTAAACCAATTGCAAATGGGTACTCCATCCCAGACCAAACCACAAAGGTTATGGTCGAAGGATGGACACTTGCAAAGGAGAAAAGCAGCTGCTGTTTACAGTGTCATACGGCACTTCCTATGGTCTTAGATTCCTCACCGGGACCAGGTTGCAACTCATAATACATGAACAGAATTTAGATCTATATAACCTACAACATTATTGGATTAAGCCTCAGGAAGCCAGACAAATGTCGTCATTTGATAATCCGACGGTAATTCCAACAATATGCTAATCATCACAGGCTCAAAATCATAGATGTAGGAAGCAGAAACAATTATAAAACACGCAAGATTGGATGAAAGAATATAAAGTGGATATTTAAAGCATCATCAGAAAGAAAAGCCTTCTCATTCACAGTGTGACTGCACTGTGTCAGAAGGTGTCCTAAGATTGTTATAAGGTTTCATCCTCTGATACTGTAGAAATTCCACATAAACTATAAACGATAAAGGATATGTTCTGTGACTGGATTCAGATGCAGAGATGTGTAACGTCATATGGACGACAAAAGCCGTCCTCTGAAGTGTTGGATTATGCATCAATTACCGGAAAAAACATAAGAAATAATAAGAACAGAACTAAGAAAACAATGAAAAAACATAGAAATAATAAGAACAAATTGGAGGAGGATTTCAAGTTACTCAGTGGTGGCTTTATTAATTGGTTCGATTCTGCCAGCGAGCATCCTCAATGCCTTCAGAAGAGGGAGCATAATATCCTCATCGCAACAGCTTCCTCCAATGCAAAGAATACAGATCTAAACCGAAAAGGAATAAAAAAATATACAATTTTTAACACAAAATATCAAACCAGAAGTAATAAAAAAAAGAGCAATACAAGATGGCTCGGTTCAGCGGGAAAATCGGCAAACAAATCACCGAAAGTTAGAACTAACATATTAGTGGCACAGCTGAAAACAAAATAAGAGATCACCCAACATGCAGAGCTACAGGCACCCCAAACAAGCAATTTCGCATCAAGGGGTTTGTACTGAAGAAAATGGATGATGTTATGAGCCTCAGAGATCTTGGTGGTATGAGATCATCAACTGGGAATCCCCATCAAGAGTAGCAAATATTTAGCCTACATCACAGGCCCATATCAAAATCAGACAATCGCAACTTAATAATTACATAATCATTCCCATAAAACTCTGAAGAAAATCATTTGTAGCTAGTGGAATAAATATATCAGCAAACATCACAATTGGAAATTAAGATAAAATTTTACAGCAAGGAATATAAAAGTTTACAGTCAGAAATGTCATGATCTGTCAGAAGTAGCTGGTTGTTAAAATCATATTTGGAAATTCAATGGGAATCCGTCTGATTTTCTTTATCACCCAGATCATGAGCATTTCACCACAAAAGAAATATATGAACCATATAAATTAACCACCGCAAAACCAGCAACTATAACAAGGCAATCTAACAAACTAAGGATCATCACAATTGAAAAAATACAATCTAGTGCCTTATTTTAGCTCCATTTCATTTCATGAAGGTATCCAGTTAATCGACGGAACAAGCATTACTAAAAACTACTAAATGAATGGCCCGATCTATAAATCTACCGCTGGTAAACAGTCCAATCACAACAATTACCACACAGCTACTCCTTGGAGGAATGGAAACTTACCCTGATGGTGTCATAGTAGTTCCAGCCAACCTCCTTGGAGAGCTGGCCGAGGAGGCAGTACTTGTGCCCAGGCTGCAGCCTCAGAACCCTACAATTCGGCACCAAACAAACACCATTAGACCAATCGCTCGTGCACAATTACAATAATCACAAAAAGAAAATATCCAAACAACAAGCGAATCCGACGTACTTGAGCGCGACGGGAATGACCATGCGCTTGGTCCTGTCGTACGGCCGCGTCACGCACTCGTACGCCTTCAGCCTTGCCAGCGCCGCCTCTCCCCTCTTGGTCTTGTGCAGGATCATGCTGCGGGGGATTCACCACGCCGCCGACGGAAAATCAGAACGGAATCGAAATGACAAGGGGAAAACGGAGAGAAATCCACGGATCCGTGCAGCTTCGGGGTTTCTTTTGCTTACCCGCGGACGGTGCGCCAGAGGATCTTGGCGGGGGAGCGGAAGTGGATGGGGCCATGGGAGGGCTTGGTGTTCATCCTCTTGCGGAGGAAGCGGGGTACTTCATCTTCTGGCGGACGAGGCCGCCGGACATGCAGATCTCCTCGCAGCGGACGACCACCACGCGCTGCCCGTTGAGGAGCTCCTTGGCGATGATGGAGGCCAGGCGGCTGAGCATGTGGTGGCGCGCGTCCACCACCACGCGCGGCGCGCACACGCCGGAGCCGGACACCATCTTCGACTTACCTCTCCTCTCCTGGAGGCCGCGGCGGCGGCGGCGGCGGCGGCGGCACTAGGGTTTGGAGGGGTGGCAGGGGTGGATGCGGAATGGGAGAGGAGTGGGACGCTAGGGTTTCTTATTTATAGATCCTCTCGGTTAGGGTGTCACGCTTGCGCTCCTTATTGGGCCGGTTAGTGGGCCTCTTCTGCTGCAATGCAGTTTCATGGCCCAACACGCTTTGCAGAATGCTTTGGCTCTAAAAGGAACGGCTCTAAAATAGATATGCCTCTCCTCTTTGCGTGAGCAGGTAATTGATTCCAAGCAACCGTATAAAAAAGTGAAAATATTCAAAGGAACACGTTCTTGGGTTTCAGTTTGGGAAGATGTGTATTTTTTTTCAGGTGAGCTGAGTCTACACTTTAAGTGGGCAGGTAATTGATTTCAAACATTTGCACTGTAAAAAAGAGAACAAAAAAAATCAAAGAAACACAAATTTGTATTTTTTCGGTTTGGAAAAATATAGTTTTTTTTCTCAAAGGTTCAGTATTGCAGTTCAAACGGAAAATTCGAAGTACATGTAGACGAGCAAGATGCTAAATCTGCACATTTCATGCTGAAAGACTGGAAGTAGAAACTGAATAAACATTGAGCAGCAATGAACATTGAGGATTTGAGGAACTGGTCAGGTCCATGGCAGTGTGACAACGTATTCATTCATTCATTCATTCATTCAAGATCATCGTACAAAGCTAGAACATGGTGCAAAATCCTCTGATCCTACGTACACTGATTTCAATCTTTTTTCCAATATGCTTTTAAAGTAGCGTATACAAGGGTACCATAACAGAGTATAACTTTCCGCCTGGTCTGGAGTTGGAACAACCATCAGAAGATCGACATACAAGCTGTAGAGCAAATTCCTATATTAAATGGAGAATTTGGTCCTTGGGAAATAGTATTAAGAGGCAGAGGTATACAATAGTGTTAATCATGGTATATAATAACTCTACCCAGAAGGTACATAGGAGTACCTTCTCATTAACACTGCAATACCTATACGTCGCAAAAATATCCCATGGACAGGAAAAAGGAAAAATAATCAGAGAACTAATATTCCTATAACTCAGGAAATAGAGTAACTAGCTAGCTATTTGGGCATAGAAGCTCCAGTGTGGATCACTCTGTGTGATGAAAGGTTGGCCAAATGGATTGTTGCGAACGTAGCACTCGACATCTTCTGCAACTGTGAGGTTCTCCAGATAAACACGAAGATCTCCACCAGGGCCTGCATTGCAATTCACAGCGTGAATAAGATGTATTACTCTGGAAGATAAGGCATCTACAAATATGAAATGATCACATACCCAATGAATTATCGTTGCTGTTAAGATAACTGTAGGGTTGAGGGAAAATGGCAGTATATGGCTGCAGAACACAGACATGAAAAAAAATCAATAAGGCAAATATATTGTTCAAATGAAGTGGTATGTGAAAGAGAATAAAGCTAATACCGGATTACGCAGTGCCTTGTAAGGAGAATCATCCACAAGTAACGTATTAGAAGGCGAATAGTACCCCTGCTCCCACGGTAGATCAGGTTCTTCCTTGTTCCACAGTTTCCTCAATTCCTTCAGTACCAATGGTTTGTGAATGTTCTCCAATGTTTTGTGTCCAGTAAATGTGCATTTAGACATGTCCTGCCCATTATGTTAGATATGATCATGAAGGTTCCAGGGTAAAAATAACTTGCAGTAGACTAATAGAGACACAGTCACCAAAATGTTAGATATGACCTACCCAACAAAATTGTAGCAAAGGTTTGAAATCTCTCATGATGATATCAATGACTGAATCAACATTCTGCCTGGAGAAATGAGAGTTACACAGTAAGTACAGTTGAAGCAATGATGGGAAAGTAATAAAAGATAGATATGGACAAGAGATCATACTTTTTTCTCGAGGACCATATGCCTAGCTCAAAATTTTGTAAGCAAAAACTAAGAAAATCGTGGCAGTAAGGTCTTCGGAAGACTGGTAGGGAGGTATATTTTGAGCATTAACATCTTGTGTAACAACTCTAGAACAATATTTTGCAATAATAATAATGGATGATGGTACAAGTAAATTCACCTAGTTTGCCTCGAACCTTTGCATCAGCCATATGGGAATTGTGGTAATCTTGGTTGATGTCCGCAAGCAAACCATTAAGATCTAGAATAAGAAGTTTTTTCTTCCGAAACCCTGTCAAGGATACTCTTGGTAACAAGGTGATTGGAGGCATTTGCTGATATGTCAGAGGTAAACTTGAAGGCCTTATGAAGTTAGCACTATTGTGTGTTGATAAGTAAGCTTCTTCTGTCATGCGCAGTTCATTTCTCTCTACATTGGTATAATCCATATGTCTTCCATAATCATATTCCCATTTCCCCATGGTACTTAATCCATAAATGTTTAGATCACGATGAACATCTGATACACCATAAGGAGGGATATTTCCTGTATGGAAGAAGTTAAAACCTTGATTGAATGGATCGAATGCATTCATTGGGTGTACAGGAGGAAAACCCATAAACTGGTTGCCTATGTAACCCCTAACATGTGATGGATGCAGAAAATGGCTGTGCAGGGTATAAGGTTCTCTCATAAAAGGTCCTATCCTCTGGTTCTCCTGTACACTGTAAGGGTTGTAGCTAGCATTTGACATGCCGGTAAAACCATCACCGACTGTGCTTTGACAAACTCTCTCTTCAGTTGTGGAGTGTAGGCCGTCGATCCTGACATTTGCATCAAACCTAGAATCTTGAAGTGGCATGGAAGATGTATCATGATCTGTAGTTTTCCTGGTGTCGAACATGCAATGTTCTGAATTCCCTGCTGAGTTAGCATTCTTCACTTCTGGACGCTTTGGATTGCTATTCTCATTTGAATGCACCAACTGACTGGACGAACTTTGCACTGATTCTGCGCACAAATTTGCTTCCAAATCACAACCTGCTTTCTGGGGCAAATCTCCTTGAGTTGAAAAGGCACGTTCCTTGTAATTTTCAGATTTGCTAGTAGAGATGTCAGGTAAGCATCCTTGAGCATCAGCGTGCTCCTTTCCATTATTTTCTGCAAAGAAAAAAGGTAATCTAATCAGGTAGTAGCCTTGAACCTCTTAATACTAGAACTTAGAAATTTCCAAACAGAGTTTCTGAAACTCAAACAGATATCAGAAAAAGCAAAGCATGCCTTCTTCTCACACAACAGAGGGTTTCGCTTTCACGGATGCTAGGCTACCTCTCTAGATTTGATCGAACCGCAGAATAAACGTCTATTATTAGCGGGAGAGAGAGAGAGAGAGAGAGGGAGAGAGAGATGAAACCCGAGCAACAACGACAGCGCGTCGCAACTCGCAACGCGGTTGGTAGTTACCTGAGGCAGGGGATCCTCCCCGCTTCTTCCTCGCGGCGGCGCGCTTCCGCCGCTGCCTGCGCTGCTGGTTCCGCCGCTTCGACGACGACGACGAGGCGGCGCCGCCGCCGCCCTGGAGCATCACCATCGGGAGCATCGGCGGGGTTCTCTCTAGATCTAAGCCCCCGGGGAGAAGAAATCGAGGGGGAAGAGAGACGAGGAGGAGCTTACCGAATTGCGAGTCGTTAACGTCAGGGCAGAGGAGGAAGAAATGTCAGAAAATGCTTTTTTTGCATCGTGCTCCCCGAAATCCGAGTGGCGGGCGGGAGGCGGAAGGAAACAATTCACCTTTTCCAAATCCATTTTACAGGCAATGCAAACACCTCTCGAGAAGCTAGGATCTTCATTTCTTCCGCATCTGCACCATGCCATATAAATTTCCATAAAGGTAGCAGCATGACTCTCGTATGCATAGCTCCCCTTGAGGTTGAAATGGAACTATTTAGGCTTAGGAGTGATCCTCTACTGGTACTTTATCGAATATGAGCCTATTTTCACTCAATCGTCAAGTTTTTGCTTTTCCTATATAGAGGAGAGATCTACTCTCATACCGTGCAAAAAAAAAAAAGCCTACTATTTGGTTGGTTTAATAGAAAAAAAATCCTTTGTTTATGAGATATGATATATTTTATGTAAGTGACAACAACAAGGTTGATTCGTCTAAACGTATCTTATGCCCTGGCTAGTTTACTGAAATTAAACAACCAAACCCATTAAAAGGTGTTTTTGTTACCATACTTGCTTCGCCAAATTCTACATAGGAAAATTGACAATATTTATCTTTGCATAACAAAGATTATACGCCACCCAATCCCTTAGAGATTTGTTCTCGATTCCCGACCTATAACCATAGAGTGGAATAGTGGATTGAAGCAATGCTTCCAAGCTAGTAAGGCCGTGTTTAGTTTCAAAATAATTTTTCAAAATTTTAACTTTTCCATCGCATCAAAACATTTTTACACACACAAACTTCCAACATTTCCATCACATCGTTCCAATTTCAACCAAACTTCTAATTTTAGTATGAATAACATAGCCTGAAAAACCGTAGTGAAATACGCAATCCATTTTTAGCTGGGACGGCGGAAGGACGCCGTCTGAATTTCATTATCATTAGATAAAATGCACTGTTCATTATGTCAGGTAGGAAACTTATTAGTACTGGTTTCAGGATGTACGAATTATGCAATTCGGACGAAACTCTGAGAGAAAGCAGCAAAACTGATTACTACTGCCTCCGTTTTTTAATAGATGACGCCGTTGACTTTTTCTCACATGTTTGACCATTCGTCTTATTCAAAAATTTTATGTAAATGTATAAAATATAAATCACACTTAAAGTACTATGAATGATAAAACAACTCACAACAAAATAAATTATAATTATGTAAATTTTTTAAATAAGATGAATGGTCAAACATGTGAGAAAAAGTTAATGGCGTTATCTATTAAAAAACGGAGGGAGTACTTGACTAACGCCCACAGTCAAATCAGCTGTTGATCAGTTCTCATTCAACTTCCTATTGCCTTGGCCATGAACAACAGGAACAAGGTGCTGGCTCTGAAGGCACAAATTTTTTTTGCAGGAATTGTAAACAAGTATTGTGCCATCAACAAGCACGAACATATGGTATGGTACCAATAAACAAGTATCAAAAAGACATTCAGGCAGTAGCAAAACAAACCCAGCTTGTGAACATGACACTATGGCACTTATAACCTGATCTCTCAGATCAGCAGCCTGGCAAAAAAAAAAAAGTCCAGCTAGCTTCCGCACCACAAGACTCGTGTTTCTGCAAACTGTCATGATGTCATCCACTCCCTCCATTGCCGGCAAACAACAAAACAATGCACAACTTAGATGGATGACAGTAAACACTACACAACCTAGATGGATGGTAGGAAACAGTACACAACTTCGATGAATTTACTGGTACTAGATGGACTAAGAGCAGATACAATAGTGCTATTAGGAAGGCTCCAAAACTTGTTAATCAGCCTAAAACGAGATTAAGGAAAGAAAATCGCAGATCGAGAAAGAAACCAGCGCTTGTTCTGGCGCCAGCGCTTGCACAGCGTCCCACGCTGTATCGGCCAGGAGATACAATAAAAAAAATCGTTTGTAGGTCCTACTGTTTGTTAATTTGTTTGACCCAAGTTAGCTTATTGTATGAGTTACTCTTTAAGTTAGCTCTACCTGAGATAAAATTTTGAAGCCTACTGCTAGGTTGCACTGTTGATCTTGCTCTAAGTACTAGTAACGATAGACAAATGAAGTGTTAAGGGCTTATTCGGTTCGTAGGATTTTCAAATCGTAGGAATAGGGAAAACATAGGAATAATACAGGAATGCATGTGCAAACCTATGGATTGGAAAACATAGGAAATTTTCCTATGGCTGGGTTGCAAACAATCCAAAGGATTGAAAACATTGGGTTGGAATGGATTATTTTTTTCCTTTGTTTTCCCCCCTAAAAGTGGAGGGATAGGAATTTTTCCTTTCATGCATTCCTTTGAAACAAATGATAGTATAGTGCTCATTCCAAAGGATTGAATATTCCTGTACTTTTCCTTTACGAATCCTTTGAAACGAATAAGCCCTAAAAGGATATTCAACCATTCAGGCAGTAGCAAAACAAACCCAGCTTGTGAGCACGAAGTGATGGGAAAGTGATTTTATTCCTTGAGGGGATATCTCCTTGTTTCGCGCATGCCACCTAAATAATCATTAAAAAATATGAAAAAATAGTAACATAGATTAATATAAAATATAACATTGTACAAACATGTAAGTTTAAATTCAATTTCTACATGTTATAAAAAAATAACAAATATAGTTGTAAATGTGTGATAACTTTTTTCAGTTTAATTTGTTATTGGAGCGATATATTTAGTATTAATCTATGTTGTTATTTTTTTTAGAAAAATGATAACTATATATATATAACATGCAAATAACAAGGGGATATCCTTGAGGGATGAAAATCCACATCACGAAGTGATGGTAAGTTGGCGACCTGACCTCTCTAACTAGCACCTCAAGACTGACATGCTCTGAATTGATCTCACAAGTCTTCATCTGATCTCTGTTTTGAATGATATCCTCCGCTCCCTCCATTGCTGGACAGCAAAAGTACACAATCTTGATGGCCTCAGTTTAAAATTGTTGGGCAATACTGAAAAGGAAAAAGTACGAAATATCCCCTGAACTATCGCGGTCGACTGAATTACCCTCTAAACTTAAATACCGGATATTTTACACCCTAAACTATACATACCGGACAAACGACCCCCTGAACACTGTTCTGGGCGGTTTTGATTTCAGCTATCACACGTGGCGCCAACGTGGCAGCCTAATCAGCAAAAAAAAATTAAAAAAAATCCCTGGGCCCACCTGTCATCCAACTTCTCCCAGCTCCCTTGCGCTCTCTCTCTCGTGCGCGTACTCGGACCGCCAGCGGCGGAGCTCGCTCGCGCGGCTGGGGGCGGAGGCGAGCCGGTTCCCCCAAATCCAGCCACCGCCGCCCTCTTCTTCCCTTTGGCCGCCCGCGGAGGAGGCAGCCGGAGCTCATGGTGGACGGCGGCGCGGGGATGGGAAGATGGCGACGGCGCGGGGACGGGAGGTGTGCGGGGTCGGCGACGGCGAACTTCTTCGCGCCGCCCTGGGAGGAACGAGGCGGAGGCCCAGCCGCCGCCGGTGAGGAACGAGGCCGGAGACGGAGGCGGTGGAGAGGAAGACCGGCGTCGTGTGGTGGTGAGCGCGAAAGTGACGGCGAGCGCGGAAGGACCTGTCCGCGAGCGTGGCCCGCACCAGCGCGGCGGGGGAAGGGAGGCGGAGGAGGTCATCGCCGAGCACCTCGACGCTGCCCATCGCCGGCCCTCGCGCGCCGACCGCAAGCGCCGCTCGACCTGCGCCCGCGCGGCCGCCACCTCGACGCCGCCCGTCGCCAGCCCTCGCGCGCCGACCCCCGCGCCGCTTGACCTGGAACCGCGCGGCCGCCACCTCAACGCCGCCCGTCCGATGCTTTGTGGATAGCCGACTGGCGCCTTCGCCGCCGGCCAATCCGGCGACCCCTCCCGCCGCCTGCCGGAACCCGAACCGGTAGTTGGCGTTCATCTGGCTGGCGAGCAGCTCGGTGGCGGAGGGCCCCGTTGGACGCTGCGATGGGAAGTTTAACATCTCCGGGAACGCGCACGATCCATGCCCGGCCGGCGCCTCTGCGTGGTCGTACATGGCGGCAGGCTGGGCGTGCTCATCGCCGTCGAGCAAGCCATGGCCTCCCCTCTCACCCGGCCGGCGGGTCGAAGCCCTGCTGCACCCTCAGGCCTCAGCTCGTCGAGGCGGCTCTGCTGCGCCAAGTGATGTTGCTGCTGCTCGTGCTGTAGCCAGGGAAGTCGAAGGCCTGTTGCTGCTGCTGTTCCTATGCCGGCGATGGTCATTTGGCCAACAAGCTCCTCTTATTTCTCTGCAGCTACCTGAGCTCATCACCACAAGAAACCGGATGGCAGGCTGCCGGCGGCGAGCGCCCATCGCCTCGCCCGTCCCCCCGCGCCACTGCCCACGGCGCGTCCGCGCGCGCTGCCGCCCACCGCCCGTCCGCAGCCGCGTGCACGGGAGAGAGAGAGAGAGAGAGCGCGACCGAGGAGAGGGAGACCAGGAAGGAAGGGAGATGAAATGTGGGCCCAAGGAGTCTTTTTCTGACTAGATTGCCACGTTGGCGCCACGTGTACAAGCTCAAATCAAAACTGCTCAAAGTATCGAGGGGGGTAATTCGTCCGGTATTAAAAGTTTAGGGTGCGCTATATCTGGTTTTCGGGTTAGGGGGGTAATTCAGCCAACCGTGATAATTCAGGGGGGTAATCCGTACTTTTTCCTACTGAAAATAATGTTTTGCTACACTAAAAATGCAAAATAATATTCAGCTTACAATCTGCCTTACATGAACCCTTTTCGTGTTCCTTGTTCCGGCAATAGTGAATGGTGAATATTTTAATGTGAAGTAAGTCTTCTTTTGCAATGTGTAGAGTGGGATAAAAGAGAGGTACAGAAGTACAGGAGAGGAGACAAGAAAATTTGGGGACGATAAGTAATTTGTTTTGATTCAGCCTGTGTCACCTATCAAGATATTGGTCTATAAATTCAAGTTGTGATGATAGCAGAAACATTCAAAATGGTGTGCTAGAAGCCTAGAAAGATTTGGGATTTGGGAAGAGGATGTTAAGAACGTAAGACCAACTGTAGGAGGGGAGGCTTATAGCAGAACATATGTGGTTTAGTTTCAATTCAGGGCTTAAACCTGTTTTAGTTCGATACATTCAATTGTAGCAAAAACACATTTTTAACATTTAAGTGAACAGCGGTATATTTCTGAACACTTGATGGGTTAAAAGATTCAGTAGGCAGTGCCCTGGCAAAAGATTCATTAGACAAAAAAACCTCAAGTGCCGAAGGATTTTTGATACTCCTAGTTTTCTCACCTGAAAGATTGGCTGCTATGTAATGTGGAAATATTTAAAGGCATTTCTTAATGCGATAGACCGTGACAACAAAGCAACAGTCTTCGGTGAACCACCTATTAATCAAAAGGAAAAGGAAAAAGTCTATATGGAGTTTTTCCTTAACGAAAAAAACCTGCTGCATAACAAAGAAAAGGTGCTGAATCATCCAGTTTATACATACATGCCTATTCCTGCAATCATGCTCGTTGTAAATAGGGAATTCTATATCGGGGAGAAGTGCTATCTTCTAATCATCTCAAGGATGAAATACGAGCGCAAGAACTTCTACAAGATTTTCAGTTTAGTGGTACAGATTTTGCAGGGTTTTACACAACTATCCCTTCATTGCCCAAAGTCAGTCACTGTAAATTGTAATATCCTAGGGCTTTACTCCTACTTCTATATTCCAATATAAGCTAGCTACCACGTAGATTTGAATGTGTTCAGCAATGTTCAGCAAACAGAGCATTTCAACTTCATATAACTTGAAAACTACATATTTTTTACCCACAAATATCTTTGTGAGAAAGCCTGCGTGTTATACTGTAGGTCCATGCTTTCAGGAATTTCACATCATTTTTAGGCCTTTCTGAGGATATTATGTGTGATTTGCAGGCCCAGAGATGCCTCCTGACAAATTCATGTATGCTCATACTAATGTTTCTGCCTGTAGGCTGTAGCGGTTTCAGCAGCTATTCTGCAGGTTCAATGCGAAGAAATTCTAGCGTTCAAAATATAGTCCAAACAAAAAGAAAAGGATTTAGATGATTGCTCGGCTGCTTCGGCAAGCAGCAGCCTATATGCCCTTCGTAAATACCCACAGAACACTGTCCAATTCATCATACATGCTCCCACAGAAGTGCTATATAATGGATCAAGATGGTTGGGAATTCAATTGCATCAAATTGACCAAAATTATGACGCAGATAAGATTATCACACCATCGACAGATAAGCACGAATTGATATACTCCCTCCGTTACAAAATATAAGGCACAACCACCCTTAACCAAAAGACTAAGAAATAATTATTATCACCAAAAGACGCGGTGAGATCCATCCCCATCCTTCTCGAAGACGATGTCGAGAATGACGGCGGCGACACGAACAAGACTCGAAGACCTGCTGTTGTCCTCCTCGAGCTCCTGCGCACGACTCGGCCTCGTCAAGCTTCCTAAACCGATGCCGTTGCCGTCGAGCTCCAGTCGCCGTCCTCGCAGAGATAGAGAAGGGCTGTGGAAAAATATAGTATGACAAGATGGGTCCCACTTGTCATCCTCTAAGGATTGGGGGTATTTTGGTCCGTACAAAAATACGGTATGAAAAAACCTGGTCTAACCACGTCCAAGACATATACAGTGGCATGGTTCAAATTTTGCAAAATACCTATGGCACCCGGCCAATATCAGAAATAATAGTGGTATTTTTTGAATTTGGCAAAGTTGCAGTAGCATGGATCCAAATAACTTTTTTTTTATTTTCAACTCTTTTGTTTTTTAAATTACACGGTAGTCACACACATGCACACACCACTACACACACAACACCACACACACCTCCGTGAATGTATCCCTTAACACATGCTCTAAGAGATGGAAATCAGTGGTACGTCCCTGATCTCATTAAAATTCTGTTGGAAGCACACATGCATTTGCGTAATATTTATGGACACTAACATTTAAACCCTGGTGCATCCACAACTCTAACACCACACCACTGAGGGTTCTAGTTTTGGCTAATCCTTACGTTAGTCGTCACCAACAAAACAGTAGCGATTCCTTAATATTGTGTGTAGTGAGGGGATCGGGGGCGAGTCCTTTAGAGAAAAACCGTGCGTCTGAACCATCGCGCTTGAAGGAAACTAATCGTGAGTTATGTGTGTTAATCACGCGGGCCAACTGGTGGAAACAGGCCGCGTGATTCTCTCTCATTTCCTTAGTCGAGAGGTTATTTCCCAACAAATAATTCACCTTTTCCAAATCCATTCTATAGGCAATGCAAACACCTCTCGACAAACTAGTATCTTCATTTCTTCCACATTTGCACCATGCCATATAAATTCTATAAGGGTGTGTTTGATTCACGGTCAAGGTTAGATGGGATATGGCGGTTCATATTTTGTTAGATATGGCGATTTTTTGTTTGGTGGAGTGAATATGGCGATCCAGTTTTTTTTTGTTTGGTTGTAGGGATGAAGGTGGATTTGGTGATACAATTTTTTGTTTGGTTGGAGGGAGTAGGTGGATAAGCAGGTGTGGTAACCTCTCACTGTAGAGAGGGTGAGTATACCCCATCAAATTCATATATACTATAAATCACAAATTCCTAAAGAAATTACAAATTCATATAATATATATTTATATACAAATCAACATAAAGAAAAAAAAGAAAAATAACAAAGAAATAGGGGAAAAAAAGGTCTCCGGCACGCGCCTCCGCCGAGCTCGCCGCTCCCGCCGCCTCCGGGCTAGCCGTCGCATCCGGTGCCGCCCCGGAGCTCGCCTCCGGCCGCCGCCGAGCTCGTATCTGGCGCCGCCGCGGAGCTCGCCTCCTGCTGCCGCCGCTGAGCTCGCCACTGGCGCCGCCGCCGAGCTTGCCTCCCGCTGCCGCTGAGCTCGCATCCGGCGCCGCCGCCGTGCTCGCCTCCCGCCGCCGTCGAGATTCCCCGCCCGCCGGGCGGCAGTCGCCGCCCGCGGCCGCCCGGACTCGCCGCCCTCGCCACCGGGAGTCGCCGCCCGCGGCCGCCCGAACTCGCTGCCCGTCTCCCACTCCGCCCTCGAGTCCGCCTGTTGCGCCGCCGGAAGAAACCGGTGAGAAAGAGGAAAGGGATGGAGAGGAGGTGAGGGCATGCGAAGGCGCAAGTCGCTCGAGCCTGGGCCACCCCATCCGGCTGGATCGGCCGGATGCACAGAGCCAGCATCCAAAGGGAATATTCCCTATGTGGTGGCCATATCCCACTGCTGCCCTCCATCCAAACAGCCTCAAAATTTAGGCGGCCAGATCCTATCCGACCCTATCCCTGCATCCAAACACATCCTAAAGGTAGCAGCATGACTCCCGTAGCATAATTCCCCTCGAGGTTGAAATGGAACTATTAGGCTTGGGCGTGATCTTCTACTCATACTTTACCAAATATGAGCTACTTTCACTCAATCGTCTAGCTTTTGCTTTTCCTCATATAGAGGAGAGACCTACTCTCGTACCGTGCAAAAAATCCCACTATTTGATTGGTTGGGCCAATTATTAATAGAAAAATCTTTGTTCACAGCGGTTTATAAGATATGAAATATTCTATGCAAGTGGTAGCAAAAGTAATAAATAGGGCTGATTCGTCTAAACATACCTTATGCCTTGGCTAATTTACTGAAATTTAACTACTAAAACCATTAAAAGTTGCTTTTGTTGCCATTCTTGCTTCGCCGAATTCTACATAGGAAAATCCATCAACACTTATCTTTGCATAACCAAGGTTAGGCGCCACCCAATCCCTTTGAGACTTATTCCCGATTCCCGACCCGTAACCATAGAGTGGATTGAAGCAATGTTTTTAAGTTGGTAAAAAATCATAGTGTGACAAGGGCTTTTGCAACGCCATGTGGCATGTTGCCATTGACATGGCGTGACAGTGTAACTGTTATCCAGCCGTATCAACTCAGATGGCGTGACCAAAAGATTTATTTTTAAAATAATAATTTAGAGTTTATTTATAAAATTAAAATTGATACTCCCTTCATTCTCAAATATAAATATTTCTAGCATTTAAAATTTGTTCAAAATATTGTATTTCAAGAATACTGCTTCCCAAATCTGTCATCCTGATGATTTCCATATATTTATTTTTGTTATAGTCGCTATCACCTAGCGTTATCTTTCCCAGTGAAGTAAAACTAGCAAGGATGTCAAAGTGATTTCACTTCTCTACTATTATAAAAAATTTATCTTTCCCAGTGAAGTAAAACTACCAAGGATGTCAAAGTGATTTCACTTCTCTACTATTATAAATTTAAGATGTTTTTGCGGTCCGTCATCCGTGTTTAAGTCGGCTATTTAAATTGAAAATATTTTCGCGGTTCGTCATTTATGTTTGAGTCGGTTTTAATTTTATGTTTTAGTTTTAATCTATATCTCTTCTCTATCTCTACTATTATAAAAATTGAAGATATTTTTGTCGGGATTTTAGTACGTCATCCGTGTCTGAGTCGGTTTTAAGTTCGTTTGGTTTTGGAAATACATATCCGTATTTGATCCTTTTTTGAGTCGGTTTGTAAGATCATTCACTTTTGGTAATACAGAAGAAATCATATAATAAATCTGTTTAAAAAAACTTGTATGCTAACTTGAGACCATCGGACTCCTTACTGCAGCTCATGATTTTCTTAAAAAAATATATATCCAAGCGAACTTCCACAGTAAATTTCATTTTAACTAAACCATATAACAATAATAAGATTAAAATAGACTTCATCCGTTGCAACGCATGAATATTTTTTCTAGTGAACCTTAATCTTAATATGTGTTGGAGCTTCTAAAAGTATTTATATAGAGTACGGAGAGAATGAGTTACTAAGTCGTGTGAGAAGCAATCAAGCAACACAATATTGATTGCGGTCATTACCCATCCGCGCAACATCACGCCATCAAGGCATAATTACATTCTATAAAAAATAAGCGAGTTAATTGTGTAAGACACAGCAGCAGCTCGTGACAATTAGAATGTGTTTGTACTGTTGTGCGGGACTGCGTGGCATTTTCAGAGTGGATGCATTCATATCCGTTTACATTCAGTGGATCATCAGGAAACGGTGTCCACCTGCCCGGAGAAGGGACAAAAATCAAGCATGCAGAAGAGGCTATATTTGTCTATTGGCCATTGCTTATGGGTTCTATCTCGGCTGTTACGTTGCTGGTGCCTTCGAACCTTGGCCCTTGCAGCTGCCTCTTCACCAAGGCCGTGTAGATGCCGTCGCGGCTGAGGAGCTCGTCGTGCGTGCCGCTCTCCACTATCTGGCCGTCGGAGATGACGGCGACGGTGTCGGCGCTCTTGACGGTGGATAGCCGGTGAGCTATCACAAGCACGGTCCTCCCTTTCATCAGAGAGTCCATTGCATCCTGTGGCATCAAGGAAGAACCATGTCACATTCTGGCCCTCCAAGCAAGAGATTAAGTATGTTCATATCATCATCATATGTAGGATGATAGGAATCAGGGCATCGAAGAAAGATAAGTAGATAACTGCTTGTATTTTGGAACCAGGTCAACAATTAGTAGCGCTGGAGTTTTTTTTTGGTTCGAATCAGGTCAGCAATTAGTAGAGGTACCTGAACAAGATACTCGCTTTCGGCGTCCAGTGCACTGGTAGCTTCATCCAAGAGGAGCACTCGAGGGTTCATAAGCAAAGCTCTTGCAATGGCGACTCTCTGCTTCTGCCCACCTGATAACCTGATGCCTCGCTCTCCAACTACAGTCTTGTATTGGTCTGGAAAACTGCATATGAAATTGTGGGCGTTTGCCATTTTCTGCATCCAGAAGTTAGCTAATGAGAATGTAAGATATTCCAAAAAAAAATAAGTGTACCACAGATACTTACAGCTGCATTCTCAACGTCAGCAGAGCTGGCTTTGCCCTCTAATCCGTAAGCAATATTCTCTTCGATGGAGCAGTTAAAGAGCACAGGCTCCTGACTAACAATGCTTACCTGAAATCAGACAAACATTTTCTGAACTAAGATAACCATGCACATCTATTTCTATCACGAGCTCCTAATTGTAAGAGGTTCCGAAATTATTGAAGTGAGTATTATTAAATTCTAAAGTACTTCTGGATTATATTGTTGAACCATGTTTACAGGATTTACAAGATTCCTGAATTTAAAGGACATTACGGCCAAAGATTGAAGTGCTATCAAACCAGCCATTAGGAATGCGAACCTAACAATACAACCATATGTGAAGTTACTATAGAAATACTTGTTTCCATGTTAATAACAAGTAAACAGTTCACTATATGACAAATAGTTGCACAAACGTTACCTTCCTGTGGAGAAACTGATGTGAAATCTCTGGCAAAGGCACTCCATTAAGCAAGATTCTTCCTTTTAGAGGGTCATAAAACCGTTCAATTAAATTTGCTATTGTAGTCTGCAAAAATGTGATGTTCGAATTGTAAAGTGCAATTGAAAAACAAATTCATCAGCCAAACAACATGCCAAGTAATTCGCATATAGGAAAACAGTCCTTACTTTCCCACCACCACTTGGCCCAACAAGAGCTACCTTTGAACCTGGTGCTAACTTCAACGTTATTCCCTGCAAATTGATGGCATTAGATAAAATCTTAAGCTGATATATGCAATGTGGATTTTGCCATAGTTGAAAAAAAAAGTTCCATGCTCATGGTAAACCTTTTGAAAGATTGTATACATATCATTTTAATGTCATTACTTATTTTATGAGTTCAGGCATATAATTATTTAACCCACATGCAATCTAAAACTTTTAGATATTTCAGGTCAAACCTATCCATTTCTTCCATATAAAACGGCTACAATGACAGGAAACTGATACTCTATTTGGTAAAGTTTGTAGTAGATATTGCTGTTATGTTGCGGATAAATCATGGTAAAAGATCTGAAACGGAATGTTAAACTTTTTTTTTTCAGAAAAATGAACCAATGATACTAAAAGAACAAGAATTATAAGCGATGCAATTTCAATGGCTAGCTTTTTATTGACATGTCCACACCATGCTAGGAAAATTATCAAATCTTCAAAACTCTAAGTTATCATATCAGCTGTGAGTCTGCAAAGTAATGCGTTGAGAAAATATTATACCTTCAGAATCATATGAGAAGGCCGAGAGGGATATGCAAACCAGACATCGTCGAGCTCAACCTCCCCATCATTTTCACTGGAATAAACGAAATGTCAAAGACGATAGGTAGAACAAAACAGGAATGCTGATATACCATTAGAAACATACTTTGTTGGGCATCTGTCCCCGGAATTTGCCATTGAGGAAACACGGTCCAGAAGTTGAAATACTCGTCGGCTTGCGCCCGATGCTTTCATTACAGTTGTGTATAGTCCTGACAAGGCAGAGACTGACGACCCAACTGCATGCACAAGAGATATAATTGTTCAGAAAGATCAAAACATACCGAACATGATGGCTAGTGACGACTTCTAGATGTGAAGTTATATAATATATGGTATCATTAGGTCCAGTAACACAATACCAACAAAACTGAACAATACCTGTGAGGCTGTACAAAATGAATGATGTGAGAGAACCAGTTGTCATGTAACCGTTGATGGTTAAGTTAGCGCCATAAATAACTACAATGACCACTGATAGGGTTGATGCTGCATTGAGCCCTCCAGAAAACATGCCAACAACTTTCTACAAAAGAATGCGTTGAATCAGATCGATTGTGCCATAGCCCATAAGTCGCTGATTTTACATTAATGGTAGTGTACTCACAGCTTGCTTGAGACCAAGTTTCAGTGTCTCATCTACTTTCTCACCATATCGTAAGACTTCATGACTCTCCTGAGCAAACGATCTTACTGTGCGAATGGCACCAAAAGATTCCTGAAAACAATTAGATAGATTTGTCAAGGAACAAAAATGAAGAGCCTAGGATTTTACTTCTACCATATGCTAGCAATCAAACTAAAACACATATTTGGTTTTTATATTTGGTGATAGCACCTAAGAAAAAAGATTCAATAAAACAACTAACATGCTCAAATTCTCAATGAATTACAATGGGATGTTCTGATGCTACAAACCTCGGCTATGGATGAAGCAACAGCAGCTGCTGCCTGTGTCTGATGTGAAAGTTCACGAAGAAAGCGTCCAAATTTGCGCACAGCAATTGATATAACCGGAACAATTACAAGTGCCAGCACTGTGAAGAAAGTAGGAATGAGGTTTACTTCAATTTTACAGAGAACACACATACACAGTGAGACAGTAATTGTATAAAATCAAAAGACAAACAAACTTTAGTGATTTGAAAGGAAAATAATGCTAATCTGAAAAGTTAAGTTAAGCATATGAAGCCAAAGTGCATAATTAAGCCTCACAAAACCAAAATAAAATACCAACGAGTTCTTTAAATATAGCAAAAAAAACATTTGGAATTAATGAACTTACATGTTAATTTCCATGAAGTTGCAAACATAAAACCAAGACCAATAGATGTAGTAGTAATATTGCGCAATGCTTCTGAAAGGTTAGTTGTAGCAGCATTCTTTATTATTTGTGTATCTTCAGAAAGCCTGCTTAATAGCTCTCCCGTTCTAGTGACATCAAAAAATGCTATTTCCTGTGTTTGCACAAGATAAGCTGTTGAGAATGAATATAGCTGCATGCAATACTTCTTTAACACTGAAAAAATTTCGATGGAAGTAAGGTACTTGCCTGATTTACTAGATGACTAAACAAGTCCTTCCTCAGTCGAGCAACTACTCTCTCACTAGCAGAATTGAATAGCCATGCCCGAAGCGCTGTGCAAACTGAACTGAAACAGGGGCAGTTGACTGATAAAATTTCCGTAAATAATACCACTTTTGTTTATCACATTAGCGTTAATTACTTTCTAAAAATGCGAAGTATTAGATATTAATGGTTTAATAATTACTAATTAAAAATTGCAGCATGTTAGACCTACCAAATTTGTACTGAACAAACGAAAGCTGGTGATGACATAGACAGAGTGCATCTTTACAATATTAATTCAAGGTTTTCAAGAAGATACCCAGTTACGACGATTATGACAATATACAATATTGTGCCCGTCACATCATCCAGGGCTTGAGCTTTATCTTCTGGACGCCGAACATCTCTTGAAACAATGTCAATTATCTTTCCACCATATTTCGGCTGTGGGATAGCACAAGATGATCCAAACATTACAACAAGAAAAATGTGCAACAATGATACTGAGATAAGAGCTGCAACACCCTTTGATCCTGCTATACACTTTTCAGATATAAAAATAACTCTTCAGATTGTTATAGTGTTAACTTCATTGCAGGTCAAAGATCAAATGAGACTCCCATAATTATGTACTATTTCAGCTTTTTTTAAAGGTACAGCTGAGTTAATTCAGTTCAATGAAGACCTTTGTTTACAAGAACCAATATATCGTGCTTTCGCAGTTTCGGCATCAGAACAACACAACAGAGCTTAAATTGGCTCTGACTCAATCAACAAGTGGCGAGTACTTACAACGAGAATGTTACTGAGCGAAGCGACGAGCAGCGCCATGGTGGCAATAACCAGCTTCCCCGCGTCATGCCTCGCCTGCAACCCACACGTGTTCAGCAATTAATCAACTGCATCATCAAAAATAACCAGAATGTTTTTTTTTCCTCGTCTAGTGCAGAGCATGGACTCACCAACTTGATGACGCGGCAGAACCCGACGTTCGCTGGCTGAGATGATCACAATCAGACGAAGGGGCAAAAGAGAAAAAAAAATGAAATCAATTAGCCATTTAGCAATCGGTGCATCGCTCTAGCAGCAGCTGCACCACTCGGGTGCAATCGAGGAAAGCGGATTCGGCTCCGAACCTGGACGTTGCTCCCCTCCTCGAGATCGGAGAGCGCCCTCGACGTCTCCTGCGAGCGAGCCACACGGGGAGCACGGAAGCAGAATTAGCCGCGCAAAAGCAGAGATAGAGAGAGAGAGAGAGAGAGATAGACAGAGAGGCGGGGAACGGGAACGGGAACGGGAACACACCCCCTGGGCGAGGAGCGGGGCGCGGTTGCCGGTCTTGATGCGCAGGTTCTTCCCCATGGCCGCCGGGCCGCCGCCCTCCGCCGCCGCCGCCGGTGGCCAACGGATGGGTGGGGGGTGGTGGTGGTGGTGGTGGTGGAGGGTTTGTGTGGGTGGGGCGCGGCCGCGCGGGGAGAGAGACTGACTTGACGAGGGGCGAGAGAGAGAGACAGTGGGATGCTCCTTTTTTGTACCGTACTGTGTTTGCCTCGTGGCGCGTGCTGTTGCGGCGTGCGCCGATGGACACATTCACATGCTTCGCAGCATCGCACCGGCGCGGGTACGGGACAGGCGGGAGGGCGAGCGCAACCGAGACAGGTATCACCTGGCGGCTTGGCTGTGGCTCCCTCTCCAATCCCGGTGCACCGCATCGCCACTCGCCACTGGAAGGCCTTCAAAATTTTTTAAGGCAAACCGGGATCCTACCAGGCTACCACCATGATGCGCACTAATCGAATGTCTCTCCTTCGATATACCTAACAAAACAGCGGCTACGATAGGCATGTGCGCCTAATGAAATCCGTAAAGCATATATATGCTCTGGGTAAATGGACATGGATACATCGAATTTATATAAAGATAGGTAGGGTCCTATTCGCACAACAGGTTATTATATTATCTAGTTCTCGCCTTTAGTGTCTTCTCTGCGAGACAGGTTATTTTGGTAATCTAAATCATGAGTAGTGTCCCTCCAGCGTGAGTAGGAATTTTACACAAAATCCTTGCTAGTTCAAGGCACCTTGTGGAACGTAGGAATTATACATTATGTCTATAAAAGTTAAGGGCCCCTTTAAATCATAGGAATAAAAAAAATGGAGGAATAGAAAAAACATAGGATTCTGATAGGAATGCAAGTGTAAAACAGAGAATTGCAAAACACAGAAAAAACATAGGAATGACCGTTTAATTAGACCACAGGAAAAACACAGGAATTTGAGGAGAGATAAAGACTCAGAGGATTTCTTCCATGAGGTTCTACCTCTTGTTAAAATTCCTCCAAAACTTGTATAGGAAGAGGCATTCGATAGGAATTTCTTAGGATTCCATAGGGTTCATTCCTTTGATTCAAAGAGCTTTATAGAAAAAATTCCTATAGG
This sequence comes from Oryza meridionalis, assembly GCA_000338895.3. Classification (NCBI taxonomy): domain Eukaryota; kingdom Viridiplantae; phylum Streptophyta; class Magnoliopsida; order Poales; family Poaceae; genus Oryza; species Oryza meridionalis. The sequence goes on along the minus strand of CM002526.2, from coordinate 35,365,153 downwards.
ATGAAATCCTCTAAAATTCCTATAAATTTCCTTTGAATCAAAGGGGGCCTAACTAAAAATCTTCTCAAATCATCTTTGAATATCTCCATTCAAAGATATCTTTCGATAAACAAAGTTTTGTAGTACGGATAAATACAAACTGTCGGTATGATTTGGCCGGTACTTGCATCAACTTTGTGGAAGTGGAACAATGGACCATAGACTTTTCGCTGTGCATCTTTCTTCGCAAGAAAGCTGGAGCCAATAGACTTGGTGCCTAACAGCACGAACCGTGCCGCTCAAGATTTTGGTCAACATAGTGCTACAGTACAGATTTCGGTCAACATACACAACACTCAAGCCATCGATCAGGAGGAACTGGGTTCATGGACAGCACTCATGCTCTTTTCATCTGACAACGGATAGAATACCATAGGTACTAAAATACTATTTCTCTTTATTCTTGGGAAAAACAAATGAAATATGTTAAAAATACAAAGCCTGAGTACACGTCACCATTTGAGCCGCAAAATTTGATTAGCAAAAGGTCGATTGCAATCTCTACATACACTGCCCACATAAATACCTGCTATTAACATCAGACAAAATTTCTATCTCCAAAACAGGAATTCCTTCCGCCTATCCAGCTTCAAGGTCACCCAGCATCTATAAGCTAATGGCAAGCTCCGTCGGCATTGTTCTGCAGTACGCACCATGCCGTGCCTGCTTTTGGTTACAGACTTACCCTACACACTGGCCGGATCGATCTCGGCATCAAATTGAGAAGCCAAAATCAGCCCTTTACTCGGCGCAGCATTTCGATGTTCGATATGCTCCAAGGTCGTATCTTTTACTCATGCATGTCCACAGACTAGAGTCTCAGGATGGTTCGAAGTGTATCACAAAGGTTCTGTATTGTCTGCTGCTCTTGCGTTGCTTGCGAATCTTGCAGAGGCATGTCCTCGTAACACCTGTGCCAAATATTTATGGAAGAAATGCATAAAAATCTGTTCAATTGCTTTAATTTTTGTGTAAAAGAAAGATCGACAAACATCGGTGCAGACAACTCACGTTTTGTGGTAAGCAAGGGCTTGGGCCAGGTTCATCAATGTGGGACTTGTGGTCAATCTGTGGTGCACCCCAGGAGGAAGAGGAACCTAATGCAAGTAAACCCAATATCAGAGACAACACATATGGGCAAGAGAATTAGTGCTATTACTTTAAAAAGGGTCTGAATCATACCTCATTTTGCCCTTTGCGCCCTTTCTTTGTCTGCCCATCACCACTGAAAAGCTCCCTAACTGCCTCCAATGCATCAGTTCTATTTGACCCAGCCAGGCCATTTCCTACTACACTATCTGATACTAGAGCTAGTGGTGAGATGTCGATTGCCTTGAGGAATGGTATAGGCACGGTGTTGCCCGCAGCATAAATTGACCAGAGCTACAAAAAGGAAAAATTATAGAGGCATTTTCAATTTGCACAGAGTGAAGGAGAGGAGTGTACAACTGCATTACTAATCTAAGTATTTTGGTCTGGTTCATAACTATAACGTTAAATATCTGAGGCATGAGTGACCAACCACAAAGTATATACCTTATCCTGAACTGAGAATGCTTTACGGCTGGGGCTGCTGTTTAATTTGGTCAATGTGCTAGCAACACCTGGTGAAGCAGAGCTAACTTGATTACCATGGCGTGGCATAGTCCCTTCTGTAACTTTAAGCTTTTTAACCGTTCCAGTTGAAGGTGGCATTGTTTTTGCTTCCTGCATATCAGGATGTTCATCTAGATATTGCTCTTTATTGGCTTCAATATCAGCCGTGTTCTCCGCCCTGAGAAAGATGTTATACATAAACTTTATTTTTGATGGGAGAAAGCTTTTCGTTTTTTGCTATGTTGCTTTCTGAATGAAAAACATACAGAACAAAACTATTTTCGGTTTATCATACCAAAAATTTGAAATAAGGTCGGCCCTCTTTGGATCATGTGTGAAAGAGTTTATGCTCCCAAGGCCTGGTATGAATTCTGAACTTGGGAAGATGGGTGATTCATCAACTTCGTCGCCATCTTCAGGATGAACTATCATTGTACCAAAATCACCTGTAAGGAGAAACAATTTAGTGGTTGTTTCAAGTGGAGAGGACAACTGGACAAGACTAGGGAAAAAAGCAAGCACTAATATTGAGTGCTCAATCAATACGGAGCTTTGTCATACAGAAGAGTCATAAGGACAAGTAATTTTGAAGTTGCACGAATTGGAGTTAACCAGAAATATCTAATGCTCATGAGCATTATCAGGTTTTCAGGTTTGCTGTTTATCATTAGCACTCTAGAGGGAGAATGGAACAATTGACGAAAGATCGCATAAGGAGGAAAGTCCCAATGAAACAACAGATTCCAAAAAAGAAAAACTGAAATTGATGTGTAGGATATATAGAGGGAATATAAATTTATTATATTTGCAGGGTTATCACTTACAATTACCTGCCCCACCATCATATATTTCGTGATTTGTTTGTTGCTGAGGGTTTGTAGGAACAGTTTCTCCAAAGTCATCATTAATTCGAACAGTTGCATCCTGCATTGTCTACAGACATCAAACTCAGAATACCACATTGACAAAAATCAATGCACAGATCATTAAAGTAATAGAGTTTAACATACACTGTCAGGGCCAGATAGCTCGGTCTCCGCAGCTACTTTTGCTCTGATCTTCTTTGCTTCCTTGATTTTTGCCAACATTTTTGAAGCTCCAGGGTTGCATTTTTCAATAAATTTGTGCTGCATAAGGAATTGATGGGAGAGAATGAGGGAGTGACAAAACTAAATGTAGGAACAAATAATCATGAAAATGCATTACAAAGTTGACCTAAGCACTAATGAAGTACCTTCAGCATCTCACTTGCAGCTGGGCGAAGTCTTGGATCTTTTGTTAAGCACTTGGCAATAAAATCATGGAAAAGAAGGGACCTGAAGTATAGGGTAACAAGAACTTAGACCAACCAATGCTCAAGAACGTTTCATTTGATGCCCTTGACCAAAGAAATAGCTAATAACAAGAATTAGTGGATGAGCAAAGGGGGTAAATTAAAGTTTGACTACTTTTAGAATACACTTGTCATTTGTTCATGCCCAAGTTAGATTTTGACATAAATACCTAAGACTATGAGTTTGAAAACCTACATCAACAATAGTTTAGAAGGCAAACATAAAAGTAGCCACCTTATCCACACGAAAGCATGAGAATCTAAATATATTGAATGAAATGAACATAGGCAAAGGAGTCAATGGTTGATACTGTTGACTGAAGTGCATCTTGTTTGTGTTGACTACATCAGCATCAACATATTTGCTTGGTACAATTGTGTCAAACTGTACCTGTGATGGGCTCCTAATTCATGAAGCTCAGGCTGATGAGGTAAAATATTCATACAAGATGGCACAGCTTCTATTGGTCATGATAGACAGTGCACTTGATTATAGAGGCAGGAGATTAGCATATAAAAACTTCACAACGTGCCACCTCAATTAGTATAAATTAAAAAGGCACCATATATTGATGCTTATACCGTAGTTTTCCACCAGCTCATTCCAAATGGTTCGGCTCATAAGGTTTGCTCTAGAGGAGTTTAATCATAATTTATGTCAAATACGTGATAACTAAATTGTTATGTGCAGGAAAATAATAATATCGATGGACAATTGATTCAGCCTCGGTTTTGAAACCTGCTAACTATAGTAACCAACACACACACACAAAAAAGAAACATGTATAGTTTATTCCTTGATAAATAGGTCACAGCTGACACTGTTATAATTTCTTTGCAGATCAAAAGAAACAGGAGCCTTGAAATGAACGCTGGTCTGAAAGTTTTATGGCCATATGCTCTTATCAGCTGTTCCTGGTACAACACTCAGAGAAGCACAACAGTTCATGGTGTATTAGATGGCACTCACCACTTCTCCTTATCCTCAAGCATTGGCGCGGGTTCACTAGATATCATAAATATCACCTGCAGTAAGGGCAAAAGATATGTAATTAGCTCAAGCTTCAACCTTCAAGCAGAATGATGGAATAAAAAAAAATCTATGGGTTTATCAAATATTTAGCAAGAAGAAGTGAAGAAAAACAAATGATTCAGGGATCACAACAGCTTCGATTCGCTTATTTAAGAATACATCCACGCATACATGGAATACAACCAAATACTTAAAAGAAATATAATGATGCATGTAACATTATTGGGAAAAAGAGAGGAAATAACTGATAGCAGGAAAACTCATCACTGAAACCAGGATACATAGAATAGCAAAGGGATTCAAAGCAAAATGCATCAAAGTAGCTACGATACATTTATAACCACTTAAATGAATCAAGAAGTCTTCTTACTCTCATTGGATGCACGGTAGATCTCGGTGGCATACCCTACAGTCATAGACACCACAAAAAAAATTGATTAAGGATAAATATTTATCCATCACAGAACTAGTAGGCTAAATAAACAACTATACAGTTTCAAAAGGAAGGACCAAATGATGTTTCCTACCTCTGCCATTTCAATTGCAGATACACCTAATGCCCACACATCTACCTGGAAATTAAAAAGGGAAAAACATGCATGCATTATTAGCTTTGCTACAACAGTGGAAGAAAAGAGAAAATTCAAACTGTATTTCCTCAACGCTGTGACATTGGTGTGTTCCTTAGAAGTTTAAACTATCAGGTATTAACTTTTCTCTTCAGGAACCATCAAGGAAAGAACCAAAAAAAAGACATCACATGTTTAGTACAGTACAAACTAAAAAACTTATGTCCAAAACCCAAGGTACAACTTTTTCATGTGGCTTTTAAAGAGAACATTTATGCCAAACCCAAGTAGACAAATACTCCTACAAAGAATCTCAAAGCGGAGACTTCGAAGCTCCTACTTCCGAATGCAAAATACATAAATATTGCTAGAATGCATCATCTGCAGCAACCTAGTAGTTATATAAATATAATGGAAAACAATGCACTCACGTTCATAATTGTGAATGAGTGTGAGTGTGTGTGTGTGTGTGAGAGAGAGAGAGAGAGTACCTTTCCATCATAGCGACTTTCTTGAATAACCTCGGGTGCCATCCAATGTGGAGTGCCAATGAACTGAAAGGCATAAACATAAAACACTGAATTACAAAAATTAGCAAGTGTGCGGTTAAGATATATGCTTTGTGAAAATGCAACCCCCAAAAAATATTAGCTAGCAAAATTATTCATGCACTCATAGAATTATATCCCCGTCAGTTCGGACATCTTTGTGTTATGATGTCAGTAGATTAGCAAGTGAACATTCAAGTATTCAAAATTGGTGATAAGCAAGCTGATGTATGCGGGATACAGTCTTAGCGCATGGTATGTAAATCTGACAAAGTCAATGTGTGTTTTTTAGAAGTGGCTGATTATTCTGCTCATAGAAAAGAGATGAACGACAACTACGAAAAAAAGACTGAAACATAGTATGATAGTAATAAAGATATAAGAGATGGTATACTCTTATGTCGTGTACAATGGTGCACGACTGATGTTGTCTGTATTAACCCTCTAAGTCATTCTTAGACAATAAACACAATGGATTATCTCAACTCTCAATTAACCTGTAAAGGATACTAATTATGGCACGAATTTAGAAAAATGAGGCCACACAATGCAGAAGACATCCACACAGCTTTTTTTTCTTCTGCTGAGACTCTCCCTCTCCCTCTCTCTTGTATCTCTTTCCTCCACCTCATAAAAAAGATCGACTGTAACGTCTCTTATAGACAGCTAATGTCATCCTTTTGTACACACCCATAAAGTTCAAATTTTGCGCACTACATGCCTGCACCATGGTTTCCCCTCCATCTTTCTCCCACTTCTCCCCCATTTTACCAGTCTGCAACAAAATACCTCTCTAACCTCTTGCCTGGAGGCAAAGAAATAGATCCTCATAGCAATAAAGCAAGGGCAATAGCTGAATGGTTGGAATTTGGAAACGTGTGAAAAGGGTCGGTGAGGGTACTTATGAGGTGATATTTGAGGGACAAGAAGCCATCGCAAACAGTGAGGAATAAGAGGCAGTGGGGATCTTTCTGGTGCTAGATTTTGCTTGGGACGTTTGGGTTCAACCAATCTAGGATCAAACAAGTGACAAAAAAATAGATCATACAAAATAGAACAAATAAGTACATCCCCTGTTCCATCTATAATAGGATGGAACCCAAGTGGCATAATAATTGATACGACCAGCTTGAAGAAATACTCTATCCAAAATAAACATATGCCCGTTTCCCCCATTGTAATAAATGGTTGTACACAAATGGGAACGCCCCCATTGTGGTAACTGCTACAGTAACTGTATCACAGTATCAGCCACTTCCTTTTTTGTCACAACAATCAACAACTAAGGTTCTGCAGCTTTGTATATACAATAGCAAGAGAAACACAATCGAGAAGAATACCGTGTTGCGCTTTGACATTGTTCTTGTCAGCTGGGCAGCTACCCCAAAATCGCCTGTTTGAAGCATCGTTTCGGTGAGATGTATTGTAAAATTCACAAATGTAGGCTCAAATAAACACTAACTGGGTATTTGGATTCAGGGATAGAGGCATGGAACAGGGATTGAGAAAATGGAAGTTGGTAAGCCTCCCCATCTTTCACCAATCTTCAGTGTGAACCTCCATCCTTATCCCACGCATCCTATCCCTACCTAAACAAGCCCTAACAATTTAATTGAAGCATACCAGAGGTCCAGAGAACAACTTGACTTACCCAACTTCACCTCTCCTTGCTCAGTTAGCAGAATATTACCACCCTTAATATCTCTATGAACTTTAAAAATTGAATGCAAGTAAGCAAGACCCTGCAGCAGAAAATATGCAAGTAAAATATCTGAAAATGGTCACCATAAGGGTGCCCAGTTTTTTGTTGGGCCTCTAAAGGTTATCTGTAGCATTATTCTGGTTTAATAGAAAATCGTTACATCTGATGGTGAATTTTAATGCAATAAAAGTAGCAAAGCTCATAGCTACTTAAGATAATAGTTAAATCCTACATATAATTGAGTTATATGAAGTATGAAGTCACTATGAACAAATGAACCTTTAGTGCTTCTCTACATATATAAGCTATTTGGGATTCATCAAGAGGCTCCTCTGTTATGCCTATCAAATCGGCAACACTTCCACCACCACAGTATTCCATAACTATCTGCAAATTGAAGCACACATCAAACATAATTAATGAGTTCACAAGTAGACAAATACTAGAAAAAAAAAAGAATAGTGTAGCTATCTCAAAATATTATAAGAATATATTATCAGGACATTGGATTATACCCAAAGATATTCTTCTCCTTGGTAGCTCCCAAAGTAGCGGACGACATTTGGATGGCTGCATTGCTGCAGCATCTCAATTTCTCCCCGTATGTCTTCATATCCTTCTTCCTGATAACAAAGACAGGTTTAGACTTTGAAGAAATACAAAGGGTCATAATGGGATATCCTTTTGTGTATATTCTGTCAGAGTCACAATTTAATCCACGAAAGTTAAATGCTCACAAGTCACAACACGATGTCAATATGCAAGTGGGGCAGAGTAGGAAGCAAAGTCGTGAAAATAAATAATGAAAAACTTCTTGTATTAAAATGTGTTTTTGTTGTAACCACATTAGATGGCTAGTACTCCCTCCCTCTTATCTCCTAATATAGGTAGGTCATTGTGGAATTCATGCATGTGTGGTCAATGTTTTAAACTTTAGAATTCCATATGTGATTGAAGTATATAAACTAGCTACATGACAATAATGCCACTGGAGTCATCTTGCAAAATGTAATCATGTAATATATTACTCCCTCCAGTTTTTTTTAATATGACGTTGGCTAGTTCAAATTTATACTAGCCAACGTCATACATATATGCAAGGAGGTAGTACATGACAATGTGCAGTAGAACTCTTGCATTGGAGACAATAAATATAAGTTTTAAAAAAACAAACAAACACGATATATATACGTGAACAGAGGACTATTAACTAGACAGAATATTTAGTATTCTTTATTTCACACACGTTATAATTTGAATATTCTACACACGTGCCAGCTAACTAGTATGACGTTATTTACAGTCTCAACTGGAATTTATCAACAGAGAAACCAACCCCTTCTGTCAAGGAGATGATCTTGATAGCCACAAGCTCCTGTGTTCTGAGATCCCTTGCTTTGTACACTGCACCATAGGAACCTTTACCTGCATTCATCAATTGAGTTGTGCTTATGCAAACAGCTCGGAGTAATTGGGAAGAATTATAAACAAAAAGGAAATATAATCCCAAACAAGAGGCGCACCAAGCTCATGGAGCAGCTCATACTTAGTGGAAGGGTCCTCCCTGGTAACACTCTCCGGCACAGAGCTCACCGATGTTTTCCGCCTCGAATTCTGCTGTTGCTGGTGCTGCTGCTGCACAAGAAGCGCCGGTTGCCGGAGCTCCTCGGACTGCCCCACCGCAGGGCTCCAGAACGAGGAACCAAACCCTCCGCCACCCTGGGCAGCGTCGCGGGGGCTAGAGGCGCCGCTGGTGTGGTGGATGAAGGTGCCGGAGATCGACTCGTGGGGACTGGAGGGGCTGCCCGTGCGGCGGATGAATGTGCCGGACACGGACTCGCGGGGGCTGGAGGAACCACCGGAGCGGCGGATGAATGTGCCGGAGGCGGATTCCCGCGGGCTGGAGGCGCCGCCGGAGCGGGCGGTGCCGTGTACCACGAAGGTGGAGTACGGGTCGCCCTCGGCGGCACGGGGGCTGGAGCGGCGCAGATCCAGGAACGGGGATCGGGAGGAGGCCGAGGTGGAGGCGGGGGCGCCGCGCTTGACGACGACGGTGGCGGAGAGCGAGGCGTCGTCGAGGTCCGACGAGTAGGGGTCGTCGTACTCGTCGAAGGAGGCGCCGCCGCCGAAGTCCTTGGGGAGGCGCTGGAGGAGCGGGGGCAGCGACGACGGGTCCTCCTCGTCGTCATCCTCCGCGAGGGCATGGCGGCCGCCGCCGCCGCCGCGGGCGTCGTCGTCGTCGTCGTCCCCGTGGACGACGACGGTGGAGTACACGTCGGGCTTCCTGGAGCGCGACCACGGCGAGCGCGGGGAGAAGGCCATGGGCGTGCCACGCGAGGTGGGGCGGAGGAGGAGGACGGGGAACGTGCTCGTTGGAAGGGGGGAGAGAGAGAAAAAAAAATGGGGAAATTAGTTTAGTTGGAGCCAGTTCACTCGAATCTAGCGGGTTGGGCCCAAATGGGCCTCTAGTGGTATGGGCCCGGTTCGCAGAACTGGGCTCTTCTTCTTCCTCGCAACTTGACCATGTAGAAAGAGAGAAGATTCGCGTGTTCTTCTCTTTTGGAGGAGAGATTTGAAAATTTGACACTCCTTTCATTCACTCACTCAGATGGTTTGTCAAGTTATCAGATTTCAGGAGGGCTTCGCGATTCCAATTTCCAAGTTTCCAACACGCTCAAATCATCAAAAGCACAAGTATATGCCAGTCGTGGCAACAACGAAAAGGAACATGCATTCAAGTTCTGAATTCTGCTTACATGAATGCCAACAAGAGCCAAAATTTTCCTACCAAGTTGGCTACAGTATCATCAGTGTACAACTTCAGTAACATGTACAAGTGTACAACTAATCAAATAATTAAGGAACAGCACATGAACAAGTTTTTTTAATCTCAATGTATTAGTTAATTCTACCACCAACTTCTGGGTTGATTGGTTGATGGATCTACATTTTCTACACGGTTTGTTTCCAGAATCTGACGGATCTATCGTTACCGCATGTAACAAACGCTGGTTCTGCAGGGGAGTGGCCAAGCCACCTCGGGGCACCGGTGTGGCCAGAGGGCAACCTTGCTACATTTTCAGCGGTAAGTGCATCCCAGACGACAACCTGGAGGTGAAGTAGAATTACAGATATGCACACTCAGGCTTCTGTTGGCAATGCTGAAAGAAAGTTACAAATACTAGTCTGAATTTGAAATCTACCTCACTGTTTTGTTCATCGGTTGATACTACAAATTCCTCCGTTTGGTTGAAGACAGCCTGAAATGAAAAGGCAATTATTACCATAGCAAAGTTAATGGTGCAATTACCTCCCGTCCTCCCCACAAAAATAATACTATTAAATAAATAATCGGTACCATTACGAACTCTTTTTCTCACATTTTAAAGTTCCAACCAAGATGGAGTTCTTAGCTGACAACAGAACATATATAATGGTGTAAATCAGAGAATATAGTAGGGTACAGAAGCACATTGCTGACCTGACATCGAAATTGTCTGTGAACAGCGCCTACATATTGCTTGACAAGTCGTCCAGAGCCAACTTCCCATAATTTTATACAAGAATCCTTCCCACATGATAGTACATACCTGAAAGAACATTGAGGCCATCATAACAGATAGCAATGCTACATGGTTTCATTTATACAACAAGGCAGCGTGCTAACCTCTCATCTTTTGTGAAAATTGCACCAGTAACCTCTGCAGATGCATGTGCTCCAATTATGGGCCGGACACATTCAGCGGATATCCCATCCCAGATGCGCAGAGAACCATCCTTGGAAGCAGTCACATACAGGCTCCCAGTAGAAGAGTATCGGACCTAGCATCAACATCAGTGCAAGGCTAGGAAAGTAAATATACCTCTTTCTAGAGATAACAAAAAGTCCAGGATAAGTCCTTTCACACAAAATGAATACCTGATTAATGGCAGCATTGGAATCATGTGAATTTGCCGATAAGTAGCATGTGAAAGTGTTAATATCATATAGATGAGCCACTGGGTGATCAGTCCCTACAAACGTTTATATCAGCATCACTTGCTTGAATATTAATGTGTTAGTATAAAGCTTCCAGCAGGAATGCAGAGAAAACTGTAGAAACTAGACTTGTGATATTGGTCAAATATCAAGCATATAATAGCAGGTGCATGGTAGTTCAGACTGGCTGACTGGGCCACCAATAGCACGTGCTGAGCTCTCTGTGTTGCAAGGAATCAGGTGGAATCATAAGTCTGTGCACAGAAGGTGCATCAGGAGCAGCTCATGCGCACTAAGGGGCAGAAGAATGCCTGATTCCAGAACAAAATCGAAATCCTCAGTCTAGAATGCCAAAAGGTTTTAGTCAAATAAATTAATAATTTTTAGAATGAAGGACCTAGACCCTGGTTCCTCATTTTCATTAGAAAACAAGAAACCACTAAGCGCATAAGAAGTTTTGAGCAATCTAGACATGTTTAGTACTAATGAGTACGCAAGCTAAAAAATACAGCTAAAACTCAATAATAAATTAAACGAGTTTGCCAGATAATACCAAAAGGCACATTGACCAGTTATATACTTCACAATCACATCAAATACAATAAAAAGGTATGATATGAAACCAACTTCAAATGTAGGTACTATGGGTTCTTCAGCACAAAATAAAATTTGACAAAAGAAAGGCTTAGAAATTGACTAAAACTTTTGCAAACTGTGTAAGAAAAGAGAAACTACTAATCACATTCTGTTTGATTGTCCTTTAGTACTTTTGTTTGGAATGCTGTGAGGGATGTACGTAAGCTAAATGTCTTGCTTCGCACCATAGAGGATTTCCTTAACATAAACAGATGTAGTGCTAAACAGATAAATGTGGGAATTGTCTTGCTTGAAGGGGTTTGTTGGTCTTTGTGGATGACCAGAAAGAACTATGCTTTTGAAGGGATACTAGTTAAATCTCCACTGCATGTGGGGTTATAAGTTTATCTTATTTTTCTTTCAGTGTTGGAAAAGGCTTCAAAAGGACAAGGATCACGAGCGAGTGGACAAGTGGTGCAGTAGTATCATGGCAAAACTCAATGAATTGAAGCCTAGGGACATTTTGCCTGAAGACATACGATTGTGCAGAAGATGTGATGTTTGATAGCTGTCTGATCTAGCTGGTGGAGTGGTGATGTGTTTAGGTAGTTCTTCAGTCTAGATGTGGGTAGTTTTGGCTCAGTGTTCATGCTTGTAAGCTGGAAAATCCACCTGCTATCTTTTGTCTTCTGCTGTAAGACTCTGTTGGCTTTTCAGTAAAGCTGGATCGATCATCTGATTTATCTTTGGTCCAAAAAAATAAAGGCTAAGAAAAGTTTGTATTAACCAAATTAATACAACAACCTCATAACCAGAGCAACATAGCAAGTTTACAGGTAAAATCCATATGGTGAAAGGATAATAGTACTACCTGCTAAAAGGTAATCCCCACAAGGATGAAAACATACGGATCTAACATTATGAGTGTCCTGTTCAAGTAAATATTGAAAATATGAGCACTGACTGGATGCAGCTAGCACACATTCTACAGAATATCATGCAAGATTGAATTTAATATTAATAAGAATTTTACCACCTGAATAACTCTGAATGCTTTCCTTGCAACAGTTTTTGAGAAGTCAAAGAACCTGTTGTGCAGGTATATCAAGGAAATACATAATTAAATAATGCACAATATATTTGTGAACATTTGGTTAAATATTCTTGATCCCAGATGAACAACTCAGAACACAATAAAAATACCAAAATGGGCGAGAACAAATTTAAGCATACCTTATTGTATTGTCTTTTGCTGCAGATATCAGTATGGGGCTCTCAGGATGAAAATCAAGATCATTGATGGGCTGCAGTAAAGTAAATAAGTATACTTGATAACAGAGGGCACAGTGGTAGCACAGACAACTATCATGCATGAGAATGACATGCTCACCTGCGTGTGATCGTAAAATGTACGGATCACAGGACGGACAGGGCCATCTTTGGAATCCCCTAGCATCATCTGCTTTATTTTAGCAACCTGCAAGAGAAAGCACACTAATGAACAATAGGTAAAATCTAAAAAACCCATCCTGCAGATAGAGACTTGGGTTCCAATTCAATCTCACCTCGAAGAACTTAATTGATGTGTCACCACTCCCGGATGCAAAATATTTCCCATCAGGACTAAATTTTGCACATCGGACAACATTCTACACAACATAAGAGTAAGCAAATGAAAATACCATCCATTACTATTAGGATCTACAGCAAGATTATGCATAGCAAAATACCATGGCAAGTGCAAATTGCAAATGGTACCAGATATATGCTCCTAAATTCTTCTATCTTCCCTATTTTCTAATAGTAAACTGATTTTATGCTAAACAAATACAGTTGCCCAGTTGGTTTTAGATTTCATTCAGATAAATAGAAGGAAACGGCATGAACAATGAATTCAGTGGCGGATCACGCAAGGGAGAACTCTAATCATCTGCACCTTGTGATCAGATACGTGCCTGGCCTCGTGCTTGGGGAAGCTCTTGGATGAGCCCTTAACATCCTGCGTGCTGCACAGACCACCAGCGAACACTCACCATCAAATTCATACATGATCAGCAGCAACAAGTACACAAAATTAACAAGTCAATGCCCAGAGCCACGAGCAAATTAAAACACCTGAAATCCACGGCATTGGTGCCGAGCGGCGGCAACAATCCACCGTACCCGGCGGCGGCGGCGGCAGAGTCGAACGCCCCTCCTCCCCTCCCCGTCTCCTCCCGCTCCACCGCGAGGCCCTGCGAACCATTAACAACAGCGACACAGCGAGAGTTTAGGCCGGATTCCGCTGCACTGCACTGCACGAGCCCCGTCCACCCGAGGGGAGGAGGACATGGGGGGCGAGGAGAAAGTGATAGCAAACCTTGGCGACGAGGCGGAGGAGCTGGTTGGCGGGGACGGAGTCGTCGCCGTCGGGCTCGGGCGGGGCGAGGGGCGTCATGGTGGCGGCGGCGACGGCGGCGGCGGCCTGCGTGAGGTTGTGGTCGCGGAGGTGCGCCACGATGAGGGCGTTCACCTGGCGCAGCAGCTTCGCCTCCTGCACCGCCGCGTCCATCTCGCCCTCGCCCTCTCGTCTCCGTGCGGCGGCGGATTCGGCTTGCAGCGAGTTCGGACTTCGGAGTACGGAGTTGTAAGCTAGGAACTGGTCTGGACTGACGAACCGCTACTAGACTGACCATTGGGCTCCATCCGTCCATCGTTTGTTCTTCATTAGCCGTAACAAAAAAATAAATAAATTTTCAATTAGATTTAGTTTTGATGTTTTTCTCGTTGTAGTGTATTTTCAGCATTTACTTTTAAACCATTAAAAACGCATATATAAAAGTAGGGGGATTTGAAATTAAAGCCCCAATGTTTGCAGTCCCAATATTACAATTTTCTCTTAAAAGTATTACCCGTAAATTATTTTTTTCACACTAATAAGCATTAGAACTTTATAAGCTATAGGCAAAATGATGAAGTGTGTAAATTATTTTTTTCTCACTAATAAGCATTATAACTTTATAAGCTAATGAAGTGTTTTGCTAGAAACGAGGAGAGGTCTCTGGTGTGTACTTTATGGGTTGGGTACCCTCGCCGAAACGATGGATTAATGTATAATTAATTAACTATCACTACTGTCATAAAAATTAAAGGTGTTTTTTTTGTCTATACTACGTCGTCTGCAATTTTAAGTTTATTCGTTTTTGAAAATACAAATACGTATTTGAGTCGATTTTCAAGTTCATTCGCTTTTAAGAATACAAAACGAGTCGTAAAACAACGTATAAGTTTTGAAAACAACTTTTATACGTAACCATTTTTCAAAAAAACACATCGTTTAGTGGTTTAAGAAGTGTGTGCATGAAAAATCAGGTAGTATAAAACACACCCGTAACCCTGCATAATTTCCACATAACAAATATAAAGATAGGGAAAAAATTAATTTCGCTAAAATGATAATTGATACAAAACGAAGACTAGCACCATCGTAAAAAAAAAATCGAAGAATGATATTTTGAGTACATCGAAGAGAAACGAGCAAATGTATGTATATCCTTGCTCCTCACTGAAACCGGTTCCAATACTCCGGTCTCACTATTACAAGCCCTGGAGGCTGGAGCCAAAAAGAATGAAAAGTGAACATATCTAATCTTTCGTTTATATATCATGTAAAACATTCTGCCTAATCCATATTCATCGTTAGAGGCAAACAATATGAACCTCTGCATTTTCAAAATAGCCTCAAGAGCACTAAAATTTTAAAGATATCTAGTATCAAGTCAGCAAGAAAGAGAGCTTCCTCATGGGTCACAGTTGTTGGCATACAGCATTATTGGATTTTTGCTACAAAATTTCCACCACTGCGAGCATCAGAGTGATAGGTTTAAGCTGACTCAGACCTCTTCAACTTTAGCACACAAGCGCTCTGGAAAAATAAGCACAGAAGCAATATACAGTTAGAGTCCATTTGCCAAGAATTTAAGAAGAAAGCATTAATTTGCATGCTTCATGATGTTATTCATGAAACACAACACTAGTTCCACTGTGTCGGAAGGAAAAAAAAAAGTGTCTGCTTTAGCACTGACGATGACAAGTCCACAACATGAGAACATACACTGATACACCTTAAGTTCAAAATAAGATAAATTTTCTCATGTCACAAATTTAATCACTTGAACTGTAGTAATATATGGATGCAAAATGCATTGGAAATGTTGGTTACAAGAATAGAACATACAGTACACTACTATACCGACACCTGGAAAAAAAAGAGATGGACTTACTTAGGTATTCATAGCATACTATCATTGAGGTACCCCAAGCTGATGAGCTGAAAAATCTTGGACCTAAACCTCTGTAGAAACCTTTCCATCCATCTTCAGCAATCAATCTTCTAACTACTTCCATGGCTTTTGGTTTGTTTTGATTAACCTATTTGGCAAGAAAGAAAACTTGGTAAAACTGACCTAAACCAATATTGACAGTATCTACAAGTACAATAAACATCACAAAATAACAAAAATGATAAATCTGGCAAATGTATAGAGCATCTACTGTACCGATATTTAAAGAAAAACAGAAGAAGAAAGGTAATATTATAAACAGGTAGAAGGAAAGGAAATTGAATACTATGGTTAAGAGCAAGAAGTTGGTTGCAACGGAAAGTACGAAAGAATTCAAAAGTTTGCAAGATGAATAACCAATACAGATGCAACTTGTAACAGTAATAAAAGGGGCTGTGGATTGAACGCGTGCCATGTCGCTGAAATACTCCCCAAGTCAGTTAAGAAATGCAGCATTTATATTCTACTCGCCTATAAAATCGAAGTTGCGAATCAATGAAGCTTTCCTTTCCAATCTCCTAATGATAAGTATCTAATAAACTGACAGAATAAATCACAGAAGTGGATCTGGCCTAACATAGACAGTATTCCTCAAGTCTATTTTCTTGGTATAATGACGTTATCACATATACCAACATATCATCTTTTATGTCTTTACTCTGACATCAATAAACTTTGAACACAAATCTTCATGTTCCTAGGTCTCAACAAGTGTATTGATAATGGAGTCAGATTACTGGCATATGAGTGGTATCAATGTAAAACTATAAAACGCTAGTGACAAGAGTAGGCCTGGCAAAGAAAATGCTTAGCATCCAGTAGGCAGAATAAGCAGCAACAACCAGAGATGTAAAACAGCACCTGCAGTCTGGTTTTGATAGTATCTATGGGAGTTGTAACACAGGATGTCACTGCACCAGCAATAATCCCCCCTGTGGCTTGGACACCAACTATTGTCAACTGACTAGGAGAACTTTCTTTATCATTCCAACGATCAAAAGCACTGTCCAGGCATTATAAAATTAAGCGTCATAAAATGCATGAAACTGAGAAGAACATACTGATAGCTGATAGACCAATCAGATAATAGCTAACCTCCAAATTATGCGCTGGCTGGACCCATAGCTTGCCCACCACACAGCACTAGATGGTGAGTACGTCATAACAGACAGGCCAAATCCTCTGTACAGCCCCCGAATTCCATCAGCCTTTATAATCTGTTGGGCAACATCAAGTCCACCCTTATATCTAACATGACCAGAATATCCTTGAACCATCAATTTCTGGCTAACCTGATCGAGCCAAATGAGCATGGTTATCACATTTTCCAAGTCTAGTAATTAGCAACAATATCACAATTCTCTATAATATCATGAAAAATGGAAACCAACAGGCATACCACATCAATGGGCACAAACACAGCCTGCGAACATAGGGATGCTGACAAACCGCCAAGGCCATTGGCAAAGGCTGCTTGTACTGGCTCCGACAGCTTAAATGGTTCAACAAGCTTAAGTGAGGCCGCCTTTGTTGTCTCAAGCGCTGTAAGAAAGATAATCCTAGCAGGGATGGCCCCTGTGATAACTGTCCCAAACCCTCGGTACAGCCCGGGCACTCCGTCCACCTTGAGAATGTTCCTGAATGTTGCCGCGGCATTCCTCCTCACGGCTTCCCCAGTTGCTACCTGCATCCGGGTCTTTATCACCGATACCGGGTACAGCGCCACGGTCACGCCACTGAACATCCCGGCTCCCACCACATAGAGCTTTGTCTTGTCGAGGCTACAACAAGTAAATAGATACAGCAATGTGTGAATAACATGAGAATCAGAAAGCTAACCAATAAGCCAGAATCAACCTCATCTTGTTCAATTGCGCTTTCATCCAGTTACAGGAACAACTTCCTATATCACAATCTCTAACGCTGATCTAGAAGGCTAACCAATAAGCCAGAATCAATCACATCTAACTCAATTGCGCTTCATCCAGTTACAAGAACAACTTCCTATATCACAATCTCTAACGCTGATTTAGAAAGCTAACCAATAAGCCAGCATCAACCACATCTTACTAAATTGCGCTTCATCCATTTACAAGAGCAACTACGTACGGAGTATATCACAATTCATAACGCTGATCCCGGACAGTCCAAATGATCCCCGGAGCAAAAAAGGGGAATTGGCCAGAAAGAACAAAAAGGAACAAGAACAAGATGCGCTTACTTGTCCCAGTTGATCTCCGTCTGGTGGTGGAGGGATGGGATCTTGGCCCTCGTGGTAGTATCCATTGCCCCCAAACCCTCCTCCTCCTCCTCCCCCAACTCCTCCTCTAATCCGCGATCTCCCGAGGCGAGAAGGGCAGCGACGACGGCGCCCCGGCGGCAAGAACGGGCCACCCGGCTGCTCTGCTCTCTTCCCCGCCGCGCCTCGCTTCCGTGCTCTCTTCTACGCAACACCAACTACCACTACTACTCTTCCACGAAGAGAGGAGGGGAGGAGGGCATGTGTTCCTCGCCTTCCCCTACTCTGACCTTCCTGGGAGGGCGTCAATGGCGTCCCGGATTGGGGCTCCTCCTCCTCTTTTCTCTCTACCCGTTTTCTCCCCACTTTTTGCTTGAGCCCAAAGAAAGAAAAAGGAAAAAAAATTGCTGGGCTCGCGAGTTAGGCCCATTAAGGCAGTGCTCCGGCCCATGTAGTATTTTGGCACGTTGTACTCGTTTTCTTTGGCGTGGGGGGTTGGAATCATTGGATGATGATAGAGGCTTGTGGTTTTTCGCTAAAATTATTGTTACTAAAAACTTGAGAGAAACAGACGAATAAGATGTATACGGCATCTAGCTGGAAATACAATGCTTACACGGTTTAGTTAGAAATATGTGCTCAACTGCTCACATTGAGTTATGAAATTGTGCTATAAGTTTAATCAGCGTTTTTAACAGGATGGTATCCCGTTCAAATTGTAATAAAGAGAAAATGATTTTCAGGGAATCATTATCCAACAGATCCTGAAACTTCATTTTATAACGGAAGTACAACTCTGTCGACCAGTTGCTACGTGATATACGGATGTACCACTCCTTTGATACAATCGGATAACGTAAAAAAGAAAATTGTATTTGAGAATAGTTAAGCTTCACAATATGTCCATGATTGTGTTTGTTATTGTGGGTTGGGAACTAATCTCTATGCATACAAAATAGAGCGACGACTAGCGCACGGTTAATTAATAGATTTGAACCGTAATTGCAAAGGTAATCACTACTATGCTAGCCCAAATCATGATTTTTGCTAACTTGGATTTGTTCTCTTCCAAAAATCGCAAGTTGCAAAGATAAGAACCATAAAAAGCAAGCTCTATAATAAGAAAAGAGACCGAGGAAACCATAAGAGTGAAGACTAGTAGAGTCTCGTTTTTTTTCTCCTTTTCACTCAATGATTCATTCGACTTTGCCGACCAAAAATTCTATGCCCATCGATAGGGTCTCGTTGCTAAGTGTTACAAAATCTTGTGCACTGGAACTCGTGATTATGAACCTGAATTATTTAGTATGGAACATCGTCTTTTCCTAGTAAAACCTCCAATATATGAAGGAATGAAAATGTGCTTTTGTTTTTTCTTGTGGAATAAGAGGCACTCGTACCTCAATGTAAACTATGTTTGTTTTCATCAAGTATTGGACTAAATAGAATACTTAAAAAAGCTTTTTAAAAATAAATTAATATGATTTTTTAAAACAACTTTTCTTTTTTAAAAAAATACACTGTTTAGCAGTTTGCGAAATGTGTGTAAAAAACAATTAAGTAAAGTTGGGAAAGAGAAGAAAAAGAATTAGTGTCATTATTACATTTTGATGCCTCAAATTCCCTCAATGTTCTGTTCAATGTGTTTAGTTTGTGGATGATTAACTCTAATTTGGTTCCGTAGCTATAAGTTTTTCTATTTTGAAAAAAAAAAGGAGCAGAACTTATTGCAACAAAATTAATGTTCTCAACAAAACTAGTGTTCATTTCAAATCATGGAGTGTTCATTCATTGTCAGGCGTCAGTGCGTCACTAACTTATGAGTGGTAGGGACCAAAGATTCAGCACATTCGTCGCTTGATGGTACATGATCACCCGCATGCTTTGCATGTTTGGGACTTTAATTTCCAGGTTAACTTAGCGTTTAATCTTGCAAATAATTATAATTGATTATCATTCTCCAAGCTGTTCAGATATTTTCTGTTAGCGGGTACGCAAAAAATATCCTTGCACAACCAATCTCTCCTTAGCCAACTATTCAACCATGCAGACGTTTGAACAACCTTAATTAACTGATGAGCCTCGAAAATTTCAACAAAAACCATCCATTCCATTACTGACATATTGGCCAAAACCATTGTACTCAGCTCATTCGTCGCATGCTTCCAATAAAAGAAAAGGAGAAAAAAAAGAGCAAATAACACATGGAAGTTGTTAGAGCTGTGCTAGCTACAGACTATATATACACATACAACTGGAGATATCGACGCTAATACAATTAATTAATTAGCCATGAGCAAAACAAAAAAGAAAAGTGCATAAGCATAACTATACTGAATTGTTTAATGGCATGGCCGATCGCGATTTGGTTGTTGGCACGTCCAGATAATAGCACCAATTAGTATGATGGCGACGAGCCGACGATGTCCACGGTGTTGGTTGGTGCACCGAGCTCACGCAGCTTTCTTTGCCTCTTCCGTCCTAATTAAGCTGCATCTCGCGTGCATCATCGCTGGTTGATTAGCGCCAGGACTAAACTAAACAGCCTCGTTTTCTCTCTCTCATCTACTGATTCTTCTGCTCTTCTTTATTCCCTGCAGTGTCGGCTGCATATGTGGCTTGGCCTCTGTCTAATCAAAGTCATCAGCCTCTGTCATTATTTTAAAAAGCTAAAGCTCAGTCGTGGTGGAGTGTTTCCGGTTTTGTCCTAGCTTAGAGCAAGTTCAATAGTATAGCCAACTACTAGCTTCAATTCATCTATAACTAATCCAATAGCTAATTCATATAATAGTTATATACTACACTATTAATATCTGGTCTCACCTGTCATACACACACTGTATCTTGAAGTCCGTGTTACAGCTGGCTACAAATCTGTAGCCTGCTGTCCTTCTTTCTTCTTATTTATCTTCTTAAAATATATTTGCAGCTGGTTTATCACTTGCAGGCTGCAGCTGGGTGAAAGTGAGAGTGTAACAAACCTTTTTCTTTGGAATGATTGCCTCGGATCAGGACTTCAGGAGACATTGTTAACATAAAAAACACACTATACCATTAAGTAAACGCAACACTGAATAATGGAGTGATTGATCAAATTTGTTTTGAAAACTAACTGTTTGTTTAGTTCTTTGCATTTTAAACTTGTACGAACAGATAAGAGACATGTAGTTTTAGGATCTATTTGGCACAGCTCCAGCTTCAGCTCCACCTCTCCTGGAGCTGAAGCTCAGCCAAACAGTTTCAGCTCCACCAAAACTGGGAGTGGAGCTGAGTGGAGCTCTCTCACAAAATGAACTAGAGTTGTAGAGCTGAGTTTAGGCAGCTCCACAACTCCACTCCAGACCCAACTCCTGTAGCTAAATTTAAAAGTTGGAGCTGTACCAAACAGGCCCTTATATATACTGAGTTTTCTAAGAACGGTATAAACGCGTACACTTACAGCTCACGTGCACTCAGAAAAAAAAGACACACATGCACCCTCTACCCTATAAATCACTTCAGAAAAATTAACAAAATCACCATTGATATCTACCGCTGAAAAGTAAACATAAATACAAATACCGATGTCAAGTTCAGAATTTAAATATTAGTTAACCATAACAGCCGAACCACACTATCAAACACAGACATACATTCTCATAAAATTTTCTGATTAGCCTCTCAATCAGTTGCTCAAACACAGACATACATTCTCATAAAATTTTCTGATTAGCCTCTCAATCAGTTGCGGAGGGGAGTTGATTTTCAGGTCGTCCCCACATCAACAGCTGTGTGAGCGAGGGGCATCCCCGTAAAATCACCCCCAGATGTTAGTGCGTCCACATCCATCTACCAGACTCCCACGCTATCGCTCGTGGGTGGCGGCAACACAATGCCCCAATATGCCCTTCCACCTCCACGAGAACGCCCGCGCGCGGGGAGGAGGAGGAGAGCGACGAGGTGACGCGCGCCGCGTCGTCGTCTCGTCGCACTTAAAAAAAAGAAAAAACAACAGGGGAGGAGCCCGCACATGCTTTAAGCCCCACACTCCCCACCACCGCCGCCCCCCAGATCTCCCCACCACCTCCGCTCCTCGCTTCCCAATTGCCGGCGGCCGGACGGACTCCCGCCGACGCGCGCATTCCGGGGGGAGGCAGGCAGCGCGCGAGATCGGCGGGGGGCTGCGCGCTGCGGCTGGCTGTACTGTACCTACCTGCCTACCGGTGTGGTGGTGTGGTGTTGGTGCCGTGTCCGGGGATGATGGCGGCGGGTGGCGGCGCCGGGAGCGCAAGATCCGTCGCGTGGGGCGCCTCCGCGCTGCTCGTGGCGGCGCTGCTCCTCTCCGCGCCGAGCGCCACAGGTTCGTCGTGGCTTTGCTTCCCCCCCTTTCTGGTGCCACCTGTATCATCTCGCTAGCTCTCTGCTCGTGCTGCCGTGTCCGTCGGTCGGCCGTCGCTGTCGCCGCCGAGCTTGTTAGGCCCCGATCGCCGATGAGGAGGATGATCGGACGAGGTGACCGCGAGATTCCGTCGCGTACTCGCGTGCGTGTGGGCAATGCGACTCCCGGGCTGCTTGTCCTGACAGTGTCGGTGGCTCCAGTTCGGTGTCGTTGGCTTCTTTCTGTTTTTGGTCCTCCCGGTTGGGCTCCAAATTCACTAGGGACTTGTCCATTTCTCTCATGCTTGCATGGATTCTGGGGTCGAATTAGGTAGCTTAGGGCAATTGGGAGGAGCACACATGGAACTTCCTTGTGATCACTCTAACCAGCACCAGTCTTTGCTATCTTTATTGAATCTTATGTCAAGCATTTCGGTGATGATGGATCTGTTTAGTTCAGGACATAGAAATTAGTGCAAATTTCTTACTACTTTTAATTCAGAATTTTTTTAGAAATAATATTCACCACGAATTTCTTATTAGTTGTGTGGTGTGTACCCTTTAAATCGGAATCAGGATGTAACTTAATGCTTAATTCATATTCTCTCTTTTTTTTTTCTTGCAGAAGCTTATGATTCGCTGGATCCAAATGGGAACATCACAATAAAATGGGATGTTATGCAATGGACTCCTGATGGTTACGTTGTAAGTAGCACATCCATCATTCGTATCTTTCATCTCAACCTATTATTGAGCGATAATTTTATTTTATAGAAATTGTCTTGCAATGCAAAACTAATAGTATAACTAACAACTGATTAGAAATATGTGCCACAGATAATAATACAGTAAGCAAGATGCATGTTATCATATTATACGGAAATCTGGTTAACCTGTATGTTTGTGTATCATGATTTTCCCCCAAATGTCTCGTGCAGGCTGTAGTCACAATGTTCAATTATCAACAATTTCGGCACATCCAGGCACCTGGGTGGCAGCTGGGGTGGACATGGGCGAAGAAGGAGGTCATTTGGTCGATGGTTGGAGCACAGACCACTGAGCAGGGTGATTGCTCAAAGTTCAAGGGCAACCCACCCCACTGCTGCAAGAAAGATCCCACGATTGTTGATCTGCTTCCAGGCACCCCATACAACATGCAAATTGCCAATTGCTGCAAAGCAGGAGTTATAAATACATTTAACCAGGACCCATTAAATGCTGCTTCATCCTTCCAGATCAGTGTAGGTCTTGCTGGGACTACAAATAAGACAGTTAAGCTGCCTAAGAACTTTACTCTTAAGGCCCCAGGTCCTGGGTACACATGTGGGCGTGCTATGATTGTTAGGCCTACTAAGTTTTTCACCAATGATGGGCGCAGGGCAACCCAAGCTCTAAGTAAGTAGCTCTCTTTACTGCCTGATATCAATTGCTTGTACTCTTTGAGTAAATGCATTTGCACTAAACGAACAAAAATCTTGCATGTTTAAGCTAGGCTACCATATCTGTAGGGAAGTGAGAAAATGTAGTCCATTGAATGAGAAGAGATTATTCTCTAAGTGAGATGAGTTCATTACCTAGGAACGTTTGTTTGTTGTAGGTTATTGCTAGGCTTCATAGAATGTAGCATAGTACAGTTAATATTGTTGTCTAGCATAAAATTTATGTCAAATGCAGATAAGCATCGTGATGGCGTTATGAGAAGTTAAATTATGTTTTAAGTCTTATACCAGAAATTTCTCTTCATTGATTCTTAACAAGATAAACTCTACTTGCAGTGACATGGAATGTGACCTGCACATACTCACAATTTCTTGCTCAGAAGACTCCAACCTGTTGTGTATCTCTCTCGTCATTTTACAATGACACAATTGTGAACTGCCCAACATGCTCTTGTGGCTGCCAAAACAATGGGACTAGTCCTGGGAGCTGTGTAAAGTGAGTTACTAAGATGTTATTGTTATTTCAGTTCCTATCGAGGCCCTAATTTTCTGCAAAAGCTTTAACAAGTTCCATTCATTTCCACAGTGAGAATTCACCCTATTTACAATCTGCCATCGATGGCCCTGGCAAATGGACTGGCCAACCTCTTGTCCAATGCACTTCCCACATGTGCCCAATAAGAATCCACTGGCATGTGAAGCTCAACTACAAGGAATACTGGAGAGTAAAAGTCACGATCACAAACTTCAACTACCGCATGAATTACACACAATGGAACTTGGTCATTCAGCATCCTAACTTCAACAATATCACCCAGCTGTTTAGCTTCAACTACAAACCACTTACTCCATATGGAGGCAGAATAAGTAAGTAAATTGTTTTACTTAACTTTCAGAGTAATAGAATGCACCTGTGACATGCCCCTCCCTCCTTCAACCTCTCTGACAGAATTTGTTCCTTCTATTTTAGATGATACTGCAATGTTCTGGGGAGTAAAGTTCTACAACGATTTGCTCATGCAAGCTGGCCCACTTGGAAATGCGCAGTCAGAACTACTTCTGCGGAAGGATTCTATGGCTTTCACCTTTGACAAGGGATGGGCCTTCCCCCACCGTGTGTACTTCAATGGTGACAATTGTGTCATGCCACCTCCAGATGCATATCCATGGTTGCCTAATGCAAGCCCTCTAACAAAACAACCATTGATGCTCCCGCTCTTGGCATTTTGGATTGTGTTGGCTACTTTCCTGGCTTATGCATGATGAGCGAGACAAAAAAAAAAGTGAGATTCAAGTTGTCAGGTTCCACGGTGTACAATACAACATATCAGTTGTTCATTCACTTACCTGGTTACATAGAAAAGATGTTGTCACGCTGAGGAAAGCTGATACATGTGTGTTTTGTAAGTTAAAGGGGCAAAATGTATTTCTTGTTTGGTATATACTGGGCACAGCACTTTGGTGAACTTAGATACTGCAAATTAGGTAATTACAGTTGCACCTTTTGTATTTTATAGCAACCCAGAAATTTAATTGAACTATATGACTTCCTTTCTTGTAGTACATGTATAGATTCCATAATAACGTTTTGTAAGATTTTGTGAACAGAAAGGATGCTGCTGAGTGAGATCATTTAATTTCTTTTTCTTGCTTCCTCTGGTATATTGAGCTAAGATACCAAACTGATGTTAGTGTTCACTTGTCAGATAACAGGAACCGATTTTTTTTTTTGGGGGTTTTGTTTTTGAAAAGCTGCTGTGAACGATTGAAAGAACATGTAATCCAAAGATCATAAAATCATAACGAGCAACAAAAATATCCAAATATGCTGAAGAGAATCATCGCATATTTGTTTTTACATTGTAAAAGCCGGTAGGACAAATTTAATGATTATTTACTAAACTAGATGAACTAGCTGTCTACTCCGGTACTCCTCCAAAAGAGAACCAGACCTCCAGATCACTACAATAAACATAGAACTAGAGCAAAAACTGCACCACAACATCACAGCAACATAAATTCCTTGAAACACTCTTACCTTCATAGATGATCTTGGTTCCAGGTCCTCAAACACGCTCAATGTTTTTGGCTTGTGCCAAGATCTCTATCTTCTTCAAAGGGAACCATGTTTTGGCTTGTGGAAAGAGTGCTGTTCTGAATCCTGAAACCTTCAGAGATCAGACTATCAGAGACCATATGCTGTCTATGGCATGGAATATATACCCATGAGAAGAGAAAGATTCAGTGCAATGGAAGGGTGGATATGGTTCACCCGTAGCTTTTGGTTTGTTGGTCAGCTGCACTTCCAAGCAAACCCAGCTTGAAGCTCAGCATCCTGACCATCTTCCACATGGTGGTTGCTTGCTCTGCCTTTAAGCAATGTCGTCCAATTGGAGTTACTCAGGAGTCAGACTCATTAGAGTCATGAGGAATGAAAATTCACCAACTCTTACCAAGCAATGTTGAACCTGAGGCATCAAGGGAGGACAAAAATAGAAAGGAAAAAAAAAGACTGATAACAGTTACCATACATCTTTCTGAAATCTACGGCTCAGCTATCTCCACCTTATTCAAAATTCAAATTGTTCGACAGAGGGAATAAACTGGAAGAAAATGAGATAACAATGGAGGAAACATCTAATGTTCAACGCAAGAATGATGTTGATAAATCCCAATCCAAATGGAACACTGATTAAAAAAAATGTCCGCTTGTAATTTCAGCATTGCATGATACAAACTCTGAAAAGAGAATCACAGAAAACTGAAGTGGTTCAGACAGAAAGCATAATAGGCTGAAAAGCCATGATATTCAATAGCAGCAGCAGCAGTTCCATGTTATTTTGTTTTGCCATCAGCGCTCATGATCGTTTGCATTGCAAGGATGTTTAAATGGTATTGAATCCAATAATTCATCAAATGACTGTCACCTTGACAATATAGTTTTCATCAATTTCAAACAAATATTTGAATTAATGTACCTAAGGACCCAGTGTTTGTAACTTTTGGGGCTATGGACAGAAATACAATATCACCATCCATGAGCGGGTAAAAATGGGTCGGTTTCCCTCAATGCCACATATGGCCCTTCAATCAATGTCACAAAAGATTATCACTTCTGGCGTGCATACAGTACAGCAATAACGACTGATATCCCGACTACTGTCGCTGGAATGGGCCAGTACTGTGCTGCATTGGCCATCAGCTTGCTTGCGAAGTTCACATCCTGCTCCTTCCTGAAAACCTCCATCTCAGGGATGTTGGGTGTTGGATCCAACTCCCCAATGAAATAATCTTGCATTAGCTCCTTGGCACTCTCGCTGTGCCCCGCATCATCAAATTCTTCCTTGGCATCCTTACCTTATAACAGACAATCAGATATGATCAGTCCACCTAAATAAACTAGGTATTACTGAAAAAAGAAACATAAGATTAATGGAGGGTTATCAGTACCGGTCACTTCGAGCAGAACATCAGCACCCCCAGGATGGTCGTCCAGATACTTGGTGACATCATAAATCTGCAGCGCATTCATTGACACAGCATGAACTTGTCTGAATAGTAGGTAAGAACAACGTAACATGTAGCCATGCATCAGATCTCTAATTCTTTAGTGACCCTAGCAAACAATTTGACCATAGCCTTCAATAGTTCAATGCAGGTAAATACGATGGTTTTCCACAAGAAAGAATGATAGCCCGCACTATAACCACAGCGCATTAAATCACTACTCCTGACTAGTCGCCTGACAACAAATACCACTACTGCATCGCAAGATGGTAAATTGCAGTTTAGCACAAAGAAATCGAGCACGCGATCTAGTAGCCATTCCGTCGAACAGGTTACGGGCGACATCTTGGCCGAGCGAGCAGCGAGCTTCGCACGGTCGCACCCCCTACCAATCCACCCACCCATCTATCTCCCGACCTTACACCGTTACACGTGCTACTGCTACTTCAGCAGCAACGAGGAGAGCTAAGATGGGGAGCGAAGGAACGGAGGAGAGCTAAGATGGGGAAAGCTTACCTTGCCGTCGACGACGACCCAGCAGTCGTCGGCGGTGTTGTGGCGCGCCGCCTCCTCCAAGCTGTACAGCTTCGTCAGCGTCGGCATCTCCTCCTCCCTCTCCCTCTGCTCCGCTGCTTCCAATCGGCGGCGGCCAAGAATCACCAAGGAGCGAGACGAGTCTACCGCGGCCTGCCGCGGAAGAAGAACAGCGACTGCTACTTCGTTAGGGTTCTGGACTTCTGGTGACACTCGACGGCCCAACAGCCCACGTATCAGGCCCAATCTAAAGCCCATGTATGCAAAATAGAAAAGGAAAAAGTACTCCGAAGGTCCCTCAACTTGTAAAATCGCTCCCCAACCACAAAACCAAATATCCTAAACTAATTAAAACCGATCACAATATACCCTTCGGTGGTTTTGAACCCGGTTTAAGACCCATATAGACCCCATGTCAGGTGCCATGTCATCTCCCCTTCCTTCTCCTTTCTTCTCTCCTCTCCTCTCCTCTCCTCTGGGCAAGCCGACCGGCGGCCGGGGGAGGAGGCCGCCGGGACAAGGCGGGAGAGGAGGACGAGATGCCAAGCCCATCATCCATTGCTAGCATTATAATCTACCTCATCATCGCTATTGCAGTTGCAAAATCAGCGCATCACCCATGGCGATGGCCTCCACCCTCCCGCTCCTCCTCGTGCACCGCTCCACCCCTCCGACTCCGAGGTCTACCGCGCCGCCGCTCCTCCACTCCCGCCGCCTCGCCCTCCCTCCCCGCCCCGCCTCGCTCCCCGCGACAACCGTAGTCGTCCACCCGCACAAGGACGTCCGCCTCTCGAAGCTCCACGCCGCCTCCTGCTGCGATTCCGCCAACTCTAGTTTCCTCAGGTGCCCAAACATGAGCTACAGCAAAATTCGAATCATCAGAGTAAGTAACTGATCATAACTGAGAAACAAACAAGCAATTAGGAATGAATCTGATAGAGGAAAACCAAGCCTGGGCTGGGCTCCAAGTCTCCAACTCCATTCCACCAGAAAAAGGATTTAAGACAAGAAAATATCACGCCGAAGTAAAAAAGAAGATGAAAACACTAATGTGAAATAAGAAGAAGCAAACTGAACTGAATCAAGTCTGTCCCTCAGAACGCCTATTCTCAACAGTGCATATGGAAATATCGATCGATCGGTTCCTTCAACCTCACAAGCAGCATAATGCCGACATGCCGTGGAGGGAGCGCCAACTGAACTAAATCAAGTGCTCAGATTACTAAACTGCTCATCACTGGGACAGACCACATGAAAATCCATCGCACGCCTCAGCAATTCAACCGACTAATTAATAAATCAGGCATATATAGAGACAGAAATGCAAGGGCAAACTAAATACAGGTAGGTAGCAATGGACAGCAAGGGATTGGTACTGATTACTCCATGGCCTTGAGCTCGAGCCAGGCGGGCGACGGGCTTCCGCTTTTGCTGGTTCCAAGTGGTGGGGGAAATGGCGCTAGGAGGCCGCCGCGCTGCGCCGTAGTGGAGAGGATGAGGAAAATGGAGGCGAGAGATGGGCTCCCCGTCTCCTTCCTCTTCAAGTGGTGCCACTCCGGTGAGTCAAAGAGGGATCGAAGCGTTGGCGGCGACAACAACAAACAAAGCGGCGCATCGCCGCAGTGCCTCTTCCACGGTGCCTGCTTCCACCTCCGCGCCCGTCGCCGCGGCGCCCGCCTACGCCCGGCCCGCCCGCTGCCGCGCCGCCACACCACCCCGCGCCGGCCTCCCCGCCCCCCTCGTGCGGGCCGGCAGGCGGGGCGAGGCAGGAAAGGGCGCCCGGCCTCATGCCGCCCCGAGCCTGCGCGCCGCCGTGGACGCTAGCCCTAGCGCCGTGCCCGTGCGGGAGCAGAGAGCGAGAGGAAGGAGAGAAACAGAGAAAGAGGAGGGAAAGAGGGTAGGTGCTGATGTCTGACATTTGGGGCTGTCACGTAAGATAAAACTAGGGTTAAAACTGCCGAATAATCTATTGTGACCGATTTTGATTAATTAAGAGACGCCGGATATGTGGTTTTGCGGTTGGGGTACGATTTTGTAACTTGATGACAAGTTGAGAGACCTTCGGTGTATTATTTCAAAAAAAAAAAAAAAGAAATCCAACCCAACCCACTTAACTACTATCTCGTCTTCCCTAAAGAGTTAAGTTCACTTTAGGTCCCTCAATTTGTCACCGAGTTCAAAAGTCGTCCATGTAGCACAAAATCGGATACAACGCATCCCCTAACTTGCAAAACCATGTAAACGAGGTCGCTTGACAGTATTGTTCTTGGTTTGGCTAACGTGGCGCTGCTTTGACTAGGTCTTCGTCCAACATGACATTGACGTGGCACTTACGTGGCAATTTAATCTTGAAAAATAATAAAACTCATGGGACCCGCATGTTAGTTGCACTAAAAAAGGTGGGGCCAATGTGACCCCACATATCATCCTCACCCCTCCTACTCTTCTCTCAATCCCCTCTCTCTCCCCTTGCAAGTGGGCGACGGGCGGCGAAGGGTGCGGGGCAGAGCGAGGCGGGCAGCGGCCAACGGGCCAGCGGAGCGTGGCGGGCAGTGGGCGGTGGAGTGGAGCGCGCGGGCGGAGCGGGCGGAGCAGGCGGCGGCCAACCTCACCCTCTTGCCTCTTCCAACGGTCATGGCGGCGGTCGCGGCGGCAGGGATAGGGCCGACGGGAGGAGAACATGCAGGAGGAGCGGAGGGCAACCTCGTAAAACACCTGCTGCTCCTTCACCTCTACCGCGCGCCTCCGCACCCGCTACCGCACCTGCTTCAGGTCACTGCCGTCGGTCACCGCCGTGGCCATCTCACCTCCTCCTGGTGGACGTGGTGACCGCCGTAGATCCGGCGGGACTTCATCCCTGGGCCCACCTCGTTGTCGTCCTCTAGGTCCGCGAAGGAGTTCTTCATCCCGACAAGGGGTTATCGCTGTTGCCGTCGTTGCCTGGCGCGCATCGGACGAGACGGCGGCCATGGATGTGGGTAGCGGGTGGTGGAATCAGGCGCTGACGTCGGTGACGGGTTTTCCCCAAACCCACCTCCGTCGTCTGCCATTGACGAGCTCGGGCAGCGACTCGTTGCCGCAATCTCTTTTCCTTCCTTCTGGCGTGTGGGCAAGGAGTCGCGGCGGGAGAGGAGTCGTGGCGACAGCCGGAGCGAGAGGAGCGGCGGCCGGTGGGCGAGAGGAGCGCCGCACATTGACGGCGAGAGAGAGGAGTGGTGGTGGGGGAGAAGAGGGGCGCGCGGCAGCTGGCGGGCAAGAGGAGCGGCGTGCATCGGTGGGAGAGAGGAGAGACGGCCGATGGGCGAGAGGAGCGTCGTGCGGCCGGCCTCACTGCCTCTCCCTCCGTCATCCGGTGAAGAGATGTGGTGGAAAAGGTGAGACCCACTGACATGTGTGTCCCACATTTTTTTTTTTGACTGATGGGTGGGTCCTGCATATTTTGTTTATTTTTTTGTTTTTAATTTTTCTTTTTCTTTTCGATCAAAACACCACGTAACCACCACATCAATGCCACGTGGGACAAAGACATAGTTAAAGGAGCCATGTAGACGCCACGTAGAAGCCACGTCAGCCAAACCAGAGTCAATACTGTCAAGGGACCTCGTTTGCATGGCTTTGTAAGTTGGGAGATGCGTTATATCGGGTTTTTTGGACCAAAGACAAAAATTAGACTGGATGACAAATTGAAGGACCTGGAGTGAACTTATTCCTTCACTAAACCTTCGCTGCCACCTCCTCGTCCTCACCGTCGTTCCAACGATGGCGGCACCTCGGCCTCTGCCTTCCTTGGTCTCAAGCCGGCGGATCTGGATCACATCGTCGTATTCGACGAGGCCTGCTGCATGTCAAGCGTCACCGGCCTTGTCAAGATCGTGGACAAGAACCTCCTCGCAATGCTGGCGAAACCCACGGTAGTTCCGGTTTACAACATCTGTAGTCCCGGATTGCATTGCACATCTGACGAATAGAGTCGTTCCAGTGGCATTGCACATCTGAGGGCCTGTTTAATTCGTGAAAAGAAAGTTTTTGGGTGTCATATCGGACGTTTGACCGGATGTCGGAAGGGGTTTTCGGAAATGAATAAAAAAATTAATTTCATAACTCGCATAAAAACCGCGAGACAAATCTTTTGAGCCTAATTAATCCGTCATTAACACATGTGGATTACTGTAGCACTTATGGCTAATCATGGACTAATTAGTCTTAAAAGATTCGTCTCGTGATTTTCCCTCTAACTGTGCAGTTAATTTTTTAATTTATCTATATTTAATACTCTATATATGTGCTCAAAGATTTAATATGATGTTTTGGGAAAAAGCTCGTGGGACTGAGAACTAAACAGGACCTGAATCATGTCGCCACAGAACCTCTGTACCTCCTGATCTGGACGCATTCTGTTGCTGTGTTTGGAATCATATGTCTGCAACATGCACGGTGCGCACGGAAAAAGGGAACAGTCTATTAACGCGTAATTAATTAAGTATTAGCTATTTTCTTAAAAAAATAGATCAGTATGATTTTTTAAGCAATTTTCATATAGAAACTGTTTACAAAAAACATACCGTTTAGCAGTTTGAAAAACGTGCGCGCGAAATGCGATGGAGAGCGGTTGGGAACCCAGGGTTCCAAACACAGCCTTAGAGCATTCTTTATATTGTTAGGTCCTGTTAGATCCCACATAAAATTTTTCACCCTGTCGTATCGAACATTTGAACACTGTACCTAATTACACAAATTGCGACTAATTTACGAGTCGAATCTTTTAAGCCTAATTACTTTATAATTTGATAATATGGTGCTACAATAAACATTTGTTAATGGTGGATTAATTAGGTTTAATAAACTCGTTTCGCGGTTTACAGACGTATTCTGTAACTAGTTTTTTTTTTATAGAGTATGTTTAATACTTCGAATGTATCTCCGTATATCCGATGTGAGACGGTAAAATTTTTTACGCTGGATCTAAACACAGCCTTAATTTGTGATGAGTACCTTATTTCTGACACACCTAGAACAGAAGCTGCTAGTTATAATTTTTTTTTCGGGGATGCTAGTTATAAGTTATAACAGTAGTACTAATAAACAATTTGGTTGTCTCTTTGAAAATGCCTCCTCGTAAATATACAGAACATCCCAAAAAAAAATACAGGATTTGATGCCATTATGTCATTCTCCAGGAACATGGTGCCTGCGCCATTCATTATCCTCTACCTGAAAAAACTTGCAACTTTTCTCTCTCAAAGAAGCGCATCTGCAACTCGGATTATGGATCTTTCTTTGAGCGGCCGCGGCGGAAGGCTGCACCTGTTGAGGAATTTCAATGGCTTTGGTTTGATGCTGTTTGTGGCTGTACCATTTCCTGGAACTGGAGCATGCATGGACTGGGGCGATAATTTCATCGGACCTTGCATGCCATTCTGGTCAGATTTTACTGATCATCATTTTGTTTGAACATAAAAGCTAGTTAACCTTTAGAGTAATGCTTGTTGAACTGTGAAGTGCTTGAACCAACCTTTTGACAGAATAGGGTCGTACCGTGATTGTTGGACCCCCCATAGAGGTGCTTGTTAACCTTATACTGGATGAACTGTGAAGGTCTTAATGAATACCACATAGAAGTGCTTGTTGTGAAGTTTGAAAATAGAATGGTTAACATCTAAAAAAAATAATCTTTTTCATGATGTTTTACTGAAATTCCTGACTACCTTCAGTTCATTTCCCAGTTAAGAGCAGACTGGTGAGTAAAATTATAGGAGTTCTGCAAAGTTCAATCCTGAATTGGTTTTTCTACATGTGTTGGCTCCCCCCGCTGATTATGGTACTACCATACTAAAAGTTAATCATTTTTAATCTGATGGCACCGGGCGTTGTATCATTTTCGCAATGTAACTAACCGTGCATCTTTATCTCAAGATGGGGAAGCTTATGGACCGTGTAACAGTCGTTACTAACTAAAACTCTAAAATATGACATTATTCCCCAGCGAAGGTACTCATTTTTTTTAAAAAAAAACATCCCTATTTTATTTAAATTTCGTTTAATTCAATTTGACCATCTCTAAAACGATTGGTCCAAACAAAATGAAAGAAATATCTAATGGTTTGGTACTTTGATCATCCTGCACCAGTTCTACCCACAAAAGGTGCTACTACTAGTCTTCTACTACAAAGCTAGGACGGGAAGCCTGCACAGTGCGCTGTGGCAGCCAAGCGTGTCCCACATACCAGTGTCACTTTGTGTTGTGAGAGGTGAAGCCATCACGTGAGATGCACGGGGTTGCCGTCTCGGGCAGTCTGGTACTCCTCCAGTTAAGGCATGGGTATATTACATATTGATCTATCTTGTCAATTTTTTTGAAAATTTTTCGTAACCATCTAGTTGACATGTAATAAACGGGTGGACGTCCAATCGAGCTATTAGAATCTATCTCCCTTCTTTCTGGGAAACTGTTTTAACAGCTCGAGTGGATGTCCACCCGTTTATTGCATGTCATCTAAATGGTTATGAAAAAAATTAAAAAAATATGGATAAGATAGATCAATATGTAATGTATCAATCCACAAACATGCAAATTAAAATTCAACTTCTATAAGTTGTAACAAAAATAACAAACAAAACTCAAATTACTATATGTATATTTACAGTTAAATTTGTTATTTTTGTTATAACTTGTAGAAGTTGAATTTTAACTTGCATGTTTGTGAAATGATATATTACATCCACTCGAGCTATTAGAATCCATCTCCCTTCTTTCTTGGCTGTGAAGCCAACAAGAAGCATCTCTCCTCTCCTCCAACATTCTGCCCCGGTGGGCCCACTCTGCCAGAGTGTATCCTCACTCCACTAGTGCTCTGCTCCATGTCTAAATTAGACCCTCTGTCTCATAATATAAGGGATTTTGTGTTTTTGGTTGAACTGTTTGATCACTTGTCTTGTTTAAAAAATTTGTGCAAATATAAAAAACGAAAAGTTATGCTTAAAGTACTTTAGATAATAAAGTAAGTCACAAAAAATAAATAAATAATGATTCTAAATTTTTTTAATAAGACGAGTGGTTAAACAGTTCAAACAAAAACTAAAAATTACTTATATTATGAGACGGAGAGAGTACCACACACGAGCCCATCTTTTACCGCGGTTGTTTTCCGCACTCCAGTTCAAACTTGAGTTCAAATTAATTCAAACTGCATGCAGAAATGAGTCATCGTAGTGGAGTATAAATAGTACAAGACGCAATGTTAACCAGACACATGAGACTCACCCACCCGTTGTGTCTCATCTCACAAACAGAGATGTATCACGCTGCGCATGGGTTGCCCATTGCATATGCAAGGTCACAGCTTGCGAGTGCCAGCTTTGTGCAAAGAGGCCAGAAGCCCAGAACGATCACCCTTTTGCTTTTGGCCGCGGTGTACGCTGCTGCTGTCTCTGGTACGCCGTACTTGCAGCAGCTGTCCCCCCCTCCCCCTCTCGCGGAAACCGCATGCCACGCCACGGTGCAGCGCAGCGCGCGCCGGAGATGCTTTACCGTTTGCGGCTCGAACCGGTGCGTGCACCTGCGTGCTTCGCTTGACCACCATTCCACCAACCCGGCAACCCCTCCCCTGCGCGCGCGCGCGCGAGAGAGAGAGAGAGAGAGAGAGAGAGAGGCGGGATTGCGGGAAGTGGTGTTGTGCAACCGCGCGCCTCCTCCTCCTCGCCTCCGCGGTTTGGTCGTACTCGAATGCGATGCGATCATGCGAGGTTGCAGCAGCAGCAGCAGAGATATGCACAGGGTGGAGGAGAGCGCGAGGATGCCAAAAGCGGCATGGGAAAAGGAGCGTGCTCGTGTACAACTCGTCGTTTTTACCACCACGCACTGTGCAGCTCTTCTTCCAGGCCACTCGATCTACTACTCCATTTTGTTTTAATTTGAAAAAGGAAACGGGATTTGCTGCATGTACATACGTACATTCATGTTATGAGCTGAATGTCAGCCACTACAAAATACTAGGCTGTTTACTTCGTGTACCAATTTTTTTTAAGTATACGGATACACATTTAAAGTATTAAACGTAGACTAATAATAAAACAAATTACAGATTTCGCCAGTAAACTGTGAGATGAGTTTATTAAGCCTAATTAACTCATCATTAGTAAATGTTTGTTGTAGCATCACATTGTCAGATAATTGTGTAATTAGGTTCAAAAGATTCGTCTCGCAATTTACATATAAACTATGCCATTATTTTTTTTCCTTCCATATTTAATACTTCATGTATACATGTGTCTAAATATTTGATGTGATGGAATTTTTGGAATTTCGAAGAAAACTCGACATTGCTATAACTGCAGTTAAAATCACACAGTCCACACTCCACACACAACTTTTAATCCGGGTTTGGAGACGAGGGATCGAGACGATCAAAAAGTTTGGCCACCTTTTTCCTTTTGCTTTTCGAGTGCTGCATGCAGTCTGCGCCCGCAACGTATATATACATGCATGCATGAGCTGGGCCGACCGCTTGGACGCATGTGCATGTTCCCGTAGCCTAAGCTTTCACCGGAACGGCAGCTACAGCGACCGCCTCTGGCTCGATCGCTGTGTGGCTCTCGCAGCCAAGACGATCTGATTCGATCTCTTTGCAGAGGCGAGAGGGGGAGAGAGAGAGAGAGAGAGAGAGAGAGAGAGAGAGAGAGAGAGAGAGAGAGAGAGAGAGAGAGAGAGAGAGAGATCCTGTTTTTCAAACGTGACACGTATGCCGAATCGCCGATAGACGATCAGACCATATATGGGTTTTCCAGTGTAAAGTTCTACTCGATCATGTCATGAGGTCTTCGGTCTTCCTCTCTCTCGGGAGTAGTAGGGGAATAGCGAAGCTAGCTAGCCGGAGTGAAGATATTTTCACCTATGGCTGTGATTATGTCAAGTGGGGCCAAGCACATACGAGAGATAATTCCAAGGCGCATGAGAAAGGCTTGCTCAGGTGCTCATTCGTTCCTCCAGTCTCCAGAATCTTCTTTAATTCCGTCCGTTGTGATCGAGTTGTGACTTGTCTTGGAGGTGTGGACTCCATCACTCACCGCATGCATCCATGTGCTTTGCCTTGCACATGTATATTCACATCTCAATTCTCAAATATCTCTAACTGCGCTGTAAAAATCGATGTTGTCCACACGCTTCGTCTTGATCATCCCTGCCTGAAACTAATTAAAACACGACTTGGTTTTGAATTAAACCTTTTATATCCATAGCGATCAAAATGGTCCAAGGTAGAGGCATTACGTGGCAGCAATTCGAGACTCGATCGCTGAAAATGAGAATACTTAGTAACAGTACAGTAATTTCAATGATCTGATCCTTCCAGCTGGCAGGCATCACTGGTGGAGAA
This sequence comes from Oryza meridionalis, assembly GCA_000338895.3. NCBI lineage: Eukaryota > Viridiplantae > Streptophyta > Magnoliopsida > Poales > Poaceae > Oryza > Oryza meridionalis. The sequence goes on along the minus strand of CM002526.2, from coordinate 35,328,010 downwards.
AGGGTTTGTAGTCCCGGTTGGTAACCCTCTGTAGTCCTGATTTTTCAACCGGGACTAAAGATGTCTATCTTTAGTCCCGATTGAAATAACCGGGACTAAAGATGTATCTTTAGTCCCGGTTTGTAACACCAACCGGGATTAAAGATTTAGTCCCGGTTGATGTAACTAACCGGGACTAAAGTTTTTTTTTCTTTTTTTTCTTTTCTCATGTTCAATCTCTCCAAATCATTATAAAAATAACAAATAACAAATCACACCACAAATCACAAATAACATATAGCACGAATCACAGATACACGAATCATAGATAGTTCACATATCACATATCTCCTAATATCATTCACAAATCACACATCGCATCACAAATCACAGATCGAACAAATCACACAGATCGCACAAATTACAGTCATCCACATCACATTAAGAAGGAAAAAAGAAAAAAAAGCAAAAAATTCCATGCCGGGCGGCCCGAGGCGTTGCCTGCCGCCGCCGGGGCGGCCCTCCGCAACTGCCGCGGGGCGGCCCTCCACGACTCCGTTACCAGCCGCCGCGGGGCGGCCCTCCGCGCCTCCGCCGCCTACCCTCCGGACGGGCAGCCGCCGCCGCTGGGCCCTCCGCGCGGGGCAGCCGCCGCTGGGCCCTCCGCGCGAGGCAGCCGCCGCTGCCGGCCGCCAGCGCCTCCACCACCTGCCTCCGCACCGACCAGCGCTTGCCGTCGCCGGCCCTCCGCGCCGGCCGCCGGCCGCCGCCGCCGCCAGGAAGACAGGGGAGAGAGGAAGGGGAGGAGGAGAAGGAGGAAGAGGAGAAGGAGTGAGGAGGAGAACGAGTGGAGGGGAAGAAAAGCTAAGGATAAGACTGAGGAGGAGGGTCAGACAATGGACACGCGAAGAGATAAACATCGCGCGCGGCTTGGGATGATTTTTAGTCTCAGATGTTCTAAACAACCGGGACTAAAGATGGACTAAAAATAATTGGGGCCTGACACGACCTGACAACCTCTTCAACCGGGAGTAAAAATGATCTTTAGTCCCGGTTGGTGTTACCAACCGGGACTAAAGATCAAAAAGTACCCCTCAGCTTTTAAACCGGGACTAAAGATGCTTTTTAGTCCCGGTTTTTATTGGAACCGGGACTATTATAAAATTGGGCCGACCGACCAAAGATGGTTTCTCCACCAGTGCATGCACTTCTAGCTAGCCTTTTTTTTTTATCCACTACTATAGTATTTGGTTTGTCAAATTTTGGACAATGTATATCACAAACATCACTACAAACATATATAACTTCAATATAATTATGAGAAAACAAAACAGAAGGTGGTGTCAAATGGGATGATACTATAGCACTAGACGAACTTTTTTTTTGCCATTTGCAGTTTAACGTTGAACATTATGAATTGCTATACAGGCGTTCACTTGACTACATGTATATATAACTTCACGTTCATAGGTTGGTTCTATACATTTAACACTGAAATTAATATATTAACAAAACAATCCCAGATTAATTAGTTCACCCCGATCGATGAACTTAATGACATATAATTTGCCTTAAAAAACAAACAAATTAAAAAAATATAAATTCATTTTCTATAATGACATGTAATTTGTCTTGAGTAGCAAGTTTGATTAACCGGCCGCCTAATTAATCACTCTTCTGTACGGCAGTCACCGAGCGGTAAGACCACCACCTCTTCTCCCTCCCACCGCGTCTAGGGTTTCTCGTCGCACCCTCCTTCGCCTATGAAGTATAAAATCCCCTTTCCCTTCCATTCTAGCCTCTCCTCCATTTCATTTACATCCTCCATCTCTCTCTGCCATGGCCCACCTCGGCGGAGGCGGCCGAGGAGGCCGCGGCGGCGAGCAGCAGCAGCGGCCGCCGTACTCCGGCCGCGGCGACCCTGGCCGTAGCGGCGGCGGCGGGGGTGGAGCCCCGCCGTACCGTCCCGCCACTGGTTCCGTGTGGCCGCCGCCGGGGATGACGCCGCGGCCGGGGCCTCCTCCGCCGGAGTACCCGCAGCCGGGCCCGCCGGCCGTCGTCCACGGGGAGCCGATGCCGGCGCTGCACCACCAGGCCTCGTACCAGCCCGGGGCCGTGTACCGCGCGCCCTCCCCGGGGGTTCCGGTGCCTCTCGGTGGCTACGCGCGCAGCACGCCCGTCACCATCCGGGCGCCTCCGCCGTCGCACTCGTCGGCTCCGGCTCCGTACCAGCCGGCGCCCGCGCCGGCTTCCTCGTCGTCCTCCTCGGCGCCGTCTGCCACGGCTCTGGCCAAGGAGGTCGAGCAGAAGCTGTTCGTGTCGGAGACCGCGCTGGCGCCACCCGCAGGGGAGGCGTCGGCCGCGGCCGCGCCGGCTGGCGAGGCGTCGGTGGCGTCGGACAAGGATCTTGCGCCGGTGTCGAAGAAGGGGCTCGCCCACCCTGCGCGGCCGGGGTATGGAGCTGGAGCGGCCGGGAAGAAGGTGATGATCCGCGCGAACCAGTTCCTCGTCAACGTCGCCGACAACAACCTCTTCCACTACGATGCGAGCTCACCTCATCCTCTTTCCCTCCCCTTCCCACCCCTAGATCTACGTATACTCCATGCATGCTGTCTACTACTGTGCTCCTGTACTTGTGTTGCTCAGATCTGTTAAATTTATCTCTGCATGTTGTATGTATGCATGGATTTTGCTTGCTTCTGATGCTTTTCTTTCGTTGTGTCGATTGCAAGTTCGTTTCTCTGCTGCTTTCTTTTGCAGTTTTGCATGGAGCGAGGCTTCCGATCTCATCCTCTAGTTTGTGGGTGTTTGGTTGGAGAGTCGCGTCTCCTTTCTTGCATAATTTTTTTTCGTTTTTTTAGCCCTGCACTTCGTTGCTCGCGGCTAGTTTGGTGCTAGCTAGAGAGATCTGGCCGATGTCGAGAGAAATCTCATGGCCGCAGCACACGCAGCTCACCCCGTTCGAAGCCTTTCATTGTGTTCGTTTAATTTGGTGATATGAATGTACAGATGTACTACGCATCTCATGTGCTCAACGCACCGGCCTACATGCATGTCGTTGTTTACTTGGGAACGTTTCGTACAAGGGTAGGCCTGATCTCTCCCTCGTGGGAGATGGTCGGGTGTTTCTGTTTCCCTCTGTAAGCAAAGGTTGCTCGGTTCAGTTTTGCATCGTTTGGCTCTACTTTACAAACTTTTGCTTCTTTGTATTTATTACGTTTGCTTCGTGATCCTTTTGTTTCGTTCTTTCGTTTCTGTGCTGCCTTCGTTTAAAGTTTTGCATGACCGAGGCTTCCGATATCATCCAGTTCTTGGGTGTTGGTCGGAGCGTCGCGTTTCGTTTCTTGCATAAAGTTTCTTCTCCGTTTTTTTTATCCCCTCTCCGCCTTTTCCACCTTCGGTGCTCGCTGCTAGTTTGGTGCTAGAGATCTGGCCGATGTCGACAGATATCTCATGCCGCAGCACACGCAGCTCACCCATTAATTCGATTCGAAGCGTTTCGATGCGTTCGTTTTCGTGACATGCATGTACATGTACTGCGCATCTCATCTGCTAAACGCACTGGCATAGTGGCGTACATGCGCGCGCATCCCGTTTTCTTCATAACGTTTGGTTACTGTACTGTTTAGAGTTGCTGATTTCGTATCTCTCCCTCGCGGGAGCTCGTCGGGTCTTTCCCTCTGCAAGAGCAAAAGGTTTTGCATCGTTTTAGGGCCTGTTTAGATCCACTTAGAATGGCAAATAGTAAATAAAAAAAGTTTTGATATCAAAAGTTTTGGTATTGCAAAAGTATAGTTGGTGTTTAGATACATACTAAACTTTTGCCATTCTAGCACTAAAGTGAGAGAGAGAGGGAGTGGTCCCAAAGCACTTTTTGTCACAATTTGCTACTATAGACTAATCCAAAATAGCAAAAAGTAAAATGGCAAAACTTTTGCCATTTTAGAGGATCTAAACAGGGCCTTATTCTACTTCACAAGTTCGCTTTATTATGTTGAGAGATGGAAGAAGACGAAATCTCTCTGTGCCCTTCCCGGTCGGTTCTACCTCTGGTTTTGACTGTTTTTTTGTTGTCTTTTGGAGACTGCCATTTTTGTGTAAGCGGATGCGTTCGCTTGCTGTTTTCTTGCAAGGGACATGCTAAACTTGTTGTCCCTGTATGCGAGAAGCCTTAGCGTGATCTTTTGCATCCTATCGTCGTCAGATCGATTCTTGTTTTTTGTAGCAGCGGACTAGCGACCGCGTCCCTTTTCTGATCTTGTAGCAACACTCTATCCGGAAGCATGTCGTTTGCATGGTTGCAGAAGTAGAGTGGTGGATCCACGTTTAAAAACTCTCTGAATACAGATGTGTCTTTTGGTTATGTGTTTTCTGCTATTTGTTTTAGCAAATTTCATGAAAATGTAATTGTTGTCTTTGTCGGGATGTCGTTTTCATCCTTGATTTTGTACGCCTAGCTTATAGACTTGTTGCGAGTAACATATTTTCGTTCAATAATGTTTCTTAATTAATTATGCGCTAATTAGTCATTCCCAACAATAAGCAAAGAACTCAACCTCGATGTTTCTTGAGCAGTCAAAAAAGTACAGCTACTCCTAATAGCTAGCACGTTTAGCAAAAAGATGGATCGTACTTCCTCTATTTGTTTCATAATATAAAACTTTCTAGCATTACCCATATTTATTTAGATATATATATGTTTAGATTCATTAACATATATATATGTATGTGGGCAATGCTAAAAAGTTCTACATTGTGAAACGGAAGAAGTATATACTAACAAACCACTACAAAATTTCCTACGGATCTTACTACCACGGTACAGCCTGTCTTTTTTTTTTCGACGGAGGGAGTACATGCAAAACTCATAGTGATATTGACTTAAAAATCTGTTGACGGACGTGGTTTTGTATCCTCTCCATTTGGGATCAAAGGCAAAGTTAATTTGTCGTTGGTTCCATCCAGGCCATCCATACGTCAATCAATGTATGGATGGAACAACGGCGGACCTTGCGTTTCATCCCAAAGGCAGACGATACTGACCCGACAGAAGTATAGCAAAAACCGTTTATAGTAGTTCCATTTGTTATTTTGTTTTTCAGAAAACATAGACAACGACGGGATATCCTTCTATAAGATAGTACCTGATATCTGTTGTGGTACTAGCTGCATGGTACTTCCTCCGTTTCATAATGTAAGTTATTTTAGCATTTTCCACATTTATATTGATGTTAATGAACTAGACATATATCTATCTAGATTCATTAACATCAATATGAATATGGAAAATGCTAGAATGACTTATATTGTGAAACGGAGAAAGTACCTAATACCTGTGATACCTATTACCTGGTACCTGTGATACCTAGGACCTAATATCTGTGATAATTGTGTAAGAGAATAGTTAATATATCTATCCTGTTGCAACCGGATCCGTTTTGTAGTAGCCCTCCTTTTTTTTTGGCTTTTCAAGGCGTCGGTTTCTGCTTTCTAAGTTCCTGGCCCAGTTCTTTTCGTGGGCCTTAGAAAAACGCTACCCCTATATCATCCATCTTTCCTCGCTAATCATTAACTCCCACTGTCCTGCGCAACTTCTCTCCCTATTCCTCAAGGCTTCGCCAGCGATTTCCCTCTAGGCTCTAGCGTCGTCCGCCATGGATGCCCGCCCCATGTAAGCCGTAGCATAGCAGCGTAGTTTTTACCTCTATCGTAACTTGAATGGAGAAGATCAATCTCGATCACCTTTTTTTTTTGTTGTTTGATTTCTGTTGGTCCCTAGCTGATTTAGATTTCGTTACTTTGGGGGCATTCTTTTTTTTTTTTGTGGTTTCCGCCTGCATTCATTTCCCCAATCAATCGGCTCCGATAATGTGTGTACTACTCATAACTTATACTGAATTACTCATTTAGGTCTAGACGAAACACACTAAATTTTGAGTAGTTCGGCGTATAAGTGATGGCTAACTGCTTTAATCTGAAATTACTTTGTTATGTGATGTTCATCTGTAGAGTTCTTGTTAAGTTGATCTAATCTTTTCCTATTTGTGAAAAAAAAATCTGCCCCTCATGTCCAATAGAAAGGCTATTTATCTTCCTTTTGGATTATGTTACAGGTTTCAATCAATCCTGAGTCAAAATCAAGAGCAACAAATAGGGAAGTACTCAACGAGCTCATCAAGGTGCATGGGAGGACATCTCCTGGTGTCAAACTGCCTGCCTTTAATGGAAGAAAGAGTCTCTATACCAATGGTTCACTCCCTTTTGAATCGGAGGAGTTTGTGGTTAAGCTAATTGATCCCGAAAAGAAGGATAAAGAAAGGTTTGTATGGTGCTAGCTAGAGATTTTCATTCTTATGAATTAGTGTTTTTCAGTCTTAGATTATTGTGTCTTCTCTTCTGCAGGGTGGAGAGGGAGTACAAGATCACAATTCGAATTGCTGCCAGAGCAGACTTGTACCACCTCCAGCAGTTTCTGCTTGTCTTCCAGCAGTTTCTGCTTGGAAGAAAGAGGGATATGCCCCAGGAAACCATTATGCTTGGAAGACAGAGGGATATGCCCCAGGAAACTATTCTGCTTGGAAGACAGATGGATATGCCCAAGGAAACTATTCTTGATGTTGTCCTCAAGGAGTCACCATTTTGGAAGTATGATTTCTTTCTTGTTTAATTTGACTTTTGCTTGATCACTTACTGACAAGGGTACGGTACTAATAATGCTGTATCGACAACTACTTTTTCTACAGTTATGTCACGGTGTCCAGATTCTTCTTCTTTACCCAGTTTGGTCACCGTGGTGACATTGGTGATTATCCTGAGTGTTGGAGAGGTTACTATCAGAGCCTGCGCCCAACACAGATGGGCCTTTCGTTGATTTCTTGTACTTCCCTGTCAGTTATTGCTTATCAGCTTTCGCTGAATGGAAGTGATCTTTTCAGATACTAACTACTGTTTGGTATGATTCATTCAGATATATCCGCAACATCCTTTTTTAAGCCTGTGACAGTGTTCCAATTTGCGGAGGAGTTCCTGAACATACGTGACACCTCAAGACCTTTGTCAGACCGGGATCGTGTGAAGGTAATAATCCTATTAATACAAAATGATGCAATAGTGATTCCAACTCTCATTTTTCAACATGTTCAGATAAAGAAAAAATTATTTGGGGTTCGCATTGAAACAAACCTCCAAGAGGACCAAATCAGAAGATACAAAATAATAGGGATCGCCCCCATTCCAATAAGCCAGTTGATGTACTTATCTTTCCTCTCCTTCTGCTATTACTGCATTTTTGTTTACATGCTTTAAGTTACGGGAAATCAATGCAGATTGTTGATGGAATAATTGAAATGCCTAATCGTTTGTGGATGTGGGAGGAAAACCTTTTTATCCTTTAAAAGTGTTATGCCATGTATATCAATTAATGCACCTTTGTAATCTACCAATGTTGTTAAATGTCCTTCTATATTCAACTGAATTGATGTGTAAAGAATGAAATGCACATAATTTTACTGTCCTGAGTATAGCAGTGCTTTATCATCTTTTTATAGGACCTGCATCTTGCTATCATGCTTGTTCACTGTTTTATAGCGTGAACATTACTTGTTTTTCTCCAAACTGATGCCTGGTATTTGATGTTAGATTTCTTGTTGGTGAGAATAGGACATGGATGATTCTTGTTCAGTATTTCTGGGATAGGTACAATTACAGACTGAAGTATGTTTCTTGGCCCCGCCTACAGTCTGGCAGTGATTCTCGTCCTGTATACTTGCCTATGGAGGTATTGATTCATCATCCCTGCACCTCTACCTAGGGGTGGAAATGGGCCCAACATTTTGGCCTACAAAATGTGAGGGTTGGGCTGAAATTTAGTAGTTTTTTATGCTAAAAATATTTAAGGGTTGAGATGGGCTGTGAAAGGACCCACGGGCCTTGACCCATACCACCCCTGCCTCTATCTGACTTGTGCATCCTGTGTTCTGTTTGTTCATACAAATGTGGTTGCAGGTGTGCAAGATTGTAGAAGGGCAGAGGTACTCCAAGAAGCTTAACGACAAACAAGTGACCAACATCCTTAGAGCAACTTGTCAACGCCCCCAGCAGAGGGAACGGAGCATTCATGAGGTACAATACAACTTGCATGCAGATCCAAACTTTTTATGCTTTTCGATTTTAGTTCACATTTGAATATGATCTTTTATCTTTGCATATTTTCTTAGAATAACATGTCCGTACAATGTAAGGCTATTTTTTTTCTTAATGAGGTAATTAAGTTATGAATCATCTTTGTATTGAGTTCCATTTCATATTCTATCATATGGTTCTCCATAACAAGTATACAAAGGATATGTTTTTTCAGGAGTTCGGCATCAAGGTCTGCAATGACCTAGTATCTGTTCCAGCTCGTGTGCTGCCTCCACCCATGGTACTATGCTTTATTCCATTTCTTTTGTTCGCATCGTTTAAACTTCTGGGAATTTCCAATAAACATGATCTTTGTGCTTTTCAGTTGAAGTGTCATGATTCTGGAAGGGAGAATACTTGTGCACCCAGTGTTGGACAGTGGAACATGATTAACAAGGAGATGCCTTGCTTTATAATTACAACTCAATTTCTCTCTCAAGTTAACTTTGAGTTGCCTTTGTTTGAAAGTGAATTCATGGTACACTTCCTTAACTTGTTTTTAGATGACAAACTTATTGAGCTTCTTTGTAAACTGTATAGTCACTGAGCCTTTTATTTTTTGTTTGAAATTATCTGAAAATGAACCCAGTACTGAAACATAATTTATGAGGTTGACTGTATCTCTCTCATAAAGCGATATTTGATAGTGTATGCAGAACCTATAAATATACAAACTACCGAGCCAACATAATTTACTTGCTGATGTGTTCAAAGGAAGGCACTAATACTTGTTTTTTTTTTTCAGAAAATGATCAATGGAGGAACTGTGGATAGTTTTTCACAAATGCATCCAGAGGAGGTACAAAGGTTCTGTGGTGACCTGATTCAGATGTGCAATGCCACTGGAATGGTAAGTCTGGCATAGTTACAATGCTATTAAAGCAGTTAAATAATTATAAATGCTGCAATTGACTTTGATTTCATCCTTGCAGTCTTGCTGTCCAAGACCAGTTGTGGATATCCGGTTATCAAATCCTAACAATATAGAGAATGCTCTGAGGGATGTTCACAGAAGAACAAAAGAACTTCTTGTCAAAGAGGGAAAGGGGAGCCTGCAGCTTTTAAATGTAATTCTGCCTGAAGTTAGTGGTTCTTATGGTATGCATATTGTTGGTTGAGTAATCTAAACTTTTGCATTACCTGAATTTTTTATTAAATGTCGTATATGCATGATTTTTGCAGGGAAAATTAAAAGGGTCTGTGAGACCGACCTTGGCTGTGTATCTCAATGTTGTTTGCCAAGGCATGCCAGCAGGCTGAACAAGCAATATTTGGAAAATGTTGCACTCAATATCAATGTCAAGGTCTGTAAATCTTCTGGGCTTGTAGGTTTTTTCCCCTAGAAGTATACCAATTCTGTGGACTTCATATTTTGTGCTTTTAGTATTTTCTCCAGAAATATGACAATTTTGTGCCATAACCAGGTCGGAGGGCGCAACACAGTTGTTGAGCGAGCCTTTATCCGCAATGGCATACCATTTGTGTCAGAAGTCCCAACAATCATCTTTGGCGCTGATGTCACACACCCTCCACCTGGAGAGGACTCTGATCATCTTCTGCTGTGGTTAGTGCCTTCTAGCTAATGATTCTTCAATTCATTACTTGGTATGTTTGATGTTGTCCTACAATATAAGATCGTGGGCTACTCATTTAAATCTAGACGAAATGCACTAAATTATGAGCAGTTTGGTGTTTCAAATCTAGATTCAATCAGTTAACTGCTCAGATCTGAAAATTACTTTTATTCACTTATTAATTTTGTGATTTGTGATTTCGAGCCGTAGAATTATTGTTGTTAAGTTGCTCTAAATTATCCCCTTTTATAAAAAAATATTTCTCTTATTTACAATAGAAATGCTGTTTATCTTTCTTCGGATCTTGTTATAGGTTTCAATAAATCCTGAGTCAGAATCAAGACCAACATATAGCGAAGTAATTGATGAGTTCATCAAGTTGCATGGGAAGACATCCCTTGCTGGCAAATTCACTGCATATGATGGAAGAAACCGGCGACGGAATGTTCTGGTAAGTGTACTTAAAGATGTTCTTGTCTTTTGGTGTACTGTTTTCTTTATGATTTAAAAATAATATATCACTTCTTTAATGTGCAGGTACGAGTGGATGTTTGTGGTCTTATTTTCAAACGTTACGTGCGATTTACAGATACTGTTCAGAGTATCGTACATCGTGCAATGCAAGAGTTGAATTGCATAATTAGAGATTCATACATCAGTTTCCAAAGTCGACCTCTGAAAGGCCACCTGTCGATTAGAGCTGCTGGTGTTGAAGATGGATCAACTATTTATGTAAACCACCGCCTTAGAGGTGGCAGTGGTAGAGCCCAGTAAGTATTGCTTATTCTCATTTATGTTCATTTTTTTAATTAGGGTAGAACATAACTGTTTAAGATCCTTAATTTCTTATCTAAGATCTTGTTTACTTTAATCCGCTAAAATCTTGTTTAAGACCCGTGAACTTTAGTTCCCTTTTATATAGTATACCCTGAAACCGATTACTCCTAAATAATATAAAAACATATATTTTGTTATATTTTTTTTGAGAACTTTGTTATATTTTCCTCATCCAAAAAACCCTTTACTAGGGATAATTGTTTATATTTTATTGTTTGTATGGGTGTTCCAGGATTTGACATGACCTGTGAGCTAGTCGGTCCAATGCCCCTTTGCCCCTTTTTTATAGTTAGTGTACCTCTTAGGAATTGCCTGGGAATTACCCATTTCGCCCCCTCGTTCTTATTTAAAATCAATTAAATATTATTTTAAAACATGAACTTGGGAAGAATAATCTGGTTGATAGCAGTTTACCTGCTGGTGGATGTGTTATGCATTACCGTGTTAGGGTCAGGATTTGAGTCTATCATTATAATTAGATATTTGTAGCAGGTAATATATCCAGTTAGCTTATAATAATACTTTTAAATAAATGTAGGGCTTCAAACCGTGCTCCTGCATCTGTGCCTCAGCCGACGGGGCGTACTTCGCTTAGAGCATATATCACTAGCCTGAGGACTAGTGGTAAATGGTTTGAATGGGTGGAGATACCATCCGATTTAAGGACTACCAGAAAACCACAGAGCTTTGTATTGTACTGGGCAGAAGACGCAAGGCGTCTACTCCGGCTGATCTTCGCATGTCTGGAGAGATCACATGCAAGGAGAAAAACCTTTGATGGCAATTTTAAACTTGATGACATGTTCTACAACTACGACCTAGATGTTGTGGAGATAGTGGCCCCTGAGAGGCTAAACCTTGTTCAGTCTTCCTATGCTGCCGACTTGAAGGCCATTCTAGAGGAAGTCATCAATGCCCATTTCAGATACAGAAATGCCTCATCCTTGGTTTATCCGGCATATGGGTCACAGTTGAAAGAAATTATCTCTAGTGCGCCCTATGGCCATGCTACCTGTTATAGTATTGATTCAAGATCACTCATCTTCAATCACATCTCAATGATGGATGCCTCTCAGAGAATAGCAATCATAACCTCTTGCATTATCCATCAGGGAACAAATGCGAACACCTTCAAGGGTCTTCTTAACAAATTACCTTTGCCAACTAATCTTCAAGATATCTGGACATCGGAGGTGTCTCATAACACAAATTCTGGGCAAGCACTAAGAGACTGCTATGGTTTTTAAGAATTATGATAAAACACTGAAATGCCTGAAGCCAAAGAAATACTATAATACTATGGCGTCAAGGCTGGACTACTCTAGATGTTTAATCTCTCATGCGACATCTATCAACGTACGTTCCAAATCCATCTTAAATTTAGTTTTCAGTTCGTGCTAATCCTTACTACTTCTTACTAACAGTTTTATAAGCAGAATCTTAATATAATTATTTTATTGGCAGATATCAGAAAAACATATAGATGCTGCGCTTTTTGTGTTGTGGCCAAAGCAGCTGACTCAAGTTCATAGCCTATTGATTTCGTACAACCCAGCGGCGACATCAAGTTCTGCCGTGGTGTCAAGTTCTCAGTCTTCAAGCAGACAGGTTTCTTCAGGTGGAGCAGCGTGGCCCAGTTCTGCAGTCGGTGGGTTACCTGCCACAAACAGAATCACTGAAATCAACGGTTTCCCTGTAGTAAACAAGATTACAATGCACGGTTTGTTTGGAACCTGGCGTTAGATTTTAGTTTTGCAGATTGGTGGAAGCAACTGTAGGTCTCATAGCATTTTAACTTTTGGACAGGAATCATAGCTGGTCGATCAAGTAGGGAAGATTAGTACATTGTTTTACTATCTTCCTAGATGATCCTTCTTTCAGTATACTTTCTTCTATTTGACAAACAATACTTTATCCTTTCTTTAGTTATTTCTTGGAATCCTGTTTTTTCATGAAGCTATACTAGCTGTAGCCTGTAGCAAATAAATGAATTTTCTTTCAGATATGTGACATGTTTATATTGAGTGTCCTTTTTGAAATAATCTGAACTTTAAGTAGTTATGATCCAAGGATAGTATCGGCAATGTACTGTCGAAGTGGTTGTAGCCATGTTTTAAACATTTTGATTTGCTGTACTGTTCAGGGATCATCAAGTTACTACTAGGAGCTTTGGTTATCATTCTAGTTCTATGATTAGTTGAAAGGTGACAACATGGCTGATATACCTTTCAAATATGGTCCAAGGTTTATATATCAGACCTCCACTTCTAAATTTCAAACCGCCCGTCCCCGTACACTCCAAGGCGGAGCGAGCGCCTTGCCGCCTAGAATGGTGGGAAGCACACCCACACGGTCACAAAAGGGCAGCGGGTGGTGATGAAGAGGCTCGGCGTCATCGAGAATGAGAACAAGGCGGACGAACGGGACATCCTCCGGTATCTCGAGCTGTTCAAGACTCCCCTCGCGCCATCACATGTTCAGGCGCTAGCGGCGCTCTGTAGTGTGGCGGTGCCAGCGGCGGCCTGAGCTTGCCGCGCTGGCTGAAGCACTGAGGCCGAGTTTAGTTCCAAATTTTTTCTTCAAATTTTCAACTTTTTTATCACATCAAAACTTTCCTACACATAAACTTTCAACTTTTCCATCATATCGTTCTAATTTCAATCAAACTTTTAATTTTGGCGTGAACTAAATACACCTTGAAGCTAGTCCGTTTTCATGTCTTGTACTCTTTTGGTTTGGAATATAAGGGGCCTTAACCACCCCGGCAAGAGGTCCCTTGTAGCGGAAGTTGTTAGAACCGCCAATGCTTCTATTTTCTGTTGTCAAGAATTTAAGTTAGATGTTCTAGATAAGTCTATGTTGATTCAATCGTGTGGTCCCGCTCTTGATGGTGTTGATTTCATTCCTGCTGATGGAACAAGGGGGGGCCTTTTTACGGCTTGGAGGAGTGATCGCTTCTCTGTTTCATGTCTACACAAGGGGCGATGGTCGCTCTCCCTCTGTTTCACCAACCTGGAAGGCGGGGCTTGCTGACCAATGTTTATGGTCCCCAATCGGACAACGACAAATTGTTGTTCCTGGATGAGTTGCTGCTTGTGGGGCAGTTAGCGGTCGGGGCTTGGTGCGTGGTTGGCGATTTCAACCTCTTGGCCGCGGAAGGGGATAAAAACAATAGGAACGTGAATCGCCGGTTGATCGGCAAAATCAGACACACCATTGACACGCTTGAGTTGCGGGAGGTGTACCTGTTTGGGCGTCGCTATGCTTGGAGTAATGAGCAGGAGCAGCCGACTCTAACCAAGATCGACAAGGTGCTTGTTAACGGAGACTGGGAGGAAATTTTCCGTGATGCCCACCTACAGGAGCTTAGCTCCTCTGCTTCAGATCACTGTCTCTTGTTGCTGGCCTGCGATCAGATGATGCATAGGCCGAGGAAATTCAAGTTCGAATCATATTGGACCAAACTGGAAGGCTTTGAGGATGTGGTTCGTCAGGCGTGGGCGACAGCGTCGGCCGGTTCCAACGCGCTCAACGGCATGCACTTCAAGCTGCGTGCAACTGCTTTCGCCTTGCGATCTTGGGGAGCCAAGCGTATCAGTGAACTCCGTCAGCAACTCACGATCGCCCATGAAGTGGTTTTTCAATTGGACAAGGCCCAAGATGATCGCCTTTTGTCGTCAGATGAAAGATCTTTGCGAGCGTCTCTGAAGGGTCGCTACCTTGCGCTCACTTCCCTGGAGCGCATTCGGCTCAGATAGCGTGTCCGCCTGCTTTTCCTGAAACATAGCGGCACCACAGCTCAATTCTTCCGTCTCAAAATTAATGCTCGTCGGAGGAAGAAGGCAATCCCTTCTATTTGTCAGGACAGCATCATTGCAACAACTGAAGAGGACAACCTTTAGGCAGCGTATGATTACTTCTTCAACATTCTTGGCACACCTTGCCCTCCGTCGGCATTCCTTGACTTTGATGCGATTGGACTGGCGGTGCACGACTTCTCTGAATTGGAGGGTGACATCATTGAAGAGGAGGTGAAGAAGGCGATCATGGAAATGCCGAGCGACAAGGCCCCGGGGCCGGATGGCTTCAGTGCCACCTTCTTTAAGAAATGTTGGGAAATTATCAAGAATGACTTGGTGGAGGCTCTTAATTTAGCATGGAAGTCCAACTCCCAACATCTTTACCTTATTAATACAGCATCAATTGTCCTGCTGCCAAAGAAGGAGGCGCCGAATCAGCTGTCAGATTTTCGACCGATTAGTTTGATACACAGCTTTGCCAAGATTCTCACCAAGATTCTGGCTTTGCGACTGGCGCCGAGAATGGACAAGCTAATTGGGCTGGCACAATCCGCTTTCATTAGGCGCCGGAGGATACAGGAGAATTTCCTGTATGTGCAGGGGGTGGTTAAAACTCTCCATCGCTCCAAAACGTCGGCTGTGCTCTTGAAGATTGATATTGCGAAGGCGTTTGATACCGTTTCTTGGGAATTCCTTCTTGATTTGCTCCGGCACTTGGGTTTTGGGGTACGATGGCGGGATTGCATCGCAACCTTGCTCTACACTGCCTCCACTTATGTCATCATCAACGGCAGAGACACGCACCGAATCAGGCTTGCCCGTGGACTCCGCCAGGGGGATCCCCTCTCAGCGCTGTTGTTCGTCATCGTCATGGAAGCCCTGGCGGCCCTCTGCACAATGGCTGTGCAGCGAGGAGACCTTTCCCCGCTCGCCAATGTATGCCTGCCGCTGTGTGCCTCGCTTTACGCTGATGACGCGGTGATCTTCTTCCACCCTTCCAGGCGCGATGCACTGATAGTCAATTTTGTTCTCAAGAGCTCGTTAACGCCAATTCACTGCTATGATGCGCAAGTTGATGAAGTCACAGAGGTGTTGTCCTGCCCAGTCAAGATGCTGCCAATCTTTTACCTTGGGTTGCCGCTCTCCATCAGAAAACCGATGAAGGTGCAGATTCAACCAATGATGGACAGACTTGCAAAAAGTTTGGTGGGCTGGAAACCCAAGCTGTTATCCCCAGATGCCCGCTTAACTCTGATCAAACATGACCTAATGGCCCTGCCTCTTTACTTCATGTCTGTTTTGGAACTCCCTGCCTAGGCAATCAACGAAATTGAGAAGAAATGCAGGGGTTTTCTTTGGAAAGGGGATGAAGAGGCGGCGGGGTCGTGTAGCCTTGTAGCCTGGGATAAACTCTGCCAATCATTCGAGTATGGTGGATTGGGGATGAGAAATCTCCATCGAATGGGCATTGCTCTCTGTGCCAGGTGGATCTGGCTGCGTCGAACGCAGCCGGATCGAACATGGGCATGCTTCGCGCCTCCGGCAGATAAGAAGACGTTGCATTGCTTTGCTGCTGGCTGCAAGGTGGTCCTGGGGAATGGAGAAGATGCGCTGTTTTGGAAAGACAATTGGTTGTCTAATGGCGGTTCAGTGGAAAACAGGGCACCTATCTGTTTGTGGCATAATTTGGCCTATACTAGCTAGTTTATTTGGACAGGCCAAATTATTCGGGATAGCCGGTGTGCTGGAATTTGTGATGCATCTTGTTGAGGAGATGCAGCATTTGACAGGACATGGGAGTTGATCATCTCGATCGGCCTGGCTGCAATCGAAAGAGTCAACAGTGCTGTTTACCTGCAGGCAAGGAACATCAATGCAGCGCAACGATGGAATTTGGAATTTGATGGATGCATGGTGGGGCAAATGCGTCAGGTTGGAGGCTGTTGGGTTGCTGCGTTCTGCGTGACCACGGTCCTGTTTTCTGGATGCAGGAGAAGCAATTAGTGATTGGCTCGTGCGTGGTTGGCGGATTAGAATGGATTTTCCATATACGCAGCCACACAGGGGCATGGGCCGTACGGCTGGTGTAGGTGCACCCCTATATATATTAGGGTGTTAGATTAGTTTATGAACCCCCGAACAATTTTAATCTACTATTCATCCCTTTTACTTTCCAGTTCTTTTCTATTTCGTTTTCATGGTTGAGTTCTAGTAACCCTGGAATTTAGTTAATCTTTGCCGTTTTGCGCTGAAAAATGGTCGTGCTTCTCCACGAAAGCGAGGAGGTTATCCTTTACTAGTTTGCTCGGAAACTGGTCGTTCGTCGTCACGTAAGTACGATATTTATCTTCTTTGCTAATTTGCTTGTGAATTAGTCGCTTGATTCTGCGAAAGTGAATTAATCTTGAAATTGGTTCCGCTAGCCGGTTTTGATCTATTGATTTTGGCGACTCTATTGATTACACCGCAAATCGTTAGGTGATCTTATGTTGGCCACAAAAAAACGTCACACAATCCTCTTCTCTTTCGTTAAGAACAGTGGGATGTCAGTGGCGGCTGCTCTCCGCGAGAATTCCTGGGTCTCGGATATCAGAGGCGGCCTCTCGGTCCAGGCGTTGGGTGAATACCTAGCTTTGTGGGATGTGATCTCTGGAATCTCCCTTGACCCCGCTAGTCGGGATGAGATATTATGCAAGGCTGCTCCGGATGGTGTGTTCTCTGTGCGCTCAGCCTATTCACTGTTCTCGGTAGGCAGGACGAGGTGCCCTCTAGGCAAAATTATAAGTCTGGTGCGCCAGCGAGATGTAAGTTCTTTATGTTTCTCGCCGTGCGCAATGCTTGCCTCACTGCCGACGACCTACAACGTTGCGAATGGAAGCTTGCTCCGGTGTGCCATCTCTACTCCAACGACAGGGAAACCTGTCAGCACATCTTCATGGACTGCTCTTACACCCAGCAGATTTAGGGTCGAGTGAGCACACGCCTGGGCCATTCGTGCTCCTCGCCATCGGCTGATTTTGCTGAGTGGTGCCTTGTAGCCCGAAAATCTGTTGCTAAGGTTGACCGCAAAACGTTCGATGCGGGGGTGATCCTTGTAACCTGGTTGATTTGGAAAGAGCGAAACGCAAGGGTGTTCGAAGGGATCGCGACAACGGTTCCCCAGCTCTGTTCCGCCATGGGGAATGAATGGGAGACTTGGATAGCTGTAGGTCTTGTTAGCCCCTTGTGTCACTCTGTAGCAACTCATTCTTTGAGATTTTAGCTTTCTTTTTACGTCTATAGTGGTGGCGTATTGACGCACCGCACTACCTTGTATATTCCCTTTCTTACTCTTAATATACATCGGCCAGCTATTCGCTGGCCCGACGAAAAAAAAATTGGTTCCAATTTCTAAACTTAGCCTTTTACTTAAAATTCTTTATCCATCACACCAAATACTCTCTTCACACCCCGTTGTCAATGATTAGGATTTATTCCTTTAGGTTAAGCTCAAATTCAAAATTCCCTTTCATTAAACCTAAACTTTCTTTGACCTTTGCCTTTCTGTTCAAGACTCTTGATATAAATTTTGCAGTTCACATCTCATTAAATAGCTAAAATATCTCAAAGACCCTATACGTTACCATTTTCTTTTTCTTTCTCCCACTTAAATCAAATTGGCAGAACTTCAAATCTTAGGTATGAATTTTAATGTTCTTTAGAGCTTAACCCAATATAATTCCTTTTCATCCACAAAGTACCCTACACACTTATTATATGCTCTTCAATGTCCAGTTTCAAGTCAATCCTTTAAATTATAGTTAAGTCCTCGTAAATTCAAATTTCATTTGAATTTCGAATTCTTTAGTCCACTAAAATTCCTACCACACCATAGCCTACTATTGCACTGAGAGGTTGCATAATCATCCGTAATTTCTATCTAATTTAAATCCCTGAAAATCCTTAAAAATCTGAAGACTCGCTGTTCACGCCCACCATATGGTCGAAAAATGCCTAGCCCAAACAAACCGGCCCAACCCATATTGTTTCCATTTGGAATAAGTCTATTTTGCCTTCCTTAACTCTTATTCATGGTTGATTTGCATCCCTTAACCGCAAAATCGGGTATAATGCCTTCCCCATCTTTAAAAACCGGTGTAAATTACCTCCTTGGATGGTTTGGAAGGCGGCTGACGTAGTGGTTTTGATCACATTGACTTGCTGAGTCAGTTTGTGGGTTCCACGTGTCAGTGACTTCTCCCATCCTCTTCTTCCTCACCTCCCACCTTTCTCCTCTCTTCCTCCTTTCTTCCCCCAACGACCGATGTGTTCCTGTGGTGGCTGCGAGCCTGCGGCAACCGACAACGGCGACTGCGTCCGCGCCCATCACTCTATCGACGCTCCCGATGGACAACACTGCGGCAGCCGGGGGGCTCCTCCATGGCATGTTCGCCGACACGCCGTGTGGCTACAGTGCCACGGCGGCGGGCTCCATTGGCTATGGCTCCGCAACAAGACCATGCAGCTGCTGCTAGCTTGTCAGTGCTCTTGACGGTCCTATACATCTGTAGAAAAGACAGCAAGAAAAGAATCATGCACCAGGAAAGCAAATGCAAAGCTAGCAAAGCTGCAAAAATACATCTTCTCGGATGGAAAGATAGATAGATAGATAGTAGATCAATCAGATTATACGGAAGGAGAGAAGTAAAAGATAGCAGAACATGATGGATCAAGCTGGAGACCACGACAGCCAAAAAAGCAAACCAAAACACTAAGAAATGGACAAACCAAATACTGCACTAGTGTGCGGCCATTGAGGAGCTCGACGGTGTGGATGAAGCGGGAGGAGGCGAGGCGCTACCACCGTAGCCGCCCATGGCGGTGGTGGCTGCTGCTCTTGCCGCAGAGCCATAGCCGATGTAGCCCGCCGCGGTGGCGCCGTAGCCACGGAGTGTGTCGGCGAGCATGCCGTGGAGGCGCCCCTTGATGGAGGGCATCCGATGGTACGAAGCGGGCCAAGCGGCCGTGGAGGGAGGTTGTCCACCACATCCGCGGGGCGCGTATGCTGCGGCAGGAAGCCGGGAGTGCCAGGATTTGGGGGCCAACTTCTCCCAAATTCCTGAGGATTCAGAGTTTGTGGCTGAATTGGCTACCTATTAGGAAATCCTACGGAAGAAACGAAGATTAAAGCAGGAAATTGCAGGAAAATTAAGTGGTTGCCGGCTGCCGCAAAGACAAAAGTAATTTAGAGCTAGGGTTTATGTTTCTTTCATAGTTGACGAGATAGATCGGGCTGGCTTATTAGGAGTACGCCACGCCACCCTTACAGGTCCCCACGACAGCTCACCACCCTTACTCAACTCTGTTCTTAATACCAACTTAGCGACAGAGACATTACAAGCAATAGTGATTACTAAAACCCCACAGCACCGTCCGATGTACATAAGCAAACCGGTATCAGCTCATCTGAACCGTCCATCCCTGATATAACTCCTATCCCTTTTCTTCTTCAGAGTTCAGCTTCAGCTTCACAAGTTCAAATATTCAGGTTTCTGACAGGGAGGAGGAGGCGAGGCTGCTGCCACTGTAGCCGTCCATGGTGGTGGTGGCTAGTGCCTGTTCTTGCCGTGGAGCCGTAGCTGATGGAGCCTGCTGCTGTGGCGCCGTAGCCGCGCAGTGTGTCGGCGAGCACGTCGTGGAGGCGCCTCGCCTCCGCCCCGAGTACCGCAGCATGGACGCAGCCGCCACAACAACTCATCGATCGTCGGGGAAGAGAGGAGCAAGGAGAGTGGTGAGGAAGAAGAGGATGGAGGAAGTCTCTAATAGGTGGGGCTCACAAGCTGATTCAGAAAGTCAATGGGTTCAAAACCGCCACGTCGATCCCAAACCACCGAAGGAGCCAATTTACACCGATTTTAAAGATGGAGGAGACATTATACCCGGTTTTACAGTTGAGGGATATGATTCAACTAGAAGTAAGAGTTGAGGAAGACAAAATAGACTTATTCCTTTCCACTTAGCCGAAATTCGATCTAAACCCAACCCAAATCGGCCCAATTCGTCACCCAACCGCCTTCGCGGCCAGCGGCAATCACGGTCACGGCATGCCACCATGCCCACAGAAATAGAACACGGCACGACACTACGACCTCACCCCACCGCGCGTCATATGTTCCCGCCCGCCGGCCGCCGCCCATGCAACAGGGATTGCATCCGCCGCTCGCACGTCATGGGTCGCGTTCACGCGCGCAGGAGGATCACCAGCTCGGCCACGGCGGCGGTCACGCTACTTGCCGTTGTTTGGGCCTATTTGGATTACTACCTACCAATTCTTTATGGGAATAAGTTCACTAGCCATCCCTCAACTTCACGTCGAGTCTGTCTAAGGTTCCTTATCTCCAATACCAAAAATCTCCACCCCTAAACTATACAAAACCGTGCAATTTCAGTCCCATGGCAGTATGGATCCCTGATTTCGCTGACGTGGCATCCTAGTCAGCAAAATAATTAAAAAAGAATGTGGGGCCCATATGTCAGTCGGCCTCTCCTCTTTTCTTCCCAAGCCGTCATCGGCACAGACCTCCACCACTCCCTCAGTGCAAAGCGCCGCAGCCACTGGCAACCCGCAATGGAGCATCAGCTTTCGTGGAAATCGGGGAGGAGGACATCCATCGCCGTTGCGACTATTGCGGGAGCATTCGTGGCCGCACTTCTACTGGGGCCGCTCCCAACCCAACCACACACAGCGGCGAGGAGGCAGCCTCTGGGGGTGGCGAAGGCAGGAGAGGGAGGGAGATGAGGCCAGCGAGTTTGGGAGGGAGGGGGAGACGACTGGCGAGCCCGTCCGAGCTCGCCTGGCCTGGATACGAGGGAGGAAGACGGCGACCAAGAAACCATATCCTCATCTGCCTCTTCCACTTCTCCCACCGGTGGTGCTGCTCCTAGCATCGTCGGTGACCCGCGGGGTAGTGGGTACGGCGGTGGTGGCGGCCGAGCACGGGAGAGCTCCCCGTCCCATCCACTGTATTCCACTTCGCCTAGCTCGCGTCCCGCCTCGGGCGTTCGTGGAGGTCGAGATGGACCTTGACTTTGGGAGGCTCATCGATGAAGGGAGGAGCACGACGAGGACGTGCTCCGGAAGCTCGCGCCAGACATCTGCCGTGATAGCTCCCCGTGCCCATCATGGCGGTGCAGGTGACGGAGTTCTTCGGTCGTTGGCGGAGGCTCCGGTGGCAGGGGCATTGCGGCGGCTGGCCACGACCTGTGGCGATTCTTGGAGATGTGGTTTGTCGCTGCTCCTCTGCCGTGGTCACCCACCGCTGCTCTGCCAGCCGCCGCGCTCGCCCACCACTGCTCCGCTGCCACGCTCGCCCACCGCCGCTCCATCCGCCACCCGCCAACCGCTGCCGCGCTCGCCTACCGCCAGCCTCCAAGGCCCATCGGCTCTCCACCCGCCGCCCGTATCCGCGCTCGCCCGTCGCCGCTTCGCCCGCCATTTCCTCCCTCACTGAAGAAGAGGAGAGAAGCAAGAAAACATAAGGGAAGGAGAAGAAAAGAGAAGAAAAAATATGTGCGGCTAACATATCAACCCACATAGTTTTTTTAATTTTTTTTGCTGACTAGGATGCCACGTTAGCGAAACCAGAGATCCATACTGTTGTGGGACTGAAATTGCACGGTTTTGTATTGTTTAGGAGTGGATATTTCTGGTATTGGAGATAAGGGGCCTTAGACAGACTCGACGTGAAGTTGAGGCTCGAAGAAGGTGCACGAGGACTGCATGTGTCGAGGAGTGATCCTCTCTAGCGGGAGATCGTGAGACCCCCCCCCTTTCATGAGTTCGGCCGGGGGAAAAAGCTCGCCTCTGGAAATCACGTATCCGCCCCCAAGGCTGCTAGCTAGCGTGTACACAACAAGATTATACAGGTTCGGGCCGCTATGAAGCGTAATACCCTACTCCTGTGTATGGGATTTAGACTGAGAGTTATAAGGGTTCCTAAACTCCGGAGAACGCTCTTACTTCCCTTCTCCTAGAGCTCAAGTTTTCTGAGAGTCGTCCACTTTCTCAGTGGGCAAGGTCCTCCTTTTATACCTCAAGGGGATACCACATGCACCGCCTCTACCTACTCTTCTATTGGGTAGGGGCCCACCTACCTTGACCGGATCTCGACCCGTGCCTTCGCCTGGAAGCTAAACCACAGTTTGTCCTTGAGCGGGGCCCAGCGTCGTCCCTCGCCTGACACGGGGGACAGCCCTATCATTCCCTCATTAATGGGTGAAGACTTGTGGTGGCCGCCCTCTTGTGGGGAGAACTCCGAATGACCCTCCGATGGGACGGGTCATACCTACCTCCACTCCGCCTGAAGCAGATGTGACGTGGGAGCACGGCTGTCCGTCCAGTCAAACATGACCGGCGTCAGACCGGTCACAGATCAGTCATTCCTGACCGTCGCGCGCCAGTCGGGCACGCCGCATGTCTGCCCCCACTGCATTAAATGCGGCATGGGGCAGTTGGGGCGCTGCGCGCATTAAAGGAGGTTCAGCCTGGGCCCCCTCCTCGCTTGCTCCCCCGCCAAATGGCGGCTGGGCGAGAGCCTCGGGGCAAAGCGGTGCAAGGGCCCGAGGGGCATGACGTGGCACCCCGAGCCCCCCCCGGCCGCTCCTGCTATTCGCGGAATGCGAGGGTAGGACCAGGCTGTAGGGTCACGCGGCAGGATGGGGAGGTAAATTCCCCTCACTTCGCATACCCCCGGGCCCATATCTCCGACAGTAGCCCCCGACACCACATAGGACGTTGGCCTCCTGAGGTCGGTCTGACGTGGCGCCTCACGACTTCCCAAGCTGGGGTTGTGGGCCCGGCGGGGAATCTAAGCGGATGCCGCCGAGTGGCCAGGTTGGCGTATTAACAACAACGGCGATTTGACCGCCACTAACCGCGCTGATGATGGGGGCGCTTAAGGCGCGAAAATCGGGGGGTCGGTTGGACCACACCTCGACTCCCTCGCCCGCCATGCATGTGGCGGTACTGGTGGTGGCTCGCCTAGATTGCGCCCGTGAACGTCGCACGCCCTACGCCGAGTGTGCCGCTGACAGGCGCACTAAATGCGGGGTGCGGATTCAGTGGGCAACGTGATGAGTGGTCGCGGGAAACGATGAGGCAACTGCAGGCGCGAGAATCGTGGGGGCAACCGTGAGGGCGTGAAACAACGAGGCGAGCGCGGGCGAGGCTGGGATAAAAGGATGCGGAGCCGGGGACTTTGCCTCCTTCCTTTCGCAAACTGCTCACTCGCACACTCGCTCCCTAAGCCCTAACATTCTCGCCACTCCACGCTACTCCGCACACCAATCCCCTCGTTTCTCCGCCGGTCATCATGGCCCAAGACGCTGGCGACGCTGTGCTTCCAGCATCGTGCATTATGGCGGATAGGCACCTTAGTCTCCCCCGCAAGATCATGCCGGAAGGCGCCGCCGTGAGGGCGGGGGAGCGGCCGCGGTACCCGGAGCGATCCGTGCACCTCATGTCCTTTGCCATGGCGGGGTTGATCCCGCCATTCTCCGGATTCTTCCACGAGGTTTTGGATTTCTACGAAATCCATGCCTTGCATCTCGCACCCAACGCCGTGATGACGCTGGCCATCTTCGCGCATCTGTGCGAGATGTTCGTCGGGGTGCGGCCGATGATGCGGCTGTTCCAATCTTTCTTCGTCCTGCAGTTGTTGCAAGGTGCGGTGGTGGGGGGATGCTACTTCCAGCCCCGGCCAGGCACGGCGGGGCAATACATCGAGAGTCATCTCCGCAAGAAATGGGAGGACTGGAAGAAGGACTGGTTCTACACCGCGCTGCCGGACCACCCGCGACTTCGGCTCCCCGCAGTCCCTCCCGAACGATTCGCTGCATGGCTGGCGGTTTCGGGTGCGGGATCGCCTCAGGGGCCTGCGAAGCCTGGGCCTCACGGGGGCGATGGTCTTTGGTGACTACTTCTGCCGCCGCATCGCACCTCTCCAAGATCGATCCCGCGGCGCATGGGAGTACACTGGACCCAACGATCCCATGCGCACCCATGTGGGCGAGCACTGGGACTGGGGCGAGGAGGACACGAAAATGGTGATTCGGCGGGTGCTGGGTCTGGACACCTCCGAGCAAACACTGATTCCAGACGGGATACTTCCCCTCTGCAGCGACCGTGAACGGGAGAGTATCCTGGCTGTGATGTCGGCTGTCGGCGCCGGCAGGGGTCGGTCCCGCCGGGGCGGCGCCGGTGGTGGCGCTGTCTGTCACGCACGGAAGTTTCCTCCTTTTCCTTGCTTTAAAAAAATTCGTTTAATAAATCGTCCGGAGAAATAGTTGAAATTAACCTAGAGCTAATTCCCTAATTAATAAATGCATTTAGTAATCAAATTCGGCGTGATGGAATTTTTCTTGAGTTACCCATGCCCTAATGCATTAACATGATTTTTAGTGGAATTTTCAGAGCCTTAGAAATAATTTTAACCAATTTAAAATGAGCAAGTGCAATATTTTAAATCCCATGAAAAATCATTCCTTCTTTTTCTTTTTCTTTTCCTCCTTTTTTTCCCTCTTATTGGGCCGTCCGCCCAGTTCACCCGGTCGCCCGCGCGCGTCCCTCTCCTTGGGCCGGCCCGCTCCCTCCCTCCTCTCGAGGACGTCGACAGGTGGGGCCCAGCTGTCGGGGTCATCCCCTTCCTCCAGCCGGCTCCCACCCGAGCCCCAACCGGCAGCAACCGCCAATGCCGCCAGCGCCCCCACGCCGCCCACCTTCCCCGCCTCCCGCGCCCACACCCAGCGATCACGCCGCCCACCTCTCCTGCAGCTCTCCGCGCACGCGCGCCCGTTTAGAGGCCGAGATTCGAATTTGAATCCCCCCCTCTCTCTCTCCGCCCCACGTCGCCGGCGGTTTCGGTCACCCTCCCAGCCACGTCCGCCCCTCCCGTGGCTATAAAATCTCTCCCCCGAGCTCCCTCTCTCGTTTCCCCCATTCGGCGTCCTCTCCCACGCCTTCTACCGCCCTCGCGCCGCGCACCCGAGCTCCACCTCCGGCCGCGCGCCATCGCTGCTAGCCTCGCCGCCGCGCTGCGCAACTGTCGCCGCTACCTCCGCCGCCGCGAGAGCTACCTCGGCCGTCGCTCGCTTGCCGCCAAACGTCGCCGAAGTGCCGCTTCCCTCACACGCCGATGAGCTCTCCATTTCCGCCCAACTCCGGCCGGCCGCTCTAGTTGCTGTGGTCCACCCCTCTCCCTCTAATCCCTCCAATTTTGTTCCCTAGGAGGTCTCGGAGCTCGTCCGCCCATCGCCGTCGTTCCCCGGTCGCTCACCGTCGCCGTTCGTCGCCGTCTTCCCCCACACCGGCCAACTCACGGCGAGGTGCCCGTCCCCCTCTGTTTCCCTTCCACTCTCTCCTAGCGCCGGGCCGCGCCGTGCGTCGCCGCCCTTCGTGCTGGTCGCCGCCGCCTTTCGCATCGCCCGCGCCGCCGGTTGCCGTCGCCGG
This sequence comes from Oryza meridionalis, assembly GCA_000338895.3. NCBI lineage: Eukaryota > Viridiplantae > Streptophyta > Magnoliopsida > Poales > Poaceae > Oryza > Oryza meridionalis. The sequence goes on along the minus strand of CM002526.2, from coordinate 35,302,154 downwards.
TGACCGCGCGCGCCGCCGCCGGTTGCCATGGCCGCCGGTCGGCTTTGAAGCCGAGCCGAGCCAACCGGGCGCCACCCCCTCTCCCATCTTGTGCCGCTGCCCGGTGGGGCCCACCAGCCGGTGGACCCCCCTTTTAGCCACTGCTGGTGGGGCCCACGTGCCGGCGCCCCCTCCCTCTCCCCTTGTACCGCTGACAGGCGGGGCCCGCTTGCCGGCGCTGCCCCCTCCCTTGATGATGTCAGCCCTGGTGATATTGCGCAATAAATCGAATAAGGACTTTTCTTTATTAGTAAAAACACAGATTATCTTCTAAAATTCATAACTAATTCATCCGAGCTCCGTTTAAGTCCACTCAAGTCTCAGTAAATTCATAAAAATCCCTAGAATCCATTAAAAATAGTTTTGTTTCCTGTTTCAGTAGTCTTATAGCATGTTTTGCTTGTGTGCTTTGTTTGTCGCGTAGATTTCGGCCATTTCGTCGATCCGCGGTTTCTCGAAGACGTTGCTGTGGTCTCATCAGTGCGAGAGCAAGGCAAGTCATGCATTACATTCGATCATATTGTACCCAATTTACAAATATCCTGCATTTCTATTAAATGTTGCATTCCTTTACAATGTCACGTGGGATGAGCCCTATTACTCAGCCATATATTGTTTACCATATGCGATTGATAACTTGGGTATCAAAATGATTAGATGTTGGTTTAGGAAATGCTTAGCCATGCTTAGCTCAACTAGTACACAAATGGGGATCACATTATTACATAGACTTTGTCCATTAGCATAGCTTTGGATTGGTGCCACCGTAATGGTGTTAGTTAATTAAAATACACTGAATGGTGGGCTGTGGGTGCATGGTTTTGCTGGTCGCACCCATGGCAATTAAGGACCGGTTCACGGGAAACCCTGGGAGACTTATCGTGCTTACCACAAGCGGGAGTGGGTAACTGCTTGATCTGAAGTATAGCTCGACCCTTTCCTAGGCATCGGTGGCGAGGGTGGGCGTGATGGAGTTGGATCGGCCGGGGTGTCCGGTTGTCGAGCTGCCGGATTCACCGCAGCGCAAGAGGGGACCGCCCACTGCCCGTTGGGGGTGGGGGTGAAACCTTAGCGTGGTGTGGATGGTTAGGGGAGGGTTATGCGGAGGGTCTTGTCACGATTTCCCCCTTTGCAGTATCATGGTGATACTTCGGGGCATGGCGACATGTGTAGAATCGTGTCTTATGGGTACAGTTGTACACCTCTGGCCAGAGTAAAACTATTCGAATAGCCGTGCCCACGGTTATGGGCGATCAACCAGATTCACCGTGATTAGTCTCACCCCTAGTTTAGTTTAATGAACTGGTGTAGTTCAGGTGGTTGGTTGGGCCTGTTGCAACGTGGTGTAGCGTTGGACAGTGATTGGTTAATATTGATTAATTACTACAATTGTTTTACTGCTTTCAACTACTGTTATTAAATGCCTGCTTTATTGCAAATGAACCCCTAGCCTCCTTTGGTTATATCCTGCATCATACCTGCTCTTCCGGTATGACTTGCTGAGTACAGTGGGTAGTACTCAGTCTTGCTTTCTTTTCCCCCACACCAGAGCTGAAGATCTTCCAAGTTGGAGCTGTCTTGTTAGGGTTGGTTTCGTCGCTGCCATCAAGGGATGCCGGTGGAGTGGAGTCGCCCCGCTGCAGAATTCAAGCTTCCAAGTCTAGCTCGTTTTATCTTTTTCCGCTGCATTTGTAATCTTTTCTATTTTTGTAAGACGTGGATCTGTATGTCAACAATTATCGTTTGTGTACCCTGGCTGGTCCTGGACAGGGGTTTAATGCACATTCAGCTTAGAAATTCTGGTTCGTGAATTTCTGGGCGTGACACTGTCGGCGTGGGTAGCAGCGGCGCGACCGCAGGCGGGAGTCGGACCAGCGGCCCCGGCGGGGGTGGCAGCTCCAGGGCACCCGGCCCGAGCCGCGGGCCCGGGGTCGATTCGGCCAGCAACCCGCAAGGGAAGCGGAAAATGTCCGAGTGACCCTTTGCAGGGGACAAAGTCTGAGCGACCGGAGCGGCCCGGGCTTGGCCGATCCAGCGCCGCGGGGCCTTCACAGCCTCCCGGCATGGCCCACGGGCTGCACACCGAGTCTGGCCCTGGGTTCACCACAGCCGGGACTCGACCTGCCGCGAGCGACAGCGGTGGCGGCGTCTCTCCCGGGGGCGACTCCGAGGCCCAGACCCACGCGGAGCGCCACCCGGGAGCGGGGGCCGAGGGGGGTCGCAGCCCGGAAGCCAAGGCTGGGGGCGGCCCTGAGCCCGAGGCCGAGGCCGAAACTGGGGGCGGGCCCGAGCCCGAGGCCGAGGCCAAATCTGCCCGAGGGCCCGAAACGGTGGGGCGAGAGGAACAACCGCTCCCCCTTGCACTTGGGGCGCCCTTGGGGCTGGCCGCGTGGGAGGGGGGCTGAGAGCAACCCCCAGTCTCGCGGGGGATCCAGCAGCACTCCGTCGTCCCGGGGGTGGACCGCAACTTTTTCTTCTCTGACTTCAGCAAGTATGGAGCCGCTCCTGCAGGTGCTCGCCGCCGCCGATTCCATCGTCCGGGAGGGGCTCAACGCCCAAGTTCAAGCCATGGCGGAAGAGTGGGCGGCCCTGGAGGTAGAGTGGGCACAGCTCGCGGCGGACCACGAGAGGCGCCACGCCGTGGACGACATGGTGAAGGTGGGACGCAAAATGTGCCAAGCCCAACTGGCTGAGATCCAGGCGCGCGAGGAGACGCTGGACTCTATCATGCGGGAGACGGAGGAAGAGCGGCAGGCGGCACTGATCGCCTCAAGCGTCCTGGATGAAGCGCTGGCGACATCCGCTTGTAGTATGAGGCCCATGCCGAGGACCTGGCGAAGAGGGTCAAAGACGCCCGCGGTGTCCTCAATGCGGTTGCCGCCCAAGAGCGGCGGGCATCGGAGGCCGACGCCTCGCTGCGGGCTCGGACGGCGGCGCTCGAGGCTGAACGCAAGGCCTTGGATGAGCGCGCTCGCTCCGCGCAGGAGTTTGAGGCCACGATTCGTCGGCGAATCGAGGTGCTCGACCGGAACCAGCACGGGCAGGACGCGCGCAGCCGGGAGCAGGCGCAACGAGCCCAGGAGCTGGAGGGGCGGGCTCAGGCGCTGAAGGAGCGAGTGCGTTTGCTAGATCAGCGGGAGTCTACCTTGGCTGCCCACGAGAGAACTGCGGCGGAGGCGGAGGCCTCCCTTTGCCTTCGCGAGGAGGCCGTAGCCGAGCATGACCGGACCACCCTTGCCGCGAAAGCTTCGGCGGCCCGTCGCGCAGAGGAGCTACGGCTCCGGGAAGAGGCGTACCGGGAACGGGACGCCGCGCTCGCCGAGCGCGAAGCCGAGGTGAACCGCTGTGAGGTGGCGGCGCGCCGGCTGGGCGAGCAACTCGCGAAACACGAGGAGACCGTCGCCGGGCGCGAGGCTCGGCATCTGGAGAGTGCTCGTGCCGAGCGCGCGATGATGGCGGCGAGGGCTTCTGAGCTGGAGGCCCGGGAGAAGGACCTGGCAGCGGGCGGGCAGCCCGGCGGCGCGGAGTTGGTGAGCCAGCTTACCGCGGCTCAGAGCACTCTTGCCGACCTAGGGCGCCTGGTGCAAGACCAACGAGATCGGACCCGGGCAGCTCTCCGATGCCATCGATCGGCTGGAGCGCGCGGGGCGCCGAGTTGGCATCTCCGTACGCCGGGATAGTAAGCTCCCGCCCACACAGCCGGCACTCGCGCTCCGGCTGGATGAGCTGGCGGCGGATCTGGAGAGGCTGGAGGAGGAGGTCGGCGAGACCGTGAAATCATCGTCGGCTTCCTTGGCGTGGGCTGCGGTGGAATTGGTCCTCGCAAGCCACCAAGCCCGCGACCCTGATTTCGTCCCATGGCGCACACTCGAGGATTTCCCCCCGGGGACCGAGGCAAAGGCTCGGGAGCAAGTCCAGGAGGCGGCCGACGCAATCGTCTCTAACTTCGAGGGGTCGGCCCCTCGGTTCACTTTCGGGCTTGCCTCGGACGAGGAGAGCGGGAGCGGAGACAGTGGTGACGACATCAGCAGCGAGGACTGGGACGACGTGGTTAGCGGCGCTGGCCTCGGGGGCCCGGGCACTCCGTGATTATCCCCACTTTTAATTTACTTTTGTTGTGTGCCTGCAGTGGACACTTCTTATCTTTAGGCCATCGTGCCGTCTTGTCTGTAAATAAAGCTTCCTCTTCGCACTTGCTACCTCTTTGCTTTCTCCATTGAATGCCTGCGGCACAGAAAGAAGAAACAACAAGAGCAAAAATATACGGTTAACTTCCATGTGATCGAATTGCCGTTTTTACCCCATCCCCCCCTCCTCGGGCTCGTTCTTGCGAAAAGGTAAATCCGTGCTCGGTCCGCGGTACCTAAGTGGTGAGGGGCAAGACCGTCGCCCCGAGGGAGCCGCCCAGCGGGACTGGCCAGACCGAGGCTACGACGTCTGGGGGTAGGGGACGGCTGTGCGTAGGCCCTTCCGAGCCCCCGGGGTTCGGCGCAACCCGGGGCGCGGCCCGCGTTTAGGCTCCCTTTCGGTGGGTTTCAGGTCGTCCAACGCCACTTAGGGTTCGGAGTAAGCGCGAATCGTCCTTTGAACCAGGATGAGCCAGAGGAAAGAGTGACAAAAGGACGCGTAACGGCCACCACTTTAGGCGGAAAAAATTTATTGCTTGGAAAGGGAAAAAGATACAAAGTAATTCACAGTGGTAGCCCCCGGCCAAGCCCGCACATGCCGAGGGGTAGTGCAGGGGTTGGCCCGAGCTCCTGGAAAGCACAAAATCGCGACGTTACGGATAGAAGCGGCGGAGGTGTTCGATATTCCAGGGGTTAGGCAACTCCGTGCCGTCCTCCGTGGTTAGCCGAACAGAGCCTAGTCGGGGAACGCCGATCACTTTGTATGGCCCTTCCCACATTGGTGAGAGCTTGCTTAGCCTCAAGCGCGACTGCACGCGGTGTAGGATGAGGTCGCCAACTTGTAGTGACCGGGCCCGGACGTGGCGCTGATGGTAGCGCCGCAGGCTTTGCTGGTAGTGTGCCGCGCGTAGGGCCACGCGCCTTCTCCGCTCTTCAAGATAGTCGAGGTCATCGCGGCGAAGATCATCCTGGTTGGCCTCATCGTATAGCACGACGCGGGGCGAGCCCAGGGAAAGCTCCGAAGGTAGGACCGCCTCGGCGCCATACACCAGGAAAAAGGGCGTTTCCCCCGTGGCACGACTTGGAGTGGTCCGATTTGCCCACAACACGGCAGGCAACTCCTCGAGCCACGAATCCCCGTGTTTCTTCAGGACGTTGTACGTCTTGGTCTTGAGGCCTTTGAGGATTTCGGCGTTGGCTCGCTCGACTTGGCCGTTGCTCTTGGGGTGGGCGGGCGAGGCAAGGCACAATTTGATGCCCATGTCGTCGCAATAGTCGCTGAACAGCTAACTGGTGAACTGGGTGCCATTATCTGTAATGATACGGTTGGGCACTCTGAACCGGGACGTGATGCCCCTGATGAACTTGAGGGCGGAATGCTTGTCGATCTTGACGATCGGGTAAGCTTCGGGCCACATGGTGAACTTGTCGATGGCGACATACAGGGGCTGATACCCGCCTCGAGCCGCTTTGAATGGTCCGAGGATGTCTAGCCCCCAGACCGCGAAAGGCCAAGAGAGTGGGATGACCTGCAAGGCTTGGGCCGGCTGGTGGGCTTGCTTGGCGTGGAACTGGCACGCCTTGCACCGCCGGACCCATTCTTGGGCATCTTGCAACGCAGTCGGCTAGTAAAAACCTTGTCGGAAGGCTTTACCGACCAAAGTGCGTGAGGCCGAATGGGCCCCGCACTCACCCTGATGGGTGTCGGCTATGAGCTCGATGCCTTGCTCCCGAGAAATACAGTTCAAGAGTATCCTGTTGGCGACACGCCGGTAGAGGGTCCCTTCTACGAGCACGTACCGCTTGGAGATGCGCGCGAGCTTCTCAGCTTCTACTCGATCCTTAGTAAGAGTATTTTTGTTGAGATACGCCCAGATGTCAGTCATCCAAACGACATGACGAGGGGGGTCGGGGTCGACCACCCAGGCCCCAAGGCCCGCGGGTCGTCAAGGGTCGGGGCGGAGGGCGTGGTGCCGGGGTCCCTCGGGGGGTTCAGTCGTGCCGACGGCTGCGCGAGTCTTCCCTCGAAGGTCCCCGAGGGGAGTGGGGCTCGTGCTGACGCGACACGCGGCAACTCATCAGCGATTGTGTTATCGCGTCGGGGCACGTGTCGGGGCTCGAATCCGTCGAAGTGACGTTCCATGCGCCGCACTTCGCGGACATATGCGTCCATTTGTGGGTCGGTGCACTGGTACTCTTTGGATACTTGATTCACAACCAGCTGGGAGTCGCCTATGACCAAGAGACGGCGGATGCCCATTCCGGCCGCCACCCTCAACCCCGCAAGGAGTCCTTCGTATTCCGCCATATTGTTCGTGGCTCGGAAGTCGAGCTGAACGACATACTTGAGGACGTCCCCGCTTGGCGAAGTCAGCGCGACTCCGGCCCCTGCACCTTGAATGTTGAGGGAGCCATCGAAATGCATAACCCAGTGCCCGACGCAAATGTCGGCGTTTGGGTCCTCTCTATCTCCAGGGAGGGAGGGAACATTGGACGGAACAGGGTCGTCCACTGGGATCCACTCCGTGATGAAGTCAACCAGGACCTGGCTTTTGATCGCGTGCCGTGGTTCGAAGCGCAGGTCGAACTCAGCAAGCTTGATGGCCCACTTTACGACCCGACCAGTGCCCTCTCGGTTGTGCAAGATTTGGCCGAGAGGGTAGGATGTCACTACGGAAACCCGATACGCTTGGAAGTAGTGGCGCAATTTCCTTGAGGCTATTAAGACTGCATAAAGCATCTTCTGGGCCTGTAGATATCAGGTCTTCGCGTCTCGGAGTGCCTCGCTGACAAAGTAGACGGGCCGCTGCACCTTTCGGTGGGGCCGGTCCTTGTTGTCAGGTGCAGATGATCTGGGGCGCCCTTGCTCAGGGGCCCCGAGAGGGTCTCGAATCATGTCAGGACCATAGGCCTCGGGACCACTTGCCAAAGCCTCCCCTCCTCCCACGGGGGCCTCGGGGTCCTCCCGGGGGTTGGGAGCTTCGGGCACCAGGCCTTCGGGGGACGAAGGGCCATCGCGAGTCAAGGGGGCCTCCGGTCTGCTCTCGTCACGCTCGACTACTAGGGCGGCACTCACCGCATGGAGGGTCGCGGCCAAGTAGAGCAGCAACGGTTCCTCCGGCCCCAGGGCTACCAAGATGGGGGGGAGGTGAGGTAAGCTTTCAGCTGATTGAGAGCTTGCTCCGCTTCCTCCGTCCACACAAACGGCCCGGGGCGTTTGAGGAGCTTGAATAGGGGCAGCGCCCTCTCTCCCAGCCTCGATATAAATCGACTTAGGGCGGCCATGCATCCAGTGATGCACTGCACATCCCTAAGCTTGCTGGGGGGCGCATCCTCTCTATCGCGCGTATTTTCTCGGGATTAGCTTCTATGCCTCGGGAGGAGACTAGAAAACCAAGGAGTTTGCCCGCCAGCACACCGAACACACACTTGTCGGGGTTCAGTTTCATGCGTGTGGACCTAAGACTGTCGAAAGTCTCGGCCAAATCCTGCAACAACGTGTCCTGGTGGCGCGTCTTTACCACCAGGTCATCGACATACGCCTCTATATTGCGTCCTATCTAATTACTCAAAGTAATACGAGTCATACGCTAAAAAATAGGGCCTGCAATCTTTAAACCAAAAGTCATAGTTGTATCGAGGCTGGGAGTCGGATCACTAGTTCACAAAAATCACTCTCCCACTCAGTAGTTACCCACGCCTCTCCGGATCGCTTTGTCGAGCTGGAGACAATTCTGACGCGCGCTCCTGCCAGCCACCGTGCCACGTTTTAGAGCCCGGGACTAGGGAGGGATCGTGCAGTCGTACGTAGCGCCACGCACTACGACGTCCCGCAGGGAAGCACGCACGCACACCGCCGCCGTCGACGACGACGTAGCAATCGTCGCGTTTGCTGGCGCCGCATGGCCTCCTCCGAATCTCCGATCTCCGCGCTGCACAAAACCATCCGAAAATGTTACGGCCCAACGACCGACGCGACGAAACAGAAGCCCAGCCACGGAGCCACCCATTTGCTGGCCCATATGTACGCCCAAATGTCCAGCCCAACACACCTAATTCCAATCGACTTCTCCCGAAGAAGGCGGAAATCAGATCGATGATTTAGGAATGCTAAAATTTTGGTAAGGTGGCAGGCAATATTGTTAAAATTTTGGCAGGATTTTTTTATGTATTGACTAAATTTGACAATAAAATAAATGGAGTTATTTTTTAGCAACTTTATAAAAAAAATAATATGGTTAAAAATAATATCAAAGTGAATAGGTCCTTATATATTCTAAATTTCTAACCCAGGGCCTCCTTCCTCGACCGAGTCCTTGATCAGCGATGGTGGCGCCTCGACCTCTGCCGTCCTGGGTCGTGCTGGAACGAATCGTGCCTCAGCTCAGGTTTGCCGGTGAACCAACGTTTGCTTGTTGATCGCACAATAATCTAGATGCACTAGGGGAATTGAGCACATGAACTTTTCTGGTTACTTAGTGACATGCCTTGTGTGGAGATGGGATAATATCAATTCCCAGTTCTTCTCCACGGATGGTGTGTAATACTCATACGGCTCATGCATATGATTAGCTCGCTTGAGATGATTGGATTTCCATCATCTTAAACAAAGATCGATTAGATATATAGTTCTTGTGCGCGCGCGCGAATGTGTGCTTTTACTGATTGTGTATTGACTGGAGATTTATTCCGACAATGTTATGAACGCTGGAAACTAAAACAGGTGGTTCGCCGAGCTTTTTAATACTGTAGTATGTTGTTAGCCTTAATTGTTACTACTAGTAACGTTCGAGCTCTCGAAAAATGCATTTTTACAACATTGTAATTTCCTGAACGCAACAAATCTAACGTCTAAATGTTCCCGAAAAGGAGCGCTAAATCTACTAACGGTCAATTAACGATCTTGTTTGGAGAGCTGATAGTAACTGCAACTCCAGAATCTCCAATTCTCTCGAACAGTTAATATTTTTATCTAGATTTTACTAACAGAAGCTATAGAATCCAAAAAAATAAACTACAAGATAGAAAACTTACCATTTTTTAGATTATGATACTCCCTCCATCTAATTTTGATAGTCATATTTCATCTTGACACACAGACCATGTAAACAAGCGATTCATTAATATTTACATTTCTCGATGCCCATGTAGCCAATCTTGTGTGGAAAAATGAAGAGTCATGTTGAGTTGTGATCCAAATTCATTTGCACTTAATAAAGGCCAGCTTCTACCGTAGTGGAGCGGAGGCCCGTCGCCGGGAGGCTTGAGCCGGAGCACCTGGGGACGCCCGGGGTGCGGGGGCGGAGCCCCCGCGAAACGGATCGTCATCCCTTTTAGGGTTCCACCATATATATATACCTCTTGTAAGCCGCCGTACGGTGTTGTAACCTCACCCCAGATATAGTGAAGATATTTTGCTAGCTGGCGCCCGTGGTTTTTTTCTCTCCTACTTTGGGAGGGTTTTCCACGTTAAATCTTGTGTCTTCTGTGATTGATCTATTGTCCTTTATCGTTTGTTCGCTTATCGTTTCCTAACAAGTCACGTATTAAATCCGAGAATGTCATTAAGAGGATAGGTTGTTGAATTGAAATATGCATGTCAAAAATAAATTTTTTAGATTTAGAAATATGACTATCAAAAGTAGATGGAGAGAGTACTTCTTAGAATTACAGGATTGTTTGGTTGGCACTCACAACTTGCTTAAGGTTAGCACACCAAGACTCCACCCCCGCACAGAAAACGAAGCGGAGTATTAGCCTTTTTTTTTAAAAAAAAAAGGATCAATGCGATTTTAAAGCAACTTTCATAAAGATATTTTTTTTAAAAAAAACACGTGCTCACGGAAAACGAGGGGAGTGTGTTAGAAAGTTAAGTGCCGAACTCAGCCTTAGTTAGATAAGTTTAAGATGCTTGTTTGGTCCATAGATATATTTTGTGGCAAGATTTTTCCTATGTTGACCCATGCCAATGAGACTAAAGAAAAAATGTGGCAAGAATGACTCACACAGTCACACTCCCTCTGTTAAAAAAAAATATTCAATTCTAACTTGTAAATCTAGACATACACGCGTTTAGGTTTATAGTTAGGGTTTATCTTTTTTTTTAAGACAGAGGGTGCACTAGGCAGGTTAGCCCCTAGCCCCCTACTTCCTCCGTGTCAATATATATATATATATATATATATATATATATATATATATATATATATATAACATAGTATTATGATGTATCGCATTCTACAATAATTTTGGACATGCTTTATATTCAGATTCGTTGTACTCCCATTTTAATTGCAACCATAAGTTTCAACGCCCAACTTTGATCATCCGTCTTATTTGAAAAATTTTATAATTAGTATTTTTGTTGTTATGAGATGATAAAATATAAATAATACTTTACTTGTGACTTATGTTTTTAATTTTTTTTAAAAAAATTTAAAATAAGATGAACGGTCAAAATTGAACGTAGAAAACCATAACTGCAATTAAAATAAGATAAAGTGAGTAATAATGTGTCAAGTCGTACTAGGATGTTGTTTTTTTTTTTTTTTTTGACAGAGGGAGGGAGTACATACCCCGTTGAAGTACTCCTACTGTACTCAATGCCTCTGCCACTTCAGATCCTGGAGGGGTGACGACGCACGCGATGTGGCCGGCGTCCACTTGGTGAGTGCCAGCACCGCAGCTGCACGGAGCTGGGAGGCAACTCGCCGATTCCGATGCGCGCTCCTGCCACCGGCGCCACGTTTCGAGCCCCGCGACGCGCCGTGCGGCCGTGCGCACGATACGGCTCCTTGGAACCCGCAGACCGCGCAGCGCAGCGCGACGCAAGCTCCCAGCACGGACGCCCACGCCCCCACCCGCGCCCGCTGCATGCACACGGCTCCCCACCCACCCACCCGGCCGCCTGCGGCGCACGGCCGCGCACGCGCACTGCTCGCGTTCGTAGAGAAATTTCGCCCGTCGTAACAGGCTAACAGCGGAGGCCGCGTGACCCCGCTCCGCGCGCGGCCTGGACAGCGGATCGCCACGCTCCCGACGCGCCAAACCGCGACTCCGCGAGAGGCCCGACATGCCGCTCCCTACATGGCGATCGTGCCGCCGCGGCCGGGCCAGCTAGCAACAGGGGGCTACAGCTCTACTACGACCCAGCCTTTTTTTTTTTTGGCTCCTTTTTCCTGCATGTAACGTGGTACTCGACTCTGCGTAGACTGTAACAACACAGCCTGTACCTAGGGGCGTGTCACATGCGTGTGTGTGCATAGATATGGCCTTGTTCCGCTTTGCTATATACCCAACCTGGTCTCGCCTCCCCCCTTTTCCATCGATCTTGTCCTACTTTCTGTCACGAGTTCATATATGCATATATGGCTGGCCTTTATGTGGTGCCGACATTGCCTCCCACTTTACACTTTTGCCATATGTGAGCCTGAATATATCCTCACTAGCTCTCGGTGGTCACTTGTCTTGTCCACTGTGTAACACACAGTTGGGTGATTGAACTTATATATCAGCATGAGTGGATCAGTGGACCGGTGTAACACGCTTAGCTAGTGACATTATCGGTTATCTAAAGCTCTGAACATATCACATGCATATGAGATGGAATTAGTTTAGGACCATGCAGGTTTATTCGTAATTACCTAACATTGTACTTGATAAGTACAGTTTAATAAATGACACTGATGAGAAGATATGGTTGGGATTGCTTCTTCGCAACTTTTAGTGCATCTTAGAGGACATGCATGGGAGTGGTACACACAAATAAAGAGAATCCAAGAACAAATCAACACATAGCAATTGAAACGGACATGGGCCGGCCGTGTCTTTCTCACGTACTACTACCTCTATATATTCTCACTTTCTCAGACATCGCAACAGGCTACATTTGAGTGCTTGGAGTACTTCTTTATCAACTATCAAGGGAGTACATTAATGCATGGGGACACCTACTGCACCAGCTAGTTCAAGTTTGTTTTCTTTCGTGCTATATTTTGCGAGCGGTAATTTTACCATCCTCATCGTATCATATTTTTTTCTAGTATAACACTTGTTACCTTCAAATAATATAGGTATTTTCTCAAGAAAAAAAGAAAAAAGTACGAATTAACCCCCTGAATTATCGCGGTCGATCGAATTACCCCCTTAAACTTAAGTACCAGACGAATTACCCCCCTCTCCAAATCGAAACGGTTTTGATCCTATGTGGCATACATATGGCGCTAATGTGGCAATGCAATCAAAAAAAATAAAAAAATAACATGGGCCCCACATGTCATACAGGAGTAGTATTAAACTCTCTCTCCTTCTTCCCTCTGGTGTCGCGGGTGCGGCGTGGCACAGAGCCAGACGCCGCGCGGCGGCGGGGACGTCGGGGATAGCAGGAGGAGCCGTGCTCACCGGCAAAGACCAAGGAGGAGCTGTGCGCCGGCAGATGCGGAGTAGAAGCCATGCGTGCCTGCGGAATCGAGGAGGACTCTGTCGCCACGGAGCTCGTCAGGGCAGCAGACTCGTCGCCACGGAGCTCGTGATCGCGGCAGAGGACAGCGCCGGCGCAGTTGGGGAAGGTGGCTCAGCTCGGTGAGGGGCGGCGGCGCCGTGGATGTAATGGACCCAGAGCCCTCTCCGTAGTGTAGATAGGCCAAAAAAATGATTCCTATGATTTATTTTTACACTGTAAGATGCTGAAACTTTGAAAAATCACAAGGAATTTATTTTAACTCCGATTTGAATGAACCAAATTTCAGTGTGATCCCCATGTTATTGTCTTAAAATGGTTAGTGCAAATATTGCACAAATATCATGCAGATGTACAGCAAAATTCGAATTTACAATCAGTCAATAGTATGTTTTTTCAATTTCAGGATTTTAAACTTTGAAAGCTTATATCTAAGGCATACGAACTCGGATTTAAATGATTCTTTCACCTAAATTCCTCTAAAATCATCCTCTATCTTCTGTACCAGAATCATGCATATTTGAGCATTTTAAATTTTTGGTGTTTATTTGGTGTTCATCCGAATTTCGTTTAAATTTGAATAGACAACGAAGTTGCAGCCGTAGAGGAGTGTGAGCAGGAACCTGAGACTTGTGAGGAGTTCGCTGAGCAAGGCAAGTCCTATTCAATTCCTCCTTCGAACATGTTGAATCCTATATTTTTGCAAATGCTATATTGTTTATAAGTTGCATGCGACATTGCAAAATGTGTGATCTTGGTAGAAACTCCTATTTGCTGCACTTATCCTCCTTGATTATTGATTACCTTCCTGTTTATACATCTAGGAATGGCTGTGGTACTATCCAAGTGCCAATTTGGGTATATTCGCGCTACTAATATAGCTATTGCTTAGCCATGCTTAGAGTTTCGTATGTTACGAACGGTGGATCATTCACTCTTCAAAATTTGGGCTATTTGAAAATGTTGGACAGAGGTGTCGCCTCTATTATTTATGAAGTTGAAAACTGAAAAGTGATGATTTTAGACTTGGGCGGCAAGTAGTGTGCATATGGTGGTAGTTGCATACCGATAGGGGGAGTGTTCGCCCGAGTCGATTAAGAATCGAGCTATGTGTCACCAACTAAGATTTACAGTGCAACCACATGTGTTATTTATGGGGTAACCTTAGTTATGAAGTTTCTTAATGTCTAACCTTGCATTGGGAGGCCGTAGTAGTATGGACTAGTCGGAATGATGGTTTATAAGAGTTACCTAGTGCGGTTTGTGCCTAGGCGTCAAAGCGAATCCAATATAACGATTAAGTGCCTCGTTGAGGGAACGGATGGTTTGCTTCACAGCGCTAGTACAGCGAGGGCCCCCTGGACTAGCGGCACTAGGGTTGCTCCTAGTGTGGGTATACACTTGCCGTGCTCATGCAAGGTTAGGCTTGAGTAATGTAGTAACTTTGTCATATGCTAGCAAATCGGGTACCATTTGGTATCGCGTGACATGGTTTACATGGTTGCTAGTTTGTGTCATGTGGGTACAGTGCACAGCCTCTGCAGGGTGTTGAACTAATCGATTAGCCGTGCTCACGGTCATGAGCGACTTGGTGAAATGATACAAGTATAGTGTTGGTGGTTGAATAAATGTTTTGTGAAATTGGCATGGTGGGAAATTGGTGATGACTTTGCCCGGTGTGGGCTGAAAGAAAAATGGTTACTTGCTGCCATGGAGGGCACAAGGATGATATTAATATGATGCTTATGTTACTACTACTATTGTTTACTTATTGCTTTACAAATTTCGTTGCAATCTATTACTACTTATTATTGTGAATCAAAATTTGCTTTATGCTGAAATTTAGTCCACAAACATAGCCTCATTTGATCTCAGCTTGCAATAGACATAGGCTTCCCAAGGTTTGGGTAGGATTTGCCAATACGTTTGTATTGACCCACCTCTTGTTGTTGTTTTTGTAGGATCGAATCACAAGAACTAAGCCAACCAGAGGGGGGGTGAGAATGGTTGGTATACCCAAAAACCCAAACTTTTAGCGGAAATAAAAGTTACCCTCAAATTCGATGTAGATCAGTCTGACCGAGATTGATCCGCCGGTCTGACCGCGCTCGTGCCGCCGGTCTGACCGGTGTTGATCACTCAGTCCAGCCGCCTGAAGATCGCCTGCCGCGTGTGAATTCGCCGCCGGTCTGACCGCCTTAGCGCTGCCGGTCTGACCGCTGCTTGCCGCCGGTCTGACCGCCGGAGAGATGCCGGTTAGACCGCCGAACCCGATGAAACACAATTCGAAGAACTCTTAAAGTAGATGACAACTTTATTGCTTCTTTCTGTGTTTACAAAGTGCACCAACAACACTCCTTACAATAATTTCGACTAAACTCGAAATCCTAACTCAAAACTCAACTCTATTGCTCTCAAAACCGATACCGGGAAGCCTCACGCTCCCCCTCTATTTATACATGAGGTAGGCAGCCTAAAGCCACGAACCAAACTCATACTAGAAGTCCTAATCCCCATAGGAAACCTCCTAGTACAAGAAGCAAACTCTACATAACCAATCATACCAAATTTGGACTCCTTCCAAATTCGACTCCGCATCCCATACGCATACAATACCTCCATCGTATGCCATATGGAATCTTCACCAACCACGTGCATCAACTCTAGCCTAAGTATCCCGCATGATATCTGACCACCACAGACATCGTCTTACCACCAAGCCGACTCCCGGTGCATCACCGCAAATACTCTCCCGAGGCATCGAGTCACCTACACATGAATCAAACAAAGAAACCATATTCCGAGACCAAGCTATCACCAACTTGACTCATTGTTAGCAAACAACAGTATTACATACGTATAGTATACATCTAGAAGGCATAACCACGAAACAATCACGGATATCCAAAGAAACAACCCAAAACCGAAACCGACACAGCGTCGGCCGGTCAGACCGCGGGCCGACCGGTCTGACCGCTCAACACAAGCCGGTCTGACCGGCAACGACCGCCCGGTCTGACAGGTCCCGACAAAAACAACAAACCCTATTCATCATCTGAAAATTAATCATCTCCAAAACCACTTCGACAATAATCTCCAAATATCAAAACCAATAATCACAGATGCCAATTGTTCATCAAAGAATAAGAAGCAAAACACACGTCGATCTTACAGTTTTTAGACATTGATGCAGGAAATGAGATGCCTAGTGATGAGTACTTTGCACCGGGTACCGGAGGTTTCGAGGGTGGTTCTTTCTAGGGTGATTCCTAGTCGGTTGCCTGTGGTGGTTTGGTAGATGGGCATACCGAAGAACTTATATATTTTGCTACTCTTATTCCGTTGCATTTAAACTCTTCCATTTGGCCGGTCAGCCCTATGTATGTTGTATGACTTGTGCACTCACTAAGTTATGTGAACCATGTTATCTATTTGTATGTGTATTATGTACAGATGTGATGACAAGGTTGTGGTTGCGTGTACTAGCCACCATGTTAACGACCAAATTTGGTAATATCAGCATCGGAAAAGAAGATTAGATCAAAGTGGAATCGGAGGCAGAGATCGATTTGGGAACAGAGCGGGAATCGGTTAGAGTCCGGATCGGCTACGGTCAGGATCGGCAGAGTTCGAGTCAGACAGGGCTAGCCGATACAGCCGATTTCAAGAATACGACTCGGTGTACATCATCGGGTTGAGTTGATATGCTTCAAGATGATTGCCACGCATGGATAGAGTCCTGAGAAGGCAATTGTATATATTAATTAGGATATTTTATGTAATTTCCTTAGAGATATGTTTGGGCAAAAGTCTGCCGCAAAGACTTATAGTGTCTTAGGGTTTGTTAGAGATAATAGTCGTGTCTGGTATGGACATATCTTGTAATTCTCGGGTATAAATAGACCCTGAGCCCTATGTAAAAGATAACACACACGTTCAATACAATCTCGGCGCATCGCCACCCTTTTTGCTTTAGTTTTATTTCGACGAGTTCTTGCTTTCGGGTTGAGCTGCATCGGTTTCGATCTTCAACAAGAGATAAAACTTGTTATGGCGACTTGTGTTCTCGGGATTAGTGCTTCCATCTTCATGATACTCTGATCTTGTTTATGTAATTCGTCAAGTTATCATATATCTTATATAATCTTCGGTAATATCGTCATCTAACCTACAATCGGCTAACATCTGTTAATAGAAGGCGGCCGATTAGGTTAAATAGCGACGTTAGCTTGGATTGTATAAGATATCTACCACTCTATGAAACATCCAGCGGCTTGATTGTCTAGATATTGTTCTTCTTTTCATACTTAATGCTGCATCAGTTTGATCTATTAAGTCGTGCTTAGAATATCAATCTCTAGCCTGCTTCCTGGTTGCCAATTAGGGTAGCATCGGGGTTTCAGCCGATCTTACCTGATTTAACTTCTTTTACCTTATATGCATGATTGACATGTTAAATCTGCCCTTTATGTTAAGATCTTGTTGCATTTAAGTATATTATACTTCTGTTTGATATGTTTTACTTGCTTTAATATCTTAATATAGAGTGGTATCGGAGTATTAGCCAATACATGCTAGATCTATCTGATCGGCTATGCTATGAACGTATATAGTTCTGTTGTTAATTTATATTTTGATCTAAGTGATTTATACTGTCTCGGCATGGCGATCGATCTATTCCAATCACTTGATTTAAGTATACATCGACATAAGGGTTATATATTGTTAATATCTACAGCCGATCGAGTAGATTTAGTTCTTCTTTAATTATTCATGACTGCCGGTCGATGTACATATGACATCGGCCTAAAATAAATGATATGTCATCGGCACCTAGCCGATCGGCTATCATTTAAATGATTAATTGCGGTCTTTATTTCTTGTTGATTGCAGGATCAAGTCAACTGGCACGCTCATACCTCCGAAGGTGAGTTTTGGACCTACACTGGAGTTAAGTAGATCTCCCAGGCCTTGTGTTTTCTATCAACACACTGATCATGGGACTAGTATGGTGTACGCTTCGGGTATTCGGGAATTCCATACCCGAGTGCCGACAGCGGAGGTCTACGATGACGGCCACCGGGGTCCTCATGGGCTCCGTCAAGTGCCGCGCGCCAACGCTGCTCTACCACTCGATTGGGCCGATGACGCTGCAGTAGTGGGAGGAGATGGGTATGGATCAAGCGGCAGCGAGCCCGGCAGTGACCTCACTGCCGGCAGCCGACGAGGCTAGCGACAACGACAAGCTAGGCGCGGGCCCTCCAGGATGGTGACCACCGCGGCGGCCACCAGCACCACGACGGCGCGCGCCGTCCCTGCAACGCCGATGAAGGGCGGAGGAGATGGAGAGGGGAAGACGAGGGAGGAAGGGGAATGGGAGGGAGACCCCCGCGCGCCTAAGGCCATCCTCCTGCCTTCGCGCGCCTAAGGCCATCTTCCCGCCTTCGCGCCCCGCTGTACATGCCGACCGCCAGCGCACCCCCGTGCGTTGCCTCCCGCCGCCCACCATCCTCGCACTGCCCTATGCCCTTGCGGGGAGGGAGAGAGAGAGAGGCGGTATGACAGGTGGGGAAGAGGTGAAGAGGAGGGAGAAAAAGAGGGGTTGGGCTGACAAGTGGGTCCCATATCTTTTTTTATCTGTTTTGGCTGACTAGACTGGTACGTATGCGTCCATGTAGATCTAAAACCGCCCTGGATCGACCTACGGGGGTAATTCATCCGGTTTGTAAAAGTTTAGGGCTAAAAATAACTGGTATTGGAGTTTAGGGTGGTAACACTGGTGGAGAAACCATCTTTGGTCGGTCCGGCAAAATCCACAATAATCCCGGATCAAAAAAGAACAGGGATTAAAGATTGTTTTTAGTCCTGGTTATAAAAATTTTGATCTTTAGTCCCGATTCATCCCTTGTTAGATGTATGTCAGGGGGCCGAGGATCTTTAGTCCCGGTTGGTGTTAATAACCGGGACTAAAGATCACCACTTTAGTCACGGTTGGTATTACCAACAGGGACTAAAATTAAACACGTAGTATATAATCCCTACCACTTATCCTCTCCTCCACAGTAACAACTTAGACAGATCGAATCTCACCCCCTCTCCTCAGATCTATCCTCTCTAACTCTCTTCCTCATCCCCTCTTCTCCAACTCCTCCCCTTCCTCCTCCCCCCTCCTCCCCTTCCCATCCGGCAGGCCGGCGGGCGGCGGGCGGCGGGGCCGCGCCCGGCGGAGGGCGGCGGGCGGCGGGACCGCGCCCGGGGGTCGTGGCGAGCGGCGGCAGCAGCGGCATTCTTTTTTTTTTAATTTGTGATGATTCACTAAGATGTATTTGACTGAGAAGTTACAAATTTGTGATTCATTGTTTGGATCTGTGATGTATTTGAGTAATTTCTTAGGATATTGTGATGAATTTGATTTGTGTGTATAAGTAAATTTGTGATGTGGATTTGGTGATGTGAATTTGGGATGTTAGTTTGTTTTGGGGATTGATTTGAGGATTTGCCTACTTGATTCGGGAGAAAATAAAAAGGTAAAAGAAAAAAAAGGGACCATCTGGTACTGCCCCTATTGTCTCTTTAGTCCCAATTGGTAACATCAACCGGGACTTAAGATCCTCTCTCTTTAGTCCCGGTTAGTGGTACCAACCGGGACTAATGATGTATCTTTAGTCCCGGTTATTTCAACCGCCGGATCCTTACTCCCGGTTGAAAAACTGGGACTAAAGGGGATTCTCAACCATGAGTAAAGATGGTTTCTCCATCAGTGTAAATAAGACGACCGTAATTGTTAAGGGGTAATTCATACCTTTTTTCCTTTTCTCAATGACCGTAGAAATTCTCTTTGCACGTGCATTCTTATGTTCTGTTTTCCTATGCATTTCACCTTGCACTCATTGTAATTTTACCCCGTGCTATGTCCGCCAATCATGTGTCAAAAGGGAGCTCACGTGGGTGTGTGTAAATGAGTATATCGACCAAGATGGAGCAGCATATATCATAGTGTGACCATGCTCAATATATGTAACCATTATTTGTGCAAATTAATATAGGGGCTGTTTAGATCTTCTGCCAAAATTTTTCACCCTGTCACATCGAATGTCTGACACATGCATGCATGGAGTATTAAATATAGGGAAAAAACTAATTACACAGATTGCATGTAATTTGCGAGACGAATCTTTTAAGCCTAATTGCTCCATGATCTGACAATGTGGTACTACAGTAAACACTTGCTAATGACAGATTAATTAGTCTTAATAATTCGTTTCGTAGTTTACAGGCGGAATCTGTAATTTGTTTTGTTATTTACTCTATGTTTAATACTTCAAATGTGTATTCGTATATTCGATGTGACACACCAAAACTTTTTTATCCTGGATCTAAACACAACCAAAGCAAATTACTCCCTCCGTTCCAAAATATAAGGCACAACCAATCTTAATCCAAAGACCAAGAAATAATTATTATCACCTCCTAATTTGTATCACCCTAATAAATATAATGCATACACCCAATAGAATTAGAGATCTTGAGGGTAGAGGATTTAAAATAATGGTAATTTATTAGGGAAGATGTGCTAATTAATTGCACGCATGCATGCACGCCTTATATTATGGAACGTTTGAAAAAAAGTAACTGTGCCTTATATTATGGAATGGAGGGAGTAATTAACTCCATATTATATACTCAATACACATCAAGAATTAAGGCATTTTCAAATTAGAGCCTATCTAGAGGCTGTAGCTAGCTAGCGTTGGAAAGGAAAAGCACATGAATAATATATTAGTGCCCAATTTAAAATTTCAAAGAGAAATAGTCCTCGAGCTTTAACCTATATTGTCATGGCGTGAACATATGTCTGAACAAAAGTACCAACATACTCAAGGCTTTGAACATAGAAAATGTTTCCTATCATGTGAATCCTGACTTGTTTAGTTTATGTAATTATCACATATATATATATATGTAATTCATGTGGGTCAAATAGCTTGTCCTTAAGAATTTTGGAATTTTCCCCCACTCCTATCCAACTAGAATATCCGATGAAATTATTGTGTTTAAAAGAAAGAGTTGGGCGGTGACGATATGGGGTTTTATCAACTTTCAAAATGAACACCTATGAAATTTCTACTTAACCTCAACTCCAATATGAAAAGTGTAAAGCAAAAGGAAAAATTTCCTACAAAACATCTAAAATATATGGTCTTTGCTGGTGGACAGCGTTAAAAAGTGGCTTTTGTCTTAATGCGCTATAAGAACATGATAATTTACTATAGAACATCACGGTCATTAAAATGTAAAATCCACTTAATTGAGAAGAGATGGGGCATATGAAATGTTTATTTTGCCCTCCTCCTCTTCCTCGCCACCCGTGTCATTGCCTCGCCACCTGCTAATAGGGGTTTGAGTGAGAGAGCAAAAAGATTGAGAGGAGGGGATACCATATAGTTCAAATGAGACATACTCCTTCGTTCACTCATGTGGGAGAGGGGCATCATAAAATATCTCTATGAAAATAATAAAATAACTGACGCTTATGTTTTTAAGCAAATTACCATATTTTTATAGTGTTCTCGTACAATCCACATTTTGATGATATCCATGAACAATAAAAACGACAATCTTTAGATATCCTGTAGCAAATTTGCCAAATTAAAACTGAGTGGTTTAATCAAGTACTGTACGCTCTTCAAGCTGTGGCAACTACTTTGATTGCAGCTACAGTACACCCCCCGATCGAGAGCGAGACCGAGGGCTACGTGGTGGGCCCAGCGCGGCAGCCACACTGTAGGAGTGACAGTGCTAGGCTACAGCTACTGTGCGGGCGTAGTAGTTGTTCCGCTCACTGTGCAGATGAGCTCATGCGCTCATCGATCCCCCTCCTCTCCTCCTCCTCTGTCCTCTGCCATCCCCCCAGCCAAGGACGTGGTCACGTGAGGCGACGCCGCCGACCTGATGGCTCGACATGCCCCCTCCCCTCCCGGTGGACGCGACGTGCACTGTGACCGGCCGGAAGAACGCCCCCCCTGCCAGCCGGCGACACGCACGCGTCCGGCCATGGCTGCCTAGCTAGCGTATCGCTCCCCAGCTACCGGCCTCGCCGTGTCGCCCGGCGCCCCGGCGTGCGTACGCGTCGGGTACGTAGGAAACACGGCGGCAGCGTCGAGGCGAGGACGGGGAAGCGGCTGGACCGGCGGGGGGAAGAGAGGCAGCCATCCTGTACTCTCCTACGTACAGCCACCTTACCTGTTGCGTCAACGAGAGCTGGGCTTTGCTCGCTACAGCGCCGCTGGCTAGCTTAGCTTAGCTAGTCTCCGCTTAGCCTGTGGGCATAAAAGCACCCGGCACCAGCGGCCGCTCGACACGTCGCGATTCCGCCTCTGTGCGCGCTGCTGCCCGGGCCGCACCGTGTGATGCACCTCGGGTTCGCCGCCCCCCCGACCCGGTCGCTTCCCTCGCTGTTAACGTCGCTGTTACAAGCTTGCGAATTGCGATTGTGCGAGCGCTCGCAGCGGTATTAATTTTTGCTATACCTGGGGCGATGGAAACGTGACGTACTACTACTACGTGACCTAGGGTGAGAGACGAGACGAGGCGAGGCGAGAATATGAGATGAGATCCAAATTCAATCTGCCTCGACCCCACGAGAGAAAAGATTCTTCTCTTCCTCGACGACCCGGCCTCTCGCTCTCGTTGCCTTTCTTTCGCGCTCAGTCTCTCTCGGCCAATTAAGCTGCAGATCGGCCACCACCACCACCACCACCATCCACAGGGCGCTGCAAGCTGGGCCAGGCCTCTCTCTATCTCTCTCTCTTGAGAGGAGAGATTAAGTAGGGCATAGAGAGAAAAAAGCTACTCCTAATTAAGCCACAGCTTGAGAGCAGATCAACTGCAGGCCGGTGTGCGTGTGTGACAGTAGGAGAGAGAGCTAGCGAGAGAGAAAGAGAGAGCAAGGAATCGGAATTGATTTCATGCACTGATCGATCCTTCCATCATGCAGATGCTGCATGGATGAGAAGAGCTAGCAGCTAAGCTTTGCTGAAGAAAATTCTTCAGAGGTTTGTGTTGATTTGCTGGTCTGCTTGAGATCGATTTAGAGAGAGAGAGAGAGAGGAAGGGAAGACTGAAGAGAGATCTCGAGCGGGAGATCGAGATGGGGCGAGGCAAGGTGGTGCTTCAGCGGATCGAGAACAAGATCAGCCGGCAGGTGACGTTCGCCAAGCGGCGGAACGGCCTGCTCAAGAAGGCCTACGAGCTCTCCATCCTCTGCGACGCCGAGGTCGCCCTCGTCCTCTTCTCCCACGCCGGCCGCCTCTACCAGTTCTCCTCCTCATCCAAGTAAACCCACTGCCTCTCTCATCTCAGCTTCCTCCTCTTCCCCTAATCAAATTCTCTCAACTTGCTTAACCTGCACTCCCACCAAACCGCAATTTGCTCCATCTTTGCGCGCACAATCTGCAAGAAATCACGACCGATCTGAATTTTCTCGCGCGTGTACTGTATCCGTCGTCGTCCGTGCATGAACTTATGGGAGGGGCCATGATTTCGTACGTGTTGTTTTTTCTACGCCTGTTCCTTTCTTTCTGTTCTATTGGGCGAAGCTACTGTTCATGTAAAAAAGGCTACAAAAGAACAAGGCAAAGAAGACGAGGTTGTCCTCGGCAGGAGATCCAGACATGTACATATATGCGTATATATACCGTGTGTGTATATATGTATGTGTGTCATAGCAGGCAAGAAAAATTAAGAAAGGGGTTTCATTTGATGTGCATATCATGGCGTGTACAAATGTTAGAATCTGAATTAGCCTAAAATTTGGAGGATTTAACTTGATGGAGTTTAAATAATTTACTTGGAAGAATGCCACTTTTAGTACTAGCTGTTGATGAGCAAAATTTGCTGAAGAATGCCACTTTTGATCAAAATTTGTCGTTTACTTATATATTATCAAGGATACTTTTGTGTGTTAATTATAAACTTGCTGCAATAAATATCTCATGAACACAACACACTAGTTAAACTCACCAACATCGTCATGTGTTAATTCATCTATGGCTTGGAACTTGCAAGAACTACTTTAACGTACAAGCTCTGACTTTGTATATCTGACAGTACCAAAATACTGTAACCTTATAGCTACGTTGGAAAAGATCAACTGTACAATTACTTTCAGCTCTATAAAACAATTCACTGTAGGCAAATGCACCGTCCATATATATAGCCACTCTGCGAGGTTGAATTGCTAATTTATAGTATATTATTATATTAACGTGTAATTGACCCGTACAGGGTAATCTTCAAATTTGGGGCAGTTTGCATGAAATGTGGAACTCACATTAGCAAAAATTGCATATTAAAGAATACACTGACCATGTTAATATACATGCTAGTGAGCTATAGTTTGTATGGGGATGCTAATATGTTTTGGCCTTTTTCCCCATATGAATGTATGCTACATTCTTACAATTAATATATACGTTACAAAGGGAAATCAAATGACCTAGTAGTTTCTATCACTGAATTATTGCACATTTAGTTTTTCCAATCAATCACTAAATTGCCATAAGGGTCCAGTTTTTTTGTCTGTTTCTTGTTGGTTCTTTGTCAAGTGTCATATATATATGTACCATATTATTGTAGGAATATGCATTCGCACTAGCTACCGTATGATGATCACACAGGTTTCAACCCTTGGTTAACACTGTTAATTTGTTGTTATAAGGGGTATCATCCATAGAGACAGATTACTGTATTTGAATAAGAGATTTCTGTATAATAATGCTATGCCGTTATTGGTTCTTTATCAAGTGCCACAATACCTTGTTTTTGTAGTATATGTGTTCACTAGCTACCATGTGATGATCACACAAAGTTTCACCGTTGGTGAACTGTTAATTTGTCATATGTGACATGCATCATCCATAGATACATGTTTCTCATATTAATAATTTTTAAATATTGCTAGGAAAAAAACATGGTGTCTTATTGGGTTATAACACACTAGAATATTGTTTTATTTTTATCCTTCATCCTCAGTGAAAAAGGATGTACAATTAGTGGCTTCGCACAGGCTAGGGCTGCTTTGTTAATTAGATCACCTTTTATTTTTCTCCTAAAGGTGAGGGGGAGATGAAAACACTTCGGATGGAGCGGCATACAAATTTAAAGCTATATTTTCCATATATTTATTTGCATTTTTCTTGTTTAATTTGGTATAATCAATTTTCTGGTGGCACCAAAGCACTAAGATGAACTTAGGTTGTGTTCTTTTAGACACTTTCTCAACTTCTATTATCTCGTTACTTCGTATGTTTCCCAAATTGCTAAACAATATGTTTTTTTTATAAAAAAATTCTATAGGAAAGTTGCTTATAAAAGCCCATATTAATATATTTTTAAGTCTTTTTAAGCTGATACTTAATTAATCATGTGTTACTTTGTTTTGTGTGCGGGAGGGAATAGTTCCCAACCCTCTCCAATGAATGTACCCTAAAGGAGGCTTGATTTTTTTTTCCTAAGGAAGAAAATGACAATGAAACATTCACAAATTGATCGGAAGACATAATTAACAGCTTTATTAATATACTATTTCTTTTAGGGGAAACATATTTTCTGTATAGTGTGCTAGTTAACCATCTATCTCTAATTCATATTTCAGCATGCTTAAGACGCTTGAGAGATACCAGAGGTACATTTATGCTTCGCAAGATGCTGCCGCACCAACTAGCGATGAGATGCAGGTTTGATAATTTTATTCAGTTTATGGCACATTATTTGTTGATGTTTTTATTGACATAATCATTTTTGCATAATGTCCCCTAGAAAATTAACCATCAGGTAATTGCTTCCAGTATTTTTATTTGTGTTATAATCTACTAGAGATTGATTTATGAGAGGCAATCTTTACACTAGAAAACTGTTTTCTCATGAAATTTAACTTTTAAAAGTACTCATGAGATGTGATCATAAAAACCGTACTCCTCTCTCACTATGAGAAGAAAGAATAGTAAATTCTTGAGAGTCATAGACATCCATAGCTTGAAATATAATGACTCTTCTTAAGGCAAAGATTCCTTTCCTCTCATAGCTAGCCTCACCGGCCATCTTAACTTTTGACAAGGAAAAAGAAAGATCAATTGTGCCCATTTGTAATTTGCACCGGGCATTAAGACCAGAGATACCTAAGTCACCGGAAATTGGGAACACATGTATAAATCGATGGCCATTGGCCTAGTGCATTTCATGCATTACTTTCTATAAGGATTTCTTTGTTCAACAATTCTCATGCAAGCACATACTAATATGCGTTGTGCACTTCCTTTGAATTCCAGTTTAGTTAAGTTTGTGGAGCTTCGGATTTGCTTGCAAGCCCAAAGAAGCAGATAAGAACAGTATTTATCTAGCTAAATGGACGATGCGTACATGATGTAAATGTGATAAATGTTTATTGAACATATCTATGGGGATCTAGGTGCACTAGATAGAGTATAGTATATCTTTGTAGTTACTCTGTCAATTATTGACATTCATCATAAACTCTACGCACCTCTCTACACGGACCATTTTAGTTTTAATTACCACGTTCTTTACATCTTTAATTTGTTTATTATATGTACTGCAAATATAACTTGGCCTACACTTAATATAACTAGGCGATTGTCTCATGCAAATTGCGCGGTGCTAGATTTCAAAAGTAGAATTATATTTGATATGCATACTTTAACTCTATTTCATAGATACAATTGCATTTTCTACCTAATAGATTTTTTTTTAAAAAAAATAGAATTGGATTTCATATACAATTTCTACATTTTTTTTCTATAGCTACAATTGCATTTTATATGCAGATATATTTATCTATCTAAACTATAATGAGCTAGACCCCACGATCTAATGGTCCAAACATTTTTTCCTTTTTCTCCGATTAATATAGTTTTTAGCCTCCATAGCAAATTTGGTAGCTTCCATTTAAGCTATCTTAATAATACAATACAATATATATAGATCAACTGTTTGTAAATTAATATAGGTCAAACGTTGTCACTATTACAGATGTATATTATTAGTGCACTTTCAGTAAATCATTAGGGCCGCTTTTGTGCTGTGTATGACAAGAATAACTAAAATTAAAATTTTAGCTTGTTTTCAATTCACTTTTCTTTATAATGTAGAACAACTATCAGGAATATGTGAACTTGAAGGCACATGTTGAGATTCTGCAACAATCACAAAGGTACATGTGTTCTTCAATTTTGTTGGGTCTAATACTTTAGTCTAAAGAACACTGGCTCTACTCCATTGCTCCCTTTGTTTTGCAAAATATTTTAACTGGTGATAATGTTGCAGGAACCTTCTAGGTGAGGATTTAGCTCCACTGGCTACAAATGAACTTGAGCAGCTTGAGAGTCAAGTAGTCAGAACCTTGAAGCAAATCAGATCAAGAAAGGTAAATTAACATAGCAAAGAAACTCGTTCAAGTATAAATATGTAGTATACTTACCGATTAAAATTTTCAGATTTCATCCGTAACGTTGCGCTAGCTTCTTTGTTACATATATTATGGTTTGCTTACTATGCACTAGTATATCTGAAGCTATACAAATGTGGTAATATGTGACGTGGATTTGTATTTGTTGGCTTACCCAACATCCATGTGATAAAAGATCAATGTTCTACGAGGCTTAACCCTTAGTTGTTGCTTAAGCTTAATTAGAATAATTTGCAAAGGTTGGATTAAATTAAAAGTGGGGTTTTCTGACTAGGAGTTGTGAATAACAAGTAACTGTAACGTAAAAAAAAAAAAAAACAAGCAACTGCATTTTGCCACACTGATACATTGTTGTACTCTTGGTGACTGCGAATTGATTAGAAAAGGTGCAGCTATTTGCTTTCCTTTTTTTCATTAAAAAAATTAAGGGGAATATATTATTCTCTACGATTCAAAAAGCTGCTCCAAGCTAGGTGACTTTAGCTAATAATACTCTTCTGTGCATGATTTCATACATATTTTGCAGACTCAGGTACTACTTGATGAACTCTGCGACCTAAAGAGAAAGGTAACACTGAAATATCTTGTTCAATGCCGCCAAATGATATACTACACTACAGTGAATACTTGTACCTCTTTCAGTGGCAAATCCGGTTTGTTTTTATCTAATTGCTCCAATATTGAACTTTTCTTCAGGAACAAATGCTACAAGATGCAAACAGGGTCCTGAAAAGGAAGGTACGAGATTTCCATTTATTCAAATGCTACCTAGAAACCATATAGAAAAAGCTCCCTCTGCATTTGTAGTTAGGGACCGCATGACTCGCTTCTTGGACCACTCCCAAGAATTTTGTTCGATCTCCTCTGAAGTAGATTTGTGGGCTCGTGATTGAAAAGCCGATGATGCACAAGTAGGCCGAGTATATATAGGTCGGTAGGTCCCCCCGGCTTGTGGCATGGAAGCAGTATAAAATGCATGCATCGGCTTCAGCCTTCACCTCTCTGCATCAATTTGACATCATGCTATTTGGAGAACACACATGTTTCATGATCCTGATCATTCTCTGTAGTGATCAGCAGTGACAACGTTGCTCTTCTCTTGGTTAATTTGGTTGTTTGATCCTCTCCTGTTTCAGCTTGACGAGATCGACGTAGAGGCAGCTCCCCCACAGCCTCCATGGAACGGCAACTGCAGCAATGGCCAAGGCGGCAGCGGCGTGTTTTCCAGTGAGCCTCCCCAACCAGAGCACTTCTTCCAGGCCCTCGGGTGCGTGAACTGCACTGTCTTCATCCTTGCTAAACTTTTGTTAGATAAAGGGAGATTTCTACACTCTTTTTGACAAATGGAGCTTTCATTTAGAAGGGGGAAAAATCATTCCGCTTTTGCACCAAACAAGTTAGTTTTCCACGAATTATCAAGATTTGTCCTAATAATGGCAAAGTGATGGTTGTATATATATGAATCATGTTGGACTGATGGCAAATATGCACTTGCTAATTTTTGCAGGCTTCATGCCGTGGACGTGAACCAGCCGCCGGCGCCGCCACCGGGCGGTTATCCTCCTGAGTGGATGGCCTAGTTAGCTAGCTAGCTACCGTTTCAGCTTCAGTTAATCAGGGTCAAGTATCAGCTATGTTTGGCCATATGTATGGATTCTATATGTTTTGCTTCAGAAGTTCCTCTCTCCTTCCTCTTCAAATTTGTTGCTAAGTGCTTGCCAAACTTTTTTCAGTGTAATGTACCACTATGTATAGTTTGTCTTGTATGAACAGTTGTGAGCACTGTCACTTCGAGTAAGGTGCGTGATATGGTACCGTGAAGACAAGCGGGACAACCATCCTTTTTGCGTTTACATCATGTTTGTGATATCAAGTCTATATATCCACGATATTGTAGTGCTCAACAGTTCTAGACCTTACTTTTAGAAATATCGCACTCCCATTATCATCTGTAGCTACCTTAGGCAAAAAAAAAAAAACTTCTTTAAAAAAGTGCGTAGTATTCTTATAAGAGACAACATAATTTCACCCCATCAATAAAGGTAGGTGTACATAATATTCTAAATGGAGCATGATCGGTAGGTAAAGAGATGCGTATAGTCATGATGACTAGACAACACTCACGTGCAAGGTAAGAAACTAGTGGACGTTGTTAGTGGCACGGTCGAGGTCCATCCACCGACCGGCTAAAATATAAAAATGCCACACGCACTATCACCACCAAAAGGAAAGGAAATGAACAAGAGAGGGGCCGCGTGGAGCCAGGTGGGGCACTAGAGTACCACTCCCTATGTTTCAAAATATAAGCATTTTTACGATTTAAAATTTGTATCACAATATAATTCTAAAACACGAACATCTATATATTTTTAGCCAATGAGATGCTTGGGAAGGAAATACAAGCAATTCAAAATTTTAAAAATAACCATTGTTTAAAAAACATTTTCATTTACTTAAGAATAAAAAATCCTTATATTTATGGACGGAAGCGAAGATGTATAGAGATGGCCGTACATTTGGATAGGACAGCGACTTTGTCTGCCTGCGGCCTGCGGCCTCCTCCCAAGCTTCATCTCCAAATTAATCAACTATATCGCGTAGCACGAAGCTATGGCCTACTCCCTATCTTATTCATCTCACACATATCGATACAAAACAAAAAGACTGAAACACCCATATTTTATCAAATCTCAATGCAATTATTTCTCACTTTATATACTTTCAATATAATTATTTTGTACTTTCATAAACTTCAATGCAATGATCACTAAAAATAAATTTATTTTGGGACAAATATAATGAGGCAAAAATTAAACTTATTACGGGACGGATGGAGTACTATGTGGAGAGGGATGTGTGGTCTAACTGCTCTCTTGTTCTAATCTCACTTAGGAATATGCCTCTCCTGATATTGGCTTGCTGTTTTCCTAGCTTTGGGCAGGAATTATTGACGAATTTAATTGTGGTCGATCTCCATGCTCCACAGTCCACAGATTTTTTTTTTTGGTTGCAGGTGGAATCTGATGAGTGATGAGGCGACGCCGGCAGCTTCCTGCCTCGTACACTTTTTTTTTTTTTAGAACTTCGTACATATATATACCCGTCTTTTTCTCCTTCACTGCAGATCTACATCTGATCCATCCTTGCGAATATTTGCACAGGGTATGCGTTGTTTGCATTTATGCTCTCCGCCTAACGTTATTATGTACAGTACCGATGAGAGTTAATTTAATTTATTGTCTTTTTTGCCTTATAAACAGTTAACTACTCCCTAATAGTAAAGCCAACGTAACTAAGTTTAATAGTAGACCGGCCTTACTATTAGCGATCATTGTTTAGCTAACATATATATAATAATAGGTTAGCTATATATAAAGTTAGCTATATTTTTTTCTTCTCTCTCTTTCTCTTACTATGAGTTTAATATATACTTCCTCCGTTTCACGATGTAAGTCATTCTAACATTTTTCACATTCATATTGATGTTAATGAATCTAAATAGATATATATGTCTAGATTCATTAACATCAATGTGAATGTGGGAAATCATATAATGACTTACATTGTGAAACGGAGGGAGTACTTTTTTTAGCATGTGTAGAGCTGAGCCAATACTTTTCACTTTTTTTTATTTTTCTCTTCCACATAAATATATATATGGTTTGCTTATAGATCAGCTTGCTCTTACCATATCATTTATAACTAATCTAATATCCTACCCATACAATACTTAACTATGATTATACATATAGCACTATTAATACGTACTTTGCACACCTTATTCTCTTAAAGATTTTTGGAGCTCATATTACAGCTTGCTACAGAAGCACACTTCTCTTCTCTCTCCTCCATTCTCTTCTCCAACACATCATAAATCTGGTGTGGTAACTCTTATAGCCCCCTTATAACATTTTATTATACGTGCTCTAAGTGTGTTCTGGATATTGACATGGTCATCAATACACTTGTTTTGTTGGTAATTACTAGAATAAAATCTATAAAAAAATATATATATAGTAAAGTTATAATATTTTGAAACTATTTTCTCGAAGACTAATCTAATGAAAATCAAAATATTCAAAGCGATATTGATGGTTAAAATTTAAACTTCTTGACTGTACGCATATCAAAATATCAGTACTTTTTTTACCGGAGAGAGTATCAATATCAGTTAGGGAGATGTGCTCAGATGTGCATATGCACATGGTTCTTTTTAGAAACATGGTACAAACACAAGCGTTTACAACGCGTGCGTGCTCACCTTTATAAATGCACGCACGCACACCCTAATCATGTGAGCACATTTAAAAGATTAGGTCGGTATATCTTAAAATTGATGGAGTGCACAAACGTCTCGCTGTCAACAGGTACGTCACCTATACTGCAATGAAAGACTAATTAGTCATAAGTACGAGCACCCATGTTCCAAAATAAATAAAATTACATTTAGTCAGTAAGAGTAACTATTGTACTTATATGCTAAAATGAAATGTGCATGGGTTAATATAGCATTTTTCCGTACGATTTATTTTTCTGAAGAAATCTAAATTTTCTAGAAACATTTAACAGCAGGTTAAGCAGTTGAGCAGTTGTGCCACGATGAATGTTTGCTAGAAAGGAGCCAGAAAGAATGTTATCTAGTGGGTTATCCCTTCTGTCAACATGTGTTTTGTCGCTTTTCGGCAACATGAATTCTCTAATCTCTATTGCCCTAGATAATTAGTACATGTTTGCATCTCACCCATTGTGCAGACACTATGCATGTAACCGAAGATAAGTTTCTTCCATATCTTTTGGCAATGACACGACATGAGAATGAAAATTGTCGTCGTCGTCATCCACAAGGGGCGCCGATATGGTGGTTACTATCCAATGACTGTAAAGTATGTAATCTTTTGCAGGTTTGCATGTTGTGCGTTTATCAGCTATTTGACGGTCGTGGTCGGCATAAAGCATTAACGATAGAGGTAAAATACACATAGGATAAAGTCCCACATTGTTCTCCAATATCGCGTATCCGCATGCTACGATCACGGCAATTTTTCATCGTTATATTTTTTTAAAAAAGTGACTCGTTTTAAGGAGAGAACTGATATACCACCACCCCAACACCGAATGATTAGTCTCAAAAATGAAGAGAAAATCGGGCTAAAACGATCATATATACGTACCAACAAACTACCTACCTAACAACTGTAGACCACACGGCCATATACCTAGCAAGTTCAAAGCACAACAAGGCTCTTCTCACGCTGACAATGGCATGACATCATCATCATATAATATAGGAACTTCTCGCTCGTGATCAGGCGATTCTAATTAACTTCACTTAGAAGCACAAGCACCAGACCAAGATCAGCAACATGACTCGTTCCAACACAATTTCCCCTACGCGTATATCATCATTGTCATACATCTCGCTCTGTGTCAATGTTATAGCTCTAACTTCACAACCACCAGTCTCTTTGAGGTATGACCAAGCATTATACATCATGTACGGTGTTTTTTTTTATTATTCTTTTTGATAGGGCCACTCTAAGGAGGGATCCTTGGTAGTGTGGTCAGCTAATCAAGATGGTTAGATTTAGTGGCTAAGCAAAGTTGGTGGGATGGCTTGTCATATATAATGAAGGAGAGATTATGAAAATTTGTGCGGGGAGGAGGGAGGGGAGAAAGAAGGGCTCAAAGTCGACGGACAAAAAAAATATTAGATCCCAATTTGGTCCAGCTTCGCTCAAGGTAAATAAAAAAAAGGAAAAATCCTCCTTTGAAACAAAACAAGATTATTTTTCTATTATTATTCATAATAATTTAGATCATATAAATATTATTTTTTTAATCTTGTGATTGCCCGGTTAGAGGCGGGTTTACCATGAAGTGGCCTTCCAGCGGGCACTGTGCATTGTCATTAGTGAGGTTGAGGAAGTGACGGAGCGGTTAGGGGTTTTGGCCTCCTTTTGAATTGATGGGGTGAGCTACTCTCTTGTATCGTGAGCCCACTTATCGAGTTGATAAATGGTGCACTTTTTTGAAAAAAGAATTCTGTAGGAGTTTCTTAAAAACCACATAAATCCATTTTCAAGTTCATGGTAGTAATGCTTCATTAATCGGACACTAATGTCTCAGCGTGTTTTCCATGCTACCATGAGCAAAATCGAACAGGGACCAGAGAGATGATTTGAGGTGTGGGGGGTGGAGACTATGGTTGAGCTTCGGTTAATAAGATATATACTTGGTATTTTGCTTACATTTTGATATCTTTTTTCCCTTGTCATCACAGCAAATTCCCCAAGCATAACATGTGAGTGTGACAACACAGTTCCTGTTCTCTTAGCTTATCTTGGATTCAATTCCCTCATCCAAAATTAAATTCCATTTGCTCCCTATTTCAGAGGGGAATTTCTTGGGGTATCTCTAGTATTTAGCAACACTTTAATGTGTCCTATATATTCCCTTGGTTCATCCCCTATTGTCATTTCCCATGATTCTCTGTTCCCTTGGGTCCACTACAGGTATTGCACATATAAATCATGAAACTACCAAATGCATTGGCAATTGCAAGTTGATGTACAACTATAGAAGTGTGTTTATTTGGGGATGAAGTGGGATATGTTATGTCCATCCTTATTTTCTGAGATGGGATAGCCCCATCTATGTCTTTGGCGTAAGGGATATAATGCTCTTATTTTTTTTATAAGGAATGTGAGGGTGTGGCCCGCATCTTAATTCAAGTCCGTTAATTTTTTTAATATAAAGTTGACCTGGACCTAGAAAAATATTCCATTTCAAGGATTATTCTATCCCACCTGTTATCGAACCGAACACCCTGAAAATAGATTTGCCCTCACATGACTATCTCATCCCTTTCAACCAAATACATGCTAACTTATTGACGGTTTTGCAGCTCTGGCTCGTTTCGGAAAAGAGCTATGATGGAGGCTCAGGCTCAGCTAATTTGGCTTACAAGCTGAGCTGAGCTTTTTGTCCTCACCTAGTTCTACCCATGGGGAATCCAACATTATCAATCATACACCATATCTTAAAGAGATGCTGCTATGATACGTCAATAAGTCAAGTTTTAAGGTAGAATATATGGTAGTTGGGAAAATAGAATCATTACATAAATGTTAGAAAATAGGGATGCCAACGCGACATGCTTGCAGGCTTTGAGGCCCAGTAAACCTAATTGTACTTATTTTTTTTCATCCATTTTTATTATATACTTGTTGATGAAAATTAACTTAGAATATGGGCTCTTATGTAAGATGGCATCGCCTGCATCCTTACAAAGAGACAGATAGATCCAATCGTACAATTAAATCCGTAATTTTATAAGATAATGAAATACTCCCTCCGGTCTTAAATTTGTTGACGTTTTGGAGCTGGGCTGCTTGGCTTCAAAAGCTTGACGCTTTGGCCTCCACACACTCACTTTAGACTAGTATACCCCTGCGCATGTATGCAAACTGCATTAATAGATGTTGATGCATTGTAATTAATATGGACAAAACAGGAAATAAACATCCTAATTAATCACTCCTTGGTATCCGAAATCATATCCAAAACATCAACAAATAAAGAACCGCAGGGAGTAACATTCTAGCTAGTGTATCCAAGAATGCACAGTGAAGTCCGTATTTAAGTCCCATCCAAAACGATGTGATGTTAGATCTGATTCAAAATATTTAATAATGTAGCTCAAGTTTTGCATAGCCCCTGAGAACCAGACAAGCCAATGTTAAAATTCCTACTGTGCATAGGGAGGGCAATCAATCATCCTACTGCATGAGTAGGTCCCTGCTTCCTGTTCAAAATACTTTCTCCATTCTACGAAGACTATATTTTTAGAACAAAGCTAACAAACTAATGGTGGGAGAAGAAAAATCAAATGAACACTCATTAATATGAAAATAAATTATCATCAACTGATAACCAAGGAATAATTTTGAGTTACAGATTAATTATATGTAAGAAATAACAAAGTTAAAGAGATCGAAAATAAAGTCTATTTAAGAGCCAGTTTGGTATGGCTCTAGGTACAGCTCCACTTATCCTATAGCTGAAGTCCAGCCAAATAGTTCCTGCACCTAAAATAGAAATAGAGTTGGCTGGAGCGCTTTCACAAAATAAACTAGATATGTGAAATTGGGATCAGACCGCTCCACAACTCCACTTTAGACTCAACCCGTAGAGTTAAATTTTAAGTGTTGAAGATCTATTAAACAGGCTTCAAGGAGGAAATGCATTCATCCACAATGGTCAAAATCAGCAGAAAGAGAACGAATGCCTTTGATGCATTCAACCCAAAGCAGAGCTGCAGGGGTGCCAACTGCCGATCAGGCAATCATCCACTCTGGGAGCGACAGGCGACGCCATTGATGGGCGCAACACCACCCCCCCCCCCCCCCCCCCCCCCCCCCCAAAAAATCCGTCCCATCACGACGCATTGCCTGCCGCGGCCTAATTGGGCAGGAAAAGCCATGGCCCACCCCAACCCACCCACACCTCCTGGTCAGACGAGACGGCCCAAAAAAGGATCGGCCCAGAAAAGCCCACGAGAGTACGACGCACGCACGCGTCGCCGGGAGGCGGGGCCCGGGCCGGCGCCGCCTCGCCCAATGGCCGTTCGACAGCGGAGGCGATCGAAACCATCCCGGTATCACCAAACCGCCCTTCTCCTCCTCCTCCGATCCGTCGCGCGCTCCCTTTAAAATCCCCATTTCCTCCTCTTCCTCGTCGTCGTCGTCTCCCCCACTCGATCGATCCATCCATCGACCGGTCCCCCATCGCGCGCGACGCATTCCTCCGCCGCCGCCGCCGCCGCCCGTCTCGCCGTGTCCACGTGATGGGGGCCTAGGGGATAGGCGGGATAGCCAGCAGCCACCACCACCAGTAGTTGCCTTGTGGGGATAGGTGTGGCTATAGGGCTAGTGGTCGTCGCTGATAGCGAGGTGGGTAGGGTTAATTTTGGTTGGAGGGTAGAGAGAGAGAGAGAGAGAGAGAGAGAGAGGAGAGAGAGAGAGAGAGAGAGAGAGAGAGAGAGAGAGGAAAGAGAGAGAGGAGAGAGAGAGAGAGCGAGGAGAGAGGAGAGAAGGGAGGAGGAGGAGGAAGGAGGAGGAAGAACAGGAGGAAGATGGGGCGGGGCAAGGTGCCGCTGAAGCGGATCGAGAAAAAGATCAACGGCAGTGAACTTCTCCAGGCCGCAGGTCTGGGCTGCTCAAGAAGGCGATGAGATCTCCGTGCTCTGCGACGCCGAGGTCGCCGCTCATCATCTTCTCCACCAAGGGCAAGCTCTACGAGTACGCCACCGACTCATGGTACGTACCTACGTACGTGTGCTTGATTAATTTCATCCTCATCGCTTTGTCTCTAAGCTTCAGTTCTTTTCGCTTAATCGAGCAATCCTTGCGCTACATGATGTTCCCGTTTCCGTTCTGTTCGTATCGATCGATTGCCTTTGAATTCTGTGTGTGATTAATTCGGTCTGTCCTGATTGCTCGAATTAATTTTGCTGCGTGTGTTTCGGGGTTATCCCCAATAATCTGTTTGAATTTCTGCTGCGATTGTTGATTGCTTGCCGGCGATGGAGGAGGCAGCGTGTTTTGCTATTTCAGGCTTTGAGCTGACGGCGTGAGGTGAGATGCGTTGCATCTGTGCACTGTAGCTATAGTGCCCGTACGAGGGTAATTTTATGCTCCGCTTTCGCTGGAGAGGGCGTTGCTGCTGCGCTATTTGGGGAATTTTTTTTGGCCCTGCCGATGGGTGCTGCTTGCTTGGCGACAAGCTAGCTTTGCACCCAAAGGGGAGAGGGGTGATTAGCTAGGAGCTCTAGCACGTAGATTTGATGGACCTGGGATTATTTGGGGATTAAAATGGTCTTGGCTTGTGTTCATCTAAAATTCTACTGAACTTGCTGCTTGTGTTGTGTGTGCCTCTTCTTTCTTCACTATTCCCCATATTAATTCTGGGCTCGTTTAGATCTTCTTTCCATCCCTTTCTCTTGAGGCAACTAAGCATATTAAGGGAGAAGATGAAACGGGATGCATCGGGAGATGGAGGAGTTCATATCTTAAGCTGCTGGTGACTTGTTGGAACCCTTTTCGCTGGTTCGTCTGCCTCTAGCTTTCTTGGACTCTTTGCTGATGCCATGCTTTTCAGAATGAAAAGATTTTACAAGAACAAACTTATAAGCTAGGGCTGGCCTTTAATCTTTACTTCTTAATTCCCGGCTGTCATTAGTTCAATCTAATGGTTCATTAGTTGTTGGGTTCTACCTTTCCTATAAGGTTCTCGAGATGTGCATGGTTTCTGAAGAAACACATGCTTCTAGCCTGCTTACAGACTGGTTTCATGCTGCTGCTTTTTTATCGAAAAGTTACCGTGGGGGAGAGTTTCCCCACTTAACTCATTCGATTTTCTTAGTTCAGTGGGGAGGTACAAAGGTTACAACATTATTACGCCGGAGGTCTGCTAAGATGTTAAGAGGTTGAGAGGAGCTAACAGAAAAAAAAAATAACTTATAAGCTAGAGGTTCATCCTAGTTAGCGCATTAGTTTCTGGGTTCTACCTTTTCTGTCAGGTTCTTCTTGGGATGTGCATATGGTTTCTGAAGAAACAGACATTAGAAGTTCAGAACTAAGAAGCAAAACGTTGGATGTTTCCAGTATACCTTATCATCTAGAGGATATTTATCCTTCTTGATGTTCTCGACAATGATTTACTATTAATGCAAGTCAGCATGTAAATCTTAGAGTTTGATGGTTAATTCCAGTTCTTATATTTTTTTTAAGTTAAAAATTTTCTTATCTGTCCTTTCCTCACTACATACGAATAGAGTTTGATCTGGCTGTTATAAATTTTCCAGAGTTTTGTGGGCATCCTTATATCTACTAATCAGACTCCCCATATGATCAGTGATTATCAGCTTATACTCTATTCTAATTCTATGAATGAACGACTAATTAACTTAATTAACTCCTCACTGATTTAATCCAATAAGGGTAGTGTGTTGGGCATCCCCATAATGCTAGCAACCACATCTCTAGATAAGAGTCGTTAGAGCAAGTTTAATAGTATAGCCAACTATTAGCTCCAAATTATCTATAGCTAATGTAATAGCCAATTTATACAATAGTTGCTTATTATACTATTAATATCTGGTCCTACCTGTTATACACACATTACGTCTTAGAGTTCGTGCTGCAGCTGGCTACAAATCTGTAGCCCGCTGCTTTTCTCTCTCTCCCTCTATCTCTTTAAAATATGTTTATAACTGGCTTATAGCCTGCTATTGTACTTGCTCTTGGTATCACATATTTTGAAATCCTTCTCACTCTGACCATTGATCAGTGAGTTAAGACATAGGAGTAGAGCTTAAGGTACACACGTGAGGTAACAGTGTTTGGATTTCAAGGTATCAAGTTTGGGGTGGGAGTACTCACGAGCCGATGGATTAATCTGATTTTTTTTTCGTTTCTCGTACGTCATTTAACGTCTGATTTGAAAATCAACTCCATTAGGTTCCTGCAGGGTACTGTAGTTATGCTGATTAATCCTTCTTAAGGCTTTTCCAAGATTTAGCTTTAAACAGATGCTTTCATGAACCTAGTTGGGAAACATGACAAATCCTCTTCAAACTTTAATTAAGATGTTACTTTAATTAGCATGCCTTAAGCTGTTATACGTAGCGGCAAATGCAACCACTTACAATTCATCACAAGGCAATAGATCGACTGGCTTTCTTGTTAAAGCTAAGCAAGTAGTTAACGTACTGCGCCAATAAGAATATTGAGCCTACTCCATTGGTACGATGGGTAATATTTATAACTGCTTGTAGTTTAGGAGTAGCAAGACACTAGTTGTTTCATATTTGTTTGGGTGCCAATTTAGAAAACTCTCCGTACTTCAAATGTAGTAAAATACTCTCCTACTGCCCTTTGGACGATGAACGTCTACACAGACAAACAGTAGTCATATTTGAAGTGACTCGGGAGATATTTTAATTCTTTTTAACTATAAGCAGTAGAATTGTAAAGTTGGTTTCCTCCATCTTAATCCAATGCACGAAGTTCAGAACGCTGCTTTGATGAATAGAGCCCGCAGCGACTTGCATGCTGTTTTCACAACAAGACTCTTGTAGTATTGCATCTAGCCGTATATAGATGAGTCGGCAATGAGATAACTCTGGCTCTCACTGTCTCACACGCTATTAGGGTTCCAGACTTCCAGTCTACTTGATTCAGAAAAATACAAATGTTCTCTTATAAGTTAGCCCAAAATAATAAAATGGATATATATTTGCGGGCATTAATTGGTCTAACTATGCTCGGAGGCCTACTGGTCCAACTCGCGTAGGACATACAAACGCATAACCGCATAATATGCCTGTTCAGCTATTTGGTTATACAGTATTGAGTTGATTCCTGCTGTTGACTGAACTGTAGCAACGTCTGTATATATCCGGGACTAATGATAAATTTTCAGTTTGGATTGCATTATTCACAATATCTTTTAAGCATTAATACTGTATTAATTCTCTTGACACTTCATTTTTGCAATAATTTTGTTAATTTTCCATAGGTTGATTAATTTCAAGTTATCCTATATACTTATATAGTTCATCTCCACTAAGTGTAGTTAATAATATTTTTCTCTTCTCTCATTAGACTACATTACCCTAATTATTTCTAGCCATTGGATAATAGATCTATGGTTCAAATTGTCTCTTCTTTCTTCTCTCATTACACCAAGTAATCTCAATCAATTTTAGGCCTCAAAATTCATAAGTATCAATTTGTTTTAGTTTTAATATTCATATTTCATCTTATCTGTACATATTATGCAACTTAATTTCCCGCAGCAACGCGGCAGAGTATTCATTTAGTTAATGTAGACAACCCAATATCACATGTGATCTTACTTGATTATCATTGATTAGACCCTGTCTAGGAATAAGAAGCAAATATGTTCTCTTTCAACAAAGTTATGTTTGCTTAAGAGTCTAGGGTGTTGTATTTCCCCTTAATTCTTTCTATAGATAGTTATACTTGCTGTCCTGTTTCATTTCTTTTTCTTAACGAAAATGAGATACAGTTCAGTTGCTTAAGCTTTTCTTGACATGTATGCTTGTATTACATGTTTACCTTGACTTTGCCCCAGAGGTATACCTTCTGTATATATGCATATTATCTTTCCCCAAAAGGTTATACAGACCCTTTTGAAAGGTTGACATTTTAGTATGTCGTAGAAAGTATATATCCTTTGGTTATAAAGTGAACTTGTTCAAAGTGCCTCAAGAACGTGGAAATACTTTAGCAAACAATGAAGCTACTCCCTCCATTTATAATCCATTTCATATTATAAGTTGCTTTGAATTTATTTCCTAGTCAAACTATTTTAAGTTCGACTAAATTTATAGAAAAAAATAAAAACATTTCTAACACAAAATAAACATTTTATCAAATATATTCAATTTTAAATTTAACGAAACTAATTTGGTATTGTTGATGTTGCTATTTTTTTCTATAAATTGGTCAAATGTAAAGATGCTTGACTTGGAAAAAAGTCAAAACGACTTGTAATATGAAACGGAGGGAGTAGGACTTAATAATGTTTTAGAACTTGAAACATATTGGTGCTACCACCAAAAGCTGATCATCCTGATATATGAAAATGTTTATTGTTAGCTTTTCCCAAAAAAACCGTTTTCATGAACTGCATAAATACAACAATTTATTGTTTTTTTAGGGTTCTGTGTGTGTGGGGCGGTGGTGTGTTAATCCAACTCTTGTGTTAGAAGTAGATTGGCAAATCTATTCTGTATTATATCTTACATAAGTCCTTCTAAGAATAAACTGCAAAATGTAGGTGTTGTTATTTACACCACTACGAAGTACCCCCATTTGGATTTTGAATGTATAACATCATTGACTTTTATACAGATGTTTGACCGTCCGTCTTATTAAAAGAATACGTAATTGTCATTTATTTTGTTGTGATGTGTTTTAAGCATCAAAGGTAGTTTAAGCATGACTCTTTTTTTTTTACATAATTGCAAAAAAGAATTTGAATAAAACGAATGGCATTTTATTATGGGTTACGCATTTACATGTCATAATATCCACTGTGACATTTGAGAAACCTATTCATGTTTTGAACTAGAAATTATTAGTAGTTGAGGGCCTTTGTTCTTTGTTTTACACCACAGCTTAATTAGATGCTGCTAGTCCTACGATTTTGGTTAGTACATGTATGGCAAGTGAAATCGTATTGGTATTATATTCCCACACAATATGTATGTTACTTCAACACATAAATATATAACAATATCTAGTTTTGTATTACTTATAAATATATATATTCTCATCATAGTGATAGTCACTAACTTACCTATTAAGACATTCAAAGAAATGGGCATCCTTCAGTTAGGATGTTACAGTGATACACCGTTTCGTTTTGACAATACTGCATACGCAGTTTCTAAAACAACTCCATGTTAAAACATAAGGGGTTGCACTCAAGTACATTTTGAAGTGTGTGTGTGCGCCCGTGCAACTTTCTTGTTCTTTCTTCGTTTTATTTTAAACCTGGAAACTAAAGTAGGTTTCCTGTTAAATTCCTATCCTTTCTTAAAAAAATGGACTTCAAGAAAAAACAGACCAGAATCATAAATACAGTGTATGTATCTGACCTGTATATGAAAAGGTACAGCCATATGTGCATTTGTTGTTGAGATGGAAGAATATATATACTGCTTAGTTATTATTACAATTATTTCAAATGATGAAACGTATATTCCTCATTTTTCACAGTATGGACAAAATCCTTGAACGTTATGAGCGCTACTCCTATGCAGAAAAGGTCCTTATTTCAGCTGAATCTGACACTCAGGTAAAAATAAAGGAACGATTTTCTTGAGCTCTAATTCTGTTGTTTCTCATATCCCAATATCTTGTTTATTTTTTGAACTTTATTCACTACACCAGTTTCGGTTGACTCATTCAAGACGGGTACATCCAATATTTTAGCTCTCCTCAAGTTGGACAAATCAATTAGGCATCATTTTTTATGGCAATTTTCCATTGTTATGTAGATCAACTTTTAATAAATATTGCTTTACATCTCTTTGAACAGTAATCTCTTACTTCAATGTACTTATCAAATATGTAGATATATTCTAAATTAGATTATATCCATTTTTTATTACATAGCGTCCTGACCTTTTGGCATCCCAGCCCAATTGAACCTATTTGCTGTCTGAAATCTTGAAAACTCAAACTGAACTGTTCTTCATATTGGTGCAATTAATTAGGCTCTCTCTCAGGTCAGATCATTAAAAATTGTGGTTTTGTTGCATTTCATAAGCGAAATTTTGTTCACAAATTAGATCAAATTTATCTTTCATGTTTGTTTACACGTATACAGCTTTGCCAGTTCCCTCTTATTCAAACATTTTTTACACTATGATTCAATATACCTTTTGTGGATTTTACTGGAACAAAATCATAGTTATTGCCTAATGAAAAACTATAAAAAAAATTTTGGATGCATGACTACATCAACACTCATTATGGAATTTTGTGTGCCAGAGAATATCACCAAACATATTTTTCATTAAATAAAACAAAATAAACATTTTCCGGAACTTTTGGCGTGGCTCATCAGAAGTTTGGAACCTTAAATAATCCTTGTTTTCATTTAGCTGGGACTTACTATAGTCAATTATGCTATTAAAAAGATCCATTCGTCTATTTGTTACGAATAATCTTTACTCTTTAGTTGGGTTGATGGACTAATGGTGTACTCTAAAATTAGAAGTTCTTTTATGGCTAGATACATGTAGACCGGAAAAGCTGCCGGGCGCGCGCGCTGGCGGCGCGCGTTCCGGGAGCGCTTAACTCCTAACAACTCTAACTAACTGAATTAGTTTTAGATAATAACGGTAATTAAGATAAGATCTTTCTTTCTATTGGAAGATTTTTTTTTCTAACAGATTGAAAACTTTCGACTTATGATTCAAACTTTGAATTCAAATTTTAAAAATTTTCAACTCGACATTTAAATTTGTAAGATAAACTTTGAAAACTTTCAACTCGCGATTGAAAATTTTCAAGTCCAAATTTGAAAACTTTCAACTCGAGATTGAAAACTCTCAACTCAGATTTGAAAACTTTCAACTCGAGATTTGAAAACTTTCAAGCCCAGATTTAAAAACTTTCAAGTTCAGATTTGAAACTTTCTTCAGATTGAAAAACTTTCAAGTTAAGATTTGAAAATTTTCAACTCAAATATTTTTGAAAACACGTGTCCTAACAATTAAAAAAATCAGAAAAAACACGAAAGAATAGCGAAAAAAGAAAAAACGAAAAAGATGGAAAAAAAGCTGAACTAGGCAGACTGTAACCCTGTTATCATTCCTAGAAATGTTTGCTACTTTGGGGATAGTAGATAAATATAGTTATCACGCTGATGAATTGTCAAGGAAACATACATTATGGTTCCCTTTCCTAACATGCACTATCTGCTTAGAGCTTTTCTCTATATAGATTTTGGATGGCACTATTGTACTCTTCAGCACATTCAATTTCTAAACTTGTAACATTAGTAATTCTGTGCTTAGAATTGTGGAGGTCACTGTACATCCACCAGTAAATTTAGTTTGATGAGTGTCGAGAAGAAAAGGTAAGTGTGGAGTGGGGGACAAAGTTAATCATATTTTACTGCAAGCACAACTGAAGTAAATCCATTTATTCAATATACACTGTACCTTAGCAATTCTCCACGGAGGTATCTTGCAGTTCTAGGTGTCCACAGTTTTAGCTATATGCAGTGCCAAAATCGATTAAAGTTACACTTGTTAATATAGAAATTCAAGGTACTCCAAAGGGCACAATCATTTGCACAATCAGTTCTTCCTGGCAATTTTTCAAATATCAGCTAATGTATGAATAGTACTGTGATACTTCCTATTTACTCAAATTTATTAATGTAAATCTTCTATGCTTGCTTGTATAGGGCAACTGGTGCCACGAATATAGGAAACTGAAGGCTAAGGTTGAGACAATACAGAAATGTCAAAAGTAATTGGAAACTACTCACAACTGGTGCCATTATGACATTATGTACTATACACTGTTGACATAAAATTGCTCGCCTTAAATCCTGCAGGCACCTCATGGGAGAGGATCTTGAATCTTTGAATCTCAAAGAGCTGCAGCAGCTGGAGCAGCAGCTGGAAAA
Organism: Oryza meridionalis; assembly: GCA_000338895.3. NCBI lineage: Eukaryota > Viridiplantae > Streptophyta > Magnoliopsida > Poales > Poaceae > Oryza > Oryza meridionalis. Next base: position 35,257,807 of record CM002526.2, on the reverse strand, counting down.
TTCGTTGAAACATATCAGATCCAGAAAGGTAGTTTTTGTGATGAGAATTATTCAAGGCTGATATCAACAATATGTGCAAAATTTATATGGTTTTTATACAGCTAAATATAGATGTCCTGTATGTTTTACGAGCTGACAATTACAAATCTCCTTTATGTGCAGAGCCAACTAATGCTCGAGTCCATTAACGAGCTTCAACGGAAGGTAATGATGTCAACCATGTTAGACCTTTAATTGAGTACTGGGACTTGCTATAAATAACCTTGTCAAAACTCGAGAAATCTTTGGCCGGCCACCAGTTGATACAATCGCGTGTTATGTTTCATACTCTTATTTTAAGTTCCCGCCATGCCTGCAACTGCAAGTGCTGCCACACTTTCATTTTCTAACATGCAAGCCGGATTCTTGCTGCAGGAAAAGTCACTGCAGGAGGAGAATAAGGTTCTACAGAAAGAAGTAGGCTGCTAGCCTTGATGCCCCCTAGTTTCCATGCTTCAGCTGATCTTGGTTTGTTTAACATCAATCAAGTTAAATTGACAGAACCCTTGCTCCTTCCTACAGCTGGTGGAGAAGCAGAAAGTCCAGAAGCAACAAGTGCAATGGGACCAGACACAACCTCAAACAAGTTCCTCATCATCCTCCTTCATGATGAGGGAAGCCCTTCCAACAACTAATATCAGGTAAGTAACTAGCAGCCTGAAGTTAGTTTCGTCCTTATGTAGCACAGACGAATAACCTTTTGGACTAAAGATCATTAGATCCAGCTTTATTAGAAAACAAAAATAAATGGCTCGTTTAGTTCACTACCATATCAAAATATTGACGATACTAAAATCTAGACAAATATTGGAAGTGCTAAATTTTTTTTGTCAACTTATATATGTTATCAGTAAGCAAATCAAACATTGGCTAAAATACTATTAAAAATGCCAACAACTTAATAGGGGCATATTTTGGCACCAACCACCAAACAACTGAAAGTTCTAACAAGGTTGTATAAACCAATAACTATCAAACCTTTTTCAGGCACCTCAGAATTTTACGCTGTTTTTTTTTTTGGGTCTGAAAACACGTCAAATCTGCCCCTTTTTCCCCCAAAAGCCAGCGGGCTTTTTCTTGTCATTTTGGTTGGTGATGTAGCTAAAGAGATGTGCTTCTTCGTTCCACAGTAACTACCCTGCAGCAGCTGGCGAAAGGATAGAGGATGTAGCAGCAGGGCAGCCACAGCATGTTCGCATTGGGCTGCCACCATGGATGCTGAGCCACATCAACGGCTAAGGAGGCTTCAGATCCATACCAGTAATCACAAGTTGCAACCTGACCCGGTCCGGTCGCCTGCTGCTCTGGTTTACTACTAGTACTATTGTCATCTTGCGGTTGCGAGACGAGGAAAGCATTTTAGCCCTAAATTCAGCATTAGTAGCAAGCTGCAATGTGTATATTTTGGCTTCGTCCAGCACCGTCTTCCTCCCACCAGTAATTTACCCATGTAATATATGCGAGTAGCATGAACAAATTTTCCCGTTTCCAACCATCTCCATTGGCGTCATGTGTGACTTAAATAGCGAAATTTCAGCATTGTGCATAGTGTGATTACTGTAAGATAAATAAACTTTGTAGACAATAAGTCTCCGTTATCTTGCTGATTGAGCTGAATCTGTCCGATCACCGGCAGAGCTGATTGAGCGCATACTGCATAAAGAAAATTGTATGCGAACAAGTTGACAGGCATAAATCGTTCGACTGTTTACAAAGAGAAATAAGGCGTGACATTCTCAGTTAAATAATGGGAGATCATCTTGTATATAATGATCTTCTGCCGTCACTCCTATACAAACATTTTACCCATTACAAAAACCAAGAAATATACCAAGGCGCCCAAGCTCACTGTCACTGCTGACTCCCCTACCACTAAAAATTCTCAAGTGAGGATAACGAATGCTAAGCATTAGTCTTCTAAGAATGGCATTCAGAACTGTGGAACTATGTGCCGGCTGATGAGAACTCAGCCTATGAATAAATTAATCTAGCCACAACTTTAACATAAAGATATTGGTCAGAGGTTGTATTTAACTGAACAGGGATATGCTAGTATTAAACTCGAAGCATCTTCTCTTTCAGGCGTGAAATGAACTTAAATGTCTCCTCTGCTTTGACCTGTTGATACATATCACTTCTTGATACTCTGTCCGGATGGAATTTCAAAAGAGCTTGCTTGTAAGCAGCTTTAACCTGAAAAAAGTTTCATATTAAACAATTGTCAGAGGGAAGAGATCAATAATTCCTTATTTACATTTATGGGTATCATTTTATGAACTTATATCAGAACATGGTATAAGGTGGTAATTGATCTCGCGTAGATTGCCAGAGGCAATAATTGGCAAATCTTTCTTCCAAAATTTGTCATGAGAAGCTATCTCTTCTTTAAATAAACAAACGAATTTGGGATTCCTCCATAGAAAATTGAAATACAATTTCCAAGTGCATATATCTATCTATGCATATGCCACAACAATAACAAGTAATAAGTTAATTCACTCGAAGAAACAGATTCGTAAGTTGGTTTCATATGGTACATAAAACATAACTACTTCCATTTCATAATGTTTGCCAATTTTCCTAAGAAATGTTGCTTCACAATGTTTATCCATTAGTAAATCAAGTATAATTATCACTCCCTCAATTAAAATTTGTTAGCCAGCTTTGAACTAAGCAGAGACTATCAAAGGAAGGTAAAAACCAAACTACTTGTAGTAATAACGCAATAATCTGCATTAAATATAGTTCTCTCCATGCGAAATAGTGTTGTTTGCAACTGAATTGCATGGATGTGAATGTAAAGCATGGAAGTTGATAGCCAGAAATGGTGTATACAAATTTTGTATAGTTTATTGTGTGTGCGTTTCAATCAACAAGATGAAATCTAGAGGTGCCTAAAAATTCAACATAGGGAGTAAAATTTCAGTCCATCATAGTGTTTCAGAAGAGGTTAAGTGGTTCCAGATTGCAATTTAGCATGAAAATGTATGGCAATTCCTCATCTTTTTATTAGAGATCAATTAGTGGTTGGTCCGTGAATGAGATGGATATCATGAAATGGACAACGTACAACTGTTCATGAAGCTTACTGTTATAAGGTATTGAGTTTAACAGCAATATGCAAGGGACAAGGGATACTAGCATTTTATATTGTACTGGAGAGAGAGATAAGATATAACAAGAAGAAAAACAGCAGCAAATAATAACTTTACTACTACAAGGAAGAGATAGGTTGGATATGAATAATATACCTCACCACCTTCAACAGCAATGCCTAATGCACGCAATATAGAAGCCATATCAATGTATCTTCTTTCCATACTTTCAAGCTCCAATCTCACCACCCCTCGGTATTTTTCTTTTAGTTGTATATCCGCTTCATTCTGATTCAACAAAATAAAGGAACAATCTAAATATTAAACAATAGCACATAAAGATTGAAGCAACCAAATGCTCTTGAAAACACATAGGCGGACAATAGAGAATCATGTAAGTGTTTGCTAATACGCTAGAGGTTATAACAAGATACCTTTCGCTGTGATTCACGGACTTCTTCTAATCTTTGTTTTTGTCTCTTCTCCATGTCAAGCAATCGCATTGCTTCAGCCTTTTTTCTCTTTCGCAACCTCTGTGCCTCCTCAGCCTGCAAGAATTTTTAAAAGGAAACATCATGAATTGCATGTAGGTGCTACTTGCTTCCCTCAGCCTGCTATCCATTTATTTATTTGTTTTGTGATTACACTATCATGCCGCAATGTCCTCAAAACTAAACATTCCAATGATATAGTGCAATTGCATAATGCTCATTGAGATTAACACTGAACTTATTTACATTCTAATATTCATGCAGTTCACATCCTTCTTGTATAACTTTAGAACAATTAAACTAAAAGCGGCACAAATCGTACCTGTATTCGCAGTTGACGCTGTCTGGATGCCCACTCCTCCTCCTGTGCCCGTTTGTACTCATCGGATTCTTTGTGCTTTTCACGTGCACCGATTAGACCATCCTGAATGTCTGCAGCAACCTGAGCCACGGCAGGTTGGCCTGATTTTTCTGGACCATCAACTAAATCCTTCTGAGGTGGCATGCAACCTCCCAATATGACATTTGCAGAAGGATTCTTATTGGAGGAAGCAGCAGATGCACAACAGTTTGCCTCTAAATGTGCCGATTTTTTCTCGGATTGCTTTGAGCAGTCGCATCTGCTAGAAAGAGGTGGATCTTCTGTTAGTCGACCATCGAGAGAACCATTATCTGGTTCAGGACACATCTCTTTGTTCTTTGTGGTACTTTTATTGTGAGCATCTATTGGTGTTTCATCCTTCCGTGCATATGTGCCATCAGATAACTTTTCATCCAGCTTTTCAGGAGTACTGACAAATGTAGGACTTTGATCCTTCCAATTTGCTGAGGAGCATGCAGGAAAAACCCTGTTGGCAGAGATAAAGCTGTAGTCTGTACATTGTTCAGGTTCAAAGGCTTCATCTATGTGTGGAGACTGACTTCTTTCTGCAGTTTTTTCAGGCACAGAACCATTTTGGGAATGAGTTGCTTCGTCATTACAAGCTGGGTCAGGATCAATTCTGGAGGTGGCATTGCAGTCTTCAGCTTCATTTGCATTGGAAGCATTGCCCTTTGAACAATCATGGGCATCTGGAACTGAAGGTTTAGCATTTGCACCGCTTGTACTGATTGGTCCACCTTTCTTCAATACATCTTCACTAAAATACTTCCTGATGTACTCATTTATATCGCATTCTGCATCATTCTCCTCACTTTCATCTGGCTGTGTACATGACTCAACACTTGATGTGGATGTACTCTTCCGGAAACCTTGAGGCATGCTTTTCCTCGAAGCAGCCTTCTCCCACTGTTTGCGAGCTGACCCAGAGGCGTCATCAAGAATCTCACAATCCGAGCCATCATCTCTGTCGGAGTGTCCTTCAGACGAATCACTCTCATAACTGTCAGAAACATAATCCAGTCCATATCTGTTTCTCGGGGAAACACGGCCGGGCGTCGTCACTGCTGGAGAACCAGCGGCAGCACCGGCAGAGCTGGGTCCTGCCCTGTCACCACCACCACCACCCTCCTCTTTACCCTCCTCCTCCTCCTCATCATCATCATCATCTAAGTTAATCACATTACTACACGAGCTGTTCCCTCTCTTGGTCTTACACCCAGAAGCCGCACGGCCTTTCGCCGCATCACCATCGATTATGAAGACCTCCTCGTCGGAGGGGCCGTCGCCTAGGTCGTCGTCGTCTTCATCGATCACCACCACAGTGGGCGGCGCGGGGGGCTGGTGCCTGGAGCACCTCGCCATCGCCGGGATCCCCGACGGGAACGGCGCGCGGTGGAATCGCCCCCACGACATCGCGAACGATCGGCGGCGGCCCCCAGCCCAGCAGCAACGGCGTCAGCCAGGGCTAGGGCAAAAATCCTGCGAACAAACCTCGATTCGGTCAATCGGAACCCCCCCGAAATGCAAAGAAACCAACCCCAATCCCAATCCCAACCCCCAAGAACCCTAGTTTCCAAGAACCGGATCGAGCAAGAACGGAAAGAAATAAAAGAGATGGAAATGGGGGGATCGCGCTTACGGCGGGGAGAATCGACGGGGGAAGCTACCGAATCGGAGCTCCCGCTCTCCTGTTCCGATCCGGTAGGAGGAGGGGGAGGAACGGAAAGATTGGTGCTTTGGACTTTCCGAGTCGGGGACTCGAGATGAGACGAGTAGACGAAGCCGAGACGACCGAGGCGAGGGGAAGCGGGCGGTGGAGGACAGGAGGTCAGGTGGACTCCAACGACGCCAAGTCGAGCGAGCCGCACCCGCACCGCACGGACCCGGAGCCACCAGATTCCAATCCGCTTTTATTTTCGGGCGTTTTTTTTTGGACGAGGGGCGGGAGGTTGGCAAAACCACCACGTTTTCCTGGATTTTATGGGCTTTTCCGGTGGAAATTTTGCGTGCGTGCAGCGTGCCGCCGCTGTGGTCTGTGTGGGGCTAGTACGAATGATGGGCCGCAAGGCCGCAAGGCCGCAAGCGAGCGATTTTGCCCGCGCGCAGCGGGCGTTCCCCCTCGCAGCTGGTGCACGTGAAACGGGAAGGACGGGATACCGTCTCCTAGAACCAGGACGGGCTCAGGCTGCATGTCCCCCTTATTCCGCGTGCACGCTTTTTATACTGTTAAACGGTGTATTTTTTTAAAAAAAAATTCTATACGAAAGTTTCTTAAAAAATTATATTGATCCATTTTTTTAAAAATGATAGCAAATACTTAATTAATTACGCACTAATGGACCGCTCCGTTTTCCGTGTGCACTGGGTTGGGAACACGTACATCCGAACACACCCTGTGTTCGGCACCTACTTTTCCCAACTCATCTCCCTCGTTTTCCGCACGTCCGTTTTTCAAACAGTTAAACTGTGCGTTTTTTTGCAAAAAGTTTCTATACAAAAGTTGCTTAAAAAATCAAATTAGTATATTGTTGAAAAAAAACTAATACTTAATTAATCTCGCGCTAATAGGTTGCTCCGTTTTTCGTGCGGACTGTTCTGGCTGAGAACAACAAATGGCGAACACAGCCTCAGAATGCTAGGGAAGCTTGCTAGACGGCCATCATCGGCGACGGTTAAACCGAAGTTCTTATGTATTTTTTATTAGATAAAGATATATAAAAATATATTTTATCTATATAGAAGAAACTATATTTATCAATTCAAATGTTCGGTGTCAATACAACACAACGTCAAAAGAAATGGTCAGATTGTTGTCAATACTGACAGATGAATTGATAAATGATAGATATAGTTAATTTTCAATTGAGTGAGAATAGTTTCCGGAAGAAATGCTATCGCTTTCAACCATTATCATGTAGACCAGCAGAGGCAAAAACGCTGCGCGCCAGAACAAGATCGCGCATCGCGGTGTAGTAAGAAAGAAGTACTAGTGAAGACTGTGTACACTGTACGGTAATATGGTATATATTCAATTCGTTCATACATACTTCACTTTGTACAACTTCATCATGGTAAGTAGTATATACACTATACAATATACACATAGCTACGTACAGCCCCGCGCGTCCAACTTTTGCAGACTTCCTGCACGGGCCGGCCGGTTCAGATTTCAGAATACATGTTGACACGGTGCAGTGTCGCTATACATACTAGAGCACATATGTACACATCTTAATTAATTTTTATAGTATACTGATCCATCGAATCAATTAATGACGTGGTTGATCGGCGTGTGTGTTGTTTATATGATCAGACGGGGTAGGAGGCCATCTGTGCGATGCCGCAGGCGCCCTCGCGGCCGACGCCGCGGCGGATCCTGACGTAGCCACCCTCGCCCCACGACGCGCCCCACGAGTTCTTCATCAGCCAGTAGCCCGTGCCGTCGCTCGCCGTGCCGTACCCGACCGCCGTCACGGCGTGGTTCAGCTCCGTGCCGCACCCGGCGCCGCCGAGCACGCCGCGGTCGTAGAACCGGAACACGTACCCGGCGCCGTTGATGGCCACGGACACCGGCTGGCGCGCCACGGCCGCCATGAGCGCGCCCTCGTCGTTCGACGGCACGTCCTGGAACCCCCGGATGGACGCCGCGGCGCGCCCCGCGGCGGCGCCGGCGCGGCACGCGCCGTCCACGCCGCGGTACGGGTAGGACGACTCCGCGGCGAGGCCGCCGCGGCGCGCGATGTACTGGAACGCGGTGTCCATGAGACCGCCCTCGCAGCCCTGGTCCTCGCCGCGGACGTCGCAGTCCACCAGCTCCTGCTCCGACAGCGACACCAGCTGCCCCGTCCTGATCTTCGCCAGCCCTTCCACCGCCGCCACAGCCGAGAACGCCCAGCAACAACCTGCATGCCCATGCATATCTTGATTAATTAGTACATGATTAGTCAAGCAGTTTTAGCTATGTTTGACTCTCGTGTTGACTAAAAGTGCATGAGTAGACTGTTCTGTAGACTCTAGTCCCCTGTCAGTGACTCGGTAGAATCTTCTGTTTACTTGGATTCACCATTTTTACCTTTCCGTTTGACCGCGGGTACGTGTAATGCCATGCCATGCACGCACGCCCAGTTAATTAATTGCAAATTTTATCAGGTGATTATTCGATTCAATTACGTAATTACCAGTTGACGCATGCAAGATCAAGTAATCATTAGTTTGTTCGTGTTCGCCGGAGTTCGTACCGCACGAGCCTTGGTCCTTGACGCCGGTGACGGCGCCCATGGCCCTCCAGTCCATGCTCTGCGGCGCGGCGGCGAGGCTGAAGTTCTCGTACAGGAACCCGCCGCCGGCGGCCGCCGGCGGGTGCTGGTAGCCGGTTCTGACGGCGCGGAACTCATCGTCGGTGAGGTCGGCGAACTTGTTGGTGGCCAGCCGGTGGCCACCGCCGCCGTCCTTCTCCGCGGCGGCGTTGAACGAGTCGATCAGCTTGGCGTTCGCCCTGAACACCTCCAGCCGCCGCGCCTTCTCCTCCTCGTCCTTGTACGTCTTCCCGTGCTTCGCCATCCACTTCTCGTGCCTCGACGCCATGGCCACGTCGGCCGCGGCGGCGGCGGCGGCGCCGTCGCCGGCGAGCTCGCGGCCAAGGGCGGCGGCGGCGCCGCTCATGACAAGAACGGCAAGGACGAACGTGGACAGAGCCATGTCTAGATTCACAGCCAGCTAGTGCACCACTAGCTCTCAGTCCCTCACAACGGCTAGCTTAGCTCTTGCTTGGCCAAAAGCTGCAAGGCAGCAAGGGGTTTATATAGAAGCAGATGCAGCATCAGGAAACTAAATGAAATGTAAAAACCAAGACGAGTTAGGCAGGATTAACAGTGAGTAAACGATCACATTTAGCCCTAAAGAAAATACATGTAGCAATCACAATTAATGACCAGCAAGAAGGTCCAAGATCAAAGAGCCGTGAAGTAAGATCCTACACACGCATAATTTAATTTGCTGAAGCTAACGGCCGGATGACATCGATCGATCGATCTCTGCTATATATGCATTGATTAGATAACGAGCATGATGTTGCCGTCTTTTTTTAGCTGAGTGAGACCTGCAAGAACATGGCGGCCATGCACACATTTGTGCTCCTTATGAAATATATATGTATAAATCGAATTATTATCGACTTTGCATTGGTGTCGTGAGCCATCCGTTCTCCTGGATGGTACTGTGAGCGATTCCTAACCGAGGTTAGGATCAAGCCGAAAGATAATGTGGATTCCAACAGTGACCTTGGAATCTCTTGGCCTCAGGTTGAATCGATGGGGACTCTCAAGTCTCAACTCTGCCAGCTAAACAAGTACTTGTTGCAATGAATTGAGCGAATGTTTGATAACCAATCTCATGAAAAAAACAGCTAAATTCCCGTACCGATCTTCGTGTCATGTTATTTGAATCATACGCAAAGAAAGAACAAAAGAGATGGCATCAATCGATTTCTGCGGTTCTCTTAGAGTTCATCAGCAACAGTTGAAACGACAACCGATGGAGAGGATTCGTGTCGACATCAGGGTATCTCCCTTTGGGCACGCAAGAAAAACGGTTGAACACAACGGCGCCTTTCTACTTAAGTAGAGAAAGGAGTCCAGGCTAAAAATTGACAGCTTATGGGGCTCACATTTTGTCAGCTACGAACGCTTCCAAACGGGATCCTATCACGGTTTCCTGCTTTATCGGCTGCTGGCTGCGCACGTAACAAGAGTCCCAGCTAACCTTCTCTTCAGACCTTGGTTTATCCTGATGAGGTCAGGGTTTCTTTGCTCTCACTGTAGTGCAATCAGCCAATCACTCCCTCACTAATTAATCTCGCTTCTAAATCGTTCTGTCTTGTCAGAAATGAGCGCTAGTGTAATATAGTCTCATGCAAAAGCTGTGAAGAAATGATCATGAGTGCTGAATTGCTCCTGCTAACTCAGAGAAAGTTCAAGGATGAATTGAAGTTTCAGAGAAGTTCAGAGATAAGAGACTACAACATGATAAAGAGAGTAAGTACAACCTCCTCCAAGTATACCACTGCTGAGGCCTGAAATTGAATGGCTTCATTGGTGAATCCAGAGAGTAAGTATAACCTCCAAGTATGGACCAAGGAGATGAAAAAACTTACATCTGGAACATGGTTAATCAGGCTCATTAGCCATGCGTAAATTATGATTTTAAGAGTCTGTCAATTCATGGTAGGGTAGGTACATAAGCTGCCGTTTTCAAGTGAAAACAAAAGAGAGAAATGGCGTATGTTTCAAGAGAGGGATTGCCTTATATATGAGCTCCACATCTTTGCTCTGGTGGAGCATGCTGTGGATGTGTTACACTGCACATCACCAGTATCTGTTCTCCGAACAACTCTTCCAAGTATGAAGCCAAGAAATTTTGTTCTGCAAATCTTAGGAAAAGTACGGTTCCTGCAAAAGAAGTGCTCTGAAATTTCTAGGTATCATAGGTTTGAAACTCAATATGATGACTATACGAGGTGATGTTCTGAAATTTCCATTTTTCTTCACAGCGGAATTGAATCCAAAATGTTCTGAATTGTCCTCGCCTTACATGTTAATACATGGTCTTCTGTGCATACGACATTCCGACGTCAGGTAACAGGACAAGCCAGAGAGCTTTCTTCCATTAATTGAAGAAGGCATTCTCTTCTGTCACTGGACAGCCCCAAACTACTATGATCGATGAAGAACAAAGATTGCATTCAATCTTTTTTGAAAGGTGATTGCATTCATATAAGGAAGAGAACAAGGAGGGAAAGAAGTGGAGGAGGATGAGTCCTTGGGATGAAGGCAAGTAGGCAGTACTGGCCAGAAGGCTGGGCTTGAGGCTGAGAACACCAATGGCGGATCGGCGATGGCTTTTTCGCCATGCCAGCATGTGGCCCGTAGTGAAAAGGTCAGATGGGTCCTCTCCAGAATGGGTGTGTCGAGAGAACAGAACTGTCCAGCTCGAGGTACTTGTCTTGATCCTGCAGGGAAATAAATGATACTACATGTTTTCTCTCGTGATGTTGATTCTGTGGTTGTATTGTTTCATGTGTGCTGTATGATATGGCTCTAGTCTACCTCCAACTACGTCAGCCATTGCCTAACAGGTGAATTGAAGGTAAAATAGAAGAGTATCTACACGGTGGTGGGTGATTTTTACTAGTAGTGCATTCTATTAATAACATTATCATCAATGAAAATATTCTTTAACTATTGATTTATGAGCTTTACTATCAGTAAAAAAAATTCAACTTCCAGTAGTTGAGGTGGTGTATAATATATACTCCCTCGGTCTCATAATATAACAACTTAGAACTAAATATACTATGAAATATCCAGAGTCATTGCTATACCATGGGACGGGTTTGTTGTAATATGAAATGTCTCGTCCGATCTTATGCTATATTATAAGACAGAGGGAGTATGATATTTCGGATTAGAAAATATAGATGATTTAGATTAATTCTACTACCAGTAAAGATCATTGTAAAAACACCTCAAAATATAGAAATGGGTATAAATTTCATCAACCGAGCTACCTTTTGTTTTGATGAGAGAAATGGAAGAGACATTTGAGCATAGTTTTTCCAAGTGATCAGAGTCGTCTTGCTCTTTTCTTGCATATACTACCTCCGTTCTAAAATATAGTAATTTTTAGCTATGTTTCTAGACATACCTTTGTCTAAATAATTTGCTAAAAGTTATTACATTTTAGAGCGGAGGGAGCAACATATATGGTGTTGAAGTAGTTGTCTAAAGATGACACGAAGTTAACTGGAGATATAAGTTATCTCAACACTCTCATACTTCTCTCAGATCGATTAGCACCAACCGCTCGATGTTCTGAAATCAGCGTGGCAGTTTCCCGGGAGTGGATTACCCTCGTATACCTTTTCCTTTTAAATTTGATGCAAATAGTTGTGAAAAGTTTTAAAAAATATTGACAATATAGAGTATAATGATACCTACTAGTTCACGAAAATTCATGTTCAAATTCGATCTACACATCGAGAAACAAAAAAAACAAATTTAGATATAAACAGTACGCTACTATTCATACGCTGAATTTGTCTTTTTTATATCTCGACGTGTGAGTTAAGTTTGGATTTAAGATTTTGTGGAGTTGTATATATGTGTTATATGAATGTTGTCAAATTTTTCTAGAATTTTTCATAACCGTTTAGATGGTTTTTAAGCAAACAAGGGAACATCCCCTCGAGGGATTAGAATAGTTTCCCCAGTTTCCCCTCCTATGTGTATCATGACTGCTACAGTACTTACGACGTCTCATGAGTTTCTATCGCTACTAAACCGATGCAGTTATCTCCTCAATTATCACGGTTATCTCGTGTGATAATCCTCTCGGTTCTTTAAATCTCTCAGTTTTTCTTAGTAATCCCATGGTTTTTGCAACAATCCTTACATAGTGGCAATCCCTACCAAAACATTGAGGAGAATCTGATCATCACACTAGAGAAGACATATGAGGAAGTCGCGAAGAGGTGATTGTTAAACGTTTGCACGAATGAATAAGTTCACTCTAGGTCCCTCAATTTATCATTGAGTCTGAAATTTGTCTCTGGACAACAATACCATATAGGACGCATCCTTCAACTGTTAAAACGATTTTTAATAAGGTACCTAAGTGTCATATCCGATACTGATTGATTTTTTATAAAACGGATGAAGCTAATACTATTTTCTAATGACAAATACTTAGAAACTTTTAAAACTTAGAGCATCTATAACGGCCTTTCAAGATAAATTTTACCCATTCAAACATAAAAAAAGTCCAACAGACTGTCCGGTCGGATGGCCAACTTTGGCTAGGCAAAAACGCCTCGCCAAATGGTGGGCCCCACATGGATTCACTTCCCCACGTCAATAATCCCGTCCTCTCACGTGCTCCAGCGATGGCACCAACCACCATCGGCTTCGAGCGCCGCCGTGGCGAGGGACGACGACGTCTGGTGTGACGCCGTGGCGACCTGCTCCGGCCGCTGCCGCCACCACCATCCGCTCCGGCGACGGCGACGACGACGACGCGCGGAGGAAGCCTGTGGCGACTGGTGTACTTCGCGCCGCTGCTAGCCTCGCGGCCCCTGCCGGACTCGGCCAGTCGCGCGACCTCCACCACTTCCACGCGATCTCCGCCCATCGGGCTGCCGCTTCTCCGCGTCGCTGGAGCCAGCCCGCCGAGGTGCGGGCTCCCTTCGCCGCCTCTCCACGCCGCCGGAGCCCAGCCGTCAGGCCGCCGCCTCTCCGCACCGCCGGAGCCAGCTCGCCGAGTCGCGGCCTCCCTACCGCCAGGTCACCGCCTCTCCCTACCACCGGAGCCAACTCGTCGAGTCGCGACCTCCCGACCGCCGGTTCGCCGCCTCTCCGCGCTGCCAGAGCTCGCCGACCGAATCGCCGCCGGTGTACCTCTCCGCACAGCCGGAGCTAGCTCGCCGAGTCACGGCCTCCCTACCGCCGGGTCGCTGCCTCTCCCTGCCGCCGAAGCCAGCCCGTCGAGTCGCGACCTCCCGACCGCCGGTTCGCCGCCTCTCCGCGCGGCCGGAGCTCGCCGACCGAATCGCCGCCGGTGCGCCTCTTCACGCAGCCGGAGCTAGCTCGCCGAGTCGCGGCCTCCCTACCGCCGGGTCGCTGCCTCTCCCTGCTGCCGGAGCCAGCCTGTCGAGTCGCGACCTCCCGACCGCCGGTTCGCCGCAGGAGCCTGCCCGCTGGGTCGCCGCCGGAGCTCGCCGACCGAATCGCCACCGGTGCTCGTTGGGAAGACTATTGCCAAGGTGAGACTGACATACTGGTCCCACCGTCAGTTTGGAGAGAATATTGGAGAGACTCTTGCAGTGAAAACTAAACTTTACTCTCCAAATGGGTTGGAGGGCTGGCCAAATGAGTAAATAGAGAGGCAAATTTAGCAAGACCGTTGGAGATGCTCTAGGACCCCTTTGATTCGGAGGAAAAACATAGGAATTTTAGAGGATTTCAATCCTATAGAAAAATTTCCTATGAAACCCTTTGAAACAAAGGATCAAATCCTATCCAATCCTTTGAAATTCCTATGGAATGGACAATCCTATAAAGATTTTGGAGAAAATTTAGCAAGAGCTTCAACCAATTCCTCTCATCCAATTTAGCAAGAGCTTCAACCAATTTAGCAAGAACTTTTCTTTGAGTCTATCTCTCTCATCCAATTCTTACATTTTTCCTATGGTTCAATTAAACGGTCAGGGCCCCTTTGAAATGGAGGATTAGCAAAGGAATTTTGGAGGATTCATTTTACTAAGGATTTTTTTCTATATTGCCCTTTGATTCATAAGAAGAGGATAGGAAAACTTCCATAGGATTGACTTCCTATGATCAATTCCATAGGAAAATAAGCAAGAGGTTAGACCTCTTGTGAAACTTTTCTTTGTTGAGGGTATCATGTGGTATAATCAAAGGGTTCTTCTCTCCATTTCCTGTATTTTCAATTCCTGTAAGATTAGAAAAACATACAACTTCAATTCCTACGTTTTTCCTATTCATGTGTTTTTCCTATCCTGCGTTTCAAAGGGGCCCTCATTCTTATGTTTTTCATGCGTTTTGAAATCCTCTATTTTACACTTATATTCCTATCAAAATCCTACGTTTTTCCTATTCCTATATTTTCTCAATCCTGCTATTCAAATGGGCCCTTAATGGACGCATCCTGCACGACGACGGACGCAGGGCAATGCCATATGTCAGACCGAACTTTTTTTTCTTTTTATTTCCCAGCCTTCCGTTCTCCCTGTTTAGATCCCTGTTAAAATTTTACACCCTATCACATTGAATGTTTGGACATATACATGGAGTATTAAATATAAACGAAAAAATAACTAATTTCATAATTTGCATGTAAATTACGAGACAAATCTTTTAAGCCTGATTGCGTCATGATTTCGCAGTTTACAGACGGATTGTTATTAGACTACGTTTAATACTTCAAATATATGTCTATATATCCGATGTGACACTTTAAAATTTTACACTACTGCATCTAAAGACAGCCCTAGTAGTAGATCCAGCTTGTGACTGCGACTTGTGGCCGCTGGTTGCAGTTGCCGTCACAAGTTCACAAGTCAGAACACACCTGCGGCTGCGTACGCTGAGCTCGTTGATAGATTTGGGCTGGCCCCAACGTTGATAACATCCACCGTTCCGGTGGAGTTAGCCGGACGCCTTCAAATAGAATAGCCCCGGACGCGGCAACGACGCGCAGAATCTTGGCCGGTGTGGTGTTGCAGCCAGGAGCCAGAGCCCTCAACCCCGCAGGCGCGCAGCAGCAGTGGCGCGCGCGCGGGGCATCCGTCTCGGGCGGCTCAGGTCAGGTCGGGCGAGAGGGAGAGGAGATCGACGCGCGGCGTCCCCTCGGCCGGAGGAAAGGTAAGAGAAGCTCTCTCTGTCTCCCGTTGCCTCCCTTGCTTTCTTCGCACGAAGAGCAGTGGCATACTGGCATATGGCCGTGGGGTTGTATCGAGAGCAGCTGTTCTTGATGTGTGCTAGTACCTTATTTGCTGTTTCGACCACCCTAGTCAATCGCTGCATCGTCTCGCACATTTCTTCTACGGTTTGATGCCCTTTTTATGGAGAAGAACAGAGAACTGGAGAAATCTTATCTAAACGAATGAGGATAGAGATAGGTGGGGGGACTTGGTCGACAAAGAAATGGACAGATCGAGGGGAGATCCGATCAGGGTAGTAGAGATCCTCAATAGTCAATACCTGTACCCTTCCCGTGACCAAAGGGCCACTGGTCAAAAAGGTCAGGCTGCCTTGCATTGATTTTGGCCTTAACCAGATCATCTTGCCTGCTGCTGCTAGCGTATAATAATGCTTAAGTCAAATAACACATTAGCTGATTAGGGTTTAGGATGATGGTAACTCACCTGGGGAAATGGAGCAGAATGGTTTCACGTCCTGCTGCTCAATTAGAGTTGCTCATGACCAGCCGTGCACCTCTTTCCGATAGAATTCAGTTTATAGGAGGCATATGCAGGTGACTGAAATTTTCTGGCGTAGCACGCCTGCAATTGGAGCAATCAGATATTGTAGAATTCTAGCATGTAATAATTCACAAAAAAATAATGCTTAGAAGAATGCAGCCCCTCGGTTCTCTGTGCAATCCTGTGATATCCAGCAAATATTGCCTTAGTTTTACATATCTTTTGAGCTTACAAATCCTTTCTTTCCATCTCACTTATTTGTCAAATTGCACAACGTTAATGCCATTTTCTGAATTTTAGGTTTTTGGCTGTGACCGTAACAGATCCAGGCTAATCCAATGGATGACAACAGCATTCAGCAATCACTGCTAGCTGATAACCCTAATGTGCTGCAGCGGAAGCCGTCAGAAGGAGTAAATCGGTTTCGACGATGCAGGTCGACTCCTTCCACGGATCCTCTTCAAGGTCCCCCTGAAAAGGGCTCATCAGTTAAAGCCAAGGAGTTATTCAAGGAGATGAGGCCAAGTTTCAGACTAGTAGGACTTCTCCTTTTTATCTATCTTCTAGTGGGCGTCCTGGCCTTTTATGCTGTCATGGATGAGATATCAGGCAAGCGAACAAATAGAGTGCTTGACGCCTTGTACTTCTGTATTGTCACAATGACCACCGTCGGCTATGGAGACCTCGTCCCGAACAATGACACAACAAAACTGCTTGCTTGTGCTTTCGTCTTCATGGGTATGGCAGTCGTTGCTCTCTTTGTCAGCAAAGTAGCAGATTATCTTGTTGAGAAGCAGGAGGTGCTGTTCTTCAAAGCATTGCACACGAATCTGAAGGGTGGTGAGACCAAGATGCTTAGAGCAATCGAGACAAACAGGATAAAGTACAAATTTTACACAAATGCGCTGCTTCTGGTGCTATCCATTATTTCTGGGACCGTATTTCTGTGGAAAGTGGAGAAACTGAGTCTTGTTGATTCCTTCTACTGTGTATGTGCCACAATCACTACCCTGGGTTATGGGGATAAAAGCTTCTCATCCAAACTGGGACGTGTTTTCGCGGTCTTTTGGATTATCACGAGCACTATCATCATGGCACAATTCTTCATGTACCTTGCTGAGATCTACACCGAGCGACGGCAGAAAATGCTGGCCAATTGGGTTCTCACACGGAAAATGACAAAGATGGATCTTGAGGCAGCCGATCTGGATGATGATCGACAAGTTGGGTAAGTACACAACTCACATAGAGTATTTTTATTCCATCGTGTCCCTAAAAGCATCAGTGTTGATATATGAAATCTGGTCTGTGCAGTGCTGCAGAATTTGTTGTGTACAAGCTCAAAGAACTGGGTAAGATCAACCAAGAGGAGATTTCTTCTTTTCTGGAGGAGTTTGAAAAGCTCGATGTCGACCACTCTGGCACTCTCTCCCCATATGACCTGACCCTAGCACAATCTGCTCAGTGAAAACAGATGCCTTTTCTTTGCTCTGTTGTTTCAACGGTTTCCTTTGCTTCCGCTAATTATCACCTATACTCTATCTAATTGCCCACGGGTAATTCAGTAAGTAACAAAAGAAATGAGTGGTCCTTACCTCCTACATCTAACATAGTGGATCAGCTCCTGAACATGTGTAAGAGACAAGTATTTGTGAAGTTACACCGAGCTCACACACCTGCATATATGAAATTAGATAAGCTACTTTTCAGTCATTGCAATGTTTTTGGCTTGTTATGTGCAAATGATAGCTTGTGTGGGTGTAGATTTCACCTGGAATTTAAGCAACCTTTCCTTAGTTTTGTAGCCCGTTCTTCTTAACTCCATAACTGCAACTCTGCAAGGAAAAAAGGCTGATGATGGCTGGAGACTATATATGAAACTCGATAAGCTACTTTTCAGTCAATGCAATGCTTTCGGCTTGTTATGTGCAAATGATATAGCTTGTGTGGGTGTAGATTTCACCTGGAATTTAAGCAACCTTTCCTTTGTTTTGTTGCCCGTTCTTCTTTACTCATAACTGCAACTCTGCAAGTAAAAAAGGCTGATGATGGCTGGAGACTAAGTCTCAGGTAAGATCGGGATAGTTAATCTCAGCTTCCACAGGATGACGATCTGGCAGAAAATGAGAAAAGACATGCATAATTGCAGACTATAGAGGTATTCACTTATAAAAGGTTTCTGTTAGAAATGCAATAAACCCCAAATAAAGCTACACAACTCTTTAGGTGGTATTGTTAGAGCATCTCCAAGAGAGGCCTAATCTTGTTCCTAAAAGTTAAATTTTGGGAATTAAGGGTAAAACCAACCCTCCAACAGGTTCCCAAAGGAGGTCCCAATATTTAGGCACATCCAAAATCCAACCCAACAGGAGCTAATTTTGGGCACCTCCACGCACTCCCAATTGGAGAAAAATCAGTTTAAGAGGACCCACCAGTGATGATATGGCAGATTTTAAAGTTCTTTTGGAATCAGGTATTGGGATACTGTTGGAGATGTGGGTGATTTTTGAGCCCAATATCTTTTGTGATACTCCCAATACAGGTTTTTAGGAGCCTAATTTTAGACATACCTTGGAAATGCTCTTAGTAGCAGAGATAGTAATAGTAAAATTTCAGTTGCTGTAAATTTGTGGTTTTCAGTTCTTGAGACAGCGCCAAATCACTGTCATATATAAACAATTGCTACAAAATACTTGCTGGGGGTTAAACTACCAGAGTGCCATACATGTGACTACAGTTAGCATGACAAAAACAAAATAAGACTTTTGCCACATGAAAATTTCTGGATAGATACAGGTACAACCAATCTTATATATGTCTTCCTTGTTTGATCTTCTTGGGGATGTACTCTTCTGATAAAAAGGAAATGGAACATGCAGATAACGCCTCAATCTCAAATTTGACACCCTTTTGCAACATGGCTTCTAACTCCAACCTGCCAAATAAAGTATATCAGTGTAAAAAATTCAGGGCTAAAGTTACTGGAAATAAAATGGGCCAAGTCTTCCTAGGCAAGTGGTACACTAAAATTCATCCCCAAAACTTGCGCCTACTGGGCGTAATGGAGTTTTTCAAACTAAGGAAATGAGACTGAAGGGAAGGCACTAAGTTAGGAGTACAGCTTTTATTAGTAAGCTGGCCTGTTTTTCATAAGAAAGTCTTCAAAAAAATGACTTTAACTACTGTTAAAACAAAAGCAAAGAAATGTTCCACTAGCTAAGTCCGAGCTCTAACTTGTAAACTCCCATCATAATCATGAATTGCTTGTAATACGGGTACGAAAAGTACAACCTTACCTCCATTGTGGGGCTTCCCTGTGCAAGTAACACCTTGAGAGAATTCCTTCAGCTTTCCTTATGTCTGCAACAGAATACATGAAGCATGAGGTTGACAATTGAATAAGAACAAACAAGGTACTTATAAGTTCCAAGAAAAAAGTTGTAGAAATGTCAGTCATTTATATCCCTCAGTTTAGTCACCTTCAGACGACAAGTGAAGTAGGCAGCAGTCTGGAAGGCGATAATCCTTAAAATCAGATGTGAAGACCCCAAGCCACTGAATATCAGGCACACGCAGGAAATTTGCATCGTATGCCAATTGCTTAAATAGAATGAGAATTACACAAGCGCATTGCAGAAGGTAGTTAGTTAACACAAATAAATACACCAAGCTTTCAAGGAAAATTAAATAAACTTGCAAGGTCCAAATCTACCAGCAAAATGGGACAGAATATCGTGAAAACAAGACATGCTAAAAGGGCTTAGAGCTGCCAAACAAACTGAAGGCATACTGTTTGATTCAAATGTGCCTTGATACTGGACAAAAATGTAATGCATAAAGGTCAATCCAGCTATTGGGAGCTACTGATAAGGAAAGTGTAGTAGTCATTTGCATAAAGTGGTTATATGCGATTTTGAATTAACAGTTATGCTCAGATAGAGCATAATAGCAAATACAAAGCAAACAGCTAATTAGATAAATCATGACCCACCAGTGAACCAAATTTGTAGGTAGCCAGAATGTCAAAACCATAAGGGTCTGCATCCACCAAACAGTAAACTGGCAAATGCAGCTGTTCAACAAGGTAGCGCAAGAATCTGGAAAAATAAA
This sequence comes from Oryza meridionalis, assembly GCA_000338895.3. Classification (NCBI taxonomy): domain Eukaryota; kingdom Viridiplantae; phylum Streptophyta; class Magnoliopsida; order Poales; family Poaceae; genus Oryza; species Oryza meridionalis. Next base: position 35,237,695 of record CM002526.2, on the reverse strand, counting down.
GTATTTACATTTGAAATATCAATTCAGAAAAATAAAAGAGAAAAGTATAACAAAGAGTATATGCCTTCTTGTTGGAATATCTGGGTAGCCTCTTCCCTGAGCAGACAGAACAACATCAAACTAGATAAGAATAAATGCAAGAAAATATTTTGTGTATAACACCAGATTCAGCAGTTAGTAAGTACCGTAATCACAATGCAGCGATTCCTTTCACAGAACTTGTCATTAGCCAAACGTTGAAATACTGCAAGGAGAGTACAGAAGCGAACTGTAGGAAGGCTGGAGCTGGAAGAGTACAAGTATCACATGCACATGAGGAATCTTTAAGCCTCATACCTGTCTCCTTCTCGACAACAAGTATGTAGTCCGCAACACTAACAACATCTACAAGAGAAAATCTAAGATAGCTTAATTTCCTTGAGATATAATTCAGGCATCAGGAATAACACTGAAGTTCACAGATAACAAGAGAGGAAATCTGTAACATAAAGTGAGTAAAAGATATAAGTATAATCAACCGCATATTTGTAAGGAAAATGAAGAATAAACTGTGGGTTCACTTGTCCAGTCTTTTTCTGGCATATCTACAAGACGGGTAAAGATACTAAGCACTGACTTTATTCTTTAGTCTAATGAACAGCACCTTGCTAAGAGATCAATCCTAGCTATTCGATTCAGAATATATCAAAGTGGATTCTCTCAAAACAAAGGATGGTGGCTAATTCTGAATAATTGAGATTATGGTCCAACCCCTCACGCAATCCATGTCAGCAAATTGTGAAGGAATTATTTTCAGTGCAGATTAACAGTAACATAAATACTGAATTTTAGATCTTTAAATTTCTGAACAACCTTTTATTGCTTCGATGCTAACTGGGATAGAGAAGGCCTGCATTTGAAGAAGGCAAAAAACAAACCATATCAATAAAAAGAAAGAAACATATCACAGCAATTAAAGGAAACTCATAGAACTTACAGCATTGACATTCGTTATGCAATAGACTTCCTTTTCTCCCTCTAAAAATCTAATCCAGCCCATCACCAAGCTGGAATAATAAAGACATTGATGAGTTTTTAACAGGGGAAATGAATAGGTGAAGAATATATGAGCATATAGCACTGTAATGGTAGCTTCACAGTGCTCTATAAGCCCTTGCTAAAAGAGAAGCATCTCACTATTTACATCCAGATTTTGTTTTAAGCAGACCAAGTGCTTGGAAGATAAGGGGTTAGAAGTTATTTTATTAAGTATTGGCATGGACAATCAATAGGACAGTAGAATGAGTTAAACATATCTTCAGACACTCCAACTCTATGATAGTTGACAGAGTTCCTACCCTTTTGCCACAGGAACCTGCAAGCAGCCAAGGTAGCACACATTCCAGTCAGTTATGAACTTATGACAGTACATACACATGAATTCAAGATGTAAAACAGCATTGAAAAAAAAAAGGCTTCAGATTATTAGTGACAGAAATGTGGGCACAAAGGATGTAGCAGCTGGAAAGTGGAATCTTATTATGTGATGCACACGCAACTTCTAGAAGCAAAACTGAAGATTCTGAAGGAAAATAACACAGATTACGCGGTAAATACCACATTGAGATTGTGCCGGCTGCACTTGAAGAGTACGCATATATCATTGATCGCACGGTCAACAACCGCTTGCTCTGCAGTGTTTAGACAAAAACAGGTGTGACAATTCCAATTGTCACACACAGCAGGAAACAAAAGCAGAAGTGAAGCATGCAAACTATGCAGACCTTGGAATATGGAGGGGTACATGTAGTAGATGTCCCTCTTGGAGCAGTGCTTGTTCTGCTGCAGGAGTTGCTGCACGACGAGAAGAACCCTGAGGAGCACATCTGCACATCGATTAAAACATCCCAAACTGATTAACATTAACATGATCGTAGATACGCAGGTTGAGACAAAAATCAACGACGCGTACTAAGCCGGGAGGCGTGGGAGCCCCGGTGGAGGAGCGAGAGGACATCTGTGCCAACGGGGACGTCGTAGCTGCAGGCGCTGCAAGCGCACACAGGGGGTGAGAATTTGAAACGGCCGATGAGATGGGAGGGTAGGGCGAGACGCGGAAGCCGACCATGGGGACGCGGCGGCGGCGGCGGCGGCGGAGGCGGAGGCGGAGGCACAGTAGTTCTGGTAGCGGTGGAGCGCGACGGTCGGGGAGCGGCCGGCGGCGACCTCGGCGACGACCCAGCGCACCAACCCTGCGCCGGTGACGAGGGACGCGTGTTTACTTCGGTTGATGAAGGATTCAGAAGTTTTTTAGGCGATTGATCACGAGAGGGAGGGGGAGTGCACCTCTGATCCTGTGGAGGAGGGTCGCCGCTTCCTCCTGCCGCCGCCGCCGGCGCCGCCGCTCTTCGCCGTCGAGCGCCGCCACCCGCCGCCTCTTCTCCCTCCCCGCCATGATCGACCGCTGCGAGTGAGCCTTCGGCGGTCGGGCCAACAACGGCTAGCCCAGTATTGACCAATGGGCTAGTAAAAACTGAAAACCCCCAATTTTTTTTTTCATTTTTACCAAGGGCCTATTCGCATTCTAATTCACACACAACTCGATATAATTCTAAGATTTTTGTGTATTTGTCCGAGAAAATATATAAATAGTTCACTTCTTCTTTTTTTTTTCGAATTTGATGAATAATTTCGGAAAGAATGACAACACAAGTGAAGATTTTATTCATGACAACACAAGTGAAGATTTTATTCATGATTCGTTCATACATTTGCCGGTTAAATTACACTAACACCTAGTAGCTCGCTCACTAGCTCTCCAGACATCAACGTGACCAATACATCTATCCAACCACTACCTTCACTTTCACAAGCTACACACATCTGGTACATCTTCAGCTAACGTACTCCTCAGACTGCCTGATCTGCTAATAGCAGCAGCAGCAACAACAACAATACAGCACCCACAAGAATTTTGGCCATAGCCCTCAGTTCAGAATTTACTCGTGGAAGCCTTGCACCTCTTGGTGCTGAGCTGGGCGACCGGGAACTCCACCAGGACGATGAACGACGAGCTCTCTGCTTCCCGGACGTACTGAACCGTGCCGCTCATCGTCTTCACGAGCTTCTGGCTTATGTAAAGGCCAAGGCCCTCTCGAGATGCACCTGGGCTGTGGCGGAACATCTCTTGTATCAGAGCCTCTGGAACGCCCGGAGCTGGATGGACAAGCCTGCATGGAGCCAACCGTTGGGCAGATGTTAGATTACGCTTCTGTTAAGTGGAATTGTGCCCCAGCAAGCTGCAAGCTCGTCGAACAATCTAAAGCTTTGCATCATCTAATCAATCTCCTTTTACTCACAGTTGTAAGGGTTGTCGGCCGGGTTATCCGTTATCTTAAATAGTTGTAAGGGTTGCATCATTGAATTGGTTATATAGTCATTACTCAGATGTTACGATATTGCATTTTCTGTTTATGCTATGTTTATGTTGAGATAATATGGAAGGCCTATTTTGAACCGTCAGTTTTTATGTGACTACTGAGTGTCCTGCCTCTATTGATAAAGATGGACAGTAAACACAAGCTGCAGGAATAAAGGTGTCTGGAACTCAATAGTGCGCCTCTAGTACTTACTGAACGCATGTTAACAAACAGATTTCTCACCAGAGAAGTTGAGTTGGAGTAATGGAAATTAGGTCATTGCGTGCAAAGTTTAAGTTGTTCTATTACCAGTAAAGCTGTACTCGCAGTTCAAGAAACATCACTATAAGTTCCACAAGGCAAATGGGTGGCTTACCTGAACTCTAGATGAGCAATCTGCATTCCAGATCCAATATTTTCCATCCTGGGGATGACTTGGAGCACAATAGGCCCTTCAGCTGGCTGTGTAAATTGAAGCGTGCATGCCAGGAAGTCTGCTAGGACTTGTTGAAGCCTTAAATTGTCCCCGCAGAGGTGCATACATGATACTTCTGCAGGCCAATCCCGGTCAATGGAAATTTGTTTCTCCTTGCTCTGGGGCATGGCTTGCATTAGGACTGTATTCAGGGCTTCCTCCAGGTTGAAATCTACGGTGCTCATCTCCGTGTAGCTGTGGGAGCACAGAGTTAGTAACCAATACGTATTCTATCAGATCTTCTTGTGCGTGAAAAAAGCAAATGGAATAGGCATATTATACAGCTGTATATGAACTTATTTTGTAGTGCTGGCACTGTTATGGTACCAATGGAATTTTCCGTGTCTTGGGATTCCAACCACTAAATAGAAAGTTTTCCTTTTTACATATCATGTTGTTCTACATATAGATAATATCATTGGAGAAAAGGCATGAAACAGTGGTGATTTCAGTTCTGAATCTGCAAGGCCATCTAAATTTGCTATGGTTAAAAATCATTAAAGCATGATTTCAAGAACAATTGAAGGGCTCAGAATAAAAGTTGGCAAATATCTATATTTCAGACTACAGTGGAACAAACGGCACTCACCACTGTTCAATGCTTTCTAGATCAGTGTCATGTAAAATCTTTTTCAGCTGTTCTTGACAGAGGACATTTGATGCTAGAAGTTTCCTCTGCTCCTCAGTCAAGTCAGAAGGTTCCAATAAATTACGAGTAAATTGCATGCCATTGAGTGGGTTCCTTAATTCTTGACGTATGTATGTCAATTCCTTAAAGCTGTTCATAGCAGCTTGTTCAGACATCTTCTGCACCTGCAGAGCATGTTGAAGCTCTGGGCTGGCCACATGAAGAAAGCAAAGGGCGCCAGTGATCTTACCCTCAGCATCTGTCCTCTTGGTTGCTGTCATCAGTGACTCTATGTACTTGCCATCGGTGTTGAAGAAACCAAAAAGAAGCTTCTCAGGATCTTGACCAGATATCACTGTGTTCATTAATATGCTAAGTTTGGTCAGAGTACCATGGTCTTTCACCCTACAGCCATACTCATGGTGGGTGAAAACTTCCCCGATTAGCAATTTATCTACTGCATCTTCCCTCTTTATACCAGTAATTTTTTGCATAGCTTCATTCCACTCTAAGCAGGAACCAAGATCATTGATCATAAATATAGGGGGGATGAGCTCTGAAGGGTTCTTTACTATAGCAACATAGTCCCCTTGTATCCGAGTGTACTTATCCATGATAATGTTCTGCCCTGTCATATCTTGTGCTACAAAGCAAACCCCCACAACTTTCTCTGAAAGGTCACGACTGCAGCAGGCGTTAACCATCAAAATTACAGGTCCATTATTTTCCTGGTGACTAAATGTTTTAAGCTTAATTTGCAGATTTTGCTCTTCTATTCCTGAAATACAAGAAAGAAGACACATAAGTTGTCACCCAAAAAATAATGGACACATTATGATTAAATTGGATGGTACAAAAAGGCCAAGTTCAACATAAAGCCAACCTTGTAAAGCTGAATTTAAAATTTGCTTAACCACTTCAACAGAATCATCGACGACGAGATCGACCAGAGGCTTCCCTATGGCTTCCATGACGGGTAATCCGGTGAGTTCTGCAGCCTTATTATTCCATCCGTTTATGCTCCCAGTGATGTCAACAGCCAAGATAGGCGCGGTTGCTGTCTCAATTAGGCGCACCATCTCGTTTGTAACAGTTCTCAGTTCAAGGAGCCCCTGAATCTTCTTCATATCATCAGATGGAGCTGTAACAATGGACTTTGCATTGTTGTTCTTATTGGCATCTTCATCTTGCAAGGAGCCACGTAATATTAGCTGCAGAGAATGGATAGCATCCATTTCAACATCCTCCCAAGGAACACTCCTCCATTTAACTACCTCCAAGAAGGCTTTGAATGAAGATCGTGGATGCATCTTCCTACCATTGTCATCTGCATCAATTGGTTCATACTTAGCTCCTCCCCATTTAATCTCCTTTGCCGTGTGGGATCGGAACCAGAAGATGAAATCTTTTGAAGAGATCTTTATAGCTGCCATGCCACACACGACATCACCAAGTGCAGCAGCGCCAGGATAACCTGCTTCGACTAAGCTGTCGGTACTCAATCCAGTAGAACCGTCATGGTACTCCTGCAACCAAGCAACAATGTTTTTTATCTCTGCTTCAGAGGGCGTTGATCCTAGCACCCAAAGCTGGTTTTGGTAATACAATGCTGCACCATCACATTTCACTAGATCCATTACGTTAGGTGATTGGGTAAATATCCCAACAGGAGCATCTCGAAGGAGCATATCACAGAGAAGAGTCTGCGTGCGGAGGATGTGCCTCTCCTTTGCCTGAGCAGCCAGTTCCACCTCCTTGTTGATCTGTATCCCAAATACTTGCAAGAGAAACTCGCAAGCATACCTAAGCGGGAAAGGGACGATCCTCGGGCTTGTGTGATGGCAGACCATCAACCCCCACAGCTTCCTCCCTTTCGGCTGCTGGTCACTCCCAGTGTCTCCATCATCATCGACCTCATCCTCATTTATAGTGACCGACATCACAAGTGATGCAACGGAGCCCATGCTTGCCATGTACTGTGCATGGCAACCATGGGGTGCCCTGAGAGTAGATCCGCATATGCTTATAGGTTGTGCTAGGCTGTCATCTTGGATGATCTTCACAGGCGTTGCGGAGCAATCGCATATCATCCGCACTTTGTTCTTCATGAACAAAAACCTGGATGCCTGAGGAATGTCAGTGGCTGGGTAGTGCAGGCCAAGATACGACTCCAAATCAGATCTCTTGCACTCAGCAATCACCTCACCATGCTCGTCCTCATGGAACTTGTACGCCATCACTCTGTCATAGCCAGTGAGCTCGCTCACCTCGCGGACCAGCACGTCGCACAGCAGGGAGAGGTTCCCACTGGGCAGGGACTGCAGCCTGGCGATGGCCCTGGCAGCGAGCTTGTACGACTTTATCGCGCCTGTGGCGGTGACGGGCAGGTCGACGGGGTTGACCGGCTCGAGGTCGATGACGAGGCCGACGTCGATGCGGTGCATGATGGCGTAGAAGGGCTTCCCGGAGGTCCTGGCGTGGACGAGGATGGGGTTGAGCAGGTTGACGTCCCCGAAGGTGGCGGCCTTCTGCAGCGCGACGAAGCTGTGCGAGCGGAAGAGCGTGCGCACGTCGGTGCCGACGGCGAGCGCCTCGCGCTGGTCAATGGTGGGCACGGCGTGCGGCGTGAGGTCGAGCATCTCGGCGGCGTTCTCGCTGTAGGCGAGCAGCGCGAACGTCTCCGGGTGGACGGCGAGCAGGCACCCGAAGAGCTGGACGAAGCGGCCGCGCTGCATGTTCTGGAGGTAGGCGGAGACGTTGCTGGTGGTGGCGCCCGACCGATTGGCCGCGCCCACCGACGACGAGTAGTCGAAGTGGCGCTGCGACCCCTCGAACTCCGCGTGCAGCTGCGCGTCCATCGGCGTCTGCGCCACCACCCGCGCGCTGTGCTTGGACCGTGCCGAGCTGCTCCGCGAGCACGTCGCCCGGTTGTTCGACCGCGACGACGACATCTCCACAACCCCCTCCTCCCCTCGCCCCCAACCAAATCCCCTCCTCCTCAACTAGAACCACCGGCTGCGAAGGGGGATTCGGTGAGGAGGAACATGGGCGCGCGGAGGTATCAGCGGGGAATCATGGCCGCGGTAGCGAGCGAAATAGGCGAGAAGGCGGAGCGCTTTTGGAGAAAAGCCGCGAGGGGGATTGGATTCTGCCGGGGATAAGCACGGATTGGAATAGCGCCGCACCTGAGTGGGACAGCGAGCCACACTGCACGGCAAGGCAGCCCAAGATAATATCTCCCTCCCTCTCTCTCTCTCTCTCTCTCTCTCTCTCTCTCTCTCTCTCTCTCTCTTCGTCTTCCTCCTCCCACCTCCCAACCAAAGGGAAACCGAAGCAACAGCGATTACTACCTCACCACCACGCAGAGGCGGCGAGGCGAGGGGGCGACGGCGACGGCGAGGCGAGGCGGGGGTTGGTGCGTGGGGTGGGGTGAGCGGGATGCGGGGCTTAGGCGGGGAAGAGGGGACGCGGCGCGGCGCGGCGAGGTGAGGAGAGGCGGCGGCGGCGGCGGAGGCGGTCGCGTCGGGAAACCGAGAGAGGAAAGCCGTACAACGTCATCCGGTTCTTCTTCCTCGCGCAGAAGTCCGTCCTTTTCCACTCGTGGTAAGTGCTAAAAAAAATGGGGAAATGCTTCCCAAAGGCCAGAGCTTTGGTAGGGTAGGCCCTGTATTGATTGGATCGATGGTTTGATCAGACCTAAAAATATTTAAAAACTTTTATATACTGTACCACGTGAGTTTGAGCTGTGAGGCAGATGATGAAAATCCAGTGCTATTCGATTTACGCTAAAGAATAATCAATTTCCTAAAGTTTTAATAAAGGCCCCCGTTTAGTTCTCCAAAAGTTTTTCCTAAAAACATTACATCGAATCTTTAGACACGTGCGTAAAGTATTAAGTATAGATAAAAATAAAAATTAATTGCACAGTTAGGAGGAAATCTCGAGATGAATCTTCTGAGCCTAATTAGTCAATGATTAGCCATAAGTGTTACAGTAACCCACATGTACTAATGACGGATTAATTAGGTTTAAAAGATTCGTCTCGCGGTTTTCATGTGAGTTATGAAATTAGTTTTTTCATTCGTGTCCGAAAAACTCTTCCGATATCCGATCAAACGTCCAATCTAACATCAAAAAATTTTCTTTTCGCAATATAAACAGGGCCTAACTATCATAGGGTAAATAAGTTGAATGTTTTTATTATTGGGGTTTTCGGAAGAGCTTGTTGCAGCAGCCAGCCAACAATAACTACAACAGCTACAACTAGTTATACCAACAACGAGCAGCCGCTACATCTAGCGGCCTCAAGTCTGTCCACTGTTGTAGGCTGTAGCCAAGCGACGAGGTTTACGCAGCGTAGCAAAGATGCTGCAACAAGTCCCGCCAAACAACCCCATTAAAAATTGTTGTCATAGATCTATCCTTATTTTAGTAGAACTTCAAGTTAGCCTTCGGGGCTGATTGGATCCAAGGGATATTTTTTTTTAGCCCTCCTTCAAATAGCCTAAATAGTCTCAAAAGATCAAAAAGGGTGAGCTATTTAAGTACTATTTGGAAATAGTACACCCAAAAAAAACTATACCACCCAAGGGTGCTAATTGTAGCTATTTCGGGTGGGACCACTAAAAAGGTGGTTTTTCTCTCTCCCACAGGCGCACGGGCTCCTCCTCCCCTCCCATCCGGTCGTGCGCGCTCGCCCCCAATATTCGCCGCCGCCACCCACACGATTCATAGGTCGCCGGCAGCGCCGCCCCCACAAATCGTCGGTGCCGTGGCCGTCACCCGCGTCGCCGCCTCCTCCTCCTCTTCTTCCCTCATTGGCCCAGGCAAAACGGCGGCGAGCCGGCGCCGGTGAAGGCGGGGTAGCGTTCGGCGCGAGTCTGCGCTGACCTGGGTGACCGACTATGAGACGAGTGATTTTCTCCCCCACCAAGAACCAAATTGACGAACTCGAAGCAGAGAGAGAGACAGAAGACAGTAGATGGCTCGTCGCCTCAATCCAATCTTGCCGCTCTCTGGGCTCACAGTTTCTTGATTTCCCCAAACCTTCCATTCTTTTTTCGTTTCCAAAGTTTGTTGTTGTTGTTCTTCGCGTTGATTTCTTCCTCTGCGAATTGAATTCCACACTGTTGAAGCACAAGTCGATTTGTTCTCATAAAATTTCCTCTTTTTTGTTTGTTCGTTTGCTGGGTTATCACCTCTCCTTGGCTCTCTCTTTTTTTTTCTTAAATCTGACGCCCGCGGAGGAGGAGCTCCTGCACCGGCAGGCGCTGGCCATGGCCATCCACCAGCACCTTGACGCCAGCGGCTCCATGTCCCGCCGCATCGGCCACACCAAGGACACAAGCGCACAAGATCCGGTGGAAAGAGAGAGTTGAGTGGTAGTTTGATTGGAAAAGTGCCAAATAGCCCTCGGATCCAAACAGCTCAAGGGCTATTTCATTTGAGTGCTATTCCTTGTGCTAAAAAATAGCTCTTAAAATAATCCTTAGCTACTTCTTCAAACAGAGCTTTTGACTCCGATACATGACCCACAATTCTACACCTCCATATTGTTAGCTTATTTGGTATATGTTTGGAATATATTTTTTTAATTCTAACAAACATAAACTATCATCTTCCCCTTTAAAATATATGGACTATATTAACTTTTAGATATGATATTTGTATCGTTAGTCTTACTTAGAGAAAACTAAAACTATGTAAGCATGTGTGTCTTATTTTTATCACTAAATATATTTTAAGTATGACTTATAACTTTACATTTTACACTAAACTTTTAATCAAAACATAGTCAAACGATATAATCTCTCTATCCCAATTTGATCATCATCTAAGATTTTTAAGTTTTTTTCAAAATAATCATCATTTAACAAAATGTCTCTTTGTTTCTTTGTGCAAATAGTACACCTGCACCGTGGTGTGCCCTGCATGTATATAACTGTATACATGCAACTAACCAAGACTAATTTTTATTGGTTTAACCTACACAACATTTAAAGTATGAGTTAATTTTTGTTGGACATTATTCGCACGAACCGACAGAACACATTAATCGATGATGATTAATTTTACTATGATAAATGTTTTAGTGACCTTGGTTTAGTGCCTTTTTCTTAGGTCATGATCAAACTTGGATGGAAATAATATCAGAAGTCATCAGTGTAATATATTTTAAAGTGAAGAAAATATTTGCTGTGTGAAAGATATTTCACTATCCTTTCCTTTGTTGACTTATGCGACAAAACATATATGAAGTTGTAGACTTGTGCATCCTTCGATGTTGATAGCTTGTACTCCCTCTGTCCCATAATATAAGAGATTTTGAGTTTTTCTTGCACTGTTTAACCACTTGTCTTATTCAAAAAATTTGTGCAAATATAAAAAACGAAAAGTTGTGCTTAAAATACGTTAGATAATAAAGCAAGTCACATAAAAAATAAAAAATAATTTCAAAATTTTTCAAATAAGACGAGTGATCAAAGAGTGCAAACAAAAACTCAAAATCCCTTATATTATAGGACGGAGGGAATAGGACGGAGGGAGTACTTGACATATGCATCTAGACAAGTCAAAGCCTTATATATACTCCTTTTCTTCAAAATACCATACAAGTTTTCATGGTCTCCAACATAAAACTTTCACTTTTAATTTCTTTCATGACAGTATTAACAGTTACTCCATGTGTCAGATAATATGAGGCGTATTATGTTTCTATACCGTCTCCAACATTATACTGTGACCAATACTATTTTTATAATATGTTATCAACAACTAAAAAACTAACGTTGTATGAATATATTTTAAAATATGAATCAAGTGGTACTACATGCATGAGACTAACATTCATATTTTTAGTTTAATTATTAGTAAAAAAATAATTTTTGACTTTGCAGAAAACAAGAAATACACCTTATATTTCCAAACGGGTGGAGTATAAAATTGAACATCATATGAATGTAATTTCAAATACTATTGGCTCCTTTGGAACAAAATATTCCTTGAGGAATTTTAGAAAAAAAATCAATTCTATAAAAAAACTTTCATACGTGGTCATTTGGATCAGAGGAAAGTATCCTATGAAATTCCTTTAGATTGGCTCAAAACATAAGGATTTTGAAGGAATTCTAACATGAACTTCAACCTATTGGAAAAGATCATTTGTGTCCATCTATCTTCTAGTTACTGTATATTTTTCTATGCTCCATCTAAACGATAATTCATGAGAATTTTCTATGTTTTTTTCAATCCACAAGACTTAAGGTACTATAATACTTCAATTCTGTATTTTTTTAAGTATATTGAGAATACTGCGTTTCAAAGGAGCCTTAATTAATGATATCATATTCATGATACTCAACATATATAGTATTGTTACTTTAGTTTTCAGTTAAAATTTACAATAATTTTTAGAAATATGGTCCTTATATTTTACAACAAAGGGAATACTCATTATTTTGCTTATGTGGATATATGAAAAGGGAGAAGAGAGACAAATAAGAGATGTCTCAACCACAAGATATACTAGAAAAAAGAGGTAGAGATGAATGGTATTAAATGATATATCGGCCTCTTTTTTTCGCTTATGCTTATATTTATCAGCCAAAATTTGAATTTTCAACCTTAAATTTGGAGCTGATTTTGAGATTTTTTTCATTAAAGTTTATTTTTTCAGCTAAGAACACATATATAAAAGTTTTATTCACAGATTACTTTTCATTTGTAAATATGTCGTTTCACGAATAAGCGAAACTATGGCTCCCTATTGTTCTTCTTGCCTATGCCCTTTGTGTACAGCAAAAATTTGAGCAATCTCTTAATGATGTGAATAACAGTAGAGCCAGCACATTGTTTCATGGTCGAACGTGCCTAGCAAGGTACGCACGTATACATTGTTTCATTAATCGATAGGGTTGTAAATGATAAAGCAACAGAGACACACATGTATACTTTCAAAACCTTTTCTTTTTCATCGAATATGCCTTTCGCCCTTTTGGCAAAGCAAAATTGTAATATGCAAAAGGCATAAATATATGTCCCCGTTAGACCTGAGCCCGGCATGCTGCTTTCATGTGCGAGACCACAAACCCACGACACCACGAGGCACGAGCTACTGTAGAAAACCATGAGAAAAATTACCATCGATCCCGACGAATAATCACCCGGCTCACTGCTCACCAGTCACCACGGCACCACGCACGATATATCGTTACTCCAATTGTACAACTAGCAAGACTGCAATCGGTATGGTCGTACAGTGCTCCGTTGGGTGTTCCAACGAAACTACTCGTACGGCACAATTAAAATTTACTCCACGAATGGAACTGCACCACATGGCAATGAGAGAGTGGGAGAAACACCCACTCCGAGGCGATTTTCTATTTACATGGACAGACACATCCTGCATAAAATAGATACTAGTATCCTGCATCGAACTGAACAACTGCACACAGGTCCATGCTTGGATGCTTGGCTTGGGTGATCCGGTTCCCGACTGGAATTCATTATTGAGTAAATTACACCCACGGTATAACAACTTGTCATGTGGGTGTAATTTGGTGCAATAACTTAAAAAATGAACGTTTTAGTGCAACAACTTGGCAGTAATGTGCAATTTAGTATAAGAACTTTATAAGTGATCGTATAAATTGTATGTGCAATATAATTCTTAAAGATTAAATTTAATATTATAAGGTAATATTCGTAGAATTAATGTATATTGGTATATTTTGACATCATAAAAAAACTCACCTAGCATATGCTTAGCTAAATTGATTCACCAAAATACTAAATTGTCAAGTTCTTGTACTAAAACGCACCCACTTGTTAAGTTGTTCCACTTGACATTTCATTTTTAAGTTCTTGCACTATATCGTATCCACCTGCTAAGTTGTTGTACTGTGGGTGTAATTTACTCTTCATTATTCCCTAGACGAGCCGAACTTTCTCAGCAGGGAATTTCCCAGCTGCAACGCAAATGAAAAGATTTCTGTGCATTCGTTCATCCCGATTACTCACGTACCAAAATTTGAGTAAGTCTTGTTTCAAGAAAAACAATTTGAGATGCCGATGATCCATAGAAGGAAGTTCAGTAAACTGGAGACTCATCTTTCTTTTCTCCGCGTGCAAAAAAACACGAAGAAACACCAGTTCAACATGGTCCCAGGCTCCCAGCCCATCGTTCCATTTGAGTTTTTCTTCTTGGGCTTCCCTGGAGAGGTCTGAAATCCTCATGGGCTTCCTCAAATTAGGCCTAGAGAATCACACGCTCGTCTCAACTATCTCTACTCAGGGTTTACGATTCCGAGATGGCCTTCCGTTTCGGTCTCTGTCGGAATGACGGTTTTTACGAAATCCGGTGGAAAGCCGGTAGATTCTGAACAAATTTTATAAACTAAAATTTGAATACGAATTCCCTGAGTTTACCAATAAGCTCGTGAAAAACTGGTCGGCCTTGACAAAATTCCGAGCGAAATCATCGAAATGTCAATCGGTAACTTGAAAAGAGGTAAACTGAAAGTGTTTTTCTTTTTTTAATTTGTTATTCTTTTCTTTCCTACTGTAAATTTTAGTAAATACATGGAATACTTTTTTTTTTGAAAATTTATATCCCAATAGGTTCTATGAGTATCATCCTATTTTGAAGATTTTATTTATTTATTTTCCTTTTTTATCAATTCAAATTTGAATTTGGATGAAACTCGATATCAGACGGGTTCTACTTTCGAGCCTCGTTGAAACCTCAAAATTTCGTGGAATTCGACCGGTTTTCGTCGGAATTATGAACCCTGTCTCTACTACTCCCTCCATCTCAATTTGATCATATATTTACGAACAACATCAACATCAAGACTAGAAAACATCATTACTTCTGAAAATAAACCTTATCGATTTAAGGTGTTGTATTATACATGCAAATGGGCATGCAAATATGCAATTGAATGCATGCGAGTCATGCAACAATGCCATTTACTCCTGCACAGATAAAAGAACAAACATGCAACCATGACATTAACTTTGCACAAATACTTTTACGCGAATAAACGAATAGATAACACTTAGATAATGATCAATTTGGGAAAACCTCAAAAATAATCTAGAGATGATCAATTTGGGATGGAGGGACCGAGGGAGTACCTTAAAAGAGAAGTCATCCTCCTTTCCACCGCTCCCCTCGCGTGCATCGTACGTCGAAATAAAAGTAGTGAGAGAAAAAGGAGAAAATCACAAGAAACCAAAATTAGTGGTGGTTGCACATTGAAAAAAAAAACCACAATGCTCTGCAAAAAAAAAGAGAGAGAAAATCCGCTAGAGTAAAACTAAAAAGATAGTAGTTGATTAAAAAAGTATTGCTTTATAATGTATGGGCTTGTTTCAATGCAAGGTATATTATAATACAAATCAGAATTGTTAACCTTCGTTCGATATAAATTTAAGTAAGATTTTCATCAAATTTTGGACCGTCAAAATCACTTTATCACTTTGAGATTTGTGACGGCATCCCTCTCCTCCAACTAATTAGGGTTCAAGGTTACAGTCATGGTAAAGGAGGGGTTGGGCTGGGGAAAAGGGAAGGGTTTTTCCTGAGCTTAAAATGATGACTGTGGGTAATGAAGGGCGTGTCTTAGGTGAGGAGGGAGAAGAGAGCAGAGGGACGGTCAGTAGGGATGCAAGCGGAGCGGGTAAATATTTTTTTTTATCATATCTCACTTCTAGTTTATTTTTTCTTCTAAATTTTATACTATTATATGAGAAATAAACTAGCAAGCAGGTTTTTATGCGGGTAGTGGGACTATCCACTTGCATCCCTAACGGTCAGTGGGTCTCGCCGGCATTAGCAAGGTTGAGAAGCGGCACGTGGGGGTGGTGCGGGAAGGATGGTGTGCTGGCGAACTTGGTCTGCTCGAGCAAGTTACGGTGGAGAAGAAGAAAGAGGGAGATGGTTTAATGTTTACGCACGAATCTAAATGTTCTTCTAACCGTCAAAAAATAACTGAAATCAAAATGGGCCTTTTTTTTCAAGTTTTACGTAGGCTCTCCTAATAAAAATCGTGTGCTAATCAAACACAGAAAACACGAGGCAATGCAAGATGCAAACTATGCAAGTGCAATCACGCACGTATGTGCAATGGATTATGGATACATACAGGTCAGGAATCATGATAGGTGGGAGGCTGCGGTTGGATGCGTACAGATCAGTCGGCTAAAGGACGAAAGATTTGCTAATGGGACAGTGTCAAGCAAAGCAGCGGTGCTCCACACGTAAGCACCCTGGCCACCTGATAGGACGTCTGAACGGCCGCCTCGTGGGTACCCGTTGGCTGGGGAGTCCTATATTCAAAACTGCTGTTAGGGTAAGGATAAGGGGATAACGAGCTAGAGACTAGAACCCTGCAATCCAGATATCACAAATGTTCAGAAACAGTAAACACAGAGGAGGCTGTCTGGTCTGTGTGGTGGCTGCCTACCTTTATGCTCATCTGATTATAGATTCTTTTTTGTTTCTCAAGTTGTTAGTCCTAGGCCTACAAGGCCACAAGGGCCATCTAACCAAAGAGGCTGCGTTTGATTGGCTCCAGGGATGATCACCTGCCACTGATGAGTAAACAAATCTTCGATGGAACCTGGGTATGTTCTGTCAGTTCAGGGGCAGTTTCAGTAGTTCCCATGCTGCATTCCAACAAAGATATCCATGCATACATACCCCAAATACTACTATCAAAATAAACCCCACATGGTAATACCATCAATTCTCCCGCGGTCCGCACAATGCAACGCAACACCAAAAGGACAAAACTCCAGTTCCGCAGCGTTGCCAAACTCCGGAAAAAAGAAAGGCCCATGAGCCGAAACACCGGCACGCACGTGAACCCGAAACGGGAACGCAGCCAATGCAAAGGCCCACGCGACGCTAGCTGCAGCGACAAAGCGGTGGTGGCGCACCGCTGCCGGTGGCACGTCCGCATCGGACGCCGACGTGCGTGCGCGCCCCAAGCCGCGGGATCTCGCGGTCTCGCGCTCACCTCACCGATCGAGCCGTGCCGAGGCGCACGCGACCGCGACGCCACCACGTCGCCCGTCTCGCCGTCGCCTCGTCCAGATCGCCTCGGCGCGCGTTGCCGTCTCGCGGTCTCGCGGGGCGCGGGTGATTCGTGCGTACCAGCAGCTATCAACCGCGTCTTTTCGCACCGATCTGGCTACACGGCTGGGGCGGGATGGACTACGACGTGTGCGAAAAAGCGAGCTGTTGCATTATCTAATCTGTGATTTTCCATAACCACACGGTGACAAATGGAGGCAAGGGAGCAAAGCAAAGCTGGTGGTGACAGTGAGATGTCCCCGAGTACAACGTAAATAAAGCAAAGCAAAGCAAAGCAGTCGTGGTGCCGACGAAACGATCATTCCATCAAAGGCCCAGACTGAACAGCTCTCTCTTCCTCCTTTTGTTTTTCTCTCTAAAATGCATTCAAATGCATGTACATGAATTTACCTGGGACTGTTTATTATGGCGATATACACTTACTTATTTTTCACCTCTAAATGGGACGTAAGGAAATCAACAGTTACAGAGGGAGTATATAAGAGTAGATAAAGAGGAGTACGTGTAGGATGTGTAGTATATATGTGCGTGTGTCTGTACGGTGCGTGCTTAATTATACAGGAGGAGAGATCGGAGAAGGTAATTAAGAAGATAATGATGATGATTAGGTCACATGATGGCGCAGGCGTAGGAGGGGTCCTCCTCGCAGACGATCCTGTAGCCGCCGCAAGGGTAGGGCTGCTGCGGCGGGTAGCAGGGGATGTACTGCGGCGGCGGAGGCGCCGGCGCCGGCGCGGGCTCCGGCGCCTTCCCGCAGGAGCAGCAGTGGCAGCCGCCGTGGCCGTGGTGGCAGCAGCAGTCGGACGGCCACGACGGGAACGGGTAGGGGTAGGGCCAGGGGTAAGGGACCTCGACGACCTTGGGCGGCGGCGGGCATGGCTCCTGCTTGGGAGGCGGCGGCGGCGGCGGCTCTTTCTTCGGCGGCTCCGGCTCCGGCTCCGGCTCGGGCGCCGGCGCCGGTGGCTCCACGATAATCACCGCCGGCGGCGGCTCGGGCTTCTCCTCCTCCTTCGGAGGCGGTGGCTGGGGCTCTTCTTTCTTGGGTGGCTCCGGCTCCGGCTCCGGCGCCGGCGGCGGAGGCGGCGGCGGGAGGTCGACGATCTCGATCTCCTTGATGATCTTGCACGCCTTGCAGCAGAGCTTGTCCGCGAGCTTGTCCGGGTCGAAGGGCCCCGACACGATCACCTTGTTGTGCTTCACGTCGAACTCGATGTCGTCGATGACGAACTCACCCTTGTCTGCGCACGCAAGAACTCTCAAAGATTCATCTTTGTTGTCACGATTAACCCAGCTCAAAAGCTGCCAGAAACACCATTTGATCCTAGAAAACTCGCAAACCGCGCGACGAGAGCACCTACCTCTGATCCTGGTGAGCACCCTGTCGATCTTGGCATAGCAGCGCTCGCATTCCAGGTCCACTTTGACGATGATGGTCCGCTTCATCTGCAGCGCAAAAGCTCCCACTGATCAGAACTCAGAATCCTACCTGAATATTCTTTTTCTTCCAAAGCAGAGCAGAGTTGAGAAACTAAACCTCTACAGAGTACAGAAGACTAAAGACAGAGAAGAATTGAGACCAAAGTATTGATTGCAACTGATTTATGGCTACATAATCGACTAGCAGTACCAAACTAGATACAAAAAGAAGAGAGAACGAAGCACACGAAGGAAGAAAAAGCAAAGGACTAGTTTGAAGAGTGAAACACACTCCAAAAATCAACAGCTGAAATTAATCCTTGGCAGGACAGTCACCTTCCTGCAATTATCAAGAACGCTAGCTAGCACCATCAAAATTAATACCCAATCCTACCTCATAAACTCATAGTCTTTTAACTCTGACTGATGAACAGAGTTACAGAGAGGAAGGCACACACACCACTCACCTTGATTCAGTCGGCAGCCGCCTGCAATGCGAGGAGGAGGAAGAGCTTCGAACAAGCGCGCGACGGTGGAGTGAGTGGTGATGCAGCGGGAGGTGGAGATGTGTAGATGACGATGCGGTGTGGCGTGAATATGTAGCTATACACCCACCATCTTTTTCGTGTCTCTCGGCGGCGAGAGAAGAAAGAGGAGGAGGAAGTCAGGAAGAAGTAACTAGAAGATTTAAAGGGAGAAGAAAGGAAAGGAAAGAAAAAAAAAAAAGCGGCGGCAGTAGGCAGATTCGGCTCGCACACACAATCAACCACACGTCCGCACCCGAAAGGGAACAGGTCGCGCGCCCGTCGCGTCACGGCTGTTGTTACCTGGCGTTCTTCCCCAGGATGATCACCAGTGGCCTACAGCTACAGTGCCAGCTCCACCAAGGAAAAAAAAGTTTGCTACACACGATGCACCGGGATAAAAAGGGTCAAAACGGTAATATCCGTTCGAAAATAATTTCTATGATTTTATTTATCAATTTAACTATTTAACGTCATATTTAAAACGTTGAGGTATTTTTAGAAAAGAAATAAGAATTATATCATTTACCCAGAAACGATGTTCAGTTGTTCGATAATTTTCTAGACAGTTTTCATCTAGTGCGCGTACTCACCTGACGTGACGGTGAGTTTGGTGTTCTCATCTCACTTTGTACATACACACGGCTGGATGAGTCACTCACCCAACCGATGAAAGTGAAACTAGTGGTGCGTAATCATGCTCAGCCTTTTTTTGTGACGTTGACCCGGGGACAAAAAATGGGTCAAGTAGGGAGAATGACAATAAACACCTGGCAGTAATTAATGAGGTGATTTTAATGGCAACCTAATCTTCTAATCATAGTTCAGAGATTTCGGAGCAGCCTTGCAGAGTTAGGGGGGGGGGGGGGGGGGGGGCCGTTGCACGGATGGGCGAAGCAGGCAGGCTGCGGTTGGAAACCTGGACCATGCATGCCGTGCGCCCACAAGCCGCAAGTCTCGTGCACCAGCACGTTCTCTCGTGCAGTGCGTATATATCCTTGCTATAATGTGGCTTGTACCTGTGGATGGGTCCCAGCTGCAGCTGCCGATCCATGCGGCCAATGAGAATAATGGGATCCGCTTGTGGTTGACGAGAGTCCAATGTTCGAACACGTCATCTACACAGTAGTGCAAGCAATTGCTCAAAGTGCTAACGAAGAACATCATGTGGCCTTTTTGATACGCACAGAAAACCCTAATAATTGGTTCCATGGCCTTTTGATAGGCACAACTAACATTAAATAATTGATTAGCAGTACAGCTTTACAAGTGATGTTTCTAAAATTTTCAATGTTGTGTAGTACAATGCATTAGCCAATTTACCAATAACTTAAGTTGACAGAGATAAAACAGGTGACGACATAAAGAAAAAAGAAGCGTTTTGGCACGTATATGCATGTTGGTACACATGCCACACAGGAGATCCAAGCATTAAATTGGTTGAGTTTGAAAGTGTACATTTATCTCGGGGCAATGCGTATGGTTCAATGGTTCATGGATCACGAGCCATGTATCTCCTTTTTCACATGTTGTTATTGAGAACCATGGTCCATGGCTACCATTCAACTCTCAGTTCCATTGGTCGTCTTTTCAATAACAAATGCCGTGGTGTAAGACTCGTGCGTCCAAAACCAGGACAAAAACAAACCATGGGAAATGGAATACCGTAGCACGTCACAAGCCCCGTAGAAGCGTCCCGTTCGGAGAAAGGGATCCTACGCCTTTCACCCCCCTCTTTTCTCACTTTCCGCTCGCCCTTTCCTATCCGAAACCGAAAGGACCCGCAAAAAACACAGATAAAATAAAACAACAAAGCAAAAACTACAGCGAAAAAACGTCGAGCCATCCGTATTTGATCCGACGGCCAGACGACGGGCGGAATGAATCCGACGCGGGGGGCCACGTACGGACGGGACGGGATGGATCCGAAGTTGTGAACTGGCGGCGCAACGGAGCCATGAGCCAAAGCCAACAACCGGGAGCCCATCCCCACCGCCCGGCACGGCGCACATGGCATTCTCATCGGACGACGTACGCATCGGGGCTATCCATCCCATCCCCACGGCCGCCCAGCCAGCCACCGTGCCCGGTGGTTGCGCAGAAAACGGCGGTGTCCGCGCGCGCGCGCGCTCGCAACAACCGAGCCCCCGTACGTTGCCGCAACGCGCCGAGCCCGCCACCGTGTCGCTCGCGCTACTTGCGTTGCCCGCGGCCAATCCACCACCCCACCTCGCGATATAGTAGGCGATAGCCACGGCGCGCGCTTTGCGATCGATTCGCCTGTTGCATGCTAGCTGGCGACCGATCGAGTAGAGATGAGAAAAATTCTCGAGCTCCCAACCGGGCGTGACCTAATCCTGTCCCGCCCGAACAGTGCTGCGATTGCCGCTACCATCTCGCGCGGTCGCGTTACTGGTTCGCCTTTTTTTTCGCCAACCCGGCCGCGCGGTCGTTGTCGCCTCGTGGAACCTACCATTCATCGATCGGTGGCCGATGGATGGATCGGTCATTCGATCGCGCGAGGCAGACCGGGCATCTCCACGAGGCGTGCGAAAGGAAGGGAGGATGGCGGCCGGTGTCGGTGGCCGTCGTAATCGCTACCTCCTCTCTCTCCTACTACTGCTTGGTTACTGCTACAGCAAAGTGACTGAATCAAAAGATGCGTTTACAGTAAGATTCCAAAATTTTCAGTTAAGCTTAGATGCTCGATCGACGTGCCAATGTATATACGCGTCTCCGTGTGTACTGACACGTGGATTTGGGCGGAGATCTCATCGACCGACCGGCTTTCGCGACGCCGAAAGTGGCCGGTGCATTCTTCTGTTTGAGTGAGATTAGGAGCAAAGGAATCGGCATGATATGTTGGGTGCCGACGTGCCGTGCCTGAGCTACGATGCAACCAGATTGCTTGCTGGCTTCACAAAAAGTAGCTTGTTTTTATTCGAACGAGAAGTTAACAATATATTCCTTTCTTTTGGGTTAGTTGGTGAGTTAGGACTGCTCTGTTTGGTTGTATAATGCTTTTCTTCATTCGTGTTCGTGCGCATGTGATGTGAAGAAAAAAAGGGCTCACTAGCTTATAAAGAATGCAGCTAGTATTAGCTCCGACTTGCGTAGCAAACAGCCTCAGGCAACTAACTAACATCGTGCAAATAAGCTGATTGCAAATATATTACTAATTATAAAGTATACTTACACTGGGTTGAATATGTGGTAGATTCTAGATGCAGCCAAGTAGGACAACACCGCCTTCCACTTTGAGAAATGGCACCTACTCAACACAAAGAAGGGAGTCAGTGATACTACTTAATTAGCAGATCGAATTAATTGATGCTGATCAGGATTTCAGGCAGATCACCTGCCGATTGCGAGAGAAGGGAACATGATGACACAAAAGGGAGAATTTTCCGAGTAGCTGGCGGTTGTTGCACTACTCAATTCTGCAGTAGGCGTCCAATTTTTATATCGACTAGGTCCTGTTTAGTTTTCAAATTTGTTTTTCCAAAAACATCACATCGAATCTTTGAATACATGCATAAAGTATTAAATATAAATAAATTTAAAAACTAATTGCACAGATAAGGGAGAAATCGCGAGACGAATCTTTTGAGCATAATTAGTCCATGATTAGCTATAAGTGCTACAGTAAGCCACATGTGCTAATGATGGATTAATTAGTCTCAAAAGATTCATCTCGTGGTTTCCAGGCGAGCTATGAAATTAGTTTTTTTATTTGTGTCTGAAAGTCTCTTCCAACATCTGATCAAACATCCAACGTGACACCCAAAATTTTTTTTCCGGAACTAAACATGCCCTTAATTGGCGATCGAGAAGAGAAAGATCAAAAGTGCCCACATACACCGTAGCTAGTAGAGCACTCCAGTAGTCCAGTCCAGCCTGGTTTGTGACTTTGTGTAGGTCAGAGGTTTGGACGATCATCGCTGCCTCGATTGGCGTGCATGCGCCGCCGCTGATTCTTCTGTTCAGCGCGCGATGATGAGAGCAAGTAATAGCTCTAATTTATCTACTGTCATTCTAATAGCCAATTCATATAATACTAGTTGCTTATTATACTCTTAATATATTGTCTCACCTGTTATACACACACGGTGTCTTGGAGTCCGTGTTATAGCTGGCTACAGATCTGCAGACCGCTGTTTTTCTCTCTTATTTTTTATCTTATTAAAATATATTTATAGCTGGCTAATAGTATGCTACCTGATGAGATCGACGAGTCCGGCCGGCCCACGCTAAAGCAGGTGCTACGAGGAGTAGATAGCGGCAAAAGGGCGTGTTTTTATGGAGGAATTTTGGTGCGCTGGTGGTGTGCAATTGTGCACACGCGTGCTACGGTGCTAGCGCTTCGATCACCGGTCAGCTGCTCGGTTCGGTTCGGGGCGTAGTGCGCCGCGGCCGTGTCCGGCGAGATCGCTTTCGTTGCGTTGCGTTGCGCGTCAGCTTTGCGTGCGCGCGTCGCGGTATTGGAACCGGGAATATGAGAGGCGGACCACGTGATGGCTGGATGCGCGGCCGCGTCAGATTTTCTCAGGGGTCAGGGCCCTTCGGACTTCCAGGTTGTTTACCACTGTTTTGTCAAACTTTGGTTCTGAAAATCTGGTGTCTTTGGACTCCAGTGCAGCAACAACGTGAAGGTTAATCAACCAGCCTTAGTTTAATTCAGTACTATTTCAGTGTGACTCTGCAGGTGCAAAACATGGGCTGATGGAAACAGTAGTACTCCACTATTTTGAGTCCTATATCTCGACAAGCCGTGAGAGATTACATGATTCAAAAAGCTTGTTCTCTTTGTTCGTAAAAGATGGATTACACTTACACATGGGGAAAAATCAAAACCAAAAGGAAGTATATATAATACCAGCCGAACGAAACGATGATGTAGCAGCAGAGCTTTTCTACTTCTTTTTCCCAGCTTTACCCTCCTTTCTTCTGACAACCTCATCGGCGTATCGGATTCCCTTCCCCTTGTACGGCTCAGGTGGCCTCCACTTCTTTATGGAGGCAGCAAACTGGCCAATCTCACTCTTGTCGTAGCCACTCACGATGATCCTGGTGTTCTCCTCCACCTTAACCTTCAGGCCTTCAGGAACAGCCATCCGGACAGGATGCGAGAATCCCAAATTCATCACGAGATCTTTGCCTTCTACAGCTGCACGGTACCCGACCCCAACTAACTGAAGCTTCTTGTCAAACCCTTTTGATACCCCTACGATGATGTTGTCCGTCAGGGTCCTGCATTGAATAGTTGCAACCCTTTGTTTTTAGAGGGATAAATAGTAAAGATGAAGGCTTGACAAGAGTCATTCAGCTGACCACGCTATGATTAGTAAGCAAAAGCAAAACATTCTTCTGTAGAAGGTTCTTCAGCATACATTCTTCTGTAGAAGGTTCTTCAGCATAAGGGAAAGACAAACTAGATTCTATCATGCATTCATGCTAGTGAGAGGAATTGGAAAAGGGTTGGCAGTTGGCACACAGGCCTGGAGGTTTTGAGAGTAACTGAGTAAGATTGTCAACAGTGAACAGAGAATATTTGGTGGCGCATCACACCTTTCATGAATCCTTGATCCTGCATCACCTGTACTGACTACTGAGTGCTCCTTGAAATCAAGGTGGGTGCTTGTCCCAATTTAGTACATATGATATCTTGCTATTTTTTATTTTTTAAATAAATGGAGGAATTTGTCAGTAACTCTGGATGATGTTTGGAATTCAAGAACAGATTTACAGATCTTGCTTCTTGAATCCACGAAAGGAGAAATAGCACAACATATGCCATATTGCCTTGGTATGGATATAGAACACCGAGAAATACAAGAATAAACATACCGTCATACTGATGAAACTTTTCAGATTTTGTCAGATGCACTACTATTGTTTTTAAGGTTTACTCCCCTCGAGGTAGATTATTATGTTCCATGTAACTTGAAAGTGTAATGCTTAGTTCCTGTCTTCCTGATCTCCTGAACAAAGCAAGGTTATCGCCAATATCGATTGTTAAAAAGAAAGTGGCTCGAGAAAAAGATTTCAGGAAGCTGGATATTGTTATCTAGAATCTTCATTCTAGTAGAGGTTACTAGGAGTATAGGGCTGTGTCTTTGTATGCCCACATTGCAAATGGTATGTTGTGGTACAAGCTATTTTAAGGCAATGATGGCATGATTATCAAATTACCATTCCTCGTGACTGCAAGGAGTGGTACTTACAGAGTAATAGCGTTCGCAAAAGAGAAGCAACACGTATATAAGTGACTTATGACGGAAAGTGGGGGATTAAGTCAGTAAATAAATTTCGTAATACCAGGGAATCTTATGGAAAACAAACAATAAAATAGTGAAACACTGACATATAATGATAAGTGAACCAGAGACAAACGAAATAGAAAATACTTATCTTACCTGAAAAGTCCATGCATCTGGTTTGCCCTTTTGGTTTCCACTGTTTTGGAGACTCTCAGCTTACCAGATTCTTCTTTCACCACTTTTACTTCACCTGGATAGTTTAGTGATAACTCTCCCAATGGACCCTTAGCTTTTATAAATTGCTCCTCTAATGTAAGAGTAACATTTGATGGAACTTCTATCGGTTTCTTTCCAATTCTAGATTCCTTGCACTCAATTGTTTTTCTGACAAAACCAACTCTGCCAGCAGGGATAACATGAAGACAAATCCCTTGTCTCTTTCCAAGGAAGCCTGTTCTTGAATTGCTGATTCATATGAAAGAAAAATCCATCAAAACTCTCATATAACATTGGTAAAAAAAAAAACTCTCATACAATACCCAAAGGAAAAAACCATTACATTAAAAATGCATTAATTTAGTTTTATATAGTAAGCGAAAAAAATATGAATAGAATAGCATAACCAACACAAAACAGTTTACAAAGGCCAGCCGGCGAAACTGCATAATAGTAAACTTGGATTATAACATGCCCTGCTCACCTTGAACATTTCAGGCAACATATCAACCATGTAGTTCGGAGCCGCTTTACTCTTAGTAATAACAAGGTAAAATCATCAGAAAAACTAAGTTTTTACAAAGGCATATAAAATTCTGCCTGAAATTTGGATAACATGTCATGATGGATAAATGTACTAATTCACTCAAAACTGTTGGCAAGTTAGATCTTTAGATCTGATTTTTCACACAATTTAGAGGTATGGTTCCCCATAAAAAAAAATGAGGTATCGATATTTTTATCATGGCCATTATTTTGTTCACAAAGGCAATCATAATTAACAAGATCAACTTCATGATTCATTATTACCGTCATGTTATGTGAACTTATAAGGTTCCAGATATGAAATAATAAACACATTAGCAACCTATTGGAAGTAAATTATCAAATATGGTAGCTTCTTTTCTTTTTTTTTTTTTGCCGAGGTGGCCAAAGGAATAGGCCGTCCCAATTTTATTAGGATGAGAGATGGTGTTACAAATTTTACAAGATCAACATTAAACTGTTGAGGCTGGGCCGAGACCCAAGAGCAGAGGGGAGGGGAGAACAACTTAAGAAAAAGAAACCGCCTTATGGCAGGCACTCAGCCGACTTCTCTAAAGATGTTCCCTCCAAATCAGGATCTCTTAATATCTCTGTAAAATATGGTAGCACTACATTCAAGGTATTGGTGTATTGTGCTAACTGATTGGACAACTATCCATACTTCCCTGGAACTTAGCATTCCTGTAAGATAGGGCACCACACACACCCACACACACACACACACAAAAAAAAAAAAAAGATCCCTTCATCGACAGAACAATCCCGGTTGCAAAATGAGCAAGTCCCCTGAGTTATGTGCCTAGCAAATTACTAACTTTTCTGCACAGAATCAAGAATGCTGGGTACCATTACCACCTGCCCTTTTCTTGGGAGAGGCTATAAAGACTAACTTCTTGGAACCACAAGAATGCAGAAACCCAACCAAATCGCTGCCTCCACAAAAGCAATTCCGTCCTTATGAACAATGCAGCCGTAGCAATTCAGTCCACGGGAAAGGGAAAATGCAAGCAGCAAGGACTGTGCGTTCCAGATGGCCGGGTATCCACATGAGGAGGAGGAGGAGGAGGAGGCGTACCACGGGTGGTGGAGGGAAAGGGACAGGGATGCCATGGACGCCTCGCCGTCGCAGGAGGAGGAGGAGGAGGAGCCGTCTCCGCTCGATCGCTGGCTCGCTTGTGCCTGTGCCGTTTTCTTATCTTCCGTTATCCTGTGGAATAAGTTCACTTCGTGACCCTCAACTGTGATCAAAATCTTAATCCATAACCTTAAACCACAAAATCGGATATTTTGACCTCCAAACTCTTAAAACGGTGCAATTTAACTCCCTCGGTAGTTCTGGATGGCGGTTTTGCTGATGTGACACCTACGTGGCGATATTGACCGAGTCTTCGTTTCACGTGACGTTGACGTGGCACTTAGGTGGCATTAGAATTAAAAAATATGTGTAGGAACCACTAGTCATTCAAAAAAAGAAATATGGGGCCCACTGACATGTGGGGCCATCTTCCATCTTCCTCCTCCCGCTCTCTCCCTTCTCTCTCTTTCTCTCCCCTTCTTCCCCAAGAAGCTGAAGCGGCAGCGCCGGGGACCTGCAGCATCCGTCGGCTCGTGCTCCCGCGGTACGACGCCGCGTTGGCCGCGTCCACCGGCAACGTCTGGTTGTAGCAGTCGCCGCCGCCGGATGAATCCATCGATCCAGACAAATCACACACAAACAATCTCACAAACGAATCCATCGATTGTTCACGCCATGGATGACTATGTGTTTGCTAGCTAGCAGCTTACAGGATCTGGATCTTGTCGTCGGTCATCCACCAGCGGTAGGAGTTGAAGATGAGGACGTCGGCGCCCTTCCAAAAGGTGGAGTGCTTGTTCATGGGGGCACCGCGGATGAGGCGGTCGTCGAGGACGGCGGCGCCGTCGGAGTTGGACTCGGTGAGCATGGGCGCCCAGTAGAACTCGATGGTGGCCTCGTAGTCCTTGGCCCTAAAGCTGTTGAGCGAGTCCACCGTCTCGAAGGACCTGGACCCGCCGGCGCTGGGAGCGCCGCGGTGGAGGCATAGCAGCGAGGCATACTGTCCCCGGAGCAGTGAGTCCCGAACTTCCAATCTTGCCGCCGCCGCGTCAGCTTCCACCGCCGCCGCTCCAGCCCGTGCTCCCTGCGGCTGACCGAAGGGGAGAGAAGAGAGAGAAAGAAAGAGAGAAGGGAGGAAGAGTGGAGGAAGAAGAGAGAGAGGATGACATGTGGGCCTCACATGTCAGTGGGTCCCACACTAATATATATTTTGAATGACAAATGGACCATACATTTTTTTTTATTTCTAATACCACTTAAGCGCCACATCAACGCCATGTGTAAAGAAGACCGAGTCAATACTGTCACGTATGCGCCACGTCAGCAAAACTGTCCTCCAAGACCGTCGAGGGAGTCAAATTGCTCCGATTTTAAGAGTTGAGGGGTCGATATATCCGGTTTTGTGATTTAGGGTCACGTATTAGATTTGAATCATTTTTTAGGGTCACAAAGTGAACTTATTCCTTATCTATCCTGTCCACCGAGGAAGCTAGACGAAGCCCAATAAGAAACGGGCTGGATCCGTCAAGGCGTCGACGATGGCCGGGCCAACAAAAAAGCCCGCGTACAAACTGTGCATTTCTCTGTGGGCCCTGACAAAATTTTGTATTTTTAAACAGAAAGTTTATATTTTACCACTAATAACAATCAACGTCGTTCTATGAATTGTTGCAGAGAGTGCGAGTTCTATGCAAGCATTTTTCTTCCGTTTTTACTATTGTCGTTGGTCTCACCTCTAACACCTTAAAAACACTATTTTGTTGACACCCCTATTTCATATTACAGGTGCTTGATAAAAAAAAAATTGCGTCTATGCAGTAAGCAAAGGGGATATGTGGTCACTAAACCATCTGTAAAAAATGATTGTTCACAAACGATATCCTAAGGGAAATCATTTGCGAAAATTAGTATTATAAGAGGTGGTTACTACTTGTGAAAAATATCATCGTGTGATCAATTAGCCAAGTACTCCCTCCGTTTTATAATGTAAGTCATTTTAGCATTTTCCACATTTATATTAATGTTAATGAATATAGGCATATATATTTATCTAGATTCATTAACATCAATATAAATGTAGGAAATACTATAATAATTTACATTGTAAAATAGAGGAAGTAACAAAATAAATTTGCATCTCCCCCTCCTCACTCCATCAACCGCCTTACGGAAGCAGCGGAATATGGAGGCAGCATGCCTCATGAGCTATGGATCCAGCATCGGTGGGCCTTGAGACAGTAGTGGAACTGACACCGGCAGTCCTAAGGAAGAACTACATGCGCTTAAACTCGCCGAGGAGGTCGTTCGAGGATGAGACCAGGGGTGGATCCAGCGTAGGGGCGACGGGGTCTCGAGCCCTTACTACTGACGGTGAAGACTATGAGAGCCCTCGTGAAGATCCCACTAAAATTTTTTACCATATATAGATGGGAGGGGGCACTATAACTCTATTTAGTTTGCTTAGACCCTATCACTATTTTTTTTTCTGGATCCACCACTAGATGAGACCACTGCTTGGCGACGGCAACGGCTACATCCGTCGATGGGGTGACTGTATATGCCACCTCCCTTTCCCAAAGCATCAAGATACTGTTCATGTTATTACTGTAGTATTGAACCGTTGATCATCTAAACGGATGGTAAAAATTTTGTGCAGTCATTATCTTGCAGTTGCAAGTATAACTGCACCTGATCTCAATATAAAGGGGGTGTTTAAATCTATGGGTGTAAAGTTTTGGCATGTCGCATGGGATATTATATAGGGTGTCGTATGGAGTGTTCATGCACTAATAAAAAAAAACTATTTACAGAATCTACTAGTAAAATGTGAGACAAATTTATTAAACCTAATTAATCCGTCATTAGCAAATGTTTACTGTAGCATCACATTGTCAAATCATGGAGCAATTAGGCTTAAAAGATTCGTCTCGCAAATTAGTCGCAATCTGTGCAATTAGTTATTTTTTTTGTCTATATTTAATACTTCATACAGGTGACCAAACGTTCGATATGATAGAGTGAAAAATTTTAGAGTGGGATCTAAACAGGGTCAAAGATTATGCATGAGATCCGTCACGCGTTGACGCATTGGTGCTATACAATGTGCAATCGATGCGCGATACGTCTCAAGAAAGGGAAAGGACGCCGTCACGACGCCCCACTACATGCATGATGGGCCACAGACTAGCACAGACACGGTAGTGCATGATGCAGAGAAAACATTGGTAGCTCCACGCCTCCACGTACACATTTCCTTCCACGTAGTAGTTACAGTCCATTCCATATTTGGTATATATAGCCTACTAAGCCTCTCGTGCCTGTCTTCTACGGCAGCGAGGTTGAACGTACAGTAAGTTGGTCACACCCGTGACCGGGCCGTGTCAGTAAAACTCGGCGCTTGCGCGGTCGTTGGCTCGGCAACCCGGCACACGGCGACACCAGGCACCACCCACTCATCTCCGCAGCGAATCGGAGAGGCCGGCTGCACCTGCAACGGGAGGTGAGCAGGTGGTGCCCCGGTCGGGGATGCGACGACGGCGACGCGAGCGAATGCCAGCCAATGTACGTTTTTGGCTGGCTACCGCGCCTCGCCGCGGAGGAGAAAAATGTTAGAGAAAAACTAGTGGGGATGGGAGCCAACCGCGCGTGCGTGCGACGGATGGATCATGGATGGATGACTGGCTGGTTGGGCCAGATTTTGACTAATCCACGGAACGCGAGCGATGCAACAGCAGCAGAGGGGGACCTGCGATGCAAAAGCAGAGGGGGGAAACGGCACGGCGGAAAAGCAGAAAAGCGCGCGCGACTCGCCGGGGTCAATGCTCGCTGTCACTCTCTCCTCTCCTTCGTGCTACAGGATACGATACGATGAGCCAGCACCACCCACCCCGGCCCAACACGTACGTGGCGCAAAAGGCCCCAGACCCCCAGAGGCCTAGATTCTCTCTTGCTTTGCTGCACGTTCCTGTTCATGTGTCCACAGTCCACCAAGAGTTTTGTCTCTGCTAACGCCTTTTTATCGTTGGTCCACTGCTACGTCTACCCTCCACAGTTCATGTGTCCACTGTTCACTCGATGAAGCAAAAGTGCAGCATATGCGCGCTAAAAAATTAGCCTCAATATGATTTCCCCACTAATCGCGCTCTCTCGCCGTGCAGCCCGCGTGGACGCGGCCACGGCGGCGACGAGGTGGCGCGCGAGGGGCCCATGCGGCAGCGTGCGCGGGCATGTGGCGGCGGCGCGCGCGCCTCGCGATCCCCACGTGCCTCCCCGCACCGGGGAGCCGGCCATTGCGAGGCGTGGTTAGTGTGCGACAACCACCGTTATCCATCAAAATCTATCGCTACTCTACTCCATTTTCGCGTTGCCAAATTAATACGCCCAAACGAGTGGCCTGCATGTAACGAACGTGATCGTGGAGGCCACTGTGATTTACAGTCTTGCTTACGGAGCAAGC
Source organism: Oryza meridionalis (assembly GCA_000338895.3). Lineage (NCBI taxonomy): Eukaryota > Viridiplantae > Streptophyta > Magnoliopsida > Poales > Poaceae > Oryza > Oryza meridionalis. The sequence goes on along the minus strand of CM002526.2, from coordinate 35,206,601 downwards.
AGTGGCTACTAACAACTGGGACAATGCTCCACTAAACCAAACAAAATCGATCACAAACGTACAGTTCTGCAGGGTTATTGGTGAACAAAATTGGGGGAGCTACTCGATTATTGGCCCGTTGAACTTGGCTCGTCAGTCGTCAGGCATGATTTACGGATAGATTTCCGCCGTGGGTCACTGATTACTGAAGCCAAAGCTGCACACCTCGCTATGCCTAGACAGCCACGGATCTACAGTGATGATCCAACTTTAATTAAACTGGCCCATTCTGTAGCTAGATTCCAAAAGGTCGCAGCCCGTGTTCAGATGGCCCCCATTCATGATATATGCCGTGCCGATGCCGATGTAAGTTCACTGTGAATGGCACATTTCTTACAAATTATCGAGTGCACGTTTGAATATCTGAGACACGTACGAAGTTCGGAATTTTCTTTGTCAGAAAACACGGCAGTTAATCATGGTTCGATTCGTCAATCATCAGCCAATCGTGATCGGAGAACATTTCCAACGAGCCACCACACCACCACCGTATAAAGCTGACTGCCGGCTTACCTAACCGATCCCCTGATCCCCATGCCCAAAAGTGATTTGGCACCCCCACCTGCACGCCTGTACTGGCTGTACTGCAATGGCAATACTGTTGTCTGCAACTGCACATGGCAGCATGACACGCTGCATGCTGTTGCCAACGCTGCCATATCGAAGCCGCAGACGCGCCGACGCGGGAGAAACACAGCCGCGGCCACCACCGATCTTCCTGTGTAGCTAGATGTGAAATTATTGGCAAATAAACGATAAAAAATGACAGAACAATAACAAAACAAAAACACAAGATTTAACGTGAAAAATCTTTTTAAGATAGGAGAGAAAAAACCACGGACGTCAGCTAGCAAATTTTCACTATATCGGATGAGGTTATAACGCGAACGACGGCTTACAGAAAGTATATATAAAGGCGAAACCCCAAAAGAAAGGATGACGATCCATAGTGCGGGGGTGTTGGAAATTTGGTCATAATTCGACATATTTTAATCTAAAATATTAAGACAATAAACATGACATACACAATAAGAAGCGATCTAGTCATAAGGCTAAATATAAACATGAGCATGCTTAAGATAAAATAAGCATAGACATCGTTGACATTCACATAGGATTGAAATCCTATGGATAACATTGTGAACATGTAAATAACAAGATGTAGAATCTTATACCCAGAGAACGGTGCAGAAGATGTTGAGGCATTCGTATTGCCTCCGTTGATGTTGTCTCCTCCGTTCTCTCCAATAGAAGCCATGGTGAAGCAGAAGCAGAGGAAGATGCAACGTTGTTGTCAAAGAACGAAGAACAGGAGCAGTCGCGCTTGAAGCGCTACCCAAAAACTTGATCGCCCGCCTACTCATGCAGGTTCTCAAGCGGACGGAGTTCCGGAGGCACCTGCTCGTCCCGTACACCTGTGCGCGCAGGTGAACAGAACCGGGGAAGGATTCTGTAGCTCAGGAACAGAGGAGGAGGAACTCGAAGTGCAAGAGTCGAAGAACTTCTCCGGTCCTTCTGGTCGCTGCGGAGTATATATATGCGAGCGCGAGAGTAACGTTCGGAGTCATCAACCGCGGTGTTTAATTTCGTAACCGACACGCTCGTTAATACTGAATCAATTCACGGCGTTTAATTCCGTAATCGACGGAATCAATTCACGATGTTTAATTCCGTAACCGACGTGTTCATTGATACGAAATCAATTCTCCGTGTTTATTACCGTCCGTTACAAAACGAGAGAGCGCCGCAGCTGTCTGCCTCGCCTCGCCTCGCCCCGCCTGGTTGTCCGCACACCATCTCAACCGGTCAACAGAGACTCTCCACTAGCTCCGTATTTAAGTTGAGACCTCTTCACTTAGATTTTCAAGGTGGTATTATTACCCATAACACTTAATGTGGGTCAATAGAATTTATTAGGATTTAATTGGGCTAGCCCATTAATCTAACAATCCCCACCAAATTTCATGGCTCACAGGAAATGCTCTTGATTCTGATCCTGTTTGTTATACCAGTGTTTTGGTGGAGACTGTTAAGTTGAACTTCCACCTAGGAAAAGAGCTACACCAGATCACAACTGAACAATGGACTATGCCTTGAATTGTCAGTCTTGTGCGATTCAGGTTTCACTCAAACCCTTAACTGGTACTAGGCTGCCGTTTGCATCCCCTCTGTTTGGAGCGTATAAGTCATACTCCTGGCCTTTTCATGAGTATCTAGAGATCACCCAGATCTCATAGACTGTGACTAGCAGTCGGACTCATATAGGTGTGTTCCTTCTAAGATGTTCTGTAGGCCAACATCTCTACTTTATGAAAAGCCACTCGGATCACATTAAGGTGTATACCATCCTACCATACAGATTAGAAGAGAAGTGCATCATGAAGATAAGCCCATTTTAGGGTCTCTTCTCTCAGTTACACAATAGTTTGTTTCGCCATCCAAATTCACGGGATCTCCGATTACAATGGACAGGTTTCCACCATTGTGCAACTCTAAGTGGGTCTCAAGCCCATCTCCCTCAATGCACAGTCTATCACATTACGGGGTAGCCCCTTGGTAAACTGATCTGCCAGATTTTTAGCCGTCTGGACATAGTCCAATGCTATCACTCCGGAGTTTTTCTGCTTTCTGACAGACTTCAGTCTTCTTTTAACATGCCTGGATGACTTCATGTTGTCTTTCGTACTGTTCACTTTAATAATCATTGTTTGATTATCACAGTTCATCAGGATTGCTGGTACTGGTTTTTCAACCACCGGCAAGTCCATCAGGAGCTCACGAAGCCATTCGGCCTCAACTGTGGCAGTATCTAAAGCTGTGAGTTCTGCTTCCATTGTTGACCTCGTTAAGATGGTCTGCTTGCAAGACTTCCAGGAAACAGCGCCACCTCCAAGTGTGAACACATACCCACTTGTGGCCTTTATCTCATCAGCATCAGATATCCAGTTTGAATCACTATAACCCTCCAGTAGTTTTGGGTACCCAGCGTAGTGAATTCCATAGCTCATTGTCCCTTTTAGATAGCGCATTACTCTTTCAAGAACATGACAATGATCATCTCCCGGATTTAAAACAAACCGGCTCAACTTGCTCACAGCAAATGAGATGTGAGGCCTCGTTGCACTAGCTAAGTACATCAATGAACCAATAATTTGGGAGTATCTCAATTGATCCCTTGCTATTCTTCGGTTTTTCTTTAATATCACACTAGGATCATAAGGAGTAGGAGCTGCCTTGCAGTCACTATAACCAAAGCGACTCAAGACCCTGTCCACATAGTGAGATTGCACAAGTGTAATCCTACCCTCATCTCCTCTCAGTAGTTTAATATTAAGAATAACATCAGCCACTTCCAAATCTTTCATTTCAAAGCTTTTAGACAGAAAGTCCTTGACCTCCTCAATCACGTTGAGGTTGGTCCCAAAGATCAATATGTCATCAACATATAAACACAAGATCACTCCCTCTCCCCCACCATAGCGATAGTACACACATTTGTCAGTTTCATTCACAACAAAGCCAGCAGATGTAAGTGTATTGTCAAACTTCTCATGCCATTGCTTAGGCGCTTGTTTGAGACCATACAAGGACTTCAACAGTTTGCACACCATTCCCTCCTGACCTTCTAGTACATACCCATCTGGTTGATCCATATAGATCTCCTCCTCCAACTCTCCATTAAGGAAAGCTGTCTTAACATCCATCTGATGGATGAGTAGACCATGAGAGGCTACCAGAGCGAGTAGTACTCGAATCGTGGTCAAGCGAGCAACCGGTGAATAATAGTCGAAAAAGTCCTTGCTTTCTTTTTGGGTATAACCCTTGGCCACAAGTCTTGCCTTGTACTTTTCAATTGTACCATCAGGCCTAAGCTTTTTCTTGAAAACCCATTTGCATCCTACAGGCTTGCACCCATATGGACGCTCGACAACTTCCCAAGTACCATTAGACATAATTGAGTCCATCTCATTGCATACCGCTTCCTTCCAATAGTCAGCGTCAGGAGATGAATATGCCTCTTCAATGGTTCTTGGAGTATCATCCACAAGATATACAATGTAGTCATCTCCAAAAGACTTTGCAGTCATTTTGTCTCTTACTTTTTCGAGTTGCTACAATGTTATCCTCCTCAGGATTTTCCTCAAGCGTTTGATCAATGTGTTCTATCGGCACAAAGTGCTCAGGGGATAAAATAGGTTCTTGACTAGAAGTGCTAGGTGCATTTTTCATAGGAAATTCATTCTCAAAAAATATGGCATCTCTGGACTCAGTAATTGTACCAACATGCATGTCGGGTACTCCCGAATTTACTATTAAGAACCTATATCCCACACTGTGGATAGTATAACCAAGGAACACACAATCTGTGGTCTTTGGTCCAAGTTTATGCCTTTTGGCTATAGGTACATTTACCTTGGCCAAACAGCCCCATGTGCGCAGGTGAGAGAGATTTAATTTATTCCTTTCCCATTCCTCGAATGGTGTTACTTCCTTATACTTAGTAGGAATTCTATTCAGGACATGACACGCAATCAATATTGCCTCACTCCACCATTCCTTGGAAAGTCCTGCAGTGTCTAACATGGCATTCACCATCTCGGTTAGAGTGCGGTTCTTTCTTTCGGCTACCCCGTTTGACTGGGGTGAATAGGGAGGCGTCATCTCATGAATAATTCCATACTCTTCGCAGAAAGAAGTAAACTCATTGGAAAAATACTCTCCACCCCTATCAAACCTTAACCGTTTGATTTTCCTTTCCAGTTGGTTTTCTACCTCAGCCTTATAGATCTTAAAGTAATGTAATGCTTCATCCTTTGTTTTCAATAGGTACACATAGCAGAATCTAGTGCAATCATCTATCAGTGTCATGAAATATTTCTTTCCCCCTTTAGTCAACACGCCGTTCATTTCGCACAGATCGGAATAAACAAGTTCTATTGGTGCCAAATTCCTCGCTTCAGATACCTTGTGAGGCTTGCGAGGTTGTTTCGATTGAACACAAGTATGGCACTTAGAGCCTTTGACTAAAGTGAATTTTGGAATTAAACTCATGTTGGCTAAGCATGTCATACAACCAAAATTCACATGACAAAGTCGCGAATGCCACACATTGGACTCATCATCATCATCGCTTACATGGTTCACAACTTTATTACACATATCATCCAAGGAAAAGTGGAACAAGCCTCTGCTGTCATAACCTTTTCCAATAAACGTTTCATATTTAGATACGACACATTTATTGGATTCAAACACAAATCTAAAACCATCTTTACACAGTAGAGAGCCTCTAACTAGATTCTTCTTTTATTGAAGGGACATGCTACACGTTCTTCAGCTGCACGATCTTTCCCGAAGTAAACTTCAGATCGACCGTACCAACACCATGAACAGCCGCAAGCGATCCGTTTCACATCAACAAGGAGGAACCTCTCCCGACCTGATAAGAAGAAAATAGGGAAATGTCGGCACACACATGAATATTAGCACCAGTATCAACCCACCAATCAGGTGAGTGACAGACAGAGAGAACTGTAGGTAAAAATTTACCATACCCCGATGTTCCTCCGCCCTCACTAATAACCATGTTTGCAAACTTTTTGTCCTTGCGCTCAGGACAATCCTTGGCCTAATGCCCAGGCTTGCCACACACAAAGCAATCTCCTTTTGCCTTTCCCTTGCTTTTCTTCTTAAAATTGGTTGTAGCCTTGGGTTTGATGTCAGGTTTGACTTTCTTGTTGTTGTTGTGAGATGCGTGAGGGTTCTTCTTCTGCTCCAAATTTTCGCTAGAACCTCCCTCGATCTTTTTGCCCCAGTTATCCTTTGCCTTCGCCTTCTCCTCAACACCCAAAGAGCCAATGGGATCAGTAACACTAAACTCTTGCCTCTTGTGTTTTAGAGAAGTAGCAAAGTTCGACCAAGAAGGTGGCAATTTGGCAATAATGCCACCCGCCACAAACTTGTCCGGCAACTCACAGTTGTTGTTCTCAAGTTCCTTTGCCAACATCTGAATCTCATGAGCCAGTTCCACTACAGAACGGTCATCGACCATCTTGTAGTCATAGAACTGCTCCATGACATACAGCTCGCTGCCGGCGTCGGAAACTCCGAACTTAGCCTCAAGTGCATCCCACATGTGAAATTATCGGCAAATAAACGATAAAAAATGACAGATCAATAACAAAAGACACAAGATTTAACGTGAAAAATCTTTTTAAGATAGGAGAGAAAAAACCACGGGCGTCAGTTAGCAAATTTCCACTATATCGGATGAGGTTATAACGCGAACGACGGCTTACAGGAAGTATATATAAAGGCGAAACCCCAAAAGGAAGGATGACGATCCATACTGCGGGGGTGTTGGAAATTTGGTCATAATTCGACATATTTTGATCTAAAATATTAAGATAATAAACATGACATACACAATGAGAAGCGATCTAGTGATAAGGCTAAACATAAATATGAGCATGCTTAAGGTAAAATAAGCATAGACATCGTTGACATTCACATAGGATTGAAATCCTATGGATAACATTGTGAACATGTGAATAACAAGATGTAGAATCTTATACCCAGAGAACGGTGCAGAAGATGTTGAGGCATTCGTATTGCCTCCGTTGATGTTGTCTCCTCCGTTCTCTCCAATAGAAGCCATGGTGAAGCAGAAGCAGAGGAAGATGCAACGTTGTCGTCGAAGAACGAAGAACAGGAGCAGTCGCGCTTGAAGCGCTACCCAAAAACTTGATCGCCCGCCTACCCGTGCAGGTTCTCAAGCGGACGGAGTTCCGGAGGCACCTGCTCGTCCCGTACACCTGTGCGCGCAGGTGAACAGAACTGGGGAAGGATTCTGCAGCTCAGGAACAGAGGAGGAGGAACTCGGAGTGCAAGAGTCAAAGAACTTCTCCGGTCCTTCTGGTCATTGCGGAGTATATATATGCGAGCGCGAGAATAATGTTCGGAGTCATCAACCGCGGTGTTTAATTTCGTAACCGACGCGCTTGTTAATACGGAATCAATTCACGGCGTTTAATTCCGTAACCGACGGAATCAATTCATGGTGTTTAATTCCGTAACCGAGGTGTTCATTGATACGAAATCATATATATGCAAGCGCGAGAGTAACGTTCGGAGTCATCAACCGCGGTGTTTAATTTCGTAACCGACGCGCTCGTTAATACGGAATCAATTCACGGCGTTTAATTCCGTAACCGACGGAATCAATTCACGGTGTTTAATTCCGTAACCGACGTGTTCCGACATGTTCATTGATACGAAATCAATTCTTCGTGTTTATTACCGTCTGTTACAAAACGAGAGAGCGCGGCAGCAACAGTTGTCTGCCTCGCCTCGCCTCGCCCCGCCTTGTTGTCCGCGCACCATCTCAACCGGTCAACAGAGACTCTCCACTAGCTCTGTATTTAAGTTGAGACCTCTTCACTTAGATTTCCAAGGTGGTATTATTACCCATAACACTTAATGTGGGCCAATGGAATTTATTAGGATTTAATTGAGCCTAGCCTATTAATCTAACAGGGGGCTCCCCCCTTCCCCCCCCCCCCCTCCGGGTGCAGGAGTCTAACACAATGGGCCGCCCCAAACCTCCGGCAACATGCCTTCGCTTCGTTCCGTCCAAAGTTAGCCTTTATATTTATGTAAATGAATTTGAATCACAACTCAACATTAGAAAAGGAGTGAAATATCTTATTTTATTTTGTTATAGTTGAACTTAAATTTGGAATATATGATAAGAGATGAAGTTCAAGCCGAACCTATAACCCGAGAACCTTTTAGATAGAAAAGAGATGTTACAATGTAACCATAGCGATTACAATGTAGTGTAAACAAGTAGAAAGAGGATGATGACAAGATCATTAACTCGTAACGGCTAGGTGATATATTGATTGAGAAAAATGCCTATAATTAAAGTTTAGGAGATTTAGGCTTCAAGTGAATCTCATTAATAATATTATGTGTTTCTATGTTCCTTAGGTGATTAATAATTAAAGTGATCGAAAAGATGTTTAGCAATATCCTCTGACTTTCATACTCGTAATAGTGTATGCAGCCAGAACCGGATTCCCGGCAGCCGGCAAGCCAGCCAGCCAGCCGTTGGGCGCGAGCACAAGTACGAAATCTTTTTCGAACAGTGACGCGGATGACGAATATATATACCACGCGTTACGATAAACAGATAAGAAGATTTTGCTTGGGTTTTCTGTGAGGGCAACGGGGGAGCACTGCTTTTTCTGGCCGAGCAAACCTACAAATATGCCAATCCAATCCGGATGAGGAATCAGTCTATATGAAAACACATCAATCAAGCTCTGATCTTCTTTAATTACACGGACACCATGACCACCAGATTCCCATCGAAGCTCCATCCAAAGTTTTTCCTCCAATATTTCTCTTCTGGACAAGCCATGTGTTTGGACACTTCTGGTACTAGCATAGTTTGGACAAGATCACAAATAAGCCATGTTAATTTGAGTCAACTGACTAATGCGCATGCTCGTGTTGTACTAGTGTGTTTTGTCAGAGAGAGGGCACCCACAAAGCAACCACTGACCACTCACTTTGCCAAGCAATGCGTCTTTTTCCACTGAGACCAAGGATGAATTCACAATTTGGAAGGAAATTAAAAGCGCTGATTAGATTAAGCGGCTGCGTAACATGTGCCCACGCGCGCCGCGCGCGTGCGGAGGTTAAGCCGGCGCGTGCCCCTCGGGTGCCCAGCTGGCACTCTCCTCCACCGTCCGATCCCACCCACGGACGGCCACGATTCCCCTAGCCGAGATGAACCGAGTAATCAAGCCACTAAAACCCCAGCTAATAACTATAAGTACGAGGTGGGAAAAAAAATGGAGACGCGAATTGGAATATAAATAGAGGCGCGCCGCGGTCAAGTGCTACCATCCAAATCGAATCCCCGAAAGCGTTACTACCTTCCTCTCCAGATACTGGCAAATTCTTTTTTTTACAAATCATTCGCAGCTAGCTTAGCTCGCTTTGCTTGTAGTGGCGACTTGTGAGGCGGAGCCGCGGAGGAGGAAGGAGATCGAAGCTAGGGCGAGATGGCGTCGTTGAAGTCGCCGGTGGCGGCGGAGGAGCAGGCGGCGACGGCGGCGGCGGCGGCGAAGGGGGAAGGGGAGAGGTGCCCGGTGGAGGAGGTGGCGCTGGTGGTGCCGGAGACGGACGACCCGACGACGCCGGTGATGACATTCCGGGCGTGGACGCTGGGGCTCGCGTCCTGCGTCGTGCTCATCTTCCTCAACACCTTCTTCACCTACCGCACGCAGCCGCTCACCATCTCGGGGATCCTGGCCCAGATCCTGGTGCTCCCCGCGGGGCAGTTCATGGCCGCCGTGCTGCCCAGCCGCGAGGTGCGCCTCCTCGGCGGCCGCCTCGGCAGCTTCAACCTCAACCCGGGGCCCTTCAACATCAAGGAGCATGTCATCGTCACCATCTTCGCCAACTGCGGCGTCTCCTACGGCGGCGGCGACGCCTACTCCATCGGCGCCATCACCGTCATGAAGGCGTACTACAAGCAGTCCCTCAGCTTCCTCTGCGCCCTCCTCATCATCCTCACCACACAGGTCTCCCTCCACACCTACTCCGGTTTTACGCATGGTTTAATCTTTCGGTTTGCACGTTTATACCAAAATTTCGGTCCGAAAATTCCAAAATTTTAGTCAAATTTAAACAAAATATTGTCAAATTCAAAATCAATTAAAAATTTGGTCGAAATAATATCATATGGGTCCGAAATGACGTTGCGGAAATTTGAACCCTGAGTTTACGTAGCACCTTAATTGAATGCTTAATTAGTTAATTAATCACAAGAAACTATCAGGAGAACCACTTTAACCATGTCTTTTTCTCTCAGTTCGATTGCTTGCTTGTTGCTTCTAGTACTAAGAAATAAGAATTGACTCGTGTCTTCTTTTTTTTGGCGAATTTGTCGCGCGATTGCGACTTGTATGTGTTTCCTCCAAAAGATGTGACAAATACTGAACCAATCAGACGTTCTTGCGTTGCTTTATCTCGCGTACGAGTTGCCACCAATCATGCAGCGTTGAAGTTGAAATTGAAAGAAAACCTCATGTTGGCATATAACGTCACCGTGAATCCATCCATGTACTAGGAGGCCCTACAAATAATTGGCGTGATTTTGTTCGTCTAGCCTGCGGCTGCATGTGCCTCTTGCAAATTTCGTATTAGTGGGCAACTTCAGCATTCCTGTCGGATTGCTGGCACTAGATGCAAAAAAGATTGGGTATCTGGTGACGGATGGTCCGTGCACGAGTCAAAACTAAGCAGTACCCAATCTTTCTTGCATCATAATTAGACCAGTCGTTTAACTAATCTAGCCCAAAGTAAAAAAGGAAACAGTATAGTTAACTAATCATGAACAAGAGTTATTCTCACGCAATTTGATAGGAGTGCACTGTGAATCTAGAAAAGCTATACTGTTACTTTTATAAAAAAATTCTAATAACTATTTAGAAGGCATGAAAGCAAAGAGAACATCAACTCGAGAGATGAAAATTCATATCGTGGTAGCACAGCTAAGTGACGTCATGCTTGGCTTGCTGCATGCAGATACTGGGCTATGGTTGGGCCGGGATGCTGAGGAGGTACCTGGTTGACCCGGCCGACATGTGGTGGCCATCGAATTTAGCCCAGGTCTCACTCTTCAGGTAATTAATTAATCACGTCGTAAATCTCTCAGCTAAGCAAGATCAGTCAGTTAATTATGCAGGCTAATTAATGATCTCTGTGAGTACATGCAGGGCGTTGCACGAGAAGGAGGGCGGCGATGGCGGGAAGGGGTCGTCGTCGAGGGGCCCGACGCGGATGCGCTTCTTCCTCATCTTCTTCTTCGCGAGCTTCGCCTACTACGCGCTGCCGGGCTACCTGCTCCCCATCCTGACCTTCTTCTCGTGGGCGTGCTGGGCGTGGCCGCACAGCATCACGGCGCAGCAGGTGGGCTCCGGCTACCACGGCCTCGGCGTCGGCGCCTTCACGCTGGACTGGGCCGGCATCTCGGCGTACCACGGGAGCCCGCTGGTGGCGCCGTGGTCGTCCATCGCCAACACCGCCGCCGGCTTCGTCATGTTCATCTACCTCATCGTGCCGCTCTGCTACTGGAAGTTCGACACGTTCGACGCGAGGAAGTTCCCAATCTTCTCCAACCAGCTGTTCACGGCGTCCGGGCAGAAGTACGACACCACCAAGGTGCTGACGAGGGAGTTCGACCTCAACGTGGCGGCGTACGAGAGCTACGGGAAGCTGTACCTGAGCCCGCTGTTCGCCATCTCCATCGGGTCCGGGTTCCTGCGGTTCACGGCGACGATCGTGCACGTGGCGCTGTTCCACGGCGGGGACATCTGGAGGCAGAGCAGGTCGGCGATGAGCTCGGCGGCGGCGAAGATGGACGTGCACGCCAAGCTGATGCGGCGGTACAAGCAGGTGCCGCAGTGGTGGTTCCTCGTGCTGCTCGTCGGCAGCGTCGCCGTGTCGCTGGTCATGTCGTTCGTGTACAGGGAGGAGGTGCAGCTGCCGTGGTGGGGGATGCTCTTCGCCTTCGCCCTCGCCTTCGTCGTCACCCTCCCCATCGGCGTCATCCAGGCCACCACCAACCAGGCACGCATCCATCCATCCATCGATCTCACCATGAATCGTCGTCGTCGATCTCTGATTGTGTTTGAAAACTTGTGGTGGTTGCAGCAACCGGGGTACGACATCATCGCGCAGTTCATGATCGGGTACGCGCTGCCGGGGAAGCCGATCGCGAACCTGCTGTTCAAGATCTACGGGAGGATCAGCACGGTGCACGCGCTGTCGTTCCTCGCGGACCTCAAGCTGGGGCACTACATGAAGATCCCGCCGCGGTGCATGTACACGGCGCAGCTGGTGGGCACGGTGGTCGCCGGCGTGGTGAACCTGGCGGTGGCGTGGTGGATGCTGGGCAGCATCGACAACATCTGCGACGTGGAGGCGCTGCACCCGGACAGCCCGTGGACGTGCCCCAAGTACCGGGTCACGTTCGACGCGTCGGTGATCTGGGGGCTCATCGGCCCCGCCCGGCTGTTCGGCCGCCACGGCCTGTACCGCAACCTGGTGTGGCTGTTCCTCGCCGGCGCCGTGCTGCCCGTGCCGGTGTGGCTGCTCAGCAGGGCGTTCCCGGAGAAGAAGTGGATCGCGCTCATCAACATCCCCGTCATCTCCTACGGGTTCGCCGGGATGCCGCCGGCGACGCCGACCAACATCGCGAGCTGGCTCGTCACGGGCACCATCTTCAACTACTTCGTGTTCAAGTACCGCAAGGGGTGGTGGCAGAAGTACAACTACGTGCTGTCGGCGGCGCTCGACGCCGGCACGGCCTTCATGGGGGTGCTCATCTTCTTCGCCCTGCAGAACGCCCACCACGAGCTCAAGTGGTGGGGCACGGCGGTCGACCACTGCCCGCTCGCCTCCTGCCCCACCGCGCCGGGGATCGCCGTCAAGGGATGCCCGGTGTTCTGAGCTCGCCGGCCGGAGCTGCACACGGTGGTGTATGTAGGTAGCAAGAATTTGGGTTTGGATTGGGGAAAAACCATGAATTCAGCCTGGTGTCAGTTAACTGATACACTCCTAATAGTTGTCAGCTGTTATCTCCTGTGTGATGAGTGTAACAAATTGGCTTTCTGCAAGGAAATGATATAGTACAGCTAGTTCATATAAGATCATGCCATTCTGGAATATGCTGAAACAGAGATGTGAGAAGAAGCAGTACGCGTTATTCATTATTGAAGAAAGATAATTGAAAAATTAAAAATCAGCAATGGAACAGGCAAGAATATGATGCCGTCAGAAACTTAATATTAGCATCACGAATCCACAACAATGGAGCAAAGATGAAAATGCAAAAGCACACCATTGACAGAAGCAGAGTGATAGAAACTGGAGTTGCACTCAGGTAGCAAGCATTTGGGTTAGGGTTGGGAAAGACCATGAATTCATCCTGGCATCAGATAACTAATACAGTCATTATAGTGTCACCTCCTGTGTCTTTAGTGTAATAATTTGGCTTTTTTTTTCTGCAAGGAAATACTATAGGTAGTTTATATAAGATCATGTCAATCTGAATATGCTGAAACAGAATTCTGCTAGTAGTTAATCATCAGAGATGAAGCAGTACTGTAGTATTATAATTGAAGAGAGATAAACGAACAACTCAAATCAGCAATTGAACAGGAAACAATATGCCGTCAGAAACTTAATATTTCTACTAGCGTGAATCCACAACAACGAAATAAAGAGGAAATATGTAAAAACACAACATTGACAGAAGCAGAGTGATAGAAACTGGAACAGAGCATATGATAGGTACCTACCATATGCGATCCTTGTAATCAGCAATGGCACCATCCCTTACAATTGCAAGCTCGTCAGTTGTCGCCATCAGTACAGAAGGACAGGGACATCAGATAGGCACCTTGTGGCCGTGAAACCAACTGCACCCTGGATGGTTCAGAGTGGCAGTTCAAAGATCTCGTCTGCTCTCGCAACAATGTGCTTCCTGCAGATCCATGCAATGTGGCCGTCATCTCTGTACCTAACGCGCCACAGACCAAATCTCTGTGCTATGTCCATCCCTGTCAAAATCCCTTCACCTTTCAAGAAATCAACAAGCCACTGTCTGGCCGTTTTCATATCCTCCTCCATGTCATTTGTGCCACTCTGGCTGCCGTTATTCCTCGCTTTTCCATACATTGCCGCTGCGCCTAATGCCCCCAATGATAAGGCTGATGTGGTTGCACCATACATGACTGACGAGTCCAGCAAGTGCACTACCTCCCTGCTCAGGTCAGGTATCATCTCCCCCATCCCGACAATGAAATGCGCCCCGATCTTCAGAGCAAAGGTCAACAGTTTCATGAACTTGCTCATGTAAGGCAGCAAGGATTGCACTGCCCGGTTATCTACCTGAATCAGATCGCACCCGACTTGATCCTCCAACACATGCATTTCTTGTCGGAACTCGCACAGCATGTGTACCCGTAGGGACCGCATGCCAGGCAGTATTCTTGTGACAAGCTTCTTGGAACGGCTGTCCAAGCTTACAAGATAGAACAGCTGAGGAACCTTTCTATCCTCCAGCTGAATGCTGTAGTTCATTACATAGTCCATTTTCCTGTGGAGTTCAGTCACAAGGTGATACTCGTAGTACCTCAGCCTTGCAATTTCCTCCTTCAAGTCCTGGATTCCTTGTTCTATTCTCTTCAGTCTTTGGAGAACCATCTCAACACCTTTGGCAATGCCTAGTATGGAGGGATCAACCGCATCCGATTCAGCAATAGTTTCGGATCGTTGCAGATTGTCTGGGGTCACTGCAAGTTCAGTTGCAAGATGCTGTAAATCATAGTACCTACGATGCAAAACATCATGGAAGTCATCGTCTGATAGAAGATCTCTAGCATGATCTAATCTTGACATTAAGATGACCCTTTTATTGTTTTCAACTGCACTCCAGGTATGTTGATAATCGTAAATACTTTCTGCCGGCAATGACAGCAGAATGTGCTTAATTTTTTTGACAGGTAGCAGCTGAGTTGTACGGAACCTTTGTGGTATGAGATATTTCACACAGTCAGGTCTGATAATGCTTTCCTTGAATGTCATACTGGGAGACAGATTTAGTATAGTTGTGATTACTGACTTGTGCAGAAGCCTCACCATGTCTGTAACATTTCTAGTGGAGCATGCAAGTACATCTATGGATGAGCCCAACTTCATTCCCAGCTCAACCCTTACATGGACACCATCGATCACCATATAAATAAGGTTTTTCTCCAAGTTGTAGACTGCTCCTTGCTGATTTCCTGGGCACATGATTTTATTGTGCAGACGGACCTGGAAGGAAGATAATTTTTTTAGAAAGTTGGATAGTTATAGTAATCGACTTAATCATATCCAGCTGCGCTCTGTACATATCTCTAAATAACAGAACTATCCCTTTGGAAGCAATGTAGTAGTTACAGTTACAGTATGTTTTACCTGTAGCCTTGGAAAGAAGTCATCTGTCAGAAACATGTGTGTATCTTCACATTCCATATGCCTTCCAACATATCTACACTCTGACATGGTTAACTGCCACCGTTGAGTCCCTTCTTTTCTTTCCTCAAGCATAGCTGGTACTAGAAGTAATGTGTTTGGGTTCCCAGGGTCTTGTTCATAGCATAGTTCAAGTTTCAACAACATATTAATGATATCACCAGATTGCAAGGATGCACCGGCTCTCCAGTTTGATCTTTGAATTTGATTACACAGCTTCTCTTGCAGAATCTTCTCCAGATCTTGTTTGCGGACAAAACCACTATTTTCTATCTTGATGGATTTCAATGCACCTAGTTGGCTGAGTATATCTTGACGGAACCATTCGCAGTTCATTATCAGCACTCCAAGCTCCTCAAAAAATATTATTTCACCTAAATCATGCAGTGACTTCGCAACGGCACGTCTTCTTGTGTCTAATTTCTCCGCATTATCATGCCTTGATCTCAACCTTAGCACTGGAATGCTGAGCTGACATATCTCGCAGAACTCGGACCATTTGACCACTGATTTATCATTCTTCAATCTCCAATTATGCAAATACTTAACCAAATCATTGCATACTTCATAAACTTGAGGAGCTTGTTGGAGAACTGTCTTTGTTGTCTTTCGCAAGTGATGGGTGAGCTTACTTACTGAAACCTGTGATCTTGAGTCTATCACAAAAACAGTGGGGTAAATTTCAGCATATGAACAGAAGTTTTCTCTGAGTCTTTGTACAGTTGCAACGATCAATTGTAGCCCTTCTGCTAGATGAGATACCTTATCATAATGTGTGAGAACTATCGTAACACAGGGTATAAATGAGTGCGACACTCTTCTCCTATAATTTGAAACAATAATCTTCAACCAGTATATCAGCTCCTGTTCAATCACATCTATGTTTTTTGGATATTTATCAGCAGGCTTTCCAATCAAACTAGATACAATCATGAAAATCCTTGGACCACCATGCACAACAAACATGAAATCATGCAAGGCAATACTTTCCTCAGATCCACCAATATTACACATAGTCAATTTTGTGTTGCCATCGAAAATAATATTCATCCCATTCTCATTGGCGTGTGACATTTGCTCAATTGGAGTCTTTGAAGTTCTTATTTCATCCATGCGAGGCAATTTCATTGAATTCATGCAGTGCTTTATGGAGCTACACAGAGTGCTTTTACCTGCAGGATCATTGAAAAGCAAGCAAAATGAATCAACGTTCGTATGCTAGAGCTGTGGTAAAGGTACAAACATTATATAGCACCAAGCAAGAAATCAACTAAATTTAGGTCTACAGAAGGGTAGGTTTCATTTGAATGCCATCCAGACTCCAGCAGAACAAATTGAAATAGTTTAAACTTTAAACAGCAAATTGACAAGTTAAAACAAAGAGCTGAACACGACAAAACTATAGATATAATTGCCTTATTTCTATCTATAGATTACAAAGAGGAGTGAATAGTGGACAACGCCAAGGGTACCTGATAATTCTTGGCCACAGAGAAAAACTTGGCAGCAAGTAGGTGCACTTAGTGGCAAATCAAGCAAATCATTTGGTACAACCGAACTCCCATTCTGACCAAGTTTCTCATAAATTTCTCTGCTCTTACCAGCAACATGCAGAGGAGTTTCATGCAGGTCAATTTCTTCAATCCAAGGATTGACCTGCAACATGCCCATAATGGTCTGCAAGACTAGTTCCCCCTCGACTCCTCTGCAACCTTTCAATGATAGGTTTCGGAGAGTAGTATTCCTTTCTAAGCTTGTAAAGATTCTGACAACATCATTTGGCCTCAAGCTTACATCATCGTATATGGCCAACTGAAGTAGGCTCTGATTCGTCTCCAACATCTGCAAGATTGCTGTTATGCCATATCTTCCTATATTTGTTTGCCGTCCACCAAAACTCAAAACCTTCAAAGTGAGATTGGCTTGTCTCTGAAGTGGTGAAAATGTACTCAGTGGGCACAATAAATGCTCCAACCCAACTCCACCAAAGCAATTTCCATCCAAACTCAAGCTCTCCAAATAGCTGTTCTTGAAGAGGCCTGCAGCTATATACACAACAGCTTTGTCCCTGAGGCAACACTTGGTGAGCTTGACAGTTTTCAGCATCCTATTCCGCTCAAGGACTCCTCTGAGCTCTTTGGTCCACTTGGACTTTAATGGTACACCTGACATGTCCAATGTTGTCACTGTGGTGTTCCATGCCATAGCACAAGCAATCCTTTGTAGGCCTGTGGAATTAATATTGTTATAAATCCTCAAGCTTCCAGTTCCAGCCTGAAATTCAGCGATTTTACAACTGTTCATGCCACCTGTAGTATCACGACAGCGTCCCCATACATGCACCTCCACCCTGCGGCTGCGTGCAAGCACAGCAGAGAAAATTGGGGCTGCTGCAATGGAGCTATTGTCAAGGATGACCAACAGCTTCAACACACAATTTACCTCAATCATCTTTGAGAGTTCTTCGGCTCCCTTAGCACCTATGGAATCATCCAATAGCTGGACCTCTTCCACGCTCCTGTTGTATGCCAAAGCTGAAGCTAGCAGTTTGGCTCCAGATGCTCCAATTCTACACTCAGAAAAAACAATTGCCTTGATGGTGTTATTCCTTTGGATCATTTCTGATAGTGGGACTAAAGCAGCTGATGATTTTGTGCCAAAGACATTCTTTTGGAATTCTACCTGCTTCACACTTGAACCAGGGCCTAAAAATGAACACAGGAGTTGCACCCCCTCAGTTTGCCATTCAATACCATGAAATAGTAGGTTCACCACATTGCTATACATCTCCTTGTGCTCCAAAAGACGATGAAGCAACTTGTGCAAAAAATTGACACCATTGTGATCTGTACATGCATGAACTCTTACCAATCTCTTGCTTTCCATGGACATTCTTGATCCCACGTTTGTCGGAACCTGGTAGAACGCAATGCTATCCACATCCTTGTAATCCTGCAAATCAATCTCTGTGACATCCATGTCCTTTTGATTGAATGATAATTTTCTTGTGATCATCTTGTCACCCATGCTCAGAGGCGACGCTGTAGAAGAGTAGAACAAGGAAGAGAAAGCAAATATGAAGATAGTCTTTTACATGCAAGGAAGATGTATATAGGTATCAAAGGAGGTTTTGGCAGATCAATGTCGCATATTACAACTGGAAAGAATGTTTTGAAAAGATGAGTTGCATGGACATGCATCAGATTCCCAGCTTGTCAAGCAAGCATGATAAAGAAAGGAACTACCTTTATCTTGCTTTGCTGTCCTGAAGAGGAATGACTAGTGAATCAAAAAAGGTAAAACGGCAATGTACAGCTGTGCAGGAATCAGAATAAAGAAAATTGTAAGGATAAACATCTTCAGAAGCAACCATCGGATTATTTAGGTAGTTTCATCTGCTAAAAACATAAAGTTAACATCTGGAAAACAAAATCATAGTTTTGTCTGGATTCTCGATGCTATACATGACCAAACCATACATATGCTCTATCCGCCCATCCTACCTATGTGAAGCCCACCGAAACATCAACATGCACTTTGTAAACATCAGCACTCACTATAAAAAAAACAATATATTTTGTGTTGATGTTTTTTCATTGGCATCATCCAGAAAACAAAACCCAAAAAAAAAAAAAAATCTCCCCATTGTCTTCATGTAACTAAAAGCAAATGGGTGCTTTAATGGAACTGTTTCTTCTTTATTGTCTTATTATATTGCGTTTGGCAGCATCATTTTTGCTTCATATAAAGGGAAGTTAGATCCTCAGATTTGCGACTGAAGTAAGGAATAATTGCAGGATGCTAGAGAAGCAAAGTATATTAGAGTCCACAATCATTGACCATTATACCAACAAATGGACTTCGCACAGAATCAAGCTAATCACTTGTAGATCTGTTCTGTCTCAAAGTGTTAGTGCCTAGAAGGTGAAAGAAAACAAAATGTGTATTTCCATACCGCCAAATGCAGGCAGGGTCAAGAATTGGGATCCAATGAAGCAATCGGCAACAAGGGTGATACTGCTGCTTTGTTTGATCCTCCACTTCCTTGGAACATCAGCTCAGCAAGGTAAGGGCATAATACCTAAGTTCTGGACCAGAAGGCTCATGAGTTCTCTTGCCCCCCCCCCCCCCCCCCCCTCTTCTTTTTTTAAGTTATGTCTATGATTATCTCACTGCTGTCTCCACCCAAATTTAATGTAATGTTCACACTATAAGCAAGATCTTAGATTCTAGACTAAAGTTGGTAGAGTGAACCTGAAAAACAATGAGAATTCCTGAAAGTGAAAATCTGCTGACAAATGCTAAACCAACAGAGTCCATAACCAAGAAATATTTCTATAATTTGGGTCAACATAAGGGAAAAGAATGTGCGTGCATATCTGGAGTGAGCATATTTGGATCAAAAATTTTAAGAAGATGTGCAAACTAAGAGACATTGCTTGACAATGCTCTCATACATATTGAAGAAATTGACACGACTTGTGCAATACAGGATTAGCATGGTAGAGGGAATGCTCTAGGGTGAGACAAGCTTTGGAACCTTGGATGCAGCAACTTCAATGCCATTCCCACTCAGATGCATATGGTAGTAATGAGATGCATTTGAACTATAACTTTTTACTAGAGCTTATACCGCAAGCTCTGCACGTATTAATACTGCCAATGTTTCTTCCATAATGATATCAATTGCTCAAACATTCCTTAAGTATCTCTGAACATGGAAAGTGAGGGAAATTATAGCTGACATTTTAAGTCATGTCTCCCACAGAGATGATCAAACCTTAGAAAATTGAGTAATTGCTTCTTACCCTCTAAATGCAAGCAGAGGATCCCAATTGGGAGAAACAATGGTGCATAGCAGATCAGCAAACTCCAGATGATGTACTGCAACAATCTCTCAGCTGGGCATGTGGTCCCGGTGGTGCAAACTGCACGATGATTCAACCAAATAAATCTTGTTATTTTCCCAATAATGTCAAAGACCACGCATCCTATGCCTTCAACAGCTACTGGCAAAAATTCAAGAAACAAGGTGGTTCCTGCTACTTCAATGCAGCTGCAATGGTCACTGACCTGGATCCAAGTATGTTTGCCCTCTGAAACTCTGATACTTCACTGGCCTATTATTAGAAGCACTTTTTTTGCTGGTACATACATTACTAGCATTGTAGCAAGAACAAAATGCAGAACATGCATATCCGTACAAAAGAAAAGCTCATGCATACTCATGACCCAGCAGAAGGGGACATGTTGCAGAACAAAAAGGGAGAAATAAACCCTCTATACAAAAAATAAGACTGTTCTGACATTCTGTGCAAGGAATTTCTTCATTTACTGTTTGTTAGGTAGCTTGTAAAAATTATAGTATATTATAGCTACACATTCAATACATCTACAATCCCTGAAAAAACTTGCATATCATTTTTACAGAAACCAGTTAACCTTTTTCCTTTAATGTGTATGTGAGGTCATTTATTTTAGATACAGTTGTAATTATTCCAATTGCATGCAGAAAACTCTGCTCTTTAGAATCAGGAAACATCTTACTCAGAGCATGGATAACACCAAAACATGATTACTTATGTTGTCTACTAATACGAACATCAATCATTGTTAATATTATGTCAATCACTTCATGCCATCTTGCAGGTCATGATTCGTGTCATTTTGAAGTGGTTCCCTGATACACCAATGAGTAAAGCACAGAAGAAGAAAACTTCCTTGTTAGCGCGGTTTCTTTCCCTGGTCATTCAGTAAATGAAAATGAAAAATATGCTTGACAGATAGTTTGTCTTTATGGAGACTACATTACTTGGAACACGAGAGATGAAATGTTCCTCCAATACTTCAAGATATTTTTGTTGTGCAAGTTAACTTCAATAAGAATAATTTCCATTGTTCATACTGCAACTTGTTTTAACGGTAAAGTGAGTGACTGGGACGGTTTCCTACAATGCATTAAAGGGGCCAGACGGCAGACAGGTAGAATATTTTTTTAGATAATGGAATAAAACCTGGTTTCTACATCCAACACGGATGTACAAAGCCAAGACAGCAAGAATATAGTTATAACCCAACATTTAATAGCTACTTGGTCCAGTATTGATTTTAATCAGAAACCCATGAGCAAGACTACAAGCTGATAATTCCAGAGGAAGCAGGTAAAACCATTGCTACACTAAGCAGTGCCCAAATGATTTTAAGCACGACGTAAAGTTGTAAACAACATATGCTACATTTTAGGCATACTAGTTGGAAGCACTGAACCAATCTTACACCGAAGATGAGGACATGGGGTAGATAGAATTAAGACACAGCATTTGTGATGATTTGAGTGACCATGTTTGCAGACCAATAATCAAGGTTAAACAATCAGGATTGCCATGGTACAGGAAATCCATGATTTTAAAGACATGGCTATGAGCCTATGAGATAGCATTAAATACTCCCTCCGACCCAAAATATAACAGCTTTTAGCCTTCAGGACTTGTCCCAAAATATAACAACTTTTTCACTAACATTCTCTTCCCAACCAATCACAACCCTCCACCATTCAATTTTTCCACCTATCTCCACTTCTCATCCAATCACAACCTTCTCACATTTAATTCTACCTTCTTAATAACCATGTTCAACCCTAAAAATCCTTATATTTGGGACGGATGTAGTAGAAGAAATAGTTTCAGTGTCACAATAGGTCGATCATTGAATGTAAGCACCACATCAGAATAGCTAAAGACAATAAAGTGCAACCATCAAGGTACTTTTGGTTTTATTTCATTTCTTTTCTAGAAGGTCATGATAGAGATGCATACGAGTCAATTGCATGAACTGATAGGGCACCAAATACAAAGCATTCAGTAATGTAATACGTTTTCACATGCTAAAACACGATATAATCAGAAGAGCAGACTGGCCCAAGCAGCGATGAACGCAAAGCCACCCAACGGTGCCGTGGAAGAATACTTCCTGTCTTCAAGATAAGCCACAGTGTAGCACCTAAATGAAAACAGACGATAAAATTCCATCAACAACGATTTTGCAGTTCAGATACAATGCAATCGAACCCATTAAGATACTATTTTTTCTCTTCTTTTGCCATTTCCTGATAATTTGGACTAATTTAAAGGAGGAAAAATACACGTACGTTCCAGAGAAGAGAACGATCCCAGCAGTAAGAAGCCCTCCAAACTGCAAGGATGACAAGCACTGAAGAACCCGTGGAAATTGGGAAGCAAAATAGACAACAGTGTGGATAGCAAGTATACTAACGACATCGGGGCGCTTGGTGATGGGAGCCCCGAGCAACGCCGCAGTGTGGACGAGATGGTAGAGGGACGCAGTGTGCCAAACCTGTCGCCATTTTTTACCCCCAAATTGCAAGAATCGGATCAATAAATTGTAACAAAAAGGTCGGGAATAGAACGAATAATCCGGCAAGGATGAACACCAGGGAGCAATCCGAGTACCTCCTTGTACGCGGGGTTCTTGGGGCGGAACATGTGCGCGCCATAGGTGCCAAGTCCAAGGGCAGCAACCCCTGCTCAAACCCAGTCAACCAGTCGCGAGGTTAGGGAAGCAAGAGGAGGAGGAGGAGGAGGAGGACTGGAGGGGGAGGAAGGGGAGGGCAGATTACCGGAGATGGCGGCCACCTTGTGCCACAGGCTCGGATCCTTCATCGCCATGGCCGCCGCCGCCGCCATCTTCTTCCTTGGATCGCCTTCCTTGCTCGCTCGCTTCTGTTCTCTTCGCTCGTCGACTTCACTCTCCACCAGTCGTCGGCTTTGCTTTTTCTCAAGATAACCCCCAGAGAAGTTCTAAATTATGCCAGCTATTTTCTTTACACATGGCCCTGTTATTTTCTCCAACAAAAGTTGGATGAAGATTAAGATTTTCGCGACACGCTTTTTAAACTGCTAAACGGTGCGTTTCGTGCGAAAACTTTATATATAAAAATTGCTCTAAAATATCATATTAATATATTTTTTAAGTTTGTAATAATTAAAACACAATCAATCATACGTTAATACCATCTTATTTTACGTAAAAAACTTAATCTTCATCTTTAGGAGATTTAAACACCACAAGTACTATTTCATTTTCATCACCCCTCTAGTCTACTCCCTCTGTTAAAAAAAATTTCTAACTATGGATGTCAACATGCACTTGTCCAGACATATACTCTAATTAGGATTGAATTTTTTTAACGAAGGATTTATGTCTGTTCTTTTTTGTCAGAATAGAATGGAATGCGCGCACTTCCGAACTCCTGAAAGCTACGATCTTCTTAAAAAAACATAAATTTATTTTCAACTTTGTAATAATTATTTTATTTATTTTTACATCAAATCATCCCGTCCATGCATTTATACCCAGAGAATATAAGGTTAATTAAATTTGTGTCATTATAAATTTATCATAACCTTATAAATTTAATATAAGGTTATGATATATTTAATTAAATATAAGGTCCTATTTGATTCAGCTTAGGTTTATTATAATCTGTATTATTAGGAATAAGTTAAAACAAACAGATAGCTTATTATGATAGATTATTACAATCTATAAGCCATATTACTATAATCTATTAATCTACTTTAAAGGTGCTTTTTTTAGATTATTGGGTGGCTAATAACTAACAAACAGCTTATAATCCAGAAAAACAAACAGCTCATAGCTTATTCTATGTCGGCTTATTATAATTCAGCTTATAGTAATCTGGCTCAATAATCTAGATTATAATAATCTTAAGCTGAAACAAACAGGGCCTAATTCGCAATACCGTGTGAATGTCACTGAAATTTTGTACAAAAAATAAATAGTGCAAGTACTAACCGAGCAATAATTTAATATACTATAGATCATTGCTTTGTTAGTGGTCAGCCACATCCTATATACCTATATAATCCATCACCACTTAGTTTTTGTTTGATTTGCCCCCACACTTTTAATATGCCACGAAAGTAAAGGCTCCATCTTTTACCATATATGGAATTAGCTTTACTAAAATTTAAATTTTAAAACTAAATTTTAAAGTTTTTTCAACGGAGTTTATTTTTTTAACATTGGCTTTTAAAATCGCTTTAGACTCATATATAGAAATCTCACCAACAAATTATCATTATTTGCCAATACTTCATATGGCTTATTATCAGGATATGGCCAACGGATCGGCTGTGTGTTGCCACCACTGGATCCCAACAGGCACAGTGCTTACAGAAAACGGAGCGGTCCATTAGCACGTGATTAATTAAATATTTGCTATTTTTTTCAAAAATGGATCAATATGATTTTTTAAGCAATTTTCGTATATAAACTTTTAGCAAAAAAGCACCGTTTAACAGTTTGAAAAGCGTGCACGCGGAAAACGAGAGTAGGGAGTTGGGAAAGGGGGATTCCAAACACACCTTGTGTTCGCTAAGAACAAGTTCAATAGTATAGCCAACTACTAGCTCCAATTCATCTATAGCAAATATAATAGTTTATTCATATAATAGTTACATACTACACTATTAATATCTGGTCCCATATGTCATACACACTCTACGTCTTGGAATCCGTGCTACAGTTGGCTATAAATCTGTAGCCCGCTGCTCTTCTCTCTCCTTATTTATCTCTTTAAAATATGTTTACAGCTGGCTTATAGTCTGCTATTATACCTGCTCTAAGAGGACAAATAGAGAAGGAATCTTTTGTGTTTTTGTCACATGTTCCCCCGAATTACTAGACAGTTTGTTTTTAAAAAATAAAATTAGGAAAGTTGCTTTAAAAGCTCATATCAATTCATTTTTGAATTTAAAAAAAAAAATCTGATTCACATCGTTTTACATGTCTTCTTCATTTTTTTTCTCTCCCCTTCTTCCAAACACACGCTTAGTATTATAGTGTAGCGAGTCAATTATCATGAGCATAATGGGCTTGTTCGGTTATTGGGGCTGTGGCTGCTCTACAGCTAGCACGAACAGTGCCGCACTCATTATGCACAGCCACAGCCACAGCAGTAGCGGTTACAGCCGGCCTGCTGAATAGGCCCAATGGTTTACTGGGTTTTGTATAACATGTGGCAAGTAACTTATAGTACATATCGAGATTGGTGTCTTCTTGTAGTTTAACGCTGAGACATTTCAATTAAAAAAAATCTTACTAGCTAGTACCAACGTGCGTAACAAACTATGGAGGCCAGTTTAATTATTCTAAAATTAATAGGACCATCTACAATGCTGGATATACATTATGTGCCACTAAGATATGCTACTAGAGCAAAGTGAGGCTTACATATCGGCACCTAATGCACATACAGTATTGCGAAGGAAAGGATTCCCTACATTCAAAACATTACTATGAAAAAAAAAGCTCAATTGCATGTTTATATATAACAAGTTCAGTGCAAAAATTTAGGGCTCATTTGGTTGTAACCAACGTTGTCAAGCCTAACCTTAACCTTAATAAGATGTGGCTAGCAATATAAAGTGTGGGCATTAAGCCACTTAGAAAATCATCGCAAAACGTAGGAACCAAAACCTGACAAGGGCATACCTGATGCTGCTCGTTTCAAAAAAAAAAAAATAGAAAAAAGAAAAACTGACAATGGCATACCTGCAAAAATCACTTGGGCCTCCACGCTGAGGCCTCCCATGGCCCAACTATCCCAACCCAGCCCAACCACTGCACCGATCCGGGCGTCCGGGCGGCCGAAACGGCGAGAAATCCGTCCGTCTCGTCGAAACCTTTTGAACTCCTCCTCGGTGTGCCGCGCCATGCCTGCCCGTGCCCGTGCCCGGCGTGCAGCGCGCGGCGCAGCAAAAAAAAAGTTCCCGACACCAACACTGGCAGCAACGCAGCGTGAAAAGACAGAAAAAAAAGGCAAACCGACCAAATCATCCCAAATCAATCCAATCAACCAACCTACCAAACCCGCATTTTGAATTTCAAACGCCCATCCCCATCCCTCCCGGCCGCCGCTCCACCTCCTCCTCTTCCCTCCTCCCTCCCGGCGAGCACCGAAGGCGAGATAGAGCGAGCGAGCGAGAAGCTATGAGGAAGGCGACCGCGGCGGCGTCGCGCTACGCCTCCTACGACTCGCCGTCGCCATCCCCATCGCCGCGACGCGCCTGCGCCGGCGCGGCGGCGACGCCGGGGTACGGGAGCCGCGCGCTGGTGCCGGCCAGATCCGGCCGCGACCTGCGTGCCCCGGCGGCGCAGCAGCCGACGCAGACGCAGCACGGGAACCTCGGGTCCGTGCTCCGTAGGCTCATCTCGATGGACAAGAAGCCCGCGAAGAACCTCCCCGTCCCTCCCGCCGCCGCTGCCGCCGCCAAGAACGGCAGCGGTGGGAAGCTCCCGGGGTTGTCGCGGAAGCTGTTCCAGAAGGGGTCGTCGGAGCCCAAGAAGAAGGAGCTGACGGAGGTCAAGAACGGCGGGAACACGCGGACGCTCGCCATGGTGCTGCGCAGCGAGCGGGAGCTCCTCACCCAGAGCAAGGAGCAGGAGGACGAGATCGCCGCGCTCCGCCTCCAGCTCGAGCAGAAGGACACGGAGGTACAGACACGCACCGACACACACACACACACACACACACACCTCCTCCCCTCTCCTCTGCTCCCCCCTGTGAATGCCACTGTGTTCTTACTGCCATTTCGTCGAGCAGGTTGAGCGCCTCAAGGACCTGTGCCTGCGGCAGCGGGAGGAGATCAGGACGCTCAAGGACGCCGTGCTCTTCCCGGACACGCAGCCGGACCGCCACCTCCGGGATGAGATCTCCACGCTCACGGGACAGATCCAATGCCTTGCCGAAGAGCTCGCGCAGGCACGTTCTTGACGATTTTGCAAATGCCGTCACTTCACTAATTCTAGTTACCCACCTAACTAATCTTTCGCCTGCAACGGCTTCACTATGTACAGGTTAAGGCCGATAAACACACTCCGAGGTCATGTTTTGATGATGAATACTGTTCTTCCCCAAGAACCCCGGTGCTTAATGAGGAGACTGCTTTCTCTCTGGTAATTTTCTCTTGCTCCACCATTCGTCTGCTACAATTATAATGTATACGTTAAGAAATACTGAATTATGTTAGTGCCAACTGGTTTGCGATATTCATTTTCTTCTGGAAATTGACAATCCGCAATGCAAAGGTAGTGCCTTGGCTCATTTGTTACTGACATTTTTGAAAGTCCCATACTCTCATTCTTGTCCTGTTCTTTACATTAGATAAGGTTAACTCAAATTGATCGGCGGGCTGTCGCCTGTGTAGCAAAAAGGAATTACCCTATCCTTTTCACTACACAGGCGACAACCCGCCGATCAATTTGAGTTAACCTTATCTTATTCCTTTTCGCAATGTACTCATTGAGTATGTGACAGCAAAGAAACCAATAGGCCTTTTGTTCTTTATAGTTAACACAAAAGCTCTCCTTTTTAGCAAGCACCTGTATCACTTAACCAGAAGGCACCTATAGATCCCAGTGCAGATGTAGTAGACAAATCACTGATAGCGAAAATTGCCGGTTTGTAGTCTACACTGTCTCACGTTTTGACATATATTCTGTCATGGGGGCAATGCAACATATATTGACACACACATTCTTGACCTCACTTTGCTGATTACTTAGTTATTTCTGATTTTCAATACATACTCTTCACCTAAGTGATAGTTTGCAAACAAAATATGCAGAAGCTATTCGTTACATTTTTTTATGGTTAAATAATTTGGCCATAGATTTAAGTCTTATCTCTCCTGCAAACTATCAATTTCATCTTCCTTTTCTTTTATTAAAAAGTTCCTCTAACAACATATAGCCTACATGGCAACGGACTACTGTAGTGCTACTTGTAATAGAAACTAGAAAGTACCATAAAGGCGCCCCTGTGCATGCCAGTTATTATTGTGCCATCAACAAGTTCACTAAGGGTGTGTTTAGTTGGGGAAAAGGAAATTTTTGGATGTCACATCGAACGTTTGACCGGATGTCGGAAGGGGTTTTCGGACACGAATGAAAAAACTAATTTCAGAACTCGCCTGGAAACCGCGAGACGAATCTTTTGAGACTAATTAAGCCGTCATTAGCACATGTGGGTTACTGTAGCACTTATGGCTAATCACGGACTAATTAGGCTTAAAAGATTCGTCTCGCGATTTCCTCCATAACTGTGCAATTAGTTTTTCTTTTTATCTATATTTAATGCTTCATGCATGTGTCCAAAGATTCGATTTGATGCTTTTGGGAAAAATTTTTGGGGAACTAAACGGGCTCTAATGCTGTTTGCTGTCAACGCAGGAATGTAGCATTGGAGAAGATGATACACCAAACTACGGTAGTCCAGATGAAATGTTCAGCAAGGATCTTAATCCTTGCCTAACTCCATGCATCTCCAAGAGTAAATCCGAGGTACTCAGGCCGGTCTTGGCACAACTTTTACTCTTCTACTAAACCTGTCCATTTATACCATGAAGAATTGCCTTCTCCTATGATCTTATTTCTATCCACAAGCCAGAGCAAAGTGTGGATTCTTTTTCTCATTCAAATCATGAACATGAACAGGAGTACGAGCAATCGATCAATTCTCAACGCAGCAGCAGAAAGGCCGGTCTGGACAGCCTCTCCTGCGGTTCCCGTAGCAGGCCAATGTCGAAGAGCTCTGATCATCACAAGCCTACCTCAGGCACCAACAGCAAGCGGCGAGTATACAGATCCGACCAAGACAAGTTCCATCAGAACCTGTTCTAGCTTTGCCGTTTACCACGGTCTTTCCCGGCCTCAATCACGCTTCCCCAGCAGTCTCCCCTGTGAAATATTCACAAGCGTGTGGACTCGTTTGGTCCATTGATACACGTCTCGAGTTGTTGTAATGGCGTCTTGGTTTGTGGTTTGCTGCTTTGCAGTGTATGCTTGCCCCTGCTGTTTCGAATGCTTGTCTAAGTTATGTGGATAAACTGTGTCTTGAGAAGAGGAAATAGCAGATGATGTTTTGCTTGGATTAAGGCGATACCTCTTTTTCTAATTTTTGCAATTAAGGCCAGAATATGGCAATTTGAACGATGAAGTGCAATGCGGTAGTTGATGTGTGGTGTGTGTCAGATCAATCTGACGGTTGAGTTGTTATTCGGAGAAATTTGATTCTAGGAATATATCTTTGTTTAACATATTTCAGAATTATGATGAAAATGATTGAACTACTCAATTTCGGAATACACTTCTGGCTGTCGGAACTGGAACAAGTCAAGAGTTCAAATCTTGTTTCATCCTCAGTCATCAGATCTTTCTCTAGGCGTTTGGGGGGGGGGGTGGGGGGAGGGGGGATTAATCGCAAGTGAAAAAAAACCAGAGCCGTCAGATCTGGAACGGACGGTCCAGATCTCAGGTTACCGAATACTAGTACTACTAGTACAATCTCTCTCTCTCTCTCTCTCTTCCCCCGGTTTCCTCTCCGTGTCGCGATCTGCGATGGTCGTCTCGTCCGCGACACCCCGGCCCCAATTCCAACACGCGTGCCCAGCCGCAGCAGATCTCTCCCCAAATTCCCCAATCCAAATCCGCTCTCGCCTCGCCCCGATCGATCCCCTCGATTCGATTCGATCCCGCTCGATGCGAGTGGAGGCGGCGGCGGCGCAGGCCGTGGCGGCGTGCGCGCGAGCTTAGGGTTTCTAGGGTTTGCTCTAGGGTTTGGGGGCGCGCCCGCGATGGGCCGGTCTCGCGGGGTGCCCAATTCCGGCGACGATGATACGAACCACAGGTTTGTTTCTAGCAGCTGCTTCCCCTGCTTTGCATTTTTCGCTCTGGTTGATGTGGAGGGGAGTGATCCATTCGTTGTCTGGTTGGGGTTTGCTGCAGGTCGAAGCGGAGGAGGGTCGCGTCGAGCGGCGATGCGTCGGACTCGCTCTCGGCGGCCTGCGGGGGAGCTGGAGAGGGTGGTGGGAAGAAGGCGCTGTACCACTGCAACTACTGCAATAAGGATATTTCCGGGAAGATCCGGATCAAGTGCTCTAAGTGCCCCGACTTCGACCTCTGCGTCGAATGCTTCTCGGTCGGCGCCGAGGTCACCCCGCACCGCAGCAACCATCCTTACAGGGTTATGGTCAGTGTAGCTTCAGTTCGCTTCACTTCTAGCTCCAAGTCTTAATGCAACGATGTAGATATACTTTACTTCCTTTTTTGTTAGCTTCAGGTGTCTTTGCTTGTGTTATCCTTTATTACTATACTAATCAGCTAGTGCTCTGTAATTCTTACATAATTGGATAGCCTAAAATAGTAGTGAAGCTTATCAGTTGAAATATTTGTCACTTTGGTGCTTGCCATTCCTGATGCATGGTTTATGTTGTATGTGATTTTGCACCAGGACAACCTGTCTTTCCCTCTTATTTGTCCAGATTGGAATGCAGACGAGGAAATCCTTCTTCTAGAGGTACATTATTCTTTCGTTTGCTTTATTTACTTTCTGGCTGTTGGGTTTTGACTGTTTACTTGTTATAATTAATAAAAGGGAATTGAAATGTATGGTCTGGGAAATTGGGCTGAAGTTGCGGAGCATGTTGGCACCAAGACCAAGGCACAATGCATTGATCATTATACAACTGCATACATGAACTCACCTTGTTATCCCCTTCCGGTAACTATTTTCTCAAGCTGTTAAGTTGTGCAGTTCAACTGGTACTCCTTAATTCAATATACTGTCTCATGATCTCATCATTGTAGGATATGTCTCATGTTAACGGTAAGAACAGGAAGGAATTGCTTGCTATGGCTAAAGTACAAGGCGAGAGTAAAAAAGGTGAGTTGCTATCATACTTCCCAGTTAATGTAAACAGTATTTTAACCTGTAAGTTGTCAAATATTCTACTTTTTGTTGAACATTTGAAGATTTCACACTGATGGGATAACAAAAAACACATGGTGTTGTGTGGTTTAGTTTTCTTAACATGCTAACATACTACTTGCTAATTGCCATACGTAATGTGGTTCAGTGGTTTAGCCTTTTGTTTAGTATTTGATTGTGCACCTATGGTCTTCATGGATATTTCAGTATGTTCGGTACCCTGGTTTTTCAACATTTAATATCTAAAATATGAAGGGCAATATTAAAACATAAAATATTGGTCTATTGCAGTGTGAATGTAGGGTGCTAGTTATTGAGTGATCTATGTCATGCTCTTTACCTGGTGAATTGGTAGCAGCACAATACTTTCAATTGGATGTAAGATCCATTTGAGCAATTAATGTGCAGTGTTGATCTCACATCCAAACAAAAGCTAGGATCTGATATCTGTGGATCCAACAGACACAGATCCTACCCTACATGCTTTTGGCCTATCCACCTAAATGACATACTCCCTTCACTGATTTATTGCTATTCCCATCAGAAGCAGCTGGGCTGCCACCACAGCGTGTAACTGTAATACTGTATACAAAGAAATGAAGACTAGGAATTGTACAGATGTACAGGTTAATAATCAAATAACAAAACAATGCACTGTGTGATCTCTAAACTGTAGGGGGAATCCATTATTTGCCACTGCAAAGGTTGGCACACTTGGATTAGTCCCTGCTTGTGTCATCATAGTGTGCCAATCTTAGCAAGGGCAACCCCCCCCCCCCTTCCTTCCTGAATATGGATTTCTAATTGGTAATTGCTGACTTGTGTAATCATTCAAATATGAAAAGCAGAGAGTAAAGGAGATAATATTTCACTATATTGGCTAGTATTTATACATGACCTTTTATTATTTATATAGGAACTTCAGTGTTACCAGGGGATTTGACCCCTAAGGACGAGTCTCCATTTTCTCCTCCAAGGGTCAAGTATGCTGTTCTTGCTTTACACGTGCTGGCATTACTCTGAAATTTGCAACAGGTTGTTCACCAACTTTTTTAACTTGCATAGGGTGGAAGATGCACTTGGAGAAGGTTTAGCTGGTCGATCACCTTCACACATAGCTGGGGGTACATCACATTGACATGACGACCTTGAACAATAAAATCCTGAAACAATATAACTTCATCTTTCTATATTTTATGGAAATGTGCTATCACATTATGCTGATGCTGTTGAATCTGTCCAGGTGCAAATAAGAAAGCATCAAATGTTGGACAATTCAAAGATAGTGCTAATGTAGCAAAAGTTGAAGGTATAATCCTAACTGAACACATCAGTCTTATTTTTTCCATTCTACAAACATCATTCAGCGTTGCACTGGTGTCAATAAAACATTACTTATATTTATTGTTAATTCGTTATAACCAGTCATGGTGACCAGATCAAACTTAAACGGAACAATTCTTGGCATGGACTCTGAAGCTCTCAAATTTCAACCTTTGAGATATGTCTAATCATGCTTGTCACATTCTTAGGAATGGAATTACAAAAAATAACAGCACCAAAATTCTGACTGCCAGAAATTTATACTGGCAGCAAAATGATCTAAAGTTACCTTTTTATTTATTTATGTGAGGTGTGAAGTGTTTATGGGAAACTGATTTTCTTTACGGTATTGAAGTATACCACGCATCCTGAACTTTTCATGTTTGTGTACAACCGTTTCTTTAATATTGCCTTGTTTAACTTGCATGTTGCAGATGGTCATGTGGATAGAAGTATAGGTGTGAAAAAACCCCGATATTCTGCAGATGAAGGGCCTTCTTTGACTGAACTGAGTGGATACAATTCAAAGAGACATGAGTTTGACCCAGAGTATGATAACGATGCTGAACAGGCACTCGCAGAGATGGAGTTTAAAGAAACCGATTCGGAAACTGATCGTGAACTGAAGCTAAGGGTATTGCGTATTTACTTGTCAAGGTTGGTTAACATTGCTGTGCAATTATTTTAACTGTATTATTGCAGTAACTTCATTGTGGAGATTAAGAATATCAGCATCTTTTTTGTTCATCTTAGTTATTATGATGAGCCATTTCCATTGCATTAGTTGCTAACTAAATCAGTACATATCTTCGTTTTTTTTTTTTGCTGATTTGCTAAATGCCTATCACTGAATTTTCTGATAATCCAAATATCCTACTTGAAGTTATATGTATTTCACATAGCCATATTATGCATTTGGTCCATAAAAAGAACTCATTTCTTTGTTGCATTTGTAGGCTTGATGAAAGAAAAAGGAGAAAAGAGTTCATATTGGAAAGAAACTTACTATTTCCTAATCCTTCGGAGAAGGATCTCACAAATGAAGACAAGGAAGTTTACCATCGCTATAAGGTGTTCATGCGTTTCCTTTCTAAGGAGGAACATGAAGCACTTGTTAGGAGTGTTCTTGAGGAACGGAAAATTCGAAGGAGGATTCAAGAGCTTCAGGTATTTATTTATTTTTATTGAATTCAGATATTTAATCTGTACTGTACTTTATGCTGTCATATATTTTTCTTTCATTTCTTATAAAGTTATACTTTACTGCAAGAACTATTCTATTACTTGTGAAAAGAAAAAGAAAAACATGGTGTAGGTTATGAAATAGGTTAAGGGTGTGTTCAAACCTAAGGGTTTGTAACTCATTTCTCCTGCGCAGAAAACGAGGTAACTCATTACCACATGATTAATTAAGTATTAGCTAAAAAAACCTGAAAATGGATTAATATAATTTTTTGTTTTGCAAAAAACACATTGTTTAGCAGTTTGGGAAGCGTGCGTGTAGAAAACGAGGGAGTAGAAGATGGGAACTGGTAGTTCCGAACGCAGCCAAGTCTTCTAGAGCATGCAGTCCTGCATACAGTGTTTTGTTCTTTCTTTGTTTAGTATCATGGAATCTTTTATTTTTCACCTAACAACCGTGCTGATCGATGTTTGTATTGCCATTTGGATTTGGTATGGATTGGTGACGTAACATGTTCTGTACAAGTAACTCTTGTTGGTTGATTTTCTGATTCTCCCTTCATTGATCTGGTTGCATTATGTTCTGATGCACAAGAGGTTGTTTTGCTTCTATGATGGCCAGGAATGTCGTTCTGCTGGATGCCGTACATTGGCTGAAGCAAAGATTCACATAGAGCAAAAGAGGAAAAAGGAACATGAGGTGAATGCCCAAAAAGCTAAGGAAAGTGGTCAGCTCTTATCCAACACTAAAGTGGTGCATAAGACGAATCGACCTATGAAAATCGAGTCAGATGGTAATTTGGATCAGAAGAAAGGTGGTGCCAGCTTGGATTCTACTGGCAGGGATTCTCCAAAAACCACAGGGCATGCAGGCACTAAACATTGGGATGACTGGGATATTGTTGGCTTTCCTGGGGCAGAGCTATTAAGCGCCAGCGTAAGTATATTTCAATGTTCTAACAGTTTACATTCCATTGTGCATATTTAATCTTGTCATTGCCTTGTTCATACTCTTACAGTAAATAAATGTTCCATTTTTCAATTTCAGGAAAAAAATCTATGCTGTCAGAACAGATTGCTACCCAATCATTACCTGAAAATGCAGGAGGTTTTGATGCAGGAAATATTCAAGGGTAGTGTCGCCAAGAAGGAAGATGCCCATGTATTATTTAAGGTTGACCCTGCCAAAGTAGATAACGTTTATGATATGGTGACGAAAAAGTTGTGTACCAATGAGGAGGCCCCGACTGTTTAGCCATATTTTTGAGTCCCTCAATCAGCGCGTGGTTTCTGATTTGCAGCATGACTACTGAGACAGCTAAAATGGAGGCTATACTTGAATTAAATTGGCTGTAGTTGAAATTTGTGTGAGGTGTCTGAAGAAGCACAATAAGGCATTCCAGCCAAATTGTAAAATTATCGCCCCGATTGGAATGTGTAGCATGAGTTTACCATACCATTACTCCATTTTAAGAGGATGGTTTGCCCTCGTTCGAAGTGTAACGTGTAACGTGTTGCAGAGCCACTGAAAGGGCCTTGACAGTATAGTGCCTGAAATGATGTATGTAAACATTGCCACCTTTTTCATATGTGACATCGTTCCGATACCAGACGTTATTTAATTGTTGTATCTCACTGCCTAAGAGGTTTCCTTTGTGTTTATTTGATGTTACACACTGTATGTCAACATAGTATGTTGCGATCCATTGCCTGCTTCTTTCCTTCTCTCTTGTTGGTTGGGGCATACTTGTTGAGTTGTGATACGATATCAATGTTCAATGGTATGTACACTCCTGATTTAGTCGCAGCTTCATTTATCATGTTGATTCTGACCATTGCAACGAATTCCTCTGTTGATCTTCATCTTTGCAGCAGCGACTAACCAATATCGAGAGCTTGGAAGAGATCCTGGCATGGCAGCGGAAGATCGAGCGATTTCAATCGTCGTTGATCCAGGAGCAGATGGAAGGGAAGGTTTTCTATCTTCTATCATGCCAAAGGTAAGAGGCACTCCCGTTCCGCCACACCTTTCCTGTCTATTTCCCCATCGATTCCTACATTTGTTCAGCAACGAAAATCCGACGAAAAAGGGGCTCAACAGCTCAATTGCATGACTTCGTAGATGACGTTATTGAGATTTTTCAGTCGCTATTGACCCCCTTATACTGTCTGCTGTCCATGTCTATTTGCGTTGGCTTGCACGTTGTAGCACAGTGCAGTCTTTAATTTCTTGAAAATGAAGGGCCTGCATCTCAAAAAAAAAAAAAAAGCCCGTGCTCAGTGTTTGTTCAGGAAGGAAATTGTACTGAAGAGAATTCAAAAGAGAGGAGATAGAAAGATGAGCCTACTATTCACCGAAAAATATGCTGTATATTTCTTCATGTAGAATGACTTTAATAAATTTCAAACTCTGCGATATAATAGATTCGATTTCTTTCAATATTATCAAGCTATCTAATAAGTTTCCATAAAAAATATGTACATTCTTTTGAATTTGATGCAGCCCAATACAACTCTACAATCACACTTGCACATTGGCACTGACATTAAATTTCACAAACTATATATACTTTGATCAAATTATCGCAAAACTATTTAAGGTGATGTATCACAAAACTATAGATTGAATAATAAATTTATCCGAAAACTACAGGTTTGAAGTTAAGTATATCAAAACTACAGATTTAATAATAAAATTATCATAAAACTACAGATTTAGGGATTCAATACTTAGCACTAATGTTATGTTTGAGTTATCAACATCCAAGTTTTGTGATTAGATTGACGCTAAACCTATAATTTTGAGATAATTTTATTGTTAAATCTGTAGTTTTGTTATACGTAATTTTTAAATATGTAGTTTTATGATAAAATTACTACTAAATATATAGTTTTGTGATATACTCCGGGCTATCACATTAAATCCATAGTTTTGTGATAATCTCATCAAAGTATATGTAGGTTTGTAAAATTTACTTTAAAAATCGAGTACTTAGCAACTTGGCATTCCCGACACAAACATAAGGTCAGCTGACAGAACTCTCCGTTCTGCCTAGTTTTTTTTTTTTAGATGCATGCAGCCACGGCTGACAAAAACTACCGGTCATTGATCAGACAGGTGATTTTGTATTACAATGGACATAACCACATGGGTTTTGAATTGAAATATTGAATGATCCACCATGCTTTATTTTTCTAGTTCATTGCCCATTTCCTCTCATTCTGTCTAAACTAATCAGATGCAAGTTGACGCGTGGCAACAAGTATACGGTGTTTCTTCTATATAATATATTGTTGCAGCGATGTTTAAACAAAGGTGATTTGGTGAAGCATTTATAAGCTAATGACAGTACTTCTTGACCACATGAGTACTCCATAGTCATATACTTGTGTAGTTGTGTGTCGTCAAAGATGCGCGTGCTGTGCTCTAGCTTTTGGACAGATTCATGTTCACTCTAATGAATTAGTCACAAATCACTGTCGTTGGTAGATAAATGAGAGAATCTGTCAACCACAATCGTGGCTCTGATTTCTGTTTGCTTGCTAGTAGTTGCTAATGCACAACATAGTACAAATTTCAGCTGCTGGCACATCCAAATCAACTCTTCATTCCAGACTTTCAGTGAAAAAGCAGACCAAGCATTGCATTTGGTGGTCACCGAAATCAGATGGCTCTCTCCGACCTGGCACTCTGGAAGTCCACTTTTCACCAGAAAACGCTTGTGAGTTGTTTTTGAAAGAATAAAACCTTAGATGTTTTTGAAAGACAAAAGGATTATATGTTGTTCTTGAAAGAAGTAAAACTTGTATTAGGTCCCGTTCTAAACAGATTTGGGATGTATTTTTTTATTGGTTATTTGTGCGATATGCTTTCAAAAATATGTTTCCTCTAAAAAAACATCCTACATCAGTATTGCTTAGACCATGTATTTTTTTATTGGTTATGTTTATAATTATAATATTTAATTAATACTTTCTCATAAATAAATTGATTGTTTAGGGGCATTCATCAGCACCATCCATCTATCTATCTATTATCTATTATTATAGTTAAAAAGGTCACCACGTTCACTTTGAAGGCCAAAAACGCATTAATCAGGAATAAAAAATATTTACGTTGTTAGATCGTGGCATACGCATAATGGTATAGATTTAACATAGAAAACAAAGGCTGGAGACCAAATCCTGGATCTGCTATCACGCCGACTTAAAAAATAGTTGTTTTCCGTTTTCTTTTCCCTCGCTGATATATCATATATGCTTTCCGATCAAAGAGATTGATGTATATAGGGCCCTCGTCTGTATACATGCTTTCCAGCTGATTATTTTGTTAATTGAAGATTGTGTCTTCACGATTCAGTTCATGGTTTACGGTTTCTTTGAATCGCACGATCGAGAAAACAGAGGATTAGAAAAAGCATAACATTCTGACATGAATACAAGTATAAAATAGAGAATTGCAATTTACAAAACACACAAAACACACAGGAATAATCGTTTGATTGAACCGTAGATAAACACAGGAATATGATGATAGAGATAGACTAAAAAAAATTCTAAGAGGTTACAACTCTTGCTACGTCTTCTCCAAAATCACATGCAATGAGTTATTCCATAGGATTTTCATGATTTGAAAAGCTTCAATCTTTTGAATCACATTGCTAAATAGGAAAATTTCTATTTAAATCCTTTGAAATTTCTACATACAACCTTTAATTTAAAGGGGCTTGGATGTTTTCGAATAAAACAAAGTAGCTAGATGCCACAATCAAATCAAAAGCTTGCTTGATTACGTATTTGATTCTAGCCACCTGGGAGCCAGAATATTAGGATTAGTTTGTTAATTAATTGAAGATTTTGTCTCCACAATACGATTCTTGATTTTAGGCGACTAAGTTTGATTTTTCTTTAAATAAAGAAAGATATAGACCTTGTTTGGATCCTCCGAGCTATTAAATAGCCCTCCGAAATTTTGCTATTTAGGATTATTAAACGTAGATTATTGACAAAACCGATTTCATAACCCCTAAGCTATTTTGCGAGACGAATCTAATTATGTATATTAATCCATAAATAGCGGCTGATTACTGTAGCATCACTGTAGCAAATCATAGATTAATATACCTCGTTAGATTCGTCTCGCAAAATAGCCTAGGGGTTATGGAATGGGTTTTGTCAGTAATCTACGTTTAATAATTTTAAGTATTAAACAGCAAGATATTAGAGGGCTATTTAATAGCCCCAGGAAATAGCCCTCCGGATCCAAACCAAACAAGGCCATAGACGCCTCAATAAAATCAAACGTTTGCTTGACCACGTGTATTTGATTCTAACTGCACTTTCTTACGTATTTGTTAGCATTGGTATTTGGTGGTAACCCATATCAGATGGCTTTCTTGAAATCTCCTCGTCACCAGAAAAAAAGCTTGTAGGTTGTTTTTGAATAAATAAAAGCTTTTTTTTAAAAAAAAAGAAAAGCTTGTAGGTTTTCTAAGCTCATGGAGTAGTAATTTACCAACTTGTACTTTAAAGTTTTGTAAGCTCAACGTAACTTCCAATTATGCACGAGTAAGTTTTTTATGCTCGCAGTAATTTACTAGCTGCACTTGTATGTTTTATAAGCTCACAATAATTTACTAACTATGCACTGGTAATTTCTAAAGTAAAAAATAATTTACTAACTGCCCTGATAAGTTTTGTAAGCTCACGGTATTTTACTAATAACTATGTAGGTTGTTTTGTAAGCTCAAGGCAACTTGCTAACTGTGCGCATGTTACCCCACTGATTTCCCCTATTTGTGCTTGGATTGCTTCTAGAACATTGGGAATTATTTCCACTCTATACTACTCCAGTATACCTTAGCTGAGTAATTATATTACTCCCCCATATTTTAGTACATGATACTGCTAATTTTTATCCGGTAAAAATTTTAAAACTTTAACCATCCGTAACTCTCAAAATATTGGGTTTGAAAACATAGAAACTTTTTTTTATTTATAAGAATTTTTGCAATAATATTTTTGAAAATTGAATTTTATAACATTATAAGTATGTTAGATATTTGTTCATAAAGTTGCACAACAAATATGGTACGAAGTCTACCAGTGTATAGCAAAAAATCAGTCACAGCGTACTCCCTCCATCTCATAAAAAACAAACATATTACCGGATGTGATATATTTATAGTCACATCTTATCT
This sequence comes from Oryza meridionalis, assembly GCA_000338895.3. NCBI lineage: Eukaryota > Viridiplantae > Streptophyta > Magnoliopsida > Poales > Poaceae > Oryza > Oryza meridionalis. Next base: position 35,166,947 of record CM002526.2, on the reverse strand, counting down.
TAGATTTATTTTTTATGTGACGGAGAATGTACTTTTTTCGTCCTTGAAAAAGAAAATCAAATTTTAAGAATGAATATCAAAAAATTTTCTAGTTGTATGTGTAAACGGTGGCAAATTATTATCCCTTCGCGTTCATTTTTCACTCACCCTACACATGCCTTTTACTATTTCAAATACCAATGTAATTACCCCACTTTATCTGGCCCTAATACATTTAATCGTACTTTTATAATATTTCGATGTAATAATTGTTTACAAAGATAAATTTATTTTGTGGTAAATAAGAGGGGTTAAAAGATAAACAGAGGGAGTGGTACTATCTCTTAATTATGGATGCAATGGAGCAAGTAGAAGGTAGTTGCGCGGTGTGAGATCGGAACCGAGCAGTAATGCGTGTGCGGTGATTGGCACGTGCATGGCGCAGGGAGGCCGATGCGAGGTAGTTGACGCCTGTGTTCGCGAAGGCTGGATTTTTCACATTTTCATCCTTTTAAAAAACTTATTTCATAAATAGACCTCTGAAAAAATTTATCCTAGAAATAGTCCTTTTTGGGACGGGACGGCGCCAGCCTCTTTGGTGCCGTCCTCATACCACCATGGCACACACGAACCGACGTGGCAGGAGAAGGGCGCCAGCATGTTAAACATAATGCACTCTACCGCTATATGAAATTACTTAATCTAATTCAAAATATAACCACATGAAATAATAGCCATAAGTTCTACTCTGGCGCTCCAAAAAAGACCATTTCTGGGATAATCTTTTTAAGAGGTATATTTGTAAAATAAGTTTTTCAAAAAAAACAAAAATGTGAAAAATCCAGTTCGCGAGGTGCGCCTCGCGTCGCCGTATCGTATCCATCAGATATTCAGATTCACAGCCCCACGCCGCCTCGCCCCCGCGGCGACACCTACAAAGCCCGCGACGAGGGCCAATGCCATTGGCGTGACAAGGCGGAGAGCGCGCGCGACGCGAGGGCGGAGAGAGCGAGGGAGGGGAGAGGAGGAAGATGGCGTCGCCGGCTGTGGTGGCGCTCGCGGTGGTGGTGGCGGCGCTGGCGGCGTTCTGCGGGACGGACCCGCTGCGGACGGGGAGCATGGTGGACTTCCCGGGCTTCGTCCCCCACGTCGTCGAGCTCCCCGACGCGTCGGAGATGCCGCCCCACGCGGACGCCCGCGAGCGCCTCCGCGGCGCGGAGATCCGGTTCCGCGGCGAGGTGCAGGGCCCCGAGAGCGTCGCGTTCGACCCGCTCGGCCGGGGACCCTACACCGGCGTCGCCGACGGCCGCGTCGTGCGCTGGGACGGCGCGCGCTGGGTCTACTTCGCGCACTCCTCCCCAAACTGGACCGCCGAGCTCTGCGGCCACAAGGCGTCGCCGCTCGACTACCTCAAGGACGAGCACATCTGCGGCCGCGCGCTCGGCCTCCGATTCGACCGGAGGACGGGGGACCTCTACATCGCCGACGCCTACTTCGGCCTCCTCAAGGTCGGCCCCGACGGCGGCCTCGCCACCCCGCTCGCCACCGAGGCCGAGGGCGTTCGCTTCAACTTCACCAACGACCTCGACCTCGACGACGACGGCAACGTCTACTTCACTGACAGCAGCATCCACTACCAGAGACGGTCGGTCGTGCAATTCCTCCTCCCAATCCCCTCCTGCTTTCTCTGCTTCACTGTATCCATTGCCTTACCTGTTGCAATATTAGTTTAGTGCGCTTTACTCCATAAACACTCGTGCTTAGTTGCTTAATTACTGCGGAATTGTCAGTGAAAAACTTAGGATCCTTGAATGGTAAGGTTAGGTTGGAATAGTTCCTTGTCTGAACTTTAATTGTCGTCGTAGTCACCATCATACCAAGACTTTTGGACCTCAATTGCACAAGTAAGTCTTCTAGATATTATGTTCTTTAAACCAATGAGTACGACTGAAGAAGAAATGCAGAGACATGACTGTATTACATCAATTGCATAAATCCAAGTACCCGGTAACCAATTACGCTCTCTCTTAGTACACCATATGCTTCCCACTGAAAGACAATATGCTGATTTCAAAACAATAAAGTAGTAGCTTGTTTGCAGTCATAAAATGTAGTTTTATGACCTTCAGTAACTTCATCTGATCTTGGGGCTTTTATTTTCCGATTGGGAAAGTATAGGAGCTTTACTTTTTCTTTTCTTCACGATCATTTTTGTTCAAAGAAATGTCTGGTTAGGACATCCTGATCAGTTGGATGTGCTATCATTATCCATAGTGTGTCAAGTTATCCTGAGATGTGGCTGCTGGTATGCAGGCATTTCATGCAATTGGTTTTCTCTGGAGATCCCTCAGGGAGGCTTCTGAAATACGACCCGAACACAAAGAAAGCAACAGTTCTCCACCGCAACATTCAGTTTCCGAATGGGGTGTCCATGAGCAACGATGGCTCGTTCTTCGTCTTCTGCGAAGGATCCCGTGGCAGGTCTGTACTTCTCCATTTCGTTCAGTGTTCTCCTACTTCATATCACACATTCATTGATACATCCTTGTTGAGATAGATTGAGCCGATACTGGCTGAAAGGGGAGAAGGCTGGAACTGTGGATCTTTTCGCCATCCTGCCTGGGTTTCCAGACAATGTGAGGACCAACGACAAGGGTGAATTCTGGGTAGCAATCCATTGCAGGCGCAGCATATACGCCCGAATGGTCAGTCGCAATGTCAGGCTGAGGAAGTTCTTGCTCAGCCTCCCAATCCCTGCCAAGTACCACTACCTGATGCAGATCGGCGGGAAGCTCCACGCACTGATCATCAAGTACAGCCCCGACGGCGAGGTGCTTGACATCTTGGAGGATACCACAGGGCAGGTGGTAAGAGCCGTTAGTGAAGTGGAGGAGAAGGATGGGAAGCTCTGGATAGGATCCGTTCTGATGCCCTTCATTGCCGTCTTCGATTACGCCAATGCATCTTAGCAAACTTTATGCCTGGATACAAGGGTTAAAATGCGGAATCCCAGAATGACGTTTGCACACCACTTACCACTATCCCGGGTGACATTTCATAAATGCCGCTTTCAAGTAACAACCTAAGTTGTTTCATGTTTCAGCTTTTCGAAGCAGATGTAGCTTGCTTACATTTTTAGTTCATTTTCACAGTCCATGACTCCATGTTCGTTTGGTGCCTTCTTATTGCGCTCGATAATAATTTGTGAAATTGCCGGATTCTCTGATCCGGTGCAGTCTGTTCACTGTTGGATCCTATTGGGCCGGTACAAACCACTTGTCTCTGATGCCCTTCTTGTTTTTCATCTTACTCTAACCTCTGTTGGGGCATGTACAGTTTCTCTCTACTTTTATCAATACAAAACCAGCAATATGGATCTCTCGAAAAAGAGAAAAAAAAGTGTTCAGGATAAAGTAACAATTGTAGTGGCGTGGAACACTATTCATGCTACTGTACCTTGAGTGTTACAGATGTAAATTTGGACAGTACATCATTGGAAATTTTGAATAGACGGTCAAGATTACAATTGTGACGGCAGGGGATCCAGAATCACATATAGCATCCTCTGCTTCCTCAGCTCCACCTCTTCATGTAACACATGCACACACACACATCACTACACACGTACACTGCCCATCGCAAGTGTGCTCCTTTCACATGCTCAAAGAAATGGAGGCTAGCGATAATTTCAAATATCTATGTTATGAAGGTTCTATTGTTAACAGAGATTCATGTGGTGTTTGAATCTCCTGAAGATGAAGATTAAGTGTTTCACGCAAGACGAGGTGGTACTAATGTGTGATTAATTGAGTTTTAATTATTACAAACTTAAAAAATAGATTAATATGATATTTTAGAGCAACTTTCATATAGAAAGTTTTCGCACGAAACGCACCATTTAGCAGTTTGAAAAGCGTGCCACGAGTATCTAAAATTTTATCCTCAGATTGCATGAGAAACGAACAGGGCTGGAACCAATCATCGATCAGGTGGGGCTGTTTTGTTCATTTGCAGGCATTTTATGCAGTTGTCATTCATTCTCCGCGGATCCATCTGGGAGAGACTGGGAGGCTCTTGAAATAGGATGCACACTGCACACACAAAGGGAACAGCAGTTCTCCACCGCAACCTTCAGTTCCCCAATGGCGTGTCCTTGAGCAAAGATGGCTCAGTCTTCGTCTTCCCAATGGAAATCGCGGCAGGTCCATATGCTGATCAATCATCTAGTCCCAATTTGGTTCAGCAATTCTTCACTTGGCTTCTGCTTCATGTCAGACACTGATAGTGAGTACATCTTTGTTGAGACAGATTGAGCAGATACTAGCAGAAAGGGGAGAATGCAGCGGGGCATTTAACTATTTACTATTTTTAGATTTAACGTTTAACAATTTACCACTCATATGCTATGACATATGGATCCTTATGTGTCTACGACATATGGTCTAGATGACAAATCGTCACATGTGAAAGTGGCAAATTGTTAAATATCACAAATGCGGCAAGTGGATCTTTTCGGCTTTTCGCTGTCCCCGCCACGGTTTCTAGGCTACATGAGGACCAACGACAAGGGTGAATTCTGGGCAGCAAATCCAACCGCAGGCACAACCTGTATGTCAGGTTGCTGAGTCGCAATCTCAGGCTGAACCGCTAAAGAAGTTCCTTCCCTACCAACTTACCAAGTACCAGTTCTCCGTGCTTATAGGATGCTGGCCAATTCATCGACTTAACTGCCATTTCTGCCAGGATGAAATAATAGGTGAAAATAGGGAACCCGTGGATGCCTGTTGCACCTTTGCACGCTGCTGTCTCCGACGATGAACAATCTGAATAAATTTATAAAATTTTGGTCTTAAAGCAACGTAGAATTAATGCTTCCGTCTTATAGAGTTACAGTAGTACATGTGACTTGCGGACATTTTTAATTGAGTTGGATTTGCTATTCACAGTTTCACACAATTGAAAATTCGTGATCAATCGCGCTCACCATCAGAACGTGATCTATTAGCTAAAGAAGGATTCGCCACGTGATCTTGTGCTCCGGAGATGGCAACTCCGCACTCAAAAGGTGCTATAGCAGTACGAGTTCCCTTCCACATTATAAAACACTTTTCATCTCTGGTATAGATTCACTAACGTACTTATAAATTTGAACATGAATCACATTCATAAATACATTCATAAATCTATTCAAAACCCAAAGCGTGTTAGCGTGGAACAGAGAGTAGCAATTAAGGAGCGGGCATGATCCAACAAGGGTAGTCCTCGTTGGTAAAAAAAAAAAAAAAAAAAACAAGTACTCCTAGTATTATAGTAGTACTAAAATCACACTTTTAGGCTTCCTAATTGGCTCAAATCTAGAAGCAAGCTACGAAGTGATGATAGGCTGTAGCTCAGCTAGTTTGGTTCCTGGTGATGGAACCTTTCCATTCTGATTCTAAATTCTATACTTGGCACGGTACTCATATTTGTGGCTAATTATTCTTTTAATGATAGACGATGTACATGTCAACAGTAAGACACACTCTTTAGAATTGGACCAGGTTTTTGAAGAAAAATAATAATACCTGATACGCTTATAGTGATTTTGTGAAATCTCAAAATATATTGATCCAGTTTTGATGGTGTTCAAAAGAATAGAGCATGTATGTTTGCACTGTGTTTGGGAAAAAAAAAATCTAGAAGCAAGACTACAAAAAACTGGAGTACTTGTTGAAAAAAAAAGTGACAAATAATATCTCCCCCTGTTCCAGTGAACACGATATTTGACCCCAAGTTTGCCAGTAGTACGGAGGTTGAAGGACAATTCGTCAATTGCTATCCATGCAGAAGCCGTTCTAGAACAACAAGTGCAGAAATAATCGTAGTCAACAACTGTACTGAATTGCTTCTATATTGTTTGGCCAATATGTTGAAACCAAAACATCGCCACGAGTTTCAGCGTTTGCTGCTAGTACTACAGAAAAAGACACAGGCGAAACCTGGGGGGCAATCTGAACGAGGTTCCATCGCACGCACGCACGAGCGCAATGGTCAATCGACCAAGCAATCGAGCGGAGCACTGCACAAAATTTCTCCCGCTTCCGCTTGCAATCCAGTCCTAAGCTAAAGTTTGATGCCAAAATCGCATCGAGCTCACATGACAAAACTAATCCTGCGTTGCACTTGCACACGTGCGTGCGGCAGATCACCTTGGGTGATCAGCACGTGCGGCGAGGCGGCGGGGAGTCGGCGGCGGTGGTGGCGATGCTACCGGCGAAGGGAGGAGGCGCAGGAGCTGGAGCCGGAGGAAGGGCTGCGCCAGAAGCCGCCGCTGTAGAACCGGGAGCGCATGATTTCGAGCTCCAGCTCCGCGTCCGCGTCCGTTTCGCCGCGCGCTGATGACGGCGCCGCCGCCTCGTCGTCCATCATATCGAACGCCGACGCGGCCGCGATCATCGCCTTGGCGCTCCCCGACGGCGACGACGCTCCTCCTTCACCACCACCACCGCCTCCTCCTCCTCCGCTTCGGCTCTTGCGACGCCGCCGCCGCCGCCGCCGCCGCCGGCTCATGACCCGCCGCATGACGCCCGCGGGGAGCCTGACGGTGACGAGCAGCAGGATCTCCAGCAGCGCCAGCGGGCAGCAGCAGCACACCGCCGCGCAGTTCGCCGCCGCCTGCCCCGCCGCCTCCCCTCCCCCGCACCCCGGCTGCGGCCGCGCCTCATCCTCCTCCACCTCCACCTCCTCCTCCTCGCGGCGCTCCCGCATGTGCTCCGATCCTCTCCACCTCCTCGCCGATCGGACGAGAGAGTCCACGGGAAACCCACCCGTGGGTGCAGTGGTATTTAGCGAGACGCGACGCGACGCGAGGGAGGAGAGAGGGAGAGAGAGAGGACGACGGTCTTACGGCGGTTGGTGGCTTGTGGAGGAGAGAGATGGTTAGAGGCGGCGAGATGGCGTGGCGTTGGTTGCTTTTGCAGCCTGCGCCACGGAACGGAGGAAAAGATCAAACCGCAATTTTCTGTTACTACTATCACATTTAATAATTTGATTTAATTTAAGGGAATTTGATTAAATTGGCAATATTAATATTTCCATAAGTTTATACTTCCTTCGTTCCAAAAAGAATTGATCTAGTATGATATGTGACATAACAATCTGAATGTAAGGAGTAAATACTTATGTTGATGAATCAAATCGTAGTATTATGATATATCACATTCCGTACTATATTTTTTGGAATAGTGAGAGTAAGTGAATTAATTTATTTTTGAAACGTGAGAAACCAATTTATAAAACTGTGGAAAATATTTAGAATTAATTTATTTTTGAAACGTGAGAAACCAATTTATAAAACTGTGGAAAATATTTACCAGCACACCCAAAAAAAATTATCGTCCACGTTTCAAAAATATCGTCCGAAAAAATCTCAAGCACAACAAAAGGATAAATATTTGTTTGTTTCAGAATAACCGCATGCCAAATACCCATTAGATAAAAATACAGTAAAAAAACCATTTGGAAACGGATGAAATACTAACTGCCAGCTAGCATCTGGTTGCAAAAAAAAAAACGCAACCCCAAAAATTCTCTTATCTTTTTTTTTTTTGAGGCACACGCCAGAGTGCCAGGTTAGTTTACGAACGACGGCCGCCGCGCCGCGCCACGCCACGCCAGGAAGCAGCCAGTGTGTGACGCAATAGAGATAGAGACGGCGGAGCGCGTCGCGTCCGCGGATGCGTGGAGTCCGACTCAGCAGCCCGAGCTCGATGGAGCGAGAGCGAGAGCCGCACGCGGTCTTGGTGAGTTTCCCGATCCGACGGCGCAGCGCTTCGCTGCTAAGCATCCACGGTTTCTCTCCGTTGTTCCCTCTCTTTCTTGGGAACTTTTCTTGCTCCTCTATAGTGGCCAGGCCCAGTGATGTCGGCGTTATCGTGCGTGATTTTTTTTTTTTGAACTATCGTGCGTGATTGAGCATTTGAGCTTAGTGTTTGACATATATGACGTAATTCAAGCTGGTCTATTCATTATTTAATTAAAAAGAGTTGCGTAATTGATATGGTCAAGTGATGGCGATGGGTTGGTGACAATAAGCAGAGTATTAAGCGTGTGTCACTTGGTTAGTGTTGTTAAGAAATGCCAACTGGACATTATTATTTGAATATTTGATCAGATAGCAGTGGAGCAAGCAACAAATACAAGAGACAAGAGCAGAATAAGCTTCTGGAAGCAGTCAGCCTGAGTCCTATCTAACTCATTCACAAACTGGCGCATACTCCACCTTTCAGTAAGTTTTTACTGCTACTGGAGAACTGTACAGTTCACCCGACACGCTAAAATACATAAAGAGGTTCAGGCTCCAATTTTCTGCTTACAACTACTAGAGTGCAGCATCCTTCCCTAATGCAGGCACCTATGTTCATTGTTTCGTACAGTACAAATCTAGAGAATAACAAAGGCACGGTTAAATCACCTCCTTGAATTCAAAACCTTGTTAATAAGTAGCTGAATTGCACCTTCAAGTGCAAACTAAAAGAAATACATAGCTTACATAAGGGCCTGTTGCTGTTTATGACTTGGCACAACCACCAGAGATAGGTGGTCGCACAAAACAGTTTTGAGCGCATCCTGATTCAGGACTTCTTCCATCATGTAGAAGCGAATTGACAGAAAGAGACGCCTGATCCCTTGTGTTGTGGTGAAAACAAGGATGTGCACAGATGAAGCTTGGACAGACTAGCCTGTCAGTTATTGCATCAGTGAAGGAAAGCTGGTTCTAGTTGAGCAGGCTCACAGATTTGTTTGGTTCTCACCCTGGACAAGCAAGAGCTGCACAGCTTCAGCAACATGAAGCGCCATTGCATCAAGATCCCCCTTGACCTTGTCAGAAACATGCAACATGGATGCATCCAAATCGCAAGGGGTCCTGTCTCGCAGAAGCTCACCCAGATCACGCATCGCTTGATTTAGCTTCGAGTTCATGTCATCCAGGGACCTTGTTTGATGCTGCAAGGACTCCTCACATGCCCTGATCTCCTCCTCCTTCAAGTTGGCTTTAAAAACGCACTCTTGATAATCAACCAGCAGGCAATCCATGTCTTTCTGCTCTTCCTTCCAAATCTCTGTCAAGGTATTATCACGTACAAACTTCTCGACGTCAGCTTCCAGCAGGGTCAAACAGCAATTTTCTACTTCTGATTCAAGAGATGCAATCTTACAATCGATATCATCGTGTCTGTTCATGCTTTTAATTTCTTTCTGCACCATGATAAGCTGTTCACGGGACTTCTTAAGTTCAGATAAAAGTTTTGTTCGCTCCTCCTCAGATCTCAGCAACTCAGATGCCTTGCCAAAATTCACAGGCTTCGACAATGTAGGAGTGGAAGTGTCGATATTATCAATAGCAAAAAGGACCCTTTCTGCCTCCTTTCTCTGAGCTTCGAAAGAGCGGAGTTTTACTTTAAGACCGTCGATTTTGCTTCTCAACGCGGTTTCAGATTCACGTGCTTTTGTAGATGCAACAGAAAATTCTTTTTTGAGAGTTTGGAGGTGACTCAGTTGTTCCTTCTTTTGATTTAATAATTCCAAGCTGACATCAAACTTGGACCCAACAAGGGCTTTGGTTTTCAAGTCCAAGTTCCAGCATGATGCCACAGGCGAGAAATACTTGCTTTCCAAAGCTTCTTTACTCTCCTGTGATTGTGACAGTTCAGCCTTAAGGGCATTCATGTCTTCCTGGTCGTGCTTCAGTTCTAGGCAATGGTGCTGAATGCTTGCTGAAAGTTCTTCTGCCTTAGTACTAGCCATTTCAAGCAGTTTAAAATACTCTACTGCATCCTGGGTAGTTACAAGCTTGTCATGGACATTCTCCAGTTTGACACGAACAAGCCGCAGGATTTCTTTAAACGTTGATATTGCAGAGTCATGTACATGTTTTACTTCTAGATCTTCATCATCTGTTGCATCACGCATTTCAACATCTTGATATTGAGTATCTACTGTAGTTACAGAATTGCTACCCTCAAAAAATTTCCTTTTGAATTCATCTCTTTCCTGCATAGCTTTCTCATACAGACCCATAAGTTTATCATTTTCTTCATGCATCTCGTCCAGTTGAAGTTGCAAATCTGTCAATTCACTTCTTGAAAAATTATCCTTGTGATTGCACTGTCCATCCATTATCTTGGAGTCCGATACCTCACTGGATGAGTTGTCTGCTGGTAAAATTGTTGCACTCACTGGCTTGTCATCTGGCAGCACCCCATTCGCAGCAGCCCCTCCATAAGAATGGCTGCTTTGCTGCTCATTCACACCTTCAATTTGAGGAATGGCAGGATGGCCCCCATCTTGATTCACCTCAACATTGGCGATAGCATGTTCATACAGCTCAACTAATCTCTTATTATCCTCAATCAGAACAGTAAGCCGTGTTCTTAGTTCCTCATTCTCTTTGGCCAACCCAATTGCAGTTTCATGAGCTTCTGCTTCTCTTTGACTTGCTGTAGCTATGGCATCAACCAAAGTCTTAAGTTCTGTCTGAGCATCAGGCAGATCATGCAAATCTACCTCGGTCTGCACCTGGAGTTCCACAGCCTCAGATTCTTCATGATATTTCTTTGCTGCCTCCAACTCTAATGTCAACTCATCAACACGCCTGCAGAATGTATTAATTATCAGGTAATGGTATTTGAACAGAAGTTCATAATGCATAATAAGCTCTGGATAAAGTGCACATAAATAACACCTTAATCTCAAAAACTTTTAACACAGTGGAATTTGGTGGATAAAAGTTACCAAAGGCAAACTAGAGAAAACACAAATGACAAATCAAATGATTTAGAAATTAAATGTAAGAGATTGTATCGTCTACTTATGGGTTTATGCCTGTATTCTTGTGTATGCAATACTTTAGATTTTAAATCCTGAAGTTTAGATTGTAATATTTATTTGAGATAAGCAGCAACGCACAGGCAGTGTCTTAGGTAACTTAAATAGCATTGGCCAAGGAAATTGCTACAGTTGATAGTATATCGAACCCAAGTGAATCAAAGATAAAAGAACACCGAGTTGTCAGGGTTGATCTACCCCAGATAACCATCGAAAACAGCAGGTATTACAGAATCTATAAATCGTCTATTCAGAGTGCACTGGCAGTTATTGTCACACCCCCAGCTTCCAAAATCCACATTACCACACTTTCTAAGCAGACTGTGTATGCATAACACCTCACTTATACTTTAATCTTCGCTTCGTGTAAAAGGGTCAACCTGGAGGTGCTATGGTTGGAGCATATGGGTTTATATATTGGTCCAACTCTTGATCAACTAGCAAGGTGGTACTAACTATTCTACTCTTGCCCACACTTGCATGGGCAGATGGACCACAATTGGGCTCAATATAGTCGGCCGGATTTCATAGCAGTGCAGTACAAATCTTACTCTAGAAAATATTACCCTTAAACACTTGCAAGCTATCTTCAATGAAATGCTTGTATGTCTGCCCATTTAGATCAACATGATTTGACATTAACAAACATAGCAGTGAATATTTATGTGCTTTCTTACATTTATAGTGAATAAAATCACCTTGGAGAAACTGTTCTTCTAGACATCACAATTGTAAGCCTTTTTTTGGGTTAACAAAGGAATCATCTATGTGAGAGTTTGTAGCATACGGGGCAGAAGATGGAGTACACAGAAAATACAATATACTAGAAGTCCTAAAAAATAGCAAAGGGTGATATACTTCTTTTTTTTCTTTTGTAGGAAATTTTTTATATACCTCTCAAGTTTCTCTTTTGATTCAAGGCAGAAGCTCAGATTTTTACGCAGAGACTCAATTTCTCTCTCATTTTGAATAGCCTGTAACACAATATTGCAAACCAATGTTAGGAATTAGGAAGCAGTACCATCAACAGGGGTATAAAAAGACTTTACATATGTCAGGATAGGTTTGTAATACTGACCTGCAAACGAAGAAACTCCATTTCCTCATCAGCTGCTGACTCCCCCAAAAATGAGAGGTCCTGCAAAAGGTCATTATGAACATAAGTCAGATGCTAGGTACACGCACAATAAGCCCTGAAGCAAACATTTTATTGTAAATAAACATTCAGCTTTCAGTAAATTAAGGATGTCTTTAAATTTCACAATTTGTATGTTTCCTTTAAAAGACTGCATAAACAACCTTGTTAATAGGATCCTTCTCATGCATAAGTTTCCAATCGAGTGCTTCCAGTAACTGCAGGTTATGCAAGTTAAGTGAGTCAAGACATCAAGGAAATAGTAAAGGAGCAAGGTACACTGAAAAGAGTTCCTGTACTTAGGAGGTCACCATAGCTTGAAGTGGATACCTTATCTTGTAAAACAATTATCTGCTCGTGCATCATTTCTCGTTCTCCTTCATCAACAAATGTTTGTAACCTGTAAGTTTTAATGGTAGCAGGGCATCAAACTTCCAACTATATTAGCAATGGCAATAGATAAACCAAAAGAACACATTAGTAGCATTTGGAGTTTAGAGAAAGAAGTGGATGGATAGGAATGCTTACCTTCGAATATCTTCCTTCAATTGTAAGTTTTCCATAGCAAACCTTGTGACTTCCGGATTGCGGTCCAGTAGGCCACGAAGAGCATCTACTTCCTTCACAAGGTCTTCCTTTTCTTGCAACAGATGTGCTTCAGCAGATAACTTCCCTGATGTAACTTGCTCCAGTCTTTTTATTCGATCTTCACGAAAACGAAGCCTCATCTTGAAGCTTCTGACCTCTTCCGCTCTTTGAGTTGCCTGTGGTGCCACAGATAATTAAACTTAATAAATGCATATGTATGTTCACTTTAGTTTTGTCAATTTCACAGAAAGTCAACGCAAAATCACAATTAAGAACTCAGATGCAGACCAGCTGTTCAGCAACAAGCTTTGCAGCAATCATTGCCTTCAATTTTGCTTCAGTTTCTTGCTCCCTCCTAAAAGCAGCGACTAGCGCAGCATCATAATCTTTCCGCTGAACATAACACATGAGAAAGATAAAACATAAGTAGATGGCTGCCAGCCCACCATGTTCAAGAAAAGAAGAGTATATATGAATACCTGCATAGCCCTTTTATCAAACATAAGTGGACTGAACGAGCCTTGACCTTGATTCCACTTAAGTGTGCTAGGAGACTCACATATAAACCCACTGGAACTAGTACATTCTGCTTTGTCAGAATTGACTAACCCTTGCAGGCGACTGACCTCTTTCTGTGATTACAGAGAACATAAGACATAAATCATTTATTAGAACTGTGCTGTTGCAAACTGGTCGTAATCAGTATGAGCAACCAAAGAAGTAGAATAGATAAAATTTCAAATACATTTTATCCTGGACCTTCCTGTCTTTAATGCACTGAATATTAGAAGAGCAAAAATGAACAAATTCTCTGTACCTTAAGATGTTGGATCTGTAAGCGCATGCTCAAAACATCACCAGAGGCATCTTCATTTATAATAGCCTACAATGAACAACAGTCAGTTCATGTTTGCATGTCAACAATAATTAACAATTAGCACATGTTGATTGCATACATTATTTCTTATGTATTTGGCCCGTTGTGCGAATTTCAATGTGCTCAATGTCTCAGCCGCACAGCTGATAACAAAAACAAGCAAAAATGTCAATAATATGAAATGTGGAAATAGTCTTTTCAAAAAGAAAAATATCATTAGATGCCTACCAGCTTGATGGGCTTATGTTCGCAATTATAGTTGTCTTTGAATTCCCTCCAAGTGAATCCTGGGAAGAGGAGATAAGGCGTTACTAAAATTATTCTGTTTTCTGTTATTTTAAGTTGAGTTAAAGGTAGCATGTCGTAGAAATGCAATTCGTCAAATGCCAACTCCTATGTCTCTTTAAGAGATAACATAAAATATGAAAAAGTTTTACTCAAGTTGTGCATACTGCATAATATGGTACCTGAAGGAGAAATGTCAATTTTGAATCTCGGTAAGGCACGTGATGTGACTTTTTGTTTGATACAGCAATAAGATTTGTAATAACAAGTCTGCAAGAATGATTCGGAGAAGTAATTGAAAATATGAAACTGAATTCAAACCAAACCTTGGATGGTTTTACGTTATGAAATAAATAATACAAGTTAATCAACGAACCCCAAGGTGGAGAGTGACTTATTGATATTGGTAGCTTCCTTCAAGCGTTCCCCTTCAGCACCTGAGCTCTTTTGTCTGCAAGGCAAATATATCATTCATGCTGAATAGGAGACTCAAAACTGTATGAAAAGCAAGGAGACAAACTACCTCTCTGATCCCGCAAGGTCAACTAGGTTAAGCCGAGAAAACCGGTGATGGTTGATACCTTGAGATTCCCACTGTATGGTCAAAAAAAATATTTATAATAGCATGTGTATACATATGCAAGCATTAGGTTAGCCACAAATACAAACCAGTATATCCATCAACATCACCATCCTTGAAACTAATGACAGGTAATATCACTCTTATTACACAAAAATACATAAACAAGTTGAAGCAGTTCAGTTCATATACCTTACTCTCGATAAGGCAAGTGAAAACACTATGAGAGCGACTGCTTGCTCTATTCATATTGGTAGCCGCCACCTTTCTGTTTGCTGCCCCCTGAAAAGAAACATGTAGTATTTGGCTAAAGAGATCTAGCTAGTGAAACTAGCATTTTATATGTGAGAGATCATTTAATAAATCAACTTTTCCAAGCATAATGGGCAACTAAAAAAGTACAATGTGGCAACAATCACAAGTAAAGGCAAACTTTGGTTTTACTGTTTAAAGCTAAAATACTGAATTTGATCGATTTAGCATTACTCAAGGTTATAAGAATCAGTAAATGGTATTCATTTGGTGAACCACCTTGTCCTATATTTCTATATAAAACTGCCTTTTAAGTTTTAACCATTTTCCTATAAAAAAATTTCAGACTGTATATATTTTTATATAGCATGTGAACACTATCGAGTACTGTGTTTTTATCGATATTGCCTTGTAAACTTCTCAGTCATCAAAATAGTTGCTAGAAGGGCAAAACAGAAGTACATAAAGTCAAAGATTGGAGATTCAGTCAACGTAATTATATTGTTACATACCTAATAAATGGCCATTGTATATTGGAGTATTGGACTACTTATCTACGCATTCTTGGAAAATATGGAATAATTCTCTTTTCATATATATACAGTGTTACAAATTTGCAATGAACAATAGCAGCAGAGCATCACCACAACAGGTTTTCTTTATCACAGGGACACAGTGCATCAAATAACTGATCTTGTAACCAGTTATTGCCTGGCTAAACATGTTTTCTTATTCTTTTTGCAATGGAACAGTCCTATCATTTTATTCAGAAAAATAGCAGTCCTCTTAAGCCAGTTTTAAAGCACAAACCTCAACAAGTTGTTGCATTGCTTCTCGAGCATTGGAAACCTCATGTTCTGTCAAATTCTCAACATGGACACCCTTTTTAGCATCCTCTCTTATCTGCAAATATAGCTAATAATATCACTTTTTGAAACATTGAGATGTCAAAACTGTGAACATCTTCTAACAGCTTCTTAAAACACAACTAGCAAACATCCGAGGACACACAAATAAGCCATGCTTTTTAGTACTCTACCTGCAAATTTACTGAATTCGGATTTAGCAAATCAAGGATCTGCTCATTGTATATCTCCAAAAAAGAGCATTTGCAAGTAAACCTGAGTTTTTCTTCTTTCCTTATTTCCTTTTCCTGGAACAGCAATGTAAAAATATTTTGGCTGAGAAGAGTACACCACTGTACCGCACAAGAATCAACAAATAATCAAAACTTGCCTTCTGGATTCTTAAAAACAGATGTTCAAACACCCGAGGCGTCATACCACAATTCACATTGTTTCTTCGTGTGCCATTTTCTATATCACCAAGCATTGTGTGTGTCTTGCCACTGCCGGTCTACCAAAATTGGACACCCTTGTAAACACTAAGCACAGACATTGAAATGCAAATTTACAACAGTATGCAAACTGCTACCCCTGGAAACCTAAGTATCTTGAAATGTCAAGTAGAATCAGTAGCTTACCTGACCATAAGCAAACATACAGCTGTTATAGCCAGCCATGCAGTTGTCCACCATGGGCACCCCAGCAACCTTGAACAGATTCTCCTATACATCCAGATGAACATCATTCACACATCTCACAAAACAAGTAGAGAAACAGATCGAAATGACACGGAGAAACAAGGGCGTGAAGAGTGTACCTGCGTGACATACTCGTCCGCAACGAGATCGAACTTGAACCGCGACTCCGGGTGACCCGTCCAGGTGATGCTCTGGCAGCTATCCTGCCTAACGCATCTCTTCTGTCCCTGCACCGATATCTCGCCGCTGCTCAGCGGACGGACACGGATCACAACCTGTAGTTGCACCACGGAACAATTAGTGGAGCCCCGAACAAGGCTAACTAGGTGCTCGGCGAAATGCTCCGAGGGGCACATCGCGGGCGGCTGGGCCTGAGCTAGCTAGATCGAGAGACACTACTCGAAGGAGAAGCTTGCGACGAGGCGAGAGAGGGAGGCGAACCGAACCCTAACCTGCACGTTGTTGTCCTTCCAGAAGGAAGGATCCTCCTGGAGCTCGAACCCCGCGGGGGCGGAGCTGCCGCCGTGGTCGTCGTCGCCGTAGTCGGATGGCATCGCTGCGACGGGATCCCGGTGGAGGCGGCGATGGCGCGGCGGCGGCGGCGGCGGCGGCGGTGGAGTTGGAGGTGGAGGTGGAGACGAGATGGGGGGGGGGGGGGGGGGGGGGGGATTTGAAATGGGGAGCGGAGACGACGAGAGACGCTGCTCGATTTCGAATTTTGGGGTCCCGTCCGCGCAGCGCGGGGCACCCAAAAGCGAAGCAATTGCGGCTGGTGGGTGGGACCCCTTTCCAGGTCACCAAATTGAAGTATCGTGACAGTTGGATATTCGTGAAAGACTTGTCTCGAGTTTCAAATTTCACCAAAAACAGCGTAAGAACAGCAGTTTGAATTTCAGCGAGTACTGTTGGAGCTGAAATTTCCAGACAGACATGGATTTTTTTTTTCACGAACAAGAAATACCACGCATAACCAAAAAAAAAAAAAGCTGAAAAAATCTACGAGACATATCAAGGTGAGCATGCATGTTCTTTTCAAATGCATGGAGCAATGGATTAACGGGCACGCTTCGCTAACTCCTAATGCTGTGGTTTTTTAAAAAAAGTTTCTATATAAGAATTTTCTTACAGAGATGTTTTAAAATCATTTTAAACTCTACGTTATGGAAATCATACATTTTTAGTCTTGAACAATTTTCACAGATCAATTCACTATTCAGTCATCTAGTTTTTGTTTACCCTCCCTGTTTCATAAATTAGCTCTTAGATTGAATTTTATGTTTACTCCCTCTGCTTCAATATATTTTCCCATTTTAATTAGTAATGGTTTTTGTTTCACTACTGGTATCTTTAAAAGGGATGTATATATTTACATTCACTGTGTAATGTACTTACTAGATTATATGGTATATTTTTAGTACTTATAAGTTTATTAACAAACGAGTGGTCAAACTAGAATCATAACAAGTAAAAATGCCAAGTGTTAGTTTTGAAGCTGCATTACCTTCCATCATCTGCCTTTTGCTTATAAGTCATTGCCGATATTTTAATTTTATAAATTAATTCTAAAGTTTTTCATCATAGTTTATTTCCACCATTACTTTTAAATCACTAAGTTCACTATAAAAGTTTTGCTATCTTTTTACAAGTGATTTTACAGCCTATTAGTTGTGACCAAATGATGGGGCTGGTTATATTGGAGTTTGGTCGCATGGAGTTCAATCGCCCCATGCTAACCATCCGCATGCAAAATCTGAGCCTCATCGGTAAGTAATATGTTAATATGTTTGGCTGATAAGCCAGCCTCGGCTATAGTTAAGATGGCTATAAAATTTACACATCATGGGTGATGATAAAAATTGCAGTATTGATGTCCAGTCAGCTTAGAAATTAGTGTTCAATATTTCTAAACAAGCGTTTCTCGATATATGCAGTACTACTCGTTGACACGTGAACCTGAGGATCCATGGGGCCCACATATTGATGAGCATTACTGCACATGTGGTATTGCATAAGGCTTGCATCCAGTTGTTATACGACACTACAATACTATCTCAATTATTTGTAACAAAATAAAACATTCATAGCTTGGGATTGTAGTGATGCCGCAAGCATGGACTGTTATCTTGATCTTTAATTATCTTTAAGTATGTGCATTCTGGTGTACATACAACTTAAAACTATAAATAAAGGTAATTGACAAGGGCCGGGCATTGGCTTAACCGCACCACCAGTTTTCCCTACCCATAGCCAGAAACATTTTATCCCATATTGGAAACATATGATGAACAATATGCAAAAAAACATAGCTTGGAATTGTAACATATAATAAAACAAGGTATCCTACTCATCGACAGAAATTAGAGCCACAATGATCAAATGGTTTATAGACATATGTTCAAGATTATGAGTTATGGTTTTTTATTTTGCTTTCTTATAACTTAATATCTATTCCTTGATCTTAGTGGGCAGAGAAACCTTATTTATCTCTTTCTTTCATTGGGCAAATAAAACTTATATATCTCTTCCTTTTACTGGGCAGATAAACATGTGGTCATTTACGATTATCATGCTTCTTATCATTCCTACATATTAATAATGATAATCAAGCATGATTCGTTGGTTTGGAGTACCAAAACCTTGCCAAATTTTAGCACTAGCTAATTAGAATTTGAATTAGTGTGAGAAAAAAATAATAGCACCAAACATCTATTTGGTACTATCATTAAAGTTTTCAAAATTTTAATACGGCAAAAAATCAGCTTCAATGATCATTCCAAACACACCCGCAATCTTTCAAGATCAAATTAACCAGATTTAAGAGTAAATTGCATCAGCGGTATACGAACTTGTCAGGTGAGTGCAATCTATTATATGAACTTGTAAAATACTCGTTTTGGTGCATGAACTTGTTTGATGCGTGCGTACAAGACCAAAATCGTACGACAATGTTAATATTGTTGATTTTGTTATTAATTTAAATACTATGTAAACAAATATCACGTAGATAAAGATCAGTTTAGCAAAACATATGATAAGGCGTGTTGATTGCATGAAGAAAAAGATAAAAAATCGAGTAACGATGCAAGGAATAGAAACGAAGGGAGATAAAGTAGAAACCAAATTTATGCATATAACCCTACTACCATATGTGCACCACGCAAGTTATGTAATAATTTATAGTGTTCAACTTTGAAAAATCAGCCATGTCGTGCTATTTTGGCTTTGGTTGGTACGCACTAAACAAGTTCATACATATGCACTATATTATATCCATCTGACAAGTACTAGATTATATCCATCTGACAAGTTCGTGTATCGTTGATGCAATTTACTCCAGATTTAATCTACAGATATGAGATATCCACCAAGGCCCAGCCCATTTGGGGCGCCGAAGCGAGCACTTTCCACTACGGCCCAGCCCGCTTTGGGATAGCGAAAGCGAGAACCCCAGAAGCCCGTGGAAGCTTCGGAAGCGTCGCGGCGCGGCGCTGGGCGGGGGAGAAGAGCAGAGCGGCGAGGAACGAGGCGGCGCACAGCGGGGAGAGCGAGCGGCTCGACGCCGACGGCCATGGCGCTGCTGATGGATCCCGGGGCGGGGGGTCCCCTGACGGAGAGCGAGAAGGCCGACCTGGACGCCATCGCCGCCATCAAGGAGTCGGCGGCGGCGGAGTACAAGGAGAAGGGCAACAGGCTCGTCAAGATGGGCCGGAGCCACTACGCCGACGCCGTCGACTGCTACACCAAGGCCATCGCCCAGATGGAGCCGCTGCCGCCGCCGCCGGTGCCATCCCCCGACGCCTCCGTCCTCTTCGCCAACCGCGCCCACGTCAACCTCCTCCTCGGCAACCACCGCCGCGCCCTCGACGACGCCGACCGTGCCGTCCAGCTCTCTCCCTCCAACGTCAAGGTGCCCTCCTTGTTCTTTGTTGGATTCAGCGAAGAAACCTTCGCCTTCGCGTGATGTGTGAGATTCTTGTAGCTAGGCGTACTACCGGGCGGCGAAAGCGGCGATTGCTCTCGGCTTGCTGCCGGAGGCGGCGGCCTTCTGCCGGCGGGGGATCGAGCAGGACCCTGCCAATGAGGAGCTCAAGAAATTGCTCGCACAAGTGGACGCCCAACAGAGTGAGCAAGATCGTCACAAGGCCAAGGTTGCGCAGGCCGTATCTGCTGCGAAGGTCTCTCCTGCTCCAAATTTGGGATTTCGACATTGCTGTAATTGGTTTCCGATGTGTGGAATTGACCAGTGTTATATGTATGTAGGATATTGTTGCCGCTATAGAGAAGAGAGGGTTGACGCTTGGGAAGGCAGCATATCAAGAGCTTACCGGGGTAAAGAAGCCGAAGTTGGATGAGCAGGGTGTGCTTCACTGGCCAGTTCTTCTGCTCTACCCGGAGGTCATGTCGAGTGACTTCATCGAGGATTTTCCGGAGACAGATACTTTCATGCCCCACCTCGATGTCATATCCTTTCTAAACTATATAATGTTATTACCTGAAGATTAAGTGCATAATAAGTATAGGCTATGTGATGGAATCACTGAATTTGTGTTGAACCCTTAACTACTGTCGAACATGTTCTCAGAAAGTTCTCCACCATTACCATGGGATGATAAACACGCTTACACACGGGATGCTGTTGAGTTATATTATCAGGTTCGTGTGCATGAATTGAATTTCCTTGAAACCAAGCACCTGCCTGCTTTCTAATTGTTAAAAGTTGGAAAACATGTCTAAATAACTTGGGGCTTGACACTTCATTGTTCATAGAGCATTGTAACAATACATTAATGCCACAATGGTGTGATTAAACAACTAGTATTAATGTGTTAATTTGTATTTTTGGCTACCAACAGTTCCCTGTGAATTCAGGTGAACAAGTACGTCTGTTTGTCAGCATATAGGACATTCTAGTTAACATGTAAAAGCTGCACGTGTAAATTGTCTCCATATTCAGTCAATACAGTTTAACGCATGGTGCAAGATTGTGGATTACACACTCAGATGGTTTGATCCCTGTTTTTATATGTAAGGTAAGAGTTATTGTCAATATTTTGAAAATCTTAGCCTCACATTATTTTTCCAAATTTGGAGATAACAACGTCTGATGAGAAAGGGAGGCATGGACAACACATATTTTGATGCTAGCAAGTTAATCATCATTGTCATCATCTGGTTCAGTTTGTGAAGTTCAGTATTGTTGTGGATTGCTTGTTTTTACAGCTTGCCATACACAGTTGTTTGGCATATTATCTTTAGGATGTATGAACTTCCTATATCTATCGTCCATATTCTGTTTGTTGTTGTGTAAGTGTGTAACTGATTCTTTACTTTGTTACATTAGGCTGGCGTTGGCACAGTTCTGTCCAAAAGTGAAATATTGAAAATTCTTTTGGAAGGCACTGTGGACTCAAAGTCACTTTCTGAAAGCCTGCTTGATAAAGAAGATGGAGAAAATGACGCTGGCAAGAGCAGCACAATTACATCATCAGGTTTGTGGATGAACATATTCTTTAGCTTGTCATACTAAAAGAAGGCAATGTGGTGGTGATATATCTTCCACCTGCACACCCACCCCATCTACATTACATTTTTGTTAATTGTCTTCTTATTATTTGTTCTTCTAAAATATAAATTTAGATTCGAAAGGTGTAAGACAGCCAAATTGTCAGATATATGTGTACACGCTAATTTCCAATTAAAACTATATCAACAATGCCAAGTGCACTGTAACAAAAATGCAAAGGGTGGTGTTCAATGCAAAATAAGTATCAACAATGCCAAGTGCGCTGTAACAAAAATGCAAAGGGTGGTATTCAATGCAAAATAAAAAGTTTTGAACAGGTATGATCCATTTTTATTGGTAGCAAATGTGCGGTTATTTAGCAAGTCGAAGAAATCAACATGTTATTATGATACTACGAGATTTCTTGTACAGCTAGGCATCTCATGTACCCTTCTCGAATAAATACTGTTACTGTTCAACTTTTAGGAAGCTGCTTCGGTGCTCTCCAGTCTTTTGTACGGATCACATGTATTACAGTAAATGGCATTCATAACTATAGTATTTTTCTTTAATGTGTAGATAAGGATTCTGTGAAGTGGATCAATGTAAAAGAGGGAAAAACTCTTCAAGAAGTGCTGCAGCATAAAGACTTCATCATCCCTGCAATTCCTGGTCTGTTTCCTCACTCCTTGAACGATTTCACATAATTACATATAAATCCGGAGTATTTAATGACCCCCATCTCTTTGCTTGCAGTGTTCTTTGTTGTTTCAAGAAAATCCACCTTTTACAGAGAGTTCAAGGCAGGAAGTTGGTCTTTGCCGTAATGCTTAGCGTGGTTCAGTTTGGCACATTTGGAAGATGGTTAGTGCGGTACGCGTATGATCAGAGTAGAAAAGCTTTATAGTAGAATGATGAGGTGTGTTCTTCCCTGTATTTGGTACAATTCTCAAGCATTTTCCTATCCTTTGCTTGAGATGCTCAGTATGCCGTTTCTGGATAAACATACTGAGAATATACTATGGACAGCCTTGGGCCTGATTTAGCGTTTGGCATGGTGATGATATCTTGTACGCCATATCTACCAACCAATTTTAGCACCAAAATTTTCTTGTCAAATACCTTGTGTGAACTGTAAGATTCAATCTCCAATTCCTTGGTGTGAAATCCGTCAACGTTGGTTTATTTTCTCACTGGGGTGATATTCGGATTGGAACCATCGACGATGTTCTCAGTTGACTTGTGTGGGAGTGAAATCTCTCACTCACTGCTTTGTTATCCTTTCTTCAGCACAACTCCTTGGATACAGCTACAAGCACGCACCATGGAGTGCCAAGAACTCAACCTATGCCATGGTGATCTGAACAATGCAACACACATCCACAAAACTAAGGCCCTATTTGATTCAAAGGAAATTCATATGAATTTTAAAGGATTTTATTCCTATAGAAATTTTTCCTACATACCTCTTTGAATCAAATGAATGAATCCTATTGAATCCTATGAAATTTCTATGGAATGCCTAATGACATGCAAGTTTTAGAGGAAATCTAGCATGAGGTTCAACCTCATGGAAATTTTCCTATGAGTCTTCATCTATTCTCTAATTCCTGCATTTTTTCTGCGGTCCAATCAAACGATCATTACTGTGTTTTTCCTGTGTTTTGTAATCCTCTGTTTTACACTTGCATTCATATCAGAATCCTGTGTTTTTTCTATTCCTACGTTTTATCAATCCTGTGATTCAAAGAGGCCCTAAGGCCATGTTTTTTTTTTTCTTGTGAAGATTAAAATATTACCTCGATTTCTGTTAGCACGTTTTTTAAACTACTAAACGGTACGTTCCATGTGAAAACTTTCTATATAAAAATTATTTTAAACTATCACATATATCCATTTGTCAAATTTATAATAATTAAAATTTAATTAATCATATGCTAGTAGTTATCTCATTTTATGTACATCAACTTTATCTTTATGAATTTCAAACACCACCTAAATCAGCAGTAGCCTTGTCCGTTACCAGCCTAACGCAACAACTGATGCAGAGATGCTGCCGGTGCGGTGGAAACTGGCAAGATGCGCCCTGGCACGCATGCGGCACGCATGGCGCCGGTGCAGCGAAACCGGGGGCAAGCTGTCCGGATCGCACATCCTGGGAGGGAGGGATAGGGATGGACGCTTGCAATGCGGGAAGCCAGAGGAGACGAACGCAAAGGTGCAAACGCGCGCAGGAGAAGGGGAGAAAGCGAGAAACGTGTCGCCCCAAGTAGCGAACAAAAACGGCCGCCCCCGCGCGTGGCGGTGGGTGGGTTCCGGCCGGTCATCTCTATCCCGCGCCGTCCACGCGACGCGACAAAACAGGGGACGACGCAACCCCGGCGCCTTCTGTGGCTGCGCGTATATATATAGCACGGGACACGGGAGAGTGATCGATCATCTGGTGGTAGTGAACCGTGAACACACGGCGCGACAGATAAACTAGTGAGCGAGCGACTGCGAGATGGAGGAGAAGGGCGAGTCTCCGGCGGCGTCGGCGGCGACGAGCGGGGAGCCGGGAGCGGCGGCGGGGTCGATGAGGGTGGTGGTGGCCGTGGACGCGAGCGAGGAGAGCCTGAACGCGCTGTCGTGGGCGCTGGACAACGTCATCGGGCGCCGCGCAGGCGCGGGCGCCGGCGCCGTGTCGGTCGTCGTCGTCCACGCGCAGCACGGCCCCGACCACTTCGTCTACCCCGTCGCCGCGCACGGTATCGGAAGTCAGCACACCGGCTAGACCATATACAAACTAGTGTTAACTTTTACCAGTTCACTTCGCATTTCACGAGACTGACACGGCGTGTACGTGTGCGTGATCGATGGAAGCAGCCATAGCCTACGCCCCCACCTCGGCGATCGAGTCCATGAGGAAGGCGCAGGAGGAGATCTCCAGGAAGGTCGTGTCGCGCGCGCTTGACGTCTGCAAGCAGAGAGAGGCAGGCACACCGGCCTATAGCTACTGCTAGTGTTCACGTATAGCGATCTGAAAATTCTAAACCGATAGCGATGCATGCAGGTGAGCGCGACGGGCGCCATCGTGGAGGGCGACGCCAAGGAGGCCATCTGCCAAGCCGTGGAGGAGATGCACGCCGACATGCTCGTCCTGGGAAGCCGCGGCCTAGGCAAGATCAAGAGGTAAAAACTGCTCAAATCAATTCACATGTACATACGCCCACGCCGCGAAATCGAACGAACGGCTGTGACATTTTCTCTCTTCGTTGTGCAGGGCGTTCTTGGGCAGCGTCAGCGACTACCTCGTCCATCACGCGTGCTGCCCGGTGCTGGTCGTGAAGCCTACCAAGGCGCACGACAAGTGAAGTGAACTCGATCTGCTGCTCCTTTGCTGCCTGATGGATGTCCCTGTGAAGTGAAGACTTTGCTCTCTTTCGCTACTGATTACTCATGGCGTCGGTGGCTGCCTTCTGTTATTACTAACGCTGAAAATAAAAAGGATATGTTAATCTTCTGAGGCAGTTCTTATGTAGATGCAATGTGCAAAACCTGAAACAAATACATGGAACTGCCATTGAAGCTTCTGAGCTCCTGTGTAGATGTAATGTGCAAACTGAAACAAATACATGAGTAGTACTTGTGGATATATATAGAACCGCAATGTTCCCTTCTTGTTCAGTGCGAAAGCACTCGTTCTCAATATGGAATCTCACACCATCTGGTGTGGTTCGTTAAAAAAAAAGCACTCATTCACAAAAGATGCCCTCAAAATGTTCTGGTACTGTGATGCAAACGTGGCCATAAACATAGCTTACATGCCCCTAAATCACTGCTTTCGAAGGCCGAACATTGCAAGAAACCACAAATCCTTTAAGCACAATCATGAAACTAAAAGGGGTACATTGTGTAAAGTTTAATCCAACAAACACATCACAACGGACAGATTCAGGGGTTCAGTAAAACATTGCAGAAATTTTTACCGATATGCTATTGCTTCAGTGACCTACAAACAAAAATGCAGGAACTGTGAAAGCATGAATCCATCCCTAGGCATCAGGACTTGAACATTTGAAACAGCTAAACGGTAGCGCCATCATTTTGCTCCCAACCGCCAAGTCTATCTTCAGGATCATAATTTGTGAACAAGCGGAATTCATTTCCTAGCTTGTTTGAATGCTGAGGCTTGAATCCACAGGGACGCACATTTAGGAGCTCAAATGCCCTGTCCCTCTGAACTTCCCCTGGCAAAACACGAGAAATTTGTTACAGAAAAATAGCTTGATTTGAACTATGCATTTCAGAGTTTAACACCAGAAATACCAGAAGACAAGGCATGTGATCCACCATATCACAATACTGAACATAAAAACAGGGATACTAATTTACGTAAACTAGTGCACATCAGATGACAATGATATGCAGACTAAGCTACAGTAGTACAGTACGTTGATTTCGTACAAGAAGGCAAACGATGTTTTGCTTTGAAAACAAGAAGGTCATGATGTTATAGAGAATACCACAGTAGCTACAAGCCTGCAACTGAATATGCCACTTTCGCCCTAGTTTACACACACTAATAGCCTAATCAGTAGTGCATATCAAATCATTTCAAGCATTAGCGAGCACCGAGTTTCAGTTAATGGGCACTTAACCTCCTGTCAACAATTTGCTCTAGTTTGATACACTTGATTGCAGAAACATGATCCAATCATCAAGACTAATCAATTTACAATCATCACGAAAGAAATCTTGGAGACCAATGGCATTAACCAGACACGAAATTATCTTCAGTTACCTGTCAGTAACAGAAGGAATGACCCTTCAGGATGCGCGAGGAAAGACACCGTCTTGGCAACCTTCTCCAAGCACTCCTTACTCTGCACGAACAACAAATAGCAATTTCTTTATATTAGTCCAATCGAATAAAAATCAAGAAGAGGAATAATCACTCTGTACCAGGTAGGGAGGGTCGGCGACGACGATCCGGTAGGCGTGCTTCATCGCCGCCGGAAGCTCCTCCGGCTGGTTGTAGTCGTAGAAGGTGAAGTCGCCGCCGTACTGCCCGAACCGCACGTCGTACTCCAGCAGCTGCGCGGTCACATCAGGGCTGCTCGCCTTGAGGTAGGCGTAGAGCGTCGGGCACGCGACGCAGGCCACCGCGGCGGCAGCGGCGGCGGCGGCGGCGGAGGAGGCCGGGCCGGAGAGGGAGACGAGGCGGACGACCTCCTCGGCGAGCGCCCGCGCCGTGCGCTCGTCGTACCAGAACTGGCTCAGCCGCCAGTCCTCCGCCACCAGCTCCACCCCGCCGCCGCCGCCGCCTTCCTCCCCTTCCTCCCCTCCGTCCCGCCGCTGCTCCAGCAGGACCTCCAGCAGCGCCGCCATCGCCGCCGCGCTCAGCTGCGGCCGGTCATCCTCCTCCTCCTCATCCTCTCCTCTCACTCTCTCCTCCTCCACACCGCTCGCCATTGTTGTCTCCCCCTCCACTCTTCGCCTTCCTCTCCTCTCCGATGGAGGCGGCGCTTGTAAGGAACTTTTCACCACGACACGACGAGCCCATGGGCCAAGTCATGGGCCTCAATGGGCTGGAATAAATGGGCCTAGGTGGGCCGAGGCGGCTGGGTTCCCGTTATTCCGCTGCGCGTAGTGGCGTCGCGGCGTAGGAGTACGGGGGAAGAACAGGAAGAGCGGAGAGGAAAAGGAGAGGAGAGAGAGATGCCTGCGCCTGTGTAAAATCCTCCGAATCCTGCGTCCTCTGGTCGGCGGCGCCGCCGCCCCAGGGCCACCACTCGCCGCCGGCAAACCCTAGCCGTCGCCGCACGCGGGGGAGGAGTCAACAGGCGGGAGGAGGGGAGGAGGCGGAGGCAGCGACTGCCCGCCGCGGTTCCTGTTTGGTCGGTCTCATTCGCTCGTTCCTTCGCCCGAGGCGGCGCCGCCGCCCATCGCCTGTTCGTCGAGCAGCCGCGGGTAGATCCATCCGGTGGTTCGCGTGGCCGCGTTGAGGAGGGTGTGCTCGGGGGAAGCGGGGGCGTAGTGAGAGTTGGCGCGTGCGTGCGGCGGTTGGTTTGCTTGTTCTGGAAGCTTCCGTGGGCGGCCGATCCGGTTTGGGTGCAATCAGCGGCGGCAATGTCGGGATCTTCGGCGGCGGGGGAGGATATAGTGCAGCACCTCTCGTCTAATTCCAACCCATCCTCGTCCAAGCTCGCCAAGCTGGAGGCACGGATGGCTGGCAAGGCTGCTCCGGTGCCATCGCCGCCGCCGCCGCACCATCTGGTGGTTCCGTCTGCCCCCGCCACCACGTTCATGGACCAGGAGGAGCTGCCCGAGTCGTCCTCTTCCGACGATGATGTCAGCCCTAAACCTCTAACTTTCCCACCTGTTTTTTTCCTTTTCCCCTCGACTACAGTTCAGTGCCATATTTATCTCCATCGATTTCCTTGCTTGCACATTACTTTTCGACAGTGATGCGATGATTGTGCTTTTTAGTTCTTGGAGCCATTTGTAGTGTGTACTGTGGTAAACCTGTATGATTAGCTTGATTGATTGTTTCTAGCTACAGATTTGCTTTCACCTCTAGTTTGTTTGTTTGTTTTTTTTTTTTTGCTTATACCTGCTAATGCTACTTGCATTCTGTAAATCAGAATGGCGAGGAGTTCTTGATACAGAAGAACATACTGAAGCGCCCGAGATCGCCAGATGGTGATCACGGCCTAGCTGTTGGAAATTTTGAGGTATGCAATATGAAATTGATAGAATTAAACAGTATGGGATAGTCTATGTTGTACTTGCTTATGGCTCACTCTTGTCATTCTTCTGTTTGGTGCACTCTTTCATTGTAAATGCTAGGGATCAGCTAATGAGGCGGTAAAGCATTCAGAAGTCATGGACACACGGCCATCCATAGACATCTCAAACAGAAAAAAGCAAGGCCGTGGAAGGGGGCGCGGTGGAGGAGGCCGAGGGCGTGGTTCAAAAACTGTAGATCAAACAAGAGCAACTTCAACTTCATCTGCTGTTGTAGCAAATGGTCGACATGATATTTTAACCAACATGGTATGCTGTGTATTTTATTCTCAAGACCTCAGTTGATATTCTTAACCTTTTGTTCTCAGATGGGCATTAAGGCCTTACAACCATATGAGAGAGACATGAAAGCAAACGGAAATTGATATATCTTAGTTTGCTACCTTTCAATATTTTTAGATACATAAGATTTTATTACGATAAAGTGCACATGTTTATGGATATATCTTGGTCATTTGGATAATGCTGAATGCCTGAATTAGATCTTGTAGCAAATATGAGCACTAGAAGAATTAGTTTTCAAACCGATGCAAATTACATTGATATATAAGAAGTGATCATCCAGAGCACGTACAAATGCATGTAGAGCAGGAATAGCATGATTGAATTTAGAGTTTTGTTGACTGGGAAAAGAATTAAATGGTGAAATTCCTTTGTAGATGAAAATGGTGAAATTGTTGTTTGAAGATAAGTTTGGACTGATTTGATTTTAACAATCTTACTATGATGATCCCCAAAGGATCATGCATTATGTGATCAAGATATGGTTATCTCTTGGGCTTTTCTATTTTATGGCAAATTATCTCTGATACTTTTGAAGAATACATTTGCAGCAACTCAGTTTCTAGGTAGTTACGGTGCATTATGTTTGCCTCTTGCACATATATTTATTGTACAATACCAATTGAATCCTTATGGGGACACACTTCTTCTGTTTGCACCGTCCCGTCTTCCATTATATGCAAAAGAAATATCTTACGCAGATCCGGTGTATGATGGTAACCTACTACATGATGATCCATCCTCATCTTCTAAATTGTTAGTTTCTTTCCATCAGGAATCCCGATCCAGTGCTGTGCTTGGCAATGATGATAAGGCTGCCTTACAGGTGACACTTTCTTTACATCATTTTCTGTGAGGTGCACTGTGAATATCCCTCTTCTGATCTTTATTATAGTAACATAGATGTTCTATGATAGATTATGTCTATGCCTCTTGACCCTTCTTCTTTGAGATGACCTTTTTTATTTGCTTTCATTTGTTTGTTTAAACTGTGCATCTTAATTCCATTAAGTAATCTTCTGCAAAAAGCATGAACATATTATGTGAAATATTGTACTGGAGCATGCCATATCATATAGGTTGTTATAGATACTTGTATCGTATAATATACCAGATAAATATGTTGAGAGTCTTTTCTTTCTCAAATGTAAATCTAAAGCAATTCCATTCAATATTTCAACAGGAAGAGTTGTCATTGCTGCGTGGTAAAGTTGCTATTTTGGAAGAAGAGCTTTCTAAATCGCATCAAGAGGCCACAGAGTACCGTCAACTTAGTGATAGGCTAGCGAAGGTATGGAGTTATTCAATGCGCACTCTAATGTGATCTCGACTTATCCAGGTCTCTGACTTGTTGGTTTTGCCTCATTCTTCCAGGAATTGAAGGATCTTAAAGAACAAGATCAACAAAAGAAATCAAAGGTTTCATCCTAAGAAACTCAGATGCTATAGTGGCAGATTCTTATTATCTTATATTTAACCATATATGTTTACTTTCTTTTTGTTCTTTCCTTTGTATAAATTAGACAAATTTACCAAAAAATTTAGAGTTCACCACTCAAGCTTATCATTGTTGAATAATTTGGGAAACGATTAGCATTCTTCTATTTGCATTGGATCTTGAATACCAGAACCTGTCAAATTTCATATATGCAAGAACTTTTTTCCTGATTAACATGGTAGAGAAGGTTATGCACATTGTTGCATAGGGATCCTTGTGAACTGTTATGTGATTGTGTACATATGAGCATGTGCAATGTGATAGTTGGATATTTTCCTTTGCTTTGTGTGTGCATAGTGAGATGGGTGCATAGTGAGGTCAGGCTGACCATATTGTGTTAGTATTTGTTCTCTTTCATCAGCACAGCTCAGAGGACTTAGTCCTACATGCTATTCATGGAATAATAACTACTCCCTGACTATGTAATATTTATGCTTATATGGTGATTTCCACTATTGCAGCAATTGAAGGTTCTATCTGATCTGCTGATAGCTGTGTCAAAAGCAGAGCGGCAAGAAGCACGGATTCGAATAAAGCAGGAATCTTTCCGACTTGGTAACGTTGGTGTTATGAGGTAATCTCCGACATTTCCATACATCCAGCACTTAATTTAAAGAGTAAAAAAAATATTAATTGATTCGAAAATGTATAATGCTAGATTTAAAGCTCCTTTTGCTTGTACCATATCTTTGCTATGTGGTTTGGAGTGCTATACATCTATGATAGCCTGTACGACACCCAATTTTCTTCCAGAAACAGCTGTGGTAGCTTGAGCCTTCAGTTTATGTATTACGCAGTGTACCTTCTAGTATCGACTACTAAAATCTTGATTGCAGGACAGAACTAGTCACTTTCAGTTTTATGTTCTGGTTATTGACTATCTATTGCTACTTTTTTTTTGACTGCTCCCTGTCATAACTCAGAGCTGGAACTGTCATATCTGAAACATGGGAGGATGGCCAGGCAATAAAGGATCTTAATTCTCACCTTGTAAGTTCTGCAGATCTGTGTATATGCCTTAACTGTGTTCCACCGTAAAATTGGATCACATATACTTTGATCTGGATAACCTGTCTAGGTCATTTCCCCCCTATAAGGCAATTTAGTTTTAAAACTACCAGACACTACTAATGGACACATCTTTGTTCCATAAGCTTTTTGTACAATTTTGAGCACAGCCACGCATTACTAGCAGTCAATAAAGTCCAAAGAGATTATAAGATATATCTATCTATTCAATTAAGCAGTTAAGCACCAAGCTGGCATGAAAAATATTACAAGTCTGGATCAGGCTGAGTCTACTGATGTAACGTGGAGTCGTTGACAAGCGGTACCACTTTGTATAAAACTTCATCCATTAAGGCACAGTTCCTGTTTTGCAACTTTAGAAGCCATGTATCCATGAAGACACATGCTTGCTATTAATGCAACTGATTTTAGATTTACTATAGTTGTGCATTTGTTTATCAGGCACAGTTTTTTTTTTCTCTTGTGAGCTGTTATAGTGTTATTGCTATTCATATATTTTATGTGCCTTTAACCTTTATTCTTGATGTATTGTGGACCTTTTGCTGAATCCCTCATGTATGGTGGACTTTTATGTAGAAATCTCTGCTGGAGACTAAAGAAACTATCGAGAGACATAGAAAATCACTAAAGAAAAGACAATCCGGTAAAGTTTCTTCTTTTTTAAAAGTGTTGTCATCTCCCGGCTTAAATGCTTTACAAGGTACCACTTGAATTAGCTTCCATTGGTTAGGCGAAAACTCCAGTGCATGACCTTTTATTCCATGAAAAGGAAGATTATAAATGCCATTACAATCTATGTAGTTCTGCGCATATGCTACTCCATTTCATTCTTCTTAGTGCAAAGGAAAACTCCCTGCATTTACACAAGCAGAAACTAGCAACGCATAGCAGCTTAAGCATGCAAGTTAGGATTCTTGCTGGCACTTATTTTTGCTAGCCACTTTTGTATTGTAGATAAGGGTGATGGCAGTGATGCTGAAACTAGCATGTCTGAGGAAGATGTCCTGTTGCAGGATGAGATATGTAAATCACGGTTAACAAGTATAAAGCGGGTAAAATGCTTTGCTGATTATTGTTTTTGGCTATTAAGCATCCTCCTTCCTTAATCTAATTCCCCTGAACTGTATTTTAGGAGGAAGAACAGTACTTGAGAGAAAGAGATCGGTATGAATTGGAAAAGGGTAGGCTTATACGCGAAATGAAGCGTCTCAGAGACGAAGATGGTTCACGCTTTAATAATTTTCAGATTCTTCACAATCGCTACGCTCTGTTAAATCTTCTTGGAAAGGGAGGGTTTAGTGAGGTTTATAAGGTATGCCCTTGCTTCAGCTTTACTTTTCAAAAACTATTCAACTATGGGTCAACCATGACCTCTTTAAATACCAACTGCTTCTTTGCTTATAAAGAAGAAACATCGAACTTTATGATTATTTGTTTATGACTTTGATACACACAATTATTAATGTAACATAAAGAAGGTAAGCCCCTATCGGTGGGTGAGTGGGTCCCACCTGAAATGGCCTAAAAGGTAGAAATGTAGGAAGAAGTCATAAAAAAAATGAAACAAAGTGGAGGAAATTAGATATATTAAAACAAATATCTGAAACTTTGTGTTTGGAATTAAACATTGAGTAGAACAACTGATAATAACACATGTAGTATTACAGTTTTCTCGTCAAATGTGCCTTGACCCGTACACTTCCTCTGTCAAGATTTGTAAAGTTTGCGATAATAGCTTTGATACTTATATATTCATGTTAAGCATTTAACTAGTGTTTTGAGCTTCATTTGGTGAAGTTACCTCAATGTTTATTGATAGTAAAGATCTGTTTCATAGAGGATTCAATTTTGGTAGCACCAGCATTTACGTGAGACAGTTTCTTTCTGCAGGCATTTGATTTGGTGGAGTACAAGTATGTGGCATGTAAGCTTCATGGTTTGAATGCTCAGTGGAGTGAGGAGAAAAAGCAAAGCTACATACGCCACGCCATTCGTGAATATAACATCCATAAGACTTTGGTGCATCCAAACATTGTCAGGCTATGGGACATATTTGAGATTGATCACAACACATTCTGCACTGTCCTAGAATATTGCAGTGGTACAACAAATTTATTTTCGCAACGACCTTCCAAATTTCTTTGACATGACAATGTAGATCGTGCGGCTGCGGCCTCTTTTTTAAATCTTTCTCATTGACATAGGGCTTCATTGTATAGATAAGGCTGCATGAGTGTTGTTTTTATGCCAGATATATATTGATGTTCTCCAGGCACTCTTCTGTGTCAAACATTCAATCTCTTCGCGGAACTCTTCTGTTCTTTTAGTAGGAATCTTAATTAGGTTGTTCTTGGTGAAGAGAGTAGATAAATTTTGCCTGAATGTTGACATCAAAGAGCATTTATAATAGTTCTGTAGATTCAGTAGCTGTTTGTTACATTTATAACTTCCACACTCATTTAGTTGTCTTTTAGAATCATTTACCATAGGATCAATTTGTGCATTCATGGCACATTATCATGTGGGACACATAAGCAAACCCACCATGTTCAATCACTTACGTAAGAAGCACGCACATAGCCAGGATGGTGCATGAATACTGATATCTGATGGATAATGAGGTAATTATTTAAGGCGGTGAACATAAAATTAATGAAGCTTAATTGGCTCTAATTGGTTAATGATAGAGGTTTCTTACTTTTTTGGTGCTATCTTCGAATAGGCATACACCTGAATAGGCCCTTTGAGGTTGTTTTTAAGTGGAATGCTGTAGTATCTTTAATTGTTCACGAGGCCTTGGCATGTAATAATGCTACATCAATTGCTACCTTTTATGCAGGCAAGGATCTTGATGCAGTCCTTAAAGCAACACCGATTCTTCCAGAAAAGGAAGCGAGAATCATTATTGTCCAAATATTTCAAGGCCTAGTTTATCTTAACAAGAGAACTCAAAAGATCATTCACTATGATCTCAAACCAGGCAATGTTCTCTTCGATGAGGTTGGTGTTGCAAAAGTTACAGACTTTGGCCTCAGCAAGATAGTGGAGGATGATGTTGGGTCTCAGGGAATGGAACTGACTTCTCAGGGAGCTGGAACCTATTGGTGAGCATGCTCACTTTTCCGGTTGATTTCTGTGTACTAAATTGATAAAATACTCTATTTGACTACCTCTTATGGAATCTTTTATCTGCTGGCATTAAATTGGTATACATGGTGCAACAATGCCTGCACTGTGTAGTAGAGTTGCACACCTTTGATGCATCATTCTAGAACCCAAGGGAATTAATAGTTATTGCATGAAGTAAAGCCATTTTCATACTACTAACTACCAATAGTTATGTAAACAGGTGGGATAGAACAAATGATGCCATAAATTTAGTTTTATTTATGTTAGTGTTGCTGTTTCCCATTTAGAACCATTGTTCTTTTGGCATGTCAATCATTTGTTTCCTAATGTCGTTCTTTTTCTTCCAGGTACCTGCCACCGGAATGCTTTGATCTTAGCAAAACGCCATTTATCTCATCGAAGGTATATTTGGCAGCATGTTTTCCTTTTAATGTTAATAAATCTTTCATATCTTAGTGTGTTAAAGCAATTTGATAAAAACATGCATCAATAAGATCCTTCTATAAGGATGTTAGGGATTCTTGTGGCGTTTGTTTGTCATAAACAGAGACCGCAGTCATGCGCAAATCATGCTCACTTGCCAAATTTTCAGCATTCATTAAGTAGTAATCCCTAGTATGTTGATATGATATTAGCATTACTCCCTCTGGTACAAATTATAAGATGTATTTTGACGGGCATTGAGAACGCTATGACACTACGTGGAGATAAGTAGAGAAGATGAGCTTTCTATACATACTTGAAAACCCCATAAAGAATATAGTACAAAAACCTGGACCATTGATTGTGTTAGTGAGCTCCTTGGTTCTTCTTTTCGCCAGTTGGACTGCAGTTCACCAGTCCAAATGCTGATTTGAGAAAATAATAGTTTTGCCAGTTTGGTAAGTAAAATAACAAGCTGAATATACTCGTTTGTCTTTATTAAAGCGAGGAAATCACCATTATCCAGTTGGTTAGGTACTTAGGTGCATCGTGGGAGTACTTTGCAAGGCCTGTCCCAGTTGCGGGGTTCAATTCCCAGCATACATAACATTTTTTATTTTTATTTTTTTGCATTTAGGCTGTGAGCTGGTAGGACTGGATATGGTTTTATCGTAGTTCGTATACATGGACCGACATTCTTCTAAGCCAAACCAGACCATTCACTGGTTCAGATCATTTCTAGTTTTACCACCGTCCAGTCCAGTTCTTGCACTATGGAAAATAGGAAGATCAACATCATGAGAGTGTTAATACAGAACAGGAAAGAGGTGGCGAATGAGGAAAATCAGGGAAAACCATCAAGAAATTCACATGCACAGCTTAAGGCCTTGTTCGGTTACGCCCGGATTCAATCCGGACCGGGAATGACAAGTATAGTAAGAAATTTATGATAGATACAATGAGAGACCGGGATTTATTCCGAGCCAGGAACCAATTTACTCATATTAGGTACAACAAAACATCCAGATTAGTTCCACACCTCTTGACTGGTGGATTGATTCCCGGTCTCTTATTATCCTTATCATGAGTAAATTAATTCCCGGCCCGGAATAAATCCCGGTCTCTCATTGTATCAATAATAAATTTCTTACTATACTTGTCATTCCCGGCCCGGATTGAATCCGGGCGTAACCGAACAAGGCCTAAATTGTGTCAATATCGAGACAATTATGTGCCAAATAGGGATTAGTCTGATAATAGTTCCCATTGGACCGATCCAGGGGAAATGGCAATGCAGATGGTTAGTTTTCAGAAGGAGGTGCAAGAGCAGGAAGGTGCAGGTCACAGGTGGTGGATTGATCTGCTGTTGATGGGGATGGGGAATACTGGTTGGGCTTAGTGGTATGCAGGCAATGGCCATGTGGATATGCAATTTTTACTCAAAACGTAGAGACGCGATTCCTTCTTAACCCTCATTTCAATTAGAGTCATTTGTGAACCCCCTGAGTAATCAATTTAAACCACTTGTGGCAAATGGGCAACTTCATCTTTGTTCCGATTGGTGGTAAAATTGATGTTTGCATTCCTGCAGGTGGATGTTTGGTCAGCGGGTGTAATGTTTTACCAAATGCTCTTCGGAAGGCGTCCTTTTGGCCATGACCAGACCCAGGAGAGAATACTTCGGGAAGATACAATCATCAACGCACGCAGAGTGGAATTCCCTTCAAAGCCAGCTGTATCAAATGAGGCAAAGGTATGTTTACTGTTACTATCTCTGATTTCAGAGTCATCAGTTAGATTGATCCCTTTTACTATATTTTCCATGTTGTGCCTCTGAGGCTGTCCGTTTGGTTTAAACTTTTGTCCCTCAACATGCTAGTTTAAATAACATTGCACATAGTTTGGCAAAAGTTTGACCCTGCATCACCTGAAAACTCGCAGGAACTGATTCGTCGCTGCTTGACATACAATCAAGCAGAAAGACCAGACGTTCTAACCATCGCTCAAGAACCTTATCTGTCTTATGCAAAGAGGTAGTCACTCCGAAAGAGTGCAGGACAAGATTTTGGATCGGCAGCCGCTCGCGCAAGAACCCGACCCCGGAACATATATTTATTTTGGACGGGGATGGGCACCAGCAAATGGTAAGAATCTGGCAAAGCTCAAGAATATCCCGAAGGGTGTTACTGTATATTTGTAAATATCACTTGCGCCCATAACAGGAACGGCAAGTGAACCTCCTCTTTAATCTAGAGGAGGTAGATTAGGCGTTAATTTTTGAATGGGCCGTGCTCTTTTGCTACTACTTGATGCTCGCACGCGTAATGTGACGACTTTGGCTGGTGCCCAGTGATTCTGTTAAAAATGGGTTGTTTAGGAGGCTGTTCGTCGGCAAGGTCTGCCAAATTACTGTTCATGAAAAATAGATGAACCCTCAAAATTTACCTCAGAAAAAAAAAAACTTTTTTGGTTGCACAATGTGGTACTCTTGTCATTTCTGTGTGGATTCAATTTGGACTTGAGGAGCAATACATTAATTCGGGATGCTGGGTTGGCTTCGGCATGGCAGACGATCGTAGAGACTTGGACGGCCCACAACATGTCCGAGAAAGGCCAGGCACGAATTCGCACCCCCTCGCCTTTGTCCGAGAAAGCCCATGCTGCCTCTCCTCCTTGATACGGTGATAGAAGATCAACGGGCCAGGTCGGTACTCTCTCCCTATATGTCTGCATTATGCTTATTAATAACTCCATTACTTTAGAAAGGTTTGGACATTTGCATTTTTAAACGCAATTTATAGTGCATTCGAGACGAAGCCATTTTTGGTGTAAATGGAATTTCTCATAATTGAATTGATCCTCATTATGCTCGCCAATGAGGATCGAGCATACACCAAAACAGAGAAAAATAGTATAAAGGGAAACAATGGCTGGGAGTACACGAACTCCCATTTGGTGAAAGTTTTCAGCTTTCCTATATTTCCTTATCACTACAGCTAAGCTAGCTAGTAGGTCCTAGGCTGGGTGGTGAGGCCGAATCCGAGCGGGAACAGCGGGTCGTAGTGCGCGTCGCCGTAGTTCATCGGCAGCTGGTCCACCGACTTGAACCACGTCCGCGGCAGCTTGCCGGTGAACCCGTAGTCGCCGAACAGCACGTCGGTGACGCCCTGCCCCTCGGTCCCCGGCAGCCACGCGGCGACGAGCGCGTCCATGGCGCCGAGGAACGGCTGCACCACCACCGGCCGGCCGCTGATGAGCACCGTGGCGCACTGCACGGCGCCGCACACCGTCGCCACCGTGCTCGGCCCGGGGTCCGGGATGGTCAGGTTCAAGCTGTCACCCTTGGTCTCCGTGTACGGGTGCTCGCCGACCACCACGATGGCGTAGGAGAAGCCGCCGTTCTTGACGAAGTCGGCGTCGGGGTTCTCGGCGAACACCACCGTCGTCGACGGGTCCACCGCCGCCTTCACCGCGTCGAGGATGGTCGTGCCGACGGTTATGCGGCCGGTGTCGCCCTGCCACTCGATCGTCCAGCCGCCGCACTGGTAGCCCAGGTTGTCGGCGTGGCTGCCGGCGACGAGGATCTTGGGCGCCTTCTTGGACAGCGGCAGCATCGGCTTGTCACTTGTCTTGCCGTTCTTCAGGAGCACCAGCGACTTCCTCACTGCCTCCCTCGCCAAATCTCTGTGTTCCTGGATCACCACCAATTCACAATTCACCGTCAATAATCTCCTAAAATACATTGAAGCAGCATTATGATTTGATAATGCATCAGAGCGTGTCACTAGTTACCTTCTTCCCTAGCTGATCAGCCATGCTCGTATCGGGCATAGGGTTCTCGAAGAGTCCCATGGTGAACTTGACGCGCAGGATCCTGGTCACCGCGTCGTCGATTCTGCTCATCGGAATAATGCCGTTGTTGACATGGCTGGTCAGGATGCTGATGAACGACTGGTAGTTGTTCGGCACCATGATCTACAAGCAACATTACAATTAATCATCTTGAAATCAAATATGCTTGAATCAAAAACAGCAAGCACACTGTACTAAGAGTGACAAGAAAGTTTGGCGTTCTCACCATGTCAATGCCGGCAAGAACTCCAGCCTGGACAGAGTAGGAGTAGTTTGAACCTGCTGGTGTTGTGATCCTGTCAATTCCCTCCCAATCCGAGATTGTGAAGCCCTGAAAGCAACACAAACACAAACAAAAATCAA
The DNA here is from genome assembly GCA_000338895.3 of Oryza meridionalis. Classification (NCBI taxonomy): domain Eukaryota; kingdom Viridiplantae; phylum Streptophyta; class Magnoliopsida; order Poales; family Poaceae; genus Oryza; species Oryza meridionalis. The sequence goes on along the minus strand of CM002526.2, from coordinate 35,127,974 downwards.
GATGATGAACATCTGAAAAACTACATTATCACATCAATGAGAATCTGAAACAAGTGGTTTTGGTTGATGTTTCACCTTGAAATTGAGCCTGTCCTTGAGGTAACGGGTGACGAGGTCGTGGTTGGCGTGCATCTTGATGCCGTTCCAGCTCGAGTAGGAGATCATGACGGTAGAGACGCCCTTCTGGAGCGCGTTGAGGTACGCCGGCATGTGGATGGTCATCAGTCCTCGGCGGTCGATGATGGTGTTGTCCTCGTTGACACCGTTCTGCGTGCCGCCGTCGCCGACAAAGTGCTTGGCGCACGCCGCCACGTTGTTCCTGGCATTTCGTCGAACACCCAGCGTTCATCAGTCGGACGATCACACAAGCACACACTTCAGTGACACTGTGACGATGACGAGGCCTTACTTTCCGGCGAGGTAGGGCATGCCGCTGGTGAAGTTGGCCGGGACGTCGCCCTGCAGGCCGGGGATGAGCTCCGTCATGGCTTGCACGATGCGGTGGTCCTCGCTGTAGCTCTCGTAGCACCGCCCCCACCTCGGATCCCTGCACACCTGTTGTTGTTTGATCAACGTCAACGCCATGAGATCCCCGATCCATCCCCAATGAGAGTTGAAGCAAAGCTAGCACTGTGGCTGGTGGTGACCTACCGCGATGCACGGCGCGAACGCGTACTGGATGCCCGTCGCCCTCACCTCCAGCGCCGTCGCGGCGCCGATCCTCTTCACCAGGTTCGGATCCCTGCTCAACAAGATGAACAAAACGGAGCTCCCGATTAGTGAAATGGAAGCTTGCGAATCTTGAGCTGCTGGTTTGGTTTGCTGGTTTGCTTGCCTTGTGGCGCCGAGCGCGACGTTGTGGGGGAAGATGGTGGCGCCGTAGACGTTGTTGTGTCCGTGCACGGCGTCGATGCCGTAGATCATCGGGATGCCGAGCCGCGTCGAGAGCGACCCCTTCTGGAAGTCGCTCACCATGCTCACCCACTCCGCCGCCGTCGCCTGCTTCCTCGGCACGCTCCCGCCGCCGCTAAGCAAGCTCCCTGCCACGCCACGCCACCGCAAATCAAACACCTCAGCTTAGAACTCCCTCACTCGCCGCCGCCGCCATGGCCGGAGTACAATGCTTACCGATGAAATAGTCCTTGAGGACCTGCGGCGACGCGACCTGCCGCTCGATCTGCGTCATCTGGCCGATCTTCTCGGCGAGCGTCATCCGCGCCAGGAGGTCGCCGACGCGCGCCTCCACCGGCTTGGTGGCGTCCTTGTACAGCACGTACTGGGCCTCGCCGTACGCCGCCCAGGTGAGCAGCAGCACGGCGGCGACCGCCGGCGCTGCGAGCAGCGCCATCCTCTGCCGGCGAAGGAGCGGGAGCAGCCGCCTCCGGACCTGCGCGTGCCATTCCAGGAGCACGATGAGAAACCCCGTGAAGCAATCCTCCAGCGACTCGAGCACGCCGGAGCAGTGTCTCCGGCCGCCGCCGCCGCCGTTGCCGGCCATTGCGGTCGGTCGGTCAACGGCGAGAGAAGCCAAGAATGCAGAGAGGAAACTCGGCAAGAGGAAACCATGACGTCCTAACAAACTACTGGGTCAAAATCATGAGAGCTATTTTTAATTTATTCGCAATTGTGAAAGAAAAAGACACTGTTTTTCCACTGTCATTGCAGATCTCAAGTAGATGTTAACAATAGTTTATTATTCTCTAATTGACATTTTAACAGCATGAGTTTACTCCTAACAAAGAGATTAACTGGCTGCTATACAGCAGTGGAGACACATCCGTGCAGTTACTATGCTTTTGTACTTGAAAAAAACTAGTACGCTACCAAAAACATAATAACAAGGTGTCTCAACTCTCAAACAACAACAACAACAAAGACTAAAATTTTCTTTGCAAACAAACACAAAAACTGAACTTAAATAGTATGAAACCAAGCAAAACAGAGAGAAGCTATGCCATCCATGAAGGCAAACAAATCACCAGAAGCAGAGTGCTCCTCTTGCAGTTGCAGTTTGCAGACTTTGCACTGCTGCAAAACGTGGAGCCTTTGCAAGAAGAGGTAGGAGCCAAGCTTATATCAGCAGCAGTTCAGCACAGCTGCATTTCTCTGTTCTTGCACTAAAGAACAACTCCCATGAGAGAAAAAGGAAGCAAATTCAATGCGTTTGTTGCAACCGACTGGAATCTCTCGCCCCACACCCAAACCCAAAGCCACCATTTTTGCCTTCCTAAAGCTCACTGTATGCATGAGCAACGGCTAGACGGCGAGCCCTGACACGCAGTAAACGCCAAGCAGTTCAGTGTTCACCGCGTGTGCGTGTGCGTTAGTACTACTGTAGTTTATTTACTAATTACTACTATTAGGGAGAAAGAAACCGCCATGGATGGAAGGATGGTCTCTTGGTCTTACCGGAAAGGCGAGTTGTGCAGGGAGGAAGAATATGGTGGGTGAGAAGAAGAAGAAGAAGAAGAAGAAGAATATGGCGTGCTTCCTGCTCTCTTCTACTCCGTCTCCCGGCGATGGCTTCTTTATATAATAAAGCCAGGAAATGAGATAAGGATCGAGGAGTGGTTGGAGCAGCAAGGGCCATGGAGAGGCATGGCCTCATGAAGGCCGCCACAATGCGGTCCAATCCTCCCGCCGAAAAATATCATCTTCTTCCTCCTCTCGACAGTGCGGCGGAATTGTTGGCTTCCGCCACGGCGAAAACAACGGCATGAGAGACAAGAAAGCGAGAGGAAGAGCAAAAAAAGCTGCGCGTGAGTTACCGAACTCACGTGAACCCTCCTACTACAGTTTACTCGAGGAAGACGACGACGACCAGAGCAAATGTGAAACTGTGAAAACCGTGCCATGCCGTCAATCAAGCAAGCACGGAAATGACGCAAACACTCTCCTTGTTTTTGGAGCAGGTAACTCACTCTCTGCTGCAGCTTCTTGATCTCCATGGGAGGAGGAGGACGATGCAGAGACAGAGAGAGCGCGAGAGGGAACGGACGAACACGAGGCCGGCAATGGCGGCCGAGGAGACCTAGCTACATCTACCACCAAAGAAAGAGAGGGAGAAGAGTATAAAAACCACCCTTCGCGCGCGCGCGGTGGTGCCTTGCCGATGGGGCGATTACTTACCGGAGTTTAGAAGCGACGGCGCGGTTGCGTGGCGAGGACCGACGGCGACGGGCGCGGCCGCGAGACTCACACGAACCTCGCCGGAAAGCGACGCCTCACTCACCCACCACCACGAAAGCACAAATCCACCCACTGTTCCTCTGCAAACCCTATCTCCACAATCCCAGGATAATTCTTTTTGCCCAATCCCCAATCTCCTCCAGTGCCAAGAACTCGCAACTTGCCAAGAAATGGCAGGAGGAAGAAGAAGAGGAGGATGAAACGGGCCAAACGGCTAGGTATAGGGTGATGATGAGATGGGTGAACTGCCCAATCGACGCAGTGATTTTTATAGCGCGGCAGAAGCACGAACACGAACTGATCATGAGACGAAGGAAGAAACGGACACGGATGATGAGTCAGCCGCGGCAGCCGGGCAGGAAAAGCGCGCAGTCGCAGACCACCCTGGCATTAGATTAGCAATAAAACCCAACGTTCGAGTCGATCCGACGGCCGAGAACGCTCTGGAGGTGGCACCGGGGTTGAGGGGTTAGGTACTTGGAACGTGAGATTGCCTGTTTTCTTTTTTTCTTTTTTCTTTTCGGTTTCAACGACGCTTTTTCCCACGAGAAAACCAACGGCTAGCTCAACTCAATCCCATCGAGACGTTTATTACTCCTGGTGATGCAGATCTCTATGCTTGTTGGTCATTGCATCTGGATTTCTTTTTGCTCGCTTCACGAGATGCAGTTGATTCCATACTTCTGTTCTGTTCTGGAGTAGGAGTAGTTTTCAATCTCTTCCGTGACAAAACCTGTTTTCAGGCTGCGAAACCGGGACGCAATGTATTCCCAGACTTTTTTATCACATCAAAACTTTTCTACACATACAAACTTCTAATTTTTCCGTCACATTATTTCAATTTCAATCAAACTTCTAATTTTGACATGAACTAAACACACCCTCACTTCAAAAGCTTGGAACAAAGAGATGCTAAAATCTAAGAAAATAAGCTTTATCTAAAAAAAAATCTAAGAACAAAGAGATACTACAAATTAAAAGCAATGAAGCTAGAAAGTACTCCCTCCGTCCCATAATATAAGATATTTTGAGTTTTTGGTTACACTGTTTGATCACTCGTCTTATTCAAAAAAAATTTGGAATTATTATTTATTTTTTTTGACTTACTTTATTATCCAAAGTACTTCAAGCATAATTTTTGTTTTTTATATTTGCATAAATTTTTTGAATAAGATGAGTGGTCAAACAATAAAAAAAACTCAAAATCCCTTATATTATGAGACGGATAGAGTAAATTGGCATGCATCCTTTTTAATGTAAACGAGTGCTTTCCACGCAAATGCATGCCCAGAGGAAACTAGCAACAGGATGTAGACTCTCTCAACAATCTGTAAACCGCGTGGATTAAGATTAATTGTGTTCTTTTCTTATGTTTTTCAACTTAATTTATACAAGATGATGTCCTTGATATTTCCTAAAACAAAAACAAAAAAGAAATGATGTCCTTGGAGTAACATCTTCTCCCTCCTCTTATAGTATGATTAGATCGTTGAAAATGATCCATCTGTTAAAAGGATCATTCGAAGACTTGGCAACTATCATTTTAGTAGAAAAGAAGACGTGGGCAGTGATACTGATACAGACCATACATATACGTATACAATGTACTTATGTACGTAAGGGTTCCGGTGAAGAAAAAATAATCTGAAATCTTTTCTTAAGAGCATAAATCTGACATACTCATGACAGTAGTAGTTAGTAGTAGAAGTATTGGAGTTAATGTACGCTTGGCTAATGGACCAAAGTTTGGATCACGTACAAGGAACAAATTAAGTTAGTGACGAGTGATTGATGTAGTCATGTCCATTTATTATGCATTTTATTGAAGGTTTGTCTTTGCTTTGAAATTTCCCTGTAAACTCGACTTTGGTTGCGTATATCTATGATATGCGGAAACTAATTAACGAGTTAATCCTTATACTATCTTAAGAAAAAAAAAATCTGAGCATGCAAGCAACAATGACAAAAGCAGATCAAAAGGAGGATCTCGTGAAGGAACATGATTGAAGGATATCAGAACCAAGATAATGATGTATACAGTACCATATTTATTGAATTTAGTGGCCACTTTATTCAGGACATGCTATGTTGCTATAGCGTGTGCTCTCACGTTTGTCCACAATGAAATGTTCACCTTAGAAAAGAAAATATTAAAATCCCCTTATGTTTTGTAGTATCAAATGTTTCTCCTATCTCGTGCTCCACATGCATGCATGTTTCGTCAGCAGCAGATGTATTGCTTTATTTAGGTGATGTTCAGCGCAACTCTATATCCTAGATCCAACCAGATATATGTTTAGATCTAAAGTTTAGATCCAAACTTCAGTCCTTTTTCATCATATCAATCTGTCATACACATACACAACTTTTCAGTCACATCATCTCTAATTTTAACCAAAATCCAAACTTTGGGCTGAACTAAACACAGCCATATATACCAAATGTTTGATGCGGATCTAGGATATAGACTATAACTCCCTATGTTTCTAAATATATAATAATGCTATTTACTTTTGGATATGATATTTGAAAATTCGTCTTGTGCAAATATAAAAAATACAATCATACTTAAAATACCTTTAGTGATAAAACATGTCACAATAAAATAAATAATACTAATATAGTTTTTCTTACTAGGACAAATGACCGAACATTATATCACGTTTACAAGTCAGTTAGTAGCATCATATTTTTAAAATCGGAAGCAATATATATCTCCTAGTACATGAAATCCTTAGTACTCCCTCTGTTTTTGAATATTTGATGCCGTTGATTTTTTTAAATATTTTTTGACCGTCCATCTTGTTTAAAAAAATTAAGTAATTATTAATTATTTTCTTATCATTTGATTCATCGTTAAATATACTTATATGTATAAGTATAGTTTTACATATTTCACTAAAGTTTTTTAATAAGAAAAACGGTCAAACATGTGCTAAAAAGTTAACGGTGTCAAATATTTAGAAACGGAGGGAGTAATTTAACTTCAGGCTTCATGCTTTACCTAACTTCGAAACATTTTTGCTTCCGTATTTTAGCAAGAGATTTGCATGAACTTCCCAGTCGGTACGTTTTTTTGACGATCCGAAGATCGTCCTTGTGTCGCCGGTCAATCCGAGGGCCCAGAGCAAGTACATGCTCAGCCCAGCTCAACTCTTGCCATTCAAACTTGCACATGCTGTACTGAACAGTAGTAGGGCATCCTCAATGTATTGAACTCCCACGCTGCTTGTTGTACTATGCATAAAACCAAGCTACAATGTTTGATGCCAACTCTCACCATAAGGTGGGTCCCACAAGAATAAAATGCCCACAAAATAGTGAAGTTTGCAGAAAGAAACATGAACATGATAGAAAGAAGTGAGTGAAAGAATTTTTTATTCCTTATAGATAGGTTATTCTTCTCTCTATAATGTATAAGGCTAGACCATATAATAGAGCTTAGAGCATGAGCAATGTATAATGCCCAAATGGGGTTCAATATGGGACCTATTGCTATATAACATCTCTCACATAATGTATATAGCAAGAGAAGGTATTAAGGTGGGTCACACCTTTTATCATCCAACCAACTCCTCCTCCTTTCCAATTTCTCTCCCCCACCGTTCATCCCCAACCTAGCCAGTAGCTGGATCCTGCGGTGGCGTTAGCAGGAGGAAGAGGAAGCGGCAGCGACGGCGGCGCCCGCGGGAGGAAGAGGTAGCGACAGCGACTGTGGCACCCGCGGGAGGAGGATGCAGCGGCGCCGGCAGTGACGGTGCTCGCGCGACTCGCGGGAGGCGGTGGTAGCGCTCGCGAGAGGCAGCTTCAGATCCGCGACAGCGACGGGTGGGAGAAGGCTGCGACGGCGGCGGCTCGTGAGAGGAGGCCGCAACAGCGGCGACAGCCTGACGCGGTGGCTCGCGGGAGGAGGTCGCAGCGGTGATGGCTGCCTGGGCGCCGCTGCTCGCAGGAAGAGGTCGCGGCGGCGATGGCTGCCTGGGCGCCGCTGCTCGCAGGAAGAGGTTGCGACGTCGGCGGCTCGTTGGAGGTTGCGGCGGCGGCACGGCGGTTCGCAGCTTCTTTCCCTTTCCCTTTCCATGGTGGCATGGCGACAAGCAACAAGGAGAGAAGAATGTTTTTTTAATTTCTTATGTCCCGGCCTTACAACTAATGGTAGTTCATTCAAAACACCCTTATAACGCTCACTTTTACAATGTATATGGGCTACTCAAGAGGTTTAAGACCCCTATATTTCCATATTGTAGATGTCCTTATGACATTTCTTATGGCCACATTGTAGTTGCCAAATGTGTACTCCTCCAGGATCTGTCGATATTCTCTCGTCATCAAATAGGCAAGCCGCAGGGTACCCAATGGAATACTACTGTAAGTTCTAAAAAAACCTATAAGTTAAGCTCTTTTCTTTTTAGATTATCTATCAGATTATTTTCTCTCTTCAACAATTTTTTTTTAAAATGTTATAAGCTATTTATTCGGTTTATTATAATATATAATACTCTTCTGTAACTGTTCATATTCGTAGTAATAAAACTATATATTTTAGGATAGTTGGATATTTATTCATCCTTATCATTAAGAGCAAGTTTAATAGTATAGCCAACGATTAGAGCGCGTGCGATAGCAGACTATAAGCCAGCTATAAACATATTTTTAAGAGATAAAAGAAGAGAGAGAATAGCAACGGGCTACATATCTGTAGCCAGCTATAGCACGGACTTCAAGACGTAATGTGTGTATGACAGATGGGACCATGTATTAATAATATAATAAGCAACTATTGTATGAAAATTGGCTATTACATTGGCTATAGATGATTTGGAGTTAGTAGTTAGCTATACTATTAAACTTTCTATTAGCTCCTAGTCATCTATAATCAAGAGTAAAATACACCAGTGGTCTTTAAACTTGTCGGGAGGTTTCACTTAGGTCCACGAACTTTCAAAGCGCACATCGAGGTTTATTATATCATCCTGGTCCAAAGCCTCGTTTGACCGTGGTCTTGCCTACGTGACACGCCACGTGAACGATGACATGGAATTCATACAATACCTATAAACATATATTGCACAAGTAATACATGATCGCACCTGTCATACACCCATTGTGTCTTGTAGTCTGTGCTGCAGTTGGTTATAAATCTGTAGTCCGCTACTATTATCTCGCCTCATTAATCTATTCGATATGTGTTTATCGCTGGTTTATAATCTGCTATTATACCTGATAAAAAAATTAGTTTGGTACATCAATTATATGAAAAGAACACTGCATTAGCTTCGGTGGGACATGCCTATCTAAGGTGCGTATCAGAGCAATCAAGCAGAGAGGTGGCATACCAGCTACCATACGGTACTTAATGGAAGTTGTTGGTCTATTAATACAACTACGATATTCCCCTTCGTTTTATATTATAAGTTATTTAACTTTTTTAATTAAGTTTAATTAAGTTTATAGATAAATTTAACAACATCTAAAATACCAAACTAATTTCATAAAATCTAACATTAAATATATTTTAATAATATATTTATTTTATGTTAAAAATACTAATATATTTTTATATAAACTTAATTAGAAAAAAAAATCAAACGATTTATAATATAGTACGAAGGGAGTACTCCATACTACTTCTATCTACTATGTACAGTAGTGGAGAACAAATGATGCTGCAGAGAAGTGGATGACAATAATTTAACCGCGAGCATGCTTCTCCTCACATGATGCGATGCATCGCACGCACACTCTCGCAGTACCACACCATGATTAAGCTTTGGCGACAACGACGGCGGCTGTCAACCACGGACTGAGATGACTCTACAGCCTTTTTAGCCCACGGTGTGTGTATGCGTACGCTCTCCATCGCTTCGCGTGCACGCGACGCTCCGTACGTGCAAACCCCGTCGCGGACGTGCTAATTGCTATACACACCGTTGCTGCGAGACCCGGCAGGTTCACGCGTGGAAAACATCGTTCAATCAACGGCTGCCCCGACGTGTACGCTAGCTCGCCTCTCGTCACATGGCATGTAGTTAAAAGGGGAAAAAAAAAGGAAATTTGCTAAATCGCATTGGACGGAAAATTATGATCAAAAACTTACAAATTTTGATCTTAGGATCTGCTCGGCAATTCATACCCGGTCTCCTCCTCTAGCTCCAGCAAGCTCCAATGATCTTAGACAGTCAGCGGTGATCCAACGAGTTTGGGTTTAGAGATCGAGATAAAGTTAGGGTGAGGGCAGAGCGAGGGAAGATGTTCACTACGCTTAAATGTCCGTGGGAGATGATGGAATGGCTACGATGTCGAGGCCATAAGATCGGCTGCGAATGATGGGCCGATGTAGCAAACAGGGTGTGGTGTCAACCTCATTAAAGACAAAGACAAGCTAGATGGTGGTGTCCCGCCGACCAACCTCATCAGTGTTGGTGTCCCGCCAAAGACAAGCTAGATGGTGGAATGGAACACCTCATCACTGCCCAGCTTGGGAAGGAGGAGAGGGGCCGAAGGGAGTATGGTAGGGGGAGAATCAATTTGGTCTAATGAGTCTCACTAGCACCTTTAGGCCGCGTTTATTTCTCGGGGTTCCAAACTCCCTTTTTTGTTTTCCACGCGCACGCTTTTCAAACTGCTAAACGGTATGTTTTTTGCAAAAAATTTCTATAAGAAAGTTGTTTAAAAAATTATATTGATCTATTTTTTTAAAAAAATAACTAATACTTAATTAATTATGTGCTAATTAACCAAGAAGCGAATAATGATGATTTACTGTACTTTTATGAATCTCAAAGTAAACAAATGGTCCAAGATTTGGGGGGGGGGGGGGGGGGGGGGAGGAGGAGGGAGTCTGTCAACTGATTGTTAGGCAGTAAAAGAACATATACTAACATTGGAGAAGAAATTACGAAAAAAGATCTTATGTATACACACATGGAAGGATTTAAGGGGTTGGCAACTGCACGAGGTCAGCCACCCATCAGCACTGTCCGATTGGATGAGCTGTGAGTCTACATTGGGCGGTCTTTAATTCGTTCGTTAGTCCAACAATTGAGAATTCGTAGGATTTATTTAGGTACCGATTTTATTGCACAAGTTACTTTAGATGGTCCCAAAAAAAAAAGGGAAACACGGCCGTTTCTCGTTGCGCCGTGTCACGTGAACTTAGCTAGCCACCGAGCGAGGCCCATGGAATCATCCATCCCGTGCCGCGTCATCTGCGTTCATGCGCGATAAGGCCGGAGACGGAACACGGAAGACGATAACGAGACAGCGACCCGAGCTGGACAGATCCAGACCCTATACATGTCCCGGCAGAACGACGTGATCTCGCCGGCGTCCTATATATAACCATGGACCATTAATTGATGGTATGATGGCTGGTACTCCGATATGATGCCTTTCTTCGCCGGATATCTTCCGTGAGGTAGGACGTCTGCATGTGTGCCGGCCGGGTCCACTGCCGGCTCGCTTCCGTACACTACAGTGAGGCGGCAGATATATAGAGCTGGTTTGGTTTGAGGCCTAAATTAGACTTATCAATATTTGACAATTTCAATAGTGTTTAGTGTCTATTTGATTTGAAGCCAAATTTTAGCATGCTTAAGAAAATAAGCCATTTCAATAGTGAACTTAGGCTATTTTGGCTTTAATCCAAATACAACTTTGTCTTATCAAAATTAGTCATGCTAAAACTTGTCAAAATTTAGCACTGATAAATTTTAGTAAGGTCTATTTAGGTCACAAACCAAACCAACCCATACTCCGTATATCTGTACTTCAGTAGAAGTAATAATAACATGTCTATGCCACAGTACATGTACGCTAGCTGTACATATGTACATACCAAATGTTGTGATCCAATTCTCCAAAGCTACAAGACTCTAGTAGAGTAGTAGTAGAGATTGGCCTGAGCCCTGAAGGGGATATGCATGGAGTGGGTACCGTCCAAATTCAGGACGCACGATCTAGATAACCAACGGTCTCGTGGGATGCAGACGTTTTTTGGCACTAATTTTCAGCAGGTGAGCACCTACCGTTGCGTTTTCTTACACAGTCTCTTTCGTGTAAAAAGGCGGATAATGAGCCAAGGATAAACTTATTATACTGGGACATATCAAATCACGATTGCATCACATAAGCTGAGTCACCAGATCTACCCAACGTAATCCTTTTGTGGTATTGCAAGCTACGAACCGGAAGTCAGAAACGGAAACATGGGTGACTTGTATAGGTTGTTGGGAAAAGCAGCGGCACCAGCAGGTAACTAACACCTGCCCCACACGCGCACGTTCACTCGTTCAGCCGATTGCGGTAAAACGTCCCCGGCCGGCACGTCGCGATCGCGCGTGCGCCCCGCCTCAGACGCCAAGCCCAATAGCCGAACAATCGCGTTCCGGCCCATGAACAACAGCACAAGTAGCAAAACGGGGCCCGCCCAAACGTAGCGACACTCGCGTTCCGGTCGGCACGCACGTAGTACGCTAGAATAAGTCCACTTTAAGTCCCTTAACCAGTGACGGAATTTGATTCATATCCTTGAACCGCAATACAATATATCTTAACCTGTCAACTATTAAAACCGGTATAATTTTACTCCCTCTACGGTTTTGCTGATGTGACGTCTACATGGCAGTGCTGTTCTGATTTGTGGCGTTGATATGACGCTTAGGTGACTTTTCTTTTAACGAATCGTTGAGCCGCCAATTTCATTAAATAGAGAAAGAAGTAAACTACACAATATGGCAGAAAGAAAAAAAATGTACAAGCTCAGGGTCTTTGGACCGAGCTAACTATACAGAAGACAGCTGCCAAAATTTTTTGTGTCCGCTAGAACTAGGGATGGCAATGGGTCGGGTCGGGCACGGGTAGAGCAAAACCATGCCTGATCCGATGCCCAACATTGCCTACCCAAACCCTACCCACTAGAGTTAGCGGACAAAACTCCGTGCCCGTACCCATGCTCGGCGGGCGCGGGTATGTCCGGTGGGTATCCAATGGATCTCACATGAATAATAACTTGAAAGATATGTAATTTAACAAAGAGAAATAAAATCAATAATTTATCAAATTATCGGTTATCAATAATAATTTGAATTACATCACAACTTAGTATAAGTTAGCATCACAAATGAACCAAGAGAAATTGTATAAGAATTAAGAAATGAGTCAAAATTAGCTAATACATATGTATCGGGTCAGGCATGGGTAAAAAATGAAACCCGCCTATTGCCCATAACGTCTTTGGGTCTCTGACGGGCGTGCCCATGGATAAAAAGTCACACCCACGCCCATGCCCATCGGGTTGGGTATCCACGGATACTCGAACCCATGGGTAAAATTGCCATCCCTAGCTAGAACCCATGTCTTAGCTTCCTCCTTAATCTTGGCTAGCAAGCTGGTTGTTAGGAGATTCTTTTGTTAGAAGGTCCTACAGTTCCTTTCATTCTATGTCTCCTAGCTTAGGTGATATTAGAATTAAAAACATATATACGTGACCCATTCGTCATTCAAAAAAAAAAATTTGTGGGGCCACTGATATAAGGGAGTCAAAGTGGCCACAGTCGAGTTCCGGCCCGTGTATAACAGGTCGCACGTAAGCCGCAATGCCGTTTCGGCCGAAATATAATTGGGCCGCACTCAACGGAGAACGGCGAGGATGATCGTGTTCAGCGTTCAACGGAGAACGGCGAGGATGTCGCCGGGAGAAGAGGGCTCCGCCACGAATCGATTCAATCCAGGTAAAATCTGGGACTACACTTGTCTCAAAGGAACCATCGCCTCCGTCAAGAATTTAACTTCCGCCTTGCGCTCCGCGACGATCTGTGTGCATTGCAGGATCTCTCGATGAGCAGCGGTGACGCGATTTGCTTGTCGCGATGGTACCGGGTTGGCTCGGATGACAACGCTGATAGTGATAGCCAAGAAGGATTCTACAGGTGATAGCTTTTGTGCCATTTCGCTTTCTTCTCAAAGTGGGGAGCTACCCCGTAGTAGATTTTATTTATTTAACCTTATTTTCGACTAATAGTACTAAGTTTTCATGAACTCATCATAAAAGAATGACGCAACACAAGCTGAGTGCCGAGAGAAAGAAGGCAAAAGCGCCTCTGATTTTTTATTATTCCACAACCCAACACTATGACACTAACAACAGCCACAGCCTCAAGAATTGAGCACATCACTCACTCTCATCGTTATTGCATTCCCCCACCACAAACAAATCCATCCCAATACCATGTGTATGTAGTACTACATGATCGCCATCTCTCTCGTCACGACGGCGTCACGTCCCAACCAACGTCACTCTCCACCGACATCGCCGCCTCAGCTGCTGTGCGCCTGCGTGGTGAGGCCGTAGCCGAAGGGGAAGAGCGGGTCGTAGTGCGCGTCGCCGACGTTCATCGGCAGCTGGTCCACGGACTTGAACCACGTCCGCGACAGCTTGCCGGTGAACCCGTAGTCGCCGAACAGCACGTCGGCCACGCCCTGCCCCTCCGTCCCCGGCAGCCACGCCGCCACGAACGCGTCGATGCCGCCGATGTACGGCTCCACCACCAGCGGCCGACCGGAGATGAGCACCACCACGCACTTGATGCTCTTGCACACCGTCTGGATCACCGTCGGCCCGGGCTCCGGGATCGTCAGGTTCAGGTTGTCGCCGAACCCCTCCGCGTACGGCGGCTCGCCGACCACCACGATCGCGTAGTCGTACTTGTCGCCGGTGACCACGCTGCTGTCCGGGTTCTCCGAGTACACCACCGTCGTGCTGGGATCAACGGTGGCCTTGATCGCCGACAGGATCGTCGTTCCTGCACATTGTCCATGGATTTTAATTCTTGCCACCCACCAAAACTCAGATGAAGTTACAAACAATGAAACATTTTGATCATGAATAGTTTACCAGCAGTGATGTTGTTGCCGGGCTGTCCTTGCCAGGTTATGGTCCATCCTCCACACTGTCTGCCCAAGTCATCAGCATGGCTTCCCGTGACGAGTATTTTACCGGCTTTCTTCGGGAGGGGAAGCACCGGAGAGTAGGAGGATTTTCCGTTCTTCAGCAGCACCAAGGACTTCCTGACCGCTTCGCGCGCGAGCTCACGGTGCTCCTATGGTGGTTCACATGGAATTGGTCAGTAAAAATTCTTGATATATGAAGTGTGAGTAATTGGAAGATTGAGGTGTTCGGCACTGACTTGCTTTCCAAGTTCATCGGCGAGGCTAGAGTCAGCAAAAGGGCTCTCAAATAGACCCATGGTGAACTTGACTCGGAGAATCCTATAGACAGCATCGTCAATTCTGCTCATGGGGATAATTTTGTTGTTAACTTGCTCTGTCAGGTCATCAATGAATTCTGTGTAGGTATAAGGAACCATGATCTGCAAACAGCACATATACATTAGGCATGATAAATTGATAAGAAAGGGAATAAAGCATCGCATCTGTATTAGTATAGTAGAAAAAAGGCTCATCAATGACGTGTCATAAAATCGTAATAACAAGACAAAACCACTCGTCTAACATGATGTATGTTTTAATTGTTGAGTCCACCTTTTATCCCACAAACTAAAGTTGGACAGACTAACAAATCAAATGCTTTATTGGATTTTCAAAAGAGAAATTAATTATGACTTTATGCGTCCTTGACATAGAGGCTAGGGATATAATTCAATCTTCCTATAAAAAAGGGAAGAAGTTAATGCACATGGTCTGCATATCTCACCATGTCAATGCCGGCACCAATTCCAGCCTCGATTGAGTAAGAATAGTTCTTATGCGGAGGAGAAGTGATCCGGTCAATGCCTTGCCAGTCAGAAATCACAAAACCCTGTTTGCACAAGATCCAAAGCAATTAAATACGCCTGCAATATCTCCAAATATACATATGAAGAAAATAAATCAAGAGAACTATTTTGTTTTTTTAGAAAAACTAACCCTGAAGCGGAGCTTGTTCTTGAGAAAATCAGTGATTAGGTGATGGTTTGCGTGCATTTTTACTCCATTCCAGCTAGAGTATGAAACCATGACAGTGGAGACTCCTCTAATGATAGAATTATAATAAGGAGGCATGTGAATGGTCAACAGCCCGTGAGTATCGATGATTGTATTGTTCTCGTTGATTCCCTTGACCGTTCCACCATCACCAACATAGTGCTTTGCGCATGCAGCAACTTTCTTACTGCACAGTAAGCAAGTCGTACCAAAGTTAGTCATATACTCCATTCATATTTTAATGTATAACGCCGTTGACTTTTTAACCAATGTTTGACCACTCGTCTTATTCAAAAATTTTATGCAAATATAAAAATACTTATGTCATGCTTAAAGAAAATTTGATGATAAATCAAGTCACAATAAAATAAATTATAATTACGTAAATTTTTTGAATAAAACGAAAGGTCAAACGTTTGTCAAAAAGTCAACGGCGTCGTACATTAAAATACGGAGGGAGTAGTATATTGCAGTGATACGCCAATTTCACCTGTTAATTATAGGCAGAAAGGTACAAGCCACAAAGATGATTTTAAAGCTATACAGTATTAGAGGTATACCTTCCACCAACGTATGGTCTTCCTACATCATTTGATGGAACATCGCCTTGCAAGCCAGAGATGAGTGTGGTCAATGACTGGACAACCTTTGGGTCTTCGCTATAGCTTTCGTAGCAGCGTCCCCATCTTGGGTCTCTGCAAACCTGAGAGGTATCATGTAAACACAACAATGAGTTCATAGTGATGATGAAAAAGGAACACATAAGCTAACCATACTGAGATCATCCACTATACAAGAGGTATCATCTATTAATTACCGCAACGCAAGGAGCAAAGACGTAGGGAATTCCAGTAGCTCTAACTTCAAGAGCAGTTGCTTCTCCTATCCTCTTTACTAGGTCAGGGTCCCTGCAACACCGCAAATCAAAAATCAAGATATTTTCAAAAATACAGAACACCAAAGAACAAGCACTGTGTGCATCACAATTGTGTTATCACCTTAAGATATTGCAGTCTTGTAATCAAACATAATAAAGTATCCATATATTGTTGTGTAAGATGTAATTATCATATCAAAAACAAAAACACTTCATACCTGGTAGCGCCGAGCCCGACATTATGGGGGAAGATTGTAGCCTTGTAGACATTATTGTGCCCATGCACCGCATCAATACCATAGATCATCGGAATACCTAGTCGGGTCGAAAGGGCACCCTTCTGCATTTCATTCACCATTGAAGCCCAAGCTTGAGCTGATGCCTGAGGAGCAGGGACACTGCCTCCACCACTCAGTACACTACCTGCATCACAGCACACCAATGTCAAAACTCAAAAACACACACACTCCACTCCAGCCCTTACCCTTTTGCATTACTTGAGCATGAGTAGTGAACCATGACACACCTATGAAGTACTTGGCAATCTGCTCCGCCGTGGCATTCTCCCTCTCGATTTGGGTCATCTGGCCAATCTTCTCAGCGAGAGTCATCCGGCCAAGCAGATCCTTGACACGAACAGAGACAGGCTGCTTCGGATCCTTATACTTGACATACTGCGCGCTCCCCAATGTAGCAAAACATAAGATGAGGAGAATAACACTGAACTTGTGCAAACTCCCCATCTTGGCTCAGTGTGAGTATGCTACCACCACCAAGGGGCTGCCAATATATAGACCTGTGAGAGAAGCATCTTTATGAGTGTAATTTTGAAGTAAGCTTTTCCAGGCTAGTATAAGGGTACTACATAGGTGCATAGTAGTGCACGTCTCTTGTTTGAAGTGATAACATCTTCAAACGTTGGATAAGTCAAGAGTCGCTGCAGTTGCAATCAAAACAGAAACAAGGGAACATTATACTAAAAACATGGTTGGTTTTCAAACTTGTTTATCCAATCGCATCAGCTTGTTGAAAACCAACATGACTTACAGGGGAAACAATTATGTACCTAACCTGATTAATTGAATCAGCCAGCCAGCACATAACAAGAGTTTGAATAAGAGCAGATAACGCAGCATGCATAAAACAAACGACAAAATCATGCACACACATACATACAGCACAGCAAGACTGCACATGTGTTTACCTGATATACTTAACAATCTCCACTAAAAAGGGATAAGCAAAGCTTAATCCAAATGCACACCAATGCAGAAACAGTGATGTCTCTTCCTGCAAAAGATGAGAGGTTTTTTTTTTTTTTTCTGCAAGCTAGCAGCAGCAGCACTGCAGAGAGGTTCTTTCCCTCTCGTCTGCCTTGCTTACGTTTGCTGCCTGAGAAAGGTGACCATGTCCTGAAAGCAAAGCAAAAGACCTATTCTCTCTTATAGACTAATGAGAGCACTAGTAGGCTAAGTGGCTAACGAAGCTACGAACTTTGATCTCCCCCGCGATACCCGCGCCGACATGAGGATCGCATTGCAACGAAAAAAGAAAGCGAAAGAAATCAGCAACTTTGATTAGTGCCCCAGTGGTCAGTGGACCTGACGCTAAGCCCCGGCCACTATCAACGGCTAGCTAATACCAGCAGTATTCTACTAGTACAAATCAAATCAATATCGAACAGGGAAACCAAAGCCAGCCAAGCCAATCAAGAACGGCGACCTCCACATCGCCCGCAAGAGGGACGACGCATCCATCCATCTATCCATCCATCCATCTGGTGCAATGTCGCTGTGGATAAGATCAGCCAAGAGACTAATCATTGATTATTGCTGTTGAAATTCTCTACTCACACGCCGGCCACAAAACTCCACAAACTGCTTCTACAGGCCGCGTGAGAGCTGCAGTCACTGCACGCTCCACGCGGCCGCTTGTGTGAGGTCGCTCGCGGCTCGACCGCGAGAGATTCGTTCCCCCATTTTATTTTTGCATCGTCTCACAGTCACAGGCGAGCTGTGCCGCGGCGGCGAGTCTTTTTTTCAATCTCCTCCGGGTGAAAGGTACATGAGAGCTATAAACGAATCGCTTGTCTAATCATGCGACGGCGGCTTCGACACGGGAGGGAAGGGAAGCTTGTGTGCACTCTGCTTTGCCGGGTCAGAGGCTGCAGATTGAGACAGCTTAACCTCCTCCATATAGGAGATTAGCTCAATTAAATTAGGAGAAAATTTTGGACTCGCACGAGCAGGCTCACTAACACAAGTCACTAACCACCACTAGTAATGCAAAATACAGTATAGTGCAAGCATCTCCACATTATATTCTTTTTAATATTAGAGCCTGAAATAATTTTGCTCCGTTGTCTGAAAAAAGAAACAGCACAAGCATCTTAACCCATAAAAAAATCTTCTCTTCTTTTTCTCTCTATCTCAAAGAGAGCCAAGGCGGATTAGTGAGTGAGTCCAACCAGAATTGCTTAATTAGTGTGTCACAAATGGGGAGGAAAAAGAAAATCATGCGAGGTTGGTGTGCGGGCAATCGATCGAACCAGCGGAGCAACGAGCCAAAGAGGAGGAGGTGGTGGTGAGCTGGTGGTCACTCTCCACTACTCCACAAACGCCCAAGCCCCATGTATTTGTTATGTATTGTGGCGTATCTATCCATCTAGCAAGCTAGCTTGCTAGCGATCGCCATGGATGGGAACTAATCACCAATCCACCGTCGTCGTCGGCCACTATACCAGTACGACGACGCGATTGGGCGATGGCTAGACCACGCGGAGACAGCGCGAGGTAGCTCGCAGATCACCGTCTTCTCAGGCGAGATTTTTTTTTTGTTTATTGGACGCGATAGATTCGCGGTGGCGTGGCGCGCGCGGCGTGCGCTGTTCCGGCGCACCGCCGACACAGAGGTTGCCGGAGAGAGGGGGAGAGGTCAAGGAGACACGGTGGAGGCGGGGGGGCGGGTACCTTGTGCTCACCGGAATACCGGCCGGAGATCCGGCGATGGCGACGTGCGGCGGCGGCGGCGGACGGGGTTGGCGCGGCGGGG
Organism: Oryza meridionalis; assembly: GCA_000338895.3. Classification (NCBI taxonomy): domain Eukaryota; kingdom Viridiplantae; phylum Streptophyta; class Magnoliopsida; order Poales; family Poaceae; genus Oryza; species Oryza meridionalis. The sequence continues at coordinate 35,108,875 of CM002526.2, read as the reverse complement.
CAGGGGAGGCAGACGACAATAACGCGAGGCTTTATTGACAACCAACTGCTGCTCTCAGCCTCTCAGATTTTTTTTCTTACAACTTTTTTTCCTGCGCTCTCTCTCTCTCTCTCTCTCTCTCTCTCTCTCTCTTTCTTTCTTTTTTATCTCCGAGAAATCTACGCGACGGCGACGGTAATTTTGACCGTGCGGATGTCGGGCCATGCCACGGTGTCAAAAAAGCCCAACTCTCGCGGAACTCTCACTGTCCAGTGGGGCCCACATGCAGCTGTTTGGGTTCCTGGCCCACATGTCAGTGGGGGGTTAGTGTGGCTGAGGCGGTTTCATTCGTCATCGTCTTTTTTTTTTAGTTCCTAGTGGACGTGGGATCTCTGCTCGGGAGTTGTGACAGGCAACCTTTTTGTTGCTTTCCCCGGCATTAGTCTCGCCAGTGGACTATACTGTATTTTTAACCGTATTCAACTATTTATCCTCTAACTAAAGAACAGTGTTTGTACCCTGATCAAGTGGCAGGTCCGTGTAACGGGACACTGTTTACGCTTTTAATTAATGGTTGCACCTAACGTAGAGACGTTGGGGGCAGTACACCTGAAATTTTTACATTTTAGTCCTTTTTAAAACTTATTTTACAAATAGACCACTGAAAAAACTTAAACCGGAAATGGTCCTTTTTGGGACGCCAGAGTGGCTGGCGCCGTACCCCAACATGGCGGCGCCAGCCACACTGGCGCCGTGCCCGTGCCACCGTGGCAATAGAGCTGTCGTGGAGGTGTTGACTAGGCCGAAGGGGGCGCCAGCCAGAGTGGCGCCGCCCCTCATACCACGGCGCCAGCATGGCTGGCGCGCCCCTCCTCTGCGGGCCCCACTAACTTTCTCCCCCCCTCAAAATTTTCGCCCTGTTCTGCCTCCGGGCAACGGCTGGCGCCCCCCCAGACCGTGGCGCCAGGGTGGCTGGCGCCCCCCTCCTCCCCCCATCGAAGAAGCCCTTCTGCCTCCGGGCCTCGGCTGGCGCTGCCCTCATGGACCACGGCGCCAGGGTAGCTGGCGCCGCCCTCCCCCCAGCCCGAAACCCTTCTGCCTCGCGGCACTGGCTGGCGCCGCCCTCCCCAACCGCGGCGCCAGGGTGGTTGGCGCCGCCCTCTGCCTCCCTGCAAATTGAAGATCCATATTGCACAAATGTACCAATTCACAGTTCGCAATTCAAATCACAATTCACAGATTCGTACAGACTAAAACAAGTTCCAATTGCACAAATCACAATGCCAAAAGTCCATCACATAGTCCTCACATAATCCATCACATATTCCACACATCAAACAATGCCAAAAGTCCATCACATATTCCACACATCAAACAATGCCAAAAGTCCATCACATATCCCACACATCAAACAATGCCAAAAGTCCATCCTATATTCCACACATGAAACAATGTCAAAAGTCCATCACATAGTCCATCACATTTTATATCACATAGTGCACCACATATGTCATACTACCAACCAATAGATTAACTTCATACAAATCACTTCTTCCATTGGCGCCGAATTGCTTGCGAGCCCGGAGTGTACCTACATTTGAAAATCCAATGTTTAAAACATTTTAAAAACAAAATAAGGGAAATCAAATAACATTTGAGAATGGTAAGCTCATTTTACCTCTTTTTCGCTGCCCGAGTGGATTGCAAGTTGTATTGCGTGGGTTGCGTCCTCTGAGGCGCATCGGGAAGCTGCGACATGTCTATCTCCTTGGCGTCTGGTGCGACGTAGTCCTCATCCTCCTCGTCCTCGTCGTCATCGTCGTCGCTAGGTGGAGCCGGCGCCTTCCCCTTTCCCCTCCCTTGCTTAATGCGTGACGACGACGAGCCACCAACTCCTTCACGCTCTTCTATCCTGATGGAGTGTCGAGCGGTACTTGGACACGCGGATTGAGGTAGTGGTGGTGGTAGTCTCCGCAGTTGGTACACGTCGTCCAATCCAACCGACCTGCAACCTAATCTTGCTACAAGTTTCCGGCACCTTTGACGAACTTTCTGCATTTAAAAAAAAAAGAAGTTTGTTAGGCATAGCTCAAGTAATGCAAAGTGCTAAATAAATTTTACCTCTAAAACATTGCGGAGTGTGTTCTCCGTGTCCTCACCACCCCTCGGAGCTTGGAGGGCATGCCCCATTTCATTCACACTCCTGAGGAGCTCTCTCGACTGAAAGCGTGAGAAGATATATGTTAGGGTCTAGGGTGCAAATGGAAATAACTTTGACAAATGCAAGAAAACTTACGACTCTGTCTCTAAGTGGGGCGTGCTCCATTTGATATCCAACTCTAGTCCGGACATTATAGGGATTCTGCCCCTCATCAGAGTCGCGGTCATCCTCTATGTCGGCTTCCGTCCAAGTAGGGCGGAGGAACAGTCTATATGTCCTATGCAGCCAACGAAGGTATGGCTCAAAGCGACTTGCCCATGTGTTCACAACGGCTCTTGAAGAGAACTGATACGGCATTTGGTTAGGAGATTCCTCATCAATTGCATGAATCAGATAAACGTGTATAAGATGTGAGCAAGGCATATGGTAGAGCAATGGCCTTTGGCAAGAACATGAGTTCCCCTCACCTTCAACTTTGAAGGCTCTTGCGCCGAATCTAACACCACCACGCGTTATACCACCCCTCTCTGTGACCTCGTATGTCTTTTTCTGCTTATCGAAACACCTTGCAGTGTGTTTGTTCGCCTTACTTTTTTGCATCTTCATCTTACTATCAACCTTGGTGGACCAACGCTGCCCTAACTGGACTCGCTTCAAAGCTTCATCATGTCTGTTCACAAAGTAGTCATTGCACTTCATGAACGTAAATGATACTATGGCCGTCACTGGAAGCTTACGAACACCAACTAGCACGCTATTGAACTGTTCGGCCATGTTGGTTGTCATGTAACCCCACCGGTGGCCATTTCTATCGTATGCACGAGACCACTTATCTTTATCCAACAACTCATCTTCAAGCCATTTACGAGGACCTTCGGGAATACGCTGCCTTAGTGCCTCAACATCCCTCTCAAATATCCACTTCTCGTCAATCTGACATATCCTTAGGAGCTCTTTTGTCTGATGCTTGTCTACACCGGCCTTGTGGAAATTAGCACTGAAGTGCCTCATGCACCACCGGTGGTGAACCGGTGGCAATCCTGGAACAAGAGTTGTCATGGCATTCATTATACCAGCATGTCGATCTGAGATAATACAAACCTCCCTATGCGGCCCAACCACAACCCGTCGGACAAGATCGATAAACCAGCACCAGTCTCGTGAATTCTCTTTCTCCACCAAGGCAAAAGCTAAATGTACAAGTTGGTCCTCCGCATCAGCTGATAATGCAGTCATCAAGGCACCACCGTATTTCCCAGTTAGGAAGGTTGCATCTATAGCTAGTACTGGCCTACAATGCTTAAAAGCCTCAATGAAAGGACCAAAGCACCAGAATGCACGCATAAAAATTTTCTTGGTCACTCCATCAACGTTGACAACCCTATCAGGATGAGTATCGATGTGGTAGACCATACTGGGATTCCTCTGCTTAATAGCTTGCAGCAAAGTGGGCAAACGGACATACGCTTCACCCCATTCACCGTAAATGAGCTTCATAGCCTCCTCTCGTGCCCTCCAAGCCTTGCCATACTTCACCCTATACTGGAAAACCTCAAATATATACAAAGCTAACGCAGAAGCAGAGAGTGTAGGTTGCAGTTTTATGGCATTGCATAACCTATTTGCTATGAACTTTGATGTTAGCTGCCGGTGGCTCCCTGAACCTTCGGCAGTAGCACAACTATGTTCCTTACCTACCCGTGATATCCTCCACGTGCCACTAGACCTCTTAGTTGCATGGACCTTCCATTTGCACCGTGGGTTTTCACATTTAACAGTGTACCTCCTATTTGCGGCAGAATTGACAACACGGTATGGACGATGGTGCGCGATGGCGTACTCCTGGAGCCATAGCTTCAATGCGACTATGGATGGGAACTTTAAACCCTTTCTGAGACCATCCACCTGGAATGGTTCTGGCAACTGATCTAGGTTGATGCCGCCATATAGTAGTGCACCATGGGCATATGTTAGGTCCCTAAACTCAGGAATGTCCGGCTTCCTCCCAAACACCCTCTCAAACGCATGACATTCCTCTAATGCTAACTTGTCATTATTAGTAAGTGGAGGGAATGGACGGTCATCATCAGAGTCTTCAGCAAATTCAACATCATATTGCTCAACACTTGCCTCCTCGTCAACATCATCTCTATTGACTTCTATTGAGACAGAATCGTGACCACCACTCAATTTGACATCAAAGTAATCATCTGGATTCACATATTGGCCTGCTACTTCTGTCGGGTATTCAGGGTTGACTCTGTACGACGACCAATGAACACTCGCCGACAAATGTTCACTTAGATCAAGCCCCTCTTGTACTAACTCCCTTTTCATCTCCCTCGCTGCATCCACATCATCAGTACCGCAATGTCTCTTTGATGGTCCTGCCTCCCATAAATCATTTCCAAGCAAAGGTCTCTTCTTCTCTCCTCCCCCCTCCAAGTCTTCTCGTACCAACTCAGTCTTACTTACACCCCCTCCACGACGAGAATAATATGTCACAAAATTCTTCTCAACATAATGATAAGAAGGAGATTTGTTTAGATCCAAATTTTCTACGGTACGAACTAACTTTGATGCAAACACCTCTAGAGATCTAAACTGAGACTCTTTTACCAAATCAAAGTAAACTTCGCATTCCAACTGACCTATCACATTTAATATATACTTATGCCCTTGACCAACATCGTATCTCCCATAAAAACGAATCTCCACATTATCCTCGGTCCATCCAAGAACTTCTTTCACTCGTGACCTTAGTTCATCTAGAGTTGGGTGGGTGGGAAACAAAATGGTCTTCAATGACATATCCTCAAACTCAACATGTGCACCAACATAAGGTTCCACCACTCTACCACCGTAGTAAACATGAACAAGTCTATCCATCTACACCAAAAAATCAAATGTAACTTTGCAACAAAAATTAAATCTTCATTCTTAAACGTAGTCCAAACCGACATATTATAACCAATGCATAACTTAAATTGTCCCAAAGCTACTACTCCAAAAAAATATTTAATCCATCTACAACTATCAACAAGTTTACTAGTGCATTACACATCGAAATATTACAAATACTCCGTCATACAACCCAACCTAGTTCTAGTTAACTATAATCAATTTATATAATGCAACCAAAATTTTCTCACCTTCATATAATTAATGGTTAAAAGTTTAACCTATAGACTATAGCATCAAGTCCATCAAATTAAAATTACTTTCATGCCTCAACCATAATTTTTCATCCATCCATCCAACCAAACCATCCAAAAATTAACATTACCACATATATGGTTAAAAAAATCGTGACACCAATGAGTACATTGCAAACATGTAGCACTACAACAAGCCAATCCTAAGAACAAATGCTAAAAATCACAAATTTGGGTAAAAAAGGGGTTCTAGGATTACCCACCGATCTACAAATTCAACCAATAAAAACGAAAAAAAAAGAGGGTGAATGAAGGAGTCTACCTTTCTCTTCGATTTCCACAAAAAATCCCGCGAAAAACGAGTTTAAATGGAGTGAATTTGAGGTGGGGAGGTGAGGAGGAGAGAGAGGGGGAGAGCTGCTGCTGCTCAGCTCGGGCTGGTGTTTGGGCGAAAATGGGAGTGGGGAGGAGATAGGTGGTGGGGCCCACGGGGTTTAAGGGGTCGGCCCACAGAGGAGGGGCGCGCCAGCCATGCTGGCGCCAGTGTGGCTGGCGCCCCCATTCTGCCCAGTCAACACCTCCACGACAGCCCTAATGCCACGGTGGCACGGGCACGGCGGCAGTGTGGCTGGCGCCGCCATGTTGGGGTACGGCGCCAGCCACTCTGGCGCCCCAGAAAGGACCGCTTCCGGTTTAAGTTTTTCCAGGGGTTTATTTGTAAAATAAGTTTTTAAAAAGGACCAAAATATAAAAATTTCAGGGCAGTACACTCCGTAGAAGTAGAAAAAAGTTCAATTTGAGCCGTTTCCTTTCAAATCAAATGTCCCATTTTTTGAACTTATCCAGGACCGACCGTTCCAACGGAAAAAAAATGGAAAGAAGACAGACAAGGTAGTAGATCAATGAGGTGTTACTCCAAGGTTTTAATGTCGTCATTAACTTCGGCGTCAACACACGTTCGTTGCCACTTCTGGCGACGCTTACCTTTTTCGACTGCTCTAGTACTAGAAAGAATTCATGTGCTGGGGTGTTATTATAGCTGCTCTGATCCAGTATTCATTCTATCAAGAAAAACACTCACTTATACGAATGAATATGGATAAGTAAGGATGTAATATCTAGATAAGCACCAGCCTATATTCATTCTTAAAAGTTGATTTTTATTTTAGGATGAAGAAAGCTTTCATAGCCAAATGATGATGCAAGGGAAAAGAAATCAAAATATTGCAGCCTTCTCTTAGAAAAACGAAAACAGATGGAAAGTTCAAAGTGAGACAGTAGACAGAGCGATGCATGCATGTGATGTTCTCTCATCTTTTCCCCACAAGGAGAGTGATCTTAGGTTTGTTCAAGGAAAGCAAATTCTAAGAAATAGTTAATTAGTAGACAGTTTTTGACAAACTGGAGAAGCCGAGTTTTACAGCTTCTTACCTATAGTTTATTTGTTGAATTTTACAGCTACAACTTCTCATAATTTAAATGAAAAGTTGAATTGTTGGGGAAGCTTCTCATTCCAAAAGAAACTAAGGTGTAAGAAACTTCTCTATATATGACTTTTATTCTTCTGCTTCTTCTATATCATCCATGGAGTCATGGACCATCATCACCTTTCCTTATCCTTCCAGCCAGGTATGCAAAGAAAAAGGACTTCTCTACTATTCGCATCTCCCCTAATAAATCCCAATCACCCAAATGCAAATACAAAAATCGTCACAGCATCGTGCAGTTTCTTTTTGTGTCTGCAGATCAGATACAGCCGGTGACGCATGGGAGTAGATAGTGTTCCTTCCAAGAAAAAAAAAATCAATTTATAAAATTAAATTTGTACATATGTTTGATCAGATTCAAAATAAGTTTTGCGAATAGTAGGTACACTCTCCGTTTAAAAATAAGTTTACTTTTATATATAAATATGATCTTAGTCTATATTTATATTCATATATAAAAGTAAATTTATTTTGAAACGGAGACTATAGATATACTCTCTCCATTTAGAAAAATAAAGCAAACTTCTAACTATAAGGGCGTGTTTAGTTCGTGAAAAAGAAATTTTTGGGTGTCACATCGGACGTTTGACCGGATGTCGGAAGGGGTTTTCGGACACGAATGAAAAAACTAATTTCATAACTCGCCTGGAAACCGCGAGACGAATATTTTGAGCCTAATTAATCCGTCATTAACACATGTGCTGTAGCACTTATGGCTAATCATGGAATAATTAGGCTCAAAAGATTCGTCTCACGATTTCTCCCCTAACTGTGCAATTAGTTTTTAAAGTTATCTATATTTAATACTCCATACATATGTCCAAAGATTTGATGTGATGTTTTTGGGAACTAAACAGGGCCTAAATCTAGATACTCCGTGTTCCGGTTTGTAAGAGCAAGTTGAATAGTATAGTTAACTACTGGCTCCAATTCATCGATAGCTCATTTATACAATAGTTATATACTATTAATACCTGGTCCCACCTATCATACAAATCTGTAGTCCACTGTGTTTTGGAGTCCGTGCTACAGCTGGCTACAAATCTATAGTCCGCTGCTCTCATCTCTTCTTATTTATCTTTTTAAAATATGTTTAGAGCTGGTTTATAGCCTGCTATTGTACCTGCTGCTTTTATGAGAAAGAATAGTAGGCGCCACACAGGCACAGCACGTGTACGCTGTCCCGGCACTGCTCTGCTCGTCCGTCCGGCGTCCGCGCCCTTTGTCGTCAGGCTCGTTCGTGGCTGCGTCGTTGACAAAATTTCCTTCAGATCGCGTCAGAGTTTGGGCTACCACTAATTGAAAGATCCAGATCGCGTCTTAGATTAACAAATGTTCCACGGATCACGCGATCGATCCAAGCAGAGTTAAACCAGAGAGCAGAGTAAATTAAACCAGAGTGGCTCAGCTCGTCAGAGAATAATGGCAGGACAACGTGGCGTCTACTACCACATGCTCGTCAGAGAAGTTAGGATAAAGCATGATGGGATCACGCGTTGTTCACGCTCATGCAGTAAGGGCCTGTTTAGTTTGCGAAATGAAAATTCTTAGGTGTCACGTTGGACGTTTGATCAGATATTGGAAGGGGTTCTCAGACACGAATGAAAAAACTAATTTCATAACTCATCTGTAAACCGCGAGACGAATCTTTTGAGCCTAATTAATCCGCTATTAGCGCATATGGGTTACTGTAGCACTTATAGCTAATCATGTACTAATTAGGTTAAAAAATTCATCTTGTGATTTCTCCATTAACTATGCAATTAGTTTTTCTTTTAATATATATTTAATGCTTCATATATGTATCCAAAGATTCGATATGATGTTTTTGGAAAAACTCTTTAGTAACTAAACGGGGCCTAACAGTAGTAGTACTACGATCCAACCAACCAGACGCTGGCTAAAAAGAAATTACTGTCACACACGTAGGATTATCAGCGAGGACGTGGATCAGTACATAGTAGCGGGACATTTAACGTACTCCTACTTGATATTTTCAAGATATAGCAACTAATAATTTGTCATTCGCTGTTTATAACATACTTTTTTCTCAGAATATATGTAGTTTTAGAGTTTAACACGGTTATTAAAAAAATAGATAGAAGTGAGTTGTGGAGGATTGTGATTGGATGAGTAGCGGAGCATTGCCTACATTTATATTGATGTTAATAAATTTAAACACTATATATGTCTAGATTCATTAACATATATATGAATGTGAGTAATGTTAAAAAGTCTTATAACCTAAAACGGAAAAAGTATATTTTAAGAAAAATCTTGTAGGCTAAATATTGTTATATTTTAGAAAGTAGAGAGCATGTATTAAGTGATAAATTCTTTAGAACGATTTGTAAGGGTGACGAATAGTTAATTATTTTCATAGCAGCGCATTACTCAACCATTAGCATTTACTAGAGTGTCACATTACTCACAGTACATTTGGTAGGTGAATTAAGCGGAGTACTCCGGCCGTCCCAAAATTAATATAGTTTTGTACTATTCATATTCAACATTTCACCATTTGTTTTATTTGAAAATTTTTTATGATTAGTATTTTCATTGCTATTAGATGATAAAATATAAATAGTACTTTATGTGTGACTAAATATTTTTAATTTTTTTAAATAAGACAGATGGTCAAATGTTGGACATGGATATCTATAGCTATAATTATTTTGGGGCGGAGGTAGTACTAAAGTGTAACAGCTGCACATGCAGTGAAGGCCCCCGGACAGCTATGGCAGGTGAGGAAAGTGCAGGGCGCCACGGCACAGCGCACAGCAAAGGTTGGGCGGTTTTAATGGCCAACCTTTCCTCGCACTTCGCTGTAGCAGCAGTAGTACGTACTAGACCCGTTATCGCTGGCCCATTGGTGCGTTGCTAATGCTAAATCACAAGAGGGCCTTTTCCTATTTTTTTTTTCTTTTCAGTTGGAAAAATCTGCAGAAACAGGAGGCTCACAGCGAATCCAAATCCAATTCCACGATCACAATTCACAACGTCTCCGTTGCGGCTGCTGCTGCTGCTGTGGATTAATGCCCGTCATTAGGGCGGGGACATGCAGTGCGTGCCTTTGCGTGTCGGTGCCATTAGAGCAGGTGTACGAAGGGTTTAAGCTAACCGAACAGCGTGGGTTCTACCAATTGTTTCCACGAATTAGTGCCGTGTTACTACTAACCATCCTTGTGCTTAAACTGCATCTACGCTGCAGCGATCTGAGGGAGACAATGCACGCACGACGCTGCATGGGTCAGGACTCAAGTCGGCAGCAGCAGCAGCACTGGTGCAGTGCACTATACTAGTGCAGGATTGTAATTAGCTGCATGGAATTGACTCGGATCGGCCGACCAATCACCGGATCCGTGAAAGCCGCGCACGAAGCTTTGTCACACACTCGAGTGACCATTGCAGCCTTCCCATGCATCTGAATGCTGCCTGAAACTACTACGGTCACTGATGACTGAAAGATTACAGTATGTCTTCACTGTGTGCTGCTACGTAGTAGAGTACACCTTTCCACTTTTCCAGCATGAATGGCAGATTGGCATCGTCCATTTGTGCCGCCACAGCTGGGATGTGGGCCACTGGGCCGGGGCGATGGTAGCCGCCGCAGAATGGGATGGTCAGGATGAGAAGGTTCCAGGTTGCAAAAGCCCTAAACTTTAGCGTGCACGCGTTGGTCCATCTCCGGCTGGTGCCACATGTAAAGGGGACGGGCCAACCAGACGCGTCGCAGCCGAGGGCACCAGCACGCCCGCAAAGTTTAAGTTTCTCAAAAGAAAAAAAAAAAGAGAGCAAAGTTTAATAGTATACTCCCTCCTTCCCACGATATAAGGATTTTCAATTTTTTTTTTAACGTTTGAACACTTGTCTTATTTAAACTTTTTTTTTGTAAATATAAAAAATGAAAAGTTGTGCTTAAAATACTGTAGATAATAAAGTAAGTCACAAATAAAATAATTAATAATTTTAATTTTTTTTGAATAAGACGAGTGATCAAACATTGTAAGTAATAACTCAAAATACCTTATATTGTAGGACAGAGGGAGTAGATATTAGCTCTAAGTTATATAAGTCAATTTAATAGCTAATTAATATAATATTTATTTATAAACAGATAGTACACTATTAATAGTTAGTCTCACATATATTCCATTATAAAAAAATAGTTAGTCTGACCTGCCATACACATATTGTATTTAGAGTTCGTGCTGCAGATGTCTGCTTATTTATCTTCTTAAAATATATTTATAACTGGCTTATAATCTATTATTGTACCTACTCTAATAATGCGGCGACGTGACACCAAAAACGGCCTGGGTCGTGCGCCATTGTTGCGCGTGGGCGTGCGTGCTGCCGCTCACGGCGAGTCCGTGAATCGCTTTTCACAAGAAACAAACGAAGGCCAGCGAGTGAGTCTATGAGTGAGTTCGGGAGGACCATCTGGTGAATTGACAAGAGACGGTGTTGGCTGTCCCAAGCAGGTTCTTCCGGCACAAATACTAGTAAACCTGAGCACGGGCAGTCTTGCCGGTAACGCCTCAACTCTCAAGCCTACAAAGATGGGGTCAATAGGGGCCTTGCGAGGCCTCGGTTGGGTTTGGAGCTTTGGATGGGCCGAGATCATGTCGTCATCTACATGCATGATCCACGGTGTTGGCCCATTCAAGTGCATAGGGTAAACTTATCTCTAAAAAAAAAGAAGAAGAAGAAGAAGAAATGACAGAGTGTAAAAACTTCCAATGCTGTTGAAGTAAACCACGAACTTCAGTGCTATATACGTGTACCTAAAGTTATGAACTTCCATTGTTATAGAACCAGTTTTTCCTAGTTTAAATTATCAGCCTTGTGTCATTGTGTTTTGAGTATGGCGTGCTGCTACTTAAGGGGAAGTTCACAAAAATGTTACCCCTTACTCTTTTATACTCCCTCCGTTTCACAATGTAAGACTTTTTAGCATTGTCCATATATATATAGATATTAATGAATCTAAACACATACATATGTCTAGATTCATTAACATCTAGATGAATGCGGGCAATGCTAGAAAATCTTACATTGTGAAACGGAGAAAGTAGTTCATTTCTATGGTTGTCCGGACTGTCACTGGTTATATTCATTCTCAGGATATTTTTATGATACTACTTGCCCACTGCATAGGCACGTAAGATGATACTACTACCATAAATGATTGTTGCTCTTGCCGTTTGTTTTTAATGTATTGACGCTGTTGATTTTTTTTTTAAAGATACGTTTGATCGTTCAAAAAGAGGAGACACATCGGCGGCACTGCTGCCGTCACTACACTTGAGCCCAACGCCTACGATGATGGGGCCTAGCGAGGCCTCGGTTGGGTTGGAATCGCTCGATGGACCGAAAACATGCCATCTATAGAGTATTGGCCCATTCAAGTGAATAGGCCTAGAATTGAACTGAAGTATGGGCCGAATTATTTGCGTGTTCGATAGGATGAAAAGGTCCGAGAGATTTCCCAGTGTTACTTCTCCCCAAACCACACAAATTCACAATGTCAAAATGATGATTAACTAGTAAAACAACCACAAATGCCAGAGTAAAGTCATTAACATATAAATTAGTCACAATATATACCTCAGTAAAATTTCATTATTGTTGGTTTTGCCATCGATCAGTGTAGTTAAGTACAGCAACTTTAGAGCCTCTGGTCTCTTGAATCTTCCCGTGCATTAGGTGAGTCGATTGCATCAAGAAAGAAAAACTTAACCGTCTGCACCATACCGACCGTTCCTGTCAAGAACACTCCAAATTCTGTTAGATTAGGAAGGGCACCTCTTATCCCTTGTCTCACGTAGTTCCGTTCCATGTAGCATATCGCGATGATGCATGACACGTATAGGAGCTCGAATTTCACTTTTGGTTTGGAATACGCCGTCCGATCCCCGGCTCGAGGCATCGCCAACTCAATCGCCTGGCTCAAGTTAAGAAGAAGCTTCATATAAAGTTGAAATTAACCAAATAATGGAGATGAACCAACAAAATATTAGAAAAAAAATCAATGATATCACATGTTCATTTGCACCATCATGACAACACTTAATTTAAAAAAAAAACATCCTATGAACCATTTTCTGTCTACACTTGTCAAAATACAGACTCGGCTGTAAAATTAAGTGCTTTATACTGTAGTTAGGCTAAGTGTTATGTTTTGATGAACCTGGATAATTTTGTATGATTTTTGATACATGAGAGAACTGAGATAATTAGATTAAGCGTGTATAAAAGAATAAACACTAGCACCGATTTTTCCCATCTATAACGGGTTATTTGTGACGGGCTAAATAGAACCGTTACAGACTTCATCATCCGTAACGGGTGACATAGGCGGCCGTTACAGATGGACACACCAGTCTTAACCGTTGCTGATGGCTCCTCATCTGTAACTTGAATGAGCTAGTCGATAAAGTCACTACTACTCGTATACTCTCTCCCTTTGTTCCCCATATTATAAGTCATTTTGAGTATATTCTAATTTTTTTTCCAGATTTAATAAAGTTTGTAAAAACTGTAGCGACATTTTTAACACCAAAACAAATATATTCCGTGGTAATTTAAAATTGTAGATGCTGCTATTTTTTTATATAAATTTGATCAAATAAAATATGATTTAGGACAAACCAAAAACATGTAGTACTAAAACGGAGGGGGAAGAAGAGAAAAGGACTAGGAAAGACAAGAGTCACTACGAAGTTGCAACATACTCTCTCCGTCCCAAAAAAAGACAAATCATGGGTTCCCGTGTCAACGTTTGACTGTCCGTTTTATATGAAATTTTTTTATAATTAGTATTTTCATTGTTGTTAGATGATAAAACATGATTAATACTTTATGCGTGACTTATCTTTTTATTTTTTTTATAATTTTTTTAAATAAGACGAACGGTCAAACGTTGGATACGGAAACCAGGGTTTGTCTTTTTTTTGGACGGAGGGAGTACAATGCATCGACTCAAGCAAATAGGAGGAAAAGGGAACATAAAAGCCATATATCACATTTGCTATATCCTTTTATATGAATTGGGAGGTTACTATTAACTTTTTATATCTTTGGTTTGCTGTAATTATTTTGCTTTATGAGCATAGGAATTATCATGCTGATCAGAGCAGCAGGCACAAAAGATTGATCAAGCTATGCCGTAACTCAATATTATATCACCACTTCCAATGTTTTCGTTTCGTAAAAAAGTGTGTAAGTAGCTACTATAAGAGAAAATAAAACTTTATAACAATGTGCTAATATATCGAGCTAGCTAGTTTAATCCCATACAAAGCAATAATCGGAGGCCACCAAAACGTAACTGTTGTATCGCATATTTGTACAATTTATTAATATTTATAAAGATTTGAGGATTTTCGAACCAGACTATACTGTTGAAGGGGCGCAGTGATGATAAAACATAGTAGTACATCTAATACTCTCACAGTGTATAAGCTACAACTTTAATTTTAGGGCTGGACGGAAACATATTATACAGAAAGAAAGAAAGAAAGAAAGAATTGAGTACCAAGGTGAGTACCGGCCGGCTTTGGCATATAATAATAAAAAGTAAATCAGCGATAATTGGCGGTAAATCGTCGATGAAACCAAGGAGCTCGTACCGGACAAAATTTAGCACACGGCGGTGGCAAAGACGCCAAGCTGTCGTGTAGAGGCGGCGGGCCGTAAATATTTATGCCGTGACCGGATCCACATAGCCGCCATGTTGATCTCGTTACCAGCCGGCAACAGATCCTGTCTGTTATTCTTTTACTAAGTCATCGGGAGGAGAGTTTTCTCAACTAAATTTATTGAGTCAAATGATATTACACAGGACATGCTATCTGTAACGGATCCTATCTTTAATTAGTAATCGAATCGAATACTTAACCAACATGTAAGTTATAAGATATTTTAATAAGTACTGTATTAAGATGTATAATAATTATGCATCGTCGGACGCTGATGTCTTCGATGCGCTCAGACTCTCCGTTCTTTTTTTCTCACTAGCTCGTGAAGGCTCTAAAGAGTCCAATTTGGAATAAATCTAGTAAGAAAAAAGCTCCCTCAGTTCTTTTTTCTTTAGAATAAATCTATTTTGTTTCTTATCTCTAGCTCCCGATTGTATCATAACATCCCTTAACCTTAAAACCGGATATAACGTCTCCTCAATCTGTAAAACAGATGTAAACCGAGTTTAAAAAGCTCTGCAGACCTCAATCTTCCATCTATTATATCATCTATTATCTTATTAAAGTAATAGAAAAGAAAGCCTCCATGTTTACTCTCACGGCCTAGAAATTCCCATATTAATTGGAGAAAAAGAAAAGTATAGTCCATATAAGAATACAATTTAAGCAAAACGACATATTTACAAATGAAAAGTAATTTGTGAATAAAACTTTTATATACATGTTCTTAGCGATTTGAAAGTAAAGGCTGGAAAATAAACTTCGATGAAAAAACCTTAAAATATGTTAAAATTCAAATTTTGGCTAATAAGCATAAGAGAAAAGATGAGACCCTAGGAATACAATTTATAAATAACTGAAATTCGAAATTAACAAATAAGGAATATTGGGAAAAAAAGTCTAGAGCCCATATAGGAATACAATTTATAAATTACTGAAATTAAAAAAAAAAGAAATATTGGAAAAAATGTCTATAGTCAATATAGGAATACAATTTACCAATAATTGAAATTCAAAAATTTTTAAAAAAGAAATATTGAAAGAAGAGTTTAGAGTCCATATAGAAATACTATTTATAAATAACTAAAATTCAAAGTTAAGAAAAATGAATATTGGAAGAGTAGTCTAGAATCCATATAGGAATAGAACTTATGAATAAAGGAAATTCGAAATTTAGAAAATAAGAAATATTGAAAGATGAGTCTTGAGTCCATATACAAATACAATTTATAAATAACTATCATGTATATACAATACATTAAAAATATCACACGTTTGTTAGTTCAACCAAGAATTTAAAATTATGTTACCATTTTAACATGTTTTAATAATAAAATGTGAAAATATTTGAGCTATTATATGAGAAAAAAAATATAAAGATGCTAGCCGCGCAATCTGCGCGGGCCACCATGTTAGTTATTATTAAGACAGCTTTGAAAGGAGGCACCACGTTCGCTGTGGGAGCTAGAAATTCCCACGTTAATCGGAGAAAAAGAAAATAAGAGTCTAACTAGAGATACAATTTAAAAATAACTGAAATTTAGAATTAAAAATAAACACTATTGAGAAGAGTCCATATAAGAACCTAATATGAGATTAATTAATATTCGAAATAAAAAATAAAATAAAATCCAAAAATTAGCAAAAAGAAAAAAGGAAAATAAGAGTTCGAGTATAAATACAATTTCTTTTGCTAGCTTTTAATTGGCCCACTTGGCACCTCTTACTTTAAAGAAAAACCATAAATTTATACTATAGAAAAAACACCTAACAATCATATGTGAGGAAAAATCTAGAGAAAAATATCACATATGGATTCTAAAGGCTTCCGAAACTATCTACCCTTTCCAGCCACATGAACTTCTACTCGTTTGCTTTCTGTAAATATACCACGCCTACACGGTACTACTACTATAACTCAAAATATATAGTAAAACCGAAATTATTAAGCAAAAAATAAATCTAAAATAATGAATTTACATTCATTTTCCTTCTTTAAATATCCTACGCTTACTCGGTACTACTCATATAACTATAGAATATGTAGTAAACCCAAAATTATTAAGCAAAAATTTGGAATAAATCTTGAGAAAAAAGCTCACTCTGTTCTTTTTTCTTTAGAATAAATCTATTATGTTTCTTATGTCAGCTCCTGGTTGTATCACAGCATCCAACCTTAACCTTAGAACCGGTATAAGTCTCCTCAATCTTTAAAACCGATCTAAACCGAGTTTAAAAAGCTGTGTAGACCTCAATCTTCTATCTATTATATCAGCTTTGAAAGAAGACAACACGTTCGCTGTGGGAGCTATAAATTCCCACATTAATTGGAGAAAAAGAAAGTGAGAGTCCAACTAGAGATACAATTTAAAAATAACTGAAATTCGGAATTAAAAAGAAGCAATATTGAAAGAAACGTCCATATAAGAACCCAATACGAGATTAATTAATATTCAAAATAAAAAATAAAATAAATTCCAAAATTAGAAAAAAAATAAAATAAGAATTCGAGTATAAATACAATTTAGAAAAAGTAGTACTGCTCATGTGCCACACTGCTTTCCTAACCGTGAATTTTTCTCAATTTTTCATTTTTTTCACTCGACAACCATCAAAATTTTAAGTTGACCACGACCCTCCTTTTGTCTGAAAAAAAGAAGAGAAACATTTTTTCATTTTTTTCACTGGACCACCATCAAAACTTTAAGTTGACCACGACCCTCCTTTTGTCTGGAAAAAAAAGAAGAAACATATTAGTATCAAAATCTATCCAAAAAAGTCAAAGAACAAAGAGTAGGGTCCACGGAAAAAAATAAAAAAAGGAAAAAAAATGATAAACCTGCCAGGGATCGAATGCCAAGTGGTGGTTGTCACAAATGTTTGACTCTCGCCGCCAG
Organism: Oryza meridionalis; assembly: GCA_000338895.3. NCBI lineage: Eukaryota > Viridiplantae > Streptophyta > Magnoliopsida > Poales > Poaceae > Oryza > Oryza meridionalis. The sequence continues at coordinate 35,091,493 of CM002526.2, read as the reverse complement.
AGCACCTTTACAGCCGTTGCTGGCGTCAGAGGACCAGTGGGACCGCCGCCAGCGCCTCCTCCCGCCGGACGTGCCTCCTCCCGCCGACAAGTGGGACCGCCGCCCGCGCCTTATCTAGCGGCCGGACAGCTGCCCACGCCCGCCTTATCTCGCGGCCAGACAGCTGCCCGTGCCTCCTCTGCTACCGGCGACGACGGAAGTCTTGTCGGTGGTGTCGTCGACGTATCCTCCGAAATTCATCCAGCGGGTCAGAATATCTCTTAAGTTAGTGATTTTTCCAATTACATCTTCGCCCTTTACATTGCGTATCTTTTGCTTTTAGAGTTCGGTTAGTTTTTGAAATGATCTGTCAAACAATAGACAAAATCCAAGAAAATATTAGATACTAACTGATTGAAACATAGAACAGGATTGGAATTGAAACAGCATTTGGATCCAGCGGGCCCTTTACATTGTGTATCTTTTGCTTTAAGAGCTCGGTTAGTTTTTCAAATGATCTGTCAAACAACAGACAAAATCCAAGAAAATATTAGATGAACTGATTGAAACATAGAACAAAAATGGAATGGAAACAGTGTTTGCATCCAGCGGGTCAGAATGTCTTCAAGAGCTCGGTTGGTTTCTCAAATGATCTATCAAACAACTGACAAAATCCAAAAAAAATATTAGATGAAACATGAAAATATTAGATGAAACATGAGTGGAATTGAAACAACGTTTGCAGCAAGCACACAAACACGACGCACACCAACTAAATCCAACTAGATTGAAAAGGCGTTCGCAACAAGCCCACGAACACGACGCACACCAACTAAATCGGAACAGCGTCTGCAACGGTTGCAACAAGCACACAAACACTACCCGCACACGCACAAGAGAAGCGATGAGCAACGATGGAAAAACAGTTTCCCCACGCACAAGAGAAGCGATGAGCAACGATGAGGAGAAACACATGCACACATCATGAGACTACGATGAGCAGCACAACGCACGCACGAACGCAAGAAGATGAACACAACGCAAATGAACAAACACAATGCAGATGAACAACACAACGCACGAAAAGAACACAACGCAGATGAACGCACACAACGCACGAAAACGCAGATGAACGCACAAACGCACACACGCATCGCACACTAAGACACTAAGATGAGTAAGGGAAGCGAGAAGCAGAGCGAGCGCTGTCGAGGAGTGATCCTCTCTAGCAGGAAATCGTGGGATCCTCCTTTTGTGAGTTCGGCCAGAGGAAAAGGCTCGTCTCTGGAAGTCACGTATCCACCCCGAAAGCTACCAGCTAGTGTGCACACAACAAGATTATACAGATTCGGGCCGCTATGAAGCGTAATACCCTATTCCTGTGTATGGGATTTAGACTGAAAGTTACAAAGGTCCCTAAGCTCCGGAGAGCGCTCTTGCTTCCCTTCTCCTAGAGCTCAGGTTTTCTGAGAGTCGTCCATTTTCTGGGCGGGCAAGGTCCTCCTTTTATACCTCAAGGGGATACCACATGCACCGACTCTACCTACTCTTCTCTCGGGTGGGGGCCCACCCTACCTTGACCGGATCTCGACCCGTGCCTTCGCCTGGAAGCTAAGCCACGGTTTGTCCTTGAGTGGGGCCCAACGCCGTCCCATGCCTGACACGGGGGACAACCCTGTCATTCCCCCATTAATGGATAAAGAATTGTGGTGGCCGCCCTCTCGCGGGGAGGACTTCGAATGACTCCTCCGATGGGACGGGTCATACCTACCTCCACTCAGCTGGAGGCAGATGCGACGTGAGGGCACAGCTGTCCGTCCAGTCAGATGTGACCGGCGACAGGCCGGTCACAGACCGGTCATTCCTGATCGTCGCGCGCCAGTCGGGCACGCCGCACGTCTGCCCCTACTGCATTGAATGGGCAGGGGGCAGTTGGGGCACCGCGCGAATTAAAGGAGGTTCAGCTTGGGCCCCCTCCCCACTTGCTCCCCCGCCATTAAAGGAGGTTCAGCTTGGGCCCCCTCCCCACTTGCTCCCCCGCCAGATGGCGGCTGGGCGAGGACCTCGGGGCAAAGCGATGCGAGGGCCCGAGGGGCATGACGTGGCACCCTGGCTGCTCCTGATTCGCGGGGTGCGGGGGTAGGGCCAAGCTGTAGGGTCGCGCGGCAGGATGGGAAAGTAAATTCCTCATTTCACATACCCTCGGGCCCATATCTCCGACAAGCGCACACGACTTACCCTCTCGATTTTGCAAGAACATTCTCCACAACCTACGCCGTGGCCCGCGCCAACGCGACCACTGTGGCCCGCACCGAAGCCATTGGAGGAGAGGGAGAGGCAATGCAGGAGGGGAAGGAAAGGGAGGGGGTTTTATAGTTGGAGGAAATATTTAAGATGCCTAGCGAATAATGTAGAAAAAAAATGGTACGAGAATCACTCACCAATAAAATCCTACTAATATTTATTTATAAAATACCATACCCTCACACTCATTTTACTTTTAACTGAACAATATAATAGTCCATCAGATGCAATGTTTAACCCCTAACTCCGGCTCTGGCTACACATTGAGATAAAATGTTTTGACCTCTAACTTTGGCTATGGCTTGGCTTGGTGGTTAGTCCGAACCCAAATGGGAAGAGCGGGTTGTAATGCTTGTCGCCGAAATTCATCGGCAGCTGATCCACCGATTTGAACCAAGTACGCGGCAGCTTGCCGGTGAAGCCGTGATCCCCGAACAGCACGTCGGCGACGCCGTGGCCCTCCGTGCCGGGGAGCCAAGCGGCGACGAACGCGTCCATGGCGCCGATGTACGGCTCCACCACGAGCGGCCTCCCGGAGACGAGCACCACCACGCACTTGACGAGCCCGCACACGTCCTTGATCACCTCCGGCCCCGGCGACGGGATGGTCAGGTTCAGGTTGTCCCCCTCCGTCTCCGCGTACGGCTCCTCCCCCACCACCAGCACCGCGTAGTCGTACTCCTTGGCGTTCTCGGCGATCGAGCTCTTGTCCGGGTGCTCCGTGTAGTCGATCACCGTGCTCTTGTCCACCGCCGCATTGATCGCCTCCAGGATCGTCGTCCCTGCAGCACGATTCACATCAGATGCAAGCAGAATGGCGAACGCGACGGCGAGTGCTTACCGGCGGTGACGTTGTTGCCGCCCTGGCCTTGCCAGGACACTGTCCAGCCGCCGCACTGGAAGCCGAGGTTGTGGGCGTGGCTGCCGGCGACGAGGATCTTGCCGGCCTTCTTGGACAGCGGCAGCACGGGCTTCTCCCCGGACTTGCCGTTCTTGAGCAGGACGAGCGATTTGCGCACGGCCTCGCGCGCGATCTGCCGGTGCTCCTTGTCGCCGAGCTCGCCGACGAGCCGCGGGTCCGGGAGCGGGTTCTCGAAGAGGCCCATGGCGAACTTGACGCGGAGGATCCGGCTGACGGCATCGTTGATCCTGTCCATCTTGATCGACCCGTTCGACACCTGCGACGTCAGGTCGGCGACGAACTCCGGGTAGTCGTACGGGATCATCACCATGTCAATGCCCGCGTGGATCGTCTCCTGGATCGAGTGGTAGTAGTGCTTGTGCGGCGGCGTCGTGATCCTGTCCACCGCTTGCCAGTCCGTGATCACAAATCCCTGCAACATTTGTTTAAAAAAAGTTCAGTTGAATTTTGAGGAGAATTTGACAGGTTTCAGCATTGGTTACCCTGTCCACCGTTTGCGATAGGAGTTTTTTCTTTCAGTAGCTTATCTTTTTTATCTGTTTTTTTTCTTTTTTCCTTACCCCTAGCAATGGCCTTCTGATCGTGTGCACTGAGTAATTAAACTCTACTCTCTTCTTCTAATATATTGATGTAATGATGTGTAATACTTTTGCGCGTTCGCGAAAAAAATTGGTTACCCTAAATTTCAACTTGTTTTTGAGGATGTCGGTGATGAGGAAGCGGTTCTCGTGCATCTTGACGCCGTTCCAGCTGGAGTAGGAGATCATGACGGAGGCGATGCCCTTGATGACGGCGTCGTCGTAGGGCGGCATGTGGATGCGCATCAGGTCGTGGAAGTTGAGCACCGTGTTGTTCTCGTTGATGCCGTTCCGCGTCCCGCCGTCGCCGACGAAGTGCTTGGCGCAGCCGGCCACGTTCATCTCCCCCGCCACGAACGGCGTCCCCTTCGGGTGCCTCGCCGGCGCGTCGCCCTGCAGCCCGGGCACCATTGCCGACGTCATCAGCTGCACCAACTTCGTGTCCTCGCTGTAGCTCTCGTAGCACCGTCCCCATCTCGGGTCACGGCAAACCTGCACACACACATGCGATCGATCGGTCAAACACCTTGAACATTACGTAAATTTTCACTGGCAACGATGTGTTCGTCCGGTTTGGGCGGCTTACGGCGACGCATGGGGCGAAGGTGTAGGGGATGCCGGTGGCGCGGGCCTCGTGGGCGGTGGACTGGCCTATCCGCTTGACGAGCTTGGGGTCGCGGGTGGCGCCGAGGCCGACGTTGTGGGGGAAGATGGTGGCGTTGTGGACGTTGTTGTGGCCGTGCACGGCGTCGATGCCGTAGATGATCGGGATGCCGAGCCGCGTCTTGAGCGCCGCCTTCTGCATCTTGGCCACCATCTGCTGCCACTCCTTCGCCGTCGCCTTCTCCGACGGCACGCTCCCGCCGCCGCTCAGCACGCTCCCTTGCAAACACAAAACAAACACAATGTCAGTGTACTGTACAACGATCGAAAGCTCGCGACGGCGGCGGCGGCGGCGAGAGCGGCTTACCGACGAAGTACTTCTCGATGACGGCGGACGTCGCGTTGGCGCGCTCGATCTGCGACATCTGGCCGATCTTCTCCGCCAGCGTCATCCGGCTGAGGAGGTCATCGACGCGCTCGCCGATCGGCTTCTTTGGGTCCTTGTACTTCACGTACTCCGCCCCCGCCGCCGCCGCCACCGCCGACAGGAGGACGGCGGCGACGAGGAGACACGCCGGCGCCGCCGGAGAACGCCACATCGTCGTCGTCGTCGGTGCAACCCGCATTGCCAAGAAACACAACGCACGTGTTGATAAGCAAGGAGGGAGGTGATGCTAATTACTTTTTCACCGTGAGTTCGAAGTAAATTTATAGCGCATTGCAGGGGCGGATAAATCTCGCATTCCTTGGGGTTTGGCTGTTATTACGGTTGCATCCACGGTTTGTTAGGGTGGTTAGATCGATCTTATCTCTGTTCGATCGTAGTTGGCGTAAGACGGACGGGGATAAATTAAACCCGCGCGCCCGCGGTGATTTTTTTCTGTTTTTGAGTTTGACCGTGGACGTCAGGAACTTGATCGAACGGCTGGTGATTGTTCGGTGGGTGAATGAACGGCTGTTGATTGAGAAATCATGGGCTCATGGCGACGTGTAATGTGATACACTGAACTGCTTGCCATCATAAGAAAGAACCGGATCGGAACGCTTTGTAATGTTATATGTTTATCATTATATCTCTCAAAAATCACCCTTTTTCTTTTCTCAGGTACTATACCAGAACTCTAAGGGTGTGTTTGGATAATGGATTAAGAGAGATGGGATTGGAAAATGAAAATACTCCTCCAAATTCATAAAGTTGTTATATTTTAGAACGGAGATAGTAAATGCAAGTATAAGATGAAATGGAGTGAGTATAATGGATATTGAAACTTACCTTTTGAGGGGTGGGAAATCATATCCCAAACCCATTACCTAAACATGGCCTAATTTTTAACTCTTTTAAATGCTATCCCAAAAAAACTTTTAAATGTTATTATACAGGCTGTTTATCATTACATCTCAAAACATATATCATTTTTCTTTTCAAATGTACGCAGCATGCAAGCGCGCACGCTAAAATGCACGCATGCACCTGCCTTTTTATCCCATCTAAAAAAGACGTGATACCTTCGTTAATTCCTAAGAGGAAGGATTTAAAGGATATTGAAGAAAAATAATTTTACACCATAAATAATTCCACACCAGCCATTCAAATCCTCCTTAATTCTCTTGTGGAAGGGATTAATCCAACAAGTAATATTGCCAACCCACTATTAGGGATTTTTTGAAACATATATAGTTGATAAAAATATATAATTGCAAAACATAAAAAAAAATACATGAATGATTATTTGGCTAGACCACAGAAAAACCGTAAAATTTTAAGAAGAGAAAAACCAAGGAAACTTTTCATGAGATTGAACCCATGTTAAATTTGCTCTAACTTGTATAGATTAAGGTATTCCAAGAAAAAAATTTCTCTTTTGGAACAAATGATATTTTGAGAAATTTTAAAGGATTGCATCCTAGAGATTGAGCCACCAAAAATCCTTTGAAACTCCTTTGGATTGTCTCATTTCATAGTAATTTTGAGGATTTTTAACATGAAGTCTAATCTCATGGGGATCACACTTGTGTGTTACCTCTCTCCAAATTCCTTTGATATTTCCCTTTGAAGCAACCAGACAACATGTTCTCGACTCTCGAGGATTCATTGGATCATGACATTCCAATCGCACATTTTTCATATTTTTGTGTTCTAGAATTCTGCGATCTAAAGGAGCCTTTATAGGATTCAATAATATCAAATCCTTTGTTCCAAATGGCATTTAGGAGAAAAAAAAACCTATAGCATTGAAATCCTAGAAAATATTCATATGCTTTTCCATCAAATCAAAGGAGGTCTTATATGGGTCAAATCTACGGAATTTTATGAAAATTTCCAGATTCATTCTTATGAAATTCATGTTGTAAACCTATTGTGTAGTAGGTGCCAAATCTGTGGAATTTTATTAAAAAAAAAGGGGCTCCTCTGGAACACAAAAAAAATTATAAAATGGTCATAGGATTTAGGATGTATTCCTATTTCAAACTAAAATATTTTGAAGGCATGTATTCCTAGCTTTAGAAATCCATACATATGGATTATTCATATTATTCTTATTTAGAAAAAGAATATATAATAATATTTTAAACCAATGATATGCAACTTGCAAATTCTAGATTAGCATGATATGAGATCTGGAGTTATGCCAAACCTTCAAATTCTACATAAATCCTTCGAATTCTTTCATTCCAAAGAGAATTGGCACGTTCTTTTCCTACAGATTATAAATTATTGTGGGCACGCTTTCCAAGCTCCGTAACTTTTTGGAAATAAAATTCTATTCATAAGTTACGTAGGATATTTGTTTATACCCTTAAATATAGTCATAAAATAAATAATCTATCCACCATTTGTCCATTCAGCCCGTTTACTTGAGCTAATCGGAGCACTAACTAATCAATCTCCCGCAATTAATCTTGCACAAGTCCAAGCAAAGCTATACAAAATTAAAGAACATGCTAAGCGTGCTTATCTTAGTTCTTAGGAGTAATTAGGAGTACTACACTCCCACACGATGATCCATGTTTACATGTGCGCATTATAATTCGTTGGCAGTTAGCAAATAGGGAATTCTACAGAACTGTATCCCCTTCGACGGGATACCATCGTGTAGCATTCCCTTAGCAAATACTTCGTAGCTTTGGACGCCACGGGATTGGCCGTCATGGGGAAGCCGCCGCGGTTGTTGCCGCCGCCGTGCACGGACTGCTCGTACGTCTCGCCGTCGCCCCACACCGCGTACGCGTCCTCGCCGTGTATGGCGTCGTCGCCGGCGGCGAGCTGCGGCACTGCCACCCTGACGGCCAGGCACACGGCGCTCGTCACGGCGACGTTGAGCGCCACCACGAACGCGATCCCGGCCATCCGCACGCCGACCTGCCGGAGCCCCGCGCTCGTCACGGCGGGTCGTCGCCGAAGAAGAGCCTGGCGAGGCGCGGCGCGGCGAGGAGCCCCGTCAGGACGCCGCCGAGGCTGCCGTCCGGCGACGCCGTGGGTGTGGAGCACGGCGAGCGTGTCATCGACGCGCGCCAGGAAGCGGCTCCGCTTGTGCAGCACCATCATGGTGTACCACGGCACGCTCCCGGAGAGCGCGCCCATCAGCATCGCCGCCCACCCCTGCACCAGCCCGGCCGCCGGGGTGACGCAGACGAGTCCGGTGATCATGCCCTGCACGGCGCCGATGACGGAGGGGCGGCCGAAGACGAAGAAGCTGTCGAGGAGGAGCCACACCAGGACTCCAGGAGGCTCGTCGCCGTGCAGAGGTGCGTGTTCACGACGGCGACCGACGCGTCGGCGTCGGCGGCGTACGGCGCGCCGCCGTTGAACCCCGTCCACCCCATCCACAGCAGCCCCGCTCCGGCGAGCGTGAGCAGGACGTTGTTCGGCGGGAACGCCTCCCTGTCCTTCTCCGTCCTCGGACCGACCTGTCCATGATGCATGGCTCCATCACCATCACACTCAAGCCAAGCATGGCGGCGACCGAACAGTTGTTCGTGGTTCGTAACCACGTACCCAGTAGGCGGCGGTGAAGCCGGCGACGCCGGAGGAGAGGTGGATGACGAAGCCGCCGGCGAAGTCCATGACGCCGGCCTTGGGGCTCCATACGCTGAAGGCGCCGATGGTGTAGGAGAAGGTGAGCCAGAGCGGCTCGAGAGCGAGCCGGCGACGAGGATGAGCGTGATGGCGGCGAAGACGAACTGGAAGAAGAGGAGCGTGGCGGCCGGGTACGCGCGCGCCGGCGAAGCTCCGGCGAGAGAGGAAGCCCGCCTGGTCGAGGCCGGAGAGGTCGGGGCGGCCGACGGAGGGGGCGAGAGCTCGTCGCCGAACGACATGCGGAAGGCCCAGGCGCGCCAGCAGACGAGCACGGCGGCGAAGGCGTAGAGCGCCATGAACGCCGAGTTGACGGCCCACTTCTTCTTCCCCGCGCCGCCGTACAGGATCACCAGCCCCGGCACGCTCTGCAGCCCCACCAGCGTCGCCGCCGCCAGCTGCCACGCGTTGTCCCTCTTCTCCACCCACTCCGGCGCCGCCTCCGCCGCCATTCGCGGCCACGACCGAGGCGAGGCGAGGGAAATGGATTTGGAAATAGCGCGAAGTGCAGGCGGAGAGCGAGTTATATACTCGCTGCCCTCCGTTTCTAAATATTTAAACCCGTTGATTTTTTTTAAATATGTTTGACCGTTCATCTTATAATTATAAAAATATTTAAGTAATTATTAATTTTTTCATACCATTTGATTCATTGTTAAATATACTACATATAGTTTTCCATATTTCACAAAAAATTTTAAATTAGACAAACGGTTAAATATGTGCTAAAAAATTAACGGTGTCAAATATTTAGAAATTGAGGGAGTATATAGGAATCAGAGGGAGAAAAGGTTCGAGATGGGGGAATCCCGGAAGCCGGGCAGATTCCTGAGAGGCTGAGAATAAGATGCTTTGGACCACCTCCAGTCCAGATTCTGTTCTACGGATTGCGAAATTGCGGCAGGATATACGCATATGCGTCATGTTTGATTTCTGAATCGAAGTAAATTTACTTAATTTTTGCAGGATTTAGGCTCTGTTCGGGAACCCTCACTCCCCGGCACACAAAACGAAGCAGCGTTTTAGTGCGTGATTAATTAAGTTTTAGCTTATTTTTTTTCAAAAATAGATTAATATGATTTTTTTAAGCAACTTTTGTATAGAAACTTTTTGTAAAAAAACATATCGTTTAACAGTTTGAAAAACGTGCGCGCGGAAAACGAGAAGGAGGAGTTGGGAACTTGTATCATATGAATTTCCTCGTTTCTTAGTTCAGTTCCTAAAAGAATCATATGAATTTCCTCGTTTCTTTTCTTTTTGCATTGATAGATCGGATGCCCTAATCAGTCGAAGAAAAAGCTAAAATTTAATTTTTCAAACTTAATATTGAGATTGATTTTAAGACATTTTAATGTAGTTACTTTTTCAGCATTAATTTGCAAGTCACGAAGAACACGTAAAAAAATTCCCTAATAAGACGGGAGTAGGAGCATACGATGGGACTTACAAACAGGCAAAGTGGCAAACGGCTCATTTTTTAAGTCCCAGTGCAAGATTTAGGTCAGCAACATTTAGATGCGTGCCAAATGTACAACAAGTCATAGATATTTAAGTATCCACTACAGAAGTAACCAGTCTTTGTTGTGAGTAAAGAATTCAAGCAATGCCAACACATACCAACGAACAACACTCACTAACAATGGATGAGCATTCCAATTACCGACAGTTAAATTGCTAAGAACAAACATGGCACAAGCATAGACATTCAATAACAACCAATAATCCATACCGAGTCAACAACATATGGCCCAGAATATCACTATCACCTATAATCAATTTAACATCGACACTACAAAGAAAAGAATGGCGACTCTAAAGTTCCAAAAACATGAGATCCTCTATGTACCAAATCTGACATGGCTCACTGGAAAAACCTCCCCGAAGAAAAAATGGGAACAGTGAAATACACAGTTACAAGCCACACTGTCGATACGCTCTGAGTGAAGGTGATTGCACGATGCTTTATGATCGACTTTTCCCCAGGAAGAAGAGCTTCCAAAACCAGGACCACAGCAGCTCAAGCAACAACAGCAGGACCCTGTTGCAGCATAATGGAGAAATAATGGAATTTTAAGTACGAGAACTCAGAAGCAAAACACACACATAACATTGTAGCCCAGCAAGCTACATAAATAGCCCTTCCAATTTGAATTACTATTTCCTCGGGTGAGAAAAGGCTATGCATATCAATTGGCTTGGAGCGAACTTTGCAAGAAGCTATTTTGTTCCTGGTGGGATTATGTGCCTTTGTTCTGCCTTCAGCGAAGCTACTTAGGTTTGGCCAAAAAGTTAACAAAATCATCACCTAGCAGCACACTATATGTCAACAATAAGTTCTTAGTTAAGATTCCATGCTAACACAGTCAACCTGTTCCAGCATTACCCACCCTTGTTTGCCCCTATTTATTCTTCTTTGTTCTCTCCTTCTCTGGGTTGAGATATTATAACAGATGATTCTTCTATCAAGATCGTTAACTTGTGATACATATCAAGTCTGAGTAAAATATATCCAGGAAAATATGATGTTAAGTTAATCGTTCAGGATAATATAATAACACAGCCCCTAACAGAAAGAAATGATGTCACGTGAGAGTTTATTAACGTGATTGTGTAGATGCAAAGAGATCCTTTGCACACACTGAAGCAGCACGGTAACAGTCAAACTTAAATTATCAGGCATGCCTGATGCCTACAAATGACAATGCAACCGAAGGTCTGTTTCATGGTAATTTATTAATTTTGACTAAATGAAAGAGGAAAATGGAACTGTAGCTCGAGAGTTGCTAAAAGTATTTATCAGCTGTAGCCTACATCTCTAGTCTTGATTCATTTACTCAGTAGCAACCGATATTTAAGTTTATTGTTGACTTACTTTCGCTGTTAGATTGGACACAGCTATTTGGAACTTCTCTCTTGTTCTTGAGCCAGCAACATGACCAGCCTTAGCAACCTTGCTGAAGGCACCATTTAGCCAGCTTGTTCCAGCAGACACATACCTACAAGTAGGGGAAGAAGGAAAAAAAATCAGTAAAGTGTTTGGAGATTCATGTATATAAAAGATCTTATATATTCCTCCTAAAAGAATTTAGGCATTATAAAGGTAATAGATTTCATCAAAATTACAAGCTACTCAACCATTACAAAAAAAATGTTCATTGGTTATTGGTACAACGTCAAACAAATTTGTTGGCTGAACATAAGCAAAAGCATGGATAAGAAGAGACCTGTTGGTTTTCACAGCAGAGCCAGTGTCATTTAGCTTGCGCTCTGCAGCCAGCAAAGCAGCCATTGTTTTGTCAGAAACATGTAGCCTTTGGTCTACAGATTTCACTTTCTCATTTACAACTGTTATCCCGCTGTTTATCTTCTCTGAAATTCCAACACGCTTATCAAAGGAATTGATCTTGGCCGATGCATTTGCCCTCAATTGATGTTTCTCATTGAATGCTTTAGCTTTGTTCACAGCATCTTGTCGCATTGCTGAACCCCTTGCAATCACAGTTGTCATGACATCATGAGCCTTGCTGACATAAACACGGCCAGTAGTGGGGCTGGCATTGGCCTATGTGGTACGATGGGATACTTTTGATCAGCACCGATCATAATACACTAAATAAATGTATAAGAAAATAAGCGTAGGTTCCCAATTATCATGCCAGGGGAAGATGTCACACATGCTGTTGCACTTGATTGATTCATCCCTACCACCCACCTACTACAAGTTATGGGATGCTCCTTTGGTTAAACTTTATCAGTGCGCACTTCCCCTGGTTCATGGGAACTTCATAGTATGCTACAGGTCTATACTGGGGAAAATAAAATAGAGTACACTGGAAATGAAGGACACCTCGGTAGGTTGGTCCAAATCTGCATTAGGAGCCGTACTTGTCACCTCACCGACCACCTCACTGACCACAAGTTGCTGCATGATTTTCAAATCAGATGTCTCTATGAAAAAGACGAATCAAAGGATTTAGCACTGACATTTGGGTAACATAAATTAGTTGGATGGTGCACCTGGTCAATAACAGGGATGTAGATGTAGTCTTCAGCAGGGGTTATGTTGACAACCCGATCCACAATTGTTGCTCCCTGAAAAAGGGAAGTTAGAAGATAATAAGCCATAATCCATACTGAAAGGGGAAGCTTATCAAACATCTATTTCTTTTCAGTGCTGCAAGACCTAGGTAGCATAATGAGATTTAAACTGAATATACCCTAATTAGAAGATTCACTGGATTGTTATCTGTGCACTGTGTTTCATTATGACAATCTCAGTTGAAATTGATGCACATTTATCAGATTTGCACACATGCTGCACATAAAGAAATATAACTGGGAGCAGATTTCTTAAATGGCAAAACAGAATAACAAAGTCAAATGATCACAGTAGTAACACCATATAATATGCTGCTCACTTCCATGCCAATCAAAGCAGTCATTAATATAAATCTATTTTGTTTTTGTTTATTATATTCCATGGTCAATGGCTTCTAAGATTTTACCGACAACGGAAGAAAGCACCGCCTTTCAATCATTTGCTTGTCAGTGCATGAAACCATAAAGCACATGGTTATGTGTAATCGTAGGAAGAATATAAAGCATTCAAGATTCAATGTATTTTGCATTAAAAATGCCTTCAATTCACACAATGATCCTCACTTACTTTTAGGTCATCCATCTAATATGAAAAAGCTCCACAAGGAACACGACTGAATATTCAGTACATAAACATTTATGTTCTCTCTAATACGTACATGCATGCCAACAAGTTCTATAGGAAGTGACATATTATAATAACGACAAGAATACCGTTTATATAATACATATTTTCCTTTTTATCGCTACACGCTACAATATTGGTAGCAACCGACACAAAATTTGGCTTCTTCAGCGCCTAAACAAGCCATAATAGGCTTGTAGCTACACATACCAACTACACTATTCACAATGGCAGTATGCTAAAATACTAAATCATTCATTAGGCACACCAATTGTGTAACCACCACAACTAATAGCGAAAAGTCCCATCCACAAACATAGCCAATCAATGCACAGAGCCATACCGACAGCAGCAGCGCGATCTCTAGGGCCTTGGGATCCTTGAACGTGACGTAGGCCGTCCTCCCGGTCGCCACCCCATCGCTGCAAGCCCAAAATCACAATGCGGATTTCAGAGAACACGAAAAGGAAATATACCACTACTGATTGCTAAAGCAAAGCAGAGGAGCAACCATTAGCAATCCGAACAAAGAAATCGAAGGGCAAAGCGGCGCCTCACCATCTGATGTCGACGTGCTCGATTTCGCCGGAGAAGGAGAAGAACTCCCGCACCTCCCGCTCCCCGGCCAGATCTGAGATGTTCCGCACCCGCACCGTCCTCACCGCCCTCCTCTCGCCCTGCGAGCAGCAAACCCCCTCACACGGTCACTCCCCTTCCTACCGCCGCCGCCGCCGCGGCGCAAGAAAAGAAAAACCAAGAACCGCTCACCTCCATGGCTGCTGATGGCGCGACACCGACCGCGAAGAGCAGATGAGCCAAGAATCCCGGCGCGAGCAGCAGAAGCAGGGGGGGAAGGCTTGGTGAGTGGCTGCGCTGGCGATCCGGGTAGGGTTTGGTGCTCGAGAGGCGATCCGCGTTGGCTGGTTGGGTTGGCTGGCTGGCCGCCGCGGCTGCGAAAAACTTTTCTACGTTTTCTTTTTCTTTCTCGAGCTGTTCGCTTCGCTGGTCGCCGAGAAAGTTATTTACGCGACATGAACCAAACTCCACCTCGGAGCCCAAAATACCCGTTCTGCCCACGGCCCTATCACCCACGTGGCGAAACGCTCCGCGGATGGTACGAGGGGTAAAATAGTATTTTCGCAGGGTCGGGGTTTTACTTGTGAGACATGCTGGCTGCTGAGTTTGCTTGATTGCTTCGCGGCGGCGCCATCTCTCCTGACCTGTAAACAAGACCAGTCTTGCTTAGAGTAGTATAATTAAATTAATTAATATTTTTTGGGTGATTACTGTATTAAGTGACCAAATAATGACACGGCAGCGGCTGGGCCCACACGCCAGTCACTGTCAGTGCGGGGGGAGTGGTATAAAACCGGCGTTTAATTTTGGGCGCGGGGCCGTGGGGTTAATATAATCTGATGGGCGAGGTGGGCCCCACAGGGCGATGTGATATGGTCTCGTGCAGATGGAACGATGGTTGGTTGGGCCCACGGCCAGCTCGGTCGGGGGTCAAGTGGCACATCCGTCGCCGTCTGCTTCCCACCACGGAATGATGACAAGAGCTCTGTATCCTTTGCATGTGAGGTGAGCCATCCTTCCATCTCTCTGGCTGGCGAGCGGGCCCTACTAAAATTCATATTTATCTCATATTGCAACCTATTTCCTCTGTTTCAAAATAAATTAAACTCTGACATCCTTTGGTTTTTTTAACATAGAAAGTATGATAATATTTGATCATAAGAACAATAAATCTAAACCTAACCTATTAAGTTGTAGTACTAATATTTTAGAAGGAGACAATACTACTAGTTTTCTCCTCGAATTTCTTTGAAGAAAAATATTCCTCCTCGAATTATGGTTTGTGGATATTCTTCAGTCTTCACAGGAAAACGCGTGGCTAATTACGTGTTGAAAGATAATTCATGGAATTTTATCACGAAAACGGATGCTCTCCATTTGCTTATAGATCCTTGTCAAGTAAAAATAAGTAAGGTCGTGTTCTGCCTATTCCTGTGTAAAACGGCGAATTCATTCTTGTGCAATTTCTTTGAACGTCCGATGAAATTGTGTATTACGTACGTTTGTCATTATGTGACTCGTATAAGTAGTTTATTACGATGGAGGGGAAATTGAAAAACAAGAAGCAACGAGTTTATCATAGTGAAATAAATGACATGGTTAGTACCATATCACTGTAGACAGAGGATCCGTATTGTAAGCACTTTACTGCAACGCTTCAATACAAGCCATCACTGGTAGAGAAACGTTTTTTACTCCCGGTTTGCAATCCCCCTGTAGTCCCGGTTTTTCAACCGGGACTACGAATTCGGGACTAAAGATCGCTATCTTTAGTCCCGGTGTAAATACCCGAGAACCGGGACTAAAGATAGAGCCATTTTTAACCTCGGTTGGTGTTACCAACCGGGACTAAAAATGAAGCCATATCCGGTTAGTATTTTCTTTTTTCTTTTATTGTTTTTTACGTTGAATATTGATTTCACCATATCCCCAAATCATCCCCAAAATCACAGAACAAAAGATCATCTCTAAAATCCCCAAATCATCCCCAAAATCACAGAACAAAAAATCATCTCCAAATCCCAAATCGATCATCTACAAATCCACCATATCCAAATACATCACAGATAATCAAAACAAATACATCACAAATTCTAAAAAGAAACATCACAAATACATCACATATTTACATCGCACAGATCAAATACACCACAAATTCTCAAAAGCAAATTCATCGCTTCACCGCTGTCACTTGGCCGCCGCCCTCCGCCAGGCCACACGGCCGCCGCCGCGGCCGCTTCTGTCGCACGCGCCGCCTGCGCCGCCGCCGCCCTCCGCCGGCCCGCCGCCCAGCCGCCGCCGCGGCTGCATCCGCCGCCGCGGCCGCTTCTGCCGCACGTGCCGCCTGCGCCGCCGCCGCGGCTGCATCCGCCGCCGCCCTCCGCCGGCCCGCCGCCCAGCCGCCGCCGCGGCTGCATCCGCCGCCGCGGCCGCTTCTGCCGCACGTGCCGCCTGCGCCGCCGCCGCGGCTGCATCCGCCGCCGCGGCCGCTTCTGCCGCACGTGCCGCCTGCGCCGCCGCCGCCCTCCGCCGGCCCGCCGCCTAGCCGCCGCCGCGGCTGCATCCGCCGCTCACCGCGCGCGGCCGGGCCTGCGTCGGGGAGGGATCTGCCGCGGCCGCTTCTGCCGCACGTGCCGCCTGCGCCGCCGCCGCCCTCCGCCGGCCCGCCGCCTAGCCGCCGCCGCGGCTGCATCCGCCGCTCACCGCGCGCGGCCGGGCCTGCGTCGGGGAGGGATCTGCCGCGGCCGCAGGGAAGGGGGAGGAGAGGGGAAGGGGAGGAAGGGGGAAGAAGACAAGAAGGAGATGAGAAGATGAGAAGGGAGGAGAAGATAAGGGAGAGGAGGAGAGATGAGTGGATGAGAGGATAAGGCTGTTGGTCCTCTCGAGGAGGCGCGGCGTGATTTTTTTTTCGTTTTTCTTTTGTCTCGGTTGTTATAAGCAACCGGGATTAAAATTGGATCTTTACCAACCGGGACTAAAGATCATAGAGGGGTCTAACACAGCATGCCTTCTTTCGAACCGGGACTAAAAATGATCTTTAGTCCCGGTTAGTGCCAGGACTAAAGATCAAAAAGTGACATCAGCTTTTTCAACCGGGACTAAAGATCATTTTTAGTCCCGGTTCTTATTTAAACCGGGATTATTATAGATTTTGGGCAACCGACTAAAGATGGTTTCTCTATCAGTGCATATGGCATGTACCATTATCGGGTTTAGTAATTGATTGTAATGTAGAAATTAATGTTGTTACTACAACATAGGATCCCACCTATATGATGTTTTTTTTCCTCTCTACAAGTTTGGTTCTTAGGGTATGTTTGGATTGATGCTCCACCAGAATTTTGGTAGTGCCAAGAGTTAAAAATGTTCATTTGGATTGAAGCTTAGACCGGGTTTAAAACGTAGAAAATATAGGCATATACGTGTGATCTGCGTAGCATGAAAACATCCTTCTATCGTTTTAGTTTTGGGAGTACCTAAAGTTAGACCTGATTTAAACGTAGAAATTTCACATGAATATTCCAATGCTCACAGAAAAAAAAATTAAACTTATCAAGGAAAGGAGCAATAATATAATCCCTTCATTCCGGAGTAAGTCATTTTTGGTTTGTTATAATTCAAACTTCGGAAAAATAAAACAACATTCCTAACGCAAAACAAATATCTTATAGCAACATGTTCAATGTTGGATTTCATAGAATTAATTTAGTGTTATAGATGTTGTTACATTTTTCTTATAAAACACTAAGTTTAACTTAGAGCAGGTACAATAATAGGCTATAAACCAACTGCAAACATATTTTAAGAAGATAAGTAAGGATGGAGAAGAGCAACGGGCTACACATTTATAGCCAACTATAGCACGGACTTCAAGATACAACATGTGTATGACAAGTGGGACCAAGTATTAATAGTGTAGTATGTAACTATTATATGAATAAGCCATTAGATTGGCTATTGATGAATTAGAGCTAGTAGTTGGCTATAATATTAAACTTGCTCTTAGAATAAATCCAAAACTTACTCCATTAATGGAGCGATCAGTACTATACTTGGGTATCAGCCCATCAAGCACCTCGGGTCCAGTCCAACAGCAAAACCGAGCCTTGGAGAACCGAAGGCGACGACCCAACAAGGCTCGCCACGTGGCCCACGACGGAAGAAGCCCACGTCGAACAAAACAATTTCAGCCCAAATTTTACCGGAGGCGCAGGAGCCGCCCCACCGCCGCCGGCGCCGCCACCGCCTCCTCGCCTCTCCCCTTCTCCCGACGCCGGCGTCCTCCACTCTCCCTCCCCACCTCCTACCACATGCCCGTGCCGCCGCCGCCGCAGCAGCAGCAGCAGTGGTAGAGCCCAGCCTGCCTACCCTACCAACCGACGGGCAGTAGCATGCGCGGCGGCTTGCGCCGCGGGCTGGGCATCCTCCTCCTCCCGCTCTCCAGCTCGCCCAGCCGGGCGCCGCGGCCGCCGGTCCCGCTCGCTGCTCTGCTCGTCTACCACCGCCGCCTCGATGTCTTCGCCCGCCGGTCCTTCTGCAGCTCCGGCGGGGGCTACGCCGTGGAGCAGTTCTCCGACGACGAGTACGACCACGAGTACGAGGATCACCGGGTACCACCTCCGCGCAGGCGCCGAGCTAGCTTTTTCTTCCCTTTTTGTTCTTCTCCAGTTTCGCCATGCTGAGCCATCGAGTGGTGAACTGGTGACCGCAGCCGTCGTCGTCGGTGGCGAACATCGACGAGTGGAGGTGGAAGCTGAGCATGCTGCAGCGCAACGCGGAGGAGCAGGAGATCATCTCCAGAGACCGGAGGGATCGCCGGGACTACGACCAGATCGCCAACCTCGCCAAGAGGATGGGTCTCTACAGGTTTTCCACAGTAATTTTGCTATCTCCGGTTCATAATTCCCAAATGTAGATGCAAAACATTGAAATTTGTGGTTTGGTGCTTTCTCTATGGAATGGCAGTGAGATGTATGGGAAGGTCATTGTTGCAAGCAAGGTCCCGTTGCCGAATTACAGGCCGGACCTGGACGACAAGCGGCCACAAAGAGAGGTGAGCCCATGCATTCCAATGGCAAGATCAAACATCTTTCCCTTATGCAAACAGATGGTGTTTAAATACTGCGAATGCCTTTGTTATGCATGGAAATACGCAGGTGGTGATTCCATTAAGCTTACAGAGGAGGGTTGAAGGACTTGTGCAGGAGCACCTTGATCGTGCACTCTTGCCGGATAAATGTGGAATGGGAAATGGTTCTGAGATGGCTGAGAAAGCTGAGAATGTGAACCTGGATGAGCAACAGGATTCCCTTCTCGATCGATCGGTCATGGAGAAGATCCTTCAGAGGAAGAGCATACGGATGCGCAATTTTCAGAGAAGTTGGCAGGTATGTCACTCTTGATATGACTACATAACTTTGAATTCAATCTTGATACAGGTTTGGATGATTTGAAGATGTTTAGATGGTTTATAGATCTGTACCTCAACAATGGGTACAGAATTTAGGGAGCTCTCTATCTGGATAATTTACAAATGCCTGGATACAGATAGATTAGAGATTCCTTCAACAGCATTTAGTGTAAAATTTTGCCTTATATCTCATTTCAACAATTCCATTGTGGTTGATCATCCATCTATCTGTAACAATAGGAATCACCTGAAGGCGTTAAGTTGCTAGAATTCCGGAAATCACTTCCTGCTTACAAGGAAAAGGAAAGGCTTCTAGCAGCCATTGCACGCAATCAGGTATATATACTGTAGAATTAACAACATATGTTTATGAACCACAGAATCTGTGCATACATGTTTGGCAATTCATTTGTCTCTTTCAATTTTTCTGAACATTCTTATGCAATTCTAGGTTATAGTGATATCTGGAGAGACAGGGTGTGGCAAAACAACCCAGTTGCCTCAATTTGTATTAGAGTCAGAGATAGAATCTGGCCGTGGGGCCTTTTGTAATATAATCTGCACACAACCTCGGAGAATTTCTGCAATGGCAGTTGCAGAGAGAGTATCCACTGAGAGAGGAGAGAATCTTGGTGAATCGGTAAGATCGAGCTTTCTTTATTCGTCTCATCTGGTACCATGTCCCATCTCTAATATGATTAAGGACAAAATGTCTTTACTATATTCTTCTATTGTATTTTTTTGTATACAATGCTAGTTTTTTTAACAGGTTGGCTACAAAGTTCGATTGGAGGGAATCAAAGGAAAAGACACACATTTGCTTTTCTGCACAAGTGGTATATTACTACGACGATTGCTCAGTGACAGAAACCTGAATGGAGTGACTCATGTATTTGTTGATGAAATACATGAAAGAGGCATGAATGAAGGTTAGAAGATTGCATTGTTTCCTTTGAATTTTCTGAGATCGTCTTTATTGAACTCCTGATAAAGTTGCATTACTTTGTTGGTTTGTCAGATTTCTTATTGATTGTCCTAAAAGACCTATTATCACGACGCCGTGATTTGAGGTTGATCTTGATGAGTGCTACTCTAAATGCGGAACTGTTCTCAAGTTATTTTGGAGGAGCGCCAACTATCCATATTCCTGTGAGTTAATATCTTGTCATATAAAAAAATATATTACATCTGACATCTGTCTTATTCTTCTCACGAATGCTGCTCCTATCAGGGATTCACATATCCAGTGAGGGCACATTTTCTGGAAGATATATTAGAGAGGACTGGCTATAAGTTGACCTCAAGCAATCAACTTGACGATTATGGACAAGATAAAGTCTGGAAAACTCAGAGGCAACTATTACCTAGAAAAAGGAAAAATCAAATCACAACGCTTGTTGAGGTACATTTTCAGTATAAATATAGAGTGCACACTTTCTCAGCATTCTTCTGATTATTATTATTGTACTATGCAGGATGCCCTTAAAACTTCTAGCTTTGAGACCTATGGTTCGAGGACACGCGATTCTCTGTCAAATTGGAATCCTGATTGCATAGGGTTTAACCTTATAGAAGCTGTTCTTTGCCACATATGTCGTAAAGAGCGGTCTGGTGCAGTTCTAGTTTTCATGACCGGATGGGACGATATCAGTTGCTTGAAGGATCAACTAAAGGCACACCCTTTGTTGGGTGACCCTAACAGAGTTTTACTGCTTGCATGCCATGGTTCCATGGCTACAGCTGAACAGGTAGTTGCTTCTGATTTGCCCCTATCTTATTGAGATTGCTTGTGTGATACGAGTTACAGCACTGGATTGGAGATATGAGTATTACATAAACATATTTTATATATAATGTATGCATCTGGACTGTTAGTCTATTGATACTTATTTCTGTTAGCATCTTATGTGCATCGTATAATTCATGCTATTGACATCTATGAATGTATTATGATATTCGCAGAGGTTAATCTTTGAGAAGCCACCTCCTAATGTTCGGAAGATAGTGCTTGCCACTAACATGGCAGAAGCAAGTATTACAATAAATGATATTGTTTTTGTTGTGGATTGTGGAAAGGCAAAGGAAACGACATACGATGCACTAAATAACACTCCCTGCTTGCTTCCCTCATGGATTTCAAAGGCTTCTGCTCGTCAGGTAAAATGCCCAACTTTGATTTTTTTTTTCCGCTTCTCATCTTTCAGCAGCAGCAGCATAAAATGGCATGTGCCTGTACCTAATTTCATTATTATTTGTTTTCTTGAACTCTCTCGATTTTAACCTTCTGTATGGTCTAGGGGGTATATGAGCCAAAAAATAGTTTAGGGGGTTAAGTGATCCATTGAGTTCGGAGGAGTAGAATGGACTTTTTTCAATGTAATATAAGTGAACGTTTGTCCTGTTTGAGTCTATAGTATTATATTAGTACTTTTGATTCTTACTTTGCAGCTTAGCAAGCTTTTTTATCATTTTCTCGTGGAGGGCATGCCTTAGATTTGTGGTTGGGAAATACCTATATTTCTGAACAAGCACGTCCATGTGTCTCTTTTGCTTATGAGCTTGGCTAGTCGACCTATCTTTTATTTTTTCTGCTTCAATAGGCAGCAGAAATGTACACAATATTAAAAATCAGAAACTTTGTAACAAGTGATCAAACTTGAAGATAACTCCTTAATTCACATATAATCACACTATACTATTGTTTTCCTCTACCATATCCTTCTTTGCCATATGTCTGATAGTCTCCCCATTATCTTCGTGCAGAGGAGGGGCAGAGCTGGTCGTGTGCAACCTGGAGAATGCTATCACCTCTACCCTAGATGTGTGTATGATGCATTTGCAGATTACCAGCTTCCTGAGCTCCTTAGAACTCCATTGAATTCACTATGTTTGCAGATAAAAAGTTTGCAAGTTGGCAGCATTGGGGAGTTTCTATCAGCTGCCTTACAGCCCCCGGCACCACTAGCTGTATGTCTTCTTGTCTTGGGTGGCTACGGGCTAGCAAAGGGTTCTTGTTTTCAATCATCTCCGCTTTTTGGCTGATCAATTGATAAATAAACAGGTCCAAAATGCAGTGGAATTCCTGAAAATGATTGGAGCATTAGATGAAAATGAGAACCTAACTGATCTAGGTACATCTATCCTACACTTTGGTTCTTTGCTAACACTGCAAAACATATTATTACTGAAACCTATTTAATATTCCCTAATCCAACTTTGTAGGAAGATACCTTTCCATGCTTCCCGTTGATCCAAAGTTGGGGAAGATGCTTATAATGGGTGCAGTTTTCCGCTGCATTGATCCTATACTTACCGTGGTTGCTGGATTGAGTGCCCGGGATCCTTTCCTGCTGCCACAGGACAAGAGAGATGTATGCCTTGATTTTCCACTAATTACTATTATTAATTGGGAGACACTATTCTTGCTTTCATAGAAAATTTATAAAAGAAGGGAAGAATTGGGCCTCAGGCTTTGTGTCTTCATTATGGCAAGAAGGATGTGTTTGATTTTTTGTCCTCTATTTGTTAGTTGGCAGGAACCGCCAAATCAAGATTCTCAGCAAAAGATTATAGTGATCATATGGCCCTAGTCCGGGCTTATGAAGGATGGAAGGATGCAGAGAGAGAAGGGTCTGCTTATGAATACTGCTGGAGAAATTTCCTTTCTGCTCAAACACTTCAAGCCATTCACTCTCTTCGGAAGCAATTCAGCTATATCTTAAAGGATGCTGGTTTGGTAGACTCTGATGCAAATACAAATAATAGTTTGAGCCATAATCAATCATTGGTCCGTGGTATCATATGTTCTGGACTTTTCCCAGGCATAACATCAGTGGTGGTAAAGATCTGTCAGACTACTTTGTAAAGTTCCATTCTATTTGAAAACACAAAACTTGTCAGTTAATTTTTGAGCTTTCCTTTCAGCATAGAGAAAACTCTATGTCGTTCAAGACCATGGATGATGGCCAAGTTCTTCTTTATGCTGTAAGTTCATACTGGAACGTCTTGAAGTTTTCATGTGCAACACCCTGCTTACTAGCTTATCACTTGACCTTTCATGGGAGATAGCCCATCTAGGGTGCCATGTATATAGTGCCTTACATTTCACAGATATCAAAATTGTGCTGATTTATTTGCATTTTACGCTATTCCAGAATTCAGTGAATGCTAAGTACCAGACCATCCCTTATCCATGGCTGGTCTTTGGTGAGAAGGTGAAGGTAAATGCTGTCTTCATCCGTGACTCAACCGGAGTATCAGATTCCATCCTGATCTTATTTGGTGGTGCTGTTACAAAAGGAAGCATGGTATATAAATATTAAATCTTGTTCAAGTGCTTTATGACATTTTTGCATTTCTATTTTCCCTACCATACCTTCTAACCTGTCCATCATAGGCTGGGCACCTGAAGATGCTTGATGGTTACATCGATTTGTTTATGGATCCTAGCCTGTGTGAATGCTACTTGCAACTTAAAGAAGAGCTTGATAAACTTGTACAGAAGAAGGTAAGCCATGCAATATTCTATTGATTTCGTTCCACTAGATATTTCTGTTGCCGAGTCTGCGTTTAATAAGTATTTGACAGGCATTGCCAATGCTGTTATGACTTATGAGGCATGTATAACTAACATTGCATATGCTGCTATAATGCGCCAAATGTTATTTCTCTTAAATCTGTCCACCTTCTGTGGAAGCTAGGAACAAAGGAGAAAATTCACATGCAATGGACAGAGAGACAACCTTTTGTTATTTATTGCCAGTCACTTGAAATGATATTTGATATTGAAGCATGGCCTGTGGTACATCATCGGTTAGGACAAAAAAGATTGAAACTAACCGTGCAGTGTTTTTTTTTCTTGATTTCAGTCAAATTCTTCCACATCTATTATATATCAGTCATGTGTAATAACTCTACGATGTTTTCAATCTGAACTCCAGCTTGAAGACCCCAGCTTCGACATCCACAAGGAAGGAAAGTACATCTTATATGCTGCGCAAGAGCTCGCTGCAGGCGACCTATGCGAAGGAAGGTTTGTGTTTGGCCGCGAGACGAGCAGAGCAAGGCTCAGCAGCAGCGACGACACCAAAGGCAACATTATCAAGGACGGAATGAACCCCAAGAGCCTGCTCCAGACCCTGCTGATGAGGGCCGGCCACACCCCTCCCAAGTACAAGACCAAGCACCTCAAGACCAACGAGTTCAGGGCCATAGTGGAGTTCAAAGGGATGCAGTTTGCCGGGAAACCCAAGAGGAACAAGCAGCTCGCCGAGAGGGACGCCGCCATTGAAGCGCTGGGATGGCTGACACAGACCTCAGGGACAAAGCTTCAGGATGATGGCGATGATTCCCCTCTTGACCTGACGGATAACATGCTGAAGTTGCTCAGTAGACCGAGGCGGCGGTCCAGAAACAATTCCAGGAGATGATTTTCCTGTCAAGGACATCTAGTACTTAGGTTCATAAGAAGCCCATGATAGTTTCGTTATGGTGCCATTTTTTTTGTTGGCCTATTGGTTGGATGTATTCGAGCCTACGCAAGTGTTGGTTTCACCGGATTCATCGCCCCTTTTGGAATTTTGCCCCGTGCCGAGCGTTTATAGATGCTCAAATTAGTGTGACCATTATTGGCTGCATCACTTGAACATGGTTATGTATTTGTTAGTAGTTTGTACAGCTTATTATGTATACAACGGCATGATGTACGATCGAGAAGTGAGGAAAAATGGAAAGTACTGGATTTTGCCTGTACTAATTCCGCATTCACTGGCAATATCGTGCATCCGTAACCGTTCGTGTCAAAACTGAAGCGGCTGCCACCGGCGATCACTTTAGACTTGTTTGGATTAGAGCTACTCCCTCCGTTTCACAATATAAGTCATTCTAGCATTTCTCACATTTATATTGATGTTAATGAATCTTCATTAACATTGCTAGTGATTTACATTGTGAAACGGAAGGACCAATTTTTATCTTACCAATACACATTGTGAAACGGAAGGACCAATTTTTATCTTATCAATACTTTAGAAGTGTTAAAACCTTAGCAAATTTTGATACTACCAAGATTGATCATGTAGAATATGTATTAGTATGGACATAAGTTGGTAACGAAACAAACATTCAAGCTGTACTATTGAAACTAAAAAAAACTAGTAGGACAAAAATTGGTTTTCGAGGGAAGAACAAAAATTGGTTTCAATCCAACCCGTCTCCGCTTGATCAGGTGCGTCACCCGTGGCGCCAGCGTCAAGGCTCTGGACCACAAAATGAAAGAGAAACCCAAACCATAATTGCCCCTTCACCACTTGATTAATTTATCCTCTCCTCGCGTCGCTGTCGCGTCTCCCAGTTGTTGGGGGAGTGAGAGTCTGAAGAGCAACCAACCAACCATCCTTTTGCTTTTGCCTCTCAGACACTTGTTTATACAATGAAGAAAGACGAATCACATTCCATCTCCTCCCCTTCCATTTCATAATCTACCCCCAAAATAGCAAACAAAAAAAATATCTTATCAATAATTGAATCCCTTTCTTAATCTGATCCAGAACTTTTTTTTTTAATTCTAGAAGCTACTAGAAAAAAGTCATTGGGGGCGAGAGCTGGCTGCGCTGTGGGCTCCAGGCAAATCCAGGCCCAGGAGGCCCAGCAATTTCTTCCCCTCTCTCTCCTTCAAAGCAGGAGAAAAGAAGAAAAATTGATTGCTCTCTCGTTCGTCGTTCCGTTCCGGAGGAGAGAGAGAGGAGAGCGGCGGCGATGGCGTCGTCGGCGTCGAGCAGGTTCTCGCCGGCGCTGCAGGCGTCGGATCTCAACGACTTCATCGCCCCCTCGCAGGACTGCATCATCTCCCTCAACAAGGGCCCCTCCGCCCGCCGCCTTCCGGTGAGACTCCTACCCCGCGCTCGCTGATTCCCTTTCTGCCCTAGGCTGGGGGCTGGGGACTGGCTTGGAGCTATGCCCGGCGGCGCTGCTCGGTGTTGGTTGCCGGTCGCTGCCCGTGGAACCGTGCGGCGAACCAAAAAAGTGTGTGTAGTTTCGTGTAGCCATATGGGTGATGCGTGGTAATCTTAGCAGCGTACTAGTTCGTCTCACCATGCGATGCGGGATGATTCTGTATCGATATTGGAAGCTTTTCGAGTGCTGTACTGCTGATGTCTAGCCTGTAGGCATCGATAGATAGAGCGTGCAGAGTAGAGAGGAGGAGGAAAAGGAGGCGGAATTGATTTTCTCCTTCTGCTGTTAGGTTGTTTGTGAACGAGACGAGGGGACGAATTGGTCTTAGCTAAAGACGAACTGCCATTATCGAACACTGAAAATTCTTCGGAGTTCGGGGGTGGGATTTATGGTAACAGATGCTTTTTTGCTGCATACTATCTTTCCCGCTGTTCGTTTTAGTCAAGAGAAATCAAAGTAAAGCCTGCAGTGAGTGAACAACCTCTCCAGAGGTGTTGAAGAAAACTTTTGATTAGTAATAGAGAAACATATGAAACCAAAACAGAAGTCCAGTATCAGGTGTTGGCTGCAAACATGAAAGCGACGTTCAATCATATATGATTTCTAACTGGCACCTAGTTCCCTAATTGTTTGTTGAATTGCAGAATAAACTCCATACCAGACTTTGCACCTTTGGTATTTACATCTCTGCACACATTTGTACAAGTAGCTTCAAAATTAGTATAACTGGATGATTCGCTTCCCATCCGCATACCATTCCTCATATCTTGGCACTTCTGTTAACAGATCAAACAAAAGGAAATTGCAGTGAGCACAAATCCTCCAGAGGAAGCAGTCAAGATTTCACTGAAGGACTGTTTGGCTTGCAGGTTTTCTTTACTACCTTGTACTGTTCATTCAATCAGCAGCTTGTCCAAATCCAAATAATGCTGACTGATTCATTTTAATCCCATAGTGGTTGCATAACATCAGCAGAAACAGTTATGCTTGAGAAGCAAAGCTTGGGTGACTTCATTACTCGCATCAACTCTGACAAAGCTGTCATAGTATCGGTCTCTCCACAGTCAAGAGCATCGCTAGCTGCATTCTTTGGTCTTTCTCAATCACAGGTGATTAAATATTTTTTTCAGTTATCTGCTTCCCTGTCAAATCTGTCCTTATAAAATGTTTTGTCCGAAATGCTAGTTTATTTGAACATAACCACGACTAGAGATGCATAAAGGAGTGCATTTTTATCATGAACGTGGTAACAAAAGCAGGAGCTTAATACCTTTATGCTCAGGTTTTCAGAAAACTCACTGCGCTGTTCAAGTCGATGGGCGTAAAGGCAGTTTACGACACAAGTTCCAGTCGAGATCTGTCCCTAATTGAAGCATGCAGTGAATTTGTTACTCGTTATCAGCAAAATCAGTTATCTAGTTGCAAAGAAGCTGGAAAAAATCTTCCCATGCTTTCATCTGCATGCCCAGGTAAAATTGTTTGCAGGGTACTATGTAATTTAGGTATCATGAATTCTGTACTTCCACATAAGATTCACTCAAACTTTTAAAATTTTGACCGTCAATAATTTCTCATCGAATGCTTAGTTTAAAAACAAAACAAATGATATACGTAGATTTACCTCGAAAAGTACTATCATAATATCATAAACTTATTAGATTTTATAAACTAATTCTAATATAAAATTGATTGTCGGAATTTTAAGTTGGGCAGGATCTTGTCCTAAATGTCCTTTTTTTTTTTACCGTAGGGGGTAGCTTATTAGTTGCATCTTATTTTATAAACAAGAGTAAGATTAGTGCACAAATATATTCAAACCTCTTCAACTTGCAGGTTGGATATGCTATGCAGAAAAGACTCTCGGTTCATTTATCTTGCCTTACATCTCAGCTGTGAAGAGCCCCCAACAGGCCATTGGTGCTGCTATCAAGCATCATATGGTTGGAAAACTTGGTCTGAAGTGAGCACTTTGCCATAGTTGATGTAAAGGTGTTACCTTCATATTTGATATACTACAGACCCTTTAAATATTTGGACTTACAGTTGTACATGAATGAATTTGTTGTGTAGGCCACATGATGTTTATCATGTTACTGTGATGCCCTGTTATGATAAAAAACTAGAAGCTGTCAGGGATGATTTTGTTTTCTCAGTGGAAGATAAAGATGTTACAGAGGTAGATTCCGTATTAACCACTGGTGAAGTGTTAGATTTGATACAGGTAACTGATTTTTTCCCATGTCCTGTCTTTTGATATGCATTTAAAAAACTATGAGAAGCTTATACCATTTTCATGCTTGTGCAGTCCAGATCTGTTGATTTCAAGACCCTAGAGGAGTCTCCCATGGACAGATTGTGAGTCCCTAGTGTGCCTTTAGCCCCTTTGGGTGAAGTCCTAATAGAATTCAAGTTGGAAAGTAAAATCAGTCATTATCTGTTCAACCGATATTTCAGATC
The DNA here is from genome assembly GCA_000338895.3 of Oryza meridionalis. Classification (NCBI taxonomy): domain Eukaryota; kingdom Viridiplantae; phylum Streptophyta; class Magnoliopsida; order Poales; family Poaceae; genus Oryza; species Oryza meridionalis. The sequence continues at coordinate 35,062,912 of CM002526.2, read as the reverse complement.
TACAAATTTTGCATTGAATTTAATCACTCCTTCAATAAAAAGTCAATAGAATAATTCATGTTGCTTTGGATAACATGCTGTGGTATATCACAGTTGCTTTATCTGTCATATCTGGAAACTCACATATACTTATGTTCATTGTTGATCCAGATTAACCAATGTTGATGATGACGGTCAACTATATGGGGTTTCTGGTGGCTCAGGGGGTTATGCAGAAACAGTCTTTCGACATGCGGCACACGTTCTCTTCGATAGAAAAATTGAAGGATCAGTTGATTTCAGAATCTTACGAAATTCAGATTTTCGTGAGGTTACACTGGAGGTGAATTCATCCTGCATCATGTTGGCCTGCTTTCAATTCTCTCTTAAGCATGATTCAAGTGGCCTTAGATTAATTTTGTATAACGTGTGTTGTGTTAATGCACAGGTGGAGGGCAAACCTGTTCTTAAGTTTGCACTTTGTTATGGATTCAGAAATCTGCAGAACATTGTTAGGAAGATTAAGATGGGAAAATGCGAATATCACTTTATTGAAGTTATGGCATGTCCTTCAGGTACTCCCATTTATGATACTGTGTGGCTTGTCCGCTTTAAATAAATGGTTCTGAACTATAGGATCTTGATTCTATGACCTTAATTGTTCGCTTGCAGGCTGTCTGAATGGGGGAGGTCAAATAAAACCTGCCAAAGGCCAGTCTGCGAAGGATCTTATCCAACTACTGGAGGATGTGTACATCCAAGATGTAAGCTAGCGAAATCTCTCGCTAAATTTCACGCTGTTTGTTTGGAACTTGCTTTTCTATGCTATTTATGTTGTCTCAGCATTGGTTGGATTCTTCCATGTCAATGTGGAGTAGACCTGAAGCTTCTTACTTGATTTATCCTAGTGAAAAAAAACAGAGAGAGAATAATCTGACCTCACAGTTCATTTATGGTGATCCATCATGTTGCTGTTAACATGCCAATCAAGTATAACTGTGTGGTAGTATGCAATTCATATTTACCGATCATCACATGTGCATATGAAATGCTAGCTGTGATGCTTCTAGGATCTAATTACTACTGTGCAAGTATGTTATGTTTGCTGTATGCCAGAATTTCCACTAACTGTAAAGCTTATGGCCTTATGTACCAGGTATCGGTATCCAACCCCTTCGAGAACCCTATTGCGAAAAGATTATATGATGAATGGCTTGGGCAACCTGGTTCAGAAAACGCAAAGAAGTATCTACACACGAAGTATCACCCAGTGGTGAAAAGCGTGGCATCGCAGTTGCAGAATTGGTGATAACACAGTGGTGGAAAGCATTTCCCGGTGTGGGCAGTTGCTTGGGCCATCTTGGTGCCCTGCCCACACTAAGCAAACACTGAACACACAGAAAAGAAATACACGTCATCAAAGATTTTGCTTGCGGGCAAATGAGTTTTGTTAGATTGTAGGTTTTACCAGCTTTTCTTGGTAATGTTTGTATACTACCTCCTCACTGGGAAACACAGATGAGATTGTAACATGTAAAAACGAAGTGAACCAAATAGTAGTTGATCTACTCAGCTGATAATTCCGTTGCAATTTTCCAAACAGGGCCTATTCTGCTCACCATATTCATTCGTTAGCATTTATCTTATGATTCCTTAATTTGTTGTGTACAACAGTGATCTTTTTCTCTTCTTCTATGACGTGCGTGATACAGACGTTTCGATATTGTGGCTCTGCATTGACCTTGATACAGCTTTGCCCCGTTGACATTTGATGGTGAAGACATCAAAGTGAACTTTGCAAAGTTGATTAAAAATTAAGGAGAAGACCAACTCCGAGGTGTGTTCGGAATCTGCACCTTCCTGGCCCGTGGTTTTGCATTTGGAATCTGTAATATACTCCCTCCGTCCCACAATAGATTTTCAGTTTTTGCTTGCAACGTTTGACCACTTGTCTTATTCAAATTTTTTTTGCAAATATAAAAAATGAAAAGTTGTGCTTAAATTACTGTAGATAATAAAGTAAGTCACAAATAAAATAATTAATAATTTTAAAAAATTTTGAATAAGACGAATGGTCAAATGTTGCAAACAAAAACTCAAAATCCCTTATATTATGGGACGGAGGGAGTAACTCTCTGGAGATTCGTGGGGAAAACAGTATTTTTTAGATGAAAGGCAAAACAAAATACTCCAATTTGGCAGACTGACATTGCACAGAAACAAAGAGAAGCCTGCAGCTGACCGCCGTACGAGGCTGAAAACAGCAAACTTTATCCTTATCAAGAAGGCCAAAATCACTCAAAAATAAACGATACAATTTGTGCTGCATTTTCATCAGCAAATCAGTAGTAAATTCTACAGAGGTTGAGGTTCAGATGCAGGCTGGAACATGTCGGGGAGCGTCTCGAGCAGGTAGGTGAACAGCCCGCCCAGCAAGAAGATGAACACGAACGCGAGCACGATCTTGGTGATGTACGCTGCCATCGTCTCCTGGTCGCGAGGATTCTTCGCCGGCTGCTTCGTGTCATCTCGTCTCTGCAAAACCACCAAAAAATTCATTCAGAGAGGAAATCGCTGCTCATTCGGTTCCTGATTTCTGAAAAGAAATGAGGAAATTTTTTTTTCTAAACTTCTTGCATACCGTGTCGGACGCCGGCGTCTGGTAGTAACCCGGCGCGTCCTGCTCGGTGATGGTCTGCAGCTTCCAGCCGTCGCCGTAGTCGGCGAGCGGCGCGGCGGGGCCGAAGCTGACGGGCTCCTCGCCGTCCTTCACGGCCTCGACGTGCAGCGCCGCCGGTGCGCCGGGGGCGAGCTTGCGGTTCACGGTGTGCAGCGCGTACCGCGCCGTCGTCCCGAAGGCGAACCGCCGCACCTCGCCGGAGCTCCTGCACTTCACCTCCAAGAACTGCGAGCACACACACCCACATTGAGCCAATTTCCTTCTCAAGATTGAGAACACACTACCGTAGAAAAAAGTAAGCAGGATCACCGGCGGTGGAGGAGGGTCGCCGGCGCCGGCGGCGGATGCTGCCTTCTCCGGCTCGTCGGGCTTCCGCTCCATCGCGCCGCCGCCTTCCGATTTCGCGATGGTCGCGGCAAAGGCGAGGAGGAGTTGTGGCCGACTTGGCCCGTGCGCGTGGAGCAGCAGCGAGGAAAAAAGCACGAAAGAATCCGCTACTTGTTGACTTCTTCTTCCCATCCGCGACGCGTGGCGATCCGTTTCTGGACCGGGCCGAATAGCTCCCTCGCGCGAGAGGCCCAAGATCACACGGAATTCACCGTGATTTCGGCCCATATCACACGGAATCCACCGTGATTTTTCTCCCCATTTCGCGAGCACACTGCACACGCGATGCGCCCGCGCGAGGCGGAGACCAAACCAAACACCGTTCGCGGCGCGTGCGTCTCATCAGTCGCGCGAGCGAGCCGCGTGACGCGGTGGTGGTGGGCACCAGCGATGGGCAAGGGCGGCGGCTGCATCCCGAGCAAGAGGCACCGCGCCGCCGCGGCGGCGGAGGCGCCTCCACCGGCGTCGCACTCGCACCGGCGCGAGAGGACGTCGATCCCGGCGCCGGCGGCGGCGCCGCGGCCGGTGCGCATCTACGTCGTGTTCTACTCCATGTACGGGCACGTCCGGCTCCTGGCGCGGGCGGTGGCGCGCGGGGTGGGCTCCGTCCCGGGCGCGCGGGCGATCCTCTTCCGCGTCCCGGAGACGCTGCCCCCCGCCGTGCTCGCGCGGATGGAGGCCGACGACGGCGGCGGCGGCGACGGCGAGGACGTCATCCCCGTCGTGGACACCGACGGGCTCCCCGACGCCGACGGGTTCCTCTTCGGCTTCCCCGCCAGGTTCGGCGCCATGCCCGCGCAGATGCAGGCCTTCTTCGACTCCACCGCGCCGCTCTGCCGCCACCAGCGCCTCGCCGGCAAGCCCGCCGGCCTCTTCGTCAGCACAGGCACCCAGTCCGGCGGCCAAGAAACCACCGCGTAAGTATCCGCCGCCGTCGCCGCCGCCGCGAGATCGCATCTCTCTCGCATCAGATCATCTCACTCTGCTCCGTGAATCTCTCTGGATGCATGCATGGATGAAGCTGGACGGCGATCACGCAGCTGGCGCACCACGGGATGCTGTTCGTGCCGATCGGGTACACCTTCGGGGAGGGGATGTTCGAGATGGGCGAGCTCCGCGGCGGGTCGCCGTACGGCGCGGGCGTCTTCTCCGGCGACGGCTCCAGGCCGCCGTCCGAGCTCGAGCTGGCCCTCGCCGAGCACCACGGCAAGTACATGGCCACACTTGTCAAGAAGATGGTGCACGGTGCCTCGTGATCCAAAAAGCTATACCAGACATACAATCTCTCGATCGAGAATCCTTGCAATTAGACTGAGAATTCAAGCCGATCTCGTCCAGAAATTCAGTGGCATTGTGCGAATTGTGACCTGACCATCTTGCATTGCCCTGCCTGTTCTAGCATGGTGAGAGTCCTCAAATGTGATATTGGGATTATGGAACAGAAAAGGATGAAGAATGTATGTATAATCTAGGTCTGCCCAACAGAATTACTTAAGTCATCAATAAAGACATCAATAACTGAGAACGATAGTGAGAATTAGGCAGAGGTGACAATACATCACATACTGCTCATGTATAGCAACTCAAAACTATGATCTCCAACTCCAAGTCAAAGAGGACTAACATTTCTAAAGCAGTAATATTTCCAGTTTTGGATGTGATAAATGTAAACTTGCATACACTGATGGTAAAGATGAATAACTCAGGCGTTACAACCCGCGGCCGGAGCCACCGCCGTTACAAGCCAAGCAACTACACCAAGAACAAGGGGAAAAAAAACCAGGTTCATCACTCTCATTTCATCATTGTGCACTCCTAAAGAGTTTTTTAAAAAAAAATCGCAGATTCTAGTTGTACAAAGAATATGTCCAGGAAAAAGGTCAGGGGTGTCTACATTTCTGCAGCCCCAACAAATCTAACATTGCCCAACCAACCCCATACAACAAATGTCTGCCCTACTTTTCTTTCCCCGAGGAGCTATTCCTAATATATCTAAAGAAACACTCGTTTCCATGAAACATATCTAATCTGAAAACAGTCTTACACAATTCAGCTTGTAAAATTAATAGCATCTCACTTAGCAGGGGTAGCATTTGTTTTATTTTGCATAGTACTTGCTTGGGGGTCTTCAGTTGTCTTGGATGAAGCACCGTCAATGGCAATGTTCCCCAAGTTCACAGCCATTGCATCTCTTTCTTCATTCTCAATCCTCTGTTTCTCTGAAACACCATCATCTGACGAATTCTGTGTCAGGTCTGATGGCCGTTTAGGCTGCCGGCGAAGGGGCCCGACATCAAGCCATGGATGTTGAAGCAGTTGAGCGGCTGAAGGACGCTTTTCAGGAACAAAATCAAGTATTGGAACAAGAAACTCTGCCATGTCATTTGCATCTCTATCACTGAATTCATATTTCTCAACCAAAACCTTGTTGAGCGGCCAGAACCGCAAGCGCCGAATGTGCCTCAAATCCCCATAACGATTGAAGAACTCACGTGAATATCGACCACCCAAGGCAATCTAGGAAACAATATGTCTGTATTTTATCTATAATTCAGAACAATTTACATGAAAGCTTACGAAGATGGAAAATTTGTTACCTTTCGAGGCATCATTCCTAATAGCTCCATCATCAGCGCGAGGTGATCCTGCTTCAAGCAAGAATTGATCAGAATAAACTTCCAATGGAAAGGGATGGCATTCTGTACTATAGGGAAGACAACTAGATTTCATATCTATCATTATGGTTTTGCTACTTGCCCGTATCTATTTCACACAGCATCATTATAAAAAGATTACTCAGAAAACTTTTCAATTAGTAATATTGCTAAATGAAAAGTTTGAATAAATTCAGCAGTTGATTTCCCACAAATATGAAGTGGTCAATCAACTAGGAAAACTGAATAAAAGGTTTGAGCTTATAATGCAACTTGACAAAAAAAAAAGCAATTGGCATCATGCATTCATGTAGTCAATGATATGTTCCAATACCATATACCACAAACTTGAAATGTATTTATCAATCACATTCAGAATTCATTCAATCAAGATAACCATATGACATACCTGAAAAGAACTAGCTTAGACCAGTCCTTAACATTACCTTTCATCTGTTGCCGATCATTTTTAGAAGAAAACTGTGGCTTTTATCACATTGGTATGACTTAGTTTCATTCTCTCTTATAGACTACAAGTTATAGCTTCTGTAGAACACGTGATGTAGACGAGTACGTTCACAGATTTTCAAAATGATAAAATCACAATTATAATAGTAAAGTATGTATGCCAGAGACCATGCCAAACTGCCAATAACCGAAACTTCGTTTATTTCTTGAACAGAGAGTTTCTAATGCATAGGTGCATGTTATTCATGGTTAAAAGGAAAGTGTCAGACTTGAATAGCCAAGTACACTACAAATTGAATAAACACATGGCATAGCAAAGTTTTCTCCTGTCATCTTATGTGCTACAGTACTTCTTCCACGAGTAAGGAGGAGGAGAGGGTGCGTCGTGTATTTGTGTATGGTGGTGGTGGTTGGTTTGGTTTGGTTTGGGGGCCTTGTCAGGTCTCATAACTAAGTATGAAAAGAAAACATACTATGTGTTCAAAATTATTGTGAAACAGTAAGCAAAGCAAACATGAACAAGAAATGAGCTGTATCAGGCTGGTACCCCACAATGTTTTATGTATATCAACTTTACCATTGTCCAAACATGATCGCCTTCAAAACGAAATGTTCTTATTTACAATATTTAAAATTTGATTATCATTTTTTTTCTGGAATAATTGGTTAGATTCCTACCGAATCCCACAAATCTGAGTCAGAAGATGCATCGAAATGCTCAAACTTTAATTAAGAAATAATTTCTCCAAAACAATCTTTGTAGCTTTCATTTTATTTGCTTTTGGTTATGAGATCATGGCACAATTAGATGTTGACAAATATCAAATTTTAGAGTGATGTTTCCTTTTAAGTATTGTCACAAAAGAAAACCTGGGTACATGCCAAACTGGAGTTTTGGGCTGTAGCCAGTAGATGTCATTGACTCGATCACTCAAATTTCTATTGTGATAGACTCCTATTTTTTTAAGCTAAAGTGTTGACAGGTGATAGTTTGAGTTAAGTTTTGTATAGATATGAAATGTCTTGGAAAGAAATAAATAGACATACCTCATCCCTGTCATAACTGTCACCACTGTGCGGATCAAATAGCACATCTCCTGTGGCAAGCTCAAAGCATATGCATGCAAAGGACCACAAGTCAGCAGATGTAGAATACTTGGATCCCAGTATCACCTCAGGGCATCTGTATTGTCTTGTTTGGATATCACTTGTAAACTGTTTGTACGTCCAACATGCATTTCCGAAGTCTACCAGTTTGCACTTCAGGTCAGCCTCCAATGCCATTTTTTTCCTGGTCCCTTTGCTACCCCGTCTACTCCCTTCAGCTTCTTCTTTCTTGTCTCCATCCTGATTCGGACTACCCTCGTTTGCCGTACTCAAATTTCCCCTATCATCTGACCCATCCGTGTCCCCAGATGCAACAGTCCCACTTCCTTCTGAAGTTGCAGCGGCTGCACGCTTGGCTTTCCTCCGAATCTTCTTCTTTTGGTTCCTGGTGAGACCACCATTCACTGATGGTGCATGTGCCTTTGGAGGAGGATCATCAGTTCTTGCAGAAGGTGCCACCAGCGGCACACCTGATTTCCGGGGGTCCTTCGAGGGATCAATAGTGGATTCAAGCAATATATTCTCAGGCTTAAGGTCAGTGTGAATAATTGAAAGTGAGCGGTGGAGATAGTCAAGGCCAATGAGCACATGTCGGCATATCTCCTTAACCATGGGAAGTGGAATTCCATGGTAATCCGTGTACTTTATCAGGGTCAGCAAATTATCACCAAGAAACTCAAACACCATGCACACATGGTTCCCATTAGGCCCCGAGTGCTTGAAGTGGTCAAGAAGCTTAACGACGCACCGAGAGTCATCAGGATCACCGTCGGCAATCTGCTTCAAGATCTTGATCTCATCCATGGCCGCCTCTGTGTAGTGCTGTGCACTCTTCTGCACCTTCAGCGCCACATATCTCTGCATATATATAACCAACAAATTCAGCAACACAATGGTATATAAGAACAGATACATTTCGTGTATGATGATGGTGGGATTAACGAATAAAACAGTACTCATTAACAACGAAATTAGCCATTATGATATCCACCAAAGCAGTAAAACGAACAGGTTGCAGGTACAAGCGAAACCGCCCGCAATACACCAGATGATTAAAAGGCATCCAGGTCGAGATTTCCCACAAATCATCACGAATCTAGGAAGGGGAAAGGGGGGAACGCCCATTCCACGAGGAAATTTAAGGGGGGACAAAAGGGATTCGAACGCACGGAGTGGCTGGTGTCCCAGGCGAGCCAGACGGTGGAGAAGTGGCCCCATCCGAGCTTGGACTGCACGACGTAGGCGCCCTGCTTGAACGAGTCCCCGACGCGGACGGCGTGGTACCCTCCCCGGCGGTAGTCCTCCGTGCCCTCGTCCTCCGACGTGTAGTCGCTGCTGCCGCCGCCGTCGCCGTCGTCCCCCTCCGTCCCCGCCTCCGCCTCCATCTCCGCCTCCTCCGCCTCCTCCGCCCGCCGCCTCGTCGCCCTTGCCTCCGCCATCGCAGTGGGATGCCCTAGATCTGAGCGCCGCGGGATGCGGTGGGCCGCGCGGATTAGGGTTTTGGGCGGCGCCGCGCGGATTTTGGTGTTGGCGGAGGTGGTGGTGGCGCTCGCCTTCCGCCGCTGCTGCTTCCCTCACCGCGGCTCGAGGGGGTCGGTTTTATTATGGCAAATTTATCGGTGGGGACGCAACTAATTTAATTACCATCTTAATAAATTTTACCAAACGAGTTTTAAATTTGGGTTTGATTTCTTTTTTTATTTTTTGGGTGAGAGGACAGGCTAACTAAATATCCTCCGTGAATCTACACGCTTTGAGGGTACCTTATTAATCATAGTAATAAAAGTAAGTTTAATAGTATAGTCAGCTACTAATTCAAAATCATTTATAATTAATTTAGTAGTCAATTTATATAATAGTTACCTATAAATATATGCTATATTATTAATGTATGGTCCCACTTGTCATATCTTGAAATCCATACTATAGCTAACTATAAGTCTGTAGCCTACTGCTCTTCTCTTCTCTATTATCTTCTTAAAATATGATTATAGTTGGTTTATAATATGCTATTGTTGAATGAATAAAAAGGCCAATTGTAAAATGGTCCCGTCCTTCTCATCATATTGTAATTCAAGATTTTGAGTATGGGTCTTAATTTAGCACGTGATTGTATATTTTCTAGAATAATGAATCTGGACAAATTCAATCACGTGTTAGATAGTACTCCCTCTGTTCTAAAATATAAGTATTTTTAGTTATAAATCTGGATAACTGTGTGTCCAGATTTATAGTCAAAAGTTATTATATTCTGGGACAGAGGTAGTAATATTTTAAAACGAAGGAAGTAGTTTATGATGGGATTTTCTCTGCATCATTTTTTTTTAATTCAATGACTTGTGCTGGTTTCATAACATTAACTGGTAACATGGTCTGCAATCAATGACTCGATATGGGGTACGAGAATTTCCCATGGATTTGTGAGCGGTATAGATACATATACTAAAATTGTTAAAAGTTCATGCGAATATCAAGTATTCAACAAAAATGCTGAAAATATTTTCAGATTGTAAGTTGTTTTGACTTTGATCAAAATTAAATTGTTTCAAATTTGATCAAGCTTATAAAAAAATAATAATATTTTCAACCATACAAATATATTATGAAAATATATCCAATTATTTAATTTAATGAAACTAATTTGATATTTTAAATATTATTATATTTGTTTATAAACTTAGTGGAAAGCAGTTGTTAAAGAATGGGATAGTGCATTGGTGTAGTCGTGTTGTAATAATTATCTAATATATTAACCGTCAGGTTAAAAATAAGATCTTTTAGGAACGGAGGAAATACATGTTAAATATACTTAATTACTTTAGAACAAGACGTGAACAGTTCAGATAAAAGCATAGCTTGCTGTCTACCAAGCTTTATTTTTGCAAGAAAGATTAAATGTGTAGGACGCCTGCTACCTGGAAAAGCAAGTTCATGTTCAGGTTCATGCTCCCTGTCAAGTGCAAGGTCAATTCCAAGCATCAATAATTTCTTGAAAAATATAAACGCATCCACTATGACATGGACATGTTGGAGAGAAACAAGGGAACTGACCTACACTGATGAATAATCCTATGCAATTGAGACACATGAGGAATAGTGAAAATTGTTGGAATGTTGGGTCTACACTCTACACGGCCGCAACTTATATATTTGTCGCGTATAAACTTGTAACTCTATTTGCTTGACACGGTAAATCTCTTCACTGTTTTTTTGCTTTGATTTTACAGAGATTTCAGCAACGAGCATATGAAAAATGCGGAAAATTAATTCACCATATCGCCTTGGAATATTCTAGAGAACAGGGAAGAGCAGGCTTGGCCATGTGAACTTGTCTAGAACTTCGATTTGGTTAATTAGAAGCTTTGTACGGCTCAAAAGAATCACTACCAGCAGTATAATATTAAGGGCCAACTGAGATCACTGCAGTACTGCATGTCTGCAGGCTGACATGTAGGCCCGAGGGCTGTGGGGCCCACATGTCAGCCTGCAGTGCCGCACATGGCCATTAAGGGCATGTTTATTTCCTGAACAAAATTTTTTACGCTGTCACATCGAATAGTTGACACATGCATGGAATATTAAATATAGAAAAAAAACCAATTACACAGTTCACCAGGAAATTGCGAGACGAATCTTTTAAGCCTAATTGTGCTATAATTTGATAATGTTGTGCTATATTAAATATTTGCTAATGATGGATTAATTAGGCTTAATAAATTCGTCTCGTAGTTTTCTGATGGAATATGTAATTTGTTTTGTTATTAGACTACGTTTAATATTACAAATATGTATATGTATATCCGATGTGACATATGTAGACAAATTTTTTTGCCAGCTAAACAGGCCCTAAGCAAACAATATGACAGACAAAAAGCACAAACGATAGATCAAGTAATCAACTGCTTGTATTAATTAATCAATTTTCTCCACTAAGTTGTTTTAATTAATCATTTTCCTCCACTAAGCCCCATCACATGCATGAGCTCGAATTCTGAAAAGAAAACAATGTCTCCAGAAACAATGTGAATTTTCTGCAGTGATGCTAGTACAGTAGCGTGGGTGGATCTGAACCCACATATCAGCTTATCAGCGGTACTGCAGAGGATCTACGTCCCTCCAGAAAATGCTACTCTTGTACCCTTGCAAACAGTAGCACACACAGCAAGAAACTGTTATCTGCTCGCTTCTTTACAGCTCATTGTTTGGTTTTTGTTTATCAGTCAAACTAAAAGTTAGATTTTAATTCCTACTTTATTGATAGAAATGACGCACTATCTAAAAATAGATTTTAAACTCAATTTAATATTGATTTTGATTTTTTATGATAGTTTATTTTTCAGCTATAAATATATAAAAGTTTTATTTGTATTTTTTTACTTCGTTTATTTTTGTGCTGTTGTTTTCTGACGAAAATTAACGGGCAATGTGTCGGCTGCTCCCTCCCTGCGTCGCAGACTCGCAGTGCAGAGAAGCGAGAGCTGGTGCGTATCCCTGAAAATTCAGTGCATTAGTAGGGGCTGAAAATTAGGTGACATTTATTATTATTATTTATTTCTTTAGAGAATGATATTTTTACCCGGTCTCTGCATCTAATCGGCTAAACAATCTTTTTAAATTGAGAATTTAGCTCCTCATAAAACCCATTCTGAAAATTAGGTGACATTGTGGTGTTTAGTAGTACAACCGTATATACTACCAGCTGCACACGTACGGATAATCAGTGGAAAACAAAGAGCAATCTGAGAGCAATTCATCTGTGTCGCGGGAGCAGCAGCAATGATGCTAGTAACCGTATAGTTTAGGGCCCTTTGACCAAAGGATATTTGGAGAAACTTTAAAGGATTCTAATTCTAAGATAATTTTTCCTATGTGGAATGACCTAAATTATAGGAATTTTGAAAAAAAATCTACCATAGCTTAGGGCCTCTTTGATTTGTAGAAAAATTATAGGGATCTTGGAGGATTTCAATCATATATGAAAATTTACTATGAAGATCTTTGAAATAAAAAAAATTAAACCATATCCTATTCTTTAAAATTCCTATGTAATGGACAATCCTGTAAAGATTTTGAAGGAAATTTTGCAAGAGCTTCAACTTTTTGAAAATTTTCTTTTGAGTCTATCTCTCTCATCCAATTCATGTGTTTTTCAAATGGTATTTCCTGTATTTTTTTCTATGTTTTGCAATTCTCTATTTTATATTTCTATTTTTATTATAATTATGTTTTTTTATATTCTTCCGTTTTTTTTCATTCCTACGATTTAAAGGGCCCTCAAAACTCTTAGAAAAATTCCTTGTGTTATTCCCTCTTCAAATTCCTATACTAATTTCCTGTGAAACATCCAAACAACAAGATTGAGCAATTCCCGTGTTTTGACATTCTAATTCCTATTTTTTTTTATTCTTATATTTTTAAATCTTGCATACCAAAGGAGCCCTTAGTCTAAATTCTTAGGTCTTGTTTGCAACAAAAGAAAAACAAGAGAGAAGGATTTAAGGATTTGAAAAAAAAATGAACCATGAAAATTCCTTTGAAAATCATATGAAATGAATCATTTCTTTAGGATTGGACGATATTTTAGGATTTTCAAAGAATTCAAATCCTTAGAATTCCTATAGTGTCCTTTGGAATGAAGGAATGCAACTTTAAAAATCTTAGACCTGGTTTTCTATACCTCATTCCATGTTTTATTTTCCTTTGAGAAGTTTATTCTCACCTCATGGATTTCTTTTAACGTGTCTTTGATTCCTATAATTTTGTCGTGTTATGCAAACGACTACTATTTTCTGCAGGAATTTTATAAGGCATGAGATTTTTATCCCTTTGTTTCAAAATCCTATGTTTTAAAGGAACCTGTAAGATTAGCAACGTAAATTTTGATCATCTGTCCCAAAAGAGTACAGTTTTGCATTGTTTATGTGCAATGTTTGATTGTCCGTCTTATTTAAGAAAAAATATGATTAATATTTTTATTGTTATTAGATGATAAAATATGAATAGTATTTTATACGTGACTATTTTTAATTAATTTTTAAATAAGATAAACGATCAAATATTGAACATTAAAATTCATAACTGCACTTAAATGAGATGTAGGAGTAAAGAATACCCTCCAATATCCTACCGACATCACAATGTTCTTTTCTCATTTTGGTTCCGTTCGTTTGGGCTATTAGCGAATAATTAATTAAGTTTTAATTAGTATAAACTTTAAAATTAATTATATTTGATATTTTAAAGCAACTATCACGTATAATTTCTTTTGCACTTAAAAAGCGTGAGAACGGAAAAGGGATATTTTCATAACCTGTCAACCTCAGAACCCGAAGACACTGCTGACACACACAGATACATATAGAGAGAACTTCAGTCTTCAGATAAGGTTACACTGCCACTCGACCAATTCTTGCAAGAATTGGCCATGGCGTTCTGCACTCCTACGGCCACCGCTCCTCCTCATGCCACTCCACCTCCTCTCACCACCTCATGGAAGCAGCTCGCCTTCTGCAACTCTTCCCGGCTAGCCGGCGGCGGCGGCGGCCAGAGGGCGCGGTCGGCCGGTGCAAGTCTTGAGGCGCGCGCATTGGCGCCGGCGTCGACGTCGACGGCGGCAGACGCGGCGGCGGCGGCTGCACCCGCCCCTCCCAACGTGGACTACCTGGCGGCGGAGTTCGCCGGCCACGGCGTCAGCTTCGAGGCCGTCGGCGGCAGCTGCGCCGTCAAGATGGAGCTGCGCAACGGCAGCGCCGCGCACGTGCTGCTCCCGGGCGGCCTCGTCACGTCCTACAAGCCGGCCATGTGGCACGGCGCCCCCACCGAGGTGGTCCACACCACCGTCGCCGAGGGCCCCGGCGGCCGCGCCGTCATCCGCGGCGGCGTGTCGCTGGACCTTCGCTGCGGCGGCGCCGGCGGCGGAGGCGGGATGCCGCCGTGGTCGCCGAGCGGCGCATGGTCGCTCCGCGACGTCAGGGGGAGCCCCACGGGCTCCATCGAGGTCGAGCTGGCCTCCGCCGCGCTGCCGGAGGAGAGCGGCGTCGAGGCGAGGTGCGTCGTGACGCTGCACCCGGAGGCGCTGGCGACGGAGTTCACGGCGAGGAACGCCGCCTCGCCGTCGCCGGTGGCGCTGTCCGCCGCGGTGTCCACCCACCTCCGCGTGAGCACGCCGGACGCCACCTACGCCGTGGGGCTCCAGGGCTCCGACTACCGCGCCATGGATCCCGCGCTCTCGGAGTTCGCCATCGTTCCCCCGGACTTCATGTCGCGGTCGTCGTCGCCCTCCGCGGCGACGACGCTCGCGCGGCGCTGGGCCACCAAGGGGTTCGACGCGGTCCTCTCCGGCGGCGGCGCGGCGGCGCAAGAGGCCGACGGCGAGGAGGACGACGACTACAAGCGGATGACCGAGGAGATGTGCCGCATCTACAGCCACGCCCCCCGCCAATTCACCATCATCGACAGGGTACGTACGTAAAACCAAAACCAAAATGGTGTTCGCAAAATGAGGATGAAAATTAAGGACAGATAAAACGAGAAAATTATCAGTGATTAATTGAATTTTATTTATTATAAATTTAAAAAATAAATTTAGTTGATATTTTAAAGCAACTTTTCTATAAGAAAATTTTACATGAAACGTATCATTTAGCGTTTCAAAGAAATGTGTTAATGAATACTAAGGTAGAAAGAAAAGAATATTACTAAAAAAACACAAAAAATTCAAACACGACAGCTCAATTTTCGTAATAAAAGTGAAATAAATTTCTCAAATTCGATCTGAACTTTTGATCAAATTCGTTTGATGGTGCAGGGGAGGAGGAACTCCATTTGCGTGCAGCGGAGAGGGTTCGAGGAGGTGTACGTGTTCAGCCCGGGGTCAAAGTACCAGTGGTACGGGAAGTACGCCTACGTGTGCGTGGGCCCCACCATGCTGGAGCCCATCGTGCTGGCACCTGGGGCCACATGGTCAGGGGCTCAGTACCTGCGCAACCCAAACCTCTAGATAGAAGACAAGACAGGCTAGCTGGCGACTCAATGCTGCTGGGGAACAAAACAATGGTCATTGTACATGTTGGCTCACAATAAGCAAGAAAAACATGTGAAACAATATAGTATATGTTTGCAAATGTGTTTCACTGATTACTGTGTTCTACTTATGCAAAATGCGAAAAATGCGATGCTCAAAAGAGCAAAATCATGTGAGATCAGTGGAGATGAAGCTTCACCAGCTATGGAAATGGATACCTGGTAGCCAACATTTGTGAGACTACAGCAGCTGCACTGAGCAGTAAAGCATTTCACAACTATAAGAATAACTGTCTCACAGGGAGAGATTTTTGAACAAGTTTATATATAGTCTTACTGTTGCCCCTTGCATATACATGGACAAACTAAAGTAAACCTGGTGAACCAACAACCTTAACCCACTGTTAACTGTCAAGTAATGCGCACCCTACAATTCAAAAGTTGTCACCATTTTGCATCCTACCAACTTTGGACCACCTCATTACTGAGGATTCCCTCATGCATCTTCTGAAACCGCTCCGAGCGTCGAAGTAACACATGAGCAGTGGAGCCACTGTCCTGCTTCGCACTGTTGAGCCAACATATAATAGTTAGGAACTTAGGATAGAAAGGCCACTTCGTAAATACAAAATCTGAATCTATCCGATCAATATAACATGAGCTGGCACATCAAACATGATCATGTGATGATTAATTACAATTTAATTGGATACCCATTGTGATCCCACAGTTGGATTGATATGTTTTTTCCTGCACAAAGTTAATCAAACAGTTTTTGTTTGGCAATGGAAGTAATTAAAGATGGGGCATTATGTGTGACTGCAATGTGCTACATGTGACCTAGTTAACAATTATGTGATGTATGACTAGCAAGTTTCTCTAGACAAGTTCATTTTTGTTGTACCTATAGCTTTGCCTTTTCTAAGTCTTTTTCTCCCCCTAAATTACCCCATTCTTTTCACTACAGAGGCCAACATTCCAATTTGGAATTCTGATACTGCTAGTGCACTATATATTTGTAAAAGGAAAATCTGAAAAGCAAATCTTTGGACTTGAATGAAGGATTGAGTCATATGACGTAAATTCTCCTTTACACCGTTCTACAAATATGAATATTCATTTGGAAGATGGAATGAATTCAAGAGCTTCTATAAGGCAAATTAGAATTTGTACAAAGCAAAAGCGGCAAGTAGTATGCTTCTTACCAACTTTGGAGAACCTCTCATTAAAGATTCCTGCATGTTGGGCAAAACCATTTTCCCTTGAATCTCGTTTCTGGTGTCAGACCAACACAGGTGTAATGGAACCATTCACCTCCTTCGCACTGTTGGGAAACATTAAACAGCTAACACTTAGCATAGGTTGTGCCTTTCGTAGAACAAACCCATAATTCATTAAGAACCAAACAACTTGTATTGACAAGTTCTAGAACATCTGCCAATTGCAACAAGTTCAAGGATATATAAGCAAGAGGCATCCCAACATTTATAATCTAAATGACAAGAGTAAAGCAGCGATAGGAGTGAGCAAGAAAATTAAAAGGCCGAGAAACCGAACCACACAGCCCATATTTTGCTAATATGGCCGGCTAAATCACCAAGACAGGCTTCGGTGATCTGGTATTCGGTCGGCCTCGAGGCTTTGCAGACCGAAGCGGCGTAATAACCTAAGACTAACATGCAATCAACTTTCTAAGCTACCGACGTCGTGAATTTTGCACCTACCATGCATGGCTCGATCCTTCGAGGATTTTATTCACAATCAACCAAGAATTCTGTGCTGCAGTATACATGGTAATAATATATATATATACACCTGTGGATCCTAATGATTATGTGGTGTGTGGATTCGCAATGCAGCCACAACATCTGACGTCTTCCCACATATTGGCTGACTGCCCATGGCTACAGCCCAACATTCGCTGCAAAGTTGGCATTTTATTTTTACATGATGGACAATGTGTAATTACTATCAGTTTGTTCTAGTAGAGCTGAATAAACTGACCGAACTGACCAAAGCATTATTCAGTTAATCAGGTTCTGTTTCTATTTTTATTCCGTTAATTCAGTTTTCCAGATTGTTCAACTGAAATATATAATCCATTCGGTGTAAAAAATATTATAACTGACCAAATCAGCCAAACGATCACCCCTAAGCAGTGAGGCATGTCCTCATTCTGGATGGCAGCAAGTAAGAACAAATGGTAAAAGGAAATTACAAGCATAAGATAAGATGATCACCGCCACCCTAGCAGTCTAGCCACAACATCATGGATCCAATGCTATATTGCTTGAAATAATAATTAAAATCACAACAAAAATCACACTTCGGAATGTTCTAAAGCTTCTCTAAAACTACCTGATAAATGTGAAAGTAGTAACTTAGAACATAAGAATTAAACTCCTCCAAAAGAAAACCATCATTACTTAGCACCATAAAGACTTACGTTATCATTGTCACAAGCAATCATATCACCATATGAAATCTGAAATATCAATAAGAAGCAGAGGCGCCTTTCAGAAAACATCTTAGAAAAGTTTGATGTAGACAAATTTCCAGGAAAATAGCTATACATTCCAAGCTGACCTGGTGGCATATACAGTATGTTGGTTCATTTGGATCAATTGTTTGATCCACATCCATAGGTGCAGTTGTTTTCTTGTTGCTACCTGGAGGGGGCATTAAGTCGAAGTCCATACCCCTTTCCCTGTCCCATTCCCTCTCTCTGAACTTCTTTGTTGCTTGAGGTGTACTGAAACCAGGCCTCCGTTTGTCATCCCTGCTAAATGCTGAAATTGCAGGAAGGATTGATGGTTCATCTGGAGGTATCTTTCCTTCTGCAAATGAGATCAGCTCATTAAACAATATTCTGCTCAATAGGATGACCTTTCTAAGATACAAGTAAATGCTAGGGATAATTGTGCTTCAGACCCTATTCTGAAGGCTAACTACCAACTCGCCCCCCCCCCCCCCTTCCAATTTTGCTCATTTGACCCCACTTTTCAAAAACGAACCTGCCGTCTGACCCTCTTCTAACCACACCGTTAGGAGTGTTATTAGAAAATGCATTTAGAGAATGAACAAGACCAAAATGCCCCTGGAAAAATAAACAAGACCACAGCATTGGCCTTTCCCGTTTCAGCCTCAAATCTAGGTCAAATTTGTTAAACTAAGTCAAATATGTCAAACCTGTGTCAATTTTGTCTCATATTTTAGTCAAAAATTTCCATCACATTTTTATAGGGATAAGGTAAAAAAAATTGGATCAAATAAACAAAGATTTTGAGAAATTAGGGTCAAATGAGCAAGGATATAAATGGTATTTTTCCCTGAGTTAACCTCGTTAGGTTGTCTTCATGAAACAGGTTCATGCCTGATCTTCATTTTTGAAAAAAGAGGGTCAAATGAGCAAACTTGAAAAAAACAGGGTCAAAAACACAATTGCTCCTAAATGCTACTATCTCTTGATTATACCTTGCTTCAAGTCTTCTGCAAACTGGCCTAAGTCTTCATCCAGACGTTTGATATGACTCTCTATCTGTACAATAATCCATCCATGGTACTTACAGTTAAGTATTAACAGAATATTATAGGATATAAATGACACAAATTGGAACAAATATCAAAAATGGATTTTGTTTCGTTGGCCTGGGTCCCTGAATGGGACACAGTGAGTTGACAATGTAATTGAGATTCTAGAATTAGGACATGCAATTTAGTATATGATTCTAGCATTGATGTAATTTAGTGTCAGGCATCCGAACATTCAATTTAGTATATGGGCAGTATGAGACATAACACAGTATGACAGACATCAGACTTTTCATTAAATCTCATGAGATAATCTCAAGATGCCAGATACTATTAGTGGTTTGTAATTGTAACAAAACAGAGTTTTTAGACTGCAAACATTAGTCTTCCTGTGTGATATTTCTAAGTTCGTAACTATTCATTATGGAATCTGGAGTTGAACTTGACAAACGCAAACTGTCAAAATAAGTTTGGACTTGAATATAGAACGATCAAGTTTGTTTAGGTGTATCAATTAAAGGGTATCTAAGATCTCGTCTAAAAGAAAAGCGAGCAACTAAGATGGAACTTAACATGAAATGAAATGTACAAGTTCCTTGAGTTACGGGACTAGAAAAAAAATGAAGGGTGCATGCAGAACCAGGTCATAAGCTTGGCGTGCAAGCAACACTTTCTCGGTGCAGAGACTCAGCGCATTGTCCTGACTAGCTTCGATGTCCTTTTTCATTCTCTCTGAGGCAGATTCATCATCATCCATGTTTGACCTGTCGAACCCATGGAATGGCACTCCGAGTAGATACTTTATCTGTTCTTTGGTCTGTCCCATAATGCCTGCATCAACAGAAACATAATCCGCACAACTACAAACTTGAGAAAACTATCAATATATCACATAAATTTAATCTATAAGTGAGCACTAGCCCTATACAAAACAATCACATGACATTATAGCCTTGTATCAACTATTAAAAATTACTACATATCAGAAGTACCCAAAATGATTATTTTTTTAATTTTTTTTGATAATCTGTATTTTAGAAAAATGAAAAAGGAGTGTAAAAAAGATCATCACCATGAGCCCTCTCGTCGAGCTCGCGCATGGTGGAGAGAATCCTCTGCAGGTCGCCGGCCAGCGTGCTCGAATCTGCGACAAGAAATGGAGCCAATAAACAGAAACAAATCGAAAAAAAAAAATCGACGGCCTCTGACACGGGAGCTAGCAATCTCACACTCGAGGTAGTCGTCGACGTACACGCCGGTGCGGGCGATCGCCATGGCGGTCGATTAGAGGACGGATCCGGCGGCGTCCCTGGCTCAATCCTTCGATTTGGGGTCGATTAGAGGACCAATCCGGCAGCTCCCGATCCTTCGATTTGGGGATTAGGGTTTCTGGGAGGACGGCGGCTAGCAAAAAAACTTTTTTTTTTCAGAGAAATCCACTGGGCTAGTGGGCTTGTCTGGTTCTGTGGGCTCTGAACCGTCGGCTGGAGGCCTCATGGGCCTTTCCTGTTCCCTGATCTGTATGATATTTTTCACCAGATCTTGATAAATTCGGTCGAATTTTACTATTTCAAATTTGAATTCTTGAAAACCATTCAAGTTTTGCGTGGAATCTACTTCCATCCCAAGTAAAACTTCAGAACCTCAAAATTTGACGGTTTTCAACCCTAGGTAATATAGAGTTGGTGGGTTTGGACTCTAAACGTGAATCTATTGGAAGCAAAGGGACGGTGGCGGAAGAGATGATGCGAAGTTAGCGAGGGACGACGGTGGCTCGGAAGTCAGAACCATAGATGATGAGGATGCTTTCAGATAACCTTGAGTATTCTTTTATGAAAGATATTATAGACTATTGGTTTTGACACAAGCGCACAATCTTCCCTATAAATTAAATATGCACACACACTTTACATATATTTTGTTTCGTAAGAACACCTTCAAAAATTAAACCAATATATATTAAAATTGATAAAGTTATCAAGGTGCTTCAACATCGACAATACAATTATGTCTCCGAGTGTTTTAAGCATCCTTGAACGTGATGTGGGCGTGTGCATGATAACACGTGGGTCCATATTTAACTAATATAAGAAAACGAATGCTAACCTTTTGTATATATAGAGACTTGTATATATTCCTTTTCTGCACCAACCTGCTCATCAAGTGAGATCATTCGTCAGCAGCTCTCTCTCTCTCTCCAAAACATTATCTGTTGTGTTCTAAGGTCCTATTTGTTTGAACTTAATATTACTGTAATACAGATTATTGAATCATATTAATATAAGCTGGATTATAATAAACTATAGTAGAATAATCATTAGTGTTATATTCATGTTTTTTTTCACTGTTATGGACTTCTTTATCTGTTGTTGCACCATTTGTTGTTGCACCATTCAGCTTTAATTGGTTTGCACCATCTCCTCACTCAATAATGTTCCATCAATTGTAATGTTTGACGACGTTCGATGCCTAGTCACTTTCTTAGTTTGTTTCTTTTAATTTGTGAAACACCAACAACCTATGAGCTGTGGCCATATTGTTTTGATGGCAACAAAATACTACTGTGTTGTCCAAAAGCGACCACAGCACTCCTTACATAAAACAACATGATACTCCTATGTAGAACGCCCCGTCCTTTTCGGCCACTTCATCGGATTAGCACCGTACAGTTTCTCTATGGCTCTAAAAGACTAGAACTACGTTTTGTTCTATTCCAATGTACTATTTACGACTCCCTCCGTCCCAAAATATAAAGGATTTTGAAGGGATATGACATATCATAGTATTATGAATCTGGACAGATAGTTTGTCCAGATTTATAGTACTAGGATATGTTACATCCGTCCAAATCCCTTATATTATGAGACAGAGAGAGTACATCACTAGTTATAAGTTACTCCCTCCATCTCAAAATGTAAAAAGTTTTGGTTGGATGTGACATATCTTAATACTATAAATTTGGACATACAATCTGTCTAGATTTGTATTACTAAAACGTGTCTCATTCAACCCATCCAACCTAGACTGATAGTACTAGAATATGTCTCGTTCAACCAAAACTCATTATATTTAGGACAGAAGAGTATTTGTCAAGATATTTTTTAAAAAAAATTAATTTACTTTTGTGATAAGTAGATAATTCGTGACGACAATCCGATATATAATGTGTTTTCAAATAGTCTAGTCGATCCTTTCTACTCAACTAGTCATCAATTATTATAGTAGTTTAACAGTTTACTAAAATAATTATTAGGTGGATCATTTTGGTTCTTAAAAAGTTCACCGGAAGATTATCGTATTTTATAGCGTAAAAATCATGGTACTTACAGAGTACCGTGAAACCACTCTTACATTGAACGAACATACACAAGTTACAACGACGACGACGAATTTTAGCATGTAGCTAGCGCAATTATTGGATGCATCGCATCGGCAGTTCGGCACCGCACACGAACACGGAAAGGATATACTCCCTCCGTTTCACAATATAAATTATTCTAGTATTTTCCACATTTATATTGATGTTAATGAATCTAGACATATATACATTGTGAAACGGAGGAAGTAGCGAGGATATATGGTCCTAGCTGATTCCTCGTACACACAAATTTTGATGTGATCCGACGGGTCGCAACCGAAAGTTTTTGGGGAAAAACTTGCGTAAAGAAATGTATATCAAAACCGAAGTAACAATTCCAAAGGACAGAACAAACAGGTGCTCATAAGGTGACCAGAACATTCAGACAAATACTGTTTATAACTGTCACGCACAACTCTCCCAAGCTGAAGGTAAGAGCACGTGTACCAGGATAATGCAATTCATAGCCAGAAAATCTACTTTAAAATATTTCAAATATAACAACCTAGCATCAGATAAGATATATTCTAATATTATAAATCTTACGCCTTTCTAGTACCATGATATATCTTTTTTATTTTTTGTATTTTAGGTTGTTATATTTTAGAACGGAGAAATCATTTATTTTGACGCGCAGGCCAGGGTAGCTAGATAGTGCCGCCGTTGCAGCGGATGACCTGGGCGTTGATCCAGCCGCCGGCGTCGCTGGCGAGGAAGCCGACGAGCGGCGCGATGTCGTCGGGCATGCCGAGGCGGCCCAGCGGCGCCTCGGCGATGTACCGCGCCATGTCCTCCTCCGTCTTGCCGGTGTACATCATCGGCGTGCCCGTGGACCCGGGCGCCACCGCGTTCGCCGTGATCCCCGTGCCGCGCAGCTCGCGCGCCAGGATCTTGGTCATCACCTCCACCGCCGCCTTGCTCGCCGCGTACGCCGCGTACCCCGGCCGGAGCGACCCGACGCCCGACGACGAGAACGTCACGATGCGCCCCCGGCCGCCGCGCGCCAGCCGGTTCGCGGCCTCGCGGCAGCACAGGAAGGTGCCGCGCGCGTTCACGCCGAACATGGCGTCGTACGCCGCCTCGCTCGTCTCCGCCAGCGCCGGGTACGCGAAGTCCAGCACGGCCGCCGTCGTCACCAGGATGTGGATCTCGCCGCCGAACGCCGCCGCCGCCGCGTCGAACAGCGCCCTCACCTGCGCCGCGTCCGACACGTCCGCCTCCACCGCGATGGCCCGCGGCCCGCGCTTCTCTTCCTCCTCCGCGTGCGAGTAGCCGTCGTTGATGCCGCTCACCAGCTCGTTCGCCGGCGCGGGGTCCCCGATGTAGGCGACCGCGACGCGCGCGCCGAGGGACGCCAGGTGCCTCGACACGGCCGACCCGATGCCGCCGGCGCCGCCGGTGACAATGGCCACGCGGCCGTGCAGCATCAGCGGCGCCATCACGCCGGCCATGGCGTTGGTGTTCGACGACGCCTCTATCCAGTCCAGTGTGTCGCGTTCTCTAGCTAGCTAGGAGAGCAGCACACTAGCTACTGTCAGTGTGTATAGCTCACACGCTGATAGTTGATTTGGTTTGACATATATGTAGGCACTGGATTTACTATAAATAGACTTTTACGGCAAACTATATATGTGAAAGAGGACAAGGATTTTCTATATCTAGGTGCCGTGGCACCTATCATTTGCATGCAACTTAAATAGTTATAGAAAAAATTAAAAAAATTTAGTAACATCGTTCGTAATGATACAAGTCTATACATAAACATGCACGACTAAATTTGATGTACAACTAGAGAAACAAAAATAATAAAATCAAACAGTGAATAGTACCCATATAGTGCAAATAAAATTTGTTATTTTTGTTTCTTCGTATATCGATCGAATTTAGACTTGCATTTTGCATAGTGTCTTATATTATTATGGACTATCTTATCAAATTTTATGAAATTTTTATATAACTATTTAAATTGCATGTATACATTTAGGTGCCATAGCACGTGTAGAAAATACTTTCTGATATGAAAGAATCTCACCGACTCGATCGCCTTTTCTCGATTGAGATTGGAGATCTACTAGAGCACTACAGACAGGAGTGGCCGAGTGGGTAGATCCGCACAGGTAGTGTAGACTGTGCACTTGTGCAGCATGTATGCTGTGGTCCAGCCAGAACTTTGATCGCTAGCTCCTTATTATATTTGGAAAGGACTGTTTGTTGTCTATTTTTTAATCACATGAAAATGCCATCAAAATTTAGTTACTTTTGGATTATTGGAATCATACGGCCCTTCACAGTGCTCCTACGTAGAACGTGGCCACAGCTCACCACGTAGGATGGCTGCTATCGTGACGGTGGGGGACCATTATTTCGTGGGTAACATATAACTAACTTGAGAGCCTTAAGCCTCAGCTGGAAAAGCTAAGAAAAGCAAGGAATCTTGCAGCGAGGCTGCAACAATCCCCACCATCCCCACTTCCCCATCCTTGGAGGAGAAGAGAGGGGAGTCGGCAAGGGATGACAAGGAGGACGCCAATCCGCCGTCGAGCTCCATTATTGCTGTCTTCGTCGCCCTCCGAGCCCTCAAGCCCCGTCTCCTCATCGCCAGCTGAGAGAGGAGGGGCCCCGACGAGCTCTCGCGCCGCCATCGAGCTCGCTGGCCAATGAGGGTGAGAGGCATCGGCCACATGCCGCTGAGCTCATTTTCGTCCCGCCGCTGCCGCGACCTCCTCGACCGTTGTTGTGTCCCCAACCTCCTTGAATGCCGTTGCGGCGTGAGAGAGGAGAGAGTTGGCAACGGTGGAGCTCGATTTACTAGCCATTGTCGACGGAGCTGTCACCGGCCTTCGACTAGATCCAGGCGCCGCTGTCAAGGTACAGGCTGGATCCCGCTCCACATCGACGCCTGAGAAGAGAGAGGTGATGACGGTGGCAGCCAAGCTCCCACACCGCCGTTTGTCGAGGTCGTTGTCCTTTGAGGAGGGGCACCGGCACACACCATAGAGCTTGTCGTCATCCCTCCACCCTACCCCACCCCCCTCCCTCGCCGAGCTCGTCATCGCCTTCCGTTTGGTGGCTCCGCCACCGCCACCGCCGCGAGGAGAGAGAAGGGTGGAGTTGTCGTCATCCTCCCTCCCCCCTCCCCCCGGTCGCTCAGTGGCACCGCCTCGGCCTTCTCGATCTGCCACCGCGTACCCAGCCTTCTTGGCCGCCACGAGGAGAGAGGAGGGGCACCGTGGAGCTATTGCTGGCCTCCAGTGGGTCATGTTGGGTGGAATCGGGGAGTCGTTGGTTGGAGCTTGTTTGCTGCCGGCTACCATCGGTGGATTGAGGATAGTAGAGGGGAGAGATTTTATATTTGCTTCTGGAATTTAAGGGGTGTGTGTGTTAAATTTTGGACTTTATGTAAATTGAAAACACATTAGGACTAAAATACAAGATGGCAAGGGCTGACATGAAAAATTGAAAACACTCCTAAAGCAACTCTGCACTCTGAGAGAGGAGAGAGAGGAGGTGTGATCTCGGCCTACATGGCACATGAGGTCCCTCATTTTAAGTAGCTCGCACTGCTATTGCCCTAAGATCTATACAATTATAGTATCACCCTCAACTTGTCTTTTCTCTCCTCCTCCCAAAAGCCCAATAACAGTCAGGTGACTCGGTCCTATCGTGTTTTTCATTTTCGACGGTTTCCCCGTCATCGTGTTGTCACCACTATATCCTTACCTCTTAACCAATTAGGATCTAGCGCATCTCTTTCCTACTACCGACATTGTCCAGCGCCCTCCTCTATCATCGTGGTTATGCCCCCATCTCACTTCCTGTGTCCGTTGGCCACGCACTTTCCACCTCTCCCCAATCCCCTTCCCACCTTGACCTCAAACCCGTCAACTTAAAATCTACAAGCCTCATCGTTTCGCTTATTTGGGAAATAAGCGAAACGACATATTTGCAAACGAAAAATAATTTATAAATAAAACTTTTATATACGTGTTCTTAGCAATCTAAAAGCAAAGGCTGAAAAATAAGCTTCGATGAAAAAAAAACCAAAATCAACTTCAAATTTAAGATTAAAAATTCAAATTTTGACTGATAAGTATAAACATAAGCGAAAAGATGAGGCCATGCGTTCTCTATCGGGGTTCCAACACTATCGTCACAGCTGGAAAGTCATCGCCAGCACCACCGGGAAGTTCATGCCACTATCGCTGTTGCTAGTGAATTACCCTCCTGCTTGTATTTCCAAATTCAGTGCTAGGTTAAAAGGTGATTGCAGTTCCCATCTTAAACCTAGCAATCCTTTATTTGGAAATATGGAAGGAATGTGACTGGAAATATTCTCATACTAAATGACTTCGAGGTTGCTCAAGGTTATTTATCTTTCTGTTCCACATGGGTCTTGTTTAGCTAGTGGTGGAACCATCGGTTGGTAGTTTGAGGTTCTTTCCTATTTTTGGAGAGGTACGTATATACCTTCCCACTGCATTTGAGAGGTAAATAAATTAAACTAATTATTTTGATTAATAAAAGTATATACCTTCCCACTGCATTTGAGAGGTAAATAAATTAAACTAATTATTTTGATTAATAAACAAGTATATGATTAGCAATGACAAGACTTTTCTAGTTGTTGAGGTATGAGAGTTATATATATACCTTATAGTGTGTACGTTAGTCCAGAGGTATCTCTACCTCTAGATATACCACTAAAAATACATCTTAATTGGCACAAATATTTATACGCCTAAAAATGTAAGATAAATTAAAAAATAATTGGTTCTCAATCCTATTCTAATATATTAGTACACCTCTATAAGAATAGGAGATAATATCTCACAAATGCTTTCTAACCTGGACATGTCCTCCCTGCATCTCTGAGAACATTTTCCAGACTCCAATACGGATACTGAAAAGGATACTCTGACTTATTCTCCTCAAACTTTGAGTCACTGATGTATGGATCTGTTGGGTAGAGGGTCCACGTGTCAGTGACCCACGTCAGTGGGAAATAATTGAGTTAGAGAATCTTAATCTACCGCTATAGTGTGTACTGTTGTCCATTAAATTTATTAAGTTAGAGAATCTCAATCTACTGCTATATGTGTACTGTTGTCCATTAAATTTATTGCATCTCATGCAAACCAGCCTGTTATAGGCAGTTCCCCATCTAACGCTGAAGTTACGATGCAATATCTTGCATTAGCACCTCCACATTTATATATACACACCACCTCCACATTTATATATACACACTATCTTTATTTAATTTTTTATCTTAAAATATAGTTATTCTTCACGTATCTTCTCATCTCAACTAATCGTAACCCTCCTCCCTATAATTTTATATATATTTAAATTTATGTGTAAAACCTCAAAGGTGCATATTTTAAGATGTAGTGAGTAATTAACAGTCTCACACAATTATGTGTTCAACATACATTGGACATTATGAACCATTTTTTTTTCTATTCGTTTCCTTCTGATGATGAAATCGGCACGCGCGATATTCAATATTTCAGTAGAGGCCTTGTTTATTTGCAGGTTTATCTTTTGTGCAACAGTGATAGATACCCTGCTTTTGATCTAGGCAGTGTAGAGCCTCTCCTTGACGAAGGTTAGAGCTTTGCATGTGAAGGGGCCGCGTCATAGCTAGGATTTGAAGGTCCTGTTCGAAATACATAGTGAAGTCTTAAAATTTGACAGTCAAATCCTCACGTTCTTGTTATCATGATTGGCATGATATAACTTTTAGAACGGGAAAAAACTAACAAATGGTCAATCACAATGATTCGTAGAACATAATAATATCTAGTTCAGTAGATTTAACTTTATGTATTAGGCATGCATGTTGTGTTATTTTACTTTCCGTTCTAAGCCTTAATTCTGACCTTATGGGTTTTATGGGCTTTATCATTCTAGTTATACTGCTAATTATAATACTACTAATTATAAGTATACTTAGCACTTCACGTAATTATTAAGATCTGGGAGGCCTGAACAATCGAACGTCATGTAAGGCCCTGTTCTGCATCTGCCACTCTGCGTGTGCCTGAACTGTTTTTTGTTTTTATGGGGAATCGATATCTGAACTGTTTTTAGCCATGAAAAATCTTGACGGATCTATATGAACTTGTAATCTGTGGAACGATGTCAGTCGATTGAGATCACATGCAGGTGAACCCGATCAGGACAATGATCAGGTCAGGTGTCAGTAGAACTCGTCAGAAACGATAAGAGTTTGGCACTGCAATACACGTGTACAGCAGAGACTGTAAATAACTGTAGCTATTTGTATTGCTTATTCCCTGTGATTGTAACTGGAATTGTAATTCCATTTATAGTAAGTCCAGAAATCGGTGTACAAATGAAAATTAATAAATTTAAAAATAAATATAGTCCATGTGTGTTAAGAGGAAGGAGTTTTAATATGCTCAATTCCCTTTCCTTTGTGAACCTGGAGCTAACTTGGTCCTGATTCTGATGAGATTTTGATTCTCATGGAGAAAAAGGCTATACATGACGTCTCCATGGCATCCTCGATGTATAAATGATCAAGTAAGTAATAAGAGCATGTACAAAGCCAGCTATAAACACATATCGAGAAGATAACACAGGAAAAAGAATAGCAGCGGACTACAGATCTGTAGCTAGTTACAGCACGGACTACACGATACAATATGTATATAACAGTTGAAACCATATATTAATAGTGTAATATATATTTATAAATAATTATTGTATAAATTAGCTATTAAATTTACTATAGATGATTTAGAGCTAATAGTTGACTATATAAAATGAAACCCACGAAACGAGGTTAGAGTTATTCCTAACTCTTACTACAATGTGTAGATAGTAGTAAGCTAGGGCCCACGTCTAAAACATTGGTTGGTTGTAAAGAGAGTAGAGAGTTAAGTGTTTTTTATTGCTTCTTACCAGGTAGTACTAGTAATGCTCTTATCGGATAGAATTACCACATCCTCTAAGAGCAAGTTTAATAGTATAGTCAACTTAGCTCCAATTTATCTATAGCCAATCTAATAACTTATTCATATAATACTTACATACTACACTATTAATATCTGATCCCACCTATCATACACACTGCGTCTTAAAGTCCGTGCTACAGCTAGCTCCAAATCTCTCTTCTCATTTATCTCCTTAAAATATGTTTGCAATTGACTTATAGCCTTCTATTGTACCTGCTCTAATACCCACTTCCATAATGCAGTAGTAAAGTACTCCCTCCGTCTTATATTTAGATTTTGAGTTTTTATTTGTAACGTTTAACAACTCGTCTTATTCAAATTCTTTTTGCAAATATAAAAAACGAAAAGTTATGCTTGAAGTACTGTAGATAATAAAGTAAGTCACAAATAAAATAAATAATAATTTCAAGAAAATTTAAATAAGACAAATGGTCAAACGTTATAAGCAAAAACTAAAAATCCCTTATATCATGGGAGGAAGTATTAGTAACACCTCTTCTCATGCACATCGTGGATGCCTAAAATGCACGAGATGATTGATGCCATTTTAGCACATTGACACTTAAAAGCAGATGGTACACAACACAAGGGAGGACCAACCAAAACCAGAGTTCTTGTCTTATTACCTTCTCCAGTGCTGCAAAACTCGGAAAAACTACCTTACTGTTGTTCAGATTTATCGAAATTTGGATGCTTCGCTAACAATAACAATAGATGAAAAGGCTAAAAAAAACAAAAAGGATAAGGGTTACATAAAACCCGATGTCATACGAGTAATATATGAGACCTAACGACGCAAAAAACCAGTCACACGAGCTAAAATCAAAGTAAGAACTGACCCACTCCCCAGGCACCAAGCCTATAGAAAGTCTGTTACGAAATTTAGTTGCCAAGTCCCACAACCCAAGTAGCTATCGCGCAGCCACGCCGCGAACCTTCAGAATTTGCAC
Organism: Oryza meridionalis; assembly: GCA_000338895.3. Taxonomy (NCBI): domain Eukaryota; kingdom Viridiplantae; phylum Streptophyta; class Magnoliopsida; order Poales; family Poaceae; genus Oryza; species Oryza meridionalis. Next base: position 35,032,793 of record CM002526.2, on the reverse strand, counting down.
AATCTGACTGCTCGGCTGTGGCAATTAACGCAGAAAATATATCGCGCTAATTGCCATTTGTTACACTGCTTTCAACTGCAGATTTTGAGGCGTTCAGCATTTCGCCGACAATAGGGGTGCCCTCCTTGCTCAATGCCTGCTTCTGAGCTGTGGATTTCCCATCAATTGCATTCTTCTCCTTTTCATGTGAAGCATTGTCAAGAGAGCCCTGTACAAAGTGCATAAAAACAGAGGCATCAGAACCTATCACCCCCAATAGCTCTGAGTGCTGCTAACATTCTGAACAGGTTTTTTAACCACACAAGGCTCTATGTGCGAATAGAATGCTTGCCTGTCCTTGAGGCAGTTGCTGCTTAGCTCTCTTCTCCTGCATCAGCTTTTGCCGGTTCTCGTAAAAACCAAAATCATCCAAGATTGATGTCTTGCTGATGTGGTCCTTGAAAATCTTGAGCATTTCAAGACCTTGCTCAAGCTTAACCTGAAGCATTACAGAGATACTTGGTAAGTAACGCACATGGAGCATACTGAAAGGATCATCACATTGTCATGCCATATCAATAGATAAAAATAAAATTCATCAGCTTCTTATACGTGAAGGTCCACTCATGACCATAAGCATGATGAAGAAATTGATATATATCATGTCTTACGTTCTCATTTACTGAATGACTAATCTGGTTCCACAGCAAGAAATTTGAATTATCTCAAGAAAATGACGATGAAATTAAATATCTAAAATAACAGAGACATTAATAGTACCCTTAATGGCCCGTGGCCTGCAATTGACCATTGTACTAAATACAATCAACAGAACTTGGCAAGTTATTGAGAAAGGATACCTCTTGTGTGTCACGGCTGTTTGTCACAGGCTTATTGTCGTTGTTATCCAATGTAATGTGCTTTAAGATGTTGTTGGGTACATCCTTGACAACATGCCACTTGATTGGAAAACACCCATTCCACTTGTCTTGTTGCCAATAATCCACTGTCTTCTCAAAATCAACAGGACCAACCATTTCAGCAACACCAACAAACTGGCCACTTGTGTTTACCTATATTCCATGCCCAATGTCAATAAAGAGTGATATGAGGGACAAATGGATCACATAATGTGGTAATAATAATACTTACAGAGAAGAACAAGAAGACTGGGCATTCACTGGATTTCTCCTGCGCTTCACGGTATCCAGCATCCAGCTTCTTGTTTCCATTAGGAGTGCTTGCCCACACATTGTATTTTATACTTTTGTGCACATCATCCTCACTGTAAGATTTGATAACAAAGAACTTTGCATCTTTGTATGTTACTGGAAAACCTTCCTGGTTGAATTGGCCCTTATCTGGAATGGCACTATTCTCCTGTTTCCCGACTGAGGGGAGGGCTTGGCCCTTCACAGCAATAGTGACAGAAGGTCCAAACTGTTTCTGGTGCTTGAATCCTCCAGACCTTGGTCCTCTGTTCAGCTCAGTGAAGCCATCTTGGTTCTCACTGCCAAAACCAAAAGATGCACGACCTCTAGGCTTGTACTTGCTATCAACAATTCCCCACCGTCCATTATTTCTGGAGTTGTACATATTTGATCCGAAACCAAGCCCAGTTTTAAGTGCGTTCCCATACTGACCATACTGCCCATATAATCTGTTGTCTGGGTACATCCTGGTATGATAACTAGGAGATGTCAAACCCATTCCTGACGAAGGTATCTGTGCATGCATACCCTGAAACAAATGGATGTTTTAGGCTAATACTTGTACTTTGTGAGAGCCACATAATGCATCACTATCATTTTTGCTATGTGCAACTTAAGGGGAAGGCAGTAATTGCAGAATCTAATACTAGGTAAATGCATTTAATAAGCAGAAAAAAAAACAATTGTGAGACAATCATACTGCTTTGAGAAGCTATGGAAAAAGAAGAAGAGTGGGGGAAGGAGGGGGGCAATGGAGAATTGGACAGTCCTAGAACATACCATGAGGTTTGCAGTTGGGCGCTGGCTCTGATTTTTTGCTGAATACGAGTTAGAACCATAAGATGTGGAATTAGTATTTGATCTCTGATGCCCATTAGAGTAGACTGGCCCATCATACCACTGAACTGGAGAATGAAGACCACTGTGACCATAATTGTTAGCAGATGGTCCACCTTGCAAAGTCCCTCCTCCATACGAACCATTGTTTGCTACTGATACATTTTGATGGGTTTGCTTACGTGCTAGTGAACTACTGTTAGTATTTGCCATCCCATTAGCAGTCCCATTGGCACTAGCTTTTGCTGATTCAACCGGAACACGTGCCTGGTGAGCAGCAACAGAGGGTATCTCAGACTGAGAATTGACAGCATTGATGCCATGGCTTGCATTGGTTGGAGCTGGTTGCTGATAATATTGACCAGGGTACTGGTAATGCTGTGCGCCGTATGACTGGCCATCATGCCCAACAGTTGGGACAGGAGAACCAGAAGGATATGGGCCATAGGGAGCATAGCCATATCCATACATGTCACCATAAACACTCTGCTGGATCATCGTAACAGAATCGAGTTAATTTATCTGGAACACATAGCATGAGTAGACAAGCAATTCATTAAATTCCAAATTAACAACATATGCCCCCCGCGATTTCTATCTCCATATTTGGTCCTTAGCCTCCTCTAGGCACAGGTGAACTCATGATATCACATTACAGTATTACACCTTAAAATACCTATTGCAAAATGATGAACTAACTATAAATAAATGCATTAACTTACAGGGGGCATCTCCGTTCCATCATGGGCAGCACATCTGGAGTCCCATTCATTGGCTGAGCCGTCATAACCTATATACACAAACGCACAAACATTAAAATCAGCAGTTAATTAGACTACCTTATTATTCAGCAAAGTACTAGGTGTTTGTACCAGTAGGATAGTAATACGCCGAGGGTCCATATCCATTGGTCTGATACAAGATGTTGGCATTCACGGCCTCCTGCAGCAGGGGAGTGATCGACCTGTCCACCGGCGACGCCGCGTTCTGCGCATCGCCGGCGCTTGCAGATCCATAGGGCATCCCGGCAGGCTGCAATTCACAAAAAAGACCATAATTTTTAGCTACCTCTCCTCCAAACAAACAAAAAGGATGGCACAAGCAACACATCCACAGCCAAGAATCGCCAGCAAAAGCTACCTTCTTGGTAGCGTCAGGGGCGGCGCCTTCCTTCTTGCTCTCCAACGACAGCTTCTGCATCATGTCAGTAGCCTCTGTAGCTTGCGAATCAAGGAAGAAACACTTCGATTCAAAAGCGAGCAACTAAACAATAATACAGCCATAGGATTCGAACACGAGAAAAAGAAAAAAAAAGGCTGTTTAAATTATCACCCCAGAAAAAAAAAGAAGTTCAAATCTTTACGAAGAAACTGCCGCACAAACCGCAAACCCCCCGCTGCTAAAACAGATTAAACACATCAAATCAAAGAAAAAGGATACGGTCGCCAGCGCCAGGAGCAACGGCCGCCATGGTTCCTCCTCCTCCTCCTCCCTCCGTCCCAATTCGATCTAAACCCACCTTCTTTCCCTCCTCGCGGATTGGATCCCAAGAAGGCGAAAATTCCAGGCGGTACGGGGGGCAAAGAAGGCAGGGGAGGAATATAGATGGTAAAAAAAATTCTTGTGGTAGGTAGAGGCGATAGGAGGTGGTGGATAAACCCTAGGAGAGGGGGAGGGGGAGGAGGAGGAGGAGAGGGACACGAAGATAGCCGCCACAGACGCGAGGGGAGGGGAGAAGAGGAGGAGACGGGGGAGGGTAGGCAAAGAAGGCAGGGGGGGTTTTAGGCGATTCAGAGGCGGTGATTCAAATACCTGTCCCGGCACATCCCCACCGCTCGTTTATCTTCCCCACTTCTGCTCCGGGCACCCACCCAAAAGTGTTTCATCAATTCTCTCAAGTCATACTTGTAAGCTTCATATTACTGGAATATATGTTACGTCACGTACTCCCTCCGTCCCATAACATAGCAATTTAGGACCGGACAAGACATTTCATTGCATGTCCAAATTCATTGTACTATGAAATGTTCCATCCAGTCCTAGGTTGTTATATTAAATAATACCCCCTACGTCCCAAAATATAGCAACCTAGTACTGGATAGGACATATCATGTACAACAAATCTAGACTGAGATATGTCCACATTCGTTGTACTAGGTTGCTATATTTTGGAACGGAGGGAGTATATGTTGTTATTACGACAAAATATTTTAGCGGAAATGTAGTACTAGCTGATTTGCTGGTCGGAAGTGTCACGTATAAATGACAACTGGTGATAGTAAGGATATTCTATTAGTGGTAGTAGTAATTCTTAGGGAGATATATGGGCATGTGTTGAAAGTACTGATAGATGTAATGGGTTATGGAAAGGGCATAAATTAATTAATTAAGTGTTAGGAAGTTGATAAGTCGATTAAAAAAGAGTTTTATAAGGTGGAATGAGGAAGAAAGTTTGTGTAAACACAAAATTATTTACAAAATTGAGAAATGCATCCGCGATAATCTAATGGTCATGATCAGTATCCTTTGTTGTGTACTAGGATGGAAGAAGGCGTAACGGAGTCTCGGTAAGTTTGTGGCATGCCATACACATCCAATAAAAGAGTTTAGCTTATTATCCTAGGAATATTACAGCCTTAGGTGGCTCACATTTTTTAGGGAAATCCTATCCCAATATATCTACTTGTCATAATAAAAGTTAAAGATAGCTGTAGTTAGGCTTTAAGGGAATAAATTTAATGGTGGCTAAATAATCCATGGCTAATAAATCATCCATAATCATACTATTCTTGCAACCTTACCAGTTTTGCTTATGTTTTATTTCCAATATTTACAGCTACTTTAGTTCAGGTATTTCCTAACATCCAAAAACAGGATTTCCTAAATTACAAAGTGGGAGTGGCTGTGTGGCCATAGCATTGCCCCCTATTAAATTAGTTCCACAAAAAGCAAGAGAAACCCTAGCTTCCATTGGGCCAGCCCATGACCCAATCAGGCCCATACTGCTATGCTATGCTGCTCGTTTGAACTGCCATACTCATAAAGGTCCAATTTTTGTTCATATCTGGAAGATGTTTGTTGCTTGACGAAAAATCTCAGTTGTTGTTGTCTTCTTATCATCCATCAATTCACGGCCACGTATATTGCCCCGAACTCCAATTCAACATGAATGTTTTTTTTTTCTTTTTTCTTTCTTGTTAAAAAAGACTGTTCAAACACCAGAACAAAGGCAAACCTTTCTTTTTTTTCTTCTTCTTCTTATTAGAGAAGGCAAATTTTGGTGGACGAGGTCATAAGCATCTATACTATACTGTAATCGATTTTTGACCGACATGTAGGATATAAATCGTAACAATAGAATATGACCAGAATTGAAATGCCTATATAGATAAATGAAGAAAGAACACAATAATAATTTTCCTGAGCAATTCAAATTCTTAACGAGAAAAAGAAAAACTCTTTTGTGCCACTGTGGACCTGAATAAATTCCAAAAAAAATGAAAAGAGGTAATCCTCAATATATTTCGGAAAGATTCAAATAAGAGGCATTCCAGAGTAAATTCCAAAATGATATTATAAAAGAATAAAGAAGTGGACATAAACTTTGTTTCCTTTGTTTCCATGTGCTCATGCGTTAGTACTATATTCGTTTTAAAATGTAACAACCTATCTAAGAGTAGATACAATAGTATACCATAAGTCAGCTATAAACATATTTTAAGAGTATAAAATATAAGAGAGAAGAGCAACGAGTTACAGATTTATAGCCAGATGCAGCATGTCTACATGACATATGGGACTAGCTATGAGTTGTGTAGCACTCTGTTTATATGAATCAGTTATAAATGAATTAGAGTCAGTAGTTGGCTATACTATTAAACTTGCCCTATTCCATAACAACATATATTCTAATAACATATATTCTAACACTGTAAATTTGTAGGTTAATAGTATAATTTAGGACGAAATTGGTAGGGTTGTAGCAGCTGCGTGCTTGCCGCTCTGGCTTCGCTTCAGAGAGGATAAGAACGGGCGGTCGTCAGTCAGGTCGGCCTGGAATGAATGAAGGAATGAACAAGAGAGGACGGCGACGGGGGAGCGTTGTTGGTTCAGCGTGTTCTCGCGGCTTCACCCCCTCAAATATCTCTCCTTTTTCTTTTTCTTCTCTCTTTTCTCGCGCATGCGGCCAGCGCCACGCCGCCTACGACGTGTGCTTGCCCTGGTTGGTTGTGGCTGGGCCTGGGTTGGCCTCGGCGCCGACCGAAGCATCCGGCGGCAGCTGCACCGCCCATGAGCTTCTCGACCCCTCCTGCTGGGATGTGAATGATTTTGAGTCCACATGTGATTGGACTCTGTCGTGTGCGCCAGAGGAATTGCTTTTTGTAATGAACTCTCAACTGAACAGTTCAACTCTGAAATACTGTTAGTTGGTAATAGTAAAAATTGTGTCCCAAACATGAAAAGTTTTATGGTTCCTCAACATATCTAAATTTTATATTAAAAAGTTTGGTACATATATAAAAATATCGAAGTTTTATATTGCGCTAGCCGTAAGAGAGAGGCCTATGTTCAAGGAATGAATCTTTTTTTGATAGGAAGACGGTTCAAAGACAGGATGTATTCCGACGAAATGCCTTGGATTCTAGGAGGACTATAATGAGGAGGACGACAGACCAAATCACGATCTACTAAAAGGAGAAATTATGGTTCGAGTCCACGTCGTGAGATGGCCAGGCGATGAGTGCCAGCTTTTTCATAGATTGACTTGGGTGTTGCATCTCTTTTTCTAATTCGGATTTACCATTGGCTTGTTGTCCTCTCTTACCTGACCCTGTCCTATAGAAAGTAGTGTGTAGCGTGCTTAAAAAAAAGCAAGTTTAAATATAACCCGCAAAAATGAAAGCTTGCTCCCAGAAATGAATGGATTTTTTGCAATATGAGATTGAATGCCATAACTCTGATTTATACAGTATCTTTTGATATATCCTTTTAAGACGATAAAATTACCCCCTAAACATATTAGAGGCAATCATACCAGAAATGTACCACTCTACCACCAGTACATATTTGGTTGGGGGAAATATACATATATAAATATACTCTTGTTTGTACAAATTTACACGAAAAATACATCTTGTCAAACAATCAGAGTAAATGAAGAATGGTAAGAATTGACACACTCTCTCACACACACACAAAGAAACAATCATATCAGAAATTTTACATCAGGTTTAGCTGAAAATATACATATATTTACTTTCGTCTGTACACTTTTACATTAAAAATACAACCTTTCCTCTTTCAAACAATCAGAACAAATGAAAAGAATGGTAAAAAATCTTCTATATTTTTCTTTCTTGTAAAATCTCACACCTGAAATTGCCAACAGAAAAAAAGGCAAGCCTGCACTCCCATAAAAAAAAAGGGAAATCACCACCGAGGAACTTCACAAAATAGCTGAACCTGTTTAATTATGTTTTCAACTTTGCATTAACAAACATTGCCATCAGTCTGTGTGGCGTGGTGCTGCAGTAGAAAGTGGAACTGAGAGTTCTGCCTGAGCAGTGGTGTTGGTTCCACGTCAGATAGGTCTATGTCAAGCATCAGTCGTGCTATATCATCCAACGATATAGGTATGCTGCAATTTGATTTAGTTTGGGTGTTAGATCAATGGCTACTGTTTCTCCCATTTTAGGTTCATATCTTAATAGCAGTACTGAGCAGCCAATCATATTCATACCTTGAGTCGTCATCTAACAAGAACGAACTATTTGGAGTAGTTATTGAGTCATCAGTGGTCATTGTTCTCATCTTTCCAATGACCTGAAACCACGTTGATGTGTTTCACGCATCAGTACTCAGTAGTCATATGAAGATTATATTTTTATTTCTTTACCTTTTTTTCTTTTTTGCGTGGAAGTAGTCATTGTAGTTGAAAAGGGAAATGCCTAAGTACTGAGAAGGTAGCAACTTACCTCCTGAGATAGACCTTGTGCACCGTATTTGTCATCCCAGAACATTGTTCCAATGCGATATATTTGAGTGATGCTCAAAACCTGGGAAAGTGGCACAACGTTTCATACTATACGCTTTTGCAGAAATTCAAGTATTTACAAGTTAGTCATATTCAGGACTTACAGGGCAAAGCTCATCCGTGATTTCCCCCAAGGTTTTATGTGTCTTCTGATGCAAAACCTGCATGCGAATTCACATGATGCTAACCAAACATCTATATAATTTGAAAATAATTGGTTTCAACTTTCAAGCATACCAGAAATCCAACTGCCTGTCTGATGTGCTGAAGTTCATCCCAAGACGTTCCTGCATACTGCATTATCACAACGCATTTGGTCAAATACTTCCTTGCCTTTTATTCATTTGTCACCAAACAAAATTATACACAATTTTCACTTCACCTCTTCAGTTGTTACAGAGCACCACTGCTCTAATTCTTGTAAACCAGCCTTTAAGAATTCCCCATTGCTAAAGGAGCAGCATTCTCGACGGAGTAGCAAACTGAATGAGAAGGTATAGATTTTGTTATAGTCCAGAATCAACCAATTTGTTCCCCCATATGCTAATGATATTTCATATGACTTTGTGTAGTCAACCAGAGTTAACTGAAGTTACTTTACAAGACTTAGAGGTGGTGAGATACCTATTGAAGAGTTGAACGTTCATAAAGGCAAATGCTTGATTGAATGTTTTCCTGATTATCATTGGAGGTACCTACAAATAGATAATTCATAAGGAAAACTCCCTGATCATGGGACAACTGAAAACAATTATTGCCATACTCACGTGATTATTGTTCATTGTTTCGAGTGTATGGTTCAGGCACTTAATGATGCTTTGCCAATGCACACTTGATGTTTGCCTTGATAGTGAATTAGAATGTACACTTTTCAACGATCCCCTGGATGATCTCACACGAACAGCTCTTGGAGCCTGTGAAATTGACAAATTGTTAACGAAATTGTATCGCCTTATATCCACGATTGGCATGGAAATGTCTGGGGTGCATACCTGTATGCACATAATCAAGAACGGGTTTATTTCCTTCTTCAGGTTATCTCTGATCATTCCATATATCTTCTCGACATATGCTGTTAATTGCTGTTTGAAACGTAGTGCTGGGTATTTTGCCTCTACCTTTGATGCAGTGTCAGGCCTTCCAACCATTCCACTATATCCACTTGATATGCCTGATCCTAATGATGACGATCGAGCATTCTGACATGCAATTTTTGGGATGTAAGCTCATTTTTATGTTGTGAATATCACTTTGGTCATTGATGTGGTGTATATATCAGTAATTGGCTAATCAGTACGAAAGTATGTTGAAAACTTCGACTTGCAATGCCAATAAAGAACCTTGCTTTAGCGCAAAGCATGAGTATGGATAAAGAACTTGCCTGCACCATCCTACTGAACAGGTTGCCTGTTGTGGTTCGGCTGCGATTTGATCCTTTACCTGCTGAACTGCTAGACTTAAGAGTATTTTGTAATAGGTAGAGAAGAGTTGATGTAGTCGACAGCCAATAAGCCAGTTCTGTAGAACTTTCAGCGTGCTGTAAATACTCAGATAATGAGTTTCATGAGAGCTTGCTCACCAACTATATAATGTCACTGCAAACGGAAAGTTTTATATAGTATTTTGGAAGTAATAACCTCAATTGATGACCTAATTGTATGGATGATTCGGTCAAATATGTTAGTCTTCTCTGCTTCAAATGAGTGCCAGTGCAGGAGTGATTTGTACACGATGCATGCTGCAGCTGGTCTGCCGTTGTCAAATCTCCTGTCTTCAGCCAGACTTTTGATCAGGACATCATGATTTTCCTGTGAAAGAGCAGGAAAACCAAATTGAGAAAAAAATTATTTTGAATGTGCACAATGCCTGTTAACTAAGAACGTGGAACTTGTTTCTTGCATTGATATAAAAAAATTTTGAAGGCACTGAAACATACTTGTTGTCGATCTGTGAGCGACTTTTGTTTGCTTAAATTCTTTATAGGAGGAACAACCACCTCCTCCTGAAAAAAAAAACAAAGCAAATATATAAATCCATATAAATAAAATGTCCAACTGAGGGTTTTTTTTGCTCTCATGTTGGGGTAATAGAGAGCTATAAAAACACGTACAATGAGGATTTTATGTTCTTCAAGCTGATATCCATTCACAAGGCCCTGGTGAGATTTTTGATAGAAAATTTAGTGCAACTGTGTACTATACTTCAGAAATATCATCTATCTTATCAGATAAGAGATGTGTTTTATTAATGTTAAACTGACAGGATTATACCTCCATTGCTGATGGCTGAATCACTTCAGGAGTAATTACTGCTTGAACAGCTACAGAAGATTTACTGCAGAGCAACTGGTTTTCTGACTCCAAGATGGCAATCTTGCTTTCCAGACTAGAAGAAGCGTTTGTTATGTTAAGTTATGAGGCTTTCAAAAACAAAGTGGATAAGAATTGCAGTGCAAACAATTCAAAAATTACCTCTCTATTTGCTTTGATTTATCGTCATCTGCAGATGCAAGTAGTGACTGTTGACGTAGGACCTGGTTTTCAGATTCCAAGCTGGATAAATTTGTTTCAAGCCTGCACCATATATCATAAGGCCGTGACTGGGTATCATTTGTAATATGCACGAGCCAATTTATGTAAATATTTAAAATAATTAATACCTTTCTATCATCTCCTGAAGTTGATTAAGTTTGGAGTCCTTTTCTAGAATTTCCCTCGACAATTCATCGGACTCCCTTTGAACCTCTAGAAGTCTCTTTTCTAGATCTTCAGCCTTTGTTCTAAATGTAACAAGTTCATCCTGGATGCAAACATGAATATGGTAATTAGTTAATTAGTCTGAGCAAAAGGACTGAATCATTTTTTTAGTAAAATTAAAGCTTATTGAGTATTATACCTCAAGTTCCTTATTTTGACTAGTCAGCAGCTCAACTTTTGCATTGTCCACCACCGGCACCTCTATTATCTTTGGTGGTGCCTGTTCAATTGCTAGTTTTGCATCTTCTTTCTCCTTTACTATTGCTGCATGTGCTTCTGAAAGCTTTTCTTGCATTTCTTGCAACACAGATTTCAAGTTTGAAATCTCTTGCCCCTTGGCTTCTTCAAGGTCAATCTGTCAGCATGACAATATTTAGCAAACTCATTCTTTTTAGAAAATGGATTAAATCGGCCTCTACATCCAGAAGGGATGTACACAGCCAATTTAGCAAATTCATTTGGGTCCAAGGACAGATAAAACTCTACAGTGAATTACCCTCAGGTGTTTCTCAACATCTAATCGCCATGTGAGTTCCTCAACTCTTTTTTCAAGTTTGTCTTTTGCTTCTTTCAATGCGCCAGTCTCTCTTGCTTCCTGTTTACCATTTCAGATTTTTTTTACTTGACATTGCATTAACATACACACAAGAATAACTTGGGTTTCAACTGTATAATTGGACAAACCATTTTGAGCTTCCGAAGTTCCTTTCTTGCAATACGTGCTCTCCACAGGCACTGAAGAATCAAAGTAGCTCTTTTTTGCTTTTTGTAATCAACATAAGCTTTGTGTTGGCGCCATCGAGTCTGGAAATAATGAATGAAGCGGTTAATTGTGGTTGCTGCTTATTTGTGTTCAAGAAAAATTGTGGTTGCTTTTTATGAAAGTTAATTCGGTGCCATCATAGTAAATTAATAATACTACAAACCTGGATTATTATGGAAGCTTTGGTCTCTCGTCTGAATCTGTGTTCATTGCAAGCCGCCATTGCACGTAATCCTGTCTGTATTACTATGGCTGACTCATACATTTGAAGGTAAGATTTCCTGGCTGAATGAGTACGTGCATGCTTCTGTATCCTGATTGAAGCAGCATTTCTTCTCATATGCTCGAAAAATATTCTAGCTAGGCGTGCTGCAGTGTTGAATTACATTGTATGTCAATGCCAAGTCAGAACTTATTACTAATACGGAAGATATGAATTACTAAAGGCACATCAGTGAAGAAATACCCCTCCAAAACTTCTGAGACTGAATTGAGGCTTTTCTTAAGTTGATGAATTCCTTTCTTGTAAGATGTGTCTTTATACGTCTCTGGATAAGCCGTGCAGCATTGGCCAATACTTCTGCTCTTCGAGCATCCAGCTCTGCCATCTGACCAGCTCTTAGGAATACCTTTGTTTTTCCTATCTGATCAAAACAAAAGGTTGCATGCAATGAGTTGCAAATATATATTCTGTGAATTGTTGCTATATATTCCATTTTCACCTCTCACAAAGATTACCTGATATCCCTTCAAACCCATTTTATCACATATTGCTGCACAGGCAGCCTTCTCATCAGAGCTGTACAAGCATTAGAGTCACTTTATTATCCATTTAGAAGAACAAGAGAACATTTGATGGACATATTTCAGTTAAGAGTGTTTTTCACATGCCTCAATCCCCTAATCTGGTTGCATAACATCAGTATCCATACCTGTCGACAAGCTCTGCTGCAAGCATTCCAAACCGATCAATGAACTCATCAAATGTCCTTTTTGTTGGATAGCCAGCACAACTGATCCGGATTGCTTCCAGAACACCCTGCAGCATTAACCATTAATACACTGCATTTTTAACATTTTTTAGACAAAAGACCTTCACGGTCCAGCTTTTATAGAAAGTAAAATAACACAAAAAAAACAAGGCTTCTGAATAACAATGTGGAGCAAAATGCACATCATACCCCGCATCTCAATTGGTTCAGGACATTGAAATTCTCAAAGATTCCTGGTTTAAGTACAGCATTGGGCTTCACACATCTAATGTAGTGTGGTTCTGTCGTACTCAGTGTTTCCATGAGAGCTTGTAGTTGTTGCTGCACATATTGTAGCAAAATGAAGGGTTACAGAAAATTCCAAGGCTAATTCATATAGCTCTAAGCCTCTGGCTACAATCATGACACACCTTAAAGCGAGTACCGATGGAAGAGAATTTGGACTGTTTAGAGGTTTCCTCAGGTAATGGAGGAAAGAGATTTGCAACAAAAGGGCACCTTGAGGAATTAAGTAGAGCCTGATGTTCTGCCACCACATAGTCTTTGTTCTTGTCAAGAAACTGATCAGCTTGATATGTGACCTGTTTACTAGAACAATTGTTCAAAATCCTTGATGGTAAATCTAAACACGATATATCACATTTCGCTGATTATCACTTACATCTCCTGCATAGTGGTTGATTGTAAAGGCTGTCCGAGCAAGTTTGGGTTTGCTGAAGCGCTTATGTGCCTTGTATGTTTGATACATCTTTTGGGCAAATGTTTCATGTGTGGACTTTGGAAACATGCTGCATGGATAGGCAGTTAGGCACATGTCATAGGGTAACACATGGAAACTTGCATTTGATGCTACTGAATGTTTTTTTTGCTAGGAAAAACTACCCCAATGTTTTTTTATGGACAAAACATAAGAAGTAATATTTTTAACTGTTGCAGGTGTCAGCATGCACATGCAGAGTTTCTTGATAAAAATACATTTTTCTTCTGGAAAGATGACTATTCATACCATGCTTCATCCAGTAGTGCAATTATTCCTCCAGGTTTCTGCATGGAATTGGCAGGTGTTATTCATCAATAGATACAAAATGTTCTCTGCCGGAGTCTTCATATCACTTGTGAAATGCTTCAGGAACTCACTTTCTCAATTAAGTCCAGCACATCTTGATTGTCCACAAATTCCACATAGCTCCAATCTATTTCCTCCCTTGTATAGTCTTCTTGCTCCATCTTGAATACATGCTGTAACAGGAATTCACCAGTCTCCTTATTAGTCATAAATATTCTGCAATATTTTTTTTCTTAATATCTACTCCCTCCGTCCCCTAATATAAGGGTTTTTGACATTTTGCTTGCACTGTTTGACCATTCGTCTTATTAAAAATTTTTGGACTTTTGTTTGCACTGTTTGACCATTCGTCTTATTTAAAAATTTATTTTATTTGTGACTTACTTTATTACCCAAAGTACTTTAAACATAACTTTTCGTTTTTTATATTTGCACAAATTTTTTGAATAAGACGAGTGGTCAAACAGTGCAAGCAAAATGTCAAAACCCCTTATATTAGGGGACGGAGAGAGTAGTAATCTAAAGGTCTCGCTAACCTGGTTAAAGTGCTGCTGCAACTTCTCGTTTGTCAAGTTGATACATAGTTGTTCGAAGCTGCCAGATAAGTATAGTATGATTTGTGTTTCAGGTATTAAGAAACAAAACCAATAGCACACTTGCATAATTGAAACTAGTCTGCTGGCAAACCTGTTAATCTTGAAACTCTCAAATCCATATATATCAAGTACTCCTATAATATTAGTTGCATCTGGATCTTGACCGATTGAGTTGTTAATCTTGTCCACAATCCTGTCAGCTCAGAAAGAAGTTCCTTTGTCACATTCAGATCTAGACGTACCAGGCAGTAAGAGTAATAGCACTTGCTATTTGATCACTGTCCACTGATGAATATGATATACCTTCATTCTTACCAGTCAAACAGTCGTGAATACACAGTCTTTGCTAAGGCGTCACGACTCAGTGCTGCAGAATCTGGATCAAGTGGCTTTGTGATATTTCCATCAGGTGTTACAATAACACGCTCACAAAGTGAATCTTGAAGAGCCTTTTCATCACACCTAAAATATATTTTACACTTGATTACAGCAGAAATATATATTTGCAGATGATAGATTATAAACCATGGGAAGAATTTATACATACATTAGAAGTTCTGCTACTATTTTCAGGTGATAGACTGATTTCTCATCCCTCAGCTTCGATGAATCAATTTCTTGCCCCTTCGAGAAATTGATGTTTCCTAGATGAAGGATTGCAGCTACTACTCTAAAGATTGCATCCTTGAGAAGTAAAAAGGATGAATCAATTCTAGCATCCGCAACTTATTTAGTACTTACTAGTCTATGCAAGGACCTTTTTAAAAAAAACTCTACGAAGTATACCTGCTCTTCTTGACCAATGCCAACAACATCCATAGCATTTCTTGTTTCTAGGTATTCTCTTGCGTCATCAACATTAGCTACTTCATAGCAGTTTGTTTGGTTCAAATAATGGAATGATCTTGGGTCTCCCACCTTAAACTTTTTCACATCCTGAAATCAGTTCAACATTCAGAAGTAATCAGTACTATGGCACTCTGAGCATGCAGATGATGGAAGTGGTATTTAAGTGTTTCTGGAGAATTACCTCTGGTGGTGCAGAACATAGCATGTAAAAGCAATGGTAATTCCTTTCAGGATCAGAGACCTGACATACTCGCGATCTTTCAAGGAGGTACGTTCGAACAGCAGCCCCGGATATCTTCCCATATTTGTCGAATTGGATTTCAACAAACTTACCGAATCGACTGAAAAATTCAACATGTCAAATTTGGAAATTACAAAATATCAATTGCCATATCATGGTTGTAGTTGCTAATTCAAAGGTACACCTCGAGTTGTTGTTCTTCACCGTCTTCGCATTTCCAAATGCTTCCAGTACTGGGTTAGACTATATGCATTGCAGAGAAATCAATAGAGTGAATAGAGATGTTCTAAAAAAGATAGTGAAAACAAATAAGATGGTGAGAAATGGGGAGTTCTTTGTACCTCTAAAACCTGCTGTTCAACAGTCCGACCCTCTGTTCCAGACCTTCCTCCCATGAATGCAAGATACCTCATGAGCATCTTGGTCGTCTCTGTCTTACCAGCACCACTCTCACCGCTCACCAATATCGACTGGCTCCCTTGTTCATTGATCATTGCCCTGAGTTTGATGGCATCACAATGAAGAAAAGAACATCAGTCACAGACTCACGATTCGAGACTGACATGGTCCATAGATTACAAAAGGCACAGAACACACCTGTAACAAGCGTCTGCAATCGCAAACAGATGTGGGCTGAGCTCCCCAAATGCAGCACCTTTGTACTGCTCCATCATATGCACGTCATACAGATGAGGCAGCCTCCGGAATGGGTTGACTGCAATCAAGATATTGCCGGTGTATGTCTGTTCGATATATTTTCATGGTAAAAGGAAATATGGCTAAGCTCAAATGGTTCTGAACGAAGTACTACTAAATATCAAGATGGAGAATTCTGAATGGTAAACACTCACATATATCTCGTTAATACCGTACCGACAAGCGAGGTTATGCAAGACTCCAGGTTCATGGAGGTAAGCTAGCTTCGTCATGTCGTCAACTCCTGCAGGTGGCGCTTCCGTATCCTTGGGGTATATGCTTGCGAGGCTCGCCACAATCTGCCCACAAAAAGAAACAGCTGCTTCAGTAGCAGTTCCATTCAGGCAATTCTACAAACACCTAGCGTGCACGGTTCAACAGCAAAATACGAATTCAGAAAATCAGAACAGTTCGCTTCGAGCTCTGCAATACTCGGGTTTCTTGATCATATCAAGAACCGGGGACAACGAAAGAATGATCAGCTAGCTCAGGTGGCGGGGAAGCAAGCGACCGACCGTTTTGCCATCGGTGCTGACGATGGTGGCGTCGCCGCCCCTGATCTCGACGACCTCCCCGTCGATCCACGCGTCGTCGGGATCCTCCGCCCAGACATGCGACCCGACGATGATGTTCACCGGCGTCCCCTGCCCAAGAAAAACGCCACACCAAATTTCAACCACCAAACCCAACCCAACACAAGCCTGCAACTCGATGAACAGAGCTAGTAGCTTGCTACTACTACAACGCTAGCGGCTGACCATTTCCGTCGTCGATCCACTCCGGCCGATCGACTCAGCTCGATCGCCGCCGCCCAAACATGCAAAAAAAGAAAGAAAAAGCTATAGCCACCAATTCTTGGCGCCGCAAACCAAACTGGTAGCTGCGAATGCGCATGCGAAGCGAACAACTGGAAACGGAGAAAGCGAAGGAAGAAGAAGAGGAGGAATATACAGGGTGGTGATGGTGCGAGGGAGTGGGGTGGCGGTCGCGGGGGTGTGAGCTGGTTCGAGCTCCCTTTCGGTGGGAGAAAAGAAGCCCGGGGATTGCTACTGCCACCTAAATAAAAACTTTTTTATTTTTTTTATTTATTTTCTCTGTGCCAGTGAAGAAACCAAGCCATATGTGTGAATTATCTTTTTTTTTTCTTTTCGAAAGCTGTCTGATTGAGACTTTCAGGTCAGAAATCGCCGGGAAAAGATACTGTCAACTCAACAGGTCAAATCCAAATTTTAAAATTCAGAATTGATTTGGTTATTATTAAGCTGTTGCCAAGCAGGATTTATATATTTATAGCAATTATTAATCCACAGATTAAATTTATGGTAAATAGGAGTTGCTATTTAGCAAAATAGGATGGACGCTAATTCTAATAGCATACAGACAAGGACGCTGCTTTCTATAGTGTCCAGGGCTGGACGTCGTTCACCTCAGCGTCTAGTTATGTTGTGCGGCGGCCCAACTATCCCAAAGCAATATCTGTTCTATACGAGAAATAGAAATGAGGAATCCCTGTAGGGGTGAACTAGTGCAGCATCGAGGATTCGAGGCTAGAGCCAGTCACTGCCGCTGATCCAACCAGGAGACTAGGAAGCCACTGCCGTTCCCCGTCTTGTCGGGACTCGGGAGCCCGATATCCGCCAAGGACACAAGAATTATATCTATCAGTTCTTTTGGAAACGACAAGTAATTTTAGGATTAGTAGTGGAAATCTTAAGTTACAATATAATTTTTACCTGGGGTTGCAGTTAATGGTGCTGTCGTAGCTCAAAGAAGTGTTTTAGTGTAGAAGCATCTGTGTATTCAGATCTTCTATGACTCTTTTTCTGTTTGCTTGGTTCTATGTATGCTACTGAATTACTTACACGCTCATAGTCATATGATCTATTGTTTGGTACTGTTGTGATATTCTTCTGCAGTGTGAAGTTTGGAAGCATGCACATATTCTGAAATCCGAAATACTCTGTTATATGAATGGACTTATTTAGGAGTGTGATGTATAATTTTTAATTTCGTCTTCTGCTTACACATTCTTGCGTGTGAATACCCACAAAAATAGTTACATCTGTATTTCATCTGAGTAGCGAGGCAGTGCGTGAGCTTCTTCAATAACGATTAACGCACAAGAACCCATTGTGCCTGTTCAGTGTTCCCAGCTTGGGCCTGCCATCGGCGGCACAAGTGAACGGCGGAAACGAAAGCTCCATGCCTTCATCACAGCGAGATGCCGAGGGCCACAGGCGACGAACGGAAAATTTCAAGGGCTGCCGCTGGGTCTTAGTCCGATCATGCTTGGGAGGCGAGCGTCGCCTACCAAATACTCCAGTTGTTTGTGTTGACGACGAGATATATGGGTATACGTATAGTTTTTTCTTTATGTATTTTGTGGGATATAGGTGGGGAGACTGTGGACGCTGAGATGAACAACGCCCAGACGTGGACGCTGAGGTGAACAGCATCCACTCCTGGCCGCTATTAGAGCTAGCGTCCATCCTATTTTACTAAATAGGAGCTCTTATTTACCACATATTTAATTTGTAAATTATTAATTACTATAAATAAAAAAATCGGAGCAGGACCAGATATATACTCAGCATCGTAGTACGACCGCGCTCGCGTGGGCCGAATTAATTTATGCGTGTTCTTGTCACTCGAGCAGCCCAGCAATCCATGGAAGCTTCAGCAGCCAAGATAAACATTTCAGTATGGAAGAAAGTGCATGAACTGCACACATATATATATAACACCAGGAAAGCTGATCGAATCCCCAGACTTTGATTGATATATGTAAGTTCT
The DNA here is from genome assembly GCA_000338895.3 of Oryza meridionalis. Classification (NCBI taxonomy): domain Eukaryota; kingdom Viridiplantae; phylum Streptophyta; class Magnoliopsida; order Poales; family Poaceae; genus Oryza; species Oryza meridionalis. Next base: position 35,013,980 of record CM002526.2, on the reverse strand, counting down.
TTATTCAGATCAAGCGACTACATGATGGCAAGTGCGACCAACATCAAGAAATGCGCTCGGGACGCCATTCTCTCCAAGCCCCCTAAACCATGGAAGCACAATTTGCACAATGCTGGAGCCGTTCATGGCTCGAACACCATGTTTTCAGCCTCCCTCTTGATCGATTCGAAGAGGACAGACGACAGGTAGCGCTCACCGAAGCTCGGGAAGACCACCTGCGAGCACAAATGACGGCGACGGACATGTTAGAGCAGAGAATCTAGAGGTATTTGTAGGTTTGAAAACAATGGTGATCATGAACGGTGTAAGAAATGCCTGGCAAAACGGAGGGAACTTACAACTACGAGCTTCCCTTTGTTCTCGGGCCGCTGCGCGACCCTGATGGCAGCGACTGCAGCAGCACCAGATGAGATCCCAACCTGAAAAATATTTTTCATGAAATTAAACCATAGGCTATATGTGCAGCAATAGGTGGAGAAGAGTTGGGTGGATTCTTAAGGGGCACTGAGCTCACCAGCAGCCCTTCTTTCAACGCTAGCTGTTTTGCCATGCTGATGGCTTCATCACTTGAGACCTACCAGAGTAGAATTGCAAGAAATGTTCAGATCAATTTAGTAATCGCATTCCGTACATTTGTTTCTATATACATAACCGTGCGCATGTCTGGATCTGTGGATCAACAATTGAACTGGAACTGGACATTCGACAGAGACGTGGTTATAAGAGAGTTTTTATATGCAGGCCTTGTAGCAGGTTTAGCAGCACATACTGCATTGCTATTGTTTACAGAAAAATAGAAACAATACAAGATCTTTTTCATTTGATTAGTGGCCTGGAACAGAAAATTTGGATTTGCTTACTTGGACCACTTCATCCAGGAGATTGACATCAAGTACACCAGGAACAAAACCAGCACCGATACCTTGGATTTTGTGTGGACCTGAAACCAAAAACATGGAACAGTGATAATGTCATGATGGTTCAACAGAATCAAGACAGCTAAATTATTACATCAAATACGTGAACCATCCATACTGTGCACCCTATGTTTCAAATAATTTTTGACATCCATAGTTATGCATCACAAATAGTACTAGTATTACTAATGTGATTTATGCAACTTGAGCTATACAAAGAGCAGTATCTTACCAGGTCTTCCTCCAGATAAAATTGCACTTTCTGTCGGTTCAACACCATAGATCTTTAAGACAAAATTAGTACACAGTTAAGTCACCATCACATATACACAAAACCATAAAAACATGCAAACCAAGTATATAAGTTACCTTGATCTCAGGGTTCTGCTCCTTGAGGTACTTTCCTGTTCCGGTTACTGTACCACCGGTTCCAATGCCAGAGACAAGGATATCAACTTTCCCAGCAGTGGCCTTCCAAATCTCAGGTCCAGTTGTCTCATAGTGGATCTGAGCATAGTCCAGTCAAACAAAACAGTAATTAAACTATTGTGCTTTTCTAGCAAGGATAATAATATATTAGCAATTTAGCACCTTTGGGTTTGCAGGGTTCTCAAACTGCTGGAGAATGTAAGAGTTAGGCATCTTTGCTGCCAGCTCATCTGCCTTCTGGATTGCACCTTTCATGCCCAGAAGTGGATCGGTAAGGACCAACTCGGCACCGAAGGCCTTAAGAATGATCCTCCTTTCCATGCTCATGGATGCTGGCATTGTCAGGATTAGCTTATAACCCTTGGCAGCAGCCATGAAAGCAAGGCCAATACCAGTATTTCCACTAGTAGGCTCAATCAAAACACTCTATAAGAAAGGGAGGATCGATCAGACAATACAGTCAGATGTATTCCAGTAAAAAAATAAAAGGTCAGATACACACGCACGCTTGTATTAATTTACCAACCATGACATCACCATTCCTCTCTTTCATATTATAAGATGTTTTGGGTTTTGAATAGATTTATGTATGAGCTTTATATATATGTTCAAATTCATATGGATGTTAGTGAATCTAGACGAGGGATGGTGAGACCAAAACATCTTATTTTCCTTAAATGAGAAGTCTGAAAGACATTAATCTTCTAATGGTACGCTACTCTCTCCAGTCAAATATGTTTGACTAGAGGGAGTAGATTTTATTGGTAGGAGTTCTTAGTCACAAATAAGCAAAGTGACTCCATCATATTCTAATCTGAGAGTTGATTTATACTTTCAGGTCTCAGTGTCTCACCTTTCCTGGAGTAATGAGACCCTTCTCTTCTGCATCTGTAATCATGCTATAACCAATCCTGCATACCATGGCCACCAGAATACAAATAAGTAAAGCGCGAAACTATCAGTAGGAGGGGACAGACAGGGGTATTTAGATACCTATCCTTGACACTGGAGCAGGGCTCCATGATCTCAAGCTTGGCAGCGATTTGGGCCTCACATCCATCCACCACCTTGTTCAGGTACACCAGGGGAGTATTGCCGATCAGCTGACATCCCAAAACGAGAACCAAAGAAAATCAGCATCAGTAAAGGCGAATTAAAGCACAATTCAGCTCGTCAGTCGTCCCAAGCATAAAAAGGGCAAATTTTGTCTACATACTGCAGTCACATCACTCGCAATCGATGGGCCTGATTCCGCCATTGCCTAAATCTCTCTGAAAACTCTGCAAGCCTGCAAGAAAGCAAAGGGTTGGTGAGCCGCGTTAACAAAACAATCAGTAAAATTTTGGAGCACAACGGTAAATATCCGCGTCCCCTCCGAACAGTAAACCCTAATCCCCGCGCCGATCACCAAATGCTACTGGATTCAAGGTACCAAGTTCAGATCTACCCAAAAATTCAGCGGATAATTTCACTCGCATGGACACGGATAACATCAGCATAGGCGTGTAAACACATCAAGGTCTTATTCTTTAATTGCCAAAATTCACAACTCACACCAGAATCAACCGACGAACAGCAGCGTACAGAGACAGAAAGGGGGGAGAAACAACCAAACAACCGTACCAATGTTCTGAATTTGGACAGAACGAAATGGCAGGAAAGGTCCCGAATTGCGCGAGATTGGAAGCGAAAAAAAGATATGTAAAGGAGGGATTTTTTTTACCGATGGAGTTACTAACCAGTAACTAACTAACCACTCCCCCCGCCGACGGCTGCGAGAGGAAAGGCGGATGGATCAAGAAACTGCGGAGAAAACCGGAGGACGAACAAGGCAAAGATGTGAAGCAGCGCCCGCATCATCCCCCTCCTGCCCTTTTTATGTAGTGCTGCTCCACTTGTCAGTTGTCAGTTGTTGTCATTAGCCCCTGTCTCTCTCTCAGAAAATATATTTTTTTATATGTCACAGTACTCACATGTCATACTATTATTTCTGTAAAAAAAATGTTAAAAGAGGTTAAAGACGATATTCAAGGCTCCACAGGAATTTGCATAAATTGGTTCAGTTTCCAGATAAATGGAGAAAAATTATTCCTTTAACAGCATTTGCTTGTATGGTGTGCAGTTAACCCAGTACATGTACATTTGACGGAACCCAACTCCTCCCAAATTCCGTAAGGTTTGATGATTTGATATTTTATTTGTTGCAAGTTCTTTTTAAAAAAACACAGTACAAACACATACTCCCTCCGTCCCCAATTATAAGTATTTTTTTATCCAGACACGGTCTCTGAGGTGCTACTTTAACCAACAATATATTTAAAAGTGGGATGTTTTAAATAAAAAATGTTGCATATTATGATAGTTTGTTAATGATAAATCTAGGAAACGTCAATTTTATCTTTTTTATTTTTTTGCTATCAATGGTTAAAATTAAAAATGTTTAACTTATTACTATGCTAAAAATGCTTATATTTTGGAATGGAGAGAGTACGTCCACAACGAGCACTTTCAAAAAACTGGGTTGACATATCTTGAAATTGACGAAGTCATCACGGATGCCTCGTTATCGACAATAATAAGCACATTTGAAAGACTAGGCTGATATATCATGAGATCGACGAAGTCATTATGGACGTCTTATTGTCGATAGGTACGTCATCTATTGCTGAAAGAATAAATAGCCGTAAATATAAGCACTCGTGTCAAATCTAGAATTTAAATTTTGGTGGACTGGTTCCACCAAAAAAACCTAGCCAATTGAGCTCCGCTCATTTCGTTATTCGGTGCCAGTTTGATTCTATTGTTACTTGTAACATAACATGTCAGGCCACCTAAATCTATGAAAATAGGTCAAAGGTATCAAAAATAATCGAAGCCTAATTTATGAAACATAAGAAAACATTCAGGTCTCTCAACTGCTTCCTAACCCAGTTGTGATCTTGTATTCTCTCGCGTTTTGCCATAAAAATATTGCGAAGAACCTTCGAAAATCTCGCAGAAAATTGCCCGGTGGAGAGGAAGGGCTCTGCTCGATCGCGCCGTGCGTTCTTTCTGTGTGCGGCAAACAGGGGGTCATCCGTTCTGAATTCTGATGCTCAAGTGGACCTCGTTGCAGACTGCAGAAACAACACAAAAGAGCTCAGAGCACACGCAGATAGTGCTGGTTGGTTGGTTGCTCGTGCAAATGTAAGCAATGACATCATCCCATCACCATTGGGGATTACAAAGTCGTGATCTGTTGTACGGAGTTTACTCATACATCGAAGTGGTTAGGGAGGATAAAAAAAAAAAACTACTAGAAGTATTGCTCTATGACTATCTGTCCAAGCCAGGTAATATGGCGGATCGATGGAGAGGGGGAGAAAATGAGAGAGAGGCTGCAGATTTAAGACCTGGAGAAAAGCACAGATTCTTTTTGTTGGTCTAATGGCAGATTTTGTCGAATCTCCTTGAATTCCCTGCGTTTGGTCTAATGGCAGATTTTGTCGAATCTCCTTGAATTCCCTGCGTTCAAACTTCTCACCGACACACACAAAATAAGGGAAATTTTTTATGTTAGTCTAATGGCCGATTTTGCAGATTTTCTGGCTAGTGAGAAATTGCTGTGAACAATGCCACAGCCTGTCCTCCCATTTCGGACATATTCTGGGCCTCCAAAGAAAAGCCCACGCAATTCGCGAGGGGAATCTCTCGCAGGCCGGGTCGTCTTCTCGCGCCAAACTCGCAAGTCTCTCCAACTCGCATCGCCTCCCTCTTCCTCCCTGAAGCTACTTGCAGACATGAGATAAGGTGGCTGTGCTCGAGCTCACCACCAATCTCTCCTCGTCCACCTCTTCCATCTCGGCCACCACCACCGATCGCCCCTCGCGTTCATGTCGCAGCCGGAGTAGCATCGCATGCGTGCAATGCCGTCTCCTCCTCCTCCTCGTACCACCATGTCGCTGATGGCCAGCCGGTGCTACTGCTGCTCCCCGTCGCCGCCGCCGCCGAAGCAGCGGAGAGACGCCGAGAGCAAGCAGAAGCAGCCCATCCGTAACTTATCGCCGCCGCCTTTCTCTCGCGGTTAATCCATAGCTTTACTCTGATTTGTGTGTTGCAAACAGTGCAGGCGGAGCGCGGCTGGCGGTGACGACGAGGAGGGCGCTGCTGGCCGCCGTCGTCGTCGTGGGCTCCGGCACGGCGGGGCGCGCCAGGGCGGCGGAGGACGACGGCGGCGGCGAGGAGGGGGAGGGGGTGGTCGGGGCGATCAAGTCGATATTTGACCCGAACGAGAGGACCAAGGCGGGGAAGGTGTTGCCCAAGGCGTACCTGAAGGCGGCGAGGGAGGTGGTGCGGACGCTCCGGGAGTCGCTGGGGGAGGACGACGGCGGCGACGTGGCCAAGTTCCGGCGAGGCGCCGACGCCGCCAAGGAGTCCATCCGGGAGTTCCTCGGCGGCTGGCGAGGCCAGCAAGCCGTCGCTGCTGAGGTTTGGTTCGCGCATCTCAACGTTATCTCTAATGCCAATTTCCCCCCTATTTTTGCAACGCTGCTAACCACATTCACACACCCAGGAAGTGATGGATCTAGGAAGAAATATAGACAAAGCTATAGCTCTCACTTCACATGTATATATGGTAAAAAGAAATTAATAAGAGCTCTAGGAATTTTATTGTCAGTAGTGAAGGCTGAATCCTCACCTACGTCCATTTGCTTATCGTTACTAACCCATAGTATTTTATGGATACACATAGCCCATGATTTATCTTCTAGCTCCATAGTTTAATTCCAATGAAAATCCTCCAAAATTCAAACTACCTCCGTCCAAAACACCTTACATTTGGCGACAAATTTTGAACCCCGAATCAGGACGGAGTATATTTCAAAGGAGGCTTGGAAGTGAGTTACGCCGATCAAATTAAAATAAATCTGAAAATTAACACACAAGTAAACGATCATGAAAAAATTCAAAGCAAGTTTGAACTCGAGTTCACTCACCTGGGGAACAGGAGATGGCATGATTTTAAGTAGCAAATTTGCAAACATCAGAACAGAGTTGCTTACTTGACGATTTGTTAACATAATTGTTTGCCTGCTCTTCCAGGAGTCATACGTTGCGCTGGAGAAGGCCATCAGATCACTGGCGGAGTTCTACTCCAAGGCAGGGCCATTCGCCTCGCTGCCCAAAGATGTCAAGGACAAGATCCTCGTCGACCTCAACACTGCAGACGCTTTTCTGTAGAGATTTATTTTCTTCTGTCAGAAAAAAAAAATGTATCTGCCAACAATCAACGAGTGATAATTGCATTGGAGCCAGCCTTCACTTTACCTGCGAAAAGATCGTTGGCAAAGACAGAAAAGAGCAGATAGAACATATGATTACAAGTAAATGCTTTCCAGTGTGATTATAACCTCGTAATCTTGACCACATCTCACCTGATCAGTAGTTCGATTCAGCGAACAAAAGCACCTTGCATCTGCATGAACACGAGGATAGATGCCATAACATTATCAGATTTACTTCCAACATGAGAGAACAGGTGGCATATCTGAGATTTTTTTCTGCTTGCCCATGCATTAGTGTCTTACAGATGAGATCTGGCTGCAAAAAAATGGGCTAGCAAAAACAAAGCTACTGTCACATAGCAGGTAAAGAAACATGTACGAAGATTTTGCGGCACACGTTGGCCTTTGGTACTAAGTTAACCATCCAGAAAAAAAACACGGAATAAAACTATCATCTCAGTTCTACAGGCTGACTTTACAGGTAAAGGTAAACCACTTAAAGTTAGGTGATCGGAGTCCAACACTGCACAGGTCGGTTTCAAGTCAAACCGAAACCAAAGAGTCAATTGAATCATCAATATTGAGCAGAACCGAGGTGCTGCTGCTCTGCAAGGGATCTTCAAAAACTCGCCCTCTCTATCCAGGCTACTTCTGCCAACCGACGAACCGCATGCCGAGCCAAAAGAGAATAATAGTAACAATGAAGGATCGGTGTGCTTCATGTCCTCAATAGTATCTGTTAATGCTTGAAACTACCAGGGTGCGCCTTTTGACAGGGACAAAATAATGCAAAGGAAGCATGTCAATCTGCAAAAGATATTCAAAATAGTTAGACAAACATAACGATATTGAAATCATAGAATTCAAATGTATGCGTTGTTCTCTAAGAACCACTAACATAAGTTTGTAGCCTATTGTTCATGTCATTAATCAATCATGTAATGCATTCCTATCTTCTCAAACAACAAGAAACCCAGTATGCCAGTTCAAGTTCTTCAAAGATTTGTAGAAGATGTCATGACATGTTTTGCAAAACAAGTGGGTATTCTGAGTTTTCAATTTATGGGTCATGCCATGAAAAGGAAAAGAGAACATGGCATAACATTACATGGATTATTGTGAAACATTACCATTGCAAGCACTAGCATCTTTGCTGTTGTCCCCATAATATGGGGCAGCCGAACCTTGAGTCTCAGCATTTGCAGAACAAAGAGAGTCTTCATTGGCCACATTGGAAGTTTTCCCAGACTCGAGCTCAGAGAAAACACCATCAACTGCACAAATGGCCATTCACCATTAAATAAAAGGGGGAGGAGAATAACTCATTGATATATGAGGGTTAAATTTTATGTGCTGACCTTCTTGAGAGCTTGAATTTTCCTCAGGTGAAGTTTTCTTTAGCAATGGCTTTTGAAGAAGACCTGTTCCAGGAAAAACTAACATGCTGGTAGACTTGACTTCTTGCTTTTCAGAAACATCAAGTGGACTAAATCCAAATTTAGATGTCCAGGTGTCCACAAGTTCAGCGATAGCTGGAATTATCAACTTCTCAACATTGAGGGAGCTGAGGATCTGAAGTGTAAATATCAGAATACGTTAGTACATACAGTACATAACAAATGCTCAAACAAGCAAAATGAAGTAAGCCCATATATAAACTATTATCAATGAGGTACGCAGACAGGCAAGCTAGTTTACTTATTCTCTTCAGAGCTGTAATACAAAGGCCAATGTATCATCCGACATATGTATTACAAATTATACCTTATAGAAAAATACTATCTAAGATGCTATTTTGTAAAGACCAATTATAGCATGCCTGAAGTAGTCAGAACCACATCAGAGCACTACAATTTACAAGCTAGAGTCTGTTATTGTTGCTACTTTTGTCACATATTTCAGCTAGCGACAAAAACATTGCATAAATTAAGAAGTTAGGTTTTGAGCAGTGCCTCAATGTCTTGAAACTAGACACAATGCAAATAGGATTTCTGCAATAAACAGTTGTCCTATATAATCACCATGAATCATGCCTAGATTTGGGCTTCAGATCAATATACCATTTCAATTCCATCTAGCAGTCGGCGGCACATCCCTTGACGCCGATACATATTCCGAGTACCAATGAATGGCATCTCTGCTAACTTGGTTCCATGTATTCTGTTTCAGGATAAGAGACCAAATAGAAAATCTTATTAGTGCCCAGCAATTCATTGGGAAAAACATTACATAAAAGTAACCATAGCGAGCCTATTTCATTACAGAGTTCAGGCAAAGAAAAGGCACAATGACTGTATACAATTGATTGCAATTAGTGCGTGTGCACTGCAATCAAAGCACTTGCAGTACTTGCAACCTTGCAACTGACACAAAACAACTCAGCTATGCACTAGACCATGATCAGTATATGCTGAGAACTAGTGATGGCGTGCATCTATGTTATTTTTGAATAGCACAGAGTTCAATCTAGATGAAATATATACACAGGACAAAGCATCCAAAAAGGGCAAGAGGAAGGCAACTCACCTGACTGATGCTGCGGCTATTATTTCATCTCCACGTTCCAAAACAAAGATATAAAACCCACGGAAGTCCATCCGAACAAAATTTGACCTACACATAGGCAAAAACAGGATGGCAATCAAATATCCTTCAAGGAATAAAATTTCCATTTCAACTTGTCAAACACAGAAGAAATTCTGCAACTATAAAATATATCATGGCCACTTCATCCGATGTCAACTAAAAATCATAAAATTAATAACGTAGTCCAGTAAATCAGCAAAACGTGAACTAGAAGGTTGATACAGTGTATACTAAACAGAAACCAAACAAGTCGCAGTATCACATACGTGTTCAGTTAAAACTAGCAATAGCCGGTAGATCCACAGGTCAATCATAAAAAACACTCACCGTGAGCTACTACGGCTTTATTTTCCTTACTAGCATTAATCACATGGTTTCATTTGGATACCTTTTTTATATGGAGCACATATAGCTGATGCTTCAGTGGGTAGGGACTTTTCTGTTGTTTTGGTGCATATATAGTTTAGATTTAGCATATACACCTTTAGATGCATAAATATGTTTATTTTGATTAGTTAAATCTCACATAAGGACACAATCCACATAAGCATATATACAGTGATTGAATACTCATCTACCACTCTTGAGTTAAAAAACATTTGATTATACCATATCATGCATTGAAGATGGAGAAAACAATGTTAAGGCTTTCATAAACTTTTACTTGGCTACAGTAGCATACTATTATATTAGGAAATATGCCAAAAGCTCAAAATTCCCACATTGAGCTGATGCATACACCAGATCCAAAACTCAGGATCGCCAAAAGGCTCATTAAAGAGTCATGCAGTGAACTAGATCGACACAAAATTCTCTTCAGAAATTTGCAGGACAACAGTGAACAGTGTCATATAAGCACTGGTGGTGATATGTGCACTAATTGCATACATAGTCAGCATGGTTACTTGCAAATGCACTCAGTTCTAAATGAATTTGCAGGTGTTCTAGCAAATCAGCCTAAATTATCCCATTCGTAGTATCATATGCTGGTGCCGTCACCAGATTGAATCTATAGCAATAATGTAAGATAAACTCCCACCATAGACCCACTCACCAAAAGCAGAAAGGAAGAAATGAGGGGAAGTGCGCGCAAAGAGTTACAAAGAGAAAACAATATCAACATCACAGAGGTTTCACAAGATAACCTCATAATTGCATGGAGTAATGTGAGCAGTGTAGAAAGAGTGGTGCATACCCACAGTTGTACACAACATTACGTATCAAGTTGATGCCAGTTCTTTGGTCAACAATAGGAAGAAAGCACTCATCCATTAATGAAAGAGCAACTGCAATCTTGGAGTTACACTCAACCCTCACATCCAAAGCAACAACTGTTTCTGGTACATTTTCATGAATACGCTGAATAATTCTGCATGAAAATTCTGGTTCAAGATCCTTCTTCACAGCAAGAAGATTACGCAATCCCTCAAACAGCTGCATCACATAAATGTCATTTCAGATCCTGTAAATCACTCTTAGTAACTCCATGGGTGGAGTGAGGTTTGAGGGATAATAAAAGACAAAGTTATCACGTGTCACTAAACGAGTTCAAATACAAGATGAACACAGTAACTTAATATATGTTTATGCGATTAGATTTAAAAGGCAAAAAAGCATACTAAAGGGATACAAAAAAGAATTGGTTCCATGCATTATAGTAAACATATTATTTATAGTCACTTCATTGTAAAATATGATTCTTTTTAGTTACCCTCATCATCCAAAGTGCATTACCTTTCCCCTATAATGAATATCACAGGAAAATAAACTATAGATATATCTTAATGACTGCATGAGAGCACTGTTGACAGATCCATAGATATCATTGCCGCCCAGAAATCTAATTGAAACCTAATAAGTTCAGTAGCACACCATCCTAAAACATCACTTGGTACAGAAATTCAGAACAAATAACGACCCGTGTACTTCAAATAGTAAACAGACACCATGTAAGATACAGAAAAAAAACTAAAGGAGAATTAAATGTTAATACACAATGTCAGTTGCTTATCAAGTAGAGCTACTTGGACACAAAAGGAAACAATAAAACTGACGAATAAAGGTGGCAGCATAAACCCTAATGCACTGCAGATATTTAACAGGTGAGTTTTGTTCTTATTATTTTTTGGTACCTTACTTTTAAGTTCAATCTTTTGGTTCGTGTGGTTTGACTTGGATTTCATATCTAGCCTACCCTAACTTAGCTGAAAATACAACAACCAGTTCTGAAATCATGCTCGGCGAAACTAGGAATGAAAAGGAACAAATTTTTTTATCAGTATTACCAGTCTGCAACTTTGTTGGCAGAATAAATCGCCTGCCTGACTGGAGACATTGGATGTGTTGGTAGTCTCAGGAGAGCAACCTGGGTGATCTACAGACATAATCATTGTGAAGAAATCAAAAACATTGTGTCAAAAAAACAAATGATTGGCAATCACGATATTTCAGTGAAGTTAATCAATAGTTAAACAAATTGTGCACGTATCTAAAGTACTGACACGCTATAAAAGGGAGTACAAGCAGAGATTACATACATTTTTCTTCGCACTGGGAACAAGTACAGAGTGAAGAGTCAACCTCAGCAATGTCTTGAGCATCCTGACTTGAATGTTCCTGACAAAATTTACAGGAGCACTTAGCACAACGCCAATCATCAGATGGAAGAGCCTGAAAATAAGAGGTTTATATCCATTAGAAAACACTGCATCAAATTATCAAGCCTTAGTGCAAAAAGAAATTGGAGATCACGTTATCAGGCATTTCAATCATCTCCTCTAATCCAGGAACCACAAAAATAAATACAGCAGACAAGACAAAAGTAAAAGACAGACTGATGTACTCGAAAGAATTTTCATACAGGTATTGCTAAAGTAAATATGGGTGGCATTAAGGAAATAGACTTCTATAGAGTATAGACCGCATTTACTTGCTCGATTTAAGTGCATACCTCAAGTTCTAGACAACTCATGTGGAATGTTGAGGGACATCCATCACAGCAGATCAAATTGCCTCCATCACCACAAATACCACATGTGTCATCATTGGGGTCATCAGTCTCAGTGCTAATAGGGAAAAAGTCCTGCCTTTCAGAATCAGACTGCTTATCCCATGCATTAATGAGACAATGCAAAAGGTCAGTGTCCAGCCCATCTACAAGAACATTTCTATAAGGTTTGCTGACTGGCCCGCCAGCGTGAGCCACAAATTCAAGTACTGTAAAGACCTTGCTGCAGCATCTGCAGTTAATTCCATCCCTAGTGGTTACACCTTCCAGTAAAACTTTGGAGTGGGTTTCATCCACACATTTCAGTTTTGCATTGATATCAATAATATCAAGATCAATCAACCAGGATAAAACTGTACGTTTCCATTCATATGGAACAAAACCGTTACTGCTGCTTCCACCATCCTTATTTGATCCACGAGCAAGTAGAGCACAACCACCTCGCTTTTTTCTTTCGCTGCCTAAATGCAACTTTCTAGAATTTGAAATTTTATTTTTGGAACCCCTTGAGTTGCGCTTGGAAGTTTTCTGCTTTTTCAGTAAACCATGTTTCCTCTTTTTCAACTTCTGAAGTTCTACTTTGGTTCTTCGTTTATTAACGACTATTCTTTTTAATTTGCTAAGGATTTCCTCTGAAACATGACTTTTCCCAGGGCTACCTACAGATTTCTTTGAGGGTCGCTGATCTTTAGCTCTGCCCTTTTTCTCAGATTCCATACCTTCAAGGAACACAGCATAAGCTTTTGTGACAGACCAGTAAGATCCTTTACCACTAGGAGGTATATACACAGAATCCAAGTAATTTCTGCCATTCCTGGGTCTCAGATCAATCGTCCAACCAGCATCTAGAAGCATGCCCTTGATATGATCACTTATTTTTTGTTTTTCTTCACGAAGACTTCCTGTATTTATCTGCTCACTTGGACCCGAAGATTTCAAACTGGAAGCCTTGACTTCCTTTCTATTGCCTTTGGGAGCTTTAACTTTCCTTGGTGTAGATCCAGCCCTTTTCCCAGAATATTTTCCTCTTTGATGATTTTTTCTCAGTATGATCGGTTCCTCAGATTCACTAGAATCCTCTTGTTTTTTGGGGACAACACCACCACTTCGAGTACGTCTTACATAAGTGTTCTTCAAGGAAGTATCACTGCCAGTTCCATCATCATCGGATTCATTCTGTGATAGCTTAGATTCGTTTTTATTGGAGCAATTCACAGATGTACTCAACTTAGCTGTTTGACTCTGATGTTGCCGTCTTGTCGACATACCTTTCTTACTTGAGCCACAGTTATTTCTGGTAAGTTTCTTTCCAGAAGACTTTTTTGGTTGCTCTAGCTCAGTGTCTGAGGATGTATCTCTTGCCTTCTTTAGGGATGGTATTGCAACTGGTGACTCTCCACTAGTTTTATCAAGTCCTGATTCCAATATCCTCTTCTTACTGGCAACAATCTTAGCGCCAACTGATAATATTGACTTCCGCACAGCGGCCTTGTTCTCAGATTTAACTCCTTCAGAATCTGTGAGCTCTATATCATTTTTATCAGTGATGGCTGAACTACAGATATTCTGGTCTAACCCAGAAACTGCATCTTCTGTTTTATTTACTATGCTGCCCCTTCTTGTGAGTAGTTGAGACTTGATATCGATCTTCATCTGAGTTTTTGATTCCTTGTTCTGCGTGATACTTGGAGGATCATCATTAGCAATGGCATCTGAGTTTCTTCGAGTGGTAACATTTCCTTTTAGTTTCTTCTTTGTATCAGTGTCACATTCTGCCACCCCTGTGTGATGAACTTTTGAGCGCACGGTGCTGCCCACTTTCCTTGTATAATGATGAACATCTTCCTTCCTTTCTTTGCTTTCCAAGTTAGCATCGTTTGTAGCACCTTCGCACATGCTAGCAGAAACCTCTCTCTGTCTAACAGTAGCAGACCTTGTAACTCGCTTCTCAAATCGAACCTCATCTTCAGATTTCACCTGCTTCGCTTCAGATGTTTTTCTAGTTATTGATTTTCTCCTTATAAAAACAATGTCAGGAGTTGAATCCCCCTTGGTTTCATTCACAGGACTGTCCATCCCCTTCTTTTGGTTAGTGCAATCAGTTAGCATAATGTGGTTATCAACTGCGAGCTCAATCCGAGAAATTTCAGCTTCTTTATGCTTATCGTCAAACTGGCAATGGTTCTCAACTTTCTGATCATCACTAGCACACATAACGGTATCCTCTTGCTCAATAGATTCTCGTCCACTTGTGCTTCTGCTTAAACCCATGCTCAATTCATCTCCATTTGCTGTAGCCGATGGGTCTATGACCTCTCCCTGGCAAAGCCCATTAACCCCCTTGTTTTCCTGGGAGTCATTGATGCCCCCAACACTTGTTCCACCTCCAGATTCATTCTGCTCCTCAGAAGGTGTAGACAGTTTGTCATCTGCCTTATCCATCTCACCATCAGATTCCTGAATGTCAGCGTCCAATCCATTCCCTTCAGCAATTTCAACCTCAGCAAGACCCAAACTTTCCACATTATTTGCGGAACACCTAACCGCCTCAACCACAGCATCGCTCACTACCGCACCAGTCACTTCCCTATCTTCCTCAGCATTGCAAGTATCAACTGTCAGCACCCCTCCTCTATCACCCTCTGCTATGATATCACACTGTTTCTTCTCCAAACTGTCACCCTTGCAAACATCCAAAGCCACACCCCCCGCTGTCTCAGCATCCACATGCATTTTCATGGAGTTGGACATCAAAATCCTCTTTGTGGAGGCCCCATTCTCATCCACGGAACCCCTTCCATCTTTCCTCTTCTTCCCCACCACAGTGAGCCCTCCACCAAGATCCACATCACCATCAATGGTAGAGTCGTCCACCTCCAAGGAGGTAGACTTCTCCAAATCCCTCATCGCTCCGTCTTTGGTCTCTGGCACCGGACTCCGCTTAGAACCGTTATGGCCCATACCAATTCCAACACCCTGTGCAAGACCAGAAACTCATCAAAATCTTAACTTGTTGTCATCAATTTCTCATAAAAACGTAAAGCTAAACTTAGATTCGAACAGCATGATCCACCCTAAACCCTACTTTGGATTTGGACATGCCTAATCAAGAAACTTAGGACAATGCAACATAAAACACATGAAATGGCCAAAATTAACCACCTCCTTCACTAAAAAGGAAACCCGAGCGGGTGATGAACTCCGAATAGATTATACCACCGAGCAGAACCACGATTCCAAAAAGGGGAAAACAAAATCAGAAACGAGCAACTCACACCCTCAAAAATATACAAAATCCAGCGGAATGGCTCTTGCTACAACACTCCCGCCTCACGCATGTCCCGGATCAGCAGATCGCGCGGCCGAGCACCCCTACCCCCTCGCCACCGCAACCGCCCCACGCAGCCTCCCCCCTCCACTCCACCCCCCACCTCCGCTCCTTCACACCCCCCACAACCGCCACCCCCGGAGCAAACCGGAGCGGCACCCTCCGGCGCCTCGATCCGGCCGCGGCGCGGCGGGGGACGCCGAATCCGGCGCCCAATTCGGCGACGCGGGGGTCGGAGGAGGGGGGGAATTGAGGGGGAAGCAGGAGTACGAGACGAGACGAGAGAGAGAAGAGGCTTGGCTCCTCGAGTGCTCGCCCTCGGCTTTGGTTTGGTTTGGGTTTTAATCCCTCTCTCACCTTCTTTTCTTTTAAATCGGAGGAGAAGGGTTGGGGTGGGAGGGGGTTTGTGCTGCGTGCTGCGTGCTGCAGCCTTGTCAGTTTCCGGCGTGGTATGGTGAAGTGTGGGGGAAGGAGGCCCGGATGACACGCGAGTCTCGCGAGTCCGGGTTTGGCGGTGGTAACTGGCGGGGGTGGGGCCCACGGATCAGTGAGACCAGCGCGAGGGCTGCGGCTGCGGCTGCGGCTGCGTCAGCGTCACCCCGGTCCGGTGGTTTTCGTGCGGGTTCGAAGCGCGAGGAGAGCCGGTGGAAGAGGGGTGGAACTTGTTTGGTTTTTGAATGTTTGGGTTGCGGATTTGAAGTTTTCCCTCCACTTTCTTTCTTTGGTTGTTCACTCTCACGGGCCACAGCGATGGTATCGATCGTGTATATTCGTATGGCTTCTGGATGCTTTGGAGCCTTGAGGTTCGATGTCTATGTGGATGTGATCCTGAGCTCTTGGAAACCGATGGTGGGAGTGACCGGTGGTGGGACTGGGAGTGACCCTCGTAGTCCATGCATTCGAAGCGGTAAATAGTTAAAAACGATGTGACAATTTAACGATTGTTTCTTCTTTACGTATTATTGTTTGGCGTGGGCGGGAAAGAGATAGAGACGAGTAAATGAAGTGGAGCTATGACTTATTGTTTGATTCGTTTCTATCTTTGGATGTGCTCGCATTATTTTCTAGGTGATCATATTGATATAATAGTATTAAATGAGGTGGAGTTATTCACTAATTTGTTTCCTTCCCTGTATCTGTTGGCATTATTTTATGATTGGACGTATTAATGTATTAAATGATGTCGAGTTATTTTGTGATTTGTTTCTTTCTTTGGATGCCATGGCATTATTTTCAAATTGAACGCACTAATGCACTACAAGTAAAAGAAGCGGAGTTATTATCTATTTTGTTTGTTTTGGTGGTTGCACCAACATTATTTGCTAGTTCATCAGTATTGAAATTACTACAAGTAAATGGAGTTATTGTCTTTTTTTATTATTTTTTTGGTGGTTGCACCAGCATTATTTGCTAGTTGATCAGTACTGAAAATACTGCGAGTAAATGAAGTGGAGTTATTGTCTTTTTTTAATTATTTTGGTGGTTGCGCTAACATTATTTGCTAATTGATCAATATTAAGAATACCACTAGTAAATGAAGTGGGGTTATTGTTTAGTTTGCTTCTTTCTTTGGTTGCCCTAGCATCGTTTGCTAGTTGGTCATGTTAATGTATGCTAGTAGGAATGAACAAAACTAGAATTTGATTAATCGGATTAAAATCCTTTTTTCTAGAGCTAAGGATAAACAAGCACGATGGTTTCATTATACGATTATCCCAGACTAATATGATGCGTCTCCTAGTTTTTGTCTATATCTAAATCTGCCCCAAGTTATAGCAAAAAGTATCGACTGCTCTATTGAAATTGAAATTCAGCAATGATAAAAGGGGTAGCGTATGAGACCTAAAAGTTGATGGACGCGGAGACAAGAATTTAGACAGGTTTGCTACTCCTGTTTAGGGATTGTATCCGCCGGGTGTAATATTGATCTTACGATCTGATTGTGGTTATTTGTGTTCATGCTCTTGAAGAGCTCCCTGCCCGCCTTACATAGATTGGGGGCAAGATTACGAAGGAGGAACCTAGCCGGATACGACATTAGTTTCGTAATCTATTATATGATAGTATCCGGTTAGAACTACGTACTTGCTTTAAGATACAAGGCAACAGTACAACTGAGTCATACAATATGTAGTATTACATATTGTATGGATCCGGTCCAGCTACTATCTCTAGTTAAATATAGAAACCGTGTGGGTATCCGGTACCCATATTATCTACAGACTTTTTAAGTTTTAGTATATACGACATTATGCTGATTAATAATAAGACATGCAACCTTCAAGTTAAAGAAGATATGAGTGAATATTCTAAAGTGTGCGGTATTTGTAAAACTCGTTTATCTCTTGTGCATAGCAATAACCTCAAATTCTACCGTACCACATTTATAAAGTGTTTAAAATCAAAATGAAGTAAATTAGCCCAGTGCATGACCTTCAAATCGCAACCTTATGAAACCCCTTTCCTAACCCAAAATAACTCTCGGCCTTAGCTCCTACCGTCACTCCCACGTGTGCCGAGCTTGCGCAGCCAACGCATTCAGGACCTGACACGTACGTAGTTCCACGTGTCCTTCTCCACCATGTCACGCCGGCTGCCACCACCACGGTATAAAATCTTGCGGCATTGCACGGGCGCGCGCCGCGCGCGAACGCGAGAGCCATGGCGCAAGTTCAAGCCCGACGACCAAGAGGAGGAGAATGCCAGGGTCATCAGGTAGTACAGCCTGATGGCGGCGACGGCGACGCCGAGCGGCGGCTCGTCGCCCCGGCGGACGCCTCGGGGCAGGCCGCGCACGGCGGCGGCCCCGTCGTGGAGGTCGACGACGCGTACGACAGCAAGGTCAAGATCGGCGAGGCGCTGGAGGCGGCGGCGAGGGCGGTCGGGGACCAGCCCGTGCGCGGGTCCGACGCGGCGGCGATACGCGCCGCGGAGGCGCGCGCCGGCGCGGGCGCGGGCGTCGTCCCCGGCGGCGTCGCCGAGCAGGCGCAGGCGGCGGCGGACGCCAACGCCGGTGCCCCGCCGCCTGCGGAGGACAAGGTGATCACCATCGGCGACGTCCTCGCGGTACGTCTCGTGCAGCATCGATCAACCCGCCGCGCCTTCTATTTGCACCTGATGATCTCACTCGGCCATGGCATCTGTGCCTCGTTTCTAGTGGAACGCGACGGCGACGCTGTCGACGGAGAAGGCGGTGACGGCGGAGGACGCGGCGGCAGCGGCGGAAGCGGAGGTGGAGAAGGACCCCGGCGAGGGGGCCAGGCCCTACGGTGTGAGCGCGGCGCTCACCGCGGCGGCGAAGTACAACCGAGAGGACGCCGAGTGCCAGTCGAAGAGGAGCACGCGGCCACGGGCAGCCGACGAATGTACTCCCGCTTTGGTCGAGCAGTTCGATCGAATCTAGCGAATTTAGCATGCGTTTGATTATGTATTAGTGCGCGGTTTGCCGAATGCTAAGCGAATTTACGAATCCAATAAAATAATTAAGCATGCGTATTACTAACACGCAAGAATTATTAGACGTTTTTTTATCGTAAAGAAATGAAGAATTACAGGGCTGCAAATAAATCGTATTGGCTACTCGAGGCATGTTGCCCGTTGCGAGAGCGAGACCAGTGTCACCGATTGGCACGACGTGCCACGCTCGAAAGAAAGGCGGTTGGGAGCGCCGAACTTGGCATGGCAGCACACCTGCACACGGCGCCACGGCGGTGGCATGTCGTGTCGGCCGCTCCCAACATGTCTCGCGCGCGCCTTCCAAAAATTCTGTTTCATGGCACGTTGCACGTAGAAAATGGGAAAGTGGTTTTATCCCTTAAGATATCTCCTCATATACTTACGGATAGCTCCTTATTCTTTACATATTATCTAAATACTTCACCTTTTCATATTATAAATCTTATAACTTTTCTTAGTTAAACTTTTAATACTTCACCTTTTCATATTATAAATCCTGTAACTTTTCTTAGTCAAACTTTTAAACTTAATTATGTTTTAATCAAATTTATAGAAGAAATATAATAAAATTTTTAATGCAATACAAACATATTATCAAAATATATTTAATGTTAAATTTATTGAAATTTAGTGTTATAAATTTGCTAATTTTTTTGAATTTGATTAAAATTAAAGAACTTTGATGAAGAGAAAAAATGACCAATAATATAAAATGGATAGAGTATTATATAAACAATTATCAATTTTTAGAAAAGAATAATAAGAAAGTTTAATATAAAATATATCATTCACATATATGCAACTTCAAATTAAACTTCTAAAATTATAAGAAAAAAGTACATCAATATTATATGATATTATATATTTATAAAATGTTCCTTCTAAAAAATGATATATTTTATATTAATTTATTTTTTAAAAAATATATCTATTTAAGCGGTATGTAAAAGACGAGGCAAAAGATGAAAAATCCATCTCCATCTCCATCTCTTTCAGCTAGCTAACGCAGCAGCACAACGCTCACTGTGCATGCAGTCCGTGAAGTGGCTCGACCACTCGAACTTACCAGCTAGAACCAAAACACGCCGCATCTGCCATACCCATACCCTCTCGCTGGTTACCCCTTTCAACGTGCCATGTCCCGGCCACCTGCGCGCTCTGGTGTAAACCCCCCACGACGCCACGTACTATCGGTCTCTCGCCCCGCGCCCTCACGTTGTCACGTACAAATACTCTCGTCGCGCCGCGCGCCACCTCGCCGCCGAGGCACGACGCGCACTTGCGCCACGAGAACGTGTCACGTCACGTGTGTTCTTTTGACGCTAGCGAGCTAGGCAGGCATGAGCCAGGGGCAGCCGAGGAGGCCGCCGCCCGACGGCGGCGGGGACCGGCCGGTGATGTACGGCGACGTGTTCGACGTCTCCGGCGAGCTCGCTGGGCAGCCCGTGGCGCCCAGGGACGCCGCGAAGCTGCAGTCGGCCGAGGAGGCCGTGCTCGGCGAGGCGCAGAAGGGCGGGCCCGCCGCCGTCACGCAGTCCGCCGCGGCGATCAACGCGCGGGCGGGGCACGTCGGGCGCGCGCAGGTCACCGGCGCCATCGCGGACGAGGGCGTAGCCGTCGCCGTCGCCGAGTCCGAGCTCCCCGGGCGCCGCGTCGTCACCGAGTCCGTCGCCGGGCAGGTGGTGGCGCGGCTCGTCACCCCGCCGCGGGTGGTGGCCACCCAGCCGTCCGGCGCTCTGGATAAGGACGCCGTGACGATCGGCCGCGCTCTGGAGTCCGTGGCGGCCGCGACCGCCGCGGCGGCGGGCAAGCCGGTGGACCAGAGCGACGCGGCGGCCATCCAGGCCGCCGAGATGCTCGCCACGGGGCGCACCGTCACCGTCCCCGGAGGCGTCGCCGCCGCGGCGCAGGCTGCGGCGGAACACAACGCCGCGCCCGCGGCGCGCGACGAGGACAGGATCAAGCTCCGGGACGTCCTCACGGTGCCTTCCGCGCGCTCGGCGATGCCAAGTCCGCTTTCTTTTTGAGCGTACAGCAGCTATAGCTAACCTTGGATGGGGTGTGTGTGTGCACGCAGGGGGCGAGGGGCAAGCTGCCGGCGGACAAGGCGGCGACGAGGGAGGACGCGGAGAGGGTGGCGTCGGCCGAGGTGCGGAACAGGCCGGACATGGCGACGACGCCGGGCGGCGTGGCGGACGCGGTGACCGCGGCGGCGCGGCTGAACCAGGAGCGCCCGGCCCGTAGCTTTTAGCGACATGTGTTTACGGTGCTAGTCTATTTTTCTTTTGTTTTCTTTCGGTTTTTTTATGAGCAAAATGTGCGTGCTAATATGTTCTATACGATGAATAAAACTTTATATGTAGCATGTACTCCGTATAAGAGTGTCGTCGCATGTGTTGCCGTAATCCAGAGGGCTAGTGCTAGTAGTTTACATCGATCATATTCGACATTAATCACTACTCACTAATAATCGATGTTCCAGACGAAGCAGCAAAATAATACATATAATAGTCATTAACAAATGCTTATATATATTAAAAAAACGGAGGGATTACTAGTTACATAATCCTGACAATCTATTAAGCCATATGTACTGCCAATAAGGGCAGATGTAATCACTCATTAGTGTATATTCACCATACGCTGTGAAAATTGAACTCATTGACCAACAAGGTCTCGCCGCTGCAAGTATTACAAAAGAACAATTCGTTGAACTTTGCATTTAACTTTCTAACAACAGTTGTGCACTGCCTTCTTTTTAACTTGAAACGGAACCAGTGACTAGTGAGACACATCTACAAGGGGGTCGGTGGTGGAGAATGCACTTTGAGTTGCAACTTGCAAGAGATTTTACTCTTTCAATTTGATGACTCTAGACATACGCGACTAGCTTGTTGCAGCATCTAAACATCTGTCAGAATTATCGATGATACAATCATGACATACGCGAGGAAGAAGAACATGACAATCTGGATGAAGAACTTGGGATTGTCCCTCAAGCTCGGAGCGGCCACTGATCTACTGCTTGAGAATACAAGAATAAACTCAGTTATGTACAGTCGGTGATGAGCTAGGTGTGATACAAAATGATGCATTGCAGCATATCTTACCTTGCAATGCGTTGTGAAAGCCGATGAAAGGGTAGGCTCTGTATGAAGACCACGCCTGGTCCTGTGAGAGATGCTGTAAGCTGGTTGCTTACCTGCATAGGCCGACGGTTCATCAGTGTAAGGAAATTAGTTATTTTCAACAAGAAACTTTAGTTGATAGGCAGTAGGGGGGACGGATGTACTCACACTAAAGACTACTCTTCTCGGTTGGTTAGGGGTCTTCAACTGAAAGTTGATGGTGGTTGTCATAGCCACAATACAAGCAGCGTCAACTGTAATCACCTCACGAGGGGCAAGAATTTTCTGCATGACTAGCAAAAGTGAAGAGCAAAATCTGCCAGAGTTAGGGGCTTTGTTGGCCAGGGTTTAAAAATAACTTGCTTGTGTCAAAACAAAAACAATATGAGTTCAAAAGGTTCCATGCTAATTTGAAACAAATCGGAGATTTCATACTTCACTATCTAACTTATGACAGAATATGTAAATATATAGTGAATTGGATAGTGCCACAAGTATTGCCAATGTTGACAACATTAAAATCATGCCAACATAAACTGTGGCATCAATTTTCCAACCATATTATGTTCCTTCAGCACTAGATAGTATATATCCTCAATGCATCCTAAAAATTTTACAGAACATCAGAACCTAGCTCCTAATTATAGTATGAAAAAAAATATATTCTAGTATTTACTCCATAGATCAGAACAGTATTGCAGTTTCAAATTCCAAAATCCATCTCCATGAAATGAATTATACCTGATCCACCACCAACAAGGAAAGCCATCCCTTGACCCCTAAGCTTCTGTTTGAGGATCACCTGTAGAGGGAATGCACATCTTTCAATTCCCAACAAAAAGTTAACAAGTAATAGCTTGCAAAGAACTAACAGGTCCCACATGATCTCCAAATCAGTAAGGTACCTAAATAATTAGTTAATTACCCTACCTCTGCACCAATTTCAATGTTTCGCGGCCTCTGCTCAACTGTACTTGTGACTGACACATCATTAACTGAGCAGAGAAAAGCATCTGCCTGAAAGGACAATAAGGTAATATGAGGTTTCTGTGATTGTTTTACGCCAAACAACTAACTTCGCACATAACTTACCTGGCAAAGAAGTTCTCCACCAAAGTTTGCTAGATCCATCTGTAATATAATAAACATTTTCCATTTATGACTAAGAAAGCAGGTTGGTCAATAATATAAGTACCACTTTCCATAAAATTTAATATGAACACTGAACCAGGTATTCATTTTCACGGAAGGCAATGGTTTGCTGAAATAATATGATAACATCACATCTAGTCATCCAGAACCTACATCTCATGCAGTTTACTAGATTAACTCATACACATATTATCATGCTAGCATGCACATCACACCTCATTATTAATTGCTACAGGACCAAATTCTAATGTCTGTGGGCAACTTTAATTGGTAATCGTACAAAGACACAAACTAATAGCGCAATGAACTGTTGACCTTTTTATCTATAGGTAAAACATATGGTTCAGATTGGAAACAACTGAGTGGTGGAGAGTGCATTTGAAATTTTGAACAAAAGAATGACGCAAGTCCTCCAACAGTCTAAATTCCGAATCATAATTATAGAGAAACGATGGGAATTTGTCAGTTTGTCACTAATAAGATATGTAATATTTGCTAATTGTAAGAGGCCAACAGTGATGATTACCCATGAGCAATATGTAGTTTTGTACATTAAGTAAAGTAATGGCGCAGAGAGTCAAAGCTAAGCTACAAGTAGGTAAAAGATGATACTAGGGATTTAAATGACATAACGACTCTATTTTCAGAAAAGATACTAACAGGCAGTATTCTCCCAGGAAATGGTGCAGAAATCCCAACATAACCATCATCAGAGCCAGGGTTGAAGAAAACACTGCTGCTTATGCTTTTCCCAAAAATCCACTGCCACACACCTCCATCATTTTCAGGCAAGTAGTTGTTGTCCGTTTGAATATTACCAGACATGTAGCACATTGTACCTGAAGAATACAACAATGATGAAAGCTACACACTAACAATCTCTAAGAACATCACAGGATTCAGAGAAGCCATATGACAAGCACTAGCAGTAACAACTGCATACATGTTTTTTTCGAGGGAGTAGAGCAGGAACTCTGCCATTCATTTGAAGAAGACAATTTGAAATGTTTACAACAGCAGTTTTGGATTTACTATTACAATAACCGCATACATGTATGTTTGGCTCCATTGCCTATCTATGAGCATGTAAATCCTTGTCCAAATTTAGGTACTCCTGGGTAGGTAAAGGAACCCACATAACCCCTTAACTTACTAGGATTTTCAGGACAAGTTACAGTAAATTGCACTACAAAACCATGATAATAATGAAACTATTCATACATATATTAGATTTATCTGGTTTTATCATAACATACAACTAAAAGTATGGTGGTAATCTATAATTCTGCAACTGATCCCAATTATTACAAAGTTAACCTTAAAAACAACAGGTAATTCAGCATCTGAAACAAAGAGTATTGATAAATCGGGCATGCTGCATATATTTCAGCTGCAAAAGAGAAGTTCAATCAAGTTACCGGAGAGTACCTGGTTTCACGGTCAACTTTTCCTGTGACTTAACCATCACCTAAAATATCATTTCGACACAACAATTCCGAATGAGCAGGGTTCGATTCCTCTTAAGGATCGAAGATTAAGAGCTAGCAAACAAGAATCACCAGGAGCTACCTGCAGGACCTGCACATCGCCGCCGGATATCTGGAACGCCGTCACAGATCCTTCCTGGCTCTGAAACCAACACACACGATTCAAACCAGGTTAGATTAGAGGGGATTCCAATCGGCAATCAAACGCTACGGATCGGGCGGATCCAGCCCGACGAGCTCGAATCTAGCCCTAACATCTACGCGGGGATGAGACCAGACCGTGTGTGCGAAGGGAAAAATTGAAGGATCAGATCGTGCAGCGGAGGAGCCCCACCTGGTAGACGTAGGGCTGGAAAGGCGTGGAGAAGAAGGGCGCGGCCATGGCGGGTGTCGGAGCCTTCCGGAAGCTTCTAGAAGCGATCAGTGAGAGCCGACTCGGAGCGTCGTCGTCGTCGTCGTCGTCGTCGTCGTCGGGTTCGAGGGAGGCGGAGTTGCCATTCGACGACCTCTCGGGGTCCTTCCGGTTCAGGGCTTAATTTCGAGAGTTTTTTCTTTTCCTCTTCTTTTTGCAGTCATACGACGTGGGATTATCTGGGCCGTCGATCGAGTTCTGAATGGTGGGTGATGCAGGGGAGGGGCTTGCGTGGCTGGTCTCGTGGACACTCTGTCCCTGTGCACGTATATGTCCGTGTCATGTTGGCCGGTATGGCCTGGCACGACTTGGCAGTTGGCAGGTTAATGCTAAGGTGAATTTTTGGGATTGTTGTTTTCTCTATGGCTTGTTTGGCAACTTGAGGGAAGGGGATTGGGAGTTTACACGAGGGAATTGATGGTGAGATTAAGATGGGAATTTGATTTTTCATCCCAGTCTCTTGTTTAGTAGAGGTGGTGGAAATTGATAGGAAGTTTAGTTAGAGATTAAATCATTAATGAAAACGGATGGCTGAGATTTGTTTAGGCGAAGTAAAGGATGAATTCCCTCCCAATTACCTGCCCCTACCAGGTATTGAAAAGGAGGAAGTTCATTCCTCAATCCCCCATCCCCATCCCACCAAAATTCCTATGTCCCCTAACCAAACAAAACAGTTAATAGCCTCACCCCTTTAAACTCTCAATCCCTCCTAGAAACTCCCTCCAACCAAACAGACTGCTAGGGTTTTTTTTTACCCTTATCCACCACAGCACACGAATTTATTCCCGTTTAATGCATCTTTTATTGTCGTCATAAGTTGGTACTTGTAGAGTCGTAGTTGAGTTCTACTGTAAATGAAAAAGAATACGAAGGTTTTTGTTAACACCTAAACACAAAATAGGAAATCATTACCAGAGTTTGAAAGGTAAGTTTCTTTCACATGACCGGTCTGACCGACAACTTGTGGTTGGTCAGATCAGATGAGTCCAAGTCCGAGTCGAGTTTCATTGTTTGGTAATGTATTTTTTTTCAAGTCCTAATTGATCTCTATCTCGAGTTCGTGGAGGAGTGTTAACAGTGAAATTTGGTAAGCCCGGGGTAGTCATCGGCTTAGAGTCAGCATCGGCTTTGAGGTCCTGAGATTAGCCGATGAGAGTTGTCAAGTCGTCAGTTGTCGGATTCTTGCTATATTCGGTTAAGGGAATTGATCTACTAAATGAAGCTTATCCAGAAGAGACCGAGTTCAAAGAGAATGCGGCATGGCAAGTTATCTATTAATTAGGAATAGTTTGTTAGTTTCCTTTTATCTTTAGGAAAGTGTGTTTAGTGTCCTATAAGGACTTTATCTTTTCCTTTTATCTTTAGGAAAGTTTCTTTCTTGTCCGACAAGGACTTGTATCAACCCATGGGTATAAATATGTACACCCGGGGTCTATGTAATCTATCTTCACGATCAAAACAATTCGGCGCATCGCCACCCTTTTTACTTCTACTTTTGTTTTTACGTTCCGGCGGAACTTGGCACTCGACGCGGGGCTGCATCGTCTTCGATCTTCGGCGAAGGGATAAGTCCAATGTTCCGCCGGTCCAGACAATTGTATCGTCTACGTCGGCGTCGTTCAAGGCTGCACCAGGACATTCGACCTCTTGGATTACTCTAGTTTGGATAATATATTTGCCTGGCTATTTATCATATGTCTATGTTAATCTAGTCCTAGCATCTCAATTTAGCTCTATGGACTGTCTCTCGCTTTAGGGTTTCTGCCGGTATCGGCTAAATCGCCTTGCTAGATTAGATTAGCCTAGACATCTACCACCCTGAAAATCAGTCAACGGCTTAATTGTCTAGATATTATGTTTCTTTTCATACTTAGTGCTGCATCAGTTGAGTTTGATCTATTAAATCGTGCTTAGAACCATAATCTCTAGCCTGCTTCTTGATTGCCAATAAGGGTTTCATCGGGGTTTCAGCCGGTGAGTTATCTAGACGTTGCATCGGCTCATAAGGATTGCATATACATATAAGTTGGATTTAGCCGATGACAACAAAGGTTTCGCTGTTTAATCTAATCTTGTGGATTTCATGACATCGGACCTCCAGCCGATGTGTGCTTTACCCTTCGGATCGATGCTTATTTATCATATTATTATTTGCCGATTGGTTTATACTGGATTATATTGTTATTTTATTACATCATCATCAGCCGATTGCCTTTATATCATTATCTATATTGGACATATAGCCGATTGCTTAAACCCTATCGCTATCGGCTGGTATCGGCATCGGCTATTATCGGCTATCGGCTGGAACTACTCCATCGGCTTGTCAACCATCGACTGTTTTGATCTACTATTTGCATATCTTGTCAGTTACAGGATCAAACTGACTGGTACGCCCGCATCTCATCAAGATTTGGACCTGCACAGGAGCTAAATAGATCTCCCAGGCCGGTGTGTCCGTTTTTTCGTCAACAAGGAGATCTTATAGAAAGCAATATCAAGCGCTTTATAAGGGTCAATGCCGGTTCAATTGAGCACACAATCTGTTCTCCAGCACAATTAGTCAATTGAATCATTTTTTCAATGTCGCATGTACCTTCTGCCTAATTCTAGCCTAGTGTTTGTCCTTTTTTATCGATTTGCGCTAAATGTCATCTATCCTCGCCGTGAGAATACAAATACCCTTTTATAAACCTTCTGTTTGGCCACGAGACATGTGTTTATCCATGTTTCATCTAAATCGCCTTCGCTACCTGATTTAATCTTACAAAACTCATCATGATTTAGCTTTGTTTAGATTGAGGTGGTTGGCGATTCTATGTCACCGTTGACGTATAGGGGTTTCAATCGTATTCTGTGACTTGTTCAAAAAAGTTGCCAACAACTTTGAATCCTAAAAATATGGTAACACACATCGAGTGAGGTATAGCTTTGAATCTAACTAGGTGAAACCCCGCGCATTGCTGCGGAAATTTAGTATGACAACAATAAAAAAAAAGTGTAAGGTAGCTAGATAACATCAGATTAAGTAAATTAATGTGGTTTATGATAATTTAAATTTAAATAGTATGTAGAATGGAGATTCAAACGTAAAAAGTAAAGTGGTATGACTTTATGGAAGAAGAAAAGTAGGGAGATAATTTGGACCGAAGATTAATCATCTAAAGGCTAAAAAAATTGATTTGATATGACTTAATTAGAGGAAAAAAAGGAGAAATATAATTTGGAACATAAATTAATCATTTAAGCACTAACTAAGTGAGGATGAACTATATAAGTATATAGGATATCATAAAACATAATAAATATATACATTGAAACATTATGTGAATTATGTTGGATGATAATTTCACATGTTTGTATTTGAAAAGCTCTTAAATTATAAAAACTATAAAAATATAGCATGTTTGCATGATGTTTAAATGTGATGATTGTTAGTGGATGATGATGATGTGAAATCTTGTTAGTGAATGATGATGTGCCATCTTTGCATGTTAAGTTTAAGGAGCTAGTGGGGGATAACTTTATAGTAAGATATGATGTCTCTGTACAAAATGTAACGTGTGAGATATGCACTTCTTTCTAATAATATAAATCCAACTACATAAAACCCAACGGGATTAGGCATTAAAAAATCTACTATATATAAGAACGCTATACATTTTACTCATCCAACCCCTTTATGGCAGTATGCTTCAAGCTTCTATCGGTTAGCAAGTTCCACTTCATCTAAGATATAATTAAAATTCAAGACAACAAATGGGGTTGATACATATCATGCTTTGCCACACTCGGTTAGAAGGTAAGAGAGCTACAAGAGTGTCTTAAGGAAGGGCTAATTTTTAAAGTGTATTAACAGATTGTTGGTAACTCGATCATACTTTTTCCTAAGTTGCTTTAGTTTGGTATGTTTTCTCTTCTCTTCATATTTTTCTTCTGTTGTTAGCAGAGAGGTGTAAGTGTAATCCCTTAATTTAATATATATAACACACGTCTTATATAAATATCGGTAAAAAAACATGATAGAAGATGAACATTAGCATCCCATATCATTATGTCTTCCTCACTTGAGATCATGAAACATGAACCACCCCTATTCAGTTTATTCAAATAACTGGAATATGCATCTCTCTCAGGAAACATGAACTGCCCCTATCAAGTTTATTCAAATAACTGAAATATACATAATGCTTAACACATATGATAGTTTAATTAATATAATATAACTGTCGATAATACTATGCAAATGATTGTGCTTTATTCTTATCACCGTACTATACAAAAGATCAATGAAATAAAAACAATTGTCTTTAATATGTCCGGCTATACTTAAAAATAAGTTATATCGTTTTTCAAAAAGTAGTAAAACTACATTTTGATCGCACCTTTAGCGGGGAAACTTGTTGCTAATACCGGACAGAAGGATTGAAAAAAGAAAGATATAATTATCTAAACACAAATAAACAAGGTATTGCGATTTATTACGTTTAAAATTAAGAGTTATGATAACTATATTTTGTTGTATGCGAAGGTTTTATAACATACGTCGTGTAATGTTGACTCGTTGCAATCCAAAACTTATAGCAATATCAAATGTTAAAAGGTCCATTAGATTGTTTGGACCTTTTGTTTATTTATTATCATTATTATTATTATTATTATTATTATTATTATTATTATTATTATTATTTAGAAATAATGTAGATATGTGATAAGGTCTATATCTTTTCAGACTTACCTGGTCCACCATAGACTGCCACATCACAAATCCTACGTGTCGTCCTCCGATTCGACCTCTACGACACCCAAAATCCCTCTCTATGTGTGACGTGGCGGCCGCGCCGTGACAGCTGGACCGCGACGTGGCAGACCAAGTCCAGCCAAGGCCCAACCGGCCCATATCCCAGCATTAACTCGTGTCCAGTTTTAGCCAAACTCACCGTGTACATACGTACGTACGTTACGTAGACACATACATACATACGCCCACCGTATATGGTATTGGTAGAGTAGAGATCCGTAGACCTGACCACCAGCCTCCCCCACTCCACCCAACGGAGAGAGAATACGGCTACTCCCATACTCTCTCTCTCGCGTCGCGTTCGTTGGCTCGTTCGTTCCCCTCCTCCTCCTCCACGCTGCTCCACCTCTCGCTACGCTTCTTCGCTGGTAAGATCGCACCAACCCAATCCTGAATCCTCCTCCTCCTCCCCCCTCGTCTCGCCGATTGCTGATCTCGGATCCGTTCGTTTGGTAAACCCTAGATGGCTTGATCGCGCAATCGCTCGGAGCAAAGGTGTGGGGGGCGCGCGAGGAGAGGGGATCGGGTGGAGGCTTCAATTCAATTCCGTCAATTCGTTTGCGCGGCGCCCGCTGCGGCCCGTGCTTGTAGGCAGCGGCGGCGGCGGAGCGCTCGCGGCGGAGCGGCGTTGTGGCTGGGGAGATGGTGAAGAAGAAAGGCAAGTATAGCCCCGGCGCGAGCGGCAGCGGCAGCGGCGGCGGCAATGCGGGAGGAGGCCCCCGGCCCGGCGGCAGGGAAACGGTGGTGTGGTCCGAGAAGATGAACGAGTATCTCATCGACGCGTTGCTGCACCAGCAGGCGATCGGGAACAGGGGCGAGGGCAGGTTCCATTCGTCGGCCTTCGATAGCATCATCTCCGGTGTCGCCGAGAGGTTTGGGGTGACCATCGATAGGTCAAACATCAAGAACCGTCTCAAGTCCATCAAGGAGAACTTCCATGAATGCGAGAACCTCTTCCAGAACCAGAGTGGCTTTAAGTGGAGCGCGATGAACAAGAAGTTTTATGCTGACCCAACTGTTTGGAGGGAGTACATCGAGGTCTGTTTATTTTTTGTTGTCAATCAATCAGCATTGCTGAAATTTCTCGAGCTGTTGTGAACTCTTTCCTTTGATCTTGTAGAGGAAACCGGAAGCCAGGAAATGGATCAACAAGCCCATTGATCATTACGATAGGTTACTAGAGCTATTCGGTAAGGATAGAGAAAGATGTATAGCTTCTGGCAGCCCAAAGAGTCCGCCGGCAAAAAAGGCGCGAAGAGACCCACCAAAGGAGAAACCTCAACGGACACCAACAAATGGTTTGGTGTCACCCATTGTCAAAAGTTTGAAAGAAATGGAATCTCAACGGACACCAACAAATGTTTTGGTGTCACCCATTATTATCAAAAGTTCGAAAGAAATGGTGAATGAAAACGAGGTATCTATCCCTGGAACAGAATAAATATGAGACATATAATTAATTATTTTGCTGACATGATTTGTTTTCATTTCGTTGAATGAGGGTTTAGCATTAGTAAAATTGGTAGGGTGATTGGTTGAATCCTTATTTTTCCACCTCTAACTATTTGTTATGCTTTCTTATGCAAGTGTTTGTTTCGTCACCAAAATTGTGGCATGCAATGTTTCTTTAGCCCTATAAACCTACATGTGATAAACACAATATTTTACTAGCTTGGTCAGAATTATTCCGTGGACTATTTGGTCGCAACTGCAAGCTACACTTGGCCCAACAGTAATATATGCAAAGTAGTCTATGATAAAATAGGGTAACCAGATCCTTTTGTTCAGTAGGCGCATATGCAAATAAGATAAATTGTACCTTGAGCTTTTTGTTATTACCTGCATGCTGCATGTTTTCACACCGCTGTACAATTTCTGTTTGTTATTTTGTGCATCTGCTGTCATCAAATTGTCTATTATTTCATTCATGCAAGGTTGTATGTAATCCATTGCATCTCGCTAAAACTTCAATTTACACAATTGCTTCTCTGCATTGAGGTAATCCATTGTTCTAACTGTTCTTTCGATCTCTTTCACGTGACCAAATCAAAGAATGAATGCAAGTCTGTGAAATAGTCTCTGAGTTCAGTACATGAGTAAAATTTCGGCTATATGTTCTTGACTGATGAGATTCCTGTTTCTTTCAGGTCCCTAGCGAGGCGGTAACAGAAATTAACATAGCTGAGGAGCAGGGTTTATCAGAAAAGTTCACAAGTGAGAATGGTGCTATGCCAGTTGAAGGTAATTCATGTGGTACAGGTATGCCCTATGCTCCCGAAAACTGGCCATGTCCTGGAGATCAATGGAGCTGGAAAGTGGGAAACAGGGCTTCTGCAACTGGCCACTGGCTTGATAGGTAATGCTGTTTTCTAGGCCTAAATAGCTTCCATCTGAAGTTTTTTACTTTTGCTATAAGGAGAAGAAAATAAACACAGGACATTGATTCTTAATTAGAATTAGACCAAGTTTGGTAGGTGAATTCTTCTAGTGTGTTGGAAGGCTCGTATGCTATTATTCATTATTATTTTTAGAACTGGGCCAGTAGCTCTATCATTCCATTAAGGAGAAGGGACACTCATGCTAGTGGTAGGACTTGAACCGGGTCGATGGCAAGGTTAAACAGCCTCCCCACCAACAGGCCGCTGGCCTTCCCCACCAAAATTGTTTGAGTTATCTATGGTTGTTCGGTCAAGAAAATGAATTTTAGCAGTACTATTGACTTTTGTTATGGATACATCTGTGAACAGATACCTTACACCGCCCTCACGTTTTCGTGATGCTACTGGTAAAAAGACATCATTCACAAGTAGACTAAAGGTTGAAGAATTTATCAAGACAGAGTTTCCAGATATGGATCCGAGCACATTCTTTTCTATGTTTATTTGGAAGATCCCTGCTAAAGGACACTGCATCCAAAGAGGTTAAACCTTTCTGTTGCCTTTTATGTTCTTTTAGTTGCTGTTTCCATGTAAGATTGTCTTTTACAGTATTTCCTAGCGGTGCTGTACAACCACCGGACCAGAGACTGGGCTCTGACATCAGCTCACTGGCAGTTGTGGTGACTATTGGAGTCTGTGCGGTTTAGAATACTATAGCAGACCATTACAGACGCTGTAGTGACTAGCGGCTTGGACTACATATAATACCAGGTGCTTATTTGTAGAGATATTCACCAAGTAGCCAGTGCCATACACCATGACACATTGTGTGTATTGGGCGCTTCTTATGTAGGATTAGACCTTCTTTTTGGAAAGTCATTCATTTCATATAGGAGACTATATTTTTTTGTGACTTACTATTTGATTCTCTTGAAGTAATTAATATACAACATTACTTACTAAAAATGCCTACCTGCCTGAGGACCCTTCTGTGTTCCTTTCCTCTATCTAATAGTGACTTTCTCGTGTAATCAAAATCTGATTTTTGTATGGCTTACCTTTTTCACTGTTATTTTGTATAAACTTCCATATTTTGAATCTTTTATGTTTAAGTAGCTAACATATCACTGGAACTCTACCCTATGTATCCCCGATCCACATTTTTAGACTTTCTTTTGACACAGTCTGTGCCATCGATTCCTTATCGTTATAAACACTTCGATTGGTTTTGTACTTTGATGCACCTTCTTCAATAACTTTATTCAGCTCTACCACTTAGCATACCTCCTAACTAACAGGATAACCTAGTGTAGAAATGTGAAAACAGCACAGGTTACCTGCCATGTTACAGTGGAAATAAAAATGGAAAAAGTATACATTGGAAATAATAAAGTCGATAGGCAACAGTGCTTCTCAGAATTCAATAGATTCTCAGTGTACTAACCACACTTTTGATTTTTCTTGTGCCTATGCACCATCAATGTCGATATCTGTTATCATGCGATAAATCTCCTGTTACAGTGCCTCTATAGTGTAGCCAATAAACTATGTTCTCAATATTGTTTAGCCAGAATGATATCCTATCTATTTACAAAATACTTTTGTTCACGTGTAATCTGGGAAGTGCTTTAAGACTTGGTTGTTATTTTTGGTGGATGCAGTTTGAACATTTTAATGTTTATCCTGTGTATAACACACACATTTTATCCATAAATTAGCGACGCTGGGCCCTGGGCTGCTCGGGCTTCAGCCAGGCCTGGCCCTGAAAGACCCTTGTAACCCTTTATAGAAAATAAAATTTACAGGTATAGAGGGCCCATACCAGGATGGTTTGTTTGCCCAGCCTGGGTAAAGCCCATTTCTGGCTCCGCCGCTGTATATATAGGTTGTTCTACACAGCTTACCTCTTGCACTCTCTGCTCCTAAACCCTAGCCGCCAATCTGATCCTTGCTTCTGCCTCCACCTCATCGTGGTGCCGATGGATCCATTTGGGCGAACCAACTCATTGAGGCGGATCCATGAACGCTATCTCCTTCCCCCTTCGGAGAGTAACACTGATGCTGGTTTTTACGTCTATATTCTGGAGTCAAGTTACAGTAAGCTCCATTCTTTTCTATCAAGTGGTGTTTTCCATTGATTTTCTATCAAGTGGTGTTCTTCCCCAAATCGTAACACCGATAAAGGAAAATAGATCAATTGCCTCATTCGGAATTCATATGTAACATATAAACTGATTTTGTCTTACTTTTATTCATATCTAACCTGGTATTGATGTGAGGTTTGATCCAGTACCTTGGTTGTAACATGTAACCAAAGGGATTTTTTTCTTCACTTGAGATGAGTGTTCTTCTTTCCTTTGTGTGTTAACGGGTTAGAAAATGCATCCTATATACTGCCTTTGCATGTTTTCTGCTACTTTGTTGATTTTCCCTTGTATTTTTGCTGTTCTTTAACACCAAAATGTCTTCAGGAGGTGGAGAAGTGAGGAGGGTCTTTTGTCCTTATGCAAGGCAAGCTGATCCAGCTGGACCATGCAAGGCCAGGAATAACTTGTGTAAACTTGAGAGAGAGGGATTCATTGAATCATCTCCGGCACAGGATTGTGACCTCTGCTGCAAAATGCCTGATTTCTGCCGAGAGTGCTGCTGTGTTTTCTGCCGCAGGGTTGTTGACTATTCCTTTGGAGGTTATAGCTACATTAAGTGTGAGGCAGTCCTGGAAGAGAACAAAATATGTGGGCATATTGGGCACCTTGATTGTGCTCTCCGTACTTTTATGGCTGGAACAGTTGGAGGATGTATTGACTTGGACATGCAGTATTGTTGCAGGCGTTGTGATAACAAAACGAACTTGATGCTGCACGTAGAAAAATTCTTGGAAATATGCCAATCTCTTCAATCAAGGGATGACATTGAACCTATCCTGAATACTGGCTTATGCCTAGTGCGTGGTTCAAGACAAACAAGAGCAAAAAGCTTGGAGAGCATTATGAGATCAGCAATGGCAAAGGTATGGTCAGTTTTATTTTTTTAGCCACTTGTGGAAACTTCCATTTTGGTCACCATTTATCTTCTTTTTGATCTCTTATAAGTAGTTTGTGGCTATGCGCTGATGGTTTGCAACTATATGCAGCTAAAGTGTGGGGTTGATCTTGCTGAAGTTTGGAAAATGGAAGATAATGGTGTCAACTCAACTCCAAGTGCAGGTAACTTAATTTTGAATGCAACTGATCATAGAGGACTATATTAGGCAAATATATTGCTCTAGATATCCAGAGGACAATCCATTGCTCAAACAGCGCCCAGCCTAGCTGCAATGGCCCAGATATTTGGTGCCCTCTTATGTTATTAGACAGAACGGAAACTCTATAGATTATGCTGATATTTGGATCATACTAGTCAAAACCATCTGGGATTTGTTCTATACAGACCATTTATTTTGAAAAATGTAAGTGATGTTTTGGTAGTTTTTGTAACATGTGGAGTCTAGCCCCCCTGTCATGCCCATGGCTTCATTGCTATAGATATACTGCTGCTAATCATGTTGTCTGTAATTTTGCACAATTAAAACCATAGAGGACTGACAACAATTTGGATCTCAGATTTACTTCTGTTGTTGCTTTATGTATTGCTTTGCTGCTATAATTGTGCATAATTGAGTTCCATATGTCTCATGCAGAAGTTTCCCCTGCTACCGGTGGTGTAACAGTGCTTGGGATCCAGCAAGCTCCAGAAGAGGATGCTCCTCCAGGGTTTCCATATTATGTTGATTTGGCTGACAATGATTTGCAGAGGGCTGTTGAAAATCTTCCAGCTTACATTACCGAGGATCAACACACACTGTCTGTCAGGTTCGAAGATTCGATAGATCATGCTCTTAAAGAACTGAAGAGATCTCAGGAAGCAGAGTACAAGCTGGCAGAGCAGAAGCTTTATTCCCAGAAGGATCATGTCCTCAGTCTTTATCGTCAGCTTGATTCTGAAAGATCCGTCCTTGCAGACCCTATGCCCTTAGCTGATGATGATGGTTCACTATATAGTACACTAATCACCAACGTTATGAAGCGTGTGGATCAAGTGAAGAGTGAAGAGGAGAAGCTCAAGGTCATGCTGGGAATCGCTGATGGATTTGGGAAAACGCCATCAGGAGTCATTCAGGAGCATTTCGGGCTACCTGCTGATACTGCCAACTGAGAGTGCCTGCTTTGTTGTACTGTCGTATGAGTTTGTTACCAACCCATCTGGTTTGGACTAAACCAGTAATACCGTGAAACTCGCGGTAATCCGTGGACATGCCTTTAGGAACCTTCGCTCCCCCTGATACCAGTTTTACCGTTTAGCAGTACCAGTTTTACCGTACTTAAAGTGATCGTTCTACTGTCAGCGTCGTTTATCCTTGTGTTCTGTCGTGTAAGTAAATTTACATTACAGGTTGCTTCTGTTGCAGCTGCTGTGATCCCAGAGCAATGTTGGAGAGGTAAGCATTTACAGATTTTGACTAGAATGAGCAGCAGCGCAGCACAGAGGCAATTTTCCTTTCAGTAATTGCTGCTTGTCAGTTGTAAGAGTAGGCGATATTCCTGTTGGAATGGCAATACTGAAGAATTCATGGAGCTGGAGGAACCCCGGCGATTGATGAAATCTGCGGTGGCTGAGTAATCTGATGAAATAGTAGATCAGCTGGTGACATCAGGTCTCGCTCGAGGCAGCAGCCTGCAGCCTGAGGATTGATTTGTTGGTTGCGGCTATCAATTTATCATTCACTGGTCATCTGGAATCTCGATGCTGTCAGACGAATCTTCAGCGTCATCATGCTGAGTCATTGCACCTGACTCCGTTGCGCTCGTTGAGTTCAGCTCCATATTTGTTCTCTCCTGAATTGTTTCAAGGAATTGCGAATGGATTTTCCCCACCTTTGCCAGCCCCTGTTCTCAAACGTGTTAAGGTTGGAAAATGTGATAGATGTAGAGAGGATGTTTGAGCAGAGGGCACAGTTTCATTCCTGTTTCCTGACCGAAATTCGGAGTTCCCCAAACCGATCATTTTTGTTTTGGTTGAAATTTGTTGAATTTATATCGCTTGAAATTCACGAAATCTGCCATCTCGCTAAGGCTGACATTTTAACACAAAAACAAAGGAACCCTAGGCATGAGACAAATGATGGGTCTTGGCCACAGAGGGGGAGGATGAAGAACAGTACTATGTCTACACCCTCCGTTCTAAGAAAAACCCACTCCTAACATCGTTCTAAGAAAAAAACCATTCCTAACATGCGTGTTTGTTTTTTTTTTTTACGGGAGTAGTATGTGACGGGATTCGAGTTTGAACCGTACGTATTTTCTTAGAATAATTATACCAATCGAGCTTGATAACACTACTGTACCAAGGCTACCAATGCTAATACTCATAATCAAGATATGACCTTGATATTCAGAATAATATTTCGGCA
The DNA here is from genome assembly GCA_000338895.3 of Oryza meridionalis. Classification (NCBI taxonomy): domain Eukaryota; kingdom Viridiplantae; phylum Streptophyta; class Magnoliopsida; order Poales; family Poaceae; genus Oryza; species Oryza meridionalis. The sequence goes on along the minus strand of CM002526.2, from coordinate 34,976,186 downwards.
GTTCTTATACGGTTCATCTGCCTAAACATCAATTACAATCAAAAGAACACAGAGTGTTCCAGGATCAATCTCACAGGAGATGAGACGTACAAAGCAAAAGCTAATAAAAACCATCCTAACACCACCCTTCTTCAAGCCAGAGTCTTTGAAGTTAGGTCGGGTTCGCCTGAATCCCGCCGGCGCCGCCGTGGAACCGTCGCCTGGCCAGCCTCTGGCGAGCCCGCCTCGCCACCGCGGAGCACCTGGACGCCACCAGCTCCGCCGTGGCCGGGATCAGCCGCGTCCCCTCGAACACCACGCTCCTCCGGTACTCCACCACCCACGTCTCGGCCTCCAGCCTCACCGCCGGCGAGCTCCGCCCACCGTAGCTCCACGAGCTGCCGTTGCTCGCCCTCACCGTCGGCCACACCCTCCCGTCGGACCACTGCAAATTGCAACAACGAATGGAAGATTGGTTTTCTTGGAGTTTGTATCGGTTATGCCCTCCCACCCCTTAAAAAAATAACTAATTGCATTGATTGAGACGAATCTTTTGAGCCTAATTGCTCCATAATTAATAATGTGGTGCTTAGATAAACATTTGCTAATGACGCATTAGTTAGGCTTAATAAATTCGTCTCGCGGTTTACGGACGGATTATGTAATTAGTTTTCTTTATTAGTGCCCAAACACTCCCTATGTCATACTCTATATAATATCTGATGTGGCATATCAAAACTTTATATCCTTTATCTAAACACCCGCTTAGTTTACCTCGGTGATCTTGCCGGAGAGGATGGTGAGGTGCCGTGCCGGGAGCGCGCGGGGGAGGAGGCCGGAGGTGCGGAGTGGGCTCCCCCACACGGTCACCTCCTCCGCCGCCGACTTGTACACGGCGCAGCGCCAGTAGAACACGCGCTGATCATTCTGCGCGAGATCGAGATGGAAATCTCTTTAACCCAAATCAAGAATTCAACATTCTCGCAGGAACCAAAAAGGGAAAATGTTTAATACCTGCTCGAATTGCCAGACGGAATCGTGCGAGCTGCAGTTGGAGATCCCCTTCTCGCCGCCGACGAGCTGCCCGAGCATCCGCTCCAGCGCGCGGAGCTTGTGGCTCAGGCCGCCCGGCGCGAGGCGCGCCTCCGTGCCCAGCCGCGCCACGGCCTCCGGCGAGAGCTTGGGGCCGAAGCCCCTCGCCGCGATCTCCGGGACGAGGCCGGAGTCCACCCAGAGGAGGAGGAGGAACCCAAGAACCGTGGCCGCGTAGAGGGCCCAGTCATGTGATCCCCCGGGGGCCTTCCTCCCGGCGCCGCCGCCACCGCTGCCGGCCGCCTCCTGCTGGTGCCGGGGCCTCCTCGACTTCGCGGTGGACCGCATCGGCGGCGTCCACGGCTCCGTGACGGAGGACCCGTGCGGCGGCGTGTCGGTGCCGCCGAAGAGCGGGCGCGGCGCGGGCTTCCTGTCCCTGGCCGCCGCGGCGAACCACCTCCGCGCGGAGGCGGCCTCCGGCGGGAGGAGGTCCCTGGTGGCGTTGATGCTGGCGAGGCACATCTCGCACGCGCAGTTGGCGTCCTTGCGGCATCCCGGGTAGTAGCACCCTCCTCCTCCCGCAACCCCATCCCACGGCACGACGATGGTGGGCGGCGGCGTCCGCGCCGCCGCCGCCGCCGACACGCTGGGGTTGGAGTTGGAGGAGCAGGAGGACGCGGTGGTGGAGCAGCGCGTGGCAGTGGCCGGTGGCGTGGCGGCGGCGCTCGGCGCTCTCCTCGCCGCCATCTCCCTCTCGTCCATGGCTTGGCTGGGTGGTTTCTCGGAGCGGTGAGTTAATGCGAGGCGGCGGCGTGGAGGAGAAGAAGAAGAGACGAGTTGAAAAATTTTGAAATCGCGTGGTGGCACAGAGGCTTGGGGCTTGAGCGAGCAACGGTCGACTCGGGGGGTGGGAGATCTGGCGGTTGCAGTGTCGCTGACAGGTGGAGCCCACGGATGATCCGTGGGGGCTTTCTGACTTCAGAGTTCGGCTTTCCGGTAAATGAACCTACAGTACTGAAGTGTTAATGGGCCACCATATATGGTGGGATCTAAAGAGGCCCATTGGGGTGGGATACAGGCATATATGGTGGGATCTAAAGAGGCCCATTAGGGTGGGATACAGGCCCATAACACATCGAAAGACGAAAGCTGAAGTAGCGTTCAGTTTCTGCACATGTGCCTGAGCTGAATGTGCTTGAGGGACCTTTTATAGCGGCGGCAGTTTTACGTAGAATTTACGGCTCTTTTAAATGGTTCAAATTATCACTTAAATTATGATAATCTCTAGTAGAATTCAAAAAATGAACTAGAAACCATAAGTTGAAAAACCGAGTTTCTCTAGTAGATTTTTCGAATCTTTAAGCTTCCCTAAACGAAACCGAAGAAAGAGCACATGATTAATAACTATTATAAATTTTAAAAATATATTTGTTTGATTTTTCAAAAAAAAGTTCTAATAATATATCTCATTTAGCAACTTCGAAAACGTAGAAAGAGGAAATAGCTAAGCTAATCAGCTGAAAAGAACAGAGCTTTACAACTAATCCCTTTATTGATTGGTGAACAACAATATCTTGAATGAAATTTCGTAGAAACTGAACTAATTCACACTCCATTTGTTAAAAATATATATATATAATAATTTATAGCATTTCAAATTTGTTCATATAGCAACTTTTTCATCTATTTCCTCATCTTCATCTAAACTATCATGCCATTTTTTTATTTATTTCCTCATTCTAAAAAAACGTGGGGTGAGGCTTCGAACCTAGATCGTCTAGCCCACCATCTTGTGGAGCTAGCCGGAAGACCCCGGGCGTTTCTCCCTCATCCTAAATAATCACAATCATCTTTCATTTAGTTTCACATTAATTTTTTATTTCCATGAAAAATTTCAGAAGTGCTTTAGGACAGAAGGAGTAGCTATTGTACACAATTTACATGGAACGGTCACTGATCATCGTTGCATATCGCCTGGATGAGTTTCTCTACTACATGGAGTATTTCGTATCCTCTATTCCTCTGTTGGTTTCTTCTGGGAGCACTGGACACCGACCAGTACATGTCGGAACAGTTTTTAATCCACAAAGTTTCATATCCCTTTCTCCTCGGCCCAATCAGCGACCCGTAGGTTGTTTGCAAGTGTCAGCACATCACATCCTCTTGGGTTTCTTCTTCGATCATCTGACATCTCGGAAGCTTCTGAATTTTTCAAATCACGTAAAGCTCTAGTGTCCATGTCACTGATGCAAGCAGATAGATTAGCTCGTTCTCTTTTGACTGAGATCATCATTAATCAACAAGTTATTTTGGAGCCAAAGTGTTTAATCAATACTCTAGTTGTTAATTAGTAGATACTCCTACTTTGCTGTGAAGGAACTAGGAAGCCATGATCCCGGATCAGAAAAGGGAACGCAGTCTTTAGCCTGAAAAAAGATGTTACACGTTGCAATCATCGAATTAAGCAAAACGATCAAATGATCATCTTAGAAACAATGATCCAAAGCTTGAGCTGCATGCACTTTCACTTTCTCCAGGTCACACTGGATGCTACCAATGTCCATCTGAGATGCAGCAATGCAGTGCCTTTTGTCTCAAGATCAGAGAAGCTTGTAACATACACACATCTTTGAGTGACATGTATCAGACAGGTGCTAATTTGATTTCACTTCAACTGTGTCATCCCTAATAATTTCAGACTTTGAGTGGAATGGTTAGAATGGTTAGAAGTCTGCAAATCAAGTTCTACCATAAAAGGAAGGATCATTAACAGTAATTTGTACTGTTGTGGTATACTGCAGTGCAGTTCTGAAGATGATAGCACTGCCATTTCCTCTGGGAGACAGAATTCAGCAATCCATGCAGGGCAGGGGCCTACGGTGTCTCTACTCTTAAGAATGTCACTGTCAGCCGATCAAGTATACTCCCATCAGAGTAATCTGCAGAGATGTCCTCTTGGACTTCAGAGAGAGTATTTTGTTGAGAAAATCAGGATATCTTTCTCTATCTAGACCCTCTAGCCGGCCAGGTGTAGGAAAGCAGCTACTCTCATTTTTTTCAAACATGGGAAGATGGATGAGGTGTCATTGTGGACTTGTGGTGGTTGAGCACCGTGTTGATGATAAACTTGGTGCATTTCTCTGAATTTCTGACTGAAAACGTATTCAGGTTTCAGGGAGGTGGAAAAGGACTGGATCTCGTGAATTATACTTGCTCTCATTCTCTCCGATCATTTGTCACCATGTTAACATTGTGCAGCTACAGGAAATTCGGACGTGACTCTTCTCACTTTTCTTGATTTCTTCACGTGTGGTGATAGTGAGGATTCAGAAAACAACCGGTTGAAAAGGGCATTTTTGTTGGGAGAGAATTAACGCAGTGGTGTGAGTGGGTGCTCTTTTTTCCTGAAAATCTTTGACAAGAATGAACATTTTATCTGCAAAATCCAAAGAAGAAACCAAATGCTGAAATGCAACGCCTGCCCTGGAAAGATTCTTGGGAGAAAACAATGGAGATAAAGATTCACGCAAAATCGAGCAGCAAAATTCAGAGAAATATACTACTGTATAAAATCTGCAGCATTCGGTTAGCAAGAATCCAACAATATGGAGTGAGTGATGGAGGAAAAAGAAAAGACCACTCTAACCGCTCGATTCCTCGAGTCCTATACGGCGATGGAGACGGCCACTTTTTTCGAGTTCCACGCGCCCTCCATGCACGGCCGCCGGCGTGCCGCCGTGCCGGAGCACCGGTCGGCGGTCGCTGTGGCGGTGGAGACTGGAGAGAGACGGGAGGAAGGGGACGGCGAGGATGACGAAAGGGTCTAGATATGTAATATGGAACAGTATAAGGGTCTCAGTGAAAATAATCACTGTTAATCTACACCGCTGAAATCTAATCCAATGGCGTACGGGTCGCTACCATTGGTTCCGAAATAGGGCTATAAATGAAATAATAGAGTAGTATGAGGGCTTATTCGGGAAATACATCTCCCTCGCAAATCCTTTCCTTTCTCTTTTGCGAAACAATCATTTTCTCAATCTGAACCGTTAAAAAGTGATCCAACGGTTTGTTTAAAGCCAAGTGTCTTTATTTGCGGATAATGTTAAAAATAGAGTATTAAAAGGGGTACTTATGTAAAGTACATCGATGATTCTACTCGATCACCACCGTAGACTGTCGATCGAATGGTTCCCATGAATTCTGGCTCCTGGACCAAGAATTAACGGCGCCCGGCGGCGGTGCAGACCGCCGAGCTAGAACGCCGGAGTCCACCGGCGGCGGCGCCGCCACCGCCGTGGTGAACAAGGACCGGTGCCTCCGTACTTTCCTACATGGAATGCAGTGAAGAAAGTGCTAAAGAAGACGACGGTCGACGAGGCAAGCAGCAAGCTTCCCCGCCGGCAATGATGATCTCGATCGGAAAGGGAGAAGACGTACGGAGGAGATCAAATCGGAAGAAATAAAACATAAAGCAAATTATCTATCGGAGAGGATCATTTGGTCCATATATATCATTCGATGATCATGATCGAAGGATAGAGCTATACTCCTAGAAGCAAAGCTAGCTAAAGGCACAAGAGTATATGATGATGTGAAATATTACTTCAAAAAAAATGTGAAAAATATTGAACTTGATTACACATATGTACACCTCTTTCACCGTGGTTAACACCACTTGATCAAAATTCAAAATTCACATAGAAACCTTATGTATATTACTACTGCTAGTCTCTCTACTAGATGCGAGAGGAAGAAGAAGACGATGGAGATTGCATGCGTCGTGCACCTCGTCACAAGAACCGCACGCCACGCCACCGCGCGCGCGCGCGCTCGCTGTACATGTATGGCGATGATCGATCGGCGATCAGATGAGCTGGACCGAGAGCGTCGACGGCGCGCGGTGGTGGTGGTGGCGCTCGGGCGCGGCTCGCGGCGACGGCGACGGAGACGACGACGACGAAGACGACGAGGATGATCCGGAGGCGCGCCGCCGCTGCTTCCAGGAGGCGGTGCGGAGCATCTGGCACATGCCCTCGGCGACGCGCTCGGCGGGGCCGCCGCGCTTGAGCATGCGGCAGAAGGCCATGTGCGCGCGCACGGCCTCCTCCACGTCGACGGGCGCCCGCGGCGAGCTCTTCCCGGCCTCGTACTTCACCGCCTCCGAGCACAGCCCGCACAGCCACCTCCCCCCGAAGTATGCCCTCACGCCGCCGACATACTCCCCCGTGCACTCCTCCTCCAGCCCGCAGCACTCGCAGCTCATCACCACCGCCACCATCTCCTCCTCCATGCTTGCAAGAACTAGTAGTACCTGAAGTTTATCTCCCTTCTTTGATCAGAGATGACAAATTGACAAGTGTTCTTGCCTCTGAATTTCTGAATTATATTACTAGGTCGTAGCAGTAGTAGTAGGTGCTCTCTAGCTTTGAGCTCTTTCTTCTTTTCCTTGTGTTGCTTAGCTGATTGATTTTCTTGGTGTTTGTTGGTCGTGTGCAATGCATTGGTTTCCTTTATATTGTTTTGATATGGCACCTTTCGCTGTCGCGGCGACCGGCAATGAAATGTACAGATTGTTTTTTATGGAGAAAAAAAAAAGAGAAGAGATTTTGATTTTTGGCACATGGATAGTACCCATCAGATGATCAGATGCATGCTACTGCTATCTAGGCCATCTACCGCTCAACATGGTCATGGACTAGTAGTAGTACACTGCTTGGTTATTGTGTTTTTTTTGCCCTGATGACAAGGGAAAAGAACAGCGAGGAGAAAGAGCATTTTTGACATAGTTCAGAGTGCAGAGTCTTCAGTTGTACAGGTTTGTTTACTGCTTCACGATTTCATACTCTGATTGATTGATTCTGAATCTCTCTTTTAGTTCCATGTATATGATTGTTTTTAGGCACATGGCTGACACCATGTCAAAGATTTCGCGCTAATTTGATTTCCAAGTCAAAACTTCCGCGGAGAATTTACTGAATCTCTGCCCTATTTTACAGGGAAAGAGCAAGTTCTATGTACATATCTGTACTAGGCCGAGCACCATTGTACTATTTCTTTGCTATTTTTGTCAAAGAGAACAAGTGGGATAATGGAATCTAGAAAATCCACGAAGTCGTGTACATTTAATTAATAGACATACATGTACAATTAAATTATAAAAACAAATTAACCAACCAATTTCTGACGATAATCCTCTATCAAAAACTAAAGAAATCTGACGATAATGCTCAGCTGAAAACCGAACAGAATACTTCCTCTCCATGACATGGCTGTCGTGATGATCCATGGACCCTACCACGTACTCGCGGCTTACAAAGTCTCTACTACGGTTCACGTCAATACGGTATAATCGTACAGTGCCATAAACATGCCATGTCTGCATACGTATGCTGATTGCTGAAGCTGTAACCATCAGTCTTATCACTATACACCATGACTGGCCACCGGTGCTAATACAGTACTAATGGTGGCTAAAACGAACGAAGCGACTCGATCGAGCATTATCCAATCAATCTATTCAACCGGCTAAAACGATCTCCAGGCAGCTGCATCAGCCGGTGACAAGTTCTGACGGAGTGACAGCCGGCGATGACAATTCTAGCAGCTGCACGTTCGTCAGAGGAATGTGCTGTCAGAAACATGTTCAGAGATCAGGAAATTCAGAATGTGGCCCAAGCTGATGAATCTTACTCCATGTCAGTTCATGTGTATGGCTGTCAGGGTGCTCGCGGCACTGCAGCGACATCTGATGGCGAGACGATGTTTTTACGGGCTTATCTGATGGATTCGCTGCATGTGCATGTCAGTATGACAGTATGTACTCCCTCCGTCCAAAAAAAAAGACAGACCTGATTTCCGTCTTATTTAAAAAAAATATAAAAAAAATTAAAAAGACAAATTACGCATAAAGTATTAATCATATTTTATCATCTAACAACAATGAAAATATTAATTATTAAAAAATTTCATTTAAGATGGACAGTCAAAGTTACACGGAAATGTAAGGTTTGTCTTTTTCTTTTTTTTTGGACGGAGGGAGTATGCGACGAAGACGGGGCGAGATAGGACGTTCATTCTTCGAATTCTCGGTCCAGAAGGCACCTGAAGATTGACATGGCCATGAACGCCTTGCCCATGTCTGGCTCCTGCTCCTCCGTGTCTCCCTGATGTCTTCTCCCTTATCATCTCGTACAGTCCTGGGAAGATTTTGCAATGCATGGACCAATCACACGGACAGGACAGGAATTTGCATCCGCACGATCTGTCTAAGATTAAAATTCTAATTAATTGGCATCCGTTACCGTTAGTGATAATGATAAGATGATGATGCTAACTGAAAGCGTTTCTGTAATGTAAGATGTGGCTTGAGGAGAGGGATATCTGAACATAAGAACATTTCCATCGATATCTGAAGACTTTTCTCCTACGCGGTAAATGAGATTTCAGTAATCGATGCTAGATTTCAGTGGATCACATAGACAGGACAATGGACAGAGGCTGCATCCGCGTGGTATGATCTGTCCAGGATTAAAATTCTGATTAATCGGAATCCATTTTAGAGAGAAGATAACGATACTCCCTCGGCTCCTATTTACTTTGTCAACTGTCACCTCTGACCTGGGTTGTTTCAACTTCAACCATTAACAATTTTTAGATTTATCATATTTTGTTGAACAAAAAAAATGTCTGGTTAGGTTAACATAGTTCGATAATATGGTGTATTTTTCAAAAAATTACAAATACATTGTTAAAACGAAAATGGTCAAAGTTTTCATTTCCATCGATCCCTGAAGATATATATTCTTTTTCACGCGGTTAATGAGATTCGAGCAAATCGCTGTTGGGTTGAAGAGAATTTCTTTTGGTTGGCGATGATTCAGGGACAACGTTGTCGGGACAGCTGCATTGTCGTGTGTGATCAGAGCAAGAGAGGATCGATCAATCGTCTTCCCTGCAGAAATGTGTGGTTGCGCGGCCAATTTTAGTTCAGGCTTCAGGGCTCCTGTCGGCAGGGAATGAATCTTTGGTGCCGAATGGTGCAAAAATATGGTGATTGGCTGATTGCTGGATGATCATAGATAGCTGCAGGAGATGCAAATCCCAAAGAAGATAAGACAGTTTCGATCACAGGTGGTCGTGGTTGTTTTGGCAGAAAATAAAATAGTGAGAAAATATGATTTATAAATTTGCCACTGGTTTGAATTTATATTGCAGGATTGCCACCAGATAATTACAAAAATGCAACTAGAACTGTTGTTCGAGTGGCATCCTTACAAGATTGAAAAAACCAGTGGCAAAATTACAAATAAAAAAAACAACATGTGACATCATAGATAAATAAGAGGTTTTGAATATTGAAACAATTCATTAATTGAGTTTTGAGTGGACCTAAGAAAACTTCTCGAGTTTAACTAAGGTCTTGTTTAAGGTCTTGTTTAGTTCTCAATTTTTTTCCCCAAAACGTTACATCGAATCTCTGGACACATATATCACCACATACCCAATAGTAATTGGCTAAGCTCGATAGGGCCCACCACTTACCATATCTTATACGGAAACAAACCTCGTATATAGAAGGAGTTCCGGACAAGAAAGGACGAATAGAGTTCTATATGTAAACGGCAAGGACTACTTAGATTGTATCCATATTGGTCTCCCTAGTTTTACTTGGACAAGTGAAAATCTATGGGTATAAATACAAGACCCTCTATGAGGAGAAGGGATAGGCAAAAAGCCACAAGCCAACACAAACCAATACGTCACCAAATATCGATATCAGATATTAGCATAGACATACCTCGTCCGGTGTTTACGGAGACCGGCAAGAAGGATCTAGCGCCATATCTGATCTCAACGGGTTCATATTCGAGAATGAAGATTGCCCTGTCATCGACTACGAGTTGGTTATCTAGCCACCAAGTCGACGACAGCTAGATATGTTATCTCAAATATTATACTTGTGTGATCCAGATGAATAAAGAGCAACACCGGCTTCGGCCAACAGGATGTAGCGCTATTACCTGTCAGATAAGGGGCCCGAACCTGTATAAAAATACTTGTCTCCATATCTTTTACCTCAATCTCGCATATACCCTGGTACGACAATTCCCATACCGTCCAAATACTGTAATCGCGATCTCAAACATCGACAACATACATGAAGCATTAAATATAGATAAAATAAACTAATTGCATAGTTTACATGGAAATTACGAGACGAATCTTTTGAGCCTAATTAGTCCATGATTAGTCATAAGGGCAAGTTTTATAGTGGAGGTGAGTGTCACATCTAATTTAAACCATATCATCTTCTCACTAATTAAGAGGTAACAAATACAATATATCACATCTAGTACACAAACCCCAATATTAGTTTACTCTCATAACATCTTGCATTTTTCTTGGAGATTGTATAGAGGTTGTCCCTTGCATGAGGGGTGACTCATTCTCTCCCTCCTAACTTCTCTCTTCCAACTCTTCGCCTAATCCTATGTGACAAATTTAGGGGCAACAAGTAGAGGCTTATAGTACTTGCCCTAAGTGCTACAGTAACCCACATGTACTAATGACAGATTAATTATGCTTAATAAATTCGTCTCGCGGTTTCTAGACGAGTTATAAAATTAGTTTTTTTATTTATGTCCAAAAATTACTTCCGACATCCGATCAAACGTCCGATATGACAAAAAAAAATTCTTTTCGCGAACTAAACACTTTAGGCCCAAGTATTCATGGGCCGGGCTGCAATCTCAAAGCCGCCTCCAAATCTCTAACCGTGACACTGACCGGTGGGCCCAACGAGAGAGCCACTCATAAACCCTAATCCTCGCGAACTTCCCCTCCTCCCCGCCTCCTTCCATCTCGCGTTCTCGCGCTCGATTCGAATCCCACCGCAAAGCAAAAAGCCCACGCGCGAAGCAAAGCTCGCCGCAAATGGAGGACGCCGCGGTCGAGGAGGCGGAGGTGAGCGGCGGCGCGGCGGAGTTCGCGCCGGCTCTCGTCGCCGCCCACCCGCTCGGCCGCTCCGTCGCCGTCGCTGTCGGGCCCGAGCTCCGCGTGTTCGATCTCAAGTAAGGAACGCCTCTCTTCGCTCGTGGCTCGCCTTCCTTCCTATTGTCGGATCTCAATTTACTCTTATAGTCAAGTAGTTTGATTTTGATGGAGATTGGGACGTGATGCGTTTTTTTACCACCTGAGCCCAAATTCGTCTGTCGTATTGTACAGTCTAAGTGCATAGCATATAGAAGGATGAAGCTTCTGTTGATATTTATTCGTGTAAAATTTCACTGCTGATAAAATTTTCAGCTCAGATGCTTAGTTTTGTACTGCCCAGTGAAAATGTCTAAATGGATGTATGCCTTCTTTTTTCCTTCATTTCACTTGGTGAATATTGAAATGTGCGAATAAATGTGTATTTTTGGATCCAGGGCCAGCAGTGCAGTTTCATTGTCAGACAATTCTGGCGGTGGTTCTCATTCGGATGCTATAAGAGCTATCTCGTTTAGTGCAAACGGTGCTCTGTTCGCATCCGCTGGTGATGACAAGCTTGTTAAGGTCTGGAAGACTGATTCATGGTGCTGCATTCGGACCATGTAAGTCATCCTGTTTGTTTTATTGTGAAAGCATAATGGATAACCAAATTAGTGTACCATTTTTATTTTTCATGTATTCAGTGAGTCAATCTACAACTATTCTTCTGCTACTTATCTATGTGTTTATGAGAATCCACACTTAATTGTTTGCTGACACACTTAGCAGCTTGGAGTATTGTTAGTTATGTTAAAAACTTCATTTTGTGGTTGGTAATGTATTAAGTCCTTCATGCATGAGTTTGATTTCTTTTGCAATGTCTTTACTTTTGCAGAACTTCCGAAAAGAGGGTCAGTGCAGTTGCTATTAGCAATGATGGCACATATGTAACTTTTGCAGATAAATTTGGTGTTGTTTGGATAGTTACCATGGGGGAAAGTGGTGGAGAGCAGGAGCCAACTGATAATAAACCTGTGTCAATTTTTGGTCACTACTGCAGTATTATTACTAGCATGGTATGATAAATTTTGATATTTTATATTAGCCATAGTTATTTGTATGTCCCACTGAAAATATCAAAGCAACACATTATGCTTCAAATTTCCAATCCCTGCACACTTATATTATGTATTGGAATACAGAAATTCTCACCGGATGGACGATTCATTGCTACAGCTGACCGGGACTTTAAAATCAGAGTATGAAACCATTGTACTTTGCTGTAGTTTCTGCATTTGTGTGGATCATAATTCTCTCTTTTTTTCCTTCTATGGTGAAATTTGTTTTGTAGATTACATCACTCCCGAAAAAGTCTTTAAGAGGTGCTCATGAGATTCAAAGTTTTTGCCTAGGACATACAGAGTATGCTCAGTATCCTGTGCCTTCTTACTTTTTTATTTTACATAGTGTCTACATTCTTTCTGTATCTGTAGGAATTTGCATTATTATCTATTAAACCCAGTGAAATTTTAGAGCTAAATGTTGCAACGTATTAGTTAATGCATTTTATATTTCCTGTGGATAATAATGCAGCTTTGTATCGTGCATTGCCTTCACATGCCTTTCAGAAGGTCCGAGCTTTCTTTTGTCTGGAGGCGGTGATTCTACTGTGGGTACAAAATCATTTTGGAATGCTAACGTGTTCCCAGCAAGCTTTTCCAATACTCCTCATGATGTTTTTCATTCATTTATTTAGGTTCGTCTATGGGACTACATAAACGGCTGCCTACTTGATACATGCCAAGTCCGAGACAAGGTAACATCTGGAAAATGTTTATTTGAGTTTTCTAAAAAAAAGTCAATAGGTTGTTCATTCCAGTTATAATTGTTTGTGTTATTTTGTACTCCCTCCGTGCTCGTAAAGGAAGTCGTTTAGGACAGCGACACGGTCTCCAAAACACAACTTTGATTTCTTGTTTCTATAAAAATATTTATTGAAAAGTGATATATGTATACTTTTATGAAAGTATTTTTCAAGACAAATCTATACATATAATTTTTACATTTTCAAACTCAACAACTTAAGAGTTATTCATGATTTATATTCCCAAGATTTGACTTAAACATTGTCCTAAACGACTTCCTTTATGAGTACGGAGGGAGTACTAGCTAACTTGCTCTTAAAACAATTCACAGGTGGGAGAACTCTTAGAGCCAAATGAAACTGAAGACAACAATCTTTCTGTTGCAGATATATGCCTGACTAATGATGGTTCGTTGGTTGCTGTAGCCATTCAGAGGTAAACTTGTGTGGTTACGCTTCTCCAATAAGTAATATGATTTGCTTGGTAAAATGGGGTTCTTTTTTATCTGTTTGATGCAGTTTAAATGGAGTAATGCTTTTAGCATGTGACCTTATTGCAAAGAAGTTATCTTTTATAAAGGTATGTCTCTTTGAAAATGTATCTTCTTCAAGGCAACTGGTTTGGGATTAAGAGCATGACCACTTGACCAGGATTTTGTTTACAACAAGATTTAGCGCATCATTACTATTTAGTACTGCTGATAGCCTTATTTCTTGAAATGATCTTTACAAAGATTGGTACCAATGCTTGTCACTTGCTAGGCTTTGGCTTGAGAGAAATGTTCGTGCGAGCTCTAGGTTTCTTGTTGCCAGTTGTGATGGGGCTAATTAAGATTTATCTGGAAAAGTATTGTTAAATCTTGGTTATTGGTGACTAGCAAGATATCTTGTTGGCTCAGCTGTTCAATAATAGTACCTTTTTTTTTTTTGTATATTGCTAGAAAAATTAATAATTCCTCCCCTGCACTACCAGGTGGTTACAACGGAGAAGTGCTATATTCCCACTAGCCTGTCTTCCAGCTTCTCAGCAGATCTTCTATGGACCGTCATGGGTGCATCAAATATGCCTAATCAGGCTACTTCCCAGTTATGTACCCGTTTGAAAATCATCCCACACTTCAAAAAGGATCCGCTAGCCGGATGTGATCATGTTCCTACAGTCTTGGAAGACAGTGAGGTGCCACATGGTGAGAAGCTCCTTCTGGCGCTGCAAGGAAGTCTTGACATTGCAAAGCAAGAAGAGGTGTTAGCTTCAGTACTAGCTGCACTGAAAGTATCAATGCACAAGATGCTGGTAAAGAAGCACTACTCGGAGGAAAGGAGAGAGCAGAGGAAAAGGGGCAGAAACGATAAGAAGATCAAGAAGTAGCTCGGTCTGCAGCTTCAACAAAACCAGTTCTTTGTTTCTCATTGTACCATTAGAGGCTTGGAAAACAAAAGGCATTTTCACATTCACAACTGTAAGATTAAATCTAGCAAACACTTTTCTCATTATCCATAGGCCACAGCATAACGGCTTCTGAATTCTGATGCCTGTTGTTTCAGTCTAGATGTCTGCGGTTCTTGTTGTCTGCTCTACCTGTAGCAGCTGTTATCTGTGACTTGAAATGTTACTTACAGTACCCTATTACATGCTGCTATGCAATGATAATTGCACACTATGATATCATTTTTGCAATGCATCAAATTGCTGCTGATTTAACTGCACGCTGATCACTTTCTTGTCGTGATCGCAACTGATGGCTGAGACGTAAAGATCAATCACTAAAGAGCATGAGGATTCCGGCTGTGTTGTCTCTTTCTCTGAATCGTGGTACAGTATATGACATGATCTACGATATGACGACGGTAAGGACAAGCTTTCTGTTTCTTTGCGTTGCAAAAGCTTTCCATGTATACTGATTTGAACGTGAGTATGTGACGTGCCCGATGGTTTTTGCAGAGCTGGAAACGAGCAGCTACTACTACCTCACATGTAAATGTTTTTCTCTGGCAGGAGGAATATTTGCAGCATCTGCGATCACTGGTTTGTCGCCTGCATCTGATCTGCCAGTGGAATTTCACAAAACAATGCAATTTGAGCTGGATTTGGATGAAATTCTTTTCCCAGGTTCCAAAAACAGGTACAGGTGTTGCTTGCTTTCTCTTCTTTCTGCATTATTGCTTGTTAGTTCATTGATGAGGAAGGGTAATGATAGGGAGTTAGAATTTATTCCCAATCCTGGTGAGGATGGCTAAACAAAGTCTAGGAATTTATTCTGACCAAAAAAACCTTATCCATTGCGCAGAGATGCAAAGATGAACACGGTTGATCAGGAGGATAAGAGTTCTCTGTAAGAAAGCTAATTCCCATGGTCAACAACATGATGTCTGCTTTGCTGCCTTTTTTTCCCTCTCCTCCAGATGCAACTTCTATTAAAACTGGGAACTCACTGATTCATTTTTCAAAGGTTTAAACAATATTATCATTGATCTCTCATAGTCTCATGGTGCTACTAGTAGAGAAGCTGGAGTACATCTCATAAGTCAGTGCCCTTGTTTTCTTCCTTCTAATTGGTTTTTCTAACCATGAAACTAATGGCACAAACAAACCTAAGTCAGCCTCATTGATAACGATTCCCATGAAGGTATGAAGATCTTGTATGTCTTCTAGTTCCAGCGGCACAAATCACTTCAAGTTCTTGACCTAATCACCTATCCAATATAATTTAATACTAAATGTTTTCAATGAGGACAAGAAGAAATACTAAATACTGCTAGGTGATAGCAAGTGGAATCCTTTGTGTCACTGGAGTATCTGAACTGGAAGAAATCCAGGTCGTTGGATATTGATCGGACGGTCTTGCATGCTGTTCATCAAATTACTAGTTTGTGCGGTCTGCATCCTCAGTTGTTCCATGAACATACTAAGGGCCGTTTTGGTTTGATACCAAAAACATGCCCTACCAATTCATTGACAAATTGAATAGTATGTGTGCTATTTTGGATTGTGGGCAAATATTTGGTAGTGCCCATATACTATTTGGTCATATTCTAAAAGCTTCTTCACTGTACTATGAGAATTTGGCTTTATATTAGTAGCAATCCAAATGTTAGCTTATCCTACCAATATTTTGGTAGTGCCAAAGTTTGTCTAGTCTTTGGCACTATCAATGGATTGGTAGGGTAAATAACCAAACAAGTCCTAAAACAATTACTCCTATCTACCAACTGAACAGTAACAAGAGCAATTAAGATAATAAGAAGCAAAAACCGATATGATCTTAACGTTTTGACAGTCCAGCGACTTTGCAATTAATGGCCGGCACTGCAACAATGGCTAGCAGGCAGCCTTGGCATGCAGTGAGAAGCTTTTCTTGGTCTCTTTACCTGAAAGCTCTGGATGAAGCTTCATTGCATGATGCAATCTGAATTTTATTTTACTGTGACTAACAGTACTAAGCTTTGCTTCTTTTCATCCACATTAAGCTGATGCTTCTCACTGAAGGCGAAAGGGAGACAATTAAGCATGCATCAGCAAGGCGTCCATTTCACCTGACCTAAGTGAAAGTCTACCTTTCTGTCACTGCAACTGAATTTTGCCGCTCACAGAATGTCAGAAAACGGCATGCTTTGGGACATGGCCCAGTTTATTTTAACTAATTAGGATTTGCCCAGTTGCTTTCTTCATCATCACCTTGTCCTTTTTTTTTAAAAAAAATCAAGCAAATTAGGGCCTGTCCAATCACTGGCACTGTTGCTGCATGTGCAAAGAGTATTTGCAAATTGCAAAACTCAACAGTCTGGAGTCTAGAGTTGCATCACCAGGAGGGTCAGGTTTGGTGCCCCTCCCTTTCACCCTTTGCCCGTTGTCAATAAAAGAGACTGCATTTGTGTTGTCCTCCAAGGAAAAATGGAGCAAGTCTAGAACCCCTCATTTACAATCGTTGTGACTTGTATCCAAAAGAGAGAGAAAAAAAGAACTTCAGGGTTAACCATTTCTTAGAATTATACTATATATGAGAAAAAGAGAATCATGTGTGATGATGATGCCATTGTTAAGTTATTGATTTACTACTTTTTTCATGCTTTGGACCAAGTACCAAAGGAGCAACAAGTTCTTTACACCTGCCTTGCTCTCACCCTTCCATCGTGCAATGGCGCCATGATGAGTCCACCACCATGTCGCCCACAAGATTATGCCCGGCGGCGTCTACTTGTTCAGTCAAAAATAATGACAGAAAACTACTGTCGACTGTCACTGGCCTAAGGTCAGAGTAACCAATTGGTTTTACTGAAATTAAACTGCCGTTAATAACAGTGCTGATATGGTAGTCATAAGGGCAATTCTTAGAGTAAATGTCTACTTCTTGACCACTGTCATGAGATTGCAACACGTATTGAAGTAGCAATCACTTTCTTGCTTCTGGGTAGGAAAATTGCTGCACCGGAGAAATGGATATAGATTGGGATAATACGGTGATCTCATGCGAGGGTGATTTGCTGTACATTTTACTGCTGCTTAATTAACATCTTGTTTAGACATGGAGCCCACCTATTACTCTCTATCAGCAAACATCTACTCCCTCCGTCTCATTTTAAATACAACAATAAGTTTCCGCGTCCAACTTTAATCATCCGTCTTATTTAAAAGTTTTTTTATAATTAGTATTTTTATTGTTATGAGATGATAAAATATGAATAGTACTTTACTCGTAACTTATGTTTTTATTTTTTTAAAAAATATTTAAATAAGACGGACGGTCAAAGTTGGGCACGAAAAATCATGGCTGCACTTATAATGGGACGGAGGGAGTAATCCTGTCTAAGAAAATAGTACTCCTAGCATTATAAAAGTAGGAGGGTACTCCCTCCGTTTCACAATATAAGGGATTTTGAGTTTTTATTTGCAATGTTTGATCACTAGTCTTATTCAATTTTTTTTTATAAATATAGAAAATGAAAAGTTGTGCTTAAAGTACTGTAGATAATAAAATAAGTCACAAATAAAATAAATAATAATTTAAAAAAGTTTAAATAAGACGAGTGATAAAACGTTACAAGAAAAACTTAAAATCTCTTATATTATGGGACGGATGGAGTAGCTCCTGGGATTAAAATCGTGTGCCAATCCCTTTCTCCACCAATCACTCACTTGTCACTTGTCACTTGTCACTATACTAAATTGATACACCCCCTCTCTTTTAAAAGTATAAATCAAACCCCCCAAATCTGTACACATAGTATCAAATTACTAATCTAATATTGAATTATCAAATCGATGTCTCAAGTCTGAGCTCGAATAATTGGCAAACCAACTTGCCAAGGGGACACCCCAACGGGCGAGGCGAGAAGGGAATGACGATTGACGCGGTTGCCATTTGCCGCAAGCCGCGATGGAACTCGTAATTTTTTTTAGCCCAAACAAATCTAATTAAGCCTAAATATTTATTTAAAAAATATAATTTAACCCTTATATTAACATTAAAATTTTATTACTTCATTCGTTTCAATATGTAACAATTTAGAATAGCCTCCACGTTTGCTCTCACGGTCTAGAAATTCCCATATTAATCGGAGAAAAAGAAAAGTATAGTCCATACAGGAATACAATTTAAGCAAAACGACATATTTACAAATGAAAAGTAATTTGTGAATAAAACTTTTATATACATGTGTCAGGGTTATGGATACCACATATCTAATAGTAGTTGACTAAATCTCGGCAGGACCAACCACATAATATGTCCTATACGGAAGCAACCTTCGGATATGGAGAGAGTTCCAGATAAGAAAAGACGACAAGAGTTCTACATGGAAACGACAAGAACTACTCAGATTGTATTCATATTGGTTTCCCTAGTTCTACTTGGACAAGGGGACACCTATGGGTATAAATACAAGGCCCCCTAGGAGGAGAGGGGAGACAATCAGGAGGAGAGGGGAGACAATCAACAGACACCCACCACAATACACGGAACAATAGATCAAGACACAAGATCAACATATAAGCCAACATACGCCAAGACAAGATGTCGGATATCAACTTCAGGGATAAGCACGGTTAATCCCCTACGGTGTCTCCGGATACTGTCAGGAGAGACGAAAGCGCTATCTCTGATCTCGCCGGGCACGAACTCGAGGAGGAAGACTACCCTGTTGTCGACTACGAGTCAGACCTTTAGACCGCCATGTCGACAACAGTTAGATAGGCTACCCAAAATACTATACTGGTGTGATTACGGTGAATAAGAGCAATACCGGCTTCGGCCAACAGGATGTAGGGTTATTACCTGACGATTCAGGGGCCCGAACCTGTATAAAAATCCTTGTCCCCGTCTCTTTTACCTCAGTCTCGCATATATCCTAGTACCAACGATCCCCATACTATGCAAATACCGGAATCGCGACATCAAACGTCGACAGTGGCGTGCCAGATAGGGGATTTTGGTGCTTCAGGATTTCGACGAGATGGATTCAAGAGATGGATTTTCCAACAACAAACTACTCGACGACTTCGGCTGTGGGGAGATCCAACCTGTCCAAGTACATCTTCCGACTAGATCGGAACCATCATCGTCATTGACAACTTGGTTTATCGAGATCATCCAAGCCTCAAGATACGCGGCGTACCAAAGGATGTCAGATCATAGATGTCGAACGAGTACGCAATAAGGTAATTGCTAGATTGGTTTTTCAAATTGATCTACTAATTTCGTAGATACATCCGGCATGTATCTACAAAGGTACGCAATATTTTATATGCAATTTATCGTATCTATTCAGATCATACAACATTGTCAGATCAATAATTTATTATGTTTACCCAGAGCATGTTTTTTATACAATATCTGTTGCACGGGTGTCCCCGATGTTAAATCGACTACGATCTAACGCTAGGGGCTCGCTCTGTCTTCTTCTGTATAAATCATGCTTGTTTACAGTCTACATAATGTTTGATATTTTCTGCTCGTTATATCCTGATAATGCTAGAAGATCCATGCAGTTTTTTGAATATATACTCGATATTCTCTGCTATATGTCTTGTCTTCTAGAAAATATTTTTCAAGAACAATTGAGCACTCGAGTAGGTTGTGGTCAAGTACACCGCATTATCGAGAACGGTCTCGACAAATACAGAGTCGTCGCGTCCAACCTACCAACGAAGACCGATGACCTATCTCATAGCACCGACCATGGCTGGACTACTCGAGAAAAGGTCGTTAACGGATAATTCTCGCGAACGTCGTTGGCTTGATCACTCGACATGATTGCGAACGGACATCCGGATATGCTATAAGTTGGGTGCGTGAGTCATGCTGGCCACATGAGATGCACATGTAATAAACCAACTCTAGCACCTCCATTGGTGTTCGAGAGATAATTCTACACGTTCGCTGGTCCTCGATCCAGTACGTAGCAATCTTTCGCACCGCAACCTCCATTGGTGTTCGAGAGATAATTCTACACGTTCGCTGGTCCTCGAACCAGTACGTAGCAATCTCTCGCACCGCAATCTCCATTGGTGTTCGAGAGATGATTCTACATGTTCGCTGGTCCTCGAACCAGTACGTAGCAATCTCTCGTACCGCAACCTCAGATGGTCGAGGTACGACTACAGCAATAATGCAGCGGTCCTCGCACCACGACTTCAAATGATCGAGAGACACCTACTCACTGGTTCTCAACCAGTCAATCGTAGCGATCTCTCGTACATTTACTTCTAGTGGTTGAGTTACGACTACTACCTGGTTCTTGACCAGAGGTGTAGCGATTCTCCCATTACCTCTACTTCAACAAAGTTGATATCAGGTACATAATATCGCCAAGTGTTTTACCCAGAGATCCCTTACCCAGATGACACCTAGCGTTGAAACCTATCCTCATGTCCCTTTACATCGTCTTGACAAGGCCTCTGAGGAACCTAAGGGAATTTCGACTGGGGACGCCCAGAGCGGATAAGGCCTTGTCGGATCCTATAGAGACAAAAGACCATGTAAGATTTGGTCGTGTAAGAGTTCTCGCCGTGCGTATTAACCAAGCCGTGTAATCGGAAATTGGATTTTCCAACTTCACGGCTGGGGGCTAGGATCACTGCTTGTTCAACCGAGGCAGGTCAAAGGTCCAAGAGCCTTATCTCCCGAGAACGATTCTCCGATGACAAGGCTGGGGGCTAGGGAGAGTGTATAACTCAACAAACTGACTGATCGAAGTCGATAAAAGAGTAGACGCTCATATATGAAACATTGGTCTGCAAGTTTAATTCATTTTCGGTTTCCATACATATTATAACATGTCACCCTTTGAGCATTTGCTCGGGGGCTATTTCTTTCTAATATTTTTTTCTGAGTATTGATTTCAAGAAAATTCTATTCGACATTATCGAAGGCTCCATGTCTCTATGGTTCTACACCAAGATCGACTAAGGTGAGTACGACAAATGTTGACAAGGCTCCGTCGCAGACTCTACGCCTACTCGATCACTCGAGAACGGTTGGTGGATCTCAACAAGGAATACGGAATGAAGAAATGGTGTACCCGCCGAGATAAAATTTCTTGACTTCAATCCAAATTCTCGATTACAGCAAGACGGGAGACTTAGTCGTATGCTCTGTACTTTCTTGGTTGACATCGGAGATTGACTCAGACAAACCCTTTAGGTGCCCGCACGAGGCTGATAAAGGAAGTCTAACGTTATCTCTGAACTCACCGAGAATGGTCACGTGAGCTCGATAACAGTTCCTCTAAGGTCTGCGGTTGAGAATATGAATTCGTTCATTTGCATCGAAGTCGGGGGCTACTGTCAGGGTTATGGATATCGCATACCTAATAGTAGTTGACTAAATCTTGGCAGGACCCACCACATACCATGTCCTATATGGAAGCAACCTTCGGATATGGAGAGAGTTCTGGATAAAGAAAGACGATTAGAGTTCTACATGGAAACGACAAGGACTACTCGGATTGTATCCATATTGGTTTCCCTATTTCTACTTGGACAAGGGGACACATATGGGTATAAATACAAGGCCCCCTAGGAGGAGAGGGGAGACAATCAACAGACACCCACCACAATACACGGAACAATAGATCAAGACACAAGATCAATATACAAGCCAACATACGCCAAGACAAGACGCCGGATATCAACTTCAGGGATAAACACGGCTAGTCCCCTACGGTGTCTCTGGATACTGTCAGGAGAGACGAAAGCGCTATCTCTGATCTCGCCGGGCACGAACTCGAGGAGGAAGACTACACTGTTGTCGACTACGAGTCAGACCTTTAGACCGCCATGTCGACAACAGTTAGATAGGCTACCCCAAATACTGTACTGGTGTGATTACGGTGAATAAGAGCAATACCGGCTTCGGCCAACAGGATGTAGGGTTATTACCTGACGATTCAGGGGCCCGAACCTGTATAAAAATCCTCGTCCTCGTCTCTTTTACCTCAGTCTCGCATATATCCTAGTACCAACGATCCCCATACTATGCAAATACCGGAATTGCGACATCAAACGTCGACAACATGTTCTTAGCGATCTGAAAGTAAAGGCTGGAAAATAAACTTCGATGAAAAAACCTCAAAATAGGTTAAAATTCAAATTTTAGCTGATAAGCATAAGAGAAAAGATGAGACCCTACGAATACAATTTATAAATAACTGAAATTCGAAATTAACAAATAATAAATATTGGGAAAAAAGTCTAGAGCCCATATAGGAATACAATTTATAAATTACTGAAATTAAAAAAAAGAAATATTGGAAAAAATGTCTATAGTCAATATAGGAATACAATTTACCAATAATTGAAATTCAAAAATTTTTAAAAAAGAAATATTGAAAGAAGAGTTTAGAGTCCATATAGAAATACTATTTATAAATAACTAAATTTTAAAGTTAAGAAAAATAAATATTGGAAGAGTAATCTAGAATCCATATAGGAATAGAACTTATGAATAAAGGAAATTCGAAATTTAGAAAATAAGGAATATTAAAAGATGAGTCTTGAGTCCATATACAAATACAATTTATAAATAACTATCACGTATATACAATACATTAAAAATATCACACGTTTGTTAGTTCAACCAAGAATTTAAAATTATGTTACCATTTTAACATATTTTAATAATAAAATATGAAAATATTTGAGCTATTATATGAGAAAAAAATATAACGATGCTAGCTGTGCAATCTACGCGGGCCACCATGCTAGTTTATTTAAAAAATCTAATTTAACCCTTACATTAACATTAAAATTTTATTACTTCATTCGTTTCAATATGTAACAATTTAGAATAGAATTAGATCAATGCTAAGACTACGAAGACAGAGAGAGTGTGTGTTTGGTCAAGAAGCCCAGGTAGCCGCTCGAGGTCGACGGATGGTGGCTTTGACGGATGGTTTTGATCCGATTATCGGCTTGTAGAGAACAATGTTAATGCCAATGTAAAATTTCTTCGTGCAGCAACAATATCGACTCGTCGTTTGCTTGTCAGAGGACCAGCTGCGATGGAGTCAACAAGGCTACACAGGGAATAGCTATAATTAGCGACCGATCTTTTGTAGCCAATTTTTTGGGTAGGTTATCTTGTAGTGCCGCAGAGTTAGTGATGATGTTGAGCCCAAATAGCAAAAATCTTTTACTAGTAACCGATAATTGTTCTATAGCGTTTTCGGCGGCTGATCTTGTAGTGTCATTTCTATCGTTTAGCATAGTTATATTCTTTCAACTAAGGGATGACGGATTATTGCATACACGTTTTTTTAAGCTTCTAAATGGTGCAATATTTGCAAATGGCTTTTTTTTTAATGAATCGGCAAGCTGCCAATTTCATTGAATAAAGGAGGAATAAGCTTTACAAGTGCAAAAGAAAAACCAAGGCTCAAGACCTTCGGTCCGAGCAATTAAAAAGAAAGCCAGCTACCGAGATCTCTCGCTCCTTCCAATGACCACGACTTGGCCTCCTCCTTGATTTTAGCTAAAAGGCTTCCTGTCGAGAGCTCCTTTTGCTGAAATGTTCTATGGTTCCTTTCATTCCATATTTCCCAGGCTACTAGGAGTGTAAGCGTGCGCAAAGCTTTCTTTGGAGCATCTTTTGAATTTGTGATAGCTTCCCACCACGTCGACACTGCCGAGGCTTGGTGCCACAGGCTAGGGTTTAGGTGTTCATTTGCAGCCCACTCTGCTAGTGCGCCCCATATTCTCCGGGTGTACCTACACTCCGCGAGGAGGTGGATGGCGGTCTCTTGGCTATGTCGACATAGGGGGCAGGTGGATCCATTTGGCCAACCCCTGGTGGCCAGTCTGTCAGATGTCCAGACTCTGTTTTGTATGATCAACCAGGCAAAGATTTTGCACCTATGTGGTGCCCACGGCTTCCAAATAAGGTTGTTGAAGTTTATAGCTGTTGTGCCTAGAAGCTGTGCTTTATAAGCCGAACCCACCGTATATTCC
This sequence comes from Oryza meridionalis, assembly GCA_000338895.3. NCBI lineage: Eukaryota > Viridiplantae > Streptophyta > Magnoliopsida > Poales > Poaceae > Oryza > Oryza meridionalis. The sequence continues at coordinate 34,951,896 of CM002526.2, read as the reverse complement.
CCGTAACTGGTGAGCTTCCAAGTTATTTTGCCCTCTTCGTGCTCAATGAGATGCAAATTTTGCACTGCGCTCCAGACTTCGATGAGCTGGTCAATTAACTCCGTCGTCCAACCGGTGTTCCCTGGCAGGTCAAGATCATGTAGCCATTGATCTGAGGGGGTGGCCTGCTGGAGCGTGCTGGTCTTTTTCTTGGAGGCCGCGTAGACTAGAGGGGCTACATCCTTCAGTCTTCTCCCCTGCAGCCAGGCCGATTCCCAGAAGCTAACTCTTGCGTCATCCCCGACTGTTATAGATGTTGTGGCCGCGAAAAGTAGCTTGTCGGTGTCATCACATGGCGTTCCTGAGCCGACCCATGCTTTTTCCGGTGATCTCCACTCATGCCATAGCCATCGCAGCCTTAAGGCTCTCGCGAATTTATCCAAGTTTAAGATGCCCAAACCTCCTGAGGCAGTAGGGAGGCAAGTTCTTGACCAGTTGATTTTGCACTTCCCCCGTCAAAATTTCACCTCCCACCCAAAGGAGCCTTCTCCTCTGTTTGTCCAAAGTTTCTAGGGACTCCTTGGATGCCTTCAGGCCCGTTAGGAGGAAGACTGGTTGCGAGGTAAGCACTGATTTGACTAGGGTTGATCTCCCTGCTAAGCCGCTGTGTCGTCCTCGCCATCCCGCTATACGACTCATCGATTTGTCGTAGAGTGGCTGGAGATCTACCCTTCGCAGCCTTCCAGTGGTTAGGGGTAACCCCAGGTATTTCATTGGGAAGTTTGCCCTAGTTGCAGGTGTGCCATCCAGGATGTCGTCTAGGTTTAGGTTGTCACGTATGATCGGTGCCACGTGAGATTTTTGGAGGTTTGTGCACAAGCCCGAAACTTGCCCGAAACGACTGAGTAGGTCGGCGAAAGCGATCACATCTTCTTTCGTCGGGTTCAGAAAGACAGCTGCGTCATCTGCATACATAGACGTGCGGAACCATACCGCCCTACCTCGCAATTTGCTTAGGACTCCTATGTCAGTTGCCTTGTCTAGGAGGCGTTGGAGAGGATCAATTGCTAGGATGAAAAGCAGGGGGGACAAGGGGTCTCCTTGGCGCAGTCCCTTGCCCTGCCTGATTGTGTCTCCTGGTATTCCATTCAGTATGATCTTAGAGGTAGAAGTGGATAGGAGCTATGTTATCCATTCACGCCATGTTTGCGGGAAACCTCTGTTTTGAAGGAGCGTGAGTAGGTAGTCCCATCAGCATTTCCTTGAAAAAACTGTTTTAAATCAACCTTTTAAACTTTCTAATGCGTAAGTCATTTGTTTGTGCCCTCAAATAATTCTTCTTTCATCTATCATCCATTTTTCATAGCACTTTAGGACATGCTCTACTAGGAGACGTGACGAGAGAAGTGTGAGGGAAGCATTGCAGTTAATGGCAGCGAGCGAAGTGAAGCAAACAAAAGAGGGGGCAGGGGCAGGCGGGCGTATCGCATACGCTTCAGTAGAGGACAAACATGCCAAGAAAAAAGGGTACAGTTAGAGACAGGACATAATTGCGATCTTTTGTCATCGTGCAGTAATCTAATTGTACTCCTACCAGTACTAATTCTACTCCAGAAAACGTTTAGATGACAAAAAAAAAATGGTTCTATCTGGCAGTAATTTCTCGGAGATACTGTAAATACGTGTTGCTCTGAAAGAGCTCGATCTACCTGCCCGATCCTAGTTACTGACTGACTTTTACTGAAGCAACCACTGAATCATCATATCTGATCTGATGAGCACATGAGATGAATGATTTTTTCTTTTGAGCAAGGGGTTTCCCCCAATTCCATTACTAGAAATGAGATTACCATGAGATGAATGATTTACCGTGTGTTTAAGAAGATAACCTGTAAAACGAGGTGAGCTAAGTAACATATGATTAATTGTGTAATTTATCAGAGATACTGTACTACTGTAAAAGTGTGTTGCTCTGAACAACAATGATAATTCAGCTCGTTGCATGATCTACCTGACATTTACAGTTCTACTACTGCTATACCACTGAATCATCTCAAATTATCATCTGATCAGAAATTCACAGCAGCATGAGATGAATGATTTCATTGACGTTGAGCCTTGCATCTTTCTATAGGTCGACAGCAAATCTACCTGCTGTACCAACGGAATCTACCATTGTGTGCGCGTGCATGGGCTCAAATAGGGACAGTTACACCCAGCGCAAGAATGCAGCACAGCACACACTACAGCAGCAAGAGAAGCATGGCCAGGACAGGAGGAGAGGACCATTGCCAATGAAAAAGATGTGTAAAAACAAAAGAGAAAAAGAAAAAAACTCAGGATAAGGACCTGCCCCTTTGGATGCAAGCACACACAAACCAACACTGACATCATGTTCATTCACTGTGAGGAGAGGAGATGGCTTCTTTAAGATCGCCACCCTCCCAACCTCCCCATTGTGCTACTATATGCTTAGTATCATCAGTTCATCACCAACCTCTCTCGTCTTCTTCTCCTTCTTCTTCTTCTTCTTCTTCTTCTTCTACCTTTGATAGTTTGAGGTGTTGTTCCTTTGAGTCCAGCAAGAAGCTGATGATTTTGATGATAGCTTGAGGATCTTGCCAAACTCTTGTGTTGGGAGTAGTTGCTTGCAGATCGAGCTGCAAAGGTCCCATTTTGCTTCTCCATCTGAGCTTGGTTAGGTTGCGTCTGAGTACACTTCTGAGGCTTCTTTGGTCGTTTTGGCCTCGAGTTCCGTGCTTAAACTCTGCCTCGATCGATCGATCTCATCTCATCTGCGCTGTTCTTGATAGCTGCTGATTGTTGCTGTTGCTGTTCAATTTTGAGAAGAAGGTGTCGATCGGTTCAGTGAAATTCACTTGCGTTTTTGAGAGAATTGTTTTGAGTTGTTTGAGTTGGTTTCGGTTCTTGAGATGTTCCTGAGATCGAAGGTCCAGGAGATGATCCTGAGGAGGAGGTCCAGATCGATGAACAGCGGCGGCGTGCAGCAGAGCCACCTCTCCGGCCAGCACGCGAGCTCGTCGACGGTTTCGTGCGACGGCGGCGGCGGAGCCGGCGGCAAGAGCGCCACCGCGGCGTGTGCGTTGTTGGGGTCTCCGAGGCTGCTGCACTGTGCCTCGCTGCCTTCCGGCAGCCACGCCAAGAACGGCGGCGGCGGCGGCGGCGGCGGTGGTTCGGAGCCCGAGACGCCGTACTCGATGAGCCCGACGTCCGTGATCGACGCGGCGGCGGCGTTCGCGCCCAGCCCGGACGCCGGCGGAAGCAAGCGCCGGCCGTGGTGCGACTGGGGCACCGGCACGCACGGCCTCGCCGACGCGCTCGACTGCACCGGCGACGACGACGACGGCCACAGACGGAGCGTCCTCGCCGCCGCGTCGCGGGCGGTCAAGCTGCAGGCGCAACCGCAGCAGCAGCAGCATCCCCTGCTCAGGTCGTGCTCCCTCGACCGCCGCGTCGAGTTCGGCGTCAAGAACAAGAGCTCGTGGCTGCCGCTTCGCGTCGCCGGCGGCGAGGCGGCGGCGGCGGCGGAGTCGCCGGCGGAGATGCAGATGGAGCCGTCATCGGAGGACTACACCTGCGTCATCTCCCGCGGGCCGAACCCGAGGACCGTGCACATCTACGGCGACCGCATCGTGGAGGGCGGCGGCGGCGGCGGCGCCGCCACCGCCGGAGCGCTCGCCGGCGAGAGCTCGCCGCGGCCGATCAATTTGCCGGCGCCGGCGCGTGAAGCGAGAGGCTTCTTGAGCTTGTGATGCAGTGATAGATGGTAGCTTGATTAATGATGCTTAGGTAAAGTTTGGGGTGAGGACAATTAAATTAAATCTGAGTCTTAATGCTGTCATCATTATTATTAGTATTTTTATTGTATTGGTTGTTTGTTCGATCTTGATGATCAGATGGTCAAGTAGTAGATGCTTTCTTGATCGGATCCTCAAATTTTAAATAGATGCTTTCTTGGTCAGATGATCAATCGATTCAAACAGATGGGTTTGTTCAGTACTTCAGTTTGAGCTGAATCTTTAATACAAATTCACAAATTCTTTGCTTCCACATCTTGCTACTACTGGATCACAGTATGGACGGATGGACCTGCAAATCACTTGCTGAACTATGAACCCAATGAATTTAATCTGATCTCCGAATAACAAGCTTAGCTGTTCCACACACACAAAACAATTTTCATATAAACCAGTTTAATTCCCTCTTAACAAATCAGAGAGAATTCAGACCAACTCTGAATTTCCGACAGAGTTTTCAGAGCATTTTCACTCACCGAGGCTGTGTTTACTTCAGCGCAAAGTTTGGATTTTAGTTAAAATTGAAAATGATGTGACTGAAAAATTGTGTGTGTATGATAGGTTGATGTGATGAAAAAGGGCTGAAGAAGTTTGGATACAAACTTTGAACTTTGATCTAAAATCCAAATACGAGGCAAGTGGTGTTCTAGGCTTGTGCCATACTACTCCTAAGCTGCAGGGTTCAATCATTGACGGTTTCTTGTAGCATCACACTCAAAAAACAACCGATGGAGGAGAAGAAAGAATCCAATGATTGATGTTTTCTTGTGGTGAGCCCCTGCTGCTGTGCCTACGCATCCAAAAATCGATCGATCGATCGATCAGTGTGTGTGTGCGCGTGATGGGCCCACATGAACGGGTGCCTTGTCAGTGTCAGGGGTCCAGGGTTTTGGCAAACGGTTGCAGCTAAGCTAACCCTCTGTGGATAAGCCAAAAGCAGTGTGGGTCTCATGCCTTTTCTGCTTCAGTGACCAGCTTGGCCGGGTTGGGTTGGCCGTCTGATCGGTCTGGTCTGATTTTGTCTCTGTGACTCTAGTGTTTCAGGCTCTCAGTTTCTTCGCTGAAGCTTTCTTCTTTTCTGTGACGCTGACTGAATTTGATGCCCAGTTTATTTTTGAGTTTTTTTGTGGTTTTTGAGTGTTTTTGTTTTGTTTTGTTTTGGTGTTATGCTGTATTGCTGTCATATGATGTGATGTTTGTTGAACAGGTACTGCTCCAGTGTAGAGTTAAAACCTCTCTCTTTCAGGTTCAGGATGGTGAGCAGCAAGGAAGGGAATAAATTCTTGAGGATTTTAGATCAGTATTAGTACAATTCTTTTAAAATGCTTAGCTACCAATTCATTGCTTTGTTGGGGGTGATCATAATGTACTTTTAGCTTAGCAGTACTGGGGAAACAAAATCTTGTCGATAGGGTGTTGTGTACTACATCTTCTGTTGGATGCATGTTGGAATCTGTAAATCTGAAGTTGTTTTAGTTCCAAAAAACTAGCTCGTTTGAACTTCAGATGCAAGTGCAAAACTGAGCACTTGAACTCTGAACACCTTCAGAAATCAGGATGATCAGCCACAAGGAAGGAATTCCGAATTCATGAGGATTTTAGGTTTAAGCTCATCAGTTGAAAACTTTAATTGCACAATAATCACCATTTTATCAACAGTTCGTTTTCAAAGGGTGTTGTGTAGACTGCAAATCAGCTTATGTCAGCTGTAATTTGTAAATCTGAAATTTGTTAATTAAAAAAAATCAGACTTTAACTTGCTCGTCTGAGCTTCAGATGTAATTGCAAGACTAATACAGACACACTGATCTTCCTTCTTTGAACAAGAAGAACAAGTCAAGTCTAATTTAGAGCTGATATACTAAAATCTTACAAAAGAGAAAACAAAAAGGACCGCACTAAAATACTCCAAGTCCATAATCCAAATACCTAATTGCGGTCCAGCTCCCATTGCTTCAAATATCTGCAAGGGTACATAGGGTTGCTAGCTATACATCCCCCCTCGCTTGCAACTTGCCGAAGGTTAATTGCTCACACTGTTCATCATTTTATGATGAACTAACTTTAGCAACTTGGAAAGGAAAAAAAAGCGCATTTCATTAAAAATTAGCACCCCTTATTAATCTAGAGGATCTAACTGAAGTAGAGAACTGTACATGACAATGTAGGGTCATACTAAGGCAACTATTATCCAAATAGAAATATTCATATGCACCTCGAGATGTAAAGCCAATGTTATTGTCCATAAGGTTTGGTTGAAGCTGTGATGAATGATTATCCATTTTTCATCCAAAAAATAGCCATATGGATCAGCAATTGCACATACTAAAATCTAGAGAACATTGCTGCCTTAAAAGCCCAGCCCAGCTGAGCATTGACCAACCATTAACAGATGTCAGAGAAAAGTAAGCCAATGAGGTTTACTGTCAATTTGCGGATTAAGTTATTCACAATGTTTATAAACTAAGCTATTTACATGTAAATTAACATCTTCGAGAGGAAAGCGAGATAGACATCAATACATTGGAACAAAACTCTCAAAAACCTGGATTCGATGACCAAAGGAACCAAAGATCTCAAGTCCAGATATAGATATGATGCTTGTCAGCGGTAGCAAGAGGTCCTAGCCCACACCATGCACTTGAAACTACTGACGAAGAATGGCCCTGTAGGATCGTCGGCACCCCATCCTTTTTCAATCTTGACCATATGTAAACAGACCCATCATTAGCACCAGCAGCTATGGAGTTTTCATCAGGGCTTATGCAAGGCCTGCCCCAGCTGCTAACCACTCTGTTACCCATGGCCTTGAATTTTCCACAAACTTCCATTGTTCTAGGATCGAAAAGGTTGTGCACGTTATCCTTTCCACTTGTAAGAATGAAATTTCTGTTCCGTGACACACTGACAGAGCTGACGTCAAGATGAGCGAATGTCTGACTAGTGCATTTTGCACTACGGATGTCCCATAACCGAAGGTGTCCATCCCTATGACCCGAGCAAAGGGTGTCGCCATCAATGAAAGCTAGTGAGTTGGCGTTGCTCCCTGACATTATGGTGCTTTTGCAGAAGCCTGACTGAAGATCCCACATCTTAATGGTATGATCGTTGGATGAACTAGCAAGAACACAGCTCTTCACCCAGCTTGCATCAACGGATGAAACATTTTTTGTGTGACCAGTCAGAGTGTGACGTGGGCGCCCTCCATTAACTTCCCATACAAACAATTTGTTAGAGCTACAGGCAGCAATCACAAACTTGTTGTCATTAGTCACAGCAAGATCATTGACAGACCCCAAACATCCTTGTAGAGTGGAGGTTAAAGCACCGGTATGTGCAGACCAAATCTTGACAGTTTGATCCTGGCCACCACTGATTAGCTTGTCCGTGTTATGCTGGAAAATTATAGATCCGCAGCCACCATCATGAGCACGGATAGTGATTCTGCATGTAGATGGGATTGGTGTTTCCATGATGTCCATGTACCCAGCTTCAGAACGACGAATGATGCCATCAGCTTCTTGTAGTGCATTGTGTTGTATACCACCAACCCCAGCTGACTTCAGCTTTAGAACCATCTCCTCATACATTGCATTTGCCTGAACAAAAATTTCCCCCCATTTAAACTGATAAATGCTTGGTACATACTAGTACTGTGGGACCGGTTGTCAATGTAAAGCATAGTAAAATGGATCTTCGGCCACTAAAACAATCATTGATACTTCCTCCGTTTCATAATATAAGTCATTCTAGCATTTCCCACATTCATATTGATGTTATGTCTAGATTCATTAACATCAATATGAATGTGGGAAATGCTAGAATGACTTACATTGTGAAATGGAGGGAGTATTTAGTTAGTTCTTCTACTCCCACTTATGCTATAGAAGCAAAAGAATTTGAACATGATGTACATATAGAAATGATTCGACTGTCGTGACTAACTGTTCAGTTAAATATCAAGGGGGAAGTATTTGAAAACTGTCTAAAAAAGTCATTTCCGAAGACAGCACACAGTAGTCAAGCAAAATAAAAGAGCAGAAATATTCTAACATAGTAATAAATTGCCATCTAAATGTGATGGGAAGATGGTAATTATAGTGCACAAAATCTCCTGTGTTATTTCATGGAAAGCATGATGGTACTTTAAGTATCTAAATTAATCCACTGCAACAATGGTAGGGATCCATGCATACATGCAAATTTTTTTCTTGGCCATTTTAGCCTACTAGGCCCTTAAAAGGGAAAATATAATCTTCATTTGCAACACCATAAAATAGAAAGCGGCGGTTTTAGTAACAAGAAAATAAGGTACCTCATTAAGCCTCTCTGCATCCTTCATCTTCTCAAGCATCCATCGATCAATCAGATTCCTGTTTTCATCTTCTGCCACTTTCTGTTTTGTTAATGCCTGTTCAAGTTCAGCTTTTACTGCCTGGTGCTCCTGAATTAGAAGATCTAAAGCGCTTGTTTTTTCTTCAAGCGACTGCTTGAGCTGCGTATTTTCTTCCCTACAGAAGTGTTTGCACAAAATGTCAGCTGGCGATGTTCTACACAACCAAAACCAAAGCATTGTATTCAATCCAATACCTGGTTTGCTCGAGTTCAGTCTGCATGGTAGTAATCAGTGTTTCTTTCTCTTTAAGCAGCGCTTTTGATGCTTTCCCCTCTTCTATCTCGGTAACAAGCTGCTCGGACAAACGTGACTGTGCCTTGTAGCATTGCTGCAGCTCCAATTCATGCTTCTCAGCCTTCTCTTTCCACTCCACCGCCTACAAGGAAACGAAATAAATAAGTAAACAAGCCCACCAAAAAAACAATCTATGCACACAATAATATCTAAATTTTCGGGTTTCTTGATCTCCAGATGAAGCATCTATGGTACCTAGCAAAAGCATCATTATCGAGGCACGGTTTTTTATACAAAATTTTCCATTCCATTATGCAAAACAAGAAATAAATTGCAAGGATGGGATACAAAAGGAGACATGAGATTGGTATTTTTACTTGGGCGGCGAAGGGCCGGGCGAGCGCCTCGATGGCCGGGCGGTGGGCGCCCTCCTCGACGAGATGCCTCCGCCGCAGAGACCGCAGGGCTCGCCGGATCGCCTCCTTGCCGGCCTCGGCCTCCACCATCGTCCTGCACCCAAATTCACTCCCCACTTAAGCAGAACAAGAACAAAAATACAAATCCATGGAACGGCTCCTGCTTCCAAGAAACCTCACATTGCCGGGTGGAATCCGTCGGCGGAGGAAGAGGAGGTCGCGTGCGGCGGGCGTGCCCGGCGGCGAGGTCGTCGGATTCGGTTGGGGGAGCAGCGGCGGCGAGAGGATCGGAGGAAGACGAAACCGGGGAGGAAAGCAAAGCAAAGCAAGCGAAGACGGCGTCCGGGCCGCGAGTTGGACTCGGACCCGACCGGATATGGGCCCGGGTTGGGCCCAACGGCACCTGACCTTGTGGCCCATTAATGGCTCGCGTTGACCTAATTTTGAGGCCCACGTAACATAGGCCCAGTAAGAAGCGGATGGAATATTCCGGCCTTGGTGACCACGCGAGACTTTGCCCTTTTATTTTCTTTCTTTTTTTTTTTCTTTTTCAATCGCCTCCGCTTCCTCCGCCGCCTCGCTCAGCGACGGCGCGAAGGCCATCGCCGGATTCCCCGCTTCCTCCGCCTGGATTGCTCCGCACGCAATTGGCGCTGGTTTCTTCCCGGCGCGTGGTCGTCGCTGTTCCCCACCCGCCGCCTCCGGCGTCTGAGTTGAGGGAGGAGGGAGGAACGGCGGCGCAATGGCGGTGGCTGCGGCGCTGCTGCGCCGGAGGGCGCTCTATTCGGCCCTCGCGTCCTCCTCTTGGCTCCATGGTTTGTGCTCGCTTTCTCTGATATGGCATCTTTTTTCATGTTTGTTGGAGGTGTGCCTTGTGCGGCATGTGTATGGCGAAATGCCAAAATGAGCGTGCCTCAAGGCACGCTCATTTTCGATCATGGCAATGGTAGTATCTGCGTTGCTAGGTTTCTATAGATATGCTATGAGTGGTGTAATAGGTCTATGTTGCATAATTGATTAGAAAAAGAACGGTCCAGGATTATAGGTCAGATGCAACTCTTTTTTGGGGGAAAGGAAACGTTTTTTCCCCTGTATTTACAATTCACTTGTTATTCTGATGAATGGATTATATCTGTTGAGAGATACTTATATTTTGGGAAACATAACCTTAATATATTAGTACTGTTGAACACAGCGAGGAAAAGTTCTGCTTTGGATGGACATTTCGTCTTTGAGAGCGTAACTAATTTCAGTGGCAAAGTCCAATGTTCTGTAGGACACATTTGCTCATAACTTGTGGTTTACATGGTCTATGCTTCTCATATAGATACCAGTTTCTGCTACATTTGCTCCATTTCTGGTACACATTCTTTGGTCAACCATCCCAACTTGAGATTACAGAGGGGCTACCACAACTCTGGGAAGTTTGATTTGACTGACTTGACGTAAGAATCCATCTTTCTAGCCTTCTTTTACGTATATCAAAGTCGATTTTCCTACAGATTTCTTTGAGTTTATGAATTTTGTATCGTACATTCAATAGACTCCATGTTTTGACTTCCAATCTAGTGTGGGATGCACAATATTTTAGTTACCTTAAATTTACCTTCACACTTGCCATAGTGAAGTATAATTTTCACATTTATTTTACACACCACGATCTAGTGTAGAACAGTTCATATTCTCCTAAAGGATCTAAATAAGTGCCGTGCTTCTTTTGAATAATAGCCATCCTCATATATGGTATCCGAATGCCCGAGAAAAGAAGCGCAATGTATTTTTACATGTCGGTCCTACAAATAGTGGGAAGACACATAATGCTCTCAAGAGACTAGAAGCAAGTTCTTCAGGTACTACTTTGATCTACTTAGTGATAATAAATTAATATACAATTATGATGATTTCTCAGAGCTCTTGATGAATTCTGTAGGAGTATACTGTGGACCTCTTAGATTGTTGGCACGGGAGGTAGTTCAAAGACTAAACAAAGCTAATGTCCCTTGTAACTTAATTACTGGACAAGAAAGGGAGGAAATTGAAGGTGCAAAGCATAGCTCAGTGACGGTTGAGATGGCCGACATGACAACTGAGTATCAATGTGCCGTTATTGATGAAATTCAGGTACTTCAACCTTCTTTCTGTAGATATGCTAATTAAATGTATATTCATAATACAAACAGTAATTAAGAGAATTGTCATCCCATTTTTTTGGACTACCTCATCAAGCCAGTCATATTTTGTACTGGAATATTCCTCATCATTCTCATGTTATCTTCTTCTGTTTAGTAGATGGTTGGCTGTAGATCGAGGGGTTTTTCATTCACTCGTGCACTTCTGGGGCTTTGTTCAGATGAGCTTCATGTTTGTGGTGACCCAGCTGTGGTTCCTCTCATTCAGCGAATTCTCGAACCTACCGGTGATGTGGTTACGGTAATTTCGTTGAAACTCACATAGTTAAATTGAAGTGTATTAATATGACTCTGCCAGAATGATGTTAGCTGCAAAGTTAGATTTGTTGACATTGGTGAAGAAATTAGGTTTTGTGGATAACATAGATGATATAATTACCTAGTTTGGGATGAAACAGTAATACTAAATCGCATGTTCTTGCAAGTGTAAGTTTTTTACTGTTTTCAAAGCTCCATGCTTAATATGTTTCAACTCATTCCATTTTTTAACTTAAGACACACAATGATTTTATGGATTATCATTGGTGGATAGCATCAGCAATCCTGTAACCTCTGTTACTCAACTTATCCTTAGCCACACCAATTTGAGGTCCCGTCCAACAATTTAGATTGCACCCCTGGATAGTAACACTACTTCTGGACCTCCATCTGAGAAAGTAATGTGCATGCATAATGTCATATGTATCTGTCTTTTGTTGGTGATTAGCTGATGTTTTGTATTTGCAGAGAATATTCCAAGTGAACTCGAGAAACTGTTTCTTCTCAATAGAATTTATTGAGCTGTCTAATATTTATTTTTGTGTTAGTACTGATACACGCACCATGTTGTCAAATATTCTGATTTGCTGGCTGTATGTCTCTATGCAGGTCCAATATTATGAGAGGCTATCTCCATTGGTTCCTCTGAAGACTACTCTCGGGTCTTTCTCTAACATTAAGGCAGGGGATTGCATTGTAACGTTCTCACGACGATCTATCTATATGCTTAAGGTTGGCATTCTTCAGATAACTGTTGCAGAATATACTGAAATAATATCTATCTGACCTGTGTCCCGCAATTAAAAGAGTAACCAATAGATATCCCCTCCAAATTGTTGCCAGAAAATGTAAATAATAAGCTGAGAAAGTCTCATTTTAATTTTTGGTGAAAGAGAAATGATCCAAATGCCATGTTTGTTAAACCTATCATCGTAACTTGATCTTTACCTGTAAATTTTGGAACAACAAACTCTCACCAGCATAACAACACACCCCTCTGGCCTCTGCATACCCTCGCGTGTATCTGGTACTCCACTAACTTTATCATTTCACTTTTTTTATTCTCTCCTTGAAAAGAGGGGGGGGGGGGGGGGGGAACACTCTATTGACTTAAGAAATGGGACATATTTCTCGCTATACACTTAAACTCTGTGTATTTTGATTCACAACACTCAGTACTATACTAGTATGGTTGGCAGTGAAGGGTACTAAATAGCCCCCATTACAGAAATGATGAAAAGAAAAGGGAAAACTATGTACGAACCTGTAAAGCTACTTAAGTAATGCAACTATGTACGGAAGATGTAGGCATGTAACAAGGACTAGGGAGAGCTGTGTTGTACGGAGTAGTAGTCAATATGATAATTACATCATGTTGTGATAGCAGCGATAGCTATGTAGCATGTTTTGACAGGTTGGCTAGTCCATCGATAATTTACTTTCTGTTTTACGTAAATGCAAGTTGAAATATATTAAGTCATCCAATCATGTTTCTTTTTGCTTTTCTTCTCATGATATTTATTGAATTTAACACTCCAATCGAAAGACTGGATATAAAGATTGCAAATCCATGATATGAAAAATATGAATCAATTAAGTTAGCTTAGCCAGGGGCAGATCAAATACACAAGGATCAGAGTGCAGTGACCATCATGTCTGCTGCACAAACCCAAAAAGATTATGCTCACTGTGACATTACTAATCATTGTTGTTGATGGCAAAATTTGTACCCATGGTGGGACCCTGATAACTTGCTGCCCTAGATCTGCACTTGAATTAAGCGACTGCAAACTAAGATACATAATGTAATGTATCAAAGCATCCTCATGTTGTGATTATTACCAAAATTAATCATCTAGCATATGAAGTAATATATGAAAGCTCAACTACATTTCTTATATTTAAAATGTCCGTGCAGAGAAGAATTGAAATGGGGGGTAAGCATCTTTGTTCTGTAGTCTATGGCTCATTGCCACCAGAAACTCGAACAAAACAGGTACTTCCCTCACTTGGTTATCTGCTACTACACCATTGTAGTTGATGCCTTGTTCTCACGTCTCTAGGTCCTTATCTAATTAAAATTTACAGCTAAAACACCAAAAGTTTCATTTTTAATATATTAACATGTATATGCCATGTGTTGCTTGGCTTATGCTCAATATATTTATATTTTAAAATTCCATCTTGCTGATTTTCTTCCATTAATAAAGTTTATTTGGTCTCTCATATATGAGTCACATGATTGTCTGGATAATGTTTTGTACAATGATTAAAGTCAGTAAAATTAGCGGTGCAGAACGATTAGAATTTTCTGTTTAATGTTTGTGAGATGAACTTTCAGCTAGCAATTTGTTGATTAATACCCCGTAACAGTAAAGCACAACCAACCACAAATTTCAGCTTGAATTTCAAGAAATCGGTAGTTATGGTTGTAGGAGGCAAAACTTCTCTTGGCATGTTGTGCTTTATTCTTGATGATGCTGTGATGATTTGAAAAAGTTGATTAATCTATTCACTGAGCTTGCAGGCGACAATGTTCAATGATGAAGATAGTAACCTTAATGTGTTAGTGGCTAGTGATGCTATTGGAATGGGTCTTAATCTGAACATTTCTAGAATCATTTTCTCTACACTGGAGAAGTTTGATGGCATCTGCAACAGGGAACTAACTGTGGCCGAAATCAAACAGATTGCTGGTATTGGATTTGTTTCTTAATAGTTTTGCCTCTGGCAGATTAAGTTTTCCCTCCCCCCTTGTTGCACAGGTACTTGAGCAGTGAATTTGAGATATTCTTCATATTGCAATACTTTGTCTTCATTTTATAGGAAGGGCTGGGAGATATGGATCTAAATTCCCAGTTGGTGAAGTGACCTGTCTAAATTCTGATCATCTTCCATTACTACACTCTGCTCTGAAATCACCTTCTCCCATTATAGAGGTGCTCACCCTGTCCGATGTCCATCTCTTATTATAGGATGAGAGCTGCACGAATCTTGGTATAGATAACATGCTAATACTGCATTGTACTCTCTGCAGCGCGCTGGACTTTTCCCCACATTCGATGTATTATCTCTGTACTCACGATTGCATGGAACTGACTTTTTTCAACCTATATTGGTAAGCTAGCTAAAGCCCATCCTTCTTAGTACTGTATATGGCAAATTCCTAACACAACAGAGATCAACATTATATATTTATGATTAAGTGAATTCTCATTGTACTACATAAACAATACAAGGGTGTTGTTACTTTTGGCTTTTCTAATTTGGATGGTGCAGCAAGCTATTCATGCTTTTATAACACTTTAACTGCAAAGTATTACTTAGTTCTTCAGGTGGTTGATGAAGTCATTTATAACTTGGCAACTTTTTCAGTGGCATGGATTGGATTGCTTCTAAAATAAAATTTAGTCACAGTATTAAGATATCCTATTTGTATTTGTTTGGACTTCGGCTTGAGTTTGCTTCTCAATAGTTATAAAGTGGAATTCGCTCTTTTTTCTACTTTTCTCTGCCTGCCTCTTTCTCAATTACTTGTAAATGCTGTTTTCAACCATTAAATGTATGCCAATGCTTCCTCTGGTCAGGACATGCATCTTACTTATCTTTTCACTCTTATCACAGGAGCGTTTCTTGGACAAGGCTAAACTATCTCCAGACTATTTCATTGCTGATTGTGAAGATATGCTGGTAAGATTCTTTCCCTCAATGAGCACCATTTTCTATATTTGGTCAAATTATCTAGAAGTAAGTCAGTTTTCCATCTCTCAACTCTGTCCAGAGTTCAAATTTCACGCTCAACTCCAAAACCATCTGCTTTACACTGTCCTACAAAACTGATGCAAGCCCCTCATCCCTCCCTCCTTCCCCCTATTTCTCAGTGCTGTGGCCAGGCCAAGCTTGGTAGCACCTTGGTACAGCCTAGATCAAATGCTGAGGAAGCTATGAGGAATAAAAAACCTAGCCAGTTAGCCTGCATGCAATACAGGAATAAGGTTAATGAGTCTCATTGGCAATATAGCAACTGAAATCGAGAGATGAAATTCTTGCAATTTGACCACACAGGCAGGATATTATTTCCTTATTGCGGAAGGAAAGCACCAATTCATGCAGGGACCAACATTTTTTTTTATTTATCTCCAATTGGAAGGAAAACATTGTGAAAAATGAGGGGGAAAAGGTGATGAGGAAACATGCTGCATAGAATAGCAGGAAGAGGCAAGAAAAACTTTCTGGGAGATGCACACGGGTCTAGGTATGAAAAATTACAATCCAGTCCACAGGGTAGGTTGTAGGGTAATGGTATTATTTAATTATTTTGTAACTGGTCGGGGAGGACCACTTGTCTCGTTGTAAAAGGTGTTTGTTTTGAGTTCTCTTGTAGATCTCCTCCGTGGTGCGTTCAGCTCTCATCTTGGGATGTTTTGGTGCTCTCCTGGGTTGGTGTACTTGTCATGGGCTTTGGGCCGGGCGTCCTAGGCTCATTGGATATGATTAGGGTTTGTTAGGATTATATAAGGTTTGTTAGGATTAGATTAAGTAGTCCTCCATCTATATAAGGAGGGATCCTATCCAATGAGCCTAGGACGCCTGGCCCAAAGCCCATGACAATACTTTTCTTGAATGGTAGAATAGAACTTCTGCTCTTTGTTTAAAAAAATAAAAGCAATGATGTTATCAGATTGATTTGGACATCAGTAAAGGAGGATATTTGCTTAAGATTAATTTCGGGTTGAGCTTTGACTGTTGTAACTGTTGGAAATCAATCTCGGATTTTCCTCCTACATAGTATAGTAGGAAGAGGCAAGAAAAACTTTCTGGCCATGCTGTTTCGATGAGCTTATCAGGCTAATGTGAAGCACACAACCATGGATGCATCAGCCGTTGTGATCTCTTTGACATGTTGTAGGATCAAGGAGGCCGACTAGAGGGAGAGGGGGGGGGGTGAATAGGCGGTTTTAAAACTTAATGGCACTTAAACAAAACTAACCTAAGTTGCTAGGCAAGGTGAGGTGTAAGGTTAACTAAGCAACTAAGTTAAGTTTTGCAAACCTAGGTGATATGGGCTCAAATATGTCTCTATGAATGTAAATTGCACAAATGTAAATGCAACAAATAAATGAGACAAGAGACTAGGAATTTTTCACCGAGGTTCGGAAACTCGCCGGTTTCCTAATCCCCGTTGAGGCGAGCCCAACTCCACCGCTCAACCACGAAGCCACCACACGCCCCCTTCGTCAAGGGGTGGGCAAGGTGGGAGCCGGCCCACGGAGAGGACTACCCAAGCCTCGATCACTAGGGTAGTTCTTCCTTCACTCCGAAGGTGGTGAACTCCAAACCACTCACAACTGGCGCCGGGCCTCCTCCATAATCTCCTCGGAGAGGTCACCGGGCAACACCTCCACAAGCCGTCTAGGAGGCGGCAACCTCCAAGAGTAACAAGTCTAGGATGCTTGCCGAGGATGATCAAGTGGCGCACTAGCTCTAACAATGAAGCAATGCACTTGGATTAGCTTAGCTCACTCTCCAACACCTCACTAGATAAACTAAGTGCACAAGGGTGTGAGAGCTCTTGCAAGGGTTCAAGATAATGCAATGGAGTGCCAAAACCTTATCCTTACTGCTGGGGAGTGGGTATATATACCCCCAACTACCAAAACTAGCCGTTGGAACCGAAATCCCCAACTCTGTGCTCTGCCGGTCAGATCGCCGTTATGAGGCCGGTCAGACCGGACTACTTTGTAACGGCTAGAAAACTAGCCGTTACAGGGCAATCATTGAGCCCACTCAACCTGGCCGGTCTGACCGCAGTGTAGTGGCCGGTCAGACCGTCCACGGCTCGGTCAGACCGCCGTCGGCTCGGTCTGACCGATTGCGGCTCTAGCGGCTCTGTATCGCCACCAAAAACCAGACCAGTGCAACAGACCAGTGGGGCCGGTCAGACCGGCCTTACCACGCCGGTCAGACCGGCTAACAGGCCCGGTCAGACCGGCCTAAGGCCCACGGTCAGACCGCAGGTCACTTTTCAGCTCAACCAACCGTTAGTAAAACGACGATATCTCTTGACTCGGTTCTTGGAATTTGGCGTTCTTAGACTCTATGGAAAGCTTATTCAAAGGGTCATCCAACCCATGAAAAATCCATCCAAGAAACACAACTTAAGTCAAGGATAAAGGGCTCACACTCCAAAAGATATCCACCGGATATACCCACAAGATGTCACTCACTCCTATTGGACATGCCCACTTCTCTCTTGGTTTAGGACTTGAGAAAACTCATCACACTTGGCTAGACAAGCCCACCAAATGCACCTACATGCATATGAACTAATATGGCACAAGATCATCCAGAAGCTCGCTTCATAGACCCCTCTTGATAGTACGGCGCCTATCTAACAAATCCGGTCTATACCAAACACCAAGACCGGGAAAAGACTAAGAAAACATTCTTAGCTACATTATACCTTTGCCTTGCGCCATCCATCTTGGGGTCAAGCTTGAGTCGAGATCAACACTTGTGACCATTTGATTGAACCATGTTTATACCAAGGTATTTACCATCATTTGTCAAGACTTTCTTCTTATCACAAGCTTGATTTCATTCTTGCCAACATGGCGATGTCCTTGGCTTGGTGACCATTAATCCATTGTGTCATCCATTAGCCTCATCATAGTGGAACCTATTCCTTTTCACATCTCAAAGGAGAATATTAGTCTTAACAAATCGGCTGTCATCCTTCACTTGATGACCAACCGGTTGCATATGAAAGATGGTTGCATATGAAAGATATGGATATGTTTGTTGAGTATTCATTTACATCACAAGTGTCATATACTCGTATGCAAGCTCAAGTGCAAATATCCGATATAAATAATAGGTGAACAACATGGATCTAGAACATGCACAATAAATGTATAGGATTTGCTCCCCCTAAATATATGCATACAAATAAATATACAAGAGATACAAGTGTATGCATAATTAGAGAATGACCAATGAGGGTTTATCCTATACACATAGAGAAGGCATATGTAGTAATGATGTAGACCAACATAAAACATATACCTTCATGATCTCCATGTTCTCAATGTAAATGAGACTAAATAAAACAAGACTCGAGTAAACATTAGTCTCACACTTATGTATCAATAACATGGAAATCATATATATGAACCTATCAAAAAGTAGGAGATAAGAAGTGGTACATATTGTTTTATCTTCATGCATTTCATCCTTGTCATGATTAAGGTCCATCACAAAAGAATGCATGTCTTCCACATCTCATTATCGGGAAATAACCTAGTAGACAACTTATGCAAAAGAGGTTAATCCCATAGACATCGGTTTATCATCTATCACCAAAGTAACAATTACACAAATTGTTTAATCCAAGATCTTTCAATCTTTTCTCTTTTTGGTGATGGATAATAACCCGATATAAACAATATAGAGAGATGAGATGAAAGATGATTTCAAATCAAGATAGAAATCTTATAATAAATAAAATATAGAATAAGCTCCCCCTCAAGATGTGCATACATATGGATATAAAGGAACACATATGCACATAATCAATCAAGATCAATGAGGGAGCTCACACTATATTTTGGATCCACAAGAGAGACCAATATGTGAAGTTTAATACATACCTCTCATCATTTTTATTTTCATATCCAAATGAGACTAGTCAAAGAAAGGCTCATAAAAACGTTAGTCTCATAGAATTAGATTTGTCATTAATCACCAAAACCAAATTAATGCACTTGAACTTACACATGTTCATCTTTCCTCATCTCAAATGGTATGGGAAACAGATCTGGTGGTGTTTTCCAATGGTGTGTTTGGTGGCTTCAGCCCAGCTTGATGAGAGGATCTTTTTGCCATGTCATGAAACAGTTGTGTTGTTTGCCCTGCACTGTTAGTGCATGCCCAAATACTTGCCACACCATGATACTTTTGTGGCCCAGCAGTGTTATTCTGCTAACTGATTCATGTTGGTGTTGCTAAAAGGTTCAAATTAGGAAATAAGATACATACAGTTTCATATCAAAATTATTTATAAGGTTAAAAAAAATCCTTTGACCTAGAGGAGCTATGGAAAAAGGAACGAGGGAGTGAGAATAAGAGAGAGGAGGAGAAAGACAAGTGTCCTGCTTGGCACTGCTTTTTCCAAAAAGCCAAAATTATGAAATGTGATTTTTGAGAATAATTTAGGTAGGTTTTTTCAGTTGTCTTCTTAGCTATCATGAAAATAAGGCTGGGCAATGGAAGTGAAGAAAAATCCCCTAACAATAATTCTAAAATCAAATCCTAAACTTACAATGAGATGTAGCTTTGCCAAGAAGAATAAGTTGGCAGCGGCAGCATGCCTCTTCATGACTCAGCATTCACATCGGCATAGTACACATGAATATACCACTTGAGCGGTTCACCTGTTTAAGGCATGGGCATTGTTTGTATGCATGGTTTTGTAGCTAGAGGTATAATTTACTCAGTATTAGGTTTGTTTTAATGCTCTATAAGGACTTCTATGGAATGTCAAAATCTGATCTCCTGGGTAGAACAGCATTGACAGCCTACTATCAAAACACAACGGGCCATTTTGGATTAGTGCCAAAACATGCCCTACCAATATTTTGGTAGTTTGAACAGTATATATGGTGGTTTTGGTTTGAAGCCAAATCATTGGCATTTTCAATGTCCAATTTGATATTTTCTATATCGTAGTTAAAGCTTGGTTCTAAATTGGCCTCCAACCAAATACAACTCTACCCTACCAAAAAATTGGTAGTGTCAAAACATGCCTAGGTTTTGGCACTACCAACATTTGGGTAGGGTATTGAACCAAACAAGCCCAACATTTTAGCAAAATGTTAAATTTATAATGATAGTGAACTTTATCAAGCATATTTTTTCCTATTTGAGTTGGAGGTTCAAACATTTTGCTTAAAGTAACCTTTATTCCTTATATTTTTAACAGAAAGTTGCTGCTATTGTTGATGAGCTACCACTTGGACTATATGATAAATACCTCTTCTGTCTCAGGTGATCTGTACTACTATGAACCTATAATCCTATATCGATCCATCAATCTGTCCTTTTTGAATGTTATGCTTTTTGGATATCTTCACAACTGTTGTCCAAAATATAAGCTCAGTTATACACATTTGACACTTTATAATTTGTATTGCAGTCCTGTGGACATTCGTGATGATATATCTACTAAAGGATTAATTCAGGCAAACATTTTTGTACT
Source organism: Oryza meridionalis (assembly GCA_000338895.3). Lineage (NCBI taxonomy): Eukaryota > Viridiplantae > Streptophyta > Magnoliopsida > Poales > Poaceae > Oryza > Oryza meridionalis. The sequence continues at coordinate 34,931,350 of CM002526.2, read as the reverse complement.
ACTATCATTCAGCTATGTGTTTTGTGGAATCAGGAAACAAATTCACTGATTTTTTTTGAGATGCAGTTTGCAGAAAATTATGCAAAGAAAGGTATTGTTCGACTCAAAGAGATATTTACACCTGGGACACTCCAAGTGCCTAAATCGCACAATCAACTGAAGGAGCTTGAATCGATTCACAAGGTTATTTACATTTTCTCTCTCCAGTATAAAGCAGTACTAGTACATTATCTTGTGAAGGATTTCTGCTATGCATATTTTTTCATTCTGATGCAAAGGTGGTAGCATGTGTATTATCAATTCTGTGAAGGTTGCTATCCATCTGTCCTGCAGTCACTTTCTATTTCAATGTACCATTGTCCCCAAACATTTGTACAACAGCATTGATCACGCCAGTCTTCCATTTGTTACACCACTGTCCCTAAACAATCTGTAGATTTATCTCTGCAAACAGTTTGTACGGTAAGATTAGTCACTATGTCAAACGGTTATAAATGCAGGTGCTAGAGTTGTATGTGTGGTTGAGCTTCAGATTGGAGGATTCCTATCCAGACCGTGAATTGGCAGCTTCCCAAAAGTCGATCTGTAGCATGTGAGTTGCGTGCAGGGCTTACTTTTTTTTAATTTGTTTTACTGATAAATTCTTTGGAGGTCTTATTGCTGGCAATATCAGGTTGATTGAAGAATATCTGGAAAGGTCCGGCTGGCAGCAAAATGGACGAAGGGACTTTTTGCAGAAGCCAAAAAGACTACACCAAGAATATGATGCATCACAATTGTATGAACTTTTTCTTTTATTCCAAAATGCATGGTATTATTTTCATTTAATAAAGGGAATGACTGTGCTAGAAACATTTAAACTTTGAAGTCTCAATCTAACTCCACTCATGATATATACCTGATGTGTCTGAACTGAATATGCATGTACTATAGTTGCTCTGCTAATTTTTTTTCCCTGCACTTTTAGCATTTTGCATCAGAAAATATGCCTATGCCTATGCAATTGATTCTCTATTAAATGGTTATGATGACTTGCGCTGAATGGTACTCCCACACTTGTGGGAGAGCAGAGAAATAAGCTAGATTCCTTATAAACTTTTAAAGAGGTTACAGGTTGTATATAGCATTGCAAAAGAACATATGAAGTTCTAATTATCGAATTGCAATATATTTTCATGCCAACCTGCTGGCAGAGATCATTTTGCTAATTTCGTTTTTCTTCTCTTCATTTCTTTTTGATGAAAATTTGCATTGCTATGTTTAGTTTTCAGTGCCTTTGTTTACTTAACTCTCTTAATAAACAGGCGCAAGTATTTTCAAGAAATTGATGTGAGATCAAAATAAGATTCTTATGCTAGAAGGTCGCCTCACAACATCAGCTTCCGGACAACGGATTTGCCCCTTCTGTTTGCATACGTTATGGTCGATGAGAGGCGACAATGCATTTTATGGATGACAGGAGTCAAAAGAATATCCTTTGCCGACAATACATTTTATGGATGACAGGAGTCAAAATAATCATCCTTTGCCAAAACCATTTAATTGGCCTAAGATGACATGAGTCAAAAGAATCATCCTTTGCCAAAACCATTTAATTGGCCTAAGCAGTCAATGTGGCAGCACCTGTCCTCCATCCAAACAATTTTGTAGCTATTCTTTCATTACACTTTATTTTAACTATTTCTAACACAGATGGAGCTGGACATCACGATGAAACGTCTAAATGTTCGTTAAAGTTATTAACATAGACAGGACGAAGCCACCTGTAAACTTCCGGCTGTAACTCTTTGTGTTATGAAAGGTGTAAATATGTCAGTGGCAGTTCTTAAGTGTTGTTTCTTGGGCAGCTAAACAGCTGATTTGTGCATGCCAAATCACTTTCCTGTGAATGTTGTGTTCACGCATTATTTAGTTCTCGGTGCGTCACAGCAACATGCCTATTTGTGCCAGAGCGCAAGCAAAACTTCATCATGAATCAACCAGTTGCCTTATCTCATTGTATTAGATGTAGTAGATGTAAAAGATGATATCAGTTGTTGGTGATGAATGCCCTTAGCTTCATTGAAACTGCTATTATCAATGTACTCAGTAGTTTCTACTTTCTTATAAGTTGCTTTGACTTTTTTCGTAGTCAAACTTTTAAGTTTGAGTTTATAAAAAAATTTAGCAACATTGAAAACACGGAATTAGTTTATTGAATCTAACATTGAGTATATTTTGGTAATATGTTTGTTTTGTGTTGAAAATAATACTATATTTGTCTAAAAATTTAGTCAAATTTAAAGAAGTTTGACTAGCAAAAAAAATAAAATGATTTATAATATGAAACGGAGGGAGTATGCAACATAGCAGTAACTGTAACGGTTGAAAAGCAGGATAGTTACTGAATCACAGTCGCATTTGCATAAACATTCCAATGAGCAGTACATATTAAGATTCGTGACCACAAGTATTGTACAACACAGCACAACGGTGTCCGCCATCAGTGACCTCTGTCATTGAAAGGACTCCATATGCTTCAGATTTGTTACCTGCGTCCTGAGAACTTGAATCTTTTTGTGCACTGACTGCAGATTCCTCTTCTCAAGCTTCTCCATCACAAGATCAAATGTCTCCTGCTTTGGAGCAAACCCCTTTGACACCATTTCCTCCAAGAACAGGCAAGACTGGGCAACCTTCCCATTTCTGCACAGCCAGCTTACCAACAAGGTGTAAGTGCTGAAATCAGGGCTAATGTCCTTTCTAAACATATGGCACACTAGGAACAGAAGTATCTTTACCCACTGTCTTTTACAGCACAGCTTCAGCAATGGCGTGTATGTCTTTATGTTTGGCTTGCATGACTGCTCCTCCATCTTAACCAGAAGCTTCAGGGCATTCTCTGCCTGAGAGTGGTCACAAGCAGCAGAAATCAAGGTGTTGAAGGTAGTGACGTTAGGGGCGATTCCAGTTGTGCGCATTTCTTCAACCACAGAGTATGCATCTTCCAACCTCCCAGCTCTGCCAAGTATGTAGATCAGGGAGTTGTAGAAGGAAGCATCTGGAGCAACACCATCTTCCTTCAACTTGTCAAAGGTATCCAAAGCTTCTCGCGTTCTCCCAGCCTTCCCCAGTGCATGCATCACAATTGTATATGTAACAACATTTGGGGGACACCGCCTCTTACGCATCTCGTCCAAGAGAGCGTAAACCGTCTGAAAATCTTTCTCCATGCAGTATGCTTCTACCAGGCTGGTGTAAGTCACCACTGAAGGACTGAATCCATGCTGCTTCATCTCCTCCATTGTGTCTAGAGCTTCCTTCAGCATCCTTGCCTTACACCAACCATGCACGAGCATATTGAAGCTGTTCTCGTCTGGAAGTATTGTTCCCCTCAACTCTTGGAAGACGCCTCTTGCGCGCTTCACGCTCCTCTCCTTGCACAATGTGTCCAGGATCACATTCATGGCCTTTGTATCCTTCACAACTCCAAACCGATCCATCTTATGGAAGGCGTCGATGGCCTCGGTCCATCGACTTGCCCCTGCAAGCCTTCTCATCACCTTCGTCATCGTCATGAGCGACATCAAGCCTCCAACCTCAACCATCTGATTGATCAAACCCCACATCAGATCAAACTGCTTGAACTTCCCCAGTATATCTACCATCAAGTCATATGAATCGGCACAATGATAGTACCCTCCCTGAGTGCCAGCCCACATGAAGAACCCGAATGCCGCCACCCAATCATTGCTGAACCTCGTCAGGATCTTGTCAACAAGGCGGCCAGTGACCCTTACAGAGCAGCAGTCCATGGCTATCACAATGGCCTCAGGAGACGCGAAACGAGCACTCAGGATCCTGCTGACCTCATCGACGTCGGCCTCGAACTCAGCATCCTCATGGGAGGCAGTTGCAGGAAAGCCAGGGCGGATCGACAGCGACCTGGAGGCGCTGCTCTGGCTTCGCTCATCCGAGACGTTGGGTTCAGTCGGGAGCACAAAAATGTCGTCCTCCTCGTCATCCAAGCCGGTGCATGAGCCATCGTCCTTGGGGTTCCTGAACCATTCGGGGAGGTCGAACCCGGTGGTAGAGAAGCGTGTCGCGGAGAGCCTGCCGCCGCTGTGAGACACGAACTTGAGAGACGGAGGGAAAAGAATTCTGCCGCACGGGCGCATAACCTCTCTCTGGCTTGGAGGAGACCAGGTGGGCAAACCGTCGAACACCTCGCGTGCGCGGCCAAACAACACCTCTCCGACCCCCCCCCTCTCTCTCTCTCTCTCTCTGCCGCCCCGGCAGCCGGCGCGACCTCAAGTGCGGGCAAAGACTACAGCTCGGGAGGTGATGAGATCGAGCTTACTCGATGTGTGTGAATGGCAGCGGCGCGCGCAGAAGGTGGAGGTGGAGATTGGGAGAAACGAAGCGGGAGAGGAATGCACGAATCGTGGACCAAACGCGCCCATGGCCGGATCGTGCGGCCCCGTGGGAAGCGCATAAGACGACGGCGAAGGGGCGGTCGCCGGCCCGAGTAGACGGATGCACGGGGAGGCGATATGTCGCCGGACCTCACCGGCGCCGGTCCGGGAAGGCGAAGGTGGGACCTCGCCGGCGCGAAGAGGCGAGGGAGGAAGGAGAACTGGGAGGCGGCGCCGATACGGCGGTGGGATCTCCGATCTCGCCTCGCCGGAGCTCAGCTCACCGGAGGCGGACGGACGGAGCGGGAGAAAGAGGGAACCAGGAGAGGAGACGGGAAAGCGCGAGCCGCGAGGTAATGGGCTGGGCTGGGCTGGGTCTTAAAGCCGCAAAACCATCATGGCCCAGGTAAAATAGGCCCGAACATAACCAAATATGGGCCTACACGTAAGCTGCAACGCCGGTCGGACCCAACTAGAATGAGCAGCACATCAATATCTGCAAGCCCAACATAGCTCGTTTTAAAGTAGAAAATTTGAGATAAAGGTGGAGTATTCCCCTTCCTTTGGCGTAAAAGAAAATCTCCCGTCTCGTCTCCTCCGCTCCTTGCGCCATCTCGCGGCTGAACAGGGGAGGCATCTCGCGGCTGAACAGGGGAGGGGAGGGGATCCTGGTGAGCATCTACATACTCTCTTTTTTTTTTTCAAACTAATACATACTCTTTCTATTCATCTCTCTCTCCCACCGGGAATACTTTTGACTGGAATTTGCTTGCGTTAACCTAGCTTCTCTTCTAGATTTGGAATAAACTATTCTCTTAATTTCAGAGCCTTAACCTTAATACAAGTACTCCCACAGTTTAAAAAAAAATCCAATCCTAAGTATAAATCTAAACATAGATGTTTCCAGGTTCATGCCCAAAATTGAGTATTTTTCCCCCACGTCCCAAGTTGATCCTACCCTGATTTGAAAAACACAATGTTAGAATATATATATATATATATATATATATATATATATATATATATATATATATATATATATATATATATATATATATATATATATATATATATATATATATATATATATGAATAGAAGGTCACGTCTTATTGAATCTATCATACATGCAGTTAATCCCGATGAATTGGTTAAAATATTAGTTTGGTAGCATTATAGAAAAAAACATAGGAATTCCGAGAAAAATATAAAACATGAGGTCTATCAACTTTCTAAAATTCCTTTAAATTTTTATGAAATGAACTATCCCATAAGAAACTCAAAAGGATTTTGGGAAAGCTATTCCTTTGTTTAAAAAAAAACATGTAGAATTGTTTTTCCAGAAGATTTCTTTAATCCCACAAATTTCCCCGTTTCTCCTCTGTTTTAAAGGAAACTCAATTTTTGCCTTTTCTTGTATCTTACGAACAATGCATATGCTTCATATCATATTAGTTCAAGTTCATGGCCAGATTATTACCCTTTTTTTTACCATGAAACAGTTAATAGTTATTTTAGCTTTACTTAGTTCTTCCCTTTTTACCGTGCAACGGGCCGATGGAGCTAAATTGATTCTAACTAGCATGGTGGGCCGCGTAGATTACGCGGCTAGCATATTTATATTTTATTATTAAAACATATTAAAATAACAACATAGTTTTATATTTTGTACTAAATTTATCAAATTAACAATGTATAATATTCGTATTGAATTTTAGTTATTTCTAAATTGTATTCCTAGATGGATTCTAGACTCATTTTTCAATATTCTTTATTTTTCTAATTCTGAATTTCTATTTTTTATAAATTATATTCCTATATTTCTAATTTTTAAATTTAAAAAATTAGTTATTTCTAAATTATACTCCTATATGTACTTTAGACTCCTATTTCAATATTTCGTTTTTTTCTGAATTTTCGTTATTAGTAAATTATATTTCCATACAGACTCTAGGATATTCTTTTAATATTCCTTTTTTTATTCTAAATTTTCATTATTTCAAATTGTATTTCTATGTGGATTCTAAACTCATATTTTAATATTCTTTATTTATTTAATTTCGATTTTCAGTCACTTCTAATTTGTATTTCTATATAGACTCTAGACTCTTCTTTCAATATTTTTAAAATTTAGAATTTTAGTTATTTGTAAATTGTATTTCTATTTGAATTCTATACTCTACTTTTAATTTTATTAATTTTTAGTCCAAAATTTATTTAACTCTAAATTTTTATATGGACTCTATACTCTTCTTCTAATATTTATTATTTCTTTTATTCCGAATTTATATTATTTCTCAATTGTATTCTTATATGGACTCTTATACTCTTCTTATAATATTATTTATTTTTTAATTCCAAATTTCGGTTATTTTTATATGGACTCTATACTCTTCCTTTTAATTTCGAATTTTAGTTATTTATAAATTATATTTCTATATGGACTATACCCTCTACTTTTATTTTTTTTCTTATTTTTAATTTCTAATTTTCATTAGTTCTAAATTATATACTGGTATGGACTCTAGTCTCCCCCTCCAATATTTCTTATTTTTTAATTACAAATTTCAGCTTGTATTTCTATACGGACTCTAATACTCTATACTCTTACTTTAATATTCTTTTTTAATTTCGAATTTTATTTATTTTTAAATTGTATTTTTATATGGACTCTAACCTCCACTTTTAATTTTCTTATTTTTAATTTCGAATTTTTATTAGTTCTAAATTGTATACTGGTGCGGACCCTAGTATCCTCGTCCAATATTCCATATTTATTTTAATTCTAAATTTATGTTAATTTTAAATTATATTTCTATATGGATTATGTTTTTATATTACTTTAATAAGTTATTTTTGTTTGATTTGAATCAGGTCGGTCTAGCAAGCTACAAGGTGATGCCTCGAGTTGGGGATCGGACAGCGCTGTCGGCAGTTAGAGTCGGTGCCGAGCTGATATATCTTTCTTGCATCACTGCGGGAAAATATCTTCACCTAGTGAGACCACGGGGGGTTCGTAGAGTGGCGCGTCTAGTACTGTTATTCGTAGGATCACTTTGTCATGACATTAGCTTTTATCATTTAGTACTTGATACAATTAATTGGCCTAATGCACGGCCTGACCGGAGGGATTACGATAGGTTACCTCTGTTTTATTCGATTTTTGACTAAATTAAACAACTAGTGAAGAAGAATCTTAAAGCTTATGTCTTGTTATCTGATTACAGACGTTTAATATTGTTTATCTCCATTTATTATTGTTGTTCCAGGCTTCTGTCTTGTTATTCAATTGTAAACGTCTAATATTGTTGCTCTGTTTTTTTTTAATTATTCGCTTACTATAGAAAGAGTCCATGTGGAATTTGTTCTAGGAGAAAAGTAATGCATCCATCCAACGTCACTGAGGAAAAAAAAAAAGGGTGGTCTGTCCAATGTTGTTCCGTCGATCGATGGCATGTGTTATTACCGAGGGACTTTTTACTTAAAAGGTTTCGCTGCGCACTGATAAAAAAAAAATACTCCCTTCAGTTTTAAATGTATTCCCCGCAAAAAAAAAGTTTTAAATGTATAATACCGCTGACTTGTTGAGATACATTTGGACCCTGTTCGGAAGATTAGCACAGGGCTAATTTTAAAAGCTAATATTTAGTCATGAATTGGTAGGCTAAACATTAGCCTAGGGCCAATGTTTTGAGGGGGGCTAACTCATATTAGCTCAAAATTAGACCACCTGTTTAGATCCTTTATGGCTAATTTGAGGCTAAAAGGTGAGGGCTAAACATTAGCCTATGAAACCAAATATGGCCTTGATCATTTGTCTTCTAACATTTTTTGTAATTATTATTTATTTTATTGTGATTATATGTGCACAAAAATTTAGAATAATACGAATAGTAAAAGTTAATAAAAAAATCAACGGTGTCGTACATTAAAAACGGAGGTAATACTACTTATGTTTACTCTTCCTATGATTCACTTGATCGATCAGAGCGCTCGAAAATCCTGGAGCAAAAAACAAACACAGCCTGAAAAGAAACTCATTACGAAATCGTTGGATTACTGTCTTATTTGCACTTCAATTGTTGAAAATCCCAAATCATTCAGCATTAAACAGTTCATTTTGGTCAGATGGCGTCACGTGATTTGGGACGCTTGCTAACTATTATAACATGTGCACGTGATCACCAAATCCATCTTTATCCCTCCAACTTAAAAAAAAATTGGATCGCCATATCCACCTAATCAAACAAAAAAAACTGGATCGCCATATCCAATAAAATTCTGACGGCCATATCCCATCTATACTTGACCGGGAACCTAACACACCCTTAGTGATTCAACCAGGGACAATAAGGACTATTCAAATCAACGAAAGAGCTCAGGGTGCAGAGAATGGCATGGTTCCAACATTAGCTGATTCATAATGGCATGTTTCTAATTCAACGAATAGTAGTAGCATTTATCAAAAGTGGTAAAGTTTTCTTTGGAGGGGGGAGTTAAGTTATAATAGCATGGATCCAATTAACCCTATCTAATATTAGGGATTGGGGGTATCATACAGACTCGATGTAAAGTTGAGGATGCTATCTGAACTTATTTGTTTTCCGAGCTACCAACGCGATTAGGGCGCGGACAGTCGGACAGAGGAGACATGGCCTGGGAGCCTGGGACTGGGAGGATCCCGAGCAAGTGAACGGACCGCGCAGAAACGGCTTGGGGCTGGGAGGAAAAGAAGGCCGCGCAGGGGGGAAAAGTACACCGAAGGTCCCTCAACTTATCATCAAGTTACAAAATCGTCCCCCAACCGCAAAACCAAATACCGGGCGTCTTTCAACTAACAAAACCGTTCGCTTGAGGTGCTTTGGTGGTTTTCACCCCGGTTTTATCCGACGTGGCAGCTGAGTCAGCAGCAGGACCTACGTGGGCCCCACATGTCATACTATCCACGTCATTCTTCCCTTTTTCCTCTTTTCTCTTCTTCAGAGGGTAGGCGATGCCGATGGGGTTGAGACGGGCGGCGGCGCGAAGCTGAGCAGGGGGCGGGCGCCACCGGAGTTGGGCGGCGACGGGGCACAAACAGCAACCGCCGTCGCCGCGCTCGCCTGCCACACGGACGGCGACAGCAGGAGCGGCGAGTACGCCGCCGTGGACAGCTTCTGGGCCCCGTCCCTCGGCGGCGGAATAGCATTCACAATAAGCCAAGTCGGCGTCGGCGCCTTGATCTGGTGGCTGTGGTGGTGATGAAGCGCCGCCATGGACATCAATCGATGGGGGCGAGGTCGACGGCGACGGAAGCGTTCTTGCGAAGGGAGCAGGCGAGGAGGAGCTGGTAGGAGGAGAGGTCGTCGGTGGAGAGGCCGAGGCGGAGGACGAATTCGAGCCGCTCCTGGAGCACCTCGAGGGAGGAGGGGAGCTCGACGGCCTCGAGCTCGCCGGCAGGGTCGGAGGAAGTCGAGCGCGAGCATGCGGGAGACGAGCCACTCCTTCATCTACGACATCTCGTTCTCCGGCGGCGCCGCGGCCGCCTTCGAGCTCCACGGCGCGATGGGGAGAGCGGCGCCTCCGTTGCCCCTATCGCCGTCGACCTCGCCCCCATCGTCAATGGGAAGGCGCGGGCGTCGTGGGCGGCGCGGGCGTCGACGGGGCGAGGTAGGAGAGGAGGAGGACGACGCCACGACGGTCGGCAGTGGGGAAGCACGGCGGCAGCCCGGCGGAGCTCCACGGCGCGACGGGGAGAGCAGCGCCTCCATCGCCCCCATCGCCGTCGACCTTGCCCCTATCGTCAATGAGGAGGCGCGGGCGTCCACGGGCGGCGGGAAGGCACGTGCGTCGTGGGCGGCGCGGGCGTCGACGGGGCGAGGTGGAGAGGAGGAGGACGACGCCGCGACGGCCGGCGGTAGGGAAGCACGGCGGCAGCCTGGCAGAGCTCCACGGCGCGATGGAGAGAGCGGCGCCTCCGTTGCCCCCATCGCCGTTGACCTCGCCCCCATCGTCAATGGGGAGGCGCGGGTGTCAACGGGCGGCGGGAAGGCGCGTGTGTCGTGGGCGGCGCGGGCGTCGACGGGGTGAGGTGGGAGAAGAGGACGACGACGCCGAGACGGCCGACGGTGGGGAAGCACGGCGGCAGCCTGTTAGGAAACGATAAGCGAACGAACGATAAAGAACAATAGATCAATCACAGAAGACACGAGATTTAACGTGAAAAACCCTCCAAAAGTAGGAGAGAAAAAACCACCGGTGCCAGCCAGCAAAATATCTTCACTATATCTGGGTGAGGTTACAACACTGCACGGCGGCTTACAAGAGGTATATATATGGTGGAACCCTAAAAGGGATGACGATCCGTTTCGTGGGGGCTCCGCCCCCGCACCCCCGGAGTCCCCAGGTGTACAGCCCAATGGGCCAGCTTTAACCTCCGCCTCCACTAGGCAGAAGCTGGTCTTTATTAAGTGCAAATGAATTTGGATCACAATTCAACACAGCCCGACGAAGGTCTACGGCGCGGCCGGCGCGGATGTCGACGAGCGAGGCGGGAGAGGAGGATGGCGGCGGCTGTTGGCAAGTGAGCGTGGTGGAGGCGGCTGCTGTTGGCGCCCCGTTGCCGCCCAACTCTAGTGGCGCCCGCCCCCTGCTCAGCTTCGTGCCGCCGCTCGTCTCGGCCCCGTCGGCGACGCCTGCTGAAGAAGAGAAAAGAGAAGAAAAGGGAAGAAATAGGAGATGACGTGGATAGTATGGTCCACGTGGGTCCCACGCTGACTCAGCCGCCACGTTGGACAAAACCAGGGTCAAAACTACCGAAGGACCTCAAGCGAACAGTTTTGTTAGTTGAGGGATGCCCGGTATCTGGTTTTACGGTTGGAGGATGATGTTGTAACTCGATGACAAGTTGAGGGACCTTCGAGTACTTTTCCCCCGCGCAGGGCAGGGCAAGGAAAGAGCAGGTACAGCGGGCTGAGAGAAGACGGCCTGTTTAGCACAGTATCATTTTGTATTTTCCAGTGGGATTTTGGGGAAAAGATCGTTCTGAACGGATTTGGATTTGGATTAAAAAAATGAGTAGGAACCAAAGGAAATATTTCGAACGAAAAATCTCATTGAATGTTTGAATTTGAATTTTTGTAGGGAAGGGAAAGGATTTGAATATCTAAACTGGACTCTTTTTTTCCCTTGGAACTTACTCCTAAACCTATATATACATACGTATGCACACATTCATATGAATGCACATCCTAAACCTATAAGCTCTCCCAAGAAACTGAACCAGTATAAATTAACAAAGTCATCACAAACATAATAATAATAATAATAATAATATTATTATTATTATTATTATTATTATTATTGGAGTACGGAGAAGGGATTTAAATTTAAATCTTTTGGTAATCCTCTAAACAGCAGTTGAGCAACGACGAATCCTTGATCACAGTGTCGTTGCGCGCGTCAACTTCATCGAGTTTCCTCTTAGGTCATTCATAATGTTTCCATGTGGCATTCAGCCTCACCCCTAGAAACCGAATATTCGTCCCCACGTCGGCAATCCGCGTGGCTTGCCCAAGACAGCGGAGCCAACTTTGGCTCCCCATTCCTCCTTTGTTTCGCAGGTGAGGCCCACACTCGTGGGCCACGTCGTACATCCTACCGCCCTCAACCCCACCTCGCTTCCACCGCCCGACACCGCCGGGGAGAGGAGAGCATCGTCGGAGAGGGCATGGCCCCATGCAAGGGAGCGGCGGCCGTCACCGGCGAGGCCACCACCTGAGCTCGCCGAAGAGAAGGGAGGAAGGAAAGATGGATCACTACCATCGTCGTCATCGCCACCGACCGAGGGTGGATCTGGCGAGCTCGGCGGTGCCGCCACCGTCGTCCGCAGGGGAGAGGAGAGGGTAAGGCCTGTGCCCAGCGCCACCGAAGGGGACGGAGAGGGCACGGAGCCGAGAGAGGTGGCCGGAGCGGGGATGGAGAGGGTGGTTGTGGTGGGCGGCGGCTCGATCTGCGCCACTGTAACATCCCGGCCTAGGGCTTAATAGGATTAATAGAATACTCGTATCAACAAGTTGCAACTTCTTTTCCGGAAGCCAATCTCCAAAGAACTCCAGGGTTAAGCGTGCTTGGCCTGGAGCAATTTGGGAATATCAGATGTAAGTGGGCCCGGCCACTTCTTTTCCGGAAGCCAATCTCCAAAGAACTCCAGGGTTAAGCATGCTTGGCCTGGAGCAATTTGGGAATATCAGATGTAAGTGGGCCCGGCCTGGGGGAAGGCGGGACGCCCTAATTCGCCTAGGGCTTAATAGAATTAATAGAATACTCGTATCAACAAGTTGCAACTTCTTTTCCGGAAGCCAATCTCCAAAGAACTCCAGGGTTAAGCATGCTTGGCCTGGAGCAATTTGGGAATATCAGATGTAAGTGGGCCCGGCCTGGGGGAAGGCGGGACGCCCTAATTCTACTTGGACAAGGGGACACCTATGGATATAAATACAAGGCCCCCTAGGAGGAGAGGGAACACACCCACCACAATCTACGGAACAATAGAAGCCACAACATACAAGCTAACATACACCAAGACAAGACGCCGGATATCGACTTCAGGGATAAGCGGGACGCCCTAATTCTACCCCTAGGAGGAGAGGGAACACACCCACCACAATCTACGGAACAATAGAAGCCACAACATACAAGCTAACATACACCAAGACAAGACGCCGGATATCGACTTCAGGGATAAGCGGGACACCCTAATTCTACTTGGACAAGGGGACACCTATGGATATAAATACAAGGCCCCCTAGGAGGAGAGGGAACACACCCACCACAATCTACGGAACAATAGAAGCCACAACATACAAGCTAACATACACCAAGACAAGACGCCGGATATCGACTTCAGGGATAAGCACGGCTGACTACGTGATGATACTTCAGACCGCCATGTCGACAACAGTTAGATAGGCTACCCCAAATATTGTACTGGTGTGATTATGAATAAGAGCAATGACCGGCTTCAACCAACAGGATGTAGGGCTATTACCTGACAATTCAGGGACCCGAACCTGTATAAAAATCCTCGTCCCTGGCTCTTTTACCTCAGTCTCGCATATATCCTAGTACCAACGATCCCTATACTATGCAAATACCGGAATCGCGACATCAAACGTCGACAAAAATCAAACTACTTTAAATTTAACTAAATTTATAGGCAAATATAGTAATATTTATAATATCAAATTAGTTTCATTAAATTAATAATTAAATATATTTTCATAATAAATTTATCTTGGGTTTAAAATATTATTATTATTTTCTACAATCATAGTCATACTTGAAGCAGTTTGACTTTAACCACAGTCAAAACTTCTTATAACCTGGAATGGAGGAAGTAGAGACGAAGACCCCATGGATGAGGTGGAGCGCTATGGCAATGACAACGAGCAACAATACGTCATCAAATAAGGAGAAGAGAGAGATGGAAAGAGGGTGATCTAAAGTGCAAACGTTTTCTGAAAAAAAAAAACATAAAGTGCAAACATACATAGCTTTATACGGAAAACATTGCAGGTAAATTCAAAGTGAAATTTTGGTTAATAAAATGGTTTTGCTAAACATTTATCGATAAATTTCTTTTAAAAGTTTGTCAAAATACAAATACAGTATAATTGCAGTGTAATTATATTGTAACTTACATGTAGTTATAATATATAATGTATATTGTACTACATAGCTTTCACATAATTTTGATCTATTAGATTTGCTTCAAGAATTATACAAGTTGGGAAGAAAAAAAATCACAATATGCATATAAGTGAAAGGGATTGGTCCAACAACAGCTCCACTTTGCGAAAACAGTGTGTTATCATGAAATTTTTATAAGTTATACAATATAATTAGATATAGGGTGTGTTTGGATAATGGAAAATAGGGGGTGTGATTGGGATTGGAAAATGAATGAAAGGTTATGATTAAATGAAAGAGGGAGAATAAAGGGTCATTTAACTTTGGACCGCTTTTAAGATGTGGCAATTAATTATTTGCCACTCGCTGTCTATGACATGTGGGTCCTCATGTGTCTATAACATGTGGGTCCAGTGACAAATCATTTATCATCATCCGTAAGAGTGACAAATAATTAATTAATCCGAGAATTAAATAGTTAGGATTTAAAGATGGATAAAAAATCATTTTCCATTCACATTTGCCGAACGCTACCAGTGTGATCACAAAATTATCGAGAAATGTGTGGATAGCCTTAAAAAAACAAACATACACTATAATTTACTGAGATGTGGGCGAATCATAGCACGACTCCTGCCAGACTGCAAATATAATGAGACGCGATCCTCCGATGTCCAAGCAAGACGTGGCGCACGAACAAACTCAAAACACATGTACCTGCCAGGTGGCCACGTCATGAAGAATGCAAGACTCTGGCTGCATGCAAACACATGCATGCAACGCCTCAAACGTGAGACGTGACGACTTGTGTTCCGACTAGACACGGAAACGAACAAATTTAACGTGAAACATATTCAGTGCAACATGATTTACTTCTAACAAATCAACCCCCAACTACGGCGCGCATGGCTACTTAATTTGCTTCAGTTGTCACGCTGATCCCTTTTCTTTAGCTCGATGCAGTTGACGCGACGAATTTACACTGTAACCAAGAGGATCTCAATGGGCTTTCTTAATCTTTCATAGATGCTTACATCATCATAAACCGTTTCCCAAATGATCAAATGAGTCGATCCATATCTCTACTACTTAAAAATTCTATAGTAATGATGGTGAAGCCAAATCTAACAGACACGCGTCCTATCAACAGTTGGATCGGGACATCGGACGGTCTTCAGATATCGCACTCAATCCGCTTTTCTGCTTTCCTCCCCCTGTCCCCCGCGATTCGCTTTCCTTCCCCGAATCGCTCGCGCTTGCCTTCCATCCGCCGACGCCTCCCACTTCTTCCTCCGCCGCTCCTCCCACACCTCTTCCACCGCCGGCGCCTACACCGCCGTCGCCCCTATCGCCGCGCTGTCCTCCTCTTCGCCGCACCCCACCGCGCCTCCACCGCCGGCGTCCCCATCTTCGTCGCGCCGTCCTCCTCTTTGCCACGCCTTGATCGCCGCGCCGCCACCACGCCTCCGCCGACCGCCGCTCCTGCTCGCCCAAGGACCGCCGCTGTTGCGCTCCTGTCATCCACCCCGTCTCCACTGCTGGCGCCCCCATCCCTCCCTTACCCACGGTTCCTCCACCACGCCGCCGCCGTCGCGGATCGGCGGGACCTCACGTCCCTCGTGCCGCCTCCCCTCCCGCCGCCATGGATCGGCGGGGCCTCACGTCCCTTGTGCTGCATCCCCTCTCATCACCGCCGACTACCTCCCGTAGTTCGCGCTGCCTCCACCCCATCACCCCTCCTATCCATCGTCGACGACAACGTCGCCACGGCCGCCACAACCTCTTTGACCCTCAACCCCCCGCCGCCAGGTCGCCGTCGCTGCTCTCTGCCCAGCACGGCAGCACCTCGCGGATCGATGACCCCGATCCACTTAGCGCCGTCCCTATCGCTCGCTCCCGGTCTCCCGCTTTGCCATCGCTGGATCCTCCCCAATGATAGGAAGCGGCCGCCACTACCGCGTCCCTCCCCAAAGACCCGCCGCTGACCCTGCATCGACACCTCAACAACCGGCCTGCGCCCGCGCCGCATCTCCAATTGGGACAACAACATCAGACGTCGCCGCTGACCACGTATTCCCTCCTCACGCGGTACAATCCAACATTTTCCCCATCCTCCTCCTTGCTTTTCATCCTTTCTTCTGATCTTGTGAGTTTCTTTTCTTTGGATATGTCTCCTGGGGTTGGGTCGAGCAGTGATAAGATATAGACGAAGGCATGTGCGCCTGCGAGTCACCATCGCCATTGTTGAAGATGCTCATGGCTGAATGTGGCGGCGGCTACCGCGTGCTGTGGACGATGCCCTTTCACTAGGAGGTCTTCCAGGTGCCCTAGCAGGCTAGCACGGTGGTTCCCTGGTGTGCACGCCGGCAACGCGCCAACCGTTTGATGAAATACGTGGTCGAGGTGCACTCCTGTTAGATCATCAGGTACTGTAATATTACTTGTCCTTATCTTTTAGTAATCTTGTTTTGTGCACTAAAGTTATTTGGTGAAATTGTTTTATTTGTTTGCATTCCAGTTCCAGTAGGTTTATATGTGGCTCTCGCCAAAAAAAATCCCTTTTCCCCAACTGGTAACTTCTTCCTAATCCAAAAAAATATATGATTGTAGAAATATATGGAGAAATGAATATCTAGCTGCTAAGTGCTAAGGCGCCTCTCATTTTAATTACTCTCATGGGTCAAGCATACACAATATGATATTGTTTCACCAAGTAGATAATCACCATGTACAATATTAATCCATCCATTAGTGAGCTATAAAAAAATAATAAAAAATGTTTAATTATGCTCTTGTCCTACTGTTTGCAGGCTTTCGATGCAACCAATGATTTTTCAGCACAACCAATGATCCTTCTCTAAAGCTTTGGTGAGAAGTTAGAGCTGAATGAGCTGAGGTTCCTGTATATTGTTGAATTTCAGATGGTACTTTTCTTTCATAAATACATTTTCTTTTTGTGCGCAAGAATGTATGAGCTGTAAGACTGTTAGCATATGCTTTTTAGAGAAAGTGAAGAGGAATTTCAATAAGGCAAATATAGAAAGGAGGCTGATGACTTGCATTATGTTCTCTCACATCTTAATCTGGAGAAATATGATGTAAAAGCAATCCATGGTCACAACAAAGGTTGGTGGCATTATACCCTTCACATCAATACAGTACCCTTATGTTTGTGTAAAGCATGTTTATTCAAATGCTTAATGCAGGCCTATTGTGATAGTACAAATGTTGTGTGCCTGATTGTACTCAGGACCTACTCTGTGCCATGAAGGTGAATGTAATTTACTATGTACTTTATCGAATATTAGATTTTTGTTTGTTAAGATGCTTATAGAACTCGTATGTATTTTTAAACCATTCAACCTTTTCTTTCAACATGCAAAGCTAGAGAGAGAAGATACTGCTTATACTATTTATTAACTTGAGTCATGTTCAACGAAATAGCGGTCCTGGTTGAGGAACGGATATCTGCTATTGACTTCAGTCGTATTCAGTTTTGTGCTATAGAATTTTTTGACTTTTTTGCTCGTTTTTGCAGACCAAAGGGTGGTGCCTGGCCCTTCTGGATGAGGAATGGATGACCTGCTCAATGAGTACCACCGTACCGTAGTTATCCTTCTGTTTTGGTGAGTTCGGTCCAGATATTTTTATGAGAGACTTTTCATTGTTTGTGATGTAAGCAACATGTAGTAATCAGTTGGTGTTGTTTTTGCAAGCAGTTGGTTGCTGATCGTGTCTCTTTCTTTTTAGATCAGATATGGTGTTTCCTATATGATCCAGAGTTGCCGATCTCCCATCGCTATGATCTAGATCATTGCAACGATCCCATCCAAATCACTATCAGATCCCACCCTCACCAGCGATGCCGATCCAGAGCGCCATCGACCGTGGTTGTGCCTGTTATGAACATTCTCATGCCATGGCTTATTGTCAAGTCGTCATTGTGGCTAATCTTCAACTGCGCAGACACATTATTTATGTGGCAGTAGTTGACAAAACGAGGTCTGGCAAGAGATCATTAGACTATAATTGTTCATTTTTGTCATGGTTATATGTTGCTGATGAGTTGATGTGGGTGCACATGCCCATCTTCCTGTTTGTTGAACTTTACAATTTTGTTTTTTCTGGGATCAAGAAAACGATTCCACTCGTTGATTTGTGCATATTTTTATATGCCATAGATTGTATGTCTCAAATGATGCATATGTTCCCGTTGCAACGCACAGGCACCCACCTAATTGGTATTTAAAGATAGAGAAGGTGTATTATATCCGATTTTACAGTTAAGGCAGGCTGTTTGATCGGGAGTAAGATGTTGAGTCGTGATCCAAATTCATTTTCACTTAATAAAGGCTATCTTCTGCTATAGCGAAGTGGAGGCTCTACGATCGTAATACCTTTTTTAGGTTACACCTCATATATATACCTCTTGTAAGCCGCCGTTGGGCGTTGTAACCTCACCCCGATATAGTGAAGATATTTTGCTGTCTAGCGCCCGTGGTTTTTTCTTGCCTGTTTTGGGAGGGTTTTCCACGTTAAATCTCGTATCTTCTGTGATTGATCTATTATTTTTTTATCGTTTGTTTGACTATCATTTTCTAACATAAGAAATGTATGAGGCACAATAGACTTATTATTTTTTCCTCCCTAAGGACCACCAGACTAGGGGGGTATTTGGGAGAGAGGGGCTAAACTTTATCCCCTCTCACAAAACCATAAGTCCAAGTCTCTCCCAAACACCCCCTAGGCGCTCAGTCCATCTTCTCCTTTCCTTACCCTGCACGGCCGCCTAGCGCGACCTTCCTATTTTTTTTCTGCGCAGACCGTACGCGCACCAGTGCAGCCAGCCCGACGCCTGGATCTCCTATCCCCTGCCTGCGTGCGGCGCGTCAATGGGGGCGGCTAATGGGCGGGTGACCGCTCAGGCGATCACCCCCATCCCCCTATAAGCTACTCTCTCCCTTCCTCCTCTCCTCTTCTCTTCCTACTACACCATACATTTTTAAAAAATAAAAAAATAAAGTTAAAAAAATTTATGTATAGAAATACTGTATACAAAAAATATTTGAATTCAAATTCAAATTTAAAATGGGTACGTAAACTTTTGACTTATAAACTTTAGGTCTGTAAACTAATATTTGAATTCAAATTTAAATTTGAATCGGGTATGTAAACTTTTGACTTATAAATTTTGGCTCTATAAACTTTAGGTGTATAAATTTTAGATGCATAGAAATACTATATATAAAAAATATTTGAATTCAAATTCAAATTTTAATCGGATATAATTTAAATTCAAATTTGAAATCGGGTATATAAACTTCTGACCTATGAACTTTGGGCCTATAAATTTTAGATGTATAGAAATACTATATATAAAAAAAATATTTGAATTCAAATTCAAATTTGAATCGGATATATAAACTTTTGACTTATAAATTTTAGGTCTCTAAACTTTAGATGTGTAAACTTGAGGTGTACAAACATTAGGTGCATAAATTTACTAAAATAGAAAAGTAATGCAGTGCCCAAAAAGACCACGTGAAGAAAGGGGGGACCGTGCCACGAGCGATTGCTAGGGGCGATCGATCGCCCCTTAGCCTTTCCGCATGAACACGCCAAGTCCAATACAACATGGAGGCTTTGTAGTAGTATATATAAAACTTTCTACTAGCGTATAAAAACTTTCTGCTAGCATATAGATAAATTTCGTATAAAAAAATCAGATATCTTGAATTGGGCCACAAATAATAAAAGCCCAAAAAAAACATCCACGTGAAAAAATAAAGGGGAAAAGAGCGAACTAGTCGCGCTCGCTAATTAGCGTTTGTGGAATTCCGGATCAACATGAAACAACATGGGGATGGCTAATGCGTGCATACGTGCCAGTAATTTAGCTGGCGTGCACGCCAGCTGTCCCCTCCCCCCAGTTCTCTTTTTTCGTGTTTGCCCTTTTTTCTCTGATCTTAGGCGCATTTTTTTTGCTGTTTCTTTTTTATTTTTGTTATTCTTCTGCAAACCTCTTTACAAATGTAGAATTAAAAGATTTTATTTTGACTTAGAAATTTTCAAATATTGACTTGAAAGTTTTCAAATTTTATGTTAAAAGCTTTTAAATTTGGGCTAAAAGTTTTCAAATCTGGGTTGAAAGTTTTCAATACTTTCAATTCAAAATTTGAAAACTTTCAACTTGTATTTGAAAACTTTCAACCCGAAATTTGAAAACTTTCAACTCAAAATTTGAAAACTTTTAAGTAAAAACTTGAAAACTTTCAATTCAAATATGAAAACTTCTAACTTGAATTTGAAAGCTTCTAACTCGGATTTCAAAGCTGTCAACTTGGAAATTTAACTTTCAAGACAATTTTTTTTAAACTTTCAACTTAAATTTTAAAGATGTTTATCATATCTCAAAAACTTTTCAACTTAACTATTTATATATTATTTTGATAATAAAATCTATAATTAGATTAATCCATATGCTTAGCAGTTAATGACACGTGATCTAATGGGCTCACGCGCTTCGCCTCCCACGCGTGACACGAAACAGAAAAAGCGGAAAAACGAAAAAAAAAAGGACGCGAAAAGCTACAGACTCCGAAACGCCCGCGACATGCTAATCTGGCGCGTCTGCGCGGATTAGCGGTCGTGAACCAACGCACCACCACGCGATTCTGCCAGGACGGGGGCCCATTTCGCACGGTCTCCCTAGCCCGGCGCGGCATACGTACGTGGGCTTGTGACATCCCTCCAACTCAATCGGCGCACCTACGCGATCGAGCTCCGTCTCAACCTCTCAATGAGTCGCCATTCGCAGAGAGCCGAAATAACGTACGGTGCCGTGCGGTGTGGTTTTAGAGGGCACGGTGCTCTCGTTGAGCCGTTGCCACGCGCACGTGTACACACGGCCACCCGCCCGTGCGGCGCGCGCCAGTGCTCAGTACAGCAGTGTAGCACTTGATCGCGACGGGGCTCCCTCCGCGCGGATGATGTGCTCACGCGAGCAGGAGTTTGCCTGGACATACATTCACTAATACACAGTATTAAAACTCTTTACGCACGTATAGCAGTGATAGTAAAGATATGAATTCACATATCTAAAATTTAAATTCTCAACCACTTACCAATTCGGAAATCTAAACAATTATCCATTGAGTATACGAGAATTAGAACTCAACGTACCATCACGAACAATGTCATCAGCCATCCATCGGTTAACAAACATTGGTTGTCCAAGATATCATAGAGTTAAGTCAGATATCTAATTACAGACACTGCCCAGCATGGCAGCATCAGTTAGGGCGTTTGGTTTCTCAACTGCCTAGTGCCCCGGATATGTCAAACAAAGGAAGCAGGGAGAACTAGAAACACGATTTCCAAACAAAACTTTCATCTGAAACTCAAATCAAAATTATGCATACAATACTTTCAGCTGAAACTCGAGGAACTATGTTTGATCCATCCATGGAGACCTGTGACATGAAGTCTAGCATCAGACATGATGCCTCATATGTGTCAGTAGCCTTGACAATGACAAGTACCTGGTGAACAAAAAAGAAGATAGCACACACATGAGGTTCACTGAAGAAAATTTTCTCTTGTATGCGAGTGCATGTGAATTGAAGTGGTCGGCGATCTATAGAGGGTGCAAAGAGGCTCACCTAGGAAAATGCAGTGGCTATTCCTCAATTCCTGAATCTTGGATAGATGACGAACCTTCCAGTGTTTGACAGCAGTTCATCGGCTTTGTCACTCAAAAAGTTCAAACAGGCTCATCCGTCAGATTCTGCAAGTTAACACAAAGAATTCTAGTTAGTAAAAAAATGATAAACCAATGTTCAATAACTTGATAGGAACTTAGCTTATACGTGCAATTCTTTTGCGCATTCGCGAAAAAACTTAGCTTATGTTTTTTTTTTTTTGATAGAAAGATCAAAAGACCCGGCGAAAGCCAAAACGGTTAGCAGTACTGCTGGGATTGCCAGCTTTACATATAACAAGCTGATGACGTGGCACCCCTAAACTTCAAGCGATCCCACGGGGTTTAAGTAAATTAATATTCAGCATAGAAGCGAGAAGCGGCTCAAAAACAACGGCCACACCCCGGCCCGATAGGTTGTTCACAGCGAAAGGAGCCAAGCAAGAACTCTAACCATCCAATCTCTAGACTAACTCTTAAGGAGAAAAACTAACTCTAAAAAGACACAGCCCCTAGTGAAGCAAACCGGCAACAAAGATCCTAAACAAAACGCATCAGCCAATCCCAGTTCGTGGACGTAGGTTTGCAATTGCTTCTTTAAGATGGGTCGTCAGCATCTCCAGGCACTGCTTCTGATCAGGGTGAAGTAGAGGTCTCCACTGCAACATAAGAGAAATTATTTGAAAGGGAACAACCAGTGGAGAGTAAACAATTTTCTCTCTAAAGACCATAGCATTTCTAGTCAACCAAAGTGACCAGACAGTTGCTGCAATCAGGCACATCCTAACAGGTTTACTTTTAGCAATGGATAATGGATTTCATCTCTATCAACAAAAAAATGTCATCAAAACTTCTGGGAACCTGACCCCAACCCATGTCATCTCTCGAGACACACCAAACAAAAAAAAAAGCAATGAGACAATCAAAGATGATATGGTTAATTGTTTCAATTTTCCCCACATAGTTGGCAAAAAAGGGATCCCTTATGTATTTTTTCCATCAGTTAAAGATGCAATAGTACATCCTCTGATGTGCAGGATTAATCATGAACCCAATTGAGAATTTGAGATATGCAGACCATGCCCAGCATCCACATAACTCAAACATGAACATCACAAATGCACAATGCGCATCAGCATGCAGCCATGGCATGTAGCAAAGAACATAGCAGCATCCGTACCATCTGTCTCATCATCTTCTCCGCGGCAGATCGAATGTAGCAGCTCCCAAACGCAGACGTAGGCACGTAGCGAGAGGAGTGGTACACCGTCGGCAGCTGCGGCATCGTCTACTACTTCTTACACGCGAGCACGCTTCTGGTGGCCAGGTCGACGGCGAACATCCACGAGTTCCGCGAGGTGATCTGGAAGAAGAACACCACATCCATGCCCTTCCCGGCGAAGACGGAAGGAACGCGGAGGAGAAGTCCGTAGGCGCCCGCGACGACGAAGAATCCGGAGAGTGCAGTTGCAGCGCAGCAACTGCACCGCCGCCGCTCCCCACTAGATCTGGCCGGATCGAGAGGCCGGCGGCGCGGAGGATTGGGATAGGTGAGGGAGGCGGTGGCGGTGTGTGAGGACAAGGCGGCGGCGGTGGTGGCCGGCGGCGGCGGGGAGCTAGGGAGAAGGCGGCGGCGGGGAGGGAGGAGGCGGTGGCTGGGGAACAACTGCTCAATGACATGTGGGTCCTAGTTAAATTGGACCCACATGTCAGTGAGAAGTATAGCACTTGAAGTATTGTTTAATCTGCTTACGTGATACTTAAGTTGGTTAGTGTACTTAGGAGTTGATTAGTGTAATAAGAGAGTGGTTAAGGTAATTAAGCCAATGATTACTGTAATAACAGTCTTGGATCTATATATAGATCACCCCTTACCCTCTCAGACCGAAAAACGCCAGCCAAAAAATCCCTCTCTCTCAGACCAAAAAAACGCCAGCGAAAAAATCGAGAGGAGAGTGGCAGCTTTTTTTGAAGTCCAAGGCTGCCCGAGCGTGAGTTCTATCTATTCATCGCGTTAAGTTGTTGTTCTCGTTTCTACAGTTTGTACGAATTCATGTTGATCTTCTCGTGTGTACTCGAATTGTTGTTCCTGTTTCCGATTGCTATGTCGAAATCGAGTTTTGAGTAGTTAGATACATGTTGATTTCTCGTGTGTACTCGAATTGCTGTTCCTGCTTCTGATTGCTATGTCGAAATCGAGTTTGGAGTAGCAGGATACATTTGCGCTCGTAATATGTTAATTTGATTCTGCGTCGAAGTGGTGATACACACTTCTCAACTGATGACTGCCCTTTCGATTTGTTCACAGGATTGCAAGGTTTTTCTTCAACGTCGTCAAGGCAACGGCCGATGATCTGTTGGGGTTCGTCCTCCAGGCGAAGCATGAACACGACAAGAGGACGAAGACGAAGCCCGATCAGCAGAAGCCAGAACAGAGCCCGGACAAGCCCGCGGCGGATCCCCGCGCGGAAGAGGCGGGCGGAGGCGGTCGTGGATCTGATGCCGAAGACGCGGCCGGGGAACTAATCGCCAGGGTGATGGCGGCGCTGGCGTTCGCGGGAGGCCATCTCCTGCATCTGTTACCCACCCTCCTGGGCGTGCTCCTTGCCATGGCCGCGGCCGCGACCTGGGGCGGTGGCTCGCGCTCGACTGGCGCAGCAGCCGCAGGGCCTAATCATCGTCGTTGAGGATGGCGCAGGTATGCGATCCCGTTCCAGTAGTTTCCCCACATTGGTTTTGCCGTTTTGGGTTGTTGTGGGATTTGCCTTCCTCTGGTGATTTGTGTGTTCGCGTCGCCGTGACGGATTGGTGCAATCAGATTGGGTTTTTGTTTGTGTCGCGCGAGTAGTTGTGTTTTTCTGCTGGTTCGTTCTCTTCGTAAATTGTGTCGATCAGTTCCGCGGTGTGTTGCGCATAGATTCGTTCGCTTGCGTAGATTGGTGTGTTGCGCATAGATTCTCTGCTGGTTCGTTCTCATGCGTAGACTGGTGTCGCTTTTGTTCCAGTGTGTTTGAGCGCGTACAAGTGTTTCTGCTGTTTCATGCGTTCTCTTGGATCATCTCTTCTCTTGTTTGGTGTGTTCAACTTGTCTTGAACTACACTCTCTTCTGGAGTGGATCTTTATAATAATTAACTGTAGTTCTTTTTAGCAAAGGCCGGGATATTATATTCCATTATCTAAAAAAATGCATTCTCTTGGGTAGATTGGTTGTAGATTGGTTGTGCTCTAAAGTTATTTTTGAACAGTTTACAGAAATTGACTGCTTGCTTCATAGTGTTTACCGTCTTCGACTTGACAATGTTGACGGGGCCAAATTGGTGCTATTGATGCACTAGTATGTGTGCTCGACAGATGTTGTTTGTGCCGTCTTGTTTTGCTCTCGGGTGTTAGCGTAGATGGTATTTTAATTTACTGGTTAATTCGTTTAATTTCTCTTTTTCCCTATTGCGTGGGTTCGTTATGGTTTTCTCATCGGGACAGCTCGTTTCTCTTTGTTCTGTTGTTGCGTGTGCATTGGTTATGATTTGCGCCTCTGAGCAGATAGTTGTGTGTGTGTTTAATACGTTTTACAGAATAGTGCATATGCCCGTACGGGAATTTTACTCTTACTACCAAATTTTGCAGAAGAGCAGCCAGGCGGCGCCGTCAATGAACCCTAAGAGCCGGTCGCTCCCCCGCCCCCGGTCCACGCGGACGCGGTGAACCTTCCCCCGCCTCCTCCCTCTCTCCCGCTCCATGCCTCCATGAGACTAGTACGTTCTCACAATCGCCGCCTTTGCACGATCCCTTTACTGCTTGTATTTCTTTTTCGCTCATGGTTGAAAAAGCCTTTTACTCTTTTGCAGGCCACATTTATTAATGTCCCTAAGCGGCTATTCAGGATCTACAGAGACGAGAGAATTAGGCGAGCATGGTAGTAGTAGATACAATAGTATGGTACTCTGTCATCTCACAGATAACTGAACTCTCTCCTTACTCGTTGTTTTACATTTTTGTGTCCTGTCAAACGCGCCAATACCTTCCGGAACCTTGATAGATGATAATATCTATGTGTTCTGTTTCAGATCCTGCATATTCTGATTTTTTTTTCCTGTGCATTCATCTTGTAATAGTTTTGACTATTGCACATTGCACTGCGTTTAAGCTGTCTAGGTGGGCTGCCGCAGTCCACCGTGCGCAGCGCTATTCTGATGCACGCTAACGGCGACGAGCTCCGCCGAGCGTCGCCGTGCACAGTGCCGCAGTTCTGTCTGCTGTGTTCTGGCCGCTGGAAGGGAGCTCCATCCCACCAGGCATCGTGCCTCACACACGCGCGTGCTGGGTCACTGCCCTACGGGCTACGGCTAAGTTATTTTCTAGTTTTTCCCAACTCATATCTCTCTTTTTTTTCCACGTGTATGTTTTTCAAACTAATAAACGGTATATTTTTTTAAAAAAATTTATATACGAAAGTTGCTTTAAAAAAGTATATCAATTTATTTTCCAAGCTAATTTGATACTTAATTAATTTTACATTAATAAACCATCACGTTTTCCGTACAAACATAGGCTAAGCCTTGTTCTTCAAGCTTAAATTTTAGTTTTCTTGTTTTCGTTAACATACTTTTCAAATTGTTAAATGATATATTTTTTAAAATGATTTCTATATAGAATTTGTTTAAAATTATTTTTCCAAGTTTATAATAATAATAGTTAATATTTAATTAATAATATAAAAATGAGGTATTTTTGTTTCGCGTGCAGTACAAATAATCTTCCTCATCCAGGAGGAATCGAACGAAGTTAGTTTAGTTTTTGGCTGGGCGCCTCTGCCAACCCAGCAATGGTAAAACTCAATCCGATTCCGAGTGCCAACCCAGCAGTGGTAAAACTATGAGGCATGAGCTACTACCATGACATCATCCCGCGGTAAGGGTGTAGCCGTGGAGGTGGGGCGTCCGGCTATGCCATGAGCCCTTTGAGTTGGCCCACACCGCTAACCCACCAAACCCACTTCTGCTGACCCACCTGCATCGAGGCTGGTTGGACACCTCTGTCCAGTGGCGCCGTAACCTGCCCCGCAACGCGTCCCAAACTATAGCTACGGGAAGGGGGGCGACTGTTGTTTGAGCGATTTTGCTCCTTGTTAGTTGGATTGGATGACGTGAAGCCCAATCTGAAGGGGTTGCCAGCCGGAGAGCAAAAGGATGACTACGTCTCATTTTGCACCAGTACCACCACCCACATCCGCCACAGCAAGGGCTAAAACGGAACGATCCAGTGACGGAGAACACGTTCCAGCAGCTGACGATCGAGGAAGAAATATTGGCGAGGTGACCTGGATACCATCGAACACCTTGCCGGTGCGAATGAAGCTAGACGGCGTCGTTCCGGCGCTAGCATGGGACTGACATCGCGCTGGCGGACGTGGGGAGGGCAGCCGCGACCCGCCCGGCTTGCACCCTTAAACCGCAGGCGAACGCGCCGCGCCTAACGTGAGGGGTTGGTTGAGTGGTGACGATCGAGCACAGCGAGAAGCGGTATACACCAATATTACACCATGCAGCCGGCAAGGTGGTGACATCTTCGTGGTGCATAGGAGACGACCGGCCAGTTCGCCTAGGGGAACCAGCCCGCAGCCCCGCAATGCATGCCGCTGCCGCCGTTAATTCGTCGCGAGTCGCTCGATCGCCGCTCGGTTCGTCAATAGCCTCCGCCACAGCGCCACTTTACGAGAGGCCGATGTACGTGCGCAGCGTCAGGCCGTCAGCTACCTCCTCGCCGAGCACGACCTCCGCGGTCTCGCTCGTCAACATCACCGCGCGCACACCAACGCGCCATGCAAGGCGTGCACGTATATTCGAGCTGCAGGCACGGTTCGTCGCATCGCAGGGTTGGTACATGAAGACGTGCGTTCTACGGGCCGGGCCGTCCACGAGGGGGTGCCAAATGGGTGGCCGAACAAGGTTTAAAAATTTAGGGATCCTAAAATTTTCGTATTTAACCATATTAATGTGTTTAAATGACTTTTTCTAATTTTGTAAAGTTTAACTCTTACGAGTACTTAATTTATTGATTTGACTAGAAAGGGTTTGTTTTCTTCGGCTTCCACAAATGCTCGATGGTAATCATATGCCACCTCAAATAGCTATGCCTCCCTTAATAAAAATACTCTAAACACTAAATATTCTATTTCTCGCTAAATAAAAATAAATTATTGCATCAGCATACCCCATATCGTCACACGGCGGTGAAAGTGAGTGCCCGCCACGAATACGTACGGCAAGGACAAGTGGCATGAGCCATGTGTTAGGAAACGATGGGAAAACAAATGATAAAAAACAATTGAAGACACGAGATTTTAACGTAGAAAACCTTTTCAAAGGAGGAGAGAAAAAACCACGGGCGCCAGCCAGCAAAGTATTTTTACTATATTTGAGGTGAGCTTACATCGCCGCACGGCGGCTTACAAGAGATATATATATATGGTGAAACCCTAAAAGGAATGACGATCCGTTTCGTGGGGGCTCCACCCCCGCACCCCCGGAGTCCCCAGGTGCACAGCCCAATGGGCCAGCTTTAACCTCCGCCTCCACTACGGTAAAAGCTGGCTTTTATTAAGTGCAAATGAATCTGGATCACAACTCAACACCATGAGGAGCCTGTGTGCTGTGCTGTCTGAGGCTTTACGAGCGAAGAAGAAGTTGTGCAAGATTATAAGACGGTGCAAGGGCCACACACGGTGTTTGTCGTCCTAGTTGAACACCCCATCGTGCCCTTTGCTCTGTCGACTTCTTGATGAACGAGGCACCATCTATTGTTTAGGCCAACTGAAGCTTACTAGATGCTACTTCCTCCGTTTCATATTATAAGGCTTTCTAGCATTGCTCACATTCATATAAATGCAATGTCTAGATTCATTAGCATTTATATGAATGTGGGCAATGCTAGAAAGTCTTATAATATGAAATGGAGGGAGTATTCTTTTTCAGTAAATTTTGGGTATGCCGGTGTCCATCCGGCACACCCCCTGGATCCGTCCCTGTATTGTGGTAGAGTCGTCATGCAACACCGTTCTAAACATTTCGGAGAGAGATGGTTTTGACGTAGAAAAAACTAACAAAACAAATCACATGCACAAACTCGGCACGGTTTCTAAAATTAGTTTTTAACTTTAGTTTTCTTACATATATATACTACAATGTTTTTATCAAAAAAATTAAAACCAAAGTATATCCAAACTAATGACATTGTTATTTGAAAAAAAAAATCACATTGGACTAATTATTGGTCAGATGCATATCACCGAGAATTAAATATTAGAATATGTATGTGCACACCTTATAGTTAATTAACTAAATGACGTCTCGCTCTTTGTTGTGAAATATACGAATGAATATATATGTTAAATATAAAATGATAGATGGATATGTATTAAAATATTATTAAAATAAGAGTAAAATGCACCACTGGTATCACAACTTGCGATGTGGGTGCAGTTTAGTCATCCATCTTGCAAATTGCTCAAATAAGTCACTCATCTCCGATGGTTCAAATCTTATCAATGTTACATGGATTGTTTTCTAATTGGATGTTCTATTGATCTAACATCATGCCTTTTTTTTGCCATGTGGGCAGGGCAAGCATAAAAATTACAAATTAATACTTGTATTTTTTATGCATATGGTACTACTTCAACTTTCAGTGAACACAGTGTATTGTGCTTGGTAATCATTAACAAAATTTATCTTTAATTGGATTTTGTTATTGGTAGTATTGCACGTTGGTTTATTTATAGATCGTGTGACCATGTTTGCAAAACAAAGTAACATAGCACATAACTTCATTGCAAACAACCCACAAGACATGTGTTTTATATAATTTGCACTCCTAAGACAAGATGAGTGACTTGTTTGAGCATTTTACAAGATGGATGACTAAATTACGCCCACCTTGCAAGTTGTGGTACTAACGATGCATTTTACTCTTAAAATAACGTGAAATGATGATCTTGTAGCATGCTTGCATATTGAGATTTAGAATGTAATAAGTATGTAATTGCTACAATTACAATTTGAGTTTTAAATATTTAGTGGGTTGATATGTCATGCTTACATGTCATTGTAGACTTCAGGGTGCACTAATAATTGATAACTTGTATATTAAGTTTTAAATGTTTAGTGGGTTGTAACTATTATAAGAATATAGGAAGATAAATTTAGGACAGAGTAAATAGGACAGAGAATAAAATCTTACCGTTAGAGGAAGCCAAGTTAGCAGAATTAAAGCTTTAGTAAGAAATGCATCATGTAAATGGTGTTAGTATATGTTACGGTGAACAAATGAATGACGGAAAGAAGTGAATTGGAAGCCCGGAATTAATATAGAAGTGAATTTTAAGTCTCTGCTTTCTGTACTCCTATTCACCTGAAAAGGAAATGCGAATGTTGGCTAACGATAGCACGATCGAGGCCACGATAGCTAGCGAATGACATGCCATCCTCCGTCCAAGCAAACCACGCACGAACAAACTCAGTGCACATGTAGTCATGTCGTGAACAATTGACGACTCTGGCTGCATGCAAACACATGCAACGCCTCAAAGATGAGAGGTGACGACTTGTATTCCTACTGAACTCTCGAACAAACAATTTTAACGTAAAACATGTTCGGTCCAACTTGGTTACTTCCGATAAATTAATTCTTACCATAAGTTTCCCAACTCATCTCCCTCATTTTCCACGTGTACGCTTTTCAAACTACTAAACGGTGTGTTACAAAAAAGTTTCTATACGAAAGTTGCTTAAAAAATTCATATTGATATATTTTTTTAAAAAAATAACTAATACTTAATTAATCACGCGCTAAGTTCCGTTTTCCGTGCGCACTATTCCGCCTGAGAACAGGCTGCAGCGAATACACCCTAAGGGCATTAGCAGTGCGCCACCCATTTTGCGGAGCCTGGGGCTGCCACGTAGGACGAAGACACAAGAAGAATAACACTTACCACAAGTCTCACAGTGCTACGTAGCCTTAAACAGGGTCCACACAAATAAAAAAATAATTTCTCTCACCCTTATCCAGCGCCGCTCCCACCCAATCCGCTCGCGCGCGGCACGCCTTCTCCATCTCCGCCCGCGCGCCTCCCCTTCCTCCTCCGGCGCGGCGGCGGTGCCGCGCCACCCAGCTGCGGCGTCGAGCGGCGGCCCGAGCTACGCGGCACAGGGCGGCGGTCTAGGAGCCCCCGGCGGCGTGGCTGTCACGCCCCGAACTAGCCCCGAGCGGAACTAGCCCGTGACGCTCCAAATTAACCTGTTAATCGATACCAGTCCCAGGAAATAGTGCTGGTATCACAGGAAGACAGAATATCACAACAACAGTGGTCTCTTTATTACAGAGTAGGAGTACAGTCATGTTGGGCTGCGGACAGATCCCGAGCTCACAACTGCATTACAAAAGGGAAAGCGGAAGCCTAGACTTGGACCAAACATCACAGGCGCGACTTGGGAACTAGGCCGAAACCCTAAAACTCGTCGTAGCCGACTTGCTCCTGGAAGAACTCCTCGTCAGCGGGATCCGCTTCATCTTCTTCAGCAACTGGGGGGGATTATTTTTATAGAGCAAGGGTGAGTACAGGAGTACTCAGCAAGCCATGGGAATTAAGTGTTTAATGCAGGCTTCAAAGGAAAGGCTGTTTGTTTTCACAATTGATTTTAGTTAAACTACTTTTTGAAACAACTAAGTGAGTGCTTCTCAAACGACACGGAAGAGACAGTGCGTCTCGTCCGGTCGGAGTATGTACAATGTATCAGTCTTTGGATTGATCAAGGTTGGCACCCAGCCAACAACTTTCAAACGGCCACCCGGGCCAAGCTGATCCCATCAGCTGCAGATTTTCCACTCATCGAACCCAGTCCACAACAGCAGTTTCACAAAGCAGTAGTCAAACAAAACTACGCTAGGAATCACCTCACATCCGCCCATGACCGTGGGCACGGCTGTTCGAACAGTTTAATAACCTCTGCAGAGGGGGGTACACTTTACCCACACGACATTACTAACCCGGATCATCCAGCCCGTGCAAAACGGCCACGTCTAGAGACCTTAAGGCTTTCATGAAAGGCATTTCGAAAGCCAACACAGGTTCACCATATGCCAACGAGAGGGGTCCCAGACCAACACCAGATTAGGTCCCAGACCATACTGTGCCAGGAAACCTGGGGGTTCTCCCCGGCACCACCCCGTTGAATCCACATGTCTCTTGGCATCATGGTTCCCCCGATTAGCTAGTTACTCAGCCAGGGGTGTCCCATTCCACCCATTTGGTCGCACTTGTCTTATGTTCGGATGAAATTCCAAGGAAATGGTCCTTAAGTGCAAGAGCGGGAAACCGTAATCCCGGTACGTTCCCCGGTCCGCGATTTTGGAAATTCATTTTGTTCGCAAGCACCGACCCAGGTGTCGGGTTTTCCAAGTCTTTTGTAAAACCTCAAGTTTTACCCATCGTAGGATATTTTAAGTTTGAGGGGAAATGTTTCGATGCGCGAGCCCGAAGGCCCGTGCACCGAAGCACAACAGTCGACAAAGGAGGTCTAAGTGTTCAATAATTCAAGGAGGGTAATTGCAGCAATTAGGATTGGGGGCCGGCAGGCTATCTCGCAAGCCGCGGCCAAATTACTTGTGTAAATCCTATTCATGTAATATTTGCAGAAAAGAAATAATTAGATTTAAATTATAGGTGCAAGATGATCAAAGGTGACTTGCCTTGCTCGAGATCTTGAGCTCGATCCTCGAAATCCTCGCACTGCGGGTCTTCGGGCTCCGAAACTACACGCGAAACGGGACAACTCAACAAACGGCGAAAATAAAGCCCTATTATTGACCTCTAAGCGTGCCATTAGATAGATCTCGAGATTTGAAGAATTTTGGAAGTTGAACGGAGTCAAACGGGCTTACGATTGGGAAGATATTGAATTTCTAAGATTATCGGATTTTTGGTCTAAAGGAAAAGGATTTAATTAAATCCTTTTTTGAAAAGAAAAGAAAAGAAAAGAAGGAGGGAGGGGAATTAGACTTCCCTCGGGCGGCTAGGGCGCGGCCCGAGAGAAAGGGGCCGCTCGGCCAAGCTTAATAGGCCGGCCGGCCCAAGAAGGCGGCCCAAGGCGCGCGCGCGGGCGGGGAGGAGAGAGAAAGCCGGTGGGCCGAGTCCATCTCGCGCGGTCCCGGGTGGGACCCGCTTGTCAGCGGCTCGGCTCACCGTGAGCGAGGTGCACGCGGGGCGTGCTAGGGTTCGGGAAGGGGGCGCGGTGCACGTGCGCAGCTTGCGGGGGGGGGGGGGGGGGGGCGCGGAAGCGGCGGGCCCACGCGCAGCCTCACGGCTCGCGGTGGACCGCGCGCACGAGGGGGCGAGGGAAGCGGTGGACCGGGGTCTGCTTGACCCGGTCGCGGCTGAGGTGGTGCCGACGTGGCGCCTACATGGCTGCCACGCGGGCCGGCGGGAGGTAGACGACGACGCCGTCCGGAACGGACGACGGACGACAGCGGCGAGCGGCGGAGCGAACCATGGCGATACAGGCGAAGGCGAGCACACCGGGATGTTACACGGGATGAGGGGAGACGAGCCAACGGCTCGGATTTGCTGGGGGATGCTCGACGGCGGTGGATTGCGGCGGCGGCAACCGGCGGCGGGAGAAGGGGGAAACGGCGATGGCGCGACGAGAGATCGATTCCTCCGGACTAGAGCATCTACGCGGCCACCGGAGTCCGTTGCTAGCGTCGGATTGGGCGGAGCTACGCCGAGCGAGGCCGGCGACGAGCGGGCGCTACGGAGCACGGGCGGCGACGGCGGCGAGCACACAGCGAGCGGCTGCAACGGTCGGGGCGGCGCTAGCTAGCTACGGGGAGGCTACTCGTGCTACTACCCGAGTCTAAGGGGAGGAGATGGAACGAGGAGGGAGAACGGAGGGAGGCACTACCGAGACGAGGCGGGGCGCTGTGACGAGAGGCCGACGGCACGGGAGTGATCTCTCCGGCCTCGGGCCGGGGAAGAGGAAGAAGAGGGCGCGCCCGGAGTCCCCTTCCGCGTCCTTCACACGCACCGGCTCTCCCGGCGCTTGGCGATGAACGGCGGAGGCGAGAAAGAGGGGCGGCAATGGCGCGGTGGCGGCGAGCGAAATGGGGAAGGGAATGATGGGAGGGCGCCTCGGGCTTTATAGGGCGGCGATGTCGGTTTGGAAACCGACCTTGGGCGGTCAAGGGAGGGAGCTAGCGCTCGGCGGTCGCGGCCAACGTGGCGACAGGGGGGGGGGATGACGCCGGCGGGAGGGAAAAGGGAAAAAGGGGAAGAGAAAGGGGGCTTGCCTCCTTGCCACTTTGGGGAAAAGGAGGGAGCGGGGGCGACGCGGCAGAGGGAGGAGGAGCTCTGCCTCCGTCCCTTGGAGGCTAGCGCTCGGAGGTGGCGGGGCTGGGTTGATGACGACGGCGATGACGGCGGACCGGCTTGGAGCGGAGCGGCGACACGGGCGGCAGACGCGGGGCAGGCGCGGCAGGAGTTGACGGCGGCGGCGACCAGGCGGTCGGCCACCACGGCGCGCGCACGGGAAGCGACGGCGCGCGGCGACGTCGGCGGGAATGGCAGCGAGAGCGGAGAGGGAGGGCTCGGTGCGGCACGGCTCACGCGCACGCGCGCGCGGCGCACGGGCAGAGCGGGGAGAGAGGGGGAGAGAGAGAGAGAGAGAGAGATGGGCCGAGAGGGATTCGGCCCATCGAACCCGAGGGAGGCAAAATAGACTTTTTGCGGAGGAATTGATTTGGGAAGGAATTTGATTCGGGATTTGAATTCAACGATGGATCGGGGACTTGAGATCTGGAAAGGCACGGAGACTGACTGCAAGCGAAGAAACAATTTTCGCAATTAGGATTTTTAGAAATAGATTTTCCCGCTAGGCGCCACGACGGAACGGGCGCTACATATGTGGTATCCGTAACCTGACAATTTTGACTAAAATCAAAACGTCTTCTGACCTGGAACGGAGGGAGTAGCATGCATGCATGGCACTCTACCTGCTGCCCGTCTCGTCCTCATCCGTTCTGCCGTTGCCTCCCTAATGCTTAGCACGACCACGATTTGTGCAAGGTGGACGAGTACCATGCATGTCACTGTGCTCAACGCCCACCTCACCGACGATACCTTCTCACTCTTAGGCCTCCCGAGTTGTCTAACTCGGTAAGGCGCTCGCGATGCTGGAGTTTGGCATGACATGCATCGTCAAATAAGCGCTCTCCCCCGCTCACTGTCAAATGGTTGTTGCCTCCCGACGTTCTCCATTGATTTAGTCTTCACCTTCCACATTCTCGACACCTCTAACTCTAAGTACCCATCTGTCCTCGCCGCCGACGAGGCATTGGAGGAGAAGACATTGAGAGAGGGTGTTCCAAAGTGATATATAAACATGCATGATTTTATATGAAAACATTTCGATTGTGAGTAGTTCAAAATAAAAGTTTGATTAAAAAATATTAGCCCAAATTGCAATTTGCTCTATTTCATTTTCATAAGCAAACATTATATTTCATTTCCATGTGAATAAAAGGAGGACCAAGAGGCCTTCAATTTTTTTTCTTGTGTCGCCATATGGCCTACGAAATGTGTATAAGAACGACACGAGTTGCATGACGACGCCACCACGTCGGATGGCTAACTGTGGCGTACGATGAACACAGCTAGCGTACGTGCGTGCATGCACAACTTCTTCCTCCGGCCTGCTTCTGCCTCTCACGCACCTCCTCTTCTTTTCACGTACGATACTTCCCCAGTTGCCCCTCCGACGATCTTGACCGACCGGCCGGGTGCCGCAAAACGGCCTGTTCAAGGAGCCCTCGACCTCGAACGAAACTAGCTAGCTGATGATGAGCCGGCACGTACGCGCGCGCCCATGCATGGCGCATTGACGCGCCGCGATGATATTAGTGACACGGAATTTGTACACCTGTACGTGCTCGATCGGCGAGGTCCCGGAAGCTGACCTCAGCCTCTCGTAGAGGCGGTGGCGCGCGCGAGCGGTTGCCTGTTGGGCCTACGTACGTGTTGGCGAACCTGGACCGTACCGAGCGACTCGTCGAACGGCACCAGCGGCCAGTGCGGCCAGCGTCGACGCCTCGCGTTGGACGGCGCCAGTCCGCGCCACGAATCGTGGCTCGTGGGCAAGATATCCAACGTCTCCAAGTCGCAACTTGGGTGCGATTGCACCGGAAGAAATTTTGGTGGAGACCGCAGGCAGATCATCTCCTCTGCAGCTAGCCACCACGGATTATTGACACGTGGATTACGTATCAATCGGACGGGCCGACGGGGTGCTCCGTGGGGTTCCACAGCCGAGCGCGATCTGCGCGCGTGCGGCTGTTTGGCTCTTGAGGCTCGATCGATACCGTCACCGCCGCGACCCCCGGAGGATGGACGCCTCCGAAGAATCCACATTCATGGCCTCCTGCGACTCGCGGCCGGGCACCGTCCGCGTCGTCGTGGCGACGCGCTGGCGAGTGGCGAGGGAATCTCGAGCTTGTAGATGAGAGATGGGTGTGCACGCGGCGACCGGAGTACTCCCTTCGTCCCAAAATAAGTTGATTTATGGGTTTCCGTGTACAACTTTTGACCGTCGTATTATTTAAAAAAAATTAAAAGATAAATCATACATAAAATATTATTCATTTCTCATCATCTAATAAAAATAGAAATACTAATTATAAGTTTCATATAAGATCATGGGCAAGATATTATTTGACCGTCGTATTATTTGAAAAAAATTAAAAGATAAATCATGCATAAAATATTATTCATTTCTCATCATCTAATAAAAATAGAAATACTAATGCAAAAAGGTTGAAAAAAAAACCTACGAATCAATTTATTTTGAAACGGAGTGATCAGTAGCTGCTAGCCTGGGCGTGCTGCGTGTCGTTGTGCCCGTGTGCTGTACTCGTCTGAAAATCAAATTTCAAAATCACGATGTCACGTCATATCACATACACATACTCCCTCCATATTTATAAAAAAAGTCATTTAAGATAATGTTTAAGTCAAACCTTAGGAATATAAATCATAAATAATTATCAGGCTGTTGAGTTTAAAAATATGAAAATTATATGAATAGATTTATCTTGAAAAATACTTTCATAAAAGTATACATATATTTGGGGGTAGTCTATCTAACTGTTGTCGACTTGACGATCTGAAGTGCTGACTCGTAGCCGACAACAGGGTAGCCTTCCTCCTCGAATCCGCATTCGACGAGATCAAAGACAGCGCTATGTCTCTCCTGACAGTATCTGTGGACACCGTAGGGGACTAGCCATGCTTATCTCTGAAGTCGATATCCGGCGTCTTGTCTTGGCGCATATTGGCTTATATGTTGATCTTGTGTCTTGATCTATTGTTCCGTGTCCCCTCTCCTCCTAGGGGGCATTGTATTTATACCCATAAGTGTTCTCTTGTCCAAGTAGAATTAAGGAAACCAATATGGATACAATCCGAGTAGTCCTTGTCATGTCCATATAGAACTCTATTCATCCTTCCTTATACGGAACTTTTCCTACATCTGAAGGTTGTTTCCGTATAAGACATGGTATGTGGTGGGTCATGTCGAGATTTAGTCAACTACTATTAGGTATGTGGTATCCATAACCCTGACAGCGAGACGAATCTTTTGAGTCTAATTAGTCCATGATTAGCCATATGTATTACAGTAACCCATATATGCTAATGACAGATTAATTAGGCTCAAAAATATTCGTCTCGTGGTTTCTAGGCGAGTTATAAAATTAGTTTTTTCATTCGTGTCTGAGAACCTCTTCGAACATCCAGTCAAACGTTCAATATGACACACAAAATTTTTCTTTTGGCGAACTAAACAAGGCATGAGTCACAATTTGGCTTACATTAATTGGGCCTGTTCGGCTGCCTGAGCTGCGGCGCAGCCGCCGCAGACGGCACGAACAGTGCCGCAGTCACTGTGCGCAGCCGCAGCTATCGGCCTGCCAAACAGGTGCGCCGCAGCTAGGGCAGCCCAATAGATCCAATTAATGTAAGCCAAATTGTCTTCGAATGTGGTGACGAGCTCAAATGCTCAATGTATCCGGTATCCCCACTCGGCCACTCCCTAGTATACGGCCGGCAGCGCTTCGCCGGCCGGCCGGGTCCGGTAGGCTCATCTTCCCCAATCCAATCAGCCAGTCGGAGCAGCGGTTTCTCGTTCACCTCCTCAACAACAGCAGCAGCTCCGGAAATATATGAAACATGTGCAACAGTGTCTCTTTCTCACACACACTCCGCCGGCTGTACGAGACAACCTCCTTCTTGTGTCCGACTTCGTCGCCGTCACTGTCCCGCTGCTTGTTGTACCCATTCTTGCCGCGGTCCGGCACTCTGGCGCGTCCGCGCATGCTTCTCCTCCACACCGCACGACGAGCTGCATATCTACCGCTAGTTGGTCGAGCAGCGGCGGCGGGCGGTGGCAACCTGGGGTGGAGGCGGAAAGGGTGGGCGGGTAGCCGGGTACCTTGGGCGGTTGAACAAAGGAGCGGCGACAAACGGGCAGGCGGCGTCCTCCAGCGCATGAGCCGCGCGCGCGCAGATCGAGTGCCCGCCAGCCGCATGCGCTAGCTTGGAGCCGAGAGGAGCGCCCTGTCCGATCGATACGTTATCCATGCGTCAATAATCTAGCGCGGGTCTGCAGAAGACGACGTTTGCACCGGGTGTACACCAAATTTCTTTCCGATTGCACGGTTTCAAAAAGAAAAAGTAGAGCGTCCGCGCTCGAAAACCTTAACGAAGCCCCTGCTGCGCCTGACCACGTGCTGCTGTCGCCGGTCGGATCGCCTGTTCACCTCGTCCCAGAACGACAACCCCTCGACGCACCGCGCGGTCACGCCCACTGCGGCGCGCGCGGGGATCGTTGCTCTGGCTCCGGTCGCCATGGGTACCACCAAGTGTACATAGAGTGCCACTCGCCGTGGTACTCTGCGCATGAATGCATGGTGCGTGTAAACAGAGATGGGGGCGGAACACATATAGCAGCACACGGTAACTGGTAGGTGGCGATAGAGTGCGGAAGGAGACTGCCGTGGACACGGCACGTCGACTGAATGACTTCATGGAAACGAGTCAACGACAGTTTTAGCCTTTGACATCAAAATGCCATTTCATCCAGCGAGCTGTGGGCAACACCGGGATTTGTAATAGCGGGCGAATTCGACGCAGAGATCGCGTTGCGACATGACTGTGCGGTGCGTGGGCGCGGCTGGTCAGTGCAATCCGCACAAAATGCAAAGATGCGACCGATCTCACTTAGCTCGATCGCTGAGGTCGAACAATTCAGCAGTATAATCCCCCAAAAAAAAAAAATCACCGAGAACACCACCAATCCGGAACGGCGGATGACATGAGCAGAAACAAAAAACAGAGAGCGTTTCAAACGAAAAACAGAGCAGGGACAACTTCCAGTAGCAAAAATCGCACTTCCTGCACCGCGACATCACATCACAATGAATCAGCATGTTTTACAACTATGCTAATAGATGATCCGGACGAGTGTCCCAATGGCCTGTGAACTTTGAGCGAGATACCGATCATTGCTGCTGTTGCTGAGGCGGAGGAGCTGCGCCAGCAAGGAAACCGGCAACCGGGGGCTGTACGAGAG
The DNA here is from genome assembly GCA_000338895.3 of Oryza meridionalis. Classification (NCBI taxonomy): domain Eukaryota; kingdom Viridiplantae; phylum Streptophyta; class Magnoliopsida; order Poales; family Poaceae; genus Oryza; species Oryza meridionalis. The sequence continues at coordinate 34,891,917 of CM002526.2, read as the reverse complement.
CTGGAGGCGGGAGGTCATCGCCGGCGGCGGGCGGGGGTGCGTGCGCGTCCAGGGCGGCGTCTGCTGCCTGTATCCCGTCCACGGCGGCATCCGGTGGCTCAGCTGCTGCATGAATATGCACTGGTTAACAATCAAAGTCTGAACAAATTCCAAACAAATGGAATCCATCTGAACTACCTACGAATTGAAAGGGAAAATTCAAACAGAAAATCACTGCGAATAGACATGGCGAACAAATCTCGAAAACACATAACACCAAATCCAACCGATTCATGGCGAACAGACACCAATTCGATCCAAACTTAGCAACATCAAAATCAGGATTCGGGAGGTGTTGGAGAGGGAGACGGGATTGCGTACCGACCACAGCAGCAGCCTCCGGGATGTCGTCGAGGAGCTGGAGGAGCCCAGGTGGTGGCGCCTGCGTCGGGGGGGGGGGGGGGGGGGGGGGGCGCACGGGTCGACACCACGTACTGCGGCGACTGCGCCTGACGAGGACGAGACACTGGGCGACGCCGCCTGTAGTGGTAGTAAGCAGCCGCACAGGCGATGGCAATCAGTACAGGCGCCGCTACGGCCGCAATCAAACTCCAGGGAAAGCCGCCGGCCACCGCGCCTCCCGTGCCGCCGGCAACCGGATCCGCCGCCGAGTCCTTCCTCTCCCCGAATTCGTCGTCCTCCCTCTTCCAGAGTAAGATCATAAGCCTCCTCACAAGCCTGTAGAGGAAACTGACGATATCCTGAACTTGCTCTCTAGTCATTTTCGACGCCGGCTTCTTCAAGCGATCGATGACTCCCATGGCCATGCGCCAGAATGCATGAATACGTGGAACGTCCATAAGGCAGACGCCGCGTTCGTCGTCCGGCGGCGGCGAAGAGAGGGTTGCGGCCACCACGGCGATGGCCGCGTCGGGGGGGAGCAATCGCTGGGCGTTGCGGAGGCCGAGGATCGCGTAGTCGATGGCGTTGCCGAAGGCGAGGAAGACCCTGCTGCCACCGTCGTAGGCGCCGAAGTAGCGCGCGGCGCCACCTCGCGCGCCGCCCAGGAGCGGCCTGATCTCCGGCCGCGGAGCGACGGCGACGCGCCAGGAGTGGCAGACCTGGCCCATGTGGCGCCGATCGACGGGGGATGGGAGGTGCTCGTGGATGAGGCGCAATGTCTCGTGGCTGAGCGTCTCCATTGCTGAGGTAGAGAGGGCGAGGCGAGCGGAGGAGAGATGGAATGCCACGAGGAGGCGCTGCGCTGGGGATATTCCTCTGCTTCTCGAAGCGGGAGGAGAAGATGGTGGTTTGGTTTGGAAGGAGGAGGGGTGGAGCAACCGATCTGCCTTGGGCCTAATTTATTGGCACGTAGGTTCTCCCGAGGAATGTTAATGGGCTCGAATTTGAAACTTGTCCGGCAAGATACTTAGGGAATTCTTATAGGGGAATAAAGTTCATTTCAGGCCCCTTGACCGTGAGTTTCGACTTTCGTCCTTCAATCATAATACCAGATATAACTGGTCTCTCGCTCGCCGCGAGGGAAAGAGGAAGGGGCTACCATGAGCCTCCCTCGCGCCGCCACCCTTCTCCCTTCTCCCCGTTGGTCAGCCACACAACTCTCCTGTCACCCGCCATCATCAAGCCCCCACTCGCCACACGCCTCTCCCACCGACCTCTCCTGCCGACCGCCGCGAGCCTCTCTCACCAGAACAGTTGCTCGTCCCCAGTCGCCTCTCCCACCAGAACGAGCGCTCGTCGCCAGCTGCCAAGGTGGATGCGTGGAGAGAGATGAAAAGAGAATGGAGAGAATGAACTTAATTGATACGTGGGAATCACGTTGACTAAGCGGCGCTGACCCGGGTCAAACTGTCACGTCGGATAAAATCACCCACTATACTACGTAGGGACCTATGTTGTATCTGTTTTGACAGTTTAGAGACCCGTGTATCTGGTTTTGTAGTTAAGGACGGAAATTGAATTCGTTGTCAAGCTAAGAGACCTCACAATCAACTTATTTCATCTTATGGGCGATTAGCATCGGCCTTATAAGGAGCCCATGAGGTCATCAACGCAATGAAGAGCCCAAATTAGAGATCGAATGACACGAGGAGACACTGCGCTGGTGGATCCCTCTGCTTCTCGAAGCTGGAAGAAGAACAAACTGAGAGAGATTAGAATTGGATAAGCCTAACTAACTAATTAACCAGCTTGTCCTGCAAGACAAGCACAAGACACGACTAGTAGCTCCTCCTTTTCTCCCTCTACATAAGCCGGCAAATTGAGATGGGAGCGCAGCGCACCATTTCCAATTCGCCTCGCCCGCACTGCACGTCGCCAGTTCGCCACCAGCTCCACCGCCGCCGCCGCAGCCATGGACACACGCGTTGCCGGCGGTGAACGAGCATGGCCACCCTCGCTGTTCCGGAGAACAATTTCAAGCAAGGCGATGCCAACTCGTTTGATCCTCTATGTACGATCGGTGACCGCGAGGACCCTGTGGGTTTCTCTCCTCGTCCTTGCCGCCGCCGCCGCCGGCGACCACGTGGGTGATCCTGGCATGCGTCCCGAGCGTGTCCTCTTCCGACGACGACTTCAACTTCTAGGCCGGCGACCACCTCGCCCGCCTTCGAGTGGCGCGATCCGCCGGGCGGCGGGCGCCTCCCTCCTTTAGATCTCTGTCTCCCCCGCGCCTCAGGACTTCTGCCTCGACCGCGACGATCACCCCTGTGTCGTCTCCGTCGACTCCGCGTCTCCGCCGGCCGACTCCTGCTCCGCAGCGCCCACGATTTCGGCCCCGGCGGCGTCGCGCTCGGCTTCGACCCTGCACCGAGCTGCGCCAACGATGGCGGCTACATCCTCTGCGACGCTTGGCTCCGCACGGCCTTCCTCTACCCGCCCTGCTCCGACGACTACCGGCTCCTCTGCGCCGGGAACGTCGGCATGATCCCCAGGACTGCAGCGGATGGCGAACACCGGATCCGTTTGGTGGCCGAGCTCCAGCCTGACATGCGCTTCGTGCCGCTCCCTGAGCTGAGGGATGCAAGCTACCGCGTACTCCGGCGATGCGAACCCCCCAAGCCAATTAAGTACCGGTGCGTGAACGTGAGCGACAGTGAGCTGACGTTCGTGCAGATCCACGACGACGCCGCCGCCGGCGCGCCATCGATGATCATGATCAGCATGTGGACGCTGCAGTTCTGACGCGGGGGAGAAGTTGATTTGGTCGATCCGCCACGGGGTGCGCATCAACCAGATCTGGGACCACATGACATATATACCGGAAGACCATGATGCCGCGGCGCGTTCTGGTGCTCGCGCTCGGTCACCCCAAGGAATCCGGCGTGGTTGGTGTTCTTCCAGATCACCTCGCGGAACTCGTGGATGTTCGCCGTCGACGCGTGGCCACCAGAAGCGTGCTCGCGTGCAAGAAGTAGTACACGATGCCGCAGCTGCCGACGGTGTACCACTCCTCTCGCTACGACGCTACGTCCGCGCCACATGGAGAAGATGATGAGAGTATGAGGCAGATGTGCGTATGCTGTGCTGTTCTTTGCTCCATGGCATGGCTGCGTGCCAGTCGCGTCGGATTCCCCATGCGCGCGCTATTCTGGAGCACCCCTCCACCATCAGCTTGGCGTGCCCCCCTCCCCCCCCCCCACCCCCCCCCCCCCCCCCCCGGCGATGAGGTCTGAGCCGCTTGGCGCCGTTTGCACGCCCGCGGACCGCCAATGTCATGGCACGGCTTGGCGCCACCCTCGGGTGTGCCCCCCAGCTGGCAAAGCAGGAGCCGCTCGACGGTCGTCACCGCACGTGCCACCAGCTCGCTGGACCGCCTTCGCCGTCGTTCCGCTTGCTCATTGCCGGAGAGGAAGGGGATCGGGAGAGAAGGATCTGGGAGCTAGGGTTTTGCCCCTCTCGGCGCTTCATCCGATGCGAGGGCGATCGGGGCCGTCTATCAGATCGGACGGCTTAGATTCGCCCCGCGTCAGGCCGCCGCCGATTACTCAGCCCAATGGACCACAGAAGTGCATCGGGCCGTCGCCGCATATGTGGGCCGCGCTCGGCTGCTCGACTTGCGGGCCGTCGAACCGACTCGGCTCGCACGAAGACAGGACGGCTTCAAAAGACCTGGGCCGAAAGTTAAGAAATAAAGTTGATAAAAAAAGTATATTAGCCCCTAAATGAATTTTTTTTCTAAACCAGACATCGGCTTCAATGGAAGGTGATTGTTTATAGGCTAAAACAATAAGATCTTGAAATAAAACTCCAACATTATGGTATTAGAGCTTAACTTTAGCCTACTCAATTCCTTATTCACATCATCCCTGTGATTAGAAGCCATCAATGCCAATCTTTGTTCGACGTGAACAATTTCGAGTCAAATAAGTTTAATCTAATCTGTTTAGCTTCTTATCTTTAATGCCTAGTGAAGATTAGCTCATGTTCATGTTCAATTAAACTTAATAAGATTGAATTAGGGTTCTTGCGTGCCCGCTTCGTTGGACCGTCGACGCCATGTCTTCGCATGACGCCACCCTCGGGCATGCCTCCCAGCCGGTGAAGCCATAGCCGCGTGCGTGCTCCACCTCGACGGACCGCTGTCAGCACCGTCGCCACCATCCACTCTCTCGCGTCGCCGGAGTTTGGATCAGGGAGAGTAGGGGAGAAAGGGGATTAGGGTTAGGGTTTGTGCACCCCCCCCTCCGGCCAGCGATTTCATCGGCGCGGGACCGATTGAACAACTCAGATCGACCCCGCGTCGGGCCGCCATCATTGTTGGGCCATGCAGTCTTTGGGTCGCGCTTAGTTCGCCTCGGTCGGGCCATCGCCGGTATATGGGCCGCGCACCGCTCGCCGCATGCTCGCGCTAAATGGGTCGAGCTGATATTTTGGGCATGTAGTTTTTCCCATTGCAACGCACGGGCACTATTGCTAATTATTTTTTTTTCACGGCACTAACGTCATTAGTGCCGTGGTCTAACATGATGACGCCAATGACGTTGGCACTGTCCCATCCCCCCCCCCCCCCCCCCCCCCCCCCCGCCGTGAAAGCTAAGTACTAATCAACGAGATTGGTGCCGGGCATTACAATATTTTGCTATAAATTTGATCAAATTTAAAAAAGTTGACTAAGAGAAAAATCAAATGACTTATCTATACTATTATCAAAATTAAATATGTTTTTACCGGTACTTTGGTACGTCATCTATGTATGAGTCGGTTTTTTTTTATTTTAGAAATACAGATCCGTATTTGAGTCGGGTTTAAAGTTCATTCGCTTTTGGAAATACATGAAGGAGTTGTATAAGATATCTCTTTAAAACAACTCGCATGCTAACTTGAGATGATCGGACTCCTGATTGCAGCTAATGATTTTCTAGAAAAATATATATCCAAGTGAATTCCAACAAGGAATTTCACCTTAATTAAACCGTATAATAATAATAAGATTAAAACAATCTTCACCCGTAGTAACGCATGTGCATTTTTTCTAGTAATATAAAACAAGGAAGTATAAGCTCAAGAGTTATATATGAAATCCGAATAAAATCGTACATATAATGATACCTTCAGACTTGTATACCACGTAATTAACTGCGCGGCCAGTATCAAATTTGTCATCTACATATAATAGGTCAAGCCGTCAACTCCCGTGTCGTCTTAGCTCCCTTCCTTCCGAGTTCGCCCACCCCCTACGCCGCCGATCGATCTATCTCGCGAGGCCGGAACGCCGTCGTCCCGCTGCGCCACATCCATCCTGGTAAGCATCCTATACGTTATGCACATCATATCCCCCCTTATTCATCTCTCGACACCCACTTAAACCCTAGTGTATACCAAGTCCCAAGTTAGACTGGACCCAAGGTCGATAGATCCGCCTGCTCTGCTGATATATACTACCTCCATTTTTTAATAGATGACGCCGTTGACTTTTTATCACACGTTTGACCATTCGTCTTATTCAAAAAAATTACGTAATTATAATTTATTTTGTTATGAGTTATTTTATCACTCAAAATACTTTAAGCATGATTTATATCTATACATTTACATAAAATTTTTTGAATAAGACGAATGGTCAAACATATGTTTAAAAGTCAACGGCGTCATCTATTAAAAAACAGAGGGAGCATAATTAATCAATCTAAGAAAGACATATGGATGGTGATGAGGAGTTAATCTATTTGCTGTTCTACTTGAATCAGATCGGTCTAGTTAGCTGGACACATAAATATAAGAGTAAAATTCATCACCGGTCCCTAAACTTGTACCGTTGTGTCATCCCGGTCCCTAAACTCGCAAATCGACCGTTCAGGTCCTCAAACTTGTTCGACTGTGTCATCCCGGTCCCTAAACTTGCAGATCACTCGTTTAGATCCTCCAACTTGTTCGGTTGTGTCACTCCGGTCCCTAAACAGGACGGTCTAAAAACTTTATATAAAAAAATAATTTATAACATTTTCATGTGAACTCTAATGAAGACAAACTTTATACCAAAATTGTAGCCCTTGACACGACCTACAACTTTGTAGTTAAAAAGTTTTTGAATTAAAACTGTTTAGGGTCCCAAAATATTGTTGCATGTTTATAGATTTTGAAATTTTAATTTTAAAATTACATTTTGGGAAAAAAATGACTTAAAATAAAAAAAAATCAACTACAAAGTTGTAGATCGCATCGAGGGCTACAAGTTTGATATAAAGTTTGTCTTCATTGGAGTTCACATGAAAAAGTTATGAATTATTTTTAAATATAAAGTCTCTAGACCGTCCTATTTGACCCAGATGATATTCAAATCCAAATTTAGGGACCAGGATGACACAACTGAACAAGTTGGAGGACCTAAACGAGTGATCTGCAAGTTTAGGGATCGGAATGATACAGTCGAACAAGTTTGAGGACTTGAACGGTCGATTTGCGAATTTAGGGACCGGTATGACACAGCGGTACAAGTTTAGGGACCGGTGATAGACTTTACTCTAAATATAACTAGTTGATACCCCACGCTTTGCTATGAAAAATGTATAGATGAATGTATGTTATATATTATAGAAATGGTCGATGTATATATTTTAAAAAAATGTGAAGATAATGATTTGATATTGTTTATATATTGAGTTCTAAAAATATAACAAAATTGTAAATGATATTTAAAATATTATAGATAATAATTGCTAGTGAATGATGATGATGATGTGACATATTTATATATTGAGTTTTATGAGTTAGTGGATATCAATTTTATAGTAAAATATGACTGATGTCTTAAGTAGGAGATAGGTATGCATACTTTACTGGAGATAAGAGTCGCAACCGACCTGGTATAAGTATCATTGGAATGCTATCTTCACCGAGTGATACCATGAAAGATTTTTACTTGTGTAGTGGCGACTAGAGCGCACTTCGTAGGATAGCTTTGTCATCACATCTTTTCACCTAGTACTTGATAAAATCAATTTGCCTAACGCACGACCTGACCAGAGGGATCACGATAGGATCCCCCTAGCTTTTTTAATTTTCGATTAAACTAAATGACTAGTGAAAGAATCTAGAAGCTTGTCTTTTTTTCTTTTATTTACTAGCTAGTAAAAATGCATGTCCGTTGCAATAGGTGAAGATAATTTTCATGATTGATAAAAAAAATCTTCCAATTTAAATGCTAAACTAAAACAAGACAAACAAAACAATGGTAAAACAAGTCAGATATCATATGGCATTGAATCCGATTATGCTCGCTTCATGCATTATCACACGAAAAATCCCTTATGTGCATCTTTCTATAGCCTCACAAATCAATCGGGTGGCTATTTTATAAATTGATGCATGGGTATTTGCTATAGATTGCTAAAGAGATATTATCATCAACCAAAGATTAAAATTTTGCAATTAGTGGAAGTTTTATTTACTGTAGATGGGGTGTTTGCAAAGTAACATCATACATATCTTAAACAACGATAATTTTAAAAAGAAAATATTTATGAGGAGAGAAATTAGAGAAAAAAAGAGAAAAGGAGGAGATCGGAAGAAGAGGGAGAGGATCAGGATGATTAGAAGAAAAAGAGAGCGAAAACAATGGAGAAAAAAAAGATACCAATCAGGGAAGGGGTGCAGGACGGGCCGGTGAGATGGTGTGGGTCGGCTGGGTTAGGCTGGGCTGGGAGGGGATGTATAATAGTTATTCACATGGAATTGGATACGAGTGACGTATCAAACGGTTGACAAAAACATCTTTAATTTTTATAAAGACTAGAAAAAATACCCGTGCGTTGCAACGGGTGAATGCTATTTTAATTTTATTATTGTTATACGGTTTAGCTAGGATGAAATTCATTGTGGGAATTTGCTTGGATAGTGTTTTTAGAAAATCATAAGCTGCAATTAGGAGTCCGACTTTCATCTCAAGTTAGCATGCAAGTTTTTTTTATAGAAATTTCTTATATGACTTCTTTTGTATTTTCAAAAGCAAACAAACTTATTATCTAGCTCATACATGGATCTGTATCTCCAAAAGCGAACGAACTAAAAACCAACTCAAATACGGATGACGTACCAAAATACCGGCAAAAACATCTTCAATTTTTATATTTTTATAAAGATATAAAGATAAAAATTGGATGGTAAACATCTATTATTGTTTCTCTATATTCTTTTGTTGTTCATGGCTTTCGTCTTGTAATTATTCTTCTCCCTCCGTTTCGGGTTATAAGACATTTTGACTTTTGTCAAAGTCAAACTACTCTAAGTTTGATTAATTTTGTAGAAAAAAAGTAGTAATATTTTTAACCCAAAACTAATATATTATGAAAACTTATTCAATTATAGATTTAATGAAACTATGCTGGTGTTGTAAATATTACAATTTTTTTCTATAGAGTTAGTCAAGTAGTTTGACTTTGACCAAAGTTAAAAATATCTTATAATCTGAAACGGAGGAAGTATTATTGTAAATGTTTAGCATTGTTTATTTCCTTTTTTTTGTTGTTGTTCGCTTATTTACTATGGTAGCGTCTGTATATATGAAATCTATTCCATGAGAATAGAAATGCAAACATCCAACATCAATATGAAAAAAATGCATCTGTGCAATGTTCTATGGATGTCATGTGTGTTCTTACCAAGAGGACCTTTTAGCTATATCAAATATTGAAGCACACTGCCAAATTATTTTTTTACCATGTATTGGTGCAGATGGCCTTACACTTCATAATGATTTACTTCAACGATCAGAGCACATACAACTTGAAAATTGTAGAAAGTAAATGGTATTATTGGTACACAAATTTATCAGACCGTTGTAATTTTATACATAAACTTGCAAATAGTAGTTTTGATACACGAATTTGTCTGATGCGTGTTGTTTAAGACTCCAGCATGCCCAGATTATTACTATTGTTTTTACCATGCTGATGGAGCATGATTAATTCTATTTTTGTGTTCGATTTGAATATTAGTCTAATTGTCTGGACATATATAATTGATTTGATGCCTCGAGTTTGGGAACGGACGGCGCTCTCGGGAGTGAGAGTCACCGCCGAGCTGTCATATCTTTCTTGCGTCGTCGGGGGATGCTATCTTCACCGAGTAAGATCAGGAGGGCTTCTTACTTGTGTAGTGGCGTGTGGACTGTACGTCGTAGGATCATTTTTTCATCATATTAACTTTTATCACTTAGTACTTGATACTATCAATTCGCCTGATGCACGACCTGACCGAAGGGATTACGACAGGTTACCTCTACCCTTTTCGATTTTTGATTAAATGAATGACTTGTGAAAGAATCTTAAAGCTTCAGCCTTTTTTTTATTGGATGTTAAACCTCTAGTCTTGTTATTCGATTATAAACATGGGTTTCTCCAGTCTTTTTATTGGATGTAAAATATTAATTGTTTCTCCAGTTTATTTTGGTTGTTCGCTTACTTGCTTGTCTGTATATATGGAATTTGTTGTCTGTAATGCATCCATGATCCATCCAATGTCAGTGAGAAAATATATTGTGTATGTCCAATGTATGTTGTTCTTTGGATGGATATCACCAATAAGGACATATTACTCGAAAATGGAAAGGCATTTGGGCAATTGGACTTGGGACACAGTCAGTGAGTGCTGGCCTGCTGGGTAGATTAGGGCTAAGGGCATCTGCCTCAGGTTATTGGACGTTGTTCCAAGTTCCAACAACGACCAAAGCACGATGTTGTTATTAACAGCATCCACATCTGGATGCCCTGCAACATATACATAGCACCCATCCCATTTTTCCAAATTACTTCCTCCATAAGAAAGTATATGATGTACTTTTAAAAATAAAAATTATAAATCTTGACCAACAATTAATCTGATTACAAACACACTTACCAACAGTTAATCAGACTATTCACATATCTCTGGATGCCCTCGCTCTGCCTCCCACTCCACCTGCCATCGCATGCTCCCCCTCAAGTTGCATCGCCCCACACAACCACTCAAGCCAAGTTTAGTTATAAATTTTTTCTTCAAACTTTTAACTTTTTTATCATATCAAAACTTTCCTATACACATGAACTTTCAACTTTTCCGTCACATCGTCTTAATTTTAACTAAACTTTCAATTTTAGCGTGAGCTAAATACACCCAGTCCGTCGATACCTCCCTCCTCGTGGACCCTCCGCCACATTGTTGGGTCACATGAACTGGATTGGAATGTTCTCTACCTCCACAAAGCAATAAAGGCCGTGGCTGCCAACCTACTGGCCTCGCGCCACCCCAAGTAACATTGCTGGTCTTCCTCGGCTCAAATGAGGCGAGCAGAGGAGAGGAGCACTGCTGGGGTGATAGTTTTGACGATGGAACAATAGCAACGGTGAGATGCGCAGGACGCATCTCATGGTGCGGCTCACAATGGTAGGCCGGCCGCTCCCAATGCAGGGAACAACGGAAAAGTGGAGAACGGCGTGGCGAAGCTCGAGATCCGGTATTGGAAAGTACCTTCACCCAGTCTTTTTACAGCACAGCTCTAGCAAGCAATGGCGTGTATGTCAACCATGGACCAGATGTCCCTGAACTAGTCGGGGATTTCGAAGCCGTTGGTAGAGAAGAGCGCAACGGCGAGCCCGCCATTGCTGTGAAACAACAACTTCGGAGACGTCGGGACAAGAATCAGGCAGCACCAGGGCATCCTCTGGCTTGGTGGTGTTCAGGCGTCCAAATCGTCGAGCACCTGGCGTGCGCGGCGAAACACTCCTCTCTCTCCGCGGCCGCTCCGGCACCACCTCGAGCGCGCACAAAGAGTGCAGCTCAGGAGGCGATAAGATCCAGGTTAGGAGACGCAGTGACGTGTATAGCAACAGCTCAGGAGGCAGGCGGGAGATCGGGAGCACGGCGAACGACGGCGCAGAGAGCGCGCGCAAGCGCGAAGAGCCGTGCGATGGATTTGCATTGCACGTGAACCACAACCCTGTTCTGGCCCAACTATATTAGGCCTGCTTGTTAGCCACAATACTGCATACCAAAGGTTAACCACAACCCTGCTTGTTAACTCACAAGTTCACAACGAGGTAACATCCTGCATACCAAAGGTAAAGCTGACAACAACATCACTGAGAACAGGCACAGTTTCAAGCCAACAACACACATCAATCCCGGAAGAAAATCAGGTGACGGATCGGATCGGATCGACACAGCTGCAACTCCTGCACGGATGGTGTTCGACAGTTCGAGGATCAAGACGCGGCCAGCCGGCCGGCGAGGTGCTAAGCTCTAGCAGTTTCGCTCACGCGCTGCCGCGGGAGAAGCCGAAGCAGGAGCAACCCTGGGAGGCGTGCTCCGGGATGGGGGTCATGCCGCCCTTGCCGCGCGAGGTGTCGATCTTCTCCAGCAGCGCCACCACCTCCGACATCTCCGGCCTGTTGTCCGGGTTCGCGTCCCAGCACCTCGCCATGATGTCCGCCATCGCCTTCGGGCAGCACCTTGGTATGTCCGGCCTGATCCCCTGTCACCCATAATCCATCGATCGACAAGAAGCAAAATCAATTAATCAATCGACAAGAATTTTGGAGAGGCGATTGATCATGGCGAGATGTGTCTATCTACCAGCTTGACGACGTGGTAGGAGATGTCGGCGAGGCTGTAGTTGGGGTAGGCCATGGCGCAGCAATAGGTCTCCCAGAGGAGGACACCGAAGCTGTAGACGTCGCACTTGTGGTCGTAGGCGCGGCCCTGGAGCACTTCGGGCGCCATGTACCCGATGGTGCCCGTCTGCCCGGTCATGTCGTCGCCGTCCCCGCCGGCCTCCACGCGCGCCACCCCGAAGTCGGCGATCTTGAGCGTCTTCTTCCTGTCCAGCAGCATGTTCTCCGCCTTGACGTCGCGGTGCACGATCTTCTCCCCGTGCAGGTAGCTCAGCCCCCTCGCCATGTCCAGCGCCAGCTGCACCACCTTCTTGTACGGCAGCTTCTTGTCCCGGTGCTTGTACAGCAACGTCTTCAGCGTCCCGCCGTGCTGGTACTCCACCACCACCACGCAACGCTGCCCCCCGCCACCGCCGCCGCCGCCGCCGCCGCCGCCGCCGACGCTGCTGGACCGCGACTCCGCCTTCGCCGACGGGATCTTCAGATGCGACGTCCCCATCGACGCGCCCACGAACTGCACGCACGTACACAGGATCGATCGATCGATCGATCAAACACCGTACACGATCGACGGATTCAACGGCGTGGATTGATTGCTGCTCAGTGCTCACCTTGGTGACGTTGGGGTGATCAAGCTTCTGCCAGACGGCGACCTCCTTCTCGAAGGCTTCCCGGTGCTTCGCCGTCGCCTCCTGCCCCTCCTGCCCCCAGTCCAGCACCTTCACTGCATTGAACACACATTGAGCCACAAATGTAAATATTAGCGCATACTCCATCCATTTCAGGTTACAAAACGTTTTGACTTTGGTAAAAATCAAATTGTTTTAAGTTTGACAAGTTTATATACAAATATGGTAATTTTTATAATACTAAATTAGTTTCATTAAATCAGTAATTGAATATATCTTCATAATAAATTTATCTTGGGTTGAAAATGATACTACTTTTTTCTACAAACTTGGTCAAACTTAAATTAGTTTGATTTTAACCAAAATCAAAATATTTTATAACCTAAAACGGATGGAGTATTTTTTATATTGATGTTTGTCATCTGGATCAGTGATAACATCTAGCAACAAATTGTTTACAGGCAATAGGTCAATTAAATTACAAACGACCTTGTGTAAATCTGTAATGTAATAATGGGTCCGTTCTTTGGGGGAAAATGATATCTATTTACTACTAGCTAGAAAAATATGTACCCAAAATTTTACTCCATCAAGGAACTTGAATGTATGCTAGATAGAGGTGTACTCCCTTGCATAAAGGGTCACATACGGCTGATGTATATATGGTACTAATGTTTGAGTAAAAGTTACTAAATAATCTTCTTTGCAAATGGATGTTTATGGGACCATCAACACCTAGCAATTATTTCCCTTCTTCCATTTCAGCTAATTGAATAAGCTGTAATTAAATGGTACAGTGTGATTAAGATTTTTGCCTCAATCAAGATTTGCCACTTTTATACAAGGGACCTTGAAAACTCACAAATAAAAATACAATAACCACACTACAATTAATGTTTCACAACTATTTTGTAGAAGTAAATCTTGCCAAAATTGCATTCTGAATGTTCCAAATGACAAAATTTTAAATAAAAAGTTTCTTAGGTCTATGTTAGCTATCATTCTATCTAATGTTGAATACACACATATATATTCCTAACTAGGGAGTATTTATCCCCGAGAAACACTAGAACTTTATGCCATAAATTGAGGTCACGTGGATCCGAGGAATTCACCCTTCCGTATATAATTAATGTACTACCACACGGCTTACCATAGATTAAGAATCCCACCGACCGTTACCACATAGCTTGCATCACACTGTATCATTGTTGTCTTGCCCTCCACACCAATTCATATCTCTACTGACACGTGGCACCAAAAACATACTTAGCAAACGACATCTCCTATCTTCTCCACCACCCGCAACAGCCTCTACTGACGCACGCACGGCATCCCCAACAGCCTCTACTGACGCACGCGCCAACTCACGTGTTCACTATACCTCGCTAGAGCCAAAAAGGTGGTCAACAGGAGTTCCTCATCACCAACCTTCCACCCCTACCAACCAACGTCTACTATTCCTCTTCGGCGGAGCCCTACGTCGGCCTCTCCCCCCCTCCCTCCCCTCCCCCTCTCTCCTCCTTGATCCGCTCCCGTCCACCTTCACCTCCCATATTAACTTCCGGCGGTGCACTGACCACCATCACCATCGTCATCGTCATCAACCCCACCGCTGCTCATCGTCCTCCTTTGTTTCGGTTCTCGCAGCCGGCTGGCCGACGGGAAGCGAAACCTAATGTCCGGTAATGGTAAGGAAAACAACAAAAACTAACCACACACTACAAAGGAAAACACAAAGGGCTGTTTTACAAAATCTCTAAGTGACAAACGAGCCCTCATCGCTCAGACGATTCACCGTATCAAAAAGTGCTATGGTGCGGCGTACGGGCGTACGGCTAGCAAAGCGCGACATGCACGTTCATCACGGTGACAGTCTACGAGTCTAATACTATAGTAACATGTATAGAAAGAGTAGATAGACGCGAGAGATCTCGAAGGTGTTGATTTGATTCGATTTTTTACCGGCGACGTCATAGCCGTCGTAGGTGCCGCGGTAGACGACGCCGAAGGTGCCGTGGGCGACCTGGTTCTGGATGTCGAGCTTGGCGAGGTCGATCTCCCACTCGAGCAGCGGCAGCGGCGACGCCGCCGACGACGAGAGCTGCTGCTCCAGCCACACCTTGGACCGCGTCTTCTCGAACTGCACGTCCAGGTTCTTGAGGTCGATCTTGTCCGCCCGCACGTACATCTCGTTGTCCGCCGCCCGGACGAACACGTCGGCGCCGGCCGCTGCGGCGCCGGTGGCCGCGGCGCTGCTGATGCCGCTGAAGCTGTGGCTGCGGCTGCACCCGGCGCCACCGCTGCTCGTCATGGGCTTCGTTCTTTGTCGATCTCGCTCCTCGGCAAAGAACACAACGGACGATCTGCCTGTGGTTGTGTGTGTGTGAAATGGAAAAGGACTGGGGTTTCTTCTCCTTATATGGCCTCTTCTTCCTGGATGCGCCAAATTAAATTTTGTTTCTAATGCAGGAGAAGATGGATATGAAATCGTTTCTGCCCTCTTTTCTGCTTCTCAATTAAAGCCCCCAAATCTTCCAAGGAAACAACCACGCATGCAACGTGCCTACAACCAGATATCGATGGCGAACACACGCAATGCATCCATCCGAAAATTTGAGCGAAGCGCACCCCCCCCCCCCCCCCACCCTTCCTCTTGGAACGTAACGCGCAAAATCAAATGGAAAGAAACACAAAAGAGAAACAGAAATCTCAGTCAGAAATCAACCCCGCGCCGAAAGTGTCAAAAAGGAAGTAAACAAGATCAAAAACAAAATATCAATTCGGAGGGAGGAATCAAGAACTGCCTTAATAAACAGTTAAAAAAATTAACTAATTAACCAAGAAGGAGGCTAATGCCGGATGGAATTAGCCCCTTCTTGATCCAACGACCAAACTACGCTAAGATAGAGATTTCTCCTCCCATGAACACAATCTCTCCTCTCCTGAGATCTAAATCGATCGATTAAAATGCGTTCGAATTGGGGGTGAGGCTCGGAATGGATGGACGCTGTTGACACGGAGAGATGCGAGGGAAGGATCGGAGGAAGAGGATATTAGCGAGAGAATCAAGGGAAGGAGACCCATTCCTGGCCTCGGCCTGACAGCCAACGTACGAAAGGAAACGAAACGGCTAATCTCTGCTGCAAGATTTCGTCAGTAAACGGGAGAAGCTGTAGAATGTAGATGCCGTTCATATGCCAGCCAGGCTCGCAATTCCCACTGACAGGTTGGGGTCCACTTTTTGATCCCGCCCGGTTATTGGGCCTCCGCGACCCAACGGAGGCCCACCCCAAAAACGTCCCCGTTTTTGCAAGTGGTTAACTCACAAACACGAACTCCACGTGGTTCATTTTTAACTTATGTTCGTGGTTTTTATCCCGATAAAAACGAGACAAATATGTTCTTAGGTTAACCACTGACGTCCCTTGTAGAGTTCAAAATAACGAACAATTTTTTTTCAAATTTCGGTACTTTCGCACCCCCGGTATGAAATCATATGATATTATTTCGTTCAAAATTTTTATTCTTTTTTTAATTTTTCTGTGAATTCAGTAATATTGTGTTTAGATTTGACCAAATTTTATTTGAAAATTCGGTAAATCGGCATCCTCCGATGCCAACGCCGAATACTAAGAAAATTTGAAAATTCGGTAAATCGGCATCCTCCGATGCCAACGCCGAATACTAAGGGTGTGTTTGAAAAATGGGTTAGGAGAGGTGGGATTAGGAAATGAATGAAGGGATAGGATGAAATGGGATGAGATGAATGGATGGCTAAGATTGAAGCTTACCCTTTAAGGGGTGGGAAATCATATCCCAAACCTATTTTCCAAACACAGCCTAAAGGTTGAATCCACTCCCTATCCGCTTTTAGCTTTTTAGGGCTCCTTTAAATTAAAGGAATTATGAAGGAATTTTATAGAATTAAAATCCTGCAGAAAATTTTTCTATGTAGCCCTTTGATTTAAAGGATTGAAGTTTTCTAAATCCTACAAAATTCCTATGGAATTGCTGGTTGCATATATGTTTTAAGGAAACTTAGCAAGAGGTCCAATCTCTTGGTAAAAATCCTTTGAGTCTATCTCTCTCATTCGATTCATGTATTTTTCTTGTGGTCCAATCAAACGACCATTCATACATATATATATATATATATATATATATATATATATATATATATATATATATAATCATCTATTTTACACTTATATTCTTATCAAAATCCTCGAAATCCTATGTTTTTTCTGTTCCTCCTTTTTTTTTTTTCCCTACTATGCCTTTACCCCGAGAAAAACGAGACGCGGCTTCACCGTGTGCAACGACACAACTGAACAGAAGAACGCCTTCACAGCCGCAACACGTGCCAAGCATGCAGTCAAACGAAGCAGAGTTTACATCCCAGCAGAGCAGCAGGCGCAGAGCAAATATATCATTTCATCGAAAGCAATTACACAAACCAAAAACATATCAGCGATTACTTATTTTACAGGTTAATTAGTCAAGCGGGCACAAGCAAAGCAAACAATCTACGAATCGGATGCCCTGAAGAGGGTGAGGAGGGAGAGGAAGAGGTTGATGACGTCGAGGTAGAGCGCGACGGCGGCCCAGACATACTCGTCGTAGGAATACCTCTTGATGAGGTTATCCGTGTCGTACACGATGTAGCCGCAGAACACGAGCGCGGCGAGGCCGCCGTAGATCATCAGCGAGACCCTCCCGAGCGGGAAGAAGACCTGGATGAGCGCGAACACCATGAGGATCATGACGGCGGCAAAGAGGAACGGGCCGAGGAAGCTGAAGTCGTGGCCGCGCCGCGCCGCCCAGAACGTGTAGGCCGTCAGGCTCACCACCACCGCGGCCGTCAGGATCGCCGACTCGAGGATCACCTCGCCCTTGGTGAACGCGCAGGTGAGGCCCACGGCGAAGCTGATCGCCGCCGTGAAGAGGGCCAGCAGGAGGAGGTTCACCGGGTGGCGCTGGTAGTAGTAGTACAGCGGGCAAAGCACTGCATCGATCATCCAATCGAAATCGATGAAATGGGGGATGAGATTGATGAGAATGGATTTGGGGATTGATTAGAATGAATTTGAAAAAGCTTACCGATGAAGGGGAGGATGATGAGGAAGATGTAGAGGGCGAAGCCGGCGGGGGTGGAGACGAAGAAGAGGGCGACGGGGCGGACGAAGACGACGACGGAGGCGACGGCGATGGTGAGCAGCATCTGGATGGAGAGGATGGTGTACACCTTCCGGATGAACGCCCACCGCAGCTGTGGGCTCTCCAGCATCATCGGGTACAGCGGCCTCGCCATCCCCGCCTCCGCATCTCCCCCCGCCCACTCGGGCCCCTTCGGCGGCGGCCGGAAATACATCCTCTCTTACTCCGGGCTTCCTCGCGACGGTGAGGTTTCTGGGCTTCTCCGATCTGATCCTCCTCTCTGCTCTCTGCGCTTGCGCGGTGGCGATGGCTGAAGAGGCGAAGGCGGCGGGGGGAGTTTTTAAGGCGGACGAGCGGTGGAGAGGAGGAAGCGAGAGAGGAAGTGAAGGTTCCGGATGGTTCAGCGGTTGGGGGCGCTGCGGCTGACATGTGGGGCCCAGGCGGGAGATGACGGTTCTAGTGGCCGTTTCGTTCCGTTTCTGGTGGCGTCTGGAGGGGGGCGAGAGATTTGTGCGTTGCTTTCGCTTAGTGACGGGGGTATCAGTAGTATCGTTTCGTGCGTTCGTGTTGGTTTTTCCGTGTCAAGCCGAGACACGTTTTATACTTGCTGCTTTGGGGATTTTGTAAGGGAGAAGCAAAGCATGAATGTTAGATAAGCTAGCACCAACAGGAATGGCAGATGGTTCTGTTTGGTAGTATCCCGTAGTGAATGTTAAACCAACCATAAAAATGTGTTGGTCATGATCTCTGCAGTACTACTCGTGATGGTTGACAGCTCTACCATTTGTCCTTTTACTACTTATTAAGCCGTTGTCAAAATTTTAAATTTTAAGACTTTCTTGATGTTAAAATCGTAGTTAGGCTTTTAAATAGTAGAACATAGAAGTTTTACAGTGGGAAGTCTTAAAATAGAGAGAATTTATTCTATAACAATGAGTTTGTTCGAGTTCAACAATTTGCTATCGACATTGTCTCCTTCTATAATATACCGACGACTTTATCAACTGTTCTACAATACGTCATTGTGCTAGACATTATTTTCAAAAATACTCAAACCCAATGATGTATTGTATAGCGGAGGATGTTCGCCGCCCGAACATCCTCCGCTGTTGCCTTGAGAGGTCCGGTAAATTAACCATGGTGGTCGTCTTCTGAAAAACCTCGGCGATGAGGACTAATCCCTCTGAATTCCTTCCTACTCGACACGGGGGCCACGAAGAAACGAATCCTCCTCCTGCGCAAAAAAGAACACATACACACAGTTAACGACGAATCGGAGGAGGGAGATCGATCGTAGAGAAGGAGCGAGAGAGATGAACAGAATGGCTCACCGCTCTGGCGAATCCGACATTGTTGGGGGAGCAGGAGAAGTTTGAATCGCGTGGGTGGATGTGACCGATCGAGAGAGAGACAAGAGAGAGCGAGGAAAAGGGGGTGCTCTAATTTATGGACCACAATGCAGTGCGGTGCGGTACATGTTACTGTGGCCGCGGCGTGTGAGCAAATGGTGCAACGACGGGTGGTGCTAGTTGTGTAATCGAGCGATGTCGAATTGTACAACTGCGCATGGCGGCGAACACACCCGTGGACCTGTGCGTGTGTCCGGCACGGTCGTGTAAATTAAAGTAGCCGATCGAGCAAGCGTTCTGACACAAGGGAGGCGTAGAGCAGCCTAGCTACGGTGGTGTTTGGATCCAGGGACTAAACTTTAGTCCCTGTCATATCGGATGAATTTGGAGTATTAAACATAAACTACTTATAAAACTAATTACATAAATGAGAGCTAATTCGCGTGACAATTTTTTTTAAGCCTAATTAATCCATAATTAGCGCATATTTACTGTAGCATCACATAGGCTAATCATGGATTAATTGGGCTCAATAGATTCGTCTGGCAAATTAGTCCAGAGTTATAGAATGGGTTTTATCAATAGTCTACTTTTAATATTTATAATTAGTGTCCAAACATCTGATGTGATAGGGACTAAAAAATTTTAGTCCCATCTAAACAAGGTCTATGTGATCCGAGTTGGGTGCGATTACATCAAAAGTTACGTGTCGGATGCAAAAAATAATGGAAGTATTAAAAAACTACCATAAGATTTTTGAGCGAAAAAACTTCCAGATATAACTATAGAATAATTGAAGTGTAATTACACTCTAATTACTATATTATGAGTGGATGATTTTGTGTGGATGTGACACATTCCTACTATGAGTTTGTATTAGTTCCCTTTTGCGATTCTAGGGTTAGGGTCTAGGGAAATTGATTTTCAGATTTTTTTTTGTTATTTTTCAATTTTGAAGTCGGATGGCTTAAGTGTCCGCATGCGAAAATCGATTTTGACAGGCCTTTTTGTGCATGCGGGCCTCTCAACCGTCTACGAAAATCGATTTTGGCCGCATGCAAAAACCGATTTTTTAGTAGTGTCTCTTATAAAACATTTAGTGTGATATGTAAAAATATGAGTCATGATGAAGGTACTTCTAATAACTAGAAAAATATATGTGCATTGTAATGGGTGAACTTAATTTTAATTGTGCCGAAAAAAAAACCGTGCATTGCATAATGAACATTAAAAAATAATTGTTTTCATTAACTTAGCACAAAGGGAATCAAATTGTAATATGCAGTGCATCATAGAAATAACAGTAGTGGCAACCCATGGGTGCACCAAAAACTGCCCACCCCATCGGCTCAATCAAAACCTAAAAAGCACCAATTTCATGACTCCACTACATTACTGCATTATCACTATATAATCACTTGTATATCAGACATCACATAAGTGGGACCCATTTGTGATATCAGAATTAAAAAATATACGTGGGATCCATTTGTCATTAAAAATAGGGTTTGTTGGAACCATACCACCCTAAATTTACAAAATTTAAGATATACCACATGTATCTCAATGACATGTATGACCCACATGAGTCAATGACATGTGGGTTAGGGTGGCATATCAAATTTTGTAAAATTTGTGTGGCATGGTTCAAATTCTCCCTTAAAAATATTGTAGGCCCCACCTGTCGGTGGGGCCCACATGTCAGTCGATCCCTTCACCCATCTCTCTCCGTCTCTCATCTTGTTCCCACTGGGATGTCTCTCTGAAGTGCACGTCCCACATCACATCCACCACCTCAACGTCAGTGAGCACGGTGGTGCGGTTGCGGCGGAAACCCCACCCTAAACAGCTCACCTCAGCCACTCTCTTCCCATCAATGCTAACCCGCACCTCCCCCTCGCCACCGTTGTCGCCGCCGCGGGTGACGTGCACCGCCGCCTCGTGCTCCGCCCCGCCCTCCCGGAACCTCCACTGCCGGCTGAGGACGACGGCGCCGCGTGGGGCTCCGTCGCCGTCTCCGAACCGGCGAGAGAGGTCCAAGTAGAATGCAGGCAATGAGGGTTAGAAAGGTCATATGGTGTGCGTGGTTGGGTCAATAGCGACTAAGGTTGACAGAAAACGATCGGGAATTGACAGAAGTGTTTAAAATGTGAACGAGTGAACTTTAAGTGCTATTAAAGTAAACCAATATCTTTCAGTGCTATAAAAAAGCGTAAACTTTCGATGCTATATAACCAATTTTGCAAAAAATTTTAGTTAGGTTAAGATAAGATAAGATAATTGGATTGAGGGAGTTAAAGGCATATAGACTAGGTACGTTATGCATGAGCCTGGACTTCGGGCTTCGGCCCATGGTTCTATCGATAGATTGATCAGATAACTCGTTAGAGATAGCATCGGTTTCCAATATCTCCTAGATTCGTGCCGCGATATTATATATATATATATTTTTCTGAACCTTCCGCGCCCTTCTGGCCGCGCGCCACGCTTCAATTCGCCTTTCAAGTCTCACCCGAGAACCTCTCCACCCTCCGCCATCGTGCCGCTGCTGCGTGATCAGCGTATATATACTGTGCGCCGTCGGAATTAACTTGGTTTCGTCCTTCGTCGAAATCAACTTGGTTTGGTTAGTTTGCGGTGCTTTAAGCCTAACCGGTGCGTACGTATACTGAAGCCATTAAATTTTCGTTTCTTTTTCACTGCACGTAGATATATACGAGTTGCTAAAGGGCACAAATTAAGATTAACTTGGTTGCGTTGGATTGATTTTGGGAAAAGCTGATGCTTACATAAGCCAAATAAAAATATGGTATAGCCATTCAACTTTCATATATATGTCGTATGGCAATTTTTAAAATTTTACTTAATTAGTTTTCTCTTAATTAGTAGTATACCTATGTTCTTTTAATATATATGATGCCGTTTACTTTTTAAAATATGTTTGAAAATTTATCTTATTTAAAAAAATTATGGAATTATCATTTATTTTGTTATGATTTTATTTATTATTAAAAGTTGTTCAAACATGTTATATATTTTTAAAATTTGTATATAAAAGTCAAATGCATCATATATTTAAAAACACACGGAATATCAAACATCTATGTATATATGCATGCAGGCGGTACAACCTAGTAATTCAACATGCCTCGAGATAGAGGAGCGTCATCAAAAACCCTCGCCGAGCTCGGATACGTGGTGGGCATTGTCATCACGTGCTACGTAGAGCGCGAGTTCATTAGGGCAAGACGTGGAGGCCTTCTCGCACAATACCTGAGAACATACTATTTGATGCCCATGGGATTCTACTTCTTTGAGTTGAACAGCATGTTCTTAGTTTGTGACTTAATAGGAGCTCCAGGCTGGATCAGGACCCGGGGCCGTTTACGAGTGCTCTTTTTATTCTGAAGTGCACCTACAGTTTGTTAATCTTATTAATAAATAGATAGTGCATTTTGTATTTTAATTTATTATATTGTGTTTAAATCTTCCCAACTTCCTTGTCTTTTCTTTCCGTTTTGTATTTGCATGGGTTCAGGAACCCACAAGCTCATAGAATATAAATCAATGCTCTGAATTTTGTCAATATATTATGGTGTATATGTCACATGATGAGGAAGAGATTGTAGGGGGTAGTCGCAGCCAGTTGCTTGATTGGGTGATTAAGCCGATGATGTGGTGGCTAAACGGTGAAGAGGAAGCCAAAGGTGGTGC
This sequence comes from Oryza meridionalis, assembly GCA_000338895.3. Lineage (NCBI taxonomy): Eukaryota > Viridiplantae > Streptophyta > Magnoliopsida > Poales > Poaceae > Oryza > Oryza meridionalis. Next base: position 34,868,979 of record CM002526.2, on the reverse strand, counting down.
CGACATTGAAAACGTGTAGAGGTCGACGAGATGGTGGGCGACGCACACCCAATCTCTTATTAGGAGAAAAACAAATAGTAGAGCAGCAATACTGTCGCAAGCAAATAGTAGTGCAAACACATCTCCTAGCATGCCTCAATGTTCTATTGACCAGTGTCCACAACACCACGAACTCTCAAGTCTCAACTCTATTTCTCAATGGCCCATATTCATAGCACCACGAATTTTGGCATCTTCCTTTCTTCCTGGCAACGTAGCTTTTTTTTTCTTTAAGGTTAAAGAGGGAACGTTATTGATTACGGAAACAAGGATTATATTCTTGGCCTAACAAGTCTATGATTCTTACGGGAGCATACAATCTCCACTCTGACATAGAGCTCATAGTCATTTAAGCTAAAACATGAGCAACCCTATTTGCTTCCCTCTTTATATCACACACTTGCACATTTTGGTGGCACCGCATCATCCCTGCGCTTCAAGAACTGTCGCAGCCCAAGATGATCTCGACGAACCGTGCTTATCTCTTTAGGTAAATTTGATACAAATTAATTTATAATATTAGAAAACCGTCATTAAATTACTATTTGTGAAACCGGCTATGTTCCACTGAAATTTCCTAAAATTTGAGCCATGCCATTCCCTTCACTTTTTTCTATCATCTTCCCAAACTCCATGCATCCTCATCGGTGGAACCAGCATCCTGTGGTGGCAGAGCGTGTCCGCGGCGGCGGCGGCACCAACATCCGGCAATGTTGTCGAGCACAGTCCGCACCATGTCCTTGATCACCACCTCCTTGCTGATCCGGTCGACGGCGAGGTGCTCGCACGCGGGGCAAAGAGTTGCTCGCATATTGATATTGAGGGGATTTAGCCAGAAAAATTAATAATCCTGGTGAAGATTGAGCAGGATTTTGTGGTTTTACTTGCAGATTGCAATCCTGCCGATCGATCTCCAGGACATGCGATGTGTGTCGGCACACACACTGCACGTACGTACGGCGAGGTTTTCGTTGGAGAGGCCGAGAGAGTAGAGGAACTCGACAAATGCTTGCGCGTGACGTCGACGGTGGCAGGGAGTTTGAGGCCTGGTACGTCGATGCCGAACCAGGCGAGGAATGTGGCAACGTTGGCGCGGAGCAGCGGTGTGGCCACGCTCCATGTCAAGGAGGCTGGGGCGCAGTAAGCAGGGGCTGTTCAGATTGATGACATTTTCAACTATATTATTTTTTAAAAAATTGTTAAAAATATATATACGTTTAGTTTGTTATCAAATTTGATAAATACATAAGAAATTCTGCCAAAATTTTAATAATATTATCAACTTGATAAAATTTTAGCATTACCAAAATTTGGTAAAATTTATTTTAGCTACAATCTGAATATGCCCGTAGAGGAAGGAGGAGGCCGCAGAGTGGGACGTGACCGCGCTCCATGTTCATCGAGCAGATGGAGACCGCCAGCTAGGGATGAAAACGGATCGAATACGGTCGGAAACTAGCTCTATCATATTCGTTTTCTTTTTTTTTCTCGGAATCGGAAACTCGGATACAAAAACGGAATCGAATATTATCGAATACAGATACGGAGCGAATACGAATCGAAACGAATACGGTAACGAATAATTATCAAAATATCAAGACCCCTCAAAATAAGCTTCTTAAAACGAGGAAGAGATATAGCCATTAGTTTTCAAAAATAAAACATCAGTATTCTCAAATTTTATCTCTATTTATAAGGGCAAGGGGAGATAAAAAATGCTATGTTTACTTTCCATACAAATTTATGTTATCATGAAACAAATAAATTAATGTGTATCACTGAAATTTTCGTAAGCACATTGAAATTTTTAAAAATTGGTTGAATATTTTAAATTTTGGGTTGAACATTTCAATTGAAAGTTTTTAAAAATTTGAGTAGTTATTTTTTAGAATTGAATTTTTTTATTTGTTTTTTTTGGACCATTTAAGGACCCGCATGGAAAAATCAATTTTTCCATACGGGTGACTTAAGAAGCCGTATGCAAAAATAAAATTTGAAAATTTGAAACTAATTTATCTCACTCATATAAACTCTAAATTGGATATTTTTTTCCTAAATGTTTCTAAAATCATGCTCTATCATGTTGTTGTGTTCTTACTGCTATTATTTTGGCATTTTTTTCTTGTGACTTTGTTTTATCAATTAAAAATTTGAATTTCAAAACTTCAAATAATATTTTGAAGCTGTGATTAATTTCAGCTGAAAAAGTCATGAACATAAAAGTTGTAGAGCTCATCAAGACATACAACTTTTATTTTAGTCATTTCTTCGTCCGATAAAGTGATAGTAGTATTGTTCATAAAGTTTACATATATCTCTTATAGTTTATAGAACCAAATGATATAGATGTAAATTTTATAAACAATGTTACTATCACTTTATCGGATGAAGAAATGACCAAAATAAAAGTTATAGATCTTGATGAGTTATACAACTTTGTTGTTGATGACTTTTTCAGTTGAAATCATTTAGTATTTCAAAATATTATTTGAAGTTGTTATATTTTGAAATTCAAATTCAAACAGTTCAAACAAAGTCATATGGAAAAATGAGCAAAACAAAAGTTGTAAATGTTGATGCGTTATACAACTTTGTTGTTGACATTTTTTCATTTGAAATCATTTACTACCCGGAAAATTATTTGAATTTTTTATATTTTTAAATTCAAATTTTATATAGTTTAATCAAACTCGGATGGAGAAATGACCAAAATAAAAATGATAGATCACAATAAGTTATACAACTTTATTTTTAACAAATTTTTTCATATGAGTTGATTTAGTACCTTTAAATTCGTTTTAAAGAGCCACATGTAAAATAAAAATTGATTTTTACATTAAAAAAATCCATAATTTTTTTCACCCCAACCTTATCCTCTTGACTCTTCCTCTCCTCTCTCTCACACACACTTTCTACTCTCTCTCTCACTTCCTCTCATCCACGGAGGGCGTAGGTCGGGGCGGGCGGCGGCCGGCCGAGAGCGGCGCGGGGCGGGGCAGGTGGCGACCGGCAGAGGGCGGCGCGCCGCGCAGCAGGCGGCGGCGGCAGGCGTGATCGCGCGGCGGGCTCTCGCGGCCGGCGGCGGCGGGCAGGCTTGAGCGGCGCGCTGCGCGGCGGCGGCGGGTGGGCTCGAGTGGCACGCCGCGCGGCGGCGGCGGCGGGCGGGAGCCGTGGCGGGCTCCCGTGGCCGGCGGCAGCGGGCATCTGGCGCAGCCGGCTAGCCGGCTAGGGTTTCTGGTTTTTTTTTTTTGCTGAAAAATATTTCCGGATATCCGATGAAAAATGCCAGATAGTTTCCGACCGTTTTCCGATTCCGTCGGATATCACCCTTACTGTAGTATTCGTTTTCGTATCCGAGAAAAAAAATCCGAATTTGTTTCCGAATCCGAGAAATTTCGGATATTTCCGACCGAATTTTTCCGAATCCGAAAATTGGTTCGGACGGACGAAAATTATGCGAACCAATTTCATCCCTACCGCCCGCATGCAGCTCCGCCGCAGGCGACGGCTGCTGTGGGGACGGGCAGAATCCGTCGCATCCAGCTCGCACCATGCGGACGACGTCTACGACCGCTACCTGGCCTCCTCGACTTCTCAGATAGCCGTCGGCGCACCACTGCGTTATACTGCTGCCTTTTCAGGATTTTCGGGAGCACCAGCGAAAACAAAATCCGATTCCAGGGAAAAACTGATAAAAAAAACCGCGTAAAAAAACGTTTCACGGAAAGTAAAAAAAGTGTCTCATTCCCGAAAAAACTGTCGTCCAAAGAAAATAGTTCGTGAATAAAATTCCGATTCCATTGAAAAAATGCCATACAAAAATCCGGTTCGGCACCACACAACGCTTTATATATCTTTATCAAAAGTGAAACATGTTCTTGGTTCGTCAATTTATTCTTCGGATCGGTTTCTCGGCGATGTAACTTTTGGATTTTTCATACACGCGTCGACGTACTTTCCGAATACCGCGGGTGTCCTCCACGCGTCACTAAATCAGTTTGGGTCAGGTTTTTCCGCACGTATATATCCAGTTCACGATCCCAATTAGATTTATCTGTGTAGATCCATTTCGAGATATTTTTTTGTCCGTTGGTAGAGATCACATCCATCGCCAAAGATCAACCATGTTGGTACGGATCAAATACGGCGCCCACGGCCCACGAAATTTTCCTTGAGCCGAGTATGTGCCAAATAAAAGGAGCAAGCAAAACCTCATTGGGACCTAAACACCTCTCATCGCCTAGCTCCTTGTTGCCACTAAGCGGCCAAAGCCAATCACCGCGAGCCCATGATGTGCTCTCGACGATCATCCATGTGAAACTCAAGGCGAGAGAAAGTTTTCATACATGTATCCATGAGATTTAGATTGGTTCGACCAACTACATGGTCAAACCCGACAAGCTCGTTGCATCGTCAAAATAGTGTCAAGTCTAAGGAAAGATCCAACATATGGGAGAGGTCCATAAATTAAGAAAAATCAATAGCTCTAACTCTCGTTTTGGATCAATTATCGATATTGATTTGACTATGGATAAAAATTAAGAAAAATCAATAGCTCTATCATTGCTTTTGGGGTGTAAATTGTTCTATTGTGCATTGCACTTATAGTCTAACATAAAAAAACTATTTAATTGACACTTTGACAAGTTATAGACAAGTAACATATTTATTTTTATGTTTTTACATATTAATTGGATATAAACTTTTCGTTGAGAATTAAGATGTTTCTAACTTCTTTTCAGGTTTAATTATAGGCTATTAACTATCGATAAAATTGAGATTGGCAGCTTTAAGGCCAAGGATATATTTTGCATAGATTGATCGTATGTATTTTTTTATGTTTCCCTTTGCGGTTTTTGTTTATCTTATATTTCGGTAAGCTATTTTACTTGCTAATCAATAATTTAGTGTTTATAGTTATCTATAAATGGCTAAATACTAATTATTTAAACTGATTGCCGTCATCTATATAGTAAAACATAGTAAAGTAATGCACCACGCTCAATATGCTTTTAGCTTCGCCACTAAAGCCCATGACGCCATCTTAATAAATTCTTAACGTCACCTCAAGTTAACTTTTACTAGCACCGTGCGTACTGCGTCCGTGCCACTGCAATAAATTCTTCTTGAGGTTAGAAAGGGCATGTTTTAGACTTATTATAAGGAGAGCAGAAGTTCTGGAACTAAAAAAAAGGGTAATTTCGGATTGGTACCCTAAATTACACTACCAACATTTTTTTAAGTGAGTTAAACAGTACGAGTTCCTTTGAAACACCTCATCGAAAAAAAAAGTACGGACAGAAAAACGAAACCGGAAAAGCTGATGGACGATCGATCGTCACGGTAATCGAATAGCGATCAGATTCGCCCCCCCCCTCCCCCTCCCTCCATCTCTTCACCTGTTTTCTTTTTGGCACCGTATTACTTTTCTATTTTAGTAAATTTATGCATCTAAAGTTTATACACCTCAATTTTACACATCTAAAGTTTAGAGACCAGAAGTTTATAAGTCAAAAGTTTATATATCCAATTCAAATTTGAATTTGAATTCAAATATTTTTTATATATAGTATTTCTATACATCTAAAGTTTATACACCTAAAGTTTATAGACCTAAAGTTTATAAGTCAAAAGTTTATATACTTGTTTCAAATTTAAATTTGAATTATATCTAATTCAAATTTAAATTTGAATTCAAATATTCTATATATAGCATTTCTATACATCTAAAGTTTATACACCTAAAGTTTATAGATCCAAAGTTTATAAGTCAAAAGTTTACATACCCGATTCAAAATTTGAATTTGAATTCAAATTTTTTATATATAGTATTTTTATACATAAATTTTTCTATTTTTTGTTTTTTAAAAAAAAATTGTGGTGTATTGTAGTAGGAAGAAAAGAAGGGAAGGAGGAAGGGGGAGAAGAGGGAGGAGGTATTGCATATAGGGGCTACGTTACCCCGATACGTCGCTGAGCTCGCGTATCCGTATCGTATTAGTCTTGGATATGGATACGTATCAGATACGCTCCGATACGTATCCCGTACGTATCTGACATTTTCTCAATTTTCAAACAAATGAAAGAATTACGGATACTCTGCTGATACGTATTGATACGCCCATATTTTCCTACGACTCACTCCCGGTCTCCCCACATCGTCTTTGCCGTCGCCATCGTCGGGCGCAGCACCGCAGTCTGGGCAGCCGCAGCGCCTCCTTCGCCGGCGGGCACTGCGCCTCCAGCCCCACCGTCCCGCGGCGCAGCCGGCGCATATCCTCCTCCGCCGCCGGCGTCAGGGGCTAGGCGTTGCTGGCCGCCGTCCCCAGAACAACGCCTCCGCGCGCAGCCGTCTATGCGGTCCGCGGCCAGCACCAAAGTGGCGCCTCCACCTCCGAGCAGCAGGCACAACACCACCAAGCAGTTTTTCCTTTGTTCCCCTGTGAGGCTGTGAGTAAATCACTGCATGTTTGTGTTTGGGTGTCAGTTGAACTACCATTTTAGTGAAATCCGGTGGTTGGTTGGTGGCTTAGTGCTGGCGTGCTGCTACTTGTGTAGTCGATTTATCAGTTTATAACCAACATGATAATAAACTTGTATGTGGTGATTTTTCTCTAAACTACTGGCCTGGCAGTAGGCAAGCTTAATTGCTTCGCCAACTTAAATTATCTAGGAGAGAGAATAAGAGAACTTGAGAACATTGATATATGGTAATGGAATCGACTTACAATTTCTTACTACAAAAGTTCTTTAATTTCTATATTTTTATTTTATATATACATATATTAACGTATCCCCGTATCCTTAGTTTTCAAAAAATGACGTATCCCCGTATCCACGTATCGCGTATCCGTATCCATATCCCCGTATCTAGATAACATAATATAGGGGGAGGGGAGTGCGGGTGACCGCGCATTAGCAGTCCCTAAAGGAAACACACGATTTTTATCTATTCCATAAGAATTTCACAGATAAGGATAGGGTTTAATTATTTGTTTCAAAGGCATTCCTATAAAATTTCCCCTATAATTGAAAGTCTCTAAAATTCTAATTTTTTTTCTACAAATCAATGGGTGTTAAATGTGGTAGGCTTGGATGGAGGCTAAACAGGCGTAATTGGTAGTGCCTATGTCCAAATTGATTATATTCTGGAAGTCCAGTACCAATTCAAACAATAGCCAGATAACATTACCAAAGAATTGGTGAGGTAGAGAAACAAACTTAACCGATCTCAACTAGGAGAGTGAGTGTTGTATAATGAAAGCTAGACAAAAAAAAAATATACTCTCTTCATTTCAGGTTACAAGACGTTCTGACTCTGGTCAAAGTCAAACTACTTTAAGTTTGACTAACTCTATAAAAAAATAATAATATTTACAACACTAGCATAGTTTCATTAAATCAGTAATTGAATAAATTTTCATAATATATTAGTCTTGGTTTAAAAATATTATTATTATTTTTTCTACAAAATTAAGTCAAATGTTTAATAAAAGTCAACACGTCTTATAATCTGATGGATGGAGTAGAATGAAAGCGGAAGCCCATGACGCCATCTTAATCCTCTGCTCGTACTGTCCACCAACTAACAGGCACTTGACCTCCGCCAGTCCAATCATAGACAGCCACGTGTCCTGGCACTTCAAAAGTTAGTTAATGTGTTCAACTACCAGCAGCTAAACCCCGCCAACCTTTTGCTTCCCGCCATTAATTTCTCTTCCCTATTTATGCTCCCCCATCCTCCGCCCAATTCTTCCCCCAAACGCACACCCCAATCCGATCCAAAAATTCCTCCGATCTCCTCCGTTGCGAATCCTCCCTTGTACGTGTTCGATCTCGTGCGGCGCGGCGGACGACGATGCCAACGGCGGCGGCGATGGCCGGAGGGATGGCGACGGGGCCAGGCAGCCGCGTGACGCGGTACGCCAAGTCGACGGCGGCGTCGGTGACGCCGGTCCGCCCCGGCAAGACGCACGCGCTGTCGGCGCTGGACAACGCCATGGAGCGCCACGCGGTGTACCTGGTGCTCTACTACCGCGCCGCGCCGGGGCTCGACAGGGAGCCGCTCAAGGAGTCGCTGTCCGACGTGCTGTCGCAGTACCCGGCCATGACCGGCCGCCTCACGCGCCCCGCCGCCGCCGCCGGCGGAGAAGGCGGGGAGGGCGGCGGCGCCACGGCGGCTGTGCAGCACGGGTGGATCGTCAAGTGCAACGACGCCGGCGTGCGCACGGTGGACGCCACGGCGGCGGCCACGCTCGACGAGTGGCTCGCCACGGCGTCCGGCGAGGAGGAGATGGACCTCGCCTACTTCGAGCCCATGGGCCCCGACCCCTACATCTGGTCTCCCTTCTACGTACAGGTGACCACTACTCTTTAAATCAAATCAAATCTAACGACAGTAATTACCTCACTTCGTATGTTTGGTCAGTGTAGGTGAGCTAATTAGTACTCCTGATTACCAAAATATGAAGACGCTAGTGGTAGTGGAGTAGTTGATCATCTTATCATTTGTTCATAACTTGCTTCAATTAATATTGCTACCAGTATTCATGTCGCGAACTTACGATTTCCGGAATTTAATGCGTCTCTCTAGTCTGGTTAGTTGGTTGCTTGGAGGCCAGAATCGTACTGTTACATCTCGCCGGCCAGCATGGCCATTTTCGGTCAATTGAATGCGTCACATGGAGTTGCCGTTCATGAATAATCCGATCTATTTTCAAGTTGATATTTGCTCAAATCAGCAGCGTTTAGTACAATTTTACAGTGAGTTTTTTTAGTTTTTACGGCTATTAACTGATCGATTCTGAACTTGTGTGAGCCCGTGCAGCTGACGGAGTTCGCAGACAAATCGTACGCGCTGGGGCTGAGCTGCACCCACCTGCACAACGACCCCACCGCCGCCGTGCTCTTCCTCAACGCCTGGGCCGCCGCCCACCGCCGGGATAGCCCCTACCCGCCGTTCCTCCACTCGCCGGCGCTCGCCGCCAAGTCCGCCGCGCCGCCGCCGGAGCACCCGCTGCTCGCCGCCAAGTCCAGGGGCTCCCCGGACACCGGCGGCGAGATGTCATCCGCCACGTTCCGCTTCAGTGCAGCCGCGATGCGCGCGCTGCTGTCCGCCGTCGAGCCGGCCACCACCCCGTTCGCCGCGCTCGCCGCGCTCTTCTGGCTCCGCGTCGACGCCGCCGCCGCCGCCGTCGCCGGCGGCGGCGGCGGCGGCGCGGCCGAGGAGAGGGTGCTGACGCTCGCGCTGGACTTCCGGAAGAGGATGCAGGCGCCGCTGCCGACGGGGTACTACGGCACCGCGGTGCACTTCGCGACGGCGCGCGCCGACCTGTCGTCGGGGCTGGCGGGCGTGGCGGCCGCGGTGGAGCGGCGCGCGGCCGCCGTGCCGGAGGAGGAGCTGTGGCCCGCCATCGAGTGGCTGCACGCGCGCCAGGCCGCCGGCGGCGAGCCGTTCCAGATGTACGGGCCGGAGCTGACGTGCGTGGCACTCGACCACGTGCCCCTCTACGGCGCGGAGTTCGCGGCCGGGGCGCCGCCGGCGCGCGCCGCGTGCCGCGTCGGCGGGGCGAACGGCGAGGGGCTCGTGATCGTCCTGCCTTCGGCCGAGGGCGAGGCCGCGAGGGACGTGGCGGTGACGCTGCCGGCGGCGGTGACGGCCAGGATCTGCCGCGACGGCGAGGTGCTCCGGTACGGCGCTGACGTGGTGTTCGGCCCAAAGGTGGACACGCAGGCCTCGTAGGATGTCGGCCCACGGAAGAACTCATCTGGGTTTCTTTGCGCTTTACTTAATTTGTTGTGATGTGGCCTTCAAAAGTTCAAATGGTTGATGTACCCTGCTTTTGATGTTTGATGTGTTTTTTTTTTTGGTCTTCTGTTGTAATGCATTTCCTAGTTACAAGTTACAACCAGTCATAAGTTTTAGTATTTATTTATTGGTAATAAAAATTGTTGGACTGAATTCATTTATAACAGTGTCACTATGTGGTACTGTGGATTATTTGCTCCACACCTTTAAAAAATGCTGTATATTTTCTTCTATTGTATTGCTTGAATCACTTATTCTAAGTATTTGTTAAATTTATTTTAAAAGATATTTAATTTGTCATTGGTAAATAATCTATATCAATAATTCGGTGCATAATTTCATTCCAAAGGGGGCCAGTGTGCCGGACCCTCCCTCATAAAGGAATTGTTTTGTTGTGTAGTTAGAAATAGCAATGTCCAAAACAGAAGAAGCAGATATGCAACTTGTGAATATGGATTCTTCTGCCTTGGTAGCTTTAGCCAAAATAGGCGAATGAATTGCTACAGACAGAAGTGTAAAGTTGTCGAACTGAATTTCTTTTTATTTTTTGGTAACAAAAATTGTTCAATTGAATCCATTTATGATTGTATCACTCTGTTGAGATGCACTTGATAGTGTAATGACAAGGGGTGTATGGTTTCAACTCCAAGGTCCCATGTTTAATTCCTAACACACTCACAATTTCTTCTTAAAAAAATATTTGGAGGGACGTCTCCCCCTCCAAATCTCTCACTTTTTTTTTTGTTGTATCACTCTGTTTTAATATTTGAAGCAGAGAAATACCTCTATTGTATTCCTAGTATCACTCTGTTTTAATATTTGAAGCAGAGAAATACCTCTATTGTATTCCTCTCTTATAAAGGAATTGCTTTATTGTGTAGTTAGAAAACAATGCCCAAAAACAGCAGCAGTAGATATGCAAGCTTTTGAATATCGATACTTTTGCCTCGATAGCTTTTAGCCAGAATAAGCGAATGATTTGCTACTGTTTTAATATTTGAAGCAGAGAAATACCTCTATTGTATTCCTCTCTCATAAAGGAATTGCTTTATTGTGTAGTTAGAAAGCAATGCCCAAAAACAGCAGCAGTAGATATGCAGCTTTTGAATATCGATTCTTTTGCCTCGATAGCTTTTAGCCAGAATAAGCGAATGATTTGCTGCTGACAGAAGCGTAAAATGCGATACTTCTAGTGGTAAAAATCTTCAGAGCTTTCAGAGGCCAAAAGCGTGCTAGGCACCAAGGAGATATTCCACGGCAGGTTCAGTGCTCTTTCTTCCGCGGCTACTCGAAATAAACGTGGTTTGTTTGGCCACTAATGACAATATGACATGTGCCACAATGGGACTTGTTGTCTCTGGTTGCTATCAATGTCCTTCAAAGTTCAAACATGATGAAACTAATGTATCTTAGCTGTACAATCATGTTTCCTTCGCTTTGCATCTTTTGCATCAATATATATACCATGCGCCTTACAACCAACATGGTAACTTATAAGCATAAGCAAATATTTAAATTTTAAAATATAGTTTAAAGTTTTTTTGACTATGTTGATGTATAGTTTAACCTAGGGGATGTGACTCCTCATAGGTTGATGTATGTGGAAAAAAAAATCAATGTTTTCGACATGGCTCAAAATCAATATCTGGGAGGGATTTCGAATGGTCACTGATAAATTCAAATTTGAAACAGTAGTTTGATCCAAGTTTGTCGAAATGCAATCAAAATACTACCACATGGCGCGGGATCCGGTAGTCAATCGGAAACGTAAACAACACCGTTGTTTGTTTGTGGAAAAATATGGTTCGAGATTTGAGAACCGTACATGAGTTTGCCGAGAACTTGAAAAAAGTACAAGCCAACGATGTGATACTATCAGAAAGGTCAAGAGATACGATCATACGAGAACGTTATTTGATCGGCCCGTTGCGCCGCGCGCTTCTCTCCCACTCCACTCCACTCGCGCATCGGCCATGGCTGACGCGATCGGCGGCCGCGGGAGGCGGCGCCGGCTGAGGGTGTTCTTCCTCCCATTCTTCGCGAAGGGACACCTGGTTCCCATGACCGATCTCGCGTGCCGCATGGCGGCGGCGAGGCCCGAGGAGATGGACGCCACCATGGTGGTCACGCCGGGCAACGCCGCGCTCATCGCCACCGCGGTCACGCGCGCCGCCGCGAGGGGCCACCCCGTCGGCGTGATCTGCTACCCTTTCCCCGACGTCGGGATGGAGAGAGGGGTGGAGTGCCTCGGCGTGGCCGCCGCGCACGACGCGTGGCGGGTGTACCGCGCCGTCGACCTGTCGCAGCCCATCCACGAGGCGCTCCTCCTCGAGCACCGCCCCGACGCCATCGTCGCCGACGTGCCCTTCTGGTGGGCCACCGACATCGCCGCCGAGCTCGGCGTCCCGCGCCTCACGTTCAACCCCGTCGGCGTCTTCCCGCAGCTCGCCATGAACAACCTCGTCACGGTGCGCTCCGAGATCATCCGGGCCGGCGACGCCGCCCCGCCGGTGCCCGTGCCAGGCATGCCAGGGAAGGAGATCTCCATCCCGGCGTCCGAGCTGCCCAACTTCCTGCTCCGGGACGACCAGCTCTCCGTCTCCTGGGACCGGATCAAGGCGTCCCAGCTCGCCGGCTTCGGCGTCGCCGTCAACACGTTCGTCGACCTGGAGCAAACGTACTGCCACGAGTTCAGCCGCGTCGACGCGCGCCGCGCCTACTTCGTCGGCCCGGTCGGCACGTCGTCGAACACCGCCGCGCGCCGCGGCGGCGACGGCAACGACGAGTGCCTGAGGTGGCTGTCCACCAAGCCGAGCCGGTCCGTGGTGTACGTCAGCTTCGGGAGCTGGGCCTACTTCTCGCCGCGGCAGGTCCGCGAGCTCGCGCTGGGGCTGGAGGCGTCGAACCATCCGTCCTGTGGGTGATCCGCCCCGAGGACTCCAGCGGCCGGTGGGCGCCGGAGGGGTGGGAGCAGCGCGTCGCCGGGCGCGGCATGGTGGTCCGCGTGTGCGCGCCGCAGCTGGCCGTGCTGGCCCACCCGTCGGTGGGCGCCTTCGTGTCGCACTGCGGGTGGAGCTCGGTGCTGGAGGCGGCGTCCGCTGGCGTGGCCGCTGGTGTTCGAGCAGTTCATCAACGAGCGGCTGGTCACCGAGGTGGTGGCGTTCGGCGCGCGCGTGCGGGGCGGCGGGAGGCGGAGCGCAAGGGAGGGCGAGCCGGAGACGGTGCCGGCGGAGGCGGTGGCGCGCGCGGTGGCCGGTATCATGGCGCGCGGCGGCGACGGGGACAGGGCGAGGGCCAGGGCGCGCGAGCTGGCGGAGCGCGCGCGCGCCGCGGTGGGTGAGGGCGGGTCGTCGTGGCGCGACATCCACCGCCTGATCGACGATCTGACGGAGGCCACGGCCTCCCCGGAGCCGCAGTAGCAGTAGCCGCTAGCGCCATCCAAAAATCCGAAGATCTCATCTGAGACAGATTAATAAGATTGGATTTGTAGCTTCCCTTTACTTGTCGCTAATTCGTATGCACTCTGTAATGGTCTTTATGAATCCATTTCTTAGTAGTTGCTTGAATATCTATCTGTGTTTTTAACACAAGAGATCAAAGTTTGCTCGGTGAATTTTCAGCTGGCAAACCAACAAACCATTTCAATCTTCAACTACGGGCAAAACTGTGTTGGTATTTTTTGGGACAGCGGAGCTTTTGTCCTGACTGGGAGAGACATAGGAAGCAATATCTGCACATTTCTGTCGAAGTCGAAATTGCCACTGCCAAATCCTACCTCTCTTCCAAATCCGAAGATCTCATCTGATTGACAAGGTAGAACTTGTAGCTTTCCTTTTACTTCTTGCAATCTATGTCCACCCAACAGAGTAATAATCTTCAGGAATCCGTTCCTGAATAGTGACTTAAATATATATGTGTATTTTAAACCCCAAAAAAATCAAGTTTGGTCGGTGAAGTTTCAGCTGGCAAACCAATAAACCATATGTTTATTTCTTCTAGATCATTTGGCAAGCTTTCAATCTTCAACTACGTGCGACAACGAGCTCCTCCTATCTTCCAAGTTCCAACCGGACGAGGCTCCTCGTCAGAGAGACATGGTCACTGATGTGCGGGTGCATGAAGGTGGGCCCCACATGTTAGGGACACACGTCCCTCTGACTTTACGTCAGAGGAGCTCCGTCACTTCCAACCAAGGCCGCCGGCAGTGGCGCGGAGGCGACGGGCTTCACACAACACCTCATTAGCAAACTCGCACATCCCATTATGCGAAGCAGTAGCAGGTTTGTCGAGGATTGTCACTGCCTCCACCATCAACTCCTCAAATGACAATGCCACAAGACAGTGGTCGTGAAGTCGTCCCCCCTCCGCGAGCCTTCGCCATCGGTACTGCTCGGGCTTGGCCGCTGCTTGGTTTCCTCGCACCATAGGAAGATGAGAAAGAAAGGGCTATGAAGAGGTTTCACTGACACATGAGGTCACTATATTCTTTTTTGTTTCAAATATAATACCACTTTATCCTACCATGTAAGGCTACGTTCTTTGCTGGGAGTTCCCAACTCTAAACTCTCGTTTTCCGCGCGCATGCTTTTCAAAATATTAAACAATGCGTTTTTTGCAAAAAATTTCTATACGAAAGTTATTTAAAAGAATCATATTGATTCATTTTTGAAAAAAAAAGTTAATACTTAATTAATCACGCGTTAATATAAACATCGTTTTGCGTGATGAACCCCTCCTCCCGAACACAGCCTAAGTAGAAGCCGCTTCCTAAATTAAATGGTGTTTGGATCAATGGACTAAACTTTAGTCTATGTCACATCAGATGTTTGGACGCTAATTTGGAGTATTAAACATATATTAATTACGAGACTAATTGCATAAATGAGAGCTAATTGCGAGACAAATTTTTTAAGCCTAATTAATCCATAATTAGTGCATGTTTACTATAGCATCACATAGGCTAATTATAGATTAATTATGCTCAATAGATTTGTCTCACGAATTACTCCAGGATTATAAAATAGGTTTTATCATTAGTCTACATTTAATATTTCTAATTAGTGTCTAAACATGTGATGTGATGAGTAAAACTTTGGTCCTGATCCAAATGGCTCCGATTTTGAAGGTAGAAAAAAACCTTATACGGTTGAGGGATTCAATTTAACCCATGACAAGATGAGCGAGGAACAATAGACTTATTTCATCCACCTTTATCGTCGAAGGCTTTCTCAAAGGAACGACGACGTGTCACGTACTTGCGTGGGTACCGTGTGCCCCGGCCCCCGAGGGTGAGAAAAAAGAAAGACCGTCGCCTGATGACGTGGCAATCGCTCCAGGCCTCGGCGGCTGCCTTGCGTGGCAAGCGCTGCAGCGGCCCAACACAGCGACCGTCGTGGAACCCTAAAAGGCCTGCAAAGTGTACACAAGAGACGGGCCGTACAACTAAAAATTTAGCCTTCAACCGCGGCAGTATTCGCCGGCCTTCTTCGCCACACTCGGCCCATCTCCCGCAGTTCTCCTCTCCGATTTCTTGCCGCCCTTCACGTGGCTCACCCCCTCCCTCTCACGGCCCAACTGTCAGCCTCACATGCCAACCACGCGGCGGCGCGGCCAACTAGCATCCTCCACGTATACAAAAAGAAGGGGTCAATCGGGTGGGGCCACCTGGGCCCGCGCGGTTGGGCGAAAAGCGGGGAGCCCGCAGCTGCAGCTGCAACTGGCAAAAAGAAAAAAGATAAGCTGGGATGGGTGGGAGTGGGGAGGGGGAGGAGCTTCCAGAACTCTCGCCCCGGGCCTTCCCGAACGTTCGCCGCCACGTCACCGCACTAGGCAGCACACCATCCCGGGGGAAGGAATGGAGGCTCCGCTTCCAGAACTGTCTGGAAACTTCCGCCTCACAGCCCAACCCACCCGACCCGACGGGTATATATATAGGCCGGGGTGGGGGCGCGGATGCTGGTCCCGGTTTCGACGAGCTCCATCATCATCCAAGTACGAAGGGGATAAAGTGACTCACTCCACCCAGCTGGAGAGAAAAAAATCTCAGCTGTACTTGCTCGTGTTCTTTTTTTCCCTCCCTTTTCTTCTCTGCCATCATTTTCGCTGTACTTTGTGGTGTACTTCATCCTTCTGTATTTTCGGTTCTTTTTGCTTTGATTTGTCATCTTTTTTGCGAGCGAGCTTGTTCGCTCGTCGCCAACGAACACTCCTGCTGTTGCTGTTCTTGGCGTTAATGAAAGCCCTGCATTCTCGCATTTGTAATCGCCATTCTATTCAGCTTTGATCTTTGCGGAGTGTTGTGTTGATTAAGAATCGCGTGATTTTGGTTCCATTTGTTTGTTTTTGCAAGAGTTTAGTGTTTTTTTCTGATCCCCTTTCAGCTGATTGAATGATCATCTTCTCCCCTAATTCTCCGTCTGTCTTTGGTGGTGATTGATCACTTAAACTCTACACATTTTGATATTTTTTGCAAACTTTTCAGAGGCAAGAGCGTTCCAGATTGAATTCGTTCGGTGGAGGGCGATATATTTTTTTTCGGCCAGGATCACCATTCTCACCGGTTGTTCAAATTCTTCTCCTGCGTTAAGTGGCTGTGTGTGCTCTGTTCGTCATCTTGCTCTGCTACTCAATTGCATTGGTTGGTTGGTTAGACATGAATCCATTGCGCGTCATCGTGAAAGAAGAGGAGCTCGACTTCGCCGCCGCGGCGGCGGCGGCGGCGGCGGCGGGTGAGGGCTCACCGTCGTCGTGGGCGGTCGGCGTGATGGACCTACCTCGTCCAATGGAGGGCCTCGGCGAGGCCGGGCCGCCGCCGTTCTTGTGCAAGACGTACGAGGTCGTGGACGACCCCGGCACGGACACCGTCATCTCGTGGGGGTTCGCCGGCAACAGCTTCGTCGTCTGGGACGCCAATGCGTTCGCCGCCGTGCTCCTCCCGCGCTACTTCAAGCACAGCAACTTCTCCAGCTTCGTCCGCCAGCTCAACACCTACGTAAGTCCATCAATGGCGGAATGCGATGTGCGGCTCGTGTTTTGGCGTGATCAATGGCGGGGTTTTTGATTTTCTTTTCAGGGGTTCAGGAAGGTCGATCCGGATAGATGGGAGTTCGCGAACGAGGGGTTCCTGCGGGGGAAGAAGGAGTTTCTGAAGACGATCAAGCGGCGCCGGCCGCCGCCGTCGAGCCCCCCGTCGTCTTCGTCGTCGTCGTCGTCGTCGCAGCAGCAGCAGCATCCGGCGGCGGCGTGCCTGGAGGTGGGGCAGTTCGGGCGCGACGGCGTGGTGAACCGGCTGCAGCGCGACAAGAGCGTCCTGATCGCGGAGGTGGTGAAGCTGCGGCAGGAGCAGCAGACGACGCGCGCGCAGATGCAGGCGATGGAGGAGCGCATCTCGGCGGCGGAGCAGAAGCAGCAGCAGATGACGGTGTTCCTGGCGCGCGCCATGAAGAACCCGGGCTTCCTCCAGATGCTCGTCGACCGGCAGGCCGGCCAGCACGGCGGCCGGAACAGGGTGCTCGAGGACGCCCTCTCCAAGAAGCGCCGCCGCCCCATCGAGTACCTCCTCACCCGCAACGGCGAGACCTGCGCCGCCGTCGAGTCGGCAGCTATGCTGGCGGCGGACGGCGTGGCGGAGCCGGACGGCGACACCACCCCTCGCGGCGACGGCGGCGGCGGCGGCGACACCGAGAGCTTCTGGATGCAGCTGCTCAGCCTCGGCCTGGAGGAGAAGCAGCGAGAGGACGGCGTCGCCGGCGGCGGCCAGGAGAGCAACAGCGGCGGCGCTGACGTGGACAACGACGAGGAGGATGACGACGATGACGTGGACGTGCTGGTGCAGAGCATATATCACCTCAGCCCCAAGTGAAAGGTCGAGAAGGTTCCACGGCGAAAACGAAGGGTACGTTTCGTTTCGTAGGATGACGTAGCCGCAACAGTAGCGGGTAGTAGTTGTAGGGGTAGCACTGCACTTGTGTTTCTTTCCATTTTTTTATAGTTTCGGACATCTTGTCGCCGCCCTGCAAGTTGTCAAAAAAAGCAGCCAAGCCCCACAGCCACAGGCGACGGAAGGTTCAAGAAGTCTCGAAGCTTCTACCGCTGGGGAAGCTTCTAGAGGTGTCCAGTAAGACAGCACTGTAGCTGCGGGTGTTCAAGAAGCTGGGAAGCTTGTAGATGTCCTCTAGGACGGTGGCTTCGAATGTTCTTCTTCTGGAATTTGCACCGGAGTAGCAGCTAATTATGTGCGCTGTATTTTGCCCATGCTGCTGCCATATGCAACTGTTGCCTCTTATCCCCCCCAACAGCTACTGCTGCACTTTTAAAATTTGAAAGTTAATTTCAGTTGATTTTTAAGTTTCTTCATTAGTAGTTTAATTTTTTGTATTGGTTGTTAAATCTTAAATAAAAGTTCTACTTATAAATATCTTGGCTATACTAGTTCATTTTCCCCCTTGTCTTTTGTCATGGAAGGCTGTCTGTTTTGTCATGTGGTGAAAGTTCTGAACTTTTATGTACTAGGTACTATACTGGAGTGCTACGTGGAGTATATGCACACAAGTGCTCAATTTTTGTTTGAGCCGTGCCGTGAGCGCGTGTCCTTGACCAAGGGAAAAAATATGTTTTGCTTTCAGGTTGCAGAGGACAAGAGGATGTCGGTGGCAAAGATATTTTCAGGCATACTAACCGAAAAGGGCACCAAAATATCATCGTCTGAAGATCTAAACAGTATCAGAAAAGTGATTCCCAGCTCATCAGATCTAGGAGTACTACGTGGTAGGAGTATCATGCTCCACCTGTACTGGTGTCTTAATTAAGGAAAAAAATGGCTAAACGCTCAGAGAGATGATTCGGAAATTTGACAGCGAAGATATTTCAGGAGTACGGGTGTCGCTTGCTGCGAGATTTCACAACAGAAGACTGTCTGTCACGGCGTTGCTGCCGCTGTGCCACCTCTTTAAAATGGCTCGTGGGACAGGATAGTGGACACGTAGAGTAAGGCCTTGTTTATTTCGTGAAATGAAAATTTTTGAATGTCACATCGGATGTTCGACCGGATGTCGAAAGGGATTTTCGGACACGAATAAAAAAATAATTTCATAACACGCCTATAAACCGCGAGACGAATCTTATGAGCCTAATTAAGCCGTCATTAGCACATGTGAGTTACTGTAGCACTTATGGCTAATTATGGACTTATTAGGCTCAAAAGATTCATCTTGCGATTTCCCCTCTAACTGTGCAATTAGTTTTTCTTTTAATATATATTTAAAACTCCATGTATGTGTCCAAAGATTCGATATGATGTTTTTGGGAAAAACTTTTGAGGAACTAAACAGGGCCTAACACTCAGGCCCGTTCGCGAGATGAAATGTTTTGATGTGTTACATCGGATATACGGACATATATTTAAAGTATTAAATATAGACTAATAACAAAAATAAATTATAGATTTCGCCTGTAAACTGCGAGACAAATTTATTAAGCTTAATTAATTCATCATTAGTAAATGTTTACGGTAGCACCATATTATCAAATCATGTAGCAATTAAGCTTAAAAGATTCTGTTTACACCTAAATTTGACACCTATGATTGAAATAGAGAAATTGCTAAAGTTTGGAGGTTCTGCCGGTTTTCCTCTAAGAGGGCCAGTCTGACCGGCGGTGTGTGGCCGGTCTAACCGGCAGAGTCCGAGCCCGAGTGTTTTGTTGGGTCTCGAGTTTTTCTTACTCGGGAAGGCATGTTTCGGGTTCCCTTTGGTTTCTATCCCGAGTTGGACGTGGAGAAGAGCCTGTAGAGGGTAAGACCAACCCCTATATAAGGGACAAGGCCGGTTCAATTGTAACGGATCCTACAATCAATCAATCTAATCGTTTTTTCAATATTGCTTTCTAGTTCTAGTTTAGTTTGTCCATCTTTGTCGATTTGCGCCGTAAATCGTCCGCCGCCGCTGCGAGAGTGTGACACCTCTTTGTAGGTTTGTCCTGAAAGCCTTCCGTTTTGCCCACGAGACGGGTAGTATCAATCGTTTCATCTAAATCAGCTCCGCTAGCTGGTTTAATCTATCGAAACCCATCTTGACTTAGCGTTTGCCGAGTTAGGGTGGTTGACGACTCTACTATCACCACAAGGCTTTAGGTTTTGCGATCGTGCTTGTCAACTTGTCACAAAAAATTGCCAACATATTCGTCTCGCATTTTACACGCAATCTGTGTAATTAGTTTTTTTTGTCTATATTTAATACTCTATGCATGTACCAAAACATTCGATGTGATAGGGTGAAAAGTTTTTGTTTGGGAACTAAACAGGGCCTCATACCCGTTTCCCTAAAAGTCAAAATCTTGTACGGAGTACTATCTGGATTAATTATAGGGCTTGTTTGGTTTGATACCAACTTATTGCCGTACCAAAATTTTTGGTAATTTTAATAGTAGCAAGTGCATATTTGATTTGCTACCAAATTTTGTCCATAATAGTTCAAATTCAATACTACCTAATTTGGTAGTGCCAAAACTTGCCAAGGTTTTGGCGGGCAAAAATTAGTTCGAAACCAAACAAGCCCATTGTTTATCTATAAAAAAAAAGCATCTCAAAGCATAGAGCCACTACAGGTGTACAGTACTAAAGAAATTTTGCTGGGCCTCTCACACATAAAAAGGAGAAGGAACCAGTCCACTTACCATCCATTATGTTTACGTGGAGTTTAATTGACATAACTATAATGCTAGAAATATTCACCCTTCATCTTAACGAAACCGTCGAAGTTGGGTCCATGACAATATGAAGGGTTGGTTTTTACTGACGCGGCATCCTAATCGGAAAAGTAAATAAAAAACATGTGGCCCCTACATGTCAATGCCCCACATGTCATTCGGGGGGGGGGAGGTGGGCGAACTCGTCTGGCCACCGTGTGAGGAGGGGAGGGAGGTGGAGGCAACTGACGAGCTCATCCGAACTCAAGCTCGCCCAGCCTTTGTGTGAGGGAGGCTGAGGTGATCGGTGAGACTGTTCGAGGAAAGGAGAGAGACGAGTGGCCGGCTAGAAGAGGAGGGAGGCGAGGGGTCGTCGAGTTCGCATTCCTCGCGGCAGCATGCAAGCTCGGCCTCGATGACATTGGGAGCCGACGCGGGAGGCCTTACGGGAGCCTGTCTTGGACGGTGCGGAGGCGGAAGTGGCCTCAGCCTCCGCGAGGAGGTAGAGACGGAGGTGACGGTGGGTGGGCCTGCCAGTGACACGCCACCGGCCATCGCTGTTGCGGATAGCCGTGATGCCGAAGAAGAAGAAGATGGTTGTCAACTCTAAGGCTAAGGCTGCCTGCGAGTGCTACTCCACCGTGGAACACGCTAAGGTGGAGGAGTATTAGGCGTGAGACCAAGAGCTCCAAGTCCCACGCTCCGCGCCGCAAGGAGGAGGATGCCAAGGAGCGCGCCAAGGCCACTACTCGCAAGGCCGACGAGCCCCTCCAAGATCAAGCTCGCCCAGCCTCTGTGCGAGGAGGCGGAGGAGGGAAAGAGGGGGGAGGGCTAGGACGTCTCCAAGCACTAGGTTGGAGTCTTGGGGATGGTTGCAGCACGCGGCCTCGTCACGCGTTGTCACGCCCAGAAATTCCCGAATAGAATTCCAAGCAGAATGTGCATTAAAACCCCCGTCTAGGACCGGCCGGGATACACAAACGACAAAGTTGACATACATATCCATGTCTTACAAACATTATAAAAGTCTTACATAAATGCAACGGAAAATTAAAGGGTAACTGGAGCTAAGCCTTGACTTGGACTGCAGCGGGAACACCACTCCACAGGCATCCTCGACGGCACGGACGAAGCTTACTCCTCGGAAAAGCCACCATCTAACGCATACTCAAACTCTGGAGTTTTGGGGGAAAAATAGAGCAAGACTGAGTACAACCACCGTACTCAGCAAGTTATATCGGAATAGGGGTATGATGCAGGATATAACCAAAGGATAGGTAGAGCGGTTCATTTGCATAAAACGAGCATTTATAAACAGTAGTTGAAAGCAGTAAAACATTTGTAATAATTAATCAATATTCATCATCCACTGTCCAACGCTACACCACGTTGCAACAGGCCCAACCATCCACCTGAACTACTCAATTCCATTAGACTACACTAGGGTGAGACTAATCACGGTGAATCTGGTTGACCGCCCATAACCGCGGGCACGGCTATTCAAATAGTTTTACTCTGATCAGAGGTGTACAACTATACCCACAAGACACAGCCCCACAACACGTTTCCGTGCGCCGACATGCCACCACGACATACCGGATAGAGGCCGTGACAGGACCCTTCGCATAACCCCCTCTAACTAAGCACACCACACCTCAGGTTTCACCTCCACTCCTCGCAAGGCAGCGGGCAGTCCCCTCTCGTGCCTAGGTGAATCCGGAAGCCGTATAGGCCGTCGCAGGGCCCATCCAAACTCCATCACGCCCACCCTTGCCTGGATGCGTCAGCTAGAGGAAAGCTACACTACAAACCCAGCCGTTGCCCACGCTGGCTTGTGGTAAGTACGATAAGTTCTTCCAGGGCATCCCGCGAACCGGTCCTTAAGTGCCATGGGCACGACCATCAAAACCTTGCACCCACAGCCCACCATATGGTATATTTTAATTGACCAACACCAGGACGGTGGCTCTAATCCAACATCAACACTAGAACTTGAAGTCTATGCATTAATGTGATTCCCTCATTGTGTGCTAGTTGAACTAAGCATGGCTAAGCAATCCCTAGTCCAATATCTAATCATATTATATCCCAAGCTAACAAAGGAGCATGGTACAAAAATAGCATGGCTGTACAGTAGGTAAACATCCCATAGTAACATTATAAAACAATGCAGTATTTAAAGGAAAATAATAGGGCATTTGCAATATAGGTTCAATATGTTCAAGTGACAAGCATGATTTGCCTTGCTCTGCTGCTGGAGGAACCTCGACGACTATTTCAAAGTACACCGGAGCGTCGGGAGAGCCGGAATCTAAGCGACATACAAAGCAAACAATACAAATAGGCCATAATACTACTGAACAGAGAACAAAACCATTTTTAATGGATTCTATGCATTTTTCTTGATTTACTGAGACTTGAATGGGCTTAAACGGAGCACGGATGAATTTTCTATGAATTTTAGAAAATTCACTGCGATTTTACTATAAACAGAAAAGCCCTAAATGATTTATTGCGCAATAATTAAAACCCTGGAGAGAGGGGGGCGCCGACATGCGGGCCCCACATGGCAGTGACTCAGGGTGGCGGTCCGGGGTGGACCGGGTCCACGGACCAGGAAGGGGCGGCGCACCACGTTGCGCTGATGTGGCGCCGACACGGTGGCCACGCGGCAGCCACGCGGGCGGCCAAACGGACGGCCCCGATCGAGGGTAGATCGGACGGCGGTGGGAGACGGGCGGCCGGCGCGCACAGGCGGCTCAAGCCGGCCCGGCGGCCATGGCGCATGGCGGCACTACCGTGGGGCGGCGGCGGCGAACGGCGGCGACCGACGGCGACGACGGTGGCGCGACCCCGAGCGGCAACGGCGGCGACGCTAAGAGGGAGAGGGGAAAGACGATGGAGAGGTGCTCACCGAGGGTTCGGCCGGCACGGAGGGGCGACGGCGAACGGCGGCGAGGAATGACCGAGAGACGACGGCAAACGGTAGACGGTCTCCGGAATCACCTAGCGAACAAGACGAGAGGGGTTAGAGAGAGAGAGAGGAAGATGGAAGAGGGCGAGGACGCCGGCCGAAGGCAGCGGCCATGGCGGTGCTCACCGGCGCACGGCGCGGAGAGGGTTCCGGCGGCGGATTCTGACGGAGGAGGGGTGGACGGGACAGCCCGCACGACGGCGAACACGACGGCGTCGACGGCGCGGCTTGGCATGGCGGCTAGCGACGGCTAGCGGCGACCGGAGCGGTGGTGGTGGCAGCGGAGAGAAGGGCGACGGCGCTAGGGCGGTGGAGGGCATGGGGGAGCTCGGCGAAATGGAGAAAAAGAGAGAGGGGAAGGCGGTGATGCTTAAATAGGGGAGAGGGGGCTCGGACGTGGCCGGGATGGCCGCGATTTCACCGGCGGAGTGGGGAGAGGTGGGGAGGAGAGAGAGGCGGGATTCGAAATTCGAATCCCGGCCGTCTCGAGCGCGGGCGCGGGCGGGAGAGAGAGGGAGTGGGCGTGGGGAATGCGGGGGAAGGCGGCGACGTGGCCCGGGAGGTGCGGGAGCGAGGGGGACGGCGGTTGCGGGATGCGGCGGTGCCGGCTAGAGGTGGGAGACGGGCCCGACAGGTGGGCCCCACCTGTCAGCGACCTGAGGGGAGCAGGGAGGAGGCGGCCGGCTGCTGGGCCTTGGCCTTCGGCCGGCCCAGCGGGGAGGGGGATGGGAAGAGAATGGGCCGGCGGCCCATTCGAAAAGAAAAGGGAGGGAAAAAGAAAATGAAAAAGAAAGAAATAAATTTCCTGGGATTAAATAATGCTTGTGCTTATTTTTAATTGGTTAAAATTATTTCTAGAGCTCTGAAAATTGCATTAAAAATCTTGTTAGCATATTTCGACATGTAGAACTCAAGGAAAATTCCACATGCTATTCCGATTATTATTTGCATTAATTTTACTTGGGGTTTCACTCTTACTTTTACACCGGTATTTTCTTGAGACCATTTATAAATTAAGTTTAGGCTTAGAAGAAGAACTTCAGGGTGTGACACGCGTCCTCCGTGTCGACGGAGTCATGGTTGCCCCGACCTAAGCTTGAGGAGGCCGAGAGCAAGCCAGGCTCAGGCATCGCTACTGCTGATGTTGGCTCGTCTATTGCGTCTCCCCCTCCTATTGCTCCATCCGTCGGTCGCAAGTGTGGCCGCCGGCAGCTCCTCGAGGCAGATGGCCATGGATCTGCCGCAGTGGCTGCTCTCCTGAACGTCGTCTCCCCTATGGTATGGTGGTCAGTGGTCACGCTTGTCTCCCCTATTCAGCTATGCAGCCATTCTCCCCTATCCGTAATCGCAACAGTAGCGAGTAGTAGGAATGTAGGGGTAGCACTGCACTTGTGTTTCTTTCCATTTTTTTTAGTGGATTCTAATCCCTCGAGGGGATATCCCCTCGTATATCTTTTTCTTCTAAATTCGATACAAATAGTTGTGAAAAATTCTGAAAAAAATTGATAATATAGAGTAGAGTATAATGATACCTAGAGTATAATGATACCTACTAGTTCACCAAATTCATGTTCAAATTCGATCTACACATCGAGAAACAAAAAAGACAAATTTAGATACAAATAGCACACTACTATTCATACATTGAATTTGTCTTTTTTATATCTCGACGTGTGAGTTGAGTTTATACTTAAGATTTTGTGAAGTTGTATATATATGTTGTATAAATGTTATCAAAATTTTTCGGAATTTTTCATAACCGTTTTGTTTTGTAAGATGACGTAGCCGCAACAGTAGTGGGTAGTAGTTGTAGGGGTAGCACTGCACTTGTGTTTCTTTCCATTTTTTTATAGTTTCGGACATCTTGTCGCCGCCCTGCAAGTCGCCAAAAAAAGCAGCCAAGCCCCACAGCCACAGGCGACGGAAGGTTCAAGAAGTCGCGAAGCTTCTACCGCTGGGGAAGCTTCTAGAGGTGTCCAGTAAGACAGCACAGTAGCTGCGGATGTTCAAGAAGCTGGGAAGCTTCTAGATGTCCTCTAGGACGGTGGCTTCGAATGTTCTTCTTCTGGAATTTGCACCTAGTAGCAGCTAATTATGTGTGCTGTATTTTGCCCATGCTGCTGCCATATGCAACTGCTGCCTCTTATCTCCCCACAGTTACTACTGCACTTTTAAAATTTGAAAGTTAATTTCAGCTGATTTTTAAGTTTCTTCATGTTAAATCTTAAATAAAAGTTCTACTTATAAATATCTTGGCTATACTAGTTCATTTTTGTCATGGAAGGCTGCCTGTTTTGTCATGTGGTGACAGTTCTAAACTTTGTACTCCCTCCGTTTCTAAATATTTGACGCCGTTGATTTTTTTTAAACATGTTTGACTATTCTTCTTATTAAAAAAAAGTAATTGTTAATTTTTTTTCTATCATTTGATTTATTGTCAAATATACTTTTATGTATACATATAGTTTTACATATTTCATAAATTTTTTTAATAAGACGAATGGTTAAACATGTGCTAAAAAGTTAACGGTGTCAAATATTTAGAAACGGAGGGACAGAGTGCTACGTGGAGTATGTACATACAAGTGCTCCATTTTGTTTGAGCCGTGCCGTGAGCGCGTGTCCTTGACCAAGGGAAAAAAATATGTTTTGCTTTCAGGTTGCAGAGGACGAGAGGGTGTCGATGCCAAAGATATTTTCAAGCATACTAACCGAAAAGGGCACCAAAATATCACAATCTAAAGTTCTTAACAGTATCAGATCTAGGAGTACTACGTGGTAGGAGTATCATGCTCCACCTGTACGTGGTGTCTTAATTAAGGGAAATAAACGGCTACACGCTCAGAGAGATGATTCGGAAGTTTGTCAGCGAAGATATTTCAGGAGTACGGGTCGCTTTGCTGCGAGATTTCACAACCGCCAACCGGAGACTGTCTGTGTACCACCTCTTTAAAATGGCTCGTGGGACAGGACAGTGGACACGTAGAGGAACACTCATACTCGTTTCCGCTAAATGTCAAAATCTTGTACGGACCATCTGAATTAATTAGTTTATCTATTATCTAAAAATAAAAGAGCATCTCAAAGCATAGAACCGCTACAGATGTACAGTACTAAAGAAATTTTACTGGGCCTCTCACACATAAAAAGGAAAATTTTGTGGAGTAAGTTTACTATAAGTCTCTCAATTTATCGCCGAGTCTAAAATTCGTTTCTAAACCGAAATACCTAACATAACGAGTCCCTCAATTTACAAAGCGGATCAGTCAAAGTCCTAGGCAATATTATGCCTGTTTTATTTGGCGTGGCAAGTTGAATTAACATGAGACCCATGCAAGCCCCACATGTCAGTGGCTAGCACTTACTTCATCTTCTCTTTTCTATTCCCCCCTCTCTCCCCTCTCCCCTCTCCCCTCTCCCCTCTCCCTTCTCTTCTCATCTCTTCCCAATCCCCTCTAGGGCGCCAGTGCGTGGCATTTTCTCCACGTGACGAGGATGGAGGCGTTGGGGGATGGGGAGGGAGCGAGGGAGAGGCAGCACAGCGATGAGTGCGCTGTGGGTGGCATCGGCGTCCTCCTTATACCGCTGGGAGCATAGGAGGAGGAAGAGACATCTTCTCCGACTCCGTCGCGGCTGGGGAACCCACCACTTTCTCTGACTTTGTCGTGACGTTGCACACTGTGAGGCCATAGGCGATGTGGGAGGAGGGGTTGTCGGGGCGATGGAGATGTCAAGCACGAAGGAGGGGTCACTGCTAATGGGCACAGCGAGGACGGCCTCCTCCTTGGGGACGGGGAGTGAGGAGGGCTTGTGGGAGCGATGGTTGAGGAAGCAGCCGGAATTCTAGAGCGGCGTGATGATGGCCGGCGTGGCCCTGGTGGCTACAGAGGGGGTGATACGTGAGTCCCAATGCAATTTATTTTTATTTTGGGAAAAGTATGAATTACCCCCCTGAACCACAAAACCGGACATTCTTCACCCCCAACTATGCAAACCGGACGAATTACCCCCCTCGACCCAATCCGCGGTGGTTTTGGTCTATGTGACAGTCCAGTCAGCAATTCTTTTTTTAAAAAAAAGTTGTGGGACCCACCTGTTATACTCCTCCCACTCTTCTTCTCTCTCACTCTTCCTCTCTCTCTCTTCTCTCTCTCACTCTTCCTCTCTCTCTCACGGGCGGCAGGCGGGGGACAGAGCAGCGTCGGCGGTGGGTGACGCAGCGGCGGGGGCGGGGGACAGAGCGGCGGCTGGGGCGGTGGGGGCAGCGGCGGCGGGTGACGCGGACGAGGATGGTGACGAAGGAGTGGAGGACGACGACGAGGACGACGCTCGGGTGCCGGCGGCTGCAGCGCGCGTGGAACGAACGGCGGCGGGATGGTGGCAGGCGGTGGCGAAGGCCGCTTGGGGCGTCGAGGACAATGGCGGGCGGTGGCTGAGGGGTGGGGCGACGCTGCAGGCGATGATGGTGGCTAAGGGGTGGGGGCAACGTTGCATGCAGTGGCGGTGGAGTGGGGACGGTGGCGAGGGGATGAGGAGCTCGTCATAGGCCACCGCGCTCATCTCCTCTGCCGCACCCCCCACCGCTCACCTCACCGCCGCGCTCGCCTCCTCTGCCGCCACTCACCACCCAGCCACCGCTCACACCCGCCCCCTGCGCCGCCCTTCCTCGCCGCCGCCTCGCCTCCTCTGTCGCCGTGCTCGCCTCGCCGCAGCCGCCAGATGCAGACGGCGACGCGGTGGCGCACAGGGATGGCAGCACGGAGCATGGTGTCCTCCTTGGCCACGACGGCGACGCCGACGTGGAGGCCGTCTCGGCGGCCCCTTCCTCGGTAGCCACGACCGCTGCCGTAGCGGCCGACGCAGCGAAGCTCCCCTCCTTCCTTGCCACTGCCTCACCTCATCCCCCCTCCTCCCCCGCCGCCGCCGCCGCTCCATGTCCCCCGCGGCCCCGCCTACCGCCGTGCGCGTTCAGAAAGTGAGAGAAGAGAGAGAGGAAGAGTGACAGAGAGGAATAGTGGAATAGGAGTATGACAAGTGGGTCCCATATTTTTTAATAAATAAAATACTGACTGGACTGCAACGTAGACCAAAACCACCGCGGATTGGGTCAAGGGGGGTAATTCATCCGGTATGCATAGTTGGGGGTGAAGAATGTTCGGTTTTATGGTTCAGGGGTGTAATTCGGATGACCGCAATAGTTCAGCGTGGTAATTCATACTTTTTCCTTTTATTTTTAACCGAACTCTCACTGACATACGGGTCCCATAGTTTGTTCTAACTTTAAGTGCCACATTAGCAAAAACTATCATCCGAGGGAATGGGATTGGGAGTTTACACGAGGGGAATTGATGGTGAGATTAAGATGGGAATTTGATTGTTAATCCCAATATCTTGTTTGGTAGAGTTGGTGGAAATTGATAGGGAGTTTAGTTGGAGATTAGGTCATTAATAAAAACGGATTGCTGGGATTTATTTAGGCAAAGTAAAGGAGAAATTCCCTCCCAATTTCCACCCCCTACCCAGGTATTGAAAAGGAGGGAGTTCATTCCTCAATTCCCAATCCCAATCCCACCAAAATTCCCACGTCTCTCAACCAAACAAAACAGTTAATAGCCTCATCCCTCTAAACTCCCAATCCCTGCTAAAAACTCCCTCGAACCAAACGGGCCGAGGGAACTTAGGGCAGTCCCAACCCTCCACCTAAGATGGTGTCTATGGCATTGACTACATTGTCATGTAAGACTTTTAGCTTATGTGGCACTATATTAATTAAGAGAGAGTGAAGAGAGAAAGAAACTAGGTCTCATGCAAGACACAGCTTCAACACGAGAACCTATGCACTAGACACTATCAAGTTTGCATTGGGAGAAAATAGTGTCTTCATAATAGATGAAAAGTAAATATGATTGGTAGAGAAGAGAGATGATGTATTTATTAATGACCTACTTTAAGAAACATGGGTTGTAGAGTGTGTTTCTATTGTGATGTCTTATTGACATGGCACCATAGACACTACTTATGGACACTATGGGTTGGGACTGCCCTTATATGCACTGGTTTTGGGAGTTTAGTAACACGCCAGATCTGAAATTATAGTTCAGGGGCGAATTTCAGACTCCACGACAAGTTGAGGAAGCTAAAGTGAACTTATTCCAAATTTTTATAGGACGTGTTTCTCGGCCCGGCCCAATTAACTTGAGTACGTCTTCTACACATGATTACGTAAACAGGTGGAGACGCCTTTTACTCCGCCAGCTCAGCCACCGTCTCCTCGCCACGTACGGCACATGCAGCCACTCGCGCGCACATGGCCACGTCACACAAAACCCGAAGAATTACGCGATTCGCTGAGCCCTTTTCTGCAAAAACACGCATCCCTCCTCTTCTCCCCAATCTAGCCCGTGACCTCCTCGCCGGGGTTACTTCTCCATCGCCATCGCCATCGACCTCGCCCTCGCCGCCGCCTCCTCCTCCTCCTCCCCGTGCGAACTCCGGACTCGCGCCGAGGGGGTGGGCGCGCCGGTGGCGAGAGCGGACGCGGTGCGGTGGGCCATGGCGGCGGGGTGGCGGCCGGCGATGCTGCTGCTGGTGGTGGCGGTGGCGGTGGCGGTGGCGGCGTGGCGCGGGGAGGCGCTGTCGGTGACGGTGACCGACACGGAGTGCATCCACGAGTTCGTGCCCTACGAGGGGGACACCGTGTCGGGGAACTTCGTCGTCGTCGACCACGACATCTTCTGGAGCTCCGACCACCCCGGCATCGACCTCACGGTGCCCGCCCCCGATCCTCCTCGTTTTCCTTGTGCTTTTGATTTTCGATGCAAGGATCTGTAACTAGATGGGTTTTATGGGGTTTGTTTTCGTGATCTGGGGCACGCTGGATTGGGGATCAGGTGGAATCGTGGTCCTCTTTTTGCGATCTGCGATTTGCGGTGCAAAAGTTTGGGGAAATTTGGTGATATGAAGATATTTCATGAATAGGTTTCGATTTGATTTTAGTTTATTAACTGAATTAACTTGGCGCGGTGGCTGTTCTTAGTCAATTCATTGGTGCGTGGTGCAAACTTACGAACTTTTGGATGATGTTTCGGTGGATTGGCATGCTGGACTGTAGATTTTGCTGCGTGACAGGGTCATAGGTTCAACTATGTGATAGTGTGTTTGGTGGTTTTCCACTGATCTACTTGTAAAAGTCGCTACTTTTACTTTGAGTGGTTAGTTTTGGTCAGTAGCAAGGTGTTCCAGATGATTTTACCTTGTCCTGTGGAAAATTTAAGCAAGAGGTTCTTCTCTATTTTCTTGATAGGGTGTAGAGTCCTGGCTCTTATGTTTTGGTGATCTTGTTTTAAAGTTCACACTTTAGGCCTTTTTGGAAGGCTGAACATTTTTCACCTCCATTGATGCCAGAATCGGATTGTTCGCTGTGAAGGCCCCTTTAGTTTCTTATTAATACCCTGATATAGAAAGGTAGAAGAACTTGATATTTCTTCCCAATAACTGTAGTTTAATTGAATTGTGGCTATCTATAAATCCTCATCAGAATTCATTTATAAGCAAACTTTGGAGAATACT
Source organism: Oryza meridionalis (assembly GCA_000338895.3). Taxonomy (NCBI): domain Eukaryota; kingdom Viridiplantae; phylum Streptophyta; class Magnoliopsida; order Poales; family Poaceae; genus Oryza; species Oryza meridionalis. The sequence continues at coordinate 34,837,906 of CM002526.2, read as the reverse complement.
TGTGATGCAGTGTTTAAAAGATAATCTGCTTTGGAGAATACTTGCGATGCAGTGTTTAAAAGATAATCTGCCAGTTTTTGCAAATGTGTTCAAAGTGCATTCTGCACTGGAGTGTGTTCTGATCATCACACATAACTAAGTATCATTGTGTTGCACTATCGCGTTATTCCACTAATAACCTTGTCTCACTTCTATTCGTGATATTTTATGCTCTCGTGGAATATAGGTAACTTCACCAGGTGGCAACACTGTGTATACATTAAAGGGGAAGTCTGGTGACAAATTTGAATTTAAAGCTCCAAGGGGTGGAATGTACAAGTTCTGCTTCCATAATCCATATGGAGCACCTGAAACCGTTTCTTTCTACATTCATGTTGGGCACATACCCAACGAGCACAATCTGGCAAAAGATGGTTAGTGTTCTGGTCTTTTACCTTGACCTTTTCGCTTGTCACAGTCTCATATCTGCTTATCACGTCAATTTATTTGTTTTGAGCATTGAACAACAATCAGTTTAATATGCGATCACAGGTTTATATTTGGTATGTTCATTTAGATTTGCGTACATAAGCTATATTTGGTTGCTTTTGCAGAGCACTTGGACCCTATCAACGTGAAAATAGCGGAGCTGAAGGAAGCATTAGAATCTGTCACTGCTGAGCAGAAATACCTTAAAGCCCGTGAAGCTCGTCACCGACACAGTAAGCTTAACAATCCTTTTGCAAATGGTTACTGAAGCTTTGGCAGTTTCCTATAATCCTGCGTGTGATATGAGAATGTATAAATTTGTGTGAATTTTCTGTTGATCCACTCACCACCCTTTCCACATGAAGCGAGAAAAAACTGATCCGTTATTACATTTTAAACACTACAACATTATCACCATCAGAAAGAAGAGCAAATAGGGATAGAATGGCTAACATATGTGACTGGAAATTGGATATTATTTAATTTGGTTTGTGTTTAGCGACTTTAGCCTATCCCTTTCTTAGAGCACAATAAAGCCGCAGTTTGAATGAGACAAATTTCTGTCTGGTCTCCCACTTTTGGGCTGTTCTTCCGTTCTGTCTTTGTTCATCTCTGAGCTACCTAACTTTCCTCCTTTGTTCTTCCACACTACTCAGTCAAATTCTGATCATCAATTCTTAGCTATACAATTTTTAGGGCAAATCCTGATATTGGTAAGTGTTAAGTCAACCTAGTCAGGTGGGTCAATGTGTTCTCAGTCAGGAAAGGGAACTACAACCTGTTGCTCCAAAAAGGGATAATATCCTCTTTAACTAATATGTTCACATTTATGGTAATTGATGTTTCACTTAGCTTCTTTGTAGGGGAATATATCCAATGTTTTTTTCTCTTTGGCTTAACATATATTCCCCTTTGTGGTAAATTAATGTGCTATATATAGCTTTTTCTTGCTCTGATAGCATGACGTTTTTATGTATTCTATATTTCTTATCATTATGTGATTGTGGAGAGCTTATTTTGTGTTAATAAATCCAGCAAATGAGAGCACAAGAAGGCGTGTCATGTTCTACACAATAGCGGAGTACCTAGCTTTCATGGGTGCAAGCGCTTTGCAAGTTGTTTACATCCGTCGCCTATTCAGCAAAAACGTAGCATACAACAGGGTGTAGAACAGAGTCTACTTCAAGGCAGCAGAAAATGGTTGGAGCAGGAAAAAAAAAATTCCCAACATATTGTGTTAGCTTTTGCAGCCATTTTTTTGGGTTTAGTCTAAAACGTGGCACTTTTAAATTTATTGCCTTGTACTTTAGAACTTCAGTGAGATATGAAGCACATTTGTTGCTGAACAAGTGAACATAGATCCGTAACTAATCTTCAAAGGGTTGATGTCTGAAAGCACCACTTGTGTTATTGTGTTAATATGACTTATGAGGGTCTTCGTTCTGATATAAATTGATCAAATTTTATCCTGGTCTATGCAATTCATTCAAAGCACAACGTTTCCTCGTTATGGAATAAAAAGAAAGTGCTCTATGTCACCGTTCCAGACAATTATAACGGGTTGATCATTGTGTTCTTTACATTTAAAACTGCATTAGCGATATGTAAGGTTGTCTGGAATCATGTTAAACATTACCGACCTACCATGCTCTTAACTGAATCAATATACTGGAAAACTGATTTAAGCTTATTTTCTAGATGAACTCATAAAGCTTGAATCCGAAGTAAACAGCAAGAAAGTGGCTAAACACAGTGTAGCAAACACTACAACACGAACAATTACCATATCAATCACCTGTTGCACGGCAGCAGAAGAGGGAGACATAAGCAACAGAAAAGGCATATAAAAAGTAAATTACATGTATTGATCAATATCTCAGTATATAAGGAGATCTGTTTGTAGTATACATTTGCACATCTGGACATTTTACTTCAAATTGGAAGGAAAAAAAATGATTCGTTCCTGATGCCATTTTTTCCTCTTTGCCAGACATGAGCATGTAGTAAAACTGCACACGTGCTTTCAGTTTCAGTTCATCACACTCTTGGCCATTGAGGACTAACTACCTGCAGAATTGAAGTTAAAAACCGGTCAGCAATTAGAATTTTTCATTCTGCTTAGTGTTTGTCGATTGAGAATGCAATAGGGTACGAACCTCTAATGTACTGAAAACTAATTGCATGCGACTAGCTACTACTGATGGCTCCTCTGAACTGCCCGTGACAGCCATTTGTTCCAGCTGCAAAGTTTTCACTGGTAACCTGCAACAACAGTTTTGACCCCATGCATATGATCATAATCATAGAACTGTGTAAATAAAAAAAGAAACATTGCCTGCATCAAATTGTCTCACCATGCCATTCCTTTGGTATAGTAAGCGTTCGCTATTAAGGCACAAAAACCTTTCCACTGATGCAAAACGTCAGCTGACACTGGTGGGGTAGTAGACCACCTGATGATCGTTGGTTGTGGTGTGCACAGGATTGTAATGAATACTATACTGAGCCACAGGATGCATTCACGGACCTACAAAAAGGAAAAATTCTCGCTGAGATGAAGAAATGAAAACACAGGTCTTATCAAGGGTGTTTGCATGGTAAATGTGTTCTCCAGCAGACTACATGATACCTTACATAAAGCTTCATATCTTGCCAATGGGACTTAGTGGACTTCATCTATCGATAATCATTAACAAATTAAAAGAAAAAGTAAAGACATGATGATGGAAAATACAAACCAAAACTCTTCCACTTGTGTATCTAAAGAGCATATTGTCAATGAAATTAGAGTATAACGCAAAGGTAACTGTAAACTGAGCACTTTATGTTGTGCTAACCTCAAAGGAGTGAACTTTGAAGGTCAAGCTGGTTCCTCCTCCATTGGACCGCAGACCTTCAATCTCAAGGCCAGAATCTTCAATATCCATAAGTTCCTTCCTGAGCCCCTCTTCAGTACAGCCTAGAGCATATGCATTCACCCCAGCACTAACAAACTCCTGGCAGGATTGAAAGCACCATATTGAAGAAAAGTTATGTCAAGAAGAGAGGAGAAGAATTTCAGCGAGAATCAGTACCTTCAGGTTATCTCCACCTCCTCGGTCAATGACATTTTTATATCGCTTGAATAGGCTGATTGCTACATTACGTGATGAGCGGAAGTCCTCATCAGACGAAGCATTAACATGAAACCGATGCTACACACAGCACAATGATTCAGAGAAAAACCAAGAGCAGCCGAATTCATCAAAAGGAAGGACTTATGGAACAAAATCTGTACCAGCCAATGCCTTGTAGTTCTTTCACTTAAACTTCTATAGAGATACTGGCTCGCCCTGGTAAAGTTAACTTTGCAGCTAGGAACAATGTGCGGCTTCTGCACATGATGCCCTTCCACTGGATTATAAAACGCACTGCAACCTAATAGGTTGTTATGAGGAACTATGACATGCTTTGGTGACGACTTGACCTCTTGGTAAGCACTCGGCCTAATGAACAGAGCAGTTCCATGTAGCGTCAGCATGTCTGGATGCTCATCAGCCTGCAAGCCGTCCACACATTTCTCCAATAACTGGAGAGTCCTTCAGAACTTGCCAACTGTTCAATCTACAACAAAGAAAAGCTTTCATGAGTCATTCGCAACTATTAGTTACTCCACAGACCACACAACCTCATATTCAGCCCGCGAAGCATCTGTATATGTGTATACAAGTGTGCAAAATGATCAATAACAGTGTTTCTTTAGGGGGTCAAAACGGCAATGTTTCTCACACATGTTATCAAGATGTAAATAGACACCCAAAAAAAGAAAAACGGTATGCAAAGTGTATGTGGCCTCAGTTTGTATGGTACCGAACAGGCCAAAATTATGGGAAAAAAATTTAGGAAAAATAGTGTAGTACTTGGTATCTGCAGTTGGTAACATAAGCAAGATATGCTACCAACAGATGCATCGCATGGTATTAGTAGAACAAAATATGCTCTCGAAACCCAAAAAAAAAAGTGCACAGAACAACCCACAAAACCACTATCTCAGGAAACCAAAACCACACCCATCTTCCTGTACTGTCTGAAGGATGGCTACCAGTATCATTCCACTAATTAATTAACCGCAGCTTGTTCATCTCCCATAAACTATGCGGCATCATACATCATGAAATCAGTACTACCTAATTCTAAAACTATCGCTTTTCCCCCTTTCCAAGATTATCGGAACCGGAGAATCTACCTACAAGATCGCGACCAAAACACGCAAGAACTCACATAGCACCATGCGAAATCAAGCAATCGATCAGAAACACCTTGCAGATGAGGAGCAGAAGGGGAATACGAGCGGATCTTTACCCTGGAGCGGAGAGCAGCAGCAGCAGCAGCTGCGGCCGGAATCCGGAGGAGGAAGAAGAGAAGGGGATGAAGTGGCTGAAGTGGAAAATATAAATACGTGGAGGGGTTCCGTGCTTAAAAAATATATAACCCCACTGTGTGAGTGACGGAGGGAGAAATGTAATTCGCGGGAAATTCAGGGGCCACAATAAAAGACGACTGGATGAGTGGCGACGGGGGAACGCGAGGAGAGGAAACGCCGGCCCATCGCTCTCGCTGAATCTTTGTGTTAAATGGGCCGGATGCGGGGGCTCGTTGGAATATGCTGTTTGGGCTTCTTTCTTAGTTGGGCCTGGCCCATACACAAAAAGTTATCGAAAATAAAATTGTTTGTTTATATAACAAAATGGCGGTGAGTGGATCTAGCATTGAAGCCGATTCTCGAGTTCATTTCGGTGAAAAGAACAAGATTTCGGTTTGAAATTCAGCCATGACGAAAATTGTAAGGTCAGGGGGGCTTTAGAAGAAGAGAGACCCTTAGAGCACATGAATTCTACAGGATTTTTACTGATCTTTAGTTCAGATCCTTTAAAATTCCTCTATATCAAAGGTGGCCTAACCGTAGAATCGGAACTTTTCTCTATGGAACGAAGTTTTTGAATGAATCAATGCATCCAACCAAAAAAAAAAAAAAGGAAACCTAACCCTCCTTTTATGCCTGCATTTTGACCCCCATCTTGACCAAATCCCTGCAGGCGTGTGCAATGCTAAATCATCCGCAAATAATTAATACAAATGTATTATCCATGTACATTACTATGATTTAGTCAAACGTGATAAGGAGCAGAATTGGTCTACTGGCCAAGCTAGATTCAGATATGAATTAAGCTAAAAAAACAAACACTCCATGACAATGCCATATCCTACTGCCCCTCTTGCTTCCCCTGGTGATATCCACACCTTACAATTCCTCCACTACTCCCTCCACACCCCACACCATTGCATGAAAGTACCATGATTGAGCTGTACCATTGAATAATTGTTCATTAGGATTGTGTTTTTTCTAGAGGAATTAGAATTATGGTGTATTTATCACCTAGGTCTAATGGCATGCATGTCATGTCATGTCATCTTTATTTTAACTCAAAATATCATACTCCCTTTAAGAAAAATCTTCAGGGAATGATGCTATTAAATGAATATAACAGTGGATTAATGCATGAGCTGATTATTGAGAAATGCATCTACTAGTAGTTGCAGATGAGAAGAGAGGTCCTGATGGGATTAATTAGGAGGAGGCCTTTATGACGCCATCACAACAATAACAACACTGCAACGCCCAAAATGCAAAAACATGGAGAATTGATAGCAAACGTGTCAACCAGGAGATTCATCTCTCTCGCGTCGCACTCATCATTCACCAACCAAATAATCCACACAGCACACGCACACTGTAGAAGCTACCAACAACTTCCACCTGTGTGTGATGTTGCTTGGAAATGCATGTGCCTGATCACTGCGATCTTACATCCCTGATGATTACCCTATCTATACGAAGGCTCCGTTTGGTCTTAATTTGTTTTCACCTGATGTTGTCATGATCATTGAAAGATAAACTTAGTCCAAAGTTATCTTCAAAGCAACCGAGTAAGTTACTCTAGTTTCATACCACCATTTCATGATTAACCATCATAATCTGCAAAAAAGAATTCCTCAAAAATCTTATATTTTTAGACGATAAAGTAGCGTTCTCTCGTCCTTTGGTTATTAGCGGTAGCTGAAATTTAAAATTTTAAAATTAATTTAAGGATCTCTCATCATAATTTATTTGTTTAGCATTAACTTTAAAACCGCTAACTAATGGGATACCATTTTACCTATAAATTATTTTGTTTGTTTCATTTCTTCCATGATCATACACCCTTTATCTCAAAATAAGTTTATTTCCCATCTATCTCACACATATCAATATAAAACAAATAAGCCATAATAGTCTCATTTTCTCAAATTCCAATATAACATTTTTAGAAACACAGTGCAAATCGTAATTTAATTTTATTTATTTTCCATGTATTTATTTTAACTTTTATAAACTCTAATCTAATAATTAAAAGGTTGGAGAACAAAAAAGACGAGGGTGCAGTCTCATAGCGTTTATGTGAGGCTAATCCTAACCCAGAAACTATCAATTAGTTTTCATACTTTTTTTTTTGAGGGTTTTCATATTTTTTATGTCTTCAAATTAAATTCCTATCCAGACTTTTACCTCTCTTCTTATTAATTATCTTAGAACATCGTATTTTTATTTATGTGACTGTAGATTTAATGCTATTGACAGTAGTTGAGACGATGGTTGAGATTGGCCAGAGGGACACCGTCTCACAGTCGGTGCTGGTTTTGGATTGGTCAATATGATGTTGACTTAATCCTTTTGCCATTTAGCTGTCTCGCTTTACGCTCCGCGACTCCCGCTCTTGTCATAAGACTTTTCCCACCTTCTCCCACGGAAGCTGCATTCCTGCATGGTTTGATCGATGCTAGTGTAAAGGAGTTCATCATCGATCCTAGATGGCTTAGCTAATGATTTATTCCACTTGCATTAGTTGTGGGACCCTGCAAGCACAAAGGGATGGTGGATTCAACCACCGTTAACGTGTCTAACTAAAAATAGGGACTGGTTTATATGAACTAACTTATATATTCCCTAAAGAAAAACTATATATTTATGTAGTTATATATAGCAGGACATGCAGGGAAGCTATATGCTCATCTACTTGTTTAGAGTTTGGACTTTGGATTCTGATGGGAACAGTTACGATATTAGATTCAGGTGGTTAAATATTTAAGATCATGTGTATGGATAATTTTGTGTGGCTTAGTACAATAGATGGATGTCATCCAGGGTTTTCATCTGAGATTTTTTTTTTTCGGTTTTAATTGCCGTACGTGTTAAGCCAACAAAAGATGATTCCCATCTCTTTTTTTTTTTAATTCTCTTTTCTTCTTTTGTCTCTGTCATATGAGGTGTGCATAGTAATGAGAGGCAGGAAGTACTCCAGTACAAACAAAACTTGCACTGCGTAGATTGGTGAAAGAAAAATCATCATCGTTGAAATTTTTTAGTTTTCGAGAGGTTTGGGGTTAACTCCCAAAATAGCAGTAGGCACTCAATAATATAGTAAGACTTTGCCTAGTTTGATTTAAGATTGTTGAGCGGGTTATTGTCATGTATTATCCACTCGATTGTAAAAATAGATTGATAAATAACATTTTTAGGACGGTTGATAAATAAACTTAGCTTCAAACAATGTTTCTTTGAAGGCAATATTTTTTTAGGAAAAAATGTATTTTTCTTAAGTGTGAATTGTGAAATAAGTAATGTTAATAATCTAGTCTAGTGAATAATTTGAAAAGAACATGAGTCCATCGTCGAGAGTGTGATATCACAATGCTGAAAAATCATTTTCTTTGAGAAGGGTAATTTTTACCCAGCCTCTACATCTAATTGAATATATACGACATTTTTAATTAAGATCTTAACCTATCAAATAGAAAACTTAGCCCTCAAATAATCAAATTTGAAATTCGCTCCTATGAAGATTTGAATTTAGGACTTTTGGTGCTAGTCAAGCTGGAAAATCATTGGAAGCCTAAGATCTTATATTCTCATTGTACAATATATATTGTGGCTTTTCCACCGTTTTGGTCGTGGCTCCGTTATAGGAATACTACTTGATTATCTCGTTTATGTGCGTTTTTATGGTGGCTATGTCATGACATTGGCACCGTTCAAATTATTGTGAGGATACAAGTCCTTGTGTTTGCGACCTCTGTAAAGCTAAATACAGGGAATGACATATCAATCAGTTCATAACCTCGTGACAACCTAACTACAAGCTGCAGGAATTGGTCTATCTATCCTGCATTCCGCTGTCTCTGCCCACATGGGTTGTGTGCATACTCTTCCTCTTCTTTTTTTCTTTTTTTTGACAGGTTCTCTCCAAACGTGCCAATTGCTACAAGGAATTAATCGCGGTTGGTTCGATCGTTTCGATTCTCTCTTCCTTTCCCTTTCCCCTGATTGGATCAACCCATCGACCGATCGATCGACCTCCAAAAAAGAAAAAAAACGGTCGCACCCACGCACGCGCCCGCGCAAGAAAATCTCCCGGCATCCCGCGACGGTGACAACCGCCACGAGTACGATGGGTCTATTTAGAAGCTTAAGATTCCGAGTGTTTATTTGGGAGCAAGCATCTGTTGATATTCAATATAAACTAGTAAACCCAGGTTCTGGTTTGCTTATATTTTGTTTTCTAGATTATACAACTGCATAATCTTAAAATCAGGGTAAAAATCTAAACTATTTGGAGTAGCTTCTAATAACGGGAGATAGAAGAAAATACAGTTGACATAAGCTCTTCGAAAGAAAGATCTTGAGAAGCAGCTGGTTACTAGCTAACTTATGAAAACCTAGAGAACTTGAGTTTTTAGCATGTGGTTTCTAATTTATTTTCTAAATTTTATAATTATAGCTTCTTAAAATCTGAATAAAATAATTAGGAAGAGAAGCTACAGTAGCCGAAAACTCCAAAGACAAACCCGATATCGAGCGGTGCCGTGAGGCGAACCTCCCGCTCGCTTGGCTGCCTCAGCGCCGCTCGCGCATGCGAGATCTCACCCATCTCGTCGCCGTATCAGCTCGACGAACCGGTCCGTGCGGCGCGGTGTCTCTCGCGTGCTTCCGTGGACGTCGTGGTCTCGCAAGACTATCGATTTATTTCTACGTACACGATGCAACCAATCCATCGATGCTGACTGCTCATCAGCGTACATCGAAATTTCGAACATATATACTCCCACTACTGACGACATAGCATGTTCGGCGCCGCTGTGAGCGCATTTTCATATAGGTCGGTCTGAAATTGGGATTAAGCTAATCAAGCGAGCAATCGAGACGGATATCAGCACATAGTACATGTTGAGATTATAGACATATAATGATTTAATCTATTCCATAAATAAATCATGACATTACAGATGAAAACTAGCATGAACGCATCATTAGATCTACACATGTAAACTACACAGTATAACATGAACAGATCAAATATGCGCAACATATTGAACACGTACCGAGGTGACGGAAAGACCGGCTGCTTGGTCGAAACTTTTCGCAGGTGTCTACGAAGACACGAAACACGCGAGCGAAGAGGAAGGCGAGCCGTCACGAACGAAGAGGGAGCAGTGGCGCGAAGCGCTTCCCAAAAACCTTATTGCCGCCTTCTCCCGGTGCAGGACGTCGAAGGCAGAGGTTCCGGAGACCTGCTCTCCCGATTGCCGGTGCACGCCGGCGAGCGGGATGGAGTAGTCTACGAGCGACGGCGCAGTGCAGAGTAGGAGGCAAACCCTAGATTGATTTCGCGTGTATTGCGTAAAGACGGCAGGTCGGTTTATATAGAGAAGGGTCGCTTGATCAGGGCGCCCGCACAATCTCTACTGCGCGTAACCGAACCGGATAAGTCGCGCGTAACTTATCCGGACTCCACGCCGTTTGCACGCACCGGATTCTTCTGAACGTTTCCAAAACAAAAACGAATCCGAATTTGCAGCAAAACAAAACTGCAAAAGGAGGCTGCATCTGCGCAAGGGTGAGGAGCCAATTTTTCGGACCATTCGACGCGTACGTCGTGCACGCGCGCCGCCTGCCCTGCCCTGCCCTGCCAGGCCAGGCCAGGCGAGCGAGCGCGCGCGTGTGTTTCCCCTCTTCTCTCCACCACACATGCTTCAAGTGACTAGGAGGGCATCCTCCCTTTTAAGGAGGTCCCCCTCTCCTAGAATAAGCAAGGTGGTACTAAACTCCACATGCATGCCATCCCATGAGGTGGGCTTTTGTGATTTTCCAAAGAATTAATCTTCGAATGGGCTAAGGCCCATTCATTAATTCCAATAATCCCCCACCAAATCTCAAAATCCCACTGAGATTTGCCTTTTCCAATATACTGTTTATATACCAGCGGTTCGATGGAGACCAATTAAGGTTGAACATCCACCTAGAACTCCAAGCTACACTTACTCACAACTTGAACAATGGACTACGCCTTGAATTGCAAGTCTTGTGCAAGCAAGTTTCACTCAAAGTCTTATCTGGTACTAGACCGTCTGTAGACTACCCCTCGGGTGGAGCGTATAAGTCATACTCCTAGGTCTTTAGTAAGCTTCCTAGAAGATTCACCCAAAATCTTCATAGACTGCGACCAACAGTCAAGCTCACAAAGGTGAGTTCTTTCAAGAATGCTCTGCAGGACAACATCTTCGCTAATTAAAGCCAACAGAACTCATTAAGGCATAGCCAACCTGCCTTGCAGCTCACGAGAGTATATGCATCTTCACTTGGAGAGGGTATATATATTGGTACTCTCCTCTAGTTTATTAATGGTTTGTTCTTCCCAGGATCTAATTCACGGGATCTCCGATCACATAGACTGGGTTACCACCATAGTATAACTCACATGGGTCTCAAACCCATCTCCTTCGATGCATTGTCTATCACATTTCGTGATAGTCCCTTTGTGAAGGGATCTGCCAGGTTTCTCGCTGTTTGGATGTAATCCAACGTTATAACTCCGGAGTTTCTTAATTTCCTGACAGACTTCAATCGTCTTTTCACATGTTTAGACGATTTCATATTATCCTTAGAACTATTCGCTTTGACAATTACCGTTTGATTGTCACAGTTCATAAGGATAGCCGGCACCGGTTTTTCAACAACAGGCAGATCCATTAATAGATCACGCAGCCATTCTGCCTCAACAGTAGCAGTATCCAGTGCCGTTAGCTCTGCTTCCATGGTTGACCTCGTCAAAATGGTCTGTTTGCAAGACCTCCATGAAACAGCACCACCACCCAGTGTGAAAACATATCCACTAGTGGCTTTGATCTCATCCACATCAGAGATCCAGTTAGAATCACTATAACCCTCCAGTACCGCAGGATACCCAGTATAGTGAAGCCCCAATTCCACAGTACCTTTCAGATAGCGCATTACTCGCTCAAGCGCACGCTAGTGATCATCTCCCGGATTAGAGGTAAATCGGCTCAACTTGCTCACAGCAAAGGAGATATCAGGCCTAGTTGCACTAGCCAGGTACATCAACGAGCCAATGATTTGGGAGTATTCCAGTTGATTCGTAGCAATTCTCTTGTTCTTGCGAAGCAACAAGCTAGGATCATAAGGTGTTGGAGAAGGCTTACTATCAATGTAGCCAAAGCGATTCAAGATCTTCTCCACATAATGGGACTGCAAGAGTGTAATCCCATTCTCACCTCTAATTAGCTTAATGTTTAAGATAACATCAGCTATTCCCAAATCCTTCATATCAAAATTTTGAGACAAGAATGATTTAACCTCATTTATCACCTCAAGGTTTGTCCCAAATATCAGTATGTCGTCAACATACAAGCACAAAATAACTCCCTCACCCCCACCATGGCGATAGTACACACATTTATCTGCCTCATTGACTGCAAAGCCTGCAGATGTCAATGTTTTGTCAAATTTCTCATGCCATTGCTTAGGAGCTTGTTTCAGACCATACAAAGACTTCAACAATTTGCACACTTTGCCTTCTTGACCTTCAACTACAAACCCATCAGGTTGATCCATATAGATCTCCTCATCCAGCTCTCCATTAAGAAAAGCTGTCTTAACGTCCATTTGATGAACGAGAAGACCATGTGAGGCTGCTAGGGAAAGTAGCACACGAATTGTGGTCAATCTAGCAACAGGTGAGTAAGTGTCAAAGAAATCTTCGCCTTCTTTCTGAGTATAGTCCTTAGCAACAAGCCGAGCCTTGTACTTTTCAATAGTACCGTCAGGCCTAAGCTTCTTCTTGAACACCCACTTGCACCCCACAGGTTTACACCCATAGGGTCGCTCTGTCACCTCCCAAGTCCCGTTAGCGATAATGGAATCCATTTCACTACGGACAGCCTCCTTCCAGTAGTCTGCATCAGGAGATGCATATGCTTCTGAAATTGACTTAGGAGTGTCATCCACGAGGTACACAGTGAAATCATCACCAAAAGACTTAGCCGTCCTTTGTCTCTTACTCCTTCGAGGAGCTTCACTGACATCCTCCTCAGAGACAAGTTCATGTGTATGTTCAGTTTGTTCTGGTGGTGTGATTGAACTGGGAATTATTTCAGAGGGTTGGTTCGAACCACTATGTGTATCTTTCATTGGGAAAAAGCTCTCAAAGAAGGTAGCATCACGAGACTCCATAATTGTACCAACATGCATGTCCGGTACCTCGGATTTAACTATTAAAAATCTATAGGCAATGCTAAGATGAGCATATCCCAGAAAAACACAGTCCACAGTCTTAGGTCCAAGTTTGCGCTTCTTCGTTATTGGTACATTGACTTTCGCCAAGCACCCCCATGTGCGCAAATAAGAAAATGATGGTTTTCTACCAATCCATATCTCATATGGTGTTTTGTCCTTATTTCTGTTAGGAACTCTATTTAACACATGATTTGAGGTCAACAATGCCTCCCCCCACCATGCCTTAGGCAGTCCCGCGGTGTCCAACATGGCATTCACCAAGTCAGTCAGTGTGCGATTTTTCCTTTCAGCAATCCCATTAGACTCGGGAGAATAGGGAGGCGTCCTCTCATGTATGATTCCATGTTCCTCACAGAATAAGTCAAACTCGTTCGAGAAAAACTCTCCACCACGATCAGACCTAAGCCTTTTTATCTTTCTGTCAAGTTGATTTTCAACTTCTGCCTTATAAATTTTAAAAAAAGTCTAGAGCCTCGTCTTTCGTTTTCAACAAGTACACATAGCAAAATCTAGTAGCATCATCAATCAATGTCATGAAATATCGTTTTCCACCCTTCGTCAACACCCCATTCATTTCACAAAGATCTGAATGTAGGAGTTCTAGTGGTGCCAAGTTTCTCTCCTCGGCAGCCTTGTGAGGCTTGCGAGGTTGCTTCGATTGCACACAACTATGGCACTTAGAACCTTTGACAATGGAAAACTTAGGAATTAAACACATGCTGGAAAGCCGAGACATCAAGCCAAAATTAATATGACATAAACGTGAATGCCAAACATTAGCCTCATCATCCACACTGCCACAAATATGGTTCACAGACTTATTGCAGAAATCAGAAAGGGAAAAGCGGAACAGGCCTCCGCACTCATAACCTTTACCAATAAAATATCCATGTTTAGACACGACTACTTTATTAGACTCAAAAACCAACTTAAATCCGTCTCTGGTCAGACGGGAGCCACTAACAAGATTCCTGTCGATAGAAGGGACATGCTGCACGTTCTTCAGCTGCACGATCTTTCCCGAAGTAAACTTCAGATCTACCGTGCCAACACCATGAACAGAAGCATGTGACCCATTCCCCATTAGGACGGTGGAACCCCGTGCGACCTGATAAGAAGAAAACAATGAGATGTCAGCACAAACATGTACATTGGCCCCAGTATCAACCCACCAATTAGTAGACTGATTGACTGAAAAAACAGTAGGTAAATTACCATACCCGCTTCCATCTCCAGTGTTGCCAATGGTCACATTAGCAGACTTAGAAGTCTGCCCTGCAGGTGTCTTCATCCCCTTGCGCTGAGGACACTTCCTAGCCAGATGACCAACTTGGCCACACACAAAGCAAGTCCTCTCATCCTGATTAGGATTGTTGTTGTTCTTCTTCTGCTTCTTGAAGTTGGTGGTCTGCTGAGCTTTGTATTTCCCCTTGCTCTTGTTCTGGGCCTTGTGCACAACATTGGCACTGGACTGCCCACCATCGCCCTTAGACGCAGCATCTTTTTCCCGAGCTTTCTCCTCAACATCAAGAGATGCTATCAACCCCTCAACGGAGTATTCCTGTCTCTTGTGTTTGAGTGCAGTACCGAAACTTCTCCAAGATGGAGGTAGTTTTGCAATAATGCACCCGGCCACAAATTTGTCGGGTAAGACACACTTAAGGAGTTCGAGTTCCTTAGCCATGGTTTGTATCTCATGAGCCTGTTCGACTACAGAACGGTTGTCAGCCATCTTGTAGTCATGAAACTGCTCCATGATATACAGATCATTGCTAGCATCAGTAGCACCGAATTTAGTATTCAGTGCATCCCACAACTCCTTAGCGTCGGTCATATGCATATACACCTCGACCAGACGATCGCCAAGAACGCTAAGAATGCATCCCACAAAGAGAGTAGTGGCTTCCTCGAATTGCTTCTGCTGTTCAGCAGTAAGAACTCCTTCAGGTTTGCCAGTACTCACCTAGAAGCATTTCATAGCTGTCAGCCACAGAGTGACCCTGATCTGCCATCTCTTAAAATGCACACCGGTGAATTTATCCGGCCTCAGTGCATCGGCAAAACCAGCCATAGTAAAATCACAGTGCCTATAATAAGGTTTTTGGATTGTTGAGATTATAGACATATAATGATTTAATCTATTCCATAAATAAATCATGACATTACAGATGAAAACTAGCATGAACGCATCATTAGATCTACACATGTAAACTACACAGTATAACATGAACAGATCAAATATGCGCAACATATTGAACACGTACCGAGGTGACGGAAAGACCGACTGCTTGGTCGAAACTTTTCGCAGGTGTCTACGAAGACACGAAACACGCGAGCGAAGAGGAAGGCGAGCCGTCGCGAACGAAGAGGGAGCAGTGGCGCGAAGCGCTTCCCAAAAACCTTATTGCCGCCTTCTCCCGGTGCAGGACGTCGAAGGCAGAGGTTCCGGAGACCTGCTCTCCCGATTGCCGGTGCACGCCGGCGAGCGGGATGGAGTAGTCTACGAGCGACGGCGCAGTGCAGAGTAGGAGGCAAACCCTAGATTGATTTCGCGTGTATTGCGTAAAGACGGCAGGTCGGTTTATATAGAGAAGGGTCGCTTGATCAGGGCGCCCGCACAATCTCTACTGCGCGTAACCGAACCGGATAAGTCGCGCGTAACTTATCCGGACTCCACGCCGTTTGCACGCACCGGATTCTTCTGAACGTTTCCAAAACAAAAACGAATCCGAATTTGCAGCAAAACAAAACTGCAAAAGGAGGCTGCATCTGCGCAAGGGTGAGGAGCCAATTTTTCGGACCATTCGACGCATACGTCGTGCACGCGCGCCGCCTGCCCTGCCAGGCCAGGCGAGGCGAGCGAGCGCGCGCGTGTTTCCCCTCTTCTCTCCACCACACATGCTTCAAGTGACTAGGAGGGCATCCTCCCTTTTAAGGAGGTCCCCCTCTCCTAGAATAAGCAAGGTGGTACTAAACTCCACATGCATGCCATCCCATGAGGTGGGCTTTTGTAATTTTCCAAAGAATTAATCTTCGAGTGGGCTAAGACCCATTCATTAATTCCAATAGTACAGCTGGTTTTTTATTAGTTATCAAATATTAGTATAACTGGTTTTTTATTAGTCCATGATGACAATTAATCAGACTAGTTCGTGTATATATATGGCCGATAAGTTGCTTGATTTTCTAGGCCGGTTTTGGTCGAGATGGAACATGGCATGCATGCATTCGCGCCCTGACGGAGCCAGACACGCTCCGTGCATGCACGTACTGCACGAAAGCTGCCTTTGCTAAATCCCCTTCTGATCAACTAAGATTCCATCTCCCATTATTTTCTTCTTACAGAAAATATTCCCAAATCAACCAATCAAACTAAGCGCTTAACAAGTTCATCCACATTCGTCGACATTTTTATATATCCTTTTGGTTCCATCACCAATATATATATATGCGATTCTTGATTTCGACATACAAGGTAGAAATCTTATTGGTCCTTCATTGCTCAATAGCTACTACTACTAGCTTATTAATTAATTTCTATTTAGTTTTTTTAAATATATTATTTTCTATTTTCTAGGTCAAGTCATGACCGGATCCTGCATGCATACATAAGCCAAGGACCATGTCAAGAGAACTCAAGATAAACGTAGACCATGTACATGTAACTTGATGAGTTGTTTAATCGTCGTGTGATTAATTAATTATCCTTATACGCTGTCACAATCGTCGACGATAATGTCAATACTCCACCTGCAGCCGCCTGCATCACACCGTTCGCTAAGCTGCGTGCACTGCACAACGTGGTTTCACACGGCCATTTTCACTTTTTGGTCCAAGCTTAATTAGCTTACGGCTCGGAATTAATTAACTAGTAGCTCTCGTGATATAGGTTTTCAAATATTTTGTTTAGTACTTTCACTAGTCCACGATCAATTGGCCACACCTAAAAAGGTTAAACTACGTGGTAACTTCTCCGGCACTGCTAATTATAGCCACCATGTGCTCGGTTTAACATTCGCTAACTTACTCTATTAATTCTCTAACGGACATCGACAGTGGGTATGTGTCAACTGTGAAAAGTACATACCTCGAAAATTAGTTAGAAAATAACCTGTCTCCCTCCGTTTTAAAAAAACTTAACCTAAAAAAGAATTTAATTTCTTCTAGTAAAATAAATCTAGACTATATTTTATCCAGATTCGTTGGGACGGAGGGAGTATGTCGAAATGAAAAAAAAATCATAAATCCCATAAGCACAAAATACTTTAGAGTTACATGCTAATCACACATCTGCTTGAGATTTTTATTTAGTCAAGCACAAACTAAATCAAATTTGAATTTACAAGTTGGCGAAATCGACTGGATTATACTCCAACGGGACATCAAACATCTCCATCACCATTTCGGCATTTCCCTTTCTAATCCATAGCCTTACCGGCTTCGGTTTAGTTTAAGTTTAATTTGAAAATTAGCAGCGCCTCCCAATGATGCTATAGATTAGCTAGCCTTTGTCCCTACGCCTGCTACGTCATCGAGGCGGGATCCGCATCCGCATCCGCTGCGCGGTGCAGAGCAGCGAACGCTCGCGCACCGACCGTCGGATAGCCGCCCGCGTGTGCATCGAGATTCGGGATGAGGCGGTGGGTCGCGGTGGATCAGGATTTGGTGGGGCCCGGCCGGCCGAGGCGCGGGGGCGTGGGGCCCACCTGTCCGTGTCCGGAGGCGCGAGGCCCGCACGTTTGTCCGTGAGCCGCCACGTAGGAGAGAGAAAGTCTGACGTGGCGCGGGCCTCATTTGCGGGGAAGCCCTCGTCAGTCGTCAAAATTACTCGTTGTTTGTCAGCAGACACGAAGGTTAGTACTAGGAGCCAAAGATTAATAAAGAATACATTTATTAGCATTCGAAGCTGACAGCAAGATTTTTAATAATTTGGTTAATTCAAAGAATCTGCTGGAGTTGTCCAAATCCGGATAATAAATTTGAACCTATGTATTGTACATCTCCTTAGTTAATCTTCATCTAATCCAGGCTCGAATGGACCATTGTTGCTTTAAAACTTGTTCGGTATCTCTTAGGTAGTGGTCTTTGTTTTACCAAAACTACACAATTTTATCCTCTTCTTCCTATTACGATAAATATGATTCTTTGCTAGCATATATTCACTATTGCAGCATTTCGATAACTTTCTTTATGAATAAAATTCCAACGTATATACATTTTATAAAAGCCTTTCGATCCCTCTTATACGGACAAAGATCTAACCATTTGATTACAAATCTAACGTCTAATGATGCTCTCCCGTCGTATTTACTCTAAAAACATCATACCCGATCTATATTTATTCGGTTATAACGTCGTCTTATCCTTTCTTCAACCTCAACATATCCCCATCTCCTCCTACCTTGCAATGCTACTCAGATCTACGCGTCATGTTAGATCTGTTCATTGATTTTATCTACATCTCCTCCTCTCCTCTTGGTATTTGTATCAGCCATCACCACTGGTACAATCTTGCTTCACTCATCTTCTCATGTGACAAAAACAACTTTAGAGTTTCGCCTCGAAGCAAATAGAGTTATCAAAAGCTTACTTCATCAATATCCATCGGTGACGAATATAGATGAGTAGGAGTTGATTATGTCATCGGATTCTCTAATACTCTTGTTTTATCCCTACATCCATCAAGGACGCTTCTCTTGATTGGCCAAATGGTTTGTGTTTGGTGTTTTTGCCAAATAAAATATTATACATTTTCTCTATTAAGTTATATTCCTCGTTCTAAATTTATTATTATTCCTTTAACTGAATATTCACCGAACATATATAAAAAGTATCATACTATTTATATTTTTTTCTCTCTGTAACATGTTAATTTCCTGAGAAGTCCTACATTAAAAAGTACTCCTCTGTCTCATAAAAAAACGTCTCATAAAAAAACAATCTAGTACTGAATATAACACATCCTAGTATAATGAATCTGTCCAGATTCATTATACTAGAATATGCCACATCTAATCTTAAATTTATTTTTTTTGGGGCGGATAGAATAGGTACCATGCTCTCTAGAATTTTATTTTTTAAAATCTATTTCAAATACACACATCAAGCTTGCCACTTTCACAGAG
This sequence comes from Oryza meridionalis, assembly GCA_000338895.3. NCBI lineage: Eukaryota > Viridiplantae > Streptophyta > Magnoliopsida > Poales > Poaceae > Oryza > Oryza meridionalis. Next base: position 34,818,646 of record CM002526.2, on the reverse strand, counting down.
GAAAACAAAAGATAGGTGAGTCGGAACAGGCAAAACATTGTTCTCCCAATTACGGCAGTGCGAAGACGTCAAGCAAAAGTCACAAAAGATTTTAAAGTAAAACGCACACAAAGTCAGACGAGGTTAGTAAAGCCTAGTTAACGATGTTACCCACAAGGACATTTTTTTTTCTTTTCAGAATAAAAGAAAAAAACACAAAAATGCCCAAGGAAGCAAAGCAAAGCAACCAAATCACCCACCAAATCGCACAGTACACACACAAATTACAAACCAAACAGAGAGAGAAAGACAGAGGGGAAGGAAGAGCGCGTCGTCGAGGAAGACGAGATAGCGAGGAGGCGCGTGGGAGAAAAGGAGGAAACAAAAGGGAGAGAAAAAGGAAAAAAAATTAATTATTACAAGCGAGGGAGAGAAAAAACACAAGCAAAAATAGGAGCAGGAGGAGGAGGGAGGCGACCAGAGGAGGAGGGAGGCGAGAGGCGCGCGCACGCGGGGAGGGGAAGGAGGAGGAGGCGATTTTTTGTTGTTGTTGGTGATAGGAGCTAGGTGGGTGGGAGGAGAGGAGGAGGGGGGGATCGCGTCGGAATTCCGGCGAATCGGCGGGATCCGGCCGGGATCTGCGCGGCGGATGAGGGGTCGGCACCATGAAATGGTCGACATTGCTCAGTAAGGTCGTCTTCGCCGGCCAGCAGGAGCAGGAGCAGCCGCCTCCGCCGCCGCCGCCGCCGCCGGGGTCGTCGTCGTCCCCGCTCAACCGCCAGAAGCAGGGCGACCCCGGCCAAGCCACCCCGCGGCTCAGCGCCGCCGACGAGGGTGGGTCCGTCGGAGGTGGCGGCGTCGCGGCGGCGTCCGGGAGCTCGCCCTCCGCCGCCTCCGCGTCCCCTGTCAGGTAGGCCACGCCACGCCACGCCACGCCGTGGAGTCAAATATACTGTCCCTCGCCTGAATCCGTCGTGGTGTAGGCAGCTCCGATGCGATCCTGTCGCGTGCGTTTTTTCGGATTGAGCAATGGCAATCGGATTTGGATTTCGAGAGCGTTCGATCGTAGATGCTTTACCTTTTTTTTTTCTCTCGTTCTCTGCGTGCTTTTTTTCTCCGTGTTTGGAGATTTGATAGGTAGATGCGGGATTAGGCGTTTGATATACGCTTTGACCTTTGCTGGTTGATACACCTGATATTGTTTTTAGCTCAAGCTTCCCAGTAAGTTCCAAATTTTTTTGGTTTTACTCATACGGTTCCGGGGAGAAATGATGTTGGAATAAGACGGTGGTTGGAGATGCGTTAGCTGTGTGGTCAATCATGGATTTCAATTCGTCTGTACGCTGCCTATTGCCTGTTTCTTTTGGTTTTGTTATGCGTTTGCATTAGAAGTGAAATTTGTATGAGCTCTTCTAGAGATGGTGGGAGTTTTACTTGTCACGGTTGATGCCAAATTGGTGGAGAACTTGATGAATCTGTTGATTCAGCATTCATGTTTGCATTGGCTGTGCTTTAGTAATAAGATTGGTGCATGCCATTTTAAGACACTGTTTAACTTTGATAGTGTTCCTGTATTGTTGCCTCTGAGAAGTTGCTTGCTAAATTTGTATATCCACTTAGTGAAATTTGATTGTATTACTAGGATTATATTCATGTCCCTATTGGAAACAAGTAAGTAGTAGTAATTTTATGTGTTGGAAATTTTGACATATTTAAATTCAATGGCATTATTGTTTATGTTATACATCTGAGCACAATGTCTATAATAAATGCTAATTGAGCACGCATGTTATTGTTCTTTATATTGATACCATGACGTGCCTAGAGTGATTATCAGTGTTAGCATTCTCTGTGTCCTCTTCTGTTCCATGGTAATAATATTGACTGTACAACCGTTGTAATTAAGGTTCCTATTGTAATCGATGCCATATATGAAGAATACATTCTATATTTTACTGTAGAATGGAGATTTATGAGCTGTTTTCATTTGTATATGCTTGATACCTGGTTCTTTATTCAGATGTTCTTTTGTCATTTCTTCAGCATTCAATAAATATCATTAACCTACCAAGAAAGAATAGTGACTTTTGCAATTGCATTACTAATGAGATATCGTGAGTCTCATCCTTTATTCCTTTGTGGCTTTGTCTGGACTCTGGACTACCACTAGATATTATGTTGTTAAAGTTGGTAACTTCGTTGTGTGCGTTGTTTCAAGGTGTTCTGTAACTTAAACTTGTATTGTATAGTAACTGGCACTGGGAAAGGGATAATATTAGAGCCTGTCTAATGTTATAGTTCTCTCTCGTACTTGTTAGTTGGCTAGTTGCCCCTCCAGTCCTTGCATGGCAGTTCATGTATTTGTAGGTGTCATGTGTCATGTCAGGCATTCACATTATATATGCATCACATGGTTCTGATGCATGGATTGTACTAAGAATGACAAAACGAGGCATTTGATCCCTTTGCTTCAATTATTCTCCAGAATTTTATCTGCTGTTTCTAGTGAATTTCCTGCAAAAATTTCTCAGTTTGTACTCTCATTGTTAAATAAATGTTCTTAACCTTGTATTTGCAGGGGAAAAAATGAGTTGGAGTTGGACTTCAGGAGGTTCTGGGAAGAATTCCGTTCTTCCAGCTCTGAAAAGGTACCATCGCACTTGGTTCACCTTGTCACCATGGAACATAGCACTTGCATGTCTGTTCTTATCCTAACACTGTGCCTTTTATTTTCCCTGCACAGGAGAAAGAAAGGGCCTTAAATTTGGCAGTAGATGTCTTCTGTAGGCTAGTGAAGGAGCACTCTAGTGTAGCTGAATTAGTTACAAAGTATGCCTCGTTAACTTTCATACATTCGCTACATTGTTTTAGTTTTTTCTAAAATCATATCTGTTTATCATGACATAAGTCTTTATCCAGGTCGAGTTTTGTTAACATTCTTGTGATTACTACAGGTTAGTAGAAGCACATGTTTTTGCTTTTGTTATTGGAAGAGCTTTCGTTACAGATGTGGAAAAACTAAGAATTCACAGTAAGGGAAGATCTTTGCGTGTTGCTGATGTTATTGGTTTCTTTTCGGAGATCACAGAGGTCAGCCTTTATAATAATGCCTATAATGCAGTTTCCAAATTTCATGTGACCATACATTCTCTGCTAACTTCTATTCCATTATCCAGCTTGGCATATGTCCAGGTTCAAATTTGTTATATGCAGTTGAAGTTCTTGTGACACAGGTTCGTGCAGTTTCTCTTGTTAATATCAAATCATTCTGTTTTCTGCTATATTTAATCTCCCTTATTATCTTATCAGGTGTTAACTATATATAATCGTAAAGTCAACAAAACTGTGGTATTCAAGTTTTTTGTGATTGTGTTTGTGTAAATTTTTACTAATTATAATATGATGAGGAGGGCACATCATTGTGATAAAAGCTAGTTTGTTTTTGGTACATAGGCCATATATATACTCCAGGTGTTATTTGAAATTCCTTTTGCCTTCAAAGCTATTATGAACATTGGACTAGTGTGTTATATTTACCTCTGTAATACTGTTTTCATCTTTATATTTATATCCACCTTGTCCTCTCTGTAAGTATACAGTATGAGCCATCTGGAGGACAAAAATGATTCTAAACATCTGAACAAGAGCAGTATTTCTACTACAAACCTTGTCAAAACAATGTTAGTTCTTAGTGTACTATATATAATCTTGCATATTTGTGAATAAATGATGATTGTCAATGAATGTTGCAAAGAGAATCTGTATATCGAAGCAATTAGCCATTAAATGTTTGGTGTTAATTTTGGGCTGGTTTTGCAACCGCTAAGTCAAGTTATGGTATGAAAACCAATTTTAGTTCCCTGTTCTTTCCTTTGCAACCTTTTTGCATTGACAATTGGCACATGTAATAAGACAAAAAAAGAGAGGCATCTGCTTTCTGATAAAAAAACAAAGCTTAGATATAGTAAGGAATGTGCAACTGACATATGGTGTTTCAAATCAGCTAAAACAACATTTGCCAAATGCTCAGAGTAACATGCTTTTCATGTTTAATTTCTTGGTTACAGACTATCGATAAGCAGCCTCTGTTGGATTCTGGTATTTTGTGCTGCCTTATATATATCCTCAATTCCCTATTGAGTCCTGATGAATCCTCCCAAAAATCCTCTCCTGTTGGCCAAGAAGTTTCAACCAGTGAGAAGAGTAAAGATTGGGGTCCTATGCTATCACGGCGCCTTGAGGTAATACCAGTCTCGTGGTTCTTATATAAAGAGGATTTCCTTTGCATTATTTTTTAAAGAACTCGACGCAAGGGGAGAGAATCCCGAAGGCATTGCATTTAAGGTCGAGAAAAGGCCCTGAAAGCTGGCACTTACCTGTATGGGAACATTGTTGTCACAGGCTGTCTTAACACTTACTTTTGGGGAATACACAGCGAGGTACCTTTTTTTTGGGTGAGAACCAGGTTTTGAGCCCTGGTTGGTAGCCTCACAACTGGAGGACTTACCACCGTCCACTGTGCATAAGCACGTTCTCACCTTTGCAATATCATATACTACCTCCTTTTTTAATAAATAGCGCCGTTGATTTTTGGCATATCGTTTGACCATTCGTCTCATTTAAAAATTGAGTATAAATATGCAGAAATACAAGTCATGCTTAAGTTTTCTTTAATGATAAAACAGGTCATAACAAAATAAATGACATTGAATAAGATGAAAGGTTGAATGTCATGCCAAAAGTCAATGGCATCATCTACTGAAAAACGGAGGGAGGAGTTGTTAACTTATTCTGATGCAAAATCACAACTTGTTAATACTTTATCCATTGAACTTCACATAGTGCCATGCTGGAGTATCCATCTGAACTAATACAAGGCATTCGTTTTATGCCAAACCTGCATTATGTGATATGTTAAACCTTCTTAATTTCTTTGCCTGGTTAATTTGAGTTTTGATTTTTTCCCCTTGTTTTTTGCTCTATGGAGATCGAGGCAAGTGTAGTACATACAATGAAGGCACTAGCGAGCCATCCATCTGCTGCACCAAGCCTAATTGAAGATGATGCTCTACAAGTTCTATTCCACATGGTTGCAAATGGTTCCCTGACCGTGTTCTCTCAATTTAGGGAGGGTCTTGTTCCAATTCACACAATTCAGCTTCATCGCCACGCAATGCAGGTAAGTTGATATGATGCAACATTTTTTGTGGATACCTGACTTCCTGCCACACCGTAAGTTCCTAATATATTTATTCCATAACTGAGCAGGTTCTTGGTCTCCTTCTTGCGAATGACAATGGGACTTCAGCAAACTATATAAGGAAGCATCAGTTGGTACATTCTTTATCTCTTCTTCATTGTGGGTTGAAATATTTTGATCTTGTTCTTCTGTTTTTAGCAATTGTATCTTAGTAGTTATTAGGGCTCCTTGACTCCATACTCAATGTAAAAATGTGTCTGTACTGAGCTTTCTTGGCAAATAATAGAACTCCTGTAGAGCAATTAATACCTTTTTATTGAATTATCTAGAGTATTTCATTTTGGTATAGTTATCTCTCTCTCTCTCTCTCTCTCTCTTTTTGTGTGTTTGGAACATCTACTCTTTTGCACTATTGCTAATAAGTCCTATGCCTTTTAGATTAAAGTTCTCCTTATGGCCGTGAAAGATTTCAATCCGCAGAATGGTGATGCTGCTTACACCATGGGCATTGTGGATCTCTTACTTGAATGTGTTGAGCTATCTTACAGGCCTGGTAAACATGGACAGACTTTTGCCATTCAGATACATTTCATCTTGATATTTTTTCAATGTGTACATAATTCATGGTCAGCTACTCAGCTATAGCGTTTGCTAATATTTCAATATATGGTTAATATTGCAGAAGCTGGATCTGTTAGGCTCAGGGAAGATATACATAATGCTCATGGCTATCAGTTCCTTGTTCAGTTTGCTCTTACACTATGTAGCTTACATAAGAACCAGGTTCTCCAATCTTCACCCAAGTTAGCATCTGAGGATGGAGTGAATCCTCCTCACAGATCAGAACAAGATACATTCACATCCGATCTTTCACCACAGCTATCAAGATTGCTTGATGTTCTTGTAAATTTGTCGCAAACTGGACTGTCTGAAAATTATGTTGGTAAAAGTATGAAATCTTCTCATGGGAAGGGAACAGGCCACAACAGAAGCCGGACTCCATCTGTTGACAAGTTCGCAGATGAGATTTTGGAGATTAGCAGTCCCAAAGTAAAAGATCTTGAGGCCATTCAGATGCTACAGGATATATTTCTGAAGGCAGACAACTTGGAAGTGCAAGCTGAAGTTTTAAATAGAATGTTCAAGATTTTCTCAAGTCATCTTGAGAATTACAAGCTATGTCAACAACTGCGAACTGTGCCTCTTTTTATCCTAAACATGGGTGGCTTCCCTCCAGCACTTCAAGAGGTCATCTTAAAAATTTTAGAATATGCGGTCACTGTTGTAAACTGCATCCCAGAGCAGGAGTTGTTATCACTCTGTTGCTTACTGCAGCAACCAATTTCTACCAGTCTTAAGCATACAATACTCTCTTTCTTTGTGAAGCTCCTTTCCTTTGATCAGCAGTACAAAAAGGTTCTCAGGGAAGTAGGTGTACTTGGAGCGTTGTTAGATGACCTGAAACAGAACAAGCTTTTTTTCGGAGAGGAGACACAAAACAGGACCCCTAATTCTGCACAGAGGATGTCCAGTGCAAGTAGTTTTCGAAAAACCGTGGATAACAAAGATGCGATTCTTTCTCCAAAGCTAATGGCTTCTGGTTCCACCAAATTTCCCATGTTTGAAGATGAAGGGACAATAACTGTTGCTTGGGATTGTCTTTTTTATCTGCTGAAGAGAGCTGAGCCTAATCAACAAACTTTCAGATCTTCTAATGGCGTCAATACGATTCTTCCTTTCTTGGTATCTGAAAGCCACAGATCTGGGGTATTACGGCTATTGTCTTGCCTGATAATCGAAGATTCTCTTCAGGTTTGTGTTAGAACCTGACTCCCATGAAATACATAGTCATTTTTAATCACGAATCATCTTAGTTTAGGGCATAAAATGCCAAGTTCATGGGAGTGAATGACCCTTAAAAACCTTAAGGGTCTATTTCCCCTATGATTTGTTAATTTTAATGATGCTTAAAAATTGAATTTCACGAGCACCATGTGAGCTATGACTCCTTTGACATTGTTTTCAGGCTCATCCAGAGGAAATAGGGTCCCTGATAGAAATCTTGAAGAGTGGGATGGTATCAACTTCGTCAGGTTCTCAACAGAAACTTGACAATGATGCGAAGTGTGACACTTTTGGCGCTTTGTGGCGTATTCTTGGGGCAAACAGTTCAGCTCAAAGAATTTTTGGAGAAGCCACTGGGTTTTCCCTGCTACTAACAACGCTTCACAGTTTCCAGAATGACAGTGAAAACGAGGAGACTGAATCATCTTTGCTTACTCATATGAAGATCTTTGGTTTTCTAATGCGAGCTATGACAGCTGCAGTATACAGCAATCCTGTTAATAGGATAAGACTGCATACAATCCTGTCTTCCAACACTTTCTATGATCTTCTGTCTGAATCTGGGTTGCTCTGTGTGGATTGTGAGAAGCATGTTATCTTGCTTTTGCTTGAGCTTGCACTTGAGGTTGTTCTTCCTCCCACTAGTAACCTGCAGGTAGAGAGCATTTCATCTGAAAACCCAGAGGATGAATCAGGTTTCTTGTCTGCAACCTCATTTGGACTATCAAGGCTTGACAAGGAGCGTATATATAATGCTAGTGCTGTAGTTGTTTTGATCCGCTCTTTGCTAGTATTTACACCTAAAGTTCAACTCGAGCTGCTGAGATTCATTGAGAAGCTAGCAAATGCTGGTCCCTTCAACCAGGAGAATTTAACTTCTGTAGGTATGGACAGCAATTATTTTGTCACCTCTGTTTCCTTTACTTTAGTTGGCGAGTTTGCCTTATGTTATTCTTGCCCTTTTTGTTATACAGGATGTGTTGGTCTTCTACTCGAGACAATCAACCCATTTTTGGAGGGCTCATCTCCTATCCTTAATCACGCTTTGAGAATTGTTGAAGTTCTGGGTGCTTACAGGTTAGTTATATTTGATGGTTAATTTTATATAGAAGCTTGCCTTGTTAGTTGTGGTACATGTTATGTTTTTTCTTTGTCAGGCTGTCTTCTTCTGAACTAAGACTTCTGGTGAGGTATATACTTCAGCTGAAAGTGAAGTGTTCTGGTCATCTTTTTGTTAATATGATGGACAAGTTAATCCAAATTGAAGATGTCAGACAAGGAAGTATTTCTCTAGCCCCTTTCATTGAGTTGGACATGAGCAAAGCTGGTCATTCATCTATTCAAGTTTCATTAGGAGAGAGGACATGGCCACCTGTTTCTGGATACTCTTTCGTTTGCTGGTTCCAATTTCAGAACTTCTTTAGAAGCCATCCTAAAGAAGCAGAAAAAACATCAAAAGGGTCTTATAGTAAAAGGAACGGACAATTTATGCGCATCTTTTCTGTAGGTGCAGTTGATGATGCCAACACTCTGTATGCAGAACTTTATCTCCATGACAATGGTGTTTTTACCATTGCAACAAGCAATTCAAGTTCATTATCATTTCCAGGCATTGAGATGGAAGAAGGGAAATGGCATCATCTTGCAGTTGTACATAGCAAACCAAATGCATTAGCTGGCCTCTTTCAATCAAGTGTGGCCAGTCTATATCTTGATGGAAAGTTGAGGCACACCGGCAAACTTGGATACTCTCCATCCCCATTTGGTAAATCCTTGCAAGTAACACTTGGTACACCTGCTATCCGAGCCAAAGTTTCAGACCTATCATGGCGGCTTCGGTGTTGTTATCTTTTTGAGGAAGTCTTAACACCTGGCAGCATTTGCTTCATGTATATTCTTGGACAAGGTTACAGGGGATTGTTCCAGGACACTGATCTTCTGAGATTTGTCCCTAACTGGGCCTGTGGTGGGGAGGTGATGGCAATTCTTGATTCATTGGAATTGGAAGTAATTGCACCTTCAGGCAGCCAGCGTGTTGATAGCGCAATGAAACAAGGGAACTCTAGACTTGAGAGCAGTGGAATCGTTTGGGATATGGAAAGGTTAAGAAATCTTTCCTTACAACTGTCCGGGAAGAAGCTAATATTTGCATTTGATGGGACTTCATCAGATGCTTTTCGAGCATCTGGGACTTTGTCCTTGCTGAACCTTGTTGATCCAACTTCTGCTGCTGCATCCCCAATAGGAGGTGATTGAACTTCTAGCTATTTTTATTTAAACTTTTTTCTCTTGGAAGATGTCAATATTCACTATGTTCTTTGAAATGACAGGTATACCGCGGTATGGGCGCCTAAGTGGGGATGTTTATGTGTGTAACCAGTGCACAATTGGTGACACTGTTCAAACAGTTGGCGGGATTCCTGTTGTTCTTGCTCTTGTGGAAGCCGCTGAAACTAGGGATATGCTGCACATGGCACTAGAACTGCTTGCACTATCTCTTCAACAGAGCCATCAAAATGTGAAGGACATGCAGTCCTTGAGGGGTTATCATCTTCTTGCACTTTTTCTGCATAGGAGAATGTCATTATTTGACATGCAGTCTCTTGATATCTTTTTCCGTATTGCTGCTTGTGGAGCTTCATTTCCTGAGCCACAAAAGTCAAATATGAACCGAACAGCAAGCTATGCATCTGGAATCTCCCCAGAGTCCAGTCTTGATGATCTTACATTACCCAAGTTTGGTGATGATATGTCTTCTATTGGATCACATGGAGATCTAGATGATTTTTCAGCACAAAAGGATTCTTTTAGCCATCTGTCTGAGCTTGAGAATGCCGACTTAGCTGGGGAGACTTCTGAGTTTATAGTCTTGTCAAATGCTGATATGGTCGAACATGTTCTATTGGATTGGACCATTTGGGTTACTGCTCCTATATCAGTACAAATAACTCTCCTTGGATTTCTTGAGAGGATGGTATCAATGCATTGGTTTAGAAATCATAACCTCACAATACTGCGGCGAATTAATCTTGTACAACATCTTCTTGTCACTTTACAACGTGGTGATGTTGAAATTCCTGTCCTGGAAAAGCTAGTTGTTCTGCTTGGTGTCATCTTGGAGGATGGTTTTCTAGCTTCTGAGTTGGAGCTTGTTGTAAGATTCGTAATCATGACATTTGATCCTCCAGAACTTACACCAAACCGCCAGATTGTTCGGGAGGCCATGGGAAAGCATGTCATTGTGAGGAACATGTTACTAGAAATGCTTATTGATCTACAAGTAACCATAAATGCTGAAGATATGCTGGAGCAATGGCACAAAGTTGTTTCGTCCAGATTAGTCACATATTTCCTTGATGAAGCTGTGCACCCAACAAGTATGAGATGGATCATGACTCTCTTAGGAGTTTGCCTTACATCCTCTGCCACTTTTGCTCTAAAGTTCCGTACAAGTGGAGGTTTCCAAGGGTTGAATCATGTGCTTCCAAGCTTCTATGATTCCCCTGAAATATATTATATACTCTTCTGTCTGATTTTTGGAAAGCCTGTTTTTCCTCGAGTACCAGAGGTCCGCATGCTTGATTTCCATTCTCTTATGCCTAGTGATGAAAACTGCGGAGAATTGAAGTTTGTAGATCTATTGGATACTATCATTGCAATGACAAAAGCTACATTTGATTCATTGATTATGAAGTCTATGCTTGCACATCAGAATAATAATCTTTCACACCTTAATGGCACCTTAGTTGCGGATCTTGTGGAATCGACACCAGACATGGGAGGTGATCTTCAGGGAGAAGCCTTGATGCATAAGACATATGCAGCTAGGTTAATGGGTGGTGAAGCTGCAGCACCTGCTGTTGCTACTTCAATACTGCGGTTCATGGTTGATTTGACAAAAATGTGCCCACCATTCTCTGCTGTTTGCAGGCGGCATGATTTCCTAGAGAGCTGCGTTGACCTATATTTCTCTTGTGTAAGGTTCGTATGGTGTGCATATGTTAAGTTATGTGATGCTCTAGATGTTTAGGCTAAAACCTTTTTATTCTGCAGGTCTGATTGTGCCGTGAAGATGGCGAAGGACCTAACATCTGCGGCAACAGATGAGAAGTGTATGCATGATGATGACAACGAAAGTCTAAAAGATACTTTTTCGAATTTGCCACAGGATCAGGAACAATCTGCCAAAACTTTTAGCATTGCAAGTTTTCCCCAGGAGCAGAAAAGTTCGAGCTCAGGAAGTAGTGGCATGCATAACTCTTTTGAAACTGCTGAAGTAAAAGCAGACAACTCTTCCAATCAGGCATCGAGCACCACGTTTTTGAATGGACAAGCAAACCAAGTGGTTCAGAGTGCTCATGATCAAGGACAGATGTCAGCCCCAAGTTCAAATGGCATTGCTGATTCCCACCAACCAGCTGATTCACCCACTTCAGCTTCTATGAACAATATTGGGTCTCCTGTTTTATCTGAGAGATCAGCTCACAAAGCAGCAAGTACCCCTACTGCGTCTCCGATGGCTCCATTTGCATCTTGGCCTGGCAGTGCAGGATCATACAGCGATGGTAGGCAGCTAACAGCCTCTCCATCCATGTCTTCAACTATATCTGGGATTGACCTCGATTCATCCCCTGATCTGAAGACAAACATTCAGGGGTCACCTGCAGTGAACACACTTTTCCCAATTAATTCGAAGCTTTTGCTTGACATAGATGATTTAGGTTATGGGGGTGGTCCTTGCTCTGCAGGAGCCACTGCTGTTCTTGATTTCATTGCTCAAATCCTTGCTGATATTATCTCAGAACAGCTCAAAGCAACACTCTTTATTGAGAGCATCCTGGAGTGTGTGCCTCTGTTTGTAGATATCGATTCTGCTTTGGTTTTTCAAGGTTTGTGTCTAAGCAGACTGATGAACTTCCTTGAAAGAAAACTCTTACTTGATGATGAAGAAGATGGGAAGAAACTTGACAAGAGCCGCTGGTCTGCAAATTTGGACCCACTTTGCTGGATGATTGTTGATCGTGTATACATGGGCTGCTTTCCAACCCCAGTCGGTGTGCTACGTACGCTAGAATTTTTAATGTCCATGTTGCAGCTTTCTAATAAAGATGGCCGTATTGAAGATGCAGTACCTTCAGGTAAAGGTATTCTATCCATTGCTCGAGGAGGCAGGCAACTTGATCCTTACATCCACGCCATATTGAAGAACACTAACCGGATGGTAATGTATTGTTTCTTGCCAACATTCCTTAAGAATATGGGGGAGGATGACTTGCTTGCAAATCTGGCTTTCCTAACAGAAACTGGAAGAAGTTTAGGTGTTTTTAAACCTTCCCAGGAAGATTATACTGTTGATATCTGTACCGTTCTTCAGCTTCTGATTGCCAACAAGAGGCTGGTGCTGTGTCCAAGCAATGTTGATAATGATCTAATGTGTTGTTTCTGCATAAATTTAATGGCACTTCTTCGTGACAAGAGGTTAACTGCACAAAATTTAGCAGTGGATTTACTTAAATACTTGGTAGTGCATCGGCGTCCGTCTCTTGAGGACCTCCTAGTTAGTAAGCCTAACCAAGGGCAACAGATGGATATCTTGCATGGAGGGCTCGACAAACTACTGACTGGAAGTACAACAGCGTTTTTTGAATGGCTCCAGAGTTCTCAGCAGACAATAAGTAAAGTGTTAGACCAGTGCGCTTTAATAATGTGGGTTCAATATATTACTGGCTCAGCAAAATTTCCTGGGGTGAGAATAAAAGGCATGGAGGTCAGGCGCAAGAAAGATATGGGACGAAAATTACGTGAAATTGCAAAACTAGATTCAAGGCACTGGGAGCAGATAAATGAACGGAGGTACAATCTTGATTTGGTTCGTGATGTAATGTCTACAGAGCTAAGAGCGATTCGTCAAGACAAATATGGATGGATACTGCATGGAGAAAGTGAGTGGCAAAGCCAGCTCCAACAGCTTGTACATGAAAGAGGCATTTTCCCTGTGCGGCAATTATCGACAGAGCCTGCATGGCAGCTGTGCGCTGTTGAAGGACCGTACAGAATGCGGAAGAAACTTGAACCGTCCAAATTTAAGATAGATACTATTCATAATGTTCTAGCCAGCAACCTTGGGTTAGATGATGTTAAGATTACCAAGAAAGAGGATGGGCACATGGTGATGACATCTGGATCAGATACAATGTCAGGCTTGAATCTTTTGACCTATGACACAGAACGGAAGGATCTTGATGCTGCTGATTTTGCATCGTTCAAAGATGAAGATGACATATTCAAAGGAGGAAGCACAGTGTCACCTCCAATTGGCTGGACTGATGATAAAAGCAGCATTAACGAACAAAGTCTTCACTCTGCAACAGAACATGGAGCGAAATCAAGTTCCTTTTCTTATCACATGACAGAGAGTGTCCACGGTAAATCTGAATTTAATTCACCTAGACGGGCACCTTCAGTTAAGGGCACCGATACAAGAACCTCAGAGGATAAATCGGAAAAGGAGTTGCTTGACAATGGAGAGTATCTTATCAGACCTTATCTGGAACCTTCCGAAAAAATAAGGCATAAGTACAATTGTGAACGGGTTGCTGGTCTTGACAAGCATGATGGAATATTTTTAATTGGAGAACTTAGCTTATACATCATTGAGAACTTCTACATTGATGATTCCAATTGCATTTACGAAAAAGGCAATGAAGATGAGCTATCTGTCATCGATCAAGCTTTAGGTGTAAAAAAGGATGTATTGGGAAGCTGTGATTCTCACCAAAAATCACCATCTACGTGGGGTGCAACAGCAAAAGTTTTGCTTGGTGGCAGAGCATGGGCATACAATGGAGGTGCTTGGGGTAAGGAGAAGCTTTGCAGTAGCAGCAATTTGCCTCATCCATGGCATATGTGGAAGCTTGATAGCGTCCATGAGCTCCTAAAGCGTGATTATCAGCTTCGCCCTGTTGCAATTGAGATTTTCAGTATGGACGGGTGTAACGAGCTTTTAGTTTTCCACAAAAAGGAGAGGGAGGATGTTTTCAAAAATCTGACCGCCATTAACCTCCCACGAAATAGCATGTTTGTATTCTTAACTCTTTGCAAATACATACACTCAGTAATTACCATGCATGTTCAGTCATTTCTTTAGTATAAGATCTGAATGTCAGGTCCTACTATCAAGGCTATGTAGTTTTCAGAGTTGAAACCATCTAGAAATGATCCCTTGGCATAGGTTCACAACAGGTTTATGTGTTTCTTTGTCTATCCTGATAGGTTTATCACAACTGCTGAACAAGATTAGACTGGAAACTGTCTGCTTACGTCCATCAAGTACCGCTCAATGTCATTTTTTTAAAGAAAAATCTTAGCAACAAAATAGAGTAGTTTTTTTTTGGACTAACACCACAAGAAACGGGCATAATTCTGTTAAAACTAGCGAAACTGCCAGAAATATATGTAAATTTGCAATATCTTTGTTTTTTTTTATTAGTCACTTCTCACCCTTCCCTACTTAATCTGGTAATTAGCAAGTTCTAAATGATTTATCATCTATGGTGGGAACATATTGTGAGTGCAAGTATGAATTGATAGACAGACACATGAAATTAAGTCCTAAGGCCTTTATTGTACGCTGGAGGTTTCTAATTGCTCTCATGTTCTTCCTGCACATGCACAGTCAAATTTTAAGTTGCACAACTAGGCATTATTTTTTAATGATTTTTACAATACACTTTTTTTGACATTGAAGTATACTTTTACCTATCATTAACAGGTTGGACACAACAATATCAGCATCCTCAAAACAGGATAGCGGTGAGGGGAGCCGTCTTTTCAAAATAATGGCAAAATCATTTTCTAAAAGATGGCAGAGTGGAGAAATTACCAACTTCCAATATCTCATGCATCTAAATACACTTGCTGGTCGAGGATACAGTGACCTTACGCAATACCCAGTATTTCCATGGGTTCTTGCAGATTATGAGAGTGATACTTTAGATCTGAGAAACCCACAGACGTTCCGTAAGCTTGACAAACCAATGGGATGTCAAACTGAAGGGGGAGAAGAGGAATTCCGTAAGAGGTTTGTTCATCTAACATCAATGGATATACTTATTTTGTTTATTTCTTAATATAAAAGACTACGCCTTTAGGCTGTAGTATTGCTGTACATAAGATAAGAATTTGTGCATCTAACATTATCTGAAATACCTTCTTCTGTTTACTTCAGATATGATAGCTGGGATGACCCTGAAGTACCAAAGTTCCATTATGGTTCTCATTATTCAAGTGCTGGGATTGTCCTTTTCTATCTTTTAAGACTGCCTCCCTTTAGTATGGAAAATCAGAAATTACAGGGTGGACAATTTGACCATGCAGACCGTTTATTCAATAGTGTTAAAGATACATGGGTAAGTGCTGCTGGCAAGAGCAACACATCAGATGTCAAAGAATTGATTCCGGAGTTCTATTATTTGCCTGAATTTTTGGAGAACCAATTTAATCTGGACTTGGGGGAGAAACAGTCCGGAGAGAAGGTATACTACTTACACAAAAGTGCACTGAACTTTTAACTGGATGTAAATATGTAATGGCAATACTCTTAACCAAACCTATTCAAGCTGCATGTAATCTGTAAAATAATGATTTCAGGTTGGTGATGTTGTTTTGCCGCCTTGGGCTAAAGGTAGCTCCAGAGAGTTCATCAGGAAGCATCGAGAAGCCTTGGAGTCAGACTATGTATCCGAGAATCTGCATCACTGGATAGATCTTATTTTTGGATATAAGCAGAGAGGAAAGGTATAGGCCATCTCATGTTTGTGCATTCTTTATTGTTCCTAATGGTGGTGATATTGTCGTCATCATGACAACATAAATATGTTTGTCTTAAAAACGAGGGTGTTATCTTCTGTTATAGATTCGTATTCCTTCATTTCTGTGGTACTAGTGGTGGTGACGTTGCCATCGTCATGAGTCCATGACAATTCAGACATTTTTGTAGTTTTTTACAAAGGAAAATGAATTGTGTTTTTTTATAGATTGATAAATTTTGTCCTTTATAGCATCTTACCCATTCAAAACCTCTCAATAGTTTTTTCTAGGTCTTGTTCAGCATTCTAAATTTGTATCATTTTTTACTTTCTCATGGTCTTTCAACTCTGAGCATTGATTTCTACACTGTTAGCCAGAAGTATTTTACATTTGTGAATGTAAACCAGAGTGCCTTGTAAAATTGTGACACGAAACAGGGGAAGTTTTCTGCTAATCATATTTATTAACTTGTTCTAATTGTTATTTCTTTTGTATATGGCAGGCAGCTGAAGATGCTGTCAATGTCTTCTATCACTATACGTATGAAGGCAATGTTGACATAGATTCTGTATCAGATCCTACCATGAAAGCTTCTATACTGGCACAAATCAATCATTTTGGTCAGACCCCCAAACAATTATTCCAAAAACCACATCCTCAGAGACGGACTGACAGGAAGGTCCTTCCTCATCCTCTACGGTACAGCGCGTATCTTACACATCAAGAGATTCGGAAGACAACATCATCAGTTTCCCAGATTGTGACCTACAATGATAAGATCCTAATTGCTGCAGCGAACAGCTTTCTCAAGCCAGTAAATTATAATGAATATATTTCCTGGGGATTTCCTGACCGTAGTTTGAGAATATTGACCTATGATCAGGATAAACTTGTATCAACACATGAAAACCTTCATGGTGGTAGTCAGATTCAGTGCACTGGAGTTAGCCATGACGGCAACATTCTCACAACAGGTGGTGATGATGGTGTAGTTGCAGTATGGAGATTTTTCAAAGATGGCACTCGTCGTCTCCTGAGAATGGAGAAAGCTCTGTGCGC
This sequence comes from Oryza meridionalis, assembly GCA_000338895.3. Taxonomy (NCBI): domain Eukaryota; kingdom Viridiplantae; phylum Streptophyta; class Magnoliopsida; order Poales; family Poaceae; genus Oryza; species Oryza meridionalis. The sequence goes on along the minus strand of CM002526.2, from coordinate 34,801,755 downwards.
TCACACTGCCAAGATAACATGTATCTATGTGAGCCAGCCTTACTCATTAATTGTCTCTGGCTCTGATGACTGTTCAGTGATCTTGTGGGACCTGACAAGCCTGGCCTTTGTGAAGCAGCTGCCAAGGTTCCCAGCATCAGTGTCTGCGTTACATGTGAACAATCTCACTGGTGAGATCCTGACTGGTGCCGGTGTTCTTTTTGCTGTTTGGAGCGTCAACGGAGACTGTCTTGCTGTGGTTAACACCTCTCAGCTTCCTTCGGATCTCATCTTGTCTGTGGCAAGCACTACAAACTCGGACTGGCAGGACACAAACTGGTACGTGACAGGTCATCAAAGCGGTGCTGTGAAGGTATGGAAGATGGTGCACTACACGTCTGATGAGGCAGCAAACAGCAAGAGCAAATCTCCACCGGCCACCCTTGGAGGGATGAGCTTGAATGGCCAGACTCAGGAGTACAGGCTACTTCTTCAGAAGGTGCTCAAGGCTCACAAGCACCCGGTCACTGCCCTTTGTCTTCCACCCGACCTGAAGCAGCTTCTGAGCGGGGATGCCAGTGGCCACTTGTTCTCATGGTCACTAAAAGATGATAGCTTTAAGGTTTCATAGCAACAGCTCAACAGAGGATAGTCAGGATTCACCTGCACATATAGAGAGCCGTAGTTAAGTCATATACCTCTGGTTCCTTTCTCACCCAGAATCTGACAAGCACCTGCTTGTGCTGCCAAAGAAAGAACTCAGAGTTGGCCTCGGCATGCAGAAACATTCTACAAGATGGTTGGCCCAGGCCCCAGCCCATTCAGCAAAATCTGGGATGAATACACAGTACAACAGAAACACACTGGAAGGGATAAAATGGAGATGGCGTTGTGCTGACATTAAAATCTTATTATACTGTGAATTATCTACCGGTTCTACCTCATCTTCTTGTTTTTTCATGAGAGGATTCGTGCGGGGTAGCAACCAGCGTGTGTAAAGTTTGTATAGGATGCTTTTGGTTAGTAGCGGTGAGGGGACGATGGTGATGATGTTGTACGGTGAAGATGTTATTTTTCGTCTTGGGGATGTAAGGAAAGGGGTGTTAGGTTCCTCTTCTTTTTCTGTTTTGTTTCTCTATTTTGTCCCCAGAAGTGGTGGTGTTCATTCATTGACTGGGTGTAATTTGAGCACCCTTCTGTTCACTTCAGTTCATTTGCACATACATGCAAGAGATTTTGTTCAACGCAGTGGTGCACCTTATCCATGGACCATGTATCTCACTCGGAAGTCTCATCTGTTGATGCTGCTACACTAATTAATTAAGCATTAATCATGGGAAGAGTAACGATAGTCTTCACCAATCTCCTTGGGACACGTTTGTGTCGGTGGCCACTGTAGTACATGGCGAACAGCAAACTACTAGTACAGCGATCTAGAAAATCCTAAATCATGTGGTTCCTGTACAGTATATTGGTGAGAAAGCACGATAAGGATAATGACGAATCCGTGATGAATCCTGAGACGTAGACTTTGACCATTAAGCTTTGAAATAATGGCTTTCTTTAATTTCCCTTTGCTGGCAAAGCTTAATCTACGCCAATCTGCAGGATATTCGCAGCCATTTACGCTTTCCACGTCAGTGCATGATGGAGTATTCTACGCACGGGATGTATTAAAATTGGATAAGCATAACTGATAAATTGTTTGTTCACCGAAATTACCAAACTGTCCTTTCAACGCAATTTATAAACACCCTAGTGCCGTATAAGCGCCCATATATCTAATTTTTGAACAAATCACTGTTTTTTCACTCCTTATTTTTTAATATATTTCACTCTGTCTCTTTTCTTCAAAAATCATGATGTGCACATGTTTTTCATACATAATATTTTTAGTACAGGTAAAAGTGAAAAAGACTCCCACTTGCATTTGCATCTAGAAAGCATGATAAAACCATCGGCGGCACAACAAAAATCAACCCAATTTATCTGACCCAAAAAAAATCTGACCAAACCGACCAAAGGGCAAAATGGGAACAAAAAAAAACTCTCTATAAATGTTGACTCCAGGCAATCAGCGTGGCCGCGTCACAGCACACAGACATCGGCGAAGCAAAGCGCACCACGCACACGGAAAGAGAGAAGAGGAGAGAGGTCACATCGCGGCGGCGGCGAGGATGTTGGCGGTGTTCGATCCGACGGTGGCCAAGTGCCCGGAGGGCCTCCGGAGCCCGCCGGTGGCCGGCGGCGCCGCGGCGGCCGGCGGCGTGGGCGCGCTGATGAAGGGCTTCGCCGGAGCGCACGCCGACGCGGTCACCGTCAGCCTGGGCCCCGCCGGCGCCCTCGCCTACTCGGCGGCCAACCAGAGCCCCCTCGTCCCCAGGTGTTTGCTCTGTTCTTGGCTCCTCTCGCTGATTAGCTGGGGGAACCGATGCTCGTAGCGCGTTCTTGGGATGCAAAAAAAAAAATGCGAGTCTTTTTTGGCCGTTCGGCACTTAAGCCCGAGATTTGGTGATGCGGCTGTTTCCTCTGAGGTTGGAACGATGAAATTTTGGGAGATCTCCATTTCTTTTGTTTTCTTGGGGCTAGCCAGTGTAGGCAGTGGCCATGGAATTTTTTTTCTTGGGGTTTTCTATGGGGATTTTATCTTATGGGAAAAAAATCATGCTATTTTAGTTCGGCCTTGTGTTTTGCGAAAATTTAGGGGCTCTTTGTAAGTATCAAAATGAATTGAGTTTGATTTGATGTTCGTTTGGTGTCGGCCGCGTGGTCGATCGGCATGTCCGCATGTGGTGTGATCTCGAGTCTTTCTTGGATAAAGTTGGGAGATTTCTGCACCTTAAAGTTAGGTGAGGCTCGTCGAGCTAATAGTTGCTTAGATCTGCACGAAAAGTTAGGGGATAGGACCATTATGATGAGTGGAACGGGTATATATGGTCAACCATTCTTTCGTACCATTCCATCCTGCAAAATTTAGACAATATTTTTATTTTTTTAGTCAAGTTCGTTTCTTCATGTGGATGCATTTTGTTCATGGCTATACCGTAATTTTATTTGATCAGTTGAGTACCAGTACGTTGTGAATCAATGGCATATTAGCCGATCAAACAATTTAGTGAATTCCGCATAAAACTTGATGAAAAATTAGTAAGATCAAGCTTACCCATGCTAATCTGAAACTACCATGATATGGGAGCCTTGGCTGAACCTTTTCATAGACAGATATGTCCATTCCTATCCACCCAATTCTTTGTGTAGCATCGGATGTTTCAACATTTTTATACATGTCGCTATAGCTTAGATATTCAACAGAAGAAAAAGAAACAATCCAGAATGTGTGGTACCACATGTCCATTGTTGACATGTTTGTATTACATGTCAATTTGGTACTTGTTAAACAATTGTTCCTTGTCATCCAATAGGGATGATGGTGATCAGTTATGTTTTTTATTGGGTAGTAACACGTCATTTACAGCAAAGAGCAAACGTGGACGTTTGTGGCTAGTCTGCAGTTGAGTTTTGAGTCACCCTAAAATAACCCAAAGTGCATGGCAAATTGTCTTTATATAGAAAGCGATTTTAACTTAAAATAACATGTGACCGGTTGTACTTGGGTAACCTATTAGACTTCTCTGTTGCAAATTTGTAATATTCCAGCATCATGGTTTTGTGGTGTTCGAACTTTGAAGCATTTCTCTGTTGCTGTTGTGAAATAGAAACGTTGTGTTAGAGGAAATATTTCAGATGACAGCGTGCATTCGTTTGGCATGTGGTCATTCTAATAAATAGCAGTAACATGGAATTCCTTTTCACCATGAGAATGGTGCATTGCAATTTGTAATTATTGTTACTGGCAACTCTTCTGTTATCCTCAACTCTCTACAATTTCCTGAATTATGTTTAGTAACTCTGGATTTGTGCTCAGGTTGTTTGGTGCTGTGAATGACATATTCTGCCTGTTCCAAGGACACATTGAGAACATTGCCAGTCTGAAGCAACACTATGGTCTGAGCAAGACAGCAACTGAGGTTACCATCCTGATTGAGGCCTACAGGACCCTCAGGGACAGGGGCCCTCTCCCAGCCAGCCAGGTCGTGAGAGATCTCAGCGGGAAGTTCGCGTTCATCCTCTATGACACGCTGTCAAAATCCACCTTCGTTGCTGCGGTAAGTACATCATCTCTCTTTCCTGAGGCACGTACTTCTGCTCTCAGGGCTGTGGTTCTGATCGCATGTCTCTGCTCAGGATGCTGATGGTAGCATTCCTTTCTTCTGGGGTGTTGACTCCGAGAACCACCTTGTGTTCTCTGACAATGTTGACCTTCTCAAGGCATCCTGCGGGAACTCGTTCGCGCCATTCCCCAAAGGTAAACTGTGATGACCGATATCGGTATCGGGCCTTTCTTCTCATTGTTTCACCAGAATTCAGCTGAAGTGCTCCACTCTCTCACTCACACCGTCATTTGCGATTGTTCGTCAGGCTGCTTCTACACCACCTCTGGAGGGCTGCAGAGCTTCGAGCACCCGCTGAACGAGCTGAAGCCCGTGCCACGGGTTGACAGCCAGGGCCAGATGTGCGGCTCCAACTACAAGGTCGACAGCGAGGCCAAGAAGGACTCCGGGATCCCTCGGGTCGGCAGCGCCGCCGACTGGTCCAACCATTTCTGAGGCAAAGACACCATTGAGATGGCTTCCATTTTACCATTTCTGCATTTCCGGCTGTGAACTCTGCCCTGTATGTCTGATGCTGAAGTACTCAAGAACCACTCCTGAGACGACGCGCTAGGTTTTACTTTCAGGCGTCCGTAAAACTCTTCTGCAAACATTCAGAGCATTGCTATCATTCTACTCTACGTCATAGTACTGAATACTGATACTTATGTTATCTGATGATACCACGTTGTGGTAGAGGTCTATCTCTCGTGTTCTGATAAATAAAGCTCAATGAAATCTTCACATATATGGCACTGTTGTAATGCTGTTCTATGGCATTCTATCTACATGGTGTATTGTGCTGTTGTGATGATTGATGATAGCCTGCAAGAATTTTATGAAGAATTCTACCTTCACTTTGTAAAGAAAGCACGGCTTTTGTTGATTTTCAAGAATTCAACTTCACCGTACAGCAGATCACACTAGAAGGGCCTAAATGGGCCCAAATGCAGAGACGTAAGACAAAGTTTAAATGGGCCTCAATTCCGGCCCATATAAGAGAAAGTTAAGGAGCTGGAAAAAGTACACCCAAGGTCCCTCAACTTGTCATCGTGATACGAAATCGTTGCCCAATCACAAAACTAGATACCAGACGTTCCTCAACTAACGCTTTAGATCCCTCTGTGATTTTGATCCCGATTTTATCTGATGTGACAGCTGAGTTAGCATAGGACCCACGTAGGTCCCACATGTCAGGCTATCCATGTCAGCCTCTTCTCTCTTCCCCATCCTCTCCCTCATCTCTCTCTCACTTTTCTCCTCTTGTCCGACGGAGCAAGCGAGCCGTCGCTCGGTGGCAACGATGCGGGAGAAGGGGAGTGCGTCACCGATGCAGTGTGCACGGCAGGCCCGGCGGGGGAGGAGCGCGGCGGTGGCTCCTGGGAAACGCGGCCTCGAGCTCACGCCCACGCGCTTCAACCGTGCCGGTCCCAGGAGGCTGTCGTCTCCGATGATGGCGACGGCGGCGACGATGGAGACGCGCTACCACCGCCGACAACGACGGAGCCGCTCCGACGAGCTACCACCGACAGCAACGACGGAGCCGCGCCCGCGCGCTCCTGATTCCTGAAGGCGGTGCCTGCTTCGTCGCCCGTCACCTGATTCCAGAACCGATGGCTGCGGCGACGGCAGCCGTGCAGCAGCTGGCCGCGGACGGTGAAGGTGACGGCGCAGGCGCCCACGCCACGGCCCGCGCGTAGCCGTCGGCGGCGTAGCCGGCGTTGAGCTCGTTGCAGCAGCCGACGATGTGGAGGCCGGGCTCGGCGATGAGGTGGTCGAGAAGCGTGAGGTTCAAGTCCCCGGGCACGGCGAAGACGTCGCTGACGCCCACCTGCACGAGGCGGTGCGCTAGGTGGTGGCCGAGTGTGGTGTCGCCGGAGGCAGCGGACGGCACCACCGCCTCCTCGGGAGATCCTCCTCCGCCGGTGGTCTCCATTGTCCTTGTTAATTCGATCGATCGATCGATCTTAATTACTCCGCATGCGGGCGTATATATATGCATGATGAAGAGATGATGTGCGTGGTGGCTGTTGTAAATATGTGGTTGTCGATCGATCTTAATTACTTCGCATGCGGGATTTTTCGCCGCCGCTGTCCTCATCCGCTCCCGCCGCTCCTTCGATGGTGCCCGCAACGACGGTACCGGCTCCAGGAGGTTGTCGCCGACGGCGGCGGCGGCAACGACGACGAAGACGCACCGACGCGCTACATCCGCCGTCGCCGCTGACGAAGCTGCTCCTGAGCAAACGTGCTACCGCCGTCGCCGCCGACGCGCAGACGCGCTACCGCCGCTGCTGCCGACACGCTACAGTCGTCGCCGCTGACGGAGCCGCCCCTGGGCAGACGCGCTACCGCCACCGCCGTCGACAGAGCCGACGACTCGTGTGTGTAGGAGAGAGGAAGAGAGGAGGAAGGGAGACGAGGCTGATATGGATAGTCTGACATGTGGGGCTCACGTGAGTGCTACGCTGACTCAGCCGTCATGTCCGATAAAATCGGGATCAAAACCACCGAGAAATCTAAAGCGAATTGATGGACGCCCGGTATCTGGTTTTGCGATTGGGGGACGATTCTGCATCTCGATGACTAGTTGAGGGACCTGGGGTGCACTTTTTTCCTTAAGGAGCTAGATGGGCCCAAATTGGTCGGCCCATACTGGCCCACCAACCTCGTCTTCTCGGACTCCGCATCCCCACCAACGCGCTCTTCTTCAGTTCTCCTCCCGCAGTTTCCATTCACAACCAAAACAAGCCAAAAAAAAATTGAAGTTTTTTCACATTAACTTTATTATTCCCCCCCTCCCCCTTCTCCTTCCATCCCCTTCTTCCCGTGTACGAAACCCTAGGTGGCGACGCGGCCGCCCAAAACCCCGCCGCGTCGGCCCCCGGATGGCCCCCGCCGCGGCGGACCCCGACGCCGACGACCCCCCCGCGCGCAGATCCGACGCCACCGACGTCGCCGGCAACACCTGGGACCTCGCCGCCGCGCTGCCGCCCCCGCCGCCCGCGGCGAGGGGCGGCGGCGAGGTCTACATCTACCGCAACACGTACAACCTCGTCCCCCGCTCCATCGGCGGGTGCCGCGGGAGCGTCAGGTCGCTCAAGTTCTTCGGCAACGATGTGGAGGTGCTCCCGCCGGAGGCCGGCGAGCTGGACCAGCTCGAGAGCCTGCAGGTGAAGGTGTCCGCGCCTAGGGTCTCCGGGGCGCCGCTCCGCCGGATGCGGGCGCTCAAGGAGCTCGAGCTCTCCATGGTCCCGCCCAGGCCGTCCGCGTGCTCCATACTGGTCGAGGTCGCCGCGCTCAAGTGCCTCACCAAGCTAACAATCTGCCATTTCTCCATTAGGTATGTTCAGGCCAGTGGCCTAATTGGTCCGGGCGGTGTTCTTTTAAGCAAAGTTCTTCAATTTGTTCATAACGGTGTTTTTTTTATGTAATTGAGCAACGCTATGGAGTGTAAATGTGGTTCCTTTCTTCTGTATTTACATGCCATTTTTTTTGTCAGTAACGCGTAACAACAGATTAAATGGATAGGAATAACATAGATATGAACTAGCCTCTAACTGGCAATGACCTTTTTATTTGGTGTGGATTTTCCATGCTCACTATCTCTGATGGTTATGATTGCCTTTGCCAAATTTAAATCGGAATTGGAGGAATGGTTAGCTTTGTTAGGCTGTTACAAAATTTATTAATTCCTCTATGGGTAAATACACATTTTGTAGTATACTCCCTACCTCCACATATCTAGGGAATATTTCTTTGCTGCTCAAAGACCAAGAGTTCACCTAAAATGACCAAACAGTTCTTTACATGCACTAGTTAGGCCCCCCTTTGCTGGTATGATCGGTTGGCATGGCTGCTTGATGCCATATTCCTTCATCCATTCACACTTGCACTAGTTGAATGCTCAATGCCTGCATGCACATTCAGTACAGTGTGTGGAGTAGTGAAGGGTACACGAGACCAAAAACCAAGAAGATATTCTTCAGGTGTAGTGTGCACCCTTCATTCCTGGTCAAGAGTTCAAATCAAAAGGCACCCTACATAAGTGGATGGAGAGAGTGTGTGCTGTACAGCATCTGGTTACCCAGAGTGGTAGTTAGACCAACTATTGGAAATTATACAATATTTCTGATAATGTTTCTATTTTAGGGTATGTTGAGTTAATCATTTTCTCTCACTCCTTCAAATAGAAGAAATGATGATTTCTCAACCCCTTTTTTTACATTCTATAGGTACCTCCCTCCTGAAATTGGCTCCCTAAGGAAGCTGCAAGAACTTGATCTTTCGTTCAACAAGTTGAAGAACTTGCCTAACTGTATAACTGAGTTGGGTGCCCTAAAGTTCCTCAAAGTGACTAATAATAAGTTGGTGGATCTACCATCAGGAATCTCTTCTTTGAGATGTCTTGAAAGCCTTGATTTATCAAACAACAGATTGACTTCCCTTGGATCAGTTAAACTCATTTCTATGCTTACACTACAGTATTTAAATCTTCAGGTATATCTTATTAACATAATTTATTTTTCCCTAACTGTTTATTTTGTATAAATGGCATCTTTTTTTGCTGTGAATTGAGCTGTCATGGTTAAACATGATACTGTCTCAATTTATTTGATATCCTTCCTAGTCTTGTCCAGTAATTTCTGATTTTTTAGATCTCAATTATCTAATTTCTGTAGCCTTTTCTGATTCTATGGATTGATTCACTTTGTGGATCAAAACCTTAACATTTTTAAGAACATTATTAACTGTTGTATTTGAAGAGAGATGTTTGTCACTTTTGAGTAAAGGAACTATCGATGGGTTAATGATCTTTTTCCAATTTTTTCTGTTGCCATTGAAATTCAATGAAAGTGCAAGCACAAGAGTTTATCTGGAACTAGAAAAACATCTATAGAAATGTCTAGCCAAAAAGAAATATCTCGCAGCTAGTGGAGTGGATTTATAAGATAAATAATGTGGTACTGTGGTTCTCTCTCTTTTTTTTGACAAGAGTTTTGATCTTTTCTTTTAATGCTTGCAGTGATTGTACTGTGGAACTTTTGCATTGTGTTATGGTATTTAGGATTTATATACCAGACTGACTTTTTTTTCTCTCTGTCTCAAGTTTAATAGGATCTCCAATTCTTGTGTTATTCCTGCATGGGTATGTTGTGACATGAGAGGAAATGGTGAAAACAATATGAAGCCTGGCAAACTAAAATCTATAGCTGTTGTGAGCAACACTTCAGCAGAATATAGAAGTATGAATCATACTTGCAATGCTTCACGTTTATGTTCACATCCAGAAGCTTCCGCAAATTTAAAAGTTCATCCCACTCAGAAAACAAAGAAAGGTTGGAAGCGGCGGGATTGCCTGCAACAACAAGCTCGTCAAGAGCGTTTGGAATCAAGCAGGAGCAAGCTCAATGATGATTATGTCGATGAAATGGCTGTGAATATGACAGAAGATGAGAGCCCGTTGCATGATATGGAAAACAAGTCAGAGATGAAAGGCATTGATGAAGAAGCTTCATTACAGGATTTGCCAAAAGAAATAAGTTCTATATCTGAGGACTTGTCATGTATAGTTGATGATGACTCCTATGGGCATATTAAAGATAGTGGCATGATGTTACAGGACCATAATGAAGAAGAAAAGCTTGGATTAAGTATGAAAAGCCATGGCAACTGTTCTTGTATCAGCGATAACACTGATATTTTGAGCAGGAGCAGGATCCGCAGTGTTGAAAACGAACTAGAGGATTCTGCGTCATCAGTCCATGATGCTGCTGTGGTTGTTGAAGAGAACCCTTCAGAAACATCTAAGCATTCATGGAAATCTAAAAGGCACCCTGATATGGACTGCAATCCTAAACCTAGCAAATGCCCTAGACCATTTGATGAATGCTCAAAGTTATCCTATAAGTACAGTGTGCAATCGTTCTGCAGCATTGATGATCATCTACCAGATGGCTTCTATGATGCAGGACGAGATATGCCTTTCATGCCATTAGAGGAGTATGAGCGGAGTATTGGACTATATGCACGTGAAGTTATTCTCTTGGACCGGTTAGTGCACACTCCTATCTATACTTAGGCTTTCTCTATTTTGCATAGCGTGCATGTTCTGACTTCCTTTTTTTTTGTTCAGAGAACAAGATGAAGAGTTGGATGCAATCGCGTCTTCAGCACAAATATTGCTGTCTAATTTGAAAATGCCAAGCTGTTTTGTAGCTGATGAAGATGCAGGCCAGGACTTACTAAGGGCATCTGTGCTTGCTTTGTTTGTTTCTGACTGCTTTGGAGGTTGTGATAGAAGCGCTTCTCTCAGTAGAACACGGAGAGCTATTGTTAGCTTGAGGAAAGAGCAACCTTTTGTTTGCACTTGTTCTGCTGGGAGCATATGTGACAGCACTGAAGCATCTAAGCAGATCAATAATCTTTACGGCCACTTTGATTTTACTGGCCTGTGCGATAAATCAATACATATCATCAAAGAAAGGAGAAATTCAGGAATTGTACCAATAGGAGCACTGCAATTTGGTGTTTGTAGGCACCGAGCTGTCCTAATGAAGGTAACTCCTTGTTTCTTTGGCCTGAGCTCATTCTATATTTGCTCTTTAACATTGTAACCATATCCACTGCAGTACTTGTGCGATCGAGCAGACCCTCCAATTCCTTGTGAGCTTGTGCGGGGGCATCTTGACTACACACCTCATGCTTGGAATGTTGTTCCTGTTAGAAAAGGGAATACATGGGTAAGGATGATAGTGGATGCATGCTACCCAACCAATATAAAGGAAGAGACAGATCCAGAGTACTTTTGCAGGTAAACACACTGTGATCCTAAAATATGTCTGTGCTACATGTTTTTGCTTTGTGTGTAATTTATGTTGTTTTAACCTACTATGATGTTTTTGTAATAATTTTTAGACCGAAGATGTTTTTATAATATTTTCACTATTTGAGCTGTTCCAATGTGCAGTATTGTCATGTTAGCAAAAAGAGATGACAACACGACATTTTCCTAATGTTGCCAATAGCTAACATCATTTTTTGGTCCTTATTTATATCATAAGTAATCTATATATGATTGAAGTTAGAAAACATAAGAACTCCTGTCCATCTGCCATACTATCATCATTTTTTAGTTAGTTCTGAAGTTCAGAAGCTATATTCACTCTTAACAAAGATAACGTATTCATCAATCATCCTTTTTTTTGTGTTGCTAATAGATAGATATCCATTTGATCTACTGTTATTTTGTTCACTTGATGGTAAGTAATCTCATCTGCTGATCTAGTTGCATGCATCTTACCCATCTTATTTCAGTTAGTTATTGGAAACAAGTATACATTTTACATGTATATTCTTTTGAATCCAATATTCTAACTTACTGAGTCCCTAGGTTTCGAAAATAATGTAATGGAAAAGGAAGTGTTTCCAGTAATTGCTATTTGACTTGAACCTGTTCTGAGAATTCACCCTTTGTTGCATATTGTTTTAGGTATGTTCCACTCAGTCGGCTTCAGATCGTACTTGATGATCAGGGTTATACTCCACGGTCTCCCTTTCCTTCTGTCTCACTGTGCAAAGAAATAGAAACTACAGCTTCTAGTTCAGTATACTACTGCAAAATTGGTGCTGTTGATGCGGCAGCAAAGGTTTGTTATTTTTTCATTTATTTGTCACATCTTTATGTCTTTTTGTTTGGAGTTAGTTGATGTTGCTATTAAATGCAGGTAAGATATCTAGACACTCGATGTGCTTCTAGTGATGAAGTTAAAAATTTTGAATACAAGCTTCTCGCGGAAGTAAGAATGCTGGGTGCCCTAAGGAAGCACCAATCCATAGTGGAAATATATGGTCATCAGCTTTATTCTAAATGGGTTCAAGCTGATGATGATAAGGAATACAAGATATTACAGTCCACAATTATGATGGAGTATGTGAAAGGAGGGTCTCTGAAGGTATGCATATGACTCCTTATGTAATCACCTTCAGTGTTCAGATATTTTTGTTAACTTAAGGCCTTTGTTTTCTCTTGCTAGGGTTATTTGACAAAATTGCTGAAAGAGGGCAAGAAGCATGCACCTATTGACCTGTCATTCTACATTGCACGAGAAGTTGCTTGTGCATTGTTGGAGCTGCACAAAAAGCTAGTTATTCACCGGGACATAAAAAGTGAGAATGTTTTGGTTGATCTGGATTTAGAGAGAAGTGATGGCACACCAGTAGTCAAACTCTCTGATTTCGACAACGCAATTCCTTTGCATTCTCTCTCCCACACATGCTGTATAGCTCACCTCGGGACATATCCACCCAATGTTTGTGTTGGTACACCATGCTGGATGGCTCCAGAGGTTCTTCGTGCCATGCGAGACAAAAACCAATATGGACTGGTATGCTTTTATTCCACAGTTCTGTCTTGTTGCTATCAATGCTGGTTTAATTGTTCTGCATTCTGGCCGAGGAAACCAAATGCTGCACCATTGTTATTATTATGTTTTTGTAGTTGAGGCGGTTATCATAATATTTTGACATCTGAGCGAATGATTTTTTATTAGCATGTGTTATCCAAATTTGAACCATTTTGGTTATTTTCATTTTTCTTAAAGCATCACTTTTTTTTTGGTGTAAAACTCTTCTTCCTTTTTCTTTTGTACTAGGCCATTAGAGTTACTCCCTACATTTCAGTTTACTTGTCATTCTAGCAAATCTCACACCAAACAAGGAGGTGTGGCAAATTACATGGTTACCCTCAATAATTACATCCCAATCAATTTCCGCAAAAGCAAGCATTAAAAGTCCTTGTGTGGAGTACTAGTATTGATGAAGGGTAGGAAGTAGCCTCTAAAAATGTTTTGGAATGTGAGAATGACACTTTGATAAACAAATTGAATGCTAGATGACAAGTAAAGTGAAATGGATGTAGTATCACTTATGTTGATATCCAGTGTACATCCACTCCTTTAAATTATTATGTGAATATCAACAATATGCTCCTAGGTACCTTCTAGCATGTAGTCAAATCAACACTCCATATAATTGCTTGATGTTTATATATATATTTTTTTGCAGGAAGTTGATATCTGGTCATTTGGCTGTTTTTTATTGGAGATGCTTACACTTCGGATACCCTACCAGGGCCTACCTGATTCAGAAATATATGATCTCATAATGGTAGGTCCATTACTTCACAATCAATTACCTGTCTCTGTGTACATCAGGATTAACAATGATTTGAATTTTCTATAATCAGAGGAAGAAGCAAAGACCAAGACTAACTCAAGAACTAGAAGCGTTCTGGACGTTAGACAAGCCAATTACGAGGCTGGAGTTGGGTATCACATCTGATGCTCATGCAGAAAAACTAAGACTGTTGATAGATCTCTTCTACCAGTGCACTAAAGGAATTGCATCTGAGCGCCCAAAAGCTGAGGCGGTTTACAATTTGCTGTGCTCTCTACCCACATGCTATGACATAAGGTGAAAGTGTGGATCTTAAATCAGTATGACATAAGGTGAAAATGTGGATCTTGAATCAGGAACCTGTTGATGAGACAGCCAGCCAGATCGGCCTGCACCAGGATGGCAAGTTATGCTGGGTGGTTTTAGCAGGTCAACAGATCTGGCCTCGCTTGGTTTGAACTTCTGACCAGCATGCCGCTTATTCTTTGAGTGCTGGCGATGCGGAACACGAGAAATCGAACCAAAACCAAAGCCGGTGGCAGCATTGTTCTGAGTTCTCTGGAGTTCATCCTGTGTCAGTTTTGTAGCAGCCAGCCCCGTTTCCCGCCTCTTGTGTTGCCGCGGTGTTAGCCTGACCATGTGTTGCTTGTCGTGTCATTTATTTTTTGTTTTTCATTATTGCGTTAAGTTATTGATTTAGGCCATTCACAACCCCAAGGCGTCTGTCTGCTGCACATGACCCATTCTGTATTTGTATTTGTATCTGTATGATCTGTATGTACAAGTGTCGGTCCATCCGTGATCCATGTAACCCTCTACTGTTGAGTCATGTAACAATAACAGATACTGTTTTGAGGTTATTTATCATGAGGGATTGTTTTTCCATTTCAACAATAGTAATTAGTAAAGCCTCATGGCAGTTTATCATTTGTGTTAGGATCACATAGCATGCAATGTGTATGAGTGTATCCCTCCCTCCAGAGGAACAATGTACTAATTACTATTCTCATTAAAACAGTTTCCCTGCATCAGTCAATACTAATATTCATTGTGCGTGAACTGTTACTCCAGTGTAATAAAGAGTTGATCTTATATTTTGGACGAGATTCGTCATGCTGATTGGCCATGCTTTACGCATGAACTGATTTATTCTGAATTGCATGCTCAGCCTGGAGTGTGAATCCAATGTGATATACTCCGTACTGAACCTGTGTAGTATTTCTGCAGCAGCTCGTTGGAAATCCATTGCCCTGAAAATTTAACAGGCTCGATGTACCACTCACTGGTCGACAGCTGTTTCCTTAGAGATCAGTATATACAATACTGTTCACTGTATTCTAGCGTGGCAGTAGTAGCTGCTACAGCTCCCATTTTCAACACCGGTCTGTTGAAAGGCAAACATCGACAATGCACGCACCATAAAATTTGCAGTGTGCCAACTTCTTTGACCAACGTTCTGCCATGCTCCAAGCGTAAGCCGTGGCAGCAACAAATAAATAAATACTCCACCCATTTCATAATATTAGACTTCCTATCATTATACACATTCATTAACATATATATTAATGTAGGCAATACTCAATATAAAATAAAAGGAGTACATATCAATATAGTATAATTTTTTAAAAAATAGCATACCTTTACTTTATTAAATTTCAATACAAGTATTCCTTACCTTATTTATTTTTAATGTAATTATTCTTTATTTTTATAAACCCTAAGGATATGTTTAGTTCACGCTAAAATTGAAAGTTTGATTGAAATTGAAACGATGTGACGGAAAAGTTGAAAATTTATATGTAGGAAAGTTTCGATGTAATGAAAAAGTTGAAAGTTAAAAGATTTGTAACTAAACACAGTGTTATTTTAGATAAATGGCAGAACCTTAAAAAGCCTAACCGAAGGAGTACCACTAGGCGGCGGCTGCTGCTGCTGTTGCAGTAAAACAAAAAAGAAAAAAATTGTTTACAAAATGCGGTTTGGCTTCTCGAGACAGACAAGACGGGCAGTTAATTCCTGCCGGGGAGGAAGCCCGAGACCGAGAGGGAGAGAGAACCGACCGACGACACCACGTTCTCGTCCTCCACGTCGCGCCACGACACGCCCCACTCCCACTGTCGCATGTGCCCACCCGCCCTTTGACTTTGCCGCTCATTGGCCACACCCGCACCCGCACGCTGCCATCGCCTCTCGGATTCCTCCTCCTCCTCCTCATGGTCAGCGACATGGCCGCGATAAACTACGCCGCCGATCGATCGATCCATCTGCCCCCCATGTGCATGTCACCGATCGATCCCCTCCTCCTCCTCCTCGTCTTCTTCTTCGTCTTCGTCTTCGTCTCTGCTCGTCGATGGATTCGCCGTCCTTATAAATGAGCAGCTAGCTGGGTGCGCGAGAGAGTGTCAATATCGATCGAATCGAGTCGATTCTCCGGTGCCCAAGAGAAAGCGTGAAGCTGCCAGCATGATCTAACTTGCAGACAAGAAATCAGCTCGCTGTTAGTCAAACAAGAAAATCAGCTCGCTGGTTTTGAACAGGAAGGCGGCTGAGGCTTCTTCTTCGGAGTGATGGTTAGATCATGCTGTGACAGTTTCACTCTTTCCCTGTTGGGCACAAAAGCTATGGAACACCACGAACACAGTTATATAGCCAGTGCAAGAGATCGACAAATGCGAGAGGCAAATGCAAAGCTATTTTGTTGATCAGGTGCGTACGTATACCCGTCTCTCTGATAATATGATCTCAATCGACAGTACTGTGTTTAGATTTCTAAGAATTCATTTAGTTTGTAGGATTGTAAGTGTAGGAAAATCATTTTATTTCCTACGAGTTGTGAAGAGGACATAAGAAAATTTTCATCCACTTAAACCTCTTGAAAGATTTGTGCATCATTTCTATTTCTCTATTTTTTTCCTTTTCCTATAGATAGAAATTCCTTCAAACCGAATATAAGTTCTAAGCTCTCTTGCTATCGGTTAATTTGGACGTGTACTCGAACTAAACCAAGAACGCATTCACGCAAGCAAATCATGGCTCAAACCGCTCCTCATCAATTTATCAAAAACCAACCCCGAAATCTAGTAGTACAAACCAACGATTTTCGATCAATGCCGTATGGAAACCAGCTAAAATTAATTGGTTTTCACAAACCGACATCTACCAGTTTTACGAAACTGATCGATTTTTTCATAAAAATTGACTGCCTGACAATGGCACAATGCCCTTCCTCGCAACCAAACACCAAACCACACCGGCAGACATTTTTGTGTGGTTTCAATCTCGAGATGTTCGATTCTCATCTTTTTCACACACTTACATTCTTTTCTTAAATACTTCCTCCGTTTTATAATGTAAGTCATTCTAGCTTTTTCAACATTCATGTTGATGTTAATGAACCTATATAGATATATATGTCTAGATTCAATATAAATGTGAAAAATACTAAAATGACTTATATTATGAAATGGATGAAGTTTCTTCGTGGTGCGCGCCGCCCCTGCCCACTGGGCACTGCATGTCAGTGCAAGCGGAATCCAACCTTGCGCTTTCAGTGGCATCCTCTGGGAGAGGAAGGCCAATTAGCCGCCGCTGGAGCCGGCGACGGCGAGCGGAGCGGCAGGAAGACGAGAGGCAATCCAAGGATTAAAATGTAAATGGATCATAATCCAACGAAGACTGTGCAGATAGAGATATAAGGCCCATCACGGCCCAAATCTGTGGCAGGGGCGAGCTCCGTGAATAATGGCCCATGTTCCATCCAACCCAAAAGCGCTCCAAATCGTTTCCTGTGGAGCACATTAATTATCAGGGAAAAGTACAACACAGGTTCCTCAACTTGTTAACTAGATACAAAATCGTCCCTCAACCGCAAAACCGAACATCCGGCGTCCCCCAACTTACAAAACCGGTCACAATATATCCCTCAGCGGTTTTGAACCCGGTTTTGTCCCACGTGACGGCTGACTCAGCGTGGAACCTATGTGGGCTCCACATGTTAGATAGACCACATCACCACCCTTTCTCTTTTTCCCTTCTTCTCTTCCTTCCTCTCTCCTTTTTTCTCGAGAAAAAAAATTGTATACCTTTTTTTAATATTTTGCGTTTATATATCTGTATGAAAAATATTTGTACAAATATATCTTCACCGCACGGCGAGGACGCGGGACCGAGTGGTGTCGCTCTTCCATTCCGCGGGACCGGCGATCGCGCAGAACGGCCGTGCGGCACCGTCTCGCTCCCGCGGCACGGAAGCGCGGCACCGCCTCCCTCTCGCGCCTGGAAGAGGCCACGCGTCCTGAGACGGTCCCGCGTCTCCGTTGCGCGGGACCGCGCCGGTCGCGCGTCGCCAATGCGCGGGACCGCGCCGGTCGCGCGTCACGGTTGCGCGGGATGGCTCGTTCCCGTCCTCTGCCACGCGCTTATTATATGACAGCGAATTTATACTGCGTGGCACTATTTAGGACTGTTTTTTCGTACTGTTTGTCACTGTTCATGGGCGATCCCGCGGTTCCAATGTGCGGAAGCGCCCCACGCACAGTACGAAACAGTGCTGCACAGTGCGAAACAGTGCCCAAACACTTCAACAGTGTTCAACAGTACGCACAGTATAAAAATCGCTAGCACACGCGGTGCCGCATATTGGAACCGCCGGACCGACGCGGTCCCGTGTTTTGGAGCTGCGGGACCGTTGTTGGAACCGTGGGACCACGACGGTCCCGTTTTTTGGAGCTGCGGGATTGTTATTGGAACCGTGGGGCCGTGACGGTCTCTGCGGCACCGTGACGGTCCCGTATTTTTATCCCGCGGAACGAGTATATTTTTATAAAAAAAATTCATGCATGTATATAAATGTAAATTATTATAAAAATAAGTATATTCGCAAATTTAATTCTTTTTCCTGGGCGTGGATGGCGGCAACGTCTTCGACGCGGCGTGGAGGAGGGCCGGCGTGGCCGGCGGCTGACGGGAAAGGAGCGGCGCGGACAGGAGGGCCGATGGGACGGGCGGCGCCGCCGATGGCTGCCGTCGCGCGGGGAGGAGCGCGGCGGTCGTCGTCGGGGTGAGGCGGCAGAGGAAGGGGAGATCGAAGATGACGGCGCCGCCGATGTGGCTGCCGTTTGGTGGGGCGGAGCGGCGGAGCTGGAGCCACACGCGCGACGGCTCCCTGGTCAACTTGCGCAGCCGCGAACAAGTAGAGCCACGCCTTCACCGTCGCCTCGCGATGACGATGGCGATGAGTTCGATCTCCGGCCGCCGCCCCGCCGCGTGCATGAGCTGGAGGAGGTGCCCGGCGAGTTTCGGCAGTGAGTTTCGTCTGTGCTTGGAGGGGTGGCGGCGTGAGTTTCGGCACTTGCTTGCGACGGCGCGAGCTTCTCCTTGGCTTGGAGCTGGCGGCGGAGGTCGTGCCACACATCCATGCTCCACTCGATCCACTACCAGCTGCATGCACAAAGCTAACCAACCGATAGACTTGCTCCACTAGCTCATGCAACACATGCACGTACTAGCAAAGCACAAAGCCTTAGCTAACTAACTAGTAACTAATTAATCATGCATGCAGCGTTGGCGATGCCGTCGTGCGAGCGCGGCGGCCGGCGAAGCGGAGTAGAGCGAAGGCGGCCTCGGGTCACGCTCCCGGCCTCCGCCGGCGTTGTCGCCGCACGAGCCACGTTCTCGACGCACAGTGCGAATCCTGCCGAGCCACTTGACCAGCGTCGTCGCCACATCACCACGGTTCAGAAGCCTTAGCACGCGAAGCTGAGGAGTCTCCAGCCGCGAGATCGACGCCATCTTCCTCCTCTCCGGCCGTCAGTCCTCGCCGTTGATTTCTCTTTCCTTGGTGAGCTAGAACTTGATTCCTCGCGAATACACCTTCCTGGGGACATTGCTAAGCCCCTGGACATCTTCTTTTAGCAGCGCATCGATCGGAGTGGGCCGCCGCCGTGAAGCCGACGCCATCCGCCGTCGCCAAGCCGATCCCGAGGTCGCCGTCGTCGTCCAAGCTTCACCAAGTCACGAGCTATCTCGACTCTCGAGTAAGCACCTAAGAACGCCGACCCTCTTCCCCACCGCGTCGGTGACGCCGTCGCCGCCGCATCGGCCCTCCCCTCCGCATCGGTGATGATGGCTGCAGCCGCGTGCCGCCATTGCCGACCGCACGAGGGGGACGGGGAAGCCGGCGAGCTCGTGCTGCCATAAGCCCGCGCGCCGCCACCGGGAGCCGCCGTCGCCGGCCGCACCACCCTCTGGCCGCGCGCGCCGCCGCCTGTGCCAGAGCAGAGAGCGAAAGGAAGGAGAGAATCAGAGAAAGAGAGAGGGTGCTGACATGGTCTCCATGACATCTGGGCCCATGTGGGTCCATGCTGAGTCAGCCGTCACATGGGATAAAACCGTGGTCAATACCGCTGAGGGATCTATTGTGATCGGTTTTGTAAGTTGGGGGACGCCGGATATCCAGTTTTGTAGTTGGGGGACGATTTTGTATCTGGCTAACAAATTGAGGGACCTTGCGTGTACTTTTTCCTAATTATCACGATCCATTTGCTGATTTCGTTGTGTAAGCATCGATCCAATTTCTACCTCTATGACAATTCTATGATCTCGAGGGTAACTATTATTGTCACTGATTATTATTTGGTCCATATGAGATTATATGTTAATATACTCCTATTACATATTCAAATACCTAATCTATTAACTTATTAAAGTAATAATTAAAAAAAGATAAACATACATGTTTGCTCTCAGGGCCTAGAAATTCTCATATTAATTAGAGAAAAATAAAAAAAAATCATATGGAAATATAATTTAAAAATAGTTGAAATTCGAAACTAAAAAAATAAGGAATATCGGAAGAGGAGACTAGAGTCTATACGATATCTTCCTATATTCTAAAATATAAGGCACAACTACTTTTTTTTTCAAATGTTTCATAAAAACAATTATTTAGCATGTCTTCTCCACTAAATTATTATTTTTAAAATCCTTCATTCTCAAGTTCTCTAATTCTATTGGGGTTCATATACTGTATTTATTCAAATGGAGAGGTGATAATAACGAAATTATGATTCTCTAATTCAAATGGAGAGGTGACAATAACTATTTCTTGTTATTTGGGTTAAAGGTAGTTGTGCCTTATATTTTGGAATTGACGGAGTACAATTTAGAGCTAATTGAAATTCAGAATTAAAAAAGAGAAAATTAAAAGTAGATGATAGAGTTCATATAGAAATACAATTTAAAAATAACTAAAATTCTAAAAAGATAAGGAATACTTAAAGAAGAGTATAAAATCCATATAGGAATACAATCTATAAATAATTGAATTCATAATTTTAAAAAAAAGAAATATTAAAAGATGAGTTTAGAGTCCATATAAAATAGAATTAGAAACAATAGAAATTTAGAATTATAAAAATTATTAGAAGAAGAGCATAGAGTCCATGTAGAAATTTAGAATTAACTGAAAGTCAAAATTAAAAAAAAATAAGAATATTAAAATAGAGTTTAGAGTACATATTCGAAATACAATTAAAATAAACTAAAATGCAAAATTAAAAAATAAGAAAGATTGGGAGAAGAGTCTAGATTCCTTATAAGAATACAATTTAAAATATTTGGAATTAAAAATAAAAATAAGGAATATTGCAAGAAGTGTTTGGAGTCCATATAGAAGTACAATTTAGAAATAATTAAAATTTGGAATTTAAAAATAGCAATATTGAGAGAATAGTGTAGAGTCCATATAGAAATATAATTTACAGAGAACAGAAATTCAGAGTTAAAAAAATAAGAAATATTGGAAGAGAAGTCTAGAGTCCATATGTGAATGCAGTTTAGAAATAACTAAAATTCGATATTTAAAAATAAATTATATTGAAAGAAGGTTTAGAGTCCATATATAAATATAACTTATAAATAACGGAACTTCGAAGTTAAATAACAAGGAATAAAATTTAGAAACAACTAAAATAGGTATTAAAACTAATTAATAACTATCACATATATACAATACAGTGTGAATGTTACATATTTGTTATTTTGGTCAAGTTAGTATACAATTTAAATTATGTAACCATTTTAATATATTTTAATAATAAAATATGAAAATAAATATGTTATTATGTGAAAAAACAATGATGCTAGTTACACAATTTGCATAGGTCACCATGCTAGTTGTAATAATAGTAGGTAGAAACATGCAAAGGGCGGCTAAGGTTGAAGCACTATGACTAGCACGACAAGGGGTGAAGCACTATGTATAGCGCTATAATCCTTAATATAATTTTATAAAGTGCCATGTAATTTGTGAAAAAATTGAATTCTTATTAGTTTAGTCTTATAGGTGAAAGTTTTATCATGGCTCCACCACTGAGTGGGGGCGAATATATGTTGTTCACATCTTGTAGTAATAGTTGGTGGTGTATATCTATCTTTATTCTTATACCACGCATATCACATTGTACACTAACAGCTCAATTGCCACCTTGCTGATGGGACACAGCGAATTGATCGTTGTATTTATAGTGTATTTATAGTGTGTAAGATCAAATTGATTTTGTGGTTATACATATATATCTCCCTTCTGCCAGCACATGCCGTACCATGCATATTATTATGACAAACCCACCTTGTTGGCTAGAAAACATCAACTAATAAATGTGCATATGCAACTTTTGTAATTATCTTTTTATAATATGCACTATAGGATGCTCTCCTAAATAGGGATGAAAATGTGTCGAAAACGGACGAAAACTAAATCGGAAACGGACGGAAACTAACTTTATTATATTTGTTTTCATATTTTTTTCAGAATTAGAATTGGAATTAAAAACCCGGATACGAAAATGAAATCGAATATTATCTAACACAGATACGGAGCGAATACGAAACGGAACGAATACGGTCATGAATACTTATCAGGATATAAAAACCCCTCAAATTGAGCTTCCTTAATCAAGAAAGAGATATCACATGTTATTTTAGGTCAATATATTTAAAATTTCTATCGTTAATTCTGTAGGCGGTCCCATAACTATACGTGAAAATCGATTTTCATGACCGTTCCCTGAGAGACCCACATATAAATATGATTATTCACTTTCTAATCAGAAAACCTTTTACGCCATGTATAGCTTACTTACCATATCACTTATCAAGGTCTTGTTGTATAAATTAAAGATACGGTTTATATTATTTCACAACTTCGAAACTTGTAATATTTATTTTATACTTTAAATATTTTCAAATATAAATGTTATAAACTACAAAGTGGTAGATTTCATTGAGCTCTACAACTTTGATATGGAACTCGTCTCCATCGAATGTTGTTTGAATTGTAGATATTAGATTTTGTAAAAATAAATATGATATTTTATAATGAATATTTAAACCCTTAAATGATCTCAAATAATAAAATAGTCAACAAGAAAGTTGTAGATCTCGTCGAGCTCTACAGTTTTGATATACTAATAAAGTTTGTCTTCATCTGACTCCATATGAAAAAATTATGTATATATATATGTGTTTTTCATGAAATTTGATCCCTGTCAGCGGATATCTGAAAAAAATTCCTGGATAGTTTTCAATCGTTTTCCGATTCTGGCGGATATTGCCTTTACTGTATTCGTTTTCGTTTTCAAGAAAAAAAAACCCCCGAATTTGTTTCCGAATCCAAAAATATCCGGAACTATCTGACCAATCCTATTTGATTCCGAAAAAACTTCTGGGTGGACGGAAAGTATCCGTAACAGTTTCTTCCATACCCTACATTATCCCCCTCCCCCCAAAAATAAATAAACCCACCTTGATGAATGAAAAATAGTTCAGCCGCACCTTGAAGGCCACCATCAAAAACAAGAAAGTATAATATGTTACCTATAAGGTTGGCTCTGCTAGAGATCAGGTCTTAGAGCAATTTTAATAATATGGTTAACTATTAGCTATTAGGTTATATTATAACTAACATGTATAATAGGCACTATACAGTTGGCTCTATTTTTCTCTCCTCTCTCACTCACTATAAATTTAATGTAAATATTTTGGAGCATGTGTATAGGTAACTCTTACATAAGAGCCAACACTACTCACTTTTCTTTATCTCTTTTCTACATAAGTTTATAATTAGCTTAGAGCAAGTTTAATAATATAGCCCACTACTAACTCCAAATTATTTATAGCCAATTCATACAATAGTTGCTTAAATATACTATTAATATCTGGTCCCACTTGTCATACACATATTTAGTCTTGGAGTCTATACTGCAGTTGGCTATAGATCTGTAGCCCGCTATATTTCTTTCTCTTCCTTTATCTTTTTAAAATATGTTTATAGCTGGTTTATAGTCTGATATTGTACCTGCTCTTACAACCTACTATTATCATCATTGCTCTTAGTAGCCAGCGCGACCTCTTTCTCATGCAGATGGATAACACATATTGCATCTAGAGCCAAACTGCTGCACTCCTTGCAACGGACATCAGCACAAACACCAATGGCCGCCATCATGATGACAAATGCTAGAGATAGAACTCCAACAACTACCCATGAACAAACCATCACGTACCGAAACAAAGGAGCCAAACGCTAGTGACACTCTTGAGCTGTACAAGAAGGCAAAGAACAATTAAAGGTAAAACCAATAGTATGGCTCTAAATTATCTATAGTTAATTTAATAGCCAACTAATATAATAGTTACTTATAAACATATACTATATAATTAATATCCGGTCCTACATCTCATATACATATGCACCTTGGAGTCTGTGCTACAGCTAGCTATAAATCTGTAGCCCGCTATCATTCTCTCTTTTTTTTATCTCCTCGAAATATGTTTATAGCTAGCTTATAGTCTGCTATTATACCTGCTGTGAAGGATCTGATAAAACTGACACCTTTCCTTTGCCGGCGACTGACAATCACATTAAAAGTTCTGAAAAGGTATGGGAATTTTTCTATAGCATTCACATAACATAAAAGTTTTGAGGTATATTTTAAGATTTTTTTTCTATGTTTTGGGGTATGAAAAAACTATTTTTACGTGGCATACGAAAGTGAAATCACATACATAAAAGATAACTTGAATAGAAAATAATATTGTGTAGCATACGAAGGATAATTTACATAAAAGAACATCAATACAAGAGTATTCTATTAGCATATGAAACATAAATTATATTTTTTTTAGAAAAATAAATACATCCAAAATTTAAATATAAAGTAGGATATGTAAAATATTTTATATTTTTTAGTACTTCTATTGGTCAATCAATTATCATCCATCGTAGGTTTTACAGGGCATTTTAGGTCTTTTTTTTTAAAATGTATATATTCACCCTACCAGTACATTGTAAAAAAAATCAATGATATATTATAAAGAGAGATAAATTCAATGATAAATTATTGAACTAGAGCAAACTCATTGATACATAATATATTCTCCCGAAAATTACATCAACAGAATTACAGTGGATCCGTACGGAATTATAGCTGTCCTAGGATTAATCCATTGCATCGGAAAGCTAAATTAATGATGGGTACAATGAACAGTTCTTACATTCTGCACTTGTTTGAAGCTGTTACCGGTAGTGTATTCCCTGTTGTCGAGCCACGTTGTTGACGCGATTGGCATCTAGCTAAGCGACACGTACGTTTGTAAGAGCGAATACTGTATGTCTCTAAATACTTATCCCGAAATACCACGTAAGCTCATATGATAAGATGAGAAGAGAAGAAAGAAGGGATTGTGAACCACCCCTAATACAAGGGATAATCTCCACATCTAAAATTTTTAAGAAAAAGAAATTATGTGTGGATCGAACAAACAAATAAAAATAAAATATTGAATTCAGTGAGCTAGAGTACATAAGATTAGAAGTGGTAATTATCTCTTCTGTAAAACTTGCTCTTAGTAGCTAGGACTAGCATAAGTACAGTTGGTCCTTTTCACCACTAAACAAAGTTAATTACAGCTAAAAAAAACTATATATCTACTTAAATGAACACGCCCATAGAGATTATGATGAGGAAAGGAGCAAAAGCAGAGACTTGACACTTGTATATATTATATTGGTCTTGCCACTCTAAAAGCCGCCAATAATTCAAACAACTATATGGGATTCTATGCGGCTAAAACTATGACACATCTTATAGGATTATTTGGGGTCGCAAACCTTCTATATAAATTTCACGTATAAAGCAGACGTGAACATTCGGGAGCCTTGTGTTCCCTCGGGGAAAAAAAAAAACATTCGGGATCTTTTTGGCTGCGGTTGTTCGGGAGGGTTAGAAAATGAAAACGGTTCCTTTTCAGCCCGTAAAACAAAACGATAGATTAATATATGACTAATTAAATATTAGTTAAAATAAATTAAAATTATATAATATGATTTTTTTTAAGCAACCTTTCCATATAATTTAGAAAAACATACACCATTTAGTAGTTTGAGAAACGTGAGTGAAAAATAAGAAGATATAACGAATACAACCTTAGCTCTACTCCCTCCCCTCTATCCCAAATAAGTTTATTTTTCACTCATCCAAAACTATGAATACAGAGATAAATAAGACTATAAACCTCTATTTTATTAAATCTCAATATAATTATTCTCCACTTTAATTATCTACTCCCAACACAATTATTAACTTGATGCAATGATTAAAAAAGTTTAACTTATTTTAGGAATAAATAAGTAGAGCCAAAAATGAAATTATTATAAGATGGAGAGAGTAAGATTTCCTGGACCACTTGAGCTATAATTTTTGTAGATGGAAATCAAAATTAAGGGGCTCGGATGAATACCGTGGGCCTTTTGATTTGATGATCATTGATAATGTGAGCCCCAGGTAGATGCAAATTAAGTAAGATATCAATAGCATCACCGTGTTCCACACTCCTGTATAAAATTGGAGATGTGTCCTTTTATTAGTAATAAATTAAATGAACAGAGTAAAATTTCTCGATATAATCACAATATCACGCTCACGCACTGTTTTAAAGTTATTGCAGGGACCAACAAGGATGGTTACTGACCGGAAGACTATGAATTCATGTGCAAAATTCAAAAAACTGTACCCGAAACTCAAATATGTTTTTTTTTTTTACCAGTTGGCAACAGGCCGATTGGTTATCGGACAAAAAAAAATCTTTTTGGTTCTGAACTTTTGCCTGATAAAATTATTTCATAGCATTTCACCATTGGCATTTGTCGATGGGCTGCACCCATCTAGGATATTTGAGTATGTGGATCGTTGGAATCTGTGTATACGTGAGATTAAGGTAAAGAGACGGGAGATAGATTTTTATACATGTTAGGCCTCTTAATTGACAAGTAATAACCCTATTCGGCTGCTCCTATTGGTCGAAACTGGTGTTGTCTTTATATATCAGTATCATATGAATACAATATTTGCGATAATTAATCTAGTCTTTGTCAGCTTGGCGGTATGGAGCTTTCACACGTAGTCGATAGCTAGTATAGTCTTCTTCCTTGAATATAATTTTGGTCATGTTAGTCTTTGTGGCTCCACGTTGGGTTTGTATAGATCTATATTGGCTTGTCTTATGTTGGCCTACCCCTCTGCTCCTAGGAGTTCTTGTATATATTCATAGTGATGATCGTCTTCCTCCCCAAGTATAACTCAAAGACTTAGGATAAGATATGGATTAAAGAGATATTATGTTTCCCGACTAGAAGTCTGACACCTTCTATTCTGGAAGATAACTTCCTTCTAGATATGTAGTACTATTTCCCTAATCAAAGGATACATTCTTGTATATCTCATTAGGTATATGGTATTTTCGTATACTATAAACCCATGTATAGTAAGTATGTCTTACACTTAACACTGACAAAATTACATTAACTTTGAAGATAGCGGCATTATAATTTCAACATCTGATTATAGCATTGCCAACCCAACAACATTGCACTCATACATTAGTGTGAAATTATTGACACAATATTTTGGATATGGCGGTATTATATTCCTGGTAAGCTTCAACGAACATTATATTATCACATTGCCATCAAAAACAGCAATACAGCATCACACTCATAAACACTGTTGTAATATATGGCAATGTGACAATCTCGCCACATTTATCACACGCATCACACTCATATACATTTTAGCGCCACCTATATTGACGCTAAGATATTGTCTGATGTGGCGAGATTGTGACAATGTGATATCGGTGTGATAATATAATGTGCTTCAGCGAACATTTGCAGGTATGGGTGTATATATGGGCCCAGAAAGCCAGGCAAGGACCAACAAGGGTGGTTATTGGTTACCCACATGAATGTTATGGATTCATTTGAAAATTTCAAAATGTATATCTCAAACTCAAATGTGGATTTTGTTTTTTCATCCGATAACTAGCAGGCTACCGGTAATAAAAAAATCATCAATTACTATCATTTTAATATGATTTCACCAAAGGCCGTAATTTTGGAAATAGTAGAATTACGGTCATGGGAAGCTTCAACTTCAGTATGAAATATTTATCAAAAGGAACTGATAAGAATATACTTGAATAAATATTTATCTCCTGTTGGAGTTATTAGTTTTTGCATCGTCAATTTTTAGATTTTACGTGCTCTCTGTTAAGCGAATTACGTAATAAATGATTGTAAAATTAAAGGCCATACTTCATTCCGTTATCGATGAGAAACTAGCTCATAATTTTTTTTATTTTAGATCTTTTTAATAAATAATTTTATTAATAGATCTCCCAATAACTTATTTCTAAAATGAACCATTTTGCCACGCTACTGGAACTGGCGTGGCCAAACTACAATGCCACTCTAGGACAGGTGGCGTGGTAACAAATGCCCCGTGACGATCATTGCCTTTGGCAAGGTCAAGCGGGTGCTGACGTGGCAGGGGCTGAGGCTGGGCTTGCCACGCCAGGCTCGGTGGCGTGATACCGCCATGCCATCCCGCCTAGCATGGCTAGGGAATAGCCGCCGCTGTCGTCCCTTTCTGCCTTCTTCCTCTCTTCTTCTCCTCTCCGTTGTTTCTCTCTCTCTCTCTCTCTCCCCGCACAAAGCAACCAATGCCCCCTCCTCAAATCCCTCGAAATCCATTCAAAATCCGATATTCTTACTCCGATTTTAAGCCCTTTTGAGTAGGAGCCCATCCCATAGGTATATTTATTTTTTTAGGTTTTTTCTCGTGTTTGCATTTAGTTATTTCCATCCTTCTAAATTGCAGTGAAAACATGTAACAAGGAATCAAATATACTTGAACCATTCATATCTTCAACACATAAATCAAGTCCATCAAAACCATTCTAAATGGATTCATCCAAACCATTCATTACTATGTAGTTTTCTAATAATACCATAGATATTTTATCCGATCTTTATCCGTTTAGTACCAATTTTCTAAATACAAACTTGTTATATTCATCATAAACCACAATAGTCATGAAATTAATAAAACAATAATCCTAACACATGAAATTTTCTTATCGAATACTTGAAATTATTTCTTAAAAGGCATGAAATAAATAGGGCTAGCTGCATTGTCAAGCCAATGAGTTGGACATTTCAGCTAGCACGCCACGAAGCCTGACGTGGCAATAAGTTCTACATTGGAGCCGCTTGACTTTGTCAACACCAACTACTGCCATGGAGCACCTTTGCCACGTCAAGACCGGTGGCATGACAAGAGTAGTTTGGCCATACATATTATATTGGTGTGGTGAAAAAGTTTATTTTTAAAAATAAGTTCATGTGAAGTCTATTATTAAAATTATTTATTAAAAAGTAAAAAAAAAACACATACTAGCTCACTCCAGCTGACTCAAAATACTACTTCACCCAAAAAAAAAAAACTCAAGTTCGCAGAAGATCCAACCTTAGACATGACACCCAAAGTTCATACGCCTGATTGGCAGTAGAACAGTCCAAATCCAACCCTCTCACTCCCCAAATTAACAAACCCCAGAAATGCCCCCAAAAGACAACAAAACAAAGCACTCACCACCCCCAACCCTAATCAGCATTTGATTTTGTTCCATCCTCATCAACCCCCACTATTAATCCTCTTCCCCTTCCCCCCGCTCTCCGTCCATGTTCACCCCGCCTCCATGCCCCGCAATCCCATCCAGGTTCACCCGCCTCCTGTCTCTCTCTTTTTTTTTAATTCATCCGCAACCACTGCGAACTTGCGAAGGCCGCGGGTACAAAGAAAAGAAGAGAAAAATAAAAAGGAGCCGCATTATAAGTAGGTAGTGGTGGTGGTGGTGGAGGAGAGCAAATCGAGGTAGCCATGGCGATGCAGGCCGCCGCCTCGATGTTCCCGCAGCTGGCGCCGCGGAGAGGAAGCGATCGCGCGGTGGTGCTGGCGCCGCCGCCGCCGCCGGCGAGGGTGGCGATGAGGAGGAGGAGCAGCGGCGGGGTGGCGGCGGCGGCGAGAGGGGTGAGGTGCAGGGCGAGCCTGATCGAGCCCGACGGGGGGAGGCTGGTGGAGCTGGTGGTGCCGGAGGAGGGAGGGCGGCGGGAGGCGGCGCGGCGGGAGGCGGCGGCGCTGGCGCACCGGGTGAGGCTGGGGCGGGTGGAGACGGAGTGGCTGCACGTGCTGAGCGAAGGGTGGGCGAGCCCGCTGCGAGGGTTCATGCGCGAGGCCGAGTTCCTCCAAGCACTTCATTTCAACGCCATCCGCGGCGGAGACGGGGCCATGGTCAACATGTCCGTGCCCATCGTCCTCCCCCTCGGTGACGCCCAGCGCCGCGCCATCCAGGCGTCCGGCGCCCGCCGCGTCGCGCTCGTCGACGCCACCGACCGCCCCCTCGCCGTCCTCAGCGAGTGAGACATCAGCCCCCTCTTCTCGTTTCCTTTGTTTAGTTAATTGCATTTCCCTGTACATACGCTCAATTGCAATTATTTGGTTACTAGGAGTACTAGAAGAGTAAAATTACTAATTACATGAGTGGATGGAATGTAGATATATTGATTGTTCGTGTTGGTTGGTTGATTCTCACAGTTGTGGGATGCCTTTGGACCTCCAAAAAGCCGTAATTTTTGTTCTTGGGTTGGAAATTGGAATTGTGGAGTTGTAGCCTGAATGGTTCAGAGAAGTTCATAGATGGTTTCTTCAATTGGAAACATAATATACAGAAATAGTACAGATTATGAGTGTTTCTGCAGTTCCCACATTTCGTGAGCTTATCCCTCACAAACTTGTGCTCTGGTTATATTTTAGACTTTAATGCTAGTAAACCATTTGTTTCACAGCAACCTGGTCAATGATATATCATTCATGGCGGAGGTTTTATCTTGGGCGTTAAACTAATTTTAAGGTTGTGGCATTCCTCTTTTGTCGATTAGACTACAATATCGTCATACGGATAACCTTTGTCATGCTATATCAGGAACTCAGGACATCTTTATACATCTCGGTCGTTTTCAGGTCATATTTTTTTTAGTCGTATATATATAATACGATGATCGGTAATACCATTGGTAGTCCTTATAAATACATGTTCCGTAGTTCTTTTGCCGTGTTCTCTAGGTATTTTAGTTTTATCTATATTAAACTGACAAGTGATATTATATTTGTTTCGTTGTTTTTTCGCCGCGTTCTATGGGTATTTTAGTTTAAGCAACTGACACATGATATAATTTACATCAGAAAGATTATTTTTTATTCACCATTTGCTTATAAGGTTTTGTACACATCCAGCTATTGTAAAGGAACATGGATGGGATGTTGTTATAGATCAGTAGGTGACGTAACAACGTCAACCGTTTACGTCTGTCTAGGAACTCAAGTCATGTGTGTTCAAAACAATCTGACTTGATTTAGCATGGTTTTAGTTCTTTTTAATTAGTCATACCATGGCAGTCCCTGACATTTTTTTCTTCTTTGTTGTCAGCATTGAGATCTACAGGCATAACAAAGAAGAAAGGATTGCACGGACATGGGGAACAACTGCACCTGGGCTGCCTTATGTTGATGAGGCGATTACAAATGCTGGTGATTGGTTAATTGGTGGTGACTTGGAGGTTATAGAACCAATCAAGTACAATGATGGTCTTGATCAGTATCGCTTGTCTCCAGCCCAGCTGCGTGAAGAGTTTGCCAGACGCAATGCTGATGCGGTATTTGCGTTTCAGCTTCGCAATCCTGTACATAATGGACATGCTTTGCTCATGACTGATACACGCAAACGCCTTCTCGAGATGGGTTACAAAAATCCTGTTCTTCTGCTTCATCCATTGGGAGGATTCACAAAAGCAGATGATGTGCCTCTTAGTTGGAGAATGAAGCAGCATGAAAAGGTACTCTTTAAGAGTAGCAATTGTACTGTCAAATCTTTTTAGCAAATGCATGTTGGTGCCTTGTTGTTGATGAAACCATTTGATTTAATTACACTACTGTAAGGCCCAATTCATGCACAATTTTGACGCGTGTTTATTTTGGTAGGTTCTTGAGGAAGGTGTCCTCAACCCAGAATCAACTGTCGTTGCAATCTTCCCCTCTCCAATGCATTATGCAGGGCCAACTGAAGTGCAATGGCATGCTAAGGCTCGTATAAATGCTGGTGCAAACTTCTACATAGTTGGAAGAGATCCTGCTGGTATGGGCCACCCAACTGAAAAGAGAGACCTGTATGATGCTGATCATGGGAAAAAGGTGTTGAGCATGGCTCCTGGGCTTGAGAAGCTCAATATCCTTCCTTTCAAGGTATGTCATCCTACCAGACCAGATATCACATTTTTTGGATGCACTAGATTGTGTAGTTCGCTAGCTTACTGTTCATCTTGCACATTTGAATTTGGATGTCAAGCAACATATTTTAGTTTTCAGATAAACCTTGTTGTATTCTTTTTCTTGGCATGACTCTTGATTTGTTTTATCAGGTGGCTGCATATGACACAAAGCAAAAGAAAATGGACTTTTTCGATCCATCAAGGAAAGATGATTTCCTGTTCATCTCTGGCACAAAGGTAACATCCATTTCAATCCTGTTTTGGTACACCAGTTAATTTTGAGCACCAATGTTTTTTCCAGCCCAGTCCTAACAACATTGCCTGCGTATATAGATGCGTACTCTTGCCAAGAACCGCCAGAACCCCCCTGACGGATTCATGTGCCCGGGTGGCTGGAAGGTCCTTGTTGAATACTACGACAGCCTGACGCCATCAGCGGACAGCAGCAAACTGCGCGAGGCGGTTGCGGCCTAGAAGCTGAAACTACCTCAAATAAGCAAGAACATTGCATCTTGCAACTGTAAAATGGTTCTTTCAGAGAGAGAACCAATGGTATATGTGTATACTACTGGTCGCAAGGCCTAAACATTTGGGTTTGATTGGAAGCGCATTCTGGTGTGTTTTGTATGTGCCCTGTCATCTGGTAATGCTACATTGGAAGCTCATCGTGTTATTGGTGTTAATAAGGATGAGCCTTTGTGTGCTCTGCTAGATATGTACATATACAATGTGGTGGTATTTATATAGTGCTTGGTGTGTTTGCTATTATAGAAGAGCAGGTTTCATCTTCTATTGTCGCATCTGGTCATTGGACAGGGCTCGAGGACATGAGGGATGGTCAGCAATATTTTTGTTAACATTGGAATCTCATCAAGGTTTCTGTATGGTATGGGCAATTGCTTTAGGCTAGAGTGAACTTCATATTCTAGGGCAATGATTATTTTCACAGACAGAATCAGGGGCAGAATAATTATTGACAATTACTTATAGGAAAGAATTAGATATTATTATGAAGTAAAAATAGTTTGAAAAAAGTTATCTAAACAATGCTAATAAAAAAAGCTTTTAACATAGTCTCGTAAGAATGGCATGAATAATTCGGTTGATAGTCTGCCTCCGAAAGCGTTGACGTATAAAGAATGGGGAATCTGAAGTTCTGAACCCTTCCCCTAATCTGAATTCTGCATTTGTATAATACGAGTAGCAAACTCTAATAAATCTACGTCTCCTGGATGCCCTTGAGGAGCTTGAATACACACACAAACTTCAGCCTCTATGATTTGATCATTTGATGTTGAAAAGTCTCTGTTGACAACGAGCTAATCATGCCGGTGCACCTACAGATTTTGTGTCGATCTACCAACGCTTATTCAAATGAACTGGTGGTATATCGCCACCATCTTGTATCAACCTAAACAAGAGTAGGAGTAGCAACAAGTAGCCACGCAAAGAACTTGTTGCTTGTAATATTTTGCTTGCATCGTTCATTTACACTGAAAAGCAGCTAAATATTCACAAAGTGTATATACATACAGAAAAGGGAAAGCCGTGGAGATATTTGAGTCGAACACTATCTAACAATTGCAATGTACCAAGAATCCAGTTTCCATCTCAAGAAATGAACAAGTTCCATAGAATACCTGGGGACAAAGCTATCTCCATCTCGATTCTCGAAGATCAATCCCCTCCAGCATCCTTGACATCGACGGCGAACTCGTACTCCTGGTCGCAGCCCAGATGGGAATCAGACATCAAGTAAACCATGTAATCTTTTCTCCCTGCTTCTGCAGGGGCAGTGAACTCGAGCTTCACTCGAGCCCTCTTCTGGAGCTTGACCCTCTTGATTGCCAGCAACTGGTCGGTGGAGTGATCACCAATCACAAGCCACCATCCTTCTTCCTTGGGCTTTGGGAACCTGGGGGCATGGACTGGACCAGCCTCAGATTGCAGCAGGTCTGCCATCTCGCGCTCTAGCGTCACCTGCACGGACACACTGCCACCATCGCCTTCAAGAACTTGGAAAGCCATGTCGATGTTTGGGAACCGCCTGAGGAATCCGACGATGTCCTGCAGCTGGGAGCTTGGTAGCTGCAGCAGATCCTGCATCTCATGCGTGCTCATCTCAGCCAGATCGAAGATGGTCTCGATGGCCTTGCCTTCGTTCTCCTGGCATCTCCGGGCTAACTCCTCGGTGAAGTGTGGAAGCTGAAGCAGCACGGAGTCGCGATCCCACATGCCCTGTGTCACCATCTGGCTCATCTCCATTGCGTTGAGAGCGAGGGTGAGCCATCCGTTGCTGGAGATGACATCGATCAGTGCCCGGAGCAATCTATGAGCAGGAAGGAGAATCTCCCGCTGGTCAGCTGCAAGGTCACCTTCCACCGTGCGCCTTGAGAAATGGCATTGCAGCAGTGCGTTGGCCTTGACATGTGGATCGTCATACCTGACTTTCTTCTCGACAGAAAATCTCTGGTGATGAACAAGCCTCTCAATGGACTTTTGCTCACCAGGGCGACTGGGGAGCTCTGCATATTCTGAGGCAGAAGCTAGAATCTCCAGGAGGCCTTTCAACTTGGTCTTCTGAGTTAGCATAGAACTGAATCGCTCAATAGTCGTGTAGGTGACGTAGTAATACGAGGCAATGAGACCAAGGTTGAGGGTCTTCAGGTAAATATTTTCCTCTATAGCCAAACAATTGGTTGATTCCAGGTCGTTCAGCACTGTCTCAACCAGCTCAGAGAGATGTTCTGATACATGCCTGTGGCTCACATCCTGCAGATTGTAGTAGTTAGGGTTCTTCGCAAGCCATCGGTACATGAAGGTCCAAGTAAGATAATCCACGGCATCTTGCTTGTTTTCTATAAGACCAGCTACCACCTCGGCATTCATATGATCATGCAAGAAATGCTGGAGATGGCTCTCAACAGGGAAGGCCTCAAAAAGGAACTTCTTGTAGTATTCCTTGCGAGGTGCATAGCACAATATAACACATTTCCCAGAGTCATCTTGAAGAGGTCTGTTGGCATGACCCATCATTTGCAACAGATCAGTGACTGGATAATCAGTATGGCTGTTCCCCCGGCCATCATAATACTGGGTTCCCATCACAACAACCAGATGAGAGGGCAATGATCTTCCCCAGCACATTTTGCTGCTCGCAACACACACTTGGATCCTCCCACCAAGAAAGAGCTGAGTTACAAGTTCCTGATCGAAGTCGCTCAGGCCCTCATGCAAGTAGCCTACACCACATTTCAGTGTGTATTTAAGTGCTTCATCATTGACACCACTAGTGAAAGTATCCATCTCGTCTTCTGACCCAAGAAGGAAAGGTGTTCCACCACTCTCAGCACTTGAGTATGCACACAAATCCACTGCGGTCAACCTTGCATGCTTATGTGTTGGTACAAACATCAGGGCAGGCTTACCATGCTTTGCATGCTGGGTTATAGCAGTGTATGTTGGCTTTGACATTGCCTGCATCCTTGCCTCAAAATTTGCTACATCCCAACCCTGAATGTGAATTTCTAACGGCAGTGGTCGCACTGCTGGAGGGAAGTTGAAAAGGCTATGAGAGGAGGTGCCAATCCATTCTCCAATATCTTTACCATTTGCAAGGGATGCTGAAAGCGCTACAATCCGAATGTTACTACCAATATGATTCGCCATACGCCTCATCCTAGAGATGATGATTTCCAGAATATGTCCATTTTCAGATCCAATCAGATGGAGCTCGTCAAAAATAAATAAACTGACCTGTTGCACATTCTTTCGCTGTTTCCATCGGCGTGAGAGTGCATCCCACTTCTCAGCAGTACTGATTATAATCTCCCCTTTATCAAGAAGCTTCAAATCAGCTGCTGTTTCGCCTGTTAGCTCAACTACCCGCGCCAATTCTCCAAATTTGCTCTCCCAATCCTTATATCTTTCTTTTGCAAGAGCTTCAATAGGAGCTACATACACAACACGCATGTTGCTGTCACCAGTTACAGCCTTCTGATGGTTTCTTAGAATAGCAAACTCTGCACATATGGTCTTTCCACTACCTGTTGGTGCCGCAACCAACACGCTGTCATCACTGTTGTACAAGGCAGTGAACACTTGAGTCTGGATGGGGTTGAAATGTTTAAAAGCACTGTAAAGGCTTTCATATCGTGCATTTCTCAGGGCAGTAACAGGTAGTGGCTGCAGATCAATCAATTCAGTTGGTGGAGCATATTTTTCTGGAAGAGTTAAATGCCTAAAACTGACAGGAAGAATTGTCTGAGAACCAAGCCACTTATCAGATACTACGCGTATAAAGTACTGAGGGGGCAGTGGCTCATATATTGGCACTGTGAAGTTAAGTGTATGATCTTCATCCACGTATTGTTTCTTAAGCATGAAGTACTCATGGTGAAGAATGTTATCGCCACCGTTGTCCTCAACAATAAGCCAGAAGGGCTCCACATATCCATGCAATTCATCATCCCATTGGAAATCAGCTGTTATAGTCAGTTCAAAACCCAAAACCGTAGAAGTAATAGGTTGAACATGGGCTGAAAGGTTCAGCTTTGGTAATTGGTGGATGCACTTGTGCAGCTGCATCCCCATCTTCGGGTTATGAATTAGCTCACCAATTTCCTGTGATGATAGGTCAAAGTACCTCTCCCAAGCCAATTCTTTTTTCTCCAGTTTCATTAAGATTTCCTTTGGAATACTTGGAAACTGGTGCAGGGGAATTTGGACGTTCCACATATGCTTATCAATCATCTTGCAAAGATTCAACGCTTTCTCCGCTACTTGGGCCCATCCTCTCTTCAAAACTATCTCAAACAGCGCTCATAGGAGACGGCCAGCATTCTGCATCATAAAGTAGAAAATGCTACGTAAGATTAATAGACCAAATAAGCATACCATAATTCAGGAAGTGCATTCAGCAGAGATAACACGTTTTTACCTGTCTGATGTAGACCATATCTGAACTAAGGGAAAGACCCTCCAGTTCCAGCCTAGAAATATATGCTTGCAGTAGAACATTGATCTTTGCACTGGGCTCGTCCAAGCTCTCTTTCACAGGAATAGGCACACAATTGAAAAGCTTTGCCAACTCCATTTTCTCATCCTGTCTAATACTGACATACTTAAATTCTTCACTCAGTGAAGAGAGTCGACACAGCTCAATATCACCCATTGTAGGCTTCAGGCACTCATTGTATGTTGAGATAGTCCTGTGACTAACATAGTAATAACTAGCAATCCTTCCCAGGTCAGTTACCTGAAAATATCCTGTTTTCCTGTCATACTTTATCAAATTGTTCCTATCCAGTAGATTTGCAGCAGCGTGTACCTGCAACAGCACATACAGGAATCAGAGTGTGCCGGGCAGGGAACAGAAGGGGTGAGACAAACATATTAAACATGGAATGATGAAAAATCAAGGCAGCATCTATATAAACACTAACAATACAATGATAGATCATGATACTTCTTCAAAATCTTGTGACAGTAGTTATTACAAAATGATGACATGCAATGAAGCAAGACAACGGAAATCATCAGACAAATAGCTCTGAATCTTTTTTTCTCCCTTTTATAAAATAATTGATTGTCTGATAGGATTTCGATTCTTCTTCCTTATTCTACGTAACTGTATAGATAATTCGAATCAAATGTCCCACGCAATAATTTCAGATGATATCTGGATTGCAGCAAATAGTCTGTTCTGATTTTGTATATATTATTTTACATGATAAGTAATAACACAATGTTTTATATTCATAGGAAGTACATGTGCTACATTTTCATAAAATGCTACATGTGCTACATTTTACATGTACCACAGTTACATGTGCTACATTTTCATAAAATGCTATATATATACATTATGTATTAACAATGAAGAGACATGAACATGAATAGTTTGTTTCCTGTTACTATTATTATACTAAGAAAGCAAGCACTAATGCAAGGAGCAAGCAGCATAGATTTCTACTTCCTTTCTAGATGTATTTGCTGTCTTTTTTAAATGAACCTCGTAATATTTTGTATGGTTCGTTTAAAAAAGACAGCAAGCACATCTGGAAGGGAAGTATAAATCTATGCTGCAAATAAGCAGGTAAACAAAAATATCCAAGAGCACTGTACACTATCCATTCTAGATTCCAACATGCAAGTATGATGCAAGTGGTGAAGTGGAGGAATTCATTCCAGGTTTCTTCACTACCTCATAAACATCAAAGGACAGCCCTATTACAGTTTATGACCGCCTAGTCAATACTGAACAGTGATCATCTCAATAAATGCTAAGAAAAATTTTTTACGAGAAATATTTATGCTCACGCAATTCCTGAACATTCAGAAAGCCTAAGAAAAAACTTGGACAGTTCATACCACAATGGACCTAAGAGAGCATAGTGGGATTGTGGAAATGCAAGCATAAAGTGTGAATAAATATTGGAAAGTAAAACACCAGAATGAAAGGACTAATATAAAAGAACCTAAAAAAAGGATAGGACATAAGTTTTTACTTACCAAGTCAACTCTCCTTTCATCTAGAGTATTGTCTGTTTCCATAATATCTGCTGGTAAACCGTACAACGTTGGATTCCGGAGCATCCTGATGTAGAGGTAGGTGTAGCCAAGCCAGGTGCATGCCTCCCGAACATTCTGAATAGTCCCCAGAACGATCTCAGCATTCAGATGATCAGCCAATCTGGATATGAACTGACTCTCAATAGGCAGTTGCTGATTCATCAGAGACAGGTAGTACTGCAATTCACTGTGTTCAGTTAGTATTATTCCCTCTCCATGTGTATCATACTGAGGTCTGCCCGCGCGACCAAGCATCTGCATGACATCCAGAGGGCTCAGTTCTGTCCAAGCACCTTTTTCCGGATTGTAAACCTGGGTACCCTTTATTATTACAGTGTGCGCAGGCAAATTGACACCCCATGCAAGGGTCGCTGTCGAAACGAGCACCTGTAAATGTTTATCAGCAAAAAGCCCCTCAATGAGCTCACGGTCTACCCTTGTCAACCCAGCATGATGAATACCAAAACCATACGGCAAAAGATCTTTAAGATCATTGCTTTTCACATGATTTGCATGATCGGCAAGAATCTCTAGGCTCGCGCTCTCAACCTTTGGAAAGCAGGTCAGTTTGTTATTAGCTAATGCAATATCTTTGATGGCACGAGCAGTTTTGGCTGTCTCCTTCCTCGAGTGCACAATTATAAGCACTTGATGCTTTCCAGCAGCAGCCATAACCTTCTCATGGCAAATCTGATTCATCAACTGAAACCTCTGGAAGGGCTTCTTCACAGTGATCCCAATGTATTGTTGAGCAAGAGGGCAAGGTCGGTAGCTGTTATCAAAATGGAAGAGACCACCAGAGTGAACACGCAAGAAAACTGCAACATCTTGATAGTTTGGAAGAGTCGCTGAGAGACCAACTAGACGGATATGTTCCTTGGTTGTTTCAGTCTGCCTGACTTATCTAGAAACAATGCTCTCCAGAACAGGCCCTCTGTTGTCATGTAGTAGATGAATCTCATCAATTATTAGAAGCTTCACCATTTGAGTATAGATTCTGTCACCTGATTTTCTTGTGACTATATCCCATTTCTCAGGTGTAGTGACAATAATCTGTGTTTCATCAATCTGTTGTTTGGTTAAGTTCTGGTCTCCACTGAGTTCCCTTACAGTGACATTGTACTCTTTCAGCCGTGCTGACAAATTTCCAACAACTTCAGCAACCAAAGCTTTCATTGGGGCTACATACACAATTTTGTATTTGGTATTGTCAAACTCTCCATCTTTCATGTGCAAGCCAATCTGCTGAAGGATTGTAAGCACAGCCACGTTGGTTTTCCCGGCACCTGTTGGTGCACAGAGAAGAATATTATCTGGTTTGAAAAGGGCAGTATCATAAACCTTGCTCTGAATCCTATTCAGCTGTGTCATCCCAGCAAAAGCTGGTTGAGCCCAGTCTGGCATATCAGATATCTTGACAACCTTCTCTCCAGTTTCATATGGCTTAGCTTTCAGTGCTGGCACATGGACTTCCTCATACCCATTATGAGGGGTTCTAAATGATCCTGGTGGAAGTTCACATTTCTTGTTAACCATCAAGAGACCACCTTGGTGGAAGGTTAGGTTCTCAAGATCAAGCAGCTGCTTCTGGCCTTTCAACCATCCACTCTCCATATCCCGCTTAACTACCCTTTGATCCCTCGCACCATTAATGCCAGCATTTTGTTTTTCGGTAAGCCTCTTGGCCTCATCCCTGATGCTTTTCTCCATATTCTTCAGCCTATCTTTTGCAGACACCCTCGTTGCATGCAGCTGCTCCAATATTGGACTTAATGTTGGGTCACTCAGCATATTCTCTTCTATCATCTTCTGCTTTTCCTGACCTTCAGCCCTTGCCAAACATGTACACCAGAATATCTTGAGTCGGTTCCGCAGCAGCAATTTGATGAGATCAAAATTGTCACAGCCCAACAGCGTGACAAGCCGATTCTCAACATCCTTGTCGTCACTCTCAGAAAGAAAACTCATGATCTCCAAAGAAAGCTCCTGGCTAACCTGCGGATCAATATCTTCAAATGCCTGTGATACCTTCCTCTGAAGCCAGTAGGCATCAATGTCTTGTGCGTTTATGGCCAGCCCCTCATTGGAGTTATGCATATCATCATCATCTAACTCATCACCAATTTGCATGGCACCAGCAGCATTCAGCATGGTGTCGCCGTCATCCTCATCCAAATCATCTAGTACCTGATATAGACAAACGTTGAAGGGCATTACACATTAGGAATTAGGATAGGATCTATCAGTACACGCAGATAGAAGGGAGAGCAAGAGATTGTAAACAGAAGGATCATTTGCAAAATTATAATGGCATGGTTCCAAATTACCCTTGAATGTATGTACGTACCTGATCAGAATCACTTCCCTCATCGTCTTCGTTCTGTTCAAACTCAACAGCAACGCCGAAATTTTCATCCAGTGCACTAGCTGAATCACAAACTGCAGTATCATGAAAATCTGTGATGAGCTTACCGATGGAGACGAGCTGGTGGAACATCTGGTCGGAGATGGGGTCGAGGAACTTCTCGATCCCCCTCTTCTTCTCAGGGCTCTTGATCTTGTCATTGTTGAGGATGGCAAGCACCTCGTCGGCGGCGCTGCCAAGCACGTCAGGAGGCTGGCCGCCGAGCTGCCGCTGGATGACGCTGAGCAGGGCCTCGTAGGCGGCTCGCGTCTCCTTGGTCCGGGGCCTGCACACGACGTTGTCGATGAGCGAGAGCACGCTGACCTCGCGCTGCGCGGTACCGGCGGAGGCGGAGGCGGCGCGGCGCCTGCGCTTGGCGTCGGGGTGGTGGCCGATGTCGTGGTCCGCGGCGTCGCGCGCCTTCCTCCTGCGCGACGGCTCGATGGGGGGCTTGGCCTGGACGGCGCGGTCGCCGAAGCTCCTCCGGTCGATCCTGCCCCGGAGCGTCTCGGGCTCGCCGGTGTGCTCGTCCGCGCCGCCACGGGAGCCGGAGCCGGAGCCGAGCACCAGGTTGGAGTTCTCGACGTAGTCGTACTTCCTCGAACGCGCGTGCGCCTCAGCGCCGCCGCAGCCGGCGCCGCCGCAGCCCGCTTGGCCATGGCTGCAGATCAAAGTCAATCAAAAGTAAAAAAAAACCGAATCGAATCACCACGCGGGCGAGACGGTGGGGGTAGGTTTTTGGCGGAATCGATGGATCGGCTGGTGGATTACCTTTGGCCGGGCGAGCCGAACGAAGCCGGCGAGCTCTCGCGGAGTTTTCCGCCGCCGCCGCCGCCGCCGCGTCGGGTCGCGGCGATTCTCCTCTCTTCTCGTCGTACGTCGCGGCGGAGAAGGGAGGAGGGGGGTTTGGTTTGGAGGGAATACGGCGTTGCAACCCGCGCTGATTTTGCGGGGATCTTTTTCTTCTTTATTTTTGCGGGTATTTATTTTGTGGGAGACAGGTCGGTTTGATGGACGAACCGACTTTGGAAAGCGTGTACTACAGTGAAAGGAAGCCCACGTAACCTCAGGCCCACAAGGCCCATCTATTTTGACGGTTTTGCTGACGTCAAATTTTCTCCTTATAAAAAATCGATCGATTTTTCTAACGAAAGGCGAAGTGTGCGGACGTGCGGTTCGTTTACGTACGCGGCATTGGACTCAATGATGATCAAGTGAGGGTTTTTTTTTTTTTTTACTAACTCACCGGGGGTGGGGGAGAGATTCCCCACCTGAATTGTCATTGTACTTAATTAAGAAAGGAATAGTCTGTTACATTGGATTTAGAATCTGAAGACGAGAAGAGAAAACACCTTTCCAAATATCTATTACAGTTCTGTCGTCAGGTGTAAACGTTTCGGCCCATAGAGTGAATTCCGATAATCCGCGTTGCAGGCATGCAACAATGGACGGTGGCCTTTCACGGAAGACTACATCATGCATGTGGTTCCATAGAGTCCAAAGGCAAAGCAGGAAAAAACTTTGAAAGTGCCTTGTCGGGATGATCGCTGACGCTTTTAGCTGGAACAAAAATTTAGTCTCACTGATGGTCGGCTGAACACGAATAGTTTGCCAGAAGCTGATTGCAAAAGGGCAGTTGAAGCTTAGATGATCCGTTGTTTCAGCAGCAAGGTTACAGATTTCACAGATTGCTGTATGGACGATTTTCTTCTTCATGAGATTTTTCTTTGTGGACAATCGATTTCGGACGAGTAGCCAGGCGAAGATCTTGATCTTTAGCGGCGCTCTGCATTCCCAGATCAATTTCCAATTCGGTGAGGATGTGACCGTCGAAAACCTTGACTCATAGATTTTCTTAGTTGTTAAGGTGCCGTGGCTAACATTGAGTCGAGTATCCGATGCATTAGTCAAGGTAAAGCTCTGAAGAATAGTGTGCAGTTCCTGTAGCTTTGTCATCGCTGCAGCTGAAAGCCTTGGAGTGACAAAATTGGAGATTCCAATAGAGAGAGTTTGTTGAACAGTGGCTAAAACATCGGTTGAGTGCGAGAAAAGGGATTCAAACTTTGATGCGAGATCTATGCTGCATACATATTTTTTCCCTTTTCACTGTACAAACTGAAGCGATTAGATGATAACTCTACTTAAATGCAGATGGGAGAGATCTGTGACCTTCGAAAATTACATTCTAATTACGTGCAAGTTATATTATAGTTACAATATAATTATATTCTAATTACGTGTAAGTTATATTACAATTACAATATAATTATATTGCAAGCGTACCATATTTAATT
Source organism: Oryza meridionalis (assembly GCA_000338895.3). NCBI lineage: Eukaryota > Viridiplantae > Streptophyta > Magnoliopsida > Poales > Poaceae > Oryza > Oryza meridionalis. The sequence goes on along the minus strand of CM002526.2, from coordinate 34,758,393 downwards.
TGACAATAGCTAAATGTACAAATAATCTCTGAATTTGATAATCTAACGCTATTTCACGAGGGGATAGGGGCTGGCTTTTAGTCCGTGTGTGTACGTATACAAATACAATTTGTGTACATGTATATCAAGTTTATTCGTATATGTATCGTCCATATAAATTTTATACGTAAGTGTATACTTTTAATGTATAAAACTTTTTTATATATGTATACAAAAGTTTGTACGTATACATACAAACTTTATACATATGCTTACAAAGTTTATTCATATACGTACAAAGTTTGTACGTATATATAAAAATTTATATATACGCGTACACATATATGTACAGACAAGTACTCCGTACCATACAGAAACTAACTACGCGCAAGGGGGCCACGCATGGCCGATCGCTAATTGGCAATCTCTTTCAACATGGTCTACTTTCATCCACTAAGATAGTCTTATTATATGTCATCCTCAAGTGTCGATTAAAATAAATTGGTCATGAAAAAAGAGTCAAATTATCAAAATTCTCAATGTTACCATATCTATAAATTTCAAGAAAGGGTTTGTAAGCCACTTACAGAAATTGAATTCTAGAAATTAATTTTTAGGGTTTTTTAATTATTATGTTCTACTTTTTCAGTTTTGTCTTTTGAACCATTATTACCAATATAGGTCTTACCTTAATAATTTTTTATTACTTTGTTTATTTTTGTACGCAAATTTTGAAATAAAATCACAACCTTAGAATTGCATTGAGGAAAATCATTACAAGCTGCAACTATATCATGAGCAGGTTATGCGCACAGTGGAAACATTGCGTCCAATCTGGGAACTAGTGGTTGCACCCGTATGATTTCTTACTAGCATACTTTCACTCAATTAAAATTTTCTTTTGATGCGAAAATTTCACTCAAATATTTTTTTTTCTGTTCAACATTTTTCATCATGAGCACAAATAGTTTGGAAATGGTCATCTGCTCAGCTTCTATATCATCGTCTTCTCCCCAAGATTGGTCATCATCAGTATCCTCGAATGCACACGCCAGCAATGGTGCAAAATACTTTGATCTACTGTATATTCGCCAAAACTCCATTTTTTCCCCTAGAAAAGAAAGGGTTCAGACTTCTGAATTTACCTGCTATGTTTCATTTTCAGCTGACCATTTGATAGATGCCAAACATAAGGAAGGAAAATGAAATATTCAAGGTCCATAAGAAATGAAATTTTCAGAGAATGACTAAGGACAGCATGAAAGCTTGTTAACATAATTCCCAAAAAATTAAAAAACATGGATAGACGCCCTTCTAAGTATATGTCAATTTCTAATACATAGTTCACATAAGCGAACAACTTTTGAAATAAAACCACAACCTTAGTATAGTTTTAAATCACAATCTTACAAGCTGCAATTACCAATAGCTGAAGTCCAAATTTTGTGGTTCAAATACAGTAATTGAGAGAATGGAATTTACAGTGGAAAAGATGCTCCCAAATTTGGGGATCAGTGGTTCACACTTATGATCTATGAACGGCATATTTTCACCCAGATATCTTCCGTTCAGCGTTTTTCATCATTATCACAAATTCATCGTAGTTCACCTGCCCGTCGCCATCGGTATCCGCCTCCCTTATCATCTGCTCAACCTCCTCGTCTGTCATCTTCTCCCCAAGATTGGTCATCACTGTCCTCAGCTGCACACATGAACAAGAACATGGTCAGAAATGATGGATAACAGCTTGAAAATTAATGTTCTGAACTGCTTGAGGTACTAAACCACCTCAGTTGGGGAGATAAAACCATTCTGATCCTTGTCTAGGACCTCGAAAGCTTCTTTCAGCTCTTCGTCGCCATCCCCATCCTGCGATACGCATGGAATGCAATTGCAAAGACAGATATTGGAAATCTAGTTTGGCAAAGGGGAAACAGATAGTGTTGTTAGATAGATCTCCCTCCCCTTGAGCCCAACGGCTCAAGGGGGCCTTGACCGCGCCCTGATCAGGGGCGCCCAGCCCAATGGCTGGTGGGCCCCCGTCACACTGCGCCATATAAAAGAGGGGTGGAGGCCGGCACGGCACACGGTACGAAGTTCACTGCCGCCGCCAACTCCACCCCACAAAACCCTAATCCGATCGAGGGGGCGCAGCCAGTGACGGGAAACGCCACCGCCGCGCCACGACCTCGCTGGGATCGCCCACAACCACCGCTGCAACGACAACCGCCGCCGTCAAGCACACTGTCGCTGCCGTCCACGAAAAGCCGCGATGACAACGACGATGTCCGGCGCCTCTTCCTCCACGAACTCCTCAACCAGTTGGTATCTAAACCCTCTCCCTTTCATCTACAATGTCGTACATCTAATCCAAATAGAACCACCCGACTAGATCTAACCTAGGTGATCCTAGAGCAAAGTCTAACAATGGTATCAGAGCAACCCTAGTGTTTAGATCGTTTCGGGGAAAGAAAGAAAAGCACAAGATCCGCACGGATCAAAAGAACCGAAAACCCTAACCCTAATCTTACCTCGTCGCCGGCCGTCGTCGACGCCGGCAACGGAGGGGGGAGGGGCAAAGGGCACCGCTGAGGAGCCACTCGACGGCCGCGCGTGCACCCGTGGGTGCACGCGCGCGCCGGCGAGGGGGCCCGCGGCGGCGCCACCATCTCCGTCGTCGCCGGCCTCTCACTCTTCACTCGCGTGGAGGGGTGAGACGGTGGGGGGAGAAGAGAAAAGACGGCGCGCGGCAGCGCGAGGTCGTCGGCCATGGCGCGGCGGCGCAAGGGCTGCCGGTGTCGACCACGCCGCTCGGCGCGACCTCGTGCACGCGAGAGAAAGAAGAGAGAGAGGCTAGGGTTTTCGGCAGCCGGCCGGGAGGGGGTTTTGATCGACCGATCTCCCCGCCCGGCCGTCCGATCGAACCCTAGCGGATCGGACGGCCGGCAGCGGTCGGGCCGAAACCGACCCAAAAGGAAGCGCGCGCGCGGCGGCTTTCCCGGCCCAGGCCCAGGTTGCGGCCTGGGGAGGGGGAGGCGCGCCCGCGCGCGCCAAAAGGCCGCGGGCTGGCCGGAAAAAGTTCAAAAGAGGTCCCTCGGGGGCCGAAAATAAAGAAAAGAGAACAGTAGCAATTTTTCCATTTTATTTTGTATAATTTTCATGCAAATTACATTAGAATTTTGAATTGATTTTGCATATTTTACCTCTGTTTAAATTTGAACCAACGGGAGAATTTTCACCGAGAGAGAATTACAGAGATTTTGCTACTGTTCATATGATTTTTACATAGTTTTCCGCTGCAAATAGATGTAATTGATGAAAATTAGTGTTTCTAAAATTAAAGTTCGAACCAACGGGAGAATTTAATTTTAGGAACATTAATTAATTATGTGCTATGATGTTGTAATTTTCTGACCAACGTTGTTAATTGCAATATTATAGTTATGGTTATATGTGTTATGTCTAATTCTGCCCAACGGTGATGTAGGCTTAATGCATAATATTTTAATGTTAATTTTGTTATCACCGCACATGATTATTTCAGGTGGCTACTCCTTGATGGGTTGCATTAAAGATATTCCGACCCTAAAAGGAGATAACTACGCAGAATGGAAAAGAAAACTCGACCTTGCTTTTATCTTGGGAGAGGTGGACTGGATGTTGACTACCCCATATCCTATAGAACCTGCTGAACTTGTCAGAGGTGAAAATGAGTCAGATGCTGACTGGCAAAAGAGACAGAGGGACAATGCTCCTCTCGTCATGTCGTATGACATTGAACAAAAGAAATGGTCCTTAGCCAACAAGAAATGTTTGGCTGTGGTAAAGAATACGATTGAGCCTACCATATTGGGCTCAATCCCAGAGTGTGACGCTGTCTCAGAGTACCTTGAAAGAATAAAGATCCTGTTTACTGGCTCTTCAAAGACGTATGCTACACAGCTGATCAAGCAGCTTGTGATAGAAAGGTACCATGGAGGTGGTGTTAGAGATCACATACTTAGAATGAGCAACATGGCTTCCAAGTTGAAGCCAATGGATTTGGGCATAACAGATGACTTTCTCGTCCATCTGGTTATGGCCTCATTGCCAAAACAGTTTGACAATTTTATTGTCAACTACAACATAAGTCCAGAGAAATGGAACTTTGAGAAGCTCATTGCTAATTGTGTGCAAGAGGAGGAGAGAATCAAAGGATCAAATGGTGGTTCAATAAACTATGTTAAAGATAAGAAAAAGAACCACAAGTCTCCCACCTCAAAAGCTAAACAATCTCAGCATCTACCTCAGCAACAACAGTTCGCTGTTGAGAAAGATCAGTGTCTCCATTGCAAGAAGACAGGACACTACAAGAAAGATTGTCCTGATTTTTTGAAAATGATCATGGCAAGGAAAGGTGAGAACATTATTACATTTGTAAATGAATCTCATTATGTTGGTTACTCTAGATCCACATGGTGGATTGATTCTGGAGCAACTATTCATGCTTGTAATTGTTTAAAGGCATTCCGTTCGACGAGGACTACGCAAAGAAGAGAAAGCTCCATTAGAGTCGCCAATGGAGTTGAAGAAAAAGTTGAAGCTGTTGGAGATCTTCCTCTAGAGCTCGCGAATGGCTTCACGCTTTTACTTCGAGATGTCTTTTATGTTCCTTCTTTGCAAAGAAACTTAATAAGTGTATCAAAGTTGGATTTTGATGGATATGATTGCCGCTTTGGAAGTGGCAAATGTGAACTATGGCATAATAATGCATGTATTGGTCTTGCTGTGTTGCGAGACGAGCTTTATTTGTTATCTCTTTCTGAGAATGTGAATGTTGTGTCCTCGTTGACAAAAGAAAACAAGAAAAGAAAGCGAACTCCCGATGTCTCATCGAAATTATGGCACTGTCGTTTGGGCCATATTTCGAGGGGGAGAATTGAGAGACTAGTTAAGAATGAAATTCTTCCTCCATTGGAGTTCTCAGACTTAGAACAATGCATAGAATGCATTAAAGGAAAATTTGTAAAGAGCATCAAAAAGGGTGCAAAACGAAGCGCGGGAATTTTAGAGATCATTCATACAGATATTTGTGGTCCATTTCCTGTGAAAAGTGTGGATGGCTATGACTCGTTCATAACATTCACAGATGATTACTCCCGCTATGGTTATATTTATCCAATTAAAGAGCGATCAGAAGCATTGGATAAATTTAAGATATTCAAAGCTGAAGTTGAAAATCAGCATGATATAAAGATTAAAGTAGTAAGATCTGACCGTGGGGGGGAGTACTATGGTCGACATACACCTTATGGGCAAGTCCCTGGACCTTTTGCAAGGTTCTTGTTAGAGAATGGAATAGTAGCCCAGTATTCAACACCGGGCGAACCTCAACAGAATGGGGTAGCTGAAAGGCGTAACCGTACCCTTATGGATATGGTACGCAGCATGATGAGCTACTCCACACTACCACTGGGTTTATGGATGGAGGCATTAAAAACCGCCATTCATATTCTCAACAGAGTTCCAAGCAAATCGGTGCCCAAAACACCATATGAGCTATGGACAGGAAGAGTACCCTCGCTAGCTCACCTCCGTGTGTGGGGGAGTTCTGCAGAGGCCAAAGTATTTAACCCAAATATTGGGAAGTTGGATCCCAAGACAGTCGGCTGCCATTTTATTGGCTATCTTGAAAGATCAAAAGGCTATCGTTTCTACTGTCCAAACAGTTATATAAAGTTTGTAGAAACGAGACATGCCGTCTTCTTGGAAGACGAAATGATTAGGGGGAGCTCGGTAGTTCGAGAAATTGATCTTGAGGAGAGGCGGGTGTCTGTACCCGCTCCATCAACTCAGGAACTTTTCTTCTCTCTACCTGCTGATGTTGTGCCTGCAATGCCTGTCATTGAGGTACCAGCACCTGTTGTTACCCCTCCTGTGGCAACAATGAATGAGAGTGAGGAACCTGTTATACAGGATTCAACAAAAATGGCTGCCACACCAGAGGAGGAGCTGCAACAGCCACAAATAGATAATGTTCCAGTACAGGAGACTCAACAAGAGCCTCAGGTACAGGATGTGCCAAATATGCAGGCCCCTAGAAGGTCTGAAAGAGTCAGAAGATCGGCTATCCGTGATAACTATAAAATTTATAACATAGAAGAGTCGCATATGGAGGATGATCCCACCTCATATGAAGAGGCCATGAGAAGCGCTCACTCATCTGAATGGTTGGAAGCCATGAAAGATGAAATGAAATCAATGAAACTAAACGATGTTTGGGATTTAGAAGAAATTTCTAAAGGAGCCAAAACAGTAGGCTGTAAATGGGTCTACAAAACCAAATATGACTCCAGAGGGAATATAGAAAAGTTCAAAGCGCGACTTGTGGCAAAAGGCTTCACGCAACGAGAAGGGATTGATTACAATGAGACATTTTCTCCAGTCTCTTGTAAAGATTCCTTCAGAATTATAATGGCACTAGTGGCACATTATGATTTGGAATTACATCAGATGGATGTAAAAACGGCATTTCTAAATGGAGATTTGGAGGAAATAGTATACATGGCGCAACCGAAAGGTTTTGTCATGAAAGGAAACGAAAATATGGGATGCCGTTTAAAGAGATCCATTTATGGATTAAAGCAAGCTTCGAGACAGTGGTACTTGAAGTTTGATGGGACAATAAAGAAATTTGGGTTTCAAGAGAATGTCGAAGACAACTGTATTTATTCAAAGTTTAAGAATGGGAGATTTATTTTCCTAATTCTGTATGTGGATGACATTCTACTGGCTAGTAGTGATGTCAGTCTACTGCAGGAAACAAAGAAATTCTTGTCCTCAAACTTTGACATGAAAGACCTCGGTGAAGCTTCATATGTTTTGGGCATAGAGATTCACCGAGATAGAACAAAGTATGCATTGGGACTTTCTCAAAAGACATATAGAAAAGGTGTTGAAGAAATTCAACATGTATAGATGCAGTGCTACACCTGCTCCTATAGTGAAAGGCGAAAAGTATGGGGCATCGCAATGTCCCAGAAATCAGTATGAGCTCAATGAAATGAAAACAAAGCCATATGCGTCAGCTGTAGGAAGCCTACAGTACGCGCAAGTGTGCACACGACCTGACTTGGCATTTGTTACCGGGTTACTTGGCAGATTTCAAAGTAATCCAGGCCTAGAGCATTGGAAATTGGTAAAGAAAGTCTTGCGTTATTTGCAAGGAACAAAAGGCCTCATGCTGTCTTACAGAAGATCAGAATCACTCCAGATAGTGGGGTATTCAGATTCTGACTTTGCAAAAGATAATACAAAGTCAACATCAGGATACGTGTTTACCCTGGCAGGAGGAGCTATTTCATGGAAAAGCTCAAAACAGACTATCACTGCAGGGTCTACTATGTATGCTGAATTTATAGCATGCTATGAGGCAACGGGGCAGGTGAATTGGCTAAAGAAGTTCATACCCGGTTTAAAGGTGGTTGACAGTATTGAGAAACCACTGAAGTTATACTGCGACAACGAACCCGCAGTAATGTACGCTCACAACAATCAGTCAAGTGGTGCTGCCAAACACATTGACATAAAGTACTATGTTGTGAAGGACAAAGTCCGAGATCAAACAATCAGTCTCGAGCACATTAAAACAGAAAGGATGCTCGCGGATCCGCTCACGAAAGGCCTACCACCCAACGTGTTCAAGGAACATGTAGCCGGCATGGGTTTAAGGGAAGCCTTATGAATCCTGGACTACAGGGCCCAAAAGTAAAGTATCTGTTTCTGAATAGAGATGTGTATAGTGGCTGTCGAATCCATCGGTGATTGACCGTGACGATGAAGCATGCTCTATTTACAAATCTGTGATGGAATAGAAAAAGCTAAAAGAAAAGGTGAGATCAAGGGGGAGAATGTTAGATAGATCTCCCTCCCCTTGAGCCCAACAGCTCAAGGGGGCCTTGACCGCGCCCTAATCGGGGGCGCCCAGCCCAATGGCTGGTGGGCCCCCGTCACACTGCGCCATATAAAAGAGGGGTGAAGGCCGGCACGGCACACGGTACGAAGTTCACCGCCGCCGCCAACTCCACCCCACAAAACCCTAATCCGATCGAGGGGGCGCAGCTAGTGACGGGAAACGCCACCGCCGCGCCACGACCTCGCCGGAATCGCCCACAACCACCGCTGCAACGACAACCGCCGCCGTCAAGCACACTGTCGCTGCCGTCCACGAAAAGCCGCGATGACAACGACGATGTCCGGCGCCTCTTCCTCCACGAACTCCTCAACCGGTCGGTATCTAAACCCTCTCCCTTTCATCTACAATGTCGTACATCTAATCCAAATAGAACCACGCGACTAGATCTAACTTAGGTGATCCTAGAGCAAAGTCTAACAACTGTAGATCATCAAATTAAAGTATCCATCAAAGTTCAAGCTTCACCTTCATCTTCCTGGCAATGAGGCTCAGGAACTCCTGAAAATCTATGATCCCATTGCCATCCGTATCAACTTCCCTCATCATGTCGTTGAGCTCCTGATCGGTCGGCTCAAGGCCAAGAGAACGAGTCACCGCAGCCAGCTCTTCCAAGGTGATGCATCCTACAATATATGACAAAGGTTCCAATATCAAATGTCAATTAGGATATCATAGACGCATAGACCTGAAGGCTGTAAATATTAGCAGGATTTCATTGTTGTGTAACTGAAGATAATAGCCGTGAAAACATGCCTCGAATGCTATTGCTATTTGCTGGTAGCACATAGTAGGTTTTTGTGCATATCCAAAAGGGAGACCAAGACTACACCATGTGCAAAACACGGTCAGAATCATTGACCAAGATAGAGACGTCAAGGGCCAATGAATGGTTTAACTACTATTTAATAATAACTATGTGTAGATCATAGAGTTAATGGCAAGTAGTGGTAGCACAAATATCAGAAAAGCAGTTTTGGAGGACATATTACGGATTACTTAAGGAACTTGACCACTAGATAAGCATGTCTCAACAACTTTTTCTAAACAAATTAGGTAGGTTACACATTGCAAAGATTAAAGGGCCCTCACTAGTCAAGAAAACGAGTGAGCCAATAACAAGCACCTTTCTGTCACAAACTGAATGATTCTTTGACCAAAGGAAGCTCTCAAACTAGTCGTGCAGCAAGCAAATCCCTGTCATTGGGCAGCGTAGAAACTTCAGGGAAACGTTTCCTAAGAACACAGAAATTCCAATTCCATCTACAGCTCCAGCACACAAATTAAAACAAGATGTAATACATATATATAAAAAATTCCTGAACCATCTAAATGATTTAGATCATTATCGAAAAAAGTCTAATGATTCAGATAAGGTCAGCCTTCTTTACACCGAGGAGTTTTCGAGGAAAAAAAATGTCTCAGCAAGTAGGATGCAATAGAAAAGTTCTAAGCGACAAGTTGAACAGTTCAGACAAGAACCCTTTACTTTTCTCCCTCCATGCTCTATCCTCCTATCATCAACAGTTGACATAAACAACAAAACAAGATTCCCCAAGACCAATTACTCTGAAACTCCTAACATTGCTTCCAAAATCATCACAGCTATAACCAAGAAATGAAAACGAACAACAATCTCAGCAAACGCTGAAACCAAAAGGAAGGAAGGCAAGAGGAGAGTTGAAGAAACTAACCATCGCCGTTCTTGTCGAAGAGCAAGAACGCCTCCTGGAACGCCACCATCTGCTCGCTCGTCAGCCCTTCCATGCAGGCTCCGCCACCTTCACAGTCACACCACTAACAAGGAGAGTGCAGGAAAACACAGAGGTGGTGGTGGTTGGGTGAAGAAGAAAGCAAGCAAGCAAAGCAGAGTCACAGCAGCAAGAACTTTATATAAGGGTGACAGGAGGGAAGCTGGGTGGAAGTATCCTACCATGGGAATAAGAAATGCCTATGATAAAGAAGACCCCCCTCCTTGTGCTTGGAGACAGAGACGCGCTGGACGGTGGTGCATCTTTGTAGTGGTAGAAGAAAATTGGAGGAAGTCAGGAGCTCTCATGGTTTTGAGGTTTTCCTAATCATTTCCTGCGCTTTCCCTGCCATTCTGCTCAGGAAAGCGACCACAATTCAGCGCTGAAACATTATATTACACTCGGTATAACTCACAGCTTTTCTCGTTAAACAACTGTATAAAAACTCGAGTATAAGAGCAAATTTTGTAATACTAATATAGTCAGACGAGAAGCGTATGCGAGTATACGACCTGTGCCACGCAATGCCTTGTCGGTCTGATGGTGGCGAAAACGACGTGAAACACAACAGGAGAAATTGAGATGATATGATATGATACCGGTGTTGTGAAGATCCTCCAGGATTATTCCAGCGATGTAGAGTACCTGAAATGAATGACAGTCAAGTGTGAAAGTAAAGGGTAAGTTTCGTGGGATAAACAGCAGGGGGACAACTTGTATTGGTTATTGATGCAAGAATTGACTTGGAACAGAATGATAACCTTTCATTAGGGTAGTAGTAGCTCTAGCTCGGATTTGAGTAGTAGACCATCCTGCAGTGAGGGCAAGTACAATAAGGACTAATCAACCTACTATTAGCCCATCCAGGTCATCACAATCTGAGCTGGAGGACAGAGAAAGAAAGAGAGAGAAGAAAGCGGGCGCTTGTTTAATCGACAGCTCGGCACGAGCAACAAGATGGATGGAGTAGGCGTGGAGACGATGCAGGAGCCGATGCCGTCGACAAATAACGCGCTTTCTTGGCCTTTTGCATCCCATGCTCCATGGCTCATCCCTTCTCTGTATATTTGGCGGTAAATCCCCATCCGCGGAAAAAAAAATCGCACTTCACGCGCCAAATTAGTTAGTCGAAGCGTCAAATTCCTACTGAAATACCCCATCCAGTTAGTAATCCCTCAACTCAATCTGCTGAAACAATGGGTCGCTCGAAACGGGAGGTTGCGCCGCCGCCGCCGCCATCTCCATCGCAAGCCTCGTCGGGATCCTTCGCATCTGGCATGATATTGCCAGGATCCTTAGGCAGTGGTGCCTGGCAAGGTCCGGCGCCACCGCAGTCGCCGCACCCTTTGCTCTACGTGTACGGCGCCGCTGCTTCTGCTTTTCCCATGGCCCAAATGAAGCAAGGATTGGATCGTAGTGCCATTGATTTGTCAGATCTGCAAGAACGGTGTGTACTTTTGATATTGAATGGTTTTGGATTGATTTGCTCCGGAAGTTCCGTGTACCTCCATGTTGATTAGAAAATTAATGGTGTTGACTAGCTAAGTTTGATTCTTGCCGTATTCTAGTTTTCCCCTCACGATCTGATCTGCTGCTAGCAGATTAGCATATCCCCTGCTAATATGTCAAAAGAATCAACGTGTACATCTGTTTCTCATATTAAAGTTAAGTCTTGCTATATTCGGAAAGGGAAAAAATTTTGTGGCAAGAGAATAACTTGATAGTAAGCAAGGGCTACAGATACATATAGATTTATTTTATAGCAAAAACTAGTGTACATAGGTCAGTGCATGGCCAAATTTTTTGTACTAATCTACACATACACTTTGAATAATCAAGAACTCTTACTACATAGGTCGTGAACAGACAAATCAACTTATCTACAGACACAAAAATAGTAACTTTATATGGCATGAGAATTATTAGTATCATAGGCTGTGCTTTGTCAAATTTTAATGTACTCATTTACAGATGAAGAGAAAAAAAGTGCTAAGGATATTATATGGCAATAATTTTGGATCTCTGTCTTTTTCTTGCAGTGGTATGGACTTTCATCCGCCTGGTGGTTTCTTAAGTTACTTTCAGGATCCATCAATTTTACAGAATCATCGACCTTTTGTGCCTCCAAATTATTATCCTGCTGAACAAGTAGCACCATATTCAAAATTACGTCCAGGAGCACAACAACCTGTCAACATTGATAGTGGTGATGAAGAAGCCCCCACTGTTAGGACTGAGAAGCGGTTGACATGGTCAACAGAGGAGGACATAAGACTAGTAAGTAAATAAGGATGTAGGCAATGAATCGTGTTTTCTCATTGATTGTTACTTTATTTCTAGTATAGGACTAATCATGTTTTGTTTTGATTATAGGTGAGTTGTCACACCCTGAAGTTCTTTCCCAAGCCTAAATCGAGATTTTAAATGGTCTCAAGAAAATACCCGTGTAAAGCAGGAGAAAACCTTAATAAAACAATGCAAATAATAATCGAATCTGGCATGTGGAATTTTTCTTGAGTTCTACATGTCGAAATTCACTAACAGGACTTTTAGTGGAATTTTCAGAGCCCTAGAAATAATTTTAACCAAATAAAATTAAGCATGCAATATTTAATTCCAGGGAAAATCCTTTTCTTTCTTTTTCTTTTTCTTTTTCCTCCTCCTTTTTCCTCTCCTTGGGCCGTCGGCCCATTTTCTTTTTTTCCCCCTCTCCCCCGCTGGGCCGGCCGAAGGCCGAGGCCCAGCCCAGCCCAGCCGCGCGAGCCGGCCGCCCCCCTCCTCTCTCCCAGGGTCGCCGACAGGTGGGGCCCACCTGTCGGGTCCTCCCCCAACCTCCCGCCACCCGCGCCGGCCACCTCCCGAAACCGCCGCCGCCGCGCCCACCTCCTCCGCGTCTCCCGGGCCGCGCCGCCCGCGTCGCGTCGCGCCCGCATCTCCCGCGCCCACTTTCCCCCTCTCTCCCGCTCGCCCGCGCCCCGAGGAAATCGAATCCCGCCTCTCTCTCCTCCCCGCTCCCCCACGTCGCCGGCGATTCGCCGCCTTTCTCGGCCACGTTCGGCCCCCTCTCGCTCTATTTAAGCGTCGCCGTCGCCCTCTCTCCCTTTTTCCCCATTCCACCGAGCTCCCCCGATCCTCCCATCGCTCCCGCGCCGTGCAACCCCTTGCCGCCGCCGCTTCCACTTCTCCGGCCGCCGCTAGCCGCCGCTAGGCTCGCCGCTGCACCGCGCCGTCAACGCCGTCGCGTTCGCCGTCGTGCGGGCCGCCCCGTCCACTCCTCCTCCGTCGGGTTCCGTCGCCGTGCCCCCTCCGCACCGTGCGTCGGTGAGCATCGCCATGGCCGCCGCCTTCGGCCGCCGCCCTCGCTCTCCTCCGGATCCCTCTCCCTCTCTAACCCCTCTCTCTTTGTTCGCTAGGTGGCCCCGAAGCTCGTCCCGTCGCTGTTGCCTCGCTCCGTCGCTCGCCGCCGCCGATCGCCGTCGGTGAGGCCTCCCCCTCCCCTTCCTCCCTCTTTCTCCCGCGCCGCTTAGCCGCCGCGCCGCCGCTTAGCCGCCGCCAGCCGCCGCTAGCGCCGCTCGCGCCGCCGCCGGCCGGTCGCCGCCGTTGGCCTGTGCGCCGTCCGCCGCCGCCGCTCGCGCCGTCGCTTGCCGTCGCCGTGGTCGGGTGCGCCGTCGCCGCGCCCCTCGGCCGCTCGGCCGGCTTTGTGCCGGGTCGAGCCGAGCCCGGCCACCTCTGCGCCGTCCGATCGGCCCGAGGGCAATCCGGGCCGTCGGTCCCGTGGACCGGCGGTGGACCATCCGCGTGGTCCCGGTCCACGGTGGACCGCCCCCCCATTGAGTCGCTGCCGAGCGGGGCCCGCGTGCCAGCGCCCTCCTCTCTCTCCCGAGCCGCTGACCGGTGGGCCCCGCTTGCCGGCGCCGCACCCCCCCCCCCCCTTGATGACGTCAGCCCTGGAAAATATTGCGCAATAAATGATTTAAGGATTTTTGTTATAGTAATAAACACAGTGAATCTTCTAAAATTCATATCTAATTCATTCGAGCTCCGTTTAAGCCCATTCAAGTCTCAGTAAATCAAGAAAAATGTGTAGAATCCATTAAAAATGGTTTTGTTCCCTGTTTCAGTAGTCTTATAGCCTGTTTGCAATGTTTGCTTTGTATGTCGCTAGATTCCGGTTCCTTCCACGCTCCGGTGTACTTCGAAATAGTCGCCGAGGTTCCTCCAGCAGCAGAGCAAGGCAAGTCATGCTTGTCACTTGAACATGTTGATCCTATATTGCAAATGCTCTATTGTTCTCCTTCAAATGCTGCATCGTTTTCTAATGTTACTATGGGATGTTTACCTATTGTCATAGCCATGCCATTGTTGAACCATGTCTCTTTGTCAGCTTGGGGTTATAACATGATTAGAGTTTGGACTAGGGATTGCTTAGCCATGCTTAGTTCAACTAGTTCACAATGGGGAAAATCCTAATAATGTTTAGACTGTTGGTTCTAATGGTTTTGTTGGATTAGTGACACCGCTTTGGTGTTCGTTAACTAAAATAAATCACGTGGTGGGCTGTGGGTGCATGGTTTTGCTGGTCGCACCCATGGCAGTTAAGGACCGGTTCGCGGGATGCCCTGGAAGAACTTATCGTACTTACCACAAGCCAGCGTGGGCAACGGCTGGGCTTGTAGTGTAGCTTTCCTCTAGCCGACGCATCCGGGCAAGGGTGAGCGTGATGGGGTTTGGATGGGCCCTGCGACGGCCTATGCGGCTTCCGGATTCACCTAGGCACGAGAGGGGACTGCCCGCTGCCTTGCGAGGAGTGGGGGTGAAACCTGAGGTGTGGTGTGTTTGGTTAGAGAGGGTTATGCGAAGGGTCCTGTCACGGCCTCTTTCCGATATGTCGTGGTGGCATGTCGGCGCACGGAAACGTGTTGTGGGGCTGTGTCTTGTGGGTACAGTTGTACACCTCTGATCAGAGTAAAACTATTCGAATAGCCGTGCCCGCGGTTATGGGCGGTCAACCAGATTCACCGTGATTAGTTTCACCCTAGTTTAGTCTAGTGAAATTGGATAGTCTAGGTGGATGGTTGGGCCTGTCGCAACGTGGGTTAGCGTTGGGCAGTGGATAGTTAATATTGATTAATTATTACAACTGTTTAAATCTTTCAACTTCTGTTTATAAATGCTCGCTTTATGCAAATGAGCCACTTTAGCTCTTCTTTGATGATTCCCTGCATCATGCCTCTATTCCGGCATGACTTGCTGAGTACAGTGGGTAGTACTCAGTCTTGCTCTATTCCCCCCCCCCCCCCCCCAGAGTGCGAGTATGCGTCCGACGGTGGTTTCTCCGAGGAGTAGGCTTCGTCCGTGCCGTCGAGGATGCCTGTGGAGTGGTGTTTCCGCTGCAGTTCAAGTCAAGGCCTAGCTTCTTTTATCTTTCGTTTTTCCGCTGCATTTACGTAAGACTTTTATGATGTTTGTAAGACGTGGATCTGAATGTCAACATTGTCGATTGTGTACCCCGGCTGGTCCTGGACGGGGATTTTAATGCACATTCTGCTTGGAATTCTATTCGGGAATTTCTGGGCGTGACAAGTTGGTATCAGAGCCGACCTTGACCGTAGGACAAGCCAAATGGAAAACCCTAAGAGCCCTCTGAACTTTTTCATTGCATATGTCCGTTGCAATTGGATTTGTTTCGGGAAAATTGGGATCTGTTTTTGTGGTTCAAGGGAAAAATCTTGTTCGTTCATTTAAGTGAGATTTATCAAAACAAGTCGGTCTAGGGTTTTAGTAAAATTATTTGAGATTTATTCGTCAGTCAGTCGGGTTTTGGTGGGTGAAATGCATTAGGTCCTAGATCAGGAATATGGGTTGCAAGGTATTTCTGCTCTTATTATTATTATTAGTATGTATCTATTTTCCTCATTATTTTATCGCTAGGTGAGTCTGTTTTATTTATTCGCTCTCATGCAAAATGATCTATGCATAAAAATTTCGCTCTTATTCGATTCCCTTATTTGAGTCTTTTATTGCTTTATTTAAATTTGGATTTAAGCATGCATTGATCCTACTCCTTTGTCTTCTCTAGATGGCCGGCCACCCACCCAACCACCGCGGAGAAGGCATGGATGATTTCGTGGCAGAATTGGCTCGTATGACGCTGGTGGTGGGCTACCCCAATGTGCCGGAGTACACGACTGTTCCACCGCTCAGTGGCGAGCTCCCTCACCGTGTCCGCCTGGAGGTTCATGGTTATTTGGGCACCTGCCTCGCTAATATGATGGTTGAGGCGTCTGGAGGCACAGCAGATCATGCCTGTCAGGAGGCAGCATACCTGATGATGGCCAGACTACGGGAGCGCCACAACTACATCTTCCACGACACAGCGTACCGGTTTCACCCTCGTCGGGCCAGCAGTGATGATGTCAGTACCTTCCGTCCGACAGCTGGTGAGAACGACACCACCTTTGGTCACATGTGTGCTGTGATGAGGGGATTGGATAGGATGCACTCGGACCTGCACAAGGCGACCAAGGCCTTGAATGATGGGAAGCTCATGAGGATCGTCGCTCTGAAGGACGAGATAGCGCGCCTGAAGAGGGAGAATGCTCAGTTAAAGGGTCTTCCCGCACCAGGAGGAGTCCGGATCCGCACTACGCCCCGCAAGACGACGACTGCACCCGTGCGCATTCAGCTTGCGCCCAGGAACCCACCTCCTCCCGCAGCTCCCGCGTCCGCTCTCTCCTTCGCTCCAGCGTCAGCCGCCAGGGGGCCAGCCAGTGGCAATGGGGGTTGGTTGTCTGCAACTCCCAGTGGCAGTCGCAACCACGGCAGCAGCAGCTCCAGTAGCGCAGAGCCGGGCAGTGGCGAGGAGTATCTAGCAGATTCCAGGAGCCGCTCAGAGGGACCTAGTGATGAGCAGGAAGATGCCTTCGACTCCACCGACCGCAGGAGCCGTTCCGAGCATTAGGCTCGCTTTCCATTAGCTTATCGACTGTCTAGCTTCTGCTTGTTAGTTTGTGTGTTTAGGTTGCTTGTTTGGGGTCAGTCGACGGTCGATATCATGTGCCTATGATATGGCTGTCTTAATAAGGATTTTTGCTTGCTCTTTAAGTGTTTTAATTCAGATCAGAACAATTGCAGTTTAAATTCCTATGTAATAAAGCTTAGTTCCTGAGCATCTGTTTTCCTTCTCTTCCCTCGTATGCTTTTCCCTCCAGATGGTCTACACCAGGAATGGTAGCCGCGCGACAGGCGAGGGCAGCAACGGCGAAGAGCGCACTGATGGGGCGCATCCCCACAGCGATTCCGGCAATGGTCCGCCACCACTTCCTGAGAATCCGACGCTAGCCCAGGTGATGGCACATCAAACGCAGATGATGACAGCCATGATGCAGCAGATGCAACAGCAGCACCAACAGATGTACCAGAGGATGCAGCAGCAGCAGCAGCAGCAGTTTGGTCCCCCTCCCCCTCAGTCCAAGCTGCCGGAGTTTCTACGTGTCAGGCCACCCACTTTCTCCAGCACCACCAACCCTATGGAGGCGAATGACTGGCTTCATGCCATAGAGAAGAAGCTGAATCTCCTGCAGTGCAATGATCAGGAGAAGGTTGCTTTCGCCACACACCAGCTTCAAGGTCCTGCATCAGCTTGGTGGGATAATCACATGGCCACCCGCCCACCAGGTACTGAAGTCACTTGGGCAGAGTTCTGCCGTAGCTTCAGGAAGGCGCAGGTGCCAGACGGGGTCGTGGCACAAAAGAAGAGGGAATTCCGGGCACTCCATCAGGGCAATAGGACTGTGACGGAGTATCTCCATGAGTTCAATCGCCTCGCGCGATATGCACCGGAGGATGTCCGCACCGACGCCGAGAAGCAGGAAAAATTCCTAGCAGGTCTGGATGATGAGCTAACCAACCAGTTGATATCTGGAGATTACGCCGACTTTGAGAGGCTGGTGAACAAGGCAATTCGTCAGGAGGATCAGCGCAACAAAATGGATAGAAAGAGGAAGGCGGCGCAATTCCGGTCCAATCAAGGGAGCCACCAGCGTCCGCGCTTCACTCCCGGGCAGCAGGGTGGACCTACCACCATGATCGTCCGCCAGTACCGCCCGTTCAACCCTAGCAACTTTCCCCAGGGCGCCAGTGGCAGTCAGAACCACCATGGAGGTCAGTCCAGCCGCGGTGCAGCTCCACGCCCATCGATGGCACCGGCACAGTCAGGCCCGCCCGCGCAAGCCAAGAAGGAGACTGGGGCAAAACCAGGGTCCTGCTTCAACTGTGGCGAGCTTGGTCACTTCGCTGACAAATGCCCAAAGCCTAGGCGTGCCGGGCCAAGGTTTATCCAGGCTCGTGTCAACCATGCATCTGCGGAGGAGGCACAAGCAGCACCAGAGGTTGTACTAGGTACGTTTCCTGTTAACTCAATCCCTGCAACAGTACTTTTTGATTCTGGTGCAACGCATTCGTTCATTTCAAAGAAGTTTGTCGGGATGCATGGGTTAAGGAAAGAAGAGCTTAGCACACCAATGAGGGTTCATACCCCGGGAAATAGTTCAACCTCAGTCAGTTTTAGCCCTTCAGTGCTAATAGAAATCCAAAGATCACCATTTCTAGCCAACCTCATTCTTCTCGAATCCAAAGACCTAGATGTCATTCTTGGGATGGATTGGCTGACCAAGTTTAAGGGAGTCATTGATTGTGCGAGTCGCACAGTCACCTTGACCAATGCGAAGGGAGAAACGGTAGTGTACAAATCCCTAGTCTCACCAAGGCAAGGGGTCTCTTTGAATCAGACTGAGGTGGAAACCCCAGTGGTCACCGAGGAG
Source organism: Oryza meridionalis (assembly GCA_000338895.3). Lineage (NCBI taxonomy): Eukaryota > Viridiplantae > Streptophyta > Magnoliopsida > Poales > Poaceae > Oryza > Oryza meridionalis. The sequence continues at coordinate 34,739,890 of CM002526.2, read as the reverse complement.
AAGAATTCAAGGAAATTGGAAGAGATCCCCATAGTTTGCGAGTACCCAGAAGTATTTCCCGAAGACCTCACTACCATGCCACCTAAGAGAGAGATTGAATTCCGGATTGATTTGGCACCGGGAACCGCTCCAATTTATAAGAGACCGTACCGAATGGCAGCCAACGAGCTAGCAGAGGTCAAGAAGCAGGTCGATGAGCAGCTACAGAAAGGGTACATCCGACCGAGTACTTCACCTTGGGGTGCTCCGGTCATTTTTGTGGAGAAGAAGGATAAGACGAAAAGAATGTGTGTCGATTACCGCGCACTCAATGAGGTCACCATCAAGAATAAATATCCTTTGCCGCGGATTGATGACTTGTTTGACCAGCTGAAAGGAGCCAGGGTATTTTCCAAGATAGACCTGCGATCAGGCTATCACCAGTTGAGAATTCGGGAAGAGGATATTCCCAAGACAGCCTTCACCACTCGGTATGGGTTGTATGAGTGCACGGTTATGTCTTTTGGACTCACCAATGCACCTGCATTCTTCATGAATCTGATGAACAAAGTGTTCATGGAATTTCTGGATAAGTTTGTTGTGGTATTCATTGATGACATCCTTATCTATTCCAAGTCCGAAGAAGAGCATGAGCAACATCTTCGTCAGGTACTCGAGAAGTTGCAAGAGCACCAGCTCTATGCCAAGTTCAGCAAGTGTGACTTTTGGTTATCAGAGGTCAAATTCTTGGGCCACGTCATTACAGCTCAGGGAGTGGCCGTTGATCCGTCAAACGTGGAGTCAGTTACCAAGTGGACCCCACCTAAGACAGTGTCACAGATTCGGAGTTTTCTTGGACTTGCGGGTTATTACCGTCGGTTCATTGAAAATTTCTCCAGGATCGCTAGACCCATGACTCAGTTGCTTAAGAAAGATGAGAAATTCAAATGGACAGCCGAGTGCGACAAGAGTTTTGAGGAACTCAAGAAGAAATTAGTGTCTGCCCCAGTCTTGATTCTGCCCGACCAGACAAAAGACTTCCAAGTTTATTGCGACGCGTCTCGCCATGGACTTGGATGTGTCCTAATGCAAGAGGGCAGGGTGGTTGCGTATGCCTCGCGGCAGTTGCGTCCACACGAAGGAAATTATCCAACGCATGACCTGGAATTGGCAGCGGTGGTTCATGCCTTGAAGATCTGGAGGCACTATCTGATTGGCAACCGCTGCGAAGTATATACGGACCATAAGAGTCTGAAATACATCTTCACCCAACCGGACCTAAACCTCCGACAACGAAGATGGTTGGAACTAATCAAAGATTATGACATGAGCATTCACTACCACCCGGGTAAAGCCAATGTGGTGGCAGACGCGTTAAGCAGGAAAAGTTACAGCACTGCCCTATGCATCGAGGGCATGTGTGAGGAATTGTGGCAGGAGTTTGAGCGTCTCAACGTGGGAATTGTTGAACACGGGTTCGTAGCCGCTCTGGAGGCACGGCCTACGCTCGTGGATCAAGTCAGAGCGGCTCAGATAAATGATTCTAAAATAGCAGAGCTGAAAAAGAACATGAGAGTCGGAAAGGCCCGGGATTTCCACGAAGATGAGCATGGCACAATCTGGTTGGGAGAAAGATTGTGTGTACCTGACGACAAGGAACTGAAGGATCTGATACTCACCGAGGCTCATCAGACCCAGTACTCCATCCATCCAGGCAGCACCAAAATGTATCAAGACCTCAAAGAAAAGTTTTGGTGGGTCAGCATGAGGAGAGAAATAGCTGAATTCGTCGCACTCTGCGATGTTTGCCAACGAGTGAAGGCAGAGCACCAAAGACCAGCAGGTTTACTCCAACCTCTTCAAATCCCGGAATGGAAATGGGAGGAGATTGGGATGGACTTTATAACAGGACTGCCCCGGACATCATCGGGTCATGATTCCATCTGGGTAGTCATGGATCGACTCACTAAGGTTGCTCACTTCATACCAGTACATACCACGTATACGGGCAAAAGGTTAGCGGAACTCTACCTCTCGAGAATCATGTGCCTACATGGAGTACCCAAAAAGATTGTATCTGACCGAGGGAGCCAATTCACTTCAAAGTTCTGGCAGAAATTGCAAGAGGAATTGGGAACCCGGTTGAATTTCAGCACAGCCTACCATCCGCAGACCGATGGTCAAACCGAGCGAGTTAATCAAATATTGGAGGACATGCTAAGGGCTTGTGCACTTGATTTTGGTGGAGCTTGGGATAAAAGCTTGCCTTATGCGGAATTCTCTTACAACAATAGCTACCAGGCCAGTCTACAGATGGCACCATTTGAAGCTTTATACGGCCGGAAGTGCCGCACACCTCTCTTCTGGGATCAGACAGGCGAGCGCCAACTGTTCGGGACAGAGGTATTAGCGGAAGCAGAAGAGAAAGTCAGAATCATCAGGGAAAGGTTGAGGATTGCCCAGTCTCGACAGAAGAGTTACGCGGATAACCGCCGAAGGGAGCTCACTTTTGAGGCAGGGGATTACGTGTATCTTCGTGTCACTCCGCTCCGGGGAGTACACCGTTTCCAAACCAAAGGCAAGTTGGCACCACGCTTCGTGGGACCATACAAAATCTTGGAACGAAGGGGAGAAGTTGCTTATCAGCTAGAGCTTCCTTCTAACATGATCGGCATTCATGACGTGTTCCACGTGTCCCAATTAAAGAAATGCTTGAGGGTACCCGAAGAACAGGCCAACTCGGAGCACATCGATCTCCAGGAGGATCTAACCTACGTGGAGAAGCCAGTTCGTATACTTGATACCAGTGAAAGAAGAACCAGAAACAAGGTCACCCGGTTTTGCCGAGTTCAGTGGAGTCATCATTCAGAAGAGGAACCGACCTGGGAAAGGGAAGATGAGTTGAAGGCCGCCCATCCGCACCTCTTCGCCAGCTCTTCCGAATCTCGGGGTCGAGATTCCGTTTAAGGGGGGTAGGTTTGTCACACCCTGAAGTTCTTTCCCAAGCCTAAATCGAAATTTTAAATGGTCTCAAGAAAATACCCGTGTAAAGCAGGAGAAAACCTTAATAAAACAATGCAAATAATAATCGAATCTGGCATGTGGAATTTTTCTTGAGTTCTACATGTCGAAATTCACTAACAGGACTTTTAGTGGAATTTTCAGAGCCCTAGAAATAATTTTAACCAAATAAAATTAAGCATGCAATATTTAATTCCAGGGAAAATCCTTTTCTTTCTTTTTCTTTTTCTTTTTCCTCCTCCTTTTTCCTCTCCTTGGGCCGTCGGCCCATTTTCTTTTTTTCCCCCCTCTCCCCCGCTAGGCCGGCCGAAGGCCGAGGCCCAGCCCAGCCCAGCCGCGCGAGCCGGCCGCCCCCCTCCTCTCTCCCAGGGTCGCCGACAGGTGGGGCCCACCTGTCGGGTCCTCCCCCAACCTCCCGCCGCCCGCGCCGGCCACCTCCTGAAACCGCCGCCGCCGCGCCCACCTCCTCCGCGTCTCCTGGGCCGCGCCGCCCGCGTCGCGTCGCGCCCGCATCTCCCGCGCCCACTTTCCCCCTCTCTCCCGCTCGCCCGCGCCCCGAGATGGCCGGGATTCGATTTTCGAATCCCGCCTCTCTCTCCTCCCCGCTCCCCCACGTCGCCGGCGATTCGCCGCCTTTCTCGGCCACGTTCGGCCCCCTCTCGCTCTATTTAAGCGTCGCCGTCGCCCTCTCTCCCTTTTTCCCCATTCCACCGAGCTCCCCCGATCCTCCCATCGCTCCCGCGCCGTGCAACCCCTTGCCGCCGCCGCTTCCACTTCTCCGGCCGCCGCTAGCCGCCGCTAGGCTCGCCGCTGCACCGCGCCGTCAACGCCGTCGCGTTCGCCGTCGTGCGGGCCGCCCCGTCCACTCCTCCTCCGTCGGGTTCCGTCGCCGTGCCCCCTCCGCACCGTGCGTCGGTGAGCATCGCCATGGCCGCCGCCTTCGGCCGCCGCCCTCGCTCTCCTCCGGATCCCTCTCCCTCTCTAACCCCTCTCTCTTTGTTCGCTAGGTGGCCCCGAAGCTCGTCCCGTCGCTGTTGCCTCGCTCCGTCACTCGCCGCCGCCGATCGCCGTCGGTGAGGCCTCCCCCTCCCCTTCCTCCCTCTTTCTCCCGCGCCGCTTAGCCGCCGCGCCGCCGCTTAGCCGCCGCTTAGCCGCCGCCAGCCGCCGCTAGCGCCGCTCGCGCCGCCGCCGGCCGGTCGCCGCCGTCGGCCTGTGCGCCGTCCGCCGCCGCCGCTCGCGCCGTCGCTTGCCGCCGCCGTGGTCGGGTGCGCCGCCGCCGCGCCCCTCGGCCGCTCGGCCGGCTTTGTGCCGGGTCGAGCCGAGCCCGGCCACCTCTGCGCCGTCCGATCGGCCCGAGGGCGATCCGGGTCGTCGGTCCCGTGGACCGGCGGTGGACCATCCGCGTGGTCCCGGTCCACGGTGGACCGCCCCCCCCTTGAGTCGCTGCCGAGCGGGGCCCGCGTGCCAGCGCCCTCCTCTCTCTCCCGAGCCGCTGACCGGTGGGCCCCGCTTGCCGGCGCCGCACCCCCCCCCCCCCCCCCCTTGATGACGTCAGCCCTGGAAAATATTGCGCAATAAATGATTTAAGGATTTTTGTTATAGTAATAAACACAGTGAATCTTCTAAAATTCATATCTAATTCATTCGAGTTCCGTTTAAGCCCATTCAAGTCTCAGTAAATCAAGAAAAATGTGTACAATCCATTAAAAATGGTTTTGTTCCCTGTTTCAGTAGTCTTATAGCCTGTTTGCAATGTTTGCTTTGTATGTCGCTAGATTCCGGTTCCTTCGACGCTCCGGTGTACTTCGAAATAGTCGCCGAGGTTCCTCCAGTAGCAGAGCAAGGCAAGTCATGCTTGTCACTTGAACATGTTGATCCTATATTGCAAATGCTCTATTGTTTTCCTTCAAATGCTGCATCGTTTTCTAATGTTACTATGGGATGTTTACCTATTGTCATAGCCATGCCATTGTTGAACCATGTCTCTTTGTCAGCTTGGGGTTATAACATGATTAGAGTTTGGACTAGGGATTGCTTAGCCATGCTTAGTTCAACTAGTTCACAATGGGGAAAATCCTAATAATGTTTAGACTGTTGGTTCTAATGGTTTTGTTGGATTAGTGACACCGCTTTGGTGTTCGTTAACTAAAATAAATCACGTGGTGGGCTGTGGGTGCATGGTTTTGCTGGTCGCACCCATGGCAGTTAAGGACCGGTTCGCGGGATGCCCTGGAAGAACTTATCGTACTTACCACAAGCCAGCGTGGGCAACGGCTGGGCTTGTAGTGTAGCTTTCCTCTAGCCGACGCATCCGGGCAAGGGTGAGCGTGATGGGGTTTGGATGGGCCCTGCGACGGCCTATGCGGCTTCCGGATTCACCTAGGCACGAGAGGGGACTGCCCGCTGCCTTGCGAGGAGTGGGGGTGAAACCTGAGGTGTGGTGTGTTTGGTTAGAGAGGGTTATGCGAAGGGTCCTGTCACGGCCTCTTTCCGATATGTCGTGGTGGCATGTCGGCGCACGGAAACGTGTTGTGGGGCTGTGTCTTGTGGGTACAGTTGTACACCTCTGATCAGAGTAAAACTATTCGAATAGCCGTGCCCGCGGTTATGGGCGGTCAACCAGATTCACCGTGATTAGTTTCACCCTAGTTTAGTCTAGTGAAATTGGATAGTCTAGGTGGATGGTTGGGCCTGTCGCAACGTGGGTTAGCGTTGGGCAGTGGATAGTTAATATTGATTAATTATTACAACTGTTTAAATCTTTCAACTTCTGTTTATAAATGCTCGCTTTATGCAAATGAGCCACTTTAGCTCTTCTTTGATGATTCCCTGCATCATGCCTCTATTCCGGCATGACTTGCTGAGTACAGTGGGTAGTACTCAGTCTTGCTCTATTCCCCCCCCCCCCAGAGTGCGAGTATGCGTCCGACGGTGGTTTCTCCGAGGAGTAGGCTTCGTCCGTGCCGTCGAGGATGCCTGTGGAGTGGTGTTTCCGCTGCAGTTCAAGTCAAGGCCTAGCTTCTTTTATCTTTCGTTTTTCCGCTGCATTTACGTAAGACTTTTATGATGTTTGTAAGACGTGGATCTGAATGTCAACATTGTCGATTGTGTACCCCGGCTGGTCCTGGACGGGGATTTTAATGCACATTCTGCTTGGAATTCTATTCGGGAATTTCTGGGCGTGACATGAGTGCTTGGCTAAACAACTCGAATGATTCGATCAGTGGTAATTTTAAGAAAAATGATCGTTATTGGGGAGATGTTACTGCTGAGTATAACAGCACCACTCCCAAAAACAGGACAAGGCAAGAAAAACAAATCAAAGACCGTTTTCATAAAATTAAGAAAAATGTTGGCCGTTTCTGTTGTGTTTATAAAGAGGTTAAATCCATATATGTTAGTGGATAAAATGATATGCAACTCGGGGAAAAGGCTGAAGCAGCATATCAAGCAGATTATAAGGAAGGCCCATTTTCATTTCTGCATTGTTGGAACATTCTTCGTGACCAACCAAAGTGGCATGCTTACTTGGAGGAACTTGAGAAGCCAAACAAACCAAAGATGGATGATGAAGTGGAAGTGATGGAGCAAATGTCCACTCCTAACAGTCCTGAAGATATTAAACGTCCAATAGGAACAAAAACTGCTGAGGCGCAACGTAATGGTAAAGGCAAACGCAAAAGGAAGGCAAAGGTTTATCTATCAGATATTGATGATGAAATTGACAAGCTTAAAGAAGTTCAGGAGATGGCAAATAAAGGTCGTGATGAACTACTAGAGACTCAGAGGCGTGTTGCTAGTGATAACCTTGAATCAAAAAAGTTAGCGCACCTTGCAACCATGGAGCACAAGGAGGCTGTTATGTTGGAAACATATCGGTCTCTCATGTTACAAGATACAAAAGATATGCCTGATGATGTTAGATCTGAGCATTTGATGGCATTGAAGTGTATGAGGGAGAAGTTGTTTCCGTAATACTAAGGTATCTTCACTTTCCAGTCTCTAATTAAAGCTTATTGTATTTTTTTTTGCTTGCTGCAATTGAACTTCCTGCAAACATATATATGTTTCTTGCACAATTCAAAGAGTTGCAAATATTGATGTAATCTAACTTGTAATATAGTCAGCATGTAGCTATTATTTCCAGAAAAACATGTAGTCAAGTCAGCAGTTGCAAAATTAACATGCAGTCAAGTCAACAATGTGCAGATAAACATGCAGTCTTGAATTCCCAATAGTCTAGTTAATAGTAATCCAAATAAACATGCTCTGTGTATGCATTCCCAATAGTCTAATTAATAGTAATCCAAATAAACATGCTCTGTGTATGCATTCCCAATAATCTAATTAAGAGTAATTCAAATAAACATGCTACTAGCTAGTATGCATTCCCAACAGTGTACTGTTGGCCCATATATATATATTGGTCTAATGGTGCTAACTATCCATATATATACTACTAGCTAGTATGCCATTCCTTTCAACACTTCTTTCCCATTCCTTGCACCCCTTGTCTCCACCATGTCTCCAGATGATTCTGGTGAATTAGATCCTTCCAAAATTATAGACCAATACATTGTTGAGCAGAACCTCATAGATTCTTTTGCAAGAAGGGTCATGGAAAAGATCAAGACCAAGCTTAGAATTGGAAAAATCAGAAGGAAGAGTGTGACAAGGAAGACAATCAAGAGGGATCACACAGCAGCACATCATCGTCTCATAGCTGACTACTTCAGTGAAGACCCTCTTTACCCTGAGAGCATGTTCTATACAAGATTTCGTATGGGAAGACCCCTTTTTCTTCGCATAGTGACTACCCTTGGAAGGTGGTCTCCTTACTTTACACTAAAGGTAGATTGCAGTGGTCGCCAAGGGCTCTCACCTTTACAGAAGTGCACAGCTGCAATGCGCATGCTAGCGTATGGCAGCCCTGCTGATAGCCTAGATGAGTACCTTAAGATTGGCAAGAGCATGTCCTTACAGTGCTTGGATATGTTCGCACGAGGGGTGATTGAGGTATTTGGTTCAGAGTATTTGCGACGTCCCACATATGAGGATGTGGAGCGTATACTTCAAGTTAATGAGTCTAGGGGCTTCCTTGGGATGCTAGGCAGTATTGATTGCATGCATTGGAGGTAGGAAAAATGCCCAACAGCATGGAGAGGGCAGTTTACCCACGGTGACTATGGAGTGCCAACAATTATCCTCGAAGCGACTGCTACTCGTGACCTCCGCATATGGCATGCTTTCTTCAGTGTCGCGGGGTCAAATAATGACATCAATGTGCTGAACCAATCCCCACTATTTCTTGATGTGCTGAAAGGGGAAGCTCCTAGAGTAAAGTTTTCTGTCAATGGTAATGAGTATAACACAGGATACTACCTTGCTGATGGAATATATCCAGAATGGGCTACTTTGTGAAGTCAATAGCTGCTCCACAAACAGAGAAGCACAAGCTATATGCACAGTATCAAGAAGGGGCAAGGAAAGACGTGGAGTGTGCATTTGGGGTCCTGCAGTCCCGTTTCAATATTGTGCGCCGCCCAGCACGGTCGTGGAAACGAAAGAGTGTTGGGAGAATCATCAAAGCTTGTATTATTCTCCATAATATGATAGTTGAAAATGAGAGAGGGGGGGTTAAAATTCCTATTGATCTGAATGTGGACCCTGGAGCATCGGTTGCTCTTCCTCCTGAAGTAACTACTGGGCACAATCCATGCTTTGATCAGGTGCTGCGTAGGAAAGCTGCAATACGTGCTCGTGCACCACATTCCCAACTAAAAAAAGATCTGGTTGAACATATTTGGCAAAAGTTTAGCAATACCCGTCGTACTTAGTTGTGGTAGGACATTAAGCATCTTGTTTTCACATTTTCAATTACAATTGCAAGCATCTTAATTCACTTATCATTTTATTTATTTATTTCAGGGACAATGGAAAACTTTGGTGCTAGCTTTTTGGTGCTTTCTGCTATGGTTTTGGGAGGTATGTACATGTCTACTTGCACTGTACAGTCCAAAGAACAACATAATCAAATAAGTCCTTTAATAGTCCTTTTGTTTCTACTTAAAATAGTAGTACTACTTCCTTCCAGTTGTTTTGCCATCCAGATTATATGCTACAATTGTTCTATAATCATCAGCCTCCTATTTTCCATGGAAATAATATTGCTTTAATGACAGATAGTGAAGATGCTCAATTTGGCAGGCTGGCAGCTTGTTTTGGTTCTGCTTGAGAAAGATAATCTAGTTATAAAGTAATTTTTAGTAATTCGCTGGTGTCATGTAAGAACACTTGTGTTGTTACCATCTATTGGCAGTATGGATCGTTGTAATGGCCTAATTTCTTTTGTCGAATGTTGATGTATGGATCATTGCAACAGACTAAGTTATTTTGTCGGTCTATGAATTAGTTATTTGTCAATTTGTGAACATTCTTTCGATCAAGTAACAAGCTGAATCACTATTGTACTGTTTAGTTTGAATGAATTAGGAATTTTACACCATTGTTGTTGATAAATCCGTCTGCTTTGTGATAAATCACATGATTTATTTTTTTTATTGATTGAACATAGTCTTCCGTCTATGGTTGACATTTAAGTGGCTACTTAAGTGATGTTTACAGTTGATTCTACATAACTTCAAAGATACAATTAGAGAATTAAATGCAGCTTGCTTTGCTAGAGACGGCATGTACTATTTTATTGTAAATGTCATCTGTTAAACCATCTATAGATAATGTGGAGGATACTGATAGTAAGATGTTTACTCTATTATTACTAATAATCAAACGAATCAGAATAAAGTAGCAATAAACTGACCTCCACGTACCGCATATCTATGTTGGATCCAGTCAGCCTGGAGTGTAAAATAATGAAAAGTGACAAAGAAAACAAAGCTCTTGGCCACTGAGAAAGTCACCGGAAAAATGCTCGAGGAGCAGTCAGATGGAGAACTACTGCATAATCAAGCATACATCAAGGAACAAGCCGTAGAAATGCAACAGCATCAACAACAGTCACAGCACAGAACACAAGTTTACCAACCGACAGGACTACATCATAACTGCAGAGACCAGGCAGGCCATGTACTACGAAATCGACTACTCTAAAAGAAAGCAAGAAAAGAGTGTACCATGACATCGGCAGATTGCCACAAATTAAACAAAGGGAACCAAGTTTGCATTAAGGTTTAGTACTCAATCAAAGTTAACAACCGACCACAAATACAGTGTTCCAATGACTGAAGCAGTACGAGGAAACCATTACACAGATGGATTGCTGATATATGAAAAGCTTGACTAAAACCTACACGGTAACTAGGACTCATCACACAAAAGTCCAGTTTAAACTAAGGATGCTCCTGTCCTAATCTTCACTCTTTGGAGGACTTGTTGATCAGGGACTTGTGGATGTGAGGAATGACACCTCCACCAGCAATGGTACCCTTGATGAGAGTGTCGAGCTCCTCGTCTCCACGGATGGCAAGCTGCAGGTGGCGAGGGGTGATACGCTTGACCTTCAGATCCTTGCTAGCGTTCCCAGCCAGTTCCAGAACCTCAGCCGTCAAGTACTCCAGAATAGCAGCAGAGTAAACTGCGGCAGTAGCACCAACACGTCCATTTGCCTGAGTCCTTTGCTTCAACTGGCGATGGATACGGCCAACAGGGAACTGAAAATATGAATAGGAAAAATTATCAGAGTCCAAATTCCACAATTCAATATAGTGAACTATATACCAACACTATTAGTAGAATCATTAATACCACATTGACAACCAAAGTTGTTTTCTTTATATCACAGAAACAGAAAATATAGCACGCCATACAAACAGTAGCACATAAAGTTGATTTCATAAATCTGAAAAATACTAATATATCATGGACCAATTGACTCGCTGACATGCTTGAGGTGGACTGAAGAATGTGACACCAGAGAGCACGTACAAAGAAGTCAGCCTCATCTCACAGACCATGAAATATATTGTACATATGTTAACAAATGATGTCAACAGACATAATTAACACATGATGACAAACAAGCCCAGCATGTTTCGCACATAATTTGACAACAATATAACAGAGCAACAGAAAGAACGTTCTAGATGCTGGAAATAGTTTGCACAAAAAAAAATATTTTGTGTATAAATCAGGTGCATGTTTATCTTATCTATCAAGAGGTAATAAGTCAGGTGCTTGATTGTATCCCCATCCCCACAGGAAAAAAATCAACAAGAAAAACTACTCCGAAAGGCACACACATTCAACATACCGCAGTGGCAGACCCAGAGGAAAAACTATAAAGCAAAATCAAACCCAGTACCCTCTGCCAGTGGTGTGTAGCCCGACATAGATTTGCCCCTGCCTACCAGAGTCCTATCATGGTTGGCTTCCATGGTAGCTGAAACCACCACAGTTGGTGCCACTAGCATACTACCACCTCCCTAGATGCACAAATTACACATCTACTCCCTCTGTCCCAGAAAAAAACAATTGCTAACTTTAAATCTGAACAATTGTTTGTCCAAATGCAAAGCTAGGAATTGGTTTTTTTCTGGGATAGAGGGAGTAAATGTGTAAATTGCACTAATCTTGTTTGCTACCTCAACAACCACCTCAAATTATCCACACTATGGCCACATGCATCTAGTTTCCATTTTCCAACCATCCATCACAACCAGAATAGCAAAAAATCTAGTTTCCATTTTCCAACCATCCATCACAACCAGAATAGCAAAAAAATAAAATGTATCATCACGAAAACTAAAATCTCCAAATGTATATTGTTCTCTCATCTAACTAAAATCTCCAAGCGTATATTGTTCTCTCCTCTTTGTTAAAAAAGAAAAGAGAGAATCCCCCAGCTTCAATTCTTATTCAAGCAAAGTATCAGTACACTGTAGCTCGTTTAGGCAATACAAACAAACGATGTCCTGCAATCATCCTCTTCTGTAATGTTAGCATGATAGCATCACGAATTCTAAAACATATCTCCACAGCAAAATCAGCCAATCTTCATTGTGCTAATGCCACCTGACCGAACAAACTAAATCGTACAAACCAATCAACATACCACAACCAGATAGACCAAATGCTTTCATAGATCTACCAAAACCTCCTCCGAACACGACGATTTCCCTTTAACATCTAAAACCCAACCTCACTAGCGTGCAAAACCTTCTACAAAATACTAACAACACGCGCCATACGTACACAAATCTAATCAATGCATGCATATCAAAACTAAACTAAACACACATAGGGCAGAAGGAGCAACCTCTCGATAGCCACGCAAACGAGTCCAAACCTGACCTATCCAAACACCCCCCGAAGCGAACAATGCGAAAGCAGAGGAAAACGAGAGATCACCTGGAGACCAGCGCGGGACGAGCGGGAGACGGGGGCCTTCTTCCCCTTGTCCTTCTCCGCCGACTTGGCGGCCGTCGTCTTCGCGGCGAGCAAGCCCTTACCTCCTTTCCCCGCCATCTCTCTCTCTCTCTCCCTCTCCCTCTCCTCCCCTTCCGCTCCGCTCGAACGCCCGCGCGACCCCGGCGGCGGAAACCCTGCGAAACGGGGGCCGAATCCGGCGAGGCGAGCGCCGGGTCAGAGCAGATCGGGGCGCGAATCGTGCGGATCTCGCCGCCCGGCGGCGAAATCCGCGCGGGAAGCGGAGGAATTTGGGGGCGGATTCGGGATTCGGATAAGGCGGAAACCCTTACCTTTCGCGAGCTCGCGGAGCCTCGGCTTCCTCCTCTCCTACCCCCTGACGCGACGCGGACGAAAGCGAGATTTTTCTATTTTCTTCTCTCTTCCTTTCTTTACTCCCACGAAAGGGCTAGCTAGGGATGATATAGGGAAAAGTGCGCTTTTTCACTTAACCCCTCAAATAATACTTATTTTATTATTACAGATAATGTGGGGCGTTGGGGACTTAGGGGGAGAGAGAGACTCTGTGTAGGGAGTGTTTGTGGGATTTGTGAATAGTGTAGGGTGGTATGTGGAAAACTACCAACCGTGCGCTGGGCTCGGGCGGTTACTCCACTTGGCGAAATTTTTCGAAATGGCGTGCCGGTTTCCAGATATGCCCTCGACGCTGCGGATAATTACGTGGATGGGTGGGAGAAATCAGGAGTTGAGACGGGAGACGGAGGGGCATCTCGGTGAGGGTATTTTTGGGAAGGTGGAGCGGTGGCGGGATGCCGGGATGTCGTGAGTTTTGGGGTGCAGTTACCAAACTGCCCTTGCCAGAGGGGTCGTTGACCTGTAACTTGAAGGACTCCAGTCGAGTTGTGCCGGTGTGACTGGTGTGGTGCAAATGCTTTTTGGATGGCACGCCGCCACGCTTTTCTTTTGTCTTTTATATTTTCACCTTGTAGTACAAATTCGTACAGAATTACACTATTCGTATGATCGAATTGTCACCTTGCACATGTTCTTTTCTGATTAAGACGTAGATTTACCTCGGTTTTCGTTAGCGTATTTTTCAAACTGTTAAATGTATATCTTGTGCGAAAACTTTCTATATATAAATTATTTTAAAATATTAAATAAATATTTTTTTCTTAAGTTTGGAATAACTAAAACTCAATCAATCGTATCTTAATAGCTTTCTCGTTTTACGTGTCTATAATTTGACCTTGTTTGGATCCAGGGACTAAATTGTAGTCCTTGTCACATCGGATGTTTGGACACTAATTAGAAGTATTAAACGTAGACTAATGACAAAACCCATTCTATAACCCTAGACTAACTTGCGAGACGTATCTATTGAGCCTTATTAATCCATGATTAGACTATGCGATGCTGCAGTAAGCATGTGCTAATTATAGATTAATTAGGCTTAAAAAATTTGTCTCGCAAATAAGTTCTCATTTATGTAATTAGTTTTGTAATTAGTCTATATTTAATAATCCAAATTAGCATCGAAACATCCGATGTGACAAGGACTAAAGTTTAGCCCCTAGATCCAAACACCACCTTTATCATTACTTCATTTGTACTTGTAAAGGAAGTCGTTTTGGACAGCGACATGGTCTCCAAACACAACTTTGACTTCTTGTTTCTATAAAAATATTTATTTATATATTTATGATAGTATTTTTCAAGACAAATATATTCATATAATTTTTACATTTTCAAATATAACAACTTGATAGTTATTCATGATTTATATTCTTAAGATTTGACTTAAATATTATCCTAAACGACTTCTTTTACGAGTATGAAGGGAGTATCTTCATCAAATTCAAATGAAGCGTATGTCCAAATAATCCATGTGTGAAGCGCTAGTACTACTCGGGGAAACACAAGATATATGAGAAACATACGGTGAGTAGCTGACGAGAATATATGAAAGATACATTTTCTAACCTTTCACTTTCAATTTATTTTCTGAATTCTGTAGCTTGATAAAAATATAGAATGTTTGAAAAGTTGCAGTTGCTGTACAAATACTGAGTGGACCATCGTATTTATTCCAAGCTCGTACAATAATAAGGTAGCAGTTGATCGCAGCCCCGTCCTCATCAATATAGGTGAACAGAACTTCTATTGTTTTGCATTGGCATGGCAATACTTCCAGGGGCTCCCGGCGCACATGTTTCAGGCTTTCAGCAGTAAAGCAGTTTCTCCTAACCTTGGAAGTTGGCACCTCTGAAGTACTGTTAATTTCTAGAACTCTTGGTTTTGTCCAATCAGGGCCCTGAGAGAATCCTCCGCCTACAAATATAAAGCAATTATAGCGTTTGAAATTTGTCCAGCTACCCCTCGTTCAATTTCCTCACCTACTCCCCATCCCAAACAATCAGGTGATGGAATGAGGGATTCAACCGGAGGCATGAAAATATTTTTATCCCAACCATAATTTATCTTAAAACTTTCAGGACTACTTGTATTCATCGTGGATGGAGGCAGTGCTATGCAAATAATGAAATTTCAGCAGGACATCCGTTTTTTCAACTGCACGGATGCATTTCCCAAGAGGCGATGCCAGAATGACGATACCTGCAACAGACAGGAACATGTTGGAACATAAATCAGCTACCCCACCCAAGCAACAGCATACTGTGAAGTAATTCCACCCTCAAAATGCAGCTTACATGCACTGCTAATAATCTGGCATTGATGTTTGTGGTGCCTACGGTACATGTGTGAGCTCAGCAAGGCTGGGGATGTGTGTGCACTAGTTGTCATGGCACAAGAATGTGCCAGTTGGTGCAGTGGACCTGTGGTTAAAAATGGATAATCCGAAACAAGGATAGTGTGTAAATGCTTGAATTGGGGAAACCATTGACTACGGGGTGCAGCCGTGCAGGCACTCCTTTCATATGCCATATGGTGAAGCGTGATGTTTGGTGAACGAGAAGGGATGGCATGGCTCAAGGAGGAAATGCGGTAACAACTAAATATTGTTGTTTATAATATTAGCGAATGGTGAAACTATACTTACAGATGGTGAGAACAGAAATGCATTCGATATGCTCAGGTGGTGATGAAAAATAGGGGAAATTGGTGGCTATTGACAATTCTGCTTAAATATAACAAAATGGCAGCTGGAATAAATTTGCTTGTATGGAATTCTTGTTCTGAAAAAAAAAATACTGGAACAAATAAACACTACCTGAAACCTGATGGACAGTTACCACATTATTCCATTGCTGCACTGGGACTAGTAATCTCACTGATTGTAGCTTGATAAGAATGTGGTATCGTTGCCAGCCATTGTTACCCCCAATCTTGTCCACGTTCATGAAACTGCACCTGCCAAAACATGAATATACACGTTACATTAGTTGCAAGGTTTGTTTGTAGTAAAAACATCATTAGTTTATTTTACTATGCAAGAAGAGAAAATTCCTGAATCTTCTAGTTCAGTATCTTCAACTTTGCACTGATGAGGAAGATTCCCACTTAAGACAACCCCCTCAGGCATCTACAAGATTTTGTTTCCAGTTCTGAACCTTCGGGCATTTAGAAAATTCCATTTTCAGTTTCTCAAAATAAGGTTTACAAGTATACTTTCTTTGTGGCTGTACTTAATCAGCATCTAACAAAGATATGGGGCTTCCTATCGAATTTATTCTGGGCCAATTGGCTAGCTACGGTTCAAAGAGTTAAGAGATTTTATCAGAGAAGGCTTGGATATCATGGCTATACATTATATTCTTGTTAAACATTGTGTGGAATTTCTTCCATACTTTTACCTTTGTACTTCACAGTTTCAGCGTCTGGTAGAACCATAATAACATTTGAAATCAAAAGACTCAATGGGAATATGGGATTATCTCATAGATCTGGTAGATTTTGATATCAAGTTTCTTTTTATCAGTGAACACTTAGATGCTAGTGCAAACATTGCAGGCTTCACTCAAATAATTAGCGATGACTCACTTAAAAAATAATAATAACCAGCGATAATTGTAGAAGCAATCTCTAGTGCATACAGAATTTATGACGGCTTACATAGAAGTGCTGGATTTTTTTTTTACTGTTGAAGTGCAAAATTGTTCTTGATGAACCCTGCAATTTGATCTTTTATGAATAAAAAAATCTGCTTCAATTCCTGCATGCTGGAAGAAGAGAAAAATCAATATGTATCCAGAATATGTTGTGTGAATAAAGAATTAGAAGAAATCAATTAAAGGGAGCGGGTAAGCCCTGATACTGTTTTAGCATCAAAGTTTTCACCAATAACTTATCGGTAGTGGTTTATGAAAAATACTTTATTCCCCAGATTGAAAACTGCATTCTTCCAGGCTAGAAGAGGATGAGTAAATGACATGTGCACCAGTAAACGTGTTTATTGTGAGAAAGAAGTGCGTAATAGAAAATTAATATTGCCTACACAATTGAAACATACCTAGCATATGGAGCAACAGAATCAGCAGCCAAAAGTACTAGCACCTGCTGATTTTCTCACTCCTTTCCTTTCCATATTCTCCCTTACTTCATTGCAGTAGTTCCACTGACCTTCAGCAGCATACAAATTGGAAAGCAAAACATATCCACCCTCCTCTGCGGGTTCAAGAGAGAGGAGTTCCTTTGAAGCAGTCTCTGCAACTTCAGTATTCTGGCAAGCTGAACTCGCACTTAAAATGGAACCCCATAGAGACCGACTTGGCTTCATTGGCATCCTCCTGGCCAAATCTACTGCATCAGACAGCCTACCTGATCGTGCAAGGAGATCGACCATACAGCCAAAGTGTTCTACTCCTGGTTCAATGTTGAACCTTTGCTTCAAGGTATCAAAAATCTTGCACCCTTCATCTAACAGGCCGGCATGACTACAAGCACTGAGAACAGCAACCAAAGTTACCCCGTTAGGTTCTGTACCCTCAGCTTGCATCTTCCAAAAAAGATCCAATGCTGCATCTCCATGGCCATGGAATGCAAGGCCAGATATCATAGCTGTCCATAAGGTAACATCTTTGTCCACGGCCTTCTCAAATACGGCATACGCTAGCTTGACACTTCCACATTTGCAATACATATCAACAAGAGCGGATGCTAAAAAAGAATCTTGAGTACCATGCTCCTTAACCACCCAACCATGGATACTCCTTGCTGAATTTAAAGCTCCCTTGCCAGCAACCGCAGAGATCAAAGTAACAGCAGTCACCTTATCAGGTATCACACTACTAGCAAGCATATCATGAAATAGTATCATTGTTGCAGAGAATTCTTCATATCGAGCATATCCACCCAGAAGCGCATTCCAGGATATTATATCCCTGGCAGGCGCCACACCGAAATATTTGCTAGCAAGGTCCAACACACCAGCATTAGCGAATCCAGCAACCATAGTGTTCCACGAAATGCCATCCCTCTCACCAGCTTCATCAAAGACTCTCATGGCCATGTTCATTTCCCCGCATTTGGCATACATATCCAAGAGAGCATTGCTCAAGATCAATCCCCTATCCGCGACACCAATCCTCCGCACGACAACGCCATGGACGGACCTACCAAGAACTGCCTTCTTCAGCCGCCCGCAGCAAGCGAGGAGAGCAACAGCCGTGTACTGATCAACACCGATCCCCCTCGACGCCATGCCGCGGAAAAACCGCAGCGCCTTCCCGCTGCATCCTCCCTTGACGTACCCGGACAGCATGATGTTGCAGGACACCGCGTCCGCCGTCGGCGCACACCGGAACATCGCCTCCGCCGCCTCCACATCGCCGGCGTCGAGGTACATCTTGATCAGCGAGTTCCGGAGGTACACGCGCGAATGCAAGCCAGTCACCACCACGTGCGCGTGCACCTGCTTCCCGACGGAGCGGCGCTCCGACTTGAGCAGCGACAGGAAGGTTTGCTCATCGGGGGGAATGGATGACGCCAGCATCGACATGTAGAGAGCAGCCGGTCGACGACTCGGCGAGGAGGAGGCCGCCGCCGCGGCCGAAGAGAGCATGAGGTTGTAGATGTAGAGGTTGGGGCGAGGGGTGAAGTGCTCGAAGAGGATCTCGGCGGCGCGCGCGTGGTGCGGGAAGGAGACGGTGGCGAAGTGGAGGAGCCTGCTCATGGGGAAGGTCTCGAAGGCGAGGCGGAGGCGGAGCATGTGGGCGAGGATGGCCTTGAACGGCCGCGCCCCGCCGCCGCACCGCTCGAGGAGGACGAGCGCCGGGTGGCCCAGCCGGAGCGAGACGGTCGGGTCCCACGGCGGCCTCCCGCCGCCGGCGGTGGAGGCCATCCCGCCGACGGCGAGACGGGACCGCGCGTCGGGTCGAAGGCGCCTGCGGTCTCCCCGGGCGGTGGTACCACCGTCGCGGTTTTGGAGCGGCGGAGGCCGTCCGGAGAGGGCCGCCTCGCCGCCGGCGCCCGCAGCGCCTCCGAGCCGGTGCCTTCGCGGCGGCGGCGGCGGCGGACGGCGAGGCGGCGCCGCCGTGGCAGAGGCCCAACAACTAAAGTAAAACGTTTACCAAATTATGGGCCGCGAAATTACTTCATGGACTGAATATTAGGCCCATCTCTAATTGCGCTACGCTGGAAGGAAGCCTGAGGAAAAAAAAAAAACTCATACTGTTGCAACTTGCAATGAACATAGAGCTTATTCGGTTTAAAATTTTTTCTAAATTATAAGAATAGGAAAAGTAGATAATTAGGATGTCACATGTAATCAGGTTCGAAGGATTTTTTCCAAAATATCTATCTCATACTATCTCTGTCCCAGAATACTTGTCGCTTTGAGTTTATTTTTTTAACTTTTGAACTTTCGTCTTATTCAAAAAATTATAAAATTATTATTTAT
Organism: Oryza meridionalis; assembly: GCA_000338895.3. NCBI lineage: Eukaryota > Viridiplantae > Streptophyta > Magnoliopsida > Poales > Poaceae > Oryza > Oryza meridionalis. Next base: position 34,720,647 of record CM002526.2, on the reverse strand, counting down.
TTTGTTTGTGATTTGATTTATTATCAAAAGTACTGTAAGTATGACTTATCCATTTTATATTTATACTAATTTTTCAAATAAGAAGAATGGTCAAACGTTACAAGAAAAAAGTCAAAGCGACTACTATTTTAGGACGGAGGTAGTACTAAGAATCCTATATGATAAGGTTATAGGACTATGATTCTTAATAATTTGGTAATATCTATTTCTATGAAACGGATGATGCATATAAGAAAATATCCTATATAGGAGTAGTTTTAATTCGTACAATAATCCTCTAGAAATCCTTTAAACCAAATGAGACCTAAGCTAAATTGTGTATACTAAAGTATGTGCACATGTACCTATATATGGTGTGTTTGGTTGCCTGTATATAGGGTGGCTCGCATCCAACGGGATGTGGTGTATGTGTTTGGTTGCCTACTCGCACGCGCGAACCAAGATGCGCTGATGCAAAATCTGTCTCCCAGCCAGGCTGCGGGGGAACGCCCGATTCCTTTGTAGCTCCTCTTCCAGGCTGGACTTGTGCAGCGCGTGGGGACGAGCGGATGCAGGCGCGCACGAGCGGGTGCAGGCAACGCGTAGGGGTCAGTCGATCTGCTCACCCTCATCTCTCATTTGTTTCTCTCGCCCATCCGATTGCTCCTCGCCGCTCTTCACCCTCGTCTCCATCGTCGTTGCCGCCCACCATCGTCTCCAACCTCGAGATCCTTAACCCTCACCGACTTCTCCACAGCCTCCGTCTCCGTCTCTACTTCACGGGCTAGAACCGGCGGCCTCGAGCACGTTGCCACTCGCCATCGGATCTAGCAGATAGAGGTTCGACGGAGGACGCTGCTGCCATATCCAATAGAGGGAGGCGTGAAGGAGCTCGCTGGAGGTTTCGGCGACTGCCCCTCTCTGCGCCACCACCTCCAACCTCGCCGGCCACCGGATTCCTCCTCACTGGTCATGGATTCCCCATCTTGGCTGCTTCTCTTCCCTTCCTTCATCAGCCAAAATACCAATGGATCCGGCGGCCACGAGCTGGACGCTGCCAGATCCGGCAGCCTCGGGCTCATGGCCACCGGATCCTGTTGCTCCGACAGCTCCAAACAGCAGCGCACACACGACGGCGAACGGCAGGTTGAGGCTTCGGCGGAGCGGCAGGCCTAGCAACATCAAAGAAGCTCCTCTCCTCTCCGTTTCTTTTTCTGTTTTTTTTCTTTTCTTTTTTCACCGACTGGCAAACCGTGACCATGAAATGTGGGAATATAATGATGTTTACTGTATACATTGCTAATTATTTCACTTATTTTATAACTTTGTGCCGTGCAGATGTGCTGGTGTATATATATCCTGCTCATTTGATGATTCTTAAAATATTTGTTGCCACGAACTTCAATATGAGTAATTAATATAGAAGATAAAATCAAATGTTTAGTACTTAGAAATTTACACTCTTCTTGAGTTAAATTTTAGCTTATCTAAATGGTAGTCCACAAGTTCTAGGTGGTAATCTCACCCTTTAGAAAAAGAGATACCTATCCCTACCGTCCATGCAACCAACCAAACAAATTATCTTTCAAATTGTATCTCTTATGCGAGTAACCAAACAAAATCTCGTGTCAGCCTGGCTAGTCTAATACAAACAACCAAACAGCTGCATGTGCAATCATCTCAACTAGGCCAAACTCAGTCTGGATGAGAGAGATGGGCCAAACTAGGAGGATACGAGCAACCAAACGTACCCATAGTGAAAATCGTTTATCCTCAAGCAACAATTTAGACGAATCATACGGTGCTAGCTCGGTTTGTTCATTGGGATACCATATTACCATGGTCGATTCACATCACATGAAAAGGGAGCAAGTGACTTTCTAATCCATCCAGTAAAGCTTTTCTAGTTCTAATCACTTTCAGTCAGTGTCCCCTGATAAAAGTTTAATAGAAAAAAGAAGGCAAGATATGAAGTTTTGTACCTTCACCTGCTCATCATATGTCGTCACCTCCATCCCCCCATCTCATCAAATCAAACAAGACAATCAAAACTGATCACTTTCCCCTGGTTAAGTATGCCATTGGCAAACCATTATCGCTCGATCACAAACCAACATGATCTTCAGTTTACCAGATCAAAACCCAATTGCTGATATACCAGCAGTGTAGTAGTAGCAGATACAACATGTCATCTGCTTTTCGATATGAGCCGTTCAGTCCCGTCCATGTCTGCCATCAACTTGCTTCGTCAGAGTTCATCAGACTAATGCCGACCAACCATCATGCATGTGCAGAGCGATCGATTTCTCTCTCGTCTATACCGAACACTCGAATCGATCGATCGACAAAAGCGTAATCCGGATCTTCGATCTGTCAGGAACCTTGGCGACGAGGAATTAATCAACGGGTGATGAGATCGATCGATCGATCGATGGATCCCTCCTCTCATGTCGGTTAGGCGACAGGAAAGATTGCGTACCAGCGAGCCCTGCTCCTCATCGACACACCAGTCTGTACATTCCTCGATCGATACGGAGATATCTCGATCGAGCGAATTCAAAAGAAAAATTGTCTGGTTTATCAACTCTGCATGCAGCGTACGTTTGATATGATTCGAGTGGCAATTTGTGCGATATGGATTCTATCTCCAGTCTCCAGGGAACCGAACAAAAAAAAGAAGGAAGAGATGCTTCGATCATCTGATCGACACAGGATCAGTGGATTGCATCAGGATTTTCATTTTCGAAATTAGTTTTTTTTTTTTGCCGGGGAGACCGAAATTTCAAACCCTGGATTGCATGTATGATCGATATACATCCACTTGCCACACGGTTCCACTGTTATTTCTGCACCATGTTTGATTACGAACAAGTAGCTAATTAGCTATAGCTAGTAGACTGTACTATGTACTAATGCAAAGCACGTACAAGGTACAGCCCAAATTAATTCTATCTTAGGGCATGTTTGGTACAGCTCCAGCTCCAGCTCCACTTCTCCTAGAGCTGAAACTCGGCCAAACAGTTTTAGCTCCACCAAAACTGGGAGTGAAGTTAGATGGAGCTCTCTCACAAAATATACTAGAGTTGTGGAGCTGAGTTTAGGCAGCTTCACAATTCCACTTTATACTCAACTCCTGGAGCTAAATTTAGGAGTTGGAGCTGTACCAAACAGGCTTTTAAGCCAATTACAACGTACTAAGTACCAGTTAGTTCGGTACGCGTATTAGCAGCTGGGAATAGTCTTAAGACAGCGGTACAATAGTCCAAGTAGGCACTAATTCTGGGTCGCATATGAAGTGCAGTGCTCTGATGGGTGTGAAGTCTGAACAGCCGGATATAATCGAGCAAAGGGAAGAGAGAGGGGGACAAGTGAAACTGCTCATGTCGTCCGAGTGTCTCCGGATGGCACGGTTTGCTCCACTGTTGTTCGGTTGAGACCCAACAGGGACACGCACGGCACGGCCACTGTTTGTCCGCCACGCCCACGCACACGCATGTTGCAAGAGCTATTGCTATTGTCGTGAACGCGTAAAAAAATTACACGTCAAATATATTAGAAGGACTATTGCTTTCGCTTTTAAAAAAAGTTTAATCTTATCTATAAATCTAAACTGATTTATAGGTAGGAGTTGATTTATTTTAAAATGAATGGTGCAGAGGGTTGGGTTCGGCTTAGGCCCGGGTGTGGTGGCTGGTGGCTAAGCATTGGCCGATCGATCGGTGAACGAATTCTATGAGTTGTCAGTAACCAATCGGTGTCATATATGTTATTGTCGTCGTCGCTGGGTGATGGCTGTGACTTGTGAGTTGTGGGAGCTAGCGAGCGTCGGTGCTAGGTAATTAGCTGTTGAATACCCATGCCGTTCGTGCGTGCGTGCGTGCAGTGGGGAGGGACCGGTCGGATTGCTGCGAGATCGATGGAGGGAGCAGGTCCCGTTCACGGGGCCCCGGTTAAGTTGTAACTACTGTACTGTGTAAGCAGCAGTAGGATGCAGCTACCAAAGCAAAGCGAGTGGCCATCAGTACTGCATTAGGATGGATCAGTAGGACCAGCGTCGTCTCAGCTTGCTGGTATTTGGTCCATTGCTGCGACGCGTACGTACGGCGGGATTGAAGCAGCGTGGGTTCCCACCACCACACAAAGGGTGTGTTTAGTTCCTGAAAAAAAATTGAAAGTTTGAAAAAAGTTGAGAGTTTAAAAAAAGATTGAAAGTTTATGTGTGTAGGAAAGTTTTTATATGATATGATGTGATGGAAAGTGGGGACAAAACTACTGGAAAACTGATCTTTGCTAGGTCACCCTAAAACCACAATAGTCCCGGTTATAAAAAGAATCGGGACTAAAGATTTAAAACCACATAGCCATTCTACAATCTTTAGTCCCGTTCATCCCCTGTCAGTCCCTTGTCAGAGGGGCGGAGATCTTTAGTTCCGGTTGGTGTCACAAACCGGGACTAAAAATCACCATTTTAGTCCCGGTTGGTATTACTAACCGGGACTAACGATCTCCTAGATCTTTACTCCCGTTGGCATTACCAACCGGGACTAAAATCACGCGTAGTATATAATCCCTATTCCCTATCCTCTCCGCCACAACCGGCCTCAATCTCCTCAACAACCGGCCTCTCCTCTCCTCAGATCCATCTCCCTCTCCCTCTCCTCCTCCCATCCCGGCCCTCTCCTCCCCCTCCTCCCTTCCCGCACGCGTCAGGCGGGGCCGCACCCGGCGGGGCCGCACGCAGGCCGCGCACGGGCCGAGTAGCGAGCGGCGGCAGGAGGCGCTACCGGCATCCATTCTTTTTTTTTCTTTTTTTTTTTACAATTTGTGATTTACTGAGATGTATAATTTTGTGATTTGTTGTATGGATCTGAGATGTATAATATGTGATGTATTTGATTTACGTGTAATTTTTTTAAGATTTGTGATGTATTTGATTTGTGTGTACAAGTAACTTAAGATTTGTGATGTGAATGTTTTGGGATGTTACTTTGATTTGGGGTTTGATTTGGGAATATGCATCCCACTCGATTTGGGAGAAAATATAGAGATTAAAGTCTGGCTAAAAAATAATGAAATAAAAAGAAGAAAAGGAGACCTATTGGGACTGCCGCTACCCTATCAACCGGGATTAAAGATCGATCTTTAGTCCCGGTTATTTTACTCGGGACTAAAGATAACGATTTTTAGTCTCGGATTCGTAGTCCCGGTTGAATAACTGGTACTGAAGAGTGGTTACGAACCGGGAGTATAAAGGGTTTCTCCACCAGTAGAGTAGCGGAGAAACTAAACACGGCCAAACACGGGGATGGGAGAGCCACGGGCCACGGCTCTGCGCGCGTGTGTGCAGTGTGATCGTCTGATCGATCGATCGATCGGCCGCGCGCGTACGCGGGATCACGCGCGATTCGCGATGGATTAATGGATGTTGGATCGCGTGTAGAGTGTAGTATAGCTGCTTTTGTTGCTAGGCGAGACAGCGCCGGCCGGCCAGCCGCTCGTCGAGATGACCGTCGTCGTCGGGCACGTACGTCGACGTCTACGTGCGTGCGTACCGGCCGGCCGGTGAGAGCAGGTACAATAAATTCACATCAGTAGGCTATAGTGTTTCATATAGTAAATTTTTATCTAGTTGGAAGAGAGAGAGAGAGTGATAGGAGAGAGAGGTGCTGGCTACTATTTTGTAGCCGGGTTGCACGTGGCTGCCCATACCGCGGGCTTAGCTTTTTTCTGTGACTTTATATATCCTTTGTGAGCAGCCAATCAAATGATACTACTTAAGATTTTTTTTTAAATAAAAGTTGTGCATGAGAAATAGGTAGAGATAACTATAGAGCTCATTACTGTATTTATTAGCTTTTGAAACTAGCTATAACAGGATGATGTGTTATTTTTTAGCCAATAGCGAGCTCTACTATTAACCTTGCTCTGAGGCGGCCCCACACATCGAGCTCTCTGTGAATTTTCTCGTGCGCGCACGTGTGGTTCAATTCGAACGTTCGGGGTGGCCAGTTTGTTGGTTGCCTAAGCATGTCTACACTGACATACATGAGAGTATAGATAGATAACAGATTTGCTAAATGGCATCCAACAGAAAATTTAAAGAGATTTCTTCACCGCTATATGATTTATGTTGAGTCCCATCTCCTCCAGCTCTCGTAAGTTCCTCCTCTTCTTCGACGGCAGCAGCATCCCCAACTCTGATAGATGAGCTAGAATTAGTAGGTTTGGGATCAAAATTTGGGCAAAGAGTAGGGGAATGAGGTCCACCTGGGCTTATAGGGATAATCGTGGGCGTGCAAACACAAGAAGACATTATGGTGGTGCCACCGCTGCTAGAACCGCGAGGTTGGAGGAAACGGAGTCAGTGGCGACATCTTTAGCTACAGGCCAGAGCTACTGGAGACAGGGAAGATGATGGGGGCGGGGGACCTTGCTGAGCAGGGGAGACGGCGATGTTGACATCGATCTACTCAATCTGGAGGATGAGGCGTTGGGGAGATGGATAAGGTAAAGTTATCGTAGCAGCACTAATCTCAAACCGGTATGGGTAGTTCAAAAGTGAATAAGATGAAATGGATTTCCTCGCAAATGTTACATAAGCAGTCCCTCAATCCAGAGGGGAGTGGATTTTAAACTCCTGAGAGAACATCATATTGTTGTTTGCATGTCATTCAAATAGTGTTATGAAACTTTTTAAAGAAAATCGAGAAAATGGTTAATATGCTATATATGTATCAATCCGCAAACATGCGGGTTAATATTAAATTTTATTAATTGAATAAAACAAATCAAACTATAGTTAGTCGACTATTTTTTTTTCTTTTCAGCATGTAGAAGTTAAATTAACCTTATATGTTTATGGAGTAATCTATCTTATTAAATATTTTTTAAAAAAATTATGACTATTTGAATAAATTAAAAACAAGAGGATATCCCTCTCAACAGTTCAGAACCGTTTCATAATCTAAAGATGTATGGTTGTTGAGTCGAAGCCACCAACAAACGGATAATTTATGAATACACACCCAAATGTGTGTGACCGATATCCACACCACGGTCCAACCACCCTCTACAGGAGGCCATAACTAGCTGCCAGTGGCTGATCGACCCGTCACGGCAAAAGTACCCACGACGTGGTGATCGATCAGTAGCTCGATCGGCCTCTGCGAGAGAGACGAGCAGCTTCCTTTCCTGCAGGGCCTTGGTTACGACTACTGTCACGTTGATCCACGAGCACGGTGCTACCGTGTACTGCGTGCGTACGTGCGGCACCTCACGCGCTGGGACAGCATGCAGGCCGGGAAGCAGGCGAGCAGCGGGGTTCCACTCCCACATGAGAATCCCCGTACGTCGTCCGGTGGCGAACTGATGGCCGGCCACCATGCATGCGCCTCGGCTCGTCCGTCGTCGATTGACACGTACACCGTCACACGTGGGCGGGGGCGCGCTCCCGCTCGAGCTCCATCTATCGATCCCCTTCGGCAAGAGGCACACCGCACGCGCGCGCGCGCCCAGCCGGCCACGCGTGTGGGCGTATGAGCGGCTGCGCGGTATCACGGACGCGCGCGACGGATGGATGCATGGATGGATGTACGTTGCCGTGTTGGATCGATCCTGTGTGGTGTGGTGTGGTGTAGCGACTTGTTTTTGCTCAACGCGCCAAAGTTAGGTCCAACATGATGGGATGGCGTCAATGATGTCGGCGACGTTCTTCTAACTCCCAATGGAAGCTAAGTCACTAATGTGAAGAAAAACGGCGTCAACATTGTTGGCGCCAAGTACCTATTTATATTTCTTTAAAATATAGGACCTATTTATAATAATAATATATTTACAAATAGGTCATTGGCACTAGTGTTTTATTACAAATAGGTCCTTTTCTACTACAAATATGCCATTTTTATTTTTTTTCAAAAAAGTTCTCGGCGTCAATGAGACATTAGTGACTTAGCTTTCATTTGGGGATGAGGGGGACGGCGCCAACGTTATTGACGTCAATAATGTTGGCGCAGCGAAAAAGGTTCATTCCTAGAATAAGTTTTTTTTTACAGAATAAGTTTTTTAAAAGGACCAAAAGGTGAAAATCCAGCCAATGCGACAAATATGATCGCACTCCCTATTTCTCGATCAAAATATTTCAGACGGGTTTATAGATCGATCTACCGAAAGCAAGTTTTATTAGATTGAGCTAGCCACAGCTAGTTCCCAAACATATGGCCATGTCGAGATCTAGGAAGGGAGATTTGGCCTAGCTAATGAAGGATTTGGTGGTGTCTTTCCGTGCAGCTGAGCTAACGAGTTCTATTCTGATCACGAAGACATCAAGTGGGACACACTTGGATATATTCGTTGATAGTTTTTATTTTACTATTTCTATGAATCCGTCTCGACAATGGATTTATCCATTCGCCTAGTGATTGTGAATAGAGGAAGCTTAGACCCTGTTTAGATGGGACTAAAACTTTTAAGTCCCTATCACACCGGATGTTTGGACACTAATTATAAATATTAAACGTAGACTATTAATAAAACCCATCCATAATTTTAGACTAATTCGCGAGACGAATCTACTGAGACTAATTAATCCATGATTAACCTATGTGATACTACAGTAAATATTCTCTAATTATAGATTAATTAGGCTTAAAAAATTTATCCCGCAAATTAGCTTTCATTTATATAATTAATTTTGTAAGTAGTCTATATTTAATACTTTAAATTAGTGTCTAAATATAGAGACTAAAGTTAAGTCACTGGATCCAAACACCACCTTAGCACTTTGTCTTTGGTGGCTACACATCGTAGATCGTGCTCATTTAATCTAGATGGTGGCACGGAGTAATGGAGATAACTCCAGGGTGAAAAACCTAATCTCTAGTTTATCTGGATTCAATAATATATCGACATTTATTTGTATTTCCTTCGCATGTGTCGTCTCGGGCTTCAGATAAAAATCTCATGTTTTTTATGGCAATGATAGATAAATGTTGGGTCTTTTCTTGAAGGAGTTGTTTTGGAGTAGATGTTAGGGACTTTATATTCTTGTCCCGATTGTTTTTGAGTACTCGTCTCGGGCTTCAGATAAAAATCTCATGTTTTTTATGGTAATGATAGATAAATGTTGGGTTTTTTCTTGAACGAGTTATTTTAGAGTAGATGTTAGGGACTTTATATTCTTGTCTCGATTGTTTTTGAGTACTCGTCTCGGGCTTCAGATAAAAATCTCATGTTTTTTATGACAATGATAGATAAATGTTGGGTTTTTTCTTGAAAGAGTTGTTTTAGAGTAGATGTTAGGGACTTTATATTCTTGTCTCGATTGTTTTTGAGTAAATTGCTATAAGATAATATGATATGTTCATATTTAGCTTAGGTTTTCATTTTCTCTAAAAACATATATATGGCCATCTAAGCGTGTGAGAGGTGTGTGTCGGCAACAACTTAGTTTACCTCCTAACTCATGTAGCAACTTAACCTTTCCGGTGCAGTTCCATCATCAGGAACTTGATAAATCCAGGTTGATGGCACTAGCTATCTGTCGGCTACAAGATTCGCCCTAAAATGGCGTTAAAATATACCACTCGTAAGCAAATCTCTAAAAGACATATAAACAAGACACAAGCACAAGTGAGTAGTATTACACACAATATATCGTTCATTCATGCGAGTAAAGAGGACGTTTCGCTCTCTTCACTTTACTTTAGTGATGGCATATGTATTTCCTCTCCTCTTGATATATATTGACCACCACAACTTACTGCACAATGTGTAACAATACACATCAACATATTCGTGGAAGAATCTAGAAAAACAATATAGGGGACTTATCTCTTCTTCCTACTTTAATCCCCTTCTCGTCTTACCCTCCCTCATTTCCCCTCTTCACTCTCTTTCTATCGATGGTGATCTAGGGGAACCCGAGTCCCTCATCACCCACACTGGATTCACCCATAAACATGTTTGCTTTCGATCAAGCGGGTGACCGTTCAACGGATCGATCGAGCTAGCTAGCTAGCTAGCAACCGTGATCGCGCCGGCGCGCGCGCGCGGTGGAGAAGGCAAAGCGACGACGTACGTACAGGCGACGGAAAATCACATCGCGATCGAGCGTGGGCGCCGATCGACGGCGGCAGCACGGGCGCGGAATTGAATTGAGGCGGCCGGTCGGCTGCATGGCATTGCTCCCCTACTGCCATGTCGCGCGCGCGTGCGTGCGCCCCATGCGTTCGTTCGCCGCCGTATCCCCACACACATATATATCGTGTACATTTATAATTCGTTTTGTTAGCTAGCGCTCGTCGACTCGTCGCGTGATCGGGTCATCTCTATCACTCTATCAGATATAGATTATCTATCATATCGATCGAAGGCTAGGAATAATGTTGTGAGTGTGACTGTGTGTGTGCAAGTGCGGCACTGTATGTGCATGGCATGGGCAGGCCACGCCAGTGCGTGCGCGTCGTCTGCCGGGCATTTGGGGGTGTAGTATTGGCAGGCAGGCAGGTCGGCCATGCTAGCTTGCTTCCTCCACTCCGCTAGCCTTTTTTTAGGTAATGAAATATATTTCAGTCTTTGCTGATTGGAAGAAACTACAGCCACTTGTTACAAATATCCACTCAATAATAAAAGGCACAAAATATTACACACAAAGAGGGAAAAAAATATCAAGAAGTGAAACATAGACTAATGTCAACCACCAACACTCGACAAAGAATTAGTAACATTTATTGGAACCTATTTGTAAATCTCCATGTCTCCATTCATAGTTGACGGAAATTTGCATAACCGTTGTCTCTAGCTTAAGGCATGCAGTACGCATGAGTTTTTTGTTCTCACCACACATTTATAGCTGTGCCTAAAACCAGAACCAGTACGTTGCCTTGAAAATTACATGCATATAGGGATTTGTTAAAAACCATATCATTTATATTAAGCCAGAGAGTCCACCAAATAGTGGATGCTTCTATAAGGATTAGTTTCTTTATTTTTGCATCAATACCTCACAAGCCAATCTTCAAATTAAATATATCCGATATACTATTAGGAGGATATAGACCAAAAGGTTGTATATCTTCAAAAAAAACAAAGTGGCAATGAAAAATAAATGATGTACTGTCTCATTTTTCACGAAAAACAACACCTCAAACTGCCATTCCAATTTCTTTTAGCCAAATTATCTTTGGTTAGCACTACTCCTTTAACTTAAAGCAATTTTCACATAACTTTTCTCTCAATATGACCTTTATTCCTCTCCACTCGGGAAACACTTTTAATCACCTAGGTGAACATCCACCCATTTGTTGCATGTCAGCTAAATGGGTATGAAAAAATTTCAAAAAATTTGAAAAGATAGATTCATATATAATATATCACCCTACAAACATGCAAATTCAAATAACTTCTACAAGTTGTAACAAAAATAACAAATCAAACTCTGAATAGTATACGTATATTCACAGTTGAATTTGTTATTTTTGTTACGACTTATAAATATTGAATTTTAACTTGCATGTTTGTGGAGTGATATATCATATATCAGTCTATCTTGTAAATTATTTTGAAATTTTTTCATGATCATTTAGTTGACATGCACTGTACGAGTAGACATCCACTCGAGTGATTAGAATCCATCTTCCTCTCCACTCCGCTAGCTACCTTCACACTTTTGCTCTACTTAATTTTCTGGTGCTAGCCAAGCTACTAGTACAGAAGCCTGAAGCTGAATTTTGCCGTCACGGCCGGGCCCGTCTCAAGCTGATGCGTACGCTGCGTCGTCATTCGTGTCAATGGGCTAAGCCGGATTTATTTTCACCTATGTGCATGCATGGATCCCTACATTAATCTGATGAACATTCTGACATCTATATATACGCACATCAATATAAAATGAAGCCACTCAGTCAAAAAAAAAAATGAAGCCATATCGCGTGCATAGATCTCAAAAGTCACATCTCAGCTGGTTAGCTCTACTGCTAGATAGAGATCCGAAACAAAATCTGCATTTGTTTCCACCGTACCGTACCACCACACCTCAGTATCCAAAAGGTCAATCAGTAAAAAAAAAAACAATAAATTGGAGCGCATATGCATGCACTGAATGGGAAAAAAAAAATCCAACACAGTAGTACTGTACGTATAGTACGATCCTGTGCGTACTCGGGAGGGGCATGGGCTCGTTTCCATGCCTCCCTGCTGCCTCCCGTAGACGACGACATTGCGACGTGCATCTGACGTCGCTGCACCGCGCTACTCGGACACCACATCTGCAGTGCGTGCATGCATGCATCCATCCATCCGTCGTCAGAGAGCAGTGTAAAACCTCACTGGAAAACCAAGCTTAGATGACGGCGGCGTCAGCTAGCGGCAGCTGCAGAGAAATGCAGCAATTTTCAACTGATCCAAAGGCACAGCTCCCCAGCAGCTAGCTGGTCAGGGTCTGTGTACTGTACATAGTAGTATACAGTACTAACATAGGCTGTGTTTTGGCCGTGTTTAGTTTCACGTTAAAATTGAAAGTTTAAAGAAATTAAAACAATGTTATAGAAAAGTTAAAAGTTTATATCTCGATGTGATGAAAAAGTTAGAAGTTTAAAGAAAAAATTTAGAATCTAAACAAGGCCTTAGTTCCCTTCAAACTTCCAACTTTTCCGTCATATCAAATGTTTGAACACATGTATGGAGCATTAAATATGAATGAAAAAAACAATTGCACAGTTTACATGTAAATTGCGAGACGAATCTTTTGAGCCTAATTACGTCATGATTTGACAATGTGGTGCTACAGTAAACATTTGCTAATGACGAATTAATTAGACTTAATAGATTCGTCTCGCAATTTACAGGCGGAATCTGTAATTTGTTTTGTTATTAATCTATGTTTAATACTTCAAATATGTATCTGTATACGTTAATTTTTTTTTTTGCCAAAACAACTAAACACTGCCATAGTTATTAATTTATATCACAGTAGTTTGTTTTAAAGTTAGTTTTTTTTTCATTTATCTCCTAAGTTAGTTTTTTTTCATTTATCTCCTACTCTCAGCCAATCACAATCATTCTTCTTTAATTGTTTTCTCTTTTCAACCATCACATATTTTCTCCAATATTCCTATCTGCTTTTTAATACTCGTACCAACCTAAAAATACTTATATTTTACTTCCTCCGCCCCAAAAAACTTAATCTAGTATTGGATGTTGAGGTCTGTTCAGATTCATAATTCTAGAATGTGTCAATATTCAGTACTAGATTGTTGTTTTTTTAGGACGGAGGAAGTTGAAGGGAGTGAGTAGTTTTATTGAGTTGGCATTTGCCAGTGTGCAAACTTGTTGGCTGGGGCTGGGCTAGTTGCAGGTTTTCGATCTCATTCTGAATGCATGCATGCATGCCTCTACATTGCCGTTTCTTGGATCGTGCAATGTATGCTACGGCCAGTGAGACTGATCGATCGATCGGTGTGTGTGTAGGCCGGGGGAGGAATCGGGCACATGCAACGGGAACGTGTTTCTAGACAGGTTAATACAATAATTAGGGGGGGGGGGGGGGTAGCTTAATTGGGAGTCATGCTACTTCTATGGATTATCTGTGGGTGTGAGCCATGCTATGGAGCATTATTGTATATATATTCATGAATCATGAGGTGTGTGCATGTATGTATTCTGCTCTTTCTCCGTTCCCTATCACTTCCACATCATGTATGTATGTATGTGTGTGTCTATATATATATATATATATATATATATATATATATATATATCTCGCATTGCTTGTGATGAAAAGGATGACAATCATGTTGATCAGTTCATAATTAATGCTTGATCATAACTGCCACTTCGTCCGTTCCATAATATAAATATTTTTAGACTTCAACACAGTCTTCGAACCAATAATATCTATAAAAATAATATATTTTAAATAAAACGTTTTGCATATTATGATAGTTTGTTTAATGATAAATCTAGTGATATCAATTTTACATGATTGATTTTTTTTATTTTTTTATTATTAACAGTTAAAATTATAAAGATTCGACTTGTCACTATTTTAAAAATATTTATATTTTGAGACAGCGGGAGTAGTCTTGCTATAGATTCTCTAAATTCATCCCTGATTTTTTTTAAAATAAAAACTTTCTGCTAAAGAACACGTTATTACTAGCACGAATTACTTACTGGGATCCTATCATCGGTCAGCGTCGATCACCGGCAAAAAGCTGGCATCGTGTGTCGAGATCAGATGCTCTCTTCTTCTTCAGAGCCACTTGATGCGCCACTGGAAGTTCCAATCTTCTGATGGTCCTCGATGTAACAGTCGGTGTTCCTGTGCTAAACTTTTTCATGTTAATACCCAGGTCTTGATCGACGATGAACGTAGCCCTAATTAATTAACTAACTAATTAATAACTATTCCCTAAAATAAAAGTAGTATGTATGTGTGAGAGCCAGCTATAAACATATTTTATTGAGATAAGCAATGAGAGAGAAGAGCAGCGGGCTACAGATCTGTAGCCAGCTGCAGCACGGACTCTAATACACAATATGTGTATGACAAGTGGGATCATATATTAATAGTATAGTAAACGACTATTGTATGAATTGGTTATTAAATTGGCTATAAATAAATTAGAGCCGGTACTAGGCTATACTATTAAACTTGCTCTGATGATTATTAATCACGATGGTGAGATAAGATTAGGATCCCTAACAGGCAGACAGAAAAGTAATGCTTTGGTTAATTAGGGCCTTTAATTAGACCCAGGCTAGCTAGCTAGTAGATGCAGAACAGAGAAACAACACGGTGCTAGCTACTCTCTTATTTTTTAAAGTAATCTTCCTATCAAAGTTTATGAAAGTAAAAAATAATTATATTGATAGTAGATAAAATGAAAAAAAAATTGCATTGTATCTTGATAAAAGAAAGGATATTCTAGTTTTTTTATTGATATGTATGAGATCAGTGAAAAGCTAATTTATTTTGAGATAAGCTGGGGCCGGGGTAGCCAGGCAAATGCAAATGCAACGGTCGCGAGGCATGCAGGAGTTCGTTTGGTACGTCAGGGGGTGCACCGGCCCGGGGCACATGGCCCTGGGTTCGTTCCACTCCACGCGCCGGCGACACCCCACTACTCTCGCTCCACATTTTTTTTCGAGGGGACAGGCAGGTAGTTCCTATAAATCCACTATACAAGAACAGAGTTGATCCAGTTTATAAAAAAAATCGGACCCATAAATCTTACAACAACACGGTTAATTAAAAAAAAACCGGCAAAAACTCCAACATTGACAAATTGAATCTAAGTACAGCTGTCCAACAAGAGATAAACTCCTAAAACGAAGCTTTTAAGAAGGTCACGCCGACATAATGGCGATATCGTCTGATCCTAACGAATCTAGGTTTTCACCCGAAGGACTCTCGCTCCACATTCACGAAGAACAGTATGCATGCACTCGAGAATTTCTCAGAGCCCGCGCGAGCAAAACAAAAACATCTAACGGATGGTTCATTATATTGGATATATCATGTAAACACCACAACTAGTAACGTGGCACGCTGGTTTTATTGCATTGAGTTTTGATCAGCCGCAACTATGTATAAATAAACTATTTTCATAAACACCCTCCTTTTTTTATAAAATGGCTTAATTAAAACATGTTGGTGAAAATACGGAGAACACCCTTGATCAACATTTTCCTATGAAAATTGATTTTCACATGAGATACTTTTAGACAGGCTGTCTATAAAAATAACCTAACTTTCGCATGCGGTGGTTTTTTAGTTGATCTAAATGGCCAGACGCATCGACCAACGACGTATGACTACTTTAAAATCAAAGGGCGCATTGAGCCCGCTCTTTCCCCCCTAGTCTCTTCCCTCGGTCTCTCCTCCTCTTTACTCTATTCATTTTTTCCTCTCCTAAGCAGTATGTCGACACCACTTGGGTCCTCTTTCCTCTTTTCGTCAACGGTGGCCAACAACCTCAGGAGTAGTGACGACAATGATGCTAGCCTCTGGAATGATGGATCCACCGCTGATATGCGTGCGAGCGGCGACATTGATCGTTTCGACCTCAGGAGTGGCGGCGTTGATGGTGTCCGTCTTGTGAAGGACGGATCCGCTGTCGGTGGGCACTGAGAGCAGAGACAATGACAGTGGCGGCGGATCTATGCTGTCGTCAGCCTCCAGAGGTGTGGATCCGGTAGCTAGATCGGAGACGACATTGCCATCAACCTGATCTAAACTAAGGTTTCTGAAATATATTTTTAGACTTTTTATTTCTTAGCCAAGACTCCTGCGGTCAGGACATCGTAACGTGCTCACGTGGAAAAATCTATTTTTACAAACGGTTGTGGTGCCCATCTATAAAAATCCTTATTTTTACGTATATCTGATTTCAGGCGGTTGCTCCACCCACATGGGAAAAGTGATTCCAGCCGTCTGGAGGGAAAAAAAAAAGCAGTAGTGCCATCCGATGCCTCACCAGGATAGTGGATCCATTGCATATGGATCATGGATGTACTACTGATGCATCACTTCGATTTACTGATGAACTGAAACAAATCAAATGATATTGCTGGCTTAGCTAGCTAGCTATAGATGGTGGCGTATTGCTTTTGAGGGGACACGGGCATTTCGATCAGGACTTTTCTTGTACTTGCTAGGCATCACTCTGCCCTCTCATCACCCATCTCAATTAGCTTATCCCGGGGACTGCGACGCATATTAGTCCATGAGTTCTGCACAATTAATTCGATCTTTGCGTAAAACAGGGCGGATTATGTTCAAACTGATCATACATGCAGGGGCTTACAATTAACAAGCTCCATCAGTCAGTACTCAGTAGTAGGACATGGCAGATGTCCGTGTGTGTGTGTATATGCACCGTCAAATTCTGCATAGATTCTGATGGAGATTTCCCTGAACACACTGCCACTAATTAACAGCGTTAACTAATTTGCCTTTTCGAGTAACTGTGCTCTGAGCAAACGGATTTAATTAAACTAATCAAATCGTGCTTCTCTTCTTACTACTACTAATAATTAAATTAAATTGGAGATCGATCCATGGCTGGCTGGAGAATGATTGGAAGCCAAGAAATAATGCTGCTGCTACTAAATTAAATTATGCAGCACTAATCCTATGCCATTATGTTAAGCTAGGTAGGCTAGTGCTCTCTCGGTTTAATTAGTTGATTAATTTGGTTTTAGTAGTTGATTAATTTGGGCGGGAATATATAAGGTGGTCGCGTGGAGCTGAGAATCCGTTTTTCACAACCCACATGCACGCAGGAGTGGTGGGGCCGACACCTGAGTTGACCTGTCCCCACCCCTCCCGGCACGTGGGGCCCACCACCCTGGAGGCCTGGGAATCCAACAACTCCTCTTGCTGCTGCTGCTGCTGCTGTGCTGCCCATCAAAGTCAGATATACGTCATGTTTTTTTTTTCACTTCGGTTTCATTTTTTTTTCTTCAGCCTACTTGTAGAGTATACAGTAGATCAAGGGTAGAAGGATAGAGCTACAGGTACTTGTAGAGTACATGTGTTTTTCTTATTGATTGTTTGCCTTTTTTTCTCTTCTTATCAACCGCAGTATAAATAAATAAATATTACAAACTTAATTTTGAGTTGATTTTGACGTAGTTTATTTTATAACATTACTACAGTTGTGTTCGGGAGGTGAGCTTGGGAACTCACCTCCCGCGCATGCAAAACGGAGCAACACATTTTCTTATTATTAATTAAGTATTTATTATTTTTTAAAAAAAATTAATATGATTTTTGGAAACAACTTTCGCATAGATACCTTTTGCAAAAACACACCATTTAAAGCGTACACGCGGAACACTAGGAATATGAGTTGGGAAATGTGGGGTAAGAATATAGCCTACTTACTTCGTCCCAAAAAAAAAACTCAACTTCTAGAGTTTGAATTTTGTCCCACCAAAAACCAACTTCTACCATTCTACCTACCATCGACACATAAAACGAGAAGTTTTATCTTTTCAATACCCTTTACATACCTATTACTCTTACTATGATTAAAGATATTTTAGTCATCCCCACCTTCTACTAATACTACCTCGGGATGCTATGATTGGATTTTTTTTTTTGGGACGGAGGGAGTATGTAGTACTCCCGTCATCCCAAAATATAAGAGAACATCCATCCAAAATCCCATATATTTTGGGACGGAGGGAGTAGTAGCTTTTAATCGACAAAAATTTAAACATAGAAATTATACACGTAAATTATTTTTTGTCGCTGTTTTTATTTTTCTGGTAGTAATTGTTGCTTATAATTTGGTTGGTGGTTGAGACATTTTGGGCCTGCAGCTCGCCCAAAAGCACAGCCGCAAGATCCCTATTTTTAGCCATAGCTAGCACAAACGAGCGAGGCCTCCCTTGAAATTATTAGTTACTCCTACATTGTAATTAATCAACGAAGAAATTATGAATTCAGACAAGGTTTCAAGGCCGAGTTATAAGTTCTGACAATAATATAAATCTCTAAGGACAGTACTAACATTGAGATACAAGAACTCGAATTTTGAATGTGCGTCGCAAAATATACTCGCTTTGTTTGATAGGCGCCCAACTCGAACCCATTTTACTTCCATCCGAAGAAAACATATTGCTTTTTTTAGAGTAAATTAAAACATGGAGTATTATTTTGGATACGAATGTGTTAAATTTCAAATTTTGACCATTAGTATTACTTTTTTTTTGTGCGGGCCATTTGTACTTTTGAAATACCTAGAGTTGACCCTTGACATTCATTTTTTTCACATTATCTAGAAGAAAAAAAACTTAGCAGGAACTGTACATGATTTACTTTTAGATTTGCACGCACATTATTCCCTTGAGCCTTGGCCAGGTTTTACCTTACCGCGGTTACCGGGATTACCGCGAGGTATGGTAATATTAATACTGCGGTAACATTCTTAAATTCAAATAAATTTAAAAAATAATTTAAATTTTTGATAAATTTTATACGGTTTTTCACGGTTACCGCTGTTACCACGTGATAACCGTGCTTACCGCTGGGACGTGGTAACCCCGACCCCAGCGGTTTGGAAAACCCTGGCCTTGGCTTCAGTGTTCATGCATGCATGCATCTCTGCAAGTGGATCATCAGTTCATCACCCAAAGAATAAAGCGAAGGTAGATCCTGCCGCGGCGTGGGCCCACGTCGAGCCGCGGAGGGAGTGTGGGCTCCACACGCCTCGGTGTCCCCACCTGCAGCCCGGCCCCACGGTGAAAAACTCCGGCGGTGACGTCAGGCATCGCGTCACGCCCTCACGCCGGAGGAGGGGGGAGACGGGGGAGGGGGCAGAATCGGCGCCGTCCAGCTCATCAGGCGACACGTGTCGTGCCACCGGAGCCTGCGCGGTGGGCCCGGCGCCATATGGGTCCATGCACCGGCGCGAGCTGGGCACCCCCTGAGTTCAATTGCATGCCGGCAAGAAAATCAGTGTAACAATAATAGAGTAAATTTCATAAAACCATACATATTATGGATTTTAATACGTGCCACATGACTCATCCTAAGTATAATGGATCTAAAGTTTTATAAAACCACACCATTAACTAATTTGACATATTCTCATATAAAATTTTTATAGAACTTTACCTACATAAATGTAGCATTTATTAAATAATAGATACAAAACTCATAAATTTGGGATATAATTTTAGAACTTCAAAATATGGTAGATCAAAGTCTAAATGATTGATGGTATGGTTTGGTAAAACTTGATAGCCATAGTACCGGGGTTACGTGTCACGTGCCAAAATCTTAGTGGTTTTGTTCAACTAAGACTATATAATAGGTGGGGTTTTATGAAATTTGCTAATAATAGTCCTAAGAACCAAGATCATTTCCCCCTTATTTTTGCACTCTTTTATTGATGAAAAAAATATAGTTATAAAAAATAAGGTACATGTTTATGTTTATTCAGTATTAAAGTCAAACTGATTTTCCCTGTAGCCTTTGCTATGACTACTTTTGACCTCTGCTTCTCAATTTTAATTTTTTTTTACAAGAAATCTGTAATTGGAAGAAAAACATGTACAATTCAACTTAATGTTGTTCTCATTGTTCAAGAGGGTGCGGCTCCTCCAATATATGTAGCATGAACATGAAATAAAAATAAAATACTCCCTTTGGTTTCCACAAATAAATATCACCATTGATTAACACGACTTTAACTTAGACTATCAATAAAATCTAAATGATTAGATCACAATGTATGAATATATAGTTTAGGATGCAACATACTTCGTTAATATAAAATACTTTTAAAGTATTTAAACATTTTTTTATAAAAAGACGAGCAAACAAATATTTAAGATGAAAAGCCTCCAACGACAAGTATTTGAAGGCGGAGGGATAATACAATATTTTTTTGACAAATATTTTTTAAGGTGTGTTTGTTTGACAAATATATGTTTTTGAATACGTTTGAAAAAAAAAACTCTAATTGCAAGCTTCCAGAAGTCATATATTTATGCACATTGGGTGTAGCTAGGAGCAGTTACTAACCACAGCTACAATTATGGCACAAGAACACTTTACAAATCCTGAACAACCATCCAATGGAACTTCACTAGTTACACACCTTGCTCTCTAGCCTCCTAACCTTGATTACTTGATACTTGTAAGTTGTAATAGAGAATCCAACCGGAGGAAACATGGATGCAAAAATTATTGTCTACTAACCTCCAAGTGGCCTCACTCATGCTCTAACTAACTGATCTCTCTTTCTCTTCCCCTCCAAAATAAAAAATAAAAAATAAAATAAAACTCATATTTCTTCTCTCTCTACCACCCTACCTAGCTTAGAATATTTACGATGCATTCTCTCTCCTCTCTTCTCTTCCCTCTCTCTCTATATATATATACTCATCTCCAAGCTGTTCTTGGCTCCTCTCTTCTTCCACCACCTCCTAATCACCACAAAGGCTTAAAAATCTCCAGTCTCCATAGAGAGAAAGAGAGAGAAGAGAAGGCAGCTTGATTTGGGGCGAGGAGACGCGACAGCCGCGATAGGCTAAGCAGCTGGCAGCGGCAGCTGCTGCGATGGCCGGCGCCGACGTCGTCGACGTCGGGACGGAGCTCCGGCTGGGGCTGCCCGGAGGTGGCGGCGGCGCCGCCGAGGCGGCGGCCAAGGCCGCGAAGAGGGGCTTCGAGGAGACCATTGACCTGAAGCTGAAGCTGCCCACCGCCGGCATGGAGGAGGCCGCCGCCGGCAAGGCGGAGGCGCCGGCCGCCGAGAAGGCCAAGAGGCCGGCGGAGGCCGCCGCCGCCGACGCCGACGCCGAGAAGCCACCTGCTCCCAAGTATGTACTGGACCTAGCATGATTTTATTTTATTTTTCATATATAAATCTGGCTTAAATATGTTACAGTAGTTTCAATTTGATCCTTCGTATAGTTACATCGTCTAATTACTAGTCTACCTAATAATTAGTGAGAATTTAGTGGGATTGATGTCGTTAATTTTTGCTAAAGGGATAAAAAATGAATTATTTGGTGTGCTGTTTGGAGGAACTTTATGCATGTTTAGTTTTGATTTATGGAAAAAGATCCACATATAGTAGCAGCATAATGGCATTTGGTGAAAAGGTGTGTGCATGTTTAGGTTATTAGTTAGTTCTCCCCCCTTCTCTTCCTTTCTTTTGGTTGGATTTATATATTTGGGAGCTTTGCTGCATAAACTTGAGATGCCCATGAAGCAACACCTTTAAAAGAAGCACAAATTATCCATATAAAAGAGATCCTCTGGCAGAAAGTGCATATGGCGACACCATCGTGTATGTTCTTTGTCGCTTGCAAAGTGCTGAGCAGATAATTATCACCATTTTTAATCACCATTGGCTCATCTGATGCCTGCTTTGTGCAGCAGGTGTCAGAAATTGCTGGCGATGTAGTGGTACTACTATTGTTTTTGGTTTATTTTTTCCTTCATCTCCTGGCAGATTCCATCTGAAAAAGGAGTTGATTTCGTATTGTTTTGATTTATTTTTTTTCCTGAAAAGAAGATAGGATCACAACAAAATATTTAGAACGATCAGAAAAAGAGTACATCTGTATACAATTAATTCCTGAAATAATCATGGTGGCCATGATTCATGTGGCAATAACTAAAGTTGATGGCATTTTCATTATACACACAGTACTACCATAAAGTTGCTGCAGGCATACACACATAATACATTAGTTAACACAGAGTTGGTCGCCAGCAAGAATATTGTAACATGCATGATCTAGCTGGATGGAACTTCCAGTCACGAAAGTAAATCATCAGTTTTTTCACAGCGCCAATAAGTTAGAACAAGATGTGAAAAAACTGAGCAAAAGAAAAAAAATCGATGTAGTAGCTAATTTCCAATGTTACACATCAGGGCGCAGGCAGTGGGTTGGCCACCAGTTCGGTCGTTCCGCAGGAACATCATGACCGTCCAGTCGGTGAAGAGCAAGAAGGAAGAGGAAGCTGACAAGCAGCAGCAGCAGCAACCCGCTGCCAATGCCAGCGGCAGCAACAGCTCTGCCTTCGTGAAGGTCAGCATGGACGGGGCACCCTACCTGCGCAAGGTGGACCTGAAGATGTACAACAGCTACAAGGACCTCTCCCTTGCTCTGCAGAAGATGTTCGGCACCTTCACCGCAACTGGTAAATCGCTGGCCACGGGAACCTGCAGAAACAGATTATCAACTGGTAATTAATGTGAATGCAAAGTTTGATCCGGAATTGATGAAAACACTGTGCATGAACCTCTCTGTCAGGGAACAATATGAATGAGGTGAATGGCTCTGATGCTGTTACAACTTATGAAGACAAGGATGGTGACTGGATGCTTGTTGGAGATGTCCCGTGGCAGTATGTTACTACTTCATTCTTGTGCCCCATTAACTGTTTTCCTTATTTTTCACCTCATGATTAGAATGCGGTTTAGCGATGCCACGTTCAAGTTTCTCACATTAGCTGATTGGTTACTCTGCAGGATGTTTGTTGAGTCATGCAAACGCTTGAGGATCATGAAGGGTTCCGAAGCCATTGGTCTTGGTCAGTGTCTTCAGCTAAAATTTGCTTTCGTGTCAAGATTTATATCTTAATTCATACCCCTTGTGTGTGTTTTTTTTCTTCCAGCACCAAGAGCAAAGGACAAGTACAAGAACAAGAGCTGAAGATGTTGCAGTATTAAGATGCTGAGCATGGTGCCATAAGAATGGTGTTCTTGCAGTGTGTTTTGGTTTCCTTAGAAATATAAGGTTTTACTTGTTTAGCTGGATTAAAAGAAGGAAGAGTTGTCATGTTTAATTTGTTTATGGACCAGAAGCAATAATCTATTTGTGTGTAGCTGGATTGGTGTTATGTGATGTCCCCTACCGTGTGTCCCAAGATCTACTTGATGATTTTATTCCGATGTTGTTAATTTAAGTTTGTGTGACTGTGAAGTAAAGGGTATCAATGAGACTATTATTATTATGGTATCTGGTAAGTTAACATGTTTGTTAATCATCAGCACAATATTTTTGTAACCTGTTGTGATCAAGTGGGGGGAACAAGCCATGTGCTTGGTGATGGGGAATCCATTACTATAACTCTAGCCTATCTGTCTTTTGAGTTATTAAGAAGGTTGGGTCTTGACGCATGATGGTATGATCATAGCATGAAGCTTCCTTGCTCTTTCTAGAGCTGTGGTGATACCTAAGCTAAGTACATTGCATAAACAAACTAAACCATAATCTATTCAGAACACATTTATGACAGGGAAATGCTTCCAGCATATAAAGATGCCTATGTTATGTTTGGTCTATAATATGTCAAACATCATATGATAAACTCTAGGGGCAGTATTAAATAACAGACGTTCTTGAAGAATCACACAAGCAGCACAGTAGTGAAAGTGTGAAACCGCAACCAAAAGAATTGTGGATATCAAAATTTTAAGTGTTTACAGAGAATTAAATGGCTGCGCTTAAGGGCGTACGATGCCAACAGAAGAGTGACTTAAAATCCTCAATCCACCAGAAAACAACATAACGGTCCTATTGCATTACCAGAATTGGAAGGCAAAGGGTGTTTTACTGCTCAGAAATTAGCAATTGTCTCGAGAACTCCAGCACTTGTAGAGCATAAATAATAGACATTATAGCATTCTATACAAAAATATTAAGTGATGGCTTACATCAAACTGGAGCTGGTGAAATGTACAACAACTCGAGGAGATCCCATCCTTCCAAGCAGTAAAGCTCTCCCGGAACTTTCAAGATAACAGAAGACCAGAAAGTAACATATAAACAGTCCACATGATCCATCAATCCTGCACAGCAAATTACTGCGAGTGTTCAATAAACTTGCAAGCAAACATCATCTGTGAATATGACATTCAATCCTTCTGAAAGCCATATCTTCAGGATCAGAGGTGGGTCCAACTGCAAAAGTGGAAACATCGCCAGGCTCCATGCCTCACTAACCCTGAACAGCCAGCTCCTGCAAGTGTTCAATAAAAACTTGCAAACTAACATCGTCGGTGAATATGACTTCAGAACCATCTGAAAGCTGTGTTTTCTGTGTCACGGATGGATTCAACCGAGCTAGAAGAAACCTGGCCTGGCTCCCATGCTGATCACATTTTATGAGTTTTGGCACCGGGAAACGGTCTACCAATAGTGCCTCCGCATCAACTTCTGGGGCTTCAAGCAGCTTCCGCAAATTTTCATGATTTGGGTCCTTATGATAGCCAAGTTTCCTCCATTGAGCAATCTTTGAGCCATAATGAATAACAATATAGAAGTATGAATCAAATAGTAAAATGACATCGGGAGAGATGGAGCTGACATCTAGCAACACAGGAATAGGTGGGCCATCAAACGAGTACTGGAATAAAGTTGGCTGGATCATGATTAGGGACCCCACAACTCCTTCCCTATTCAACATCAACCGAAAGAAAGCAGTTTCGTCAGGGGAGCTATTGAAAACATCAATGAACTGTGACCTCCGCAGGTAGTACATGAATTGGGGATACAGCGAGAAGTTAGTTGACAGCCGGAATGTAGATGGATCTTCAGGGACATAGTTCCCAAACTTGGCAGTAAAGCGAATAAGCATCTTATCAAGCCATCTTATCACATCTCTAACATGGTATGTCTCTGCCCTGTGCACGGCAAGCCTGGCCATAACAGCTGCAGCAGCTTCTTGATCAAACCCTGCTGCAATCTCAGGAGAACGAGGTCCAGCCCATCTTCTCGCAACAGTTGTTACTCTTAGGCGATAGCTACCATCACCATGCCGGTACCTCGTCATGAACTGAATAAAGAAGACAGTTGGGGGCTCAGTATTATGGCTACAGTCCACTCGGAAGAAGAACACGATGCAGGTTTTGCTGTCCACTGTACTCATTTTCCAATAGTTTGTCCCACCCTCCCCAATTTCTTTATCACTAACAGAGCTGTTTTTCCTGCGAAGAGAGATGCAGGGACCAAGGGCACCACAAATTTTCACCTCCCTTGATGTTACTATCTCAATTGTTGCATTAAAGTTCATGTTAAGGTAACCAACACCCTCACGCTTGAATATGTGTCTTAAACAGCTTTTGAACTGCTCAGACTCAAATGATTCTGTATGCACCATTAAGCCCCCAGACACTTCAATTGGGTATCTCAGCTCCGCAGCCCCAACCTGATCTAGAGAACAAGCAAATAGATCAAGAACTAATGCATGAGCTGTTAACCTGTTTGCAACTTTCTTATAGAATTCTCGGGCTTTGTCAATGAGAGGAGCATTGCCATTGAAAATGTCGCGATGAGAACGAATTGCTTTCCCGAGATCGGTTTCCACCACAAGCCCTGGACCAACTGTTGTGGGACCAGATGTGAAGACCATGATCCGACCTCCGGCATTAGGTGAACAACAACCTTCTAGAAGAGCAACAGCTGTGGAAATAGCAGCACCAGTGGCTCTTAAAGGGCGATGCCCACGTGGGCAAGCAGACATGGATCTCAGGTCTTCTATCGCAGATGTGATGTTAAATTCACATTCAGAAACAGGCAGCAAAAATCTCTGCACTTTAGTGGACCTTGGCATAGCCAACTTATTGTATCGAGCATCACGAACACCTAGAAATTCCTGTATCTGAAACAGTAAGAGAAGGTTTGTAAGGTTAATGATGATAATAAATCCTAAAGCGCAAAGCAGTTGCATAAGTGGATCATTGATTGATATGAGCCTATGGGACAATTGAAAATATGACCACACAGTTTTCCTATCCAAACCAAACATCCTCAAACTTGCAAGTTGCAAGGACCAAATCTTCTAGACAACAGCAACATAGCAACAGCATATGTAAGTCAAATATTAACAAGATCCCAAGAGTGCCTTATTTAGATAGTGCCAAACTCTCTCCAGTCATACTACAATTATAACATTTCAGACATTTTTAGGCTACATGGAGTCATGGATACATTGTCATTTGTACATATCTAAGAGTTGCTGCCCTGCATGCATAAATGAACCATGCATAGGACAGGAGCAACATAGCAAACAAAGGTGTGGCATCCACTTAGGTCTGTTCACAGGCAGTTTCTTGAAACTGGTCGTATTAATTTTCATCCATGTCCCACTGACAGCTTAGCCTAATGCCATCACAAACTAAACTTGCTCATGCGCAGCTCTAGATGATTTCTTCTGAACCGTACATGAACACCCCTACATCCCCTGTTATAATTCCTATACACCACAGAAATTGTAGTGTGAATTTTGAACTCACATGGATTGGGAGAGCGGACTATTAAAGTTAAATGCACAATGCCCATTTTACTTAGAATATCGATATCGATAGCTTTTACTCTGTAATATGATAATTTTTAAAGCAAATCCCATGCCTAGTGACTGGATCAACTTGAGCAAACTTGCCCAAACCACAGCATTGAGAAGCGGCTCCCTCAATTAGCCCAGAATTCACAGTTCACGAACCTTCTCCGACTCGAGCTCGCGCTCCCCGTTCATCACCACCACCCTGGTGCACCCCTCGAAGCCGAGATCGTGCACCCACACCGACGCCGCGAAGGAGACGAGGGCGACCCTGACCCCCTCGGGCAGCCCCTGCACGACCCTGAGCACCTCCGCCTTGAGCGCGGCGAGCTCCGGCCCCGCGGTGGCCGCGTCGACGACGAACACGACGGACGGCGGGCCCGGCCCGCCGCCGGCCTCGGCGGCGTCCGGCGGCAGCGCGTACTCGACGCTGGAGTGGGTCGGGAAGAGCTCGGCGGGGAGCGCGTCGGGGGCGAGGAGGCGCGGGAACGGGTTGGCCGACGCGCCGCAGAACGGGCACGCCCACCGCGCGGTGGCGTGGTGGACACGCGAGAACGGGTTGAGCGCCGCGCCGCACCCTCCTCCTCCGCCGCCGCCGCAGCGGAGCGGCGCGTAGGGGAGGAGCGGGAGGAGGTCGGGCGCCGCCGGGTGCAGCGGCGTGCAGAGGACGGAGGTCGGGACGACGAGCGACGCGGCGGCGGAGGCGGTCGGCGGCCACGCGTGCCACGGCCACCGGAGGCCCTCCACCGCCTCCAGCTCCGCGAAGTCCATCGGAATCAATGGTGGTGGTGGTGGTGGTGGAGTCGCGACTAGGGTTTGCTGCTTAGGTTCTTCCTCCACTCTTCTTCCCCCCTTGCCATTTGCTTTTTTCTCGCCTTTTTCTTTTTTTCTTCTTTTCGCATTTCTTTTCTAGATATACACAAAAAAGGGGAAAAAAGGAAAAGGTAGATCTTAGGTGGGCCGGTCCCATTGAGTGAAGGAAACTGGGCCGGGCGTGGTGGCATCTTGGCATATGACCTCTTGCGCATAAGCATATTATTGTTTGGGCCGAGAGAATTCTCGAATAAAGAATCCACTTCAAAAGTAGTAATCACTGATCAAAGTTGATTATACGTGTGATGATGAGGGATACCAATGACATTTTCATTTGCTAAAGTATAGTTTTAGCTTAAGAAATTATTTTTAGAATGATCTAATTTTGAAGTATTCCACTAGACCACTTTAACACTGCATCATCTTTTTTTCTTCTTGTTTTTAGCTATCGAACCAATGGTGTTCCCCACTTCTTATTTTCTCTCCGTATTAATAAAGTGTATAACAGTTTTTTAACCTTTTGCTTAATATCAGTAGCGGATTTAAAAGCTCTGTTTCTGCGTGTCTGGATGTTGAAAAAGAAGATTTTTGCGATTTGGGCTGGCTACCAGAACCAGCCCACATGTCACAACCACGAAATTTGGCCCACGAAGAGGCATAGCAAATTTGGGCCACTCCCAGGCCCAGAAAACATAACCAAGTCCACCACCGGACCAGCCATCAGCGTCGTCCTCTCTCCCCCTCCTCCCAAATCGCGACTCCCCGATCTCGCCCTCACCCCTCCGCACTCGCACGCGGCGCAGGCGGCGGCTGATGGCGACGAGGCGACGCGCCAGCAGCACGGGCGCACATGCGGAGGAGGGAGGACGGGAGAAGATCCAAGGCGGTGCGGCACAACGGCAGGCCTAATTTGTTCAGCCTCACCTATTATTATTTTTTTCGAATCCAGTCCCGTTTAATATGTCTTTGATTGGTTAAAACTATACCTTTACGTCCAAAAAAACTCAATTTTAACTACGAAACCTGAACACGATGTTAGGGTTTTTTTAGACGGAATAATACACGTCGAACGGAGGGAACTACTTTGATAACTATGAATACCTTTCTTTAGGAACGAGTTAGTACAAATTCATTAATGCAGATAAGATCCAGAATTCTACATTAGGTAATTGTACGTCAACTCTACTTGTCTGAAACGCAATAAGAAACTCGCATATGCTAGTCTACTATAGCAATTTTCATACTACTACTGTATAGTTCTTATTGCGTTTGTTAATGGCGCTTGTCAGGTTTGAGTTTCACGCGGGGTTTTTCCACACGAGCAATATCGTGTTTAGTAGTTAACTAATGACATTGGCATCCACTTGCAATAACACATCTAGTTACGCCAAGTGCCATCTAGGGTCAACTCTCCTTTTTGCAGGGTACATTCTCCCGGTAATTAATTAAGAAAAGCCTTGCGATTTTTCTATGTCACTGTTGGTGTTGATGGAGACGTCGTAGAGTACATGATGACGCTCTATCAGATGGGGTCAACTGTTGGTTAACTAGCCTGAAGTGTCATACCTGGACCGCTAATCAGTGGTGGAGGCATCAACCATGTATATATACCTCATCCCTCAAAAGAAAATCATTCTACTTCCTCCATCCCATAAAACCTGATGTTTAAAGGTTCTACGGATGTCCCATAAAACATATTGTTTGAGCAATTTAATGGTCATCTGTTTTAAATTTTTGAATATGCTAATGATTGCTTTGCCATGTGTAATTTTTGTGACCATAGCTTTAGTGTTTAGAGATATATAGGTATTATTCTTGTTGAATGTCCTGCACTCAGTGAAGTGACAACTGATTATTAATAAGTGAGGACAACTTGATTATATTTTTTCTTCAAGCTAATTTGCTTTTGAAACCTTAAACTGTCATGTTTTGTAGACGGAGGAAGTACCTTTTTACTAATGTCCTAAGAAAATGTCGTTGCAGGGCTTGGTTGGTTTGATACCAATTTATTACCCTACCAAAATTTTGGTAACTTCAATAGTAGCAAGTGTATGTTTGATTTGCTACCAAATTTTATCCATAATAGTTCAAATTGAATACTACCCAATTTAATAGTTCATAATTTTTCAATGTTTTGGCACTACCAAGATTTTGGTAGGGCAAAAATTGGCTCCAACCAAACAAGCCTGCAGAAACAAATTTGATTAAAAAGTGGGATCACCTGTCTAGTCTAAGTCATCTGGCAATAAGCTTTGAAATAGTACATTAATACTCGCTCCGTCCTATTTTATAAAAACAATCTAGAAAAATGAGTCACACATAAAGTACTATTCATAATCTGCCATCTAATAATAACAAAAATACTAATCATAAAAAATTTCAAATAATACGGACAGTCAAATATTGGATATGGAAGCCCAATACTACACTTTAAATGAGAAGGAGGATGAAAACCTAAAACTGCACTTTAAATGAACTTTAAATGAGACGGAGGGAATAGTATCTTGCATGCAGGGGTTCATTATATGAGTGCATGTAGACTCAGTGAAATGACAAATTTAGTCATTTTAACCTGAAGCTAACTAGCTTAAAAATCCTAGAGCGTCAACATTTTTGGAACGGAGGAAGTAAATGTCAATCCAGCTTATCACCCTGATTGCTTGTAGTGAAAAAAAGTGGATATGAAATGATATGGTTTTAATTGTCTGTTGATTTTTGCATGGTCTATTTTATCTGGAAAAAAGGTAACATTGGATAGGTTTTGCCTAACAGCTTATCAAAATATAAGTTTATTTCGCATATACAAATTTATACCAATCGATTTTTCGGAAGAAACCTTTGAAAAGGACATTGAGTTTCTACTTTTATTTTTAAAAAAGAAGAGATCTGATCTAGAGTAATTTACAAGAAAAATCAGGCCATAGACTCTTACAATTGTACAATTAACTGGAGAAAAAAAAAGGAACAAAACCACACAATTGTACCGATTGATCCATGTCTTAAAGAATTGTAAAATCTGACATAGAAAGCACGGCAGTAAAAAAATATGGCAAGTCACAACTATTACCGTGAAATAGACATATATCTAAAAAATTGTGAAAAAAAGTATGATATGATGAAGTACTGTCCTGAATTCAACATCTTCTAGCCTCCTTAGGTGACAGTATTTGGCTTAGCACTTCACGTTTAGCGCCAATCCAGCCACTCCAGGAGGCGACCGTTCTTTTCTTCTTCGGCTGGGAACACGACGTCGACACTCGAGACACGTGTAGCATACAGCATGTCAGCATGCGTGTTATGCACTGCTCCATCCGTCCGTCCAAAAATATAAAAATCTAAAATCAGATGTGATATTTTCTAATACTATAAATCTATATAAATCTGTATAGGTATATCTTCCTAATGCTGCATGCCTGTCCAGATTCGTAGTTCTAGAAAATATACTATCTGATCTTAAGTTGTTATATTTTGGGACTAAGAAAGTTTTTTTTACCGGAGATTTTCATGAGGCTTTTGTTCTCGTGGAATCCTCTTTCTCAACTCATCTGTCTGTGGAATCTATGCTCCTGCCATCTTTGTGCAGAGACGTTGTTCTCAAGCTCCGGTGAGAGCGATGAGTCGACGTGCACAAGCTGTATCTCACTTTGCTTTTGTCACTGGAATCTAGTAAGATCCCACGGTGTGCACGGACCGCTTGGCTTGGATCTTGTCTCAACTTTCCGATGCCATGTGTTAACAAGTACGAATTTCCCCTGTATCAATTTGTTTACGTACGGTAAACCCAATGTCGTGCGAGAATGACTCCTCTCATCCTCTGGTACTACTACGTGCTTTCGTCATGGCAAAATTAAGCAGAATCGACGGTGTCTGAGATGCTGTATATATACGGTACCTTCTTCGTTCCAAAATAAATACATCTATCCAATATTTAACCATCCATCTTATTTATAAAATCTATAATTTTCTTAAAAAGTTATGTAGCAAGTATTATTCACATTTTATCATCTAATAACAATGAAAATACTAATAATTTTTAAATAAGACGGACGGTTAAACGTTAGGCATATAAAGCTATAAATAAATTTATTTTGATATGGAGGGTGTATAGTTAAATTCAGTTGTTGTGATTGCACGCCGCGGCTATCATCTATCTCATCATTTGTACCCGTGACATGGATACGCCATCCAGTACGTAGTACGTCTCCAACGCCGCATGCAGGAAAAGCTGGCGTCGCACGGCGTGACCGCGCGCAGCGTGCGTACGTACGCGCGCCGCCTCGCGCCGCTCTCCGCTTGGCCCGGGGCGCGCAGCCGCAGCCTGCAGGCCGCAGGCCGCTGCATGCGTACGGCGAGGGAAGCAAAGCGTGGACCAACCGAACACACGGGCGGGCGACTCCGCTCGCCGCTCGGCCTCGCCCGCGCGTCACGTAGGCACGCATGGCTGGCAGCGGCATCGTATTCGATCTCGCCCCCCCACCGCGTCGCGTCGCCATCCACCAAAGCATCCCGCATCCCGTCGTCCCCCGTGCTCTCTCTCTCTCTTCCGGCTCGATCGGCGAATCCACGCGAGAACTAACACACACAAAAGACACATTGACCCATCATTGCTATACTAATCACTTCGTAACCTAACCTAAATCAGAGTTACTCCACAGTTTCATATTATAACTCATTTTAACATTTTACTAGTCAAACCTTTTCAAGTTTAATAAAATTTATAGAAAAAATCTAGTAAAATCTATAACACCAAATTAGTTATATCAAACTTAACATTGAATATATTTTAATAATATATCTATTATGTATTAGAAATATTATTACTCCATCCATCCTAAAATATAAGTATTTTTATAATATTAACAAGTCAAATATTTTTAACTTTATCTATTAATAGAAAAAAATAAAAAAAATCAATCACGTAAAATTGATGTTATAAGATTTATCATTAAACAAACTATCATAATATTGTTGGTCAAAGTAACATCTCGGAGTCTGTGCCAGAGTCAAAAATGCTTATATTTTAGAATGGGGGAGTATTTTTTTATAAATTTGAAAATATTTGACTGGACTTCAATAATACGAAACGGATGTTAACAACCCAAACGCACCGACCGCGACCGGTAATCTCATGCATCCATCCATCCGCTGCATCTGCATCCGCAGCATCTCTTCTCTTTTCTCTCCTCCTCGCTGTTTCGCACGCACCACGCCGCCGTTTATCAACGACTCCTTTTTACCGCAAAGGTTTCGTTTCCTTTTTCCTCCCTCTCGTCGCGGCCGCGCCCCAAAGCGGAAGGAAGGAACTCCGAGAGCGCCATCCATCCATCCACCGCGCGCGGGGCGTAGTGGTGGCGGCGGCGGCGGCGGGGGGAGTCGCCGGGGAGATGTGAGAGGGAGAACGACGTGGGGGCCGGAGCGGAGATGGCTGCGGCGGTCGTCGTCGCCGGGGAGGCGGCTGCGGCGGCGGCGGCGGGGACGGGAGGGAAGAAGCGCGGGGCGTCGAGGAGCTGGATCCTGTTCGACGCGGCGGGGGAGGAGCGGGTGCTGGACGCCGACAAGTACGCCATCATGCACCGCGTCGACATCAACGCGCGCGACCTGCGCATCCTCGACCCGCTGCTCTCCTACCCATCCACCATCCTCGGCCGCGAGCGCGCCATCGTCCTCAATCTCGAGGTTCGCGCCCACCCCCCAATCCCCCCCGCCCCGCCCCGCCTTCCTCGGTTTTACTTCCTCCGGGATTTTCGGTTCGATATGCGATGGGATCGTGGAGCGGCGGAGCGAATTCCCGGGAATTATTACCCCAATTTCGCATGTTCTTTAAGGATTTTTTTTGGGGGTGCGGATTACGTTGTGATTCATGCTGTCTTGCTGTTGCGCGTAGAGTCAAGGTCGTACTAGGTGCACGGACCCGATTGATTCCATGATTGCCTACCTCGTCCTCACCAGGACGATTTGTTTGAACGGGTTTCTGATCCAAGGGAGCTAGCGAATAGATACAGCTGCTTTTTTTTTATATGTTTGAACACTGTATTTTAATGATTATTACGGCTCTATCGTGGTGATTTCTAACGAATTCCGTGTTTCTTCTTGCTGGAATTTTCCTTTGGTGGGTCGAGCAGCATATCAAGGCGATCATTACTGCTGAAGAGGTGATTTTTAATTCCTTTTCCCCTTCTGATTGTTTGTCATGTAAGAAGGTTCCATTTGGGGGGACTATGTGCACAATTCACCGTCTCTGACTTTATTGGTTAGCTATCTATAATGTTGAAATGTTCATCAGGTGATTGGGGATTATATACGGATGCAGTACTACTTTGGAGTTTTGTCTCAATTTCTAGGAGTTGCAGGATGCTCAGAGGGGAATGATGCATAGTTTTCTGAACCTATAGCTCCATATAATGCTGATTTTCTAGGCTTCTGTCAGTTTAAGATTAAATTTGTTGCCACTTCGAATAGAGTACAATATTGCAGTTGTCTCAAGTCAGTTTTCTATAATATAAACTGGGGGCCATAGTTTATAATTTATATAGAACTGTGAGGATCTTAAATGTCATTTTCATATATGCCAAGCGATGCTGGTGGTAACTCACAGTAAATGTTTTTATGCTGTGCTCAGGTTTTGCTCCGGGATCCATTAGATGATAATGTGATTCCTGTAGTAGAGGAGCTCCGGAGACGACTTGCACCTTCAAGTGCCACTCAACATGATGTGGAAGGTGCTGAAGAAGATGGTAAGTTTGGCTTGTGATTCTTTCTGAACTGCTGATGTTCATATTGGCAACACGATTCTGTCTGTATGATGTTTGTTGTGGTAACTTCTAGTATATGTTTCTTCCTTGATGGTGAAATGCCAATATCCTTTTGATGTCAAGGAATTGGGAAAAAACAACGCACAACATGTTTTTAAGAAATATGAAAGAATTCAAAGATATTAATTGGCGCAAAATTCTTTATTGGGGTGCGGCCACACCATCCTGTTGTATTCTTCTTTAATCCGTGTCCTTTTCAGTTGGACATTCAGTTGAACAACGGGACCTGTCACTCCAAGTAGAAAAGTCCAAAGCATACAGTCATGACACATAATTATTATTCTGCGATGTCTATTGGACTTTCTTGCTCTAGGTCAATATATTATGTCAGTCTATATTGGGATTTTGGGATTTTGTCTTAAACTGAGATTTTGGGATAAATGAAAGAAAATTGAAGGACTCTGATATGGATTTAACTGGATTCACGAGCCACGACTAGACTAACACATTGTGGTAGGCATATAAACACAGAAACTTGAGAATAATAACATTGATCTATCACTATATGAGGACTTTCTGACCCTCTACAGAATACTATTTCTTTGGTTTCATTTAGTCTACAGTATGTAATACATATTATAATTGATGTGCCATTTTATAACCATAAGTTGATCCCCTTGCATCAAATTGACTTGGAAACTTTCTATCCATCCTATCACTCCATCAATCAACACCGGCTGGTATGCTGATAAAATCCTACCAATTTCTGACAACTGTTGTGGTTGTTTTGATTGTAATATTCTATTTGTTGTTTGTGAACTCCCATCAATAGTTTGTTAATATCCCACAATACAATATTATGAACTCCAGAATCTCCCTTTGAATTCCGTGCACTGGAGGTTACTTTGGAAGCCATTTGCAGTTTTCTTGGTGCACGCACTACTGAGTTGGAGAGTGCTGCTTACCCAGCTTTGGATGAACTGACATCCAAGGTGAGTGAATATATGCTTACCATACTGTATTCCCTTGTTATGAACTTGATTACTCCTAGAAACATGATATGTGTGATTTTATGGAAGCAACAAGCATAATATGTTAATTGCTAGATGAACTAATTCCCCTTATTTTTCATATGTGAAATAAATATATAATTGGGTACTTGATTGGTAAAATAATGCTTCCACATCATATTTTACTTGTGCTATAAACTATTCAATTACAATTTATAAATCAAATTCTGATTCATAGGCTGTGCTAGTAACATTTTTCAGTAGGAATTTTTGCACAGACTGACCAAATTCATGCCACGGTTGTTACCTTGATTCTTTTCTATAGCTTAAATGGCCATATATGTTTCGTCATCCATATAATGCCAGCAATTTATCTGATAACTTAAGGTTAAAAAATTATGATATCTTGCAATTTACTGATGTAGTGAGCATATGCTTGTCTGAAGTTATGCTATTCACAATTTTAGCAGCATAATAGTGTAGTTTGCCCAAGAAGTGAAGTGCTGTATTATTGATTTCCGTTTGTCGCCAAACAAAATTGTAGCTAAAGTTGCATTAAGTAATTGTACAATGAACAGAAGTTACATTTGAGAATTGTATGGCAAATCTTCACAGCTATTCCTTGAAACTTCTATGCTTATCATATACCCATTATAGGTCTCTTAACTACTTGTTACATTCTCAGCACATCAAGTCATCAACTGCATTATGCATACTAACTTGATCTACTACAAACACACAGATTAGCAGCCGCAACTTGGATAGGGTGCGGAAGTTAAAAAGTGGTATGACACGATTGAATGCGAGGGTTCAGAAGGTCTGATTTCTTGGTTTGCTATTTGACACCACTGAGTGCAGTTAATTATCTTTATATTTTTCAGATAATAGTCATGATGTTCAGTGTATTTTTATGCCATATTCTCATCTGATTTCTACTTTTGTTGTGAGATTGTTCTGATAATTAGCCATATTAGCTGAAGAATTTGTGCACTTCTGACAGGCATTGCCCATGCTTTTATCATTTCTTTGCTATGTCATAGCACATACAATCTTGTATCCAGGGTTAGTTATTTTGTAAACAGAATTAAAGAACCTCAATCATCTAGAAGAGCATTGGTAATATTATATACTATTCTATATTTGACAACATATAGTTCTGCTTTCTATTCTCTTGCATACTTGGTGTGTATCACCCGTTTACTAGCTTTTCTTGTTCATGCTTTCCTATTAGATCACAAAATGTTTGTTCTTTTTGCTAGGTGAGAGATGAACTTGAACAATTATTGGACGATGACGATGACATGGCTGATCTTTACTTGTCCAGAAAGTTGGCTGGGGCAGCTTCCCCTGTCAGTGGCTCTGGTGGACCAAATTGGTTCCCAGCATCCCCGACTATTGGTTCAAAAATATCAAGAGCAAGCAGAGCCAGTGCCCCAACTATACATGGAAATGAAAATGATGTCGAAGAGCTAGAGATGTTGTTGGAGGTCTTTCTTGTTTTTCTGCATCACAATGTCTTGTCACTCTCAGGCTGAGATACTAAAAGTTTCTTAAATTTGCAGGCATACTTCATGCAAATTGATGGCACATTAAACAAATTGACAACGGTAAATTGAGGCATCTAAGTCGAATTTACAATATCAAAATGGGCTAACAAAACATGGCCTAAGGCTTTTGTTTACAACACAACATCGTTGAAAATTAAGAGTACTCTAGGCTTTCACCCTTTGCTGACTGTATTTGTCTGCTATACTGTTTCAGCTGAGAGAGTATATTGATGACACAGAAGATTACATTAATATCCAGGTAACATTTCCCTATGATATAGCTGTGCACGGCATGCTGATCTTTTAATCTTGGCACTCACCACATTTCCTCTCGTGCAGCTTGACAACCACCGTAATCAGTTAATTCAGGTAATTTCTGAATTACAAGACCTCATGATTCTCTTTTCTTAAGTGCAAATTCTACAGAAATAGAATTGATTTCAAACTAGCATGTAGTCAAACCCACATTGAAATAAGCTAAATGTTTCATAAAACTTGGTTACCATTGATTCAGCTGATTGTGCTATTCTAGTTAGTAATGCTTGCAAGTATCAATTCTAGTAGTTATACAAAATACTCTGTCATTGTGCCTCCCGGCTTTCTGCAACAGTAATATAACTTGGATTTGTTTCTTCCTGCAGCTAGAGCTATTCTTGAGTTCTGGGACCGTATGCCTGTCGCTTTACTCATTGGTTGCTGGAATTTTTGGTATGAACATTCCATACACCTGGAATGACAACCATGGATACGTATTCAAATGGGTAAGTCAACCATTACAAAAGGGTCGTTTACCGTCAATAAATTGTGGCCTGTCTAACTAAGCTGTAAACTTTGTTCCTGCGTCACAGGTGGTTCTCGTGTCAGGACTTTTCTGTGCCTTCATGTTCGTCTCCATTGTTGCGTACGCACGGCACAAGGGCCTCGTCGGGTCGTGAACCTTGCCCAAACTGTAAATTTGAGCTAGAGCAACCTTGCGTATGATTCATCTCTTGTACCAAAATTCATCAGTATAAAATTGGGATGATGAAAAAGAACAATAAATAGGAAAAAAAGAGAGTAAATTCCAAAGAGATATATGATGCTTGTCTTCTTTACCCGTGGTTTGCCACTTTTAGGTGAAAAAGAGGCAAGCTGGTGCCCTGGACAATTTTCTCGTCTGTCTCGCATCACCACATGCTAATGATTAATGCGCTGGTAACTTCAGAAGAAAGTGTTGCTACAAATACATTCTTCCTTGCAGAAGAAAGCGTTGCCATTTTTCTGAAAGGTTTGTGGAAGACTTTTACCATGAGTTAGAAGCGAAATAACAGGACGAACAATTCTTAATGGGAAAAAAAATCAACCAATCGCTTTCCTTCTAGAAGTATTAAGGCATACATAAACATAAGCTAAATTACATTCGCGGGAGATTACCTGCGTCAGATGGTTTTCTGTTGATCTTCGTAGAAAGTCGATCGGTGCATGATTCTATCCATCAAAGGTTTAAATCTTGATAAAAACGAATATTTAAATAGACTGTTAACATGAATTTGATGAGACTTTGATCATGTGTTAATTTGAAGGTGTATTTGCGGGGTATATGTTTTGGTGTTAGGTGTATAGTGGCGTGTGTATATGTGTAATCGTAAGCAAGAAACGATTATGAATGATTAATTGAGATCACACCGCGGTCTCCAACAGTTTGACATCTCCACGAAAAAGTACACAGGTAGTATGATCTTGTCGATAGCACACACAAGTAGCATGTTCTTGTCGAACGTTCAGGGGATCGGAGATTAAGAGAATTATGTGCAGTAACTGCTTCACAGTTAGAAAAATCAACCAATGCCAGTATCGATCATGGACTTCACAGGTCAAGCACAAACAGTCAAGATGGTGCGAAACTCTCTCACATGCATACGCAAGGAAGAAATAAAAAGAAGAGGTATTTGCAATTCCACAAGGCCGTGAGAACGAGCATTATGCAAAGCAAATCTTCGTTTAAGTAATAAATCCTATCAATTCTGCCAAGCCACATTGCAAAAAACCTCTCCGTTCATATGATCGTTGCCCTATAAGTGCAAAGCCAGATACAATTAAGAGCTGAGAAACTCATCATGATCATAGTACTTTGTAAGGTAGTTCAGGCATATATACACATTACACCTTTTTTTTTCGGAGATTACAGGCCTAAAATTTTGTTCCTAAACGCAGCATCATATATACTCCATAAATCCCGTTTATTGGAGATCTAGCAAGGCATATATACTAATTAAGCAGTACACATATATATACGTCGTTAAGCAAGTCTAAATTTGGCAAGGATGATTCCCAGCTTCTCCTTGGACAGAGGCTGCACGCACAAATCACAATAGAACAAATTAAATTACCATATTTCATATATTACACTTACAGAGTATATATACTCTCTTAAAAAGTTGTTTACAAATGCATGTCATTTACTCCTCTCCTGCATGAAAGAATGTTAGAAAACTGTCACTACAACGAAAACATTTTTCATAGATAGCTAAAATGATTATGTGAGTGGACGTTCCGTCTGCTATTAAAGGTCTACAGGCAGTGGGCCGCCTAAGAAGATTACTCCTACAGGAGTATGTTTCATAGGCAGCCTCCTATTCAGTGAGCCGTCTGCCATAATGGATCTCTAATCACAAATACGCAGGCGGTTTATCGCCGCTGAAAATACGGTTCATTTTTAAAGATCCATAGCCCGCAGTGAAAAATAGGGTTTTTTTAAGTAGTGTGTCAAATGTACATATGAGACGGCATTCCCATGCCATTGCATGCATGGCTGTCCCTGCGCTGCGCGCAGTCTCTCACCTTGGACGTGAAGTCGTCGGCGCCGGAGGTGATGAACGCCTCGACGTCCGCGGGGAGGCCGTCGCTCGACACGGCGACGATCGGCGTGGTCACCCCCATGCCCCGGATCCGCCTCGTCGCCTGCACAACAACAACACACGCTAGCGCCGCCCGGCATGCACAAATCGCCATTTCATCCATCCATCCATGCGTCGTCAGAGATATATAGATCGATCGATCTCACCTCGTGGCCATCCATGACCGGCATCTGCTTGTCCATGAGCACGAGGTCGTACGGCGCCGCCGCGTCCCGCACCCGCTGCACCGCCACCGCCCCGTTCTCCGCCTCGTCCACGACGTCGCCGCCGCCGCCTGCCGCCTTCAGCGCCGCTCTCGCCACGACCTGCACTCACCACACCAGCTCGAGCCAGCCATTAACGACGATCTCTTAATCACATATTACTAGCTAACTAAGCGATGGATTACCCTGTTGATCTCCTCGTCCTCGACGAGGAGCACCCTGATCATCTTGCGAGCCATGAACTCTTACTCTGCTGCTCTGCCTGCAGCAGATCATTCGCCTAGCTGCTAGCTATATACTACTCATAGCAAGCAGTAATTAATAAGCTCGATAGCTAGTAGCTAGCCTGGTTGAACTGAAGTAGTAGTGGAAGATCATGAGGAGAGATCGCGCTGTCCCTGTTAGACGCGCTGGGCTTTCACCAAGTTGCATGGGTTGCGATCCACACGCGATCTGCAGATGCTTGGCCTATTTCCTGCAAGAATCTCTCTCTACCTCCAAAACGGCAAAACGCAACTACGTGCCACGCCAGCCTACCACACCGCCGCTGTCCGGTTTAACCTTTCGTCTCTTACTAACAACTTGTGGAACACATATTTCACACCGCCGCTGAACGGTACGTTTAGTAAAAAAGTAAATTATTTTTATATAATATATAAGTTTATATATTATAAGTTTTTTATAACATAACTTTGATTTTATACTAACCCTGTAGTTTTATGATAACTTTATTGTTAAATATGTAATTTTCTGATATTTCATCTTAAACTTGTAGTTTTATGATAAATTTAGTGTTAAATCTATAGTTTTGTTGTAAATATAGACACACATTAATCGTCGGTGTTCTGACTAATCGGTGGTTCTCTTTTCGTCCAACAAACCGTATTCCATCTTTGCTGGAAATTGTGCACTTCCGGTAGTTATATTTAGGTTGCATTAATCGTTATCTTGGTTTGGAGGAAGATTTTTAATGCACGTAAAATGAAAAAAACACATTAACATATGATTAATTAACTATTAACTACTATAAAATGTTCTAATAGAAAATGAGGAAGGTAAATTTTAAAGTTGAAGAAAAAAATAGTCTTAATATCTCGCGTCCACATTGTTGCGATTGCAACAGGGATATGTGTACACGTAAAACCGCTTACGAGCTTAGCCAAGCTTTGGGGTTGGTGCAATTGTGCAGAGATCGTGGTGCTAACATCGTCGATCGGACGGCTGGGGATTGGATCAGATCCACGGCACGTGATTATTCTTGCGCATCCCGGACACAACCGGGCCCAGTGTTCAACTCGTGTATACGAATGCGTGCGGCAGCCCACGGGCCAAGGCCCATAGTTGTTGGGCCCTAACCCGTCCGTACGGAAATAAGTTTACTTTAGATTCCTCAGCGTAGCATCAGTTTAAATCACGTACTTCAACCGCGGTATAACGCATCTCTCATCTTATAAAACCGGTGTAAATAAGTTCGCAAGGCAGTATTGGATCTGGTACGTATTAGCTGATGTGGCCCACATGTCAGTGGGTGCCAGTTAAAAAATTGCAATGAGCCCGCATGTCATCACCCCTTCCCTCTCCTCTCCTCTCTTTTCCCGATTCCCTTTTCCTTCTCGCCGGGGACGACAGCGAGCGGATGCTTTCGCCACGAGTGCGCCGTGGTCGGTCTTCGCCGCGCACGTCCGCGGCTCTTCGTCGACGAGAGCGTTGCACGCCTCGGCGTCTGACCACGAACTGCTGAAAGATCGAGGTCCATGCCAAACACCACGGAGAAGAAGCAAACAGCAAGTTGAGAAGTCGACGGCGTTGGCCCGCGCCGCACGCGGAGATCGATCGAAAGGGTCTTCACCCGCTTGACTTCGACGCGGATAGGGATGGCAGGATCTTCCCCCGTCGGAGTTGCCCACGGTGTCGCGCGCCGCCGCCGCCGCCGCTGCCCAGCGAATCCGATCCGCGGGAGGGCGCGAGGTGGCTGTCATGCATGATGGACGATGATGAGCTCGACACCGACCGTGACGTTTGGCTTTGTCGACCTCGGCGATCGAGTTCGCCGCATTCCACGGCCGCGGGCGCGGGGACGTCGAGCACGTACGACGACGAGTTGCGCGCCTCGTTCGATGTCTACGGCGTCGACGGAGACGGCCGCATCACAGCTCCACCGCGTGTGCCGCTGTACGAGCGCCGAGGGTATTGGCGCCGGCAACGACGACGCAGGGCGCGAGGGGGCCGCTGGCTGGCCGCCGCCATCTCCTCAATCGTCTCCTCTTTCCCTGACGCCTCAGCCGCAGCAAAGGAGAGGCGCCGCCGCCTGCGCCGCTCTTCTCCGCGTTGGCGCCGCCCTGGAGAGGAGTGGAGATCTCAGAGGAGTGAGACGAAATCGCAGGAAGAAGACTGAAGACATGCTCCTGACATGTGCGCCCCACTGTAAATTTTCTCTGACTTGCAAGTGTCAGCTAGATATCACATGGGACGAAGATATAATTCATGTCACGTTAGTGCCACATCGGTTAAAACTTAAAAAGAGGACTCAATACTATCATATACTACCACATCAGGGAAAAGAAAACTGTTTTAACAGCACGAGTGGAACGTCCACCCGTTTATTGTAAGAAAACTGTTTTAACAGCTCGAATGGAACGTCCACCTGTTTATTGTATGTCATCTAAATGGTTATGAAAAAAATTTAAAAAATATGAACATGATAGATCAATATGTAATATATCAATCCACAAACATGCAAGTTAAAATTCAATTTCTACAAATTGTAACAAAAATAACAAACAAAACTCAAATTATTATATATATTTACAATTAAATTTGTTAATTTTTTTAAAACTTGTACAAGTTGAATTTGAACTTGTATGTTTATGGAGTGATATATTACATATTGATCTATGTTATCAATTTTTTTGAAAATTTTATCTATGTTATCAATTTTTTTGAAAATTTTTCGCAACCATCTAATTGACATGTAATAAACGAGTGGACGTCCACTCGAGCTATTAGAATCCATCTCCCCAAATCAGCATCATATCGGTTAAAATTGGACTCAATACTATCTCGAGACCTTATTTACGTCGGTTTTGTAAAATGAGGAATATGTTATATACTCAGTATCGCAATTGAAGGATGCGATTTAAACTCGATGTCAAAATGACGTGAGGGACCTAAATGAACTTATTCCTACTCGTACATGTACGGGGCCTCTCTGGGCTCTGGCTACTTGATGCTGCTACTGGAACTGGAATCTCATTAATCCTGACAGGCTGGGAGTAGGAGTATCAGACAGACAGCTCATCACAGTTGCTCTACTCTTCGCAAACTGGCCGCTGCAAAAATGGAATGTTTGCGTTTTTGTGCATCTCTTGTGTAGAACAAAACTTGTGAGCATTGAAACAACAGCTTTGTTTGCTTACAGAGTAGGGAAAATGAAATAAATAAATGTCGATGAACTCGTGTGTATGTGCTTTTATATCCAAATTCATAGTATGTTCTTTTCTGAGAGGAGAAGGTACAATTGCTATAAGCTACGGTTTGGTTCTTGCAGGCTTGCATTGCAGCATCACTCCATCTCTGAAGTCTGAAGTCTGAGCTGATTTTACTGAAGGTGAGAAAGGGCTGTGTCAGTCAAAAGCTCTGCTGACTCTGCTCCTATGCTTAACTGTTGTAGGAGTAGAGGACATCAGATGGCTGGCGTTGAATCCATTGGCTTCTGTCTATCTTCCTTGGGAACCAACCATACATTAATTGCCCATGTAGAAACAAACGATTTATGGACAACAAAAATAAAACCCACTGGTTAAAAAGCATTTTGAAGAATATTAAGGTGATTTGATCTAATATGGAAACAATTTTGTCGTTACGGCGATTGTGGCGCGAAAAACACCTTATTTTTGATAATAAAAATGGAGGTGGAATTCCCCTCCGATTAAAAGAAATACTAATATGGAAATATTAAATTACGCGCGAAACCATGTTAAATTGGCGCGAAAATCATAATATCACGTTGGTGTTGGTTAATATAATTTGTCCCGAATATAAAGTGTAAATTGACAAAAATTTTCTGTGAAGCTATCACTGTAACAACAGGTGCTTGGGAAAGCAACTTTCTGGCAGCTGCCGCAAGCACGAAGATGTCATAACCTTACAAGGGAAACCACCTGCATTTTCTAGTGTTCTAGGTTAGATAAAGCTGATATGTGCAAAACTACCAACAAACAAAGAACTACTACTATACACTAGGAGAAAAAACGATTAAACGAAGCTGTCACGACTTCCCAAAGCAGTTTGGTTCTTCTAGTATCCGTGTGACAATTCGTGTTCTTGATAAAAAAGACCTGCATCATCGTCTCGTCCGACGTTCGTGTCATGTCATGATCAAGTTGACACTGACTCGATCTACCAACCACGGGATAATCGAGTTGATTTGATAATCTTTCATCAGGGTGTGTTTATTTCACATCAAAATTAAAAGTTTTGTTGAAATTAGAACGATGTGATGGAAAAGTTAAAAGTTTATGTGTGTAGAAAAGTTTCGATGTGATGAAAAAGTTAAAAGTTCGAAGAAAAATTTTGCAACTAAACACGGCGCAAGATAGTTTAAAGTTTCAGCAATGTTGTGTGTGTGCTATTAAGCTTTCAACCTGTGTTTTTTTTCTCTCAAAACAATGGAAACAACATG
Source organism: Oryza meridionalis (assembly GCA_000338895.3). Lineage (NCBI taxonomy): Eukaryota > Viridiplantae > Streptophyta > Magnoliopsida > Poales > Poaceae > Oryza > Oryza meridionalis. Next base: position 34,675,956 of record CM002526.2, on the reverse strand, counting down.
ATATGAGTACTCCCTCGCAAAAAAAATACATGATATAAGTACTGGGTAAGACGCTATTCGCTTTTTCAGTTCTAAAATATAACAATTTAATAATATATATTATGCACCATCTTTGCTGTAATTTTAGTTGGGGAGGATAGCAATCCTTTTATTGTGTGCAGTACTCCTCCAGTTATTTTTGTTGTGAAAATAAATAGTCATTCTTAATAGTACTAATACTTGGACGTATATATACTGTAATAATACTGTATACGACACATATACGGAGAGAAATACGGGGAGCTGAAAATTCTCCCAGGTGCCTCTCGGCTACGCGCACCCGGCGCCGCCCACACGCAATCGCCTCCTTCTCCCCCTCTCTATTTATACACACAAATACGCCAATAAAAAATTAGACTTACTTCCTCAGCCTCCCCACCCCACCCACGCGTCTCACCGGAGCTCCGCCGCCGCCGCCGCCGCCCCCGCCGTTTTCTCCCGTCGTACGACGCTGCGTGTTCCCGAGTCTCCCTGCCTCTGCCGCCGCCGCCCCTCCCCGGAGCCGGCCTGAGTTTGGACGAGGTTGGGAGGGAGGTCGCCTTGGACGAGGAGGAGGAGGAGGAGGTGGTGGTGGTGGTGGGGCGGCGCCGTCGCGGGGAGATGGGGTCCGCGCGTGGCGGGGTGCGGCGCGTCCGGCGGGAGGCGCTCGTGGCGTGCATGACGTGCCCGCTCTGCAAGGGGCTCCTCCGGGAGGCCACCGCCATCACCGAGTGCCTCCACACCTGTAAGTTCTCTCTCTCTCCTCTCTCTCCCATCTATCCCGTGTCTCTCCCTGCGCGCGCGGCGCCGCGGTCCGCCGCGCCGCCGCGCGTTTGGGGGGCGCGCGCTCCTTTCATGGCTTTCTCTCTCCTGGCGCCGCCTTGCGTGGGTTCGCGTGGCGTGGCGTGTCGACTGCTTGGGTTTCGGTGTCGGATTCTTCGTGTTTGATCGAGGCTGGTGGTGCCCCGTGCGAGTTTCTCGATCCCGGGAGAGCGGCGGGGGTGGAGCGCCGCCTTTCGCCTGGATTTGCTGCTTCCTGTTGTTTTTGCCTGCTTCGGTTTCGCGTCGCGTTCCCTCCGTGGTGTTCAGCTCGACGCCGCGTTCGCGCGCGCGCGCTTGCGCTTGCTTTCCCCGTGGCCTTGGCTGGCCGGCGTTGTGGTTGGAGGAGCTCACCATGCTTCGCGCGTGCACGCGTCGTGTTCAGCCAGCGTCGTGTCGGGCGATGGCTCGTTCCACGTCGCCATGCCTCCGCCTGTGTTTCTTGTTCGAGTTCTCTCCTCGAACGTTCTCGAACATCCCACGGCGTGCAGTGGTAGCTCCAAACGAGCAGGTTTGTGAACCATGGATTCGGTCTGCTTTGTCGTCGTCGGCAGAGTAACAGTTCTGCTCTCCGGAAGCCGCGGTCGCCGGAGCCACTCCGGCAACGTCACTCGCCGCCGCCGCCGCCACCCTCTGACTATAGTTTTCTCCTCATGCTCTTGCTCCATCGCGTGCCAGCGTTTGCCCCTCCGGCTCTGCCATGACCGCGATCCTGTCGACTCGACAATGCAGCAAAGCTGCTGTCTTCAGCCAATCCAGGCAGCTTCTCATCACCGCGGCCAAAGCCTTCTTCCTTTGAGTAGAGTTATCGGCGGTGGTCGCTGTTGTCATCCTCGTGATATGGCGTTCGGGTCCAAATTCCCTCAAAGTCTGAAGTCTGAACAAAACTTTCGATACATGTTTTCTTTCGGAGCTTTTTGTTGCTGGGAAAAAGCTGTAAAGCGTCAGCACTTGCTGCAGAATGTATGGGGGTTGTGCGGTGTTGGCGGGGTTCCAGTAGCTTCCTTACTGTTCGTGTTTGCTAATGGTGGGGGAGCTTGGAAATGGTGGCATTTTTGCCCTGATTGTGATTAGGAACGCGTTATCATTTTGGTTAAATGATCGATACTGACGATGGATTGATGGGAGTTCAGTGGAAAGCTATTATGCCATGGAATATGGTTTTCCCGGTCTTCTGGTCAGTGTGACCAAATATGAGTTTGCGTTAGGAAACTAGTTCAGATTTATGCTTTCTTGATTGGTCATAATTTGCTATCTGTTAGCCTCTTGGGATTTTTCTTGTTCGTTAGTCGCATAAACTTGCATGCTGTTTAAAAGTGCAACTTTTGTGTAACGTAACTAAATGTTTGCTTTGGTCTATGTTTTGGCTGGTTCACCTGGATATGTTTTTTTGTGGTAAGTTAGAAATAAATGTAATGTAATTATGTAAACTAGCGAGTTGTCGGATGTTGATCTAGTGGTAGAAAAGGTGATTGATAGATAAGAAAAAATAATTGCTTGATTAGTGAATGCTCACTTGTTGGTATCATTGTTGCAATTGGAAGTTTGTGTCATTTGTCATGCTATGAACCAGATGATTGCTAAGTAGGCCTAGTGCTGCTGCTGCAGTGTAGATGTTAATTATTGATGCATGAAGCCGTGAATACGTTGTTAGGAACCAGAGTAGAGGCAGTGCTATGCTAGAGTTTGCATGTTTTTACCACACTGAAATCAATTACGTAGTCTTAGTTCATTGTTGCCACTTGCTGCTAAAGGAGTTCTCATGCTTGGTCTGAAATATGGCAGTTCTGTTTTACCTCTGTTTGAAACTGGCATGTTCTCTTTATAGTTCCTCGTCTGACCATTTCTTAAACAGTTTGCAAGGAGTGCATTATGGAGAAAATAGATGACGAAGAAGTCGATCACTGCCCAGTATGCAACATTGATCTTGGCTGTGATCCTGAAGAGAAACTCAGGTGAAGTCATTGTTAGGTTTCTTCTGTGAAACATTGTCTGCTCTTTTTACAATGCATTCTCGACTTCCATTTCGTGTACGACCCATTAAGAATCATCATCATTTGAACCTCCAGAGACCAGAGGCCATGCTATCTCTAATTGATTGTGATAACACAGAACTTATCTGACAAACTTGACCAGAGAGGATAAAATGGTGATAGACCATTTTACCCATTCTTGAGTTCTCTAGCAAACTTGGCCAGAAAAATATCATATTTATTGTTAGTTTGTTGGTTTGTCCTCAAATACATCCTTGCTTGTATTGTAAAGCAAAACATTCAAGATTATTCATGTTTAATGTGTTGTATTCATACCTAACATGATTGATTGTTTCCTTGTTTGAAGGCCCGACCATAATGTTCAAGATATCAGGAATAAGGTTTTTCCACTTAAAGTGAAAAAGGTTGGTGCTCCTAAGGCTCCAACTGTGACATTGCCAGTAAAGAGAAAACAGAGGTCACTTTCTTCCTTGGTTGTTGACACTCCGAGGGTGGCAGTACAGACTGGTTTGACAGGACGGAGAACCAAAACTGCGAGAAGGACAGCAGTCTCCTATGTAAACTCTCCTGGTAATAATGGAACCATCAAGCTAGCAAATAAATCTGAAGGTCGAGATCATAAAACTCAGAAAATCTCAGCAGCGCAATCTGCCAAGATGACAAAAACTGGCAATAAAAAGAAGGTAATATCAAAGTATTAATTACCTGGTTTATGTGTAGAATCAGATGGTTTCATGCTTAAGTTTGATCTGAACTGTCTTGTATATTGGATTAATCTAACTAAACATTCCACTCCCAAACAGAATAATACTGATGTAGATGTCACAATCCAGTCATCTTCTGAAGATAGGAAGGATGATCATACAATTGACAAGGAAGATCTCAAGAAGCCTTTAAATAGCTTGGTTGACACTGCAAACAGGACGAAATTTTTTAGATCAGGTCCTAAAGGCCAGGCCGCCAAGGAAGACAAAATAAAAAACTCAATTAAGTTACTGACAGAAGATGACACAGAAGACAAAGTGGTAGTTACGGGCAGAAAGGTTATGCCATGCTCAAATAAGTTAAAAGTTAAAGAGGAAAATAATTGCAGTCCTTCACAATCTGCATCATCGAAAGATAAAACCACCTCAGACTATGAGCTGAGGAAAGGACAACATGCTGATTCACAGCAGGGACAGATTGGTTCTACAAGAACTGGTGCTTTGCATGATGGAATAACTAGACCAGTATGGTTTTTGCTTGTCCCTTCACCTGACCAGTAAGTTTGCATCATATCCAATATTTGGGTTCTCATGGGCATTTCTTTTCTCCCCTTAATTTCATATCAAATGTAAACTATTTTTCAGGAAACAAGATCCCAAGCTGCCTCAGCTACCAACATATTACGTGAGAATTAAGTGAGTTCCCCTTGGTCCTGCAGTTTCTTATGATTTTTAATATGCTACAAAGAAGCCTGTTGGATTTAGGATCCTATTATTCCTGTGTGGAATGTTAAGCTGCTTGTTTTAGGTTGTCCAGTGTGGAATGCCAATAGTGTTATTTCCTTGTTCTGCTGTCCACTAATTATTGCAACTGCGTCCTACTATTTCTTTATATAATTTAACAGTATATACTTACAAAACAAATTTGCTCGAGATGAAGATGTTTCCTTGAAAAAAATTACATGCTTTTTTATCACTACTACCAACGATCTGAGCTATACAAACATGTGTCCGATTTCCAAGAACTTCTATTTATTTTCTTCAATTTGTGTTTTGTCCTTGTTTCAGAGATGGAAGTCTGCAGACTTCCTTGATCCAGAGGTACATCATGAACAAGCTTGACCTAGCAAGTGAAGATGAGGTAAGCTTTCAGATTTCTCTTTTCAGTTCAATTGCTATAAAGACATCAGTTATGCAACATCACTCACTAGACTGGTATATACGCAAAGTAGACGGTTGGCAAACAACTCTCAACTATCTTTGCTACAGAGGCTGTTGATTTTGTAGATTTGGATGGTGACATATGACTGGCCTACAATCTTTAGCTATCTCTACCCTTCAAAAGTGGGCTCTGAATTTGTCCTCTGTAAACTAGCCTTTCTGTTCCATGTTTCTTGACAACAACAGCAATGCACATGAACAGCTATGAATCTGCTCTTTTGCCTGATCCCTCTATTCTAATCTCTATCCGCAAATGCAGGTGGAGATCACATGCCATGGCGAGGCAATCTCCCCCTCGACCACGTTGCAAGGCCTTCTCGAGCTGTGGCTGAAGAGCTCGCCGGTGGAGCATGTCCAGGCGTCGCTGGGCGCTCAAGCCAAGGAGTTCGTCATGGAGCTCGGCTACCGCCGGCCACAGCGGCCTCCTTCCTCTTAGCTAGCTGCAACCTCTACTCCTCCAGTGCCACAATCCATCTGCTGCAAAATCTGCAGGCAATTGCAGGAGGAAAGAAGACTCTGAAACTACCGATTCATCAGCTCATATCATGTTGTTCATCCGTCAGTCAGACTAGGGTAAAAAAAAGAAGAGAAGAAAAAATTACACCTTTCTCATTTCTTAGATCATGTAAAGAGGGACAAAAGATTAAAAAAAGGTAGAACAGTGCATTAGGCTACTAAGATAATCTAAAAGGGTACCCTAACTATGTCTTGTTTACCATCCGATGAAGTTTTCAGGTGAATTCCCATCTCCTGTGTTAACCTGTGCTGGGCCTGTGTGCGCGCGTGCTGTGCTACAGTAAAATAATAATTACTGTAGTAAATTAGTCAGCTGAGTGAGATGGTCTATGCTGGTTTTGTAGAGTTGTAGTAGGAGTAGCAACTGTCCATCAGCTTGTCTCGTAGCGGTCTACTGGTTTGGCTGGTTTGACCAGTAACGGTCTCTGTCTGGGGCTATATCTGTGCACTGTGCTGTGCTATACTGCTTATAGGCCGTGTTTACTTTTCCCAAATTTACTTTTTCTAAATTTCTAACTTTCCATCACATCACATCACGTTGAAAATTTTTCTACATATATAAACTACCAACTTTTTTTCCAAACTACCAATTTTTTCCCAACTTACTAACTTTTACACCATCTAAGGTTTTAAAAACTTTTACACCATCTAAACACAGCCATACGCGTACATGGCAGCGACTGACTACTGGCATACAGCTCATGCTCCTCACGCACTGAACACGCAGTTCTTTTCAGCTAATTTAGTGGATTATCATTGTCACAGGATCTTGAAATACGTTTTCTTTTTTTAAAAAAGCTAATTTGTATTACTTGGTTTTAATCCATTTGTTAAGTTTTTCCTTACGATCTTTAATTTATTATCCATACGATCAAGTAGATAATCTACGATAATAATCTGATGAATAATTTGTTTCAAACGGTCCCCCATGTTTTACCCTTAGACTCCCTCTAGAACAAGGAATTCCGTAAAATTTAACAGGTATTGAACCAATTCATATAAAATTTTCAAGTTGCAAAAGATCCCTTATTTTGTTATATAACGTATCTATTGTTTTTCTTAACATAATAGAATCCTTGGAGTCAAACTTTGTAAAGTTTGGTCTCTGCTATATTTGAAGCCATCTATTTTTTGTTGGGTGTGTTTAGTTCACACCAAAATTGAAAGTTTGGTTGAAATTGGAACGATGTGACGGAAAAGTTGAAAGTTTGTGTGTGTAGGAAAGTTTTTAATGTGATAAAAAAGTTGAAAGTTTGAAGAAAAAGTTTGGAACTAAACAAGAGCTTAATTGAATAACTAGAATTCTGGTTAGAGATGTTTTCACAATATTATATTTTATCATTATATCATACAGTTTATGCGTGCTACGAACAAACGGCTCGTATTCTGGAATCTAGGCTGTCCATCTGAAAGAAATTGGCGACCAGCTTTTTTGGTCTTGGTCCCCCTGGTGCTTGTGCTTGTAGTAGGACCTGTTCTGATCTGAGCAGCTCGGCTGGTCCAGGAAACAAAAGGCCACATCATTCGTTCTCGCCCAAGAAAAGAGAGGCTTTGTTCTGAGCGAAGCAAACATATGCTAAGGACTAAGGAATAAGGATTCATTTAGAAAAACAAAACGAAACAAATGCTAAGCAACGTGCATACAACACTGCCACAGAGTGGTTTTGACATGGTCATTTTTGGTTACTTAGATCATACAATGTGATGGCATTTAGACCAAAGCAGTAGAACAGCACAGAAGAAGTTTCTTTTCGCTGAGAATAATAAACACCAACTAGCTGGAAGATTCTTTAATGATACACCCTTGTGATCCAGCCAAAACTTAAACTTCATTTTTTTCCTTCCCTGCAGCAATTTAATTACGCTTTCTATATTCGTACAGAAAATTGCAAAATTGCAACTACAGAAAAATTGAGAAAAATGACCAAAAGAAAGTTTCTTTCTTCCTTTTCCTTGGTTCAGAAATTCAGCCGTTCTCATGGTACAGTTGATAATCCAGACCACCATTTAGGTGAGCTAGCAAAAGGTTTGTGAAAAGCAGCAGCATATGAGGCACCATCAAACATTCAAGCTGCAACAAAGTTTGCACAGTGAAAAGCCAACGGAGCAAATGGGGCATAGGCACTAATCTGCCTTCAATCTTCTCCTGTCCACCAGATCGAATCTTTAGTGATTCAGACCAAGAACAGTAACAAGTAGAAATGGATGGATTTTTGGCATTTCCCCTTGGATCCAAAGCCATAACATTGGAAAAGAAGTCACATCAGAACAACACAATCTCCACTGATGCTTCCCCAAAGCAGACAACGAGAGAACACAAACATAACTGAGATATTCGCATTGCCATGAGCCCGTGACAGTTACCGCGCAAACAGAGATGGATCGATGGACATGCACCCAGCATTACAATTTACAAAAGATTATGATGCATCCTATCAAGCAGATTTCACTTTCCATGTTTCAACAAGAGGCACAAGCACATCATACATGTGCAGAAAACGAAAAAAGAGAAGCATAATTCACAAAGCGAACCACGCCATAAGCATGAGCGTTAGCATTTGCAAGATAAAGAATCAGATTCAATGGCCACTGCCCAACATGTATAGCATATTTGCAAATTAACACCACCACCATACTAGTTACTAACTCAATTCAGTTGTGACTCAATATGTTCATAGTATGATCATACGCAAAAGCTAGTATTTGTACACGCTAACAAAAGAATCAACAAACGCCGTACCATATATAACATCAAAGATCAAATCAACTGCTAGGTTTGATAATTACACAGTAAATTCCAGCCAGGAGACACATAATCATCCATAGCTAAATTGCAAGGCAAGAACATCAATTAGCTATGAGTGTTGGATAAAGAGATTGATGCATCTTGGGGGATATCTTCATACCAAGCCGAGTAGATCAAGCGATGCGAACGTAGGTGGGCAAGATTGGTCCGGCGGCGCTCATGCCGGCGGCCACCAGGCCGTCGCCGGCGGCCTCCTGCTCGGTCAAGAAGAGGTCGTCGGTGGAGCGGAGCGTGGCGTGCGCGGCGACGAGGGCGGCGCCGATCATGACCGAGCCGATGACGTTCCAGCCGACGTTGGTGAAGAGCAGCGCGACGACGGTGACCCCGGTGAGCGCGGCGAGGACGGTGCCGTCCTCGAACTCCATCCCGAAGAGGCGCAGCGGCTGGCCCGCCGACGACGCGGGGCGCGCGAAGTAGAGGAAGAACCAGGCGGCGCAGAGGGCGAGGAGCGCGAAGAGCGTCCCCGGGTGCCAGAGCAGCGAGGCCGCGACGACGGCGAGCACGGCGAGCGCGTAGTTGGCCCGGAAGTAGGCCGCGTTCCGCCGCGCCCTGGCCACCGCCTCCCCGACGCTGGGCGGCCTGGAGAAGGCCGGCGCCCGGAACACCTCCCCCCACGGCCGCCTCGCCGCGATGAGCGCCTGCCCCTGCTCCCGGAACCTCGTCACCAGCTCCGCCGCCTTGGCGATCGGGGACGGCGGCGCCGTCGGGTCATGCAGCTGCGCGGGCGGCGGCGGCACGGGCTGCCCCATCACCGGAGGCGGCGGGGCGGCGGGGTAGGTGGGGATCTTGGCGTAGCCTCCTGCTCCCGAGGAGGGTGAGGCGTAGGAGCCGTACATGGCGGCGGAGGCCGGCGCGGGCTGGGGCTGGGCGGCGGCGGAGGAGTTGCGCATGGTGGCGGCGGCGAGATCGGCGAGCGGAGAGAGGGAGAGGGGATCGGATTGGGGAAAGTTGTGGGGGGTGGTGGATTTCGCTGGATTCGCGTTGGGCTTTCGCTTTGAGTTTGCTTCGCTGGGATTGGGGAGAGGGAACGGACGGCGTTGAGTTGTGGAGTCGCGCGTTTTTAACGACGGGGTTTGCTTATCGGCAAAGCACCTTCTGGCTCGTCGCGCGTCGTGGTCATCGCGTCGTGGTCGTGTTGACGTTAACTAGAGTTTTTTTTTCCCCTCTTCGACTTGAATTTCCCATGAAGTAACTAATTTTCCATGGAAAATGTCCACTCTACGTCCCTCAACTTTGGGTTGAATTTTGTTCGCATCTCTCAACCGTAAAATCAGATATAAAGCATCCCTCAACCATTAAAACCAGTATAAATCAGTATAGAGAGAAAGTAGAAGTCACAAAAAAAATAGTGGGCCGATGCATCAGCCCTACTTTCTTCCCTCCCATCTCTCTTGCTCCATCTTTTCTAACCAGTCATTGCCAACTGGCGGCCGACGAGGAGCAGTAGCTGGCTCAATGGCTTCAAGGAGTTGAGGTGCCGAAGCAGCGCGAGCTCACAGAACGTGGTCACCACGGCTACACGGTTGTCTTCCTCGTTGAGCTCAACAATCGGTGTCGCCCATGATGTGCAAATTGCAAGGGAGCACGACGCAGCACGCAGTGTCGTTGGGTCGAAGAGAAAGTAGAGTCACCGGAGTCGATGTGGAATCTCGCTGGCGACACTCCTCCCTTCGAATCTCACCATCTTCCTAGAACTTCATCGCGTCGCCCATCATCCCCCTAGCTTCGCCACCAAGACGCCTTGGTCAACACCAACGACGACGGTGTCATGCTGGTGCTGCTCCCGATGCAGTGGGGCAGGCGAACGGCTAGAGTTGAGCCCGCCCCCATTGTAGGCTCGCATTTGTCATCAAGGGCCGCTCGCACAACGATGTGGGACAAATGCAGGGCCATCTTAGGGGCATATGTTGAGGAGATAAAAACATAGCAGCAGCCCGGTCTTGCGTCAGCCGATTTGTCGTCTGCCCGCTATGCTGTGGCTGCTCCCTCATCAACAGCCGAGGATTAATCGGTTGTCCTGGTGCTGATGCTATTGGAGCAGGTAAAGGAGTCAATGGCGGTACTGTCGGCTGAGCTGATGGTGCAATGGGAGGAACTGCTTGAACAGATGGCTGAGTGCCGGTAATCAAAGGCCGATAATTTGGAAAGACGCCTGATGCTCGGCTATTGATCCATCGGCTATTGACTTCATCAAGTTTGACAAAGTGTTAACTAACACCCCAGACTGATTGATCAAAGCATTTCTGCACGGCGTAATCCACTCGATCTTGAAAGTTGTTGAAGAAATCCTGCGCTGTCTCGCCGTCTTGATTAAGATTTCCTCCTTGCAGCCCATGAACACCATCACCTTGAACTCCACGTACCTCTTGAGAGTTGTCACCTTGAGTCTCGTAAGCCGAGCCATCGGTAGCACCTTTGTCGCTTGGTTGAGCCGATTCTGAGGCTTTCTTCCCTTCTCCTACCTTAGAAGTACTAGTCTCAGGTTCATCAGGAACAATCTTTACCTTGTATTTCTAAACAAATGTTACCTTGCGAGTCTGCATGAATGAGTTTAAGAATTGATCCCGCGCTTGTTGCATCATTGCTTCAAAATCCTTCTTCTGATCAGGTGTGAACTTTTCCGGATCAACAGCCACTACATTTCCTTCATTGATTTCCCCCAAGCCTAGCCTCTGGATTTTTTCCTTAACAGCCCCTGGGCTAGCCGAGGATGGTGAAGGTGGCGGCTTCTCAGCCATGAGGGAAATTGTCTTCTGACTTCTAATCAGTCCCACTGGACGTGCCAAAAGTGTGTTGACAGAAAACACGAGGCCTGGGAGATCTGCTTAACTCCAATGCAGGTCCAAAACTCGCCTTCGGGTGTGTAAGCGTGCCAGTTGATTTGATCCTGCAATCAACAAGAAATAGAGACAAAGAAACCGTAATTAATCCTATAAACGATAGCCGATCGGCTAGGTGCCGATGACATATCATTTATCTCTGAGCCGATGTCATATATGTATCGATCGGCAGTCATGAACAAATAAGAATGAACTAAATCTACTCGATCGGCTGTAGATATTAACAATACATACTTCCTATATCGATATATACTTAAATCAAGTGATTGGGATAGATCGGACGCCATGCCGAGACAGTATAAATCACTTAGATCGAAATATATATTAATAATGGAACTATATACATTCATAGCATAGCCAATCAGATAGATCTAGCATGTATCGGCTAATACTCCGATACTACTCTATATTAAGATATTAAAGCAAGTAGAATATATCAAACAAAAGCCTAATATACTTAAATGTAACAAGATCTTAATGTAAAGGGCGGATTTAACATGTCAATCATGCATATAGAATAAAAGTAGTTAAATCAGGTAAGATCGGCTGAAACCCCGATACTACCCTAATTGGCAACCAGAAGGCAGGCTAGAGATTGATATTCTAAGCACGACTTAATAGATCAAACTCAACTGATGCAGCATTAAGTATGAAAAGAAAAACAATATCTAGACAATCAAGCCGCTGGAAGTTTCATAGAGTGGTGGATATTTTATATAATCTAAATCAACGTCAAGATCTAACCTAATCAGCTGTACTCTACCGACAGATGCTAGCCGATTGTAAGTTAGATAACGATATTGTTAGAGATTATATAAGATATATGATAACTTGACGGATTACATAAACAAGATTAGAGTATCATAATGATGGAAGCACTAATCCCGATAACGCAAACCGCCATAACAGATTTTACCTCTTGTTGAAGATCGAAACCGATGCAGCTCAACCCGAAAGTAAGAACTCGTCGAAATAAAATTAAAGCAAAAAGGTGGCGATGCGCCGAAGTTATATTAAACGTGTGTGTTCATTGATTACATGAGGCTCGGGGTCTATTTATACTCGAGAATTACAAGATATGTCCATACCGGACACGACTATTATCTCTAACAAACTCTAAGATACCATAAGTCATTACGGCAGACTTTTGCCCAAACATATCTCTAAGGAAATTACATAGAATATCCTAATTAATAGATACAATTGCTTTGTCAAGACTCTATCTTTGCGTGGCAATCACCATGAAGCACATTAACTCAACCTGATGACGTACACCGAGTCGTATTGTCGGAATCAGCTGTATCGGCTAACCCTGTCTGACTCGAACTCTACTGATCCTGACCGTCGCCGATGTTGAAGTTACCAAATTTGGTCGTTAACACCAACCAACCACAACCAGTACCACACCTTATTTCCTCGTGGCTAGGACTTAGAGTGAGATCTTGTGATCATCTCGTCTTCTCATTTGCATCTATTTAATCTGAAAGTTACAACATAATTTTGTTTTGTTCTCGTTCATTAATTTACATTGTAAGTTTATGTATTTATAATGTTTATTCACATTATTTTTCAATGATACATGATTTATAAAAGTATATATATAAGTAAAAGTATATTTAGTCTTGAGGAAGTTTGTGCCCTCTAGAACCGGCCCTGGACAGATGGACGGCAGCGATATGGCGTGGTGTGTGGCGGGGGCTTACAGCGCTGCCGAGGAGAGGATGAGATCCTATGTTCCATCGTCTCTTCTGGGGAGGCTTCGACGAGGACCTGTCCTTCATGTCGCACCCCAGCGGCACCACGGCTTCCCAAGGTGAGGCCCGCTGCCGTGCTACTGAGCCAGCTGGTGCTTGATTATTCTAGTATTGCTACTAATGACGATGGTGGATTGGTGGTATTCACGTAGAATTGATTCTCGTCCAAGGAGGGGGCTTCGTCGGGGGAGGAGAGAGAGGCAGAGAGGAAGAAGGTAGGTGAGGACTATATATTTTTCTTGTGACTGACATATGGGTCTTAATGTTTCTTTTTTTTTACTTTTTTCCTTGATGATAATGCTACGCAAGCGCCACATAGGATTGAAGACCAAATCAACGTGCCACATAGGGAAAAACCACTATTCAAACCTCCGAGAGACTCGATTTTCACTGGTTTTGATTGGTGAGGGATGCCTATACCCGGTTTCATGGTTGAGGGAATAAAGCTTGGCCTATAGTTCAGGGTAAAAATGAACCTTTTCCATTTTCCATTAAAAAGAGGAATAAGTCTATTTGTCCTCCCTCAACTATTGTCCTTCGTCGAATAGCACCCCTCAACCACAAAACCGAGTATAACGCCTCCTCCATCTCTGAAAACCGGTGTAAATCGACTCCTCGGGTGGTTTGGAAGGTGGTTTATATTGATGTGGCAAGTTGACTTGGACCAAATATGCTGATATGGCAGTGTAATCATCAAAGGAATTAAAAATCGAAGTGAGGCCCACGTGTAAGTGACAGATGTAAAAATTGAAAACAGTAGGGCCCAGTTATCAGCCCCTGCTCCCAGTTCCCCTCTCAGTCGCGATGTGGTTCCCTACCGTCGCCGCCGCCAGAGGAGAGGGGAGTTGTCGGTGAGTGGAAGCGGATTGCGACGGGCCGACGGCGAGGACACGCAGCTAGCTCCACGACGACGACAACCACCGCCATCGCATGCACTGCCCCCGTGTGACGTGACATGAAGCCTAGGCGTGTGCAGCACCCAACATCGTTGCTGCCATGGAGGAAAGGATGCCCCCACCGCACTGTTCCCGTCGCCCGGCGATATCCTTCCCTTGTGCGTCGCGGCCGACTGACGAGCTCCTCCTCCAACGCGCAGTCGGCCACAGCAGGCCCCCCACTAGCGCCATGCTCCCGCTCCGCCCCCTACCCCCGCATCCCTCTCCTCAGATCATGGCAGCCATAGATCGCCAACGGGCCGGCAACACTATTGTTCGCCTGCTCCAGGCCCTGCAATGCCGCGGTGAGGAGCTCGCCGTCGCCTGGTTTGTTGCTGAGCGCCGCTGCCATCACGACGCCTATCCGCTTTGCCGTGACGATGGCGCACAACTGGGGGAGGTCGCCCAGGACGGCGGTGGACGGGCGGGCGGGCAATCTTGGCGGTGAGTCGCAACGCCGTCTTCGTCGTCGACCGCCACGGATCTCCTCGGTGGCGACTCGGTCATGCCATCATCAGCGCCACTTCCGCTGCTAGTTGCGAGGAGAGAGACGAATTGATGGGGAAGGACAGCGTCGATCCGTCCCGAGTAGAGGCGGCGCGCGGATGTGGGTGCGTACGTGCACGCGATGCCGACGCCTGCAGGTGGCCGATCTATTGCCGCCGTGGGATGGGGCGGGGGCCTTCGTCGGCACGTCGTGTGAGAGAGGGGAAAGAAAATAGGGGGAGAGTTGGGGAAGAAGATAATATTAGGATGACATGTGGGCCCTGTTTGCTGACTCAGCTAGTCAATCACGGTCTATATGCCACGTCAGCTGAAAACCACCTTCCAATTCCAAATCATCCGAGGAGTTGATTTGCACCGGTTTTTGAAAATGGGGGGAGGGGGGGGGGGGCGTTATACCCGATTGAGGGATGCGATTCGACAAATGGCAAGAGATGAGTAAGGCAAAATAGACTTATTCCTTAAAAAGATGGAGGTGGAGAATTTTTTTTTATTTTTAATTTTTTTATTAAAATATTTACAAAAGTAATTTTGTGTTTCAAAATTTTGCAAAAGTAGTCGCCCGCCGCCCTCTGGGAGGGCGATATTTAAAAATCGCATTGCCCTCCCAGAGGGCGATTTTCGTGACGTGGCTAAACATCGTTAGCGCACGCCTAACGGCCGTCTATAGGGGGCCTGCCATTTTGCAGGCGGCCCCCTTGCCGCCCTTACGGAGGGCGGTTTAGTACTGTGCGGGGGGCCGCCTGCAAAAGGGCGGCCTGGTTTTTTTTAGGCGGCCCCCTTGCCGCCCTCTCCAAGGGCGATTTATTACTGTGCGGGGGCCACCTGCAAAAGGGTGGCGAGGCGGCCTGGAATTTTGCAGGCGGCCCCTTTGCCGCCCTTAGGTAGGGTGATTTTTACCCCTCCGAGTATAAAACCCCTTCCCCCTCTTAGAATTTTCATTATATTCACTCAAAATCAAGAAAAAGAGAAAGAGGGAGGGGTGAGGAGGAGGAGAAGGGGAGCGGCGAAGCCCTGCTGGTTTGCTGACTCCATCACAGGTAATACATTCATTTGAAATGTGTTTCCATTTTTTGTTGCATCTTAGTTTTTTTTACCATATACTTTAGTAGATCTGTAGCACACAGCCTATTTTAGAATTTGAGACATAGGACATACAACTTATTTGTAATATCTTTAACTTAGGGCGTAGTATGTATTGATGAATGGGGGGTTAGATCTGGTTAGTATGATATAAACTTAGTTAACATAGATATTTTTTCATCAGGCACAATGTCAAGTAAGGTCATGTTTCAGATAGTTCACGGTGAAGGCAACCTTAGATTTGGTCCTGATGGTGTTGATCTGTCAGATTTTGTAATGACATCGAAGGGCATCGATAGGCCTGCCGAGAGATCATTTAAGTCAATTTATAATTGGTTGATGCGAGGATTTAGAATAGACTCAGAAGTCCACACAATGTCAGTATCGGTTGTAGTGAGTTGTGCAACGGAGGGTTATTTTTGGGAACTCATGCCGATGCATAGCACTGTTGCTTGGAAACGGTATGTGGAGATGGCTTTTGAAAGGTCATGGCCCCTGGTTATTTTTGTGTCGGTTCATGAAAATGATAGAAATATTGCAATGGAAACCGAAGATGTCGAGGATCCAAGCCATGTGGGGGATTTTGTTGAACCATCGGGGGAGGATGAGGGAAATGACGCAGGGGTGGTGCAGGCTATGGGCGTGGCAGATGAGGGGGCGAGAATCAGTACAATCGTTGATGAAATGGAGAGGGAAGATTCGGATAACGAGCAAGCGGAGGGCGATGCATCATCTGACGAGGAAGGTGATGTAATGCCCACTGATTGGACAAACGAGGACTTCTCGGGACTTGTTATCTCGGAGGGACATCATGTACCCTGGGAATACAAGGATAACGAGGTAATTGAGGATGCTACGTATGCTCATAAGGAGGATATGAAGGAGGCAGTGAAGCATTGGGCGGTCTCATTGATGAGAGAGTTTAGGGTGGTCAAGTCAACCAATTATGTGTATGAAGTGAGGTGCGTGAAAGAAGATTGTCCATGGCGTGTTCATGCATATAAGGGTAAATGGAAAGATTATTGGAAAGTTAGCATTGTGACCGAGCACCAGTGCCACTTACAAGGGGTCGAGAAGTATCACCGCAACATCACATCAGCTTTTGTTGCAAGTGAGATGTACAGCAGTGTTGTCGGTAACTCTGGCTTTGAACCAAGAGCAATTATTAGCCACATTGAAGACAAATTCAAGTACACCATAACCTATGCCAAGGCTTGGAGAGCAAAATAGAAGGTTTTAGAGATGAGGTATGGCACTTTTGAAGCATCATATGATAATTTGCAGCGTCTGTTGGCCACCATTGCCCAGAGGAATAGCAATACATACTATGACGTGCATACATTTCCATCGACTGTTGATCCTAACAAGAGTGTGTTGCAAAGAGCCTTTTTCTCATTGGGTGCTTGCATGAAGGCTTTTGTGCACTGCCAGCCTGTGTTATGTATAGATGGAACATTTTTGACCGGTAAATACAGAGGTCAGATATTGACAGCGATTGGAGTTGATGGGAACAATCAGGTGTTACCTATGGCTTTTTCATTTGTAGAGAGTGAGAACACTGAAAGCTGGTATTGGTTCTTGGATAGAGTGCGGAGAAAAGTCGTGTGTATGAGGCCCAATGTTTGCCTTATACATGATCGTCATGCGGGCATGTTGCGGTCTATTGACTACTTGCAGAACAGTTGGGAGGAGAAGGGAATTCCAGCTAAGTGGCCCGATGTTTGGAGTCGGTGGTGCATGCGTCACATGGGTGCTAATTTTTACAAGCAATTCAAGAACAAGCATCTTATGGATCTTTTTAAGAGGCTCTGTGCACAGAATCAAGAGAAAAAAAATTAATGAGTTGTGGAATAAGTTGGATGAGTTGACAAGCAAGCAATCTGACGAGCAATCTCGTCGACCACAAGCTGAAGGTGACGAGCCTCCAGTACCTCTTGGTGCACTACATGATGACCCACCCACAATGAGAAGGAGGTCAGGATCATCAATCCGAAAGTTCAGTCATTGGATTGAGAATGAACCAAAGGAGAAGTGGTCTCTATTGTTCGACACAGATGGTTCTCGATATGGCATAATGACAACTAATCTAGCCGAGGTTTACAATTGGGTAATGCGAGGAGTGCGAGGACTACCGTTGGTTGGTATAGTCGAATTTATCCTTCACAGCATGCAGGCCTACTTCAGGGATCGATACAAGAAAATTGGTCTCTCAATGGTAGATAACAAGATAATATTTGGCAGTGTAGTGACTAAGTACATGGAAGATAAAATTGCAAAGGCACAGAGGCATAGAGTTGTGCCTCAAGGAACAAAAGTTCATCGGTACGAAATAATGTGTGTTGATAGGAGCAGGCGTGGAATCATGCGTAAGCATGCCGTGCAGGAATGTGTATTGAAGGCTGATGGGGGATGCAGTTGCACCTGTATGAAGCCTAAGGTTCGACATCTACCTTGCTCTCACGTACTTGTAGCAGCAGGTCATTGCGGCATACGTCCTGATGTGTACGTGTCACCTTATTTCAGGAAGGAAGCAATCTTTCATATTTGGAGTGAGGAGATATATGGGTTCGGGATCTCAGGATCTTACACAACTCAGAGGTCCCAAGATTTTTCATTCCCGATCCATCGAAGTTAAGGGTGAAAAAGGGGCAGCGTCAGACTAGACGCATCAAAAACGACATGGACGAGTCGGAAGCTGGTGGGAGGACTCTACGCTGCAGCAAGTGTGACCAGCGCGGCCATAATTACAAGAAATGCCCGAAGACTGCACAGGGTCCAAGCGTCGAGGATGTTGGTCCATCTGGAGAGGCAAGTGATGGAAGAAGACCAGCTGGGGAAGGAACAACAACCAGGCGAGCACGTCCCAGCCGTCCTCGTGCGGCAGGCAATGCGATGGTCTAATATTGTTATTGAACCATGAACTCGAGCACTATTGTATCCTAATCAGTACTGAGACTAAGTATTTCAGTCATGTAATGTGATGAAATTAGTAGTCATGTATTGCGAACTATTCAGTATTGTATCCTAATAAGTAATGAGACTAAGTATTTATGTCATGTAATGTGATGAAATCAGTAGTCATGTATTGCGAATTATTGAGTATTGTATCCTAATGTTGTCGTACCAAGTACTCGTATGTTGTAATTTCAATGAATTTCGTTGTTATCGTTAAACAGTATGTTCAAGTAATTGCGCATTGAATTGTTATTATTTATATTTATTATGGTTCTGATAATTATTTTTGATGCAGCTATGGCGGACGACACACCTGAGCTCTTGAGTCGTGTCATTGACAGGAGCCACCGCTCGTACCTCTCTGCGGTACAGGGAGCGCAGCTCGGCACCTTCCGTCCACGTCCTTCACGACAGCTGTTGCGTGTCGACCCGCGACACGTTCCGTGGTATGCCTATTTTCAATTTTTTAAGCACATTTGACTCGACTTTCAATTTGATGTACTAATTTTCGACTTTCCATTATGCAGGTTGCGTGCGGCAGGCCTCCTACCGCTTTGTAGGCTTGTTGAGGTGGGGGCAGACGAGAGAGACCCTGCGAGGTGGTGGGATGCAGACCGGTCACTCCTTGCCGCTCCGGCAGATCGCTGGAGGCACGCACACGTTCCATCTTCCCTGTGGGGAGATGGCTCCGACACTGCAGGACGTGTCGTACCTACTCAGACTACCACTGGCAGGAGACGCAGTTGGTCCCGTAGACGGTGGTGCTGGCTGGCAGGAGGATATCACTGAGCGCTTTTTGCCCGTGATGCGCCGTCCAGGTCTCCCACCACCCACTGCACTACACGCGTACACTACAGTCGGGCCTACGAAGGATTGGTTGCTTCAGTTCACTGTAAGTCAGCTGGTCGAACTGGTTTATGTTCATTTCCACCAATATTTTGATTTGAACTAACTGTCGGTTATTAATTGTAGGCGGAGATTCTCCACCCGGATGCCGATGAGTACTCTGTCACGCCCGGAATTTCTATCCAAAATTCCAAACGCTTACATGTGTGTAAACCCTCGTCCAGGAATCAGCCGAGGCACACAATAACAAATTGATAATAGAGTACAATTATTACTCTCATTAATAAGCGAATAAAATGTCATTACAGAGGTAGATAGTTCCTCTCAATCAATAAAGATCTAAGCAGCGAAAAATAAAGATAAACAGCGCAGGCGACTTCACTCCACAGGCAGCTTGACCAAGGCTACGCCTAATCCTCCACACCATCAGCATCACTGTAGAACTCCTCCTCTGATGAATGATTGCAAGGTGAGTATATGACATACTCAGCAAGCCACGTAGCAAATATGCAAGTGCACAGGATAACAAAGGATGGCATAATATAGTCTCATTTGCATAAATAGCATTTAATAAATATTTCAGAATTTAATAAAACAGTAGAATATTAATTAAACAGTGTTAATCCAACACTATACAACATACCCTGTTGTATAGGCCCAACCATTCTGAACAACCAATCCCGGCTGCACAGTTCTATCTCCAAACCAGGAATTAACCATTCCAAACCAGGAGCTAATCGAATTATTACCAGTTATAGCATCATTTATTATGGTGAGAAGTGTGAGACTAATCACGAAAGACATTGTTAGACCCGCCCATTACCGCGGGCACGGCTATTCGAATAGTTTTACTCTGGCCAGAGGTGTACCACTGTACCCACAAGACACAACCTCAACATCATGTCAACCATGCGTTGCGATACTTAACAAGTACCCGAATAGAGATTGTGACAATACCCTCTATATAACACAATTCAAATCAGTGCACCGTTCCCGGATCATAGTCACCCCCTTATAAACAAGGCATGGACTCCCCAGCGACCCCCGTGGGCTTATCTCCGCCACTTCACAGTCTGGTGCTCTACAAAGAACCATACTATACAGAAAGTAAAGCCGTTGCCCACGCTGGCTTGTGGTTGGCACGGTAAATGTTTCACAACCGAAAATCGTGAACCGGTCCTTAATTGTCATGAGCACGACCATCAAAACCATGTACTCACAACCCACCATTATCAGGTTTTAGTTGGCAAATTAATTAATTAACCAATCACGATTGATCATCGTGAGCTATCAGTAAGCCATCATTAAATAATAGTGATTCATAAGTTATCCCAATAGTGTGCTAAGGTTTCTAAGCATGGCTAAGCAATTATATCTAATATCTAGTTGAACCAATATAAAAAGCTCAACTAGTCAAGTTACAATAACCCAAGATATCAAGGAATAAAGTAATCAAGAACAAAAGGGCTATAACAAACAATAGGTTAATTCCACCCAATGACATTCAAAAGTAAATGCAATAGTTGAATAGAAACAATAGCTTTAAATGGGATCAACATGCTCAAAGGGTTGTTTGGGATCTATGTGACTTGCCTTGCTGGCCTTGGAACTCTTCAAAATCTTCTCCTGCAAAATCGGAACTCTCCGGAAACGACGGAATCTAAACAGAAAAGAGCAAAATCACCAAAACAGCACAAAAACAAGCATGAACAGTACATGTGGATATTTTTAACATGTAGATCTCAATTTTAGAAAAATTTAGAGACTTGAACCAACTAAATCTGAGCTAAGGTGAATTAGTTATGAATTTTTAAAGATTAAATCGGATTAAATCATTTATATAGATTTTAATTAAATTATGACGCAATAATGAATTATTTTTGAAAAGAAAAAGAGGATTATTGCGTCAGCGGCTCGGGTTCACGGTAGACCGGGTGCACGGCGGCGGCTCACGGAAACGAACGGCCGAGATCGATCTATCCAAAACGAACGGCCGAGATCGAAGCGGTCTACGGCGGTTCACGGGAAACGGCGACGATGACGTCAGCGATGACGTCACCACCGGCGACGGCTCGGGCGTGCAAGCTCGCCGGCGAACGACGGCACGGCGGCGCAAATGGAGGGCACCAACGGGATGCGGGCGACGCGGCGAACTCACCGGTGACCAAAACAGCGGCGGAAGATCAACGGACGGCGACGGCGACGACGACGAAGCGGCGGCGACCTTCGGCTTGACGACGACGGCGGTGCTCCGGCGATCTACAGCGACGATGGAGGGGCGGACGAGATCGGCGACGACTTGGCGATCATGGCGGCGGCTTTCCCGAGCGACGACAACGACCGGAGCGGCGGCGGCGCACGGCTGGACGAACGGCGGCGACGGCGGCGCACGGGCTCACGAAGCTAGGGCGCTACAGACGGCGGCGGGCTATGGCGAGGGCGGCGACGGGTAGCGGAGACACCGGGGGTCCTTATATAGGGGATAGGGGGCGGCGGCGAAGGCCCACGGCGACCGGCGGCGGCGATGGAAAGTTAGGGTTCGGAGAGAAAAACCGAATCCGATCCGAGCTCGAATCCACAATTTCCAAACGAAGTTAGACGATGATTCCAAAACGGACAAGGTAGAGGAGATCTCGGAGATCAATTCCCCTCTATAAATTCGACCGGAGATGGAAAGACGCGGTCGAATTTGGAAGGCGGCAGCGGCGCGGCTCGGCTAGGGTTTCGGCCGGGCGACGGCGCGACGAAGACGACGAGTCCGACAGGCGGGACCGACCTGTCAGCGAGCGGGAGCGCACGCGCGGGCGGCGGCTCGGCTGCGGGCCGACTTGGGCCGGGGAGGAGAGAAAGGGTTTTGGGCCGACTTTCGGCCCAACGCCAAAAGAGGAATTTTTAAAACTTTTTCAATTTAAATTATTCATGAAATGCAATTTCATTTATTAAAAATACTTCCTTAGCTCAAATAAATCCCAGAAAAATCTAGGAATTATAGAATTAAGCAAAGTATTTAATAAAATTTTATCTGGCCCAATTTTATATTGGAATTTATTATTTCAAATTAGATCTTTTCTTCTAGGATTTTAAAATCATTTCTAATAATTCCAATTAAACAACAAATTATATATTTAAGATTTTTAGGGTGTGACATACTCGATCCGACGCGCCCTTGAGGCGTACCTGCTCTGGCTGTTCGGTTGGGTGATGTTCACCAACACCCATGGGCATGCTGTGGATAGGGGTTTGATCCACTACGCACGGGCCATCGCGGATGCTGAGCCAGAGAACGTGCCACAGTGGAGCTGGGGATCTGCAGTGCTAGCGGCCACCTACCGTGCCCTCTGTGAGGCGTGCACGAAGACTGACGCGGGGGTGATCTTCGCTGGTTGCCCACTGCTCATTCATCTTTGGGCAGCAGAGAGGTTCGCCATAGGACAGCCTGTGGTGGACCCCACATCCTACACGATAGGTTGCAGCGCGGAGTGGCCAGAGGACGGCCCCACGATGGGGACGTACTGGTGTCGACGTGGGGTAAGTGAAAACTCTATTGATTTCGTCATTTATTACATTCATCGGTCATTCCTGACATGTCTTTCCTTGTTTCCCTTGTTCAATGGTGCAGCGCAGTTATGCCCACGTGCAGGTGAGACGGAGCTACCTTGAGTTCGTGTTCGAGTTCGACCATCTCCAGCCCAACAACGTTGTCTGGGAGCCGTACACGGAGGAGGCCGTCACAGCGAGAGCACCGCTTGGACTTTCGTCCTTGTGCACACGTGACATGGCCTACTGGCTCACGACCTTGCCGATGGTGTTCGACATCTACGTCAAGCCTCACTGCCCCCAGCGTGTGATGAGGCAGTTTGGCTTGAGGCAGGTATTCCCGGGAAACACAGCGCCTACCGTCCTCCCTGCAGACCACTCGTGAGTACAAAGTGTTACAACACCGAATGTTATACAACTTCATTCATCGAGTTATCTAAGTTTCTGGTTATGATAGGTTGGCTCGCCGAGGACAGCTACCCGGCACACTGTGGGCACCACGCGTACAACAGTACGTGGGTGACTGGGTGTTAGCCCCGGACGAGGTGATTGACGAGTTCGTAACACACTCAGAGGACACCTACAGGGACTACCTACGGTGGTACTTGCCTCGCACTCGTGGCCGTGTGGCCTTCACTCCAGCTGCACCACAGCCGCGACTTGCCACTGTCAGGGACGAGTACCCCACGCACCGTGACCGAGACTACTTCATGGGGGTACGTCGAACTTCTACTCACTTCTGGCAATTGTTTCTACTCAGTTCCTTCAACTATTTTCCTACTGACATGCTATCTTATGTCTTGAATAGGCCGACGTGGCACGAGCTGTGAACACCGATATTACCTCGATAATAGTGAGGTTGGACACCGGGCTACACTTGAGTAATGCTGAGCAGAGGATTACCTTCGACCGGATGCAGGAGAAGATGCGCACTGTCATGAGCGTCTTCTCTTGTCGCAGCGCCATGGACGCGGTACCTCTGCCTGGTCCAGTACCACCACGTCCACGCGCCCCTAGTACCGGAGTTGTGCGGCCTACAGCTGGTTCTTCGCACGGTACTGCTCCGCCCAGAGGTTAGTTCAAGTATATATGATTTATTCTCGGTAATATGACTACGTCCTAACTAAATACCTTACGCGCAGGTCCCCGTCTGCCTTCCGGCGCCTTTGTCGGAGGTAGCAGTTTGTCACAGAGATCGCCGATCCTTCGTCCTGACATGCAGCCGCGAGGGATCTTTGCTAGTGGAGCCTCTTCCTCACACGCCAGTGGCACAGGTCCTACTGCCCGGTTCTACGATGATGACTTGCACGGTGCGCCAGACTAGGAGATACTTGGGTCCTCACAGCTTGGCGGAGCTCCGGAGGCGCACACCCAGGAGCAGCCACTGGTCACACCAGTGCAGGAGGGTCGAGCAGGCCGTGCCGTACCACCGGACCGTCTGACGTACTCCCAGGGACACGTTAGGGCGCAGGGCAGGAGGGACCGGGGTAAGAGGCCTCGGCAGTAGTGGTCCACCTATTGAGTGGTTGTGTGAACTTTTCTTTTGGCTTACTTTTGCTGTGTAGACCAGTATTACTTTTGCTGTTAGTACTACGGTACCATTGCCTTGACGCTCTGCTATTTCGTTCCTTCCACATGTCCACTGCTACAACTATTCCATGCATACGAAGCCTAACTTTCGGCGTGTGACGGTCCAGTCCATTATAGACAAAGCGTTTCGTCGAGTTGTCACGATCAACTTTGCACCATAGATTCTGCACGTGAATTAATTACTGCTCGCATGTGCTCGTGTCATCAATACACTGCATATTAAAATTACTTACGCATACGACAACAAACTTTCGGCGCATGAAGATCGGCTCCTTTAGGTAGCGCAGCAAACCACAGTACACATATACCTTGGTAGTTCGAGTTGTCACTATCATCTTTCGGCCCTGTTCTCGGAGATAAAGAGAATCACGCTCACGCGTGCGCGTGTTGTCACATCAATTGGTAGGAGATATATTGTCTGCCCCAATGTAGACGATGATTTTGTTGTACGTATAACAAATTCCAAATTTAAGTATAATCTGCTTATTATTACTATCCTATCTGAATAACTATGTTTGTTTCTCAAGGCAATCCAAGGAGGTGCGCATTCACTTTATGGATCGACAATGTCAATCCTATATATGATGGCCAAAAGATAACTGAGTCTGAAACACAGGTAGAGTACCAGCGAGAGAAGGACCATCAAAATGCAATACATGTTGAACGACGCGGAAGGGGTCGGTAGATAAGCTCAGGCTCGATTTGTCAGGACCGACAAATTTGTATCTTTTATCCATGCTATCTTGTCATTATAATGTTTAATTACTATGTTGTGCTGTTGTATGCGTCACGACTTATAATTTAATGTGACTGTATCGTTCCGATTTCTAAAGTTTCTTAGACGCCATGATACGTTGTATCCTTATAATCTATATGTACCTGCTTATATTTTTATAACTTCCACCTTCAATTGTGTACATGATTCAACATACACGAGAATTATGCGTAACTTACAATTTATAGGTAACAAACCACCTTATAGCCCTCCAATTTATATGAAAAATAAAATTATTACAATTTTGTCAAAATGCACGTACTTTGTTCGTTTCAAAACGATACTTTACCTAATTTTAAGTGCTAAAAATCAGGTTTATGTAAAATACCTATTTCGTAAAATTTTAAGTGCAAAATAGTTAGATTTACGTAGTTTGAAACTATTCCTCCTTCGACTTCGAAACGATGATTTATGTACTTTTTACAGTAACAATTAAATATTTCGGTGTAAAAACACCCCTTGTTGGGCTCCAAACCACCAAAACAACGTACCATTCAATTCTAATAATGTTTTTTCTTGTTTCACAATTTTAAAAGTGATGATTTACTAAATTTTCTAAATGCACCGAGCTAAACACCTAGGGCTGCTCTTACAGCTGGAGGCACCCAGCACAGTACCAAACCGTCCTCTGTAAGGGCGGCAAGGGGGCCGCCTGCAAAAAACCAGGGTCCTCGCCGCCCTTTTGCAGGCGGCCCCCCGCACAGTATTAAACCGCCCTCCGTAAGAGCGACAAGGGGGCCGCCTGCAAAAAACCAGGGTCCTCGCCGCCCTTTTGCAGGCGGCCCCCCGCACAGTACTAAACCGCCCTCCGTAAGGGCGGCAAGGGGGCCGTCTGCAAAATGGCAGGCCCCCTATAGACAGCCGTTAGGCGTGCGTTAACGGTGGTCAGCCACGTCACAAAAATCGCTCTCTGGGAGGGCAATTTTTAAATATCGCCCTCTTAGAGGGCGGCGGGCGACTAGTTTTGTAAAATTTTGAAACACAAATTACTTTTGTAAAAATTTTAATAAAAAAAATTAAAAATAAAAAAAATTCGGAGGTGGATCGGTGATTTAGCCTAAATTCTCGGCCCATTTATGAGGACGGGACGAAATTAGGGCCCATTATATACAAGTCTTTGCGCACTTATCCCGAGCACAGAAAACGCTCCTGTCTGGTATTCATTGTTTGGGACGGTCCACCGAGAAAACGCTTTGTTCGGTAGTATTCCCGAAAAGAAACGAAACTTCACGCTATGTCTCCAACCTGCTTTGTTTTTGGACTGGCTCCTAGCCTCCTACGCTGCTTGGTTTGATTCTTGTAGTGGAGTAAATTTTTTTTTTTTGACCATGATGGTTTTTGGGTTATCTATTAACTTATTAAAGTAATAGAAAAAGAAGCCTCCACGTTTACTCTCATGGTCTAGAAAATCTCACATTAATTAAAATAAAATAAGAAAAAAAAGAAAAGATAATCATATTAGGATTACAATATGTGGAAGCGGACAAGAAAAACAAAGAAAAAACCAAAGGAAATTAGGAGTACATGCAAATGGACAAGGTTTTATTTAGAAACAGGATGAAGCACCAATTTTGGAAACTGTAAGAGAAACTAATAGTAACCGTACTCAGGGCATGTACGATGGTTATCAATAGTGGTCTCTTAACGTTGCTAATTAGGAATACTTATTGACATGGAAGAAAGAGAAAGAGGAGAGACAAAACATCGTTGTTATGCATGACAACGGCTTAACAACGACTCTTAATCACTATAATATGAAAATATGGTTGCATGAGGATAAAAAATGGAAAGAATATTAACAGATGGAATTTTTTTGAGTTAATGTTTAGAGCCTTTGTCGTCTCAACTATTGTAAAGACAGGGTCTCTAAATAATCTTGTATTGTTTAAGAGACCATACTCGTCTCTACCATTGAAAATGCCCTCATGCTATCATGCATGGCCATGGGAGGCAATTTATTTGTCCGTTTCTAATTGTACAATAGTGCATGCCATGCTAATAAATACATTACAGATAATTACAAGATGTCACTTGTTGGCGGTATGGCATGAGGCCCTTTGACCGAACCTGCCGAAACCATGCGAACAGTGGGGATTCGAGTCCGAGACGTCAAGGTTGGTCAGGGCAAAGCCCCCCCTGGCGAAGACTACGGAACAAGGACGGCGAGAGGCGGGGAATCATGCGGGTACCTCGCCAAGCCAGAGGCCTCTTGGGTGAAGGGTGCAGGGCGAAGGGTATATGCTGAAGGGAGACGACTTCGTCATAGCAAGTTCGCCTCCGCGAGGATCGAAGAAACCATTCCGGCCCATCAAGCCTAGAGGCTATTGGGCCGACGGTTGCCTGATGGCCCATCACGGGTCCATGAACCTCAATTACGCTATGTACCCATGTAAATGTCCCTTTCATAAGGGCAACCATGTAAATTCCCCTGTATAACCAAAACCCTAGTAGTAAAAACCTGTAATGGGGTTATAAATAGCCTCATAGGGCCATGTAATAGGGGATCCCAAGAAAAATTCTCAATTTAATACACTTTACTTCTTTTCCAACTATCGTTGAGTGACCACGTCTTTCGACGTATGCAGTTGTCGCTTCGATAACAGCTGGCGCCGACCGTGGGGACCTCTGAGCGAAACCACTGAGAACGAATGCCACCGAAGAGGGTCGTGAAGGAGAAGGTTACCAGGCAAAAGGAAAGCGAAGCTGGGGGGAGATGGCCGCCGAAGAGGGAGTAGAGCCTTCGGCGCCCGTCGCTGAAGATGGAGGAGAGCCGTCTGCCTCCGCACCTGCACCATCACTACCGTCTTCGGCTCCTGCCGTCTCTGAGCAGGTGCCGAACCCGGCTGACATGGTGAAGGCAGCCGTGGCGGCAAGGGCACTCCAGACAAGCCAGCTGCTGGTGCCCCGAGCCGCCCCGTCGCAGCCGGCGACGGCCTCGACTGCGCTCGCCGCTGTACAAATCAACCCTGACCCTGAAACATAGGTCGAAGTCGACATGGAAGCCATGCGACAGAACATGACGCGCCTCCAGGACATGCTCCGGCAGATGCAAGAACAGCAGCAAGCGTACGAAGCGGCGAGGCGGGCCAAGGCCGTTTCGGCCCCAATCCTCCAGTATTCGGCGGGTTATGTCCCACCCCAAGTCTATCCGCAAGCACCGATCCAGCCCCTTCCGGCACAAGCCATGCAAGTGCCAGTATACTTCGCCGGGCAGCCTTCGACCGCGGCGGTCCATCCGGCCCCTCATCCGCTGCAAGTTCAGCCGGTCGCTGCCCAAGCACACTCTCAGCTGTCGGGCCAAGTGTCACAAGCAATGGCAGAAGGGGCTTCGGCTCTACAAGCGCAGCTTCAAGCTTTCCTCCAACAAATCAGCCAACTCCACAATATTTCAAGTACAGCCCCTTCGGCCCAGCCGGAGGGGAATTCAAGTCAAGGTGCGCCTAGTTGGTTGCCGTCGAACCAGTCGGGTCTGGGGGCTTCGCCTTGGAGTCAAGGACCACAGTTCGACTTCATCAATGCTGCTCCGGCACCAACCGCTCGACCACAAGCACCAACACCGGGCTTCGGGGCAAACCAAGCACCAAACCAGTCCGCCATGGCGTGGCCCCACCCTACATTCGACTTATCCATGGCGGCTCACCAAGCACCACCAATCGGAGCCGAGCAGCCGAATTCCATGGCTCAACCACACGCGCAAGCCGTGACTTCGCCCTTCGCCACGCCGTACCCACAGCAAGGCGCCGTGAACAGGGCAGGGGGTGAAAAGGGGCTACCACTGAGTGGGGGAATCAAGACCCGTCCAATCCCACCCTAGTTCAAGTTCCCACTTGTCCCACGCTACTCAGGCGAAACTGACCCAAAGGAATTCCTCTCCATTTACGAGTCCGCGATCGAAGCGGCTCATGGTGACAAAAATACCAAGGCAAAGGTAATACATCTCGCTCTAGACGGCATCGCCCGTTCTTGGTACTTTAATTTACCAGCCAATAGCATTTACTCATGGGAGCAATTGCGCGATGTCTTTGTCCTAAACTTTCGAGGCACTTATGAGAAACCAAAGACGCAGCAGCATCTACTCAGCATTCGCCAGAGGCCGGGGGAATCGATAAGGGAGTACATGCGTCGCTTCTCGCAAGCCCGGTGCCAAGTGCAAGACATAACCGAGGCGTCTGTCATAAACGCCGCTTCGGCCAGGCTACTCGAGGGCGAACTCACAAGGAAGATCGCCAACAAAGAGCCGCAGACGCTTGAGCACCTGCTTCACATCATTGACGGGTACGCAAGGGGCGAAGAGGACTCCAAGCGACGGCAATCAATTCAAGCTGAGTATGATAAGGCCTCCGTCACCGCTGCCCAAGCCCAAGCACAGCCTCAGGTCGCTGAACCACCTCCTCTTGCTATTCGCCAGCCCCAAATGGCGATCCAAGGACAACCGCCAAGGCAAAGCCAAGCCCCCATGACCTGGAGGAAGTTCAGAACCGACCGAGCGGGCAAGGTTGTGATGGCTGTCGAAAAAGTTCAAGCCCTCCGCAACGAGTTCGACGCCCAGCAAGCAAGCAACCATCAGCAGCCTATCCGCAAGAAGGTCCGAAAAGACCTCTACTGCGCCTTCCACGGATGCTCTTCACACACCACGGAGCAATGCCGAAACATTCGGCAACGTGGCAACACGCAAGATTCAAGGCCGCAGCAGGGAGAGGTCGAACCGCCTCGCGAAGCCGTCCAAGAGCAGGCACCCTCGGCCGAGCAACGCCAAGATGCGCAGCGGAGAGTAATCCAAGTGATCACAAGGGCCGACCCGTCGAGCCAGCCGTCGAAACGGCAAAAGAAGATGCAGATCCGAACGGTCCACAACATCACTTCAGCGGGCGAAGGGGCCCTGCAGTATCTGAACCAGCTAATTTCCTTTGGGCCGGAAGATGCTGAAGGAGTGGTATTCCCGCATCAAGATCCTCTGGTGATCTCAGCCGAGATAGCTGGTTTCGAAGTCCGGTGAATCCTGGTCAACGGGGGGAGTTCGGCCGATGTCATCTTCGCCGAAGCATATGCCAAGATGGGGTTACCCACCCTGGCCCTTACCCCAGCATCGGCCTCTCTCCGTGGTTTCGGCGGAGAAGCAGTTCAAGTTCTAGGCCAAGCTCAGTTGCTGGTAGTTTTCGGCACAGGGGAAAACAGACGCGAAGAGCAAGTATTGTTCAACGTTGTCGACATCCCGTACAACTACAACGCCATCTTCGGCCGTGCGACCTTGAACAAGTTCGAAGCCATTTCTCACCACAATTATCTTAAGCTCAAGATGCCTGGCCCGGCAGGAGTGATCGTGGTCAAGGGGCTTCAGCCTTCGGCCGCCTCAAAAGGCGATCTGGCCATAATCAATAGAGCAGTGCATAATGTCGAGGCCGAACCACATGACCGGGCGAAGCATGCGCCAAAGCCCGCCCCTCACGGCAAGATAATCAAGGTACAGATTGATGACGCCGATCCCACAAAGCTCATATCGTTGGGGAGCGACATGGGCGAAGAAGAGGCTGCAAATATCCTAAAGGTACTCAAGAAAAACATTGATATCTTCGCCTGGGGCCCGGATGAGGTGGGAGGTGTTTCGTCAGATCTCATCATGCATCACCTGGCAGTCAAGCCGGATGCCAAGCCAAGGAAACAGAAGCTACGCAGGATGTCCGCTGATCGCCAAGAAGTAGCAAAACCAAAGTCCAAAAATTGCTCAAGGCTGGGGTCATCCAAGAGATCGACCATCCTGAGTGGCTGGCGAATCCAGTGCTAGTATGGAAATCAAACGGCAAATGGCACATATGCGTCGATTTCACAGACCTGAACAAGGCATGTCCAAAGGACGATTTCCCCTTGCCACGGATCGACCAACTCGTGGATTCGACAGCCGACTGCGAACTCATGAGCTTCCTGGATGTATACTCCGGCTATCACCAGATCCACATGAACCCGGCCGACATCCCCAAGACAGCTTTCATCACACCATTCGGCACCTTTTGTCACCTCAGGATGCCTTTCGGCCTGAGGAACACCGGAGCAACCTTCGCCAGGCTGGTGTACAAGGTCCTTTACAAGCAGTTGGGGCAAAATGTGGAAGCTTATGTCGACGATATCGTCGTAAAAAGCCGCAAGGCTTTCGACCACGCATCCGACCTGCAGGAGACCTTCGACAACTTACGCGCGGCGGGTATGAAACTGAATCCTGAGAAGTGTGTTTTTGGTGTTCGCGCGGGCAAGTTGTTGGGTTTCCTTGTTTCTGAAAGAGGCATCGAGGCGAACCCAGAGAAAATCGATGCCTTCAACAAATGAAGCCTCCGTCGAGCGTACGTGGAGTACAAAAGCTCGCAAGCCGAATTGCGGCACTGAGTCGATTCCTCTCAAAGGCAGCCGAAAGAGGTTTGCCCTTCTTCAAGACTCTCCGGGGTGCGGGAAAATTCACCTAGACTCCCGAATGCCAAGCAGCGTTCGACGAGCTAAAGCAATATTTGCAAAGCCCGCCTGCTCTGATCAGCCCAACACCAGGAAGCGAACTGCTACTATACCTGGCGGCTTCGCCAATGGCAGTGAGTGCTGCTCTCGTCCAAGAAACAGAATCAGGCCAGAAACCGGTCTATTTTGTCTCCGAAGCATTGCAAGGAGCGAAAACAAGATACATTGAAATGGAAAAGCTTGCTTACGCCCTGGTGATGGCTTCGCGCAAGCTTAAACATTACTTTCAGGCCCACAAAGTCATAGTGTCATCGCAGTACCCTTTGGGCGAAATACTCCGAGGCAAGGAAGTTACTGGCCGGCTCAGCAAGTGGGCAGCAGAGCTATCCCCTTTCGATTTGCATTTCGTTGCCCGCACTGCTGTCAAGTCCCAAGTGCTAGCTGACTTCGTGGCCGAATGGACACCAGCATTCGCCCTTGAGCCCGAGCCCGTCGAACAACCCTGGGTGATGTACTCCGACGGCTCGTGGTCGCACAAGGGGGCGGGCGTTGCAGCAGTACTCACTTCGCCAAGTGGCGTGCCGATTCGGTATGCCGCAAGGCTGCAGTTCGACACAACCAATAATGCGGCAGAATACGAAGCCATCCTCCTGGGCCTAAACAAGGCGAAAGCATTGGGGGTTCGACGCTTGCTAATCCGAACTGACTCCAAGCTGGTGGCAGGCCATGTCGACAAGTCCTTTGAGGCAAAAGAAGAAGGAATGAAGAGGTATTTGGAGGTTGTTCGGTCTATGGAAAAGTGCTTCGCCGGCATAACAGTCGAACATTTACCTAGAGACCAGAACGAGGAAGCAGACGCCTTGGCGAAATCTGCTGCTTGTGGGGGCCCACATTCGCCAGGCATCTTTTTTGAAGTCCTATACGCACCAAGTGTGCCCATGAGCCTGGACATCATGGCAATCGACCAAGCAGAACTGGGCGAAGATCCAGGCGACTGGCGAACCCCGTTTGTGAAATACCTTGAAACTGGCTAGCTTCCGGAGGATGAAGCAGAAGCAAAGCGCCTGCAACTCAGAGCTGCAAAGTACAAGATGGTCTCGGGCCAGCTATATCGCTCCGGGGTGCTTCAACCCTTGCTTCGCTGCATCTCCTTTGCCGAAGGCGAGGAAATGGCGAAGGAAATACACCAGGGGCTCTGTGGCGCACACCAAGCCGCAAGAACAGTTGCCTCTAAAGTGTTTCGGCAAGGAGTATACTGGCCCACCGTGCTAAAAGTCTGTGTTGAGCAAGTCAAGAAGTGCGAAAGCTGTCAACGCCATGGCCGAAGCCAAACTGCGCCCCAATACGAGCTGCAACTCATCGCACCAATCTGGCCCTTCGCCAAATGGGGGTTGGACATCATTGGGCCGTTCCCGGTAGCACGAAACGGGTACAAGTTCGCAATTGTGGCCGTCGAATACTTCTCCAGATGGATTGAGGCCGAACCCCTAGGAGCGATCACTTCGGCAGCAGTATAGAAGTTCGTATGGAAAAACATTGTTTGCCGTTTTAGAGTGCCAAAAGAGTTCATCACATACAACGGCAAGTAGTTCGACTCTGACAAGTTCAGAGAGTTGTGCGAAGGGCTTAACCTAAAAATCAGGTTCGCGTCGGTCGCGCACCCGCAGTCAAATGGGGCGGCCGAACGCACAAATGGTAAGATCCTAGAAGCACTAAAGAAAAGGCTTGAGGAGGCAGCGAAGGGCAAATGGCTAGAGGAAATGCTATCTGTTCTCTGGGCCCTTCGGATGACCCCCACAAGGCCAACCAAGTTCAGCCCGTTCATGCTCCTTTATGGCGATGAGGCAATGACCCCGACAGAGCTAGGGGCTAACTCATCAAGGGTGATGTTCTCTAGGGGCGACGAGGGGTGCGAGGTGTCGCTCGAACTCTTGGAGGGGGTAAGAGTGCAAGCACTCGAACACATGCGCAAGTATGCCACAGGCACTTCGACGACTTACAACAAAAAAGTTCGACCGACGGAGCTGTTGCCTGGTCATCTTGTCCTAAGAAAGAAGGCGAACCCGATAGCTATTGGCAAGCTTGAATCGAAGTGGGAAGGACCGTACCTCATCAAACAAAAGTCCAGGACGGGATCCTTTCGACTGGCGACACTGGAAGGCGAAGAGTTCAACCATTCCTGGAACGCTGCCTCTCTCAAGCGTTTCTATGTCTAGAACGGGTGGCACCCAAATCGCCAACTTGTAAAAATGTACATATTGTTATGTAAGCCTTTCGGCACTATGTAAGCCTTTCGGCACAAAAATGCAAAAAAAAAGACGAAAATGAAAAAAGACAAAAAAAAACTAGATGTAGGGCTATTATCCATCCCGGAGGCCCGAACCAGTATAAAATCTTTGTGTCTTTCGCCTTTTAAATTTGTGTGATTGATAATTTGTGGAAAAACCCTAAGGCAAACGCCTGATCAGCGAAAATGCCGGGGGGGCGAAACGAATCGGCCGAAGCATTACTCGCCGAACGTTGAAACCGCAACAGCTTGTTTCAGGGAACAACTAACCGAACACTGTTGTACTCGATCAATGTGAAAACACAAGCGCTTCTTTTAGTGCGGAATACCACAGATCGACAACGGAAGTCGAAAGCTGAAAAGTCAGCATACCTATTTCGCTATTATACGCAAAGGGGCCGACATGTTTCGACCTAACGAAAGCACGAAAGGTGACAATGCGAAAACAGTAAAAAGGAAATAAAACACATCTTTATTAATTTTGGAAAAATAGTCAAAGGTTACAGCCATTCAACATGGTACAAGTAAAAGAAAGAGCAATGGCCTTACAGCCCAGCTTACAGATAAATTACATCTTCGCCCCCACAATCATTCTCTCTCTCTTAGGGATGATTGGGCGAACTAGGTTCCTCATCACTGCTAATATTATACACGGCCCTAAGAGGAGAAGGGGGCGAAACACAGACTAAACTGTAACGACGCTGGGAGATCGCCTCCTGCCGATCAGTCTTCTGATGGTTTCACCAAAAGCGAGCCATATCCTCCAAACGTCTTGTATGAACAAGATCGTAATCTTCTAAGGTTCGCCCGGGGTGCGCCCGTAACTAGCCGGCAACCTTAAAAACCTTATAGTTGTGGCCGTTTATCACCATTTCGCGATAAACAGGCCGAAATGGGCATCGCACCTTCGGCAAACCCTTCAACGCCACAAATTTCTCGTTTTTGCTTCGCCAATCCCCAGAGGGGGGCCGAATACACAATTTTTGCCGAAGAACCTGCTAAACAGTGCAGAAAAGGCAAAAGATAGTTCGTATAGTAAGAATAGGCGAAACAAGAGCAAATGTTACATAATACGAAAATGGCGTAATCATACATGCCGAAGGCATTGACCATAAAAAGTGGCATATATTCCAAATACCCAAAGGACCTTTTTCGGCTACAATAAGGAGGGTAGGAGGCCGAATGTACATTGTTCGCCTTTCTCGGCAAACGCAAAAAGAAGAAAAACTTCAAAAATCTAGGAAAAGGGCGGAGGGCCTCACACCTCTAGGTGATCCTGGGCATCGCCTCCACCCCCTCCACCCGCTGCGTCCTCCTCTTCGCCCCGGTCTGTCGCCTCTGCCTTCGCCAGTTGCTCCAAAAGGTGCGCCTTGGCGGTGGATCGGCCGTCCTTCTGCCAGAACTGCTTTCGCCACGCACGGAGCGTGGGCGAAACGTTCTGAGCACTAACCTCCCAGTCCCCTTTCGTATAATTGGGAAACTCGGCGACGTGCTCACAGCCGAACTGCTGCAGAAGGCCAAAAGTGAAGGCCGCCGATACGCGCGCACAGCAATCACCGTACGCAGTGGCGCAGTCCGAAATGGAACCACCAGCCTGTTGGGTCCACTTCGAGAAGTCGAAGGCTGAGGCGTCTTCGGCAGGGACTCCTCGCACCCTTGCGCCCATGTCAGAAAGGGCAAGGCGGAGCGTTTGGCACGCTGTTCTCGCGGACTCGATAGCTTTTGCCATCTCCCGCGAAAACCGTTGCGACTCCTTCGCAGCGCTCGCCTCGGCCTTGCTGACCTTCAGACGAAGAGCTTCCATCTTCGGCTCAGTACAGTTGTAATAGTCGGTCAGCATGGCGGAGTGGGCCTTTTCTCGCTCCAATTCGGCAGTGAGGCGATCGACCTCAGCCCTAACCTCTTTTTCCTTCTCCAATTCGGATTGGAGTCGCTTGTTCTCGGCCTTCGCCTCCTTGAGGGTGTTGGCGAGGGCCTCCATCTCCAAGCTCTTGCGGCCTATTTCGTCATCTTTGGCCCGAAGACGGTTCCGAAATCCGTCAAGATGAGCCCGCACGGTTCGCTCCGTCGAACAGTGGGCCGCAAGAATCTGAATGCAAGATAAGAGCGGATGAAGAGAACAAACGTTAATCATGGAACTTGTAAAAAAAAGAGAGAGGAGAGGAAAATCAAAAAGAGAGCAAAAAAATGTATCCGAACTGCCAAGCTTTTTATAGCAGAACACCCCTCGTCGAACTCATTTAACTCGGTGAATAGGCTCGAGGTGATGGCGGGTAGAACAAGATTGCTTACTCCCTTGACGAAGGGAATAAGATCAGCCCGGGTCTCGAAATCGCCAGGGGCGAAGTGGGGCGCCGCGAGGGAGTACTTCGAGGTAGATGTTTCGACGGCAACCCCCTTCCCCTTCGCCTTGACTAGCAGCGAAACGACTGGCTGACGAAGAGGGCTTCCGAAAACCCTCACCGCAGCCGTGATGACCCGATCGGCGGAAGCTGAGGCCCGGCAGCGGTACTGCCACCCGCCCCACCAGCGTCGAGTGGAAGAATGGGGGCGGTCGAAAGGTCCAAGCTTCGGCCAGCGGGCGAAGTCGTGGTTTCGTCAGAAGACTCGTCGTCGCTGAAAACGCGAGCAATATCGACGAGTCCTCTCTTTTTGGAGATCTTTTTAACCGGTCCCCCCCTTCGCCGCCTTGCCTGCTGAAAAGGCAACCAACGCCTTTGCCCCCTCCAAATCCTTACAACGAAGGGGGGAGCTGTTTGACTCCACCCCAGTCTCGTTGTGCCCTGGACTTGGAGTAGGAGTGTAGCCAGGGGTCTCGACGCGGTTTTCGACCGCCTCATCTGTGGCCTTTTTGGCCACGACCTCGACCTCCTCTTCTTCCTCCCCTTCCTCCTCGCCGTCACGCCCTTCGACATCGTCCTTGTCGTCGGCGTCAGAATCAGAGGAAATAGGGACCCTTCGCTTTCTAGGGGCAAGCTTCACTTGTCCGCGCGTCCGCTTCCGCGAAGGTCCTGCATCATCGTCGGCCTTGTGAGGATTCGCCCGGGAAGGCAATTCGCTGATGTAAACCCAGTTCGCCTGGCCGGCTGCCTATCGTGTCAGCAGCTGGCTATACTCGACAACCGACACGTCGCCGATCATCTTACGGGCTTCGGCGTCAGCCTGGTCGAGGGTCAACACTGCAAAATTAAAGGATGTAGCTACATTAAGCACCAAACAAAACAAAATAGCGAAGCATAGGAGTGCATAGCGAAAGTGCAGTCTTACCGTTCGTCCCATCAGGGAGAACCAGCTTCGGCAAACCATTGACCTCTTCGCCTTGGTCAACTACGACACGCCATGACTGGGAGAGGGGAAAGATGCGAAGCATACAGAATTCCTCCACCAAGTCATGGCAGCTAAGGCGGGAGCAAACCTTACGCAGCAGAGTGAACCACGCCTCCATAGCGCCGTCCACGGCGATCTTGGGCTTTCGGTTCGGCGCGATCGCCCTGCGCCGGCACCGGAGGGCCTTCGCTGACTCCGAACCAGCCTCGAAGGGGAAGGTGTGGTAAAACCACCTCGCCATCCAATGGGGGTCCCACTTCGACATGGCGGCATTCACCGGCCAGAGATCAGAACGCTCGGGGCGAACGTTAAAGTTCACGCTCCCGAACACGGTTTTCTTCGTCTCGGCTGGGGTAATCACTGTCTTCGAATTTACGGTGGCAACGAATATGGCACCGAAGAGTTCGGCGCTAGGCTCAAACCCGGAGGTCCGGCACGCCCAGTCGAAGATAGCAATCCGGACCAGCGCCGACGGGCTCAACTGCCGGAGCTCCACCTGGAAAAGATGAAGGATATCTGGCAACAACGCGTTGCACGGAAACCGGAGCCCCGCCTCAAAAAACACGACGAACACCACCGTCCGGTTGTCGACGGGCTTCGGTACAACGGCTTTCCCCGGGGCGAAAGCCTGTCCCTCGACCAGCGCACCACAACTGACCAGTTTCGCCAACTCGCCGTCGTCTATGAGGGAAACCCCCAAATAGGCAGTGGTGTCGTCATCAATCCGGCCGGGGTCGGGCCCTTTCGCCGAAGAGGGGTTAGGCTTGCGGGGGCCATGGCGAAGGGCGTGTGCAATGGCGAACAGAGAAAGCGTGCGAAAGGTTTGAAGGGCCAAAGGGCGCCGTAAGAGGAAGAACGGGGGAGAAAAGCGTGCGCGGTGAAAATGACAAGTGTGGCGGTGAAAAGAAAATGAGGGGGAGAATATATAGCCCACCCAGGCGACGGTTCGCCTACCCACCAGTAGTAAAGCGCCACGTGTCGCGAGGGTAGGCGAAACGGTAAATTCCCATCGTCCAAGCTGCACAGTAAAACGCCCACGAAGGGAAGGCCCATTACTGTTCCTTTCGGCCCGGGAAAAATAGAAAATAACATACCGCCGTTCGCAAGAGGCAAAGAGCAGCAAAACAATACCAGCCACACAGACATCAAACTCTATTTGCAGGAACATTGTAGGTTTCGGCAGGAGCATCGGTCGAAAGGGGACGCCACATATCATACTACATGGATTGCACGGTCTCGGTCGAAGCTCCTATCTCACCCTTGCCCGTGAGAGGCTTGTTGGCGGTATGGCATGAGACCCTTCGACCGAACCTGCCGAAACCATGCGAACAGTGGGGATTCGAGCCCGAGACGTCAAGGTTGGTCAGGGCGAAGCCCCCCCATGGCGAAGACTATGGAACAAGGACGACGAGAGGCGGGGAATCACGCGGGTACCTCGCCAAGCCAAAGGCCTCTTGGGCGAAGGGTGCAGGGAGAAGGGTATATGCTGAAGGGAGACGACTTCGTCATAGCAAGTTTGCCCTCGCGAGGATCGAAGAAGCCATTCCGGCCCATCAAGCCTAAAGGCTATTGGGCCGACGGTCGCCTGACGGCCCATCACGGGCCCATGAACCTCAATTACGCTATGTACCCATGTAAATGTCCCTTTCATAAGGGCAACCATGTAAATTCTCCTGTATAACCAAAACCCTAGTAGTAAGAATCTGTAATGGGGTTATAAATAGCCTCATAGGGCCATGTAATAGGGGGATCCCAAGAAAAATTCTCAATTTAATACACTTTACTTCTTTTCCAACTACCGTTGAGTGACCACGTCTTTCGATGTATGCAGTTGTCACTTCGACAACACCACTAATAGTCTAAAAGAGTATAAAGATGGAGGGAGGAAACAAACAAATATACCAGATGATCCATCACCTTTGCTCTATAGACATAGGAATTATTATATTAATTAGAATATCGTAGATTGGTCGATTTGGTTCAGCATGGTTACAATTTCAATATTTTTCTACAACAAAATATGAAAGAATATATATTATTACGTGAAAAAATTATAGCGATGCTAACCATGCAATCTGCACGGGCCACCAAGTCTACTCTTATGGCCTAGAAATTCTCACATTAATCGAAAAAAAACAAGGTTGTCAGGATCGGGATTCCTAGGTAGTATCGTTTTACTCAAAGTAGAATCGTATTGTAGGATCGTATCGTAGTATCTGGATACTATGATTTTTTTTAAGTTTAATTAATATTTACATTAGTTACATATAGCCATTCTATATAAAAAAATGTAGTAATAATATATGTCATGCAAATAGAGACATTTATCTAGAGAAACCACATTGGTTTTGATATATTTAACTGATTTTTATATAAACTTGAGCATATTTATTTACATTATTTTCAAACCATCGTATTTTAAATAATATTTTGTAGTATCATAGGGATCGTAGAATGGGATACCACCTAAGATTTTGTAGGATCGTGTAGTAATAAATAGTAGGATCGAGATACTATACAAATTAGGATACTAGGTGGGATCGGTATCATTTCGACTTGGTAGGATGGTAGTATCGTAAGATACGAGGATACGAATCGGGATATTGACAACCTTGGAAAAAATAAAAATAGAGTCCATATAGAAATATAATTTAAAAATAGCAAAAATTCAGAATTAAAGTAAGGAATATTGAAAGAGGAGATTAGAGTCCATACAAGTATATAGTTTAGCACTAATTAATTATAATTCGGAATTAAAAATTAGGAAAATTAAAATAGAAGTCAGAGTCCACATTAAAATATAATTTACAATAACTAAAATTCAAATTAAGAAAAGCAAGATTGGGAGAAGAGTCTAGAGTCCATATAGAAATACAATTTATAAATAACTAAAATTCAGAATTAAAAAATTAGAAATATTAGACAAAAAAATCTAGAGTCCATATAGGAATACAATTTATAAATAACTAAAATTCGAAATTAAAAAATACAAAGTATTGAAAAATGAAGTTAGAGTCCATATATAAATACAATTAGAAATAATGTATTGGGAATTAGAAAATAGAAATGTTGAAAGAAGAGTCTAGAGTAAATATAGGAATATAGAACTAACTGAAAGTCAGAATTAAAAAATAAGAAAAATTAAAAGTAGAGTTTAGATTCCATATAGAAATACAATATAGAACAACAAAATACAACATTTTAAAAATAAGCAAGATTGGGATAAGAGTCTAGCGTCCATATAGAAATGCAATTTATAAATATCTGAAATTTAGAATTAACAAATAAGGAATATTGGAAAAATAGTCTAGAGTCCATATAGGAATACAATTTATAAATAACTAAAATTTAAAAAATAAGAAATATTGGAAACAAATCTAGAGTCCATATAGGAATACAATCTAACAATAACGGAAATTCAAAATTATAAAATAAGGAATGCTGAAAGAAGAGTTTAGAGTACACATAGAAACACAATTTACAAATAACTAAAATTCGGAATTAAGAAAAATGAATATGGGAAGAAGAGTCCAGAGTTCATAAAGGAACAAAATTTATCAATAATGAAATTCGGAATTAAAATATTAAAAATATTGAAAGATGAGTCTATAGTTCATATAGAAATACAATTTATATATAACTAAAATTTAAAATTAAAATAATTAATAACTATTACGTATATACAATACAATATGAATATCACACAGTTGTTAGTTTGATCAAGAATTTAAATTATGTTACCATTTTAATATATTTAATAAAATGCAAATATATTTAAGCTATTATATGAGAAAAATATAACGGTGCTAGCCGCGCAATCTGTGCAGGCCACCATGCTAGTTATTAATTACTATAGCTCCCTTCGGATGAAGCTACTGACCAGATCTGATGTGCTTGTTTGACATTGTTTGATTGCATGGTTATTTGTTAGCTATACCAACCGACCAGAGCAAGTCCTCTTACCTCAATGTCAAATGAAAATTTTATGAGTCACGACCGAACCAAATAGTCATTGTTTTGTTTGCAATTCGCGTCAACTCTGGTAACTTGGCATTTAATTAGAACCTATGAAATATACCAAGAGTACTTGCTCTGGAGGGGTTTTAAAATCTCGAAGGGTTATCCTTATTTGTATGTCACTCTAATGCTTATGAAAATTTTTAAAAAGATGTATTAATATGTGATATATCACTCCATAAATATACAACTTAAAATTCAACTTATATGTCTCAAATTGGTTTTTTTATCATTGTGATAGAAGAACTTTTAAGTTGTATGTTTGTAGAGTGATATATCACATGTTAATATATCTTCTCAGTTTTTTTCATAAATATTTGAGTGACATGCAAACAGCTAGAAGACATCTCCTCGAGAGTTTAAAATCCACTCTCTTAACAAGGGGCACACTAATCATTTCTCCTACTACTAATTTATCTGATAATTGCTAAAATTAAATTCTTTATAAGATGGAGTTAGCAAAATTAACATATACCGCATTTAACACAACCCAGAAAACCGAATACCGGTCGTAATTTTTCTACCTCCGTCTTAAATAGAAAAAAGAACGATCTAATATTAAATAATTAGAAGGGGTGAGGCTCGAATCCAGACTGCTAGCCCATCACCTTATGAAGCTAGCCGGAAGATCTCTAGACGTTTATCCCTCCGTCTGAAATAGGATGAGCTATGCACTGACATCATCGTTAAATTTTGTTGGAGTACGTCTTGTAGATAATGGTCACAGTTTATCGTGTTTAATTCATTACCACCGCATATATAGCATACACATCGTAGTAACTATTACAATTAACAATCTTGATTATTAAACTTACAGTACACACTGTAGTACGTATACACTACAGTACACATGTAAATGAACACTGTATAGTACGCAGGTGAAACACACACTGCTGATCAATTTACAGAGCGCGAGATTTATTTAGAGATCATACTAGCTAGAGCTAGTTGTAGGCAAATCGTATGAGTTGAGAGACGAGCGCCATTGCAAGGTAGCGACAAGCTACTAACTAATAATCGGCGGAGACGGCGGCCGGAACAAACGGGGTGGCGCAGAGCAGCAGCGGCGAGTGGCGGCGCACGCCGAGGCCCGGCGCGTCCTCCATGTCAACCTCCTTGACACCCACCGGGAGCGACCAATCGAAGTGGTAGAGCATGGCAACTAGCGCGAGCTCCATACTAGCGAGGCCATAGTTGAAGCCAGGGCACATCCTCCTACCAGAACCGAATAGGATGAACTCGTAGCTGCCACCCATGAAATCGATAGCACCGTCGTCGAACCGTTCTGGCTTAAACTCCTCAGCATCATCCCAGTACTTAGGGTCTCGACCAATAGCCCACACGTTAACGATGACACGTGATTTGGCTGAGATCGTGTACCCATCCAGCTCACACGTGTCGATGCTCTCCCGCGGCACCAGCAACGGTGCCGGTGGATGCAGCCGGAGCGCCTCCTTGATCACCAGCTTCAGGTACCTCAGGTTGCTTGCCTGCAGGTCGGCCTCCGTCACCACCGCCTTCCCACGGAACGCCTCTCGGACCTGCCCCTGCAACTTCTTCATCACCGTCGGGTTCCGCATCAGCTCCGACATCGCCCACTCCAACGCTGACGCCGACTTCCCCGTCCCGCCGGCGAACATGTCCTGCACGTCAAGTACATATCATATGTATTACAATGATGCGTGGAGTAGTAACGCTCTTGCCTTCATGCACATGCGATCAAAGTATAGGGTTACCAAAATGATGGCCTTGATTTTGTTGTCGTCGAGGTGGAAGCCGAAGCCGCCTTTCTCCTGCAAGGCGATGAGCACGTCGCCGAGGTTCTCGTCGGCGTTCTGACCAGCGGCGGCGCCGCCGTTGTTCTTGTTCCTGATCTTGTCGCCGATGCGCCTCTCGTCGATGATCTCCTGCAGGATGGCGTCGACCGTGTTGTGGATGCCCCGGAGGCTGCGCTTCATGCCGGTGACCGCGGCGAGCGCGGTGGTCCACGTCGGGAAGAGGTCGGGGATTTTGAAGCCCTTGATGGCGGCCATGAACTCCGGCGCGCTCTTCCGCTTCCTCCCGAACGCCGCGCGCGCACGATGTCGTTGGTCGTGCTGTGGAACAGAACGCTCAGGTTCACCGGCGGCGTCGCCGCCGCCCCCGCGGCGCGGATCTCCTCCACCCGCGCCGACACCTCGTCCTCCCTGATGTGGCGGAAGGAGAGGACGCACTTGGGGCTGAGGATCTCGGCGGCGCAAAGCTGGCGGAGCTTGCGCCAGTAGTCGCCGGAGGGGGAGAAGAGGATGTCGGCCCAGCCGTAGCCGACGATCTCGCCGGCGAGGAGCCTGGGCCTGGTGGCGAAGTTGGCGTCGTGGGCCTTGAGCACCGCGCGCGCCGCCCCCCTCGACGACGCCACCACCACCGGCGTCTCGCCGAGCCGCAGCATCATCAGCGGGCCGTGCACGCCGGCCAGGTCCCGCAGCGCGCGGTGCGGCAGCGCGTTCACGAGGTGGTGCATGCTGCCGATCACCGGCAGCCTCCATGGCCCCGGCGGCGTTCTCGGCCGCCGCCCCATGGTGGCGGCCACCTTCACCAGCTGCAGCAGCGCCACGGCGGCGACGCAGAGCAGCAGCGACTGGAGGAAGAAGAAGAA
The DNA here is from genome assembly GCA_000338895.3 of Oryza meridionalis. Taxonomy (NCBI): domain Eukaryota; kingdom Viridiplantae; phylum Streptophyta; class Magnoliopsida; order Poales; family Poaceae; genus Oryza; species Oryza meridionalis. The sequence goes on along the minus strand of CM002526.2, from coordinate 34,632,355 downwards.
CTCGTCCATGGCTTAGCTAAAGCTAACTAATTAAGCTAATTAACTAGCTAGTTATAGCTGCTAATTAAGCTGATTAATCTTACAGCAGCTAGGGCTAGCTAGCTTGTACAGCTTTTAGTGCAGTGCTGATGAGTGATGAGTTAATTGGACACGACTACCGGTTGGCCGTCCGATCGGGAGGGGTGAAATCGGGCGCTGACGTCGTGCGTCCGATTTACGTGCAAACTTATTTTAAACTAATTTTTCTCTTAAATTACTTATTCAAATCATGATCCGATTATACTATTAAATTCATTGCAATTAAATCTTCAAAACAAGACCACACATGGATATATTCCGACGAATTTATTTTTACCTAATTATTGAATTATTTTTAAATGTTACACGATGTTCCACCACGTATATCGGAATTGTTGCACTAAGTAGATCGAAAATGTTTCACTCGTTTAAATCGGGTGTTGTTTCACCTTATATAAAAATAATGTTTCAGCAAATAGTGAAAGACTGTTTCAGTTCACTGCAACATTTGATCCATACATAGTGAAACATTATAAGTATACTAGGTGAAACATTTTTCGGTGGAACAAAAAATGAAACGAATTCCCTTAATAGGGGGTTTCCAAAATATGTGGGTTTTTTGTTGCAATGAAATGTTTTAGTCCACTGCAACATTAGATCTATATATAGTGAAACATTATGAGTACACTAGGTGAAATATTTTTGATGGACAAAAAAAGAAATAAATTTCCTTAATAGAGAATTTCCAAAATATGTGAGTGATTTGTTGCAATAACGCGTTCTATAATATCAAAATCCACTGCAACATTTGATCCGTATATAGTGAAACATCACGAGTACACTAGCTGAAACATCGTAAAACTACTGGTTGAAACATCTAAAGAACCATATGCAGCATTTTAAAAAAATATCAATAAAAAGCTAAAATATTTTTTTTGTCAAAATATAATCATGTGTGGTCTTGTTATAAAGATTTAATTGCAACGAATACAACGGCGTAATCGGATCCTAGATTGGATAATTAGTTTAGGTGAAAAATCGTTTTAAAGCTATTTAAAATACTCAGCACGTGGTTCGAGGCGTCCGATTTTTTTTTCAGCCGCTCGGGCGTCCGACGCATAGCATTTCCCGAGTTATTTATATAGGCAAACAAGCTAGGAAGCTAATTAAAGGAGAGGATTGGGCCATGTAATCGCGGATGCGGAGATATAATTTTATGTATTGTGGGACTAGCTTTTTGGTTTGTGAAAAACGTGTGGCCGGTTAGCTAAGCTAATCAAGTATGGTTTCTTCCTCTGTCAAGATGGGATAAAATGGCTAATTAATTAATTCCCACCACAATAATGGTTTAAATCCTAATTAAGGACAAGCTTAACACTTGAGCATGCATGGTTCAAACTCATAGATAGATATAGTCCATGTTTTCATTTGATGACAGCTCCACAGACATGTCATACAATGGTTGCTGACTCTAATCAACTCTCTTTTTTTTTTCACCCTTCTCTTCTCCCGTGTTAGTTTTTTTTAGCCTATATACTACTCCCTCCTTCCCTAAATATTTAACACTGTTGACTTTTTAAAATATATTTGACTGCTCGTTTTATTCAAAAGCTTTTGTTAAATACGTAAAACTATATGTATATATAAAAGTATATTTAACAATAAACCAAATGATAGAAAAAGAATTAATAATTACTTAAATTTTTTGAATAAAACGAATGTTCAAATATATTTAAAAAAGTCAACGGCGTCAAACATTTAGAGCAGGTACAAAAACAGGCTATAAGCCAGCTGTAAACATATTTTAAGAAGATAAATGAGAAGAGAGAAGAGTAGCGGGTTACAGATTTGTAGCCAGCTGTAGCACGAACTCAAAGACACAGTATATGTATGACAGGTGGGACCAGGTATGAATAGTGTAGTATATAATTATTGTATGAATGAGCTATTAGATTAGCTATAAATGAATTGAAGCTAGTAATTGGCTATATCTCACAACGTTTGCCGAGAGTTGATGTTTATTGGAGAGTTGACTCTCCTCTCATCCACATCAACACTCACCTATATTTGACAGGGTCATGTGTGTAGAAGTTCAGTACTGCTCATCTGTCTGTGCTAATATACGGGTTTTGTGTTATATATTCTTTTATTTTTGTTAAACCATTACTCTATATATTCTTTTATATTTTGTACCATTGCTCCCTTTAAACAATTAAAGTAAAATGACTTTTCAGTTCTCTAGAGGGCGTGTGGTATAGATAAAAAGTATTTCCTTCATCCTATAAAAAACCAACCTAGTATGTGACACATTCTAGTCATATGTCCATATTTATAGTACTAGAATATGTCATATTCGGTTCTAGATTTATTTTTTACTAGGCAGATAGAATAGATCTAATGCATTCGCATGTAAGGAAATGGAACAAAGGAAGGCGTCACGAAGACCTTAATGTCCTATTGTCCAATAGCTCAATTTGTCTATGTAATGAAATTAGCAAGTTGGCGCTCTTGATAGTTTGTGCAGCTAGATTTGGTTGTTGTATTATATACGTGGTTGTCAATCTAGTGGCCAAAAAGAAAAAAAAAAGAAAGACCTAATAGACAGGGCAAACCAATCAACATCACTATGAATAATAGGCATAAAAAGGGAAACGAATCCAATTAAGGGATAGATCTTAGGTTAGAACCCTTTGATGTCCAAATTATGGGGTTCACTAGCCTTGTACTATATATTAGTTTGGAAAATAAAGTTGTTGAGTACGTACTTGTATTGTTCAAGTTGTCGAAAACAATGGCCTATATATGTGTATGTAGGAGTATAAATTATAAGATAATTAGTCAGCTATGAATCTGTAGGACGTCCTAAAAAGAAAGGAAATCTAATTGGCCACTACATTGTCAACCATAATACATCACACATGCATGCATCAGTTCATATTTTTAGCTAACTTGACTTTCTCTAAAATAATACTTACTCCGTTTCATAATGTAAGTCTTACATTATAAAACGGAGGGAGTAGTATCTAGCTAGATACTCTGTTCGATATATTGCTAAAAAAATTGTCGCCACAATTTTCGATGGATTTCAATCGGATCATCGAATCATTTTTGCCCAAGGAATTTAACTTATGTACATGCGGGGCAGATCTAGTTCCTTTTGCTGTATTATCCTACTGAATTCAGTGAAATTCTATTAAGAAGTTGCTAGTTGCTACAAATTTATAAAGATGAACCTATAATTCAGTACAGATGATTTGAACCTTCGAAGACATTTTTTTTTATTCCTTGAGAGATCGTCTTGTCGTTTCTAAATCACTAGAAATCATAGAAAAAAAAAAGAATTGTCCCTCTTCCGACGATTTTGTAGCCTTTTGATACCTGTCACAGGCGAAGTCAAGCTTGTACTTTTACTGTTCAAAATAGTGATATCCTATTCCACACTGTAGATTAACATGATCCGTACACGTGGCATATGTTCGATGGGGTCCCATATAATTTTTTTTCCTCGATTTTCTCGTGAAACTAATGGTGCTGGATCGCCGTGCTTGACAGGATAGTTAACCCTACAGCTAATTAGGGTCACCAAAATGATTATCAGGTGATCAATTAGGCAATTAGCGTGCCTTAAGCAGGCATGTTGGACACGAAGTGTGTGTACGTGTACTACTGTGCTTTGATATGAAAAGATTGAATCTTTTTGGGTTGGGGTCAGTGTTTAATCACCAACCGGTGGTTAGATGGGAGCTGGCTAATACCGTTAGTGTACCTGCACTGCACTTGTAGGCCAGCTTGAGATTGCAGTAAACAAAACTGAAGGCAGCTTGATGTTTTGGAACTTCAGTGCATGAATGAGTTCATCTTAACTAAACGTGGAGTACATGTTACTAGGTATTCAGACATGAACAATTATCTTCTCTAGGAAAAAGGCTACTCTCCCGTCCCAAAATAAGTTAACGTAGGTCTTGTTTAGATCCCCTTGTAAAATTTTTCACCCTGTCACATCGAATGTTTGGACATATGCATGAAGTATTAAATATAAATGAAAAAATAATTCATTATACAGATTGCGTGTAAATTGCGAGACAAATCTTTTAAGCCTAGCTAATTGCTCCATGATTTGATAATATGGTGCTACATTAAACATTTGCTAATGACAGATTAATTAGGCTTAATAAATTCATCTCGCGGTTTACATCCGAATTCTGTAATTTGTTTTTGTTATTAGTCTACGTTTAATACTTCAAATGTGTATCCGTATATCCGATGTGACACGCCAAAACTTTACACCGCTGGATCTAAACACAGCCCTACTGCCCTAGTATATGATGTGATATTTTCTACTAAGTACTGTGATCTGTACAGTGCATGATTCGTAGTTTTAAAAAATGTCATATTTCATACTAGCTAGGTTAATTATATTTATTTTGGAATGGAGGGAGTATTAAAGTGTAAAAAACAACATGAATTTGCAATAATTCTACAGACGTATATAACTGAGACATGTCAAATTAAGTTCAGGTGGGGGGGCAGTATTCCTAAGACGATGAACTTCGAATGACTTTTAAGACCATAGGAAAAAAAATAGGGGGGAAAGGATAAACACATGAAAAACAGGTAACTAGAAAACATGAAAACACAAAAACAAATACGTAAGGTAACTAGAAAACATGAAAACACAAAAACAAATACGTACTATTCCTAGAAAAAGCTTGATTCTAGTATAAAATGATCAATATGAAGAATTTGAATAAGTAATTATGAATATTCATGACAGAACATCCCTTTTCTCATTTAAAACAAAAGGTAGAAAAACACGTTTATTCTGAATAGGATGATAAATACGCTGAAAAACCATTGTTTATCATGCCCCCGAATATTAATGTAGTAATCTTCGTTGATTAAAAAACAATTATTTATGGATATTGTCAGTAAAAAGTTTCTCCGTGTCCTGCGAATCTACGAGTTGACACACATGAAAAACAGTACTCCCTCCATCCCATAATATAAGTGATTTTGAGTTTTTGTTTGCATTATTTGACCACTCGCCTTATTCAAAAAATTTGTGCAAATATAAAAAACGATAAGTTGTGCTTAAAGTACTTTGGATAATAAAGTAAGTCAAAAAAATAATAATTTCAATTTTTTTTGAATAAGACGAGTGGTCAAACAGTGCCAGTAAAAACTCAAAATCCCTTGTATTTGGAACGGAGGGAGTAAATTATTTCACTAATAATCAAAACTACACAAAGTGAAATCTTCTATTTAAGGAGTACTTGGGGCGGTTGGGCCTTGAGTATCTGGCATTAGTTCAAGCTAGCCTAGTGGGCTAGTGGCTACAAAGAAACAGGCCTTTCTCACGGCCCAACAAGAGAAATTCTTAGTGTTGGACATGGTGCAGTTGCACTGAACCATTTCAGACTTGCACAGTTTGGACTTTGGTCTTTGGACAGAGTAGAACGGATACGAATGGTTGCGTGTCACTGTGCTTGTCAGTCCGATTTCAGAGTTCAGAAGAATGGGAACGGAGATATTCTCTGTAAACGAATTTCCCATTAATAAGAGCACAAAAACAGAGCATTTCTAATGACCCTTTTTGTTTTCTTTGTGACCATAATACAGCACATATTCCGTTGTCTTTTCTGTTATACCAGCCAACTGCACTACAGTCTACGGCTTGGAGGCAAGCAACCAAGCATTTGCTTCAGAAACTGAAATCTATCAAACCCCATTATTGCTTACAGCCTTGCCACATTCACAGTGGAGGCCACTTCTACAAATGTGTCATATAGGCTTAAGCCACATGTGTAAAAAAAAAATTCTTTTAGAATGTAGGTGGCTTTTTAAGTGGTATTTTCATTTTTTTTTCTACTCCTTTTCTTATTAGCCCCTCATATTTTCTATTTTAGCCCTCATATTTTTCCAATTAATATGTAAGTCAAAAGTTTAACACTCAATGCGCCTTTGCCTGCGGAAGCCACAACTGGTCTTACATGGCACGAGTTCGGAGTCCAAAAGGATTTTTTTTAAAAAAAAAATCACCAAATCTTGGCATAGACCGAAGAAATCACGTGAACACCAACCATGATCTCAGCAAGACCTCCAAACAGAGAGATCAACTGGCCTTCTGAATCGCTACATGGACATGTCAAAGAATCAAGGGACAAGAGAGGCACTAGGTACAATGGCTGCATGCGTTTTCAGATCGCCCAGAAACTGACCTCTGAAATCTGAATTTCGCAGGACAAAACACGGTAGTACAATATGCTGCAGAATTTTAAAGCCTGACGATCCCGTCGCAGGATCACACTTGTGCTAGCAAACACATCACAAACAACCCGATGCTTCCCATCACAACAAAGATTGTACTACCATTCCAGACTGAAGATGAGGGTACATTTTGTTCCTAGGTGTTGCCACTTTTACAGGCACTGTCCTCTCCAATCCTCTAAACAGTAAATCACCTTCACCACCACCACCACCACCACCACACCCCCAGACATATAACTGCAGCAGCTGAATGTCACACTGCACCACAAGATAGTTTCTAGGACCAACATGAAGAGGGGAAAAGAAAAAGGAGAGAAAAAGCTACAAAATTACGAGTCTCTGATGAGAAAATACTCCATCTATGCGGTAAATTCCTTTCTCCATGGATTCTTCTGCAAGAGCTGTCTCTACCACCCAACAGTTAGGAACAGAGCAGTATGTACAAACTAGGCTCCTCTTGTTCTTTTTTTTACTTTTTAATCTCTTGTCTAGAAAGGGATGTTATCGAAGTGATCCGGCGACTGAAAGCCTGAAATGTCGATCAGGCTGGCTGGGCAGCTAGGACCCGGTTGTGATTGTGATCACCTTCATAGGTAACAATCAACATCGAGGGGTCATCGACGCACCTCTCAACATGCTTCCTGGCTGGGCATCCTCTTACACTGCTACACTTATAGTAACCCCTGAAAGATGATGAGCATACGTGAATATTCTTCAGCAATCTCTTCGACAAAAAGAATGAGTAATTTGTATAGGGAAAGGCTGTTAGCTGTAATCTTTCTTGGATTGCAACAGGCATGTTACCAAAATTAGAGTTGTCTTCTTGTAACTACATGTGTGACTGAAGGTATCACCAGCCACATGAGTTGCTTAAAACCAAAACTATAACTTTCTCGAGATCCCAATCTCCCTTTGCTATAACCAGCCTCTAAACAGATGTGGAAAGAAATCTAGCTTGAAACTTACAGCACATAGTATCATGAGCTACAATCATTTATTGCTGTCCAAATTAGAAAACCTTTCTGGTGAATAATTAATGGCATATCATGCATTCTATGAGATGTGCATATACTTAAATCTGCTAAGAACAGAGAAGATAAAAAATTCATGAACAGAAATAATAGCTCAATGTAACCAGGCAGGACCGTTTCCTAACATACTAGTACTGATTACTGAATAATAGTGACAAGTCAGCAAAGCACAAGTGTAGATATCCTGTGCAGTATGAACTAGCAATGGCACCCAATTGTACCAGAAAAAACACCTGGCAACATAATGACTAAATGACTACATGAAATTGAGCATTTAGCTATACCTAGGATGTGGGGATCCTTTTATTGGCTTCTGTCCATACTTCCTCCATGAGAACTCATCAGCTGGAATGTCAGCAACCTTATTACTGATTGCAGGGACTTTGATAGACCTCCTTATCCTCAGCTTCCTGCGATTACATACAAAAGTGACTTAAGAAAAAACATAAGGTCAAGATACTCGTATCAATTTATCACAAAAAGAGAAAAAAAATCCAACCTTTTCTTCGCACAATGACAACGGCTCCCAGTTGTACATCGTCCACTACCATCCTCCCTACCAGTGCACCTCCTCCTCTGCATGAGGCCTAACTCTGGAGTGCTTGACGTCTGTGACCCACTAACTAGCTGGAATGGACGGCTGGAGCGGCTACCATCCAAACTCGCAATACTCCCCTCCATACTCAGAGACGACAAGAATGAACGGGAGGATGATGCCGTGCAATTAGAACTGTCAAACTTGAGATTAACACCCTTACCACCACCATTGCTACCACCCTGTTCACCAAGGCCACTCCTCTTTATCATCTCACTCTGCATCTTCATCTGCTGCATGAGCTGAAACCTCTGGTAGCTCTGGTGCTGCTGGATGAAATGAAGATGCGCCGAAGGCAATGCCGGGTGAGGTGTCCCAGCTGGAGGCGCAACAGACACCGGCTGGATGAGCTGGAGCGGTGGCCCCCGTGATGGCCCATCCGAATCAACCGCAGGGTTATCTAGAAGCAACCTTTTGGGGAATTGGGCAGGGATCCTAACAGGATCCTTTGAAGAAGAGCCCTCCATCTGATGGTACCTCGGAAACAGCTGGAGGCTAGTGATCAGACTCGGGTTAGGTGTCTTGGCTACCGTCGCCGCAGCCAGTGCAGGGCTCTCCAAAAAGAGGTTGCTATCAAAGATAGGCAAGGGCTTCTTGATCTTTCTAACCCGCGCATGGCCCTGGAGGCCATTGCCATTGTTCAGCCTGGATGCCACGGAGCCGAACTTTGCGACAGCCTCTCCCGTAGCCGCCACGAGATCCTTGTTAGGGACAAGCTGGCTATGGGGGCTGGAGAGGAGGGTGAGCACCCTGTGACAGCTCTGCACTGCCTCCCTGTTTGCTTCCTCCATCCCCTCCATGAATCACTCCCCTCCCACCCTACCTGCACACACAAATCAATCACTTCTTGACTCTGATCATACACACAAATCTACCAAGCTCACCACCAAATGCTCTAACCTAGAAATTCTTGAGCCCCAATATGCAACTCTAACACAGGGATCACATCATATCATGAGCATTTTCCATATATAAATAGAAAACAACCAACAAGCAACACATGGGTAGATTTGCTGATAGCCCTAATCATTCCATTACCATATATATATTAAAAAAAACCGGCCACCTCACTGGATGATTTCAAGAAACAGCACCACCTGGGCGATGCAGGGGGGGTAGATTCTCACAATCATGCGGCGCACACGGGTGCCATTTCCGACGAGCTGAGCTAAAATTGGGCACGCGGGCACGCAACATGGCATTCCCGGTGGCCTAATCAATACTACCAAAATTAGGCAACCTGGCATAATCCAAGAACCACCTGAGCCTACAAGAACAGAAAAAAAAAGGAAAAAAACCACCACTCCACTCCACAGCCATGGCCATCACCCCTGCAGCTGCTCCCCCCTAAAACCAATCCCCAAAGCCAACAGAAATTTACTCCCCCATAAACCCCAAACAGCTGCCTCTGCTACAACTCGATCCACGGAAACAAGAAACGAATACGCATGCATGATCCTACCAGCAAAGGGCAAGAACAGCAGAGTCAAAACCTCACCTCGCAGGAGCCAGGGCTGAGACCTGCACCGGTGGAGACGACGACGAGGAGAGGGAGTGGCTGCCTCTCTCTCTCTCTCTCTCTCTCCCTCCCTCGGCTGGTACAAGCAGAGAAGCGCAAGCAGCAGTAGAAGTAGTCCAAGCAAGCGCAAGCAGCACTAGTCCAAGCAAGCCACTGAGTGAACGAAGAAGAAAATAAATAAATGAATAAATAAACAAATTGGTGGGGAAGAGGGTGGGGCCAGTGCAGTGCTCTCGCTTTTTTGCCCCTTCTTTTCTTTATTTTTCTTTTCTCCCTTTGTGCTCTCTGGTATTCCTCCTCGGGCGGATTAAAATAATAAAAATAAATACCGCGAGCGGGTCCACCGAAGTGGACCCCAGGATGATCTGCGCCGTCCATCGCGCCCGTCTCCGTCCTGCGCCTTGGACTTTTTCCTTGTCCTCGATTTTTTTTGTTGAGTTTTTTTTATTTTATTTTTTTTTCCTCTGGGGTGTGGGGTGTGGTGGGCCCGGGGGGCTACGGGCTGCCGTTTCGTCAAAGGTGTGAGCTGTGTCAGACGCCACAGTGGTGGGCGCGGGCCCCACGCATTCTCTGTTTTTCTTTTCTTTTCTTTTCTTTTTTCTTTTTCTTTTTTTTTCTTCTCTCCTTGCTGGGCTCCTGCTCCTCGTCGTGTGCGTTTCCAATGCTGTGGTGGCTGCGTCGTGTGGCGCCTTGTGTGCGCGCGCGTGTCAAACCAGGGTGACGTACAGCAGCGACGATTTCTTTCCGATGCTGTTGTGATGGGAGGAAGGAAATGAACCCTCAAGTCTGAAGTCACGTTGTTTTGTTCGTTTGTCATTTATAGCATAAATCTTTGCTCGGTTGTGATGATCTCTCTTAAGTCACAGTGTTTTGTTCGTATGTAGAGTCCTATTTATAGCATACATATTTGCTCAGATATGATGATATCTTTTAAGCTATAGTGATATGTTTGTATGTAGACTTCATCTATAGCATAAATCTTTGCTCAGTTATGATGATATCTTTTTGAGTCACAATGTTTGATTCATATATATAGCTCATTTATGGCATAAATATTTGTGAGATGATATCTTTCAAGTCACACTATTTTCTTTGTATCTACAGCTCTGAAGTCACTTTGTTTTGTTCGTTTATCATTTATGGCATAAATCTTTGCTCAGTTATGGTGATATATTTAATCATTTATAGCATAAATCTTTGCTCGATTATGGTGATATATTCAAGTCACAATGTTTGATTCATATATGCAGCTCATTTATAGCATACATATTTACTCAGTTATCAGATGATATATTTCAAGTCACGCTATTTTGTTTATATCTAGAGCTAATTTATATCATAAATATTTGCTCAGTTATAGTGATATATTTAAGTCACGATGTTTTCTTTGTATCTATGGTTCATTTATAGCATAAATATTTGCTCATGTATGGTGATATATTTAAGTCATAATGTTTTTTTAAGTATCTATGGCTCTTTTAAAGCATAACTTTTTGCTCATTTATGGTGATATATTTTTATTGGTTTTTCTACCTAGCATATTGCTTATATTGCTTGAGCAGTTTTGTGCCATATTCATTTATGGCACACCTGATTACCTGAAGGATGTAAAACAGGTTTCTCATTAATGAGATGATTTTTCTAGTCACTAATAAAGGATCTAAGGAGTGCACAAAAGATTTCTCAATTATAGCATAGACTTGTATTTAGATTTATCATTCATACAACGTGTCATATTTATGTATAGTATTCTTATAGCATAAATTTCCATTCGTAGCACAATCCAAACATTTTAATTATTGTACTTTAAGAACGGAGTTTTTATCCGTAACAGTTTCATTTTTAACACGCGTGAAATGGTTTTACATATATAGCCATTTATAATATCCGAAAGAGTTTGATGTTGATTAATCATCTATAAAATAGTTTCATGTCACATACTCATATACTGGAAATTAGTTATATTATCTAAAACATACTCGTAGTCATTTATAGCACACATCTAGATATTACAAGATATATCTTTGAGATTGTTCATTGCTTTTTCTCACGAGAACCGGCCTCCTTAAGTACATTGTCTTAGATAGCAGAAGTAAGTCATTTTCATAACATATTCGCAGGTGCAAAACATATTTATCATAGCAATATTGTTTCTCTAGATCGACCACATGTGGTAACTTCTTTTTGGAACATCCTATATATATGTCGTTCAAACATGTTTTTTCATTGATACAATAATTTCATATCTAATCATTTATCATTGATACAATAATTTCATATCTAATCATTTACACCACATTCAAAACGTACAAGTAGACATCAAGCAAACAATCAATCAAATGAACAAAGCCTTGATGAGACTTTAGGATTTGTGGGTCATCCTATATATATAGTAGATATAATTAATGGAGCAGTAACTATTATTTCTTCTCGTTTTATTTTGCATTAGTGAGGCTTGAATGAAATATATATCCTTACATGGTCATCATGTGCCCTTCGCATTTTTGAACAGGATTTACCACTCTAGCAAACATGTAGTTCTTGTTAACACATTCTTAGAGTTGATGATCTAGATGATGGACATACATGCCTTACTTTTACATGATCGAGCTGGTTACTTTTGAACCATATCACATACTAGTGAGCAGTACATCGGAACAAAGAAACTCAAAAAATATATAGAAAAAAATTGGAACCGAATTTGTTGGTGTTTGGTGGAATACATCTTTTCGTTAAGAAAAAGTATGTTAGTATAAAATAAAGATGCATCATTAGAATGACCTAATAGAATCTAATATCATTGCAACATTGTTAGAAAAATCAAAACTTTTCCGGACTTCAACTTTCTTGTTTTCTGTTACCAAGTTTCTCGAACTGCTAAACAAGTATATTTGGTGTAAATACTTTTCTATATAAAAGTTTTATTTTAAAAAAAAACTATATAAATCTATTTTTAAAATTTATAATAATTAATACTTAATCAGTAATTAGCTAAAAATGGCGTATCCGTTTTCCGTACCACTGACTCTAAAATCGAACTCCTCAGTCCTCACATATACGGACCCTCTCCCAAAGCCAGCAATGTTCCTCACATCTTCGATACCGGCAAAGTAATGCAACTGCAAGTCTGCAGCACAGATGGGCCGCACGCGGAGGCCGCCGCACCCGATCCGGGCCTTCCTCCCCTGAAGCCGTTGGAGCCCAGCGAACCACCCCGCGACACGTAGCGGCAACGAGGAGTCCGAGATCGAGTCTCCCCAGTGCGGGCCGCGGGCCCACGCCCGCTTGGTGGGCCCCGCCGCCGCCGGGGTTCAGCTCAGCTCAGTTCAGCCAGCCGCCGCAGCAGCAGCAGCAGCAAAGCAAAACTCTCCCCCGCCTCTCGTTGGCCGAAGCGAGGCCGAGGCGCACGCGCGCGCACTACGCAGACCCGACCGCGACCGGGCACCACCAGGTCGGTCTCGGCGGCGAGGGCGGGCGGCTCGGCCGCCGGGTCTCGCGCGCGGCGCGAGCCATGACGCGAACACGTACGGGGGTTTGTGGTGCGCGAGTGCCGCGTCGTCGCCCACTCGATCGATCGATCGTGCGCGTGCTGCGTCGCGTCGTCGATGCTGTCCTCCACTGAGGAGTACTCCACCCACGCACACTCCACTGGACTACTGGCTAGCAGGGAGTGATATCTCCTCCACGTGTTCATACTACTGGTTATTTTTTACTCCCTCCGTCCTAGAATAATATAGCAACCTAGTACCGGATGGGACGTATTCTAATACTAACCTAGACAGATACGTCACATCTGATCCTAGGTTACTATATTTTAGTACGGAGGGAGTTCTATATATTATCTCCGTTTTTTAATATATGACGTCGTTAACCTTTTATAAAAACAGATAGAGTTCTTCCTCCTATTTAGGAAAAAAAACTTCTAATAATGATGCTGAACAAACATCGGTTAAGATTCATCTTTAGAATTGTTGATTTTCTTTTTATATGTAGTTTCTTGTTTTGAATTTTGTTATCCTTGATATAGTATTTTGAAACCACAAAAAATGGGGGACACTAATGATAAACTTACCGTACGTCCGATATTGATAGAGAAAAAGAGTGATGAGAGAACTTTACATTCGGAGAAGCTGAACTCAGGCCAACGGTATACTCTGGTCTCTTGGCAGCTATTTGTCGATCGAGGTAGGCGTCATTATTTCGTGTTTGGTATTTGTTCTTACACGAGAAATAGATCAATTCACACGTACGTGTATATGTCTTCCAAGAAATTTGTAGCATGCCACATATCGATCAAGTTATGTTTTATCACGCTTTACTCCCTTTCGTACCAAAATAAATAAAGGCTAGTGCGAAATATGATATATCCTAATTTTACGAATCTGAATAAAAGTCCTCTCATATTAGCTAGTTTTGTTTATTTTAATACGAACAAAGCACAATTTTATCAAAGCATTCGTTCTAAGTTCTGACCTATAAAGTCTTTTTAGGATGGAGAAAACAAATCGTTATACAATGAGAATCTGAGATATAGGGTGCTAAAACATATAAGGTCCAAACAAAGCAAAGTACCAGGCCTACAATCATACTCCGGCTAAAACAGCTATGGATCAATCGGCAGCTAGGTTCTCGATCGTTTTGGGCGGCCGTACGCGCGCACGTGTGGACGTCGTTATCTTTGGGAGAAGAAATGCATGGCTAGTAATGATGGCGATGATTCCATTCCAGCACCTCTAATTATGGTCTCTACACTGTTTCTAGTTAGGATGGTCATGAATGGGCAATCATCATGTTCCTCTCAACATTGGAGGAGAGGATACATGATGGTGGTCACATACTTGTCCACATGATCTGATATATATGGTGCGACATATATGGAGTATCCACTGAATCTAAAGAAGACTGACTAATGGCAAACACAGAAAACCTGCTTAGTCTAGGCTAACAAAGAGTTCCACGTTAATCATGGGTTATCATTCGGAGCTAGAATACATAAAACTAAACCCAGAACACCAAACAAATTACAAACTGACTGTCATTCAAATTCAATTTTTTAAAGTTTGAACTCATAGTCCCAAATCGATTCCGGGATATGCATGGGAGGTTTGTTACCACATTTCAAAGCCTTAGGGTAAGTTGTAGTAGTGTGTAAAGTCTATGAGACTGAGGCATATATACCTATACGCCCGAATAAATTTTATTGTGCCCAAATTAATCCTAACACAATAAATTATGGTGTTATTATCAAGTTTTATACTCCCTCTATTTTTTAAGGTTGATTAGCTCAGAATTGAACCAACCAAACACAAAAACATCATTAGGAAACGGTGGTAGCATCACATAGGTGAACGTGAGTTTCCCAGTTTAAAATTTGTGACAATCTCTGAAGTAACCAGTTCAGTTAACGTAACAATCAGAGTTAATCAAAGAGAAAGAAAATATAAAAAATGATAGCTAATGGGCAAGTATTTCCATTGGAATTAAAGGGCTCAATAACTGATGTGCAGCCCCAGTATTTAAGGTTTATATTTATACGGAGTCAATTCAACGCCAATTTTTTCTCTTCAAAAAAAAAGAAAAAAAGAAAAACAGCGGAGTGCTAATTAAAGCACCATATCAGTCAATGCTGCCAAAATATCCAGTGCCACAATTTAATTTGCAAATGCATACTGTTTTCCGTTGCTATCATGGATCCACACACATGAGTACATGACCATGCCTATACGGCATGCCCTACAGTCTCTACACCAATCATACATTCTTCAGCACCAGTTCTACGCAAATACTACCTCTCATTCTAATCTCTCACCAATGTGAATAAATGAATTTAATTAATTAGCAATGGCACATAATAACTGTACATGTAACTGGAGCAACTTTCGGCTGATCTGCAGCAAGCACACATGTGTGTAGAGCGACGGGTCAGGTGAACAAGTCGATCAATTGGTCGGGATAATACCAATACGTGCAAGCTAGCTAGCTTGGTCATTTCACCCATCAAATTAAGCAAGCGAGTTTTTTTTGGCTGGATAGCCAGGTGTTTTTCTCTATCTCGGCTTGGCTCGCGTCGATCGGTCCGTGACGAACGACGTACTATACGCCGGCAAAACGGTCGTTGCTGCGGTGGAAGCTTTGACCCGTCGCGATCGATGGAGGCGGCAGAGACACCGAGCAGCTAGCGGGTGTGTGTCCAACAGTGCGCGGCTTGGACGATCTGCATCATGCGTGCCCGGGCGAGATCGGTTGATGAGGATGCGCCCATGCAGATGCAGAGGCAGATGCTGGAGTGAGTAGCAGATTCGATTGGCATTGGCTTGCCCATCCATGTACGCATGCAGATTTGATTTGGGTTGGGGGGTTGGCCGTTGTGTTGAGCTGCTATCGTCTACTGTTTGTTTCGAGAGGTATTTTACGGTGCTTGGAAGGTACCCAGGTACCTCCTTAACAAATTGTTATCTACCGTTAATCTTTAAAGAGTAATTTATGAACATAAATTTCTATTAACATGGGTAGCTTAGTAATTGCTTAACCCCGTCGAGTGCCTAACAAATCGGCCATCCACGATGTCATGCAGGTGGCGAGTGGCGAGTGGCTCACCTCAATCGATCTTCAGAATATTTACGTAGTGATCAAATAGCCAAATTAGGCGCAGAAACCAGTAGGGGATCGGATACGCAGCGCAGGGCATTGTTGATTTGTTTTTGCTGGCAAAATCGATCTTCAGAACCTGGAATACAACTGCTGGCTGCATGAAGGCCTGACGACAAAGAACGAGCAAGGAACTAGCAGAGCAGACAGCAGCCCGGGGATTCGTGCGGCGGCGGTGACGGCAACCTGCTGCTGCGTACCTCGGCTGCGACCGGCGGGCGCTACGGGCGCGTGCAACGGCGGCGGCGGTGGTATCCGGCTACTGCTTTCGTACGCTACGATCAGAGAGCGTGTACGGCGGCGGCGAGTGGTGGGCGTGTGCGGCCTCGGCGAGCGGCGGGCTTTTACGGCAGCGACGACCAGCAGGTAGTTCACGTAGGTTCCTCTCGCAGGCGTTCTTATTCTTCCTCTTGTTTTTTTTCTTCCTCCTGCTGAAACGTTTGTAACTTCTCTCGCTTTTGCCCTTTACTGAAAAATAATTTAATAAAAATCAATTACCATTTTACCCTTCCACCTTTTATACCTAGCACACCCTTTTAATACATGTTTCCAAGGTACCTTCTCTATCTGTTCGTTAGATCATTGCTGATCAAGGGTCCTGATTAATTCCAAACATCGAAGAAGATCTCTTGTTTCGAGGTCAGATTTATTATATTGTTTGTTTTCATGGAAATCATTGTTGGGAGGTCAATCTTCACTTCTTCGACCCTGTTTAGTTCGCGAACGGAAATTTTTGAAGTGTCACATCGGATATACCATCATACACTTAAAGTATTAAACGTAGACTAATAACAGAACAAATTACAGATTCCGCGTGAAAACTGCAAGATGAATTTATTAAGCCTAATTAATATGTCATTAGTAAATTTTTACTGTAGCACCACATTGTCAAATCATAGCGCAATTAGGCTTAAAAGATTCGTCTCGCAATATACACGTAATCCGTGTAATTAGTATTTTTTATCTACATTTAATACTTCATGCATGTGTCCAAACATCCGATGTGACAGCGTGAAAAGTTTTTATTTGTGAACTAAACCAGGCTTCAGTCTCAAAAACGATAATCCGTACTTACCTTGCTCACCACGATGTAGATTAACATCTATCAAGATTCATGATAGTACCTTATGTGAAACTGTATCCTATTTTAGAGCATGTACAACGGTGTTTATTAGTGGTCTCTCTCTATTGCCATGCAAGTAAATTTGATAACATGAAAGAAAGAGAAAGGAGTATGGTTATTATGCATGACAACAGCTCACAGTCGACTCTTAGCATTTATTAGAGCAAATTTTATTGCATGGTGGTGAAAGAAAGGATAGAAAAGTAAGAAAAAATAGTTTGATACATTAATGATTAGAGACCATATTTTCTCTAACTGTTGTAGGATGCTAGTCTCTAAATAATGTAAAGCTCATATCTGACTATCTTTGTATATGCCCTTATACTACGTAGTACTCTCCATCATTTCGCCTGCTAGCACTAATTAACGCTTACTACCTTAGAAAAAGTCAATTAACGGAGTTACTATTTTTAAAATTTATAACAATTAACACTTAATTAATAATGTGTTGATGATTTTATCACGTTTTACGTGCGGCTGTTGAGAAAGCAACCATAGTACGTACCGACCGTACTTCCATAAACGTAACCTCGGATTCTTTCGTTCTTTTTTTTTTCTTTTTGGCAACGTTATTAGCTTTCCAGATTTACCGATCCCTACACAGATAGTGCCATTTTTTTTAACACTGCCTACTGGGCAGCTAGCAAGCTACCCAGCTATAGCCAGCGAAGACAGCAGAACACAACAGAAGTGTGATCCAAGCAATTTCGCAACATCCATATGCATCCACCCATGGATCGATCTCGATCACGCGCACCGCCGTTTTTTTTCTCACCACACTAACGTACTCGTACCGGTCTACCACCACAACATCGACCACATATGCACCGTCCATATCCAAGCATCTCCAATCTCCAACCACGCGCGCGAGACGCGGCAAACGCTTGACACAGTACGTGTCTAGCTAGTGCTGCTTTACCTGAAAATTTACTGCTTTCCAGCACCAACTCGCTATCACTGCATTACCACCACCACCACCCCACCACGACACACAAGCTCTTGCCATTTTCTTGTTAGATCATTGAACGATATTATTGAAATATTTGTTCCATATTTTAAAAAAATATTATGAAAAAATGAGTATTTGTTAGAGTTGACTGTAATTATTAAGTTTATTTATTAAAATATATCATAACCTGCTCAATGATATATATAAGTTGTTTTGATTTTTTAAGTTAAGTTTTCTTAAGAGTTTAACTAAGTTTATAAAAAAACATAACATCATTTATAGCACCAATTAGTTTCAATGCATTTAACATTGAATATATTTTGATAGATTTTTGTTTTATGTTGAAATTATTATTATAGTTTTCTATAAAACTTAGTTAAATCTAAAGAAAACTGAATTAAAAATAATTAAAACGACTTGTTACGTGAATCAGAGGTAGTATAAAACAACTAGTCCTGTCAGCGTCATTTCGGCTCTACACCTCATGAGTGGTTTTCTTGACCAGTACTTTTTACTTTACCTCTGGTTGAAACGTTCCTAACGACGCCGGCCATTTTGACCAACACTGACGAGATGAACCAAGCCCGTTTCTTTCAGTTTGATATTATTATAATCCAGATTATTGAGCGTAAGCTGAAAAAAACAGACAACTTATTAAAGTAGCTTATTTTAATCTGAAATTCAGCTTATTATAATCTGATAAACTCATTTAGTTGAGCTTTTTTTCAGATTATTGGGTAAAAAATTACCCACCATGCCACCTCACTTCCTTTTTAGACTTTCAAACCCAATAATCTAGGCTATAATAATCTAGAAAAGAAACAACTAACCGTTTATTCTACTACAGATTATAACAATTTAGCTTATAGTAATCTGACTCAATAATTTAGATTATAATAATCTTAAGCTGAAATAAGCAGGGCCTTAATTAACGTGTACATATTTTTGTTTGAACGAAACAAGAAACCTGAAAATGGAGCTAACTGCTGTTAACCTACGTAAGCCTGTTCCAAATTAACCATATGGTACTAGCACTAAATTAATAACCTATCGACGTGTTTTCTTTTCCCTAAAAGAAAAATGAAAAGCAAGATATCATCATCAGTGATAGATGGATGCCACGCCAATGCACGCATGCATTCGTGATCGATCGATCGATCCGAGATGCCTATCTGAATTGAACCCGGAGAGAGCTTTAACCAAATCCTGTCGCCTTCAAGCTGCTGCCAAAAGCTACCGCACATTCGATCGAATACGGAATACTAACCCAAGCGAAAGAAGGTGAAGCCCAGGGCGATCGATCCATCGATCGATCGATCTACCTCTCCTTTCCGGCCTATCCATCGTCGACTACTCCATCATGCCTACCACTTGGACACAAGGGGAAAAAATTCCATTGCTTTGCTTTAATTGCCTTTTCCTCGTCTTCTTCTTCGTCTTGGTCTTCTTTTTTGGTATCTGATGAGGTTTCTTCCATGGTGCTCGAGATTATATATACATATATGTAGTATATATACTTGGACAAATTAAAGTAACATGCATGAGTGAGCTTAAAATTAATGGCCCAGGTCACTCGGCACTTGGGAGGCGAGTGATTGATCGGTGCGATGCGTGGTGGATCGTTGGTGCTTGTGATCTGATCTGATCTGAAACCTGGAGGGGATTGATTGGGTGTAGCGTGTAGTGTACCGACATGATAGTCACTGTACGAGGTTGAGTTTGATCGGTTAATTCGTTGGGGTTATTGCTAGTGCGTTCTCTCTCCGTTTCAAAATGTTTGACACCGTTAGTACATATTTAATCATTCGTCTTATTCAAAAAATTTAAGTAATTTTTTATTCTTTTCATATATTTAATTTATTGTTAAATATACTTTCATGTGCACATATAGTTTTACATATTTCATAAATATTTTTTGAATAAGACGAACGGTCAAACATATGCTAAAAAATCAACGGTGTCAAGCATTTTGAAACGGAGCGAGTACTAATTAAGTTGTTGAGTACTCGATCTAGTGCGGTCCTGGGAGGATTGCTTCAATATTCTTTGTGACTTCTGTGGAGTTTTGCACTGCTCTTTTCTGTAGGTTATCATCATGCTCATGTGGCTAGGCCGTGATCTCGCCGGCGGCTTGCCGGAGCTCGACCGGCCGGCGTCACCGACTTGAGCCGCTCTGTGTATTGACGTTTCGGCCGGCGGAGGTGGTTATGGTTTGGGGCAAATGAAAACTCATGGTCGGATGGGCCGATGTGGAAATTTGGCCCAGTCTGGGTTCTCGAGGTAATTTCATCCTAAGGGGCCGGATAGTTGGGCTGCCCTCAATCCTTCATGGGCCTCATGACTCCTACGGCTGGAACATGGGCTATCATCCACAGAGCTCGACCACCGAAGCATTGGGCCTGTATGGGCGTTACTCAATCCGTACAATTTTCATTTTTGTCCCATATATATTTTGTACACCCTCCATAAAAAAACTACTCGTAGGGATGTGACACATTCTATAACAAAAGATTTATTTTCATTTATACTACATCCAGGGAAATATTTTTTTTTTGAAAAATTATAAAAATCACCCAATAAAACACTGGAAATTTTATAGTCCTCCCATAAATCATTTTGTTGCAAATGCCCACCCCATACTTAATTTTATTGTAAAAATCACCCCACTGTGCATGTGCTTAATTTAATCAGCCCATTATCGTTGATGTAGAGCCACCACAAACAAAGCCAACCTAGTCAATCTTATGCAAGTACTAATATTAGACTTATTTCATGTTTCATTGATCTTTTTTTCGCATAGCGAAACTCAGTGCGACGACGTTTAAGCTTTTATCAACAATTCTATTTCTCGTATATCCCAAAAAAAAAGTCAAGACTATACTCTTAGAAATATTTAATTTTGGTAACATATTGATGCAGCTAAGCACGTGTGTACTAGGGTGGTTTTTGCAACAAAACTAAATAGGTGGATGGATGTTTACAACAAAATAACTTATGGGGTGAAATGTCAAACTTTAAGTGATTTTTTGGGATGGTTTTTTTTGTAATTTTACTATTTTTCCAATGTTTTATAATACAAAGTGCGCATCCATACATGTAATTTACTAGCAACCACCCTCTTTAATTTATTTTTTTAATCCTCCATCCTCAATATCTTTAATGTTATTTGGTGTATTTGTTGGAGGTGATATTAATTGTTTGGGTAGTAGCAGTTAGCAGTATAAATCTTCATCCTGAAAAATAATTGGGTTAATTTACAATTACAGGTTGGACATATTCGTCATCCACCGCCTGTCGTCACCGCCAAGGACTGAATCCACCTCTTCTAGGCCTGTAGTCAGGGCCTCAGGTGTACACCTCCTCCACCTCTACTGAACCGTCACCTTTGTGGCCCTCCTCAATCGTTGTCGCTGCTCCCTAGCTCTTGATCCTGCCGATAGTGGATCTACCTCTCCTGAGTTCAATGGCGATGGATCCATTGCAGGTGGATCCGCCTCACCCAAGTTCGGTCACAACCTTCGTCATCATTGAGGTTGCCATCGCGTGCAGTCGCAGTCGTCTTCGTCATCGAGGTCACCAATTGCAACCATCATCGCCAACCCTTTTTTCGCTGCCAATGCTCTTCCCTAGAGGGGAGTGGAGTGGAGGAGGGAGCTGCCGCCGGCCGCTCCTATTGAGAAAGTGAGGGAGGGTGAAAAAGGGGGTGAGGAAGTTGAGTTGAGAGAGCCTGAGAGGGAGGGAGCGAGTGGCAAAGGTACTTAGTGTCTGTTTGGCACAGCTCCAGCTCCAGCTCCTCCTTCAAATAGTTTCAGCTCCATCTAAAATGAGAGTGGAGCTGGGTGAAGCGCTCTCACAAAATAAACTAGAAAAATGGAGCTGGGTTTAGGCAGCTCCACAACTCCACTTCAGATCCAACTCCTGAGTTAAATTTATGAGTTGGAGCTCTACCAAATGGCCCCTTAGGCTCAGGAACTCCTCGCTCTCGCTGTGCCGTTATTTTTTTAGTGTTTCCATGTTTTCGCTAGTGGGTCTTTTTATGCCTCATTGGTGAAAAATCAATTTCTACTAGCAGTAGTGTGTAAAGAGAGATCGTGTGTGAAAATGAGGGTATTTTTTAAAATTGTCCTCTTAGGACTCCGCTGGCCAGATCTAGAAGAGCTCTTGTTATTTTTACGAGCGGGAATTGATCCACCTGAAAAAAAAAACATAGCGAGTAGTGTATGTACGCACATCGTTGGGTATGGTAAAGCTTAACGTAAATCATGATGCGCGCAGTAGTACGTAAGTGCACGGTGCAGCATGGCCAGAGATCATAGTTGATAGCAGCAGGCCTGAAGAATGTTTCTGAAATTGCTCATCAACAGTATGGACTCAATGGTGATTAGAGGTAGAAACAGTGTTTCATTGACATAATTCTCTCATTAGTGACTGAGGCGGTGGTCGCAATGAAAACAAGGTGATGCATCCAGCGGGTAGGAGGAAAGGGGGTGAGTTTATATGGGATGTGAAATTGATCCCTGGGTGATTGGAACAGGAAGAGACTGAGATATGACAAATCTGATTCCCTTTTCTTTTTTTAACTGATAAACAAGCTGCTTAAATCTTTTGTGTACTCTTCTCTTTCTTTTTTCCTTGTAGAAAAGAGAGGAAGCTATTATTTGTATCTACATGGACAAAAAAAGGTGTACATTGACAAGGAGATATGGAGATTTTTTTTCCACTTGCTCCATCACAAGCTTTTAAAAAAAATGAACAAATGGGGGGTCCCAGCAGGATCATGTTTCAAAACCGATCAAAACACATTTTGCACATGAGATGTCTGTGTCCAGCCTTTGCTTCCAGGAAATGGGGCATCGCTGTCAGGCTGGTTCCTCTCTACTTCCTTGAGAGCCTCTTCAACTGCCTTTTCCACTTCACAAGCCGCAATCTGTGAAAATGACACATGCGAAATTAAGCGTCGTTAGTTAGAGTGTACAATTGGCTTACTATTTGGCTTACTATTATTAATCAACTGCTAGTGTTATAATTATAATAAACTTTTTCAGTTTAATATTGGATAGGCATGAACTGTAATTGGCCACGATTGTTGCTCTGTAGTATAAAATATGGTATGGCTGTTTGGAATTTGGATGTTTCCTTTTGAAAGATCATGTTTGGATGTTTGTGAACTACTTGTAATAATCTTTTGAGGAAAGATTGATTTGGCAGTTGGATGACCAGTGCTAACTAACAACAGTTGTTGATTAATTAAACCTCTAATAAGAGGTATTTGTAATATAAGTCATTGGGGTCTTGGGGTTGAGGATCTGCTAAATGATTTATGCATAAACCAAAAGATTCGACAAGAACTCTTGACACGGTTGACTAATGTCAAATTGGGGGGTTTCGAGTGGAATTCCTGCATCTTGACCTCAAGTGGACAGGATATAAAATATTTCAGCAAAATTACTGCACTAATCTTTTCCTTCGGAAACATTACTCTGTTGCTTCTCTAATTTAGTCCAAATTCTTCTTATTCGAAAAAAAATTTAGCCCAAATTCTCCCAACCAATAAGCTTCCATCTTCCGTTTCTGAAATTGATTAGAATTCTTCATCCTTATCCAGTTATCCTGTTGCCACTACGGTTTCCTATCTACTACTGTACGTAACAATCTAATCCGTAGCTATCCAAGGCAAGATACAGTGTATTGATAAAACACGAAAATGAGGCTAATCTTGTAGGAGACGAACTGCTGCATCTTTCCTAACCTAATCAAAGCTCTGACAGTTACTGTCAACAAGGCAGGTAGGCTAAGTTCAGAGGGGAAAAAGAAATGCAAAAATTTTCAAGAATTGCAAGCCATGGGGGAGAGAGAGAGCTCTCACCGTGGTCTCGACGTTCATCTCCGTCCACAGCCTGTTCCCGGACATGCTCGACCGGATCCCGCGCGCCTTGACGCTCATGCCCTTGAGCCGCCGGAGCGCGGCGATCATGGAGTCGATCGACGACGACGGCTCGTCGACCTCGAACTGCACCGTGACGCACGGCTGCTGCTCGTCGTGGCCCATGATCTGGGCCTTGAGCTCCTCGTTCCTCCTCTGCAGCTGGTCCCTCGCGACCTTCAGCTCGTGGATGTAGATCGCCGCCGACTGCACGATCGAGTTCTTGTCCCCCTGCAGTGACACGAACGGTTTTTTGTCAGCCCGATTTTGGTAAACACTCCATTAAAAAGGTATTGAAGGGGGGTTCTGAACATTCTGAAGCTGAACATAATTGGTTTGAGCTGAAGATGCTCTGAATTTCAGATTAACATTGGGGCAATCAAGAAGAGGCAAATTGAAGCCAGTGAAATGGGACAATGCGATGGTAAACGAAAATCTGAGCTTAAAGAAGGCCAAATTAGCAGTCTACATTAGGCATTCCTCGATGGAATCTAGGTGAAAGATGAAATGGAGCTTGAAATGAAGTGAGCGGCGAAGTGAAGTAGAGTACTAAGTGAGAGTGATAAGCTTAGGCTGTGAGCAGAGGAGGCCGACGAACCTTGGAGCGAGAGGAGACCATGGCGTAGAGGTCGGCGTAGCTCTGGCTGAGCTTCTCGCGGCGCTGGCGCTCGCGCATCATGTGGCGGAACCCGCGGCTGTTCTCCACGTCGGCGCCCTGCCCGCGCCGCCGCCGCTGCGGTGCCTCTTCCTCCTCCTCCATCTCCTCCCCCTCCCCCTCCCCCTCCCCCTTCTCCCCTCCGCCGCCGCCGCCGCCGCCGCCGCCCATCCTCCCCAGCACGTCCATCACCCTCCGGTGGATGTTCGTCCCACCGGTGGTGACAGCCCCCGCCGCCGCCGGCGCACCGGCGGGCACCGCGCCGCCGTACTCCCGGAACGCGCTCTGCCTCGCCTCCTCCGCCGCCGCCGGCTCCAGCTCCGGCTCCGGCTCCGGCGACGCAATGAGGCCGAACGGCAGCTCCGGCGACGCCGGCACGTGGTGGGGGAAGAAGAACGCGGCCTCGTCGGCGTGGAACGCGCCGTAGTACGACTCCATTTGCATCTCTTCCTCTTGCTGTTCTTGCTTCTTCTTCTTCTTCTTCCTCCTCTCGATCAGATGTGATGGTTGGCGATGGTTTCCCGGGAAATATTCGAACGCGGGATATAAATAGGCGGTGGCGGAAATGGAAGAACGAGTTCACGTGGTCAAAATAGCCGTGTGCGCAAATGTGAGGCGAGTGGGATTGGCTACTAAAACCGGGCGGTCAAATGATGAAAAATAAATAAATAAATAAATAAATAAGGTTATTATTCGGAGGAGGAGGGGTTGGGATGCAAAAGAGCACGTGGGATTAGAAACGGAGGGGGGGGGGGGGGGGGGGTACGGCTACGCGGTTTGAAGGGGGGTGTGACGTCAGCTTGCGGCTGTACACGTCGGCAGGCAGAGAAGGTTCCACGTAGGAGGCCGATCGATTGGGAAGTTTTGCTGCCGTCGATTGCTTTATTTGCGGATTAGACCCTTACAGATTCCGTATTTATATGATGGATTTACGGTGTGTATATATACTACACAGCATTTTTTTATATGCCACATTTTATCAATGCTAAGTCCATCGGTTGGCTAAAAAGCCAAAGCAAAAAACGATTTGAATTTTGAAATTTAATTTTGATACTGATTCAAGGATATTTTTAACATAGTTTTTTTTCATTGGCTTTTAAGTCGCTAAATATATATGTATAAGAGTTTTTTTAAAAAACATATTATTTTATCGCTAATAAATGGTTATGATTTATAATAAGCTTTTGGGTAATCAACGAGGCCATGAGCTTTGATTTTCGGTATTTTACAACCACAAGAATACTTTGATGACAGCTAAAATTGTAGTAGCAAAATGTCGTGCATTTGAATGTATAAATACAGTAAATTGACAAACCATTATCTTTTTTAAAAGAAAAAAAAAGATAATTTGGCAGGCTAGTACTCTAATCCTGGGTTTGCAATGAAACAGAATAACAAAACAACAGAAGGAAGAAAGTTAAAGTATACCACCAAATTTTTAGCTAAGCAAACACTCATTGAGATCTAATTAATTGAACCTTATTGTTGATTTTATACATTTACAAATTTACTTTAAAGTTCAAGGGACTTGTTCGGCACTGTACTTCAAGTTTAGAGGGATTCCTGCAATTTTCCTCAACAACAATTAACAATTCTCTGAAGAAAGGGATCCCAAATTTTCAAGGCATCATTGCAACTAGTCAACATGATTATCTTATTAGCATGTTGGCGTATTTTTCTCCCTTCAATACACTTAAAATAGTATTTCTCCGACTGTCGAACAAAAGGGGGAAAAATTCAAGCAACGAGTAGATTGAACAGGAGACGCTCACACAGATGTGAACTTGAATCAGCATCGCAACTATTAATCAACACGTCAAATGATTTTACCACACGCTGTCGCTAGTACGATGTTTGAAGAGCTAATGACGAGTAAAGACTTCTCCTGGACCAGCTGAATCTTCTTCTTCCGGCACACCATTTTTTTTGGCGGCACAGAAACCTATGGAAACATCTAATTGTTCGGACAGAGTGGTTAGTGTGCTGGTTTTTTTTTTTTTTTTTGGTTCTATGGAAGTGGTTAGTTTACTGTTGACAAGGTGTACCTTTCAATTTACTAATTAATTAGGACCTTTATAAAATTCCTTGGGGATGCTTTTAGCATGTGCATGGATGCATGCATGGAGGAGTGATGGACTGATACTCTGATAGTGCTGTTTATATAAATCAAGGCTTAATTAAATAGTCAAGGCAAAGTCATGAGTGATGAGTGATTCCAATTATTCAGTTATTACAATGTGTTCCCCGTGATAGCCTCCTCGTGTGTTAACTTGTCGTAGTCTCTCAGTTGTTTATCATGTGCTCAAAAAAATTGTATAACAATTTCCTCTTCTGGTGCTGTAATTTCTATGGCAATTTGTCTATCAGGCAAATGAAATTCCTCTATGCTACCGGACCGGAGACTAAAAAACTCACAGGCACATGTTTAATAATGATATAGAAAATTAGAGATTGAAAACAGCATATAGTAAGGCCACGTGAATTGAGAATCGTCATAAGAAGAGGTTATGAACTTAAAATAACACGACAACTTGGCAAACCCCCCAAAAAAGTCGTAAGACACAAATAGGATAAAATTATGAGATCGTATATATTTCCAATGGAATTAATATAATTGTTGAAAATGACTTTATATGTAGAAGATTTTCATGTAGCATCCAAATTTTCAAAACTCCTTTCAACTACGAATTTCCCGGTTTATTTCTAAAAATGACTATATTCCAAGAGAGAGAGAGAGGAATTCCAAGCCCCTTTTGAACTTAGCAATTTCCCGATTCATTACTAGAAATTAATTTATTCCCCCTCTCCACACCCCACCAAAAAAAAAACAAATCGTACAGAATACTTTTCTGTTCCAAACAGGGCTAGTAAAAAGCTATCCACTTCCATTCTCCCTATGTTGATCAAATGGGTAAACGACGGTTGAGCCAGTAAGCAGCTTCGCTAGAGAAATCGGTGCTCACCTGCAACTAATACTAGCCGCATGATAAAAAGGCAGAAAAGGTGCTCTTGGAAATTCCAGGGGGACAGATCGAGCAAACGTGCCAACAATGCAGCGTCGACCGGTGGTCGCGGGGAGGAAAAATAGCTTCTGCTATTTCATGTAGTAGCTTCTACAAGACCACATGTGCCAAGACGACGACCCAAGACCAGCAGGCGACGCGACGATTAGGGATTAATCAATTAACCCCGTGCGAAAACTACTATATGCGCGTGCGTGCGTACGTTTGCCTGTACATGTTGGTGTTGCCACTCGCGGTCGGATCGGAGAAGCTAGTGATAAGCTCAGCAAGCAGTCTAGTCGTACGCGTAGGTTAGTCGACAGGAGCGGTACACAGGCGTACAGTACTAGAATGCAGTACTGCAGTACGTAGCCAGGTACGAACGACTGGTCGCGGTCAGAGGTAGCGGAGTGTGCCGTCCAAGCTACTCGGTCGTCGTTGGATGGTTGGGTGGAGGAGAGGTGAGCTAGAAATTAAGCTAATTAAGCGTCGCCGCACCGTACGCCGAGGAAGCTAAGCTAGGCCGCGGCCCTCCTTCCTTTCGTGCAAAAAACGTGCGAGCGCGCGGGTGATCTGCCTAGTGAAGGATATATCATATATGCATGGGTTTTTCACGTACGCAATCCGCGCTGCGTTGGCCGGGGGATTACCCACCCGGCAAACGGCCACCGCGCGGCCGGAGCTACGCGGTCCCGAGGCATGCGACTCTGCAAGGCGGGGATCCGGCCGACTTGTGCGCGGTGCATGCTGCGCCGACTCAGCTGGTGAGAGATCTAGGTTCATGTCAGCTGGATTTTTTTTAAAAAAACTTTTGATCCTTTTAAAAATCTTACTCTATAAATAGATCTTTAAAAAATTTATTCCAGAAATTAATCCTTTTTTATGACGCCACTGTCATAGGCCATTAATTAAGCCAATGACGCTAGCCCTCGCCCTCCAATGGAATTGAAGCCACTAATATGAAGGAGGATGGCGTCAATGTCATTGACGACGAGGACCTATTTATATATTTTTTTTAAATAAAATATCTATTTGTAAATATTTTTTTATTGCAAATAGGTCTTTTTTAAAAAATATAAATAAGTCCTCGGCGTCGATTACATTAACACCGTCCCCCTTCACGTTAGTGACTTAGCTTCCACATAAGGACGGATTGGCGCCGTCTTGTTGGACCACGATACCAATTACGTTGGCACAGCAAAAAGGTCTATTTCTAGGATAAGTTTTTTTAGATCTATTAATAGAATAAGTCTTTTTTTAAAAAAAAGATAAAAAAATCTAGTTCATGTCTACCTGGCGGTAGGAGTTTCACATAAAGCAAGAAGTGGGACTGACAAGCGAAGGTTATTCTCGTGGGCCAATACGTCAAAGGCACACGTCCCTCCGATGTGCGTTAGGGGAGCCTCGTTATTTGTTGTTTGATTGGTTAGGCTGCAGATTGGCAACCCCTCAAATCTTGATAGCTGCCAGACACCTCCGTGTCCATGGGTCTAATGGGACTTAGTGAAAAATATTACTCCCTCTGTCAAAAAAAAACCCCTAGATTTGATGTGACGTAACCAAGTACAACGAATCAAGATAGATACCTATTCAGATTCATTGTACTAAGATATATCACATCCAATCCTAAATTTGTTTTTTATAGGACGGAGAGAGTACACGGGACTTCAGTCCTTTGCTCATTCGAAAAAACTTCGGGCTAACATGTGTCTGCACGAGTCTCAAAGCAATCATGTTCACTATCCAACTATTTCCTCTTCTCTTTGCTCTGTAATCCCCACCTTCTTTCCTTCTCTCCAGCAGGAGCCTAGAGGCTCGATCTTTGGCCCGAGTTTCGCGCTCACGACAGTAGCAAGATTGTCCAACCTTTTCCCTTTCTCTCTTCTTCGCTCCTACTATATCCCTTAGTCCCATTTCCTTGCTTGCTAGAGGCTCAAATTTTGCCCCCAACCGTTATGGGGTGGTGGTATGCTTGTCCTATCATGGGAGTGCAGAGTGCACCTTACCACCCTCACTAGCTAGTAGCACATGTGTTAGGTGCCAACTAGGCATGCTTATACTACCTCATGTGCTCTCGCACCACCTAGCATTCTGGTGTTGTGAGGACAATGAGGAGGAGGCTGGGATGTATTTGTGTAGGAGATTTGGGCTCCAGGCAAGGAGGAGAAGAGATGTACAGAGTGGAGAGGGGAGACAAAAGGAAAATTAAGTACTTGAGCTGAGGTAGGACATAATCGTTTTGATATTCGTGCTAGTCATGTGTTGAGCTAAGAAGTGAAATCTTTCCGATGAAGGAACCAAAGTCATGTGTAATTTTCTTCTAGAGTGGACATCCTCGACCCCAACAACTAGTTGTTGCCACAATTGTAATAGTCCACTATCAAGATGCTCTATGCAAACTTTCGTGTTGAGGGCATATCTACTAACAAAGCCAAGGTTTATCCATGTCTGTCCCATATCATCAAGAACAAACTAAAAATAACCCATACAATAGATTATCTATAGGGATATGACATATTAATCTTTTTCTCTCTTCTTCATCGACTCTTCTCTTTCTTGTTCATAGCATGTGTATATTGGCTCTTGTAAATATAGTGTTAGATATGTGCTAAGATGACGATGGTGGAACGAGATAGAACAATTGGCAATCAATCTATCATAAAATGTGCACTCAATGGTAAACTGGCTCCTAGGCTAGTTGGCTCAGACACTTGTAACACGCCACTATTGTCTCCATTGCTGATTGTCACGTCCATAAAAAGTGGCTAGCTACCAGTAATGCTATTTGTCACCAGGCTTGATGACGCCACTAGTGCACGTGCCAATGTGCATGTAGACCCTAGACTCTATGTTGTTTACAAACCGCGGTTTAATTTATGGTTGTATACAACCATAGCATATAGGGACAAGCATGTCCATTTCATAATAGCGAGATGGTGTTCCCGTACTCCTTGTTTATCTAAAGCAAGCATGCAAAGACCTGATCTTATATGCTAGGCCATGCACTCCTCTAGGTTGCACGCCCTCAAGCCCACCATCCAATCCAACTAAAACAATCCACAACTATGGACGGGACTACAAATTCAACATTTGATCTGAGCCAGAAAATCAGATTTCAACAATTGAAACATTGAATTTCAACCTTTGAAACATAAAATATTATAAACTGTACCAACATAGATTGTCCTTCTTCCTTCCCTCCGGTTGGGTATTTGAGCACTTTCGTCATTGCCATGGTTCACTTCACCAATGCTGGGGTAGCTAATTCACACCAGTATCGGCATGTGGTAGTGGTCACTAGCACCGGGGCACCAATACATGTGGGGGAGAATACAAAGGCCAAGCTCACCTACAACATTTCCAACACATCGGAGGGAGCTTCATGGGGATGAAGCTGAGCACATCGAGAAGGCAAAGCTTACCTACGTCCCGCATGCCCAGTCAGGCCACCGACCACTGGTCTCTGCTACTAGAGCAATGCCCATGTGCAACAGATGGGCAAGCAACTCATGCTGCCATCAAGCTAACTAAGGTGCTTGAGAGGGAGCCTAAGAAAGAGATCTAGAAGCTAACTGAGGTGCTCGAGAGGGAGCCTAAGAAAGAGATCTAGGATCTAACCAAGGTGCTTGAGAGGGAGCCCTTAGGTTCTAAAGACACTGGTGATGCCATTTAGGGGATTGAGAAGCGCACTAAGAAGCGAGGTTGTTGTGATCATGATGAATGGATGTGAGTGGGTTTTCTTTGCCTCACCAAATAAAACGATTTGGTTCTGCATGCTTTGTTACTGTCCATTAGATCGGTGGGGACGGTGGATTATATCATCCATCAAAAGCCCCCCACATCCAACGTTAGAGCTAAAGCAATATCGCATTTTACTATTGGTCAAGCCAAGATGAGTGGATGGAAGTATGTACCAGCCAATCCACCATGATGATGTATGTACTCTTCCCCAAACTCCATTCTTCTCTTCGGACTCCATGCGTCCCTTCCCCAACTCGTAGCTAGCTCCTTAAAGGCATCCATATCGTTATTTACATGTCTATCTAGAGGTTTGTAATAAATATGTTTAAAAAGATAAACCACCCAATAACTTGTTTGGAAAATGAAAGCTAAGGTAGCATGCTCCACGAACAGTGACATGTTGCCATTGTATTTTTAGTAGGGTTAATTGGATCCAAGCCATTGTTACTTTTGTTGTTTTGAAAAATGTCACTACTATTTAACTATTTGTAATCATACCATTACAATTTAACAAGTATTTGAGATGTGCAACTACATACCCTTTTGTTGCACTTAGAAAACTTTTTGGACCGAATTGCCCATGCCTTTCTCCTACATCTCCTTCTCTCTTCTATTCATCTTTTCCTATCCATGGAGCTACACCTGAACGACGCGGGAACGATCTCCAACCACGCCACCTTGGCACCTTCTCTATTCTTTCAATCAATCTCTTCACAGTTCGGCTGCACACCAATTGTTTGTAAAAATGCTCACCAAAGCAAGGATCCATCCAGTCCTGCCTAGCCTGGTGTTGCTGCGCAAGATGTTGTCACCCACTCTAGCGCTGCTACTCCTCATCGCCCTGTTACAGCACGGACACCAGTTCCGCTTGCGCCCTGGCCAGTGTGAGCCTCTGCCTCCGCGCGTTTTGTGCCGCCAAGCCTCTCAACCTGATAAGCACCAGGAACCAGATCTATAGAGAGATGGGAGGACTGGGAAGAGAAGGGGAGAAGACATGGGCAATTTGGTCCAAAAGAAATTTCTACTGCAGTGAAGGGATATTTAGTGGCATATGTCAAATACCTATTAAATTGTAATGGCATGGTTTCAAATAGTTAAATAGTAGTGGTATTTTTCAAAACTACGAAAATAATAATGGAATGAATCCAATTAACCCTTTTTAGTAGGTGGAGAAACCAATTCCTTTGCCATATCATGGTTTTCAGCCGTGCAGGGAACATATGATTCAGCCACACCATTAGTTTAGCCAAAGATTGAGATCTAAAATTAAACTTAAAATTGTGAGATGATTTATTTTAAAATATATTGAAAAAGTTTTTTTTAAAAAAAGTAAAAGGTATCTGGCCATTTGTCCATCAAACAAGATATATTTTTTTAAAAAAAAATCAACCTAATAAGTTTTGGTTACTATATTTATATGTCCACAATTATCTGACCAGCTTTTCAGTCGACAGAATTTGCAGTTGACTAACTCAAAAAAAAAAAAGAATTTGCAGTTGACCATCGGGCTGCGGCTTGCAAATTTTCGCGGCGCCGCCGGCGCGCATCGGCTTCACACACATAGTCAGCAACACGGCGTCCAGTTGAGTTTCTTGGGTGAACTCGTTATAAATCGAAATGGCTGTGGCCTATGCAGCTGTGCAGTGCCCAGTGAGCTTGAGAAAAAAAAAAAAAACTCCCTGCCTTTTCACGGCCAAGAATGCTGTTCAGCGGTCAAGGGCTAGTGATTGCTTGGTTAGCTCTCGTCGATTAAGTTCTTAGCACGCAGCTTAAAAGCATTTAAGGCTTCGTTTTGGTTTGTGGTGGGTTACAATAACCTCGTTTGGTGTAATTGGAGAAGCCTTGATAGTGTTGTGGTAACGTGTTCAATCCCTAACACGCTCACGGTTTCTTCTCTCCCTCCAAATCTCGTTTTTGTTTGGTGTAGTTGCTCTAAGATTTTGTGTGATGAACTGCTTTTCTTTTAATCTATGTTGTGAAACGACAAAAATATTATGTTAAAACGATGTTGATATTTTGATCTGTTAGACAAACTATAACCATTATAGCCTTGCATTCCACATCAACTTAAAAACAAGCAAAGCACAATAACCAGAAGTGTCAACTGCAACTTAAGTATAAATGGCCTAAACAATTCTTTTTTTTTAAAAAAAAAGGCTAGTCTAGTGCATAAAACAGGATGAGTTTAAGCACATCAATTTCCAAGCAAACATCAATCCAAGAGGAAAAATGTGCATATTTTCAGAGAAACACCAGTGTCAGGGTCAGAAAATACCTCAACATAGGGACTCAGCAATTCCCTCTCTGACGAACCATCTGAAGTTCTCCATGTCTCCGCTCCTGTAACAGAGTTTCCCCCAAGAAATTCTGTAAAAAAAAGTTCAGTGGTAAACCATCACATAAAATCGTAACAAATGGAAAGGCATCATCACATCGCAAAGTAAAAGATAAAGCAGCGTGATACAGAAAAGAAATGCGTGATACAGAATTACAGATATAAAACACCATGGGATATCCAAAGATAAAAGGAATAATAATAATAATCTGCCCATGGAGCCAACAAGCTTCTTCTGATGTTTGGACTCGAGAATTGTTGATTTTGATGCAAAATAACTTAATTCCTTCTAACGCTGCGTGTCGTCGATTACCAATTTGGTGATGCAAATCAGGAGAATAAGACGATAGAAATCTTCTTCCAAGCAATATGCCTTGAATATTCTTATGAAATCTCAAAAAATGATCCAAAGATTCAGTAAAGTAGTAAACGATCCAAAACTTTATGCTTCAGTATTCATGTGTTATTGGTTTTCAAAACTCATTATTTTGCATGATTTGGATCGTTCTATCTTCTGGATGCAAACAAGAAACCAAAAGTTACAGTTTGTGTGGTTAACATACAAATCCCTGCGAGGAAAACTATCCAAACATTTTAACCCATGAGCTAATAAAAGTAGCAGATAAATCCCCTGACAGGACATATTAAAGGCTTTTCAATTCACCGTACTCTTCTTTCTCTCTGAAAAATCTTCAATTCTCAATCTCGATATGTCTAAGACAGAAGGTCTTCATCCGTAATTCTACACGTCAATCTTCCCTCTTCTCACAAGAACTCTGGTTCTCAGAAGCGAACGATGAATGAAACCAAAATTCTCTCGGGAAAATTCGATTCAAGCTGATCAAGAATGAAACTGTGCTAGTTGTCCCAACTCCCAAGCAAAATCTCCCAAACATAAAATCATGCAGCTGAAGTGCCCAATCAAGAAAGCTCAAAAGTCAAAAAGAACATCAGCTAGAACACAAGAACCAATCGAGAAAACCAAACCGAAATCACATGAAGAAACTGCAACCCAGCAGCAAAACCAACCTGCTAAATCAGAGCTCGTAGACGAAAAGAAAAGACCGAATCAAGCAACAAACCACTGCAAATCAGCAGGAAATTTCTTACCTCGTCGTCTCTGTTTCTTGATCCGTTTCTCCTCCATTTCCGCCCCCTCTTGCTCAGCTCGGCTTCTCCGCTTCTTCCCCCATCCGATGGGAGAAGAGGTGGTGGTCAACAGCAGGAAGTGTTTTGCCGCGTGGATTCCAGAATGCAAACGCTTATTTGGTCCACAAAACTGCAAAGCAGGGAAAAGTCTCAAACTTTGACTGGAAAACGCGGACCTGACTGCCCCTGAAATGCATAATTTACACGTGATTAAACGAACATTCCTTTTTCTTTCTTT
The DNA here is from genome assembly GCA_000338895.3 of Oryza meridionalis. Lineage (NCBI taxonomy): Eukaryota > Viridiplantae > Streptophyta > Magnoliopsida > Poales > Poaceae > Oryza > Oryza meridionalis. The sequence continues at coordinate 34,597,162 of CM002526.2, read as the reverse complement.
GTTTTTTTTCCAAGCATGAAAATGACGTGCAAAGAGTGTGACTTCTTTCAAGAGAAAAAAAAACTGAGATTTTTTTTTTTTTTGCTCATGGAAAACAAAAGGTGAATGAAGTAACAGTGCCTCTGGTGCAAGCTGAAGAACTGCGAATTTGTCGCCGGGCGCCGGGCAGAAATTTTTTGTCGCCGGGCAAGAACTGCAGATTTGCGATGTTTTTAAGACTAAACTGCAGTTGAAAGAGTGGTTTTCGTGACCTCAATAATCATATTGGCAGCAACTTAAGTACAATTTTATCAACAGTAAGGATGGTTCCATCGCATGATCAGGCAGAAGCTGAGTGAGAGAAAAGTAACACACCAGAAACCATAATTTTCTGTACATTTTCAACTCCCAACTTTTAGCTGAAGTTAAGTACAAAAAAAAGGAGCCAAACTAGTGGACTAATCTGATTGATGATGCTTCTTTTCTAACCCAGAAAAGGCACATGATATTGAGCTCATTGTGCAATGCAAAACACATGCTTGCATTGACTTCAAATAGTCTCTGAGCAAAAGGAGAAGTGCAGGGGCAAAAAATCATGGTATGGGAGCAAAGCACATGCTGCCTTGTGCATAGATTCTTCATTAACATATTAAACTATAGGAGTACAGCCACCATCAGTATTATCACCATCCTCAGCCAAAAAGACGTGAAGAACATTGAAGACAAGCTTGGCAATTATAGGACTCAAGGTTTAGCTCCACATGCACTTAAAAGTTCACAAGTTACATGATTGACACACTTGACGAAATGAAAATTAGTTGCATGACAGATGCATCACATGGATTAAGTGTTAAGGATATCCCCTTGATATCCTTAACATTAAGAACTCCCATGTAGGTCCTGTTGATATCCTTAACATTAAGAATTCGCATGTAGGTCTTGTTATACTGTCATATTCAGTCTAGCAGTTAGATTGCTTGTTCAGGCTATTTTCTAGTCCTCTTGTGACCCCTCCCCCCTCTGGAGGTGGCTGCAGTTTTCTCAGGAGAGCTATGAAGATCACCGCCACCAGTTTCAGAGGGTTCATCATTAACGCTTGCATCTTTGTCACTTTCTTCCTCAAAAAGCTCTGTCTTATCAGTGGAGTTCTCATCCTCCTCCTTTGGAGCCTTGTCAGCAGATTCAAGTTCGGTGAGTTTGTCCTTGAGTTGTCTGAGCTTGGCTTTCTTCGAATTTAAGACAGCCACAAACTAGAGACATGACACAACAGTGAGTAGAGAACTACTATGGTAAGCTCAATATACAGCTTTCTTGAGGTCCAGTCAACTAATAACTGAATGAGAAACTAAATGCCAAAGTCAAAATATGACCACAAAAGGTAGAAAAATATCGAAGTTAACTAATTGGGGAAATGTGAATATCAACATATAGTGTTCACTGCGACAAGAGTCTGATGATGCAATCAAGCTAGGCTAAAGGAAGAAATTTTTTGAACTGCAAGAAATGTTCATCTTTCACAAACACCAGCGAATGTACCTTTGAGAATGTGGATTGTTCGAAGTCAGCTTTCTCAATGCTAAATCTTTCACTTTGTTGCAAGCACTTCTCAGATTCTTGTTTCAACTTGTCAAAGGATTGTGTTTTCCTAACAACCTCTTCCTGAAAAATGAAGGAGATGCAACAGTTTAGTAATTCAGGTCAAGCAAATCATATATGAAGATGACTTGGTGGTAGGTTGCAGTGAGGTCGAATCAAGTTCATCGGAATCTTGACAACAATTCAATACTTCCATAGAAAATACTATAGCATTATATCCATAGAATGGAAAAGGAAAGTGACATACACTCAAGCGTATATTTGCGTCCATAAGAAAATCCAAGATCTCAGCTATAGTCTGCTGAGTGTTAGGTGCAGGCTGCAGTTTCCATCGCCATTCTAACTTGGTGCCTTGTTTCTCAAATGTCCATGACAGCTACATGGAAAAATAAATAATCAATAACTCGGGCAAAAAAAAGGAGAAAAACATGTTTGGTACAAAACAAGCAAGGGCATGAAATGGTCCCCTCATAAACCAAGGCATGCCTGTAAAGCAGTACTACTTGTGTTTAACATAATTTAATTACCATTTGAAAATCATGTATCATATCGTCAATGGTGCTCATATTTAGGATACTATGACATCAAGGGAATCCATGTTGTTCCTAACAGATGAGCAACTTGAAGTAATCAGGGTCCAGTAAATCGTCAAGGCACAAGGGCTAAACCCCAAACAACTAAGAGGTCTTAAAAGCATTATGTGTTAATATAAGAGAAGGAAGCATTTTGAGTCCTACATGATGTGATGGTCCTGGTTTATATGCAAAGTTTGAGATGAGACACCATTCCAACGTTAGAAACAGTTAGCACAAAATATTAGATCACACGTGTATATTCGTATCCGACTTACAGAAAATGTCAAACAGGAATTTCTTCGCATTTTAATTCATCTATTCATAAAAGCATACTCTTCGTCAACATTGGGTGTGTACAATATAATCCATAAAACTAATTGGTAGGAGTATATCCTTAAGGCCAAAATCCAAAAACACAAGAGAATGTAAGCAGCTTACATTGTGAAAAAAGAAAAGAAAAGAAGAAAGAGGGGAAATATTATCTTTACGCTGCAATCAACGTACCCAGAAATTACTTCCCAGACTGAGCCCAAAAGAGGAGATAGAGATCAGATCGCCAGTAGTCAAGTACTTCACAAAACGCCATGAAAGAATCAACATTAACTACTGAATGCATTACTCGTGGATGAGTGAACTACAATCGGGAGCTAAATGCAGTCTCCAGCTGCAAAATTACCAGCAAACTGCGTCGTTTCACCCCTAAACAAACATTGCTGGACCTTGCAGTATACACATGTAAGCGAGAGAGAAATGTGACACTGTGAGCATCAAATAGCAACCATACAGTTACAAAGATGGTGTCGATTGCTCCACTTCCAAATTTCCCTAAAATCAGTAGCATTCGTCTATATATAGATAAAAAACGGATAAGATTAGAATAGGAGCAGAACGAACCCTTCGATTGCCGTTGGCGGCGTCGTGGAAGGAGTAGGTGGAGGAGGGCTGCTGGAAGGCGAGGTAGCGCTCGGCGAGGGCGAGGTAGTCGGCGACGGGCTGGTCCCACTGCTCGGCGCGGAGGCGCACCTCGGCGTCGGAGGCCTGGGCGACCCACGCGGCGGCGCCGTCGGTGACGGCGAGGGAGAAGCGCGTGGGGTGCCACGTGGCCTTCACGAAGACGGCTCCGACGCCGCCCGCCTCGGGGTCCTCCACCGCCACCGAGAGCTTCGCGCAGCTGTGCCTGGGCGCCGCCGTCGAGGTCGCCATGGATCGGCGGCGGCGGCGGCGGTGGCTGTTTGGGAGAATACGCGGGCTTTGAATTCGTATGGGCCGTCCGATTGCTACTGTTGGTTCAAATCAAAGGCCCAGGTGCGAGCCCTCACAAAATTCATCGAAAAGTCAAAAAATACGTGCCTGCCATACTGCCATTAGTAATAGTAGTAACCTTATTTTCGTTTTCTTTTGCGCCTGTGTAAGTTGGCGAAAAGAAAATTTTTTGGTGTCACATCGGATGTTTGAGCGGATGTCGGAAGGGGTTTTCGGAGACGAATGAAAAAACTAATTTCATAATTCACCTGAAAACCACGAGACGAATCTTTTGAGCCTAATTATAATCCGTCATTAGCATTGTAACACTGATGGCTAATCATGGACTAATTAGGCTCAAAAGATTCATCTCGCGATTTCCCCCTAACTGTGCAATTAGTTTTTTAATCTATATTTAATGCTCTATACATGTGTCTAAAGATTCGATGTGATGTTTTTTGAAAAAAAATTTGGGAACTAAACCAGGCCTTTGTTACCCAATACCAACTGTTTAATTCATTCCGTTATTTTATTTTTAGAGTAAATTTTGGGAAACCTCATCTATTATGATCCGAGTTGTATAAAACCATAGGTATTTTGGTAAGTGGGACATAACCTCAGATATTATGGTCCTAACTTTTCACAAAGCCTTGCTATTGATCATTTTATCTTTGATCTACCATAATTTTAAGTTCTATAATCGCATCTCAAATTTATGAAAACTTTATCCATCATATATCCTATAAATATTATATTCTTTTTTATTTGATAGATAGATATATCAAAATGATTAATGGTGTTATTTTGTGAAATTTTAAGATCATAATATTTGGGGTTATGTGTCATGTGCCAAAATCCTTATGGTTTTGTGTAACCTAGATCATAATAGAAATTTTATGAAATTTACTCTTATTTTTATATTAAAGAAAATCCTTCGGTGGGATTACTTTTGAGTTTTGACTCGTAATGATGGGAGAAAACTCATTTACTCCCTCCATTTTTAATAAGTGACGATTTGTATTTTTCTTATTTAAACTTTAACTATTAATTGTGCTTGAATTACAAGATCAAAGTTTTATGTTTATGTCTTAGAGTATACCCACGTTAATAACATAGAACATCTCTAGTGCTTATAAATATCGATAAAACAAGTGGTCAAAGTTAAAAGGTAAATAGTGCCCCGTATCAGTTATTATGAAATGGAGTGGGTAGTACTTAAGGGAATGTCCCCCTCATAACCCAAAATAATAATGCTTAATATAAAAGATCATAAAAAAAAACTCAGGCATTTATGAAAAAAAAAATCAATGTTTTGACCTTAGATATAAAACACCCCACAAAATTTCAAATATAAACTCGACCAACATATCTAAGCGAGGATATAAAGCTAGATTATGATCAGTACGTCGATTCTTTGCCATATTATATCAGTCTTGTTTCTTTCCACCGCCATGTAGATTGATCTTTATTGTCAAATAGACATCATGGCACTATATTGTCAAAGTTCTTTCCACAGTTCTTTACAAATATGTGCATTAATCTAAAAACCAAAAGCATGGTCTAAGTTGACAGTTTGACACACTCTTTTTTAAAAAATAAACTGTAGTTGACACTCTCAGCTCATCAAGGCCTCAAGCAACAAGAATCCTATAATTCCGTAATAGTGCGCTTTCTTTCACAAGTAGCTAAAAAGCGTGCGTGCGCTCTCTCTTTAAAGAATCTCAAGATTTGACCACTTGCCCCGTTCTAAACTTTACCAATTTTTCCTCGGTTTTCATTAACACGTTTTTCAAACGCTAAACTGTGTATTTTGTGTGAAAACTTTCTACATAAAAGTTGTTATAAAAAATCAAATAAATCTATTTTTCAAGTTTTAGTAATTAAAATTCAATTAATCATATGCTAATGACTTGTCTCGTTTTGCGTGCGCTTTTAATCTTTATCTTGTTTGAGAATCGAAGGACCACACACCACGCATCGATCGATCGAACGTACTCCCTCCGTCCCATAAAAACCAACCTAGGACTGGATGTAACACATCCTATTACAACGAATCTGGACATAGAATATGTCACATCCAATCATAGATTTATTTTTTTTAGGACGGAGGGAGTAAGTCTTGTCGTGGCCGCCTCTGTAGCCTGTAGCTTCAACCCTAAGCTTGGAATCGAAACCATTTCCATGATCATTTCATCATATCATCAATTCACAAGTGGAGTCACAAAGTTGCCACGCTTTGCAAGAGAATCACTTCGCATTTCAACGTCATGGATCCTGATTACTAACAGACAGGCTATGGTTCTCTCTCTGTTGCTTTAATTTTGTTGTTGTCGCTGCCACGAGGAATATATATAAACAGCCATCATGATTCATCGACTGATCTTCCACTGCTTTTTTTTTCACGGTCACCGGCGAAGAAGGCTGGATCGCCAATCTCAAAAGAAAGTGACGCGAATAGAATCTGATCGGGTGCTGCTGCTGCTGCTTTTGTTTGTTTTTTGTGCTCAACTAAAAAGATTTTGTGTCGCGTTCAGTTCTCCACATAATATCGCATCTGATCTTTTTGTTCTGCTGCTGCTAAGCATATAATACTCGCCTTAGGCGAGTGAGTCCCCTCTCCTGGCATGCAATGGCAAACGAAACATACAGAAAGACAGAAAGAGATGATCAATTTGTCAGGGATATGATTTTTTGTTTTCTTTTGGTCTTCTGAAGTTCTGAGATGATGATCCATGGCTGTTGAGAGGAATGACGTCCGGTCTGAAGATCGCCGTCCCCGGGCGGTGGCTTCGGACCAGGCTTCATTCCCCATGACTCATGGAACCCACAACATGTGTGTACTGATCCTGTGAGCTTCAGCTTCGTATGAATTATGATCAGCAACCAGCCAAGATTGCATGGAAGGCAGGTAGGCAGATGTCCATTCTGTTGAGATTTCTGAAGGTTTTCATTTTTGGGATTTCGCAGAATCGCAGTGCCACTAGGCACTGGCTGTTTGTTTTGGGTGAACTTTGCTGAAAAGTATGTAGCTTGGATTAATGGATTGGATGCACAGGTTGGTACTGCAAAGATGAGATTACTCTGCAACCGATGCATTCAAGATGCTGCTTTGCTGAGATGAGATAGCTAGCTCAGTATGATGTTCGAGCTGATGCTGGCATGCTGCACCTGCTTACTTTTCGTGCTTGGCTCGAACATGAGGCAACAAAGATTAGGTGCAGATTTCAGGACAGGATCGACAAGAATGAAAAGTTCATATAGCAAATAGGATTTCCAGTTTGAATGAAATGCGAAACTGAATAGTGACATTACAAGGACAAAACACCGGAAAAATATTCTGGTCTTCTAAGTACTGATGATGAATTATTCTGGTCGTCTGAATACTGATGAATCGTAAGTATGTATTAGTAGTCTATAGCGTCAACCCTAGACAAGCAAGTAATGCATGCAGTCCAAACTGTCAACGTCAGACTAACTAGAATTAAAAGCCGCTCAAAACCAGCTTGTTGCGATCAAGTACCAGCCTCACGCCTTCCTTATTGCCATCTCCGGTTTTTTAACATATGGTACCATCTTATTTTTAAAATTTGCCATCTCCGGTTTTTTAACATATGGTACCATCTTATTTTTAAAATTATTTATTTTATTGTGACGGGTTTTATCATCAAAGAAACTACAATCTAAACCTATACTTTTACATATTTCTACTATTATAAAAATTAAAGATGTTTTTGCCGGTACTTTGGTACGTCATCTGTGTATGAGTCAATTTCTAAGTTCGTTTTTTTTTTTTGAAAATACAAATCCGTATTTGAGTCGGTTTTTAAGATCGTTCACTTTTAGTAATATAGAAGGAATTGTATAGGAAATCTCTTTAAAAAAGTCGCATGCTAACTTGAGACGATCGGATTCCTAATTGCAACTCATGATTTTTTAACAAAATATATATCCAAGCAAATTTAACAGTGGATTTCATCTTAAATAAACCATATAACAATAATAAGGTTAAAATAGCCTTCACCCGTTACAACGCACGGATATTTTTTTCTAGTTTATACTAAATTTTAAATAAAACGATTGATAAAATGTTATGGAAAAGTTAAAGGTACTATATATTTGAATGGCGGTATGGCCGGGGTTGATGTCAATTTCGAAATTATAGATTTAAGCTACATTCAGTATCAGGTGAAGAAACAAATGTGTTAACATGAATACAGGACATGACATTTCCTACAAAAATTCGTCGTACAATTTCCAGCAGGCTGTTCTTACAGAGGTTCTGGTGGCTGTATTTACATCTAATCAAGCTGTTTGGTCCAATCAAAGGGCTCCCAGTCCTTCATGAAATTAGCAACAGCTTGTTTCTGATTATCCATCGATTCATGCCTTCGGCGCCTGTGCATGTCCTCTTCCCGCAACCGGAGCATCCCCCTGATGACATTCAACCCAAAACCTGCACTGAATTTGCTCTCATCGTCTATGACATGGACAAATCCACGGTCGAGCCCGAACTCTACATGAAAGTAGGCGAAGTTCTCTGGGATGACTTGGTGCAGGTTTCCCTTTGTTGGAATAAGTTTCTTCATGTCATGCTGGGTCCATTCTTCCTCCGCTTCATCAATCGCCTGAAGTAAATAGGTTGGATTTCGTTAGAACCTGAAGCACATAAGAAATAAATTGTTCTCAATCGTGGACAAAGCAACAGACAACCGACCTTCTTGAAGTACATGGGCGCATTGTTTGAAACTTCGGAGGGGATAGGGATGCATTCAATCATGCAGTGCCTGCGTTGTTTGGACAAGCTTATAACAGTCTCCATGAAAACAATATCCTTGTCCTGCTGCAAGAACATCTTCAGGAGGCACTTCTTAAAGTTGCGGATCTCCTCCCAGACACTTCTATCAACTGTTCTTGTTGCAGACTCATGCTGCAACCATAAAAAAGAGCATATCATAAGGTAGATGATGAATAGTGCATGAGTTGTAATGAAGGTTGGGTTATTCTACATACGACTGTTCAAAATTACAACAAGCTGAAGTTAGTTTGTTGTTATGAAAGCATATCATAAAATGTTTTTCTCACCTGCAATGGCAGAATAATGCAGTGCCCAGGGACAACAGGCTCAAACTGTGGCAGCATCAAGTAAGTGAAGTTTCCTATAGCAACAACCAGATGCTTTGGCCGTGATGGGTTCTCGAAGCAATACATACAGCGCTCTTTCTGAGTTGTGAGCCTATGAGTTCCTCTCTTCTCCTCATGTGCCTCTTTGTTCCTCCTTTTGCCTTTCTTACTGGGGGCATCACCAAAATCATATTCATCCTCTATACTTTTAGACATGTTGTACTGTTTATTGTGCATAATTTTATTTGCGAGATGCCGGTCAGCATCCTCTTCTCTTTTCCTGCGATCAGCTGCACTAGGCTTTATTGTGTTCCTACAGATTAGAAAAACAATAGTTTGTTCAGCAAGCAGATAAATAATAGGAGTATATATATGCTAATACAACATTGAAATATAAAGGTCATTTCTGCAATGCTCATGTTTGTAATAAATTGGATGTCCACATTAAAATATTTGAATATCCCTATGCAAAACAGGTGCACCCTGTGTTTTGCACTTTTTTTTTTGTCATAGTATGCCAAAATGGCATACATATGGCCACCAAAATATTTCAGAAGAGAAGATCAAGTGCATGCTGTATCCATTCCCCTTCTTACTTATACAACTATGCCTCACACGCACATGCTCTAGAAACTAGACATTAAGAATATGAAACTGAGAGTATTTCAATACGAGAGAACGATTACTGTTAGAAAATTTCCGCAAAGCTTTACAGTTGCAGACATATTTCTTTTCTAGTCCTCACATATTGTGGGAGAATAACAAGGTACCAATACTAAGGCGTTTACAATTTTTTAGCCTTACAAAGTGACATCATATGACAGTGTGTGAAAGCAGGCAACTGTAATGTGTTAACTCAGAATAACAACGTCATGGACTAACCTGGTTGAACTCCTCACTTCATGCCTAGGTTCTTCAACAGCAGTATCCTCATTCTCCAGCACCGCCTCCATTTCTCGCTGAGCAAGAATAGTTAGCAGTTACAAAGTCTTGCCACCTCTAATTCAAGTATATTCAAGCATATGGAAATTCAATTTCTTAATCTGTCCCTATTTCAGATATAAAATTTTTTTTTGTGCTTTGGCATCCTAAATTGTATATTGATCATAAACCGATAAACATAGTGCAAATTCTTGAGCATGGATTGATGCGGATCCGACCATGGTTACATGCTACTATAAGAGTATGTTAAATTAGGGGTCAAAGCCATTATTCAATAGCAGTATGTTAGCTCAGGGGTCTAAGCCATTACTGAAAAGCAATGAACAGCATGTATTTTGTGTTACTTCAAATGAATAAATGAAACCATGTGCAATACCGCACTTTCATTACTATATTGTAATAAGTATAGTTATTTTCCAAAAAATGATATACACTAATAATGAATCAAGAAGGTAAGCCTGTCAATATTACCACAATAACAATAATGTAATACTTACCGAAAGTTGTTCAGCTTCTTCATGCTTGCCTTTCATTCGGAGCTGCAGAATCTTTGCTGCTAACTGGTTCGCATTTAGCTTTTGAGTGCTAACTGAAGGCACTTTCTTTGAACTACCCTTATCAGACTTGAGCTCATCAACCTCTGCAGTCGAAACATTTACAGTCTTGCTTTCAGGATTATTAATCTTTTCCAAAAAGCTTCCATCATTAGAGAACTTATTGATTCCTGCTATCGCTGAAGAGATAAGTGCCTGATCCTCAGAAGAAATATTCTGCCTATTCCTTTTCCATGGTACAGAATCAGGTTTAGGCTTTCTCATTGCATGATGCCGAGAGGAAACATCTTTTAAGTATTCACGTCTACCACTGTCTCCACCTTGCTGACCCTCCTTTGGATTTTCTTTGGTATGTTCTTCTGAGCTGCCTGCTTGCCCAGCTTTTCTGCCTCTAATGGCATGTAAATGAGCATGGGAAGGGGCAGCTCTAGATGCTGACACTGATGCAGCTAAGTGGCCTAACGAGCCCCATCTCTCTCCAACAACCTATAGTAATTGAATAGTAATAGAAGTTAGGGGAATAAACTACCTAATGTCAGTCACTTCCAATAATAATATGTGGCGACGGACATACCTCCTCAAGTTGTTTTCCTTCACGAGCTGCTTGCTCTTTTGCACGCTTCAAAGCTTTGAGCCTCCAGCTAGCACCTCCATCACCAACCACAGAGGAAGCAAGCAACTGGTTGCCTGCATTTGAAGGGCTAGATTCATCAGGGTACCCACTGCCATTATCCCTCAGGTATGGATTCAATTCCTTTGGATTGGCTTTCTTCACCTGTCAGTACCCAAGAAGTTGATGTAAGCAAGGCAGGAGAGATATCCCAGTTTAGAGTTTAGAATCACTAAACAAAACATTTATTCCATACATCTTATACAGATCCATAGATATAAATATAGTATTCCTGCACTGAACAACTGAATGTTCCAGGGGTTTATTAAAATATGAGTTAATGCACAGGACAAAAACATACTCATCCATTGTCATGAAGAAAATTATACAGCAGTTACTTGACTAAATGTCATTGCTAACGAAAGAAACCAAATCTAAATCTAAGTATGAACATCATAACTAAATAGCAACGGTCACTCACTGAATTGATCACAACAAGCTTAGCATTGAATCAAAAATACTTTCAGCTAATATAGCTTAGCATAAAACCATAAGCAGAATAGCATTCTACCATGGGAATATTGTTCATAATTCGAGTAGATAGGATGCAAGTGCCTAATACCATCTGAAGACTACTGTTCAGCTACCAACAATTAAAACATGGCATCTTCACTGCAAGTGGTGAATCATATACAATATTAATGCAGTACCTAGCTTATGGAAATATAAGATTTATACCATCGCAAACATCGCCTCAGCTCCACAAAGAACTACAATAAGCTACCCTGCATTACAATTATATGGCAAAAAGTGGCTACTAGGGCATAAGCATATCTCACATGAGATGTGATAATCATTACCTCCTCGGGTGCAACCTCCTCCTCATCTTTGTCCGCCCCGCGAGCATGGCTGCTCTCCGCCCTACCACTGCTTGCCGACTTGAGCATCCATTCCAGGCCCATCTCCTTCCTGACAATATCACTAGCTCTCAACTCCTCACCTCCAATTCCCTCCTCCTCCTCCTCATCATCATCATCACCTGCGGCGCCTCCCCGCTTGCTCTTGCGACTGCCTGTAACAAGAGGTCAGCAATACCAGGTGATCAGAAACACAACTCACAAAAATTCTACCAAAAAGCACCATCCTAACCTAACCTAACCAAGTTTAGGGCTCCTTGCCTCTTCTCTTATCAGATTCACCACCGGACTCCTCGTCATCATCGTCGTCGTCATCGGAGAACTCATGGCGCCGCCTCTGATGCTTCCTCCGGTGCTTGCTCCGGCTCAATCCCTTCTCCTCCTCCTCGTCGATCGAGTCTCCGCTATCGGACCCCTCATCAGAGTCCGAGCCGTACTTGCTCCGCCTCCGCCGGCGCCTCCGGTCCCGCCTCTCCTCCTTGTCCCTCCCCTTCCTGCCCCGCTTCTTCCGCCGCCGCCTATCCTCGGAGCTGTCGGACCCCGCCGAGCCGGCGCCGCCTAGGGCATCCTCGCCGATCTGCTCCCGGGGGATAAACTTGACGCCGGAGAGCATCGCCGGTGGGCGGCGAGGCGAACGCGCTAGGGCTTCGTTGGTTGGAGGAGAGAAGCGGCGAACGCGAGGGCTTCAGCGGCGGCGGAGGTGGCGCGCCGGCGACGAGCCGACGAGAGAGAGGAAGAGGTAGCGAGACCGCAAGGGGGATCGAGGGGGAGAGAGAGAGCTTTTCCGTGATGTGTAGGCTGGATGGGCCGGGCCTTAACAAGTGACGGGTACCGATACAATCGGCCAATCGGCCCGTGTTGATTCAATCGGCCCAATACGGTTTTCAGCCCAATTACAAAGCAACACCAGCAGCCTTTACTGCTTTCTCCATCCCATAATAAGTTTAATTATTATTTCATCGGAGTTTGTAAAAGTAGAAAATAATTATATTGGGAGTAGATAAAGTGAGAAATAATTGTATTAGAGTTTAATAAAATAAGGGTATTCTAGTCTTTTGGGTTGTGTTATTTGTATGTGTGCGATGAGTGAAAAACGAACTTAGAGGGCTGGAGTAATTATAAATCCTCACCAAATATTGAAGGTATGAATTTTGTGTCTGTTTCAAGACTTGTTTGTGCCTCGGATAGTTGGGGAGAGGATTAGAAAGATAATGATCTCACGATGCTGACAATAGGGTGTGTGCAAATATCACTTTGAGGTCAAAATCAAATTACTGTATTCCCGCAAAAAAAAAACTGTATAACTCTGATATATATGTATTCTATTTGATAGTTTGGTGGTATACACTGTCAGTTTGACAGCAGTATCCCAACTTTTCCTGTACCGAAGAAAATCTGCTTGAACTCCTGTTTTTCGTTTTCCCTCCTTTCCTGTTTCCTAGCAAAACAATTGATACGGAATTCAAATTAAATATACACTTTTGTTCTCGCTGAATGCGTACATATCCAAAACGGTCTGTGAGATTAATATCCTTCCCTCTTGCACTTGTCAGAAATCATCCGAACTGCGGATGAACAAAGTGAACAATGTCGTAACTCCCATAAAGTATCCCCTGCAACACGCAAGCAAAATGCTACTACATTGCAAATGGGAGACAATGGTGCTACTACAGCCTCAGTGGTGTACCACGAAGAAAGATTATCGAATGTGCACAATGAAGAAAGATGATCAAGCATGGCCGTACAGTTCGTAAGTACCATTTTACTACCAACAAAACCTTCCTGCTCCGAGGTCTGAACACTCAACTTGGGGAGAGGAATTCAACAGGAATCAGTTTAGCTCAAACCCAGAAATTCAGTTGGCTTGTTTCGCACCGTGAAACTTGCGTGCGAATGTTGCAGCCACAATTAATGGGAAAGCGATCGTAGCGTCACAATGCACCTGCATTTCAAAAGGTTGAGGACTTGAGGTATCAAGATTATATAGTGTGACAAACATCCATGGTGTATGAGTTAACGATGCTCCAACTATCTCTTGGTATCATAATTTCTTGTTCAGATCTTCTATATCAGGCAAAGCAGAATCATGTCAACCATCATCGCATAAATCATTGAACAAAGTAAAATTGATGCATGCTTCAACGCTAAAATGCATCAAAAGATGTAGGTGCAATACAGAGCAAAACTGTGAAATGAATATAAGATGGATTAGAATTAGGATCTAGTCCAAGATCATTGATGCAATCTCTTTGGCATACCTTGTTCAAGCGAAACCGACAAAAATGTTCATATATGCAGCATATGATGTTTAACAAAAGGCACTTTTAGCTAGCTAGGCACACATCAAATATTAAAAATAATCATGCAAAAATTGCTCAAGGTACAGAAATATACCTTGACAGGTTTGGCTGAACCTTTAATCTTTCCCCATGAAACTGCTTCATCAGGTTGTGCTCCAGAATCACTGCCATCAAACTCTTGGGCTGTGTTGATATAGACTGCATAATCTGCACCATTGCGAAACATATTGGCGTTGCATATATGATGCTTGGGTAGACCTCCACCAAGAACTATGATCCCTGTCTTCCTTGGGGTTGCATGAATGGCTTCCCCATTCATCAATCTTATATCTGCCACATTTTCGAGCATAATATGAGAAAAAAAAATGAATGCAAAAGCCAGAAAACCAAGCACACAAACTTGCCTTGCACAATGTCAATAATTAGGCCAGGATTGCGGACTGCATGACAGAATAGCATGTCTCCAAGCGATCCATCAGTCAATGCTGGGCAGTATACAGGAATATTGTTCTGATCAAGTTTTGGAAAGTCAGTACTATCTCGTTTCAGTCTTTTGAGTAACAGATCATAACATTGCACTTGGGCATAAGAACTTAAAACCCACACAAGAATATCAATGCCGGTTTACGTGTTGTATTCTCCACAGACGCTAAAAGTGTATGGTCTATTGCAACATCAGGAGAGAAAAAAAAAAAACAAGTGTCTTGACCAAATCCACTCAACTATAACTCATTCTAAAAAGTCAAATAAAGGTTAAAATATGGATACCATGTACATTATATCAACATCAATAAGCAAAACATCAAGATATAGGATGGTGGTGCACTAGTTCCAAGAGGAAAAGATGTTCCCATGGCATTATTATGAAGAGTTCACAGTTACACAACATTAATACAGGCAAAAAATAACTCAAATATTTTTTTCAAGGAACAAAGAAAAATTTTGAATCAGGCTACCTAGTATCTCATTGTGTACTAAGGATAGAGATGGATGGACTTTATAAACAGAATTGATGGTGTGGTCCCCCACTAGTGCTATTATTTTTGCATTTTGTAAGGATATTCAGGTGTAGTTAATAAACATGTGTTACCTTATACGCCCAATAAAGGTAGGAACTTTCATCATTTATTTCTTTGCCAAGACGAGCAATGACCTTTGATGGTGTCCAAACATTCTGCAGGTAAGTAAAATTGATCGTACTTCATGAACAGAAGAGAGAGCACAAAAGTAGTTGGAAGAGTTGCTTCTGAGAGAAAAGATGTATATCTGATAATTGTTACTCGTAGTTGGAAAAACAAGGGCACAGCAGTAAAGCTACAGAAATTTATAGTTGGTGTCCTCATATGTCAGTTTTATTTGGATTTGTGCGTGTATCATTACTAGGTTAATAAAACACAGACCAATTTGAAAGGGAGATAATGAAGGCCGGTTCAAATAATGTGCATAGATCCTTTTTATTCCTGTAGCATTGAAATTCAACATATTTTAATTTATTATTTGGGAGTACTTGTGGAGCAGATTATAGCTGCTTTCCATTTAAGTTTTTTCTCTCGTTTCTTATTTTTGAACATTCAGTTTGACCTTTCTGTACCATAATACTAGTGGAGTTCTAAGCACTATAAGCTAGGTCTTTTTATATTACTGCCCCCTACATGATTCCTCCTCTATACAGCTAATGAATCATAAGCACATATGCATTATATAGTGTTGAACACATTGCTGCAAGCTATCTGCGCTTCAGCCAGAAGAAAAATGTTACAGTACCTCAGTGGATTGCTCTTGTAGCATCTGATCAAAAAGTGGCATGATCCAGTTCTCAAACTTGCAATAGTTATCATTGGGAACCAATAGATTTCCAATCCGATTCAATCCCTTTGACCGCAACAGTGTTCCAGGTAAAGAAAATTCCCCTCTATAAGTGGGAGCAAGACATTTGATGAGATCCTCCTCTATACCACCAGCAGTTGTAACAATAACATCCACCTAAATAACACATTTTTCAAGGGGGGGTTAGCTACATCATAGGGATGAGATCTCAATGCTTTTGATAATGCTGGTGTGTTACCAAAAGCATGTAAAACCATCTCTACCAAACCAGGTCATAAAAGGAAATTACAGAAATGGAGTTCTCACCATGTGATGCTGAACTAGAAAACGGACTACATCTCGAATGCCAGAAGAGACAAGGTTTGAAGTGAATCCCAGGAATATTTTGCACTTCACAGATTCTCTATATGTAGGGTCAAGCTCAGTTTCATCACAATCCTCACGTGGCTTCTCGTGAGACAGCCTCCAATCTAACTTCAGTGTATTCAAGAACATAATAGAAAGGGTTAGGGAATATCAGAACATCTTAAAGGCATGTAAAAAAATCATAGAAATGTTAAGGTGGAAAAATCGCGGAACACACGTGTAAGATGGTAACAGAGATAGTTTTTCATAATTTTTCATCTGGATTACCTCCAGATCACTTACAAGGAAGTTCAAGTGTACAATTGGAGTTGCCCAATAAATTCAGAGTGTAAATAAGTAAATTTGATAGCATTTTTTTGCACCTACTCCATTCAATTTGCTAACTGTTTCATCTCACGGGAATTATCGAGATAATCATCAGTAGAGTGTCAATAGCATGAATAATAAGCTGCGAGGTTCCGATTTTACAGCAACCACATCAATCGCATCACATAGTACATGACTTCACCTCTTCCGCTCCAATTACACCAACACAACTGCAGCAATAGGCCTCGTCTAAATTGTACTAATTCCTAAGAAACTCCAAGGATCTAGAAACACAACAATTTCAAGCTACAGTTCACCCAATCCGCTTCGCCTCTCTCACGGGCTTGCCAAAAGGCAGGAAGGCTGCAAAGGTGTAGTAATTAGTAGCGTACCATCTGGTTGACGACGTCGACGGCGTCGCCGAGGTTGGAGGCCTGGAATCCGGTGGTGGCGAGCGACGCGAGCAGCCCGGAGAGGCCGAGGCCGGCGTCGTTGAAGTCGGCGCCGGCGATCCTCGTGAACCGCCCCTCGTCGAGGCACTCCGAGGGCTTCAGCACGATTGAGCGCACGCCCTCCAGCGCGTCCATGTCGCGTACTCCCCCTCCTCCTCCGCCGCCGCCTCCTGCCCCGGCCATCGCCCACGAAATCGGAGCCCGAGCCACCGCCGCCGCCGCCGCCGCGAGCTACTGTGAGCTTCGAATTATTATTTTTTCCGAGAAAAAAAAAAGAATCAGATTCCGCGCGGCTGTAGTTTGGGTGGAGGTGTTGCTTTCAACGATGCAGGTGGGCCGGGCTTTCCGTCGACCCAGCAGAGCGAGCCGGAGGGCAAGGAGAAAGACGGGGCGGCGGCGGCGGCGGTGGCGCTGCCGCGCTTGGCGAAAGCGGAAGGCAAAGGCGGCGGAAGGTGAGGTGGGGGCGGCCGGCGGCGCCGCCACTGCACGCTGGGAGAAGGGGGGAGGGCGGCGACGCGACCGCGCAACATGGGCCACCGGGCGTCGATCCATGCTGGGCCATCAAAATTTGTGGCCCACCTGCATCCTGGCTTGGGCTAAGAATAACCATGGACATTACATGGGCTAGCTATATGAACTAGGAGTATGAAGCCGAGGTTAGGTCTGAGTCGTCTGACAGCCCAACATGGTTATGATCGTTTTTGCAGCAGGATGGAGGAGCTGAAAACCGAACATGCCTGAAATTTATCTCTTTTTTTCCTCTTCCAGAATCCAGATGAAGTCGGACTTGAGATTTGGTGGTAATATCATGCTTATACATAATGTTTTAGGTCTAATTTTCATAGGTTTTTACTTATTCGATGGTTTTCTATAAGCATCTAAAACATTATGTATAAGCATTATGTATAATGTTTTAGATAGTATTATCACGATATCATAACTTATTAGATTTTACAAATTTATTCTTACATAATCAACAAAAATAGTTTTGACCGGAGGGAGTAATTAATAGGCAAAATTTGCTATATGACACTTGAAAAATATGTAATTAGCTGTAGGACATCACAAAGACGTGAATTTGCCCGGGGACACTCTAAAAGTGTGGTAATTTGCTACAGGGCACTGGACGCATTAAAATATAATATCTACCCAATTGATGAGAGAGAAACCATACAAAATTACAATATTACCCTTCTTCTTCTCCTTTCTGATTCTTCTTCCGACGCACGCTAGCAACAAGCTCCACCAGCTTGCCCACCACCTTCACGTTGCGGCCCCATGAGGTCGTGTTGCCTTCACATGCAGCGTCGCCCTCGTCGTCGGGTTCGATACCTTGTCACGGGGCAGCTGCCCTACCTCAACAAACATCAGAACATCACCTCAATGAACACCAGGGACACCAGCATGTTCGATGACATGACCGTCGTCACAGCCTCCAAGAGCAGCAGCCCGGGACGTGGTGTTCGTCCACTGCAGCATAGCAACGAGCGCGTCGACGAGCTCTTTGTTCCCCTCGACGAGGCGCGCACCATGCACTACTCCAAGAGCTCTAGCAAGCAGATGATCTCGAGGGCTTTGTCGTACGCGGCCTTTGCGTCTTCACATGACACCACGACGACGGCGGCGGCCAGAATATCCATCGTGCTGGGGATGGTCGCTGAGCTCATGCAGCGCATCAAGGTGACTAGCAGAGCTCATGGTCCCACGAAGGCGGGAGGCAAGCTCGACGACGCGCACGCGGTCGGCGCAGGGCTTGGGGTAGGGATGAGGCCGGTAATGGCGGCATGCCACGCAACCATGCCGTTGACTACACCGATCGCTTGTTCGCCATGGTCAAGCCGATAGAGCTCACTACGAGTGAGTGTCGGAAGAAGAACATAAAAAGGGAGAAGAAGATAAGGGTAAAACGGTCATTTTGTGTGGTTTCTCTCTCATCAATTGGGTGGATATTATATTTTAATGCGTTCAGTGTCCTGCAGCAAATTACCACACTTTTAGAGTGTCCTGGAGCAAATTCACGTCTTTGCGGTGTCTCATAGCTAATTACACAATTTTTGAATGTCCTATAGCAAATTTTGCCTAATTAATATGCAGTCCACTGTCTGCAGCGTACACCCTACGTCCAAAAAAAATTCAATTCTAGCTATATATCTGAACAAGTGCATGTCTAAATTGGTAGCTATGATATCAGGCCATGTTCTTTTCTGATTAAGATATATTTTACCTTTATTTCTGTTAGCACGCATTTTCAAACTGCTAAACATGATACATTTACATGAAAACTTTTTATATGTAAGTTGCTTTAAGATATTAGATAAAACCATTTTTCAAATTTATAATAATTAAAATTTAATTAATTATATACTAATATTTTTCTTGTTTTTCGTGTCCTAACTTCATCAACAGTAGAAATAAACACAAAACATTCAGGTTTCCGTCGTGATATGATTAGCCTTTTCTCAAACTAGTGCTGTAGTAGTATATACCATGCCCTTCATATAAAATAGAATCAATTTTTAGGATCGATGAAAATATGGATAATTATTTGTCTAGATTCATTCTTAGAAATTAGTTTTTTTAAAAGAACAGATAGATTACGCTGTAGTACATTATAGTATGGCAATGGTAGTGAACATACATGCACTTTCGTAGAGATCGCGTAGGACTACGGCCATTTGACGTATACGGACACACATTTGAAGTACTAACGTAGACTAATAACAAAACAAATTATAGATTCCGCCTGTAAACTATGAGACGAATCTATTAAATCTAATTAATCTGTCATTAGCAAATGTTTACTGTAGCATCACATTGTCAAATCATGGCATAATTATGCTCAAAAGATTCGTCTCTCAATTTACATGTAAACTGTGCAATTGATTTTTTTCGTCCACATTTAATGCTCTATGCATGTGCCCAAGCATTTGATGTGACGGAAAAGTTAGAAATTGGAAGGAAACTAAACACAGCCTATGTGATAGTGTCCAATAAACTCACATTTCCAGCCCAACTTCAAGGCCTAGTTTAGTTCCCAACTTTTTCTTCAAACTTTCAACTTTTTTATCACATTAAAACTTTCCTACACACACAAATTTTCAACTTTCCCATCACATTGTTCCAATTTCAATCAAGCTTCCAATTTTAGCGTAAAGTAAACACACAAGTCAAACCCAAGCATACCCATAATAGCACCATTCAGAAAACTGTGACTGATCGACCGTCTCCTGTCAGAATCAACAAATGCATAACCTAATCTGAGAACATTTGCACCCACCGCGCGTGTGTGGATGAAACTTACCATTGTTCACAATTTCACATCACATGTTAGTACCTCTGATGTTAACTCGCAAGTCTGAACTGATTGACAATGTGGTGCGTCCTCCATACCTGGGACGTGTACACTTCGCATGCGACACACTAGCTAGCCAAAGTAGTAGTCGTACATCCTGTGAGTGAACACGTGTGTTCGACGATGTAATCCAACACCCTTTCACCTTCTTCCGTTATAGTGGTACCAGTATTTCTCGATCACAGATTTTTTTTAGTACTCCGTCTGCCCTAAAAGAACAACTTTTGAAAATGAATTTTGGTTTTTCCATCGTAAAATAATATCGGAAAATTAAACAGGGTATACCTCTCCGTTCCAAATTGCATGCTAACTAGAGTACTCGAACGCCAGCTAGCCACCTGAATCATGTCATCCCGTCGAGGCATCGCTCTCTCGGCGGAGCGGTGAGTCGATGAGGTCAACATCTGCAATGCTGTCCACCACTAACACCGTACCCTGTGCATGGCCAAGCTAAGCTTGGACGGCGCGCGTTACAGTATCAGAATGACAGAATGCATGCAGCATCATCTGTGCATGCTAAACCGAGGACCCCTGAGGCCCTGATCTAACGTGTACTATACATGTAGTCGTAGTCTAACAGACCAGCATGGTAAAAATAAACCAGCAGCTAAGCCAACGGGATTGCATTGGTCGTCAGCTGATGGCCCCCTGGTGCTGTGAAAACTGAAAAAACGCAGAGCTAGCTAGAAGTGCACTATACGACGTGGAACGGGGGACCTGGCCCCTGGAGGGAGGGAGTCCAGGAGCAGTAGAAACGGCCAGGGTGAGGGGTGGTGGCAGGAAACCGGTTGCAGGAAGACGTACAGGACTACAGGAGGCTGCTGCACTGCTGGTGAATGGGTGAATTGGGTTCCAGGTGTCGCAAGCAGCTGGCCGAGGACGACGCCAGCCAGACAGCCAAGCCCTGCCTTGTCTGCACTGCAGCCCCTCTCTCTCTCTCTCTCTCTCTCTCTCTCTCTCTCTCTCTCTCCTTCCGTTGAATTGATCAAGCGCGCAGGAACAAGTGATGAGACTGCTCCCGATTTCACGCACCGATCGCCGCCGGCAACAAACCCGAACGGGGGACCACTCACCCGCAACCTCCATTTCCTTCACGTTTACTACGGGTGTGTTCGGAACTTCGGATACAAGGGTTTTCCAACCCCTCTTCATCATATTCTGTATGCACGTTTTTCAAACTACTAAAATGGTGTGTGTGTTTTTTTTTAAAAAAATTTTATGTACAAAAGTTACATAAAAAATCATATTGATTCATTTTTGAAAGAAAAAAAATTAGCTAATACTTAATTAATTACGTACTAATGGGCTGCTCTATTTTCCGTGCTGGAGTGATATATTCTCATCCATCACCAGCGAACACACCCGTACGTTCACTACTTAGCTAGCGGTAGGGGCAAATGCCAAGCAGGCCAACCAAAGAGATGACTCGGACTAATGTTAGTTTGGGATGGTTGGGAACCAAACTCCTCCGTACGGAAAACGGAGCAATTCATTAGCACGTAATTAATTAAGTATTAGCTATTTGTTTTCAAAAATAGAACAATATGATTTTTTAAACAACTTTCATATAAAAACTTTTTGCAAAAAAACACATCAAAATAGCAGTTTGAAAAGCGTGCGCGCAGAAAACGAGAAGGGGGAGTTGGGAACTAGGGGAAACGAACCGAGCCAATTTATATCCTTTTTTTTTAAACTTCTAACTTTTTCATCACATCAAAACTTTTCTACATACATAAACTTTAAACTTTTCCGTCACATCGTTCCAATTTCAACCAAACTTTTAATTTTAGCATAAACTAAACACACCCTAAACTGTAATCACTTCCTTCGTTGATAAAAAGACTAACTTCCGCACGTAAAATTAGATAGATACTCATCCAGATTTATTTCCAAAATTTGAGCCTACACATGTTGAGATGCAAATCTCGCAAATACCGCGCGACGGCATGGGCGATGATGGACGATCGACGCCGCAGCCGGCCAAAATCATGTCGAGCCCGAGTCCGAACCCGATGGGTCGCACTGCACACGGTCCCCCACACGGGCGGGTGGGATGGAGACCGGAGGCGAAGGCCGAAGGGGAATGAGAGCTTTAACCTCGAGTTAATGACGACCCCAAGGCGTCCACGTCATTAGTACTACACCTTTTTCATGTAACTGTGGCCAAGTGGCCAACCTGATCGATGCCAAACAAGTATCCATCCAATCCAACAGTACTAATGTTGCAATTTGTGGTGTGTCCCTCCATAAAAATCCCACGTAAACCTAGAGACCTATCCGGAATAAGCCAAACGAAAAATAATTTATAAATAAAACTTTTATATAATGTTTTTAGCGATCTAAAAGTAAAGTCTAAAAAATAAATTTCGATAAAAAACCTTAAAATTAACTCCAAATTTAAAGTTAAAAATTCAAATTTTGACTGATAAGCATAAGCATGAGTGAAAGATGAGGCCTTTTAGCTTAGCCGAGTGAGTTCATCAGAGCTTAACAGTAGCTACATCATTGGATTTTATTTTATTTTTTTGCGAAATTTTCCCTGCCAAGTGCCGACCACAATTCTGTGTGCTACTGTGGCGTCAAGGTTCGAGATCGATTCGAACCGTCAAGTCCACCAAAAAAGATTTGGGAATAGAATGTATTCCGACAAAACCCCGCGCTGAAACTCGCTTCCGCCAATGGATATATGTGATACGTCTGCGTGGCGATCAGGACGTGACGGAGTAAAAAAGGCATGCGTAAGAAGCAAACACAAGTCTAGCTACGTAATCTTTTCTGAGAACACTAGCTACGTAATCTCGTTCGAATATATAAAGCTCAGCAAAGAACGAAGCATATATGCACTGCACTTATCTCAGTTTTATCTCTGCTGCGCCAACATGCAGGTTAACCCACTTGACTTGATCAGATTCGTTGGCTTATCTAATTTGCTAAGAATTCTAAAGAATTGGGATGTTGTAGAGTCCTAACAAATCGAGTAAAGTCTTCTCAGATGTATAACACAATTAGTCACCATCTTCGAGTCATTTATTGGACAATTCTAAGGCTGAAGTTGACTGACATACTGAGTCCTGTCCTAACAATATCTTTTTTACTTTTTATTTAGCATTACAGGATTTATATTGAAAGATGTTAATGGCATGTCATTGTCTGTCCGTAAGTTTATCAACTAGTAGAAATTTAAATTTTGCAGTTAAGGTTTTGTATTTAAACCACAAATTACATAAATATAAAAGTTTTACATGTAAATATTTGCTTTATGTTTGATTAATTTTTCCATATATGACTAGGTTGCGTTCGTTTGTAATAGTTGATAACTCATTCTCTATGCACGAAAACAAAGTAGTGGATTAACACATATTTAACAAAGTATTAACTCTTTTTCTTAAAAAAAAGAGGATTAATATGATCTTTTAAAGCAACTTTTCTATAGAAAAATTTCGTAAAACACATAATGTTTTTAGTAGTTTATAAAGTATGCGCGTGGGAACCAAGGAAGGAAAGGTTGGAAAAGTTGAGAGAAAAACACAACCATAGATCTGTTTGTTAGAGCTCCAAGCTGCTACAAGCTAAAATGCTTTAACAAAATGAATTAGAAAAATAGAGCTAGATTCTTCATATCTCTACTTCAAACTCTAATTCTTACGGTTAGATTTGTAAGTTAGAATCGTGACCCTTAACAGCTAGTCTTAACATGTACACACGTACGCCACAGAAGTACAGAACGCGTGTCTCCGTTGGCCCAGTTGGGGAATGAGTTAGGCGCGCCCACCCGATCGGATCGATCAACCGAAGCACCGAGCTCGATCGATCATCTAGCTGCCTCGCAAAATAAGCTGCAAGTTGCCGCTCGTCGCGCGCGCGCGGCGCGGCGAACCACCCATCCATCAACCGCGGATCCCATCCCCATCCCAGTGGGCGCGCGCGCGCGCGCGCGGCCGAGAAAAAGGTCTCCCCGTGTCGTTTTCCTCGTACCGCACCGGCAGTCGGGCCGCCTCCGCATCGTCGTCGTCGGCTACGTCTCCATTTCCGAGTCATTAACAAATCCAAACCACACGCTTCGATAGATAGATACAGATAGATGATCGTATCACCGTCTCGATCGTCCAAGGGTGACTCACATCACATGCCGACGCGATCAGCACAGTAGTTATCCTGTTAATCGGGTCTTGCTGAATGCTGACGACACTGTGATCGGCAGTTAATTTAATTAATTAAACGACTGGCACACTGATGACGTGGGCCCCACTAGTCAGGGATCCAGGTTTGACGCGTTGGAAAATCAAGGGCAGATGTGTCTCTTTTTTTTTTTTTTTTGGTCTTTCTCAACCACCGTGGCGAGCCACATGTACGTAGTACGTGGTTGTGCATGTACACGTAGTGTATATACACTTGGTGCGTGCTTACCTACAGCCTACAGCATGACAGCTAAGCTACACTCCTAGCTAAATTAGCTTAATTTGGTCAATGGCTCCTCCGATCAATCGATCAGTTTACACGTAACTAATCTAATGTTTTTTTTTCTTCTTCCCGCCGCGGCGAGCTGGCTGGCTAGTTTAGCTCGATCGATTTCTCTTCGAGACGGCGAGTTCAAGTGCTACTCGGCAATGGCGCCGAGATCGGGCACGAAGTCGCGGCCACCGCTGTGCCGCCTCGTCCTCGACCGGCGGCACCCCTTCCCGCCGGCGCGGGGATCGGCGGCGGCGGCGGCTGCGGCGGCAGCCTCCGGGAACACGAGGGGACCGTCGTGGTCGCCTACCAGCGCGGCGCTGGCGCGGACCGCGAGCGCCGCCATCTCCTCCGCCTGCAGCGGCCGGCGCCGCATCGCGGCGGGGAGCACGAAGTAGAGCTGCCCGGGCTGGAGCTCCTCGTTGTCGCCGCCGCCCACCGCCGCCACCGCGGCCCCGAGCTCCAGCCCGTCGGCGCTGCACAGGAACCACGCCGACCCGCCGCCGGCGCCGGCCGCCTTCACCGCCTGCGACGCCCTGGTGCCACCCGGGAACCGCCGCAGCGCGCCGTCCGCCAGCACCACCCTCGCCGCCGTCGCCTCCCCCGACGCCGACCTCCCGTTCACCGCCGCCACCGCCGTCGCCTCGCAGGAGTTGCACGTCCCCATCTCACAGTTTGAATGCTCGTCGTCGTCGGCCGCGGCGGCGGTGGGTGAGCCGTGAGCGCGCGCCGCGGTCGGGGACTCGTGGTCGGGGTTGGGCGTGGAGCGCGGCGTGCGGTCGCGCGTATATATACGCGAGGGGGAGGAGGACGCGTCGCGTCGGGTAGTGTCGAGAGGAGGAGGCGATCGTGCCAACCTGGAGGTTGTTGAGGACAGCTTGCAAGGGAGCGGGGCTAGAGTAGTAGTAGTACGCGCGCGTAAATGTGTGTGACTCCGTGCACGCATCAGCTGTGTTTGGTTCTATCTAAATTTTGAAGTTTAATTGAAATTAAAATGATATGATAAAAAGGTTGAAAGTTTATGTGTATAGGAAAGTTTTGATGTGATAAAAAATTAGAAGTTTGAAAAAAAAAATTGAAACTAAACTCGGCCCTAGGGTGCTAGTACGAGTACTAGCTAGTCTATTTTGCTACTACACCAGTGCGCGGTGAGTTGTGTGCACATCTCTGCCTGCGTGTGCCGTGGTGGGGCCACTTGTCAGTGCCGTTTTAGGACATTCCTCCGCCCAAAATAAGTTTATTTTTAGAGTGACCATTGCATTGGAGTTTGTGAAATTAAAGAATAATTGTATCGGAAATAGATAGGTGATAAATAGTTACATTGAAATTTGATAAAATAGGGGTATTCTAATCCTTTTGATTCTATATTGGTATGTATAAGATGGGTGAAAAATGAACATATTTTAGGACGGAGGTAGTAGAAAAAAACTATTAATATATGATTAATAAGTTATAATTATTTTAAACTTGAGAAATGGATTTATCTAATATTTTAAAGCAACTTAATATATAATGTTTTCATACGAAATATATCGTTTAGCGACTAAAATAGCATGCTAATAAAAACCGAGGTAAAATCTATATCATAATCAGAAAAAGAATGGTGCATAAGCTTAACTTTGGAATTAATTTAGAGTTTTTTTCCCTTTTGTTTTTTTAACCATCATTTTTTTGCGCGAAAAAACAAAAGTCCAGTCCTGCTAGCTGCTTCGGTGCATAAGCCGTACCATAAAAAATTCCTCCTAGCTAATCAGCGATATATTGTACCTATTGGTGGTGCAGCAGCACGGGTTAATGGTTATGGCGAAAGCAATTGAATCACGTGCTGATGCTGCTGATCATGATCGTGCGAAAGCGGCGCTTAATCTAACCGCAGCTTTTGGAAGCGGAGGAAATGGCGTCGAAGCTAGCAGTAGAATCCTTAGCTCTCAAAGGGGGCAGCAAACAAATCAGCAACAAAGGTCTAAAGGAGATGATGATTGCATGGACGGGAGAGGGAGAGGCATACATGTATGACGTATTTAAGTAGAGCTCTAACTTTTAAATTTAGTATTAAGAGTTAGATCTAAAGTGAAGTCGTCGAATAGATTAAACCCAGCTTTATCTTTATTTTGCGGAGCTAAAATTATTTAGCCGGACTTCAGCTTCCAGAGAGGTGGAAGTGGAACCAGAGAACTGTGACAATCAGGTCCAAGGTCACAAAATCGGCGGAGGACGAGGAGTAGCCGAAGCTGGGCAACTTCGCGCCATTTTCTCCGCATGTTGGCCCTGGATCCTCTGCGCCGACGCCGAGATCTCGCATCGCATTTTTGCATGAGGCGACAAATGCAGGTAAGAATGGGCCTTGATTAATAAGCGTAGCGCAACAAACTTTGATTAGCAGGGTTATTAAGATGTGTTTAATGCGCGTGTACCGTACTGTTTTGGCATAGGATTCTTCCTGGTTGAAAGCGCCCATACAGTACTACTCCTATATGCTATGCATGGGCGTTTTTACTCGAGAGGGATGTCGTAACTATGGTCACACACACAATGTCAGAGCTGTACAGCCCCAGTCCTGACGTTAGTACAGGACTGACCGTCGCTCAAGATCTCGCTCCGACGCGACGACGCTTTCATGGCGCTTTGTACAGCTGGCGACATGCAGCCAGCCAGCCAGCCAGTCCTCTCGCAACGCCCATCAAGCCTAGCTCGTCCATACTGGAGTAGTACACCATTATTCAGGCATACTAGATCGGAACGGATATACTTCTGTATTGTTAGAAGAGAAAGAAATGGTTTTGGATCTTGTAGAGGAGCCTAGCTAGGAGAGGAAAAAGAACAAAAAATAAATATATAAAGATGAACTTGAACAAGGAGATGGAAATTCAGGTTTAACTTTTCGATTTCAAAGTAAAAATTGTTCCTCACTAGTTTACCGAAATCCGACCGAAAACTGGTAAAAACCGATGAGTTTCAATTAACACCGTACAACAACCGGCTAATACCGATCGATTTTCATAAACTGCCACCTAGCGGTTTCACGAAAACCCCGGATGGAATCATGGAGGTAGCCCATACATGGTGATCATTGGCAGTGGCCCCTGCAGCCTGCAGGAAATGAATGAGAACTGGGACAGTTTTTGTTGCGTCCGTGCGGATCGCAGCGTTTCTTCTTCTTCCTCCTCCTCTTCCCATCTCCCCCACTGACCCACACACCAATGGCGCCACAGGTCCACGTACCCAACCACTCCTCTCAAATCACCAATCATCCGAGCTCAACGCATCCATGGGCTTGGTCCTACATGGAATACGTGAATGCGAGATGCGCCCAAGCTAGCCATTGAAGACGACGCTGAGCTAAGCCATATACAGTTAAGAGGAGCACTTCAGGGATTCAGGCTGACCATGACATGCATGCGTGGCGACTGATGGATGAACTGATCATTCATTCATTCGGCGCCATAGCTGATAGCTGAGCTGGTGCTCAGCACGGCAAAATGAATTGTGTTTCAGATTCAGTTCATCATCATTCATCACAAATTCACACACACCACCCTGGCTTCACCCATTACTCTCTGACTGGATAGTAGATCAATCGATTACTACACCGGTATAAAAACTGACAGACTGTTAGTGCTTCATTTTGTGTCCTGGAATCTTCATGCTTTCAATCGTCCAATGAAAAAAAAATAGATATTCAGTATTATTAAGTCCCAAAATATAACAACTTACAAATGATGGAACACATTCTAATATTACGAATTTAGACAGACATATGTTCAGATTCACAATACTAAAATGTGTCCCATCTATTTTAGATTGCTACTCCCTCCGTCCCAAAATAAGTGCAGCTATAAGTTTCCGTGTCTAACTTTAATCCTCCGTCTTATTTGATTTTTTTTATGATTAGTATTTTTATTGTTATTAGATTATAAAACATTAATAGTACTTTATGTGTGACTTATATTTTTTAGTTTTTTAAAAATAAATAAAACAAATGATTAAAATTGGAGACGGATACTCGTAGCTGCGTTTATTTTGGGATGGATGGAGTATATTTTAGGACGAATGGAGTACATTTTTAACTAGACAGTAAAAGATTTACTCGATTTTATTGGCTCGATTGACAAGCAAGATAAGATTCCAAGTGCAGAAATCTCATCCCCCAAACACTGGTAAGATGATCAGTACACTGTACCAGGCGCCAGAGACATTTTTGCAAGCACCCTGCAATCCTGCAGGCTGCAGTGCCAGGCTAGCCACCCCGTAGTCAAACGACCAGATTATACTATTACACCAGCACAACGACACTTGTTTATCGGATCCATCACCAATCACCCTAATCAAACTGCCAATCCGTCGACCTGTTCCAGCGTCCAAGTCTAAGCACACGCATTAAGAAAATGTGAAATGTTCTTCCTGTTCTGCGATGCAGCATCAATCACACACAGCACAGAATCTACTGCCAGCATGTCGCTGCATCCGGATGTACCGACACCGGAGGGACACGCAAATTCTCGGCTTGTTTTCGTCATGTGCCGGATCCAACTTGCCCCTTGACTGATTGTAAATTCAGAGTGTGTTCAGTGCTTGTTTCAGAATCAGAATAACAATTGATGCTTAGACGACTACTAATTCGTTGCTGATAAAACTTAGCCTGTTAGATACTCAATCAGTACTGTAAGTGCACAATCAGATCAATTACGCTTAGGCATAAGAGGTGCAGGATAAGGGAGAGGATAAAAAGCGAGGTTAAAAGTGAAAATGGTTGGTTCATGGACAGTCGTGCAATGCAGGATTTGACAAAGATTGGATCGGCTAGCTGCTACCACTAATATTCTTATGCATCCGTCAGTCCAGAGACGGGAGAATCGTTTCGTTTTCCATCATCATCTCATCTGCACGCGTTGCTGGTGTCCTTTTTTCCATGGAATTATCGGGGTTTTGCTGCGGCCATGGGGCGCAGCTGTACGAGCAACGCGATTGTCACAGATAGTTACCTGCATCTGCATGAAAGTAGTAGCTGTGTTGCGTGTCGACAGTTTTTGTCGAGGAAGAGAACAAGAAATCAAGATGTGATTGCTGAAATGGTATGCTGCTGGCTAGCTAGCATCTGGAAGAGGGAAAAACATAAAGAGCATTTCTTGTGTATGGCCTTATATGTGGTGTAGATAATCAGTTCGATGATGTCCATTGAGATTGTCTGTTATCCTTCCTTTTGCACGAAATAACTAGCCACATAGTCGCGCTTTACGCAACTGTTGATCCCATTTAAGAAATTTTATATATGTTTTTTTAAGTTTAGCTAAGCTTTTATGAGTGTTTTGACATAAGTTAATTTATTTAAAAATATCGACTGGTCTAGCTAACTATAAATTTACTTAAGTTATATTATATGTTTATTAGAGAAATCAATGGCAGCGTCTTTTTTTTTCTTTTCTGCATTGTCTTTGCCCTCAATATATAAGAGGAGGCACTAGAAATTGATCTCCCAAAATTCCCATATATTTAGTCCATTTGTGTTTTTTCTTAATGAATGTACCATTTTGATCCAACGACTATTGTTTATCCAAACTCTTTATCCTTGTGAAAAAACCTTGTTGCTTTCACTATATACAAGATGTCATTGCTGCAAGTTGGCATACCATATCTGATGTTCAAAATTCAGAACTATTTATTCGGCGAAGATGATTATACCCAATCTTTCTTTCTTTTTTTTTCTGGAAATGCAACGGCAGAGTTCCTGTTCCAGCTATGCAAACCCGAGCCGATCTGGTGGTGCAATGCAAAATAGTAGCAGCAGGTACCACAGCTGGCTACATCCAGCTAGTCATTATCCAAATAATGTGCCTTTTCCCCCTTTTTTGCGTAAAAATCAAGGGCTTTTAGTTTAAGGTCCAGCTCCCGTTAGATGCGACTCATAACTCATGGCATGTAGTACTACAGCGTACTGCTCATTGCAGATCCCTCTCTGATAACTCTGATAGGTGATGAACCTGAATTCAGACCACTCATCAACAGATTCAGGGAAAAAAAACAGTTAAGTGGTGTTTGCAAGTGATGAAGGCAAGGATTAAGTTAGAACATGTAAAATGAGAGAAAGTCATCAGAGTATAATTGATTAAATTTTAGTTAATATAAACTTATAAAATGAATCTATTTGATATTTTAAAACAACTTTTGTATAAAAGTTTTCATATGAAATACACCGTTTATCAGTTTGAAAAGTGTACTAACAAAAATCAATATAGACTATATCTTAATCAGAAAGGGACGGATCCTTTGTAACAAAGAAAAACCTCACAATTATCAAAACTTGCTAGATAATTACCGGTTAGTAATTAAACGTCAGTTTTTGAAACATTTCTTTGAATTTGATCCCATATGAGAGCGGATGCAAGAGTAGTACTCCCTCCGTCCCAAAATAAGTGCAGTTTTGCACTATTCATATTTAACGTTTGACCGTTTGTCTTATTTGAAAATTTTTTATGATTAGTATTTTTATTACTATTAGATGATAAAACATGAATAGTACTTTATGTGTGACTAAATATTTTTAAATTTTTCATAAATTTTTCAAATAAGACGGACGGTCAAACGTTGGACACGGATATCCACGACTGCACTTATTTTGGGACGGAGGTAGTATGTAGTAGTAGTGGATGGACGCCATTGTCATTCCTACTGGAGCATCTGAGAATAAACATCAGAATCAGCGGTGGAATGTCTCACTCAACATGCATGCCATCACATCGCTTATTGTCACCTGCAGTTGTCCATGCAATTTGGTGTTTTCAGTGCTCCAGCTCCAGCCGAGCATATGGTCAGAGTGACCAGCTGACCATGCACATCACGTCGATCGACGGCCAGGCGAAAGGTCCAGACGGCCACAATCCCATGGAAACACATCGTAGATGATGGCATATATGACCAGCATTAGCTGTGCAAAATTTTGATCTCGCATGGTCTCTATTATAAAATTGGCACCAAAACTACCGTCCACAACCAAACACAAGAAAAATACCATAGAAGATTCAAATATTATGACAACGATGCACTAACGAAACCTACATCCAAGGGCACTAGTTACGGATACTCCCCTATCCATCATAACTATAACGTATCAAGGTATCAATGACCTTCCACTGATTAAGTTGCCGGCCATTCATTCCTTTCTCTTACGCTATCACTATCATACGATTACATCATGTATGTGATATGCGCCTCTCTCAATTTAAGAGAAAGCTTAGGGTAAGAGTCTTAATTCTACTTCTATATCTTTAACACTCAAGTCCTAATTTATATCTAATTTTGTATATATATACATATCTGATATAAATTCTAACAATCTCGCCTTGAATTTCCAGTTCAATGCTGTTGATGTTGTTACAGTACTCTCAGTTACTCCGTAAGCAGCTTTCCAGTTGTGGATTTGAAGCTGACTTTAAGACGAGAGAGCTACAGAGAGCATGAGTGCTGTAGTGTACAGTAATACATACAGGCTGGAGATCACAAATTAAAAGCGATCGATCAGCAGAGTCATCGTCTGGCACTGTTTGACAATCAAAGCAAGCACGACGTAAATGATGGATCGCGATCGGCAGAACATCCCATCGCAGTGCCCATCAAGTCATCAAGCTCCCCCCTTTCAATTCGTCTTCTCGCTCAAGAAAATTCCATGTCGGAGGAGGCAGCTTGCAAGTGCTCCCCCGTCCGAAAAAAACTCTAAGAGTTTAAATTTTGTCAAAAAAAACCAACTTCTACCATCCTACCTACTTTCAGCATATAAAATAGGAAGTTTTATCCCTTAAATACTATTTATCTACTTAATACAATTACTACTTTTGTTGATGAGAGCCATTTTAATTATTTTTACTACTCACTAAATTTGAGTTGGGATGCTAGGAATATTCTTTTTTGGACGGAGGGAAAGATTGGCTAGCCAAGTAGCCAGCGACCAGCTCTCCATCGGCCAGCTGCTAGCTGAGTCTTCCAAGTCCAAGTGTCCAACCGCGCGCCGACGCAAGATCCAAGCGGGCGAGTTTGATGCGCGCCACGGTCCGCATAGCCGCCGCGCGAGCAGTTGCTGGCTTTGTCTTAAAACTTTCTTCCAAAAATCTAGCATGTAAGTGTAATTGTAAAATAACTATATTGTAGTTTGTTTGTAACTTACAATACAATTTTAAAAAATTCTATGATAACACACTATTTCCATGAAGCGGATGTCTCATGACATAATCCCCTCGGCTATACGCACGCTGTGATTTTTTTTTCTTCGATTACATGAATCTTGAAGCAAATATAACGGTTCAAAATTTATTTGAAAGTTACAATATAATTACACCACGATTTTACTGTATTTATATCTATGAAATTTTTTGGAAAATTTTTGATGACAAATATATAGCAAATTCGGTGGTCAGGTCCTCAGGCCCCGATTCTTTTTGGCTTCTCCACTGAATTATTGTTGTGGATTATTTCTTCCACATCTTCAAAATTAAGTTTTTCTTAAAAATACTTTCTTTTAATGTGTTGCAATGATTCCTTAATCTATGTTATATATTAATTTATTTATTAAAATATTTAATTTACACCAATAATTATTGACCGAATTATTATAATAGATTATCTACATGGCGTAAATATGCTCTCCTCTCTTCTCTGTCCACTGAATGCGTTTTGCATTATTTTCTTCAGAATTCAGACGGGCTGGGTCAACTGAATAGTGCATTGCTGATTTGCTGGTAAGATTTGTTATTGCATATTTGTAATAGATTAATCGAGGCTCATAACTTTGCTGTGACTTGTGACCAGCTGCCTTGCAGGAGGGAACGAGCGAGCGAGCGAGCGAGATCTCGATGGGATCCACTCGCACACAGTGCAGTGAACATTGCTCAATGATGGTTTGCTTGGTCTGATTGGACCATGGATCTTGCATCTTCCCTACCATTCCCAATCATTGGGACCTTTGTTTTGGTTCCGGGGTTCAATTCAATTTTAGATGGTGCATTATTTGGGGCTAAGAATTTCAATTGGTGGAAGGATGTGAGACCATCCGAGCCTATGTGAGACTTCTGAACCAAAAATAGCATCACGGTGGTTTCTCTAATGTATAGTGTAATAGACTTTTGTCCCGTTTTGGAGAGCTTAAAATTCTGAGAAACGGTTGATTCGTAGTCAGGTTACGAAAATATGTAAAAGCCGGGTTTTCCAACTTTTGTCATGTAGTCATTGCCGCGCCCAAAAAATTCACCAATTCTCATACTATTCTATGTATAAATCTATGTCAGGAATCAAGCCAGGATACACAAAATGGCAAATTAGTATACAGATTCAAACGTAAATACTTACAGAAGAAACACTTAGTCCTCATAAAGAAAAAACAAAGCAACAGTTAAAAAGGACGATCCTAGTGGGACTTCACCTCCACTCAAGTAAAACACAACTGAGGTATAAACCTTGGTCTTTTAACTCCGTCTTCAGCATAGAAACACTAAACTTTTGAAATGAGGAAAACAGGATAGGGGAGTATGGCGAGGCTACTTATACCCTCGAGAAACTGGATTGGGGCAGGGAGAGGCGATAGGTGAGCCAACGATTGGTACAACATAGGTGAGATGCGGCTTGACGATGTACGATTTGCGGGAGAGTGGTGGGGCTAAAGGTGGACGAGTGGAGACTTTGTCCACGCAACTGGAGACGCGAGTGTGGAAGCGGGGAGGCCTGCCGGAGAGGTCGTGATGTGGGGAACGGTTGCTGGCTCTCAAGCCGAAGAAAAAAGATGATGCTAACAGGTGGACCCCACATTTTGGTGGCTCAAGGCAGAAGGGACGCGAAGTGGACTTCGGCCGAAAGGAGGCTGGGCCAAGAACGGGAACATAGGCCTGCGCGCGAGAGGGGGGGGGGGGGGGGGGGAGCCAGGCCGGCGAGGAAGGGAAAAAAGACTTGGGCTGGAAACGGCCCAAAGGACATGGACGGAATTTTAATTTGGTTTTTAATTTAAATAATTGATTAAATGAGCTTTGTATTATTGAAATTACCACTCAAGCTCTGAAAATTCACGAGAAATTTCAAATAGTACTTTAGGGCATGGAGAATATTACAATAATATTCCCAACTATGATTTTTAAAGAAAATTTTATTCCCCACATTAATTTTACTTTATAAATTGCTTTTAATTTTAATATAAATTCTAGAAAATGATGTACTATTTGATTTTTAAGCTCGATAGAAAATCAAGTCATAACATTCATTTTCAGAATTTTATAGCTACATGTTTCCAGAATTTGAGTGACAATATGTATTACCTGGGGAGCTAGAGATCCCAGGAGAAGCTCCCATAAACATAACCTTTGTAAAACTGAACGACTCTCGAAAACCGCTCTTAAACGGTACCTCTATTTCTCTATAAAAAACCAAATACCACTGATGAAGTATATACTGCTCTCGTTCTAAAATTAAAAAAAAAAACAAAGCTTTGCTTTTCCTAAAAAAAGTTCCCTTTTCCAACTTATATTCTCTCATTTTGTATGTGCATATTTCCCGAACTGCTAGATGATGTTTTTTTTCTCAATAAATTTCTATAGGAAAGTTGCCTTAAAATATATATATATATATATATATATATATATATATATATATATATATATATATATATATATAATTCCAATGTTTAAACTTTTTTGGTTTATCTGCTAATCCGTCATTCCGTTTAAGTGGTTCCCGAAGGTTTTGTAAACACGGGTGGAAGGAGAAAGGCGAAAACTGTCCGAGCCAAGAACCAGACGCGCCCATGGCTTCACACTCCCACCACACTAACACCATATGCCATTTGCTTGGCATAATTAATCATCTGCATCATATCAACCTTTCCGTCAATGGTTTAGTTTATGTTTGACTCTAAGCCGTGGCAATGGATTAAGTAAAGCACATGCAAATTCAACCACTCTCTCTCTCTCAGCCAGCCACTCGCTGTCTCACTAGCTTTCTTTCTTCGTCTTCCTCTTAAGAAATCCAAGAATCATTAACCGAACACCACTTAACCCCCCATAATGCTCGCCATGGCGACCACTTCTGCGTTCCAGAAATAGGATGAGACGGCGGCGGCTACGATGCTAGGCAGGATCATCTTCTGCGTGGTGATCGCCGCGGCCGTCCTCGCCGTCGTCCTCCTCGCCACCGTCTCCCCGCTGCCGGGGCGCCACAAGGGCGGCGGCGGCGGCGGCGGTCGAGACCATCCGTGGACTCTCACCGTGTACATCCGTACGACGGCGGCGTCGGCGGCGGCGGCAGCTGGAACCGTGTCGCCGCCGCAGCGGCAACAGCAGGCGAGCGCGTTCGTGTTCCGGCACCGGATGACGGCGGGGCCGGAGAGCGCGTCGGGGACGGTGGGCGCGGCGACGGGGTTCGTGCTCCCTGGCGAGGCCGCCGGCTCGGCGATGTCGGTGTTCGACACGGTGCACCTGGCGTTCGACGTGGCGGGGATGTCCGGGAGCGTCTGCGTCCAGGCGGCGGCGGGGGGCGGCGGCGGCGGCGGCGAGAAGGCGCCACGGCCGACGAGGCGGCGCGGGGAGTGCGGTGACCCGGAGGTGCTGCGGGTGGTGGGCGGCACGGGCGACTTCGCGTTCGCCGCGGGCGGGGATGGCGTGCTCCGCGCGCTGTGCGCGCCGCGGCTGTTCGGTGGCGCGGCCGCGGCGAAGGTGTTGCGGCTTGAGCTGAGCGTCTCGCTCGCTAAGGGCTAGTGCGCGTGCATGGTCGGATATTTTGCTCCTCCTTTTTTACCTTTGTGCAAAATTGTTGGGCTTTTTTTTCCGCGTTACATTCTCCGGGGAAAATACAACTCGGCTTTGATGCTGGCAGAAATGCAGAATACATCTGACCAGTGTGCATACAAGTGTTGAGAATTGGAAGGGGAGTGCCATTCTGTTTTGAGTGATTTGAGGCCCTTCATTTTTCGTGTCCAAGCTTGAAACTGAGCGTATGCTTCATTGGTTCGTGGGACGGTGGGAGCGTATACTCCAGTCCGTTTGATTCAGCAACTCGGGCAACGGGGCATGTTACTTTCTTGTATTCTATGGACATGTTTTTTAAACTGCTAAAAGATATGTTTTATGTAAAAACTTTAAATAAATAATTTTTTAGTTTATAATAGTTACGTTATTAAACACCGCTAATAACTTACCTAGTTTTGCGTGAAACAACTTAGCCAAATAAAATCACCCATTCGAACGCACCCTAATGATGCATCATTGTGTGCGCGCGTGTGCTTTTTCTTGGGAGGGGAGTGCATATTGTTCTGTTTAGGAATAAGTCCACTTTGACTCCCTTAATTAGTACCCGAATCTGATTCGTATCCCATATCAACAATACCGGATATCTTAACCCTCAAACTATTGAAACCGGTGCAGTTTGACTCTCTCGGTGGTTTTGGAGGGCGGTTTTACTGACATGGCGCTTACATGGCGGTGTTGATTGGATCTTTATTCCACGTGGCGTTGACGTGACGCTTATGTGGCATTAGATTTTTTTAAAAAATATGTGAGACCCACTGGCATGTGGGCCCATATAGCCATCCCCCTCTCTCTCTTCTCTCTCTCTTTCTCTCCCCCTTCTCTTCCCCTTCGGCATCTGCGGAGAGTGGGAGTTGGAGCGGCGGCGGCGGTGGCGGCATCGGTG
This sequence comes from Oryza meridionalis, assembly GCA_000338895.3. NCBI lineage: Eukaryota > Viridiplantae > Streptophyta > Magnoliopsida > Poales > Poaceae > Oryza > Oryza meridionalis. The sequence goes on along the minus strand of CM002526.2, from coordinate 34,559,917 downwards.
GTCGGGACTCGGGAGGGCTAGAGCCGGAGCGCTGCCGCCGCCTCCTGCGCCTCCCCCGCGTCGACGACTGCGTCGTCCTCTGCAGCTGCTCCACCATCTCCGTGAACGCCGGGTCCTTGCCTTCTTGGCGGTCTGCTCCGCCATCTCCTTTATGCTCGGGTCCTGCTACAAACAAACAAATTACCATGCAGATTATTATATGCTTAATTAGCAAATGGACGAGTGGTTCAGGAGGAGATTATACCCAAAATATAGTTGACGAAATTGCGCCCAAACGAGTAGGCAATTAGTAATATAAGTCGGCAGCATGGTATGCTTACATTGAGCAAGTTCATCATGGTTGAGAAGTCGAAGGGGTTGGTCGGTGGCACAGCCCTGCGCGGCGGCGAAGCTGCAGCTTGAGGTGGCTGCTCCATCGCCGCCAACAAGGGCTCCTCCGACTTGACGCTCGCCTTCTCTTCCGCACACACAATTACTCATATCATCTCTTGTCAGAAACCAAAAGATTTGAGCCGGAGAAAATCAAACAAGAAAGAAGGAAAAAAATTGCAGAAAAAAACAGGCCCAGCCGTGAGGGAGGCGGCAGCGCCGTCGGCAGGCCCAGCCACCCGCCCGCTGCCGTCGCCGCAGCTCTGGTCCTCGCCCTCTCGCCGTCGCTGCCGCACCAATCCCCCACTTTCCGTAGACGCCAAAGGGGGAGAGAGAGAAAGAGAGAAGGGAGAGAGAGAGGATGGTACATGGGCCCACATGTCAGTGGGTCCCACATTTTCTTTGTGAATGGCAAATGGGTCCCACATTTTTTTTAATTCTAATATCACGTGAGCGCCACGTCAACGCCACGTAGAACAAAGTCCAAGTCAACACTGCCACATAAGCGCCATGTCAGCAAAACTACCCTCAAAACCGCCAAGAGAGTCAAATTGCACCGGTTTCAATAGTTCGTGGATAAAGATATCCGGTATTGTGGTTTAGGGATACGAATAAGATTCGGCCCCTAATTAAGGGAGTCGAAGTGAACTTTTTCCTTCTGTTTACCCATTCCAATTCATTTTGCACGATCCAAGCCTAAAATCCAAATGTCAACCAAGGCCATAGTCCACTGTGGCCCAGGGAGGCCCAGCCCACTAGGTGTTGTCATATCTCGGAAAGGAAAGCCCGCACTTACCCCGCGCTTAGCGACGCGAAGAGCCGCGGTGTCACGCCCACGCGCACGGACGTGGCCTCCCCTCCTGCAGCGGCTTCACCGGCGAGAGCGACGAGACCGCGTCGTCCGCTACTATCATGTCCACGTCGTCCGGTTATTTTTTTTTTCCTCCCTGAACGGCCAGCTACAGGGCCGGCCCTGACGGGGGGCGAGCAGTGCGGCCGCTCCGGGCCCTCGTATCGTAGGGGCCCCACCCCACCCCCTGCCGTGGTTGGCCCAACAGGCCATGCAGACGATGAGACGCTGAGGCGGAACAGAAGACGCGAGGGTTCCCGATTGACGCGCGTTAGCCGCCGCCCACGTCCTCACGCTCACGCAAAATCACATCGCGCATTCATCCCGCAGCCGCAGACCGCATCGGCGCCGCGTCGTCGTCCGTCGCCCACGCCGACGCATCAGCCATCCACAGCGGGCTTCCTCTTCCGCGCGAGGCGCTGAGGCACAGCCATCAGGTGTGCAGCAGCAACACGCCAACACCATTGGTTTGGTCCATTGCCAATTTGCCATCGCCTTATGAAAAATTGAAAGATTGTAACTGATTCTATATGTAATCTGTTGGCTGTTGCCATGTAAGTATGTACTGATGTGCAGTGTTGTGCATTTTGCTATGTCCTGTGCAAGGTAAATTCAGTTGGACCGATTGTTGGATACTTGGACGAACCGAAGAAGGCATAAAACTGCACCTAGTGTGTATATATTTTCGATTTACTTGTGGTGCACACTCGAACGCTTGCAAATTAGTAAGATTTTAAATTTAGATTTTTAATTTTTAGTGTAATTCTTTTTTTTTTCAATTATTAGGCCATATCTTTTATAAAGTATGCATCGGGTAGCGAGAGATACATTTTAAAGGTAATAAATAGAATTTTTTATATCAATATTATTTCTGAATGCAATTTAATTAAACTTTTAGGGCTATAACTCATATATCTACTACTACTACTATTATTATTATTATGTTAATGTTAAGGGCCTATTCGCACTGAGGCCCTGAAAACTCAGGTCTGACCCTGCCCAGCTACAGATCTATCCTTTTTTTTTTCTGAATGTCGCAGCTACAGTCTACAGATATACAGACGTGCCGATGACTTGACACACACCACGATCTCGAAAATGTCGTGAAATTCGTGCGTTTCAAAGATATCCGAATTGGGGATTTCTTTCTTCTTCCCCCGAGAGGCTTTATTGACACTCTGTACAAACTACTTCGTACCCTCTTTACAAGTGAAGAGAGAGAGAGAGAGAATAATATAAAAACACACTCTCTTTGCAACTCCTTTTTTTGCTATTCCTAATCTTGATATGAAAGAATAAATGAATTATGAATCGGAGCTATAAGGCAATTCCTGTACGTGTTCATGCGAAAGCTGCACGCTTGCGTGGTTGTCGCTGCGCAGTCGTCGCCGACAGCTTGGACAGGAGGAAGACGCCGGCGGAGGAGGCGAGCACGGCGCCGGCGAAGCAAGCCATGTCAATCCCGGTGACCAGCGGCACGCTCTTGAACTTCTCGAGGACGCCCGCCTGGAGCAGCAGGAGTATGGCGTGCCCGATCCTCGTCTTCGCCTGCGTGATCGACTGGATCCTGGCCCCTTCTTTCAGCTTCTGCGATAATGGAATTTTAGGGTTCTTTATCAGCATCGATCAACAGCCAGGCATGGTTGCTGGTGAACATCTGTCCATACAAATATCGACAGATTTCAGTTACCTTTAGGTTGAAGGATCCCAGGTGAGAATTATCTCCTTGCATTCCTGGGTTCTGAATGCTCCGGGAGCCGTAGAACATGATGTACATTCCCATGCCAAACGTGAGAAGAGCGGTGCCGATCAGGAACATGTCTGAAGAAGAAGAAGAAGCAGAGTTTGATTTGTCAAGATTTAGTAGGCATAAATTAAATCGGTTTAACATGGAAATGGTTACTTGTATACAGTTTAAAAGTGATTATAAGGGGCGTACCTATTGCCTCGATCAGCAGCTTTATGATCTCAGCTTGATCAATTGTCTGTGTCAGGGCACGAAACTGCACGAAGAATGATCTCACAACTGCACCACATCCCTGCATAATTTAGCACGAAATCTTTCAGCCTCGAATGTTCTTTCAATTACAATCTCGAATCTTGATTCTTGTATCATTGGTTTCACTTGTAGCAGGAACTGATTGAAGAAGCTTTACCTCAAGAAAACATGGCACTGATCCGACGAGTGATCCGGCCACACCGATGAGCGTGAACGACTGGCATCTGACAACACCCTGAAAATTTTACCGTTCATACGAACTCCATCAGTAAATCTTCAAACTTCGGCTAGTTCGGATTCCGAAAAACTCGCAAAATTTGCTGCATTTTGAGGTGATTAGTTTCAGTTAATTACCTGGTGGATGGTGGCCTCGGCGATCTTGGACCAGCACTGCTGCGTCGGCCGCGTCGCGCCCCCGAGCTGCCTCAGCACCAGCCTCCTCGCGACCTCGTACGCCAGCGGCAGCAGCAGGTCGGCGCCCCTCCTCGCCTCCTCCGGCAGCAACAACACCACCCCGCCGCCGCCGCGGCGCTCCCTCTCCGGCGCCGTCACGCCGGCGGCTCCCAGCGCGATCAACGCCGCCTTCCGCTCCGCCGCGCGGCTGCCGACACCGCCGCCCTGCCTCTTCGACTCCCACAGCAACGGGAACTTCAGGGACGGGATGCGGCACGGCCCAGCCACGCCGCCGGTCGCTGCCGACGAAGACGACGGTAGATGATGATGATGGGTGCTGTCTCCATGAAAAGCCTTCGCGGTTGCTCCTCTCAGCAACCTGCCGCTGCTGCCGCCACCACCACCACCAGCTGCTGCTGCTGCCATTGCTGAAGCTGCTGAACTCCGTCACTGTCAGCTACCGTTGCTCTGAACAGCAGGAAGAAGAAGGTGTCCGGAGTCGAGGGCGTATATATAGTCGTTGATAACGTACGATGGAGAGGAGAGGGATCATACGGGACATGCGTGGTAAATTCGCGAGTTTGGGAAGTTTCGACGAATAATAAACCGTCGAAAATGCAGAACGAGGTGGAAACGGAGAATATTCCGATGGCATCTCTCATCTCTCTTTGTGGTGAGCTTGTGGTTGGCGTGGATTTGTCCCGGAAGGATGGAATTCTCCGACCGGTAGAAAATTGCCGTGGTTTCCTTGACGTGGAACTGGTACTGACGGTACTACTTTTCGTGTTGAAAATATCACCATGTTGTACCAGTTGTAGGCGTGGTTAACTGATGATTATGAAAACGGTGATCGAAATTCTCGACCGTTCGAGCATCGTTTTCAATATACATGTGTAAAATTTGTTGTAAATATTCGATAGAAAAAAAATAAACTACTTATAATATGAAATGTAACGGAGGGAGTACTAGTTGTAAGTTGTGGTTAAGCGATTATTGCAGTGACGCACAGTTCCACGATAATTAGTTACTGAATGAAATTGTGTATATTTTGTGGACATAATACTGAGTGCAATCTGTAAACGAAATGGCAAAGAAACCGGAAACTGTACAAGCAAAACGGAGTAACTCTGGTACTTCGCTATGTTACAACAGGTTATTATCAATCTCAATCAAATGATACCAGGAGAAACGATCAGCCGAGGAGACTGCAGAGCCGCTGTACCGAAAGAAAAAGTTGAGTTTGATCTCCAGCTCTGCACGCGAACGGGAGAGAGAGAGAGAGTGGTGTGTTGTTTTTTTTCCTGGCTATATCCTCCAACCTCCAAGGGTTGTAGTGCTGTAACTTTTTTTTACTGTTCTGTTACTAGGAAACTTGGTACTAGGTTGTTTATTAAAAAGAAGTACAGATCTGATTGTGAATGCTCGCTCGCACATTTCTCATCGACTTCGGTGTTGTCTCCGAGCGACTGGGAGAGGGATGTTGCGGTTGGCGCACCAACCATTGTCCATTGAACCTGCCAACCACGCCTCGGCGTCTTCTCTCCTCTTGCCCCGTTAACTTCAGGGAGCGCTACTTGTACACGGATGATCGACAAGTCGGAACTACTCCTTCACAAGTCATAATTTCGTACTACCATTTGGCAGTGATTCGACTACTCCTAGTTGCATACTTGCAACCGAGAGGTACTCTTCTAGCTAGTATAGCGAGTGCTACTACTCCAGACTGCTTCTACTTCTCTGTACTTGCAGGGGGTGCATTGTGGCCGATACATTCGTCCAGGTTCAGCGTGTTTGGAGCAGATACGTTCGGTTTAACATTCCAGCTGCTAGCTCCAAGTCGCCAACACCTTGTCGTCTCACCGTTTGTCATCTGGTCAGGTCGTCAAGTCCTGAACTACTGCTGCCGTTGGTTTTCGTTCAGACACGGCATAGCTGCATACACAACTGACTACTGACTGAGCCATCTAGAAACAGCAGCACGTACAGCTTCTTTTTTGAAACGAACCACACGCACAACACAGCGTCGAGTTTCATGTATTGATATAACACGGGAATAAATTTATAGTCCTAGAAGACTATAGTCAGGAAAGAAAAACAGCCACACCGCACGTCTACGACAGCACCAGCTGCGAGAGTGAAAATAGAAACAAGAGATCTTCAAAATGACGCCAAGAGCACCATGGCTGCCTGTCCCGGAGAGCAAGGACATGATTTTCACCTGAAAAAAGTAACTGGAGAGACACGAATATGCAGCAACTCTCCAAGAGAAAAGCGGCATCTACAAGCGTTATTGTTGCTAGCCCGAAGACATAGCTTTTTCCCACAATGAATTCGTCATTCCCATGAAATAAGCTCTTGCACGCTCTGCTGCCACCACCGTCGAAAGCCTTCGACGCATAGCCACCGTGCCGACGTAGCCGGCTGTCAAAGGAGCTCGACCCCTGATGCGCTCCAGCTCCATCCACGTAGTTGGGTTGGATGGGGAGAGGGTGAAAGAGAAGAATGGATCCCTTCTCCCCAACACTAGCCCGTCCAACGTGGCCATCTTTTGTCGACAAAGGCACATACCAGATGACAGATATCTAGACTGGGGTCTGTCGTAGAATTGCGGCTCCTCCTGACGGTGCAACCGCCGATTCCGCTATGATCTAGTTGCCCGCGTCACCTCGGACCACTAGACTGCTGTCGACGTTTGATGTCACGACTATGGTATTTGCATAGTATAGGAATCGTTGGTACTAGGATATATGTGAGATTGAGGTAAAAGAGATGGGGACGAGGATTTTTATACAGGTTCGGGCCCCTGAATTGTCAGTTAATAACCCTACTTCTGTTGGCCGAAGCCGGTCGTTGCTCTTATTCACCATAATCACACCAGTACAATATTTGGGGTAGCCTATCTAACTGTTGTCGACTTGGCGGTCTAAAGTGCTGACTCGTAGTCAACAACAGGGTAGCCTTCCTCCTCGAATCCGCATCCGGCGAGATTAAAGACAGTGCCATGTCTCTCTGACAGTATCCGTAGACACCGTAGGGGACTAGCCATACTTATCTCTGAAGTCGATATCCGGCGTCTTGTCTTGGCGCATGTTGGCTTGTGTGTTGATCTTGTGTCTTGATCTATTGTTTCGTCCCCCCTCTCCTTCTAGGAGGTCTTGTATTTATATCCATAAGTATTCTCTTTTCTAAGTAGAACTAGGGAAACCAATATGGATACAATCCGAGTAATCCTTATCGTTTCCATGTAGAACTCTATTCATCCTTTCTTATGCGAAACTCCTCTTATATCTGAAGGTTGTTTCCGTATAAGACATGGTATATGGTGGGTCCTGCCAAGATTTAGTCAACTATTATTATGTATGTGGTATCCATAACCCTGACAACTGCATTGCCGTAGCCTTGCCACCCTCCGCGCCATGCCAATGACACCTTTCGTTGCAATGCTTCCGATGTCATGGAAGGCCGGAATTAATCTCTGATAGGTAGAAATCGCGGTGGTTTCTTTGACGTGGAATTGGTACTGACAGTACTTTTTTTTTTTTTGTGAAACCTGACGGTACTACTTTTCGTGTTGAAAACATCACGATGTTGTACCAGTTGTAGCCATGTAGGTGGTTAACCGATGATTATCCAAATGGTAATGGAAATTCCCAACCGATTGAGCATTTTTTTTTAAAAAAAAAGTGGTGCCGTTTTCAACTGTTTTTGATTCTGGCCATGTGTAAAATTTGTTGCAAATATCACAGTGATGTAGTGATGTACTAGTTGTTCGTTGTGGTGGTTAAGTGATTATTGCAGTGACGCCCTATTCCACGACAATTAGTTACTGGATGAAATTGTATATAATTTTTTTGAGATAATAATGAATGCAATCTGTAAATGAAATGGCAAAGAAATCGGAAACTGTACAAGCAAAGGTGCACTGAATATATGATACTCCTATATGGGAGTTACAGATTATAATGCAGGTTATCAATCTCAACCAAATGATACCAATGTGCATGGTCACGCATCTGAAGGGGACAGAAGAAACGATCAATCGAGGAGACCGTAGAGTAGAATCGCTGTATCGAAAGAAAAAGTTGAGTTTGATCTCCAGCCCCGCACGCGAACGGAAAAAGGAGCAGAAAACCCCAAACTGAGATGACGAAAGATCTCCCCGCCGCTGCGTCGTCCGTCCATCTGAACGTAGCTCACATTGTTGCGTTAGTTCCAGCTGGTTCACAGCCCTTCTCCCTCGTTCAAACTGCTAAACGATGTGTTTTAAAAAAAATTATATACGAAAGTTACTTAAAAATTATATTATTTTTTTTAGAAAAATAAGGGATTAGCTAAAAAAACTGTCGAGTGTTTTTTAGAAAAAAACTTTCAAATCTAACTATAATATATAATTTCACTAGAACTATACTATAATAATAATAACTGTTATATATATGTATTAAAATAATATATGCAACTTTATATCTAATTTATATAGAGATAATAATGTAGTTATAGTGTAGTTGCACTATAGTTACAATGTAATTACAATGTAATTATAGTGTAACTACAATGTAACTAGCATGTAACTGGAATACAATGTAGATGTAATTTGAACAAATCTACCATAAAAACATGTGATGATGGGACTAGCTCGTGAAAAGAGGGTTTAGATCCGGCAGCAAAATATCTCAGCACAAATCTTAAAGCGGAATCGACGGCCAAAAAAATTTGACAGTTTTCACTCAAGCAAACTGTCGACAGTCATCTAGCAGTTTCGAAAAAATAATAAATAGTTAATTAATCACAACCGTTTAGTTTTTCGAGTCGGAGGATAGTATTCCCAATTCAGGGAAACAAACGCAGCTGCTGGGATCGGAATGAACGCAGCCGCTCGGAATGATCGGCCGCACGCGTGGGCGTGTGTGACTTTGACGAGGATGTGTAGTGTAGCGTCGCAGGTGACAGGAGGCGGACGTGTGCGGCTCCCCGCCGGCTTACGCCGAGGCCGGCACGGTGGCGCACGTGAGGCAAACACCGGCCGCTCGTTGAAGGCGGTGCGTGCTATGACGTCGCCGTCTCCGCGTGTGCCTCTGAAGCTCTCAACTCTGGCACGTGTACGGTGCACCGTGCACCCTGCGTCGATCACATGGTCCATTGGCTCCAGCCGACGATTTCCATCAGAAAACTGTTTGTGTTCTAGAACGTGGGAACAGATCAGAACCGTAGGAGTACGTAGATTTTTTTTTTAGAAAAATACGAGTTATATTATAATTTTTTAGGAGTATTAAAAGTTGCTATATTTTCTAATGTAAAATTTGTATAAAAAATGGTACGTCTTATTATCTCTTGAGAACTGTAAAATTTCTTTAAAAATATTCCTTTTCACCGGTTTCATAGGAATACACATGTTTCAAAGAAATTGTCATAGGTATATCGTTATCGTATAGCGAGAATAAGAACTCACGACGAGTTCGCACAGTGAGTACACAAACTCGTGATGTTTGCGAGGAATAGCGGGAACGATCCGCGCCACCACGAACTCGAGAGCGAGATCGCTGAGCGAACTCGTGAGTACTCGTGCATGCAAGTCTCTTCTAGTTTGCTGCTACCACAAGTTCGCATTTACAGTGCGCCACAAAAATTTGGTGTGCGTCACATGCCACCTAGACCTAAGAACACCCAAGAACTAGATGGATACATACTCCACCGTGCGTACTACTTGCATACTACTTTATAGTGGGTCCCACAGTGTTTCCCATCTCCTCTCTCCTTATCTCTTCTCTCTCACCTCTCTACGTCTCCCACAGACGGCGAGGAATGGTGGCGACGGGGTGGCTGGCGGCGCCGGAGGCGGGTCGAGCGGAGGCCACGGCGTCGGGCGACCCAAACGGCGGCCGCCGCCCTGCTCGAGTGGTGAAGACGGCTCCGAGCGCCGGGACGGCCTGAGTGGAGGGCGGCGATGACTACGCCGGGCGGCGGCGCCGAAGACGGGTCGAGCTCGCCAGCTCTGAACCGGCGTCGACAACGAGCTCCTATGCCTCTCTCTTCTCCGGCCGGCCGTCCCCTTCTCTTCTCCTCCACCTGCCAGATCCGGCTCGGCGGCGGCAGATCGAAGTGGCTCGAGGATGGCCGTCCCCTTCTCTTCTCCTCTCCCTAGCGGTGTTGGGCGGTGGAAGCGAGGCGGGGTTGGGAGCAGTAGGACGACGCGTCGCGAGTGTGGGCCCCACCTGCAAAACTAACATGGAACGGATGGCTAAAGTTGGCTCTGCGGTCTTGAGCAAGCCGCGCGAATTGCCGACGTGGCCACCAATATTCGGTTTTTTGGGGTGAGGCTGAATGCCACATGGGAGCATCCGTGACGATGGTATATTTTTACCAATTCTTTCTAAACATGTATATGTTTATAAAACCGGTGAAAAATATATATTTTCATATATTTTTCGGAGCTACTGCTGTATAGTGTGGTACAGTAATATACCACATCTTTTTTATTTTTACAGCGAATCTATTTGCGATCGACACAGCGTGGTCGCAGAGCGAGAGAAGTAGCGGTTGGCGCACCAAGCATTGAACCTGGCAACCACGTCTCGGCGTTTTCTCTTGCCCCGTTAACTCCAGAGAGGCTACTTGTACACGAATGAACTGTACGTCGAGCTACTCCCTTACCCAGATACGTAGATACGGATACGGATACGCGATACATCGATACGAGGATACGACATTTTTAAGGAAATAAGGATACGGGAAAACGCTAAGATATATATATACATATATATATACATATATATATATATATATATATATATTAAAACCACAGAATTAAAGAACTTTTATAAGAAAATATCAATATAATACTAGTATTAATGCAGCCGATTCCATAGCAATTTTCTCCAATTCTCTCTTCCTACGTAATTCAAGTTGACAAGCAATTAAGACCCTCAAAAATCACAAATTAATAGCTCAATCATATATAAGTTGCTCCGGATGAATCTGAATCAACATTAGCAGCCGCACTAGCCCCTGGAATAGCAGCCGCACTAGCCACTGGAATCGTTAGATGCACTAGCACTTGGATCTAACAAAAAACAATAGTATTTGTCACTGCATATCAAGCATGGAATAGCCGAAGAGCATAGATTTACCCTGGCAATCAGGCGAACAAAGAAAAAGGTGCTCTGTGCTTTGATGCTCCCAGCGCTATTTCGGGCGTTGGAGGAACTGCCTCGCGTGGCAACAGTCTTCTCTGCGGCTGAAGGCGAAGTTGTTGCTCCGGCGGCCAGCTGCGGCGGCTCCGCACACAGCGGCGACGGGGTTGCACCCTGCGTCTGGCGGCGACAGCGTCACTGGTTAGAGGCGGCGGCGCGGCGCATCATGGAAGAGGAGGAGGCGCGGCGCCGGCCGCTGGTGGCGGCGAGCAGACACAGCGAAGGCGAGGTGGCGCAGTGGCGGCGTAGGCGGCGGCGCTGCGATGGGAATTGGAGAGAGCGAGCGATGCGCCGATGCGTTTTGTTTTCGCGATTTAGGGTTGCACCGTATTAGACCCGTATCCCACCGTATCGAGTCCGTATCGGTATTTATTTTAATTGTTTGAAAAAAAAAACAAGGGATACGTATCGAACAAGTATCCGACTGTATCCCATACGTATCAGTATCCGAAGGCGTATCAGATACTGATACGAAGGTTAGGAGCCGTATCAGGGTAACGTAGGCTACTCCTACTCCTATTTCACAAGTCAGCATTTCGTACTACCATTGGCAGCGACTGCTCCTAGTTGCAAAACCGAGTGGTAACTTCACCCTACAGTAGTGAATGCTACTACTCCTACTGTGCTGTGCTCAACTTCTGGACCTGCAACGGTGCAGCTTGGCAGATGCATTCGTCCAGGTTCAGCGTGCTGGGCAGATAAGTTCAGTTTAGCATTCCCAGAATCCCAGCTGCTAGCTCCAACGCCCTCAGTTTCAAAATAAATCAACCTCATATTATAAAGATGTTTGAATCTCCTGAATATAAAGATGAAGATAAAGATTAAGTGTTTCACGCAAAACAAGGTAATAATAACGTGTGATTAATTGAGTTTTAATTATTACAAACTTAAAAAATGGATTAATCTTATATTTTAGAATAACTTTCATATAGAAAGTTTTCGCACGAGACACACCGTTTAGCAGTTTGAAAAGCGTACCACGAGTATAGAAAATTTTATCCTCTAGCTTCAGAAGAAACGAACAGGGATTATGTTCAGATTTATTGTATTAGAGTGTGTCATATTCTAGTACGAGTTTTATTTTAGAACGGATGGAGTAGGTCAGGTCAACAATGTTCTGAACTCCTCCTGCTGCCGTTGGTTTCGTCAGACAAAAAAAATGAATAGTTGCACACACAAACTGAAACAGCAGCACGTACAGCTTCGTCTTCGCCCTCGTATGTACTATTAGTGGCCTGGAGGGAACTCCAAGTACCCCGTATTTGGAGTTCAGAATATACTGGATAACTGGAATATGCAGGAGCACATCCCCTACTTCGTTGAATTACACAACTGAAGCCTCCTTTGGAATGTGGAAATTTTCTCTCTCGATTCCAACAGGAATTGAACTACACAAGCCATTAATTTTTGTCTCACAAGGGATGGACCGAAGCAAGTGAAAAGAAAAGTTCTAAGCTAGCTGCTTAGCCCAATAGCCATGGCCCATGGGCTTGGCATTGCCAACAGTCCGGCAGCAGGCCATGGATTCGAATTTTGAAGCCACATAACGAACAAAATCATGCGCTGAACTTCTTCTGCTGCTTCTCCGACAACAAACGCAGACAGCCATGAATCCATGATGCCGTTTAAAGTCAATCTGTATTCTAACATTATCTGTTTAGGGCTCATGAGTGTTGGGTAAAGCATCGTTGTTTACCGGTATGTCTCCCATCTGTCGTGATATATTATGCCACATAGCACCAACAGACTATTTACATGTTTTTATATCTGAAGAGTGCATTTCAACAAAAGTAGATTGCGGCAGAGCACGGACTGAAAAGGCAGTCACAAAGGTTTGGGCACTCGAGAGGAAAATAAAAGTTGCTGGAGTGTGCTTGGGAGTTGGGACATCTGCCAACCCGGCATATGCATTTGGAGCACGGTCAGTGTCGGTGCAAAGTAAAGCCTGGTTTAGGGTGTGCTTGGTTCACACTAAAATTAAAAGTTTGGTTGAAATTGAAACGATGTGACGGAAAAGTTAGAAGTTTATGTGTGTAGGAAAGTTTTAATGGGATGGAAAAGTTGGATGTTTGAAGAAAAAGGTTGGAACTAAACAAGGCCTTAGTTCCCGTGTTTAGTTTCACGTCAAAATTAGAAGTTTGACTAAAATTGAAAGTTTGAAGAAAAAGTTGGAAGTTTATGTGTGTAGAAAAGTTTTGATGTGATGGAAAGTTGGAAGTTTGAAAAAAAAAGTTGGGATCTAAACAAGGGCTTGTTTTTTCTTCAAACTTCCAACTTTTCCATCACATCAAAACTTTCCTACACACATATACTTTTAACTTTTCCGTCATATCGTTTCAATTTCAATCAAACTTCCAATTTTGCTGTGAACTAAACACACCCTAAGCCAGAAATGTCAGATAAGAATAGCACTATAGCACTATACCAAATAATACTCGTACAAGAATATAGTAGAGCAGTGGACTGTAGGCAAAGCAGATCGAGAGTGCCTACTTTCTGCTACTTCCTCCGTCCTAAATATAAATATTTTTAGCTATAAATATAGACAACTGTATATCTAGATTCATAGCTAAAAGTTATTATATTTTGGAACGAAGGTAGTATATTTTAGGCTTTACGATGACCAAAAGATTCTGAGTTTACAATTTGGTTAGTCCAATCGAAAGACAGAGATATTGTCGCCATGCAAAGTGACAGCTAACACAGAAGGCATTTGCATCGATGTTCCAGCCCATTTTGCTCAGTTTGTATTCTTCTCAGGGAGGAGAGTCATTTGCTTCTTCATCTTCAGAACATGAGAGGGAAAAAAAATCCGACGATATCAACAATTTGTACACATTTCTACTGTATCTATTATGGCACAAGATCCATTTCACGTACGGATCAATGGGTAAAATCCGTTTTGCAGCTTGTGCCTTCTGAGGCCGGCAACACCTGCACGTGTATTGTACATCCTGACAACTCAAATCTACGCGACTGCTTTTGTACAAACAGCAAGTCGACAAGCACACATGAAACGTAACAGATGACAGGCTACAAAGAAACCGATAATCACATTCACAAAATGGCATTTCGTACATACATACAACACACGGATCCCTTCTGTTCCGTGTCGAATGGCAGTGGCGTTCGTGCACACGAACGATGTAACGTAAGCGTGCGAAATCATACAGATGGGGCGATTTCTGGCTGGATCTTCGATTGGCAACGTTGGATGATTTCTCAATCATTTTTCATCTCGAGCATCGATTTTTTGTTCAGAATTCAGACGATTCGCCTATGGGCTCATTCCCATCCGTGACGCTCTCGACGCCACCACGTTGCGCGCGTGCGAGTCGCACACCTGCGTGCTGAACTTGCAGCCGTACCGCGACCGCCAGTTCACCGGCCTCGACGACCCGTCGGCCGACGCGGCGGCGTCGTCTCCGGCGTCGCTGTGGCGCGGCGACGCGGCGGCGCTGCTGCAGCTGCCGCCGCGGCCGTCGATCTTCTTGATGGCCCTCCTCATGCTGGAGCACTCCCGCTCCAGGTCCTGCACCCGGTTCCTCATGCTGTCCATGTCTAGCCGCAGCACCTGGCTGTCCTGCGTCGCCGTCGACCGCCACGCCGCCTCGCCGCGGCCGCCGCCGGCGTCGGCGGAGTGCCGGGCCGCCATCGCCGGCCGTGGCTGCTGGTAGCGGTGGAGGTGGAGCCGCGGCTGCGTGGCCCCGGCGCCGGCGGATGACAGCAGCGTGCCGGTGATGGCGCGCCGGAGCTGGAGCTGCTCGAAGAAGAGCACCTGCAGCACCGCGCGCAGCGGGAGGCGCTCGTTCTGCGCCGCGTGCGTGCACGCCTCCACCGTCAGCTTCCTGCAGTCCACCACGCCGCACACCCTGTCCCTCTCCTCCGCCGCCAGCCGCGGGTGCGCCTTGAGGTAGATGTCCACGGCGCGGTAGACGCCGTCGTCGTAGATGCGGGCGTGGTCCGGCAACGCCAGCGCGAGCTCGCAGAACTTGGCGGGCTTCAGGTTGGCGTCCGACGCGATCTCGGCGAGGTAGCTGTCGACCAGCTTGCCGACGTGCACCATGGCCACGGCGGATGGCCGCGACAGCGTCGTGGCGGCCGGCGCCTCCTCCTCGGTGATCGCAGCGGCCGCCGAGGTCGACGCCTCGGCCTCGCCGTGGTCCTCCTCCTCGGCGAGGAAGTGCCTGACCACGCGCTCGACGCAGTCCACGTCGTAGAGCGTCTCCGTGGCGCCGGAGTAGCTCGGGATGAGCACGTCCTCCAGCGTGGCGTGCTCCAGCTGCGTCGCGGCCTTCCGCTCGAGCGCCGCGCGCGCCGCGTCCGACGCGCGCAGGATGTGCGCCGTCCGCAGCAGCGCGAACAGGAACTTGGCGGTGACGACGCGCCCCGAGCACTTGTCGGCGGGGAGGCTGGCGACCACCGCCTCCAGGAGGTCCCTCTGCTCCACCTCCGACGACACCGGCGCCGACGCAAGCCGCCGCCGCATCGACCTCGACAGGCCGGGGATGGTGCCCCTGGCGTACGACACGAGGCAGCTCTCCCTGGCCTCCGTCCTCACGTCGGCGCGCGCCGCCATGGCCGCCATCACCCGCTTGTACATGTGCAGCCCGAGGACGGCGAGGTCGTCGAACCAGGAGCGCGACGCGGCCGACGAGCGCGCGGCGATGGCCTCCACGCAGCGGCCGACAATGCCGAGCTCCTCGGCGTGCGGCAGCAGCTCTTCGCAGGACTTGAGCGCCTTGGTGGCCTCGCCGGGGTGCCGGAGCACGGCCTGCTCCAGGTACGCCTCCGCGCGTGCGGCCAGGTTGTCCTCGGCGTGCTCCTCCGTCATCTCCAGGTACTCCGCCGCGCACCGCAGCGGCGCGACGTTCCAGGCGGTGAGCTCGACGCGGACGCCGTAGCAGAACTTCGCCGCCGCCTCGAACGTGCCCGGCCCGCCGGGGAAGTCCGGGAACGCAATGCAGAACGCCTGCCCTTCCTCCTTCCTCGCCTGCTCCTCCTCCTCTTCCTCGTCTTCCTCCTCCTCCTCTGCTTCCTCTATCTCCGTCTGCTCATCACCTTCCTCTCCGGCATTGCTTCCCTCATTGTTCCTCCTCCTCCTTCGCCGCCGCTGGTCCGACGGTTGCTCTGCCTCATGCTCCATCACCATGCGGTGGATCTTCCGGCTCTTCGACATGAGCGGGAACTGCGCCATTCAAAACCCTCAGGGGAATTTCGTCGAGCACAATGCGGGCGGTCACCGAATTCCACCACAAGAAAAACAGAGCATTGCAAGAGAAAACCCTACCTTATGGAGGTGGAAGCTCATGTCCTGCACCTCGAACACCACGTCGCTCGGCAACCCCGTCGTGCAGAACCTGCCGCCCATCCCCACCAAGAAAACCCCAAAAAATTAAAAAACCAAGCGAAACCAACGCGATTTCCGGTGGTATAAACAAAACCACCACACACAAAATAAGGGAATCTTACCACGCCTGGCCCCTCGTCGCGCCGCCGCGCACGGCGGACGACATCTCCGCCGCCGCCTTCTCTGAGCCGCGGCGATTCGGGAATCGGGAGGAGGTGGAGGAGGAGGAGGAGGAAGCAAAGCTACATACACCCGCCGCTCTCGCCGTATAGTAGCAGTAGTGCAATCGGGAGGGTGGGTAGGCGTATTTAGGGCGCGAATAAATTGGCCTCAGAATCCCACTCCAAGTTCACCCTCTCTCTCTCCCCTTCTCATCTGCTCCGAGTTATTGCTGGAGATGACATGTATGGAAAGCTACGTCTCCTTCCTGGTTTAACCAAATCTCTCCTCATCATTTGCTTCCACTTAATTACTCTTCTACTATCCATAAATTAACTATTGCTATGTGTTTGTGTGCGTGTGTGATACTGTGAATCTGTGATGAGGTGTGTGAGCTAGCTAACCACTCCATGCCGCCATGGGAGCGGATCATCACATTTCCATTGCTTTGCTTTTGCTTCCATTTGGGGATTAAATTGGAAAGTTGTTTGGGGGAGGGAGACCTACTTGGCCTGGTCTACGCTTTGGATTTGGACAGCGAAGAAAAGGCTAGGAAAAAATAGAAAAGGGAAAAAGAAAAGAAAAGAGGAAAGCATCGATGCTCTTTCTTGCGTCAACACACAAGAAAAGCTTTGTGAAAAGTGGGAATGAAAGGTCGGAGGCGACAAAAGGAACAGGGATGCAAGAATAGTCATCTTCCTTCGTCTTTGCTGCCGAAAAGAACAATCTTTCACCAACAAACCATGAACAGTACTGCCGCAGCCGATTGCAGGAAAAATTTTGCATCGGTTTCAGATATCCTTTTTGTGTTAGGTACTCGTCAGCGCCTGACTAATGTTTGTTTCTTGACCCACAATTCAGCAGTTAACTGTAGTGATATACTATCATGTTTGATTTTGAACGATTTATGTACTATCTTTTTTTTTACTTTGCTTTTAGATTCAGGCAACCTGATTATGAAACTTTCGTGTGCAATTCCTCTGCTTTAGCACCGGTCTCCTCTCCTGCTTCCTTCCTTTCTTTTCTTCTGCCTTTTCCCAACCAGCAAGGCACGGGCGCCATGATGAACATGAAACTGCGAAATTACACGAAACAAATATACTCCCTCCCTCCGTTTCATAATTTAGATTCATTAACATATATATAAATGTTGACAATGCTAGAAAAATTTATATTATAAAACGGAGAAAGTACAATGCAAGCATATGTCGGTAGGATGAGTGAATGAATGGGTCGATGAGATCACAACGAAAGGTCAGCTGCTCAATGCTACGTAGCTGATACGGCGCATTGAAGACGAGCTAACGACCCTACTCGTGAATGTGACGCAGACTGATTGTGAGATCACACTGTCACTGACACTACGGTTAGGGGCATGGCTGCCTTGCGTTTGCAGGTGACAATATACTCACGAGGTCACGATCGATTACTACGTGTATACAAATATGGTACTATTTGGTACCATAAATTTGTCAAATTGAGGCTGTGTTTAGATCTAAAGTTTGGATCCAAACTTCAGTCCTTTTCCATCACATCAACCTGTCATACACATACAACTTTTCAGTCACATCATCTCCAATTTTAACCAAAATTCAAACTTTGCGCTGAACTAAACACAGCCTGAACTAGAAACTGATGAAGAACAGGCTGCCTCATGGCATATATACCTGCATGGTTGCATCAGACCAGGACAGCGGCCTGATCGGATGCGTTGGCACTGGATAGTAGAGACCAGTGCATGGTGGTTGGAGAGAAGGGGAAGGTGCCAAAATATGTGGGCATGTGGCCTCTGTGACGAGCTGAACATTATAAGAACATTACAATTGGGATTTCAGATATGCTATGCTCCTATACAGAGTTTCAGAAAACCAGTGTTGCTGCTGCTGTAAGTCTGTAACTGTAAATATGCCCCAGATTAAGCTAGCTGCATAGCTGATTCCCCAAAATAAATCTGATAAGAGTAATACTAGTACATACAGTGTACTAGGCTGCTAGTTAAAATCAAAGCACAAGGTGTTGCACGGACTGTGCCTCCTCCTTGCAGGACCATGTTCTTGCTCGTGGCCTGTTGCCTTCGAGAGGCCGGGGTTTCCTTGGAGCTCCTGCTAGTAATTGCATGTTGGCAACCGCCATTTACACCAACAGAGAAACAGTTCCAGCATTCAACCTCTGCCATATTGCTTAGCCCCATTCAGACCAACAGCTCCAACCATCTCCATCTTGGTTGGGTCACGCCATTACTGCTTAATTGGATTTGTCATTTCTCCTAGCTTACAATGCCGGTGATACTGGTTTTTTTGGAGCTTGTTTGTTCGATTATTAGTTGAGCTAGATAAAGCTACTGCATTCATGTGATCCATCCAATGACGACGGTTTGGGCGGTCTTCGGTTTGTTTAATCAATCAGGCCCTGGATTTAGCGCAGGAGCTATAGCTGATTAATTAGCAGCAGTACTACTTACTCCACTATTCGATCAGGTGCAGCATGGGACAAAGGAATGACTAGCTAGCTGCAGGGCAGCATCCATCGGATTTGGTTAAAAAAGTGTTTTGGAATGTTGCTCAGAACTATCTGAGAGAACAGAATGTCCTAGGTAATTAATTAAGCACTAGCTCGATTTGCTACGTACAAACAAGCAGGGAGAAACGGGCGAATTGTCATCATCTGAAGCTACTAGCTTGGATATATGCAAGTCCCGGGAGAGATTGTCTCTATTATCGTCGGGGAGAGAAGCTGCAAAATTGAAGGCAAATCCGTCGTGGTGGTTGGCGCGCGGCTGCATGTCTGCAACTCTGCATGTGAGCCGCCCGGCGACTCGCCTGCGCGCGAGTAGGTCGGACCGGGACCAGGACCGGGAGGAGTTGGCGCCACAAGTTTTTTTTTTTGGCCGATCGATACAACGACACGAGAGAGACGAGTGAAAAGAAAACGGTAATGCACACTCCGTTCCAGAAAAAAAAGTTAAATTTTAAAAATAAATCTTGGATAAATTCATAAATTACTGATAGTATTATATTACCAACATTATTAGGTGTAAATTAGTAATTTCCTAATACAATGATTAGGAGTTATTTTTTTCATTTATATTTTCCCAGCTAAATCGATTTATGGTCATTTATTACGCTAGCAATTCTCATATTTCATCGAAAAAGCTAAAAAAAAAGAAAAAAAGTTTATTCACTGCTAAATGACGATTATACCCTCCGAACCTATTTTTTCTGATGGTAATGCTCCACCACATTTCTACTGCCGCTAACTAGGATGGTAGTATAAATAGATGAACATTTAGATAAAATGAGATCAGGTTTCAAATTGATTTTTACTACTTAGTAGAGAGCATCGTAATAAGACTCATAAATAATGTTTGTACAGATTCATCTTAAAAGTTAGTTTGTTTTTTGTTTTGAAACAAACGAGTAAGTCGGTGTAGCTACTGCTGCCTCTTTTCCGTTCCCTGCGTGCATGATGATTAATTTGTTTGTTTGTTCGTGGTTTGGTGCAGCGTCAGTGTCATCCTCAGATATGATGATGTTTTTCAGGCTCTGATATGCTAGCTGATCGAATGATGATTGTATTATTAAGGGAGTGGTTAGTTGTGCATTGGTAATTATAGCCTTGCACTTATTTGTGTCAGTGGCAGGTGCCGGCTGGATATAACAACGGCCATCTAATCCTTTGCTCCGGCCATGCACCTGCAGGTTTGTGGTTTGGACAGATCGATCGGAATATCGGATGCAGTGAGGGCATAAGCATGTGATTCCAGGCTTCCAGCTACGATGCTGTACTGTACTGTTCCGTTTTTTCTTTCAGAAAACAAAATTTTGCTGTACTGTTCTGCATACAGACTGTCACAGGATCTGAGCTAGAGCTGGACAGCTTCAGAGTTCGATTTTCCTATTTGTGGCCCTCTGGAGAGTTGGCCGGTCCATTAGTGTATCTAGAATGGGCTGGGCTGGGCTGTGAAGTGATGCTTCAACAGTAGAGATGGCCCCTTCTTATGGGCCAAATTTGCTCGCCCATTTTCCTTTCTTGCCAAATCTTTTTTTTTTCTTTTGAACCGAACTTTGTTATTAAATTAAATATGACAGACTGTTCATTAGGGCATCATGCATTCTCCATCATGAAGTTACAAGTAGAAGTGTGAAGTATGTAAAAAAGGAAAAAGAAGATTGAAACATAACTGAGCATAAGTTTTGCATTGAACATCACAATAAACTGGGAATACTACATATGAATAAAGCACCCGATGAACTCTTTTGGTGCTAATCTTCAAAGAGGGTAATTAAAAATCCTCTAACATCAACCTATAAAAACAGTTTGAAATTATCCCTTTTATTGGTTCCAATTAATCTTGATTCCAATCGATCCTTAAGATGAATATCAAGTCGCAGCTTCAACTAGTACACATCAGATATATGAGCATGTATCAAAAATTCCCCCCTGGCCACTTTCTGAAAGCAAACTTACCTATATATGCTCTTCATTTCTACCACTTGCCGTTGCAGCTTCAGATGTTCATGGCCAGAAATGATGTTGATGCTATTCATTTCATACTTGTCTTCATCACGGTATATATAGGACGTGTAACAAACAAAACCCAGCAATTTCCTTCAATTCGCTCAAACCGTTAGCCATCAGAGAGGTTCATGACGTTGATCTGCCCAATTGTAAGGTGAAATTTTCTTGTTGGAACTGATCAAAATGGTACATTGGTTGATCGGGCGCGTGTTCTAGCGGAACGACGAGCTGCTGGCGCCGAATGGGTCGCCGGGGTACCGGTCGAACATCTGCGGCGCGTCGCCGCCGCCGGGGCCATGGAGCAGCGCGTCGGGCGCGTCCTCGGCGACGCGCCACACCTTGATCGACTTGTCGAGGCTGCCGCTGTACACGATCCACCGCGTGGACGAGCCCGACGCGAAGCTGCTGTCCACGGCGTCGACGGGCACGGCGGCGTTGTCCTTGTTGTCCTCGACGATGGCGAGGCACCTGATCGGCTCGGTGTGGCCGGTGAGCACGGAGAGGCAGGAGTGGACGCCGCCGTCGCGCCGCCACACGTAGATGGTGTTGTCGGCGGAACCGCTGAGGAGGAGGGAGCCCGCGGCGGCGAGGCAGAACACGGCCTTCTTGTGCCCGCGCAGCACGCCGCCGTGGACCAGGTGGCGCTCCCCTTCCCAGAAGTTGACGAGCCCGTCGGAGGAGCCGCAGTAGAGCACCGGCGCGACGGTGCTCACGGCGAGCGCGTTCACCGCGTGCTCCTGCTTCAGCAGCGTCTGCACCGCCACGTGCTTGGTCCCCTTCCCCTGCAGCTCCCTCTTCCACACCTTCACCGTCCCGTCCGCCGACCCGGTGAACACCAGCCCGTCGAACGCCTCCACGATGGCGTTCACGTTGTCGTCGTGCGCCACCACGGACTCGAGGCACTTGGAGTCGTTGATCCGCCACACCTTGAAGGTCCGGTCCCACGAGCCGGAGTAGAGCAGGCCCTGCGCCGAGTCCGTCGGGCTCAGGCACGACACGGCGTCGCTGTGGCGGATCCAGAGCGCCGTCCGGTTCTTGCGCACCTCGACGTAGTTGGACGGGTTGAGCGATCCGCGGAGGAAGTCGCGCAGCCGGGGCAGGCTGCCGACGCGCTTGTGCAGGCCGTTCTTGGGCGACACCTTCCACACCCTGATCTTGCCGTCCTGGTGCCCGGTGAAGATGCGCTCGCCGGAGATGACGATGGCCTTGACGAGGCCGCTCGACGACTTGAACCCGCCGGAATCCTTCTGCTTGCGCCACACGCGGATGTTCTTGCTGTCGGAGCCGGTGTACAGGGTGTCGGTCTTGGCGGCGAGCGAGTAGATGTGCCCTTCCTCCCTCACCAGAGAGCCGATGAGGCTGGTCCCGGGCGCCATGGCGGGCGCGCCGCCGAGCCCCGCCATGGACGCGTCGCTGTGGTGCGACCACGGCGACGCCATGGTCTGGTTCCAGGGCGACATGTTGTACGGCGAGCACTCGCCGCTGAAGCTGGACGGGTAGTCGGAGTAGTACCCGGGGCTCGCGCCGCCCGTCGCCGACGAGCTGCTGTGACGGTTGGAGAAGTCATCGTCCGTCCCGGAGAACTGGAGGTTGGGGTCGGAGTGCGGCGCCGGCAGCGGCAGGTTCGACGGGTGCGAGCGCGGGAGGCCGCCGCCGGCCCCTTCGCCGTCGCTATCTCTCATCGTCTTCGAGCTCTTGGCCGACGTCCCGTTCGCGGCGAGGCGGCGGAGACGAGGGGGGAAAGAAGAGAGAACTGCGAGAGGGAGTGGGAGAGCGTTGGGTGTGTATGTGTGGAGGGGAGGGGAGTGTGAGGCGACGAGAAAATGGCGGGAAGCGAGAAAAGTGTTGAGACCGTTACGAGGTTTGGGGCGGGGAAGAAACGGTGGGCCCACCTTCCCTCGGATTGCTCCCTTTCGTCGGTTTAGGAGGCTAACCAAACTTAGAAAATGCTATTTCGCCTGATTAAAATGTTTATTATTATCAGAAAATAGGATAAATGCATCAAGTTTAATAAACAGTATCTGAATTCATTTTTGAAGCATCTTTTCTTGTACCACATGGATAATTTTGCAAAAAAAAAAAAAAAAAGAAAGAAGAAGAAGAGTGATTTTGAGGCACTGCAGCTATAAAACTGGAATTGAAAACTCATCAGGACATCAAGGGAAGCAAAAGCAGTCTAAACATTGGCATGATGAAGCTAGCTTGCAATCAAGAATAGCCTCAGTTTATTGACAGTTCACATCATTCAGTTATGACCTGAGATGAGTTCTATTGGTTTGATTCACATTCACTAGTGGTTTACTCTTTTTTCATATTGTTGCCATCAGTTTATTGACAATTAACATCATTTAATGGTTTGTTAGACATTAATCCAACTTATTAAGTCTCCAGATAATGTTCATCAAAGGATTTTCGGTAATTCAGTACTCTCAATTCAAACCATGGTAGATATATGGAGGATTTGCTTGAAAATGCTACACAACCATGCTTCCATATTCTTTATGGGAGTAGCTATACAACATTCGACAGTTTTTTAAATGAAAAACTTTCAATTGTAACTACTATGTAATTATAATGTAATTATATTGTAACTACTAGTATGTAACTACAATATAAGTAATATGTAACTAACATAGTAATCTGAAAAATTTGATGGAGCAATTGGTTAGTTGAACGAGCATACAAGCTGCAGGTCTCGGGTTTGATCCATGCCGCGAGCATCAGGTTTTTTTTTCCATTTTTTCCTCCACAGCACAAATCTTAAAGCATATCGGACGAGCATCAGGTTTTTTTTTTCCATTTTTTCCTCCACAGCACAAATCTTAAAGCATATCGGACGGTCAAAAATTCGACAGTTTTCACCCCTAAAAACTGTCGACAGTAGGATAGCAAATCCGTTCTTTATTAGGAACTGAAAGAGAAATTACACAACGAATTCATCCTCCATGACACCCAGAGGTGTCATAGCAATTATTGAAAGTAGAATACTACCGGTAAAGACCACCATAAAACCACTCTTGTCCACGCTGGTGCCTCCGTGGAGCAGCCTCATCTGATGAGATGGAGATCAGATGGAGATGCTGTTGGGGATGCCCCTGGCGGATAGGCCGGCGGCGTCGCCCTTGAGGTCGGAGGTGTTTGGGTAGAGCAGCGTGTAGGGGAAATTGGTCGGCCCGACACGGTTCTTGCGGTGCGGGTCCTTGTTCATGGCGACGACGCGGCTCTCGATCTCCGTGAGCCGCGCGCCGAACCGCTTGAACGCCTCCAGCGCCTTGGCGTCCGACGTCCACTCCGGCGTGTCGCGCTGTCCGAGGTACACCTCGTCGGAGGAGTGCTTGGATAGGATCTCCAGCAGCGAGATCCCCACGATGGCCTGCATCTGCTTGGTGATTGTCCGGACGAACACCTTCTCCGGATCGCGCGCCAGCTCGTCGTACTCCTTCGTGCCCGGCTCCGGCATCGGCCGCCGGCTCACCGACGGACGGTTCGGGAGGTAGCCGGCGTACGGGTACTGCCCGAAGTTGACGGCGGCGTGCAGCGCCGACCCGATCCAGATGATGGTGCCGCACGCCTTGACCAGCTCCGCCACCGTCTTCATCTCCGGCCACCACGGCGCGTCCTTGATGTCGCCGTGCCCGACCTCGCGGACCTCCTTCCACCACGCCTGCAGCTCGGCGTCGCCCTGGAGCACGCCGTCGTTGGGGTAGTAGATGGCGAGGTACTCGGCGGCCCACTGCTCGATGGCGTGCCAGACGGCCAGCCCGTCGTTGGCGTACGGGTAGTCCTCGATGAGCAGCCGCACCTTGTACGGGCTCGCCGGGTCCGGCACCGCGACGCCGCGCTTGACGAGGTCGTCGGGGAGCGCCTGGTCCGCGAAGCTCCAGTCCTTGTAGAACGCCGACGACATGGCGAGCGCGTGCTTCCGCGGGAACACGGTCATCTCGAAGATGCCGCCGCCGTTGATGAGCGTCTGCCGCGCCAGCGCGTTGATGGTCATGGTGTCGCGGTAGTGCGGCAGCAGCAGCTTGTGCACCGGGTGCGCCACGCTGAGCTGCCGGTTGGTGGCTATGACGAAGGGCTCCATCACGGCGTGCGTGTTGAGCCAGTGGCTGATCAGCTGGTGCCAGCAGTAGTCGTTCACGTTGGCGTACGCCTTGGCGAGCTGCCACACCCACCACTCCACGGCGCCGGTGCCGCCGCCGCTCGCCGCCGGCGTGTACACGGCGCTCCTGGCGGTGATCAGCCCGTCGTCCTGCAGGTGCGGCAAGCTCAGCTCGATGGCGAGCGGCGCCAGCGTGCCGTCGCCGCGCAGGAACAGCAGCGTCCGCGTGGCGTAGATGAAGTTGTCGTCGAGGCTATTGATATCCAACAAGTAAGGCATGAAGTGATCATGGTGGTCCACCACGTAGAGCCTGTTGCCGTCGATCGCCTGCTGCACGGTGAGCCCCTCGAGGCCGCGCTCGACGTGCGCCGCCGTGATGGTGCTCGTCTGGTCGCCGTACCTGGCCGGGTCGAGGCGGCTCCGCGGCGGGAACTCGGTGAGGCGGGCGATGACCATGGGGTTGACGCCGGCGAGGATCTCGCGGGCGAACTCGTCGTCGGTCATCCACGCCTTCTTGTCCTCCCGGATGACGTGCGGCATGGGGAGCTTGAGGAGGTAGTCGCCGCCGGCGGGGATGAGGTCCTTGACGAGCTGGAGCGGGAAGCGCTTGCGGAGCTCGTCCAGCGCCGGGATGCTGGGGAGCTTGAGGCCGCCCTCGTAGAGCTTGAGGATGTCCTTGAAGGAGTCGAACTCGCCGGGGGTGAGGTCGACGTAGGTGCGGATCGCCGGCACGATGCCGTCGACGAGCGCCTTGATGGAGTAGCCCAGGAAGTCGGCCATCTTCAGGTGCCCGAACCGCTCGTCGCGTGGCACGTAGATGTTCTCCAGCAATGACAGCCTGCTCTCCGCGGTGGGGTCTACGCAGTTACATGGTCCCACATATCAGCGAGTGATTTTACAACATTCGAAGAGATTACAATTTATAGCGTAAAATTTACTATCTTTCAAAAGTATCGCTACAAGAAGGTACAAAAGTTTGTACTCCCTTCGTCACGTTTCAAATGCAATTATGAGTTTTTATGTGAAACTAGCATGGTGGTACACGCAGATTGCGCGGCTAGCATCATTATATTTTCTCTCATATAATAGCATATATGTTTTCTCATTATATTATTAAAATATATTACAATGACAACATAATTTTAAATTTTGCAATAACTTTACGAAACTACTAATGCGTAATATTCATATTGTATTTTATATTGTTAGTTATTAATTATTTTTAATATCAAACTTTAGTTATTTGTATATTATATATATTCCTATATGGACTCTAGACACGTCTTTTAATATTTCTTTTTTTTAATTCTGAAATTTTATTATTTCTAATTGTATTTTTATGTGGACTCTAAAATCATCTTTCAATGTTCTTTAATTTTTAATTTCAAATTTCAGTTACTTCTAAATTGTATTCCTATATTGACTTTAAACTCTTCTTCGCATGTTTTTGTTAATTTCGAATTTTAGTTATTTGTAAAAAAATATTTTTATACGGACTCTAAAATCTACTTTTAATTTTATTATCTACTTTTAATTTTATTATGTTTATTTCGAATTTTAGTTAGTTTTAAATTCCTATATGGACTCTATACTCTACTTGTAATATTCCTTATTTTTTAATTCCAATTTTTTTTTCTTAATTGTATTTCTATATGGACTCTATACTCTATCTCTAATATTCCTTATTTTTTAATTCCGAATTTCTATTATTTCCTAATTGTATTTCTATATGGACTCTATACTCTACTTCTAATATTCCTTATTTTTAATTCCGAATTTCAGTTATTTCCTAATTGTATTTCTATATGGACTCTAGTCTCCTCTTTTAATAGTCCTTATTTTTTAATTCCGAACTTCAACTATTTTGAAATTGTATTTCTATATGTACTCTAGTCTCCTCTTCTAATATTTCTTATTTTTTAATTCCGAATTTCAGCTATTTTTAAATTGTATTTCTATATGGACTATGCTTTTTTTTCTTCGATTAATGTGAGAATTTCTAGACCATGAGAGCGAACGAGGAGGCTTTTTTTTATTCCTTTAATAATATAATAGATGTTTGACCATTCGTTTTATTTTAATTGTTTTTATGATTAGTATTTTTATTGTTATTAGATAATAAAATACAAAATGTGTGACTTATTTTTTTAATTTTTTTTTAAAAAATTTTAAATAAGATTATCGGTCAAATGTTGGACACGAAAACCCACGAGGATATATAAAATGGGACGGAGGGAGTAATAAAAAGGTTGCGTACCGGTTTTGGTGGGCTTGCGGCCGGTGCGGCCGCGGCGAGGGTAGGGGCGGTCGGGGGAGCCGCCGAGGACAGGGCGAGGGTTGCCGGAGTCGGGCTCGCCGAGGTCGTTGTAGACGTCGTAGCGGTAGACGCGGTCGTGCTCCTGGTACGGCCCCTGCTGGTCGTCGCCGCGCAGGTTGCGGAGCTCGTCGTCGCGGTACGGCTTTAGCGCCGCCGGCATCTTGCTCGGCAGGGAGGTCTAGTAGAAAAACAATATAACCAGTCAATCAATTAAGCTACTAGACGTTTGATTAGATTACGAATAGCACTATAATTTGGTTGATTGATTATTGAT
The DNA here is from genome assembly GCA_000338895.3 of Oryza meridionalis. Taxonomy (NCBI): domain Eukaryota; kingdom Viridiplantae; phylum Streptophyta; class Magnoliopsida; order Poales; family Poaceae; genus Oryza; species Oryza meridionalis. The sequence goes on along the minus strand of CM002526.2, from coordinate 34,532,399 downwards.
CAGTTAGTTAATTACGTCGTTGGAGAAGAAGACGCGGTTGTAGCGATACTTGGAGGCGGGGTAGATCCAGGAGTTGGCGACGAAGACGACGGCGCCGTGGCCGGGGACGTTGTCGAGGGTGATGGTCTTGAGGAAGAACTCGGCGGCGTGGTTGTTCTTGACGATGATGGCGCCGGGCACCCCCATCTTCTCCACCTCCCACTCGAAGGTCACCCCGAACTTGGACTCCCCCGTCGTCAGCGACGGCAGGCTCGTCAGCCACTGCTCCAGGCTCGCCTCCGTCCCCACCCTTCCCCTGTTTCCATTGTCTGCAGACGCCACCGGCGTTAGCTAGCTCGAGCCATGTGAGTCAGTGAGTATGTGTGTGTGTGTGAGCTTACTGGGGTCGACGAGGGAGGAGCTGACGAGCTGGCAGGTGACGCCGCGGCCGAGGAACTCGGAGATGCCGTCGATGACGGTGGCGCCGAAGTCGTTGATGTCGAGGGCGTTCTTGCGCATGAGGACGAGGGAGCCCTTGAGGCGGGCGTTCTTGTTGCCCGTCAGGCCACCGATGATCCCGCCCAACATCTTGGAATAATTAATCTCTCACTAACCAACCAATGCAAAGCTTCAGTTCTAGAGCAGCAGAGTGCAGTGCTCAGTAGCTAGTAGTAGTGGATATGAGTGTGTGTGAGTTGTACGAGCAAACCGGCCCGCTATTTATAGAGGAGGAAGCGAGCGATCGAACGACTGAACGAGAGGCTGATCGATTTGAATATTGTTTAAGGTGCAGAAGATATTTGCGATCGATATGTACGTGAGAAGCCTGCGTGTGGGTCGCGCGCGCGCACATGCTTTGCTTGCATGGGCGCCATTGCGGCGTGCTTTCTTTTGCCTTGGCGCGGCGCGCGGGCGGGCGGGCGGGCGGACGTAGCGGCTTCGTCGTCGTCGGACTCGGATCGCGAGGACGACGAGTACCGCGTACGTGGTTGATTCATCCGGCCGTGCTAGAGAGATTAGAGCTTTCGCAGTTTCGCACACATATATTTCTTCACGTGTGTACCGTGTACGCATACCATGTTCAACAATGCTCGGATCAAGCTTTCGCACACTTTCTTCTCTCTATCACGCGGATGACGTCGATTGCATGATGTATATCCAAATTTTTCCAGTACGGTAAGTCCCGAAAGACGGATTTCAATTCCTTTTCGAAAGAGATGTGATCTCACCGCTTGATGTAGATGCACGTACGCTTCCATTCACTTACCAAATACAATGTTGATATCCTTTACATTCTCCCAGATCTCACTGCCAGCAATGAACTTTGGACGTGATCCGTCTTTCATCGTCTCGTGGAAATCTCTCGTAATAGTGACCCTGTCCAAGGAACATTCGATCACGCATATAAACGGTCTTCCGGTAGTGATTCAATCACTTGTCTCCTGTCTAGGCCATACACCTTACACATGCTTTCATGTCCTTCACCGTCTGGCCAAACGTGTTACTAAGAGCGGAGCAGTATTGATTTATCATGAACAAAACAACCCGATAGGTGAAGTGCTTTCGTTTGTGCACATCCCACATCCTTACACCATCCTTTCGTAGTATTCCAAGATCCTCTATCAGTGGCTCGAAGTACACATTGATCAATTGTTCTCAGGTTATTTAGGCCCTTAAATTAGAAATGGCATCATGAATTAATGATGTATTTGCAATTTAAACAGTGCCAAAGAGGAATGTTGTAGATAATAACAATATCTGGCTATGCGTTATGGCGACGTCTCATGTCACCAAATGGATTCATGCTCTTTGTGTTGAGTACAATCCGGACATTCCTCTTGTCATACACAAATGTTTTATATACTTCCTATCTATCTTTCTCCATTAAGATCCCTCAGTTGGGTGTCTTATCATTCCATTCCATTCCTTTTACGCCCTTTGTGGTGCCAACACATCAGTTGAGCATGTTTCTTGTTTGCAAACAAACGTTCCAAACGAGAGACAATTGAAAATATCACACCACCTTCTGAGGCATTTTTTTCTTCTTTCACTGTACCATTAGTTCCACCATCACATTGATCCAAATATGCATACTCACCCGATACAATATGGAATCATTTCGATAAGTGTGAATTTTCTGTATTTGAAGACCAAGGGGGCAGATAATCTTCTTCGCTTGATACATTTTTTTTTAGTTCCACCATCATCATCATCTTCACACTTATACTGAGATGCCTTGCATACCGAACATTGATCCAAATCTGTATACTCACCCAAGTAAAGTATGCAATCATTCCGACAAGTATGAATTTTATGTATTTCAAGACCAAAGGGACATATAATCTTCTTCGTTTGGTACGTTGTTTCCGGCAATTTATATATTACCCACTGAAGGAATATTTGTCAACAACTGTAACAATTTAGTGAAACTTTTATCTGACCATCCATTTTGCTTGTTTTCATGCGCATGTCTTATATCTATCAGGAGTTTATATCAATATGTATTAAAGACGTGAGCAACGCCATCGTGTGGCAAATGTTGGCTATCAGAAAATGAGTTATTTTTCAATTGATCAAAAGTCCTTAACAGTACCTTTTACTGTACATCCTATATATTCTCACCCACTCATCCTGCTCAGCGCGTTGAAAAACGTGCTTTATATGCTTGCCATTTTTCAAAACACAGTTAAAAAATAACTTGTGTACTATCTTATTAATTGTTATTATGCCCCACAAGTAAATCGTTAATTTGATGTGAATCCTTTGGTGTGTGGCAGTTGGTGCGCCATTCTCTTTTTCTTGCACAAATATACGGATGTTTGTCACTTGTCAGCCCTCTCATTTCTTTCTGAGAACTTTTTTTTTTTTTGAGAACACAGCCCTCTCATTAGCGTCTGATATACTATATAGGAATATTTCCTAACTCGAAAGCCCGGCGTTTTCTGTATTTTTGTCAGGCCTACCAATGATTGATATACATGTAAGTATACATCCAGCAAATTAATATGGGTATATATAAACGAATCGTGCAAGGAAAAAAAATGTTGTTTAGGAGAGAGCAAGCGTGATTCACGACCATATATAATTGAGCATGGCTAGCTTGATCTGAAATTCTGAACACCTACTACACGATATGATTTTCACTGTGCTATCTTTCGTGTGTGTGTGTGCGGATCGAGAAAAAAAAGGAACAAGAGATTGGTATACATGCATGCATGCTAGTCTGTGTAGGAAAAGAGATAAGAGCGACAGTGTGTTTCAGACTTTCAGTCCCCACATAGTTGGTGTGGATCACATGCGGCGTACTACTCGGTGAGGGTAAAAGGAGAAGTCAATTGTTTGTGTGTTTCTTTTTTTGAAACACACAGTAAAAGTAAGTCCAATTGATTTCGGGATTGAAGCACAAGCTAAAAAATTATCGCAATTTTTTTTTCAGAAACTTTCAGATATAACTATAGTATAATTAAATTATAATTATATTATAACTGTACTGTAACTACACTGTAACTGTACCGTAACTACGCTGTAACTTATTAAAACTTCCATTCAACAATGCTTTGATTAGATAGTACTAAGATTTTATGTATGACGCGTGTGAAAATTTCTTTCTAACAAAATTTTCTCTTCATGCATAAATCTTGAGGCGGTTCAATGGTCAAAAAGATGGGAATTTTGGAGGAAAAAAACTTACGAAAGTTTCTAGCAAATCCATTTAAATAAAACCGATACGTATGTACACTCTGTACTTACACCACCAAGGAGTAGTACACGAGTGCACATCCACACACGCGAGGGAGGGCATCATGCATGTAGACTCCTAATTGAGGTACTCCCCCCGTACCATAATATAAGATTTTAAGTTTTTACTTATACTTTTTGACCACTCATCTTATTCAAAAATTTTAAAATTATTATTTTTTGACTTACTTTATTATCTAAAGTATTTTAAGCATAATTTTTCGGATTTTATATTTGCACAAATTTTTTGAATAAGATGAATAGTCAAACAATATAAACAAAAACTCAAAATCCCTTATATTATGAGACGGAGTGAGTAGTAAGCAAAATTTGCTACATACTTCCTCCGTTCATAATATAATACAAGTTCACAATATAATAACAATGTAAAGGCATATATTCGTTGTATTATATAGTATCTCATTTGATACTCATTATATTATAAGATGGAGAAAGTAACATTTAAAATATTACTGTCTTTATTAGTGGGTATTGTAAAACGATGCTTTGTTTTTGGACATCCTCAAAACTCGATAATTTGTTGGAGGTGAAACTGCAGCGATTATTATTTTATTATTTTCTATCTATTTGTTGAGAGAGAACTATTTTGAAAATACTAAGATGCCCTTATGCATGCATGTGTATTGGCTTTGGTCTGGTGCGGTTTTCTTTTCTTTTTCTTTTTTATTTTTTTAGAGAAGGGTATTTTTTTACCCGGTTTCTATATCTAATCGGATATATACAGCTTTTTAAAATTGGAAACTTAAATCATCAAATAATCTAATATGAAATTCATTTATATGGAGATTTAAATTCAGGATCAAAACCAGTCAAAATCCCAACCATCTCATGTAGATCCCCTTCTCTTCCGGTGTCGCATGCCGCGTAGCACTCCACTGCTGACTGCTGACTGCTGAGTGAGGGTAGATGGATGGAGCAAGTGTGTGCGGATGGACGAGCTCACATAACGCAACTGGAGAACACGAGTAGCATGTGCGCGGTAGAGGGAGAAAAAGAGGAGCAAAGAAGAAGATGGTGAAAGAAAAAAAAAAGGCAAAACTGACATACTACCTCCGTTCAGGTTATAAGACTTACTATCATTACTCACATTCATATATATGTATGTCTAGATTTATTAACATATAAAACGAAGAAAGTATCATATATATATATATATATATATATATATATATATATATATATATATATATGCTTCTCACTGGCCTGAGTGCACATATATTATTTTATTATCGTAGTGTCTAGTAAATTACTAAATTTTATGATGTCCGTAAGTAAAACATTATTTTTATAATCTCCATTAATAAAGATCTTAATATTTGGATGTCTATCAAATTATACTCCATTCGGTTCCATATCAATTGACGTTGTAGATAAGATTGAGGTCAAATTTTTATAATTTTGACCATCAATAACTTTAAAAATATTTAGTTTAAAGGAACTAGAACAACATATATAAATTTGTCTTTCAAAGCCCTATAATAAAAATAAACATATATTTATTTATTATATATAATATAATAGTAAAATAAGATCAAAATATATTTTATAGACTGTGTCATTGCCTAAAACATTAATTAAAATGAAACCAGAGAGAGAGAGAGAGTACAGTATTAGTACTAGCTGATCATAGACGGTGAGAGAAGTAAGAGAAAGACACGGACTTAGCATTTGTACTTTGAAGACTATATTGCTTCAAACAAATATATAATATTTGAGCTATTTTGAAGATAGATGAAGTACTAGCTAGCTGGCATTTAAAAATTTTGGTACTCTCGATAAGAGTACCATAAAATTTCTCTTAATGTTATCTTTGTCCCAGATCGCATAAATTCAGACGACGACAGATTAATAGTATTGGGAAGCGACGAGCAGCATCCTAGTAAACTGTTGGTTTTGTAAATTACTCCAAAAATAAACAATGATTAACCAAACTGTAGGGGACCGTGTAAACTACGAATCGATCCACGTGCACACCAGCAACGAGGTAAACTAATGTTGTTCATTGCTACTTGATCTCATCATCATGAGGCCCTTGATTACTACCCCTCCAAAAGTTACACATACTACGTTTTGTCATCAAGATCAAGGAAAAATAAAATTATCTTGGATGTTATAAAATCAAGAAGTAAATATAAGCATATAACCAATAATTATTTAGATGACTCCTTAGGTTATCATCAAACATTTAATTTATCTCTTCATTCAAGTTTAAATGTATAAAGACTACAAATAGAAACAACTTATTTGAAAAAACTCAAATGTGAAATATGTCTAACTTTTGTAGATAGAGGGAGTATTATTTTTCAGACAAATTATATCTAAGGAGAATACCCAATTTATAAATTAGAAGTAGATATCCTCTTGCTGACAAAGTAATAACATCCATTTTATTTTTTATGTTCTAAAAGGTCTCCTAATAACCATATCTTTAAAAATACTTAGCACACTATATATATTTTGCAATGCTTCTCTGCAGATAATGAATTACTGCACACAGCACTCACATCATATCGACTTTGAGGCGGCAGAGAGATAGATATATACAGAACGAAATGGTCAATGCATGGTGGGTATATATATATGTGCACTCTGCATAAAACTGTAAATTGAAGGACACAATATTGTCCTCACAATTTTACTAACTTTTAACTAGCAGGAGCCTCACATGACGAGATATAAACTAGTCTCAACGTCCAAATGCTTGGAGGGCCACCACTTTTATTATTGACACAAGTTTGCATCGATCATGGTTTTTTTTTTTTGTGGAAAGAGATACATCAGTTCAAAATTTTTATCTCTACTTGTTAATTAAATATACAGAACTCCTGCCAATTAGTGCAACTGCAATTAATTGGTACCTTGCACTATTAAACTAAAAATCGTGGCACACGAGCGCCATGATACGGCCGGTGTTATCAAGTACTCCCCCAGTTTCTAAAATAAAAGTTATGACATTAATTAGTTTTCTTTACGGTCTCTAACATTGATCTCTTTGAATTTTTTTTTCATACTATGCTATATGAATAGAGTCTCGCTCGGTGCTTTCTACTTGGAGTAGAAATTAATCCGTGCCATTGATCGTATTTAATCATAGGGTTAAGATCTAGTTCTACTCTCACCAGATTTTTATTAGAGTAGAAATATAGAGAGCTATATTTGTCCAGAGATAATAATTCGTGTAGGGGTATTATCGTAATCTGTCATTATCTAAATGTTCACCCTCTCCCTATCCTATCATAATCGATGCCATTCCCCTCCATTCGCCGTCAAAGACGAAGGCCAGCGTGTTTATCGTCTGCGTGCCAGCGACGAACTGATCGATTTGGAGACAATCGTCAGATATGTTCATGAGAAAAATGTTTACTAATCTCTAAAGATTAATCTGTTCTTACTTATGATGACCATCGTACCGAAACGCCTTTGTGGATGGTGCTGATGACAGCGGCGTCGCTGGTGAAAACGCCGCCACCGAACCACATGTCGGCGGCGAGGAAGGCCGTCAGCCCGACACCGAGGACGACGGCAAGCTGCAGCACACGGGCGGTGGTCACCGCCACCTTGTAGTGATCCTTCTTTACAAACGCGCCGGCAAGCAAGGCCTGAGGTTGATTGATCAATTTAAGCAAAGTTAATTAAGCAGCCATGCATATATCATCGGAATGTAGGCTAAGGTAGGTAGGTAGCTAGCTCACCTGGCCGGCGACAGCGAGACCGTCGGCGAGGAGCGACGTGGCGAGCCAGACCTGGACGCAGAACTGGAACGCCGCCATGGCCGTCGCGCCGTGGCGCGCCGCCAGTGACGCCGCCAGCGTCATGCAGAACGTCACGGCCACCACTCTCGTCAGGATATTAGGAGATTACTTACCTGCCCTTTAAAATAAACGGTCCAGATTAATTCTACTCGGAGTAGAATACTTCAAGTATATTGTACCGGAGCATTTCTCATATGAATAACTACAAAATTAATATCATGTGAGAATATTTGCAAAGACAAATCTAACGATTCAATTATTAGTTAAAATTTTTAAATGTTGATATATATTTCCTGATCAAAACTAGGACACGTATTTTAGGGAGGACGAAGTAGTAGTGCCTCTCTATTTAAAACATACAACATTGTTGATTTTTTCGGTGTTTGGTATATAACTTTGGCCACTATTCTATTTTTTATTAGAATATAATGATAATATCTAACAAAATTATAAAATTGTGAAAGTACTTGTAAAGAAAAACCTACCATACGATTTTTATGTTCCAACAAAACATTTCAAGAATTAATAGTCAAAGATTCAAAAGTTTATTTTTAAGATAATGGATAATATACTGTGTTTACTTCAACGGAAGCTACAACTACTTATCACAAAGTTTCAAAAGTTTGACATAATAAAATTACCACCGTTATAAATATTTAAATACGTTGGGAGTATAGACAATCACGCATGGGTGGATCCAAAGACTTGGAGCTTTGTAACTACAATAATCACCACGTAAATATAGTTATCCCTCCTTCTCTAAATATTTGACGCTGTTGACTTTTTTAAAACATATTTGACCGTTCGTCTTATTCAAAAACTTTTATGAAATAGATAAAACTATATGTATATATAAAAATATATTTAATAATAAATCAAATGATAGAAAAAGAATTAATAATTACTTAATTTTTTATATAAGACGAACGGTTAAATATTTTTAAAAAAGTCAATGGTGTTAAATATTTTGGGATGGAGGGAGTATATAAGATGATAGCTAGCAACTTGCTATCTGCATGCATGGAGCATGGTGCCATCGTCCTTAAGAACAGAAGCACGAGAGATTCGCATTCGCTTGGCGTTATTACACTTGTTGCACTATAAAAAGGTCTGTGGGTGAGTCATCATGAGCCGCTTATCGATCCGGACAGACTCCAATTAATCACGTATACGTATATGAACCTTTTAGTTTGGAAAGAAATATCACGTCCACCTTTAATATAATATCCTTTGCAAATCATATTATTGAAACATGTGGTACTTGTCGATTGATGCTCTTTTCTTTTGAAGTTATATCACACACTTTTTTTTTTAGACGGCCAAAACTCCTTTTCAATTGAAAATCGACATTTTCACGTACGGACATCATTACTACACAGTACACACGAAAACCTAGTTCTGGAGGTGGCCCTCCTAAGAACGCCGCTTGCAGAAACCAAATTTTGCAAGCAGCTAAGTTAGGATACCCAAATACAAATACAGTTTCAAAAAGATAAAAAAAAATCTAGAAAATCGCCAAGGTCGAGGTTGTCATCGTCTTGACTCCACCGCATACACTGCATGTGGATCCTTGGCTCCAGTGGCCGATGATGGCGGATTTGTCCGTCCCGGCGCTACCGCCACCGTATCCGGTTATCGCGAGGACATCATAGCTAGATCTATCATCACGTGGCCGCACACACCGGATCTCTACTGCCTCATCCACCATCGCGTGCGCCGAATCCATCCACCTTCTTCACTGGGCGTATCGGGTATGACGCCACCTCCACCACCACTCGCCGGATCTAGTCACCTCCTCCACCATGTGCAGTGAGGGGGAGAGCTGAGAGGAGGGGAAAGTAGAGGATGGAGGAGGAGAAAGTGCTGGAGAGGAGGAAGGATGAGAAGAGAAAAAGGAGGGGAAGGAGGAGAGAAACATCTTTCGTGCGGTCAATGCGCTCGGGGACTTGAGAAGGAGGAGAGAAATCATCGTATATGAAAACAAAATTTCACGGGCTATTAAGAGGGCCGCTAGAAAAAACAACACATTTTTGCAAACAGCCCTAATAAAAAGTCAGTATGTGTAAATCGATTTTTATGGACGGGACTTGACCGGGCACGCTAAGTACATTTACTAAACGGGCTTTTTTTAGTCCACTTGTAAAAATAAAAGGGGATGTTCGCTAAAATTATTTATGCAGTAGTGTCATGTCAGCATTGATATGGTGTGCGCGCAATTGATATATAGATCGAGTGTGACGAAGCAATGAGGTAGGATCACGGTTGATATAATCATAGATCAAGTGTGACGAAGCACTGAGGCAGGATCACACAGTGATAGCCTAATATGTGCCGCGCCGAAATAAAGCAGACATGGGACATACGATCCCAGATCTGATCAGACATGGATCCTCTGCAGTACTGTATTTGCAGTAACAGTGGCTGACAGATGGACCCGGTTGCTACTGCAGGTGTAGTACTGCAGACAATTTCCACTAGATCTGATCAGATTTGAAGCAGAAATAGCGAGTAGTAGGGTCTGGGGAAAAAAAAAGAGACCGTTACTCGTGGAGTAAGTGGTGGCAGTCCAAATGAAGGGCTTTTTTCTGCATAAATTATGATCACCAAGAATGGTAGCAATCCAAACAGAACCGTTCCATATTCCTGCGGATAAGAAACGTGTAGCCTAGATTGAAGCACACAAATTCCGCATAGGAATTTTAATAAAAACCCTCACATTGTTTGTATATTTATCCTTGGATTCTCCTTTGCTCACCACATTCATTCCCCCGCCCCACTCCTTCCTGCCTCGTGCTCCGGTGACAGTGAGCCCTCCGTTATGAGAAATCACTAGAGAAGATTTTGTCATACGCATACGATTCCATGTAGAGCTAGCCTACTACTTGGTTCCCTCAACAATTAATGATATCCTTCCACGTCGGTGCTCCCTTAGCAAGTTGTCAGCGTGGCGCTACATTGGTAGGTTGTCAGCAATGGATGAACCCTACATCTCCAACAAATGAGGGGCGAAATCAGGAAAAACTGGTCGCCAAAATCATTACTAACTTATAAGTAATCCTAACTCATCATCCCCTACCCCCTCCCCCACCCTCACCTTAGAACCCTAGATCCTAACTCATTGGGTTGCTTATAGTCGTTGGAGCTAGAGAAGAAGTTGGGCGCACAAATCTTCTAGCAAATCGGGTGGCTCAAAAGCTATAAGAAATCCTCTCAATTTTTGGTTGAATGCCATTTAGCAATTCCGTAAAAAGGAATAAGTTCAATTTGGGTTCCTCTATTTGTCGCCCAGTCCAATTTTCATCCCTTGACCGCAAAACCGGATGCACCCGTCCTCCAACTTATGAAAACCGGGCAAACGAGGTCCCTCGGCGGTTTTAATAGCGGTTTTGGCTGACGTGGCGCCTACGTGGCTAATTTGACTCGGTCTTCATCTGACGTGGCGCTTACGTGGCAATTCAATCCGGAAAAATAATAAAGCCCATGGGACCCACATGTCATTTTCACACATAAAATAATAAAAAAATAGTGGGACCCACGTGGGCCCCACATGTCATACTCACCCCCCTCATCTTCTTCCTCCCTCTCCATCTCCCCTCTCTCCATCTCTCTCCTCTCCTCTCTCCAGCCTCCAGGCGCCACGGCTCACAGGGTCACGGGGAGGTCCGGCGGTGGCGGCCGGCGACGCGACAGCCGCCGCCGCCGGCGAGCTCCACCTCTCGGTGCAGCCATGCAGCCGCGCGCGTTTCTGACCCCGCGCGCGCGTGGCTGTCTGACGGCGTGGGCGGCACGGATGGATTCATGATCTATCCGTAGCCCCCCCGTGACGCGACGGCGAGACTGCGACGGCCGGCGACGTCGCTCTCACGCCGGCAAGAGAGAGTACATCTTCAACTGCCAGCATTAATTTGCATCGAGAGAGAAAATTAGCAGCAGCATCAAATAATATCATTTTAGTTTCGTCGCAATTAAGCTAGCTAGCCATGTGAGGAGTCAGTTCGATGCCTCGATCGATAGTCGGCGTCGAAGAGGGGTCAAGAACTCAAGATTAGGCGATCGATTCCATCTGACACATCGGCTGAATAATACAAGCTACCTTCAATTGAGTACTCGTACTAACGTACGCGTGTAAATGCTACTGACTGCATGAGAGAAACTGTACAAGTCCTGTGCTTACACAATGTACTACTGCCTAGCCATGATCTAGATGATGCAGCACAAGACCTTTTAATTAATTAGTCGATCGACAAGCGATCCATGCATGCATGGGAGTAATTTACAGGCTTCGAGTTCATACACTGTTGCATTGCGACTTGCGAAAAACACAGTGCTACACTGAGAATTAATGATGGCCATCCGCAGCTAAGTGATGATCTATGAGCAATTAGCAATTACTAGTTACTGACGAGAGGTGAGTAGGTAAAGGCATTATTAGCAAGAACTGCATCGGAACAAAGTTCATTCCGGTGGTCAAAACTCAAAACCCCAGCGAGCGAGCTGAGGCGTGAGAGCGACGTCGCCGCCTCGCCGTCGTGTTGCGCGGGGGGGGGGGGGGGGGAGGAGGGTTAAGTGCTGGCGCGGGATTAGATCCATGAATCCATCCGTGCTGCCCACGCCGTCAGACAGCCACGCGCGCGCGGGGTCAGAAACGTGCGCGGCTGCACGGCTGCGCCGAGAGGTGGAGCTCGCCGCCGGCTGCCACCGTCGGACCTCCCCGTGACCCAGTGAGCCGTGGCGCCTGGAGGCTGGAGAGAGGAGGGGAGAGAGATAGAGAGAGGGGAGATGGAAAGGGAGGAGGAAGAAGATGGGGGTGAGTATGACATGTGGGCCCACGTGGGTCCCACTTTTTTAAATATTATTTTATGTGTGAAACTGACATGTGGGTCCCACGGCTTTATTATTTTTTTTATCAAATTGCCACGTAAGCGACGCGTCAGATGAAGACCGAATCAAATTAGCCACGTAGGCATGGCAAGACAATGCTAACACGCTAACCAGATCGGTGTAAAAAAAATTCAGATCTTCGAAATAAATTTTGAAGGAGTTTATTTCTAACATTAAAAATTTAACAGGTAAAAGAATAAAAAAAATCCCATTGCCCTTAGTAGCCGTTGTTCACAGTTATCATATGCCTCGTACTCTCACAGTTGTGTGCAGTAAACTACAATCCGATCGAGGGCTTTCAAATTGCGTGTAGGGCCAAAGGATTACAAGTTACGATTTATAAACACGAAAAATTCCGCAATCATGCGAATTATTCACAGAATACACCAAAGTATGTGTAACTGCTTGTCCAAGAAGATAGTGAAGGTTAATATAGCATTAGCATAACATCTTACAGTAGGTGTCTACGATAAGAACTATTGACAAAGTTTCCACATGCTGTAAAATGCCAGGGGTCCCTTTTACATAAGATGGCACTCCATGGATATATGTTTACACCGACTTGTTCTTGCAAGAATTCCAACAGTCACCTCAGGAATTCAGCTTGATGCCTTTTTTTTCCCCCTGAAATAAATGCGACACAAGAATTTGGTGACTGATAGCAGAATGCACAGTTAATTTGCTTCTGGAAAACGGCATGCAGGAAGGAGCGGTGGTGGAAGAACTGGAAGGGGTGCAAGCTGAGGCAACAATGAAAGAGTAAACATGGTTCATGATCGGACCAAGGCCTAGGCAACCAATATACTGCATGCAGCATGCTAAAAAAAATGGAGCCAATTTATCTCTCAGGACAATACCTTGCTGTTCCATTCAAAGTTTCTTAGTTCTTGTACTTCATGGTTTCTTTCTCAAACCCAATTGTGGGGAACTGTTTTGCATATTCCTCCACATCATGGCGAAGTTTTGCAATCTCAGATTGGATGTTGCTATCAGATTGCAAAGTGGCAACAAAGTCCTTCAGTTTTGTTCCACCTAAATTGCAAGGGGAAAAACAAAATGATGAATACGATGATCCTAGGGTGATGCAACAATTGTTTTGTATTCTCAACATTTTCAAACAAAAAAAAAAACTAGGAATTTGACTGACCTGCTGCAGCCTTAACCTTCAAAGCCAAGTTCACTGCTGCATCGAAGAAATCAGCAACCTTAGCAAAGTCCTCCTCAACAAATCCTCTTGAGGTCAGTGCTGGGGTTCCTGCATGATCATGGAGCTGATATTGAGATTTTGCAAATCTATTTTAAGTAGATTAAAAAAAATACCACATAGGGGCAGATTTTACCCATCCTGATGCCTCCTGGTACCATAGCTGAAACATCACCAGGAACTGTGTTCTTGTTTGCTGCAATGTGCACGTTTTCTAAAACCTTCTCCACTCTTGAACCATCTATGCCCTAAACATGAAATTTGAAGAGGATGATAATTGTCCCCATATGGCATAAAAATTTGAAAAAAAAAAAACAAGTTTATCTGCAAAGCACATTTAGCTATCATTTATATACAGAAACAGCAAGCTTGAGGTTAAATAGACATCAATCGATATTTGTTAAAAGGAAGCAGCTGAAAGTTTATTGGTGAGCACTCATAAGAGAAACTGAAAGATACAACTAAAATATCTCAAAACACCCAAAGCGTCCCACATGTTTGTCTTACCTTGCTCTTGAGATTTACCAACACTAAATGGTTGTCAGTCCCACCAGAGACAAGTTCGTAGCCTTTTGCTGTCAAGCTCTGGAAGTGATAAATTGCCATCAGATAAGGAAGTGGTTCAAATGTTAAAGCACAATTCATCATGTTGAAAAACCAATAATTTGCAATTCGTAACATGCTGAGGTGAACTAAGTGAAGAACAAAATCATTATTAAGTGTTGTGAAATAAAGAAAGATCAAGCCATATTGTAGATAAAAAAAAACCTAGCAAAATTTGAACACATACCTGTGCAAATTTTGCACAGTTACTCATAACTTGCTCTTGATAAGCTCTGTACTCTGGAGTAGTTGCCTGGAAGTTAGAAAGTCCTTTTAGAGTCCAAGGCAAAGGCAAACAATGTGATCTATAAAATATAAAACATCAGGGATCAGAAGTGCTACAGACCTGCTTAAGCGCAACAGCTAAGCCAGTAATGGTATGATTATGTGGTCCACCTTGCAGACCTGGGAAGACAGCAGCATTGATCTTGTCCTCAAAGTCATACATAACCTAGACGGTAGAGGGTCATTAGGCATTTTTATTTTTTTGAAGCTCACAGAGTCACAGGATGGAGAAGAAACAGTACCAACACCCTACGTACTATCTTGCTATTGTTCTGCTCAAGTATATACCTCTTTGCCTTGCTTGTTTACTCCTTTCACCCCCTTCCTGTAAAAGATCATGGCTCCACGTGGTCCACGGAGTGACTTGTGAGTAGTGGTAGTCACTACATCTGCATAATCAAAAGGAGATGGAACAACACCAGCTGCGACAAGCCCACTGATATGTGCCATATCTGCTAGAAGTATTGCCTTCTGCTTGTCACAAACCTGCAGATTGCATAACAAGTGAATTATTTGACTGATTACAGAAGATGAAGATTCAGCATGCACTATTGAGCAGTAAAATTCACCTTCCGCATGCGGTCATAGTCATAAAGACGCGCATATGCACTTGCACCCGCAACGATCAACTTTGGCCTAAAAAGAACGGCACTTTTCTCCATCTGTGCAGAAGTAGCAAATCAAGCATGTCAGCAGAAATTCATCTTGAAATAATTTCACAATTGAAAGAGATATGAGGCAATCAAAAATATCCTAGATAATGCTACTTGAAACCATATTTTCAGCTGTGGAATCTGCTAGATGCAAAAAAGAACACATTTTGTCCAATGAAAACTCATACCTATAAAAGAATGATAGAGAATTCAATAAGTTAAATGGCATTAAAACAAAACAGATAAGGAGGACATTGCACCTGATCATAATCAATCAAGCCAGTGCTTTCATCCAATCTGTAGGGCATTGTCTCAAAGAATATCGAAACTGCTGAAATCTTCTTAGTATCAGTCTGCAACCATCAAGAAGTTGAACAACTAAGCCATGGGAGGATGAGAGTACCAAGAGCATTATGTCTGAACATAACTAAGAATTGAGGGGGAAGAAACTCATTGGTATATAGTAACGATGAGAGAATTGAAAAACTTGCGAGGACAAAGAAAGACAACAAGGAAGGAAGCATTATGCTTGCATGCCAACTGAAACAACTAGTAGTAAGGAGGCAATGAAGAAATCCAGACCCATGTACCTGGTAGCCGTGAGAAAGATGTCCACCATGAGGAAGATCCAAAGCCATGATTCTCTCATGTGGTTTCAATAGGGCAGTGTATACATGGAAGTTGGCAGGTGATCCTGATAGAGGTTGCACATTCACTGCAGAGGTAGAAATTGGTTGTCAAGTTAGAATGCCACCTTTTTGGAGAAAGAAAACTAAAATTTTGAGAATAAGTATTCTAGATAAATTTAAGTACAAAGCGGTTAATAATGAAAGCAAACAATTCGAAAAATATAAATGAATAGGAGCACTTGTGTACCATTTGTATGCAGGTTACTGAAGAACTGAGTGGTTTATAAACGGTGTAATCTTTTCATTGTACTAGTGAGGAAGCTAAGTAAATTAAGAACCTAGAAGAAATTTTCTGATCAAAATCCCTTATTTTTTTTTTGTGAACTATGGAACCATAAAAACTGTGTCTTATCCAAAGGAACCTTTTTGCCCCTATCCTTTTTTTTTTTCATTTACATCGCCCAAAGCAGGAAACAAAAGAGGACTAAAGGGAGTAAAAGCTATTGATGCACATGAAAGCTGGATTTCATAGAAAAACATGACAAGGCAAGATAAAGAGTGAAAATGATTTACCTCCCCATTTCGCTGGGTCCAAGCGGAAGGCCTCCAAAGCACGTTTCTGGCACAATGACTCGGCCATATCAATGTATCTGCACGCAAGGAAAACCCAGAGCCACCAGAAATTCACATCATTCACTCCCATCAGGCACTGATTTCTCTTTCAGATTAAACATTTTTAACACCCAAATAATCTGAAGAAAGGCAACCGATAGAACGCAATCAACCGTACTCGTTTCCACCGTAGTATCTCGCGCCGGGGTACCCCTCGCTGTACTTGTTGGTCATGACGGATCCCACCGCCTGCATCACTGACACCGAGGTGAAGTTCTCCGACGGGATGAGCTCCAGACCCTGCACCAAACAGATTGCCACAATTCAGCAATGCGTCGGTAGACCAAACAACTGAACAATCCAAGCAACTTTGTTGGTGGTTGCTGGTTACCTTCCATTGGCGGGCTTTCTCGTGCTCGATGATGTCGGCGATCTCGGGATCCACCTCCTCCAGCGGCGCGTTCAGCTGCTTCGGCCACTGCATCCAACACACAAACAAAATCAAAAAAAAAAAAAACGAATGAACAAACCACAGACACCAACGAGCAACGGAACACATAATCAAGAGGAGAGAGAGAGAGCACGTACGGTGACTCCGGATCTCTCCTCCGTCGCCGGCAGGGACGCCTGCGCGCGCGCGCGAACCCAAACCAATCCATGGAACGGATTAAGCACCATTTCTCAAGAGGGCAACAATATAACCAAAAAATAAAAAAAAAATGGAGGAAGAAGAGTGGAACCATGTAGTAGAGCGGGGTGATGCGGGAGAGCGGCTGGCGGCGGAGGGCGGCGGAGGAGAGCTTACGGAGCGCCGTCGCCATGGCCATGGTGGGCGAGCGGCGAGCGGCGGGCGGCGGGTGGTGGTGGAGGCGGAGGGGTCTCGGGGTTTGGGAGGTAGTGGATTCGCGTGGCGTTTTTATCTGCAGTGATCAGCCAGCACCCACCACACCGGACGCATCAGCATCACCAACCTCTGCTTAATCTTTTCATTTTCCTTTTATTTTTATTTTCTTCTTTTTTAAAAAAGAAAAGGAAAAAAAATTCCAACCCTTGGTTTATTTTATAAAAAATCTTTAACCAATTTTTTTTTTGAGATTTTAGACATGTAAATTGGTCGTTTGTTTTCGCGTTCTTCTTATTTGCCACTAGCATTACTTATTTTTATGTTTTTTTTATGCTTGTGTTTTTTTTCTTTTGCAACACAACGTTTTCTTTTGGATAGCAGAGTACTACTTTTTTTTTATGGATGCGGTTACATTCAGATAAAAAAAAATCTTGATTTTAATTGTGTAAATTGCAATGGGTGGTGCAATTTAAGCAAAATAGGTTTCAGCAAAATAAGGGAGAAAATTCGCATAACGAGATTATATTCCCATATCTAATGACACTAGATCAAATGGCTGAAAGTATCCGGGGATGTTGGTCCCAGAGGCAGGAAAAGAAATAATTAACCGGGTGCTCTGCCATTTAGCATAGTTTATTTTACGTGCGTGTTAGCTTTCAAGATCGCCACCAACCCAAAAGCAGGCAAGATTCTTCACTGGAGAAAATGTATCGAACCAAACAATGATCCTGTGCGCTTAGAGATATGGTTTGCTTATATAATTGCTGCGATTAGCTACCACTAATCAGGACGCAGGGTACCAAATCGCAAAGGAAACAGTAGCTCGACCATTCAACTTACAGATCACAAGTCACAAACGCTTTGTCATCCATCACCTAACACTGGGAGCAATTGTATTAAAAAAATCACCTAATCTCCGAAAGCGACATCTCACATTTCTCCCAAGAAAATTAAAGAAATAACAGGAATAAAAGTATGCTCATTGGTACAATTTTTGGGGGTCAAAAGTATATTATCCACATGAGAATGTGCATATTTTTCTATTATAAAAACTGCGCTACATTTACTGGAGATTTACTTAAGGCACAGGCTTCTTGGCCTCTTGGGCCATACAAAATGCAAAGGTAAAAATTAAACATGGTGAAAATAACAGCTGGGGAAAAAGGAGTTGAGTTTATCTGAATGTTTTATGGAGAGGACGGGGCCAGGGTGTTGCTGCCCTGCCAGCGTGCACAGAGGCCACCCGAGCCCTATCTTTTCCATGACCACTAGTCAGCAACAGCACAAACACTGCCCACCAGTTCGTACTCGAGTTCAGATAAAGTGATCAATCTCCATCTCAAATAATAGCAATAAAACAGGAGGAATTATGAACGATGATAAGATTTTCTTTTTTAAAAAAAATTACAATGTTAACAAATTCCAAATTTTTGGCCAACAGCACGGGGCACATCATCAACGTGTCACGCTGTAAGGCTATATACATACTTGAAGATTTCAGACCAATCTGTAACTGAATAAAAGGAAAGAAAGGAAGAGTTCATGTATTCTACAAGCTATAAATTTCCAATTTTGCTTTTGAATATCGCCAGGCCCTTTTTCACGCGAAAATATAGCTATATTTGAGGTGTGCATAGAGGAAAATACTGTGATACTTGCCCACTTTAGAATTAGAATCCCACTTCCAGAATTGCATGTCGAACACCTATCTTTACATCAATGCAACATGGTCATGGAAGGAATCTTCTAAAATCACAAGTACATGCAAAATATTATGTACACTATACTCGAACCAGATTTCTTGGTTGTGCTTTTAAAACGTGCTTGCTAAAACTCTTCATGTTCTTACGACGGCTTACTGTTAAAGATCATGAAGTCTTCAGTCCACTGGGAGTGCACGCGATGGCTGTCCACGTGAACTGCAAACTTTAGCTCCGGTATTTTTGTTCATACCATTGCTAAAACCAGTCCATATCCCAAAATATCGATGCCTGAATTCTGCAATACATTGCTGTATAGCTGAGAACATTGTACATGAAAACGCTGAAAGTACTTCAGATCCTTGCTCTGTCTGGATCCATCCATAGCTACCCATACTTAACAGTTCATATCTTGCTGCTAGGATATGGAGTGAATGGTGACCCTGTAAAGCTAGACCTTATTTGAAATGCTTAAACAGCTAGCCTCAGCCTTGTTTTGAAGAAAAAGTAAAGAGCAGGTGCAAACCAAACCTCTTTGTGGCAGTAAGCTTGCTTTTGCTCGACGTGCTGTGGCAATCTTGTTTTCACTATGGATTGTCTTGTCCAAACTCTGGAAATGAAACAGCAATTTTTGGGTAAATCACTTATGCTTTACTGTTACTTCTAAGTACTACCTCCATCCCAAAATATAACAACTTTTGGCTATGAATCTGGACACAAAATTATCCACATTCATAGCTAAAAATGCTTATATTTTGGGACGGATGGAGCAAGTTAGAAAATGAAGATCGACAAATGGTCATTAAAGCTTGCAATAAAAAAACGAAAATATTAAAAGGAATAAACTGATTTGTATTAACAGAAGATTATAGCTATGTGAAAGAGAAATGAATCTCTGCATACGCACTATCCTATCAGTCCAACGTGCTTCATGATTTGTGCGTGACATGATAATGAACAGAAGATTTGAATTTAAGCGTGCATCATTCTCAAGGCAAAAGATTGACGTTGGTGATAGTGCATGTATCCACATATTGCACGTGTAAAAAAACAAACAAAATGAGTATTTCCTTCCTTTTTTTTTTAATTTCATGTCCATGTAGGAAAAACTTGACCATTAATACTATCTCCATTTTTAAATATACGAAGCTATTAATTTTTGAACATATGTTTGACCATTTGTCTTATTAAAATATTTTATGCAAATATGCAAAAATGTAGTCATGCTTAAAATATCTTTAATGATAAAAACAAGTCACAAAAAAAATAAGTGATACATATTCTTTTGATAAGGTGGATGGTCGTATGTCCAAAAGCCAACAGTGTCATATATTTAAAAATGGAGGTGGTATTAATGGAAACTATAATACCCAGATTGGAAAATATGGAAACTACTCTACTAGATTTTTCTAAAAGTAATACTCCCTCTGTTCCTTTTTACTTGTCACCTAGAATTCTAATACATGCCATCAAACTTTCCAAATGTTGATCATCAAGATAACCAAAAATGTACAGAATAGCTGTATGAAATATATACATTAAAAATTACAGAAGAGAATGATTACAACTGTATATTGGTGAGTGGTGACTACGAGAAGTCAAAATGTCAAGTAAAAGAGAGAGTATTGTTATAAGTATATAAAAGTAGCGGTCAAAGTTATATCACAAAAACTTAAAATCAATAATGTCGAATTAAAAAAGAAGTCCCAAAGCAGGGAAAGCAGTAATATGTATACAAGTGGGGAGACATACCAGACTATTGACAGTGATCCAGGAAAATGGTTGGCAGAAAGTTGACTAGTATACTGACAGAAAGTAATTCATGTGTTAAAATTGTCACTGAACTAACATAGGAATTGGAGATATCAACTCGGAGGAAAGGTTATACACTTAACTAGGCAAATAAAAGGTGGATATTGTAATACCTTATGCCCATTCAGATCTCAACATCAGCTGGCCCTGCAAACAATGAGAAGCTGTTGGAATTCTTTTCTTTCTTGTTTTGACTAACTAAATCACTGATCTGAATTCATGACGATAATATACTATGGAGTATGAAAAGGCTAACATCATACTAAAAGTATAGTGACCTAAGTAAGACAATGGCACATGTTTAGGGACCTCCAGCGTGTTTCACTCTTCTACAAGTATGAACCGTTAGTCTGGTACATATTTTTTTTGTAAATGAATGTAGTTGAATATGCTAATATAATGGCAGTTAAGCGGTTCCCTTTTAAATGACATTCTTTTTTGGCCAGTTAGTTGGCACTGACTTATTTAGGTTTTAAGAAATGCCAAATAATGATGACCACAGCAATATGTTCCATCTGAAAATTAATTACTGTTTGGACAACCCCTTCTATCACAAGGTACTAAACAAACCTATAGGGGGATCTTACATTTTCAGTTGATACCTGGAAAAAGCAAATCGTAGAAAGACATGTTCACATGTATCTTTGAATCATATCCAAGGTGTCCACCCCTCATACATATTGCACAAATTGTCAATGCTTGTCGCTTGCTTGAGAAGATGGTCAACTTGCTCAGAAACCTTCAAGGACCTAGAAGGAACAGTAGGAGATCAATAAACTGGAGAACACGAGGACATTTTTGGGTTATTACTAAGATGCTTAATTGCCCACCTGGTGCCATCTATATCCCATCCATGTAACTTATGCTCCACTTGCTTCAGTATGGACAAAGCAAAAGGATTTTTACCTGTGGCCATCAAAAAGAACAAGCGAGCATTAGCTACAAAGTTTGTCTTGGCTTCAGAATCCTAACACTTCATGAGAAGTTCAGGGACAAAGCACTATGAAAACATAGTCTTAAAATGATTACAATATTCAGTTTTAAATTGTGAAGATTTTAGTGTGAAACATTAAATTAATTTCTTGCATTGATCTTCTCATGAAAATCTAATAGATACTTAGATTACATATTAGGCAAAAAAAGGTTGATTATCAAGTTCTGCAGTATATGCAATTCTCCCTTCTTGGAGGATAATCTGTACGGTGTTAACATGGTGCTGACAGACACAATTAGATCAAAACGGCAATGCTGTAAATATCAAAGGAAGTGTTTGAAACATGATATATTACTTAAAGGAAGTTTTAGGGCAGCCTACTATGAAGTACAAAATAATTTAGAAAAATAAATAGCAACATCTAGCACCATATATCTAACTACCTACTATTGTTCATTTTACCTCTTGTCACCCGAGTCGCAGAATCTGGATAGGATTTAGGATCACTGTTATCACATTCTTGTCCTCTAATCTGTTTGAATGGCAAATTTGTATTCTCATTTTCAGATTTCCTCTCCTTTGCTAATGAGATTTCAACCTCATCAACACTGTTAACATTCGTCAATGTGACATTGTTTATGAACAACTGCTTATTGCTACTTGAATCTGATTCCGAATCAGCCCCTCTTTCCTGATCATTAGCACCAGGAGCTTCTATCACAGGCCTGTCAACCAATAAGGGATCCATATTCTCTATGTTCTCAGAAGAATTAATCTGGGTTAACTCTGTGGTATATCCAGAACTGCTTGTATATGAGTGTTCGGGAGGAGAAATCCAGCATTCATCTTGTAAAGAAAGATCAGTGGTCGTTAATAAATCCTGAGATCCACCTTCCCTGCTCCCAGAAGAACCTTTATCCTTCTCAATTGATGAATCACTCTGCAAAATATCTGCATGTGTTGAAGGCATATCCTGTGACTTCACAGTTGCACTTTCACCAAGAACTTCTAAAGCCTGCGGAAAAGAGAAGATGAGTGAACTTCTGGAGACATTTTGTTAAATTGGAATTTTAATCCTAAACAAAGAATCAAGTACTCCCTCTGTCCCAAAATATAGCACCTTGTATCGTTCAAATTTTGCCTCAGAATATAGCAACTTTTCTACATACTCCCTCATTTAACCGATCACAATCATCTCTCATTTAATTTCTCCAGCTACTTCCTCATCTCAACCAATCACAACCATCCCCCACTTAATGTCATCCCTCACCTTAATCCCCGCCAAAATCATATTTTGGGATGGAGGGAATAGAAAAACATAAAATTCATTCCATGGTTGATTCAGCAGCAGTTCAGCATAGCCAAGAAAAAGCAACAGTGTTTGAATCTTGAGTTGACGAAATTCTCAAGTATCATGCAGTTCAATCAATCAATCAATATATCTTTGAATTATTTGAATCATATTTTACATCGAAATTCTCGTTATTATTTTGCTTAGAGTATTATCAAAATTTCAATCTTTTCCAAATTAAATATTCTACAGGTGGACATGTATTCCAGAAAGCGGTGAGGATTTCAAAGGGTACTATGACCCATATCCTCAACGCTCTGTCCCCAAGCAAGGAAGCTCCGTAAATCCACAAAGTTTAATTGCTGTTGTCACAAAGAAATGTGAAAATTGACTAAAATATTCAAATCAGATCAAGCATCTGAAAATATATTATTGCTATTGAAATGCAAATAATTAAAAAAGAGTTCTCTAAATAATTAACGGTAACTCAGAGTAACAGGGTCTTAGTTAAGTACCTTATGAAGGCTACCTGCATGAATACTAGAAAGGCGTCCAAGCTTAGTCATCAAGGAGTGCAACTCCTTCGCATCGTCAGCAAGTGGGGGCACCACAGGTTCTAAGTTTTTGTAAGCATCCCGTATTCTAATAATGTAAGATTGGTATAATGCCTTTCCATGAATAAGAGGCATGCTGGTATTATTCTTCTCTCTTTCCTTTGAGATTGCTTCAGACATAACAGCTAAATCAGCAGACAATGAGGCTTCAAGTGGAAGTAAATTTGTGTTTGCCTGTCGAACATCAAAAGAAAAGTTTTTCCTCAGAAGAAGAAAACAATTTCTAGTAATCCGAAACACTAATGGTGTCAAGCATTCCTCAGTTCTGGCCATTTGGGAATGTACAAGTAACACATATCAACATACCAGCCTTAATATTACAATGGGATTCTCAGTGGAAGTCTGTGAACAGCATATGCACATAAAAGGTGCAGGTCCAATGCTGCCACTGAGTATCCAGGACCAAATATTCATATTGCAGGACCAAGTGTTCATATTGATCTAGGAAAGGAAATGCAATAGAACAAAGCATAACAGTGAAAAAAACCTTTGAAAGATTGGTCATAACTGAATTGTGCATAACAGCAGCTTCCTTTCCCACGATATATACATCATGCAACCCCTCTGCTATTGCCAAAACCTGCAAAAAGAATTCCCGGAAATCAACAACTAAGATAAAAATTTGGATTTGATCACCATGAACAACTAAAAAGGGACATAAGTGCATAAATTGACAAAACGAGAGATAAAATATCTAAGTTCCCAGATTTTTGTGTAAAATAGCTAAATTATATATAGCTCGTAAACTAAAGTCTAACCACCAAAGTGTTCACAATCATTTACAAAGTTGCACAGCTGAAAACAAACAGCTGACTTCATAAGTAGCAACTCCTATGCACTCACAGTAAATTCCAACAAGATTTTTGTGCGTTGAAAGGTTATATTTAATAATCACGTACCTCCTCTAGTAACGAACCACATTCAGAACTCAAAGCAGTGCGATCCTGTGAAACATGTTTGAACCCAGATAATGATGCAGTGACTTCAGAAGCTCGTTCATACATGGACACAAGAGTATCCTGTAGATTAACTGGGAAAATATAGACAGAACATCACTCTATGAGGAACAAAAAGAATATTTATTTAACCATAAGAAACACAAAGCAACAAATTCATGAGTAGATGGCAGACCTAAAGCAGATTTTGCTCTCAAAGAGACTACAGAGAGCTGATTGGTTACTGAATACAAGCTTTTCCCAGCACTTTCCATGTTGAACTGACTGAGTTTCCACTCTTGTTCTGCACCTGCTTGCAGCAAGCAAAAATAAAACTGTTACAATAACACGAGAAAATCGTATCATAAAGCAGGGTGAACTAAGACAGGTGCACGACATCCAAATTCTGTCAATAATTTGGTGTCCTACACTCATTTACTGATGCCTTATACAGAATAACACTGAAAACAGTAACCGAAAAAAGAAAAAGCAGTAGGATGATTCATTGAAGCCTGTATGCCTGTATCTCATGGTGGCAAACTATCTTGGGCAGTTTTGACACAAGAACAAGTTTGGGGTCCTTGATCTAAACATACATACAATAGAAGTGCGAAAAAGTAGTCACTTACATGTGAAAGAACGATATGCTGCATCTAGACGTGTCAGGAGACTCAAGAAAGTTTGCTGCCATGTCCTGCCTCTGTCAGTAGATTGTCCGGAAGATTTATCCTCAGGAATAAGGTAAATTCCATCTCTCGATCCTTCAAACTCCAAAACAGATGTGCAGATGTTAGCAAGATCAGATGCCTGTTCTTGGATGACCCGAAGCAATTTCCTCCTTTTTAACAGATGATCATGAAATTCAGATGGGATTCCTGAAGCCTTTGTGGTTGAACTGCCTGCTCCAGAAGTATTTGGACCAGCACAAGCCCATCCCATTGCTCTCTCAAGTTGTCCTTCAGCTGAAACTGAAGTGTTTTCACAAGCTTGCAGGCACTCAATTGATCTTGTTACCAATGACACTGAAGATTGAATCTTATCCAACAAGTTGCCTCTGCTTATATTTAGGAGCACAGATATGAACTTATCATCACTAAGAATATTTTGTGACAAAACCTTAGACTTCTGCGCATGAGGAGATGAAAGGTCATGCAGCCATTCCACCTGAATTATTTCTAGAACGATTTTGCGTAAAGCCTCTGTGAGATCATTCGATTGTCTTTGCATCAGAGAAACAGCAGTCCGGGCAGCTCGAGCTGTCTCATGAGCATTACAGTACTCCTCAAGCATTACTGCAACCCTTCCAACAGCTGCAGAATCTCTTTTAGGTTGACCTGATTCTCTTCTTCCTTGACTCAATTGCAGTAAATCACTAATTTCTTTGTCTAACTGTAGGATAAATGCAGGAGCAATCCTTTCCATGATATACCGATAAACTTGTTTTTCCACATGGTTTGTAAGCTTCTTTTTAAGAGCTGTATAAAGCTGGTTAGTAGTGAAACTGTGCTCAACAGAAGATGAAATCTCATGCATGCACAAATCAAGAATTGAATCCAGCAAACTGAGTTTCCAAACAAAGAAACAATGATCCTTTAATAAGCCAGCAAAAGGCCACAACACATCAGATAATGAAGAACCTGATGACAAGACATCTGTTAGATTAGAAATGGGCCCATCTACATGATAAGGAAACAAGCCACATGATGACAGCATATGATCAAGTGCTTCAAGGTCAGCAAGCGGCTTTGTCAAGATCGAAAGCAGAGCCTTGCTTCTTCTCAAATGAAATTCACTTTCTTGATCAACATTCACCAAAGATGAGAAATACTGTTTAGAAGAAAGTAGCGAATTCATGGCACTGGATTCTACTTTCATAAGTGATGAAATCGTCATATCTTTCTGGCTCCACGTTTCTTGGAGTTGCTCCAATTGTGCCCTGCATGCTTCCTCCTGGGAAGCTAGCTCCTCTGCTTCTTCCCAAGACAGATGATCTCTACCCCTCATGGCAGCTTCTTCAAGAGCTATTTGCTGCTCAGTGATTCGTCCAACTTTCATGAAGTAGCTCTGTTCAAATTCAGTCATCGATGCTCTCTCAAGTTCTATCCGAACCAGTTTCTCTAGAGCTGTATCAACAGAGCCACGAATTTGAGAAACTGAACCAAAAGCTTCCATTACCTCTGAATTGTATGAAATAAACGATCTAATAATTTCTGGAAGGAATACTTCAGTCATTTGTTCAATCATGTTGGTACTTGAGCACAAAATGCGCTGAAAAGTGGAAGCCCATTGCCCATGCTGGGGCTTTGCATAAGCAGTATTCATTTCAACTAATTTTGCCTCCATAACTCCATGCACTTCACCAACAAATCCTGAAATTAGTGCACATTTTTCAACCTGCTGATCAAACAACTGCAAACTCGTTCCAGCATCAGCTTGAAGACCAGCTTCATCTGTCCTAAATTTAGCTATCCCAGTAACTTTACTTGAAAGCTCAGAAACCTTGGCTCTAATGTCACTATATAGCTGACCCACAGCAATTCCAAGAATAGAAAGAACAATACCTGTTTCATCCTGTAGATCCTCATGGGCTGGAGTTTTGACTCCAACATTACCTGATTGTAAAAATGGAATGTTACCCATATCCCTCTTTGGTGATGGCAATTGAATGGAATTCATGAATGCAGAAAGAATCCGCTCTTTAGATCGCACTTCATTCTCGAATCCAATAGAATTCATCAGTTCAGAACGTTCCCTTGCAAGTCTTTCTATACACACAACATAACTTTCCATTTGATTTAAGAGATCCCTATATCTTTGCTGAACTAGATTAATACCCTCACCCTGAACCTTAGCAATGACTTCTGCTGCTTGCCTCTTGGCAAGGGGAAGCAGATCTTCTGAACCACTGCTTACAGATAGCTGCAAAGCTTGTGCCCAACCAGTAACTGGGCTGGTTGCGATGTAATTAACTGGGAGAACTTGCTGCAATACCAAAGCATATTCACCAAGTGACTCTAAGACAGCAGACAGCCCACCCTGCAATTCAAGAATTAGTTGAGAAACCTCCCTATCCAGCTCAGAGCATTGTGCTCTTGTTGGCTCAGGAACAACTGTAAGAGGGACTTCTGATACAAGCACAGCTGAAATAAGGCTTAAGGCATCATCCTTGCTGTTTAATTGCATGCATGACTCTGCACCTGCAATTGAATTGTCCCGTATGGCCTCAAGAATCCTTCCATGTTTTTCCACCCATACTGCAAGCTTGTTTGCTTCATCAATTGCTGCCGCTTTTGTTTCCGCTAATTCATGAGCATGAAGCTCAAATGAAGTGCGGGATTTTTCAGCAAGTGAACTAGCTTCAGCTAGCATTGATTTTGCTGATGTTTCACTCTGCAAAGCACTGGATCTCTCTTTCTCAGCATGGTAAAACATAGCAGATATAACCTCATACTGCTCTAGAGTATCCAAAAATTTCTGCATATATAGTAAAAAGATATGGAATAAAATGAGTTTTATTTGAAACACCTACAGTTTGTAGTTATAAGGTTGAAAAGAGTACCTTTAGTGAAGATAGTGTAGCTGGCAAGTTAGTTACCAAAAGATCCTGATGCTCCTGAACATTGGAAGCAATCCAGTTAGATTAAAAAAAAACATAGAAGTTAACTAAAAAAGTGGAACTAAATAATTCAGGGCAATGAGCAGCAATATATTCCTCAATCCTGCAAGACTGAATTTCTTTTAGACAGCAAGGTAATCTTATTACCCGGCTTTTTGGAGAAAACCAAAAAGACAAGTAACATCCTGCAAGACTGAATTACATATAATATTGAAAAATATTAATACCAGAAGATTCAAGAGAAAATTCCAACCCCAAGAGGCAAAATTACCTGCAAAGGAACTCTGATTTCTTGGATCCTAGAAGAGAACAAGCTCAGACTAACTGCTAATTCCATTCCTTTCTTCTCCTCACCAGCTATTCCAGCTTCGTCTTGGATATTTCCACGTGTCCACTCCATCAACGGGTCCCAAAGAAATACTTCTAACAACATTAATATGATATCTTTGTTCTTTAAGAGAACAGCCATAACTTCTTCACAAGTAACTCGAAAGACACCTTCAACTCCAGTTAATCCTAAAGCTGATTCAATAGTTTGAGTAAGACGGAATGGAACAATCTCTGGAATCTTCAACCTTTTCCCTTTATCAAAGCATATATTGTAATCTATGTGAACCACATCACCACTGCTGAAATCCATAAGGATATTGTCCAAATGTCTATCTCCAAGGCCCAGTACATGGCCAATCATGCTCATGGCTGCTACACTGCTAGAGAATCTGCAAGGGGAAATTAACTTATTGTTAAGCACCTGTGGATAATGAAAAATTTGATCTTGCGAAGTAAAATGAAAAGGAAGAAAAAACTTCAGCTATTGTTCTTCAATGGAAATGGTACACCTCTATTTGTAAAGGTTAGGAAGCTAGATAAAGTGTATTATGGAGAATAAACTACTCCCTCCGATCATGATCGTTTAGACAGTCTATTTTGACTACAAATTTCTCTTGAATATATTAATAAACTAAGTTAAAATTAGAATATTACGAAAGTATAACTTAAAACCTTCTCAAGACAATTGTATACGAATGATTTTCATGTGTCAAACCTAAATATTTTTTAAAAAATATAGATTCCTGAAGTTTTGAAAGTATAACTTAAAAGCATGTCTGAAATAACATTGTTTTTTTGTAACCAGAGGGAGTAGTTAGCAAGATTTAACCCACACTCAAGTTATCATTTTTGGCTCATGGAGAAGAGAGGAGCAATCATTAACTTGTCTCCCAAAGAACATCCCTAGAGTGGCACAACTATCTTATTCAGCAGATGCCTTTTCTTCCTCTACAAAAAGAGTAAATGTTTTGTTTCTCTTAAATTTTTTATTTTTAATAAAGCAGTATGGTTTAAGATGCACAAAATTTCAATTTCAGGTATACAGGTTATGTTTCACGTGGACATCATTAACTTGAATTGCCAGCTCAAAATTTTGTACCTGCTCTCAAAAGGTGACAAGAAGTAAAAAGATAGACCTAACTGTAGTTCAAACTTGTCAAAAAAATCCTACTTTGGTTTGGTCTAACAAAGAAGAAATTGCCAAGTGATTAATGTAAATATGGTGTTAAAACAGAAGTGCCATGTACCATATACCTCTTTACTTTGGAGTTAAAGTTCCGGAACCCTTCACTTGCACACCACATTTCTTGCCACAGTATCTGCTTTGGGGTCTCTTTCATAAGCTCCAACAGAACCTTTCTTTTAACATCTAGTGGCCAATCCCTTCGTGAGATTACTCTTTTGATCCCTTTTTCTTTCAGTGCTGGAATGATCTTTCCATAGAACATATCACTTGGACGGGGAACAGGTGGTACTGATTTGTGAATACTATTATTAACAGTGTTAACTGAAGAGAGCTGTGCCTGTGCTAACTGAGAACGTTTTTGCCATGTCTTGTACACATTGTAGATGCTACTTACATTCTCAACCCACTGGATGAGTCCAGCTCTTCCACTAATTGGTGTAACAGAGTAGAATCGTATTGCCATATTTCGACTTCTAGTGTCAGAAGATGAATAAAAAAAGCTATTTATCGCCTCTAGCAGCTGCATGATCCGAGAATCGAGGCGTAAATCCTCTCGACCCTTGAGGAGATAGGTATACTTCTGGCCATCTGATCCTTGCAAGACAAGCTTCTTAGGCCTTGTCTTTGTTGAAAGTACTGTTACTTCTTTACAGAAGGAAGATATTGTAATTGTGCCATGACTGTCAGCAAAAGAAGATTCTGAAGAACTGAATATCTGCTTCTCAAAACCAGGCATTGGAATGTTAGAGGTTGATAAAGCTGCTAGCTGTGGCGCAATTTCACTTAATGATATGCATGACTTCCTGAGATGAGTGGCTAAAGAAGCTGCAATCGAATCAAAAGGCCGCCATATCTCTCCTAATGCTGATGGAGATCCAGGGGGTGTCTTAAGGGCTGTGATTGCATATTTCAACTGAGCATTATATTCCTTATGGAACCACACTTCGTGAGATGTTTTCGGTTCACGAGATGTAGAAGCTAGACGGCGCTCCAAGGCTACTACAATTGGAGTCATAATAGCAGAGTATTTTGCAGCATTGATCTTGTTCTTTTCGGCTGAACTCAGGGTAGAATTTGCAGCAACCCTTGCAGCTTCCTCTTTAAGTATATTAATTCTCCTTAAAACATCTACATAGCAACAAAAAATTTGTCCCGTTATTTACAGGACCTGAAATTAGAGTTTACTTAATTAAATAAGTGTGGCCACTGGCCATCTAGGCCTAGAGTCTGAAAAGGACAGTTCATAACCAGCAATTTTTGTGCTTTGGCCCTTTTTAACTTATTTTACATTTACAAATGTAAAGTAAGTTTTTACAAAGAACCAAGGTGCAAACATTGCAGCAAAGAATACCAATACCTTACATGAACCCATATAGATAAATTTAAATTTACACGATGGTCTGACACTAGAAGATATTCCCCCAATCCGTTTCCAAAAGGGTGTATTTCAATTTGCAAGTGACAAGGAAAGTTCGATTTACAACATAAGCAATTTATTTATAGTTTGAACTTAGTGAACTTCATAAAACTCTAAAGGGACACCATTAAACCTAGAGATCTTATGCAGCAAGGCATTTTAACCATTTCATGACATTGGAGCTGTAGTTAGAGGATTTTGTGTTAACTCTGGAGGGGCATAGCAAAATTGGCAATAACAAGAATCGTAGAGGTTTTTAATTATTGAGCCCTAGGGTGTGTTAGGCATTGCAGTTAAGGCACAAAAGAACTTTACAAGTTATATTACTCTTTACAAGTAAACATATTCATAGCTAGGTGTTTACATTTTCAATTATAGCCTGCCTCCTGCAGCTGATTCCATAGGACAGCAGAAGCAGAGAACAGATTTACCTGAATGGAGATCTTGTAAAGTGCTCAACCATTGTTCCTCCCATAGAACAGTAACCATTCCTAACTCCTCAATTGCAAGCTTAACATCCTTAACTAGTTTGGGATATTGCTTAACCTGTGAAAAAGAATGAAGGGTGAAATATAAATACTGTGCATACCATTCATAGTCTAAACAAATATGTAGTTCAAAGTATCTAAAATACCAGAAAATCCAATATGCGCTGAAGCTCATCGGAGGGTTCTCCTTCACAAGCATTGATATCGACTAAAGTAGGATATACAATTGAACAAGGAGAAAGTTTTCCAAGCTTCACCAATATGCTTTCCAACTGTTTCCTAACTATCTTCTCTGGGTGGAAGCTCAAGCGGGCAAAAAGTTGTGGTATAATCTCCTGCATATATCCAAAGCATATGATTACACAGCAATTTTATCATAATATAGAATTAATGTCACTATCGCGATGTACCTGCCACGGCAACAAAGGAACTGTTGAAAGCCCACTTTCAACTATTTCCTTCAACTCCACCCCGTAGTTCAAAATTATATGGAGGAGATACAACAATGCCCTCAGAGTGTAGCTCTTTGTTTTCCCTTTCAAAACATCACGGTGATATGAGGGTTGAAGCCCAGTTGATGAATGCGAAAGGTACTGAAAATAGGCATGAGCAGCATGCCCAAAAAGTGATACTCTCCTACGTCTTAAAGACCACCAAATTTCAATAAGCTTGCCAATCAAAGTCATGCTACTGTCCTTTGCAGAATCACATTTACAGAAAAGAACTGTTAGCTCTGATGATAACCGTACAGAAGGCCCTTCACCATCACAGGCCTCAGAGCCTGGTGCTCCAGCTGCAGTTTCTAGCAGACAGATTGTTTGTTCAATTAGTGAAGCTATGGGATTCCCCTCAGAATTGTAACTGCATCCTGCCGTTGGTGAAATGCTACAGTCCACATAATTTCCATCTTTATCTGCACAGAAATTTCTTATTATTTCCTGCACTTCAGACTTTTCGTTGTCTGTCAGGTGAAATCTATCTGGAGAAAGTTCAGACTGGAGAGCAGGGAACAACGAATTTTGCAATTTTGAATCAGTTCCAGACAGAGAGTAATTGGCATGAGTAATGCACCAGGATGCATAAGAATGCCATGCTTTACCCATACTGGGACAAAGTTGCCAGCTTGTTTTTCGAGCAATCCCTATGATTTCTTGGGAAACCACATGAGAATTCGATGCAGAAACTGACCCATTATCACCTAACAAAAGCTTCTCAGCTCCATTTCGGAAGCCACCAGAATTATTAATATCTTCTATCACCTTTGGAAGGATCATATTCATAATATGAGTTGAATTCTCTCGTTCCATCCAGGTCGAGAATTTCAAACAGGCTTTAGCAATCAATGGGGTGCCAGCACCAGAAGAATCACTAACTGTAGAAAGAACACTAGCACGAACCAGTGACCACAGGTCAGTTAAAGCCTCTTCCTTCTTTCCTTGATCGTGCTTCAGCAGGGCACCTTCATACTTAATGTTCAAAGTAAGCACTTCTTTTTCCATCTCATCAGATGAACTCAAAGGGTGGTTTATGATGTACTGATTTAAGCGGCTAGCCAATTTCAAGTTGCTCTGCTTTCTAGCAAGACTAGCAAGTTTCTGACACAAAAGAAGTGTGGGTAAAGAAGATGGTTGTGTAGTACGATACACTTTGAAGATTTTCAGCCAAATGTTGCAATCTTGATTAATTCTATCGATGGGATCCTGCAGTAGTCCCAGAAAATAATCCATTAGCGCTGGCGATTGATTAGTTCTATTTGGGCATGCCAGTTCAGTTGCTTCTTCAAATGCAAAGATGCAATGAAGCTGACCAGCACAAACAGCAGCTTCGGTTAATCCATTGAGTGGGACCACAGAGAGTGCTTCATCCAACATCAGTTTAGCCTTATTTAGCTCCTCTCGTGCCTTGTCAGGTTTGCTGTCAGATTGAAGCATTGCACGCAAGAGCATTAACTCACTTCTCTCAACTGCAACCTTGGGATCAAGGCTGAGTTCACTGCTGCTTTTAGGAGTCAAATCAAGATAGCCCCAAGCTGAATGGAAGTCCCCTCCATCAAAGCATGCCATGGCATGAACAGCATTTAGCTCATTGCCAGCGCTAGTTAAAGCACCTGAATAAGGTTTGCCAGCATGTAAAGCACGGAGAACTTGTAATTCTGAAAGCCAACCCTCTAAACATTTCCAATCAGACAGGGACGTGTAGCACTCAATAACACGTGCTATGATGTACTGGATGCCATCAGACTCCATGGAGGCAAGGCCTTCTTCAAACTGTAGAAGATGGGAATAATGTGCAGCAGCCTTTTCATACTTCCCCTGAGATTGATAGATGAGTCCTGACATCCAGGAGAAGTGATTCTGGCTATCAGATACACCTCGAACTAGTTGTTTGTCCTGCTCAAAGTATGTATAGAATGTTGATATGGCCCATCTCTGAAGCCCAACTAACGCATCTGTTTCATGACACCTGCATAATGCCAGCGAAGCATGTCGCAAGACCTTCAGAAAATCTGCCTCTAACCTCTCTCTAAAAGCATGGTGACTTTCAGTAGCTCCTCCCATGCGACTGTTGTCCTTGAGGGATGATGCAGCAAGGTTTCTGATATCTAGAAGACGCGACGAACAGTAGTGGATGACCGCATCATTACAGTGCAAAGCTAATCCTGCATTCAGCATTGGATCACAAATTCTAGAAAACCACTCTTCGCAGACTCGTTTGTTTGCTCGAAAAAACAAGGAACTTGCTTTTGGAGGTGCTGGTAGAACAAAGGAACCTTCATATGCATTGTAAACATATTTCTTTAACGCCTCAACAAAATCTAATAGCAGGCGCATAGGCAATAAGCTTGTGTCAGATGGTGCTATATACCTGCCTTCACCTTCGGTAGCTTCTGGTGCCAATAGATTCGGTACATCCAAAAGCATGCGTTCTAGAGCTGCAAATGTCTGTGTCGGGCCACCAAGATGAGTTCGAAGTCGAAGGTTTATGCAGTGCCGAGCAGCTTCATGAATGCCCCACCAAACCGCAGCAAGATTGTTAACTGAGTAGATCCTATCAATAATAGTTCTGTCCACATCTGGACCTTTAAATAATTCGTTCCCATCAGAATCCCCAGAAACATCAGTTTGACCAGAGAACATATCTTTCTTGCCACGGTAACTAAAGAACAGGCGCTGGACCCAAGAAGAAAGAGGTAACTTCAATCTGAGAGAAAGGTAACTCAAAATTGAAACAAGCTGCTGCCAATGAAGTTTCCTGGGTTGTTGCTTCACAGCAAGCACATGCCTCCAACTCATGCAATGCTTACTCATGTTAGCAGTATCTGGGGAATGCTGGTAACTCCATCTATTCTCAAGCAAGCCAAATGTGTATGTTGTAATAGGAAGAGCAATTGAAAGTAACCTTGAAAATCCTTTCTTTACAGCATTATCAGGATCACTAAGCTTGTCAAGAAGAACTTGTGTCACAACTGAGAAATCCATGGGATTGATAAGCCTAACAAGAAAGAGTATTTCCAAGGATGTTGCAACATGCAGTCTTACTTTAGGTTCTCTGTCATATGCACAATCCAAGATTGCAAAAAGGATAGTATTCAGAAGGGTAGCACCCTCATGGACTTCGTATGAGATATTGAGCTTATCCACATCCCTTTCCATGCCAAGAACCAGGTTTCCAAACGTATCTATCCAAGCTAGAGCTTCTAATTTCAGTGTCATGGATGATGATGCATTAAGGCCCCAGACCACAAATTTTCCATACCTATGCATAAATTTGTTTTTGCAGTCACAAAAGGACTTCTTTGATTCAATAACCAGCTGAGTTTGACTACCTGAATCGCCAGAACCGTTTGCTTTAGATGGTGCAATAGTACTTGAGAGGTCCATACTGCTCAATCTGTGTAGTATAGAGAAAATATGAAACTGCATCTCAAGAAAATCATGAAATGGAGTACCAAATGGGTCAAGCTTTGCTGAAATGAATGATGTCAGACTAGCTGCTTTGTCGTTCCTCTTTTTTGTATCAACTGAAATAGTTGCCAGAAGAATCTTCAAATCAAATTTCATCAAAGAAAGCAACTGATGCTCTGAATACCCCACCAATGAGAATGTGGATGAGTTTGACTTGCTTTGTGTTTCACTGTTACTACCTAAAGATAGACTCTGGATTTCAGGGCAGCTTGCTCGTCCCATCTCAAGCAGAGATTTCAATAGCTCCAACTCTTTCATCAATGATGAAATGGCTTGATCAACTACATCTTCCAATCCATGTTGCAGGACAAAAAGGTAAGTGGTTGCCACGTTTGTGACCACGGTGTGGTTTGGATGAAGACGCAACCGAGAAAGAAATGAGCTAAAATCTAGCAAGGCTTCCACAGCAGATGCTCGGAGCCCCAAATTTTGCAGTGACAGAACTTGCAGGTTAGTCTTAAGTGCTGCCACCAACTGCACTGATGAGGCAACTTCCAAGCTCTGGGCCAACACATCCACAAACATACCATAAAATTCAGCAAACCTTTCCTGAAGGATCTCTGCTAGTAAGACTAGGCATCTGGACGCTTCTTCCATCCTCTCAGACCACCCGAGCTTAGAAGCAATCACTGATGCACACCTTAAAAGCTGAGGAGCCAACCCCTCAAGTGGCCCTGCTATAAGTTCCTTAAGGCTATTTCTCTCAGCCACACCAGATGCCATTATCTGCAGTACTGTGGAGAAGCAAGCAAAGAGTGGGCGAAGCCTGCCAGAGTTATGGCTGGCTGCAAGATTAGGATCATGCACAAGAACCTCCATGTCTGCCAAGAACTTCGGCAGCAATCCAAGCGAGAACTGCAGATTGCCAAGCCAATGCCACTGGAATTGCAAGAAACTGTCCATGATCGTGCTGCGATCGGACTCGGCAAGGTCTGGCACAAACACCCACCCAAGGAGCAGGTCCACGATATCGACAAACTGCGGCCGGAAGCAGTGGGGAAACTTGGCGGCAACCAAAGTGAGCAGGCCGAGCAGGCACCGGAGCACGGTGAGCGACGTCCGCTCATCCTCGAGCACGTCACGGCAAGCGGCAAGGAGCGGCGGCACGAAGCGCTCGACCGCGGGCGCGTCCCCGGTGGCCAGGAGCTCCCTGAGCCCCTCGGCGAGGAGCGCGGCCGAGGCCGGCTCCCCCAGCAGCGGCAAACCCCAGGCTACGAACCGGTCGGGCAGTCCACCGGGCGCCTCGTGCGCGCACAGCACCGCGCAGAGCGCCGCGTACGCGGACACCGCGGCGCGCCGCACGGCGTAGGACCTGCACGCAATCACAAGCCGGTGAGCCGAGAAGGCGAGAACCTACACAGGTGAGGCGAGAAGGAGAGGGGAGGGGGAACACTTACGCATCGTCGGCGAGAAGGACGGAGATGGGCGGCGCGATGAAGTGCGCGAGGGAGGGGAGGAGGGGGCGGTTGGGGGGGTGGAGGAGGGAGAGGCGGAGGGTGGAGAGGGCGGCGGCGCGGGAGGCGTCGTCGGAGGGGTGCGGCGGCTCGCCGGCGGCGGCGGAGAGGAGGGAGGCGAGGTGTTGCTGCAGCTGGTGGTGGGCGGCGTAGGGTGGCCGAGGGTTTTGCATTGTCGCATCGTCCGCCGCGCGCCGGAATTCTCGCCCGGGGGGGGGGGGGGGGGGGACAGCGGAGCCGGAGGCGGAGGCCGGCCGCCGGAGAGAGAAGTGGGGGACTAGCCCGAAGTACCGAGGAGAGAGAGTTTTTTCCCTCACGCCGTCGTCAGTTTTGGACCGTCCGATCTTCTTCTCTTTCGCGGTGGAGATTGGACGGTCCGCGTGACAGCGCTTTGAACTTTAATCTTTCTCACGGTTTGATTTTCATGTAAGTACAGTTTTGGATCTAATCTACTGTAGCTAAGTCATACAGCATGCGTGTTTCATTACACATGGCATAAAAAAGCCTCATTTCTACACATGAATTTCATAGGGAATCAATTTGATTACTCCCTCCGTTTCTGGTTATAAAATGTTTTGACTTTAGTCAAAGTCGAACTACTTTAAATTTGTCTAAGTTTATAAAAAAATATAATAATATTTACATTATTAAATTAGTTTTATTAAATTAATAATTAAATATATTTTTATAGTAAATTTATCTTGGGTCAAAAATATTATTATTATTTTCTTTAAACTTGGTCAAACTTGATGCAGTTTGACTTTTACCAGAGTTAAAATATCTTACAACCTGAAACGGTTAAAATATCTTACAACCTGAAACGGATGGAGTATTATTTACTAATATATATACCATTTTAAAAGATAGAAAGTATTGAAGAGGAGACCTGTAAGGAGCATATGATAACTTGTGTTCTTTTCTTCGCTTTCTCAACTTCTATTCTCCCGTTTTCTATGCGCATGCTTCCCAAAACGGTTAAACAATGTGCTTTTTTCAAAAAAAAAATGAGAAAGTTGCTGAAAAATCATATTAATTTATTTTTTTATGTAATATTTAATTAATAATGTTCTAATGAGTAATGAGTCACCCCGTTTTCCATGCGAGAGGGACAAGCTCCCAACATGTACTCATAAACACAACCTAATAAATGAGATATGCAGAAAAATGATAAAAACAGGACGATGATAAATTTCTTTTTAAAAAATATTCGCTATAACGCATGGGCAATATGTTAGGCAAGATTAATTCCCTTGTTATAAACGGGTCAGAGTGCATTTTCCATCATTCCATGTCATCTGACATTTTTAAAGCATTTGGGTTGGATCAATACAAAAGGGGACAAATTGTAGCTGTCGATGAATTATACATCATGCTTTACTAGCTTCTGCCTACATCAGTTGTTACCAATACAATGTGCAACAGTTGGAGCAACCATTTGACAATGGAAACAACGCACAGGACACCAACTTCACTAATCCCTCCCTGGCACAGGGTGATCTTTGGTGACTGCTTTTGTAGTCATGGCTTGATGTGCTGCCTCGAGTGTTGGTATCACCATCTATTGCAAACTGATTGCAACGATTTCAACATCTACGATCCAAAATTTTCACCTATCCAGGTCTTGATGTAGATTCAACTTTCAAGCTTCTTGCAAGGAAGAAAATTTCCAGACGGAGCAGCAGTTTTCATCACCTAAATGTGCAGAAAAGTGGGAAAAAGTGTATAGCGTCCATCATTCAAGCAGCACAACCATATTTGTAAAAACAGCAAAGTATGTAACACACACCTGCCAAGCTCAGCTCTTCTTCAATTTCATCCTCCATGCCAAATCTTCTGTGCCCAGAAGATGTTGTAGCCAAAGGAAGGTATGGATGAAACGCGAACCCATTTACGGTATCTAGGATTAAACAGATAGGTATCACAAAGGGAGTACCACAGAAACGTCAACTCCTTTAGAAACAGAAGACCAGCGACACATACCAGCTGCTGCTTGGAAGGCCGTTACCCACTGGCCACCTTGGAGGTCATAAATATGCACCATGCCATCCTATAAAAAAAGAGGGACTGTTTTAAGATGAGCTAGTACAAAAATATAACCTCAATGAAAAGATGGAGGCAAGAGGAGCGCACCTGCCCGCCAGTGGCAAGATGTCTACCACAAGGCTCAATATCAAAATGTATCCTTTGATTAGTAGTATCACACGACCTGTACAGCCTGATTAAGGGATCCCACCAAAATTAGCAATGAGAAGGACTACCATGATCATTATCACTATAATGATCTTTCCTCTAAAAAAAGGACTACTGTGACTAAGGAAATAGTCACAAGATGTGCCTTAACAACACATTGAGACGTCAAAACAAAATTGATAAATTTGAAGGTGTATTACAAAATGCTTACTTGTAAACAATGTCCACAGTGTTGCGGATATCCCAACATAGTATGTATGGATCCTAGGGAGAAATTACAGAAATGAATTCACAAAGTTCAGAAGCATGTTCAGATGCTAAAAATAATTGGGTAAATAAATCTCAGAACATAAAGGGATTGAACTGTGCAGTGCCAATCTCAAAAGATCAATTGTTAGAAGAACACGAGTCTTAGTTACCTTGCGCCCTCCAGTATACAAATAGTTTCCATCTTTTGAAAAGAGTACCTAAAATTTCCATCAATGTTATCTTCTGTTTATACAATAAGATGTAAATTTGCATGTTTGCTTTACGAACCTGTGTAACACCACCAAGCTGGCCATGTAAAACATATAAAGGCTCCATGTTACTCTCTGCATACACAGCTGTTGTCTGGCTGTATGAACCAACAGCAAGCATCCCGTTGTGAGGAGAGAATGAAATTGAAGATATTATACCTGTGGAGCAAACAAAGAGTATGCAGCGTATTAGACTGTTTGACCTCACACAGAAAAAAAAATTCATTTAAGGCCTTCTTTATCAATACCCTAGTGATCTGAGAAGATTAAACACCAAAATAGTTTGGTGCATAAATGTTCAGTGTGTGCATAAACATGCTTTAAGCTAATGTACCCATTTCAAATTAGCAGACACATTATGATTGTGCTTTGTATACCAGATTTCCAAAGTTATACAATGATTACGATTAAACAACCATTTATGCATCCCAATTACCAAAACAAATTATGTGCTGCCATGAAGTATACAAGCAAATCAAACTTAGACTGGAAGTTTTGAGCTGTCACTTACCAGTCGGTCCTTCGCTTCCTTTAAGCAAAGAATGCTGCTCAAAATCTCTACCAGGGCGGTGAACATCAAACACTCTAATTGCTTTGTTGTACCCAGCAAAGAGCCTACAAAACAACATACCTCCATTGAGTATAACAGCCAAGAAGATTATGTTACAGTGTAGTTGCACGACCATTGGTCTACTTTAGTAGCTAACATATGGGTAGACTCTACGGTCTAAGATGTAGCCCAGTAAGTTCAGTAAAACACTGTATATGTTATTTTCGAACCAACAATATTTTGGTTCAAACCAAAAACATTCGTAGCAAAAATTATACTCCCTCTTTTCTTTTATGTATGACGTTGGTGAACTAACCAATGCCATATATTAAAGGATGGAGGTAGCATATCAGTAAAACACCATCGACTTCCCACACTTAGGTGAGAGCAGAATCTCATGGTTCCACAAAAATGCACTAGCAAATTTACTCATGCAATATAAATGCAGTTAAGAAGGTTGAGTGCATTGTACATACTTAGTACCAGTAGAATTGAACGATACAGAAAGTGCAGCCGTTATCTCGTCCATGGCATCATACGCTCTGTAAGTACACCGAAGCTGCAATTCTCACAATAGATCATCTCAAACGAATAACTGATTATCAACTCCAAACGAAACAAGCACAAGCCGCCAATTCTACCTCCCCAGTGGTTGCGTCCCAGAGGTGTATCGGATGATCACGACTGGTCGTCGCAAATACACACGTAGCAGGATCTGCAACGTGACAACCCCAAATTCAAGCATCACATATTCACATATTTCACCAAACAATCACAAATAACAAACGATCCTAAACAGCAGTACATAGGAAGCAATTCACCCACCAGATACAGACATGTAGGGGTACCAGCAGAAGTCATATACAGGCTCACCCTCGTTCGCTTGGATGCTTGCACCATAGGAATCTACAGAAAAAAAAATTACAACAACATTATACATCCTAAATTACGCCAACAATAACTTGAAATCTAGCAAACATTCAACAACAAAATAACTATACTAGTTTAAAGAAAAAAAAAAGAAAGAAAGTTATTTATCCCAGACGCACCTTCACCTCCAACAGTGGCCTCAGCAGGGTGCTCGGCCTCGGTACTGTACGCTTCCTCCGGCCTGCTCATTGTCCCAGAAATATGAAGAAGAAGAAAAAAAAAAAGATCACTTCGGTGCATTGCTTCAACACCGCGAGAGAAGCCACAAGACACGAGAAGAAGACGAGAGGGGGAGCGACGCACAGGTAGAAGAGGCGGAGGGAGTTGTCGTCGCAGCTGGTGAGGAAGGAGGACCCGTCAGGCGACCACTTCACGCCCTTGAGGAAGT
Source organism: Oryza meridionalis (assembly GCA_000338895.3). Lineage (NCBI taxonomy): Eukaryota > Viridiplantae > Streptophyta > Magnoliopsida > Poales > Poaceae > Oryza > Oryza meridionalis. The sequence goes on along the minus strand of CM002526.2, from coordinate 34,490,880 downwards.
TGCCCGCGGAGGCGGAGGCGGCGGCGGCGGCGGCGGTGGAGCGGAACTGGCCAGCGAAGTGGTAGAGGCGGCAGGGCGGGAGGTCGAACCGGAGCTGAGGCCACGAATAGTCCGCCTCCGCCGCCACCACCACCTCCTCAGTCTCAGCCACATCCCCCGCCGCCGCCTCGCCCCCCATGGCGTCCGTACACTCCGGCGCCGCTTCCTCTTCCTCCATTGTCCCCCCTCCTCCGGCGAAGCAACCGGACTGGGGTTTCGAGGTGGGTTTTGGAGAAGAGAGAGTCGATTGGCCTTATGTGTTGGGCCAATTTCGGCCCATCGGGCTGGAAGTGAGGCCCATCAAAGCCCTGGGGGTGGGACCCACCACTGCGGTGCCAGTTACGACTAGTTGGTATCGTACTACCACGATGCGACGCGAGCCCACCGGTGGTTGCAGTTGCGAGCGGTCCGGCTCGGGTTAGATCCGTGCGCCTCGGGCAGAAGCGAAGCAGAGTAACCCGCACGCGACGCGCGCTCACTAGCACGCACGCACCCACCCACCATGTCCGGCGAGCAGCCACCCCCCGCGGCGGCGGCGGCGGAGGCCGCCGCAGCAGCAGAGCAGCAAACCGCCACCGGCGGCGGAGGGGGATGGGGAGGGTGGGGGCTCTCCATCTTCTCCGAGATCTCCCGCAATGTGCGCGCCGCTCTCCCGGCTTCCTGCTTCGCGCGCGCCGCCGTTTTCGCTAGGGTTTTTTGTTTCTGATGTGGTGTGGCGTGTGACGCAGGCGGTGGAGGTCGCGAAGAGCGCCATCGCCGACATACAGCAGCCGCCGGAGCAGGACGTGGGGACCGGAGACGGGAAGGAGAAGGAGAAGGAGAAGGAGAAGGCGGCCGAGGGAGGAGGGGAGGAGGACGAGCGGCGGAAGGCGGCGCTGGACAAGCTGGAGAACGCCAGCGAGGACTCGCTCTTGGGACAGGCTAGTTGTACTACCACCTTTGCTGTTCCGTTCTCCTCGGCAATGCCGACGATGGGTGGTGATTAATTTGGTGTTTGGGATGTTGGTCTTGGCCTCTTGGGGCTCTGCAGGGGCTCAAGGTGTTCGACAGCTCGGTAGAGACCATCACGACTGGGACATGGCAAGCGCTGGGGAGTGCGTGGAAGAGCGGATCACTGCTTGTTCATAAGTATAGCACTCTTCTTAACTCCATTTCTCTTCCTGCTGTGATGCCTTGAGTGGATATTAGAACCAGCTAGCATATCTGTGCTGAATAGGAGTACTTAATAGTTAATACAGCATGTAGAACAGCTGAAGAAGTATGCGATAAATCCATCACAATATTAGATCCTTGGATGATGTAAAAAATTGTCGATCCACTGAAAATGCACAGTGTGGTGAAGGGATTCCAAATGCAATACTTTTATTAAAGAAACATTTCTATTTTCTGTATGGATCATCTTGCACTATAAGTATTTCAAGTTTCTTTCAATGCTGAAATAGTTAGTAATGTTTTCATTATCAACAAAGCTGCAGCTTTACTTGAAGTAGAAACCTTTCAGCATCATTGCATTTTTATATAATATTGTTACTCTCGTAGATTGGAGACTTCTGCTTCAAGCCTTGCTGAAACCATTCAGCAAGGGGAACTGCCTGCTAAAGCATCTGTAATAGCACCAACCATTCTTGAGGTAATTCAGTGATAATGTTTATTCTGCACATCTACGGGTATCATTTTAATAATTAAGCCTCAATAATTACAGACAGGGAAGTCATTTACTGCCAAAGGAATGGAGGTACTTGAACGTGTAGGAAAAGAGACAATGGAGTTTATCATCGAAGAGACTGGTATGGATGTTGACAAAGGTACTGGTGAAGGTGATCCGCAGACAGAAGAGGAGCAGTTTGAAGAAGTCTCATTTGACAGATGCTTCTATATTTATGGAGGACCTGATCAATTAGAGGTCCTCTTTTTCACAAGATCTCAATTTGTTTTGTTGCCAATATTTGTTCCTTTTTTTACTTACTTGATCATGGCTGTCTTTTACTAGGAGTTGGAGGCACTATCAAGCCATTATGCACTATTATTTAATAGGAAAAAGGGTAAACTTGTTGCTGAGCAGAAAACATATTATGATGGAAAGCTCAAAGAAATACAACAGATTTTTAGTCTTAGCACCAAGATTGATGAAGATGGACCAGACTCTAACAAAGGAAAAAAGATTGAAGCAGCTGATTCTGATTCTGATGCAGAGATGAAGAAGTTATGCGACTCAAGTGTTAGCAAGGCGGCAAAAATGGCTGCAGGGTAGGTGTAACTCCATTTTGCATCGTCAATCATCCAATGCACAAACTCATATTCTGCAAGACCTGACCGGCATATGCAACTGATATGGACTGGTTTCTTACTGAAATGCTAGTTAGTGACAATGCTAAATGAAGAATATAATTGTGGCTAATACTAGAGCATTATGCTAAAACCTTTAAGAAGTATTACTGAGGATTATGAAGTAAACATATTAGTCATGCTGAGACAGCAATTAGTCCTACATATTAACAAAATTCATATGCATGTGTGGAAGCAACATCCATGTTTAAATGTTTTGCAGTCATGCAGTGTACTCTCTGACTATAAGTTCAGTTTTACCTCTGTAAAGCATCTTCAAGCATTTGAATTTTATCCTCCAAAATTATCTTTTTAAAAGCTTTACATACTGACATTTGTCATCTTCTCAGGTTTACCACTGCCTTGGGTGGGCTCTCTCCAAATGAGATTGTCAAACGGACTACTAATAGGCTAGAGACCATTCACTCGGAGGGTGTTCACGTACGTCCATACTGTATAAATAATGTTCAGTTGTTTATCCTTGCTTTTTGAACTATAAATTTTGCTTATAAAAATTTTCTGTTGCAGAGATTGTCAGAAATGTGTTGCCTTGCAGTCTCTCAACTTCTGCTGCTTGGAAAATCTGTTATTTCGGCTTCTTCTAAACCAAAGAATGAAGATGATGAAAATGATGTGAAAATTGAATGGCCTGAAGATCCTATTTCAAAGGCTAAAATCATCAGATGGAAAGCACAGTCCATCTCCGTGGATATTGAAAAGGTGTCTGCAAGTTTTGCTACAGGTACATGTAATGGTCTTCTCGTGATTAATATAACGCACGGCACGAACTTAGTTTTAACAAGTTCATCTCATTGTCTTCGTAGGAATATCCGATGTTGCTGAAGCTTACATGGCAGCTATACAAAACGCTCAGGCTGACAAGAAGGATGATCTCTCGAACCAAAATTCAGTGCAGGAGAAAGCTAAATACATATCCAACCATCTAAATACCGATCAGACCAGTGCTGTCAGCAAGTTGCAAGACGCCCTCCAATACTTGGCCTATGTTGTTGTTTGCTCTTCAATGCCAAGTGTATAACTCTGCAGTTCCATATCTCTACCCTGCTGTTATCATTGTTGAACTGTTAACATCTCTCTGTACATTCGCTTGTGCAGTCCTTCAGGATTGCCATTATTAGGGCTTCTAGATATCAAACTACACTAGGTGTTGTCTCGTTTACGTGCGCAGGTCAAGCATCATGGAATCGTTAGTTGGTTGTGCCTTATTTGTATCGTTTGGGTGCATTACAGATTGTTGCTCTCTATGTTTTTCCTGAGAACAATGAGAATTACTGAAGTTTAATACAGAAGATCCGTATGGCCTTCTCTCACTGTACGCTATTAAGATTTGTGCATTATGAATTGGTTTTTCGTATTTACTTATGTGTTAGCTCGCTTGCCATATCAACACAGGGTATACTAAGCAATTTTCATGTTTCACCTAGAGGCAAGAATTCGCTACGCGCCTACGCAGATACAACATGCAAAACATGCTGGAGCAACAAGCAAAATTTCATAATACAGAGATGATTTATATATGAAAACGAGTGGCAAAAATTGTCATGTACGCAAGATATGAAAACACGCCTTTTACATGTGTTGCTTCCTCACAAAATTGAATTAATGTGGACGGTGGACTCACGTTTGATTAAATTCAAGTCCTAGGTCATCAATATTTCCCCTGAACTCGAGACAATGCACACAAGACTAACAGAGCATTTCTCGATGCTGAGAGCTCAACAAAGTATACATTTTCGGGGTGAGTTGGATCAGTTCGAGTGTTTGACAGATTTACATATGCACATAGCTGTGAACGGTGTATGACCAGATGAAACTGATTGCTAGGGGAAGGAATAACCAATTGGGCGTAGCTACTGCATATTTGGACTTTGCTCTTTAATCTTTGCTAGTTTTGCACTGATGAGCTTATCCAATATGGGCGGCTCGAGAGGGATTGGGTCAAGACATCTCTCGTGAGCAGCATTGTTCACCTGCACAGGAGAGAACGAATATCAATGATCAAATAACTGAGACGAGTTCCCAAGAGGTAACTGTATCTAACCTCTTTAAGTAAAAAGCTAATAGCTGCTTCATCATCAACAAACTCCTTAAGGGATGTCTTGAGAAATTCCATATCCAGCTGAATTTGCTGAAATCCACTTCTGTTGAATGTCTGAAGCCGAACAAATTCTTGCAAGCTTTTCAGGCAGAGCTTGAGGACAGCAGAAATTACAGATTCCTGAAATTCACCCATAATATGAAGAATTACATTTAGGAAACAGATAAAGATGATGCTATAGACAAGAAAATTTAACTTGATCACCAAGCAAGTCAACCAGGACAGGAACTACAGCAACTCTGCTGCAATATACATTGACAAATTCAACCAATAAGCTGTTGTATGACCACATACAGAAGATGCAGTATCTAACAAGAAGAAAGGTTGCCGCAGTGGTTTAAATGTAGTCTCACCCATATTGAGAAAATTCTTGACATTTTTATTTTCCGTTCCCTATAAGATGCAACTTTGTCAATTAATTTCTACCACAATACATTTATAGTGGTATTTTATTAATTACGCCCTCTATTTTTTCTAAGGTGTGCATACTTAAAAATTTATAACTGAGATTTTTAGAAGTTAATTGGTAGGATGGAATATATGTTTAATGATAAAGAAGTGAATTAGATTTGTATTTCACCATGGTTTTGTAGTTATCAGCGATAAATTGTAAAAGAAATTATTGGTCAAATGAAGACTCTGATAAGGCAAACTACGCCATGTAATTGACAAAAGGGTGCAATTGTAACCTCTTTTTTTGAATGCCAACAAAAATAAATGAGACCAAATGAATACTTTACAGGGGGACTTTACAGTAACAAGGGGTGCAAAGCATCCTTGACGGAATTCATATTTTCTAGAAGTAAAAAGAAATACGTTATTTAAGGAGATAACAGAAAAGGAAACAGATATCTACCTGTGTGTATTCAACTTTGGTGAATATTTCCATTTTCTGCTCAAATAGTTTTGCTAGATGATTTTCTAAAAATTGACTTCTGGCACGGTGTGTGTTTGATCGGTTCAACATGTCCTCTCGCATTGGATTACTTCTTGAGGAAGTTGTGCTGCCAGTGCTATCAGAATGTCGATGTCGCCGAATCAAACCAGGTAATACCTGTTTGACTTCAGACACTACTCCATTGAACTAAACAAAAGAAAGAGAGTGATATGTTAAAGAAACTAACAAAATCCATCAGCAGCATTTCAAGGCTCCAAAAGCTAAATTCGGAAAGATAACGCATGCTCGATTATAGTTTAATGTGCATGAGCACACAATTTCAATCTGATAAGTGGCTGAACAAACCTCTAGGAGAAGTAGATCAACAAACATATTCACTTCCCGCGGTTCCTTGTGCTATTTTGATCAAATATATACAGGAAATGTCAAAACATACAAATTTGGCCGATAAAATAAGAATATATGAGAGTATTGAAATTACAAATATTTCTTGTCAAACAGAAAGGCTCACCTTTATCCAGACTGGAGTTGTAAATCGTTTATTAAGAAGTTTGGAGATCTTCTGTGTCTTCATATTTATGTACTGCCCAAGGAAGTCAATGTTTGGTTATGTCGCGTAGCGAACTCAAGACAAATTGTACTTAACAGATATAAGAAAATAAACAGTTATATTAGATATATTCTCATGACATGGGATTGCTACCATACGACCCCATATTAAACTACCACTTGGCAACATTGTACTGCTTTTGAAAGCATGATTCTAGATCAAGTTATAGTATTAAGGTGCACTCTTTTTTCATGACATAAGGCTACTCAGAATGCAAGTGGGCCACCAATCCATTGACCCATTCCAATTCATTGGCTGTTCATTCCTATTAAATTGGATTCACTTTGTGCACATGAATCATGCACTAATGGTAAAGCAAAAGGTAGGATGGGTTGATGGATTGGCTCAATCATAATTCATACCCACTGGCATCAGCTACTCTAAGCCCCTTAGGCACATAGTGCTCATGACATAATTTTTCAAACAGCTCAACAGAATTTGAGGAATGGAGTAAAACAATATAGTTCCACGCAAAAAAAAAAAAAAAAAAAAAAAAAAGTTCCACCCTAGCCTGCTGAATAGTAGAGAAAAATCACATCATATGGCACAGACCATAAAAAATATAATAATGAAATGGAAGAATGAAAGACAGGTTTGCCTACATGATGTAAGAACTTCTCCCCAGATGAACGATAAAGCCGGCATATCTCTCCAGGCACAAAAGGTGGCCCATATTCATAGCTACGTGCACCACCTCCAGAAAAAGAAGAAGCCAACTCCTAAAATTGGTGATACAAAAGATCAGTCCATCACATATCTACCCAAACTAAACAAACTACTAAAAATGATAGCTAGAAAGTGAAACTAGCAATATACCTCTGTGACTTTGGGAATTGCTGTTTGTTCTATGAAAACACAAAGTTGTGCAAGCATAAGCACCAAAGCCGTTGGAACCTTATCAATTTGCACCGATTCCATCTCTTGAGATGGACTCGTGCTTCTCCCAGAAAGCATATGAAAATGCCCATCAAGTTTCTGAAAGAAATCTTGAAAACCTTCTTGTACCCAATCAATAATCAAATCTCTCAGTTTTACAAGTAACTCTGTATTGCCATCTATAAGATGATGAAATTCCTAGAAACAACATAGTAAAAAAAAAATGAGAACATTGGAATATATGCTCTTATGCAAGCATAGGCTTACTAGTAGTTTGTAAAAGAACTGCATGTTATTTGGACAATATTATGCCGCAGATTATCCACAATATATACCTGCAGGAGATCTATACATCCTTGCAATACTTTAACCTTGCTTGTTTCCATGGCAGTTTGCAGCTGTGACTCTTCTAACTTCCCATTTGATGTTGAGGGTGTTCTGACGAGTACATCTGCTCACACGTACACCAGACAAATTAGTTTTTTTCCTTGGAAATACTTTGTTGTTTTCAAACCTATCTGTACTACAAGCTAAAAGCCCAAAAAAACTAAACCTATCTGTACTACAAGCTAAAAGCCCAAAAAAACTAAGTAGTTGCAGGAAAAAAACAAATTCAAATCATATCAATTAGTTCTGCACGAAACTTGCAAAACTAAAACAAATTGCGGTGGGAGGAGGGAAACCTGATATTTCACTTTGAAGATGAAGAAAGGCAGTTGCGATATGTTGTCTAATAATATCCCGAGTAGTCTGGCACAGAAAAGGCATTGGCACATGTGAAATCAATGTCAACTATCAAGATATATAAACAGTTCTGTTGACATGGAGAATACCCAAAATAAGCAATTGGGTTACAGAAGTATATTCAGTTTATCACTTGAGTAATGGAAAACAGGGGTCAATAAACTAACAGTACAACTATTACTTTCTACTACTAACAAAATACCCTCAGCTAGACATATATTGCCAAACAGCTTTTTGTTGATTTGTAAATTCGTAAAATAGAGCTTTCAGGATAAGATTATCATACTCCTCTAGCAAACCCGTGACAGAATAATCCTCAATCCTCAACACTGACGATTGCAAAAACAATGTGGGTAATTATGGATATCAACTAAGAAATGCATCCATTCACCAAAGCCAAACTTAGCCATGCAACCAGTTCACTTCTATCTGCTAGATGTTCTACATTTCTACCAAATGGCTACACAATATGACCTTTGTGGTTAAGTGTTAGCAGCTAGCAACACATCAGCCGGTTTAGAACCATGAATAGGCTGTTACAGGGTCAAGGTCAAACCTCCAGAGAAAAAGCTGGTAATGCAGCCTCAGGTATAACTTCATCAATGGCAGTGGCGTCCTCCCATAAGGATCCTGAGATCATAAAAAAGGAGCAGACTTAAATCAAAGGACATGCAACGATCTTACAACTTGCAGTAATATCGACAGTGAGGACTCCATAGGTAAACAACAAATTTTTATGTAATATACTAATTCAATAATTCAAAACCCAATAGTCCATTTATTCAAAAACTCAACAAGTCTTAATCCTCAACTTATTGTTCAGTCTACATATATTCAGTACAAAATAGAGATGGCACAGTAACATAGGTAAGTTCTTACGTAACATAGCCAATAGATCTGTTGATGGAATTCTTTTCCTCAGATTCTCTCTGACCGTTTCATACCGGCTTCATGTAACATAAGAAAAAATGTAAGACAATGTATATATATGATAAAATTCTCGTAGTAGAAATGCAAGTTAAAACAGGAAGCAAACAGGATAAACATGCTGAAGGTATCGAGGTATAATGTACTATGAGTTATTACTATCTCTGGTAACAAGTACTGAAAGGGAACCCACATTGCAACTTTAACCACTGTTTTCTTTTGCTATATTTATAAAACCTGACAAAATTATGATAGTATTAAAGTATACTTTTAGGCAAGCCTACACATGGTTTTTCATATTTCCAATCTAAATACAAGTGTTGATTCTCTAAATTTGACTGCATTTAAATCCAAAAGTGCATGTATTCATATCCAGTCTCCAGAGGGGACACTACTTACTACTAACTTTAAGATTGTTTTCCCTTCTAGAAAACAAGAATCACTGCAGAAACACTTGTTATGTGACATTTCTAGCTGGTTTCTTCCAAAAAGATTTCATTCATATCAACTACCTCAGTTACTGGTTGTTCTTAATACCATGTGGAGATATGACCATTTATTAATGAGGGCAGAACTATCATGTAATTTTACGTGGTAGCGGTATTGTGGGAGCTAATCCTAAAACAACAACGAATTCGGATAGGACTTGGTTATTCATTGTTCAAAAACGGATGATGGTTTGTTTGCATAAGATATAAAATCAACTTACTTTGAGAACAAAGCCTGTGCAAGTTCAATGAGGCGCTTTTCTGAATCAGGAAATATTATGAGATAAGCACGGAATGTCTTTGAAATATCACCAATTGAAGCCTGAGAAAGTTATACAGGAGGGTATTAGATAATTTATTGGTAAGGAGGTTGGCAAAAGGATTGTAAATTGAGTCCTGCGAATAGGTCACACTTTATAGATTTTTCGTCAAAAATAAAATGGAAGTTGTTGAGTAGTTCCAACATTTCTTTTATATATATATATATATATATATATATATATATATATATACCTGTGTGGGCTCCTTTTGGAAATTTAAGAGGCAATCTTCTAACTTCTCAAGTAGGTTTGATTTCAGGCTGTCCACCTGTTGATTTAAAAATTAAACATGATAAGATTTACAGAAAAACAAAGGGAACTATATGCAAATAGAGTAAATCTATTAGCTATTTCATCAGGACAGCATAGCAATGTACTAGTTATTTGTGTTTATTGCTTGCCTGCTTCACAGAAAGTCATGGTTATTTCCTGTTTTCAGGCATCGCCTCATAGTTCATTATAAAAACGATAAACAGAGGTTCAACATATCAATGCAGAGTCTTGTGACCAGCTGACAGTGTTATTGCGGAAGATCTATGAGTCAAGAAAATGATACGGAGCAGCTGAGAGTGCTATTGCTGTATAAGTACCACAGTTAATAAATATGAAGTTTAATGCTATAGTGGAAAATAAGTAACGGCGTTTGCATAAGAATTGTTATGGGTGATGGTCATTTTCATTGATTGATATCTGACTAACAGGTCATATTCACACATGTACCAAATAAAATAGATATAACAAAAACTCAGAATTAACCACTATAGATTATCAGCGTATGGTAGTTCTATTGTGTAGATAATAGAAGATCTGTGCCCATGCACAAAAGTTAAAATAGGCATCACAATAGAAGAAAAAAACTTTATATGAAGAAAGGAGTTCAGGAGTTCCACTAGTTCTACAAGTTAGAAGGTTGGAGAATGAGAAGATGTATCAGGAGGGTAAGTTTTGGAAGTTTTTTAAGCTAAGAGATGTTGAAATGTAGACATCCCATTAAGAGTACCACTAGCATGGATATTAAGAACAAGTTGAATCGTTGATCATTCCAGCATTATCTTGTGGTAGCACTTGTTTATACTCCTTTTAAAAGAATGCAATAGCAGTAATGGCAGTGATCTTTCACCCCACCAACTATGCACTACATTTTTTGCTAGGAGTACTTGGAGGTCTTTGATATTACACATTAATATTATCACATGTTGTTACTTTCTTGTTTACTCTCTAAAATAAAAACTTAAAACTGAGAAATCTAAGATGACCTGCATATGCAGTGTAGAAGATAACTTTTACAGGTGGAATTATGTAAATCTATAAGTGCTCCATTTAACAAAAAATTGACGGACCCTTGAGAAAAAAAAAATCACGCTCATTTGTTCAAATAATGACAGCATGAGATTATCAGTAGAAAAGACGCAGGCATTTAGCTAGTTATAACTAACATTGCATGGGATAGTAGAGCTAAACAGAACAAAGAAAATCATGAAGACTAAGAGATAGATGGAATAATTACCGGAAAGTTGAGCTGTTTAAGAAGCACCACAGCTTCTGCTCTTGATTCAATAGGTTCAGAATCTGAATATAATTTTGTCTGCAATGTTACAGGGAAATGAGTGAAGCATACATTTACGTGGTAAGGAAATTATCATTTGAAGAACAACTAATTCTGAGTCAAAATGCAAAACAATTACTTTCAGGTGCTGTGTAACTAAATCGATTGCCTCCTCAGATGCTTTTTTACAGTCATGAAAGGAAGTGTCGCCATAAGCCTATCATCAGGAAGAAAGATAAGCTAAAAAATAGTGATAAAGATGTGTTCAAGGAAGTTTCTGACTAGAGGAAATAAAAGTCAAACTCAACCTCGAAAATAGGTTTTGCTCCAGTAAAAAATCTGACAGCATCCGCATATGCTTCTGTCTTGATGCATTTGTTAAGCCGAGTCGGCAGGTCATATATGAACTGCAACAGAATTTGATAGAAACAAACATTTCAGGATTTATCAAGTCAGTTTGGCCTAGAATTTTCTTCATGAATGTCTTGCAGCAAGTAATCAAGACATAGAGCTCATGTTAGTCAAGCATAATATGGTTTTTGTGTATTTCATGTATGACAAAGTGATTTCAAGTAGCTTGTGAATGGTCCTTTTAGGATGAAAGAGTGGGAGAAATGCAATCCACATTGATAATACACAATTAATGTAATGCTATATGGCCTAGTGGACACAATAGGTTACAGCCAACTACCAAGCAGCATAGACTACACATGCGGAGCAACTCAGTTGCACTTATGCCCTCGCTTCATGGAAAGATGAAACTCAAAGTTTAGGTCGGATTTGTATGCCGTTATTGATTCATCGTCAAATTCAACTCCAAGCATTGAACTAAGCCAAACACATAAAATCACTTGGGCTTCCGATAAAATCCACTGGGATCATTATTGTACAGCAATAGTATACGGAGTACTACTAAGGTTTAACTAATAAATTGATATTGCCAAAATCCACATAACACAATTTGTCTGTGTAAATCATTAGTTCTTGATGATAACAGTACTACACTACAAACAGGATCATATAAAAAAAGTAGTTTTGGGGGAGAATAACACAGACAGAACAATGCTTACTTGAACTTTTCGGAGGAGATTGCGTGTACGATGTAGTTTCTCTATGTTTTCCCTCTTGTCAAAAAGAGATGTATTCACTGTGTCACTTCTTGATTGCACTGATGTTATCTGGAAAAAAAAAAGGAAAACACTGATTAGCTCAGTTATATCAAAATGAACTGGCAATACATTAGCAACGAGATAGTATACACCTTTGAAAGGAGCTGCTCCATGTTTGCTTCCATGCCAACAATGTTAGTCTTCATCCTGCAGAAAAAACACAAACATTTCAACTACAGTAAACACCTGCCTCAAACTTATTAGCAGATGAAAAGAGTAATATGGGATATGAAGATCTAAGGAAACAGCACACCTTTTTATAGTGTCAGTTGCGCTGATAAACTTGTTATAATTCTCATATACTAGCATTTGTAAGTCTGTATCCAGATTCTTGATCTCAGCGGCCATCTTCACATGCCTCTGTAAAAGAGCTTCCAGATTTGATTGTTGCACCTAAAAAAACACAAAACAGAAGTAAGCATTCATCTCTCCAATATCCAAATTGACAAGCTAAACTCTGATTCATGTGTCCCACTATGCTACTTTTTCAATAACCATTAGGGATACCACTAGATTATCTAGAAAAACACTCAAAACCATTTCAGTTTTCCTATAAAACCCTTTAAAGAAATGCAATACTACTTGGAGTAGTGTGAGTAACTCAACCAGTTCAACTGGAAAAAAATAATGGATACAGCAGTTATATGGAATTACGTGTTTTTCACCAGTAAAAATAAAATTCATTGGTAGATCATAGTGAAGCTCTGATGATCAGGATGTACGAAAGATACACAGAAGAACAGAAAATGCATAGGCAACATGACCGTAAATTTGATATTTGTGTTGAACACTCTCCATGTAACAAGATTCCAAACTTGACAATGAGCTTCCATATTATGTTTACAAAAACCAAATCTAATACTGCAACCATACATATATTAGCAGAGACCGCTCTTTGGGCTCAGTTGAACTCTTCAGTCAAAACTGCAATACGCCAATACGCATTGATCAGCTTAATTCCAACCAGAGCATTGATGATAGCTAAATCTCATTACAGGTTACAGTTCATCGCACGCGTTCAGAGCCTATCCAAAATTCGCCCAGCCATAAGATCCGAGGGGGACGCAGGGAGCTGGATCTGAAGACCAGGGGGAAGAGAGGGGATCATACGCACGAACCAGGACGTTCATGTAGACGTCGGGATCGAAGGAGGCAGAGTTGATGGTGTCGAGCGGCGAAGTGGAGGCCGCGGTAGGGGATGGCCGCGCCGCGGAGGACGCTGCGGCCGCGGCTGCGGCCGCGGACGGGTCGGTGTTGTAGAAGCTCGCGAGGAGGTCGCGCGTTCGCCGGGCCTTCTCGTCCATTGCCTGCGGCGCGGCGGCGGCGGCGGCGGCGCCCCCGGCGGTCGCCATGCCCGGAGCTCTGTTGCGCGCGCCGGGGTTTGGAGAGGAGGAGGAGGTTGGACGCCGGGGGGATCGGAGCGGAGAAAGGCGAGGGGGTTTTCTGGGAAATTCGTTTGTTGCGGGCAATTTTACGTGCCTAGCACTGTGGTATTCGGAATTCACACGAATTGGACGAATTGCAAACGCTTTTCGGCTTGTTTGGTTTGAAACCATACCAAAATATTGGTAATACCAAACTTTGGACACATTTTGGCACTACCAATTTTTTTATAGTATAGATTTGATTCCACTCTATTAGTTTGGCAAAATTTAGCTCCAATTCAAAATGCTAACATGCACTATTCAAAACTACCAAAGAATTGGTAGGGCAAGAATTGGCACCAAACCAAAATGGCCCTTCTTCTTCTTAGGAACTTGTATTTGGGAGTTTTGGTACTACTTTTGAATTTTGGAATGCATTTTACTGACCATTCTTTATTGGTGAGAAAAATGGCTATATGATATGGTTATCAAAGTATATGTTTTGTCATGATAGACTAAAAATATGGGAGTCGATCAATCTCTCCAGAATTTGCCAGCCCAGTTTTCGAAGATACTCATAGGGGTAGGGTTTGCGCGCGTGTGTTCATAGGGGTGAGTGTGCGTGCGTTGTGAGTGTCTGCGTTGTACTGTGTAATTCTAAAAAAAATGTGTTAGTTGTTGCAGCCGATGCTGTTGCACGGGTATGAAGATTACTTTTAAAGGGACTAATGTCTGAGATGGAAAAAATTATTTGCCATTTAACATAAAGGTTAAGTGGATACATGCCATTCTAAATTTGACGATTTGGAAAAATATCACTACTATTCACAATGTCGACCGGTGGCATTGAAATTTTGAAAATTTGGAACCATGCCATTGCTATCGTATTTTTCAGTCTCCTCCTTTTCTTCCATCTTCCTCTCGAGGGGTCAGCCACGAGGGAGCCGTCGAGCTAGCTCTGGACTCTGGTGAAGCTCCCCCCCCCCCCACCCACCCACACACCTATCTCTCTCCATGCCGACAAAAAGAAGGCAGCTAGCAAGCGCTTCCTACCTTCCCCATCACCCCATCCTTGGCGTGGAGCTCCCATCGACGGTGGCCATTGAAAGAAGATAGTGGACACCTGGAGCTTGCCGACCCCGCCGGCCTTTGATCCGCACCGTCGTGGACCTAGCCAGCCTAAGCCCCACCACCTCCATAGAAGGTAAGAGCCCATCGCCGGATTACATGCCTCGATCTGCAAACCATGCTCGATGTGCGATGTCTCAATTGATTCGGACACCGCCGCCGCACCACTTGCGCACCGCCGCATCCCCAGAGTTTGCTGATGGGACGAAGAAGAAAATAAAAGAAGGAAGAAAATGAAAAATGTGACAGCAATGGTATGGTTCTAAGTTTACAAAATTTTAATGGCACCCAGCCGATATCGCGAATAAAAATGGTATTTTTTCCAAATTGCCAAATTTTCAGTGGCATATGGATCCAATCAACCTTTAAATATACTAGATTTGGTAACATGTTGCATGACCTATGCTAATAAAATATGCTCGGCTACTACTTACATGCATAAATGGATTCATCATTTTTAACTAAAACTATATGCTTTGAGTTTAGATCAATTTTATCATACCAACTCATTTGTCGTTGAAATAGTCGATTGCAGTTTACAGCCACATAAGGTAGGAGAGGATAGTCAAGACTAGGAAAAGAGGGGCTAAAGTGTGTGGGAGGATGAAGTGTCCGCTAAAAATGTGGGCTATAAATAAGGTGTTTTGTGTATAGGTGTTCAAAACCTAGCAAGTTAGCAGTCATATTAAGCACTATGGTTAAAGGAACAATGAACCTAGAGGTGAACAAAAATGAATAAAATCGAGAAGGACTACTGTAACAAGAAATAAACACTGAACAAGCATATTGTCTATGTTATTTCCGCTTGACGATATTACAATGACAATCATCGTCTTGATACATTATATTAGTTACGCTCTTGCTTACATTGTATTCTCTCTTAGAGAAAAATTGTTCATTATACCTTGTTTCAATCCTTAAATAAGTATACATAATTTGGTTAAAAGTCAAATACAAATGATATTATTTCTTACCATCTTAGCGCGAGGCTAGTGAATGTTTTTGCCGGGTTGATGAAAGTGTATGTCAAATTTTGTTAAGATTAGGAACGACGGTATCATAGAGGTCAATATTCACGTTATTGTGAAAAAAAGAATAGGTATCAGTGTATTGCAAAGTGACAGTAAGGGAGCTAAGCAGCTCTATCGCTTCAGACAAACAACGACAAATTTTGTTAAGATACTCGCTAAAACCTATAGACCTTATTTGCATTATATTGGTGATCGATCCCTTCAACCCCGTATGGCAAGTCCACCGCTCCTTTTTTTATCAAGGATTCGTCCTCAAGATATGGGAATTTCTCGGAACAAGGAAGAAGTAATCAGAGTGAACTTTTCACATTCTAACCTTTCATCAAGTTGTAAACTCGCAAATGAGAGCAAAATCTCAGTTGCTGCCAACTAGGAGCAGTAGACGAGACGAGCGGACAACTCAGCCGCGCAAGGTACGGACAACTCGCTAATTATAGATTAATTAGGCTTAATAAATTTATCTTGCGAATTAGTTTAAAATTATGAATAGATTTTATTAATAGTCTGCGTTTAATATTTATAATTAATGTTAAACATCCGATGTGGTAGTGAATTAGAAGAACTTAGTCACGTCTAAACAGTGTGACCTCGGACCTCGGCAGTCGGCACGCCGACCCAACGCCCCGGATTGAAATCCCACAAGCTTCCAAGCACCCGCCGGCGTCAGCCTCCACCGCCGCTCCACCTCACACGCGCGCCGCCACCACGTGCCCCTCCGCCGCGGCATCTGTAAAAGCCCCCCTTGTCGCCTCCCTCAACTCCCCGCTTTTATTCCCCCCCTCCACCTCCATTCCACGCGATGCCGTCGCGCCTCTCCTCTCCTCCTCCTCCTCCTCTCCTCTCCTCATCCTTTATTCCCCATCCATGGCGCCCTCTCCCGCTGCAGCGATGCCGCTCGCGGCGGAGCCCGATGACCCGGAGGTGGAGGTTGAGGTGGTGGTGGTGGAGGAGCGGGGGGTGAAGGGGGGAGGAGGTGTGGCGGGGCTTGATGAGGTCGAGGGGCTCGTGGTGGGGAGCTACTGCCACGACGTGCTGCTGCGGGGCGGGCGGGCGGTGGGGGAGACGCTGGGGGGTGCGGCGGCGTTCGTGTCCAACGTGCTCGACGCCGCGTCGCCCGCGGGGGCGTCGCTGGCCGTGGTGTCGAAGGTGGGGCACGACTTCGCCTACGCCACCGCGGCGGCGCCCGCGCGGCACCCGCCCGTGCTCTGCGCCTCCCCCACGACGTCCTTCCACGCGCGCTTCTCCGACGACGCGGCCTCGGCGCACGCGCCCGACCGGCAGCTCCGGCGAGTCCATGCCTGCGACCCGATCTACCCCGCCGACCTCCCCGACCGCCGCTTCGCCTACGGCCTCGCCGTCGGCGTCGCCGGGGAGGTGCTCCCCGAGACGCTCGAGCGGATGATCAGGCTCTGCCGCGCGGTGCTCGTGGACGCGCAGGCGCTGATCCGGGCCTTCGACGGCGAGGCCAAGGGCGGCGGGGCCGTCCGCCACGTGGCGCTGGAGGCCACGCCGTACGCGCGGCTCCTCCCGCGGGTGGCGTTCCTCAAGGCGTCCTCGGAGGAGGCGCCGTACGTCGGGGTGGAGACTGCGAGGCGGCGGTGCTGCGTGATAGTGACGGAGGGGAGGGACGGGTGTCGGCTCTACTGGGACGGTGGAGAGGCGCGCGTGGCGCCGTTCCCCGCTGTGCAGGTCGATCCCACCGGCGCCGGCGACAGCTTCCTCGCCGGCTTCGCGTCCGGGTTGCTTTGGGGGCTGTCGGCTACGGACGCCGCGCTGCTGGGCAACTTCTTCGGCGCGGCTGCTGTTTCGCAGGTTGGAGTACCAACCTTCGATCCAAAGATGCTGCAGGTTCGCACCCATGAAACTTGAGATTATTGAATTCAGTTCATATATAATTATCTAACTGGTTCAGAACTTCAGGTAGCTCTTGTCGATTTACTAATTGCATCATTCATGTGTGAGAGCTGAAATGATGGCCTAGCAAGTTCAAATTCTCTGGAATTGATGCCGAAATTTCCATCAACTGCATTTCAATGCGTTTCAGGTTTTCACTGAACCAGTAGATAGCAACATGCATGGTATATGAGATCTGGGCTCAAACTTCAAATGATAAATTTTAGAATTCTGAGAAAAATTGTAAGATTGTCAGCACTTGAGGATAATTGTTACTACCTCCGTTTCAGGTTATAAGACGTTTTGACTTTGGTCAAAGTCAAACTGCTTCAAGTTTGACTAAGTTTATAGAAAAAAATAATAACATTTTCAACCCAAGACAAATTTATTATAAAAATATATTCAATTATTGATTTAATGAAACTAATTTAGTATTATAAATACTATTATATTTATCTATAAACTTAGTCAAACTTGAAACAGTTTGATTTTGGCCAAAGTCAAAACATCTTATAACTTGAAAAGGAGGGAGTACCATACTGTAGGAAGAACTAACTAAAGTCTCATTTGTAAATCTAGAGTCAGAACTGCAAACAGACACAGAAATAGAAGAGACTGCATTAGGGGTCAAATAAAAGGTTGTAGGATTATTAGAGAATGATTTCTCTGTCACAAGAAATAAATGCGAAGTAGAATTAGTGGACACTAGATGAAACCCCGCGTGTTGCTGCTGGATTAGCTAGACAATATAAACTTACGTAAGTTGATGTGGTTTATGATAATTTAAATTTAAGTAATCTATAGAATGATGCTTTAAATGTAAAAGTAAGATGATGTGACTTGATATATATTGAAATATTATGTGAATTATGTGATATGATGAATTAACATGCTTGCATTTTAAAAGCTAAAATTTAATAAATTTTAAAATTATAGATAATATAACATGCTTGCATGAAGTTTAAATGTAATACTCCCTCCGTTCCAAAATAGAAGGCACAACCACCCTTAACCCAAAGACCAAGAAACAATTATTATCATCTCTTAGTTTGGATCACCCTAATAAATATAATGCATGCATCCAATAGAATTAGAGATCTTGAGGGTGGAGGATTTAAAAAAGTAATAATTTAATGGAGAAGAGGTCCTAATTAATTATATGCATGCATGCCTTATATTATGGAACATCCTAAAAAAGTAGTTGTGCCTTATATTATGGAACGGAAGGAGTAATTATTAGTGGATGATGATGTGGTATCTTTGCATGTTAAACTTTTGGATTTAGTGGGTTATAATTTTAGAGTAAGATAGGATTCGTCTAATGCAGAGATTCACTCCCTTCACAAAGTGATGCTTATGGTTTGTCTGCACTACCAGATTTGGCGGCAAGAGATTGGCATCGCTCTGATATGTACTTTCTGTTCGATTTGTGCGGCTGGGGATTTAGGATGACATAGTTGGCTAAAAGAACATATTCTTATTTGCCTTGATAGTACTGCAAATCCTTTAGTCTAGGACCGTTGGTTTCATTTTCATTAATAGTCTATTGGATGCTTGGCATAGCTGTGTTTACATCTGTTGCCAGGGTAAAGAATTTGTCCATCTGGTATCAGTCAAAGCTTCACAAATATTTATGTAATGATTGATCACCCAAAATGATGTACCTAGTTGCTAGTACGTACCATTGGCTATGCTCGCATTTGTGCATTGTTAGGTCTTCTTATTTGATAAAAAAAATCATAAATGGTGATTCAGATTAATGCATTTGGCATTTAAGTGCCCAGTTGATGGTAAAGTTCATACTATGACATTAAACCCTGTAAGAGTTATCTGCTGTACTCGATTCTTATGATCTTTCTGTCATTTTAATTGGATGCAGGCTGTTAAACAAATACTTGAGAAGGCAGTAAAACGACCTTGTACACATATAAACGGCAACACATTTACTTTCCAGAGATCAAATATACACGATGAGTTGCATAAATCACTCCAAGAAGCGGCAATGCTGGTGTGTGAGCAGAAGCAAGCTAATAGTCCAGCAACTGACAATGGTGATATTTGTTCCATAAATGAACTGACTTCGCTGCCAAGCTGAATTTGACCTTGAAATAATGTGAAACTTGACATCCAGTTTCCACACAGATCTATAATCTGTGTAAACACATGGCCCAACAAAATGGTAAAAAATATACACTAGGATGCCCTCACACTCAGGTTATCATGGGTCGCTGAGTGCAGAATTGGATATACTCCGTATAAGATCAGCTGATGTTCTCTGTTGAATTATGTGCTCTACTCGAGCTTTGAATCATCTGTGTGATTAACCTTCTCTTCAACCTTCATAGCTTGGAGCTGTAAACTCCCTACTCTGGCTGAGGACAGATACAAAAATATCCTTTGCAGTTTTGGCCCTCGTGCTCTACTCTAGCTTTGAAGCATCTGTGTGATTAACCTTCTCTTCAACTTTCATAGCTTGGAGCTGTAAACTCCCTAGTGACCTAGTCTGGCTGAGGACACGTAAAAAATTATCCTTTGCAGTTTTGGCATAAGGCTACCCGGTTGATCTGCTTCCAGATCCAACCGGGAGCCTACTAAAAACTGAATCTCTCTAAATCAGAGGGATAAATCTTAGGTGGCATGTGAGCTAAAGTTCATGGGTTGAGTTCTTAGATTGATCCACCTTACGCTCACTTCGCGATGTGCTTCAAAGATGCGATGTGCTTTAAAGATTGGATTACTTTAGGTCACTTTTTTTTAAAGTAATGATGACCGGAAAAGAAAATATAGACTAATTAGGAAAACATATGTCGATCAAAAGATCAAGGTGGACTAGATGTCCATAACTTTGATATCAAAAATAGCTGCTTGTTAATAGCTGCTTGTTAAGCAAATTGCTTTTCAGTAGCTTAGTGGTGAAGACGTATGGCAAGACCTTTTGTGAAATAAATACTTAAAGGGTAAATCTCTCTTTGACATGTCCAACAAGATAGGTATTTCGCGGTTATGGGCTGGTTTAATGAAAATGAAAGGTCAATTTTCTAGGCTCAAATCTTTTAGATGTGGCAATGTGATAGACATAAGATTTTGGGAAGACGTGGTTGGGATCGCATTCTTTCAAAGATCAATATCCTACTTTACATAATGTGGTTTGAAAGAAGCAGTTTACTGTAGCAGAGGTTATGGGCACAACATTGTTAAATATCTCTTTTAGGAGAGCCATTGTTGGCCAAAAGCTAATCGAGTGGAATGATTTGATTCTTAGGCTAACTAATATAACTCTGTCAAATGAAAAAGACTACTTTGTACGGTCACTCTATAAGAATGGACAATTTTCAATCAACTCTATATATACCGCAATCATGAACTCTATGCTAGGATCCAAAAGAGAATTCTATGAGACTTAAAGGTTCTACTAAAGATCAAGGTCTTTATGTGATTTCTTCACAAGAAAGTAATTCTAATGAGAAACAACCTTGCTAACACGCGGGGGGGGGGGGGGGGGGGGGGGGGGCAAACACTTTTGTTTCTGCTATGCGCAAGAGACAATCTAACATCTTTTATTTGAGTGTCATATTGCTCAGATTGTTTGGAGATACGTGTTAAATTTTGTTTTTAATATCCCTCCACCTCGTAATGCCAAAAAAAATTTTGGTAATTGACTTAGAGGAGTATCTAAGTCCATAAAAAAGTTGGTTCTAATTGGAGCTAGTGTTGTATGTTGGTCAATCTGGTGTTGCTGTAGTGATGAAGTTTTTAATGGTAAACAATTATCTAACTCTATATAGGTTATTTTCATGTATTTCTATTGGCTCTACTTTTGGTTTATGATGCTACCCTAATAGAAACATGGTACTAAATGCTACACTCTTAGAATTGGTAGCCTATGGTCTCTTATTTTACTATGGGTGGCGTAGTTACATTAGAATTGCTAGCTAAAAAAGTATATGTGATTTAACACTAGAAAATAATAATGGGGACTTGAGGATTTATCACATCACCTTATTTCTTATTATTTCTTATTTTGATTTGTTTTTATCTTTACCTCTTTATTTAAATAAACTTATGGTTGTGCGTCTTATGACAGAAGCCGGAAATGTAATCCATTTCCATTATCTAAAAAAAATATACATGTTACTCCCTGTGGACACTTGCGGCATCATCTTTTCACTTATACTTATCAGCCAAGATTTGAATTTTTAACCTTAAATTTGAAGTTGATTTTGAGGTTTTTTTTTATCGAAGTTTAATTTTCAGCCTTTGCTTTTAGATCACTAAGAATATGTATATAAAAGTTTTATTCACAAATTATTATTTTTTTTGCAAATATGCCGTTTCGCTTATTCTTAAAATCAGCCAAACGATGGCTTCCTTGGGCCCTTGGCAGGGAGTACATATTTGTATGGTCAGTCTGGAACATGTGTTTTATCCGCTAAGCAAATTCAGGATGTTGGAAGTGATGTTTTCGTTTTTACCCTCACTTTTTTTAACTGAATGCTTGTTTTGCTCCTACTTTGAATGGTGAAGCTAACCGTGTTAAGTAATTGATAAAATGACGTTTATACCCTCTCATGTATGTCATTAATTATGTTTTTGTCCCCATTTTATACATGTAGCTTTGGAACTTTATTTTTGGGAGTATATTTAAAATTAGATGACGCACATTGACTAATATAACAATTTGGACAAATTCTGAATTTGATGAAATTTTGACAAAATTTCAGCATTTTGATAGAACTTAAACAAAATTTTGATAACATTTTTGTAAAATGTAATTATCTGTTCCCTTTAGATATTAGTCAATGTGCTTCATTTAATTTTAAATATACTCACAAAAATTAAGTTTTAAAGCTACATGCATAAAATGGTGTGCTTAATTTAATTTTAAATATACTCAAAAAAAAAGTTCTAAAGCTACATGCATAAAATGGGGAAAAAACACAATTAATGAACATACATGAGAGGGTATAAATGTCATTTTGTCAATTACTTAACACCGTTAACTTCACCATTCAAAGTAGGGGCAAAACAAACATTCAGTTTAAAAAAGTGAGGGTGAAAACGAAAACCCTAAAAAGTAGGGGTAAAATCAATATTAGACATCAGAGTAGGGGCATAAACGAAATTGTCCCTAAAAAAATTCAATCAAATAACATCTAACATGTGCACCGCGTGTCACCCGCATACACTTCTACTCCATCCGTCCCAAAATAAACGTAGTCATGAGTTTCCGCGTCTAACTTTAATCGTCCGTATTATTTTAAATTTTTTTATGATTAGTATTTATTATTATTAGATTATAAATCATGAATTGTAATTTATGCGTGACTTATGTTTTTTATTTTTTTAAAAAAAAATTAAATAAGATAGAAGATTAAAGTTAAATATTGAAACTCATCACATTCGTTTATTTTGGAAGTACTTTATATTGCACTCATGTACAACCTTCTATTAGTGTCAACTGTACACACAAGGCCCAAAACAAATGACAAATGCCCTCATACTCGGTTTAGTAACCGATGAGAGCAAAAATTGCAGACATAAGATGAGTTGTACAATCGTGCTCGTCAGCTGATGTTCTCTGTTGAATTAATTTACCATTTCTTCAACCTTTATAGCTTGGAGCTGTAAACTCTCTGCTATGGCTGAAAACTTGCAAAATTATCAATTTGGAACCTAGGCTCTTTGTAGCGAGTCAATCAGATACGTTAATAATAGTGAGAATTGTAAACAGAAAAATGCAACCGACAAAAGCCTGAGTTAGCTGTCATTTTCGTATATGGAGGCAATCATCCGATGCATGTTGCTTCTTCCCATTTGACAAGGGATAAATTACCAACCCAACCCAACCCCCCCCCCCCCCCCCCCCCCACCCAAAAAAAAAGGAAAAAAAGGTACAGTAGCCATTGCAACGAGGAGTTTGCTAGGGCTTCCAGGCATACAAGATTACAAGAAAGCGAGGTCATGGGTATTATCTCGCTTCATCTCAAAATTGGTTGTCCTCGGCTAAAACTGAACCTCACCTGCTGAGGAAAGTAGCTCTTTCGATCAATTGGAGCCTGAGTAAAAAAAGATTTTTCGCACATTAACTGTTTAGCCTGGTGATGAAATTAACAACATACATAATAACAAAGTTTGAAGCCCTTACCACAAAAAACTAAAGAACTGATTCTTACACGGTGCAGCCCAGCCGTATGTTTTCTAGTTGTCACTGTAGAGAAGCAATTCAGAAACAAGAACTAGAAATAACATGGGTACAATCTGAGTTGGTAGTGACAGGACTTACAGTTGGGCTTCATTAGCTGCCCTTTTTGATTTGTGCTTCGACTTCTTCTCTTTCTTCTTATGCCTACAGGTATATAGCAATAACAAAAATGAGTACAATTACTGATAATCATGGATGAAATGCTGGCTTTTTATAAATGATAGAAAGCTAACAAAAATGAGTACAATTACTGATAATCATGGATGAAATGCTGGCTTTTTATAAATGATAGAAAGCTAACAAAAATGAGTACAATTACTGATAATCATGGATGAAATGCTGGCTTTTTATAAATGATAGGAAGCTTACTCATCATGTGAGCTTGGATCCAAACAATGCTTAAGCTTGCGGTCAATATGCCTCATGTCCTTAGGAGTAGGTATTTTAAGCTGGTCAACCTGCAAAAAATATGAAAATAACATAAACGGAATGTCAAAAACCCAAAGGTACAATAATAACTATTGAATAGAGCATAACAGCGGCCACATCAGTATAAAACGTTGGCCATATGAAAGCCCTATCCTTTGCCAGCAATGATATGACCGTACTTTGACAGGGTTTTATACATAAGCAAAACCATAATTTAACCATTCAACTTCGTAGCAAAACCCTTCTGAGTATCTACTTGTGTTCAGTCAAGCAACAGAGTTTACATGACTATACTAAGATGTATTTAACCAAGGGGCAAAAGTTCTTACCAAATAATTGATCATATTGATTGACCCAACAAATTGTTCGATTGGACAATCAGAATGTTGCCTCGAAAAAACACTTTCCAAGTACCTGTGAACAATCGTGAAGTTAAAAACGTTAAAATTGAGTAAAGAAATGGAAAAGGAAAAAGAATCACACAAGAATACCTTTCAAAATTGAGGATCTTGTGCATATCATTGGATTTGTGCAAAGCAGCCAGAGCCAACTGTAAAAATTGGAATATAATGCCTAATCAGATAACATAAAAAGTTTGGTCAAACTTGAAGGCTCATAAGCTAACCGCATTGGACTAAGCTTTCTTATCAGACACTAGGTAAACTAATAATTTAAAAGAAGAGTAAATTGCACTTCAGGCCATTTATTTTTATCAATGTTGCATGTTGGACTAGGCATGAACACATCTTTTCACTTTAGGCTATGAGAAGTTGCAAAAGTTTCACATTAGACCTGCTCTCCACCATCTATTCCTTCTCATTGGAAAGAAGCTGCCACCTGGTCTGCCCTGCATCAGCGCCTTGCAGAACCATACTCAGAGCTGTTGCTCCACCTCCAGGAGCACTGCGCCCAAGCTCCAATTTGACTTTAGCCTTATATCTGGGCGCCAGAGCTTGGTATGCCACCACGATCGATGGACGAGGAAGCGTTACATCTTCCCATGCATGGTCTCCTCATTGTTTTCATGGGTTAATATGTCAAATCTTGTGAGCGGTGTTCCCGCCATTGCTACAGGATGGCTGTGGTCCTGATCCCCCAGCCAGCGCTGGAGGATGCAATGTTATTGTGCTGCCGAGAGAGCATCTTCGGCAAGCGTAGGGCTCAATGACAACTGCCAGCGGTGGCAGGAAGAAAGGCCCCGTATGTGACCATCATCGACAACTTGCTCGCTGGACAAGGCACTCGGGTATGTGAATCATGTTGGACGGCATCATGCTGTATTTCTGTTGCGTGTCAAGGCTGGTGCAGATGCTCGTGCAGGTGTTTGACATGCGCAGACTGGGATGAGGATGATGACACGGATGTTGCTAAGCATGGCTATGGCACTCAGTGACGTTGGGGTATAACAGAGAGAAAGATGGGATGATCCAAATTGCAATGTAAAGGAAAAATTATCTAGCCCAAAGTGAAAATAGTCTCAAGGGACCCAATGAAACTTTGGTAATAATATATGGCCCATTGTGCAATTAACTCTTCTAAAAATGGAAATGATGTAGTTTAAGATTAAACATGTTGATCATGATTACCTGTCCAGGAGTGTAGAGAAGAGGAGCGTCAGTCAACATCATTTTGTCAACCTGAGATATCGCAGTTTGACGTAAATCCTACAAGCATTTGAAGCATCAGCAAGGTAGCATAAAACTTGCATGTTCTATAATGTCATAATTCGAGTGTATCCTTCTGTGCAGGGAATAAGCTGAAATAGCATTTATAATATCTAACACAATATTCAAATTAAGAGCTTACGACTGTTCCTTATTCAGTACACATAATTACCGTCTGTGCAAGCTAAAGAAAGAAATTAAAAACAAGACTTTATCCTACATGCTTATCTGGCAGTCAACCATGTGTCAGCTGTCTAAATAGAGTGAAGCAAATTTCAGCACAAAACATTGAATGCCATGCTAAAATATATCACCTACACACTTCGTCTTTCAACATCCTTAGATTGATGCAAAACAGCATAACTAAAGCATTTCTGTTATACAATTGAATTTGCAGAACTAGATTCATCCACCATTATTCTCTTTATCAAATGGTTGGACAGCCATCAATGAAGTCTAAATAAAATTACCAAATAATCAGCTCTTTTCCTTCTTGTTACGTGGCAAAATTAGTATTAACAACTAGCTAAGCATCTAAAATATTGTCAATCCTGTGCAGCTACCTTCATCTGTGAGTTCAAGGTTAAACAAACAAAAAAAGTTCATGGTGATTCCAAAGGATTACATATAGTAATGGATACTAACTGGATGTAAGCGGCTGGAATTTTCAGAAATATTGTGGAAATATAATACGGATGAACATGATTTAGCTACACCAGTGCTATCTGAACGTGTTGGCAAAAGCAAATGCACAAACATTTTGTTACTGTGATATTTATATTTCTGGTGAAAAGGGTATAAGAAATGGATGACCTGCAACCGTTGGTGCTCACCATTACCTGCTCTGCAGAAATCCTTTATACAAAAAGAAACCCCATTAGTCCAAGGAGACCAAACCACTACACTAGGATAAGCAATATATGACAAATATATGGTACTGCATTTCAAAGTTCACTAGCCATACAAGGGAAATGGCAAGGTGAACATTGTTAGCAGAAACATATAAATATGAAACTTACCTCCATGTCATCAACAAATCCTTCGATAGATCGATACGGAGCATAAACAATCAGATCAAAATCTAAAGACTGGAATAAGATAAGAAATGTAATGTCATGTTCTGCTGGTTTGGAGGTAAAATGACAAAAAAAAATGGAAATGGCATACTTTGAGAACAATCATCTCGTTATTTAGAATAATCTGGTGGTCCTGTTGAATTCCTTTACCAAGTTCCTCAGCAGAAACATGATTTTCTTCCACTTTGCAAGAAGAATAAATACAAGTTAACCTGTCAAGTAAAAAACTGATTAACTTCATATCTAACCGATAAAAAAAAATACAAACTGAATCATGAAAGACCATGACTTGCAGAGGACATTATCTCTTCAATTAGGACACAAGAAAAGATAATTTACTCATCAGGTTATCTCCTTTTGTACGTTCCAATCTATAGAAGATTTCTTATAAAAGTGTTGCTTACATAATATGCTTTGGGTGATGTTCCATTACAGACCATTGCAGATAAAATCTCTTGAAATATATTATTGCGGTAGCCTACAGTGCAGCAATAAGAGATTGTTAGCACAGGATCATGAGGATAGCAAAGGCACACAGTCTCGGAAGAGGAGTGCTTTACCTGGATTTTGTGAGGGAACTTAAATGCTGAACATACTTCTTGAATCTTTTGCTCATAAAATACCCGCATCAATCGCTCCTCTTCACAAGACAGAGGCTTTACACCTGAGCTCCCTACAACTGAATAAAAAACAATATGCATCAGTACTAGCACGCTTAAATGCAAGTTGTCCACTGAAAGAACTCCCATGGAAACATAGAACTCGATGCATATATCGTCCAAAGTAGATTATGCGAGAAACTACTAAAGCAGAAAACTTTGAAGTGAATTTCACATGAGGATGATAATTTGGATGGTAATAAATTGCGCATCTAGACATATTATCAATCAGAATCGTTAAATGAAATGTACCATGATCAGGCGCAGGTTCCGGGTACGACAGTGACCCATCAACAGGGTCCACCTTCAACCGCGTCGTTCCATACTTCACCAAGAAAACAAAAGGAAAAAAAGATATGAGCACCTATCATCTAATAAGCTCAACAGGGGAGTTAAGGTTCAGAGCGCTGGGGTAACCCAACCTGAACGAGCGTCTCCGTGGCCCGCTGGTTCGCCGCCCCCCATCTATCCATCTGCAAAAGCAGAGAGAATCACCAGCATCACAAACCCACCCACGGCATATCACAACCCAAACCGTGGAAAAATAACCGATGCGGGAGCCTGACCAGATCGTTCGTCTGGAAGATCCACCTCTCCCGATGCGTGGAGGTCCGGAAATCCGCCATCTCTCAGCCGCCGCGGATGTGCCTCCCCCCAACCCTCACCTCTTCTCACTTCGCTCTCCCGAGCCGATCGAGCCCTCGACGAACACCGCGACTCCGCGAGGCGCCCAACCCCCCCAGAGCAGATCAGATACCACCACAGCACGTCACGATCCACCGACCAGAGCGCGGGCGGTGGGCGTTCGCGGCGGCGGCGGCGGCGGCAACTGCGAGAGCGCCGGCGTACGAGGGAGGCGTCGTCGCGAGGAGGAGGAGGAAGAGGAGGGGTTTTGCAGCAGCAGCAGCATCAACACGACGACGCGAGCTGGGCTTGGTCAGATGGGCCTCCGCGGCGCGAGCCCAGCTAACTCAGATT
The DNA here is from genome assembly GCA_000338895.3 of Oryza meridionalis. Classification (NCBI taxonomy): domain Eukaryota; kingdom Viridiplantae; phylum Streptophyta; class Magnoliopsida; order Poales; family Poaceae; genus Oryza; species Oryza meridionalis. The sequence goes on along the minus strand of CM002526.2, from coordinate 34,462,395 downwards.
CGGCTCGGCCCAGTAAGAAACCCGTGCGCGAGACGAGTCGGCCCGGCCCAGTAGCGTTCCCCCTCCCCTGTTGATCTTTTGGTGCTACCCAGACGAGCCGATCTCTCGCGAGCCCTCCTCCAGTCATCCATCCGAGCCGAGGCGACGCCGCCGCCGGCGAGCGCCTGCTCCGCCGCCGCCCGCCGCCGCAGATGGGGGACGAGCGCGTGAAGGCGGAGGCGCTGCAGATCCTGGGGCTGTTCCAGGCGCTCCCGCGCCTCGTCGTCTTCGACCTCGACTACACCCTCTGGCCCTTCTACTGGTACCCCATGTCCTCTCCGTCTCACCTCGCCTTCTTCCGTTCTTCGATCGAAGAGAAGCTCGAGAGCTTCTGATCCAGAAGTTGTTGATGTCGTTGTTGGATTCCCGTTTCGACAGCGAGTGCCGCTCCAAGAGGGAGTCGCCGAGCCTCTACCGGCACGCCAAGGGCATCATGTTCGCCCTCAGGGAGAAGGGGATCGACGTGGCGATTGCGTCCCGCTCCCCCACACCGGACATAGCCAAGGTGTTCATTGACAAGCTGGAGATCAAGTCCATGTTCGTTGCCCAGGTAAGGGCCAATTCCCCCCTAAATATTGGACATATTTTTGGCGAAGGCTGTCAATGGTGCACTTGCATCCATACCAAAGTTCAAGCAGATTACGGTAAGCAGTCCATATGTCAGTGCAACGATTAATGGGCAACATATGTAAGCATGTCATGCTAATTGCACAGATTTACGGCTATCTTTTGAGCACAATGTGAACAGACGTTTTATCAGGAAATTGTTTTTCTTGTATGACATAAGAAAATTACAGCTGAATGGAACCAAATTTAGAAACTCTGAAGTGAATTTTTTACATCATGGTAGTTAGGCATGGTATGCACCTTTGTGCACGATGCATCTCCTACTTAAGTTTCTCTCTCAAGAATAGCATAGTAATAATATAACATGTTACTTAATATTGGTAATTTTTGTAGGAAATATTCTCCAGCTGGACTCACAAGACAGAGCATTTCCAAAAGATTCAGAGGAAGACTGGGATTCCTTACAAATCCATGCTTTTCTTTGATGACGAGGACAGAAATATTGAATCGGTAGACCATCAGTTATACCCAACTACTATCCAATTGTCGAATATCTTAGTAGTGAATGTCCATGATATGGTCTATGTCGAAATCTTTATTCAATTAAACAGGTTTCACCAAAAAAAAAATCAAGTTTATTCTTTCATTAAACATGCATGCTAGATGTTGTTCATACTGGCATATTGCCCTTTCCCATGTGACCGCCTTTATTTTTTAGTATAATAAACAAATTTCTACAAGCCTGAAAAGTTACTATGGCACAATTTTTGTTGTGGATGAAGCTTGTTCAGTAAACTACCATGATGTGGTTTCTAGTGAAATGCGGATAAACGACTTGTACACTCCCATGATTGCCTCAGGTTTCAATCTTATGCAATCCCATAAAACTATGTCATTTCATCTCTTCCTGCTTAGTGATCATCACAGTTAGTAATTATGTGCATGTCCATCTAAATGTGTGCTTTGTACATGTCGATCTAAATATCGTATGTGTGCTCACATGTAATTTATCATTACAAGCATTCTGTGGTTTGTAGTGACCTTAACTCATATATTCACCTCTTGTTTTCATTTTTCAGATATCAAAAATGGGAGTGACGAGCGTGCTGGTGGAGAACGGGGTGAATCTTGACATGTTTAAGTTGGGACTGAGTAACTTTGCCACAAATGTTGCTGCCTCGAGCACAAGTAAAGATGAATAGCCTCATTGAACGACTAGAACCAACAGACAAGAAAAACATATAAATTTAAGTTAAGCATGCATTTCTTGTAATTTATATTGCCCTTGCTCATGTACGAGATGGAGTATTTGAGTACAGGATAACTTCTGAGAGCAAGTCTTTGCTTCATTTATGTGGATGTTACGATTCGATCGAATCAGATGAATTTGATTCGATCGGTGAATTGAGTCATACTGAATTAACTTAAATGTATATTCAATGTTTGGCTTGACATTATGGGTTCAAATGTGACGTTGCCATTGGCCGGTGTCTAAAAGAACCTGACCGCCGGGTGAAATATGAGCATTTTGAAGACTTCGAAACATGTGTCTACGAGGTAAAGCCACCAACCCTTGCCAACCGAGTTATGCATGGTTTTCCAAACTTGCAAGGTCTCCTATACATGTATCTCAGATAATCCGTTCCTATGGGCAAATCAAGAGATGGTTTGGAATAAGGTAAGCATGTACGCAAGAAATAATTATTAGGCCACATTTTAAGTCCGTTCAAATTAATTAAATAGCACAACCTAAGTGACAGATTAAATTATATTGAAACTGCCCTAGGAGTACATTGACAAAGCCATCATATGCATCTCGCATAGGGGTGGATGTCGAGCTGGCTCGGCTCGGTCTGGCAGTTCGGCTCGTTATCCTAACGAGCTAGAAACTTAGCTCGGCTCGGCTCGTCAACAAGCTCGAGCCAGCTCGTGAGCTAGGGGCAAGAGACGTAGCCGGCGAGCACGGGGAGGAGGGGAGGAGCTTGACGATGAAGGAAACGAGCTCGAGCTCGCCGGCGATCACAGGGAGCAGCTCGACGGTGGAGGGGATGAACTCGACGCAGCTCCGCCGGCACTTGGAGGAGACGAGCTCGAGCTCGCCGGCGGCGTCGGGCGCTGGATCGCTGGGGGAGAGGCGGAGATCGGCGGCAGTGGGCGCTCGATCTCCCGGCGGCGGCGGCGGCGGGCGCTCGATCTCCCGTCGGTGGCGGGCGCTGGCGGGGGAGAGGAGGAGACCGGCGGCGGCGGCGGCGGCTGGGGGAGCGGCGGCGGCGCGACTGGGGGAGAGTGGGGAATTGAGTGGGGACTAGGGTTTGCAGTGACTTGGGCTTGGGCCTTTTTGTTGTATTGGGCTTTTGGGCTGCGATGGAGTCCTAACTCGTTAAGGCTCGCGAACCAGCTCATTATCTCTAACGAGCTAAAATGCTAGCTCGGCTCGTTAGAAAATTCAAACGAACCAAGCCTGTCACGAGCTGAGCGAGCTAACGAGCCACGAGCTTTCTATCCACCCCTAATCTCGCATCAACGGATATGTCACCTAACACTAAAAATTTAAGCACTTGTACTAAGTAATATTCTAGTAATCAGTTCAGACTTTATTATGCATGCATTGCTTTTCTTTCTCCCCTTCTCATCAACAAAACCACGAGAGAAATCTTGTTCCCGAGCCGAATTCGGCCCAGGAAACAGCTAGGTTCGGCTCGGCCCATCATCGAGGCGGCGCAAAACGAATCAATGGAAGGAGTCTTGCGCCCGCCGAGACGTGGTCGGTTGGTCGGGTTAGTTACAACCGAAGTCACGCTGCTTTCCTTTCTTCTCTTCCAGTCAATCGAACGCGTCGACGAACCCAGTCAATCCAACCCGCGCGCGCGCGGCGACGAGCCCATCGACCTCCTCCCGCCGCCGCCGCCGCCGCCGTAGCGAGGAGAGGGATGGGTGACGAGCGCGTGAAGGCGGAGGCGCTGCAGATCCTGGGCCGGTTCGAGGCCCTCCCCCGCCTCGTCGTCTTCGACCTCGACCACACCATCTGGCCCCTATACTGGTCCGCTCCATATTCTCTCTGATTCCTCCCGTTTCCTCGATCGATCGAGGCATGCTTGGATTTCGATGGCTTCTGATTGGGGTGTGATTTGTTGATTCGATTCCGGTTTCGACTGACAGCGACTGCTGCTCCATCGGCGACTCGCCGAGGCTCTTCCGCCACGCCAAGGGCATCATGTGCGCCCTCAAGGAGAAGGGGATCGCCATGGCGGTCGCGTCCCGCTCCTCCACACCGGACATCGCCAACGCCTTCCTTGACAAGCTCGAGCTCCAGCCCATGTTCGTCACCAAGGTAAATTATGGGTTTTAATTCATTCTTGATTCCTCCTTAGCTTCGAGCTACTTGTCGCATATATAAGCTTTTGGGCTTCAGTTTAGCTTTCTGCACGGAAAATGGGCACGTAGATGCAATGATGCAGAGAGTGGTAAAAAAGAGCTTCCAGGTTTAATTGCTTAGAATTACGGCTTTGTTCGTCAAGCACACCGGGAACGAACATTTTAGCAGGGTTTGTCCTCGTATGAAATAAGAAAACTGCAAGCTGAATGGAAACAAACTCAGGAATGTGAAGTGGACATTTCTCTCGTTTCATCTTTTAACTTATACAAATATCTTCCATTTACAGCTTTAAAAGTAGTGCTCGGACGTACGTAGTATCATTAATGATTTTAATGAGGCATACTGGCAAATTTCGGATGCTGCAATGTATATGTAGTTTTCTTTTGCGAGGGCATAGCACAAACTTTTTTCTCTATCCCACAAAAAGACAATAGGATTCGTATGCGCCTTTGTGCTGATCAGGGCGTAAACCATACTTAAGAACTATCTCTCTCTCTCACTTTAAGAATAGCATTGTTCTTACTTAACCTTGAACACTGTATGAAGGAAATATTCGATAGCTGGACTCACAAGACCGAGCATTTCCAAAGGATCCAGAGGACGACTGGGATTCCATACGAGTCCATGCTTTTCTTTGACGACGAGCACAGAAATTTTGCAACGGTAAATCACCAAGTCTTATTAGTTTACTGCAATCTATTCCATTATCTGAAAAAAATAGTTTACTGCAATCCCTTTATCCTCAGCTACCATCCAATTGTTGAACATGTTGAACCGTGGATGTCGATGATGATATGGTCCATGTTGAACTCTCTGTTCAGTCAAACAGTTTTTTACAAAAAAAAAAAAAAGAGTATGAAGTATATCTATCATTTGCATGTTTGAAAAATGCCAGATGTTGTTCATACTGCACTTTCCTAGCACACATGTCTTTTTGAGCGAACTAGCAAAATACCGTGCGTTGAAGCGGGCTCTAATTATATTAGATGAACTGATTAAAACTAAATCATCACTCTCGTTCTGATTATGATATGATAAACAATATGCTGTACAATGTACATGAAGCAAACAGAGCTTCTCACTTTAGTACATTGTTGGTCAACAATAATAAGCCCAAAAGATAGATGGTGGCATCCACTCGTCATATAGCTGGGGGTGACAGAACCATCACCACCACTAACATCTTTTTAAATAGTATAGATAATGAACATTGCCTACAGGCCTTTTTAAGGTTATGGAAGCGCATAAAGAAATGCATTTTCAGCTGGTGCATGTTAAGTGATCACGTTGCAGTTAACTAGTAAGGTGGTATTTGAATCTCCTGAAGATGAAGATTAAGTGTTTCACGTAAAATGATGTGGTAATAACGTATGATTAATTGAGTTTTAATTATTATAAACTTGAAAAATAGATTAATCTGATGTTTTAGAACAACTTTCATATAGAAAGTTTTCGTACGAAACGTATCGTTTAACAGTTTGAAAAGCGTGCCATTTTAATCCAAAAGTTTATCCCCCCCCTTTTAGAGGATTCCAACGGGACCTAATTACATATATTCATACATCATGCTCACATGTAAATGTAATTGCCAGCATTTTTGTGATTTTGCATGACACTAACTATTAATATATTCGACTCTTAAATTTCAGGTATCAAAAATGGGAGTGACGAGCATCCTGGTTGATTGGGATGGAGGTGTTAATCTTGAAATGTTTAAGTTGGGTCTAAATAACTTTGCTGCTAAGTTTGCTGCCTCGAGCACAGATAAAGATGAGCAAACCTCATTTAACGGCTAGAACTGATCGACAAACAAGGAAAATAAATCATTTGTGTACTCATTAAACTTGTAATGTAATTTATTCCCCTTGCTATATATTGGACAACATGGGGGTATTCGAGCAAGGATAACTTCAGAGGGCAAGAAATCTTTTTGAAACATTCATGCGGATGTTTGTATTCGATCTAACAAGATCAACTATCAACTCAAACTATATTCAATAAAAATACATTTCGTGTTTATGTTCGATACAAAAATATATGCATGAATGTGGCTCTGCCAATTCAAATCCGTGAGTAAAGCAAACAAAAACATAACCAACATTTTTTTTCAGTTTTCAGTTTATCCTTTTAAACCTTTAGCTTGACGTATTTGCTAGAAAACTCGCGGCAGTTTTTTTTTCTTACTAGCTTTCGAATTATTAGCCATAAGATGTTGCGCTGAGATTCGTGCTATACTAGTTACATGCTCCCTCCGTCCAGAAAAAAAAATCAATTATAGGTTTGAATCTGGGCACATATGTATCAGGTACATTTAAATCTAGGATTGAGTTTTTTTTTTTTTACGAAGGGGGTATAAGTTATAGTGTAGGAGTACAGTAATCTCACAGTTCATAATCCCTTAGTTTAAACCGAAAATACCAACAAGGCCTAGTAAAAGCCAGTTGGGCCACTAGCCCACCATACTTTGTTCGCCATCGACGGCCCAAGCTCCATCAACCTCCCCCGAAACCGAAATCCCTAAACCCTATTCCCCACTATCGAGGGCCGCCCGCCCGCCCGCCCGCCCGCCTCTCACGCCGCCGTCGTCGTCAACCTCACCGGCAGCCGCCGCCGCCGCCGCCGCCGTCGCGCGTCCTCCCTCCTCCCCGGGCGCGCGCCGCCGCGTCATCCTCCTAGATATCCACCACCTCCGCTGCCCGCCCGCTCCTTCGCCTTCTCCCCCGACTGCTGCTGTTCTTCAAGAGGTTACCATAGCCTGTGATTTGCTGGAGGCCGCGGCCGTCGGCGGAGCAGCCCGACGGGGCAGCGGCGCTGGGAGGTCGACGGAGCAACGGCGAGGTCGCCCAGAGCTCTGCCCGCGTCGACCAATCGGAGATGGAGCAGGTCAGTTTCGAACCGAGAAAGAAAAAACTGAACTGCCACATCGTTAGGCGGAGATCCAGTTCGATTGGCCCATTTCCCTCGATTTGCTTTTCTTCGTTAAATTTGGGGTTCATCTGAGACCCCCCCCCCCCCCCCCAACCCCACATTAGGTCCAACCTGCTTCGAGTTGCTTCCTCACTTTAGGAACCAGGGTTCAATTTTCAAAATGTGCTCGGCTTTGAGTTGGGGTGAAATTAGTATGGCGTGGTCATCACTCATCACAGAAGTACTCCTGCTATGGTAACTCAACCTCTTATTCGATGCTAGGTGTAACTAGTAGAAACTAGGTGCAACATTTGACTTATCAATTTGGTTTAGTTGCTTTTTTTACAACTAGCTTACCAATTAGCTTTCAATTGGAAACATAGAAATCAAGCACAATGTGTTCAACTAAACATATATAATATGTTTAACTAGTATAATGATGCCCTAAAATTTGAACACAACTGGTTTAGGGCGTTTTAGTGCAAGCTAATTTAAGTGACCATGATACAATGGCAATGAGATGGTTCATCTGTGATGAATGCTTTGAGCATCTTTAGAGAAATCCAATCGGGAATACATTTTGGAAATTTACATACCTACTCCACCCTGCAGACCTGCACACCTCGACTCCACACATAGAACCACAAGCTTGCAGGTGTGCACAGATATGAAAATAGCAGTTACTGCCTTTGTGCTATCCTACACTGGAAATGTCACGTGCCTAGTTTCTCAAAATTTTCCTGCTTGTAGAATCTAACTGCTTTCTTAAGTGGTTAAATCTTGTGATTAGTTTCTGAAAAATCTGTTTGCAGAATGCTTTGGAGCAGCTGGCATCCATTGATCTCATTGAACTATGCAAGGAGGCTAGAATTGAGCATTGCCGTGCAACTAGGGACTTGAGTAGCTGTGGCCGCTATGTGCAGCATGTGCTTAACTCATGCGGGCATGCATCCTTATGTGCTGAGTGCAGCCAAAGATGTGATGTCTGCCCAATTTGCAGGAGCCCAATACCAGACACTGGGAATAGGGTTCGACTACGCCTTTACTACAAGTGCCTGGAAGCTGGCCTTATCTCTAAGCAGCATGATGAAAGGTTTCAGGAAAAGGAATACCATAGTGATCCTATTAACTTGGACGTCCAACGGCTCCATTCCTTGTTTGATGTTGCCCTTCAAAACAATTTGGCCTCCTTGATCTGCCACTGTATCCTCTTCAGAAGTTTATTCTGCTTTAGGCTGATAATATGGCTCATGTTCATTATATATATATGCTACATTTGTTCCCATGGTTTCACCTTGACATTTATACCAGATACCACAGATGTTTGTTTGGATGAGAATGCTGTGTCAAGTGATCCACTTCTGGCTTTTCTTTTGGATGAGGTGGTCATCAAGGAGTGGTGCAAGAAGGCTGTTAATGCGCTGATATCTGAGATTAGCATGATTTGTATCCAGCAAATGCTTGACTTCAAATGAAATTTATGATATTTTATTTTTAAGTAAATTACAGAAAACAGCATGTTTTATGGTCGCGTTGCAGGAAAGCCCAGATTTTTTTCTTCATTAGCTGCATTTAAACACATGTTTTTACATAAAACTACAAGTTTCACAAAAAAAAAAAACACCTTAACGGAATCTCAGCTTAATAGCATTGGGCTGGAAATTGCTGCTATAGCGGGCTCATTATTGGTGTATCACATGGTGGTGGCTCAACCAGAGTGGAGCTTGACCTCAAACTCACGGGAGGATAGATGTGTTTAGGGTTGGGTTTTCTGAAACCACATGAGCACAAAGCATAGGGTTAGGTCCCCTAGCCAGCAAACATTTGCCCTTTTGCAGCTACGACCATTGAACATGTATTTTTCTGTAATTTACTGCATTTTTGTTAGCATTTCGTCCCTTAATATAGTGCTAAATAATACCTTAACCATAGTTTAGATAGATCTGGATTAGAGATGATGATGTCTAAGTTATCCCAACTGCAGAAGTTTGTTGTGCAGTTGGCAGGAATTTCCAGTGTTGTTGAAGTTATGATCACATCTTTTAGTGAAGCAGTTTCAGCTCATGTTAATGACCTTCATCAACTTATGGAAAGCACGCTGAAGGCGAAACAGGTTTTGTCTTAACTCCACTTCTGCTATAAATTTTTCACTGCCACAATGATCAAGCTAATAGAATAAACTACTCTAGGCAGCACAATGGGTGCCCATGCATTATGATGTTTCATGGAATGGTTCTATTAGTGTTGTTTTGCCAAGAAGCTAGAGCTACTTAGGTCACTTAAGAGTTCATATTGGAATATTCACAGTCATGGTGGTGGAGCACTACTAATCGCTTGCCAGCGCTTCCATGTAGTCATTATAATCGAAAAATCATATTTCAGAATTTAATTGCTTCCTTCGCTCTGATGCTTCTGGGTGGTTCAGTATTTACTGAACAAAACGATGGAGAAGTATCATATATGATTTAGTTCTGTTTGATTAGTTTCTAGTGGTAAAACTATAGCTCCCAGTGTCAAAGGTGGAAGAAACATCGTTATTTTAGTTAAATGTCTGTGCACTACTTCTCCGAAACTGAATATATCTCTCCAGTAGGTGATAAGATGTCTGTGCACTGCTTTTCTCTTCCATCGCGATGCTATACTAGGTCTAGGGACTAGGACATGGGACAATTTCTCAAGAAAATGAGAAAATCAATGTTGAAATGCTTCATATATATTTTTGATGTATATCCCTACCATTTGTTTATCACTGAATGCATGAAAAGAGAAGTAGCCAGATGTTTCTTACTGTCATTATGTCTGAGTGAAGTGTCCATTTTGGAGCTTTTTTTTTACAGCATTTGGAGGCCATGATGTGGTGCATCAGGCATAAATTTCTTGAGGACATACCCTCAAGGCACACTAACTTAGCATCTTGGAGTTCTGATGTGATTAAAAGAAAGGCAGATGCAAAAGAACGGAAATGGCCTGAATTCTCTGATAAATCATCTGCGTACAATGAAGCCAACCAGGGGATACTTTTCATTGAGCAGGCACTACAGAACCTTGGGATTCAAGAAAGCAATAGTGGTAGCGAGGAAGGAGTGGAAATTGTCTGTTTGCAGAGTGAACAGTCATCATCTATGTTCTGTTCCACAATTGATCAGTTCAGTGTTGATAAATACCCATTTAAGGACTTGCGAGAGGCAGTTGATGTACTCTTCCTGCATGGATCATCTGATATGGTGATTGCAAAGCAAGCGATTGTATCCTTTGGCCCTGCTATTTAATAATGAACAAAAATATTTTCATGGTTCCTCACAAACATGTTATTTCCTCCGTATGTCCTTGACATTTTTATAGTTCTTGTATTATCTATTTGATCGACACTGGACTAGACCAGATTCAGAATGGAGGTATCTTGTGGATGATTTTGCTGCCACCTTTGGGATTTCTAGAAGAACATTGCTTGAATGTCTGGTATTTTGTCTTTTGGATGACCATTCTTCACATGCTTTGGAGGTAGCTGCTTCTACCTATATTTTACTACTGATGTATGCAAATATATGATTGATAATAGATGTTTTTTCACCCAGCTTCCACATCATGCTTGTGAAAACTTGACATATTTGTGTGATCAACATATCATTTAAGCCTTTAAGCATCTGTGTTGGCTTTCCATGGTCATATGTTGTTGCGTTGATGCAAGTTTTGATTTTTTTTTTTTGGCCTTTCTAAGGAAAAAACATTCTTGGGATGGTTATTCTGTGTAGACTATTAGATATGAAGTAAAATAATATAATTATTACATGTATCTGTGTGATGAGATAAATGTATTTAGTGGAATGAGCAACTGAAGAACTGCTTGCCAGTAGTGGAACTTACAGCTGATACTGATAGGTTTCTAGTTGTTGTTGTATATTATAGGGATATGTTGGAATCTACCATGGCATTTGTTCATTTGTTGTTTCTGTCCTGTTTCTGTATGCTTTGGGACTTCTATAAGGATTTTGCCTTTTGTATGGTCATGGTTTTATTCTTTGGAATCTAATCTACTCCTACCAAATAGCATGAACTTTGGTGCTAAGTATTATTGTAATGACTAATATAACCCAGATGGATGCATGTGAGGATTGTTAGTTAATTTTACTGTGCTTAAGGTGCGCTAAGAGCATTGTGATGTGTTGTTTCCCACCTGTCTTTTGGGTCTCACATGTCACTTGCCTCCACATTTGAAATGTCAGTTTCTGTTACATGCTGTATAAGTATCTTCTGTTCTTTAAAATTTAATGAACTCTCCCTTTTGCTGTTCATGTTAGCACCCTGGCATCAGAGCTTGAGTCTTATTTGTGGTTCTAACTAAAGACTTGCTTGTTCACCTAAGATTTCTTGAAGTCTAATCATTTTTTATTTTCATGCACTCTACTCTGTGCAGGAGGCATGCTCTCTACTTCCCAAGATTTCTTGCAAGGAAACACATCCGAAGATAGCACAAGTTCTTCTGGAGCGTCATAAACCTGATGTGGCACTGGTTGTGCTAAAGTGCACAGGGCGTGATACCTTCTCTTCTGCTGCTAACATCGAGAAAGATGACACAGAATCTCTTAGTGAGGCAGTGACTGCAGTCCGTGTAAGAATTGAGTATGGTCATCTAACAGAAGCATTTATGTACCACAGGAGCTACTGCTCTAAGGTAAAAGAGCAAAGGTCTGCAGATATGTCACATGTTGAAGATGCTAACAGTTACAAAAGCTCTTGGATGTACCATGTTGAGGTCATGATGACCGAGTTTTGTAATATCTGCATCGAGAGGAACTTTGTTGATAGAATGATTGATCTGCCTTGGGATTCTGAGGAAGGGAAACATCTTCATAAGTCGCTCCTTGACTGTGCTCGTGAAATGCCCATGGAGCCATGTGGTAGTCTACTTGTTGTTTTCTACCTCCAGGTAAAAAACCCACCCACCCTACCACCACCACAGAGAGAGATAGAGAGTTCCAGTGCAGGAGTTACTCATGTGCGTGCAACCTGCATAAATTGGAGTACAAATAGAAAATTTTCATCTAAGTCATTGCTCATATATTTACCAACTATTTACCTTCATTTTGAGTGCTAGGTACATTGAAGGTATGATAAAAGTAGCCTTCATTTTGAGTGCTAGGTACATTGAAGGTATGATAAAAGTAGTTCGAATTCAAAGTGTTAAATCATAGCATCTGCTGCAGTGGCAGCTCTTTTTCTTGTATATGAAGTAGTTTATGTTTACTATTGGCATACTCAGGCTCAAGATAGAAAAAATGATGCTAATGAGTTTCTACATTCAGAAACACTCTGTGTAACTGAATGATAGATATAGCAGAAGATTGATCAAGGGTGTTTGAAGGGTCTATAATCAGTTAACATTGTTGCATATCACCCAACTTCTGTACATCAAATTTATGCACAGCGTTCTAATTTTTGTAGTGTAACAAGATTATATTACTACAAGGTGATACCATCAATCTAAATAACAGCCACAAACTGCTAAGATATGCACAATTTTCTACCTTATTATAGCAAGGAACCTTCAGAAGGTGAATCTGAGGATATTTTTTTTCTGCTTCTTCTGTTAGCGTTATCGGTATTTGGAAGCATATGAGGCTGATCGTAGTCTTCAAAGCTTTGAGCAGAATGCATTGGAAACTGCTAGTGAAGAAAAAGCATCCAAAATCAGAACAATTGCTCAGTGGAGACAAAGTTTGGTTGTAAGTGCTTAGCTTTTACACTTTGATTCTTTTGACGTGCCTATTTAAATTCTTATTATTCTGGTACTCATGCCGCATGAGTTGCTGGGGGGCTCTTCATAATTCTAGTGATTCTACCATGCCATAAAATGTATATCCATACGTGATATACTGTAACTACTGTACTATATACTTTATTCTGGATCAATGGAAGAAGCCTAATAATTTTTCAAACATATAATCTGCTCTATTGCTTGTCTGCATCATTGTTTCTGATATGCATATGCTAATATGCAACACTTCAATATTTTTTTCTTGTATATGTAGACTAAATGCATTGAGATGCTTCCTGAGGCTGAGAGGGAGGATATGAGAACCATTGGCAGTGCAGAGAGAAACCAATTTGCTGTACAAACTATGCAAAACTCTTCTCCAGCTAATCACATGGTCAAATCACCAAATCCTGTCATTGCATTTAGCTTATCGGCCACCCCTATTCCTCAGAAGAAGTCAAGCCCTCTCCAATCAAGAAATATCAATGTATTGAATGATTCTGTTGGCCTTAACAGCAGTGCCCGTTCAGAGTTTGGCAGAAAGGTTCCATCTATCCTCCAATGCAGACCAGTTCCCCTGAGTTCACCTATATCCAATGTGAGATCAACTGCAGGGGGTCTATTCCCCTCCATGGGACAGAATGGTGAAGGTCCATATTTAAAGGGGACTAAAGAACTCAGTTTTACGAAAGGAGAGTCTGGTTTTAAAAAGGGAACTAGACCTGCTGGTTATGATTCACTCCCTATGTATTTCAACATGGGTTCTGTTGATACACCTATGAAGGACTACCGATCAAGTTCGTTGAAGACCGAGGTTAACAAAACCACTCCTTTTCAAGGAAAAGATTCTGTCGGAAAGGGGGGGTTTGACTTCGGTTCACGTGCTGAGAAACCTTTCATCTTAAGTGGCACAGGTGCTGGTCAAAATGGTCACTCAAAGATATCTGAGAATGCTGGTTTTCATGAGGTTCACATCCAGAAAACAAAAGTACCTCCTAAAGAGAATGTTCTCAGGTAACCATGATTCTGTACCTGTTGGTAGCTGACGCTGTAGCTCATGAGATATAGTAAGATGTAGAATCAAAGGTCTATAGATGAACGGCTTCTATTGACTGGTACTAATGAGTGGTATATGGTATATACCTTTGTTGAAAAGTTATGGCCCATGGGTGGTTCCTACTGTGAACCATTTTTTTTCCAATGCGGAAATGCTTCATAGATTTGGAAATAGGCACTAAGAACGCCAGGTTTTACTGTTCATTGTTTTCATTTGATTTTTTTTTTAAATAGCTAGCTGGTTAGACTATCTGGAACCGACCGTAATGTCTGGTTCCCAACGGGATTATGGTCCCTGGTCTGTATTGGTTCTCTCCCATTTGTGGTACCTGCTAGTCCACTGTTTTCCAAGACAATCACAAGGAAGCTGGATACATCGATATTTTGTAGGGAACCAAGCACTTATAAGCTATACTTGTTTGAGAGTCAAGAACTTGACCAGAGTACACCTAGATCATTCATAGATTCCCTAATAAAGGTTAGGTTTTAGTTCTTTTCCCCCCAGTTATTTTGGAGTATTGGATACTCGCCTCAGCAGCCCCCTTAACTGGTGGTTGCCTGAACCACAAATGTGATGCTATGGTAAATGGAATGTTATCACTACACAATAGTGTTCTTTAAATCAAAATGTTAGACAATAATGTACCGTGATCTTTTATACATGTGCAGCTTTGGTAAGAAATCTTCAGTTGATGAAGCACCACCTGGGAAAGGTGTGTCAAGGTGGAGATCCGATGAGTCTAGTGAAGACGAAGATGATAAAAGAACAAGTGGGTATATGGAGAGTGGAGCTTCACTCGCTACTCGAAGACGAGCCAGATTTTCTAGAAGATGATATATTATTCCATCTGGTCCAGGTGTTTTAATCGCTCGCAGGGGACATCTTGTCGAATTCTTTTCCAGACATAATACTTACACCCCAAATGTAACTGCGATTTGTTTGAGGAAAGGTGCAACTTACCCAATGTCTTGGGGGAAAAATTGTGGCAACTATATTGCAAAATTTTGGTGTGCCATGGCCGCAATGATGTATTGTAACTAAAGTAAATCGATATGTGTGTTGCATCAAAATAGTTTGGCATTTAAAGCTCACAAGTTCTCTATGTTTACTCTCTGTTCCTGTGATTTTAGCACATCAGAAAATCCCGGAGAAAACAGTGAGTATTATTGGAGAAAACAATATACTACTACCTACCTATGTTTCAGGTTATAAAACTTTCTAGCATTGTCCATATTCATATAGATATTAATGAATCTAGGCGTATATATATATATATATATATATATATATATATATATATATATATATATATATATATATATATATATATATATATATATGTCTAAATTTATTAACATATATTCATATACTCCCTCCTTCCAAAAAACCGAGTCCTATTTCTTTTTGCAGCAAGACCAAGAAGCAATTAATTTATTTACAAACCAATGAACATTTAACCAATAAGCATTAAAATGGCTTCTTGGATTTTGATCAACAATTTAATTTAGCACATAATGGCTACAAATAGGATTTAGACTTTTGGAAAACCAAATAATAAAATAGGTCTTAGACTTTTTGGAATAAGAGAGTATATGAATATGGGAAATATGAAAGTCTTATAATATGAAACGGAGTATGTACTATGATGTCTGCCACCTACTATCCTTACTTTGCTGAGTATATGCTAGTTTTTTTTTACATTATATGCTACTCCCTCCGTCTCATAATATGAATTTTGTTGGGATGTGACACTTCCTGTCTAGATTCGTAGTACTGGGATGTATCACATCCCACCAGAATCCCTTATATTATGAGACGGAGAGAGTAGTTTGTTGAAACGCAAGAACATACTCTCTTCACCTCTCCATTCCAAAATACTGTAACCGGATTTTCATCCTTTCGTCCCAAGATACAACGATCGGATAGAGTAAAATAGAGTGATTATCTCCTCGGCAAAATCTAAAAATTAGGAGGGTCCAATCATCCAATTAAATCCAGTGGCTCATCCATTCTTCATTTATGTTTAAAAGTGATGATACATTGGACCATGGAAATGGGAAATGGCCGTGCTGCAGAAGATGAGGTCGGATCAAATGCGGGGCCGGGTTGTTGAAGAACGGACAAGGAAGATGTCGCCATCCCTTTGATATGTGTTTATTGATAAGCCGGTCAGTTCATCCGTACAGTATTTGGTTTTCTTTTCTGTGTGCTGGGCCAACGGCTTTTGCCAGCAGCTTGTGCATCGTAACCATTTTCTGTGGGCTGCTTCGCGCCTGCTAATTATTGCTGACAAATGAATTTGTTCCTTTTTGTTCGGTAAGGCAAGGCAACCCACCAAAAAGAATAAAAGATGATGAAATGGTAGGTAGATAAATTAATCCTTAACTCCGCTAAAGATTAAAAGATGATGTAATGGTAGGTAGATAATTAAGCCTTCACATTATAAATTCTCATTGATTCGCTTATGCGCTGAAATTAAATTTTATAACTTTTGATTTTGATTTCTTTTTTTATCATAGTTTATTTTACAACATTATCTTTGAAGTTGCTAAGAATACATATACTCACAAATAATTTTTTGTACTCTGATCTGATTGATTGAGTTCTGTTGAGAGGGTTTGATGCCTCTCAAGTTTCAATTTGCATGGATGTAACGCTGCGGTATTTCTCCTGCTGTGTGCGGACGAGTGGATGACTGGCAGCAGCGTGGATTGCGCCACGTGAGCTGTGCAAATCGCTATGTGGTTGTGCCACACATGAGTTCTTCCTCCATCACATAAAAACCTGATTTAGAATTAGGATAAGAAATAATATAGTACAATGAAGGACAAGACCATATTCATATTTATTGTACTAAATTATATTTCATCATAATTCTAGATTGGGTTTTTTTGGACGGAAATTTTTCAGCCGATATCATTTTCAATTTTTTTTAAGAAATTACATTATTTTTACTGTAAAATTTAGTTTTTTTTAAAAAAAATATGTCAATACTGTATTGAATTTGACATTTCCTGAAAAATTAATATAAAATGATATTATTTCCAAATGTCTTCCCGTTGTGCGATTTGCTTGGGGTTCAGCTAGCAAGGACCTAAAACTCTCTGACACGTCGATGACAAAATTGCTGGGGGCGGCGCGAATCGCAATCGGCGCCGGTGTCACCGTATCCATCCGTTGACGTCTATGGTTATCATGAGAGAATGAGATGAAGACCCAAATTCGCACCAAGAATGACACTACATCCCGTCCCGTTTGATTCCGCCGAAGCGTGCTGCATGCCGCGTTCCGGTGCATCCCAACGGCCTACGATGAGGTAGCGTACGTGTGCCGCATGCACGCGTCCTAGTCTCGTACAGCCAAGAGGGATGGGTGTCCATCGTGCGGGACCAATGTTTGAGCGCATCCCAAAATATGTATTGCTTTTTTTCTAATCTTTTCGATGAATTGGCATGTCTGTATTTTTTTTACAAATGATCTTGTCGAACAACCGTTATTCGGTAAACTATTTGATATGTCCATGGTAATTAAGTATATACCCAATCAAACTTTGATCTATCTAGCTGGGTGACCCGCGCAATTGCGCGGCTAGCACCTAAATAAAATTATATATTCTTTTAGTATGATTTTAATTAAAATTTATTAAATACTCACTCCGTTTCACAATGTAAGACTTTTTAGCATTTTTCACATACATATAGATGTTAATGAATCTAAACACATAAACATGTTAGATTCATTAACATCTAAATGAATATGCGCAATGGTAGAAAGTCTTACATTGTCAAACGGATGAAGTAGCTATCTCACTATCTTAAGACTTTGAAAGACCAAACATTATTATCCTCGTTTCTAATTATATAGGGCTGGTTTGGTTTGAGGCCTAAATTAGGCTTACCAATATTTGGCAATTTCAATAGTGTTTAGTGCATATTTGGTTTGAAGCCAAATTTTGGCATGCCTAAGAAAATAGGTCATTTTAATAGTGAACTTAGGCTATTTTGGCTTCAATCCAAACACAACTTTGTCTTACCAAAATTAGTCATGCCAAAACTTGCCAAAATTTGGCACTGACAAAATTTGGTAAGGTCTATTTAGGCCACAAACCAAACCAACCCATAGTTTTAAAAAGTTACACCAGTTGCTACCCCTTATATCATCTTTTTCTTTGTTTGCTTGCTCGATCCATCACTATTTCTATTCATTTTTCTTGAAACCTTTAAAAATTGAATTTTATAGTTTTTAGAGTTTATTGTCACGTTGGGTTTTATTTTTATAATTTATAGATGTCCCGTCAAACATTGCCATTATATTCCTTTACGGTCCATCAACTGTCTCATCTCTTTACTCGTCATTGAGATTTTAAAAATCAATGATAACTATCGTTTGGGTTTATTTTTACTTTATAGAAGTCCTACCAAAACGTCAGCAGCTTTGCCATTGTACTCCTCTACGGCTCGCTCACTGCCTCCCTTCTTTATTATCATTGAGATTTTAAAATAGAACATAATTATCATTGTTTTTTTTTACTTTTTAGAAGTTCCGTTTTTATAATTTTTAGATGTCCCATCAAACGATGCCACTATGCCCCTCTACAGCCCATCCGCCGCTTACTCTTTATTATGACTGTGATTCTAAAAATCGAACATAACTATCGTTGGAATTCATTTTTTATTTTCTAGTCCCGTCAATCATCGGCGGCTCTGCAACTATACTCTTATACACCCCGCCCGCTGCTTCTCCTTTTTATTGTCATTGAGATTTTAAAAATCGAATATGATTATCAATGGGGTTTATTTTTTTTACTTTTTAGAAGTCCCGGCAACCACCTTACTTGTTTGCTTCACGACCTCAATGACGTCCCTCCTTTTAATCGTCATTAGGATTATATTTAGTATTTTATTAACAAATTTTTATATGACGTAATAACCGCCGCCACTCTACTCCTTTTTAGGCATGTTACTTAATTTATCTCGTCATATGTTTTAGATGGTCTTTTCTTTCAATAGTCTTTATTTTTATCACAAATTTTAGTTATTTATAAATTGTATTCCTAATTGAAATCCTTTTTTTCTGATTTCATAATTTATTTTTTAAAAAAAAATTAGTTAATACCGTATTGTGTTCTTTTAATGTTTTTATTTTTTATTTTCAATTTCAGTTGTTTCAAAATTGTATTCCTACTTAAATTCTCTTTTAGTTTTTCTAATTTTGGATATTATTTTTTTATTCGAAATTTTAATTAATCTTGTATTGGGTTCTTATATGGATTCTTCTTTCAATATTGCTTATTTTTAATTCCGAATTTCATCTAATTTTAAATTGTATTTCTACTTGAACTCTTCTTTTATTTTCTTTTGCTAATTTTGGATTTATTTTTATTTTAATTCGAATTTTAATTAATCTCGTATTAGGTTCTTATATGGACTTTTCTTTTTAATATTCCTTATTTTTAATTCCGAATTTCAGCTATTTTTAAACTGGATTCCTACGTGGACTCTCCTTTCTTTTTCTAATTTTGGATTTTATTTTATTTTTATTTCAAATTTTGATTAATGTCGTATTGGGTTCTTATATGGAAACTTCTTTCAATATTCCTTAATTTTAATTCCGAATTTCAGCTATTTTTAAGTTGTATTTCTATTTGGACTCTCCTTTCCTTTTCTAATTTTGGATTTTATTTTATTTTTATTTCGAATTTTGATTAATTTCGTATTGGGTTCTTATATGGAAACTTCTTTCAATATTGCTTATTTTTAATTCCGAATTTCAGCTATTTTTTAATTGTACTTCTACTTGGACTCTCCTTTTCTTTTTTTTTCTTTTTATCCGATTAATTTGGGAATTTCTAGCTCCCACAGCGAACGTGGTGCCTCCTTTCAAAGCTGTTTTAATAATATAATAGATAGATAGATTGATAAGATGCTAAATTTGTGATTTCATCTTATCGACATATATTTTTACAATTTTCACTAAAATAGTATTCTTTTTTAAAAAAATTTCTACAGTACGCAGTGTCACAGTGAGACATGTGACAGTGATCGGGCCGCCACCAAATAGAAAAGGTGAACTAATCCTCAAGCACCCAGGGACCCAACCCCCAACTTGACCAGTGTCGAGCACAAAAGATACATCCAATCGTACTGAATCCGCGGGACCACGGCCATGGACCCATCCACAGCTAGCTAAACACTACACCACCGCTCGCCACTTCCGCAATTCAACGAGATATTTCCCACCATTCCACCCAAACAGCGTCAGCCTCAATCAGCGAGAGATTTCCACCCGATTTCACCGAGAAAACACCGGAGCAAATCCCGTTTCGAAGCTCGGTTTAAAACGTCGGCGTCCAGGACTCGGGTGATCGGTCCACCTGTTCCCTCCTCCCGTTCGCCGGCCGGCCGGGCCAGAGGCCAACGGCGCACGGCGACGGCGACGCCTCTTTTGTTTACGTGCGGCCGTGACGACGACCGCTCGCCGCCGCCGCATCAGCACCATTGCTTTCTTTTTTAGATATAACTCATCAGCAAATTGCTGGCTGTTTCTTTGAGCTTTCATCGGTTGGTCCAATAAGTTAAAGCAGAAGTTAAAATTTGAAATTTTTAAACTTGATTTTGATGTTAATTTTAAGATATTTTTAACGAGCGTTGATTTTTAAGTTGCTGCTGCGAATAAATATATAAAAATTTTTACCTATAAATTATATTTTATTTTTTTAAGAAGCCGTTTTGAATTATTAGAGAATATGAGCAACCGATAAGCTCTTTGCTTCTTCTCTAATTCTCCTGCCTTTGTAATTATTGTCGTAGCTAGTAGTACTAGCAGCTTGGTCCAATTTTATCACTGCAATTATTGTTACTACTAGTACTAGTATTATAGAAGCACCCGTAGTACTTTCTTCGTTTCAATGTATGAGGAAAATAATTTAGAATAGGATAAAAGGTCATATTCTTTTTAGTAGGTTATGCTTTATTGTAAATTATACTCCTAGCATATTTTAGATTTATTTATTTTAGAATGGAGGATTAAATTTATAACCCTCGTACTAGCAGCTCGGTTTATGTGTACGTGCCACATTGGCGGATCGATTTGAGTTTTTTATTTTTCTACTGTGCACGAGCTTAGCCATGGTTGGTCGGTGATCTACGTGAGAAGCCGTGAGCCCGTGATGTATATTGCCTGAAGCATGAGGCCCGCACGCTGGAATGTTTCTTGTGTTTCAAAACTGTGACTAGGTTTACAAAGTCCCAAGTCCCAGGTGCATATGGTACATTGTGGGTTGTGTTGACTGCTCGTGTGCTCACTTCTTTTCAAGAGGATGACATTCTAAAATTCGTGTTAACAACTTTGGTAAAAATTTGACCAGTAATAATATATTTAAGACTATGTCCCGTAAAAATCACATCATCAATCAGACTACTAACAGTAAAAACACGGTTATGCTCTAAAATAGAAGCATCTTTATCTAGATTTATCTTTTTAGAGAGCACAAAAATGCTAATTTTTTTTACTGGGATGCCTTCACTCTCCGCTAGTACTACAGTACTACTACTTGACTACTTGTCCATATCCACCTTGATTTTCGCTGAAAAACTCGTGATTTTTCTCCCTAATCTGCACTGAAATTGAAGTAAGAAATCTTCTGAGAAAAAGAGCAGACAGGGGCTGAGCGGATAAGACCGGAGGCACATGACTTCACCGCACCGCGCCAGAGAGGGGAGGTGTCACTTTAATTAGAGCTCATCACCACGCCTCTCGCCTCACATCATACCAAGTGTCCTCCTCCTCCTCATCCTCCCCAACCACTGCATCCGGGTCGGCGTCCTCCTCCCTCCTCCTCGCAGGTAAAGCAGCATCCAGCATCCTTTCCAATCCATGCTCGAGCTGGAAGTAGCTAGAGCTACTGCTGCTGATGATGTGTGGATCGGTGCTGGTTGGTTTCTTGTTCTTGCTTGAGTGGGAGATGTGATGTTGATGTGTGTGTGTGTGTGGACTCTGGACTGAAGGTTTCTTGAGTTCAGAGTGCAGATCAGAGAATCGTACTTTTGCTTTTTACAGTGTGTTCTTGGTTTGCCCACACGATCTGTTCATCTTTTGTTTTGCCTTTCATGAACAAACGACCACAGCTCTGCTTGTCTGCTACTGTCCTTCTCAGTTTGGCAAATGAAAGGATCTTTTTTCAGGGAAAGAAAGCCAAAATTACTAGTGCTAGAAAGCAGTGGCAAGTGAGAAAGAACACTTCTGCTTGATTGATTAGATTAGGAGTTTATAGATAGTTCTTCCCTCTTGGTACTGTCAGTCTGTCACTGGCGTGTAAGAAGAGTGGCAGTGTAGATGTTCTTCCTTGCGATAGACGGCGATATCCTTTTCGCACTTCCTGAGAGAGCACGGCACGCTTTACTCCCTTTTATTCTGGAAATATTGTTCTCTTCCGTGGGTTACAGTTTGTGTTTCGATACAGCTTTGCTTGCCGTGATTTTTTTTCTGGCCACTTTTTTAGTTAGAGAAGCTAAAGAACTTACTTTTGGTTTCGGGTTAGGCGTGCCGTAGCTTCATATGCAAATTTATGATCCGTTTGTTCTTTTGATTCTTGTAGCTTGAGTGATTCGGTAACACCATTCACAACAGTACACCCACCATATGGACATATCATGGACACATCAAGTGCGTGTAATTTAGTATTTAGTGTTTTGAGTGGAGACGGCAATAGCTGGATTCTGTATTTGGTGGTGACTCCTTATTGTTTGATTGCGACCTAAATAAATATTCTTGATCTGCTAACGAATGCTGGCAAACCTTGGCCCATTTTTTCGCCTTGCACTTTCATGAACTAAATGATTCTTGGAATCTAGGAGTATTAATTGGACAGACTCTTGGATTCTACTCTAAGATCATGAAGGTTGACTACATTGATAGGGGATTCCCTGTAGAATACTGTGGATCAAAATGAACTAGATGGGTACCCCGCGCGTTGTTGCGGGAGAATTGTGTGATAATATAGTAGATATGAGTTCTAAAATTTTCTTTCTTACCTATTATACGATTTTTTTTCATGTGTTTATATATTTTTGTACCTTTATCAATTATCCTAAGGATATAAATGATTGGGTTGTGCCTTTGGGGGGAAGAGATGCAATTTACGCCCTTGATGAATCATCCAAAGGCTAAAAACAAATGAGGTGATGTGGCTTCATGAGAGAAGAGAGAATTAGCATTAACTATACTTAGTGGGGATGAACTTTATAGATATATAGGATACCGATTAATAGTTAATATGTAGACATGACCATTTCGCTGGCCATTCAACACATTTTGGTGTGTACATTGCTTTGTTCTAGCAGTATTTTTGCTGACCAGTGTACAATATGGTAGGCTAGAGCTAGAATGCTTTCCATCCTTTTCATTGCATCAGCGCAGTGGAAATTAACTTCCACTTGACATAATGCTCCCAGGCCCCAGCAGGATTGGTGTGGGGTTGTTTATTTATGTGGAATAGTCTGAGAACTATATTGTTTTTTAAGTAATTCCACTTGTACAGACTTTCCTGTTGCTTTCTTACCAGTCCTTTATACTGAAACTGATTGTCCGGTCATTCCAGCAGTCACCTGCGTTACAACGGTAATTGATTTGCAACAACTCTGTTTCGGACAAGCAAAAAAAAAAAAAACATTTCCATGGGAATAGGAGCCCTTTTTGTTGAATTATTCCAAATACCAATTTATTTACTTGAAATCCAAAAAATCAGGGAGAAAAAAGAGAGAGTAGCAAACAGTTTATACCACGAAGTCCAGTCTTTCTTGCTGCTCTTTCTGGTGCTCATTTATTGATCGACTGCCATGATATAATTAGTAACTAGTCTCTTTGCCTTCAACAACAGCATCCGGACTTCCAGAGTTCTAGCCAGGCACATGATTTTGGAGTCAAGTAATTGGTCATACCTGAATTTAGATTGATGAACTTTCGGTTGCTTTTGGTTCTTCTCTGTTCTGTATTTGAGATAATTTTGCTGTATTATTCAAATTTTAAACTCTTAAGTCATCCAAGACATCTTTATTCTCACGAGTTCTTTGCTATCTGTAGTCCTATATACCCTTTTATCATTAGCT
The DNA here is from genome assembly GCA_000338895.3 of Oryza meridionalis. NCBI lineage: Eukaryota > Viridiplantae > Streptophyta > Magnoliopsida > Poales > Poaceae > Oryza > Oryza meridionalis. The sequence continues at coordinate 34,438,588 of CM002526.2, read as the reverse complement.
AAAAAAAGAAGTGAAATAATAAGAAGTTATAAGTCAGATATTTTCTTTGTTCAAATGGAGTAATAGTGTCTTTTGATATGTTTAATCTGACACAGAATGCAACGGGCAATTCAAGCTATCGGGTCACATGGCAGTCTCCTCAAGTCTGCTGTTCTGCGACACATCAGTGCTCCAAAACCAGCTATGTTACCTGCTGTATATTCACGCTCCATGTCAGTTTCATCTGCTCAAATAGAGGAGAGTGGATTTGAGACTGCCACTGTGGCAGATATTTTGAAGTCTAAGGGGAAGAGTGCCGATGGATCTTGGCTCTGGTGCACCACTGATGACTCTGTCTATGATGCTGTCAAATCTGTATGTGTCTTCTTCTCATATTACCTCTTAAGTGAACAATTATGCTTCAACATGATAAAGTTTCTTCTACCAGATGACGCAACACAATGTTGGAGCTCTGGTGGTTGTTAAACCTGGACAGGATAAATCAATTGCTGGTATTGTTACTGAGAGAGGTAACAAGCCACCATGTGTATTTATTTTGTCTCTAGCCACTGGGTCTGTAATTCAAAAACACAACATATGCTAGAAGACAGACTATTGCTTAATTCAGTTGTAAAAAAGAGATACTAGTGCATGAAGCTGGCTTTAGAAAAGAAAGAGTTTAAACAGTACATGCAAAGTTACATTGAAATGCTTGCACTAATAAAGAAGATAAAAGAATAACCAATACATGGTCAGACAGACAGACACGGTGTTCATGTGAATGGTACCAACCCTTACAGTCAAAAACACAACGGAAAACCTTACTTGTTTATAAACATGATTGGCTTAGAAAATACTTGTGTTGTGTAATTAACACCTGAATCATGCACTATGTTTCCAGATTACCTCAGGAAAATCATAGTGCAGGGACGATCCTCCAAGTCAACTAAAGTTGGAGACATCATGACTGAAGAGGTACACCCCTTGTTATGCTAATTTTCTTTTAGGCTGTATCCGTTGGTCATGGTGATGGGAATACACCCTGAATCTCATTAGTACAAAGGCTCTAAGTCGTAAGCATGAAAAAGTTAGTCAGTTGACAGACTTGGTTGCCAAAACTATTAACATTCTATATTCCGGTTTTAGTTTTAACAAAATATTAAAATGCGACCAGAGTATTGACTGTTCTAAAACGAATGTTCATTGACAAAACATCATTTCAACAGAACAAGCTGATCACGGTGAAGCCTGATACCAGAGTCCTGCAAGCAATGCAGCTGATGACAGGTAAAACATCTTTGATCTTTCTCCGATTCAGTACCTGAAACAGAAAGTTCAGATGGCACCGAAACTAAATTGCTAACACCGGTGTTGCTGATCTCCGCGTGCAGAGAAGCGCATCAGGCACATCCCGGTGATCGACGGCACGGGCATGGTTGGGATGGTCTCCATCGGAGACATTGTCCGCGCCGTGGTCAGCGAGCACCGGGAGGAGCTGAACCGGCTCAACGCCTACATCCAGGGTGGCTACTAGGACACGCCGAGGCTATCCACTTGTTCCTGCCCTTGAGGCTGTGCCTGTCTGAAAAAGACTCACTCTTCCAAATAACGCTCGCTCGGGATGATGACGAAATAGGCCGCATTTTTCCTGGAGAAATTGCTGCCGAATGTTTCTGATGTTTCTGCTTGTTCGCGTGTATTATATCATCTGATGATGGAAACCAACACCCAATAAAATGAACCGTGTACACCGTCTTGTGCAGCAGCCTGCTGTTTGTGAATTGTGGCAGGTTGTTGTTGAGACGAGTCTTGATGTTTAATTAGATGGATTTGCCGCTGTTGTTTGGGAATCCTGGGCGTTTTCACAAGTCAGACCCTGAACATAAGCAAGCCTTTGGCCCTGTTTGGGGATTGTTTGGGGAGTTTTTAACAGCTGAAACTTCTTATAGAATCTCCAACTCTTCTAATTCCTAAATAGTCGAGGTTCTTGCTCAGATTTAAAATTGATCTTGAAAATGAACTAGCATCCTGAAACTGGAAAATCTATCCTATTTATAGTCGGAATAAGTCCATTTTGCCTCCCTTATCTCTTGCGCTTGCGTGAATAACATCCCCCAACCGGAAAACCGGGTATAATGCCTCCTCCTCCTCTGAAAACCAGAGCAAATCATCACCTCGGTTTTGCTGGCGGTTTCGTCCAACGTGGCGTGTTGATCCGGTTGACAAGCTGACTCAGCGTGGTGGGACCCACATGTCAGTGTGTAGCTCTCTCTCCCCCGGCCTTTCTCTCTCTCCTCATCTCTTGCGCGTGGGAACGGCGGTGGGGAGCGGCGCAGGCGGTCGGAAGCCGTGGCGGTGGCGCCGGGGACGGCGGTCGGAAGCGGCGGCGTTGGCGGCGGGGACGGCGGTCGGAAGCGGCGGCGGAGGCGGCGGCAGTGGCGGTTGGGACGGCGGTCGGGAGCGGCGGCAGTGGCGGCGGGGACGGCGGTCGGGAGCGGAGAAGGAGGCGGCGGCGGTGGCGGTTGGGATGGCGGTCGAGAGCGGAGACCTCCCGGCGCCTGGCGAGCTCCTCCCCCACCGCCGCCGCCCACGGGGAGAGGATCTCGCCGGCCTGCTGCCACCGCCGCGTTTCCCCCTCCGATCCGCCACCACCATCGCCGGCCGATGCCTCCCTCGCCACCGCCGCCGCCCGCAGGGAGAGGATGTCGCCGGAGGTCGCGCGCTGGGAAGGGAGCTCGCCGGTCGGCCGCGCAGAGGTAGAGGAGCTCGTCGGCCGGCTGCGCGCGGGGGAGGAGCTCATCGGTCGGCCGCGTGTTGGGGAGAAAGCTCGCAAGGTGGCCGAGCGCTGTGGAGGGAGCTCGCCGGGGCGGCCTGCTACTGTTGCTGCTTCCACACCGCCGCCGCTACCGTCTCCACTACATGACCACCGCAGGCGCCGTATGCTACTTCGGCCGTCCCCACCGCCACTGCCGTTCCAACCGCCGCTCCCGACCACCGCCGCCGCCTCCTTCTCCGCTCCCGACCGCCGTCGCCACTGCCGCCGCCGCCGCCGCTCCCGACCGCCGTCCCAATCGCCACTGCCGCCGCCTCCGCCGCCGCTCCCGACCGCCGTCCCCGGCGCCACCGCCACGGCTTCCGACCGCCTGCGCCGCTCCCCACCGCCGTTCCCACGCGCAAGAGATGAGGGAGAGAGAGAAAGGCCGGGGAGAGAGAGCTACACACTGACATATGGGTCCCACCACGCTGAGTCAACTTGTCAACCGGGTCAACACGCCACGTCGGACGAAACCGCCAGCAAAACCACCGAGGGAGGTGATTTGCTCTGGTTTTCAGAGAAGGAGGAGGCATTATACCCGGTTTTTTGGTTAAGTGATATTATTCACACAAGCGCAAGAGATGAGGGAGGCAAAATAGCCTTATTCCTTTATAGTCTCACCAGTCACCAGCTAGCTACTCACGACCTGTTTCCTTCTATTTCTCGGCACCTTGCGCTCTCAAACAGAGCCAGCAGGCTAGCTGAACGATTAAGTGATGAAAGATTAAATGATGGCGCGTAAAAAAAGTCATTAACGTATGATCAATTAAGTTTTTTTATCTTAAGTTGATCAATTAAGTTTTTTATCTCAAGTTGAAGAATTGAATTTATCTTATATTTTAAAGCAATTTCTATATAATTATTTAGCAGTTTGATAAACGTGCTAGTGAAAACCAATGTAAAATCTGTATTTTATTCAAGTTAGAACCTAGGTAAAATCAGTGCTTCTCACCGTTGTAGTTGTGCTGATACTCACGCGCTCACGGTCCAAGCTGAAGAGTTCAAACCTCTACTCGTCTAGTCGTCTTCAGCCAGCAGGTGAAGAAGATTCAGCGTGCTGCGTTGTGCACCGGTTCTACTAGTCGTCAAACCGCCTCCCATTTTCCCGGTGCTTCCGGCGCTCGAGCAAGAGCAACACACGGAGACGCTGTCAACGCGTCTCGAGAGAAGTAAATTTCATTAGACTCTGGTCTCTCGTAAATTTCATTAGAGCTCTCGGAGAACATTTGTTATGTTCTTGTCTGTCTCGAGTTGGATGGATCTCGCGATCACGTTATTCTGGGCAACAGCACGTCAGGTTGCGGCGCTGATGCGAGAAAAAGATCTCGGATGGACGCAATGGGGCCGGCAGTCCACGTTCGCGCGCATTGATTGTGTCTTCTGCTGCTGTCAGATTCAACTTGATCGCCTGGGATTAATGTCTCTCTCCCTGGACTGTCAAATAAAAGCGGAAAAAGGGAACCGTAAGCTGCTCATCATGCCATTATCAAGGACGCCGTAATGATGGATTTCGTAATTGCGACGCCATATGTTGCTTTCAATTGCAACTGAAAAAGCAGGAAGTTGGAACAGATCAACAAAGTATACTAAAAAAATTTCTCATAAAATTGTTGTCATAGTACATGGGGGCAATGCTTGATGCTTAAGCCAATGCCTGGATGATAGGATGAATCGCTCCTCGTTGGAATAATCGAGGGAGCAAATTGCAAATTCGCAACCAATAATCTGTACAAATCCGCATTTGGGAGAAACCGGAACGAAAGAAAACAAACAAAGAATCTGAATAATACGTTCTTCCGTTGCAATCTGCACGCTTCGTCTGTTCTTCTTCCCAGCAAGAATCGGACGCATCAAGGCCGGTAGCTTTAGTACATTAGTACGCCACGGCGGCGGCGGCGGTGGCGGTGGCGGTGGCTACCGGCGGCCGGAGAGGCGGTTGAGCCAGGCGTTGCGGAGCTGGAGCTCGAGGGGGTCGCCGAAGCACTGCGCCCTGGCGAGGCAGAAGTGGGTGCAGAGCCCCGCCGGCGAGCGGACGCGGCAGGTGTCGAGCACGTAGCAGGACGCGCACTCCATCCCGCGGGCCTGCACCACCAGGCCCCACACCTGCCGCGCCGCCTCGGCGGCGCCGGCGGACGCGCCGCCCTCCTCGACCGCCGCGGCGATCTGCTCGACCAGTATGATCCCGTCGGGACGCCGCATCCCGCCCGCGCCCCACCGCCGCCGCACGTCGGGCCAGCTCTCCGCCGACGCCGTCTCCCGCCGCACCGTCACCCGCCCCGCGCCTCCCCGCCCGCTGCCGCCGTCGTCGTCGTTGAACAGGTGCACCAGGAACGGCGCCTCCCCGATGTGCCGCACGATCTCCGCGATCGACTCCCGCATCCACCCCTCCACCCTCTCCTCCCCAACCTTCTCCACTACCTCCTCCTCCTCCTCCTCCTCCCCACCAAACACGCCTCCGAAGAACCCCAACCCCCGCTCCTCCTCCCGCCGGAGCTGCAGCCCTCGGGGCACGTCCGCCACCGCCGCCGCGCGGAGCCGCACCGAAACCCGCCGCGGCGCGCTCACGAACGACGCCGGCATCCGCACCCTCGCCACCGTCGACGTCGACGCCGCCGCGGGGCAGTACCCCCTCACGGGTGGTGCCGCCACCGCCGCCGCCGCCATCCGCCGATCGAACCGCCGCGAACGCCTAGACAAATCTCCGAGACAACGCCGGATTGGTGGTGGTGGCAACTAATCAACCAGATCGAGAGCGCACGGGTTCGGTTCGCGGCGAGGCGCGGGTTGCGCCGGCGGCGAACGGGTGGTGCGCGTACAAATAGGTTTGATGAGAAAGAGGATGGCGAAGGGGAAGCCTACACGAAAGAGGATTCCTAGCCGTAACGACTCGCGTGCGTGCGTGGCGTCCGACGTGGAGGAAATTTAGGGATCCCGTGTGGCGGTGGAGTGATCTGTGGCCGTCCGTGTGGGGGATCGGAGGGTTATTAGTGGTGGAGTCGCGTGTGCGGTGTTGCGTGCGGAGGAGGGAGCGTGGGGGCGCGTCGGGGCGCGCGTCGAGGCACGCTCCGGCACGCGGCGGGCGGGAGGCGGGAAGGAGGTTTTCCTCGCGGGGGTGGGGTGCCACGTCGGATACGGACGCCAGGTCAGCACGCGGCGACACGTCGGACTCGGAGAGACCCGACCTTTTCTTTTTCTTTTTCTTTTTGATTTTCCTCTTTTTGGTTTGTTGACTGCTGACGGGTGGTGTGGGCCTGGAGTGAATGTTTCGGACTTGGGAGTTGGCGTGGCCGACCGTGCGGGTCTCGTTTGCTCGTGATGCTGGTGCGGCCAAGTCGAGTAGCTTGGGTACACGGGGACGACGTGACGAGCGTGCGTGAGAATTCCAAAAACTCAATTCGATTTTTATCTCAAGATTTTTGTACCATGCGAACTGCGAAGAATGTTCGAGAAGCACACTTTGACATTGAAACTATTCTAGAAATTTTGCCAAGTTGTTTAGATGGTATATGTCAAATTTTTTGAGTTTTGATTTGACAAGATGGAGTAGGCTTTACTTTGTTTTTTTTATCAAATATATGTCAAAGAATTTGGTAATACTGATTTTTTTAGTTGCAAATCAAACATGTGACATATATTTGGCATGGTTAGATTTGGTAAGCATATCACACGAAAAAAAAAAGATAAACGGCAAAATACTTACAGGTTCATTCAAGTGTTCTTTTTTCCCGCAATTACACGGCATACCCATATGCATGCACACAAACCCCGTGAATATGCCCCTTAGCGCATACTCTAAGACAACATACTTTAAGACACGATCAGCGAGTATATCCTTGATCTTACTAGAATACTATTGAAAGACACATCTATACATGGGTAATATTGGTGGGAACAAAGATTTAAACATGGGTGAATGGAGTTATACACACATGATACCATCACCACGCCATTCCTAAAATTCCTAAAATTTTGGCAACACTAAACACAAGTTTTAAAGTAACTTTACTAAAATTTGATATTGAATCAAATAAACCACTTTGACAAAAAAATTTGAATATTTTGGGTAATCTTAACAATGTATATAATTCAAACTAACCTTAAGTCAAAAATATTTTTAGCTTAAGCACGTTGCATAAGTAAAAAAAGGAGCTTAGCATGTGTAGGGAACATTTTACAGTAATTGCTGTTCAAGAAAAAACATTCACACACAAACTTTGGATGAATTGCTTTGTGTGCTCCATCTCGGGCTCAATGACGTGTACTTTGCATCACAACGTTTTCTTTGTTGCATCAAACAGTGCAACTCACCACGCCACGTCCTGGTCCCAACGCCACATCCTGCCATCCTGGTCCATCCCCGTGCGCGTGGGCATAACCAGAAGGGCGACCCGACTAGGGATTGCAATTTTGCCCATAGGTCCGGGTATCCGCGCCCGATCCAATGGATATAAGTGCGGGTGTGATTTTTACCCGTGGATATATCCGCTCGACACCCGAAGACATCGTGGGTAGCAATCGGGTTTCGTTTTTTACCTGTAGATAACCCATGCCTCTAATTTCAACTTATCTCTTAATTCTTATACTCCTTTCTCTTGGTTCATTTGTGATACTATCTAATAATAAGTTGTGATGTAATTCAAATTATTGTTGATAACTAAAAATTTGGTAAATCGTTGATTTTATTTCTTTGTTAAATTATCTATCTTTCGAGTTATTATTTATGTGAGATCCATTGGGTACCCGCCGGACATACCTGTGCCTGTCGGACGTGGGTATGGGAACGGAGTTTTGCCCGCTAACCCTAATAGGTAGGGTTCGAGCGGACGACGATGGGTATAGGGTCGGGCATAGTTTTACTCTACCCGTGCCTGACCCGACCCGCTGCCATCCTAGACCCAACATCCGACTAGACATCATCGACTAGGGGAGAGCACACATATCACGTGGAGCGTGTGCAACCACCAACCGACTAGGCAACATGGCTCCGACCGGAGGTCCGGAAGATCGAGAGCGTGGGCCCGGTTGACAGGCCCAATAAAACACATGGGCCGAACCACAAGTGCCCAACAGATAAAGGCCTTTGGACTTCAATCGAATCGTTGGAACCTAAAAGATGCGGCCCATTCGTCCATTTCTTCTGACAAGAAATAAGTTCATCTGAGGTCTCTTAACTTGTCAATGAATCTGATTTTCGTCCTTCAACCGAAAAAGTCCCTCAGCTATGAAAAGCGGTACGTCCCTCGGTGGTTTAGATAGCGGTTTTAGCTAATATGGCACCTACGTGGCTATTTTGACTCGGTTTTCATTTGACGTGGCATTGACGTGGCGCTTAGGTGGCAATTTGACCCATAAAAAATAATAAAACTCATGGGACCCACATGTCAGTTTCACACATAAAATAATAAAAAATGGTGGGACCCATATGGCCCCACATGTCATCCTCTTTCTCCCCTCTTATCTCTATCTTCCCTCTCCCAGTCTCTCCGGCGGGATGAGAGGAGCGCCGCCAACTCCGACGGTCTCCACCACCGTGCCCCCCACTCCGACGGTCGTACACTGCGCACCCGCGGCGGTGTCGTCAGCGTCGACGGCCCGGCTGAGTCGCCGCTGGAGCAGACCGCAGTCGACCGCGGAGCAACACACTCGTGAGCGGCCTTAGAGAACTGGGCTGAGAGCCTTTGTGCGCATAGGTCGCCGCCGCTTCTAGGTTCTAGGTTTTCTCTCTATCACTGCCGGCGGCGGCGGCGGCGGGCGGCATCACAGCAGGCGGCGCAACGTAGGGGCTTTACCGGCGGCGAGAGAGCTAGGTTGCCGCGCTGCCTCCTCTCCGGCGGAGCCTTGGCTCCCGCGTCATCCTCCCCTTCTGGTATGCAAGCACTCCCCTCTGTTGACTTAGCTGTCCTCCTCCTCCTCCTCCTCCCCTCTAGTATTAGCAGTGATTATTCACTTGTTGGTAGTAGTAGCACCACTGATTTGTATCATTTGCAATGCGCTAAAAGCTGGCAATGTTCTGCTCTTGAAATGGACTGATAGGTTAATCTCCATTTGCAATGCACCCATCTGTTTATATTCCTTTGAAGAATAGATATTTTAGCTAGCTCCATTAGTTGATCTTTTCTGTAGAATGGAAACCAACGGTGGTTTCTTTGTGAACTTGATTTGTTTCTTGTCAGATTTTTTCTTTCTTTGTCATTTTGATGTTTTCTTTGATTAATCCCCATCTGCTCAATGCTTTTACCTATTCGATTTGCTTTTGCCGACCAATCCCTCTTCATGAATTGCAGAGCGGAACCCGGCGGCTAGCCTCACCGACGATCTCGTCCCCATTCGCTCTGTGTGCTGCTTCAAGTGCGTCTGCCGATTCTGGCGCAACCTCATCGGCTGAGTCGCTTGTGGGACTCAGCCGACCGCGGCCTGTCGCTGCTCCGTGCGCCTGCCGGCTTCGCCCGCCGCCGCCCGTTCCTCTCCTCCTATCAGCTTCGCGTGCCGCCGCCCGCTCAGCTCCGCCGGCCTGCCGACTTCGTCGCCGTCGCCTCGCCTACTCCGCTCCGGCCTGCTCTAGCTAGTTGCATGGGACAGAGAGGGGATGGAGATAAGAAGAGGCTGACTGTGACATTTGGGCCCCACCATTTTTTATTAAATCGCCGCCACGTTGGATAAAGCCTAGTCAAGGAGTGCCACGTAGACGCGACGTCAGCCAAACCAGAGACTATACCGCGGAGGGACTTTGTTTGCACGGTTTTATAAGTTAAGGGATACATTGTATCCGATTTTGTGTTGTAGGGACGAAAATCGAACTACCGACAAATAGAGCGAGCTAAAATGAACTTATTCCGACAATCGTATCGTATCCGGTGCCCGCATCTCGAGGCGTATCGGCCGACCAGTGGCCAGTGCGAATCACACGGTTCGCCCTTGATCAGTGAACCAGCCGGCACTTTTCCTTCCTTTGGAAGCCACCACCTCCATGGCCCATGGATGGCATCACCGCGTCGGCGCTGCGGCCGGTGTAGCCGATGTACGCGGACGCAAAGCCCAAAATATTCGACTTCTGTGGAGTCTCCGCAACATCAACTGCATTTGCCCTTCAATAGTCGAATCCCTTTCCCCTCGCCTCCACGAACAAGCGAAAGTAAACGCGACGGAGAAGAACCTCCCCCACCTTGGGTTGGATTGGTCAAGGCGGCAACGAAGGAAGGAAGGTAGGAAGGGAAGCATCTGGGCTACAGGTCCACGCGATCGATCGATCTCGGATTGATCGCTTTGTGATTGTGATTAATCTCGCGGCGACATGGCGACGTCGTGGGCTGCGCCGCCGCCAGGGTACCCGTACGCGCAGGGGCAGGGCGGCGCCCAGCCGCCGCACCCGCCGCAGTCCACGGCCGTCTCCGTCACGCCGGCGAGCAACGGCGTGGGGAACCCCTACGTGATCGTCACCCCGGCCAGCGCGTCCCCCTCCACCTGCCAGTGTGCGTGTGAGCGTGTCGAGCTTCCTTTCTCTGATCTCTGCATTTTTTTTGCTGTGTTTGCACGCGCGAGCTAACGTCTCGTCTCGCTCCGGTGGCCGGCCGGCGGCGGCGACCCTGCAGCACTCAGGAAGGCGCTGGAGCGGTACGGCAGGAAGCTGGAGGACGGCACCCGCAAGGCCGCCGACACCACCGGCAACATCTGGCACCACCGTGCGCACCCACCCGCCGATCCCCTCTCTCCCAATCCGTTCGCGCGCGACGCGGTGACTGATGCGTTGTGTGTGCAGTTCGGACGGCGCCGAACATGGCGGACGCGGCGGTGGCGAGGCTGGCGCAGGGGACGAAGGTGTACGCGGAGGGAGGCCACGACAGGGTGTTCACGCAGGCGTTCGGGGTCGTGCCGGGGGAGCAGCTGCGCAAGGCCTACGCCTGCTACCTCTCCACCTCCTCCGGCCCCGTCATCGGCACGCTCTACATCTCCACGGCCCGCCTCGCCTTCTGCAGCGACAGCCCCATCTCCTACCACGCCCCCGCCGCCGCCGCCGCCGGCGCCGCCCCCGCTCACCCTCCTGAGGCCATCTACTACAAGGCAACTACATTTCCATAGCTTCAGTTTAGTCAATTTCCTCCATGGATGTCACCTGTTCGACGAATTGATCACCTGGAAGAGATTGACGACTTTTTTGCAGGTGGTGCTTCCCCTGAACCAAGTGAAATCGGTGAACCCATCTGCCAGCATGACGAACAGGGGCGAGAGGTACATCCAGATCATGACGACGGACAACCACGAGTTCTGGTTCATGGGGTTCGTCTCCTACGACAAGGCGCTGAAGAATCTCTACGAAGCCCTGCAGCGCCGTGCGTGATCGTCGCCCACGGCCACCGCAGCTAAGCTTCACTCTGATCCTAATATACATATTTGCCGATTTGTATTCCGTTGGTGAACTTGTAAGCTTCAGATCTTGCTCTAGAATAAGTGTGACACATCACTAAAAAACAAAATCTGATGCTGTGTGCCCGCGTGTATGATCTGTAATTCGCTCATCAGTATAGAATGTGCTGAATTCACTTGTCATTGTAGATTGTGCTGAACTCACTTATCATTTTTATAATGTACTGAATTACCTGAACATAGATAAAACTGAGCACTAATCGCTAATCATTGTAGAACACTGAATATCTGAGCACACATAAAACTAGCTGAATTTCATGGCGCAATTACTGGCTAGATGCTGATACATGTTCTAATTTGAAAATAGTCATGTTTGTTATACAACTCCTGTGCTTCCTCACATCAGTCTCTGCTAACATTTTACAGAGCTGTGACTCCCAAATTCCGCATACAAACCGCAACTTTACAACAGCATATAGAACCCGCTGTTAATTTCCGCCAAAAATATACTGCAAGAACAAGGGAATATTACCAGTACAATATAGTGCTCAGCTGAACGGTAGCGAGTAGCTAGCGTCTCACGATTGGCAACAACAAATAGATAGGAAAAACTGTTGTTGGCGACGGCGCGTCGTCGGCGTTGTTCTTCTGTATAGAGTTCAGCATGGGATATGGTTACTGGGTTTACGGCGGAGCTGTACTTGGATATAGTCCGGCAAGCCGCCGGCGGCGGGCGGCGCTAATGTGCTGTGTGTGTGTATGTGGAACTATTGGTGCGGGTGGGCGATGCTCTGGTCGAAGGAGTCGACGCGGTTCTTGAGCATGGCGAGCTTGCCCTTGACGCTGAGGTCGATGACGTGGGACTCGCCGGGGCCGTAGCAGACGACGAAGCCGGCGATCAGCGACGGGTCGACGACGTTCTCGATGGTGAGGCTCGCGAACCCGGTGATCCGGCGCATCTTGCGGGCGATGAGCTCGGTCTGGCGCGCGTCGAGCTCTACGGCGGACGACACCACAACCCGCAGCGCGTGCAGCGGCGGCGGAGGCGGCGGAGCGACGTCGGCGCCGTCACCCTGGTCGGCCGCCACGGCGGCGTTCCTGTCCAGGAGCGACCGCAGGAAGTCGAGCGTCAGCGGCTGGAACGGCGCCAGCGCGGCGGCGGCGGCGTCCGCCGGCTCGTCGTGCTCGACGCCGACGTAGCTGCTTGGCCGGCGCAGCGTCTGCGCCTGCCACCGCGGGGACTGCCCGGCGTGCGCCCGCCCCACGGCGGCCGCGGTGCTCGGCTGCGTCGACAGGCCGTCGAAGCGGACGGACGCCGGCATCAGCTGGCCGGTCTCCCTCGCCGCCGGGAACGCCGGGTGGCCGCCAGGGTTGATCGGCTGGTTCAAGATGTTCATCGCCCTGCATCAAGCCAAGACCATATATAGTCATTCACCCACCCATTGCTGCCTACAACTGATTGCAAACCAACAAACTACGAACTATAGTCACACAAATTCGAATATGAAAGCTAATCAACAACAATTGGACGCACGATTTCTCTCCAAGCCAAATAAATTGGATACAACAGATGAACAACTGCTCTCACAGTAAAAGAGAAGGGCAGGAGCATAATCACAGTAAAACCGAGTTCTAACCTGTCTCTGCGAGAGCTCCGCTCAGCTCAGCCTCGGCTTGAATTGGGGGAGAAACCAACAAGAAGGGGAGTGTGTGTGAGGTGTATGTCAGGATGTTGTGATTTGTGAAGCGGAGAAGTACCACGGCTACGTATGTATCGTGGTTAGCTAGGTGAGGCGCGGAGAGGCCCAGTGCGGGGATAAGGTAGTAGCAGTAGGAGGAGGAGGAAGAGAAGGGGGGGAAGAGGGGAGGGGAGAGAATTTGGCGTGCACACGATGCGGCCGTGGCAGCCGCACACGCCCCATCCGGAAAAATCTGCGCGCCGCGCCGCGCCCAATCCCGTGTGGTCACTCGCTCGCTCTCGATCTGGAGCCGGTCAGCCGGGCCCCGCCCGCCGCGCGCGACGAGCCGTCACGTTTTCGCGCGGCCACGGTCGATTCTGCCGTCGCAGAATAATATCGCTCGTTCGATTCTGGGACGCGATTCGTAGCAGCCGCGGCCGTATTATTTTTCACGGACGCGAGAGCGTCATGTATTCACGTGTCTTCCACATGCTCATGACTCGCCGTGGAGCACACGAGTGGTTGTTGGATACTGTGGTCGGCAAACAATTGGCCGCGACCTTGTGTAGGCTGTTTGCCGCCGCTTTGGTCAAGACACTAGTAACACGTGGTGTACCGGTGTAGTACGATGCAGGTTTGAGGCTTTGAGCTCAGCATTATCACGACTGGCTAATCCGCTGACGTGTTTTTAGCGCAAGATCGTTGCTAAAACGGGATCATGATCTATTGATCTTCCGTCTCTCCTTGTGCATACGGTTTGCAACTTTTGCATCAGCTCATGATCTTCCATCTCTCATTCTCTCCTAGGATCAAGGCACTCTTCGAACTGAAGATGGTATGCATCGGAAGCTGAGAGGCATCACTCCAGCCACTGCTTGTGCTCTACACCTACAAAAAATCAGCCAGAGGATGACGACGACAGTTTTACCAAGCCAGAGTTGTCCAAAAGCACACGAGATGCCCTATGCTGCTCGACGTTTTAACGTGTGCGGCTCCAATAATTCCAAACATGACGCACACCTACTGTTACCAGTGTTTCATCTCATCAATAAAAAAGCTAGAGTACTTTACCACTAGCCAGTCACCAGCTGAGCCTCATAGGGGTTCCTGTGAGGCTGTGACGTGCTTGGCGCTTTTGCTAGCTGCTGTGATCCTGTGTCCCGAATTTTTCCCCTCTGTCGTCTTCGTCCGTCGGTGTCTCCTCCTGCTGTCGTGTTCGTTCTTCAGATAAGTGCGTTACGAACTTCCAAAGATTAGGCTAGGTCGGGCCGTGAGGAACCCCTATGCAGGCCCAACTAGTCTGGGCCCAACTAGTCTGGGCCATTCTCAGGGCGAAATTTAAAAGCCCATGGAGAGATTTTTTCTTTTCTCTTTGGGCCTTCACCAACGGTTAATTAATTCCAGTGCACAACGGTAACAGCACGAATTCGTGAATCACCCTGCGAAACCAAATCCCAAATGCAGCAAAAGTCTGATCCCAAATTCAGACTGCTAGGTAAAATGCACTGCAATTTGACGGAACAAATATACGGGTGTAGAGTATTTTATATGATCATCAGCTAAATCCTGATTGATACAGAAACATTCGGCCAGAAATTAACGAACGAATCGAGAACACGAAAGCGAAAAAAAAAGAAGGCAGAAATTGAGACACAACTGCATAGTGTCTGGATCAATTGATCGAACCCTTCTGAACAACATGAGTTGCTTCTCCTCGGCCGCCGCCGTCGGCCGCGCTCTCACGATCTCTTGAAGCTGGTGGCGATGGGCACGATGACGAGGAGGACGAGGAGCAGCAGGATGATGATGCCGATGCAGAGCCACTTGCGGCTGCTGCGCTGGTGCTCGCGGGCCTTGCGGAGCTCCTTGTTGCCGCCCTGGACGTAGGTGGTGGCGCTGTTGACGTGGCGCTCGATGTCGTCGAGCTGCTCCCCCTGGGACTCCACCACCACGGCCATGTCGAGGAACACCTGGTGGAGCTCCAGGAGGCTGCGCTCCACCTCGCGGGCGGCGTCGTGGCGGTCCTGGATCTCGTGCACCGTGGCGAGCACCGCGCCCTTGCCGTGTTCCGCCACGGCGGCGCACAGGAGCTCCTCGCTGCGGCCCTCGGAGATGATGCGCTCGATCACCTCCTCCTCCGGGACCTCGCCGGTGAGGGTGTAGTAGCGGCGCTCGACGGTGTCCTTGTACTCGGACATGATCCGCTGCCGCAGGGCCTGGAAGTCGAGCATGAGGTCCTTGAGCTTCTTCCGGAGCGCGGCGGTGAGCGCGGTGCGGGTGCGGTCGAGCGGGGTGCCCTCGCGGCAGCCCGCGGAGAGCCTGCGCTGCGCGGCGTTGGCGCGGTCCATGGCCTCGAGCCTGGCGCGGATGTCGCGCGCGCGGCGGAGCACGGCGATGATGTCGGCGTTGACGCGGCCGCGGAGCGCGCGGAGGGCGTCGGGCTGGTGCAGCGACTTGCCCTCCTCGTTGGCGGCGTTGAGCCTCGCCAGCGCGTCGCGGATGGCGGCCATCTCCTCCTCCACCGCCTCCGTCTCCTGGAAGAACCCCTTGAGGCGCTCGTCGGTGACGCCCACCTCGGGGAGCTCCACGCCGTCCCCGCCCGCCTCCAGGTCCTTCATCGCCGCCTTCTTCAGGTCGACGTAGCTCATGAACGACTTGGTCATGAGGTCGTTCATGGCGGCGAATCTCGTGGATATCTCTCCCTCTCTCTCTCGCTTCTCTAGGGTTTGGTGGTGAGGCGAAGGCGAAGGCGAAGGGGATCTGGTGATCTGTGAGGAGAGATTGGCTTTGGGGAGAGGAGAGGGGAGGTTTTAAAGGTCGCCGCGGGTCAACGTGGGAGGAGCGGGAGAAGGGGAATAGAGCCGTTGGGCAGGGTGGCGGTCGGGGAGCCTGTAACGGCTATGAGATTTTTCCATTTTGTTTTTCGCTTACAACGGCTACAATGGAGGATAACTCTCCTTCACAATGGGGGATATTTTGATTTTGTTTTTTGCGGTAGATGAGATAATAGGATTTGATGCAGAGAACAATTAAATCTGGTTGGTTTTAAATAACTTTTTTGAAGGAAAAACGAAGTAACATCAGTTCCACACAAAATGTGTTAGTCTGCGTGTAGAGCTTTGTAACTCAGGATTGAGCAAATAAATAGGATCCTAGTCATTGTTTTTTTTGTGTTTCTCCAAGAGGAATTTCACTTAATTTCAAAGAATGGTATTTCTTGTGGAGTGTAAAGATTGGTATGGTTTTTTTGGAAAAGCAGAATCTCAGTTCCATACAAATGTATACCTGAGCGTACAACTTTATAACACAGAATCGACCAAATAAATAGGACCATAATCATCATATGTATGTGTTTTGCATTTTCCCCTTGATTTTGCAGAGGAATTTAAAATGACTATAGTTGATTCCAACCATAACAGCATTGCTTTGTTCAGGCTCCCAAGTCACACTACTTCGCAACTGTAAGGCCATTCACACTGTGGTGAGGTTGCGTTCAGCCTCACATCGGTAGCGCGTAGATTCCAATCCATGTTGGCATGGAGGGAGGAGCAGCCAAGAACGGGGAGCTTCATTTGGCCACCCGAAACTCCTCAAAATTTGTCACAGAAAGCTTCAGGAGAAAGCAATGAGGAGAGGAGGGGTTGCTGAAAAGTGACCTGCGACATGTGGGACCCACTAAAAATAGTTGCATAGAGATTTCGCATTGTGAGTCCTGTGACTTGTGAAGTTCGTCATCCTACCTAACAGCATAAGGCTGACCCCTCCTCCTCCCTGTCACGCAAAATAAAGTTTGAATTATTACATGATTAAGTAAGTATTAACTAATTTTTTTTAAAAAAAAATAGATTAATATGATCTTTTTAAAACAACTTTCATATATAATTTTTTTTATAAATCATATCGTTTAGTAGTTTGAAAAGCGTCCACGCGAAAAATAAGAGAGGTGGGTTGGAAAGATAGGGGAAAGAACACAGTCTAAGACCAGCAAAATTGCCCGGCGCATTGTAAACGCCCTAAGCACTCTCACTGATTTAAACGGAAACCATGAATGTGGTCGTTGCGATGTTTTTCCAAATCTTGCTTCTAGTTGAGTTCTTCCAAAAAGTCCAAATTAATGGTTGCAATTCTCTTTCCTACTGCATACTCAATGTGCCAATGCAAACCGATTAAACTAGGCACCCAACAGCGAAATGAGTGTAGATCAACTAATTAAATTTCTAGTGATGAAACCCACCAACACGGATTTTGGTCTTCAATTGACAGTGATGCTCGTATTTACGGCTAATTATTCTTAAATTAGATGATAAATAGCTAAATATTCTTTTAGTAGTATGTGATATATCAATTGATAACGAGATGTATATGGTGACGTCCCGAATCTTAAAAAAAAATATCGGTTCATTGGTGCTTATAGAAATTTGATGTGCATACGTTCATCTATAAAGTGACTGTGCGTGTCTTTATACGAGCGACTGTCTTTAGTGTACTTTCTAAAAAAAAAAAGAGGCATGTGACTTACTGAGCTTTCTTCCATCTCAGCTGTCCAAAACTCCAATCGGACGGTCCAGAGTATCCAAACCGATGGATAGAGCAAACCCCCCTTATCCCCATCTCTTCTCCCCTTTCTCCCGGCAACGCAACGAACTCCTTCCAAGCTCCTCGCCCAATGGCGTCCTCCTCCGCCCTCGCTTCCTCCCCCTTCCTCCCGCCCCTCTCAACCCCAAACCCTAGGTCCCTCTCCCTCCGCCTCCCCACTCGCCGCCTCCCCGTGGCGTCCTCCGCGGCTCCCTCGGGCGCTGCCGCGGCGGCGTCGGCGAGGGAGCGCCGCCGCTTCCTGGAGCGGTACGGCCTCAACCCCGACGACTTCGAGGACGATGCCGAGGCGGAACCCAGGGTTAGTTGTTCGGTCGATCGATCGATTAGGGGTATCGCGGAAGTTGATTCCGTCGTAGTTTCTGATGATTTGAGTTTGTTTTTTTTTTCTTTCAGGAAGAGAGAAGGGATAGGCGGAAGCGGCGGTCGGGTAGAGGGGAAGCGGAGGATGCTCCGGCGAAGGCGGCGGCTGAGCCTCGGGAGACGCATAAAATGCTTCAGGTGCCTTTGGTTTTGGTTCGCGTATGATTGTTTGTTCATGTGCAACTTCTGAAAAAGGGCGTGCACTTATTTAATTCATGTATACATGGGTAAATAAAATGAACCACTTGCTTGTGACTAAAATTGCCATCATTGGCAAGTCTCTGATGGAAATCAATGTTTGAGCCTACTTGCCATTACTTCTGCCAGAAAGATGTAGTAGGTCAGAAGGTGTTTGGCACTTCTGTATAACCAGATGACCTTTTGTCCTGAGAAACTTGATTTGCACGCTCATATATTGATAATTCACCCACTTTGTGAGGCTTGCAGAACAAACTATTCATTGTCATGTAAGAATGACCCCATACTGGAAGTGTTCGGCAACTAATGCACTTCTCTACGAAATAAAATTGCATTAATTATTTCAATGCTTCGGTTCTTTTAGAGGTTAAAGTGCACCATGTTTCTGCTAGGTGTTAGGAGGAAAAGTACGCAGAAGAAAATTACTTTCACCAAAAGATAGGAATGTTCGTCCAATGATGGAAGTTGTACGAGGGGCAGCCTTTGACATTTTACAGGTACCTGTTTAGTTTAATTTGTTTATGTCTGCTACTCAGTTATAAAAGTTCAACCTGATGGTACTGACAGATCTATGTTGGTTCTTGGCCTTAATATGCAGTCAGCTGGTGGTTTCCCAGCTTCGCTTAGACCTGGTCGATGGTTAGACTTGTATAGTGGTACTGGATCTGTTGGAATTGAGGCTATGAGCCGTGGATGTTCAGAGGTTTTCCCCAGAACTGAAGTTAAAGTCTATTTATTTGCTAATCTAATTACCTACCTGCTCTACCATAAATCTAGAGGACCAAATGTATTCACAATATATATGAATGGGATTTCCACTTTTAGGAGACGGTGTGCATAGGCGTACAAGTATATCTTGAGTTTTTTTTCCATAAAAATATCTATTGGCACTTCCTGTTTAGTAATCGTGAATGGTAGCACTTAAAATTTAGCTTGAAGTACTGTAAGTGTTTGCAAGTTAGCATGAAGTGCCTTTTGTGTTCTATTCTATTTCTCTAGTTTTACAGTTGTGAGAATGATTTCAAATTCTGATAGCATAAAATTTCCATTGAGAGAACAAAATGATGAGGAATGAGAAGTATTGTGATTCATTCATTTGTTTGTTTCCTTTTGTCTTAGGCACATTTTGTTGAGATGGATCCTTGGGTTGTTTCTGAGGTCCTTAAACCGAATCTGGAGTGTACGGGATTTCTTGATGTTTCGCACATACATATGATCCGCGTCGAAAACTTCTTGGCTAATGCTGAAAAATCTAGTGGTATGACTCTTTTAGGGAATATGGGACTCTAATTCTAGTTAGGAAGGTGAGGTAGGCAAACATTGTGAGACAATTGATGGGCCTGTTTGGTTGATGTCCTTGATAGCCACAACGAATCGTGGCAAAGCCGAAATTTGGCAGGCAAAAGGAGATTTGCTTGGATCATGGCCAAGCCTAATTTGGTCGCAGTACCAATTTTTGGTTTGCTTACGAGGATATTAAGCCAAAACAGGCTTCGAACTCTGCGCTGACAGTGACTTCTTGTTAAAAATTTATGATGATATAGATTTAAAGATTGCTTATTAGTAGTATTAGTAACGGAAAGCTAATAATGGATGTGTAACATCGTTGCATTTGGACATGTCCTTAGATGCAGTACTATGAATCTATGATTAATGTGCCATTCAATACACTCTTTTATAACCATATGCCACACAGTGCAGTTGTGCACAAACACATGGATCATGCAAAAATTCTTATAAACAAGATATTTTAGTCCTTTTGACAGCATTATTATCCTGTTCTCTGACACGCTCACTCTTTTTATCTCTCTCAGGTAAATATCCTTCTTTTGATTATATTAGTGTAACACCGCCATATCTTGAGGTAAACTACAGTACACTACTCGATCAACTTGCAAGGTCACCATTGGTTGGAGAAGATTGCTTCATTGTGAGTTTTTCATTCTGTGTCAATTTAACCGTTTTGCTCTTATGCACATTCCTTACCATCATTTATTTTTCCTTAGCTCGTTGAATACCCACTGAAAACAGACATGGCCGAATCATGTGGAAGCCTTATAAAAGTGAGTGTCTTACACTTTGACCCTACTCAGCGCTGACATAATGGTAGTGCAATAGCGCTTAGCTTTCTGGATTGCTGATGCAGTTGCTCATTTGTTTGCAAATATTGCAGGTAGCTGACAGGAGGTTTGGTAGGACAAACTTGCTAATTTATGGGCCAACCTGGGCTGAGAAGAAGAGGAGATCTTGAGATGATTTATGAAACATCGAGGCAAATCCTCCCCTCTTTATGCACATTTTGGATCTCACCACATTAATACACTAATACAGACTCTTCAACAACCGACTTGCAGGTATGCTAATTACTGGAAAGGAACGCTGTCTCGACAGTGTCACCGCACTCTTGAACAGCAACGAGTGGCTCAGCTCCTCTCGAAACCATCAACAGTGAAATTCATGGAACTTCCTGTGGAGGTGATGGACTACTGTCTAGTACACTGGAAGATTGTTTGAGGGAGAGACAGAGAGTACTACCCTTTCATTATAGTTCACCAATCCACATCCCAGAAGAAGAAAATGATCACTGGCTCACTGCGTTTCAAGGCATCAGCATCAAGCCACCATGCGATAGTGACCTCTCTCCACGTTGCTATGAGCTTGACTCTATCTAGCATTCTAGCTCATGCCTCGCCGGTGATATGATCTGAGCCGTATATTTATGCATTCAGACATTCAGTACACTGGCTCTAGCTGCACAGGCTTTTATGTGCTCAATCTCCATAGAACAACATGATTATGTTGCTCATTAATCGGTGGAAGCAATAAGCTTATAAGCAAAACCTGCTTGTTTTTTTTCTTCACTACACCAATTTGCGTTATGCTCTTGTTGACCGGATACAGACATGCCAACATGTGAGGGGTGCATTGATCTGAAGCAATCCCCTGAGGCCCTGACCCTTTCTTACATTGCACGGAAGAGTATGGGATGACTGCCTTTTCTTTCATTTTTTTTTATCAATCGAGGCATCGAGTTGGCTGCATTCCAGGATGATCACGTAGCAGCAAATGTCCCCTCTTCAAGTACATTGTATTGTTCCCTCTTCCATGGATAGTAGTATCCTGTTTCTGCTCACAAGTCGCAACCGTCGAGAATTCATCGACAAATTTTGACCATTTCTGTCAAAATTCATGCGAGTCACAACTCGCTCTTCACTTCAGAATTCAGATATCTGTGTTCCAAACTTCCGATCGTGCGCACTGGTCCATAGACGCATATTGTGGACTAGGTCCAGGCAACCTAAGCAGTGAGATGCTCATCAGCGGATGGTGCAGAACACAAAGCGAGAAAAAAAAAAACAAGAACCAGACTGGGGAAAATTGGGTAGGTTGGGGCCATGCTGCTGACGTGGGCCAAGGTCTCGCGGCACTTTCCCCAACCAGCGAATCTGCTTGGATTTCAGTGCGCAACACAGGGCATTTCTGCATTTCTCACCGGATTTGCCGTCCGACCAGGATGCTGCAGTGCAGCTGAGCTAGTACTGAGCAAACACCCAGATTAGCCTGAACCTTAAGCCGTTGAAGGCTCCCAGGATTTCTACGCAGCAACAGAAAAAGAACGTAGAAATATAATGTCACATAATTTAAAAGGAAGAAAGTATGAATTACCTTCCGAACTATCGCGGTCGACCGAAATACCCTCCTGAACCGCAAAATCGAACATTCTTCACCTCCAACTATACAAACCGGACAAATTACCCCCCTCGACCCAAATCCGCGGTGGTTTTGATCTACGTGGCGTACGCGTGGCAATTCCGTCAGCACTCTATTTATAAAAAAGTGGTGGGGTCCACCTGTCATACTTTCTCATATCTCTCTCCTCTCTCTCTCACTCTCTGTCTCTCTCACTCATCCTCTCTCTTGCGGGCAGGTCAGGCGGCAGCGGCGGCGTGGGATGGGTGGTGGGCAGGGGCAGGTAGGCGGGCGGTCGGTGCGGATGGTGGCGCTCATGGCGGCGCTGTGGCCAGAGGCGGCAGCGAGGCGGGGGAGGGGGTGGGGCGGCGCAGGCGCAGGGGCACGTGAACGGGTGGCGGGCCGTCGCCTCCGCTCCTCTACTCTCCACCTAGGTGCTGGGCGCGGCGGAGGGGGTCATGGAGGGGCTCGTCCGCGTAGGGATCCGTGGCATGTTCGCGCTCTGACTCGCCAAGGAGAACCACCCCCGTGCCGTCGCCGCCTCAGCTGCCCGCCACCGCCACCAGCGCCCACCTCTGTCTCAGCCGCCCGTCGCCAGCGCCCGCTCCGCCTCCGCCTCAGCCGCCTGCCGCCGCCGCTAGCGCCCGCCTCCGTCTCAGCCGCCCTCGCCCGACCGCTCCCATTGGTGCTGCCGTGCTGGTGAGGGGGGGAGGGAGAGGGAGAGGGAGAGATTGGGATAGAGGTAGAGTAGAGAGAGATAGAGAGGGAGGGAAATGACAGGTGGGCCCCTCAATTTTTTTATTAAAAGAATTGCTGATTGGATTGCCACGTAGGACGAAAACCACCGCGGTTTGAGCTGGGGGGTTATTTGTCCGGTTTGCATAGTTGGGGGTGAAGGATGTTCAGTTTTGTAATTCAGGGGGGTATTTCAGTCGACCGCAATAGTTCGGGAGGGGGGTAATTCTGTCGACGTTTGATAGTCACGACTAAGGTATTTGGATGGTATGGGGATCGTTGGAACCAGGGTATATGCGAGATTGAGGTAAAAGAGATGGAGACAGAGATTTTTATACAGGTTCAGACCCCTTATCTGATAGGTAATAGCCCTACATCCTGTTTTATATAGGATTGATATAGAAAACCACATAGTACAATAATTGGGATAACCCATCTAGCCGTCATTGACTTGGCGACATGAACGTCAACTCGTAGTCGATGATAGGGTAGTCTTCCTCCTCGAGTATAAACTCGTTGAGATCAGAGATGACGCTAGATCCCTCTTGCCGGTTCCCATAGGCACTGGATGGAGTATGGCTAGGCTAACCTCTGATGTCGATATCCGGCGACGTGTATTGTCTTGTGGCTTTGTGGCTTTTTGGTGGGTGTGTCCCCTCTCCTCCTAGGGGGCCTGTATTTATACCCATAAATGCCCCCTTGTACAAGTAAGACCAGGGAGATAAATATGGATACGATCTGAGTAGTCCTTGTCGTTTCCGTATAGAACTCTATTTGTCCTTCATTATCCGGAACTCTTTCTATATACAAGGTATGTTTCCGTATAAGACTTGGTATATGGTGGGCCCTGCCGAATTTAGTCGATTACTATTGGGTATGTGGTATCCATAACCCTGACAAATTCGTACTTTTTCCAATTTAAAATCATATATGGTTTTTAAAACACATGAACACTAGAGTGTTGGATGTTTCATATAATTGAAACTCATGATATTTTAAGAACTCACGTGTGGAAGAGAGAGATTAAAGAGGGAAAGAGGGTTTGCATTGGACTTAGCAAAGGAAAATAAACTAAGAGGTTTAAGCTCATGTTAAAACTCCTATAGAGCGAGGGTATAGAAAAGTAATCTTGCACTCCGAAATTTTTCATAAGTATGCTGATCCTCTAAAAATCATATGTTTTTTCTATGTCCCAATGGAGATCTAAATAGTTTTTTTAAAGGAAATTAATGGAGCATTTTGATTCTCTACTGTTCGCTCCAATGGACAATATCCTGCTAGCCATTACGAGTATTCTTTACTTTTTTCCACAACAAAATGTAGTAGCAGAACTAATTGCCTAGATAGCATATGCCATTTTGGCCTTTACTTTGGCTAAAGTTATTCTCTTCGATGGACTAAACAAGTCCAATGTACCAAACAATTATGAGATAGCCTCATTATCTTCATTAACTATAACCCCTCCAAAAACAAAGACCAAAGAGAGGCTTGGTCAGTTAGTTGGCACGAAAGGGTAAGCGAATTTGGATTCTTTGTGGATCAGATCCGATAACCCGGCTTCATCATTTCTTTTTATATTATGTGTGTGTATAGACACACACACTCCATCCGTCCCATAATATAAGAGATTTTGAGTTTTTGATTATATTGTTTGACCGCTTGTCTTATTTAAAAAATTTGTACAAATATAAAAAACGAAAAGTGGTGCTTAAAGTACTTTGGATAATAAAGTAAGTAAAAAAATAAATAATAATTCTAATTTTTTTAATAAGACGAGTAGTTAAACAGTGTGAGTAAAAAACTTAAAATTCTTATATTATGGAACGGATGGAGTATATATTTAGAGAGAGAGAGAAGCCACCACATGATCATCTGACTGACGACATGAGTCTTGCCCTGGGGTCCAAGGAATCCACCGACAGCAGTCCACCGACAGCTCGCCCAGATCTTGATTTGTTTATCACCTCGCTCATCAACTCACCAAATTAGCATACTTATATTATCACTACTACTAGTAGTAGTATGGAGGAGTATTATTGTTTCTCTTTCTCGCTGATTAGTCCCCGTCTAGCCAAGGCGAGAAGTAATTAAAACACCGTGTGAGAGGGTGACCTCTCACCAATTAAGGTGTGCGTCCACGCATCCAAGCATTTAATCGTGTGCTATTTTTTCCCAACCACTGCTGCTCGCCGTGTCACGCATCGCATGACATAAAACCGTATAGCTTGATCACTCTTCACAGTACGAAGTCTTTTATTTGTGCTACTTGTATGTAGTACTGTGTCAATAATTAAAGTAGTGTATTATTCAGTGTGGCGCCTTAAAAATGTTACTCTCTTCATCTACTTTTGATTATCATATTTCATCTTGACACACAGATCAAGTATAAGTAATTCTACTTATCATCCATTTAAACATACTACTAGTTATTCCTCGTAAACAAGCGATTTATTAAAATTTACATTTCTCGATGCCCATGCAACCAATCTTGTGTGGAAGAATGGAGAGTCACACATTAAATCCGAGAAAGCCATTAAGAGAATAGGTTGTTGGATTGAAATATGACTATCAAAAATAAAATTTTTAGATTTGAAAATATAACTATCAAAAATAGATGAAGGGAGTATCTTTTTTTGCAGGGGAATAGTATTAGTACAATGCTAGAGCTCACTCACAGACTCACTGACCATTAAAGTATGTGGTGGTTATGGATTTTAAAACAACCATCTGATATTGGCTGGGCGATTGTGGTAGACGCCCTAGATAGGAGGAATCACAACTTGACTAGAATACAATGATACGGCAGATAATGTATGTCCTACTAGTATGCAGGGGTTCAAATTAAAGAAAAACTGATGATTCTTGCATATAAAAAAAGGAAAGGAACAAACATAGATTATGGGGCATCATGCATCACGCTCTACTATGTCTAAGCCCTGAATTTCACATTTCCTTGACTTGATGATTTCATCTTTTATTCCTCCATCCTCCAATCCCACCAACTCTGTGCAACCTGATTGAAGTATAAAACTGAGTGGCACATACATTTTAAATCACTAATACAGGCAATACCAGTTAACAACCACACCATAATCGTTTGCTTCAAGCCTTGAGCAACGGTAACTGCTTTGCAAAGGAAAGGCACGGAGACAAGTTAATGCTGTCGCTTTCTTGCATTATTGGGACCTATATATCTTCTTTGTCACGTACAGTTTGATAATGTACAAACAACTTTGCATCCCAGATCTACCAAAGTTAACACTCCTAACAAAGGCCTACTACTACTCTTCTACTGAGTATATCACCTGATAATGCCCAAACGTCCCACTACTACTCCCACTTTACAACAGTATAAACAAACACAACTTCCGTAAGATCTAAACACCGTTTTCTTTTTTCTGTTTCTTATTCCGCCCAGACACAAAAGTGCACCCCACTGGGTAAGTGCAACCCTGCAACTACCTACCCCAACCCCAACGCATCACCCCCTACTGTGAATCGGATGCTTATCAATGACATTTGTCGAATTTTCTCTTGTAATATAAGAACATGATGCATTCCATCTAATTCAGTATTTTATATTTTATAAGATGGGAAGTAGCTATTCCTCAATCACGCCCCGTAAAGAGCAGCAGTAGCGTACTCCTAGAGCCGTAGAGGGGCTAGTACCGGCAGGCACCAGCACCGGCGCCCGCCGACGCCCACAAGCCCAGCCACAGGTGAAGTGGAGTGGCCACCCCACCCCTCTCTCTCCAGCGTCTCCAGCGCGGCCGCACCACCAACCGATAGCGGAGCGGCAACAACAAAACGAAGCCGAAACGAAAAGACGGGGGGCGACGAGGCGAGCGCGAGAAAGAGAAAGAGAGCAACGCCCCAACCACCGCCCCCTCTCCCGGGCCAGATCCCTCCACCCCATCGCACGCCACAACATAACATAACACCATCCCACAGACGCCTCCTCCCCTCCCATCCCACATCCCACCTACACTCCGCTGCGCAGCCAGCTTCGCTCGCCCGCTGCCTCACTCACTCTCGGGTGAGCGCGGCCACGCTGCCGGCGACGAGGTAGGAGGAGGGCAAGATGTTCGGGCGGGACCCGTGGGGCGGGCCACTGGAGATCTCGAATGCGGACTCGGCGACGGACGACGACCGGAGCAGGGACCTGGACAGGGGGGCGCTGATGCGGCAGCTGGACGAGACGCAGCAGAGCTGGCTCCTGGCCGGGCCGGGCGACCAGGCCGGCAAGAAGAAGAAGAAGTACGTCGACCTCGGCTGCATGGTCCTCGACCGCAAGATCTTCATGTGGACCGTCGGCACCATCCTCGGCGTCGGCCTCTTCATCGGCTTCGTCATGATGATCGTCAAGCTCGTCCCCCACAAGCACCCCCCTCCTCCTCCCCCCGACCAGTACACCCAGGCCCTCCACAAGGCCCTCATGTTCTTCAACGCGCAACGATGTAAGTTTTTTCACTCCTTTCCTCCCTCCGTGTCCATCTCTGTCTGCATCAGAAGAAGAGGAGGAAAAAATTTCAGAATTCAGATCCGGTTTTGCACGGCAATGGCGTGCGAAAAAGACGGGCACTTGCAGCTGTCTCTCCCCTGTCTTGGAGTGGCCTCTGCTGCCTCACTCTGTTTCTACATTTAGCATGTCTTTGTTACTAAAAGATCTGGTCATTTGCACTAAATTACCCTCACATATATTCTCTCCACGCATGTTTAACTCAGATCACGGTCCACGTGCAATAAACTACTGTCAAAATAACTTTTTTTCCTCGCTCCTGGATCTTGAAAGAGGATGAACAAAAGTCACTGAATTCGAATTCATTTAAGCAAATTCTGCTCACCTTCTGACGATGTATCGTTCTGAATGTCAGCTGGTCCGCTGCCGAAGCATAACGGCGTCAGCTGGAGGGGGAATTCTTGCATGAAGGATGGCCTCTCCGACAGCACCGTCCGGAAGAGCTTGGTCGGAGGCTTCTACGACGCAGGAGACGCCATCAAGTTCAACTACCCCATGGCCTGGTCCATGACCATGCTCAGCTGGAGTGTGATCGAGTACAAGGCCAAGTATGAGGCGATCGGTGAGCTCGACCATGTCAAGGAGCTGATCAAGTGGGGCACAGATTACCTCCTCAAGACCTTCAATTCATCCGCCGATACCATCGACCGGATCGTCGCGCAGGTTGGTAGAGCCGATCATCTGTTAATCCTGAGTTTTCACTTTCCTGTTCCAAGAAATAAGGCGTCAGATCCACTCAAATATGTAGAGTAAACTTCACAGCAGGTTTTCTAAATCATTGGTATCATATGAACTTCTTATTGCAGGTGGGTGTAGGTGACACCTCAAAAGGTGGTGCCCAACCTAATGACCACTACTGCTGGATGAGGCCAGAGGATATCGATTACCCCAGACCTGTCACTGAGTGCCACTCTTGCTCAGATCTTGCTTCTGAAATGGCTGCTGCCCTTGCTGCAGCTTCCATAGTGTTCAAGGACAGCAAGACTTACTCTGACAAGCTCGTGCGTGGCGCAAAGGCCCTGTACAAGTTCGGTAGGCTGCAGCGTGGGAGATACAGCCCCAATGGTTCTGATCAAGCAATTTTCTACAATTCCACCAGTTACTGGGATGAGTTTGTGTGGGGTGGTGCGTGGATGTACTTTGCCACAGGGAACAATACATACCTATCGGTTGCAACAGCTCCGGGGATGGCAAAGCATGCTGGAGCATACTGGCTCGATAGTCCGAATTATGGAGTTTTTACCTGGGATGACAAGCTTCCAGGAGCTCAGGTTAGCATACTTCACACCTCTGTGCTCAGTGCACTGGTTAGCTAGAACCACATTGCAGTTAGTGTAAAATGACAGAAGAAGGATAAGGTAATCTGAATGAGAAAATATACAAGTGTTTCAGAAGGTGCAGGAATTAACCAAAAATGATTTGCATAGAGAAGGGCGGTTAATGGTATACTTCAATACTGCAGCGATACTGTGATAGTGATCCACCTCTAACATTGTTTCTACTTTATTCAGGTTCTTCTGAGCAGGTTGCGGCTTTTCCTAAGTCCTGGATATCCTTACGAAGAAATACTGAGAACATTTCACAACCAAACAGACAATGTTATGTGCTCGTATCTGCCGATGTACAATTCATTCAACTTTACCAAAGGTCGGTGCTGTTCCCCCTTTGCCTCTCTTTTTTTCTCTCTAGCCACAAATGGAAGTTAAACAATGGGAGTTTTGCAGGAGGAATGATACAGCTCAACCACGGAAGGCCTCAGCCACTTCAGTATGTTGTCAATGCGGCTTTCCTTGCCTCTCTATACAGTGATTACCTGGATGCTGCAGATACACCTGGGTGGTATTGTGGACCTACTTTCTACACTACAGAAGTCCTCCGCAAATTTGCAAGGTCACAGGTAAGGTTTTGTTGCCCATGCTCTTGAAGTAGTCAAAGCTACATTAGCACAGTTCGGTGAATTTGACACCCCAAACCCTTCAATTTGCAGCTCGATTATGTCCTAGGTAAGAACCCACTGAAGATGAGCTACGTTGTGGGTTTTGGAAACAAGTACCCCAAGCGCGCTCATCACAGAGGTGCATCAATCCCTCATAATGGTGTCAAATATGGATGCAAAGGAGGCTTTAAATGGAGGGAGACTAAGAAGCCAAATCCTAATATCCTTATTGGAGCACTGGTTGCTGGCCCTGATAGGCATGATGGCTTCAAAGATGTCCGTACAAACTACAATTACACGGAGCCTACTCTTGCAGCAAATGCTGGCCTGGTGGCAGCCTTGATTTCCCTAACTAACGTTCACGTCAAAAGTGGAATCGATAAGAACACCATCTTCTCTGCAGTTCCTCCGATGTTTCCAACTCCCCCACCTCCACCATCAGCTTGGAAACCATGAAGAGTCAGATCGCTGAATATTTCTTGAGCATCAAACGGAGGGAACGACAGATGTTTGTTTGGTACAGCAAAGGACACATACAGAAAGCAGACAACATAAGCTTACAGAGCCTCTATTTTCTGTATCAGTATGACAGATCGGTATAAATTCATCTGTCAACAATAGACCGGGATGTTGTGTGCACCTTGTGAAACTAATTTTTGGGGTCCTTGTTGTTATTCGTTCAGAGCTCATGTGTGAAGTTCTTTTTGTAGAAATGGAACCTTTATAAACCGTTTTATAGGAGTGACTTTATCATCATACTAAAGGATTTGTGTAACCTTTATACAGCTTTCTTGATTCCATTTTTATCTCTTTGCCTTACATTTCAGCCACACTTCAGGGGCATGTTCACTAAATTCTCATCATATCCAATGTGTGTGTTTATTTTAGTGTCTGCGGTGGGGGATGAGTTGGGCAGACTCTACAGCATGGCAGAAGAAGCATATATCTTTATGCCTAATAAAATTGTCATAAACTGACCTCTTTATATAGTTACACTTAAAAAATTAATCCCTTGCGTTGGTGCACCAATAATTATACAAATAAAAACTAAGAACTCCACTGACTGTCAACTCTGAGAAATTTAAAAAAAAACACATGTCTAAGGGGCATAACATATTTGTCATGAAGCACATGATGAGATCTTACAAACAAAGCAACTGGGGTAGAAAAGGAATAACAATGATGATATACAGATGGTTTCTGGTTAGATAACAGGAAACAGCAATTTAAATTTTGTGAAGCTGTAAACTGCATCAAATGATAATGGCAAAGAAAGACCAAATCTGATTTATTATGGCATATTGGCATAGCAGTGTCACGCTGAAAACTACATGATCCCACAATGCATGGTACAGAAATAAAAGGAAGGATCTAGCAGATAACAATAGGCAAGCTCGTTGCATAATAATCATTCCAACGTCAATCATGAGCAAGAACCCCAGATATTGCTTACCTTCCGCGCAACATTCTGCCTCGGATGATCTACTATATTGGTGGCATGTTGGGCTTCAACCTCATGCCTTTCCACGGTACCAGCAACAAGTCTTCGGCAATGATCTTTCAGCAAAGCAAGTTGCCAGGGCACTCCCATGGACAGTCTTCCTCAGTTCAAACATGTATCAGCATGTACTCCGTAGACATCTTAATAAAGAATTCTTTGCTTGGTATACAAGCATCTCACATCCGAGTGGACAACAAGTCTGCATTGGCTCAATATTGCAGCTAGATTATCTTGTGACTGATCGCATTATGGGCTTCATTCGCAATACCTGTTGAAATCTCTCCTTGATGCCAGCATCAATAGACTGACATAGCTCTGCCGGCAAAGCCTCCTCATGCGCCTTCTCAATTTGATCTTTCACAAGCTTGTATGTGTGCTCCCTGGGAAGATGCCCACTTTCTGCCATTTCGATAATGAACTGCCTTGCCTCACTAATCCGTCCACTCTCACACAAAGAGTGGATGATAGGCGTATATGTGCTCGATGTCGCTCCCCCATGCCCCCTCGCCACCATCTCCCTCATCCACTTAACAGCCTTGTCCACCTCGTTCACAACGCTATAATACCTCACAAAGGAATTGTAAGTCACCCTGTTTGGTGAGCATCCCTTCCTTAGCATTTCATCAAACACCTCGTGCGCACGCTTGACACGGTATGTCTTGCATAGGCCATTGATCAAACAGTTGTAGGTCACGACATCCGGCTCAAGCCCTTTCTCCCCCATCCTCCGGAACAGCCTCCCTGCCTCGTAGATCCTCCTCCTCGCCGCTTTCCGGCAGCCCGTCTCCACTCCGATCCGGCAGTACGAGGAGATGAGCACCGTGTAGGTGTAGGAATCAGGGCTGCAGCGCGCGCCGGGGCGCTCCATCTGGTCGAGCAGGAACCTGGCGTCCTTGAAGCAGCCGTTCCGGCACAGCGCGGCGAGCAGAGTGTTGTAGCACTGCGCGTCGGGGGAGCAGTGGAACTGGCGCGCGCGGTGGAAGGCGGCGAGCGCGTGGCGCGGGAGGCCCTCCTCGCCGAGCGCGCGTATGACGTCGGTGAGCGCGGCCGTGGAGACGAGCGGCGCGTGGTCGCGGAGGAGGCGGAAAAGCGCCGGGAGCGCGCGCGCGCGGGCGAGGGAGAGCGCGGCGGCGCGGAGCGGGGGCCCGGTGAGATGCGCGGGGCGGCGCGGGTTGGCGTCGGAGTGGGACCAGGAGAGGAAGGCGAGGGTGAGGGCGGCGGCGAGGCGGCGGGTGGGGGCGGAGGACGGGGAGGGGAAGGGGCGCTGCGGGCAGAGGCGGCGCGAGGAGCGCGGGAGGAGGAGGCGCGGGATGGCGGCGAGCGCGGCGGCGATGGTGGGCGGGGAGAAGCCGCGGAAGGCCGGGGAGGGGCGGAGCGTGGCGTCGAAGCGGCGGCGCTGGAGGAGCGCGACCAGGAGCTGGGGCACGAGGCGGGACGGCGACGACATTGGTGAGTTCCTTTCTTCCCTTTCCCAACTTTAATGCTCTCTCAGTTTTCCACACTCCCAATTCAAAAGCGGCTAAACATTACGTTTTCCTTTTAAAAAAAATCTATAGAAAAATTATTTTAAAAAATATATTAATTTATTCGATAATCCTTATACACGGGCACACGATGAGAGAGAAAAATATCGAGCGTCCGCGTGTCTCATTCCACGTCGCTCGGACTCTCCGCGCGCTCCTTCGCTCGTGTCGCCTTATCTCCCCCGTCGGCGCCACCTCTTCTCCTATGAGCTCCCTCGTCCGCGCCGCCTCCTCTCTCCTATCAACCTCGCCCGCGTCGCCTTCCCGTTGGATCCGCCGCTACTTTTCGTCTTCCTCGGCGGCTTCGTCCCCATGGTGGCGGCGGTAGTGGAGGAGGCTCGCTGACTCCCTCTCTCTCCCAGGAGCACTCCCTCCGCATCTCTACCACCCTCCCTCTTCTCCTCATCCAGATCCGGTGATGGGGGCAGTGGAGAAGACCGATGCAGGCAACCCTGTGTTCATCGGAGAGGAGAAAGATGCAGTCCATATTAGGTTCTGTGTTTTCTTGTGTGTTTCATTTAGCGTACTCGTGATGTTCTTTGTGTTTGGATCAAATGTTGCACTAGATATTTTGACAGTGGTCCATATTTATATTTTCGACACGTGGGTTTTGTTGATGTTTTAATGGTTCAAAAGCAATGTTTCAGCTAGTGTACTCATGATGTTTCTTTGTGTGTGGATTAAATATTGCAGTGGATTTTAGATACTAGTGTTTAATATTTTTTATCTTGATGTACACATTGCTTGTTTTGATGTACACGGGATTTAAGTGTTTCAATGGCTTAAATCGTTTTGTTGTATACGTTGGACCGAATTGTTTCATCTAGCGATCTCACCGTGTTTCACTTTTTTTTTAGAATTGAAATATTCTTTCGCTAAATACTGAAACAATATTTATATAAAGGGTGAAACGACACTATTCTTTAAGAACTGAAACATTTTTTTGCTAAGTACTGAAACATTGTTTTTATAAAGGGTGAAATAGTGCCCTTTTTAAAAAAAAAAATCGGGCGCCTGATTTGTAGGCGCCTCCTAATTTATTTTCAAAAACTCTTTAACTAATTTCAATAATAATAATAAACTAACTTAGTACGAGATGTGTCCTATCCAACATCACGATTCTAGACAATCTCTAAAAAAACTTAATACAGTTGTACTATCTAAATTTATATATTTTGAAATGGAGAAAATACTAATTAATCAAGCACCAAACTTTTACATGCTAAGAGAAAAGATTTATCCATATCAACCAAACTTTTAAATGCTAAGAGAAAAGACTTGTCCATATCAGCACGACAACATCCTCTACCTTCAAAATCAAAGTGACTTTGCAAAGTGAGCTTAGCTCAACTAGTTAGGTTCCTTGTGATGGAACTAGTTTATATGGGTTAAGTTCTAAACTTGACACGGGTGCTCGTATTTACGGCTAATTGTTCTTTCAGCGTTAGGCGATGTATATCTTGTATAGCCGCCATCCGGCCCACCCAGAGTATTACATAGGTGCTCATATGGGTAGGGTGTGCGCGTTCATAGGGATGAATGTGCCGGCCCACGCAGAGTATTCTGAGGGTGCTCATATAAGTAGTGCGTGCGCGTGCGTGTGCGTGCGTGTGTTTAGAGCATGGACAACAGTTTCCCGATACTCTTCCCGATACCAGTTTTGAGGAGTTTTCTCTACTTACTTAAAAAAATTCGTAGTGGTGGTGGTGAGTCCTGATCAATCGAACGGCTGACATCTGTTTTAGGATCCTCCCATACGATCCAACGCACCAGCCTGCTCCCCATCCTTCTGCGCTCGCATCGCCCGCAACCACCAGTCCGCATCCGTCGCCTCACGCCTTGCGCCATCCTCCCCCTTGCTCACGCCCGCTCGCCGTCTCGTCCTCGCCGTCCTCGGTCGCGCCAGCATTGTCAACGCCATCGATCCTCCCCGACGCCCTCTCCGTCCTCCTCGCCGCCGCCATCGCCGTCCTTCCCCACAAGCATGGACGCCGTTGATCCTTCCCACCTCCCCGTCCTCGGTCGCGCAAGTGACGCCACCGCCGCCTCAACGCCGCTCCCGGATCAATCCTCTCCCCTCGCGGCGCTCCCCTCACGCTTCTCCCTCCTCCGCCTGCACCCCCGTCGATCCCCTCGCACTTCACCGCCCCCATCGTCTCTCGCCTCACCGGTATCCTCCGTCACAAGAGGGCTCAGGGCGACCCCAGCGGCGCATGAGGGTGAGGGCACACAACGACCGGGGCCACCGGAAGCCAATCTCGTCCGCACCACCCCATTATGCGAGTCGTTCGCCTTCTCCACCCCGCCCCTGATCTCCGCCGCCTTTTCTCCCGCCTCGCAGGTATCCTCCGACACAAGAGGGCTGAGGGTGAGCATGGCGGCGCATGGCGTGCTGAGGGTGAGTGCAGCTGACGACGGCACATGACGACCCCATCCGGCTACACGGTATCTACCCCCAAACCCTAAAATTTTCCCATCTCTTTCTTCAAATCCATCTAGAAATTTTCAGATTGGGGAATTTGTCTTTGCCTGTGATATCTATACAATAACATGTTGTATACATGCTGGGATGCCTGAATGTATGGTTGCTGATGATGGAATCAGAAAATGGTAAGTTCTTCAGTATTTTCAAATGCGAATGCTATTTTAGAATTTGAGAATGTTGGTTCATGATGACAACAGCTCTGTACATGGACATTCTGCAGGTAGAGAAGCTTTTCTTGATGGAAGCATTTTAAGACTTGTACTACACCAGACGTGCCCCCTTGAGAAACAAAGGTTAGTATTCTTCTATCGAGTTTTTTTAGATTGTAGCAAATAGAGATTTTGTTAATTTTTAATCAACTGTGAAGGTAAACTGTTTTCCATAATTCAGGTAGTGCTTTTTTGGGAATGCCATCAGGGGCAAGGATCTGAGTGTAGTCAAAATCCTTCAAATTTGGTAAAAGTTACCACTTTCTGAATTTCATGCAAGGACTGACTTTTGAAAATTTGACTCTATATTATTGTTCTATAATTTGTTTATAAAACTAATGCAGTAATGCTATAGGAATGATGGGACCCTAGGAGTTAATGGCATATATCATCGACACACTTGCATGGCTAGGGGAATCGCAACTCAGGTGCTTACCGAGGATCAACTGTCCAGGATCCAGGATTTTTAGCATTTGTTTTTATTGAACGCTGAAACTACATTTCTCCTCGTGCCATCTAAAGGTAACCTCAAACCTAAATGGCTGGCCATGTATAATCTTAGGAATCTTTGTTTTTCGTTAGTGACTGCTTTGAACTATTTTAGAATAGATAATGGTGAAGGCTGTTGCTGTGGTACTTAGTCAAGGGTACCATTCTATACTGATTAATCAATGTAGTACCTCAAATGGTTCATTTAGTAAGTATATACGAATCCTAATTTTCCTTCTGAACCATCTATATAGTACCAGCTCTTTATCTATAAAATTTGAGACCATGGCAAAGTTAAATTGAAGTTTGATGATGATTAATATATTTTATGATGCTATTCTTGCCTTTTCTGCAACAACATTAAGGGGGTGGTGGCACGGAGAAGAATATATAAATATTTTATTTCAGGAAGACTGTAGCTAGATACTTGCTAGAAGAATTGTTTTCTGAATAATAGTGTTATAACTAATTTTTTTTTCACATGCATGCATCTATCACATTCTTTTTTTCAGTTATTGTTATAACTAATTCTATCAGTATTAGTTAAGAATAAAATATTAATACACTATGTGCCTCACTTGCATGATCAGATTTGCAGAGTGACTTCACCAAATATAAATATATTGATTTGTTCATATATGTACACATACGTAGAATCTATTTCAATCTATGTAACTGCCCTTATGTTGTCAAAATATCCAGCGTAATTGTCCAACTGATCTGTTCCTGTATGTTGACCAATAAGATCTAATGCTCATATCATCATTTCTGCGGTCATGGTTTTTCTTATTAGCTTGTTGTATTTTTAAATTTGTAAGCCTTGTTAATTTCTTTCCAAATTAATTAATAGCAGGTTGCTTCTTTGATTTGTAACCCAGGCTAGTTCTTTATTTAGAAAGAGCTAAACATCTATTATACAAGAGTATGTTGACGAATATACTATAAAAATGCAGTTTTCATTTTGCAGGTTTTAGTCCTTTTGATATCCTTCTGCTAAGGAAAATGGCAAGCAAAACATGTGGTGACGACAAACAAGTGAACTCGTGGCAGGAATTTTTTTGATGAAATTTAACATTGATTAGAACAATTTGT
The DNA here is from genome assembly GCA_000338895.3 of Oryza meridionalis. Lineage (NCBI taxonomy): Eukaryota > Viridiplantae > Streptophyta > Magnoliopsida > Poales > Poaceae > Oryza > Oryza meridionalis. Next base: position 34,402,421 of record CM002526.2, on the reverse strand, counting down.
ATGCAAATTATGCGGCACAAATTAGCATATATATATCATGAGTTACGTTGTATATTTGATACATATAACCATTGACTGTACGGAGTGGGAGTGGGATCCACCTAAAGTTAAAAAACAGGAGCTTGCCGTTCATGTATTCATACTATTTTCCAGCTATAAAAGTAGATATATATTTCATGCTTAAACTTTTTTTTCAAGTACATTTTTATTAAACAAATTATCTACTTATTACTTCACTGTCATGGCATTGACTTAAATTTTAGCTATATGGGATTGTGAGTGATTAAAACAAGTGAATTTAATTGATATATATGTTTTGCCGTCGCACCGCACGGGCACCCAACTAGTGTTGGAAAAAATCGCTCCAACAGTAGACCTAAATCACCCCTAAAAGCTTGGCGTTTCCAAACCCGCATATTTCGTTCTCGACTTGTAGGGAAGAGACTCAGCGCCCAATCCTTTGACCGCATGCACTTCGCGCGCGCTGGGTGAAAATTTCCCTACCAGGTTCTTCTTTGTGCGTTCGTCCACCTGTGAGTCAATCCATCACGCCAGCAGCCTCATCTTCCCCGCAGCTATCTGGGAAAGCAGCCATGGCTCCCCCAAGCTTCCCCAGCGTCGACATTTTTTTCTCAGCGGCGGCGCCAGACCCATCTCCACCCCAATTGGGCGGACCTTCGTCGGCGCTCCCCCAGCACCACCACCGACTCGAATCGGCCGTCGCCCCGATTCACCTCCAATCGTCCCTCGACCCTACCGCGTCCTGCAGCACAGCCTGTCCATCGCGTCAGACTGGCGCTGCGCTCCCCCCGGTAATGTGCAGGCGACAAAGGCCCCATGCGATGCCGGAGGTGCCCAGTCGCTGGCCTTCATCGAATCATCGTGCACCTCGGTCGGAGTCGATTTCTGATTGTTGCTGCTGCTCAAAACTGGAGCTTGCTATTGCTGAGAACTGCTTGGTGGTGGTACTGGAAATTTGTTGTTTGCTGGCTAATGAAAACTGTTGTTCTTTGCCGCTAAAAACTGCTGCTTGCTAGTACTGAAAAGTACTATTGCAGCTGCTGAAATATCTTGCTGCTTGCTGCTGAAAACTTCATGTTGTTAACACCATTCACACTAAAAAAGCTGAAATTTTTTTTCTGGGCTGAAACCCCCATTGTTGATGATTGCAGAACCAATATTTTTCCATGTAAAATACAGGAGATCGTGGTAATAATCAAGTGAAATATCATTTTGGGACAAATACTCAGATTGTAGCTGAAGCCAATAGAAACATTGTTCGCTGCTTCAACTGTCAGTTATGATGTCAAAGAGATTGACCACTGAATGTCCTGAAAGGAGCCGTGAGGAGGACAACTTGCGCGAGCGTGAGTGGAGGAGAGGAATGACGATTCTGTTGGTAGTTGTCGATGTGGCCCACTTTTTTTGTTTTGGGATTATATTTTGGGAATCTCTTATAGATAAAGCTATACTCATACCTTAAATTCTTTTTAGAGATTAAAAAAAATGATTTAGGGGATTGAATTTTGGGTGGCTGCTGGTGATGCTCTATAGAGGTAAATGTGTATACGCTCACCTATGAATGCATACGCCCGTTCATAATGACTTTATCATTAAGACTAGCAAAAGTGCCCATGCGTTGCACTGAGTGATTACAGAGTGTGTATATTGATCAAAAGTATTATTTGGTTTAGCAAAAGTGCCACTGCGTTGCAACGGCAAGCGTTCAGATCAGAAAAATATGCAATTAATTAAAATACAAATTCGCTGAAATATTTGGTATTTTTAAGTAGGTATGTGTATAATTAAATAAATTTACAAGTAAAGCAAGTGTGAGAAATAAAATGACATGGTTAAATTTAATTTTTTTAAATTCTCCATGATTAGTTACGCCTTTTGAAATTTTATTGGAATTTTCAGAGCTTAATTACTAATTTTAATAATACAAACATCATTTAACAATTATTTAATTAAAAAAAAGAAAGAAACTACTTCCTTTTAGGTTTGCTTCGAATTAAACATATTCAATAACTATAATTATAGTTATTGTTATAATGCTTCGAAGAAATGAAGTACCAAAAATAAACTTCTTCTATTTTTCTTCGGCCCAAGGGATCTAAAATAGACTTATTTCCGTCCCTTGCCGGTCGGGCCACGGCCTTATGAAAACCCTAACCCTCCCCCACCCAGCCGAGCCGGCCGCCTCCCCACTCACGACGCCGCCTGTCACGCCCAGAAATTTAACCCAAATTTCCAGACTATTTTGCGTATTAAATCCCTGTCCAGGACCAGCCAGGGTACACAAAACGACAAGTGTAAAATACTTACAGAAGAGGCACTTAGTCCTCACACCGAAACAAAAGCAGCAGCAGCGGAAAAAGAGACGATCCTAGCGGGGCTTCAGCTCCACTCCACAGGCAAAACTCAACTGGGGTCTGAGCCTTGGTCTTCTAACTTCGTCTTCAGCTCAGAAGCACTACACTTCTGAAAAGGGGGAAAATAATAGCAAGGCTGAGTACAACCACCGTACTCAGCAAGCCACACCAATGATGCAGATGTGCAAGGGGATATAAGGAGGGGTTTGAGGCTATTTGCATAAAGGCGGTTGTAAAACATTTTATGGAGCAAAGCAATAAAACTGTTGAGTAATTAGAGTAACATTAAATCTCCACTGATCAACGCTACACCACGTTGAACAGGCCCAACCAACCCACCTGAACTACAGTGTATTGGGTCGATTTATTAAGATGGGACTAATCACGGTGAATCTGGTCGACCGCCCATAACCGCGGGCACGGCTATTCGAATAGTTTTACTCTGATCAGAGGTGTACAACTGTACCCACAAGACACAGCCCCACGACACGTTACCGTGTGCCGACATGCCACCACGACATACCGGAAAGAGGCCGTGACAGGACCCTTTGCATAACCCCCTCTAGCCAAGCACACCACACCTCAGGTTTCACCCCCGTCCCCAGCGGGCAACGGGCAGTCCCCTCTCGTGCCTAGGTGAATCCGGAAGCGACAGAGGCCGTCGCAGGGCCCGCCCCGCTCCATCACGCCCACCCTTGCCTGGATGCGTCAGCTAGAGGAAAGCTACACTACAAGCCCAGCCGTTGCCCACGCTGGCTTGTGGTAAGCACGATAAATTCTTCCAGGGTTTCCCGCGAACCGGTCCTTAATTGCCATGGGTGCGACTAGCAAAACCATGCACCCACAGCCCACCATTCAGTCGTATTTTAGTTGGATAATTACGACCATGAAACATGGCCAGATGTCTCGAGCACGCAGCTCATTCTGATACTAAAAAGGTCTAATATTGTAATTATCCCATCAACTGAGCTAGTGGTAATTAAGCATGGCTAAGCATAAAGTTCTAGCTAGGTCACATAAGTAACATGAGCTAGTCGATTTATTACCCAATGTTGACAAAGGACAGATATCAAGTAAACATGGCACAAGCAAACAGATAGGTAATACCCGGATCCCATGTAATTAGCAAGACATGCACTTTTATTTGCAAACGATAAAACATTTGTAAATTAGGATCAAAATGCTCAAGGGGAATGTGTGACTTACCTTGCTTCTTCAAAACAATCTTCCGGACTCTTTTCCTCGCGACCGCGGACTTCCGAAACGACGGATTCTACACGCTGGCACGCAAAACGAGGAAAAACTCTAATAAAAACCAAGGAAACAGTACATAAAAACTAAACAACCATGTAGAGCTCAATTTTAGATGAATTTTGCAAGTTGAATGGCTCAATTCAGAGTTCGAATGAATTAGATATGAATTTTAGAAGTTTTGAGCCATTTATATAAATTTCTAGAATTATCAATGATTTATTGCGCAACTATTAATTATTTTTACAAAGGAAAAGGACCGCCGCTGACGTCAGCAAGGGAAGCCGGCGCCGACAGGCGGGTCCCACACGTCAGCGGCACAAGGGGGAGGGTGCACGGTGGACCAAGTCCACACGCGGCCTCGGGCGCGCGTCCACCACGTGGACGGCCCAGATCGGCCTGAGCCAATCGGGCGGCCGAGGGGAGCGGCAGCCAGGGGCACAGGCGCGGCACGAAGCCGGCCCGACCGAGCCAAGGCGCGGCGGCGGCATGCAGCCACCGGCGGCAGCAGCCGGTGACGAGGAACGGCGGCGGGCGGCCGGAGGACAGCGGCGCGCACGGGGACGGCGACGCACCCCAAGAGGCGGAGGTCGGCAAGAAAGGGGAACGGGAAAAAAAAAGGAAGGGAGGAGAGGTCCTCACCGGAAGCGGCGGCCGGTGCGGAGGAAGATGACGGCGACGACGATTGCCCGATGGCGGCTTGCGAGGACGGAGGGCGGACGGGGTCGCCCTTGACCTTCAGAAGGAGAAGAGGGAGTTAGGGAGGGGAGGACCGATGCGGGGTGACCGGTAACGACGGTCGACCGCGACAATATGAGAAGGATCTCACCGACGACCGAGGAAGGAGGAGCTCCGGTGGATTTCCGGCGAAGAGGGGCGGCGGCCGAGGTCCTCCTCGTCCTTGTGGAGCTGAGGGAGGCAACGGCGCGGGTCGGCGTCGACCGAAGCGGCGGCGCGACGCGGCTGGAGTCGGCGGCGGCGGCGGAGAGAGGTGGTTCGCGTGGCTACGGCGCTACGGAGGTGGAGAGGGGAAAATAAGAGGCGGCCGGATTTCCCCTTGCGGTGGCGAAGCTGGCGGTGGCGGCGGCTCGGCGCGGCGACGGCTGTGGCGGCGGGAAACGGCGACCGGAGTTCGCCGGAGTGTGGCAGCACGTGGGTGCGGCGTGAGGAGAGCGAGGGAGGGTATGCCGGGCTCGGGAAAAATGGGGGAACGGACGAAGGGAGCACGGGGATGCTTTTTATAGGTTAGGGAAGGCGGGATCGAGCCCGGGAGAGGCGGCAACCGGCGACGGAGTGGGGCGGCATCGTGGCGGGTGTGGCGGCTCGGCGTGGCGTGGCGTCGATTCCCGCGGGGAGAGAGGGGGAGTGGGGCGGGATGTGGTCGCGAGGTGGAAGGGGACTCGGGTCCACGCCGGTTGGGACGAGGGGAGGCGCGGGATCGGCGGAGGGAGTGGGCGGCGTGGCCGACGGTTGGAGCTGGCCAGAGGTTGGGGATGACAGGTGGGGCCTCGGGTCCCACCTGTCGGGGAGAGAGAGGGGAAAACGGGCGAGGGAGGTAAAGCAGACTTGAGGGAGAGAGAGAGCCGAGCGGGCCGAGGGAGAAGGCCGGCCCGAGAGGGAGAGAAAAGGGGCGCGCGGGCCGCGGGAGAGAAGGGAGACTTGGGCCGAAAATGGCCCAAAGAGAGGAAGGGGAATTTTAATTGTTTTCTTTTTATTTTAATTGATGCAATGATCTTTGTGCTATTAAAACTATTTCTCGAGCTCCGAAAATTCACGGAAAATTCCGGAGAGTACATTAGGGCACAAAGAATATTACAAAATATTCCCGGCCAATGATTTTTAAAGGAATTTTTTTTTCCATATTTTCACTTGATTAAATTGATTAACTTTTTATTTAATTTCTAGGAAATACATTATTAAATGATTTTTAACCCCGAATGAAAATCGGGGCGCTACACCGCCTCTCCCCCTCCCCCTCTCCCCACCAGCGCCTCCCCTCCCCTCCCTTCGGTGGCGCCGCTCCCTCTCCCCATCTCCTGCCTCTCCCCATCCCCCAGCCGACCGCCTCTCCCACCACCGGTGCCGCTTCCCTTCCCTTTTCCCTCCCTTCTCGCCGGCACGGCGCGGCACCACCCTTCCCCCACGCTAGCGGCCGCGGCTTCCCCCACGGCGAGCGGCAGCGGCGCCCTTCCCCACGCTAGCGGCGGTGGCTCTCCTTCCCGTCTCGCCGGCACGGCGCAGCGACGGCGGGGTGCGGCGGAGACGGCGGCGATGGCCGTCCCTCCCCCTCTCCCTCTCCCTCTCCCCGTCGGCGTCGACGGTGACGACGGCGCCGGCTTCGTCCGAGGGTGGATCCATCGGCGGTGGCGGTCACCGTGGGCGGATCCGGCAGCGGCGCTCCCTCCGCCGCCTCTCTTCTCCCTTCGGCGGCGGTTTTTTTTTTTTTTGCAATTTTTTCTATCACTATTGCTAACCGAATCAGATTGTGTATAGATGAAAAACGGACGAAAATTAGATGTGGCGATCGGAAAAATATGAATATTTATATTAGTTATAGATTATAGATATTGATCCAATAAATTCTAGACCCACTTGTCAGTATAAACCTGTTTTTTTTTCTCAACCCTTACACACCCCGGTCAAGCTGTCTCTTGATCGGTTACTCCCTGTACAGCTAAGGCCCGTAAAAAATATCTGGCCCAGTCTGCTCATACGGCCCATATAGCCCAACTCCACCCTTCCGTTTCCCTTTTTGTACATATCCCCCGTTCGGGCAGACGCCCTCTTCCTCCGCACTATTTCCGTCCCCTTGCCCTCCCACACAATCGCCGAGTGTCCGAGACGCAGACGCCGCCGCCGCCGCCGCGCACCCATCGCCTCCTCCTCACATCGCACCCCCGAGCAGCCGCTTCCGCCGAATCCTCCGTCGCGCGCCGCCCCTTCCGCCCCGCTCTCCGCCGCTGCCCGTGCCGCAGGCGCGGGCGGACTCTCTCGGTAGGTAATCCTATCCCCCGATTTGCCCTAATTCCGACCGTTAAGTCGAATTCCGCCCCAGCTGATTCACCCCAGGGGCGCGTGTGGCCTTAGATTTGGCCTGAAATGGATCGGTTGTTGCCGTAGAAACCCTAGAGATTCGTGGGGGATTTTTGACTTGTTACCCTCTTCGGCGTGGACGAGTGGAGTGGAGTGGAGTGGGAGGACGGAGTGTTGAGATAGCTTTGCTCCTACGTGTGGGTGAAGATCTGAGAGGTTGAATCGGGTAGACACCTGATGTTCTGTATCTTTCTCGTCTGATATCAATGATAGATTGATAGTGGATTGGCGTTTCCTGCATTCAGAGTCTATAGTTTATCCTTTGTGGTTGATGGCTCTAATCATGGATCTTTTTTTTTTCTATTTGCTGCTTCGAGGCTTCAATCTGTTAGGAAAAAAAATCCATTGATGGTAAACTGTTGAAGAGTTGGATGATACAGCGTGACTTCCCTGGTTTACTGCTGAAATCTGCATATTGCACCAACATCCTTTTCTTTTTTCCGATAAGAGTTATTATGTTATCCTTTTTTTTCCCGATAAGAGTTACTATGTTTTATGGTGTGATGATTTACTCCTTGGTTTATATTTGAATAATGGACTAATCAATCTTATACAGAGCTGAGTTTCCCCCTCTTGCTCTATTGGCTTATTTGTTGTTTTATTACTATAAAGGGCTATAAATATTTGGTCACCCTTGGAATCATATATACTACACAATTTTAGGTATCTAGCACCTTCTGTGCATTCATCCATTTTGTACAAACTACTTACACATGCATCATTTTCTGTTTCAGATTGGGAGGCTAGCTGCTTACAATTGAGTCTTTGACTTGCTTTTGTTGTTGTCACAATGTCAGGCCTACTGAATGTATGTGCTTATCCTTACAACTGAAATATTGTGCTTTCACTTGATATCCCTATTTTCCGGTTCTATTTTTTAACTTGTTTTCTCTCTGACCAGTTCATTCATCAAATAGTTTATTTATGGTGATGCTTTACGTGGATAACGGGCAATAAATTCATCATTCATGAAATAGTTGTCCTCTGTTATAACATAATGTCGATTTATTTATATTTTTATACCCACATTAGTATTTGTTATGACTGAACTATTGCCCTCTTTCTGTATTTCTTTGCCATCCTTATGCTGGTTATGAGTTCAGATGCTTCATATGAATTTGAAGCTTGACAGTTCACATAAGAACCATGATGGTAGGAAACATTAGCATTTATTGCCTAATCAAGCTATGCATGCGCAGGCACTGCACAATATGAGCTATGTCTGTACTAGTGGGAATGCAGTTTGATTGGGCACTATTTATTCTTTTATGTTGTTGCTTAACCTAATATGGTTTTGCTTTTGAGTTTTGAAGATAATAGTGCTTCCATATGGCCTGCTTTATTCTTTGTTTTGATAACTTGATGTTTTTTTTTTTCCTGGCAGTCAAACCTGAACAATTCTGCATCAAACCTTCAAGACTCATCTGGAAGACCGTTTACAGCATCCTTTTCTGGTCAATCTGGATCAGTTCCAGGGGCGTTCCATCACTCTGGTGAGCATATAATAAAATAACTTGGTTAATTTGTTGGCACGATGCCACATTCATAATGCTAAACCTCCTTATCATTTTTCAAGGCTTGCACAACATCCATGCAAATTTTAATCTGCCAAATATGCCTGGATCGCTTGCTCAGAGGAATGCTGCCATGAGTGGCCTTCCATCCTCTGGGGTTCAACAGCCTGGAGGGAGCATTTCTGCAAGATTTGCTTCAAACAACCTTCCAGTTGGAATGTCTCAGGTTCTAATGATCATTCGTCAATATTGCGATTATATTGTTTATGCTGATGGCTTATGTAAACTAAGGTACAATGTTGCTGGTTGAAATGATTGCATAGTCTTGCCATGTTTCTGTTTTCGTTACAGCTTCCTCATGGGCATTCAGGAGTCAGTTCTAGAGTGAATGTTGGCGGAGGTCCAGCATTTAGTAGTAGCTTGAATATTGGAGGTACCATTCAAGGCTTATCCTCAAACTTGGGTGCTGGTGGTAGTCGGAATTCTGTTCCTGGGATGTCAGTATCTCCAGCTTTGGGAAATTTGGGCCCTAGGATCACTGGTTCTGTAGGAAATATTGTGGGTGGAAGTAACATTGGAAGGAATATAAGCTCTGGTGGGTTATCTGTGCCAAGCATAGCATCACGCATGAATTTGAGTGGCAATATTGGCAGTGGCGGTCTAAATGTCCAAGGATCCAGCAGGATGATGAATGGCATTCTTCAGCAAGGTAAATCTATTGAACATACTGCATAAATAGGTGGAATTTATTACTCCCTCCTCCCGAAAATGTAGCTATTTCTGTCTGGACAGGACCCTGTCCAGATTCGTAGCCAGAAATCGCTACATTTTGGAATGGAGGGAGTACTCCGTAGAGTTTAATACTCTTTATGTGGTCATGCTTTCGTGGCTTCATACTTGCTTCTCTATTCTTGTTATTTTTATCGTCAACTATTGTTTGTTAAGAAATGCTCTTCCATCGCTATGCTGATTTTTTGTTGAGTATATCTACTTACTATATTGTTTGCTTTTAGCTGCAAACTTACCCCTCTTTTTCTTGACATCAGAGTTGAGCATTGAAACAAGTCCTCGGAAATACCCAAATGATATGTATTTAATGAATTTTTAATTAACATTCTTAGTAGCTGCCAATAATCTTCCTTAAGTAGGATTCCTGTGCTGTTAGTAATCAGAAACAACAAACCTAGTGCCTGAACAAGCTTCCCCTAAATGACCAATACCTCAAGTGAAATTCAGCTTGATGCTTTCACTCTGTTATCAAACACAGTACGGCTTATGCTTTATCTTATCTTTCATGTTCCCTTACCTGGGCAAGTTACTTGCAATAACTGCCTTTGTAATGTGATTATAACACCCAAAGCTAATACATTCAGCTGGGCAATCTTAGTGTCCACTGCGACACTGCGTCCTAATAGAACACCAAGCTATATTGGTTGCATTTGATAAAATTAAGATTATAAATGAAAATACCAACAATACTAGCATTTGATACGTGTCAAAGTTAGAGATAATATTGGTATTCCTCCTTTTTTTTGCATGCATGCATCGGATACCAGAATATTAATTGCTTAATTTGATAATTGTTAATTTTGTTTATGGTTGTGATGTAATGTCTCTGTAATATTTTACTGTTTAACAAGAGGTATATTGTATATCAGTTTATATCTATTGAAGTGAAAGCCTGTGGCATTCATCCTTTTATTTTTAATCTCTGAGATCAGGATCGCCTCAAATGATGAACATGATGGGGAGTTCATATCCGACGTCTGGAGGTTCATTATCTCAGAACCAAATACAAGGAGGAAATAATTCCCTTGGTTCCATGGGGATGCTGCATGATGCCAATGACAGTGCTCCATATGACATGAATGATTTTCCCCAATTGACTGGTCGACCTAGTTCTGCTGGTGGTCCGCAAGGACAATATGGTAATGATTTCAAAGATATTTTTCATTAACTGGAAGGGTACCTTGATAATTTCTTTAAATAGCAGGCTCACTGCGGAAGCAAGGAGTTGGTGTTAACACCATTGTTCAACAAAACCAGGAATTTAGCATTCAAAATGAAGACTTCCCAGCTTTACCTGGATACAAAGGTGGTTACAGCTATATTATTGTAGAACATTCATTGACATTCAGTGAGGGTGTTTTGATTAATTATACTTGGTGTATCATGCAATATCAGCTGCATGACTGTTTCAATTTGTTGTCTCAACTTTCAACTGGCCCTCGCTAGCATGTCATAGAACTACGTGTTACAAAATCCATTTTGCTTTGACATTTTATCTTTTATGGAAGGCTGCCATATTTTTTCTTGCATTACTGAATAATTGTAGTACCATTCATATGCCTGCCATGGCATTCCCACCTTTGGTTAATTTAAGACGGCCTAAGGATGGGGCTACCGGTATGTGCTGGAAACTACTATTATGATATCGGAGCACTTGGGATTACAACAAATCATCATTAGACAATAGACATTGATGATCAGCAATGAAAATGTGCTAACACGTTGCTTGGAGAAAAGGGTCGATCCGTTGATGTGCAACCGGCAAACATGTATAGAGGTCCTAGCAATCCCATTGTCTCAGTTTCCATTGCCAAAACAAGTACCCTTCAATTTGGGCATGAAATGGTATCTTATATTGATGGAGACATGATAACATCCACGTAGGTGAACCTTTTATTTACTTTTGACGACGGTAGTAAATGGTTTTCTTATCATAACTCATACATAGTTTTTGGCACCCTCTTGTTATGTTTCTTGTTTTGGCAACATAGCCTAACCCATGGCTATCGTGTTGTTTATGAAAACTGATGGTCATACGGAAAAATGAGCCAATAGGCAACACGTAAGGAGTTTTAGCAGCTGAACCATTACAAGATGTTCGAGTCCAATTCAATCGAGCAAATGTACAATTATATCTATCGTGGCAGTAAACTAACTGAAGGGAAACTTAGATCCTCTGACCTAGCTGTGCCAACTAAACTTAGAACCTGGGAAATTTATCTTAGCGCCACATGCCTGGTGGTCACATTTTTGAGGCAACTGTGATCGAAGCCTTGAGGCAACTCTAAAAATTATGGAACTTATTTGGGACTATTAATGGCGGTGAAAAAATATTTGTGACTTTTTTTTTGCAAAACTTTAGGGCCCACAGATTTTCCTCACAGAAAGTTTGCAATATCCAATATTAACGTTTAAAAATATAGTTTAGAGTTGCTAATTTTTTTTTCGAATGATACTTACAGTACATGGTTTGAATTTGGATTCATGGAGATTATGGACTAAAATTTTGGATGTTCCTGGATAAAATCTATTACTATTACAAGGGTGCATATTTTGGTACTAAGAGTTTACTGTCATACCTGTAAATTTGCAATAATTGCTATTCACGTTTAAAAGATATTCCCTCCATCTACTTTTGATAGTCATATTTCCAAATCTAAAAAATTTATTTTTGATAGGCATATTTCAATTAAACAACCTATCATCTTAATGATTTTCTCGGATTTAATGCATGACTCTCCATTCTTCCACACAAGATTGGCTACATGGGCATCGAGAAATGAAAATATTAATGAATCGCTTGTTTATGAGGAATGACTAGTAGCATTTTTAAATGAATGATAAGTAGAATTACTTATCCTTTGTCTGTGTGCCAAGATGAAATATGACTATCAAAAGTAGATGGAGGGAGTATTTTAGGCTTGCCAAAAAATTTATTCGAACAATACTTACAGTACGTGTTTGAGTTTGGATTCATGGAGATCATGGATTAAATTTCGGTATGTTTCCGGATTAAATCACTTAAAAAGGTGTATGCATATTTTGGCACTAAGAGTTTACTGTCATACCTGTCAATTTGGCGGGACATAGGCACCGAGCATCACAGCTTTGTTTTATTTTGTCCGTTGGTCTGCCAAAAATGTTTCCAACTTACTTGCCACTTTTATGATTGCTTTGCTTCTTGATCTCTGTTGTCAGTATCATGTATTTTGGATGGTTGTAATCTATTTCCTGCCTTTTGAGTTTATTACTTGTCACGTATTTTAGATGGTCGTAACCTGCTACTTCCCCCGTTTCATAATTTAAGGGCCTGTTTGGTTGTTTACTTCAACTTACCAAGCCACAAGTACGGCCATGCCACAAGTGTGGCGGACGATTCGAGCGCCACACATTCAGCGAAGAAATATGTGGCAGATTAATTCACTGCTGTTGAATTTTATGCGGCAGCCTCAGGTGTGGTAAGCAAACAAACAGTGGGCTAACTATCTGTGGCACGCCTAACTTGAAGTGCGGCAAGAGGAGGCAAGCATCCAAACAGGCCCTAAGTCTTTCTAGCATTGCGCACATTCATATAGATGTTAATGAATCTAAACATATATGTGTGTCTAGACTCATTAACATCTATATGAATGTGGACAATGCTAGAAAGTCTTACATTATGAAACGGAGGGAGTACTTGCCTTTTAATTTATTCCATGATCATAGGATATGCTTGACCTCAGATTGCTATTTAATCTTCTTTCCTTAAGTTCTCTTTTGGTGCGCACTGCGCTACCATCTTTGCCCTTTGCTGAGCTGTGCAAAGTATTAACCTTTCGAATTATCAGGTAGCACTTCAGATTATGCTATGGAGTTGCATCACAAGGAACAACTTCATGATAATGTGCCTGTTATGCAAGCGCAGCAATATCCGGTACATCCCTGTTTCTGAATTTTTAACAATTTCTTCTGTGTGTGTTTTTCTGACAAATTTGCACATTTACACAGATGTCAAGGTCAGTTGGCTTTAATTTAGGAAGTAACTACCCACCAAATCGTCAGCAACACCAGCAAGGTGCTAATTCAGTAAGTACTAATGGAAATTTTAAAACTCTAGCAATCAATGTCTACCGCGTTTACCGTGGTTCTGATCAGGCATATATCCAACTTTGCTGTTTTGATCCTTTGATGCTAGTAATAATGATCAATTATGATTTATCAGGTTCAGAATGCTGGTCCCCAAAATATCGGATTAAGATCTTCTGCAAGTCAAACTTCTAGTTTGGGATCATATGAGCAACTTATCCAACAATACCAGCAGCCTCAAACTCAAAATCCTTTCAGATTGCAGCAGGTGTCTTCAGCTACACAGTCATACAGAGATCAAAGTCTAAAGTCCATCCAGGGAGGGCAAACACCACCTGATCCTTATGGTTTGATGGGATTGCTGGGAGTTATCAGGATGAATGATGCTGACTTAGCATCTCTTGCTTTAGGAATGGATTTGACAACATTGGGTTTAAACTTGAACTCACCAGACAATCTATACAAGACATTTGGCTCTCCATGGTCAAATGAGCCAGCAAAAGGAGAACCTGAGTTTCATATTCCAGCTTGCTACAATGCTGAGCAACCTCCACCACTACAAGTAAGCTGCCAATCATTGTGGTTATTTTTTAAGATGTGATAGTTGGCTGTACATTTACCATCTTTTATAGGATGTTGAGTATCATTATTTCCTAGTTTTTCTTAAACATACTTGGCATCTATTTGTCTTGATGTGTTTACTTCATGTTATTACATATACTTTTGCAGCCTATACATTTTCAGAAGTTCCAGACGTTAACGCTGTTTTACATCTTCTATAGGTACATCTACCATTAAGTGTGTTCCAATGAAATCATGTTAGGCAAGAAATAACGTGATTATCATTTGTTTTTTTTTTAATGAAAGATTATCATTTTTCTTTGGTTTGCAGCATGCCAAGGGATGAAGCTCAGCTATGTGCTGCTAGTGAGCTGTGAGTAGACTGTTTTACTGGTCTTCTCATCTACATATCTTGTAGCTAGGGGTTGATTTTTATTTGCATGCATAGTCCTGCTTATCCATCTTTATGTGTGGCAAAGTCCAGTGCACTTCTATGACCCTGAGATAATTCTCAAAAAATCATTAAACTACTTGCTGCCTAGGCCATTGGAGCGAGTTTCTTCAAGTTACACATGATAAATATTTCTTTTGACGATGGGTGCAAACCGAGTGCATACATTAAGTTAACGATGACCAATGATTGGTCACATCATGGCCATCTGTCCAACACTTCCTAATATAAGGTGAATATTGGGCTTGGATAGACCATGGACTGAAGCTGAAGTTGATAATGTCCCCCCCTTCTGTTTCCTCTTGGAGGGACTTTAAGAATGACCTCTCCCTTTTAGTTTATAGACATAATATACATGAGAGAGCAATCCTATCACATTGGGTAAACCTTTTGTAAATATTTTTTCTAATTAATATATTCTAACTGTGTGGGCTTCCACTGGTTTAAATTAGTCGACTATTCATTGTTTTTAGGATTAACTCCATACAACACCCCTCAACACCAATTATCTTTAGTAATATTGCATATATATTTATTTATTTTCTTGAAAGGGTACACATAGGACTGACTTGTTTGTAATCCGAATGGAATACTACTACTAACCTCACTACACCAAAAAGTGTTCCATATCCTGAATTGTTCTGGAGTTTTAAGCTATTGATTGTATCGCAGTCTCAAGCTGTTTGGTTTTCTATGTCTATTTTGTTCATTTAACCTTTCAATTGATAAAGCTATCTTTCCCACTATTCATTTCGTTGATATTTATCTCTGCTTTGTGTGCCTTAATGCTTGAGTTAGCCATTTTAGGATATTCTCTATGCATCTACTTCCTTAGAGTTTTATTACTATATTACTGCATATGACAAATATGAGTAACCTTCACCATGAAGTGCAGCACAGCACAACCAAATACCAAATGGAGTAAATCTTCTGTCCATCTTTTCTGCAGGTACAACCGAGGATGGTTTTATCATAAAGAAGTGCGAGTGTGGCTCACAAGAATTCCAAATGTTGAGCCTCTGGTCAAGACTCCTCACTATGAACGAGGGTCTTACGGTTGCTTCGATCCAAACAACTGGGAGACAATCCGCAAGGTTTGGTCAATGTAAAGTTATATGAGATTTACTTTTGTGCAAAATTGCGAATTATAACTGGGTATCTCTTTCTGCAGGACAATTTTGTTCTCCATTATGACCAAATAGAGAAGAAGCCAGCTATCCCATCTTCGTCCCAAACTGTTAGGGGAAACATTTCTTGGTAAGTACATCTAGAAACCCAGATATTCTTCCAGTGTCTGTGTACAAAGGCAATCACCTTATATTGTTATGTGCCCATAATTTTTGTTCAGATACCTCCTGCTCAAGAACCTTCTTTCATCGGGAGGATGAAACTTTTGTTTATGCTGAGGGCACAGTACCATTGCCTAACTCATAGGGTAAGTACATTTTGTCTTGTTTTGGCCGTCAAAAGAAGCTAGTGCTAGATGTTATTTAGTAATAATCACACCTACGGAACTTTGCTGCCTAATTAATATTGTTTGAAAGACAATCTTCCTGTGTTTGAATTAAGTTTTTTTTTTTGGTTCTAGATAAATTAATTTAGGGTTTACTGCTGACGTACTTGAATAATTATTGCTGATATCTAACATCACAAAATAAGGCCTCGAAGAACTTTGCTCATTAGTGAGAATTTCCACGTCCTGCATTTAATCTTGATACAATATTATGGTTCATCGCTGCTTGTCTAATCATGATTGATTGTTTCTTTAATGAGGTGTATTGTGTAGTTTGAAAATAACATGGCTGCCTTTGTTTTGCTTTGATAGGACAGAGAAAACTCATAGCTAGACCATGCCGATCTGCAGAGGGGAGGCTGCAGAACAAAAGCGGGGATGCCTGCTTAGCCCTTGTAATTAGAGTAAAATGGTGAAGGTTTCATTTAATGTTTCATACCCTTTGAGCAAAAGTTCCTTACAACTTCCCAACTTTTAGGAATAAAAGTCTTCTTTACCGTTAAAGCTTCTGGTGACGAAACTTGGTTGGCTTTGCACATATCGACGTTAGTGTTTACCCTTCTTTTTAAAGAGTTAATTTGCAGACAATACTAGGCGCCAGTTTGGTTTGATGCACTACCAAGATTTCGGTAAGTCTAGGTCAATTTGCACTAACAATCATTTGGTAGTTTTGATATTACTTGCTATCTATTTGGGGTATGCTATTTATCGCACGCTCGCTCCTAGCGCATACTTTTGTTTAGCCTACGCAGCTAAACAAACATTGCTTGAGTATCTTGTGAGGTTTTAGTTATACGCTTGTCGGATGATTTGGGTCGATCGTATAGCTGGGTTGGGTATACAAACATGCATGAAAAGAGAACATAGGGGAATGTTCGTATGCTCTTCATGTATCCAAATTAGCTGTCATCTTGCATGACCTTAAAAGATCGTACATGCATGTGGACGGAGGGAGTATGTGTTAATTTTGAGATAGGACGTCCTGACTCCTGAGTTCTTAAACAATACTCCCTCCGTCCCATAATATAAGGGATTTTGAGTTTTTGCTTGTAACGTTTGATCACTCGTTTTATTCAAAATTTTTTGAAATTATTAATTATTTTATTTGTGACTTACTTTATTATCTACAGTACTTTAAGCACAACTTTTCGTTTTTTATATTGCAAAAAAAATTTGAATAAGACGAGTGGTCAAATCTTGAAAGTAAAAACTGAAAATCCCTTATATTATGGGATGGAGGGAGTACTTTTTATATGTGATATCTATCTTGACTTATCTTGAGGCCAATCCTAGGAATTGAGAGCATAGAGGGATACACAACTATACGGGTCCTAAGAATTGAGAGCATAGGAGGGATACACAACTATACGGGTTCATTGTTTGGCTTATTCAGGGAATAAGCTAAATGCTATATTTACAAATAAAAAATAATCTGTGAATAAAACTTTTACTTATATGTTCTTGGCAATCTAAAAGCAAAAATAAATTACGATAAAAAAACCTCAAAATCAACTTCAAATTTAAAGCTGAAAATTCAAATTTTAGTTTATAAGTATAAGTATAAGTGAAAAGATAAGTCTATCGACTGTACGTTAAAAAACAGTGGTGGTGGTGAGTTTGCCACCATCACTAAACATGTGGACCATGATATTAATACAACACATGTGAATGTTTTGTTTGCTCTTTGTACTTAGTACTCTATAATTATCCAGTCATGTAATTTTGGGTTTTGTTTTTGTTTAAGATGGAAAATCTTGTTTTAATCAATTAAAAATATGTTTTTCAACCAGGACTTTAATTTGCCTATTTTTAATATTTGCTTGCAACGCACCGACATTTGGCTAGTACCTCTAAAACCGATAACGAACGAAACCGTATTGATTCTCTCTTTTTAAGAATTTCTTTGAGCTTAACTCAAATAAATTGACGCATAATATGCATGCATGGTGGGCTAGCTTACTACTGGGCCAGTTATAATTTCTTAACCACGGTACGCCAAATAATTACTTCGGCCATCGCCTTCAACCCGAGACAACAAAACTTCACTGCATGTAATAATTCAACATCACTCTAGTTCGTTGTCTCCAACCTTCGCTTCTGTGGCGATGGCGACCATGACAAAGTAACTCGCCATGTAAAACAACACTTCACCGGTGCATCCTATGACACCTCGGAACATTGGAAACTTTTAAAAACAAAATTCAACGTAATATACTTGTGCTAGCTCTTTGTAGGCTTCTTCCCTCGGTTTCTTCTATGCAAACGTCGGAAACATTTTTTTTTTGTTCAATGTTTTCTTTGTTGTTGTTAAAAAAAAAAAGGCTAATGTCGCCTATATAAGCAGCCATTGTACAGTCCAAAATTTGCATGCAAAAAAAAAAACACAAAGAGAAAAGCATAGTAGAACACACTCGGAATTAATGGGGGACGCCAAGATGATCGCGTCGCCGTTCCCGGCGGTGGAGAAGTGTTCGTCCAAGGACCGCGGCGGCGACACGGTGGTCGCCGACCTCGACGGCACGCTGCTGTGCGGCCGGAGCTCGTTCCCGTACTTCGCGCACATGGCGTTCGAGACGGGGGGCGTCCTCCGGCTGCTGGCGCTGATCCTGCTGGCGCCGCTCGCCGGCGTGCTCTACTACCTGGTGTCCGAGTCGGCCGGCATCCAGGTGCTCATCTTCGCGTCCATGGCCGGTGCGAGGGTCTCCGACGTCGAGGCGGTGGCGCGCGCCGTGCTGCCCAAGTTCTACTGCTCCGACATCCACCCGGAGTCGTGGCGCGTGTTCTCGGCGTGCGGGCGCCGGTGCGTGCTCACCGCGAACCCGAGGATCATGGTGGAGGCGTTCTTGAAGGAGTACCTCGGCGCCGATATCGTCGTGGGCACGGAGCTCGTGGTCTGGCGTGGCCGCGCCACGGGGCTCGTCCGGAGCCCCGGCGTGCTCGTCGGCGAGAACAAGGCGGCCGCGCTCAGGGAGGCGTTCGGCGACGCCTTGCCGGAGATCGGCATCGGCGACCGGAGGACGGACTACCCGTTCATGAGGCTGTGCAAGGAGGGGTACGTGGTGCCGGCGTCGCCGTCGCCGAGGCCCGTGCCGCGGGAGGAGCTCCCGAAGCCGGTGGTGTTCCACGACGGCCGCCTGGTCCAGAAGCCGTCGCCGGCGCTCGCGCTGCTCACCGTGCTCTGGATCCCCATCGGCTTCGTGCTCGCCTGCCTCCGCATCGCCGCCGGCGCGCTCCTCCCGATGCGCGTGGTGTACCACGCCTTCCGCGCCCTCGGTGTGCGCGTCACCGTCAAGGGCACACCGCCGCCGCCGGCCAGCCGCGAGACCGGCCAGTCCGGCGTGCTCTTCATCTGCTCCCACCGCACCCTCCTCGACCCCATCTTCCTCTCCACCGCCCTCGGCCGCCCCATCACCGCCGTCACCTACTCGGTAGTACACACGATAACACCACCACCAACTCCGGCGAGCAACTAGCTCACCAGCTAACTCGCCGGTGCATGGAATTTATATTAACTTTTGAATTTTTTTTTTATATTAAAAACAAACTATTCTAAAACTTATTTTAGAAAGTTGAACATTTTAATCACGCCAGCCTGTCTAACGTGGCAAAATGACACTATCGTGTCGAGCGTGACAGTTTAATCCTGCCACGTTACCCAGGGTGGTGTGGCAGGACAACGTTGTTAGGCTAGCCAGACATGTGTGATGCCAACTCGGCTAACATGGTCAAAAAGTTTAGATGTTGATAATAAATCTTAGAAAGGTTTATTTTTAAAATTTAAAATTTAAGATGTTCAAAATTTTAAAAATAGAAATCTTGGTGCGTGTCTGAACAGGTGTCGCGGCTGTCGGAGATACTGTCGCCGATCAGGACGGTGAGGCTGACGCGGGACAGGGCGGCGGACGCGGCGATGATCCGGCGGCTGCTGGCGGAGGGCGACCTGGTGATCTGCCCGGAGGGGACGACGTGCCGCGAGCCGTTCCTCCTCCGGTTCTCGGCGCTGTTCGCGGAGCTCACCGACGAGATCGTGCCGGTGGCGATGGAGAACCAGATGAGCATGTTCCACGGCACGACGGCGAGGGGGTGGAAGGCGCTGGACCCCTTCTACTTCTTCATGAACCCTAGCCCCGGATACGTGGTCACCTTCCTCAGAAAGCTCCCCGGCGAGCTCACCTGCAACGGCGGCGGCGGCGGCGGCGGCCGGAGCAGCCACGAGGTGGCCAACTACATCCAGAGGCTAATCGCCTCCACGCTCTCCTACGAGTGCACCAGCTTCACAAGGAAGGACAAGTACAAGGCGCTCGCCGGCAACGACGGCACCGTCGTGTCCAAGCCCAACATCGACGAGAAGAAGGCCATGGGATGTTAATCTCGCTGGAGCTAGCTTACGTGATTAATTAATCATCTTGTTTTAAAAAAATGCCAATAATACAGGCTACGCGCGCCTCTGTTCTTGACTCCGGGGTGTTGATTTGGCGCGTGCACGTGTGTAATCGTTTTTGAACTTGTTGTGCTTGTGAATTGGTCTTGTTAACGACTTAAATTTTACTTTTGTGGAGTAAACGGCTTAACTTTGTCTGGATGCAAAAAGTAAGCAGCCAGGTCTATGTATAAGAAAAAAATTACAAATCTAGTTACTGATATAAGTATTAAGTATAACTGATGTTTGCATGGACTAAATGCACACATTAGCAAGCAACCAGAACCAGGTCCTATGCATAAGAGAAAAAATATATTTTAATCCCTCGAGGAGCTATCCCTTTATTTTTTTTTATGTGTCATTCAAATAGTTATGAAAAAATTAAAAAAATATATTAACATGTGATATAACATTCCACAAACATGCAAGTTCAAATTCAACTTCTACATCTTGTAACGAAAAAACAAATAAAACCGCAGCTAGTTAACGTATATTCAGAGTCAAATTTATTTTTTTCGTTGCAAGATGTAGAAGTTAAGTTTTTACTTACATGTTTGTAGAGTGATATATCACATACTAATACATCTTCTCAATTTTTTTTCATAGCCATTTAACTGACATGGAAACAACAAGGAGATATCCCCTCGAGGCATCAAAATCCACTTCTGAAAAAAAAATTACAAATCTAGTTACTGGTATAATTATATTATTAACTACTTTTCCTACGTGCAGTGTCTTCGTGTCAGGTTGAACCGGATCACCCCATCATCTGTTGTGATCTTGGCCGAGCCCATGTCGTACGCGTTCAGGTTGGTGACCTTGACGTCCGACTCGCCGTTGTTGAACACGAAGAGGCGCGCCTTGTCGCCGACGGCCTTGGTCGGGTACACCCTTGCCAGGATCGCCGTCTTCCCGTGCCCTCCGAAGCTCTCCACCACCGAGTGATCAATCTGCACATCAAATTAATTAACAGCGTTAAACATCATCAGCAAACACAAAGCAAATTATTACATTGATGAATCAAAACATCATCAGCAATTACAAACAAATTACATTGATGAATCAGGAAAAAAGAGTTCTAGTTACCAGAGTTCGTAGTGAAATCTTGCCAGTGGCGGCGATGTCGACGTCGACGAAGCCGGCGTACGTTGGCTTGTAGAGTTGCTCGGCGTACGACGACCTGGACGGGTCGTTGCACATGAGGACGACGTGCTTCTTGCCGCCGCCGACGCGGGCGACGTCGGCGTCGTCGCGCTTGAACACGCTGAAGAACACGGCCGTCCTCTCCTTGAGCTCGTCGGAGGCGAGCACCCACAGGCCGAACGGGCCGACGCCGCCCCTGGCGTCCGCGCCGCGCGCCGCGCACACCGCCTGCGCGTCGGCGCCGCGCCACGCCGGGTCGAACGGCTCGGCCTTGTCGAGGTCCATCACCTGGAACGTCGCCTCCACGTCCGCCTGCGCCGGCGTGGCAAGCCCGGTCACTTCGAAGTAGTTCCCGCCGCCGCCGCCGCCCCTGACGAGCTTGTCCGTGACGTTGACGTGGTTGCCGCGGAGGGACTCGATCTCGGCGACCGGCCACTGCATGAGCTGCTTGCCGTCCGGCGCCAGCCAGACCTTCCTCGGGATCGCCTGCACGCCGGCCCAGCCCTTGCGGACGTCGGCGGCGGCGGAGTCCGACTCGTTGGCCCAGCCCCACAGCACGCGGCGGTGCTTCGCCGTGTCGAGGAACGTCTTGGACGCGTAGAAGTTGCCGTAGTTGTAGCGGAGCCCGTCGTCGCCGTCGGCGAGCGCCGCGTCCGACACGTACGCGTCGGCGGCGTGGTCGTACTCCCCGAACGTGTAGTACTCGTACCTCTTCAGGTCGAGGCTGACCTTGAGCACGTGCTTCACCTTCACGCCGCCGCCGACGACGGGGTAGAAGTCCGGGCACTCCCACATACCGGTGTCGCCGGAGTGCAGCGCGCGGCGGCGCGCGGGCGCCCAGCGCTTGAAGTCGCGGCTGCGGTACAGCGCGGCGATGCCGCGGTGGTTGTCCTTGGTGCCGACCACCAGCCGCCACACGCCGTCGGGTCCCCGCCACGCCGTCGTCGGATCGCGGAACGCGGTGGCGTTGACGCCGGCGTCGGGCGCGATGACAGGGTTGTAGCCCGGCTTGACCCACTCCCGGAGGTAGGGGTCGGAGACGTCCTTGGGGTAGGCCACGTTCTGCACCTATCGGTAGCGATGCAAGTGGGTAGTCCCGCTATCCATATAAAAACCCGCTTGCTAGTTCATTTCTCATATATTAGAAGAAAAAATAAACTAGAAGTGAGATAAGCGGGCTAAAAAAACCCGCTTGCATCCGTACCTGCCGGCCATCAGCGTCGATCCCCGTGTACATGATCGCCGACGTGCCGTCCGGCAGCACGGTGGCGGAGCCCGACCAGCAGCCGTTCTTGTCGAACGGCGTCGTCGGGTAGATCGCCGGATCGAGCATTACCCAGTTGACAAGGTACCTCGACACGGCGTGCGCCCACACGATGTTGCCCCACACCGCCGCCTTGGTAGAAGAGGTGATACACGCCCTTATAGTACATTACGCCATTGGGATCTATATTTACCAAAGTCGATCACAGCAAAGTCAGTTCAGTTCCTCCCATCAAACGTGAAACTGTTTTAACAGTTCGAATGGACGTCCACCCGTTTATTACATGATATATAAATAGTTATGAAAAAAATGAAAAAACTTGAACAAGATAGATCAATATGTAATATATCAATCCACAAACATGCAAATTAAAATTCAACTCCTACAAATTGTAACAAAAATAACAAACAAAACTCAAATTATTACATGTATATTTACAATTAAATTTGTTGTTTTTGTTGCAACTTGTAGAAGTTTAATTTGAACTTGTATTTTTGTGAAGTGATATATTATATATTGATCTATCTTGTCATTTTTTCGATGATTTTTCATAATCATCCAGTTGACATATAATAAACAGATAGACATCCACTCGAATTATTAGAATCCATCTCCCTCATCAAACGCATTATACTAGATTTGTACCGTTTATCCAGTGTTTGGAAGGCTGGAAGTGGAATCCGGAGCGCAGCGTGTCGTCGACGTTCTCGGGCTCGGCCTCGACGGACTGGAGGTGGGAGAAGATGCGATGAGAAGCTTCCGTCGCGGGCAGCGAGAAAACCAGTACCAGCAGCGAGTACACTAAGAGGAAGCCGCACGTCCGAACCCACATGGCAACTGACGAGAAAGTTTTTCCAAATCTTTATACACTAGCTAGTACAGTAGTATCTCGCTTCTACACTAGCTACACACTGGCCATCATCCATTTTATACAGTGGTCGTGATCGGAACAGTGACGGATGAGTGTGCCGTTGGACTTGGAGGATGCTTTTCCTCCAACTCTCTTTGCGTTCTACAATTTTTTGCAGCTAACCACGGAACACGCTACATGTACTATACCTACCAAAGTAATTAATTTAGCATGTAACTAACCAAGATTACCAAGGAGGCGAGGAAGTGATTAATTCAGCAACCAACTAACCGCGAGGCACCTATTGCACCATTATGTATGCATGCATGCAAAACTTTCTAAAAGAATTTAAAACTATTTTTTCTCTTAAATTATTTATTCAAATCATGATCCGATTACACTATTAAATCCGTTGCAACTAAATTTTTAAAACAAGACCACACATGGATATAATCCGATAAAAAATATTTAGCTTATTATTAAATTATTTTTAAATGTTGCACGTTGTTCCACCAAGTAGATCGGAATTGTTTCACTAAGTAGATCAAAAATGTTTCATTTTTTAAAAAAGCTGAAACACAACCAAATCACCTCATGAAATATTTTGCTACAACGTATGAAACAACGGTTTCTCAAAAAAAAACAGGCGGTGTTTCACCCTATATATAAACAATGTTTCAGCAAATAGCGAAAGAATGTTTCACTTCATTGCAACATTTGATCCATATATAGTGAAACATTATGAGTACACTAGGTGAAACATTTTTTGTGGAACAAAAAATGAAACGGATTCCCTTAATAAAAAGTTTTCATAATATGTGGGTGATTTGTTGCAAAAGAATATTTCAATTCACTGCAACATTTAATCCATACATAGTGAAACATTATGAGTATACTAGATAAAACATTTTTGGTGGAAAAAAATAAAACGGATTTCATTAATAGAGGGTTCCAATAATATGTGATTGATTTGTTGCAACGGCGTACGTGGTGGGGACACGTGGCGGGAGCGGCGCAGGAAACGTGCGCCGGGGGAGGGGGGTAGGCGCCCGATTTTATCCTCCCCCGTCGGGCGCCTGATTTGAGACGTTTTCCAACTAATCGAGATCTAGAAAAACTATCAACCAGTCGGAGAAAAACTATAGTCGGATAAAAGCTGCAATTTGATTTCACGTTTTTTCAAGACTTTCAACAAAATATTTACTCGATATTCATGTGTCACTTTTTTTTTCAAAAAACAATTATTTTTTTACACGGTAAACTATATACATTTGCACGTTAATTATACTATAACTTTAAAACGAGGATAAAAGAAAATGATTACCTACTTAAAAGATCAGTAGAAACATACTTAAAAAATGTTTTGAAATCAAGTAAATAAATGACACCATATTTTTAGAAAAAACGTATCCAAACTAATGTTAGATTATTTGGTTGGTACTGTCAGTTGGTTTTTAGCTATTAGTCAAGTCGAGGTATGTTTTGTTTATGCGTGCTCTAATAATTAGTATAATTTGCTGTCAGAAAATTTGTTTGCTGATTTTCTGATACGAAACACCTTATTCTCTTGTTTAGATAGCTGCTAATTACATGTAGTTGTTTATTGCTGAATGGGTCACTAAGACGAAGCAACGGCAAAGTCAGCCTTTGAGGCCAAAGGCAGACGGTGTGGGGGATCGCTAAATCGCACGCGCGCATTTTTTTCGTGATTTTATTATTATTTTTTTAATCTTCAGCACACGTATTTTCAAATCTAATTTGAAAGTTTTAAAATCTTGACTTGAAAATTTTAAAATATTAACTTAAAATTTTTTAAATCCGAACTCAAATCTAATTTCTAAAGTTTTTAATCTGTTACTTTAGAAAAATCTTAAAAAAAAATCTTACCTTAATTATTGTTATTATCTAAAACTAATTTAGCTAGTTAGACTAAACTACTCTCGGAAAACGCTCGTTGCCGGCGCGCGCGAGATAACTTTTCCGGACGATGAGAATGCAGTCGGGAGTCGGGACGGACAAGTGGGAGATGCGCCGCCGACGCCGACAAAGAGGAGGGGTTTGTTGCGGGCTCCGTGTGTGGCCTAATTATGAATGGGCCTGTATCAGCCCCGCATCACAGAGGCCCATATACTACTTCCATTGATCTGTGATCCAAATATGGGTGGAAAAGGTCCACATGTCGTCCCTCTACAACAAAAACAGATGTAGAGTGTCCTCCAACTATCAATTCCTCGACAAATTGGAGAGTGAATTTATCCTATGTGGCGCCCACATGGAATGTTGACTTGGTCATCATCCTCACGTGTTGTCTACATGACGAAAACACTTTATATATACCAATATCTACTATTATAAAAATTAAAGATGTTTTTGTCGGTATTTTGGTACCTCATTCGTATTTGAGTCGGTTTTTAAGTTTGTTTGCTTTTGGAAATATAGATCCATATTTGAGTTGGATTTTAAATTCATTTGCTTTCGAAAATACAAAAAGAGTCATATCAGAAATCTCTTTAAAAAAACTCGCATGCTAACTTGAGATGAAAATCGGACTCCTAATTGCAGCTCGTGATTTTATAAAAAAAATATCCATACGAATTCCCATAGTGAATTTTACCCTAGCTAAATCGTATAACAATAGTAAGATTAAAATAGCATTCACTCGCATTTT
Organism: Oryza meridionalis; assembly: GCA_000338895.3. NCBI lineage: Eukaryota > Viridiplantae > Streptophyta > Magnoliopsida > Poales > Poaceae > Oryza > Oryza meridionalis. The sequence goes on along the minus strand of CM002526.2, from coordinate 34,376,464 downwards.
TTTCTAGTAAAAATAAATATATAAATAATACAGTGGACCGCATGCGTCGATGCCACAGCCGCTTGATGTGGGTGAGCCTCCACCTGATGGTTTATAGGGCAGGGCCGACAGAAAGGAGATAAGGTCTCGTCTCTTCTCTCCTCCACCACCCTGGTAGGGCCAACAGAAAGGATATAAGGTCTCGTCTCTTCTCTCCTCCAGCACCCTCTAGGAAGGGTCGTAGTAGCATAAATGTGAGTACCCATGCGCTAGTTGTAATCTTGTAGGACTTGAAGACTAACCAGTTGAGCTACACTCATTTTATTATAAGGATTGACACGCCATCTATTATCAACCTAATAGTGGATACATACACGTGCTTAGCTATACATAAACATATATATATACACACACACACTACACCATGGGTATTTGGCCCACTTCTTTCATACGTAGATTGTTAGAGTCCGTGCTGTAGCTGTGTATAAATTAGTAGCTTGTTTTTTTCTCTCTTCTCTCATATGACAACTTATATAGCCCACGCTTATGTTATCTTATTATACTCACTCTATCCTGAGCTTGCAGGTTTTCATGTTAAAGTTTAAATTGCGAACGTGCTTTAACCTTTTGGGGAATCTTCCTTGCCAATGGATGGTTGGACGAAGGATACCCATCAGAACTTAAATCCTAAAATTATTACTCGTGATTTACCGTGTTTTGATTTACCGTGGCTATATAGCACATGCCACGAAAGGCAATTCATGGTCTTATAACATTTTCAAGCATGTCTAAAAGGTACAAACCAGAGTTATATGATTGGTAATAAACATTATGTATGTCAAGGAGGGTGTACTCTACTAAAAAACTCAAGACAATGTTAACTTTTGTTTGTCGTTGAGCAAAGCCCGTTATTCCATTATAAAAAAGATGTTAACTTTTTAACTGGATTTTTGCATGGCAGGAAATTTGTGACAAGGTTTCCTCTGCAAAATGTTTTTTCAATAATTGTACGGAGTATGAAGGCTATGAGCTTATTTAACTCAGGAATGAAAGAACCTAACTATAGGGCTTGTTTACTTTGTTATTGTTTTCGGTTCTACCAATTTTTGTTAAGGGGACAAACGAAATATATACTTCTCTTCGTCCAAAAACATCAACTTCTAACTATATAGATTGATATGGTTCGTTAGAAGTTGTTTTTTTTAACGAATGGTGTACTTGCAACTTGCCAAATGCCACATCATCAAACTTTGACAATTCTAGAATATTTCACCCTTAAAAATTCTACCAAAATTTGACAAGTCCTTAAGACAAACGCATCTAATACTACCAAAATCTCTACTATATCAAAATTGAAGATGTTTTGCCGGTATTTTGGTACGTCATCCGTGTATGAGTCGGTTTTTAAGTTCGTTTGCTTTTGGAAATGCATATCCGTATTTGAGTCGGTTTTTAATATCGTTCACTTTTGCTAATACAAAGGAATCATATAAGAAATTTGTTTAAAAAAACTCGCATGCTAATTTGAGACGATCGGATTACTAACTGCAGCTCATGATTTTCTGAAAAATATATATCTAAGCGAACTCCCAAAGTAAATTTCATCGTAACTAAACCATATAATAATAATAATTTAATAAGATTAAAATAAACTTCACCCGTTACAACCCACGTGTATTTTTTCTAGTTTAATTAAAATACTAAATTTTAGGAGGGTTAAAAATATCTACAAAAGTGAACAGGTCTATAGAGTCTATGGCCACCCCTCGAAAAAAAAAACGGCCTTAAACAAGAAAAGAGCCATACATCCGACGGCCCAGGAGATTTCCCAAACGATCTTTTCTCTATACAATTTTTCGCCGTCCTTAACTAAGATAGTAGAAAATAATAAAAAGGCCTATTTCGTGTAAGCCGAGACCCCCCACGAGGCGTGCCGTCCGTATCGTTGGCTCCGCCTCTCCTAGGGTTTTAGCCCCCCTCTCCCCTCCCCTCCCGCCGCCTCCTCCTCCTCACGCTTCGCAATCCCTTCCACCACCTCGCCGCGGCGACGAGCGGGTGGCGCCGGCGGCGCAGGCGCAGGCGCGGGGGAGGCGGAGATGGACCGGTACCAGAGAGTGGAGCGGCCCCGGCCGGAGTCGGCCATCGAGGAGAACGAGATCCGCATCACCGCGCAGGGGCTCATCCGCAACTACGTCTCCTACGCCACGTCCCTCCTCCAGGTGCGCGCCCCTTCGCCCCTCCTCTAATCCTCTCGTCCCCCGCTCTATGGGGTTCGTCGCGCGTGTGCGTGGTGGAGGATTCGATTCGGCTTTGTCGGTGTTTGGGGTTTGGGAGGTCGTGGTGCACCCGCGCTAGTTTTGTGTGGAGAGATCAGTCTATTCGAACGGCTAGTTTCATGTGGTCTGATTCTGATGGCGATGTTGCGTTTGGGCGATGTGGTTTAAGATGTGAGATGGTGTCGGGTTGAGTTTGGCCTACTGAAGCGACAGATAGGTTACCTATGTACTGCCTTTTTTTGGTGTTTTGATGCGTATTGAAGAAAAAAAACATGTTGAACATGTGTGGTTTAGCTGTTAATTCACTGGAAACCCAATTTGATGTATCCGATGTTGAGATTTTGCGATTCTATGTCATCCAGCGGGTAAATCTGGAGGAGTGAAGGTTAAAGTGCGAACCTGTATTTTGTTTTGAAATGTTGATAATGTATATGCTGATAGTAGGGCTAGCTTGTATAATGGTAATATAATTTGGCATTCCTGATATTTATTGAGGTTGTATGGTCTGAGTTCCATGAGAAATTGGAAGATTAACGCACCAACCTGATCATCTTGGCGTAGCATCAGGGATATCAATGCAGCTATACATGGATATTTAAAGAGTTATGTGTTTATAATTTCTAATTCCATGTCTCTGTTGTGATCTTGCCCTATGGGTCCATGTTGTATATTTTTGTGTCTGACTTCACCACCATCGGACACAGCCCGTTTGTGTTATATACTCCGCTGTAGGACTTGAGATGTCTGTGGTCTAATTATCAGTGCTTAATGTGGTTCTAAAATGTAGTTCCTGATTCCTATGCTGATTGTTATGCTAACATCAGTTCTAACTTTCAACCATACAGATGTGTTGTGTTTTGGGGCAAATTTTTCCCTTTTTTATTTTGTAGTTTGACTCCAACTGCTGGCCATTTGATAAAATACATGTCGTTTAAATGTTAGGTTTTCTTTATACATTATTTACCTGTGTTATCGAATATCTTTACTTACATTGAAGGGCTGAACGTTTTTGTTTGTTGTGTCCCGATTGTATTAGTCAGCACTCGACTAATTTGTCAAAAAGTCTTAGTTTGTTTATGGTTTCATTGTGGTCATGTTTTTTTGGATCCGTCTGGTGTTGCTTCATAAGATTCTTGTTTTGAATTAGGATCGGAGGATTAAAGAGATTGTTCTGAAGGCCATGGGGCAGGCAATCAGCAAATCTGTTGCTGTTGCAGAAATTATCAAGGTGATAATTCATATGTATATATTTTTCTCATGGGTCATATCTTATATGCGACATTAACTGATGGCTTTCATGAAAACAGAAAAGAGTCCCTGGGCTTTATCAAGATACCAACATCAGTTCTGTCAGCATCACTGATGTCTGGGAACCTATTGAAGAAGGCCTTGTTCCGTAAGATTCTTCCTTCCACTGTACCCCGTCCGCATGCTCTACATTATTCTGTTGTGTTGAGTATTCTTACCTAATTCGCGGTGTACCCACTTTGCAGACTAGAGATGACTCGTCATGTTTCGATGATTTCAATTACCTTATCTCCCAGAGATCTGGACAAGAACTCTCCTGGGTAAGTCAGATGCTTTAATGCTTATATCCATTAATTCATTAAATTTCTAGGTTATGAACTTGAATTGCGTTCTATACAAAGGAAATTACTTTGGAATGCTAATATGTTCTTTACAGGTACCAAACCCCAGTTTATGTTGAACAACCCCGGCAACAGCCGCGCCTCCAGCAGGCACCACCACCACCACAGCGCCAAGTTCGTCAACCACCACCTGATTATGAAGGTACTATAGAAATAATTAGCACAAAAGTTGGTACTTCTGTTCAAACTTCTGATAGTTTCTGCTTTGTTAGACTCCTATGTCCGGGGTCGTGGCAGAGGAAGGGGGCGTGGACGTGGAAGGGGTTGGGGTAGAGGAGGTTATGGTGGTTATGGTGGATATGGAAACAATCAAGGTGGGTACAACCAAGGTGGTGGGTACTATGATAACCAAGGTGGGTATGGTGGCTATGATAATCAGGGAGGATATGGTGGCTATGATAATCAAGGGGGATATGGCGGTGGTGGATATGGCTACAACCAAGGCAGATATGGAAACTACCAAGGTATTGGAGGGCATGTTCTGTAGTTGAATTTTTAATCCTCATTGTTTAAGAAACCTTGGATAGTTACTTAACTTGTTTTGTTGAAACAGAAAATGGTGGATATAACCGAGGACGGGGTGGCATGCGCGGGAGGGGCAATTGGAATTACCGTGGCGGTATGTCTTGTTGTAGCATACTTGTATTTTCTGAGTGCTTCAAATGTTATGCTTTACTTAATAACGATCATGATGTTTCCTGACCTGTGTATATGCACTGATGCTACCTTAACCTAATCTGGTTAAATTCACTGTAGATTTATATCATATAAACAAATCATGTCTCCAAAAACTTACATCACGAACACTCAGGCAATGATTGGTTTCTATTTAATTGTACCCTAAAGCATATCAATGTTGGTAATTCTGATGGCATACACCTGTCATGCTGTCACACGCGGGCTTATAAATTTTTATACAAACACTAGTTTTAGATAATCTTAGGGTAGCGTAATAAAAGAACTGCCTTTTCTGTGTTTCAGTCAGACACGTAATTTGTCATTTTCTTTTTGCTGATGCTTTATCATTCCTGGCTTTCCATGCTGATCATCGGCTGTTTCATCAGCCTATGCTTAGGTAATCATGAACAATAACGGTGACCATTTATTAGCGTAGTACCCACATTTGTTGTCTGCAACACACAGGGTACGAACGAGGCAGAGGTGGCGGTTTTCCTGGTGGAAGGGGATATGGCGGCCGCGGGCGGGGAAGAATGGGTGGCCGTGGTGGACGAGGAAACTGAAGATCCAAGCAGTGAGCAGATGGGTGAGGAGAATCCATGGGCTACTGGTGATATTTAAGTGCATGCTTTATTTAAATATCAGGGAAAAAAGTTATCTATTTATGTGTTGGGAGCCCTCATGTTTGGTTTGTTGTTTTCCCTGAGCACGAGGTTTGGTTGTGAGCATAATGCCTTTTTTCCCAAAGGTATCCTGTAGTCTTTCGATGATGTTCGGGTATCATCCTGTAGTCAATCTTTCGGTGTTGGTTATCAGCTGCTGGCGAGTTTTGCTTGTTTCTCAATGGTCGATGAATGCTGAGCATGCCCCTATGTTCATGCCCGTCGTATTTACCTGATGTTATTAAATTCATGCCTCTATGCTGAGCAATCCCCTATGTTATTAAATTGTTCATTCAATTTGTGCAGTTTTCTTCAATAATGCTTCATTTTTACAAATGATCAAACTCCATCAAAGACAAAACTTTGCGTCTGTGTTCCAAATGTGCAACTGAAAAAATAATGCAAGACAACTTTGTGTTAGCCTGTTACGTAGGTCCATTTAAATTTAAATTATGAATGTTAAATTTCCAAAACCAAATTTTTGGAGCAGGTGATCTGATAAACTCGAATGCGATGAATCTCTAATTTATCTCCTTAATCCTTTCACGTAGAAACCGATACAAGTACAACTTGATTTCAGCTTATTTAGGTTTATCACATTCCAAAAAGTTTCCATAAAACTATGGTTTGTTTAAAAACTTTGTACATTATTTAGTTAACTTTTTTATGAGCTTTATAATCCTTCCACATGGAAGCCGATACAGTACAACTTTTTCAGTTTATGGAGCTATATTGATATGGATTTTTCTTATCACGTTTATGGTTTGTTTAAAAACTTCTGTACGTCAACATTATTCAGAATTTCAGGAAACTTTTTCTATACCCTTCATAATACTACCTACCTCCTTTTTTTAATTCCTTTGAATTTTTATTATGCGTTTGATCATTTGTTTTATTTAAAAAATTTACGTAATCAAAGTATTTTAAGCATGATTTACATCTTATACATTTGAATAAAATTTTTGAATAAGACGAATGGTAAAACATGTATCCAAAATTCAACGGCGTCATCTGTAAAAAAAAAAAAAAGAGCGCTGTTAGTTATAAGGACGAACCTACGTCTCGGGCGTCCGATCGGTTGGGAGCAAATTCGGGCAGCGCCCGATTTACGTGCAAAACTTCTTTAAACTAATTTTTCTCTTAAATTACTTATCCAAATCATGATTCGATTACACCATTAAATTCGTTGCAATTAAATCTTCAAAACAAGACCACACATGGATATATTCCAACGAAAAAAAATTTAGTTTATTATTGAATTATTTTTAAATGTTGCACGATGTTCCAGCAGGTATATCGGAATTGTTTCACTAAGCAGATCGAAAATGTTTCACTCGTTTAAATCGGGTGTTGTTTCACCTTATATTAAAACAATGTTTTAGCAAATAACGAAAAAAATGTTTCAGTTCACTTTAATATGAGATCTGTACACAGTGAAATATTGTTAATACACTAGGTGAAACATTTTTCGGTGGAACAGAAAATAAACCAAATTCCCTTAATAGGAGGTTTCCAAAATACGTGGGTTTTTTTTATTGCAATGGAATATTTCGTTCACTGCAACATTAAATCTATACACAGTGAAACATTACGATTACACTAGGTGAAACATTTTATGTGGAACAAAAAATAAACCAAATTCTCTTAATAGAGGGTTTCCAAAATATGTGTGTTTTTTGTTGCAATGGAATATTTCAGTTCACTGCAACATTGATCTATACATAGTGAAACATTGTGGATACACTAGGTGAAACATTTTTTGTGGAAAAAAAAACTAAATTCAGGGTTTCCAAAATATATAGGTGATTTGTTGCAACGTCGTGCATGGTGAGGACAAATGGCAGTGTGGCAGGGAAGATGTGGTGGGGCCCTATGGGCCTACGCACGCCTCCTTTGTACTACTAGCTGAATGACCATGCGTTGCATCGGGATTTTAAGAAATAACCCATCAAACATGGTAAAACCAAAAAAAAATATTTTCACTGTAATTATCAGATTATATTTAGCATAATTTTAGACATGTATGTCAAACTACATAATTGTTCGTAGGGATGAACAATATATTGGACATGAATTATCTATATTTCTAAACTATTGTATATGATATGCTAGTCCTTGGGAAGAAAAAGTATTTTTAATATTTGGTTGAGAATTTCCCTTTACTTATTTCAGTCCATATGAAAGTTTTCTACGACACCCATATATTCACATGGAGTGATGGAGGCCATCATCCATTTGTCTCCAGAAGCAGATCGACAGAATAAACACCAGAAAAACCAACCTACTATTGCACAAGGCATAGAAGCCCATGAACAGCCCAGCAGCCCATCGACATGCCTAACCCTGACTGCTAACTGCCTAACTCCAACCCCGGTCCACTCACTGCCCCACGCGGCCACGCCCGCACTCGTTCCCCATTCACATCGCACACACGCCACGCCGCTTTGGATCCGGCTCCGTGGCCAGCACCCGCATCGCCGCGGCGCGCGCCAACGGTGGCGCCGACCTGGCCGTCTTCGAGCAGTTCGAGCGGCTGGTGCGCCCGCCCTTCTCTATCCCCCCTCTCGTCGACGGATCCCGCCGCCTCTCCGCGACGGGTTCGAGCAGCGGGCGAAGCAAGAGCAGCGGCGGCGGTGGCTCGTCGACGAGGGCGGCAGTGAGCTCGGGCGACGTCAGCGGCATGCAACCGTGAAGGTCCGCCGGCGTCGGCGACAGAAAGGGCGGAACCGGCAGCCCCTCCTTCCCTGCAGGCTGCGCGTATTTCGCCACCTCTCCGCCCCACACGCACGCGGCCGGATCCCACAAGTCAGCCTGGCAGTTGTGGGAACGGACACTACGGTTGCTGTCTTTTTAAGATGGTATAGACTACTGTGAAAATGCGCAGGAGGGCTCCAAGCTAAACAAACGGCCATTCCAACCGCGCGTGCCGGGCGAGCATGCATCCCTACATCCCCAAGCAAACCTTCGCCTTCTGCCACTCCCTCCTCTCCTCGCGCCTCCTCCCGTCCGCCGCCGCCGCCTCCTCCCCCACGGCGCCGACCCTGCCCGTGCAGGCGCTCCTCACCACCGCCGGCCTCCTGCCCCCGCGCCACCCCGACCTCTCCCTCGTCGCGCTCAACTCGCTCCTCCGCGTCCTCTCCCGGCGCGCCTCCTCCCCGGCCCACCCGCTCCTCGCGCTCCGCCTCCTCCTGCTCATGCTCTCCCCCGCCTCGCCCCTCCCGCCGCCCGACCACCTCTCCTTCCCCTTCGCGCTCTCCGCCGCCGCCGCCGTCTCCCCGTCCCCCGGGACCCAGCTCCACGCGCTCCTCGTGAAGAACGGCCTCTTCCCCTCCGACCACTACGTCACCACCGCGCTGCTGCAGCTGCACGCGGCTCGGCCGGACGACGCGCGAAGGGTGTTCGACGAATTGCCCAGGCGGGAGGCTATACATTACGACCTGGTGATCGGCGCGTACGCGCGCGCGGGGATGGCGGCGGAGGGGCTGGGGGTGTTCAGGGCGATGTTTGTGGATGGGGTGGCGCCGGACGCCGTCGTGCTCACGACGGCCATCGCGGCGTGCGCGCAGGCAGGCGCGCTGGATTGCGGGGAGTGGGTGCACCGGTACATGGAAAGGAGCGCGCCGGGGCTGCTCGGGGACGCGTTCGTCGGGTCGGCGCTGGTGAGCATGTACGCCAAGTGCGGCTGCCTGGAGCAGGCGGTGCGGGTGTTCGACGGAATGCCGGTGCGGAACGACTACGTCTGGGGCACCATGGTCGGCGCGTTCGCGGTGCATGGCATGGCGGAGGAGGCCGTGTCGTGCCTGGACAGGATGGCGAGGGAGGACGGCGTGCGGCCGGACGGCGTGGCGGTGCTCGGAGCGCTCTCCGCGTGCGCGCACGCCGGCAAGGTCGAGGACGGGCTCAGTCTGCTCAAGGAGATGCACCGCCGGTACGGCGTCGCGCCGGGGCACGAGCACTACGCCTGCACGGTGGACATGCTCTGCCGTGTCGGCCGGCTGCACGACGCCGTGGCGCTGATCGAGACAATGCCGATGGCCCCGCTCGCCTCCGTCTGGGGCTCCGTCCTGACCGGCTGCCGGACGTACGCCAACGTGGAGCTGGCGGAGGTGGCCGCCGGCGAGCTCGGCAAGCTCGGCGCCGGCGCCGACGAGGGCGTGTACGTGCAGCTCTCCAACATCTACCTCGACGCCAACCGGAAGGACGACGCGCGGAGGGTCAGGAAGCTGATCGGCAGCCGCGGCATCAGGAAGGTTCCCGCGTACAGCGCGGTGGAGGTCGACGGCGCGGTGAGCTCGTTCGTCGCCGACGACCAGGCGCACCCGCGGCGCGTGGAGATTTGGGAGGTGCTCCTGCTGCTCGCCGACGAGATGGGAGGGGAACCGGACGAGGAGGAGACCATGGCTGAGCTCTCGTGACAGGGAGAAACGGAGAGAAGTAGGAAGCCGAACTGATTTTTCCCTCGAGGTTCTATCAAACACAAACTGCACAAGCGCTAAGAGCCTGATATAGAAGCTGGTATTTATGTAGCAAAGGAATCTATTAGGAGCTGAGGTTTATCAACACATTGATCTCATGCCATTAGCGAAAATAATTGCGCTCGCTGAGGCTGCATGAATAGTTACCTAACATCAGAATTTAGAGAGGGAACGAGGACTTTTGTTGTAAGAATGAACATTGTTTGTTTGCATGTCTTAGCTTCAGTTTTGCACCGTAAGTCTTCCAAATTCTAAAAGAAATGAATAATCCCAGAATATAATAACCTACATCTGGATAAGATGCTTCTTAACACTAAGAATCTATAACCTAATATTGGATGAGATGTTTCCTAATACTAAGAAGAATCTAAATATGAGCATGTTTAGATTCGTAGCAGTATGAAACGTTCCATCCAATTATAGGTTGTTATATTTTGGGGCAGAGATAGCATTTGTTTTACACTGTGTTGGTTTTTGTTTAGCATAGGATTATATTCAGGAAGCATTTTTAGTGTTTTTGCCTTTCTATTGGTATACTCTCTCCATTCTAAATTGATCTACATATAGTTTTTTTAGGTTATTCCTAAATGATCTATATATTTATATATTTATGTTCATTCATTAAGTTTATTCGTTATTTGTGCATTGGAGTAAATGGACATTGATGCATGCATCCATGCACACAGTATTTATAACCCACATGCAATATCTTGATTTGCTATTAGCTACTCCCTCCGGTTCTATATAATTGACATTTTGGACAAGGTTGAGGTCAAACTTTTATAACTTTAAAAATATTTAGTTTAAAGAAACTAGAACAACATATATAGATTTGTCTTTCAAAATATTATAATAAAAACATTATAATAAAAGTAAACATGCATTTATTTATTGTGTATATTATAATAGAAAAATAATGTCAAAGGTATATTTTGTAGACCGTGTTATTATCCAAAACGTCAATTAAAATGAAAACAGAGGGAGTAGGAAATAGTAGGGATGATGCATGCATCGAGTTTGTTGCTAGAGTAAATATAGTATGAGAGTTGTTAGTTTTTCTTGGTCTTGGTATACCTATAAAATATACATATCCAACAATTTGGAATGGAGAGAGTATATAGGATAAATGAAAAATAAAGTTATTTTTGAGCGGAGGTAGCAAGTTATAAGGAGAACCTCAATGCACTATTTTTCATTACAGCTTAACTGCTCACCTGCAATTTTCAGGCTACAATAATAAACGGTACAGAACTAGTCTCTTTTTTCAAAGAACTCTCCTACTCTTGCTCTGTTAAGCATGGAAGGGTCAGCTGCCCAGGAAAAAAATCGCACCTTCACAGTGCGCACAGCTAAGAATGTCAATCATTTGACCGGACTACCAGGTAAAAATCCAATCGCCTGCACACCCTGAACATTTTGCACAATGCAAACAACAAATAACACTTAACATAACTGATACATAGTTTACAGATGCCAAAATTTGCGCAGCAACAAGGTATGACAAAACTCGCGCAGCGATTAGTCCACTAAATTTCGTACGCTAAAAAAAAGAATACAGCAAGGCTACCCAAGGAACAATAGCCATTTGACAGCATTAACCCATATTAGTTGCTATAACTCCATATCAGCAGACATTTTATGCTGCTAGCTGTTGGGATATCTTAACAATCTTGGAGGATGTATGGCATTTCACATCTTGGGTGAAGACAAAAGAATGGGATGCCTGTCACAAGTGCCAAAAGTTGAGATGTGCCAGGACGGCATGGATCATGTACCGTATATATGTCTATGAACTGGTGCGCCAAAACCTTCGACTACATCCATCCATCTCTTCTCTACCATTAGAACAGAGTTGTCTGATAGGTGGCCAACAAATAGCACTGGATCTTTAAAAGCAAAGAAATCAAAGTTATTCCTTATCTCTTGCCTCAACTCTTCTTCTCGAGCCTTCCGCTTAAGCTTTTTGTTTGAACCCTTTTGCGAGTCTATCTTTTCTGCAACCGCACCATTTGGCAATTGACCATCCTGAACAACAGGTAGTCCAAAATCAATGAAGCACATCGCCCTGCAAGGAAAAGAGGAAAATTGTACTTTTAGCGTCATTTCAATCATATCGCAATAAAACAAATAAGTTAATAAAAAAATGCCTTCCTGCACATGCCAAATTCTTCCTATCAGAATTAACACTCACAAAGAACAACTGAGTACTAGGAACAGGCTAGCAGGTAAAAAGATATGCGGGCTAGTTAATCCAGAACATCAAAACAATGGAGGTATGAGAAGTCAACTGAAACACAGACAATGGAAGGTTACCTTGCACTGTAAACCACAACTGAAGATGAACTTAGGGGAGGAAATGACAAGCCAATGACCTCTCCAGGAAATTCCTGGAATCTTCTGGGCAAGTGATGTGTGTTGCGCTTGGACCAGTCACCCAACTGTTTTGCTTCTACATCAAATACATACACCTCATTCTTGGATGTTGTAATGACGAGGGCATTGTTCTTGGGACAAAAGCCACCTGATGTAACAGACCCATCATTCATTCTAGGTATGAACCAGTGTTGCCTGAAATAACAGGAAACATTTAGTTCGGGCAAAAGTATGGCTTTGATGCCTAATCAAGCAGATTAACAGAGAGGACTGGAAATCAAACAAAAAGAGAATTGCAATATTAAAAACAATATGCAACACTGCATTACTATCTTATCAGACATAATGCAGATCAGTATTATTCACAGATAATTAAATTGATACAAGACATACCTCAAGGTATATTTAAGACAGACAAGGAATCAAATTGTTGAGAAGCATACCTTTGCACCTCAAGGTTAAATATGTAAATATCCCCAGAACAGTTAACTGCAGCCAACCACTGTCCATCCGCACTGAGGAACATTTTTGTAACAGGTGGTTCTTTGGAAGCTCCATCCATTTTTCTCATAGGTTGAAAGACATTTGAAATTTCCCGTGTGGCAATGTCTACAACCTGCTTGGCGAAATGAAGAACATTAGCCTTTAAAAAGAGCAGAGAATACACAAAAGCATTGTACACAGTATCTTATCCCTAAGGCTTATTTGATGATCTATATCATTTAAATCATAATAGATCAATGAAAATCCATTCAATCTTTTATTGTACCATCATGTGCACTAGCAGAACGATGAGTAATGTTCAGAAAGATCAATTAGCGCATGCCACTTTAATTAGTTTACGAGATGTGCAACAGGTATATTTTAATTCATTATGCTAACTCGAAAGTTTGATCGTCTAAAGAGTGCACCATTTCCCACTGAATACTAGGAGTGTTTTACAGAATGATAATATTTATCAGCACTTACATAAATCTTTCCATCACGGCCAGCTAGAATCAAACTGGATGAGTCAATAGAAAACAGCATATACTGAGAATTCAGCAATCCCTTTGGCAGCTCTAGTTTGTCTAGAGTAAACTTTTTTCCACCCTTATGTCTTAGTGCAAAAAGGCAGGGTTTCACACAATCTGAATAGGCCAGCATAGTTCCATTAGTTGAGGTAGCACTGGAAATGATTTTCCGGGAACCCTTGCTTTTCAGACGAGCAAGGTGTCGTACTGTCGCATCTCCTCTGGAAGAGGTGCTTGGAGCCAACTTGTTCTGAACTACCACAAGTAATACATCCAGCCAGTTAGCAGACTGAACAAGCATAACAGAATCTCCATTAACTATACTCTCTCTTGCCAGATTAATCAAAGGGCGTTGAGGTGCAGGGCAAAAATTATGAGGTGCAAACTGAGTAAACTCCCTTGCAGAATAAGCAAATAGCTTAGTGTCATCCCCACCAGAAATAAGCATCGGAACACCCAGATGTGCCCATTTGTGGTAACTGAACTCAAGTGGCTTTTCACGCCGGCGAATCTTCTTTGTCTTTTCCTCTGGCAACGTATCTAGGAACAAGAAAACACAAATTACTCTATATTAGGTCAAGTGGATGTAAGTTTAATAAATGGCAAATCGCTGAGTAAACACAAACCTTCTCTACAAATTGGTACTGCCATAGTCAACGCCCTTACATCATGAGTGTGAGATCTTACGTATCCCACGTAGACCCACTTGCGCACTTGCTCTTTGGCCACCTCTTTATCAGCAACGAGCTCATCTTTTGATATTTTGTACAAAATTACCTACAACCCATGAAGAATTAGTAGGCTTAAGATGCACCACATGGTAATACTTGTACAGTTAACTACAAATTCAACAAGTCCCTTCGCTGCTGTTTTTTACAGCTTTCAAGCTTTCTAAAAAAATCAATATAATCATGGGAACACATAGAGTCCATAAGAAGTTAATCCACCTAATGGTTGTTTCAGTAATACTACCAACCTGCCCATCAGACCCAGCAGAAAATACCCTGTTCTGACCAGGCACAGTTGCTAGTGCATTCACATCGCCTTTGTGGTAAGTATGAGCTTGCAAAAGAGTTCCATGGCGGCTATCCCAAAACTGGACGCTCCCGGAGCTATCACCACTAACAAGTGTTCCACACCTATACAACGGCAACAATAATCAAAAGAAGCATAAAAGGCGAAGACAAAATGTTTGAGAAAAGGGCAATTTTATCTCACATAAGAAACAATAACGACCATATGCAAAGCTCATTTCCACTACCAGCACCTCCTAATCCAGCAGTAATACGGTATTTTTCATAGAAAGAAGTGGAATCCCAGCATCTAATCAAACTGTAAGGAGCAATAAAAGAGTATCAAAAAAATTGAAGCCATTAAGACCCCTAATAACACAACCACAGTTAAATAAAAATTCATTAGGAATGATCAAAGTACCCATCACTGCTTCCAGAGAATATGAATTTGGCATCATTACTCCATGCCACACTCAACATCCGCCCTGCAAGGAAGTGCTAGAAGAATTACCACAGTTGAATTTCTTTGTTATCTCTTTGGGTTCTGAAAGAATAGGTAAGACATACCCCTTACTCTCGGGAGAGATCTATAGTAAGTCAATGCGCCAGATTCGGGCACATTATAGAAGCGCACAGAGCCATCATCACAGGCCAGGGCCAGACGCTGAAGTTCATTTGCACGATATGGCAAACTAGTATTGGCAGAATCATCTTCATCGTCAGTGTTTTCACCATCATCAACAGAACTTGAGTCAGAGTCAGTGCGGCCATTTGCATGGCCATTAGCAGTAACTTTTGAGCCTTTATTTTCAGAATCCATAAGATCAACTGAAGGTTCAATGGCCATTTGCCATACTGGTACCCCGACAGAATCTAGGACGGTCTACAAAAATAAAATGATATAAACCCATATGAGCATCATTATTATTTGCTGAATATGACCATCAGCTAGCAAAGGGACAAAAGTTGCAAGTAGACTCGACTTAAAAATATATATTTAACAAAATCGGCTATTGGAATTTAAGCGAGATACAATGCTGCCCTATTAAATTCCCTATATCCAGTATGCTAAGGCCCAGAACTTCACTAAACGATCACATGTACAACCCGCTATCGACAAAAAAGAAAAACACAACTTCAGGCATCAGCTCATTGCTACACATTCTCCCACAATGGACAACAATATGCATTTATCTAGAATTTATCTAGAAATGATACTTGCATGGAAAGTTTATGGCCCCCAAATCCAATTTACATATGAATCAAAACGGAAATGTGGTATATTCACACAAAGCGAGTCACCTTCTGCCGTAGGTGGAAGAGATCCCACTCGGCCACGGACCCATCCACGCTGGAAGAGAGCAGCCGCCCATTCGCACCGCTCCGCGCCCACACCAGCGAGGTGACCCTCGACTCGGCATCCCCCTGAATGGTCTGCACCCAACAAAACCTCCAAATCAGGTCACCGCATAATCCCATGTTTGCTCGCAGAAACCGCGGGGGGTGTGAAGGCGGGGGAGCCGTACGAGCTGGTGGTGCCACCCGACGGAGCCGGGGGAGACGAGCCAGAGCTCGAGGGAGCCGTCGGCGCGCGCGGCGGCGACCTGGGACTTGCAGGGGGAGGCGACGAGCGCGACGATGGGTGACGGGGACCAGGCGACCGCGCCCCCGCCGCAGCGGTGGACGCGGAGCTTCTCCATGGACAACCGGCGGCGGCGGCAGGGCCCGATGCGTCGGTGGGGGCGATAGGGCGATCCGAGCGTTCTAGAAGGTTCTGGAAGGGTAGGGGGCGTCGTCCTCCTCGGGGCGGCGCCGCGATGGCGCGCGCGGAGTTGGGGGGAGGGGGGGGGGGCGGCGAGGGGAGGGGAGGAGGAGGAGGGAGGCAAGCGCTCGAGAGAGGCGGCTCGCCGCTCGTTAGGGTTTTGAGGGGGAGGAGGTGAAGAAGGGTAGGGCTGGTAGGCGTGCGGGCCACGTGATGCGAGGCTCTGCTACTGTTCGGCCTGCTCGAGGCAGCGGATTAGGGCCGAACGGGCTTGAGTTTTGTGGGCTTCGTCGGATTGGGCCTCTCTGGGCTCCCGCGAAATGGAATGCTTTTTGAGAAGGCATAAGTTCACTTTAGATCCCTCGTCGAGTCTGAAATTTGTCCCTGAACCGCAATACCAGATATAACGCATCCCCCAACTCCCAAAACCACATAAGGTCCCAATGCGGATTAAATGGCGCTTTCGGCTGACATGTTACCTACGTGGCTGATTTGACTTGGTTCTCGTCCTACGTGGCAGTGACATGGGCTAGAAGTAATTTTTTTAAATGTAGGGCCCACATGTTAGCGAGATGAAACATAAAAATGGTGGGGCCCACATGTTAGTGGGTCCCATCCTCCTCTCTATCTCCACGGATGGCAGCACCTCCTTCTTCCCTTTTCCTCTCAGCCATCCCTCCTCCCTCCTCAAGCTCCATCCTCGGCAGGCTACCGCTGCCGCCCAGAGCTCCTCGGCCGCGGCGCTCATGTGATCTGGAGTAGGTGGTTGATGGCAGCAATCACCGTTACATCCATAGGAGGTGGCCGCGACGATGGTGGGAGGTCCACGGCAATGGGACTCGAGGAGGCGGAGGCGGCGACGACGCAGATGCAGGGAATGAGTTGAAGGAGGCGAAGGTAGCGGTTGCTCGGGACGTTGGCAGAGGCTTTCTTCCTCTGTAGAAGGAAGGGAAGAAGTGGGTGGGGGAGGGAGAGATGAGATCTATGTGAAGAAGTAGCCGGCGACGGTGACAATGCTAGACGAGACGCGGGTGGCGATGTTGATGTCGTTCATGACGGGGTCGGTGATGGGGAAGCGGTTCTACCGCAAAGCCACCATGCGCCGTGTCGATCACAGGAACAGGTGGACGGTTATGCTTGACTACCGCACCCTCAAGTCGCCAACGAAGCATCCGTTCAAGCTGTAGTTGCGGACGCTCGCCATGGCCATTGCTGCCGAGTGGGAGTACGAGGTCTTGATCCCCATGCCTCCCTCCGCCCTGCTCCCCCGTGCGGTGACGCCCAAGCCGAGCTCCACCAATTCTAACGTGGGGAGCGAGGTCTTTGTCTCATCTCTTTGGACTGGCGGCAACGAGAGGAGCCAGCTCATCAACTTCAGTGGTGATTCGATAACCAATCCTACCAAGAGGAAGGAAAATAGGAGGTGGTCAAGGAAGCAATTGTTAAGAGGAACGCCAAGAAGCCCAAGGAGAAGGATTCATCGGGAGGTGGACAACGATGGCAAGCGGCGGTAGCAAATCTTGTTGGGATGTCAAATTGGCACAATTGGTATGTATGCGCTACATGCCTACATAAGTTAAAATCGTTGTTGAGGACACTTTTCAAACGCATAATCGTAATGGTGGAGCCACGTACAAGCTGTGGGATCAGTTGACCCCACAACCTTTTTCACTACCATCCTTATAGTTACTAATTTTTCCATTTAAATTATTTGAATTTCGTGTAAATAACCTTACTAAAATATCAAGTAATGATAATTGATCTCAGTGGATAAAATTGTTGGTTCTGAAAGTATGAAAGTATTGTTTAGTGTTTGCATATGGCCGACAATGTCTCTACGCGTCAAGTTGCTTCAATGAGAGCATTGTTTTCACAGTGATGCTTCCCCGACAGTAGCTCCGCATAACTAGCTACTTTCCAAGTACTAATTAAACAATGAAGAAAGCTTGGATTTAGGGAGACCACTCGCCAAGTCGCCACATTGTAAATGCCTAGTATAATGCTCGATTTGTTTTTGCCTCAATGGTAATGTTACTCCCTTTCTTGCGTGAGCATGTTTCCCAAGCTGCTAAACAATAAGATTTTAGATTTTTCTTTCGAAAGTTCCTTTTAAATGATAAAGCAAATTCAATTTTTTTTCAAGTACGCGATAATTAATCAGGGCCGGCCTCTTTGGTAGGATCGAACAATCCTGAAACGAGCAAAACGAGCATGGTTTGTTCCTCCATGTGTGCTTCTCCCTGAACCGTCGGTTTGACGACAGTGCAAAATCTCCCACCCACGACTCGCGAGCCATGGCTAGTGGCGAAGCTATATTGTGTTTGGGGTGCACATGAACCCCCCAAATTCCTAATTTCTCACTTTAAAACACTAGAATGTACAATGTTGTACTGAAATTTTCTAGATTATCAATGGTAGTGCACTCCTTTTATTTTGATGCTAGCTTCGCCCCTGGCCATGGCTACCCAGGTGGCCACCACACTCACATACAAGTCAGCAACACAAACGAACGAAGCTAGAGAGACTCCATTGCAGCAAAGATCTGGAATATGCCACTCGCTCAGGCAGAAAGAAGCCATTCCGTGGCTGCCACTCCCCTGACGAGCGGGCCCCACGGATATACCTCCAAAACCCCGGAAAGGAACAGCCAGCGAGCGAGCAAAAGCAAAGCAACGGCGGCGGGCGACGTGTGGACGTCCGGCCTCGCGCCGGATAGCGTGCGCGAGCAACCAGAAAAGGGAAATCGGAAATCCCTCGTCACGCCCCACCCCACACCCACTGACGGCTCGGCCCCACACTGCGTGGGTCCCACGCGGCAGTGGAATCGGCTGGCGTTGTGCTGTGTCACGTGGAATACCGCGCCTTAAAGCGTCGGCTCGCCGCTCGCTCGCTCGCTCTTCCTCTCCACGCTGCGGCCGCCGCGGTTGTGTCCCTAGTGGAAAGTTGCACGAGCTCACGGGGGTCAGGCGACTAGGTGAGGCGAAACGAGGAGAGGCTTGGATTGGGAAGGATCACCAGCTCACCACCCGTTTCTCTCTCCGGCATTGCGAGGGGAAGGCGGCGACGGAGGCGCGCGCGGGTGTAGACGCGTAGTGATGGCGGCGATGGACCTGCGAGTGGCCGCCCCGGCCTCCGTGGCGGCGGCGGCGCGGTGCGGCACGAGCTTGGCGAGGCCGTGGCCTGCCCGGGCGGTGGGAGGAGAAGGACGGGGCCGGCGTCTCTCCGTGCGGATGCCCGTCGCGACCACCGAGGCCGCCGCCGCCGCCGCCGTGGGCGCGGTCAGTGCACATGCTCTCTCTCTCTATGTCGCGCGCGCGCGCGCGGTGCTTGATTTGTTTTTCGTGGTGTTGCAGTCGGAGGACGCGGCGCTGGAGGCGCGGGACTCGAAGACGGTGGTGGCGGTCATCCTCGGCGGCGGCGCGGGGACGAGGCTGTTCCCGCTCACCAAGCGCAGGGCCAAGCCCGCGGTGAGTACAGCGTACAAACACCTTGGTCGCGTCGCGGTTTCTTCCGCCGCAAAAGATTCAGCAAATGCGAGTAAATTGTCTCATGGTTGTTAATTTTTGCCATTGCAGGTGCCCATTGGCGGAGCGTACAGGCTGATCGACGTGCCGATGAGCAACTGCATAAACAGCGGCATCAACAAGGTGTACATCCTCACTCAGTTCAACTCCGCGTCGCTCAACCGGCACCTTTCCCGGGCGTATAACTTCAGCAACGGCGTCGCGTTTGGAGATGGATTCGTCGAGGTGCTAAATCCGGACAGTATAATATT
The DNA here is from genome assembly GCA_000338895.3 of Oryza meridionalis. Lineage (NCBI taxonomy): Eukaryota > Viridiplantae > Streptophyta > Magnoliopsida > Poales > Poaceae > Oryza > Oryza meridionalis. The sequence continues at coordinate 34,356,809 of CM002526.2, read as the reverse complement.
CTTCTTTACGGGATTGTGCTACTGTTAATTTGGTGATCTGATGAAAAGGGATAACAAAACTGGAACTTGCTCTCTAACTCAGGTTCTAGCAGCAACTCAGACGCCTGGATCGGAGGGAAAGAGGTGGTTTCAGGGTACAGCTGATGCTGTTCGGCAATTTGACTGGCTTTTTGATGTACGTTTTTTTATCAGATATTTGAGATGTGCGATGCTTACTTTTATCATCGATATGGAGCACTATAGCCAATGCAGTGACTAGAAGTCATCTATGTTTAACTCTTTACTGCACCTTCTGACTTCTGTTGCATATTTGTGTGTTTAGAATCATTCGTATCTGTTTACAGTGGTTCAATTTGAGGAAAATCAAATGAACTTTTCAATTATCCCTTGTTATTTCATCGTAATATTCTACTGAAAAATTTCATCATATGCTCCTTACATAATTTTAATGCATCGTGCTGTCGTCTTGTAGGATGCCAAAGCTAAAGACATTGATGATGTGCTGATTCTTTCTGGTGATCATCTCTACCGCATGGACTACATGGACTTTGTTCAGGTAATTGTCTGTACATACATCATTTCTTGTAGTTGGCTGTTAAAGTAGTATATTTGAATTGATTTTGGGTATCCAATTTACAGAGTCATCGGCAAAGAGGTGCAGACATCAGCATCTGTTGCTTGCCTATTGATGATAGGTGATTCCTGTTCCATTTCAGTAGCTTCATCCATGAACAATGAAGTGACCTCTCATACCAAGTTTTAGATAAATTGAATTGTTTTATTTGGTAAGAGAAATATTTGGATTTTGAAAATACACTACTCTCTTTCATTTGTTTATTTCGTCCTTGTCAGCCGGGCATCTGATTTTGGTCTAATGAAGATAGACGACACTGGAAGAGTTATCGCATTTAGTGAAAAACCAAAAGGAGATGATTTAAAGGCAATGGTAGGTCATATATGTTTATTCATACCACCCATCTGTCCTATGTACATATTGGAATCATATTCTAGATGGCCCAATGCACCAGTTAGTGCTGCACACAAAGAAAATAACTGATAATTTCATCAGACATTCTTTATTTTTCTTTGTGCAGCAGGTTGACACCACTGTGCTAGGCTTACCACAGGACGAAGCAAAAGAGAAGCCATACATAGCATCAATGGGGGTTTATATATTTAAGAAAGAGATACTTCTAAATCTTTTGAGGTATGCCAATTCAACTCAATGGAGCTCACATAAAAATTCAGTAAAATGCTCCATTTAATCATCTGACTATAAAGTGAACTTTCATTCTAATGCCAAACCTCAATTTCAGTGATGTCAATAGTATAATAAACAAACCAGCTTTTTTGTTCTTCTGTTTATGTGGTATTGATTGCTATCAGGTCTTAATCTTTACCGCAATTGTTGTTAGGTCAGATGGCGTTTTCCCACTGCAAATGACTTTGGATCTGAAATCATCCCTGCTTCAGCAAAAGAAATCAATGTAAAGGTAAGGATTTAACATAATAAGTTCCATTTGGTAGTGTTCTCTAATATTGCACTATTGGCATCAGATTTACACAATTTTATTCAATAATAATACTGCATATGTATGATGTATTATTTATTTTCTTAAAATCAACTTCAGTATCATGTCAGAAACTAGCCTTGAACATCTCAGGCACAGTTGTAACCTAGAACTCATTGCAGGCATATCTTTTCAATGATTACTGGGAAGACATAGGAACTATTAAATCATTCTTTGAAGCCAATCTTGCTCTTGCTGAACAGGTATGCTTTACTAATACAAAATTACCATTTTATCCGTATTCCTGCAGTTTATATCCCTCTAATAAATATGTAACTGTACACACTGCAAATTGATACTTTATGTTCACCATCCTTCTAGCAACTCCTGACTTCCTTTTCCCCACGGTATTCATTTATGTTATTTTTTTTGCGAACGCACAAAAGAATTGCACGTCAATATATTAGCAGGAAAAGAGTTTTTGTTACACAAAGCAATTAGCCAGACTGGCTTATGCCTAAAAAAAGGGGGGGGGGGGAGGCTTATGCCTACGTTTTTGTTACACTATACGTAGAAGTTAATACATTTATGTTATTAACTTCTACGTATAGTATCGTGATAATGATAGTACTACATTAGGTACAAAATTTTCTTTTTAAAACAGATCAAATGAAAACTCTCTGTAACTTTTGATCATTTTTGAATTCACTTATGCAGCCACCGAGATTCAGCTTTTATGATGCTAATAAACCAATGTACACATCACGGAGAAACTTACCGCCATCTATGATCAATGATAGTAAGGTATGTGATACCCTATCCGAACTAGCATGTATCCCTTTCTGTGATATTTTAGTTCCCAAATATTCCTTATGTCACTTTCGACGCATGTATCCAATTAGCAATTCATTGAATCCTGGTTATGTGCCTTTGCTCACTTAGGGAAGTTGCTTACTAATATTAAATTTAGAGGGTTCCTTTACCCTTCTTTTAAAATCAATTCGGTTGGCTTGCCATCTTCTAACACTGTTTAAACCATTGCAGATCACTGATTCAATCATTTCCCATGGATGTTTCTTGGATAACTGCAGGATAGAGCACAGTGTTGTTGGAATCCGTTCTAGGATAGGTTCCAATGTGCACCTCAAGGTCAGATATTTTCATTTTCACTGCTAGAAGCATAAAACACCAACGGGGTGGCCTTCCACATTACATCAAATGTTCTGTTCGTCCTGCAGGATACAGTAATGCTTGGTGCTGATTTCTACGAGACTGATCTGGAAAGAGGAGAACTGCTGGCTGAAGGAAAGGTTCCTATTGGAATCGGGGAGAATACAAAGATTCAGTATGCATGCAAATTTACTTCCTAGCTTGTTGGCCCAATAATATATACATCACTTTTACATTTTTTGTCTTGGTTACCAATGGTCCAAAAAAATATTTTACTCATAGTGTCTCTCATTATTGTCCTCTGAAGGAATTGCATAATAGACAAGAATGCGAGGATAGGGAAGAATGTAACAATTTCCAACTCTGAGGTATGCATTATCTCTATTACCCCTTCTAACATGCTTCTATGGTTTTTTTTTTCTGAAATCCACTTCTATTTTAGAAAATAGTTCTATAACTTGATCAACACTAACAAAAATCACAAGTACCAACTGTGACTTGCCAGAAATTTAGATCATAACAATGTTATGTGTTACATTGATTATTTCTTGCTAATGGCATTGGTGGTGTTTGCTAGCTTTAGAATTATTTTATCTAATGCATTACTATCAAGAGTTGATATAATAAAAGAAATTCTGAAAATCTGATAAAATTGTGGTTGTCTGTTGGGTCTTAAATTTCAGGGTGTACAGGAAGCAGATAGAACCTCTGAAGGCTTCTACATCCGATCAGGCATCACCATCGTATTAAAGAACTCGATAATTGCAGATGGATTAGTCATCTGAGGTGGAATAAAGCCCTCCCTAATCCAACCAGAAAAAGCCAGCCATGATCATTTGCGGCAGGAATAGAATAAAATCACCAGAGCTCTTTGTTCTCTTCCAGTTAGTTGTGTACTTAGCATTCAAGAGCTTCTGCTTGTCTGTACAAAATCATTGTCTCGTGAATCTACCGTGTGTGTTTTCACACTAAACACATGGTCATGAAGCTCGAAAAAAGTACCAAAATTTTATGATCTGGGGTATTTGGTTGTTCCATTTAGTCTGCAAGCGAAGAAAACCTCACTTATCTATAGGTGTACTCTCTCCGTCCATAAAAAAATTAACCTAGATGGGAATTTGGCATAACCTTGAACAACAAATTTGGACATCCAGATTCGTTGTCTTTGGACATCCAGATTCGTTGTCTCGGTTTGATTTTTTTTTTTATGGAGGGAGACTTCAAGAAAAGGGTTGACATGAAATACGTTTTTCAGGTTTAGAGGCGTAAAAGCAAAATACGTGACCGTCCACCCTCGTACATTGTCCGGACAGCCGCGACGTACAACGGTGCGTATATATCCGTCACACGTGTGCGCCTCCCACCCATCCACCACACGTGCGCGCGAACGGAGCCCGTTTCTTCTCCCCCCCTACCTCTGCCCCCCGTTGGCTCGCGTCCGCGGCCCATCTCCACCGTCCGATCCCGAGCCGATGGCGGCGGAGCCCCCGGCGGACGGCCGCGATCACCCGGCGGACGATGGCGCCGCCGGCGACGGCGCGGCGGAGTCCGCGGCGGCGGAGGCGCTCCTGAGCGCGGCGTCGGAGCAGCTGACGCTCGTGTACCAGGGGGAGGTCTACGTCTTCGACCCCGTCCCGCCCCAAAAGGTCGCGCCCTTTTGCACCCCTTCCAAATTTTTTTTCCATCGCGTCCGTTTGGTTCTTCCCTTTCGCCCTTTTGGTTGCTCCGGTGAGGGGGGGTTGACTTTGAGCGCGGTGGCGCGGGAGATTGGCGAGGGTTGGCTGCGGGGCCCGAATTGGACTAGGGGATTCGCGTTTCGTTGGCGATGCTATGCTGCTTAGTTTTCTCGGAGAAGGCGTGGCGTCCTCGTGATGGATTTGGTGTGTCTCTTCCTCGATTTTGAATGTGTTGTTGCGGTAGAATGGAGCGATGGAAATTAGCATGCATGTTTCCTCCGATTGCACCAAGCGAGCAATCCCTTTTGGTGTAACTGGTTGGTTTGATGAATAGATTGGCCATTTTTGTTCGCTTTAGGTTGAGCAGAGGTTTGTTTGCGTCCTCGTTGATTTTCGCCAGAGAATGCGTACTCTGTGACTTTGTGCTACTGTGTTAACAGTAATTTGTCGATTGATCGTTTAGGAAATTGGGTATTGTTCTAATTAGGATTGACTGTTTTTTAAATGTATATGAGTTGATTATATGCTGTTTCTTGCGGAATTTAGTTTCGTGTGCTTGTCTGCTTGATTTGCTATATCTCATCGATTTCTATTTGACTTTCTACAGAAAATGGAGGTTTTCTTAGATAGATTTGACCTTTTTCTGCCTTCTTTCCTGTCTTTTTAGTGCCTATCTTTGGTGAATTTGAGAATATGGTGCAAGTTTAAATGCTGCAACATCTGTTTTAGTTGAATGCATTCCCAGCATGTTGAATGGAGATAAGAGTTTGACTGTCTAATGAAACAAATAGTACCATCACTAATCACTTATTTTGTTTGTACCTTTTCTTTCTTATGCTAAATTGCTAAGGCATTGATTTATGGCAAAATATTTGCAAATGTGTAGTGCCACAGCCCACACCTGAGTAGTCAACATATTTTCTCAGCTTTGATAGGGGAAAAAGTCTACTTTAGGGCATGTTTTGGGATATAATTGTTACTATTTTGTTAAGAAAAAGTAGCCCCATTGGCATTGCTAGCAGTAGCAGGCATCTGTCTCAACACTAATGCTCGTACTCATATGTTGGTTTCATCCAGTTGTTCAAAGAAGGGGGTCCATCTTCTCTGTTTAACTTTATATGCACTCATGTGTTTTCTATTTCTTCTATCACAAGTTTAGAGAAATGTACCTTTGATGAATCAAATGGCACTGGAAGAATATATTCTGTGCACATTGAAAATGTTTTTTCCCCTTTAGTTAACAGTGTTTGGAACCAACGTAATGAATGCATATTCAACAGGCAACTGAAACAAATTGACACTAAAAGAGCTGAATAGTGTGCAAAGCATGTTAATTGTGGCCCTGGGTTAAGGTGGATTATCTTGTACAGGATATACTTCTTCTTGTGATTAATTCAGGTGGTTCTGGAGATTTGAGGGAGAATGCTTGAGCTCTGACTTTTCTTCATTGGAAAATTGGAGCCATCTAATTCTTAAGGAAATGCCATCTGGAGTAATCTGTGGTTCTGTCAACCTCATAGTTGTTATGCATTTTTTTTAAAAAAAAAACATATTTCATTTGATCCAATGCTTACAAGGTGGTTTTGCATACCTTATAATACAAATGGCTTCAGGAAAAGTGACACACGCTAGCATTTGCTTTGGTCTAGTTCATTTTCTCAAACATAGTTTTCCCTTTTTTTATTCAAGAGAGTATCTTTGACCTTGCAATCATGAGAAGCCTTCTGGAGTCATTTATAGTGAAAATCTTCATTGGCACATCTGTATCCATGAAACAAAAAGGGAATATAACATATCTAGAAACACATCCCTGTTGGTACGAATTCCATCTATTATACTGAGATAATATACTGACTATGTTGGATAAAATATAAGCTGGCAACATTGACTTGAAGGAAACGTAAACCAATCGACACACGCATATAAATTGCTGGCTGATTCTGGTAAATGATAATGAGAATAATGACATATTATGCTGTGCATATAGTTAACCTGAGATGGACACATTCTCCTGATGGCAAATAAGTGTGACACGGTTAAAATGGATCTTTTTTCCAGCTGATGTATTCACCATGTGACCTTGGTCAAGGTGACTCACCTTTTCTAATCTGTATTCCTTCTCTTTTTTCAGCTTTTCCTGTCCCATGAATCAATTGTGATGCAACATAGTAAAGTTTCAAGGGTGATCTGTGCTTATGTTACTAGTGATGATGCTGTTTATTGCTTTGAAAATCATATTGTTCATGGCCATTTGTAGTTGATATACATGACTGACTGTTATGTTAGTGTTATACAGGTTCAGGCTGTTCTATTGGTACTTGGAGGGTCTGACATGCCTCCTGGTTTAGTAAGCATGGCTGTACCTACCACATTCGATGAAAAGGTATCCATGTTCTGTAGAATCTCTACACAAAGGTTGTTTGACTATTTATAGTTTCTCCTAAAGCTTTTACTGTGTCATGTGTGCAGAGTACAACTGTGGCTGCCAGAAGAGTTGCTTCCTTAATGAGGTTTCGTGAGAAGAGGAAGGAAAGATGTTTTGATAAGAAAATAAGATACAGTGTTCGTAAGGAGGTTGCTCAAAAGTATGGACTTGACTCATGCCCATTCCCTTCTGCAGTGTCTAAAATATACGCGTGCTGAACATATTCCTACCATCATAATTTCAGGGTGAATGCATATGCACTTTTAAATGGCATTCCTGTCTTGCTAATTTAGTGTGAAAATGCTTGTTATATCAAATTAACAATGTCGCGATCTTTCATTATTAATAAACCAGCATTTTACCCGATTCTTGTCACATCAACCTTTTCCTATAAGACAATAAACTAAGACAGATGGGGATATAGCTCTGTTGACTATTTTTTTTTTAATTTTCCATGTAGCATATCCGTTATGACGTCACTTGTTCTTGAATAGTTATAGAGGGAGTAATAATGGCTCAGAAATATTTTCAGTAGCAATGAATAACAGTATAAAACTATGGGTCATGGAATGTCTTACTGGTGCAATAAAAGTTTCTTACATTGTAATTTGCCTTTGCAATGTCACATTGCTAACTTCCATGGTTCTAATATGCAAAATGAATGTTTACAGCACTTTATTCCAATTGGTTATAAAATACCTGCTCTTGATATTTTGCCCCATTTAGTAAGATTGGGTTGCTCTGAATAAATAAATTGCTTTATCAGTACCTTGCCATTCAGTCATTCTCTGTTTACCATTCTTGGTACAGGCAGTCAACATAAGATTGCTGTTGAGCTATTCTTCTGTAACCATTTATTTTGTTTCAGATGTTATAATATACACGCATTATAATTGTCAGGATGAAACGACGTAAAGGCCAGTTTGCTGGAAGGGCAGACTTTGGTGATGGCTCATGTTCTTCTGCACCATGCGGCTCCACAGCCAATGGCGAGGATGATCATATCCGAGAAACGCAGTGAGTTAGTTGTCAACTGTGTGTATGTGCAAGTCGTGTTACATCAATTCCAGATACTTGAAGCGGCTGCCTGTATATATTGTGCACTGATGTTGGTTTGCCCTTCTAGTTGCCAAAATTGTGGCATCAGCTCAAGGCTTACTCCAGCAATGCGTCGTGGGCCAGCTGGTCCAAGGTCCCTCTGTAATGCCTGTGGCCTAATGTGGGCAAACAAGGTAATTTCCTCACTTTATGAACACTGCTGCCTGTTTTGTTCACTCCTTTTCTCTTGATTATGTTTCTTTGTTTACGAGTAGGCTCAATAACTATTGATGTTATGGTCCATACTAACACAATTGCTGTAACTAAATCACCAAAAAAAAAAAAACTCAGGGCACCCTAAGAAGTCCTTTGAATGCCCCCAAAATGACTGTGCAGCATCCTGCTGATCTGAGTAAAACGGTGCGTTATGCCTGTAATATAAACTTGGTTTACCTGAACATTACACTTTTGATTTATTTGTGCCTCTCATTGTACAGGGTGATACAGATGACAGCAAAGCAAATCTGTGTGCTGAGCATAATCAGACCACTATGAAAACTGACACTGAGATGTAAGCAGTCCATGTTTACTGCATCTTGATCAAATACAATCATGCAAACTAACAGGTGCACTCTAAACACAAGCCTAAGCTTGGAACATACAGAATACTCATGGTCTGGTTTAAGTGGAAATTTTCGGCAGGCATACAGCTTTACTGCTGAATATGCTGCCTAAATAACTTCTTTGACTATAGATAAGTTTCTCAAAACACAACTACTTGACCATCTAATCTAGTTTCTTCGTCAGGGTGCCAGAGCAGGAGCAGAAGGCAGACGTGTTGCCACCAACCAAAGAAGAAGATAGCATGGCTACCTCGTGACAAAATGTTCAGACGCGTGTGTATAAATTGATACGTAGGTTATTTTTCAGGAACTCCTGACTTTAGGATGGTACATAAGGCAACAGAACTAACAAAGATCAGCTCCGCTGCGAACGATGCAGACGCATCGGCGCGCCATATTTATCCCATCCATGTGTTGTACACCCTACCCACTCATTCTGTACGATTTGAACACAGATCTGAGTAATACAATCCGTTTTGATCGGTTGTCAACTATAGTAATTTCTGACTTACAAACAAGTTTCATTCTGGCTACTTCGAAACTGTTGCCAAATTTCATTCTGCTCAATATTTATAGTGTGATCTAAGCAACGACAAATAACTGTTATCAAGGTATGATTTTTGTACTTGGTCAATTCTATTCCTAGCGGTCAAAAATATGAGAAATAAAAAGCGATGAAACCCCCCTAAAGATTTCAAGAATTGAAGTTCGAAAATTCTAAATGGACCAAGAAAAAATGAGTTCTACCGTGTGGCATTTTCAAGTTCCTTTGTGTGCGTGTGAGCCTTTAGCTCGAGTTTGTAATGCTCTTGAAGTTTAATATATCTCAGTCTTTCCTCGCAAAAAAAAAAAGAGAGAAAATTCTAAATGGACCAAGAAAACATGAGTTCTAGAAGATTCGAGAAGAACTGAAGAAGCAACAAGAGCGATGGTGCCAAGAGCTGGGCCGGCTAACATGGCGGCCCATGACGTAGAGGCATTCGGCCCATCCCTAATTCAGCGCAGCCACGCAGGCGGAGGTCGCGGAGGCATCGAGTCGACCGAAGCTGTGGCCGCCGCTCCCGAGCAAGAGAAGCGGAAGAAGGAAGTCCACCGCGCGAAACGCCGGAGATGCCTCCGGGGGCCTCGCCGGCGTCGGCGGAGGCCTGGACGTGGGAGAACGCCGCCGCAGGAGCGGCCGCTGGCTTCGCCACCGTCGCGACCCTCCACCCGCTCGACGTCGTCCGCACCCGCTTCCAAGGTAAACCCAACCCCGCGGGCGTTCGAACCCTAGGAGGAGACGCGGGAGGCCTGGTCGGTAACCCTGCGTCTGCGTGTGGATGTGCAGTGAGCGGCGGGAGGGGATGCTCCGACTTGCCGCCGTACAGGAACACGGCGCACGCTGTGTACACCATCGCGCGATCTGAGGTGTGGATTCCTGTTGCATATCGTTCTGTTCGGTTGGTGGGATGCATTAGAGTCACGGTCCATCTTTAGGTTTGTCGATGTTAACAATTTTTTTCCAGGTTTATTTGTTCGCTTAGTGAAAAGAAAAATGTCTGGTTCCCACAAAACTGGAAACAACTTGCCCATATATGAGTCAGATTACTTAATGTTCTTTAGAAATATTCTGACCAGGTTGAAAAATGTAGTTTCACTTTAAAAATAAACTCTACGTTGTTGAGCTTGTGCTTGAATACGTTTGTAGAGAGCAGATATTACATATGTACATATATACAATAATGTGAATTGTGAAACTTTGAATATGAGCAAATCAAATGGTGGTCTTCTTTGGTTGAGATGTATAGATGTTTGTGTTTAAAGAACTCTTGCTTGTTAATAACTAGCAGTTCTACATGGATATGTTCACTTTCCAAATGTTCTCCGATAGCGCCTGCGGGTATAGGTTCCTAGTATGAGGTTAAAATGCGGTGGAAGGTTGCTAGGTTGAGACATCGTCTACTTAAAAGGTTGAGATGTTACAGTCTCCTTAAAATACTAAATGATGGAAATCCCTATTGCTATCACTTGGTATCTGTGAACTGTTGTAAGAATTGAAGGAATGTGGTTCTTTCGCTTCTAAGTTTTGGTATGCGAAGTTGAGCTTCACTGATTGAGTTGGCTATTTGTAGGGCCTGAGAGGACTTTATGCGGGATTTTATCCAGCAGTTCTTGGATCAACTGTTTCCTGGGGGCTATATTTCTTTTTGTAAGTTATATAAATTCGTTTTATTTGAATAATTATAGTGTAGTAAGATATGTTCTGTCTGTATCTTAAATGCTGAAGTAAATTGCATATTTCAGGATTTAAGTTCACTTGGTTCTCCTATCTAATTATTTCATCTTGCTGGGTGCTGACTCCAATTTGGACGATCCTTGTTTACCCATTTGAATTCTCTTTACTATATTACCTGCATTTTGGCTGACTTGAAGATCTACTATGACAGTTATAACAGAGCTAAACAAAGATACTTACAAGGGAAAGATGATCAGCTCCGTCCAGTTCACCATCTTGTCTCAGCTGCAGAAGCAGGTGCTTTGGTTCGTACAGTAACTTTTGTCCTTTCAAGAAAAATGTTAATATCATTGGATTAGATCCAAGATAAGTTTACTGAATGTTGAGCAAGATCTTAGCGTTGCTATTATTAAGTTATTTAAAGTTTAAATTCAATTGGTGGTGCTCTTATGGCATGCATAACCTTAGCATTTTTTTAAAATTACTAACATTTGTTAGTGTTATTACTTATCACTTAATATTTATGTCGTATTTTGTTATTTAAACATTATTTGTTCATTATACAGGTTTGCCTATTCACAAACCCTATATGGCTGGTTAAAACAAGACTGCAATTACAAACGCCTAGTCATCATACTTCACGATATTCTGGATTTTCTGGTAATGTTTGCTTTCTTCAATGCTTCTCTGGTAAAAAAGTACTCGTAGTTATGCTCAAGGTTTAACAGTGTGGTTGGCAAGTGTAAATTCCAATAATATTACATCAAATAATGAATTAATGCCCCATGCTCATCCTCAGCTCTCGCAGAAGCTGCTGTTTTGAAGCAATTATTCAAACCCAATGAAATTCCTTCCACTAATGACTGATGCGTGTCTTCTTGTTGTTTTTGGCCTCAATTATTGTTCATATTTCCTTTGCTAAATATTTTATCTTAATTTTGTATGACTTTGCTTATTTGATCGCTGTAAGGCCAGATGCTTTGAGAACTATTCTGAAAGAGGAGGGATGGCTTGCGCTTTACAGAGGGATTGGACCTGGGCTTTTGCTGGTATGTGTTTTTTCCTGTTTATCTACTGGTAATTGAGTTTATTCATCTTTACGTTATAGTCCTACAAACATACTCATGATTATAACCACACAAGGCTTAGTGTAATTTTAAATATGGAAGGGCAGTTGACTGTAGTGTTTCTTTGGTGTGTGGTACATAGCTATGAAATTATGTTTCTAAACAAGGTGCTGAATTTACTATTAACAGTCACTGTGGTATTTATTCGATTATTTTGGTGCAAAACTGCACCTAAATATCATCCTCAGTTTGTTTTGTCTGATGGTTGATTGATCTAATTTATCTGTAAATACTCTAGGTAATATCATCTTGTGATGCTGTTAACTGGATGATATGTTTTTGTAACTGTAGTGTTGTACCATGTTTAGTTATGTGGTTTTTTCTCACTGCTACCATGATGTGAACATCGTGATGCTTGGTATGCCAGTCAATATCACAATTCCTCAGTTTTGTTGGAAATTCCCTTGTATTCCTTAATGAATTCCTAGGGCTTTTACCATTACAAATTTTTAATCTGCCAAACCAGGGTTGATGCCTATGTCATTTTAGCTAACTAGGATCTGACATGGTTGACAAATCTAATACATACCTTGATGCTATCTATTGTGTCATGCTTGAAAGGTTACTCATGGAGCGATACAGTTCACGGCCTATGAGGAACTTCGCAAAGCTTTGATAGTTGCCAAAAATAGACAGACAAGAACAGACAACAGAAGCTGCGATGATTCCTTGGTAAATACTGATCAAATGTTTGCTTGTGCTTTACACATCTACCCTCGTTGGTGCAACAACAGGCCACTTCTGTCACCTTAATTTAGTTCTGGACTTTAATTTCTTTTAATAAAAAACTGGGACGCAGATACTAATTCTGATTACCCATTTGTGGCACTGTATACATTTTGCATATCCTTGCTGTGACACTGATTGTCACTTGCCTTTTAACAGTTGGGTCACCATATAGAAATGGAATTTAAAAATAAACAAAATGTTAGTGTTTTACAGTGTTATTTTTAGAAATTGCACTTTCAGACAGGTGCAATGCACTCGTTCACTCAGAAAGACAATTTTTTAGAACATTTTGTCCCACTTATCTCTATGTCAAAAATTGAAAATACATCCTCATCTGGTAGATAGATTCATACCGCACCTGATATGCACTGATTTCGTTCTTGACAGAATTCGATTGATTATGCGGCACTTGGGGCTTGTTCGAAAGTAACTGCCATTCTGCTTACTTATCCTTACCAGGCATATTCTTTCACTCTTCTTATACTCATAAACTTCACCCGTATATCCTGTTCTTTTACTGACCCTAACAGCTGAAAGTCATTGTATTTTGCAGGTCATCCGAGCACGCTTGCAGGTTGTATATTTGAATCTTCTTACTCCCATTCCATCTCTCTAGAGTCCTCATCAATAATAATTATGTGTAATTTTGCAGCAACGACCTGGTAGCGATGGCACTCCAAAGTACAAAGATAGCTGGCATGTAGTGAAAGAAACTGCAAGGTGAGAATTTTACTATTAACGTTAACACAGATGAAACCTTTTCTTTTCTTTTGTGCTGTATGCAACATGTAAGAATTGCAAGGTTGGAGTTGCATACAGTAGATGGGATTTCTGTGTGTTTTTTACCTTTTCCCCCATAGATCTGCCTAATCTCTATGCTTCACTAATCTGTGTACACCAAATATTAGAATTTGTAATTCTGATGTCTGCTACATAGTTTAAACTTAAAGTGGGCTATATGCGATTATTTTTCTGAATTCCTTTGCTGTCTTCTGCACATAACCAGTACTTTGACTGTAACGTGTTCCAAACCAAGCAGCGTCCCTGCTCTTTGGATTGACAAATTCGTTTTCAGGCATGAAGGTGTCCGTGGATTTTACCGGGGCATTACATCGAATCTGCTCAAAAACCTTCCGGCAGCTTCCCTTACATTTGTGGTGTATGAAAATGTGATCAAATTATTCAAAGCAGCAAAGGAGAAGACATAATATTTCCAATTGTTCCCAGGAGAAACAAGAAAAGAATGTAGCATCATGAAGTACTGAGCCAATCCCATTTTCTGGAGTTCGAAGCAACATTCATCTTCATTGCTGCGTTATTGTTTCATCCACTTAGCATGCACAGGCTAGAGAAATGTTACATGAGAGAAGCTGCGATTGACATAATCGCCATAGATTTTGTTTCGAGGAACATAGATCATTTTTTGTTTCTTCTTGAAGTAGTTCTTCCTGTAGTCCAGTTGAATACAGTTGATTACAGTAGGTCTACGCATGTGCATGTGTACATCCACCATGTCTACGGCTGCTCAACTGAGTTACAACAGCTGTATAAAGCTGAAGTAATGCCAGACAAAATTACTCCATATGTTATTAATTATGTTCCAAATGTTATGCTACGTATACCCAGTCAGAAAGAAACTGTACTCAGAGTTTGACACGTCTGATGGTATAATGGTATATACTCTCTCTGTTTTTAATAGATACCATTTACTTTGTATATGTTTGACCATTTGTCTTATTCGAAAATTGGTGCAAACATAAAGTTATAACAAAATAAATGTTAATAATTATATAAATTCAAAATGTCAACTACTCCCTCTGTACTATAAAATAAGAAATTTTGAGTTTTTACATGCGATGTTTGACCACTCGTCTTATTCAAAAAAAAATTTAGAATTATTATTTCTTTGACTTACTTTATTATCCAAAGTACTTTAAGCACAACTTTTCGTTTTCTATATTTGCACAAATTTTTTGAATAAGACGAGTGGTCAAACAGTGCAAGCAAAAACTCAAAATCCCTTATATTATGGAACGGAGGGAGTAATTTACTCAAAAGATAGACGTAGTATGAGTCTATTTGTTAGAGCTCCAATTCCTGAATTTTCAGGAGTTAGTCTAGAGTGAAGTTGTAGGGAGACTGTTTGGTTGGCTCCAGCTCCAGAAGATATGGAGCTGAAACGGCGCCATAACATGCCCTGTACCTAAAAGAAGCGCAAATATTAGGGAATAATCTAATATAAAATAATTAGAAGGGATGTATAATTAGATGGGGCTTCGAACTTAGATCATCTAGCTCACCACCTTATGAAGCTAGTTGGAAGACCCTAATGTTTATCATGAGACCTTATATCTCATAGCAACCTTTCGCACTTACCCAAAGGCCCGAGTGCCCCCTTCCAATCACGCCACTGAAAATAGGCCCGCAACCAGCATTTGCGTCAGCCGGCCGCACAATCGTTGGCGAACGTCATAACTCATACCGGCCAAGTAGTAGTAGTATTCCGTATTAAATATTTAGGGCATGTTCACTTTAATGCAATTTTCAATCATACCTTTTTTTGGTAAAGTTATAAAAAAAATGTCTACGTTTAGTTTGTTATCAAATTTGGTAAATACACAAGAAATCCTGCCAAAATTTTGACAATATTACTATCTTATTAAAATTCGGTAATATTTATTTTAGCTACAATAAACATACCCTTAAATATGCAGGGGACGAATTGCCCCCGGCGGATGAGCAAGCGGCGCCGGCGATCGCGTTCCAACAGATCGAGAAGGTCACTGACCAGTCCACTAATCCAGCCAGACGACCCGTCAATTGATCCAGAGAACACGGACTGCGTCAGTCAGACACACCGCCACAGACGCGGCTCACGTACGCCATCCTTCCCTCTATGGCCTGTCACGTTCTCCGCCTTTTCCTTTCACACCCTCCTCGATCGGTCGCCCGGCCACGGCCACCGAGCGGTGAAAAGGGGCAGCAAACGCACGCTTCCCACCCCGCCGTTTGTACGTGGTCGCCGCGCAACACCACCGACGACGACGTCAACCCGCACCCACCGCGGGCTCGTTCCACGCGCGCGCGCGCGCGCGCAAGCGCAACCACCGCTACCAGCTGCCTCCTTCCGCTGAGGCGCTGACCGCCGAGAGAGACAAGGGGCACGTTTAAACTCAAGTCTCGCCTTCTTCTTCCCACCCACGCCAACGAAAAGCCCAGCAACCACCACGAAACCCACGCGAAACACACGCCCACACCCGCGTCCCCGCCAAGTCAGCTCTCCTCTCCCATCCGTATATAACCCCGCTTCCTCTTCCCCAGGAGAAATCCACCCATTCCGCCGCCTCCTCGCAGCTCGGAGAATTTTTTTTTTTCGAGAATTCGATCGAGAGCGAGCCACGCTTGCTTGCTTTGGAAGAAAATCATATCAAGCAGCAGCAGCTGTCGGAGATGTCGCGGTACGTGGAGTTGCTGGACATAGGGGTGCGCGTCGCGGCGAGGTTCCACTCCCACTGCCCGCAGACGGCGCGCATGTACTACAAGCCGCCGCAGACGACGACGACGGCCGACGGCCGCCGCCGCCGCGGGGACGGCGCTGCGGGCAAGCAGGCGGCGGCCGGCTTCGACGCGGTCTCGTCCGCCATGGCGGCGGGAGAGGAACTCGGCGGCTTCCGCGCCACCGCGCCGTCGGGGTTTGACTTCGAGTTCGACACCGCGCAGGCCGTCGTCTACGACGTCGTCGCGTGAGGCCGTGAGCTTAGGAGGAATCGATCGATCGATCGATGGATCGTAGCTTCTGCTCGGAGAGGTTTTTTTCTCCGGGAACAATTTTTGACACAAGAGGGGAATTTGATTCCGTGAAGTGTATATATGTACACTCCATTCTTTTATTTGATTGAGATTTGATAGCTGGACATTAATGAAAGAAACATTATTTGGTTGATGCTTCTCCAATTTTTTTCCGTATACAACTACTGTTTCATACCAGCAAGTCCCCTCGATTAGGGGTGGGAAAAAAAACCGAACCAAAAAACCGAACCGAACTAACCGAGACCGAAAAATTCGGTCACAAATTCGGTCATCAATTGTAACTAACCGAATTTTATACAGTCTTTTCGGTCATCTCGTTCAGTTAACCAAACTGACCGAATCACTATGAAAGCCCAATACAGCCCAATAGCCCATTAGCTATAGAAAACCATAACCTTCCATCCCGTCCCCACCTCCTTCCCACTCCGCCCGGTCCTCCCCACAACCCCACCTGCGCGCTGCGCCGCCTCTTCCTCGCGTTTCTCCTCCTCCTATCCACCTCTTCGATCTCCGCTTTCTCCTCCTTGCACACGCCTCTCCGCGTTCCCCACCCACCGCGCCGCCTTCACCGCGCCTCCGCCTTCTCCTCGCGCCGCGCCTCTCTGCCTTTTCTTCGCGCCGCACCGTGCCGCCGCCTTCACCGCGCCTCTCCTCGCCGCCTTCACCGTGCCTCTCCTCTCCACCTTCTCCTCGCGTCGTGCCGCCGCCTTCTCCCTATGCGTCTGCGCGCCCGCTCCTTCCGCTCTTCCGCCACTTCCTCCGAGGCTGATGGGAGACGCGAGATGGATGGGATCTGGACTTTCTGTGGTTGAGATCGACGGGATCCATGGCCGGATTGATTTGCTTGATTTGATTTTTTTTCCATGAATCATGCTCTACTTGCTACTTGTTGGTGGCATCATCATATTTTACTCATTCATCCCAGTTGCTTTCTCATCGATCTTGTACAGAGGACTCAAAATTTTTTTTGCAATTAATTTTTGTGCTAAGTTCGGTCTATGACCGAGACCGAACCGAACTAACCGAAGACCGAAATGCTCAGTCTTGAGTTTTCTTGAAGACCGATCGGTCTTGTGATCCTAAAGACCGAATAACCGAACCGAATTTTTCGTTTAGACCGAATGCCCACCCCTACCCTCGATATTGTTTTTGACGTATATGACATTTTCTTGGAACACGGAAGTGGTGAAGAAGGTTCTAAAATTAACCTCGGATCAATTTCTAAAATTTAATATCCACTTCAACTCCAAAGCCGAGCATTCAAATGGATAACAAATTAAGAATATTCATATGTATAGAACTTATTTGACTTGGGCCATTTTGAAACGAAGCTTTCTTCACACAAGTCTAGAAGAAAACAGCTCAGTTCCAACCAGAATGATTGAATTTTCCCATAATGAAAATCGGTCGCTCCCCCCTCCCCCCATCACGTACCCACCAGCAGCCTCTCCGGGCCCCCACCACATGTCCCATATCCCCACCTGCTACTTATCCACACATAACTCCATTGCAACAAATCACCCATATATTTTGGAAACCCTTTATTAAGGAAATTTGGTTTAATTTTTTGTTCCACAAAAAATGTTTCACCTAGTGTACTCACAATGTTTCACTATGTATAGATCTAATGTTGCAGTGAACTGAAATATTCCATTGCAAAAAAAACCTACATATTTTGGAAGGGAATTCGTTTTATTTTTTTTCCACCGAAAAATGTTTCACCTAGTGTATTTATAATGTTTCACTATGTATGGATCAAATATTGCAGTGAACTGAAACATTCTTTTGCTATTTGCTGAAACATTGTTTTTATATAAGGTGAAACAACACCCGATTTAAACGAGTGAAACATTTTCGATCTACTTAGTGAAACAATTTCGATATACCTAGTGGAACATCGTGCAACATTTAAAAATAATTCAATAATAAGCTAAAAAAATTCGTCGAAATATATCTATGTGTGGTCTTGTTTTGAAGATTTAATGGTGCAATCGGACCATGATTTGGATAAGTAATTTAAGAGAAAAATCAGTTTAAAGTCGAGAATGCTCCTTCTCGGTCGCGCGGGGGAGGGGAAAAAATCGGTCACTCCCCCCTCCCCCCATCACGTGCGCACCAGCAGCCCTTCTGGGCCCCCACCACATGTCCCCTGTCCCCACCTGCCACTTATCCACACACACAACTCTATTGTAACAAATCACCCACATATTTTGGAAACCTTTATTAAGGGAATTTGGTTTATTTTTTGTTTCACTAAAAAGTTTCACCTAGTGTACTCATAATGTTTCACTATATATAGATCTAATGTTGCAGTGAACTGAAATATTCCATTGAAAAAAGAAACCCACATATTTTGTAAATCTCCTACGAAGGAAATTCGTTTTATTTTTTGTTCCACCGAAAAATATTTCACCTAGTATACTTATAATGTTTCACTATGTATGGATCAAATGTTGCAGCGAACTAAAACATTCTTTCGCTATTTGCTAAAACATTGTTTTTATATAAAGTGAAACAACACCCAATTTAAACGAGTGAAACATTTTCGATCTACTTAGTGAAACAATTCCGATGTACCTGGTGGAACATCGTGCAGCATTTAAAAATAATTCAATAATAAGCTAAAAAAATTTCGTCGAAATATATCCATGTGTAGTCTTGTTTTGAAGATTTAATTGCAACGAATTTAATGGTGCAATCGGATCATGATTTAGATAAGTAATTTAAGAGAAAAATCACTTTAAAGTAGTTTTGCAACATTAGCGCCCGATTTTTCTCCTAACCGATCGTGCGCCCGACCCGTAGACTCATCCGTTTAAAGTAGTTTCGCACGTAAATCGGCCGCTGACATCAGCCCTCGATTTTTCTCCAAACCAATCGGGCGCCCGACCCGTAGACTCATCTGAATTTTCCTCATCATAATGGGATAAACATCGAAAATCCGCCTTCTGGTGTTGTTGACGGAAAATCCAAAATACGCCTTCAAAATTAAAACGTGCAAACTCCTCCTCGTCCAGTAGGCACACAACTGCATCACCCCTCTCTCCTCCCAAAACCCTAACAATGGCTTCCCGCCTCCTCCACCTCCGCCGCCTCCTCCACCTCCGCCGCCTCCTCCCCTCCGCCCGCCCGTCCGCCGCCGGCGGCGGCGCCGCGGCCGCCGCCTTCTCAACCGTAACCCCGACCCCGCGCGTCTCCGCGCTCGTAGACGAGATCTGCGGCCTCACCCTCATTGAGGCCTCCTCCCTCACCGACGCCCTTCGCGGCCGCCTCGGCGTCGACCAGCTCCCTCCGCTGGCCATCCTCACCGGCGGCGCGGCCCCGCTCGCTGGCGGCGGGGCGGCCACCGGGGCAGCCGGCGAGGAGGCGAAGGCGAAGGAGGAGAAGATGGCGTTCGACGTGAAGCTGGAGGGCTTCGACGCCGCGGCGAAGCTCAAGATCATCAAGGAGCTGAGGGCGTTCACGAATCTGGGCCTCAAGGAGGCGAAGGAGCTCGTGGAGAAGGCGCCGGCCGTGCTGAAGGCGGGAGTCCCCAAGGAGGAGGCGGAGAGCATCGCCGAGAAGATGCGAGCTATCGGCGCCAAGATTGTTCTCGAATGAGAACACGAGAGCTATGTATGGCTTCGTTTCTTGATTTGTTTCTGTTCCTTGTATGAAGTAAAGGAGAGAATTTCGAGACCTAGGAATCAATAATTATTGAAATTCACTATGGGGATTTTCTCATTTGTTAGTGGAAATTCCTTTTGAACCTTGGAAATGTGTTCATAGGCTCAGTACCAGAGCTCAAAAGCTCTGTCTCTTGACTGTCTGTTTGATTGTACGGCAAATATATCATTTTAATGAAAGCAGAGCAAACTAGCGGATCAACACTGGGTTTCTATCTTATCAAATGTAGCAATAATGCTTTTTGTGGGGATCATATCTGGTAAAAATGGTCTTTCACTTATCGGTATATGTATCAGTAGTGGAAATGATGTTTCTTGAAGAGAGGATATCGATAATGCAGTTTTAAATTGTTGCAGTTGTGGTGAAAAAAGGCATGGAATTTGGTTAGCTCTTTTGCAAATTAGGATATGTGAAGTTGGGAAGTAGTGGTTTTTAAGAAGTTTTATCATTTCGCACAGTGTTACTATTTGAACTAGAATAAGGGGAAGTGGTGATTTTGAAGAACTTATATCATTTCGCACAGCATTGCTATTTGAATTAGAACATAGGTTTTCATCTAGAGGGTAGTTGTTGGTTGGAACAATTGTTTCAGTACTCACGAAATGTGTAAGCTGGGAATATGGTACAGACAATTGGGGAATCATGTAGCCTTCATTCTTCAAATAGTTTATTAGAAGGGTCTGTCTACCTCTTGCATATTTTCATACAGGCAGTTGCATATTTTGTCAGGTCACTAGATGGCACCATACCCATCTTTGCTTAAATATAAAGAATTAGTCATTTTTGTGAAATCTCTGAGTTTGCATGTTGAAGTGTAAGTGCACAAATCAGATAAGTGTCATGCACTTTCTTTGTGGACTAAGAAGTGGAAATTCTTTGCTTGAAATTATTATTGATGCTCACTGCCTACATATGAGAAGCTTCATTAGACTGCCTACAAATGCAGTATGTATGTGCAGTCGCAACAATTGTGTGTGTTAAATCAGTCTACCACCAATTCTGAAGACACCACTTATCATGCTTAAACTCTGACTCAACTGGGCCTGATCATCTTCCATATAGGTTAGATATATGAATCTTGATCAGATCTGTGTTAACTGTCATAGTCTGACTACTTATGTTCTGATATGATAGAAATCCTTATTGTTTTACCATTTTGGACTGGATGTGCCGATTTAATATACATATCCTTTTTGCTTGTGAACATTTTTCCCATGCGTGAAAATTAACTGTAAAGTGAGATTCAGCCTTTTGATTCAAACTAATGAAAGTTTAGCAAAATCAAAGTGGGAAAAAAAACAACTTTTCAGTATTGTATCAGTTACACGATGTAGTTATTTAGATTTGATCAAAGAATCGGATATTGTTAAACAAACTAATGCTGAGGTGATCACCATATGTGTCATTTACGATGTATGTTTTGATTAGAAGAGCCAAGGGATAATCAGTTGGAAGTGCTCTACAATAATTTCGTTAAAGGAAAATTTTCTCTAGATTGTCGATGTTTTTATACTTGTGTGCTGTGTGTTTTGTATGTTTCTTGTTTTGTAACAGTACGTTGTACTCTCTCCGTCCCACCCTCCCCCCCCCCCCCACCAAAAAAAAAAACTATTGTCCAAATTCGCTGTACTAGATTAAGTCACATCCAATACTAGGTTTTATTTTTGTGGGACGGAGGGAGTATTGCATAGTTTTGCCCCTTTGAGTGTCGGTAGAAAGGTGATGATGAGTACTCAATTATATTGAGACGTGAGTTTCTGGTAGATTTAGCTACGTACTTCGTGTTATTCAGGCCTGGTTTAGTTCTCAACTTTTTCTTTAAACTTTTAACTTTTCCATCACATCAAGACTTTCCTACACACAAACTTCCAACTTTTTCGTCACATCGTTCCAATTTTGGCGTGAACTAAACACAAACACACCCTCATTATCTGTTTCCTATGAACTTAACTCTGCCACAACGCAGTGTGACTTTGCATCTCATCTTTCCGGTGAAAATGTGAATTCATAAACCAGAGGCAGTCACGAGAATTTTATTATCCAATGATATTATTTCAAACCAGGGATACATTTATTCTAATCTTTTCTGAACATGCAAGAACTGAAGAAACAGTTCCAGCCTTCCAGGGAGAACATTTTATTCAGCAGCAAGTGAACATGCAAGAACTGAAGAAACAACAGCTCCTGACTTTCAAGTGCAGTTTATCACTTGCCCGTTGTTCAGGTAGAGGACGCAGCCTTTCTCGCCGGCGATGCAGCAGTTGCACGCCGGTTTCAGGTGCTGGCTTCCCGTCGACGGGCACGTCATGTACTCGAGGCCGTCGTAGCAGAACTGGGGGCAAATCTTCCCACCTTGTGCCTCGGCGCTCTGTATGGATCCAATCACCATTATTCCTGCAAGAATTTCAGAGAAATAACATCATCTGTGACGGGTTGAGCGCGAGAGCGATGAGGAAGATGAACCGGAGGAAGAAGAAGATGAAGAGGTAGCTACCACACAGCAGGAGAGCCGTTGGGAGAGCAAGCTTGATGGAAGCCATGCTGGTCTGTCTGTTCAGTATGCTCTCTGCAGGGAGTACTGAAGTTTATATGGGCAGCTTGGTCAGAAATACCGGTTTTTTGGGGGAGAAATTTTTGTTTGGTGGGAAGGATATGGATTCAGAAATTTCAGCTCTCTCTTGCTTGTATTTTGTTCTGACTCATTTCTTCATTCTGACTTCAGACGTACTGATCCATTTTACAAGTTTGTAATCTGGATCCAAGATGGTCATGGTCAAATAAATCGTCTTCTATTTCCAACGGTAGCGGATGAAATTATTCGCTATACTGCGCTCAGTCGTCTTCTTGACGAAGCAGCAGTGAGGGGCCACCATCCTCTGCCGCATCCATTGCTTGTCCAAGAAATGCATAAGCTAGAAGCAGCTAACGTGCCACCGTTGCTGTCTCGCAATGCCATCCGCGGTTGGCAATGGCAGCACATGGTGGCAGCATCCGAAAATTCCTGTGTTAGGTCAGGATCTCTATCATGGTTGCCGAGCACGGTTTTTCGACGTTTTCGGTTCAGTCCGACCCGCAAAATCTTGATCAGACGGTTGGCGTGAACCCAACTAAGGGTCGGAGAATAATTCTCCGACAACTGCAGTGGCGCATGTAGCAACTCCATCGAACCCAGAGAATGATAGTATTTCCGGTGATCAACTAATTTTTACACGTATTATCAGTAGTTTCTAGGGATAATAAGTGGTAAAGCCTGATGGTCGCTCGACCTGTCCGGGAGCTATCTCCACCACTGGCCTCCTCTATGTGAACCATCGAGCCGCTCAAGTGGTACTCAGCGTAATTGCGAAAAGCCCACCACATTTATTTTAAAAAACTAGCACGCTGATCCGATCAAATCAAATGGTCATTATCTAGAAGAATTAAGGTTTGATTAGGCTTGTCGTCTAAATTGGTCTTACCAATATATAGTAATCTCAATAGTGTTTTGTGGGCCTGTTCACTTTAATGCCATTTTCAACCTTACCAAATTTTAGTAAAGTTGCCAAAAAAATGGTTACATTTAGTTTGCTGCCAAATTTTAGTAACTATATAAGAAATTCTACCAAAATTTTAGCAACTATACCAAGCATTTAAAATTTAGTATTTTTTTGACATTAAAGTGAACAGGCCCTGTATCTAAAGCCAAATTTTGGTGAGCCTAGAAAAAATAGGCCAATTCTATAGCTCTTTTCTTGCCACAATTGGACATATCAAAACCTGTCGAAATTTGAATTAGAAAAGATCATATCAAAATTTTGGCCCCAAAACCAACCAGCTCTAAATTTTATTCTGAAGCATGAACCGCAGTATTATTATCGATGTGAGGTTTCATAACAACAGCTTGTGAGGTAAAGCTGGCACTACATTCGCTGAACAAGAAGCAAAGCTGACGCGGCGGCGGCGGCAGCGGCAGGCTGGGGGCAGCAGCAGCAGCAGTAGTTTAGTTGGGCGCGCGGCACTTGTAGGAGGAGCCGTCGTGGAGGTGGAGCACGCAGCGCTCGCCGTCGGTGGGCGCGCACAGGCAGACGCACCCGTCGAGCTTCTTCCCCGGGTAGTTCTTGCAGGTGATGTAGCCTCCCTGGATGCAGCGCACCGTCGAGCAGTCCGCCGCCGCCGCCGTCGCGGCCCCGGCCATCTCGCCGAGCACCACGAGCCCTGCATCGCGGCCGGCCAAGCAAATTACTTAAACCGTCAGAGAAACACAGGCAGAGACGAATGCAAAAGCAGGTTGATGTGTACGGGTCGTACTCACCGGCGAGGAGGAGGACGACGAAGGTGAGAGACAGCTTCTTGGATGATGAGGAGGAGGAAGCCATGTGTGCCCGTACGTCGTGTGTGAACTGCAATTTGAGTTTCACTTTCAGAGGACAGTTCACCTGATGACTTATATGGAGGAGAAGTGATCTGTGATCAGAAAGAGAGCTGGGACTGATCGGTCGAAACTGATGAATACGAAGATTAAGTTGGAGTAGCTAAAACGAATTAGCTAAGTTTTAACTATTATAAATTTAACAAATATATATATCTAATATTTTAAGGAAAAAGTATGTTTTACGCCCCCCCCCTATTACGACAGTACGAATTACCCCCAAACCACAAAACCGGATATATTACACCTTAAACTATTGATACTGGCTGAATTACCCCCCTGACTTAGTACTGAGCGGTTTTGCTCCTACGTGACATACACGTGCCGTCGACGTGGAAATCCAATCAGCAAAAAAAAAAAACAAAGGCCCACCTGTCATTACCTCTCTTCAGTCTTCCCCCTCCCCCTTCTCTCTCTCAGGCGTGCGTCAACGGGCAGTGGGCGACGGCAGCGGCACGCGGACGGGCAGCGAGCGCGGCGACGGGCGCGGCGAGGAGTGGTGGGGCCGGGGCAGGCGGCGGGCGGGGCGGGGGCGCGGCGGACGTGGTGGAGAGGCGGCTGGTGGCCGGCAGGCGTGACGGCGCCCGTGCCCCCCTGTTGCGGCGGCAGCGGCGCGCGGACGGGCGGCGAGTGCTGCGGGGAGTGGTGGGGTCGGGGCAGGCGGCGGGCGTGGTGGAGAGGCGGCCGGTGGCCGGCGGGCGTGACGGCGCCCGTGCACCCCTGTCGCAGCGGAGGGCAGCGAAGTGGCGAGGGCGACGAAGTGCCCTCCTCTCATCCCTCTCTCTCGGGCCGTCGGGAGGTCGACGTGCACACCCAAGCTCGCCGTCGTCATCTTCATTGTCCTCGGGACCTCGACGCCCGCGCCCGCCGGAGCTCGAGGCGGCAGGAGGAGGGGACAGCGGAGGGGAGGCTGGGCTCATCGACTCTTCCGGCCTCCTCGCTCCCTCGCCGGTCTCCTCCCTCCTCAGCCCGCTCCCTGGCCTCCTCACCTCCTTCCTCTCTGCCCGCCTCGCTATTGTCGGCATGCTTCGGCCGCCGCCGCTCCGCCCGCTCTGCCACCGCTGCTTCACTCCGCCGCTCTGCCGTCGGCGCGCGAGCCGCGGCCGCTGGCATCTAACGGGAGAGAGAGAGAGAGAATTATGTCATGACAGGTGGGCCCTATCCTTTATTTAATAAAAAACTTGCTGACTGGACTGCCACGTAGACCAAAACCGCTTACAAAACTGCTCGGGGGGGTTTTCATCTGATATCGATAGTTGAGGGTGAAAAATGACTGGTTTTCAGGTTTAGGGGGGTAATTAATACTCACCCTATACTTCAGGGGGGTAATTCGTACTTTTTCCAATATTTTAAAGTAACTAGCTGGGTGGCCCGCGCAATTGCGTGGCTAGCACCCAAATAAAATCATATATTCTTTTACTATGATTTTAATTAAAATTTATTAAATACTCCCTCCGTTTCACAATGTAAGACTTTCTAACATTTTCCACATACATATAGATGTTAATGAATCTAAACACATACACATGTTAGATTCATTAACATCTAAATGAATATGCGCAATGATAGAAAGTCTTACATTGTCAAACGGAGGAAGTAGCTATCTCATTGTCTTAAGACTTTGAAAGATCAAACATTATCATCCTCGTTTCTAATTATATAGTTTTAAAAAGTTACACCAGTTGCTACCCCTTATATCATCTCCTTCTTTGTTTGCTTACTCGATCTATCACTATTTCTATTCATTTTTCTTGGAACCTTTAAAAATTGAATTTTATAGTTTTTAGAGTTTATTGTCACGTTGGGTTTCATTTTTATAATTTATAGATGTCCCGTCAAACATTGCCATTATATTCCTTTACGGTCCAGGTCCGTCCACTGTCTCATCTCTTTACTGTCATTGAGATTTTAAAAATCAAAGATAACTATCATTTGGGTTTATTTTTACTTTATAGAAGTCCTACCAAACCGTCAGCAACTTTGCCATTGTACTCCTCTACGGCTCGCTCACTGCCTCCCTTCTTTATTGTCATTGAGATTTTAAAATAGAACATGATTATCATTGTTTTTTTTACTTTTTAGAAGTTCCTTTTTATAATTTTTAGAAGTCCCATCAAACGATGTCACTATGCCCCTCTATAGCCCGTCCGCCGCCTACTCTTTGTTGTCACTGTGATTCTAAAAATCGAACATAACTATCGTTGGAATTCATTTTTTATTTTCTACAAGTCCCGTCATCGTCGGCGGCTCTGCAACTATACTCTTATACACCCTGCCCGCTGCTTCTCCTTTTTATCGTCATTGAGATTTTAAAAATCGAATATGATTATTAATGGGGTTTATTTTTTTACTTTCTAGAAGTCCCGGCAACCACCTTACTTGTTTGCTTCACGGCCTCAATGACGTCCCTCCTTTTAATCGTCATTAGGATTATATTTAGTATTTTATTAACAAATTTTTATATGTCGTAATAACCGCCGCCACTCTACTCCTTTTTAGGCATGTTACTTAATTTATCTCGTTACGTGTTTTAGATGGTCTTTTCTTTCAATAGTATTTATTTTTTTCACAAATTTTAGTTATTTATAAATTGCATTCCTAATTTAATTTTTTTTCTAATTTCAGAATTTATTTTTTAAAAAAAAAATTAGTTAATACCGTATTATGTTCTTTCGATGTTTTTATTTTTTATTTTCAATTTCAGTTGTTTCAAAATTGTATTTCTACTTACATTCTCTTTTAGTTTTTCTAATTTTAGATATTATTTTTTTATTCGAAATTTTAATTAATCTTGTATTGGGTTCTTATATGGATTCTTCTTTCAATATTGCTTATTTTTAATTCCGAATTTCATCTAATTTTAAATTGTATTCTTACTTGAACTCTTCTTTTATTTTCTTTTGCTAATTTTAGATTTATTTTTATTTTAATTCGAATTTTAATTAATCTCATATTAGGTTCTTATATGGACTCTTCTTTTTAATATTCCTTATTTTTAATTCCGAATTTCAGCTATTTTTAAATTGGATTCCTACGTGGACTCTCCTTTCCTTTTCTAATTTTGGATTTTATTTTATTTTTATTTCAAATTTTGATTAATCTCGTATTGGGTTCTTATATGGAAACTTCTTTCAATATTCATTAATTTTAATTCCGAATTTCAGCTATTTTTAAGTTGTATTTCTAATTGCACTCTCCTTTCCTTTTCTAATTTTAGATTGTATTTTATTTTTATTTCGAATTTTGATTAATCTCGTATTGGGCTCTTATATGGAAACTTCTTTCAATATTACTTATTTTTAATTCCGAATTTCAGCTATTTTTTAATTGTACTTCTAGTTAGACTCTTCCTTTCTTTTTTTTCTTTTTCTCCAATTAATGTGAGAATTTCTAGCCTCCACAGCGAACGTGGTGCCTCCTTTCAAAGCTGTTTTAATAATATAATAGATAAATAGATAGATTTCTATATACAAGAATTTCACACGATAGTTTCAAAAAATTACTAATAGAAATTGAGGTAAAACTTTCCGGCTATCAGAAAAGAGTATGATCGAGGAACGAAAGACCGAGGAAAGGAAGAATAATGCGCCAAAATGAATTCTAATGGCAGCCGGCTTAGCCGCCGCTCTATCTGACTATCGGTACCTTCTGGTGGTCGCTAGGCTGGGCTGGACGAAGGATCACGCGACATGATCGACGGCCATGTCGCCACGTGCCGTTCTCTACAGTTCTCTGCTATACGTCGCCTCGTCTGCGTGTGGTGTTCTGAACGGCTAGCTGAACACGTAGTACGTACGTACGAAAGTCCAGCAGAATTCGCATTGATCTTGATTAGTAGTGGAAAGTTGTTGCTCGAATGGTAATTAATGCAGGTCTAATCCGGCATGCATCCACTAGAGTAAAGCTGATTATCCTTTAATTTGCATCCACGAGATATCGGTCAGTCCAGCTTGGTGGGGTTCACACACAAAAGTCATGACACACTCACACACAGTCCTACATACACTGTATACGATAGCGACACACAAATATATCCATTTATTCCATTATTCAACAACCAAATTTATCCCATCTCACGAACACAAACACAAGAATTACATAACACACACATCAACAGTAGTAGAATTAATTCTGGAAATGGATCACATCATGCATGGAATCATGGATCATCATCGATCTGAGATCACGTCTTCCCGGTTAAGTTAATTAGGCTTAGTTAGGCCTGAGGCGGGCAGTTGGAGGGCGGGCCGTGCTCGAGGTGGAGGACGCAGTTCTTGCCGTCCTTGGGCGCGCACTCGCAGGCGCAGCCGTCCAGCTTCTGGTACGGGTAGTTGTCGCAGGTGATGTAGCCTCCCTGGATGCACACCACCGAGCACCTCGCCTCCGCGCCGCCCATCGCGCTCATCACCACCACCGCTGCTCTCATACCAAAAGAGCAAACAAAGAAAAGGTTGGATTCAGAAACGATCCGGGGGTGACTGGTTTAGTGGCGGATCTAATAAGAAATAGCAAAAAAATCTACAGCCCCTTTTTATCTATATATAGCAAAAAAAAATTTAGTAAGGTTTTTTGGAGGCTTTCGTAGAACTCGCGTAGTAGTGGAGACTCGAGACCCCACCGTTCCTGATCCGCCCAGTAGTGTAGGAGTAGTACTCTGTTCATGGCTAGCTAGCTAGTAGCTTACCAGAGAGGAGGAAGACGACGGCGAGGGAGAGCTTCATGGATGCCATTCTTCTTTTTCTAGCTTCTTGTCTCTCTTTGATCAATGTGCTATCTGTAGTTGTGTATTGATTTGATGCTGGTGATCCGCTGTACTCCATGTTACAGGGGGTTTGTATATATAGGGGAAAGTAGGTAGAGGTTAGCAGCATGCACGCATGGAATTCCATGTTTCCAGCAGTAATCTTGCACGGCAGCCGGCCGGCGGCTTTCTCTGACGGGGAAAGGTCGTGATGTGCTCATGTGCAGCTACAATGCGTTACGTACGTTGCGGATCGGTTCAACAATTAAGAAGCGAAATTTGTAACGGGCGCGTTCTACATGGCTATATATCTAGCTAATCATGTTGTAGATGCTAGTACGGAGGACGAAAATGTGAACATTTTATACTCTCTTCATTTCATACCGTAAGATGTTTTCATCTTTTTTTTTAATCAATTTTTTGTTAAGTTTAGCTAAGTTTATAGGAAAACATAAAAGTGTTTTCAAAACAAAATAAGCATACTATCAAAATATATATATTCAATGGTAGATTTGATGAACTAATTAATTTGATGTTGTAGATGTTAAATCTTTCTATAAACTCGATCAAATTTTCAAAGTGTAGCATTATCTTTACTGACACGCAAAAAGTTTTACTTGTCAAATACTACAGAACATGGTTATAAGCATTATCTTCAAAAGATTGCAGCTGATGCAACGCTGTATATGTTCTTCGTTCCGGCCGTGTCGTCATCTGTTATCCGCCTCCATTATTAGCAGCTAACACCACATATTTTTTTCTAGCTTGTCTTGGGCTTCAAGATCAGGTAAGGTCAGTAAGAAAGTCAAACACTTGTTTGTTTTAATCGTCAACATATTAAAATGTCTGGGTTGAAATTATTTTGGCTTGATGTGTTTAGTTCACGTTAAAATTAGAACGATGTGACGGAAAAATTAAAAGTTTATATGTGCAGAAAAATTTTAATGTGATAAAAAAGTTAAAAGTTTAAAGAAAAAGTTAGTAACTAAACAGCCTCGGTAAACTACCTTATCCTGACGTTGCTTCATTGCAAATCGGTTAACGATTCAAAGTTTCTGACCTTATTAGATCTCGGGAAATATTTGACTTTTGATTCTCTCCCGTACAAAAGTACAAATTGAGCTTTATCATATACTCCCTCCGTTTTAAAATATTTGATACCGTTAACTTTTTAGCACGTGTTTGACCGTTCGTCTTATTAAAAGAATTTGTAAAATATGTAAAACTATGCGTGTACATAAAAATATATTTAACAATGAATCAAATGATATGAAAAGAATAAATAATTACTTAAATTTTTTAAATAAGACGAACGGTCAAACACGTGCTAAAAGGTTAACAGTGTCAAATATTTTAAAACGGAGGGAGTATAATTGTGCTATCAGATATGCTCATCGATTTCGTGATCTTTTGGGATTAATTTATTGACGTGCAAGCATTTGTATTCAAGATTACCTCAGTGAAACATAGATAAAAAAAAATGCCTTGTTTTCATACAGCCAGCTAGCTAATCTGAACTCTGAACATACAGCAGTGTCCAATGCCCACTATTTATTTTTTCCAACTTCCAATTAAGAGCAAGTTTAATAATATAGCCCACTGCTAGCTCCAATTTATATATAGTCAATCTAATAACCAATTTATACAATAGTTGCTTACTATACTATTAATATATGGTCCCACATATCATACACACATTGTGTCTTGGAGTCCGCGCTGCAGCTGGCTACAAATTTGTAGTCCGTTACTCTTTTCTCTCATCTTTTATCTCAATAAAATATGTTTATAGCTGGCTAATAGTCTACTATTATACCTTCTCTAAGCATGATGGCATGCTTGACGCTCATTTTCTTTTTTTCTTTTGGAATTGAACATAATTATCAACCCAGCAATTATCTTAGGACTTGTTTAGATATGTGAGGATTAGATACAATCCCTTTCAATCAGCGGTGATCTTAGTTAATTCCATATACATACTTTGGGATTGGGGCATAAACTTACCTACCCAAACAAGCATATTCCTAGGTACTGGTGTAGTCAAATTCAGATCACAATATTGACTTCTGTTTTTATAAAGAACAGATCATTGACTATAGGCACGATTGGACTCGAGATCGATAGCGGATATCAAACTTAACAAACTCCAATAAACTCTAAATTAATTTTACACACGTCTGGAGAACACGACGAATCTCTTTGTGCCTCGATCACATTTTGGCTTGTCCTTCAAGGGATTCGCTGCAAGATGACCTTAAAAGGATGTAACCAGTAAAGGAACCGAAAATGCATGTACGATCATGTCACCAGTCACCGTTTTATTTTCCTTAAAACCTTATCCCCAAGTCTGGTCAAAATAGTCTGAATTCCTCAATGAAACGATAGATATTGAAAATTTCAAGGGTCTGGGTTACATATTTTCCCACCAGCTTTCGACTCAATATCGAATAATATCTTGCAACATTTGAGCCAAAGCCCAAAGTAGTACTCCATCTGACCATAAATATTTAACGACATTCAACATAAAATTTGGTCAAACTTTAAAAATTTTATATGTTGATGACGGTTCGTGAGAGCACATGGTCAGTATCTTGTGTGTTTATTCAATAGCTTTGTGCTGTTTTTCACATTACCGATCCGTAGCACGTATAGCTGAAGGGACCCCATCAGGGCACGCTTACGCTGGTTTGTTCTAAGCTCGACGGGCTAGGTACATAGGAGGTCGTTCAGCACGCGTATGCCTGTAGATTTATCTTTAAAAATACTAATATAATATGGTAAACTTATTTGCATACGCCGTAGATTTATTTAAATACAAAATCCATCGTTATAGTTTTAAAATTTTGACTAAATAATATTATAGAAGTTAAATATTTATGACCGAACATATTACATATACAGAAGTTTGTCAAGCTGTGACACAAAGGAAGCAAGAGGCAGCCATGCAGGATTCCTCTTGATCGTTTTATTACAGCATTTGGGAATTTGGAGCTCCGAACACACCTTGAGGAGTGACACAAAGGAGGCACACGTATGGCCACACGAATCACACAGGTTTCGTGCAGCCACTTACTCCCCCCGTCCTAGAATATAAGAGTTTTTAGCTAGATGGAACACGTCCTAATACTACGAGTATATACAGATTCGTAGTATTAGAATATATCGCATCCAATTAAAAGTCTGTATATTTTAGGACGGATGAAGTAATTCACATACAGTGACACACACAAGAACGTGCAAGTGGAAGAGCGACGACGACACCATCCTTTCCCTGCGTTTTCCGATCAGCACTGCTGCGTGGAGCCGTCGGCGAGATGGACGACGCAGTCGACGCCATCCGGCGGCGCGCACCTGCAGGCGCACCGAGCTGTCGTATGGATGGTTGCTGCAGGTGATGTACGTCCCTTGAGCGCAGAACAGTGTGCAGACTGCTTCAGTGTGCTCGATCCTCTCCAGCATCACGAGGCCTAAAAAAATTTTCAGAAAGAGGTGAAAGATAGTATAGCTTTGCACTGACTGAATCAAATCTTAATACAAAGATGTGCAAGTTTTTAACGTGTTCATGAAAACAAGGTGAAAATTGGAGAGTTTAATTACTACCTGAGATTAGGAGGGGACATGCGAGGGAGAGTTTGATGGAGGCCATCTGATGTGTTGCTGTGCAGTGTGTAGCCTGCGCAGTGGTTATAGCCAGCCTGGGTTGATATAGAGGCTGAGAGAAGGTTTGACCTTCACTAGATGATAGTACTACATTGTTATATTAGAAAACTTGCTTCAATAGATTTTTGGTGAATTGTTAACACCGACGGAGGTCGTTTCTTTTCACACCAAGATCAGCTTCAGATGAATTAACCAAAGTGATCTTTTGGTGAAATTTGTAACTATCAATTTGCGGAATATGGCGTTAAGGATGCAGGACACCAACAAGTCAGATAAATTTAGGACGCCAATGATAAAGACCAATCCTTACAATCTAATTCATCCGTCTTAAAATGTAGCTACCTAGTACAGATAGGACACTACCTAGTACTACGAATCTGTACTAGGTAGCTACATGTCCAGATTCGTAGTACTGGGTAGTGTCCCATCTGTACTAGGTAGCTATATTTTGGGACGGAGGAAGTACTAGTTTCACTTTAAGTTAGATCGGAAAGGTGAGCCGTACAAAAAAAATGAGGGGAAAAAAAAGCTTTACTAAGCAGTGACATATGGAAGCAATAGCCAGAAGCAGCTCCCCCTTGTACGTTATTACAAAGAGAAATTTTGCGGTGTTGGAGAAAGTACCGCAGGGTACCTAAATTTTACTAAACTTTTTGGTAGCAATATCAAATTTCATTAGAAAATATGATACCTCCCGATATCATTTTAAGGATAATAAAATTATTACAAAACCACCACCAATCCTAACATTTCAATGGAGACAGCGACACATACAAGAACAACTGAAACACAAGTGAAAGAAAGAACACCACAGTGCCATCGCCATCAGCACTTGCTCGTGGAGCCGTCGACGTAGTGGACGACGCAGTCCTTGCCGCCCGGCGGTGCGCACTTGCAGGCGCACCCGTAGAGCGTCTCGCCTGGACGGTTGCAGCAGGTGATGTATGTTCCTCGCGCGCACAGCATGTTGCACACTGCTGCTGCTGCTTCACTGCTTTCGATCTTCCCCAGCATCACGAGACCTAGCTAGTTCAGAAATTAAGAATTAATTGCAGATCACAAAAAGAAGTATCACAACTTCAGTATGAGACTAGTACTGTGGCGCATTGCATGTAGTATATATGCTTTTAATTACCAGAGATCAGGAGGACGAGTGTGAGGGAGAGCTTGATGGATCCGGCCATGTTTGGTTGATTGCAGCGGCAGTGTACAGTCCTAGCTATTAGCACACTCTGTGATTTGATCTATCTCCAGCATCAAGCTAGATAGATAGTTTGGGTTGAATTGATATAGGTTGAGCCTTCACTAGATGATACTACCACGTTGTTGCCAACTTGCTTCAATATAGTATAAGATTTTTGTGAATTGTTAACGCGCATCGAAGGAGGCGTTCCGCGTCTTCAGCGTCAGTGAAGTCAATGGTATAACGTCCTTTGCACCACCATCTTGCAGCGCGTAGCCAGATGATGGCCTTTGTGCAGCATCAGAGATTAAAAAGAATTGATCACTGAACTCACACAGGAAATCAGACAGAGGCAGAGCAAATGCCATCAGATGAAGCATTGTTCAGTATAGTTTTTTTTTTTTTGTTTGAAGGAAGTTCAGTATAGTAACCAGCAGAACATGAATTTTGCTTTGCTACAAGCCTCCAAGCCCATAGCACAACGTAAACCAAAAAAAAGAAAAAAATCACACTCATGAGCCCTGCGATATGAAGCAGCCAATTGCTGTTTGGCTTATCTCAACAAAGGATTCAAATCTTGCGAGAGATCATCTATCCCTGTTTTTGACAATGGGCCAAAAAGGATTTAAAACGGTTTGCTTATTTTGGCCTTGGGTCGGTTTACATCTGTCGCAGGGATGTGCATGGGCCGGACAGAATCAGGAATTGGGCCCCACGAACCAAACTGTGTGTAGTTGGGCCTTTAAATCTGAACAAATCTGTACCATCAACGCAATTAATTAAGATGAATCAACGTCCTGAGTACAATTATTCTAAGATTTTCCAAGTTTTGGCCGAGTTTAGTTCCAAACTTCTTCAAACTTTAAACTTTTTCATCATATCAAAACTTTTCTACACACCCTTTATCCGCAAAGCAAACGTACGTTTATATTTCGAAACATAATTGGAAATATTGACACGAGTACTACTAGTTAGTTCCATTCCACCGGATATATATAAAGAAAATGCTGAATTTCGCTTGAAAATGGGTTTGTTTTGCAGATATTTGTGCTCCTTCCAGACGCCGTCGACATGTCAAAAACTAATCAACTCTCGCGCGAAGAAACGCCCCGCGTGCAACGTACTTACCGGTTTAACGTGTAGGGGCAGGTTGGTCAAAGCTACGGCGCCCACAGGTCCACTGCCACGTCAAACGGGACATTCCAGGCTGTCCGATTATTTTCAGGCCCATGTCAGCCGTTGGATCCGCTTACGTATGTTCGTAATTGGCGGTTTATGGCTGCGTGGCGCGGGTTCCCACGATTATACCCCTGACGGAAATACGAAATCGCTCGGTGCACACGGGCGTGGGAAAAAAATCGTACACAGGACTACAGGTTGAAAAAAAATGAACAGGTAGATGGCTAAATTCAAGTGAAATTTCTAGTACTGATAAATTTTGAGATTTAGGAAGAGTTCGTCTGGATGGTTGGTGATGATGATTATCTTGTTAGCGGTTGGATGGTTGAGTATGTTTTATGAAAAAAAATTTATATATAGAAGTATTTTTTTTACAAAAAAACTAAATAACTTGTTTTTTTAAGCTTACAGCATGAACACTCGATTAACCATATGTTAATGAACTCAGCCTTAGAAGAAAAACACTACCGTGTCCAATGAATTATTCTCGTCGCTATGGTTTTGGCTTCAGTTCTTCACTAATTCACTAATGCAATAAGGTTAGCAGCATTTCTCAATCGGGCAATCTCTCTCACAAAATTTACCAATCAATTGCGAAAAGGCATGTAGCATAGGGTTACAAGAGCCTCAGTAGTAGCGGCATTATACTTTTAGTGGTAGGCGACGTACCCATCGGCATCGAGGCGCTTGTGGTGACTTCGTCAATCTCAAAGATTTGGTCTACGAAGATACTCATAGGGGTAGGGTTTGATGATTTGGTCTTCGAAGATACTCATAAGGTTAAGGTTTGCATACGTGTGTTCATAGGGGTAAGTGCGTGTGCGTTGTGAGTGTTTGCGTTGTACTGAGTGTGTGTGTGTGTTTGTGAGTGTCTGTATTGTACTGTATAATTCTCAAAAAAATTACAGTTTATAATAAACAACCTAAAAAAATTATCTGATTTTGCTGGTCTCAATCACAAGAGAAAGTTAGTAGGCACGTGCTGTTGCCCAGGGAGAAAATTGGGATTATACTATTGCAAAAGAGTGGTTTCGCTGGAACGCTATCGCTTCAAACTAATTCACTGAAATGCTATTCTAAACTGAGTGGTATTCACCAAAATGCTATTTTCGCTCTTTTGGGTGAATAGAAATGTTTTCGCTCAATTTTAACTTTTCCCCGGACTAAAATACCACTGATGCAGGGCCCACCTATCATACTCTCTACCCTCTCTTTTGTTCCTATTCCCCTCTTCCTGCCTCTCTCGAGGACAACGTTGGGAGCGGGGTGGCCGGCAGGCGGGCAGTGGCCGGCGGCCGGCGGCAGCGTGGCGAGGGCGTGGCAAGCGTGGCGGAGCGGAGCCTGCAGAGGAGCGGCTCAGCTAGCCGCCTCAACGTGGGAGCGCCGGAGTTCATGCCGCGGATCGCCGCCCCCAGCCGCAGCCACCGTCGCCAGTGAGGTGTGCCGCAGAGGACGGAGACGGCGGACTCCAGGAGGCTGCGCTGGGGGCACCATGCGTGCTGTGGCTGCTGCATCATGCCGAATTGCTGCATAGCGCGCTCCGCTGCTGCCGCAGCTGCTAGTCGATGTAGCGCAACCGGGAGAGCCCGCCGACGCGTCCCGCAGCAACCGGAAGTGGCGGGAGATTGTCTGCAGCGCCAGCGCAGTGTATGGCCTCGCCGCGCCGCCGCCGGCCACCGCGTCGAACGATGACATGATGATCTGCATCTGGTGGTGGTAGTATGACATGTGGGCCCGCGTCAGGGGTATTTTGGTCCGGGAAAAAGTTAAAATTGAGCAAAAATATTTCTATGCACCAAAAAAAGCGAAAATAGTATTTAGGTGAATACCACTCAGTTTAGGATAGCATTTTAGTGAATCAGTTTGAAGCGATAGCATTCCAGCGAAACCACTCTTTTGCGATAGTATAATCCCAATTTTCTACCGTCGAGGACTCCATGGTTGTACGCCTAGCAAAATTGCCTGTCAAAACAACAGGCGCATCATTAGCGTTAAACACCTCTTGCAAACCCGTGTGCCCCACGTCGCAGTGACACACAAATCCACCCTTGTAATCAAACCCCCCATTTGACGCCATAAATTCCAACGAACTCGCGCAACACGGGGAGACAATTTCTTCTTCGGCTCGTTTCCTTTCGTTTCGTTTCCAAGCCGCCCAGATCTCGCTTCTAGAACCTTCCACTCCAGGGCGGAGGCGTCATGCCTCCTCAGGAGCCCGCTCCCGCGGCGAACGGCGCCGCCCCTGCCCCCGCCCCGGCCGCCGCGGCGGCCGCGGCGGGAGGCAAGCGCCGGAAGCGGGGTCGGTGGGCGGCGGCCGCAGGGGTGGGGGCGCTGCTCGTGGCGCTCCTCGCCGTCGCCGTCAGCTCGCGCAGCTTCCCGGCGGCCTCCTCGTCCTCGCGCGGCGGAGACTGCGGCTGCCCCGTGAGTTCTCTCGCCCGTTGTTGTTGTTGGAGGGTGTGATCTGTGGCCGTGGGAGAACTTGTCTCCGTGTGTGGCGAGTCGGTTTTTGATTTTTTTTGGTGTTGTGCGTTGTGCTGCTAGGGGACGAGGAAGTACACGGGGATGGTGGAGGATTGCTGCTGCGACTACGAGACGGTGGACGCCATCAACGAGGAGGTGCTGCACCCGATCCTGCAGGAGCTCGTCACTTTGCCCTTCTTCAGGTACTTCAAGGTGAGGAATTGATCCATGGCCTTTTTGCAATCGCTAGTGTGTGATATTAGCGATTGCGGAAAATGTATGTTCTAGTTATGTTTTAGATAGCTAGAATTGCTGAAATTTAAAGCGATCCATGCGTGACTTGTGGCTGTGGCGCATAAATGTAGAATCATTTCCCAAACGCGCATTGTGTGTTCTGTTTACCAAATTGATGCGTTTGATACTGTAGTGGTGATGCGCGGTTGCATCCCGGGGTTTTTAAGGTTCAGATAGCAGGCAATGGTAGTGCAGTTTGTCAATTTTCTGTGTCTTGAATGTATCTGTTATAGATTCCATTTGTGTACAGTGATGCTACTTTTTCACCCCCTTTTTTGGCAATGAATTTTCACAACTTAACAGATTAGTTTGGTGGAGCATCAGGTGAGACATGTTGGTTACCTTATGGTGTTATATAGCTTCAATGTCAGATTAATCTTAGTCTTTTTGTTTCTACATTTCCTTACAGTGGCAATCAACAACTAAACTTAAGTTCTATGGCTATCTTAGAGTGATGTAAGATTTGTGGTCAAGGAGATAGTATTGATTAATTAATGCATGCCTGAAAATTCTGCTCTTAGTCCTGTTTCTAGCAAAGGTGGAATTGACTAGTGTAGTATTTTCTCAGTTAGAGCACTTAACCAACTACCATCTTGCACCTATAGATACTGACGTGTAAAATGCTCCATGAGGAGTCAGTATGTCTTCACATCATAAATCATACACGCTGCCTGACTATTTTATCTGTTAACTTTGTGTATGATTGCACCATAATATGACATTGAAAATAAACACTCAAAAAATACACTTGTTTATTTGCTTTCTTGTTTAGGTTAAATTGTGGTGTGACTGCCCTTTCTGGCCTGATGATGGAATGTGTCGGCTTAGGGATTGTAGTGTCTGTGAGTGCCCAGAGAATGAGTTTCCTGAGCCATTCAAGAAGCCTTACAGTGGCCTTTCTCCAGATAGTATGATCTGTCAGGAAGGAAAACCACAGGCTACTGTTGATAGAACCCTTGATG
Source organism: Oryza meridionalis (assembly GCA_000338895.3). Taxonomy (NCBI): domain Eukaryota; kingdom Viridiplantae; phylum Streptophyta; class Magnoliopsida; order Poales; family Poaceae; genus Oryza; species Oryza meridionalis. The sequence goes on along the minus strand of CM002526.2, from coordinate 34,317,935 downwards.
CCAAGGTTTTCAAAGGATGGATTGAAACCGACAATCCATGGACATATGACGATGAGACTGATAATGGTAAAGTAACTGCATCCTTTTAGTATATTGTGTCCCTTTTGTGTGTTCTTTATTACTATATGTGGCAGTTGCTGAAAAAAAACATCATTTCAGCTGAGATGACTTATGTGAATCTTCAACTCAACCCTGAACGTTACACTGGATATACTGGTGATTCTGCTCGCAGAATATGGGACTCTGTCTACAAAGAAAACTGTCCAAAATGTAAGCATATGTGCTCCCAGATACGTTTACCATGCCACTCTTGACTTCTCGTTTCATTTGCACTGTAATTTGGAAATGCAAGTAGAAATGTCTAATTGTTTATATATTTCATTCCAACTCTTTTTTTTCCTGTGTTACTTGTATTTTATCTATTGTCGATCTCCTGCCTTCCTTTATACGATTAATCTTGAGGGAGCTCAACATATATATGATGGTATCATTTGCTTTCTTTCCTGTATCAATAAAATTATCTGAACACAGGTTTTTAAATTGTATCGGTTTCTTTCAGATCCGTCTGAAGAAATGTGCCAGGAGAAGAAGGCACTGTACAAGCTAATTTCAGGGTTGCACTCCTCAATTTCAGTACACATTGCTTATGATTATCTTCTAGATGAAACTGCCAACTTGGTATGTGCCATTATTGTGCCCCTGAGTTAGTATTTGTTAGATCATTTTTCATAATTGTTTGACAAATTGTGATGCAAATGACCACAGTGGGGACATAATCTTCCTTTGCTGTATGACCGTGTTCTGAAGTACCCCGAGCGTGTACAAAATTTGTACTTCACTTACCTGTTTGTTCTTCGGGCTGTGACAAAGGTTCCCCCTTCTCCCTTGCTTTAAAATCAAACTCTTTGTTTTGCATGGTACTCATGTACTACAAGGTTAAGCTGCCAATTTGCTGTTCTAAAGCTTGCTGCATATAATAGTTTTATTTGGCTTTTGCAGGCAGCAGATTACCTTGAGCAGGCTGAGTACAACACTGGCAATCCTGAAGAGGACTTGAAAACACAGTCTTTAGTGAAGCAATTGCTTTACAACCCCAAACTAAGATCAGCGTGCCCGTTACCATTCGATGAAGCAAAACTCTGGCAAGGTGAAAATGGCCCTGAGCTAAAGCAGGAGATTCAGAAGCAATTTAGAAATATCAGGTGTGTGTCATGTTATTCATGTTTTCAGTTCATAATATGCACTTGTCTGATTCAAAATCATATCCTTGGAATGTTATTTTCACAGTGCAATTATGGATTGTGTTGGATGTGAGAAGTGTCGATTATGGGGAAAGCTCCAAGTTCTTGGTCTCGGTACTGCATTGAAGATTCTTTTCTCTGTTGATGGAGAGAACCATTTGAATCAATCAGTACGTATCTCATTTAACTTTTACCCTTGGCTTTATCATTATGCAAAATAAAGTAATATGTTTACGACCCCTTTGTGTTCAATTGGTTGGACCATGCTCCAGTTTGAGTGCTTTATTTGGCAGATTGCGCTCATATTACCTACTAATTCCTTAACACTTGCTGTTGATGATCCCAAAAAATCCCTTTTAAGTTGTGGATTGTCTTAACAATTTACTAGTAGCAGTAGTTACTTTTTGGCATGAGAGCAACAGGAAATACTGTTCAAATTTACCGTTGAATACATTTAAGATGCTTGCAATGGTGATGAGTCTGACAATTTGTCTTCTGGGTAAATTATTCAGCTCCAGCTGCAGCGAAATGAGGTCATTGCACTAGTAAACCTTCTGAATAGGCTGTCAGAATCTGTCAACTTTGTACATGAAAAAGGACCATCAATTGAGGATGTCATTAAACAACAGAGCTCTTCTACCGTGAAACCGGTGTTTCCAATCTGAATCTTGAAATAGTAAGTGTTAATTTTTCTCCTCAGGTAGATTTTTTTTTAAAAGACATACCTCATACCCTTTCGTTCTTCAACATATGGTTTCTGCAGGCGTTAAACTGAGATATTTACAACTTTGATCCATACTAGAACAATGATGTAGGTGCTGGGGTGAAGCTTACTAGAGAATTTTGCAGATCCTAGACAGAAGATATACAGAACTTTGAGAGCCAAACAATTGCAATTTTCGATGTAAATCGTAGTATTTGGCAATGGGACCTCTTTTGTAAGGATCACTACCCATTTTGTAATGTCGCATGATCAAAGAGATGATGTCCTAACATGCCCATAGACTTCTTCATGTGTAAACTGTGAATCTGTGATCATATTGCTAACAAGCAAAAGCTTTTTGCCAATCTAATTGGATGTTGTCCGCCTTCGATTCAACTATTATTGCATTGTGGGGCAAGAGCATAGGAGCACCTTGTAACAAGTGGATAGAACTTATGAAAGACAACTAAAATTTTCATTACATGAAATAGGTGTTTGGGTATCACAAAAAGATGAGGCAAAAGTCAAATGGCTGAATAGCTGAATGACTTTGGTGTTGTTAGTTTCTAGTGAAGATGAAGATAAAGTAGGGTATGAAAAACATTAAATTTATTAGTACATTATTAATTGAGTTTTAATTATCACAAATTTTAAAAATAGATTTGTCTCATATTTTAAAATAATTTTTATATAGAAAGTTTTTTAACAATTTTTATAAAAAAGTTCTTGTGTGAAATATACCATTTAGCAATTTGAAAAACGTGCTAACGAAAACCAAGTTAAATGTGTATCTGAGTGCTGAATAGGAGTAGAATGGTTTCATTTCTTAGAAAAGAACACTTGGTATTGATAAATGTTCGATTGGTACCTTCATCTCCAAAGATTGGTACCTTCGATAAATGCCACTGTTGAACATTTCTACTTACCTGATGTCCTTATTTCCTTCTCCCCTATCTTCTTGCACAAATTATTCAAGGTCGTTCAGGACGGCGCACAAATTGCAGAACCCACTGGCTAAGAGACCGACTGTATATTCGGACGCGAGAGCATGGCACTAGCCTTGGCACATGTCCAGTGTGTCGCAGAGAGGAGGAGCGAGCAGCTAGTGGGATGCACAGTGAAGATTCAGTGATCAGTTATGGAGCAGATGGCATCCTTGTATGAGGCTACTTTTGCACAGCTGCTCCTCCTACTTGTCACGTCTACCTCCAACAAGTCAGTAGCCAAAGGCTGCCTGCTGCTGCACTGAACAAATAAAATCTCTTTAAAAGGGAAAGAAAGAGAAGCTCTTGATCACATCCATGCTGATCGTCGTCGACTCATCGTGTAGTACGTCTCATGGTATGGCAGCACAGTTGCAGCTACAGAAGCTGCAGAGACCAGGTCTCCTCAAAGGTTTTGTTTTACTTCCAGCACTGCACCGGCCGGGCAGCCTGATGATGATCTGCGAAAGAAGTTGCAGATATCAGCATATGCAGATTGCAAAATGCCTGGTGTTTAGCTGCACCAAATTAGTTTTTCTACTCCCACAATGGATAGTACCATTTGTATTCTTGCATGCATGATTACACAAAGGTACTAGTAATCCATGTATCCACGCATTACTGATGTTTCTTTTTGTTTCTCTTACAGATAGTACAATTAATCTCCTTACGTTTTCAAAAAACTACGCATTGACTATTATTGTTACACTTTGACCGCTAAATATACTCTTTGACTACAATGTGAAGAATTAAGTGTCATGTTTATGTGTAGGACGCAATACATTTTCATTCTGGTATTTAAGTATTTGTAACTCTTTATTTGTTAAAATAAAAGGAGATACTCCTAGTAATCAAAGTTTTAAGATAAATAACTCGCAAAAAAAATAAGGATGAATAGTTTTGATATCAGTTATTTAAAAATAGATGGAGTATAAGGATCAAGGTTAAAAAACAGATTGATTTTCGTGAAACCACTAGTTATCAGTTTAGGAAAATCAATCGGTTTTAACTTATTTCCGTATGACATTGACTTAAAAGTCATCGATTTTTGGCCGGTTTTCAATAAATCGGTGGGGGTGGGAAAACCTGATAAGGATACAGTGGACCCAGGGGTTCAGTATCATGGGTTATATGAACTGACGGACTACTCACTGAACCATGTTTTGTTTGGCTTGTGACAATGACAAGCCATGACAGTGATGGTTCATGTGTTAAAAAAACACATTGTTTGAATAATAAAATGGCAGCCCAGGGAAACAAAGCATGCGTTTGGTAGGCCAAGGCGATCCATGTCCTGATCCTCTTGGAGCTGGAGTTCAAGCTGCATATACGTAGGGCCAAACTGACTCATCAGCCTGCTGGTGTTTTTCCCCATGCAATGCTGCATATGCACAGTGCCGTGATATTTATTCGTGGCATTTCTAGGTCACAAGTTTTTCTTGAGTCCTGAACAGTAATCTGACCTGTGTAATTGCAAGTTTGCATCTCCAACTCCATGCCCTTGACTGAACCAATATACAGAATAAAGAAACATGGTACTATTATTTATCTTAAATCTTTTACTATTCTGTATATATATTGTTTGTCTTAAATCCATTGGTCCGTATTTCATGTGATGTCACACCATGAAACTTGGGAAGAATCTCTTGGGACTAATTAATTATACTATGCATGAGCACACATGAACAGTTTGGTTGGATACACTGATTCAGCAAGTGCACGTGGTTATCGTTGCCTATCAAGTACTATCAACATTCCATCTGAACTTGGTACACACAGACCAACAATTCAGCAACAGCAAAATCAGTTAATTAATTAATTAATTAATTGGCTGGGTGTAGCATAAACAATGCTAGTACTGTACACATACAGTTGATCTGTTGATATAAAAAACTACTACTAGTACTGTGTTTTTTGCACACACACTATTGCCATACCATGTATCTGCAGTATGTACACTGTTTATTGCATCTTTTAGTGATGAACACCGAAAGAATCAAACTAAATCAAACCAATAGTTACGAGACAAAGTAATAATCATTGCTTAATTGCTCTGAGCTGTGTCTGGGCTAGCTTTCTCATGGCCGACAGCGCCGTCCAATGGTTGTGTTGGGGTCGTAGGTGCAGCCAGAGTGCCCAGCCTTTGCCTTGCTCACCATCACGGCTCTCATCATGACAGCCTCGCCTGCGGCTGCTCCTGACCGTTCGATCGCATCTCCTTTCAGATGCCTCGACGCATCCGAGCCGTCCGATGACGAGACCAGAAGGACCAGCACGAGCAGCAGCTTCAGAACTCCGGCCATTCCTTGGCAAGCTTCACCCAGAGCAGCAGGTGACTTCAGTTTTTCTTTTCTTTTCCTCCTGAAAAAAAAATCTTAAATCTCCCGAGCTAGGTGTATGTATGGCTAATACTACTAGTACTAACACTGTTTCTGAAATGGAGCTAGGCTTGCAGGAGAGGTACAGGGCCTTGGGCGTTTAAATACAGGACTTGCTACAGACGAGGCATGCAGGTTTTTGCATGCTAATTGCTGTGAAATTGTGCAAGAATGTTGCTTAAAGTCAACTAGTGAAGGGTTTTGATTAGAACTCAGTCAAACCGAGAAGCGGTCTGTGCGTGCGTTTCACTGAACCGAATGGTGTGATGCCGTTGCCTCCGTTTCACGGTACCCGGCACAACTATTAGTCTATTATTACTACTACGTCGTCAATATCTATGTGCTCGAGAGAGATATATGTGACGTGTGCCTGAATTTATTGTATTTCATGTATCGATCGGTTCAACCAAAAATATAAATAAATCAATAAAAAAGACGAACAATTCAGTCTACGTTCCAACACTTTCCTGGCACACCAGACCCAAACTCAAGATCGCTATAACTCTGATACCACATATTTAGTTGCATGCATTGACCAGTTAGATTCAAAAACCTAAACAGATAAATAAACGGACAATTCATTTAATATTTCAAAAGAATTGACAACGGTTTCCTTTCGTTATTATTGTTGTTGTCTGAACTTCCAAGGACGCAACACATAAATACTATTTGCGCGGAAGCTAGTAGCGTTTATGTCTGTGAACTTGTCAAGTTAGTCGACCTTGCTGCTTGCTGCCATTCAGCGCGTCCAACGTACGTAGTTTCGTAAAAATTTCGACGAGTTTGCGGCGAAAGTCCAGGCAAAAATCTCTCGGAAACACCAACAGCTGCCGGCTGGTGGTGTTGGCCAACACGCATGTGCGCCTTGCGACCGCACGCCCCGCGCCAGCGTACGTGCGTCCGGCCGTGCATCTCGTCGTCCAAATCATGCGATCCAGTTCCGTTGGTTAAGTTGGACACATGCAACCAACTAGTCGTACTTTCATTTGATCATGTAAAGAAAAAACTTGTTACTAACGTCCTTTCGATTCGATACTAGTAGTACTAAGGCCCCATTTGATTCAAAGTAAATTCATAGGAATTTTAAAATGTTTCATTCCTATAGAAATTTTTACTATATAGCCCTTTGAATTAAAGGAATGAATCCTATAAAATCATATGAAATTCCTATGGAATGCCTCTTCCCATGCAAGTTTTGGAGGAAAAACCTCATGTTAAGAATCCTTTGAGTCTTTATCTCTCTTCAAATTTCTGTGTTTTTCCTGCGGCTCAATCAAACGATCATTCCTATATTTTTCTTTTGCAATCCTCTATTTTACATTTATATACCTGTTGGAATCCTATGTTTTTTCTATTCCTCCTTTTTTTCATTCTTGTGATTCAAAGGGCTCTAAGTTTGTCAAGAATTGAGGAACGGTGACACGTTTTTTGCTTGGACTGCTGCCCAGACTGACTCGATCCGGCATGCAACACGAGCTACTACTACTAGCATGATTTACGACAACTGGATACTCCCTTCGTTCCAACTTTCGATATAAGTGTAACATGGTACGGATACGACATGTCTTATAACTATAAATCAAATCTGAACAGCTACATGACATCCGTGTTATGCTGCGATTATATTAGAAGAGAGTACTACGGTACTAACGGGACATTTTGGACTGAAGCCAAAACGGTGCCCTACCAAAATTTTGATAATTAAATAGTAAATATATTAGTTTGGTATGAAGCCAAACAATTGATAGTGCCCATACTTAATTTGGCTATATTCTAAAATCTTCTTTACCATACTACTAAAACTTGGCTCCATATTGATATCAAACCAAAAGTAGGCTAATTAATTTTACCCTACCAAAAATTGGTAGTGGTAAAATTTGCTTAGATTTTAGCACTACCAATAAATAGGTAGGGTAGAGAAACAAATAGAGCCAACATTTTTAAGTCATAATACGGACTAAAAGTACATAGTACTGCATCTATCCTAACATATAAGAGATTTTAATTATATATGACATATTTTAGAACTATGAATATGAATCTGGATAGAAGTATGTTATATTATTCAAAGTTTATTATATTTTGAAACAGAGAAAGTAATTGGCCTAAATAAATGGCATAATTCCGGACGACCGAGCAGCTTATTGTTCATGTGCGAGAAGCTAGTGGGGTTACACACTTGACAATTGACAGGGCAGTAATAGTGCCCACTGGGCTGCATGGGGGTGACCATGAGCAGTAGGCAACCAAAGAAAAAGCCCTCCAATGGCTATCGGGTTGGGTTACTCCTATCATCCAATCTTGAAATCGTGGCAGGCAGAGCACTTGCCTTTATTAATCGCCATACTACTACTACTAGGAACAGAGAACAACCCTATACTGTGCTAGTCGCCGGACCAGGGTCCAGCAGCAGCAACTGCATTGCAAGAGGAGACAGGGGGATCTGATTTGACACATGAGCGAGACAGGCCTGACAGGCGTCGCCCAGCAGCCGTTACGCACACCACGCCCATTTCCGTTATGCCTGCAGGTCTACCCTACCGCTAGCCCTACTCTTTTCGTTCTAAGGGCAACAACAACGTATATGGCAAAAGTAGTCTATAGAGATGGGACCTACATATATAAACTTTAACTATTGTAACCTTCACAATATATATGGATAGCAAATAGTATTAATAGAAGAGAAGAGATAGAGACAAATAGTATATTTTATTCTCTATGGGCAGCCCATATGCTTATGGGTAGGTTTTGTTATTTCTTTTCTATGGACTAGTTCCACAATGTTACTAGTTGGCTGAATCAAATATTATATTGCTTATGGACCACTTTTGGAGTATATTGTGGATGCCCTAAGGGTATTTACAGTGCAAGCTATGGGACCCATAGCCTTAGCCTCAAAACTTGGTCCAAGGACACCCTTCCCACAGTGCAAGCACCCATAGTCAGGGTACCAAGCCTACAGCCGGTGGGCCCCACGAAAAGGAATCGTCACATTGAGTACTACTTGCGCGGACCGATTCGTCCTCCTTTCCCGAACAGCCCTCGCGCGCCTCCTCGAGTATTACTCGCGCTGCCTCGCCTCCTTCTCCTCCCTCGCCGCGACGCCGATGGGAAGCGGTGGCGGGAGTCGTCCCCGGCGGCGGCGGCTTGCGCGGCGTCGATGGGAGGCGTCCCCGGTGGAGGCGACTGGCACGGCGGTGTTGGGGGGAGGCGTCCCCGTCGAAGGTGGTTGGCTGACGAGACGGGTAGGAGGAAGGAGGCGGTGGACGCCGTTCTTATTTTTTTTTCATTTTTGTTCTTTAGACTCTTGATTTGTTTGCACCACCTTGATTTCTTTGGGTTCTTGATTTGTTTCCCCACCTTGATTTCTTTCGGTTATTGATTAACAGGCGTGGATTTGATTGGGGAAATCTTGGGATATCGGTGGAGCGGATGAATCGGTGGTGAATCGGGAGAGGATTTTTGAGGGCGAATCGGGGATTTCGCAATGGGATTCGGCGCGAGGGTACGACGCCTCTAGGTCACGCGCTCCATAGCGCACGGAGCTTGCTGCGCGTGGACTCGCTGCGAGAAAGTTCCTCGCGTCTTTACTTGGGGCCGAGGGGCTCTGCTAGGGTGCGCGACCTTGCTCCACGCAAGCACAAATCCTCGCTGGCGCGGTATAGCACCGATCCATGTCACTGCACTGTGAGAGGCCTAAGGCCGTGTATATTTATTTGGTTGTGAAATTTTTAAAGTATACGGATATATATTTTAAGTATTAAATATAGACTAATAACAAAATAAATTATAGATTCTGCCTGTAAACTACGAGACGAATTAATTAAACATAATTAATTCGTCATTAGCAAATGTTTAATGTAGTACCACATTGTCAAATCATGATGTAATTAGGCTCAAAAGATTCGTCTCGCAATTTACACATGAATGGTGTAATTGGTTTTTTTTTCACATTTAATGCTCCATGCATGTATTCAAACATTTAATGTGATATTTTTGGCCAAATTTTTTTAATCTAACAAGGCCTAAAATAAATATCTATGTCCAAATTTATTGATCCTATAATTCTAGGTTAATTTATTTTTACTTTCTTTATCCTAAAAATAACTTAATTTAAAATAGAATGTGAACTTGTGTCTTATGATAGGTCACATTCTATTTATTTTATTTAGGGACGGAGTGAGTAAGACCGATAATCAAGTTATGAAAAATAAATTTATACTACTAGATAGTAAACGTTTAAAAATAAATCAAGTAGTACACAAACAAAAATAACCAGAGCAGGCCGGCACATACCTCTACTAGTGCTACATCCTCATTTCATTTCGCTAGGGTGATGGAGGCTGTCACTCACGACGTGGACGCGGTCAAAGATTCGGTCTCGTTTTTTTTTATCGGGCTCCGGTGGAGGAGGGGGCGATGGGCCGGCGCGGCGCCAGGCCAGGGCCCATTCGCACCTGCGCTGCCGCTGCCGCTGCCGCTGCAACCCCTGCAGAGGCTGCAGCTGCAGCTGCATCTGCATCTGCATGGCCCCATCAGCTCATGTCCTCCTCCTCTCCTATCATCTCATCTCTGTCAATCGCCTCTCGTGCAAATGCAACTTTCTTCCCAGCACCACCTCCCTCCTCTATAATGTCCCCTTCGGCTCCATCCTCGACTTGTGCAGCAGCAGTTGTGTTGTGCCCCTGCCACACCCCCAACTTAAATGCTCCGTGTTCCTTGTGTTTGACTTGCCTATGACCTATACTACTCCTACCTAGGAGTACTTCTAATTAACACCCTAGACTCTCAGATGCAGCATGCGAAATTCGTCCATGCTACTCCCTCCATCCCAAAATATAAAAAAGACTATTTTTAGGGAGTATTTGGGAGAGAGAGCATAAACCATAAGTCCCTAGAGGAGAGACTGACTATGTTTTTGAGAGAGGGGCTAAAGTTTAGCCCCTCTCCCAAACACCCCTTAAACACATGCTCAAACTGCCTCTACAAATCCAAGCTTTAATAACCGCTAAAGTTTTATAAATTTACTATATCCGTTTTAAAATATAAGAGATTTTAGAAGGATGAGACACTTCTTTTATATTTTAGGATAGAGAGAGTACTCGCATCATCCATAAATATAAAGATGTTGTTATACATATTGACAACTGAACAGTGATCAACGAAACCGCTCTGGAAACTAAGTGCTTGTTTAGTTCCCAACTTTTTCTTCAAATTTCAACTTTTCCATCATATCAAAACTTTCCAACACATAAATTTCTAACTTTTTTTTTTAACTTTCAATTTTAACGTGGAACTAAACACAGCTAAGGTTTGTGAAATGAGTCGGTGGCCTCATCTTCTTAAGCTTAGGACGAAGCTAGAATAATTTACATAATTTTGCTCTTTGCTTTCTAAGTCTGGTAATTCTAGATCACTAAGAACATGTATATAAAAGTTTTATTTATAAATTATTTTCCGTTTACAAGTATACTGTTTGGCTTATTTTTATAAAGCGATTGTAGCAGCTAACAACTGAATCCTGGTGTGGATGGGACGGTCAAACGGACCACGGTGCCCCTCGGTCCGGCAGGGGGTCCATCTGAGCTTCAAATCCATGTCAGCTTTCAAACCCTACTAGCTGGCTATGGCTTGGCCTTCAGCCCTTGATGATCATCACCTCATCTGACACCACACGTCGTACTGGAGTACCATGCTTATCGATCATCTAGCTCCATCCAAGGTTCGTGTGGGGTTGATGCATATGTACTCCTAGTCCTTGACACCAGTTGTTTATGTGCTGATATGATCAATGTAATTCGAGGGTTTATTCAGAACATAGTAGTAGTATGTACTAGTATTTCCTCTATGCTAAAAAAACAAAATAACTCATCCTAATATAATAAATCTTGTCTAGATTTCAAATTTATTATACGGAGGGGATTACATCCGTTCTAGCTAGGTTGAGTTTTTTTTAACGTAGGAAGTAGTATAGATTATAAAAAAAACAATAGGAAAATCATAAAATAGGATAAAAACGTATGCGTAAAATAAATGATTAAAGAAACATAGAGACACTTAAGGTAGAGTTGTAAAAACACGTGTTCAGACAGGGTAAAATAAGAACATTGGAAATGAAATAAAGAGATTGGAGTCGATGTCAATTTTCCTTTGTTTATCTGTAGAAACCACATGAAATGAACTTTTTTTTTCTTTAGTTCTTCATGGGATCAAATCCCGTGAAACAAATGGTTCTACCGTCGTTGAATCCTTAGGTATCTAAAACCTTCATTTTTCCTTTGACTTTTCTCAAATCCGAACGGGCCCTTTGATACTTCATACTACTAAAAGTGTGGTATTAATATGAGTAGAGAGAGAGAGAGAGAGAGAGAGAGAGAGAGAGAGAGAGAGAGAGAGAGAGAGAGAGAGAGGGGAAGGCTGCTGCTAATATTGTGTCCGAAATGTTCACCCCGTGAGTGAAACGCAGGGCAGTGCTTACTGCTGGAGTGGGACTCGTGCCGTCCCTTTTGGAGTTGCCCGCCATATCACCCAACTGATCGTGCTTTCCTGTTCAGTTTGAGGAGTAACATGTGGAGGAACTCACAATAAATGTCACTCTTTTTATATACTCAGTTCCAAAATATAAACATTTTTGAACTTCGATACAGTTTTTGAGATGCTACTTTGACCAACAATATTTATAATATAAAATGTTTTAAATAAAAAGAGTTACATACTATGATAGTTTGTTTATGATAGTTTGTTTAATGATAAATCTAGTAACATTAATTTTACATAATTAATCTTTTTCTATTTTTTACTATTAAGAGAATTAAAGACAGTTTCATATCAGCTGAGATCTTCTCCTAGCCCTTTACCAAGATGATCCAATGATCAAGATTTTTTGGTGTTGTGGTAAACGTATGTTGAGATTTTGGTCCAAGTATATATGATATATAGGCCCTGTTTGGGGGAGCTTGTCCCAGCTGCAGCTTTTTCCAAAAACTGCTTCTGCTAGAAGCTGCCCCAAACAGTCCACAGCTTCTGAGAATCTGTACTTACAGATTCTGAAAAATGAACTAAGAAGCCAGAAGCTGGAGAAGCTGAGTTTCAGAGCTTTTTCAGATTCTCAGAAGCTGGCTACCAAACAGCTGCTTCTTAGAATCTAAAGCGACCCATAGATAGATATAGACATGAATAGAGTTGATTACTAGGACTGAGATATACTTAGTATGTACTCCCTCTGTTTCACATAAGACATTCTAGCATTATCCACACATATATAGATGTTAATGAATCTAAACACATACTAAGTAGATAGTACAAACTTGATCGATAACAATCCTGGAAGACATGTGCGCACGGGGCCACACCACCAGCCCAGTGGTAGACACAGGATTTTCATGATGGGTATTAAAGATTTACACCGTGACATTCAAAAGGACTATTCTTTGTGTTATCCATGAAAAAATGCTAGGTTTTTATTAATAAAAAAAGATGATAATGTGTAAAAAACATAGTAGAAAATTATATATATGTTAACAGTGAAATTTGGTAAGCCCGGAGTAGTCATCGGCTTAGAGTTAGCATCGGCTTTGAAGTCCTGAGATTAGCCGATGAGAGTTGCCAAATCATCAGTTGTCGGATTCTTGCTATATTCTGTTAAGGAAATTGATCTACTAAAAGGAAGCTTATCCAGAAGAGACCGAGTTCAAAGAGAATGCGGCATGGCAAGTTATCTATTAATTAGGAATAGTTTGTCAGTTTCCTTTTATCTTTAGGAAAGTGTGTTTAGTGTCCTATAAGGACTTTATCTTTTCCTTTATATTTAGAAAAGTTTTTTTCTTGTCCGACAAGGACTTGTATCAATCCATGGGTATAAATATATACACCCGGGGTCTATGTAATCTATCGCTACAATCAATACAATTCGGCGCATCGCCACCTTTTTTTACTTCTACTTTTGTTTTTTACGTTCCGGCGGAACTTGGCGCTCAACGCGGGGTTGCATCGTCTTCGATCTCCGGCGAATGGATAAGTCCAATGTTCCGCCGGTCCACGCAATTGCATCGTCTACGTCGGCATCGTTCAAGGCTGCATCAGGACATTCGACCTCTTGGATTACTCTGGTTTGGATAATATATTTGCCTGGCTATTTATCATATGCCTATGTTAATCTACTCCTAGCATCTCAATTTAGCTCTATCGGCTGTCTCTCGCTTTAGGGTTTCTGCCGGTATTGGCTAAATTGCCTTGCTAGATTAGATTAGCCTAGGCATCTACCACCCTGAAAATCAGTTAACGGCTTGATTGTCTAGATATTATGTTGTTTTTCATACTTAGTGCTGCATTAGTTAAGTTTGATTTACTAAGTCGTGCTTAGAACCATAATCTCTAGCATGTTTCTTGATTGCCAATAAGGGTTTCATCGGGGTTTCAGCCGATGAGTTATCTGGACATTGCATCGGCTTACAAGGATTGCATACATATTAGATTTAGCCGATTGCAATAAGATTTAATTGTTTAATATAATCTTGTGGATTTTATGACATCGGACCTCCCGCCGATGTTGCTTTAACCTTCGGATCAGTGCTTATTATATATTGTTTCTAGCCGATTGGTTTCTACTCGATTATATTGTTATTTTATTACATCAGCCGATTGCTTTTATATCATCATCTACATTGGACATATAGCCGATTGCTTAAACCCTATCGCTATCGGCTGGTATCGGCATCGGCTATTATCGGCTATCGGCTGGAACTACTCCATCGGCTTGTCAGCCGATCGGCTGTTTTGATCTCCTATCTGTATATCTTGTCAGTTGCAGAATCAAACTGACTGGCACGCCCGCATCTCAACAATCTTTGGACCTGCACAGGAACTAAGCAGATCTCCCAGGCCGGTGTGTTCGATTTTTTCGTCAACAATATATTGCCGTTTTAACTTGAATTTCAGCATGGCATTTGAAAGATATTCCTTATGTTATTAATGAAAAAAAAATACAAAGTTGGTGATAAAGTGTAGAAAAACACAGTAGGAAATTACATATATCAGTGGTTTAATATTAATTTCAAAATATGGACGTACTTTTAAAAAAAATAACAAGAGGAGATGATAAAATGTAAAAAACTAAGTAGGAAATTACATATATTGCTGGTTTAATATGAATTTCAAATGTATAGATGTACTTTAAAAAAAATCAGCAGATAGAAATTGAAAAAAATAGGAGAGGATAAGCAGCAGAAAACAGATAGAAATTGAAAAAATAGGAGAGGATAAGCAGCAGAAAAGAAGGGGTTGCTGGGAGTCGAACTCCAAAACCTACCGTCACAACTTTCATTGGCTAACCAACTGAGAACGTTGATGATTGTGCCATGATGTGTTGCTACATTTTAAAAATATATGAGTATTCAGCTGGTAACAAAACAGAGTCGTAGTATGCACGGACCAGGCGCTCGTGTGGATAAAGTAGATGACGGACGAAATTTTTTTATCGGAAACCTTAGGTATTTTTTTAATTATATAGGTATAGATATAGATATATATACTCTGTACTTATATTATAATCAATACAACTATTCCTTTTTTTTTAAGTAATCATTAGAGGGGAGAGGTTCCCCACCTGAATTTTCATTGCCATTTGAAGAGGTTTACAAGTACAGAGTTCAGTTGTAACCAGTGGCACGCCATTACATGTGAAGAGAATTAATTGCGGTGTTGAAAATACATTTCCAGTTATAGCAACTAGGCGATCGTCGTGCGTAAGTTGTTATAGCAACTATTCCTTTTATTGCAACGTACATTATATATTTATACACCTACCAATCACAAAATACTTTAACTAAAAATTAGGTGGTGCGTCCTCTTCAGAAGAATGAGAACGAAATCAGCCGCTATCATATATACATTCTATATATAAAAAAACTGTACTTACATGTCTCAAACCTTGAGCAGTTGCCCTCTCATGCTCCTCATGCTGAACTAAACAAATCAATTTCAACGTCTTCTTGCTACTGTAGATGACAAAGGTAAAAATATTTGACTTAATACTATACTAAAAATACTTGTATTTTGAGATGGAGGGAGTAGTATTTATTGGTTTATTTGGCGCACTCATCATTTCTTCGTGGAATATTTTGTCAATATGAATTACTATTTGATAAATGTCATTTGGTTTTAAACTGCTCCTTAATTAATTTCACAAACACTGGTACCAATGTGATATCATGTCGTGATAGCAAAACCAGGTGTTTCACGGGGAGCCAAAAGTGAGACGAGTGTGACATGTTGTAGGGTTCTCCTTGACTTCCTTTCTTTCCACCTGCTGGCGTAGTATAGTACTCTTTGAATTATACATAGGTTGGCCTAATAACTCAAAACAAAAGCTAAAATTTAAATTTTTAGTTTAATTTTAAAGTTAATTTTAAGCTATTTTTAATGTATTTTTTTATGTTAACTTTTAAATTGCTACAAACAACCATATAAAAATCTTACCTACAAATTAAATTTTATTTTCTAATAAATCGTTTTAACTGATTACTACGTACTTCCCGTATACTCCATCCATCCGAAAAAAACCTAGGCTGTGTTTAGATCTAAAGTTTGGATCCAAACTTCGGTACTTTTCCATCACATCAACATGTCATACACACACAACTTTTCAATCACATCATCTCTAATCTCAACCAAAATCTAAAATTTGCGCTGAACTAAACACAACCCTAGCCTAATGCTTGTATAGGACATAGGGTGTGTTTAGTTCACGTAAAAATTGGAAGTTTGGTTAAAATTGAAACGATGTGACGGAAAAATTGGAAGTTTATGTGTGTAGGAAAATTTTGATGTAATAAAAAAATTAAAAGTTTGAAGAAAAAGTCTAGAACTAAACAACGAATGTGGGCTGCCTCCCTCTATCCCATCTAAATACAAGAATCTTAAAACTTTTTTACCAAACGTAACACCCAGAGCACGCAGTAAAGTGCGGGTAACTACCGCCTGGGGGAGGAGAAGGTCAGGTCAGACAGGGCGATTTTTCTTTTTTCTTTTTAACCTCTGGGGTGTGGTCGCTGAGTCAGATGACGCAACACCAGCCATTGGGCTCTGTGTGCAGGTCGTCAGTCAGCTACACTGGCTATGCATTGCATTACATGAGAGGGCGTGTGAGATGGCAACAGCAACAGCATGTGTCTGCAGTGACTGCGTGCAGCGTGCGGGGGCACAGGCTGTATGTAGCCTGGCTGTAAAAATAAAAGAAAGATAAAAAAAAAAGTTGTTGTTTTGGTGTGTAGCGGAGCGGCGGTGTGGCGAGCGGTGAAAAACCGAGCGCATACGACAAAAAGAGGTGAAAATCTCTCTCCCCCAAGCGTGTTGGCGCTGAGTTGGAGTTGGCGGTTGGTTTGGGGGTTGGGCCATGTTGGGTTTGGTTTGCGGCGCGGGACGGGTATGGTATGCGGTATGCCGTGCCAGCGTCTCTGGCCTTGTGTTTAACTTTAGCCCCGGTGCTAAAGTCACGATACAAACCCAGGCTGGGTTCTTTTTCACTCTTTCTCAACTCACTCCACTCATTTTTCACGCACGTTTTTTAAAATATTAAACGGTGTATTTTTTACAAAAAATTTCTATATAAAAATTACTTTAAAAATCATATTAATCTGTTTTTAAGTTTTTTATATTAATACTTAATTAATTTCACCATAATCATGTACTTTGTTTTTCGTGTTGGGAGTGCCTCTGAACGCAGCCCCAGTGGCCCCGGTGACGCTGCAAACCCTCCACGTGTTGCTGTGCAATTTTATACATTTGAATTAGACCACTAGAACATATGATGGGTAATAGATATTGGTTTTATTTTATTGTAGCATAATTAATATTATTTATATATGATAAAAAAGCTGAAGGTAGATAAAATATTTTTGGGGGTTTATACATAAAACATCGGTGGTAGAAAATGTTTTTGGGGCTCCTTTTTAGCAATGCTGGCTTGCATTCCTTCGTAACAACAACAGAGGGTTGGAGGAACCGGACATTAACAACGCAAATGGTTTTTAGTGCAGCTTCATTTTTTTTTTGAGTTAGCACCTAACATTTTCTACTCTAGTCCTCATGTTCTTTTCTCACTTTGCGTAAAAAAGTAGACCATTTTGCACTAAACACCCAATTTTTAAAAAATAAAAATAAAATCCCCCCTTCTCCCTTGTATGGCAGTAAGCTCCTAGTTGTATAGGCTTTTCCCTTTCTATTTGGTATCGACTCGGTCCAACAAGGTCTGTAGTATATGAATTAGGAATGAGCTCCATGGCAGCGTGGGGAAGCTATAGCCAACGATGATGGGCCTCACAACAGCGTATATGATGACATGCCCTTCTTCTCCCCTCTAATGTGTTTGTTTTCACTTTTCCAATCCTGCTGATCGCACTGCCGCTTTCTTTTTTAATTTCTCTGCTGCCACTTAGACTTGTGGGATGGGATAAGAGGAGGACAGGGGAGTATGTTTTGGGGACGCAACCTTAAGTAAGGGCTTTTACGATGCGTCTATGTGTCATTCGGTCCAAGTGCAGATTCCACACCACGCACGTGCGAGCCGTAGCCCAGCAAGGAACACAAAGCAAAAAGAGACACTCGTTCTTCGGTGAAACAAGGTTGTGCGGCATGGGAGAGAGGAGTCCGACCGTATTGTGAACATCGTATCCTCGACATGAGTTGCCTTCTATCCATGCCAACTGATTTCGTTGACCCTACTTAAGGTCAAATTGCATGAGACTTGTATCTTTCTATGATGTTGGGTTTAACTGACAAGTGAGGCCCAACAAATAAGGAGCCTACATTGTTACTACCCTAACACAGCTTGCGAGCCATGTCCTGACTCATGAGCAAGAGTTGCTTCGGCCCTGTTTAGGGCAACCATGCTCTCTTCAAATGCATGAAAAGTCTCATGGGGACATGGATGTAGCCGAGCTAGAGGCAAAGCTTCGACATGGCGAGTCTGAGCTACTCATCACTTCAAAGTGATGTGAATGCTTTAAAGCCTTTCACAGTGCAAGCCACTCAAAGAGTTTCTCTAGCGACTGGGCAACTCAGAAATTGGCCCAAGCAACCTCATCCCGCAGTGCAGTGATCTACTTTGCGTTTCCACGCACGGCGCGAGGTCACGGGGCGTTGGAGGCACACCCTCCACAGCACATGGAATCAGGACGATCGGCGCCGCGCGTTACCTAGACCGAGCGAAGTTCTCCGCATCCCTGCGTGGGGGCGAGTCACCATCTTTGGTTGCGACCGTGCACAGACACTTCAGTAGATTTCGGACATGGCGAAGGAAGTAACGTGCCACGTCCTTGCACTGTGACCGGCATAATAGTTTTGCTCCCGTTTGAAAATGCAATTGTCCATACGAAATGAATTCTTGGTTAAATATAGCCTTTAGGGGTGTTTTGCTTCTGCACCTTACCTTTTCTTTTCAGTGCCAAAATAGTAGCCAATTTTGGCCCTACTACTTTTGCGGTAGGGTATAAGTTATATTGACCATGATTAGCTTATTAATGCAAATCTAAAGTAATTGTTAATCCTTATCCTGGTCAAGTAACCACAACAAAGTAGTAAGAATGAAATCGGTGTGCCCCAATCTATGATCTTAAAGAATGTAACTCCAGTTTATCTCTGGAGAGAGGACGAAAATTGATGAATTGCAGGCAAGACTATAAGAGGATCCATTTCGCTATTACTTTGGGTGTTTACCGCCATCAACAACTCTGATTAGAATTAACGTTCTTCTTTTATTTTTCCCAGTTGTATTTTGTATTTCCATTGTATCGTATGGAGGCTACATATATAGCACATCTGTACAAACAAGCCACGCTGTCTCCTGTTGGAATTCTTCTCTGTACTCGTGACCGACGAGTTCTTCGACACAGAATCTGCTGTTGTTTTAGTACTCCAAAAATCTATCCTGCCCACAAGCTCATCAGATCATGCAGTCCCTGGACTTGAAAATTGCCGTGTTGACAACCATTGTTAAACCCTGAACATGACATATCAACCCAGACATAAATACTCTTCGAGCGTGCAGCCATAATTCTATTTTTTTTTTACAACCTGCCCACTATACGAATCAGGCTTTATTAATTTTATCTTTTCCCCCCTATGTGTAGTGGTGGTCATTGTTAAAGAATCAATTCCCAATTCTTTAATGTGCAGGTGTCCAAGTGTAGAAAGTTACAGAGCTTTTATGGTAGGTGTGGTAAAAAGTTGCATGGTAAAAACGATCCACTTTAAAAAAAATTAAACTTTGTCACCAAAGAAAAAAAAAACTGAAGAGAAAATCTCTGCAACTGGTTCACCCTCTTTTTAAAGAACTCCAC
The DNA here is from genome assembly GCA_000338895.3 of Oryza meridionalis. Lineage (NCBI taxonomy): Eukaryota > Viridiplantae > Streptophyta > Magnoliopsida > Poales > Poaceae > Oryza > Oryza meridionalis. Next base: position 34,298,294 of record CM002526.2, on the reverse strand, counting down.
TCCAAAACCAACGAGCAAAGCGAAAGGAGGAGACGGCCAACCAAAACCCTCCTCCTCTCATCATCGGCCAAAACCCCCCAAGAAACCAGAAAGAAACCTCTCCTGCTCCTCTCTCTCTTTTCACCGGCAGAGGGAGAGGAAGTGGAGAGACAGAGAGGAAGAAGCAGAGAGAAAAGAAAAGGAAGGAGTTTGCTGCAGCTGTGAGGAGTAGAGGAGGGGGGGAAGGGTATAAAAGTTTTTGATTGGAATGCAGCAGCAACACCTGATGCAGATGAACCAGGGCATGATGGGGGGATATGCTTCCCCTACCACTGTCACCACTGATCTCATTCAGCAGGTCATGATCCCCTCTCCCCAAAATCTCTCCCTTTTTATCATCTGTTTGTCTCTCTCTTGTTTTTCGTTTCTTGCTTTTTGTTTTTGGTTCCGTGATCTCTCTTCTTTCCTTTCTTTTTTCTTTTTTCTCCTGAATCTTTTGTATCGAACTCTTTTTTTTGGTTCTTGATTCGTTGGTTGGTCTGTGAGTATCTGTAAAAAAAAAGTTTGATATTTTCTTGTGTTCCCCTTTTCTATTTCATTATGCGTTTATGCTCATGCTATCTTTCTTGTTTGCTCGTGGTTGTTGATCCTCTTTTGTATCCATTGAAACATCTGGAAAAAAAATGAAATGAAGTAAAATTCATCTGATCTATTTCGCTTTCTCCGTTCATTCCCAACATGATTTGTCGAACAACACGTTTTTTCTATCATATTTGAAAAATAGTTCTAGAGCAGCTTTTTTTTTTCTTTATTTTGTTTGGTCAAATAGAAAGTGCATGATCCTCTTATATTCATGATGTTGATTTATCTTCTCGTCCTCTAGTCTTCTCCCTGTATTCTCATGTCTTCAAACATGGTCCCTCACATCTGATTTCCTCTGCAGTTCAAACTGTTGCTGTCCATTTGGTCCCTTTTTTTTTCTTTTCTTTTGCTCTTGCTGCTCACATAGTCACATGATGTGGTGATTTTTTACATATCCTTTATCCCCCTCTCCATCTAAATCCTATTTTTAGCTTGTTTTGGTTGGTGACTTGTGCCAATGGTCGTGTCTCCCCCACCACTCGTATTTGGCAACTAGTAAACATGCCAGACCTGTTCCCTGCATCTGCCATTGCAGACCACCAATAAATCTTGGCCCCCTTTCCATGTAAATGTATCATGTGCAATCGTCCAACAAAAGGGAGCAAGAAATGCCGTGAGATTTACATAAATATCCCCTTTCCATATCCGAAATCCAATGTGCAATCTTTGATTCAAAAAATATTTCTTTTTCTTCAGAAGGACATACTATACAAGATCTGGTCCTTGTTCATGTTGGTGAGAAACTGGGAATGTAGGTTGGCTTGTGCTGTACTAGAATGCCACAGGTTGCAGTTTTGACTATTAGACCCCTAAAAGATGTGAGCTTTATGGCTAAAGGCCGATATAACAACCAGGGGCCCGGTCTGCTTGGCCTATTCTTTGATAACCTGCTTGCATGCTATCGTGCCAGTCCATGATTGGTCCTCAGTTTGAGATGATAGGCTGGCAATCAGATCTTGTGTGGTTCTGCTCTAGAATCAGGACGCCAATCTCCAGTCTAGTACTTCATTGGTGCTAGGAGTATATTCATGCATATGTCATTGGTGATAAACTGATAGTACCAATCAAATCTTGTGCAATGAACTGCAATATATTCAAGGCATGCATGCAGTACTATCTTTTGTTAGTATTGATGATAAAGACTTTGAAATGTAATGACGTATTAACATGCAAAGATTCAACCTTGAAACTGTGCAGTATCTGGATGAGAACAAGCAGCTAATCCTGGCCATCCTTGACAACCAGAACAATGGGAAGGTGGAAGAGTGCGCTCGGTGAGTTTGATCTTGATCGCCCTGTTATTATGGAGTGCAGTGAAAACTAAAGTTGCTGCTCTTTCTGTAGCTTTTGCTCAATCAGAGATGTCTTGTTTGGTAATATAGTCTTTAGGCTTTGTTAACTGCAAAAGGAATGTCTAGCTTTTGTTCAGTCAGGGTTCAAGAAACTAGTATATCAACTAGGGAGTATTCTGGATAAATCAACTACTCCCTCCGGACCCGATAATACTTGCCGTTTTAGACAAGGTTGAAGTCAAACTTTAGAATTTTTGATTATGAATCATTTTTAAAATATTTGTCTTTCAAATATGGTGATTACATGTATAGAGTTAGTCTTGAAAAGTACTTTAATAAAATTATATATTAATTAACACTTTTATACATATTATAATAGAAAATAATAGTCAAATTTGTTTTTTGGAGAACGTGCCCATGTCCAAACCGACAAAACCGACAAGTATTATGAACCCGGAGGGAGTAATCAAGTAGTACAATGTTCTTTGGTGAAATATTCCATAAGGTGTTACAGGTGATTCCACAATGATGGTTGAATTAAGTGTTAACTCATGGGCAGGTTAATACTATACTCCACCTAGCACCCTCCTGATAAATAAATTATAGTGAGTGGCTTGTACTAGAAAAGTACTGTTCCTTGTTCAGTGCACTATTTCTGTTGTGTGTAGTGTCAATGTCACAGAACAGTTTGCTGCCATCCTCCACAGTATCCTTTCCAGCCACTGCACAGAAGCAAACTCGATCCAAAGCCTCCTCATTTTTCAATCATCATCATGTCACGTAGTAGCGGTAATCCTAGCATGCATGTTCATATGCATACGCTCTCCTGTTGTTCACTGCTGCTGCTATCTTTCTTGGATTGTGCCGGGAAGGGAACACATCAGTTTGGAGCTTTGCATCGACTGAGCAATCCACCCACGTTTTCGCTTGCGGCGCGGCGTTTTGCATTTGCCCTACAGGCAGCTCACAAGCTGACCATCCTCGCGTGTCTGTCGCTGCAGGAACCAAGCTAAGCTCCAGCACAATCTCATGTACCTCGCCGCCATCGCCGACAGCCAGCCGCCGCAGACGGCCGCCATGTCCCAGGTAATTGTGCTGCTGATGATGATCAGTGAGTCGCGTTTCTTGGTGTTTGATTTGATGATGATCAAGATCAATGGCTGCATTGTTTGTGGATGCAGTATCCGTCGAACCTGATGATGCAGTCCGGGGCGAGGTACATGCCGCAGCAGTCGGCGCAGATGATGGCGCCGCAGTCGCTGATGGCGGCGAGGTCGTCGATGATGTACGCGCAGCCGGCGCTGTCGCCGCTCCAGCAGCAGCAGCAGCAGGCGGCGGCGGCGCACGGGCAGCTGGGCATGGGCTCGGGGGGCACCACCAGCGGGTTCAGCATCCTCCACGGCGAGGCCAGCATGGGCGGCGGCGGTGGCGGCGGCGCCGGTAACAGCATGATGAACGCCGGCGTGTTCTCCGACTTCGGACGCGGCGGCGGCGGCGGCAGCGGCGGCAAGGAGGGGTCCACCTCGCTGTCCGTCGACGTCCGGGGCGCCAACTCCGGCGCCCAGAGCGGCGACGGGGAGTACCTCAAGGGCACCGAGGAGGAAGGCAGCTAAGGTGGTATAACTAGCTATGGCTAAGCTAGGCAGCTAGCTAGCCCATGAGGAGGGTAGCACCGTGGTAGTAGCAGTAGTAGCTAGGTTGCGGCGGCGGCAATAGCGGCGACGGTGACGACGATGTCGGTGGCGGTGGTGGCTAAGGTTTAGGTTTGGTAGGTCGATCCATGGAACCTGTGTGGTGGTGGTGGCCTGATGCATGTTGCATTTGGTATCATGCAGAAGTCTCACTTGTTTTGGAAAACGGATTGGCAGGTTCGTCTAATCAAGATGTGTTATTAGTAAGGGATATATGTGTGTTGCTGCACTGCAATGGATGGGTTGGTTGGTTTGCGAAATCTCCCCGTGCTGCTGAATGCGATCTCTTTGGAAACATCTGATGTTGTGCTGAATCAACTGATCTATGTAGAGCAGTGCTGTGCTGCGTTGCCTTGCATCAACTGAGCTCTTGCATTGCATTAACTGACCTATGTACACATATATAGTACTATCTACTAGGTGAGTTGCAACATTTAGCTGTGCGCCATGAGCGAGATGGAGCGAGCGAGGCAATGGCTCCGAAGTGAGTGAGTCAAGAGGGAACGACGTACGTGTAGTGTTTGATGGCAAGGGCAAAGAAGACTAGACGAGGGGAGTGGTTCATCTGGGCATCTGGCGACAGGACACAAGGTAAGATGGCTGGGCGGAGGACTCGTTGGAGTGGAGGAAGAGGAGAGGGGTTGAAACAGAGATAGTGGTGCCGCGTGGGTCGGGTTGGGTTCAAGCGAAGCAAGAACATGCATGACCACATGCCCGTGCCCAATACTTCCGCCCCACTACAGTGCTCTCTACTCTCGACAATAGCCCCTGCTGTATGGATCCACTAGCGGTGACGACGGGAGGAGGACGACGACGACAACGGGAGGAGGACGACGTCAACGGCGGTGGCGACGAGAGGATGACGCCAACTACGGCGGTGGTGGCTGACTCTACTATTACCCGCTGGCAAAGACGCAATAGTCGGGTGGCGACCGTGTGAGCCTCTGAATAATCCCACCTTACTTAGCTTGGGAGAAGGAAGCCACCTTAAAAGGGAGAGCACATTCCCTTATTGGACTAGTCTTTTAGTGAGATTGGGCCTTTCCCCGAGTGGGTGTGCATATGAACTGTTGGGGTCCGGGCAACCTTAAGTTATTGGGCCTCGGCCAACCCCACCTGGACCGGATTGTTATCATTTGGTATCAGAGCTGGGCCCTTGTTGAGTGGCATATGAACTGTTGGGGTCCTTAACTTGTTGAGTGGGTATGCATTGGTCCGGACAACCTTAACTTGGGACAACCTTGCCCTTGTTGAGTGGGTGTGCATATGAACTGTTGGGGTCTTTAACTTGTTGAGTGGGTATGCATTGGTCTGGACAACCTTAACTTGTTGAGTGCACAACCTTGCCCTTGTTGAGTGGGTGTGCATATGTACTGTTGGGGTCCTTAACTTGTTGAGTGGGTATGCATTGGTCCGGACAACCTTAATTTGTTGAGTGGGTGTGCATATGAATTGTTGGGGTCCGGACAACCCCACCTGGGCCGGATTGTTATCAGAGGATGAGGATGATTGCGGTGGCGACTGGAGGTCGAGGACAACGGCGGCGGCGGCGAGAGGATTCTAGGGTCAGGGTTCCAATGTAGTTTTCAATTTTCTGAATTTTTATTTTTTTCATGATTTTTCCTTTTTGCATGTGGTCGGCTTTAAGTGCTCGGATTTTCACACGCGGTTGTGTTGGCCGCATGCGAAAATCCGATTTTTTACAAACTTTGGATGCATGTGGGTCATCCTTCTGCATGCAAAAATCGATTTCGGCCGAATGGAAAATTCTAATATGTAGTAGTGCATTGCATGTGTGATGGATATGTGGGCCCGGGCCTCACATTCATTGTTACAAACGGTAGTACTCTCTAACTCATGCATCTTTGTGGTTGTATCCTCTAAATTTGAAAAGAAAATAGGAAAATAACATCGCTACTATCCACTGTATAAATAATTTCAGAAGTATGGGATAAAAATGAGAGGAGAAGATTTTACTTAAAAAAATTAAGAAGAGATCAATTGTTAGAATAACGCAAAATGCCCCATATATTTTGAAAGGCATAATTGCTTTATTTATGGTGGTCGCAATCTTTCATATACAAACTCCTCGCTGGAGTCACCCGCCCGGTTAGCCCGGACAGCCACCGGGGCTCACCAGCGAGAACACCATTAAATTTTAATATTGATAAGTAAATTGACGATTAAATTTTTATAGTAAATATTAGTTATATTGAAGTTTGCTAGGGCTAAAAAATCTTTCTAACTCCATCATTGTCTGGCATCATGGATTCGAAAATATATTTTAAGAGTTGTGATATAGATGATACACCTGCACAAGTTTAGAGATCGCTCGTGCACTCCGCTCTTTAAAAAAAGGCCATCAAGTGGTGGATGGGGCATCCAATGGTTCATGGCAGTTGACCGAATAAAAATCAGTCCATTGATGCAGCATAGTCGTTCATCAGGAAGATGAAATCTCTGGTAGTATCAAGGAAAAACGATGTTTCATCAAAAAGGAAAAAAAAGGGAATTGCTAAATATTTGTTGACAGATTTTTGATGGCTAAATCTTTCACTTTCTAAACCGTTGGATGTGTCCTAGATTTATGCTAACAGTTTGATGCGAATACGCATCAAGATATGTGCTTTTAGGAAGCAAAACAAAACCATATTTAGGGATCGATCCTGTGACCTCATGGGATGAAGGCGTGACTGCCCCATTGGGCTACTATATTTTCATGATCTAGTTTGAACTTACATCTTACTTATACTATAATTATATGCGAGTTACATACAAGTTACACATGTAACTATAGTACAAATGTAGTGTAATAATTACATATGTAATTATAGTATAAATATAGTGTAATTATGTTACAGTTATATTTGACAGATTTTTAGGCTAATTTTCAGTGGAATGTTGTATAGGTAGTCAAAAAGAGGTTTGCATCGTCGGTTTGACAGGCCAGCAAAATCATGTTGCATTGCAGGCTTTGCAGCACACACATGCAAATGCAATCGATAATCGCTGCGACATCTTGGTTACGCGGCTGCGCTCGTGCTGCCCAAACAAAAAGCCCAATCCGCCAATGGGTTTTTGGGCGTGATAACGGGAGGAGAGGCAGTCGGTCGTCACGAACGCGGCAGATCCCAACGAGCCGAAGACGAAAACAAACGGGGCGCCGCGCCGGCATGTCGTGTGGGCCGCACGCCCGTGCCGGCCGCACCGGTAGTCGTCAAGTCCACAAGCGCCGAAGAAAACGAAAAGGGAAAAAACGAGCCCTCCTCCGGTAATTGTCAGCAGCAGCAGCAAACCAAAACAAAAACTAAAACAAATCGTCGTCCTCCGCTGGGCGCTGGCCCACCCAACCCCCTATCGATTCGCCCACACGCCGCGGATTCGGCAGCCCAAACGCTGCCCACCCGATCCACCGGAAAACCCGCACCCAAACGAGGCAAAATTTTCTTCCCCCCCACCCCATCTCGTCCTCCTCTCCCCTGCACCTACTACCAGATCTGCTTCGCCGCTCGCCCCGGCCTTGGAGCTTCTTGGGCCGAGCCCTAGCGAGCGAGCCCCGCCCGCGGATCTGCCACCATCCCTCTCCTCCTCCTCCTCGTGTAAGCTCCTCCCTCCCTCCATCTCTTCTTCCTGCCTCGCGAGGTCTCGTGGTCGGGGGTTGGGGGGTTTGAATTCCGTTTCCAGATCTGCGCGTGCTTGGAGCTTTTCGTGCGGTTCTTTTTTTTGATCGGGATTTGGGAGGGAGGCCCGTTATGCAGGCCCAATTTGTCACCGATTTCTCCTCGCGAATCCACTGCTGCTTGCTGCTGTGCTGGCTACATTGTTGTTGTTGTTGTTGGGGTTAGGGATTCTTTGTCGGGGGGAAGCGCGGCCTGCCTGTAAATCGTCGGAGCTCGCTGAGATGTCGAGTTTTTGCGCATGAATTTCACCGTGGGGGGATGGGAGATCCGGAGAGAGGGCGACTTTTGATTCTTTCGTTTTGGGGGAGATATGTCATGTTGGACTTGGTGCGCTTAGATAATTGAATCTGAATATGTGCTGTGTGTAGTCGTGAAGAGAAATATATCTTTCTTTGTCCAAAGAAAGCTCTAACACTAGCTACCTTCTTAGCATCTTCAACTAAGTTCTTGCTACTTTGTAGTAACTAGCTTCTAAGCATCTTAAACTAGGCTCTTGCCGCTGTTTAGCTAACTAGGTGAGCTTGATTTTCAAGTCCTGTGTAACTGTGTCCCGCCAACTCAAGCAATACATAGGTTGTTAATTACTTCCTTCTCACCGATTATTTTGAGTTCGTGCCCACGAAGAACAAGAATGGGGTGGCTTGCATTGCATGAGGATAATAAGGAAGATATGAGTTATGCACTCTTAAACTTATCTGGAGTTGATGAAATCACTCCTGGTAGGGAGTAAAGTTACCAACTAAGTTTGCACGAGTCATTCTGGTCCAATTCACTTTGCATGTGATCCCTTCTTTTCTTGAAATTTGTCAGGGAAACAACGTAGCACATGGTTCTGCTCATGAAGTTTGCACTTTCGGTGGCAAATAAAATTTAATTTAAATTGTGTACTTTAAGCATTTTTACTGAGGAGTGAGAAGAGATGTTCCCTATTCTAAGTTTCCATAATATTCCTGGATGACATCTATAGTTTTGTTGTTTCATCTGTGCCCCAGTTACTATAACCTGGTTTGCTAATTTGTTATCAAGAAATCATGTTGTCTTTCTTTTATCTTCCTGTTTTCTTAAAGAGGCCACTGAAGTGATACTGGTTTGTTATTGTCCGTGTATAAGTCACTTTTGAGTTTTTTTTGGCCAAATGATTGTTATACTGACTTCTGCTGTTGCCATGTTACTATTTGACAGATTTTGTGAGTTCTAGCTACTAGCCAAGAAGCATGGCTGAGGAAACTGGCAATGACTTCCAGATGGTTCAAGGTTACGAGATTGTCCCAAGCAATGAGGAAGTTCATGCTGAGGAAGTTCAGGGTGATGAATTGGTCCTTGCGGAGGACTTAGCTCAAGGTGACGAGGTCCAAGTAAATGGATTGGTCAGTGCTGAGATGAGTACCCCTCCAACATCAAGGCGCCGTAGGAAGAAGTCTCTAGTGTGGGAGCACTTCACTATTGAAGCTGTCTCTGGAGGGGCTACACGGGCATGCTGCAAACTGTGCAAGCAAACTTTTGCTTACAGCTCTGGTTCAAAAATTGCGGGTACTAGCCATCTCAAGAGGCACATTACCTTGGGTTCATGTCCTATAATTAAGAACCAAGAGCACAAGCTAGCACTGACTCCAGCTGTAGGGACTGACAATGATGGTGAGGGTACTGTGGAGCGCCCGTCTAAGAGGCGTTACAGATATACTGGTTATGCAAATGCTGCTTTTGATCAAGACCGCAGTTGCTCATATCTGGCGAAGATGATCATTTTGCATGACTATCCACTTCACATTGTTCAACAGCCAGCCTTCACTACCTTTATTGACAGTCTGCAGCCACGTTTCAGGGTTGTAGATGTTGAGACAATGGAGGGGGAGGTGTATGCTGTTTACCAGAAAGAAAAGGAAAACCTCATGCAAGCATTCAGCACTATGCCTGGAAGGATCAGCCTCACTATTGGATTGTGGACAACTAGCCAAACTCTTGGCTATGTTTCACTTGCTGGGCAGTTTATTGACTCTGAGTGGAAGATACATCGAAGAATGCTAAACTTCATGATGGTGTCTTCTCCTCATTCAGAGAATGCACTTAGTGAAGCTATTAGTACAAGCCTTTCAGACTGGAATATGAAGGACAAACTATTCACCATCACATTGGACAATGATTGTTCATCACATGATATATACAGTGCGAATCTGAGGGATTATCTCTCCAACAAGAACAACCTCATGCTCAAGGGCCAACTGTTTGTTGTAAGGTGTTATGCCCATATCCTGAATGCAGTTGCTCAGGATGTCATTGCTTCAATTCATGGTGTTATCTATAATATCCGTGAAAGCATTAAGTTCATAAAAGCTTCTCCTAGCCGTGAGGAGAAGTTTGCAGAGATTGCTCTGCAGCTAGAGATCCCAAGTACCAAGACCCTTTGTCTGGATGTTACGACACAGTGGAACACTACCTATCTCATGCTGCTGGCTGCCTTGGATTATAAGCAGGCCTTTTCTACTCTAGAGACAAGTGATGATAACTACAACGAGGCACCGTCCGCTGAGGACTGGAAAAAAGTTGAGGCTGCCTGCAATTACTTGAAGCTATTGTATGACTCAGCACATAGCATCATGGCTGCAGCAAATCCAACTTCAAATCTCTTTTTCCATGAGGCATGGAAACTTCAGCTCGAGCTGTCAAATGCCACAGGGCATGAAGACCCTGTTTTCAGCAGCATTGCCAAGGATATGCACGAGAGGTTTGACAAGTACTGGAAAGATTGCAACCTTGTGTTAGCTATTGCTGTTGTGATGGATCCACGCTTCAAGATGAAGCTTGTTGAGTTCAGCTACTCGAAAATTTATGGTGTTGAAGCTGCAAAGTATGTTAAGGTAGTGGATGATGCTGTTCATGAGCTTTACAAGGAGTATGTTGCACAACCCCTCCCCTTGACGCCAGCTTATGTTGAGCAAGGGGACGGTAATAATGCACCTGCTAGCGAGAATGGTACTCAAGCAACTGCTCCTTCGACCGGTGATGGACTTGTGGACTTTGATATGTACCTTTCTGAGATAGCTACAAGCCAGCCAACAAAATCTGAACTGGAACAGTACCTGGATGAGTCCCTCACTCCGCGCATCCAGGAATTTGACATTCTGAACTGGTGGAAGCTCAACACTCTCAAGTTCCCTACTCTCTCAAGGATGGCCCGGGATATCTTGGCCATTCCGATGTCGATGGTGAGCAGCGGCAACTCTATTTTCTCTGCTGGAACAGGAACTCGCATGCTTGATGACTACAGAAGCTCATTGCGTCCAGAAATTGTGGAGGCGCTCGTCTGCGCCAAAGACTGGCTTCAGTATTTACCAGCTACCCCGGAGGCGCCGAGTACCACGCTGGTCAAGGTGGATGCACCATAGGCTCGCCGTGATCCCCCCCCCCCCCCTCCCCCCCTTCTCTTGTGAAGCAACAGCATCCTATCCGTATTTTAGGCAGGGACTATGAACTGATTGAGATCCGAGCTTATCCTCCTAGGGTGTAATTTGCTGTATCGTACTCTGTTAACTCGTTCATGTTATTATGTACGCCGTCTTGTAGTATGCCATCAGAGTTTTACCTGACATTGCATGTAGTGTGTGCGCTGGCTGCATAGTGTGTATCAGTTGATGCCTTATGTTTGGACTTCCCTTCATTATCATCCATTGTAGCATGTGATTGTTCTGTGCCTTTGAGATATGTTCATTCGATTGTCAATCAATGCAACGTGTCAAATTTACTCGTGTGTTCGTCGTTGACGTTGAGTAATGTGTTTGGGCTATGTAAGGATGCCACAGAACTTTTTGTTTGCAATTCTGTCCGATTTTTTTTAATCTGAGCAGGATAAGAAACTTTTTTTTTGTTTAAGCATCCTAGAAATTAAATTATATTAATAAGCAGGATGTTGTGGTCATGTAGCGTCCTGTTGTTTTCATGTGGACGCTGCCCTTTGCCGGTGCCTAACCTGGACGCCGAAACACAATAGCAGTCTTGCCCGAGCAACTGCACACACGCTGACACTCTAGAAAGAGAAAGAAACGGATCTGCGCGCTGAGTTCTCGTACCCTATTGCTGTCTTTCTTTATTATCCTACAGTTAATATTCCTAATTTTCTTACTGGAGAACTAATGCCCTAATCTTACATTAGATGATCAGAATTCAAGCGGGGATCGCAGATTATTTGCTCTAAGGTATTTCTTTTGGCTGTTTGGAATTAATCGACATCAGTACCAATCAAGTAGCATATTAGATTTGTTCTATTTATCCTGGAAAGGTTGCAGCGCTAGATCGAGAGTATGATTGAAAACTTTAGTGCATCAAATAACTATCATCACCGATGCACATGTACTCCTTTGCAATATGCTCTACAGCAGTACTAGTCCTTTGCATTGAGTATACATCACTTATACTTAGAGACTGCACATATATACTAAATATTCTGGTCATGCATTTTTTTTTGAAGGGCCAAATAAAAAATTAGGTGCCACAGACCATGATAATTGTTCTTGTGTACAATGGAGGTGAAATCGTATATGGAGGAACCGGTGCAGAGTACAGCATTCCACCCAAGATTACTTTTCCTGCTACTGAAGCTACAACTTTCAAAGATGTAAAGAATGAGATTTATGAAGGGCTAAAATATTCTTAGACTGAATGCTCACCTGTTATACAAGACCGATATGAAGTAGGAGAACCAGGGCCACATTTTTTTCCAATTAATCCCTTTAGATGAGGGCAGATCCTGGCAAATGATTTTTGACATGACAGTGGCTCGGAATAATTAACGTATGGTGAAGTTATATGTTGAGATCACACCAACATACAGTGGATTCAGTCAAAACCACATTGCATGTATATATACTGAACAAATGTTTGATTCAGTCACTCTTAAATTCGTCAGGTTGCTTACCTGTTACTGTGATATATATGTTCATGTATACTGCCGTTGCATGCTTTTTCTTCCATTTTGTTTATCATCTAAGGGTTGGCTATTTCATATGACTGATTACGTGCAGTGTCTGTTGGTATCTTTGTTCTTTATCTAGCAAGAGTAGTTGTTGTAGCAGTAAACTGTACAAACAAAACCCATTGTCATTGGGATCATTGCTGATCAATCAAGTATAATCAACCATAGATAATTAAACCCCATCAGTCCGTACACTTGATCCTGTGCTCCTCTGCTCTCTGTCCAGACTCCAAAGCTGCGCTCCAGTGCATCTCACTTGGTGACCTGCAGCAACCTCACATGGATGCCATGCCATACAAGTTGATCTGGATCCTGAGATGAGACACAAAAACAAGCAAATCGCATCAGCGGGGATATCTCGCCAAACAAATCCCCCGAAACTCGCCAGATCCAACGGCCACTCCACGCTCCAATTGCTCGGTTATGCCTGGATTCAATTCAGATCAGGAATAACAAGTATAGCAAAAAAATTATGATAGATATAATGAGAGACTGGGATTTATTCTGCACTGTTAATCAATTTACTTATGACTTATGACAGGGAACAAAAAAAAACAACATCCGGATTAGTTCTGAGAGATCGTGAGGGATCCGACGGCTCACAGCGTCACAGGCGGCAGCAGCGCAAGTCGCCATCGCTGCCGGTTCGCTCGTAGCTGAGGCTTCTTAACTCGCTAGAGACAATCGCGTTCACTTCATCAGTTCTCACTCACTTCTTCAGTGGCCATCACTCAGCTCACCTACTCCAGATCTCGCCATGGCGGCGGCGTCGTCGTCTCAGTGGCAGCGGATGGCCGCGGCGTGCCTCGTCCTCGCGCTGTGGGCCGCGGCGGCACCGGCGGCGTGCGGCGCGCGCGCGGTTCCTCGTGTGGCGGGGGCGGGGGCGGCGGCGCAGCAGGCGAACGCGTCGTCGTCATCGGCGGCGGCGGACGAGTTCCTGGCGCCGCACAACCAGGCGCGGGCGGCGGTCGGGGTGGCGCCGCTGCGGTGGAGCGGTGACCTGGCGGCGGCGGCGGCGAGGACGACGTCGCAGCAGCAGCAGCGTGGGCAGGGGCGGTGCGGGTTCGCGGACATGAGCGGGAGCCCCTACGGCGCGAACCAGGGGTGGGCGAGCTACCCGGCGCGCCCCGCGGAGGTGGTGGCGTCGTGGGTGGCGCAGGGGAGGTACTACGCCCACGACAACAACAGCTGCGCGCCGGGGCAGCAGTGCGGCACCTACACCCAGGTGGTGTGGCGCCGCACGGCGGAGGTCGGCTGCGCCCAGGCCACCTGCACCACCGGCGCCACGCTCACCATCTGCCTCTACAACCCGCACGGCAACGTGCAGGGCCAGAGCCCCTACTGACTGGTCGCTTCGCCGCCGCCGTCGCCGCCGCCGTCGACGTCGCCGGACCGTGGTTATCGGTTTAATTTGCCGGGTCTGTTAAGCTTAGTAATGTGATCTTGTCTGTACTTTTGTGTTATTACTCCTACGTGATGTTTAGAGCTGCGTGCGTGCTTAAGATTTGGACTGAAAATGATGGATGTTGTGACGCGCGTGTCAGCACGTGCTGCTTGGAGTGTAGCTTGTGATATGGCTCTTGAATTCGAATGCTAGGTTTGTGTAGATCCACCCATGAGCCATGAATCACAATCACGGGTGTATAAAGCTGTGCTAAGCTATGCAAGAAGCATTAATGTTACGAGAGCAAAGGCTAAGGCTACCTATTTATGAATCCTAATCCGTATCTGCAGTATATCTGAAAACAGAAAACCTAAACAACGGTCCGTTGGAACGGGATACCTTTCTATAAAACAGTACCTGATACCTGTTGTGGTAATAGTTGCATGGTACTCGATACCTGTGATACATGTTATCCGGTACCTATGATACTTAGGATCTAATACCTGTGATAATCGTACAAGTGAATAGGTAATATGTCTATCTCATTGCAACGGGATCTGAAAATTTGTCTTTAGAGGAGAAAATAAACGTAAGGAGGGAGGTAGTAGGGGCAAGCCGCAAGCGCCTATAACCAACGGCCCAGCTATTCTCCACCGGACCAGCCCCGCTTAAGGCCGAAGGCCCACAAGAGCAGCTCTCCTCGCGGCCCATCGACGAAACGCGCAAGCCTCGGCGCGTCGATGCCGGCGTCGAGCTAAGTCCGCGGCGGCGTCTGCGTCGGCATGCAGCGTGATGACATCAACGGCAAGGCTACGGCTCACGGTAAAATTGGCCAGATAAGCACCGCTACTGCGCTACACACACGTTCAGGAGTTCGTTACACCACTGCACCTGCATGCATGCACATCAACGCATCGTAATATATAACAAACTCTTCAACGATTCGTCTCAGAGATGACGACGACGACGACTCAAACCCTAATTAAACCCCTCCTAGCTTAATCACACACTCGTGATATACAGCATTCTCTCCACTTATTCCATCCCGTACGTGATATGCCGCCGGCGGCGCCGGTCGAAGACGGCGGCGGCGGCGGCGGCGGCGGGGAGGAGAGGGCGGCGGGGCGGAGCAGCTGCCACGTGGCGTGGCTGGCGTGGTGGCGCGAGCAGGTCCGGTGCCTCGTCGCCTCCACGCTCCTGCCGTGCGACGCCGACCTGATCGGCCTCTCCTCCTCCCGCCGCCCGCCGCCGCCCACCGTCGTCCGCGGCACGCTCTTCCTCCCCTCCACCGGCGGCGACCGCCGCGTCCGCCTCTTCCTGCACGAGCACGACCCCTCGCCCTCGCCGGCCGAGAACCACGAGGCGATCCTCGTCCTCGACCTCCCACCCGGCCTCTCCGGCGCCGATATCGCCGCCGCGGGGAGGATAGTGCTCGAGTGCCAGAGGCAATGGAACAACGACGTCGGCGACGAGAACGGCGGCGGCGCGCTCCTCGAGTCGGCCAAGTGGCTGGTGTACTGCAACGGGCGGCGCGTGGGGTTCGCGGCGAGGCGGGGGGAGGCGTCGGACGCGGAGGGGTGGGTGCTGGAGAAGCTGTGGGCCGTCACCGCCGGCGCCGGGCGGCTGCCCGGCGGCGCCGGGGTGGAGTACATGCGCGGGAGGTTCGAGAGGACCGTGGCGTCGTCGGATGCGGAGTCGTTCCACCTCGTTGACCCCATCGGATGGCTGGGATTCAACGGCAACGACGGCCTCAGCATCTTCTTCCACAGGATCTGATCGATCATGCTGTTGTGTTCAAGTTACTCCACTTGTGTCGTTTGTATGATATCCATGCATCTCATCTACCGAGAGGTTGTCGATTAGCTCAATTAATTATTATTATTATTATTATTTGTTTGTGAGGGAAAAAAACCAACCTAACATTGGTTAGATATACTTCAAGGGACGGTTTATATATCATTTAACCCACGTAGAAATTTTGTAAATTCTGAAACACCCGTTTGTTTTAAGACTCTTGTAGGGCAACCAAATCCTTGAAACCTCCTCGTACCTTTCTCTCAACTCCTCTCATGCCACCGCCGTTTACTAGCACGAACGCAATCCGCGTGCGCCGCCACCACCCGGCCGTGTCGGCTAACTGGAAGGCGCCAACGACGCTGGCGAGGCCCCCTCCCCCTCTCCTCCCTCCTCGAACCATCGGCAGCGAGATGCCCTTGCCTTGCCATCTTTCTCATCTCCGGCGGCACCTCACTGCTGGATTTGCCACCACCAGCCACACGCAAGCTTGTTGTGCCCCCCCCCCCTCGTCGTTCACATCTAGTTGTCCAAAATCTGTGAGATTTGGGGATGGATTTTCTGTCGATATAAGGTTTAGCAATTCCGTTACTTCAATTCGCACTCACAAAGCATGTTAATTGAGTACTATTTCTATCTCAAAATATAAACATTAGAAATACTATGTTTTAAAATGGAGTATATTTTTCCAGGAGATTACACATTTACCCTCGAAGAAAATATCACCGATGAGTAGGTACGTGTGTCCAATCACATAGGCTGTGTTTAGTTACTTGGCCAAATTTTTTTTAAGTATACGGATACACATTTGAAGTATTAAACGTAGTCTAATAACAAAACAAATTATAGATTCCGCCTATAAACTGCGAGACAAATTTATTAAGCCTAATTAATTCGTTATTAGCAAATGTTTACTGTAGCAAAATGTTGTCAAATCATGGCGTAATTAGGCTCAAAAGATTCGTCTCGCAATTTACATACAAACTGTGTGATTGTTTTTTTTTCATTCACATTTAATGCTCCATATATGTGTCCAAATATTCGATATGATGTTTTTGGCAACAAAAAAAAAAGTAAATCTAAACACGGCCTACAACATTATTCTGTTAACGCCGTGCATGGATCGGTTGAAGATTATACAGTGGGCAAGATTACACATATTAATGCGAGATGTGACCTGAGTCTTGAAATCGAATCGAATTGCGGTGTCAAATACAGCAACAAGATCTACCGTTCTATGCATATCACTATCAAACACAGGATGAGAAAGAGCTTAACTAAAAACCCTGGCAACAAAAGTTTTGCATTCTTTTTCCATTAAAAGAAACTTAAAGCCTCAAGATTCAATTACTCAAATATCCATGCGTTGATGCGTCAAACTGTATATAAATGATCGTGCAGGTTCATCTACAGTGCACAAACAGTGAAGACACCATTGTTGTCAGAAGCACTGTTTTATCCTTTTGTAGCAAATTAGTACGTATCATCGCGATTCCCGGACAACTTCTCTTTCAGCCACACTGATCGAAAAGCTAACGAGACAGCATTTGGGACTTCATCATGATCGCCTTCATGAAACTATCAAAGCTCATTGGGTGAATTGCTGTTGATGAAGTACTCATCAGTTTTTTCAGACCCATAGTCTGTCATCTTCTGCACTATATTTGTCGATCGAGTGAGACTTTAGCTTGTACAACATCAAGGGCTTATTATCCAAACGCACGGCTCTCTCTGTAGCTGTTAAGTGACTACGAGATGATCATGGATGATGTAGCAAAAGCACTTGATTTTATTATTATTCAAAACACTGCTTTATGACTAAGGCCCAGTTTGATTTAAGATTACAAAGCGAATTATCGACTTGATTGTATGAATATACTTAGAAATAAGCTTAACAAGTACTCCAAACTTAAAACAAGTGGTATAAACAATACAATAGAAGATAAGTCTTTTGAGGAAAAAAACATATTTTTTTTGAAGCATAGAACAAATAATATTTTTCAATAATCCAGTGAATACACTGAAAATAACATAGCCTAAATCCAAGTCATTGGATTTTTTTTTTTAATCAGAGAATCAATACGGCTCCCTTATGCATATGAGCATATCGATCACTGTTCATCTTCATCCTCTGCATCAAGACCCTTAATGGGCCATTTCTTGGACCGTGTGGATTGGGTTTTCTAAATGGGCCTTGAGAGGACATGGTACCTGGAGATAGCACAACCTGAAGAGTCAGGTCAATGGCATTATAGTATCTGAAAACAGAAGAGGCTTCAGATTGCTTCTCGATCAGACATTCAGACAACTCGTTGCAGGTTTTAGGTCATATCATCTAGGTTAGGTACAGATGCTGGGCCATTTGATCTAAGGCATCAAACCTTAAGTTGGACAACCTTCAGATTGCTTCTTCTTTTCCAGATCATCACATCAAGTTGGACATCTCAATCTACACCAAAGCATGCATGAAAGATAACTACTCAACTGAAAAACAGTGTGAAAAAGAAGAAGAGGAAGAACAGAAGCAGGGCTTGTTTGGTTGCGTACACGTCAGGATTAGTGTGCTGCAGATGAGGGATTTTTCTTTGATAGGAGTAAGATTTATGCTACTACTACATTGATATTGATAAATATTCACATGGTTTTAAACCTTTTAGTGCCATTTGACCAGCTAGTACCAGCAGCAAAACTTAAATCTGTAAAGCTTGAACCGTCAGACAAAATAGTTTCTGAAAGCTTTGCATGAAACAACATAAAAGAAACTTAAATCTAATAGGCAGGCATGTGAAATAACACGCATAAAGGAGCACAAATACACAACATGACAATTCTCATACCTTGTGGAAGAATCCAATATCCTCACACTACTACATGTAATTAAGCCAGGCAAGCTTGTGATATTGGCACGGCTCAATCAGACCAAACAAAACCATACTGCATATCCCTGCATCTTGCTTAGCTAGTGCATAAGTTTGCCCGGTTTGATTGAACCATGCCAACATCGCACTCTCCCAGCCCAAGAAAAACGCTTGGATGCAACCAGATCATATCCTCTCATATAAATGGTTTGCCCAACAGCTCCGCAAGTGTAAACTGATCAAGAGATGGCTGAAAATGTTCATGGAAATATGCAGACATCGAGCTGAATTAATAGCCGGCAGCAACGACATGGTGAATGCAAACCCAAGAAGAAAATGATAGGTTGAAATGGTTGAGACGTCCATATCTCGCCTTGCTCTCTCTCACACGGAGAAAAGGCAAGGCAAGCATGCATCACACGGACAAAAAAAATATAAATACAATTTGCAAGGCAATACGTAAGGGAAGAAGTAGGAGAAGGTAGGCATGGGCCAATGGCTTGCCGATGCTTCTTTCCTCTGGTAGTTGTTGATGACCATTTTGCCTGCCCTGATGAACAGCTCGATCGATCGATCGATCATACATGCGTCTACACGTTTGTCATCTGTCATCTGACCAGCATGCAGCAGGAGCCAGGTTTTCAGTTGAATCGGCTGCTGATTCCAGGGTAGTTTTCAGTCTGAAACTCTGAAGAACTCTCACCTTTTGGCCGGCACGGCCGGTTGACATTGTCCTTGATGTGTTTGATTTGGTCTAGGCCGGCCTGCAGCTATGGAAAAATTGGTTGTGTTTTAGGTGACTGATTACTCGCTGCTTTGCGTGTGAATTGTGGTTTGTCAGGTAAGCCCAGCTGTTAAGCGACAGCAGGACGAGCACACACATATACAAGATGCTGAATTGCTGGTGACCTGTACCTTCGAAAAGTATCAATATTCAGAGCTGGAGATAGCTTAAATTATGCTGAATTTCTAACTGTCCAATGGCTCTGGTTTGGTTTGATCTTCTCAAATACTGTAATGGTATTATAACAAGCTGTGCAAATGTCTACACAGATGTATCCATGTTAAGTCGCTGTCCTATTGGCACCAAAGATCTTGTGATCTCAAACCCCATACTACTATACTACCCTAGCATTGAACACACTGTATCTGAAAATTCTGAAACCATATCCACGCAAAGGTACAATTGCCTGTTTCAGATTCTTCTACAGTGTCAGTTGGTACTTAACATGTCTTGTTCCTATAGCCTACGGCCATCCCGGATGAATCCCTACTCCTATTTAGGATGGTCACACTAGAAGAAATTAAGGTGCCACAGGATCTTGAGTGCAATAGAAAGTTAATCAGAGCTAGTAATTAATGTGAAATAGTAGCAGCAATGTGGACATAAAAGTTTGGCAAGCATGCAGTGTAATTAAGAGTATGCAGGTACACTAAGCCACACACATGAAAATCACCCGAAATTTGGAACTTAAAATGTCGATATGCAGATAGCAACCGGTAGCTTCTGAACGGTAATCACTCTGTTGATACTTGATACCACTGGGGCTTGTTTAGCAAGAGACAAAAAGGACAGCAGCACGATGATAATGCTCTCTGTTTAAGAATCATCAAACCATCAATGATGGGCAGATGGGCTAATCAGAATCCCAACAAATAAAAAGGACACTGGTCGATCGATAAGATGCTAGGTGGATATTGTTGAGCCAAGTTGGCTGCACATTGCAATTTTTTTTCTCTGCTGCTAAAATTTAGCCGTACCAGTATGATTAAATTACAGGACACTAATTGTGCTTATTTTGCAGGTATAATCCAGGGAGGCAGGCGTGTAGTTGTATCACTTTACAGGTGTTTGTACCTTACACGCCATTTGATCATCAAGCTGTCTGTCTACGTGTAGCCTTAGCCCTCAATAGACTATAGTCTATAGAAGCAACCGGTTATGCATGCAGGGGCGTCCTTGGGCCCGTACGGACCGTGTGACCATTCCCAAATTTTAGGGTCCTAAAAAATATTAAGTATGTCATATATATATAATAATATTAGAGGCTTTAATTTTATTAATTTGTAGCCTAAGTAGTAGTAAAACAAGGCCCAAAACGCTGCAGAAGGTGAATCGATCCATCTTCCATCGTACTCCCGTCCAGGTGTCAGCATCGTCACGTATCGCCAAAATCCCGACGCCGCAGCTGCTTTGTCTCCTCTCCCCAGTCCCCTCAGGCCTCCACTTCTACTTTATCGCTGATGATCGGCTGATCGCCAGGTCTCTTTTTAATTTTGCTATCGAAAATTTACGAGGCTACTAGGGTCCCATTTTAATATTTTGCACGGGACCGATTTGACGGGACGCCCCTGATCCATGCCACGAGCTGAATAGCTCATGACCGGACTTGTCGAGTGCAATACGTGCATTCGTTATGTACTTATGTCAATGATGCATGATTGACAGATTATTAGCACATCGGTTTGTCAGTCTAGCATGATTTTCCTTAATTACTATGGCCCCGTTCTTTTTCTCTAACAAGAGTTAGATGAAAATTAAGATTTTCGTGGCACGTTTTTCAAACTGCTAAACGGTACGTTTCGTGCGAAAACTTTCTATATTAAAGTTGCTATAACATATCATATTAATTTATTTTTCAAGTTTGTAATAATTAAAACTCAATCAATTATACGTTAATACCACCTCGTTTTACGTAAAAAAAATTAATCTTTATTTTTGAAAGAAAAGAACATTTAGTCCCGTTCTTTTCTCTGACAAGACTTGGGAAAGAAAAAAACTTAATCCTCGAGCCCTTCTATCGCGGCACCCTGGTGGTGAGGAAACCACGGAGTACCAGAAGAACAAGATAATTGTAGGCAGATCCATATGTTAGCGAGACAAACCAGTGTCATAGATAATAAAATTTATAAAAAGCTTAGGAAAGCAAATTTGCATTATTACGAAAAAACTAAACTAATGATTATTCATGATTCTAGGGAATACAGAATATACTGGATTTAACCTTAGGCCCTGTTTAGATCCCACCTTAAAATTTTTTACCCTATCACATCAAATGTTTGAACACATGTATGCTAAAAAAATAACTAATTGTATAGATTGCGACTAATTTGTGAAACAAATATTTTAAACCTAATTGTTCCATGATTTGACAAATGTGATGCTACAGTAAACGTTTGCTAATAATGGATTAATTAGGCTTAATAAATTCGTCTCGCGGTTAACGAATTCTGTAATTAGTTTTTTTATTAGTGTCTAAACACCCTATGCAATATCCTATATAATATCCGACGCTATATAATATCCGACGCGACACGCCGAAACTTTACAGAACTATACACCCCCTTAGGTCAGCGGCCCGTTTAGGCCCGCTATATACAGGCCCATAGGCCCGGCCCAGATACATTGCGTGGGGGACAATTCCGGGCATCGACGGGATAGATTCGCCGGTCCAGCCGCCGCCGCCGGCACAACCCGCAGCCGCCGCCCGCGAGCGAGCGAGCGAGAGAGAGAGAGGGAGAGATGGCGCTGACCAACTTCGTGCTGACGGTGGCGGCGGTGGGCGCGGCGGCGCTCCTCTTCACCACCGACATCCGCAAGTCCGGCGCGATGTTCCGTCGCAACGCCCGCCAGATTCGTGCCTGGCTCGAGGAGGAATCCGCCTCCGCCGCGTCCAGGTAAATCCACGGCTCTTTGCTCCCTGCTTTCGATAGGCGCCGCTGATGTGGGGGAGTAGACGATCTCGATGGATAATATTAATACTGTTTTTATCATTCCCGAGGGAATCGTTGATTCATGGGAGAAATTGTTCGGTTGGTGGATTTGAAGTGTGATGGGAATTGGGATAGGGGCTAAGTCGAATTAAGGTTCGATTTCACTTGATCCCTTCGAAGTATCGGTGTTTTCTTGGAGCCTTGGATACAAAGTCATGGGTTTTAGTAGTTAGGGTTAGGATTCTGAACCCCCTAGTTTTGCAGATAAACAGAGAGGGCAAGAAGAAGTTTGCCCTGAGACTCAGGTGTCTATTGCACTCCATTTGGATGAGTTGTTGGTTGATACTTGCTAGCAAAGTATGTATACTTGAAGATTTCCCACCTAATAATTAAGTAATTAGCCAACGGTTTTAGCAGAATAGTATAATAGATGCCGCGGAAAATGGCAATTAGTCTGTAAGAGATGAACTGTCATACCAAGGTGGGAATGAATCTAGATTGTGATCAATCACTTCGAATTTGTCAGTCCTTGTGATCTAATAAGTATAAGTTGCAGTTCTTAACAAGGAAGATTTAATCATGCAGCTGTTCGCATTAGAAATGTATGCACACTTTTTTTTTGAAGCGATATATGTGCAAGTTTACACTGTAAAATCCACTGTGTTTATACTTAAGCGCACTCTAGTTGCATATTTAATTCATGGAAGGCTAGATGGCTAGAATTCGTTTAAATCAGTCTGAAAAAGAAAACATAATTTAAATTTTTTATTGCACAGTTTGTAAAAGCGTATCTGAGTGAGCATTATATATTTATACTGTCATGTAGCTCGTGATGCAGTTCTATTTCTCAAAACAAACTGTGTGATTCCTAGAAAGATGCTGGCATGCAGCAAAAATTGCCTTAGGTTTTTAGCTAGCACATTCTGGGTTCTGAATGAAAACATCATTTTTATCTGACAGTCAAGGCGATCTGCTTTTACTGAATTATGGTTGAAATCTTGAAATGCATAGCACATGATGCTTGTCCTGAATGAAAATTATCTTTATCTGTCTGTCAGGGAAATCTGCTTTTACTGAATTATAGTTGAAGTCTTGAAATGGATAGCCAACCTGATGCTTTTTAGTTGTTGCAACAGTATGTTTTCTTCGTGCTGCAAATCCTCACGAAAATTGATCTTTTGTTGCAGGTCAGCAAAAGACGCACCTCCCAAGAAACTGAATGGGGAGATTCCAAAGGAGAAGCCCAAGGAAGATGGTCACTGAAGTGTTTTGGCTCTGTCTAGATGTAGAAAATGAATGGAGCAACTAATTGGCCTTTCTTTTCTTCTTAAGATCTAAAGCTCGTAGCTGAAATAAGATGCACTATAGTAGCTTCGAAGCCTTCGATGTGTGCATAGCTGTATATTTTGTCCAATGCAGCAGACATGATTGTTCCCTTATATGGACGGGAGAATTTTGACAGAGTTGCATACTATGCCTTCTGTCTTGGTACCAGTAATTCAGTACTCCAGAATTGAAATGAAGTTGTAATGCGGAGCAAGAAGCTGAAATTTCTCTTTGCGGCAGGCTGCATCATGAATGTATTGTCCATATGCCATGGTTAGTTTATACTCAGTACTCTGTGTCATGATGTGTATACACCATTTATTGCAAAATAAACCAATCTAGTACTTATACCTATTCAGATTTATAGTAATAGTATGTGTCAAATTCTGTACAGCTTGGTTTATTTGGAGATAGAGGGAGTATGTTATATCCAGTGTATACTCAGTACGGAAAGGGATACTCTAACTTAACTATTGTGTAATTGAGTCACTGACATGTGGGTTATAGCAAAGTGAGATCCATATGTCATTGACTTAACTGTATGTGCAGTTAAGTTAGAGGATATGCTTCCACTCAGTACTGTGTACTGAGTGCGTCATCATTTATGATTGGGACAGCGAATCTGAGATAAACAGGGTAGCCAACAGATTGTAGAGAGTGCCAATCTAGCTCCAAAAGACAATCAGAGTCGTAGCAATTACCTTAATGAATGGATCAAAGAGAAGGGGAACATGTTAGTGTTGGTATTGAAATATTTCCAGCTGTGTTTAGTTCACTGTATGACTGTCATGAAGGAGCATCTCTGCATTGCACACAAGAATCAAGTAACCATGGCCGCATCAATTTCCATTCAGCAATCGCTGTGCCAGAGAAAGAAGACGCCTCATGGGCCGGAAGGGGATTGTGAGGTCCGTGCGGGCCGTGCTACATGGGCCGGAACGGGATTGCATTGTCCTTGTGGGCCGTACTACATGGGCCGGGAACGGGATTGCGCTGTCTGCGCGGCCCATTCCACAAATTCGCACGGCCCGGCTGCATCGAGGGCAACTATTCCTCCGGAATTCGATTAAGAAGAAAGCCTCTGCCTCCCACGCCGTCGCACGGACGACGTTGCGGCGGCGCCCGCGGCGTCTTCGCCGCCGGCGTCGACGCGCAAGGCGGCGGCCCTCTTCCGCCGCAAGACGCGGCACTGGATTGACTGATCGATCGAGGAAGACGTTGATCTCTGTCGCCTCTGCTGAATCCAAGTAGGCCACTCATAACCCTAGATCCCATTTCTAACTTTCTTGCTTGCTGCTGTTCTTTTCTTGGGTGTAATTTAAAGTGGTTCCTACGATTTAGCAATCTTTGCATCAAGTTCAACTTGTTCTCCCTTTTGGGTTTATGGCTTTTCGGGACATTAATTCAGAATCGAGGGTGAAAAATTCGGGTGCCAGAGATAGTGCAATCAACCTATACGGCATCAAGTTACCAACAGAATCTTAAGTCCTACTTGAAACTTCAGAGAAATTTTCTATGTAAATCGAACCGACCTTTGAAAATCCTACGTACACATTCTTACATTTCAATGGAAGCTTAATTATGATTTCGTAAAGGTTTGAGCCGTGTCCCCTTAGCTACTGTGTAGGCTCACACATATATATAGGGGTTGATCATCATGTCTGTATATATGTCACTGTTACACTTTGTTCTTAAAAGCTTTTAAGGAGTGACACTGTGATACTGCACTACAATGGGAGTTCTCCGGGCGTTTGGTGCAGTGATCAGTGCATGGGTAGTACTCCCTCAATCCCACAAAAACAAATCTAATACTGAATGTGATATATCCCAGTACAACGAATCTGGATAGAAATATCTGGACAGACTCCTATCCAGATTTGTTGTACTGGGATATATCACATCCAGTTTCAGGTTTGTTTTTTTGGAAGGATGGACTTTCTCGGTCCTGTGCATATCCAGATTCATGATTCTAAGATATGATACATCTCTCTAAAATCTCTTATATCATGGGACGAAGGGATCTAAAATCTCTTATATCATGGGACGAAGGGAGTAGTACTACTGGTACTGGCCAAAGCCACAAATTGGTGGGTCGACGTCTCATCTGTCATCTGTGCAATCGATCGATGATAGATAAAGGCGAATGGAGATGGTCCATTGATTGGTGGAGAAGTGAGCTGCAACTGTACCCGAAGGTTCCGTTGCAGGTTGAAAAAAAAAAAACACACTGTCCCATGATGTCCATCGAATCGGTTGCGGATGCAGTACAAACCGTTACTTGAGCTTAACTCTGAAATTTGAAAACGAACCCCAATTCTATACTCGCTATTTTCTCCGTTACAAAATATAAATAATTATAGAGTTTCTATACGAGCAGTAAGGAGAGAGAGAAACTAAATTAGCGATGGTTATAACAGGTTAGGTGTATAATTAAGTACTAGCTATTTTGTCATAGCTATATTTTAGAGCAAAAGGTGTAGCTAGTTAAGTATAGCACCATCAAATTGATTCGTGGTAAATTCTTGGAATAAACCAGCATGAGATCGTATGTCCAATTAGTATATGAATTTTCGAGCGAACTAGTTTCGAAGAAAATACTGTAAAATTAATTCCTGCATTCTAAAACGCTTTTTTTATGGTAAACCGTGGGTAAAATACTACTCCCTCCGTTTCAAAATAAACTAACCTTATTAGTATATTAGTAGGAGGTTGGTTTATTTTGAAAAACATCTTAGTATAAGGTTGGTTTATTTTGGGACATGACATATTTTACTACGAGGTTAATTGGTTTATTTTGGAACAGAGGGAGTATATTTTCCCTTGGTTGGTGGTTTACTAGTTGGGATTGCAATCATCTCGTGCCATGTTGGTGAGCCGGAAAGGCATGCATATCCTAGCTAGGACGACGGGTAGCTGATGTGATCTGGGAAGGACGACGACGAGACCCATGAGATGACCTCGCTGTTGAGCACAGCATAGTGTTGTGCGGTTGGAACAGCAAATCTGAGGAAATTGTGCCCGGTCTTTTCACCCATTCCGAGCCGGCCAGGCCAGAGACTTGACCGGCTGGCTTGTGACTGTTCCAGTGGCGCCCAGGAATCTGAAATGGAAGGCCTCGAAACAGTAAGCGTTTTACTTTCTAGTTTCTACTACGGCCTTTCTGCATGCATGCCACTGTGCTTAGACCTGATAGGACGTACGGTTAAATTAGTTAGCATATTTAATTAGTTGATCTCTTTAGATAATGTTGTTAATTTAATTAGTTGTTCTGATCATCGTACGTTCGTCCTTGAGTTTATCTCTCAAAAGGACTAATTAATTGCTCTAAACTTTCTCTGCGCAACTGTCATGTACGGTCTCCACAAGAACAAGCTGAACTATTAGTTCTCGACAAGCACTTCACCATGATCTGGGCCGTTGATCCCCGCGATCCGACGGTCCAGATCGGATTAACCACCCGTACGTACGTCCTGTGTCCATCATTGATTCACATCTAATTAACTACATAGAGGCATGCATGCATCAACCGATCACCTGAGATCTCGATCAGATAGATCTACCTAGCATGCACTTTCCCCATGATGAGATCCCAAATGCCCAAATTGCATATGCATTGCCATCATTGAGTTAGCTGCTGCTAGAGTAGTGTGGTTAGCTGCTGTCCGTCGTCCGTACGTATGTCCGTTTGGGCCGGAGTAGGGATGGTCCAGCAATAGCGAGTTGGAGAGAAAGAGAGAGGCCTATGGACAGAGAGGGAAATGGGGGATCGTTGCGTGGTTGGCACTTGCCTGCTGCTGCGTCGCGTGCATTGATTTGATATTGATCCACTCACTGGCACACTAGCTCAGTCAGTTTGGCACGCTAGCTCTGCCCCTTCCAGTTGACTGAAGTTGCGTTTAGCAGTTGTAGCAGTCTCTTCCTTTTTTCTTGGTCTTTTTATTTTTATATTTTCTCTCTTCCCTTGACATAAGCTCGTCTGGTCGCGTTGTGTAAACAAACTCTCTTTTCTTCTAATATATTAACGTGTAATTCTTTTGCGTGTTTGTGAAAAAAACTCGGTAGTCTTAGCCACCAGAATCTACACGCGCCAGGCGGCCGATCGATCGTTCGGTCAATCCACCAACCACATTTTCTCGCACCGCATTGATACCTCGCGGCGGCGTGCGGGCGCGCGCGCGCGGCGCACGAGCTATTTCTTCGCTTTCTCCCATCGATCTCCGCACGAGCGCGCTAGCTACTAGCCCCAGCGAGATGCGATCGAGTCTTCTCCAATGCGTTTGCGTCGGCTTTGCCTTTGCGATGCGTCGTCTCTGCCTCGATTAATTTAGCGTTTAATATGTACATGCATACAAGCACGTGCGAGTAAAAGAGTTGGCTATATATATATTCCTTGTGTCTGTCTTGGAGGAATTAATTAAGCTTAAGTAGCCTTTGTCTTGGAGGAATTAATTAATTAAGATGCGTGATCATTCATAAGGAGTGTATGGTACGGATGACCCGGCCGGGTGCTCAAACTTAAACAAGTCCATTTCTTAGAAAAAAAAAGACAAGTACTCCAATGCGCACCATTTGGTATACCTAATATATAGTTAATGTTATTTATTTGTTTTTGTTGAACAGAACTAGTGATCGAACATTCGATAGGGTGGAAAAATCAGACGATCAAATATTGCAATTATCCTTTAGATGAAGCATCAAGTTGTACATGGTGAAACAATAAATTAGTCATTCAAACATTTGAAAGTCATGTGACACACTATAATAAAATGTCCGTTGAAACATTTCACTCCTGCGTACTATGAAACACCGAATTTTAAGGGTTTAAAACATATATATATTGCTTTCATGAGAATATAATTATATCAGATTTGTTGTAAATGTTTAATTGTAAAGGATATAATGGTACAACAACTGAATCACAACTCGGATAAATAATTAGAAGAAAAAACATTTGAAGCTTGCTAAATGGATCTTTCTTGCATGCATGCATTAGCAGACGTCTTATTTGTTTGTCTTGATCGGACACCTGAAGCAAAGTATTCGTGCTATTTATTTCTCTCTTCAGTCCCTGCGCTTTCTCCCTCATATAGCCAGCTATCCAACATAAAAAAAATGGGTGCTTTTTTTTTGGTAAATGAAAGAACAATGATTTTCGAGGTTAATATATTCCACATGCTTTACATAATATGATTTTATTTATGCTACATTAGGAAGTGTTAAAACAAAATGATCTTGTACAGTACTATTACGAAGGCCCAGCTAGCTCTAAACTGCTGATGGATAGTGGAAGTAATTTAGTTTAAGACAATTATTGGAGAGCACAAATAGATGAATTAAATATTTGAAGGTTGAAGAGTTGATTTTAAAAAGTTTTCTTGGGAATGTTGATAAAGAAATTGATATAAAAATTGTACCGTTTAAGAGCTTGGAAGTATGTCAATGATAATACATCATCCATTTGTTCAAAAGAACAGCCCCAAAACACCACGAACGTGAAGGGGAAAATGGCATGCCACGTTAGCACATGGAGTGTTTTGGAGCCCGTTTGGACCTATATAACACCTAGGACTAGTTCAGGGATCCAAAAATATATTTTAAGAATTTAGGGATCTAGCTAGATGATACACCCACATAAGTTTAGGGACAACCGTACACTTTACTCATAAATAAACAAATAAATAAAGCCATTATCTGTTGGACCTGTATGACAAGAAGACTTCAAGTGAGTACAAAATAACAAAACTGAAGGAGAAGTATCAGGGGTATGGTGGTAGAGTCGTGGGTGAGAATTGTTATGAAACTATTATCTCCTGCCAGAGATAAATATGGGCTCATACCAAATATATGAAAACGTATCCTAATAGGACTCTTTTTATTATGGGTATATATACTGAGAGAGGGCTTGAGAGGTTGGTTGATGTATCCGCATATGGTTAAAGCAATAAAGCTGTGATGCTCCTCTCTATATCCGTGTTCATCTACTATATGATTGTGTGTATGAGATCGTTGTCTTCTACTCCAGATCAGCGAATAGGCCACTAGTTATTCAACACGTTATCAGCACGAGTTCGCTCGTCCCGCTCTGATCCGCCAGGCAAGCTTTTTAGTAGATCAATTTGTTTTCGTACTAATCAGATTGATCTACTGTGTTTATGCATTGGTCTATCATCGGCTGAGACGATCGCCTCCAAGCGCAGCCGCGCACCGAGGCAGCCCACCAGGTGACGCGCGTGCACGTCGCACTCCACGCGCGCGATAGCCGGAGCAGCAGCCTTGCTGGTCGTCCTCACCGGAGCCCCTAAGCCGACGACACATGCGCATGCACATGTGCAGATCGAAGCAGCCATATGCCAAGCACAAACATGCATGCCCATGCAAATGGACCTATCCAAATTCAATTCACTACTGCATATGCATATGTATCGATAAAACTATATGATCCTGTATCTAACCACAGATTAATCTATTGTTTTGTATGAACGCCGTCGGCCGATCTTCCGCCTGTGCCGTGCGAGGCACCGCCACCAGGCGTCCACACGTCTCTCGTGCCGGCGACCGCACGCTGCACGCCCACGCACGGAGATGCTGCGGCCAGGCTGCTCGATCGCGAGCTACGCAGAATCGCAGATGCATATGCGGACCGGCTAATTTTACATCGGTTAAACGAGATAAGTTATTGATTTCATTTATTCTAAAACTTTGCAGTAGCGAGAGTAATATGCTAGATCATGTCTCTAGTCATTTTATTTTCTCGCATGAATAAACATATTTGTTCGGCTTTTGCGCCAACATTTCTCTTATTATATCGCCGACCACGAAGTTCGGCACCGCGCGACCGAACGCGCTTACCGTGCACACAAGAAGGTGCACATACATAATCCGTTGAATTGAACGACGGAGTGCTGTCCCGAACGACGACACCTCACACTCGGTAACACACGACACCACCTAGAAGTTGTCGTCTATCTGGCTAACATAGTTGTTGATCTATGAATATATTAACACACTCGTCATCGCCGATCTTATGGATCAGCGCGCTTGGGACAGTGTTGGTTGTGACTTGTATGTTAATAATCCGTCATATTGCTATCTGTATGAAGTAGATGGTAACAAATCCGAGTCATCGGCACCTGCATGCGCCGCCACCGCCGCCTGCACGTAGCGACATCCTGACGCCACCGCATGACGTCTCCCCCTTTGTCAATGGTTGCCGAATCAATCCAGAGACTTTCCCTCGTCGATCCGGCATCAGAAACGCCGACTCGATGGCCTTTCGAGGCTATCCGCAACGCAATTGATGGCCGCCGCCCGTAGCGACGCTGAGGAGCTTACGCCCGCCTCCCCTCGCCGCCGGTACGCACGGCATGCCTCCCGCGCTACCGCACGCGGCCGGGACGAGGGTCGAAGCCGCCGTGAGCGCCCGCTGACGATAGCCGTCCGCCATGCCGGCCTGTATGCCGAGCCGAGTTTCGTCGACACGTAACATGGAGCTATGATTGTCAGACGCTGGTTACGGCCTGATGCCAACAAATGCCGGTATCAGTGCTACTAGATGTTGCACCGCCGCTCCGCCTCTGACCATGGCAACTTGCCATAGTCGTCCATCTCTACCGAGGGCTCACTAGTACGTTTGCCATTTTGGTTCCATCCGTCGTCTCCATTGAAGAATGGCAATTGGATCATACCTCACCCACTTCTTATGGGAGAAGGTCGTAATAGCCCATTGGGCAACATATGAGATGGGCTGGGCAGGTTTTCAAGCTAGCCAGTAAAGGAGGTGGGCCAAGTAGAAATTGGCCTATTAAAAGGAGTCGGGCACGAACCATGATTTTGGTCCGAAAACGGCATTTTATTTCAAAAGTCCTTGGTTTCCAAGGCATTATGCGGAATTCGGAAATTATGCAGAAAAGTCCTATGGGACATTAGAAACTACGGGGAATATACATTCGCCATTTATTGAACCTTCATGAATTGGGTTTACGCCAAATAGAGAAGAATTAAGGATTTATACCTTAGTCCCGTATTTCTAAGTATTTGCTTTAAGTATTTAGTTAGTTTCTTGAATAACTATAATCAATCCTAGAAACATTGTTTTTAGGCAAAAGAGCTTCCATGAACTTGTGAAACCTTTGTTTTAGCACCCCTTTTGGAAGCATAATATTTTATGGTTTATTTCCTGGCAATTGTTTGTTTGGGGTAATTGATTGTTCTGTGGGTTAGTAATTCTGTAAATTACACATACCTTTGAATAGCAGAAAATCATGTTAATTGCTAGAATTGTAATAAAAGGTGTGTATAGAAAACCATTCTTTACTATTTTGTACTCGTTTTGTGCACTTTATTTACTGGAAGTAAACCGGTAGAAAGTTGCATAAAAGGACATCATGTAAGTAGTTGCATGTAGCAAATACATTTATTGGGCAAATAAGTAATAGAATTATTCATATATCTTCTCTTTGTCTAATTGTCGCCACATTCATAGAAGGCGCAATTATATATTCTCCGTATAGAATAAATGTATACACACATCATGAAGAGAGTATATTATTGTCTTAGAGATATATATTAGTGCATGACTATCATAGAAGATAAGCTACAACTAATTTATATTAATTGTGTCCAAGTAGATACAATGTCATCGAATTTGCGAATATCTAGACGAGAAGTCTATATCCAATATGCCCTGCACCAAAATTATCTATCAAAAGACTGTGTACCTATGCAGTGTCTATAGTTCATTTGATTGATAATGTTATATCCATCTTCCACGTATAAATGACTTTACAAATGAAGTATTGTTTTTATGGATGTATGTAAATTATTTTGAGTAAATTGGTCATTTGCATTTGAAGCAATTTTGGCCTAGATGCAACATGTTTAGTTGTTAGAATTGATACATAAGAAGTTGTATTACTGTCAACATGTGCATTTGCACGTACATATATGACTTATACTATTAATATGTTCATGAAGAACATGCATACTCAAAATTTGTGGAAGGAAAGAAATTTGGTGTATTTGAATTTGGTGTTCAACTCGGGGGAGACGAATAGTAATGACAGTAATCTTGCATTTGTTCTTTTGAGATAGTATTTTACAATACACGAGTTACATTATAGTTTAGATTAAGTTCAATATGAAGAACATGGTTAAGCTCATGTAGAGCATATTTATCTTTTGCTTTAGGCATATAAGCTTCTGCATTAGATTAATGATTTTTTTTATATATAGGTCATCTCACCTTACCTATATTGCCTTTTTTTCTTACCTGTAGTAATTCTTTAACCTTTTGTGGAATAAAATTGTGAATTGTATGTCTAACATTGAATGTAAATATTTGTTTTGCCTATTATTTGAAGTATTTTTGGTGAATGTATTCTTATTATCCACTAAGCCTCAATCAACCATGTAGGTTGATAGTTCTAAGTGCATTGACGCCATATTGGCATACATGTAAATTTGTTTACTTATGCACATGAACAATTAGAATATTTATGTTTAAGCATTGAAGCTTAAATATATCCACCTGCAACCACATTATTTCTTTTAGAAAAGTTGTACTATGAAGTTACAACAAATATGTGGGTTTCACGACAACTATTTTGTACGTTTTCTTATGATTGGCGTGAAAAGGGGGAGGAATATGTGTATTTTGCAAATTAATTTCAGAATATTTGCAATAAAGAAGCATAAGAAATTGTGGATATGTGGCAGGCAAATTGGTGTGTTATAGGTCAAATGCTAGAAGCAAAAATAGCTCAAACTATTAGCAAATCTTATTTGGGATAATTATGAATTATTGTCACACAATGAAGTGTGTTATTTATTGGCCATTGAAAATTGCATATTCATCAAGAAAGTATGAAATTGCATAAAGCTATTGGTTTACTTGTAGTAAACAATATCCTAAATAATTAATGACCTTTTGGATCGAATGATTCTGAATGATCAAATGACACCATATTTACTTTGGCGTAATGAATAAAAGTTAGACATGTCACCCAATTAATTTATTGGCATGTTCAAGAAGAATAAATATTCTCGTAGAATAATGTTTGGGTGATTTGAAAAATTCCATGATGGTTAAATTATGTTCATAGATTAATGTTTTAGTGTTATAGTTATGTTCTTGAAGACATCATGAAGTTATATAATACTAACACATCTATCTTATGATCATATCTGTGTTGCATAAATATAAACATGAAGTTTATTGATCCAACTTAATTCAAGAATTGAATATAGTATGAGTAATTGGATCAAGTCTTGGGCAAATAAAAAAAAGCTAGAAAATAGAGTAATTTTGTCGACTAGTGGATATTTGTTTGGGCTTCATTGTCGCAGAATAATAACCCTCTATGAATTGGGATAACCTACAGTATTAGGGATGTGCAATTTTTTATGCCATTGCATTAATTTTTATGTTAGCTCACTGCATATAATATCTTTACCCCCTTTATTTTGTATAAGTGCGTGTTCAATGAATGAACATTTCCCTCATATATCACCACCATAGCATACATATATGGGTCTCCACATGAAGTTGGGGATACAAATGGACCGAATTCCATTAATCCAGTGCCTCTGATAGGGGATTTTTGTGATATGCTATTAGATAAAGATCGAATATCGGCATCAGGGGAGAAAAGCCCATGTGTTAAAGATGCCTTATATTTTCAAGAAGAAAAAGGTCTTTATAAGTAAGAATAACACACAAGCCAAACTAAACTAGAAGGTTTAGTTTATTCTCCTGTAAGCCAGAAGCGGGAGCTTGCCAGATAATTATGAATTAAAGGAGTAATCAGAAGTTATGTTTACTTGTAGTAAATTTTCTGCTAACAGTGGTATACCCCGGGTTTTGAATAGTATATTCACAAATGCAGAGTGACATGTTAGTCAATGTTCTAAAATCTACGGGGACGCCTGCGGATTCTAAGATCTAACGACTATTGTCAATGTACCCATTAATAACTCCTTACAACTCTTGTAGAGTAATCACCATGAAGGTGAATTGCCTCATGAAGAGGTTCATCATGAAGATGAAAACCCAGAATTAAAGTGTGCACATCTATCTAATTATGGGAGGCGGAACAAACATACATCTTATGTTTGGAAATGACTAAGATATGGTTTATAATGAATTAACCTCACAGAATGAGTATGTGGAGAAAAGAATAGTTGTCGACAACATCGCCTCTATGATTGCTAATATTTCTCTAATGAGAATCCGGATCCGGAACCAAAGTCCATGGCAGAGTTGCATAGTAGCACTCATATCGGGTCTATTGAAGAAAGCAATGAGGTTGAACCATAGTCGCTAAATAAGTCTATATGAACATGGAAGTTCAGACTTAATAGGAAATGAAGTGGTGAAAAGCGACGGTTCATTTGGTCATGGAAAAGACCGATATTCTCCTACTATGAATGTATTAAATTCCGCTATATATATCGCTGGCAAAAGGCATGAATGAATAAATGATATGCAGTTTATGGGTTATGAAAATCCATATGAAGTTTTCACTAGAAAGAAAACAATTTCGCAACATATATGTTAATCTCATACTAATTAGTGTCATGAAGCACACTATATTCTCATGAAGAGAATTGCTAGACTCGTAGAGTTTATGATGACTCACGAAGAGTTTTTCTCCTAGAAGTGAGAATATTTCTCATAGCAGAGAAAATGACTTCCAGAAGAATAAGTTAATCCCTGTAGGACTACGCTAATGTATGAATTACCGGTTAATCTCCATATAACACCGATAACTCGTACTCCCATGAAGTGGACAGACCCGTTCAAACGAATGAATTGGAAAATCACATCCACTAGCATGCAAGTGGATTGATAGTTTTCTACATACTATGAAGGTATAAGAATTTATATATCATGAAGATATACTTATTGATGGTATTTGGCAATCTTATTAATTCCCCTAATGCTAAAATATAGACCGGTTTATGTCACTCTAAGTGGTTTAAGCTAATTATTGAAGATTAGTGAAACAATCAAATTGGTAATGATGGATAAATCCACTAAGAGAAAGTTGCATAATATTTAACCTCTTATATTGAGCTAATTATTTTATACATACCGCATATATGTATCGTTGCAACTTATTTTCCCATAATCCTCCGTAAGGATTAAACTTTGTTTGTATTGCACATTTGAATAAGTGGTTATACATATTGCTCCTATACGTTGATTTATTTCTCATGTTCATAGTAGAACTTATGAAATAAGTAAACGAAAGATTAAACATTGTGGTAATTTTATTATCATTGTTTTACACATTAATAAAAATGTGGTTACGACATTGGAACATGGAAGTTTCAACGGATGTCTTATTGAGGGAGAGCATATATGCTAAACATTGATTATCATACTTAAGACTTGGAAGTCTTATATTTGATTTACCAAGAATTAATCAAATTAATCATTGTTTTGATAATTTACCTTGAAGGTTACTACCGCTATATTTTTGTGTTAATCCAAGTTGATTAATATAATAAAGCATATAGATCATTAGCTATTTATGAAGAATAGTCGATCTTAAAGATTATGCGATCAAGAAGATCGTGTGTTGTACTCTTTTTCCCTTAGTGAGTTTTTACTTGAATATTTCTCACGCAAGGTTTTTAACGAGGCAACAACTGCAATATAACTAGCGTGTACGATGTACTCTTTTCTCCTATCCTTTTCTACCACTGGGTTTTTGGATGGAGTTTTTAATGAGACGTGTATAGCGCGATATTCGCTCAAGGGGGAGTGTTATGAAACTATTATATCCTGCCAGAGATAAATATGGGCTCATACCAAATATATGGAAACGTATCCTAATAAGACTCTTCCTATTATGGGTATATATACTGAGAGAGGGCTTGAGAGGTTGGTTGATGTATCCGCATATGGTTAAAGCAATAAAACTGTGATGCTCCTCTCTATATCCGTATTCATCTACTATATGATTGTGTGCATGAGATCGTCGTCTTCTACTCCGGACAGCGAATAGGCCACTAGTTATTCAACAAGAATGACTTCGGTCACTAGGATATAGTTACGTACATAAGGATGTGCCTAGTTTCTAAATATAAGCGTTTCTAGGTAGGCTAATTAGCAAAGATTATAGAATAATTAAGGAGAAAGATCCCCTTTTAATCACCTCATTGTTCAATTGTTGAATCTTGGACTGATTGGATCCCCTCATAAGTTATTGATGGGCTAATTAAAAATGCATGGATTCACATGTATGTATCGGTGCCTAAAAATGTTGTGTATAAAATTTGAATCATAGATACACTTATATTTAGAAATAGAGGGAGTAATTAACTCTCTATTCATGGAGATATATATATTTTTTAATCAAATGGGTGCTGTATATTTTTTAGAAGAGCACAAAATGGGTGCTGTATATGGATTCGAAAAGAAAATCGTACCCCGACATGGCATCAATTGGCTTCTCAAAAAGATGGGGCAAAGGAAAAGATGCACGCTCAACTTGCAGGTACATGCCAGCCAATCGTGGCCACACTCTTGTACTGGAGTTTGTCTATCTTTAATTTTACCAAGTATGTGAACACACACACATATATATCCCAATGTTTACCAATATATATGTATTTACGTATGTATGTATGTGTTTCTTATGTTTAGTTACAGAGAGATGGAAAGAACATTAATAAGTATACAACAAGACCAAAAACTGACAAAAACAAAAGATGTAGAGGGGCAAGCAATAGAGAGAACAACAAAATGTGTGACTAAACAATCTATAACATACACTTCCTCCTATCTTTCTTTCCTGTATACAAATTATCCTTAACCCCCCAACAATAATGCCTAAACTAAAGGAATTAATCTAGCTAAATTAAGAATCATCTTGGAAAAAAGGAGAGTTCTCTCATATTAATATTTCTCCCCATCCCATGCATGCATATGCATCGATCACCTCCAAGCTAGGCACCATTTTGCAAATTAATCTCCCTCTAGAGATCTCTCTGATCGATGCCTGATCTCTTTTAATTTCTCTCTCCTTGCTGTAACTTTTTTTTGTTTCTCTCTCTAGATCTTCTCACTCTACTGCTCCAAGTGCAATGCATGGATGAGCCAAATCATGGGTTTAGTATGCAGAAATGATCAGCAACCACTGTAGTCTCGCAAGGAGAAGCGGCCGCTGCCGTCGGGCCCGGCGTTGCCGGCGCCGGCGTGCTGCAGGCCCAGCGTCAGCGACACGTCGCCGGCCGCCGCGGCGCCGCCGCCGGCGGCGCCCGCCGGCCCGTACCGCACCCTGACAGCGCCGGCCGGGTCGAACCGCCCGTACAGGTCGTCGGCCGCCGCGCCGTCGCCGCCGAGGAGCTCCACCGGGTCGATGCCGACGAAGGCGGCGTCCGCCACCGCCGCCGCCGACGACGAGGAGGGCCCCGCGACGACGCCGGGCTCGTGCTTGTGCGACATGGTGGCGCCGCTGGACGCGCCGCCGTGCTCTACCATTAGCTGGCCGTGCCTGTGCTGATGATGCGCGGCGGCGGCGGTGGCGCCGGTGGTCGTCGGCGAGTGCGTGTCGTCGGCGCCGGAGGGGTCATCGCCGGCGCCGGCGCCGGCGCCGGAGGAGCCCTCGAGCTCCTTGCATTCTTGCTGGTACATCTCCTCGATCATGGGCTTCCATAGCCGGACACGGGCGTTGATGAACCAATTCGAGACCTGCACACATTTTGATTGAAATCCAACCAAAGGAATTATTGCAGTGAGAGACACAGTAGCACACGTACGTAAATGGGGGCCATATGCATGATGCTTGGTCCATGTGCATGGGCAATGGCGCCATTCGTGCATGCATTCATGTGTACATGCAGGGACGTGTAGGGCTAACACTAGCTAGCTAGCTGGGCAACTCCTCACTCTCCTAACTGTCATGTTTTAGTTTTATCCTCCTTTTGTCTTGTTTCATTTGTGCCCCTTTGTTACTTTTGTGATCTACTTTCTTTTTGTAACATGTGCAGTTGTTCTGGTTTTTTGGATGGGTATATAATATACATATATGCTCTGTAAAATGATAAGGATGGAGAAATGGCATGATAATGCATTCCCCTAGCTAGCTTGCAAATTATGCTATTTGTACTTGCTTACTTATTTGTTGAAACATTGTGGAATGAACTAATTAGTCAAGTGAACATTAAGCTGATAGGTTATTTTTAGGGCAAACATCTCTTTGCCAACTGAAAAACAATGGTTAAAAACTTGATAACTATAGTTTGATGCCCCTTGATTATTAAAACAATTATGTGAGTAAGCAACTAGAGAACACACACAAACTTCAACACATATAATATATGCATGCCGGGCATTAGTTTTGTTCTGGCGAACTTTTTTTTTTAAAAAAAAGAAAAGAACTACGACTATATATGTATGGCTAGAAACGATCCTGTATGGGCTCTTAAGGATATGGTGGGGCACATGAAATCCTTTGCTGAAGTCCTTATTGGTTGAAATTGCACAAGTCCCCCCAAAATAATGAACTTATTTCTAATGATTACAAATTAAACCAAACTTCAGGAGGTGTATTCATGACAGTGCAAATTAATAAGCTATAACATTGCATGAAATATTTGTTTTTGGTGTCACCTGAGAAATATTTTTTTTAAAAAAAAGAGGTTTGCTTAACAATATCTTCTATAAAGTGGTAGAAATTAATGTTAGTCATTTTGATGAAAAAATTAACACTTTCATTTGCGACACTATGTGCCATCCTTTTTTAGCTATAAAAACTAAAGTAAAGTTACTGGAGAAAGGATAGAATATTCATATAAGTATCCTTCCCGACCAGTAGTGGGTCTAGAAATATTTTAGGACCGAGCAAACTTCACTATATTTAGTATTTACCACCAAAATTCTATTTCAAATTTTCTAATTACATGAAATTTTAATGGATTATCCGCCAACGAGCCTGGGTGGCTGCCCGGGGTCGTCGGGCGGTAGACTCGCACTATACAGATTAAAGAATTGAATGCACAATAGCAACAGAGATAAATAATGACCCAATACTTTAGTTAATTTATGAAGCAAAAAACACAAACAACTGGTCCC
The DNA here is from genome assembly GCA_000338895.3 of Oryza meridionalis. Classification (NCBI taxonomy): domain Eukaryota; kingdom Viridiplantae; phylum Streptophyta; class Magnoliopsida; order Poales; family Poaceae; genus Oryza; species Oryza meridionalis. The sequence goes on along the minus strand of CM002526.2, from coordinate 34,258,887 downwards.
CAACAATCTTCTAGTTATTGCCGTAGCTTGACTCTACCATGGACTATAGCTAGAATCCAGCATTGGCAACTGGCTGCAAACTAATATGGGAATTTGTCGATGTTAGGCCCGTAAAACCTTTTTAGTTACTTTTACATTCTTTGCAGAAATTGAGTCAAGTAAAAAACACTTCCCTGTTCTTGCAAGCAATGATTCCTAGCTACGTACTTTAATTATTTGCACATATAGGTACTCTGAAAACGAAAGTAGATGGCACTAAAGACAAATAAACTAAAACATATGGACAAACTAGACATTTTGCTTGAAGATGAAGTCATGTATGTATGGTTGGTTACATAAAAGTGTACAAGCAGTTGCTTATTATTAAGTGCTTTGCAGGTATACAACAATGTTGACAAATTAGATGTAATCAAAGCCTTCCAGAAAACAACAATATTTGCGCTGAGAAAGTTAGACCAAATGTTGAATTTAAATGGAGAGATATCCTTCCATATGGATCAAAGTAGATTCAGCACTACTAGCTACTCCTACATACATAAACAATATAATTGGATACCACAAGAACTTGGAATCATCGGTGTACCTACTGGCTAGACACAATAATTGTGGCTCATACGGTGCAACCGAAGAAATATCCTGGTTAGTATTGTTTGGTACACCAAGAGAAGTTGTTTTCCTCGTATAGCTAGGCAGGAGTTCAGGTGTTTTGGCTTGATTGATCGAGTTATAACTGTTATAAAAGCACAAGGGCAAAAAAAAAAAACCCAGAAACAAATGAAGATCAATTTAGCTATATGTATGCCCACATGCACATGCATATGCATAAAGCTTAGCTAGCTCAAGAGGACTGGAAGGGGTCACTGGACAAGAGCTGAAGATCTGGGACCGTTCTTGCGTTGTCACATTGGGCAAGAGCAGAGGGTTTTTTCTTGTATCAAGAAATTATTAAGTCATGGTATATATAGGGTCCAAGTTGCCATGTCGATTCCTTGGGGGGAAAATGATTCTGTATCAATGTAAATAGTACACTGCATGTGTAGAAGTGGATGGGACAGGAATGGCACTTGTGAAGGGACCACGAGAAAGGAAGAAAACAAAAGAGAGACGAACTGAGATAAGGGGATTCGAAGCGAACTGGAGTACCCTTCACACATCTCTACATGCCAAATATATATGCATCTGTGGGCATACATGAAGGTTTAAGCATTTAAGCCTATACCCAGTTTAAGGGACTAGAGGGGACATCTATCCGGCCCATCACATACATTGTTCTCTCAAATGCAAGGCAAAATGGTTTTGAAAAATTCCGAATAACATAAAAATGTAGACTATATTGGTATCTATAAACCAAAACTCTAGTTTAAAATTGATCGGCACATTGAGGAGAAAAAAGAAAAAGGAATGTGAATAGTACCATACTGTTGATCAATTTATTTTTTTTTAAAAAAAATATCCATGTGTGAGTTGATTTTAAACTTCAAACTTTCTGGAGGGACGCGTAATATATGTGTATGCCATATGGATGTTGTCAATTATTTTAATAATTCTTTTATAACTATCCATAGCTATATATAGGACAAATGATTATCAATAGGGTCTGTCATGGTTATATATTTAGTTTCCCTCTTTATTCTTTGTTTTGGAATTTAAATTTTAACCCGTGATAGGATTAATTTAGATTCTCGTGAAATGGGAATTATACTATATTACATCCGTCCCAAAATAAGTTCATTTTTCTGCATGAATCTGAACATAGCAAATGTACTCCTAGCCTTATTTTGATGCATAATTATAAAACAATATGGTTAAAGGGATGTATGAAACAGTACTGTTGGTTTCCATAGTGATAGGTAAAACAAACTACGGTGGTAGTTTATGTTCTTGGATTGATTGTGGACGGGTAAGGCGTACAACTTGTTTCTCACTTGATTTTTTTTAAAAAAAAATCATTCATGATTTAGTATGGATGCCAAATTTGAGACTTCCTCGGTTTTATCTAGAATTTGGGGAATGAAATTTTGCTTTAGTTTAAAAATGGGATTGGCTTGGAACAAACTAAGGAATATTAGTAATGAAACAATAACTTGATTTCTAGCAAGGGCGTCAATGTACATATGTTTGCTTTGTGCTAGCTATACTATACTATTGCGTGGTAAACTTAGAATTGTGATATATGTATGCTAGCCAATGAACTAACATTGATATGGCTCCTATTTGCCCTACTATTTTTGTTCTTGAATTGAGTAGCTGAGACATATGAGCATTATTATAATTATATTGTGTGAATTTTTCCTGACGAGATTTATCCTACTCAATATTCTCAAGGGCCCGGTTTTACCCTTCACGGGATAAGAAACTGCATGCATGTAAGCATGCACAGTAACAGCACTTATCTTTTTACTCAGCACGTTTTAGAGCTGACGCAGACCAGAAATGAAACCAAAAGCAAAAAAGGAACAAACACAAACTGCTAACAACGCCAACAGTGCGGTATCTATAGCTATCTAGTAGATATGATATTCAGATCACATATATATGCATATGCAGCCAAGAAAGAAAGAAAGAAAAAGAATCTGATAAATTCCACGCAATAGTACACATCTAGGGCAACAGTTGCATGCATGCAGCAGCAAAGCAAGTGTACAAACCTGGTTCCTGGACAGCCCGGTCTGCCTCGCCAACAGGTGCTTATCTGCATCGCTCGGGTACCTGCATAACATTCAGACACAACACAGCACGGGAAATCACGCGTGAGCACACAGAGAAAACCACTCGCCAAAAGGCTGCATTTCTTGCAGCTAATCTGCATGCACTATCTACTGATACAGCAGCAGCATTCAGGAACAGCAGCTAGCTAGCTGCTGCATTCTGCGCAGGAGCACTACTATTCACCAATCATAGACGCATTATAATTGCGCACAAAACACACTGATATCTATGCATGTGTTACCACTCTGCTAGCTATTCATGCATGCGTGCGTGGCTGGCTTGCCCCTGCATGCAAAGAATATAATGCAACAGCAACAACGAGCAGCAAAACGGATTCCTAGATATATTCCCCTCGGCTGCCATCTTGATCCTCTCGCAGATCACAGCAATGCGCAAAGTGAGCATCAGATCTGGGTTTTACAGGCAGGCAGGATGAATGAGGGAGCTGAAAGCCTGAAAAATATGCTGTAAAAAAGCTCAGAATCTCATGCTGCTGCATGCGTGGCACGGCAAGGCATTGCAGAAAGGCTCTCCTAGCTAGGCACGCAGAATATTTTGCAGATGCAGGCTGTGCAGTACGGTGTAGGGGCATGTAGCTGAGCTAAGCTTTTGTTTGCATGGGCACTCTCTAAAGCTCAGCAAAGGCTTGGCACAAAGGAGATGGAGGAAGAATTCCTGGTGTACTGTGCTCGCTGCAGCTGCTGCTGCTGCTACGTGCATACGTACACTAACCGCAGTAAAACTAAAAAAGGTAAATTTCTGCAATGATGGGAAAGTAAAATCTGGGAGAGGACGGAAGCAAAAGGGGGGGATGAATGAGAGGAATATACACACAGGCGCACAGTCCCCGGCATGCTGCCCCTGATTTAGCGTAGATCTCGAAAAAATTACTGCTTTTGCTAAAGCGTAGCAGCAGCAGCAGCACAGCAGCAGTCAGCAGCTAACCAGAAAGAGAGGCGAGAGAGAGAGAGAGAGAGAGAGAGAGAAGCAGCAAAAGCAAAGCAGAAGCTGCCCGTGATGAGTGCAGTGTGGTACTAACTACTCCCCCTCCCCTACTCGCTCCTACCATGTCGCCAACGTACGGCATGCACCACCATGCACAGCACAATGCAGCTCACAATCGCCACCAAATGATCATATCCTAACATGCAACTGCCGGCAACAACAGCTGCCTTAGCTCCATGCATGCATGGCCATATGGGATTCTAGCTACCTGCGTGTCTAACGGCCCTGGCCCCAAGATGTAAATCCTTTCCATTATTAAAAAGAAAATAGAGATTAAATTCTAATCACATATAGCATCCTTGGAAGAATTTGGCTACAAACCTAACAACATAGGATGAAAAAAAATATACTAAAATTCCGTCTATCTATATGTAAGGAGAGGGGGAATTGACATACGGGTTGAGACCGGAGATATATGTAAGGAGAGGGAGGAGGGACATACGGTTGGAGGAAGTGTTCAATGCATGCATGGCTATATGGGATTATGTGCGTGTAACACTAGAGGCCAGAGATGTAAACCATTCCCGTTATTAAAAACAAAATACTTCCTCCGTTCCATAAAAAATCAATCTAGTATTGGACGCGACACATTCTAATAGTACTATAAATCTAGATATATCTCTGTCCAGATTCGTTGTGCTAGAGTATGTCACATCCAGTTTTAGATTAGTTTTTTTTTTTTAACGGGGAAGTAGGAGATACTAGAATTCCGCCTGCCTGACGACAGAGACCGGAGATAGATGCATGTACATATGTAAAAGGAGAGAGTGGAAGAATGGCGCATACGGGTGGAGGAAGTGTTCGAAGAGCCAGGAGCGGAGGATGTTGACGGAGCGCTCGGGGAGGCCGCGCTGGGGGCGCCACGCCTCCTGCTCCATGATCCCCATGTGGTGGAAGGCGCGCTGCTGCCGGAGGCTCTGGTCGATGGCCCGCAGCCGCGGCGTCTCCCCCTTGGTCAAGCCCGACCCCGTGCCGGCGTCCTTCTCCCCCAGCGCCTCGCACGTCCCCCGCAGCTGCGCCGCGATCGCGTCCTTGAGGCACCGGAAGTGCCTCGACATGGCCTTCTGCGCCAGCGCCGTGTACGGCGTCGCCGCCCCGAACCCCATCACCGAGTCGAAGAAGTTCACCACCATCTGCATCTGGTCGCAGTAGTGGTTGTACCTCCTGTCCACCTGCATCCACATATCCATCCATCCATCACCACACCATCCCAACCATATCAATCATGCATTTTTTTTTTTGTTCATCCATATGGAGTAATCATCAATCAATCAATCGTGTACCTATACACCTCGACCTAGCTAACTGTAAAAACCGAATCAAAGTTGAAAAAAAAAATCAAAGACAACAACCGAATCAAATAAAATCAAACCCAGGCGAAATAATTACTCGAGGTATATAGTAGTAGTAGCATGGAGGATCGATCGACACAAGGAGACACAAAGAAACAAAAATTGGGGCGCAGAAGTTAAGACAGCATATGTCGCTGGCACAATAATTATGAAGGGAAATGGGTGCAAGCTAGCTAAGCTAAGCTACGAACAAACGAACGCCCCAACGACGGATGAGGCCCACCGCCGTTTTGGAGAATAGCTACAGCCATGCATTTTTGCACACCCACGCGGCTAACACTCGCATGTGCCGCTTTGTTCCTGTGCTCTTGCTTGCTACTACCAGCTAGCTCAACCAAGAGCTAGTTGCGATCGATTGATCGATCGCCATTGACATGTGACACTGCTAGCTGCTTACTCACTCTCACTCCGATCTTCTCTTTTCGATAATGGAAAATCAATCCACTACTCCCAGTAGTTGTTCCTCACTGTGCATGAACTCCAATTGCAAGCTTGAGATAGACTGATATTGATTGAATGCCTCCTTTGCACCAACCCGATTGACGACACACACCAGAAAATCATAATTAAGCTATAGCTTAGCTATCTCACGCATGCAAGTAGCTTAGTATCTTACTCCCATATAAAAGACTTTTTCACCTGGTAGTGACCTATGCAGATCATGGGGTCTCTCAATATGATATTAGCAGCAGCAGCAGCAGCTAAGGGCGAAAGGGGAGCCGTACTTCTTTCCCCTTGTGGAGGCCCTAGCCGATATGGAAAGAGAAATGCGGCTTAAACTAATCGCCATTGGCAAACCACCGTGAAAAACTAATCTATGGTGTCAATCAAGACGCACGCGGTGCCAACAACCGCCAAAAAAAAAAAGAAATGGAAAATTCGGTCGCGGGCTACGAGCTTGGGGATCGATGATGTTGCTATGATTGGGGGATTAGTAGAGAGATGGACTTGAGAAGAACTAGTCGTATCTCTTGGGACTCGCGCCCGTGACGACAACCCAAAAAGGTCGCTGCCAGTGACATCGCCGCCGCCGCCATTGGAGTAGTCGGTCTACGTCGTCGGCGACGACGGATGCATGGCGATGGCGGCGATGTGTCGGTGGAGGAGAATATATGGAGGGAGCCATGCATGCAGGAGGGGAAGAGAGATGGATACGTGCCTCGTCGAGCATGGAGATGAGCTTGGCCTTCTTGCGCTGGTGCTCGAAGCGGTCGGCGGGGGAGAGTTGAGGGGGTTCTTTGGACGCCGACGAGGGGGACTGGGCGGCGCCAGAGCTGGAGGCGGCGGCGGCGGCGGCGGCCTTGCTGGAGTTAGGGTTATTGGGGGCGGAGCCGCGGCCGCCGCCGCCCTTGATCTGGCCGCGGCCGACGCTGCAGAACTCCTCGAGGAGCTCCTGCGCCGCGCGGGTGTACTTGGAGTTGCGGAGGACGCCGGCGACGCCCGCCGGGCCGCCGTACCCGCCGCCGTGCAGCTGCTGCCCCAGCACGCCGACCTGCCCGTGCAATGCCATCGGGAGCTGCTGCTGCACCGACGCCGCCGCCGCCGCCGCCTGCTGCTGCTGCTGCTGTTGCCGGTTGAAGTAGAGCACGCCGTCGCGGACGCGCAGCTCCTCCGCCTGCTTCGCCATCTCCAGCTGCTGCAGCGACGGCGACAGCGAGAGGGAGAGCCCCTGGCCTTCGACCACGCCGGCCGCCGCGCCGCCGCCGAACGCTGCACCGGCGCCGCCGAACGCCTGGAACGCTTCGTGGTGCTGGTGGATTGCCGACTGCGCGTCCGACGGCGGCGGCGACGTCGACGACCGGGATTGCTGCTGCTGCTGCTGCGGGTTCATCAGGAACAGGTGCATCGCCGCGGCCGGGTCGGCGGCGAGGCCCGCCATGCCGCTCGCTTGCTGCTTCGGCGATGACGTCTCACCTAACGAACCCAAGCTGGCCCCACCGAGCACCAACCCGGTTCGGCCGGCCGCGCCGCCGCCGAACCAACCGCCTTCGCCGCCGGCCAAGCCCGCCGCCTGCCGGAACCCGAACCGGTAGTTGGCGTTCATCTGGCTGGCGAGCAGCTCGGTGGCGGAGGGCCCCGTCGGCGGCTGCGACGGGAAGTTGAACATCTCGGAGAGCATGTTCGACGCCCCGGCCGCCGCCTCCGCGTGGTCGTACATGGCGCCGGGCTCCGCGCCGTGCTCGTCGCCCTCGATGGGGAGCAACCCGTGCCCCGCCGCCGTCGCCGGGTCGAAGCCTTGCACCCTCAGCTTGTCGCGGCGGCTCTGCTGCGCCACGTGCTGCTGCTGCTGCTGCTGGTGTTGCTGCTGGTCTTGGCCGGTGCCGGGGCGGCCGCCGTCGAAGCCATCGGAGGAGAAGCCGAAGACGGCGCCGCTGCTGGCCTGGTGGAAACCCTGGGAGTGGGACATAGAAGAAGAACTCGCCGTGGCCGGCGGCCGGACGATCGCCGCCGGGGAGCTCTTGTTGGTTGCTTGGCTGACGAACGTGGTGGTCTGCCCTGGCTGACACGGTGGCGCCGCTATTCCCATGCCGGCGGCGCCACTGTCACCATCGTCGGCGGTGCTCCTCCGGCCAACAACAACCAACCCCTCTTCTTCCTCCTCCTCCGCAGCTACCTGAGCTCATCATCACCAACCAAAAAAAACACAAACAACTCCCCTTTTTTAAAAAAAAACTCGATCGAATTGCACTAAAAAAGATCCAAACTCATCAACAAAATTAACACAACTCCAGATCGAATTAAACCGAGCCGAATCGCTATAGCTTTTGGCTGGGTCGACGCGTAGGCTTACCTAAGATGAGGAGGAGTACATCGTTATCTCGGAGACGGGGTGAAAGGCTTGCTGCCTCCGAGACCTCCTCCTCTCCATGTCTGTCTCTCTCTCTCAAAAATCTCTTTCTCTCTCTCTGTCTCTCACTGCCTGAGCTGTGACTAACTCTATATTTTTTTTTTCTCCTCCTCCTCCTCCTCCACCTAGTAGCTGCTGGTGATGGTGCTTAGCTTCCTTTGTCTGGTCGGGCACAGAAGCAGCCTTGTACAATCGCCTTCTGAAAGTGAAGAGCCACGCAAAGGCCAGGGCAAGGACGCTAATATACTACACCACCAGTACTACTACTACTACCACTGCTGCAGCTGCAGCTGAAGCTGATTGCATAAAAAAAATCCCAGTTTTTTTCTCCTGCTCTCTGCTGATCCCTCCTGCTGCTGATATTGGAATTGGACAGAGCTAAGGGGAGCCCAAACCCAACAAGGCTTTGCAGCAAAGGTCGCTGTTGCTCTCTATCTCTCTCTCTATCTTTCTCTCCTTTGGTATCACCTATAGCTTCTTCTCATCTCTCTTTTTATTCTTCGCGAGTACGTTTAATAATCGGCGTCGTTGTTGTGTTATGGTTAAGTTATTATTGCTGGTGCTGGTGATGTCGTACCCTTGTTTTTATTTGTCCCCCTCTCAATCTTGCTTTCTTCTCTCTCCCTTCCCTTTCCCTCCATTTTCTTTTTTTCTCTTCCATACCCTCATTTCTAGCTAACATGATCAGTACTACTGTAGTCCTTGCTACTACTACTACTACTATAGTAGTGATTGATAGATCAGCCATTCATATGTTTCACTTCACTAGCTATAGAGACCTTAGCAGCATCTAGCTTGTGTGTGTGTGTGTGCGCGCATGTGCACATGCGACGTGGTAGTAGTACATGACTAGGTAGGTGTACATGGATATATACCTGAGTTAGCTAGCTATAGCTTGTGTGTACGTTATTATCCAGCAGAAAGCAGCAGAGAAACTTGATGGAATTCAGGTTTTGGAATTGGAAAGAGAAGAAGGGGTAGGTTAATATATATAGCGAGGTGATACCGATCGACGACGATCGATGGTGAAAACCGAAAAGAAAGCGAGGAGGAGAGGAAGAAGAGGAGAGGTGTCCCTCTCTGTGTCTTTCTAGCTTTTCCTTTTCGTTTCAAATTGACCAGCACTTCAAAGAGGGAGAATTGACCCCAGCAAATGTAAACTTTTTTCATGTGTGTTTGATAGCTCTAACGGGCGCCTTATGTTGCATCTCTGCTTTACGATGAAAAAAAAAAGAACTTAACACACATCGATCGAGCAAGAAATATCTAATCTAGCTAGGCTTAATCAGTGGCCTGAAACTCTCTCCGTTTTTTCCCCTATTTAATGAACCAGAAAACGAAATCACCTCCTGCTCGATCGCATGATTTGCTGATCGATCCCAACCACGAAGGGTAAACGTAACGTAATGCAATGTAAACCTAGGCTAAATTAAACTTGCTATAGCTAGCTAGCTGATCAGGCTAAATTAACCCCATCAATCTACCTCTCTCCATCAACAGCAAGCTAGTACCAACACTAATTAATTCAACCCAAAAAAAAAAGAACACTTCCCATTGCTTACCTCCTCATCGTGTTGACTTGAACCTAAGAGTGGTAGTAACACTAGTATTGTTTAATCGATTAATAAGTAATTAAATTAAGAGGCAGTTGCGACATAGTAGAGAGCTCTTGCAGCTTAATCACACATAAGAAACTAAGCTAAGCTAAGCCAAGGAGTACTAGACTGTACTGCCCTCGATCAAGTACGTGTACCTAGCTGCACGCGCGCGCACAGCGCAAAAAGCACAGAGAAGCCAAGGTAATTTAATTAATTAATCCCAGGTCGCATCTTTGACTTTTCCAGAATGGCGATGGCCGATTAGCGCGGCCGATCCAGGGGCAAACCGGTCATTTCACCCTCAGCTTAAAAGGAAAAAACAGATAAAGGAGAAAACGGCGGGGGCTCTCCTGCGCCGTCGGATCCGCATCGTGCGGCGGGGGCGGGTGGTCCAGCCACGCGATAGCGGGGCTTGTCGGCCGCTGGGTTGGGTTCCATCCGTCCGTCCGTCCGTCCGCCCGCTCCATCGCAGCCGTCCGTTGGATCGGGGCAGCGCCGTCCCGATCAATAATTGGGCCGTTGTGATTTGGACCCGGCACCAAACTCGATCCTAGTCTCCCCCTGCCACGGTGGGGCCCACATGTGGTGAGGCTGTCATGTGGGGCATGGGGCAGGTGGGGCCCACATGTCGGTAGCGGTTGCTAGGCCGGGTCGGGGTTAGTGATGGGGCAGGGGAGGATTTGTGGACGAGGCGCCTCCAAATTGTCACATTAAAGAGTAACCCCTCCAAATGCGCTTTTTGCTTATTCCTCTTTTTTTTTCCCATGGCCTCCTCTGATCTCTCTCTTCGCATGCACACGGGGACCTCTCCTGTTCCTTTCTTTCTTTCTTTCTTTCTTTCTTTCTTTCTCTCTTATCTTTCTCTCTTACCTTTCTTTCGTTTTATTTTCCCCCTCTGCTTTATTTTGCTTCTTCCTTTTCTCTCCTTTTTTTTCTTTCTTCATTTTTTCTTTCTCTTTTTTTGTTACATTGGATTATACTCCCTTTGTCACAAATATAACAAACTAAAATTAGTTGGGACATATTACTGTGAATTTAGATGGTATTATGTCCAGATTCATAGTATGTTGCTGTTATATTTTAGGACGGATGTAGCAATTTTTTTAGTGTTTTTTTTCAATTACATGAAAAACGCTCGCGTGCGCACAACACCACAAACTCACACGCCTTTCTCCACACGCGAGTATGTGCGCCATAATAATAAATATCACGTGAATATCTAAGATTTAAATTCTACTAAGTTAAAGTGTGTACTCACATTCACCACCGCACCATCAATACTTTTTTTCTTTCTTTGATGACGTTAAGATGGCTGATTAGTGTGATTGGTTAATTAATTAATGTGTGTTAGCGTTTTTAACCTGTTCTTTTTAGCCAAGTCAGAGGCTAGAGTACGTTGGTTAATTAACGATTCCTGAAGAAGATTATTGGAGGGGATTTTCTTTTTTTCTTTTTTTTTTTGCGGGGTTCTCTTTTTTCTTTTTTGATGGAGAGGAGGGAGTATTAATTGGGCTGAAAATGACAAGGCCACAATTGGCACGCGAGGAAGCAGTACACGTTTTAATACCAACATAAATTGGTGCACCTGTCAGAGATGGCGACTAATATACCACGATGATGCATCCATCGATCGATCGATCAGCAGTGGTGTCTGCAAGAGCAAGGACAGCACCAAGTTTCAGGGGGATCGATAGGTCACACATATCTAATTTTTTTATGATTAGTATTTTTATTATTGTTAGATGATAAAACATGAATAATACTTTATCCATGACTTATTTTTTTAAATTTTTTTATAATTTTTTTAAATAAGACGAACGGTCAAACGTTAGACACGAAAACTCAGGAATTGAGTTTTTTTTAGGACGGAGAGAATATGTGTGATCGATGCTAATAAGCTGTACAGATTGTACCTTGGCTCATGCATGCAGTGTGCACATTGACATACTGTATTAGCATAACGACTTTTGTTCAAGGGCTGACCATTTATTTGCGTCGATCTATAATTGGCAGGAGCAAACGCCGTATTATGTCAATTAAATAGTAGTGTCCTGTCAGTTTTTGACATAATTTGTATGACATTTTGAGGATTCAGAAAAAGATCGAGACAGGGGAAATTGACCCAACTAGAACAGTAGACTTGGTATGGCGCCCCCTTAGAACCTACAAAAACCATCAATATTGTATTGTTACTGTTATTATTTTCCCTATGCAGTTATGGCTGCCAATGGAAATGGTGAGAAGTATTTCGATTCATACCATTTTGATACAGAGTTTTTTTTTAAAAAAAAATGCCATTTTATCTTGAGCTACTATAGCTTTCAAATCAAAATAACATCTCCATACATAAGTATTTCTTTAAAATTGTACTACGAAATAAGAGTGTTGTTACATACATCTAAAACTGATGTGGATGTAGTATTGTCCACTTATATGAAAAATATCACGGGGGTGTGGTTGGCAGTGAACTCTCATGTGTTTGGCTAACCATAAGCCTAGCAGTTATTGGGCATTAAAAATACCATAATAATCATGAACCGAAGGTAACTCAACTGGTATTATAAGTTCTTTTTACAAACATGTCCAGCCGGTTCAAATGTTATACCTAACACATATGCTTGTATTTACGGCTAATTATTTTCTCAGTGGCAGGCGACGTATCTCTTAACAACAATACGTTTATGGTGATTTCGTAAATCTCAAGATACACCAATCTAGTTTCTTGGATGTGCTCATAGAGTATTTGCATCTACATGTTTATATGCACGTCTATGTTTCTATCGTGTTAAAAAAAGATTCTGTAGTAGCCCTTTTTATGATGGAAACTTGTTCTTTAGAACACAGACAAACACAAACCCCAAAATTCATTAAAATTTCCTTTTTAAACTAGGTATAAAACTAGTACTAAACAATAGTATATTATAGAAGTATCTTTCATTCAAATCTAAACATACAATTTTCATGTATCATCATGATTCTCAAATTTTCAAAATACTAATTTAATTACTGTCTAAAATAACATGCTTTCTGTTGGAATATAAAGTGAATTGTTCACATTTACTCATCAGCTTATGTTTTTGGGATGAATTGGTCAATACATGCAACTCAATATTGTATCAGAGCCAGAGGTCTCGAGTTCGAATCCTGTCTGGCGCGCAATTAAATAAAAATTGCAGCCCACTTCTATTCCAGGCTAGAGGCTTGAGGGGGCCTCGTATGAGGGGGAGTGTTGAATATAAAGCTTAAGTTTTGGGATTGAACTAGTCGGTGCACGCAACTAAATACTTTCATCATAGGGGAGAGAGCAAATCCAGACCAACGAATGAAACTTAGCTATACCAAACTAATAGCATGGTATCTGGATGGTGTTCGGCGCTGAAACATTATGATGCTGATCATACTATACTCTAGCAAATTCCTCAAGAGAGATCAATAGTTTGCTACAAAGTTGAGTGTGGTGTCCTCCCTTCAGCCACAAAAACTATTTGCCTTTAATTTACTCATTTGCAATATTAGTTTATTGTTTTCGATGTTTTGCCATTTTCTTCACTTAACCTTTACTCCCATTTCTTTTATGCATTTACAGGCCCGGAAAATGACGCTTTCAATGGTCCGGCTGCATCATATGCAAACGAACAAATTTCTCATCTGCCGGACATATCTGTTATATCAATATACGGGTGATGTCGCTATTGAGTTAGCAGTAGCTAGCTCTGGCAGAACGACCTTCCAGTATGGGCAAACATTCCAAATAGTTTTGCTTACGACATGCTCACTCTCTATCCTAAAATAAAGAATTTCTACCGTCTAAAACAAAGTCTTTTTAGCTTTTATATTTGTCATAAAAAAATGTCTTTTTAAGTTGCGGAGTCAACTAAATTAACCTCTAAATACTACCTTTTTTTTCTTGTTTCAGCCAACCAACTGTTATTATTCCCTTCTCCCTCCTCGTTCTCTTTGTATGAATAAAGTGCATGGTTTGGCCTCTTGCTTGATATGCCTTTAACTTTCTGAAATAACATTTCTTTAACTGGATGAAGTAGTTAACAATTTAGACATCAAGATAAAAAAACCAGAATATCCCTCATTTGGGAGACTACTCCGGATTATTCGATTGCCAACTAACTTTGAGCTAATTCGTCATGCGGGTGGTGAGGGATGTGTGTCTTCGGAAAGTGCACCAGATAAGATGAAGTCTACAGATATATAAATTATTATTGTAGAAGACAATATATTTTGATATAAATTTTACATATAAAAAATCCTTATATTTTACTTCCTCTGTCCCGCAAAAAACGAATCTAGAATTGGATATGACACATTATATTACAACGAATCTGGACAGAGGTATGTCCAGATTCGTAGTACCAGTATGTGCCACATCTAGTATTAGGTTAGTTTTTTATAGGACGAAGGGAGTAAGATGGAAAGAGTATACACTAGTGTGTTGTGCTCCATGCATCTGCTGCCCTGACCTCAGTCCGAGGATGTCTTGCCATCACCAACAGAGATCCACATCGATCGTCCTAGTGGTAGCTACGACGTGAGCCTGCCTATTTCTTCTTTCTTTCTTTCAAGGATAAAACTGCATGGTAGTAATATCTATTCTAGCAAGTGATGGCATCCTTACAAAGTATAATCATTTTTTGTGCAATTAAAAGTACCAAATTGCCACACAATTTGCTGAGAGGACACTGGTACCCATGACGATGACAGCATAAAAACTGAAAGAGATGGCAAGAAAGAAATAGGGGGGGGGGGGGGGGGGGAAATTAATAATGGTAGAGGAGAAAAATAAAATAAAATACTAGGACCACACCAACAGCATCCAAAGATCCTTGCCCACTCTCCCTTTGGCATCTGGCCCCCATGTCACGTGACAAGACGGCTGCCCCCACGTGCGCATATAGCTAGCTCACCTCTTCTTCCCCTTGTTTCAAGCAATCTGCACCTGACCTGGCCGAAATCAAGCCTGGCGTTTGGTCACCTCGTCCAGTGATCTAACCTGAATTGGTAGTAGTAGGCCCCAACAAAAACTGACTGATCCTTCATCTATTTTGGCTAGTGGTGGATCCATTGTCCAACGAACCTGCCTTAGGGTGTATTTAAGAGGAGGAAAAAGGAAAATAGATATGTAAAACGAGCTAAACCACTATTATATGATTAATTATTACTCCTACAAACTTTAAAAAAAGATTAATATGGTAGTTTAAAACAACTATCATATAGATTATTTAAATTCTTAAAAAAGATACATTGTTTAGCAGTTCCGAAAGCATGTGCATAAAGAACGAGAGATTTTTTCTCTCTCTCTCTCTGTTGCAAACGAACGAAACCAGTAGAAGGGTCGATATAATTTTTTCCCTATGAATTAAATATATTTTCATAATGAACATTTGTCATGTGTAATTACATTTGAAGATTTTCCGTGCTTCAAAAATATTCTTACAATGGATTATAGTCTTGGAAGCTTTACCGGACATATAAATTTATTGAGTTAGATATGTACATGATTTTTGTTTTGAGGATATATCTGTTTCGCGAGTTTACGTACTTCCTCTGTTTTAAAACAAAACAGTTTAGAATATGATAAGATTGATTATACTAGATTATATCACGTTCTATTTTATTTTATTTCACTTTAGGATAAAGGGAGTACATGTTTAGCTAACTAAGTCGTATATATTTAACATTAGTAGCACACATTTCAGGTATGCATGTATGGGTGTCGAGATATATTGATATTGTACACGAGCACGTGGCGATTTGGAAGGTGGTACTAGCTTGTACCTGCTTGCGAACTGCACAAGCACTTAACGTGGACGTGAGTAGCTGAGGACCTAATCTGGTTGCACTTCACCACAACAACTTGGGCCGGATGCAATGGTGTTTATTAGTGTACATCAACATATAAAGCACGGATGGTGTGTGACCTGTTCTGAACCTATAACAAACAACTAACTAATTAATCAGTATTGCAAGTTGTTACATATATATAAGTATATACTTAATAAAAAAGGATAGGTGCACATGCCTGGATACACTAGCTACGACGACAAAGTATTGTAGGTCATTTTGTACTACAATGTACCAATCCTATAGTGGGCATTGCTAGAAGTTGATCAAATGATTTTAAGAGATGGTTTAGTCAAAATAATTTACATCGTCGGACCTGTGCCAAGATTGGTGTTGCATCACGAAAGAGCCTGTAGCCTAATGGTTACAAGAGTCTTAGTAGCACCTTAGGTTCCGGATTCGACTTCCCGTGGGAGCGAATTTTCTAGGATTTAACGGCTTTGTGCTTTCAGTGGTAGGCGATGTACCCATTGACAGCGAGGCGCCTGTGGTGACTTCGTCAATCTCCAGGATGGATTTGCCGGCCCAGTCTTCGAAGATGTTTATAGGGGTAGGGTTTGCGTGCGTGCCTTCATAGGGGTGAGTGTGCATGCGTTGTAAGTGTCTGCGTTGTACTGTGATAATGATGATAAAGCCCCATAGGTAGAGAAGGGAAGCAAGCAATAAAGATGGTAAGGGCTCCATTGAAATATCAATGAGAGTAAAAAAAAAGACATGGGAAAATGGCAACGTGAGAATATGATGTTAGAGATAAAATTTAAGTCGACCAAGAGAAAACTCTAAAATATTCAAATGTGATGGCCGCTCAAAACCTAACGATTTTCTATAGGTCTCTGTCGCTTAAGTAGATATTATGGGATGTATTCGTGGTGAGTGGATGAATGACTAATGTGTGTAGTGATGTATATTATGTTCCTTTCATGTAATATGCACTGTAATAGCAGGATGTTTTCGCTGCCTATTGATTATCTTGTACGGTTGGTTGATTTGGATAGGCGCAGGAGCCGGAGCTCCTCTTTGTATCCTCCCGCCATGGGTGGATGCATGTTGATAAATCAAGTCCATCACCTCCATACCAGTCGGACATACTCCCTTTGTCCCATAAAAAACAATCAAATCTTAGAATTTGTTTTTTTTATGGTACGGAGGGAATATATCCACGATAGAACCTATGCATGAAACTTATGTGCAAAAAAAAATAGTGCATGTTTAGTTTACACCCTAGCATTGCTAAATCTAGCCAATAGGTGTATCTAACAAATTGATGCCACAGCTTAGAAATATATGAAAAAAAAAGTTGCATAATATGTGGGTTCTAAGGCTAAAATATTTTGAGACGTTATAACTATGACAATGAAACCAAATAATAGTCTCGGTGCAGTGAGTCGCTATAGCTATATCAATGCAGGGTCGGCGAGCCAGGTGCTACTGCGTGTACCCGATCATATATCACAGTTAGCGACATAGCGGCCATGAGCTAGCACACGCGTGTACGCTGAGCATTCATGCAGCAAACCCATGCATATCATTGATCAACTGCCAGATGATATGACGCGAGAAAAAAAATTAATTAATGTACGTGTTTATGCATGTCCATTGATCATTCAAGAGCAACAAATTAACTACAGCTATCAAAAAAATGAACACCACAAAGATCAGAATCACAAGCACTGTTCATTCCTCATCAGAATCCAGCTGACCAATTGACTAGGAAGACCATGAGGTACCACACGTCTGGAGATCGATCTATATACGATCGAGATGAGAAATATCTAGCTAGCCTCCCGACAGGTTTCCCCTAACCATTCATGTCACACACTGATCTTTCACCTAGACAATATGTCACTGTTGTGCAATAATGCCTATGCATGGTAAAGACAGAATGGAAGAAGAGTCCTGTCAAAGGAAAGGCTTAAAATGTCCTAGAGTATCCAGCTAAGTTCAAAACAGAGAACCGACAGTTTGACATTAAATTTATCAATTTTAATTTCCTCTTCTTCCTTTTTTTTTACTATTAAGGTCGGAGCATTGTAACTTTATCTTGTGGAATGATAGGTGCTTGATCGAGGGATCAGTTTTCGCAGCAGTTAGGGTGTGGATTAGTTTTTCTTTTCTAATTTAACCTAGTTTTTTCGGTGTGGGGGCATAATTCAATTTTTTTCTACCTGGTTTTTCTTGTGGCATATGGACGTTTTTTTTTATCCTGCTTATTCTTAGTGGCTATGGTTAAACTTTTGCTATGGTTGTGTTTAGTTCGGCCCAAAGTTTAGAATTTGGTTGAAATTGAAGACGATGTGACTGAAAAGTTGTGTGTGTATGAAAGGTTTGATGTGATGGAAAGTTGGAAGTTTGGAAAAAAACTTTGGAACTAAACAGGGCCATATATCTTGATTTTCCGGATTCTTGCATTGGTTTCCTTAACGGTTTATTCATTGCTATAGTGGGGAAGGAGCAGAGCTACGCACGATGGGAGAGGTGTGAGTAGACATATGGAGATTTGCTCCGGTCCAGTAAAAAGTATCTCGAGGTACCGGTATCTCATGGTACCAAATCGTTTTTAATCGTTAGATCTAGCTGAGCATGATGAACATTGTTAGATAACGATCGGAAATGATTTAGTACCGTGAGGTACCGATACCTTGAGATATTTTTTGTTGGACCGAAGCAAATCTGAGACATATGACTTCTCTTTTTGAATGGTAGGGGTTGTGAAGAGTATTTTTTTTACCACCAAGTCCGTGGGTTTTAGGACAAACCTCCTCTCCAACAAGAAAAAAAAAAGAAACATTATTCCATATCTTTCTTCATAAATGCAAATTTTTTTGAGGGAAAAAATGTTCCATATTTTTTTTTCAGAAATGCAAATTTAACTAAACCTTTCTTGTGTTGTCCTTGTCGCTACTCCCATCACTAAACCTAGGCCACTAGGCATCACCTTTGCATGATCTTACTACTAGATCATTTTCAAGCGTCAGTGACGAGCATCCAAAACTAACGGTGGCTTATGAACAGGCCTTTAGAGCACTCGATCTCCTCTCCTAGTCTCCCTAATTGTCTTCTCCGTGCATTAAATAAGATTGAAAATAAGCACTTTCAATCCAATATTTTTTTTTACCTTTTGCAACTTTAATTAAGAACAAATTAAAATTTTCAATGAGGGAGGGGGGGTTGAGAAGATACCTTTTCGTACACATCAATGTGGTTTTTACTGCAAACTGATACACAGCGCCATTGTCGATCTCTAAATCTATTGGGCATCTGTCCACACTGTGTCCGTTAACAAGGTGCCCTAGAGGCACCATTAATTGACAGACATTTTTTCAGTATATTTTCTTCAATTTTCTAGAAATAAGTTGTTAAAAAAATAGTAAAAATATATTGGACGCGCCAGCTAGACTGACGGTAGGGCCCATGTCACCAATGGCATGGGTAACACCCCGCACCATGCTGCGGGGCAATACCGAGCGGGACAAGAAGGACGCACTAGAGCTCGAACTTTATCATTATTCTATGTGGCGACACCGAATATTGCTACTAGTGCTACTGCATTCATTATGTCCGCGACAAGGCCATAGTGTCGCTAGGATGGGCGGTACATGTCACTCAGCTAAAAGGCGACGCCGCTCGTGTCACTCTGCCCACCTACGAGTCTGGTATGTCTGTAAAAAAAATAAAAACCAGGTTATTTCTGTAAAATGGTGGAAAAAAATATGTTGACAATAAATTCTCATTTGGCACACCTAAGGTTCGAGTGCAAGTGGCAGTACAGTTCATCAAGTGGTGACACATTAGCGGCCATGCAGTCATCCGCACATTGCTTGATGGGGACCAACAAAGCTAAGAAGCTGGTACTTACAACAAAAGGACCACAATATAGGTAAAGATTGAAATTATCAGGCAGGATGGGGAAGAACCAGGATAAGCCTATATGGGATATGTAGTGTTTGTGGTACTAGCTTACAAATAGTTCCTACTTTTGATTAATTTTCGAGAAAAGGAGATCATGGACTTAGTAGAATGTATTTGGACCATAAATTTACTTGCAAACTGCCGACAAATTAAACCAAAAGAAGTTATAGGGCCGAATTGATAGAAGGGATGAGTTTAATTTATTAACTTAAAAAAGAAGCACTACGACCTTCACTCCGGATATTAGACATTCCCACATTAATTTGAAAAGAAAAGAAAGATTTTAACCGTTAGAGCCTAGTGGGTTCAAATTATAGCGGTGCAGATCAATCGATATAGTTTAATATAAAACACAATTATATCTATAAATTAAAATAGAAGTTAAGAGTTGTATATCAATTCTAATTCTACTTTTAAACTGTATATATATAAACTATAAATATATGGATGAAAACATAGTGTAATAGCTGTATATGAAATTTATTTTTAGTTTCATATTGAAATCATAATTGCATTTAAATAAATAGAAAATAAGAGTTTTCTATAAAATCCAACTCTAATTTATCTAGCTCCGCGCAAATTTGCATGGGAAATTCAATTCCATTTTTTTTATTTCTCCAAAAAAAATTGTGCTCGGATTTTTTAATATATATCTATGATGTTTTCTCCATATTATATAAGGTTGTTTGTGTAATTCCCCCCTAAAGGGTAGGTGAAAAAGATAGATCATGTAAGGATCACCTTTTGTTCATTATTTTTCTCAACATCACCAATCATGTCACACGAGTGACGTGTAATCCCAGACAAGCTAAGCCCTTTCGCCAATGTTCTTCCTCTGAGGAATAGAATTCTTCCGATGAATCTACTCCTGCTGACTAAAGGAGCAAGAAGTTGTCAGCACTCGGCACTGGGGCCAAGGGAGGGCGAAAAAGAATACCAGATGCTCTCGTTGACATGACCTAACACTCCCAACAATGTGTTTTTCAAAGGTTGGAAGTTGGAACCAAGGGCACAAAAGAATGGGCAATTTGCAATGTTTAAGAATGATACAATCATCAGTAAAAAATGCAGTAATTAACACTACAATCAAAGAGCATGGACACGTAGTAATGAGGACAAATTTTGCAGAGGGTAACCTTCTAGATCGATCATTTAGTTAATTAGTGAGCATCACCTTTCATCCAGTCTACTATGTGCAGACGATTAATATTATTTTTAGCCTTTTTTGCCTCGTCGATTCAGCATGTCCTAATCAGCGTATCTAATCGCACACCACGAATGGATGGTAGGCGCCTTTTTTTTCCACTAGTGCGGCACAACACACAACAGAATGGTGAGCACACATACAAATATGCAACTTTTTGCTTCATGCATGCATGGATTCCCAACTCTCTCTGCAGCCAGCAAAGAGAAAAAAAAAAGGAGAGAGAAAATCGTGATCAAGTGATGCGTGATTAAAAGCTCAGTAAGCTACTAGCTAGCTAGCTAAGCTAGTCAACAGTGTCGTCACTTTAATTTAGTGTAAAGTCTTTCTTTCTCTGTCTAGTTCTCTGCAGATAGTATATTATATTACAACGTACTGCTCCCAATCATGCGTTAATTAGTTAATTTCTTCTCCTCTCGAGTTCTGATTGGTGAGCTGAAGGAACCCTTTGCAAAGAAAGGGGCATGAATGCATGCATAGGCAGCATTTCTCTCTGATGGTGAAGCTGTCACTACTCAATCAAACAGTGTTAGCAATGTACAAACAGGGCATGCACTTGCAAGCACTTTCACTCCCCCAGCAGCTGCAGTGCTAAGCTCCTGGCTTGGTTTGGAGCACAGTCACACATGAACACATGATTGTTTGGAGCTCGTTTCACGCATTCTGTGATGGCGACCTTGTTTGGATATGTTCGATCGTGTGCCTGTGTGAAGGGGGTGTGCTTCTGAAGATTTTGCGAGCACATGGGAGGGGATTGTGACAGGAATGACGAGTTAAATTGATAGCTGCCAGGTATAGGAGAGAGAGGAAGATAGAGAGATATTCAGGGTGTGCATGTGAAGTTCTTGTCCACAGGCTCATTGCCAAGTCACTGTTTTATCTCCCTTCCATTGGGTGTATAGATTTTGGTGCACCCTGAACAATCTTCAACAAGCTGATTTGCGGCAAGATTTTTCAGCGTGATCAATTAATACGACCGACTATTGACAAACGGATTAGATATATCTGAAGATGAGTAGTTTCAGTCTAATCTGCAGTAACTCTGGTGACAGTTACTGACTTCAATTTGCCAGGTATTTGATTCCAGTTTAATTTCTTGGCATACCAATGCTTAAATAATAGTATAACTGAATGCAGTAAAAAAAAAAAGAGTTACAGTTATGCATGGACACTTCAGGCACAATGATAAATTCATAATGGCAGGGAGATCAAAAAGGGGAAAACCGAGGGATGGATGAACACTTGAACAAAACCATGTAAAATAGAGCTCTGAATTGTCAATTCTTGGAGTAGTAGGGTAGAGAGGTAGAGGCAGCAGGGGAGACACCACCACACAACTGTGGGCACCAAGCTACAACAGCACATACTGTCAAGGTCCACTGATGCAAACAATTTGCCTCATCTGACCGACCCAGCCAATGCAAGGACCAGGGACCTCGGCCCCAAGCGTTCCCCCAATCACTGTGGTGATTATATATATTTCCAACTGGCCATTGGGCACCTGCATGCATGCATGCCCCCAACATCTTTCTCCAGTTAGTCACTTTCTTCCTCAGAGTCTGTAGTAGTAGTAGTGGTAGTAGTAGTACTACTCATCAGTAGCTAGCTTAGGCCCTTTGAAGACAACTCTAGGGCTCCCTTCTGAATCTCTCTCTCTCTACATGCAAGCTATAGCACATGCCCCACCCCACAACCCTATCAGGAAAGAACATTTCATTTCATTCCATTCCCCTTCCTATATATCCATCCATGCTAATAAAGCTTGCTACACCAATAATCTCCTCTTCTCACACACCCCCTTTCTTTTCATCTATCTCTGTAGCTTACATGTATATGTATGAAAATGAATATGCTAGTACAGTAGTACTAGCTAGTACCTTATATCTAACCTAGCTATCTCCTAGCTTAATTACATGTATCTATCTCATGATCATGTTGCTCCTACCTTGTCTGTCTCTCACCTCGATCTTGATTTCTCCTGTAATCAAAAGGGGAATTAATCAAAAGGGGAGATGGAAAAATACTAAAGATGAGAAAGGGATGTGTGGTGCATGCAGCAGCTAGCTAGCGAGCAGTGAGATCGAGTTGTGAGAGGGAGATGAGGAGATCGATCGGTCGATGCCCACGGGAATCGCCGGTGCAACAACTTGCCGCCGTGGTAGGCCATCCGGCCGGCCGGGCAGCTAGCTAGCTTGGGCCCATACCCCCGGTCGTCATAAATTATTAAAGCCGACAGCATTTCGCTGCCACTCGCATCCCCCTCGCCACCGACGTGGGCCTCTCTGCCGCCATACACAAAATCACACTCCCCACGCGCCCAAACATACCCACATATATGCGCGCCTGACCGCTTGACGATGTATGCGTATTTTAGGACCGAACGTACGTATTACCGTGATCGACGATCACCGTGTATACTAACATAGCCATCAAAAACAGTATTACTTTTATTAAAAGAGCGGCTAGTGATGTACTAACATTGGTTCGTCGAAAAGCGTATTATTATGAGAGGAAAAAATAGAGTGGGTGGGAAGGATAGGATGGAGGGAGGGGTGGAAGGAGAGAGGGGGTTGTCACAGGAGATCTTGGGAGTTGTTGGTGTGATTCTGGTTGGTTTAACCGGGGGGACCAGGTGGTTAGCTTGGAGTTGAGGGTATCTGGTCCCAAACGGGACGGACGGACGGACGGACCAGTGCAAAGAGATGGACAACTGCTTTGAGCTGTGCGTGTAGCTACCCCAAATACTGGGGACCCCCGGGCCACCCTACGTACAGGTATACGTAGTGGGGCGTATTCATACGTATGTGTATGTACATAGTGTATTTTCCTGTGTGGTTGTAACAAGTACTACTCTGGGATTTTTTTTTCCGTGTCAGAAAAATATACGTGTATGTGTATTGTGTAGTGAAGGGTTTGTGCATGTGCCAAAAACTTGTGTAGATGGTGTGTTTGGATTTTTTTTTTCTGGGCTGTTCGATCGGAAGTGGGCCTGGAATGTTGTAGTGGTGAGTAGCGTTGGGGCCTGTTTTGGCAGCTTTTGTTCAGCATCCCATGCAGGCCCATCTCATCCGCCTCTGCTGCTACTGTTTTTCCTCACTCTTTTTTTTCTAGGGCAGTACCAGTATTGTGTCTATCCTATGTGGAGCAGTTGAGCACCTATACTAGTATTATTAGTACCATGAATTAAAAAAACAGCATATACTATTTTCCTTGACTCCATAATTATGTGCTCTATCTGTTCTAAAATACTAGTCCCTCCGTCCCAAAATATAAACATTTTTAGCTATAAATCTGGACAACAGTGTGTCCAGATTTATAGCCAAAAGTTGTTATATTTTGAGACGGAGGTAGTACATCTGTTCCAAAATAATTGTATTTATACCATTTAAATTTTGTCCTAAATAGGTTTATTTGTAATAAGATGAAATCTATCTAGTTAAATAGATCGAGATATCACGCCTTCTGCGTTTCCATCTTTCCATTCCCCATCTACCTTAACCTAAATTTTATTCTATGCATGTAGGATTGTTGTGGATATTTGTGTGTACTACTAACATATATTTGGAATTTTCTAGAAATACAATTATTTTCGGATGGAGGTAATGTAAGAAAATACTAAGATTAGGTCAAAATGTTTTTTTTACTTTAGTTGTCAAT
The DNA here is from genome assembly GCA_000338895.3 of Oryza meridionalis. NCBI lineage: Eukaryota > Viridiplantae > Streptophyta > Magnoliopsida > Poales > Poaceae > Oryza > Oryza meridionalis. The sequence continues at coordinate 34,234,749 of CM002526.2, read as the reverse complement.
TTTTAAATTTTAAATTGGCTAGATTGTACTTTCCAATCATCTGATTGGCTGTGAAATCATTAAATGATGGTAATCATTAGAATTAGTACAGAAATATTTATATTGTGGTAGAAAATTTGAATACTATAAATCATTATACACCTATTTTGGAACGATGGAGAGTAAGGTAATCGTGGTGTTCATATGCTTCTTCTCTTGATAAGTTTTCGCGAACGCGCAAAAGGATTGCATATTAATATATTAGAAGAAAAGAGTTATAGTTACATAACACAATCAGCCAGACCGGTTTATGCTAGGAGAATGGAGAAAAGGCAAATCTCTTGATAAGTCAAAAACCCATTTTCCCCTAGCCGCTAGAATTTTTTTTTCACCAAGTACTACTACTACTGGTAGTCTAGTACAATTTCTTGAGTTACAGTACAACGTAGGAATTGGAACATAGGAATTGTTCTATTTATACTACGTTGATCTATCTGGTAGTCAGAAAAGATCGAGTGGAAAATAATTAAGGGGAGGGAATCGGTCACTTGGAAGAATGTAGTACGTTCATCGATCCATTTCTATATGTGGTCACCGGGACACTGGTGGATGCTGGAGCTCCTTGTCATTTTGTCAATCACGATGCAATAATAAACGGATCTGATGCCAACAGGATCGTCTGGGAGGGAACGGTTTCCGAGGAAGAGGGCACATACACATACACATAGCGTGATTGTTCTGCACCCGCTGCCAATTCCAAAAACAGACTGCCATCAGCAGCCACAGAGAATCTGTTCGCCGCTACGATTTGTAGCCCTGGCAAAAGCGACCAATCCATGGACTCATGCAGCAGCAGCAGCAGGGCGCGTACGTACTGCTTCGTACTACTGCGCTGCGCCACCAGAGAGAGGCCCCCGGGCTCTCCTTGTCCAGGCTCGCAGCATTCGCTCCCAGCCAACCCAAGATCTACCGATCGATCGATCGGTTTGCTGCGACGACGGCCTCTGCCGCGCTGCGATGCATATGGGAAGTTTTTTTTTCGAAATAAAGCGTCGCGGTTGATCGATCCGAGGCGCTCTGCGCGCCTGCCTGCCACTGCCTCGCGCTCTGCAATGTCGCGGGCTGAAATGCTGATCGATCGGCTAGCAGCTGGGGCGAAGGGAATGCGCGGCTTCCGAGGGCGGCGATCGAGCTGTCAATCTGTCAATGGACAGATGATCTCTGCGACGGCGACCACTTTTGCGCGGGGCCGAGAATAGTACATACTAGTCCAGTATATATTACTCCATTCGTTCCAGAATATAACCACTTTTAAAATATTATCAAGTCAAACTTTTTAAATTTTGACTACCGATAGCAAAATATTAAAAAAAATTAATCATGTAAATTTGATGTTATTATATTTATCATTATGCTAACTATTATAATATTCAATTCTTTTTATTTAAAATATTTTACTTTTGTAGATATTTTTTATCAAAGTGATATCTCGAAAACCGTGTTGAGATTTAAAAATACTTATATCTGAGACGGAGAGAGTACTTCAGTGTTTCTGGTGCCTGCCTTGGGTTGGTTTGTTTGGATGCGTATGTGGATCGGATGGATTTTGATATAGCAGCTGTCTCATTCATGGGCTCATGGCTCTGCTGCCGGCTCTGCTGCTTCTGCATGCAGTTCACTTGTTCTGTTCCTTGACGTACATAGTAGTAGTGGTGATGGTGGTGGTGGTACTCCACTCCACTCCACTGCTCTGTACTGGAATGTGTGCGGATGTTGATTTGCTACTGGAATGTGTGATATGGCGGGAGAGTGAGACAGACGAAAGGAGAGAGGAAGAGCCGGCCGAATTATCGTTTTCATGCATGTGTATATGCATGGTGCTGGTCATGGCATCTAGCAGCAGTGGCCACCTATTGCTCTAACTGATTCCTTAGTTTGTGAACTCAGGGTGTAATAATTTAATTTGTGGAGGATAGAATAATCTATGTAATTCACATCTTTGCTGTTCATCAGGTGACGGTGAAAAATATTTCAGTCACTAGCCCTCGTCTTCCACCTCTAGACGGGAGGCAGTAATAGAAGATAGAAAAGGAGAGGGTGGACTGACCCACGACCATGGCGGTAACCCGAACTGTAGAGAATCTTCGAATTAGCATTTTGGGGTTGAAGGCTGTAAAAGGGGTAGAAAGTGATAAGGGCGGTTTTAGAGGGATGGCCATGATGATGGTAAACAAGCGGTGGGAAGCGAAGGACAGTGCAACGTATCCAGCATGGTGAAGGAGGTGTGCTAGGGTTGATGAAGAGAGGTGCGATGATGGTGGGGTAGCGGCAGCAGAGGAGGAGGGAGAGGCTTGACCGGCGGGTCTTAGTAGCGACATCGATGTAGCAACGTCGAACAGAGAAAGAGGCGCAACATTGCCATGGAGACCGAGTTCATGACTCAGGCGGTGGTATGGCTGATTCACGATCAGAACGATTGGGTTATATTTCTTGAATGAATCTTGAAACGACTGATATTTAGGGAGATTTTAGTTGTCTTATGAATATAGCAAACTCTTTGTATATCCCTTGTATTCATTACTATAAGCTAATATACTACCTCTATCTCAAAAATATGGATTTTATTTATAAAATTATTATATCGGTTTTAATAGTCGGAGAATCTAAATATCCGGTATTATAGTTGATACAAGTAAGTCAATGCGGGCTTATTCCTTAACAGAATCACTCAAACCGAAACATAAGAAAACGGCCCTTTTGTGGCCGGGCCTAAACACAGCAGGCTCAAAAATCGCTGAAATCGCGCTGGGCTCCGTAGTTGAAAATCCCAGCCCGGACTCCGCGTCGATGCTCCTGGCCCAACATGGTAGGGGCCTTCCGGTACATGGCTGGAAAGCACCGCGCGCCAGAGCTCGCGCGCGCATGCGGCGGCCGACAAATCCTCGCGAAATCGCCGTGCGCCGCTGGCCCCGTCCCTGTGCGCGACGATCGATGTGGACTACTGTTCGCTAGCTAGCCGGTTTGCTTAGCACGGAGGGATCGATCGAGGAGATCTGGAGAAAAAGAGGAGATCGAAATCCTGGCACGATCGAGCCAAGTGAAGAGATACGCTGACCTCACCCTCCAACGAGCAGAGGACGAAGAAAAAGCTATAGCTTCTCAGTTGTTTTTAATTGCTGATTCTTTGACGACACAGCACCCCACTCAGCGCGTCCATTTCCACTAGGCATCAGCTCGTCGGCGAAGCAGCAGATCGATGGCGGCCTTCGCCGCCGCTGGCGTCGCGCGCCCCGGCCACCACCTCCCCCTCGTTTTGCCTCCTCTCCCGCAGCCGCCGCCGGCCGCCGCCTCGTTGTCGTTGAACCACCTAGCGGCGCAACGCCGCGCGCGGTACACTCCTCGCCGCCACGTCGTCGTCGTCTCCAGCGCCGGGGGAGGCGGGAGCAGCTCACCGCCCCCCGCGACGCCCGACGGCGACCCCGGCAACTTCGACAAGCACGAGTACCGCCGCAGAATGATCCGCCAAGGCAACTACAACCGCAAGAGCTTCGGCCACAAGGACGAGACCCTCGGCGCCATGAACCTCGAGTACACCAGTAAGCTACTATTACCCATACCTCACGAATTAAACTGATCAATTTTTAGATCAATCAGACAAAACAATCAAGTTCGTCATCGATCGATTGGCGTTTGATGCGCGTGTACTTCGTGAAGGCGAGCTGATCAGCGAGATGAAGAGGAACGGGGGAGAGTACGTGACCATGGACGGGTTGGTGAGGCTGATCCTGGCCGAGGCGCACGGCTTCTGCCTCGGCGTCGACAACGCCGTGCGCCTCGCGTACGACGCGCGCGTCAAGTTTCCCGACCGGCGGCTGTGGCTCACTAACCAGATCATCCACAACCCAACCGTCAGCGAGGTACAACAACCCAGCTACAGAATTTCAGCTTGATTAATTGATCAAACTTGAGCAGGATACGATTAATTATATTGTATACGTTGGATTTACTAGCTGCATGCAGTCGATTCATCTAGCTAACGAACAAGTTAATTCATGCTTAGATTGATTGATTGTGGTTTTTGGATAGATGTTGAGATCTAGGTGCAAGTTGTCTTACCACTTGGTTTAGAATTAGTGTGAAACGTATCAAGGCTATGTACGAAGATAATTTTTTTTCTTTGACGAGTGCTTGTGCTTTTGCTCATGAAGTCCTTCTTTAGACTTTCCCCGGTCCCTCTTTGCTTCATTCGATCTTATGTGTGTGTAAGGTGATTAACAAGAGATGTACAATTACTACCTCGTTAGTTTGGATTTGCAGAGATTGGATGAGATGGGAGTCAAAATCATCCCGGTTGTTTCCGGTGTAAAAGATTTGAGTGTTGTTGAAGATGGCGATGTGGTCATTTTTCCAGCGTTTGGATTTACAGTGGATGAGATGGTCACGCTAAACAGGAAGAACGTGCACATAGTTGACACAACCTGCCCTTTGGTCCTAAAGGTAACTATTTTCATTTCATTGGCTTGTTTTTCTTTTCTTTCCTTTCCTTTTTTCGTGTGGGGGTCTCTATGATTTTTTTTAATATTTTGAGCCCTTTTTATTTTTAAATTTTAAAAATAAACCAATTGAAAATTTATTTCTAAGATCTAAAACTTTTGACCACGCCAGCCAGATTGTCGTGATAAAACAACATTGTCATGCCGGTCTACCTGACGTGACAACGTTGTTTGGCCACGCTACCTTGGCTGGGGTGGCATGATAAAACTGCCACACCCCACTATATGTGGCATGTCAATATTGTTTTGCCACACCAGACGGGATGGCGGGTGGCCAAAAAGTTTATATTTTAAAAATAAGTTTTGGAATTGTTTATTTTAAAATTAAAAATTAAAAATGTTCAATAAATATAAAAAAATGGTCTCTATTTGGCTTTATACCCCCTCCGGGCTGATAATACTTGTCGTTTTAGACAAGGGTGAGATCAAACTTTAAAATATTTTATTATGAATCATTTTAAAAATATTTGTCTTTCAAATATGGTGACTACATGTATAGATTAGTCTTAAAAAGTAATTTAATAAGATCATATATTTGTTAACACTTTTATACATATTATAATGGAAAATAATGGTTAAAGTTGTTTTTTGGAGACCGTGCCCTTGTCCAAAACGATAAATATTATCAACCAGGGAGTACATATTTAGTTATTGAGATCATGTTGTTCTTTGTTTACTAGCGTTCCCTCCATTTCAAGTTACTTACTGTTTTAGGCTTGTCCTAAGTCAAACATTTTATTCTGACTATTATTTTTTATAAAATCATATAGTTTAGCATCACAAGATTTATATTTTTTATTCACCTTGAGAAATACTTTCATAATAATTGTCAAAGATAGACATGTTTAACTTAATTAGTATAAATCTAGAACGGCAAGTAATTTGAAACGGATGGAGTATTAAGTTTGCACCATGCCACTATTATCAGTCTCCTCTTTGGGCTGACATACCATGTAAATATTGAAATCTTAGGTTGTGCACATGACAGAAAGGCATATAAAGGGTAACTACACTACGATTATCCATGGAAAATATGCCCACGAAGAGACTGTTGCAACCGCCTCTTTTGCAGACAAGTACATCATTGTGAAGGACATAACTGAGGTACATTTTTTTAAATTGCAATTCATTTTTATGAAGTTCAAAATAATGATTTTTGTGAAACAGGAACTGTTTTCAGTTGCTAAATATAGGTATTGTATCTCTATGATTATATTGTGATCATTGTTATATATAGGCAAAGTATGTGTGTGATTACATTCTTGAAGGCCAACTTGATGGGTCCAGCTCAACAAAAGAGAAATTCCTTAAGGTAAGGGCTTAGAAGAATCATGCTTTACCGACATGTTAGAATCACCTGATTGTAATATTGGAGACGCTTGCGATTGCAGAAATTCAGAGATGCTATCTCTCCAGGAATTGACCCTGATATTGACTTGGAGAGAGTAGGCGTTGTGAATCAAACAACAATGCTTAAAGGAGAAACTAAAGAAATTGGTGGGTTAATTTGACTTCGATTTTTCGGTCTTATTTTTTAGAAAATGGATTAAACAGGCCTTTACATGCAAAGCGAATGTAAACAACCAATATTTTCAGTCTTATATATAGTCGTAGTCATCCGATCAATTATACTTAAAAGGGATTTGTTAGCTCTTTGCAAATTTACAATCAAACTATGTCTTTTTAGGAATACTCATTGAGCAGACAATGATGAGTAAGTATGGTCTTGATCAGAACAACAAGCAAGAACATTTCGTCAGAGTCGGCACCATTTGCAATGCTACTCAGGTGATCTTTCTTCCCTGTTTGATTTTTGACTCTAGAAAAGATTTTCCCCGGTAATCTCTATTCCACATCTATAATATAACTCGACAATATTGATCACACATATTTTGCCTCGGAAAATCAGGAAAGGCAGGATGCGATGTACAAATTGGTGGAGAAGGAAGTTGACCTCATACTTGTCGTCGGAGGATGGAACTCCAGTAACACCTCCCATTTGCAAGAAATTGGAGAACTCAGTGGCATTCCTTCCTACTGGGTCGATGGTGAGCAGAGGATTGGGCCAGGGAACAAGATCAGCTACAAACAAAAGGTTTGCTTCCTTAACACATCTGATACATTTATCTCTCATGCTTATAATTCATGATGTACTTAGGTCTTGGGTGTTGTATATAGGTGTTTTGGTTGCTTTGGTGTTTTCAAGTGTTCAATGTAGCTATGGGGAATGATATTGAGGTGCCTGTAGAATGGTGTTTTCAGTGTGTAACTCTTTCATGGTTGATGTGTATCTCTTCTTGATCAATGAAACGAGGCAGAACTTTTGCCTTTGTTTCAAAAAGGTAATTCATGATATACTTCTTCTGTAAAATGGAAGATAACTATACTGTGAGTCTATTAAAGATGAGAATGGATGTGTTTATGTTATTTACTGAATGTGTGCAATTGCATGGCAGAATGGTGAACTTGTTGAGAAAGACAAATGGTTACCCCATGGAGCAATCACAATTGGAGTCACCTCTGGAGCCTCTACTCCAGACAAGGTATATCTATGCATCTAATCCGATTTACACGCTGAATTATTAATAAATATCCCATCAAGTACTACAAATGTTTTGCCCATAAGTGCTCCAGTGCTAGTATAACCATGGTACTAAATCTCTGCACTAAATAATATGACAGGTCGTTGAGGATGTGCTGCAGAAGGTGTTTGAGATAAAGCGTCAGGAGCTTGATGAAGCAATAGAGCAATAGATGAGACACTGTTGCAGGCGCGCAGAGATGAGCAAGCACAAAGAGACATGATATGCTAGTATGGTCATATTCAGATACAGATGAAATAAGATCGGCTGAATGAGAATTTGAGACAGTTCATAACATGAACTATTTGTGCATAATTTGGTGATCTGGGGAAGGCATACTGATAACTTTGAGTTGCAGGGCGAACTATGAATCTAATCAGGAGCGGAGGAAGTACAAGTAAATAGCATCATAGTAATCAATTAGAACGTTTCTTGTTGCTGTTGCTGTTGCTATGTTACTTCCGGGATGAGGATGCAAGCAAATCCCGGCCCATCCACGTTTGCGGGCTGGGAATTCGGCCCATCTAAATAAGGCCTTAGTTGGGTGTGGCCTATGGGCTCTGATGGGCTACGATTTGCTTTAACCACAGGAGACAAAACTAAGGCGATTTTGCTATATATTTATCGATAAATTTTCTTCCAAAAATTTGACAGATGTAATTACAGTACAATCGTAGTGTAATTACACTGTAACTTGCATGTAATTACACTGTAACTATAGTGTAACTTGTATGTAACTTTCAAAAATCTCTACGTAATATGTTATTTCGGTAAAATAGAGGTTGTGGGAATAAATCCTTACACATATGTGTGTGCTGTGATTTTATTTTTCTTCCTCACCAAAACAAATCCTGTAATAGATCTAAAGATTCAAAATTACATGAAACTTATATACAAGTTACACTGTAGTTACGTGCAAGTTACAGTGTAATTACATATAAGTTACAGTGTAATTACACTACGATTGTATTATAATTACATTTATCAAATTTTTAGGAGAAAATTTGTCGACAAATGTATAGAAGGTCCCGTAAGAAATATCGTTGACTACCGGTAACACATGTTAGAGACCAAAACTGATTTTCTACACGATTTGAGAAACCGAAATACTAATTTGGATGTACTTTGACATCGAGTTTCTCATGCTTAATTGTAGTACTAGGCACGAATGGACGGATCGGTGTGAATCTGTCGCGTACAGCTGAAGCACAAAGGTCAAAATCACGAAGCATTCGGTTTCAGAGAGTGTGCGTATATTTTTAATTTTTTTCTATGCATGCGTAACGCCGTCCGTTTCACGTGTTTGGGTCGATTTCAAAGTCAGGCCACGCTTTCCACGCACATGTAGAGGGCCATCTTCCCATGTAGCGTCACAGTGGATGCAGGCATCAGAAACGTGCAGTGAACCTATTAACGAAACGCATTTATTTCAAGTGGAACACAGCGATTCAAAACAAAGCGTCCGATTTTCACAGCGATCAAACTGGTTTCTATAAAAAAATCTAGTACAAATTAATCCGTACCGCATCCCAAATAACGCATTGAGAAATCGTGGTTCGGTGACAGAAGATGGCAAACCGATGAGATGATTTTTAACGCTCATTCTTACATCGATCATGGCATCATCAACCAACAACGGCCTCCAGAAATATGTTTTTTTTTTTAACTTTTAAGCCCCGACCGAGTGAGTGCTCTACGTATCACCCGGCAATCGATTAGCCGCCGGGCCATCTCTCTTTCACCGCCCATTCACGCACACTCAAAGCACACAAAAATTCAGAAGAGAGATTTAGAAGAGCACACAAAAATTCAGGCTGGTAAAAAAGAAAGACGAGAGATTGTGGCGCTGTGCCTGCGCGTTGGGTGCCGAAGGGCGCTGGGGTCCTCAGAATTTCGCGCGGTCAGAAAAACGTGGCTGGATTGTTCCGGAAATTTTCTGCTCCCGGCGCGCTGACCGTCGCCTAGTCTGGGCCGTCCGGCTTGCTTTGCTAGTGACAGGAATATGCCTCCCCTACCACGGAGCCCCCGGCGTTTTGGCAGTTGCAAAATTCTCATCCAGCCCCTGCTATTATGCAAAAATAACTGCAAAAAAATTGTTATAATGTATTCCCTTTGTTCCTAAATAAAGTATTTCTGAAATTCTAATAACATAGGAATGTAAGTACTTTCAGTCATTCAGATGCTTAGGATGGAAATTCAAGCAATTCAAAATTTGAGAAATAATGTGGCAACTGCCAAGGAAATTTATCACAATATCTTTAATCTTTGCTAAAAATGACTAGAAATGATTATACCCCCTTCGTCCCACTATCTAGGTTTTTAAGGATTCAAAAATTATAACATAGTAGTGTATGTATTTCTGCGATGTTACTCCTTCCATCCCATAATACAAAGGATTTTACGAGAAATGCCTAGGGATTTTCCGGCTAGCTCCACAAGTTGGTGGGCTAGACAACTTGGGTTCAAAACCTCGCCCCTTCTAATTATTTGATATTAGGTCCTTCCCTAATATTCTAGGTTTTTTTATACAAAGGATTTTACACATTTTAGTACTACAAATCTGATCAGGCAGCAATGTCTAGATTCATATTAGATATGTCACGTTCCTCTAAAATCTCGTATATTTTAGGACGGAGGGAGTAGTTCAAATACATGGAAATCAATGCATTTTCAGCCAGTTAGGTCATGTTTAGATTCCAACTTTTTTGTTCAAACTTCCAACTTTTCCGTCACATCGTTCCAATTTCTTCAAACTTCCAATTTTAGTGTGGAACTAAATACAGCCTTAGGTGCTTGGAGAAGAATCTAAGCAATTCAAAATTCAACAACTAACATGACGGAAAAGAAATATTTTCTCATAACATTATTATTTGCTGAACGATCTAGAAATACTTACATACTACTTCAGTCCAAAATAAACCAACCTCGTACGGGACGTAGGTTAAGTTTATTTTGGGACGGATGGAATACAGTAATATCGATATAAGTGGAGGGTGTGTCCTGTAAAAACAACAATTTGAGGCCACAGGGATAAGAGTGGCCGAGCGTGGGGAGATCCCAACTCCGAATTCGACGCACCCACACCCATCCACTCCAGAGCTCCCCGCGGCACTTGGCACCACCACCGGCATCCGGCGGCGCGGGCGGCGATGGCGACCATCACCACGCAGCTCCGGTCGGCCCTCCTCTCGCCGGCGGCCTCGCCGAGCCGCCGTGCCAGGCGCGCCCCGTCGTCCGTGCGGTGCGACTCCTCGGCGTCGTCCCCGTCAGCGTCCGCCTCCGCGTCGCTCGACGCCGACTTCGACAAGAAGCAGTTCCGCCACAACCTCACCCGCAGCGACAACTACAACCGCAAGGGCTTCGGCCACAAGAAGGAGACGCTCGAGCTCATGAGCCAGGAGTACACCAGTAGGATTTCCTCACCTTTCCCTTTCTTTTTTTTTTCTCTTCTTGATTGGGGGCTCACCGGCGGCGGCTGCGGCGGCGTCTTCTTGGTCTCAGGCGACGTGATCAAGACGCTCAAGGAGAACGGGAACCAGCACACGTGGGGCCCCGTGACGGTGAAGCTGGCGGAGGCGTACGGCTTCTGCTGGGGCGTCGAGCGCGCCGTGCAGATCGCCTACGAGGCGCGCAAGCAGTTCCCCGAGGATCGCATCTGGCTCACCAACGAGATCATCCACAACCCCACCGTCAACAAGGTGATAATGAAATCCTCCCCTATCGATTTCGTTTGATTCAGGCGTCGACTCGCCTCCATGTGCACCTCGTTTGGGTGTGGGGGATGAATTTTGTGGCTTTTCCCCCTTCGTGAATGGCCGCCTCCTTCCACGAACTGAGTTTGTTGCGTATGAGGGGATAGATTAGCGTCTGCGTGTGCGTGGTAAAATGATCTCTTTGGTGCAAATGAGATTTGGAGTAAAATGATCTCTTTAGCAATTTATAATTGAGAAAGTGTTCACAGTGAAGAGTTGCCACCAGATTCTGCGTTTTAGACTTTTACCCCCTTGATTACCCAATTAACTAGTTTCTTTTTATCTGGTGCTTAAGAATATTCAATCATCTGTGCTTCGCAAGACAACAGACACATGTTGTGTTCTTCTGTGGATGTCTGCCTGGGGGCTCTGGAATTGGAAGTGACTTGAATTCGACTCTTGCTATTGTGTTTGCAGCGATTGGAGGACATGGGCGTCCAAAACATTCCTGTTGACGCAGGTATTAAGGATTTCGATGTTGTCGAGCAAGGGGATGTTGTCGTATTGCCTGCATTTGGAGCGGCCGTGGAGGAGATGTACACGCTGAATGAGAAGAAGGTGCAGATAGTCGATACAACGTGCCCTTGGGTTTCAAAGGTGAGTTTCCCTTTTGAAGATCACCTAATCCTTTCTATGTCACTCTGAGATTATCAGAAATTAAAGGTATATCTGGTTGATGAAATCCACTACTATATATAGGTGTGGAACATGGTTGAAAAGCACAAGAAGGGTGACTACACTTCTATTATTCATGGGAAATACTCCCATGAAGAAACTGTTGCCACTGCTTCTTTTGCAGGGACATATATCATTGTTAAGAACATAGCAGAGGTACATTTGATGCATTTGTTTTTTTCCTATTGCATTGACTTTCATGTTGAATACATTATTTGGCTCAAATAACGAAATATTATCAATTGTAACAGGCTAGCTATGTATGTGATTATATACTTGGTGGCCAACTTGATGGTTCTAGCTCCACAAAAGAGGAGTTCCTTGAGGTAAAGCCTTTCTTGAATCATCTTTTTTTTTTTTGCCCTGTCATGTTGAAAATAAATGCCAATGTCTAATCGAATGTTTTATCAACAACTGCAGAAATTCAAAAATGCTGTTTCTCCAGGATTTGATCCTGATGTTGACTTAGTGAAAGTTGGCATTGCCAATCAAACAACAATGCTTAAAGGAGAAACTGAAGAAATTGGTTCGTATGCTAGCAGTTGCTAATTGCTATTAGCTTCATGCCTGTTAGTTTGTGTTATTATATACAGTACAATTTGGTTTTAAATATCAAATTTGACTATAATGCTGTATAACTAACAGGGAAGCTTGTTGAGAAGACAATGATGCGTAGGTTTGGAGTTGAGAATGTCAATGACCACTTCATTGCCTTCAACACTATCTGTGATGCCACACAGGTAAACTTCGTTGTACTATTAAGTCATCTATGGCTCCATTGTAATCTGCATAAGTAACCTTGTTCGAGCATATTCCTACAAACTTTGTGGTTTTTTGGATACAATCAGATCATAGTCTATGTGTGGTTCATATATTGGTGACACCCTTCCCCTTCATATATCAGGAAAGACAAGATGCAATGTACCAGCTAGTGAAGGAGAAAGTTGATCTTATTCTGGTTGTTGGAGGATGGAACTCCAGTAACACCTCTCATTTGCAAGAAATTGGAGAACTCAGTGGAATTCCGTCTTACTGGATTGACAGTGAACAAAGGATTGGACCTGGAAACAAGATCAGCTACAAGTTAAATGTATGTTCTAATACTCATTATCTCATCAAGAATATTCTTTTTTTTCTTCAAAAAATGTTAGTGAATATTACGAAAGAATAATGTAGATTTTTTTCTGGTAACTAATAAGCAGAATTCTGACAAAATAAACAGAAACAACAATTGAAATAGTATAGTCTTATCACTGAAATTTGAATCATTTTAACAGCATGGCGAGCTTGTCGAGAAAGAGAACTGGTTACCAGAAGGCCCTATCACAATCGGAGTTACTTCTGGCGCCTCAACTCCGGACAAGGTAATACAGCTACCTGGATTATGTTTTTCTTTTGTACGAAGCCTGTTTGTCTTCTGCACATATTTCTGCACAGTGGTCACTGGATAAAACTCAAAATGCATAACATTCCTTCTTATGCAGGTTGTTGAGGATGCGTTACAGAAGGTGTTTGAGATCAAGCGCCAGGAAGTTTTGCAGGCCGCGTAAATTTTCATCAGGTTTGGTCACGGTAGCTGATGGCTTGGCGAAGGTTAATAGAACCATTGCACAAGTGATGTCTGTACAGTAGTGAAGAATGCTACGCTTTTAGGAGCGCATACTATGGGGGCAAATGTTGTAATGAATCATCACACGAAGAACAGTTGTTGTATCGGCTGTTATAACTTTCTGACCCCCTCAAATAACGCTGCAGAAGTATCTTTCTTCAGTATAAATATCACCCAATTTGTTAGCTAGTACTATTTGATAGAGCTCAAATGCAGGAATCCCTGTATATATAGCAAGTACAAGAAATGCAGGGTTCCCTGTGTATAACAAAGTTCAGAACCAATCTTGGTATGCCACAAATGTTGTTATAAAATTCCGTTTCTCTCTGCAACTTTCATACTGTAGTAGTATTGTTCTTCAGCTTTTGAAACCCCCCCCCCCCCCCCAAAAAAAAAAAGAGTAAATTTCACAAAACTACAGATACTTTGGTCAAATTATCACAAAACTACAGATTTAAGAAGATGTATCACAAAACTATAGATTTACCACTAAATTTCTCAGAGAACTACAGATTTAAGATAGGGTATCGCAAAACTATAGATTTAGTAACAAAATTATCACAAAACTACAGGTTTAGTGTCAATTCAATCACAAAACTTAGACGTTTATAACTCAAATATAACACTAGTGCTAATGATTTAAACTCCAATATATGTAGTTTTGTGATAACTTTGTTACTAAATCTATAGTTTTGCGATACTCAACCTTAAATATGTAGTTCTCTGAGAACTTTAGTGTTAAATATATAGTTTTGTGAAACATTTCCTTAAATCTGTAGTTTTGTGATAATTTGATCAAAGTATTTGTAGTTTTGTGAAATTTACTTAAAAAAAAAAATCAGTAGTAGTAGCTGTTAGCTCACAACCATTCTGTGTGTGTGTGTCGCCTCACGCCCATGACTTGACACACTGGGAGTGCGGCGGCCACCTGAGCACCGGCGACGCGCCGTCGCCGTCGAGCCGCCGCCGCGCCGCGGCGAGGACGGCGGCGAGGTCGGCGACCTTGGCGCGCATGGTCCGGCAGCAGTTGGCGTGCACGGTGGCGACCTCGCGGGCGTCGCGGCTGTCCTGGCAGAAGCCGCTGAAGCGCGCCGTGTCGAGGACGCGGGCGCGGACGCCGAGGCGGCGGAGCGCGCCGCGGCGCTTCATGTCGTTGAGCACGTCCTGCTCCTTCATCCCCGGGGAGCGGTCCCGCGCCGCGTGCCACTCGTCGAACAGCGCCGCCGTGCGGTTGTTGGAGGCCACGAAGAAGAAGCCGGTGTTGAGCTCGTTGCCGGCGACGTCGTCGGGGCGCCCGTTGAACTGGTCGGAGCTGATCAGGAGGTCCTCCTCCGCCCTGTACTCCAGCCTCGGCAACGGGTTCCTCAGCCACATCACATCCAAATCCTTGCATATTTAACCAATCACAATTAAGCTAAACATCGTACTATACAAAATGAAATCATGTATGGAGTATCACTCTTGAATGCATGAGCAAGGATACAATCTTGCTATTAGTCGGTTGCCTGATTTATTTTGATTTTTCAATCGATTAAACTCGCCTAATAATGTGTAAACAAAACTTCAATTGTTATTGATCAGTTGCATAATATTTTGTTATTTTGTTATTAGTTAACTAAATTGTACTATAAGTTAATATATGTTTGATCCATTCATTGATTAACTATTAAGGCAAAGTTTGTACGCGTGTATTATGCATGAAACCGAGAGAAGAGTAGCGTACGGTGAAGATGAAGCTGTAGCCGAGCTTGAGGACGTCGCCGAGGAGGCGAATGCGTCGCCACATCATGCGTATGAAGCCGTCGGACATGTAGAGCTGCTCCGACGAGAGGTCGTCGGCGCCGTCCTGCGCCGCCGGGAGCTGGTAGCACCGGACGCCGTCGAGGTGCCTGCAGCGGAGGAAGGCCGGCCGGTCCATGGCGACGAGGAGGACGTGGCCGATGAGCTGCCCGGTGCCCTCCCCTTCCCTCATGCTCCGGAGGAAGAGGTCGAGCAGGCCGCCGTCCTCGTCGGCGTACGCCCTGTTCAGCACGCTCACGATCAGAGTCCCGTTCGCGTACGCCGCCCCGCGCACCGCTGCCTCCAGATCGTCGTCGCCGGCGTCGACCTGTTTCGGCCATCAACGTGACAATGTCCCAAGAAGTAGTGAGTTAGTGCTCATGCTAATCACTTCACGGCGACTGATTGGTGAGGTTGTTAGTGTATTACCGATGAACGACGACGGCGCCTCACGCTGAAGAACTCCTCCTCCGTGTCGCCGTCGCCGGCGGCCGGAGAAGATAGAAGGTACGTGCCGACGATGACGAGGAGGCAGATGGCGACGACGGCTATGGCGCGGCCCAATGCGCAGTGCTGCCGCAGACCAGCCGGCGCCGACATGGCTGCTGGATATCGAGTCGGTCGCACTCCTCAGTGTTGGAGGGAAGCCTTTGGCTCTATTGCTATGGAGAATTGTGAGGTTGGAGCCGAGAGCCAAGCGGGATCGTATGAGTAGCGGGTTTGTTAGTTCATTACTTCAGTTATGATTTCAAAAACCAGAAGGACATACGCGTGTATGTGCTCATGTGGATATTGAGGTAAACCTACCAACCTCTATGTTACAACTTGCAAGCCTGGTTTGAAACATGTGCAATTTATAGAACTCCACAGAAACAGTTTGTTTTCTCCCAGTAACAGAAGATCCACTCAGTGCCTATACGCAATGGGATTAGTAGCATCATTGTCATACACCCAATCCCATTCTGAAACTTCAATTGACAAGAAAAGATTGCACTGCTGCGTTAATACCATTACCAGGAATGGACGAATACGAACAACATAGCCTCGGCTGAACACACAAGACAACATAGGGGGCTCTCATTGAGATGCTGTTTGTTAATGATGGGTCATGGGATTACAACACACATTACACTTTACATTCCTCCGCTAACTCTGACGCGACAAAAAAAAAAAGGTAAAAAAGAAATCTACCGCCCGCCTCCAGCTTCTCACTCCACCCTCCTTCCAGTCAGACTAACTTCCTAAACACAGAGAGCCCGCTCCAACACTGCTTATACACCAGGCACCCATCTTCAGGTGCCCAGGTGAAATGGGCCACTACTTCCCGTATCCTACAATTGGAAAGTGGTGGCCAAAAAGAAAAGAGAAAATGAATATGGATAGGACATCGCCAATTATACTTTACACAATCTCCGAGCCGCAGACGGAGATATCAGAGGGAAGAAACGCCCGGGGAAGTTATAGTCATTAGCCAGAAAGACTTCTTCTCGCCATATCCTGTGCACGGAACACCCTTTTCCTCTTCTTCCCTCTTGCTAAACAGGGTCTGGTCCGAGCAATCAAGACCCGCCCCACATGCTGTATTGTACAACTCACATGCAGAGTAGCATACCCGAAGCCGGTTATCCCCATCTTCGTCGCACCTTTGAATCGAGATCTGAAGAAAGAAATTTAGGAAGGTATTATTACTTCTCCACAAATTATTGCTCTCAACAGTAAAACAAGATGAATCCGTATGGATATATAGAGATAATGAGGGCATTGACAAAAAGACAATTGGCTTAAATATCACTAGTATTTGGGGTAAGTAAACTAGACAAATCTCCTGCTCAGTGAAATGGGGCTAGATGATCTTATACTCGATGCAGAATTTTCAGTGTTTATTTCTGAAAATGCAATCGTGTTATAACAGGCAATGGAGATCTGTGACATTGAACTTGGAGGATTCCTTTCACTATGTTCTAACAAAATAATACATGCTTCTTTCTTGTATATATGTATATTTGCTTCAAGTAAGCTGTGCTCTTAATATACTATGCATGTTTAAAGGCAAAAACAGCATTGCGGACAAACAAAACCTCATAACGTGTATGCAAGCTGAAGATAGAACATCTAAAGATCAGAACGAGTTCGCAATATATATAAATATTTGAGAAATGGTTGAAGCAGGCCATACCCAGCAGGCCAACCGCTTTGCAGCTGCTGCACAGTTGGCATTGTTAAAGAAGTTAAGGAAGGTCCGCCCACTTGGCATCAACCTATTGTAATTTGGCACAAGAACCACTGCTTCAAGCTGTTGTAGAATACTGAGTTCACTTGGTGCACAATGCTGCCCGTCAGCATCCCTAACCAGTACATCATGGCACATTGACAAGCTGGGCAATATTGCAGAACCTTTCTGACAAGTGTAGCCTGCATAATCTGAACAGCGGAATTCACATTTACCATTATCACAGACTCCTCCGTGCAAACTACATTGCTCATCACAAACCGCTGCATTAAAAAAGAAACATGACATTAGTTTTAGCAATCATCAATTCTGAAACATATAATAAATTGTAAGGCGTTCAAGGCTCCAACATAATAAAACTCAATTGCAAGTTTTAAGTGCTCAAATCTGATCATGTATGGCAAAGCACATTTTCATGAGAAATTCAAATGCATTAAAACCTAGTGTGACTAGTTTTCACGAATCAAACACAAAGAAAATTAGTGAGTTCATCTTCATGTTTTTAACAGAAAACTTCAGTATTCATTAAGTTCACCTGTTGAGCAGTCAATCCCAGTCCATCCACTTTCACATTCACAGATCCCATTGGCTTTGCATATACCATGACCTGTGCACTTGGCTGGGCAAGATCCTGTACACCAAACCAATGGTAGTCAGTGAGACCAAACTATAACAGAATGGATACTTCAGCATATCAGAAAAGCAATCCAGCCAATTTTGAAGGGGCCCACCAAGGGCTACAAAAATCCATTGTCCTCTTCACTCAATTGAAGCTCCACAAGAACCAACGGATTGTTCATAATATTGATAAATGTATATATATGAAGCATACAATTATAAACTACTACTTTCAAAAGGATGCTTGACCACTTCTCTAAAAATATTCCACTTCAATATCCAGCTTATCCATAAATCTTTTGAAATACAAGATTGGAAAACCTGTGCGGAGAAGGCTTAACAGATGGAGAAGAAAAAAGTTGGATGAAAACGGAAGGATAGCATAGACATAGAACTCACTTCTGCTACAGTCGTGGCCATGAAATCCAGGGAAGCAATGGCAGGTTCCATCAACGCAATCACCATTAAAACTGCAAGACTTGGGACACTGGCCACTTACTGGAACTGGCACGGTGTTACACAACTCGTGATATGCCGGGCAAATCAACTCCCCTTCAGCAACGAAATTTACTCAAGTAAGAAACAAAAGAAGAGAGTTCTGATATAATACACATCAAATAACAAGACTCACCATTGAACCCTGGGAACTGAACAGGTCCACCAGTTTGCGGACATGACTTCCAGATCCCATCAACGGCAACCTAAACATCAATAATTTTTTTGAACACCACAAATGGCAAAGTTTAGCCAGAGCTGAGCAGAATTTCTGAACCAAAATAGAAGATGATGCATGAGGTTACTTGGACAAATCTGATGCAGCCAATATAGACACAAACAGCATAAGCATGTAGCTCAAAAAGAATATAAAACAACTAAGACAGTTGAAAGAACCAAATTTATTATTTAATACATCTGGCGAGAGATATAATGACTGTGGTTTCAATGGTTTTGTTCTTAAATATAAGGTTTGCATGCATGTTTAATGGTTTTTCGGACTTTTTCCTACTATGCCCCTATTTGTTATTTCTGTGATTATTATAAATATACCTCCTCAGATCACACTTTTGAAACCGGCCATCAGTGACTTCTAAATATTTAATTAAAAACCATACAAATTGCTATCTGTAGATTTGCCATGATAAGTACTTTCATAATCCCATAAATTTATAAGATTTTATAAAAGTAATTTAATATAAAATTGTGGTCAAAGGGCACACCTCAACGACCATGAAAAGTCAAGCGTCAACCATCAAGTACCCTTTTACTGGAGGGAGTATGCATTTATTCATGACCGCCAAAAAAAAGCAATTTATTTTATCTTACAAGACAATACGAATGCCATCAAGTCATTTTCTCTGGCGTTCCCATTTTCACCACCAACTTACTCATGCAAAATCAAAATTCAACAAAATATTTTCTCGATAAAGAGAGTAATCACCAAAAAATTAAAATACTTTGTTAAAAGCTCATAGTGAAAAGGGCGAATGGGCTAGAAATTCTCATTCCTCTAACAAGGTTTGGTGGGCTTCAGATCATGTATGGTTACTCTTGAGAAAAAAGATACGACTGATAAACTAAGGAAGAAGGGAGTGGTACTAACCTCTAAGGAGTTATTTGTGCAGCGATGCTGATAACAGCCATTTCCTTGTGTCATAGATCCGCGAACAAACCCAGTTCGCACTAGAGTTGAGGCCATACACCTGCTCATTAGTGAAGCAAAACTTCCATCACGAATTAAAACTGTAAACTGATATGTAGTAAAACAAGTATGATAGAACTTATTGTCTGCAGTCTCACCTTGAGTTGCTTCCCCGCACTTCACCTAACATTCTGTCAGGTGCTCGTGCACTATTTACATCAGTGCACGAACCATCTGAATAAGCAACATAATATGTACAGTAATCTGCTAACGAAGACTGGCCACCTACATGCATAGAATTCAGTTCCACATAGGTGAGCACTTTAGTACTATTTGCTGAAATAAGAAACCAATCAAGGGTACTCAAGAAGAGAATAAGAAAAGATGAGGGCTCTTGTGGAATATGAGAACTTGATAGGAAACTCCCAGGAAGACTCATTTGATTAACTCCAGAGACAGTTGACAGTTCCAAAAGTGATCCCATCTAGAGCTCAGTCAGATCACCTCTAACAAGGTAATCCAACCTGCTTGTGACTGGGTAATCTTTAGGCAAACAGTAGCAAAAGACAAAAGAAACTTTCTACACTTATTTTTGTTCCTTTTCTAGGAGTTGTTCCATGCGTGTGAACAGGGGATATCCTATATTAACAACTGGGCATTATGTGCAAATAAGCAATATTATTCATTTCACCTTCCCCTTAATTTACACCACCCGCCTTGATCTACAAGCCAACCCACTAGGGATCAAATGGAAATGGTCAAAACAGAAAGATGATCCACTTAAAATTCCAAATATCATTTCAGCACTCTGTCAAATGTTACTAACAATAAAATCAAACTAAATCATCACATATTGTATCATAACCATACCTTTATTAGCTTGAGGGAAATATTGAGCCCATTTGGGCAGGTCCCCACTATAGCTTACTATAGGGCAGTAACCTTCTGCCTCCCTATTATATGTGCATCCTGATAACTGAGTTGTGTTGCAGCGGTATGCCCCTTTCCATAAATTGCAGGGAGAGATAACAAACTCTGTTCCCTGATTGCGACCCCAATCTAAATGCTCAGCCATGCTATAATTAGCTTGATACCACCCGCTGTCCTCCAGTAATGCTAAAGTCATCTTTGACACCACTGATCTTGTATCCACTGACCCAGTCATGATCTCATTCATTAAGAGCCTTTTCTCCCAATGTGAACCTGTAAATATGGCAAATCTCAGTAGGGAGGGAAGAAACACACAGTTATTCTTGAACCTTTATGATGCCAACAGTACAAATATAAAATTATATGGGTGTACCTGATGTACCTCTGCCTCCTCCATCTTCCAGTTCCAACCCAGTGAAGTTTTGGGAAAACGCCTAGCACAACCAACAAATCGATCAATTTAAATGAATACTTTTTCTCAAAGTAAAAGTTAAGAAATGACTAACAGATGTAAGAAAGCTCCAGTATCTTTAGTTACAACTTACTCCATAATGATGCCTAGAGTGCATGACAACCCGTGGAAGGACAACCCGTGTGACCATTCTTCCAAGCTTTTCATCCAAAATTTGAGAAGTTACCTGAAGAAAGACATATGAATACACTCAGATCATCATGTGCAAGGCATGAACTAGAGAGGGCAAGCTTTCAAGCTACCCAACTTACCAATGCAGTAGGCAGATAATAAATTTTGGACTAGAGAAACTGGTTAGTTATCTACTGGTTGAAGAATTGGTGCAGAACAAAAACCATGTTGCATTATCTCCAAAGCTTTTCACTCAAGTTTTGGAGGTATGCCAACTATGCTATTTTGCATAGACCCCCCCCCCCCCCCCTCAAAATGAATAAATAAACTGGATGATATAGCAAACTAGAGCCCATAAAAAGTTATTTGCTTTTAGCACAACGTCTTAAGTAAATAATCCAACTTGGAAAAATATACTAGGACCTCTCGTGGCAACACAACCACTAAACAATAAAGTTGTTGGTTAGACTTGGACACTTGGTTGAGTTTGTAACGTAGTATGTTGTGGGGTTTCATTGATTTGCATCCTCTACATGAAACTGTACTCTCTACACAGCTCGTCAAATTAACCATAAAGGGTATTGGGTTTGAGTTGCCAGCTACAGGTGGATTAGTCAGATGAAGAAAAACCTTTATATGATCTAAAAGAAGGAAGCAGTGGTGGACGTGATCTTCCACCACCATCGCCAACCTAACAAGTGGAGCCATGGTCAGCCTCCTTTTGGGCCTCTCCTCCTCCAGCCATCTTTTATTGCTAGGCGGCCCATATAGCTATGTTTGTTTCTTCTTAGTCTTTCGAGGTAAGGAACATAAGGAGGATACTAAGGAGCAGATTAGTTCTTTGTCATATCCTCCACTTTGAAATACAAGGTGTTATCCAAACAAGGTCTACAAACAACCATGAGTTTTGTAAACTTAGCTAGATTATGAAATATCTATCTAGTTCATTGCAACGCACAAGTATTTAACTAGTTGAACCCAAATTCTACAGAATGGAAAAGAGAACAAGCGAAAAGTTGACAAGAAGGGGGTATAATACAAAACTGAGCACAACTTGTCAAAGTTCAGCCTTGTAAATCCTCAATCATCCAATGGATGCGGGACCACAAGCTATAGAAAATTAGATGAAGTTTATTTATTTCCATTTCAGAGTTACTTCCTTCTAAATTTTGAGCCTTAAGGGCAAGTTTGGCAAATGGGATAGGGAAATGATATCCCACCCATCAAAGGGTAACATTGCCTAGCCCATCCATTCTTATCCTAGCCATCCATTATTCCCGCCTCATTTCATCCTAACCCTTCGCTCCTTCCATTATCCCAATCACACGTCTTACAACCGACTTGTCAAACAGGCCATAAGAGCTTGAAATTGTCTTTCAAGATTAGCTTTCTGTTACTGCACATACTAGTTGACCAAAAAGAATGAGGCCATTAGGGCCTAGAGTTCGCAGTTTTAAGAAATCTAAGGTCGGGACTGCTATGAATATAATTTGTATTGAATAATAGCCCCAAGGAGGCAATAGGAGTTCAAGAGTGCGTATAAGGATCATATTTACGTATTACTATAGAGTAGAATTTATAGTTGAAATGTTGTTCTTCAGGCTTCTGGGGATTGATTTGAGTAGAACACATATAATTCTCCAAATTCACACTCATCTACAAGCACTGTTGTCCGGGTTGATTTCTGAACAGTGGTTGGTTGATTAGATTTTTCATCGATGTGCTGTCTCTTTCCTCAAATTACAAATTAAAATCATCTTTTGTCCAGCTAATTCCAATGTCCCGCTAGGCATGTAGGATTGTAGGCATCAGTAATCGTGCAACTTAATCCCATTTATAAGACTTTTGAAGAGGTATCAAATCCATGCTCTCAACAATCTGAAAGCATCAAGAAATATTCCATTGCACCTTTGGAGTTTATTTGACCACACATGCCAAGATTTGCCACAGTGATATAATTGCCCAATATGGTAACAACAGAAACTTAGGGGCCTTTGTGACTTTGCCTAAAATCAGCATATACATCCAATTGAGTTGCTTCTTTAGAAGCTTTAAATAAAGAAATTGAATCGGCTGAGATTTCAACCATAAAAGGATCAGCTCAGGTTTCGGGCGTTGAATCTCCATGTGAAGGAAAGAAAATATATCATACTAAAGCAATGAGGAAAGACATTGCTAAGTACCTGACTACGCCTCCGTTTCCTTTCATCACGAAAATGTGTGAAGGCATGAGGATCAAAACCTAGAACATGCATGACCTCATGTATCAAGGTGGCTGAAAGTAACGTTTCTGCTTCAGCGGTCAAATGACGGGGGGCCACATTAACATGTCCTAAAGGAAAAAATCACATATGTTAGTTCGAATTAACATTAAAAACACCCCGCACGTGTGATGTTAGTATACAAAGTGTGAGGATTTACACAGACCTGCAATTGCACGGCCCCATTGGTCACGTTCACAGGCCACAGCCCATGCAAGGGTGTTACCTGTTGTTGGTCTAGTTGTTACCAGGAGTACTAAATCAGCATTGGCAACGCCATCTGCAATTTAAGAAAGAAATGTATGAAATAAGTAGCAATTTTTGGATGTATAGACACATATGCTAGTGATGGTAAAGGGATAACACACAAGTTTTGGATGTGTAGACACATCGATTTACATTGGTATATGAGCACATGCCAGAGATATGGCAAGGAGTGGAGACAGGGAGGCATACTGTCCCCATCCTCACGTAGAGTGGCAAGGGAAAAAAATTCCCCCATCCCTCTAATAGAAGAACTCTGGGTTGGCAAGAAAAAGATCCCCATTGCCATCCCTAGTAATAATGGTAAATTACCTTCAATATATGCATGGGGGAGCTGTACACCTCCATCCTGACCACAAGCAGAGTACCCACTGAGCCGAAGGTTCCCTTTGACAGGTTCAACAGCTAAGGCTTTTCTGAACCACTCTACTGTCTGTCCCAGTGCCTGTCCAATGGTCCAATTCAGCATACAAACAAAGATATCAATAACACAACGGACTAGCATTACTATATCTTCCATCACAGTCAAGACTTAAGATCATTGGCAGATCATATTTTCAAGTCATGATGGAGTGCAAACTGAAGTGGCAGGCAGAAACCACAGAAGGCAGAAAAATGAACCTTTCGAAGCCTTTGCTTCTTGTCCTCCCCAGCTATATCCTCAACGGTGCAATTGTACCAGCAATCTCCCACCAATGGTGGGTCTCCATGAGGATCACAGACAGGTGTTCCTGGTGTTGATGGAACAGGAGGTTCCCCGAGCTAACATGAACAAACAACAAACTTAACAATATACTTCGCCAGTGAAGCAGCTGCCAGCACAATCAAAAGCTAAACCTACCTTAACAATGTCACCAACAGTTTTACAGTCCCTGTCAGGTGAATGCCCAACAGCGTCATAGTTGAGATAAATCCGTATTGGCTTTTTGACATTCTTCTGTGAAGCATGCCAAGATGACACCCCCAGCAAGTGTCTTCCTCTTAGCCGTTCCATGTTCTCTCTGCGTTCATGGTAGACTTGAGGCATGACAGAGTACTCCTTCCGCCCGGCTCGTCGCCGCTGATGAAGTATTTCATCATGAATGCAAGAATGGCTAAGGTAAATGTCCTTCTCCCCAACATCCAGGCCTTGAGGAGGCGATGTTTTGCCGTCACGGGAACTCGAGCTGGCTCCTTGAGTCAAGGACAGAATCAAAATAATCTGCAGCATGAGCAAACATGGAATAATCAATTACAGACACCAGCGCAAGTACAGAGTCCTCTAATAGACAACACGGTGACCTAAGAGAATTCGAATATTAGCAAACTGTGAGAGCAAACAGCATGTAATCTACCAGTGCAGTCTAAATTTTGATCAATCTATTTCCATCTGTTTAACTACCGCCAAAATTCCCAAAAATGGAAGGGACAACAACATTCCCTTCCCCAAAAATATCCGAAGCAAAACGGTAAAACCCTACAACACCAGAGCAAGCCGCGAATCTATCGAATCACACTCCATAACCTAAAATGCGCATCAAATTGATACCAAATCCGGCCACGGCAGCCTCAAACCCCGCGAAATTCCCCGACCACTCCGCACGAAATCTGCGAACACAGCCCACTCACCAACCGAACCCCTCCCACCGGATCGAACGAAGCGGCTCACCTGGACGCTCGCGAGCCGAAGCACCCTCCCGCACACGCCTCCGCCGGGCGACGCCCTGTCCTCCATGTACGGCCGCCCGCAGCCCCAGCCCCCCTCGCCGCTTCCATTCACCGCCCCTCGGGCGACGCCCCCGCCGCACCCATCCTCCTCCACCTCACCACCCCCCTACGAATCCACCACCCCCCCCACCTCGCCGTCTCCTCCTTCCCGCCGCGCCGCACCGCCGCCGAGACGGGGACCAGGCTGGCCCCACCACCGCGCACCCACTCGCCTCCGCGCCGCCGGCTCCGGGTCGCCGCAGATCGAGGCAGGATTAGGGTTCCGCGGCGCCGACGAGGAGCAGCCCAACCCCCCGCGAGGAGGAGAGAGAGAGGATGGAGGAGGCGGAGACGCGGGGAGGTGGAGGAGGTGAGGTGTTGAGGTGGAGGCGTAGTGGTGGTGGATTTAGTCGTGAAGGCTACTAGTACCACCACTGAGACGGAGAAGAGAGAAAGAAAGAAAAAAGAAAAGAAAAGAAACGAGATATTATCGATTTTTTTTTTGCATTTTACTATTGCGCCCCACGCCCACGGCCGCTATTAATGCAGGGAAGTGTGAAAGGGGGCGGGGAGTTGGGTGGAAATTACGGGGGAGTGCCATCGCCCCCGCCCCGGCAGTTGGGGCGGAGACGTGGAGCTGTTCTTCCGTAATCCGGTTCCTCCTTTTTGTACCGTTGCGGCCTAACCACAGAGTTTAAAATTCATAAAAGAACGAAATTCGCTCTGATCGGTGATCACTTTTTGAATTAGTAGTCGTAGCCCCCGTTTCTGTTGCCGTCGGCCGCTCCAACCTCCAACCTCCTGCGATTTATTTTATTTATTAAAAAAACCTAAAAGAATATATCGCCCAGCTTTATACTCAATCAATCAAGAAATTAATTACACTAGTTAATTAATAAATTGAGTAGTAATTAATTATTCAACTGATGATGCTGATGATAATCGCGGCAGCTGTCGAGGAGGACGCGAGAGAGGCGTACTTGCGTACGTAGCCGCGTGCTTCGCTTGAGGGCTTCTTCACCTTTCCAGCATCGCACGATCCACCATTCCGCTGGAGTTGTTAACCACTAACACCAGCATAGTATATGTGCATACGAACGGATCGGTGAACGATGCGAAGCGAAACCCCGACTTGTACGATTCTGCGGCTCAACCGAACGTAACGACTCGCTCAACCACTCGCTCGCTCGCGGCAGGGGGAGGGAGGGGTCAAACCGGCTGCTGCCAATTGTCGCCGGCGGGGAGGCCGAGCCGTCACCGGTTCACCACCGAAGGTAAGCTGATGATGATGGGGGAGCATTTTTTTTGCCATTTTCTATGGATCGCAGGTGACCCACGTACTAGTACGAGTAGCGTATGCAGCAGCAGGATCTAGATCTGTGTTGGTTTTGTGATCGATCGATCGATCTCACGTGGCATTATCCAATATCCATCGGCAGCAGGCAGTAAGTAGCAAGAGGGGGGACACTGGTGGTGGTGGACAAGGGCGTCATGAGTGTGAATGCTGCGTGATGATGATTTGTTTGTTACAGTATTCTTTTTTGGGTGGGCATGTGCACAGGTCAAAGTTTGGACGCTGCAGGCGGCCAAACCCAGCGGAGAGTGAGCGAGTCTAGTGTGTGTTTTTGTGTGCTGCGTGTGTTGTTTGGAGAGTGAAGACAGCGACTGGAGGTTTGATGATCGGTGAAGATTTGTTTGAGACGCGTTCTACACTTCTACTAGCTTGCAAGTTTGGAGAACACATGTACAGACGTACTACTGACGTACTCCTTTGTTGTGCATTCAAACGTCTCTGGTAAACAACAACGAGGACAAATTTAACACCGCTATGCAATTTTGGTATATAAAAACAAGGACAAAACCTAACACCGTATATGCAAAAATCGGGATGAAAAAAAGAGGACAAAATCAACACCGTTATTCAACAGTAGGATAGCAAAGTATCAAAACGATTTAGGTAAAAAAAAAGTAAAATGAAATAAAACATATTATGCAACATTGGTATAGCGAATTATCAAAATGAAATCGGTAAAAAAAAACATCGCAAAACATGCAATGTATTAAAATGGAATTGGTAAAAATAAAAAACTTGGTATAGCGAAGTATCAAAATGAAATTGGTAAAAAGAAACATAGCAAAATCAAATTACAAAAATATGCAAAGTTTTAAAATGAATTTGGTAGGAAAAAAGTGTCAATGAAATAAAAAAAAATTATGCAAAAATCAAAGTATCAAAATGAATTTGGTAACATAAAAAAAAGTATGCAAAGTATTAAAATGAAATTGGAAAAAAAAGGGCAAAATCAAATTTAAAAAATTATGCAAAGTTTTAAAATGAAATTAGTAAAAATAAAAAAAAATATAAAGTTTTAAAATGAATTTGGTAGAAAAAAGTGTCAATGAAATAAAAAAATTATGCAAAAATCAAAGTATCAAAATGAATTTGGTAAAATAAAAAAAAGTACGCAAAGTATTAAAATGAAATTGGAAAAAAAAGGGCAAAATCAAATTTAAAAAATTATGCAAAGTTTTAAAATGAAATTAGTAAAAATAAAAAAATATGCAAAGTATAAAATGAAATTTGGTAAAATAAAAAAAGTACGCAAAGTATTAAAATGAAATTAGAAAAAAAAGGGCAAAATCAAATTTAAAAAATTATGCAAAGTTTTAAAATGAAATTAGTAAAAATAAAAAAATATGCAAAGTATAAAATGAAATTTGGTAAAATAAAAAAAAGTACGCAAAGTATTAAAATGAAATTGGAAAAAAAGGGCAAAATAAAATTTAAAAAATTATGCAAAGTTTTAAAATGAAATTAGTAAAAATAAAAAAAATGCAAAGTATAAAATGAAATTGGCAAAAAAAGACAAAATCACATGTCTGAGCCCAGGTTCGAACTGGGGACCTTTAGTGTGTGAGACTAACGTGATGACCAACTACACCACCCAGACATTTTGTTTCAGTCTTATGCGCAAACTTACTTATACAAATTAAAATGGAGTGCTATAAAATTGACCGTGGCAGGCGATGCCACCGACAACTACGACGCCGGCTGTCGAGTGGTGGCGTGGCGAGGCGAACAATGCGGCCGCTTTGCTGCCGCTTCCTCCTTCGCCGCCGGCGACTTCTCGGCGGCGGTGGCGGCTGCAGCATTTTCCAGCTGGTACGAACTACGAAGCAGCCCGGTTGGGTTGAGACTTGAGACTCGCAAACCGAATCCGTTGCCGCCAATCTGTCCCCATCCGGGTCTCTCTCCGCCGCCACAATATGCTCGCGTTGCCGTTGCCCCAAGCCGCTCATCTGCTTTGCGGGCTCATCTAAGATCGGAAGGGCACGGCTTGGCGGCGACGAGCTCCTCCTCCTCCTCTCCTTTCGACTGGACATCGCAAGATCGATTCTACTCCTCTGGTAAGCCTAATCCCCTTCTGATTGTCCCGATTATCCCAAATATTTTGATCGGCTGATTGCTATGTCGGATTCGATCCATTGCGCATATCCGTACTCCTCCATGCCGATGCTACTTGCAAACTTGCTGTTGCCTATCAGGCCAGTGAGCTTCTAGTGTAGATGAAAAGATTGCCTTTTTTTTTTTGTGAGATTGATTGGATAAGAGTTTTTTTTTGGGGGGTAATATAATGGATTGCATTGCTGGCATCCTGACGTGTAGCCTCAGTTGATTTCTTTCCAATTAAAGCAGATGTCTTATATTTGCCAGGATTATTAATGATGTTCATGCATGTTCTAGCTTCTATGTCAAAATAGATTGTTTTTATTAGTGCAATCCAGATTGGTTGATACATAAATTTATCGGTTATGATATGTTAGTGCTCACTCAACATCAAGTATTCTGCATGTTCTACCAGGTTCTACTATATATACTGTACATGCTAACTCATACTTTTTGTTGTTCGCAGAAGTGCGCAAATCATCAGCCACCAATTGACCAAACCAAAATTCAGCAATGGAACAACTAATGGAGGAAATACATGCTTCAGTCTGTCATGTGTCATGGCCCTTCTATAAAAGAAGCTCAAGTTTTTGTAAACACAGTTATACAGCTGTTAACCAAAGGGAGTGAATATGTGACATGAAGGAGACTAGGTGCTGAGCGACACCTCAACGCTGGCTGCTCACACTTGTGGAATCCCCTGAATCAGAAGAAGGTTGAACTGCCATATGTGGAAAAGGACTTGCCCAAAAACTTCAAGTGCCTGCTCTCCTATGAACCTAAATCTCCCCGCTGCGTGGTGCTAATTGTTGATGCTGATGAACCTGTAATTTGGTTTTGCCGCGTTGGAGGGAAGGAATGGACTAGACATGAATATACAATTACTGTTAAAAAATCACCAATTTTATTCCACCATCTACTATATAGAGAGTCCAAGGACGAAAGTGCAGAACACAGTTCTCATGGAGAAACATCGTCAGAGGACATCTTGAATGGAGATGGCAATGGGAAAAGAAGAAGAATATCAAATGAAGTGCATGGACTGCAAATGAGAATCGTCGTTACGAAAGGTAAGATACAGAGCATAGTTGCTATTGATGAGAAGTTCTATTTTGACATATCCGCATCAGAACTTGGAGTTATCAAGTTAAATCCGAATCTGACATTTACCACAATACAACTTAAGACACTGAAAGTTTCACGGAACTGTTGGGAGCTGGCACTCCCACATCTGGTCGTCGAATCCCATGGGAGGCTCCATCTAGTTGTTTATGACCGAAATTGTATACGCAATATGTGCCTCTTCGAGATGGATTTCTCAAGACTTGAATGGTGTTCAGTGGATAGGCTTTATGATCAGGTCTTTTTTGTGGGTAAACTGCATTTCACGGCATCATATTCTGCTCGGGAGCTTGGATTGAAGTAAGGTAATATATATTACCAGGAAGTGGCTAAAACTATGTATGTTTTCTTTCTTGGAGACGAACATAGGTACAGTTCTACTTTCCGCCATGTGTTCACGGATAATCTCCCAGATCCATTGTCGAGCATATACAAAATGCTCACCGAAGCTTATTGTTTCACCATTGGCAACACTTAAGAGAGTTTTTTTGTGTGACTATGTTTAAGCAAACATATAATTTATCTGTAGGGTTTTCTTTTCTAGACTAAAGGTCAGAGACCCGGCTTTTAATTGAAAGCCACATTGACAGTGTTTTCAGCTGGGGATGCCAGCGGACAGGAGGAGAACAGAAACAACAAAATATATCTGTAGGTTTACCAGTCTGATTCTCTATTTAGAATCTTTTTTTCTGAAGCGCAAAATGTAATATATCAATATCTAGACTTATAAAGTCGATTTGTATCAGTTGACATTATGCCGAAACTTCGCCTTTCCATTTGCTTAATATATCTGGCAGGTAAGCTGAAAATATTATCAGCTACTTTTGGCAATTGCACAAAATCAAATCTCCAAACTATGGTACATATAAAATATCTGTCTTCGCGCTCTCTGGTTGTGAATTATTATGTTGAGATCGTCCAGCATTTTTTCTACTGTCTATGAACACACTTGTAATTACAACATTACTGCCAGAGTACCGGCACTACAAAGGATGACCTTCAAGAAAGCATGCTTCTCTGATAAGCAGCACAAGACTGCATAACTAAAGCAATAACCGGAAGAAACCTTCCAGAATTTAGGTACGCATATTATCCTGAGTACCTGACTATTTGTTCTTGTCAAGCCATTCGAGAATTCCTTTCTCCGACTCTGTGAGCTCATCTTCGTTCTTCTGTCTTGCAGGGCCTTCAATCAGACCAAAGTAATCCCTGTAATTCCTCTTATAGTAGTCATCTAGCCTCTGAAATACGAGAAAAGGACAGTAGAATCAGTTGCAACCCCAATCTGCGTCAATACCATTTTTGATGAATTATTTAGGCACAAAAGTGGACAAAGTCTAGAACCTCAAGTATGCTACATATCTGTAACTAGCTTTCATGAGCAACTACTCCAACCATTGATCTATTCACTGGAACATTTATCAAATACCATTCTTAATTATCCTGAAGTTCTTCATATGGACCAATTACTTCAAACTCATCATTGCTATTCCTAGACTAAATGTGCCTAGATTTCTGATTTGTCACTTGAGCCTATAATCTAGTTTTATATATATATATATATAACTTTTAAAGTACCTCATATGTTAACTGGAACTTGTTACTCCTTCCGTTTTAAATTATGTCGTTCTAATGTTTGTCCAAGTCAACATATCTATCTTTGACCATTAAATTTTTGAAATTTGTGTAGTTTAACATCATGTGAGTTATATATTATGAAAGCATTTCTCACGGTGAATCCAAATATATAATAAATCATATGGTGTGCCAAGGAGAAAACCCGAAGGTCGCATACCTCTTTGTCGTTCTTTTCTTTGTTTTCCTTTGATTTCTTCAGATACTCTAATACACCCAAGGAGGAAACTGGATTATCTGATGATCTATCCAAGGTGGACAACCGGGTACCAGAACAATTGCAAACTCGGACCAAATTGGCGCATACCTTGCAGTAGAGCCTTTCTTGATTCACCAGCCTCAGGTATGGCTGCAGTGGAGGTGAGTAAAGTGAGAAGGCCCCTCCTGCTAATGCCGTTCCTCTGATGAGCCAACATGGCCAGTGGCTGGAGATGCCTTGTTGCTGATCGATGAAACGTTGAAGCTGCTGTGAATGGCCTCCTGATTGTGTCCACCAGTTTCCCTTGGGGCTGAGCCATGGTAGTTGGAGTGATCTTTGTTTACTCCCAATTCCTAGTCGCTTCCCACATGAAGCAGATAGATAGCTAAGCTTGATGTGTGGAAGCCAGACCACAGGTTTCTCTGGATTGGATCAGACAGGGATACAACATACAAGTCACACAACTAACTCCAGTACCACTCCGTAGTCCGTACTTAAAAGTCTGAACCTTTGGACCAGCCCATTTGGTACACCAACTGCAATTTGATGTTGCACTTCCAGCATCTGAATTTCTATTTTTGCCTCAGACTTGTGGAGTATGTGGTACACGTTAACTCTAATATTGGACAAGTTTTTTTTTTCTCAAAAATTTACTGTATGACTTCTGATAAACGAAAAATACAGGGTAATATTCTAAGATAAGAAGTCCTCATGTGACTCAATGTCACGTTACTGTACAAAACAGTACAAGTTTGTGTATATAACACAATGGAGCAGAGATGGGCGACGTGCAAGCTTTCATCTATCAAGATAAAGCCCACTTCTCTACCCATGTAATCCTACAATGATCTCGTATCAAAATTACAGGGGGTGCACCTGTTCAACCATACATCAACCAAAACCAAGCACAGTGGGTGCTAACTCTAACAATGGCTCCAACGCACTTGGAGCAAACTTTCGAGCAAACAGGAAGCACATCGTAGAGTTCTGGCCGTTGTATAAACAAGTCCGGCCCTCTTGAACTCTTCTCAGGAATTCCTCTGTGATATCACCCCTTCCAAAGGTGGCTGGATGTGCACCTCCTCTTGACCAATCCACCCAAGTAATACTTCTATTTGCCAGGCTTTGTGGTGCTTCAATTGTAAGCATTGTAGGGAAATAGTGTTCATCAACATAACAATGAGGCCTGCAGAACTCCTTGAATTTTGGGTAATAGAGCGTGTCTCTCACAATTTCGATGGCAAGCTCCCTGTTTACTTCAAACCATTGTGAGCCTTTGCGCCATTGTGTGAGTTCAACCTCCGGGGTCATGTTCCAGTTGTACCTGCCCCGTCCATATGGTCCAGGATCATCGAACGCCATGACAAAGCTTTGGCTTGAATTCTGGAGGTATCGGTATGTAGTGTTGAAATTAAATATAGGAATACATGACTCAGACACAAGGACAAACCACTCATTGGATATATCCAGCAGAGCGTTTGCCAGAAGGCGTCTCTCAGCATCACACATTGTCATCTCACCCCATTCTGCAACCTGTGATCAGCAAACAAATCAAAAAATATGTCAGGCCATATCAACACAAAAAGCTAAATAAATGACTTTTCTGGTGGAACCCTAATAATAGAGCTTAGTGCCTTTCCAGTGGAACACTAATAATAGATACAACTTCATTGGCCCATGCGGTTAACCCATCAAAGACTGGCTAATGTGGCTCTGCTTAGCCCAAAACTCATTCCTATAAGGGCGATAAAAGATAACAGTAACCATGCAAAGACAAAATGATCTTTGCATGTAATCAAGGTACACCAAATATTTTCCTTTTGTGTTTAATCTGACAACCCAGCATAACATATCCATCATGACCAATATCAATGTCACAACCATGACCAGCCATTATGGAAATTAACTCGCAACCTCCCTGATGTTAAAGGAATAAAAAGATAGACTATCATTTCTGTTATAACTTTTGAATCATTGTGGTCAACATCAGGTGATTCTAACATTTCGGTATGGCTTGCTTGTCATCTTCCTATGAAAAGTTTCAACTAAAAAATGATGATTTGCTAGAACAATGTTCTAGATCTGGTTTACTCCAGAAAGACTAGGAATGTAACTCCTAAAGGTGCAGAACTGCAGATACACAGAACCGCAATTAAAATCTATGGAAATAACAGGTCTCAGAAAGTTTTGCTGTCAAGGTAAATGCGCAAACTAGATTGGCATCCTATAGTGGAATCATCAAACATAGTGCCCAACACTTGTGCCGTCTGAGCATGGTAAACAAAGTGAAAAAATTGTTCCATGGCAACAAAGTTGAGTGGCATTGAAGAAACGCCACAAAGTTTGACTGATATTGGATTGATGTCAATGCAATGATGGATGGTTTGTCGCACCTACATGGCACATTTGTCACCCATCTTTGTGACAGAGAAAAATAAAGTACAATGAAGAAAGGTCAACTATCCATTAGATTCACAAGAAGCACTAGACTTCTAGCTTCGGTACTCATTGTTCCCCTTATGCATATGCTTATAAGCCAAAATTTTAAATTTAATTTCGAAGTTGATTTTATGGTTTTCTTCATCGTGGTTTATTTTACAACATTTGCTTTTGTATCACTAAGGACACATGTATAAAAGTTTTACCTACAAATTAATTTTTGTTTGCTAATAAGCGGTACAAATAAGCATAAGGATAAGCGAAACGATGGGTTAGTAAGTGCCACCTTATTTGGTACTATACCGATACTCCTTCCGTTTTAATATGATCCAAAGAAGTGAAACACTGGGATTCACTAACCAATTGTCCAGATCACACGCGAATTGTCTTGTCCAGGAATAGTACAGTACAATACAAGCCTAGTAGTACAATGGGACATGCTTAATGCTAACCTTACTCGGGATTTGGCGGCGGTAGAAGACGGAGTCGGTGGTGAAGTTGGCGCGGTAGGACGGCAGCGCGTGGACGTAGACGGAGTAGAGCCCGTCGTGGCCGCGGAAGAAGCGCTCCCAGAGCGGCGCCAGCGGGAGCGGGCCGCGGGTGAGGAACATGAAGGCCACCTTGGGCACGCGCCGGTACGGGTAGCCGGGGACCCGCGGCACGAACGAGGCGCGCCACAGGAGCTCCCCGTCGGCCATGGCGTGCTCCACGCGGTCCGGCCCCCGCGTCCACCGCTCCAGCCCCTCCGGCGGCGGCGGCGGGGGCGGCGGCGCCTCCGCCGCCCCCCACGCCCCCAGGCACGGGCGGAACAGCGCGGGCGCGGCGGCCGCCAGCGTGTGGCGCGCCATGTACATCCCGGCCGCGGAGAGGCAGACGCCGAGGAGGAGGAAGCCGAGGAACACCTTGAGCATCCCCGTCGGGAACACCCTCCCCTGCGGCAGGGCGGCGGGGCGGGCGTCCTTGACGTCGTCCATGGACGCCACGCGCGACTGCATCGCGGTCGCGGACTAGGGGAAGACGACGAGAGAGGAGGAGGCGGCGGCTGCGGCTGCTCCCAGATTTGAGGGCGCGCGGGGGGGCATCTCTCCGGATCGGGAAGGTGACGAATGGAATCGAGGTGGGCGGCGGGGGGGTGGGTCAGGGGGGGGGGGGGTCAGGCGGGCTCAGATCTGGGGCGCGGGCGGTGGCGGTGGTGGTGGAGTGGACTGGTGGTTGCCTGGTTGGGGTGATGCGGACGCTGCGAAACCGGCCGGTGGTTGTGGTTGTGTGCCGCCACCGCCTCGGGGGGGACGAGTTGTAGCGCCAGTGCGTCACGGGTGGGTGTGGGTGTGTGCCGTAGGGTGGACAGTGGACCCGGTCTACGGAGGCGACCCTGCGAGGGGGAGAGGAGGGTTTCCGCCGGCGCTCTCCCGGGAGAGGAGGAGGACGGGAGAGCGGTGCACGTGGACCGGGTTCGTGGAAGGTGAATGGCCCCCAACTCGTTGGATCTTGATCGAGAATTTGGGGATCCCTAAAAATACTTAATTAGAGTGAAATCTTGACATATGCCTTTTTAAGATAATATCATGACAGTTGCCTAATCCACAATTTAGACCCTATTTGGTAGAGCTCCAACTCTAAAATTCAGCTCTAGAAGTTAGGTCTAGAGTTGAGTTATGGAGTAGCCAAAATCCAGCTACACATTTCTAGTTCATTTTGTGAGAACGCTTCATCTAGCTTTGCTCCCATTTTAGATGAAGCTGAAATTGTTTGGCTAAGCTCCAGCTCCAGGAGAGGTGAAGCTAGAGCTGTGCAAAACAAGGCCTTATTCAGAAAATTCCTTATATGTCATTTAAAGTTTTCCATGTTTCTCTATATGCTATCCAAAATTTGCTATTCTATTATATGACATTGAATTGAAGTTCTCCTTCCCTATGTGCCATTGTCGTTACCTCCGTTACAAA
Organism: Oryza meridionalis; assembly: GCA_000338895.3. NCBI lineage: Eukaryota > Viridiplantae > Streptophyta > Magnoliopsida > Poales > Poaceae > Oryza > Oryza meridionalis. Next base: position 34,198,823 of record CM002526.2, on the reverse strand, counting down.
CCCATGCCGTTAGTGCACAGAAACTTGCTATCCATCTCTAAAATGGCTATCCTACCCTTGTGAGGCCACATATCCACTTCTTTCCTCTATTTTTTCTCACGTACGTCACATGCCCATGGCAATTGGGTAGTCGTCAGACTATGCTGCCGACGTTGACCACTTCATGTGCCAGCAGCTTCGGTGTGATCATTTTGTTTCGTCGTTGCCCGCGATGGTGGCCGATGACTCCATGGCCGATGCCCATGACGACGAGCTTCTGAGGATGCCCTCCGTCGCCGACGTGCGTGATGTCGATGAGCTTAAGGTTCAATTCCCAGCACAGTCTCGACACGCCGATCGTGCCATCTAGCGACCATCACTTTGGGACGCAGAACGACGACACGTGGTGTGTATAGATGTGACATGGATGGTGGAGCTCGATCTGCGCAAGCAACAAGACGTTGCCGCCCCTCGTCGGCTGTGGTCGTCGTCGTGGTACCAGCCTCTAGCTAGCTTGATCCTTTTTATCTCGATTATTAGGGGGTATGGGCAATTTGGTCTTTGTGCAACTAGTTTAACAGCCTATTAACACCACATCGACGGGAGTGGCATATAGGGAAGGAAAATTACAACACGGTGGCATATATGGTAATAGCTAATTTTTGGTGGAATATAAGGAAACTATAGAATCTTGAGTGGCATATAGGGAATTTTCTCCTTTATTCATATGTTTGAATTCTTTCTATAGAGGGATAGCGAAGATTCATCTACACATTTATTCATGTGTCCATATTCATCCGTGTGGTTTGATTATTTTTGTAATATAAGGGGACTATGTTTGGACTCATTTTAAGATTGAGAAATAGCTAATATGTGATTTCATTTGTTCATCTATATACACATTTGAGGGCTACTCTCGATTTTGAAGCCAAAACAAAATGAAAAAAATAGAGTAACAATCTCATCTTTTCTCTTATGTTTATGCTTATACTTGTCAGACAAAATTTAAATTTTCAACTTTATAATTGGATGCTGATTTTGGGTTTTTTTTTCATCGAAGTTTATTTTCAGCATTTGTTTTTAGATCGTTAAGAACACACATATATACATATATATATGTATATGTATGTATATGTATATATATATACATATATATATATACATATATATACACATATACATACATACATATACATATACATACATACACACACACACACATACATACATATATATATATATATACACACACACATACATATATATACATACATATGTATAAGTTTTATACATATATATATATGTATAAGTTTTATTTATATATATATATAAGTTTTATTTATAAATTATTTTTTGTTTGTAAATATGCCGTTTGGCTTATTCCACGAATAAGCCAAACGATGAGGCTACAAGGGCCTGTTTGGTTGGAGACTAATGTTGCCACATTTTTTTACTAAAGGTGATTAAGCTTAGTCTTTTTATACTTTTGTGGCAAACAAAATGACAAACTAAGCTTGAGGAAAGTTTAGTAAGAAATGAAGTGTATGACATGTGGGCCAGGTAGTGTTAACAGCAAAAAATGACAATATATACTCAGATTTGGAGATAAACACTGAGACAGATTTGAAGGAGATTGGATCTTGCTGAAACAGATTGTGTATCGCCTGGAAACATAAACGACCTGAGAGCGCCGGCTCCCCTGCCATCATGGGCACCTCCCAGCAAGCGTCGACCTCGAATGTGGCGGGTCTCGGTGGTGGCGGCGACGACGACGAACGGCTAGGTTTTGGCTTTGGGGTTGGGGCCAGCGAGGTGGCGATGTTGGACGCCCGCTCCTCGCTCTCCGCCTCTATCGCCACCGCCACCATGTAACACCCTGAAAAATTCGACCGACAAAAATCTAAACTCTAAAAATATGGGCCTTCAAAAACTTTTTAATAAATTGCATCATGCCGATTTTATTCACCTATTCCATTGGATTTTGATTTCGGAGTTTGTTGATAGCGAATAAAGAATAATTAATTAGGAATAAAACCTAAAATTAAATGAGCAAAATAAATAACTGAAATATAATTTAAAATAAAGGTTGAGGTGAGGATAGAAATGAATAAAATATTATCGCGATCATATTCCGTATTAATTAAATTTAAATGCGATGGAATAAGAATTAACCCTAATTAAAAATTCAAAATAAACTATATAAATAAAATATAAGCAATATTAATCTAGGGTGAATTTTTAGTTAGAGTAACACAATTATTGAGTGAACTTCATGTGTGTAAAAATTAGGATTTATAGGGCAAAATTTAAATAGAAAATAGGCTAAAATGGGGATAAATACAAAAAAGTCACTATTCATTGCCCGCGATGTGCTCGAGTGCGTCCCCTAGCCCTGTCGCGCCCCTGTCGCGCCCCTGCCGCGCCACCATCGCCGCGCCGACGCCGCCTGCCGCCGCGTGCCGTCGCCCCGCGCCTCGAGCCGCGCCGCTGCCGCGCCGCGCGCCGCGCGCCGTCACCCGCGCCCTCGAGCCCCGCGCCGTCTCGAGCCCCGCGCCGCCCCGTCGCCATCGCGTTGCCCGTCGCCGTCGCCACGCGCCGAGCCCCGCGCCGCCCCGAGCCACGCGCCGTCGCGTCGCCCGTCCCGTCGCCCCGCACCCACGCGCCCCGTCACCGCCTGCCGCGCCGCTCGCTCGTCGCGTCGCCGCCTCGCGCCCCGCGCCGCGCCGCCCGCCCGTCGCCATCGCTGCCTGCCGCGCCGCGCGCCGCCCGTCGCGTCGCCATAGCCGCCGCCCCTCCCCCTCTCTTTTCCCCCTCTCTCCCCTATAAAATCCCCCACACCCCCTCTCCATTTCCCCCACTCCATCTCCCTCCTTCTCCCCTCTTCCCTCTTCACCGAGCCACCGCCTTCGTGCCGCCGCACCGCCGCCGTCGCACCGCCGCGCCGCCGCCTTCGAAGCCGCCACGCCGTCGCCCCGGAGCCGTCGCCGCCTTGCGCCGCCGTCGCCGCCGCCACCGACGGTAAGCCACCCCCCCTCCTCGCGCGCTGTCACCGCCGCTGTTACGGGTAGGGAGAGAGAGAGCCGAGAGAGAGAGGAAGGGAAAAGCCGGGAGAGGAGAGAGAAAGAGAGAAAAGAGAGAAAGAGAGGAGAGAAAAAGAGAGAAAAGAGAGAAAGAGAGGATAGAAAAAGAGAGAAAAGAGAGAAAGAGAAGGAAAAAGAAAAGAAAAGAGAAAAAAGGGGAGAGAAAAAGAAAAAAATAATAATAATATAATAATAAAAAGAAATTAGAGGGAGATTAGGGAAGTCTAGAAAATTTTGGATTATTCTTGGTAATTTCTATAAGAAATCAATTCGCGGTAGTAATTTAGATGTAATCAATAACTAAACAAATAGATGAATTCTTATAGATTATTATAGATTATTTTGGGTAATCTCTATAAGTAATCGATTCACGGTAGAAATTCGGATTTAATTACTAAGGATTTTTAATCATTTAGTCATAGACTAAATTAAATCGTATAATATTTCTAGGATTTCGTCCGATATTTAGCTCGCAATAGAAATTTCTAACCTATTATATGGATATAATACTCAGGAATATTAAATTAAAAACTTATGACAACAAAATATTTATACCCACAAAATAGTTTAAATCGAAAATGGGTTTGCCTTAGTTCGCGAATAGTAAAGTTAATATAAAGGAATCGACTTTGGATTTATTTGGACTTTTATTTGAATCGAATTCAAATCAATTTTCGCACGTAACTATAGAGCCCGAGGGAGTTGCGGATCCAAGTGAAGGCCAAGACCCGCAAGACTTTGAGCAAGGCAAGTCATCACTATTCCTTGAACATGTTGATCCCAATTGCGAAATTATTTTGTTTACAAATAAAATTGCATGCAATGATAAACATCCTACTTGTGATTATGCCATGCCTTGATTATTGTTTACCCCTTATTCCTTCGTAACCATGTTTACGTATGAGTCCCTAGTCAACTATGACAATTGCTTAGAAATGCTATTCTAGAATCATGCATACTCATATTTATCAAAATGCTTTATGCTTGGGCAACTACCTTTGGGAAGGTAGTTGAGATGCGGCATGTGGAGACATGAGTGCCACATTGCCATGATGTTGATGACATGATTTGTGAAAAGAGAAATAAAATTAAACAACTGTTTTCGACTGGGGCGGACGGAGGATTTGGGTGGTATCCGGAAAAGGGCTAGTACCGTCCCCGGTCAATTAAGGACCGAGCCATGAAGTTAAGCATGAAACGACCCTCGTATAACCGCATTTCTCGTATGGGTATAGACCTGGCGGAATAGATAGCTGAGCGGAGGCAGTATCCATGCATATTGGTTTCTTGATGTTTGAGGCAGGGGCTCTACGGTGGGGCAGCCATTGGTAGGACCGCGAGGCGAGAGTCTACAGTGGTGTCGCCATCGGTAGGACTGCCATGAGAGAATTTAAACATAATTATAACTTAATGCATATGTGAGCCTTCCCTTCCCAGGTGCGCCAGAACTCCTCTCACTGCTAGAAACCGTGTACGCCTAGAGTGCATGAGGATGTAAAGTTCATGGAGCGGGTACTGCCAATGCGAGGTTATCGAAAAGCTTTGCCGTGACACGTCTCATGTGTTGGGACGAGGCTCATGTGTTGGGTAGTCGCGGAGTGCGGGTAAAGTGTACATTCACTGCAGTGTGAGTAAACCAAATCTATTCGAATAGCCGTGCTCGCGGTTATTGAGCACCGGGACGTGTATTACACTTGGCTAGACTCTAAATTCTTAACTTGTGTGGGATGGGATGTTGTATGATGATTTCTATGCTGATGGAGCCACTTCCTGAGAGGAGGAAAGGTGGACGTCCTCAGAAAACCATGACGATCCAATGGCGGGAAGCTATCCTTGGGATCACAATGGATGGTGGACAGAACCGTCATTGTTTAATATGAACACTGGTACTAAAATTTGATCAGTCTGTGCTAGGTCTTAGGGTTGTGAAAAGAATTATAAAACTTGCTTTGCGCAAAAGAACCATAGCCATCTTTTGAACACCCCTGTCATATGCATTGTTGCTGTGGTGGCTTGTTGAGTACGGTTGGTACTCACCCTTGCAAATATAAACTTAATCAGAGGCCAGAGATGAAGCTTCGGAGGATCCCTATGCCTATTACCAGGAGGGTGATGAAGACGATGGCGCTCAGTAGGTCTTAGTTACGGTCGTTGCCTGTGGCAATGGCGTGCCGCTGCCTTGACTCCGCTGCCTTACCTACTTCTGTTTTTGGAATGTATTCCGGACCGCTCGGTCCGATGATTTAAGACTATGCCTGCGGGCTTATGATGTAATAATTCATACTAGACACTCATGTATGTGCACTTGGTATTTCAGCTATGAATTCGTGTGTACCAGACTACTTGATCCAGGGAAATGGTACTGTTTACACGATTGATTCCTGTTATAAAAACGGGGGTCGACACACCACCTCGATGAGCTCCTGATGTACCCTACCTCGCCTCCTCTCTCCACCTCTAGCTTGACGAGTGGTTGGCGTAGATCGGCGACGACCGAGATGAGTCAAGGAAGAGGAGACCAAGAGAGGAAGAAGCATAACTGACAATGTGGGCCTGTTGACGCGAAAAACATGCACTGCCCTGGGAGATCTGCTTAGCTCCAGTGCAGGTCCAAAAGAATTGCCTTCAGGTTCTGAGCGTGCCAGCTGGTTTGATTCTGCAACCAACAAGATAGAGAAAAAGACAAAGAGTTAAATCCATCAACGATAGCCGACTGGCAGGATTGCTGATGACATATCGTCTGAGGCCATGCCGATGTAACTTGCGTTAGATCGGTAGGGGCAGATAAAAACTTGGAGATTGTTCGGTGTACTCGATCGGCTGTAGACGTTAACGGTACGTTGTCGACGTTTGATGTCGCGATTCCGGTATTTGCATAGTATGGGGATCATTGGTATTAGGATATACGCGAGACTGAGGTAAAAGAAACGGAGACGAGGATTTTTATACAGGTTTGGGCCTCTGAATTGTCAGGTAATAACCCTACATCCTGTTGGCCGAAGCCGGTATTGCTCTTATTTACCATAATCACACCAGTACAATATTTGGGGTAGCCTATCTAACTGTTGTCGACATGGCGGTCTGAAGGTCTGACTCGTAGTCGACAACAGGGCAGTCTTCCTCCTCGAGTTCGTGTCCGGCGAGATCAGAGATAGTGCTTTCGTCTCTCCTGACAGTATCCGGAGACACCGTAGGGGACTAGCCGTGCTTATCCCTGAAGTCGATATCCGGCGTCTTGTCTTGGCATATGTTGGCTTCTATGTTGATCTTCTGTCTTGATCTATTGTTCCGTTTATATTGATTGTCTGTCTTCAATGGTGGGGGTGTCCCCTCTCCTTCTAGGGGGCTTTGTATTTATACCCATAGGTGTCCCCTTATCCAAGTAGAACTAGGGAAACCAATATGGACACAATCCGAGTAGTCCTTGTCGTTCCCACGTAGAACTCTGGTTGTCCTTCCTTATCCGGAACTCCTCCTATATCCGCAGGTTGTTTCCGTATAGGACATGGTATGTGGTGGGTCCTGCCGAGATTTAGTCAACTACTATTAGGTATGTGGTATCTATAACCCTGACATACGTAATCCATCCAATGGGACACGCTTAGATCGAGTGATTGGGATAGATCGGCCACAGCACCGAGACAGTATAAATCACTCTATATCCAAGTGTGTTCCAATGTAGGGATTATGCATGTTCACAGTATAGCCGATAGAGCAAACCTGACTTATATCGGCTAATACTTCGGTACCACCTTATATCAAGATATCAACACATATGAAATATATAGAACTAAGACCAATCTAGCAAGCATAATGAACTAGCAGATTGATAGGAAGCTTAATATACTTTAAAAGGATGAGATCTCGATATAAGGGGCAGATTTAGACGATCCAGAACCAAATAAGGAAGTAAGACGACTAAATCAGGTAAGATCGGTTGAAACTCCGATACTATCTCTATTAACAATCAAAGAAGGAACCAGATAAAAAGTTTCAGGACAGTACTTAACAGATCGAACCTAACCAATGCAGCATTAAGCGCGAAGAGAAACATAAGATCTAATCAAATCGATGAAAACGCATTCAAGATGGTAGATACACCGCATAATCTAGCCCAATATCGAGGCCTAAGCCTATCAGCCGTTTTCAATGATAGAGGCTAGCCGATGAAGCTTAGATAACAAGATCGATCTAAAATATGCGATATACATGATAACTCGGCGGTTTACGTAGACAGGGTTAGAGTGTCATGAAGATGTAAGCACTAATCCCGAGAACGCAAGCCGCCATAACAAGTTTTACCTCTTCGTCGGAGATCGAACCCAATACAGCCCAACTCGAAAGCAAAAACTCGTCGAAACAATGAAAATAGAAAAGGGTGGTGATGCGCCGAGGTGTATCGAACTGTCCTCCCTTGATTACATGGTGTCGGGTCATATTTATACCCGAAGTACATAACATGTCCTTGCTGGACACGACTCTTATCTCTAACACAATTTAAAATACGAATGGATCCTTCGGGTGGACCCTTACCAAAATATTTCTAAGGAAACTAGAAAATGTCCTAATTAATAGATACAATTGCCCTTTTTAGGACTCCAATCCTCGTGTGGCAATAGCTATGAAGTGCTTCAAACAATCCGATGATTGTTGACGGTCATTAGCGTTCAGTTTCGACCGTCAATATTACCAAAATAGAGGAGAACTAGTTATGCTTGCAATGCATATTCATATTAGAATAATAATATTCCACTAGTATTTGGTTCACTAACCTTTTGCAGAGAATAACTATAAAGTGGAGGAGAATCGACATCAAATCAGACGATAAATCAATCGGACGATGTCGAGAATTAGACTTATGTATGAATGGGCCAAGAACTCAGAAATGACACGACGAATTCGGCCAAAATTCACAAGTCTGTAGAAGGAGCAGTAGAGGAGGCCCCCAGCCAAGTTGTGGGCTGGATGGGTCGGCCCCTGGCGAACCCACCTGGCCGCCGGTGGATCTAGGTTTTGGCTAGGCGGCTGAGATGAAGCCCCTATGACGGTTGGAGGGTAATTTCGACCATTCCAACCGTCACAAACCGTCATAGTTTGGGTATGGCTCTAGTAGCTCTTCTCTTCTCTTTTGTAAGCTTTGTACTATTATTAAGAATACTATTCTTATACATTTATGGTATTGGAATACTTTCCGAGTATACGAATGCCAACTTTACATTATGTTCATGTTATATTGAATATACTGCTAGCTTATCTGGGAGATGCTTTAGTGTGGGTATAATGTTTGCTTATGCAATTACTCTATGTCATGACGATGATATTAGAGTAGTATCTTGTAGTTTAGGCGTGGTGTCTAGATTACAGGATATCATTATTTGGAGTTATATGCCGCGGATGAGAGGTGTGCTACTGATGGTGACAGCTCAGTACGGATATTCCTCCGCACGTCTATATAGTCTTAAGTTAATTTCCTGGGAGGGTACTCCTCAGTATTTAGCCCCGGTTGTATGGTCATAACGGGATGTCGTAAGGAACTCGGCAGTCAGGGTGGCTTCTCAAAGTACTTGGAGGGCATCGGATAGAGGGTATTAGCTAGTATGTCAGATAACTAGGATGTACGTATACTAGAAGTATAGGAATATATTCTCTTTCTCTTTTCTTTCCATTTAGCTTAGATATTTTATATGAGAATGAGTAGCTCCCTACTTGTGTGTCACTCTACCCCTTGGATTATATTAACTCATGCTTAGACTATGATTATTACAAGTAATATATAAATTATTAGTCTAGTTCTCTCTACCATGATCTTTCACACGGGATTAAATATATACGATACTCTTAGAATACTCTCGGATGAAATGCTACAATGGTATATCCGTGCGCTTGCGTATGAACTCTGTAACCATAATATACCAAGAATATTTCTGCGCCATTGATGGGAATTATATTTCTAGTAATGTCGTTAAGTAATACCAACAATGACGGATGTGGGACCATCCTTTCCGAGACTGGTTGTATCGGCTCGACTCCGTTGGATCCGACGCTTAGCCGATATGTGGCAGCCGATACTATTTGTAGCCGATTCGAGTGATGGCCGATGCCGCTCGTAACTGATGTGTATTCCGCTTTCTTAAATGGAATTTCTCCAAGGCTTCGTTTCTAGCTTCGAAGCCGACCCATGGCATTACCAAATTTAGTCATTAACAGGGCCCTATTGCTTTTTTATTCTTTATACTAACTGGACTAACACGTGTGGAACACGTAGAACCAAAACTGCTCCAGATCCAGTTAGGTGGTAATTCATCCGATATAAAAGATTGAAGGTGAAGGATGTCTAGTTTAATGGTTAAAGGGAACTCACAATGTCACAATAGTTCACGGTTAATTCGACCTTTTCATATATATATATTATGAAAAGGTCGAATTAACCGTGAACTATTGTGACATTGTGAGTTCCCTTTAACCATTAAACTAGACATACTATATATATATATACACACACACACAAAACCAACGTAGGAGTAGTTTTTTACATGAAACGTAAAGTAACTGTGCAAGGCGAGAACACAAAGCAAAGCGGTGTGTAACACTTGTCTCGCACTTCACTTCCCCACGTGCTCTTTGCGGTCGAGCCGTACCATGTGCAGTGCAGGGCGATCTCCGTCATCTCACGTCACGTGTACTCCCCTCGAGCAAATCCTACCGTCGATATCCCAGTTGGGAGACCCGGCCGCTTCTCCCTAAACCGCACCACACCGCCGACCAAGCCGCGATCCCCCCCCCCCCCTCTCCCCTCTCTCTCTCCTCCGGAGTTCTCACTCCCCGGAGGCCGCGCGCGTCGTCGTCGTCGTCGTCGTCGTCGCAGGCGGCGGCCGACCATGGAGGACGCCTACGCCAAGTCCGTGGCCGAGGTAAGGAGCCCTTCCGCGTCTCCGCCTCCCACCACCACCTCTCCGCGCCAGCGTCCGCTGTTGCCCCCCGTCTCATGGATCTGGTTCGTCGTGGTTCCTCGCAGGTGCTCGCGGCGTTCGGCGTGGATCCAACCAAGGGCCTCTCCGATGAGCAGGTTGCGTCTGGTTCGAAGCTATTAGTCAAGTCCTGTTGCTGGTACGGGTAATGGGGGTGGATTGGGTTGGACTGATTTTTGTATTTTTGGGGTTTATGATGTGCGCAGGTGGAGCAGCATGCTAGGCTTTACGGCAAAAACGGTAAGCGCTTCGAGTTTACTATGGGTTTTAGATTCGGTTTCCTGTCGCTAGGGATCGGCTGATTGTAGCTTTGAGTCGAAATTGTATTGCTGTTGTTGATGGTAGCTTTCTGCGTGTCACTAATTTTACATTCTAGATGAAATGTTACGCAACCATTTATTGCAATTGAAAACGGAGGAGGTTTTGAGATCATGCTGAGGTTTCAAGATTTTGAACATTTTTTTTGTTGAAATTTAATTACAATCACTCCATATTCATCACAGTGAAGTACTTTTAACCTTTCACAAATCACAAAGCAGTTAGTTGTACAATTCCTTCATGTTTGTTGCCTATGGTATGAGCGATCTATCTTAGTGTTAATCGCTGATAATTTGCACCTTTTAGAACCATAGCACCTGCACATAAAAAATGTAGTTTGCACGACTCTAGATATGTCTCAACCATTGGAAAGCTTAATAATCGTAGATATGAGTTTATGCTGACATTTTATTTTGGAAGTAATGCCACAACTCATAGGTATCAACCTTTTTAATACCTTCATGGAATAGGAAAGTCATTTTTGAGCGACAGCACCATGGAATAAGTGAGAACTTTGTGCTGATCAACAAATGGCAGCAATGCTGGTTGAACTGAATCAATACCCCTTTCGTGCTTACATTGCAGTTGAGCCCTTTGGTTTTAAAAAATATAGTTCAGCCCACTATTTCATTCTCTTAAAACTTCAGCTGTAGTAACTGATGTTCAAACGGATGCTTTTTTTCAGATATACTTTAGGTTTCGTACTTGTGTTTTCCTGTACCGCATAGTCTATTTACATGTATATTATACAAATCCGAGTGCTGATGTATAATGTATTTATGTTTTGTAATTTCTGCATTGTGCCATAGTTCACAAATTTTCAATACTTATCATTGTTATCATAATCCTGTCCTGATTTGTGCACATTTGTTTATGCATGGGTTATCTTCAGAGCTGCCCCAAGAAGAAAGTAAGTTACCAACTCTAATATCCCATCTTCGTTTTATGTGTCTCAGCGCATTATTTACTATATCATAAACCATTTCTCAAGTGTTTGCCCTAATAGAGTTGTTATTCCAGCTTCACTTTATCATAGCCAAACACACATCAATCGACAAATGTCTTTGTGAAACAATCCTAATATGTAATTATCGTACCACTTCTAAACATGGCACTAGCTTAGTACTCCCCAACTGTACTTGTGTAGTCCACAAACCATAATGGCATAGAATTTAAATAAGTTGGTGCTTGTTAACTGTTACTGATCTACCCTGCCCATTGCACAATATAAATCCATCTGTACCATGCATATGTACCATTGTTGTGCAGAATATAACAAATATCCCCTCTGTTTACATGTCAGTTTTAATTTTGACTGACCAAGCTCGCGGTAACAACTATGTATTATTTATGTTTTAAAAGTGGTATTTTTTGATTTTGGTTAATGATATTGGATTGTGTATACCCTATTAATTGGCACACTACGATCAATCAACCTCTTTTATAGCATCCGTGTACAAAGGGGAGAGAGAGGGGATAAACTTACACTGAAATGTCAGTTGGTAACGCACCAAAAAACAATTCTTTCACTTTGCATTTAATATATTAAAGACAAAGTCTCATTAGATGCGCACAGTATATATGCTAGGCAAAATTGGTTCTATGACATTGAAAGTTCTTGTTTTTGGTTTTATAGCATCTAAAGTTCCCAGTTCATTTTATTAGCACCAAAATCTCCCTCTGTTCCTGTAGGTAGCCTTTCTGTCCAACCCATCCCATTTCCCGTTTTCTTTGACCATTATCGACCCATTGTCCAACCCCGCCGCTGCTGCCACAGGCGTGCTGCTTGGCTGTATGCCGGAGATCTCGGTGCTGCTTTGCAATCAGGAATCCCTACATGACTAGGTTCAATACATTCCTGCAATCAACTCAAACAAATTTAAAATTAATCCTCCCACACAAAGATTCAAGAATTCTAAATCTGCTCTCTTGTCTCTGATCCTCTTGTTGGTTCCCACGCGAAGAATACACCAGGGCCATTCATCTGCAACCAATACATAAATTTAATTCAGCAATTTCACTTGCTTCAGTTTACTGAATTAAAGAGCCATCCACTGAAACCGGTATGGATTGATGTGATAGTAAGTAGCAAGTGAGAGACTGGCTGAGGTCGTTGCCGCAAGTCAGGCCACTGGTGATGCGCTCATGCGTGAGCGAAGCAGCAGAGTACCTGCTGCATACCTGTTGCTGCAGATGGGTGTGGCAGTGCCTGCGGCGGGAGTCTCCCGACTTCCAGTGATGTGGTGAGGCAGCCAGGCAAATGGATGGGGATTTGCCTCAACGACATTCAACGGCGGGAACAACAAATGGGACATGCAGGCAATGATTGGCAGGGGCACTCCATGGGGCCAAGGCCGCTGGCGGGGTGGGAAACTGGGAACTAAGACGAATAGGGATGTCAAGTACAACTAACGAGTTGATGCTGATTGAGCTTCCTAGGAAGATCATCAATTGGGATGGATTGGACGGAAATGCTTCTTACAGGAACAGTTGGGTGCTAATAAAATGAACCAGGAACTTTCGATGCTATAAAACCAAAAACGAGAACTTCCAATGCTAGAACCAATTTTGCCTATATGATATGGTTCAACGCTTTCTCCATTTCTTTGCCCCAAGGTACAGAAGCAAATAAATTAAAAATGAGATTAACTTTGACTAACAAAATCATGCTTTGCGAGGAGGATTTACCACATATTAAAATCATAAGTATGAATTGCCACATAAAGAAAGGGAAAAAGAAAGAAAGTGATATATGATGGCATGTAAGCATTTCTTTAAAAGTGTGGTTACTGCCAATGTAGCCAACAAAAAAGTGTGAAATCCCACCATTCAAATTGTTTTTTATTGTGAAGAATGTGCCTTTCCATTGTCTGGTGGTTGTATTCTTGCAAACACGTATAACATACAATTACATTCGTTTATTGTAATATGTTTCTATTTGTGAAACGCCAATGTGGATGTTAAGTTTATCTGTCGATTTGTTTGTATATGTTTCTTCCGAGCTTAAAGTTTACCTATTTATTTACACCATACATGTTGTGTTCATCATCATGTTTTTATATGTACATTTGTGTACCTTTTACTTATCTGTTAACATTAATTTTTTGACCTAGGTACCCCCTTCTGGAAATTAGTGTTGAAGCAGTTTGATGATTTACTCGTGAAAATATTGATAGCAGCTGCTGTGATATCCTTCCTTTTGGCTCGAATGAATGGTGAAACTGGATTGGCAGCATTTTTGGAACCATCTGTAAGTTGATTCAGTTTGCTGGGTAATATGATTTGTGAAGTGCCATGTGAAGGCAGTATTGACTATATGGCTTTTACCTCAATTTGTAGGTCATCTTTCTGATATTAGCAGCAAATGCAGCCGTGGGTGTGATTACTGAAACAAATGCTGAGAAAGCTCTTGAGGTCTCTTACCTTTTTAACAAGGCTTTAATATCCCTAAAAAGGCTATAATGTTACATTTAGTTATGCAAATATAGTTTTCAGCTGTATGATTTGTTTCTTTGTTCTTTTCTTTGTTTTTGCTAATGTTGATGGATAATATTGTGCCTTTGTCTTTCTACTGCCCCTACATATCTGTACTTCTCTACAGACATAACTATACGGCTGTTTTGTGAACGATGGAATGTCTAAATAACTTATTGTTAACCACTTTGATGTGTACATTGACTTTATCATTGACTATTTTTTCTTCCATTGTAGTTTACTTTTGAGATATCTGATTCTTTTTGATGTACAATCATATATTGAGAGTAGTGATCAGAATATTGTTTTTGGTCCTTACTATCGATTCTATAATGATCTTTTTGCATACTGGTTGCTGATATGCATGATTTATCCTAATTGCCATATGTCACTGGTAGAGTGTGACCTGTTAATTGTCATTGTCTTGCAATCTAGATCTCTAATTTGCATTGGATTGCCCACTTGTGTTGACCATTCATGGTGATTCTCTTGTAACAAATTTGTAGGAGTTGCGGGCTTATCAAGCTGATGTTGCAACAGTGCTGCGCAATGGTAAGAAGCTTTTGAAATCAGTTGTTGCATTTCATTTGATCCCATGATGCATAATGTTTCATTTGAAACTCTTCTTAACTTGTGTGTCACATCTCTATCTCTATGACTTTTGAAATTTCAATCATGGGTAGTCTATTCTTAAAACCATATTACCATACCAACCAGAAAATTCAACTTCATTAAAATACCACTTGCTGTGTGGTCACACATTAGACACAATAAGTGAGCATTTAAACGTGCAGTTTTGCTTGGTACGGATTTCCTTCAAAGTTCAAACATTGATTGCTATGGTGCATTACTCGTATTATGGAAGCGTCGTCTTAAAAATAACTTTTTTTTAATCCATCATTCCTATTATTTATTTCCTTTTTGCGTTTCTGATTTCTGAAAACATATGTCTTCCTCTTGATATAATCCGCTGTATATATATCATACACTAGGAATTAGGCATTTCAAGCTTTGTTCTGTGATCAAGCTAATTTTGTAAAGGCTAGTAGTTCAGAAAAAATCATGACAGACAATGACCTATTGAACACATGATACTTTTGTTCAGAATGGTTTGTTTTTATCTAAATGCACTTAGGCAGGGATCCTCATTATCTTTGACGACTAGTGAAATAAAGTGCTTATCTTGATATATGTTCACTTCAAAAATTCATTGTTAAAATTACTTCCTCCGTCCCAAAATGCTGCTACCTAGTATGGGATTTGACCCATCCTAGGACTAGTTAGTAGTGTATTTTAAGTTATCGTGGTCATACTATATGACTGAGTTGGTACACCTCTTAATGTTCAATTTGGTAGGTTGCTTTTCTATACTTCCAGCAACGGAGCTTGTCCCTGGAGATATTGTAGAAGTGGGAGGTATGAACTACCCAATGCTTTTCAGATGATTGTGTTTAGTATTGTTCCTATTAAGCTCCTAATGTAATTTGGCTACTTATTATTTCTTGTTAATAAGTTGGATGCAAAGTTCCGGCTGACATGAGAACAATTGAAATGTTAAGTCATCAATTGCGTGTTGACCAGGCAATTTTGACAGGTACTACTTTTCTTTACCTGCACCGCCCTCTTATATGTCCTAGTATGAGTCCTGAATTTTTAATAGTTTGTTATGATAGTTCTATTTTACAGAGTAAGAACATGCTATGCCAATATTGCTCTCATTAGAAACTTCATGTTAGGTAATTATGACAATAATGTGCGTGCTATAAAGAAGTTAATGGTGGAGCCAGGATTTAGACTTGACGGGGGCCAAGCAACAACGATTGGGAAAATAATATCATGATATGTAGATTTCAAACCTTCTGTATATAGCAAAATAACAATATATAACAAATAGCCCTGCGAAGAAAAAAATATATTGCAAATGTGTTGCCAGTTTTAAAATATATAAGTGATGTTTTATATTTTGGACTGAAAATTTTAATTTTTTGGTATTTTTTAAGGTCATCTATTGGTCCCCTGGCAGGATATTCTTTTGGCCAGAAGAATTCAAATTTTGTAAATTCAGCAAAATCTGTTCAAATTCAGATAAATTTTGTATTGAGCAGGGTGACGACTGTGTATTGGGCAGAACACTGGAGGGTAGCAGACCCAGAGAGAAGCAATCGATTAGTCTAGTTTCTGCTTAACTCAACCCATACCAAACCTAGTAGCGTTGGGCTAGATGGTTCGTATAACAAGTGAGCCATATTAAATTACAGGGGGCTGTGATTAGCTACTCTTGTACTTAAATGATTAGGTGCCAAAGAAAACAAAAAATCTTTTGGGAAGGCCTGGGACATTTGTAAATGCAAAATCCCTGATTTGCAGGTTTTTTTTTTTGAAAGGAACTCCAGTTTATGGTGTAAAAGGTTAAAGAAAAACTTTTGTGCACCACCAAGCCTGTCTCTTTTTCTCTGGGATTTATACATGGCAGCACCAAACTTTGGCCTCAAATTTCTATCAGATTTGAAATTATCCCTCTGGTGTTATTTTTGAAACAATTTCATATTTTTTTTGGTAGGGGAGTAGACCCCTTACAATCCTTGAACTTTGGACTCTACTCTAGTTTTCTGCTTTACGCTCTAAATTCTTCGAACTATTGTAACTTCTTAACATTTACATTCATTAGAAGTAACCTTTTGTTATTGTGCATGGAGTAAATAGTTCTAATAAATGAAGGGCCAAAATGGGGATAATCAAAATGTTTTTGATCTGAAAGTGGCCATGCTTGAATTTGAAGGATCAAAATAGGACTTTCACCTTTCTCAATAACATTGTTAATACGAGGTGCACATTTTCTAAAATCTGCTGGAAAGCATTTGAGGGATAACTTTTTTTTTTGGGCAAGAATTAGGGAAAATATATTTATTTTTTGTTTGGTGAGTCCTAGTTATAGAAATTAAGGATTGAAATTCATTGCTTTTGTTTTAGTCAATATTCTAGTTTGCCGATAGCCTTTGTCATCAGAAAAAGGAAATTTGCCAAACCTACAGGTGTTACAATCATATATTCTAGAGATAGTGATTGATAGGATGCTTGTTGCTTATCTTTATGAGTTATGATTTATCAAACTGCTCTAACGCCAGCTTTTCTAAATACATTTGGTTATGTTGTGGACCCATTATTCTAGGGGAAAGCTGTTCAGTGGCTAAAGAGCTTGAATCAACTTCAACAATGAATGCTGTCTACCAAGACAAGACAAACATTCTTTTCTCAGTAAGTACATAAAAAAATACAAAAAATAGGTTATATCTTGTCATTATCCCAATTTCTCCAGGCCCCTCTTTATAAGAGTAAAGATATCCAGTAAAACTTCCTATTTGTTTTAATTGTTCAATGTAGAGGAAATATCAAATGAAAATATGCTTTAAAGTGAAATAATGTAAATCCTTATTTGAACTATTGGTCAAGGGATGAATGATCAGCTTGTGATGGTCTTTAGAAGGTAGGAGCTCTTATTAATAACTTTTTGAGCATTTGTGGGTTATTTTGCGAAGTTATCCATAAATTGATTCTCAACACCACGGGGGGACCCACCCATGCACAGGAAAAATAATTCATCCATTGATCCAATTATAGCGATCGACACAATTTTTTTTATTGCACATGGATGAGTACACACTTATATGTCCTCTCAATATATATTTATATAAATCATTTACATATCAGCACATCTTATTCCTATAAAATAGTTAAAGTCTGCTAGCATCTCTTTCTATTTGTGAGCACATTTGTTTCCAAACATAGCGGCATCCAAACACCATGAATGAGATTATGCAAGTTTGTTATTGTTTTTGTCATCATATTTATTATAATCTGAAGCTCTGATGGAACAGTATCAAATGAGAAATTTCATCACTTCAACAATAATAGATTTACTTTTCTTGAATCGCTCAAATTCATTTTTCTTAATACGTTGCTCAAAAATTTTTTTAGAAACATTTGGTAACAACTCCAGTTCTACTTCTATTCAGAATATAACCAACAGAGCCAATTTACATCTTAATGAATATGGCCACTTTCTTTTGAGCATTCGCTTCATTGCAGTCATCCTCTATTTACTGTCTGCTTTCTTTGCTTCCCAGGGTACTGTTGTTGTAGCTGGTAGAGCAAGAGCTGTTGTTATTGGTGTTGGTTCTAATACTGCAATGGGAAGTATACGTGATGCAATGCTGAGAACTGAAGATGTAAGCTATTATTTATTTATATATTTTGTGAAAATTGAAAAATTAAACTATGTTTTTCTCTTCATTCTAATCATATACTTTCATATTGTTTTTATTCCATGCTACTTTGAGTTGTCTCTGGACTTAAATTTTGACACTGACCTCATCCTGATGGTGCTGCTTGCTTTCAGGAAGCGACCCCATTGAAGAAGAAACTTGATGAATTTGGTACTTTTTTGGCAAAGGTGATCTTGGTTTTTTGAACAAGTTGTGAGTAGTTTTTTCCTTCCCAAAGCAAGTGGCTCTATTGCCTGATATTTGAATAGAAGGCTTGAATGCATGATGAAGAATTCACATTGAAAACTGATCATAATTAAAGGGAAAAGAAAATATTACATATAATAGTAGGAACATCTTACAGTGCCATAAAGAATGAATTAAACATTAATTCTGATGAATGTGATGCACCTTTTGTTTCAGAAGCACAGGTTTCTTAAGCTTCATCGTACATTATTTTCTTTTCAGGTGATAGCAGGGATCTGTATTCTTGTTTGGGTTGTAAATATTGGACACTTCCGAGATCCTTCTCATGGTGGTTTTCTTAGGGGCGCCATTCATTATTTTAAAGTACATTACTGTTCCTTCTTTGCTTCAGTTTAAATCATGTAGCATTTGTTCACTGTGGATTGACAACCAGCCTACTGCATTGTCTTGTTACATTTTTACTAATATATATCTTCTTTTAATACAGTCAACAAAAGTGTTTTTGTTTGCGTGCTAAGCTGTAGTGTAGAATTGTTTCTATTTTTCCAGAGTCCAGCTATATGACCAAAGTAGTTGGTGACATCATCTTAATTGATTATAATTATACAGTTATAGTTAACAACCCTCGTCTTTATTGAAAGATAACTGTTCACACAAATTGGTTGTGCCTCTTCTTATTATGTTCTATACTTGCATGCATGTGTAGAACAACACTGTTTATTGTCTTTTCTTGTAACACATATCAACTCTGCAACAAGCCAATAATAGTTGAGTCGGCTACCTTAGTAGTATACTAGTATTACTGCTAAACTCAGGCCATTGCAGTACACAGCATGGTTGTTCCTGACATTGCAAGGGTTTATTTGTCAATAGTGTACCTGTGAAGTATTTTGACTTTTACTCTAGTTTGTTTCAGCTGTATGAACTTCTCTCTAAAAATATTAGGTCATTGACAACTTCCAGGCACAGATATCTCACTTACTCCTATTACAACTATATCCTTGCAGCCCCCTAAATAAATGTGTTCTAATCAATAGGTGGGCCTCCTGAAACTCCCATTCCGGCAGAGTTTTGGCCTTTTGGGATAAATGAAGGCAGAAAGGCCATTATATGTTACTCCTTAGTTCATGCGGCAAAGCTAGAATAATTTATATTCTCTGCATTCTTCTTTAATTGGCAATTTTGACAAAAATAGTTGTTTACAAATATTTGGCACTGCACTCGCTACTTACACTAATATAGAAAGTTCTTTTATCCTACTTGCTACCCACAACACTAAATAATATCATAAGTGCAAAAATCATCCAGAAAATATAATGATTGTGTAGTTGTGTGCGTTGTCATTTTTTTCTTGAATACGCAAGAGAATTGCGTATCATTTCATTAAGAGAAGGAAAAAAAAAGGAATGGGAAGGGAGCAGTGCCCACCAACCTGATCCAAAACAGGCCGAAGCCTTTACAACACACGCAAAAAACCTCGCCTCTGAGGGGCTATTGACCTATCAATTAACTCCTTTAGCCTAGAAGCCCCGGCTAGCGACCACATGATACACTCTTTTGCCACTGTTTGGAGGACAGTAGCTACACAAGGGTTATCACCGTTAAAAACACAATCATTCCTATGCTTCCAAATCTCCCACAACACCAGAATGATGAGAGAGCTAAGTCCTTTCTTGGTGTCTTTGTCTCTTCCTCTCAGTGCCCTTGACCACCACCTTGATAAGTTGGTTGTATCTGGACCTGGGGCTATATGGGCCAGTCCCATCCTTTGGAGGATTTTATATCAAACTTGCCGAGAGAAATCACATTCCACAAGAAGGTGATGGATGGTTTCTTCTGCCTGATCACAAAGCACGCAGGCAGAGCGGTGTGACAGCCCTGTACTGGCAAGCCGGTCCGCTGTCCAACGTCGGTTGTTAAACACAAGACAAGTAAAGAACTTGCATCTCAATGGTGCCCAATTCTTCCAAATCTTTCTCCAATGTGCATATCTAACTGTACCAACAAAGAAGCACTCGTAGGCTGACTTGCAAGTATGTGTGCATTGTCATAGAGTGTCAATTAAAAGAGAATGGAGGGAGTATTTTGTCTGAGGGTAGTAGTTGATTTTGTTTATATCTAGATGCTTGCATTTACTCACTATAATTCATTGCACCTAACATTGTTCTTCACAAAATATGTACTGCTGCCTTTTTTTTGAGGCTAATGTTTCTTTCTTTTGATAGGTAGCTGTTGCCCTTGCTGTTGCAGCCATTCCAGAAGGTCTCCCAGCTGTAGTAACAACGTGAGTTTCCTTACAAACAAACTTTAGGCTTTCAATAGCATCAAATAAAGTAAATATAATTCAAATAGATCTGAGTTGAGGGTGGTCCAAATTGCCAGAAAGGTAAAAATACCCGGTCCAAAGTGAAAACATTGTTAACCGTCCAAAGCGAAAACATTGGTTAAAGGGTGGTCCAAAGCGAAACATTAGTAATAAAAGGTGGCCCAAAGTGAAATTTACTCAATTAATAAAGTGGAAACAGAGTCATACTAAACGAGAAATTTTGGACTTTGATCATTTGGAAGCTTGTGTATATGGAATGTTTCTTGAAGCACATGCAGACAATCATAAAGTATTTTAGCAATGAACTTTGCTTCCATACATTTGGTGCACACAGTTTCCGTAGCTTGCTAATTGTTACAAATTAGTCAGTTTTACTCGAGCATGCTGGTACTTCGTCCTTTTCTTGAGAGAGGGCCAAAATTGGTTGCATTAACATGACAATTTGTATTACTAATTATATCCAATATTTGTAATCACATTATGTCATTTTAGTGGTTCAATCTATCTTTTTGTGGCAATTTGGTACATTTTAAAGTGAATGCAAGTATGAGATGAATCATTGATCCATTTTTGCTTCCAGGTGCTTAGCTCTTGGTACCAAGAGAATGGCTCGCCTGAATGCCATTGTTAGGTCTCTTCCCTCTGTAGAGACATTAGGATGCACAACAGTCATTTGCAGTGACAAAACAGGTACTCTTACAACAAACATGATGTCCGTATCAAAGGTGAGTGCCTCATGCTAAAACTCCATTAATTTTTGATGGCCTTCTCTATCTGTTCTTTTGCACTGACTTGCCCACTGGTGTAAAATATGATAAGCACCTTTAAAAAGAAAAAAAGTTTGTTACACCACTTTCATGCACTATATTCACTGCATAACTAAGAAGTATTCTTTTGATATCCCAGGTCTGTGTTGTGCGGTCTGTGCACCAGAGGCCAATAACTGATGAGTACTCCATTAGTGGAACTACATTTGCTCCTGATGGTTTTATATATGATGCTAGTGGATTGCAGGTAAGATGATGTATTTCACAATGGTCGTTGATTTTGGGATCCTTGCAGTGCAACAACCTGAGCGGCTGCATTTTCCATTTGTCTTAATGCTGAAGTTTTGTTTTCCTAAGTATAAATATTCATAGTCCTAGTTATACCAATTGTTACAACCACGACACTTGATCATGATTGCCACTATTTGCCAGTGTTGTTACCCAGCAAGGTTCAGCTTTACAGAACTAGTTTTGCATTGGAATATACAAACCCTTTCAGATGCTGATTTTGGTGCAAAACTTTTGAGCAATATGCATGCCAACATCTCCCTACAATACTAAGCCTTAAGCCTCTGTAAATGGACTATGTTCTGCTACCAGCCATCCGATTATATTGCGCTCAGATACTTTTGCGATCCGTGGAACCCATGATGCCTCTTAGCCCCTTAGGTTACTATTCAATCCCTGTGGCAACTGTCATTTGGCTTTGGGCACTGATTTGACGGTTCTTTCGTATGTTGCAGCTGGAGTTTCCTCCTCAATCCCCATGTCTCCTTCATATAGCAATGTGTTCAGCTCTTTGCAATGAGTCCACTTTACAATACAATCCTGATAAAAAATGTTACGAGAAAATTGGGGAGTCCACTGAGGTTGCTTTGCGTGTACTGGTGGAGAAGGTCAGATTTTAGATATGGAATTAACTTACCAACGCACCTTTGATTTCTTTTATGGGAAATATAAATCTCAATCTAATGTTTCATTTGTACAATAAAACACTATTAGGTTGGCCTTCCTGGTTTTGATTCAATGCCTTCAGCCCTGAACATGCTTACCAAGCATGAGCGCGCATCATACTGCAACCGTTACTGGGAAAATCAGTTCAGAAAGGTTATATTCCTCTACTTGTTGACATTTCTTGTGTTCTACAACATTGTTATTTTGTAATCCTTTTTAGGATTGGCTTGCAGCCTGTTATTTTCTCTTCTGTCCTTGAGGGAAATTCCTTGGCTTGTTATGTCTAGAATAAGTAGGCCCATGTAACATTGCCCTTTTGTAACTGACAAAGTATATAACCGTAAGGTGTTCAACTTTTGTGTGACCTCCTGGTTTAATGAAAAAATCTGGATCCTTTAATTTCTCATCACTCTGCAGCTTCACTCCCTACAAAAGCAGAGTCTCTCATGGAACATGGCACATGTTCAGGCATATCAAAATTGACATACTGTGGCGCCTGTTTGCACTATTACCAGAATTCCTTGTTCTCAAAACACTTACTGTTTTGGCATATTAAAATTATCATTAGTTGTTCCTCATACTGGAAAATTTCAAATGTTTGTCACTATAAAGTTCGTACAATCATCTTGATGCTAGTTACACATTCTATACTGTCTGTTGTTTTGTTGCAACGTTGCCGATGTCACCTTATTGCTTATATGCAAACTGGTTCCTGAATTAATTTACTTCAGTTTTATTTATTTAGATTCATGGCGAAAATTCATAAATATGTTTGTCTATTTCTGATTTGTTTAGATATCCGTTCTAGAGTTCTCCCGAGATCGCAAAATGATGAGCGTCCTTTGCAGTCGAAAACAACAGGAGATTATGTTTTCGAAAGGTGCCCCTGAAAGTGTAATGGCCAGGTGCACCCATATATTGTGCAATGATGATGGTTCTTCTGTACCTTTGACTATGGACATTCGTAATGAATTGGAAGCTAGATTCCAAAGGTTAGCCTATTCATGTGTACATTGTTTTCAGGTTCTCGTGCTTGCATGATTCTCAATGAACATGATTTATTAAAATATTCAAGTTATATCAGGGTATTTAAAAATAGACTGTCTCCTCTGACATTCTTGCTGATGCCAACATAGAATTACTCATTTAGTAAGTAATATGATTTTCTGCTTCAGTTTGGGTATACTAAATGCTATGCGAACTCCAGTTTTGCAGGAAAAGATACCCTAAGGTGCTTAGCATTAGCATTAAAACGAATGCCAGAAGGTCAACAAAGCCTTAGCTATGATGATGAGGCAAATCTCACATTTATAGGATTGGTATGATGCCAGTTTCATGCTATCCCGCTGTTCCTTTTTCAACAATCTTCTACATTTTCTTACTCGTAAATTCTAAGTTCTAATTTGGCTTTGCTATTGTAGTTAGGTACCACATTCTGTTGTTTAATACAGTAGTGATGTTCGTAGTTGATGAATACAAATTCCTTTGCCACTGGTTATAGGTTGGGATGCTTGACCCACCACGAGAAGAAGTTCGGAATGCTATCCACTCTTGTATGTCTGCAGGTATTCGTGTTATAGTTGTTACTGGAGACAACAAGGTAGGTGAAAAGTCTTAGTTTAAATTTGCACTGGGATCTTGGCTGTGTACATCCGTTTGGATGTAGAGGCCGGTTTAATCCATTATCTAAAAAAAAAAAAATTGCACTGGGATCTTTTACTACTTGGTGAGAAAATGAATATTTGCTATTTTAGTCCACTGCAGAGTCCCTGTGTCGGCAAATAGGTGCTTTTGAGCATTTGGAGGACTTTACAGGGTATTCTTATACAGCATCAGAGTTTGAAGGGCTTCCTCCTTTAGAAAAGGCAAATGCGTTGCAAAGGATGGTTCTGTTCTCCAGGTGATTTTGCCATCACATTTTAGAAAATTTAGTTCATAGCCACTCCCTTGCTGAATGAGTAATGACACCACTTATCTCATGCAATCAACTCATTAACTTAACAAATACTATCCAATGTGCTGGAGTACTGTTTTACTGGATTAAGATGCTTTGTTCTAGGTCTCCCCATCTCATCGCTGATGAACAGATCCTATTTTACATGTGTTTTCCTGCTAAATTCGTTTCCATTATTGAACTTTACTTATTACTTTTACTAGTATTCATAAAATAAAAATGAAAACAGACACCACTATCAGTTAGTTAGCAATTGTATCTTTACTATGTCAATCTAGTGCTATGTACTTAACTATGTGCTGGGCTCTGTGAAAAATCAGCTAGAAAAGATTGCTAAAATGATCAAAACCCAAAACCATTAATGCAACTGAAGTAATTCTTCAGCTTCATTCTTTCACTTGACCCTTTTTTTGTCTGATAAGTTTTACGGGATGTTGTAGAGTGGAACCTTCTCATAAAAGGATGCTTGTTGAAGCTTTGCAGTTACACAATGAAGTGGTAAGCCTGTACATGTTGACAAAGCATATCCCTTGGGGGCTTCTTTAGTTGTCACGATAAATATTTTTTTAATGGCCATGGAATTGATTCTAACAATGTTTTTGCTTCTTCGCCTCATCCAATTACTGTTTTCACTGTAGCCTTGATGCTTGTTTTCATATGCAAGGTTGCAATGACTGGTGATGGCGTTAATGATGCACCTGCCCTGAAGAAAGCAGATATAGGAATAGCGATGGGATCAGGAACTGCAGTTGCAAAGGTATTACTAGTATAAAGTAAGAGTAAAAGAGGGGAAATTTAATTTGCTTCCTTTTTTGAAGACCAACTTAGTGTCCTTCTTGTGTTTTCCTTTTCAATATCTTGAGTGAGTTCTTGTATTCATTTCTCGTTTGCTTCATAAATTTTGTTGGATTTAACCACTTGATTGTCTTTCTATTTCAGAGTGCTTCAGACATGGTATTGGCTGATGACAACTTCGCTACCATTGTTGCAGTAAGATTATGTTCTCGTTGCATGACATAAAATAATGGAATAACCATTGGATCCTATCTCAGGGCTTTTGTTTAATCAAACTTTGTTTATCATTTGTTCACAGGCTGTTTCAGAGGGAAGGGCCATATATAATAACACCAAGCAGTTCATTCGGTACATGATTTCATCAAATATTGGGGAGGTAGTATGCATTTTTGTGGCAGCTGTGCTTGGGATGCCTGACACACTTGTACCTGTGAGTTAAAACTCTTTCTTATTCCCTATTTTTCTTGATATAACATTTGTCTACTTGTTTAAATACCACATCCATTTTTTTATTTGTTTGAAATGAAACAGTTCTGTGTTTTCGAGTTTTTTTTTATTTGACGTTTTGGACATTGAAAGTCTCCAATACACATGTTTATCGTTACTTTTTCAAACTATATATTTATAATAACTATTAAAATTATAGCTATGTGAATGATTGAAGATGTTGAGGTTTCACTGCACACATTGTTTTTCTAGGGTGTTAAACTTTTTGAAACGGAGGTATTACAAGCTATCATCTGTAGTTCAAGTAATATCACAAATTAAAAATATGATTCTTTATCAAATTTATGCGTAAACCATGCTCATAAATGCATTTATAACACCCTTACCTTGTGATGTAGGTATCTTTCTCCCATGGCTAATATTCTACAAACGTACCTATATTTCATTTTCTGGAGTTCGCTGATTTTCCGATGGATGGGAATATGTTTACGAGCCTATTCATTGCTTTACAGGTCCAGCTACTCTGGGTAAACCTGGTTACCGATGGGTTGCCTGCAACTGCGATTGGTTTCAACAAGCCTGATAGCAACATCATGACAGTGAAGCCTCGTAAGGTAATATATATATTTTTTTGTACTTTATCACAAGTTATTCTTGTTGAAAGCTTTTTTTGGTTGAACTTCTGCTGAAACTATGAGTCAGCTTTTAGTATTTGTTTGGTAATTAATGGCCATCCTGCCTTCATTTAAAATTGGCTTAGCAGCAGACTATATTTGTACAATGAAAAATTCATCTAACTTGAATAAATTGGCTTAGTAGCAGACCGTATTTGTATAATGAACAATCCATCTAACTTGACTATGTAGCTGTTCTGGAGTACTTGAAATTGTAATGTGATTGAAAATCTTTTTGCGGTTAAAGATCAAAATCATCTCTCTATAAAAGATGCACCATGTATCCCATTTAAGTCATGAGAAATAGAGTTAATCTAAGCCTTAGAACCGTTTACCATGTCAGGGACAAGTCCTGTCCATGGCTAGATGAGGTCAGTGCCTACCCCTGATTCTCGCATCTGTACCAAACCACGCCATGGTACACCACGAGAAATCCATTCCTGTTACTGTAGATTCCTAGATTCTCAGTTGCATGCTGACTTATTTGCTTGTAATGACTACTACATAGGTTAAATGTTTTAATGAGAACATTGTGAACAGCTGCCCTCCCTTCTATCCAATAATTTGTTGTTGAGATTCGTGCTCACATTGTACAGAATTACAGATACAGTACGAAACTACAATAAACATCCTATCCTTGATCTCCTGCACATCTCCAACACCAGAATCTTTGTCATCTATGGGAATTGCTTTTGCCACTGCTTGTGGAGTTTGATCTGACATAGATGGTTGACTGGCTGAAGCTGCTGGTATGACAGACTTGGATGTGAAGCTGACGGTGCACATTACCTAGCATGTGGACATCTTGTGACCACCATGCTCTCTGGTTCCCTGATCTGCTTAACTCCTGTCATCTTGCCTCCTGCGCATTGTTGGCAGGCCTGCACCACTCCGCCACCACTACTATTAGATGGCTAACAGATGCACATGGAAAACAATGCTTTGGCATTGCCTTCATTGTTGATGTGATGGGTGTGGATGGTGACCTTGACCAATGTGAACATGGGCTGTTGTGCAGATTAGATGGCGGTGGCATTAGCAGCGATGAGGATGTCTCTGTTATCCAGAAGATCTGGCACTGCCTTGTTCAACAGACTGCTGCCTTAACTAATCCTCTCCGCCACTGTCTTAGGCTGGTCCAATGCATTGCCGCTGCAGTGTCTCCTACCTTTTTGAAACTCCTACCAATAGGGTGGACGGCATGCTGTGCTTCCCCATCACTGCTGTGTGAAGGTGACACTGTGCTAGCCTACCAGCAGCTGGTGCTACTACTGATTGAAATAGGTGATGGATAGGACGAGAGATCTGGAGAGAATATGGACACAATACTTTTCCTATTTGCTGTAAGTTTGTGTGCAGACCTTGATGACAACCAACAGGGAGATGAAGCATTAGTTGCCCCTGCACTATTACTATACGACGACCTAGATTTCCAAAGAATGAGATTTATGTTGACGAGTATGAATTTCTAGCTAGGTTATTTCCAAAGTGTAAATCTATTATTTATCTTTTTAGAATTGCTGCCTAAGCTGTTGGCAATGACTTTCCCATTGCATTGCAGGTTAATGAAGCTGTGGTTAACGGATGGCTCTTTTTCCGTTATTTGATCATTGGTGGTATGGACTTGCTGCTTGTATCTACTTATTGTTAGCTTTGCTTCTACACATCGCTAGATTTGATCTTACCATCTTCTTTTCTTTCCTTGCATATTTGTTGTTGCCTTCTGTTTTGTTAATGCAGCCTATGTTGGTCTTGCTACCATAGCGGGGTTCGTTTGGTGGTTTGTTTATTCTGAAGATGGTCCTAGGTTGCCATACTCAGAATTGGTAAGTTAACAATTCGAAATTGTTTTTCTTTGCCTTGCTAAGTTCTGATGTTTACTGGAATCATAGTACCTGTATCTTAA
Source organism: Oryza meridionalis (assembly GCA_000338895.3). Classification (NCBI taxonomy): domain Eukaryota; kingdom Viridiplantae; phylum Streptophyta; class Magnoliopsida; order Poales; family Poaceae; genus Oryza; species Oryza meridionalis. Next base: position 34,170,712 of record CM002526.2, on the reverse strand, counting down.
TCAGCGGTTGTCAAACACAGGCTTATATTAACTACTCCGAAATTATATTTCTGTAGCGTAGATATTTTGCACAAATACCAATCTCCTGATTGCACTGTTGACTATCTCTCCGTGGGTTGCATCTTCCAGAATATTTAGATCTTGGGCAAGCCTGGTCCAGTCTTGCTTGGCAAGGAACATTTGCTTGAAAAACAATTATGCAGGCTAGAAAACCCTTGCTCCATGCTCTTCTGTTGGCAAGAAAATGGGACAAAATGTAATTAGAGTTTGATTCTCTCAGAGAAGACCACAATTGGGCAGTTAAGAACATGCTCGACCATCCTGCCAAAAGTGCTCTCACTGTATGCCAACGTAACCAAACAGGGAGCTTATCCATTTTTTCTTCGAATGGGAAACAGTAGTTGGGAGCCCTACTACTAATATATGCTGTTATTTTTGTATGGTATGGTATGATAAGGCATTTAAGAGCCCTTGTTAGTTAGATACATGGAGTGCAATTAGGCTGATATGAAAATTTTCAGGAGTAACTACAAGGACTGCTCTGAAATATTTTCTTTAGCATCAAATTATCACTCTAAAACATATGTGATCTGATATAGATGTTTTATAATCTCTAAATGAAATTTGTGAAACTAAATTCAGGATGTGGAGCAATAATCACACATCAAATTATCAACAGAAACCTATCAGCTTAATCAAAGAGATTCCTTCTGTTGGGCCTCAGGTTGGGTGATAAAATAATGAAGTTCAGTGATGTTTATTTGTGTAACAAGAATTTAAAAGTCGGTCACAAAAAAAAAAAATCTGGCTCACAGCCAGAAAGCATTTGGGACTAACTTTCTACTGGACAGATTTATTTGCAAATTCAAGAGTGTGGTTTGAATTCGACGGTTTGACCTATTCACTTCTACTCTTTTGGGTTCATCTGTTTGATTCTTTTTAAGGAATCAGATTTATTGTGAACTATGGGTGGTATAATGCTTGTGGATCTCACCTGGATGGGTACTTGCTGTTGCGAGCACTTCTCCTAGTCCTTGCTGTGCCACCAAATCCATTTCACTTGTTAGCTCAGTTATGTACATATGTGTCTACTGGACATTAATAGCTATTTTCATTTTTCTTGCTATAGTTCCTTTCTCCGTACATGTCTTAGCAATATATTTTGTAGTCAATTTCCTTTTTTTTAAAAAAAGTTTCTTACTAAGTTGTTGTTTCTCTTATTCTACTGCAGGTTAATTTTGATTCATGTTCAACTAGGCAAACATCATATCCTTGCAGCATCTTTGAGGATCGCCATCCATCAACTGTTTCAATGACTGTTCTTGTTGTTGTTGAGATGTTTAATGCCCTAAATAACCTAAGTGAAAATCAATCTCTCCTGTAAGAGCTCTTATGCTTCACTTTATCTTTACCTTTTAAGTCTAAAATCGTCAATATATAAACTCATACTCCCATGTACTCAATTTAGTGTATGGGGTCTTTGCCAAATAACTATCCAAAAACTGCCTAGAAAATTGGCACCTATGCTCCTAATATTATAGGGGGTGTTTTGCTCTCGGAACTCTGACATGAACAAAGTGGAAGATATCTCTAATAGCCTGTCTCATTCTCAATAACTTCAGTGTGATATTGCAACTAGACATTCTTATTATTTTTGCTGGGCTGATGGTAATAGGTGTCTCTAAACATGTGCAATATTGTGTACTAATATCTGGCTCTTGTCTTTACTTTGATCTTTGGGCATGATATAAATCAATCTTACATATCTGGAATAATTTAAATTTATTCTAATTTAAATAATTTAATCTTACTTTTGCACTTGATTTCATTTAGTGCCATTCATCCATGGAGTAACCTGTGGCTTGTTGGGTCGATTGTCCTGACAATGCTTCTTCACATATCTGTTCTGTATATTGAACCTCTATCAGCTCTTTTCTCAGTAAGTCACATTTTTCTTCCCCTTGTAGCTGTCTATATAGATACACTATGCTTGTATTCAAATGTCCCTTTGTTCTTTATAGTAATGTTCCAGGAAATCCTGATTCATCATGGTTGATTTATACAGGTGTCTCCATTATCTTGGGCTGAGTGGAAAGTCGTTCTTTATCTCTCCTTTCCTGTCAGTATTTGTTTCTACCTTGACTTACAATGCTAATTCAAATTATCTGGTGAACTAATGTTCTTATGTTAGGAAATGAAAAAGTTAGACAGTGTCGTGAACATTCAGTTAATTTTTCCTTCACTACTTGACAAACTTTATCTGATTGTTAGGTAATTTTGATTGATGAAGTATTGAAGTTTTTCTCAAGAAGCTCCCGAGGTATGTTCTCATAACACTTAAAACATCACAATTATCTTAAGTTTGGTAGTTCTTTAATGCTTTACCAGTTAATGCTGTTTTAGCTTGCCTTAGCTGAGCTTGCTTGTTATTTACAGGTCGGAGATTCCCTTTAAGGTTACGGAGACGTGAGATACTACCAAAAGAATCCCGAGATAATTAATATTAGATTTCGGCGCACATACTGAGTTGGACAAAGCACAATACGGGAAGCCTGACCTCTTGGTTGATTTTGGCTAATGATTATGAACTTGGAGGCTGACAAACATTGTAGGAATTTTTTTCATACCTCTTTGTGGATGGCTGCAAACAACAATTAACAGGGGCTTCAGAATACGTTTGTCTAAAAAAAAACATCGAGAAGTTTCGGATGTATGTTGTAGGATCTCTAGATGTTATTTATAGACAGCACATTCCTATTGTAATTAATGCGTACGAAATATGATCTATATCAACTGTATTGCCCTCACCTCAGAAGATTCGAAACTTTTATTCAGTTAGCGGAAGTGTTAAGGTCTATGTTACAACTTACAACAACGAATACATATCTAAATACATGTCTGTGGAACATTCTTTCCTACAGTTCGCATTTTACCTTAACAAAGATTCATAAGCTGCAGCTAGAATTCATGCCTGCCTGCAATGACTTCAACCTTCAATCAGTTTCTACAATTGGAAGAGTCTGGACAGACTGAGGTAACAACTGAAAACACAATCAGTTCTTATAATAATCTAGCTATACCTCCAGGAACAAGATGCTACGTTGATGCTTCATGGAAGGACTCATACAATCATTTTCACACGAGAAATCTCTTCAAAATATACTTCTGCTCAAGCTGAACTAGCAGGTATACTTCTAGCATATAAGGTGTGCTGCAGGCTACAAATACAACATCCAATTTTCATTCAGATAATCAAGCTCTTGTGGACACTCTGCAACATAATCACTTTGCACAAAATGCACATTATTGGAGTCCTGGACCACTTCTTTTTCAATTGCAGATCTTAACGCAAGGAAAGCCTCTAAATACAAGATGGGTCAGAAGAGAAGTAAACAAGAAGGCATACTATCTATCGGAAAAAGGCTAGGAATACAGTAAACTTTTCAAGAGTTAAACAAGTTTGTCACAGCGATACACGTGTGTTCTAGACCTACTTGTCTTACAATGGATAGTCTTCGTTCTTCCCCGTTGGGTTGGGGGATGTAACCATAGCTCATGTAATATGTTTCTAGTATCAATAAAGTGCATGAGTTTTTTTTAAAAGAATTTATGCCTGCAATATGTTAAGACACATAATCGTAAATTGTTTTGGACGAGATGATACCAAGGAGGTATCAGATTAGTATATACCAGGTTGATACCAGCAAGTACCCTTGGTACCAGGCTGATACTCGTTGGTACTAGACCTTAGCTGAGAGGGAGAGAGGAGAAAGGGTGACTGATATACTTGTAGGCTAAAACCTGTGGGTACCAAATATGTGTATAAGATCTAGTTCTCTCCAAACCGATACCTGTTGATATTACCACTTAGCTGAGAGGTGGAGAGGAGAAAGGGTGGAAATAGTTATTGGCATCGGCTCTCTAACTTGGTGGCTATTCTCCTACTTAGCAGCGTTGCCACCCCACTCACATGCAGCCACCTTCACCGGATCTAGCTGAGCATAGTTCGTCATGCCAAATCTTGGCCGAACCACAATGATGATGCATGGGTGGGTGGCACAGCTGTGCTTGGTGCAAATATTGCATGGAACGTTGTCTCGAAGCTAGAGAAACTTCTTGATGGCGGCCATCTCTGGCGAGGCAAATGAAAAGAAGGGGGACTTGCCGCTACTCTTGACCGGGGAGGCTAAGCTGCTGCGAGATGTCGATGGCGCTGGCAAAGCATCACGGGGGTGCTTGGTGATGGCGGCATTGGACCGGAGGATGTCGAGGAGGAGCATGACTCCACTAGACAATCGTGGGTAATTGGAGAAGCCCTTAATGTGCTTTGGTAGATAATCGTGGGTGTATGACTCCACTAGATTTTAAACATGCCCGTAAATATTACACATACTGACATACATCACGCCTTCATGGAATTTAATAAAATCAAGAATTCGTGACTGACCTTGCTCTCTTGGAGAGTGCGCTTGAGAGCATTCACGGGTACATGAGTACGGTGTGTGTGCTTGAGTGTCATTCACATAATCGAAAAAAGAAAATCTTATATATGAATGAAAAATAAAATCATAAAACATTATATTGTTTTTAATAAGACATACGGACATTACCTTAGAAAAAAATCAAAGTAACTTATATATAAACCGAGATAGTAATTGAATTCCGTCTATATTTATCATACATTCGCAGCAGCGTTTTGCAAGTTCAATGTAATACCTTTGTCTTATGGCACCTCAGATTCTTATGCATTTAATTTGGTGGGTCTTTCTTTGCGAGATATTTTAGGGTTTTTGGTAATTTATGCCTAAAGATTAGTAATTGTATACAAATGCCTTACTAAAGATTTTTTTTCCTCTCAAACAGATGCACAGTTATTTACTAAGGGAAATCGTGTTTCTGCAGAGTCATTTCATTTTGCCAGTTACTTTGACTGTGAAGTCTGTTTCACCACCCACTGTTAAAACGTTTAATTTCCATCGTGTAATATAATCTCCAAGATGAACAACCGACATATGAAATAAATAATCCACATACCGGATATTATTGCACATACAATCCATGTGTTCAAGTTTTTCTTTCAGATGCATTTCTATGACCGCGGCAACACGCGGGATTTCCACTAGTTTTCAGAGAAAAGCAGGCAAGCATCACAGAGGCTTACGGTCCAGCCACCGTCGACCCATGGCAAAACCTTGTTTAGGCTTGTATGATATAGGAGCATGACCACTACCCTGCACAACAAACCAATCATGAGTCTTCATTTCTGCCACTTACATCCAAAGACAGCATGTAAAGAGATGGGGAACATTAGACACTGATAACAAAGATCCATTCAATCAGAAAAGATCAGGCAAATGAAAAAGGATCAACCTTTAATGTGGCAAAAGTCAAGTTGTTGTCATACATAACTGTAAATCTGCACAAAAGAGAGACAAGACAATGCATAATTCCCATCAGATCAGATAAACGCAAAAAAACCAACTGAAATGTGCATCATGTGAAACAAAGTAGACGGCTTAACCCCGCGGCCTGGCCATCAAGATGCCATGCTCTCCAGTCATCAACAATGGTGAAGTTCAAAGATCTTATCCATGCCTGAGTGCCCAGAAATGGCACCATGAGATCATGGTCACCGCTACACCAAGAGAGTTGATAATAATTTTAAGACGTAGAATAAGATTAAAACTGTATATATAGACATAATTTTTGTGTGATGCTTTCACCAGAATACAAGCGCCCGGTAACCTCTTGTGGTGAGGTTAAGATGGTACTGTATGGTGCTTGGAACGTCCCTAGCATAGGGGAATACTTCCGTATTGCATCTTGTCCACACACCGACCGTTCCCTATTGCATGGTTGTGTCATCAAATTAGCTGAATAATTCTACTTGCTTAGCAATCTAGCTATCCCTATGCATAAAGGTAGAAGAAATCACAAGGGTTACCTTCTTGATTTTAAGAGCATCTCTGGTTGCCTTGTCGTTCATCCATATGTTCAATAGGTAGAACCGGTATGACTACATTTCAGAAAGAAAGGCGAAACAGCATTACAAAAACAGGGAGATGAACCCTATGAGCATCTGCTTCGGAAAAAAACAATCTTCCATCAGAATAACACTCAAGGGATTAATAATACTTACAAAACAATTGATAGTAGGTCGAGCAGTTGGCTCACTTAGCAGACTGTATTCTTCTAGTAGAGCCCTACTTGAAACACCATTTATGGGTTTGGGTATTAAACAACCAGCACATTTATCAAGCAAGATATCTCCATTGTCTAGTTCAGACATGAGCTGCAACACAGGGATGTGCATCAGTAAGATACTAGCTGGATTTTAGTAATTTTAAATAACTAGGCCAGTGCAAGAATCTTACGTTATCAATAGCATTTAGGACATTCGCACAAATTTCATTTGTTGGATTGAAATAATCTCCTTTGCAGTTCGCTACCGCAGCCTTCAAAGAGGAAAAGAGATGCTAGAGTTGTAGCACCACACTATCGAAGCGTATAAATATGGAATTACCTCGTATAGCTGATCAGATATGATTCCAACGCCATGAGCTTATGGAATTATGGAATTACGATCATACTTTGGGTCTGTCAAGGGGCTGCCAACCATATAACCCTGTAAATATTTTCTTATATAAGCATAAGAAAGTAAAAAAAACATGAAGGTACACTATTAGAATTCCTTAGCCAAAAGAAAATTTGTTTGAAGGATACAGAATGGCATGCCTTAAGGTTAATTAATGGTTGCTGCCTTGGTTCAATTCCTGGAGAATAGGTAAGTGATCAAGACAAGGTAAGGAACAAGCTACCCGATTAGAATTTATGATGAAACATAAGCAACTGCAAACATTAATCAATTTTGTCCAAGTTAAACAGTTGAAAATGTAGTGAATTTGTCAATCTGAAACACCATTTGAATTTTGAAACTAGCTCAAACTTCTTGTAACTTGTAAGAACACTTTTATACTAAAAAAATAAAAACAATAACAGTTCTAACAAACACATATGGTAAAGACGATTTACTACAAATTATCTTATCATCTATTCCCTCTGTCCCAAAATATAACAACTTCTAGAGTTTTTTTTTTCTGAAATATAACAAACTAGTACTCCCTCCGTCCTAAGATATAACAACTTTTAGCCCTCAAGATTTGTCTCAAAATATAACAACTTCTCCATCAACATTCTCTTCCCAACCAATCACAACCCTCCACCATTCACTTTTTCCACCTACATCCACTACTCATCCAATCACAACCCTCCACTATTCACTTCTACATACTTTCTTAATAACCGTGTCCAACTCTAAAACTTCTTATATTCTGGGATGGATGGAGTACATGTAAAATGTGATTTTTACCACTAAAAGCCCCATACGACCCCTTGGTTTCAACACCCCAAGTAGTTCGGGCCCACACCTCACCCATCCCAAGGATGCAAACAAGTAATTTTACCCCTCTCCTTAATTGCCATGCCAAGGGCTAAAACTTGCTATATGTTAGGATAAAGGGAATAATTTATTTGAGAATATGTGAAATATATCATAGATTACCTTCTGAAATGTATTGTGCAATAAGTGGAATCACCTTTCCAGCATATGAGCTTCCCCCAACATAGAAATGATTTGAGAGATAGCTTGGGTGATCATTGAACCACTACACTAGTATGCACAATATGATAAGCAGTAGTAATAAGGTCTGTTCTTACTGTACTAGAATACTAAGTTTCTAAATTACCTTCTTCAGAAATGTGACGACTTGCAAAGAGGATGATATATCCCCAACATTATAACCTTTGGGATCACGCGCATATGAGAAACCAGACCCAACAGGAGTATCCAAGAAGATGATGCTAGCTATCTGTGTAGTAATTTATTGAATCGCAAACTAATCAAATAAACTGAATAGATAAATATCCTGAGTCCTTTGGAGGAGCATATCACCTTTGTCCATGAATATGGATTATTAACCAATTGTGGCAAACTACCATTATAAGGCGCCAGCACGAAATTCATAGGACCTGCACAAAATCAAACATAGATAGGGCTCAACACGGGAAGTGTAAACTATCTGTCAGAGATTACAGAGCATATGGGCCAAACTGCAGGCCCATTAACTCCCCAAGAGGGAAAAGTCATGGCAAACTGTTACAATATGGCCACATAAAAATCATAGTCCCTTTATCCCATAATATAAGGCACGGTCAAAGTTAGCACAATCTCTAAAACTAATTTTTAGCTTATAATTTCTCATATACTATAAGGCTTGTAGCAATAAAATTATAACCATATGAAAGTAAATTTAAATCTCAATCTAATGATATAATTTTTAACAAATAAAATTAATTTTATATCATACTAAGTGTTGATCAAATGTCTTAAGTGTTAAATCTTGAAATGCATGAGCGCCTTATATTATGGGATGGAGGGAGTACATAATTTATTTGAGTAAATTTCACAAAACTACAGGTACTTTGATCAATCTATCAAAAAACTATATATTTAAGAACGTGTATCACAAAACTACGGACTTAACATCATATTTTTCATAAAACTACAGATAGGATATCGTATCAGAAAACTACAAATTTAACATCAATTTTATCACAAAACTACAACTTTTGTAACCTCAATAGTGCTATGGATATAAACTCTAAAATCTACAGTTCTTTGATAACTTCATCACTAAATCTGTAGGATGTTTTAAATATGTAGTTCTATAATAAATTTGGTGCTAAATTTATAGTTTTGTGAAATTGTGATACATATTTTTAAATATGTAGTTTTACGATAGTTTGATCAAACTATATGTAGTTTTGTGAAATTTACTCAATTATTTATTTTTGGTTCTGTTAACACGAGAATATATATCTTAACCTAAAAGCAACGAAAACATAGCTATGTTAACTAGTTCGACAATTCATTTTTTTCATATATCAGTTTCACCTGTCCATATATTATGCAAAATGTAACATGCGCGTACAATATTCAGCACTCTGCAAGGGATCAGCCTTTAGCCAGTTGCCACAACAATTAGTAATGAGTGAGTAGTGACTAGTGAAATACTAACCTACTTCAAAGACGAGAGCGGTGAATCCAGAGCAAAGGGGTCCACCTGTCAGCCAGAGGATGACAGGGTCTGTACTAGGACTCCTCTCCGATTCAATGTAGTAGTAGAATAGCTCAGTGCCGGTCTCCTCATCCACACTAACATTCCTGTGTATGCACATGTACATGTACTACCAATTATTAAGGCACAATTAGGGACATACTTAACCCAAACCATGTGGCATCCCATATACCAAACTAATCAAGCAAGCAATCTTCCGCTCCACTCCTAATATTTCCCCTATGATTATTAGATGCCCCTTAACATTGGCATCTCCAAAAGAAAACTTACAGGGAGCGCCTTACCCGGTCTCAAGGTGGAACGGCAAGCGGCCGTGGAAGCCCGGGAGGTGGGTGATCACCGACGACGACGCCGAGCACGGCAGCAGCAGCGGTAGCAGGAGGAAGAGGACGCAGGTGGCGAGGCGCAACTGCAAGAGACTGCATTGCCTCGTGGGGTGAGCACCCATTGTGAGAAGCTCCAAGAACATTTGCTTTCTTTATCAATGCTCCAAGAACTCGATGATCTAGTTAATTGTCAATCCTTTTCTGGGAAAGATCGAGTTGTCAGCAAGCCATGGAGAGAGCAATATGCCACATGGAACTAAACTACTAAAGCTCAAGCTTCTAATGAGATCACTAGCTGTGTTACTGTTAATTTATTCAGCACAAATGCAAGGCACGGGCAGATATATATAAAGAACAAAAACAGCAGATTATTCTAGAACAAAAACCAAGGGCACTGTTTGAACGATCAATAGACACACACTACTAACCGATTCCCATCACATAGAGGGTGGGAGGCCTGCAGATCGGAGAAGGGGAAGGGTGAGGCGGCGGCGGCGGCGGCAGTGGCAGTGGCAAAGAGGAGAGAGAGGAGCGGCTATTCTGTGGGCAGCGCTCGATATATGTTCAGTAAGAATTATGTAGGGTTTTGTTTCCTCCAAATTTTTCTGCATAATCCCTCTAGATGGTCAGGCCACTTGGGCCTGGAACTGCCCACCCAAGTTTTATGTGTTACTAGTTACATGCCTGTACGTTGCATCGGAGAAAAAAAAATACTTACATCTATTTAAAATCACGCCAGAAAAAATGATGTTCCATAATCATTGAACGTAATTTCGTTGCAACGGGAAAGTTTGATATAGTAGAAACAACAATTATGTCCTTTCTTTATAGTTTTGTCATACATTACCAACAAGAAAAACAAAAGTTTATGTAAAAGACAACCTTGTATCTACATTGTAGGTTGCTGCAAAGAAGCTTCTAAATTTTTTTTGCGTAACTTTGTTTCTTCTACAAAATAATCTGGTTTGACAGTAGAAAATAGTAGAAAATTTGAAAAGCACTGGATTCCGTAAGAAACTGAACTTCGACCCTGTTTAGATTCCATCCCAAAATTTTTCACCATGTCACATTGAACGTTTGAACACCTGTATAAAGTATTAAATATAGGCTAAAAAAATAATTAATTGCACAGATTGTGACTAATTTGTGAGGCGAATCTTTTAAGCTTAATTGCCCCATGATTTGACAACGTAATGCTACAGTAAACATTTGCTAATGACAGATTAATTAGGCTTAGTAAATTCGTCTCGCGATTTACTGACGGATTCTGTAATTAGTTTTTTTAGTACTCGAACATCCCATGTGACACCCTATATAATATTTGATGTGATACGCCAAAACTTTACAACCTTGAAACACTCCCTTCGATTATGTTGAATAGTGAACCATCACAAATATTCAGATTTTGTAATCCTTTCACCCATCCTTCTGCAGCCCATATCCTGCTGCTCGCAGCGCTAGCCCACTCCTCCCCCAGACTGCTTGCCTCACCATGTAGGCCCATGCCGCACACAGACCGCACCACCTACTCTCGATCGTGGGCTTAACTGAGATGTGTCAGTATGCTCGTATTTACGACTTATTATTATTTTAATGATAAACGATATATGTGTTGGCAGTGCAGGGTCTATAGTAATTTTCTTTACGACGAAATCACATTACAAAGTCTATAGCATCTTTGCGCATTTTAATTTTTAAGTAAATTGCACGTTCGGTCTCTAAACTTTTCCGTCTATGTCACCTAGATTCTCACACGCTCAAAATATAGATCTAAGCGCCAAATAGTTACAACCCCTTTGGAACCCTATGTGCGTGACATGTCATCGTCAATAATATAATTCTACACTAACTGACAAGTGGGTCCCACTTAATTTTTTTTTCTTTTTTCTTCTTTTCCCTATATTTTTCTTCTCTTTTCCTCCTTTTTCACTTCAAGAATCCGCAGTTGGTGACCACCTCACCGAGCTTGAGCTCCTAGCGGTACTAACACCGAGGGCTAAGAGACGGCAGTGAGCACAGCCGCTGGCAAGAATGAGGGTTTAACATTTCGTTTTCTCCATTTTTATCAGGGTGCCTAAATTTCCATCCAAAATTATTTGAATTTTTGACAAAATTTGGTTAAATTTGACGGTAGAGCTAATACACGCCGCGCTCGGAAAATTTCTCCGGATTCTCCGTTTTTTTGGTTCCGCTCCCACGCTCCTTCTGTTTTTCTTGGGCTTCCCCTACCTCCTGTTTTAAATGTGGTAAAAAATAAAAATTTGAAACACAGGCCCCACCACGCACCTAGAATAAAAAAATTACAACATGGTTAGTAATTTTTTTAGGGAATATTGTAAAAGCCATCTCATAAGTCACTTGAAGTTTGATATTTCACCCCATAAGTTTTTTTTTTGTTGCAAATATCCACCCACATACTCAGTTTTGTTGTAAAAACCACCCCGATAAACACATGTTTAACCAAATCAATATGATTTCATAAAGTGTGAGCCGTTAATGTGGTCTTTACCAAAATTAAATACTTCCAGAGTATTCTTCATACTTTTTTTGTCAGATTCTACAAATAAAATTGCAGAAGAGAGCTTCAACGTTGTCGCACTGGGTTTCCCTATATTAAAAAAAAAGTTCAATCAAATATAGAAAATAAGTCTAAGGCAAACACTTGGACAACATTGACTTGGCTAGCTTAGTTTATGATAACCGTACATTAGCGGTAGCAAAATGATTTGATTAAGTACATGTACATATTAGGGTGGTTTTTGCAACAAAACTAAGTAGGGGGTGGGTATTTGCAACAAAATGACTTGTGCGGTGGAATGTCAAACTTCAAATGATTTATGGGATGGTTTTTGCAATTTTCTCTTTTTTTTATAACTGTAATCCCACGCTGTGAGCAAATATTTACCACATTCTTACTGTATTCTTTACAACATGTTTTTATTGGTCCTCAGGGCTCAGGAGGTAACATATTTACTCCGTTCTGCAACACTGATCTGTCAGCAGTCCCAGAGATAATATATTTACTCTGATGAGTTCTCTAGTCTGTCTTCCTTTCAATGCAGTAATTATTTTACACAGAAAATATATCAAGAGATAAATGCTCTACTGTACATTGAATCACACCACACTGCACGAAATAAAAAAAAAGAAAAAAAATACACGCTTTCATGGCTGAGGAGTGAGGAAGCAGGTGGCCAGCGCACGGAGGCAGCGAAGAGGGCCCCGATCGACACAGCACGAGCAGCGGCCACTGAGTTGGGGTCGCCAGATGACCTCCCACCCATCGTCACCCTCCAGCCGCGCGACGCCGAGAAGATGCCACCTCCTCACCTCACCTGACGGCAGCTTGGTGCAAGAGGAGATCGCTTGGCGCGAGCTCGCCGGCTCCGGACTCCGGTCCACCTCGCCGGCCAGTGGCTCTCCTCCCTGGCGTGCACTGCTTGCCCGCCACCGGCGCCAACCGCGCCATCATCGCGCAGGATGCATCACCGATCAACGGGCTGTGTCACAGCGGCGGATTCAGAATGGGGGCGGCGGGGTCTCGAGCCCCCACTACTGCCGTGAAGACTATGAGAGCCCCCCACGAAGACCCACTAAAATTTGTTAGTGTACGTAGATGGTAGGGGGGCCTATAACTCTATCTAATTTGGTTAGACCCCACTGCTATTTCTTTTTTGATCCGCCATGGATACTAGCGGAGCCATCGTTTATTGGCACGAAACGACATATTTACAAATGAAAAGTAATTTGTAAATAAAACTTTTATGTACGTGTTCTTAATGATCTAAAAATAAAGGCTGAAAAATAAACTTCGATAAAAAACCTCAAAATTAGCTCCAAATTTAAGATTGAAAATTCAAATTTTGGCTGATAAGCATAAGCATAAACGAGGGAGAGAGAAAGCGGTTGGTTGATTATAGTAAAAGTAGCATACACTCCCTCCGTCTTAAATTATAAGACATATTTTTTAGACGGTCTTTAATGATATAATTTGACCATTAATTTATGAGATAATTTAAGAAATGCCATTGACAAGTCTCCAAGTTCCAGAAATGCTATCGACAAGTTTGAGTTCTAAGAAATGCCATTGTACAAACAATTTTGTCCTAAAAAGATCATTGCTGTTAGGGTTCCGTCTATTTTTTCAAAAATGAAACAAATGCATCACAATCTGGAGTTTCCTTTTTTTTTATCAATGGCATATGTCAATGTGATATGTTTCAAATTATTCACATTGAGAAATGAATGTCAAGGTCAGAGTAAGTAGAATTTGCGATGCCATAGATCCCACTAGTAATGAACTTATTAGCTTTCACATGATATTTATGGATGAAGAAGTCACATAATATTTTTTTTAAATACTGTGCTGATATCCTATTTATATAAGATTTCTCACTTATACTGTATTATTTATGCATGGTGCTTTAAAAGTTTTCTGATCAATAAGTTCAGGCCACTAATATCATAAGGATCAAAACAATAAATTGAAACTCCAACAGGAGAACAAATAGGAGTACCGATTAACTTCTAATTTGAAATTATTAATTAAGTAATGTAAATGCTAAAATTGACACTCAAGATCAAACCGATTATAACTCAATACTCCCTCCATTCCAAATTGATTTATATATAATTTTTTTAAGGTTATTTCTAAATGATCTACATATTTATGTTCATTTATTAATTAAGTCTATTCGTTATTTGTGCATTGGAGTAAATGGACATTGATGCATGTATCCATGCACACAAGTATTTATAACCCACATGCAATATCTTGATTTGCTATTGGCTAGAAAATAGTGGGGATGGTGCATGCATTGAGTTTGTTGCTAGAGTAAATATAGTATGAGAGAGTTATTAGTTTTTCTTGGTCTTGGTGTACCCATGAAATATGTAGATCAATTTGGAATGGAGGGAGTACTTATTAATTATTCTATTTAAAATATGCTCCCTCCACTTTTGATAGTTATATTTCATCTTAGCACACAGACCAAGGATAAATAATTCTACTTATCATCTATTTAAACATGCTACTAGTTATTCCTCGTAAACAAGCGATTCATTAATATTTACATTTTTCAATGCCCATGTAGCCAATCATGTGTGGAAGAATGAAGAGTCACGCATTAAATCCGAGAAAGTCATTAAGATGATATGTTGTTAGATTGAAATATGCCTATAAAAAATAAATTTTTCAGATTTGGAAATATGACTATCAAAAATAGATGGAGGGAGTACTAATTAGTTATCAATTTTAAAAATATTAGAGTAATGCTCCACCATAAATATTAACAAGTACAACTATATACTTATTTATGAAAATTTGCAAATTATTAGACTAAGAAAACAGATAGCAGCACAAGAAATATTATCTAGGATGTATTATATATAATTTTTTAAAAGATGATTTTTATTATTGAAACTATGAATTTTAAAATTAGTATTATAATAATGTTTTCAATATTTTGAAATTTTATAACTGAGGTATTGTTAAAATTTGATATTTATAAGCTATATCTTCATACTGACTAGCATTATGAGTGAGTCCCCACATTTAAAAAAGATTGGGCTACAGATTGGAATTATTTTTCATAAAATTAATTTTATATTGAGAATCCATTTTAAATAAAACATCTCATATGAGATACCATTGATTCCTTAGAATTTGCTTTTATAAAATTCACAATTAATAAACGTGGTATCTATTTGGACCTACTTAGAAGTTTATTAATCAAATATTGAAATGATGATTGTTGTAACTAACATGAACTATTTACCTTCCTAAATAAAATTGGAATTCATAAATATGGAGTCATACGAATCTCGGACTCAGTTTATCTCTCCATCAATTCAATTTAATTCTTATATTTATTCCATGCCGCTATAAATTACCAACTTATTATACAAATAATAATAACCCGTGCAACGCACGGGTTGACGACTAATGTCTATAATTCTGCATGGATTTTATGGATTTATGATGCAAATAAAGAAATATCTAAAGAGATCTATCATCATCCAATTTTTTCACTCAATTATATGGATTTGCATCTTTACGTGGGCTTGAATGAATATTTGGAAAAAGGAAAAGTAATTCGAAAGGGGAAAATTGAATATAATTGACTTTCAAATTTATGGATTGGGTTAGATGAATTTTCAGAAAAGTTCAAAGGATAGATCTTTTAACATAACCTTAGTTTAACCCGTTGAACACATGGGTATTTTTTCTAGTGCCAAAATAAAGAGAAGACCAACAAGTGGCATGATTGCAGTCCAGTGAGGCCCATGGACCAGTTAGATGGGTCAAATGACAACAGTTAACCTTATGAATGTCCTGTCATGAGGACGGCTATGTGAAATCATTAGCATACTATATCCTAGGGATGTAAACCTATAAATAGAACCCAATGGAATGGATGAGTAATAGGGATCAAATTTTTTCGAGAGAAATTAATATGCAACTATTGTTTTCTCTATTTTACTTTAAGTGAAACCTGCCTTTCGGTAGAAGAGAACACTATTTATTTGGGCTCCACTACAAATAGTATTTTCTCGAGAATTGTGACACTTAGACAACATGTACATGGTTGAGTTATAACCCTGCAAACATTTATGACAAATATTTTTCGAGAATCGTGGCACTTAGACAATATGTACATGGTTGAGTTATAACCCTTTAAACATTTATGAAAAATAGGAGTTGGCAACATCACAGAGGCTTATTGGCTAGCCACCGTTTCCCCATGGCAAAAGATTCTTTAGGCCTGTTTACTGGAGCGACATGGGAACCACCCTGCACAACCAACCAAATGAATCATCCACAACTCTTCATTTATGTCACTTATGTATGTAAAGGGGGTGGACACTATATGGACACAAATAAGATCCATCAACTAGAAAAAATCAGGCGAATGAACATTAAAGGATAAAATCACCTTTACTGTGGCAAATGTCAAGTTGTTGGCATACGTGATTGTAAATCTGCAAAAAAGAAGAAAGAAAAGAAAAGCATTGCATAATCATCAGATCAGGCAAACATGAAAAATAACATCAATTGGGAGTATGTGAAAAAAGAATTAGATGGCTTAACCCAGCAGCTTGGCCGTCCACATGCCATGCTCTCCAGTCATCAACTATGAAGAAGTTAAAGGATCTTATCCATGCCTGAGTGCTCAAAAATGGCACCTTGAGATCATGGTCACCGCTGCACTCACAGATAAACATATCATTATGATTTTAAGATGTAGAATAATATTCATCATGTATAAATGATGCAGAGAATTGAATTTTTCTCCTTTGATGCTTTCACCTCATCACAAGTGCTCGGTAACCTCTTGTGGTGAGATTAAAATGGAAATCCAAGGCGCTTGGGATGTCATGAGCATAGGGAAGTACACCTCTACTGCATCTTAACCACTCACCAATGGTTCCCTGTAGCCATATTTGTACAATTAGTGCATCGGTCATACTTACTTAGCAACCTAATTAGTTAGAAAAATCATGCTCTTATGTTGGGGATATATCATCTTCTTTACCGGCAACGGTTATGATGTTGCCGATTTGAAAATCATTTTTCTATAAGAAAAGCCCCTATATATGCCCATGCTTGTAAATGCAGAACATATCATATGGTTACCTTCTTGATCTTAAGAGCATCTCTAGTCGTATTGTCATTCATCCAGCAGTATGATAGGTAGTAACCATATGACTGAATTCAAGAAAGAAATGATAAGCAAATTAACATTACAAAAGGAGGAAGGTGAACACTGCAATGTAATGTATCTACACAATCTTACGTCTAATATCAGTTTATCATGGCTAACCAAGCCATGACCTGCATGAAGGGCCTGATCCACCTATGAACACACACTCCTACGACAGGGGCAGAGTCTTGAGGGGACATGGTCTACCCCACACGTCTCTCACACCTTCCTAAAGGGACTACACCATGATTGGAGATGCTTGTGCTTTCTATGTGACAGGCTGAGTCCCGCCAATGTCATATTTGAAGAAGGGAATGGCCTCGTATAATGAACGACGATCTCTCGTACCCTTAGGTTGTGTTCTTAAGTCTAAATTTCCAACCTCACTCTCTCGTTTACCGCGCGCACACTATTCAAACTACTAAACGGTACGTGTTTTGCAAAAAAAATTCTATAGAAAAGTTTCTTTAAAAAATCATATTAATCTATTTTTGAAGTTTTTTAAGCTAATAATTAATTAATCACGTATTAATCAATTGCTCCGTTTTCCATGTGAGAGGTGAGCACCTAAGAACACAGCCTTAGTCCTCCACCAAAAATCCTAAACCTATCCTTCGATCCTTAGAGGCACTGGAAGGGACCCAAAGGACCGATCAAGGCCATTGGAGAAGGTGGGTTAAAAAGGACAACGATGCCCATAGCCATCTACAGTGAGACACCGACGCCTTTGGCATCAAGCCAGTCTCCTACCTCGCCTACACCAACAGCAGAGTAGATGAAAATGATTGTGACCATATGACATTCATGGCTTTATCTAAGCGTGATCAGTTCTATCACTTTATTCCACAATAGAATTGGTGATCTTGTTTAGGCTAGGTGTTAGAAAATTCTACATTCTTCAATCAAATTAACACAATGGACCCATGGATAGTACGGACTTACAGCGCAATCCATAGAAGGTCGAATAGGTGGCTTGCTTAGCCGGCTGTATTCTTCTTCCAGCAGTGCCCTGCTTGCTGAAACATCTATTGTAGGTTTTGGTGCAGCTTTAACACATTTATCCTCCAAGATATTTCCATCCGAAACTTCAGACATGAGCTACACATGGGATTTGTGTAGTAAGATAATACTAGATGAATATTAGTAAACATACAAATTAGTACAATGCAATAATCTTACTTTATTAATAGTATATACGACATTGGCACACAGTTGGTTTGTTGGGTTCACAAAATCTCCTTTGCAATGCGTTACCGCAGCCTTCAAAGAGGAATAGGAAAATGTTATGCAGTAGTGTCACCCCACTCAAATTGAGTGTATGGATTTGATGTTACCTCGTATAATTGATCAGATATGATTCCAACGCCATGAGAATAGGGAACATGGAAATTTTTATCGAATTTTGAACCTGTTATGGGGTTGCCAACTATATATCCCTGTAACTGATTTTTGTATTTACAAGAAATAATAAGAGACATGATGCTGCATTATCGAAATTTTTATAAACTGTTTGAGAGATACAAAATGGCATGCCTTAAGATCAATCAATGGTCGTTGCCTTTGTTCTTCAATTGCTGGTGAGTAGGAAGAAATTAAGACAAGGTAAGAGACTAGCTAAAAAGAGTACCGCAATCATTATTGGCATGTGAACAAGTTGAACAGTTAAAAATATGGTCGGGTTTGTCACTCCCGTGTGGCATTATTTGACTTCTGAGATTAGTTTGAAACTTTTAACAATTTTGTACATATTTGAAAGAACACAACAAAAGTTCTAAAACATATGGTTATAACTGCAAATTAGATTATCATCTAATTCATTTTATAGTATGTTAAGTGTATCGTTGATTACCTTCTGAAATGTATTGCATGATAACTGGAACCACCTTTCCAGCATATGAGGCTCCACCAACATAGAAATTATGTGAGCGGTAGCGTGGGTGATCATTGAGCCACTACATTAGTATGCACAAGATGATAATTAAGTAATAAACTAGAATACAAATACATAGTGTTATTCCATTCTTACTATACTAGGATATGAAATTTGCTTCTAGTCACCTCCTTCATAAATGTGACCACTTGTAAAGAAGATGATATATCCCCAACATCGTAACCATTGGAATCACGTGCGTATGAGAAACCAGAACCGACAGGACTATCCAAAAAAATTATGCTTGCCATCTGATAATTTGAACCACAAATTACTAAGTAAAAGCGAGGTAGAAAAGAAGTTCACGAGGGTTTGGGAGAGGATATATATCACCTGTGTCCATGAATACTGATTATAAACCAATCTTGGCAAACTACCATTATAAGCTTCCAACACAAAATTCAAAGGACCTGTATAAAATCATCGCCAATGTATATTAAGTATTTATATGCGTAATTCTAACATGAACGAATTATTAATATTCACCACAACAGTCCCTTTTTACAAGAACAATACAGTTAGGTTGGGTGATTATTTTCTTAAATAAAAAGGTTCGGGTGATTATTAGACTACTAACCTACTTCATAGGCTAAGCCGGAGAAGGCCGAACAACGGGGCCCACCCTCCAGCCACAATACCAAAGGGTCCGTGTCAGGGTTCCTCTCTGATTCAACGAAGTAGTAGAAGAGCTCAGTGCCAGACTTCTCCTCGATACCAATGTACCTGCAGTGTACACATGTACGTGCATATGTACCCGATTCTTACGTGATGAATTTATGCTCGTATAGTATGTAACAATTGAAGAAAAATGGGACTCTTAGGGTACTGTTTGGGGGAGCTTGTCCCAGCTGCAGCTCTTCTAAAAACTGCTTCTGCTAGAAGCTGCCCTAAACAGTTTATAACTTCTGAGAATCTATAGTTACATATTCTGAAAAATAAACTAAAAAGCCATAAGCTGGAGAAGCTGGGTTTCAGAGCTTTTCCATATTCTCAGAAGCTGGCTACCAAACAGCTGCTTCTCAGAATCTAAAACTCCCCCAAACAGACCCTCGGTGAGTGGTGCTTACCCAGTCTCGAGGTAGAACGGCAGGCGGCCATGGAAGCCTGGGAGGTGAGTGATCGCCGCCGACGACGACGACGAAGCCGAGCACGGGAGCGCCGGTGGCGACAGAAACAGAAGCAGCAGTAGGAGAAGGCAGGTGATGAGGCGCGGCGGCTGCACGAGGCTGCATTGCCCTGCGCTGCGGTGATGATGAGAACCCATCGTGAGGAGATCCAGGAGGAGCGTGGCTGCAGGCTTCCTCTGTTGCTCTGCTAGTGCTCTTGTAGCTTCGACAAGCCAATGAATGCATGGCAAGAGGCCAGGGGAAAAAAGTAATAATGCTAAAACACTCCGTTTTTTTAATATAAGATGGTGTTGAGTTTTAGAGTGAGGTTTAACTATTCGTTTTATTAGAAGAAATTATAAATTCCATTTATTTTGTTATGATATTATTAAAGAAACTCTAACCATGAGTTATATTTTTACATATTTACGTGAAAAATCAACATCGGGACAAACTAAAAGTTTGATAAACATTAGATCAGCACTTTGAACTTTTTTAAAAATTCTTCAAACTCAATTCGAAATTTTGAAAGCAAATTCAATTTCCCCTTTTGAATTACTTATTTTTAATCAGTCTTCCCTTGTGCAAAATTCGTTCACATTCTCATATATCAAAATTCACCCAAAGATGCATAATCTGGATCCCGTGATGTGACCGATGATGAATGAAAAAAATGAAAATGCTAAGATTTTCCTATAGGTAGGTAGTGAAGAAATTCCTTAATTATTTTTTATAATTTGAAATAACTCCAATCATTATTAATAATATTTTTCAATTAAAATTTTGATTATACAATTAATTCTACTATGTTGATCCCCTTGTTGATCAAACACAAATATTGCATGTAAGGGTCTCATCCTGCCTCCTGGACGAGTCCTCGCATAGAATCGAATATACATCACTGTGTACAAATTAGAGGTCCTGTAATTAATCCCTTGACTGCATGCATTTGCTGGTGGTCTAGTATAGTACTGCGTCTTCGTGGGCTGCGGTGGCAAACACAAAAACCAATTGACTCGGAGACGGACGTATACTGGACGATGGATGAATGGACCAAACGATGGTCGACGACGTATGTGACTCGAGCAAACAAATGTAAAACCCAACTCAAACTTAATAACGTACCAAAGTACCGGTAGAAATACCTCTATTTTTTTATAATAGTAGAAAATTGAAGAGATGGGGATAGAGATAGACGAGTAAATTAGAGTTCTTTGAATCTAATCAAACAAATATATGTAAATTTGCCATGTACTAAATCCGAATCAATTATTGAATCATTTCGAATCGTAAGCAAACATATATATACGTAAATTAGGCATGTACTGAATCCATATCTCTTTATAACCAAAGAAGCAAGCATGCCAACAAATATACGTACATATCTTTTTACTACTGTAAAAAGTATTTTCACAGATGTAGGTTTTTTTTCCTTAGACGGATATGACCATTGGAGCCAAATTTCCGTTTATGAAAATGTAAATCGGTGTGGAGCTCGCCGTCCGCCTGCGAAAATCAATTTTTTCAAAAAGACCACTTAAGAGGTCCGCGTGCGAAAATACCTTTATTAAAAAATATGATTTTTGCAGGCGGAACCTTATCTGGTTCGCCTAAAAAAATCATGCCACCAAAAAAAATTCTATGTCTCACCCTTATCTTCTCCTCCACCATCCTTATCCTCTCCACCACTCATTTCCCTCCCCTCTCTCTCTCTCTCCACGAGCAGCAAGCCGCGCACGGGCGCCCCTCCCACGGCTCCCTCCTCCTCGTCTCTTCCCCCGGTTCCCCTCCTCGCCGCCTCCGCCGCCGGCCACGACGCACGACGACGACGGCGCCTACGCCTGCATCCTGCCGCCGCGACGACGACGATGACGCCGCCTGTGGATCCGCCGCTGGCTCACCCCGGGTATGCAGATCCGCCGCCGGCTGGTCTCGGGGAGGGGAGGAGAGGCAGCGGCGACGAGGAGGAGAGCCGGCGGCTCGGCTCCTTCCTCTCCCGGCGACGTGCGTCGACGACAACAACGACGACGCTGCCTGTGGGAGGGGTGGACGGAGGAGGAGATACGATGGCTCGGCTCTCCCCTCTCCCGGTGACGCGTGACGACGACGACACCGCCGCGGCCTATGGGGAAGCCGAAGGATGAAGGACGAGAGGCGGCGATGTGGGGATGACGACTGCCTCAACGATGACGGCGCCGATGTGACGACGACGACAATGCCGGCTGTGGGGGAGGTTGGCGGACGAAGGAGGAGAGCCGTCGGCCAGAGGGGGAGGCTGGCGGCAGCGCCATTTTTTTTATTCGCTATAATGTTTTTCACAGGCGGGTGAATCTACCACTAGGACAAATACGAAAATCATCTATTTTCGTAGAACTTTGCTTACAGGCGGTCTTTTCCCCCGCCTAAAAAAATTATTTTTGGCCGCCTGCAAAAACCTTTCTTTTAGTAGTGATGGTTGTATAGTCTAATCTGCAATTAATGTGTGATCCAATTAGATTGTAGATAATTACATGGGATGAAACAGACCAGACTCACGTTCTCATAGATCGACAACATATTTATTGGAATAGAGTGACGTATCAAAATTTTGGGTAGAAACATCTTTAATTTTTATAATGGTAGAGGTAGAGAATGGATAAAATTAGATTCCTTTGAATCTAATCAAACAAATATATAAAAATTAGCCATGTACTAAATCTGAATCTCAATTATTGAATCATTTGGAATCCTAATCAAACAGACATACACAAATTAGCCATGTACTGAATCCGTATATCTCTTTATAACCAAAAAGCAAGCATGCCAGAAAATATACGTCCCTATCTCTGTATGGCTGTATAGCCTAATCTGCAACTAATACGATTAGATTGGACATAATTATATGGATGAAATGGACCAAACTCCCACATATTCGTACAACGACATCGTATCAGAATAAGGTGACGTACAAAAATTATGGGCTGCAGAAACATTTTCAATTTTTATAATTCTAAAGAAAAGATATAATGGAGGTAGTATATAGATCCAGCCTTCCACCGAGGTCACTCTCGTTGTTGATTTTCCTAAACATAGTATATATGTTGCTCTTTTCCTAAACGAAGATTTAATTATCTGTTAATTCACCTGTTAAAATCAATATATCGTCGTGGCTTGGTAGGTAGGAGGGACCAAAATCATAATAAGTTGTTGCTTAGTTGGGGGTCAAAGGATTACTTGGTAGGCAGGAGGGACCAAAATCATAAGTACTCCTTCATTGTTAGATGGCGAGTCAAAGGAGTAAAGTGACTACAGCCAATTGGCCAATTCGATCTGTTACCTTCTGTTCTTTTTATTTTCGTTCTCAAAGGATTGAATGCCATTTCTCAACAAAAAAAAAAGAAGGATTGAATGCCGTACATATGCATTGAAGTTTATGATCCACTAGATCCGAAGGATTGCTCAAGAATATATTTTGCCTAGATGATAACAGGGTATATGCGAGATTGAGGTAAAAAAGATAGAGACAAGGATTTTTATACAGGTTCGGACCCTAATAGCCCTACTCCTGTTGACCGAAATTGATGTTGCTCTTTATTCATCTGAATCACACAAGTACAATATTTGGGATAACTTATCTAGCCGTGTCGACATGGCGGCACGAAAACCAACATGTAGTCGACGACGGGGTAGTATTCCTCGTCGAATATGAACTCGTCGAGATCACTCTTGTCGGCCTCTGCAGGCACCAGATTGGGTTTGTCTAGGCTATCTCTGATGTCGATGTCTGGCGGCGTGTGTTGGCTTATGTGTATCTCCCCCTTCTCCTCCTAGGGGATCTTGTATTTATACCCATAGATATCCCCTTGTCCAAGTAGAACTAGGGAGACAAGTATAAATACGATCCGAGTAGTCCTTGTCGTTTCCATATAGAACTCTACTCGTCATTACTTATCTGGAACTCCTTCTATAGATATGATTCCGTATAAGACTTGGTATATAGTGGGCCTGGCCGAGCTTAATCGATTACTATTGGGTGTGTGATATCTATAGCCATGACATGTCCGATGTCAATCAGCTAATTACCATATTTTCATGGTGTTCTATAACAAATACCACGAACTTTGAGTATCTTGTAGAAATTTTTTCCCTCCTTATAATATTGGTACCTTGCATGTTTTGATCTTCAAAATATATGTATATAATAACTACATGTCCTAAAATATAACAATCTAATATCGGGTAAGATATGTCCTATTACTATAAATCTGGATGGGGTGTCCGTCCAAATTTATAATGCTAGGATGTGTCTGAAAGCATCTAGACCCCATGTGGTATTTTGGTGGTTGATGATAATAGAATCATCGGAACTAATCATGATTGTTCAGTTTGATCAAGGATTGTGATGGCAACAGGGTGCCTGATCTTCCGTTAGGTGAAGATAACTATTAATTTGACGTAAAATTGACATACATGATCCAGCTTTCGATCAACACAATCTAAACCATGCAATTGCAGCATCACATCTCCTCTGGTTATCAACTATGCCGATACCCAATTGACCTCGTCAAGAAGGCTAATCCCTATATGTGAATCAAAGAACTTGACGGTGAAACTACAATGGCAGAAATAATCTAAGCAAAATATATGTGAACATGAAGCAAAGGAATGATCTTATCTTCGATCATAAACCTCCCTCCTTGTCTTCCTGGAGGCAACTCCTTAAGTGAGATCTCGTTCTTCTTTTGTTTAGACTTAATGAGATTGACAAAGATGTAGTGAAAAATTGGATTTACTCTTTGTAATTCTTTGTACTTTTTCTTCCATTTAATAAAATCTCTTTAACAGCGGGGACCTCCCCTTGCTGTGTTTTTGTAAAAAGAAAAAAAAAGAAAAACCCAACACTAACTCAAGGATGGATACTGAGTATATAGGTTCTAGGGTCAACCAAGGACCCCTGGACACGTCATTATTGGGTTCCGACATGATACATGGCCCAACGCGCCAAAGACGATGATGCAATACCCGGACAAATTCTAGATGCCCTCCTTTTAACGATTCTTGTTGACTTAGAAGGAATTTTAATGTGGGAATAGATTGATTGAACATGTGGTCTCATTAGCTTTCCATACATATGAAAAACATAAAAATAAAACGGAGTCCGAATGTAACCCGGGAAACGTTTTTAGTGTGGACTGCTTCTTGAGTCTAATGTGGACTTGAACTTGATAGGAGTTTGGCCTCCATCTTAACTTGAACGTCCATGACGACTTTGTTCATCTCCTAGCCTCTCCCAAATGCTCTCTGGTCTTCTCCATAGTTTCTAACCATAACTAAATCATTATGTATCAATCAATCCTCAAAATCAAATAAAAAAGTACTTAGAAACAAGCTCACCTGTAAATTCAATTATCGGGTGCGAGTTTTGGTAATTAGACCTTACATGGAAACTTGAGGAGTACTGTGTGCATCTAAATAAGTGATGAGGACCTCATTAGATTAGGGTTTCGATAATGAATGTGTGAACATGCTGCTCAAACCCTCAACAGAACGGTTGCAACAGGATGAATCGACTGCCTCTCTTGATCATCTATAATGCATTCGAGGAGTTGGGGTAAATGTGGCAGTGACAGAAAAAAGACTACATGTTAGTAGCTTGGAGTTTCAAAAGTACTAAAGTCTGGGTGTGGTGCACATTAGATTGGTAGCTGTTGAATAGTCTCACGTTGATTGTGGAAGGGCAAGGAACCTAATAAACTAGGTGAAACCCCGCGCGTCGCTACGGGAGTTCAGCATGATAACAATAAGTAAAAGTAATGTATAAAATAGCTAGATAAGCTTAGTTGATGTGGTTTATGGTAATTTAAATTTAAATAGTATATAGAATGATAATTCAAATGTAAAAGTAAGGTGATGTGGCTTTATGATAGAAGAAAAGGAGAAAGATAGTTTGGACCACAGATTAAATAAGAGCTAAAAACAATTGAGGTGATATGCCTTAATAGAGAAGAAAATGAGGGAGATAATTTGGACCATAGATTAATCATTTAAATACTAAAAACAATTGATGTGATATGGCTTAATGAGATGAGAAAAATAACATTAATTAAGTGAGGATGAACTATATACCTAATTTTATAAAAATGATGAAGAGATATATTGAAATATTATGTGAATTATGTGGGATGATGATTTAACATGCTTGTATTTTAAAAGCTCTATAATTTAATAAATTATAAAATTATAGATAATATAGCATATTTGCATGATGTATAAATGTAATAATTGTTAATTGATAACGATGTGGCATCTTGTTACTGGATGATGATGTGACATCTTTTAATAATTGTTAGTGGATAATGATGAGATATCTTGTTAGTGGATAATGATATAGCATCTTTACATGTTAAGCTTTAAAATTTAGTGGGTTGTAACTTTATAGTAAGACATGATAAGTGGTGGAGCCTATCACCTCATTAGCTAGCTTTTGAGTGGACCTTTACGAGATCCTATAGTAGCCTCTCAAATCGAGTGCTAAATTAATTAGTGGGTAAAAACCTCGTGTGGTCAAAGTGGTTTGACCGGGTGCATTTGCATTTTGTATCCCAAAGTTGTAGTAGCAACCCGGGCTAGTACTTCTACAACTGATCAGGATTATTTTTTCTCTCCATTTTTCAATTTGGTCAGTACTGGACCCTCTATTTGGCGGAGTATTTATCTGGTCTTCTATTCGTTGTTGGAAAACATGGGAGATAAAGTAGTTCTTCATACAAACAATACCAGTGGCACGAGTATACAGGTTGGGTCAAAGCAGGTGAACATCACAGAGGCTTATTATCTAGCCAACGTTTGCCCATGGCAAAACCTTGTTTAGGATTGGTTTCTATAGAGGTATGGCCACCACCCTGCACATCATAAACCTTGTTTAGGATTCTTCAGAAAGCCAGTATGTGAATTGTGAAGGGCTGGACACTATAGACACAAATACCAGTTTAACGAGAAAAGGTCAAGAAAGAAAAAGTAACACCTTTACTGTGGCAAAGGTCAAGTTGTTGGCATACAAAATTGTAAATCTGCATAAAAGAAGATGACACATAATATTAATATCAGATCAGGCAAACATGGAAAAAAAACATCAATTGAAATGCACAATTTGTGAGCAAAAACAGATGGCTTAACCCTGCAGCCTGGCCATCCACATGCCATGCTCTCCACTCATCAACTATGGAGAAGTTCAAGGATCTTATCCATGCCTGGGTGCTCAGAAATGGCAATGTGAGATCATGGTCACCACTGCATTCATAAATGTCATAATAATTTTTAAGACATGGAATATGATTTAACCTGCAGGAAGCAGATAAATGAATTTTCCTCTGATGATTTCACCTGAATACAAGTGCCCGGTAACCTCCTGTGGTGAGGTCAAAATGATACTTAATGCTGCTTGCGACATCTTGAACATAGGGTAGCCCTGTCTTGCATCTTATCCATTCGCCGACAGTTCCCTATTGTCATATTTGCGCCATTATTGGATTTGTTATATTTAGCCAACTTTGTTTAAAAAATAATGGAAGCTTTTCCTAGCTAGCAAATCATACTTTGTATAGATGGCTTCTTATACTCTTCTCATTTAAGCTTCGCAAGAAATCTTAGAAGGGAAAGAACACTGTAGGGTCCTAATTATACAGGCAAAAGATAACGAATGGTTACCTTCTTGATCTTAAGAGCTTCTCTAGTCATATTTTTGTTCATCCACAAGAATGATAGATAGTAACGGTATGACTGCATTTAAGAAGAAAAACAGGAGGCAGATTAACATTAGGAAAAAACAGAGTTGTGATATAATGTATCATTACAATCTCTTTATACCGCTTCTTTAAAAAAAACTACAATCTTCAATCAAATTAACACAATGGGATCGATGAATGATAATGACTTACAAAACAATTGATAGTAGGTCGAACAGTCGGCTCACTTAGCCGAATGTAATCTTCTAGCAGACTCCTACTTCTTGAAACATCATTTATGGGTTTTGGTGTAGCACGAACACATTTATCATCCAAGATATTTCCATCATCAACTTCAGACATGAGCTGCAACAAAAGGGATATGCATAAGTTTGATAATAGCGGGATAGTAGTAAACTTCTAAACTAGGTTAGACAAGAATCTTACATTATCAATAGCATTTAGGGCCTTAGCACATAATTCATTTGTTGTGGTCACATAATCTCCATTGCAGTTTGCTACTGCAGCCTACAAACAGGGAAAGGAAAATGCTACAGAGTTGTATCACCATATTCTAATTGTATGGCTGTGAAATTACCTCGTATAATTGATCAGATATGATCCCAACACCATGAGAATATGGAATTTTGAAATTATCATCAATCTTCGAGCCTGTAATGGGGTTGCCAACTATATACCCCTGTAATTGATTTCATATATAAACACCAAAAAGAATATAAGAAACATGATGCCACATTATTAACTATGCAAAGGTCATTAGTTGTTTGAAGGATACAGAATGCCATGCCTTAAGATTAACCAATGGCTGCTGCCTTTGTTCAATTCCTGGAGAGCAGGCATAAACCAAACGAGGTAAGGAATTAGTTATTTGATTGGAGGTTATGATTAAACATAAGTAGATGCAAACATTAATTGTTCTGTGGCGAATTGAAGTTCAAAGGTTGAAAACATAGTGAGCTTATCACTTTGAAGAAATTAACAAACAAATGCACCATTTGTCTTTTGAGATTAGTTTGAACTTTCCGCTGAACACTTTTCGCATCTTTTAAATAACACAACAGAGGTTCTAAAACATATACATTAGATGATTTCCGAAATTATCTTCTCATCTAATTCATCGCAGAATATGTGAAATATATAGTTGATTACCTTCTGAAATGTACTTCATGATAATTGGAATCACCTTTCCAGCGTATGAGCTTCCTCCAACATAGAAATGATTTGAGAGATAGCGTGGGTGATCATTGAACCACTACACTAGTACGTACAAGATGGTAAGTAATAAATATAGAAGTTGTTCTTCCATTTTTATTACTGTAGTAGAAAACCAGATATGCTTTCAGGTCACCTTCTTCAGAAATGTGACGACTTGCGAAGACGATGATATGTCCCCGACATTATAACCTTTAGGATCATGAGCGTATGAGAAACCAGAACCAACAGGAGTGTCCAAGAAGAGGTGCTTGCCATCTGATCATAGTAACAGAACCACAAATAAGTAAAATGAGGTAGAGAGAAATATCCTGTGTGTTTTAGAGGAGCATATCACCTGTGTCCATGAATACTGATTATAAACCAATTGTAGCAAACTACCATTATAAGGCTCCAACACGTATTTCATAGGTCCTGTACATAATCATCACCGATGGATATCAGAAGGTTAACACGTGCAATGTAAAATATGTGTCAGTGTAGAGAGCACAGAGCGTAGGAGCAGACCCATTTGCTCCCCAGTAGTCCAAAACCATGGCAAACTGTACAATCTTGGTCACTATATAATCATGCACAAATACGTGTTAAGTGGGTGTAATTTAGTATATTAATTTGTAAAGTGCATTTCCAGTTCGTGCAAACCATGCCTAAAATGGCTTGTCAATATTAATTTTACGAAGTTGATGTTTATCAGGACGTGACGTGTATATGTGTAATGAGTATGCATAAGACATATTATATTTATAAGTTTGGTCTCTATTTTATCCTTTATATATCATGGTAATGATGAATTTCATATATTTCTAACCCTTATATTATTGTTTGGTTTTTCATTTCTTTTTACAATCACTATATCATATTCTATCTTTTTATGAAGAGGTATATGTCTAACAGCAATCTTCTCATGTGTGTGTGTGTTTACCTAGTATGCTAATCAACCTCTAAATTAACAAGATTAGCTATGTAGTGTATTTTTGGTTTTTCCCCGCACACACAGCAGATAAGTTTATGCACCAAAACGAGCATTTTACAAATTCGTGCACTAGATTGCACCCACATGGCAAGTTTGTTCACCGATGATGCAATTTACTCAAAAATATATATAATCATGCATAATTTATTAAGTCAAAAAAATCATGCATAATTTATATTCGATTGAACCAACATGAGAATAGTATTAGCCTTAGAGCAATGAAAGCATAGTCTCTGTCAGTTCTACAAATCTTTTTCTCATCATCAAATTCCAATCACTACTACTAACCTACTTCAAAGACAACACCGCTGAATCCGGAGCAGCCAGGCCCGCCTGTCAACCAGAGGATCACAGGGTCTGTACTTGGGCTCCTCTCCGATTCAACGAAGTAGTAGAAGAGCTCACTGCCCGTCTCCTCATCCACACCAACATACCTGCAAGGTTACGTTTTAATTAAGGTTCAACTAGAAAAAATACCCGTATGTTGCAACAGGTAAATATGTTTTTTAATATTAAGAGCCGAGAAATAACTTAAAATATTAGAATTGCTATACACTATAATAAGGCAATTACTTAATCCAAACCATTTCGGATCGCTAATTAGCAATCAGTCGTTAGCAGGGTGGCACCGGCTATCAGTTTCGAACCCACCAAATATCTTTTTTTTCTACCCTATACATGCAAACTTTATAACTTTACATGTATACCTATAGAGTTTATATATAAATTCTTTTATACGTCTAAAGTATATGCGTACATGGTTATATATACATACATACAGTAGTATATGGGGGAGGACGCAAGGGTGGAAACTGACCACGCGCCTGCAGCCGCGGATCAGCGTCTCCCTAAGAGTGTGTTTGTTAGTTCACATCAAAATTGAAAGTTTAGTTGAAATTGGAACGATGTGACGGAAAAGTTGGAAGTTTATGTGTAGAAAAATTTTGATGTGATAGATAAGTTAAAAGTTTGAAGAAAAAGTTTGGAACTAACCTCGGCCTAAGCCATGTACACCCTCAGTTCCAAGACCATTGCTTTGCTTCCTTTTTCAGTGCTCTGGCAGCTTGAAGATCTGAGTTTTTTTTTGTCAACAGTTTTTTTTTTGTGTGGAACTAAGTAAAGCTCAAGCTTATAATCAATGAGGACATGAGGTCAGTAGTTGTGTTAATTTATTCAGCACACAACTCACGCGCAGATATATAAGAGAAAACAATATAATATTCTTAAAAAAATAAAACCAAGGGTACTGTTTGATCTGATATAGACACAACACTAGCTACTAACCGATTCCTCACCACACATTATGCACATTAATGTGTGTTCGCGATCAGTGATGGAGCACATCGAAAAATTTAGATGGATCGAACACGCGACATATGTGATTTGCATGTATGAGATGGTACCTCTCGTAAGAAGATTAAAAATAACAGGTAAACAACAGTGAACGCAAGAAGTTTGTGCAGTACGGCTAGGAGCAGAAGTGCAGAACGCAAGCAACGATGGTGAGCCCATCCTCACGATGGTACGTAGAGTTCACCTGGTAGCTCGTACTGGTAGAAGCTCGAGTTTGAAGCTAGGCTGCATACAGGCTATACCGCTCATGGTTTGCTCACGGGGTCAGCAACAACTCATTTGTTGGCTGGCGGAGGAACTGGCGGGCGGGGCCGGGGGTACGGCAGGTGGGTCACCCTGCCGTATGGGGCTCTCTGCCTCTGTATACCATAACCAAATGGTTGTTATGGGTTTATAATGGGCTATATATATCCCGAAAATCCTAATGGACGATCGCTCGCTTGATAAAGTCGACGCGGTCGTTTCCGGAAAATGCTAGTCCGTGCGGTGCATGTGTCCGACAGGTTACACGATTGGTTCCGACAAGTTGCACGATTGATTCCCTTTGCATTTTTGGCACTGTTTTTTTTTTCCATCTCGTGCTTTTCATTTTTAAATATGTTTACATACCTAAAGTTTTTACTATTAAAGTTTAAACTCATAAAGTTTGTACACACCTAAGCTTTATGCAATAAAAGTTTATATTACCGATGGATTTGAATTTAAATATATTTTTTACAATATTTTCTACACCTATGTACAAAGTTAGCAATGTATATGAATAGTTTTTAGTGCAATATATTTTTTATTCTCTTTCGTTTTTCCGAACTTATTTTTTAAATTGGTTTTAAACTCATCGAGCATGCACGTGTGTAGGCAAGCCGCGAGCTAGGCTCAGGGAAAAACGTGTCGAGTGTCGCCGATCGTGTGCCGCGTCCGTCAGCGACTAATCGCGTATTAGCCGGACCCTCTATCTCCTGTTATAGAAACCTATAATGAAAAACTAACGTGGCGACATACTGTCGTCTCGTTGGAGAAGATGGGGACGGTGACCCCGGTCATAAGAGGAGAAGGTGGGTCGAGGTGCCCAATGGAAAGACGGGTGGTGGCGTAAGGCGGTGGAGTGGAAGTGGAGGAGGAAGTGGAGGGTGGAGAGTGGATGACAGATTGAGATCGTAACGTGTAATGATTTTTTTTCCATCTTGCACCTGTTGACGAAAAAATCGAACACACCGGTCTGGGAGATCTGCTTAGCTCCTGTGCAGGTCCAAAGATTGATGAGATGCGGGCGTGCCAGTCAGTTTGATCCTTCAACTGATAAGATATGCAAACAGCAGATAAAACAGCCAACCGGCTGACAAGCCGATGTAGTGATTCCAGCCGATGCCGATACCAGCCGATAGCGATAGGGTTTAAGCAATCGGCTATATGTCCAATGTAGATGATGATATAAAGGCAATCGGCTGATGTAATATAATCGAATATAAACCAATCGGTTAAAAACAATATATAATAAGCATTGATCCAAAGATTAAAGCATACATCAGTTGGAGGTCCGATGTCATAAAATCCACAAGATTATATTAAACAATTAAATCTTATTGCGATCGGCTAAATCCAATATGTATACAATCCTTGTAAGCCGATGCAATGTCCAGATAACTCATCGGCTGAAACTCCGATGAAACCCTTATTGGCAATCAAGAAGCAGGCTAGGGATTATGGTTCTAAGCACGACTTAGTAGATCAAACTTAACTGATACAGCACTAGGTATGAAAAGAAACAAAATATCTAGACAATCAAGCCGTTGACTGATTTTCAGGGTGGTAGATGCCTAGGCTAATCTAATCTAGCAAGGCGATTTAGTCGATACCGGCAGAAACCCTAAAGCGAGAGACAGCCGATAGAGCTAAATTGAGATGATAGGACTAGATTAACATAGACATATGATAAATAGCCAGGCAAATATATTATCCAAACCAGAGTAATCCAAGAGGTCGAATGTCCTGATGCAGCCTTGAACGACGCCGACGTAGACGATACAATTGCCTGGACCGGCGGAACATTGGACTTATCTCTTCGCCGGAGATCGAAGACGATGCAGCCCCGCATCGGGTGCCAAGTTCCGCCAGAACGTAAAAACAAAAGTAGAAGTAAAAAGGGTGGCGATGCGCCGAATTGTATTAATCGTAGCAATAGATTACATAGACCCCGGGTGTACATATTTATACCCATGGGTTGATACAAGTCCTTGTCGGATAAGAAAGAAACTTTCCTAAAGATAAAAAGAAAAGATAAAGTCCTTATAGGACACTAAACACACTTTCCTAAAGATAAAAGGAAACTAACAAACTATTCCTAATTAATAGATAACTTGCCATGCCGCATTCTCTTTGAACTCGGTCTCTTCTGGATAAGCTTCCTTTAATAGATCAATTTCCTTAACCGAATATAGCAACAATCCGACAACTAACTTGATAACTCTCATCGGCTAATCTCAGTACTTCAAAGCCGATGCTGACTCTAATCCGATGATTACTCCGGACTTACCAAATTTCACTGTTAACAGCACACTGTGTTAATTAGAATTATACACTAACAATTAAAGCAGGACTGGCTCAAAGGCCTAAGCCGGTTGTGTGGCTGCCGGTCAGGGGCCCATCACTAACCAATCCAACCAGCAGGA
The DNA here is from genome assembly GCA_000338895.3 of Oryza meridionalis. NCBI lineage: Eukaryota > Viridiplantae > Streptophyta > Magnoliopsida > Poales > Poaceae > Oryza > Oryza meridionalis. The sequence goes on along the minus strand of CM002526.2, from coordinate 34,136,582 downwards.
CGTCATTGTGTACTATCATGTCCGACTCCCACGCGGCTGTTTAAGGTGAGGTCTTATGATCTTCTCATTTTTACATCTATTTAGCCAAAAAAAAATATATGTTAGTGTGTATGTGTGTGTATGATTATTAAATTCCACCATTAGAACTTAGCATTCACTATAGCGCCTGCTATATGTGATTTGTTACGTAGACACACCAATCCTCTACTGACCCACTATTTGCTTTTATTACTTGATTAAAGGTTTTCACCAAGCCCATTAAGGCTTTTTAAGCCCGTTAACAATTCTTTACGGGCCTGCTAAAGACTATTTTTGCATTCTGCTAAAGATTTTGTTGGGATGGAGAAAAATCAACTACTGAAAAGGAAGTAAAAATCAGTCGATTGACTTAAAGTGGCACTCAACCCTACAAACATTCTTGACAAAAAGCAGAACCGTGTTTAAGCCTGTTTAATGTAGCGACATGGTTTTTTGACAAAATGCATCACAGAGGCTTATTGTCCAACCACCGTTGCCCCATAGCAAAACCTTGTTTAGGCCTGTTTACTGTAGCAACATGGTAACCACCCTGTACATAACCTACCATGATTATCTATTTGTGTAACTTATGTATGTAAAGTGGTGGGCATAATATGGACACAAACATCAGCCAGAAAAGGTCATGCAAATGAATATTAAAGGATAAAATCACCTTTACTGTAGCGAAGAGAGAATTGCATATCTACCATGGTATAAGATGGGCTTCGCTGGAATGCCATCGTTTAAATGGGCTTCGCTAGAATACCATCCTTAACCAGAGTGTCTTCGCCAAAATACCATTTCGGACGGAAATGCCACTGGCTCTTCTTCTTCCTTTATCCCACGCATGAAGAGCTTGCCAGCGGCCATGGCCAGCTCCACCACCGAGCCACTGGTGCCGCCTTGCCGGCGGCGATTGGGGCGCTGCCCTCCCTACCATCCCCGCCGGTGCCGGCGGCGGAGGGTGGTGCGCCCGTGCATTTGAGGTCGTCGAGGCTGCCCACGCCGCTCAGCGCCCTGTCAGCGTCACTCCTCGGTGTGTCTGTGGTGTTGCTCATCGCACTATTGGTGTGCCGGCTTATGAGGGGGAGGGGGAGGAGGCGAGGGAGGAAGAACGCGCTCGCGCCGCAGGAGGCGCCGCTGACGCAGCAACAGCAGGGGGCATAAAAAGGGGCGACGGCGGCGGAGGATGAGGAGGAGGGGAACGCCTGCTTATAGCCGGATTGGGTCCTGGAGATCGACCGCCAGAGCGGATAGGAGCAGCGGCGAAGAAGCCATGCGTGAGAAAACATTTTTTTTCTTTCTTTTTGGTCGATGGAAGAAGTGGACGAATCAAACGACAAGGGTCGGCAGAGATGGCAGGGAGGGCAGCGCCCCAATCGCCGCCGGCAAGGCGGCACCGGTGGCGCGGCGGTGGAGCTGGCCATGGCCACCGGTGAGATCTTCACGCGTGGGATGGAGGAAGAAGAGCCAGGGGCATTTCCATCCGGAATGGCATTTTTGCGAATAAACTCTGGTTAAGGATGGTATTCTAGCGAAGCCCATCTAAGCGATGACATTCCAGCGAATCCCATCTTACACCATGGTAGATATGTAATTTTCTCAATAAAATGTGTAATGAATTTTCTAACTTGTACCTGTGTCGGTTAGAATTCCACAATAACAGTTAAAGCAAGGAGTTTTTTTTTTTTACTATCCTTGATATCTCTTGGTAGTTGGTACCTCCAAGTATCTAAGATCTGAGCCATCCATTATACCATATCGAACGGCTAAGAGTGGTCCATACCGGGTGGTACTTGGCACGTGCTAAATAACTATTGAAGGAGGTACTAACAGGGATGGGCAGCCAAGTAATTTCTGGCCTCTTCTCTCTGTTCTCTCCTGATGGGCAATGAGCAAGCAGAGCGCGACTGCGCCGCACGTACATAGTCAAGGAAGCGTCGAGAGAAGCAAGACATAGCAGGCGAGCTCTGAATTCTTTGGCCTGTGGGACGAGCTCGCTGGTATAAGCCTCGACCCTGCGTCCACAGACACGCTTGTTTGGACGGGCGTCGGGGAATGGAGTGTTCCCAACCAAATCAGCCTAGGCATTGCTTACAGCCGGAAGAACTTGTTGTCCCTGGGGAAGATCATTTGGAAATCCAGGACCCCCGCCAGATACAAATTCTTCATGTTTCTGACGGTCAGAGGGGCATGTATGATGGCCGATACCATGCAACACCGTGGGTGGCACCTTGCGTCGTTCTGCCATCTCTGTGCTAGCGATGGCAAATCGTGCCATCACATCTTCCAATCGTGCCTATTTAAGTGGAAAGGAGCAAATGGCAGATTGCGAGCGATCTGGATTGTTTAGTGTTCTGTTTACCGTTGCATCCCAATGGTTTTAGTTCTTTGCACTTAGATTTTGATCGGATGGAGAAAAAATCGTCTGATACAAGCAAGATTGGCAGATTGCGAGCGGTCTGGGCGAGTAACGTTCTTTCGATCTATTATCCCCGTATCCATAGTTTTTTGCCCCACCGGAGACGCATATGTTACTTCAACATGTCTGAAACGCGTGTGGACACAAAAACAGCGAGCGATTCCGCAGCTTGCTGGCCAGCGCCACCCGTTCTTGAATTGCCACGGTCAAGAAAGGGCGCGACGTTCTCCAGATAGCCGACAAATACTCGACCGCGAGTTCATCTTCCGCTTTACGGGCACTCTGGCACGGAGACGACGCCCATCGCTGTGGCACACATCGAACAATATTTTGCCTGACGGACGCAGTCACACTCTTTGAATTACAGTGACACGTACAGATCACTGTAGCGCTTAACATGTTACATTTGCTACACAAAACACTCGTACTCACTCCATCCAAAAATTTGATAATATAGGATGAAACATATTCTAATATTCTGAATCTAAATTTGAATTGTATAGATTCGTAGTACTATAATATTTTGGGACGAAGGTAGTACTCCAGAGCCATTGGTAAATACAAATGGAAGGTGCATCGATGTATCAAGCAACGGGGCCAACCCTGTGCGCGGTCCTGGCGGTTGGCCCGACGGTGCAGCTCTTGCTCTTCGGAGCCATGGCCAGCGCCCTGGCCTCGGCGTCAAGGCCGAACTCGCACGGCTCGTCCTCGTCGATCCTCCCGATGGCCACGCTCTGGCTGCGCGGCCCGACGCCGGGAGGCCTCGGCGGCCCACCGGCGCGTGAGGCTAGGCGGATCAGCTCGCGTATGTCGTCGTCGGTGCTGCCTCCCGCCGCCGACCGGTAGAACCCGTGGCTCTGGCACCGCGGCACCGCGACCAGCCCCACCGGGGCGCCTCCCCCGCCGCCGCCCGCGCACGCCGCCATCCGGCTCACGTACAGGTCCCGCGCGCGCACCAGCACGCGGAACGGCGCCCGCACGCACCGCCCCAGGATTGCCAGCGCCCGCATGCCCCTTGTCCCCGCTGCCGCCGCCGCCGCCATGTACGTACGTATGCCGCGCCGACCGTTCTGCCGACCAAACCGGTTGGTGCGAAAGTGAAAACGCCTCCTCTGCTCTGCTCTGCTTCAATCTGGCTGTGCTTATGTAGGGAGGAGAGAGACGCAGCGCGCGCGCGCGCGGGAGACGGGGAGAGGAGCGACCCGTTCCGAGCGAAGCGGCTCGCTCACCTGGGGCGTACAACGCGGCATGCGATGCGGTCGATGCTGTTTGAAATTGACTGGTGCACTGGTGCGTGGACCGGCCGGATAATTTGGAGCGGCGACGCGAGAGGGGGTGCGTGCGTGTTGGGCCGCGCCTGCATCGGAGGACGCATCGCACGGGCGCGCACGGGGTGTTTTTGCCCTTTTGGTGTTGGTCTCAGGTCTCTTCTGGCTTCCGCTGGGGCTTGGCCGGTTCAAGTCAAGCAGGCTCCTTTTTCTTAAGAAATAGATTAAAATCCAGCCTCTACACGTCGTCCTGCTCGCTAGCTTGGAATTCTTGGGCGCGTCATGCAAAGTTTTGAGTCAGCTCGAGGTAGTATTTTTTTTCTTTTTTGAACGACTAGGTAGTACTATATTTAACTAAGATGGGTGAATATATAAAACCAGATGTCAAGGTCGCATGCAATGTACGCCTTGACATTCTGGTAAAATATGCTACCAGCGGAATCGCATATGAGTGGGTCAACCATTTCTATCTTGATGATTACTACTTCCTTCATTTCACAATGTAAGGCTTTTTAGTATTGCTCACATTCATTTAGATATTAATAAATCTAGACATATGTATGTATTTAGATTCATTAACATATATATATATATGGATAATGCTAGAAAGTTTTACATTATGAAACGGAAGTAGTACGTATTAAATTATGCATGCAAGAGCCTTGCGCAATGTTTTGCCTTGGGTTTGACCATCATGCTGCATGGCCGAATGCATATATGAACCTGATCAAAGTGTGCCAAGTGCCAACATGATTACAGGAAGCGTTTGCCGCGGGTGCAGTGCAGCAATAGCATACCTGGACTGGACCTAGACAACTGATCACTGAACTTGTTTTTTTTAGTATCCAGAACAAGGGAGTGTAATTAAGAGCGTGTTTAGGTTGACCGCCTAGTGCGCCCTGGTGTGATGCGATTGTGTCATTCAAATGAGCCTGTTTAAGTTGAACGACCGTGTGATAAAAAGCTTTACTTCTTTGACCAATTGACCATGATCCTCAATGGGATCGCTTCCCCTTAACCAGAGGGCCATTTCGCTGAAGCCTTTTTCTCCATCTTGTTCAGCCTGCCGCCCGGACGCCGCTCCGCCATGAACTACGACGTGGGCACGCAAGAAGATGCAGACATGGGCCGCGCAAGGACGAACGCATCTGCTACGCCCGAGTTTGCCTTGTCGAGTCGTAGCTCAGCCGATGCAAGCAGAAAACAGATGAGTCGACAGCGTTATTGTTGCAGCAGCAGCAGCAGCGCGAAATCTGACGCCGCGCTGCCGAGAGTGGAGAAGAGGGACCCGAACTGTCGAACTGACCTCCTCTGCGTATCTACGTCGTCACCATGTTCACTGGAGCGCGTCGGCAGCGAGCGAAACCGGAGCAGCGGCGGCACGCCATGAAATGATATTTGCAAACTTCGTTGCTTTGAACGGTTAACAATGTCAGAGGTTTTATGGTTTTGACTTTTGAGTCTCAGAATTGAATGGCTAAAAGCCTAAAACATTGGTAGCGATCCAAAATTTGGAGAATCCCTGATTTAGCCTGCCTTTTTTTTTCCTCTTTGCAAAATAGTTCCCGGTGGTGAGAGGAAGCAGCAACAGTTTAAGATTTACAATTTGGGTTTCAAGAGTAGCTATAAGTGAGAATCCACGCAATCATAATCTGTTAAATGAGAAAGCATTGTTGGTACAGTGATGTCGTGTGTGCATAACATCACCCACCAGTGTTTAAATTATGGTGCACACAAATATTATAATTTGTTTGGTAGTGCTCCAATCTGATATGGAGTTGGTAAACGTAAATTCACCCCCCCCCCCCAAATATATTTGCGGAATAGATCCATCCACCCAGTCCACTCTTAAAAATTTGAGAATGTAGTAGTGTTTGGTCTACCTCTAACTCCACTACACAAGGATCCAGGAAAATAAAGCCCAGCCAAAAACCTATGTACACGTGAATGAGCTTTTAAATGGAATTTAGTAAGATCAAGAATGCCTCGTTGGTTTCCATCATTTTAAACGTGTGTTAGGGGTGGCCTATTCGTGAGTGAGTATGGTGTTATGTGTATTGTGGTGTGTGTATCCGCCGTGTAATCGGAAAAAACAATATATTACATATGGACAAATACAACTGCAATTGTTAGTAAAATGCAAGAGCATGGAATAAAACTAAAATTTTAAAAACATTTGGGAAACCTTCAGAAAAGATTGTGTGTTTATTTTACCACTACTAATTTTTGTATGACACTGGTCTAATTCTGAGCCGTTCGATCAAATCTCCCTACCAATTAATAGCGGATTGCGACTTGTAGAAGATAGTGGAATACTGGAATGTCCATACTCGAAGCAACCCGTCGAATTAATTTGCTCGAAAGGCACAGTGCAATCACGCACCATGGACCATATATCCTCTTCCCGGTTAGTACATCCCTGAAGTTAACTTAGCTGACGGCTTTGCTTTTGCGTAGCAACAAACATTCCCCCGAACAACGCAGCACCAGTCAAGCAGCTTTCCCCCTCTGAGTCTCAAAGTCTCGCTCACTTCGCGTGAAATCTGGACCATCCACTCTTGCTCTTCAACACCCTACATATCCATCCGATCGGTCGTGTCCCGCGAGAGAGGCACAGCCCGTACATTATTCCCCGGCCCGCACGCGCGTACGCCAACGGCCCAGCGACTGCACGGCCCAGTGGATGTCCCCATCTTAGCAGAGAAAGTCATTGTGTGTGTGACTGTAACTACCTACTGCTGGAAGGACAGACGTAACTAACCACCGTTTCCCCTGCTTTTTTAGCGGCTCCGAACGATCCAAATTTCAGAAGCAGCTTCACCACACGAAGCAGGAATCACCAAACCCAGAGCAGCAAAAGAGACAAACGGAACAGAAAAAAACACAGAGGTGGATCGATCAGTGGGTCACACGGTGGCGGAGGCATCATGGTGGTGGGGAGGCCGTCGTCGTCATCATCGGTGGCTCGTGCGGCCGTGCTCCTCGCGGCGGCCATGCTGCTGTCTACGCTGAGCCCGTGCTGCTGCGCGTCGGCGGGCGGCGGCGGGGGAGCGCGGCGGCGTGAGAAGAACCAGCAGCAGCTGCAGCTGCACCCGGTGATCCTGATCCCCGGCGCCGGCGGGAACCAGCTGGAGGCGCGGCTGACGGAGGAGTACGCCCCGTCGAGCCTCGCGTGCCGGGTGTGGCCCGTGGTGCGCGGCCGCGGCGGGTGGTTCCGCCTCTGGTTCGACCCGTCCGTCGTCGTGGCGCCGCTCACCAGGTGCTTCGCCGACCGGATGACCCTCTTCTACGACTCCGTCGCCGACGACTACCGCAACGCTCCCGGCGTCGAGACCAGGGTCTCCGACTTCGGCTCCACCTCCACCCTCCGCTACCTCGACCCCAACCTCAAGTACGATTCTTACTACTACCATCAGCATGCAATGTGTTGTTGTTGTTGGTGATGACGCAAATGCAAATGTGGGATGTGTAGGTTGCTGACGGGGTACATGAACGTGTTGGCGAGCACGCTGGAGAAGGCAGGGTACGAGGAAGGGTTCGACCTGTTCGGCGCGCCGTACGACTTCCGGTACGGACTGGCCGGGCCGGGGCACCCGTCGCGGGTGGGCAGCGCGTACCTGGAGCGGCTGAGGAAGCTGGTGGAGTCGGCGTGCGCGGCCAACGGCGGGAGGCCGGCGATCCTGGTGGCGCACAGCCTGGGCGGGCTGTACGCGCTGCAGATGGTGGCGCGGAGCCCCCCCGCGTGGCGCGCCGCGAACGTGAAGCGGCTGGTGACGCTGTCCGCGCCGTGGGGCGGGTCGGTGCAGGAGATGCTAACGTTCGCGTCGGGCAACACCCTCGGCGTGCCGTTCGTCGACGCGTCGCTCATCCGCGACGAGCAGCGCACCGCCGAGAGCAACCTGTGGCTGCTGCCGGCGCCCCGGGTGTTCGGGAACACCACGCTGGTGGTGTCGCGCCACCACAACCGGTCCTACTCCGCCAAGAACATGACGCAGTTCCTCCGGGACATCGGGTTCGCCGAAGGGGTGGAGCCGTACCGGGAGCGGATACGGCCGCTCGTCGAGGTGCTGCCGGAGCCCGGGGTGCCGGTGACGTGCCTCGTCGGCACGGGCGTCGACACCGTGGAGAGCCTCGTGTACGGGGAGGGAGGGTTCGAGGCCGGGCCGGAGAAGGTGGTGTACGGCGACGGCGACGGGACGGTCAACCTCGACAGCCTCGTCGGGCCGATCAAGGCGTGGTCCGACTCGCCGGAGCAGGTGGTGGAGGTGGTCGAGCTGCCCGAGGTGTCGCACTCCGGCATCCTCAAGGACAAGAGCGCGCTCGACCAGATCTTGAGGATCATCGACGCCATCAATCTGAACGCCACGACCTCGAGCTCCTCCATCGATCGATCGTCTCAGGATGTTTTGTACAATTAGATTATATTGCTCGCTTCAAGATTTGCTTCTTCTAATCGTTGAGAATTTGCAAGGGGGTAGTTAGCTACCTATAGTGGCCGGTCAAGTGCATGTTTTTTGCACGTTGACAAGCCAATTAAGGCAACAATAAGAGCAATTAAAATGTGTTCCTTTCGTAATAGTACTATCAGTATCATATTAGCCTATGAAATTCGAGGTCATTCTTTTCAGATGTTTCTTGTTCAATGGCAGGTTTGCGTTGCTATACAGTACTCCCTCCGTTTTAAAATGTTTGACACCGTTAACTTTTTAGCATATATTTGACCGTTCGTTTTATTAAAAAAATTTGTGAAATATGTAAAACTATATGTGTACATGAAAGTATTTTTAACAATGAATCAAATGATATGAAAAGAATAAATAATTACTTAAATTTTTTGAATAAGACGAATGGTCAAACACGTACTAAAAAGTCAACGGTGTCAAATATTTTGAAACGGAGGGAGTATTATCATCCATTAATGCAATTGAATTTATCCACAGTACAAATGTACAATGCCATGAGTATAATTGAAAAAGGCTTCCTTAAGATACAAGTCTGAATTTCGCATTTACACTTGCTTGCAACGCATCAAAGTCACAGAGTACGTGCTACATGCGGCAGGACATGCAAAGCAATCGCGTGATCATTCGGCTGCTGCTGTGACATAAGTCACCACAGAATCTGATCGACGAGTACGAAGTGCAATTAGGATCCTTAAATCTCGTTTTAGAGTGATGTTCATTACCCGTAGAGATCAATCAAGGATGGATTTAGTGGGGCACAGCTACAACTTAATTGAGCTCGTACGTAGAGCAAACTCTGGCATGTTACTCCGTGCGTGCTACCCCTGCAAGCAAAAGAACTGTCATGTTCGTAGAGATCACGCAAATATCAATGTGAGGATCCAGTTCCCTAGCTCCAAACAGTACAGAAGAAGCCGACCTAAACATTACAGAAGAAGCCGATCTAAACATTCATTTTACACCCCCGTATACTTTGTATTAAGCCCATGCATAATTCGGTAGGAATCTTGAGGTTCTCTATGGGATAAAAGAAGTGAAATTTGTGGCGATGTCATTGGACTGCTCATTACCCACTCTTTTTTTAAACATATGATATTGTTGACTTTTAAACGTAACTAGGAAGGTAGCCCGCGCGAATGCACGGGCATGCGTCGTACGCTAAGTTTGAGTTGAGACACTAAAAGCGAAATATTAAACGGAGAACATATACCTTGATTTCTCCATAAATTATTTTTGTTAGCATTAGTTGCTTTTATAATTTTTAACCTATTAGCTTTATATTATATCATATTTAAGCAATATCTATAAGCAATTATTTATAATCTTCTTCATCATTTGAAAAGAAGGTAGAATTATTTTCTTTAGAAAATATGTACAATAACTAATTTGTTCAAGTACACTTAGAATCACATTAGTCAGGTACATGACATACATCCACAATTATACTTAACATCTTCAACTCTAAGAAAAGTATATCATGAGTAGTTAATTTGTTGCCAAAACTATTTGGCATAGAAAAAACATACCTATTGACCAGTATTCTCGTGATAGATTAAGGGGTAATATTATAGCAGGATCATTAGCTGGAAATACCAAATAGTTTTGAAAAGGTATAGAATCTTAATCCCACACAAACTAAAATTAAATCAAATTTACTTGAAAAACACACAACTAAATTCTATTGTTTTATTTTTTAGACAAGTAGATTTAATGTAGTATTATATATTTTTCAGGTGATATTTGACATCATAAAATATGTTATACAATTATTTGAAAAATTATTATATCATTAATTATTATATGTTGGCTCTATATGTTGTCATGTATTTAGAATTACAATATAACTGTTATAAGTCGTTAATAATTCATTTAATTGAAGGAATACAACACGATATAAATTAGATGTATAATAAAAAAAAGATGGACAGGATCCTCCAGTTAAATTGTGTGTTTAGGAGTAATATATATTTATCTCAAAATTATAGAAAATCCTATTTTAATGATCGTTGATTTTTTTTCATTGTAGTACTTACATGCGTAACTTTTTTGGGATTTATCATTTTATCATCAATATATTTTTTCCTTCTTTTGTGAACAGTAATAAGCTGTATTTTTTCCCAATAGTTTACTTGTGTATTTTTGGCTTTTTTGGGTGAACATTTACAAATTTTTCATTGTATATACCCCGTAGATTGGGAGGAACATATTACCTTTTAAATATATATTATCTAATTAAATTTTCTATAATTTATTGTAGAGTGTCACGTGGTGGCTGGGAGTATTTATAGCATCACTACATGATGCATGAGAAGTGTCAACCCGTGCATTACATGTGCTATAATTATTAATATTAAAGATACTATTAGTTATATGTAAAATACATATTTGTTAAAATTTGTTGAAAGTAAAACATAATTTTTTCTTTGAAAGTCTATGGAAGTAAAAATAATTTTTTACTCGTAATCGAAAAAAATAAAAAATACATATGTCATGTCCTAATTGTCTTCGGTTGCTGTAGTTTTATTTTATTAATGTCTTGAACTGATATTTTCTATTTCATTAATTTAAAAGGTTCAAAATTAGCAATTAATAAGCACAGTGATCCATACTTATGTATCTCAATTTTTTAATTACCTTAATTTATTAAGAAAATTTAAATTAATAGGTACTAACATACTTAAGTACGTTTTGGACTTATAAGCTAAAAAGTCTCATCCTAAACAAACATGCGTCTTTTTCCATTGCTTTTCTTAATATTCATAAGCCACTCTTACACTGTTAACTCAAAAGCTAGGTTCAAGTTTTTCTCTCTTTTTTTAATTATGCAATGTGATGCCTTGCTATAGAATTCCTTGCTTTAAACATTTTTTGAGTTGTGGATGAGACCACGTATAGATCTTCTTAATTGCAAGGAAATAAGAAATACCTACGGTACTGCAGATGCAACGATCATATATCGATCTTCCTTGGTGGCTTGGTCTAAGTGAACTTTTAGATTTGTGTATTCTCAACCCTTCAAATTTACAGGGTCCAATGATATCAGATTAGAAAGAACTTAAAAGCATAGAAATTAATGTTGATTATTTTTTTTTAAAAAAAAACAATGCGATCGTGAAGCTTGCTCTATATGTGCAGATATCTTAATGAGGAAGCATCGCCATATACCTGTGTCAATGGTAATGCAGATATAGTACTGGGTGCAGACATCCTAATGAGTACCAAGTGCTTGATCGATGGATCGGGATCATGTGTAGTCGCTATAGCGACTGCACCTGATCGATGCATGACAATCTCTGTCCAAGGCTCCAAAGGCATTCCGGTTTACGCTGGCAGTGATCTCGGCAAAGACAGCAATAATAAGGATTCTTTGATTTCCTTGTAAAAGAAGAACATATAGAATCGGTAGCGTTACTACAGTTTACATCCAAATTTGATTCTGTAGCATGAAAATAGGAGATCAGAGAGCATCTAGGATTTCATTAGATTGTGGAGGCTGGTATGCGGAAGGGGAAGGAGGTGGGTGGGACCGGTGTTTATAAATTATTAGAGTGCCACGTGGGAGTTTAAGAGCGTTTACAGGGTGTTTCATGGGCTTTTAGTATATAATAGATATATTAGTATTTTGCTCCTTATTTTAAAATTTTGTGCAAATATGTAAAATAGAAGTTATATTTAAATATATTTGATGATAAAATAAGTCTTAAAAAATAAACGATATTTACATACTTTTTTTAATAAGATAAATGTTCAATCGTCATATTAGAATCAATGACGACATATATTGAAAAACATAGAGATAGTTATAGTTTTGCCAAAATTCTACTCCCTCATGTCATTATAATTTGATTTTAGAGTACTAATGGATTGAGTACATTGTTTGAATGAGATGTTGACATTTAGATTAGGGGGCAGTTGTCATTGTCGCACTAGATGCTATTTTGACAAACTACAGCTAAAACAGCGATATACTGACAATTATCACAAAATTGTACATAATAGTTTTTTATTCTACAATAAATAAATTTCACGAGATTATAGGAGTAGATCGTTTCATTTCATCTTTCAACTCATGGGCCTCAAAATGAGTGGGCCGATCCACTCTAGCCAACCACGGCCCAGCCAGCCACTTCCACAGCCCGTCGATTTGAAACGGACGACCCAGATTCAGTGAACTGCCTGTTGTGCCGTACTGGACAGCCGTGTGAGCCTAGGACTAGTGCGCCACGAGGGCCGGGCCCAGTCGCAGCTAGGCAAGCCACCCGTCTCTTTCTGTCTCTTGTGGCGTCACCCCACCCCCAACCCGTGCGTTTGAAACGCGAGCCCGGAAAAAATAAGCTACCCATCGATTGAACCAACCCAAGTATACCCAACCCCACGCGACGCGACCCACTCCCCACCACTTCCCCGGTTCCCCCTCCCCTCCCCGCCGCCGCCGGCGATCGCCGGAGATGTCATGGCTCGCCCGCTCCCTCGCCACCTCCCTCAACATCCCCGACGATGACCCAGGCGCCGACGACGACCCCGACTCCTACGCCGCCGCCGCCGCCGCCCCGTCTCCCTCCGCGCGCAATCCGCATCCGCCGCAATCCGTGCATCCCCACCCTCCGCATTCGGCCGCGGCGGAGGGCGTCAAGGAGGACCTCACCGAGCTGTCCAAAACCCTAACCCGGCAGTTCTGGGGGGTCGCGAATTTCCTCGCGCCCCCGCCCGGGGAGACCTCGCCCTCGCCCTCCCCCTCCCCGACGTCGGCGGAGACCAGATACGGAACCGCCCAGACGCCGCCTGAGATCGCCGGGATCCGCAGCGATTTTGCCGAGATCGGCGGGAGGTTCAAGAGCGGGATCTCGCGGATCTCGAATCACAAGGCCGTGTCCGGATTCTCTAGGATTGCCTCCAATTTCTTCGCTGATGAAGACGAGGAAGAAGAGGAATTGGTGGATGCGGTGAGGGGCTACGGGGTGGAAGAGCAGAGGGAAGAGTTGAGGTTTCGAGCGGAGGAGGTGGCGACGGACAGGGTAAGACATGAGGCAGATGATTACGAGGTGAGGCATGGTTGGGAAGAGAGTGTACGGCATAGGGTGGACGGCGATGAAGCGAGGCATGAGGTTGGCGACGATGAGGGGAGGCATGATGAGTGGGAGGAGAGGCTAAGACATGAGGCGGATGGCGGCGAGGTAATGCATAAAGAGCTGGATGACCACGAGTTGGAGTTGGAGACTGTAAGACATGAGGAGGAGGAGGAGGTCGAAGAGGAGTGGGATGTGATAGGAATCACCGAGGAGGTGCTCGCATTCGCCACAAACATCGCTAGGCACCCTGAGACCTGGCTTGACTTCCCGCTGCTCCCTGATGATGATGACTCTGATGGGCCATTCTCATGTAATTTGTTATCCCTTCACTACAAGTTATTGCTTTCGTATTTGAACAAATTGAATTGCTCTGCAGTTAGACATATGTATTTGTTTGACCATGAAAAGCTACGGTTTAGGTGTGTTATGCTCCTTCTGTATTGTTCTTAAGATTGTATTAGGTATAGGCACTAATAGATACTGCGGTTATAGTAGACAGCTCGACATTTATTTGTTTCTATTTTGCATTGCTAGTGCCATAAATTGCTCTGGTATGACTCTTATGCCGTGGATTACAGTGGAAACAAGACGAGATTTGGGGTAATTGGTTGCATGATACCTGACTATCTTAAACAAGATAATGAATTTTCTAAGCATTGGACATAATCATACATATTATTTTTCCACTAAGCAATTACAACCTGCATCCCAAAATATAACAACTTCTGGTTGTGCATTTGGACAAGAGTATGTCTAGATACATAGCCAAAAGTTGCTATATATTTTGTTGGAGGTAGTACCTTATGTGTGCTGATGTCATCCATGTATTTGTATCTATGTTTGACAACTTAACCTGTTGCTTCTAATATTTCACCGAGTATAGCTCCCATATTTAGGATCCCAGGGTCATAAAGTTTGTGTGATATTACAGTGAGACTGCATTCTTAGTACCAGTATTTGATACCAAGAAGTCTTCGCCAAATTTTTGTGGTCCAGAACTCCAGATTTATCTCTGGGGTCAGCTTGCTGCATGTCATAGCCTCATAGGGCATTGAACATTACTCTACTGAACAGAATCCTAGAGTTACCATTCCGTAATGAATAGGATAATAGCATGGGAAAATGTGTTCTGCCAACATGGTGAGCACACGGGTTATGAACAAAATTCATAAAACCCTTTATATGCATGATTTAATATTTGTCAAGTGTCTTCTTCAATGTTGAGTGCCACTCTTTGTAGTAGTATGCTGATGACATTGCATGCGTTTGTGTTTTGTTTTTGCTAAGGAACTCATTATCTGAATTTTGATAGAAAGCCATGTAGTCTGATACTCTGATGCATTTAGTATATCAATCGTACCTTATTTTCTCTGCCCAGATTGAAAGTTGTTTATTAACATTCATAATCTTTTTGTTCTTCAGATTTTGACATGTCGAATGCTCAGCAAGAGCATGCCTTGGTTATTGAACAGCTTGCTCCTAGATTAGCTGCTTTGCGGATTGAACTATGCCCAATACATATGAGCGAAGAATGTTTTTGGAAAATTTATTTTGTTCTCCTACATCCTAGACTGAACAAGCATGATGCTGAGCTTCTGTCAACACCACAGGTAAATTGATTTTATTTTTATTTGTAATATCAACTGTTCCCCCAAAACCAATTCAATTCAGTAGAAAGTATGAGATGGCTGTTTTTACTCAACAGTGTTTGCATGAAACCCTTTGTATTTGTTCTATTTGTTTTTGCGCACTGTCAGTACAAACTATTAGTGGCTACTTGAACACCACTACTAGTAAACAATAAATAATGGAAAATTTTGCCTAATCCGAATCAATTCAGCCTTGAATTGTCACTACTTGTTTGTGTGCTATGATTGTAGTAAGGGAAGATCCCATCTTTATGAGCATGGATACGATAAGGGCCCTTTTAGTTCTATTTGAGGTTGTCCCTGGACCCAAGTGGGCATGATGGCACCATGGAGGCCGCACCACAAGGGCAGGGAGGGAGAGATTAAATAATGGTTAAGACTCTTGTTTATTTCTTGCTTAAGGAATAGAGATAAAACCCCATCCTTGTATAGATAGGATGACTTCACTCTTGAAAAGTTTATCTCTAAGATTATGAAAATCAATTTAATCTAAACCACATGAACAGTATCCACACTTGAACGCTGAACAGTAATCGCGTGGGAACACTTCATGCATGCTGCTGCTGGCCCTATATGTGTCACCACTACTATATAGGCCCTGGTGGACTGCACATGACAAACATCAGTATATACTGATCAATCGAGCAAGTTATGTAATTTTACGTGGACTCAAAAACTTACCAATAGATATGCCCATGACCCGTTAGGCAGCCTCGCTTACATAATCCAGGTTAGGTTGTATATTTATTGATAGATAGCTGTCCTCCAAAATCCATGTGCATATTCAATCTTATTCTGATGTGTTGGTAATTCAGCCTTCCTAGGAAGGCTATTGGAGAAAAGTTTCATACTTCATGCCAGCGCACTGTACAAATTATACTTGTGTTATTTAGTGCTCAGTGACAAATAAACTGAGCAAAGCTAGCCTTTCATCCAAATCCAATTAACATTGAAGCTAACCCAGCTGCTAGCTACTCCCTCCTTCCACATAAATATGACATTGGTTAGTTCATTCTTTAATTAACCAACGTATATAAATGGAAGGAGGGAGTACTTCTGTTACAAAAGGTAGCATATTTGACCGTACATTGAGATTTAGGAGTCAGTTTTGAAAAATACATGGAAAAATAATTGGAATTAATTAAAGCACGCATAGGAAACTTGATTATCCAACCAAGTGGCATATTCTAGACATGGTATACTCAGTTAATCATCTTGGCTAAGGATTTTTGAGAGACCTTCCTTACATTGGGCTAAATAAATGGCAATAGTTTTGCCCAATTATCAAAACTGCTTGAATAGAGGCATATGGCAACATGTGGATCCTGCATTCCTTCTGCATAAACAACACAGCAAGCCTTCTCGTTGATATATGTATTGTGATAAATGCTTGACAAGTCTGTCCCCGTCCCCCAAAGCAGTAATCACTGGTTATATCTGCAAAAGTAAGGCAAGCTATCTCCAGTAGATAATGTGTGCAATTTGGCTGGTTATGATGAGCTATCTTGAGGGTTGTTTAGGACTATGTATTCCAACCAACTGATCTCTGTCTGTTTCTATTTGGTTGATATTGGTTGCATACAACACATATTCTATAATGCATCAGGAATTAAAATAGTATGTTTCAGAATTGGTGCAACACAATACATGCTCTATCAGGTAAGCTAAGTTTAATCCTGTTCTTGTTCTTGCAGATTGTTGAAGCTAGAGCAATGCTTATGCAATGTTTGCAGCACCAGTCAAAGTTTGAAACGGAGCAACTATTTCATCGTAAAGATGATTTCGGCATGCATTCAGAAGAGGATACCTCCAAAGATATTCCAGAGGTATTCCCATCTATGCTACAACAGACCGCTTCCGTCATCCCTATAACAGATTTTGAGACCGAAAAGCATCCTATCCAAGTAACTGAAGTTGCAGTAGTCGACAAATCTGTCATCAAAGAACAGCTTACCAAGGATGGTAGCAAGACCCCAAATGTTTTGCAAGAAAGCTTTGATGATGACATAGATGATTGGTTCGACGAGGAGGCCGAGCTCGCCGGGCACACAACCATTCCCATAGGTGATGAGGAAGATGTGTCTTTTAGTGACTTGGAGGACGATGATGGGAAATGATTCTAGGTCATGGCCAACTTCAGCCTGTATGTTGGAAACTTGCCTTTTCTACTGTACAAGCGAAGTTGAAATCGTTTTGTCAATAGAATGAAAGCTGTATAGTGAAAGTAGAGCTGCTTTGTTTTGGTTTCAAGCTGCCCGGTTGGAAGCAGTGAAAGTAGAGCTGCTTTGTTTTGGCTCAAGCTGCCCTGATGGAAGCACTGTGGTCACCAGCATTACGGTTTGTAATCTTATTCTTTTAATCCGTGTACATAAGCATTGGTGATGTTTCAAGTTCACAACAATAAAAGTTCTATTCGTTGGTTGGTTTTTAAAGGATTGCACTTGCACATCCACTATACAAGGAGAGCATACCACTCTGGAGAATTGTATTTGCAATGACAACATACTGTACTTGTGTATATACAAAATTTTTACTGCTTCCTGACACTATATTCCTCAACATGCAATGCAAGATATCACTGCAATGGAGGTACCAATTGAAGGCCATGCTTAGCAACAGTCGAAGGGTGATGAATTGACCTGGCTAACACTGTCTAAGACTTGATGTAGCCAAAGTTATTGGAGAGCTTCCCAAGGTGTGACCAGAGGAGGCTCCCGAGGGAGGACCTCGGCCTCTCCTGGCCCTCAGCCGCCGGCGGTGCCGCCGGCGTTGCCACCGCCGGAGCCGCTTCGGCGGGCGGGGCCGGCACGCTGGTCTTCCTCACAGGCGGCCAGCCAGGCGCGTCCTTGGCCACTTCGAACGAGATCCCCACCTTGCCGACCCTTGCCCGCACCGCGTGCAGCGCCTCGGCGCGCACCTCGCCGCCGGCGTCGGTGACGAGGTAGAATGTCCCGACGGTCTCGTCCTTCCGCCGCTTCAGCTCCACCCTCAGCAGCGACAGGCCGTGCTCCCGCAGCATCCTCGTGAAGTCCGACAGCAACCCCGACCGGTCGGCGGCGCGCACCTCCACCTTCGCGCCCTGCGGAAACATACATTGTCAGTGACCGACCGTGGCGTCGCGCGTAGGAGTATCCAACGGAAGAAAAATGGAGAATGGCGATGATGAGCCTGACATGGGAGGCTCTCCGTTCCACGGCGGCGACGAGGCACCGGGAGACCTTCTGCCGCTCGGCGTTGCTGTCGACCGTGCGCCCGTCCTTGTGCCGGATGTAGTACTCCTGCGTCCATTCATGGCGCCATTCGTCGACGACGACAAGGTCAGCCCGGCACCGCGGCCTGTGTTGATGACGATGCAGCATGCAACTGATGTACCTGGATGGCAAGGGGGCCCTGGGACCCAACGGTGGCGTGGAAGACGACGTAGTGCATGTCGGTGAGCGCGCACACGGTGTCGAACAGCAGCTTGGGGCGGTCCCTGCTGGTCATCTTGACGACGGCGTAGCCGCGCTCCTCCCAGCTCTCGATGGACACCCGCGTCTCCACGCGGCGGGCGAGCCGCGCCGTGGTGGCGGCCTTGTCGCCCATGCTGAAATGCTCCTCGTCGACGGGCGTCGCGGCGGGGCCGGACTCGTAGTCGCGGTCGTCGTGCATCAGCTGGTGCAGCCGCCGCTCCGTGTGGACGCGCCCCTCCACCGGCGCCGACATGCTCACCCAGTGCCGCTCCCCGGTCAGCTTCTCCCGCGCCCCCATCACGGCGTCCACCAGCCCCTCGATGTGCTCCCACCGGCTCGGCGCCGGCGCCGCCTCGGCCGCGGCGCCGCCGCCGGCCGTCGTGACGTAGAGCACGCCCGCGGCGCGCCCGCTGTGCGTCCACGCCTGCCCGGACGCGACGTGGCAGCCGTTGTCGGCGAGCACCTGGGTGATGGACGACAGGAGGCCCGGGCGGTCGTGCACCGTGAACTCCAGCGCCGCGCAGTCCGACACGTCGGGCCCGCCCGGCCCGACCACGTTGCCGAGGCACGTCGTGAACCTGGGCGACGGCCCGTTGCCGCCGGGGCGCTGGCACGGGACGAGCGCCCGCTGGATGAACTCCGGCAGCGACGGGTCCGTCAGCTTCCGCCCCATCTGGTCCGTCACATGAAACACTGCATTGCACAAACACACCACAATTTAATCCCTTTTTCACAATAAATTCCCACGACATCAACACGATCCAAAGGAAGGGTTCTTGCCGTCCATGAACCAGCCACCATCGGAGGAGATGTACGACTTGGAGATGACGAGGTCGAGATCGGTGAGCAGCTGCACCATTTCCAGCAGCACGCCATCGCGGTTGACGCTATCAACCTAGAAACAAAACTCTCCAAATCAACCATAAAACGAACGCAATCGATCTCCACCCCCACTCTGCTGATGAACAGACGAACCTTGACGAGCGTGCAGTCCTCGCGCGTCTCATTGTCAACGACGACCCTGCACGCGAGACCATGCACAGCCGCTCGTCACAATCATCAAAACCTGAAAAGGAAATCGAGAGAGAGAATTCACCACGGACGAAGCGAACGCGTGCGTACCCAGGTGTACCGAAGCGGTAGAGCAGCGGATCGAAATCCGGCTCGAAGTACGGCCCGGACACGTACTTCATCCCACCGAGCTCCCAACGTCACCAATGGCGTCCGTCGTCGTCACGTCCTGGACGCGAAATCTGCTGGTGGATTGACACACACACACAGCGTTAAGAACAGAGAGCAGATCCAATCCGATTCAAAACCAAGAACAGAGGAGAAGAGAAGTAAACGAAGGAGATGAACACAACACGGTGAAAGCAGCCCATGGTTCACATGCACGCGCAAGCAGCGGATCGCCGGGGAGAAGAGATCACATGGCGAGATTTTCCCAGCCGCTTGCAGCAGAAACCAACTGAAAATCATATGCCCCTTCTCGCTGCTGTTCTGATGTTTGTGACAAGCGCAGAGAGAGAGAGAGCAGCGGATGATGTAGCGATGAGATTATTGATGAGATTACCTTGGATTGGGCTGCGATTTCTTGAGGAGACGAGGTGGGAGGGAGGAGAGGAGGGCCACGTGCGGGCGATGCGGGGCGCCTGGTTCTCTTGCGCTGTGCGATGTAGCTTAAGCGGCCGTCGCGTGATCGGTTTGGGGGTGTCTCTTTCTCTCTCTCTGCAACTCGGCGGATCGGCGGCGTTTGAGGATTTGAGCGCGCGAACGGCCGCGGCGCCACGTCGGACGGGCAGGACGGCACGTGGCGGGGGCGGCCTGGTTGCTAGCGTGCCCCTTTGTCCGGTTCATCCTCACCGTACTGGTAGCACTAATTTTTCTTGGGCTGTTCGGTGGTGGTGGTTCCTCGTGGCGCCCAAGATAGTAGTGGTATTTTGTTGATTTTTTATGAGTATTTTGTAATTCTTGTGATTGCAGATGTATACTCCTTACTTGTGTTACTAAGATAAAGATAAATTAATTCATTTTACACGTAATTAAGATCAAGAATTATATGTCTGCATGCACAAATAAGTATTAAAAATGGTTTTCTTAGGTTCCGTTCCAGTGTTTACTTTATCTCTTTATTTAAACATTGGATATATAGAGATTACAAATATAATCAAATTATTTAAAAAAACCAAAATATGAAAAAGGCCCATTACAGATTTACCATTGTTTTAAATTGTTACTATATAATTTCTTAAAACCCCAATAAAAATACCATAAGAATTTATTTTTCTAATGTGTCACACTATTGTATTGGTTAATAAAAACATATTGTTTTGTACATAAGAAAACTGAATTTGAGGAAGCATCGGTAGTGTGGTAGTATTATGGTCGGTGCATTACTCCATCCAACAGGGTTTAAATTCTGGTGTCCATAGTTGTTAAGATTAGAGTTATTTCTCTTTAAACATGTGCTAGAGGTATATTCGCGGATGTGTGTGAGTGTGGTGTTACATTTGCATTGGTGCATGCGTCGGACATGTAATTGTAAAAGAAAAACTAAGGTCTTGGTTTAGTTCCCAAATTTTTTTCTCAAAAACGTCACATCGAATCTTTGGACATTTGCATAGAGCATTAAATATAGATAAAAACAAAAATTAACTGTACAGTTTGTATGGAAAACACGAGACAAATCTTTTGAGCCTAATTAGTCCGATTAGCCATAAATGTTATGTAACCCACATGTGCTAACAATGGATTAATTAGACTCAAAAGATTCGCCTCGCGGTTTCCAGGTAGTTATGAAATTAGTTTTTTTATTCGTGTCTGAAAACCTCTTCCGATATCATCCGATGTAACATCCAAATATTTTTATTTCGCGAACTAAACAGAGCCTAAATCTTCAAAATGTTTTTGTTCTACCAACACGTCTGAGCGACCCATCTCACGTGTAAAATAACAAATTAATTACACATCGACAACATCGCAATGTTTGCTTGTCAGCATGACTAAAGTAGACGGCTCTGCTTGACGGCTGGAAATGTATAGTGCTCCACTTGTAGCGGTCAAGCAAATCGCCAATCTTCCGCTGTGCAGTACAAGAAAAGAATCTCCCATGGTCTTCCTGAGTCTGACGGACGCGGTGCGTACAGATGAAGTCGTGCAACCATACCAAATCCGTGGCATAGCTTTCATCTGCCTCAATGGATTGTTATGCAACAATTTGTATGGGCATGATAAGGTACGGACGCAGCCTGTCCGTCGTTCCTGAACCTTGATTACACGGCCATACGTACGGGCGGATTTTCTTATTGATTTCGAAGTTCGAACACGGACGACGACGACGATGATGATTAGGTTGATTGTGCGTACGGATGAATTGTTTTTGCTTCGGTAAGACGGCGCAGGAGAGCGCTGCCCAATCGTCGTGCCGCTTTTGCTTCGAGAGATTCGTTGAGCACCTACGATTAGCCGCAACCTATCCATGCCGGCTGCCGCTATGCGTGCAGGTGCAGCTGCACGGTCGGCCGCGCATGCAATCCCCACGCCCGCATCGTCAGCCGTAAGGGCATCAACAATATAAGCCACTCCTAAAGTGTCATCACTAACTGAGAACACTCGTAAAGAAACTCAGCTCGCAATAATAGACACCCCTAGATAGGATCCTCAAAATCTAAAACAATTAGATAAAGGTACTCAAACCCACAATAGGTGTCCCAACAAAAACCCACATTAGATGTTTTCCTATACTACCCCTCTCTTCTCCCCCCCCCCCCTCTCTCTCTCCACTTTTTCTTCCGCTCTTTCCCCTCCTCTTCTTTTTTCTTCACCGGCATCACTCCCTCCGCTCGGCGACATCGCCGTCCTCCCCCCTCCCTCTCTCTCCCACGAGCGCCGGCACCACCTCCCTCCTCGCCCTCCCCAGCCGCCGCCACCGCGTTGCTTGCCTCTCTCTCGCCGCCGCGCTGAGGCAGCCAAGACGGAGATGGAGGAGGTCGCCGAGGGGCGCGTCCCCCTGGGAGATGCGGCGGTGGCAGATCCGGCGCGTCGTGGGCGGATCTCGCCACCACCCGTCATCGCCGCCTCTCTCTCCCTTTCTCTCTCCCGCCGCTCTCTCCCGTGGAAGGTGGTGGCGGCGACCCCGGAGGCGGCGGCGGCGACCCCAGATGCGGCGGCGTGAGGGGGCCGACGGCCAGCAGCAAGCGGGGCGCGGCCGTTCCGTCACCGCCCTGCCGCTCGCCTCTCTCTCTCTCTTTCCCTTTCTCCCTCCCGTCGCTCATCGCCGTCCACCTCGCCGGCGCCGATCCGCTCTTTCCCCCTCTCTTCCCCGCATCCGCTCGTCGCCGTCCACTTCACCGGCGCCGCCTCCAGCTCTAGCCAAGGGTGGAAAGGGAATACGGGTATGGGGAGCGGTGTCGACAAGCAACGACGCACACAACGCGGCTCCTCGCCTGGTTCCTCTGCCAAAAGTCGCTGAGGGGCGCGTCCCCCTGAGAAAAAACGCGTGTCTCGCCTGGGGCACGGCTCGGATGTAAAAATTGACGGCCGTTTACGAGGGACGGGTCGAAGGCACCCCTTGCTGATGGCCTAAGCCGCCGCTGGGCCTGCACATGACGCGGATCTCCCTGCACGCGCGTACGTACGTGCGATGGCCGCAACGCGGCGCGGAGGCGGTTAACCTGCAAGTTTGTGCGCGAGTTGACTGACGCGGTAACGTGGCGCAGCAGGGGACAAAGGCCCAACGGGCAACGTACGGCTGCGGTCGCAACGAGAAAGCGGTGAGACGTGCGCGCCGGTGCGGTGGGCGTGACGCACGTGCGTGCGTGCGTGCGTGCGTGCGTGCGTGGGTATGTGAGGTCTTCCGCGAGGGATGGGGGCGGCGCCGCGCGTGGGTGCACGGGACGTTTGGCGGCGGCGGCGGCCAGAGACATCCGCGCAACCGGGGCGTGTGCGCCGTGCGGTGGGCGGTGGCTGCAGCGGCGCACGGCGACGTCAGCACGCCGAAACGCGACTGTTTGCGCGCGCGTGCGTGGGGAACGTGGATGTGACTGTGTGTGAAGATGCAGCGTGCGGGTTTCTTCTCTTCCCAGTATTTATGGGCAAGTCATTTTGTCCACGAGGAAACTCGTACATTTATCGATAAATTTTTTTAAAAAAAATTTAACAAATATAATTATAGTACAATCATGATGTAATTATATTGTAACTTGTAACTTGCATGTAATTACCATGTAACTTATATGTAACGTTCAAAAATCTCTCCATGCTATTTCGATGAAACGGAGGTTGTGGGAACGAATACTCTCACATGTGTGCGTGTTGTGACTTTCCCTTCCTTCTTTGCACAAATCTTGTAACAAATCTAACGGTTCAAAATTATATGAAAGTTACATATAAGTTACAATCTAATTACAATACGATTATACTGTAATCACTTTTTAGGACAAAATTTATCGATAAATATGTAGCAAATTTGTTGTTTCTCTATGTCAAATAAATAGTTATGAAGAAAAAATAACATTATACACTATTATATATCACTACACAAAATACAAGTTTAAATACGACTCACCTACAAATTCGAAAGATCAAATGACCATGAAAATGTATAACACATGCTAGTATGCTACCGAAACAGTATGAGCGCGAAGGTGTATTTTTGCATATGATTACCTCTTTGTTTACATGCAGCAAAATTCAAAAGCACTTCCACTGTTCCACATCCACATGGCACATGACAAAGTGATAAAACCAGGGGCAAATTATGCAAAAAAACGAGTTCCTAGCTTAAAAAATACTTGCGAATCTGCTTGAACAGCTTCGCGTCTCCGCGAACGGAATATGTAGCATATGCAACTTATCTGGACTGATGGTCGTGTGTCTCAGTGTGCCATCACAACATGACAAAACTTTCTAGCTGTCTCAGCCACATTCAACCAATACGCTGCGAGATCAAGGCCATAATTCATCATCATTTTTATTCTATGATCGTCTTCGAAAAGGGTGGCTGCTGCTGGTGTACTAACCAAATATGCTGCGAGGTCACATTCATGCAAGCGAGACAACATACGACTAACCAACGGGATGCAACTATGACCTATAATATCAACAAATTGACGACTTTGTTTATTTTCCATAACGTTTTGCCTGATTTTGTTAGTACCACTGACCAGTCCATAATTGTCACGCTGTTACAGAGATGCTCACTTAGATCCAGTGGAACGATTCTCTTTGATTTTGCTCCTTGATAAGCCCAACTAGGTTTTGAAAAACATTTCAAAGGCAAAAAGAAAATCACCTTAAAAGGTCTTGCTTAAGAGGATATCACCTCAAAAGGTTTGGACATAATGCGAGTATAAAGTAGCACATGGGTGACAGCTCTACATTGACTACCTGCGTTTCAGTGTTTCCTGGCGATGAACATCTGACCACAGCATGAGCGCAGATAGTAGTGAAATTGTGGCTGTCTCAACTCGTAGTCTGCATGGACCAAGACCTACAGGAACAGCGCCTGCTGCTTTCAAAACGTTTACCTCCTCTTCCGTGAAATCTGATGAAATGGAGGTTGAGAAAACAAAGCATATTAGTTCCAGTGAAATAATACTACTGACATTGGTTTATTTTGGACACCAGATTTTTCGGGGCAAATTCAAAAGCCATTAATTATTCGCATAGTTCAATCCTCAAAATTATATTTTGTGTTTTAAAATCTAGCATGTTGAAACTTGATGTAATCCCACTACTGAACTGCATTAATAAATACTAGTATAAATTTACTACTGTTCATTATGCTACTGCAAGAACATAACTTTGACATTATTGTGTTTTTTTTTTTTTTTGCCCTACAACAACTAATATCACATCAAAATCGTGAAGTGCACATTTGATACAAGCAAGTAATAAGAATACTGAAAATCACATGTTTACCCTAACCAATGATCTTATTATTTTAATAATTAGACATGAATCTAATCTATAGTTAGACTTACCTCCTTCTGGTCCAACAATCAAAAGCCCACTTTCTTCATTGCAGGACTTCGGTAAAGTGCTTAAAAGAGGAGGTGATTCTGCTGAAGCTAAGAAAGCAAGCTTTGACTGTGACACCTGATGATAGATAACACAATAATATGACTTTGTCAATCACACATCGTGGTGTAAAAGAAGATGCAATAATGACTCTGGTAGTCCTACGTTCTAGTACATACATTAAAATTTTATTCCTATGTTTTTATTCTTAACAAAATTTTCACTACACGATGCATCATGACCATTCACTCCACAATGCAGTACTAAAGATTATCGTGATTTGACCTAGAACATTTGCTCAACAAAGGTCAATATAATGCTTGCCCACTTTATAAAAAAGCAAGTTACTGTATCCATACAAAACTCTTGCTACCCAATGCATGAACTAGGTAACAAAGTTACAATGTTATGTGCAAAGATAATAAAGCATATGTGAACACTTACAACAGTCTGAAGGTCAGCTATCTGAATTGGGGGATTCAGCAACATTCCATGTATTCTCTGGCCTAAAGAAACAAGAGTAATGCTGTTAATTTATTTCAGTTCATTTTGCTCTGAAATCTTGGTGCCAACAGAGACACATACATTGTTTAACTGCAGCTAACACAAGCCTTTGCAATCTGTCAACTCTATTTTCTGCTACTGTATGGCATCGCTCTGTAAGAAGAGGTGTAACACTACAAGCTCCAAGTTCCTAAACAGAAAAAGTAAAATAATGTTTAGAAGTAGATTGTGAAGAGACAAGACACCCAAAATTGTACATAACATACAGTACATTTCTCTACAAGCCAATCTGCACGTCCACCTTTCAATGTCCCTGGGGAAAGGAATTATAAAATGGTAAGCTATGGAGAAGAAAACTACCCTGTATTCACAGTAAGTGTGCATAATTTATGGGACTCACCAAATGCAGCATAAACATGCCATTGAATGCCATCAGGAGCAATGAGTCTAGCATCCTCAAGCAACTTCACATCTGAACCGCCTTTGTCAACTTTTTGTATAGATCCTTCAACCAAACCACCCGCGCCATCAAATAGTTCAACCCTTCCAAGTTTTCATATAAAGTTTCAATATGTACACAAATAGTAATCAGACTCATAATAATTAAATAAATTTGGTGCCTCGAAGTAAAAGCTGAAAATTTTACGCATATGGCTTATCATATGAACATATGCAGCCATCAAATTATTTGCAATCTTCGCACTCTTAGGATCAGCGGTGGATAGGATATCTACTAAATAATCTAGCATTGATGAATTGAAGCTGGAATTCACCGCAGCAAATATACACTCATGCAGAGCAATAAGACAGACCTGTCATTTATGCCAAGGCGCAAGACTCTTGTCATGTGCCAGAATTCGTCACCTTGGATTCGAACCACATCACCCTGAAAGGCAATACCTATATTAGATACAGCTGATATTAAGGAATGGAACATCACGCAGATAACCCACGCACACCACCTGATCGGCAAAATGCCTATGGGGTAAGTGAAGGAACAGCGCTCTACACTCTACAGTCTACACGACAGACAATGTCTTCCCACGACAACGGGGACGAACATCTCTCTAGTGGCCATAGTCTACCAACTACCAAGAAAGCTTACGACATGCTGAACCTATTGAGCACGAGGTGCTCGACGAAATGTCCACACCGAACCAGACGGACGTGTCGAGCAGCCGAGCAGGGGACAACGAATGAAGCGCGCGCTTGCCTTGGACGAGGGGAGCGTCGGGGAGTGGAAACGGGGCAGGCCACCGCGCGCGCGGCTCCCGCCGGCCGTGCTGTGCGCTCGCGCGGCGGCGACGAGGAGGCGCCGGCCCCGCGGCGGCGGCAGCCCGCGGAGCAGCGCCGAGAAGGTGGCGGCCGGCGACATCCCGGCGGCCCCGCTTGAACGCCGTCGAGGCAGGCCCACCCCGGGGTGCCGGCTGCTATCAATCGCTCACGCCGGGTTCTCCCTACCGGAGCAGCCGAGCCACACCGCCCAGCAGATGGAGGTGGAAGCACGGGGCGGAGGAGGCAGCTGCGGGCTGCGGCGTTGCACTTTGCGCCCCTACGCAATCTGGCCCAAACGAATCATGGACAACGGCCGCTAGGCCCACTACACCATAAAAGGAGACGGGATCGGAATAAGTCCACTTGTCGTGCCTCGTGTTTACGCCGAGTTTAATTAGCACCCCTAAACTGCAATACCAAAAAGTTTTCGCTTCCCATCTTTACAAAATTATCCAACTCAAAGTCCTAATACAGTATGGATGTTTTTGTTTTAGCTAATCCGCTTCGTACCGATCTCTGCCCACTGGGACTGTCTCAGACCCATCGGCTTTGCATTCTAGCCTCGACATCGACCTCCGGCTCCTTTCCCGTCGCCATCGACTTATGCACCACACTGACAGCTTTGTCTGACGAGGATGATCGTTCCTCCTCGTACCACCCCTGGAACGGATGTCACCCTCGTCGACTCAGCCTCTTCACTCATTGGGTCGCCGGTCTCGCGCCTTCCTCTCTAACTCTGAGTTGTTGGCCGTCCTCCACTGTCGACTCCTCATCGAGCCAACCTTCACCGCCTCTTCTTCAACGGGTGTTGCTGGCACTTGGATCTGGGTCATGCCGCCATCTGCTCTGCCTCCATCGCCTCATCTCTCTTATACCGTCTGAGCCACAAAAGGCGAACGTGCCGCCGTCACCCCTCCTCCCGCTAGCGGTGATCGCCCGCCCCGCCCCACCCTACAGAGAGATGGGGAAAGAAGAGAGAGGTGGAGACAAATGGGAATAGAGAAGAGGGGGGAGGGGATTGGAGGGAGAAGAAATCCTCTAACTTGTGGATCCAATTACATCTAGGCACCACATGCCTTTTATTTTCATTTTTTTAACTAGAATGTCACGGCAGTAGAAACGTCTCCAGCACTGTTATGGGATTTGATCCGAACGATTTTGCAAAGACGGAGGATGTGAAGATTTCTCGTATTACAGTTTAGCGATGTCAATTAAACTCGGCGTAGAGACGAGGAACAGCAAGTGAGACTTATTCCGACGAGATCTGAATATTTTGGCTAAATTACTGCGATAATTGTGAATTTGTGACCCAGCTAGCTCATTATCTAGTACTGACACGGCCCAATCATATCGGCTCTTTGGGCTAGATTACTTTTTAGGGCTGATACGGCCCATTGTGTTTTTGGACTGACAAATACGTAGTAGTTGGGCTAAAATTACTTTCTTTACACACGGCAATATGGCAGTATCATATCAAGTTGTACACCACGCACGAGTGCACCAAATACGACACGATCTGTACTCAGCCGTGCACCCGTCTCCTCCCCGGCAGCACCGCCGGCAGGCGGGACAGGTCCAGCGTGGGGTGCCCCGGCGACTCGGCATAGCCGGCGACGGCGGGAAGAGGAGCGGCGCCCTGCAGCACGGTTACGGCGCCGCCGTGCCTGCACGACATCACCCGTGCGTACCTCGCGCCCGACGCCCACCCGTTCCACATGCCGCACCCGCCCCGCGCGGCCGCCTTGGCTTTCTTCTTCTTCTTCTTGTTGCCGGCGCCGGCGCCGGCGCGGCCCTTGGTGCACGCCACGTAGGCGGCCAGGAACGGGTCATGCTGCTGAGGCGGCGGCGGCGCACGGATCCTCACCACCGCGCCGTGCGGGCCCACCACGATCGTGGGCCCAACGTGCCACGCCGCCGGGACAGGCCGGGTCCCGCCTCGCCCCTCGTGGTGGGCCCTGCAAGGTGGCAGCGGCAACGGCAGCAGCTTGCCACCACCGTCGTCGTCCTCGTCGTCCGCCGCCACGTCGCGGCCGCGGCCTCGCACGAGCGCGTGCAGCGAGCCCGGCCCGTAGCCGCGCACGGCGCCGCCCGGTTTGATCAGCCGCCCCGCCGAGCCGCCGTCCTCGCATAGGAAGATCGGGTTCGCGGCAAACAGCGGCGACGGCGGCGGCGGCTGCACCTCCTGCTCGGCGGCCCGCATGGTCCGGCGGCTCGTCGCCACGCCGCTCCTCCGGCTCATCTCGTGTTCTTCTCCCGTTTCACCGGCTCACTCCGATCGATCGACGAGGTAAGTTTTTTACTAACGCCGTCGAGGTTTTTTATACGCGACGATCAAGTACTCAGCTCTCGTGCGACCGTGTCCGACCTTGGCACGTAATCTTTACCTTGGCATGTGAGCAAGGAGGCGTGGACGTGTCGTTGATGTTCCTTTCGCGCCTCCTCACTCGAATGCCCACTGCTCCGCCCGTGAGATCGCTACGTGGTGCAGCACACACACGTACTCTCCGCAACGGCGCAACGCCACAAACAACGCGAGCGATCGACTGCTTGGGCATCCGTTGCGTGATCTGCTCGGCGATTTCGGCGTCGGTTCAGGTCGTTTTCTGAATGGCGTTTGCAGTCGGTCTCGTGAACACAAGAACGTCCGTGAAATGCAGGCGTGCAGAGGAGGCCTGAACGTTCGGCACTGTGACTCATGTGTAGTACTAGTACTGCGTTTTCTGGAAGACACAAGGCAGTGGTGTGAACCTGTACCTGATGGTGCGGCTAAGCTCACACTAATGCTGGGGCAAGTACGAAAACATTCGGATAGTATAAACACAGAAGCATTCTTTACCTGTACTGCTAGTACACACGAGTGCATTGCTTTTCAGTAATGTATTGCACGCGCGCGACTTTTGTCCAAGCACAAGCTAGCGAGCACACGTGACGGGCAGGCAGGAAAAACGGGGAAACCCCTCTGAGTCAAAAATTTTCCCTTTCTGTGCCTCCAAACAAAACCAGTAATTTGCATCCAGCAGTGAACATTTCTCCTTTAAATCATCAGAATAGTCATGAGAAACAAAGTAACACAAGCACAAGAAAATGAAGAAAAAAGGGAAAAGATTGACATGTCTAGCAGGTGAGCAATCAAGGAGTCACCCAGGTCAGCCCATTCCTGGAGGAAGAACACTACTATTATCTGTCCATCCATGTGTGTGGTATGCATGGATCGCTTTTGAGTCTTTTGGGTGCATAAAAAGCAGGTGGCAAATGGCATCAGGGCTCTCATCTTGCACACCAGTGCAACTGCAAGCCTAGCTACTGCTATTGCTGCTGATGATGAATCATTCTACTGTAGGCTACCGTAGAGCAAATCATCAAAAGGGAGAAAACCACACGGTGCTTGCTTGCTGCCTGTGGTGGAGTAGAGGCTGGCCATGGATGCATGCATGCAGTGATGAACATTGGGTAGTTACACAAGCTAGAGGGAGGCTGGTCTCTTTTTGCAGGGCTTGGCAGCTGTTAAAAGAGGAAGAAAAGGCTGGTGGTGAATGGTCCTGAAATTTGTATCATTGTATTCTGGTGAGGCTGTTGGTTGGGAGTACAATCAGAACTGGATTAGACCACTAGTCCAGTCTGTCAATAATAGTGGGAAAAGAAAGACCGCCCTCAGGCTCCAAAAAGCAATGCTAAACTATTTGGTCAGAATTTTGCACAGATTTTAATCGCAAGGACCCTCCCCCCCCCCCCCCCCCCCTCCCCAACCCAATTTGCCTCGTCCAAACTGACCTAACTGTAGTTCTCATTTGTCTATGTCTAGTTTACTGACTGCAAACAAAGTAGAAGTACTATGCAAAACTAGTATACACCGAATATATGGTCCAATAATTGGGAGACAAACAGAACAGTCCGTACACGAAATACCAGTGAAACACTACACGAATGCCGCATGGACCAACTAAAATTACCAACAAGCATCAAGAAGTCAAGAGGAATACTTATATATCAGCTCACAAACAATCCATTGAATACTACCAGAAAGCAAGACAAGGATCGGATTACATTCATCCACGATTATGACGTCACAGCATTGGATATTTTAAGATGATATGCCACAATGGAGCACCAAATCCATCCATACCACACGTCATATCACGTCAAGATCCAAGGTGAAGGTTACAAAGCAAAGGAAAAATAACAGAGCAGAAATACCAAAAACACGAGATTAGTCTGAATGACAAAGTACCGAGGTAAATGCTCACACTTGAAGATGTCATAACGATATGTAACAAGGTGAAGACTGATTGAATCGTTTCCTCATGCCTGTCATCTTGTTGCATTTTTTGTTGATCAAGAAGCTCACACCAGGCGGATGCTCGGATGATTTACAACAACTGAACCGAGATCATCCCGCAGGTTACTGTTACCATCATAAACACTATGATTCTCCAGTCTAGGACTGCTTCCGGTGCTACTGGAGACTGATCCAAAGGTGGTCTTCTGCAGAACACCAACTGGGGATGAATCAAACCCTGAGCTTGAATCCCAGCCATCGTTTAGAAGATTTAGAGACGCCGATAGGCAATTCCTTGCTTCCATGTTGTTATTCTTGGTTAAAACCTCTCCCAATGGTCCGCCCATCAAAGAATCACGGAACATAGGCATCCAGTTTGCTTCTCCCTGGTTAACCTCATCTCTATTTGCTGCAGAACCGAGACCGATAGGACTGTATTCACGGCTCAGCTTAAGTGGTGACAACATCAGCTTCTCATGGATGGGAGATGTTGAGGCTGATGACAGGTCAGAAGACGCCATTGGAGCAGATATTGAGAGCTGGCTTCTCTGAGCTTGCATGTCTTCAGCATCAGGCCATGCGAGAGCTCCTTGTGCAGGTGTCCTTGGCCAGTCCACAAAGTGTTGAAGGGAAACTGAACTCTGTTGTTCATTCAAACTCTGCGAAGTGAGCAAATTGACGTTCTCCAAGGAGCTATGAGGAGAACTCATCAGTGAATCAGGTGATACTAGGCCAAAATCTGGCCTTGAGTTGGACACTTCAAAAGGATTATGTTGTTTTGAGAACGGAAACAGGCTGCCCGTATTTCTCGTGCTAATGGAAGTCAGCATCGAGAGACTGTCTGAGTCTTGCACTTGTTCACTCTCACTATGCTTGTTTGCCAGATCCCTGTAGAAGTTTGATCAACAAGTGATTCATTAGTGAAGTAGTTAATACAGCATATAGCAGTTGTTCCTTTAGTATGGCAGTTCTTCAACGGCCACTCTACTCACAAAACAAGTACCTTTAGGGCTACCAGAGTACATAGATGAGCAATGTAAATAATGGACTTGTTTAATTGCTGGTAAATGATTAATAGCTTATCTTTGGGGCTCATCTCCAATCATGGTAGCTAAATAAACTAGGTAACTAAATTATCTTCTATCTATATTATTTGGTGGATGCCGGCAGGCAAATATGTACGGAAATGGAATATCCATGCAAAATGGCAAAAGCGAAACATGACGTCTTGAGCTTAAGCATTGGCTATATGATTGACAAAAAGCAATATTTGGAGCTTGAAAATGCTGCCAACATTCTACCTGCTATATTGCAGAGAGCAAGGATTGGCAATGTTGGCAGCGTAGTTCTTCATTTGCTGGTGCTGATGGTTGATAGCGAGGCCAGCAACAGCTCCGCCACTGTGGGCGGCCGGAGCACTAGGCTGGGTAGCAGAGGCAGCGGCAGCTGCCACCGCCGCGGGCATCGCTTTCGCGGCATGGCCAGGCTGGCCTTCCACATGCTTTCTTGAACGGTGGCGTCCCCGGTTCATGTGTCGCTCGCAGTACTTCTGGTCGGCGACCGCATCCCTCGAGCACCGCCATTTCTTGCCGTCCGTCCGGCGGCACCGGCCGGGCTCCGGATCAGCGCTGCCGGAGTAGCCCAGCTGGAAAGATCCCCATCCCACTGCAAAGCAAAACCCCAACCAAGGGCGCAATGCAACCAGGATCAGGGAATGGAACAGCTTTTATCACAAATATCAGTCCATGATGAAAGGAACTAAAGCCAAGAAAGCATTCAGTTGATCTGCTTCCTTTCCCATTTCTTGGCTTACATGTGCTTGAGCCAAAGTAGGCAGGTGAGTAGGGTGATGTGAGGCTCCTCCTGATGGGGATGAGGAGGCTATGTGGTACAGATCTATTCGCAGCCAAGTACTTGTATATCAGCGCCTGGTGCTCCAGCTCGATCCACTGAGACGGCGTGAAGGGACCCCTCACCCTGGCCATTGCACCCTGCATGCTGCTGCTCAAGCTCACTGAGCTCAATCCTGCAGCCAGATACACCAAGGAGATGAGCAACAAGCTAGGCAGTGCAAGCCAACAAGGCACAGCCAAAACACACATGTACTTTATAGAAGACGAGACGACGACCACCATCCAGATGCATGTGTTTCCTAAACACGATCCTTGTGCAAGATATAACATAGATAGGGGCAAGCAAAAGACACACAAAAATCTGAAGCAAAGTGGCTGCAAGGATCAGAAGCAGCACGGATTTGTAGGTGGCGTGTGCATAAAAAGTCACCAACCAACCACATGTTCGATCCGTTGCAGCAAAGCTTGATTCGCGTTTGCCGCATTGTTTACTTGAAACCTTTCTTAACATGTTTTCATTTTTTTTCCTACTTTAACCTTTCTTTCTTCCCTAGTGAGAAAAACGTAGTAGAAATAGTAGTGATATAATGCTAAAGATCACAACTTTTCTCATCCATATATGTGTTTTCTCCTTTAGTTTCGGCAAAAGGTATGACGAAAGAGAATACGCCCGATCCGCACCGATGAGGACAAGAAAGCGTTTGTGGATGTCACTGAAAAGAACAGGAAACTTATACTCCAGTATCAAGAAAAAATCAAGAACTAGTTTATACTCACACTCATCTATGCTAAAGATAATAAACTGGTCTATTTCAGAGGAAGTGAGCTATTCGCAGTCAGTGATCTAGTCAAAAGGAGACAAAAAAATGAGAAATATGAAGAAAAAAATATAAGATGCAAATCCGAATCTAAACCACAATAGTAAAAGAACCAAGTGGGAAAAAAACAAAAACAAAAACTAAATCAGCTCCATCCCATCCCAGTGTGAGCAAGGATCAAGCATGATGCATAGCGACGAATAAAAAGGCAGAGAAGTAGCATAGAAAATGGAAAATAAATCTATAACAAAGAGAGATGAATCAAACAGCAATAATACTTGAAAAGGAGCAGAAAGCTTTTCAATCACCAAATCGAATCAGACAAGCAGAACAGAAAGAAGAAAAAATAAAGGAAACGAAAAGATTTTTGCACCATCCTCACCTGAGCAAGAAGCAGGCGTGCCATAGTACAGCGGCATCGCCCCGCCAGCCGCCGCCGCCGCCGCCGCGGCGGCCACGGCGTTGCCACCGCCGCCGGAGGAGCACGACGAGGCGGAGGACGAGAAGCTGAGCATCTGCTCCCCGCCATAGCCCGGGCTACACGACGCCCCGAGCAGGAACGGCGCCGCCACCTTGACCGCCTCGGACACCGCCGCCGCGGCCGCCACGGCGGCCGCGGCGGAGGACGCGTCCCCGCCCCTCGCCTGCTTCGCCGGCGGCCTCCACCCGTGCTCCTGGTCCCCCGCATTGCCCCTCCCGTGCTTCATCAGCCTAGATCCGAGCAACCCTACCCCGCCGAGCTCCCCGCCGCCTCCCCCGTCCACCGCCGCCATCACCACCCCCACCCCGCCACCCAGGTCCATCCCCACCTCCTACCACTGCCCCCTCCTGCTCTCCCGCTCATCCGCCGCAGCCGCAGCTACCGGAGCAAGCGACCGCATCACCCCCCTTCCTCCTCCTCCTGGTGGCGCGCCGCGCGCGCGCGCGCGTGCTCTCGCGTCGCGTTCGACGGTGGAATGGCAGATGCGTCGTCGTCGCGGGCGGCTCGCGTTCGGGAAACCGGGATGGTTTTCCTTTTGGGGGCAAAGGCTAGCCACAAGCCCCAAGTACTAGTAGTACAACACCCAGGGGTAAAAAGGGAAACTTGTTTCAAAGATTTTTACTGCTACTGCTCCGTTTTTTTTTTTTAACCGAGTCATTTTACTGCTCTAACCACCGGCAAAATTGATGGTAAGGAGAGATCTTACTGTATAGCTGTAGCAGTAGCAAGTGGTACTGTAGCTGGTAAGATTTATTTGTCTGGGTGGGATTTTTTTTTTTTTTTTGCCTTTAATGTAGGGTGCCGGTATCTTTGCATTGTAAAGTTGCTCCAAATGCTACTAGATTCAACAACATTCATAAGAAAGATTATGATTCCTACCAAGAAGATTCAAAAGACATTATCTTTCCGAGAAGAAAGTACTACTGGAATAGCTAAGCCGAAACCACCATTTTGTCCTATAGATCAACCAGGACAAGCGTTGTGTTTGTGCAAGAGAATGAACTGATAGATGTAACCGGTAGTTGACAATAGCAACAAGAGCAACTAACACCAACATTTGGTGGGTTCGATCGTTCTCCTCCCTAGACATTGAACGGCAGGTACGTAGCATAGTGACAATGTGTGATATGCCGATAGCTTCATATCACTCATCTAGAGCTTATAATTGGTGTTAGATTCAGTTTTAGAAAATGAGATTTGGAGAAAGAGACGTCTCTCCAAAAATAAAAATAAGAAGAAAATATCAGCGTGTTAGGGATGTTACGGTATCTTGTAGTGGAAATCATACATCTCTTATCAATGCACTGTGATAGTGCATTTGTGTTAGATTCAGTTTTGGTTGATAGATGAGTTTGTTACTTCCTCCATTTCATATTATGGGTTGGTTTGGTTTGTGCCCTAAATAGGCCTTAGTCAATGCCAAATTTTAGTAAGTTTTGGAATAACTAATTTTGGTAAGATAAAATTGTGTTTGGATTAAAGCTAAAATAGCTAAGTTCACTACTGAAATAGCCTATTTTCTTAGGCATGCTAAAATTTGGCTTCAAACCAAATAGACACTAAACACTATTGAAATTGTTAAATATTGGTAAGCCTAATTTAGACCTCAAACCAAACCAGCCCTATAAGACTTTTTAGCACTGTCCACATTCATATACATATGTCAATGAATATATATATATATATATATATATATATATATATATATTATATATATGAAAAATACTAGAAAATCTTATAATATGGAATGGAGGGAGTATCTACTAGCTGTGCGTGCTTAGCTCCAGCCGCTCACTGGGCATGGAAATTAGGCAATTAGCTGGTAAGTAAGTAGTAGTACTATCTTCCTGTGCTAATTAAGATATTAGGCCATGGAATCGCAGCCACGCGAGACGCACGTATGCATGGATCGATCGGTCCATATCTGTATATATATATTTGTTGCGCACATGCACCTGAAATACCGTAGGCTAAGATCGCAGGAGTATCAATCATGGTTGAAGATTAGCACGCTAGCAGGACGACCACACGAGCAAAGCGGACGAGTCCCGGATCTCAAACAAGATTAATGTGCAGTTTAGAGGAAAGATATAACGCGAAGGGCCATTCGGTTTTGGAGGATTTTTCACGGGATATCTTGGAGGACTTAAAATTGTTTTCTGTAAAAAAAACCCCTCTAAAATTCATGCGTTTCAAAAAAAGCCTTAAACGTTCTATGATAAAGGTGGCATTAGTATGCTCAAAAAAGCCCTAAACGTTCTATGATAAACGTCACACTATTTTGTGCGGGTTATTTAAAAAAAAAGAGAAGAAAATCACGCGTAGCTCAATTCTCATGCATGCTCCAAAAATTCAAGATACATAGCGGAAGTGCGGAACACACTTTTCCATGACACTACATCGGCTCTTCGACTCTTATCATTTGCTGGTTGATGTTTGAACCGTATAGCTAAAAGTTAAATGTTAAAACTTAATTTTAGATTTTTTTGTAGCTGTCTTTTTTTATGTATTTTTAACTTGTAAAAAAAATATATTTTTAAGTTGCTTCATATACTTCAACTGCAGCTCTACCGTTAGTAGCCATATTTGGAAACTCCTATTTTAGGCCCTGAGCTTAAATTTTGAAGAAGCAGTTAGCGAGAATTTAAAAAATACTATGTTTTCTAGCTTATGGGTACTATTAATTATTTTTCTAACCTTTATAATTATAGTTGTTTTCAATCTAAGTTTGAATCTGAATTTTAAGATTTTAGTAGAAGTAGATATCTTTTGTTTTCTACTCACACAGCCCATATCCTTTCTTTTTTAGCCTCTGAAAAACTCCCCTTAATTTACAGAACCTAGCTTGCTGGGCGCCATGGTGTGCCAGGGACCTGCAGAGGACAGATCGGAACACCGAACGGTTTCCACGCCCGTACGCTGTCCGCTTTTCGCCTCCGGTACGTTGCGTGCGCTCTCCATTTCTCCAACCTCTCGATCTTTGCCTTCTTTTGCCTGGACGCAGTAAAGACTCGGTAAATCAAGGCCGTAAAAAGAAGAGCTTTGCCTTGTATATCACCATATCACCTCCGTTCGCTCGCTGCAAGCTGCACGCGAGAGAGAATGTTCACCCAAACAGTGGGGGTCAACCGTGCTAGATCAGCTCAATTAACGGTAATCCCGCTGTGTTTGGCGGGCTACCTAACGCCCATTTCTACTGCAGATATATTCACTCTGATCGCACGAGAGTTACTGCCTCTATCATTCTACAATGATGGGATAATATTGTTATTTTTTCCCAAGGCGTTTCGATTTTTTTTTGTCTTTTTACTCTCCGTTATTTTTACCCCTAACACAATACATACTCCATAAGCATTTTTCGATAAGTTTAAGGTGATAAACAATTATGATTGGTTAAATAAAACTAGATAAAAAATTAAATAAAAGATGGTTACGATTGATTATGATGGCGAATAGGTGAATAAGTACTTAAAAACTAATGTTTATATTTTAAAAGAGAGGATGTATTATTGATAGAGTATATATATGGAGTAAAAGTGCTATGCTATATTATTACCGTGAGGTAAAACATCATATGGAATTAAAAAACCAGTAGCATGACATAATCATCACCCTTGGCATTAAAAACGTACACAATGGCACTATCTTCCAAAATAAATACTCGTGCAAACATATGCCAGTTGTTTGAAATGTCCCCCTTTCCCATCCTAATAAATTTACTAGTACCCATTTGTTTAGCCCTCCTCGATGTACTTAGGGCATTACAAAACCATCAAGTAGCAATATGCGTGGTCCAAGAGCACGGCTCCCTCACGTGCCTTCCCCCAAGCCATCACGAGCGGCTTAGTTTCTTAATAGCCAAAAAAATGTATATAGCTATAGTTAATTAACCTCTGCCTAATCGAGCTTTGTCACGGAGCTCTTTCTTTTTGGGCGGTCGTGATCTTGGTCAAAGAAATGGTAAGATTCTAGCAAGCTAGGGGGGGCCTCTCATAATGCTTATTAGCTTATATTAGCAATGAGATCGATCGATCCATGTATATATGGGTGGCATTGTACTTGTTTAGAGTTAACTTTAAGGTTACGCATAGATTAATTAGGTAGGCTTTGTAGGAGGGAATAAAATGGTCCCAAGTTGTTTGTGGTACAAATCTGGAATAGGTTTGCATTATGGTCTTCACAAAAGGCTAATTATGGGAGATAATATATATTAAAAATATCAAACAAGTAAAACATATGAAACCAGACCTAAAACTTTTCCGAATCCATGATAAAATTACTAGCGATTGGTATAACCATAAACTACAGTCCAAACTCAACTTTACTTAGGAGAGGAAAAAGATAAAATTTAGATGACCAGTAATTTCACATGTTTTTACGTATTTGATGGTTTTTACTGTTAAAATTTATATTATATACAAATACAAGAGAGATATGATGGTATTTAATTAATATTACATTTGTTTTTTCTTCTTCACATGAGGTGTTCTTTTTCAATGGCTGAATAAATGAATGATGCGTGATAATAAATTTGAGAGTACAAATAAATAAAAAATATTTTTTTTCAAAAAATCATATCCATAATCTTTTAGAAAAAACATTGTTTATGAGTTTAAAAATTGTGCCTATTAATAATCCATTAATTCATTAAGCAGATAATTAAAGAAGAGGGCCGAGACCAGCTCCTATGTCTCTTTCCTCTCTCATTTACGTCAACAAAATAAGTGCTATAAAATATTTCATCAATTGGAGTTAATTATACTTATACGTACCTGCCATATTTAAGAAAGTTCTCTGTACGTTGACATCAACAAAAGCATCAGCTCGCAAGTCCTATATATGTTGACATTTGGCCACCCATATAAAAACGGTCCATGCACCACCCTCCTCTTTCACTAGTTAATTTAATCTCTAGTCAAACATCATTTGGGCGTGTCAATGGTCAATTACTCCACTAGCTACTCATGCATGCATGAGACCAGGTTTCCTTCCTGCAACACGCTTCATCGATCAAAGAAAAGCTCGAAAGGTAGGAGTAGTAGTAACAGGAAAAGATAGATATCCCTTACTGTAGCAGAGCAATATCACTGTTGCATCCTCACGCGCAGCTATCAAGATCAAGCAGCAAATGTGTTCAAGGATGGACCCCTACATCGATCGATCAACCCCCCCTTTGTTTTCAAGGCTATGGATGATGCAAAAATATACAGACCAACTCTAATTAATTGATCTTTTGGGCTGGCTGGCCGGCCAATTATGCGCTCCAAAACCTGCTTTTTCTTGCGGTCCCTGAAGCTTTTCTTCCATCGAGTGTAGAACAAACATCTCTCCATCGCTTTCTCACAATCTCTCGATCGGATGCTTCCGATCATGCATGGTAGCTAGGGGGAAAACGTGCCGAGTAACAATCAAATCGAAGCAGCAAAGCGGCCGATCATTTCTCCCTCCCCGAAAAGTCTCACTTCTTCATCGACTTGATCGATCGTTTTTACCGTAAAGTTTGTTCAATCTCCTTGATTATTGTTCTGCCTTTTTCTTACCTTCTAGATTTATACAGTATTTTCTAACCTTTACTACACATAGCTTTAGAGGGAGTAATCAAACATTGTCGTCCTCTGCGCACACAAACGATTAAAGCCAATCCATCTACTCTCTGCATTTCTTTTACTCTCTCTCTCTCTCTCACACACACACAAGCCAACGAAATAAAGCTGCTCGCTAGCGTTACACAGGTGCTAGCTAGATTTAGCCCTCATCTGGTAAATGTGAAGTGTAACTTGTAAAATGTGAACCAAAATCGCGTTTGAATATCCCCAGCGAAGTAAATGAATGATCGAAGCAATGTGAGGTCCATGAGTAGCATTATTGACTACTGTATGAGCTACTAGTATTAGTACGTACTGGAAGCGACTTGGGACTTTCAATTCGGACGAATTGAAACGCGGCCCCTTCGGGTCGTCGTTCTAGCTCGTTGTCTCATGAAATCGGTGTGTACTTCCGTAACAGTAGTCGCACGCGCGTGCACGCACTTGTTACTCCGTTTTACACCATATACGTGCACACGCATGTAGCAACATTATCGTAGGGTGTGTTTAGTTCAGCCCAAAGTTTAGATTTTGGTTGAAATTGAAGATGATGTGACTGAAAAGTTGTGTGTATGACAGGTTGATGTGATGGAAAAGGACTGAAGTTTGAATCCAAACTTTGGATCTAAACACAGCCGTAGTAATAGATGATTAAAGTCTATGGGACTGTTTACATTGATGCTATTTTAAACCATACTCCCTCCATTCCATAATATAAGGCACAACCACTTTTTTAGATGTTCCATAATATAAGACATACATGCAAGCATGCAATTAACTATGACATCTTCTCTATTAAATTATTACTTTTTTAAACCCTCCACTCTCATGTTATCTAATCATATTGGATGCATGCATTAGTATTTATTATGATGATCCAAACTATAAGATGATAATAATTATTTCTTGGTCTTTGAGTTAAGGGTGGTTGTGCCTTATATTTTGGAATGGAGGGAATACTATTTTTCTAAGTAAAGTTGTCAAAGATGTAGTACATACATTTAGTTTCTTATCAAATTTTGGTAAATATATAAGAAATCTTGCAAAAATGTTAGTAATATTATATTATTAATTTACCAAAGGTTTATTCTGGCTACAATCTGAAAAACCCCTATATATTAGTGAATACATGTATACAGTAGTGTTGCAGAGGATGTGTATATGCGCCTATGACCAGAGGCCTCGGGCATCGCAATCCTTCCAATGATGCACATACATATCTCAACCATTTCCGGTGAAATATTGAAAAATTTTGCTTGATTTAGTTCGGTGAACTTCTTTCCAAACGATTATGCACCACCGAGACGTAGAAGGTACGTTTTGGACTTTCTGGTGCAGCTGTAACATGCATACAGATTTATCACAGAGCCGTGTTGGCAAAAATGAGGCAGATCGTAGCTAGAGCGACCTAACACCGTACGTGCCAATCGTAGCTATCGCGATGGTTCAATAATTAGGGTAGGAAAAAATTGAAGCGAGTGAGGACGGACGACAGGTTAGTTCGCCAATAGTGGTTGGCAATTAGTGGCTCGTACGTACCACCACCACATCTCGGTCGTCGCTAGCTGTTTTGTACTCGACTCGAAAATCATCGGAAGAAAAGCTAGCTGTGGCTACAGCAATTTAGCCGGCCGCGATGGATCGATGATGACCCAATGCGTGTGCAAACGCCCTGCATATATATCTACCGTGTAGAAGTGGCAAGCGGATAGTTGTTTGCTGGTACATTCATACGCATGTCCCCGATCCGGCAACACGCATGTTCGCCGCCGTACGCGCGCCCATCTCGCAACGAATTAATCATCGTTTGATCTCACCACCCAACGAAACAAATTAAGAGACGCACGAGATTAATATATATCACATTAACTGTGCCGGTGCATCGCCAGCAGATTGTGGTAGCTAGCTCATTTACCACACGGAACAG
Organism: Oryza meridionalis; assembly: GCA_000338895.3. Lineage (NCBI taxonomy): Eukaryota > Viridiplantae > Streptophyta > Magnoliopsida > Poales > Poaceae > Oryza > Oryza meridionalis. The sequence goes on along the minus strand of CM002526.2, from coordinate 34,094,502 downwards.
TGCAATGCTAAGCTCGAAGAGAATAGCTATAGCTCCTTTGGCCTGTGTGTTTAGTTCACACTGAAGTTTATAAATTTGGTTAAGATTGGTATGATATGATTGAAAAATTATGTGTGTATGAAAGGTTTGATGTAATAGAAAGTTGGAAGTTTGAAAAAAAACTTTGGAATTGGGCCTTTGTCGATCGATCGAGAATCGGTGTATCATCGTCGCATCGGATCATTGCACGTCGACCAACAGCAAACAGTGAGGACCGACCTACTCGTTGCGAAAGCGGCTAGCTAGCCCGCGGTGTACATGTAGGGCCGGGCCTTTTTGATGGAACGCGCAGGCGATCGAATGAACGTAATCAATGTACGTCCCGCCGTTGATTGGAGGACATGGGAGAAGCATATATGCCGGGGCAGCTGGAGGTGGTGGTGCGCCACCACGAGAGAGAGAGAGGTCCAACCAGGGTTCACCGAGGATATGTCCATCTATATTTTATGGATATAGTCATTCTTTTTTTTATATATGTTTGATAGGTTGAAAGGGATTAGAATTTTTTTTTTTTTTGCTAGGATGGATGATCTGCATTGATACCCCAGTCGATAAACTATCTCTCACCTTGACTTGCATGTTTTGTGAGTAATATTTCTCCAGGTGTAAATTAATTTCATCCACTATTTATTTACAAATGATAAGAACACAAATGCCACCTTGCAGACACCCAAATCAAAAGCCATACAATGGGTAAGCTAGGAACATCATATCTGAACTAATACATCAAAAATAACAACACGCATGCTAAGAATTTGAGAGTATTGTACAGAGGGGTGCAGTCGGCTGTCACTACCTCGTCGATCGTCAGATTTGAACGAATACATTAAAAAAAACAAGAACACACGAATACATCTAAATCAATATTGATGTAGCATGCCATCACTACCTCACCACCAGACTGTCGGACACTCGGACGCCGCCCCTGCGACACCCTTTGCACTATCTGTGCTATGCCCCATGCATAGATTGAGATCCTCTGACGTAACTTTTCACTAACTTGGTGGCTGATATATGGGTCCGAGAGTGGTGGGGCTCACATGTCAGTTACCACAAACAGTAACATATCCCCTTGCACCGCAGCGCTCCATTGAGCGTTATCAAGTGTCGCCCCGTGCCGCGGGGCGCCCTCGAGAGTTGCTCCTTGTGCTGCCGGAGGAATGGAAGAAAGAGATGGTGGCCAGAAATGCGGTGAGAAAACAGATGACAGGAAAAAAATATTGGGGAGGAGGTGAGCACACGCACGCGTACCCAGTCGCGCGACTCGTCTCACTTCTAGACCGCGTGACCCTATCAATTTGCCCAGAGCTAGATATCCAACATCTACATAGAATATTCTCTGTCTAGTAGCTATATCCTATTTTTGCTCATCAACTAGAGATCCCTAGAACAAAACTGACTGATTAGTCTTATCCGGTATATCCCACCAACCAAATATACCTAAACTATTTCAGAGCTAAAAACCGAGGTATGCGGTTTTTGAGAAAAAAAATATTTAAAACCCGTTGACTCTCCACCAAAATTATTCAAATTTTGTTGAAATTTAAATTTACATTGCATTTTTTTTAACTTGACCAAAAGATTGTGTGGCGTGCGGGATCAATCTGGCTCACCGTACGTTGATGTATACCTCACGTAACACATCTAACCGTCTACCGAGGATCAAGACTTGTTGTATATTTTACCGACGCCGATCGAAAAGTGAGAGCCGCGCGGGCACATATCGTGCTATCCGGACTACAATGCCGCCGGGAAGGGTCACGCACGCAGCGATGATTGGCGTCGTGTCGGCGTGGCATCGCGGAATCGGGGCCATTCCGGCTTCCAGGCGTAGAAGAAAAGATAGGGGACACGAACGTGAGCACGTACAGTCGTACAGGTGGCATCGATCCATCATCGATCGATCATCAAAAGCTTTTTCTTCTCGGCCGGATAAGGATGCAGGGATGCATGCTTCCCTATTTTAAACTCCCTTCCACCGCCAACGCATCAGTGCATGGACGTGACGCGAAAATTTAAATGGATCGGGAGATTCTTGGAAAGAAAAAAAAAAGCGTAGGACGAACACGAGGGCAAATCTTTGTATCCTTGATTTGATGTCCACTACAACGAGAGTATACTGTACGAGACATGGATGCGGCAGAACATACCACGTCAATCCCTTCGGGGCTGATTTTCAACATTTATTTTTCTCAAACTTTCGTAGGAACTCCTACTCTAACTTTATATTACTTCCTCTCTCGGGTAATTAATTCATTTTTGCTTCTTTCATTTCTGAAAATAAATTTACTTTTAAAGTAATAATTGTATTGGAGTTTGTGAAACTATAAAATAATTTTAAAAATGATTACATTTAGATTTGATAAAGTAGGGGTTCTAGATTTTTTATTATTAGTATGTTTTGGATGGGTAAAAAAACTTATTTTGAGACAAATATGTTATTTATGACAGTTACAAATTAAATGTGGAGTAGTACACGCTATTTGTTGTACAATACTCATGCATGAACTGATATACACCTTCTAGACTAATTGTATCTCTATAATTTAAATTTTATCCAAAACGATTACGGGCCTGTTCAGATTGTACTAGCCAAAATAAAACTTACCAAATTTTGGCAGGATTTCTTATATATTTACCAAATTTGATAATAAACTAAACATAGACACTTTTTAACAACTTTACCGAAAAATGATATGGTTGAAAATAGCATCAATCTGAGCAACCCCTACATTTCTAAAAAGGTATGAAATCCAACGGATTATTACATAAAGATATATTGTTTCCTAGCTCCCCATCTTTCCATCCTCATCTCCTAACCTTCCTTTTTAATCAAGTTTACATATAGAATGTGTATGCAGTGTGGTCATTAAACATGGTTATTGTCGTTATTTGTACTGCTGCTAACCAATGGCGGAGCCAGAAATTACTAAAGAGTAGGGCTAAAGTAGGGCTTAACTAGTGAGTTATTTATCTTTTCCTAAATTTACATGGTGATTTAACATAATTTGGCCATGATTTTGGAGGCAGGCCTAGGGCCCAAGCCCTAGCTGCCCTAGGTCTGCCTCCGCCCCTGCTGCTAACGTGTTTCTAATCTCCTAGAAATGTAATTATTCTATAACGAAGGTAGTATTTATTAATGATAAATTGATAACACTTATAATTGGATGTCCAACATATGATAAATAATAAGATGTTATAATTCCCTCACATGAACTCACGAGCAACATGTTCATTTACCCACACACAAACCCTTCCATTCCATCCCTTTTGTTTGTTCTCTCTCCTCCCCATCTGCCCTCCCCCTCATCCCTTTTGGTCTATTATAGTGCAGCTATGGATCAGGGTCAACTGTCAAAAGTGTGATGAGCTGCAGGGCAGTAACGCGTACGATGATGTGCGCGTCGAGCGAGAATCGTGCATGCAAGGTGATGAGGAAGGAGCGAGGAGGACGTGGGGGGCGGGGGCGGGGGGCAAAGAGGCGGGGGCCTCCTATCCCTAGATGTTATAATGCATGTATTTTTGCGTTGTAATAGATCTTTTACAATGTCACACACGATGTTGTTTGAATGTTTATCTTTCGGTGTTCCATTGGTTCATGTGCGAATGTTGAATGTAGTGTTGTCTGATTAAGGTTTTTTTTTGTGTTGTAGGTTATTGGGTTTGTTTGTTGATTTTTAAAAAAATGTTTTAGGGCGTTCGTAATGTGTTACATCTTTGATCAACTGAAACATTACGAGCTTTCATTTATTTCTCTCGTATCGAGTACCATACGTCTAGTTTTATTGTCCATTTATAATAACATTTATGGGTGTGATTTAAATCACAAAAGTAGTGCGGAGTATTATACTATAGTAGTCTAAGAAAGTAGGAAAGCAAAATAGATTATCACAATGTACTGTTTTCTTTGTGAAATCCAATTGTAAGCTCCTATCAAACACGAAAACTAACTACTACTATCTTCTTTTTTCTTCTTGAAGTAACAACTCCTCCCATCAAACTAGCAGGAATATGAACAATATTCCATTAATGGAACCAGTCGATCTGATCACAAGTCAAAGAATGAGTTGCACCTAAAAGACGGCTATAAGGCTGTTTAGTTTCCTTCAAACTTCCAAAAATTCCATCACATTAAATATTTGGACACATACATAAAGCATTAAATGTGAAAAATACCAATTGCACAGTTTACATGTAAATTGCGAGACGAATCTTTTGAGCCTAACTACGCCATGATTTGAGAATATGTGCTACAGTAAACATTTACTAATGACAAATTAATAAGGATTAATAGATTCATTTCACAGTTTATAGGCGAAATTTGTAATTTATTTTGTTATTAGTTTATGTTTAATACTTCAAATGTATGTATGTATACTTTAAATTTTTACACCTAAACAACTAAGGCACGGCCTAAATCTCTAATCACAAGTCATACAACTGCTGTAAAGAGCGGACACATTTTGTTTTATCTACGCCGGATACAGACAACACGCACTACTATAGCGCTAGCATAGTCTAATGATTTTAGGCTGCATGTATAGCTAGTACGGTCCAAGCATGGCGAATTTTCCCCGTCCCAGAAAACATTAATGAAATTTCCCACTCCAGAAAACATTATGAAAGGATGGATTACAAATGCATTGACAAGAGATATGAGATGTGACGGAGACGGGGTCGGCTTCCTCGTGGCCGACACGGATAAAGCGCGCCCACCTGCCCGCCCATCGCGTCGCCTCTCCTGCTGCCGCGCGGCGTCCCGTCCCATCCGCGGACACCGCGGGCATGTTTGGATTGATACCATACCAATTTGTTGGTAATATTAAATTTTAGTCAAATTTTGACATTACCAATATTTTAGTAGAGATTTCTATTGATTTGACAAGTTTTGACATCAATCTAAACATCACACAAGCACTATTTAGGCTACCAAAAATTTGGTAGGGCCAGATTTGGCACTAAACCAAAACAGCCCCCCATCTCTACTACTGCCCGCACACTCCACCGCATCGTCACAACCAGCCGCCGCATCGTCGCAACCAGCCACGAATTGGATGAAGTGTGATGGACCAGTAGTACTACTAGTACTGGATTGGCATCAGCGATCTACTTCTCCAGTAGTAGTATCTGACTAGTAGAAGTAGGAGTACTACGAGTATTTTACAGTAGAATCGTGCTATACATACGATTCCATCGTCCGACTCCTGTCCGACCTGCGTCATCAGCCAATCACTGCATTTTATATAAGTCTGTTTCTTTCCATGTGGGCCAGAGCGAGCAGCAGCTGAGTGTTGGTTGGACACAAGTCGTATATACAAGTCATATGTATAGCAATTTCCTTTACAGTAGCACAGGATGGCAGTTTTGCCCCCTCCGTCGCTTTCTGGTCATGCTTTCTCCGGGTCCGGCACCCTGGGCCCCTCTTGCCTCTCTCTTCCCTTGCTACTTTACCGGTGAATATCAATACACCGAAAATAGAGTAGTAGTAGCACACTAGCACTAGTGGAGCACTACTGTATTGAATTTCCCGTGTATTGATTTTCTTTTTTTGCGTTTGTAAAAGCTTGATTTGGGCATGATGAATCGGTAGCCTTGCGTTGCCCTTGCCGTATGCATAGGATGCATGGGAGTTATAAAGACGGGCGAGTTCCAATGCGATGGGCGTGGGTAGGAAACCGGTGATGTACGTGTCACCTGGCCCCCTTCACTTGTCCTCTTCTCGGTCATCATATCAATGTGGGCGGTGTGCATTATGGTACGGCTGCTTGGGTTGCCAACTTCTGACCCCTTTGCGTTACGTTGCGTACGGGACCCTATATATCTCTCCCTCTCCCTCTCCCTCGACAGAACATTGTCGTACAAAAGGTCAATACTAGGAGCAAGAGACGACTACATGCGTACCCTTGAAAACACCTTTGATTTTGTATGTATGCGAGTAGGAGTATGCGACTGTCGCGTGTATGAAAGCGAGGTCAAGTTGTCAACTCCCTCCGGCTCGGCACGCTCGAATTAATTTTGAAAATATACTTGTAGTTTGTTTTTTTCTCAAAAATATTTGAGATTCAAATTATTTGGCACAAATATAATTTCGCTCAAACAATACGCGAGAATGATGTGGATGTGACGTCAAAAGCGGTCTCACACGAGAATGACGCGAGACCGCGCGCAGTCTCACACGGCCAAACATCGACACCGTTTTGAAAAATGATTAATTATCATGATTAACGAGACCGTTTGGTCTCGTTGTTTGGTTATGCGAGACGCATCGTTGCCGTGTGACACTGTCGGCGTCGTCGCGCACGTTATTTTCGTGTATCTATTATGCGATATCTATATTTGTGCTAAAAAAATTGAATCCCAAATATTTCTAAGAAAATAAAACAATATATTTCAAATTTAATTCATCTTTTTGATAATGTATATATGCATACTCGGTCGGCCGATCCAGTAGGGTACACAGTTGCTAGCTTGCTGCTAGTTACTAGTACTCTTCTGCCACTGACTTTTAATTGTGAGATGGATTTGATAAGGTATACCACTACTCTCCTGGTTCCATAAAAATTAACTTAGAATTAAAAAGGATATAACCTCTTTAATCTTAGATTGATTTTTTATGGACGGGTAGTACTGATCACGACGTGATGATTCAACTATCTCTGCGTGGCGGTCGATCGGTTCGTTCCAACAGGAGAATTCCCAGATGCCGAAGTAGATGGAGTAAGTACGTACACCCACCACGATTCAGACGGAGTGGATGTTTCCTATTCAAACGCATCCGCCAGCAGCGTGGTGTTGAAGCGACCACCATACCTTCACTTCACATCGATCTGGGACGTGGTCAAATCTGCGCTTACGACTGGAATAAAATATGCTTGGCGTAAGGCCGATGGATGTCCCCATGCTCTCGCCAACCCGGACCAGCGACTCCAGTCGTTTTCAGAAAATTAATTAGTAGTACCCCTACAACAACATGGGTCCTCTTTGCATCTCCTCCTCCATTTCACAGTTTCACACACGTAGTAATAGGCGACAATTTTACACGCCGCCCAAGTGCCAAGTTTACCATTTTTGGCTGTGTTTGCCTTTTTAATCCCTCACACACGTAAAATTAAATAATTTATTAGCGTAATTAATTAAGTGCCAACTTTTTATATCAGAAATAGATCAATATAATTGTTTAAAGCAACTTTCGGATATAACTTTAAAAAAAAATACTCCTAATGTTTAGCATTTTGGAAATGTATATAAAGAAAACAAAAGATGTGAGTTGACAAACCTCAACTAAAAAATTTAGCCAGCGAAAAATGACAATTTTAATTTGATGAAAGTACATATGCTGGTGACGAAGTTTTTAAAGGTCTTCGATAACTCATATTAGGAAGTAATAATTTTGACCAAAATCTATTGAAATTAGAAGAAAACCATCGTACCACCGAGGATCAGGATCTGACGCTCAGGCCTGGTTTAGTTCCAAAGTTTGAAAAAGAAAACGTCACATCGAACTTTTCTACACACATAAATTTTCAACTTTTTCGTTACATCGTTTTAATTTTAATCAAACTTCTAGTTTTAGCGTGGAATTAAACACACCCTCAATTGAAAAAGGTGAACTTAACCCTGCGCTGCATACGTGCAAGAGGACACGAGATGAGCTAGCCTTGTGAAAGACCGTGCGATGTCGAGCCTTGTACCAGGAGGCTACTCGTAGGCTCATAGCCACCTGGGTTTCCGCGGCGCCGTCGTGGCTTAGACGCAATCCACCCTGACCCGGTGACGAGACCACTCTCCATGCACCGCGCCGGCCGGCCGGCGCCACCGTCGCGGACGTACGTACGTTACGCCTTGGGGGCTGGGCGTGTGGTTTGGACGCACCCGCCCCCCCACCCCCCGGGCCGGCCAGGCTTACGCCTACCCGCGCCAAAAAATCCCCCCGATCCGCTCGCCTTCCATCATTCCGACGCACACGCGCGGCCCCATGCACATGTTCGTGCCTTTTGTCCGCCCCGTGCTCTCTCCCAGCTGCTACCCTGGCACGATGGCCCCAGCCGCCGTAGCACTAGTAGCGCGATAGCCGGTGTGAGGACGTACTCCTACGCCGATATCGCATCATCGTCGCGCAGACGGAATCAACCGTCGACGGCGATCTCGATCGATCGCACGTTACGCACGGCGAAAACTGGTACTCGTACGTACTGCTAGTATGTCGTTGGTTTCTTGTGTTTGTTTGCACGCACGGTTACGTACGCACGTCGGCGAGACAGAGGCCAACGCGCGCGCGGCTGCAATTAAGACCCAAAGCGGCAGATGATATGGCCAGCCATGGCAGCCATGGAATTGGATGCATCGTGCATGCATGCTATCGATGCATGCTCCTGAACCCCTGATGTGTGCGTACGTAGTACGAAGGCGCGGACAACGACTGGCGACGCTTTCAGTCGTGACGAAAGACTGAACAGCTTAGCTCTGGGCATGCAGGAGCTATATGGAGCAGCTAGCTGCCCGGCGAGAAACGCCAGGGAAGATTTCCAAGTGAAGCTAGCGCAGCTGCAGCGTGCAGGCTCTGGCATCTGTTGGAGCTTGGGAGTAGCAGAATCAGGCTTAATTAAATGGCAGCTTGGTGTTCTGTGCTGTTAAACCGATGTGTCTCCGAGGTCTTTCAGATTGAGGCTGTGTTTAGGGGCTGTTTAGTAAACATGGATTTATTCCATGTACCTATCATATCGGATGTTTGACACTAATTTAGAGTATTAAATATAGACTAATTATAAAACTTATTTTATAACCTTGGACTAATTCGCGAGACGAATCTTTTGAGCCTAATTACGCCATAATTTGATAATGTTATGCTACATTAAACTTTTGATAAATATAGATTAATTAGGTTTAAAAAGTTCGTCTCGCGGATTAGCTCTCATTTATGAAATTAGTTTTTTTATTAGTCTATATTTAATACTTCAAATTAGCGTCTAAACATCCGATGTGACGTGGACTAAAAAGTTTTAGCCCCATCTAAAGTTTTAGTTACTTGGCCAAATTCTTTTTGAAATGTATAGACACACATTTAAAATATTAAACGTAAACTAATAGCAAAATAAATTACAGATTCTGCCTGTAAACTGCGAGATAAATTTATTAAGCCTAGTTAATCCATCATTAGCAAATGTTTACTGTAGCATCACATTGTCAAATCATGACGTAATTAGGCTCAAAAGATTCGTCTCGCAATTTAGATATAAACTGTATAATTAGTTTTTTTTCGGTCCACATTTAATGCTCCATACATGTGTCCAAATATTAAATGTGACGTTTTTAGCAAAAAGAATTTTGAATCTAAACACGGCCCAAGTTCTTTGTTTGGTGTTAGGAACTCGTCCTTCGTATGTAAAATGAAGTTACTCATTAGTGCATGATTAATATTATTTTTTTTAAAAAAATAGATTAATATGATTTTTTTAAAGTAACTATCCTATAGAATTTTTTGAAAAAAAACACATACCGTTTATTAGTTTAAAAAAGGTGAAGAATGAGGGAGTTGAGTTGGAAACTTTAACAAAAGAACTCGGCCTTGAGCAAAACCTTCCAGTACTACTACAACCCTATTGGTAATCAACGAATTCGTATGGTAGTGCTAGTAATAGCATAAAACATTGTACATTTTGTGATAAGGTAAAGATTAGATGTGGCATCCTAAATACTCTATGTCCCAATATAAGTGTAATACAGTACATATATAACATATCATAATATTATAAATTTAGATAGATGACTGCTCAGATTTATAGTCAAGTCCTATGATATGTCATATATGTATTAGGTTGCATTTATACTTGGACTGAGGAAGTATTAATTTAACTCAAATTTAAATTAAAAAATAATAATTTGTGAGTTGTAGTTGAAGTGGACTCTCTTTTAATTTAAGGCACTACAATTTTAAAACAATCATCAATTTTAGCATGTGATTAATTTTTTATTTATACTTAAAATTAATATCAACAACAATATATATTTTTTTATCAAAGGGTCTTTGCCCTCCATTTCCATTAATAGAAATAACAGTCTACAGCAAGATCAACAACAATATATAGCTCGTGAAAATACACAGGTTGACGACTAGTTAACTGTATATTTTTAATTAAAACGGGAGGGTTTTCTGTACAAAACTAAACATCCGACGATCGACTAATTGCATCCAAAGAGAAATCCCAAGTTTGTGTTGTGTGCCAAGGCTCAACTCAAGTACGTGCATCGCAGCTAGCTTGACATGTTTTAGTCACAGTATGGTTTGACTAAATCAACACAAAATGACATTACACTCAAACATTTTACAGCTCTCCAATCGTGATTAGGCACCAACATTACAAATTATACACTATCATGAAAGGCCACCTTGGCCTCTATTGGGCACAGGACATCTCCATATAGTACAATTCTGCAGATCTCGAGTAAGTGTAGACGGTTAATTTACCAGCAGGTTGATTCTTTTGATACTTTAGGGTTAGTTTAGTTTTTGAGAGGTTTCACGCGAAACATACTTTACACCAAATTAATACCACTGATCATCTTAACACGAATAGTACTAGAATATATTTACAGGAATGACAAATGAGCTAGGATGCATATGACAAGACTAGAGAAGAAGAGAACAAAAGAGAAGTCCTGCGAGCGAGATTGGGTGGAACCCAACGGATGCTGCCGGGCTTATTGTTTACTCCATCCGAGGAAGACATCAAGATGCCAACCACAACTAATCCGATCTTAATCTACAGGGATAATAACATCAGAGTACATGATATATCGGCCTTAATTTACTCTAGGCGAGGGAAGAATTCCAAGATATCTACTAGCTTTGAGCTATCTTTGCATGAAGCAGCAGTGTAAAGAATTTCTTACAGGACGACCAGAATCAATTTTTTTTCCCACCGGGGATAGATACTGAGGAAACCCAGGATGCTCAAAATGTGGTGTACAGTACTGTATGCACAACATTATGGTGGACAGTGAAACTGCCAGGACGCAGGAGAACTGCAAATACAATGTAATTAAAAAACAGAAAATTAATGTCAGCAGTACATTCATTATATGCAGTCTTAATTCTACGTACTCCTATATGCTACTAGTAGATAATTTTTTGATTTATTATGATGTAGGAGTACTAATTTGTCCTTCAAAGTAACCAAATGTGATCTTGGCTCACTCTAGTAAAAAAAAGGTTTGAGTTTCTTTAATATGCATTTATAGTGTGTGAACTAATTTTTGCATCAACTTTCTTAATTTCATGCAAGCCACATTTATGACATATTTCTTTTCTCCATTCATATTTCCTGTATGGATCAATGCAAAATTCGACTCGAATCTAATCTATACGTTTCACAGAATTACACAGTACCTCTCTCCTCGCTCCTTGTACATTGCCTTTGCGAACAAATATTGCGAGTCAGAAACCAGAGTGCCACAACACAAATTAAACGGCTCCACCAAAACACAACACAACAGTTGGCCAGCCTTTTGGATCAGCTAGCTCCACGCAAACCCTAGAATTAGGAGATGATTATATTCATCTGTGCCTCCGTGTGTTACTCCAACTAACCCCTTTCTAACCCTACTTTGGGAGGCCGTTTTCTCGTTAACCGAGGGATGATGCATTCCTTGGCTTGGCTCACATGGGGGAGGGAGGGGATGGGAATCTTGGTTTGTTTACATGGGGCCGCGTGCAAACACACACCCTCCTCCTCCTCTCTTCCTCCTTCCCTGCTGCATGGTCCCCACGGTGGTTGGGATTTGTGTGACCGTGCCAAAGTGAAATTGACTACACCCCTCCATGAGTGCGTGGCCAATTATAAAATTGACCCCACCATGTACTGCATTGCTCCTACTGTTGATGGAGAAAACTTTGCCTGTACTACTCCGGTTAATCATCCATCCAGGCCAGCTGATGGCAATTCAATTCACATTCCTTGGGTGATTATTAGTGCTACTACTGAGTTACTGATGCCGTAGCATTGCCAGTCATAAGAGCGATTTGATGGTTTGCTTATTACAGCTTGTACAAAAGGGGAATGGTCGGTGCTAGGGAGATCTCTGCCGTTGGCTTCCAATCTGACGGCCATGCACGCAACGCATGAGGCGCTGTTTAGATCCTTCAAAATGGCAAAAGTTTTTTTTCCATTTTGGATCTAAACACTAGTAGCAAAACTTGACAATTTGGCATTTGGCATTTGCTAGTTCATAGTAGCAAATTGTGCCAAAAAGTAATGTTTAGATCCTTCAAAATGGCAAAAGTTTTACCATTTTGAAGCACTTTTTACCATTTTGGATCTAAACACTAGTAGCAAAACTTGTCAATTTGGCATTTGACATTTGCTAGTCCATAGTAATAAATTGTGCCAAAAAGTGCTTTGGGACCACTCCCTCTCTCTTTCTCTCTCTCACTTTAGAGCTAGAATGGCAAAAGTTTAGGATGCATCTAAACACCAACTAGTACTTTTGCAATACCAAACTTTTGCCACTAAAATTTTTGCCATTTGCCATTCCAAATGGATCTAAACAGACCTTGAGATGATGAGAGAGACGAATGGAGTACTCCCTCCATCTACTTTTGATCATCATATTTCGTCTTGGCACACAGAATAAGTATAAGTAATTTTACTTATTATCCATTTAAACATTCTACTAGTTATTCCTTGTAAACAAGCGATTCATTAAAATTTACCTTTCTCGATTCATTAAGAGGATAGGTTGTTGGATTGAAATATGACCATCAAAAATAAAATTTTCAGATTTAAAAATATGACTATCAAAATAGACGGAGGGAGTAGTATATGGTGCAGGTTTGAAACTTGCCTTTCCCTTTCACATATATAACCTGGAGGGAGCCCTAGGATCCTCAAAGGCAGATCTATAAATATTTTGTGTTAGTACTACTCCAGACTCCAGCAGTGTAGCACGGTTACCGTGGCTAAGCAAAATTAGCCATAGACCGACGGGGGTAGGGAGACATCTTCCTAGGTAACACCATCACGCAAAACATCTCTCAATGTACCTTCGAGCCTCTCCACGCACGCAATATGGACTAGTTTACGCCATCGCCTACCTTGAGAACGCAATACTAAATTAACCCTAACTAATTCATTCGAAGTAATAGCCTAGTCTAAGGGGGTGTTTGGGAGAGCCACGTATACATCACATCAGCGAAAACTTCCAAGGGACATTTTTGCATGGTTTTGTAAGTTGGGATGCGTTGCATATGGTTTTGTGGTGTAGGGACCTAAAGTGAACTTATTTCTTTTCACGGAGAAATCGACGCAAAACTCACCGCCAGCCCAACAAACGGCCCAGTTACTCAGTTAGACGAAAACCCACGCGTCCGCTGCCACTTGGACCGTTGGAGGCCACACGTTGGCACCGGCGGCTGCACCTCGCACTCGATCAGTACGCGTCTCGGTCAGAGTTTGGTCTCGTCGTACCTATGGAGACGATCGCCTCGCTCTCGCGCGCCGCGCTCGCCGGCGCGCCCGCTGCTACACGCGCCACAGCGTCGCGCGTGAACAGGGCCGTGGTCCCTGCGGCGTCCCGGCCGCGCGGGGGTCGCCTTTGCTGCCGACGCTCGCTGACGGCCGTCTCCGCGGCGGCAGGGGCTTCCCCTCCCGTCTCCCCGTCGCCTAGCCCCGATGGCGGCTCCCCCGGCGTGTGGGACGCTCTCGGCGGCGTGTCCGTGCTCGCCGCCGGCACCAGCGAAGCCGTTCAGCTCAGGGACCTGTGGGACCCCACCGAGGTAGTTGTCACCTTCGTCTCTGTTTTTCTCGGCATCACGCACTCAAACACGAAGAATCGGTGATAGTTTTCGGAGTCCAGACGCAAGCCTGATGTGATCAAAGTAACTAGTCCTGTGTCGTTGTTGCGCGTAGGGGGTGGCCGTGGTGGCGCTGCTCCGGCACTTCGGGTGCTTCTGCTGGTGAGGAGATGGAGCCGAGGCTTCCATGTTCGCTCCGTTTCTTGTGTTTCTCGGCTGCTAATTACTAGTAACATTTTTTGTCCATGGTCAAATCGAATGGATTATGATTTATGAAGTTGGGACTTGGGAGCTGGCCTCTGTTCTGAAGGAATCCATGGCGAAATTCGACGCTGCCGGGGCCAAGCTGATCGCCATCGGCGTCGGGACTCGTGACAAAGCTCGCATTCTCGCCGATGGGGTAAGCATGGATGCAAATCCACTGCTGTACTGCAGTGTCGCTGACATGTGGGTCCTACCTATTTCGGGCCCACATGTCATTAGCACTTACTGCACATGCATTACAGGAGAGGATCCCAACTCGGTAAGCATTTACGCTTGCTGTGAAATGAAAGCGTATTAGAGTCAAGGTGATAAAAGATTGATCACGGGTAAGAGTACATATAAGGACGATGTATTCTTATCTCTATAACCAATTTATAGAAATAGAATCGGAAGAGAATTAGGGAAACCGAACACAATACAAATATGACTCTAAACATCAAATTGAGATTTAGAGAGCGTACCAGCATGCTCATTGTTACTGTTATTACGGCACTTAGCATGATCAATTCACTCTATTCACTGATTTTCTCTGAGATTTTGCGCACTGCAGCTGCCGTCCCCTGTTGATAGCTTGTACGCCGACCCCGAGCGCAAGGTACGTGAAGAAAATCTAACGGGCATTGGATTTTGACGACGTATTATTCTTATGCACGTATTTACTATGGATACTCATCTTTTCAGGCTTACGACGTGTTGGGGGCTTTACCATGGTCTGGGTCGGACATTAATCAGTCCTGTAAGCATCAAAATTCAGTACTAGTAGTGTAATTCTAAGGCCCTGTTTCTTTCAGTTTGGGATTATTATAATCTAGATTATTGAGTTAGATTACTATAAACTAGATTGTTATAATCTGTAGTAGGATGAGCGGTTAGTTGTTTCTTTTCTAAATTATTAGAGCCTAGATTATTGGGTTTAAATAGAGAGTGGGGTGGCATGGTGGGTAATTTTTCACCCAATAATCTAGAAAAAACTCACATAAATGAGCTTATCAGATTATAATAAGCTGGGCTCCAAATTATAATAAGCTAATTTAATAAGTTGTCTGTCTCTTTCAGCTTACTTCCAATAATCTAGATTATAATAATTTCAAACCGAAAGAAACAGGGCCTAAAAGGTTCTGGCAATGCAATTCTGATCATTTGAACGAGTGGCATTGAAGTACTAAACATGTGATGTACGTCCATGAAGGCGAAGATGTACTCGAGGCTTAATTCCATCAAGAAGGTAACCAAGAACTACACGCTCAAGGGCACACCGGCAGACCTGACGGGTATCTTGCAGCAGGTTGTTGAACTCTGTGCTTTGCATGTACAAATCCTTTGTATTGAAGTTCAGAGTTTCTCTTGCCTCTTGGTCCTGATCTGTCGTTCGCTGTTCATCGTACTCTGGTTTCTGTTCAGGGTGGAATGCTTGTGTTCAGAGGGAAAGAGTTGCTGTACTCATGGAAAGACAAAGGCACGGGTGATCATGCTCCTCTGGATGATGTCCTCAACGCTTGCTGCAATCCATCTTCTTGAGGTCTCTAGCAGCCGGAAGATGTGCATGCAAATATTAAATGCTCAGCATGCCAAACATAGAGCAATTAGACTTAACAGTACTGGATGTTCGATTAATTATGCATTGTTGGTTTGCTTATGTACTTAGCATGATCTTGGATTAGCTACCAAATGGACATGGCACTACAGTCTGAACTCTGAACTTCTGATGTAAAAGGTACAGTTACACCTAATCAATTAGATATCTCTACTCAATTAAAAACACAGTCGTGTTCCTTCCATCCCCTCCTTCTACCACACGTATCACGCTCGCACGTGTAAAATACGTAGATAAAGACGAGATCCAATGTTTTATCCCTAATATCTTTAACTAATCCCTTTTAATATGGGTCACAGAGCATGTCCTATAGTGGCGGAGCCAGCGGTGAAAATCTGTGGGGTCATATATGTAAAATTCTTTAAGTTTTATATGGTTGCAATGCAAATATCAATAGTTTTTGGACTATTTTGCAAAAACCTGTGGGGTCAGCTGACCCCACAGGTTACACCTAGCTCTGCCACTGATGTACTACCTCCGTCCCAAAATGTAATAACTTTTAGCTATAAATCTGGACACATAGTTGTCCAGATTCATAGCTAAAAATACTTATATTTTGGGACGGAGGGAGTACTTGTTACTACTAGTACATGTCATAAGAACTTGAAGAAAAAAAATCGCACGTATCTATCTTGCAATCTATCTATTATATTATTAAGACAGCTCGAAAAGAAGGCACCACGTTCACCGTGGAGGCTAGAAATTTCCACGTTAATCGAAGAAAAAGAAAAGAAGAGTCCAAGTAGAAATACAATCTAAAAATAGCTGAAATTCGGAATTAAAAATATGCAATATGGAAAGAGAAGTCTATATAGGAACCAAATACGTGATTAATTAAAATTTGGGATAATAATAAAATAAATATCAAAATTAGAAAAAGAAAAAAGAAGAGTTCGAGTAGGAATACAAGTTATAAATAACTGAAATTCGGAATTAAAAATAATAAATATTGAAAGAAGAGTCCATACAAGAATCCAATACGAGATTAATTAAAATTCAGAATAAAAAATCAAAAAATCAAAATTAGAAAAAAAAGAAAATAAGAGTTCAAATAGGAATACAATTTAAAACTAACTTAAATTCGGAATTAAATATAAGCAATATTGAAATAAGAGTACGTATAAGAACCCAATAGTAGATTAATTAAAATTTGGAATAATAAATAAAAAAATAAATCCGAAATTAGGCAAATTAAAAAGAGAGTTAAAGTAGAAATACAATTTTGAAACAACTGAAATTGAAAATAAAAAATAAAAATATCAAAAGAACATAATAATAAATAAAATAAATTCTGAAATTAGAAAAAGAAAAAAAGATTTCAACTAGGAGTATAATTTATAAATAACTAAAATTGGTGATAAAAAATAAGACTATTGAAAGAAAAGACCATCTAAAACACATGACGAGATTAATTCAGTAACAGTCCTATAGAGGAGCAAAGTGGTGGCGGTTGATGAGACATCTAAAAACTATTAATAAAACACCAAATAGAATCCTAATGACGATTAAAAGGAAGGACGACATGCAGGTCGTGAATCAATCAGTCAAGACGGTTGGCGGGGACTTCTAGAAAGTAAAAAAAATAAACCCCAATGATAATCATATTTGATTTTTAAAATATCAATTACAATAAAAATAAGAGGCAGCGGGCGGGTCGTATAGGAGTACAATGGTAGAGCCGCCGATGATTGGTGGGTCTTCTAGAAAGTAAAAAATGAATTCCAACGATAGTTATGTTCGATTTTTACAGTCCCAATGACAACAAAGATTATGCGACGGACCCGTCGTAGAGAAGTATAGTGGCAACATTTGACGGGATTTCTAAAAATTATAAAAAACATGAAACCCAACGAGACAATAAAACTCTAAAAACTATAAGGTTCAATTTTTAAAGGTTCAGGCTTCTAAAAGTAAAAAAAAAACCAATGATAATCATATTTGATTTTAAAATCTCAATGACAATAAAGAGGGGCGGCAACGGGCGAGCCGTAGAGGAGTATAGTGACAAAGTCGCCGACGTTTTGGCGGAACTTCAAGAAAGTAAAAAAAATGAAACTTCTAGAAAGTAAAAAAAATGAACCTAAACGATAATTATGTTCGATTTTTAAAATAGCAATGACAATAAAAAGAAGATGCAGTGGACGGTTGTAGAGGAGTATAATGGCAGCATTTGACGGGACTTCTAGAAATTATAAAAAAGAAACCCAGCATGACAATAAACTCTATAAGTTTTTAGATCCAATTTTTAAAGGTTCCAAGGAAAATGAACAAAGCTAATAAAAAATAATATAACAGAAGTAAGGGGTAGCAACTATAAAATTAGAAATAGGAGGATGATAAGGTTTGGTCTTTCAAAATCTTAAGACAACGAGATAACTATTTAATAAATTTGAAGTAAAATCATATTAAAAAATATATAATTTTATATTAGTGCTAGCCGCACAATTGCGTGGGTCACCCAGCTAGTTTAACGAAAAACTGGTATGTTCTACATGTTCTTAATTTCTACTTCTCTAATTTTCACAAGTTCGTTTTCGAACTACTAAATAATAATGTATTTTTTAAGTTCTACTGAAAATTTGTTTTAAAAACTATATTTGATACTTATTTTAGGTAGGAAAGGCAAACTGTTCTGTTCTGAGTTCTGACTGTGTGTTCTCTAAAAACTTGTGGCTACACCTCCCGCCATCCGCAACGACCTCCACACCGCAACGGTCCACTTGCTCGCCTCCGTCTCCCTCCCGCGTCTAGGGTTTCGCCACGTCTCACGCAGCCATGGCCGCGGCGGCCGCGTCCACCTCGCTCCCCGTCCCGCGCGTCTCCCTCCCGCCGTCCGCTCGCCCAGCCGCCGCTCCCCGCCGCGGTCTCCTCATCCCCGGTCGCCGCGGGTGCCTCCGTCTCCGCGGCTCACCAGCGGCACCGGCCGCCGCCGCCGCCTCGGGCTCCCCTTCCGTGCCTTCCTCTTCCCCGGAGGCTGGGTCGGGCATCGGGGATGCCCTTGGTGGCGTCGCCATCTACTCCGCGGCCACCGGCGACCCCGTGCTGTTCAGGGACCTGTGGGACCAGAACGAGGTAGAGATGCTCGTCGGTTTCCCCTAATTAGCTCGATCTACTTTCTAGTAAACTGCAAGGAGGTCTGAGCTAGGAAAATTTTCCTTAAAGTATGGATCAAAATTTTGCACACATGATTTTGGACAATATAAGATGTGATGAGTTGCTGCTTGAGCAAATTTGGAGTCCTTTTGGAGACTGGAAAACTATCTGAACATTGGAGCGTTGTTGTTTCACTATGAGGAGTTTTGTACGAACACGATGTAGTACATAAATAAACTGGAGAACTTCTCTGTTGTGCAGGGAATGGCTGTTGTTGCCCTGCTAAGGCATTTTGGGTGCCCTTGCTGGTGAGAAAGATTTGCTCCTCCTGTGGATATCTGTTTCCCGGAACTTATGGCCTCATTCATAAGAATTTGTTGCTGACTTGTTTAATTTCTTTTCTGTGCTAATCATGGACATTATTTGTACTTCCTGTAGCTGGGAGTTGGCCTCTGTGTTGAGGGATACAAAAGAGAGATTTGATTCAGCTGGTGTCAAGCTAATAGCCGTTGGTGTTGGCACTCCAGATAAAGCCCGTATTCTTGCTGAGCGTGTACGCAGTGTGCTTCAATTTATACTTCAGCTTTTAACACACATCATGAACCGTTCCTTCATAATGAAAAACCTTGTTTTACTAGTTCAAACTATGGAATTTGACCTTTTGAACCTTCTATCTGTTATAATATGAAAAAAAAAATATTTGGCTACGAATTATTGCAATAGATCATTACAGCTGCTGGTCAATCATGTCGATTGTCTAGTTTGCCCCTCTAATCTCACAACTTGCTGGACAATGGATTTGCAGAGCAAAGCAATTTTTGACATTGTTTATTGTGCCCGTAAAGTTTTTCCATCCCAAATGACATTTTTCCAAAAAAAATGCTGATTGCAGTTGCCATTTCCATTGGACTACCTCTACGCAGATCCTGAGCGCAAGGTGCATATTCTTGTGCCCACCTATTTATGAATCTGTTTTATATCTTCACAGGTCACACTTTCTTACTTAAGAGTACCCCATGTGCAAAGTGTCCTTGCCTTTCTATTGTTTGAACTGCACTAACAGGACCTGTCCCATAAAATGTGTAGTTACTACTTTGGAGAAAATATTTTAAATTTTTGTCCCTGTTGCGCCTGATTGGATGAAATCAGAACACATAGATGCAGTATTCATGTCAACTGACAGCAGGAAAACTTTTGGTGTTAGATTGCATTCACAAATGGAAGGTTTCTACAGCTGTAGAAAGTGGTTTCTATCTTCTAAACCTCTCTTTTTTGCTCTTAATTTTTTAAAAATATTTTTTCAACTATAATAAGTGCACTAATACTCTAATAGTATGCAAATTTGTTCCATAAGTAAGCATTCAATTACAAATGGGGTCTTCAGGTACTGAAATTCTCCTGAACAGTATATGATGTATTTATTGTTCTTCCCTGTCCAGAGATAGATGTTGATATCTGAATTAGACAGAAGCATCGTCAGTTTGGACATAATACACATGAAGATCAATTATCTTTGCATTGGACATTTTGTTGATAAAAAAAATTTTAATTCTTCTGTTACCGATTGCACAACTTACATTGAGCCTTTTCACCTTCAGGCCTATGATCTCTTGGGTTTGTATTTTGGTATTGGTCGCACATTCTTCAATCCAGCCAGTGTAAGCATCATTAAATTTTGTGACTTCACTTGCATAGCTGTCTTGTCGTGAAAAATGTTACATATTTCCTTGAAGGCAAGTGTGTTTTCACGATTTGACTCACTCAAGGAGGCAGTGAAGAACTATACAATTGAAGCCACCCCAGATGATAGGGCTAGTGTTCTACAACAGGTTGGATCATATGCCCACACATCTGTGCTTCTTCACCATCATCTGAACTTATCTTTAGGATTTTAGGAAGAATCTTTGATTGCTTACATTACTTGTGTGTGCTAGGGTGGAATGTTTGTGTTCAGAGGGAAAGAATTAATATATGCAAGGAAAGATGAGGGTACTGGTGATCATGCACCTCTGGATGATGTCCTCAACATCTGTTGTAAAGCCCCTGCGGCATGATATTGTGTAATCAATGTCCCATGAGAATTTTCACAGCCTGGTAGGACAGACTTTCCTTTTGCATCTTTTTTTTTCTCCCGAACATTTTCTTTTGCATCTTAGTATATACAGTAGCTTGAGTTTTCTTTTGCAAAATAGAAATTTCATCTTCGTGTTAACTTGGTGGCCTGTTCACAAAAAAGGACGATAAAAGAAAGTTAGAATATACTTCCATTGTTATGCCATGTTTAGTACTTTAATCGTCAATTCTCATTTACCATCAGCATGCTCTTTTCTCTGTTAACAAGCTGCACGTGGTGTTCTGTGCTTTCCTTTGTGCAGGTTCTGTTCGTGTCCCAAAGTTGTGTGCAGAAAAGCATCTCTTGATTTTGGAAGGCTGGCTTCTGCAAGGATAGTATCTCTTTATCTGTACGTCTGATCTACCATGCTGTTGATATGTAATATATCAGTTGAAAACTTGAGGGATGTAGGTAGACCAAAGGACTTTCTCATGCCATAAGCTCAGCAGTTCTTTTCCTTTTCCTCATAGAAATGTACTAATTATAGAAGAGAATCTTACACTGTACAATAAGTTTGTGTTAAAGTTGGCGAAATTTTCCTACAAACCTAAGTAGTATTAAAGCTGGTGAAGTACGGCTCCTTCACAGCATACCTGAACTTTACCCGCGCTGGGCTCGTGTGGTCTTTGACCCTTTAGGCCCCTTTTAATCGCAAGATTAAGAAAACGTAGGAATAGAAAAAACGTAAGATTTTAATAGGAATGTAAGTGTAAAACAGAGGATTGCAAAACGCAGGAAAAACACAGGAATGACCGTTTGATTGAACCACAAGAAAAACACAGGAGTTGAATGAGAGAGATAGACTCAAAGGAAAGTTAGCAATAGGTTGAAGCTCTTGCTAAATTTCCTCCAAAATCTCTATAGGATTGTCCATTCCATAGGAATTTTAAAGGATTGGATATGATTCAATTTTTTGTTTTAAAGGGCTTCATAGGAAATTTTCCTATAGGATTAAAATCCTCTAAAATTTCTATGTTTTTCCTTCAAATCAAAGGGGCCCTTAGTTTTGATTTGCATGTTTTAAAATGACCATATTTTCTAATTAGTAATTCTGTTCTGAAATCCGTTTAATGTATCGGGCTTGTTACAATTAAATCATCAAATCACGATCCATATCAAGTATGATTCACGTGTGCCCCATATATTATTTTAATTGCAATCCAAACATCCGTTTCTATTAATATTTAATTCATCCATACGATTTTCTATTACTATCAAGTATCAATATTGACTATGTTTCAGCCAAGTGGAGTATTCTTTTATGCAATGCTAGGCCTATACGGCTTAGAGTGGGTTGGTATCATGTTTATGTTTCTTGCCCCTAACTTCTAATTTTGTTCTACAAAATTATAAGTTGAACAATGTGATACAAAACCTTTAAGTTTGTGTAGTACTATATTATTTGAATTAATTTTTCCCGCAATAACGAGCAGATTACGAGCTGGTAAATTATACTCCCTCCGTCCTATAAAAAACCAACCTAGTACCGGATGTGACCCATCCTAGTACGACGAATCTAGACATAAATCTGTCTAGATTTGTTGTATTAGAATATGTCACATCCAGTTCTAGATTCACTTTTTTTTTTGGACGGATGGGGTATTTCTTGAGGAGTGCTTCAGATATCCAGATTCCAAAGTATGACATCTGGTATACGTCATGTTTAAACGCAAGGGGAAAAACTAATAGGGGTGATTTGATGCAACAACTGCATGGGAGCTCAGATGGTCAAATCCTTAGGCTACCACCCACCCATCCAAATGCAAGTTTGGTGCTTCCAGGAGAATAAGAAACTGCCATGAACATGCAGTCCATGTGAATAACATTGGGATCTTTTAACCAGCAAAACAGTTCACCAAAACAAACTCTTGTTGGCCTCAGAAACCAATCCAGCAGTACCTTGATGAAACCACTATATATGCATTTACTAATAGTATTTACTGGGCCTGGGCGGTAGCCGTTTCCGCAGCTGTCTGTGCTGCGGTGCGCAGCCTAGTCGTTCCGCTGCAGCAGTTTGCATTGTTCTGTAGACATTCGGGCTGGCTGGCTACTGTTGGCACTGTAACTGCTGCTGCAGCAGCCATTTCTTCCGAAAGACCCACTGCTAGCCGGATAAATTCAAAGTTACCTACAACTGTAACATCTACTATGTTGCTTTCAATTGCCGAGTACGATTCGACAATGGGCCTAAGTGATATGTTTTCAAAATGGAAAAAAAAAACCTACGAAACATGATACAGTTGAATATGTAGTATACTTTTATGTGCTGATGTTAGCACAAATGATACGTATTAGGTGTGATATTGCTACCGTACAAGGTTAGGTCCAGTACATATAGGTTTCGATACCTAGGTTTCATGTTGATGTCAATTAGCACACAAACTATACCACATCTTAAAGTTATGTCGTGCGCTTGCAAGACTCCTTTCTAAATTTGAATGGTTAAATTTCTTCTCGATTTGTACAATATCTAATCCTTCACAATTGATTCTGAAGTCCAAGCAAGAAATAAGGAATTGTTTAGTTCAATCACCTGAAAATATAAAAAAAAAATCAGTCAATTGTTTTTGATGGCTAAGATAGTGTTGAGTAACCTCTTCCCTCTCCCGTATGTTGTATCCACTCGTTCGAGTGTTCGACGTCGCCTCCCTCGCCCAACCACACCACTCCTGACCTCATTTGTTGGATGGAAGGCATAAACGGCGCCGACGAAGCCTGCTAGATTGGCCTCCTCCCTGCCTCCCCACTCTCACCCTTCCCAAGCAGGATCTTTTGCGCCACCCCACTCTGCCCCGCTGACAGCCCCCTCATTGCTATCCTCCATCCCTGCAACTCCAACACCACCACGCCACCTCACTACCCACTCGTTGCTATAGCTCACTGTCGATCCAACCACGTCCACAGCCATCTCTTTAAACCCGGAAAAGCTCCCCCCCTCTTTAACCTCCCTTCCCACCCTAAAATCTAATTTATAACTTACTGTCATAACCATCACCGTTGTTACTGCTATTATTGGAAAGTCGCCATCGTAGTTAAGTACCCCCCGCTTCCTCACTCTCCTCATCTTGAGCTTGAAGACGACCCCTGATCCAACGGCCAAAGAGCAGGCGAATGAAATTCGAGAGAATTTCACCCGAAGGCTAAACATTTTCCAGGAATTTAAATTAAATATCAAGGACACGAATGGACGGACGCACGGCTTACAAATGGACGGAGCTCATCCCACGCCAGGAGCTGAGCCGACGTAGACGGTCTCGTGAGTTGTGTTGTGTTGTGACTTGTGTGAGTTGTTACCGGCAAGTCCGCATCCCCCGCTTCTCGTCCACACCGCTGACGCCATCCACGCTTTCGTTTCCTCCCATTTTTAGACCACCACCGCGGAATGCAATTTTTAGACCACCCACCCAAAATCCTTTCCTCCTTCACCATCCCCAATTCCATTCCATTCCATTCCACCACCCCCCAAAAAAATCTCCCCTCGCCGCCGCCGGCGACACCGCCACCGCCACCGCCCACCGGAGAGATGTTGCTGGTGAGCCAGGCCGCCAACGGCTCCGTCTCCGCGCGGCGGCTGCCCTCCAAGCAGCCCGGCCGCCACGGCGGTAGCGGCAGCAGCAGCGTCCCCAACCCGTACCCGCTCTTCGCCACCACTCGCCTCCTCCCGCACCGCCGCCGACGCCGCCTCGCGCTCTCCGGCGCCGACGCGCGGCGGGGGGCCCTCGCCGCCGCGGGGGAGGGCCCCTCGGGATCCCCCGCCACCACCGCCGCCACCGACGACCCCGTCCTCGTCGGCGTCACGGACGAGGGCGTCCCCCTCGAGGGCGTCATCCAGTTCGATAAGCCCGGCGACGCCGCCGCCGAGTCCAAGCTCGTCTCCTACGCGTACGTAATAACTCCCCCGATGCCCCGAGGCATTCCCTGATCTCGCTGGTTTGATTCGGTTTCGCTGAGCGGTGCCTTGCGTTTCGCAGGAAGCTGGGGCTTCTGGCCAGCGGCGATGTGCTCTGCCTCCTCGTATTCTCCGCGATAGGAAGGTTCAGCCATGGGCTGCCTGTTCTTGACGCGGAGACGTTCAAGACGGCTGATCCCTTCATTGCTGGTCAGGAAAATGTGACAGCCTCTTTCCCCCCCTCGCTTATTTTGGAGGAAGGATTGCTTACGGAATTGGGTGTTGTGCAGGATGGTTGCTCAGTGCCTATCTCCTTGGAGGATTTGGGGATGATGCGAAAGGTCGGAATGGCGTGGGAAACGCTGTAGTTGTTGCGGCCAAATCGTGGGCTATTGGGATACCGGTAACTATCATTTCTGTTTCGAAATTCAAATGTGACTGCTAATTGGAATGTGTTTGTATCTACATATAATTTGTAATGTTATTTTGCTATCATGGGTCAACACATAAATAAACTGTATAATGTGGGGGAATTGCGAACTTTTATCTTTGAGTGTCTTCACTTATAACTTGGACTGATGGAACCCATTCTTTTGTTACAATGAAGCTATATGCTGTTTGCTTGACAATTGACTGATGCCACCTTGTACCAGTACCCAAACCATTTCCATTCTATCCTCCATGTGCTACATCATAGGCTCGTAGATTGTCGTGCAAACTACATGACACCTACTTTTTCATACACTAATACAGACAATGTCTTCTGTGTGTACATGTGTGCTTGTGCGAGGGTGGGGTGTTCTACGAAGATATACTCTCTTGAATGTAACGTAGTATATCTTCATAAATGATGATATATTTCTCTATTATATCTTCATAAATGATGGAGACTATTATATCTGATTGGACAGTATTTTCAGCATCTGGATCTATTTCTATTCTGAACTCTACAACAACTGTCCATCTGCCTTATCATGTGATTGTTTGCTAAAGTTTATTGACTATGAGTATGTAGTTAATGTTAATGTTAATGTTTTTTCTGGTGTTTCATAGCTTATGTTTGTTCTGTTTTCTCTCTCTCCTCTTTAGTTGGGCCTCGCCATTCGAGCACTGTCATCTGGTCATATTCCACCAACTCCTTTTATCCTGGTAGCCATGGGAAGTACTGGGGTTTTGTTGACTGGATGGCGCGCCCTGGTTTCTCTACTATTTTCCACTGGACAGAGTCAGCAAGATGATGTCTACAGGCGGGGAAGCCCTTTTGAGCTTTTTGAGGTTAGGAAAGTTCTTCAAATTATTGGCATATTTTTTTACACCTGCAACTAGTTTGCTGAAGAGTGATGTTCTAGGCCTATACTTTTGTTGTCACGTAAATGGTTCCATTTGGAGCAACTAGTAAAGAATGCATACAATCACATCTAACCATTTAAACTTTTGCGCCTTATTACCTGATGATACCATGCTACTCACGATGATTAGAAACTCTACATTTTATTGACTAACCCTATAGAGTGTCATCTAACAGCCACCGAACAATACTATCAATCCTCACACATCAGTATAACTGCAAATATGACGAAATCAAACAATTATTGAAATTTTTCAGTGGGCATGGATCTTATGTTTCTGAATATATATTGGGAGTTTGCTTTGGGCATAAGTTGGCTACTTGCCTGAATATATCTTGAGAGTTTGCTTTCTGAATATATCTCACTGTAATCAATTTGTAAGTTGTAACATCATGGCTCCAAACTCATCATGCATGACTGGTGGAGCTCATTGAGGTAGCCAGAATCCGTAAGTTAATAAAATGGTGAGAGCTGAACTGTTGCATTTTTTGTAAAAAAAAAAAAAAAATCTGAAAGTGATCATGTGATAAGGTTTCTTGGTTTCTGTCGAAAGCCATTTTTTCCTTGCATTCTTACTGATAATTGTTTACTCAAGAAACTGCTTGCAAGAAGGGCTAACTGCTTCTATTGTTTCGACAGTTGCTCACATCACTGGTGCGAAGGTGGTGATATCTGATATTGTGTAAAGGTGATGATTGCCATCCAACACTAGGTTCTAATTTCTATCGTGTAAGTACAATTTTGGAGGGAAGATGAGAAGGCTAGATCATAGTTGGAAGCACATCCATAATCGCTTTCTGTAACAAGATCGCACAAGGCTGTTACATATGTTAATCTTGAAGATGTACTACTAAATCCATCACTGACATCTCTTTCTTGTGTAGCATGGCCCAATCATTTTGATTACTACTCGTAATAAACTCTGCCCCTGGCCACGTTACAATATTTTTTTTTAAAAAAAAAGAGAGGAAAATCACCTTAGAGCCACTGAATTTGATTGCCAGTATTTCACCCATCACACACTTTTTCTACACTGTACCAGATTGTTGGTACTTCTTTTCATCCCCGTTTCACTGGTCACTGCTCACTAGTTCACTATTCAGTGGACACTATTTAGTTCAATCCATAACCACTCTTTTCATTAACAAATTCACAAATATTTAAAATATATCATATTACCAAAGTATGATGGAATTATACCCTCTCAAAATAAGAACTACATAACTTTTGTTCACTATAATCCAATGAAAAGTTATTATAGTTAAGTTTGAAATAGTATCGGTTAATACTGATAAGTATTTAGAAATGGAGTTGCCTTATTTGGAATTGTGGAATTTCAAGGGATTTTCGTGGGAATTGAACAAATTCTGATGAAATTTTGTAAACTTTCCTGCACCTCTAATGTAGCCCTTAGGGGTGTTTAGATTCAGGGGTGTAAAGTTTTGGCGTGTCACATCGGATATTATATAGGGTGTTGCATGGGGGTGTTTAGGTACTGATAAAAAAACTAATTAAAGAATCCATCAGTAAACCACGAGACGAATTTATTAAGCCTAATTAATCTGTCATTAGCAATTGTTTATTGTAGCATCACATTGTCAAATCATGGAGTAATTAGGTTCAAAAGATTCATCTCGTAAATTAATCGTAATCGGTGCAATTAGTTATTTTTTAGCCTATATTTAATACTTCATACAGGTGTTCAAATGTTCTATGTGACAGGGTGTAAAATTTTAGAGTGGGAAATTTTGGGGTGGGATCTAAACAGGGCTTTAGTTCACACCAAACTTCCCCCAAACTCCTAACTTTCCATCACATCACATCACATCCAAAACTTTCCTACTCACATAAACTCCCAACTTTTTTTCCAAACTACCAACTTTTTCCAAACTTCTCCCCAATTTCAAATTGGTATACTCCATATTTTGTGCTGGAGGACGAGCATCAAAATATATGCTGGAAACTTGGAAACTACCGTTAGATCGAAAAATAAATATTCAAGATTCGTCCACGTCATCACAAGTAAAAATTTTGTTATGAGTAAATCACGTGGATGAATCTTAGACGTTTATTTTTCGATTTAACGGTAGTTTTCAGATTTTTCAACACATTTTCTAACTGGCATGGTGGCCCGCGCAGATTGCGCGGCTAGCATCATTATATTTTCTCTCATATAATAGCATATATGTTTTCTCATTGTATTATTCAAATATATTAAAATGACAACATAATTTTATATTTTGCAATAACTTTACGAAACTACTAATGTGTAATATTCATATTGTATTTTATATACGTGTTATTATTAATTATTTTTAATAACAAATTTTAGTTATTGTAAATTATATATATTCCTATATGGAATCTAGACCCGTCTTTTAATATTTATTTTTTTAATTCTGATTTTTTTTATTATTTCTAATTGTATTTCTATGTGGACTCTAAACTCATCTTTCAATATTCTTTAATTTTTAATTTCAAATTTCAGTTACTTCTAAATTATATTCCTATATTGACTTTGAACTCTTTTTTCCATGTTTTTTCTTAATTTCGAATTCTAGTTATTTGTGAATTGTAATCCCTCCGTTTCACAATGTAAGTCATTCTAGCATTTTCTACATTCATATTGATGTATTAATTTTCTAGACATATATATCTATCTAGATTCATTAACATCAATATGAATATGGGAAATGCTAGAATGACTTGCATTGTGAAACGGAGGAAGTATTTTTATACGGACTGTAAACACTACCTTTAATTTTATTATGTTTATTCCGAATTTTAGTATGGACTCTATACACTACTTCTAATATTCTTTATTTTTTAATTCCGAATTTCTATATTTTTCTTAATTGTATTTCTATATGAATCTAAACACATACACATGTTAGATTCATTAACATCTAAATGAATATGCGCAATGCTAGAAAAGTCTTACATTGTCAAACAGAGGAAGTAGCTATCTCATTGTCTTAAAACTTTGAAAGACCAAACATTATCATCCTCGTTTCTAATTATATAGTTTTAAAAAGTTACACTAGTTGCTACCCTTATATCATCTCCTTCTTTGTTTGATTGCTTGATCTATCACTATTTCTATTCATTTTTCTTGGAACCTTTAAAAATTGAATTTTATAGTTTTTAGAGTTTATTGTCACGTTGGGTTTCATTTTTATAATTTATAGATGTCCCGTCAAACATTGCCATTATATTCCTTTACGGTCCGTCCACTGTCTCATCTCTTTAGTGTCATTGAGATTTTAAAAATCAAAGATAACTATCATTTGGGTTTATTTTTACTTTATAGAAGTCCTGCCAAACCGTCAGCAGCTTTGCCATTGTACTCCTCTACGGCTCGCTCGCTGCCTCCCTTCTTTATTGTCATTGAGATTTTAAGATAGAACATGATTATCATTATTTTTTTTACTTTTACTTTTTAGAAGTTCCTTTTTATAATTTTTAGAAGTCCCATCAAATGATGCCACTATGCCCCTCTACAGCCCGTCCGCCGCCTACTCTTTATTGTCACTGTGATTCTAAAAATCGAACATAACTATCATTGGAATTTATTTTTTATTTTCTAGAAGTGCCGTCAATCGTCGGCGGCTCTGCAACTATATTCTTATACACCCTGCCCGCTGCTTCTCCTTTTTATTGTCATTGAGATTTTAAAAATCGAATATGATTATCAATGGGGTTTATTTTTTTACTTTCTAGAAGTCCCAACCACCTTACTTGTTTGCTTCACGGCCTCAATGACGTCCCTCCTTTTAATCGTCATTAGGATTATATTTAGTATTTTATTAACAAATTTTTATATGTCGTAATAACCGCCGCCACTCTACTCCTTTTTAGGCATGTTATTTAATTTATCTCGTCATGTGTTTTAGATGGTCTTTTCTTTCAATAGTCTTTATTTTTATCACAAATTTTAGTTATTTATAAATTGTATTCCTAATTGAAATATTTTTTTTCTAATTTCACAATTTATTTTTTTAAAAAAATTAGTTAATACCGTACTATGTTCTTTTAATGTTTTTATTTTTTATTTTCAATTTCAGTTGTTTCAAAATTGTATTCCTACTTAAATTCTCTTTTAGTTTTTCTAATTTTGAATATTATTTTTTTATTCGAAATTTTAATTAATCTTGTATTGGGTTTCTTATATGGATTCGTATTTCAATATTGCTTATTTTTAATTCCGAATTTCATCTAATTTTAAATTGTATTCCTACTTGAACTCTTCTTTTATTTTCTTTTGCTAATTTTGGATTTATTTTTATTTTAATTCGAATTTTAATTAATCTCGTATTAGGTTTTTATATGTACTCTTCTTTTTAATATTCCTTATTTTTAATTCCGAATTTCAGCTATTTTTAAATTGGATTCCTACGTGGACTCTTCTTTCCTTTTCTAATTTTGGATTTTATTTTATTTTTATTTCGAATTTTGATTAATCTCGTATTGGGTTCTTATATGGAAATTTCTTTCAATATTCCTTAATTTTAATTCCGAATTTCAGCTACTTTTAAGTTGTATTTCTATTTGGTCTCTCCTTTTCTTTTCTAATTTTGGATTTTATTTTATTTTTATTTCGAATTTTGATTAATCTCGTATTGAGTTCTTATATGGAAACTTCTTTCAATATTGCTTATTTTTAATTCCGAATTTCAGCTATTTTTTAATTGTACTAGCAAAATGCCGATGCGTTGCATTGGGTGAAGAAAAAAAATAGTAATCAGTGTGTGGGAGCATAAAACCACCAGGTTAATTGATGTCTCTATAGTCGAATCGAATCTTTCTAGTGCAAATAAGACGCTAACATGATATAATTATTTGCTACTCTAAATCCACTGACATGGATACTAAAGTTTGAAACCACAAAAAATATTTACTTTTTTTGTCATGTATTATTATGAGTCAATTGCAGTACTTTGTTATTTTTTGGTACTCGATATTGATAAGCACTTTTTTTTCATATTGTAAAAAGTAGCTATAATAGAAGAAATATTTTTTTGCTAGCTATCAGATCAACCTCACTGCACTCCAATTGCATAATTGCTCACTTAAATAATCAGAAGGAAAGAAAAAAAAGTGGTATATCACAGAATAACTTTCACTCTAATACTAGAATAAATTATACAATGAATAGAAAAAAAAAGCGATGTGATTAGGTGTCCTATGGCGAATGAGCAATTGATGAGGGAAAAAAGTCCAAATATAAACACGATTCATTTTGTTGGTGATTACCTGTTTTTTTAAGAAAAAAAGGCACATGTGATTATTTTTTTATTTTTAAAAAATAATTTATTTTGTTGGTGACTACATGTTTTTAAGTAATAAAATCGCTTCTTTTTTATCTGATTCGTTGGCGTGAGTCCAAAGTCCAAACTTTATTCCTGTTCGGCTGCTACAGTGTTGTGCAGTACTGTGCTGGGCTGGTGGGCTGCTTCTCCTCCACTCTATGGGCTCGCTGGTGGGCTGCGGCTGCTATCTGGGCCGGCCTGCTGCTTTGGATGGGCTGCCTCGTCACTAATCCAATCCGGGCTGCTTTGGATGGGCTGCTCCACAAGCAAGGTTTTCTCTTTTTATTTTTCTTTTCTCCTTTATTTGCGGGCGTAAGAGATCGTGGCCACGCTGATTGTGGATTAGCGATGAAATATCGTGTGGGCCCACTCTTAATGACGGACGAAAAAATTAACCGGAAACCTTATTTTTTAATTAGGTATATATATAGATATAGATATAGACAAACTTGGACTCTCTTTTTCTTTTTTTTATTTTTCTCCGATTAATGTGGGAATTTGTAGCCCCCACAGTGAACGTCTTGCCTCCTTTCAAAACTGTGTTAATAATATAATAGATAGATAGATAGATTTCCCGGGACGAGCAGGACTGCAGAAGCCAACGGGCCTCTTCATTTTGATGACATTTTTAACCTTACCAAGTTTTGTTAAAATTAAAAAAAAAATGTTACATTTAGTTTGCTGCTAAATTTTGGTAACTATTTAAGAAATCCTACCAAAATATTGACAAGTCATCAAAAATTTTTGGCATTAAAGTGAACAGGCGCTAAGCCCACAATGGAAACGTGGCAAGTAGTCCGTCAATGTAGGGGCCACACGACTACTACACGAGCGAGCGAGCTGCTGCCGCCAAGTGTGCAGGTGCCGTGCAGTTCAGCTTGCCAGTTGGATAAGCCGAGGCCTCAACTCCTTCGTCGCCTTCCGCCGCTACTCGATCAGCAGCTCAGCCTCCTCGCCCGCCGTCGCAGTCTTCACGACTCCTCCCCGCGCCTTCTCGACGTTCTAGAACTCTCCCTCCTCCTCCTCTCCATTTCCGAACCTTTTTAAGCTCCCCTACGAGCTTCCATTCTCAGATCTGCAAGAAAGAACAGCTAGAACAATCACTTGCAAGCATACACACACCAAGTAGCTAGCTCGATCGTCGCCAATGGCGTCGTCCTCTCTCGTCACCTC
Organism: Oryza meridionalis; assembly: GCA_000338895.3. NCBI lineage: Eukaryota > Viridiplantae > Streptophyta > Magnoliopsida > Poales > Poaceae > Oryza > Oryza meridionalis. The sequence continues at coordinate 34,061,890 of CM002526.2, read as the reverse complement.
TCTCTTGTACAGCAGCAGCAGCAGCAGTAACACTGCAACTAGTAGAAGCTCAAGAAGAAGCTTCAGTCTCTTCTCCAAGAACCAGTACTGCAAGCCTAGGCCTCTCAGGCGAAGCAGTAGCCTCCTCCTCGTCAGGTGCTCCTTGCAACAGCAGCAGGAGGAGAAGGCGGCGCCGGCGGCGGAGTCGCACCACGCCGGCGGCGGACAAGACGACGTCGCCACGGCGTCGCACCACGCCGTGGCAGGAGAGAACGGTGTCGCCAACGCCGACGGCGGCGACGTGAAGAAGAGCAAGGAGGAGGAGGAGCAGCAGGAGGTGGACTGGAGGTCGGACGAGGAGTTCAAGAGGTTCATGGGGAACCCGTCCATCGAGGCCGCCATCAAGCTGGAGAAGAAGCGCGCCGACCGGAAGCTCCGCGAACTCGACCGCGAGCCCGACGCCAACCCGCTCGCCGGCCTCCTCCGCGGCCTCGCCAGGGACCAGCTCGCCCGCGAGAAGGAGAGGCTCGAGCTCGCCGAGAACACCTTCAAGGCGCTTGACCTCAACAAGGTAGTATATCAATGGCGTCTTCTCAATTGGATGAGGAAAAATATGATTTGATCGTTTGGTTGGTTGGTGTGCCCAGCTCAAGAGCTGCTTCGGCTACGACACGTTCTTCGCCGTGGACGTCCGGAGGTTCGGCGACGGCGGTATCTTCATCGGCAACCTGAGGAAGCCCGTGGAGGAGGTGAGGCCGAAGCTGGAGAAGAAGATCGCCGAGGCGGCCGGCACAGACGTCACCCTCTGGTTCATGGAGGAGAAGAACGACGACATCACGAAGCAGGTAGTACCAACTTATCATCTTGTGACGTAATGTCATCGATTGCATTTGATCACTCGTGATTGATGTTGTTGTGGCTTTGATTTATGGATCGTTGAAACTTCGAATGTAATTTATCTTGGCGTGTTCTTGTGTTTGGATTGATCAGGTCTGCATGGTCCAGCCGAAGGCAGAGATCGACCTGCAGCTGGAGATCACCAAGCTGAGCACGCCGTGGGGATACCTGAGCGCCGGGGCGCTGGCCGTCACGACGTTCGGGACGATCGCCATCATGAGCGGCTTCTTCCTCAAGCCCGGCGCGACGTTCGACGACTACGTCTCCGACGTGCTCCCTCTCTTCGCCGGCTTCCTCTCCATCCTCGGCGTATCCGAGGTATGATCTGCCGCTGAGCTCTTGTTCCCTTATAATGCTGATCTCGGCGTGTTCTTGGACCAATCCGGCCGATGATCCATGGCAGATCGCGACGAGGCTGACGGCGGCGAGGTACGGCGTGAAGCTGAGCCCGTCGTTCCTGGTGCCGTCCAACTGGACGGGGTGCCTCGGCGTGATGAACAACTACGAGTCTCTGCTGCCGAACAAGAAGGCCCTGTTCGACATCCCGGCGGCGCGCGCGGCGAGCGCGTACCTCACCTCGGTGGCGCTCGCCGTCTCCGCGTTCGTCTCCGACGGCAGCCTGAACGGCGGCGAGAACGCGCTGTTCGTCCGGCCGGAGTTCTTCTACAACAACCCGCTGCTGTCGTTCGTGCAGGCGGTGATCGGGCCGTACGCCGACGAGCTCGGGAACGTGCTGCCCAACGCGGTGGAGGGCGTCGGCGTGCCGGTGGACCCGCTGGCGTTCGCGGGGCTGCTCGGGATCGTGGTGACGTCGCTGAACCTGCTGCCGTGCGGGAGGCTGGAGGGCGGGCGGATCGCGCAGGCGCTGTTCGGGCGGGGCGCGGCGGCGGTGCTGTCGTTCGCGACGTCGGTGGCGCTCGGCGCGGGCGCCATCGTCGGCGGCAGCGTGCTGTGCCTGGCGTGGGGGCTGTTCGCGACGTTCGTCCGCGGCGGCGAGGAGATCCCGGCGCAGGACGAGATCACGCCGCTGGGGAGCGAGCGCTACGCGTGGGGGCTCGTGCTCGCCGTCGTCTGCCTCCTCACGCTCTTCCCCAACGGCGGCGGCACCTACTCCAGCGACTTCCTCGGCGCTCCATTCTTCCGCGGCGACATATAAGGCCTCGATCAATCTCTCCATCCATGGCGGCGCGAGTAGACTTAGTGGGCGAACAAGTAGCTAGAAGGCGATTACTCTGCTTATGCTTCGACGCGTATGTGTATATAACAACATAAATCCTGCATACTACTAGTACTTACTAACCTCTACGAATTTTGCATTTTAAGATCTTATATTGTTCTTTTCGGCTACTTTACTGAATTACTGTCGCTGATTATTTACTCCACGCATTCAAAAATACATTTTATGAGCGAGTTTTAGTCTTACATTTTACATGAGTGTTTGCGTTTGCGATTAATTATTTTTTTTTCAATCGTAGACGACGTACCTGTCGATAATAAGGCACCCGTATCTTTCAGCGGTGTTTATAAAAGTAAGGTGGACTTATACATGTTTATAGAGATGAGTGTGCGTCTGTTCTGAATATACTTTGTGTAACTACTTGTTCTATATCTGGGTGAATAATTTGCTTCAGACAGGCCCAAAGCATATTTTAGTGTGCAAGGCGAGCCTGGAGACTGAACAACATTGGGTCTAGTTCTGAACAATATTGAGCCTGGAGACTGAACTAATTGGGCTTTCAGGCTGAGAACGAACTCGATTTCATGGGCTCTTAGTAGATTTTCCTCCAGGCCTGATGCACAATTTTGGGCTGATTGGGCTTTAAGGCTGAGTACGAGCTCGATTTCATAGCCTGCTCAGGATATTTCTATTCGGCCCAAATCATTCATTGGGCCGCTACCATTGCTACCATCGGAATAAGTTCACTTTGGGTATATTTGTCGCCCAGTCCGATTTTCGTCCCTTTGACCAAAAAACCGGGTATGACCCGTCCCCCAACTTATGAAAACCGGGTAAACGTGGTTTCTCTGTGGTTTTGAAGGCGGTTTTGGCTGACGTGCCGCCTACGTGGCTTGTTTGACTTGGTCTTCGTCCCACGTGGCATTGATGTGGCGCTTACGTGGCAATTATACCTTGGAAAATAATAAAAAGCGCGGCCCCACATGTCAGCTGCACAAACAAAAATAGTTTTAAAATGGTGGGGCCCATGTAGCCTCACTCATCTCTTCTTCCCTCTCCCTTCTCTCTCTTCTTTCCTTTCCCCACTCTCTCTCTCCTTCCCAGGCAGGGGACGGCGCGGGTGGGCAGCGGAGCAGGCGAGCTCCGGCGGCGGCGGCGGGCGTGGTCGGCACCGCCCCCCGACCGGAGCGCCGCCGGTCCGCGTGAAGGCAGGTCCGGCAGCCGGCGCTACGACGGCGGCGGCCGGCGGCGGGAGCGCTGGGCGAGCAGATGAACGGGGCGGCGGCGGCCAGAGCGGCGGCACGAAGCCGAAGGGGTGCCAGCCTCGTCGTCGTCTTCTTCCGGCGCACAGTCGTGGAGCGGCGGGCGGAGCAACGGCGATGGGCGGCGGGCAGAGGGCGGAGCAGAGGGGCGGTTGGCGGAGCGACGACGGGCGGCGGGCGCCGTGGCGAGAGCGCTGCGAGGGAGGAGGCGAGCTCGTCGGGGCAGCCGACGGGAGAAGAGGCAGCGCGCGCCGGCCGATGGGAGGGAGGGAGAGGAGCGGGGGTCGGCAGCCGGCGGGAGTCGGCGGTGCGCGGGGGTCAACGGCTGGCGGAGGTGGCCGGAGGAGGAAGAGGCAGAGGAGGAGGTCGCCGGCGAGCGCGGGCTCCACGCCGTCGGCCGCTCCGCCCAAGATGCCCAGCAGAACGGCGCCGCCCCTCCTCGCTCGGTCGCCGAGCACCGCCTCCCTCCTCGCCCGGCCGCCGCACGCCGCCTTCCTCCTCGCCCGGGTGCCGCCCGCCGCCTCTCCTCGCCCGGCCGCTGCCGCCGACGTTCTCGATGGTCACATCCGGGTCGGAGCCCTCCCTCCTCGCCCGGTCGCCAAGCGCCGCCTCCCTCCTTGCCCGGCCGCCGTGCGCCGCCTCCCTGCTCGCCCAGCTGCCGCGAGCGGCCCCTCCTCTCGCCCGGCCGCCGCGCGCCGCTCCGCCCACCGTCCCCCGCTGCGCCGCCGCTCACCATTCTGTAAGGGAGAGAGAGGGGGGACAGAGATTTGAGGGGGCTGACATGTTAGACCACAGGGGCCCCACCTTTTCTTATTATTTTTGTGTAGCTGACATGTAGGTCCCACGTTTTTTATTATTTTCCTGAGATTCTATTGTCACGTAAGCGCCACGTCAATGCCACGTGGGACAAGGACCAGGTCAAAGGGAGCCACGTAGGCGCCACGTCATCCAAAACCAGTCACAATACTGCCGAGGGATTGGTTTTATAAGTTGAGAGACCCATCATACCTGGTTTTGCGACCGAGGGACGAAAATCGGACTGGCGACAAATAGAGGGACCTAATGTGAACTTATTCCGCTACCATCCGACAGTGTCCTCTGTCCTCTCAAAGAAAAAGAGGAGTCTTGTGTGAGCAAACGGAGAGATGTTGGATTTCACAGTTTCAGAAGCTGCTGCCTGCTTGTACAATGAACTAGTACAGAATGTACACTTTGCAACTTGCAAGAAGTGCTTTTATTTGTGATCCTCTCTGCCAAAGAAATCTGTTCGGGCATGCATGCAAACTCCTCTTTCTGAAAGTACTTACTACTGTAGCTTAGGAGTGGTAATAATGTCGAGCAGATCTAGCTGTTGCCTGCACACCACATTGATCTCTTCGTTAACTTTACGTAACCCATATAGTAGTAGTATTAAAGCAGGGGAAGCACTTTGGTCTTGGTTAATTTTTGGTTTGTTGTACTGGCTAATCAGTAGTACTACTGTTAACCTGGTTTGTTGTTCATTAAATAATTAATTTCCTCCGTAGGAATCGGTCTCTCCACTCTCCAGGATCCTAAGTAATCGTACATTTTCGTGCCCAACACCAAATAATTCTGAATTCCAAAATCCAAATCCAGAATTCAGAGATCAGAATAAATTAATCAACTTCTGCGCCAACATAAACCTTGGCTTTAATTTGTGCTGGTGTTCGCGCGCTAATAAAGCCGACCGGATGATTATGATTGTCCACGGGAATTAATTAACTAACCTAATCGAGCTGATGCAAAATTAAAATGGCCGGCCGGTCTCCATCCTCTCGTCCATTGCATGGTGAGGTCTCCATCATGGGAGGCATCGATGCGTGCGAGCTCTCGACGCGGCGATCGCGCGCACACTTGATTAGCGATCGCGAGCGAGCGCACACCGGGCGATCGATCGATCGATCGGGGGAGGCGACGATATGATCATTACGCGCCCTGTACGCGTGCCTTGCCGTATCATACAATTCACCGTATACATGCGGCCCTGTAATTAACTGGGCGTGCTTAATTAGGAGAGTGTGGTTTCAGTGGCTAGCTGATTCAGTTCATTCGATTTGTAATCCAAGAGGAGCTTGGGGCCTTCGAGTTGGATGCTAATTCAGCTCAAACAGCTACCTGGCCGGCCCATTCTTTTATGATTATAGCCATCGGATTATCTCTTACGGTAATACTTCGTAAGTTGTAGCGAAATTTTGACGAAATGATAATCTTACAAAACTTATTTGGAGAATGAATTGTGCTAAGAACTACTAATTGCAGAAGTAGACAGTTAACTCCGCGCTAACCTCAACGACGCTAAGGTATAAAGCTTTAGGGGATTCGGTTCACCTGCAGCTACTAGTGGGACTGCAAGTTAAATTAAGCAGTCACACTAGGACTATCCGATGAAAATCCAACGGGTTAGATCATTCAAGATATTATCCAGTCAAAAAATTTCTTTTTTTACTATAGCTTGAGTACTGTAGCATTAAATCTGAACCCTGCATAGGAAAAATAGATGGTCAATCCTTATCTTGCAGTCTCTAGTGGAACTGCATTTGATCTCAATCCAGCTTTGGTGCAATATATATTAGCGCCGGCGTTTCAGCCTAAGGTGACTAGAATTTACTAAATCATGGGAGGTCGGCGTCACTAGACTTAGCATTAAGCTATGGACAGAATAAAATTCTATAGATGACTGGACAGAAGTGCGCTAATAGCGCAGTATTAAGATGCGGATCTAATTTCCATGCAGTTTCTAGTGTACTACGAAGTAACTTATTAAGAGGTCGCGTATTAGGGTTTTAGGATGCAAATCCAAGGGCCAAATTAGATGGGTAATTGTTCATCCATGGTGTTCACTATAGAAGTATTGTAGCATTTGATCTGGGCCTTCAACTGAAAAATTGGATGCTTTTTTACTCAAGAGTCAGGATCCGGTATAGTTACTAGTCTAACTGCAACTTAATTAAGCAGTTGTCCTAGCACCACCGTGATGAGAAAGCAGCCAGATCAATACACTGATATAACACCATTTAACTCTAGCGAAAAGTATTGTTTTGTACATCCCATAGCAGCGAACGTGAACCGTTAGATAAAAATATGGACGGCTCAAATTACTTATAGTCTTCATTGTGCAGGTGCAGTACCAATTGCACCTGATCTCAATCCGAACAAAACCAATTGCCATCTTATTCGCACTCTCTATTGTGACAAGTTCCATTTATCTAATCAAGTCGAGCGACTAATCTAAACTCCTCTGTTCCGTGTGCATTCTGCTCTAAAAAGAAATTGATTTTGTTAGAGGGACGGTACGCCTTGGGTACAGGAGAAGCGATTAAACAACAAAACTTGTGAGCTCTACCCAGTACAAGCGTGATGTCACAAGGCCTAGTGCACTAGTAGCACACTTGGTAACCGTGAAAACTAGACAATGACTAGTCGTTCCATTCCAGCTCTCAAATCTTCAGAAAAGTTGTGCTGTGGATTTGGCAAGAGTAATCGATTCTCAGTGTCACGTCAAAATACACCCATAATAAACCATTATTAAATCAATTGTAGTAGTTCTAACCATGATTCTGTCACTCTCATCGCGTTGCAAGAACATCAATGGAACAGGCGATCAGGAACAGCTAATGCTTCCAGTATTAAAAACAGTCAATCTGGACAGAACCGTAGTTAAGTATATACTTTGCTTAGATTACTGCAAGCATGTAAACAGCCAATCACACCGACACATAATACAAGCCCCAGATTCTCTTATTGGGATGCAAATTGGGTGTCTAGGTGAGGGTAATATACTGTACTCCCAAGTCATCCCCAACTCATGACAGTGAGTCTCTCCCATCTGCTGCTACTGCCCTAGCTGATTAAACATTTTTCTGTAGAGCTGTGCTGATTTGTTAGCTGATTAAACATTTTTCTGTAGAGCTGTGCTGATTTGTTGCTGCTGAAGTCATTCAATCTCCTTGTCAAATTCGGGGGCTCTAGTTGTAACCATAAAGAAAGCAGGGAGAAGAAAGATCTTGTGGAGATGGAGACACCTCAGCAAGCAAGCAAGCAGCAGGATGCCTTACAGTGTTTTCTTTGACCATATCCCCCAAATCCAGCCAGTCCTTGCATTTCAGACTGTAGAGGACAAGAAGGTGAAAAGATTACAAGATTCCTTATGTTTTTCCCTCCTATTCCTCTCACCCCTGGTGTAGAACTAGAGAGAGAGAGAGAAGCTGTAGGTAGGCTGGCAAGGAGAGAAAAGACCAAGTGTACAAATAGATAGCAGTATGTCATGGGCTGTTTAGTTCTAGGGTATAAAGTTTTAGCGTGTCACATCGGGTATTTTATAGGGTGTCGTATAGGGTGTTCGGGCAATAATAAAAAAACTAATTACAGAATCCGTCCGTAAACTGCGAGATGAATTTATTAAGCCTATTTAATCCATCATTAGCAAATATTTACTGTAACATCACATTGTCAAATCATGGAGCAATTAGGCTTAAAAGATTCGTCTCGCAAGTTAGTCACCATCTTTACAATTAGTTATTTTTTTAGTATATATTTAATACTTTATATATGTGTTTAAACGTTCGATGTGATAGGGTGTAAGCTTTTTGCATGGGAACTAAAATTTTTCAGTTAGAAAGAGATCTCCCCTCCATTCAAAGCTTGCAGCTTGGTGTGGAAGAGAAGCACCTCCCCTCCCCCACCTTATAAACAAAGCCACCGTAGTTTAATCCTAAGGCCTATTACATGACCTATCTAGAAAGTTTCCAGCATCGGCAGCTTCTTCTAACAGCTCCTGTAAACAACCTAAATTCTCACATTAATTCTCACATAGTAGATTAAAAGAATATGTAGTAATAGAACCTAGAAAGCTGGAAAACTTTACGCTTTTCGCATTCTCATCATTCACTTCTTAGTATCTTAGGCCCTATTTAGGTCCTGTTTAGTTCACACCAAACTTCTCCCAACTCCTAATTTTCCATCACATCTAAAACTTTCTTACACACATAAACTTCTAATTTTTTTTTCTAAACTACCAACTTTCCCCAAATTAAGAAACTAAACACAGCCTTAGAGAGTTTGTGGCAGCTACAATTTCTCTAACTTTCCCAAACAATCTAGGTTTTCACCAAGTTTTAAGAATTAGTAACCACAGAATCCACTAGAAGCCCAAAAACAGCTAGGAAAACCAACTTTTATCATCGGCTATCTCTTGGAATCTCAAGCTCTCCAAAAAACCTTATGCTACTACAAAGGGGTTAATATAATGCTGCTACAACAACAAATATCTCTACAATTACAACCTCCCTCCCGCTCATATTGCACGCACAACCATATCTTATCCGCGAGAAAAGAAAAACAAACGATAGTCAAAGAGAAAACAAATAAAAACTAAGCTATTGGTTAAAAATAAAATATGCTAGATCCCATCCCAACTTATAGGCCTGCGGACTGCAGCTTCATATGAATCCATTGTAATGCATGAGCATGTTACTAATAAAGGGTAAAATTGGACTGAAAAGATTATATCTAGTCTAGAATAAGAAACATAGTGCATATGGAAACAATTGCTGGGACATTAGAAGTTGAGCGCAAAAATGGTTGAGCTGTTGAGGAGCTATTTGTATCTGGCCGCATTCCTCAAAAGTTTTTCCTAAAAACATCACATTGAATCTTTGAACACAGACATGATACATTAAATATAGACTACAAGAAAAACTAATTACACAGCTGGGGAGAAATCGCGAGACGAATCTTTTGTGCCTAATTAGTCCATGATTAGTCTTCTTGACTAAGTACGAGTCGTTAAAAAATTAGTCCATGATTAGCCATAAGTGCTACAGTAATCTACATGTACTAACGACGGATTAATTAGGCTCAAAAGATTCGTATTGTGGTTTTCAGGCGAGTTATGAAATTAGTTTTTTCATTCGTGTCCGAAAACTCCTTCCGACATCTAGTCAAACATGCGATGTGAAAAAAAAAATTTTATTTCGCGAACTAAACGGGCCCTAAACATTGTGTAAAATCTTCTTGACTGGAACATAGTAGAAGAATTGCTGTCTGATATAGTTTATGTGATCACCTAACCTACTATTGCTACTTGGTCAAAATTTCCCTCTTATTTCAAACTTTGCAGTTGTGCACTAGTGTTTCTACTGCTACAGAGCCAATATTATAAACAACACTGTGAAAGAAAATCACAGTAGGGCACCTCCTCTTCATCAACACTTATCTACATTCTACTACAGCCCAAGCTGGGGCCCACTGGACATTGAGGGTATGCAAAGGTTGGGCAGGTGAGAACTGTATGCTACTATTTTTTTTTCACTCCCTACTTTATTTTTCTCCTTGCTACAGCTATTCTTTTTGTACTAAAGTAGAGCAAGCAGTAAACTGCTCCTACTGGTACACTAGTCTGTTGTAACTTTTGATTAGGTGTTAGCTTACGCTAAGGTTTTGGAAATATTAGAGAGATGAGAGATGAGAGAGAGAGAGAGAGAGAGAGAGAGAGAGAGAGAGAGAGAGAGAGAGGGGGGGGGGGGGGGGGCAGTTGCAGTGGTTAACAACCCTTTGCCAGAGGGCAAGAAGGAATCATTTCACCTCAGTGGCAGGTAACAAACACCACATTAGCCTGCAGCTCTCTTCTTGCCCTTTTGCTCCCTCTTCTTGTCCATATAATCTTTCACCGCACCATTCATTCTCCGCCTGCGGTCAAATTGCGGCCAAGAAGACAACTGAGCTGTGTCCAAATGCGCACTGGCACTAGGTAAGATGCTGCGGAGAAAGATTTAAAAAAATGAGAATTTTGAAAGGGAGGAGATCATCAAGCTGCTGTTTTTTTATTTCCTTTTTTGCGTTCTTGAATTGTTTCAGTATACACATGCCTCCATTTGCAGGTGAAATTGGTGGTGGGCACTTGCAGGGGTTCATGTGATCTCGCGGTCAGGTAATTTTCGAACAGTTATTGTCTTGAACATTTTTGCTTCTGTTCCTTTCAAGATCTTTATACCACGGTGGAGTAGTCAAAGGTTGTTGCTTTCCTTCCTTCTGCTCTCGGAAAGCTTCAACGCTGCCCTAGTAATGTCTCACAGATCCTAGTCCAGCTATCTGTGCATTCAAATGGCCTCACGCCCTCGCCAAGTTCAGTCTGAACTTGTAGCTTGCCCACTCTGCTTCCTTTTATAAGCTTTGCTGATGCAGTACTAGTGTTCTTTCTTTAGCTTCACATTTGTGATTTTCCTAGATAATGGTGAGATTTTATAGGGTGATCAAATCCTCTGTGAGGCCATGAGGGGACGTTCATCTTTCTGTGTGCCCCTGAGTATCTTGATGATTTCATCATCCAAATAGGTTCTTTTAGTTCAATTTTGGGGCAGTTTTAGGTGCTCTTTTGAGCTTCTTGGGACTAGCTGCCTAGCCATATCCAAAAGGAGACGCACTTCTTGGTTAGTTCCTAACTTGTCTGGAAGCTCTACATCCAGTGAAACAAACACTCTTTTTCTTCAAAGTTACAACGGTGGTAATGTGGTACGTGCCTATTTCTTGAAGATTTGGTAGGCTTTTGCTGTTTCCAATTAGCTTTGGTGATTTTGAGTCTTTTAGGAAGCGCAGAGGCTCTCCTCCAGTCTCATCACTTTGCTCCAAAAGAATAAGTTAGTGGCTGTTGTTTGCTTAATGATGGAGTTCATTTCTCCTGTGTCTCTCATCCCTTTGTGTGCTCTGGGGTTTAAAGTTTCACTTTCTGGACTGTGTGTTCTTCTTTGGTGGCAGATTTGGTTTGTTCCTTAAGGCTCTGAAGCATATCTCCAGCTGTTACAGCAGAACTTTTCCTGGATGGTGATCCTTCTTTTGGCCTTCTTTTTATCTTTAGATAGGGGATATGTAGTGGTTCTTGAAGGGACTGGTTTGCCTTTAAATTTCACCACTGTGTGAGGATTACCAGTTGAGCTGTTCATTTGAATGGAAGGGTTTGTCTTTTCCAGGCTTGACCAAAGTTTTCTGTGTTTAGTTTCAAGGTGTTCTTTAGCTTTCTATGTTCTGTTGGGGCAATCTTGTTGCAGTTCTGAATTTCTCATATGTCTTCTCTATTTTGCACTGCTGAACAGGGAACAGGGAAAGATAGGTGTTTCTGAACAGTTGGAGATGTATTCAGGCCAGCAATCTGATCAGTGTCCTGGTCCAAATAGTGGCAAAGAATTCTTGGAGGTGAACTGGGATTCTGTTGCACTGCATCAGAAGATGGGGTACAACAGTGGTGCATTTGGATTTCAAGCTTACCCCATGTTGTTAGAGGATAGAGAGGGACTCTATAGATCACCCAACGGTTAGTAGTTCTTAACTTAGTATTATGCAGTTGATGAGGTATTAGTAGCTCTTAACTTAGTATTGTGCAGTTGGTGAGATATTTTTGAAGGTAATGATTTTGTAGATAAATCCTAATAGTGACGATAATTTCTCACAGGCACATTCTGTCAAAACATTCAACTGAGTGATGATCATAGCAGTGGTGTGAAGAGAAGGAAAGGAATAAATGATCACATTTCCTTGTTGAACCCATCAGCAAGTAGCAGGATACAAGTATGCTTTCTTTCTGGGCTTTGTTATATAATCTGTGCGTGGAATTATATGTGGATGGTTTCTTCTCTTATGCCAATAGCTAAATGCATTATATTGTTGGTTTAGAATATTGGTGATCAACAGACAGAGGTTTCATCTCAGCAAGAGAGGATATCAATGGAGGAGGACAACCAAAAGAGTTGCTCCAAAATGCAAAGCAAGGAAGATTCTTCTGATGGTGATGGTACTAAAGAAGATTATGTTCATGTCCGGGCAAAGCGAGGCCAAGCCACTAATAGCCACAGCCTTGCAGAAAGAGTAAGCTTCTGAGTAGTACTCTTGACTCTTTCTCCTGGTTCAGTTTTGCTTTGTGATCGTCCTTTACTTATTCTTGAGTTGATGGAACTCTTTTCAGCTGAGGAGAAAAAAGATAAGCGAGAGGATGAAGCTGCTTCAAGATCTTGTCCCAGGCTGCAGTAAGGTAAATTTCTTCTTTTATCTGCAAGAAAATCTTCGAGACTATCTTGTGCTGTGCAACTTAATGTTGTCCCCTCACAGATCACTGGTAAGGCAGTCATGCTTGATGAGATAATCAATTATGTACAGTCACTACAACGACAAGTTGAGGTACTATTAGGGTGGCGGTTCAGTTATTTCTTGGACAGTTGGAATATCACTCTGTAATCTAACACAATCTGAACTTGCAGTTTTTGTCGATGAAACTCGCAACTGTCAACCCTGAGCTTAGCTTTGATATTGAGCAGATTCTATCAAAACAAGTAATGACAACTGCAGATCATTCTGATTTTTAAGAATTTGTTATAGATAAATTTTGTTCACAGAAATTCTTGTTTTCAGATGATGCTTTCACAAGATAGACATCTTGCTTTCTACGGAGTCGACCCAGGATCAAGTGCCCTCATTGCTCATTTTAACCAAGGAATCATGCAGCCAGAAATGCTGTGTAATGTTTCCAATCCTGCAGATGTTTTGCAGGGGACAACAATTCATGACATATCCACAGTTAACCAGGTAACTTCAGGTCACATATTAAGATAACAAAATCACACATGAATAATCAAAATCATAGCAATGGGTTGATGTGAACCTTGAATCTAGATACCTGCCATGTGGGAAGGACTTCAGAACATTCCTCACTTGAACTACAACCCTGGTGGCGCAATGGCAGAGGGCAGCACCAACAATTCTGGTATACATGATCCAAAATTTTGTCAAAAATTATGTTTAGTACTAGTGATATATCAAACTCATGGAAATGTTCCTCCTTTTTGCACACTTCAGGTTCCATGAAGATTGAAAAATGAGCAGCTGGTATAGCTTGCACGGTTGCTCGGTGAATCGTAAAGCGCTCGCAGTATCAATTTTTGTATAGATGGAGGCCCCCTAACCATTCGTTGCCGTTGCCTGTTTCCATATCTTGGCTCCCCATAGTGTATGGTTTATCATGTGGCATCTGAAGATTGTGTACAGTTGGAGCTCAAAATAGCTGATTCCACTGTAAATCGCTACTGTATTTTAGATTGTGGAAATTGGAAAACTTTGTATTGTTCATGAGCTCCAAGATTGGGACCAAGTATTGATGGGCTTAAGCATGCAAACGAGTAGGATGGACTTTTGGTACAAATTTTCAAGGAATTGAATCTGTCGAAAGTTCATGATTTGCGCACTATTTGGAATGAGAACTTGCAGCTACCAATGAATGGGAATCTGCAGTTATGTGTGAAGATAGTGTGAATTAGCCTGAATATAAGTTTGAATATGTTTGATCATGTTCATCATGGGAATCTGCGGTTACGAGTGAATCAGACTGAATATGGTTTGAATCTGTCTGAACAGGTTTTTTTTAGAAGGGACTGTCTGAACAGGTTCATCCTCATAGGAACTAGAGAACGACATTACCTTACATTTTATCGACCGTAAACAAGGGTTGACTTTCACTGAATTGATGGTCACAGGTTGACGTCAATATAGGATAATAGGATCTTGATTTCATTTCGGAAATGGAATAGAATAATACTATCTCAAATAAGAGCAAGAAGTTGATGTTATCCATTCAAAAAAGAAGTTGATGTTACTTGAGACATAAATCATGCTTTGTCAACGGCTTTCCTCGTCTAGTCTCCTAATCTCCTTCGAATGATCATGCCAGTTTGTTACCAAGTGGCAACTGACCTTCATTAATCTGCAGTCAACTGTATATGAACTCACCTATGGTCGTTATTTTTTGTTTTTCTTTTCCAATTTGAATATAACTATAGCCTTGAATAGAGTTCTATACAGAGGTTTTCTTCTTTTAGAGCTTCAGTGTTCTCTAGAGTTAACTGGAGCTGTCTTAACCTGAAAACATCACCTTTTTATGCAATTTTTTATACAACAAAATCTTGAAACATAGTTTTCTGCTGATATTCCTCGAATAAATAGAGGAAGGGCAATATGCACGTCCTCTAGAAAAACTGAAACTAAACAAACTCTCTACTCGTCTGTCTATATAATGGTGTGCATAGCATAGCACACGCAGCATTCAGTAAAGCTTGACATTGTTATCCCCCTATACCTGGAGATGCTACAAAGTTACAGGACGAGATACCAGAAACCTACAAAACTGTGCGCACTTGACAGTGAACGCTTCACAAAAGATTAGCTTTCCACCTTCCTCTTTCTTCTATCCTGTTCTCCGTCTCTTTCCTTCCTACCTCGCCTCCGTGATTTCCCCTAGAAGCAAACAGGAGATCAGAATAACAAGAGTCAATAGCGTGGAAGCATCATGTTGCAGCCAGACGGAATAATTGATCAGTAATCACATAGTAATAGATTGATTGCTAATATCTCTAATCAACAAAAGCTCATTTGAACTTCGAAATATTTGATGCTTCATAGATCCAAAGTATAGTGGTTCAATTTGAGGCAGCTATGTTGTGCGTATTTTTAAAATTGTCATGGAAAAGAGATGGAAAATCTATGTAAATATATTCAAAGTAAATCTAAAAAAATTCATGCTACTCTTGTAAATATTATATTACCACAAATAGTACGCTTTCAAGGAACAACGAACAGCACTTCCATTTGCATATTTCACTAAACCACTGCATTTAAGCACTAGGACCTGAAGGCCAGACCCACACACCTGACATCACAAGATTATCCCATTTTTGTTTGTTTACATAGAGGATAATTACCATGACAGACGAATCAAAACACCAGCATGACTAGGTGGCAGAGTGATTGAATGGAAATGGATTATACACATTTCCGCCTCACACTGTATTCAAAGCATTTCACCCTATCCCTTGCTACAGTCATGATGAAATTTCAAAATAGCACAACAGAAAGAAACAGGCTTGTGGAATGATTTATTGGACCTGCCCCTTGGATGCGACGACAATGCTTAAAATAGTTCTATGTGAAATGCAAAGGGAAGTGCAGTCTTTAAAGCTATGGCTTGAAATTAAGGTTTTGTGGTACTTTGGCCAAATACAATGTGTTTTTGAAATTTTGCTCATTAATTTTCCAGAGTTGTCATACCACATTTCACCTCGTATGTAGCTGGAAAAATACATTCATTTGCAACTACATTTTTGAACACATTTGCAACTATATTAAGAAAAAAGATAGCTAAACAAACAATATCTTAAATCAGTTCAACCGTGACTTTTCGTAATTAACTGCACTCTCAAATTGTGACAGAATCTAGTATCCATGGCATCAATATCTCACCACCGATAAAGTATAGCTAAAAGGTTCATAACAGTTAAATAAAAGTATGATTATTCTATGACCTTGTAAGCTGCAAACTTGCAATATCTTTTCAACCTAATTTTTGCTTAGTTATTGAATGAATGTATGTACCTCAGCAGAGAAAGTCTTAAGAGGATCACTACTTCTGCCAGATCCTCCCTTGAATCCCATTCTTTTCCTCCTCCGTGGCTTATCGATATCCATAGCAGCCCTTGAAAGTTTGACTACATTGCTTGCTTCTTTTGTTGTGGGATCAATTAGGTACTCAGGGACATCACGTAGGTGTGCAGGGATTTCCTTGTTGCTCAATAACTTATCATGTTTGAGCAAATCTGGAAAGAAGAAATAGATTCAGTACACCCATTAATTTAGGCAAGTTCAATAGTAGAAAAGTTCTCAACAAAATGAATCTAACCAAGGTCTCTCGGATTCTCATCAAAATGAGCCTTCAACCTAAGATGACAAGAGATAGATTCACTATTAGAAGAAAAGCATGAGGAAGAAAATGACTAGTAAATGTATGAAAAGTAAATAAACAATTGATGTCTTATGTGTTTCCTTCTATGTAAAAAAAGAAATGTTTGTTTTGATTATTTTTTTTGGAAAAGATGACATGGCACCCATAGTGTAGAAGAAAGTTGCTAAGAAGCTCTAAACATTAAACAAGCAAGGATATATTCATGTTCCTTTTTTTTTTTGCATGAGATTCAGTTATCCCCATGACATGTGCATTTGCTTAATGATCAACCACTTTCTTACTTCTCAGAGTTGAGGATTTCATTCTTTATGTCTTGGCGCCGTGCTTCTTTTATATCACGGGTTGTCACACTCCTGGCAACATCCTGTAAATGTGTCAATTGGCATTAGCTACCAGATGTCTTCTTGATGAAATGGGAGGCTCTTGCATGTTCTAACAAAAGAAAGAACAAAAAATAGCTACCAAGTAGTATGATTTATCAAGATTCAAGAACAAATAAACTCAATAACCATATGAGTTGCCAAATGAACAGTAGCCAACATAACGTTGCCCTCCAGAAGCAAATAATATGGTTGAAACATAGCCATCCTATTAGCCCAACAGCTTTGGTCATGAAAACCCTCTTAAGCTAAAAGGCACATCAGGCATTGTATTACAGAAAACAGATGACACCCTTACAAGGTATATGGAGGGCCCAAGACTAAAAAAAAGTAGAAATATCTTTGGTTATATTTCATGTTAGATGGGAGTGACCCTACAACAAGAGTTGCACGATGATGCTAAGAGAGATTCGTGCACAACACCTAAATGTTTACTAACAGGATTAGGCCAAAAAGAGAGGAGAATTTGGTAAAAATAACTGAGAAATCTTAAAATGGGGCACATGCTTTAGATAAAATGTGACGCATGGAATTGGCGATAAATAGATAACAAGTATATAAAACCAGTAGCCATATATGGAAAATAAAATACAATAAACCATTGCTGCCTACAGTTGGATAGAGTTGACGTAGTGCATTACCAGATGAGCTTTCGTCCTTTTACTAGTTAGTGGTGACTACAGAATATATCTCGACCAATGCCTAGCAAGAGGTTGAGAAAGTGGACCAGTCTTTGGTTTCAAAAGTTTATGTTTCGACAACTAATAATTTATCTACTAGCAAGAAACCGCTCTGAAAATAGGGAGTTCTGGCTGGAATACCATTTTACCACTCATACTAGTACTACTAAACAAAGAGATTCTCCATGCCTAACTTCTCTTTTAATGCTAATGCTCAATTCTAACACCATATTGAATAGAGGCAAAAATACCAATTGAAAATATATTTTAATACAAAAGAATAGATTATCCATTGTAATACGCTCCATACCTGAGCTCTATAGCGTAAAGACTCAACGGCATTTTTTGTAAGTAATGGGAAAGGTGAAATGCAACTGGTGTCTCTATTTTCAACATCTTTCAACATATTTTCAATATCTTCAAAAATGCCATTCTCCTTTGGTGAAACCTGAAAAGGTCCAATACCAAACCAAAGGAATAAATAAATAACAGATAGGATCTATAAAACAAGTTAACGATCTCTGCGATGATTTTTTTTTTATTGAGCCACATAAAATGATGAACTTACAAGCGATATGGATGCACCAGTTTTATGTGCTCTCCCTGTCCTTCCTACTCTGTGAACATACCCAGCAGGATCTGGAGGCATGTCATAATTAACAACCTAAGAAAAGGCCAAATATAAAAGAATATCAATCCTGCAACCTGAATACCTGTTCCAGAAACAAAAGGTCGAATGGGAACTATAAAAATAACAACAAATAATTTACCATCAGGCTCAAGATAAAATACTACTCCCTCCGTCCCAATATATGGCTCAAGACTATGAATCT
The DNA here is from genome assembly GCA_000338895.3 of Oryza meridionalis. Lineage (NCBI taxonomy): Eukaryota > Viridiplantae > Streptophyta > Magnoliopsida > Poales > Poaceae > Oryza > Oryza meridionalis. Next base: position 34,043,889 of record CM002526.2, on the reverse strand, counting down.
GGACATGCCTTATGTCCAGATTCGTAGTTCTAGGATGGGTCTAATCCCATCCTACGTTGCTACATATTGGGACGGAGGGAGTATTTTTAAACAAAATGATATCAAAGTATGCCAAACAGTTGTATGCTCAAGTTACCCTCTGGCCACAATGAGATCTGGTAGCATGCTTGCGTATATCAATATATTAACTTACCGTGAATACATTTTTGAAATCAATTCCTCTGACAACACCGAACTCAGCATCTAAAGTTTGCTGCAACTGCTTGCGTGACACCCTAGAATCCTTTTTGTTTCCCTTATTGGCTTGCCTCTCCTCTTTAGACTTATTGTCATCCGTTGCTATCAGATAATCAAATAGCCTAGCATTGAATGCCTAAAAGAAAGATAATAGTTTAAAATCGGTAGGACAACACAAGAAGATATTCTTTCAGACTTCTTTAGAACACTAGAGCCTAAACATTTCCTGGACCCCATTCACCTTTTGTTCTGGGAATTCTTTGATGTGGACATGTGGTAAGCTTAAAAACTAAATATAACTGAACCAGATTCAGTTCCCCTAAAGATTATGATAATCCAAAATAAGATGAAAAACTATGGAAACATAGGTAAGCAGTGTACTTGTTCAACAAACATTTGAAAAAGAGAGATATATTCAGTGGGAATTATCATCAATTATGTAATAAAGCACAATAGCAGCAATAAGAGCGTGCACTGTGGATATGCTACCTGAATGATATGGAGTCGCGAATTTTGTGGTAATTCAGCATTTAGCACTGAAGATCTTATACCAAACTGTAAAAGTAAAACATAGCCACCATAAGGATAAATTATTCATCAATAAGCATATTTATTTTAAAAAATGATGCAAGAACCAAGGAAGATAATGGTTGGACAAAGAATTCTGCCAGAAAAAAAGTAACGCAAAAAAAGAATGTAACAAATATCATAGCGAGGAGCCATAATATGCCCAATATGACAATCAAAGACAAGGCACTGGCCTGTTTAACTTCAGTCCACGGTACTTTATACACTCTTACTCCAGTACATGCAATTAATATTAAACAAAGTAACGTTCCAAATTCAGTATTTTGTGAAAGTTTTCGAGTGTCCAATAATCCAGCACTTAGATTCATTCTACAGATTCAATAGAAACATTTACTGACATGCTGCCCCATAACTATCTGTTTACCATGCAGTAATTGAGTCTTCAAAAACTCGACACTCATGTACCAATTATTATTCTAGACTAGCACAACATTTTCACTTTGATTTATATTCAGACTGACAATGGCCTAAAATTAAGGTTCGGACAACACACTTAACATACTGAAATAAAACAATGGAAAAAGAATTACAGACAACAAATTAAGAAACCAAATCATCAAACGTGTTTAATTCTTGACTACTGTAAGAAGGTAGTGGTTCCATTTTACCTTCTCCAGAAACAGCCTTAATTTGAATGCAGAGTCAATTGAGTTTACAAATATGAGAACTTTCTTCTGAATAAGCTCCAACTTCAGGAGTGCAAGGATATAAAGCATCTTATCCTTAGCATCACATGATATCTGCGGGCAAAATTTAATAGGAGTATATGATATACAAGCTACTACAGGAAAGCTTAGGGGGAAATCAGCAGGGAAAAAATAATCACCACTAAAGAATAGTACCAGAAAAAATACTACTAGAAAGGAACATGAAACCATAGGTTGTTTAAATGTTTGTTGGGAATCTATGGATATCCAAGAGGGATTTTAATATGTTTCAGTGATACGACTGAAAGGATGATTGTCTGAAAAGCAGGAAAAAGTACTTGCCCAAAACTGCTGCACATTTTTTGGGATCAAATCATCCTTCGCATGACCAACCTCCGTAAGGGTCAGAATAAAAGGATTGTGCAGAAGTAGCTTAGTCAGTTTCTCGATATCAGCGCTGTAAAAAGAAGTCAACGTTACTATCAGACCAAATATATGAAATCTAAATGGAAGCAAGGGCAAGGAGGGAATATCAAACTACAACAGTGTTCTACCAAGTCAAGGGCAGCAATATTGGGGATTCAACCTGGTTGACTGCTAGCAAAATCTCATCAACAGATGCAATGACAGACATGTTGGAATAGTATGGTAAAAATTCAAAACAGCAAAAATCCCAATTTTTGGTTATTTAAATTACAGGCTCCATCCATTTGATTATCGTGTAACTGCAAAAACAAAACAATTGAACAATTGAAGAAAAGGAAGGAAGATAAACCAAATTTCACCTTGATGTTGCAGACATCAGGATGGACTGGCAGCTTCTTGGGATATGTGGAACGAGAGCTTTTATGTCATCTTCACAACGATAGGATAGGAGGAGGTCAGCCTGAGAACTAACCATTAATGGATTAGTACCTCCTTCAAAAGAAACTTAGTATAATATTACACAGAGAAGGTGCCAAATTTGAATATACAACACTCTAATAGAGTAAGACAGCATATTAGTTGTCAAAATGTTCTTGAAATTTTCAACACCATACCAAATTTCACACTGTTGCAGCGGCACATGTCAATGTCAGCATTATGTGATCATACAAAATAAAGTCCATACTCACTTAAAATAATCGCAAAAGTTTTTTGTTTAACTTGAGGAAGGGCACGACAGCCAAAATGTAGAAACATATACAGTTTAAACAGCAATATTTTTTTATGTATAAAGAAAATTATCATCCCTTGTGGAAATAAAATCTTATCAAATTAGCCATTGATGATATGTATCAAACTAAAATAAAGCATGAAAAAGGCAAATAAACTGCACCTCGTCTAGAATCATCATTGATAGTGATTCTTTGATAGATGATCCACGGATAATGCCCTTTGATATGCATGATGCAACACAAGCAGGAGTTGTAACAAGGATATTAGGGGGGCCAGACAATGCAACTTTCTGAAAACAACAGTAAGAAACAAGTTAGTTTGCCAGCATACATACGAAAAACATGAATATTATTTACAGAAAATAACAACAGAATAAGATAGACTTCTCACAATATCTTTGTCTGACATGCTCGCATTCACTTGCACAACCTTCAATTTGGATGTACAGAATTCAAGGAGAGATGATGCCTCATTATGAACCTACCACGAGCAATTCAAATAAACAATGACATAGATGTGATGGATTATGACCATATAATGCAGTACATTAAAAAATAAACCAAAGGACTAGTATGAGGGTCTGCCATCAAATTAAAAGATATACTCATATGTCCATTCATATGTAGCCTATGAATTCAGAATTAATCCTCAACTTGACATAGATCATTGAACTACTCATACGTCATAGCTAATAATAAATATTAAACTGCCCACAAAAATCATCTCATAACAAGTAGATGGGTAATACCTGCTGGCATAACTCGCGAGTTGGCACAAGGATGAAAACATTTGGAGCAGATTTTCGGATACGCCCTTCTGCAGACAACTTCAATAGCTCATGCAGCATAGGGAGAAGGTAAGCAAAGGTCTTTCCGGAGCCAGTCTTGGCCTTAGCGACCACATCCTTCCCTTCCTGAAATCAGCATTACAATGTTCGTCAGTTGCACAATTTATTGAAAACCTGAATGTCTGCCGGAATTGCTAAAAAACCATCGCAAGTTTTTTGGGAAAAAAAACTTGCAAATGTAACTATAGCGGAATCGTATTACAATTATTAGTTAGATTTAAAAGTTTTCCATTTAAAAAACTTGCGGCAGTTTTTTTAGATAGTCCCCTGCCGGAATTGCTAAAAAAACTGTTAAGTTTTTGGGGCAAGTTTAACTATTGTGGAATTATATTGCATGGTTAGATTTGAAAGTTTTTCCCTTAAAAAACTTGCGGCAGTTTTTTAGATAGTCCAGGTAGCTTAGATAAGGGATTGACAGAACTTGGTAGAGTTAATGTTGTTTGACTAAATAGATACTGCAACTTAAGTACCAGATCCTTCATACGCTGATTTTTTTTCTAAATAACTTAAACTTAGCATGTCTGCCCCTGACAAACAGTAGAAATATAGCAAAACTAATCGAAAAGGTTCACCAGACAAAGCAGACAACCCAAATATGCAAACGGCACAACAATTTGCACAATGGCGTCACAAATAACCATGCTTAATCTTCTCACGACGGACAGAGGGTTTAAATCACAAATGCAGTAATCAATCACTGAAACACTGTTTGGGTATTAACGAAGAATATTTCCAGTAATTCAACAAAACAAAGCAAAAAAAAAAAGCATGGATGCCAGAAATCACGCACCAGGATGAGCGGGATGGCCTCTCGCTGGATCGGGGTGGCCTTGTCCAAGCCCTTCTTCCTCAAAGCCCTCTTCAGTTGCTCGTCCAAGCCAAGCTCGTCAAAGCTCACCTCCCTCTCCTCTTCCTTGCCCTCCTCACCTCCCCTGGCTGCAGCGTCCGGGCCCTCCTCCCCCTCCGCTTCTCCTTCGCCTCCTCCTTCGCGCTCGACACCCTCCTCAGCGGCCGCACCCTCTTCTGCGGCGTGCGCCGTGTGCCCGTCATTCTCGGCCCCCGCCTCCGCGGCGACAGTGACCTCGTCGTGGTTCTCTACCTCCTGCTCCGTCGCCGCCTTACGTTGCTTGCGCTTCGCCATGGAGGAGGAGGAGGTGGCGGCGGCGGCGGCGGCCGTAGAGCTAGGGTTTAAGCCGGAAGCGCAGCCGCGGGAGGATGGGCGGCTCGGCTCGGTTAATAGCGGCAAAGTTTCCAGCGGATGCTATCTACACCGTCCGATAGAAATCAACGTACAGGATTACACCCCCAAGAAAAACAAACAGTAGTAGAACGGTTCATACCTACACCAAGAATTTTGAATTGAGACTAGCTACATAATTTTTTTAGTAATTCCTTTCCTAAAATTTATCAGATGTAATAGTGTAATTACACTGTAAACTATAATATAATTTATATATCCAACGGTAGCATGCTATTTTCCTAAAGTAAAGGCCGCGGGACCAAATCTCCTCACCAGTTGTGTGCTATGATATTTTTCACAACTTTGCATGGATCTTGAAATAAACCCGATGGTTTAAAATTACAATTATACTGTTTTGTTTTGGTTTGTTAAGTTTGAAGAGAAAATTTATCAACATACACTCTCTCCGTCCCAAAAAATATTAAGAGATTTTGATTGAATGGAACACATCTATTTAGTCTCATCCAAACAAAATCTCTTATCTATGTTACTTTAGTCCTATTCAAACAAAAATCCTTCTACTACCATCCAACCAAAATCGCTTAGTATATAGTAAAATCGTTTTGAATTAGTTAGGAAATTTGGATGAAATCTTTAATATATTAAACCCCTAAAGCTACCGTTTTTCTCGTTTTTTTTTGAACTTTTTTGGCCTCTCGCTAGTTGTCCCATGTAGTTTGCAGGTGCAGAAGCTCCTCAATTAGGTGACATGATTTTTTTTGCGCCGTTTCCTCCACCGGTTGTACCGGTCTCGTCCTGCATGTGCGTCACACACAACCTTTCTCGTAGTAAATGACGCGTGGTGGTGTTTATGCAAAAAAAGTCCTCATGTTTGGACGGAATAGCGCGCACGTCCTCCCACCGACTGATTCTGTTTTATAGAAAACACCCCTAATTTTTGCAGAAATGTGACACGAAGAAGAGAACATTCTGCTCTCAGGGGTAGCACTGTAAACATGAAACACAAGGGTTTTCCTGAAACACAAGGGTTTTCCTGAAAAACAACCAAATCTATCCCCTTCCCTTCTACCCCCAAACTCTATCCATCTGCTTCTTTCCCTGTCTATCCCATCTCTACCCCACGCCTTTTTTATGTTCCGTAGGTGGTGGACAACAACGGAAATAGGGAGCTTTTTATAGGTCGAGCCATCGTGACGACAGCGAGGAAGCTTCAGACTTCACAGAGGTTGTGGGGGCTTGAATCCACGTTGTTTTCTGCGGGACAAGTGGGGGCAGAGGTGGAGCACGTGGCAACGAGGGAGGTAGCGAGGGCGCGCGGGTTTGGTAGTGACGTGGGCATTGTGGCTGGCTCTGGAGGGAGAGCGATTAGAGGTTGGGGAATGAGTGACGGGTGGATCCTGGCCATACCTGTCAACACGAGGCAGGCCAAAGCCTGAAACGAAGGCATGCCGGATGGGCCACACGAGTAGATATGGCAATGGGGACCCGATCACCGATTCCCCACGGTGAAATCACACATTAAGGCATTGTTCGGTTTGGAGGGGATTGAAGATGATTGGAAGGGATTGAGGGGAAATAATTCCACACCACAATAGGTGTGGAATAAGGCCTTGTTTGATTCAGCTTAGGATTATGATAATCTGGATTATTAGGAGTAAGCTGAAACAAACAGATAGCTTATTATGATAGATTATTATAATCTATAAGCCAGATTACTAGGTGTTTTTTCGAGATTATTAGGTGAATAACAACTAATAATCCAGAGAATCAAACTAACAGCTTATTCTATGTTGGTCTATTATAATCCAGTTTATAGTAATCTAATTCAATAATCTAGATTATAATAATCTTAAGCTAAAACAAACGGGGCCTAAATCCCCTCCAATCCCTCCTCTAAGGGGATTAACCGAACAAGGCCTAAGGGATAAAGATGGATGATATCTGCCATCCACGGGGAATCTAATGGTGCAAAACTCATCACCATCGGGGATGGCGGGGGCAGGGACGGTACTCCACTCCCCGTCCCCGTCCCTGTCCTCCGCGGTGACCTGCATGTCCTGTAGCTAGGGACCTATTCTAGACCCATCTCCGCTGCCACCTCACCATTTCTCTCCCTTGCCGGCTACCGGCCATGGCTTTGACCTCTCCCATAAGCTCCGACGGTGACGAAGCAAGATGAGCACATACGGTGACGGGAATAACCGTGGGGATAAATTCACTGTGCGAGGTCAGGGATGGATAAAATGTAGCACCGTCGTAGTTGGCATGGGCGGGGACGGTGAAATTTCATCACCACGGGGTCGGGGACGTGGATGTGACCCCCGACGGTGAATTCTCTGTTACCATCTCTACGCATGAGGAACAGAAGGGAAGAAGGAGTGGCCGGAAACATCCAACGGAAAAGGAGATGATTTCTATTGGTTTTTTCTTTTATAAATACGGAGGAGTAGCCAACAGATGCATGTTATTTGTAATGGGTGAAAATAACTTTTATTATATACACATGTACTTTGTATAATTGTGCGAATAAATAAACATTATAATACGATAGTTTCTCGCGTGCCAGCGGATAAGCAGGCCAAAATTTTTTAAGCATATAGACACACATTTGAAGTATTAAACGTAGACTAATAACAAATCTATTAAGCCTAATTAATTTATCATTAGTAAATGTTTACTGTAACACCACATTGTCAAATCATGGTATAATTAGGCTTAAAAGATTCGTCTCGCAATTTACATATAAACTGTGTAATTGGTTAGTTTTTTCGTCCATATTTAATGCTCAATGCATGTATCCAAATATTTGATGTGTCGGGATTATTGGAAGTTTGAAGGGAACTAAACACGGCCTAGGGTGTGTTCGCTGCTCCCAGTTCCTAACCAGAACCGTTCTCACCGAAAACGGAGCGGTCTATTAACGTATGATTAATTAAGTTATAATCAATATAATTTTCTAAACAACTTTAATATAAAAATTTTTTATAAAAAATACATAGTTTAGCAGTTTAAAAAGCGTGAACTTGCTCTTACAAACCCAGTCGTAACGGTAACATCTTAATCCAACGGCTACTCTTCTGCGTGTGATCCCAACCCCGCCCGTCACGCTTGCCTCCTCCGTCCCTTGGCGCATCCCCCGATCCGCGCCTCTCTCTCTCCTCCCACGCACTAATCCTCTCTCCTTCTCACACGCCGCCGCCGATCTCCTTCGAAAAAGCGCCGCCAGTGCTGCCTCCACCGCGGCCGAGCCGTAGCCACACTGCCGTCCCTCCCCCTCGCCGATCTCCCGCCCCCGCGCACCTCACAACCACCTCCATCCCGTGGTCGCCGACTCTCCGCCACCTTCTTCGCGCCGGCCTCCCTCCGCCACCCACCTCACAGCTACCTCCACTCCGCGGCGGCCTCCATCGCCGACTCCCCTCCTCCGCGCGCGCGCAACGGCAGTCTGCAACCGACGAGGCGTCTGGCTTCTAGATCCGTCTTGTCTCCGTCGGTGACGTGGCGTCGCCTCTCCACGGTGGTCCTCTTTGCGCCAGATCGCACGACGCCGCACTGATCCCATTCCCCTCTTCGTATGCCCTGTTGTGAAGGTAAGACTTGTTTATCCTCATTTCAAGTTGGTGATATGTGATGCATGCGTCCAAGTTGAGAATATGCAACAGAAATTGCTAACATGTATAGTCAATCTATGATAAAGAGAAGCTTTCTGATAAGACTGGTTGAATTGCCTAGCGGTTTGGATCCCATGTGACAGTAGATCATTAGCTCTTGTTGCTATTGTTCAAGTACATTAAGGCTAACTTAAATGGCCAACATGGATAATTTCATTTGGTTGGCTCGGTGTACAGCTTGCCGGATGCAGTGATCGGTTCAGTATAGTGTCTAACATCAGTTTTTTTACTCTGTTATAAAACCTTAAATGGAATTTTAGTGAAGAATGCCAGGTCCCATAACCAACACTACCATCTTTCAGCTAATCTTTCAGCAAAACTAGTTCCAGGACACAACGGGTTCAGCTGAATAGTCATATATGTTTACCCATGATAATATACACATCGGCTCTTTTTTGCATTTGCTTTCAGGGCAAATTATGATTTTTTCCTTTTCTGCCATAAAATTCACTTTCAGGGACTGCTGCGAAGCCTATCATCCTCACCGTGGGAGAGAGAGAAATTGAGGAATTTTATGGACATATTCATTTGTGGCCAGCACAAATTGAGGAACCATGCTTAGTTCTATTCATTATTTTGCTTGCTCATGATTTTTCATTACTATCATAAGGTCATTATCATTACAGCTGTTATATTACATGCCGACTGTACCATGTAATGAATAGTGCTCCCGTAGACCCTTTGTCCTGTAAGATGTACACTCCCCTGAATTTGTTAGCTGTAGCATGTGACAATCCAATTATTGTGGACTGTGTAAAGAAGAAGCATTACAAGCTTTTACTAAATAATTACTTTAGGAAAAAAAGAATAACTTTTTCTGTGTTGTTTCAGTGTACTATTGTGAACTGTGATTTCTAGGAGCTAACTGGGAGGCTTCTGATTTTTAATTGTTTAGGTTTGGATATCATGAAAGGTCCCATATTGGAGATTACTTGTATATATCATACAGTAAACTTACCAAATGAACTGAGGTATTTAAGCTGCTCCTTTGCAGTTTATTTTTATACGGGTGTGCAATCTGTGACTTTAACCACCAGGCAATGCTTGCTCATAGCAAAGAAGTTAAAATTTACTAAATAAGGCTACAAATCTGATCAGGACTATCAGAATGTTGAGTTAATTCATTCTTAGTACTTTCAATTAACCATGCATTATTTATCAATATTTAAAGATCGTATAAAACCTCTCCTGTTCTTGCCATTTTTCAGTATCTTTATCAATATTGTGTTTTTCTATGCGTGATATAAAATTTGAAGTATCCTGTACATTTATCCCCTCACCAGTGCTAGGAAATTTTGGGTTCTACATTCTTTAGTTTCATACTAAACTATATATGCATATCAGCTATCACTCTTTGTTTCTTATGTCTTGGACAATAAATAAGCTCAGGGCCTTATCATTTGTATGGCAATTTTTTTGTGGTATGGCAGGTTGATATGAGAAGCTCATAAGAAAGGCACAAGCTTTGTCCTCATTAAGGTGTGTTTATATGATAAATATTGTTCCCGTTGCTGGATCACTAAACTTCAACAAACCATGTTTATTTTGGTCATAGATTCAGAAAAGAAAATGAGTTTGAATGAATATTGTTTACTTAAATTGCTCCTAAGTTGGTTCAACCTTCTCAAAAAAGATGCGAGGCAATGACTCCAGTTTTTTAGTTCTGTATACAGTATGTATTTGTCACCCTAGGAATTATTTGAGGGGCAATATTTTTATGAATCTTAAAGATTGAATTTCAATCCATCTGCCCTGGCTTGAAGGTAAACATGATTTTATTTTAAGATTGCATTTTAGTTTACACTAGATGTACTACTGTAGCTAGGTCTGTTGTTTTCATTTGTGAAACTCAATTGGTGTAACTGCTGTAATTTAACTGCAGATCTCAAAACCATGTATACCACAATTGGTGCTATTAAGTACTTCTGCATCAATATTGATTATTGTTTGTTTTTTATACAATACAACTCTGTTAATTAGTGTGGAATCACTTCACCCATATCCTTTTGGGATTTATTGGGATCAATTGTTTCCAGAGTGTGCAAGGGCTATGTATGGTGCTGGTATATTTCACACCCCATGATAATTTGCCTATACTTCCATGAACATCGGAAGTGTGTCATGCAAGGCCATATTGGTGATAATTTGAGGGTGCTATATGCTTTTCTTTTCTTTTCTTTTTCTTTTTTTGCAAATCATTTGAGAACTGCTTTTACCACAATATATATGATGTACTTTCATTAACAATGTAAAGATATTATTCATCAAATATAAAGATATTGATGTGGTCCTACTCAATGAATTTCTAATGTTTCTCTAACTCTTTTTTTGTATGGAAATAATAATGACGCTTGGTTTCTTCTCCGTTGCAATGATTTATTTCTTGCCAACATAGATTCTATGTGCATTATTGTAAACTGGTGCTTATTTTTCATTTTCAACATCAATGAAAATTTATAATGAAGTTTGATTTCTCTCTAAAATAGAAATGGACTGTCATGTGTGCATATTGAGTCCACACTGTAGAATGTTAGACTTAATCAAGGTTTTGTACCTCTATCTGTGAGATTGGCCTTATGCTCTAGAGATAATTTGTTTCCTGTGTTTCAACAGTAATTCACTAGGTTTATCCCTTGATGAACACAATTTCTATGTATTATGAATATCAGGAGGGGAAATTTTGGACCAGACATTTGAAGTTGATTGCTCCTTTGAAGAATCATGCTACAAAGCTAGGCAATCAGGGGTTCCAGAAGACGCACTCCAAATGGTCTTCTTTTACTTGTTTTAAGATCACTTATGAACTTAGTTTAATGCTCACTTTCAAATTTATGTGAGGCCTTGTCAATATGTATATCGAAAGTCTGAACACGCTAGAGAATATAATTGTCGATGCATTCTTTTCTTATATGTTTGTTTTTAGGCTGCAATGGAAGTATTGACTGTCATATACTTGTTGAATTAATTGATATTTACAATTTCTGTTGGCCATATACTTACAGAGTGCTAGGCTATGTTTACAATTTCTGTTGGCCATATACTTACAGAGTGCTAGGCTATGGCAGCGGCATGGCAAATACCTGGCTGCAACTTCACTGGCTTTTTTTTATCGGCAAATGCATTTCTGATTTTTCCAGGTCGTAATTTGTTCCAGACATAAAATTAAATTGTGCTTCCAATGTTTTCTGTCCTCATTATTGCTTTCGAAACAAAAATGAGGCCAATTGTAGAAAATGCATTGTGGTGAAAGTTGTGGCTAGGAAAAATGGCTGCTGGGCTAATTGTACCGAGTTACCTATTAATGTTAGTTGGATGCACCAATGATATGTAGCTCTGATCATGTTTTTTATCCATCATGATCAATGAAGATTTTCATTTATTGAGGTTATGTCGATATGCCACCTCCTGTTTACTTAGATCATCCTTTTAGATTTATACCGATTTTTCATGATTACATATCATTGGCCATGTTTGGTGTTGAAAATTTACCAGTTTTATAGTTTTGCAGGAAAATCTGTAGGAAGCTGGAAACAACAGTGCAAGCCTGGTTTTCTGTCGATTGTTGCTCTATGTGGTAAGCAACGTTCATGGTGTTTTTATAGCTCATGATGTAATTTATGAATGATTAGTACTTTCTCTGCTGCATATTTTGTCAAAATATATGTCATTAGATTGGTTTCCAGCGAAATAAGGTTGTGTGATCAATGTAGATAAATTTGAAGTGTCGAATCTTTTCTGAAGTGAACAGTCCATGTTGCAGCCTTCAGTGATCCAAACTTCTAAATCAGTGAGTTTCAGCTCTCTTTTACTTCTGAGCATGATGAAGGGTAGGTTGGATTCTTAACAATTGATTGTCTTGTACCAAATCATGTAATTTTTTATGTCTCTGGTTTTACAACCACCTCTCCATCACCTTAAAAAATGTTGGTTAGGAATCAAATGATCTTCAAAATCAACTTTTCTAGAGTAACTTGGGAGTTTAAAAAAAGTGTAAAGTGCACAGGCAGTCCTTAAACTTGTAGAGGTGTGTCATCTAAGTCCCTAAACTCTCAAAATGTAGATCCAACTCCCAGAACTTGTCAAAGTGTGCCATATAGGTCCCAAATCGCCACAACTCCTCCAAAATCCTATGTGGCGCTGATGTGGCATGCCACACGGATGTGACGTGGCGTTTAAAAATTTTCCTTTTCCTTTTTTTTCTCTTTTCTTCTTCTCTTTTTTTTTCTTTTCTTCTCTTCTCTTTTCTCTGTGACCTGAGCAACCCGTGTAGTGGTGGCCTATATTGAGAGCAAAAGAGAAATGAAAAGAAATAGCTGCAGTGAGAGCAAGAAAAGGAGAAGAAAGGAAAAAAAAGAGAATAAAAAAGGGAAATGAAAAATTTTTAAGTGGGTCTCATTTGTCATTCAATATTATGCCATGTCATGTCCGTGTGGCATGCCACATCAGTGCCATGTAGGATCCTGGAGGAGCTGTGACGATTTGAGACCTAGATGACACACTTTGACAAGTTCTAGGACCCGGATCTGTATTTTGAGGACCTAGATAACACATCCCTACAAGTTTAAGGACCGGCCGTGTATTTTACTCTTTTAAAAACAATTGAATCAATGTTCCTATCTTTGGAGGCTAGAAAAGGAGAAAACATGATTATTGACCCTGTAAACTATGGTCTCCCACTACTGTTGTATGTGGTTTTATTTTTCAAAGAATCCTTACGCTTTGATTTCTCAAGTGAAACTGATCATGCAATGGGTTTTATGAATTAGGAAGTCTTGTATTAAATCAATATACTTTGAGCAACAAGTATAATTAGTTGTTTGATTCTCAACATAATTCTATTTTTCTGTCTATCACCATTGTTTTATGAAATATCACCGTAGCGTTAGCATGTTCATATTACTAGTATAGTAAGTCAATTAGTGATTAGTAGGCATATACTCTATGTTTCATATTATAAGTTGTTTTGACTAATCAAACTTTAAGTTTAATCAAGTTAGCATAGCATTTTAAATACAAAACAAATATGTTATCAATAAACTTGGTTAAGTTTGACTACGGAAAAAGTCAAAATGAATTAACAAAATATACCCAAATCATTCCTAACCGTTGGATCCTCTCATCTAACGACCTACATTGTGAGTTGGATTAGCAGATGGATTAGTAGTAGGATTAGTGAAACCAATGGACAACCTCCCTGCTTTGAGTGCCCCATGCCTCCACTTCGTCGCCGCTTGAACCACCCCTCTTCCTTCCCATGTGGCTCGTCGCCACTGCCATCCCCTATCCAATGCCGTCGTCGGCTCGCCAACAGGCCCGTCACCGTGCGCCTTAGCCCAGCACCGTCACCTCGTCCCGTGTCGCCGCCTCCCCTCAACACAGTGCGCTATGGCCGCTACACATCAACTCCGCTCGACATCGCCGCCTGCCCACCGCTGTCGGTGCTGTCGATCTGTTGTCGTCCTCAACTCTGCATCTTCGCCATAAGGAACGCAGTGAGCATGGGTTGAGGGCCGAACGCGACCCTAGGGCGAGCAAAGCGGGACTAGGTAGCAGGTCGCAGCGTCGTCACCATAAGAGGAGGAAGAGATGAAATCTTATAAAATGATCCATTGTCTTCCGTTTATCCCCATCCATCTATCACTACAGATGCAAAGGATGGGGATAGCGATGGTTTCTTGTGGACAAAGGGGAGAGATGGTAGCGGCAATAGCGGTGGTTTCCTGCGGACAAAGGGAGAGATATGGTAGCAACAACGGTTGGCAGCACGAGCTTGAGTCGCCTGACAGTTGTTGTAAGTAACTGATTTGCCAAGGCTTTGAAATTTTTTCAGGTCTTCACATCCCTTGCCAACTCCTATGTGGTTGCTCCTACCGTCTGCTAAAAAAAATGAGTTCAATGCTCTTGTTTTGCTTGGTAGGGACGATTTGTTGTCCCGCTGCAGCACCAAAAACCACTAATGCGTTCTTCCTCTTCCTTGTTCTCTTTGTATCCTTGTTGCTGCTGCTGCTGCTATTATGTTACTGCCACCGCATTGCTCTTTTTGATTTGCTTCTGCTCTGTGCTGACCTCATGATGTATGTGATGCCGTGTACTGCTGCTATGGCTAGAGAATAGAAGGACACAAAGAGAACAAGGAACGAGGTTTTTGGTGCTCAAGAACTGCTCGATGAAATGTCTCTTGAGGTACTACTAAAGTTTGAATACATATTGAATTATCTTTTTAGTACTTTTACATGCGGAAACCTTCTTCCTTGTTTTTGTTATTATACTTTCAGTGGAAAGTAATTTATATTTAACAAATATTTCAATGACTCATCCATGCCAATCAACTAAATCAATAAGAACATGCTTAGTTTATTCCCATTAGGGGGTTGTATAAAAAATACAAAACAAAATAGATGTTTGGTGCTTGTACTTACTTGATCTGGCTTTTGGTGTGCTCCTAAGCAAGTCTGTCAACTTTTTTGCCTGTGGACATATTGTAGGGGCTCATCCCAAGTATTTGTCTCTTCTATCGATTGACATGTAGTGATTTAGTGCCTTCCTCTGGATTGTGCACACAAGAACTGTTGGCCAGGTTAGTCAAGGCTGTTTAGTGTTGTTAAGATTATCATGAATACATACTCATCCTTATTATAAACACCTCTCCCCATTATCTCTCTCTCCGCATGAGGGATGAGCTGCTATATAGTCACAATTGCTTTTTATCACCATCTCACATGTTTGTTTATGTTTTTTTTATTACACCATGTTTCATTTATTAGCTTGATCACTATTTCTCCTTATATACTTTAGTTCACTGAAAGTATTTTCAGGGAATACGGCAAAGAATTTATGGATCATTGTATTAAGAGAAATTAAGTTCAAGAGAGAAAACAAAAGGTGTTGGCCTAACTCTTGTTGGTTCAGGTGTGACCAAATCGACTACCAAAAAAACTACAAAATAAGCTTGGGCAGAAAACCTGCATCCATTGGCATCAGGCTAAAAAGAGGAGCACACAAAAACTTCAGTCCCTCCACTCCAAACTTCTCTTGGCTCATCTCTATCCGAATCTTGATATGAATACTTCATTTGCCACCTTTTTTTCCATTTGTATTCACCATCTCAGTTCATGTTCTATCCTTTTAGCCTTTTTCCCATCATTTGCATTCTCCAACGCATTTGTCAATACTGGAACCCTTTTCATTACAAGAATTCCAAATTTATTCAACTACATTTTGTAAATCCTCTCAAGAATTAGTTGATTTCAAAGTTAAACATAGAGGATTTCCACTTAATGCCCGTTATATCATGTTGGATCTGTGCTAGCGGGGTTTGTTGGAGTTCTTAGCGTTGTAAAGGCACTAGACATGTTATGGATCCTCGGATCCCGATTTCCTCATGGCGAGAAGTAGGAGGATTTATAAAACTATACATAGTACTATATACACACACGTATTTCTCATGTTGAGGATTAGGATGGTATATGTACACAGTCGTACTATAATGTGCACGTCTACATCTGATTGTGTTAGGACTATGTACACATCTACGTCTCGTGCTGAGGATTGCATTTCATACTAAGTTTGATATCTTACACTGCAAATGATAATGCATTTTTTATATTTATTAGTGTAAGTTTATTTTCAGGTGTGATATCTGTTAATTCTTATTTTGGATGATTCATTTTTGTCATCATGTTATCTATTTTCTTTCAAGTGATATCTTTTAACTCAAAGTGTTGTAATTAACCAAAATAAATGGTAAATTGGTTATCTCATCCTAATATTTTAAATGTTTGATCAATTTCTTCAAATATTGATGTTTATTTCTGTAGGTTCCCCCTCCACTTTAGCTTAAGCTCCATTAGTGATGATGAGCAACCCAAAATCATGGAGATCAACTATTTCTTCTATAAGGTACCCTTTGTTCTATGAGCTTAAGGGGGCATGTGCCCCCATTGCCCCTTGTGGGCTTCGCTCCGTTGCATCATTGCATTGACGGTGCAAAAGGGCAAGATAGAAAAGGCGCTACTAGTCGCGGTTGGTCGCGATGTGCTCATCTACAAAGAATCGTGCGTAGGTATGTCTTGGTGTATATGCTTACCGGCCTTACGGAGATATGTCTTGGTGAATATGTGGTTTGCGATGCTTTGGGGTTGCTGGAGTTGCTCTACGGAGATGTCTCGGTGGATATTTTGTTTGAGGTGCTTTGGGGTTCCTGGAGTTGCTCCTCCAATTAGCACACCGGTTCTTTTGTGCCCTCCTCCAATTAGCACACCAGTTCCTTTGTGTCGTGAGACACATTATCCACTACCCTGCACATCATGATGTGCTCATCCACAAGTGGTAAATTGGTTATCTCATCCTAATATTTTTAAATGTTTGATCAGTTTATTCAAATATTGATGTTTATTTCTATAGGTTCCCCCTCCACTTTAGCTTAAGCTCCATTGGTGACGATGAGCAACCCACAACCCACAACTATTTATTTTATAAGGTACCCTTTGTTCTATGAGCTTCGCTTGTGGGCTTCGCTCCATTGCATCATTGCATCGACGGTGCAGAGAGGGCAAGATAGAAGAGGCGCTACTAGTCGCGGTTGGTCGCGATGTGCTCGTCTACAAAGAATCGTGCGTAGGTATGTTTTGGTGGATATGCTTACCGATCTTACGGAGATATGTCTTGGTGAATATGTGGTTTGCGGTGCTTTGGGGTTGTTGGAGTTGCTCTTACGGAGATGTGTCGGTGAATATATGGTTTGAGGTGCTTTGGGGTTCCTGGTGATGCTCCTCCAATTAGCACACCAGTTCTTTTGTGTCGTGAGACAGCTATCCACTACCCTGCACATCATGATGTGCTTGTCTACAAATGGTAAATTGGCTATCTTATCCTAATATTTTAAATGTTTGATCAATTTATTCAAATATTGATATTTATTTCTGTAGGTTCCCCTCCACTTTAGCTTAATCTCCATTGGTGACGATGAGCAACCCACAACCATAGAGATCAACTATTTCTTCTATAAGGTACCCTTTGTTCTATGAGCTTAAGGGGGCATGTGCCCCCTTTGCCCCTTGTGGGCTTCACTCTGATGAGGACATCACTTCGTCGGATACGCTCATAACTTCACACACTCCAATGATAATTCCAAGTCCAAGTCCAGTTCGGCCTCCGGAGACAGCACTGAGTTCAAACGGACCTAGCGCCTTCATGCCAACTCCGATTTGGGTAATCTTGGACTTTGTGGAAAGCTTATCTCGCTACCTTTCAAACGCATATGGTCTCATGTCCAAATTCATCTCGAGTCAACGGGAATCGCCAAAACAAGACAGTGCTGTTGCTGAAACCGAACTTGTGCCTTGGGCCTTGTAATAGACTAGGCCCATCTCGGAAGTGTCACCCTCCACCTCCACGAATTAGCACTGAACCCTAGCTTTATTTTCCTCTATAAATAGCTTTGTACATCCTCAAAAACATTTGGGTTTTGTTTAGTTGAATTTTGCCAAGTGCTATTCACCTTGTCTCTAGTCCTCGCTCGATTAGTCGGCGACTATTGATTCAGAGCCCCCAATAGTTGGTGTGTTGATTTGCCGGGTCGATTAGATCTACCACTTCAATCGCAACTATTCCTTTGTGCTTAATTCCCTATTCGCAATATTTAGATTGCATCTTATCTTGTTCTTGCAGTGTTCTCTCGTTTGCATTGCAGGGATCATCAACCGCGCGTCACGGT
Organism: Oryza meridionalis; assembly: GCA_000338895.3. NCBI lineage: Eukaryota > Viridiplantae > Streptophyta > Magnoliopsida > Poales > Poaceae > Oryza > Oryza meridionalis. The sequence continues at coordinate 34,025,825 of CM002526.2, read as the reverse complement.
TGGTACGACATCGTTTGTGGTGTAGCGATTACACGGCGTCCTGGACTTGTTCTGGTTGGTAGCCACGTCGCAAACGTCGCACTCGATCAAAGCGAGAGTTATCCCCCTCACCAGAAGATCGGGCCACGAGAGAGAGCGTCATCAGTTGGTATCAGAGCTTTAGTTGCCTGGTGAGAATTTTAGTTTTGTAATTTTTTTCTATCGTCTACCATACAACCGCAATATTTTTTTCCTATCACCAAACATTAGTTTTGAGCCACGCAATTTCATTCAGTTTTTGCTTTATTGAGTTTTGATCCACTGTCGAGTCAAGTGCTGGTTTAAGCCCTAGATTAGTCTTGGATTTAGTTTGCAAGTGTGGGTTGCATGTTGCTCTAGCGTTGTTTCAGAAAGTCGCGCAGTTCCGCCGCCATAGAGAAAGTTGCGCAGTAGATTGATTAGTAACAGATTGGTTTGAGAGCTGAGGTTTTGTTTCATTGAGATTTTTTTGGGTTGCATGTGTCAGATAATTAGGGAAAATCTGCTTCCTTTTGTTTCTTCTTTGATTTTCTCGTGCAACCAAGTGACGCCGAAAAAAAAATAGAACAGAATCTGCTGTCCTACTTGATTGCGCATGCATGCATGCATGAGTACTTGTGTAATTTCCATCGTCTCTTCCTGATTCCATGTGCATGCAAATCTCGGCCTCCTAGTTTGTTGGGTGTACACATGCATAGAATTTCCTTGTGCAGATTAATTCCTCGGTGCACACGCATGTTATCTAATTCGATTGATAGCTGCCATTTGTGAAATAGAAAAGTAAAAAAAAAAGAAAAATAGAGAAAAGGCAGAAGGTGCAAAAAAAAAAGAAAAAAAAGAAGAAGCAAAAGAGCCGCACCAAAAAAAAATCAGAAAAAAAAAGAGAAGAAAAAAAATCAGAAAAAAAAAGAAAGGGTGGAAATTTTTTTTTTTAAAATTGTGGATTTCTTGGAGAGAGTTGGTTGACATAGCGAGTTGTTTTGGTCCGAGTGTGATCATTTGCTTGCTTGAGCTAGGATTGAGTCTAGGCTAGGCCAGCAATTTTGACTAATACTTTGGATTATTATTCAATTTCGCATATCTGTTTGATTTTTGCTATTCCTTGTGATATAGTTAAGCCTACCAAGATCCACATACTACTAACCTTTACAGGTCCGGCTTTGCAATCGCTCCACTCATCAAGCGTGTCATTGTGCCACGAACCAGCCATGGTGATTGACCTGATTTGCATTCTTTGAGAACATTATAAGAATTTGGTATATGCTTGAGTGTTGAGTGCCTTCAAAAGCTCCACATATATATAGATTGTTAGGAACTGACACTTTCTTGTGAGTTTCTTTTGCTTGCTAACGATGTCAGGTACAAGTTCCGACGAACCAACACTGGAGAATCTAGCACATAAACTGAAGGGCATGGAAAATTGGTATGAAGAGCTGATGCGTAATAGTAAATCATACAAGGAAAGCACAGATAAACATTTAAAAACTTTAAGTGAAAGCCTGGTGAAAGTAGTGGATCAAATTGAGCAAATGAATCGATCACATAAACAATTAACTGAAAACATTCAGAATATAAATATTGGACATGAAAATATTGTGCGACGCATTGGTTTACTTGAGGCTGCAGGTGAAGAAGGTGCAGGTGCCACTGCTCATCGACACCAAAGATATGACGATGAAGACGAAGAGCAATCTGTTGCTGATGATGAGGAGGAAGACGAGAGTGTTGGAAATAGAAGACGACGTCGAATTAGGGATAAAGATGATCCTTTATCTAAGGTAAAATTTACTATGCCTTCTTTTGATGGTAAGTTTGAACCTTCTGTTTATCTAGACTGGGAGCTAGCTGTTGAGCAAAAATTCTCTTGCTATGATTTTCCTGATAATAAGAAAGTTAAAGCTGCCAGTAGTGAATTTACCTCCTTTGCATCTCTATGGTGGAATGATATATGTGGTCGAGGACTTAGACCTAGAACCTGGGATGATATGAAACGTACAATGAGGTCTAGATTTGTTCCTTCTTACTATGCTCGTGACATGTTAAATAAACTGCAACTTTTAAGACAAGGTTCCAATTCTGTAGAAACATACTATCAAGAGATGATGATTGCTTTGTCACGATGTAATTTGCAAGAAACTGAGGATGCTAGAAATATTCTATGGAGGTCTTAATAGAGAGATTCGGGATATTCTTGAATATAAAGAATACAATACCATGAATAGATTATTCCATTTTGCTTGCAAAGCTGAAAGAGAAGTGCAGGGACGCAACAAGCATAGGAGTTCTCTTGCAGGTGCTACTTCCACACGACAGTCAACACCACGTCAATCTACTACTGCTGTTCGTCCACCTACCTCCACGTCATCCCATGCTCAAGAAACAAGCAAAAACGCTTCAGTTCAGACTCCAGCCAAGAGTGCAACTTCAGTAGATTCCACTGGACGTACACGTGATATTACATGTCATAGGTGCCATGGCATTGGACACATTGCCCGCGACTGTCCAAATCGGCGAGCTCTATTTGTGAATGCTGATGGTGAGTATACTTCTGCTAGTGATTGTGATGATGAATATGCTTTAGCTGCTACTGACCACGCAGGAGGACAAGATAATGATGACATCGAGGAAGTCCATTTGCATCCAGAGTCGCTAGATCAGTATCCTAGCCTAATTGTCAAGCTAGCACTTAGTGCTAAAGAGAAGTGTGAAGAGCAAAACCAACGTCACAATTTGTTCCAAAGCAAAGTTCTTGTGAAAGGCCATACCGTCAAAATGATTATTGATAGCGGGAGTTGCAATAATTTAGCAAGTGAAGAGATGGTGACTACCCATCCACATCCACATCCGTATCATATTCAGTGGTTTAATACATGTGGTAAGATGAAGGTAACCCGCTTGGTTAAAATACCTTTTTCTATAGACTCCTACCGTGATCAAATTGAATGTGATGTTGTGCATATGTAAGCTTGTTCTGTTATTTTGGGGCGACCATGGCAATATGATAGAGAAGTTGTGTTTGATGGTAGGACTAATACATATAAATTTATGTTCGATGGTAAAAGAGTTGTTTTGCATTCTATGACTCCAGCCGCTGCTTTGAAAGATGATCTTGCAAGACTTCAATGTGAAAAGAAAGCGAAAAGTGAAAATCAAATTATTGCTAAACAATCTGCTCCAACTAGTAAAATAGAACCAAGTACCACAAAGAATGAAATTAAGTTGAAGGGTGCTTTGTTGGCTTCTAAATATAATATTTGTGCACTAGATGAGCCAGATTCTTGTTGCTATGCTCTATTTTGTCAAGATTCTATACTCACATTGGCTACTGCTCCTAGTACTTTATATTCTTTGCCACCCGCTATTACTAACCTTTTGCAGGAATATGAGGATGTTTTTCACGATGAGATACCTCCAAGGATGGCCAATGGACGATAGAGTGCACACAATCAAGAAGATGGGATTGAGTCGAGGACGACTCCAATTCAAGAGGGGGAGGATGATGAGGACATCACTTCGTCGGATACGCTCATAACTTCACACACTCCAATGATAATTCCAAGTCCAAGTCCAGTTCGGCCTCCGGAGACAGCACTGACTTCAAACGGACCTAGCGCCTTCATGCCAACTCCGATTTGGGTAATCTTGGACTTTGTGGAAAGCTTATCTCGCTACCTTTCAAACGCATCTGGCTCATGTCCAAATTCATCTCGAGTCAACGGGAATCACCAAAACAAGACAGTGCTGTTGCTGAAACCGAACTTGGGCCTTGGGCCTTGTAATAGACTAGGCCCATCTCGGAAGTGTCACCCTCCACCTCCACGAATTAGCACTGAACCCTAGCTTTATTTTCCTCTATAAATAGCTTTGTACATCCTCAAAAACATTTGGGTTTTGTTTAGTTGAATTTTGCCAAGTGCCATTCACCTTGTCTCTAGTCCTCGCTCGATTAGTCGGCGACTATAGATTCAGAGCTCCCAATAGTTGGTGTGTTGATTTGCCGGGTCGATTAGATCTACCACTTCAATCGCAACTATTCCTTTGTGCTTAATTCCCTATTCGCAATATTTAGATTGCATCTTATCTTGTTCTTGCAGTGTTCTCTCGTTTGCATTGCAGGGATCATCAACCGCGCGTCACGGTTGGTACGACATCGTTTGTGGTGTAGCGATTGCACGGCGTCCTGGACTTGTTCTGGTTGGTAGCCATGTCGCAAACGTCGCACTCGATCAAAGCGAGAGTTATCCCCCTCACCAGAAGATCGGGCCACGAGAGAGAGCGTCATCACACTCCGTTGCATCATTGCATCGATGGTGCGGAGAGGGCAAGATAGAAGAGGCGCTACTAGTCGCGGTTGATTGCGATGTGCTCGTCTATAAAGAATTGTGCGTAGGTATGTCTTGGTGGATATGCTTTCCGACCTTACGGAGATATGTCTTGGTGTATATGTGGTTTGCGGTGCTTTGGAGTTGCAGGAGTTGCTCTTACGGAGATTGTCTCGGTGAATATGTGGTTTGAGGTGCTTTGGGGTTCCTGGAGTTGCTCCTCCAATTAGCACACCAGTTCTTCCGTGTCCTCCAATTTCCACTCAAGTTCTTGTGTCGTGAGACACATATCCACTACCCTGCACATCATGATGGGACATATCCACTACCCTGCACATCATATGATGGGACATATCCACTACCCTGTACATCATGAGGTACTGCTAGTGGGCGGGTGGTCGCTTCCCCCTCTTCCTAGCTATCACCCGTCCCTCCCCCTTATACACCCTTTTTCTCCCCCTTTCTCCTCCCCTTCTCTTCCTACTACAGTACACCATAAAATTTAAAAAAATAAAAAAAACAAAGTTGAAAAAAATTATGCATAGAAATACTATATATAGAAAATTTAAATTCAAATTCAAATTTGAAACGGGTATGTAAACTTTTGACTTATAAACTTTGGGTCTATAAACTTTAGGTGTATAAACTTTAAATGTATAGAAATACTATATACATATATATATATATATAAGATATTTGAATTCAAATTCAAATTTGAATCGGATATAATTCGAATTCAAATTTGAATCGGGTATGTAAACTTTTGACTTATAAACTTTGGGTCTATAAACTTTAGGTGTATAAACTTTAGATGTATAGAAATCCTATATATAAAAAATATTTGAATTCAAATTCAAATTTGAATTGGGTATATAAACTTTTGACTTATAAACTTTGGGTTTATACTTTAGGTGTATAAACTTTAGATGTACAGAAATAGTATATATAAAAAATATTTGAATTCAAATTCAAATTTGAATCGGATATATAAACTTTGGGTCTCTAAACTTTAGTTGTGTAAAGTTGAGGTGTACAAACTTTATGTGCATAACTTTACTAAAAAGGGAAAGTAATGTGGTGTGAAAAAAGGAAACCACGTAGAGAAGAGGGAGAGGGGGAGGGGCGCCACGGGCGATCGCTAGGGGCGATCGATCGCCCGTTAGCCATCTCGCATCATGATGTGCTCGTCTACAAATGTTAAATTGGCTATCTCATCCTAATATTTTAAATGTTTGATCAATTTATTCAAATATTGATGTTTATTTCTATAGGTTTCCCTCCACCTTAGCTTAAGCTCCATTGGTGACAATGAGCAACCCCCAACCATGGAGATCAACTATTTATTCTATAAGGTACCCTTTGTTCTATGAGCTCATGCCCCCATTGCCCCTTGTGGGCTTCGCTCTGTTGCATCATTGCATCGACGGTGCGGAGAGGGCAAGATAGAAGAGGCGCTACTAGTCGTGGTTGGTCATGATGTGCTCGTCTACAAAGAATCGTGCGTAGGTATGTTTTAGTGGATATGCTTACCGACCTTACGGAAATATGTCTTGGTGAATATGTGGTTTGCGGTGCTTTGGGGTTGCTAGAGTTGCTCTTAGGGAGATGTCTCGGTGGATATGTGGTTTGAGGTGCTTAGGGTTCCTGCAGTTGCTCCTCCAATTAGCACACCAGTTCTTTTGTGTTATGATCAACATGATATGTTCACTGGCTCAAATAATCTCCTTGTACTTTATAATTTCCTGATTAATATGCATAGAGCATGACAATAATCAATAAATTCTACTCTCTCAGTTTCAAAGTACAAGTATTAATAGTTTGTTTAGCAAAAATTGAGAATAAAATGAAATACTTTCAATGTCTTTTCCTCAGATCCCTCCCAATCAATGATGGACCAAAATAAGCCGGGCAATGAATGGAGTAGTAAAGCACTACTAACATTTTTCTACTTTCCTCGTTATGTAGTACGAGCAAATACATTTTTAAACAACAGTGGATGAGGGTACTTGGCTTTGGAATAGTGTCATGGAAATTATTTATAAAACTGAATATATTTTTGGAAATGGATAGAGTTAATTAATGTTTTGTTTATATGGGCCTCAATGCTGGCCATGCAAATGAGGTCTTACAACTCACTTCCCCTCAAACGTCCCCTAATTTGATTAAGTTATATCTATGTTCGTGTAGGTGCTCATGTGTTACACGTGAGGTAGGGCGAATTACAGCATGATCTTTGCATCAGCGTGGTTGAGTGCACACGGTTCCTAGTTGGATCTGTGCTAGTGGTGTTTGGAGTTCTTAGCGTTGTCAAGGCACTAGCATGTTATGGATCCTCGGATCCCGATTTCCTCGTGCCGAGAAGTAGGATCTATAAAACTATACATAGTATTATATATACACGTATTTCTCGTGTTGAGGATTAGGATGGTATATTTACTCTACATCTGATTGTGTTAGGACTATGTACACATCTACGTCTCGTGCTAAGGATTGCATTTCATATTAAGTTTGATATCCTTATAATGCAAATGATAATATATTTTTTATATTTATTTGTGTAAGTTTATTTTCAGGTGTCATATCTGTTAATTCTTATTTTGGATGATTCATTTTTGTCATCCTGTTATCTATTTTCTTTCAAGTGATATTTGTTAGCTCAAAGTGTTAATTAACCAAAATAAATGGTAAATGAGTTATCTTATCCTAATATTTTAAATGTTTGATCAATTTATTCAAATATTAATGTTTATTTTTATAGGTTCCTCCTCCACTTTAGCTTAAGCTCCATTGGTAACGACGAGCAACCTACAACCATGGAGATCAACTATTTATATAAGGTACCCTTTGTTCTATGAGCATAGGAGGGCATGTGCCCCCATTGCCCCCTTGTGGGCTTCTCTCCGTTGCAACATTGCAACGACGGTGCGGAGATGGCAAGATAGAGGAGGTGCTACTAGCCACGGTTGGTCGCGTTGTGCTTGTCTAGTACAGAGAGGGCAAGATAGAGGAGGCGCTATTAGCCACGGCTGGTCGCGCTATGCTTGTCTAGTGCGTAGGTGGTAGGCGCTTAGGCTGACTTATATATGGCGAGATTAGAGAAAGTAGGCGTTATTAGCCACGGTTGGTCGCGCTATGCTTGTCTAGTGCATAGGTGGTAGGCGCTTAGGCTGACTTATATATGACGAGATTAGAGAAAGTGAGATTTGATGGTTCGAATTGCAACGACGAGCAACCCAAAACCATGGAGATCAAGAGGGTGAAGATTGTCGTTCACGTGGCGAGGATGTGCTTGATGATCCTCGTCATCAGGGTAATGTTTATCACTATATCCCGGCGTCTTATGTCAAGCCTATGTCCTACAAGTTAGTGTCCGTTGGAGAGTTTGTTCCCACTTTTTCGTGGTTTTGTTCCAAGTTAATCTAGAGAGTTTGTTGTTCAGTGTTTTTGTTTACTAAAATAATTAGTTACCATGACTGATATCCTTACCGACCTTACGGATATGTCTTGACTAAGTTTATAGGCAAATATAGTAATATTTATAATACTAAATTAGTTTCATCACATCAATAATTGAATATATTTTCATAATAAATTTGTCTTGGGTTAAAAATGTTACTATTTTTCTCTACAAACTTGGTCAAAGTTAAAGCTGTTTGACATTGACGAAAGTCAAAACGTCTTATAACCTGAAACGGAGGGAGTACATTTTTAAACAACGGTGGATATTTTACTTTTTTCCTCATCATTGTAGTACAACAAATACATTTTTAAACAGCAGTGGATGAGTGTACTTGTCTTTGGAATAGTGTCAGAAATTATTTATAAAACTAACTATATCTTGGAAATGGATAGAGTTAATTAAGTTTTATTTATATGGGTCTCAATGCTTGCCATGTAAATGAGATCTTACAACACACTTCCCTCTCAAACGCTCCCTAATTTGATTAACTTGTATGTATGTTCATGCAGGTACTCGTGTTGCACGTGAGGTAGGGCTAATTGCAGCCCTGGGTGCGGAAAAGCTTATGGGCGATTGATCGCCCCTAGCGATCAGGGTGATCGACCCCTCCTCCTTAACGTGGTTTCCTTTCTTGGCATCGCATTACTATCCTATTTTAGTAAATTTAGTAAATTTATGCATCTAAAGTTTATACACCTCAAGTTTACACATCTAAAGTTTATACACCTAAAGTTTAGAGACCCAAAGTTTATAAGTCAAAAGTTTATATATCCGATTCAAATTTGAATTTGAATTCAAATATTATATATATATATATATATAGTATTTTCTATATATCTAAAGTTTATAGACCTAAAGTTTATAAGTCAAAAGTTTATATACCTAATTCAAATTTGAATTTGAATTCAAAATTTTTTTTATATATAGTATTTCTATACACATAAAGTTTAGAGACCCAAAGTTTATAAGTCAAAAGTTTATATATCCGATTAAAATTTGATTTTATATTCAAATATTTTTTTTATATATAGTATTTTCTATACATCTAAAGTTTATAGACCCAAAGTTTATAAGTCAAAAGTTTATATACCCGATTCAAATTTAAATTTTGAATTCAAATATTCGATTCAAATTTAAATTTAAATTTAAATATATTTTTATATATAGTATTTCTATACATAAATTTTTCTAACTTTTTTTTTATTTTTTAAAAAAATTTATGGTGTAGTAGGAAGAGAAGAAGGGGAGGAGAAAGGAGAAGAGGAGCCGTATAGAGGGGATGGGGGTCGATTGCCTGTAGCGATCGATCGCCCATTAGCTTCCCCCGGTTGAGTGCACACGTTTGCTAGTTGGATCTATGCTAGCGGTGTTTGTTGGAGTTCTTAGCATTGTCAAGGCACTAGGCATGCTATGGATCTTCGATGCCAATTTCCTCGTGCCGAGAAGTAGGATGATCTATAAACTATACATAGTACTATATATATACACGTATTTTTCGTCTTGAGGATTAGGATGGCATATGTACTCTACATCTGATTTTGTTAGCACTATGTACACATCTACCGTCTCGTGCTGAGGAATGCATTTCATATTAAGTTTGATTTTCTTACACTGCAAATGATAATGCATTTTTTATATTTATTAGTGTAAGTTTATTTTCAGGTGTGATATCTGTTAATTCTTATTGTGGATGATTCGTTTTTGTCATCCTGCTATCTATTTTCTTTCAAGTGATATATGTTAGCTCAAAGTGTTGTAATTAACCAAAATAAATGGTAAATTGATTATCTCATCCTAAAATTTTAAATGTTTGATCATTTTATTCAAATATTGATGTTTATTTCTATAGGTTTCCCCTCCACTTTAGCTTAAGCTCCATTGGTGACGAGGAGGAACCCACAACCATGGAGATCAACTATTTCTATAAGGTACCCTTTGTTTTATGTGCGTAGGGGGGCATGTGGGGTATTGCCTGTCGTGGACTTCGCTATTAGGCACTGTTGCAACGCCAGTGCGGGAGAGGGCGAGATAAAGGAGGCACTACTAGCTGCTGCGGATGGTCGCGCAGTGCTTGTCTACCAAGAATCGTGTATAAGTGGTATGCGTTTAAGTTGACTTATATATATGACAAAATAGAGATTAGAGAAAATAAGTGTGGTGGTTCAAATTGGTGATGACGAGCAACCCAAAACCATGGAGATCAAGAGGGTGAAGATGTAGTTCACGTGGCGAGCATCACATCGATGATCCTCGCCATCGGGTTAATGTTTATCATCTATGTCCCGATGTCTTATGTCAAGCCTCTGTCCTACAGGTTAATGTTTGTTGGAGAGTTTGTTCCCAATTTTTCATGGTTTTATTCCAAGTTAATCTGGAGAGTTTGTTCAATGTTGTTGTTTGTAAAATAATTAGTTACCATGACTGATATGCTTATCGAACTTACAGAGATATGTCTGGGTGGATACGTGGTCTGAGGTGTTTTGGGGTTGCTGGAGTTGCTCCTCCAAGAAGCACACTAGTTCTTTTGTGGCGTGGGACACATATCCAGTACCCTGCTCACCATCATGATCATTATGATATGTTCACCGGCTCAAATAATCTTCTTGAACTTTGTACTCTCCTCAATGTCCCATCGGTATATTGCAGAAAGAGACATTATCAGTAGCAAATCGTTGAACTGAGACAAACTCAGTAGCATATAGTAGATTCTCTCTTCTTTTTTACACAAGGTAGGTGTTCGTGCGTTGCCACTGGGGGAAACTGATGTGTTCCAGCAAACGAACAACGAAAATTGGTAAAATAAAAAACATCCACATTAAATATATATTATACCAACATCATTATTTCTGTTATGGTTTAGAATAATTGTAGTCATTTGGATCATACTCCCCCCGTCCCAAAAAAAGACAAACCCTGGGTTTTCGTGTCCAACGGTTTTCGTGTCCAACGTTTGACTATCCGTCTTATATGAAAATTTTTTATAATTAGTATTTTCATTGTTGTTAAATGATAAAACATGATTAATACTTTATGCATGACTTGTCTTTTTAATTTTTTTTAATATTTTTTTAAAATAAGACGGACTGTCAAACGTTGGATACGGAAACCTAGGGTTTGTCTTTTTTTGGATGGAGGGAGTATATTTGAATGGACGATATCATTCACAGAATTTAGAAATAATTATTGATCATAATTATACCTAACTTTGGAAGATAACTGAGGTATCGAAGTAAGACTTGAAAAGGCTTATACGGAATAATCTTCATGTACACATAAAGGCAATAGAGAAGCTTACATTTACATAGGATCATTCACGAATGGACCTGGAGAGTGTCTAATAAAAATATAACGCACAGGACGCTTGCAACAAAAAGGAGGAACAAACATCTATCTATACATGGGCTTGTGCTGACGTCATCTTAGGCTTGCTCCAGTGCAAGTCCTAAAATATTAGGTTTGGGCGTGTCAGTCAGTTTGATTCTATAACTGACAAGATAGATAAATTGATGAACAAAGAACCAATCAGCCAATAAGCCGATGTCGATATGGTCTTGAACAATCAGCTATATGTCCAATGTAAATTCTAACGCTTAGACAAATAATGATATAAAGATAATAGAAGAACTTAAACAATCAATCCAATTAACCGATGATAATATGATAAAGTAGATGTCCCATGATATGCGTCGAAGTTGTATTGATCGAGAGAGATTAAAATTCCATGGGTGGATACTAGTCTGTTTGAAATTCCTGGCTCTTGAGGCGCCGAAGTGACCTCTTCCACCGCGCCGCCGCCTCCGGTAACGACGATGGCCGAGACGGTGGACTTCGCGAGCGGCGACGCGGCGGAGTGGCGAGCGGCGCTGGCGGCGTACGACCGCCGGCTCGCGGCCCTGGGCAAGCCCGACCTCGTCGAGGTCGACTCCTTCTACCGCCGCGACCTCCCCGATCTCCTGCGCCGCCGCGACCCGGAGCCCTCCCTCGCCAAGCCCGAGCTGGTGCGCCTCCTCCAATGGAAGCTCTCCCGCGGCAAGTGGAGGTCGTCTCATCCCGCTCTTAGATTTTCTTTCCTGTTCCTCTTTAGTGCACTTAACTTCTGGTTCCAGGGGCTTGTGATGTTGTATCAAATCTCCCTAGAAATCGTGCCGAAATGTGGGGATGGATTGAATGATGCTAGTATCTTGCGGGTGGCGTGCTTGGCCTGATTGATCCATTGATTTAGGGACTTGTTTTCTTGGCAAATCATTACCCGACTTGGTTATTTGATGACACTCCTACACTACACTGTTATTATCAAACTCGTTCGGGGAAAAGAATCATATTGTTGCTCTGTTCTTTCGTGCAGGCCGAGACTGATGGATTTCGTCAAGGGCTTGGATGATGCAGTGGTAGAATCAGCATCGCGCAAGGCGTTCGCAGCGCTGCCTGACCTCCGCAAGGCCATCCCCGAGCTCACCGTGCTCAAGGGCGTTGGCCCTGCCACAGCATCCGCTGTTCTCGCAGCCTACGCGCCTGATGTTGCACCGTTCATGTCTGATGAGGTGAGTTTGTTGAAAATTTCTTTTGGTTGTTCTGCATTTCTGGGTGAGATGAATGCATCTTTGATGTTGTAAACATGGATGGACTGTGTTTAGGCGATGGTGGCAGCCTTAGGCAACGCGAAGGAGTACACTCTGAAGCAGTATCTTACTTTTGCTGAAAAGTTGCAAACTAAATCGAAGGTATTTGCATTTGTGATGTGTGATAAACTGTTTCTAAGATAGTTTTTTTTTCCTGATTGTGCTGATTGAAGTGTCTGTATAATAAGCCTTTGGTTAGCTAGGCAACTGCAAGTCTGAACCTAGTTAATGCTTTAGGATTGTTTTGCGGTGACTATCACTTGAGTTCAGGCAAGGGGGAAAAATTACAGTGTATTCCCTTGTGTGGAGATTTTTAGTCGATACACTTCAAATATGTGGTTTAATGCAGATAAACTGAAAGGGACTTCAAAAGATAGCTGGTTGTGTGGAGTCATTTTAGAAGAATTGATCTTAGCTGACATTTGAAATTGAAATAGAACATACCACCACATACTTTTTGTTATAATACTGTTCAAGAACTAGTGCAGAAAGATAACACCTTTTTCTTGTTTGCTGATGCTTCTCTAAATCATAACGTCCAATAGGCTCAAGGATTCCAGGCTCATAAATTTACAGAGTATGCATTACAAAAATCGTATGCCAAAATTTCAGCTGCTTGCCTTTTTATTCCAGACAGCAGCTGCAACGATAGGGTAATATACTGATAAGCTGATTAGTACTTGAACGTTATGCTTTTATATTTGCAAAATGCAAGCATGTAACGTCCGCATTGCTAGAATAACACCGAGTAAACTGCAAATTCCATATCAAAATTATAGGTTGTTGAACATTTGGACTGTTAGCTGAAGTCTGAAGATGAACACATGTGGTGCTTGATTGACATTTATTTCATATTTTTTGTTTCTCTGGTAGGAATTGAGCTCAGGAGATGAAGTTTTCACACCTTCTGATGTTGAGAGAGCGCTGTGGAGCTCAGCAGTTGCATCCAAGTCTCTTAAGGCGCCACCAGGAGATGAACTTGAGAACAAGTCAAAGACTCATGGCAAGAGAAAACGATGACTCTTGCTGCCAATGTTCTAGTTGAGCTAGGAGTTACTGATGGTAGGTCTTAGAACTTAGATTGTTCATTGTATGAAGTTAAGCAATGCTTCTGCATCTGCAAAAGGAATGTGTACTGCGTGCTCCCGATGAGCAGGTTAAACCCTTTGGAAATGTCTTCCGCTGTGAGTCTGTACATCAGTACATGGCACTGCATGAGCTGGGGGTGATGGGTGTTTTTTTCTCCACAAAATGGCATGGATACCAGATGTTGCTATGCGTGTGTTGTTCTTTGTTAGATAATTGCATCTGATCCTTTCTTCTGTGTTGCCATTCGATTTAACAGTTCATGCTGTGCAGGTGAAATTGCATTGCGCGCTTCGTATCACTGAAATAAAGATAAGATTGAGCATTCGTTCATTTTTCATCAGAGATTATTACTGAGCGTTGCATGTAGAGGATCGAAGGATCCCATTAAAGAGTGGGTTTTAACAATATGAGGATCACTGCAACAAATCAGGTACATTTTCCAAGAGAGATGAGAGAAAGGTCAATGAGACTAGAAGGTGGTCTGATTTAGTATCAAAGCATGGGAACTCATCTTCACCAACAAATTCCCAAGAGTTGGTACGGATCATCCAGGAACATGTAATTCAAAAAAAAAAAAACGGGGGAGGGGCAAAATAATCAGTTCTGACTCCTAATAGCAGCCATGGGAGAAACGACATATACATTCAAAACACTGTCGCGTTGTATTCCAGATAGAGGTTAGGCATGAATAAACATCACCTTAGAGAGGCAATTTACAGAATGAAATCTGCGATGCATGTTGAATGCCTTTGCATAGAGGCCTACGAACCCAGGTCCTACTTCATGAGTACTAGAGTACTGGTACTACATAACTAGAGTAAACATGAAGAGTGCTACAGTGTATTGCATCAATGATTTTTGCGGCATTTGGTGGAACTGGAATCGATGATGAGATGATCCCAGTGAAATATCACCTAGTGTCTCTTTGTGGCGCTTCAGCAAAGAATTGCCTCCAATTAATGTTATCTCCAGGCATCACCCCTACGTCAGATTGACCAAATAGCTCCTAATTATCCTGCAGACAGATGGCATGTTAAGCAAATTGTGGATAAAAGCTAAGCACAAGCATTAGTAGATGAATAGCAAAATAAACCGTACTTCTGCCACGGCTCAATACAAGAGACTATGGGAGCAAGGATTACACAGAAAAATATGATCCACTGGATGTATCTTCCTTTTCAGCATCTCAAATGGAAACACTGAAACTGTGAAAAGCTATTTGCGAGTTCTGTGTCACTGGGTTGTAAAGCTTGCTGAATAAGACGGATGTGGCACCAAAAGGCAATTTTAGATCTTGAAAGAGTCGTGCAAAAAATTTCTTCAACATTGTCATTTTAGTTCAAGGCATCAAGCATTGGCTGTGGCAAAACGTCAAGCAGAACAAAGAACTGCAGCTGAACAATTATCTGTTCGGTTGTGTAATAGATCACTCATGAAACTACAGTCCCATAGTAGCAGATCAGGAACGTGGAGTGTCATAGCACTAGCAGTATGGAAATAGGCACATCCTATGGTGACAGAGGCAGCTTTTACATGTAAATATGTTATGGATGCAAAAGGGAAACATTACAGGCAAAGAACAAACTGCAGATATAAGTACGTTCTAATTGTATATGTTAATTCTACACCTCAATGGCTAGAATTGATCAGTAAACAGTTATTCAATATGCAAGAATGAACAGATCACATTTTGCTTCACAATTACACATTCATTTCAGATCTAAACAGTAACTGTCAACTACATCATAATTGTTCCCATCATATGTTGGAGACTAATAATGGGTAATGGTTGCACTGGAGATTAGCCAGATATGCGCTCAGCATTCTGGTTTTTGCTGGGAGAGGACATAAATCAGACTTATGAAGTGAAGATAAAATATATGACAAGAGCACCTGATGAAGTTATTTGGTATGCAAGAACTTTCTCAATAAACATGATCCTACAAAATTGTTGTGAGAAAACTTTAACATAAGCAAATGTTGAGGCAATCCAGATTGATAGTCAGCAATAAGGCATTAGGCATGGCGTAGTAAATTTATGCAGATACGGCCCCAATACCAACTGCATTCAAGTACAGTTCCTATACATATACTGTATCTAGTAACTAAAATGAATTATCAATTACTGGGCAATGCATAAAAGTCATTACTAGACCATGAAAGATTGAGCTATTTGAACATAATAGAACATTCTGACAGCAGTAGGAAATTTCATAAAGAAAACTGAACTTGCTGAAGAGAAGTAACAGAAGGACAAAGATTTCTCTTGAGAGCTGAACATACCATGAATCACGCTAATCCTCTAGCGTTGAGATGTACTCATCTATACGCCGATGTCTCTCCCGCAGGGCTGAAAGCGCCTCTTCAGCAGCTTCATTGATCATCCTAGGGAGGTACACATTCATCCTCTGAAACCACTCCCTCAGTGTCATGGTTTCCAAGCTGCTTCTCCCAGAACTCTCCCCCTCCACCTCCACAGCCGCTCCCTCTCCTCTACCGCCGTCTTCCTCCTCAACCGCGTTGTCCGAAGCAGCATGAGCATTACTACTTGCAGTAGCCTTCCCCTTTGGAGCTCTTCGTGCCCGTCCTCTCCGCGCCACTGGCACCTCCTCCTCCTCTGATGCCTTGTCATTCTGTTCAACTTCTCCATCCATGGCTTCCACCTTATCATCTTCCTCCTCACCGTCAGTCGCCGCCATTGCCCTCGGTTGATCCTTTATCTGCTCTTCTGCCACAGCAGTGGCCCCCTCTTGCTGTTCCCCATCATCGTCATCGTCCTCAGGAACGGCCATCCTACACTTCCTTGCATTAGACCTTGTAGGTCTTCCCCGTCCCTTTCCGGCCATCTCGCTCTCCCTCTCATCCAGGCTTGTGTCCACTGCCTTGCCTCTCCTAGCAGCAGCTCTCGTCGACCTTGCCCTTGGCGGCGGTGGCGCAACGGCCGCCTCCGGCGCCGCCTTCCTCGACCTGCCGCGGCGCGTCACCACCGGGACCTCCTCCTCCTTCTCCTCTTGTTCCTCATCCTTCCCCTTCTCTTGCTCCTCCTCCTCCTCCTCCGGTTTAGGGGGCTCTGCGGCCTTCTTCCGCCCACCGCGGCGCGTCACCACCGCCGCGACCACCTCCTCCTCGCCCTCCTCGTGTTCCTCCGCTTTGGGGGGTTGCGCGGCCTTCTTCCGAGCACCGCGGCGAGTCACCACTGGAGCCTCCTCCGGCTCTGGCTCTTCCTTCTCCGCAATGGGCGGCTCAACCGCCACCGCTGCAGCGTTCTTCCGTCCGCCACGGCGGGTGACCGTAGGGGGTTTCTCCTGCTCCCCCACCACTGCGGCGGATTGGCGCGAGGAGCGCCTAGGGCCAGGGTTGGGATCCGAATCGGGCGCGATGGAGACCACGAGCATGCTGGACTCCCCGATCTTGATGACATCGCCGTCGGAGAGCGGGGAGGGGACGGTGGGCACGAGGGGGGAGCCGTTGAGGAGGGTGCCGTTGGAGGACCCCACGTCGGAGACGGCCCACCGCGAGGCCGGCGGCGGGAGGAACTCGATGGAGAGGTGGCGCTGCGACGCCCCGGCGTCGCGCACGGCGATGTCGTTGTCGGTGGCGACGCGGCCGACGCGGAGCACGGCGCCCGCCCGCCACTGCCGGGTCTCCCCACCGCGGCGGCCCTTCTTCACCTGCAGCGTCAGCACCGGCGGCGGCGCGTCGGCCATCGCCGCACCGCCCTGCAGCCGGGAGTGGGGAATCGCGGAGAGGGATGCGAAAAGGATTTCAAATTTTTCGGGGGGAATGCGAAATTGCGAAGCAGTGGTGGATGGGATATGGACTCTTCCACTGTCCCACTTCCACCTACTGTAGCAGACCCGGTTCGGTCGATCGGTTGGACCAGAAAAGATCGGACCCTACTACTAGACCGGGCCAATTGGACCGTTGAGCGACGGCCGACGGGGAGAGGAGCCCAGCAGCCGGTGCTCGTTAGAGGGTGGTCCAAAGCGTAAAATATGTAAATACTTTTTAGCTTTATATAAAATATGGAATTTAGAATAGTCCTAAGACTTCAAAGTGAAACTTTGGTTAAAAAATCTTGTCCAAATGTTAATTAGGGCTCCTTTGAAATGGAGAATAGCGGAGTGAAAGATTTTTTTTTTCCATTGGAAAATTTTCACAGGATTTTATAAGTTAGACCTCTTGTGAAACTTTTCTTCGTTAAATGTTTCCTGTGATGCAAATAAAGAGTCCATCTTTTTTTATGTTCTTGATTGGAAAAACATTCTACTTCAATTCTATTGTTTCAAAGGTAGCCTTACTCTATTTTTACATATGAGAGGGGACTACAATTAAAGTATGTGCATTTTCGTGAAGACAACAAACTACACGACAAGATGTATCCCTCCCAATTTTCAGGCAAACAGTCATTTTCTTCTTCTAGCCGACGTTTTCCGTAGGTACATGTGGTCAAAACACCCGATCTGGTTTTTGTTGGCTTAGGCAAACGAACAATAGAAAACCAAACCATGTCTCTGCGGCTCCTCGCCACCTTAGAGCAAAGAACATTACTAAAAATACAGTATTTCTTAAGGGAGGAATTCAATTACTCCCTCCTTCGTTTCAGGTTATAAGACTTTCTAGCATTGCTCACATTCATATAGATATTAATGAATCTAGACATATATATATGTTTGCATTCATTAACATATATATAAATGTGTACAATGCTAGAAAGTCTTATAATATGAAACGAATGAAGTAAGAAATACTTAAACAAATGTAACTTAAAGTAATAATATTCGTGATTCGTTGAACTACGACATATAATGAAACCATCATTCTAAAAAAACAATATATAATGAAACCATTGAAATTCAATGTCCATCAAACTTGGAAAAGAAATACTGCTACATATTTGACTGTGTACATCAACTTACCAGTTATCACAAATTGAAATTACAATGAAATATACTTATGATCACAATATAACAACTTACGAGAGAAAGTAGATCATTACAGACTACCAATTTCTCTGCACATGTAAGATTTTACAGTTCGCTCTATTTGCATATGAAAAAAAAAAGACCAATATATTTTTTGTGACATGTTTATTGATTTGTTTGGATTAGCAACTGTACAATCCAGATCCAGTGATTCCCCAAGTAAAAAATATTAAACCTCACACAGAATGATCTAGAGTAATAAGTCTAAACTATATAGAGCAAATATCAGAAGGCAAAAACTAGTCCTTGCATGAAATTATTCATCATCAAAATCATCAAAAAGGTCAGTTTTGTCAGCGTGCCTATTGGATTGATTCTGACTAGCCTGCCTCAGGCGACTCTTTTTCTGCCCTTTCTTTCTCTTTGCCTTAGGCTTCTCTTCAAGATCCCTCACCCCGCGCCTCTTATACATCTTGAAGCTAACATGTCTCTCCTCCGCCATCTTCCTCACCTTCTCGGTGATCTCAGCAGCAATCTGCCTGTTGTAGAGCTTCTTCAGTCCCTTCATCAGCTTTGCAAATGTGTCGGGCTGCGGCATCAGACCAGCCTCAAGCATGTCCAAGCAATACATGCAGGCCTCCTTGACGTGTTTCTTTGCGTACAGCGCATGAATCCAGATTGTCCATGCGCCAACATTGAGCTCACAGCCTTTGGTCATGATGCATTCCCAAACATCCTTTGCAAGCTCAAGCTTCTGATATCTGACCAATGAATTGAGGAGGTCTTTCAACACACCATACTGGGGTGCAACAAAGAGTCCCCTCCCAACCATGTCCTTGAAATAACCGCAGGCCTCAACCAGCGCGCCTTGGCCAACGAGGCCATTTACCATGATAGCAAATGTGTCAACCCCGGGACTAAGCTCACTGTTCTCCATCTCGTTCCACAATGCCACAGCCTGCTTCGTCTCCCCGAGTTTGCAGGCCAACCTGATCACCACATTGTAGATGCTGAGGTCTGGTGGGCACCTGCACTCCCTCATCCTCTCCATCAACTCCAAGCACTCCTCAAGCTGATCCTTCTTCTCGTGCGCGACGAAGAACCCGAGGTACACGCCTGCGTCCACCCGCAGACCCTCCCTTGCCATGGCGTCCAAGAACTCATATCCCTGTGATATCCTGCCAGCCTTGCAGAACGCAGTAACCAGAGTGCCATAGGTGACGGAATCCGGTGCACACCCCTTCCTGCGCATTTCCACAAACACCCGCATTGCCTCATCAACCCTCCCCCTGGCGCCGAGCCCCTGCATCAGGGTGGTGTACGACACGGCGTTCGGCGGGCAGCCACGCCGCTCCATCTCCCGGACCAGCTCGAACGCGTCCTCGAACCGCCCGTCGGCGACGAAGCCGGCGAGGAGGGTGTTGAAGACGACGACGTCCGGGGCGACCTCCGCGGCCTTCATGCGGGCGAGCACGTGCTTGGCCTCGTCGAGCTTGCCCATGCGGCACCACCCGTAGAGCAGCGCGGTGTAGTGGCGGAGAGAGAGCGGGAGCCTGGGCTGGAGCTCCTCGACGAGCTGCTCGGCGACGGCGACATGGCCGGTCTTGGCGAGGGACTCGAGGAGGGAAAGGAAGAGCGAGGGGTGGTCGTGGTCGGGGCGCGCGGAGAGGAGGGAGGTCGCGAAGGGGAGGAGGCGCGGGGGCGGGAGGCGGCGGAGGACGGGGGAGAGGAGGGACGGGGAGAGGAGCTGCGCGGGGAGCGAGGCGAGGAGGGAAGGGGACGGCGCGGAGGAGGCGCGGGAGAAGGACTTGGCGAGGAGCGCGAGGGAGGAAGGGAGCGGCCCCGGCGGCGGCAGCGACGGGGAGCACCAGTGGAAGAAGTGGAGCGCGAGCGCGGAGGCGGCGCCGCAGCGGCGGAGGACGGCGTCGAGGAGGCGCGGCGAGGTCGGGTCGAGGCCCGAGCCGGAGAGCGCGGCGGTGAGCCTCTTGGGGTCGGAGTGGTGGCGGCGGAGGAGGCGGTAGGCGAGCTCCGCGGAGGAGGCGAGGGCCGGGTCGGGCGCCGCCGCCGTGCATAGGCGGCGGCGCAGCGGATCGGAGAGGAGGCGCCGCATGGTGGGCTGGACTGTGGCAGACTGGCAGTGTGGCGCAACCGCGCAAGCCCAGAATGCTTGCCCGGTTCATTTTTCATTTTTTTTTGGTCATTTACAAATTTGCCACCAGTTTTTTCAATATTGCAAGAATGCCACTCGAATGACGGTTCTAGTGGTATTTTTATAATTTTCTAGTGGCAGTTTTATAATAACGATTTAAAATAGTGGTAAATTTACAATTGCCCCTTTTTTGTTTTTTTTTTCATTTTTCGTGGCATCAGGATTACAGGAGGGCTCGAATTCGATGAGGTACTCTCGACGTATCAGAGTATGATCATACGGAATCATTTTGAAAGTGACATGTTGGTTTATGGCTATCAGCTGTAAATCGCATTCACAATTTCAGTCCGATACTGCGATCTGATGTGCAGAATCAACAAGGTCAACTGTAACAAATCGAATTCATAAGATCGTATGCTCGTCCATGCATCATTTAACGTATAGATAGGCAGCACCGGTTTGCCCTAGACCACAGCTCTAATGCTCAACAGAGTAAGTAATAAACATTGTTTTTCTGCTATAATATTATGGGCTACATATTATTTTCTATCAGATCTTCACTTTACTTTCTACTAATAAAAAATAAACCAGCAGGTGTACACAACAAAAATGCTCACCCGCTGTCCAGATTTTGCAGCCCAAATTAGTGGCTAAGCACAAATGAGCAATTTCCTTTTGCACCTTTGTCGACAATATCCTAGTCTACATCAGGGCCGTGTGCTCCCAAAAAAAAAAAACTCGCAAATAAAAACTTGTGCTTACAGGCTATCAACAGATACAGCCGAACCTTACAGATCATCCACTTGATTGCAAGGCCTGCTGATACTGTCTTCATTGATCCTTTCAATCGTCCCAATGAGCTCCAGTGAAGCTACATATTCACATTCAACTTGCATCATTTTTTCTCTCCAGTTTTATTGCTTCGTATGATTTGACAACCTCCTTGAACCTCTCTTCTGCAGCCTCTGCACAACATAAGATGTTCATGGTATCCGTGGATACATAACAACACGATACATATATAGGACGAATCAAGAAAAAAAGGCATGGAGTTGTTAGCCACCTCTATTATCTTGATTTTGATCAGGGTGAACCTCCATTGCTTTTGTTCTAAAAGCATTCTGCAGCAAGTAAATTCCTGACGTTAGATACTCAGCTACATATCACACACAGCAAACATGGTAAATATACCAAACAACAAATTCGGTCTGCAGATCTAGAACAACAAATTCCTACTAGATTTTTGGGGCTATCTTCTCTTGAAAAAGGAAATGAGGAAATTTTCAATTTCTTTTATGAACCAGATGGTCTTTGGCCATTCCCTTTATAACCAGATCTTCCCAAAAAACCACTTAATACATTCATATACAATACGAAAGAACATAAAATATGAAATATTTGATTGTTGGAATCAAAGATCACGTAAGAATTATTGAAAAACACGGTTAGAGAGTTGTTCCATCGTAGGAAAATTGGGGACAGCACAATGCAAAATCCTCAACATCCATACAAATTAACAGGGTATGATTTCTGGATAGCTAGCTGAAGGATTTTTAGTTAGCTTGGATGTTTGATAAGTGATGTGATAAAACAAAAATAAATAATCACAGACATAATGTTTCCATTTCCTTGCTAGTAAGAAAAGGCATGGAAATTGCTATAACTCTTGAATCAGAAAGAGCAAAAGAGTTTAGCACAACAAAGGGGATGTAAAAAAGAGGTAGTTGAAAGCATAAAGAAAGCTGGAACAGGCGGTAGGCTTCCATCCAGGATCAGAAAGGAGGTAATTAAACCATCGGAGGAAATGCCACTATCATGTCAGCTGAGACAAGTTAAAACATACTACAGTACAGGTCTGGAGGAATAATAGCATGACAGACAGATATTCGAATATTCCCTCCGTACTCGTAAAGGAAGTCGTTTTGGACAGCAACACGGTCTCCAAAACATAACTTTGACTTCTTGTTTCTATAAAAATATTTATTGAAAAGTGGTATATGTATACTTTTATGAAAGTATTTTTCAAGACAAATCTATTCATATAATTTTTACATTTTCAAACTCAATAACTTGAGAGTTATTCATGATTTATATTCCCAAGGTTTGACTTAAACATTGTCCTAAACGACTTCCTTTATGAGTACAGAGGGAGTACAATACCTTGACTTCTGCGTCGGTGTATGGTGTTGTCCGTGACCTACAAAGGAGGACATGGCTTGTTAGGACAAATTGGTATATCTGTAGCACATCCTACTATTGTGAAGGTTATTCTCAAACAAAGGCAGTTGAGGGAAGGGAAAAAAATGGGGATAAAAGCATCATTGTGTTTAATCAAATGAAATCGACATCATAGTTTATTTGTTCCTTTCCATCAAGAACTATGAGAATATCAACAGTTAGATTGCAAAAAATAACTTCTAGAAATGCAATAGGAAATTTGTTATGTACTACTGAATGCGTAAAGAAAAGGGATAAACATCGCAGCACCAGTATACAGCATATAAGATTTCCAAGATTATCTTTTAAACTCATAATAGACTTGTCTGTACATCAAAATATCCTAGTTCACTGAGCTCAGATAGCCTTGATGTCTGTCCTGACAAAGGATTATCCTTTTCTTTAAGGATCAACAATCCTCATTTCACTACTGATTATAGCGTGCTGCGTGTGCTTCCGTCACTTCTTATAAACGCTTCTAGTGTACTATTTTGGATACCAACTAATTGACAACTTGTTTTATTATCAATAGCAGAAATGTTTTACCAGATAACCAGAATTGGTAAAAAAACTATGAAACTAACATGAATATACAGAACAATATAGCAATGCCAATTTGACCTTGATTATATAGCAAAAAATAGCAATGAGAAACTGGTCCCATAATAGAACCCCTCGCATGCCAGATGACTGCAAGATGCTAATGAAAGCTTCGTACTACCAAAGGACCACTTTAGGGATTTCAGGTAATATAGCGCTGGGTTCATAAAATGGTAGTATTGAAGCAAAGCAGGCTTGTTCTATTTTTAGAAGACGTAATAGCCAGATTCAAACAAAAACACAAGAACTCGGTGCAAAAAAAGGAATGACCATCTGACTAGTGTATTAGCCAGATTATAGCATACACAAGGAAGTCCATGGGTCAATACTACATGAAATGTTTAACAGAGCCTTCTAATCCAAAATACTAAACCTTCAGCTCCACTATATTACAACATGTGTCTGAGGCTCCTAGCAATTTAGATTGATTTGAGAAACTTCAGAGTACCATAAACCACAGATCACTTAATACTGAGTATGGCAGTAAAATATATCTGTACCATGAAATGAGTATATTAACAGATGAACAGAAGTATGCAGCTAGAGACTTAAACAAATACCTATCGAGACCAAGGACTGTATAGTGATGTGACATAGAATACACCCTAGGTCCTGCAGGAGTATATGTCCGCCTATTTTTATGTTCCGAGTGTGATGCATCTGTCTGCCAGTACCAGTCGTCCCGTGGGACATAATTATATCCACCTGGAGGGCCATTCTCCCTCCAAGCTTCATAACTTCTCCTAAACTTGTTCCTCTCTCTGTTGAAAACACTTTGCATATGTCTTATTCTTTGCTGCAAAAAAGCCAATAAAAAGTGAACATACTGAAGGGAAATGGGAAAAGGACTTGAGAAGATGTTGAATTGAGACATTTAAGGGATGAAATTGGAATCATTTGTTCCTCGTGAATGTGTATAACTTTAATTAAAACATAGCTCACGATAATTTCTAAACCTTAACAGCAGCAGTTACAATGTATAGGCAGCATTCATATAATGTTCGACTTCCAAATTCAAAGTCCAAAGATAAATGCATGTCTTGGAATATAAAGAAGTTAAAAGGATTATGCATTATTTAAAACTTACAACTCTCTCTTGTTCCTCCTCATATTCCTGTTGCATACGTTGGTAATATCTTCTCCTAGCATCCTCACTGAAACTTCCACGGTTAGAGCTGTTACTTGCATTCCTCCAAGATGCTGTCTGCATCTTAGTGAACTTTTGAAAGGAAGACATAAAAGGAACATATAAGTAAATGATGGAAAGAATCAAAATACAGACAAGTATAAGCATACAGCGGAGACATAGGATGATAAATCAGTCATCTGTTATTGGCTAGCTTCCTGACTACACAGCATTTTTGTTGGGATAACAATATAACCAAAGGGATTCCGACATATAGCAGGGAGACTGAGAAATAATCAAATAATAATTGAATGCAATAGTAAGAAAAGAGTTTGTTCCTACGCAAATCCATTGTTGGAGTAGAACTGACGAGGGAGAGAGGACTGACAGGAATCTTACCCTACTGGTCTATCGTAATAATGTTCGTCTATGGGGTAGACACATTAAATTTGT
Organism: Oryza meridionalis; assembly: GCA_000338895.3. NCBI lineage: Eukaryota > Viridiplantae > Streptophyta > Magnoliopsida > Poales > Poaceae > Oryza > Oryza meridionalis. The sequence goes on along the minus strand of CM002526.2, from coordinate 34,000,847 downwards.
TATTGCCGAACTGTACTACATTTGAGCAAACAATCTATTACTCCCAAACATCCAAAAATGTAAGTCATATTCAATACTATTATGAAAACATTTTGCAAGACAAATTCAATACTGTTTATTAAAGCTAACCTATATATTTTTCCATGTATTAATGGTCGAACTCTCATTTTGGGACTGAAGGAGTAACTATCGACCATTAGATGTGAAAAAAACCCCATATGGTGTTTTAACCTAAAAAGAATGTTCCACCCAACAACACAGATCATGTCTCTATATTGTACAAGGCTCAAACCATAAAGTTTTGGGGGCTTCGCTTCAATTCATTCTGCTTGAATAGAACAATCCTGATTAGATAAGGAGCTGGAATGGGACATTTAGTTTGGGATGTCTACATTTCTCTACTACTTAAAAAGTGGAGATGCCCATCTCCTCCCCTCCGCACCCCCACCGAGCGGAGTGTGCCCCATACATACCCCCCCCCACCCCCTCCACGCGCGTAACCCAGCCACACTCCAAACCAACATTGCCAATCATATGGGCCAATGAATCAATGTCCGCATGGAAATATTACTACTTCAAAGAAAAGCAACGGTTTGCATTTGACCAATCAACAAACAGATAGATGCTAACTTGGATACCTGACAGTAGACCCAATCAACACTTCTGCGAACTTGAGCAACCTGAAATTTACATGGTAAGAAGAAACAGAAAGGTCAAGCACAGGTGATCTTTGCAACTTGTAAGTCGTAACAATAGCTTACAACAAGGGTTTGCTTCCAGCAAAAAAAATAACCGTATATCACAGTTACAGTTGAACGGAGATGCGAAGGATTTCCAATAATAGCAACAATCCTTAGCAACCCACCTCACAAACATGAGGATGGGAGTAAGTACTTGCCTAGCAGGTTTACCCATCTGCAGTGCTCGTGCAATCTTAAGATAGCATTTAGGACCTTGGGTCTTTGGTCAGCAAAGAGACCAATATGAAGCCAAGAGCATTACTACTAATAGGTAATAACAGGTTTAAAGGGCAATATGCTTCGTTGCCACAAGGAGCTGCATAAGAACCACTAAATCCTTGCAGAGGCTAGGAATGTTCTCAGTGCAGTTGTATCACCTTGATATAATTGACCGGGTTCAATAAAAACTTGCATTATCTTTAAAAAGAAGCACTGAAGGTACCACTACCTTGGGCATGAAACGATGCAAACAGCCTAATTGGAGCATTTGACGCCGAATTGCAGGTACAATAGCAAATTTCATCAAAGCAACAACTAAATGGAAACAGTCATGTCATCACGGAAGGCGTGAAACTAAACAAGAAAGCTAGTAACTTGAAACAGGACTGTATTCGTTGAATCAATCAACCAGGTCGTCGACTATCAACAAAAGTAACAGTAGTACAGGGAAGAGGGGATGCTCTGCTCACCGCGAAGGTGGCGGTGGTGGCGCCGATGAGGCCGAAGATGAGGATCCCCCAGGCCTTGGACGGCCGCCGCTCCTGCTCCGTCCGCCCTCCGCCGCCACCGCGGCCGGCGCGGTCGTCCTCCCGCGAGGCCATCTCCCTCTCCCCCCACGGTGCTCGCGGCCCGTTATCTCACGCGATTCGAGCTCGACGGCTAGGCGCGTGGGAGGCCAAGCTCATGCTTCCCCCTCGGCCGAATTCCCCACCCCTCGCCCCTACGTCTCCGCTTCGATTCCCCCCTCGAGTGGCGTCCGCTGCGGTTGGTTGGTTGGTTGGTTGGTCGGTCGGTCGGAGGGCAGCGCCGCGGGGTCTAGAGGAGGAGGAGGATGATTCGGAGTCGGATTGCTGGGCGCGCGGCGCAGCGAGGTGAGGCGAGGAGGGGAGGGGAGGTGGATGTGGAGGTGGAGCCGCGCGTGGAGGCGGCCGGGGACGGGAGGGAACCTCGGGTCGTCGTGCGTCGGGGAGGCGCCAACGGAGTGACCGACCGTGGCCGTGGCCGTGGCGTGGCACGGGGTGAAAAAATCGTGGCGTTTCTTCGGTAAGGTTCGATCGGCACGGTGACGACGTGAGGATATCTATTCTGTAGACTTAGCATATAGATCGGGCCGATATGTGTCGTGGAAGCAAAAACCGAAAGCGAAACTAGTTTCTATTCAAAATGTGCTCGAATGTCGCGTGTATGAATTCTATCTCATCACTTATACAATATTTCCTCCTTTCTATTTTTAGAATAGTATTAAGGCCAAACTATCTAAAATTTAACTACTACTAAGGACATGTACAATGGTCTTTATTAGCGGTCTTTCTTTATCGTCATGCAAGCATATTTGGTGACGTAGAAGAGAGAGGAAAAAGAAAAGAGAAAGATGGTTGCTACGCATGACAACGGCATAGAGTCGACTTTTAGCATTTATTAGGAAATTTTTTATTGCATTGAGTCTAGTAAAGGAAAGACGACCAGTAAGAAAGTATTTTGATACATTAATGATTAGAGACCGTATTGTCTTAACTATTGTAACGTGATAGTCTCTAATTAACGTAGAGACTATATCGGTCTCTACCTTTGTACTTGCCCTAATAGCAAAAAATTTTAAAAAGATTAATCATGTAAATTTGATGTTATTATATTTATCATTAAATAAACTATCATAATATATAACTCTTTTTATTTAAAACATCTTACTTTTGTAGATACTGTTAATCAAAGTAGCATCTAAAAAACCATATCAAGATCCAAAAATATTTATATTTTGGGACGGAGTAGTAGAAAGACAGCAAATAAGAACCTTTTTGTAATTATTGTATTTTGAGTAAGATCTTCTACTTAAGTAAGCCCACAGATGATTACGTTAATTTTCAGATATCATAAGTAAATATATATCCTTACATCACTGTACTTCAAGAAAACATTATTTTAAATAGACCATATTAACCATTTAATAGCTTTTAGAAACTTCCTAACTCTATTAATTTATGGCCGTCCAAATTAAACAGTACTTTCAAAAACAAGAATTTCTCTTCACAATATATTTTGTTTGGAAAGTAGAACCTTATCGGGTTTATGATGAGTTCATTCTATAACCCAACCACTAATGACTATTTCATATGATTTGGTTTAGTCAGTTTAAGTTGTCGTCTTTCTCGTTCTGATTCATCGAAAAAAAAAAACAAGGAGAACGTTGTGGCTGACAAATGACAAGCAGGTAAAACATGAAGCAAATGGTGCAGCCCTTCCTTGTTGCATCCGTCTTCTACTCCTCGAATGTCTCCTATTGCTCACAAGTAAAAAAAAAACATGAATATGTTCACAGTTACCATCGATTCTCACTATAGCGCTCCATTTCTTGCGCGGCAAGCACACTGAGAAGGACGATGACGATGGTGGTTTGTGGCGCCTGGCCTGACACGATGCTCTTTGTTTCGATCAACAAGCACGACAAGGAGAATGACAACGGCGGCGGCAACAATGACGAAAAAATGATGATTTTTTCTAACTTGTTGCTTATTCCTTACAGCCATACAAGACAAAATTGGGGATGGTAAAAAAAATTATGCTCATAGAGAGTTATGCTTATAGAGATACAAATGATTTAGATGGGTTTATAGCCTAACCCAATCTAACGCGCGCGTAAAAACTAGCTAGCCAAGCGGTTTGTGGTTCATTGGAATGCCCATAAAAGATTATTCCTAAAATGTTTCTACCGTTAGCCTCTCTACCTGGAGAAAATTATTATTGTACCATCTTCAAATATGGGTTTCACCGAAATGTTGTCTTGCATTTTGATTTTGCTAAATTACCAATTTCAAATAGATGTTGCATGTTAGAGTGCCCTTTGCCATATAAATGGACTGAAATGCCCCTCATTCTCTATTTCTATTTCAACTCCGATGGCCTTGCTACACCGGCATGAACTGTCATCGTCACGTGCTGCTGAAGAGGGACATGGACGAGCACATTACACCTAGCCAGCCCACTGCTGGCACCCGTCGTTGAGTTGTGCACCGCCAAGCTGTTTAGTCCGGCTTTTCTATCGTCACAATGGCGAAGGCTACCACAACGGAAAGGAGGAGTGATGTTCAAGCGAATTTTTATTTATAATGGTATTCTAGCGTATAGACATTGGCCGTGTTTAGTTCGTGTGCTAATTTTTTAAAGGATACGGACACATATTTGAAGTACTAAACGTAGACTAATAACAAAACAAATTATATATTCCGCCTGCAAACTGCGAGACGAATTTATTAAGCCTAATTAATCTGTCATTAGCAAATGTTTACTGTAACATCACATTGTCAATTCATGGCGTAATTAGGCTCAAAAGATTCTTCTCGCAATTTATATGCAAACTGAGCAATTGGTTTTTTTCGTCCATATTTAATGCTACATACATGTGTCCAAGCATTTGATGTGATAGAATTTTTAAAAGTTTGAAGGGAACTAAACACAGCAATTGTTTTAAAATGATAATTTAACGATATATGACAATATTCTGAGGAAACCCTTGTTGTAAGATGGCACGAAAGCAATTCTATGATTTCTATCGTCTACCTTTTGCTGCCGCTCTCGCCATACCGACTCGTGTCGCACGGTCGCACGGTCGCACCGTCGCGGTTCGTCCCACGATCCCCCGTGGACTCGATCCAACCGCTCTCCTTCATCAGTGCCCGAGTGCTAGACTGGTGGGACCCAACGCCACACCTCCGGCCGCCGCCGCCGCCGCCGCGCCGACATCCGCGATGCTCCGCGCCGCCGTCTCCCGCCTGCGCGCGCACCTCCACCTCCACCTCCACCCTCACGCCCACCACCACCACGGCCTACCCTCCGTGACGTCCGCTCCGCTCCGCGCCCTCTCCACCCGCCGCGGCAAGCGCTCCTCCCCGACCGCGTTGCCGCCCGCCGACTCCGACGACGAGGGCTCCCCGCGCGGCCTCTCCCTGCTCCCGCGCGACCCCGAGCGCCCGCCGCGGCTGCTGGTGGTGCAGCCGCGCCTCCGCCCGGGCTCGCTCCTCGACTCCAAGCTCGCCGAGGCCCTCAACCTCGCCAACTCCCTCGAGGAGCCGCGCGACGGCTTCTACCAGGAAGGCCTCGCCGCGAAGGGCGCGCCGCCCCACCTCGTCGTCCAGAACCCCTCATCCCGAGGCCGCTCCCATGTCGGTATGTGACAATCTGTTGCTCATTTCCAGCGGTTAACTCAAGCGGGAGTGTATTTAATCGTAATTGTATTTCGAAGGTTTAGGTCTTTGCTACATGCCGGCATGCGATATGCAGCGATTTTTATTTTAGGAATTCTGGCACACCTGGGGTTTGTTGTGATAAGATTATTAGACGAGCACTTTTAGCATTGTATGAATGAAGGGTGAATTGTAAGGCTTGAATCTGATTGTTTGAATTTTACTTATAAGATTATTAGATTAGCAGTTTTAGCATTGTATGAATGAAGGGCGAATTGTAAGGCTTGAATCTGATTGTTTGAATTTTACTTATAAGATTATTAGATTAGCACTTTTAGCATTGTATGAATGAAGAGCGAATTGTAAGGCTTTAATCTGATTGTTTGAATTTTCCTTATAGACTGAGCTTTTTGGATGCCACATACTAGAGGGCTGTCCATACAGAGTTGGGTGAGATTTGCTCATGAGTACTCATTTGCCTGCATTACTCTACCTATTCTTCTGTCTTGAGAAAACGGGAAATAAGGCTGGCTAGATTGGCTTGAGGTTATTTCTAATTGCATCTGTTAAGGTTAGGGTATGCTTAATGATGCAATACTTTCTATAGATCTGCTAGTTATTTTTACTGGAAATGGTATAAAATAAGTCATGTTTCTTTTGAAGACCATATTGGCATTTCTATGTTGCTCTGAAGATGTGGTTGTAGTACATTTTCTTAGTGGTGAAGTTGATTTGTACCTTTGAGTCTTTAATCCTTTCAAAATGTCAACATTATTTTCTCCTGAGGTGCTAACCACTTTCTTGCTAAATATGTGTAGTTTTTAGTTTGCAATGTTTGAACTTCATAACCCAGACTGAATTTTCTAGAGTTCGATCAATAAGCAAATTGGTGAAGTCTTAAGCTTCACTGGTTGACACTTCCAGCTGTGCTATCAAGTAACTTTATTTGTTAGAACTTTTTGCCAGCATTTGTATAGTTCTGTACTTCTGTTCACCTAGGAGAGTCTTTCGTCGGCTGTTCTTGGATTATAGGATTTAACCTTATGTGACAACTTGTCATACAGATAAATTTTTTGGACCTGGAACTGTGGACAATGTCAAGTGCTACCTGAGGGCATCGGAATCAGAGGTGCACTCTTTATTTGTTTTTTGTACATAAAAATGACCACGGTGTAAGTTCATTTGTAGTTTTACACCCCGGATGATCCATTATATATTCCATTTGTGTTTTGATCGCACTTGCTTATGCTTTCTTTTCTATTGCACGGTCAATTCCAACATGTATGATATATGAAGGAAAATATTCCAGTATGCCTTAAGCGCCATTTATCTGGTATTCCTTTGAATCTAACAGGAAGGAGTGGATGCAGTTTTTGTTAATGCAATTCTCACTGGAATCCAACAAAGGAACTTGGAGGCAAGTGCCCCTCCTTATTTTTTTGTTAGATTTTGTTGAAGTTTTCAATTATTGTGTTGCATTCTGAGCTTCCTGTCCTTTTTGTTCATGATGATATCTTATTTTGCAGGTTGCCTGGGGTAAGCCGGTTTTAGATCGTGTTGGGCTTATAATTGAGATATTTAATGCTCACGCTGAAACAAAAGAAGCAAAATTACAGGTCCATTATATTTTGATATATGACCAAAATGTCACTCTTGTCAGATCTTTTGAGTGCACGTATATGGTTCTCTTTGATGTATAATATTCATGGAAATATGCTGACATTTGGATATTTGTTTAATTGCTCTATTGTTTTGCTTGGCACAGTCAGAGTTAGCAGCTCTCATGTACATGAAGACTAGACTTGTCCGTGTCCGTGGTCCAGGTGGACGATTAACTTTTGGTTCGAGTGGTGAAGCTGAAGTTGTAAGTGCTCGAGGGTATGTCTGCTCTTAATCATAGCCAGCGGTGGTAAAATATTGTTTGATGAGCAAAATTTAATGTGGATGCCATCTTTGGTACAATGATATTGATAGTCAAGCATGAACTTTAACCTGTGCTGCTCCGCATTTTGAAACATGGTAAACTTGCATGTTCTTGTAGTTGATTTCAACCTGCAAGATTTCAAATACTTGAACATTTAAATTGTACTTATACACTTATGTAGTGACATCAACATTGATCTTTGTTTATATCGTTTAGAATTATGAACTCATTTTTTTGTCATGCACTATTGGATAATCATGCATATTCCTGGTATGGTTGTAACTGCAGAAGATGAAATTCCCACTATAAGAAAATGATCACTACGGTCACACTGGTTTTTAACTATTTTTGGTGCAAGAACTAGAGTGTTATGTCTTTTTTTTCTTTATGTTGTGGATACATTAGGGCATAGATTTGGCATGCTAATGTAAAAGTGGTGCTGCCATTGTTTTTGTTTACATCCAAATTTGGCACCTAGGTTCAAAATAAGGAAAATTGCCAAGATTTGAGAAAGTCGCCGGTTTCCTCCACTGGGCCGGTCTGACCGCCGTGTATAGGCCGGTCAGATCGTGGCCTGAGGGCCGGTCTGACTGGCGGCATGTGGCCGGTCAGACCGGCAGAGTCCGGGACCAACTCTGTTTTCGTCGGGTCTCGAGATTCCTTACTCGGGAGGCTATGTTTCGGGTTTCCTTTGGTTTCTACCCCGAATTGGACGTGGAGGAGGGCATGTAGAGGCCAAGACCAACCCCTATATAAGGGAGAAGGCCGTTTCAATTGTAAACACAATATACTTGAATTTCTTTTTTCCAATATTGCATTTACTTTTCATCTTTCTCTAGTTTTAGTTCGTCCATCTTTGTCGATTTGCGCCGTAAATCGTCCACCTTCGCTGCGAGAGTGCGAAATCCTTTGTAGGTTTGTCCCGTAAGCCTTCCGTTTGCCCACGAGATGGGTAGTTATCTATCGTTCTATCTAAATCGGCTCCGCTAGCCGGTTTAATCTATCAAAACCCATCTTAGTCTAGCTTTTTGCTAGATTGGGGTGGTTGGTGACTCCATTTCACCGCAAGGCGTTTAGGCGTCACGATCGTGATTGTCTTCTTGCCAAAAAAGTTGCCAACAGTTTCCTTATCAATTAGTTCAAGTACGATGTACTTGCTGGTATAGTTCTAACATAGCTGCACAGGTCCTTCAGAGAAACATAATTATGTGGCTGTTGCATGTTCATTTTGGTATGTGCCTCGTGTGATTTGCTAGTTGAATATGTAAATTTGTTATGCATTTGATAACATGAAGTATTCAAATTCAAAATGGGCATATATCCACTTGTCAATCTTCATTGTTATTACTTGTTTTGTTTGTATTTACTATACACAGTTTTAAATGTTTTGAATGTGCATGGGAATAATTGAAGCTAGTATAAAAAAAGGAAGTTGACATACATTTCCTTTTGTCATCACTGTGCTGATGTTGTAGTTGCTAAGAATTTGTGGTCATCTTAAACACATTGTTGTTGAAATCTTATTTCTTATTGTGTCTAGTGTCCTGATCTTGACTAATTCACTGTTGTGGCTTTTAGGAGAGGAAGTGGGGGACGTGGCTTCATAAGTGGTGCTGGTGAAACAGAACTTCAACTACAGCGGAGGAGGTGCCTAACAGTTGATTGATAGAATCTTGTTTGAACCTGATTTTTATCAGAAATTTCTCATCGTTTTTCCTTTTACTGCATCTCGTGTAGAATCCAGGAACGCCGTGTCAGATTGTTAGCTCAAATTGAAGATGTACGTCGAACTAGAGCGATACAACGCTCAAATCGAAAAAGGCATGGCAACTCATTTGGTCAAGAGCTTGTAACTGTTGCTGTTGTTGGCTACACTAATGCAGTACGTTGATCTGCCATTGCAGTTCTTTCCCTTAATATTGGGCAACCATTTTCTATGCTCTTCCAGAAATACAGCGAAAAATATCTGAGCTTTCTACAAACTCCTTCCTTTGATGCTATCTTTTACAGGGAAAATCCACTCTAGTGAGTGCACTTTCTGAAACTGATCTATACAGTGATGACAGGTATGATGAGAACTTTTCCCTGTATAGCTTACTAATTTAAATCTGCACTGTGTAGCTAATTCATTTTACTGTTTCCATGCAGGCTATTTGCTACAGTGGATCCTCGTTTACGCAGTGTGATCCTCCCATCAGGGTACCTTCATAGATTTTTCATTCATCTATTATATGTCAGTAGATTTGATTTGTGATTAGTGCATGTTCAGCACATAATCTTTTGTTTGTCAAATGCTATTCAGGAGAAAAGCACTTCTTAGCGATACTGTTGGCTTCATCTCAGACTTGCCTGTGCAGGTAGCTTTCTTGATTTAATTTTGACCTTGCAGATTGTTTTGACACAATCGTGGATTTAGCGTCTATCATTTCGTATACAAGTTATTAGTTCATTTTGCCTAGTTTTGTACTCTGCCAACGGCACAGCTGGCACGATTTAAAGAGAAACCATCTGTCATGCCGACCTCTGCTAAACCCAACATTCACCTTACTATAAAGATTTGGTTAATACATTTTTTTAAGAAAATGCTGCAGAGAGGCTTGTATTACATTGTGATATTAATACTAGGTTAGAACTGTGCAGAGTTGATAGTAAAAGAGAGAAAAGAGGACAACTTCAAGTTAGTTTGCAAGTATGTGGTTTGAATTTCACATATTCATTACTTCCTAGTTTCTCTATTATCTTATCTCTTAGATTGAATTATCTTAGGAATGCTCTTTTTAACATGAGGTCTTAGCTCATGAAGTGCTAAGCAAGAGTGACCCGAAATTCCTTTCTCTATCTCTCCCTGCCCTTGTGGTGTTGCTGCCAATCACAGCACTATCATGCCACTTGGGTCTAGGCCTCTAAACCTAAATGATGCATGAAAGCCTATTTCAACTACTGTGGTGACAATCATAATATAGTAACCTTTCTTGTGCAGCTAGTGGAAGCATTTCATGCTACTCTGGAAGAAGTTGTTGAAGCAGATATGTTAGTGGTATGATAATTAACTTGTCTCCAATTCATTTTTTATTGGCATTCATAGGTTGAAGATGGCTTCTAAAATCTTTCCATTGCTAGTTTAATAACAAATAATAGTTCTTCAGCCATGTTCCAGAAATTGTTTTTAAGATAAATTACTTAAGAAAAATGAGAAATAGAGTTGATTCTATGTCTCTTTATTTGCATTGGTGCAGCATGTATTAGATTCTAGTGCTCCTAATATCGAGGAACATCGTTCTACTGTTCTGCAAGCATTGCAACAGATTGGTGTTTCACAGGATAAAATCAACAGTATGATCGAAGTTTGGAATAAGGTTAGTAGTGAAATTTGATTTGGTTGTGACTGTCACACTTGCATGGTGAAATGTTGGTAACATGGGTTTTCATGTAACGTGACTTTTTTATGGTGTTTCTTCAGATTGATATTGTGGACAATAATGATGATGATGTAACTGATGATATTGAAGATGAGATTTTCCTGACTGAAGGTGAGGAGGATGAGGAGGAAGAATTATTTTCTGAAAACGATGTGCCTGCAGAAGAATCATCATTTGAGTCGTTGGACGATGGAACAGACTCCGGATATTTATCAGAAGAAAATTTGGAAGACAACAATGGTGAAGTATCATCCTCACTTGAGCCTAGTGAGATGAGAGCAATGAACTCAGAATCATCATCATCAAAAGATTGTTTTGGAGAGCTTCGTGGCCCAGAAGCTATTAGTACAGATGGCCGCAGTTCAACACAACCAGTGTCCACTTGTCATGTGAAAACTTCTGCTGTGACAGGGACAGGATTGCAAGAGTTACTGGCGCTAATAGATGAGAAACTAACCGAACGGCAAACTATTGTGGAGAGAAGCTATGGGCCTTTTGACAGAAAATGGAGACCATCTTCTTCTGTGGTTGGTGAAAAGGCTGCAGAACAGTAGGTATGTTATTGCCTTCTTCTAAATATGGCCATCCATTTCTGGTTTTATATGCAATGAATATGCAACTTTGCATGATGTCTTCTTTGTAGTTAAGGTTAAACAGATTAAGAAATGTTTAGATGTTAGTTCTACACAATCTGCGGCCTTCGAATGATGTCAGGTCAACGTATTTTAGTATGGAATAGTACATATGACTAGTGACGCCCTACATCATTTGTTTTGCCAGATTCATGGTTCCTGTGCTTGTAGTGTTAGGCATCCAACTTCAGAGTATTGTGATTTCTTTTGAGAAGATATTACATTATGTTTTCTTATAGTACTACCAAACGAATACTGAAAGAAGAAAATGCATATAAGTTTGGAGAGCATATGTTGATTTTCATACAATCAAAGCTGTGATTTATGAACTTATATAATCTTATTCCCTCTGTTAGGAACTTTAGGGTTTGTAAAAAAGGACTAGATTGACATACTACCTCCGTCCCATACATGGGCAAAATCCCTTATATTTTGGGATAGAGGTAGTAATATATCTCAAATCAACATACCTAACAGCAGTTTTAGATCAGTGAATTCATCACCATATATTTGGCAATAAACTGTTGTGAGAATGTGTGTGCCAGAGTATGACCATATCACCTACGCACGGAGTTAACCAGACCAGGGTTCTAGAATCCACCAGTAAATAAGGTTTGTGGTTTTGAGTCTTGACTATGGGGAGAAGCCTTCAGGCATAGCATAACGAGGTTTTATTTAACTTGTGGATTAGTACGAGGCAGAGATATGAGGGGCAAAAACCTGTGTTTCATTTAAAAAAATATCGATTTTCTTAATTCGGTTATGAACTAAAACGTAGACCAGTGAAGATTGAAGTCACATGCATTACATGTGTTCTGCATATAGTTATAGAACCCTTTGCCACAGTAAAAACAGTTACATCCTGAAACTAAAGCTGTGTATATGTAATACAACCCTAACGATGGTTTACATCAACTGACATTTATTTTTCCAGTTAAATTTTTTAGTTCTCAATGTATTTTGTCATATTTCTTTTATGTTCTACTGCTATATGAAATTCGCATACTAATATTTTCAGCATTTGATTCCTGTGGCAAGGAGCCAAGGAGTGGTTCGAGGCACATCGGCTGCTTGATCTTCTCGCTCCATGTGCCTGACATTTCAGGCCCGAAAATTGCCACCTGAGTCGTCCCATCAAGGCAATGCCCGATGACTTGGTTGGCAAATTCGAGAAAAAAGTTTTTGCAGAAAGTTGGCGCAGTTTGGAATGCTGGAATTTTTATTTATGCCTACAGGAATTGAAGTGATACTCGTGAAAATCCTGAAGTTTCTACTAGTACGTCCCGAAGAGGACTTTCTCCTTACATTACAGCCTACAGGGTGTTTATACTTAGTTTACTGGAGAGTTTAGTTGGATGAAGCGGAAGTAATAAAGCTGTCGTGTATGTATGATATTTAAAGCAGTCATCGATAGCTTGAAAATTCTCAGGATAGAAGTTCAACCCAATGCATTACTCGACAGCCTTTAATTCGGCATGACTAATTCTTATGCTTGTATTTGGCCTATTCGCATCGCGAAAGAGTTTGTGCTTCTAAAGAGATTCAGTAATCAGTATGCTCCACCAGGTAAAACTTTACTGTTGGAAGCCTGTTTTCACGGTGTAGTCCAGACTTTTGCGTCCATTTGATCTCTTGCATAATTTTTTTCTTCCGTTGAAAACCTCAAAATCAACTCAAATTAAGCTTCAAAAGTTAAATCTTATTTGCAAGTTGCAACTGATAAGCCAAAAAGCAGACAATGAGAGCACTAGAGTTGGTACTTGGTAGTGATTGCTAGCCTTCACTCATCCGATCTATTCATACTCGTGCAAAAACAGTATATATGAAAAATGATAATGTGATTTATGATAACAAATCAACTTTGTTTAATAATAGTGGGGGCAAAGAGCGAAAATGTTGCGCTAGTTAAGGCGATTTTCATTACCCCTTTTTTTAAGAAATCCTACGACGAAACATAATGTTTTTACAGAAACTTAGTTACACCCACAGTTGGAAAGGAGATTTTCTAAGTAAATTTACAAGGGATGTTTACTTTCACGTCACACCACCTTCACACGAATTAACTTAAATCTCGTAAAAAATCTTTGGAAAATCCTTTATTACAAAGAAGACCTAAGTAGAGTTTTTTTTTGGCAAGCATGACATAAGTTGACAAATTTAGGATTTGTTTGGTTCAATATATTACCAGTACATAATATTAGTAAATAGAATATGATCTTGTTGGATTGAGTAATATGCAATCGTAACTCCCCAATGCACTTTTGAAGAACATTGAGAGATTGATTAAAAAAAAGAACCTTGAGAGAAGATTTGCCTCGTTTTCCACGCGCATTGCTTCCCGAACTACTAAACAGTATGCTCTTATAAAACAAATTATATAAAAAAGTTGTGTTAAAAATTGTACAAATCATCTTTTTCAAGTTTAAAATAATTAATACACAATTAACCATATGCTAAGGATTCACCTCGTCTTACGTATCTTCTCAATTTTCTACTTTTCCCTCCTATCAAACACTCCTTGTAGTCAGCACACACTACATTTGAACTCTTGTGGTCCTAATTCTACCTCAGTTTTTAAATAGATGATGACTTTGATTTTTTTTCCTTAATTTTTAACACATATTTGACCATTTATTTTATTAAAAAAATTGTACATAATTATTATTTATTCTGTTGTAAGTTGTTTTATAACTAAAAGTTTTTAGTATTTTAAGTATGATTTATATCTTATGCATTTACATAAAATTTTTTAATAAATTTTTTTAATAAGATAAATAATCGAATGTGTATCAAAAAATTAACGGCGTCGTATATTAAAAAAATAGAGAAGCACATATTTTGTGCATTGACTTAAACATTCTTAAATGCACTAACCCATGGACAAACACGTACTCCCAACCAAACACATGTATGTTGCTGCTTCCAAAATTAATGGCATCATTTGATTGTACTATCAGGAGTTACTCCCTCGTCTCGTGTGAACAAATTTATGGCGCTTAAAAAAAAAACTTTGTATACAACATCCGTCTCAAATTAGTGGTCGCTTTGACTTTTTACTTGCAACATTTGACCATTCGTCTTATTTAAAAAATTAGTGCAAATATAAAAAAAGATAAGTCATACTTAAAGCACTTTTGATAATAAAGCAAGTTACAAACAAAATAAATAATAATTTCATAGTTTTTTAAATAAGACGAATCATCAAACGTTACAGATAAAAACTCAAAGTGACGGATGTAATATAAAGTTTATTGAAAAGATAAATAAATCCATTTCCATATTTACAATGGTTTACTTTTTAAATCAAATTACACAAGATAGCACGAGGCTTCATATTGATATAGGATAAGAAAGTTACAAGATCATAGCTATGGGAGATCATGTCTATAAACAGAAAAAAAAACAAACAACAAACCATATCACACGCCTACGACAAAGCGAACCCTCTAAGGAAACAAACGGGAGCGTCGTGTTTTATCTACACTCAACTCCATCAATGTCCTTTTGTTGTAGAGGAAGAGGGCGATAGAGAAGATGGATCCATTCTCCCTCACACGAACCCACCAACATGGTCATTTTGTGGCAGTCAGAAGCGTCGCCGCAAAAGGATAAATCATATGCATAAGAGATTGGTAGAAAATGGAAATGGAAAAGCATCGTCGCTGTCAACCTGGAAGCAGATCGGGATGTCGCCCGAAAACATCCTTCCTTCGCATGCCGTCACGCCCCAATCATATGTGACGGTTGCCACCATCCGAACACCTTTAACGTGTGGCCATCGTACCAACACTCCAACACCAGTCGACCATCGGGAGGATCAATGGCCCACACGCGGAACTCTGGTAAGTCGTCGACGTGTCGGCCATCATCTCCCCACATCATACTTAATTAATGATGTGTTTTTTTTTTTTTTTTTGCCATCGAATAGCTTAGCCAAATAGCTAAGGCAAATTGTGCCTTAGAGGTTGTTTGGTAAGAAAGTTAAAGGCTGCCACATCAAATTTTAGGCATGTCATATATATTTTCATCAGTAAAGCGTGGTGTTTAGATAGTTGCTATAATTTTAGTACTACTAGGAGAGCTTACTTTATTCCTATACTTATTTATTCCTGCACTTAATTGTTTTATTCATTTATATTTCATGTCACACCTTTAAATGTAAACCATGAAATACAATATTTCTCTGTTTTAAAATGTGGAAACTTCTAACGTTAGAAATTTATTGTAGAATATAATAACATTTTCACTTCTCTCTTATCTCAATCAATCGTAATCATCTTTCATTTATTTTTTTTACATACTTTCTTTTCACAATCAATAACGATAATCTTTAATTTATTTTTTACTCTCCTTTTAATTTTTTAATAACTTTAGAAGTGATTTGTGATAGAGGTGGTAACATTTAAACAAACAGGTATACCCAACATAAAAGCTTTCGTTGTACTTTGTAGAACAAGTGAATAACTTCAGTACTTCCCCGCTGGATGTAATGAGTACACCTGGTTGTTCGGATTATCAAAAGTTGAAGTCAAATATAGTCAACTGCAATGCTACTTATACTAGCAAGTAGCAACTTCTGCTTTACCATTACATTATCTTTCCTAAACTGAAAATTTCGACTCCCTCGATTGTAAAAAGAGTTGTTTCTGATCCAATATTTACATAAATAAATATTACTACTTCCTTTTACCAAAATAACTTTATTTTTCACTATCTTATTTGTCTCAACATAACTTCAACTTTTAAGAGATCATTATATTAGAACCTTTAGAAATAAGGGATAAATTTATTAGGACTAGATAAAATTAAGAGCAATTGTATTAGAATTTGATAAAGTAGAGGATATCGGGATATTTTTTTTCTTTTATATTAGTATTATGAAATGGATAACAAATAAAGTTATACTATAGTAGTAACAGGGAAGTAACTTTTGGCAACAAAGACAATGTTCTTTTGAATGAAAAAAGGGGGCAATTTTCGTCATTCTTTTTTTAATATTCGAGTTTTACATTATGGCTATCAGTGATGAATGCAGTCAAATAATGCGTCCTGGTCAGAGAAATTTATGTCATCGGGTGCAAAGGATGAATATGAATAGCTGAGAAATTTATGGCTAAGAGGATGAATAGCTGGTCAGAGAAATTTATGTCATCGGGTGCAAAGGATGTTTTAATCAAATCGGTGGCTCAGGCGATCCCGACTTATGTTATGGGTGTGTTTAAGCTGCCGGTTTCTACATGCGATGAGTATACGAAGATGAGCCGAGATTTTTGGTGGGGCGATGATGAAAAAAAGAGAAAGGTACATTGGATTGCTTGGGATAAGCTGACTCTTCCCAAAAACTTGGGTGGAATGGGGTTTAGAGATCTGCGCTTGTTTAACCAAGCTTTACTAGGAAGGCAGGCATGGAGGCTAATTCAATTCCCAGATAGCTTATGTGCAAAAATTCTCAAAGCTAGATATTTTCCAAATAGTGAGCTGATTGATGCTGTGTTCCCTGTGGATGTTTCCCCGGCCTGGAGAGGTGTGGAGTTTGGCCTTCAATTACTAAAAAAGGGATTAGTTTGGCGAATTGGAGATGGTAAGAAAGTACAGATTTGGAGGGACCAATGGATTCCGAGGGAAACAACCTTCAAAGTTTCTGGGAAGAGGGGACGTTGTCGACTGAGATGGGTGTCACAGCTTCTGAGATCGGAGAGCCCAGCCTGGGATGAGGATCTGATCAGACAAGTGTGTCACCAGCATGGTGCGGAGGAAATTTTGAAGATAAAGATCCCCTCTTTCCAGGCTGAAGATTTCCTGTCATGGCATTATGAGAAAACGGGATTATATTCAGTCCGCAGTGCTTATCGCCTAGCATTGTCGAACCAATTAAGTCAGTTCGTCCTTGGGTTCTTGTAGCTCTTCTGCTAATGGTGACCGGAAAATCTGGAACAATATTTGGAAGACCGCTGCCCCCCCGAAGGTGAAAATATTTGCTTGGCGCTTAGCTCGTGAGTGCCTCTAGATCATGAATTGGTTAACACTGGGCCAGATTGGTTGCTTTTAATTCTGGAAAATCTTGGACCAGAACAGAAGATACAGTTCCTGCTTATGATCTGGCGCGCGTGGTTTCTCAGAAATGATTGCTTGTTCGGATCTGGTAGGGCGTCGGTGACCTCTTCAGTGATGTTTCTACAGAATCTCTGGGATACCCAAATGAGGCCTGGGCGCGCTCGCAGCGATGATGTAAAAGGGAAAGGAGTAGACTTGGGTGGTAAGCTGCAACCGAAAGAGTCGCGCCCCCCTACGCGATCTCTAGCAAAGTGGTCTGCTCCTCCTATGGGCTGGGTGAAAACTAATGTTGATGGTGCCTTTGTGACCACATCAGGCCAGGCCAGGGACAGGCATTATTGTCAGAGATCATCTGGGGGCGGTAATCCTGTCCTCTTGGAACACTGTCAGAAATTGCCGATCTGCAGAGGAGGCGGAAGCACTGGCGTGTAGAGATGGCATCCGGTTGGTGGCAGAATGGGTGAAGCAGCCTATGATCCTTGAAACGGATAGTTCAAACATTGCTCATGATTTAGCTCTTGGGAATGAAAACAGATCTCAGCTCTGGCTGACCTTGAGGGAAGCTCGCTCGGCCACCCTCTGGTTCCTGAGTTTCGTGTGGAGGCTATCCGCAGGGAGGCAAATGGGGTGGCGCATGGTTTAGCCCATTTAGCTAGGAGAACAAATCAGTCGGTTGTTTGGCGTGGGCACGCTCCGGATAGTATCTCGGAGATGCTGGCTCATGATTGTAACCTTTCTCTTGGTTAATTAATAAAGCGCGCCGTTTCCTCGCAAAAAAAAATAAAATAATAATAATGCGTCCTGGTAAATGAAAAAAAATGGCAGAAACGGCCGGCTTTACTCCTAGCATTCACAAGATTTACTCAACATAATGAACCAATCCTTTCAAAGGTCAAAGTGACAATCGAAGCGATTCGTTATGAGTAACGGCAACATGCAAGGGAATGCTCTTACTAACTACTCCAGTATGTGTTCATGAAAGAGATATCACAAAGATAAAACCACCCAAAAGTTTCACCATTCCAGTATGATTCAGTGAATTGTATCACACACTGTTAATCACATTTTTGAGTAACAATGGAAATTGACGACAAATTCGCAAACTGCATTCTTAATTTGTTATCTTTTCATTGCTACAGGCCTACAGCAAAAACACCTTCAATTCAAGTAGCCTGCCATTTCGTCGAACACCTTCCACCTCATTCCTTCTCGCAAAGATCGCCGCGGCGCGCCGGTGGCCAAACCATCATCTCGACGGGGAAGATGTCGCCGAGCGGCCTCGACTCATCGGTGTTGCGCCACATCCTCTCAAACCTCCACGTCGCGAGGTCGAGCGACACGACCCAGTCGGCCATGACGAAGAACAGCGCGCCGGTGCCCTCGCAGAATCCACCGAAGCGAACGAGCTTGCAGCCGCGCAGCTGGTCCGAGATTTTCGCCGAGAGCTTGATTCGGGAGAGGTCACCGACGGTGGCCGGGTTCATCAGCGCGCGCAGATCCACCGCCGGCTGCTCCACCCATTTCCCCGGCGACTCGAGAACCCATTTCGCAAGAACGAGCTGCTCCCGGAGCGCGAAGAAGCAGAGCCGGCCGTCCTGTGTCTTGCCGATCCAGTGGTTCCCGGCGTACAGGAGCATCCCGGTGTTCGGCAATGGCACCGCCGAGAGCGTCATCTTGGTCGCGTCGATTGCCATGATGTATTTGTGTTCTTCGCTCTGGAGCTTGTAGACGACGTCGCCGATGACGACCGTCGGGCCTTGGTGTGGGTTCATGGACTTCTTGAGCGCTCCGGTGGCCGCCTCCCATGCGGAGGCGGCGGAAGAGTACACTAGAATGTCGAAGTGGGCAGGAGCAGCGCCGAAGAGGACGACGGCGACGCGGAACGCCGCGCCGGCGTCCGGTAGGAGAGCGCAGCAGGCGACCTTGTGTCCGGCGACGAAGCGGGAGGGGAGGGACACGGACGTCTTCCTCAGCGGGTCGCAGACGAGGAGCTTGAGCTCTCTCGCCGACCCGGCGCCGAGCTCTCGGAGCAGGAGGCGCCGGCCACGGCAGTCGACGAGGAGGGCGCCGCACGCGGGCGACACCGAGAGCACCCCGTGGTCGAGGCCGAGGCCGACGCCGGCGGTAGGCACGAACGGGGGAAGCGGTGACGGCCCGTAGTTGCGGAAGAACCCGAAGTACGGGGGCGGCGCGGGGAGCCCGCCGGCGCCGGCGACGAGCAGCCGCCAGCGGCGGCACACCGCCGCGGCGCGGACGATGTCCGCCAGCGGCGACAGCCTCTTGAACACCTCGAGCAGCATGTCGTCGGGCACCGCCGACGCCATCCCCTCCACCTCCACCCGCGCCGCGGAACCGGACCCACCTGGCGGCGACTGAGACCGGGCCCGCGCCGACGCCTTACCGCCGCGACCCCGCTCCTCCTCCCCCTCCTCCTCCAGCCGCGGCCGCGTGCGCCGCGCCGAATCGAACTCCCCCGTCGGCGACTGCGACCGGGCGCGCGCGCGCGCGCGGCGGACGACCACGGCCGACGGCATAGCCGGACCACCGACAACAACTACCTCCACAACGCGTCGGAGATTGGCAATGGCGCGGGGAGAGACGAAGGAGAATTCGGGGAGGCGCGTTCTTAAGGGAGGCGAGAAGGCGCGGCAGCGAAAATTTTTTGGGGGGGGGGGGGGGGCGCGTTTGAGATTTCGGCCGCGGCGAGGCGGCGCGAGGGAGAAACGGGGGCGGCCTACGATTTATTTGGTGATTTGGCTTGCCTTTTCGGCTTCCCCTCGCGCGCGTACTAGGGGGGGGTTTCTTTCCGTGTATTTGCCCCAACTTTTCGCGACCTGCCGCGCGAGGGGTGGCTTGGCTCGCGTAGTGTCGGTTCGTTTTGGGCGATTTTTGGGCGGGGTGGGTGGTGGACGCGAGTTTGGGGGGCAAAACGAGGCGAAATCAGCGGGAAACGGGGTTTATTTTTCGCGTTTTAGGCGTTGCGCCGCGGGGAGGTTTGAAATGGTTTCGAATCGAGTTTGGGGGCAAAACGAGGCGAAATCAGTGGGAAACGGGGTTTAGGCCCTGTTTAATTAGTTGGCAAAAAAAATTAGTTTTGCGTGTCACATTGAATATATGGACACACATTTAAAGTATTAAACGTAGTCTAATAATAAAATAAATTACATATTAAACTGCGAGACGAATTTATCAAATCTAATTAATCTGTCATTAGCTAATATTTATTGTAGCATCGTATTATCAAATCATGGCGTAATTAGGTTTAAAAGATTTATCTTGCAATTTACACAAAATTTATGTAATTGATTTTTTTCTATATTAAGTATTTCATACATATATCTAAACATTTGATGTGACAGCGTGAAAAGTTTTTGCATGAGAACTGCCTTATTTTCGCGTTTTTGGCGTTGCGCCGCGGTGAGGTTTGAAATGGTTTTCGAATTCTCGTGGGGTTTCGCTTCTACCGCGGACATGGCAGATGGGGTCCTTGGTGTTAAGTGGTGGTGACCCCATCCAGGCGTGGAGGGCGTGTGGCGCCGCCGTCGCGGGGAGGTGCATCGTGCACCTGGTTGGTTCAGGGGACGTGTGTTTCTACATGGAAAATCCGATGGATCGTTTTGATAGTGAGGTGGGCTCGAGGCCTACGCGCTACACCCTCAGCACGGGTTTTCGAGGAGGGCAATCCTCCTAGAGGATACGACGTCTTGTCTAGAAGCATCTAGTCGGACCGAAACCATTACTATACCAACTGTATCGGTAAAAAAAAATTTATGCCATCGTTCTTATCAGCTTATGCTATTTTTTTATTTCTCGTGAACACGCTTTTCAACAGGTTAAATGCTATGTTTTAAACAAAATTTTTAAATTATTATATATGAATTTTGAACAGGTATACAGCTCTATCCGTCGTGTCCAGAAGCATCTAGTAGGACTGAAACCATCATGTCAATTGTCTTACTCTGTGTCTAAAAAGTCTTTATTTTCCTATCCTCGTTTTTATCAGCTTACGCTACTTTTTATTTTATTTTTCGTGAGCGAGCACACTTCTTAAATAGTTCAACGGTTATACAAATACTTTCTATTATTTTTTGTAAAAGAAAAATAATTCACTTTTAGATATAAATCTATACATGTATACAACTCTTTCGGTCATGTCTAGAAACATCTAGCCCCATCAAAATCATCATGATAATTGTCTTACTCCATACGACAGAAGTACTTTATTTTTTTGTCATCTTTTTTATCAGCTTACGCTATCTTTTTATTTTTTAAACATGTTTCTCGAACCGTTAAATAGTGTCTTTCTTATAAATACTTTTTATTGTCTTCGTTAAAAAACAGTTCACTTTTATATACAAATTTGAATAGCTAAACGGCTCTATGAGACGTCTCCAGAAGCATCTAGTCTCACCGAAAACGTCATGTCAATGGTCTTACTCCCTACCGCCAAAAAACTTGTTTTTTTGTCATCGTTCTTATCAACTTACGCTACTTTCTTTTTATTTTACGTGAGCACGTTTATTAAACTGTTAAATGGCATGTTTCGTACAAATACTTTATATCATCTTTATATAAAAATAATTTACTTTTATACATAAATCTAGACAGGCACACAACTCTATCAGTCGTGTCTAAAAGCGTAGCCCACAACAGTCGTCATGTCAATTGTCTTACTCTATTCATCTAAAAGTCTTTATTTCTTGTCATCGTTCTTATTAGCTTACTCTACTTTTTTTTATTTTTTTCATGAGCATACTTCTCAAACTGTTAAACGACACTCTTACTCGTGTGCAGAAACATATAATCCCACCAAAATCGTCATGTCAATTGTCTTACACTCTTACTCCCTCCATTCAAAGAGGCTCTATTTTTATGTCATCATTTTATCAACTTATGCTTCTTTTTTTTTATTTTTCATGAGCATGTTTTTCAAGCTATTAAATATTGTGTTTCATGCAAATATTTTCAACTATGTTTGCAAAATGTTAACATTTATAAATGAATCTGGATAATCATTTATCTAGATTAATATAAGAGTACCTATCCATATTCATGTACTACCTCCATATGAAAATATAACAACTTCTATATATGAATCTAGACGGACGGTTGTTTAGATTCATAGTTATAAATGCTTATATTTTGGAACGGAGAAAATATAAGAATGATTTTTCTTGAAGAAGGTAGTAGACAGAAGTTTATTTTTTTCAAAAAAATCAAATAAATATATTCTTCATACTTATAACACTATCTCTGTCTCAAAGATTTTATTTTCCTATCTCACGCATATTAATATAAAGTCAAAAGGCTAAAATGTTCTTCACTTTTTCAAACTCCGATGTATTTAACTCCTACTTTATTAAACCTCAACACATTTGACCCCTTCTTTAAAAAAAAACTCCATTGCATCCGGTCTCAAATTTCTCAAACTCGAATACATTGATTGGCTCAAAGATAATGTATTTATCGGATAAATGAAGAAGGCAAAAAATGAAGGCTTTGTGTGATGGAGGGAGTGGTTAATTTTAATTATCACGTGCTAATGATCCATTACATTTTCCGTGCCACAGCTCATTCAAACGGTGCCTTAAAGCAAGTTTTATATAGAATTCCCTCCGTCCCAAAATATAAGAGATTTTGGATGGATGTGACACATCCTAGTAATATGACACATCATATTACTACGAATATGGACAGTATGTGTCTAATCCTTCCATAATCCTTTTTATTATAGAACAAAGGGAGCAGTAAAGATGGTTGTTATTACCTCATTTTTCTTCCCATATCGCATACTTATAAATTTAGACATAGCATATTTAATATATTATATCCATAAGTCTAATACACTAGTTCTAATATTTATTTGTCCAATGTATTGCTGTTCCTCTCCCTCCTTTTGTCTTAATGTTTGTGTAGATATTACATTTTTTATGAGGGGTGGTTTTTTTTCCCTCTCTTCTATCCTCCAACTCATCATATGATATTGGGACTAGCACTTAATTAAATCCTTAGATCAAGTTTTATAGAAGAGATAGTTGCTACTTCTAATTTTATTCATACAAACTAAGAGGTAGTATGTACTCAATATATCACATGTACACTAACTCTAGTACGCTAATCCTAATAATTTTGTTTGTCCAATCATTTTTTCTTACTTGAAGTCTATGTGGAAATTGCCCGTTATATAAGGGGTGTCTCCTACCGCCTCTCATTTCTTCTCTTCTCCATCTTATCATATGGGCTTATGTTGTATCTTGAGGTAAGTGATTAAAGGTTTATAGTACTTGCTCTTAGCCGTTCCTTATGTTTTTGCAAACTCCAATAATATATCTGTCCCCACTTAAAATTAATCGTCCTTTCGTAAATAATAGTGAAATATAAATTCTCGATGAAGGACCTATTAGCTACTTAGGCAAGCTATATCATTTGCTTCCACATTCTTTGTCAAAACGTAACTATTTTATCACTTCACTTGACTCTCACTGGAATGTTAGGGTGCTTTTGTTTATCGTCAAGATATCTCACGATATGTCCACATTTTCTTTAGATAGTGGTTTAACTTTTTGTTTGATTTAGTAGATCGGACGATCCAGTTTCTTCTTATTTGGTTGGATGGGATGAAAATGGATAGAAAACAATAAACTTTTTAAATTATAATACAAAATATTAATTATTATTAATATGTCTATAATACACAAATTAACAATAAAATGGACTAATTTTCTCTAATCAACACTAATCTTAACAAGTTGAAGGGCAACCATAATGTTGCAAAAAAGTAACCTTAAGGTCTTTAAGGTGGACAGTAGACATTGTGTAATTGAAAATAGGCTAGGCCACAACAAGAAACAACCATAAACTAAGGAGTAACAAAATATATTAATCATCACAAACTAATTACTAATGATTAAGACTAGCAAAGGAGATGCTTCATCCGGCTAATTTTGTGGATGAGCTCATCCAGCTTTTTTTTTTTTGGAATATTCCTTCTCTGGCTCTCTCATCTAACCTTGTCCCCATCTAAAAATATCTTTTCAAACAAACACATCCTTGACTATTTTATCACTTAACTTCCCAAGTTTTACTGCAGCTCAAATGTGAATCCAAATACAATGCAGCCGCCTATTTAATGGGCCATGGACTGCGGTGATGCATTATCATCTTGGAGGCCCATTTTAACATATATGGGTCGTTTTATCTGTTCATTCTATCCATCCAGTTTCTTATTCCATACTGTGTGGCTATTTTATCATCTGATTATGATCTCTCCAACAGCAGCAGCGTGATATGGGAATTGAAGCATACACTCCCTCCGTCCCAAAAAAACGAATTTAGAACTGGATATGACATATTCTAATACAATGAATCTAAACAGAGGTATGTTCAGATTCGTAATACTAGGATGTGTCACATCCAGTACTAGATTGGTTTTTTATGGGACGGAGGGACTATGTTGTTTTCAAATTTTATCTCTCTCCCGGTTAGTTAATAGTTACTCCATCCATCTCTTAAAAATAAGGGATTTTGGTGGGATGTGAGTGTGTGACATATCATATTACAACGAATATGGACAGACGGAGGGACCGAGGAGTATAAGCCAATAGAAGGAAATATGATAATCCATAGACTCGCTGAGTTGGGGGTCCTTGTGCTTGGCAGATTCTGAACCAGTGCTTGTCTCTATACCATCATGTATTACATACTTGGTTGTGGAGGATACCTCGGCTAATGGGTTGTTGAGGATATCTCAGCTAATGGGGAAAATATGAGATGGAAGCAACATATGCAGTGGAAACCTGGAAACTACCGTTGGATCGAAAAATGGACGTCCGAGATTCGTCCACGTCATCCTGGGTAAAAGTTTTACTCGCAGATATACTCATGTAGTAATTTTATTTATCAGGTATCTATTTTTTTAATCTAACCAGGGGCGGATCCAGCTGTTAACGACCAAATTTGGTAATATCAGCATCGGAAAAGAAGATTAGATCAAAGTGGAATCAGAGGCGGAGATCGATTTGGGAACAGAGCAGGAATCGGCTAGAGTCCGGATCGGCTACGGTCAAGATCGACAGAGTTCGAGTCAGACAGGGCTAGCCGATACAGCCGATTCCAAGAATACGACTCGGTGTACATCGTCAGGTTGAGTTGATATGCTTCAAGATGAATGCCACGCATGGATAGAGTCCTGAGAAGGCAATTGTATCTATTAATTAGGATATTTTATGTAATTTTCTTAGAGATATGTTTGGGCAAAAGTCTGCCGTAAAGGCTTATGGTATCTTAGAGTTTGTTAGAGATAAGAAGTCGTGTCCACTATGGACATATTTTGTAATTCTCGGGTATAAATAGACCCCGAGCCCTATGTAATTTAAGAACACACACGTTCAATACAATTTCGGCGCATCGCCACCCTTTTTGCTTTAGTTTTATTTCGACGAGTTCTTGCTTTCGGGTTGAGCTGCATCGGTTTCGATCTTCAACAAGAGGTAAAACTTGTTATGGCGACTTGTGTTTTCGGGACTAGTGCTTCCATCTTTATGATACTCTAATCTTGTTTATGCAATTCGTCAAGTTATTATATATCTTGTATAATCTTCAGTAATATCGTCATCTAACCTACTATCGGCTAACATCTGTTAGTAGAAGGCAGCCGATTAGGTTAGATAGCGACGTTAGCTTGGATTATATAAGATATCTACCACTCTATGAAACATCCAGCGGCTTGATTGTCTAGATGTTGTTCTTCTTTTCATACTTAATGCTGCATCGGTTGAGTTCGATCTATCAAGTCGTGCTTAGAATATCAATCTCTAGCCTGCCTTCTGGTTGCCGATTAGGGTAGCATCGGGGTTTCAGCCGATCTTACCTGATTTAACTATAGTTATCCTATATGCTTGATTGACATGTTAAATCTGCTCTTTATGTTAAGATCTTGTTGCATTTAAGTATATTATGCTTCTATTTGATATATTCTACTTGCTTTAATATCTTAATATGGAGTGGTATTGGAGTATTAGCCGATACATGCTAGATCTATCTGATCGGCTATGCTATGAACGTATATAGTTCTATTGTTAGTTTATATTTCGATCTAAGTTATTTATACTGTCTCGGCATGGCGACCGATCTATCCCAATCACTTGATTTAAGTATATATCGACATAAGGGTTATATATTGTTAATATCTACAGACGATCGGGTAGATTTAGTTCTTCTTTAATTATTCATGACTGCCGATCGATGTACGCATGACATCGGCCTAAAATAAATGATATGTCATCGGCACCTAGCCGATCGGCTATCATTTATGGATTTAATCGCGGTTTCATTGTCTTCGTTTCTTGTTGATTGTAGGATCAAATCAACTGGCACGCTCATACATCCGAAGGCGAGTTTTGGACCTGCACTGGAGTTAAGCAGATCCCCCAGGCCTCGTGTTTTCTATCAACACGCTTTTGGCACGCCCGGTGGGACCGATTAGAAGTCAGAAAACAGTTTTCCTCATGGCCGAGAAGCCGCCACCATCGCCGTCCTCGGCTAGCCCAGGTTCTGTTAAAGAGAAGATCTAGCAATTAGACCAATCTGACGTTAATGAGGGCAACGTTATGACCATTACTTCGGACAAATTGACACCTGATCAGAAGAAGGAGTTTGAAGCAATGATGCAGTAAAGCACGGAACCAGTTCTTGAACTCATTCATGCAGACCCGCAAGGGGACAGTGGTGCAAAAGTATCATGTGCGAGTAGTGGCTGATGTCCCCGGGACCGGTTCTTCCAAGGATGCGGGACTGAGACAAGCCCTAGATGGCTCGGGTCAACCGAGCGACAAAGGTGCTACAGATGGATCGGCTCAGGAGAATCAGGGTGACCACTCTCAAGGAGTGCATGGAGTTCAAGGTGATGGCACTCGGGATCACAGGGAGGAAATCTTAATCAAGATGGTAGTGCGTCACAGGAATTTTTCAATAATTTTCAAGACCGGGTTGACTATGCTGTGCACAATACTTTAATCAATCAATCTGGGGTATTAGTCAATACCTTGTCGAACATGATGAAGGCAATAGCCGATGGTTCAATAGCTGAACATCAGGCTGCAGGCCCAGTTTATTTGCCAGGAGGTACATTTCCAAATTATCGTCCTTTGATCACCGATATTCATCCACCTGTTCAAGCGGTTTCTCTCATTGCATCATCAACCCAGCCGATGGCGCCGGTATCGATTTCCCCACCTGCTCCACCTGCTCCATCAACGCCGGCACCAGGCCAGCTGGTTAATCCTCGGCTTTTGATGAGAGAGCAGCCACAGCATAGTGGGCAAGTTGTGAATCGGCTAACGCAGGATCAGGTTGCTGCCATGTTTTTACCACCTCAATCTGCTGTTGATCCAGTCCAGCAACAGCCGATTCAACAAACACCCCCAATCCAGCAGGTTGTACAACCAATTCAGCAACAGGTTGTGCAGTCCGTTCAACAAACGCCACCAAGGCAGCAGATTGTGCAACCGATTCAGCAAACGCCGTTAAGACAGCAGACTAGTCAGCTGATTCACCAGCAAGGCTTGATGAATCCATCAGCTGGGCGACATACTCTGAATCAGGTTGTCCCAGAGCATTTGGTCCATCACATGCAGCCGGACCACACGATAGTACCTCAGATTGCCCCTGCGCACTTGGTGCGAAATATTCAGCCAAACTACCAAAATTACCAGGGGGTAATTTAAATTATCAATATCAACTCCCTTCCCCGCAAGACCAATATCAGCAAGGGGGGTTAATTCAGCCTCAATTTGCTCCTCAGTACAGCCAATTCGAGCCCATGCAGCAACAATCGCAAGGAGCAGCTCAACAATTACCGTGGGCCGATGTGATTGCTGACGTGATGAGGGAACAGTTCGGGCTTAAACCAAAATATACTGGAAATTTATACCGACAACCGTATCCAGAATGGTTTGAGAGAGTCCCTCTCCCTAACCGGTTCAAAGTTCCAGATTTTTCAAAGTTCTCAGGGCAAGATGGTACATCAACTTATTAGCATATTAGCCGATTTTTAGCTCAGTGTGGTGAAGCATCGGCTGTAGATGCCTTGAGGGTTAGGTTGTTTCGGTTGTCTTTGGCTGGATCGGCTTTTACTTGGTTTTCTGCTTTACCGTGTGGATCGATTAACAGCTGGGCCAATCTGGAGAAGCAGTTTCATAGCTATTTCTATAGTGGGGTACATGAGATGAAGTTGTCCGATTTGAGAGCAATCAAGCAGAGACATAACGAGCCCGTGCATGAATATATTCAGAGGTTCAGAGAGACGAGGAATAAGTGCTTTAGCTTGAGTTAGCCGATTTGGCTTTTCAGGGAATGATTGCTCTGATCAGGGAGAAATTCTCATCTGAGGACTTTGAAAGCTTATTGCATCTTACACAAAAGGTAACTTTGCACGAGCAGAGGTTTGCTGAAGCTAGAAAGAATTCTAGGAAGGTTAAGCATGTCTGTTCTTATATGTGTGGATCGAATGATGAGGATGACGATTCTGAAATAGCTGCAGCCGAATGGGTAAGGAGCAAAAAGGTTATACCATGCCAATGGGTGAAGAATTCTGGAAAAAGAGGAGAGGTATGATTTTGATATTATCAAGGCTGACAAGATTTTTGATCTGTTACTCCGAGAAAAGCAAATTCAACTCCCTCCTGGTCATACCATTCCATCGGCTGAGGAATTAGGCAAGAAAAGGTATTGCAAATGGCACAATTCTGGATCTCATACTACCAATGATTGCAAGGTCTTTAGGCAGCAGATCCAAGCGGCTATCGAAGGAGGCAAAATCAAATTTGATGATTCCAAGAGGCCAATGAAGGTTGATGGCAATCCTTTTCCTGTCAATATGGTGCATACAGCTGGCCAAACAGCCGATGGGGGTCGTGCAAGAGGTTTTCAAGTGAATTCAGCTAAGATCATCAATAAGTACCAAAGGAGGTATGATAAGCAACAGGAGAGGCATTATGAGGAAGATGATAATGGCTTCGATCCTCATTGGAGTTGTGAGTTTTTTAGATTTTGTTGGAATGAAAGTATGAGGCTGCCATCTATTGAAGACTGTCCTGAATGCGGCAACGTTGCAGAGGGTTCAAGCCGGTCATATATTAAAGGCAATCGGCTGAAGCATGCAAGGGTTCCTGTTCATCAAAGATTGGGCCCGGTAAATCAAGATCATAACCCGGAGGATGACGAAAATAGGAAGACTCAATGGTGTCCTCCTCGTATATTTACGAAGAATCAGAAGAGAAGAGTTCAAAGATTGAGAAGCTGGGAATGCTTTCAGGAAGTCGAGCAGGAAATCAATCATCGGCTAAAGAAAACAAAGTCGAAGCAGGAATGGCGCGTTAAGAAACAAGCTTCTGTAACCGATGAAGCTGTGGCTGATGAAGCAAAGAGATTGGCCAAAGGGAAAAGCGTTGTGATTGCGTCGATTAACATGGTTTTTACCTTGCCAGCCGAATTTGGGGTCGACCAAGCCAATGTTGATGAAATAGAAGAAGAATCGGCTAAATTGATTCTGTCGCCAGAACAAGCAGTCTTTGAAAAGCCTGAGGGTGTAGAGAATCGGCATCTTAAACCATTGTATATAAATGGCTATGTTAATGGGAAGCCGATGTCTAAGATGATGGTCGATGGTGGAGCTGCAGTAAATTTGATGCCTTATGCTACGTTCAGGAAGTTAGGCAGAAATGCCGAAGATCTCATCAAAACAAACATGGTGCTCAAAGACTTTGGTGGCAATCCATCAGAAACCAAGGGTGTTCTAAATGTGGAGCTGACAGTCGGCAGTAAGACTATTCCTACTACATTTTTTTGTCATCGATGGGAAGGGTTCTTACAGTTTGTTGCTTGGAAGGGATTGGATTCATGCCAATTGTTGTATTCTTCAACCATGCATCAATGCTTGATTCAATGGCAAGGCGACAAGATAGAAATCGTGCCAGCCGACAGGTCAGTCAATGTTGCTAGTGCCGATTTAGTTCTTTGGGAGATGGATGGCCTTGATTGTTTATCCGGCAAAGTTTGGGGTGGAGATTTTCTAAAAGTGTCCGATTCTGATATACAGCCAATTGAAGATGGAGAACCCAAGCTATTACTTTGAGGGCGTCGTGGAGGGTTCAAACGTCAACACCAAGGACACAGTAGATGATCTCGATGACAAGCAAGGTCAGGGTTTTATGTCGGCCGATGATTTGGAAGAAGTAGATATAGGTCCAGGCGATCGGCCAAGGCCGACATTTATTAGTAAGAATTTTTCTTCAGAATTTAGAACCAAGCTGATAAAGCTCTTGAAAGAATTTAGGGATTGCTTCGCTTGGGAGTATTATGAGATACCTGGACTCAGCCGATCGATTTTTGAACATCGGCTACCTACCAAACTAAAGGTTAGGCCACATCAACAACCTTCGAGGAGGTGCAAAGCCGACATGCTCGAACCTGTCAAGGCTGAGATTAAGCGTTTATATGATGCCGGTTTTATTCGTCCTTACCGATATGCCGAATGGGTTTCTAGCATAGTTCCTGTTATCAAGAAGAACGGCAAGGTAAGGGTGTGCATTGATTTTAGAGATTTGAATAAAGCTACCCCAAAGGATGAATATCCAATGCCAGTGGCCGATCAGTTGGTTGATGCTGCTTCAGGACATAAGATATTAAGTTTTATGGATGGAAACGCGGGGTATAATCAAATCTTCATGTCCGAAGAAGACGTCCATAAGACAACTTTTAGGTATCCTGGTGCAATCGGCTTGTTTGAATGGGTTGTGATGACTTTCGGCTTAAAGAGTGCTGGAGCTACTTATCAACGAGCTATGAATTACATTTACCATGATCTAGTCGGCTGGTTGGTTGAAGTCTATATTGATAATGTGGTTGTTAAGTCTAAAGAAATAGAGGACCACATAGCCCATTTGAGAAAGGTTTTCGAGAGGACCAGGAAATATGGCTTGAAGATGAATCCAACAAAGTGTGCTTTTGGTGTATCGGCTGGCCAGTTCTTGGGATTTCTTGTTCATTAGAGGGGGATTGAAATAACTCAGAGAAGTATCAATGCGATCAAGAAGATTAAACCTCCGGAGAACAAGACAGAATTGCAGGAGATGATCGGCAAAATTAATTTTGTTCGAAGGTTTATTTCTAATTTGTCTGGAAGGTTAGAATCTTTCACACCATTATTGAGATTGAAGGCCGATCAGCAATTTACTTGGGGGGCAGAACAATAGAAGGCGTTGGATAATATTAAGGAATATTTGAGTTCTCCTCTAGTTTTGATTCCTCCACAGAAAGGAATACCTTTTCGGTTATATTTATCGGCCGGTGATAAGTCAATCGGCTCGGTCTTGATTCAGGAGCTCAAGGGAAAAGAGAGGGTTGTATTCTATTTGAGCCGTCGGCTCTTGGATGCAGAGACTAGATATTCTCCTGTGGAGAAGTTATGCTTGTGTTTGTATTTTTCATGTACGAGGTTAAGACATTATCTACTGTCCAATGAATGTACCGTTGTATGCAAGGCCGATGTATGTTATCGGCTTCTATTCTGAAAGGAAGGATTGGAAAGTGGATATTTTCATTGACTGAGTTTGATCTTCGGTATGAGTCACCGAAGGCGATCAAAGGACAAGCTGTAGCCGATTTTATTGTTGACCATCGTGATGATTCTATCGGCTCGGTTGAGGTTGTGCCATGGACTTTATTCTTCGATGGGTCAGTCAGTACTCATGGTTGTGGTATCGGCTTGGTTATAATCTCCCCTTGGGGGGCATGCTTTGAGTTTGCCTATACTATTAAACCTTATGCAACTAATAATCAAGCAGAGTATGAGGCAGTTCTCAAGGGGTTGCAGCTACTTCAGGAAGTTGAAGCCGATACTATTGAAATCATGAGGGATTCTTTGTTGGTGATCAGTCAATTGGCAGGAGAATATGATTGCAAGAATGATATGTTGCTGGTTTATAATGAGAAGTGCCAAGAACTGATGAAGAAATTTCGGCTAGTAACTTTGAAGCATGTGTCTCGAGAGCAGAATATTGAAGCTAATGATTTAGCCCAAGGGGCGTCAGGATATAAGCCGCTGATCAAAGATGTTCAAATTGAAGTTGCTGCCATAGTAGCCGATGATTGGAGATATGGTGTCTATCGGTATATACAGGATCCATCTCAGTCGACTTCTCGGAAGTTAAGATATAAAGCGTTGAAGTATACATTGTTGGACGATGAGCTTTATTATCGGACGATTGATGGGGTATTGCTTAAATGTTTAAGTACCAATCAGGCAAAAGTTGCAATCGGTGAAATCATGAAGGGATATGTGGCACTCATCAATCGGCTCATAAAATGAAATGGTTGCTTCGACGTGCTGGATATTTTTGGCCGACAATGCTGGAGGATTGTTTCAGATATTATAAAGGTTGTCAAGATTGTCAGAAATTTGGAGCGATCTAGAGAGCGCCGGCATCGGCTATGAATCCTATTATTAAACCATGGCCGTTTAGAGGTTGGGGAATTGATATGATCGGCATGATCAATCCACCGTTGAGTAAAGGACATAAGTTTATATTGGTGGCAACCGATTATTTTACCAAGTGGGTAGAGGCGATTCCTTTGAAGAAAGTTGATTCTGAGGATGCTATACAATTTGTTCAAGAGCATATAATCTATCGATTTGGTATCCCTCAAACTATTACGACTGACCAAGGTTCAATTTTTGTGTCTGATGAGTTTGTTCAGTTTGCCGATAGCATGGGAATCAAGTTGTTGAATTCTTCACCGTATTATGCACAAGCTAATGGGCAGGCCGAGGCATCTAACAAGAACTTGATCAAGTTGATTAAGAGGAAGATTTCTGATTATCCTCGGCAATGGCATACTCGTTTAGCCGAAGCATTGTGGTCTTATCGGATGGCTTATCATGGATCGATACAGGTTCCTCCTTATAAACTTGTTTATGGACATGAAGCTGTTTTGCCATGGGAAGTTAGAATTGGCTCTAGAAGAACGGAATTGCAAAATGATTTAACAGCCGATGAGTATTACAACCTTATGGCCGATGAGAGGGAGGATCTGGTTCAATCACGGTTACGAGCCTTTGCAAAGATTACCAAGGATAAGGAGCGAGTTGCTCGGCATTATAACAAGAAAGTAGTACCCAAAGATTTTTTTTGGAAGGTGAACTTGTATGGAAGTTGATTTTGCCAATTGGGACTCGGGATAGCAAATTCGGCAAATGGTCGCCGAATTGGGAAGAATCATTCCAAATTCATAAGGTGGTATCTAAGGGAGCTTACATGTTGCAAGGACTCGATGGAGAAGTTTATGGCAGAGCACTAAATGGAAAATATTTGAAGAAATATTACCCAAGTGTTTGGGTTGATACATGATCGGCTGATGTTGCCGATACATGATAGCCGATGTTCTTTTTTCATCGCCTTGAGATAGCCGATATGGTTATATCGCCCTTAGTTGTTTTTGATTGTAATCGGTTGTGGTTTGCCGATGTACAATGGCCGATATTGTTATATCGCCCTTAGTTGTTTTTGGTTGTAATCGGTTGTGGTTTGCCGATGTATAATGGCCGATATTGTTATATCACCCTTAATTGTTTTTGGTTGTAATTGGTTGTGGTTTGCCGATGTACAATGGCCGATATTGTTATATCGCCCTTAGTTGTTTTTATAATTTTATCAATGCTTTTGACATTGTAAAATTAGGGGAGCATATATCATATATACAAATAATGGAAATTTTTTGAGCAAATTTCGTATATATACAAATAATGGAAATTTTTGAGCAAATTTCGAAGTCGTATTAATCGGCACAAAGGACTATTAAGACAGCAAAGTAACTAGAGTATCTTAGCCGATTACAAAAGTTTTCTAAAATTTATTATATAGAAAGTCATTGAGACAAGTATCGTTGGATAGCCGAGATAGCCCTTTGCCTAATTTGTTCCACTTCCTCAATAGCTTGGGCATCTTGAGCATCGGTTCCAGGGATGACTTTCAGAGACTTGGTCAGATCCGCAACATTCTTGATAGCCGATTTGAGTCTGGCTTTTTGATCTTTGATAGACTTCGGGAGATCGGCTAACTTTTTGTGCTCCATATCCAGCTCGGCGTTGCATTCTTGAAGTTGTGCCATGAGGTCAATCTTATGAGCTTCAAGCCGATCGATATTTGACTTGATCGGGCCCTCAGATAGCTGATCAAGTTTGGATTTCTCTACATGCACAAGCTGCCGATTGTGCTGGATTGTAGCTTCAATATCTTTGCGCTCCCGGCGATCGGCTAATCTTTGCCTGGCCTTCTCCAGCTTGAATTGGTGTTGCTCAAGATAGACGGCTAGAGTAAGGGCATCGGCTAATTCATCTGGGAGTAGAGCTTGGATATCTGTGAACCTTGCCCGGATCGAGCCACAGTTGGTCACCAAGTTGTCTAGTGATGCCTCTAGCCGATGAGAGATATCTTCAAGCGTTCTCTTCACATCATCAGACAGAGGAGCTATTGCTTTACTGGTGGTGTCTTCCTCTGTTTCATCGAGATAATCCTTGATGTCGAAGGAGAACAGATCGGCTAAGATCTGCAAGAGATAGTGTTATGGATGGTTAAAGATCAAAACATTATTAGCTGATCTCAAATTTATGTTAACAAAACTTACTGGAATAGCAGAGCAGCTGGTTGTTCTTCCTCTTCGACGTTATGACTGTCTGCAACCGATGGAGTACGGTTGCCTGATTCTAGCTGCACAGGAGGTGAAGGAGGAGGAGGAGGCTGTAAAAAAGACAAATGTTAGACATAATCGGCCGAGATCAGTTGATGAGAGGATTGAGAATATCTTACTGGTGGAGCTGGTTTGAGAGTTGGTGCAGCCGATTTCTTCCTCACGTCAGTTTTCTTCTTCTGTGATTATACATCTGTGAGTAATCGGCTGAAAAGTGAAGTAATTACAGAGGAAATCAAAGAGAGATTCTTACTCTCGAAAAATGAGCTGGGGCAAAAGGAGTTGGAGGAGTCTGCTTGGGTGAAGCCGATGGTGTTCTCTCTGTATCGCTCACTTCGGCTGCAGCTTGATCAACGTCCTCTTCAATCTCTTCCTCATCTAGCGCTTGTTCGATAGATGGATCTAGGGTAGGCAGATCATCAGTTCGCTTGGTTTTCTTTGACTTGGTTTTCTTCTTGAGAGCCGGAACTGATGTGTCCACAGCCGATGATCTGGTTTTCCTTTTCTTGCCTACATCGGATGGTTCCCTGATTAAGCCTTGGAGAAGAGCCGAAGTCTTGGGGGCATCATAGCCGATGAATGGAGGAGATGGTCCACCTCCATTTGGAATTAGTCCTGGGGCATATTCGATATCTTTGCCACTATTGCTCTGGTGTGGGGGGGGGGAGATTCTGTTGTCTATAAAACATGAGATTAGATTAATCAGGTGATGAATCGGCTGATAATTGTTCAAATACGGTTAATAAAATAAAGACGTACCTGAGGGACAACATCTGGAAATAGGTCTGTCATGTACATTGAAGCCGGTTGATGGAATAGATGCAGCTTCCATTCACCCCACCATATGTCGAAGTTTCTACTCCTGAGTCTTGCCAACTCTATATTTTCAATACTGCCCAATGGGGGTCCTTGAAGATTAAGCAGCCGATTCATCATTAAGGTAGATGAGATTTCCCCTCGGCATTGGATCTTATCGGCAAAGAATAAGCCGACTGGAAGTTGGCCCATTCCAAACTGTCTAGCAGAGCTCATTGGATGATAAAATTCATAGGAGACTTGGATGTTTCTTCCTTGATGAATGCCGACAGGAAAGATACATGGGTTGATTGCAGTTGAGAAGATTTCTCTGGATTTCTGATATCTGTCATGGTTGATGTCTTCGAATCTAAAGTCCAAAGGATTTTCTAGAAGTGTTGAATCTTCATAGAGGAACCAGACTCGAGCTTCTTTTTGGAATCCTTCATAGAAGCTGCAAAACCAATCTTTGAGCAGTTCGGCTGATAGCTTTGCTCCTGCATCAGTTGGTGTGGACGCATATTCTCCGAAGGATGTGCATTTCTGATGAGTGCGTGCTTCTCCGTCACTGTCTTCAATCGGCTCTAGTCTTGGGAATTCAGCTTCTGTTACAGATGACCGATTGACAAACTTCATGACTACCAAATTCAGCCAGGATTGCAGTAGCCACCATGGTCCACCCGCTCTGACTATTGAGCCGACGGCTAACTTAGCCGATGCGTTATTTAGCATTTGGTACAAGTAGCCGAGGAGGATTTTGCCTAAAGGGAATTGTCTCTTTGTTTCCAAGGCTTCGGCTACAAACTGCCAATTGGTTATAGGGCCACAGCTTAATCCACAGAAGAGGAATTTTTCTAGCCACATTAGCAAGAAAGCCACATGTTCTCGAGGGGTGACCGGACCCTGGCCCATGTATGCTGCTACATAGCCTGACCAACCGCTTATGCTCTTAGTCTTGAAGTTATATTGGTTTTTCATGTTCAGGCTCATAGGATTAGCCGATGAGGTGATATCTAGACCCGTGATCATGATGATATCTATGAGGGTTGGGGTCATCGGCCCTTGGTTGAACAAGAAGGCGTTGATAGTATTGGACCAGAAATAAGAGGCAGCTGCCATTAGGGGTCCTTAGCTGAGTTGGCTATGGTAAGGTCGAGTGCTTGGCCGATTCCAATCTCATCCCAATGGACTCTTTTGCTAGCCGATATGCGTTTGAACCATGTGATCTAGTTTTTCTCAGGTGAGGTTTTCTCTAGAGATGGCCAAGATTTAAAGGTATTCTTCCAGTGACCTAGATCTGGGTTGGCCAATCTGAAAGGAATCCTATTGGTTTTGCCGTTGATGAACTCAGTAGGATCAAGACTACCGACTGGACCAAGGAAGTAGTGATTTTCATGTGATAAGCTTGGAATTGCTACCAGATTGGATGAATGCTACAAATAATCGAGAATAGAGGAGAAGAAAACGCTATGAAGCAAGAGAAAACCAATATGTGGTAAAAGAAAGAGATCTAGCTGATAGAGACTTACCTCAGCATACTCGGCTGGTGGTGCAGCAGACGGGCTGGCGGAGGACGACATCGCCGCGGGCGGAAATCTGGCCGGAGATGAAGTCGCCTAGGGATCGCCTTATGCGTCGGAGGAATCGCCGGAGAGAGAGAGAGAGGGTAAAGTTTTGCTTCAGCGGTGAAAACGGAGGAAACGGTGTGAAGTTTCTCGGGGGTGACGGTTAGTATTTAAAGAGCTGGAGTATCGGTCAGAAAACGGCAAGTGCGATATTCACTCGGAGTCGATATACGGTAAATCCGAAACATTACCAAATATTCCAGACTTGGGGGGCATGTGTTAACGACCAAATTTGGTAATATCAGCATCGAAAAAGAAGATTAGATCAAAGTGGAATCGGAGGCGGAGATCGATTTGGGAACATAGCAGGAATCAGCTAGAGTCCGGATCGGCTACGGTCAGGATCGGCAGAGTTCGAGTCAGACAGGGCTAGCCGATACAGCCGATTCCAAGAATACGACTCGGTGTACATCGTCGGGTTGAGTTGATATGCTTCAAGATGATTGCCACACATGGATAGAGTCCTGAGAAGGCAATTGTATCTATTAAGTATGATATTTTATGTAATTTCCTTAGAGATATGTTTGGGCAAAAGTCTGCCGCAAAGGCTTATGGTATCTTAGAGTTTGTTAGAGATAAGAAGTTGTGTCCACTATGGACATATTTTGTAATTCTCGGGTATAAATAGACCCCGAGCCCTATGTAATTTAAGAACACACACGTTCAATACAATTTCGGCGCATCGCCACCCTTTTTGCTTTAGTTTTATTTCGACGAGTTCTTGTTTTCGGGTTGAGCTGCATCGGTTTCGATCTTCAACAAGAGGTAAAACTTGTTATGGCGACTTGTGTTTTCGGGATTAGTTCTTTCATCTTTATGATACTCTAATCTTATTTATGGAATTCGTCAAGTTATCATATATCTTGTATAATCTTCGGTAATATCGTCATCTAACCTACTATCGGCTAACATCTGTTAGTAGAAGGCAGCCGATTAGGTTAGATAGCGACGTTAGCTTGGATTATATAAGATATCTACCACTCTATGAAACATCCAGCGGCTTGATTGTCTAGATGTTGTTCTTCTTTTCATACTTAATGCTGTATCGGTTGAGTTCGATCTATCAAGTCGTGCTTAGAATATCAATCTCTAGCCTGGCTTCTGGTTGCCGATTAGGGTAGCATCGGGGTTTCAGCCGATCTTACCTGATTTAACTATAGTTATCCTATATGCTTGATTGACATGTTAAATCTGCCCTTTATGTTAAGATCTTGTTGCATTTAAGTATATTATGCTTCTGTTTGATATATTCTACTTGCTTTAATATCTTAATATGGAGTGGTATCGGAGTATTAGCCGATACATGCTAGATCTATCTGATCGGCTATGCTATGAACGTATATAGTTCTATTGTTAGTTTATATTTCGATCTAAGTGATTTATACTGTCTCGGCATGGCGACCGATCTATCCCAATCACTTGATTTAAGTATATATCGACATAAGGGTTATATATTGTTAATATCTACAGCCGACCAAGTAGATTTAGTTCTTCTTTAATTATTCAGGACTGCCGATCGGTGTACGCATGACATCGGCATAAAATAAATGATATGTCATCGGCACCTAGCCGATCGGCTATCATTTATGGATTTAATCGTGGTTTCTTTATCTTCTGGCACGCTTATACATCTGAAGGCGGGTTTTGGACCTGCACTGGAGTTAAGCAGATCTCCCAGGCCTCGTGTTTTCTATCAACACCAGCACGGGGACGGCGGGGTCACGAGCCCCCACTACTGCCGTGTAGACTATAAGAACCCCCACGAAGACACCACTAAATTTTTTTAGTGTATGTAGATGGTAGGGGGGACTGCAACTCTATCTAGTTTACTCAGACCCCACTGCTATTTCATTCTGGATCCGCCACTGAATCTAGCGATCGTTTTCAGGTTTCCACTATATATTTTTCCAAGCTAATGAGTAATGAAAGTTAGGGTTTGGTTAAAAAAATACTGAAAGGGTGTCGGTAGAAAATTGGAAACAGATAAATCTCATTAACCGAAAATTGCAACAAAATACAGCGATGGGTCTATGTGCGTGCGAAACAAGCTGGGGCTACTGGGCTTTACACCTCAGGAATGAATCGAACTGTCGTGGCCCCATAGGCCCATAGCACCCCCATGGGCCGGGGCCTTCACTTCATTTTCTCTACCATAATATCGCCGTAAGAGAAAATCACGCGACGGCGACAGAGAAACAGCAAAATCACGCATTACGCACCAGGAGAAGAACGAATTCTCATCGTGCTCGATTGCTCGTAGTAGTAGTAATAACAGCCCTAAATCGCGACGTGCGCGGCGCGGGGGCGCAAGACAAAGCATACACAAGGACGTGCAGGGAGTAGGGGAACCCGTCACCTGAGCCTGTCCACCACCCTGCACATCCCCGCGGAACACGGCGAAACCCCCCGTGTTCCCTCGCTGCCTCTCCCGGCCAGCCGGCGATGGATAGGGCGGCCGCCGCCCCCCCCCCCCCCTCGCCTGTGCGAGGCGCCCCGGAGGACGCAGCACTGCACGATGGGTGTCACGTCCTCTCTCTGTTCTAAAATACGTAGTAGTATTACTTTAAACTAAAATGGATTGAGACTCTGTTGAGTTTATGATTCAAATTCAATTGCACACGTAAGCTGTCGTTCGGTGTTGTAACCTTACCTGATATAGTGAATATTTGTTGGCTGATGCCCGTGATTTTTTCTCTCTTACTTAAAAAGGGTTTTCCACGTTAAATCTCGTGTCTTCTATTATTGATTTATTATTTTTTATCCTTTATTTACATATCGTTTTCTATCAGATCGTATAATTATGAATCTGGACATTGACGGCTCTGGCCGATCGACGCGCGAGCGGTCGCCGCATTTACGCGCGCGGTACGACAAATTCTCTCGCAATCAAAGCACCGCGGCGGCGCTGCGCTTGCGATCGTAGTTTATCAAACTACGGCGTGGTGGTGGCCGTCGACTGATCCGTCGGTCCGCGTCAGACTACGGATGCAGCAGTGGGTGCCTACCGCCTTTAGCTTCCTGCGTAACCTCGCACGGGATGGCACCACACCCACCCATGCTGCAGCGCCCCAAAGCCCACATGGGCCACCACGATCGCTTGTAGGGAATGATACCGCCGGCCGGTGTGATGCTTTTACCTGCGTATGCATGGCATGCCCCAGTCGCACATGAGATAGCAATAGACTTCTTCTCCCAGAAGAAGAATATCAGAGAGAAGATTGCGGTACTAGATATGTGTATTCATGTTTAGAAATGTACACTTTATTTGGACGAACACACACATACACACTTTATCTTTATGAGCATCTGAAAAATCCGACCAACATAACTTAAGATGAAGAAAATCACTACGGTGTCGATGACTAGGTTATTTATTATTGGAAACTAACGGTATTAAATATGTACTCTCTCAGTTCCAAAATAAAAGAATTAAGTATTAGATGAAACATTTTATGTTACAATGAATTTAGACATCCTCTATCACGATTCGTTATACCGGAACACATCACATCTAACATTAGATTGATTATTTTTGGGACGGGGTGAGTACATTCATGTCTTGAATGCTCCATACATTTAACGAACATTCAAAACGCAAGAGGTAGGCATAATCCATCTCTCTCCCGGTCTCAACTGGACTCGATCGACGACGCAGGTTTTGACTCGGCATCCCTGTTTGTGAGGGGGAACATCTGCATGCCGCTGGTTTAGCCATGTTGGCAACTAGGCATTCATATGGCCACAATGTCTTCGGTCGGTTTTGCAAGTTAACGTGCCTTTAAATGGGT
The DNA here is from genome assembly GCA_000338895.3 of Oryza meridionalis. Taxonomy (NCBI): domain Eukaryota; kingdom Viridiplantae; phylum Streptophyta; class Magnoliopsida; order Poales; family Poaceae; genus Oryza; species Oryza meridionalis. The sequence goes on along the minus strand of CM002526.2, from coordinate 33,959,728 downwards.
CAACGAGAGGGGGGCCGGCCATGTCTCGGTCGCGAAACTGATTCCGCGAGATGAAGGTTCAGTACCCGTCCCGGACGAGAGCGAGTGAGCGACGACGCCCAAGAACCAACACCGGTGGCTCGTACAAATTATTACAACTGGTACGGTGGCACGTATAATTGCTTTAGCTAATACCAATACAAAATTATCTAAATTATTTTACACGTAAATTTATTTGAATTTTATTATATAGTAATCTCTTTGTCTTAGTATTTTATTATATAATAATTCTTTACTAGAGATAGGTATAAGCATGAAATATATTTTCATCAAAACTTAAAATCGTAAGTTCAAAGTCAATTTTATTTAAGAGTAACAAAAGGATAAATTTCTAGTGAATAGTAAGAGGGAACTATTCATATGAAATTGATTTTTTATCTTAAATGAAGAGATGTTGGACTTCAGATTTGGTATCGACGAATTTCATATTTTATATATATATATATATATATATATATATATATATATATATATATATATATATATATATGTATATATATATATATGTATGTATGTGTGTGTAGTATTTTTCTATGAATTTATAGAACTTTTAGATATGCGTGTTTTTACTTATTTAATAATTCTTACTGAATATTTCTCGTAGACAGATAGATAGATAGATATAGATAAACAGACGGATAGAAACTCGTAGATAGTACAGCCAGTATAAGGCTGCTTGGCCTTGTTTAGTTTCCAATTTTTTCTTCAAACTTCTAATTTTTTCATCGCATCAAAACTTTCCTGCACACATAAACTTTCAACTTTTTCGTCACATCGTTCCAATTTCAATCAAACTTCTAATTTTAGCGTGAACTAAACACACCCTAAGGGAGGTTGTGTCAACAGAGGCCGTGCGGCATGGCATCTCCTCTGATCAGAAAACAACTACAGCCTCGTTTTTTCGTTTATTCTTATTTTTATTATAGGTCTGAAGCATTATTACTCCTACAGCTAGCCTTATTACAGGTCATGGTGGTCTCACATCAAAATTTAAATGCCCCGTTGTCAATGGAGGCCACGCTGCTGTTATGCTGTATATATCCATCACGCCGTGGAATTTGCGCCGGTTGACATCTTAAGATTTGTCAAAATGAAATGATAACGCAGTGTACTCACCATATTCTTCCTGTCATTTTATTTCCTCTGATCGAGAATCGCTCGCCCGCGTTTTGTGTGGTTTCTTCACGAATTCGCCGTCAAATTAACCCAACGTACGTGCAGCTACTCGAGTACAGATCGAGCAGTGATCGGTAACATTTTGAACATTTCCGAAGATTCAGGAGCTCATACACGGGATGGTACATTAGAAATTGTAGTACTAATCTTTGTTAACTTCTGACTTTTTTCTTTTACATCGCGAATAGCGGATAGGACTGCGTAGTTCCACTTGATTGCAAGTTCGTACTACGAAACTTCGAGTGTAGGAGATAATAAAAACACCTTGACTTGGTAACTAGCCGCGTAACATCAGTGTTCTATATCATTCGTTTACATGTACATGTATTTATTGTGTGATGGAGGGGGTTGACTTCGTCTTGTTAAGCATACATGTCGATACTCGATTGTTCTCCTGAAATTTGGGAGGGACAAGATAAAGATTGCAACAGCATCAATGCTTGAAGCTCGAACCACGCAGGTCCCTTTTGAGGTAGGTGATGACAGAGCTCCCTTCATCTCTCGATGGCGAGCAATGAGTTAAAAGAAGTGTATATGTACAAACGCATTTTAAGATATTCAAAATGGGATGACCTCAAAGAGCGGGGGTATTTAACTTTTTGCCACTTTTAAGACAGGAACGAAAAAAAATCGGATGACCGCACGCCGTCCCCCACACGACGCGTCACGTAGCACGCGTGGAGAGAGAGAGGGGGGACCTCCCTTGGCGACGCGTGGCCGGTTTTTTTGTTTGTTTTTTCTTTCGGTTTTTTTTTTCAATTTTTTTTCTGGATTATTTATTTTTAATATATACATATACAAAAACTTTGTATACATATTTATTTTTAATATATACATATACAAACTTTGTATACATATGTATGCAAATTTTTAAATATATTATACAAACTTTACATACATATATATACAAAATTTATATACGTGATTCTTTTGTGTTTTTTATTTTTTTAATATGTACATATATAAAGTTGTATATGTATATATACAAAGTTTATATATATAAACTTTTTATACATAAAAATTGTATACATACGTACGTATGTATACTCTATATACATACATACAAACTATGTATATATGTATAGAAAATTATACGTATATACATACCTATAAGAGAGGAGATACTAGATGCCCCTATTTTGTCGCCTAGCATGTGTGTAGCTTGCGGCGCGTGGCTAGCCACGCACTAGCGTCGCCCACTTTTAAGATGTGACAATTAAGAATTTGCCACTCAAGATCTATCATATGTTGATCTTCATATGCCTATAACATGTGGGTCTAGTGGCAAATTCTTAATTTTCACTTGCAAAAGTGGCAAATAGTTAAAATATCTCCGTAGTATGAAGCTACACATCTGAAACATTTCTCCGTTTATTTACTGCCACGTGTCTCTCCACCATTTAGACAACCAGCGTAGCATAAACTTTGTGCGTACGTATGCATGCCTCCGTTGCCATTTAGGAATAACAGGGAGTAACGGTGTGTGCCTCTCGTGTAAAAATTATGCACTTTCTAGACCATCTCGCTTGCCCACGTTGGTTCATGAGCAAGCAGTGCTTTTGCACTATGCCGACTGAGCCAACTGTACAGTAAGCTCACATATTGTCACATGCATGTGCATAAACTAAAGTGGTAACATGTACGGAGAAAAGCAATAAATAAATTAATTATATATAAAAATTAAATTTCAATATAGACGGTTGAAATACAAGAGGTGAGGATATAAATACTTTTTTTTCTATCGCATCTGCAGATTTAACTTCTCAGAAAGTAAATAAGAGATTTCCTGGAAAAAAAAGAGATTCCAACAAGTTAACCTGTATTTCTTAAAAAAAATAAAACAACATTTTTTTTTAAAAAAGAGTAGAAAGCAAGTATATAATAAAAACTATTTTATTCTAATCATAACAACTTAGATGCTAAACTTTTAAAAGTACAAAAGCAATGTAGAATATTCAGGAAATACGCCTTTCTATATATTAAAATATCATCTTCACCGCTGATAAGTTAAAACTTAAAACAATATTATTCTATAGCATGATATATGTTATTCTTCGGTGTTCTACAAACTTATCTAGGACACACTAAAGGATACTTTCAACCTAAGATATTTGCATATATTTGATATAAATCTTTACACTAATTGCTATAAATAAATCCCATATTCGAAATAATATCTAAATGAAATATTAGAGGCTAAATTAGCATGCGTGCCAACAGGCACGCTCAATTTCTAGTATATACAAAATTTGTATACGTGATTCTTTTATTTTTTTATTTTTTTAATATGTACATATATAAAGTTGTATATGTATGTATACAAAGTTTATATATATAAACTTTTTATACATAAAAAATGTATACATACATACACGTATGTATACTTTATATACATACATACAAACTATGTATATATGTATAGAAAATTATACGTATATACATAAAGTATATACATACCTATAAGAGTGGAGATACTAGATGCCCCTATTTTGTCACCTAGCATGTGCGTAGCTTGCGGCGCGCGGCTAGCCGCACACTAGCGTCGCCCACTTTTAAGATGTGACAATTAAGGATTTACCACTCAAGATCTATCATATGTTGATCTTCATGTGTCTATGACATGTGGGTCCAGTGACAAATTCTTAATTTTCACTTGCAAGAGTGGCAAATAGTTAAAATATCTCCGTAGTATGAGGCTACACATCTGAAACATTTCTCTCTCATGATGCCGGCTTTAAGTGATAGCTTCAATTTTTCATATCGACTCCTCACATTTCTATTCTAGTCCTCACTTTTTTTGTTTTTTTACAAATTAATATAATACTCAGACTCTCCTCACTTGTTTACTCCCTTGCTTATTCCCTTTAACCACCGCTTGTCCCCTTCTTCGGCCATTCCTGCCACCTCTCACCTTTTGGTGACGAGCTTCATTGTCACTGCCTCTCCCCTCTTAGATGACGACGATGAATTGGTAATGGTATAGATTAGACAAGGGCTTGGCAGTAGCGTAGATCGGGTGATGAGAACAGACTCAGTGGTTGATCTAATCAAAGCGTCGACACAACGACGGATCGGAAACAACAATGTGGGCCAAATGCTCCTCGGTAGCGTGGGCTGAACAATCCTTAAGCAGCGAAAATCGAGATAGTGTGGACCAGTGAGCTCTATGATGAGATGGATAGGGGCCAACTCAGGCCGTGCAAGCTCTATGCCGATCCAACAATACAATCAATATTATAGTCTTGGTTTGTGCCCTCTTGGTATGTTCCTCCTAGTTTACATCCCTCCTCTCTATAACCCCTCTATGGACTCCTAATTGGCTGCCCCTTCTATGGTCGCCGCAATCTCTCCCCACACCACCCAATGCTATTGGGATTTGCCTTCGATGAGCTCCGTGCAACATGGATTGAAGATGTCGACAAGCTCCTACCTTTTCCCAACCGCTTGTAACCACATGTATGTAGGAGGATGGGCACAACCTCGCCCAATGTGGCTCATGAGCCATGGCATCAAGCACAAGTGGCCTTGCATTGATGAGGCAATTGTGCTCTCTATTGGACACGAGAAGCCTCCTGAGAGCACGGGTTTGGTTGAGCCGTTGTCGTGGCTCCAAAATGAAGAGCCTCGCACAGACCCACAATGTGAATGGCCTAGTGTTGGGAAGCAATGTCACATTGAGAAAAAGGTGCAAATCATACTTGCCTCCTTTGAATTGATTTAGAGAAAATTGATGATTTGTCAAGTACATAAGATTGCCATTTTGATGATATTATCACTCCTGTGACAATGACATGGAAAAATAACTCACATGTCGAGGAAAAGTACAGTAGTTACGAAAAAGATGACCTCACAAAGGAAAAAAAACACTATCTACAAAAAAAGCAACTCAGTGAAGCGTGTACAGCCGCAAATTAAAAATCTCCAATTCGAATTGAAGTTGTACTGTGACGGGAAAACTGTTGCACGTCAAGGAAAAGGTCAAATTACTATTTTCACAAGAAGTGAGCTGACTCGTGTTAAATATTTTTTTTGAGGTGAAAAGTAGGAATTTTGCCGTTTTATAGGTAGAAGGGGAAAAATAAGTTTAATAGTTTTACATAACTGTTACATGTAGTGCCCTCTGGGTTGGTTGTGTTCTTGTCATGTTTCGCTTCCTTGTTTTTCCTTGTGTATTTTTTCTTATCTTTCAGGGCTCCTGTGTTTGCATAGCTAAAAGCTTTGCCATATGTAAGACCGTTTGACGTAATATATTCAGGTGAGCAACTCTCCCCTGGTGTCCCGTAAAAAGAAGCCATAAACAAAAGTTGTGCTAGAATTAGTTGTTTCTATGTGCTTGACTGTGAGCGTTTAATTCATGCATGATTGTAAAAGCAATCTGCTCTTCGCTTTGGCCAGTGTCCTCCAAAGTTCTTATGTTCCTCTCTAGCTAGATGAACCACCAAGTTGTAATTTGGACCCCCAACCACTCCTTTCTCATGTTCTTTGGCTTGAGTTTGGTTAGAGTAAACCATTGCTCATTGAGGCTTATGTGTTGTGTCAAACCATTGCTCATTGGCATCCCCCCCCCCCCCCCAATACATTTACCATGAAGTCACATTCTTTGAGCAAGTGATCCGTCGATTAAAAAGCTTCGTTGCAAAGGCAACAGATCCATGCGCAGGGCCAGTGCCTTCTTAATAAGTTATCGGTCGTGAGTGTCTCTTTGATGTATTATGAGCCGTCTAAAGAACTTGTGCATGGATTGCGCTTTTGCCTCCGAAAGGCATTGCAATTATTGTGAGTAATCAATTCTTGGAATTGCATTTTGTAAGAACTCTTTGCTGAATATTCTCCATTGGTAGTCCCTTTCCACATTTGTCATCTTGAACATTTGGATCCAAGGTAACTTGTTGTAGGAAGCCTCCTAGTCACAAGTTGGTTTATCTCCTCAATGCTGGATATGACTGTGAGTGTGGAGAGCCAAACATTGTTTGTCTCCTGTTTTTTTCTTTTTGAGATCTTGAAAAGAGATGGAGCTATTTCATTTGGTCTTTTGTTCTGCAGCCAGCAATCATTCCATAATTTAATTTTCTCTCCATCTCTTGTGGTGATCAAGGTGCAAGCATTAACAAGGTTTGTCTATTTTATCACAGGGAATGTTCATAAACTCATGGTTTTTCGGGATCTTTCCATTGGAACCAATTAATCAAGAAGTGGCCTCCACTGACATTTTGCGGGTCATCACTTCTCCAAAGAAAGGATCGTCTAATCCAGCCTATTCTCTTGCCATGACATCCCGGCCCAGGGCTTAATAGGATTAATAGAATACTCATATCAATAAGTTACAACTTCTTTTCTGGAAGCCGATCTCGAAAGAACTATGAGATTAGGCGTGTTTGGCTTGGAGCAGATTTGGGATGGGCGACCAATCGGGAAATTCTTCCCGAGTGCGCATGAGTGCTTGGCTTGGAGCAGATTTGGGATGGGCGACCATTCGGGAAATTCTTCCCGAGTCTGCACGAGTGTGTGAGGGCAGTCTTATGACCTATAAAAGCTGCCAGATGTAAGCGGGCTCGGCCTCAGAGAGGCGGGACGTTACACTTGCTCGTCCATTTTGGCATTGACACAATGTGAGATGGTAGGTTGGGGAGAACTGATTTTACTAGCGTCTTTCTGCTAGACGATGTGAAGAAGCGACCTAACCATCCAGGTAATTTGAAACCAAACTTGTCAAAAAGTGGCTGATAATCGCTTTTTTCAGCTTTTTATAGTCAGAGGCAATGACAATGTTGATACCTTTATAGTCAGTGGTTGATAATGTACTAGGTATTTGCATGGCAGTGTTGATACCTTTCCAGGAAAATTTGTAAAGCGTGCCTCTACATTTAGTTCATTGCAGGAGATTGGGTATATCTCTTTTTTTTTAAAGACAATTTTTGTATAGGTCACTCAAAGATTATGTAATTTACTACTCCCTCCGTCCCACAATATAAGGGATTTTCAGTTTTTGCTTGCAACGTCTAACCACTCGTCTTATTCAAATTTTTTTTATAAATATAAAAAATAAAAAGTTGTGCTTAAAGTACTGTAGATAATAAAGTAAGTCACAAATAAAATAATTAATAATTTCAAATTTTTTTGAATAAGACGAGTGGTCAAACGTTGCAAGCAAAAACTCAAAATCCCTTATATTATAGGACGGAGGGAGTAGTGAACATTGTAAAAATATGTGATGGCTAAAAGACATAAACAAATAGTAATATGTTAGAGGACACTTTCGATCTGTTAGAGAGATAAAATTTTCAAATAGATTAGAATGTCCTTGGAGCCAGTAGCTTCTAACGTAGGGTCGGAGCGAAAATTTAGAAATTATGCAACTATAAATCTATCATCATCCCAAGTACATTACTAAGATGCATCATATTTCATCTTCACTCCAGCACTATAGGTTAAAATATTTTGGTCCTAGAGGCATTTTTGTCTTTTTAAAGAATTTTTCTATCCAATCGAACCAAAATGTTCTCAAGCAAATTATTAATTTTAAAGGATGTCCTATAATAGTGATATATATGTTTTTACAATATCCATCAGCAAATTACGGAAACTTTTGAGTGTTGCAAATTTGTGTGCATCCCACTTACAGAAGCGAAAAGATTTAAGTATGTAGGGGTGACAGGAAGGGCAACAACATCTGCATATAATGAAACTCTGAATCTCCCGATTGGTGGTAAGATGTTTGCAGATTCAAGTTAACTATCCTATAGAATTCCACTCATGCAGTTCACTATCTTTTGGTTTTTCCAAAAAAAAAAAGTCTTCCTTTTAGGGATTGCAAGATGTCACGTCCTAGTACATGTACATGTACCCGACCAAACGAGCAGTACGTACGATTACGAGCACGGATCAGTAGCAACTAGCAAGAGAGAGAGTCAGCAAGAGAAGACGTCGTCGCCACGGCCCGAGGAAGGAGCCTACGAAAGTGGCGCTGCCACGCCCAAGCCGCGGCGCACGGCTCACTCACGTCTCGCGCGACGTCGCCGTCCGTTGGTCGGTCGCGCTCGGACCTCACGCGCGCCACCGAGGCAACAGTGTGCGTGCGTGCGTGCGTGCGGGCGTGGTGGGACGCCGCCGAGGCCGCGAGCGACAGGCAGCTACACCACCGCGTCGCGCGGCCGCCGTCCCCGACGCGCGGTGCGCACAAGCAGCAGGCACAGCGCGGCGTGGAGCCCCCTCCTTTGGCCCTTGCCGATGGCGCGCCGTCAGCCCGGGAACCCACCGTGCCGGTCGCTTTTTTAGTTGAGCCGCGGGGACCCCCGCCCGGTGCGGAGGGAGGAGCAACGTATTTGACTCGCAAGTCGCAACGCAACAGCGAGCCGCGCGGCGCGGCGCAGCGCAGGACGGGTTAGGATCACGGTAGTAAACTGGTATCACGTCAATGCGGATATCGGCGCAGAAAAAACGATTTGTCTGACCAATGTATATGCCATATGTAGAGGTCATTTTTGTTGGGTAATGATAGATAGCGGATTTAATCCGATGGTGACAAGAATTTCATCCGCAATTTTCGTTTCCCACAGGAGTACATTTCAGAAAATTCTTTTTAAAAAATAAATTTCACAAAACCTCAGATATTATTATAAACTCTATAATAAAGACAATCATAGAGCGATGTGTTACACATGGTACTATGGCTTTCTAATTTCATAAAACCTCACTATTACTATTATTTTTTTAATATATAATACATATAATTTCTAAAATTATATCTGAAATATATTGTTTTTTTTAAGTTTGTCGTATAAATGTTGTAGTATTCTACTTTGATTATTTTTTATTTTGCTACAGTAATAAGATGGATTGATTAACATTATAGTTTAATAAGAGCTTAGCACCTATATACTCGTGGTTATGTGATACTCCCTCTTTCCAAAATTGATCATCATATATATTTATACACCAAGGCAGTGTTTAGTTCCCTTCAAACTTTCAAAAATTCCATCACACCAAATGTTTGGACACATCCATGGAGCATTAAATGTAGACGAAAAAAACCAGTTGCACAGTTTGCATGTAAATTGTGAGACGAATCTTTTGAGCCTAATTACGCCATGATTTGACAATGTGATGCTACAGTAAATATTTGCTAATGATGAATTAATTAGACTTAAAAAATTCGTCTCATAGTTTACATGCGGAATCTATAATTTGTTTTGTTATTAGTTTACGTTTAATACTTCAAATGTGTGTCCGTATACCTTAAAAAAATTGGCACACGAACTAAACACGGCACAAGACCAAAAAAATTTAAATCACATCAATCAAGATACCATGCACACATTCTCCCACGATGCATCCATCGATTAAAACACCACGCCAGTTACACTTTAGTATGCACACATTCTCCCATGCTATATTAATTGTATTCTAATGAAATCCGTGTATGTGCGGTTATATGATGATTAATTTGAGAAATTTTAAATTCCATTGCATGATGATCAATTTGGAAAGGAGGGAGCACATGTTAAAATTCATGTGGGTTTGTACAACTTAACTCATAAATCATGGTATCCGGGGTTTTGTGTAAATAGCAGCATTTTGGAAGGGTATGCATTCCGTACATGATATGTGCAAATATTGGAGATATTAGACTGAACAGGGTCGTCTCCAACTCTCCATCAGATTTCAACCAAAGAGCATCCACCGCCTCCATTAGGTGTGATCTTGTGTCATCGATGATGATTAAAGATCAAAGACGAAATGTGACGGGTGCCTTTTATCGCATTAAAAATACTACATGAAGCGACAAAAGGTAGATTAACTTAAACAAAGCACCGCCCAATTAAGACAATCATGTCCCAAACAACTTCGTATCTCCGCTGGCAGTGGACTCATCACGCTGCTGGTCAATCGCTGTCTTTTAGCTACGAATCCTGGATTTTGTGCATTAGTGCACCTTCAAACCAATGAGCTTTGCCATCGCAAAACTTGTGGCCGTCAACGGATTTCTGCCTTTGCTAGGTGCCCTTTCCGTGCCAACGTTTGACTGTTCGTCTTATATAAAATTTTTTATAATTAGTATTTTATTGTTGTTAGATAATATATCATGATTAATACTTTATGCGTGACTTATCTTTTTAATTTTTTTAAATAAGACGGACGGTCAAAAGTTGGACACAGAAGCCAGAGTTTGTCTTTTTTTTTTTAACGGAGGGATTACTGTACAAACACCATAAACTCGCATGAAGCATGTTGAGCCCCACCTCTATGCTCTTTTTTTTTTTTTGGGGTAGTAGTAGCATTTGGTTTCTGTCACGATGTCATTATAAAGTTATATGAGGACATGAGCATGATCCTTTTTGGGGATCTCGAAGCTTTTCTTTAACCTCTTTTCTTTATACCTTGTCCCCGTTTTTAAAACTGACAGCGTTGAACAAGTTATACCAACTTTGACTGTTTTTTTTAAGATAATGAAATAAAATTCTAGTCAATGGTCAATGAGTTATATCCAAATATTACACAAATTCACTCAATAATAATGGCACATCAACAAGTCTTATATAACACCTAAATAAACTGAAGCAAACACAAATTAATGATCGCCAACACAAGATAAAGACCTCTTAATTGTTGAATCCTATATATGAATCTTTATTTGAAGTTGGCGAAAAACTGCATTAACTTTGACTCAAGTTCGTGACATGCAATTTTTGTTAACTTGGTATCATCGTTACACTTTTGTAGTTGAGATCAGAACCGGAGTCAGTACGTTACCCTGAAAAGAACATGCATATAAGATATAAATGGTGATTTGTCAAAAACTATATAATTTCTGCTTAATCATGCTCCTTCCGTACTCGTAAAGGAAGCCGTTTAAGGAAGCCGTTTAAGACAATGTTTAAGTCAAACCTTGGGAATATAAATCATGAATAACTCTCAAGTTGTTGAGTTTGAAAATGTAAAAATTATATGAATATATTTGTCTTAAAAAATACTTTCATAAAAGTATACATATATCACTTTTCAATAAATATTTTTATAGAAACTAAAAGTCAAAGTTGTGTTTTGGAGACCGTGTCGCTGTCCAAAACGACTTCCTTTACGAGTACGGAGGGAGTATAGTCCAACAGATGCTCCTACAAGAATAAGTTTGCTGGTTTTTTTTATCAATACCCACAATTCAATTCCCAATATATGATATATACTATGTGAAGAATATAAACTAGAGAAATATGTATTGCTCTCTAAAGAAATTTTGCATAATGACACTTCAAGAATAAATGATGGATAGTCTTATTTTTCATATAGAACTAACATCTCATACTACTATTACATTTTCTCCGAGCCAAATTATTCTTTGTTAATACTATCCTTTAAACATTTATCACATAAAATTTTAATTTTAAGAGGCATCTACGTAAGTAGCATGAGTTATGCAGAACAATGAAAGTAGTACGATGCAAAACGAAAAGAATCACCGCAAAAGACAGATGAATAAGAATAATATAAAATATTTAAGGAATGACATAACGGTATCTGGCAAATTTATTTGGTAAAAGATTTGGTATTTAAGTTTTGCTAGTTCGTGTTTAAATGCATGGTAAAATTTTATCATCTTACTAGTAAAGATAGAGAGAGCACAACTCCCAACGCACTTTTTGGCAAAATTTGCTACTCTAGACTTCTAAATGACAAATACCAAATTGCCAACATTTGCTACTAGTGTTTAAATCTATTTTGGCAAAAAATGCTCCAAAACAGCAAAACTTTTGCCATTTTAGAGGACCTAAACATGGCCTAAGTCATACATTCCCGAGTTTTTCTCCATGAAAAACACAAGAACAGAACAACATAAAATATTTTTGAACAAATTTGAGTATTGAAATCAACCTTGTCAATCACTCTTACCGTTTCAAAGTATAAATCGTTTTGACTTTTTTTTATTGTCAAACGTTTTTTTAAGTTTGTCCAAGTTTATAAAAAAATATAATAGCATTTTCTAAAAAACATATTACCATAATATATTGAATGCTATATGTAATTAAACTAATTTATTGTTGTAGATATTGTTAATTTTTTTCTATAAACAAACCTAAAGACACTAGACTAGAAAAAGATAAACAACTTATAATATGAAATGGAAGGAGTACTAAAAAGAGGTGGGAATACTTGTTTGGTGCAAATTTTCATTTTTAATCACTTCATTTAATTTGTTGGTTAAAATAAATTTGTATTTTCTCTGTTTGCACCGCTATACTAATTTCTCTCTTTTTTAAATTTCCCGTGATTATTAATTTTCATTCTCTCATCTGCCATGGATGTACTGAACCGGACGGATAGATTTGATTGGCTACGAGGGACAATTTGACAACATTAAATAAGGAAAAAAATTGCTGAGATGCAACTTGACATTAATTAATTGAATTATGCACTATCGACTAAAGAAAAGTCTTACCTAATAAAACAGCCAATGTCCGATTGCAGAATAATTGAGTGAGCAAGTATCTACTTGTAAGTGGGAATCTAATTTTACTTGTCATATGTGCAGACAAACTATGATGCCCTATTGCCCTCTTGCTTCAAACTAAACTTAGTATGAAAAAGAAAAATCCCTACAGTTAGATCCTACTCATGCCAATAAAGCATGAAGTGACATAGTAAATTTGCATGGTTGATTTGAATAGATCTTGCAATGATTTGAATATAATCCAGTTGCATACCTGTAACCCTTCTGTTCCTCATTGGCAATGTGTCTATGGCTCTTATCCCAATTTTCGCTACCTTTGGGCCTCATACCAGGGAGAAAATGGATAGTGATATGCACTCCATTTCTAATAGAGATTTTCTTTTGAGTGTCAAGTGGCATGGTGGTACTTATTTATCTCACGTCTACTAATAATTGGTCAGACCAATTACACTGTCAGTTAATTAAGTACTTCGTCCATTGCAAAAATATTCTGGTGATCCAACACATGAGGATGGGATAAACATTCTGAAGACGAGTGCAAATAGTCAAAAACACAGCCCGAGTTGAGCAACCAACAAGAGTCCACACCTGAATGGACCTGCCCATCATCATAACACAGCCACGAGGCCTGTTCTGATTGGCCGGATCTTTTCTTTTTCATTTCTGAAAAAACTAGAATGGTTGAAACTAAAAGAAAAGGCAAAGGAACAAACGCTACGGTCTAAGGAAGGAAGCATCTGGTAAGGTGTAAGAGAGCACTCGGTAGCAGGCTGCCATTTTCGTATCGTCCCCTCCTCTGATACGGACTCCGTTTTCTGAATAGTCGGCGCTACTTGTCTACATCCACCTGCTCTCATCAGGAATAAAAGGGACTTTGCCCACAACTTATCCTCAGGATCTAATACTGCGCCACCATACGTGGAGTTTACAGATAATTCAGCCTTGATGCAAAGTACTATCCAACAGAGTTGTCACGGTATCATCGTCATCTACTTTTCTGAGATTTGTATCAAAGTTGCCACTGTATCATCGCCATCTACTTTTGTGCGACCTGGGGATAAAAAGGAGAGAAGGAAGAAATACATATTGTACCTCAACAGGAGAGAGAACATACTTACGTACGTACATCAGCCGGAGTTGGAACTACTACCACCTGTTGCTATCAAAAACAGAGAATCGTTGCTCCAAATGCAAATGATTTCATTTTTATGAAGTCAGTAATACTAGTAACAATTAACAGAGGAACAGACTACAGAGCCCACGGCCGGTGCCACAGGGCACATCTGAACAAGCGTGGAGCCCATGTGCTGGACGATCCACACAGCCATTTATTTTTTTCCTGAAAACCATATACACAGCCATTAACTGAAAAGCACATATAAATACCCAAGGAAACAAACAATCAAACAAACAAACAATGTTGTTACAGATGTCATTGTATAGCATGGACGTGTTCTACTGTTGGATGAAAAAGAAGCAGCGTAACATATTACTCGGCCGCAAAATTGGAGCGGCGCGCGCGCGAGAAGCCCTTTCGGCAGCAGCATGCACGAGAGCACGACACCGCGCATCGCCCCGGCCGGCCCCAGCAAGAGCAAAGTTAAGCTCGCCCAGCCGGCAAGCAACACGGAACGCACGATCCCCTGCTCACGGGTCGAATTCGAAGCAGCAGCAGCAGCAGCAGCAGAAGGAGAAGCTTCTTAATTCGTTCGCGTTTAACAACCCCATCCCCGTAGACGACGACGGCATGGCATCCCTGTCGGCGTGCAGTAACACCTCACTCTGCTGCTGTCCCGACGTTAACCTCTCCCCTCACTGACGCTAAGCACACTGGCAGTCGCGTACTACACGCGGTTAGAGCGAGCTTCCATTAGCCCCCGAGAAATTAACAAAAAGCAAAAGCAGAAGGGAAAAAAAAAAAACGTCACTCGCATCACAGCACTAGCCGCTCTCTCTCTCTCTCTCTCTCTCTCTCTCTCTCTCTCTCACTCACCAGACTCTATATAAGCAGCTCGTCCAACCTTGGGAGGCACCCAGCAGCAGCCAGATATCTAGCTACTCCTACTCAGCAGCAGCAGCAGCTCAGGTCTCTCCAGTGTTCTTCGAGCTATACACTAGCTCTCACAGATTTTTGCTCCGACTCATCAAGCGGATTGATTCGATCGGCTGTTAGAGAGAAAGAAAAAAGGAGAGTTGGAGATGGTGAGCCAGGTGGTCGCCGAGGAGAAGCCGCAGCTGCTGTCCAAGAAGGCCGGGTGCAACAGCCACGGCCAGGACTCCTCCTACTTCCTGGGGTGGCAGGAGTACGAGAAAAACCCGTTCGACCCCGTCTCCAACCCTTCCGGCATCATCCAGATGGGCCTCGCCGAGAACCAGGTACGCACACGCGCGTGCCACACCTGCATGTACACACTTGTACATGTGTGTACACGCTGTCTCTGACGATATGGTTGCTCTGCCTTGGCTGTTGCAGCTGTCGTTCGACCTGCTTGAGGAGTGGCTGGAGAAGAACCCCCACGCGCTCGGCCTCCGGCGAGAGGGCGGCGGCGCCTCCGTCTTCCGCGAGCTCGCGCTGTTCCAGGACTACCACGGCCTCCCGGCTTTCAAAAATGTAATTAATTTTACTGGGCCGTTAATTAACTATACTCTGGTTCGCGTATACGGTCAAACTAACGCGAGCATATACGCACGTGGATTGCACAGGCATTGGCGCGGTTCATGTCGGAGCAGAGAGGGTACAAGGTGGTGTTCGACCCGAGCAACATCGTGCTCACCGCCGGCGCCACCTCGGCTAACGAGGCGCTCATGTTCTGCCTCGCCGACCATGGCGACGCCTTCCTCATCCCCACCCCGTACTACCCAGGGTACGCACAGGCACTGCCGCTGCTGCTACACTTTTTTCCCATACGCGACAACGTGCATGGTGGCGCATGGCTAACGGTGGATGGATGGGTGGATGCAGGTTCGACCGCGACCTCAAGTGGCGCACCGGCGCGGAGATCGTACCCGTGCACTGCGCGAGCGCGAACGGGTTCCGGGTGACGCGCGCCGCGCTGGACGACGCGTACCGCCGCGCGCAGAAGCGGCGGCTGCGCGTCAAGGGGGTGCTGATCACCAACCCGTCCAACCCGCTCGGCACCTCGTCGCCGCGCGCCGACCTCGAGGCGATCGTCGACTTCGTCGCCGCCAAGGGCATCCACCTCATCAGCGACGAGATCTACGCCGGCACGGCGTTCGCCGAGCCGGGCTTCGTCAGCGCGCTCGAGGTCGTGGCCGGGCGCGACGGCGGCGGCGCCGACGTGTCCGACCGCGTGCACGTGGTGTACAGCCTGTCCAAGGACCTCGGCCTCCCGGGGTTCCGCGTCGGCGCCATCTACTCCGCCAACGCCGCCGTCGTGTCCGCGGCGACCAAGATGTCCAGCTTCGGCCTCGTCTCGTCTCAGACGCAGTACCTCCTAGCGGCGCTGCTCGGCGACAGGGACTTCACCCGGAGCTACGTCGCGGAGAATAAGCGGCGGATCAAGGAGCGGCACGACCAGCTCGTGGACGGGCTCAGGGAGATCGGCATTGGGTGCCTGCCCAGCAACGCCGGCCTCTTCTGCTGGGTGGACATGAGCCACCTGATGCGGAGCCGGTCGTTCGCCGGCGAGATGGAGCTCTGGAAGAAGGTGGTGTTCGAGGTCGGCCTCAACATCTCCCCCGGATCGTCGTGCCACTGCCGCGAGCCCGGCTGGTTCCGCGTCTGCTTCGCCAACATGTCGGCCAAGACCCTCGACGTCGCCATGCAGCGCCTCAGGTCGTTCGTCGACTCCGCCACCGGCGGCGGCGACAACGCCGCCCTCCGCCGCGCCGCCGCCCCAGTCAGGAGCGTCAGCTGCCCGCTCGCCATCAAGTGGGCGCTCCGCCTCACCCCGTCCATCGCCGACCGGAAGGCCGAGAGATAATCGCCAAGAACAAAACCACACCATGTCCATTATTATTACCAGTAGCACATAACTAGTACATTACGTCACAGTACACTGGAGTATACTAGTAGCAGCAGTAGCAGATTCCTTTCGTTTCTTGTAATCTTTTGGCGCCATTTTTTTTTCCTCGGATCGAGGCGTGCATGCCCGATGGTCTCGGATGATCATATCGATCCATTCCATCAGCCGGCATCGGATCGATCCCGTATTTTTCACTGGGAATTTTCAGTTTTCCCCCGACACTGAATTTCTCCCAGTTGTTGTAACCTATGGGAAGTATTATTGCTCCTCAATAAAAGCTAGTGCCCTCCACTTGTAGTTCACAACCACCACTCCCACATTTGGGCTCGGTCGCATCCATCCATCGCGTGTTTTCGCCGTCGCTCTCATATAAGAGTCAAAACCGTTGCAGCGAAACCACTTGGCCACTGGCGTTTTTCAACCCCCATCTGCTCCGTATTGCATGCGACCGAGGGGATTGAGAGAGGAGGAGTAAATAGCACATAAATACTCGTAGTAATAACGCGGAGGTCTCCGGGCTTGACGTAACGTGGTAGTTAATGCTAAATTGTTAATGATGCTGTTGTGTTTGCCGTCCGCGGCGGGCGGCGGCGTGCCCACATGATGGAGATGGATGGCGATCGAGCGAATTGACGGCAGTGATGACCACTAGTCGTTGATCAAGGAGAAATCGCCGCGGCGAGTGTAGGCGATTGACTTTGGAGTTGGGAGGCCGGGACGGCCAGTTGCGCCCTGCACGGTCTGGTTGGGAGCTCGATCGGCTCGCGGTGGGATCACGTGCCGGGCGATCTTAGCTGGTTGATTTCGGCTGTTTTCTCTTTCTCCTAGGGTGACTGGGATATTGGAGTAGTCCCTGTTGGTTAGGAGATATTAAATGGGGCAATTGAAAATTTACCACTACTTTGAATCGTCATTGCAAGACTGCCACTAGAAAATTACAAAAATACCATTAGAACTGTTATTCGAGTGACATACTTGCAATATTAAAAAAACCGGTGACAAATTTACAAATGCCTCTTATTAAATCCAGCCTTTAATGCTCCGAGAAATGCTTCCGAATGATAGCGGCACACAGTTGATTTTGTAAGAGGGTGTTTGGGAGAGAGGGGCTAAACTTTAGCCCCTCTCTAAAAAAAACATAAGTCCCTGGAGAGACTTATGTTTTTGATCCAGTGACTTATGTTTTTGAGAGAGGAGCTAAAGCTCAAGGACTTATGTTTTTAAGAGAGGGACTAAAGTTTCTCCCAAACACCCCCTAAGGCCACTGCAATGTCAAACGGAGACTTTTTTGGTTAATGTGCTCGGTAGGGAGTACATTATTTGGTTATAATAGTTATGTGATGATGATATTGTAAAAGCTGATCTGCGTGAGCTGATGTAGAACGCAGCGGAGCACTTGAACCAAGTGGCAGTGAGTTTTTTTTTTTCCAAAGGGTTTCCAAAACCGTGTTCGTGGTTAAGCGCGGGGTACGGTAAAAGAAAAACCACTATAACCTCTTTAAATTCAAATAAATTTTAAAAATAATTTAAATTTTAAATTTTACATGGTTCAGGAAACACTGCAGTGGTACTACTACTGCTTATCAGCTCTGGAAGCCTGGAACTTGGGACTGTACATTGTCATTCGTGGTTAGCTTACTTTGCGTTCACACTGTCTTGGCAAAAAAACAAAAAAAAAAAGCGGTTCGTTTGGTATCAGTGTTCAGGTGTGCTAGAGGTTATTAACCGGCCTGTTTAGTGTCATTGGTTGTTTTATCGCTATGTTATATATCAATTGTTTGTCCCATAGAACTATACTACTAGTCATCTTGTTGTATTCATCACAATCTTAGCAGATATGCGTATGTTTCATTTCAATAAATAGGCCGTGTTTAGGTTCCAATATTTTTGTTCGAACTTTCAACTTTTCCGTCACATCAAATGTTTGGACACATGTATGGAGCATCAAATATGGATGAAAAAGAACTAATTACACAGTCTAACTATAAATTACGAGACGAATCTTTTAAGCCTAATTACACCATGTTTTAATAATATGATGCTACAGTAAATATTTACTAATAACGGATTAATTAGACTTAATAAATTCGCTCACAGTTTACAGATGGAATCTGTAATTTATTTTATTACTAGTCTATATTTAATACTTTAAATGTGTCTCCACATATTTAAAATATTTTGACAGACAAACTAAACACAGCTATAGTTCGTGAAATCTTTCGAAAATGTTGACTAATTGGGCGAGGATAAAGAGAAAATCACCCGACATATACCCATGTCAACCACCGATACGACTCATTCACTTGACAAGGTGTACACGACTCTTCCATCTTACTCAACGTTTTCCATTCGCTCAAAGTCTTTAGACTTTTAATGCCACAGGTTTCTCTAATGAGAGTAATGAAGAATTCCACTGATCCGATGTTTGACGTAGTAGCTGAAAAATTTTCAAAGCAAGCTACTCGTTTCTACTTTGGGATATGACAACTAGTCAAAAATGTTTGATATGTATAACTACCTGCTAGATTGCGCGTTTGCACACTATAACGGGGAAGTAGGAAAACCGTTCTTATTTCAATTTAGCCCTCATTTCTAAGATGTTGTTTAGACAAAAATGGCTCTCTGACCATCTCCTCCAACACGAGAAAAAAAATAAAAGTATCGGTGATATGGGACCGGGGTACCCACGTTAGGGGGAAAGAGCGGAGGAGTCCTTCCCCCCTAGCCACGTGTAAGTGACCGAGAGGCGCCCCGCATCCACCTAGGGGTCTCGGGGTACCCCGTCGCACCCCTCGGGCCCGAGGGGTTGCGCCACCCCGAGGCCCCCGTTCAGCTGCCACATGGCGGCTGAGCAGGCGGAGGAGGGGACGCCGCTGGCACATTTATGGACGGCGTCCCAACCACCCGCGCCGCGTTCAATGCGGCATGGCTGGTCGTGCGACGCCGCCCATTTGATTGACGTGCGTCAATCACTTAGACCGGTCTGTGACCGGTGGCAGATGGATGGGACGGGTGGCAGCGCACCCACGCCCCGCCCTGTGTCAGGTGACGTGGGGGTAGGTATGCCCCGTTCCATCAGCCATTAGGGCTCAGCACGCGCGGCCGATGCGCTCCCTGTAGCGTGAGCCCACAAAAGTCTTCAAGGTTTAATGAGGAAATGACAGGGGATGTCCCCCGTGTTAGATGGGAGACGGCGCTGGGACCCACCTCGGAGCAGGCGCCCATATTGCTTCCGGTCTAAGGCATGAGCGGGAGCAGAACCGGGGAAGAGGGACCCCTCTCCATAAAGGATGAGACGAATAGAGGCGGTGCATGTGGTATCCCCTTGAGTTATAAAAGAAGGACCTTACCCACCGAGCAAAAGGATGACTTTCGATAGCTTGAGCTCTAGGGGAAGCACAGTTAGGTTTTCCCAGGAGCCCAAGATCGCTGGTAAGAATTTGAGCATAGTTCCACACACAGGAGTAGGGTGTTACGCTTCTGAGCGGCCCGAACCTGTATAATCTGTGGTCTCACTCCCGATCATCTCCTACCACCTTAGTCAAATCCTCAGCTGAGGTTAGCTCTTGATCACTCGTGCCTTATCCCCTGGCCGAACTCACAAAGGGGGGTCTCACGTCCTCCCGCTAGAGAGGGTTACTCCTCGACAAAAGGAAATAAAATTAGTCATATCTCTTCCTTAGAACTTACTCCCTTAGTAAAAAAAAACTAGTATTAGAATATGACACATCTAGTATAACGAATCTGGACATACTATAGTACTAGGTTGGTTTTTTTATGGTACGGATGAAGTAGTTATCAATCCAAACAAATCCATACGTAGACATAAGAGATAATTCAAGAAATACCATTGATAAACGTCTAGATCCAAAAAAGCCATCAACAAGTGTTAGTTCCATGAAATACCATCGTATAAACGATTTCGTCCTAAAAATACTATTGCCATTAGGGTTCCGTGCATTCCACGCTGTTAAATACAATGTTCATCCTATAACACTTAACGGCGCGGAATGGATGGAACTCTAATGACGATGGTATTTTTAGGACAAAGTTGTTTGTACGATGGTATTACTTAAAACTCACACTTGTCGATAATATTTTTTGATTTTTTTTTTGAGAAACACAGATGATATTTCTTGAATTTGAACGCTTATCAATAACATTTCTGATTATCTCTAGATCTAAAAGCATTCTCATCTCCGTCTGAGAAGACGAAACATGAAAATAAACGTGGAAACACTCATAATAATTAAGCAAACTAGATTATCATCCAGAGATCAATTAATTATCACATTCCCCTCATTAGCACGGCACATGGGGGCTCACCCCGGGCAGTAGGCCGGCGGGGACGAGATCGACGACCCAACGAATCCACACCATTTGGATGGAAACCGACCCGCTCCCGGGCGTGGCGTGGACGCGGGTGTCTGGACCCAGAAGGGAAATTCCTTGACTCGCCCGGGACACCTCTGCACTGTCCATGCATGTGATCGATCGAGCAAGCTGCGATTTTATTGGTTGTTTTGCTGGATAACCCCGATCTCCTGTCCTCAACATTTTGGTAGTTTGACTGAGCGTGATCACACTTTGACCGTTACTTTTGTGTACGCAATACCAAAACAAACAGCTAGTACACATATTACGGTTTATTAGCAAAGTAATGATATAACTATTGCATCACATAGTTAGAGTTCTAAAATTGTTGTCAAGCAGAACATGATATATATATATATATATATCTAAGAGTCAAAATGGATAATCACTTACTCACTCCGTTCTTAAAAAAAAGCTAACTTTTGACTATGAATCTGAATATAGCCTATGTCCAAATTCATAGCCAGAAATTGATTTTTTATGAGACGGAGGAAGTATGGAGAAAAAATGTGTTAGTGTAACAACTAACAACTGTGGATCGATGATCACTCCAATTACTCGTCTTATCTTCTAAAACGACCATGTCATGTGTCGTCAATTATTTTCATGTTTCCTCCACGTACCACGATGTGTTGTACTAACATTTCACGGGGTACTCCTGATCGCTATCAGAAATTGATTTTTTATGAGACGGAGGAAGTATAAAGAAAAAATGTGTTAGTGTAACAACTAACAACTGTGGATCGATGATCACTCCAATTACTCGTCTTATCTTCTAGAACAACCATGTCATGTGTCGTCAATTATTTTCATGTTTCCTCCACGTACCACGATGTGTTGTACTAACATTTCACGGGGTACTCCTGATCGCTATCAGAAATTGATTTTTTATGAGACGGAGGAAGTATAAAGAAAAAATGTGTTAGTGTAACAACTAACAACTGTGGATCGATGATCACTCCAATTACTCGTCTTATCTTCTAGAACAACCATGTCATGTGTCGTCAATTATTTTCATGTTTCCTCCACGTACCACGATGTGTTGTACTAACATTTCACGGGGTCCTCCTGATCGCTATCAGAAATTGATTTTTTATGAGACGGAGGAAGTATAAAGAAAAAATGTGTTAGTGTAACAACTAACAACTGTGGATCGATGATCACTCCAATTACTCGTCTTATCTTCTAAAACGACCATGTCATGTGTCGTCAATTATTTTCATGTTTCCTCCACGTACCACGATGTGTTGTACTAACATTTCACGGGGTCCTCCTGATCGCTATCAGAAATTGATTTTTTATGAGACGGAGGAAGTATAAAGAAAAAATGTGTTAGTGTAACAACTAACAACTGTGGATCGATGATCACTCCAATTACTCGTCTTATCTTCTAGAACAACCATGTCATGTGTCGTCAATTATTTTTATGTTTCCTCCACGTACCACGATGTGTTATACTAATATTTCACGGGGTCCTCCTGATCGCTACCAGGAGTCTAGCATTTTGAGTTATGAAGGTGAGCTAGGTGGCTGACCAATGAAAACAGAGGGAGTATTGCCTTTACTTGTAGTGGAAATATTAGGGTATAAATGATTGGAGTGAATGAATGGCTTTGCACAAAGAGAGACATCTAGATAAGGTGATATATACCTTTCCTTGTACGTGTATTCCTTTCAAAAAAAAAAAAAAACTTTCCTTGTACGTGTAGGGTTGCCAATATGCTGGATGCTGCCCATACAATGTCCGCATGTTTGTATGTGTTGTGATATGATTCGACAATGTTACTGTAGTCAGTACCATATCTTGCCTTGGCACTATGGGGGTAAAAGTGATTAAGCTGACACGCAACATCGGTATTCCCGGTCGAAGTTTGATCTTTATCATCTATTTATTAGATTATCAGGTACAACTAAAATTTAAATTTAAAACTTAATTTCTAGGGTTTTTATCGTGGAATGTTTTTCTGCCTTATTTTCTAAACCACAAATTAACATGCATAAAACTTTTACCAGTAAAATGTTAAGGTCACATTTATTACCCTTTAGCTTACAAGCCGCAGCTAAAATTTAGATTTTAAAACCATATTTTAGATTTGATTTTAGCTTTTATTTACGTGGTTTATTTTTCAGCATTTGCTCTCAAATTGATAAGAACGTGCATGTAAGTTTTATTTGTAAATTATTTCTTTGTTGTTAATAAGCTATTGTGGCATGTAATCAGTAGAAACAAAATGATGATTGTGCCATATCGCTTCATTCAATATTTCTACGGGTTATTAGTCATAGCCGACTCATAGGCTAACCAATCAGAGGGTATTGATCAGCAGCATGAGTACTCCTACACCCTCCGTAAAAAAATAATTCTAGCTACGAATCTGAACATATATATGTCCAGATTTATAGATGGGATTGGTTTTTTATGTGACCAATAAACTTCGTGCCAAAAATGCTTTACATATTTCTGTATTTTCTATGCCGTGCCGCTGCCTAGTGCCTATGGCCTACCATCACACAATATGCACTAACCTAATTAACCAATTGTTAAGCAATAAGAGGCGTGGCTAGTCTAATTACCATCCAAGCATGTCGGCTATATTATTGACACTGACGATATATAGGGTGTACGGTCGTCCTCTGTTTGCACCTTTTCGCACATTGTTTTTTTCGACCGACTTTGCCCTTTTCGATGTATATCGGCACTGATGGTATAGTGATATGGGCGGCCACTAACCACGCAAACTTTCCAAGTGCAGCCATTTTTTTCGAAGCTTCCCAGGCCCAGCTTAATTAATTATCTACGAGTAGATGCTAATATCTACTTAAAAAAGTTTTGACAAGACTTGCAATCAGGAGCACGGATGGTCTTCCACGTAGTCTACGCGCTTTTCTCTGGAAATACTACCTCCATATTTTAATATATAACGTTGTTAATTTTTTTAAGAACGTTTGATTATTTATTTTATTAAAAAAATTATATAATTATCATTTATTTTATTGTGACTTGATTCATCATCAAATACTCTTTAAATATAATATGAATATTTTTATATTTATATATAAAATTTAAATAAAACGTGTTAGTAAAAAAGATAACGATATCATATATTAACGAGGTTTATAAAGTAGGACCACCCACTTTATAAACCTAAACCTGAGTGATACGTAGATACTTGTAACTTGCTCCTGCTGTTTGTTTTCTATTCCGCTAGATGCCTAGTTCCCATTTCCTTGTAACCGGCAACGATTGCGGTTTGGTATAAATAAGTGTAGCTATAAATATCTATATCCAATGTTTGACCGTCCGTTTTATTTTAAAAAAATTATTAAAAAGATTTAAAAAATTAGTCACACATAAAGTACTATTCATATTTTATCATTTAATAACAACAAAAATATTAATCACAAAAAAATTAAATAAGATGAACGGTTATACGTTGGACATAAACAATACAAACTACACTTACTTTGGGACAGATAGACTAATATAATATACTGATGTGTAATCATTTTGCATGTTCGCGAAAAAAAATAATATTTGCTCCTCTCAAATTGATAATACTTCGCATTTTAAATAAAATTGTTAACAAAATTTAGAAAATGTGATGATAAATAATCTTTAAAATATCTATCTTAAAAATATGAAGACCATGCATATCTACAGTTTAATCTTAAAATATACTTCAATAAATTCATTTGTTGGTTGATACTTATATATATATATATATATATATATATATATATATATATATATTAATAGAATATAGCGATCACAATTTTTTTTGAAAGTGAAGTATTATCTACTTAGAGAGAGCATGTAGTTAGTAACTTAGTATATTTTAATGCTTCAATCATTTTGCGATTGGTGTGGTTCTAGCTAGACTTCTAGTCATCAAATAATTAAGCTTGCACATCGTCTGAAAAATGATCCTGAGTGTGACGCCATTTGATCGTTGTCTTGATCATATATAGTTCCAGTTTTGTATTCTTCCTAAGCCAACTTGTATATGCTAGCTGATGCGCTGATGTAACATGGAAAATGAATTTAATCATTAGTAATTACCAAATTGAGTCGACTTGGTAGCATATTTGCGGCGAATTGTCGTGGCTAGCTAATAATTGAGGAGGACATATTTAGCGCTCTGTATATATAGTTATATATGGCTCGATCGAATCACTGATAAGTGACAACGATTGTGTTGTAAAGTAGCATAATAATCTAATTAGAGTTCTGTTGAATTTTTATGTGGTAATTATTTGACCCAATGTGGAAATTAAGAACTTAATTGTGATGTATATATGTGACGGAAAATAATTAACACTGGAATTTAACCTTTTGCGCGTTCACGAACACTGATAATTTAACTTAGAGAAATTAATACTCGATCGAGGTGTTGAAGCTAGAACAAAGTAGAAGAATATACTGAGATATACCTTGTTACATTTATTTGTACATACATGAATTAACCTGGATCAACACAAGGTAAAATAGCTAGGATTGCTTACAGAATTAGTTATGTAAACCGTTAACTCACATGATAATATTGAAATTAATGTACATTATAAGCATCCATATGGCTCGCACATACGTGCTAGGAACTGCTATGTTCTTAGACTTATATAAGTGAATTATGTAGCGGAAACAGATATGATATGCTACATAATACACATATATCTTAAAGTGAAGTATATAAATAGATCTATATCATTTAGCCTCATTATGTAGTGGGAGTGGCACCGGAAAAAGAAACAGAGGAATAAAGGGTAGAAAGATACACTTAATGGAATTGATCTATGGTTAACAAAACTAACAAGTTTTACATATGTGCATCATTAGCTGAACATTTTAATTTGTAGGAATGTGTCACGCGAATTCTCAAGAAGCGTAATGTTGTCCACGAGAACTACGTATACATTCGGGATGTCCTCAGGTAGAAAGTTTAGTTTCCATCAACTCACTCTGCAACATGGGTGTGTCAACAGTGAAATTACTAAAACATAAGTAGAAAAAAAATGGCAAAATTTGCTACATGACACTCAAAAAACGTGTAATTAGCTGGGAGACACCGTAAAAACGTGACACGGCTGCTGGACACTCCAAAAATTGTGTAATTGGCTGTAGATCACCAGAGACAATATTTTATAATTTCCGGGTCAAAAGAGGTGATAATTTTTTCCAAATAACGAGATCACCCCTGGCGCCATCTTCCCCCACCCCAAATCACAAAATTTCTTAGCAAGGCAAGCGCACGGCTTGGGGCGACGGCTACAGCGGGCGGCGTCAGGCTACGGCGGCTTGGGGCGACGGCTGCAGCCGGCGGTGTCAGGCTGCAGCGGGCTGCGGCGCTTGCGACGGCTTGGGGCAACAGCTGCATCGGGCAGCTTCGTTGGGCGGCGTTAGGTTGCGGCGCACAGCTACAACATGCGGTTGCGTCGACTACGGCAAGCTGCGGCGTCCGCGCTGCCATGGCCACCACTGCCCTCATCCGCGCCCACCCTGCCTGCAAGCCCCCTCCCCCTCCCTTGCCGCCGTCACCGTGCGCGTTCATCTGCCGTGCCGCGGCGGCGGGCAAGGCATTGCGCTCGCTGGCCCGTCAACCTAGCTCACCGACGTTTTTGCGGCCCCGCCGGCCTCGCCATCGCGCAGTGCGCCGCCGAGGCAGACCTATCCGTCCGCGCCATGGAGCGCAAGCAGGAAGCAGCTGCAGCGGCAACCACAGCGGCAGCGTGGAGCGCGAGCAGGAGGTGGCGGCACTCCATGATAGGGGCAATCTCGTCATTTGGAAAAAAAATATCACCTCTTTTGACCCAAAAATTATAAAATATTGTCTCCGGTGTCCTATAACCAATTACATATTTTTTGGAGTGTCCATCGGCCGTGTCACGTTTTTGCGGTGTCTCCTAGCCAATTACACGTTTTTTTGAGTGTCCTGTAGCAAATTTTACCCAAAAAAAAAATTGTATATCAAAGCACATCAAAGCTCATATTTCTTGCTTACCATTCTTTTTTTTACCTATGATGATTTTATCAACCTCGATATATGGTACAGTATTTCTAAGATGCTCACATAGAGGTAGATTGTTCATGTGTACGTTCATATAAATGAGTTTACACATATGCTTATAAGCACATGTGTTTTTTTAAAGAAGTTCTACAAAATTAGGAAGTAGTAAGTAAAATAGAGATAAGATATTCCCACTCTCTTTTTTTTTATTTAGCATTTCAATGGCAAAGCTAGCTTAATGAGTGGATTGAGTGGTGGAGGTAGCAACATCGTTGAACTTAGGCAGCAAAGACTATTTGTTATATTAACGTGCAATCTTTTGCGCATTAGTGAAAAAAAAACTCAAAGACTATTTGTCGGCAGTTAGCAATATTTTC
Organism: Oryza meridionalis; assembly: GCA_000338895.3. Lineage (NCBI taxonomy): Eukaryota > Viridiplantae > Streptophyta > Magnoliopsida > Poales > Poaceae > Oryza > Oryza meridionalis. Next base: position 33,932,331 of record CM002526.2, on the reverse strand, counting down.
TAAGTATTTTGGCTAATCGATAATAGAGATGCCAGTGGTGCAGCACCCGATCAGTCCGAGAGCTTGCTCCACCACTAACTAGGCCCGATATACATTTGACTACTGGCTCTCTATCTAATTTGATCTTATTCTAAAGCTGTCGTATCTTTTCTTTAGATATTTCTAAAGGGGTGATCTTATATTGGATCGATCTTAAACAAAGTAAAACCATCCGTCGGTAAATGAAGAAAAATAGAACAATTAGTTGTGTGCACGCGCGTCCCTCCTATGTTTATTTGGGTCTCACATTGCCGGTGTATTGTCCCATCATTTTGAAACCATGGTTGAACCACGCGTCGAAGCAAGTCAAAAGAGACGTGAAATGAGATCCGACATTCTTCATGCATTTAGGACAAAAAAGGAGTAAACCATAGAAGGAAGCTCGAAAGGTTATGCTTTACTTAAAAAAAAACTGCCAGCTAATTAAGGTCCCATTTCAAACGTGTGGGTTTTCATCAATTGTACTGTGAAATTCCAAATTTCAAGAGTTTTTGTACAGTCCAGCATATTAGGGCGGTACTAAATCGTAGCCATCGAATGGATCAGATCCAACGGCTGTCATCCGTCGGTACGGCCAGTTACTTGGGATGGTACTGCATCATGCTAGTGAGGTGGAAGGGTAAGATCGTCTTTTCGCGTAGCAACCAACCGTGGATTGACAGGAGCCGCCGTCGCTCTGGCCTATCCTCGCCGCCCTCCCCTCATCTCTGCTCGGCGCCATCACCCCCCGCAGGCAGGCAGGCAGGCAGGCAGGCCAGTAGCCGGAGCCGTGGGAGCCGCCTCGCCGGGGATTGAGGTTTCACCGACGGTGGCATGAGGAGGGCTGAGCTATCTCCCGGATGCGGCGACTAGAGTGCTATTGAGGGGATCGATTGAAGAAGCCACCGCCGAGGTGGTAGTGGCTCGAAGAACCCCACAGCGATGCTTAGCAGCTCGACAAAGTTCCTCAGTGACGGCACTGCTCCAGAGGTGACTCGAGCTGAGGACGATGGTCCAAGTACTGTTGCTGATATATGCAGCTAATCCCACCGATTCCCCTCAGTCTCCTTCAAATATGCCCGTCAAATCCACGCAAGAACACTAGTTATTCAATCTGCGTTAGGAATGGCATGCACTGAATGGTAGGTGCCGGGATCACTCTAATTCCTTTCTCTAAACTGCTGCCACAAATAATATGTTCTCTTAAATCACATGTGTAGCAGTGATGAATAATTCCCTTAAAATTACTCGATGAGATCTCTAACAGGAGACATGGATACATATGTATGATTTGAATGTCGTTGATTGTACACCTAGCGTATCAAATTGAATGGTCTGTTGTCTTAGGCTCTCAGCCTGACTTTGCGTTGCGCCGCACACAAATTAGCTCGACGAATCTGGCAATGGGAATCAGATGCGACAAACGAAGAAAAACAAAGTTGCCGTTGTACGGTGGAAGAAGAAGGGGGCGGCGCCGGGCGCCGGCGCCGCTGTTAGGCGGCCTTGAGTTGGACGAAGAATCGCTAGAGGACGGCAACGTCTAGGTACAGCACAGCAGGACGGCGGAGAGCCGGAGAGAGGTCACGCCGTTGATGAAAGGTTGCGAAACACCATCACGTGTCAGGAACTCAGGGCCACGGAAGGCCAGGTCTAATTCCAATCGTGTCATTACTGATTCAACGGCTGGATTTTGATTGATTTTGATTAGTACCTAGCGGTACTGGTACCTAGAGATACCATTTGCTGAACCGTAAAAACTCTCAAATTTCAAACATGTCCTATACTAGAAATGAACAAGGCCAATTGTATTCTTAACATGCTAGCTGTAGTACTAGAACAAACTGTGACTTTTGTTAGCTAACCCCATCGAGCAAATCTTTTGCCGTTGCAGGTGCATATATACGGGGGCCACCAACAGGTGGTTGTTGAAAAAAGGCCATTGCCCACAGGCACTGTCGCGTACTACTACTGCGGTGCAGCCGGTGCTGTACTGTACATGTAACGGAATGACGGAATGGCTCTTGATTCTTCACGATCTGAAGTGAAGTGAAATGAAGTCGACCACACCACAACGAACGAACGTGCGTAAAGCTGCCGCCGGCAGTCTGGCTAGCTAGCTGGCGGAGGCGTCAGGCCGCGGCGCGTGACGTAGGGTGTGACATAAAAATTGTAAGTTCGATTGAAATTGGAAAGATGTAACGAAAAAGTTAAAAGCTTATGTGTATAAAAACTTTGATGTGTTAAAAAAGTTAAAAGTTTAAAAAAAAAGTTAAAGAACTAAACCAGGCCGTATTTGGCCGCAGCGAGTGCGTGTGCGTGTGCGTCCCCGGAGAAACTCGTCAACCTGCAGCAACAAAGGGGTTAGTAGCCGTAGGTGCGGTGGTGCGGTGTGCGCAGACGTGGACGTGGGCAAGAACTAGTTTTCACGCGATTAGTCCGCTGCGGCTAAGCTGTTTAACCTTTTTTTTTCTCGCGGGAGCCACCAGCGCGCGTTCGACTATTCGAGGGGAGCGTTTGCTGAGATGGGGCGTCAGGCGAGGTGAAGCCGTGTGGGTCGAGCTAGAGCTAGGAGTAGATGCGGTCGTCGTGAACTTTTACGAAAACCGGTAGCTAGCTAGCGACCGTCAGTCCGTCACCGACGCCTCTTCAGATGTACTCCAAAGGTGAAAGTGAACTATAGCTTCTCATTGTCTCATTCACAGTGCGCTGCAGGAGTTCGGCCTGAACGTTCAATATAAGCAAACAGTGAAAATTCGCTGCCACATTATTGGTTAGGCCCACAAAACTGAAGCGCGCGTGACCAAAGTTTGCTACTCATACTTCGCCTGAATCGAGACTGGGGAAAGCGTCGCAAGCTTCTTTTGGAGGCTAAAACGCACTGCTGATCTTATGTCTCTTGGAGTTCTTGAGTCCTGTTTGACAGCCGAGGCCGAACAAAATTTACGGCATACTGTGAGTGCCCTCATGGTCCGTTACTCCGTTTAAGATGCGTTCCCTAGTTACATTTTCTCAACTTTTACTCTTTCTCTTTTGTATTTCTTACCATGGTTTTCAGACTAACTAATAAAATATACTTTCTATAAAAACATTATAGAATAGTTACTTAAAAATCATATTTAATCTATTTTTATAATTTTTAAGCTAATAAATTAATTAATCACATATTAATCTATCGTTCTATTTTACGTATCAAGGGTAAGCTTCCCAACCTCCTAAAAACACAACCACCTTATTAGCGGTAAACAAACTTTAAATTATATAAGTCCTAATTTTAAGCTAATTTTGGTTTTCTTTTATTGTACTTTATTTTTTATATTGGATTTTAAAAGTACACGTTTTAGTGTTTACCCATAAATTAAATTTGGTTGATTCGTTACTCTTATATCTAAAGCCTTTGTAGAAAATCTAATACTCCCTCCGTACTGGAAGTCATTTAGTACAATGTTTAAGTCAAATCTTGGGAATATAAATTATAAATAACTCTCATGTTGTTGAGTTTGAAAATGTAAAAATTATATGAATATATTTGTCTTGAAAAATACTTTCATAAAATTATACATATATCACTTTTCAATAAATATTTTTATAGAAACAAGAAGTCAAAGTTGTTTTTGGAGACCGTGTCGCTATCCAAAACGACTTCCTTTACGAGTACGGAGAGAGTATGTTGTATTTTGTTGTATTACATTGACCATCTTATGAGGATATAGGAGTACAGAAGGGATATAAACTTGGAGTACAATACAATTAAGAGTAAATTTATCTCTAGTATTTTATTTATGGGACTCTATTTTATCTCTAAGATTATATCTTCTCTCTTATAATTGTATTTGTCTCTTATCCTAACCGACATCTATACTTCAAACAGCCTCCTCGTTCTCTAGAGTTAACCACCCGCTGTTTTTCTTTAAACCACTCACTGGTTTATTTTCATGTTTTACAACTATTCCTTGTATATATTTGTAGTGCAAATGTCACAGCTGATTTGCTTAAAGAAATACAGAAAAATGTCAATCACGCAGGTAAAATCGACGCTGATGTCAAGCACATGGATAAACAAAACCACGAGACAAAACAACAAATGGCTTTTGCCTAGAGGTCCGAATAGGGCCGGTGGCATAGACAGTTTGGTTCGTCCTTCCTCTGTTTCACAGTAGAAAGGTCAATCGTGTTGTACCGGACAACCAATTATCCCGTGATTAGAACCTAACAACAACGTTGTCTGCTCACTGTGCCGATAAGTTTGGTGCTCCCACGTTTTTCCGTCTCCAACTCGATCGTCAGAGTCCAGAAACGTACAAACTCAAACGTAGATTGTGCACATGATCCACGAAGCAAATTAGTCCGGCGCCTGGCCCAGCTACCTTCCGAAACGGGCACACGATCTCGCTGTGTCAAAGCAATGTCGTCGGCGAGGCAGACAAGCATATTTTCACGGTCCAAAACCCTATCAGAATCGCACCGGCACGCTGCTCCCACCTGCTAATTAGTCTCGCGTTGCTGCAGAAGAGTTCCTATCCAAGCCTTACCCAAATTAATTTTATTGCATGCGCGCCGATGTCACTGTAACTTAACTTGTTTGTTCTACAGTCGACAGACAAAGTTTGAGATAAAACGGGTCAGAGATGGACATGATAGATCATAGTCATAGATTGTCCCTGTGTTCTCTTTGTTGTTATTTTTTTTTCAAATGACGTTGCATGCATGCAGCGGCGACAGACACCCCGGCCCCGCAGTGCCGCCTGCCGGGTCGACACGAACGTCCAGAGCGCCGCCCGGATGGACCCAGACTGACTCGAGAGCCGGGCCGGATTCGATCAGCACAGGATCGCATTCTGCAAGTACGTACCCCTGCTGACCTTGGCACAGTGCTATTCGATCGATCGATTGACAAAAATGACAGTGCGGCGTTGGGAGGCATACGGTGGTCCTGCGCCTGCGTGCCCCCGGGCGTACACGCAGAGCCACACGGTCGGCCGTGCCGCTGCGCGTGGCATTTACGGTGGTGGTACGTTGTGCATGTGTGTGGGGGCCGACGACACGGCCACGATGCGCGCGCGGCGAGACCGTCGCGTACGGCCCGGCAGCGCGGCGCCACCGGGTAGGGGCGTGGTCGGCGCGGCCACCGACCACCCCGCGCGCCCCGGCGCGGCGCTCACCTCCAATGTGACCAAAGCCCTACGCCCGCAGCCCGCAGGTGGAGTACTCGTCCGTCCATCCATCAACACACCTCGGCGTACGTGTTTCGCTGCACGTTTCGTCCTCGCGGACAAGGGGAAGTTGGCCACCACCACCAACAAACATCTCTCTCTCGATCGGGCGCGGCGCGCGAGGACAAGCAGCGCCCGGCCAAACCGCCCCTCGAGACAACACACTGGCGCGCGGGAGATCGATCGAGCACGAGCACGATCACGATCACGAGATCGCCCGCGCCCGTCTACGCGCGGCGGAGTCAGCAGGGAGACGCGATGGGTGGCTGCGTGGCCCGTGCGTGCTGCCCATATGCGCGCACGCGCGCGAGACGACCCGTATGTTAGTCGTATGCGCTCCATGCTGCTGTACGCGTCGCCGCATATATATCCGCCGGGGATGATGGGCCAGGCATGGTCGCCCCCGCCCCCGGCCCGTTGTATGGGTGGGCGCGGCTGGTTGGGGTTGGGTTGGGGATGGATTTCCTTTCCGGCGATGGCTATGGGTGAGGAGGGCGACACGAGGGGAGCGGACAGTTGGGATACCTGGTGCGCGTCGCGTTGTTGGCTCCGGTCGGGCCGGGCTAAGCTGCTAGGGGGACCAAGCTAAACACTGATCTAACTACCTCTGTGCTTGTCTCGGTCGATGGATTGTCGGTGTGGTGTGGCTAGCGCGCGGCTGCTCTGACAGTGCCAATGTTGATGACGCAAGACAACTAGACAAGCCGCTGCAAGCCTGCAACAGATGCCAATTATTTGTGACGAGTCACACGGTGAGAATTTTGGGGCGAAGTCTTGTAGTGAAAGGAGAGACCTCAACGCGAGAAAAGCGGCAGAATGCTGGCCTGGCCCTGGCCCAGCTGATGTACGACTAAGAGCTTCTCCAGGCGGCCTATTGGGCCTTTGGTGGCTGCAGGCATGTACAAGGCCCAAAGCATGGTCTAACACTCTAACTTGAATTTTCAAGCCACTTTAGAGTAGGACTTGAGAAGCACTGCCACTGCAAAAATCTTAGCCAAAGCCCACGAAATTCAGATTGCGATCAGGCCAGACTGACCACGGCCATTGTTCAGGCAGTGCTAAACGCAATCTCCAGCTTCATTGTTTGGCTTTATGCTTATGCATATAAGCTAAAATTTAAATTTTAAAACTCGATTTGATTGGTTTTTATGATAGTTTATTTTACAGAATTTGTTTTTAAATTACTAAGGACACGTATAAACAGAATTTGATTTATGCAGTTGTTCGCTAACTTTGGATGGATATTCACAAATAAAATTCAATAATTTTTGTGATCTTTTTATGCTTTGTGAGTTTTTATTAGTTTGTGTGTGCTTTTGTTTATTCAGGTGTGAGTTTTTATTGAGTTGGTGTAATAATTGGCTGTAGCTCTTTGAGCAAAGGCCGGGATTATATTCCATTATCTAAAAAAAGCACATATAAACAAATTTTACTCACCAACAAACATAACTATATGCGAAAAGATGCGACTCTTCACGTGTCACAGCTCACACAGAGGCAATGTTTCGCAAATGGGAAAGAAAAATAATTTCCCACCCATTTTTAAATCCTAACCATTCATTATCCCTCTTCTATTTAATTATAACCCTTCATTTATTTCCAATCCTAATCCCACCCTCTATTTACCATTATCCAAACACACGCAGAGGGATAGATTAATTTACAGGTTGAAAATGGTTGTTGTACTAATGCTCAACGTCTCGACAGGAATCTCTCTAAAAAAAAACGTCTCGACAGGAATAAGGTTCAAGAAAATCAGCTGAACATTTCTCATGATGCTGATCTCAAAGCTACCGCATCTCTACACATAGGCTAATTTGCACCTTTATTCTTGCAATCTAGTCTTAATCCTTCGTTTTCCAAAGTCCTTATCTCCCTTGTCCAACTAGTAGCTATATTATTCTTTACTTTTTAATAGGACACTAATGCGCCGGGGTCGGTTCAACAACTTAAGGGGCGTGGCTTGTTAATTAGTCTAGCTGGTTCATGAGGTTCTACGAGGCTAATATCGTAGATTTTGATATGACCCTGTGTCGCGTCGAATAGAATCTAGTAGTAGCACATAGAGTTTCTAGCGTTTGGAACATATTCTGGGACCCATCATATCTATAGCTCACCGCCGCCGTATATGTTTTTCAAAATGATCCATGTTGGTCACATTGCTGTGCTCGACTTTTATGCCAATAAACTCATCATTTGGTCTCCATAAAATTCAACAGATATGAAGAGATAATCAAAAAAATACTGTAGAAAATAGGATTGAGCTCAGACTAATGCGTGGGACATGTACACTGGTGAAGAAACCATCTTTGATCGGTCGACCAAATTACACAATAGTCCTAGTTCCATTAAAAACCGGGATTAAAAACGATTTTTAGTCCCGGTTAAAAAATTTGACACCAACCGAGACTAAAGATGATTTTTAGTTCCGGTTTATCCCCTGTCAAATGTATACCGGGGGCCGAGGATCTTTAGTCCCAGTTGATACTACCAACCGGGACTAAAAATTACCACTTTAGTCCCGGTTAGTATACCAACCGGGAGTAAAGATCAACCGGTTGGCAATATCTTTAGTCCCGGTTGGAGTTATCAACCGGAAGTAAATATTTATCTCTCACATCTGATTGGTTAAGTCCCAGACAGATATTTAGATATGATTGGATCATCCCCTCTCTTCCTCTTCTCAGATCCAATCCCCTTCCTCCTCCCCTTCCTCTTCTCCTCCTCCCCTCTCCTCCCTCCCATCATCCGGCCCTTCCTCCTCCTCCCCTCTACTCCCTCTTCCATCAGCCGGCCGGCGGCGGGCGGCGGCGGCGCGGCCGCGCGGGGTAGGATGGTGGCGGGCGGCGCGGCTGCGCGGGGGGCAGGCGGCCGACGGCCGCGGCCACGCGCGGGCAGGCGGCGGCGAGCGGCGGCCGGCTCGTTATATATATATATATATATATATATATATATATATATATATATATATATATAATTTGTGTTTCACTGGAGTATATTTTTTTAGATTTTTTGATTCATTGCATCGCATGGATCTGAGATGTATAATCTTGTATAATCTGTGATGTATTTAATTTGTATATAGTTTTTTAGGATTTGTGATGTATTTGATCTGTGTGTATAAGTAACTTAATATTTAGGATGTTAATTTGGGGATGTGCATCCCACTCGATTTAGGAGAAAATACAGGGATTAACTTTAGCCATTAGCAAATCAACAATTAAAAAAAAAGGACCTCGGAGGACTGCCGCTACCCCTCTTTAGTCCCGGTTGGTAACCGGGATTAAAGATTCCCCCTCTTTACTTCCGGTTGGTGTTACCAATCGGGACTAAAGATCGATAGTCCCGGATTCGTAGTCCCGGTTGAAAAAGAATTCAAAATCGGGACTACAAAAAATTTAAAACCGGGAGTAAAGAACATTTCTCCACAAGTGGTACATGCATACATGGAGCTTGTTTTGGTGTATATGGTCAAACTCAACCAAGGAGAAAAAAAATACAGAGAGCGAACACAGGCCTGAGAGGTGACAGCGTCTTAACCTTCACCGAACCCGTCTCCGTTTATGGTGGCCACCGGCCGCTAGCGAGGGGATGCAAATTTAATAACAAATAAACAACTCACTCACTAGTTAAATCCTACTTTAGCCTTATTCTTTAATAATTTTTAGCTCCACCACTGGCATGGAGAATTCATATGAGATTGTTGAAACTGCACGGGTTAGTACTCCCTTCATTCTAATATAAGTGTATTCTAGTACAAACGTGATATATTCTAAAACTACGAATCTGAATGAATAGCTGTTTAGATTCGTAGTCCTAAAATATCACATGTTGTATTTATATTGGGACAGGGGAATAGTAAGTTAGTACCGTGCAGGTGCATGGACAGGGGTGGAGGTAGAGTATGGGAAACACCTATAAACTTAAACACCCATATGTGCATCCCCTTAATACGAAATTAGGCGTCTGCATCAACTTAAACTTATGTAAAATAGAGTAAATTAAGTAAGAGGCATTCTTCTCCATTTCGTTCAAACTTCGTCCGTTCAAACTAAGAGCATCCCCAACAGCTCATCTAAATTTCATCATCCATACTCCTATTTAGATGGCCATCCAAAAAGATTTCCACTCTATATTACTTTTCACTCCAACAGATTATCCATATTACATCCTCTATATACCAACATCCTATATTTTACTAATATTTTTCAACTACCACACATTTTTACTCTCATTCCTCTCACCTTTCACCACTTAAAAATAATCTTCCTCACCACTCTCTCTTCTACAGCCGAGAGGACGGGGAGGACGAGGGCCAACCAGGGGGAGTGGCACGGGCGGAGACCCGAGTGGCGGGGACGATGGGGCGGCGTGGGTCGTCAGAGGAGCGGCCGGTCGGAGGGGAGGTGCGGTCGGAGGAGTGGCGGGGTGACGCGGGCGGAGACCCGGAGCGGCGGGGACGGACGGCGTCGGTTCGAGGAGCGGCCGGTCGGAGGGGACGCGCAGTCGGAGGAGCGGCGGGGCGACGCGGTCGGAGGAGCGGCGGCGGGTGGAGACCCGGAGCGGCGGGGACAGCCGGGCGTCATCAGTCCGATGAGCGGCCGGTCGGAGGGGAGGCGCGGCCGGAGGAGCGGCGGCACGGGCGGAGACCCCGAGCGGCGTGGATGGCAGGGCGGCACAGATTGCGGTGACCACTGACGGCGGGGATGGTGGGGTGCTTCGGCGACCTCATTGCCAGATCTGCACCTCTCCGCCTCTACTCCGGTGATCTCCACCTCCAGATCCACCACCTCTCTCTGGCTCTACTTCGGTATGCACCTTCTCTCTACCGTTATTGTCCCGTGGTTTGCAATCTAGATGGTGGCGCGAGTTCGATTGGGAGAGGGCAGTTGAGGATGTCGTGAGGAGAGATAACCGTTATATTTGGTTTGGGAATGGCTCGGTTTGGAGGACCTCTAAAAATGGTATGTGTAATATAGACTCCGTTGGAACGCTGTTTTTCTCCTTCAAATGTCAAACACCGGATGGATGACTAGATAGAGAAGATGCTGGGATATGATGCTCTAACGTTGGACGGAATCACGGCGGCGTCAGGCAGCAAGGACTACTACAGTCTGCTTGCCGGCGACCGCGAGAGCCAGCCGTCGTCGCCTCGTCGGATCGGATCATCGGGGCAGGGCCGGTCACGTACTCACGTGTGCCTCAGAGCTCTGTCTGGCTTTGATTTGCCTCGATCGCCATTAGCTGTTTCTCTGCTGGGCCCACCTTCCAGCCGGACCCGGAGAGAAGTGATCCGTCCAGTCGTGGGCTCAGGGCTCTCGCTAGGGCTCACCTGCCAGCCTCTGCCACGTGAGCGCCTTTCACTTCCTGTCTCCTCTTTGAGAGGCACATATGACTGAAAAAAACAGAAAAATTGAAAGGGAAAAACATATGGTTTTGGCTCCTTCTAACTCGTGATTTTAATTAAAAACACGGGGATATAAAAAATACTACAGGATTACAATTCCTTTGAAAGACAGAAACACATGACTAATAACAAAATAGTCGTTTGAATGTCTCACATGAAAATTTAAGGAATTGAAGACACAAGAAAAACTCCATGTTAGGCCGTGTTTAGTTCACCCCCAACTACCCTCAACTTCTAAATTTCCATCACATCACATCACATCAAAAACTTTTCTACACACATAAACTTCCAACTTTTTTTTCAAACTATCAACTTTCCTCAAACTTCCAACTTTTTTCAGGAACTAAACACAGCCTTAGATTTCTACTAATTAAATTTCTATGAAATGCCCTATTCTATATGCTTTTTCAAAGGAATTTTGAAGGGGGGGGGGAGGGGAGGGGGGAGGTAGGAACTAAACTCATATTAAGAAGAATGCATGAGGTAAACCTCATGTTATTTTATAGGAATTAGTTGGGTGACCCGCGCAATTTGCGCGGCTAGCACCAATATAAAATTATATATTTTTTAATATGATTTTACGTCAAATTTATTAAATAGTTATCTCGTTCTCTTAAGATTTTGAAAGACCAAACCTTATCATCCTCCTATTTCTAATTTTATAATTTTTAAAAGACACATCAGTTGCTACCCCTTACTTCTATCATATTATTTTTATTAGCTTTCTTCATTCTCCTTGGAACCTTTAAAAATTGGATCTAAAAACTTATAGAGTTTATTGTCCTGCTGGGTTTCTTTTTTATAATTTCTAGAAGTCCCGTCAAATGATGCCATTATACTCCTCTACAACCGTCCACTGCATCTTCTCTTTATTGTCATTGCTATTTTAAAAATCGAACATAATTATCGTTTAGGTTCATTTTTTTACTTTCTAGAAGTTTCATTTTTTACTTTCTTGAAGTTCTGCCAAAACGTCGGCGACTTTATCACTATACTCCTCTACGGCTCGCCCGTTGCCGCCCTTCTTTATTGTCGTTGAGATTTTAAAATCAAACATGATTATCATTGGTTTTTTTTTTTACTTTTAGAAGCCCGAACCCTTAAAAATTGAACCTTATAGTTTTTAGAGTTTTATTGTGAGTTTTATTGTCTCGTTGGGTTTCATGTTTTTTATAATTTTTAGAAATCCTGTCAAATATTGCCACTATACTTCTCTACGACCTGTCCGTCGCATAATCTTTATTGTCATTGGGACTATAAAAATCGAACATAACTATCGTTAGAATTCATTTTTTACTTTCTAGAAGACCCACCAATCATCGGCGGCTCTACCATTGTACTCCTATACGACCCGCCCGCTACCTCTCATTTTTTTTTGTAATTGATATTCTAAAAATCAAATATGATTATGATTGGGGTTTATTTTTTTTACTTTCTAGAAGTCCCCGCCAACCGTCTTGACTGATTGCTTCACGACCTGCACGTCGTCCTTCCTTTTAATCGTCATTAGGATTCTATTTGTTGTTTTATTAATAGTTTTTAGATGTCTCATCAACCACCACCACTTTGCTCCTCTATAGGACTGTTACTTAATTAATCTCGTCATGTGTTTTAGATGGTGTTTTCTTTCAGTAGCCTTATTTTTTATCACCAATTTTAGTTATTTGTAAATTGTACTCCTAGTTGAAATCTTTTTTTCTTTTTCTAATTTCAGAATTTATTTTATTTATTATTATGTTCTTTTGATATTTTTATTTTTTATTTTCAATTTCAGTTGTTTCAAAATTGTATTTCTTCTATAACTCTCTTTTTAATTTGCCTAATTTCGGATTTATTTATTTATTTATTATTCCAAATTTTAATTAATCTACTATTGGGTTCTTATATGTACTCTTATTTCAATATTGCATATATTTAATTCCAAATTAAAGTTAATTTTAAATTGTATTCCTACTTAAACTCTTATTTTCTTTTCTTTTTCTAATTTTGATTTTTTTTATTTTTTATTCCGAATTTTAATTAATCTCGTATTGGATTCTTGTATGGACTCTTCTTTCAATATTTCTTATTTTTAATTCCGAATTTCAGTTATTTATAAATTGTATTTCTACTCGAACTCTTCTTTTTTCTTTTTCTAATTTTGATATTTATTTTATTATTATCTCGAATTTTAATTAATCACGTATTGGGTTTCTATATGGACTTCTCTTTCCATATTGCATATTTTTAATTCCGAATTTCAGCTATTTTTTATTGTATTTCTACTTAGACTCTTATTTTCTTTTTCTTCGATTAACGTGGTTTATTATTATGTACTTTTGATATTTTTATTTTTTGTTTTCAATTTCAGTTGTTTCAAAATTGTATTTCTACTTTAACTCTCTTTCTAATTTGCCTAATTTCGAATTTATTTATTTATTTATTATTTCAAATTTTAATAAATCTACTATTGGGTTCTTATATGTACTCTTATTTCAATATTGCTTATATTTAATTCTGAATTTAAGTTAGTTTTAAATTGTATTCCTACTTGAACTTTTAGTTTCTTTTCTTTTTCTAATTTCGATTTTTTTATTTTTTTTATTCCGAATTTTAATTAATCTCGTATTGGATTCTTATATGGACTCTTCTTTCAATATTTCTTATTTTTAATTCCGAATTTCAGTTATTTATAAATTGTATTCCTACTCGAACTCTTTTTTTTTTCTAATTTTGATATTTATTTTATTATTATCCCGAATTTTAATTAATCACGTATTGGGTTCCTATATGGACTTCTTTTTCCATATTGCATATTTTTAAATTCCGAATTTCAGCTATTTTTAGATTGCATTTCTATTTGGACTCTTCTTTTCTTTTTCTTCGATTAACGTGGGAATTTCTAGCCTTCATGGTGAACGTGGTGCCTTCTTTTTAACCTGTCTTAATAATATAATAGATTTTCATGGTTAAGAACTTAATTTGTTTCAAAGGGTTCAATAGAAAAAAAATCCTATAGGGTTAAATGTAGAGTATGTGATGAAATTCTATATTTTGTGATTGATAGTGGCGGAGCTAGCATCATCATCAAGCCCGGATGACTAATAGTATTTTTCGGTGATCGATTAATTTTTATAGATGTTAATGGCTATCAATAGAGGTGACGGCAATAGCGGAGCCCGGACGGCCGCCCGACCTGCCCGGGAGGTGGATCCGTCACTGATGATTGACGACTGAACGAATACAAATTGACATCGACAAACGGAATTTCTACGAAATACCATCGCAACAAGTGTCCCCCCCCCCCCCCCCCCCCCCCCTTTTTTTTTCAAGCATTGTCGGTTGAGCGCTAATTGACTCACGTCAACCACATTAAAAATTATTTTTACCCTTATAATATATGAAGCCCTTCCTAGTAGTAATAATTATAAAGCCATATCGAACTTGTCTCTTAATTCAACATTCCTTTACTTTAAATCTAAAATTCGTAATTAATAATATAGAAGATTGTAACTTATAGAGATTCTTCTTTTAGTCTAAATAAATCTAGCGTACTATAGTTAGAGAGATAACTCGCATATTTTATATATGATTAACCCTATTTTTAATGGGTGAATAGAAAATAATAGCACGTATAACACATGGCTCGACATCTCATTTTGCAAATCGACAAATCGTTTAAAAGCCACTCGATCGATTTGTTAGTTACTACTTACTCCGTTCTAAAATATAGCTATTATATTTATAGCACAGTGCCTTGTTCTAAAATAAAGCTATTTTTTCACCTACTACCTCTTCTCAACCAATCACAACCATTTTTCTTCACCTATTTTCTTTTTTCAACCAATCATACACTTACTCCAATTACTCTCACCTACTCCCTCCGTCCCATAATATAAGGGATTTTGAGTTTTTTCTTGCAACGTTTGACCACTCGTCTTATTTAAAAATTTTTTGAAATTATTATTTATTTTATTTGTGACTTACTTTATTATCTACCGTATTTTAAGCACAACTTTTTGTTTTTTACATTTGCAAAAAAAATTTGAATAAGACGAGTGATCAAACGTTACAGGTAAAAATCAAAAATCCCTTATATTCGGAGGAGTACTTTCTTAATACCGTACCAACCTAAAATTATTTTTATTTTGGGACGGATAAAGTATTTCTCGGTGCGATCGACGCGCATATCTAGTCTCGTCAAAACGTATCTACACGTACATCATGCTCATGAGACAAGCGCCAACAGCGATGCCGCTACTCCACCAAAGAGTAGTAATTTGCGGCGGTGCATGCATGGCGGCAGGTCAGTATTGCGGTCGCTGACAGCGATGCCGCTACATATATCTCAGATGATTTACTATTGATATGATGCCGGATCAAACATAATCTTTGTGATGGCCGGACGATCGAGCTAGCTAGGGATGCATGCATGGTTGTCGTAGTAGCTAGCTCTCGTTGGATGGATATATGCTCATCAAACCCACTCACAGTGATCAGATAGATAATTAACCATCCAAATCTTAGATTCCTTTAATTTAAAACAGATAATAAATTATTTTAGGATGCATTCTCTCCGTAAAAAAAAGTTGAATCCTAAATTTCAAATTTTGTTCTAAAATAAGTTGATTCCTACTCCATCTACCCCTAACAGGGTGTTTAAAGACTTGCATCCTTCATTAATATGGGAAAAAACGAGAAGAGAAGATAATGAGGTGGAAGGAGTAATACTGGTTCTACAGCTAGCTAAAACAAGAAAAAAAAATAAAGTTGTATTAAAATTTTGTTGGATTGAAATCAAATAACGAACTTGCTATTATTCCATTTGGTTTATAAAAAATGCAAACACTTCACTGTTAGGTTTTTTTTTTCTAAAACAAATTCTGTTAAGCTCTACGGTAATGCAGTTCAAGTTAATTACTGTTTTTTAAATAATAGTATGGGCTATAATTATTGTATTTTTTTCGAGAAGAAGAATCACGTTTGTCCTCAAGGTTTAGAAATTCTCACCTAATAATCTCTACTATTATAAAAATTAAAAATATTTTTGTCGGCACTTTGATATGTCATCTGTGTTTGAATCGTTTTTTAAATTCATTCTCTTTGAAAATACAGATCCTTATTTAAGTCGGTTTCTAAGTTTCTTTGCTTTTATAATTAAATCCCATACCATTCTTACCCAAAAAATCTTTGCCCTTATCTAATCATAGGAACAATTTAGTAATCTTTTTCTCTCTTCAAGTAAATATTTCTTTCGGCATCTACAAGTAAGTACTTTTGAATAATAAAATATTGTGACTGGCTATACTGTATGGAAACATACTGGAATTTAAAATGTGAAACCGATTCTAGTAGATTTGTTATAAAATACTCTACAATTGTACTTTAGCTAATTTTTTTAGAGTAAATTGCATCGGAGGTATACGAACTTGTTAGGTGGGTGCAATATAGTACATTGAACTTGTAAAACACTTGTTTTAGTACACGAACTTGTTTGGTGCGTGTGAACAAGGTCAAAATCACATAGAAAGGTTAATCTTGTTGATTTTATTGTTGATTTAAACTCTATGTAAACATGTGTCTAAAAAGATAAACATATAATAAGGCATAATAATTACATAAAAAAAATAAAAAACCGAATAATGATGTAAGAGATAGAAACAAAGAAAGATAAAGTAGAAACTAAGTTTACAAATATAACATTTCTACTATGTACACGCACATCATCTACTAATTTATAGTACATAATGTTCAACGTAGAAAAATCGATCTTGTCATGCCATTTTAACCCTAGTTTGCATGTATCAGACAAGTTCATGCATCAAAACGAGCATTTTACAAGTTCACACACTAAATTGCACCCACCTGACAAGTTCATGTACCGCTAATGCAATTTACTCTTTTTTTTATTAAAGCAATGACACAATAAAACAAGAAATATAATGTGTCCACAATTAATACGGATAAAAACAACGATGTAGCTCAATTTATTGGATTTTTGTGGTTCAACCTGTTTATCTGGATTAAAGTTATAGACTTATTAGTACGAGTGTTTGTATTTACAGCTAATTAATAAAAATAATAGATAACAAATCTATCTATAGCAAGATACTTATGCGTCTGTGCACTTATAAGAATAAATGTGCGCGAGGTACATGCATATGCGTCTATACTAGGTTTCTCAAAAATAAAAGTAAATTTCATACTTTAGCTAAATTATTGCAAAATTACATATTTAACACTAATTTTTTTAAAAAATATTATAAAACTATAATTTAGTAATAAAGTTATCACAAAAGTTTATATTTTGGAGTAGAAATCCTTAGCACTAGTGTTATGTTTGAGTTATAAGTGTGTAAATGTTATGATTAAGTAGACACTAAACATATAGTTTGTACTCCCTCCATTTTAGAATATAAGAAATTTTAAAGTTGAGCACAGTTATTAAGAAGGTAGGTAGAAATAAATGATAGAGGGTTGTGGTTGGATGATGTAGCGCCCGTTCCGTCGTGGCGCCTAGCGGGAAAATCTATCTCTTAAAACCCTAATTGCGAAAAATTGCTTCTTCGCTTGCAGTCAGTCTCCGTGCCTTTCCAGATCTCAAGTCCCCGATCCTCCGTCGAATTCAAATCCCGAACCCAATTCCTTCCCAAATCAAATCCTCCGCAAAAAGTCTATTTTGCCTCCCTCGGGTTCGATGGGCCGATTTCCTCTCGGCTCATCATCATCTCTTTCTCTCTCTCTTTTTCTCTCTCTCTTTCTCTCTCCCCGCTCTGCCCACGCGCCGCGCGCGCGTGCGCGTGAGCCGCGCCGCGCCGAGCCCTCCCTCTCCGCTCTCGCTGCCGCTTCCCGCGCGCGCGCTGTGGTGGCCGACCGCCTAGCCGCCGCCGCCGTCAACTCCTGCCGCGCCTGCCCCGCGTCTGCCGCCCGTGTCGCCGCTCCGCTCCAAGCCGGTCCGCCGTCATCGCCGTCGTCACCAACCCGGCCCCGCCGCCTCCGCGCGCTAGCCTCCAAGGGATGGAGGCAGAGCTCCCCTCCCTCTGCCGCGTCGCCCCCTCTCCCTCCTCCTTTTCCCCAAAGCGGCAAGGAGGCAAGCCCCCTTTCTCTCCCTCTTTTTCCCTTTTTCCTCCCGCCGGCGTCATCCTCCCCCTCCTGTCGCCGTTGGGGCCGCGACCGCCGAGCGTTGGCTCGCTCCCTTGACCGCCCAAGGTCGGATTCCAAACCGACATTGCCGCCCTATAAACCCAGGCGCCCTCCCTTCCTTTTTCCCCTCCCAATCTCCCCCGTTTTTCACCCGCGCCATTGCCGATCGCCTGGCCGCCGCCGCCGTCGCGTGTGCCGGAGGAGCCGGTGCGCGCTAGGACGCGGAAGGGGACTCCGGGCGCGCCCTCTCCTTCCTCTTCCCCGGCCCGAGGCCGGAGAGATCACTCCCGTGCCGTCGGCCTCTCGTCACTGCGCCCCATCACCCCCGCACGGTAGTGCCTCCCTCCGTTCTCCCTCCTCGTTCCATCTCCTCCCTTTAGACTCGGGTAGTAGCACGAGTAGACCCTCCCTAGCTAGCTGGCGCCGCCCCGACCGTTGCCGCCGCTCGCTGTGTGCTCGCCGCCGTCGCCGCCCTTGCTCCGTAGCACCCGCTCGTCGCCGGCCTCGCTCGGCGTAGCTCCGCCCAATCCGACGCTAGCAACAGACTCCCGGAGCCGCGTAGATGCTCTAGCTCGCCCAAATCGGTCTCCCGTCGCGCCATCGCTGTTTCCCCCTTCTCCCGCCGCCGGTTGCCGCCGCCGCAATCCGCCGCCGTCGAGCATTCCCCGGCGAATCCGAGCCGTTGGCTCGTCTCCCCCTCGCCCTGAGCAACATCCCGGTGTGCTCGCCTTCGCCTGTATCGCCATGGTTCGCTCCGCCGCTCGCCGCCGTCGTCCGCCGTCCGTTCCGGCCGACGTCGTCGTCTACCTTCCGCCGGCCCGCGTGGCCGCCACGTAGGCGCCACGTCGGCGCCAGCTCGGCCAAGACCGGGTCAAGCCGACCCCGGTCCGCCGCTCTCCTCCGCCCCGCTCATGTGCGCGGTCCACCACGAGCCGTGAGGCTACGCGTGGGCCCGCCGCTCCCGCCCCCACCGCGAGCCGCGCGCATGCACCACGCCCCCGCTCCAACCCTAGCGCCGCGTCACGTGCTCCTCGCTCACGGTGAGCCGAGCCGCTGACAAGCGGGTCCCACCCGGGACCGCGCGAGATGGACCCGGCCCACCGGCTCCCTCTCTCCTCCCCTCCCGCGCGTGCCTTGGGCCGCCTTCTTGGGCCGGCCGGCCCATTAAGCCCAGCCGAGCCGCCCCTTTCTCTTGGGCCGCGCCCTAGCCGCCCGAGGGAAGTCTAATTCCCCTCCCTCCTTCCTTTCTTTTCTTTTCTTTTCTTTTCTTTTCAAAAAGGATTTAAATAAATCCTTTTCCTCTAGACCAAAAATCCGATAATCTTAGAAATTCAATATCTTCCCAATCGTAAGTCCGTTTGACTCCGTTCAACTTCCAAAATTCCTCAAATCTCGAGATCTATCTAATGGCACACTTAGAGGCCAATAGTAGGGCTTTATTTTCGCCGTTTATTGAGTTGTCCCGTTTCGCGTGTAGTTTCGGAGCCCGAAGACCCGCAGTGCGAGGATTTCGAGGATCAAGCTCAAGATCTCGAGCAAGGCAAGTCACCTTTGATCATCTTGCACCTATAATTTAAATCTAAGTATTTCTTTTCTACAAATATTGCATGAATAGGATTTACACAAGTAATTCGGCCGCGGCTTGCGAGATAGCCTGCCGGCCCCCAATCCTAATTGCTGCAATTACCCTCCTTGAATTATTGAACACCTAAACTTCCTTTGTCAACTGTTGTGCTTCGATGCACGGGCTATCGGGCTCGCACATCGGAACACCTCCCCTCAAATTTAAAATATCCAACGATGGGTAAAACTTGAGGTTTTACAAAAGACTTGGAAAACCCGACACCTGGGTCGGTGCTTGCGAACTAAATGAATTTCCAAAATCGCGGACCGGGGAACGTATCGGGAGTACGGTTTCCCGCTCTTGCACTTAAGGACCGTTTCCTTGGAATTTCATCCGAACATAAGACAAGTGCGACCACATGGGTGAAATGGGACGCCCCTGGCTGAGTAATTAGCTAATCGGGGGAGCTATGATGCCAAGAGACATGTGGATTCATCGGGGTGGTGCCGGGGAGAACCCCCGGGTTTCCTGGCACAGTATGGTCTGGGACCTAATCTGGTGTTGGTCTGGGACCCCTCTCGTTGGCATATGGTGAACCTGTGTCGGCTTTCGAAATGCCTTGTCATGAAAGCCTTAAGGTCTCTAGACGTGGCCGTTCTGCACGGGCTGGATGATCCGGGTTAGTAATGTCGTGTGGGTAAAGTGTACCCCCCTCTGTAGAGGTTATTAAACTATTCGAACAGCCGTGCCCACGGTCATGGGCGGATGTGAGGTGATTCCTAGCGTAGTTTTGTTTGACTATTGCTTTGTGAAATTGCTGTTGTGGAATGGTTCGATGATTGGAAAAATCAGCTGCTGATGGGATCAGCTTGGCCTGGGTGGCCGTTTGAAAGTTGTTGGCCGGGTGCCAACCTTGATCAATCCAAAGACTGATACATTGCACATACTCCGACCGGACGAGACGCACTGTCTCTTCCGTGTCGTTTGAGAAGCACTCACTTAGTTGTTTCAAAAAGGAGTTTAACTAAAATCAATTGTGAAAACAAGCAGCCTTTCCTTTGAAGCCTGCATTAAACACTTAAATTCCCATGGCTTGCTGAGTACTCCTGTACTCACCCTTGCTCTATATAAATAATCCCCCCCCAGTTGCTGAAGAAGAAGAAGCGGATCCCGCTGACGAGGAGTTCTTCCTGGAGCAAGTCGGCTACGACGAGTTTTAGGGTTTCGGCCTAGTTCCCAAGTCGCGCCTGTGATGTTTGGTCCAAGTCTTGGCTTCCGCTTTCCCTTTTGTAATGCAGTTGTGAGCTCGGGATCTGTCCGCAGCCCAACATGACTGTACTCCTACTCTGTAATAAAGAGACCACTGCTGCTGTGATATTCTGTCTTCCTGGGATACCAGCACTGTTTCCTGGGACTGGTATCGATTAACAGGTTAATTTGGAGCGTCACGGGCTAGTTCCGCTCGGGGCTAGTTCGGATCGTGACAGATGAATAGTAGAGACAGGTGAGAAAAGTAAATGATGAAGGGTTGTGATTGGTTGGAAAGAGAATTTTGGTGGAGAAGTTGTTATATTTTGGGACAAATCATGAGGGGCTAAAAGTTGTTATATTTTGAGACGGAGGGGTAATAACTTTGTTATAAAATCTGTAATTTTGTAATACTCCATATTAAATATATAGTTCTGTGAGAAATTTAGTGTTAAATATGTAATACATCATCTTAAATTTATAGTTTTATTTATGATAAACAGATCAAAGTATAGGAACATGTACTAGTTCTTTTTGAAATTTTACCCACAAAATAATTACTACTGCTACTGAAAGAACGCATACTCCATCACGGTTTACTGCTATTAGTACTATACTACTTCAGTTTCAGTCACCATTAATAAAAACAAGCCAATTCAAAATTATGCTGTGTTTAGTCCTTACGAAGTTGAAAATTTGGGTTAAAATTAATACGATGTAACTAAAAAATTATGTGTATAACAGGTTAATATGATGGAAAAACAGTTGACGTGATGAAAAAAGTTGGAAGTTTGGATCGATAGTTTGGATCTAAACACAGCCGTTACACCAGCTGCTTTTATCTGATTTGACAATGGACGTGATGGCCACCCGACCTCTCTTTTCCTACTCTCCCCTACCCTACCCCTCCTTCCATGTAGCCTCTACAGTCTACACACCCTCTCCTATGCAAAACTCAATCTCATCTCTGTGCAGCCACTCATCCGATATTTCCCCCATTTCTTTTCCTCTCCACTGTTTCCCTCCTTTTAATTATCCCCCCCCCCCCCCCCCCCCCCTCGCCTAGCTTTACAAACCCCCACAAATCGTCGTTCTAACCAAAAGAAATCAGCAGGATTAGCCCTAGCTAAGTACACCCAGTAGCTGTGATAAACTGATAATTAGCCTTCTCTTCTTCCTTGCTGAGCTGGTCGGTGTCGTACCAAGAAACCCTCATCAAGCACATACGCTAATGGAGGAGCTTGAAGGCCACCGGGGTGCAGGCCGGCTGCCTCCTCCTCCTCCGTTGCTGCCGTTTCCCAAGGTCTCCGTGCAAGTCTACACCGTTCCTAGCTCGTCCACCGCCGCCGCAGGCGGAGCTCGTCAGGCTGTTGCACCAGCGACGAGGGACGGCGGCGGCGGCGGCCGCGCCGCCGGAGTTCTTGACGACCCTGTCAAGGCCAGGATCGTCTCCCACCCTCGCTACCACCGCCTCCTCGCCGCCTTCCTCGACTGCCACAAGGCACGATGAACACATGCGCCGCGCGTGTTCTTGATTTGTGTGTGTAGATCAGGGTTTTAAATCTCCAGTTAAACTGTCCCTATCTCCCACTATAACTGTTAGAGAAGGGTTCTTAACTATTTGCTCTCATATATAATTTAGCTACTATAGCTATTTAGTCGGCTATAGCTGTTTCAGAAGCTAACCGCTAAATACCAAGAGATCGATGGATGTATTTGTCCATGTTGCAAACTTGCAATTCGCATGCATGTTTCGAATTAACTTGTGATATGCCTGTAGGTTGGCTGCCCGGCGGAGGCGGCCGAGGAGATCGCGGCGGCGGCGCGGGTGCGGGAGGCGCGGCAGCGGGCGGCCGCGGCGGCGAGCCACATGCCGCCGGCGCCGGACGACCCGGAGCTCGACCAGTTCATGGTCTGCAACATTATGAAAGAGCTGAAATTAGTAACTGTAGTGTACATGATTACATCAACTAGACATGACATGATGCACTGTGTAATTTAGTAACTACAGTACTATAAGATGGAGTAGATGATTAGAGATCTTGTTAAGGGCGGCGTTTTACTTGGGTTAATCTGCTGTGTGGTTAATCATTAACGAATAATTAATGACGTGACGTGTTGGCATCAGGAGGATTACTGCAAGCTGCTCGTGGAGTGTAAGGAGGAGCTCAGCCGGCCGCTCCAGGAGGCCGAGGAGTTCCTCAGGACGGTGGAGTCAGAGCTCAACTCCATTAATTCTGGGCCACCCCTTACAGCTCTCATCTCAGGTATTTGTAACTTAACCCATTTTTTTTCACTCCTACCAAAAACACACTCGCACACGTACCACCACATGCATTACACGAAATGCGTCTCCTAACACACGTTTCAAAAATATAATTGGCAGTTCTCCTGCCGGTTTAATTTTTTTAAAAAATAACGAGACCAATAATACAGGTCTTGCTAAAATCCATGCGGACATACAAATTAATGTGTCTCTAACACGCTTAAAGAGAAGTAAACCAGTAATAAACAGTGACGGAACTAGAAATTAACATTTCTAACAAAACCTAGAGCTGAGTAGGGCTCAACTAATGGAATATTATTTTTTTTCTCACAAAAATATATAGTGGACTAAAAGAATTTAAACATGATTATGGAAGCAAGCCTAGGGCTCAAGCCCAAACTATCCTAGGCTTATCTCCGCCCTTGTAACGAACAACCCATTTCACTAAAATCCCATCTAAAGCGGATGAGTAATTGTGGGGTACTAATATTTAAACATGAGGAGGGAAAACCATACATCTATGACTTCAAAACCATGAGTGCACATCTCGGGTGTTTCATCTTTGCTTTGTCTTTTTCCACTTTTTTCTTGTTTAGGGCTCATTTGGTGTAACTTCTGCTTTGGGATTTTTGTCCTATGGAGTTAAAGTTATACCAAACATTCTCGAGATTTTAGATAATATAGAGTGGAGTTACCGCTCCGCCTCTTAAAATTACACTACGAGGGAGGATTGGTATTCACGTCGCTCCTTAGCTCCGCTGCAGTCTCAAAGTAGGACGTACCAAAGAGCCCCTTACCTAGAGGACAATGTGTCTACGAGATTATGCTTAATTATTATTTGGATTCAGCAAAATAGTCACTAGGGAGGTATACGTAGTGTAAATTACTACTCCATACAATAGAAAGGAACAAAATATATGCTTTGTGATACGGGAATTTTACATGAATTAATTTATTTGTTACATTGTTGGAGAAATAATTGTACTCTTAAGACTAAGTACATAGAGGATATAGTTTACGTAATATGTTTATGTCATACAAAAGATATTGAATACCTTAATAAACTTGTTAATTTGTGTCATAGTGCTAGTAGTATCCATCTGCCCAAAAAATGTAGGGCGTTCCTTTTCTTATGGTCTCTAACTCAATACTAGCATGAATAATAAATTAAGCTGTATCGTAAATTAATGTATCGAGAAACTCGCAGGATTATACACTCATATATCTGTACTCTTATATGTAACAATGGCCAAATAATTAGATATTGCCGGCAACATCCATATGGAACGGTTCGATCTCGAGATTGAACTTGATTATGCTCCACGTTATGGTGTTTTTTCTTCTTTAACCGGCCCTGTTAGTTGTACAGTTGTAGGTATTATAATTTGGGCAGCCTAACTAGGCATAACGTACCCATGCATTCCGTAGGATTATTATGCGATTTCTATCACAAACATGTAGCGTGATTGAGGTATATGTGGGTTCATGTGCTTCCCTACTGTACGTCTGCACCTACAAGTTCTAAAGATCACTAGTGTTCTGATTGCCTGTACCCACAGCGACCTATCACCTACGTCCTTGACACACGAGAGTTACAAAATCAATGTGTTGGGGGATGTACTTGGGTTGCGTAGTTAGTGAACAGTATCGGCATTTGTCTAGCTAATTGCTAGCTAGTTATATGAGCTATGATCTTGTTCATGACTTGTCTCGTCCACTGTTTCTTCCTTTGAAAGTTAGCTTTTACTGAATTTTAATATAAATTGAGAAGCGGATAAGCCTTTTGGGTATAGATGGCCAAAAGGCCCGAGGCCCGACGGCCCGGCCCACGGCACGGTGTTTTGGCCTGGCCCAAGCACGGCACGGCCCGTCAGGGGTCGGGCCCGTGCCGGCCTGGCCCAACCACCGGGCCGTGCCTGGGCCTCTCCACCGGCACGTTGGGCCGGCACGGCACGATGGGCCGCAGGCCAGGCCCGACACATAAACTATAGGGAGTAAAAATAGACATTATATGCCACGGTCGAAAGAATAGGGACGTAAAATAGACTTATTTTAGCTATATATATGTTAGCCCAAAGAGGAGGGACGGAAAATAGACTTATTTTCACTATATATATGTCACAGCCCAAAGAGGAGGGATGGAAAATAGACTTATTTAAAAAAAGGCACGATGGGCCACCCGCGCCTTCGGGCCGGCCCGGTACACCCCGGCACGACGTGCCGATCGGGCCATGCCGGCCCGATGGCTGGTGGGCCGTGCCTGGGCCGGGCCATGCCGGGCGGGCCTTTTGGCCATCTATACTTTTGGGGCAACTCTTATGGGTGGATTGGTTTGGAACTTTGGAAGTTTGGATACAAGGGAATGCCACTTTTATTTGGACATGACTGAATAACTGTAGCATTCTTCCTTCTTTTGGGCATCTCTCTAGATCTTCTCTCGCTAGCCACAAAGTACTCTTTGCGGTAAAAAAATATTTAACGTTTATTAGGACAAGGTACAGTCAAAATTGTAAATTTCGTATCATCAATAATTTCTCAAATGATTTTTTTTAAAACAAAAGAAATGATACATGTAGATTTGTTTTGAAAAGCACTATCATAATATTATAAACTTTTTAGATTGTATCGACTTAATCTAATATAAAATTAATTTATTGGAATTTCAAAATTTTGACCGAATCTTGCCCTAAACGTTAAATATTTTATATTTATAATCTTCGATGATTTAATTGTGTAAATAACTGAAATTGGTAATACAAATAATACATATACAAAGGCATTCCACTTGCTCAAACTCATCTAGTGTCCATACTATTCAATATGGTACCAACTAAGAGCAAGTTTAATAGTTAACAACTATCTATAAAATCGCCACAGCATCCGTAACTAACCTAATAGCGCCCATTCATACAATAGTTAACTATAGATAACCACAAGTTAACCACAAGATTAACAATTGGCCTACCTTTCTCTCTCACACAGCTTGTTGTAATCCATGCATGTTACTTATAGCTGGCTACAGTCCTAAACACAAATATGATGTGGTAAATCTTATGGTCCACTTACTGTCATGCTCGCTCTAACTAAAACAAAGGGTGCTGTGGCAGCAAATTTAATGAGCTAAGACCGACAATGTTAAATATAGAATGCACGATAACTTTTTTGTACCCTGTTCTCTCATTTAGACATAATATGCAATTTTAAACTTGGGCATGAATTAATTTGTCAAAATGACCTTGTTCCCTATTGTTACTACCTATTGAAAATGATACCAAATTTATGCATGACAGAGATAGCTAGCACTCCATTAGCAAGGGCGTATATATAGAGGAAAAGAGGGACATTTACTAGAATTCCTTATGTTGTTTCATGCATCTTCTTAGAAGGTTTCACCTTCTGTTCTCCCAATAATATAGGCATGGGTAAAAGAAGTTGCATATGCAAAATCATGCTATCGATCTAACCATTTTGTACAAAATAAACTAGTGTTCATCGTTCTTCTGGACATCAAAATCGAGCTGTAGTTGTTTGTGTTATCACTTGTGCTTTATTGTAATCCTAATTGAGAACCATCTGTTCTCTTACAATTGTGCCTTTTGCACATAGGGACTAGTTACACCGTGTTTAGATCCCAATTTTTTATTCAAACTTCCAACTTTTTCCATCACATCAAACTTTTCTACTCACATAAACTTCCAACTTTCCCATCACATCGTTCCAATTTCAACCAAACTTTCAATTTTGCAGTGAACTAAACACAGCCTTAGTTTAGAGCAGATTCTATATGGAAGAACGTGTGCATATACAGTAGTGGGAATGTAATTGAACACCGCAGATTTTAGAATATGACAATTTTATTTCATTGGCTCGTGCACTTCCAAATATTTTGTTGCCTAGTAGTTCCTGCATTTGTTTAAGCAAAATGGCAGGGGGGAAAAATAGCACCGCGTACTATATAACAGAGAAAATGAGAACTAGCATTCCTAGATTATTATTACAATTACAGCTATACGAATCACATTGTGCATTGTAGAAACAATTCTTGGTGCAGAACAACACTTATTCGCGAATTCTTAATACCTTTGGCTTGACAATGGCATGCAGAATCCAAAGCCGGCCTCGGTTCGTCGGACGACGACGAACACGAAGACGGCAGCGGCATGGAGATGATGGATGCCGCGGAAGACGAGGACCTCGGCATCGACCCTCGCTCCGACGACAAGGCGCTGAAGAGGCACCTGCTGAGGAAGTACAGTGGCTACCTGGGAGGCCTGAGGAAGGAGCTGTCCAAGAAGAGGAAGAAAGGGAAGCTCCCCAAGGAGGCGAGGCAGAAGCTGCTCACCTGGTGGGAGCTCCATTACCGGTGGCCGTACCCCTCGGAGATGGAGAAGATCGCCCTCGCCGAGTCGACGGGGCTGGAGCAGAAGCAGATCAACAACTGGTTCATCAACCAGCGGAAGCGCCACTGGAAGCCCACGGAGGAGATGCAGTTCGCCGTCATGGAGGCCTACCACCACCAGAGTGCCGATGCCGCGGCGGCGTTCTACGTCGACGCCCGCCTCGTCGGAGCGACGGCGGCGGCTCCGGCAGCGGCCGTGTACACCACCAGGCCGGATCATGGCGTGTGGCGCGCATAGCCTTTGCTCGATTCGCCGTTGCCGCCATCTGGAATTAAATCTGAACTGCCCTTGCCTGTTACATATAGTAGGGTTGTTGATGATGCTTTCATATGTTTTTCCCCAAAGGGAAAGTCAATTTGGACGTTGGACCAATCAAGAAATGAAATCTCAGCATGTACCATATGTAAAGTTCTGGTCGGGAATGAATCAGACAGACACGCTCTTGTTACTGTATATATGCAGTGAAGACAAGCAGTTGAACCTAAATCATGCACTTCGGATGTTAATATTTGGTTGTACAGATCTGTGTACATGAACAGTTTAGCTTTACAAAAGATGGACGAATCTTGCAACAAAAGAGCTGAGACCAAGCATATGGATGTACAGAGGGTACACACTACACAGGGTGCATGGTGCAGCTACCCTTTGGAATTAGGAAATGTCAGTGTAGTTCCTTCTGACGCCTTTGATGGCATACCAATCAGAGTATCAGACAGATTGTGTGCAATTCAGGACTGTGTTTTCGGGTCAAGTGTTTTGCTCTCTCTTGGCTCCACTTTACTAATGCTGAAAGGTTGAACAGCCGATCGAAGACTTTCTGGACCTTCAGCGGCAATTCTCTTGCACAATGCATCACAGTTACTTATTACTTCGGTTAACCTGCCCTTCAACTCACCAACTTCCACCTGCAGTGGACGGACTGCAATGTCCGGTAGAAAGAAAATTAATTAATAATGCCATTGCTATCCTAAAACCATTAAAAAGAGGTAATAGTGACCAAATTTCACTTCAGCAATTGTGCAATGAGTTCCCTTGTTTTTTTAGAAGAATACTCTGCATAACGTTTGAGACTTAATTTAGTGTCATATCCAAAAATGTGATGCACGGCTAATTGATTCCTTTTGCTACCAGCCTAAGAGAATGATATATTGTTACCTTCAGCAAGGTTGTGACAGGTTGATCTCATGGAAGTAACAGAATAATTGAACCGCTGGAGAAGCTTAACAGACAAAGCATCTGCTGTTTCTATCTTGTTTTCTATCTCTTCCTGCACCATATCTAAAATATAAGATCTCTTCCCAATAGCCACGTGACCAAAAAAAAAGCATCAAACTACACATTGCTAACACCATAACTCTTTAGCTATGTTCTGATTCATCCTTTCTGAATTCAGTCTTGATATTTGCCTTTAAATTCATCAGTTAAGTTCTGTATCACACTTCGGCTGAGTTTGTGTCTTCACTTTCCCAACTCACCTCCCTTATTTTTCGTGCGCACGCTTTTCAAACTACTAAACGGTGCGTTTTTTTGCAAAAGTTTTCTATATGAAAGTTGCTTTAAAAAAATAATATTAATCCATTTCTAAAAAAGAAAAGCTAGTACTTAATTAATCGTGCGCTAATGAGTTATTCCGTTTTGCATGCACGAGAGGTTAGTTCCCAACCTCAACCAAAGAACTCAGCCTTCATCAGGACACCTAGATAAACTTGAGGCACTAGATATTCATTACGATGCCAGGGTTTCCATGAAGTCAACATTAACGGGCTGCTATATAAATAATTGTTGGTTCAATGTATATCAGTGGTAAGATTTGCATTGGTCTGAAGTGTAAAGCACACATGCTATATGGTAAACCCTGATCGAAATACTATCATTTCTACTTGTGACATTACTGATGAAAAATTTAGAAGACAAAAAATTAAGTTGCAGCAGCAGAAGGAATTTCACCGATTATTTGGCACTACAAAACATGTATCATTCCTTATGATCCTACCATTCTCTGTATCATGGTGAGTCCAAAATCAGCATAAGGATCTATCAACAGCATCAAGCAATGAGATATACCTGTGTTTCACTAATTTTCTTGGCCTTCTCTTCTTGCCATTCACGGTACAGAGAGAAAAGCTCGAACATCACATTTGGATTCAAGTTGCCTACAAATTATTACCAAAAAAAGATAAGCTATTATACAATATATATACACACACTTAATACAATAACTATTGCTGCACAATTTGGAGCACAGATGGCCAATCAAATATACCCAAAACTAAGAATTGCCACAAATTCTTCTGTGTAATACAGTAATTAACTCACCAGAAGTGGCGGAGGAGGAGGAGGATGGCTTCCGGACGAGGATGTCGGTGAGACTGCTCTCCGCCTCCGAGCTCGCCGCAGACTGGCCGCTCAACAGCGGCGGGGCCTTCAGAAACCCCAACCCCCACAACCAAACGAACGATTAGCGGCTAAAGAGGAAGCGGAGAGAGGAGGGGAAGAAGAGGAGGTCGAGGTAGTCAGGTCCGTACGATGGTGAGGGACTTGATGCGGCGGAGGAGGGGGTCTCCGTCCCCGGCGTCGCGCCGGCCCTCGGACACCGTCGTGATCTCGTCCGCCCACGGCGGCCGCTGCTGCTGCTGCGGCCTGGAGAGGATAGACTCGGAAGCCCCCATGTGATGGGGGGGAGCTCCTGCCGACGCCGCCGGATAGACTACAGAGAGAGGAAGGCGACGGGGGATCGCCGGAGTCGCCGCCGCCGGAGATGTGGTTGCTGCTGCAGAGGAAGAGCCGCCGCTTTTTCTCCGGGCCTCAGGGACAAGGTCACGAGGGCCCTGCCAAGTTGGGCCCGTGTTCCTTGTTCTTGGGCTCAATTTTGTTGGGCCTTACGGCCCAAACCAAATGTCTCCAGAAACCGCTTCACATCTGGCCCAATGCAATGGCGTCTGATGTTCTTTTTTCCATTTTTTTTTCGATTATGGATCACGTTGTTTCGCTTATTCATATGCTTTATTAGCAAATAAAAAGTTATTTATGTGTAAATTTGTTTATATGCGTATCCTTAACAACTCAAAAGAAAATGTTATAAAATAAACATCAATGAAAAACAAAATTCAAAATTAAGTTCTAAAATTTAAATTTTGATTTATAAAAATAAGCATAACCAAAACAACGAGCCTTTATCACTTTGACGACACACACTCACCATGATGGGCGTGCACAGCACTACACGCGAAACCTCCTTTTAAGCATGATCAACAGATGGAGGCCGCAAATAAATCTATAATCTCACTAAATTTCTATTTGGAGAAAATGTTTTTTCGAGGCGTATGAATAATTTTGCAAGCTAGGGAGTAAGATCGGAGTATGTTTTATTTTGTGGCTGTGGATATCAATTATCAAGCATATATAGCTTCGTGTACACGTACGTAGCTTCTCCCTCTTCTTTAGCTATAAACAAACAAAATTCTCCGCTCCGTTTATAGCAATCCCTACGTGTGGTTAGGAAGTTTTCTTGTAGATTTCCACTAGATGTTGGGTGTAGCCATTGGAATCCTACGTGTTTTTCATTCCCAGCGATCAATTTTTCCTGTCTACCTTTCTACTTGCAAATTAGCGTGAAATGTAAGCTCCAATAGGCAAAGAGAGCCTCCTTAGAGCATATATTTTTTTCTTGTTTAATAGGAATTAGATTGATATTAATTACGTGAACATTCAACCAGCTTAGTTCGAACATGAGATTCTAACGCACAATCTCATGAACACAGCACAACAGCAATATTGTCATCTTCCTTGTTCAAGAAAGAGTAAAATGTTGTTTGGGCGAGGTTTCCTAACCAAAGTTTCATTTTTTTATTACCCTCGATCTAACTTTTAACATAAAACCATGTATTCTAATTTCACGGAGGACTTTGGAAAAGAGAGATGGAGAGAAGATGGTTCAAAGTGCAAAATTATATGCATACCTGGCTTTAGGTGAAAACATACAGCTCTATTCAGCTAGAATTTTTCGCAGCAGCCCGCACAACATAAGCGCCGCAGCCGCCGCACCGTAGGAATGGCAACCGAATATGTCCTATATTGAGGAGGATGGTTCAAAGTGAAACATTTATTTTGAAAGAAAACTGAAAACTTATCCTATGCATTAACTAATTTACTCCAAGAAACGATCAAACTTAAATTAACTAATCTAGACACAAGCACCCTAAACTAGATAGACCAATGGTAAAAGATGGCGTCGTCCTCTATCATCATTAAGAAGAAAAAAATAATGCAGATGGGGTTCCAAGATGGAGGAGAGAACTTTAGGGGACACATTAGCAAACATGAGGTGTATGGACAAAGTGTCATGTCAAAATAATCCACTTAGATTCTTCACCATCATCATGTCCCCCCAAACTTTATTCCAGTCCTCTGTTCCCATCGACTTAGTACTATACATCCCGTCTTCTCACCTCATCTCTCTCTCCATAAAACTTTCCCAAATCGCCAGGCCTCGGGTTACCGCGCCCCGGCGGTAAACACGGTTACGCGGTAACCGCGGTAACCATAAAAAACCGTGCAAAATTTATTAAAAATTTAAATTATTTTCTAAATTTATTTGAATTTAAAGAGATTACCGTGATTTTTCTATTACCGTACCCCGCGGTAACCGCACGGTTACCTACGATAAGTCGAACCCTGCTCTCTATCCGGTACATGTACGTATATATATGCATATATATACAGATCATGTGTACCGATGTGTACTGCCACGGCCTACGTACGTACGTCGTCGTACGTACACCATACGTATACATTTGACTGGAATATTATACCGTCGTTTTCCTCTTGTTTTCGTCCAGGTCGATTGACTGGACCGACCGACATAAACCGACAAATGGATGGAGTTACACCATCTTTGATTCCCAACTTCGGGTGTGTTTAGTTCACGTTAAAATTAAAAGTTTGGTTTAAATTGTTATGATGTGATAGAAAAGTTGAAAGTTTATATGTGTAGGAAAGTTTTGATGCGATAGAAAAGTTGGAAGTTTGAAAAAAAAGTTTGGTACTAAACAAGGGCTTCATGTGTTATACTCACTCCATCCCACAATATAAGGTATTTTGATTTTTTGCTTGCAATGTTTGACCACTCGTCTTATTCAAATTTTTTTTCCAAATATAAAAAACGAAAAGTCATGCTTAAAGTATAGATAATAAAGTAAGTTACAAATAAAATAAATAATAATTTTAAATTTTTTTGAATAAGATGAGTGGTCAAACATTGCAAATAAAAACTCAAAATCTCTTATATTATGGGACGGAGGGAGTATATATGCACTTCAATTTGAGGTTGATTTGATTCTTTGGAGTATTGTGTATTTCAAACAAGCATATACTTCTAGTAAAAGTGGGCCCAACTCTTAAACAGAATATCTATAGTGGAACGCATAAATTTGGAAAAAAATAGAAAAAACATAAGATTAGAATATCACGTGTTACTAAATACTATTCCACAAAAATCTATAAAACACAGAAAAAAAAATGTCCCTTGTTTGGATGGTTAAAGAAAACTTCCGTAGGAATTTGGAGGATTGTATAGGGAGAGATCAGACTATCAGAGGCAAAGATTAGTTGCGTTATTAGACTTCTCGTTAGAAAAGGAAAAGATGTCTGAGCTTATTATCTAGTTTTCTATGAAATTGGTGTATAGGAATTCAATCCATAAGAACTTGGTGAGTACAAATCCTTTGTTACAAATGATGTATGTAGCAAAATTTTCTACGGATTGCAATCCTCCATTTCTCCTATGAAAATTATACAATCTAAGGAGGCCGTATTTACAAGTTCATGAAGAAACCATTATTAGAAAAACTCCCTCAGTTTCATATATTTTTTTAGTCAAAGCGACTTATAATATGAAACGATGGGGGTAATTGATTTAGTTAGCTGTTTGACGCGTTCGTAATTAAGACGCAAAGAGGCTATTTTTGTTCCATTGTTAGAAAATAAATTAATTTAGCATAAAATATACAAAACACTTTAAAACAAAGCCTAAAAATGTACTGTTTTAGTGCATGTAACTTCTCAACGCATGGCATGTGCGAATTAACCAATTTTATTGGCTAGTTAGCAAACCAAATTACCCTTGTCAAATACTATTACTCTACCAAAAATTTGAGAATACCCATCTAACTTTGATACCAAACTAAAAGATGCATTTTCATCACTACTACAATCCAAACCCCTCCATTAATAAACACAAAGGATTTTAGGTTTTTTTAGCGGAGTTTAAGATTTGGATAAAATTACTTTAATGTCCTTAGAAGTTTACTTGAGAAAAGATCACGCACA
This sequence comes from Oryza meridionalis, assembly GCA_000338895.3. Classification (NCBI taxonomy): domain Eukaryota; kingdom Viridiplantae; phylum Streptophyta; class Magnoliopsida; order Poales; family Poaceae; genus Oryza; species Oryza meridionalis. The sequence continues at coordinate 33,898,769 of CM002526.2, read as the reverse complement.
ATACAACTACTAGTAGTGAATAATAAATACAATGGTTAGATTGAAAAAGAAGTCCTCCAAAACCCTTTATATCTATAGATAGATGGGGTATATATCTCACTCCCTCCATCCTAGAAAGAGAAGATTTTTAGCGTTTAAATTTGTAGCTTGATTCCTAAGGTTTACAACCAATTAAGCTAAGACATATCGTCTGCATTTAGTAAGAGCTAGAAAATAAAATGTATTAATGAGTAGGCAAAATTTGCTATATAATACTCAAAGTTTATGTTTTTTTACTCTGGACATTGCAAAAACATGATATGGCTCGAGGATACCTAAAAGAATGATAATTTCCTAGAGAGCACCAAAACTATTATTTGGCTTGAGGAGTAACATTTTTAGCAAATAGAGAGAGACCGTAAAGAAAAGACAAATTTGCCCATCGAGCCAACGACATATAATTCAGCTAGGTCTGGTTCAAACCACACCTGAGCCCCACTCCATCTCCCGATCCTCCTTCAAATTAAACCCTACAATGACCCTTTAACCAAACCCAACCATGTAACAGGTTTCTGACTGAGAAGCAATTTTGTTTTCTCTAATCGTTTCTCTCTGTTTGACCTAAAAATAATAAAATAATATTGTGATGCTTTTTTAGCAAATTATTAATTTTTAAAAGTCTCCTTGAGCCATTTCATGTTTTTTTTCCAAAAGTAAAGAACATAGCTTTAAGTGTTTTATAGTAAATTTTATCCAACAAATGGTATTACAGTTATTTCTGTGAAGTAGGAGTATTTGTGAGGCGGAGGAGCAACCATGCAACTAGGCTTCCCCTGGCACACCAGTAGTAGGAGTACTTAAAAACCGGGTTGCACAGTCTCCTACAAAATGTCATCGCATACTCTACTACGCAGGCACGCTGTTCAGGGAGGCGAGTAACTGTACTGTCATGTCTCTGTCGGAACTCGATCAAAGAAGAACTCATCGAGTGCTACTTAATTAACTACTCCTCCTATGGTAACTACTAGTGTCTGACTTTTCTCACGCCAATCAGGTCTTGACAACATAATGCAAGTAGCAACTAACAGATCAAATCATGACACGGTCTATAACATATATCTTTAACCTTATTTTTTTATTATAATATATATAATAATTAAATACATGTTTACTTTTATTATAATGCTTTAAAAGATAAATCTATATATATGTTGTTCTAGTTCCTTTGAATTAAATATTTTTAAAGTTATTGATAGTCAAAGTTATAAAAGTTTGATCTTAATTTTGTCCAAAACGTCAATTAATATGGAAACAGAGGGAGTATAATGCTCCTCCTTTATCTCCAAGGATTAAGACCTTTCTGCGTGCTTTGTTGATCCGATACAATAATTAACATGATCCTAAGACAGCTAAAGATGGGAGTAGTACTAAAAAGATAGATCTCATTGTACTTAGTCACCTAAATCTCCCATTACTTAAAGACCACTAGCCCTCATGGATGGCGATAGCACAAGGATTACGTTAGTCGGAGGCCAACCTAGTTAATGAATTGTTTTATACTAAAGACTGCAAAATAGTTACTATGGATCACAAAAAACTACTTTTGGTGACATTTAGAATCCTGCAGGTTGATTAACAATTATTATTACTAATTAATCATTGCATGACATTTTCTCGGTTAACAATAATGTTTCCAACGATACCATCGTCTAAGCAATAAAGTATTTAATTGATAATTAAAAAAGCTCATGCAATACATATTTTCATTTTTATTGTTTTATAGGCAATACATCATGCAATAGATATGTTGTATTGGAAATAGTATTGACATGATTTCATCATGAACTGTTAACCTAAATATAATCATTCTCCTACTAATTACGCCATCATTGCATCTGTGCATTAATAATGGTACTTGCATCTGTGCTTGCGAGGATAAATTAGTTTGAGAGGACGTTTGATTAACTGTACTTCCATTTGGGCGCACGGGCGACCGGACAGATATGGTGCACGCGGCCTGTCACTGGATCTATTGGGGTGGAGTATAAGTATGAAGCTTAATCATATCGATCGGTCTGCCAATTACTGCTCCCTCCGTCCCATAATATAGCAACCTAAAACTGGATGGGATATTTCATAGTACAACAAATCTACACAGGAGTGTGTCCAGATTCGTTGTACTATGAAATGTCCAATTCAATCATAGTTTACTATATTATGGGACAGAGGGAGTAGTAAATTTTGCTGTTTGACGTGGACTAATGACGTCTTGATAGATATAGGTGGTGTTTGGATCAGGGACTTAATTTTAATCCCTGTATTTAGACACTAATTTAGAATATTAAATATAGACTAGTTACAAAACTAATTATATAAATAAAAGCTAATTTATGAGACAAATTTTTTAAGCCTAGTTAATCCATAATTAGAGAATGTTTACTGTAGCATCACATAGACTAATCATAGATTAATTAGGCTCAATAGATTCGTCTCGTGAATTAGTCCAAGATTATGGATGGGTTTTATTAATAGTCTACGTTTAATATTTATAATTAGTGTCTAAACATTTAATGTGATAGGGACTTATAAGTTTTAGTCCTACCCAAACAGAGTCATAGCTAGCGCAGATATATAAGCGCCTAATCAAGCTAGTAATTGGTTCTGCTTCTATGAATAGGAACTTACCAAAGAGACTCGGTTGTCCTTTTACTTGTGAGCTAGGCGGCTCTTATATTAATTTGTAAACAATTTACACCTATTATAGAGTAGGGCATATATATATATATAACTAAAATAATATGCATGCTAGATTTATGGTAAATTTGCTATAGTACACTTAAAAATTTATATAATTTGCTGGTAGATATCGCAAAAACGTGTCATGACTGAAATACACCTAGAAAATTGATAATTTGCTACAGGACATTTTTGGCTCAATTGGATAGAGAAATTCTTAAAAAGATAATAATGTCCATATGATCAAAAACTTTTGAGCTAAGAATAGAGTGAAGATGAAACAGGATGTATCCAACTTGGCAGTCGGCCGACGAAATAATTAACTTTGGTGATTTTTATGATATACTTCGTGGTTTTGACTGCCAATAAAATTACGGATTCTTGTAGTGAGTGATATAGTTGAAGTGATTGCAAATTTAGAGTTGCATAGGAGTAATTTTTAAATTTTGAGTTATATTGAAGCATGTGGTTTTAAGGACATTAATTCTTGTTTTTCTTAAGAATTTATATTTGTCTCTATTCCATGAGGCAGAGTATGCAAACATGCATGACTCAGGCCATGTTTGTTTTAGTTTAAGATTATTATAATCTAGATTATTGAATCAGATTACTATAAACTGGATTATAATAAATCGATATAGAATAAGTTGTTAGCTGTTTATTTCTCTAGATTATTAGATGTTATTCACCCAATAATCTAGAAAAAGCATCTTTAGAGTTGATTATCAGATTATAGTAATTTGGCTTATAGATTATAATAATCTATCATAATAAACTATCTGTTTGTTTCAACTTCTAACAATCCAGATTATCATAATCCTAAGCTGAATCAAACAGAGCCTCAATCGTACATGCATATAGAAATAGGGCCTGTTTAGATTCCACCCTAAAAATTTACGCCCTATCACATCGAACGTTTGCACACCTACATGAAGTAGAAAATATAGGCTAAAAAATAACTAATTGCACGGATTGCGACTACTCTGCGAGACGGATATTTTAAGCCTAATTACTCCATGATTTGACAATGTGATGCTACAGTAAACATGTGCTAATAACGGATTAATTAGGCTTAATAAACTCATCTCGCGGTTTACTGACAAATACTGTAATTAGTTTTTTTATTAGTGCCTGAACACCCCATGCGACACCCTATATAATATCCGATATGACACGCTAAAACTTTACACCCCTTCATATAAGCACACCGCATAGTGCCCCAATAGTAGAGTATGGTAGCCATGGTTCGCAGCTAAGCTACTCAGCGAATCCTTGTCGATCTTGCTGCATGTACGTACATGGAGGAGTAGCCATGCGTGACCAGACCTGTGCCAAGGAGCCGTAAGTCCAAAAGAAATCCTTGACAAGAAGCTTGTACCGGTGGCGTTTGTTTGACCATGGATAGAGTAGATGGATGTGCACAGGCACTAGCTTGCGCATATATGCATGGGGAATGATCGATCTCCGGGTTATTTTAAGCTGGCAACACCGGCCTCCTTTCCTTCCCGAGAGATGATACTACTCCTACAAACCAGCAGGAAAGAGTCATGCACAGCCAGTCTTTGTCAGAAGGCCTCCACAACAAGAAGTGAAGTGATCCCTGCCTGCCTGCGAGCTGAGAGCACCTGCAGTCCCCAGCCTTCACCATCTTTTTTATACTACTTGCTACTAGGACTAGCTAGTGCTGGAGTAATGTTTGGTATACATGAGTGCATCAAGGAAATCATCAAAACTAAATCTCAACTCATGTAATACAATTCTTTCATCTCTTCATTTATAGGAGTATGTAATGAAAATTAATTTTGCTACTACACGAGTTTTATATGGGTTGTGCGTGAGAAAGGTAAGTATATATACACACACCGCAGCAAATAAAGCCGCATGCTGACCAGTACAGGGGATGCATGCATGATTAGAGAGACTAGCAGTAAGCACTAGTGGCACTGCACGTACTATAGGCAGCTGGAGCCTGGAGTACTACAAAGCACTGAGGAGCAGCAGCTGGGTCCAACTCCACTCCAAGTGATGATCGTCCGCGCGCGCTGCATGTGCTCGCGACGCAGGCTAGTAGAGGCTACGAAACCCAAGACTGGACTCGACTACCACCACCAGTCACCATTCACCGCTGCTAAAGTGATGTTTGGATATAGGGATTTAACTTTAGTCTCTATATTTAAACAGTATTAAATATAGACTACTTATAAAATTAATTACATAAATGAAAGCTAATTTGTGAGAGAAAATTTTTAAACCTAATTAATCTATAATTAGAGAATGTTTACTGTAGCATCACATAGGCTAATTATGGATTAATTAGGTTCAATAGATTCGTATCGTGAATTAGTCCAAGATTATAGATGGGTTTTATTAATAGCGTATGTTTAATATTTATAATTAGTGTGTAAACATCCGATATGATAGATACTTAAAAGTTCTATTCCCATCTAAACAGGGTCTTGAGCTAGCTGCCGCAGCGCGACGTCGCAGCTGTGCCCGGGTGTCGCGTCTACGGAGTACTAGGCTTGGCTAGACCGGCCCGCCGGCCCGGAACGGCAATACGGAGTAGTACTCCTCTCGATCATGCCCCAGCCTGGCGGTGCGTGATCTCGCTAGCTGCTGCATGCTGCCGAGCTGGGCGACCTCTCTCTCCTGTCCAGCTCCCCGGGTTTTCGGGCGCAAAATATTACTGTATCATACTCGTGTCATTGCTGCCGGCCCATCCCCATCCCCTCTGCCTCTGCTTTGCAGGGAGGCCCGTACGTACGCGGCCGGGAGCACGGGATCCTCTCAGGGCTCAGATACAGTACGATCACGACGCCTTGCTGGTTGCTACTCCCTCCGTCCCGATACATAGCAAGCTAGACGGAGGAAATATTTACGGTTTAAATAGTTATATAAAAGATTTACAAAACATATGATCGATCTACACGAGGAAATATCATAAGGACGTATATAGGGAAGCTAGTACTCTCTCCATCCATTAGGGTTGGGCAAAATGAATCAAAACCGGAAGGACAAACTAAAAATATCTACAAGATAGAGATCATCAAATTTGGTCGTAAAATTTGTTTCGGTCGATTTGGGTTCACTATTTTGGTCATGGGTGGAACCAGCTCGGAGCTACACTAGGCTTCATTCTATTATCTTATTGTAGTTCTCCACAAGTTCAACTTTTTTGTGAAAAATTATATGAATTTTGCGTGGAGTTTGGATTCTAGGCTTAGGGCTTGAACCCTAGCTACTTAGGAATCAGCCTCTGCTCTTGATTAAGCTAATTGATCGAAAATACCATAAAAATGTAGTAAATACACAAACCAATCCTTAATTAGATACTACCTCCGTCTCAAAATATAACAACTTTGCAAATCTGGACACACAGCTAAAAATGTTTATATTTTGGGACGGAGGGAGTATATAAAAAACCCATTGCCCTAACCTCACATCTCATAGTAATGCACCATAACTTCACCCATATGTGCTCTCCCACTCCCACTGCTCTAGCTGCTCGGCGGTGACGCCTCGTCCATTAAACCACCTTGATGTATTGAGGTGGTCACGAGGTATAGATCAAGCGACGACGAAGAAGGGTGCAGGTGCTGGCAACCGGCGGAAGCTACGATGTAAAAACCTGGAGCAGGCAATCCAACGTCACGCTAACAATCGTGGCCTCGACACCTCTATTGCACCTCCACCTCACTTGGGTGGCTTGGTTGGGTCACCATACTTGTAGGAGAACACGCCAATACCGATATTTTTTAACCCTTGTTTATTTTTCTCATCTTACCTCTAACATCCCTCGTTTAGTAAGGAATATTAAAGTCTTTTTTCTCCACCGGTGGTTAAGCTCTGAAAAAATGTCAAGGAATGCTTAGGGCAGTTATAGACTCACAGTACAAGACACCACTAGTAGTACCAGTCTCCTCAAAATTACTTATTTGATTTAATTAGTAGGACAAAATTTGCTTGTGCTTGTCGTCAGCAGGTTTACCTTTTCGTCAATCAGTATCATCATTGGCTAAGGTTTGTTTTGGTTTGCTACACTATCAAAGGGTTTTGCCACTTCTAATTAATTATCTGATATAGTTACCTTGGGCTGTATTTAGTCTGCTATCGATTAATTGATTTAAATTGTGAGATGGTAAAGTAATATTTTGAATTGTTAGCAAGAAATGTTACGGACGATTTGGCTTCAAATTAACACTCAGAAGTACTATCGATGCTTAAAAAAAAAATCAATGACACAAATTTGGTATCAGTCCGCTCATCATCACCTCGAAATGCAGCGTTACAATTTGTGCTAAGCTCCATTAACCATCTTTCTACAGTAGGCAATAGTGTATGAGCATGTTCAGCTGCCGGGGGCTGCGGTTGCGCCGCAGCTAACCGGAATTGTGCCGTAGGCAGCCGACAACAGCGTGCGGCTGCAGCCGGCCGTACCTGTAGCATCGGCTGTCGAACATGCTGCCCTGTGATATACCTTATCAGCGGCTCCACGGGAGTAATTAGATACTACTACCTCTATATTTATATTTTAATGTATGACGCCGTTAATATTTTATCTAACGTTTAACCATTTATCTTATTAAAAAATTTATATAATTATCATTTATTTTATTGTGATTTAATTCATCATCAAATGTTTTTTTAAGCATAACATAAATATTTTTATATTTACATAAAAAAAATTGAATAAAACGAATGGTTAAACGTTGATAAAATAATTAACTGCGTCATATATTAAAATACAGAGAGAGTAGATGTGAAGGTATATAATTGTTGTAATTCTTGGTTAAAAGTCAATGTTTCATTCCATTATCTAAAAGCATTCATCGAGAAGGAAATTGGACTTAAACACACCAGAACAAAGAAGCTCTAGCTAGGAGCACCTTGCCTAATGCAAATAACCTGTATATATGTATATGTTCCAATCAAGAAAGCGATGGCTAGAATTATTATTATTCGGGAGGTCTGAATCTGGGTAAGCCTTATGTGCTTGTTAAGTACTGAAATCGTGCGATCGCAACCTAATCAGACCTGTCATCGAACATCGGGTTCCTAATCTTCTTCGGCTGACTAACACATATTGGTAAATATTTTCTCATCAGTGAGGAGTATATACACTCCTTTGAAAATAAATTTATGGTGAGGTAGAAAATAAATTAATATTTAATTTTGAAAATAAATTTATGGTGATATTAGTTTTTCAACCTCACCATAAATTTATTTGTAAAATTAAATATTAAGAGCCATTGATCAAAGTTTTATTTTTTTACCGAATAAAGACAAAAGCATCCTAACATAAAAAGGAGTACGTGCAGTAGGATTGAGATCCACCAATATTTTTTATGCTATTTAGGCCACATGCAAGTAACATAAATCCACGTCTGGGATTGGTGTCAATCCTTACTATCCAAATCTTTTACACGAGAGTAATATTTTTTATAAATGACTGGACGAACCTTGTGTATTTTTACCTTAAAATGGCTTTTGCTCATTACATTTACAGAAAATCAAACAAATGCTATCAACGAATGCAACTTTCAGGAAATAAATATCATCGCTATTAGGGTTCCGTCTATTCTACTCCGTTAAATTCATCTTATTTTAATAGAGATTAACTGATACAATCTTAACGGCAATGGTATTTATAGGATAAACTGACTAGTATGATGATATTTCATAGAACTTCCTCTTTAGAAACAAGTGGAATGGGTGCTTGTCAATAGTATTTCTTAGAATTTCTCTTAATGTTACTCTATGAAATCACTATTGTTTTTAAACGTACGTTTGACATGATGTTTGATGGTTTGTTTTATTGAAAGAAAATGTAAATATCAGCTGTTTTACTATGATTTGTTTTGCCATGGAAATTTTAGATATGACTTAGTATATTCTTTTTATATATATCTGCACTAAAGTTTTAAATCAGAAGAATGGTTTAACATTGTCAAACATTTAAAACAGAGGAAGTAATTTTCAGCATAAGAAACTCAATGATTTTCATTTCGCCATCTCCTGCCGTCATGCGCTTCGCAAATGAAAAAAGTCATGCAACTATTCTCACTTCATTTTTTTTACTAACTTTTGTAGGGCTAAAAAGTTAAGTTACAAATCTTGCTACCCACAGTAAACATGTCTCTTCTTATCATAAGAAATTTTATTGTTGTAACTTAAGAAACTAGATGTTTATCCGCAAAAAAGAAAAGGTATTTCTTTCCATCCAAAAATAATAGGAAAAAGTCCACTTTGACTCTCTTAATTGTACGCCGAATCTAATTCGTATCCCTCAACCAGAAAACCGGATAGAACGACTCCCCAAACTATTGAAACCGGTGCAATTTGACTCCCTCAGCGGTATTGGAGGGCGGTTTTGCTGACGTGGCGCTGACATGGCGGTGTTGACCCGGTTTTCGTCCCACGTGGTACTTTAGTGGCATTAGAATTTAAAAAAAAATTGTGGGACCCATCTGTCATTCACACACACAATATATTGTGGGACCCAGTGACATGTGGGGGCCCACGTGTCATCCTTTCTCTTCAACCCTTCTTCCGCCTTCCCCTCTCTCTCTCCCTTCTCTATCTTTTCTCTCCCTTTTTCTCTTCCCCATCGGACGGTAGTGCCGGTGAAGGGCGGGGGCGCGGTGGGGCGAGGAGGCCGCGGCGGCGAGGAAGGCACGAGGGAGCGGCTGGGGGGAGGCGGCGGTGACCGGCGCGGACGGGGATGTCGCGCACCGGGGGAAAGGGGGGCGCGGTCGTAGCTGCCGGCCGCATCGGCGGTGGGGACGACATGTCGGGGATGCGGGGACGCGGTGGGGCGAGGAGGCCGCGGCAACGAGGGAGCGGCTAGGGGGAGGTGGCGGCGGCCGGCGCGGGCGAGGGGCGCGGCCGTAGCTGCCGGCCGCTGCAGCGGTGGGGACGACATGTCGGGGAAGCGGAGACGGCGGCGAGCGGCGCAGGTAACACCTCCCATTCCACCGCCACTACCACCCCTCCTCCTCCTCCTCCAGGCCCATCTCCATCTCTGCCGCCCCGTCCGACCTCCTCGCCAACGTCGAGTCTGTCACCTCTGCCGCCTCCGACACCTCCGTCCTCGCCACCATCGTCCTCGTCACGAGTCGGGCCACTTCCTTGCCGCTACCTCCCCGATGACGACCCGGACCTCCTCTGCAACCGCCCTGTCCCCGACCGCCTCCTCGTCGTCTCTGCGGGCGTCGCCGCCAACCTCCTCTTCGCCTTCCTCATCGTCTACGCCCTCGCCCGCCCGCCGCCGCCGCTCTCGTCTCCAGCCTCCTCGGCCGCAGATGGGGAAGGGGGAGAGAAAGGGGAGAGAGAGAGAGGAAGGGAGGAGGAAGAAGGATTGGAGAGAGAGGATGACATGTGGACCCCACATGTCAGTGGGTCCCACAATATATTTTTTGTGTGAATGACAGATGGGTCCCACATTTTTTTTAATTCTAATGCCACTTAAGCGCCATGTGGGACGAAGACCGGGTCAACACCGCCACGTTAGCGCCACGTCAGCAAAACCGCCCTCCAATACCGCTGAGAGAGTCAAATTGCACCGGTTTCAATAGTTCGAGGAGTCGTTCTATCCGTTTTTCTGGTTGAGGGGTACGAATTAGATTCAGCGTACAATTAAGGGAGTCAAAATGGACTTTTTCCAAAATAATAGGTCTTCCCCACGACTCTCTTATCTCAATTCATCACAATCATCCCCATTTAATTTTATCTATTTTTAGTGACCATAAATATTTTTTAAAAATAACAGAGATAGTTTTTTTTAAACTACAAGTCAAAGTGCACGTCGCTACTGGAGAAACCATCTTTGGTCGGTTGCCCAAAACCATAATAGTCCCGGTTGCTCAAAAATCCGGTGCTTAAAAGTATTTTTAGTCTCAATTTAAAAGCACAATGGGACTATGTGATATAGTCCCGGTTGATTCCATGTCAGACCGTGTCAGAGCCCCCGGGGATCTTTAGTACCGGTTGGTAACACCAATCGGCATTAAAGATCCCAACTTTAGTCTCGGTTGGTATTACCAACCGGGATTAAAAATCAAAACGCTCTATATAATCCTAGTACTTATCCTCTTCTCCCGTCCTCACAAACTCCTCTTTCATCTATCTCTTTTTCCTCTATCTCCTTATCTCTCTTTCCTCTATCTGTTTCTCAGCGCGGCGGAGGGCGGGCTGAGTGGGCGGCGGCGGCTGCAGCCACCGGGTGGGGTATGTGGCGGCTCGGTGGGGGCGGCGGTGGCCAGGCTTGGGATGCAGTTGGGAGGAAGATTTTTTTTTTTTGGATTTGTGGTGAATTTGTTGTTGAGAATTTGTGATGTATTTGACCGTGATGTGAATATGTGATGTTTTTTTTGAATTTGTGATGTATGATCTGTGATTTGAAGATGATATAGAGATTTCACGATTTGGAGATGATTTGGGGATTTCACGACTTAGGGATGATTTGGAGTGAAATCAATAAGCAAGGAGTTAAAAACAATGAAAAAAAACTAAAAAACCTACCAATCAGGACTTGTCCTCTTCCATTTTTAGTCTCGGTTGGTAAGCGGGACTAATTTTACCCGGATTCGTAGTTCCGGTTGTATACGAACCGGGGTTAAAAACACTCTCTCCAACAGTGCGTGTAGGCACAATGCACTTACGTCTACACGCACGTACACCTACATGGTTAAACCAGGTCTTAGGCTAGCCACGTGCTAGCTTAAGTATACACTTTAACCACTAAATGTACCATGCGTGTAGGTAACTTCATGAGATAAATTTCAAGAGAATACGCGTATAAGTATATAGGTGCTGATTGGACGAGTGCCACAGTACTTTGCCACACCTGTAGCATCCACCTAGTCTAGTGTTTAGTTTGCGTCAAATTTATAGTGTTAGTGTCAAAAACCAATATTTATTTGAGTAAATGGTTGTTTAAATTGATAAATGAGTAAGGTGTTTTGTGTGGATATTTTTTAGCTTATGTTTCCTTTAGCCTTGATGGTGTGTTTTTCTAAGACTTATTTTTATGTGCTAATCTGTGTGAATTTGTGTAATAATTGGTTGTAACTCCTTGAGCAAAGCTGTTATTTTGTTCCATTATCTAGAAAATAGTGTGCCACACTTTTTCTAAAAATGGGCCCAATCCTCATACACTCTTTTTTTAACATAACTTGTTACAAGTGTGACCAACAAAGTATAGTCTACACAATGTTTGACTTGTCACACTTTGCCAAAAATTTTTTTTTGGCAAAGTGGAGGTGTGATCCAAACAGCCTCATACTCTGTCCATTTTAAAATTATTTGGCAAACCAACTAAGGCTGTGTTTAGTTCCTGAAATTGGGAAGAAGTTTGGGAAAATTTGGTAGTTTGGAAAAAAAAGTTAGGAGTTTATGTGAGGCCCCATTTAGTTCAAAGTTTTTTCCAAACTTCCAACTTTCCATCACATCAAAACCTTTCATACACACAATTTTTCTATCACATCATATTAATTTCAATCAAATTTCTAAACTTCAGTGTGAACTAAACACAGTCTGAATAGGAAAGTTTTGGATGTGATGGAAAGTTGAGAGTTTGAGGGAAGTTTAACGTGAAATAAACAGGGCCTAAATATGCTTCACAACTTGGTAGAGATATTTGACCATACATTACTTCCATAACCAATCATACCATTTTTTTTCAAGCAGCTAGAGGTACAGAGGTTCATATTTTTTAGATGGCTCATTAGTGATATTTTAGTTAAAAAATTCAGAAGTACGACCACGGGTGATGGCCTGAACTAATATTTTATTCGAGGTGGCGCTACATCATCGTCTAAAGTACACGCAAGATTCAACGGAAAAAAGAAACCGATCGATCGAGATCAGTTAGTTAATGAAATAACAAGATCAACTCATGTCGTCAAAAACAAAAGATGCTCATCTATGGACAACACACGCTGATGATTCGATCATCAAACAAAGGTGGTAGTAGTAAAGCGTATCGTGTTTCTCATCAGAAAGAAGAATTAAAGAAAAAACTAATCCCCTCTCGCGAGCCAGAGAAAATTCCCTACAAAAGCCACTCCTTTGATTTGACATGCAAAAGCAAGGCTCCACTCCTCTACTACCCTACAACTACACAACACTGTCTCTCTATCTCCAAAGGCAGTAGCTGTATTGGCTTCCAGCTTTTCCTCTCTATCTCTAATGATAGCTTGCTTGGTTAGAGGGAGAGGAGAGTGAGAGCTAGCTCAGCTCAGCTCAAGGTAAACAACAAGAAGGCACACTCTTCCTACCTCTTTCTCCGGTTCTTCTTCCTTTTTCCTCTTTCTCTTCGTCCAAGAACTTCACCTCAATAGCTCGAACTTTTGCGTTGCGCAGGAGAGCTCGATCGCTGCAGCAATACTTCACTGGAGATCGCCTAGCTGCAGCTAGTTAGCTTATCCTGCGTGTCTTAAGCTTCTCTCATGGAGGAGATCTCCCACCACTTCGGGGTCGTCGGAGCCAGCGGCGGCGGCGGCCATGGCGGCCACGGTCACCACCAGCATCAGCATCAGCATCACCACCACCCGTGGGGTTCTTCCCTGACCGCCATCGTCGCGCCGCCGCCGCCGCCGCAGCCGCAGCAGCAGCAGCAGACGCAGGCCGGCGGCATGGCGCACACGCCGCTCACGCTGAACACGGCGGCGGCTGCCGGCAACCCGGTGCTGCAGCTGGCGAACGGCAGCCTGCTCGACGCGTGCGGCAAGGCGAAGGAGGCGTCGGCGTCGGCGTCGGCGTCGTACGCCGCCGATGTGGAGGCCATCAAGGCCAAGATCATCTCCCACCCCCACTACTCCTCCCTCCTCGCCGCCTACCTCGACTGCCAGAAGGCAAGTCCCACACATGTGGTAGCTAGCCTAGCTACCTCCATGCATGCATGCTCTCGCCGCCGCCGCCTCATCTCCTACATGATCTCATGTCAAGCTCGCTCTCAGCTTACATCGCGTATGTGTCGTGGTGGGTTGTAGGTTGGGGCGCCGCCGGAGGTGGCGGCGAGGCTGACGGCGGTGGCGCAGGACCTGGAGCTGCGCCAGCGCACGGCGCTCGGCGGCCTCGGCGCCGCCACGGAGCCGGAGCTGGACCAGTTCATGGTGAGCTCTCGCAATCTCTCACTCTCTTTGCTCGCCTTCCTCTTCGATATCTTGAGCTCGCCGGCGGCGTGCGTGCGTGCGTGCGTGCGCAGGAGGCGTACCACGAGATGCTGGTGAAGTACAGGGAGGAGCTGACGAGGCCGCTGCAGGAGGCCATGGAGTTCTTGAGGAGGGTGGAGACGCAGCTCAACACGCTCTCCATCTCCGGCAGATCGCTTCGCAATATCCTTTCCTCCGGTAATACAACTCATCCATCCATCTTTGATCTTCTTCTATCCATGCATGTACTAATCCATTGCATGTCTCATCTTCTTCGATCGATCTGCTGGTTTATATCACGGTTTCATCGGCTTTGTTCTTGCTGTCCCTTTTGTCCATTTGATTCGATCTATTTGCTGGTTTGCTGACGGTTTGATTTGGTCTATTTCTTGCATCTACCATGTTTGATTTCTGGGCCAGGAAAAACGCATCTGTGTGTTCATGTCTTTTTTTCTCGTACATGCATGCGTGTCAGTGAACCCTGCAGATGATCTGGTCTGCTAGCTCGGTGTTTGGTGCTCTAAATCCCGCAAGTTCTCATCAGGGTTTCCAAAAGATTCTTTTCCCCTGATTGCTTTTCTTGGCCATGCATGTGGGATTCTTCCATCTGGGCTTCTACCGCTGATCATTTCTTCTGTTGGGAAGGAATAGTAGTCACCGGCACATGTACATCTCAGTGTTCAGTGCAGCTACTAGCACTGACGATTTTGTGGTCTGGTTCTTCAGATATCTCCTGATGTTTTTGCTATATTTAAAATCGATCGATACCCTGATTAGAAAAAATGATTTAAGCTAAAGAGTGTAAGTACATTTCACAAAACCTGGGGATTCGGGACATTCGTAACATTATCTGGAATAGTGCTAAACATTTTGCCCCAAATCTTAAGTTTCTTGAAATAAACTGCAGAACCTTGGGTTTTTACATTATAGATATCCCAATACCTAGGGTTTTCGGAAATTAATAAATCTACTGTAAGCTAAATCATTCTAAAATCATAATACATCTTCATCTTGAGGAATAATATGTCCCACATATTATTGGGTTCTCTTGGCGTTTATGCAACTCTTTTATTTTTTTTAGATAATGGAAAATTTTATATATGCTGCTGATGCCGGCAGCTGGTTGAGTTTCGATTCCCTTTCTGAAAGAACATGTGCATGTGACTCTCCCGCGAGTAGAGAGAAGTTCTTTGGCTCAGCCACATCTTTTCCCCGGGATGGAAACAAAGGCGGTGGTGATGAGAGGAGCCCGTCCTTAGCATGTTCTTCTTCTAGGGTTTTGGGGGTAAAGGCTTAGCTCACTGTGCAAGCAAACAGTGCGTAGCCGAGGAGTCTCACTGCCGTATGTCAGTGGAGCAAGGACACACATGTTGTGTGTTTTACTGATCCCTCTGCACAAACATCTCACATAGAGAGAGAGAGAGAGAGAAATGTACATGTTCAGAGATGCATCCCCCATCTGTCACGCAAGGCCAGAACAACATTCTTGTCATCTTTCACTCCCCCTGGAGAAACGAAGTGGCTACCTGTTGTCCTAGAATCTCTCTTCTCTTGGTTATGTGAGGTGGTGTTGCTGTGGTCTTCCAGATTGTTGTGTGGATACACAGTGCCTGCCTGTGTTCTTGTGGTGTTCTTCTTTAGTCTTTGCTAAATTTTAAAATGTAGACGTCAGGTGGTTCCAGATAGGCTCTCTCTAATGACCTGTCACGAGAGCATAGTAAGTAGCAGTACCAGCACACAGTTGACACTCTCAGTGTGCATGGTTTTTCGCTCATCAGGAGCTGTATCTATCCATGCATGCACAGGTGCTGCTACTACTATGCCACACAATCACTTCATTATTGGAGCATGTAGTAGGGTAGAAGCTGCCATCTCATGTGTGTTGCATGCACAGAAGCAGGATATCAATAGTGAATTCAGATGCATATGTGTAGAAATTGATTAAAACCCTGAACAAGTTTGTTGAAATAGGAAACCTGAGCAGGTAGTGAGGTCAGTCTTGAGTAGAAATCCAATGGTCAGATAGATGTATTCCTACACTCTACTATACAGTAGGTAGACAGATGAGTAAATGGGATAGTATGTACAGCAGTATACTCCATGACTTAGTATTCTGTGTTTTCTGACCAGTGAAGTCGCATGGACAGAACGGTCAGAGCTAGCCTCGAGAAAGATACAGTTAAGCAAGAGCATAGCCTATTATTTGATGTGAGATCTCCTTGCAATGTTTTGGGTGATCTCCTTGGCTATATAGTACCAGTATTATAATCCACTATAGAGTACTACTCGTGTATTTTATGCCAGTCTTCTCTAGTTCTCTTCATTCTCTCTCATAGATGTAATGGCGGTCAAGAAACATTGGATGCTTTCCAAGGCTAGTCCAAGTTCAAATGCGTCTGTATTTTTCAGCTGTCAACTCATTTCTTCTCAGGTTCAATTGTTCTTTGTCCTACTACTTGGACCTAGGTAGACGCACATCTACTCTATATGCGTTCTCTTTTCCAAAAAATATGACTGGCTTACCTGTTTCACGAGGCAACCTGAATATCACCCGGTCAAGGTTGCAGGTGATCATTCCTAATTGTGTTTAGGACCATAGCTTGATTTAATCACAAAACAACACTGCATTTTTCTGATTGATGTTGCACCTGATGTACTCCAAGATTCTTCGTTGCATGCATTCTTTCAAGGCCATGCAAAAGCAGGGGACACAGATATCACGAGTTTCCGTTTGTCTCGAGGCAACACCAAAAGAGATACTGAAACTTTGCTTGCTAAAAAGCAAACAAAAGAAAACAATGGGATAGAAAAGAGCTGACTGATTTTGCTATGGAACGTCACTAGAAAAGACAATGCATGCAACTGGAGGACAGAAGTATGACTCGACAAATTGAGTTAACAAAAATCTTTTGGATGATAATTCTTCCCCTCATGTCTTTTTGTGATTGCCAAATCGATAGTGTTGGTTCCATTTCTAAATTCTGGAGTTTCTGTGTCTGGCATTCCTTTTTCTTGATGTGTCAGACATCTTCTGTACATTTAGTCTGAGGTTCTACTGGGTAATGAAGGTCCTCTTCGTTTGCTTCTGTTCTTAATTTTATTAGCTGTAGTTTTTGGTTAATGTAAGTTAAAACAAAAATATCTCTTTAATTAACTTAGTTCTTCAAAATTGAGTCTTAAAAATCCTGCAAATATTGCAACTTGCATGATGCATTCCATAAATATTTTGTTTGCATGCGAGTGCAGCTCCTAGAACACTCTCTTGCTTTTCTTTTTCCTTTTTTAATGTAAAGCTGCTATATTCAATAATATATATTTTTATCTATTTAGTGAACACAAAGAAACTATTTAGGCAGTGATTCGGCTACCTCTCCCAGTTGATTGTTCTGTTTTTTCCTTGGCATTTTTTTTTCGCATAGATACTAATGTTTCTTGTTTTTTTATGAAAAATTAAGTTGCGCATTATTTTTATACATGATTCATGTTATATTGACCAAATAAAGTCTTATAGAAGTGCAATATTTTGTGCTACACAATACAAGATGTGCTGTGGTAGAATTTACCCATGACTCATTGTCATTTTTGAAATTTTTCCCGTGGGTTACATGAAATAATTGTCTTGCTCCTGTGAATATTTGGATGTGTCTGACCTTATTATAGATGTTTTACAGGGAGTCCGACCAAGAATGCCCGAGTCAAAATTAGCTTCTGTATTATCTTTCCCAGTTTTTCTTCATTTTGCAGAGTAAACCAATGTTCTGTGCTCCTTACATAAGCAGTAAATCTTCACAAGTTGGGAACAAATGTGGGGAAAATCGTCTAACCCTTCATTTATTGATCCTTGTTTCCCCCCTAATGTGACCTTATGTTTTAGAACTTCATGCAAGTAACCGATATGCATGATTACATGAATATGCTAGCAGCATAATCCATGAGTTGCAATTGATCATAACTAAATATATATTAAATATTTAAAACATGAATTTTTTAAATAAATGATAAATAATTATGCTGAAATGTTGAACATACACAAGTATGCTACTAGTATATTGTTTTAAAGCAAATCGTTAAAAAAAAAGACACATATCTCCAAATTTACGGCTGCAAAAGTTCCAGAGTAAGGATGGGTGTAGAACCTGGCTTCACCCTGCACTTCTTTTAAAGAGCAAGATGAGATGATGAAGCAATGCCGCAAGTTCAAAAGCTGTTTGACAAGTACAAATAATTCTTCTTTATATTATGTAGAAATGCACAAATACAAAATTATGGATGTTGTACCAGGCCTTTGTATCCTACATTTAATTAGAAACACATCTTTTCTTAGATAGGAGAATGCCCAGGTTCTGTGGCTTTGAAAAATACTCGTTGGGTAGAGAATTTAACATACAGGTGGCAATTGAACAACCATTGTGTCCAAAGCGAAGTTACCTTCTTCTCATTTCTAGGATATCAGCTGATTTTCAGTAGCCTTGTATGTACGAATTAATCTAGCGTAGTAGAGGAGAGAATACCCGGTTCACCCAAGCTACAAAAACAATTAAAAAGTTGTGAATTTTCACAGCAAAATTGATACCATAGAAGCAGACTCCACAAAATTTCAAATGAACAGACTACTTATATAAGATATTAACCATTAAGATAAACAGTTTACTGGTGAGATATTGACTTGCTACACATAAAAAGAAAAAAAAAACTAGCACCACAGATTATCCAATGCAACAATTTAGCCAATTTATGTCATCAGTAACTACGTGCATACACTCTAAATAAACGACCTTTTACAGCATTTAGCGCTACATTTAGCATTGTTCTTTGCACGTAGTAAATAAATTAAAAGTACTAAATTATTTTCCTAACAAGTCTACTGAAACTGTTTTGAGTGCAATCAATCTATATAGTTTGCCTTGGAATAAAATTTAATAGTCCTGTCAACCTAGATATCACTAGGACCTGTATTATCGTTGCATAATTAGCTGATATTTACTCCACAGGAAGAAAAAAATGTTATTCCTTACAAAAGCTAAGTAAACTTGTCGTAGAACTATCGTAGTACTAATCACGCTTTTATCCCAATCAGGACTGTTTACATTATCCCAATCAGGACTGTTTACATCAGAGAAACTATCTCATCTTTGCACTAAAAGAGCGCAAAGGGTTAACTACACTTTGGCAGTTGTAATTATTTAATCCAAGTCATTATTTAAGAGATTTATATACTGCATTTCTTGTACCTAATATGCCTGATAATTCACTAAAACAGAATTAGTCCTCTTATGGTTATTTGTAGGGTTCATTTCTCTTGCAGTGCTCTGTTATCCTTGAACATGGTTATTATTTTGTTTAATTAATTTTATACACCCTCTGTTTTAAATTAGTTGTTGTTCTAGGTTTGTCCTAAGTCAAACATTTTTATCTTTGACCATCAATTTTTTTTTAGAAATTCTTGTAGTTTAAGAGCATGCGAATTATATATGTTGTGAAAATATTTTCTTATGGTGAATCTGAAAACATAATTCTAATGATGTTAAACTATATGAATTTCTAGAAAATAATAGTCAAAAGATAAAAATGTTTGACTTAGGACAACAAAGCTAGAACAAGTGATTTGAAATGGAGGGAGTAATTCTTTTCAGATGCTACTCCTCTGGTCATAAATATTTGATGTTTAGGACAAGATTTGGTCAAAACTTTTAAAATTCCGACAATGAATTTCATATTGGAATAACTTAATCAAATCTAATACATTTATGGTATTATAATTTTACTTTTGGAGGTAAATCTACAGAAAGCATTTCTTTTGTTTTGAATATAAGCATTTGAAGAAATCTTGCGCTTTCAAATAGTTTTGATCAGAGGAAGTAATTGAATGGTTCTTTTTCTGAAAAAGAAATTCTAACGATGAAAGATAAGCATATTCAACTGGTCATAGTCTTACCATTTTATTTCATTGTGACAGAATGTTTTAAGATCTAGCTATTGAATACTCCCTCTGTCCCTAAATATAAGGGATTTTGGTTGGATGTGACGCACATCCAACCAAAATCCCTTATATTTAGGGACGGAGGGAGTAGATAATGGCTAGACAAGGATGTGTTGAGAATATTGTGTGCTTGCTTTGTACGCTGTTTTACAAACACTAACTTATTATGGATGGGTTTTCTTAACACTACTCCTGTACAATAAGTTTTTTTTTCTTTTTTCCCCTCGAGAGAATGAGGAAAGATACTTACCATTTATGTGAGGAAAAGTTTACGAGTTACTATCACCAGACATTTTACACCAGCGGATAAATTCTATTATAAGAGTCTCCTTAAAATGGGACACCTTCTTCTTCTTTATATAAAATGTAGGCAACGGCCTGACCGTTCAAAAAAAAACTTCTATTCTAAGAGCAAGTACTGTGTTGCCAGTATCTTCACTTTCGTATACCATAATCTGATTTTGTTAAGCACAGTGTTCTTGTATATATTTTCTGCTGCAACTTAAATTCTCTCGTTTGAATTCATAGCAAAATATGTTGCCTGTTTTGTCGATTTCGATAGGTACAGCGCCAGCTACATATTGTAAAGCTAATATTTAGTTTACATGTTATTCTCGTCTACCCTTGTAATCAACTATTTATCGTTTATCTGACTGCATTCTTTGGTCTACTTAATTTAATTTGAATAACTACTGAAGAGATCTACACGTTATTCCTGATTTCTTTTGTATTAGTCTACCTATGTGAACCATAATCAATTTATTGTCTTTGCTAACTATTTCATGCGACGTGTTTAAAGGCTCTTCTGAGGAGGACCAAGAAGGTAGCGGAGGAGAGACAGAGCTACCTGAGATTGATGCACATGGTGTGGATCAGGAGCTCAAGCACCATTTGCTGAAGAAGTACAGTGGCTACCTGAGCTCCCTGAAGCAAGAACTGTCAAAGAAGAAGAAAAAAGGGAAGCTCCCCAAGGATGCTCGTCAACAGCTCCTCAACTGGTGGGAGCTGCACTACAAATGGCCTTATCCCTCGGTAAGATTCATCATCTTCTTAATTTTCCATATTGATCTTATGATCTATATATGACTAGGGATGCTGAACTTTAAATAGAAGTTACTTTAGTTTTGATATAGCACAGCCAACACCTGTGATGTGCACTGTACGTAGATTCAGGTCAGATACTCAGATGTAGGCGCATATGGTTAGTTGGTGCATCATCCATTGCTTTGAAATCTATCGTTATGTAATTATACTGAAGCTAAAGTAAACCATCCAGAACTTACGTTGCGTGACATACGCATGTTTGGTCTATTCAAATGTTTGTAGATTCTGTGCTATATATTTGCGAGCTATGACCACCTATTTGGAATGATTTTTGAAAATTTCTATAGCTGATTGGAAGCCAGTCATGGTAGGCTTCTGGTCAACCAAGCCCATTAGTTCTTGGACATGATTTATATTAATTATTTGTTTTTGGTGCGCTGTAGTCATTAGCATCAAGGTTTGCATCGAAACTAGCAGGATAAGTAACTCCGCATTTTACCCAGGCTATATATATATATCAAACGTTTGCTCTTGTATTTTCTTATCATTTTCCCCCTAAAACCGCCCTAATTTTGTAGTGCTATCGAATGCCCCAAACAATACTCTTTCTGTTTATCTAGCATTTCTGTGTTTTTTTTCCTTTTTTGCTGGGATGACTTGAGAGAGGTTGTTTGAATGTTATTAAGATAGAAGGAAAAATGGTTATAAGAAAGTTTTTCATTGACAGGCTATGAAATTATTATGCAATGCCAACAAATGATTGCAAACTATATCACCATGCAGCTTTTTTGTTACTCCCTTCGTTCTAAAATATAAGAATCTAGGTATGAATGGGACACGTTCCAGTACTACGAATCTGGATAAGTCGTAGTACTACGATGTGTTCCATCCGGTTCTAAGTTCTTATATTGACGAGCTAGTACTATTTATCTCCTAGCATTTCTGTGCTATGTAATAATAATGCAATGCCAACAAAATGAATGCAAGCTAGCTATCACCATGCAGGTTTCCTGATGATGATTATGTATCTATTTTATATGTGGAGCAGGAGAGTCAGAAGGTGGCACTGGCCGAGTCGACGGGGCTGGACCTGAAGCAGATCAACAACTGGTTCATCAACCAGAGGAAGCGGCACTGGAAGCCCTCCGACGAGATGCAGTTCGTGATGATGGATGGCTACCACCCGACCAACGCCGCCGCCTTCTACATGGACGGCCACTTCGTCAACGACGGCGGCCTCTACAGGCTCGGCTAGATCCTATCCCCAGCTACCATGACCTAGATCGATCTCGACCCCCAAATTAATGGTCGCTAAGCTACTGAAAAGTTTGCGATGAGAAGAACCTAGGTTAGTCTTCCTGGTAATTTGATGGTCGCACGTACGCACGCCATGGATGGCTGCGTGCTTATTTTGTTTCTTGCCGCAATATGTAATGCAATTGCCTTAGCTAATGCATCAACTCGGTCGGTTTTAGCTGCTGCTGCACCACAATGCGGTGGTTGTGGTTAAGCTTTTGCGTGGTTTGATACGCCAAGACGTACACATTGCTTCGAAATGTCGCTACTTGCTGCTGCTAATTAAGTGCATGTTTGAATAATTCGCATCTATCTACTACCTAGTTAATTCCTACTCTTATCTGATTATATAATTTGCTGATCGTTCGAGTTTTTCTTTGGTGAGATTTTTTGCATGCGTGTATTCTTTCAGATGATCTGCTAGCTATTTCGAATTCGTTGTGATGTACATACGATTTGATTCCATAGGTTAGACGATGATGATCTAGTGCTAACGATTTTTTCTTGAAACTTTAGTGCTAACCATCGAACACGATCTACCTCGCTCTAACGGGGTAGATCACTGTGAGAGGAGATAACACCCGCAGTAGCCAGCAGGAGATCGAAGAAACAGCGGAGGGGAAACGAAAGGGATATACTCGAAAGAGGAAGACGGCGTACGTACCCGGGCTCTCGCGGCGTCGGCGATGGCGGCGCCGCCGCCGGCGGCCGCCGCGCCGGGACGCGCGCCTCCGTTGCGGCGGAGGGCGAGGGGGGATCACGAGCCGTCGCGGCGCGTGTGCCTTGGTAACCCAACCGGCAAGGAACGCAACCTAGCGCGAGATGGGCCGTTTGGGCCACGTATAGTATCTTCTCGGGCCGAACCGGATTGAGACGGACCATTGGTCCATGGGCCTTTATTGGGCCACAGCGGATATGGGCTCATGGGCTTATATGGGCCGAGCACTGAAATGCCGAGCTCCGGTAGTTGGGTTAAGTAGGCGGCGCTGGTCGAGCTCCGGCGAGCCGCCGGCGAGGTCGCCGCCCAAGAATTCCTTTCGACACCTCCGCTTCTGGCGAACGGTGAGTCTCCGGTAAAGGGAAGCGATCGAAGAAGTGGGGGGGAGTGGGGAGTAGCCGCCTGGTTGCTTTGTCGCCTCCCCCGCCGGTGGGGATCCCTTGGCGCTCTCGAGCCACAAGCCATGGCGCTGCACGCGACGTCCTCACGCGACTCCGTGCGCGCGGCCGCGGAAGGAGAGCCGGAAGGGGTGGGCGAAGCGTCGCGGCGGCCGGCCGCGTTCTACAGCTCGGTGTTCGCGCAGGTACGCCAGCTGCTCGACGAAATGCCGCAACCGGGTGGTGTCACACTGCGTCGGTCGTGTGTTTGATAAGGATTGCCTGTCCTTTTCGTGTGGTTGCAGATCGAAGAGGTAGGGTGGGAGCGGCTGGTGAGCGGCAAGGGCGACGGCGGCGTGTCGTGCCTGGTCTTCCGCGTCCTGTAAGGATCTCTGGTCTCCTGTGTTTACCGGCATGTGTGGCGTTTGACCTGTGGCTCTGTGGTTTATCATTCATCACTAGCATGCATGGCTCATGGAATCGCAAACCAGATTTTATAATCAGGACACCCAGTGAGGAAATTGACAGTAGAAGTTGCTTCAGAAGCAAAGCTTTTTTTTTTCGAGGAGTAGCAATGCTATTTGCTATAGATTGGAGGAGAAACTGCAAGATGTCTTGCTGTTTGATAAATTGTTTGGCAAACATCTTCTTATTAAGCTAAGAAGAGTTTAGAATGGAAACATTTCAGAACTATATGAGGAAATATCCAAACACTTCACCTATGTGATATTCTTAAATTTTGTACTTCATGTAAACTTTTAGTTTATGGTTTGTAATATTCTTCCTGGTTTCAGGGATGATCAGGGACGAAACCATTTACTGGAGATCACGCTGCCCGTGAACTACCCTTCAAGTCCTCCTTGCCTTGTGGCAGTATATCCCGCCAACTTGCGATGCTTCTTTCTCATGTTTCATGTCATGAGTGGAATGGTAATGCACGTTATGCCATTTAACTTGTTTGCTTCTTACAGGATGTTCCTTATCTACCAGAATTACAGTGGTCAAAAGGCTCAAGACTAAAAGATGTTGTCTGCCAGTTCCAAGAGGTATGTCAAGAGTTTTTTTTTTCTCAAAAAAGTTTGTTATGAATTCAGTCTTATGAACTTCTTGTTCACGTGCAACCTGTATTGAGTTGTTACATTGTGTGGTGTGATCTTGCCCGCTGTACACAACTAGCACCTGAAGATATTGCAAGATTACTGGTCTATAATGGATGACATTGATAAGGTCCTTTGGGTTGTTGATCCAACAAAGCCAACCTTTGCTATGTCTCATCGCCGTATAGCTTTAGGTAATGCACTTTGGTTTTTTTTACCAAATAATTGTTTTGCTCGTTTGGTGGTCTTCACTTAAAGCGTGTGTTGCCATGCACTGCTAGGTGATGATTGCTATCTTTTACTACATGTTAATGCGCGAAAGCCCAGATCATTACCAGAGTAAGTTCAATTTCATTACAGACTCACAATACTTCAAACACATCATTGTTGATGGTCAGTTTTTCTCAGGGTTCGCTTCCTGGGAACAGATGGGAAACTGGACAGACTGATAACTAACTGGAGAAAATATTGCAAAAAGTGGTATATCCTTATATTTCTTACATTACATGCTGTACATATGTCCCATACAAAATTTTATACTGACATGCTTAGCCATGCTTAATGTAATATCTTCTTTCCTGAACACCAGGACATGCAGGATAGTTCATTATGTATTTCCAGTGCTAATAAAGTAGGATTGCAGCAAAGTGTAATAAATATCCTATTATTTAGCATATTTTTCTATTATTAGGAGTGCAGACAAGAAATTCCATGAAAACCTGTCAACTGTCTTGGATTTCGCTTTGCCTCCACCACCTTCAGTCAACATCGAAGATGACGAGCAAGTTGATTGTGGAATATGTTATTCCAAGCATCTGCCAATTGGTGAGCAGATTTATTCTGTCCGTTTGTGCAACCTTTCTGTCTGACGTAGTTCCTGAATCCTGACCCTAATCCTTGAGTCTTTGCTTCTGAAGATGATGAACTTGGGACTCACAGCGGGGGCACAACAGATTACACATGTGAAAACCCGAGCTGCAGCAGAGCTTTCCATTCTGTCTGCCTGAGAGACTGGTTACGCGCGATTACTACAACAAGGCAGTACGTCAAAATGATCAATACCCAAAACAATATTTTTACCACCTCAATATATGCACCTGTGTATTCTATGATCTCACAATTTACCCATTCTCACCTGTTGGCACTTTTTTCACAGGTCGTTCGATGTTCTGTTTGGGAACTGCCCCTACTGCAGCGACCCTGTTGCCGTGAAGATCACCGACCGCTAAAACAGTCTTCAGAGGCAGATTTCAGCTAATTCTAACCACTCGTGAGACCATTACTCTCTTGTCAGTTGCCACGCACAGTGTTATTTTTCAGTTTTCTCAAAGAAAGCTCTAGAGCGCAACGTGGAATGATGCTCTCATCAGTTTCTTTTTTTAATTCAGAAAATGATGATTAGCATATAGCCGAGTCTCGAGACCTGCATGAGGTCTTCGCCGTCCGCTTCTAGAGAGAGGAGAATCAATTTGTCCTGGTGACCGAGTCAGTTAATCAGTTGAAAATTTGCAGCCTGTTTCCGAACACGCCCTTCTAGATTTGAAAATTTCTCGTTGCCGTGCCTGTTTCCCCCTACTGTCAAACCTCCAATTAGTTTACCAACAACTTTCCACATTCTAGTATATGTGAAAAAATCGTTTCAAATAATTGAAACCGGCAGTCCAGTGATGCAAAGTCAAATGCCCCGTTTTGATTAAAAAGTGACAAGTAGTTAAATGACCCAAGGGCCAAAGTTTTGCAAACCCAGGACGACAACCAGTATCATCAGTACTATCTAGAACCAAAAGAAAATGGGTTATTGGTCCTTATTCTCTATACATATGAGAATGGAGGCACTAAAGGAGTACCTATCGATCTAGAACAATTGGTATCATTATTTGTGCAAAAGATTGTGAACCACAAGAAACACTCGTTTTGCTGTGTGTTGGCGTGTGCATTTTCACATAATCACAGCTTGATACCGAAGACACAAACACGTCCACACATGACATGTCAGAGGCAAGGGGAAAAAAATACAAGTGGAGTTTGGGCATCCGAGAGAATTTCTCAGAGAGTCACAGTAGCTCTAGATCCATCACTCCGCTGTTACGTGCTGACGATGCGTCCATTATCGATCCAGCCTCCAAAGGCAAGAAAAATACTACTCTACTAAAAAGAAAAGGAAAACAAAAATAAGCAAAAGAAAAATGAAAAGTCTATATGTACTTAGAGCTGGTTTGGTTTGAGGGCTAAATTAGGCTTACCAATACTTGATAATTTCAATAGTGTTTAGTGTTTATTTGGTTTGAAGCTAAATTTTGACATGCCTAAGAAAATAAGCCATTTCAATATGAACTTAGGCTATTTTGGCTTCAATCCAAACACAACTTTGCGTTACCAAAATTAGTCATGCCAAAACTTGCCAAAATTTGGCACTGATAAAATTTGGTAAAACCTATTTAGGCCACAAACCAAACCAACCCTTAAATTTAAATTTTGTCCAATTATACTAACATTATCTGTCACGCTACTATTACATCTAGATTTGTTATAACTTTTATTTAATTAAATTAATCTGTTGAGATTATCAATTTTTTTGTAAGAACGTGTAGCACTGCAGGTCTGCAGCGCTCAAAAAGCTGCTGCTTTTCTTCCCGGTGCAGCACAAAACCAACAGAAAAACCCCCACGAAACCTGGGCGCGCGCGCGTACGCGACCACGGCGGCGCGACGCGAGGCGGAAGCAGCCGCTGCTGCTGCCTCCTTCCTGCGCGCGGCTCGGTTGAATTCTCGCGCCACGCCACGCCATGCCTCACCTCACCACCACCACCAGCGACCAGCTGCTATAAGAGGAGGAGACCCGGAAGGCAACAAGCAAACCCGTGTCCGGGTCAGAGTTTCTTGAGAGTAAAAAATGGCGGAGGGAGAGGGAGAGGGCGGGGAGAAGAAGAGTCAGCGTCGGCGGCTGAGGGCGGCGTGCCTGCCGCGCCCCGGGTGCTTCACGGTGTCCGCCGCCGACGAGGGGCCCTCGGGCTCCGGCGGCGGCGGCGGCGGAGGAGGAGGGAGTAGGCCGGCGCCGACGCATCTGGTCGTGACGGTCAATGGGATCGTCGGCAGGTGATCCGTCTTCCTCGACCCTCTTTCGCTTTGTGTCTTTTCTTTTGCGTTTTGCTTCACCAACCGTAGCTTCAAACTATATTCGCTCAATGATAATCTCGTTAATTTCAATGATGAACTGTTCGATTATTAAACGATTCTGTGGACCAAATAAAAGTTTGAGTTAATATAGTTTTAGGATTGTGTTTAATATTTGAATGTATCGATTCCGTTAACTTTGTTACTCCAACTTTATAAAGGAATTAGGGAGGATGCACTGTCAGACAAAATTTATCCTCCACTTTTGGACTGAAAGTGTCAATCAGGCTGGGTGGTTTCAGATGGGTATCCACACTTTGGTGTAGTGGATGTGGTAGATCCCAAGACAACACCTTGGGAATTGTCGAGTTGAGGAATTAGCAGCATTCTCTGATTAATTTTGGATTTGAAAAATCATCTGCGGCTAGTGGTGCTTTCACATTTCAAAACTTGCTCTGAATCTTTTCGATGCTTCACCTGTAACAAATGTGAAGTCGTGACTTGTGAGTTGTGAGCACTTGCATCGTCAATGGCATCAAGAAAATGGAAACACTTTTCTCCACTAAAGGTTCTTATAACGGTCACTAACTCACTATAGTGCTCGTGCCACCTACTAGTGCTCGTGACATGTATTTTGGGACGGAGGTAGTAGTATTCAGTAAGACGAACATTAGATATATAATAACTACATGATAATGCGATTCATGCGGCTGCAGTCTTGGCACATGCTCCTTGAGAGTACAACATGAATTCATGTGCAATGCTGGCAACCAGCTGCGTACACATGTAAACCCCCAAAATGTCTTTTTAGGTTATAACCTTCTTAGCTATCATCCAAATTTCAGTGTTTAGTAGTATTTATTTTAGTAAATGCGCCACACCTTTATGTTCTTGTTTACCCACAAACACAAAAGGTGCTTCTAAGTATTCAAGGAATGCAGAATGGTACAGATTAATCCATTCTACCGTAGATTCTTTGCAAGTTAACAATCTGGCTGCAATTTTCATTAATAAAATGTCTAGCTCCAAGATATAGTTCCTAGAATACTTTTTTGAGGACAAATCCACATCCATTTCCAAATTTCACAAAGGTTTTCCCTTTCAACAACTGTGCAGTGCAGAAAATTGGCGTTACGCAGCAAAACATTTCATCAAAAAACATCCTGAGGATGTGGTTGTTCACTGTAAGTTCAATTCGCCAGGCACTGTAAGTTCAGTTCATATTTTCTACTCTTTTTGGGCTGCTAATTTGGATAAGTAAACTGAGAAGTAGGTAGTTCACATGTTTGGTTGGTGTTCAACAATCCCCTCTTAGATAAAAGGATCCATAATCATTATGGTAAGTGTGACTTTTTTTTGTTGCCCTATTAGGCAGTGGATGCAACGGGGCAGCTCGAACTTTCGATGGAGTTGATGTGATGGGAACAAGATTAGCAGAGGAGGTAGGTATTGAACTATTCATGAGTTATGCTTCAAAGCTATGATAGATTGAACACTCTATGACTGATAATTTTACTTCCTTTTAAAATAAGTAACACTTTTTAATGACATGATTATTAACCCTTAAAGTTTTCTTCATCACGCTCCCTTTAATTGACCTCTGCCTTTACTTCTTTGTATTAAGGTGCTCTCACTTGTTCAGCGTAGACCAGAGCTTCAAAAGATCTCCTTTGTTGCCCATTCATTGGGTGGATTAATTGCAAGATATGCTATTGCATTGCTATATAAGAGTGCTACAGAAATAGATTCTCATGAAGAGCATGAGAAGCAAGTCACTGATGTTTCCAGCAACCAACTTATTGATCGAGGCAAAATTGCTGGTTTGGAGCCTATTAATTTTATAACTTTTGCAACACCACACCTTGGAACAAGATCACATAAGCAGGTTACGTTCAAAATCTTGAACCTCTATCTTTGTTGCACGTATTGGGATCTTTCCATCTTGTATCATATAAATAGTCACGCATGACAATAAGGACCATATATGAAGTGAGTTTCCAATAAATGCCATCAGTTTATGGTCATTTTGTATGTTCATGTTATTATTAAGATGTTTTTCTCAGTTTTGCTCCTGAGTTTGCTCGGTACTGCAGTATTATTTATGCTTATTTTTCTTTGTTCAATATGTGCTGCTATCTTGTTCATAGTAATACTTACCAAGTTACCATCTATCATTACCATTTAGTAGATTAATGATTGTAGTGGACTATTGACTCCAACTGGTCTGGCGTGGTTGTATGGCAATGAATGATGGGATGCTTAGACAATGCCTTTACTAAGTTATTTATTTTCACATGCAGATACCCCTTCTCCGTGGTTCCTATAAACTGGAAAAGATGGCATATCGCATATCATGGATTGCTGGGAGAAGCGGAAAACATCTTTTCCTAAAGGACATTGAAGATGGGAAACCACCACTCCTTCTCCAAATGGTTACTGATTACGGTGATCTCCATTTCATGTATGCCATTTAAATGTTTTTGTGTAAAAACAACTGTACAAATCGTTCTCCTTGTGTTTCACTAGAAGAAATTTATGCTGATTATTTTGCATACCTTATAAGCTGTTCTATGTGCAGGTCGGCTCTGCGTTCTTTCAAGCGTCGTGTTGCTTACTCAAACATCTGTAACGATTGTATCCTTCTCTCATAAATACATATAATTAGTAGATTCGTTGACCTATTGCTTTTTTTATCTCTCATAAATACATATAGTTAGTAGATTCGTTGACCTATTGCTTTTTTATGGATTAATTGAGAGACTGTCAACCTTGACAACAAGTTCAGTCATTGTTGGCTGGAGAACATCATCAATGCGTCATCAACATGAACTTCCCAAGGTAGTAATATATTTCCTATAAGTTCATACTGGGCTTTTAACAGAGTTCTTACGTTTGAATATTCCCCTGCATCAGCCTCAAAATTTTATAAATCATGTTAAATATCCACATGTTGTATATGTGGAAAAGCCGAAGGTTCAGGATACTGATTTTTCAGATTCAATGATATATCAGGCGAAAAACACAAGTGAAATGGAAGGTGTGTAAACTTTTCTCTGTTTGTCTGTAATCAAGTTATTGAATTCATAACTCTTTATGTTCTTATCCATGAATTTTAGAAGGAGGCATCATTTCTTGAAGTGGTTTATTTGATGCCATATGCCCATATCCACACATTTTTGGTCTTACATGAACAATAATTACTAAACAGGAAGATCTGAAATGGAGCGATGGTAGCTTCAAACGTTATGTATCTTTAAGAGAATAATGACAAATCTAGTGGCATAGTATTCATATATCCAGGTTCAATAAGCTTAAATATATCCAGGATTGTTTGTTTTGTTGCGTTGGACTGAAACAATTGTTATTTGTGTGTGCTACATCAATCTGAATCCTTCCGTCCTTCATGTGGGTTATGTTGGTTATCATAACTGAATTATCTCATGTATTCAACCGCAGAACTGATGCTCAAAGGTCTGAACAGAATTCCATGGGAAAGGGTAGATGTTAGCTTCAAGAAAAGTAGACAAAGGATTTTTGCTCATAGCACCATTCAGGTATGTTGTAAATCCTTTGTCTTCTGTTCCTTATTTCTTACTCTGTTCCTTTCTGCTGGAGAAAACTTTCTACACTTGGATTTCCGTGCTCATTAGGCAAAAAAAAAAAAAATTCCCCTTTTGAATGGCTACCATCTAAATTTTTATTAGTACCTGTTTACTGAAAACTCTCTGAGTTGGCTTCGTTTAAGCTTTATTACTTGTTTTACAAATATGCACCATCAAGAGCTTTGTTTATGGTCTAGGGAAAGAGTGGGCATTCTGTTATGCTTAAATAGTTAAATGTAAGTCTGGCCAACTGCTTTGCTTGCCGATTTCCCAAATGCTACAGGCGGCTCAGATGATGCATCAGCAAACTACTATTTAAATTGGTAGGTTGTCACGGACCAACACAGATGAAATCCTGGTTGTCCATAATAGCAGCAGGCCTCCATTTGATGCCTATTCAAGATAGCTTGGTGCCTATCCACTTTACCTAAGAAATTCTGAAGCTAAGGTTTTGTTCAACTTGCACAAGCTGGATAGCCTTTATTCATACTTGTTTCTGGGGGCAGAAAGGCATACGAGTTAGTAGCTACTTCCACAGTGCCTATCTTTGGTCATGTATATTCTGTGGGCGGCAATAACTTAAAATTTCAGTTATATTTGTCAAAAAATCAAAGCTGCGATGCAAAAATTGCAATAGGCATCATTCAAGATTATTCTATATCATTGGATTAAAGCAAAGATACAAAGTTGTCACCGTCTGAAAATTGTGCAATTCTTCTCTTCTTTTGTGTTGCAGGTCAAGACCTATTTCTTCAACTCTGATGGGGCTGATGTGATTTTTCACATGATCGACCATTTTCTTTATTAACATTGGTCGGGATGGGAGGGTGGCGGTAACGAGGAAGCTCCCCCAATTTGTTTTTATCCCATCTGGAGTTTACTTTCACTTTGACACGAAAAAATGTGAAGAAATGTTTTTTCAGGATAACTAGAATTGTTACCGGAAGAAGTACAGTAGATCCCCGTAGTAAAGATAGGTGTTGGATGTAGTGGAGTATGTGTCTTGTAAACTTTGGGTCTCCGAGGTTGTTTTTTTTTCCTTCTCTCTGTCTCTTCCGGGCTTCAGTGGCTCAGTGACAGTGTACATGCATGTAATGGACCACATTCTGCTGCTCTAATAATAAAATCTACTGTGTGTTGCATCTCGAACAGACAACACATAAGCGAGAATTACGGCTATTGACTTCTTTGCCGTGCATGCTGCTGTACCAAAAGCTTCCAGATTGACCTGAATCCTCTTTTACCACCTCTTCCCAGTTGCCCTCTGCAACGATCATTTACACCAGTGAGAAAAGTACTGTACAGTCCTTTGACTGCCTATGTGCTCAAGGCCTGAAGCTATATGATCATGGCATTTGTTTCTTGTTAGCATGTACAGTGTATGGCTCATCAAATAGGTAATCTTCTTGAAATATACTGGGGCAAAGAAGCAACAACGCCAACAAAGATGCTTTGTTACCTGCCTGACTATTCAAGGGTATTCGTCAGCAGAGGTTTTTTTTTTTTTCATTTTATGTATTCAGTAATAACTCCTTTCTTCATCATTATTCAGTTGTCTATTGAATTCTTGGACCCTATTTCTGATCCCCTTTTGCAGGGAAGAATCTGCAAGGGACATAGTGCTGGACCCCTCCTTATTTTGGCATCAAGGCTAGTTCCATGTAAGTTGCTTTTGCTCTTGTTGCATCTCCCCAGCTTTCTTTCTCTCAAGCTTTCTCATCACTCATCAGTCATCATCAGTGTGCACCAAATAATTTTCACCCCTGTATTTTCACTGAATAGTGCTTCCAGGACCTCATTAATCTGTGCCCCTGCTGAGCATGCAAGCATGCAAATGCATTGGCTTGTGTCATTTTTGCATGCACTGGCTTGTGTCATTTTTGCACTGCCATGCATGCTAACCTCTGCACCCCAGCCCTTGTGTCCTGCTGCTGCTTCTCTCTCCTCCCAACTTTTGTGCCTCTGTCTCGCTCTGATCTCACTGATGCCAAAGCCTTTATGGCTTCAGAACTCAGATGCATTCAATGGCCTCATCCGTAGCTACTCGTACACCACTGTAGACACAGCCTCCTCCTCCTCTCAACATCTCTCTCTTCTTTCTCACATTAACTTGCAGCACCAAAGTTGCAAGAAACCCCTCCTGCACATGTGAACAGTGAGCATATGTTGGCAATGCGGCCTCTGAATCTGATATATAAGCAGAGGTAGCATCCTACTGTTTTCTCTCCTCATCATCCACCGATTAGCAAACGTTCAGTTCGTTCACTCGCTCGAGCTCGCCATGGAATTTCTGCTGCTTTGCTCCTCATCGCTGCTGCTCCTTCTACTCTCCTCTCATGGCCTGCAGTCCACCGAAGGTACGTGAAAATGAAATCCTTTTTGCACACATGATCGAGCTGAACCTACCTAAGCAGCAAGATGCCTAGCTCTCCCTGAATTCTGATGCAGCCATCACTTCTCTGCTGCAGCAGGTGGAGAGTTGCATCATCACCAGATCAAGGAGCCTCCTCCAGAGGTAAAAAGATCGATGGAAGACTCTTTTTGCTCTTTCAAGTCTTTTTCTCTCTTTGTGGCGCATATGAACGAACACCTGAGCTGCATTGGCCGGTGCAGGTGGAGCAGACGGGCGGGAAGGGGTGGGCGGCGATGTCGGAGACGCTGATCGGGTCGCGGCCGCCGCGGTGCGAGGGCAAGTGCGCGCCGTGCGGGCGGTGCGAGGCGGTGCAGGTGCCCGTGGCGCCGCGGGCCGGCCGCCTCCGCGCCTTCTTCTTCAGAGCCGACGACGACGACGAGAGCTCCACCAACTACAAGCCGTTGAACTGGAAGTGCAGGTGCGCAGACACCAGGAGGGCGCTGGATCCATGATCAAGAAATGCTTGAGATTTTTCGCTCCCGGAGATGGTGAAATTAAAGTTTCTGAATTCCGGTAGCTTAGTAGTTGTTGTTTTGGCTTTAGGTGCAGAGATTCAGAGAACGATTCTGAAGGTGTTATTATACTCTGAATCCATTGTGTTCTAATTTTGTAGTACTAAGTTTGTGGTGTAATTAAGTGTGTCATGTCCATTTTCCAGCGAGAGTTGGATGGATCAAAAAATTCCAAGCCTGCATTTCATAATTGAGTGGTGTTTTTTTATAATCCCTACAAAATTCAAAACCAAAAGTTGTCGAGATACTTATACATTGTCTTTGCTACCAAGCTTAATGTTTGGTTATCTCGTTCTTTATCAGCGAGTTAACATCTTAACAACTGCACTTATATTGTCTTTTCTACCAAGCTTAATGCTGTGCACATTGCCTGCAATATTTTCCAAGAAGATATGCAAAAGCAAGGCAGCATCGCATTGTCCGGTAGTAAGACAAGAAAAACTTTTGTAGTACTGGACTTGGATGTATGCTCATCATTGCTAGTGCGTCTCTTTTGTTTTGAAGGAAGCCGTAAGCATTTGATACACCACCAGGGCATGTCCTTTCAGGATTCGCTTCTGAAAACTCGGTGAAAAAAGTGACCAGCTCGTTGCACCTATACACTTCACACTACTACCACTAGTACTAGTAGTACCTTGGTAGGCAAACATGAACAGTTGCACAGTACAAGTTGTTTCAAATGAAATTGCACGGTAGTAGTACAGGTTTTTGGCTCACATTCAAGGCTAACGTACAGTAATGCATCATTTCTCTCAGTTTTGCACAAATTCAGCTATTGCCTCGGCGCCACTACTGAAATTTAGCACCAAGGTTGGTAGCAGTAGAATGCGTGCGTGACTAACTCAACAGGTACTCGATTCAGCAATGGCCACTGCATTCAACTCGGATGCTATCACATGCAGATCAATCTTTGCCTACCTCCATGGGTGCAAGAAAATGACAGTCCTGAATCCCCACTGAATACTTTACCCAAGCGAGGGCATCCACGGACCACGGTGTAAGGGCTTTCACAGTGCGACACGAAACTTTGCTGATAGAAAACGAGGGAGTAACCCAGCTGATAAGTAAGTTGATTAGAATGGTGCCTAAGTTGTTCTTGTATTTTAGTCCTCTATTTCTTCCGTTTGCAGCATCTTGTGTTGTCTCGTATTCTTTCAAATAATTCATCCGTTTTAGGTTGTAAGATGTTTTAACTTTGGTCAAAGTCAAATTGTTTCAAATTTAACCAAGCTTATAGAAAAAAATAGTAATATTTTCAACCCAAGATAAATTTATTGTAAAAATCTATTTAATTATAATTTAATAAAAACTAATTTGGTAATATAAATATTACTATATTTAATTATAAACTTAGTCAAATTTAAAGCAGTTTGAATCTGACCAAAGTCAAAACATCTTATAACTGAAACGGAGGGAGTATATACAATGTCTAAATTTTAGTCACTAGGTTAACAAGATCGATCATTTTAACAACTCTCTTACTTTTTGAGGACAGGGGAAAACGTCTTCATTTAGACAACTCTAAAACATACTTGGAACAAGAGGAGTATATGTTACTGGCAAATTATTGTCCACCGCAGCGGCTAAAAATTGTAGCCCTACAAGTATCTTGATCAAACAAAGCCAAGAATATCGGTACTGTAGCGAAAGCAGTACCACAAAACAACAGTTGGAGTTGCCGGGCCAAATATCGACCGTAATCAACCCCAGCGGCCCAACCTCAGGCCGTAGCACCTCCATAATCATCATCATTCATGCATCTGTCGTCGTCTCGCTTAATTGCCATCAACTTCTTCACCTCACAAAGAGAGCATCAAGAACTGAGAAACACCATCGTCTTCCGACTAGCTCTACAAGTTAGTGGGCTAGACGATCTGGATTTAAAGCCTCACTCCTTCTAATTATTTGATATTAGATCTTTCCCTAATATTCACGGTTTTTTTTTAGCATCAAGAACTCTGCATTTATGCGATGAAACGGCCGCATTCGAATTTTCGGTAACTCCGATTCTATCATTTATGCGTATGGGAGGCCTGAGTTGAGCTCTCTCTTCCCAAATAACAAGATTACCATTCACCTTTCTAGTACGCGGAGGAGCAGACTACAACCATGCCACCATGGCGGAGTCACTGCAGTAGCACGTTCCAGATCATCATTCTATAGCAATTTTTCCAGCAAATAAAAGGAAATGCGGCAAATTACATCGTTATCTTCATTAGCTACATTTGGATTATTTCCCAAAGCAACATTAAATCTAATTAATTGACAGTTGTATGGCTGGTTGGCTGGATGAAGAGTGGAGATGTAAGGTCACCTCTAAAAATGTTTTGGTACGTTGGGAATGATGAGTATTCTGATAAAACAAAAATATATGCTATAACCTTAATCTGCAATGGATGGAGCCGAGCACTGCGTACTTAGAAAAAGTTCTAACTCGATTTCCTCAAAAACAGATTGAACCTGACATGTATCTCTCAATTGCAAAACCAGGTGTAAGAGTTTTCTCAAGTATTGGGATCGATACCAAATGACTCCCAAGACTAATGATGGTTTTTATTGACGTGACGCCTACATGATACATTGATATGATTTTCATACTACGTTACAGGTACATGGTGCTAGAGTCAGCACACAAAAAATAATGGTGGAGCGCTAGTGACGGCTTATCTTTATTCGCCGGTAAGAGAGAGGAGGAAGAGAACAAGGGAGAAAAGGAGAGAGAATGACATGTGGATTCTAAATTTTTCCCTTGAGAGGCTTACATGTGGGTCCCCCTATCTTTTATTTTTTTCCCCCCGGATTGGAACGGCATGTAAGTGCCAAGTCACATAAAAGACAAGGCTAAAATGATATGCAGATGCTATGTAGGATAACCATCAAAACCGTCAAAAGAGTTGAATTGATCGGTTTTAACAATTTAGGGGCCTATATTTGACGGAGTCACAGAGGACTTTTTTGTGCGTACATACTACTCAGCAGTCAGCAAGTGTATGCAATGAAATCAGAGTGATGGGCCAGGCTCTTCGAATTCGGGACTTCTCTCCGTGTTGGGCCAATCGATCCAACACACATCCATACTCATCATCATGGGCTGCAGGTTGATGCGACGCGCATGCGGCTTGGAATGAGAGAAGGAATAAGTTCACCGGAGGTCCCTCAACTTAACAGCGAGGTTTTTTAGGTCCCTCAACCACAAAATCAGAGATGTTCGCCCCTAAATTTTCACAAACCATACACAAAAGTCCTATGGCAGTATACGTGGATGGTTTCGCTAACGTGGCATCCTAGTCAGCAAAAATAAATAAATAAAGTACGTGGGGCCCACATGTGTGTGAGAGAAAACGGTGCGGGCCCACATCCCTTCTTTTTTCCCCTATCTTCTCTTCTCTTGTCTTCTTCGACGAGCCGAGACGGGCGGGGCGACGGCCGGCGAGAGCGGCGGCGGCGGCGGAGGGCGAGCGCGGCCGCGACAGGCGAAGCAGGCAGGAGCGGGGCGACGGCCATCAAGAGCGGCGGCGGACTGCGGGCGACCGCGGCGGGAGGTGGGGGCGGGATCCGGGACGGGCTCCTGCTCCGGGAGGGGATCCCCGCGGCCGACGGAGATGTCGCCGCCGGTGGCGGAGGAATCAGAAGGGGGTGGCGGTCGAATGCCTGAGTCGATGGATCATCCTCCTCCTCCCCTTCTCGGCTTCTCGCTCGCTCCCGACCTCTCTCCACTCTCCCCGACGCCGCCGCTTCCCCAAGACCGGCGGCGAGCAGCGAGTTGGGGATGCGCTCTCTCTGCTGCCGGAAAATCTGGATCCGGCCGTCATCGGCGACGGCGACGACGACGGCCGGGTGGCGGGAAACTTCACCAGCACGGCCAGATCGACGGCGCCGTTGACGTGGAGTGGAGAGCAGGTATGCCACGCACCTCTACTCCTAGCCCTAGGTCGCTCTGCGCGCTGTTCTTCTCGCCGCTGGTTCCCGCCGCCGCCGTCGCACTTGAGCCCAGCGTGGTGGCGCGCCGTAGCGGCGGGAGCGGACGGAGCTCCGGGCTCGGGTAGTCAGGTGGTCGGCCCTGTCCACGCCGCCCGCGAGTGACCGCCCTTCTCCCCGCGCCCCGCTGGACAGGAGGAGAGGAGGCCGGGCGGAGTGGGCCGCCCAGAGACGCCGCCGCTCCGCCTGCTCCGGCCGCGCACCGCCCACGCTCGGAGCCGCCGCTTGCCCGCCATCGCGCTCGCCCGCCGCTTGCCACCACCCCAGCCGCGCTCGCCCGGAGACGCCGCCGCTCCGCCTGCTCTAGCGCGCTGACGCCGCCCCTCCCCCTACTCTAGCCGCGCGCTCGCCCATCGCCGCGCTCGCCGCCGGCAAAGAGAGAGGAGAGGAAAGAGAAGAGGAGAGAAAAGAGAAGAAAAAATAAACTGCAGCTGACATGTGGGCCCCACGAATTTTTTTTAATTTTTTTTTGCTGGCTAGGATACAAACCACCCGTATATACTGCCAATGGACCTCCGGTTTGAACAGAGAAGCATCGGCAGCATGGGCTGCATCTGCATCTGCATGCATGGCTCCCTCCCGCTTCCGGACGACGACGATGTTTTGCTCTTTCGATGATATATTTTCCGTTCTTTTCCCGTGTCGTGTACAGGCGCTAGCTCCAGGCCGGTCACCAGATGTGCCAAGCGTGATCGATGCGCCTGCATGAACGTCGCGATGAGGGACCCGTCCTCACGTGGGCGGTGGACCGGCATATAGGCATCCTCCAAAGAGAAAGGGTAGCTAGGCGGGGCGGGGCTACCACGGTGGACGGAACGTGGGCATGTTCCGCCATGCTAGCTCAGTCCACAGTCGCGAAACGCCGCCGCTGCGCTGCACACTACTGCGCGCGTGTGTGTGGGGTGCGCGCGCGCATAGGCTTAATTTCGTCGCGTTCCCATTCTTCCCCTTGCTCGTTCACGGTTCAGCTGTATGCATCTCCGTGCTATGCAGGACGGCAGGGTGGTGTGATGGTGTCGTCGTGGTCCTTGTCCGGCCGGGGCCTCGCTGGGCTTTTGTCAGGCCGGACGGAGGCAACACGCACACATGCAGCGGAGGGCATGAATAATAATAAGAGTAAATTTCAGAAAACTATAGATACTATGACCAAACTATCACAAAACTACAAATTTATAAAGTTGTATCACAAAACTACACATTTAGCACCAAATTTATCACAGAACTACACATTTAAGATAAAGTGTCACAAAACTACACGTTTAGTAACTAAATTATAATAAAACTACAGGTTTAGAACCAATTTAATCACAAAGTAATAATATTTATAGCTCCACCATAACAATAGTGCTAGGGATTTAAACTCTAAAAGTTATAGTTTTGTGATAAATTCAATATTAAATATGTATTTTTGTGGTACTTAACCTAAAATATATAGTTTTGTGATAAATTTAGTGCTAAATGTGTAGTTTTGTGATAAATTTGGTGCTAAATGTGTAGTTTTATAATACAACTCCTTAAATATGTAGTTTTGTGATAATTTGGTCAAAATACCTGTAGTTTTGTGAAATTGACTCTAATAATAATGCTGTGATACTAGTATCAAATTTGCAGTACTCTCTCTATCTTAAAAAAAAATCAAACCTGCTAGTACTAAATATTGACATATCCTGATACAACGATCTGAACCGTTCACATTCGGAGTAAGCTTAAAGTAACGCGATAGATAGATCAATATCAGAGAGAAATGACAATAGCTGATTATAATGGCTTATTAACAAAATAAATAATTTAGATGTAAAATTTGCATATATGTGTTTTTAGTGACTTATAAGCTAGTGTTTAAAAGAAATCACATTGAAAGTATGTTAAAAACAACTTTAAAATTTGAATTTTCACTTTGGCTAAAACTAGCTATAAGCGACTATGGAA
Source organism: Oryza meridionalis (assembly GCA_000338895.3). Lineage (NCBI taxonomy): Eukaryota > Viridiplantae > Streptophyta > Magnoliopsida > Poales > Poaceae > Oryza > Oryza meridionalis. The sequence continues at coordinate 33,858,842 of CM002526.2, read as the reverse complement.
TGTTACCCTTGTCTCAAAATATAAGGAACACGGTTAAAATATCTTATATTGTAGTAGGATTATAGAAGTGTACATGTCTGGCTAATAATATAGTCTGTCTACATCCCCAGCTGCATAGCATAGCTCCGCATCGCCGGTACGTGCGGCGTACCACCCGGGGGCGTGCATGTATACATAGTACTCCTAGATCGATCGATCAATTGATGCATCAGCAGCAGAGGCCATGTGGTGACGTGCATACGGTCGCCGCTACAGTCCAGGGCCCCCATCCTTACGCTAGCAAGCTAGCTAGCCCACCCCGTGCGACGTGCAGTACTACACTTTCTAGATCTAGTACACGATGATACTACTGTATACACCCTCCATTCTATAATAAAATTACTTTATATATATAAATCCAGAGATAGCTAGCTATCCATCGTGAAATTTATATATCTGGTTTCGCAAAACGGAAAAACTAAATATACCTAGAACCATTCCAGAATATCCAAAATAATCCCGGACGACTGATCCGATCGAGCCCTGGACCATTGATCCACACAAACTGATCGATCAATCGATCGAACGAATGAATGGTCCAGCCAGAGCCGGCCTGCGTGTGTATGGTCGATCGATCGGACGTCTACGTCGACGGGGCGGCTAGCTGCAGCTACTACCAATCATTACATGCATCCGGGTTGGATTAGCTCGAACACCATCGAGTATATCTTGGTAATTAATCATGCGCCTGTTCACGAGTGACGTCAGGTCTGACGTGTTAGTGTAAGGGAGGATCCAATACGAGCAGGTAGTAGGATCATAGGAGTATCTCAACGGATGGATACTGCATGCCATAGTGGACAGCGAAGCAGATATATACTCTCCCCGTCTAGTCTCTAAATATAAGAGATTTTTATTGTATATAACATATCTTATTATAATAAATCTAGTCATAAAGTCTGTCCAGATTCGTTATAATAGAATTTGTCACATCCAACCAAAATCTCTTATATTTAGGGACGGAATGAGTAATTCATTTGTCCTAAAATATACGAAACATTAATTTTTCATATAATGTTTGATAATTCACCTTATTTAAAATTTTAGTATAGATATGTAAAAAATATAAATTAAGATTATAGTTTCTTTCGCAATCAAAACAAGTCACAATAAAATAAATAATATATATACATATTTTTATAAGATAAACTAATAAACATTATGAAAAAAGTCAAAAATATTATATATTTAAGACGAAATGAGTGATATAGAGTTGTACGAGATATAGGGATCCAAACATGTGTGTGTGGTTCGATCTATCATATTGTGGCTGGGCTGTTAGGCAAATGACGAGTCTGAGTCTTAGGGGGTGTTTGGGAGAAAACCGGTTCCTCTCTTTCAAACACCCCCTTAGTCCCCTGAAAACATGAAAAGATCTCCATCGACTCGGCTCGGTTGGATCGATGTATATCCCTGTGTTTATATCGAATCCTATATGTGGTCCATGGAATAAACGATCTCGATTAGCTAGCTAACCGGGTGCGTCCGTTTTGTGGTGCGTTCGATGGCGACGGAGTGATGGAATACCCTAGGAATACCGTGAAAAGACGATCGTGAGGTATGGCGACAGTTTGGGAGCTGACAAATTATTATTCGACCGGCTAGACAAATTAAGGCTGTGTTTAATTCATGTTGAAGTTTGGAAGTTTGGTTGAAATTGGTACAATGTGATAGAAAAGTTATGTATATAAAAGGTTTAATGTGATGGAAAGTTGAAAGTTTGGAAAAAAACTTTGGAACTAATGGCCTAATTGAAGGAGCAGCGAGAGTACTGAATTAGTGCAGATTATTGAAAGATATCTATGAAATGGTGGCAAGAGTACAGTGGTCACTGGTCAGCAAGAGCTAGCTGTAGGAAGAAAGCTATGCCAGCTAGCTGACGTGAATACGTGATCCACGTGGAGAAATAAAATCCCAAACACAAATTAGCAGGACAACTTGGCACTGGGATATAATAAAGGGCGCCGTGATATTTCTGGCGCGACAGACCAGCGTCCGGACAGACAAAATAAAGGTCGACACTCGACCGGCTGGTTGGTCTGGTGGTGGTACCAAGTACCACTACTGCAAAAAGGGTTTTTTCATGTGGGCATAGAGACTTTTTTCTATATATAAGGGCTAACTGTACACATTAAAAGATCTGAAAAAATCACTATTTTTTATGCGGATGACGTAACCGCAGATTTTCGCGTGCGGGTGCTTATGCTGCTCGCACTCAAAAATAAATAAAAAAAAATTCCAAACCCTAACCCTAGCCGCCATCCGCTTGCCGCCGCTCATGAGCCTACCTCCGCCGCTACCAAGCCCTCCGCTGCTCCCGGCCGGGTCGCCGCCGCCCACCGCCGGATCCGGGCGGGAGAGGGGGGCCGTCATCGAGGAGCGCGAGGCCGCTCCCGGTCACCGTCCACCCGGCGCCCGTGAGGTATAAGGATGGAGAGGGAAAAGAGATGGAGAGAGAGGGAAACGAGGATAAGGACGAGGAGAGAGGAAAATGAGGATAAATATGAGCAGGTGAGAGAGATGGAGAGAGAGGATAAGGATAGAATTTTTGAAGTGGTTGAGAGGGAAAAGATGTCTGTGGAGGGAGGGGGAATATTTTCACGTGCGGTCCTCTTAAGAGACCTGTATGCGAAAATCAATTTTTACGTGCGGCCCTTTAAGAGATCAGTATGTAAAAAAGGCTATTTTTGCCTGCGGAACTTAAGAGTCCCATATGCAAAAATCGATTTTCACGTGTGGTCGTTAAGTGTCCGCACACAAAAATAGGAGGATGTTTTTTTACTGACGTGATCAGTTACGGTATATCTGCAATCTAAATAGCTCCTTATACAGAAAAATCATTTTTTTATAGTGTACTACATACTTTGTACAACGCCCACGAACGTTACGTGTCGGTAGAGTGGATACACCTGGTCCCCAGTCCAACGTACAGCCCAACTTAGATCTAGGTCACGTACTATCTAATCATGAAAGGTTAGCCAGATCGATCGGTACACGTTGTTCGTTTCGTCGTTCATACCGCGGATCTGCAGGATCGTTAATTACGTGTAACGTGTGTGCGTGCTTATTGCCGCCCCGCGCGCGCGCGCGACCCGGCCCCCGCCCGACAACCACGCCCGCTCGCGCGACCCTACGTAATTCCCCGCATACATCACACGCACGCCCTCTCCCACGCGCGCCGCTAGCTCGATCGCTCTCGAGATCGACCGAGAGAGAGAGAGATGCCGGCCGCCGCCAGGGGAGATGCCACTGCTGCATATGCCGGTCTCGGGCCTCTCGATCGGCAGCGCGGAGCAGGGATCACCGGGAGCCGGGAGTGACAACGACGATGAGGAGGCGGCCGCGGCATCATCGGCTTGCTCCTCCTCCTCCTCCTGCCACCGCCGCCGGTAAGCCACCACCACGCGCCGATTCTAATCCGATTACTGTGCACCACTAATATATTGACGTACAATTCCTTTTTAACCCTGTGGCCAGCCCAGCCCTATAGACTTTTCCTATAGACTTTTCCTAGACTTATGCAACCATACGTACAGCTGGACGGGAGTAATTAATTAACTAGGATTGCAGATCGATCGGGATATCTGAGAGCGACATGATTAAAGCCGTTTCTTGAGTCTAAACACTGGAGTATATAATCCTTCATTTCTTTCCCATATCTATCAGCGAACAGAAACACTAGTGACCACTCATGAAAAACGTAGCCATCTCGTTTTTAGCGTTAGTATTTTAGTTAACTGAAAAAGGCAAGCTCGATGGAACGATGGATCCACTTGACAGTTGACACCACACGATTGGCCGAGCTTGGTCGCTGGAGCCCTGGAGCTGATCAGCTAACACCCCCCCCCCCCCCTCCCCCAAATCAAACCAACAAATCAATGCGATGGGCTCATCTACGAATTACGAGTACGCCACAGTAATACAAAGATTCTTTCCGTCTCCCGCCACGCAAAATTCGTCGCCGGAGCCTGAAGCCTGCGATGTGGCGCGCGCCTGGCCGGCCATCCGCTCCGGCCACGGGGCGCGGACAGCGACGGCTTTCGCCACATGGATCACTGATCGCTTGGCTACCCAGAAAGCCAAGCCAAGCCACACCAGCCAGCTGACCTGGATGGAGATCGATGTCAAGTCGAATATCATCTCTCTGTCTGTGATACATATAATCCCTCCATCGATCGATCGATCGCCAGCAAATTATCAAATAGTGCTAACTACTAATCCATGATCGATGCATGATTGAAGACAAAACTTTTAATAAAACTGAATGCGACGCGTCCTATTGACAATCTCTGCACCTCTACAGAATCCTTTGCAATTTACAACGACCCAAAGATTTTCTTTTTTTACTCCCAATTATTACTGACATCATCATCCCGATTCGATCTCGATCACCTTGTGGTTCACGAAACTAGCTAGAGCTTGCGTCGTCAACCGTGCTAACAAGCCAATATATATGTGCGTTGATAGACATGGGGGCCTTCTTGGCTTATAAACTGATGGATAATGTTTGCTGGGGGAATTGATAAATGCCCTGCACAGCTGGACCATTCTGGCAGTAAATAAGTAGCTATAAGTGATACACGTACATTGATGCGTACTACTAGCTAACAAGTTATAGTAAATTAGCCAACCCTTTGATTTTCATTTCTAGTATTTTGGTCGCATGTGAATAGCAGTATCCCAGCACGTTACTAATGTCAGGACTCAGGAGAGTGGGAGTGGGGGACGTGTCGTATTATGCAAACTGGCAGTGACTTTTAGTTGATGGGTTAATCCACGATTACGTATTCGGGAGTATCAGGGTACGACGATTGCTAAGGTTATATGAAATTGTGTCGAGCAAAGCGTAGATAAGGATTTATGCTAGTTTAGGCCCCTCATAAATGCCATAATCCAGTTTATATGGGATTATGTGGAGAGTACTAGAAAGATTACATGGGCAATAGATTGAGTACCCTAATCCACCGATTAGGACTTGTCGTGAATGACTTGACGAGATCTAGTCAATGAATATGGCTTCTGCTAGCTTCCTCTGGCATATCTCGATCTAGCTGGTGGCTACGGCTTGTGTTGGTCTGTCCTCATGGAACCAGGGGTCCCTGTATTTATAGCATAGACTGTCCCCTTCTTCAATTAGAACTTAGGGAACCATAACTGAACCAGTGATAAGGAGACCTTATCCCCTTCTAGTCGAACTCTGATACCTTCTACTCGGGGAGACAATTTCCTTTCGTACCACCATATTTCTTTATCACAAAGTCACATTCCAGTATACTGATAGATATATGGTATTCGTATAGTACCATAAACTCTCGTATAGGAGGTATGCCTTATCCATTACTCTGACACTTTTATTACCCATTTTTAGAAAGAAAGAGAAAAAAAATATGCTTAGAGCTAACCTTCTATTACTACTCATGTCCCAAAATATAATAACTTTTAGTCATTATTCTGGACAAGTGTTTGTTTAGATTTAGAGCTAAAATTTGTTATATTTCGAAATGGAAGGAGCTAGTGCTATTATGTTTGGTTACCATTACCGTAATAATTATGCTTAGTGCATAGATACGATAACGGTAAAGGACCCTATTATTATCTGAGATTTGCTCTGGTTTAACAAGTGATACCTCGATGTACCAAATCGAATCTAATTGGTCGTTTGTGATGGGCAAAATGGATAGCATCGGCAGTCATCAATCCCATCGTCATTCTCCAAGGGCTTCGCCGATGCCGTGTCTACAAGGGAAACATCTTTCCACCTCCTCGGCAAGGTCCACTTTGCCAACAGGCTCGTCGGCGTAGAGATGGGTGGCGAGGTCCGTGGCACCACTGTAGCGAGAAGAGCGCTGCTAGGATGGCGGTAGCGATATCGGCGAAGATACGAGCGATAAACTCTGTGGCATCGAGGATTGCTATGGTGAGAAAAACTCCGTCGAAGAGTGCGAAAGGGTGGTGGCAGCAGGGTATTGCGGCGACAAGGAGAGGGATGAGCACGGTCAATAGTGATGACCTAGGTTTCAGATTTTTGCGGTCGCAACACTCAGGACGATCCAGTCTATACTCCCATACGAAATTACTCTCTTGTCTAGATGTGGTACGACTCATTGGTCTCGATGGTACCTCGCAGTATTACCCTTTTTCATCCGTTGGATTGAGCATTGGGGAGATTCAACGGTCCATATTAGGTACCGCACAACCCTGTTGGACCTAGGGGTGCAAGCAGGCCGACCCACAAGTTTAAATAAATAATAATTTATGGGTTTTCGCGTCGCGGTCCGGCTTGCCGCATCTAAATATACAAGTGGATCGATCTATAAACCCATTTATAGTCAAATTCATAGTTAATCCGCTAGTCAAACCGGCAGGTTACGCACTATTTTTTCCTATAAGCGGGTTCGCGGGTAAACCCACTTGCACCCCTAGTTGGACCATAAAAATATATGGTTGCGGTGACCTGAGTAGTACTCCAAAGTTCTGAATTCAAATCTCCATAGGAGCGAATTTTAGATTGGGTTGTTTGCGGAAGTTCCTAATTTAAATGGCCGCATATATCCGATTGGATATAGAGACCGGATAAAAAAATACCCTTCTCTAAAAAAAAACTAGTGTCTGAGTATTTACCGGCGTACTAGGCTTACGTCTAGGTGGGATAAGCCAATAGCTCCTCCTCCCGTCCTCTGGCAAGGTAAACCCAGCTATTTGACGAGGAACAGTGGATCTCAGTATTTATCTTCTTCTGAAGCATGGACCTCTTCTTTTCTGTGAGAAACTTCGAAGCATCTGCAACTAGCAAGCATATGCTGTTAAAGAAAAGAAATAAAATGATCGCGATCAGTGGCGTTTTACTGCTCCAATCATTGTCAGCATCTTCTGTTGAACATGCATGACACTTTGACTGCATTTCTTTTGTCGGGGAGAATGCATTTTTGTTCACATGGCAAACAGCATCGTCACATGAGGTCGACGCAATTTTTTTCTCTTCCTTTTTGGGTGGTTCTAACGATTATTCTGAAAAGCGACATGATAGAGTGGTGGCCTACAAAAAGTTACATGTGGTATGTAGCGTTAATCTAGCTTGATTTGCTTTTGTGCCGTTGAGGTTGGTAGCTATTGCTAGCTCTCAACTCTCATGCATGCAGCGTGTTCATTTATATATCTATAGAGCCTTTTCCCTGCCACTCCCCTGTCTTGGGCTACCTAATCCTAATGTGTCTTTTTCTTAATCCATGTACATATTTTGAAATGAGAAGGATTGAACTGGCTTGAAAACATGAGTTGGACTTCGAGCATTCAACAATTCCATTTTACATTTCTTTTTAACCTTTGAAAGAAATAATATACTGGGGTTTTTAAAGTATTTCCCTTTAATTCTTACTGGAGAGCTGTTTTTTAAAGTAGTTAGAACATGCAACAATTCCCATTTCAAACATGAGCTAGACTTAGAACATGAAACAATTATGAGTAAAGCAGTTTTAAGGTAATAACCTTCAATTCTTAGTAGTACAAAGTTCAGAACTATAATCCATTCACAGAAAGGAGCTTAGCTTTGCATATATAAGGCCGAGTCTTTTTTTAATACGCAAGCATCGATCTCTAGGCTGTTTTTAATTTCTTATTTGTCCAAACGTGGTAAATGAACTACCCGGATCACCCTGTACGCTCTTTGAAATACTATGCATTTTTCTTCTCGATTAACGAACGATTTAAATTGTTTAATGTGAAACCCTGCACCCTAAGCATTGTTAGAATAATTGGGCTAGGCCTGATTTATTCTATTAAATCTTAAAGGCCCATAACAAGTGTTAAGAATAATAATATCACTTCATGAATTAAGCGAGGAGTATCTCAACCTAAATAGGGAGTTATTGGAGACTCCCTGTTGACCGGTTGAGGCGGGAGTCGGAAAGCCACACGCGCGCGCGCGCCGGGCCGGGGCCTGGGCTGGGGCGTGGCTGCGCCTGTGCTGCTTCTGTTTTCGCTTCCTCGCTTCTGATCGCTTGCGCGCACGAGAGATCGGAAAGAGTAGGGCCTCCGGAACCACACCTTCGCCTGAGATCTGCACTGGGTAGGCGGGTGATTAGGTTTTTGGGGAGTGCTTCCCGCACGACTGCTCTGTTCGTTGTTGTCTCGTCCACCATGTCTGCGCCTGGAGCCGGAGCTGCCGCTGCTGCTGTCTCTGGAGATGGCGCGCCGGGAGCCGGAGCCGTTGCGAACGTCAACACCAACGGAGGCAATTCTGCCTCACAATCTAGCGGAGGGTCATTTTCGGGGTATGTCCTTCTCCTGTTGTTAACTCATTCGTTCATACCGCTGTTAGTCGTGCTAGTCGCAAGTCAATTGCGTTTTTGGTATGTGCATGATGTTTATGATACCTTAAGCATGTTACTGGTTATGCTATATGTTGTCACTAGATCACCCCATATTATTTATGCCATGGTTATTGTCTTAATATTTTAGATTAAAATATGCCGATATATGAACATATTTCCAACAAGCATCTCCCGAAGTCGCCGCGCTCGTGTTAAACTTGGCACGTATAGTTGTGATTGTGACCTTAAAATAAAACCATTTTACCCTTGATTGGTGAAGATAAAATTAAGAACAAACTGACAAATTATAGCACGCGCCTACACAATAGTATATGATCACAGTAACGTTCATGAATCGTGCATGGTTGGTTCTTTTTCTGATCACACTGGCCAGCAAATAATAAGTAGCTGTGGCCACCGGCTCACAGCCTCGCACCTTATTTGTCCAGTAAATGAATAATTAATCATGGGTTAGTGTCCCGTACACGACTATCATTTTGATAACATATATAGTCAATGCCGTTTCTCACCTGCCACCAAATGGTGGTTTGGTGTAGGTATTCTCATGTACAAGTAGGTTCATTTCTTAATATTTTAGCGGATCTACGCCTCGGCCATATATTTGATTATTTGGGGATCGACACAATCATATTTAAACGATCTTGACTATTTTTGCAAGGCAAGAAAGAGTACATCAACTGGTACCTAAAACAAGGACAACAAATACTCTTTACGGAAATTTTTATCCGGATAAACACCACCAAAAAATGGTTCTATTTGGAAATTGTACACACCTATAATTGATATAGTGATATCTTGTTGACAATTTTTTTTAAATATACGTGGGCCATGTGGCAACTTCTCTCCCACCAACCACAAACTCCGGTGTTTTGTGCTAATATTGCAATATTCATTTTTGTGGGGTACTTATGTTTTGGGGTCGATGATTTGTAGAGTAATTTTTATGCAAATTGGACTCTAAACTTCTATAACAGCCTCTCTGATAAGAGGACTAGATCAAAAGACTCTAGATACATTTATAATTTTGAGAGGTGATCATGTATCTTTTCTATCCTTCTTAATGAAATGGCAAAATAGCCATTTTCGTCTCTAAACTATCGCCCGAGGCTCAGTTTGGCCCCTGAACTATCAAATTGTCCAATTCCTTCCTTCAACAATTGATATCGAACTCAATCTCGTCCGTTCCCCTTGATAGCATGCCACGTGGCCAGCTAGACATGCGAAATGTCTGTCCTGCCCCTCACTCAATTCTTTACATGTTGGATGGCTGACGGCGTTTCAGGCTCCCCGTTGCCTCCCTCTCGTCCTCGTCTTCTCTGTTAGCGCGGCTTCTGTTCATCGTCATCGCCGCCGGGGAGGAAGACCCACTGGCCGCCGGTCCCCAGTTCCCTTTGCCTCATCTGCTTCATCCATTCCATCTCGTCTGTCTCCCCCATCTACTCGCTCCTCGTTTCCTCCCCCTTCTGGTCGCTCCATTGTGGAGGCGGCGTCCGTTGTGCCTGTATCCCCATGGAGCATGGGTCCAGGGAAGGGAGAGGGAGAAGGTCGACGCCAAGAATGGGAGTAGCGCCGAATCCCAGAGCGTCGAGTTCTGGCGCTCATGAAGCTGCGCGTGCGGTGGAGGTGAGTACAGAGCTGTTGGCGCTGGGGCTAGGGTTGATTTGAATTGGGGATTGATTTGTTTTTTTGGTAAAAATTCGTCGATTTGGTGCAGCTTGAAACATTGCTTGAAAAACATTCAGAGGGGATGCTGGTAAGGACAGGGCTTACATGCCGTCATGGATTCTTCCCAATTTTGTGTTGTTGTTGGTTTGGTCCAGACACTGGAAGAAGGTTCCTGGCATGCTCCCAAGTTGAGCAGCCCTGTGATTTCAAGTATTGGATCGATGAACACTTTGAAGGTAGAGCAAAAAGGGTGATTCAGGACCTAGTTTCCATGAGGCACAGCATGTCAGAGTTATACGAACATTCAGCTAGACAATGGGATGATATGTATGCTGATCGACAGAGAGCGAAACAACAAATTCATGAACTGAAATGTACTATTAGAAAACAAAGAGAGTGAATTGTAATCTTAATTTGTTTTAGCATTGTAATTGCTTGTGATATGTGGCTCATTGTATAACCACTATTTGAGGCAATATGGAATGAATTGAAAAACAAATTTAACATGTCTACTGTTTTGTCCCTATTTTGGACAGTTTGTTCCTTGACGATAGGTTCTACATGATCCAAATCCATGATATTATCATCTTGAAATAGGGCAAATACATCCTCATCTGCATATAGTGTTCCAGATTCTTCGTTCCCACCCATATCAACTGATTCGGTGTATATATCTACTGTTGTAGCAGTTCCCAGCTTAAGAATCATGTCCAAACATGACTTGTCATCTACAAGTAACCTCATACCACTATTCAATTCTACACCAAATGGCAACCAGTACATCCTAACATATCGAGTAAAAGTTGTGTGATCCAATAGGTGGCCTTCAAGTTGGGATAGATATCTTGTCCTTCTCTATGTGGGACACTCCACAATCCCCATTGCAATACAACATCTTTGACTCATCAAGAACAAATTCCCCATTAAAATGAAATCGAACTTTCAGTACCTCAAATTCAGACATTGCTTTGCGGCCCTATAGATCAACTATATGGTCAAATTTAAACATTCTACAAGGAAAATCGAACTCAAGTGCAAAACTAGTGAAGTGCCACTCATCTCACCTTTGTAGCACGTCCTCTCCTATGAGCAGTCCGTCTGCCCAAGGACGAGGGGCACGCCTCCACCAGGAGAAGGGGTGTGCCTCCACCCCTTCGAACGCGCCGTCGTCCCGTATTGATCTCCGCCTCAAGCCAAAACCCTAACCTACCTATGTAGCCGCCATGACGAACAGAGGACGAGGACGAGAGGGAGGCAACGGGGAGCCTGAAACGCCGTCAGCCATCCAACATGTAAAGAATTGAGTGAGGGGGCAGGACAGACATTTCGCATGTCTAGCTGGCCACGTGGCGTGCTATCAAGGGGAACAGACGAGATTGAGTTCGATATCAATTGTTGAAGGACGGAATTGGACAATTTGATAGTTCAGGGGCCAAACTGAGCCTCGGGCGATAGTTTAGTGACGAAAATGGCTATTTTACCTAATGAAATTGGCACAACTCCTCCCCTTTCCTAAAAAAAAAAACATTTATAATTTCCTCATGTTCCATCCGAGATGCACCCAAACGCCTTCGCTGCCGGAAATGCTGTTCGGCGATCGATCGCCCTGGGGATGGGGCAGCAATCGATCCCCTCCCCCTGGTTTTCTTTTTTGGCACCGCATTACTTTCCTATTTTAGTAAATTTATACACCTCAAGTTTACACATCTAAAGTTTAGAGACCAAAAATTTATAAGTCAAAAGTTTATATATCCGATTCAAATTTGAATTTGAATTCAAATATTTTTTTATATATAGTATTTCTATACATCTAAATTTTATACACATAAAGTTTATAGACCTAAAGTTTATAAGTCAAATGTTTATATACCCGTTTCAATTTTGAATTTGAATTATATCTGATTCAAATTTGAATTTGAATTCAAATATTTTCTATATATAGTATTTCTATACATCTAAAGTTTATACACCTAAAATTTATAAGTCAAAAGTTTACATACCCGATTCAAATTTGAATTTGAATTCAAATATTTTCTATATATAGTATTTCTATACATCTAAAGTTTATACATCTAAAGTTTTTAGACCCAAAGTTTATAAGTCAAAAGTTTACATACTCGATTCAAATTTGAATTTAAATTCAAATTTTTTATATATAGTATTTCTATACATAAACTTTTCTAACTTTTGTTTTTTTAAAAAAAATTGTGTGGTGTACTGTAGTAGAAAGAGAAGAAGGGGAGGAGTAAGGGGGAGGGGGGCCTCCCCCTCCGCTGCAGCATTACTCTGTTGTTTTGTCTTGTCATATTGTTGCAGAGCCATCCAAACCGCCCTTTGGTTTGCTCCTCGAATTTTAAACTCCATCCAAACACGAGTTTTTCTATTTAATAACCACACACGAAAATGTCACCTAGGATCCCTTCCAAACATTCCACCCCCTTGATTAATTACTCCCTAAATTTACTGTCAAAATAATCGCCCCCCCCCTAATTATACGCTCACCGATTCTCAAACAATGAGATACTATTTCAGAAAGAAAGAAACGTGATCTGTAACCTGCCCAGCTGGACCTCCCAAAGTCTGAAGAAATTGACTAGAGGCAACATCAGCAGCAGCAGCCAAGTCAGCCAGAACCAGAAGTAGTAGTAGTACAATTTTCCAGCACGTTATTTTGGGCTGTCACGGCCAACCAGCCAAACCACGGTGGAGGGAGGAAGGCGATTCCGAACCGAATACGCCTTCCCTCCCTCTTCTTCCTCCCCTCCCCTCCCCTCCCCCGCCGCGCCGATCTCATCCGCATCGCATCTCCCACGATTCCTCTCCCCTTCCTTTTTCCCTCCTCCCCGCCTATATAAACCGCGACGCCATTTCCCCCCTCACCCTCTCGCTCCCGCTCCTCTCCTCTCCTCTTCGTCCTCGCATTTTCCGCCGCCGCGGCGCTGGTGTGGTAGAGTGTTTTTTTTTTTTTTGGGTTTTTTGTTTGTTTGTTTGGATTGGATATGGCGGCGGCCGCGGGCTTGTACGGGCGCCTCAACAGGAGCAGCACGCGGGGGTTCCTCGCCTACGTGGCGGCGGGGGCGGCGTGCGCGGCGGTGCTCGCCTGCTTCGTCATCTCCGCCGCCGAGCCGCGCGCCGGTGGCGCCAATGGCGGACTCCGCCTCTCCTCGCGGTCGGCGCGCGTCTGGCCGGTAAGCCGCTAGCGAGCGAGCGAGCTTCTCTCGTGCGTGCGCGCGCGTGATGGTTGCGCTTTCGGCGTGCTGACCTCGTGTGGGGTTGCAGGACCTGGCGTTCAACTGGCGGGTGGTGGTGGCCACCATCGTCGGGTTCCTCGGCTCGGCGTTCGGCACCGTCGGCGGCGTCGGCGGCGGCGGGATATTCGTGCCCATGCTCAACCTCCTCGTCGGCTTCGACACCAAGTCCGCCGCCGCGCTCTCCAAGTGTAAGTCCGCCGCTCTGTCTGCCTCGCCTTCCACCGGTGACATCACCGGCATATGCGTCCGAGAGAGGGATCGTTTTTTTTCTGAAAGTTGGTTTTGAATTCGGCGCAGGCATGATCATGGGGGCGTCGGCGTCGTCGGTGTGGTACAACCTGCAGGTATCGCATCCGGCCAAGGAGACGCCGGTCATCGACTACAAGCTCGCGCTGCTCTTCCAGCCCATGCTCATGCTCGGGATCACCATCGGCGTCGAGCTCAGCGTCATCTTCCCCTACTGGCTCATCACCGTCCTCATCATAATCCTCTTCATAGGTTTGTACAGCTAACAAATCTGTTGTTAAGCACGATTTGGCGCTTTTGTGGCGCTGTCCTTTGCGTGCCTTGTGATATCACTGAGATTGATGTGTGTTTGGTGTGCTTGATCGATTGCAGGGACTTCCTCGCGGTCATTTTACAAGGGAATTCTCATGTGGAAGGAGGAGACGAGGATCCAGGTTGGTTTTGTTCACCATCTGTCTTGTTTGGTTTGTTGGTTGGGTTCGCTGTCTAATTACTGTGTCCTGATAAGTTATAATCTCTTTTTTTTTTCTTTTTGTTCTTGGGGAAATTTTCCATTGCAGATGGAGACACGGGAGCGAGAAGAGGAATCGAAGTCGTCCTGTGCCGCAAGGGATGGTACGAAACAGCCCCAAGCATCTTAATGAAATTTGGTCGCCGGTTCCTTTGGCCGACCCGGCAAAAAGAAACAGCCCCAAGCAGCTTGTACAGCGTCAGAAAGTCATTTTTAGTTTTTTTTTTAACATGTTATGATCCAATTTCTGCAGTGGTTATTGACCCGAGTTGTGAAGAGCCCCTCCTATCCAAGCCTCAGCCCAAGGAGAAATCTGCTCTGGTAAGCCACAAATATCTTGCCAAGCTGCCGGTACAATTCATGATCTACTAAGCAATAGCACTGCCTACGATCTTGATGAAATGTTTGTCCACCTTTCGAGCTATGCTTTGATTGGCTTAGGGACACTAAGTAAGCTTGTTCAATGATTGCTATGATTGGTTTAGTGTGGCGTTGGTAGATACTATGAACATGCAAGAAAGCAATATAAAGCAAAGTACAGTTTGTCCTATGTCCTGTGCTCACTGATTCGATGTTCTTTTTAATTCCAGGAGACTTTCTTGTTCAATTTGAAGTGGAAGAATATCCTAGTTCTCATGACTGTATGGTCGTCTTTCTTGGTGCTGCAAATCTTCAAGGTATCCTTTTTTACATTCAACTCAAGAACAGTTTTGCACTTTCAATCTAGTCTATTTCAAAATGTCCTTCTACATAACACTGATAGACACACAACGTTTATCCTGTAAGCACAAGCAATGCACATTGAGTAAATAACAAATGACTGTTCATGGTCTCATGGTTCAATAATTCTTGCGCACATGTGCAAGTGTGAGTCTGTTTGTCAGTGGTTATTATTGCCTTGTGGCTCAGTGTGCTGACGTGGTCCCTCCATCACTGCTCTTATAGTGTCGATTCAGCCTTTACACATAGAGCTTTTGCTGGCTTTCTTTTTTTGGTCTGGAATTTGTTACTAACTGCTAAATGTTTGCCCCCTGCAGAATAACTCACAATCATGCAGCACTTTCTACTGGGTGATCAACATTCTTCAGGTAAGACATCATTCTGCCTTGTGACACTTGATTCGCTTGAGTGTTTTTCACTACCACAATTAAATTCTCCTGGGTCCCAAGTTGTCAGAGTAACCTTGAGCTCGTGCTGTGTTTCTATTCTATGAAATATTATCGCCATGGATCTACTAAGCTTAGTTTGTCCATCCACCATTTTTTGAGCAGCTCAAAACTTCACTCTGCCTACACTTTTCATTCACTTGCACACTGAAAGATGATAATATCTAACCAGTTTATTTATCAACTTAGGTCCCGGTTGCATTAAGCGTATTCCTGTGGGAGGCCGTACAGCTGTGCAGAGAGAGCCGTGCTCGACGCATGGATGGGAACTGGGAGTGTGTCTGTGAGGCCTCTATTGAGTGGTCACCTGCACAGCTCATCTTCTGTGCCTTCTGTGGTTTGCTTGGTGGTACTGTTGGTGGCCTTCTTGGATCCGGGGGTGGGTTCATCCTTGGTCCACTTCTCCTTGAGCTTGGGTGCATCCCTCAGGTATTTTATATTATTTTCATTTCTTGTGGTTCAGATCATCATACTTAAGAAAACTAATTTTCATTTGATTGTGTTTAAGCATAGTCTTGTTTCTGACTTGCAACTCATGTGAGAATGTGGCTTATCCTTCCCAAGAGGGATAACAAGTAAAATGAGCATGAGTGGGGTATCATGGTAATAAGGATGCCAAGTAAGCATGAAGGGGGTGGGAGGGGGGGGGGGGTAATCATGGCTCCACGTGCTGCATCCTAATCCTAGTATAGATCATTGTAACGCATTTGCATCTAGGCAAGACCAGTGAAGAGATAAGAACGGGTCTTGTCATTGTCTATGTGTAGGTAGCTTCTATAAGTGTACACACGTCCTTTCAAAAGGTGAAAAAAAAATCCCAACACAACTTGGACTCGGTATTCTTTCAACACTTACTGAATGAAACCTGTTAGCATCAGAACCACATGCTTGCAATATATAATTCAAAATGGCAATTATGAGCAACTTCTATTTCCGCAATTTGCTCATACTATTGAAAGCTTATGGAATGCCAAATAAATAGTTCAGCATCCAGTATGTGCAAGTAATGCCAAATATTTTGGCCGTCTGGACAAAACTGTATGTTGTGATATATGTTACTTCGTACATATATATTCGTTTTTAATTCTTTAGGTAGTCTTGATAAATGCACAGACACTTTTGGATTGAAGTGGCCTGTTAGAACTTTGTTACTAACTTTATCTAGTATATATCTGTTTGCATGAGGGTGTACATGAGGACGGGGTCCAACTAGCTATTTACCCCCCCCCCCCCCCCCCCCCCCACAAAGCTATTTATGTATCATTGTATGATTGTCAGAAACCTTTAGTTAACTGCATATAGACAGGTTCATTTGCAATATTCTATGACGTTGATTTCAGGCTAGATAAGCATTAGTTATGCTGTACTGGTTTAAGATTTCTGTATGGATTTATACATGTATGAGTTCTAAAACTGACTAATTTTGAAATAATAAGGCATTCCATGAATATTTCTGAGACTAATGACTCCCATAACATTAGTAAAGGATATTGATGATGGAGGCCTGTCTGCTTTATCTTTCTCCTACAAAACAGGCATCTGATGCAAAAAAGGAAAAAAAAAAACCAAATTGCATGGTTGATAAAATATTGTTTGAAAGTGTCCTGATATTTGAACTATTTAAATTGTGCATTGGCTGGCCTGGTCCTCAATCATTACTGTGTCCCTACTATTGGCAGGACCTAAGCTTTCGATTATCATTCAGAAAAGAAACATAGCAGTAGTTTATGAATCCCATGTAACTAGCTAAATCTGAGGAAACGGTGCCTTTTTCTTCATATGCAGAAGAATGTTGTGATTTATAATCATTTACGTTATGTGATTTTCGGCGTTCTTTGCCCCTTTTTTCCCATATGTGAAATAACACTGGGATTGTCATTTATTTGTCAGGTTGCAAGTGCAACAGCAACATTTGTGATGATGTTCTCCTCATCCCTATCAGTAGTGGAGTTCTACTTCCTGAACAGATTCCCAATCCCTTTTGGTAATTCCTGGATGCTAATATCTGTTTAGAAATAGCATTTCCAAAGTAACCGTTCAATAATGATGTGAACTGTTTGTTCCTGCAGCTGTCTACTTGATCTGCATTTCCATATTGGCTGGATTCTGGGGCCAGTCCTTGGTCCGGAAACTCGTGCACGTGCTCAAGCGAGCATCTCTGATTGTCTTCATCCTATCCTCTGTCATCTTCGCGAGTGCTCTTACAATGGGTAATGGCCAGAACACATTGACTGCATGTCCTTTTTAGATAACAAACCACTAAGTGCTATGCAGTCTAATTGAAATTCAGCCAACAAAATCATTTACCATGGATCCTACGTTTTCCTTAGAAACATCTAAACAGAATACACTTTAGTATTGACAGGTTCAAACCAGTTTGCAAAAGCCGTTCCTTGATTAGCCTTTATAGGCCCATCGCTTTGCCTTTATCTATGTATGTCTGTACTGCCTGTTCTTCTCAGCTTTCCTAACATTTGTTTCCTCGTGAATTCAGGTGTTGTTGGAACCCAGAAGAGCATCAGCATGATCAACAACCATGAGTACATGGGGTTCCTCGACTTCTGCGAGAAGTGAAGAACCCATCAGACTGTCCATACTCTCTGGGGGAAATCTAGGTCAACACCTAATTGACCTCCCCTCCCCCAAATTTAAACGAGAAAAGAAATAAGGTCGTGAAAGTGCACATATGCACCGCGTTAGCGCCTCGCTAACCTGCAAGTGCACGTCCGACAAAGTATCGTAGTGTATTCCAGTTTTCATGGCATGCATGTGTTAGCTCCTGGCTAACCTGCAAACCCTATGTCTTGGTCTTGTAAGAGTCTTCTGGTCTTTTTGTCATGCATGCGTTAGCTCCTGGCTAACCTGCAATTTAGTTTCTCTAGGGAGAAATCGCAGCTATGCCCATTCATTCTTGTGCTTGCTCCTGGCTAAGCTAGCCTGCAAATGGTTATTGTATGGAACAGTGTAAATATACCAGCCCATTCCTTCTGTCAATATACAATTGTTGCATTTTTGAGCTACTGTGTGTCAGAATTTGTGATTGTGATTGCAATTGCTGCAGCTTAAATTCACTCGTGATTGCACCTACCGCACTTGATAGTATTTCCTGCCGTCATATTATAGTGAAGTGTAATAACTTCCAGCCTCCGGCGTTGCTGGTCGTTTAGAGAGAAACTGTACGCTGCTGCAGTATTCAAGTCTCTGAATTGAAAACCAGGAGCGGTTCAAGTTGTTTGACCGCAACGTCCAGGAGCCCCGGCCTTAAATTGTCTTACAGTTTGAAGTCTATTGTTGTTAGGCAGGATCACACAGGACATGCTCAGTGTTCCATACGGCCATGGGCCATACCGGGAGCGCTGCATACGTGTACGTTCTAGCGTGGTGTATTGTCATTTGTCAAAAAGGATGCTGCACACACATAATTTACAAACCAACCACTTTAAGATAAAAGAGAACGCATTTTTCTCTTCTGTAAAGACAAGGTTAGGAAAGGTATGAAAAAGCTGAATATATTTCAGGTAAATAGCACAACCAGTGAGTGAGATTACAGGCCCAGCATAGCATCTACCAAGTTGGATAGGGCTGGCATTCTTAGTTGCTCAGTCAGATGGCCCGATGCCATTGGCTGTGTAGAAAGTAATGCACTTCATTTTTTAAAAGCAAAAGAAGAAAAAGAAAAAGGATGAACAACTGCAGTGAATGCACCAGTAATTTAGGTACCTACACATTTTGTGTTCCAGAGAATTGTATAGTTTGTAGTACTACTTTCTACAAGTCCAGTGAGTCTTCAATATCTGAAGATGGGCAGAGTCTGCATTCTGCACCATAGTTGATCTTTCCACTTTCAAGTACTAATTTACTTGTGTAGGAAGGAGTATATTTGTTAACTGCCAACAGGTAGGCTTAAAAATAAACAGCAACAGGACCAGTATACAACTTTGCAAATATCACAAGAAAAAAGTTGTAGACATAAAGCACAGTATAGACAAGTTGAAATATCATTGCAGCAGCAAAGCTTCAGAGCTGCCGAATGGCTATATATTACTTCCATAACAAGCCCTTCTGCGCATCACTCAACCCAGAGCATGATGTGCTAGGCAATACATAGCATCTCTCTATCAAATTTATACAAAAAGGGGGGCAATAGAGATAGTTTACTTGTATTGCATCTCCAAGTCTAATGAGAAAGAGAAGACTAGTTTCTTCTCCTTCTCTTAAGGTCCTACAGACTTACAGGTTACACCAGAAGCTAACCTGAGAGATCTCCTTATCATTCAAGAACAACTTCAACTTCACTAATGGCCTTGTTCATGATTTTTGTCGATAAATCCAAGTCTTTGCCTGTATCTCCTTCCTCAGCCTTATTGGTTCCAGTATTACCATCATGGCCTCTATCTACAGAGGTGGCATTTTCAGCATCAGTTGAAGCCGAAGCCAGTGTCCCATTTGGTGGAGAATTCAACTCAGCAGCTGATGTCAGGTCAGTGAAGAGTTGTATCTGGTTGTTCAACACAGCCGTTGAATTTGCTTGCTGCTCTTGTTGACCTTTCAAATAGGTCGAATTAGCTTGATCTGATCCAGTATGGTTGCCACCCAAATTTACCGGAGCTGTATCAGTATTGCTTTCTGAAACAGTGCTAGTGTTTGGATGGGAAGATGCATCAGTTGGAATAGCCCCAAGCTCCCTAGCAGCAGTTGATTCATTCACTCCTGGGCCTCGAAATGTTATTCCGTTTGATAAATTTGTGGTGCCTTCAAATATGCTATCCATGCTCTTCAATTGCTCCTCTGGGAGAGGTTTTGTCACTTGGGCATCATGATCTACGGAACTTGACACATCATCGCCTCTGAAAGTCATCTCCCTAGCCTTGCGAGCTTCCTCCTCCCTGCGTTCAGCTTCCTGGTTGTCATGAGGCACTGCTGTCGAAGCATCATCCACATATAATATTTTGTCTTGGGCACGACGAAGCAGCTCATCTTGCTCTGCTGACGGAGGGTCATGACTAACAGCACTTGATACATTATCCCCATGAAAGGTCTTCTCTTGATCCTCCTGAGACCGCTCCTTCCGCTCTTCATCCTCAAACACACCCACATCCTCAGATCTTTCATCCTTATCAGCAGAGTGCTCGCCAGGCTCAGGAAGATCATCATCTTTGTCCAGGTCAGGTTCATCAATGGGGTCTTCATCATTCTCATCGTGCTTCATTTCTTGCTCCATCTCTTCATTCTCTTCATCCTCAATCCGTTCATCCAGCGTTGATGAGTCAGCCTCCAGCTTAGTAGGCAGGTCCTTCCTGCCTAATCTGATCTCACCCTGGTTTTGATCATCATCTTTATGCAGGTCATTGGGCTCATTTTCATGATATGCCTTCTTCTCGTATGAATGCTTGACTTGGTATATCAACCAAACAGAAACCAGAACCAAGAGGGTTATCTGAAGAGCCTTCTTCAGCTTCAGACCTTTGGACCTGTGATTCCTACTAGAGCTCTGCCTCAACATTTTTAGCCAATGGAAAGCAAACAATAACCTCCAAAATCCAAACTTTGCCCCCAATATCTCCACTCAACACCTTGATAGTTCCTACATTAAGGTATTAACAAGAAATAAGTACACTTCTTGATCCAAAGACAAATATACTGATAAAAACACTACAATGTATCCATTTACTCTTCTTGATTAAAGAAAACAATTCATCTTGAAAGGAAAAAAAAGAGTCAAGATGCATACAGGGGAAAAAATCCTAGGAATTGTGTACAATATTTTAGAATTTAATCAAGGCATGTGAGGCAAACAGCTAACAAAGACAACTTTCTTAAAAGGAAACCAACTACTGCAAAACGAAAAAGGGTTATGCGTGGCTACATTAGCAGTCCCAAGAAACAGCACAAATCAAGGCCAAAGCATCCTAATAAAACAGGCAAAAATACAATATTTTCCATAAGGCAACTAGCAGACCACCTCAAAACTCATTGCTAAACAATCAAGGAACACAAATACCGTATTAGGAGAAAGCTATATAACCAAGGAATGATAATCCAAAGAGGATGTGGTAACAGAGTTTGCTTGAAACGGCCTAAAACAGGCGAGTTCCCCAATCAGCCAACAGCGCGAAAACCAAAGCCGCTTAATTTATGCCTCGAACACGATAGTATTATCAAAGCAAAGATTCGATTTTTGGAGGACGCAATCCGCAAATAAACCTGTCTTAATGTTGGGGTTTCTTGCGAAATCCATGAAAGAAACACCCAGCCCCAGCTGAAGGACCGCGAGGCCTGCCACACATACCAGCAACCCAACAACCTCATCCACATAAACATCCAAGAAAACCCAAACCCATGGTCACTTCAACGAGCTCAAGAATCTGCTCCCACATACACCAAAAATCTCTGATAAAGAACATGGCAAGAACAACAGCTCACCTTTTGAATACCAGCAAGCAAGAAGACGGAAGCAGCTGCTCTTGCTCGTGCCTTTGCCTCCCTCCTCTCCTCTCCTCTTCCCCACACCCACCACGCGGGATTTAAAGAACCAAGCACACAGGAGGGTCAGTCAGTGAGACAGCCAAAGATTGGTCAAAATCAAGATGCTCGTTCACCTAAATCCTCCCTCCCCCACTAGCAAAAGTCCGGATCTAAATACAGGCGACCACCTATCCTATCCAGATTGTTGTTTCTCAGGAGCGGCAGCCGATGAAATGAAACAAATGCAATAGCGGATTTGGGGCTCGTGCATATGGCGATTGGAGGGGGGGATTGGGAATGGTGGTAGGTGCTTGGTTGGGGAGAAGGGTGTGGGGGATTTATGATGGATGCGATGTGGATGGAGATTGGAGAGGAGATGAGAGGCAGCTTCAGAGCCACAAGGGGGGAGGAGGAGACTCCGGAGAGGGAGGGGGAGGAAGGAAATTCTGTGTCTTTATGTGATTTTTTTTTTCTCTGACTTTTACACTAACCTTTTTCTTTATTTATTGTACATGAAAAGAAACTTGCTTGAGGAAGGAAATGGTGTGTGTGTATGTGTGTTTTTTCTCTGACTTTTACAGTAACAATTTTTTGTAAGGGGCATTTGTAAATTTGCCATCGGTTTTTTTAATTTTGTAAAGATGCCATTCGAATGACAGTTCTATTAGCACTTTTGTAATTTTTTAGTGTTAATTTTGCAATAACGATTCAAAACAGTGGTAAATTTGCAATTGCTTATTTTTGTTTACATGTTAAAAAAAGATTTTATTTTTTTTAGTTTTTTGGGAGGAGAAAAACTTGACCTTGTGTTTGGGGTTTGGGGCTTTGGCATGGTGTGGTTGGAGGTTGGGAGCAGTGAGCTTTGGAGGCCTCGTCGTCACAGTTGCCGGTTTGCCACTTCCTCAGCCTCTCCCAAGCCTTGGTTTTGTGTTGGGTGCAACGCCTCTTGACCAAAGCTCTGCCATGCTCTCTCACATTTTAGTCCACATGAGTTGAACTTAAATCTGACTTGATAAAAAAAAAGGAGGAGTTGAGCCTTGTACAAGCTGAGATTGGTGGTGTACTGGTGTGTTAGGCCGGTGATTTAACAAGTCAGAAGCAGGAGGGGGTGCCAATGCCATCAGCGCGTGTGACGTTTCAAGAACTAAGACAAAAATTTGCCACACAGAGAGTACGAGACACGGGAAAAGGATGCAAGAAACCGAGATGGTCTCACGTGTTTTGTTTTATGGTCTTAGATGGACCAAATCATCACCTCATTCTTAACCAAGGACTCCATATGTTCTAAAATATAAAGAGATTTTATATGAATGTGACATATTTTAATATTATAAATTTGGACAAACTCCATGTATTTATATAGTACTACAACAGCACGCTATCATAGTAGCTTATACTCCCTCGGTCCACAAGAAAACATTTTTGCAGCCCATTGTTTAGTATATTGGAGGGAAAAGCAAAACATAGAGTATTTGCAAATGAAAAATAATTTATGAATAAACTTTTATATTTGAGTTCTTAACGATAAAAAAGATAAAGGTTTGAAAATAAACTACGATGAAAAAACCCCCAAAGTGAACTCCAGATTAAAGGTTGAAATTTCAAATTTTGGTATAAACGAAAAGATGGTGTTGTTGGTCTCTCTTATCTATCTAAAAATAAATTTAATTTTTACACAATTAGTGCATCGGAGTTTGTAAAAATTAAGGATAAATTTATTAGAAATAGTTAAATAGAAAAATAATTGTATTGTGATTTAATGAAATAAGGGTCCCATTTTTTATATAAATATGTGTGGGATGTGTAAAAATAAATTTATTTTGAGACCGATAAACTACTGTTTGTGTACTGTGCCACTACTGGCACTGTGTGTGTCATCTTTGCTTCGCCTGAAACCCCATCACTGCGTCATTACGCAGATCATATCGATCCGTGTACTAGTGCGCGAGCTGGAGCAGAGGAGGCAGCGGCAGTGTGGCAGAGGCAGCAGCCACTGCGTACTAAATTGCGTGTGTCGTGGGTAGTGTAGCAGCTGCAGACCTCCACTCCACCAGGGCGGGCCAACCACACCTGGCTGCGCGCTGGGAAGCCGCCGTGTGCCCCCTCCTCCACCGAAACCCGCGAAATGGTGGCGTTTTTTTCAGCGAGACACGGGTTGCCGGTGGTGACCGACCTTCACCGCTTCACGCGAGCCCCAGTACGGTTTCCCCCCCAAGTATTTGCCTCCGCGACGCGAGCAGCGGAGGCGGAGCACCCGTGCATCGCTGCGTGCGTGCGGTTGTTTCCAACGGAGGCGTGGCACCGGTGGACTCCCCCGGCAACTTGGCCGGTGCGGGGACCTACTCCCTCCGATATTAAGGCTTGTTCGGAAGGAAGGAGGGGTGGCACGCAAAATAAAACACCTATTATTATATGATTAATTAAATATTAGCTATTTTTTTAAAAAAATAGATTAATATGATTTTTTAAGTAACTTTCGTATTGAATTTTTTTTTAAAAAAACGCACCGTTTAGCAGTTTGAAAAACGTACACGCGAAAAACGAGGGAGGGAGGCTGGGAACCCCTGGTAACGAACGGAGCCAGGTGTGTTCAGGAGCGAGGGTTGGGAACCTCACTCCCTAGCACACAAAACAAAGCAGCGTTTATCTCATAATTAATTAAGTATTAGTTAAAATAAATTTTAAAAATAGATTAATATGATTTTTTAAAGTAACTTTCATATAGATTTTTTTTTACAAAAAACGCACCTTTTAGTAGTTTGAAAAGTGTGCGCGCAGGAAACGAGGGAGGTGAGTTGGGAAAATGGAGATAAGAACTCAGCTGGGGCGAGACATCTTCTAATACTACCGTCCTGTTTGATACATCTCCAAATTATTTCATAAAATCTTAAATTTGGAGCTGTATCAAAGAGAACATATTTTTTTTAATCCCGGCCTTTGCTCCAAAACGAGCTACTGCCAATTATAACAAATAAATATTCTATGCAGATTTATAGTATTATATCTGATCCTGTTCGGTTACCTCGATCAGTCAGATTACTTAGCGTGCTTGCTCTAATAGAATTTCTCCTCATTGCTTCCAATACTCCAATCGAATTTCGATACAGTTTTGACGGTTTTTTCTGGTTAGTTCGTACGAGTACGCACACGTCGTCACGACGGCCGGCACGTGTAGGGAGCTAGGTGGTTAAGACGTTTTTCAGTTGGGTTCGCTCTGTTCGTCGCGTGAGGATTAGGATCACCGGACGACACGTCGGCGCGGGAAACCGTGTCGGCCTAATCCATGTTTGAGAGATCGATTGATCGATCGGTGAGTGACAGATTTGAGAGCGACCGTGCACGTAAGCTGAACGTTAAAAAAAAAGGAAGAGGATTTTAGGATTGAGATCACGACAGTCGACACAGGAGGAGGAGCAGCTAAAAATGGCGGTCAAACCAAGCCTGCCCGATCAACTCGTCGACATGGAAAAAGGAAAAAAGAGAGGAAATTGTTTGGTCCGTGTCCAAACTCCATAGTGGGAAACGCTCAAGATCCCGTTTCTCTTTGGACGGGAGTAGATGTTATGATACCTAGGATTATCTGAAAAGCTGAACAGCTGGGTGGTCTAATTACGTGGCTAGCAACCATAAAATTATCTATTTATTCACATGATTTTACTCCATCGCACTGTCTTATGATTTTCAAAGATCAAACCTTATCATCTTAGGGTTTCTAATTTTATATTTTTTTTAATAATATTAAATTCTGAATTTCAGTTATTTATAAATTGTATTCCTACTAAAACCTTTTTTTATTTTTTCTAATGTAGTATTTTATTTTATTTTTTATTTTCAATTAATTAAACTTGTGTTGTGTTCTGGATGTTCTGTTTTTTCAACTTTCCTTATTTTTATTTCGAATTTTAGTTATTTATAAATTGTATTCATACAGAAACTTTTTTTTCTAATTTAGTAATTTATTTTATTTTTTATTTCGAATTTAATTAAACTCGTGTTGTGCTCAAGATGGATTGTTCTTTCACTATAATTTTTTATTCTAATTTTAGTAATTTTAAAATTGTATTCCTACTCGAACTCTTCCTTTTTTCTTTTACTAATTTCATAAATCTATTTATTTTTAATTCTAAATTTTAATTAATCACGTATTGGGTTCTTATATGGACTACTCTTTTAATATTGCTTAATTTTAATTCCGAATTTTAGTTACTTTTTAGACTGTATTTCTACTTGAACTCTTTTTTTTCTTTTTCTTCGATTAATGTGAGAATTTTTAGCCTCCACAGCGAATGTGGTGCCTTTTTTTCGAGCTGTTTTAATAATATAATAGATATGACTTACTCCTTCCGTTCCAAAAAAATGAATCAAGAACTGGATGTAACACATTATAACAACGAATGTATGTCCAGATTCATGGTATTAGGATGTGTTATATCCAATACTAGGTTATTTTTTATGGGATGGAGAGAGTAAGAAAACAGAATTAAAAGATTATAACATCAATTGAGATATATAAGTCTATTGATAAATATGGTTGACTAATTTTGATTTACAACCAGTAAAACAAGAATAATAAAATCAAGTGGTCAATAGTACCTGTAAATAAAATTTGTTATATTTGTTTCTTCACTTGTAGATCGAATTTAGACTCGCATGTTTATGTGATGTCTTGTATTATCACAAACCTTGTCAAAGTTTATGAAATTTTTTATATAGCTATTTAGGCTGTGTTCGGGAGGTGAGGTTGGGAACTCATCTCCCGCGCACGTAAAACGAAGCAACACATTTTTTAAGATTAATTTAGTATTTACTATTTTTTAAAGAAAATAGATCAATATAATTTTTAAAGCAATTTTTATATATAAACTTTTTGCAAATAACACACCTTTAACAGTTTAAAAGGTATGCGTGCGGAACACGTTGGAGAGAAGTTGGAAACCAAGACTGCCGAACACAGTCTTAAACTATATGCATATATACATAGATGCAATAGCACCTCTACTTTGTGGGGTGGGGGGGAGGGGGGGCTAGCTGGCGCGTGCGCGCTGCTAGTGCGCACTCCCCGTTAAGTACCTCTATTAGTGTTAATACTAATGATAGTATTAGGAAAGATTTTGAAGATTTTTTTACTAACAGATTGAAATTTTTTTAAGTTAGATTTGAAAACTTTCAATTCAAGATTCAAATTTTAAAAATCAAATTTTGAAAACTTTCAATTTAGATTCAAAAACTTTCAAGTCCAGGTTTGAAAAATTTGAAAACTTTCAACTTGAGATTTGAAAATTTTCAACTCGAGATTTGAAAACTTTCAACTCGAGATTCGAAAACTTTCAAACTTTCAAGTCAAGATTTGAAAATTTTGAAAACTTTCAACTTGAAATTTGAAATTTTTTAACTCGAGATTTGAAAACTTTCAAGTCAAAAAATGAAAATTTTTAAGTTAAAATTTAAAAATTACTAGTAAAAATAGAAAACTAATCACTAGTAAACTAATTTTTTCTCCTATCCGTGCGGCAGCGAACTGCGAAAAAAGAAAAAAAAAAGAAGAAACGACAGTAGCAAAAACTGCGCTAAAAAAGGAAAAAAGAGAAAAGAAATGCGTGCGTATGCCATGGGCCGGAAGTACATGCCGGCAACGCGCGCGAATTAGCATTTGCGAACTTAGGTGTAGAAAATACTTCCCGCATGAGTTTTTTTTTTTTTTAAAAAAAGGTAGCAGCAGTTGTTTATTGGGCCGGTGGTGGGGAAACGGGCCGCTAGAGGCCCATCTAGGCCGGCAACTGCATGCAACCCATCAGGCCACGGGTCACCGACTCGATCACCGCCTCCTCCACCACCACCACCACCCCCACCACCACACGGGCGGGCGGGCGAGCGATCGATTCGGCGAGCGCTCGCGCACACGGTCGCTTCGTGCGGCGTCGGAGACAACCCCGGCAACCTCTCCCCCTCCCCCGCGCGCCGCCGCCGCCGCCGCCGCCGTCGCGGCCAGCCTCCTCCTCCATCCGGCGCACGCCCGGCGACCGACCGGCCGGACGACCGATCGTCGACCGCCGCCGCCGCATCGATTCCAAGGTATGCGCGTCGTTCATTTCTCTTAGCCGCCGGGTGAGGATTGATTCGGAGATGGCGTTGATGCCCTAGCTAGCCCACGGAGAGATCGGGGGAATGGGGGCCGGGAGGGATATGGATATCGATCGTCGGAGATCGCAATGCAGGGCGTCCTCCGCCTCCGCATGCGGCGGGGCTGGGAATGTGGGGAACCACGGGCGGGGGATTTCGCTGATCGCTGCGGTTGAGCGGCGGAGGATCGAATTGCCCGGCAACCCTTGTGGCATAGCCCCATGAATGAACGATCCAAATGCAAAACGTGGAGTTTGTTCACGGGCTACGGCTAGGGCATCAACGCCATTGCTTTACGGCATTTGCTTTTTTCGTGAACTTGCAAAAGATTGCACGTCAATATATTAGAAGAAAAAAAATTATAGTTACACAACGCAATCAGCTAGACCAGCTTATACCAGGGGAAGGGAGAAAAAGCTGAAGCTTAGAAAACTACAGCGGCTAAAACAAAACTCCAAACAGCGGATGGGGCCGAGCCGCGCTACAGCTTTACTGCATTTGCTGTACATCGAAAAGCACACCTGCACGCTTCCCTCTTATCTCTCTCGTGCGCGCGCACACATCACCGATTTTTTTAAGCGGTCCTCAACATCTCACGTAGCCAACACATTTTATCTGAAGAAAAAAGTAGCCAGCAAATGCCTTTTTGGCAGTAGCTATTAGCTTCAAAATGAGAAGACATATTAATTATATGTTGCAATCAAGTGCTTTCTGAAAAGTGAAATTTTTCTTTTTGTTTAAGGATAGCAGAATGAAAATTAAGCTTTAATCGTTGTGGTGCTAGGGCCTAGGGACCTAGGAGAGTTCAGTTGTGCCAATGTGAGATCCAGTGACTTGATGGTGAAATGGCCAGCAACCTGAATTGTGTAGCTTAATTGGTTTCATGACTCAAGCCAGTGATTAGCACAGTTGAATGCAACACGATTCTTCTCCTTATCGTTACTGCAAGCATTCTGCATTTATTGTCTTTAGTGAAGTGGTGATTATTAAAACATTCTGCATTTCTTGGCTTGTGAAAATTTGCAGCTCTTTCATGGGTAGATGGTCAGGATCGCCAATCGGTAGAGCCGGGGGATGGAATTTTCTGCCCTTCTGACTTCGGCAGGCATAAACATCGGCCTCTGTGCGCTCTTCCTGTCACTCTATTCAGTCCTTAGGAAACAGCCTCACAACTACAGCGTCTACTTCGGGAGGCGGCTCGCCGAGGAGAAGTTCCGGCAGCAGGTCGACTACTTCTCGCTTGAGAGGCTCTTGCCTACCGCTGGATGGATAGTGAAAGCGTACTGGTGCACGGAAGAGGAGATACGACGGGTTGCTGGCTTGGATTCCGTGGTGTTCCTCCGCCTCTTCATCTTCAGGTTTTTTTCTCCATTTGGTTTAGGCTCCATTTTCCGTGGCAGGAATTAGTATATTTAATCATGATTTACATCGTTTGATAGGATCATCTTTTTTATTGTGGACATATCTTGATAAATAGTTCTAATAAAATGACAAAACCATATACCTTTTTGTGTCGGAGTGATTTTACAGTCCTTCAGGAGGTACTAAGAAGTATAACCGTTTTTAGTGTCGACAATTTAACAGTTGATACATTGTTTCTTCTGCAGCATACGTATCTTCTCGATAACTTCTCTTGTTTGCATATTTGGAGTGCTTCCTGTTAATTACCATGGGAAAGAAACGAATCACGGACGTATTCCAGCAGAGTCTCTCAATGTATTCACAATTGCAAATCTCAAAGAAGGATCACGAATGTAAGATCTTGGTTCACCTGAATCTTGAAACAATTTCCTAATATATCATGTTCACCTGAAGTTGGATACACGCAAAAGAATAATATTAGTTGAAAATTTTGGACGATTGCACGCTACTCCCTCCGTTTCACAATGTAAGACTTTCTAGCATTGCCCACATACATATAGATATTAATGAACCTAAACACATACGTATGTCTAGATTCATTAACATCTAAATGAATATGTGCAATGCTAGAAAGTCTTACATTGTGAAACGGAGAAAGTACAAAGTAAGAAAAAAGAATAAGGCTTCAATTTTGTAGGCAACAAATGAGCCCCTTATTTCTCAATAATATATTTTTATAGTTCTTAAACCATGAAAATATACTCTATAAGTATTTTACAGATTCATCTTTTAACTGTAAAAAGAACAGGAGCCACCATGTTTTGCAGTATCAGGAGTTCCTATTTATTTATTATTTAGTACCACTAGTACAGATTAAGCTCGTCCAACATTAACATCCTCAGGGATGACGGAAAGCATTTGAACCACTGCTGGTAGCATCAATAGTATTGGATAAACGAACAATACTTCCCCTCTTATCTTTGTTTAAATTCTTTTGGCAACATCAAAATTTTAAATCATCAGCAACACTTGTTACGGGAGTTGGGCCAGGAGGCTGAGGGCCATGACCAGGTCAAGGAGCCTCAATGGTAGGGAGTGGGATCCTATAATGTGAAGTGAGAGGAATGTGGGGACTGACACGTGGGCCCCACCGCTATGTGGGCCCACTTGTCAGTAACCATGTTAGAGGGAAGTTTATGTCAGAGGATCCTCTTCCCATATGCACCCTTTTCAGGTTGTAGACGCCCTCTTTAGGTTGCGTGAACAGTACCTACAAAGTATTTTACAGTCGTTAGAGTTTGTTGCTTAAAATATAAGATGGTATCCAGCCAGTCTTTTAGAATTAAGCAATGATGAAGAAGAATTAGTGTAATTTCCCTCAAATTCTCTTCCCCAACCTATAATCTCCTCTCACCTCAATCAAGTTGACGCCACCAGGCTATCTTCTCGGCTGTGTTTAGCCCTAATGAATCCTTGCCAATAACACATTTTATTTCTTAATGGGTTTTAATTTATTTTTCCATGATGTACATCATTTGATCTGTTGGAGTTTTTACATTTTATTTCACGACTAAAAACTCGCATCTTTCTCGAATTAGATAAATTACTAACATCTACTTATGACAAAAGGCCTTCTCCTTATTTCATCTGGTAAATCAATGTTGTTGATTGCTCAAGTGTTTTAAGATATGAACATTTCCTATTCTAGTTAGTTTATTATTATTACTGAAAGTCTTTTTTTTTTTCTTTGCACAGGCTTTGGGTGCATTGTGTTGCCTTATATGTTATAACAATATCAGCTTGTATTCTTCTATACTATGTAAGACCTTTCCACACATTTCTTTTTTACCAAATGGTTTACCTCCAATTTCCTCATATTCCAAGTAGCCATTTGTGGCAGCTTGTTGTATATTGTATATTGTCTTCTTTTTTTTATAAGATATAGTTTATTGTATATTATCATGTTGCAGGAGTACAAGTATATATCAAGGAAGAGATTGGCGCATATTACTGGATCACCACCTGATCCGGGTCATTTTTCTGTGCTTGTTCGATCAATACCAAAGTCAGATAATGAGCTACTTGATGACACTATCAGAAATTTCTTTGTTAATTATCATGGATCCAGTTACTTGTCACATCAGATGATCTACCGGAAAGGAAGTATGCAGAAATTTGTGGTAAGAATTCGTTTCAGCAGTAGAGATTTTGTTGTCCTCAAATATTGCTGGAATTCAAACTATATTTTCTAACAATTGATTTAGCTACTACAATCTGATATTCTTACGGAAGCAAGCAGACTAACTATTCATAGTTGAAGTTCAAATTCTGGCTTCTGTTTCTGTTTCAGAAACACATGAAATAAGTCCATATGGTACCTCGAATCACCTCCTCAGGCATATAAGTTTGTTTCTTCAGGATAATGCAGAGAGGGTATATAGGAAATTTGTAAGAGTTAAGATGTCTTCATTTGGACAGAGTAGAAGTTCTAACTTGTCCAGATGTGGTCTTTGTGGAGTACGGGCTTCGTCGTTTCAGCAATATCGCAATAAATTCATCAATTCCAAGAAGCCAGACCTAAGTGATCCAGAAGTAATTGAAGCTCAGAAGGTCTTCTCCCACCTGATATCATTGCCATTTGGGTTAAATTACTGCTTTTAACTAGTACATTACATGATATCCCTCACCATAGTTACTCAGTAATATGCATGTGTAAGGTTGCATTGTAACTCAGGTTTAGGTGCATCAGCATATATAATTCTTGTCGTATTACTGAACAGGATTGTCCAGGTGCTATAGTATTCTTCAAGACTCGCTATGCGGCGATTGTTGCTTCACGAATTCTTCAATCTTCAAATCCTATGCTATGGGTGACAGATTTGGCTCCTGAGCCAAGGGATGTCTATTGGTCAAACCTCTGGATCCCCTATAGACAGATCTGGCTCCGGAAAATAGCAACACTTGCAGCTAGTGTTGCCTTCATGTTTGTTTTTATTGTCCCCGTTGCGTTCGTCCAAAGCATGATGCAACTGGATCAGATTGAGCAGCTATTTCCAAGCCTGAAAAACATGTTGAAGAAGTAAGTTCAGACTTTCTGAGATCACCACTAGATTATCTGTTCGGATTTAATGTTTTGACAATGACAGCTTCTGTTTGATCATATTGTCTAGGCCCTTTTTTTTAAAACTTGTAACGGGATACCTCCCTAGCGTCGTTCTGCTGCTGTCCCTGTACACAGTTCCTCCATTGATGATGTTCTTCTCTTCCATAGAAGGATCGATTTCTCGCAGTGGCAGGAAAAAAAGTGCTTGCTGCAAAATTCTGTTCTTTACCATCTGGAACGTCTTCTTTGTCAATGTCCTGTCAGGATCCGTGCTAAATCAACTAAATGTCTTCACTAGACCAAGGGATATGCCATCTATGCTTGCCGAACTTGTACCAAAGCAGGTGATGATATTTCTTTACCGCCGAAATGCCATCATTTTCATTTTTATCTCACAGCTAGAAAAAAATCACCATAGCACATTCCATTCCCCTTTTTCATATGTTGCTTTTAAATGGATTATTCTCCACTTTTACAGGCAACTTTCTTCATCACTTATGTCCTCACATCAGGATGGGCAAGTCTATGCTCCGAGATATTGCAAGTGTACAACTTAGTATATAACTTCTTCAGAAAATGTATATTTTGCTACCGGGATGATCCAGAATATGGCTACTCTTTCCCTTACCATACTGAAGTCCCGAAAGTCCTCCTGTTCAACCTGCTTGGCTTCACATTTTCGATAATGGCACCTCTCATACTGCCCTTCTTGCTAGTCTACTTTTGCCTCGGCTACCTAGTGTATCGCAATCAGGTGAACACACTTCCCTCTTGACTCAACCTGTGAACTTGTTTACTTGATTTATCAAGTTATCAATCAAAGATTATTAAGATCAAATCAATATATTAACATCAGTTGTTTTTGAATACGTCCATCTGTTAAGCATCGGAACATTTTTGCAGATCCTAAATGTCTACTATCCAAAGTACGAAATGGGAGGGAAACTGTGGCCAATCATGCACAGCACCTTGGTTTTCGCCCTGGTTTTGACACAGACCATAGCTCTTGGAGTGTTCACCATAAAGCACGCTACTATATCTTCAGGGTTCACCATCCTACTAATCATCGGGACAGTCCTCTTCCATCAGTATTGCAGACACCGGTTTTCAAGCATATTCAACTCTTTTTCTGCCCAGGTTAGTATGAAAAACATTTTTAGGCAGATCCTCTCCTTTGAAATGGAGGCATCTTATGGGGATTTTATAGAAGTTGAACCAATTCCTGTGAAAATCCTGTAAAATTCCCGCGTTCCAACGGAGCACCGAAGTTTGAACTTAAGCTTTGGTTTCTGCAGGATCTGATAGAGATGGACAGAGACGATGAACAATCCGGGAGGATGGAGGAGATCCACAAGCACCTTCTGGACGCCTACTCCCAAGGCACCACCAACATGGACAACTCCAGTTCTTCCAGGAATGGAGGGGCTCCAATCGAAATGATCATGGAAGATCCTGCGCAGGATGCACAGGATTCAAACCAAGAACTCTGTGACGCCGTGAAGGAAGTGACTGGGTCGATTCAGGAACATGCCGACGAGATGTGACAACTCTGCTAGTATATATTGTTCCGTGTCTTGTTTGATTCCATTTGTAATCTACCATTCGCTCTGATGATGTGTGTAGCTTCGTTATATGCTTATACTTAGGCCAAGTAGCTGCTTAATTAATCCGGAGAAAGCTCCTTGAATGGTTTAAGGGGGGGAACTAACTGTGCAGATTACCCGAAGTCTCTCCCTGTCTCACTTTACCACCACGGATGATGTGCATGACACAGATTCGTAGCATGTGCATCGAGCTCGTGGATCAACTTGCTTTACCTTGCAAATTTGAGTACTTTGAAAACTTGGAATATATAACTGTATATCCAACTTTATGTGCTGCCCCAATGATCCTCTTAACGTTTTATATTTTCATATTTGCACGTCTTGTTTAGTAATGGCTCGTACACTACAGGTGGTCGACGGATAACATGTGGTATTAAGTTAGGGAGTGTTTGGCAGGGCTCTGAAATTGGAATATCTATGCTGGGAAAGCGTTTGATAAAACTTACAATGTGAGAGTTGAGCAGAGTTGTGGAACAGGGACAAGGTGAAACACCTTTTCCATTCCTTTTAGCTCCACTCCAGAACCTGCCTCACTCATTTTTTTTTTTGGATCATTTGGTGTTTGGTTCAACTCCATCTTCGAACAAGGACTTAAAGATTTAGAGCTCAAACAAAATATCCTTCTAAACGAATGGATGGTCTGGTTGGCATAAATGTAGCCGTGATTATATTGATAACATATGTACAAATCATTATTTATAGTTTAGATGAAATATAAATTTTTAAACCACTTTATTTTAACTTATAAACTCCAAATATATGGGTCTAGGATCGTGCCAAATTGGATCTAAGTTGGATCAGTGTCAGCAATGTGTGCGTTGGGAGGGAATGAGATCCTCAAGTCAGATAAGCACAGTACCATAATTTTATAATATTTCTAGCCGTCCGATTTACAGTGAACGGATAAGATCAATTGCTACAGTACCCTACAACGATATGTGAACAGTGCGAAATGCACATCATTTTTTCACTGTTTTTATGCTGTTGCTACAGCAAACAGCTGCACATCATTGTTTTGTACTGTAACACAAGACTTTACTGCACTTCTCTGCCTTTAGTACCAAAAAACAGATGATTCTTCCCGTTGGGAGGGGGTTGTAAGAACTGTGAAACTACAGTAGTGGAAGTACTACGAACTCTTGCGTTCACAATGGGCTTGCGTGGCGTTCAACCTCGCCCTCCCACGTTGGCAAAGGAGAAAGCCACACGCCATGTTTACTTCCGGGCCCACCAAAATGAAGTTGTGTCTAATGTTTACTACCGGTTCTTGGGTGAAAAAAAAGGACGCGTGAGGTTGGGAGACCGCATTGTGGAGCGAGTGGCAACGTCCTCCTTCCCGCCGCCGTCATCGCCTCCTTGCCGACGAGCCGCCTAGCCCGCCGTCGCCGTCCGCGGCCAGATCCGACAAGCCCAAGCTAGATCTGGCTGCCCAGCTGCTGCTCCGGTCGGGCTCGGGTCGCGACAGAGGAAGAGGAGCTGGAGTGCACGGCTTTGCCCAGCGCCGCCGCCGCATCTGCCCAGCATCGTCGCCGCTCGATCTGCCCCATGCCGCATGTGGACAGAGGATGGGAGAGGCGCCGGGCGCCGCTGCCGCCGTCTTCCGCCGCACCACTCGACGCCGCCGCTGCTCGGAGCCTCGGGAGAGAGCTCACTTGAGAGAATAGTACTTGAGAGAGAACAACTTGAGAAAAGAAAGAGAGATTGGAAAATGAAAAGTAAAAAGATGTACCAGTGGGACCCACTACTAGTACTTGCACGGTAGACTGTGGAGATTATGAGGTTCTTTGTCTATGTGATATATGAGTAACGGCAAAAAAATGGTGACACACTGTGAATGGCCTTAGCAGAGTTGGGACTCTTGTATCTTACAGTGGACTTCGAGCATTTCAAAGGTGTTCCAGATTTATCATCAACTGAAGCCACCAGGATTTCACAAGACATCACGATTTTTCCACAGCTGATATTTGTCATGGTACCAAGCAAAAAAGGCACTCCTTTTGCACATTTGTAGCAGGTAACATCTTAACTTCATTAATTAGCCGAGCAAAATTATTTGAGAACAAGAGAAGTTAGCAAACGGGAGCTAATAATTTACAGCTTGACACAGTCATCGCTGCTTTATCGCAACTACTGATGCCCAACTTTACCACGGAGGATTTGCTCTTGCCTTCTTGCATTCACATTTGTACTACACACACAGCGAATTCGAGACACACTGGCACGGTGAAGGGCTCGTCGTTTCACCCCTCGCATGAGCTATAGCTTGGTCGCCGTTTGTACTCCTTCTGAACTAGACTCAGCAGAAAGTCGGTGAATACATGTTCATATCCAGGCATTTTACCATAACCTGCAGGATAAGAGGTGGTGAGCTTCTTTCACAATTGAGATAAGAACTATCCATTTAGCAAAGGAAGGCCACTTCTGATGTTGTTTCCCGATTTTATTGAGAGCTGCCATATGCGAAAGAGAGGACATTTCAAGTGGGTGCCACAACTTCTACAGTAGTGCATTAATTTAGACTTTTACCTAGCAGCATAACAAAAAAGAAATTTTCGACGATATAGGAGGGAAATCGTTTGCTAATTCAAACCCATAAACATTAAGTTAGCTGAAAATTTTTTGCCAGGTCAAGTTAGCTGAAAATAATGAGAAGATAAATTAGACATACTTTTTTTTGCGGGGATAAATTAGACATACTTGAAACATATTAGATCACATACCAGGAAAATAGTTCATGTCTATGACATAGAACCGATCTCTTGTCCCATGCTCTCTAATCATATCAATGTTAAACAATCTAAGACCCTGTAAGTTAGGTAAAAGGGTTAATCAACATGACATTAATTAAGCATAACAACACACAAGTCAAAGGATCATTAGTACCAATCGTCGGCGCAGCTCTCTTGCCAATATCTCGAGAAGTGGTCTTGGAGGAAGTTCTGAGGGAATATGGAAGAACATTAGTTGGCAATACTATTTTCTAGAGCCAACAATGAATGACATCAATAAGCGTAAAGCTATGGAAACCAATGTATGGAAGTTTACCAGCAACATGGGGGTCCAGATCTGCATCATCTGCGTTGGCTGAAGCACAAGAGACCCTTGGAAACCGAAATACTCCAGCATTGTTCGGTAAATCACCTGCATCAACGTTGGGAAGCGAAAACCTACGCACAACCCGTATCGCATCCCCAACAATGTAGACCTTAAACAAGACACCACCTACAAACGAGAAAACCAAGTTAATCTGGGATTGATTGGGAATAGTGAATAGAAACAGAGGGGGGAAAATAACTCAA
Source organism: Oryza meridionalis (assembly GCA_000338895.3). Lineage (NCBI taxonomy): Eukaryota > Viridiplantae > Streptophyta > Magnoliopsida > Poales > Poaceae > Oryza > Oryza meridionalis. Next base: position 33,821,681 of record CM002526.2, on the reverse strand, counting down.
AGAAATTTACCATGGTTTACAAATTCCTGAAGAACAAGTGGAGGCTCAAGCTTCGTCAAGGAGATTGGATCATAAGCAAGAGATAACTCATGGGATTTTGCCACCAGAGGCTTTGCCACTGCATATAATATATGTAGTTAACAAATGGACAACAATAACAGCTAGGAACCCCAAAACATAATTCAGCAAATGTAATTAGTTGAACATAGTACCCGCAGATTTTATTAAACTCTATGTCAACTGGCATGTGTTAACTTTCAAATAATCGCCATTTCCCATTTTTATACAATGGAGATGTTGATGACTCTATCTCATCCAGAACCAAGTGCCAGCGTTGTACCACGTACATAAGATTCTAGTAAGACCTTTAAATGAGAATACACAAGCAGAACAATGGAAACTTTGTTACACACAGACCTTAATCTTCCTTCCTCACTATGTTCAAATTATTTGAAGATTTTTGTTGAATCTTCCTAGTTTTGTTTATATAGTTCACCATACAGATTTCCATTGTATATAATATGATGATCTCTCACCAGCTTCCTACCCATCTGATATACATACTACATAAACCAGATAACAAATGGAAGCAAAATGATGGTAGAAGTTACAAACTTGCTCCAGCATGTTCAAGAATCTAGGAAGGAAAGAGAGAAGAAACATACATATTCATCAGCGAGTTATGGTTATGGTGAGATTTTCTTTTGAAGTAAGCATAGTCCCGCATCATGCTGAGTGAGAGACCATACCACTTATGATGACTACAAAAAAATGATTGCAACTAACTATAATGTTTTGCTCCTATCTGCATAGAACGTCAAATTGTAACTTAAAAATGTAAAGCTGTTAAATACAACTCAGGAACAAACCGATAATTATTATGAGCATGTGTAAGAGGAAACAATAATTGTGAATCAACAGATAAGCAAACTCACCTAATGGAAGAGATAGACCAGCCCTCATAACAGCAGCTGGTATTGATGATGGATCTGTATTAACAAACAGCTGCTTAGGAACACCGACTCTACCTGCAAAAAGCAACTGCACCATAATGAGGAAATCAGCCTTTGGGATGGTTCTAAGAACCGAATTCTCCATATCAAGTCTCCCAAACAATGGAGGAAATCTGAGATGGAAACAAATAACAAGGTTTAATATATTTAAATGTGTAAAGACATGAAGTCTAACAATTAGAACAATGTCTGCTACTGGAAAAAATGTTATATACATAATACTACTCCAATCCAAAGGGCCCAGCAGTGAGAACTATGCCAGTTCATGTAACAAAAGAATTAAAAGGTACTAGTCCACCAATGAAACAAAAAAACAGAAGAGAAATCAATGCTTTATACTACAGATGGCAGTCACATAGAACATCAAATGCTTCATCCATACCTAGTTAGACAAACATGTAAAGACTCCATATGAGACTATTCCCAAGTTAACTTTATTTTTAACCAGTAGAGCCAAACAAACTGTTGCATTCTCATAGCAAAGGTAGTCTACCCCCTTCTTTTTATGGTATGTTTCTAATCAAGGAAAAACTAATGCCGGTTGCTTTGAACTTATTCTAATCATGTAAAAAAACTGCAGTTGTCCACTTAATATTGCAAATTATTTTGTTTTATATAGCATATTGTTTTCTTCCAAACCAGAACCAAGAAGCCATTTATAGAAATTACCATGACAATCTGAGAGGTCCAGTTCAGAAACCTCTTGAAGCATAGATTGACGATTGAGCAGATGTTCTATGGCACCTGGTGGGTCAAGAACAGTAACTTCTGGGTGTTCCTCCCTATATTCCTACCAAATGAGGCAGAGTCAATAAAAGATTAGTGAGGAACAGATAATATGTAAATTCCCATAAAAAGAAGTCTGACAGTGATTTTAACATGTTTTGGATTACTGACCTCCAATAATTGTTGCCACTCCCTTCCAGTCAACTGTAGAGAATACAAGGTTATCATTCAGTTTTCAATGAAATGCAAGACAAGCTAAGGAAAGCAACCTATTTTCCAAATACTTAACAGCATCCAGACATATAATACATCAAGGTATTAAATACATCGAATATTATCAAACCTTATGCAGAACAATGTCAAAAGGTCCTTGATCTGACAGTGGACGTTTTTGATCAATAGCAACAAAAAGGATCCCTTTCTTCCTGCAAATATGTTTCAGAAGGCTTAGATATCGAATTGCCGATAATACAGATAAACATGCAAAATATAGGCCACAAACAAAACATAAAATAAGTAGGTCTGCGACAGCTGCAAATAGGAGAAATTGGCAGCTAGTCAACATATAGCTTCAACATCTCATTGACAACATGCTATTCATAATTCAAATCAATTTAAGATCATTTTTCCTATCTGCAATAGTTGCATGCTATTAAGTTCTCAACCTCTTGAAGTCTTGTTTTCAAGGTTCCATACAATTTTAATAGGGATAAGAGCTTGAAATAAATGTCTACAAAGTATAAGGAGAAGTAGATGAAACTGATAAACCTCATCTAAGTAGATCATGTAGGTGGACATTGCAGGGCATTTGTTTCTATATAAAAAAGAATGAACAATTTGAGTACGAACACATCCTTCTTCCTTAATGCAAAGATAGGCAGTCCTGCATATTCTCTAAAAAAAGAATATGGACATATTCAAACTTCCAATTCATTGTTTAGCTAAAAAGAACAGATAATGGACACAGGCACACACAACATATGTTCAAACAATTGCAAGGTACCCTTGTGCAAACTAGAGACTTGGCATGCACATGGTGGGAGAATGGGGCAAATCCAAATTTCCTGGTGACTATAGGGGTACAAGGAACTAAGGGTAGGTTGTTCTTAATCCATGCCTTGTATGGAAATGTCACGACATAAAGACAATAGTAATCACCAGGTGGCATCAAAGATAAAAATCTAATCAGGTAATAAAGGAATAGCTTTAATCAAGCACCATCTTTCTCAGACTGGATGGAGATATGGTACTTGATTTGCAAGATGCATATGGACCGCATCAAGCACAAAAGACAATGCAAATGTTTATTGTGTGGGTCCTAAATTATTCCACAATCTTATCGTGCCTGCCAGGCCGTCATTCCAGGCCCTGTCCTAGTCCTAGTGATGCGTGTGCAAAAATGTATTCTGAAACTGTAAGGTGAAACTCCAGACATAAACAAAAATTGCATCCAGAAGATTACACAAATTGTAGGTAAAAAAAAAATTTGCATTGCCATAATATAATCGTCCATGTAAAATTGATGGACTAACGGATCTCTATGTACACTCGATCCCAAAGCATGGTCCCACAGTCAATCATGAAAGCAGTCAAACAAAACACACAAGTACATAATCATGCACAGCAAGGTTTTGAGAAATTTCAAGATAAAGAATGTGCATGTTACTTCTACACTTGCAGGATAAGTTCAGGAATATGACTAAATTACTAGATAAGTTAAGAGAGGGTTCCTATCGGGAGCGAATATAATACTACCACACAGTAGGGAATGCATCGATGTCACTTTCTTATCCCAAAAGAAAATAGGTGCAATACAAAGGTGTGCTTGAATGATATGGACCTGCTATTATTTAAGTAATTAAGTGCAGGGGGTGATTCTAGAAAACTAAGCAACTCCAATTCCTTCCCTTCCATTGAATATATATGTTCTATGATTCTCTAAAAATTGCTCGATCGTTATTGGAAACGTTGGCAACAACGCCTCCCACCTTCACACGAGAAATGATGGATCAGATCATATCACAAGGAGATATTCAGTCAGACGTTCCAATGCCGAAAAGGCCACACCTTTCACCATCTTTTGCACTATCTAATTTTCGCAAAGAAAAACCCCCACCTTTTCTCCCACTTTTAAGGCCTTTTAAAACCGCAAAGTGACACCCATTTTTAATTTGGCACAACACCCATGCTAATCTTTAGCTCACAGACAATAGTGCAGAAACAGTGGAAAGTAAATGAGTCATTTTCATCACTAACTAGAGGAGGGAAAAAAAAAAGAGAGGGGGGCAATATGTGTCAGAATCTACTCAAGTCAAGCACAGCACAGAGGTCAATGAACGAGGTATCAGCGACAGCGAACGAACTATTTACTACTACACTCGGCAAACCTCTCCTCTTCCTCCTCACGGTACAGCCAGCGAGAAGGATCCAGAATCAGCTCTGATCTCTCGAATCCAAAGGGGAAAAAAATGGAGAGGATTCCATCCAATTCAAAGTTTCCAACAAACAAACAAACAGAAAGGACAGCCACACCAAACGCTTCCTCCCTCCCTCCCCCAATGCACCCGCGCACACACAAAAATATCCCAAACAAGAAGCGCCTCTTTCCCACCCAAATTCCTCCTCCTCCTCCTCCTCATCATCATTTTCATCCCAGGACGGAAACGTGAAGCGAACAAATCTGCTAGTACCTACCTGGCGAGTCCGCGGAGCTTGGGCTGGAGGAAGCTCTTGGCCTTCTTCGACGTCAGCGCGTACCCCACCACCAGCTCCCTCGCCACCACCGCCGCCGCCGCCGCGGCGGGTGGCGCCTGCGCCACCTCCTCCTCATTATCCACCACCGCCACCGCCACCGCCACCTCCGCCGCCTCCCCCGCCTCCACTTCTCCACCCCCCACGCGCCCACCCGACACCATCTCCCCACCCCACCACCAACAAACACCCAGACCCAAGCCCGCCGATCGACGGGCGAGATCGGAATGCGGAGCTCGAAGCCCTAGCGACTCCTCCCCACGCGAGCGAGCGAGCGAGCGAGCGGCGAGGCGAGAGAGAGAGAGGGAGAGAGAGAGACAGGTGGCGCGCGTGAGGGCGCCGTGTGGAGGAGAGCGAGAGGGAGGAAGCCGGAGATGGGGAGCGCCTGCATATTTGTAGGCGGAGGGAGAGAGATCTGCCCCCACAAAATTACGGTTTTGCCCCTGGCAGTGTTTTCTCCTCTTCTGGTTCCCTGCACACACATGCAGGGCTATTTTATTTACCCAGACCTATTTTATTTACCTGGTCTAAAAATACGTATTTTCAACTCTGGTTTTTGGTTGGGTGACCTATTCTGGTGCCTAAGGTTTTCCTTAAAAAAATGAAGTGGTTTTTTATGAGCTTAATATTATGCGAAAGGTATGAAAAAGTATTAGCTGAGCAGACGATGTTAGATTCTCCTTATACTTGTAAAATTATGGACATAAATGGATCGCGGGAAAATATCATTTGAATACTATTCTGGTTGATGATTGGGCGATATTGGATAGTCCTCTCCGCACGGAGCCAAATCCTATACGGTCGGAGGTATAAATGGACTTTGAATGCCTCCAAGCGACATCAGAGGTCAAGAAACACGTGCACTTGTCTAGTGGAACGCGGTTTCCTCCTAGGGACTAGGATGAATTTTCATTGGTGGATGTAGCGGGATGACGGACACGCGACCATTCAACCCGAGTTTGGATCCTAGGTGAAAAGGCCAACTTATTTCTTTCTTAAAACTGTTTTCTACGTCGCGACTATCGCACCGGTGCACATTTTCAATATACTTTTTATACACGCGCTTTCTAGCGATTCGCTAAATTAATCTATAAGTTGAGCCAGTGTAGAATAGAGACATCATCATTGGGAAAAAAAAAAGCATGTTCAATTTCCAATACATTTTGATATTTATTGTCCAACCCAATATCATAAGTGCAGAATTAATCGATTATAAGAGCTCTATATTTACCTAACCAATATCATCGTGTTTAGTTTTTGTACAGTGTAATCTCTACTCATCTATTCACATGTTGGTGCAAGCTAAGCTCATCAAGCGCGTGATCCGCACTGCCAAAATGCGTGGCGTCTTGGGTTTTACCGGCAGAATGCAGCTCAGGCTGCGGTGTCATTCCCGGCTTGCGTGCACGGCGTAGCGTACAGATTGAGAAGAGATCGACGAGTGCGTGCGTGCTCGGTGCCCTCCTGTGGTGGAATTCAGACGGCAACACAAACACTTCTTTGGTTCTTCCCCTTTTCTTTTCTTTTCTTTTCTTTTAGTATGGCTAGAGACAATTTAGTTCTGTTTAGCTGTGTGTACCGTTGTGTATTAGCTAACGTGCAGTAAAAGAGTGGTAATAAATAAATAAAGTGAAGCATGAGTCCAAAATTTGGGCCTTTTTTTTACCTTTTCGAGAGCGTCCAAACTTTTGAAAGCTTTCCTTTTTAGAAGATGCAAATAAAAAGTTGTGCTTTTTCCGGATGGCTGTCTCTTCATGCGTCCCGGGATTGTGAAATTAGCTGGAGGATTTGTTTGGCATTTCTTTTTTCCAAACTAGAATTGTCTAGTAGCTCGATATGACGTATTTAGCCTCAGGAAAATATAATGGAGCGCTAGTAACGTGCTTTGTAAATGAAAAACCACGGTTATTTTATTAAGCTTAAGCCATGCATGTTTCTTTTTTTAATTATATAGTCCAAAAATGATTTAGCGTTTTTGAAGTTTGGTATTTTAAGAATATTATAAATAGTATGTTTTAAGGTGTATTCGTAGCAACCACGTAAACCTCTAAAACTAATTGCAATGCAAATTTGTAAAACTCAAAATCAGTTTCACAACATAATCAAAATGGGTATCATGCATTTGAAAGCTGTCATTGCAATTTGCACGAAGGAGCACTGTGTGAATTTCGCTCTTTGGAAAGGACCATTTTAATTTGAACAATAATGTTTTTAGCGACTTTTAAACGGTCCTAACTCAAGAGATTATTAATGGTCCTTTCACAGAGAGAAAGAGATGATATTGTTGCATATAAATTGGAATAATACACTAAATATTTAACACTTTAGCTCTTTTGGAAAACTCATTTTATAAATAAACACCATAAAAAACTATAGAAAAAAATAGACCCCTACCTCAACACCAAGCCCTAGGACACTGAGGCCCAACCTGTCGATGAGGCCCAACCTGTCGATGGCAAAAATATTGGCGCTAAACCCACAAGGTCAGTTTAGTCAGTCGTATAATACTAAAAAGAATTATTGAATTTTGTAGTACAAGCATGAGCATAAGTTGACTCCACAGTCCATACTTGATAGTACTCCATACTGATCAATTGTCAACATAGAGATGGCAGAGATTGATTATAAAATGTTGAGTAAATTTTAAATCCAAGTCTTCATATGGTCCAATTTATAATAATTTGATACTCTGAAACTCCGAATTGATGTCCACATTGTTGGAATATTCTTTTGGGTTGCCTTCCGATCAGTGCATCTGTATCAGCTGCACAGTTCGTTATGTGGCACTGGCACACACAACGAGACACTCCGGCCGGTGTGGAAGAAGCCGTGGAAAAATGGGAAGGAAGCTACCATGGAATATTCTAGAAGCATGGGCAACGCTTCTTCTATTCCTTCCCTTCTTGGTTCTGCCTCTCCAAGTTGACCATAATATAATGGCGGCAATTTCCAATCTTGTCTCGTGTATACAAAGCAAAATTGAAGAACCAGTTCCGTTTGATGACAAATTGTAGGGTAATGAATAACGCTACCAATCTTCTCTTCTATCAATACTGAAGTTTTGGCGCTACCAAGATTTTACTACACCTTCGTTACAGAATATAAGAATTTATAGAGTTAGATATGGATATTAATAAGAGCAATTTTACAGTCTTAGAGGAGGTACCATCAGGTACCAAAAAATTAGTGTAAAATTTGGTCACTCATAGTACATATATACTAAGAGGTACCAAATTTACAATAGAAAAAGTTGTACTTAAATGAGTATATGATTCGTTGAAAAGTGAAGGTAAGTAAAGAAATTGAATAATGAAGAGTTGTAATTGGTTAGGAAGAAAATATTGATGAAGAAGTTGTTATCTTTTATGATAAATTCTGAAGATTAGAAATTGTTATATTTTGCGACGGAGGAAGCAGTAGAATAACATCCAAACCAACACTGAACTATCCTACAATCTACTACAACAATCTGAAGGTGTTTGGCATGCTAGGTCAGATCCCTGCCTACAATTCATCTGTCCCTATCTACTTGTGTCCTCTGTCTCCAACTCTCCAAATGGGGATAAAAGTGTCAAAGCATTCTTCCCACAGTCACTACTCACTACTGTGAGTTATCCTTTTGTGATGTGGATGTGACACGAGTGGCTGAGTGCCCTTTTCATCACCACATGGAATTGGAGCACTTCAGTTTCAGAGGTTCCCAGTTTAATACTTCTATATATCACCAGGAAGACCAGTATTTGGTAACTAGTTGTAGGAGCAATCAAAGAAAATTCAGTCAAACCCTGCAACTTAAGATAAAAATGCTATTGTCTGAAAAAAAATGCTGTTACCTTCTTGATTCAAGCAAAAATGGTGAAGATTTACAGCGGTTTTGATCGGCAGAAGAAGAGAATATAAGTGCACAAGTGGATAGGAAAAAATGTCTGAAGTTGAGAGAGATGGCGAGTTATCTCAAAGAACTGGACAGTAGAGGGATACACACTACACCATTTCACAATCAGATAAAGGAAGAGCTTTTGGATCCACCAAAATGTTATCTTAGCTTTTTAGTCACGCGTGGAGATGAATTGGAAAAAAGAAGAAGAAAGAAACGCAGACTGCTGTATCTGATAATGCTCCCTTCAGTTACTCACAAGTTGTTTATGATGATAATCTCTTCAGATAACCCTTCGAGAGAGATAATATATTGCCAAAGCTTTGAAGCACATGAGTTCATGAGATTATGAAATGGCAATTGCTGCATGTGCAGATAAAGGATTGAGCTGGAAAGATCAGGAGCTGTGCGACAAATATCTCTCACTGGGGCACTGGGCAGACACACATCAAGCCCACAGAAGAAGCACAGAATAGCTATCCATCCATCCATGCTATGTCCAACAGTTGAAATGAGTTATCAAACACGTTTTTATGTCAAGAACCGGCTTCAATTCACACATTTTTTGCTCAGTTCAGAAAAATTCAGCATAATTCAGCTCCACAAGTCCACGTAATTGGATCAAATGAACAGAAATGGAGTAACGGGGCGATTCCATGATCGTGTGCCTGAGCAAAAATAAATAAATAAAAATAAATACAGTTAAAAGTAGCCGTCTACAATCTCGATCCCTTTCACAACGCAAACACCACCACAAACTTATTCGTCTAGCATTTTCACAATAATTCCACGTGATGCTCGCATAGGCCGCAAAATGAAACCGCGACATCGAGATATTTTTTCCTGCCCAAAAATTCAGGATCTGGAGAAGATATTCATGCTTGGAAATTAAAGGAGACAGCGAAATGATCCCTCTGCTGCTCGTGGTCGCTCTCGTTCATTGTCATGAAACCACACGAATTAAGAATTTCAGAAAGTAAGCAACTCGTTGGAATTCAGGCACATGATTCCTCACCTCAGGACGCAAGAGACAGAGAGAGAGAGAGAGAGCGATAGAACCGAGCGCGAGGTCAATGGATATGGCTGAGCTTGAGCTCCCATTTGAGGTGTGGGGATCTCCTTCCATGCGGACAAGAAATGAAACGAGGAGAATTATCCGACCTCATATTTTCGTTTATATTTATGCTTATTAGTTAAAATTTAAATTTTCAACTTTAAAATTAGAGTTGATTTTGAAGGTTTTTCATTGTAGTTTATTTTTCAGCCTTTATTTTTAAATCGTTAAAAACATGTATATAAAAGTTTTATTCATGAATATACCGTTTGGCTTATTCGATGGGGCTGATCGATTATCCCCGACAGCGATAGCAACAGAGAGAAAAGGAAGTGCCTGAATTCGAGTCGAGAAGAGGAGTAACTGCGGCTGTGTTTGGATTTCAGCCAAACTCAACCCAGCCAAGAAGATTGGCACCGCCAAAATATCGCTACTCGTTTGTTTGGGTTGTAACCAAAAGTTTGGCATGCCAAATTGTTTGGCTTAGATCACTGTCAAAATCAAACTTTCCATAATTTGTGAATGTCAAAATTTGACAAGTTGTAGTGTTATAAAATTTTGGTAGAATTTACATGGTAATTACGCTGTAAATTTTAAATCTTAAACTGTAATTATATTGTAAGTTATAATACATTGTGTTTTTTTAATATACAATGTATAAAATAATTAGGATTAAAAGTAATTAATCACCTACTTAAAAGAGGATATAGGAGAGATAAAATCATACTTGCATATAGGAGAGAGAATACAATTAATGGATTTAAAATGGCACCAATCTGGACCCTCAGTTGAATGTCGGAATGCGACCTTGACATCGTCGCCAATTCTTGTCAATTTTTTTTGACAATGACCAATTCTTTGCCATGCCAAAAAATTGGCAAGAGAATGGTAAATGAACCAAACACTTCGTTCGTTGGCGTGGCAAACTGCCGATCAGTCCAGGCGAAGGCAAAAGAAGCCTTTGCGTACTGCACTTCGATTCCAAATGAAGTTCACTCGGGTTTTTTTTTTTTTTTTTTTTTTTTGAAACGAGTTCACTCGGGTTAACAAGACATCAAAGTACAATATTGCCTGCTGCAGAAATCTGATGAATAGGCTAGTTATGGTGACTGTAAGTTGTAAGTGCAGCAAACCGCCGACGCGATGCAGACTTGACTATTTGAGGGGTACACGTTAACATGCCACTCACCTGGAACGCACAATGGCCACTAGGTGCGGCCGTAGTGTGGATTGCAAAGAGAGAGACAGAGAGCTAATCACGTAAACACAGCAGATAGCAGAGATGTTGATTAGGCATGACCGCATGAGCTGCATCTCTAAAGCGCAAAACAGTATAAAAGCCAATCCAATAAACTACATTTAGCGAGGTGCTATACTAATGCACTAATAACGAAGTATTCTTTTCTTAAGATCGGAGCCAGAAATGGGTTCTCAGCAGGAGCAGCGCGTAAACCTTGAGACATGCTAAGTTCCACAGTCGAGAGTAAACCGTAATCAACACAAGAAACAAACATAAAATTGAACAAACGCGCATATTATAAGTGACGAAGCGGTCTCACATAACACAGGGCACACAGGTTACAACAACGAAGGTTGTAAGCCCATTAAGCCCCAGACATCAGATCACCACAAGCAAATGTCCCGAACACACACACGCACACGGCAACAGGATAACTCCACACTGGCAGATCATGGGATAGCAGCAGTTATCAATCAGGCCTTGACACACAGAACATCAAGCCCCCAGACGACGACTCCTCTAGTACTCGTCACCATCATCGCCATCCTCATTCTCGTCGGACTCAGCGCCAACCTCCTCGTAATCCTTCTCCAACGCGGCGAGATCCTCGCGGGCCTCAGAGAACTCACCCTCCTCCATGCCCTCACCCACGTACCAGTGGACGAAGGCGCGCTTGGAGTACATGAGGTCGAACTTGTGGTCGATGCGGGAGAACACCTCCACGACGCTGGTGGAGTTGGAGATCATGCACACGGCCCTCTGCACCTTGGCGAGGTCGCCGCTGGGGACGACGCTGGGCGGCTGGTAGTTGATGCCGCACTTGAACCCCGTCGGGCACCAGTCCACGAACTGGATGGTGCGCTTGGTCTTGATGGTGGCGACGGCGGCGTTCACGTCCTTGGGCACGACATCACCGCGGTACATGAGGCAGCAGGCCATGTACTTGCCGTGGCGGGGGTCGCACTTGGCCATCATGGAGGATGGCTCGAAGGCGCTGTTGGTGATCTCGGCAACGGAGAGCTGCTCATGGTAGGCCTTCTCGGCAGAGATCACCGGAGCGTAGGACGAAAGCATGAAGTGGATCCTCGGGTAGGGCACAAGGTTGGTCTGGAACTCATTGACATCCACATTCAGAGCACCATCAAACCTCAGGGAGGCGGTCAGGGATGAGATAACCTGCACATTAGCACAAGCACACAAGTTGGTTAGAGAACAGCACAAACAAGAAATGACAGTGAATTAACATAGCAGAGAATACACATCATTGCAAGGATACCAGACAATACCTGAGACACAAGCCTGTTGAGGTTTGTGTAGGTTGGGCGCTCAATGTCAAGGGAGCGGCGGCAGATGTCATAGATGGCCTCATTATCAAGCAGAACAGCAACATCAGTGTGCTCAAGGAGGGAGTGGGTGGAGAGGACACTGTTGTATGGCTCAACCACAGAGGTGGAGACCTGAGGGGATGGGTACACAGTGAACCCGAGCTTGGACTTCTTGCCATAGTCAACAGAAAGGCGCTCCAGGAGAAGGGAACCAAGACCAGAGCCCGTTCCACCTCCGACAGCGTTGAACACGAGGAAACCTTGGAGACCAGTGCAGTTGTCAGCAAGCTTCCTGATGCGGTCAAGGCACAGATCAACAATCTCCTTGCCAACTGTAAAGATTTAGCACCCCCAAGTTAGTCATGTAATTAGCCACATAAACCAAAAAAAAATAGCATCAGGGTAGTAAGAATGGCACTCACTGGTGTAGTGACCACGGGCAAAGTTGTTAGCTGCATCCTCCTTGCCATTGATGAGCTGCTCAGGGTGGAAGAGCTGGCGGTAGCAACCAGTCCTCACCTCATCAATCACAGTAGGCTCAAGATCAACAAATACAGCACGGGGAACATGCTTCCCAGCACCAGTCTCACTGAAGAAGGTGTTGAAAGCATCATCACCTCCACCAACGGTCCTGTCACTGGGCATCTGTCCATCGGCCTGAAAGGACAAAATACATGTTAGCGCCTTAGTGGTACATGACTATTCAGTACAGCAAGTTAACACAATTCAAAAGACCGATCCATAAACAACTAGTCCTTAATTTAAAATTTGTGTTCGTAAATAGACAGCACTACAGATAATACGATTCCCAATAATTGAACAATTGTACTTTATTTTGTTGTTACTACAACAACCGAAGATACAAGATCGTTTCAAAACTACCATACACGCGTGGAGTATTTGTTCCACAGATCTAGAACAAACAGATCTGACGAGCAGCGTCACCAAACACTAAGACATGTATTTGTACTAGGTGTGTGACGTGTACAAACATAACCACCAGATCTAGACTTAGAACGCGGCGTGCTTTGGAAATGTTGAGCAGATCCAAATACATGGGTAACAAATGAATATATTCATATGAGATGGCTGTAAAAGATCATGATCTATTATACCAACTGGAGGGGATCTCAGCATGTATCATCCTATGCATCTAGAATCATAGCATTTCGATGTCACACAAACGATTTTGAAACATACATTGCTCAGGGTTGATCTACCACTAGAACATGTTCATGACAGAAACGACCATGATTTCCACATCAAACAGCATCCCGCGGTCAGATCCAGTGTTTAGAACTATCATTCCAGCAAAATTCACAAAATAAAACCTCCAATTCGCCTACATATATCCATTCCACGCATCCTAGAACCAGATCCACCATACCAGTATACATAAACATTTCATCAGATCCACTACCTACGACAGAGAAAACGCAGATCCAGACAACCAGATCCACCGACAAATCAACACAGCCCCCACATCCAACAACCGCGAATCCACCCAGATCTGACCCAGAAGCAGGCACGAAGAACAAGGGGGGTGAGGGCAGATCCGTACCTGGATGCCATGCTCGAGGCAGTAGAGCTCCCAGCACGCGTTCCCGACCTGGATACCGGCCTGGCCGATGTGGATCGAGATGCACTCCCTCATGGCGGCGGATCGGGTTGATGCTGCGACGGCGGCGGAGAAGGGAGAGAGGGGAGAGGAGAGGAGGAAAAGCGCGGAGGCGCGGAGAGAGGCGAGTACGAAGACGCCTTTCTCTGCGTTGTCTCGGCTTAGGGTTTCCGATCCCCGCACTCCGCCCGTTTTATAGGGCCAGACAGCCTGGACCTCGCAGGAGTGGAAGCGAAGGGATGGGGGAGTTTTTCGTTTTAACCCCTTTGATTTCTTCAAAATTCACTCTCATCTCACATCGTGCCTGCAACGGTCGGGTGGTTGGATCATATCGTGAATATTTAATAAGTTAGGGGTCTGTATGATAATATCCAGCGCAAGGAGGCCATTTCCGTTTGCACTCGGTTGAAGTCCCTACCCGCCTCTCGTTAGTCTCACTGACAGGTGGGTCCAGAGGCTTCCTTCGAGTGCGGTTAGCGAGTGTACGCGTCGCTCCAAGAAAAAGCAGTAGGTGACCTGGCCACCTCGTTGTAGGTGCGACCGATGCAGACGTCTCGCTTGCTGGTGGGCCCACGTGACAGCTGGGTCCCACATATCGGTGGGTGCGATGAGTTGTTCGGTGTGTAGGAGTAGATTGGATCCCAACGGGTGGTTGCGTCGTCGGCGGCCCGTGCCGATTTTATTTTCGATTTTTGAAATGCGAGAGCGGGAGAACGGCACCGTTGGCTTGGCTGTGGATGCCGTTAGCTGCACCGGACTATTCCGCCCAGTTCCTTTTTGGCCCAACTTGAAACAGCGTGGAGCACAAGACGGGGGAGCCCATTTAGGACTGTAATCTCAGCCCTGTAGAAAGTCCGTGTCGTCGCGATGAACCAGAAAGCCCACGGGCCTTGGAGGCGTTCTCTGTTGGGAATAAGTTCACCCGATGTCCCTCAACTTTAAGTCGAGTTTGTTTTACATCCCAAATCCCCAATACCAAAAATATTTAGATACAAAGAAGGTTTGATATAAAGTGGCACGTGGTGAATGGCATCGTTTGAAAAATCTTCAGATCGAGCGGGCTTCACAAGTCGTAAGTGCAAGTGCCAAAATTTGTGAAGAAAATTAGGAAACAATACATATAGTGCTGAAATACACGAGGTACGTACGCATGCATATATGTGTACTTGGTTGGCTAGTTGACACGGTCAACATGGGCTGGGCTTGGCTGGTTTGTGTGGGCTTGGTGATGCAGCAACTGCGGGAAAAAGTACACCGAATATATGACACCTCTTAACTTATAAAACCGTTCGCTTTACACTCTTCGATGGTTTTGATCCCGATTTTATCCGATATGGCGGGTGAGTCAGCGTGGGCCCCACATGTCAGGATGCCACGTCATCAGGCTCTCTTTCCCCTCCTCTCCCTTCCTCCTATCTCTCTCTCTCACTCATCTCCTTGGGCAGGCCGGCCGGCGGTGGTGGCAGACTACGTGCCTCGCCGATGAGCTTTGCAGGCCGCGCTTCCCCATGCCCAACAACAGCAACGGCGAGAGGAAGTTGCCGAGCAGCCCAAGCCCTCCTTGATGGCATGAAAATGTTGTAGCCAAGCGTTTGGCAAAGATTTCTATGGGGCCAATAATTGAGGAAAAATAGGGTCTATACTGCTATGGGATCAAGTTTGCACGGTTTTGAATAATCGAGGGGCAAAGATTTCTGGTATTGGGGATTAGGGATGTCAAACAAACGACGTAAAGTTGAGGGATAACAGGTGAACTTATTCCTTCTCTGTTGCGTTGGACTCGTGGAGGGACCACAAGTGAACTTTTTCCATTATTATACTATACAATGTAGATGAGCCCATGTCGGGCCGAACGAGCATGGACCCATGTGAGGCTGCGATCCCCATGGGCCATGGCCAGAAGGACAGATAGTAGTGCAAGGGCCCATCTGATGGTGCGCGTGATTGCGAGCCCTGCCATTTTCTTCTTCTTACTACCTGTTTTGCAGGCTGCAGCACCAGTGTTCTTGACAGAAGAGGAGAAAATTTTTCAGCAGCTTAATTGCCTACCCCTGTAAAATTCTTTCATCAATCGATTGGTAGCTAAATACAGTACTAGTACAATTGGAGTAACAATTACCGGCAATATGAAGCATCATAGCCGTCTCTTTTCATTTATCTTCTGGGCGTTCTCATTGTCTTTTTTTGCAGAGTTTCCAGAAGGATGACACTTACAAGTCGATAAACCGTCTAGAATTTCTTGCAGAGAATTCCATTTTTCCTACTATGATTGTCAGCAAGGAAATTTATGTTGCTAACCGGCCATATAATTTGGGGGGGTTGCCATTGGTTGAGCAGCTAATTTCTAGGGGACAAACATCACTGTCTATGATGGGGTTTTGAGAGCGACTGTTTGCTATAATCTAATGCAACAAATCGCTGGGCAAGCTTTCAGTCAGATCTTTTCCTTGGGCATTGTCCTAAAAAAGAATTTGGATCTTGCCACTCCAATAATGCATATGAAAAATTCACACAACAGACAAATTTTCTCTGCAGAGCCAGAGCCCCCCCACTTGCTTCCATCAGTGGTTGTGTTGGAGGGTTTAAATAAATAGTAGGAGATTAGATGCTTTGGTTAACAAAATCGAAGTCTTTGTTACCACCAGAGCAAGGTAGGCATTAGTTGACTAATGACCAGATGAGGGGAGAGACCTCCTTAGTTGTCAAGCCACTTAGTTGTGCTGTGACACAGCAATAATAAAAAAGATTGTATAGTAGAAGTATCCTTCCCAGCTAGCTGGGAATTGTGAAGAGTTCACATGGGAATGGCATCATATTGTCATGCTCAAGGTTGAATTCTTAAGTTCCCAACAAAATAGTTGGGAGAACAAGAAGATCAATTATAGGTGGGAAGAGCAAAACTAGAACAATAATAGTATGAGAGTTTCTTCAGAAGTGAACATAGAATCGCCGCCCTCCGTAATCTTATGAATTTTGTGGACAGACAAAGCATAAACTATATATTATTCTAATCCAGATATGTCTGATTTGTTTATATTCATCTAATACTTCGTATGATTTGTTTGTGATTCCAGTTCACCAATAATTATTTCCGTGCATATTTTAGGTAATGGAAACGGGTTACATCTCCGTCCTCTGATTTCTTCCGGGCACATATTTGTCAGTACCAATAAAGGACTTATCTTGTGTTGGCTGAAAGAGATAAAATGCAACCATAGGGAGCCATAAAATTAACAACAAGCACATTTATTTATTTTTATACTTGTGTAAACAAGAGGGAACAACTACATCTTGATCCTGTTACAACAAAACCCACAAAGGAGACTACAAGCAAAGGGTGCAATCAAGCTGGGGCCAGCTTGTATGACCCTAAAAAAGAGAAGAGAGACACACACCCTACACTACTTCTGAATCAAGAGCTTGCAAAAGTCCACCTCAGAGCTGAAAAAAGGAAGGCACCATTTTCTCCACAATTGAAGCCTTTTGGGTTTGGGAACACTGTGTGATAGGATAGTGTATGAGATGCCAGCAAAGGTTGGTATTTGGGTTTGAAAAACCTCAATCCTCTCATAGAAAAACAGGGTGAAATCAAAGGGCAACATTGCAGAAGGGGAGAAATGAAAATAAGGTTTTTTTGAAAAAGTCAAACTCCCCTTGATAAACAGGCCCTAGAAAAAGACAGGTCTCTTTTTTACATTTCTACCCTCTCCCAAGAACATGGAGTGACTAGCTCAATCCATGCAAAAAAAGTGATGGGAGAGAAAATAGAAGACTTGTAGGTGGATATTTAGGTAATCTGCAAATTCTCTGCACCCATGCAGCAAAAACAGGTGGTTAATGGCTAAATCCTTGAGGGGGGTGCTCTGTGGTGGATTGCAAGCAAACTCTCTTCAGAAGCAGAAGCAGGGAAAGGACCTAATTAGAACCATCAGCCTCAAATTTCTCTCAAGGCTAATGATAAAAAGTAGTAGGAAGATTAAAAACCAAAGATTTGATCTAGATTAGACTTGATCAGGAAAGCAAGTCCTTCACAGGGATAACTTGAATGCTTGACTTAGCTTCTTGACGATATCTTTGACTGATAATGAGAAGTTCTCTCCAGCCTGCAAGAACAACATCACCATTCCTTTTTAATCCATGTAGCGTAAAAGGTGATTAATTTGGGGGTTAAAATAAATTCGAGGAGATTGGGAGCTTACGGTGGCCATGATGGTGATGTCGAGGGAGGAGGAGGTGAAGGGGAGCACATTGGTGTTCATGATGGTGAGGCCGATGGTCTCGACCTCGGAGAGGGCGGTGATGAGGGCGCCCTTGCGGTTCTCGCAGTGGATCTTGACGAGCACGGTGCGCTCCGACACGCGGGCCTCGATCTCCGGCAGCCCGGCGGTGGCCTCGCTGCCGTCGAAGTTCTCGTCGCAGGACGAGCCATCGTCGTCGTCGGCGGACAGCTGGGACTTCTTCACCAGCACCGCCGCCTCCACCGGCCGCCGCCGCGCCTCCTCCTCCAGCCCCTTCACCTGGTCCTGCAGCTGCTTCACGTACTTGATCGCGTCGCCCAGCACCGACGCCTTGTCCATCTGCATCGGCAAATCAAGGTTCGTCAATCGTCGGAGCTTTGCTAGGTCAGGAAATAGGAAGAGGAAGCCATGCACGCAAGGTGTTTGGATGTGTGCCTGCCTACCTTCTTGAGGCCAGGGACGATCTTGGAGAGGGCGATGAAGCGCTGGCTGAGCTTCTCGCGGCGCTTACGCTCGGCGAGGATGTGTTCCTGGTTCTGGGAGGCAGGCCGGGAGGCGGCGGCGGCGGCGGTGGTGGGGGCCTTGGCGACGTCGGCGGCGACCATGGCGTCGTAGCTCCGCTTGACCGGGCGCGCCTGGGAGAAGGGCGCGGCGGCGGCGTCCAGCTCCTGCTTGGGCTTCAAGGCCGCGGCGGAGGCGCCGCCGTAGTACGGGGCGCTCTGCGCCTGCCCCGCGCTGGCGAACGCCGCGGCGGCGGCGGCGTCGGCGTGGCCGCCGAAGGAGAGGATGGTCGGCGAGGAGGAGTCCGCCGGGGAGCCCTGCTCCGTGATGCACGAGTCCCAGCTGGTGTTCACCTTCGCCGCCTTCCGCGGCCGGTGCTCCCCCGCCGCCGCCGCCGCGCCGTACTGCTGCTGCTGCTGCACCATCGCCGCCGCCGCCGCCGCGTCCACCTCGCCGGCCTGCCCGAACGCGACGGCGATCTGCTGCTCCGTGTACTGCTCCAGCAGCCCATCCGACTGCCACTGGTGAAAAAAGCTCGGCTCATCCATCACCTGCCACCAAAGAAACCATGGATCGATCCAAGATCAGCACACCACCATACTCGAATCCACAATTAACATCGAGATGACCAAAAAATTTACCATATTGGAGAACCACTGCGTCGCCATTTCTACTTCCCTTCTTCCCTCGACGATTAATTCCTCGAAACCAAAGATGGGGGTCTTGAGAGCTCAAATCACACTCCTGCTCATAAACCAAACACCCACAACACAGCAGGTCAGAGATGCCATGATCCAACAACATTTGCATTTGTATTCTGTGCTCAAAAAGAGAGTGAGATTGAGTTGTTCTTGCGATGAATGTGTGGGAGAGGAGATAGAGAGAGAGAGAGAGAGAGAGAGAGAGAGGATGAGGAGAGTGTGAGAGACCAACCTATGGAGATTGGGGGGGTTCAGGTCTCTTTCGTTTCCACCAATGGAGACTAGACAAGCTGCACCACCTTATATAACCATGGGGCTTGAGCTAATATGCCACTATTTTAAGGCCTCTTGGTTGGGTGTGAATGTGAACTGAACTAATCTCTCTCTCTCTCTCTTGCCTTGCTTCCTTTGAGCTGCTGCAGAAACTGTGCAAATGGTGGCTCAAGCTCAAGTCTTCTTTTCCCTGGTTCACTTTTGATTTAAGGTTAGGGGGGCCACAGCAAAAAAAAAAGAGAGTATAATTTATGTGGTCTCTCTCTCAAGTATTTCAATGGCTTGGTAGGCGATATTTTTAATTGTTGATATTACTTCATGATGATGTCAATGGAGATCCTCCAGAGGTTGTGAAAATTGACAGTAGTATCCTAGGTTGGTTTGTTGTTTCTCTTGTTTCTGCACAAGAAATTTGAAATAGAGGAATTTTGGCGGAAACTGGTTTGTGTGAAAAACCCGTAAAATTCCTATGGTCTAAAGGAAACACTTGTTAATTTAGTAATTTGTAGACGGTAACTAAATCTAGCAAAAGATGAACTTCTACATGAAAGAAGTGTAATATGAAGACCCACATATAGCTATTGCAATGTGGAGTTTAGAACATGTACCAATTAATGCCATAATAATAATAGGTTCACTTTGAGTGCTATAATATAAACCTTTTGCTGAATTGGAGGGGAAGAAATGAGCCAATTCAAGCATGTATAACCCTCTGATCGATAAAGTGTGCGCTTACATTTATTTTCCACACTACAGAAAACAATTGTCTCCTAAAAACAACATGCCTCATTTTTTCATGAATCTTCTAGTTTGTTTGTCAGAAGAACATATGTTCTATTACAATTTTTCCAGAGGATTCAAAGTGACTAATAAAAAAATACCAATGCACCCAAATAAGCCGTAGAAATTTATGGCATACAGATTATGGCAAACAAAACCAAACGAATTAAGCTTGGAGCATTATTATTCAGAGTTTTCAAGAAAATTAACCTTACTGTTGATAGTTTTTGATGTGGTATAATCTATGCATTCCTCTAAAACGACAGCACCGCCATTTTCTTTTCTTTACTAATTAAGCACCCATTAGAAGTGGAGCGGCACAAAAAAAATACAGTGACTAGATCATATAATGTGCAGCAAATAATTTGTGCAAACTAATGCTCTCTCTATTATTATATTTTTATCTGCAAGTGCAACCTTTTCTCCACCAGAAAGACGTACCTATTGGTGGATTATGATGATGACCTGGGCCCAACTCACATGGGACAAGTGCGTCAAGGACGTCAAATACGAGTTAAATAAACCCTAACCATTATCATTAGGCGAGCAAGCTGTATTTATGAATGATCTAGCGATAGATTAATCAAGAGATTTCTTCGAAAAGATCGTTTCAGGATTTGTTGATCTGTATTGTATTTTTTTCAGGCCCTTACAAAAAAAATTATACATTTCAAGCCCTTTCAGAGAAGTGGACCTTGCAACCATTGGTGCGTTGCGCCATTTCATGGGAAGGAGACACCAGTTGGATTAAAAAAAGAGCCATTCGATAAAGTATGATCTGGCTCCGAACTTTTGGGTAAGAGTTACATGAAGAGAGAATAACTAGCTAGTACTACCAAGTTGTGTCGAGTTGGAAATTATTAAACGAGCAATTTGCCCCGTTGGCCACTTGGCCATGTTAACTGTTAAGCGAAGGTTTAGCGCTTTATTTTGGGCACAAAGCATGCACATCCACGTGCACAAAATGTAATTACTTAACAAAATTATCACAATATTACAAATTTACTCCAGTCACAATGTCACAAAACCATATGTCTAAGCATTGTATTTATCCCGCAACACAATATTGAAGTTAAATTATCAGATAACTACATATTTAACAATGAATTATCACACCCTAAATTTTTAGAGGTTGAATCATAGAATTGTTGTCTTGATGAAATTTAATTTTGCAATAAATTGACGCTAACATATAATTTTACAATAATAAGTCTTATATATATGTAATTTTGTGATACATGGATAATATATAATTTCACGATATTATAGCTTAAATAAGTACGTTTATATTAATTATGTCAAAGTATTCATCTGGCGTTGGAACCTATGACTTCAAAATCATGGGTTTTGTGTAAGAACAAGGAGAATTTCTGCCAATTATTTTTTTCCCAAAGGGGTCAGACAACTTATTTTAATCCGCTCTACACATGCCACCTCTGTCCGTTTGTAATATGAATACAGCACTAGATCTAGCTAATTCACATATCTACATTTTCGTTAGCATTGTAAAGGAAAAGAAAAGAAAAAAAATGCATATTGCTATCTGACAGCTACACACATGAGCTCAACTTGTCAAATGGATGCTTTTTATCTGTTATACAACAGCACTCCAGATTTGCATCTAGCTAGCAGTGCATATTCATGATCGAAACACCCATACCTCCATCTATCTTCAGTTGCCAAAGAAGCTTCCCCATACCTGCCTGCATCCAAGCATAATTAATAACATATATAGTTTCAATAGATAAAAAAAGAGCATAATTTACAGATCCAACAACTTGTCTTAAATTTGCCTCAGGATAAAATTGATGGCCAAGGGGGCATATAATTTTTTTCCCATCATATTGTTAAGACTGCATGTGAGGGCTCACCTTTCTGTGAGGCCATTTCACCATGCATCCCTGCTGCCAAGATGGACCATAAGGACTGGGCTCCGGCACTTGCATTGCTTGTTTGTTCTGCTCTTCGATCTCAAGGCACTTGACAATTTGGTAAATTGTGATCACGCGTAATAAACAAATCAACCCGGACTGCCTGGCATTGCCCTGTGTGCAAGTTGAAGATGATGATAATTAATTGAGCTAGTGAATTATTTGTTAAATTAAATTCTTTTATACTTGGTCATGAGTCAAGTCCTTGTAGCTTATGTTAAAGCAAATGTTGGATTTATCTATTACTTTTTTTTAAAAAAAGAAAAAGATAGCTGAGCATTTCATAGGCATGGGTTTTCTATCTAGTTATTAAAAACTTAGACATATTTTTTATCTGTGGAGATTATGGGTCTCATCTTGTCGTTTATTCTTATGCTTATCAGAAAAAAAAAAGAATTTTCAACTTTAAATTTAGAGTTGATTTTGGGGTTTTTTCATCGAAGCATATTTTTCAGCTTTATTTTTAGATCGCTAAGAACACGTATATAAAAGTTTTATTCATAAATTACTTTTCATTTGCGAAACGCTGGGCCGTAGGACTTCATTTGCTTAAGGGAAGTACATCGTGAAACAGCATCCAACTTGCTACCTTTTTTTTCGAATAAACTAGTAAAATTTTTACTTACTCCTGCTGATTGTAGGGCAAAGAAAATAGTTCTCCCCCCTATCCTAAGCTAGGCTGCATTGCTCTTACCCATTAACACATAATAAACAAACTCATTTGATCACGTTTTGGATATATGTTAAGCTATGCATGCATGAGGGTTGTTAGATTAAAGAGAGGAAGATTCAGGGATGATGAAAGTACTGATCCTCCAAAACGAAAGGAGATGAAAAGGATAACGGTCTGAATATAATGGTCCGAGTCAAAGGGACATGGTATGAAATGGAAGAAACTGATAAAATGTAATTGTGCCTTTACATTGCTTGTATTTTAAGACTAACGGATGGAATAATCCAGAACTCCAGATATGTAGTATATGGAGTTGATGATCTGATCATCAAAGAAATCCAAAAGATATGGAAGCAAAAGGGGGCGAAATAATCAGATACCGTCCTTCCGTATGTTTTCACATGATCCTTAACGAACAGAAGAATCTACGTTTTCGTTTGTTATATATTCATGTTTCAAACTCATTTTGATGAAATTAATCGTTCCATGATATGTACTACTAGTAGTAAGTAATATACTACATTGTTTTTTAAAAGAAAAATGTGCTTTTTGTACGATTTTACACTTCCTTTCTTTTTGGAGGCTATAGCTGTAAGAGCCTGTAGTAAAATCGATTTTTTGTTTTGTTCTGGTCTGGTCCTCTACCACCAGCAGTAGATCGCTATCACCTCTGCATCAGCCATGGTTGATTGGTACTAACCTCAAAAGGCGCCCAAATTGTCACGCCAATGATAGGTATCAACTGTGATTCTTTCACAGCACGACGCGTGGTCGAACGTAAAGGAGGGCTAAAATCATCTAGAAGCCTGGCTGGCTAAGCTAAGCTACGCAGCTGAACTCACTTAGGGCTCATTTAAATATCAGGATCGAGAAAACGTAGGTATAAGAAAAATTGTAGAATTTTAATAGAAATATATATGTAAAATAGAGGAGTAATTATAAAATAAAAAAAATATAGGAATGACCGTTTGATTAAACGGTAGGAAAAACGCAGGAATTGGATGAGAGAGACCCAAAGGAAAGTTACCAAGAGGTTAAAACTTTTACTAAATTTTCTTCAAAATCTCTAAAGAATTATCTATTCCATTAAAATTTCAAAGGATTGGATATGATTTAATCATTTATTCAAAGGGTTTCATAGAAATTTTTTTTATAGGATTAAAATTCTCTAAAATTTCTATATTTTTCCTCCAAATTAAAGGGGATCTTAGCCCGTACTAGTATCATTTCTCACACTATTCTCCTGTGTACATTTTCCACACACTCTCAATTAATGTGCTACTACTGGTCAGCAGTGACTTGCCACTTTCGTTTTAAGCTGTCACTTTCTCTTAAGTTTTCCCCCGTCACTTTCCCATGACAATTTTTGTTGACAGAGAGCCATCGCTAGGCCGAAGTTGAGTTATACCGGATCTCGCGACAGCCTACTACTGGACGGAGTAGCAGCAGCAGCAGCGAGACTAGCTACTAGCCACGTTACGAGCCATCCCCAACTCGGCCGACATAGCCGAGCCGAAAGCCACCCATCCGCCTTGCCTTTCCAGTTTCCACCGCGCGCCCGCCCGCCCGCGCGTGGGCAGCCACAGCAGCATAATCCGCCAGATTCTTGGAGACCAACCAACCAACGAGTCGAGACGGACGGGACGGGGCTCCCTCCCCTCCCCTCCCACCGTGCGCAGCGCGAGAGATTGCGGGCGGGGACGCCAAAATTCTCGGCATCTCGCGTGCGTGGGCGTGCGCGTGGCGCACTGGCGCGGGCGGACGCGTCTCGCTCTCGCCGCTCGCGTACGTCGGTCGATCGGCCGCGGGCGGACGCGGTCCGGGGGAGTCGCTTGACCAACGCGACGCGGGCGGGGGGGCTCTCGTGCCGCACGTTTTTTGGCTTTTCGCGTTGCGGCTGCGGGGGGAAGCGCGGTTCAGACGAGCCGGGTTGGGGGTTGGGTTGGTGTGTGCCGTTTCTCCCGGATTCCTGGGGTCGCGTCCCGTGTGAGTGACCGATGCGACGTGTGGGCGGGGGGGGGGGGGGGGGGGGGGGGTGGCTACGCGGACGCCATGCGCCGGGAAACAGTCCGCAACTTTGGACCGGGTCGTCGATCGATAGGCGGCCTGACTGATGACACTGGTAGTAGTAGCATGATGATGCGACGATTGCGATGCGATGCACGGTGGTGCCAGCATTGGTGGGTTCTGGGACCGACCGCGGCGACGATCGAGACCGAACTTTTCACGGTACAGGAGAGGAGTGATTGTGCCGTTGCCGTCGTGCATCCCTCCCTATCGGGGAAAGAGAAAAAAAATATCAAGCCACAAAATTTGAAGGATGTTTACGTGCAAATGCGCCTGCTGTACTGTTTGCTAGGCCACAGAATTCTTCAAGTCCGGATATGGCTTGTGAACATGTTAATTCTCTATTTTGTGCTCGGGTGATTGTCAATAACATGCAAGTTCTGACGTGTGATGGTATCAGAACTGGCAGCAGAAATACAAGTTTGAACAGAGAACTCATTGCTTGTGTCCAAGTAAATTAGTAATTTGATATAAACTTCTGATAATTCATTTTTAAAAACTTTTAGATATAAGTATAGTATAATTAAAGTGTAATTACATTATAATTATAAATTTATAAGTAACTTATATATAATTTGTATGTAATTAATTAGAAAACTCGTATCAATGTGGTGGTTAGCGGCGTGTGCCCTTGTCGCTGAAGTCGCAAAATTGAGTCCTCTTCCATTGGATTTTTCCCTCCCCTACACGCATGAATCTTGAAACAATCTTAGCGTCGTAAAATCCAAAAATTTAGAGCTTGTTTGGTATAGCTTCAGCTCCAATCCCACCCTTCTAGAGCTGGAACCCAGCCAAACAGTTTCAGTTCCACCTAAAACGGGAGTAGAGATAGGTTTAGGATACTCCACAACTCTACTACAGACCCAACTCCTGTAGCTAAATTTAGAAGTTAGGGCGCTACCAAACATATCCTTAATAGTTTAAAAAATATCAAATGTTTTTCAAAAATTCCGTTCTACACTTCTTTTTTTCATGACAGCTCTACGAAATTAAATACTACCACCAAGCATCCAAATATCTACTCCCTTCGTCCCATAATATAAGGGATTTTAAGCTTTTGCTTGTACTCTTTGACCACTCGTCTTTGTTGATGAAAAACACGAGGCCTGGGAGATCTGCTTAACTCCAGTGCAGGTCCAAAACTCGCCTTCGGGTATGCTAGCGTGCCAGTTGATTTGATCCTGCAATCAACAAGAGATAAAGACAAAGAAACCGTGGTTAAATTCATAAACAATAGCCGATCGACTAGGTGCCGATGACATATTATTTATCTTTAAGCCGATGTCATATATGCATCGATCGGCAGTTATAAATAGATAATAAAGAACTAAATCTACTCGATCGGCTGTAGATATTAACAATATATGATTTCTATATCGATATATACTTAAATCAAGTGATTGGGATAGATCGGTCGCCATGCCGAGACAGTATAAATCACTTAAATCGAAGTATATACTAACAATGAGACTATATATGTTCATAGCATAGCCGATCAGATAGATCTAGCATGTATCGTCTAATACTCCGATACCACTCTATATTAAGATATCAAAGCAAATAGAATATACCAAACAAAGAGCCTAATATACTTAAATGCAGCAAGATCTCAACATAAATCAGGTAAGATCGGCCGAAACCCCGATACTACCCTAATCGGCAACCAAAAAGCAGGCTAGAGATTGAGATTCTAATCACGACTTATAAGATCAAACTCAACTAATGCAGCTATAAGTATGAAAAGAAGTACAATAGCTAGACAATCAAGCCATTAAAAGTTTCATAGAGTGGTGGATACTTCATATAATCTAAGTCAACATCGATATCTAACCTAATCGGCTGCCTTCTACCGACAGATGTTAGCCGATTATAGGTTAGATGTCGATATTGCCAGAGATTATGTAAGATATATGATAACTTGACGAATTACATAAACAAGATTAGAGTATCATAAAGATGGAAGCACTAATCCCGAGAACGCAAGCCACCATAACAAGTTTTACCTCTTGTTGAAAATCGAAACCGATGCAGCTCAACCCAAAAGCAAGAACTCGTTGAAACAAAACGAGAGTAAAAAGGGTGGTGATACGCCGAGATTGTATTGAACGTGTGTTAAATAATTACGTGGGGTTCGGGGCCTATTTATACCCGAGAATTACAAACTATGTCCATATCGGACACGATTCTTATCTCTAACAAACTCTAAGATATCATAAGTCTTTACGGCAGACTTTTGCCTAAACATATCTCTAAGGAAATTACATAAAATATCCTAACAAATAGATACAATTGCCTTCTCAGGATTCTATCCATACGTGGCAATCATCTTGAAGCATATCAACTCGACCCGATGTCGTACACCAAGTCGTATTGTCGGAATCGGCTGTATCACCTAACCCAGTCTGACTCGGACTTAACCGATCCCGATCGTAGCCGATTTGAATTCCAGCCGATTCTTACTCTGTTTCCGCAACGATCCTCATCTTTGATTCCGCTTCGATCTAATCTTCTTCTCTGATACTGATATGACCAAATTTGGTCGTTAATAGTCTTATTTAAAAAAATTATGCAAATATAAAAAATGAAAAGTTATGCTTAAAGTACTTTGAATAATAAAGTAAGTAAAAAAAAGTAAATAATAATTCCAAATTTTTTTAATAAGATGAGTGGTCAAACAGTGCAAACAAAAACACAAAATCCCTTATATCATGGGACGGAGGGAGTATGTATCTTTCTCTGTTACCTCAGACAAAAACTACACATGACCAACCACCCTTCTCGAGCAATACAAGCTCAATCAGACTGATCAAATGTTTATGTTGGAATGGAATTTCAGGTTCATCAGGGGTCCCGGTAGGGCGTTAGGATGTGCCTCCAGCTACCCAAAAGTTATGAAAATTGTTTGAATTTGCAGAAATTTTTCCTCCGATCCCCTTGATCAACTTTGCATTCCGAAATTCTAAACCATAGCATCATTCAAAAAAAAAGTTCTAAACAATGGACGAACTGAGCACTCAGCTCTAGTTCGGTTGCTTGTGGTGGAACCTGTTCACCGAAGTTCCGAAACTGTTGAATTTATAGAAATTTCGTAGTTTCCCACCCCTTAAACAACTTTGCATTCCAAAATTCTAAACCATAGACGAATTGAGCACCCAGCTCTAGTTCGGTTGCTTCTGGTGGAACCTGTTCACTGAAGTTTTGAAATTGTTTGAATTTGTAGAGATTTTGTAGTTTCCTTCACCCTGAACAACTTTGCATTCCAAAATTCTGAACCACGGGCGAACTAAGTGCTCAGCTCTAGTTCGGTTGCTTGTAGTGAAACCTGTTATATCGAACTAAAGTTTTCGACTTGACACAAATGTTTCTATTTACGGCTAATTATTTTTTCAGTGATAGAGATCATATCCATCAATAACAAAGCACCCACGTTTGTAGGGATCGTCCATCCAGGGGAAGCATCCTACCAAGTATTTAGTACTACACTAATTAATCAACATTCAACACGGCCAGGATCCAACCAACGTGAAACATGCATGGGATCGAGCAGCAGCCAAAATAGCTTAGCTCGATCGATCGAGTGCCTTTTTCCTTTAGCAACAACCGATAATACTAGTTTTTAAGGTTTTCTGTACCTCCAAAACTATATACATTCCCAGGAATCCCGGTCTCCCGTCGTGTCCTCCATTAGATTAGACGATCCGCGGGGATTTGCTTGCCTGGAGGCCGCAATCTCCATCACCAACCGGTCCATACACATGTACACATATATGTGCGTGCGTGTACGTACCTCCCATTCTATTGGCGTCGCGCAAGCTTAATTACATCACACGCGCCACCAACAACCACCACCTTTTGGCGTTCTGTCGCCAGAGATGCTCTCTGAA
Organism: Oryza meridionalis; assembly: GCA_000338895.3. Classification (NCBI taxonomy): domain Eukaryota; kingdom Viridiplantae; phylum Streptophyta; class Magnoliopsida; order Poales; family Poaceae; genus Oryza; species Oryza meridionalis. The sequence continues at coordinate 33,793,029 of CM002526.2, read as the reverse complement.
TTTCCCACGATGATTTGCTGGTCTCATTTCATCTGTTTGTTGGCTTATCAGTCGTAAATAAAATTTAAATTTTAAAATTTAATTTTATAGTAAATTTCATGTTCCTTTTGTCCTAGTTCATTTTAACATTGATTTACGCAGATGCAAAAATTTTTACCCACGCTTTGTATATTTTTGTAGTTTATCAGTCATAGCACAAACATCCGAATGAAAATATGTAGTGCAAATCACATATATAGTCGAAACTTAGAAACTATCGTTGGATAAAAAATAGATGTATGAGATTCATCCACATCACCACCAGTAAAATTTTTACTCATGAATAAATCTACGAGTAAAATTTTACTTGTGATGATGTAAACGGATTAGTAAAGTTTTCAGGCTCACCACATATATAGTTTTCACCAAATATTTTCTCCAACATCCGAGAGTAAACAATGGTTGTGATCTAGTAGCTAGCAGGCAGCTGGAGCCCTAGGAGATACACTCACATGGCGCAGAGATTTCTTCGTCTTGCTTAGGTTGGCCGTGATGGAGGAGGCAGATGCACACACAGTAACACGCACACGTCGATGAGTCGATCGATCAACGCATGTGCTGAATCGCAGCCAACACCTACCCAACCGTACGTGCGTGCGATTAATAGCTAGCTAGCTAGCAGCGTCTCCTTTAAGTCGGGAGATCGATCGATAAGATTGACCATCATCAGCTCTCTCACCACGTAGAGGATAAGATCATATTAGGAGGGGATCAACATATTTTCATAGATTTGCTAGATTGTTTGGGTTTTTCTTTTGCAATGACATTGAGGCTTTGACCAAGCGAAATTGCTAGGATCCGCGGTTCCTGATCAAACGCAAAATCTATTTCGAGAGGCATCTCGATTTAGACTTAACGAGCGACGTGGACAATTATGTGAGAAGTACTAGTAGCGTTACAGACATGCATGCAAGTAGTTTTTGCTATTAGGTTGTGCATATTTTTTTTCTTCTTATGAAATTTTCTCTTAAATTACTTATTCGATCTATAATCCGATTACACCGTTATGTTCGTAACAAATAAATCTTTACAACAAGATCTCACATGATTATATTTTGATAAAAAATCACAAATTACTTTTATGATATGTCTAAATTACTTTTAGATTTCACTAAGTTACTTCTTAGACATACAAAAGTAAATTCAGTAAAGCCTAAAAGTAATTTACATATATTATAGAAGTAACTTAGAACAAAACGAATGTAACTTTGGCATGTCATTTGAAGTAAATCCGTTGTAGAGATAAAAACATGACTCTATCTAGAAATTAAATTAATCAGCACAAATTATGGAATTAACTAAAAACAACAATAAAAGTAATCACCTCAGAGCATTATGAATGTATAGGAAGTATTTTAATCAAATCTAAAAGTAACTTATATATATGATAATTTGTTCAATGAAAAAAGGTATTAATTAAAGTTATTTTCTTTTGTTATAAGTTACTTCTATAATATATGTAAATTACTTTTAAGCTTTACTGAATTTACTTTTGTATGTCTAATAAGTAACTTAGTGAAATCTAAAATCTAAAAGTAATTTAGACATATCATAAAAATAATTTGTGATTTTTCATCAAAATATAATTATGTGAGATCTTATTGTAAAGATTTAATTGTTACGAACACAACGGTATAATCGGATCGTAGATTGGATGAGTAGTTTAAGAGAAAATTGTATTTGAAGTATAGGTGGATGATATCTCTTATAGATGAAGTGGTGTGTAGTCATGTCCTTCGTGAAAGTCTTAATATTATTAATTCAGTAGATGGTCCCTATTGGTAATATTATTGGTAGTAGAATATCATGGTAAGAAACCGTCGTAAAAATACTTGCCTATGATGGGGTTTTGGATGTTGTGCTGAGAGTGGATCAAACGAATGGGTCTATTATCTAAATTAAACATGTGAAAAGGGGGGCTTCTGGTGCATTGTATTTGGATAAAATAGTGGTTATTGGTACTTTTCTATATTTATCTTTATAATTTCTAAATGCAACATGGGCATTCATATCCTTTTCAACTACCTTCTTGAAAGATTGATGTGGATCCAATATATCATTAGAAAATTGTAGTTTTCTTGTGTGAAAGAATCAAAGAAAATCTTTGCTGATATAATAACGAAAGATATGGCATTTTCTTTCTTTTTTTTGGTTCCACAACAATTAAAGAATACTTGTATTGAAAGAAAATTGCGTCTCCATATAATGAGTTAATGACCCAAGCTCTGTCTTCCCCCAACTACATTCATGTATCAATCAGAAATGCTCTTACCACCCTGAATTTCCATCCAAATTAATGTCCACACACATTTAATCTAGCTAGTGATATTGTCTTGCTAAATGCTAAAGATGTATCCCGTAAACATCTATCTGAAATAGAGTTGTTACACTTTGCCTCGAAGTGATCAAGTTGTAGGCTGTGATTAACGAATAACGAAAGTAATTTAGTTTAGTCAAGATGGGAATAGTGCAGTGCAGGCCAATCTCTTTCTTAAACAAAGGCAGAAACTAGCTTGATCTGCGACATTTCGTCAGTGCTAATCTTAGGGTTATTAAATGGCAGAATCATGGAGATCTTTTAGTTTAATCTAGGGTCCTTCAGTTGAGTACTTTACTCGAGTACACGGACGATATGGTATAATGTGCTCATGTACGAAGATTCTACTTTGGAGGAAGAAATTAAACTGCCAATATTTTGGCACAGCAGCAAAGCTGTTGGCAACTACTACTAATATAGCTAGAAAATGAAGTATTAAATTCAGCAAAATCTCCTCGATGAGATCAATGGAACTGGATTAGTATGTGATCTTGTTCCCATTTCTTGGGGGCACGGTATACTTTTGAGTTGGTTGCACTCAAGAAAAGAAAATTCACAAGTAGGTAGAACTAGTTTTGTTATGCTACTCGGCTACTCTTCCACAAAGTTGATCATTCTGGTGTTCAAAAAATGTCCCGTAAAATTTATCGTTCTAGCATCTTAACCAATAAACCGGGCATTTAGTCAATTTTATTGAATATCTAATCCATTTGAATCTGGCTAATGATTATCTTTTCTCGGTACAATAGTACTATACTATAGATAGCAGTACTAGTAGTTATTAATTAATTACCTTCAGCATATTTGTTTGGAAATCTGAAGTGACAAATGCAACCATTAAACATTAAATAAGGGTCATATGATCATTTTTACTTGCAGTTAATTTGTTGAATCAACCTTAAAACAACGGGCTTTCTGGAACAGAGGGAGCATATGATAGCAGGTAGAAGAATAACGGTAGATCTATATGCATATGAACATGGTCGCGGACACGTACGTGGACCTCACTACCCATAAACCTATATGTTAGTGAGAAAATCTACTTTTGTATGAGGTCCGGTGGCAACCGGCGAGTGAGGAGAGTCCTATTGTAGTGCCTTCTAAATACATGAATTTTATATGATTTTTATGAGGATTATTTTAACTCATGTAGAAGTCCTTCAAAAATTCTACAATCCAAATAAGGCCTTGGTCTTACCTAGAGTTACGTTATCAATATCAATCCAGAGATGAGTTATGGATGTTCTGTATTGCAGAGTTTGATGTTGTTAATAAATTTACCTCAAGATCAAGTTCCCATGTTCCCCACAAAGAAAATAAATAAGTTCCCATGTTGATTGGATGACTAATGGTAAATTTCATATCCAACTGGTCATAGTATTTATAAATTAATATTTTATGTTTAGGACAACATTCAATCAAACTTTTTAAATTACGAGAACCCAATCGATTTATTACAAACACCAAACAGCTCTGCCAACGTCTCTAAACCGAGTCATGTGCGCACCAACGTGTAGATACCTCCCACGCATCTTGTGTTTTCTCTTCTCCATAAATATGTATTTAAGGCAATGGAATTGCTCTCTAAAATTAAACTTGCGGACAATTTGTTATACTATTTGCTCTCGTACCTTTGCGAAAATACTACACTTAAATGGTACGCAGGACCCCTGCATATCATAGTTAAATTACTTGTTCTGATAAATTGCAAGGTGCACAACATGCTCACACACTACCAATGCTCATAATTACGAATATAGTCTCTTAACACATAATATTAAAAAAAAAGAACTACCAATACAACCACTACACATAATATTGGACGTAGAGGCTGGGTTTATCCCATAATTTTTTTAAAAAATATATTAAAAAGATGAGATCAGAATGAAACAAATGGCTGCGTTCGGATGAGGGGTTCCCAACCCCTCTCTCTCGTATTAAAAGTTTATATACGAAAGTTGTTTAAAAAAATCAAATCGATCCATTTTTTTTAAAAAAATTAGCTAATACTTAATTAATCACGTGCTAATAGACTACTCCGTTTTCCGTGCGGGAAGATGGGTTCCCAACCCCACATTAGGAACACACCCAAAGTCTATAACAAGAAATCCTATTGAATGCATACTATACATGTCTATATATTGAAGGGTGCAGTCCACCACCACCAAAGATGCTTCCCTCCTCCAATAGGTTATTTTGTTTTATATTAGTCTTCATTTGAAGTTGATTCATGATGGTGAAAAAGTTCACGATCCAAGCTGGCACATTCCAGAAACAAATCCCATACGGTGAAAACAGAGTATCTTTAACAAACCACATGCGTGCTTCTAAGTATTAAGCTGTGGGTAACATACAACTCCCTCTTTCTCAAAATATAATAACTTTTAACGGTTAAAATGTATCTCAAAATATAACAACTTCTTTACCTACTCCTTCTCAACCAATTATAACCTTTCATCATTCAAATTTTCTACCTACTTACTTTTCTCAACCAATCACAATCTTTCCAATTTAATTTTATCAACTTTTTTAATACCTGTGTTTAACACTAAAACTCTTTATATTTTAGGTTAGAGATAGTATTTAACTTTGATCTAATCAGTCAAACAGTTTTCCTTAGGATAAGTAGTATAATTGTACTTTCTTTTGTACCTCCAATGACAACCAGCACTCCAAACTAGACAACTTGCCAACTAGCCAACACATGGTGCCACATCAGGCATAATCATCCACCAGCATATTTGTATCTCTCTCTCTCTCTCTCTCACCAAGTAAACCTAAATTAGCTTAATAAGATCCATCATCAAGAGAGCCTGATTAAGATTCCCCTGGCCAGTTCAAGAGATTACATCAGATCTTGAAGATCGCTAAGCACCGATTAAAAAACCTAAACTTTTCTACATAGCCACGTGATGCCACTTTATTTATTAGTTTGAAATGGGACCAACCGCTTGGAGTATCAGCTACTATTTCGATTCTCAAATAGATGTAAAAATGTGTGGTCGAATATCAAAAAAATTAAATCACTAATATATATACAAAAGTACTAGTAGTAATATTTGTTTTGTGAAGACATATTAGTAGATTTGTCGTACAAATATTTCATGTAATTATTTTTCAAAATGTTCTATAAATTATGGTTTGAGAAAAAATTGATAAAACATCTGCATTGAAGGCTATATCAGCAAATAAAAATAATAAAGGAGTCATGATTTGTGTGTTCTATCATCAAATCCAAGTTCTCCCTAAAAAGAAATGACCTAATCCCTCCTCTTTCTCCCTCAAGTACTCATCCCTGAAAAGAAAAGCATATGCCCTGACCATTACTAGACAAAAGTAACAAGGAAATATTCATCCGAAGCTATAACAGAGATACTCTCTCCGTCCTAAAAAAGGCAAACCCTGGTTTTCCGTGTTCAACGTTTGACTATTCATCTTATATGAAACTTTTTTATAATTAGTATTTTCATTGTTGTTAGATGATAAAACATGATTAATATTTTATGCGTGACTTGTCTTTTTATTTTTTTTTCATAATTTTTTTAAATAAGACGAACTATCAAACGTTGGATACGGAAATCTAGAGTTTGTTTTTTTTATAGAGGGAGTACGTTTATTACCAAAATTCAGAGCTAATAACTTTTGTCAGGACAACTAGATCCCTTGCAACCTCAGCTTGGCAAGCAGACTTGTCAGGCGTTGTTTGTACTCCAATAACAACTTGCCTAGCTAGTAGGTACTCCTATTTGTCAAGTTGCAGCATTATTACCATGGTTGCCCTAGTGGACACCATCATCAGAACCCCATTATGAGGATATCTAGGGTTAAGTGTGATCTGTGGATGGCAAGTGGGGGCAGGTTCAGAGTTGGCCCTGTGTTGATCTATCACACACAGGCATTGATCCATGTGCTAAAGGAGATTCGGGCGAGCTGATGATGTGCTTAATTAACACTCCGAATCTATAACAAAGTTGGTGCCAAAAGATTGTTAGAAATGATGCATTTGATGCCATAATGAGAAATATGAATAAAATATATTCAATCAACAATTCTGAACTTTGATGAAAGTCTGAAAAAAAAAACCGAACTTCATGCTAGTCCGTAGCCACTGTTCAACCTTGAATTATATACCACGTTGTTCATTTTCAATATTGTCCCTGATTTGGAGTGGTTTCGGGGTCATCGGGTGACATGTCAATTTGACCAAAGGCTTTAAACAGTCGTTGGATTAAAACGAGGGCATGCATAAGTAAAAAATGTTCATTTATAAAAGAGTTAAGTATAAACAAAATAAATTGGTACAGAGGCCGGAAGTTATACTAACATTGTCTAGAATAAAAAGATAAATTTGTTCCAAGCAAAATAGAGTCTGATTAAACCACAAAAAATAATTTTTACAATTAATTAAAACCAAATTAACTGGTTGTTTGACTAGCCACTAACTGGCTGTTGGAACGCTATTTGGTTAGGTTCGAACTGATACAATCATACAATATTCTGACATGTTTTAAGTTGGCACTACATATCTCAAAGGTTGGCACGGGTTCCATATATTGTCATCTGATAGAATAATATAGTGCCCTAAATATTGCTTTGAATTTCAGAGAGGCTAACATTTTCGTGCAGTGCCCATACTGCTAAAGATCTCCATATTTCTCATTATGTTTGAAACGTTCCCTCAGTTGTGACTGGTGACCAATAGCATGCAAACTCTGTTTGCATCATAGTTTTTATCAATTATAAGAGCATTTTCTAGGTACATGATGAGGTACCACTAGATACCAAGAATTAATATAATAAACTACCATTACCTAATACCAGAAAGTGAAACTGGTGTCTTCTCATGTACTCCCTCGGTTTCGAAAAAAAACTTAAACTAGGTGAGGATGTGACCCCTTCTAATACGATGAATCTTCGTTGTACTATGATGGGTCATATTTCTGTCTAGGTTGAGTTTTTTTTTATAGAGAAAGTACATGGAGATACCTCTTACAAGAAAAAAAAATTAAGGAAAATATCTGTCTTAAGATAAGAAAAACTTATGCCAATCCATTGATCAACGGACCAATATGCTTGTTCAGATAGACGAATATGACTATCCTTTTTGAGTTTTTTTATTAGTACTGTTTTCTATGAACTCTCAGAAACGGGGTGACCAGTGAGAGCGAGAGGAGGTGAATACTTAGACACTTAGGCTGTGTTCTTTCTCCATTGTCCCAACCCACCTCTCTTATTTTCCGCGCGCACGTTTTTTAAACTGCTAATAAAAAACTTTTTATATGAAAGTTGTTTAAAAAAATCATATTAATCTATTTTTCAAAAAAAATTAATACTTAATTAATCATGCAATAAAATAAACTTCGGTTTGCGTGCCGGGGAGGAGGGGTTCCCAACCCCCTCCTCCGAACACAGCCTTAGGGCTTATTTGAAACGTGTGTGTATATACTCCCTCCGTTTCATACTACAAGTCGGTTGACTTTTTTTTGTTAGTCAAACTTCTTTAAGCTTGACAAGTTTACAAAAGAAATATAGCAATATATAAAATATAAAATTGGTTTCACTAAATTTAACATTGCATATATTTTGATAATATGTTTATTTTGTGTTAAAAACACTACCATATTTTTCTATAAACTTAGCAAGCTTAATGAAATTTAACTAAGAAAAAAGTCAAATGACTTATAATATAAAATGTGGAGTATATAAAAGGACGTGTCTATAACGAGACCGTTCTCTGTATGGTCATAACCAGCTACCTCAATCTCATATCTAGTTGCTACTAGTATTCAAAAGTGTATGTATTTTTTTCTTCTTATGGAATTTTCTCTTACATTACTTATCCGTTTTACGATCCGATTACACAATTGTGTTCATAACAATTAAACTTTATAACAAGATCTCACATGACTATATTTTTATGAAAAAATACAAATTACTTTTATAATATATCTAAATTACTTTTAGATTTCATTAAATTACTTTTTAGTCATAAAAGTAATTTGATAAAGCCTAAAAGTAATTTACCTATATTATAGAAGTAATTTAAAACAAAAGTAAAGTAACTTATTACGGCATTAAAAGAAATCTATACATTCATGTTGTGAGTTGTTTATTTTATAATCATTTTTAGTCAATGACGTAATTTGTGCTGATTAAATTTAATTTCTATATAGAGTCATGTTTTTACCTCCATAACGGATTTACTTTTAATGCCGTGATAAAGTTACTTTTTTTTAAAAGTTACTTCTATAATATATGTAAATTACTTTTAGGTTTTATTGAATTTACTTTTATGGGTCTAAGAAGTAATTTAGTGAAATCTAAAAGTAATTTAGATATATTATAAAAGTAATTTATAATTTTTCATCAAAATATAATCATGTGAGATCTTGTTATAAAGATTCAATTCTTACAAATACAACGGTGTAATCGGATCGTAGATCGGATGATTAGTTTAAGAGAAATTTTTTTTAAGCCGGCGTAACGTAGAGCATCACATGGCTTCCGATTTGGATTCCTTTGGATGATGCCACGTGCGTGAATCGCCAGGCTATGTGTGGTTTAGACGGGCGCACCAACGCTTACGGAATCAAACGGCCGATGAACGTGTCGCGTGATATGGCAAAACAGAGAGCGCGCGCGAATTAGATTTTGCCTATATATAAAATAAGAAAAACGCAGGATTCAAATTGGTATGCACTAGCGAGAATTTGTCGTCTTTTACCATCCAGCTTACCGTGGATCTCTGCTCTTGCATTGCAAGTGGCAGTGTGGCTGGAGCTGACACGGCCCGTGACGATGACTCGATGAGTAGTAGCAGCAGTAGAGCCGAGTGCTCCCATGCTTCGATTTAGCTTATCCCAACAAGATCGGAGGGAGCCAGGGAGGTTTACTGTATACTAGCACACACACTGTCACTTGTTCATTCGCTGACACAGACAACCTAGATAAGCTTTCCCATCACGGCATCACCATACATGAACACGATGTGTGTAGATGGGTACTACTCCCAGTCCAGGGGGGAAGGATCCATGGCAGTAGGGCCATCAGGCCACGTGTTAAACGTCGCCATTGTACGGACTGTTGTTCATAGTAACACATGATGTAAGTAAGACCATCTTTATTACAAGCAAGCCAGATGATGTATACCGTCCAACTACTATAACATAACAGTATCGGTAAAACCTTTTTCCTTACTATTCCACGGGATATGTTTCGAAACAATATGATATCAAATAGATATTAAACTTGGTTTCCTCTAAGTATTAGCTGATACCCATTGGTATTGAAGCTAGTACTTATCGGCACCAACTGATAGCTAGCGGTATCAAGTCTCGTCGCATACATCTGCTTCGGCGGCCACTGCCTGTTTGACTCGATCATCACCGTACTCCTTTGTATCCAGGGGTCACTGGTAGAATTGACAACAAGGGGTCTATGTGGACAAACCTTATGGTGCTAAGCCTTCACCATTCGATGGAAGAGGCTAAGCTTGTAGAAAAAGCATCGGCTCATGTTTATCAGTGAGGTAGACTAGTGGCTATGTTCAGTGTACCTAACATCACACGAGATAGAGGTGGCAGAGGTCCGATCTAAGGAGGCGGTTGGCACGAACGTGTTCCAGCTTGTTGTGCAAACCGGCACTGGCGGTGGCTGGTCGATCGCCATGATCGTCGTGGTGACGCTCGATTAGATGGTATTGTTGGGACATAAGTACAGTCATGTTAGGGAAGGGGAAGGGTGGCAAGGGTGTTGCCCTTGTGGAGGAGGCTAACACCAACATGACTATGATCTGAAAGGAGCACCAAGAATATCCACAGCCGCGATGGCAACAAATAGGAAGAGGTCCATGCAACAATATATAACCAAAACACGCTCTTTTTAAAAACACATGGGTTTTATATTATTAGCATATAAGTCAATTTTATTTTTGCAAGATTTCTAGAATTTCACCGAATAACATATGTTAAAACATAGCAATTATCTTGTTAGTTTGTCAATCAATAGATTCATGACGATGGCGATCCACATCCCGTAACCCTGGACGATTGTCTGGGCTCATTGGCGGATGATATGCTAAAATTCTATATAATTAGAAAAAACTGAAATAGAATTTTTATAGAAAATATTATCTCTAATTAAATTCTCGACGTTAACATCAGCAATTCAATGCAGCTAAGATGAAGAAAACGATCGGGACCCTGCTGGCGCTGCGTGAGTTACGTACACGTCGTTGACAGGCGAGCCCAAGCGTGACGGATCGTGTCGTGCAGCGCATCGGCCGCTGCGACGGGTTATCTCATCGCATCAGGGACCTGATCGATCGATCCAGCAATTAATTGGTGATCTCGTCGCAGGCAGATGCAGTGACGACTGTACCGCATGCTTGGAGGAGTAAATTAAACTGTTTGGGTTGGACCCGGCTTTATTGCTGTTTGTTCTTTGGCTAGAAAACTTGGCAAAAGTAGTCTAAACGAACAGCAAAAATCCGTTTCATTGCTCATGATAATTAATGTGAAAGTTCTTTCTTCTTGCGATTATAAAGAAGACGTGCACGTCCACATACCACAAGAGTGCTGCCTGGATTTCTTTCATTCTTTGCACCGAGAAAATTGACATATTATGTTATCGCCGGAAACAGGTTTCGCTAAAATACCATCTCATAATTAAAATATATTGGAATACATTAGAATGTTTTTCCTCCTCTAGGTGATTTTTTTTGCATGTTTTACATAGTGAATGGACGTAAATACCCTTGATTAGATCAAGTAAGATGGGGAGAGCGACCAAGGCTGTGTTCTGGAGGCAAGGTTGCCTCCTGACACGGAAAACGAAGCACACAATTATAGTGAGATTAATTAAGTATTAGAAAAAAAACTTGAAAATAGATTAATATAATTTTTAAAGCAACTTTCATATAGAAAACTTTTAAAAAAAATACACCGTTTAACAATTTGAAAAGAGTGCGCGCGGAAAACGAGGAAAGTGAGTTGGGAAAAGAGAGGAAAAGAACACAGACGTGATGCCGTGCCCCCTCCGCTGCCTCCTTGGCACTGCGAGCAAGGAGTTTGTCCAACCTACTCCCTCCGTTTCATAAAAACCAATCTAGTACTGGATATGGCATCTCCTAGTAGTACGAATCTGGACGTACCTCTATTCAGATTTGTTGTACTAGAATATGTCATATCCAATTTTAGATTCGTTTTTTTCGAGATAGAGGAAGTATCGGCTTCAATGCCAGTGCAGGTTAGGGAAGATGGCCTGGTGGCTCATGACGACGAGTGTGCCGGCCCGTCGGCTGAGCGCAGGAACCATCTGTGGACGGCATGACGGCCGATAAAAGTCATGCAGCACTGGTGGAGAAATCGTTTGTAGTCCCGGTTCGTAACCCCCCTTTAGTCCCGATTGTCCAACCGGGACTACGAATCCGGGACTAAAGATAGCGATCTTTAGTCCCGGGTGAAATAACCGGGACTAAAGATCGATCTTTAGTCCCGGTTGGTAACACGAACCGGGACTAAAGATCGGTCAGCCACGTGGCCGGCTGATCCATCTTTAGTCCCGGTGGACTAAAGATCCATGTACCATTTTTTTTATTTGCATGGCCCTGTTTGCTGCATTGTATATTATATATATATATATATATATATATATATATATATATATATATATATATATATATATATATTACAATACATATATATGCATTGTATTATATATATTATGCATGTATATAGAATACATACATACATACATACATACATACATACATACATACATACATACATACATACATACATATATATATATATGCGTATGTATATATGTATAAATACATATGTTACACACATATTTATAATTTAAAGCACTTAACATTTTATGTACATATATGTTACCAAAATATATATTAACACTAAAGTAAATGTACGTACATATATAAATATATATATATATATATATATATATATATATATATATATATATATATATATATATATATATATATATATATATATATATACATGCATGTATACTACAATTCATTTGCTCGCTAGCTATAGTTACGACTTCGACGCCTGCGTTACGTCAGAAGAGGAAGGACCGACGTTACGAATTGTCGATCCGTCGTAGTAGAATTCACCATCGGGATTAAGGACTTCTTCGTTGATGAACCCCATTAGTTGTTCTTGAACAGCCGTAATAAAATCCTTGTGTGGGAGTTTTTCCCTCATGTGAATACGCTATCATTCGGAAAATAATGACATATCAATATATGAAATTAATAAACAACTTAACAAATCGATACGCAATGAAATTTTGAACGGTTTATGTATACGTACATCGAGCTCTCGTTTGGTGTATATTTGGTTTGATAGGCAGTGGGCATACTCACATACGTAGTAGCCGCATAAGTTAGTTCCCTTGTCCTGCTTTGCACACTACATGAGAAACGATGAGAGATTTAATATACTCTTTATATTAACTGTAACTAGAGATTCTATTCAATATAATTTTGGATCATGCATGTACTCACTGGAAAATGAAACCTCCGTCCAAGTTTTTCTTTCCAAGTCCCACGGACCAATTGATGGAACCGATCCCAAGCCCTACATGTGCAGTTGCAAGCTATGATTAATTAAATATTACCCGAGATCAACATAATAGCAACAGAGTCCCGCGACTTTGGAATAGATGGCATTATATTACCTGTCTATCAGTTGGAAGACCTTGTCAAAAACCTTCTCCTCTTTATTCATTAAGTCGTACACAGTGACTCTGCATGCGTCCAAGTCGAAAAAGAACAGGACCCAGTGGAATCTGGAATATGCGTGAGATGGGATAAATATCAGAATGTACATGTTATATGTATGGGAATGAAATTTGTTCGAACGATAATAAAAACTCACTCTGTGTTGTACGGCAATAGTATGAACGTCTTGAAATGCTGCTGCGTTAGGAGATGGACGAGATTGTCCTCTGTGTCTATCTCGTACATGTCGAGCATTTCGGTGTTGATTTTCCAAGGGTCGATGAACCCAGTATTGTAACCCCCCGCCGTCGGGCCCTTTGAATCTCCATTCTACAACAATGAAAGGAAATTATTATTGCTTATATATATGCCAGGAGCTAATTATTGAACGAAACAAATCAAACTCAAAGATACTTACAAAATCCATGCGCTCAGAAGAGAGACGTCGAGGGCGTCCCGATGGTACAGATCGAAGACATCCTTGAAATGGATCCATAGAACATCTTCTCCTTGCAAGAAGTCGGGGTTTCTGATCCTCGCTCCGAACATCTCTCCACCATTGGCGCTCATTTCCATGTACCGTTCATGGAATTTGTACATTTGTGTCGGTAGGGACTGCAGCTGCTCAGGCCTGACAAGCGGTTTACTGAGTTCAAACTTGTATGCCACTTCCGCCTTCGGGATTGGTGTGCCTCCAACCAACTGAGCCATGGTTAGACCGGTGTCCGAAATGAAATCCGTTATGCCAAAGTCTTCGCCGGTCACCAACGGCTCGACCACTTGGTGTGGTTGTTCTCCAAGTTGAGAAACTAGTTTGGACTTCTTGTAATAGGCTTTCCTAAGTGTTCGGTCATATTCCGATAGCTTTAAGGCCTCCTTGTTTGCGGTGGACATTCCCTTGAAGAAATTCTTCACGCTCGGGTCAATAGGTATCTTCTTTTCAGGACTCCGAGGCTTGAGTTGCCTCTTCACTTCTCCTGCCACATAAGTATTAAGCTCCTCTTGACTGCAATCGTACGGCGGCTCCTTGTTTTTGGTGGTGTCAACTTTGGCCTTCTTCGTTGCCCTTGTGCTGGCAGGAGGTGGAGCTTGGCGAGACCTTGTCTTGGGAGGTGCAGGCGGACACGGTGGAGGAGGAGGCGGAGGAGCCGGAGGAGATGGTGCAGGAGGAGGTGGCGGAGGAGTCGGAGGAGATGGTGCAGGAGGAGGCGGAGGAGGCGGAGGAGCCAGAGGAGATGGTGCAGGAGGAGGTGGCGGAGGAGCCGGAGGAGATGGTGTAGGAGGAGACGGCGGAGCCGGAGGAGATGGTGCACAAGATGCCGCTTGTCGCCCAGGGAGGATGATGTACCGCTTGCGCCATAGTATAATGGCGTGGCTTGTGTCTCGTAGATGCGTCTCACCGTCTCCTCCTGGGTAGTCCAACTCGAGGTCCTCGTACACGGCTTCCACCAGCTCAACTTCGACCCTCGAGTATCCTGCTGGAATCGGCCTGCAGTGGTAAGTCCCTGAAATGTCCGTTGGGATGGCCATTCCCGACGCCATCTTCACGTGATGAGAGGTTATCTATTAGTAATCAACCTAAGCAGCAACTTGTGGAACGTACGAGTCAAAAATCATATATTACATCGAGCATACCTTGATTGATAAGTTCTTGAAGGGAATATGCAGCTCACATGGTGTCCGATGCGTGATCTCATCAACGGGGCAGGTGGTTTCGTCCCGGGTTTGCATGGCGTCCATGCTATATGATACTACCTGCCCCGTTGAGGCGCAACTGCTACGATTGCCTGATGGGCTGACCATTGGAGGAGGTATGTATGGCTGGGGATCGTGTGACCGATGTGCTGCCATGCATTCATCCACCTTCCGGGCCACCTCCTCTTGCATGCTGAGCTCGTAGCTCGATATCCTGTACTCGAGATCTGCAATCTTCGCCTCGGTATCTCTCTTGCTCCTCATCCGACTCCTGTACGTGTGGATGTCCTCCTTGAATCCCATCTTCCAGGGAATCACGCCTTTCCCTCGTGTTCGTCCTGGATGCTCGGGAGTCTGTAGGGCGAGTGACAGCTCGTCCTTCTCTCTGTCGGGTCGGAACGTGCCCTGAGAAGAGGCTTCCACTGCGTCCGTTAGTCGATTCGCAGCCTCGCGTATCTGATCGCTGAAGACCAAGGAGCCATCACCTGGGTTGAGCGTTCCACCGTGAGCATAGAACCAGAACTTCGATCGATCAGGCCATTTAGCGGTGGCCGGTTCGATACCCCTCTCAAGCAAGCTTGCCTCCATCTCCTCCCACTTCGGCATCGCGACGCTATAGCCGCCTGACCCCAAGTGGTGATGGTACTTCTTCTTGGCGGCATTTTCTTTGTTTCTTTCCATCATCGCCTGCCCTTGTTGACCTGTCTTGTAAGCAACGAACTCGTCCCAGTGATCCCTTAGCTTCGGGAATACGTCGAAGTTCGGTGTCTACCCCTTCAGGATGTATTTCCGGTACAGATCTCCCTTGAAGGTCTGGAACTGTTCTGCCATTTTCTTAAGAGTCCAGTGTTTCACTATGTTCTCTGTACCCGCAGGGAGCGTGAACGTCTCGAGCATTGTGGTCCACAGCATCTCTTTCTCTGATTCCGGGACAAAGCTGTCATCACCCCCGCGTGCCCTTGTTCTGCGCCAGCACACCTTGCTGACAGGCACGTTATCCCTCACAACCCAACCGCTGTGGCGTACAAAATTCTTGGCTGCTTGTGCCGGGGCACTAGGTCGGCCGTCTGTGTCCACCTCAGTTATGATGTGCCGACCCTCTATCTTCTTCGCGGCACCTCGTTGTCCGCGTGCCCTCTTCTGTCCAGCGGAGGGATGACTTCCACTAGCCTCCTCCTCATCGTTCCCCTCCGCATCCCTCTCCACGTTCCCCTCCTCGTTCAAGTACTGGTTTGGATCCTCGTTCCCCTCTTCTTCGTTCCAGTACTGGCTGCTTCCCTCTGCGATTGTATCATATAGTATCTGTTCCTCATCGCGATCAGCCATCTGTACATACAAAAAATATTTGTTAGGTCTATAGGATGTATTTGCTAACCGTAATATTAAAACTCTAATAATCTTATATTAAATCTCTAACAATCTCCTCACTATCTCGTATATTAAACCTCTAATAATCTTATATTAAATCTCTAACTATCACTAACACTCAAATATGCTAAGTCTAAGTGTCGTGTATTTGTACGGTAGATAATCATATATGCTAAGTCTAATTAAGTTTCGAATATTACATCTCTAATAATCTTATATTAAATCTCTAACAATCAAATATGTTTCGAATATTACATCTCTAATAATCTTATATTAAATCTCTAACACTCACATATGCTAAGTCTAATTAAGTTTCGTATATTAAACCTCTAATAATCTTATATTAAATCTCTAACTATCTCTAACACTCAAATATGCTAAGTCTAAGTGTCGTGTATTTGTACGGTAGATAATCATATATGCTAAGTCTAATTAAGTTTCGAATATTACATCTCTAATAATCTTATATTAAATCTCTAACAATCAAATATGTTTCGAATATTACATCTCAAATAATCTTATATTAAATCTCTAACACTCACATATGCTAAGTCTAATTAAGTTTCGTATATTAAACCTCTAATAATCTTATATTAAATCTCTAACTATCTCTAACACTCAAATATGCTAAGTCTAATAATCTAATAATCTCTAACACTCACATATTCTAACTTTAATAATCTAATAATCTTATATTAGAAATCCAACAATCTTATATTATATCTCTAACAATCACATCTTTACATCACTTGCCTGCACGAATTCTTTCGAGGGCTAGCTACCACTTCGTCTTGACGGACGATGACGACGACGTCTTCTCTGCAACATGCAAAAAAAATGTATTAGTCTAAATGCAAAGGAACATATAATGTATTTCACGTTTTCAAGTATATATAATCATATATATATGCTAAGTTCAACAATAGTTTAATTATCTCGTTCGTACACATTTCGCTCGCGTTCGTTCTCACACTTTTAGTTCAAGTGCATTCACGTTCGTTAACGTTTCAATCATGTTCGTTCGCGTTTCATTCACGTTCGTTCGTGTTCGTTCACTAACACTCACGTTCGTTCACGTTTCAGTCACGTTCGTTCGCGTTCGTTCACGTTTCGTTCGCGTTCGTTCACGTTTCTTTAACGTTTCGTTCGCGTTCGTTAAGCGTTCGTTCGCGTTCGTTCACCTTCGTTCGCGTTCGTTCAT
Organism: Oryza meridionalis; assembly: GCA_000338895.3. Taxonomy (NCBI): domain Eukaryota; kingdom Viridiplantae; phylum Streptophyta; class Magnoliopsida; order Poales; family Poaceae; genus Oryza; species Oryza meridionalis. Next base: position 33,775,659 of record CM002526.2, on the reverse strand, counting down.
GTTTCAGTCACGTTCGTTCGCGTTCGTTCACATTCGTTCACGTTTCGTTCACGTTCGTTCACGTTCGTTCGCGTTTGGTCACGTTCGTTAAGCGTTCGTTCGCGGCGGTGGCGTCTCGCGGCGGTGGGGGCGCGGTCCGGCGCCGTGGGCCGGCCCGGCGGCGTGGGGGTGGCGGCGGCGGCGTCGTCTCGTGGCGGCGGCGTCACACGGCGGTGGGGGCGCGGTCCGGCGGCGTGGGGGCCCGGCGGCATGGGGGCGCGGCGGCGGCGGGCCACGGCGGCGGCATGGGGGCCCGGTGGCATGGGGGCCCGGCGGTGGCGTGCCGCGGCGGCGGCGTAACGTAGCGGCCCGGCGGCGTACGTCGGCATCAGCGTCGTCGGCGAAAGAGAGAGAGACAGAGAGCTATATCGACAGAGAGAGAGATAGAGAGGGCGGGGGCTCTCACCCAAGAGACGCGGCGGCGGCGTCTGCAGCGGAGGCGGCGAGGACTGCCAGGCGATGGTGAGAGACAACGGCGGCGTCGGCGCGGGGTTGCCCTAGGCAGTGGCGGCGAAGGAGAAGCCGATGCTCGATCTCAATAGAAAAACGTCTAAGTGCTGGTGGAGAAGACGAGGGCGTACCGGGAATACATATACCCCCGATCTTTAATCCCGGTTGGTGAGAAGAATCGGGAGTAAAGATATTACTCCCGGTTCGTAACAACAACCGGGATTAAAGATATTTTCCCGCTATTTCCAAATTCTTTTTTAAACCCGGTTAGGGTTAAGAACCGGGACTAAAGTTAATAGCACTGAATATTAAATTTCGTTGCATATATGTTTCTAAAATAGTAAATAATGCATTAAAAATTCTAATTAACATATGTAAATCCCACATGCATGATTTAAAACTTTTTAAAATTCTAATAATCGTATATAATTAGCATATGCATGATATTAAATTGTTAAAAATTGTAACTAACATATGTAAATCCCACATGCATGATTTAAAACTTTTAAAAATTCTAATAATTGTATATAATTAGAATATGCATGATATTAAAGTGTTAAAAATTGTAATTAATCATATATAACTAGTATATTCAATACATCCAAAATAGTTTACAACAATTACTGCAATAGATCGGCGGTGACGGTTGTCCGCACGTACTTTCTCCTCACTATTGTTCCTTCCTTGTGATCGCTACGTGAGTAAGGGGTGTCTTTGTTTGATAGGAGGATGCTAGGGTCAACCGTCACCGTGAAAGGGGGTTGCCCATCAAACTGATCGTAATCCTCGTCAGTCTTGTCCTCTACTCCGACGATTTTTCTTTTGCCTGGGAGAACCACGTGGCACTTCGGCTCGTCAGGCCATTTGCCCTTCTTTCCTTTGCTAGACATGTCCTTCACATAAAAAACTTGCGTTACATCATTGGCAAGGACGAAAAGTTCGTCCGAGTATCCAACCTTGTTAAGGTCAACCGTTGTCATCCCACTGTCATCAATCGTTACGCCTCCACCAGTCAACCTAACCCATTGGCACCGGAACAGAGGGACCTTGAGAGGTCCATAGTCAAGTTCCCATATCTCCTCGATGGCACCATAATACGTGCCAGTTGTACCATCGTGTCCCATGGCATCGATACGAACAGCACTGTTCTGGTTCGTGCTCTTCATGTCTTGGGCTCTTGTGTAGAATGTGTACCCATTGATCTCATATCCCTGGAATATCGCGATCGAGCCAGATGGACCCCTCGCCAGGAAGGCCAGTTGCTGGTTAATCGTCTCGTTACCCATGAGATGTTGTCGCAGCCATGCGGGGAAAGTATCAATGTGATGCCGTGTAATCCATGCATCGGACTTACCGATGTTTCTGGCGCGAACTAGAGCCAAGTGCTCCTCGATGTAAGGAGCCACCAATGAAGATTATTGTAAAACCATAAAATGGGCTCTACGGAATAAATTGTTGTCTACCGTCATTATAGCTTTCCTTCCGAGAGTCCCCTTTCCCCGTAGTCTCCCTTCATGGCGTGATTCAGGTACCCCGATTGGGCGAAGGTCTTCAATAAATTCTACGCAGAATTCAATGACCTCCTCTGTTCCATACCCCTTGGCGATGCTTGCCTCTGGACGAGCACGGTTACGAACATATTTCTTCAGAACGCCCATGTACCTCTCGAAAGGAAACATGTTGTGTAGGAACACAGGCCCGAGAATACCGATCTCTTTCACTAGGTGAAAAAGCAGATGCGTCATTATATTGAAAAATGAAGGTGGAAATATCAACTCAAAGCTGACAAGACATTGCACCACATCATTCTGAAGGGCTTCTAACCTATCCGGATCGATGACCTTCTGCGAAATTGTGTTCATGAAAGAAAATAGCTTTGTTATTGTTGCCCGGACATTGTCTGGGAGGATACCCCTTATTATAACTGGTAGCAGCTGTGTCATCAACACGTGACAGTCATGAGACTTTAGGTTTGTGAACTTCTTCTCCTTCGTGGTTATTATTCGCTTTATATTCGTGGAGTATCCAGACGGTACCTTGATGCTCTCCAAGCATTGAAACATACTTTCCTTCTCTACCTTGCTAAGAGTGTAGCTGGTTGGACTCAAGTAATGGCTGCCTTTCTCCTTTGGTTCCAGGTGAAGGTCGCCGCGTTGTTCCATATGCTTCAGATCATTACGCGCTTCCAGTGTATCTTTCGACTTTCCATATACACCTAGGAAGCCAAGAAGGTTTACGCAAAGGTTCTTAGTGAGGTGCATCACGTCGATTGCGTGGCGGACGTCCAAGAATTCCCAATAGGGTAACTCCCAAAATATGGAGTTTTTTTTCCACATCGCCGCGTGACCATCTTCGCTCTCTATAGGCTGGCTGCCTGGCCCCTTTCCAAATACTACTTTAAGATCTTTAACCATAGCAAACACTGTTTTCCCGCTGCGATGTTTAGGCTTCGTACGGTGGTCCGCCGTATGTTCAAAGTGCTTGCCTTTCTTCCATACCGGGTGGTTTGCTGCAAGGAATCGACGATGACCCATGTACACAACCTTCCTACAGTGCTTAAGATACGTACTTTCTGTTTCATCCATACAGTGAGTGCAAGCCTTGTACCCCTTGTTGGACTACCTGGATAGGTTGCTAAGTGCAGGCCAATCGTTGATGGTTACGAACAGCAGCGCTCTTAGGTTAAACTTCTCCTGTTTGTCCTCGTCCCACACGGGGACACCTTCCTTCTTCCACAACAGTTTAAGATCTTCGACCAGTGGTCTTAGGAACACATCGATGTCGTTACCAGGTTGCTTGGAGCCTTGAATAATAATCGGCATCATTATGTACTTCCTCTTCATGCATAGCCAAGGGGGGAGGTTGTAGATACACATCGTAACGGGCCAAGTGCTATGGCCGCTGCTCATCTCTCCAAAAGGATTCATGCCATCCATACTTAAACCAAACCGTATGTTTCGTGCGTCCTTTCCAAAGTCTTTAAATTTTCTGTCGATGTTTCGCCACTGCGAACCATCTGCGGGGTGTCTCAGCATCCCGTCCTGTTGACGTTCTTCAGCGTGCCAACGCATCATTCTAGCATTCCCCTTATTCCTGAACAAATGCCTTAGCCGTGGTGTTATAGGGAAATACCACATCACCTTAGCAGGAATTCTCTTCTTCGTTAGCTGCCCGTCAACCTCACCTGGATCATCTCGTCTAATCTTGTATCGTAGTGCTTTACAAACAGGGCATGCTTCTAGGTTCTCGTACTCCTCACCGTGATATAGGATACAATCATTCGGACATGCGTGAATCTTCTAAACTTCCAGTCCTAGAGGGCAGACTATCTTCTTAGCCTCGTACGTTGTCTCGGGCAATTTGTTTCCCTCCGGAAGAATGTTCTTGACGAGTTTCAATAAATCGCCAAATGCCTTGTCACTAACACCATTTTTTGCCTTCCATTGTAAGAACTCCAGAGTGGTATCCAACTTTTTGTGCCCCTGCTCGCAACCTGGGTACAACGACGTTCCGTGGTCCTCTAACATCATGTCCAATTTATGTGCCCCCTTTTCACTTTCGCAGTCCTCCTTGGCATCCTGCAACATCTGACCAAGATCATCCGCAACGTCATTATAATCAGCATCTATGTCCTCCTCGCCCGTTTGATTTCCTTCAAATCCAGCGTACTGAGCAAAGTCTGGAATATTGTCGTCTTCCACTTCATCTTCTTCCATTTCAACCCCTTGCTCTCCGTGGGATGTCCAACAATTATAGCTTGGCATGAACCCCGACTCAAACAAGTGGAAATGAATAGTTCTGGATGCAGAATACTCCTTCTGACTCTTACACTTATTGCATGGACAACAAATAAAACCCTTTTGTTTGTTAGCTTCGGCCATTCTCAAAAAATAATGCACGCCGCCAATAAACTCTTTGGACCGCCGGTCAGCGTACATCCATTGCCGATCCATCTACATGAAATGAAAAAAAAAATCGTACACAAATAATCATTCGTACAATAATGACAGTCATACAATAATGATAAAATAATCACAAACTCTTTCAACATTCATACAATAATGACATATCATTATTCATACAAAAATTATAAAATATTCCACAAAATAATTCTTATTTATTATTTTTTAAGTTTTAAATTCTTTTAATTTTCAATTTAGTTTGTTTTCTTTTATTTAAGATTAACTTTCACTATATTTTCCTACTCAACTATTTTATAAAACCTTATTTAGCAAATAAACAAAATTTCTATATATTCTTTCTTTTCCCACACAAATTTTCTCTCTCATCAACCTACAACAAAATTTTGGAGAGAAAAAAGTGTGCAAAACATAGCTCCAAATGTAATATGACAAAAAAAACATTGGAGGATGAAGTTGCTAACCTTTTAGGCACCTCCGATTTGTATATAATCACCAAAGTAAATTCACTATAAATTTTGGCATGACCTCCCTTCTTTTGTGAAGAAATTTTGAAGCTTGCTCAGGCTGGAGGAGGAAGAAGACATATATAAAGGGGTGGGACTTTAGTCCCGGTTGGTGTTACCAACCGGGACTAAAGATCACCGGGATCTTTAGTCCCGGTTGGTAACACCAACCGGGACTAAAGTTATCTTTAGTCCCGGTTGGTAGATCCCGGGGAGGCCTGACAAGCCCTGACAGCATTTGAACCGGAACTAAAGATCATCTTTAGTCCCGGTTGGTGTCAAATATGCCCGTTACCCTTTTTAACCGGGAGATGTTTAGTCCCAGTTTTTGTTGTAACCGGGACTATCGTGGAATTCGGCCGACCGACGAAAGATGGTTTCTCCACCAGTGCAGGCCTACTGGCCAAGCAACGGTACTATCCGTGGATTCCCCGGCTTCAGTCTCTCCTTCCTCCATGCCTGCATGCTACTTGGAATTCTTTGCCGTTGTCAAGGGCTTCATTTCCCAGCGCAGCTAGGATAAGAGCCGCCGTGTCATCGACTGTCAGCCACCTAGTTTGTGCATGGAATGAAATCCCAAGCAAGCGCAAGGAAAGGGGGAGATGGACGGCACGATGAGGAGCCGTCTGGCCGGCGGCGGTGGCAGCAGTAGAGCGAGTGAGAGAGTGAGAGAGGAGATAGGAAGAGATGGCATCCAGATGGGTGTTTTGGTCAGCTCAGCAAGGAAAACATTACAAAATTCATTAAATTGAGAAGAAATAGCATTCTAATGTGTTGTCCCTATTTGAGAGTGCATTTCTCTAAGTCCATATGATTTCTCAGAAAACTTTTTTCATCAGCATTACTTAAAAAACCTTTTCAAATAAAAATTCTCAACTTTTTAATATTTAATTAAGTTATTCGTTTGTGCCCACAAATAATTGTTATACATAAAGTCAGTTTCGTGCTCATCCATCAGCAGGAAACCATATTGTTACAGGCAGTAAGAAGCTTGTACTCTGAATATTTTAAGGCCTTAATTAAGCTTCGCTATACCGTGGATGGAGATAGACTAGTCTTGCACAGCGTCTTGAGTACGATTAGATTAATTGTGAGAGCTCCTTCAGAACTAGACACATTTAACTATTACACGAAACATGATGCTAAGTTCATATGATAAATCTCTCTCGATGATTCGCCGGTAGGACCTGTATCACAATTTTACCCTGCAACCCTGTAGCTGAGATTCACAGTCCGTCCATCATATGCAATTCAAACGAGTGAGTACTTGAGAGGAGTCGAAAGAAGAAAAAGTGGAAAACTGATGATATACGTAAAACATATAATTAATTGAAGTATCATTTATTTAAAGACGGAGGAAGTGCTTGTTCAGCACAGCTCCAGCTCTAGCTTCAGCTTCACTTTTTCTGTAGCTGGAGCTCAGTCAAACAATTTTAGCTCTATCTGAAATGGGAGCGGAACTGGGTTGAGCTCTCTTAAAAAATAAACTAGAGAAATCAATTCCACTTCAGATTTAACTTCTAAAATTAAATTTAAAAGTTGGAGCTTTACCACCCTGACCGAACTAGTCAGCCGAGGGACCTGTACTGTCTCGGTCCGTTACTGCTAACGCTGTGCCCTGTGATGGGTACGCTCATGTAAACCGGGGAACAGGGCGCATGACCACGACAGGATGGGTCACTGTAGCTGCTGCTGGCTTGGTTGGCAATTTGGCATCCTCAGTCAAGGGCAGCCCACGAACAATCAATGTGATACAGAACGTCACACGGGGCCTACGAGATGTAATATGCGAGTGATGTAGGAGTAGTACTGCCGTGGATCGTGATGGGTTAGATGCCCGGGTTGTTTACTTTCCGCTCCGTCGTTTCGCTTATTTATGAAATAAGCTAAATGAGATAATTCTAAAAGAAAAATAATTTTGTGAATAAAACTTTATATACGTATTCTTAGTGATCTAAAAGAAAAGACTGAAAAATAAACTTCGATGAAAAAAAAAACCCAAAATCAGCTTTAAATTTAAGGTTAAAAATTTAAATTTTGACTAATAAACATAAGCGAAAAAATTAGGTCCTTTATTCCTCGTTGCACAGTGCAAACCCATACATCTTTGTGATCCATGCTCACGAATCAATTGGATCCATGCCATTAAAATTATACTGGTTTTCAAATAAATCATTACTATTCATCTATTTGTAACAAAACCATTGTTGTTTATTTATAATCTAAGTGGTACCACTAACATTAGTATTTCTTTTGTATTACGAAAAATTGCCCTCATCTTCTATCTCTTCTTTCATCCTCTCTCATTTCTCTTGGCCTCGTCCTCATTCCTCTCTGACTCGAATCCCATCGCCAGTGGTGCCTCCATGTTGATCCCCCGACTGGGCCGACCCGTCCTGGACATTTAACTTTTTGCCACTTTTAAGATGTGACAATAATTATTTGCCACTCGTTGTCTATGACATGTGGGCCCTCATATATCTATGACATGTGGACCCTCATATGTCTATGACATATGGGTCTAGTGGCAAATCATTTATCACCACTCATAAGAGTGGCAAATAATTAATTATTCCTCCACAAGACCGTTCTCGAGCTACGGCTTTTATCAGTTTTTAATTTTAGAAAAAAAAACTCTACCTTGTCTTTTGGACCGATAATAGTGAAAATATTAGTTTTATCCTAAAATTATTTTCCGTTGCTTTGGCCGCGTATAAAATTGGCTTGTAAGCGAAACTGTAGCAATGCCTTTCATTAACCATGCTCAAAATTACTGAGAGTTAAAATCAACACGGCAATTTACACTAGTTGAGTGACATCAGTATCACTGATACATTACTGAAATTATGAAATAGATACGGCCGGTCCAGTTGGAGCCTACTTGGAGGACGTCAATAGGTCTCATGCAGCTAAGGGGGAAAAATAACACTGCATTTCACATCTGATAGCTCGCCACTAGAGGATATTATAAATTTATAATGCCCCTGATTACAATATTATAATGCTAGATGATGCCGTGCAGTGTGCATTAGTAGACTATAACCTGAGCTTCACGCATCGGCCTATCGGCTAGGACATCAAAGATCAAACTGTTCTGAAACAGCAAATTGACAATGGAGAGCTGTGCAGATTCCAAAGTGAGAAGGCCAACTATGCTGTTCATTTCATGATCAAATGTCATGAGGCCTTGTATACCTTTCCTCTGAAACAGATCCAGATGACCGTGTGTTGTTGTCTGTTCAGGCTTCTTCAGAGGCAAATAGAAACAGTGGTAGTATATCTCATGAATATGCCCCTCAATGCAACTATGCAAGTGCCCAAGTTGCAAGCCAGGACAGCAAGTGAAGCATCAGAGATGCTTTAAGCAACTTACTACTGTACTTGCATTGGAACTGTCCTTTTTGAGATCATTAAAAAATGTACTTATGTACTGCCAGTTGATTCCCATGCATATGGCCAAGAGCTTATTGGGAAAAGAAAAAGGAATTTTGCCGAAACCTTGGGAGATCATTCATAATTTTGTATTGACCCCTCATTGTATGAGAATTTGTGAAAAGAAATCGTTTAATGCAAATTTTTGGAGAAACATATCAGTATAATAGCTAAAGTATTCTAGTGTTTTTTTAATCGCTATTGAAGACATGTTTTCTTCTATTTACCAACAAAAACTATACTAGATCTCTAAATCAATGAAATATTCAAGCTGGGTTCTTTAAAAAAACCTGCGAGATGTGGCAGATCAAATAAACTGGGAAATACAGATAAATAAATAAATAAATAAATAAACATCCAATGGATGCGCACGAGTCCATAACGTTGTGGCACATGGTGATAGAGAACTAGTAATCGGTATTTTTAATTAACAAAGGATTGGGAGTGCTGATTACTCCATTAGTTTTGTATGTAGCACATGCATGGTTAGCTAAGAAATGCCAATCGCCGTTGCTTGCAAGAACAAAAAGTATGCATAAAAGACATGGAAAGCAATTAGCACCACCAAAAAGCATCACGACAAACCCAAGAATGCCTCAGCAATATATGGCTGGATCCCTGATCTACAAGAATGGCACGTCAACAATAATCGCATGCAGACAGCAGCATAAAAACACAGCAGCACGAAGGACCCATGATTAGACCTCCTACAAGGCAATGTTATAGAAACTAATGCCAATCAATAAAGGATTGACCTAACAAAGTTGGCCAGAGAGAGACCTCGATGTATAATGAATGTTGATCGAGGGTATAAGGGTGTCAATAATTCAGTATAGTAGTAGTCCCATATGATGTTTTTCTTGTACTCAGATTGCTACTTACTACACATATATTGAACTGAAACCAGGAAAGGTGAGTGTTCAGAGCAAACAATCTCAACTTTACTGGAGGCCAGTTCTATGACCATGCTCAACAACGTTTTCCACGTTGTTGTTTACTCGGGAGATCACCAGATAACACATGCAGGGCATAGAGTCACGAGTGACCAAAGGAAACAGCTCAAAAAAAGAGAAAAGGAAATAGATTAGGGACCAAATGAAAGATGGCAATGCAAAGGCAGGATGAAAGTGATTTGAAGGTGACCAATAGCTTTCCAGTGTGTAAGTCAAGATGCAAAGCAGATTTTTTTTTTTTTTGAAGGGGCAGAAAGGGCAGCTTTTGCTAGAGGGAGATGGACAGACCACATCTTATCTAGTTATCTGAAAGGCCCCATGCCTCCCTTACCCCCTATGGACCATTACCCAGTTGCTGTCAATAATAAGGCCAATCCATGCTTCAATGTCTCAAAAAATAATGGAGACGAGTCATTCATTCCTAGGTGCCCAATGAAATGGCACAGAAAAGAAAGCAGCACTGTTGGTGTTCAGGAACAACCATACACAGCTTATCTGAATTCATGACACTGCTAATCCGCAAGCCGGCAAAGGAAGACACGGCAAGACAGTTTACTGAGTTAGTAATAGGAAGGCAGCATATTTTTATGTCCTTTTTACTTCGTCCATTATATGAAGTGGACGAAGTGTTGCTTTGTCTGAGGGCTACGTGATGTCTGATCATGGTAAGATGGCAAGATCAATGTAGAAGGGAGTCCTTCAACCTGCCAGGAAAAATGAGGAAAAATTTGATTATTCACCAGACAAGTAGCCAAAGGCAGGATAAGAATGTAAATTCATATATTTAGAGAACATTATACATCTGTTTAACATAAAGTGCTCAGATGGTCCACTGTTCTTTTAGTTCTTTTAGGGAATAGCTGCTCCATTATTCAGAGAGATGGTTCAGCCCAATTCCCAATGCTAGTCAAACAACTGTAAATCTTACGGTGCATGCTAGTCAACATGCAGGCCAATTAGAATGGTAGCATCATATATCATATGTAAGCCCAACTAAGGCTACTCAAAGTGCAAAGCAAAGCCCAAGTATCCAACAGGCAACAGCCCCAAAACATATACTCCTATGAACAATTGATTTTGCATTTTCATAGGCATAGTAACTTCACATAGAGACAAATAACCTACAAAAGGGAGCAGATCAAGTTTAAGAATTCTTTATGTCCAGGCTTTGTTACAACCATCCCAATTCATTAAGAGTTCACCAGAACACAACCCACGAAGCCAGGAGAAAAGCTGATAAAGCAGCATCCAATTACATTCCCCACCACACCAATCTATAATTAGTCTGGAAGCTAAGTAGCTTACCAACCATCATCAGTCAGGTTACATGACAGTCGAGACAATAAGAACTCACTTAGACTTCCATCTGATCTTCCTCCTTTTGGACCCATACTTTCACCGTCTTATCGCCGTCAAGTCCTCCCGATGCAATCATGTTTTCATTGGGGTGGCATGACACTGCAATGACTGTGTCAGTATGACCTTCCAATTTCTGCAAAATCTTTCTTGACTGAAGATCCCATATGTAGACACACTTGTCCTCCGAGCCACTGACAATATACTTGCCATTGGTGATTGAAAATGCTGCTGGAATGCAGTATTTTGTGTTCACATGGCCAGTATATGTCTTAAGAAATTTCCCAGCTGAGAAATTCCAGAGCCTCTGCATAAATAAGCATTATGTGAGAACTGCTCCTGTGACACAAAGTACACGTAAGTAGGCTGTAGACACCTAAACATACACCAAAAATTCAATACTGATGTCAGGTAAAAAAACCTCCAACAGGCAGCAGCTTTAAAGTATCAGTGCACTACATAAATCCATTCAGTTGTACAGAAAATGGTTTGGTGAGGTTGGGATTGATGTCACAGAATCACTACATAATATTCAGTTGTACACAAAGGACTCTGCTGAGTTAGGTAGCGCATAGGATATAATTGTACACAGCCAAGGCCCAAGAGCAATGTGCTTTGCTAAATGGCACTACAATTTAACCTCTTAAAACAATGTGGAGATATTATTTTTAGGATCTGCTGGGTGTAGTACCCTTGCTGATAGGCCAACTCCAATTTCTTGAGAAATGGTACCAAGAACTGTCCCTAGAAATGGTACCAGGAATTGTCTCCAGCATTGATGGAGGTTGATAGGATTGCTGGAAGGACCTAATATACTGTAAAGCATTTACTCCCTCCGGTTTGAGATTAACTGACGTTTTGGGTTAATGCTGTTCGGATGATAAAAACTGACGTTTTAGCTTTCTCCACAACTCTCTCCCTTCTATTTCTCCATAATACCCCTCATGCATGCATGCAAACTGAAAAGGAGTAACTGCAGCTTGCATCCGAGCTATTTAATAAGGGTATAACAGGAAATATGGATCTAATTAATACTGTCATTGGTATCTGTAATGATGTCCAAAACGTCAGTTAATCTCAAACGGGAGGGAGAGTAACAAATAAAAACACCAAGTGGACCAAGCGGGGAACTAAAGACATAGATAATTGGATATGTTCAGTATGATAACTGATAAATTGCTCCAACCATGATCAAACACTGGGACTTGATCTTCAAGGGAGGCTCCCAAATAAATAAGCACCAGAAAAAAAATTAACTGCATGAAATATTCTTTTATTATGCAGGAAGATGTTGAACATCGTATTTAAGAAACAACCATGTTTCAGTATAGATACACAGTGGTACATAAGAATAACAATAATTCCAATTCACCGTAACTGTAAGATGGCTAATATTATCAAAGTACCTGTATAAGTGTCAGAATTTGAGAATGTACCAAGCAAGCATTTATACTTGTCTTTTACAATATTGCAGCACAGAACAAGATATTGATTAGATAAAATAATCACAATTTGTCTATTGCATACTGAATGCATTCTAGCCATCCTAACGTCATGGTAAGAGTTCAATACCCAATCTCTACGTCATCCGTCATGAGGAAATCCATATAGTTGTTGTACACACTTATAATTCAATATATAAAAAAATACCCCTCCTGAGCTTTATAATCCCTCAAGTTAACTAAATATTTTCATTTGGCCTCTTATTAATTGCTTGTTTCAAACACAGAAAAACTTTAATAAGCTACTCATTAATGCCCCAGTTCTCACCTTACTCTGAAAACCAGCAAAACTATATTCCTAAAGATAAACCCATCTAGCGCTTCCTTAACCAGCACAAAATTGTTTAGTTGCGAAAGCAAGTGGATTTGTTTCCAGGTTCACTAGCACTACCTCAAGATTGCACACAACACTAACAACATTGCAGTTTGAAAAACTACTGAAAAGTCATATTTTCTCTAACGACACACTAGTCTACTAAAGCATAGCAAGTATAGTAACTATATAGAGATAACATGCATCTACACAACTGCAAGATCATGTGTGCATGTTGTGGCAGTGAGGCTGTTAAATACTTAAATCTATTGTGTTAATCCTTCTGTCTCCTTCTTGAGAGATGCCCTTGTATCAATACAAGTTCACAAGGACATTTCATTTCCATACGACCAACTTTTTCCAAGAGCTAGGATGTAGGGATTCAACATGGCAACATGGTCTCAAGTTCAGATAACCTCGGTGGTACCTAAGGGATCCCAAAAAGCATTATATATTTCCCAGGCTAGACATAGCATAAAGGGGTTTAAATGTTGGGCATCAATATATGACTGATATTAGCAGAAGGCATAAGTGGTCCGACAGAAAGGCATTGATAAGATCAGAAGTATCATCTTGAACCCCACCAAGTCAGCACCGACAAAGGTACCCATTGTAAATAGTGAACGATGATTCATATAAATACACCTAAGGTCTTCAATTACAGCACACTCACTTTGAAAATTCGCCAACTGCACACCGCTATCAACCCCAGAGTTCCAACATGTCAACACATTGTCCCTGTAATGGCTAATTAAGCTTGGGCCACCTTGCAAATGGATATAATCTTAATTTCCGAAAATTAAAATTTAAGCATAGTCCATAAGCCTTGCAACAGAAAAGGAGATTTAAGATGAGAATTACCATCTTCACCTCCAACAATTCAGACATGACGCCAACAAGGGTAGCTGACATAACTAGTAACACAGATCCTATAATTACCCCCCATAATGCCTTCATTGGCAGCATCCTCACTGGACAACCTGGCAACACTAAGCCCTTAGTTCCCAGTCAATCTACTCTGGCACCATGTACCGCATTGGTTGCGATCTACGACGAAATAATTGCTCTAGCATTCCAATCCTAGGACGGCTAATAGTTTTAAGTTTCGCATTCTAACGAAGCACATAATAAATACATTCACAAAATCACATAGCAAATACAAGTTTCCACATATGCTGCATTGCTGCAAGTTGAGGGAGAAGTTCGGAAGAAACTCACCAGCTTGCTATCAAGAGTGGCGGCAAGCACGAACTTCCCATTGGGCGAGAACTTGGCGAAGGAGACCGGCGGGCTCTCGTCGTCGATGAGGGTCTTGATGCAGTGGCCGGTGGCGGAGTCCCAAATGCGGCAGAGGCCGTCGTAGCTCCCGGAGACGATCATGGCGCCGTCGCGGTTGAAGTCGACGGAGGTGACGGGCTCGGAGTGCGCGGGGAGAACGCGGAGGCACCTCCCGGACCTGACCTCCCAGACGCGGACGGTCTCGTCGAAGGAGCCCGAGGCGAGCATGTTGCCGTGGGGGCTGAAGGCGAGGCAGAAGGCGTAGTTGGTGTGGCCGGAGAGCGTCTTCATGAGGCGGGGCTCGCCGCCGCCGACGCCGCCGTCGCCGAGGTCCCAGATGCGGACGGTGCGGTCGTCGGAGGCGGAGGCGATGAGGCGGCCGTCGGGGGAGAAGGCGAGGTCGGAGACGCCCTCGCCGTGGCCCGCGAGCTCGGCGACGGGGCTGGCGAGGTCGGAGGTGCTCCAGACGCGGAGGAGCTTGTCGGCGGAGGCCGACGCGAGGAGGCGGCCGTCGGGGGAGAACTTGACGGCGGACACCGCGCGGCGGTGGCCCGCCAGCGTCGCGCGCAGGGCGTACCCCGGGTTGTCCTCCGCCGCCATTGCCCCCGCGCCGCGCCAACCGGAGACGGGGAAGGGAACAAGGGTTTGGGGTTTTGGAAATTTCCGGGTTGGGAAAGAAAAAAAATCCCTCGTCTCCGTCTCCCTCTCCTCTCCTCTCCTCCGTGACGGCGCTACGCTGCGGTGCGGCGCGGTGGGGGTGTAGTGGGCCAAGTCGATGGGCCATTCATTTACAAATTACAGTTGGGCTTTTGACCGTCGGACATGAGTACCTCCTTGAGAATAAGGGAATTTTTTTTCTCCCTAAGTCTACTACAAAGCTGAATTTCTGAAAGATTGTGCTCCCAATGTATAGCAAGCAACATAGGATGTTCAAATTCGTGGTTTTAAGATGGATAGGATGAGATAGGTCGCTATATACTACCTCCGTCCCAAAATAAACACAGCCATGAGTTTACGTGTCCAAGTTTGATCGTTAGTCTTATTTAAATTTTTTTATGACTAGTTTTTTTTCGTTGTTATTAGATTATAAAACATAAATAGTACTTTATGCGTGACTTGCATTTTTTAGTTTTTTCAAAAAAAATAAAACGGATAATTAAAATTGGACACGGAAACTTATGGTGCGTTTATTTTGGGACGGGGTGAGTATTTTGGAACGGAGGCAGTATAATATTTATATATGAGTAAATTGCACGCACGGTACAACAACTTGACAGGTGGGTGCGATACAGTGTAAGAACTTGAGAATTGAACGTCCGAGTGTAATAACTTGACAAATGGGTGCGTTTTACATCCAATTACCTTTAAGATTTTTTTTTGTTTTCTTGACCTTCTCAATATCAACCGAAATATAATAATTTCTACATCTAGTTTAATTGACTTTCAGCTATTATTTATTAGGATAAAAATATAAATATACTTATACAAATCCGTGCTAGTATATTGTCAAAATAAGTACTTAAAAATTGAATTTATATAAAAAAAATGCTCTAAATAATTAAGTTGTCGCATAACTTTTTAATTTGTTGTATCAAAATCGTATCTACCTTATAAGTTGTTGCATTTATACAATCACCTATAAAGTTCTTATACTAAATTGCACCTACATGCTAAGTTATTGCACTAGAGCACTCATTTCTCAAGTTATTGCACCAAATTGCACCCACCCGTGGATGCAATTTACTCATTTATATATAATTTATGCAACTCTGTAAGGCCTCAGCATGTGTGGTGGTTGATGATGTGAGGTGTGTTATGTACTTGTGTTGTCAGTGCAAAAACATAAGGGACCCCACCCAATGGATAGCAACACCAATGATTCTTTGAAGTTAAACTGTGATGGGGCATTTTCACAAGCAAAAGCGGGTGGATTGGGCTAGCTAGATATTGGGAGAGTTTCCCAGGACACATTGTACAAGCAGGCAGAGGATGTCTCCGGCATG
The DNA here is from genome assembly GCA_000338895.3 of Oryza meridionalis. Taxonomy (NCBI): domain Eukaryota; kingdom Viridiplantae; phylum Streptophyta; class Magnoliopsida; order Poales; family Poaceae; genus Oryza; species Oryza meridionalis. The sequence goes on along the minus strand of CM002526.2, from coordinate 33,759,907 downwards.
TTTCTAGTGCCTTTCACTTTCAGGCTGAACCCATAACGTGCGAGTATGGACTATGGAGTTGAGGCGTCGGTAGAGCTAGGTATTGGCCTATTGGGAGAGTTTCCCTGGAAACTGACGCGCAATGGTAAAACAAGCAGTGATTTCTACCAATTATGATCTCTCCAATTGTGGCGGCTTGGCACTTGGAACTGAAACAGTTGTTGGAGACAAAATTTGTCAGTTTTTCAGGTTAGCCATATGCCTAGAGAATGTAACAGAGTAGCTCATGTGTTAGCTCAGCTTGGGTTTGTTTGCTCAGTTCAGTCTGAACCAGTACCGGTTGATATTCCAGTTTGTACCCGTCGTTTGGTTGCCGAAGATACCTCGGATCATGAATAATGAGTTTTCTGGTTCAAAAAAAAAAAGAAGAAAATGATTCATCACCTAGCCTGCAAATCAAGTTAATACACACAATGGAAGATCATTCGTCTACACATCCCGTTCAATTCTTCTACACGTAAGCAGCGTAAATTGTACTGTCTACAGGTCAGTTCCCTAGCCCGTTCCGTTCCCTACAGAGCTAATGCCATGTACTTTCAGGCTTTCAGTTCTTCAGTCATCATCGTCCGCCGGATCATCCTCATCGTCAGGGAGCTCTATGTCGTCACTATCAAGTGGTTGTCCTGTCTGGGAGCTTGACTCATTTCTACCAACCCCTGTCAACAAAAGGTTGAATGCTCAGGAACTACCACTAAGCATATATATGAGAAAGATTTGGGTGGTATATACCATATTTTTCGCTAAGTATAACCAATGTACAATCAATAACAGAACAATTATGTTTGAGTAAGCATAAGTCGGAGTATCGATTGTCTGCTTAAAGAAATATTCATAGTTCATATAAAAACATAACTAGCTTAAACCCTGCTGAACCAACCATTGTACATAGACCATAGCCAAAGTTTTGCCAGTTCTAGGCTCCACGCTTACCAAATCCAGAGTTGTATATAAGCAGAAATGATAGTTAAGTATAACCATAAGCATTTATTAGAAACATTACATACCATAAGAATTTGATGAGTCCAGAAGATACGGGAGATTAAGAAGCTGCAGAAAAGACTCAGTTTGTGGATTCCTACAATGAACTGTGTAACACAGGAGAACATCTTAAAACACATTCAGAAGATCGACAAGAAATGTGAATCCAAGTTGGGTCAGGTTTAAGTAAAACATGTTTTCCTTGCAAAAAAAAAGGGTAAGTAAAACCCCTTTTTTTAAGAATAATCAGATAGACTGCTAGCAAATGGTTGGAATTGTTGTTCTAGTAGTTTACAAATTTCTCTACAAAAGCAATTGAATGAATGAAATGAACTGCAATGTAACACAAAACTAATGGAGTAATGATCAATTTGACCTACAAACTCCTTTTGATGGCATATTTCTGAAGTTAGAATGTGAATATCAAAGCTCACCTGTTATGGAGGGATTGGATGCTTGACAAGAAGGATCATAAGATGCAGCAGTCTGGACAAAATCAATAGGTTTGGCCCCTCTGGCATTTAACTTGTTCCTAACCCATTGCAAGTCATCTTGAGTGTCAACCTGTTCATCCCTGTAAAACAAGACAATTGAAAAACTCAGGATTTATATTTTTTAAAAAAAAAAATATTTTCAGAACTCTGTTTGCATGCTAACGAGCAAAGATATTATACGCAGTTAAGCACCAACCGCATTGTAAATGGCATCCGAGTTAAGGGGAAAACATTGTTGAATTTCCGTGTTATTGCAAGCCATTCTTCATCATACTGGATCTCATGTGGTCCTGGACCGGATGGAATGTCTATTACCTAAAATGGATTGGCAAGTCCTCAGAAACAAATGTGTACAGAAAAATGCAAAATTTATTTACAAGGATAAGAAATAATCCTGAATCAGGTAATAAAGGGCACCTGGAGAAAGCCCCGCCGAGGAAGACATTTATCAAGTGCAAGAAACTTAGTTGTAGGCCCACCCTCTCCATGTTGGATAACAGCTGGAAACTTACAATGAAGATGAGCTGAAAACCAGTATGGCGGTTTTAGTTTATTCAGTAGTCTTGCTGCTGGTTCACTGCCTAGTGTTCTCTTGTTGACCTGAAATAATAAATAAAATCACTAATAGACTGATGCACATACAATCTTGCAAGTTATGTGCTAAGGAAGCATAAAACTTATGTTGTGTAAAAAGGGGGGTTAAACATGCATGGAGTATAATAAGCCAACAGCCTCATAATAGTCAGGCTACCGCTAAACAGTGTCAGCATACAAGGTTTGGTGCAATGAGGATTGACTTTCCCCATAGGGATGTTTTTATAGGCCCAGGGGAAAAGCGAACATGAAGATTGGACTCAGGACTCAGGAGCAGATCTCCGGCTAGAATGAGAGCAAGGTGGAAGTCAGTCAGAGAGCAGAGTGAAAGTCAGAGCCAGAAAGCAGAAGTGGTAGTCAGTGTCAGAACAGGAGGTGGCTTGGAATAGAATCAACAAATGTAATCTCATTGCACCATGCCTATTAAGAAGTGTCTTGAAACTTGAAAGGATGTAAGAATACCCACGTTTCAATTCAACTAATATAGATGAACTGACCCAGATTCACTCACTGGCCACTTTAGTATAGCAGAATAGGCGAGGGCCAATACAGCTTATGATCACATATGTAGGTACTTGGTACCGCTTGTGTCCTGAACCACAACCATGAAACTGTGGAACCATTATTTGAATGAACAGTGGACCAAGTTGATCCGACCAGCCTATGAAATCATTGTTTTTTCCTCAATTGATCTATGAAGCCATTGTTAATATCATTAGTTTAATTTGAAAATACAATATGCAGTAGCTCAAAAAGATTACTCTCTTGAAGCGTTTTCATACGGTTAGTTCTGGTGACCATTGTCATAGTTATATCTTAGCTATGGAAAAATACTGTTTCCATGTCTAGAGTCTTTAAAAATGTTGTGTAAACGATGGTATTACCTCTTCTTCAAAGAATCTTTTCTCCCGAATAAGCTTCTGCCAGTTTCCATACTCAGTAATGCCCAGAGGCCAATCATGTGACATGAATATATCTAGAGGCTCCTTCACATGCATTAACTTGAGAACATCATAATGCCTTACATGGTACACTGACCTTATAGTGTTCTCATTGTATGGGGGCCTCTCATAGTGTCCTGCATAAGAAGCAATAAGTTTAAAATACTCTATTCAGAGTTTATTGGTGTTTACTTTTGCAGTTTAGGACGTTTTTTCATTAGGCTTCCACCTTTTAAACAATATGTTCTAGATATAAAAGTTGGCAAATATTACAAGGTATCCCAAGAAAATATGAATAAACTTGCCTAAGTGATAATGTTGTTGCTTATATATTCCTGATAGTCCACCAATTCGAATGTTTCCAAACTTAACAACACCAGCGAACCCCAAAAAGTAGATGTTGGGTGCTGCCCATCCTCCATAATACCTATTAGATGTTTGACCACAAAAAAAGTAGCAAAGTTACATTTTTAAAATTAGCAACAATGATGCTCCCTCTATTTATAAATGTATGACGATGTTGACTTTTGGACATGAAATTGACCATTCATCTTTTTAAAAGTCAACAATGTCATATATATAAAGATGGAGGTAGTACATCAATAGTATGAACAATGACAGTCAAATATATTGTGTAACTCAATAAAGGCAATAATGAGGATACTTTATCCCCTTCATATATATATTTCTAAACAAAACAGTGATTTCATCATCCAAAAGAAAGTTTTAATTTCAAAACAGTTTCATTCAACAATGAACTTCATGCCATTCCTAGCGATCATTGGACATGAATAATCCCTATTAGAAATTTAAAACCAAATATAAAATACACTATGGAAAAGCGTACAATACAGACCGACCAATTTCTTCAATGCCAGTTATAATTATGTGTCATCAAGTGGATGCGAATATACCCTAGGGCCAGAGCAAAGAGAAACCACATTTTTGTATTGCAAGAGGTCCATCAAACATATATGAAAAGACTCACAGTTCCCACAAATAATTGGATGCTTCGTGGTTTCCACCTATGAAGATTGTTGGGTATGGAGCAACGGCTTGTCCCGAGTAGTACTTCCAAAATGATTTCATTTCACGAAACCTTGGTTTGACATTAAGACACTGTAAATCATTCTCGTTCCTAACAGCCTGCATCACATTAAGACACTGTAAATCATTCTCGTTCCTAACAGCCTGCATCAAAAGGTGAGGTATGTTAACATGTAGTAGAGTACTGCTGAATATTGGCAGAACATGATCAGAAAATGAGCGGGGATCAGCTAATAGCCATTTTGGTACTTATTCATAGTAAATATTGGAAAAACAAGTGCTTCATCTTACAGACTTGGCTTAGCTTATCTTCATATGCATTGGAGTAGCCGAGTAGCAGCATGAATATCAACATTTTATTTGATTACAAGAGAATTAACACTACTTCGCCACTCCTATCAGTCGAAGTAAACCACCAACTAAACAAACAACTACTACTCCCAAATTCCAACCAGCTGCGGGGACACCAAATGCTATTCCAACCAGCTGCGGGGGCACTAAATGCTATTTTCAACATACAAACGAGACCGCTGAACCTTTTTCCCGCATGAATCGCATCAATTCCGCAAAACCTCCCAATTAAGGAAGAGAACCGCAGCAAAACGTAAAGCACACGGCCTGCTCACCTGGAAGTCGCCGCAGCAGAGGAGGAGGTCGATCTTGACGCCCTCGGCCTTCTCGAGCTCGCGCAGCGTGTCGTAGACCTTGTCCAGCTCCCCGTGCATGCACCCCTCCACCGCGATCTGCAACAGGTCACCCACCGAGGCATTACGTCGAGCACATGGTTGGCAGAGCCAGGGAGAAGCCCACCCTCCCAACCAAAACGGCAAAAGGACAGAAGAGAACCTTGACTCACCTTCATGGTGGTGACCGCGCGAGCTGGCGGCGGCGCAGGCGGCGAGCGGCGGGAGCAGCCGACGAGAGGCTGAGCGGCTCGAAGCTCCGGGGAGGAGGGCACGGCCGCGCCGTCGCGGAGAATCTTGGGAATCGACGAGACGGACCAGGCCAAGGACCTTGCGGTTTGCGGCTCGTATTATGGGCCGCAGTTTTAGTAAGATCTCGTATTCGTGGGCCTAGATTCTGGCCCGTCCAGTGTATAGGATTTTAGTTAAATTTTGGACCATACTGTTGAGTCCTAATTTTGGGCCTGAATGTTTTGTGGGCTAAGCACTGCTCTTTCAGTGACAACAAGCCCATTAGCCGCTATTTGCCTGAATGTATTCGCCTCTCTCTCTCTCTCTCTTTTTTTCTTTTTTTTTTTTTTTTTTTTTGCGAGGGACAAGTTCGTTAACTCGAGCGATTCTTAAGCCAGAGGATCGTCCATGAGAGCCAACACCAAGGCTAAAAAGATCGTCCACGAACTCATGTACAAGAACTCGAGGAACAAGATAGCACATAAACGAAAAAAAAAAAGAAGAAGAAGAAGAAGAAAGGGGGAATCCGGAATCGATTATACATTCATGTACATGCAGATGCAGTCATGCAGGAACAGAGCGGCAATATTACAGCAAACAAAAAAAAAAGAAAAAGAAAAAAAAAAGGTGCATGTGCTTGGCACATTAGCAGCAGTAGCACTACCTATGTACATGTGGGATAATATGCAATTATCGCAAAGAGCTAATTTGGATGTTCAAGAAGACCAGCAGCTGAGCCGGACCGCCTCCTCGAACCTGCGGTCCAGCGACGCCGCCTCCTCCGGCCCACCCTCGCCGGCGACGCCATCTCCACCGCCACCGCCACGCCCGGTCACCTCCTTCGCCGCGGCGGCCTGCGGTGTCGGCGTCGGCGTCGGCGCCGCCTCCCTCCGCCGCGCCAGGAGGGACAGCGCGCTGCTCAGGCTGACCCGGACGCGACCGCCGGCCGCGCCGCCATTACTCCCCTCCTCCTCCGCCTCCGCCTCCTTCCTCCGGCTGGCCGGCGCCGCCTCCGCCGCAGCGGCGGGCCTGTGCAGCTGGTGGTAGCTCAGGAACAGCATCGATGCGGTCGGGGCCATCGCTCTCTTTCTCGCTTCGGATCCTCGGGGCCGTGCGTGCAGAATCGCAGGTGGTTTTCGGTGTTCTTGGGTTTGGTTTGTTGCGGACGAACGGCGAGCGACACGACGCTGGGCGGGCGCGCGCGGGGTATTTATTTATGCAGCCGAGGCGAGGAGGAGGCGCCGAATCCGTGACAAAATAGCGAACGGATTACGGTGGGTGTGGGCGGTTTTGGGGGAAAACCAGTGGGCTATCTGCAAATATTGGGCGTGGTTGGTGTCACTGACTCACTACTACTCGCTAGTAGTATTTACTCATTACTTGCAATTTTGCGAATCCGTGGGAAGGGGGCCCAGGAGACTGGGTGCGCCGGCGCAACGTTTTCGGCTCTTCCTGGAGGCTGCCGAATCGCTGGTTTTCTTATTCCCATAGTATTCTTTGCGAATTTTTGCCTGTGAGATTGGGGGGTGTAAGTAGTTAAAAAAAAAAAGGGGTTCTGCGTGAGCCGTTTTCCAAGGTGGATAAGGTTTGTACTGTACTCGGTCTCGCGCGTGTGCGTGAAATGTAAACGGAGGCCAGTGCCGTTCTTACGCCGGCACGTGCCACCACACGCCCGGCAGAATGCCTGAGCGCGCCTGACGTACGTGTAATCCGGTCCTAAATCTAACTTGTGGTGCGTGCGTGAGAGGGCCCCCGCACACGGGGAGGAGCGCCCCGCGCTCGTGGGAGGTCAGCTCCGGCGTGTGCCGAGCCCGCGCGCGCGGATGAGGCGGAATCCCGTGGCCGGACGCGGCCGAAACCACGACGGTGACCGTCGCAGTTGCGCGAATGCGTGTGCGGGAGCAAAGGATTGGTTGCGCTCGCTATCGCCTGAAACCCCGAACAGAAATGACAGAACCGAGGCTTATCATAGGGATATTGTTTGGTTTCTATTGGCCGATACTAATTCGGCAAACATAAGCTTGGCCATCCTCCTGTAATTATGTACTAATGGTGTGTTAATTTTGCAATATTCAGCTTACTTTTATGCTTATGCAAGTAGTACTCGACAGAGAAGCATTCATTTCCACATCGAACATGGGTCTAATTCATAAACGAATTTGGATGATCTAAGTCAAATCAATCTGGGTTATCGTCATAAGCAAAATTCCACTAGACAAGCAACCCTACTGTCCACTACCTAAGATGTATACATTATTGATTCGTCCAAATGTTCAGTATACCATGCAGCTCTACACTAGCTCTCTTACAGTCTTGCTGCATACTATGAACTAACTTTATGCACGTCAATGTAGGTTTATCAAAATGTACAAGAACATACTATGGCACACAGTAGGTAGTCATCCCAAGTCGTAAAGATCTACCTCGCAGTCCTCAGCTGCCCTGCTTCCATGCACAAGAAGCGGTAACTTGGTATAGCTTCTGCAACATCAGATGGCAACAGGAATCATACAATAATCAAGTGCCTCCAGATCACCAGCAGTTCATCATAAGAAAAAGATTGCTTGCATGGGGCACCCCTGCTTCTTCAAATGCAGCTCCTGGAACCCACGAAATTGTTGTCGAAGCACCAGTCCTACCAAGTCAGGGAACTCCAATCAGCTGCTTTCCATAAAAGGCTTGGAGCCATCTGATTTTGGTGGCACACTGGCACCGGCGCCACATTTGGACCACCGGAATCATTAGGGGAAATGAATTGGTAAAAGAAATACAGTATCCAGTTCCCCAACCAAAAATCAAACATTTCTGTAAGTTACACATACATGTATAAATTAAACAGCAAAATCATACATGGATTCCACTTCCAGTTGTAACAGAACAAACATGGTATGAAGTGTGCATTCCGTCATGATATTCCGCAGGTAATTCCTTCAAGTGACCGTGAGCTCAAAGCTAGCTCCCAGTCCCAGTCCACCTCCTCTTGCGGGCTGGCCGCTCTGGCTTGACTTCCAAATCAGCAGAAGCAGATTCGATTTGCGGAGGTTGCACTTCAGTATCCACCTTTTTGCTTTGCGGTGCATCCTTCTCACCAGGCATGGGAAGTTTGAAACGCTCACTTCGTCTCTTGAGCCTCTCAACAGTGTCTAGATGTCGATCACGCTCTTCGGCGTTCTTCTCAGATGTTTGGCCATTATCGCCACCGCTCTTGAGTTCTGAATTGCCAGCTGCAGCTGCTTCAGATTTACCTAACTCATCAGCAGTAGGAGCTTGAACATCTGATTTGATGGAAGAAAATGTTGGTGCATTTTCATTATCGATACTACTATAGTCTATCTCTTTGTGGCTCGTCCACCGCTCCAACTTAGAGCGACCCCTTCTTGAATCCTCATGGTTTTCATCATCTGACATGGGATCTCCTTCCGCTTGTTTCACAAATGATTCACGTTGTGGATTCTGGCCCTTTTTGGAGGACACAGTATGATCCCTACTATTTTCTTGCTCGCTCACTCCTTTCACATCGACCTATACAACATTATATTTGCATTTGTATCGAGTGAGTGACTAATCCAAGGAGTTTTAGAAATAGCTGAAACATAAGCCCACATGCAGCAAGGTGACTTCCCAAAATGCTTTGCCATATTTTCTCATTGCAAGGCGTAGGCAATATGTCATACAGATTTTACTTTATTTTGTGTTCCCTTTTAGAAAACATTGCCATGCACCATGCTGGCATTCAATCAGTAATATAAAGCTTAAGCAGACCAAAAATATAACCAGGCTCAACTTGCCATAATGCCATATGCACTAATGAGAAAACATAGGTACCCACTACTCAGATATAAGAAATCTAACACAGTTTGCAAAATAAGATAAAAGTACTCTGCAAAACAATTAGGAGACAGATTTAGGCTGTGTTTAGTTCACGCTGAAGTTTGGAAGTTTGGTTGAAATTGGTACGATGTGATATAAAAGTTGTGTGTGTATGAAAGGTTTGAAATTTTTCGTAAACATCTAAGTGCACTTTGTGCAAAGGGAGCACAGGTTCTCGTATGAACTTATCACTAAAGATGTGATCATGTAACTGTTATCTTGGAAGAACCAGGATAGGCAGTATAGAAGGAAAAACCCTAATCAATAAGCATCCAAGCTTGACACACTATCAAAAACTTATAGTACGTTGCACTCGATCATTTGTAACAACAGTAGGTAAAATATCTGCACAGCTCATAACCAAAGGCTGCAGCAATCAATTCAAAACTATGGCATTCTAGTTTTCTGGTATCTAATCAATTGAACCTCTAATGCATGTATACCTTCCTGAAGTTATAGTCAGCAAGGATTTCATACCTTCCCACCACGATGACTTTCATGGTCTTCACGTCTCCTCTTGCTCGATTTGGGAAGATCATGTTCATTAATATCAGAACTTCTGCCCTTTCTTGTGCTTTCCCGGTATCTATCTCTACTCGCTTGGCGAGCACCAGAATTGCTCGATAGACGGTTACCGTCATGAGTATTATTTGGTTTTTCTTGCCTGGTGTTCCTCTCACTGTTATTTGGATTTTCATCACGTGGATGTACATCAGAACGGCCTCTATTTTGCATGTTATTTTCTTCTGCTCCTTGATCTCTCCTCAAAGGGTCGTTTTGTCTGCTGCGCTCTTGCGCTTCTTTGCTTAATCCTGCAGATCTTGTTTCATCCTGTTTCCTACCGCTAGTGACTAATTTATCATCCAAAATCCGTCCACCCCGACCAGATCCCCTTCCTTCATCTCTCTGAAGGGTCACAGTGTTGTCATGCTTAGGCCTGTGCCTGTCCTCTCTTTCTCTCTGTCGCCAGTTATCCTCTTTATGCTTTGTATGATAACGATCATCAGCCTTCTCCCTCATCCTAGCATTGTCATCTCTTCTTTTCTGATCAATTCCATCATCCCGCTCTCTCTTCCGTCTGTTTGGGTCATCCCTTCCTCTATAACCATGCTGTCCATGAACTATGTCTTCATTCTCAGGTTTCATTCTCCTCATGTTCTCTTCATCCTTCTTTCTCTTCATATGCGAATCATCTATATTTTCACGACGATTCAGAACAACATCACCACGCTCTCTTGGTCTAGAGCCCCTCCAGTCACCATCATCCAACCGCTTCCTTGCATGAGGATCTTCATCCCTATCATTCCGATCAACAGGTGGCCTCATCTTATTTCTATTCCTTGCACCAACTTCAGCATTGTGTTCGAGCCTCACATCTTCCTCTTTTGCTCGTCTGTTGTGAACACTTTCTTCTCTCCTCTGCCAAATTTCTGTATCTCTTACCCTATCATAACTTCTGCCACGCATGTCCCTGTCTCTGTTTGCATAAGGGTGGTGGGTATCTTCCCTACTCCTGGAGGCCAAATGTGATCTTTCCACATCTGGTTTGATGTCTCGAAGGTACTCATCCTTCCGACGAGAGTTGCGGTCTTCTCCATCATGATGCCTTCTTGCATCATTTATTCGCCTGGACCGCCTATCTTGCAGAACTTCTTCACCAGATTCAAGACGTTTTTGATTATCTTTGCTGCTACCAGACCTCCCTCTACTATTATCACTATTCCGTGTCCTCAATTCATCCTGATCACTGCTATTGTGTCCAGTGGGCTGCTCTGCCCTAGAAATTAGTTTCTGCTTTTTACCAGAATGAGACAAGTTATCACCATCAGTTGTAGTTGTCTCACTAACCGTGTGAGGATCTGAGATAGCATCATCACCATCCACTTCAGCACTATCAACCAAAGCAAGACTGCCATCATTACCATCAAACTGATCTGCACTCAATTTATCTGCAGCTTCATCAGCAGCAGCAGCAGCAGGTGACCCTTCAGGACCATCCTTGGATTCTGAGCCCTCATCAGGGTTTTTTTCTCTCTGAGAATCATGGTTTCTCTTTAATGATGTTGTTTGGCGGGGTAATATTTCATCGGAACTTTCAACTTCTCGGGCAGAGCTTCCTTTCGATGACCTTCAAAGAACCAAATTGGAAGCAGCATTACAAATATAGCTTTAACAAAAAACGAAGGATTTGAATGAAGTAATGAAAAACGTTCAAGAGAAATGAAGTGCAAGTGAAGTAGACTGAATCAGAAAAAATATGAAAAATTCGGTAGTGGATAGGTGTAGAAAAATGAACAGAATTCCCCAAGATGGACAAGAAACTGATGTGATGCTGCAATATCTTCACATTTATAGCAACATGGGACCATTACATCATGGGAGGACAATCAACAAGTCCGATATGGCATAAATAGGATCATGCAAACAAAGACTAAATAAACTTAGTTCATGTTAATAAGTTATCTAGTATGTATAAAGGTCTGCAGATATTGGCATACCTTACTCCACGAGGAGAACCCCTTGTTCTGTAGCTGGGAGAGGAGCGGCCATTGACATCTGTAGCATTATCACCTTCAGATGAAACAGGCAACCGTTTCTTATGTTCTTCCTTCCCCAGAGCAGAAGAACTATTCATCTCAGATGTGTATGGTCTTCCTTCCTCAGCCCCATGGGTCCTTTTATCGCCTCGTTGAGAATCCTTCTCAGTTTGGTCCACTGTACTATCATCAACTAGTGGATCATCTGATTGTCCCTGACACACAATCTGAAATGGAAAGCAAGGTACTCGTTAGAACTGAAAAGGCACAAAATACTACTCGACTTGACAGGCAATAAAAAGCAGAGTTGATCCATATGAGCAGAAACTTGAACACAGGTCGAATCAAAAAAATACTTACCTCTATAACAGAGTCTGATTCACGCATTCGAGGTAAGCGAGTATCAATAGATGGAAGGCGTTCTCCATAGCCAGTTTCAACCTGTATAGGCCTCCCTGTCATCTGACAAGAGAACTCTAACATCAGTATAGAATCTATACAGATGAGCATGGGAAAATAAGGAAAGCTGACCCTGCGTGTGTTGTAATTGTTCACATGAAACTTGCATGTCTCATAACAGACTGCTAGAGTCATCTTGCACTAAAATCAGTGTCACGCCCCGACCCTAACACCCAGACCTAGCTGCCTAGGGGTTGAGATCACCCTGCGCCTAGTCAAGGCATGGTCAATCCACAGCTCAATAGGTGGACTCAGACCACATCCTACAAGGGACCAGGTGGTAGGTGAACACATGCCAAGACAAAGTCTAGGCCCACTCATCAGCAACAACAACAACAAAAAAAAATCTATAGCTACCTGGGTACTAATTAGCATTATAGTCAGTATACAAGACCAAGAAGCTTAAATACCCCCCCAATCCCAAGGGGAGCTTGTTTCTACCGAATGACATCGAATAATCCTGATCCAACACTCTTAGCAATTGGTGATTTGGTGAACCCTACAGGACAGCCTCACCCCTAAGGGCAGAGAAAATTGACGATTTGCTACTCAATTTGTTGGGCATTGGTAAAATGACACTGTCTAGATTGCCATTGTTCAAATACCACCCATTTCATTGCCACCTCTATAAATTGACATTTATTAGGGTTTTAGCCATTCATAATTTCTCTTCTTCCTTTTTCTCAGGTTAATCCCTCTCCCTTTATCTGCCGTCACTCCAGGAGCAGGAGTTTGCTCGCCACCAAGGGGGAGAAGCCTGCTGGTCAGCCACCGTGTGCCAGGGCTCGGCACACCACCTCGCCTGAGTTCCACCCTCGGCCATCTGCAGTGGCGCACTGCGCACCACAGAAGCAGGCGGTGCCGGAGGGCTTACGAGTGAGCGCAGGCAGTGGCGCCGGCACAGCAATGGTCGCGCAGCTTCTCCTTCTCTTCTTCCTCTTAAAGGTGGAGCTCGGGGTAGATGGAGAGAAGGGGGAACTTGGGGGTAGGGGTGCGCTAAGCCCCAACGGCTGCGAAGGTTCTGTCTATGCTAACAGGCCACGACAGAGAGGATGGGTCAATCGACCAATGATCTAATCGATATGTGGGAAGGGGTCGGGGGATTTTGGTCTTTTCCTGTGCTGAATTAGTGGAAGATAGGAGAAAAGAAATTAAAATTTGGCTCAAACCCTCCAAAGTTGCAAATTAACAAGGAGGCAATATAGAGGGTTGCCTTTTATCAAAGCTCAACAAATTGAGTGGCATATCATCAATTTTCTCCCTAAGGGCAGCCCTCCTGACCCAAGTCAAGGCCTCAAGGGGCACACTAACAGGTGTTGGGTACTAGCATTAGATGCCCAAACATATATAAATCTTTGTAGCTCCCTCTTTTCATAAACACCAACCCTTTAACTTCGATGCGTACCCCTATTTATTGATTGAATCCATGTGGCTACCAAACTAGCATGACCATGATTGCAATTTTCCAATATCCCGTGCTACTTGTTGTCGAGATTTAGTTATACAACAGTTCTAAAAATTAGAGGATGTCAATACCAAATCCATACAAAGAGTGGACAATAGCTTTGACCTATACAAAGGGTGGTCAAAAAGGGAATAACTTAAACCTATAGATAATAGATTGGATAACTATCAATCTCACACAGCTATTGAAAAGAAGCACGCGGTTGAGTGTGTGGAACATCCTTTCATAATGTACACGTGCACTGGTGTGAGTGCTGACATTTGCAAAATCATGGCATGGGGGTGTGCACTGTGCACAAGCAAGAAAAAACATGAAAAGCAAGAACCAGTTACATAGATGTCAAAGAGAGTGGGCTTAGTACCACAGGTGGACGCATGCTTGTAGGAACTCTTCCTTGGGTATTGAAGTCCGTGTGCCCATTATCAGTTTTATTACGACTATCAGCAGAAATGTCATGATGACCAGTAGCAGCAGCTAGCTCCGGTGGCAGATCTGGATCATAGTCCTGAATGGAAACCAGTTAAAGATAGTTCATCAAAAGAATAAATAGCAAAGAATTGATATTTTCAAAGTGGGACTATTGGAAACCTGTTCTGATCGCCCGCTCTCATACACGCGTATTCTAGATTGCATTGTGGACTCCAATCGTAGTTGATCCTAGTGATAAATCATGCCAATTGTTTACAAATGAAAAACAGAATAACACTAATAGTCTAATACATGCCAACAAATGATAAAATATGCACTCACCAGCTGCTTGCAGTAGTCTTTCCACTTCTCGTCATCAAGCCCAAAATTAAAAAAGTCTGAAATATCAGCACCAGGGTATTTCCATGGCTTCTCCTCGAATGTTGTATCAACGTCAATATCAAATATAGTCCTGAGTTAAGCAAATTGTCCTTATGAGTAGAAAACAATTAGATATGAAATAGAATTTATTGTACAGATGTATTGATGGATCAGAAGGAATATCCCATCCCAACCTTTCTGCGTCGTTGAGGATTTTCCAAAATACATACTAACAAATTGCCAGAGAACATTACAATAATACTAACATCTATCTGATTTGCTTTAGAGAATGCTTGTATATAATGATTCTCAATAAAAGGTAAAGCTGTATATCACTGTTTCTTTCTCCTCGTAGTTTTAAGTAAAGCTCAGGATACTCAGTAACCTAAGGTTTCATATTTGATTGCATATTAGTGATTTCAGCAGCAGGTCAATAAGCCAGATGTATTGACAATAAGATAGACAGTCATTCACAACAGCAACAGAATTCCTGATAAGGGAGAACGAACTATTCAACATACATGACTATCATTATTAACATGTCTACCAGTTAGCTTACTTGTGTGGAGGAAGCGTGAAATCTAGTCCACCAAAACCACGACCTGAACCTCCCCATGGAGGCATTCCATAGCCAAAACCTTTATTCATGCCCCTACCAGCACCAGGTCTCCAGTCACCTCTTCCTCGACCAGCAAAAGGTCCAGGTGGTCCAGGAGGGCGGAACTGACCAGTAGCAGTAGGAGCCCCACCTAATGGAGCCCCTAGTGTAGCACCAGGGCGCACATACTGCACGAGGAAGACAAGAAATAATAGAAACATTAGAAGAAGACTTAACAACTAAATAAAAATAAATAAATAATGGTGAGCAATCCTTGATGTCGCGGACAACTTTTCAAGCAGTAAAATCTTCCATTTAACAACAGGAAAACCACAAGAACATATGATAAATTATAAACAGAACCTAAACATGTAATCAATTTAGACTTCCATGAGGTTCATTGCTGTAAGCTTTGGACATAATTTACAAAAAATCCACATGCAAAAAGAATTATTTTAGCCCATACGATAGATTGCCTTAAGCAGTTAACCACAAGATAAATGGCACATGTAGTGCAGAGATTTGTACTATAACTTTGGTTCTAACAAATCTCACATGCAAACACTCGGAAACTCAAATCTTCCTAAAAATCAAACAAACTAATATTAATTATTTCTTAGACAACCGAAAACTAATATATGATCCAAATGCCCAAATCATTATAATGTAGTCATATCGCTCAGCAGGGAGCCAGGGAGTGATATAAATTCAGGCTGATTCATATTAGAAGAAAAATCCCTAGTGATAGCATGTCCTAACACATTAGCAACCAGCACAATAGCTACAAATGTGCATGAATCACACTCCCATCTTACAGTTATATGATCATACATAGCCTAACCACTGAAAATGATCAGAAATTATAAGAAGCCTGGTATGGGATTGCTGAAATAGCCAATTATCCCACCAAATATCATATTTGTGTTGGTAGAAAGGGAAGGAAAACACGCCCATTTGTGATTGATCATTACTTTGCCCCCCAAGACTTCTACCGTCATGTTTAATATAGACAAGCTTAGCTTGGACAATAGAAACCTACAGCCGAGGTGATTATGATCCGAGTGTGCATGGCCAAGGTTTTATCCTAACCCTGTGTATGTAAAGAACAGACAGACTGAAGCTTAGACTTGATGCTATTTGAGCTAAATTATATCAACTATTACGTCCCTGTATCTCTTATTTGCAACAGTAATATTGGTAATTCAAACAGTTGCAGTCTTTCCCACTATCCCCTATCTTGAAATGACACTGTTATTAACATCAATTGGCTTCATCCATGCCATATCTGCGCCTGAAATGAAGTTACTGACTTGGAACTTCACAACCAATCATCATCGCAACCATCTTGACAGCAACTCCCCCTACTTGACAGAGAACTATAACTCCAGCATGGAGATGGCACGTTAAGAAGTCTAGAATCTTTGAAGTAGCTATATGGAAGCATTGAATAGTAGATGCAAAAATCATTGTATTTCTCCTTTTCTTCCTTTATATGTTAATAATGCATTTACAGTTTACATTGTCGAGCAGTAGGCAGGGATGCAAAAGAAAATCTAAAAAGGACACTTAACTTGGTAAGATATTTACACAGTACAACATAAAACGTAGTGAATTGCAACCGGGTTTACGCCGTCGCCCTCTGCGGGGGTGGCCCGAGCGCATCGTACGGCTTCTTGGCCCAAAGAACTGACCTTGAACATGGAATGGTGCTGCGGGTGGAACCCCTGGCCGCCGCCACTGTACCCAATCCTCCCACCGGGGGCCGCCGCAGCCTTCCCAGGCTCACCGCCCTCCTTCCGCTCCCCCTCCGCCCCCGCCGCTGCGGCGTCCTCCCCCCAATCCTGCTCCTCCATCCCAGGGATAGGGCCATCGGCCACGATGACGAGGTCTTCGCCGTCCTCGTCGTCGCCCTCGTCCTCCCCGAGCCGCCGGCGACCGTCCGTCTCGTTGAGCACGATCTGGATATCGTCCTCGCTGTCACTATCCCACTCCTCGCTCCCCGCCGCCGCCGCCGCCGCGACCGCAGACGACGAGAGCCCCGGGATAGCCGCCCCAGCGTCGCCCGCTACACCCCCCATGAGCGGATCGGCCTCCTCCGCCACGACGGGGGCCGGCTTCGCAGCAGCCGCAGCCGCCTCGCGCTTCGGGGGTGGCTGCGCGGCGAGCGCGGCCCCGCCGCCATCCTCCTCCTCGTCGGCCCAGTCCCCGGTCGGGTCGACACCAACCACGGGGTCGCTCCCGCCCAGGAGCCAGTCGTCGTCCTCCTCCTCCTCATCCGCAGCAGCAGCAGCACCCGCCCTGGTCGAGGCAGGGGTCGGTGTAGGGTTAGGGTTTGGTGCGGGCTGCGTGGGGGCTAGGGTTTCGGCGGCTGCGGCGTCGGGAGGTGGGGGATTCGACGGCGCCGGGGGGGCGTGGACGAGGATGTCGGTGTAGAGGCCCCCGAACTCGTCGTCGTCCTCCATGGCGGCGGCGAGATCGGGGGAGGAGGAGGAAGGCGGCGGCGAGATTGGGGAGGAGGGTGGGAGGGACGGACGGACGGGTCGCCAAGCCAAGCTCGTTTCGGAGCTGGAGCTGGAGCGGCCTATTTAGAAGGGAAATTTAACTATTTGCCACTTTTAGATTGGTCAATTATCCAAATACCTCTTTTAGATTTGCACATAATTTTTTGCCACTTTTAAGAGATGCCTTCTTAACTACTCCCTCCATCTACTTTTAATCATCATATTTCATCTTGTCACACAGACCAAGTATAAGTAATTCTACTTATCATCTATTTAAACATGCTACTAGTTATTCCTCGTAAACAAGCGATTCATTAAAATTTACATTTCTCGATGCCCATGCAACCAATCTTGTGTGGAAGAATAGAGAGTCACGTATTAAATCCGAAAAAGCTATTAAGATGATAGGTTGTTGGATTGAAATATGACTATCAAAAATAAAATTTTCAGATTTAGAAATATAACTATCAAAAGTAGATGGAGGGAGTATTTGCCACTTTTGCCCACGTGGCATGCCAACATGGCAACAGAGGGTACAAACCGGTGTGGGACCCACTAGTCAGCCTCTCCTCTCTCTTCTTCTTCTCTTCCTCTGGTCCGATGTGGCAGCGGATGAGGCAGAGCGGCGGCGGACGGGCTCCTCGCGGAGGCGGAGAAGGCGGAGCGGCGGCGTCGGCGGAAGAGGAGGCGTAGCGGAGGAGGACGAGCTCCTCCCGGAGACTGAGAAGGCGGAACGGCGGCGTCAAAGGAGGAGGAGAAGTAGCGGCGGCACTGGCGGAGGAGGAGGCATAGCGGCGGCGGATGGGCTCCTCGCGGGCCTAGGAGGCGTAGCGGCAGCGCCGACGGAGGAGGACGCATGGCAGCGGTTAAATTTCCCCCACCACGGCGCTCACCGACCACACCCTCCACGACATCCTCCGCCCGACCTCATCTGCACCACCCTCGTCTGCAACTGCAGGCGCCACAGCGCCGCGCGCTGCTGCCTCCTCCTTCGCTCGCCCCCCACTGCCCGTCCACGCCGCCGTCACACGCTCCCACCTCGTTGCCGTCTTCGCTCCCACGACGACCTGCGCATCTCGCCGGGGGCTCATCCTCGCCGGCAACTGTGAGGAGCCCGTCCGACACCGCTCTGCCTCGTCATCCGTCGGCGCCGCCGCCACATCGGACCGGAGGGAGAGAAGGAGAGAGAAAGAGGAGAGGCTGACTAGTGGGTCCCACACCGGTTTCTACCCTCCGTTGCCACGTTGGCATGCCACGTGGGCAAAAGTGGCAAATAGTTAAGAAGGCAACTCTTAAGAATGGCAAAAAATTATGTGCAAATCTAAAAGGGGCATTTGGATAATTGCCCAATCCAAAAATGGCAAATAGTTAAATTTCCCTATTTAGAAGGGTCTCTCGGTTCTTTTACCCACCAAAACTACACATGTTTCAGTATCAAGCACGCTTAATATTGTACCACTGCATAATAATTTTCCACTTTTCAGTCACCGAGTCGTACTCCCTTCGTCCCGTAATATTTTAACGTCGTTGACTTTTTAAAATATATTTAATTATTCTTTTTATTTAAAAACTTTTGTGAAATATGTAAAATTATATACATACATAAAAAGTATACTTAACAATGAATTAAATGATAGGAAAAAAATTAATAATTACTTAAATTTTTTAAATAAAACGAACGGTCAAACATATTTAAAAGAGTCAATGGTATCAAATATTTAGAGATCACATCCCTCCAAAACCCCTTATACTATGACAGAGGGAGTAAATTATACCACATCACTGTGATTATATTTTTTTTAACATAGTATAAGGTGATACTATGTCTTATAATCTGAAACGGAGGAAGTATTTGATAACTCTATATCTTATATCTGGATTTAAAAATTATACGTTAAACTATAGTGATTTAAAAATTATATTTCATCTGAATAAGAACAAATAATACGTTTAAATGTTATCAACGTTATTACATATCCAAAATTATAGATTTGTGAAGCTTAGAAATACTAGCTTCAAAAAATCTACTAGGATCTAAAGTTGTGACAAACAGAATATAAATGCAAGCGCTCATAATGTGATTATAGTACATGGTTTAATCGAGATTATGAGCGTGTTCGGGTTTCACGTGTTATCTCGTGAGGTTTTCGTGTCAGGTGTCGTTTGGATTTTGGAACATGAGACCTTTTTATCGGTTCTTATGGAAAGTGAGAATGTTTATGTGAAAGTGATAGGACCTTGAATTAGATCATGTTGATGTTTGGAACACGTGCTTATAGTACTATTTTTTTTCCCTTTTAAAAAACCTATACTGGCGTCGTAGGAATTTCCATTAAGGCATTGACTGCCACATAGTTTGGAATTTTCCATCGACTATATGAGTGTGCCACATGAAGATTAAGCTTATGCTTGCAATTTTCAACCATTTCACCCCAAAAACGTCGAAACCAATCGAAGCTAAACGATCTTCTTGTGTCATACTAGTACAATTTCCATTTTCCAAGTCAGGCGGGTTACTTCTCAACAAGGCCTTAGCCTTAGTTTTATAGTCACAAAATTCAACAACTGAAGCAGCCCATCTTTACTGAAAGGACCAATGAGACTACAACGTGTAAGCTGCACGTTGCTCTTCACAATTATTTAGTTGGCAGCATGGCTTTAGCATTATCACTATCACAAATCAAATGATACATATAAAACTGCAGATTTTAGCTCAGTACAAAAACATTACCCCTGGAATGCACAGATCCAGTTTTACACTGAGCTCAATGTCTAGGATAGCAGAGCAGAACAGTAGAAAGAACAACAAACCCATAGAAAGTTTTACACGTTGCCAGTCCAAAAAAAAAAAATGGAAGGTGATTTGTCCCTCTGGTCTGTATGTCATACAGGCTCAACATATGATTCACAATTTCACATACACTGCATAAGAGAATTATTGGGTCTTCCAATTCCAGTATGTCACCGTGGCAAAGATGATCCGGCAGACCAGAACAAGAAAACCACAAGAACATATGCGCCACTAAAAATGTGCTACAGCATCTTAGCAGACTGAAAGTAAAATATGGAGGCTCATCCCTACATTACTTCTTTTGCTTCTTCCCTGGCTTCAGCTTGATAACTTCATCAATGTACAATATGCCTTTCCCTTTGTATACCTCTGGAGGCTTACAGTTCCGAACAGCACCCGCAAAGTTGTGCACCCGATTCTTGTCGATACCAGTACAGCAAATTAAGTTGGGCTTGAAGCAGAAGACACGAACAGCAGGTGGAGCGGTGAACTGCACCTCATGGCTGTAACCAAGTTTCAGAAACAACTCACGGCCTTCACGCTCTGTCCTTGCTTTGAAGCCAACTCCGACAAGCTTCAGAAACCTGAAAACCTTGGCCTCCATTCCAACAAGAGAAGAGGTATATCCAACAGCGAAAAGCTTGTTTGCTAGTCACCTTAACAGAAAGAAACATTGAAGGTTAATCAGAAAAGTGAGCATGCCACCAGTATTCGGAATTCAATGTACATATATACAAGAGTTTAGGTGGATCAAATCTTTACATAACACTGGGATATATTGAATAGCATACGAGTAAGAACACCAAAAAGTCATGTCCCGGTATCTCAAATATGATGAAAGGTGCCACTCTGGTAGTCTTTGCAAAATAAAGAGAAGAGGAACCTGAAAGAGGCCACACTCAATTCCTGAATAATTAAGGCGGTGACAAGTAGCACTCTCCAAAGCATCAGTGTCTTGTATCAAACAGATAATAGAAAAAACTTATATTCCAGATTAGATAACAACATGTCCTAAATCTTCAAAACACCTAAAACCCTCTTATGATCGAAGGTGTGAAACAAATCACAATAGTTGTATACTCCCTCCGTCCCAAAAAATACTCAACCTATGAGGGGATGTGACTCCTCCTAGTACAACGAATCTGGTCAACCCTCTGTCCAGATTCTCTAGCAGGGGTCACATCCCCTCCCTAGGCTGAGTTTTTCTGGGACGGAGGGAGTATGTTGTAAATTAAGGATAGGGGTTGCTAGGGTGACTCAATTACTAATTTGGACATGGACAAAGCCACACTGATAGCTTGGTGAGTAGTAGTGAGGCACAGATACACGATATAGTGTTTTTGGTCCAAACTAGAATCATTATAGCAGCTGCAGAAATTTTAGCTTGATGACTGGAAAGCTAAGCAAAATTCCTATTAAGGCGCCATACAGCGATTTTTATTTGGTACTACAAACCGAATCATTCTAACCTTGCCAAAAAAAAAATCAAAAACCACTGTAAAATGGGAATCATACACCTGTCTGACTTGCGATTCAATAATCTACGATGTCATTTCCCAGATCATCTTAGACTACAAGCACCCCTCCTAAGCAATGTACTTAGTATCATACTAGCGGCAGAATGTTAATGCATCAATCCCCTAGTTGGATCTTTTAGGCCTTGTTCGGTTGCTTGAGAATTAATCCCCAAGGGGAACCTATCCAGGAAGGGATTGGGTGAATCCCTTCCATATCACCCAATCCCTGTGGGGTTTGAATCCCTTTCTTGTTTTTAATCCCTATCATAAAACCATGTGCTTGTTTTGGCAGGGATTTCACACAAAGTAGCATGTTGGGATTCCAAATCCTGCTACTTTGCCATACTGAATCGACCCCAAAAAATCCTACTCCTTCCTTCCTGCACTGCAAGAAGAAGAAATGTGTATTCAGTCTGTTGAATCAAAGCACAAACGGTAGCTTTGATTCAAACAGCAAAAGGCACATTCTGATAGCATCAAATTGATATTAGTATTTGGTTTATGTTGATATCTCCGAATCAAGCTCGAAAAATCCATTTGTGAACCGAGCTAGCTAGCTAGCTTGCATTTCCCTACTCCGATCCAGCCATTGAAACAATACTAGTGAATCCGAATTCGAATTCGTGCATTCATGGTGATACAAGTTTGGGATCTACTATCTATCTGATGCGATGACAAGAAGATAGAGGTGCTAGGCTATAAGAATCCGAACAAGGTTGAGACAAAACTCGTCAGTCGTCGAAGGCGGCGGCGGCGGCGGCGGACGAGGGGTCGGCGAGGTGGGCAAAGCGGGCAGCGGAGGCGGATGAAGCTAGCTACATCAAAAATGCACACCATGTTGACGGTGGATGAGGAGGAGCCCTTGCAGTCGGAGACGGAGACAGACCAAGAACCAAAGATCAAGACCCAAACCCTAGGTAGGACAGGGAGAAGAGAGGGGAAGGAAGAGATACTCACCGGTGAGAAGGTGGCCAGCGGAGGGGGCGGTCGACGGAGGAGAGAGCGCCGCCGCCGGGGAGAGCGCCGCGTTGCTGTCGCGCCTGCGTCGCCGCCGCCGCTTTCCCCTTACGCGCTCCTCGTCTCCTCCGCGCGAGGGTTTTTTTAGCGGTTTCTTTCCCGGCCCAGGATTGGGGGAAAAAGGCCGGGCTCGGCCTGGATCGGAATAAGTTCACCTGACGTTCCTCAACTTTTACGTCGAGTCGGTCCGAGGTCCCCAATACGCGATACCAGAAACCTCTGCCCCTCAACTATCACAACCGTGCAAAAGAAATCCCGAAGCAGTATTGACCCAAATTTTTACCTTTTTGCTGATGTGGCATACGGTGGGATCCACATGTCCCCTGCCTCCTCGCGCGCACCGACGATCCACCGCTCGCGGTGGGCGCGCTCTCCAAGCTTGGCGCCGACCTCCGCCCGTCCTGCATCCTCCTCACCCTCCTCTCGGCGCTCTTCCCCACCCTCTCTGTGCACGCCCGCCACGCGCTCTCCGCCGCCGCCTCCATGCCCGCGAGACGGCGCGAGACGGCGGGGGAGGAGATGTGCAAGATGGCGCGTGCAGTGCGGCGGGCCAACAAGCTGTGGTGGTGCACCGTAGAAGCTGCGGTGAAGGAGGTGCTGACGCCGACGTGGGACAAAGAGTTCCTCAAAGAAAAAAGAAAAAGAAAAAGAAAAGAGTATAAGAGATGATGCTGACATGTGGATCCCACCGTATGCCACGTCAGCGAAACCGGGAAAAAATGGGTCAATACTGCATCAGGATCTTTTTTGCACGGTTTGTAATAGTTGAGGGATAGAGATTTCTGATATCGCGGATTGGGGACCTCAGACAGACTCGATGTAAAGTTGAGGGATGTCAGGTGAACTTATTCCGTCTGGATTCAATCCGCGATGGGCTTAACCGAATGCACATTTTTATGTGGGCTGGGTTTCACTCCGCGTTTGTTCAATCCATGGGAACTGCAGCCCAATCCTGCTCGTTCCCAGGCCAACCGAATAAGGCCCTAAAGGGGCAGTTTGCAGAAGCAAAACCTGCAAGATGTGTAGACGAAGTTCCCAGTTTGAATGCTTTTGTAGATTACTGGTACTACGGAACTTGTTGTAAACATGAAGAATGTTGTCTATGCCGTGGTGTTTCAGTCACGGCGAATAGGTCAGATTGCGAGTTTGTTTGGTTGCTACCTGGATAGAAGAAGCCTAACATGATGCCTCCTTGTGACTTGCCTAAAAGGTGTTTGATTGGAGGCCTATCATTAGCATGAGTCCAGTGTGCGAATTCGGACGCCTGAGATCCATGCGAAACTGCTCAACTTTTTAATCGCAAGAGAGTTCTGCCAACATCTTCTCGAAAAGCAAAGGTAGAAGGGGATAAGAATTTCACAGCTAGCAAACCCCCATTCCACAAAGCTCCATGACTGCGTCTTAGATTTCTCTATCCTGTGCACCGGTGGATCTGACCATCCGGGCATTGGAGAGGTGCCACGGCCACAGATCTGACGGCGGCGTTGGCTTGCCGCGCACGCGCTCAACTATCTTGCAAGGATGCAGCATCACCGAAACAACTATCGGTATGTTTGTCAGCCAAAATTTAAATTTTTAATCTTAAATTTAGAGCTGATTTAAAAATTTTTTCATCGAAGTTTATTTTCCAGCATTGCTTTTATATCGCTAAGAACATGTATATGAAAATTTTATTTATAAATTACTTTTCGTTTACAAATATATCGCGTGGCTTATTCCACGGATAAGTAAAACGACGAGGCCGATCGCGGGAGGCTTGCCCGGTCAGGCAAAAGCTACGACAATTTCAGGGAAGTCTCGGGCGTGCAACTTTCTCAGGCATGCTAATCAGGCAACCAACCAACCACGACCAAACACGCATGTTTCAATCACAGTGACACCCCCTGACCCGGTGACCCCTCCTGTGACACCATCAGAGCTCTCTAATAACTCACTTTCGCAACCAGCTAGCCATGAAAAACATTGACACAGGCAGTGAGGCAAATAAACAACATTAACCTTGGGGGCATCACTAGCCGAAGAAAAAAACTTGGGGGCAGATCCACCGCTCGATGGATGAACAGTTTATCTTTCAGTGCAAAGTTGCCAAAATAGCACTGACTGCAAATCTCTAATGCAAAGAGCCAAAGCCTATATCACAAAGCAGACAGTAAAGAACATATAATTCCAGACAAAACAGACTGTACGGTTGCAGCAATTGGAATGTCAAACAGTTAATCGTGCTATGTAGTTATTTTGAGCATACAAGAAGAGAGATCTTTTAGTTAAATAGAACAGAATTATACCACCAACCTATCTGAATCAGAACAAACTGATCACGACAAATGTCAGCAAATGAAGAAGACAAGGATACAAGGATTTAATAGAACTAGATAAATTAATTACTCTGAAGTGCTTAAGACAAAGGGGGGAAGCGCACATAGGCTACGACAATCTAAAGGGCCTTAACATGCTCTCTTGAAGAATTAAAGCAGAGCCAACAAGTAAGATTCGCCAATACAAAGACAAGGAAAAATGAGAATATGATCCCAAACAAGTGAGTATTCTAGCTAACTAAGTCCAGCAACCACTCCTTTCTCATCTTCCTACGTCTCTACCGCATCTTTTCCTGCCAAGATAAAACAAGAAGGTTAGATCGATGACAATGATGTAGCACCATGTTGCTTGATTGCTGTAAAGGGAAAGAATAATAATTTTGAATACCACAGTTGAAACAGAATTAAGCGTTTGGTGGCAACTTCATTAGTAGAGAATTACCTGGACGCGACTGCTACCAGTCCCCAGATGATCTCGTCGCATCTTCCTTGGTCGAACTGTAAGCACATTGGCTTCACCGCGATCCCTCTTATTGGGTGGAATAAGCTGGCACAGATTATGCTTCTTGATGTGCTTGAATATATCAGACCCCATTAGGGATGGAACCAACATGCCGCCAACGAGGAAGGTGCCAAGCTGACACAAACTTGCAAGTCACCATGTCAACGCTGAAGACATATAGGCTCCTATCCTTCTCATCCTCCGCGTAGAACTCACCCATCAAGAGATAACGACACCATCGTCCTCAGTGCTCAGCATGGGATGGGTCGGCGAAGTGTTCGTCGGCAGCCCTGACCTCCTGAACCCCTCCTGCTCCCACAATCTCCCAACACGGATGCTACCAACCTTGCGCCACTGCCCTGAGCTCGGCATCATCAACTCCCACATGGACAGCAGCATGTTGTATCCGGGCAAGGTGTTGTATCCTTCGATGGACACGATTCTGATCGAGTTGCCAACGCAACGGATATCGCGATATTGTGATGGCGGAGCAGTGAGATAGAGCGAGTCGAAATCCACATAGCAACCGGTGGGCAGTGCAATGTAACCGAATTGCACGTCGTCGTTGGTACCAGAGATGAGATCTTGGCAGCTGCAGGAGAGGATGCCTTGTCCAAGATCCACCCAGTAAGCTGAACATTGGAACGAGAAGGTTTGATAAGCATTGAACTTCTTTGGCTTCTCGGAGGGGAAGATTGGCCTTCTGGTTCCCCAGCAATGGCGGTCGAATGGTGCCGATGACGGCAGCAGACAGAGGACTTGCGGTAGATATCCGTCATCATCTGCATCCGCGTCCATGTCCATTGCAAAGAGGACAAGGAGGTAGCCGTCGCCATCGGGTTGCCGGAGAGGGAGCGGGGTCACAGACGGGCGGAACCTCATCGGGACGGTGGGGAACATCTTGAGCGAGGGATTGTCCGTGGCGGCGTCGCAGACGAGGTAGGAGTTGTCGCCGCGCGTGCCGGGGAGGCAGGAGGAGAGCACGAGGAACCCGGCGTCGGCGAGCAGGACGCCGCCGAGGAACCCGCGGCGGTCCTCGTCGTCCGGGTCGCCATCGAGGCGGATGGACAGGCGGGAGGGCCAGGGGGCTCGTCGACGAGCGCGAGCAGCTTCAGGCCGTCGTCGAACGGCGACAGCTCGTCGTCGGGGCGCAGGCCCTCGACGTCCGCGCGGAGCGTGACGTAGGCCGTCGTCTCGCACTTGATGATTGCCCACCGCGGGTTCTCCATCCCGTCCGGTTTGTGGAGACGGACGACGGGATCCAGCACCACCCAGGGTTGCAAAGAGCGCGCAGCCGCCGCCATGGCTGGTCTGTGTTTTCGCTTCTTTTTCCCTCTTCTTCGAGGCGGAGGCGGTGGCGTTGAGGAGGGGATCGATTTCTTTTGTTTATTTTTTTTTCTGGGAGAGAAGAGAAGGGGGTTGATGACGATCGATCGAAGACGGAATCCGTTGGATGCGGGGTGACGCGGATCGTATGTCCATTGGACGGTGGATCTGCGACTGCAAGAAGCACACGCGCATCACACTGCGTAGAATAGGTTTACGATAGAGCCCACGGCCACGGGTATTTCTATTTCACGAGCATCCAGCTCAGCTTCGGAGACGGAATTTCAGAGCCTACAATTTCGTTTCGTTTTCGTTCAGGGGCTCTCACTCAACAGATTTTTCAGCAGGATCAAAACAAGTACTCCTGGATAGGGTTAATGCTCCCATGATTGATTCAGTTTATGATGAACCCTGTGCTCCACTCGATACACTCAAGAATGTTGTTGGCCCGATCTTTCGGTGAGTTGATGATAACTACGATTTGGGAGAAACGTTGACGATCCGACTACAACCGTACAAGACGTTGCGTTGCGCCTTAGCGATCGATACACCTCTCTGTGGGTTGTTGATCTTGCCGGTGCAGATTAACCTTATTCCTGCAAGCAATCGAGAACAAGCAAGAACAAGATATAAAGCAACTGAATTGCTAGATAGACAAGACGCACAAAGATGAATTGATACACGATAAGGTGGGGTTCCGAACAAGCAGACGGACGGTCTAGCCGACACGCGTGCTGCAAGCGAAGTAGCAATGGCTAAACTTACAATTAATCAAAACCCAAGCAACCCTGAAGGGGTATCTAGCTACTTATAGGGGTGGGAGAACGACCATGAGGATCCTAGGGTCGTGCTCCACCAGATTGGGGCGCACCCCACATGGGTCCCACTTGGGCCAGGGTCCCAAACGAAGTTACAAGCCTAAAGGCCCATGATAGGTGACGCAACACCTTGTTGCTTCAATTGCGGCTCAATAAGATGGAATTTCGCAATGAGGCTGGATCCGTTGGAAAGAGGACTTCGAGAGCTTTCCATCAAGTACTCACGGGCCGAAAACAGAGCTCGTGTGAAGATTTGACGGCCGTTTGAAATCAGCAATGCAGCAGGTGGCCGAATCGGATTCCAGCACTTGGAGGCCTTGACCTTGATGTCATCTTGTTCATCAATGATGTGAGCAATGGTTGCATCTGTGGTAGCCATGGTCACATCATCATCCCCTTCTTCACGGAAAATCGTGCTCGGTTTTTCCATATGGTGCTCTTTGCGTAGTCCATTTACAACAACCTGTTTCTTCCAATCAAAATAAGGCAAACTCGAGATAATTTGGTTAGCAATAACATGTCTCTCTAGCTTGCATGTTTTATGCACATCTACGGGAGGTTCTAAATCCGAGCAGATGTAAACTCTATGCACAAAATATATTCCAAGATCATTATATTCGCCAAAGATATGAAATATAACATTGGTTGGACATGGCAAATCAGACTTAGCAAATAATTTCTCCTTCAAATTATCGAGCTCACAAAAATCATCAAACTGAACATAGCCCAAAGTATTTAAAGAAGATCTCAATTCACGCGCCTCTATTTCATTAGCAATGTGAACAACATGCTTAAAATCAGCGCAGGTAGAATTAACAGTAGAAATAGCATGTTCATTCACCAGTTGTGACATGGATATAAGTGAAGCATTATCACACAACTCTTCTTTATCACAAGGAACAGCAAGTAAATCAATTTGTGACAAAGGAATTTCAGCATTTGGTTCCACTAACGGTTGCTCTACTTTAGCATGAAAAGTGGACAATTTTACTTCATTAACAATACACTCACCTTCATTAATTTCAGCACCATTTACTTTACCTTTGATGTACTCTTCAGATGATGGAGGTGCCTCGAACTTGAGTGTGAACAATGGAATTGGCGGCTCTTTCATGTCTCTCTCCTCATTTTCGTGATTACGCACTTCCTGTAAATAGTTAGTAATTGGAGGCAAAGACATAGCGTGTTTCTTTTTCATGTCCTCCTCTATTTTACTTTCAGCATTACAAGCAAGTTGTAACAAATGAGAAAGAGATCTATATTTTTCACAAGCAAGTATGTCCTGAATTTCTTTGTTACCTTCTTCACATTCATCTAAGCCACAATGTAATAAACAAGCATGCATATCATGATAGTATGAAGTAACACTTTTGGTATCTTGTTTTAAACATTGCAGTTTATTGAGCAGAATATCAGCATAATACATGGGAACATAAACATCTCTAAAATATCGTTTCAGGTCTTTCCAAGTTTGTGGTATTTTGTTATACCTACAAAGATGTTTCCAATCATTAGAAGCATGTTTAATTAAAACACTAGAGGCACACATAACCTTTTGTTTCTCAGACAAGACATGCTTTTGAAATTCACTATCAACCGCTAGCTCCCAATTAATGTAAGCATGAGGATCATAGTTTTCCTCGAAATAAGGCAGTGCAGATTTGATCTTACCTAGAACATCGTCAATTACCTCATAAAGGTCATGTTGATCACTCCTCCTGTCTCGACGAAGATGTCGATGTTGAGCACAGCTATCCCCAATTATCTTGCGTATCCCTGCCATTGTTAGTAGAAAACAAAAAATATACACAAAAATATGCGCGTTCCTATTAACTACTAGGTAGTGGCAGCTCAAAAATCACACACACTCAAGCTTTTAACCAAGCTCTTACATGATCTTACCAATGCAAGCGGAATGGTGACATATACGGACTCAACCAAGCACCTCAATGGAGGTTGGATGCATCGATGCCTTGGCAAACACTTGCTGTACGGCTGCAATCGAATCTGTGGAGCTCTAGGTAGGCTTAAATATGTAGCAAAGGGATGGTAAATGATCAAATCAGAGAATGCAAAGTCAAGTACCGTGCTGGTCCTAGGCTAGAACGTACTAGAGACGCGAGTCTAGACATAAACGATACCACAAGATAACACTAGGAACAACTCATGCACAACTCTGATATATGAAGTTCAGCTCAAACATAACAGTATTTTCTCTTTTCTTTCTTTCTTCTTTCTTCTTTTCTTTTTTTTTCTTTCCTTTCTTTTCTTTTTTTTTGGTGCGGCTTTTTTTTCTTTTCTTTTTTTATGCACCTTTCTGCCTTTTTTTTCTCACTTTTTTTCTTGATTTTTTTAACAAAAACTGACTCAAGGACCTTAATGTAAGGTTACAGGGACTCAAACATAAATATAAAATTTACAGGGACTCAAATGTAAAAGTCTAAACCCAAAATTAAAATTATACAAAAATGGAATGCTGAATTTATACCGGTTCCGTTTTTCCAAACAGATCTCGAAACCGACACCAAACAAAAATTCACCAAGGTATTTGACACAACTCGAAACCGTGAAAGGGAGGGAGGGAGTCGGACTAGGCCAAAGGGGCGAGTGGGAGTCGGCCAGGAGGTGGAGTGGATGGCAGCCGAATTTGGTGTATGGGATAAAAAGGAAACTGATTTTTAACCAATCCAATCTACTATATTTTTCCAAAACAAACTTGACTACTTCAAAAATTAGATATGGTAATTCACCTTCCTCCTCTCGTGCATGACACAGGCACGGCCAAAACAAACACACACAAGGATCAGCAAACTCTAGATGCAACTCAAGAACTCCAAAACTAACCGACAGAAGCTTTTGAAAACTACAAAAATAGAACCGTGGCAGCGAGCCGATTCCGTTTTCGTAGGTCCCGACAACAACAGAGACACGGTGGCAGCGACGACTATGGTACAAAACGTGACAAGAACTCGAAACTCTAAATGAACTAGACGCTAAGACCAACAACACGACGAGACGATGCAACACAAAATTCAACACAAGCAAAAACTGAAAAGAACAATGCAATGGAACAATATGGCTAGGTAAATGATACGGATTTTTTTTGTATGGCTATTTTCTGGTTATAGGAAGATAAAAACTCACCGAGCAACGAAAGCTCTGATACCACCTGATGAACCCTGAGCTCCACTTGAGACACTCAAGGATGTTGTTGGCCCGATCTTTCGGTGAGTTGATGATAACTACTATTTAGGAGAAACGTTGACGATCCGACTACAACCGTACAAGACGTTGCGTTGCGCCTTAGCGATCGATACACCTCTCCATGGGTTGTTGATCTTGCCGGTGCAGATCAACCTTATTCCTGCAAGCAATCGAGAACAAACAATAACAAGATATAAAGCAACTGAATTGCTAGATAGACAAGACGCACAAAGATGAATTGATACACGATAAGGTGGGGTTCCGAACAAGCAGACGGACGGTCTAGCCGACACGTGCGCTGCAAGCGAAGTAGCAATGGCTAAACTTACAATTAATCAAACCCAAGCAACCCTGAAGGGGTATCTAGCTACTTATAGGGGTGGGAGAACGACCATGAGGATCCTAGGGTCGTGCTCCACCAGATTGGGGCGCACCCCACATGGGCCCCACTTAGGCCAGGGCCCCAAACGAAGTTACAAGCCCAAAGGCCCATGATAGGTGACGCAGCACCTTGTTGCTTCAATTGCGGCTCGATAAGATGGAATTTCGCAATGAGGCTGGATCCGTTGGAAAGAGGACTTCGAGAGCTTTCCATCAAGTACTCACGGGCCGAAAACAGAGCTCGTGTGGAGATTTGGCGGCCGTTTGAAATCAGCAATGCAGCAGGTGGCCGAATCGGATTCCAGCACTTGGAGGCCTTGACCTTGATGTCATCTTGTTCATCCATGATGTGATCAATGGTTGCATCTGTGGTAGCCATGGTCACATCAGTTTAGTATTATTATAATCTACATTATTAGAAGTAAGTTAAAACAAATATGTAGATATTATAATCTATAAGTCAGATTAGTATAATCTAATAATCTTCTCTAGAGGAGTTTTTTTTCAGATTATTGGGTGGCTAAAGACCCACTACCCCTAGATGTCTCCAATAATCTAGTAAAATCAAACAACTCACAGTTTATTCTATGTCAGCTTATTATAATCCAGCTCATAATAATCTAATTTAATAATCTACTTCCTCCGTTTCACGTTAGACGTTTTGACTTTTGGTCAGGTCAAACTATTCTAAGTTTGACTAATTCTATAAAAAAGCGATAATATTTATAACACTAGCATAGTTTCATTAAATCTATAATTGAATAAAATTTCATAATATATTTGTCTTGGGTTAAAAATATTATTACTTTTTTTATAAAATTAGTCAAACTTAGAGTTGTTTGACTTTGACCAAAGTCAAAATATCTTATAACCTGAAACGGAGGGAGTAGATTACAATAATCTTAATTTGAAATAAACATGGCCTCCTGTTTAGATCCCACCTCGAAATTTTTCACCCCGTCACATCGAACGTTTGAAAGTTGCATGAAATATTAAATATAGGCTAAAAAATAACTAATTGCACATATCGCGACTAATTTGCAAGAAGAATCTTTTAAGCCTAATTGCTCCATGATTTGACAATGTGGTGCTACAATAAACATTTTCTAGTGACGGATTAATTAGGCTTAATAAATTTGTCTCGCGGTTTAGTGACGGATTCTATAATTATTTTTTTATTAGTGTCCAAATACCCTATACAACATCCTATATAATACCCGATGTACCACGCCGAAAACTTTACAACCCACTAAACCACGTACAAATCAAACTTGTGCAAGTACAATGGACCATCCGCAGGCCCAACAAATTTTCATAGTGACTTATGGATCCATCGTTTCATTTATTCACAGAATAAGCCAAACGGCATATTTACAAACGAAAAGTAATTTATAAATAAAACTTTTATATACAGGTTCTTAGCAATCTAAAAGCAAGACTGTGTTCTTTTGTACTTGTTCCCAACTTATCTATATCGTTTTGCACGTGCACGCTTTTCAAACTGCTAAACGGTATGTGTTTGGTAAAAGTTTTCTATATAAAAGTTGCTTTAAAAAATCATACTAATCCATTTTCAAGTTTTTTTTAGCTAATATGTAATTAATTATGCGCTAATACATCTCATCGATTTGCCCTAAATTCAGCCTAAACACTTCATCAAAAGTCTAGCAAAAGCGCAGAATCTAGATCTGACTTAACACAAAGCCCTAAATTCAGATCAAAATTAACACAAAGCCCAAGCGATAGAACTTACTGAAAACATAGCCCAGAACTGAGATCCAGTACAATGCAAGCGATCAGATTTGATCTGTTCGGCAAAGAAAAGGTCAAAAACATTGTCAGGTAAAAAAAAAAAGAGAACTACATTGATCTATAACTAAAGCTACATATATAAATGCACTATAAGTACATTGCAACTAGGGTCATCTTGAATCTACAATATATAACTAGGTACTACAGCTACAATACATTTGGTGGAATGCAACAGTGTGTGCATAAAACAAACAGTTCACTTTTAACAAATGAATAAGTTGTTGGATCAGTAATTGGCCTGATTAGATTTCTGAATAGTATCAGCTGACAGAAAACAAGTAAACTCAAAATATAAACTAAGTACTCCTACTATGCTGCCTGAAATGGTATGCCTGTGCTTTCATCAGGATCAG
Organism: Oryza meridionalis; assembly: GCA_000338895.3. Taxonomy (NCBI): domain Eukaryota; kingdom Viridiplantae; phylum Streptophyta; class Magnoliopsida; order Poales; family Poaceae; genus Oryza; species Oryza meridionalis. The sequence continues at coordinate 33,726,645 of CM002526.2, read as the reverse complement.
GTACTTGAGTGCATTCAAAGAAAATACATATGACCATCTGTTAGAGAAATACATTCACCCATAGCTAAAATTACATATGTAAGTAAGACGCAAATACTTTATAAATACACTGTAAATACAAATGAATTATGGTATAAGTGAATTTACACCACAATTTGGCTACTTTTGAAGCAACTAAAACTGCAATGAATCTAGTGATGCAAAAAATTAGATTTTGTAACTAAATTATTTATAGATTTTCCTACTTAAAAGCAATAAAAAAATTATAATGAGTAGCCTACTTGACAAAGTTGTCTACTTGTGACAGTACACTACACTAATCTAAAGACACGTAATATCATCTTGAAAACTGCAGTATAAAAACTACTTTGTAACTGCACATCTGAATAATTTACTAAGATACGTAAGTAAACCATGTAGTAGGGATCCAAAAATCGCTTAGACTAGAAACAACAATTTCCATAACTCTATTAACTACAGGATACCTGGCCTAAAATTTTCAGGAAACTGAAATACACTAGACAGCCAGCAAGCAAAGCTGAGAACATGAACTGCCAACAGAATTTAACTGGTTTGCAAAACACTCCTACATGATGTTAAACAAAACTCAACTACAGAACCAAACATTATCAGAAAATTTTACTTAGATTCAGAAAGAGATGTATAAAACATTGTCAGGTTAGTTAGAAATTTACCAGGATTTAAAATATTCTTGCAGCAACATCATCCTTCATTGCCAAAAAATTGCCTGATCTGTATATGATACTACATGTTGCTCCATCCCAATTTTGCTTGATCTGCATATGCTCTTACATACTGCTTTCCCTTCAGAAAAGAAACATAACTGCAGTTAAAAGAAAAGGATAACATAAAATTCATTGCATGTGCTCCTACATGATGCAGATACTATTATGTGCAGACACAACCAAAAAACAAGACACCTTTTTGGGGACATTTAACTATTTGCCACTTTTAAGATGTAAGAGTGGCAAATAGTGAATTATTCCCCTATGGAACACAAGCCATGAGTTTTACTTGGAGTAGTAATTAGCATGATTGGATCCCAGAACTGTATCAAAAACCAAATAGACCCCATATATCAGGGATCCAAAAATTTGTTTTGATAAACCCAACAACATAACATGTAATTACACTGACATAAACCTAAAATTACATTTTTAAGTAAGATGTAACTGAAGTAAAATTACACTGTAATTATCGTTCATTTTTCTATGTGTGCATTTAAACATAATTTTGTAACTAACGATGCAAAGTTAAAAAGCCTTTTTGTACTGGAAAGATTCAGAATAGAAAATTTCAGATATGCGCATAGCAGTGTGTGCAGAAAACACAAGAAAGCATCTTCAAAAACAAAAATGCATGATTTCTGGTAGTAATTGGACTGATTAGATTTCTGAAATTCAGATGTGCACATTGAACTGATCCATTCAACAAACTAATTGATAGGTGTATGTTTGAAAGAAAAAAATGTATTATTTCATTTTTCATTTCTAGGAAACAAGGATTTTATTGTACTAATAATTGAATTCATACGATTTGCAGGAACTAGGATTTCACAACAAACTTATGGTGGAGAAATGCTATATGATGAATATTTGCTCTAAAACAAAAATCAAATAAACATACCTTCTTGCGCATTTCATACATCTTGTCCAATTCAGATTCATTAAAACCTTCAAAAACCTGTGCATAAATACATTCCAATATGTAGGTATGCTCGAATGATACTCCATAGAATAATACTTGCAATAAACAAACTTTCATAAAATAACTCACCTTGCTAGCGAAGAAAAAAAAATCATTACCATCAGACTCAACATGCTCTTGAGAACCATCACTACGTTTGTCCAATTGTTCAGATAATATCTCAACAGGCTTATGGGCCATGTTAGCTTTATGAAAAAGAGGCATTTCTAACATACAAACAAAAAGGAATTTAACATAAATAAATATAATTTAGGCAGGTCAGAACCAAAATGTACATAGTATGGTTAGAATAACTTATACTTAGTAAAAACAATTAAGCAATCAGAAAGTTTAGTACAAGATAAACATTCTAAATTAGGTTATTCTCTACACCTAAAACTAGGTTATTTGTGCACTTCAACTTTTAACAATCCTATATAGCTCATTAAGCTCTGTAAAAACAAAAGGAAAGATAACATATAGAAATTTACATTCACCAAAGGCCCGGAATTACATGTTTAAGTGCGATGTAATTTCACTGTAACTAAAATGTAAGTGGCACCGGAATAGTGAAATTTAGTAAAACAAATTAAGTAAGAGACAATATAGTAAAATTGCTTCACTTTTTTTTTAATCTGGATCAGGCATAAAATTTTAGAGTGGCTAACTAAAGAACATTGAAACACAGAAAAAGACCTTTAACTGTGTAAAAAAAAAAAGAAATTATGCTTTAAAAACATCATGTCCAGCTTGTATCGCAAAACTGAATTTAGCTAGTACTGCAATCGAGTCAATTTTGTATGCAAACATTTCAAAAAAAAAATCCAAAAAATTGTACAGCACTGAACTACTACCTTGTAACAAAAGAGCATACAACTATTCGCCCCTCTGATATGTTAATCCAAAAACAATAGTAATGACTAGATCCATCCACTCGCAATAAAGATAAACTACTCGCATACTTAACTACATGTTTCTCTTTGCAACCAAGGGGAACTACACCATACTGCTCCCTGCCACTGGTAGGCCATCCATCGTGTTCCGATCAACAAAACACCACTAGAAAAACCAATCAATTCAAATTCTCTTGTTTCAAAATTGTCTGGCTGCATGCAACCGCTACAGTATTAATCAATTGCCCCAGCACCCAAAACAGAATAGCATGCTTGCACTAGCAGATTGCTAGCTACCAAGTACAAAGCAGAAAGCAAATATGCACCTGGCTGACTGAATTCTAAAACGGGTTTGCCTAAAAAGTGTCGCCATTTTTTTTTGCTCGATCACAGTCGGTTTCTTTTCCGTCGGATTGCACGTCCATATCTTTGGCAAGTCCACCAGCCCATAGATCGCTGTGACCTTGTCTTCCCATTAGTTAATAGTTATACATTAGTTTCCCATTAAATTTGCACTAGTATCTTCTACTTACATCAACTTACATATGTAATTTTGGGACTTACATTGTAAATACGCTAAAATTACATATGTAATTTAGGGACTTACATTGCATATGTAAGTTTGGAACTTACATTATAAATATACTAAAATTACATATGTAATTTAGGAAGTAAACACGCGCCGACTATTTTTTCATGAAAAATATGACTAAATATAGGTAGTCCATTCTAAAATTACACCAGATCAAAAAGAAAAGGCTAAACTAAATTACACATATCACACAAGCAATGTTTAATCCAAACAACAAATACAGGAAAAGGTTGAGCTACTTTGAGTTTGGACTTAACTATTTCAGTTCTTGTTAATACCAAGAAACATAAAGAGGCAACTAAAATTTCTATGCCTTTCATGTTTTTTCCTTGTTTAACTAGCTTTTGACAACTCGGTGGACGTATGTGAACTGTACAATATTGTTTGGGAATGCTAATATGATCAGCAAGTTTCTGACAATGTTACTTTCTCCATGGCAGAAACATGTATAGATGCATCCCTTGAATAGTTAACTTTAATGCATGGAGTTTGTAGTACAAAAGTGACCACTAAAATAAATGCCATCTACTGTCGAATTCAGGTGGTGACTTTCAAGTATCAATACATGCTTATGGGAAAAAAAACACTAGATCCATCCACGTGCAATCCAAAATAAACTATCCGTCCATGTTCAGATTAAAAAGAAACACTAAAAATACAGTTCAACTACAACATATAAACATGGATCCCTAGGGTAAAATGCATCGGGTGGTTTGAAAAAAATGACTATAGATGAACTCAGCTCCAACAAAAGTAAATCAACCGCAAATACAAAGCTATTGATCTTCACCAGCGCAGCTTCTATTGGAACTTCACTGGGTTCGCCACGCCAGCCGCCGGCGAGCTAAACCCTAGTAACGCTGTACAGAAAGAGGCGAGGGGAAAGACAGGGAGAGAGCTGTTCTCTTTTCCCTCGTACAGAACGGGAAGAGACAGGGAGAGGGCACGTTTTCGTAACATATATTATTGCAAATAGAAACATATCAAATTGTCAGTTTATTTCCATTCTCCATTGAATGATAGTTACAAAATAACTTTCCCTTCTTAATACAAATGCTATTATATAACAATGTTGTCGCCTTAGCAGTCTGCAACCAGCAAATTAATATCTCCAGGACTATTCTGAACATTTGAGACCCCTAGCTAGATCTGTGAACTTAAAGCACCTCGTTACGATAACAGCAGGAATGTATCTCCCATGGCAACATAAATCTCTAGTACTAATAAATAGAACATACAAAGATTAAATATGATAACCATTTGATCATACTGGGTTATGTAGGATTTCTTTCATAAACAATACAAGAACAAGAAAATCAGATTTGATCATTATGGGCTTTCACCTTGTCAAATTCATTGTCCCGTAAAAGTATCTTATTGTTGCCGCTAGCAAATCCTGATGCACACTCCAGTTCTTGAGAATGTTGCAAATATACGTACTTATGATTTACTAAACAAGCAAATAATTGTGGGTTAGCACCTTGTCAAATTCAGTATCTCTTCATCAGTTTTATGTAACAGCAAATAAAATCAGAAAGTGTAGTTCCTACCAAATATTCCCTTTAAAGAAAATAATCAGCTTGGCTTTTATGAACTCTCGAATAAATTATTAGAGACTTGAAATTTTAATATAAGATATATAACCAGAGGCAACTTTTCTCAACCATGATCTTAAAACATGAAAAGCACTGCAAATAATAATTCCCAGTCCAGGTTAAGGACCGTATGAATAACAGGTTGGGAGTTTGTTGAAATTTTGTATAGGTGAGAAGGCATATTAGAACAGAGCTTATAATCCCAAGTCCCAACATTCAAATAAGTGTGTGTGCAGAGAGAAGTTCACAGGAAACATAAGATGCAGACTACTTATTAGTGATATGAGTCAATGATAAATTACTTCACTAAGAATGTAAAATTGACATAATCAAACTCAAATGAATGAGCATCAACTTTCCATGTAATCAATGAGCATCAAGAATACCTTAACAACAAGATGTTATACACCTGTACTAATCTGGATTAGTATGATCAGTACGCCTAAAAATGATCCAATGAGCATAATAAAATTATACTTTTTTTTTGCTTCAAGCAAGACAAGGGAAAAAAATAAAATCAGTGCAGACATGTAAATGAACATATCTGGGGGGGTAAAGTGTGGAGGCGGATGATGGCGGACTTGAGGTGCAGAGGAACTATTATTAGAAGATACCAAATCAAGTTATAACATATATACTCATAATTTACGATAGAACCTTATGAACATTTTGTCGAGTCATTCATGAACAGAAAAAAATGGTTACTTTGAGTAAAATGTCTTGTTCCAGTTTAGTTCTAAAAAAGCAGCAAGCTCAGACTTCCCAGCAAACTCACATGTATAGCTATAAAAAGATCTGGAACAAACATACTTCTATGGAATTAATGAATTGCTCAAAGCTTCAATGCTTAAAATAAGCACTGAGTGTAGATAGGAGTATAAGTGGCTAAGAATTATAGAGGCTGAATTTAGATGAATCATATCTCCGAAGCGCAAATGCCTGCCAGATTCCATATGAACCACAAAGATAACCAATACAAAAGCAAACTGGAAAATATAACAAAGCTATTGTCACTGTGATCATCATGATTTCCTGATGTTTTTAGAAAAACAAACACAATAAACTGATCCAGATTTACCTATGAAATATCAGCATCTATGTAGAAAAATAAATGTATACTTGGATCATGGCATCCTGCAGGTATTGAACAAATTGGGCAATTTCTCAAACTTGGGAAGCACACATAAGAGAGCAGATTAATATGCTTTTTAGTGCATGTACAATTCATACAACAGAAGTTAAACACCACTATATTTGTCAATATATTATTGATTGAGAAGTTAAATACCATTTCCTTTGTATGGAATCCCAACTTCGCCTAAGCATCTGCAGCTAGAAGTGATCATGTTGTCCCTTTCCTATGTGGTCTTTCTAAAAAAAAAAGAAAAAAAACTCATCAGAGATTAATTCAATTGCAGCATTTTGCTAATCTGTTGAACAACATATCAACATTATTGCTGCTTGAAAGTAATTCAACAACCGGTTTTAATGTGGCAACACTAATGTTTAGCACACAAGCATTTGGTTGAAGGGAGTGTGTGAGCTGCTCTCAGGTAATCAAGTAACTTATTAAGTTAAATGATAGAGAGTTTTCTGGAAGTGAGATAAAATGACTGCTTGGCCTTACACATAATTTTAGTTGAGATGTCAAGCACTAATAAAATCAGTATGATTTCACCTATAGGGTTTGTGGATGATAACTGAAACTTAGCAGTGAACATAACATAGAGAAGGCCCAGTAATTAGCAACAGGAGATTAGCTAGAAACATGCAAATACACATTTTGAAATGGATTTTATATTATAATTGTGCTTCCCAAATGACGTATTTATATTAACTGAGACAATATATTTTGATGCTTACCTACCACTGACAACAAAGGTACGCTGTGTATAAGACAAACATTAAGCATTGAGAATTCAACCTGGCAATTCCATCCTTGAAGGTGAGAAATAATCTCCATAGTGGTGTTGACAGGGTACTTGCCAGTGACTTCAGCCACGGAATTGCTAACACTGTATCAAATATTCAACCTTCTAAGGTAATTGTTTTCTATCAAATAGAACCTGGCAACCTGCACCACAGCATCAGTGATTCCAAAGACATATGACCATATATTTTACTGATATCAGCATAAATCATGCTGGGGGTATTTTTTTTAGATAAAGATGCTGGGGGTATTTAAGTATCTGAAAAGCTTACTGCAGTAAGGTTATTATAAACTTTTGAATAAGCTGAAGTAAAAGGTATAGGGTTCGATGCTGACCTAATTGAGTTATTCCCTGGAAGTTCAGCACAATGTGAATATTGTTTATGTGAAGCCTCCTAGCTATCAACAGACAACTAAAGAGAGCCCCACAATGATTCTGAAAATCTGGGAAAAAAAACATAGCATGGTGATGCTTTCATAGATAAGAGAAAATAACATTAGGGCAACTGCCAATTTACAAATGGTGTCAAGCAACATATTGTCTACAACATTTTATCAAACACACGGTCCGCATGTTAAAAATTCTCCATTCAGAAATTTTATCAGAGGAGAGGAGGGGATCTCTGAAAAGTGCTAGTGAAAATATAGAACGCCAACAAAATTTGGGAGCAGTAGTACCAATGAATGCATAAGCCATGACTAATTAGATCGACTCACAGCCACGGTACCAGAGCATGGAGTTGCCTATTCATGCTCTCGAACTTAGAACAACCTTTTTTTTTTTGAAACCTAAGCCAGCATTGCTGGTTTTATATTAAGAGAGGGAGAAACTGTACAAACAAGAGACAATGACCCAGTTTATAAGGAAAACCGGGCCCGAAAACCATACAGTTGCACGGTTAATTATGGGGAACCGGCTGAAACCCAACAGACAGAGGAAAGCATGGGACTTAACTACACAACTAACAACAACGGCGGAGCCCAAACGCAGGACATCGTTGCCAAGCTAAACACAAAAGCGGCACAACAGCTCCGACATCACATTAGAGGTGTTATCGTTGCCGAGCTAGCCACCCAAGCGACCCAGCAGCGCCGACTTCACCACCGCAGCGACACTGAAGCCATGGAAGTCGCCAAAGGAAAAGCAGCTCCGACATCCACAATGGACATCAGCCAAGCCACCAAAGAGCCACTTCCTTCACATGGCCAGCACCAACTCTTTGGAAGAGACTACAGCACGTCATCGTTGCCAAGCGTCGCCGCACCCCAACAGCGAGCAGCTCCGACTTCCTCCGCAGAGACAACCGAAGAGAGTGTCGCCCACCACAAGAACGAAGCGGACCCAAGAGGCTTAGGCCTCGCCGAGCACCAAGGAAAGAAAGCTTTTGAAGTGAAGGGACCATCAATAGTCATCGATGTAAAGGAACTTCCCCGAAGCGACGCCCCCAAGGAGGACACGACGCGTAACGCCGCTGCCGCTCGTCCGAAGCCGGAGCAAGGTTTTCACCTGGAGATTTGTGGGGCAAATGGGAGAGCGCCATGACAACGCCTTCAAGAAGGGAAACGGCGCCAATGGCATCGTCGTCATCGAACCGGCCAAAGGCACGGCAAGGCTTTCGCCGGCGTCTGCACATTACCCACACAAGCACCCCCACATCGACGGCCATACGATAGTCCAAGACGACTCACAAGCAGTCAACCCTCGACACATCCTACCGTCGCCCACACTCCTCTGCTGCACCGACCAGAACCAGCCAAGGCGGCCAAGGGACTGGTCGTCGAAGCTCCCCGCTGCCATCGTCTCCACGAGCGCCCACTCCCCGCTGCGCCGCTGCCACCATCGCCACAAGCGCCCACAGCCCCGCTGCACCGCCGTCAAGACGCCGGTGGGCACAGTCGGAGGCTGCCACCGCGCCGACAAGGGCCTCGCAACCGCCTCCGTCACAGTACCAGACCCCGCCTCCGTCACACGTGCCCGGCTCTGACCTGCGTCGTCGGCCTCCCGCGGCCGCTCCAGCGAGGGCACACCGGCCCCCACCTTGGCAGCACGCCGTCGATCCAGCCGGGAGGGCGGCGGATCTAGCCAAGGGGCGCCGGATCCGGCCGCCCCCATCGTCGGGCCGAGGGCCACCGCCGCCTCGCGGCTGCCTCGCCGTCGTGTCGCGGCCGCCCCACCGCCGTCTCGCGGGGCCGCCCCCATCACCGGTCGAGGGCCGCCGCCGCCTCGCGGCTGCCTTGCCGGCCGGGGCACGCGTCCTCCCTCGCGCCGCTCGCCGCCTCTCTCCGCCTCCGTCACGTCGCCAGCCCGCCGGCCGAAACCGCGGGTGAGGGGGCCAGATCCGGCCACAGAGGCGCCGGATCCGTCGCCCCCAACCGACCGGCCGGTTCACCTCCGGCCGCGCCGTCGTCGGCCTTCTCCGTCCTCCTCACGCAGAGGATGGTTCCGCCGAGCTGTTAGGGCCTCACCGCCGCCTTCCCGGCTCACCACCGGCTTTGCCGCCGGCGAGCTCCGGCGGCGGCGAGGTGGAGGAGGGGGATGAGGGTGTGGCGGCGCGGGCGGCTAGGGTTTCGCCCCCGAGCCGCCCGCGTGAGAGCGACGCGGGGGTCCTCACCTTAATTAATCCAGTGTACCAAGGTCCGAACAACCAATTTTACCATCAAAGAGAAAATAGAATCCGAAAAGAGAGGAAATTGAAAATAAAGAAGGTAAGTTTATACTCAACATTGGGCAGAAGCAAAGTGAAAGTGGACGTGGGTCTGGGGCCAGAGCCACCATGGTGATGGCACGACGGAGACGACGGTCAGGAACGACGCTGCGGACCGCCCGACATGTGCAGCTGGATTCAGATCAAGCGCCAGTGGTGATGGTAGCTCCTGATCGAGCTTGGCGACGACAAACTCCTCTCAATTAGGCACATCTGCCGTGGCCTCCATCTCCCTGGCGGGGAGGAGACTCGCAACCAGCGCGGCGTGTGGCACAACGGGTCCAGCGAAAGGGCACACCACCCCGGCGCCGTCGGGGGCAGTCCCGGGCTGGGCTCCGGCGGAAGGGGGGAACCACCTTGGTGGCAATGGGGGCAGGCCGTAGTGGAGTGCGGCGGCGGCGGGGAACAACCTCGGCTTCTTTGGGTGCAGTCCTAGGAGCTGGTCCGGCGGAAGGGGGAAACACCACCGTGCCAGTGAGGGCAGGCTGCGGTGGAGTGCGGCGGCGGGCGGGGACATGCGAGGAGGAGCGGCGGCGAGGGCGCTGGTCCAGTGGTGGAGTGCGGCGGCGACGGGGAATCGCGCGGAGCGAGGAGGAGTGATTGCGGCGGCGGGCGATTCGCGCGGAACATGCAGCGCGGGGGCGGAGTCCGGGGAGGAGTCATCGCACGGTGGCGGTAGCGCGGGCTGAAAGCCTGATGGGTGGTAGGGACGGGTGCGATGCGATGGGCGGTTGGACGGATGAGATTATTTGACCAAGCGGATGGACGGTAGAGACTGAACCCGGTGATTTCACCAGTAGGATTGGAGAGGGGCAACTTCTATTTTTTTTATATTAGTATTAGTATTAGTATAGATATAGGTTTACTATTAAATTCAGGCGCCACAACTTTTTTACCATACAATTATGCCCTCTATAATGTATATCATTAGAGCAGGTACAGTAACACTATAAGCCAGCTGTAAACATATTTTAAGAAAATAAATAAGAAGAGAGAAGGGCAACGGACTATATATTTGTAGCTAGCTGTAGCACGGATTTTAAGACACAGTGTGTATATGACAGGTGGGACCAGGTATTAACATACTATTGTATGCACGAGCTATTAGATTGGCTATAGATGAAATGTAGCTAGTAGTTGGTTATACTATTAAACTTGCTCTTAGGACTCTATTTGGTACCACTTTCTCCATTTTTTCTTTTTTTTCTTATTTCTTAATTCCATTTGTATATTTTTTCAAGATTTATGGACGTTTTTCCCCAGGCTCACCTATCAGATCCAAAAGAGAGATATTTATCTCTGGATCGATCTCTCCAGGCAGGCAGCTCCCTAGACCGGCATCAGCGCCGTCGACCGCGACCACCCCGCCGCCGAGCGCCGCCACAGATCGGCGCCACCGCCACTCACCTCAGCTTGTCGCCCTAGCTCGCAGCCCCACCACCCCGCCGCCGGCGCCGCCACCAGGGTGCGCAAGCTCGCTGCCCCAACCGCCGAGCGTTGCCGGCGCCACAGCTGACTCGACGGCACACCGCCCCCACCGTCGAGCGCCACCGGCCCCGCTGCCCCAACTTGACGGCCCCACCGCCTCCACCGCTGAGCGCCACCCCTGTGCAGAGCAGACCCTAGTAGCAAAGCCGTTTTTGATATTTGTCAGATCGGCGAGTGGCGGCGGCGCCGATCTGCGGTGGCGCTCGGCGATGGTGGGGTACTGGCGCTCGGCGGCGGGGTGGTCGCGGTCAACGGCGCCGATGCCGTCGGGGGCACTGCCTGCTTGGAGGGATCGATCCAAGAGAGAAATGCTATTCTCTTTGGATCTGATAGGTGGGCCCAGGGGCAAAAACATCCACAAATCTTGAAAAAATATACAAATGGAATTATAGATGGCCATAAGGCCCGAAGGCCCGGCCCACGGCACGGCTTTTTGGCCCGGCCCAAGCACGGGCCCGTGCCGGCCCGGCCCGACTGCTGGGCCGTGCCTGGGCCTCCCCACAGGCACACCGGCCTAGCCCGGCACGATGGGCCGGCAGGCTAGGCCCGGCACACAAAGTATAAGGACTAAAAATAGACATATAAATGTCACTGTCCAAAGAATAGGACCTTAAATAGACTTATTTAGCTATTTATATATCACAGCTCAAAGAAGAGGGAGATAAAATAGACTTTTTTGCTATATATATGTCACAGCCCAATAGGAGGGAGGAAAATTAGACTTATTCTGAGGAAAAGCACGATAGGCCGTCGTGCCTTCGGGCCGGCCAGGCACGGCCCGAGGCGTGTTGGGCCGTGCCTGGGCCATGAGTGCGGCACGTGGGCGGGCATGGCACGGCCCGGTGCGTCGATCGGGCCGTGCCGGCCCGACAAGCCTCGGCCCAGGCACAGCATGCCATGCTGTGCCGGGCGGCCCACATGGCCATCTATAAATAGAATTAAGAAAAGAGAAAAATATTAAAAATAGAGAAAGTGGTACCAAATAGACTAATTAACATCCTAATGACATAATTATAGAGAGCATGTGGATTATGTGGCAAAAAAGTTGAGGCACGCAAATTTGATGGGAAATAGTCTAAATTCTCGATAGAGGTTGGCGTGGAGAACCAAAAAATGAAAGACAGAGAGATAAAAACGATTGAAAGACAGAGAGTGCAAAAACCAAGGAAGGAAGTGAGCCAGTTGACTCGGATCTAGGGGCTGTGTGGATGGTACTAAAACATTTTAATCCCTGCCACATCGGATGTTTGACGTATTAAACGTAAACTAACGATAAAACTCATTCCATACCCTGGTCTAGTTCGCGAGACGAATCTATTGAGCCTAATTAATCCATGATTAGCCTATGTGATGCTACCATAAGCATTCTCTAATTATAGATTAAGGTTGTGTTCGGATCCAGGTGATGGGAACTAATCCCTCCCGCACAGAAAACAGAACGACCCATTAGCACGTATAAGTATTAGCTATTTTTTTTTCAAAAATGGATTAATTTGATTTTTAAGCAACTTTTATATATAATTTTTTTTATAAAAAATGCACCGTTTAGCAGTTTGAAAAGCGTGCACGTGGAAAAAGAAGGAGATGGTTAGGAAAGGGGGTGCTGAACACAATCTAATTAGGGTTAAAAAATTTGTCTCGTGAATTAGCTCTTATTTATGTAATTAGTTTTGTAAGTAGTCTATGTTTAATACTTCAAATTAGTGTCCAAACATCCGATGTGAGACTGAAGTTTAGTCCCTATATCCAAACACCACCCTAGTTTCCTCTATCCATCCATCACAAATCTTGACGAAGGAAATAATCCGAGGGCTGAAAAAATAAATGAGCCATTTTACACCATCTAACTCTTTGCTTTTTTTAAATAGGAACAGCAGCTGAAAATTTTGGGTTTGTTAGCCGTTTTTTCATTGACTGTATGATCCGCGTATACAAGAGCGATGCGCGCAAAAAGAAAAAGTAGCATGATTCTATTTCTGTTTTTTTCTTTTGTTGGGCCACAGCCCACCTCCTCTTTTTTTTTTTAAGAAGCAAAACGCCCATCATAATTTGTACACATAAAAATAGGAATAAGTTCATCTGACGCCCCTTAACTTGTCAACGAATCTGATTTTCATCCTATAATCGGAAAACCAATACAATGGGTCCCTCAACTATCAAAACCAGTGCAGATAAGGTCCCTCAGCGGTTTAGATGGTGGTTTTGGCTGACGTGGCACTTATGTGGCAATTTGACCCTGAAAAATAATAAAACTTGTTGGACCCACATATCAGTTTCACACACAAAAATAATAAAAAAATGGTGGGACCCACGTAGGGCCCCACATGTCATCCTCTTCCTCGGCTTCTTCTTCCCCTACGACTTCGATCCGGTTTTCTCCTTCAACGTCGGCTTCCGATCCACCACCCAGCACCAGCTCGCCGCCCACCGATTCCTCCCCGAGAGGGAGATCGGGTTGTTATAGGATTGACATGTTGACTAGAGGGGGTGAATAGGCGATTTAAAAACTAAATGACACCTAATCAAAACTAACCTAAGTTGCTAGGCTTGGAGAGGGTCAAGTCTAACTAAGCAACTATGTTATGTTTTGCAAATCTAGGGTGATAGTGGCTCAATTATATCTTTAGGAAAGTAAATCACACTCCTATGTCAATGTTTAGCAATCCTAGGGTGATATGATCTCAAGTATGTCTCTAGGAATGTAAATTGCACAAATGTAAATGCGACAATCAAATGAGACAAGGAGAGAAGAGATTTTTCACCGAGCTTCGGAAACTCGCCGGTTTCCTACTCCTCGTTGAGGCGAGCCCAACTCCACCGCTCAACCACGAAGCCACCGCACGCCCCCTTTGTCAAGGGGTGGGCAAGGCGGGAGCCGGCCCACGGAGAGGACTACCCAAGCCTCGATCACTCGGGGTAGTTCTTCCTTCATTCCGAAGGTGGTGAACTCCAAACCACTCACAACCGGCGCCGGGCCTCCTCCACAATCTTCTCGGAGATGTCACCGCAACTCCTCCACAAGCTGTCTAGGAGGCGGCAACCTCCAAGAGTAACAAGCGATGACGCGGCTCGAAGATGATCAAGTGCCACACTAGCTCTACAGTGGAAGCAATGCACTTGACTCTTGGCTAGAACAACCTCAACCACTACAATAGATGAACACTAAGCTCAAATGTGTGTGAGAGAGGTGCAAGGGGTGTATGCAATTGAATTGTGTGCCAAGAGAATCCCCTTTTTATACTCCAACCAAAACTAGCCGTTGGGGGCGAAATCCCCCAACTCTATGTATTGCCGGTCTGACCGGAGGAATGTGGCTGGTCAGACCGTGCTACTCTGCAACGGCTAGAAAACTAGCCATTGTAGCCTTGTCAGAGGGCCCCATCGGCCTGGCCGGTCAGACCGACGTTGAGTGGCCGGTCAGACCAGCCTCGGCTCGGTCAGACCGCCCTCAGCTCGGTCTGACCGAATACGGCTCTATCGGCTCTGTATCGGGCAACCCAGAGCGCATCTTCCCGGTCTCCAAGGGGCCGGTCAGACCGCCCAGATGCCGTCAGTCAGATCGGCCATACAAGCCGGTCAGACCGCCACTATGTGGCTGGTCAAACCGGCCAGAGACTTGCGGTCAGACCGGTGGCAGGCGTGCGGTCAGACCGGCCCTGGTCAGGCCGAACTCAGTGAGTTTGCAACTCTAAGAATGTGATGTGAAAATTGAGTCTAAATGTGAACACAAATCAAAATGCATAATGACCTAATGTGGCAATTTAAATTATCTCTTTGCTAGGTCATTACCCCTCTTAATAGTACAACGAAGCTAAAATTAAACTAGCAAATTTGATCGCCATACACCTCGATCAATTTAAATATAAAGCACTAGTTTACCATCTTCTTTTCCTTCGCTTTGTGCTGTCAATTTTAATCCATCGATAATCATCCATTCGCACACATGATGTAAACCTAACTTAAAATATATAGCTGACAACGGTTAGTCCACAATTAGTGCTTGTCATTAATTACCAAAATTAACAACGGGGGCCTAGATGCTTCAGTTGCGGTGGGAGATTGTCAACTGCTGCAAGCTCCTTGCCCTCTTTAGGACCACATTCCGCGGGGGATGCAAATGCATGGAATTCATGATGGTTGATCCCATCTCTGGCGACCGCCTCCTCCTGCCCTTCCCGCTCGTGGATGGCAAGTTCCTCTCCGCCACGGTGGTTCCTGCCGCCGCTACCGCCGATCGCCGCTCGTTCCATGTGGTGGCTCTATTCGCCGAGAGGAACAACTTCACCTCCGTTTACTTGTCGGATGCCGATGTTTGGAGTGATTATGTCTCCAGATTGTCTCTCCCATGGGAGGTCTAGGTGTTGTGGCCGAGCGTTTTTGCCGGAAATGCCAAGCGAGGGGGGGGATCCAGACTTGCTCCGCGGCGACCTCCGCCACCGACCCCAATAACAGCGCCTCCCCCGCCACCAGCTCCTCCACTGCCTCCCACTTGCACTCATCCGCCACGAACCGGAACACCTCCACCTCCAGCGCCACCGCGTCTCGCCGCATGCTGTACTCCCTCTGCACCACCACCAGCGACCCTGACATGTCCACCACCAGGTACATACACACCTGCCCCCGCACCCGCTGCTACCACGCCGTGTACCCCATCGGATGCTGCGCCGCCCGCAGCACACACACCGTCGCCACTCGCGCGCCCAGGCTCACACGGTACGCCATGTAACGCCCCGATTTTTGTTCAGGATTAAAAATCATTAAATAATGCATTTCTATAAACTATATTAAAAGTTAAAGCAATTTAATCAAGTGAAATATAGAGGAAATTAAAATTTCCTTTAAAAATTATGGCCGGAAATATTTTGCAATATTCTCTGTGCCCTAATATACTCTCCGTATTTTTCCGTGAATTTTCGGAGCTCAAGAAGTAATTTTAATAGCACAAAGTTCATTTAATCAATTAAAATAAAAGAAAACAAATTTAAATATCTCTTCCTCCCTTTTGGGCTCGGCCCAGTCCTTTTCCCTCCTCCCTCCCTCTCAGGCCGCCCTCCTCCCCTCCTTTCTTGGGCCGCTCGACCCAGCTTGGCTCCCCTCCCCCTCCAAGTTCGCATCGCCTCCTCCTTGGCTCCCTCCTCTCTCCCAAGCCATCGATAGGTGGGGCCCACCTGTCGAGGCCATCCCCTTTCTCTAGCCCGCCCCAACCGCTGCCCATGGCAGCCGGTTCCGCCCCACGTCGCCGCTCCTCCAGCGCGACCCCCTCTCCCACGCATATGTGAGCGCGGTCGCTGCCCACACCCGCACCGTTTCCCCCATGCCCCATGAAAACTGCCGCCTCACAGCCCACATCGGCGCCCCACGACGCTGCCCTGCTCCC
Source organism: Oryza meridionalis (assembly GCA_000338895.3). Classification (NCBI taxonomy): domain Eukaryota; kingdom Viridiplantae; phylum Streptophyta; class Magnoliopsida; order Poales; family Poaceae; genus Oryza; species Oryza meridionalis. The sequence continues at coordinate 33,710,358 of CM002526.2, read as the reverse complement.
CGCTCCAAATCTGCCGCTCCCCGGCCCTCTCCTCGCTCCCTCGAGCTGTAAAAATGATCCCCGTGCCATCCTATCCCTTTTTCCCAATTTTCCCGAGCCCGCCACACTCCCTGCCGCTCTCCCCACGCCGCTCCCACACTCTGCCGCTTTCCGCGAGCTCCGGCCGCCCGCCATCGCTGCTCCACCCACCACTGTGCCAATTCGCCACCACCGTCGGCTTCGCGGCGCCATGCCGCAGCCCGGCCCCTACTCCATTTCCCCTCTCCGCCTCCGGAACACTGCCGCCACGCGCATCACCTCTCTCCGCTGCCGCCGCCGACTCCAGCCGCGCGCCACCAACGCCATGCTGCACCGCTTCCACCGACAGCTTCGTCGCATCAAGCTCCGCCCCGGCCGTTGCTCTGCTCCTCCAAACCGCCGCCTAAACGCCTTCTCCCTTGCGCTTTCGAGCCATAGCCGCCTTAGGTCGTCTCCAGTCGCTCCTCGCCGATGAGCGCCGCCTCGTCTGATGTGGACTAGGGTTCCCGATCTTCCGAAAGGTTCTGATAAACAACGATTTGGGCAGAGTCACGAAACAAATCGATCCAGCTTCTTGAATGAACATGCTCTTAAGCCCTGCAATTGCAGCACCACGTCTCCTCTAGTTATCACCCGTGTTGAAACACGGATGACCTCGCCGAGAAGGCTAATCCCTGTTTGCCAATCGAAGAACACAAACAAGAAGAAGATAGAATACAATCAAAATTGCAGATGAATGATTAAGCTCACAAGTTGAGGTCTTACAAACCGATCTAGCGGCGAAACTGTTCTCGACAGAATAATCTAAGCAAAACCCAAACCCTAAAGATGACGGCGGGTACTGATATATAAAGTTTAGGGTCGTGCAACCAACCCTTCACACAACCCTAATGGGCTCCAACATGATACACGGCCCAAAGACCCAAATACGGTGATGCAGCACCGGAACAGATTCTGAATGTCAACTTGTTCGGTCAATTCCCATTGACTCGGAGAAGGTCTTGATTTGGTCCCCAATCAACTTCTTTGATATTCCATGCATTCGTTATGCTCGGCCTCTTTTCCTTCATCCAAGTAAGTACATCTGCAAACAAAAACAAACAAAACTCATTGTGTAGCAACGTATGTTCAAAAATATAACAAGTAAATATTATGTAGAACATATGCACCTTTGGTTGATTAATACACAAGATAGTCATGGTTATATCCGAGCTAGTTATGTCCTCATCAGTTGCACTTGAGAAAGGATTGATTTCCAGAATTGAGAAAGTCTAAGTTGATGCCCTGCGCTGATGGTCCTTTCAAAATTGTTGAGAAGATTAATGATAATGCATATAAACTTGAGTTGCCTCCCGAGTTTGGGGTTAGTCCCATGTTTAACATTTCAGATTTGAAGCCATACTTGGGAGAAGAAGATGAGCTTGAGTCGAGGACGACTTCAATTCAAGAGGAGGAGGATGATGCGAACATCACTCCTTCGGATACACACAACAATCCTCCAACGGTCATTCAAGAACCGATTACAAGAGCTCGCGCGCGACAATTGAATTTAGAGGTGAGCTCGTTCCTATGTTCTTCTTTGTACGAATTTGAGAATAGATTGCTACCTAATGATTATATTGTGATTAGAAACAATGGAGGGGACAAGGAGACACTTGGAGAAGGACTTAGAGTCATGTAGGATCATCGAGGATGTCCAAGTCAAGGTGGAGGCCCAAAACAAGTCGACTTCGGGTGCAATTCGGAGTCCAGGACCAGTTTGCACTACAACGGGCGCCCAGTGTGCAATTCACTTCTGCGTTTTGTACTGGGTGTAGAGCTGCTGCAAAAAATAATCAACAAAGCCTTCCAACAGGGTCTACTTTCCAAGCCAATTAATGAAGACAATGGGGATGGTTTCCCTATTATACAGTATGCTGATGACACCTTAATTCTGCTCAAAGCATCCCAAAGAGAAATCTTCTGCTTCAAGGCTATTTTAAATATGTTTGCTCAATCCACAGGCCTTAAGGTGAACTTTAGTAAATCAAGTTTGTACCCCCTCAATCTCTCACAAGAGAAAGCTGAACTGCTGGCTGGCATTTTGGCGTGCCCAATTGGTTCTCTACCTTTTACATATTTGGGATTGCGATTAGGCACCACTAGACCTAGAGTGGTAGACTTTGCACCTTTAGTTGACAGGGTAGAAAGAAGGTTGACAACAAGCTCTATGTTTCTGCCTCAAGGAGGAAGGCTAACATTGATCAATTCAGTTCTTTCACCAATCCCAACATACTATATGTGCTCTTTGCAGCTACCTGTTACAGTCATTAAGGCAATTGACACAACACGAAAGAACTGTTTGTGGAGAGGAAATAACCCTTCTTCTACCAGGAAATCTTTAGCCTCTTGGGACAGAGTGTGCACTCCTAAAGAGAAAGGGGGACTGGGAGGGATAAACCTGAGAGTTCAAAACACAGCTTTGCTTCTAAAACATATGGTGAAATTCTATAATGGTGCTGACCTACCTTGGGTTAAATTGATCTCTCAGACATATTATGATTCTAGAGTTCCACACCTGATGTTTGAATAAGGGCTCTTTTTAGTGGAGAGATATTACATCCCTTTCTGACATCTTCAGGGGTGTAGCTAAGTGTGCAATTCGGACTGGCACAACTGCACTGTTTTGGAATGATATCTAGAATGATGATTTTAAATGCACTAGCTACCCAAATATTTTTGATGTTGCTTTATATAAGAATGATTCAGTGCAAACCATGTGTTCAAGGCCTTAAGAGGATTCTTTTATTTTACCTCTCTCAGATGTGGCCTATGCTGAGTTTCTGCAGCTGGAGGAAGTTTTTGGCCTTCTACACATACAACCAGGAAGGGGGGGGATGCTTGGAGTTTCATTTGGGGATCTGACAAATACACAGTTAAGAGATTTTATAAGCTCAATTTCTCTGCATTACAACCTCCCAGACCCATGATTTGGCTGTGGAAAACCAAATGTGTCATGAAGATAATAGTTTTTGCCTGGCTCCTTTTTCTGTGACAGACTCAACACAAGAGATATGCTAGATAAAAGGCACTGTGCCAAAGAGGATCTCACATGCGTTTTATGCAATGCTCATCACAGAGAAACAATGCTTCATCTTTTCTTCACATGCCCTTTGAATGTTCGATGTTGGCAACACTTAGGAATTCAGTGGAATCAAAATTTGGAGTTCTTTCAGATGATCACCCTAGCAAGACTCGAGTTTGCTCGGAGGGGCTTCCTGGAGGTTTTCTTTTTAGCAGCATGGCACATTTGGAAGCAACGAAATGGTTTAATCTTCCAGAATATTCAGCCCTCCTTTCAAGCTTGGAGAACACTTTTTGTGAAAGAAGTTCTTCTACATTTGTGCAGAATGAAGGATCCCTTAAAACAAATTGTTTCTGATTGATTACAAACTTTATGGTTTTTGTTTGGTTTTTTCCTCTGTAACTTTGTAAATATTTTTTGAGTTCTATAAAATTACACTGCTGAGCAAAGCCCTGGCAGTATTTCCGGTCAAAAAAAATGTTTTGGCTTGATCAAGACGTTCTTGGGCCAAGGCCTGGTATAAAGAGAAAAGGCAGGTTGAAGCCCGTGGACTAGCTTAGCTAGCTTGTAGCGTTGCACGTGCGTCGGAAACCAGGTGCGGATGGTTGGAACGAGAGGCTGTTAGAATATTCGTTGACCAAGAATATCCGTGTACTAGACGCCCCCTATTCAACCTGTGCAGCCAGGGCCAAAAAAAAGTCCATGAAAAAGTGAGTTCGATGATAACTGATTTACAAATGCAAAAAAAAAAACAAAAAACAAAAATGGTATTATAGTGAATATCTACGTGTTGATAGTGGCATTTGATCGAATCTCATTTTAACGATAGCGTTATAGCTAAACCGGTTTTTAAGGATGGCATATATGTAAATTTCTCAAGAAGACATGGACACAGATGTTTCACTGTATGCTTCTTTAAGGAAGGAGTTTGACGTACTGTTCTTTGTTAGATAACTTGCCATGTCTTAAACTTAACTGTTAACGTTATACAGAATGTATTGTGCTCTTCAAATCGTTCAAAATAATGATAAAAATTGAAACACATGAGTGTTACACATCAAAGGATCAAAGAATGCCATTAACTTCTTTCTGGTTTGTAGTGATATGAGCACATTTTTCCAAATGAGGAGAAAAGGTCACTGAGACTGCAAGGTGGTTTCTTCATTGAGTAGTAAGCATGGGGAAATAATGTTCACCAAAATAATAATCCCAAAAGTTAATATTGATCATCTAGGAACTTGTAAAATCAAATACAGTTCTCTTGTATTGAGCAATCAGGTGAAAGAAATTCCCCAATAGCATCCAGAGATGGTAAAAACGGCATATACATTCAAATTACAGCTACCTTGTATTCCAGGTATAACAGCCTAAGAAAGGCAGTTTACAGAATCAAATCTGCAGGATGCTTAGACTGTACTTTTTTTAAGATAACTTTTGCATATATACTGGGACTGCTGGTACTACTAGATAACTTGTCGTAAACATAAGAGTGCTACTCCTACCTCTCAAAAAAAAAAAAAAGAGTGCTACTCCTATGTATTACATGAATGATTTCGGCAACACTTGGCGGGCCTGGAAATCTGGAATCACGGAATAAATCTGTAAGATCGATCAGAACTTCACTTTACCTTTCGATCAGTAACTAATAAAGAAAAGGGCCAGCAGCGCATACACAACAAAAATGATCACCCCAAATTATAGCAGCTAAGCACAAAAAGAGCAAACTTCTTTTTCGCCTTTGTCAACAGTATTACACCAGGACCGTGCGTTCCCAAGCAAAATCTCGCAAGTAAAAAACTGTGTTATACTGTTACACGCTATCACCAACCACACCCAAACCTTATTGATGTACACTTGTGTGCAAGGCCTCCTTTAGTGTCTTCATTGACTCCAACTTTCCAAATAGCTCCAGGAAAGGTACATGTTCCCCATACAACTTGAATCATTTTTTTTTCCTTCTCCAGTTCTATTGCTTTTTATGATCTTGCAACCTCCTTGAACCTCTCTTCTGCGGCCTCTGCAAAACACAAAATGTTCAGGGTATTCGCATAATACGCTACATGGGACGAAACAACTCCAGCTAACATATATATAATCGGCTAAATTTCATTTGCCCGTCTTGAGAAACAAGCCAAACACCAAACCCCCACCGCGCAGCGGGGCAAAATAACCACATACTCCCCCCGTTTTACAATGTAAGACTTTCTAGCATTGTCCACATTCATATAGATGCTAATGACTGCTAATGACTAGATTCATTAGCATCTATATAAATGTGGACAATGCTAGAAAGTCTTACATTGTGAAACGGAGAAAGTAACATAAAGAAACCAAAATGTCCTGCTGGGGCTGCCAGCTCTCAGCTCTCTATATAGAATTGAACTTTTTGAGAAGTCTAAAGCAACTCCAGAAGGTACTGGGAGCATACTCTAACCCTAAGGCATCCCTAACAGTACCAAGCAATTGGGCAATTAAACAAGACTTGCAGACTTCATAATAACTGTAAAACAATTCTAAACATCAAGCATGCGGATTTAGCTAGATTCAGACTTGCAGCCACCTAGCTAGCCCAATCATCCTCCATGCAGATTTGGCAAGAGATAAGACAATGAAAGACAGTCAATCTTGTCACTCATTCCACAAAAAATGATATCTTTTATCATTAGCTGTAGGAAACCTTCTATTTTCAGAGAAATTTTGACCCCAAATTCATATGCAAACGACTCAACTCAATGCGATAATCATACCTTTCATCATCTTCAAGTGACTAACGCAAATCTCTTCCTGGTTCCAAGAACCCCAGAATTTCTATCATTTTCAGATGGTTTTGCGATTTATCTATGCCTTCAGATATTTCAGATGGAGAATATTTGAGCATAGATTCAATCATTTTTGGAACTAGATCCTTGAATATGAAACACAGCAACACGAAGACGTCCACCTGAGAAACCTAAGTACAGTGCAAAACGATAAATCAGTACTAGAAAAATACTAAACATAAGAAGAGAACTAAGATATAGAATCATACTGTGCAGAAAGATAAATCAGTAATAGAAAAATACAAAATATAAGAAGAGAACTAAGTTATAGAATCATACCATGCCAGGTCGAACGACATGTTGTAGTGCACATCTGCACATATTGATTAATGAGAATCCATCATTTTCAATGTATAATTTTTGTAGCTTCAGTTGTCCCCTTTTGTCATAAGCTGTGAAGTTCATCACTTTCTTCAACTCCCTTGATAGTTCAGCTTTCATCCCCCATTTTAAATCTTCACCAAAACAGGACACAAATATTTTTCTTTCTGCTGGATCCAGGGTATGGTAATGAAGCACCAGTTGGAAGAATATATCAATCATCTCAGCATCTGTCTTAAAACAGGGATGCCTATAGAGTAGAACTCTATCCCTCCATAAGATCCCAGCATTTTTTATTTCCTCTAGCTTGTCAATCCTTCCTACCATTTCATCCACCATCAAAGGGTAATGAAGCTTGCCGGTCGGGGTAGGATAGCGAAAATACTTCTCTAATATCTTCTTACAAGCTTTCCAGTCCTTTTTGTACGCTGCAGGTGTGAATTCTATGGTGGGTACTGCTATGATGAACTCCTCCTTGAGTGGATCATAAAATATATCACTTTCTTCGAAGCCATCAAAGCACCTGCTACATTTATGTTTACCTTCCAAAATTTCTGACAACATGGCACCACATTTCTTTGCGGAATTGTTCAAAAAAAACCCACTGTCATCAAAACCTGGTTCTATTAAACTTGACGGTAGTTTCTTTTCAACAAACCACCTTGTAAGCCTCTCCTTTTTGTAGCCTTGAGTTTCAATATACGACTTCAGAGGTATAGCAGCAGGAAAAGGGAGGCCTCTTGCAGAATTCCTATAATTAACACAGAAAGGGTATTCAGCCAAGCTCTAGCAAATCACAATTATGGAGCAAAGCATTTTCTAAAATAGGGACCTTTTGTTACTTACCCACCACCCCGAAACCTTTGCTTCACATAGACATGCGTGTTGCACATGACCCCGGCAGAAAATATTGTGTCATCATCATTGAGTTTTTTATGGTGATACTCAATGTATGAGTCTTTCATTTTCACATTCGCCTGTGCTAAAGCCTCATCAACTGCTTCTCTTATTCTTACCATTCGGTCCTTGTACATTGAAATACTCAGTCCAGAAATAGGGACAAAGAACATTTAAATCCCGATTTTTCTGTAACAGGAGCATCACTTGCATCCACCTAACATAGGAAAGGCCACTTTTCATCAGATCACACCCAGCAATTCAAACTTCAATGTGGATGTCAGGATTGTATATAATCATTTTAAGTGTGAATTGGGTACCAGCCGGACATTTAACAGGAAAACAATCATTATACCTGATCATTTCTTGCGAGTACCCATAGAGAATCAGCAGCATTTCCAACAATTATCTGGTTAGCTGTAGCAATAGCCACACTTGTTGTGTTCCCTTCATATGGTGGCCCAGTATAATTCGCCTGGGAAAAGAAGAAAAAACTTAAGTATATAACAGAAAATACCGTCAAGAGTTAGAAAGCAAAGGCTACCAAGAAATAGCTCATTATCTAAAGCTTCCATTATCTTAAAAAAACAAGAAATAGCTCAGGAACATCACCGGGTGAATAAATGGATTCCTAAAAAGCAAAGAGTATACGAAATAAATAACTATCAAAGGGATGTCTCAAACAATACCTCAATTTGGAGTAGTACATAAAAACCTAGGAGAAATGGCCCAAGTCAGTAAACCAGGCAATTGATACAACTGGGCCTTTTTATAGGAGCCATTAGTCAAGGTTAGGTTTAAACATATCACTTCCAAGTCCAAATTAATCTCAAGAAAGAACAGTAGTCTTGAAATCACATACGTCCTTCCATCTCCTTTTCACACATACAATGTAAACACTGTCCAAGAAATACAATTCTGAGTAACTTCTGCAACCAATGCATACTTAAAAGACATTTAGGGGTTAATTAATACTACCTGAGGGAAAGGCCAGAGGTTAGTACGGACACCAGCCTTGACAAAAGACAACCAATAGCCATATTGCTGTAGCCTATCTTGCATTCTGCACCAATTACCATGAACAATGATTAAATATTCCATATTTGCAAGTGCAGCTGTAAACTAAATTGTGCAGACTACGTGAATTTATTGCCTATAAAATTAAATAACCTGAAACCCAACCTCTGTACTAGATCAGTCAGATTGTTGCCCTTGTCTTCATGATTGCAAAGCTCAATATGAAAGTGTTTTACACCATACGGTGCCACTTCAGATCCTGACATATAAAACAAACTCCTCAGTATCTCCACTCAAATAGCATGAATCGAGAGTACTACTATGTGCATATAAGCTGATCAAAGGAATGCTATGAACTAGGCAGTAACCAAAGCATTCCTTCAGTAGGTACCATTGGAAATATAACACACGCAAGGCAGTTAACACCTTGCTGATATAAACATATCTAAGAAAATGAGCCACCATGTAAATCGTGATAATACCTATTCCCTCCATTTCAGGTTATAAGATGTTTTGACTTTGGTCAAAGTTAAGCTACTTCAAGTTTGACTAAGTTTATACACAAATATAGTAGTAATATTTAAAATACCAAATTAGTTTCATTAAATCAATAATTGAATATATTTTCATAATAAATTTGTCTTGGGTTGAAAATGTTATTATTTTTTTCTACAAACTTAGTCAAACTTGAAACAGTTTGACTTTGACCAATGTCAAAACGTCTTGTAACCTGAAACGAATGAAGTATTTGACTATCTCTGTTAACTCACTTCCATGAAATGTTTTATCCCGCACAAACCATTTTTTTTATGTTTGCTTAGTTCATGTTATCCTTGCAGGCATACCTCAAATAAGTGAGGTTCATCACCTTGAACTGTTACAACAGTATAGAATGAAAGCAGGTAAACTCCATCAGCATGAAAGCATATATTTTAAACATTTGTTTTCCGCCAGTCAAATTCTTTTGTATCAGCATTGGTATTTAGTATTACATACTTCAATTCGCCAACGTTTTGGATACCTTTTTCTATCATCACACTTTACACTAGCACAACTCAAATCTAAACAAAAATTTTGCTGCCACAAGAACTCATCAAATGGCATAGTTGAACAAGGGGATATTGAACTACATGCATTTGTTCAACAGTAGTAACTTCTATTTGGTGGATCAGTTTTCTGGGTTAAGTTAACATAGAATGATCAATTTTCTTCTACAAGGATGATTGTCCATTTTTTGACAAATTTATTAACCGATCAGATTGTAGAAGGTTCAAAACTGTAACAACTTTCTGCAATCACATAATATTTAATTTTGTCGTGGGTTAAACATTTCAAATGTTGGGTGTTGCGTATGCTAGAAACTCTACATTATCCGATAAAAACCCGCAATCATAAGAACTAATGAAACCAACAGATAGATATGTATTCTGGATTCGAATATGCATGTTCCTCCTTTGTATCAGCGTAGGTATTAATGTGTATTGACTTCTCTTCACCGACATGCTGGATATACCTTTTCTATAATCACACTTCCCAGTGGTAAAACACACAGCTAAACAAAAAAAATGTCTGACAGTGTGATGAAAGATTGGCAAAACAAATAGCTCCCTATTTCTGACAGAAGAACAATAGTGTGCAGAAGACTGAATGGGGGAGTTCATCAGTGAGAAGTTTCTCACCTGGTGTACAAACCATGAACACCACGACCTCGAAGTAGTCAAGTTCACTGGGAAGATCAGTGAGCAGAGGGAAGGGCTGCCCAAGACTGCCTGCTCGAATAAAGATGGACATGTTCCAGAAGCGAAAACTGCTGCCGAGTCGATCTTCCAGGGCACTGCCCAGCTCAATCAGACTCCTTACAGAGATCAACAGAATTTCCCCGCCCAGGATATTGAAGTTCCCATCATGATCAGCCACACTAACACCGACTTGTATCTCTCCAGAGCCTCGGCGCCGTAGCCCACAAAGCTGCTTATACAAATAGTGATCTCATTTAAGACCCCAATTCACAGATTAACACCTGAAGCAAGAAGGAAACTAAACTACCACAGAAAGAGTCCACATTTTTTTTCAATACTATTATAACTACCACAGAAAGATCCTATCATCAGACTTAGACTCTCCAAAGAACCCAACGTTTAAAACAAGTTGAAGCTTATTGCAGACCAAAAATCAGCAAGAACAAGTCTGTCAAGCTCTGAAGGAATAGATTACATGTAAAGGTTTGAACAATTGGCCACAACAGGCAGACCGGTATTTGCATAACTAACAGGGCATGGCCAAGCAGGTCTTTGATCAAACAATACCCAGAATATATACACCTCCACAAATTTCGCGCAGCAGAAATGGTAGAAACATAACTTATTTGAAATAATGGCCGAAGAGATCAATAGCCGATCGAGTTTGTAGAACCACCAAGAACTGTGCAAGAAACTTACCCTTCTTGCTTGTCCAACCTGGAACCTCGTGGGGATGACCTGAACCTCCCACTCCATCATCGAGCTGAAGCGCATATTGAATCGTTCTTCCAGGGCACTGCCCAGCTCAATCAGACTCCCTCCAGAGATCAACAGAATTTCCCCGCCCGGGATATTGAAGTTCCCATCATGATCAGCCACACTAACACCGACTTGTATCTCTCCAGAGCCTCGGCGCCATAGCCCAAAAAGCTGCTTATGCAAATTTGAAGAAAGATGTTAGTTGACAGTGGACACAGAGGTATAAAAACAGACTTGGACATGAGCGCTAATTTGACATAGATGACACAAATAGTGATCTCATTTATAAGAACCCAATTCACCAATTGACATCTAAAGAAGAAAAAAACTACTTTTCCTTCAAAGACATTCAATCAAAAACCTTTCGACAAAAACTAGCTGCTCGTAATTGACTTTGCAGTTACAGAAAAGTGCGGTAAAAGAACCTATCAGTACAGACAACTAATTGTAGTAATCACTTACTGATCCTATCATCAGAACTTAATTTCAAACAAATCTATCGTCAGAATTTTATCAACCAAAGAACATAATCTGTAACACAAGTTGAAGGTACTGCAGACCAAGAATCAGCAACAACTAGTCCGTTAATCTCTGAACTGACAGAAGAATTAGCCACAAGAGGCAGACTAGAACTATGTTAGTGGATACAGAGGAATAGAATAGACTTGCACGTGAATGCTAATTCGGCATAGATGCATCTCATTTAAGAACACAGTCCACAAATTAGCACCTGAAGCAAGAAGGAAACTACTTTTGCTTCAAATAATTTTAACCAGAAACGCTTGCAACCGAGTTTGCAGTTACAAAAAGGTGCAGCAAAACTAGAGTCCGCAAATTTTGTTAATACTGCCGACCAATTATAACTACCACTGAATGATCCTATCATCAGAATTAGATTCTCCAAAGAACCCAATCATTAACACAAGTTGAAGCTTATCGCAGACCAAGAATCAGCAAGAACAAGTCTGCTAATCTCTGAACAAATAGATTTAGATCAAGTGTAAAGGTTTGAAGAATTGGCCACAGGAGGCAGAATAGTATTTGCACAACTATCAGAGCATGGCAATTGGCAGAGCAAGTCTTTGATGACACAATAGCTAGAACACATACGCCTCCACAAATTTCACGCAACAGAAATGGTAGAAAGAGCACTTCTATTTGCAATAATAGCCGAACAGATCAATCGCCGATCAAGTTTGTAGAATCACCAAGAAATGTGCAAGAAAGGAGGGTGCGGGTAATGAACTCACCCATGCTGCTCCTCCCACCTGGAACGGTGGCCTCTGCACCCTCGTGGGGATGACCTGAACCTCCCACTCCATCATCGAGCTGAAGCGCGCGTTGAAGCGGTCGATGTACTGGAGGCTGACGCCCGTGTTCCAGCGTTGGTACTTGCCGTTGGACCGGAGGGCCCTCAGAACTCCATTGAACGAGCTCGCGTTGATGAGAACGACGCCTCCGCCTCTCGGGCCCGGGACGGTGCGCCACATGACGTCGGTGTCCATCGTCTCCAAGACGCCTCCGCCTTTCGGGCCCTCGCCCGCGCCCATGGGCATGCCGGCGACGTAGCGGCCGTAGGCGCCGCGGAGCAAGATGTGCGGGGAGTCTCCCTCCAGGATCAGCCCGCGGTGGCGGTCGGTGCGCACGCGCTCCTCGGACTCGTCGGCGAAGCGGTAGCCGCCGCGGCCGCGGTCGAGGAGCCGCGCGTACTGCCCGTTCTCGAACGGCGCCACGCGGGTTCATGAACTGCGTGGGACGCGCCGCGATCCCGCGGCCGCCTGACGCCATCAAGACCCACGCGGCGGCCAGCTGCAGGGGCTGCGCCGCGCTCCCGCCACCGCCGCTGCCGGAGGCCATGATGACCCAACCGCTCCCACCCTCACGAACTGGACCGCCTGCTGCTTCCTACCCCTCTCTCATCGCCAGCGAGCAGCCAGAGAGAGAGAGAGGAAGGGAGGGGGGGGGCGGTTATCGCCGAAGCGGCAAAGGTGTGTTCGAATAGGCTCTCGGCGACGAGAGGGGCGGAAGGCGAATCTGACGTGGCGGTTGCCATTCACTGACATGTGGGGCCCACATTTTGGTGGAGGCCGGAAGACACGTCACCTGCGTGGAGGAGGGAGGAAGGAAACCGCTGGCCCCGTCCTGTGCGGCGGCTGTTCGCCGAAGACGACGGCGGAGCGTCGCGGCCGCGCACGGGGATCCTCTTCAGCAAAGCCCATGGCGCGCCGTTATTTTTTGGACACCAGACAAGGGGACGGGGTACCCACTACCCAGACCGGCTGGACAGGCGGCCCTCGCGGCGGCGACGGCGGGAGACGATTGGGGGGTAGCGGACAAGGCAAGCGGCGGCGCGGCGAAGGTGGCTGCTGGAGCGACGGCTGATGCGGTGATTGCTTGGGCCATTTGATGGGCTGGTGAACACGTCGCAATTCATGGGCCTGGTGGATTCGGGAGACTCTTAATTAAGAGTCTGCTTGGCACAGCTCTAGCTCCAGCTCCACCTCTTCTATAGGGGGAGCTCAGCCAAACAGTTTTAACTCCACCAAAACTGGAAGTGGAGCTGGGTGGAGCTCTCTCACAAAATGAACTAGAGTTGTGAAGCTACCCAATTTCACAACTTCACTCCAGATCTAGGATCTGTATTGTGAAGCTACCCAGTTTCACAACTTCACTCCAGATCTAGGATCTGTTTGGTACAGCTCCAACTCAGCTCCAGGAGTTGGGTCTGGAGTGGAGTTGTGGAGCTGTCTAAACCCAGCTCCACAACTCTAGTTCATTTTGTGAGAGAGCTCCACTTAGCTCTGCTCCTATTTTTGATGGAGCTGAAACTGTTTGGCTGGAGCTGGAGCTGGAGCTGGAGCTGTGCCAAACAGGCCCCTAACTCCTGTAGCTAAATTTAGGAGTTGGAACTATATACCAAACATACCCTTAACTTTATGCCACTTGGCAATTAATTACTCCCTCTGTTTCATAATATAAGACTTTCTAGCATTGCCTATATTCATATAGATGTTATGTCTAGATTTATTAGCATATATATGAATGTGAACAATGCTAAAAAGAATTACATTATGAAACGGAGGAAGTATTTCCCACTCACTGCCTATGACATGTGGGACCTCGTGTGTTTATGACAAATAGTTAATTATTCTGGTGGATTCTATGAAGGAATACGTCAATTTTGCGTACCTTCCCTTTTATGCTTGATGGAAACGTTTCCTTCAACTGCAAAACCAATAATAATGCCTACCTCAACTTTAAAAGCCGATGCAAATCGACTTTTTTTAATGATTAGTAAAGTGTTTTTTCTGACGTGGCAAGTTGATCGCAATCAAACTCACTAAGACTGCGTTTGTTCCAGCCGGTTCCCAACTCTCCACTCTCGTTTTCCGCACGCACGCTTTTTAAACTACTGAATAGTATATTTTTTTTAAAAAAAAGCACCCTCTTGTTGAAAAACCCTGACCCTAAGGCATTTCTCCATTTTCCCCGATTTGTGTGGCGGCAATTCGGCGGACCAGCGATGACGGGCTGCTCGTGCCCGGCAGGTTTAGGCCCCGCATGGCTCCGACGAAGGTCAAGCCAGTGGTACGCTGCGAGTCGACATCCCCAAGTCTACCGAGCTTGGTGCCCATGTGCGCTAAGGGCCAGCGATGCAAAGGTGATGGCGGCGACGGCGATGGCGCATGGTAGGCCGAGGTCAGCAATCCGCTCCCCCACCACGGTTCTCCCTCAGCCTTAGCCGAGGCGAGCCTAGGTTTCGCGCGACCAACTCTCGGTCAGGTGCGGGATCGGTAGTCGAAGCCGCACACCACTCACACGAAGACAGAGGAGGAGCTCGGAGATGCGCACGACGACGAAGTTCATGCCTAGTATGGTTGTCTCCGATGATTCGTAAGTCCCAATCCGGTAAGCAAAGGCCCTAATACCTTAACCCAGCCCGGAGGTGGTGCCAGCCACTTGGCCTTAGTTTCCTCTCGTCAATTTGCCCTCCTAGATCTACAAATTTGCTCCATAGCTCCCTTTCTTATCCACCACACCGCCCGAGTTAATATGGACGATGGACTCCCAGAGACCTTGGAGAAACACAACCGAAGCTTGGATAGGGCTCTTTCCCGAGCCAAACAAACTATCATTTCTCAGATGCCAGGCACGCCAAACAAGCAGAAGGAACTGAAGCAGCTCATCATCATTCATTTTATCCAGCATTATCAGGAGATTTGATAAAATATTACACGACAATGAATTTGTGTGGGAAATATAGTCATATATCGGCATATTTTAATCCAAAATATTAAGACAATAATCATGGAATGAACAATGTGAGGTGATCTAGTGATAAAATTAAATATAACCAGGAGCATGCTTAAGATAGAATAAGCATCATCATCATGTAGAGAACGCAATAGCATTGCGACTAACAGAAGTAACAAAAACAGAAATAGCGGTAGAGAGTTATACTCTGTGAAAGTCCCTCCGCTGGATTGTGAGGCAGAACTGCCTCCGTTGGTGTTGTCGATCAGTGCGCCAGCTTCGGCTCCCGCTCCCGGTGCGCCATCTCCAGGTGCGGCAACTCCAGACATGGTGATGCAGACGAACGGACGACGAACAGAAGAAGAGCAGTCGTGCGGAAGCACTCCCCAAAAACGACGAACATAAGAAGAGCAGTCATGCGGAAGCACTCCCCAAAAACCTTATCACCCGCCTACCCGATGCAGATCTCAGGCGAAGGTGTGGTTCCGGAGGCCCTGCTCATTCCGATCTCTTGTGCACGCAAGCGATCAGAACCGGGGAAGACCGAAGCAGCACAGGCGCGAGGAGGAAGAACCAGTTAAGCGCGAGGAGGAAGAACCAGTTAAGCGCGAGGAGGAAGAACCAGTTAAGTGTTGAGATCTGATCGGGGAAACAAAGGGGGGAGAGAGAGAGAGATAGACGCAACGCACGCCACGCCCACGCCCCCGGCCCTAGCCGGCTCGGCGCGGCGCGCGCGCGCGCGCGTGTGGCTTTCCGATCCCTACCTCAACCGGTCAACAGGGAGCCTCCAATAATTCCCTATTTAAGTTGAGATATTCCTCTTTTAATTCCCAGGGTGGTATTATTATCCTTAACATTTATTATGGGCCCTTGAGTTAATTGGAAAAATCGGGCCTAGCCCATTTATTCTAACAATCCCCACCAAATTTTATGGCTTATAAG
Organism: Oryza meridionalis; assembly: GCA_000338895.3. Lineage (NCBI taxonomy): Eukaryota > Viridiplantae > Streptophyta > Magnoliopsida > Poales > Poaceae > Oryza > Oryza meridionalis. The sequence continues at coordinate 33,694,528 of CM002526.2, read as the reverse complement.
AAATGTTCTCAAAGTTGAACCTGTTTGATAGCCAGTGTTTTGGTAGAGACTGATAAGTTGAACTTCCACCTAGGAAATGAGCTACATTAGACCACAACTGAACAATGGACTATGCCTTGAATTGTCAGTCTTGTGTGATCAGGTTTCACCCAAACCCTTGACTGATACTGGGCTGCCGTTTGCATCCCCTCTGTTTTGAGCATATAAGTCAAACTCCTAGCCCTTTCATGAGTATCAAGAGATCGCCCAAATCTCATAGACTGTGACTAGCAGTCGAACTCATATAGGTGTGTTCCTTCTGAGATGTTCTGCAGGTCAACATCTCTGCTTAGAAAAGCCACTTGGACCACATTAAGACATAAGCCATCCTACCATGCAGAATAGAAGAGAAGTACATCATGAAAATGAGCCCTTTTCAAGGGTCTCTTCTCTCAGCCACACAATAGTTTGTTTTGCCATCCAAATTCACGGGATCTCCGATCACAATGGACAGGTTTCCACTATTGTGCGACCTTAGGTGGGTATCAAGCTCATTTCCCTTGATGCACTGTCTATCATATTACGTGGTAGCCCCTTAGTAAACTGATCTGCCAGATTTTTAGCCACTTGGACATAGTCCAATGCTATCACTCTGGAGTTTTTCTGCTTTCTGACAGATTTCAGTCTTCTTTTGATATGCCTAGATGACTTCATGTTATCCTTTGAATTGTTCACTTTAATAATCACCGTTTGATTATCACAGTTCATTAGGATAGTTGGCACTGGTTTTTCAACCACCAGCAAATCCATCAGGAGTTCACGAAGCCACTCGGCCTCAACTGTCGCAGTATCTAGTGCTGTAAGTTCTGCTTCCATTGTTAACCTTGTTAAGATGGTCTACTTGTAAAACGTATGTTTCGTAGGAAGCGGAATCCCGAGGAAGACTTTCAGGAAACAACACCACCTCCAAGTGTGAACACATATCCACTTGTGGACTTTATCTCATCAGCATCAGATATCCAGTTTGAGTCACTATACCCTTCCAGTACTTTTGGGTACCCGGTATAGTGAATTCCATAGCTCATAGTGCCCTTTAGATAGCGCATTACTCTTTCCAGAGCCTGCAAATGATCATCTCCCGGATTTGAGACAAAACGGCTCAGCTTGCTTACAACAAATGAGATATCAGGCCTCGTTGCACTAGCCAAGTACATCAATGAACCAATGATTTGGGAGTATCTCAGTTGATCCCTTGCTATTCTTCGGTTTTTCCTTAATAGCACGCTGGGATCATAAGAGTAGGAGCTGGCTTGCAGTCACTGTATCCAAAGCGACTTAAAACCTTGTCCACATAGTGGGATTGCACAAGTGTAATCCCACCCTCATCTCCTCTCAATAGCTTAATGTTAAGAATAATATCAGCCTCTCCCAAATCCTTCATTTCAAAACTCTTGGACAGAAAGTCCTTGACCTCCTCAATCACACTGAGGCTGGTCCCAAGGATCAATATGTCATCGACATATAAACACAAGATCACTCCTTATCCTCCACCATAGCGATAGTACACACATTTGTCAGCTTCATTCACAACAAAGCCAGCAGATGTAAGTGTGGTGTCAAACTTCTTATGCCATTGCTTAGGTGCTTGCTTAAGGCCATATAAGGATTTCAACAGTTTACACACTATTCCCTCCTGACCTTCTAGTACATACCCGTCTGGCTGATCCATATAGATCTCCTCCTCCAACTCTCCGTTAAGGAAAGCTGTCTTAACGTCCATCTGATGGACGAGAAGACCATGAGAGGCTGCCAGAGCAAGTAGTATTCGAATCGTGGTCAGGCGAGCAACTGGTGAGTAGGTGTCGAAAAAATCCTCGCCTTCTTTTTGGGTATAACCCTTGGCCACAAGCCTTGCCTTGTAATTTTCAATTGTACCATCAGGCCTAAGCTTTTTCTTGAAAACCCATTTGCATCCTACAGGCTTGCACCCATATGGACGCTCAACGACTTCCCAAGTATCATTAGACATAATTGAGTCCATCTCACTGCGTATTGCTTTCTTCCAGTAGTCAGCATCAGGAGATGAATATGCTTCTTCTATGGTTCTTGGAGTGTCATCCACGAGGTATACAATGTAGTCATCTCCAAAGGATTTTGCAACCCTTTGTTTCTTACTCTTACGAGTATCTACAATGTTATCCTCCTTAGGATTTCCCTCAGACGTTTGATCATTGTGTTCTATCAGTGCAAAGTGCTCATGTGGTATGATAGTTTCTTGACTAGAAGTGCTAGGTGTATTTTTCATGGGAAATTCATTCTCAAAAAATGTAGCATCTCTGGACTCAATAATTGTACCAACTTGCATGTCGGGTTCTCCAGAGTTTACTATTAAGAATCTATAACCCACGCTGTAAATAGCATAACCAAGGAACACACAATCAACAATATTCGGTCCAAGTTTACGCTTTTTGGCTATAGGTACATTTATCTTGGCCAAACAGCCCCACGTTCGTAGGTATGAGAGATTTAATTTCTTCTTTTCCCATTCCTCGAATGGTGTTACTTCCTTATGCTTCATTGGAATTTTATTCAGGACATGACAAGCAGTCAAAACTGCCTCACCCCACCATTCCTTGGAAAGTCCCGCAGTGTCTAACATGGCATTCACCATCTCAATTAGAGTACGGTTCTTTCTTTTGGCTACCCCATTTGATTGGGGTGAATAGGGAGGCGTCCTCTCATGAATAATTCCAAACTCTTCACAAAAGGATGTAAACTCATTGGAAAAATACTCTCCACCCCTATCAGATCTCAACCGTTTGATTTTCCTTTCAAGTTGGTTTTCTACTTCAGCTTTATAGATCTTAAAGTAATGCAATGCTTCATCCTTTATTTTCAATAGATACACATAACGGAATCTAGTACAATCATCTATTAGTGTCATGAAGTATTTCTTCCCCCCTTTAGTTAACACGCCGTTCATTTCGCACAGATCGGAATGAACAAGTTCTAGAGGTGCCAAATCCCTCGCCTCAGATGCCTTGTGAGGCTTGTGAGGTTGTTTCGATTGAACACAAGTATGGCACTTAGAACATTTGACCAAAGTGAATTTTAGAATTAAACTCATGTTAGCCAAGCGCGTCATACAACCGAAATTCACATGACAAAGTCGCGAATGCCATACATTGGACTCATCATTCTCGCTAATATGGTTCACAACTTTATTATTATTATTACACATGTCATCCAAAGAAAAGCGGAACAAGTCTCCGCTGTCATAACCTTTTCCAATAAAAGTTTCATATTTAGATATGACACATTTATTGGATTCAAACACAAGTCTAAAACCTTCTTTACACAGTAGAGAGCCGCTAACTAGATTCTTCTTTATTGGAGGGACATGCTGCACGTTCTTCAGCTGCACGGTATTTCCCGAAGTAAACTTCAGATCGACCGTACCAACACCATGAACAGCCGCAAGTGACCCGTTTCCCATCAACAAGGAGGAACCTCTCTCGACCTGATAAGAAGAAAACAGAGAAATATCAGCACATACATGAATATTAGCATAAGTATCAACCCACCAATCAGGTGAATGAAAAATAGAGAGAACTGTAGGTAAAATTTTACCGTACCCCGATGTTCTTCTGCCCTCGCTAATGACCATGTTGGCAGACTTCCTGTATTTGCGCTCAGGACAGTCCTTGGCTCAATGCCCAGACTTGCCACACACAAAGCAGTCTCCCTTTACCTTTCCCTTGCCTTTCTTCTTAAAATTGGTTGTAGCCTTGGGTTTGACATTAGGCTTGACTTTCTTGTTGTTGTGGGATGCATGAGGGTTCTTCTTCTGCACCATATTGGCACTAGAACCTCCCTCGACCTTTTTGCCCCGGTTGTCCTTTGCCCTCGCCTTCTCCTCAACACCCAAAGAGCCAATGAGATCAGATACACTGAACTCTTGTCTCTTGTGCTTTAGAGAAGTGGCAAAGTCCGACCAAGAAGGTGGCAATTTGGCAATAAATGCCTCCCGCCACAAACTTATTCGGCAACTCACAGTTGTTGTTCTCAAGTTCATTAGCCAGCATCTGAATCTCATGAGATTGTTCCACTACAGAACGGTCATCGACTATCTTGTAGTCATAGAACTGCTCCATGACATACAGCTCACTACCGGCGTCGGAAACTCCGAACTTGGCCTCAAGTGCATCCCACATGTCCTTCCCTGAAGGCATGTGCATATACACGTCCAATGTATTGTCAGCGAGTACACTCATCAATGCTCCACAGAACAGGCAATCTGAAGCCTCGAACTTAACCACTTCCTCAGGAGAGAGAGGTGGTTCACTTCGTTTACCCCGTGAAACATAGAAACTTTGCATCGCTGTCAACCACAGTAGTGCACGTACTTTCCATCTCTTATAATTAGAACCATCAAAAGCATGTGGTTTCAGTACAGCAGCAAAGCCAACTACCGAAAATGACCTATCAGGTTTTTGGATTGTTGGAAATATAGTCATATATCGGCATATTTTAATCCAAAATATTAAGTCAATAATCATGGCATGAACAATGTGAGGTGATCTAGTGATAAAATTAAATATAACCAGGAGCATGCTTAAGATAGAATAAGCATCATCATCATGTAGAGAACGCAATAGCATTGCGACTAACAGAAGTAACAAAAACAGAAATAGCGGTAGAGAGTTATACCCTGTGAAAGTCCCTCCACTGGATTGTGAGGCAGAACTGCCTCCGTTGGTATTGTCGATCGGTGCGCCAGCTTCGGCTCCCGCTCCCGGTCCCTATCTCTAGGTGCGGCAACTCCAGACATGGTGATGCAGACGAACGGACGACGAACAGAAGAAGAGCAGTCGTGCGGAAGCACTCCCCAAAAACCTGATCACCCGCCTACCCGGTGCAGATCTTAGGCGAAGGTGTGGTTCCAGAGGCCTTGGTTGTTCCAATCTCTCGTGCGTGGAAGCGATCAGAACCGAGGAAGACCGAAGTAGCACAGGCGCGAGGAGGAAGAACCAGCGTTTGGAAACTAAGTGTTGAGATCTGATCGGGGTCTTCTGTATCCTAATAGCACAGGAGAGGAATCCGTCTGTTACCGCAGTAACGACGCTATCAAACGCATTGAATCGGCTGTCCGTTATAGAGGCAATCTCGCGGGATTGGATTCCGGTCCGTTGCAAAAAGGAGAGGAATCCGTCCGTTGCCGCAGTAACGACGCTATCAATCGCATTGAATCGGCTGTCCGTTACAGAGGCAATCTCGCGGGATTGGATTCCGGTCCGTTGCATTGAATCGGCTGTCCGTTACAGAGGCAATCTCGCGGGATTGGATCCCGGTCCGTTGCAAAAAGGAGAGAGAGACGCACCGCACGCACGCCACGGCCGGCTCGGCTCGGCGCGCGCGCGTGTGGCTTTCCGATCCCCACCTCAACCGGTCAACAGGGAGCCTCCAATAACTCTCTATTTAAGTTGAGATACTCCTCTTTTAATTCCCAGGATGGTATTATTATCCTTAACATTTATTATGGGCCCTTGAGATTTAATGGAAAAATCGGGCCTATCCCATTTATTCTAACAATTTGTAGGCTAGAGACCGACTCTGAAAGTACATCTTGGTCCGAAACCGAGAGGGGTCCACGAGCGCTCGCGAAATAGAGATGGAATAAGTCCACTTTGACTTCCTTAAAAATGACCTAAATCTAATCCATGACCCTCAACTGTAAAATCGGATAGGATGACACCCTGAACTATTCAAACCAGTGCAATTTGAATCCCTCAGCGGTTTGGGAGGGGGGGTTTTGCTGACGTGGTGCTAACATGGCGAGATGTTGATCTGGTCTTCGTCTCACGTGACGCTTATGTGCTATTAGAATTAAAAAATATATGTGGGGTTCAACTGTCATTCACACAATATATTGTGGACCCAGATGTCATCCTATGTCTTTGTCTTTCTCTTTCTCTATCCCCTTCACCGATCTGGAAGGGACGGGAGCTGGACTGCCGGCGGCAGCGTTGTCGCTGGCGGCAGTGAAGCTCGAGGGAGCGGTCGGCGGCGGGCCAGAGTGGCAACAACAATCGGCAAGTCCTTCCCTTTCCCTACACACGGGCGCATGGCAGCTTGAGGCTGAGATGCGGTGGCGCGGCCTCGCGTAGCCCAAGATGGAGCAGTGGCTGGGCAGCCCCGACACGTGCAACAGCGCAGTCTTGAGCGGAGCGGTGGCGGGGCGGCTTCCATCGCAGCGGCGTCGAGCGGCTTTCACAGGAGCGGCCTCCATAGCGAGGGAGTCGAACGGCCCGCACGCCCCCGTCCATCCTTCCTCCCGACCGCCATAGTGGCAGAAAGGAGAGGGGGAGAGAATGAGAGAAGGAAGGAGGAGGAAGAAGAGGCGTGTGAGCATGTCAGATCACCATCAACTACTAGTGGTTTTGCAACAAATCCACATCTTGTGACGCCAGGCTGGAAAGCGTAGGCATGCACATTGATCATCATCAACTATCGAGAAACATTCAGGGATCTTCCGGCTAGCTTCACAAGGTGATGTGCTAGACGACTTGGGTTCGAAACCTCACCTCTTCTAATTATTCTAATATTCATGTTTCTTTAATGTATGTATGTACATATAGGGTGGCTCTTTCCGAAGGAGTGCTTGATGGATTGGCCGGTGGCAGCCGTGGGTAGAATTATGAGAGTCGTCGTCGAAGCCAGAGAACTACGACGCGAAGCTCGTCCTCCCTCTCATGGCGGCGGCACTACCCTTCGACTTCGACGCAACGGACGGGGAGCTAGCCGCCGGGTTCCGCCCTGCGAATCCGTCCTCTTCTCCGGCGAGGCGGCGATGCCACGCTCTGGCACGCGCTAGCCGGCTCGTTCACCAGATGGAAGTCGTTGGTTGTGAGGAAGCCGCGCCGGGCCGACCCGTCGACCACTCGCCGCCCGCCGCCGTCGTCGCTCTGGCCTGCCGCTGCCAGTTCGAAGAGAAAGGGGGAGATAAAGCGATAAGGGGGATAGAGTTAGGAGGAAGAAGAGAAAAAGAGAGAACGGCCCACAATTCTTTGGGTTTGTTGAAACCATGCCACTCTAATTTTACAAAATTTGAGATATGCCACCCATATCTTAATGACATGTAGGACCCACATGAGTCAATGACATGTAGGTCGGGGTGGCATATCCATTTTTCAAATTTTCCCTTCTTTTTTTTAATGACATAAAGGTCCCACATACATTTATTTGAGAGTTTTTTTAATTCTAATGCCACATGAGCACCACATGGGACGAATATCATGTTAACAACGCCACATCAGTAAAACCATCCTCTAAAACCATTGGGGAAGTCAAATTGTATTGATTTAAATAGTTCGAGTAGTTGTCCTATGTGGTTTAGCGGTTGGGGTTACGGATTAGATCGGGTTACTTTTAAGAGAGTCAAAGTAGACTTATTTCAATAGAAATACCCGTGGCCGTGGCCCGTGGGCCGTGGTCTACGGTCTATCGTGAACCGTTATGCTCGCGTTGCAGTCGCAGATCCACCGTCCAGTGGACTTACGATCCGCGCCACCAACCGATTCCGTTTCCGATCGGTCCTATTCTCTCCCGTAATAAAAAAAAATAAAAACGAAAAATCGACCCCCTCCTCAATGCCTCGGCCGCCTCCGCCTCGAAGAAGAGGGGAAAAGAAGCGAAAACTTAGATCAGCCATGGCGGCGGCGGCGGCGCACTCTTTGCCACCTTGGGTGGTGCTGGATCGCAACGCCTTTCTCCACAAACCGGACGACGACGAGGAGGACCCGGGCTGGGCAACCATCAGGTGCGACACGACGGCCTACGTCACGCTCCGCGCGGACGTCGAGGGCCTGCGCTCCAACGACGAGCTGGCGCCGTTCGACGACGGCCTGAAGCTGCTCGCGCTCGTCGCCGATCCCCCCCGGCCCTCCCGCCTGTCCATCCGCCTCGACGGCGACCCGGACGAGGAGGACCGCCGCGGCTTCCGCGGCAGCGTCCTGCTCGCCGACGCCGGGTTCCTCGTGCTCTCCTCCTGCCTCCCCGATACGCGCGGCCACAAATCCTACCTCGTCTGCGACGTCGCCGCCGCGGACAATGCCTCCTCGCTCAAGATGCTCCCGACTCTTCCGATGAGGTTTCTCCCGTCTGTGACCTACTGCCCGCTCCCCGTCCGGCAACAACCCGACGCCGATGGCGTCGGCGGCGGCGGCGGCTACCTCCTTGCCATCTTTGCAATGGACATGGACGCCGATGCAGAGGCTGACGGGTATCTACCGCAAGTCCTCTGCCTGCTGCCGTCATCGGCAACATTCGACCGCCGTCGCTGGGAAACCAGAAGGCCAATCTTCCCCTCCGAGAAGCCGAAGAGTTTCACCGCTCATCACGTCTTCTCGTTCCAAGGCTCTGCTTACTGGGTGGATCTTGGACAAGGCATCCTCTTCTGCAGCTGCCATGATCTCATGTCTGGTACCAACAACATCAACAACGACGACGACGACGACGATTTGCAATTTGGTTACATCCAATTACCCGATGGTTGCTACGTTGGTTTCGACTCGCTCTATCTCACTCATCCGCCGTCACAGTATCGTGATATCCGTTGCATCGGTGACTCCATCAGATTCGTCTCCATCGAGGGATACAACACCGATGCCCCATACGACATGCTATTATATCCATGTGGGATCTTACGCCGAGCTCAAGGCGGTGGCACAAGGTCGGTAGCATCCGTGTCGGGAGATTGTGGGAGCAGGAGGGGTTCAGGAGGTCAGGGTCGTTGCCGACGAACACGTCGCCGACCCAGCCCATGTTGAGCAGCGAGGAGGACGGCGTCGTGTATCTCATGGCGAGTGATTTCTACGAGGAGGATGAGAAGCACAGGAGCCTGCACGTCTTCAGCGTTGACATGACGACTTGCGAGTTTGTGTCGGCTTGGCGCCTTCCTCCTTGGCGCCGTTCGGGTCCTCCGTCCCTGATGGGGTCTGATATATTCAAGCACCTCAAGAAGCATAATCTCTGTCAGCTTGTTCCACCCAATACAAGCGCCAAGGTGCTCCCTCGTCCACCAAAGAGGGATCGAGGTGAAGGCAATGTGATTACAGTTCGACCAAGGTGCGACGAGATGATCAAGGGGAAAATGTCTAAATTTTTTTTAAGAAGCATCTTTCCCATTCTTGAGAAGATACCATGAGGTACAATGAGATACGAGGTACCAATTTGATCTAACCGTTGATTTAGCAGCGTATGATCAGACTAGCAAAAACAGTTCCTCTATTCGTCGTCTGTGCCGGCATCGAGCAAGCCGCGTCGTCGCGCATCTAGCCCGCCGCCGTCAACGCCAATCGAGGCCGCCGCCGCCGTCGTGCATCCCGCCGGTCGCCGCCGTCTCACATCCAGCCCACAGTCGTCGATTGCCGCCGCCGCCGTCGTGCATCCCACCGGCTGCCGCCGAGATCAAGATCAACGTGTTTAGGGGTTGTATCTTCTCATACTATATTCAATGAAAATGCATCCTTGTGCCGTTTTCCGTTAAAAAAAAGGATCAACGTGTTTCACGAAGAGGGGGTTATTCGGACTTTTTATTTTCCAAAGTGTATTTACATGATAACAGTGGAGACAGGTTATTTGAGATTGTTTTGTAGTTAAAATCAAAGAACTCTATCACACTACTTCAAAAGAAAGTGAGACGCACGTTTTCACTCGTAAAAATCTCTAATCGATAAATTCCCATTGAGCTAATTGCCCTCGTGTTACTGGGATCAATAGACAACAACCATTCACTGATTCACAATACCACCGCGTCGTATACTCCATTTAGCAACGGCCTTTTTTAATATCCTAACGCAAAATGCCCTTCTTGCAAAGTAGTTGCAAGTGACACTCTGGATGCAAATCATTTGGCTCCAAGAATTTCTTGAATAAGCCTCTCAGTGAGCTCCCTCGGAAGACCTCGAACGCTATCCATTGTGCCGACCTATGCAACATAGGAAGAAATCTCAAAATCAGAGCAATGGATTCGATATTGTTGTTGTTTCAGAGGTTGCAGTGACACCGTCCAGTACAGATTGGCCGTTCTAAGAGTAATAGCACTAGCAAGGGTGGTTGTTTCGAAATAATTGCTCACCAGCTGCTTGATGAATGGCAGCACCGAAGGATGTGTCAGCTTAAGGCCTCCAGCCACGCAGGTCATGTGTCCTTCCTTCACCTAATTGAATTAGGAAGTACTAGTACATAAGATTGCATTTCCAAGCAGCAACAAAACAGGCTTTCACGGTGGGTGAAAAATATATGTCCAAATACTTTTGCAAGGTTCAGAAGATTACCACATTCTGGATGAAATCCTCTGGTATGTGGTGAAAATAGATCTGCAGAAACCAAAACATGCACCGATTTGATGATTTGGTATAGTTCATTTCAGTTGAACTCAAAACAGGCTCGAGATCAAATTCGCAGCCCTCATCACTATGTGCATAATCACATAACTAAAAACTCAGATTATGCATGTGCAGCTACCTCAGGTATATCCCATCCTCCTTTGGAAGCTCCATTGCTTAGGTTGGTCACAAGAACATAGTTCACTGCAAATGCTTTATCACCTGAATACCCTACCAATAGGAGCAAAACACACAATTAAAATGTTTTAGCTAAATACAACAAATTAACCGGTACACTCCCTAAGCAGATAATTGAGATTGATATACCCTTGATGAACTCCCTGGCTTCTTCCTGGCCTTTTGGCCTCTCCCTTATCACCCCTTTGCTCACCATGACCTGATTGATTCATGCACCAAATTAATTAGTCAAATGAACCCGTCCAAATATAAAACTCAAGTTGTTTTACGCCTGAAACTGATGGCCGGTACCTGGTCAGAGGTGATCAGAATGGTAGGCTGATCTCTCCCTTGAGCAGAGTTTTCCCCATGCAACTTCAGTTTGATGGCATCTGCCTGCAGTTCATCAGGAAGACAATTTTAGCTGCTCTGGTTGCTTCACCTCGACTGAACACAGCATCTAGCATCTTAAAAATTCGTAATTAATTATACTACTCGGTGTAATTAGCAGCTGAACCTTAGCTTCAGCGAGGGCCTTAACAAGCTCCTCTGGCTTCTCCCTCCTGATGGCCCTCTCATCGATGTCAGCGCACTGAACAGTTAACCAGAACAAAACCACTAATTCGTCAGGGATTATTACAGGCTAGTAACGAGATCAAGAGAGAGCTCCAAGATGATATCGCTAATCAAATTTGCTAACCATGACGGTGAACTCGTATCCCATGTCCGCCAGTATCTCGCGGCGCGCCGGCGACGACGACCCGAGCACAACCTGCCGGCGAAAGGATCAGTAATCAATTGAACAGTGGCTATGGCTAATTGGCTAGTGAATCAATTTGGATGAATGGATCATAAGCAGGAAAGGGAGGGAGACACGCACCTTGAAAGGCGAGGAGTTCTTGGCGATGGAAGACGCCATGGCTGAACTCATCGCAGAGCTATAGGACTCTGAATTTCTGAAACGCCTGCATGATCGGAGGCTACAAATTCTAACTGAATTAAGTACTTGTTGATTCCTTGCATCCCAAGTAGTATCCCAATCAAGAGATTAGAATAGCATATCATGAGGGGATTAGGGTTGATCTCACCACGTAAAAGCTGGTTGGTTTCTGTTTGACCGTAGCGTTGACCGGAGTGCGTTGAGACTTGGGAGAGTGAAGCGCGGCGAGATTGTGTAGAAGCTTCTCTCTGTCCACGTGTCTGTGCTTTGGGGGAAATAGGCCAAAGGCCCAGTTTGTCTTGGCCCATTGGGCTTCTCCTCGAGCCCGAGGAGATCTCACAGCGTGGTGACGTGGCGTTTCGAGCCGAGCGCTTGTGGGCCCAGGCGTACGATCTTTCATACACGGGGTCGGGTTCAGGCGTGCACCTAGCCATAGCCATAGCCAGCTACTCGTACTGCACCTTTCGTGCCGCGTACGTATAACTCGTCAGGCACCTGGGCACTGGACCCCACCTGTCAATGGCACTGCCCTTCACAAAAGCACATCTTCTTTTCGCCCAAGAAGAGACGTGCATGTTTTGTCCTTGCAGTTTGCTGGGCCCACCAGGCCAGTCTCAGCGGCCGGAGAATCCGGAGCCCCACCGGGCTGACATGTCAGTGACACAAGCGGATGCCTTGGTCCCACATGTCAGAGAAGCACCCCGCCTCTCTCCTCCTCACGCCCCGCGCGCCTCCAAGCCTTCTCTTTCTTTCCAAGGCAACCCGCGCCGCGCAGTATAAAGCAAGCGCAGCGCCACCATTGCCAAGAACACGAAAAGCTTTGTGGTTAGTGGAGCACTAGTAGTCTTCGTCTGAGAGAGAGAGAGAGAGAGAGAGAGGCGTTTGGGGGGGTAGGTGTTGTTGGGGGAGTCGTCGAGATGGAGAAAGAGGGCGGAGTGAAGGCGGCGGCGGCGGAGGGGGAGATCGTGGCGGCGCCGGCGGAGAAGGTGGCGTGCTTCAAGAAGACGGCGGGGGAGGAGGCGGACGCGACGTTCATGGAGCGCGTCAAGGACTACTACAACCAGCTCAAGGAGAGCTCCGCCGAGAAGCACTGGATCTGCATCAAGGACAAGTTCCGCGCCGCCGGCGAGTACGTCTCACAGAAGAGCAGCTCGGTAATTCCCCCCCACTTAACCCTCTCTTCCTCCCTCCTCTGCAAACTTTTGCTTGGTTCCAACCTGTGATGCATCATGCATGGTGTTTTCGCTTCTGAGTTTTTCCCTGTGTTTTGTCCGCGCGTGTATTAGTGTGTGTAGTACTCGTGCTTCGTCTTGAACTCTCGGTGGTTCGCTGGTGTTTCTCTGTGTCTTGGCCGCGCTTGTAGTCCTAGTGCTTCCTCTTGGTGGTTCGCTTCTGAGTTTCTCAGTGTTTTGGCCGCCGCGTGTAATACGAGTTCATCTTGGTGGTTGGTTCATGTCGTTTTTTTTTCTTTTTCTGTGTAGTTCTTGCTTCTTGGCGTTTAATTCATCTCGTGCGTGGTTAGAATCTTCGATCGGTGGGAATGTAATCAATCGCTTAGGTTACCGTTCGTTTTTTTGGTGAATAGATCATGTCGAAGACGCGATTAGCATGCAAGTTCTAGTGCCAAAGCGGTTCTGTTAATTTGACAAGCATTTGATCGTTTCATAGCAATGCGAGTTCGTGCTGTTCGGCATCAAGCCTTGTAGGTGTTTAGGGGGAATAGTCTTGTCTGCGAATAGGTTATTGCTTCTCCATTTTAATCATTGGCGGCTTCAATGTTGTATGATTTGAGACGGAGAAGCATTTGGGGGGCTTTCCCCCTTCGATCCTGATGCTTTTTTTTTGTTGAATCGGTGGCTGCTTAAGCGAACATCAGGATTAGGATCTCTCTTTTGCTAGAAATTGTGGAGTTCTCTTCGCTACGCGCACACTATTCTGCTTGCTAATTGCTATTAGTACTGCCCAGTCTCTGTTTCTGTAGAAAATCTACTAGTGCTTGAGGTTGTTTAACAAGCATTGTGAGTTCGATTCTTGCCTTTCATTGTGTTTAAGGGAAAGCCTGCGTGAGTGGGTTCTTGTGTTTGCGATTTGAATCGTCATTTGTGGTCGGGTTCAGTGTTATTCAATTTGCGACGTAGAGATCAGAGAAGCAGAGGCATTCGTTTTTTCCCTGTGGATTTGTGATGCTTTTTTTTGTTCTCTATTCATTTGGTGGTGGCTATGAACCCGTGCGTACATCAGGATCTGTTTGTTGTTAGCAATCTTGTTGAAATAGTGGCAAATTATAGATTATGTTGAAAATGATCTCTATATTCTGGAATGCCAATGTAAAGAGTGGTTAATGCTTAATTACCCGAATGTTTCTTAGTTACATGGAACCTGTCCTGCTTTCAGTTACTATAAATCTGCTTATCAAATCTCTATTTCTGCATATACTTTTACCAGCGATAAAATGTCTACACTGTTTTGCCTTTGTGCTGAAATATTTGCAAATTATTCATGGTTCTCTATCTTGGTATGCAAGTTGCAAGGTTCAGTTGTATCTGCTTGTGTGATCTCTCCTAAACATTTGCCATGGACAATCATTTACCTGCAGTAGTGTATCCTAGCATTTGCATTTCAAATTAGCATCACACTTCAAATTGCAATCGGGTTCTCCAGTTGCAACGAATGGCAGTTTTCATGTTCTCTGTTCTTGGCAGACTGAAGTTAATCCAACTTCTTTTTATGCTGTTATTTTGATAGCTAATTACAATATGCTGTTGCCTCTGATGGATCTCGTGGGCTAATCTGCTGTTTCCTGTGATGTGATTCAGGTGTTCGGCAAGAAGAAGGTCGAGCCCGTGGTCAAGGATGCTGCAGCTCCAGGGGAGACGAGTTCGGTGACAGTCGAGTCTCAGTGAGGGGGGGCTCGCTTCTGATCGGTACCAACTTTGATGAGACAAATGTAAATCCTCTTAGGTGCTCAACGGTGGAGACTTGAGTTGTGAGGTCTTATCGATCAGCGAGTAGTTTTTTTGCTATGTCATCTTGTTCGTAGATTCCAGTAGGAAGAGTAGTTTGGACATGGTTGGCTGAGTGGTTACTACTGCTGTGATCTCCGGATGTTTCTACTTGAAAAATACGTGAACCTCTAATCTGCCTGGTAGCATCTATGATCAATCTGCAGTGCAGCTGGTTAAATTCGTGCAGCTGCTATTCTGATATATACTTATATGAGCTCTTGTGTTGAGCATGAGGATGATTTTCCCACTGGATTCATCTTGGTTTTCTGAATGCAAGGGTCAATTAGCACTGGTTCATTATGAATGCAAATCTGTGATGTTCATGCAAAGATCAATTAGCATTGGTTAATTGGCTCCGGTCAGGTCCACATTAGTGCTTATATCGTAAAACAGATCGTAGCTTTTACATCAAGTTTTGGCAGTTGCTAGGGGGGTTTAAAATTCAGTCTTTGTTGATTTTTCTTGGTTCACCATGAATTGTGGGGATTTTCCTGAAAAGGATCGGTAGTATTTTCATCAGGCACCGGAAATGCTATCACCGCTCAACATATTTAGGGCAATATCAATATATCATGATTCATGAGAATTTATAAACCTTGAAATTTGCTCCGTGATTTGTGTGCTTCATCTTCCTCTCCGCGAGCCTTGATTAGGTTTCAGGTTTACGAGAGTGGCGTCAAGGGAAGGCCAGAGGTGTTTCCGGGCTCGGAGACATCGCTGCCTCGCGAGAGAGGAAGAGAGCAATGGGATCGTGCTACTCTAGCTTTAAAATCGTGACACTGATGGTGACTAGGGTGAAAACGGACCGGATAATGTTCGATCCGATCCGAATCCGTCCGAAACGAGGATATGGTATGGGCTTTTAGAAATCTGGTGGATATGGATGCGGATGCGGATATGG
Source organism: Oryza meridionalis (assembly GCA_000338895.3). Lineage (NCBI taxonomy): Eukaryota > Viridiplantae > Streptophyta > Magnoliopsida > Poales > Poaceae > Oryza > Oryza meridionalis. The sequence continues at coordinate 33,679,138 of CM002526.2, read as the reverse complement.
TATCTCTAAAATCCGGCGGATGCAGATTATCTGATATTTCTATCGGATTATCCGATAGGCCATTTTCCGGATAATCTGAAATTATCAACCCATGTAACCACTCCTATCTATTGCATATAACATAAGTTAGTCCATCCAATGACCTAATTTATTAATTAACCTAGATTTTCTTAGTCTAAGGCTTTCACCGTGTCATGTCACACCTGCGTAGTTGTATTTTTACATTATGGACATCATGTATTTATGTTGTTTAGCACTTAAGTATATAATTATTACGATGGGTCGTTTATTGATAACTCGATGTTGTATTGATTGCATACACACGTAACATCCGATAAATTTATTCCGTTTCCGAACCGATTCCGCACCGACTCCGCACCATTTCCGACATCCGAAATAATCCGCTCCGCATCCGCATCCATACACTATCCGCATCCGCTCCGAATCCGTTTAAAAAATATGATTTAGGATATGGTATGACCACTATCCGTCTGAATCCACTCCGTTTTCACCCCTAATGGTGACGCAATCGCATCGAAGCTAAAGAGGACAGGAGGAGGACGGTGCATGCTGGCGATGGGGAGATTTGCATAGTGGGCCGGATACTAGGTCAGACCGGCCCAGCCCAAGCCTGAACGCACGGCGAGGCCCAAAGCTATCTCGAACCTTCCGGTTCCGGTTTCGGGTCTCCCTTCCCGTGTGCTACTGCTATCCCCTCCTCTCCGCAGCTTCCTCCCGCGGTTTCCCTTCCTCCAAGAAAGAAAAACCGGCGTCGTCGCTCGCTCGCTCCCTTCCCTTCCTCCAAGAAAACCACGACCTCCTTCCTCCTCCCCCCATCCACGATCCAATCCATTCGGTCGCCATCATCAACCCCCTCGTCCTCCTCTCCTGACAGATCGCTTCCTCAAGGTAAGAGAATCCACCCACCCCCATGTTGGATCAGGAGGCCTGCGGTCAGAGGTGATGCTGCAGCAGCCTCTGCCCTCTTCGTGTAGAGTTAGGGACTTAGGGTAGTAGTATGATGCGAGCCGGCCGGAGTAAGCGCGAGTGCTGGCTTCCGCGTGACGGAGTAGTATGATGATCCCTGTTTCTGTTTCACTTGCGTAATTTGCTGTTGTGAGGTTTGCTCGCTACCTGTTTGTTGAAATTCCTGTGAGGTGGTGCAGCTAGCAGAACGTTCAGTGTGGAGACTGGTGCTGTGTTTGGTTTGGCGTTAGTATCTTGTCACGTGCCTTAGCGTTTAGCAGCTTAGCATGAGTTTTTCACCACCTTAAATGTTAAATTATGATCTGATCGCACCCAGGCCTCTTGAAGGTGAAGGCTATATTTCTGAAAACACGATTGTATAGATAAATATGAAAACCTACATATAAGCTGAATTTTTTCAACTGGTTTTTGTAACTAGTTTTATATGCGCAATGGTTTGGTGCAACTGAGAAATATAACTGGCACTCATGAGATATTGAGATATAAAATTTGATATTGAACTTATTTTGTGCTTCTGCCTGCCCTACAAAATTGTTTCTGAACTCTGAAGATTGCATACTGAGTAGCCCTGTTTGACTTTTGCATTGATCCTGTTTGACATATGTTGCTGTAGACAGATTATTTTAGGGTTAGAAAATTTATTATGTTGCTGTCGTTGTTGCTTTGTTCTTGCTATATGCTGTTCTTCAACCTCAACCATACCTATTTACATGTTGAAAGTTTGGTTTGTTCATTTCCTATGTTATGTTAAACATTTGGTGGAAATTTCATTATGTTTAACTTTCTACCTGGGTTAAGTGACGAAAGATGTTGAACCAATAGTTACTCTCTTTCACTCATTTTATAGTTCTGAGTTACTTATTTTTAGTTCCTTCTGCAGATTCATGAGTCATGATTTAATCTCTGTCTCTGCACTCTCTCAGTTTGATGGATTTCCGAATTTGTTTATGTTCTGGCTTATGTAACTGTACCGCTTGTTGATGGTTTTGGTAGCTAACTTTTCTTCAAGTTGCATTTCATTGTGATATGATGAAAGCGTTCCTCATTTAAGGGCGCTCCCTGGCTGAAAATATGTAGATGTTGGTTTGCCAGATCTTGTTATGTTGATCTTTTCTTCAGAATCCACACATCAGCTTTACTTTGCTGGTTGCGTTAGTTTATTTCAGACTTCGGATGGAATCCACTAAGACACAATCTCAAGGTTCTGCCTCTTCTGTTCCAAAGAACCCAGCCATGTCCTCTTGTCAGAAGAAGAAGTCTGACGACGCTACGTTCCTCGAAGATCTGAAAGACCATATCGACGAGTTCATCCATGCCTCCATGGATGAACACAAGCATTGCTTCAAAAACACCATCCAGAAGGTCAGCTGTGCTAACACTCAGATACTCGGCTCATTACTCTTTCTGCATTTTAGACTTGTTTGACAATCAAGCCTTTCTTGCGCTCTATACCTCGCATCGCAGATGTTTGGGATGTCAAAGGTTGTCGCAGAGCGTTCCGCTGAAGCAAAAGAAGCTGAAGTCAAGAGCGCTTTGCCTCTTCAGACCAGTGTCTCGCAGTAGGATGCCATGGCTGATGGCAGCTTGTTGCCTGTGTTGATCCTGTGGAGCTTAACAATCAGTAATACTGTAATAGCGGTGAATCGGGAGTCTACTGTTTAAGTTTCGTTGTATTTGTTGTTTTTTTAATATTTTGAGAATATATCTTGAACGAATTGGGGTATAACTCAAAAGTCCCTACTTCAACAAGTGTCTAATTGCTCATCTGTTTTGCTCATATAGCAGATTCCTACTCTATCCTAATCTTGTTTATGAGGGGTCAACAAAGAATTTTGCCCAGAAGATTCCTGGAGCTAATGATGAGTATGGGCCGAATCTCATGTGGGCCTGACCATCCCGTGCGGGCCCACTAACAGTGGGATACTGGGTGAGGTGTTTCTTTTTCATTTTTGAGCTGTACCCTAGCCTCTGCTACTGTCCAGCTTTATCACGCATTAGCCGAAAAGCCGAAGCTACTAGTGCAAACTACTCCATCCAGTTATAAATATTTGAAATTTAGGTAAAATTTGGTTAAAATTCTGAAATCTTAACCAAATATTTTTAACTGGAGAGAGTATGAAAAAACTTAGGCCCTGTTTAGGAGGGACTAATTTGAGGCCCTTAGGCTAATCTAAATAGTGAAAAATACCCGTATCAGTGAAAAAGAACTACTCGTTATACTGCTATCAGTGAAAAGAAACTACTCGTTATACCTCAAATTAGGCCCGTATTAATACCCGTATCAGTGAAAAAGAACTACTCGTTATACTGCTCATCTCCAGTGAATTTGCCTTGCTCGTTTCACTAATACTGCAAAAAAGAAGTTTGAACACTGGTGATATTTCTGGCTTTCTGCATCCAAATTGCGGCTCTGAATTTTCCAGGTACCTTGAAGGCGACAGGTGCAACGGGTTTATTTAAATTTAAACGAACTGGCCGAAATAGACGTGATCTTGATGTAACTAATCAAGGTTTTTTGTTGGACCAGTCCATGTCGATTGTCAAATTCTGAACTCTCTACTTTATCATGCCTAGTCTTAATACGGGTATTAATTAACAATGCTGCGTTGTTACATCAAATAATCAGATGAAGGGCCTATTCACTTTGATGTCATTTATAACCTTACCAAATTTTAGTAAAGTTGTCAAAAAAATAGCTATATTTAGTTTGCTGCTAAATTTTAGTAACTATATAAAAAATCATGTTAAAACTTTAGCAAGTTGTCAAAATTTTGATATAATTGCCAAAATTTTGGTATTGCCAAAATTTGATAAGGTTGAAAACGGAATAGGCCCGAAGATAATCGCGAAAAAAAAACCTACTTAGGAGATGTTGTCAGGAAACAGGACCACACCGTAGTACTCCTAGATGGACGGTCAAACAACACTCACCAGTTGCTGTGGGCAAATTAATGGATTTGTGTGGATTATACGTATATGTGACTTGGGATGCGTGTCACGTGTAGGCAGCCACCCTTTTCGGTTAGAGTAGGAAGCTGGAAGTTAATTATATATACAATCAATTCATCGTACCAAGAAATATTGAACGAGAAAATTGAATGCTGATCGATCGAGCTTTGAACGTCCGGTAAAAACAATTATAGCGGATTATACTTCGGTACTGATCGGTTAGCGGAGTTTCATATGAGATTGTTCAATTTCACATGAAATGGAAAAAAAATCTCGGTTTTAAAGTAAAATGTTTCTAAGGCAATTAACATTTCTTTCTTCCCTGCTGTGATTGTGTTGCGGAACTGATAGTTTCATACGGTATGAGCTGAAGAAAACAAGTCATTAGTCAACTCAATCGATTTCAAAGACACTTAGACACAGACGTGAAACAAAAAAAAAGGAGAACAAAACAAGGATCTAACTAATTCTCTTTGAAAGAAATGATCTATCAAATTCCGTAGTCAACATGCCTGCATGATCAGTGTGGATCACGTCCACATCGCCACGTTCATGAAAACAGCCAAATTTGACAACAAATTTCAAACCGTTTTGTTGTGGCTTGTACTGGACAACACAAAGTTGGCAACTTGGATTTTACCTTGAATTCCCATCATATCAGACGAAAACACATGATTGAAGTAGTATTTAATTAAGTGATAACACTCACGGCTCCATCCACGAAACCATTTCATATGTTAGATGCTTGAACAGATCAGGACATAACTGCAACAATTAAGCTCATGTCAAGTTGCCTCAATGAGCTACCAGATACCAAAATCTGGCTATACGATGACCAGTTCACGCCACACACTTGAGTCTACTATACCTAATCTCTTTTGCTGATTAAGTGATTAGCGCCTTGTCTGAACTCTTGATAGATTTTATTAATCAACCACAATTTTAATTAATTAGTTAGCAAAAACACCGCAGGATCTATGCTTGCTTGGTATGGATTATTCCATTAATCTAACTCCATTTTCACGCGCGAATTGCACGTACTCCCTCTTTAACGAAAAAAACAAATTACGAGAGACCTTGACATAACTCAGTATTGGACTGAATTATATCACATCCTTTTAGATTGATTTTTTATAGAGATAGTACGGATCTTGGTTATACTCAAATTAATTTATTGTACAAACTTTTCTTAATAATCTAAACACAGTTATATATTTTTTTTCGCAAACACGCAAAAGGATTATACGTCAATATATTAAGAATAGAGTTTTGATACACGACGCACTCAGCCAGACCGGCCTATGCCAAGGAAGGAAGAAAATAAAGTAAAAAACAATTATAAATTTGATGTATCTATAAGGTTTAATCTCCACAATTATAAATTCGAGCCTAACATAATTAATACTTAAATTTATATAGTTTTTTCTACTTCAATTCTTATGTTTGTCAAAAGGCCTAAAACCATGATTCGTTATCTGGATACTTCTTTTTGTCATTTTGTGTATGTACTGCCTGCATTGCCTGCATGGCTGTCGTACGTAGACACGTAGTCGTAGTCTTAAATACTGCACACACACACACACACACACACACACAGTATACCCTGTATACTGTACTCTACAAATATATATATACTGCACGCCGTGCCAACGTGTCTATAGTACTTCTATACGCTCAAGTGTACCGTATCCGTACGTATGCCTGCATAGCTGGAAACCAAGTGCTCTCTCTCTTTTTTCTGTCTCTGCAGAAGAGATTAACTTTGGCGATAGCTTTTTTCTGAATCTTTCTCGGTACGCATCTTTGCTGGATCCGTACTTCACATGGTGTCCGGCACGTGCATGGCATGTGCAATTACCTCCCGTCCCATGCCACCAGAGGCACCCAGCTAGCTTTTGTACGGGGTCCTGCACCATCAACTTGATCAGAACATAATCACATAGGAGTAGGTTGGATTATGATTTATGATGATCCCTATATAATTTATGTGTTAGCATTAACTTTGAGGATCAGCTTAACAGTACAGTTAGCCTTGATTAGGGTCATCACTCATCACTAACATATAGTATGTATTATGTTAGTTCTTGATAAGGAGTAGTTTTTTCTAGAACTCCTTGATAAGGAGTCCCTCCGTCTAAAAAAACTAACCTAAAATGAATGTGATATTTTCTAGTAATAAATCTGAACATAAATCTGCTAAGATTCATTAATTATATTAGGATATGTTACATGTCCGTTTATTTTTTTTGACGGAGAGAGAAGTTAATTACATGTAGCGTTTAAAATTTGTCTTAGAATATATATATATAATTGATTCTTGACCAACTTAATTATCTGACTCTACCAATCAAAAGTTCATAATCATCTTTTGTTTAATTTCTCTACTTATTTTTATCTTAACTAATCACAACCATCTTTTATTTAATTTACTAGATGAAACCCTGCGCATTGCTGCGGAAATTTAGTATGATAACAATAAAAAAAATAACGTGTAAGATAGCTAGATAATATCAGATTAAGTAAATTAATGTGGTTTATGATAATTTAAATTTAAATAGTATGTAGAATGGTGATTCAAACGTAAAAAGTAAGATGGTATGACTTTATGGAAGAAAAAAAGTAGAGAGATAGTTTGGACGTAGATTAATCATCTAAAGGCTAAAAACAATTGATATGATATGATTTAATTAGAGAAAAAAAGGAGAAAGATAATTTGGACCATAGATTAATCATTTAAGCACTAACTAAGTGAAGATGAACTATATAAGTATAGAATATCATAAAACATAATAAAGAGATACATTGAAATATTATGTGAATTATGTTAGATGATAATTTAACATGTTTGTATTTGAAAAGCTCTTAAATTATAAAAACTATAAAGATATAGCATGTTTGCATGATGTTTAAATATGATGATTGTTAGTGGATGATGATGTAGCATCTTGTTAATTAGTGGATGATGACGTGGCATCTTGTTAGTGGATGATGATGTGGCATCTTTGCATGTTAAGCTTAAAGAGTTAGTGGGGGATAACTTTATAGTAAGATAGGATTCTTTCTTTAATTAAAAGACATCCTGTATTTAATTTCACGAGTAAAAGACTGAATGCTAATAATATAAATCAAACGTAAGCAACCGACCAATCATGTGCTCAATGGGAGTCAACTATGGTCTTAGATCAGCCCACTAACCGGACGCAACATCATCACTCAGATGAATGTATTATAAATGGTGGGCAGATGCTTATTACTACTAACTCCTATCATAATTCGTAGCTTGTAAGTAAGTACCTATGCTTAGTTGTAGCCAAAATAATTGATGTACTTATCAATAACTTGATGAGTTCATGTTAAGGAAATGCAGCTCGATCCGATATAAATTTGTTTACTATATATTGTGTCATTGGCTACATACATATGCATGTGACTGTACTTGGGGTTAACTGTTAATTTAACATGTTTGTATTTAAAAAGCTTTTAAATTATAAAAACTATGAAGATATAGCATGTTTTTATGATGTTTAAATATGATAATTGTTAGTGGATGATGATGTGGTATCTTGTTAATTAGTGGATGATGATGTGGCATCTTGTTAGTGGATGATGATGTGACATCTTTATATGTTAAGCTTAAAAAGTTAGTGGGAATAACTTTGTAGTAACATGGGATTTAAGTTCCTGAGTACATGTGCATCAATGCATCGTCACTTGATCAGCATCAAAGAGGAGCGACAATACGGAATTCGGAGCACAAGGACACAATAAGATCATTTTCCATTACTAAAAGTTAAGATCCATTTTTTTCTTCTCTTTGTTTTTTCAATTGTCCTGCCTGCAGCATCCCTTCCAATTTTATCCGCGTGTTTTGACATTATTCTCGTGTTCAAAATAAGACATCATCAGCTAAATCATTGAGAAACGAGTGGTTATATTTTTTTTCTTTTGAACAAGCTACCAAACATTGGATGTTTTTGTTAGAAATACGAAGAACACCCTTCATATATACACCCCTTGTCATACACAATCTTGAAAACGCCTGGAGGTTTTTCAACTAGATCCATAGCCAGCCTAGATTCGTAGCCTCACTCCTTCTGTTTATTTGATATTAGATTATTCTTAATATTTGTGTTTTTTTATCATCCATAATCTCAAGAACGTGTGAATTTTGCGGTATGCGTATATATATTTGTATAAGACACGTATGCCAGGAATATCCACTATAGTACGGAATAGGGCTAGTAGAGACAGTTCAGAACTGCCAATTAATAATAACAAATTTCAACCTGTCCTAATCTATGAGCTTGTAATGCAACATATGGGCTCTTAAGAAAAATAAATGCTGAGAATTAGCAGAATAGAGACTAGCACGCTTCATTCATTAGTTTTCGAAATACAACTCGATCTCTGTCACACGAGGCATCTAGCTCTCCTAAAGCTATTAATTAGTCAAAATCTACCAAATCTAAAAATGGTCCTTAGTGTTCATGCTAGAAAATAAATGTGGATTTATGTCACCTGGTCTCGGTCGGCTTAGCAGATCTGGTCCACCACAGGTCCATCTATCCGTGCAGGACAGGAAAGAAAGGGACCCCGATTCAAGTTCAGCTGTCATGAACCTGAACGGTTTGGTGCAGGCCAGATAGCTAGAGATGCTGCTAATTAATTACTTAAAACTCATTTTCCTTTCGCTTTTAATGTGATGCTACACCACTTCAAAATGTTAGAGTCAATCTAACATCAAATTGCATCTTTTTTAATTAATGGAAATGGTGTTGCATTGCATTATGAGATATTTGTGCACACCAACTAACAAAAATTACTTAAAAATAAAAAAATTACGCATATACTTTCATTAGTATTACAAATATGTGTAAAATCTTAACCTCAAATTTATTATATTTTAATTGTAACAAAAAAAATGACAATCTTAAGGCTATAAATCCATCAGTATTTTCATTTCCTTTTTTTACTCTATAAAAGATAATGTGAAGAAAAGATTTTACACGCAGATATAATACTATTGAAAGTACGTATATATATTTTTTTGACATTTGCTATTTGATATGCACGGTGCGTAGAAACGAGGGTTTGTGTGCATATGGTAGGTCTAAGATGCTAAGATGATATTTTCAGCGCATCATCCTTGTAATTCAGCCATTCAGGATGGAAGGGGCAATCTGACGCCATTTTATGATAATCAGTGAGTGCTTGTTTATTTACCATTTGAAATTGGTGGTTTTAAGTGATTCAAAGGATTTTTTTAAAGAGAAGTGATTAATTAAGGGTTGAGTCGACGGTTGCACACTTGCACGATCAAAATACAAGCTGAAGGGAGATGATTTTCAATTGGTTGGTTGCATTACGACCAAAGTAAGCAAGAGAATACTAGTAATGTATACCGGCTTTGACAAATTAAATACTGAGAGGATAATTGGAGGAGTATTTTGTATTGGTTTTTCCTCTCTCTTTTTCCCCCTTCCCCTGGGTGTTGCATTGGATTCTTACACCTGGATTAGATTAGCTTCAATATATAATGATTTGGATAAGCTTACCTGCCAGAGTCAACAAATTATCAATAATCGCCGTATATTTGGATTACCGGTTGTTGCGATCATCTAGTTGGACCTGTAACTACACGCCCATCGATCTCAGTCACCTACCCCGCGATTGTCTATGTGTAGGTCTAATAGGCAATGTTCGCATACGTTTGGGCCGGTCAATCTACATTTTGCCTACCACAAAAAGTTATCTTAAAAAAAAACTCCAATATATAAAAGCTATTTTACCTATGGAGCTTTTATATACACACCTTTGATATCAAACCATTTTATCAAAACATTAGAGCTCAAATCATAACTGAAGTCCGTATTGAATCTGATATATTTAGTTTTGGTGCATAAATTAACTTACCGGAAAAAGAATAACGCGATGAAGAAAAAGGAAAGAGCAAATTAAAAGGTGTTCAGCGCAAGTTCGCCGCATCGAGTAGATCTTTCGATTTGTTTGATCCAACTGGAGCAGAACGCTCCTTGCCCGACCGGTCCACCTGGCACATCAAACTTAGCCACCCGCGAGCACGTACATCGCGCGGACGACACGAGCTAACCTTGAACCCAACTATCTAAGGTTGTTTTTCTGAGAGAAGATTGGGAACCCTTCCCTTCCCTCAGGACACAAAACAAAGCAGCAGATTAACGTGTTGTGAATTAATTAAGTATTAGGTAAAAAAATAAATTAATATTTTATTAAAAATAATTTTCCTGTAGGTTTTTTTTAAAGAAAAGAAGTAATGCTTAATACTTCCTCCGTTTCATATTATAAGACTTCTTAGCATTGCCCACATTCATATATATATATATATATATATATATATATATATGTTAAATGAATCTAGGCGCATATATATATACACACACTCCCTCCTTTCCTAAATGTTTGACTCTGTTGATTTTTTTAAACATGTTTGACTGCCCGTCTTGTTCAAAATCTTTTGTGAAATATGTAAAACTATATGTATACATAAAAGTATATTTAACAATAAATCAAATGATAGAAAACGAATTAATAATTACATAAATTTTTTGAATAAGACGAACGATCAAACATTTTTAAAAAAGTCAATGGCGTCAAATATTTTAAGATGAAGGGAGTATATTAAATGAATCTAGACATATATATGTGTCTAGATTTATTAACATCTGTATAAATATAGATAATGGTAGAAAGTTTTATAGTCTGAAAAGGAGCTCCATATAAAAAGTTGGGACGATAGATCGATCCATCGAGAGCGCAACGGCATGCAGCTGGCAGTGGCACCACCACCGCCCACTGCATCTGCACCGATCCACCGCGCCGCGCGCGCGCTGGAAGTGGCGCCGCCGATCGGCCTCACTCTCAGCTGCATCCTGTCGCCACCAGCTTGCGACGACGACGAAATGATTGCCCGCCGCCGCGACAGCTCTCGCTCGCTCGCTCGCTCGCTCGATCGATCAATAGCCAGCACCCAACCGAACGCTACCTCTTGCATTGGCCCGGTCAATGCGTACGTTTTCTTCGCCATCCAAAGCCAGCAGGCAGCGTCGTCGTCGTCGTCCAACGGCCGTGCAGCACATACCAAGTCGCTCTCTAATCAAAACCCAATCCAAGGGTGAAGACGTGCATATACGTGACGACCTCTTTGCTAGTACTAGGAGTAATTTTCTCAGGAACCAAGCCGGACTGGATTGATCTTGAGTTAACGGTACCTCGTGGCACCAATTTTTTTTTTCGATTGTTAGATCTAACAATATCCATCCTGTCCAGTTAGGTCCAACGATCGAAAACAATTTTGTACCGTGAGAGGTACCAGTACCTCGAGATACTTTTTATATAGACCGGAGCGCAAATCTCTTGATCTACATGGAGTTATGCATCGGTGATTGTGAATTAAGCTTGTTAATGAGACGGTTAATTACAACTAGTTAATTAAATCATTAACAGATCACAGCAAGTCATATCCCTGATCGAGTTACATGTCATTTACTCAAAGTTAGACGGCAGGATTGAAGAGGAGTTGTTTTCGTCCCAGTCCGACATCCTGGTCAGCTTCTCGTTACAAGTCTACGGTATGAATAAATACAGTAGTGTACTACGAACTCCTTTTTACTGCTACCACTGCAGCACTCGCTGGGTATGGGTATTGGTACACCGTACTACGCAAGAATTGGTTTGAGAAACAGGGTATGCATAACTGCAGCATTAGCATGGACCAGGACCACCAGCATTAGCTTTGTTTCCTGTGTGTACGGGTGAAAACGGTGTTGACGGTCGTTATCGATCAGTTTTGACCGTCAATATTACTAAAACAGGAGAGAACTAGTGATACTTGCAATGCATAAATATGTTAGAATAATAATATTCCACTAGTATTGAGTCTACTAACCTTTTACAGAGAATGACAATAAAATGAAGGAGAATCGACATCAACTTAAACGATAAATCAATCAGACGATGTCGAAGATCAGACTTATGTATGAATGGGCCAAGAACTCAGAATTGACACGACGAATCAGGCCAAAATTCACAAGTCTACGAAGTAAAGCAGCAGAGGAGGCCACTAGCCAAAATATGGGCTGGTTGGGCTGGCCCCAGGTTCGGCCGAACCTGGTGGTTCGGCCGAACCTCCCGTGAAGCCGATGGATGCAAAGTTTTGAAAGAACGGTGGAGATTCACTTCCTATGGCGGTTGGAGGGTATTACTGACCTTTCCAACCGCCATAACCGTCATTACCTGCCTATTTAAGGAGTTCACCCTCTTCACTTCAACACACACCTCAAGCAAGCTCTCTCATTCCTCTCAAGTTTAGTTTAGTAGTATCTAACTGGTAGAATAGAATTAGAATAGGAATCAGGAGTCCGGAAGTCTTCGAAAGAGTTCTGGTATGGCTCTAGCAGCTTTCCTTTCCTCTTTTGTAAGCTTTGTACTTTTATTAGAATACTCTTCTATATACACTGATGGTATTGAAATACTTTCCGAGTATATGAGTACCAACTTTACATTATGTTCCTGTTATACTGAATGTACGGCTAGCTTATTTGGGAGATGCTTTGGTGCGGGTATAGTGTTTGGTTATGCAATTACTCTATGTCATGACAATGATATTAGAGTAGTATCTGCTAGTTTAGACGTGGTGTCTAGATTACAGGGTATCATTATTTGGGGTTATATATTGAGGATGAGAGGTGGGCCGCTGATGGTGACAGCTCAGTACGGGTATTCCTCCGTGCCTATATATAATCCTAAGTTAATTTCCTGGGGAGGGTATTCCTCCGTATTTAGCCTTGGTTGGATGGTCATGACAGGCTGTCGTAAGGAACTCGGAAGTCATGGGTGGCTTCTCGAAATACCAGGAGGGCATCTGATAGAGGGTATTAGCTAGTATATCAGTTAACTATAATGTATGCATCTGATAGAGGGTATTAGCTAGTATACCAGTCATGGGTGGCTTTTTCTTTTCTTTCCACCTAGCTTAGATTATTTATTATGAGGATGAGTAGTTTAATGCTTGTGTGTCACTCTTCCCTTGGATTATCTTAACCCCTGCTTAAAATATGATTATCACAAGTAATATATAAATTATTAGTTGAGTTCTCTCTACATGATCTTCCCACGGGATAAAATAAATACAATACCTTTGGAATACTCTCGGGTGAAATGCTACAATGGTATATCCGTGCGCTTGCGGATGAACTCTGTAACCATAATATACCAGAAGTGTTTCTGTGCCATTGCTGGGAATTATATTTCTAGTAATGTCGTTAAGAAATACCAACAAACGGTCACGGAAATTCCCGATCGACCGGGTGACGTTTCTTTATAAGGGGTACCGTTTCCGACCATACCGTTTTTGGCTATTTTTAAAATTTGTTTTTTCTAATTTTTTTCCGCATCGTATTAATGTCGACACTGTGTAATTTAAATGATAAATATGATTAATTACCGGCTGATCGAGCGTCGTTTCTGAAAAGATGCTACCGAATCAGACCGTTTTCACCCCAATCTGGTCGAGTAGTAGTAGCAAGTAACACCATTGATGCGGTCTAAACGCATCAGTTCCATTTTGCCACACCTAAGGGTTGGGAACTTATTTGGTGAATATGTAAAATGAAATGACTCATTAGCGTTCAATTAATAAATATTAATTTAAAATTTTTAAAATATATTAATACGGGTTTTTAAGTAACCTTTTTTATAGATTTTTAAGAAATAAATTATTTAGCAGTTTGTAAAGCGTACGCACGAAAAATAAGTAAAAGAAAAAGGTGGGATGAACCTTTTTCTCTAAATCATAGTAAGACACGGACGCTTATATATACATAAACACAATCACCCTTATAAGCACTCATATGCTTCCACTGTAAGAACATATGAGTACCTCCAAAAGACATGAATTGATATATCTTGGAATAATAAAGTTATCATAGACGTCTTGCTACTGGTGAGTAACGAGTATGTCATCTATCACTAAAAAAATATTAGCATAAATATGAGCACATGCGTTGTGTTAAGTCGGAGACTCATGAGTGGGTAATGTGTAGGTTCCAAAGAAAGAACTTTCGATATATGATTTTCTCATAATACTATTTTATTCAATTTTTAACTAATTCATTCGGAAAATATATAAATCAGATAATAGTGCCAAGAGAAGAAGAAAGCATAATAGAGATATTGACATTATCGTCAAGTCAAAATGTCGTTATGTTAAGACGTATATGCACGCACGTCTCAGTAAATGTTTAACAAAGTGAGAAAGCAAAATATGCTCCATTCCACAAGTGACTACCACTTTTGATTATTGGCACCAGACTGATGGTGCTCATCCAAATGACGGCGCTGAAGCTACAAGTTAACCTCGTGTTTGACCGTGACTTGTCTCTCTCTTATTTGTCGCATCCGGATCTTGCTTGCACTGTCATTCATCTCCACCGTTTTGAAAACCTTTTTTCTTCCAGGGGATCCATCGTTTAAACTTGCATCAGTTTTAACGTGTTGCCTTTTGAAAAGGTAGCATGATATTAGTCGTAACTTTTCTTTTCTTCACATCGACACGCAAACTTCTTAATATATGAGTTTGACCGGATAATTTTCTCTTTATGATTGGACGCTGACCTGACCTCTTACTATCTCCATTCTAAAATAATTAAAACTTTTAGCCCGTGATACACATACAAATACAAAAATTTAAAAGACTAAAATGTACTTCACTTTTATCAAGTTTCAATTCATTTATCTTTAACTTTATCAAGTCACCATATATTTTTTTCTAACTTTATTAAGTTTCTTATTTTAGGATGATACTACTGTTCAGGAAGATATTGAGCTTTGTTGAGTTAGTTAAATATTTTAAACAAATTAAAGCGATAACGTCAATAGTTGCTAGTCTTTGCTACCTAGTATGGTCTATTGCTGCAAAAGAAAAACAGAGAGAGAGTGATCAGGTCAATTATATCATGCTCGTTTTCAATTATATCCTATCCTGTGAAACTGACGGGCCGGCTAAATGTGTACCAAACAAATAGTAATGCACTCAAATTTTTCCTCTTGGAAAGGGTAAACCAAAACTAATCACTGAAATGATCTATTTGACGAAGAAATTGGTTACAAGTACTTGCTCCAATATATTTTTCCTTCCAAGCAATTGATGGTGGGGTATATATATACGAACCGGCAGGAAACAACTTTTTTTTCACTTGTGATGTAATTTCGAAACACATGAATGAATTAAGGATAAAGAACATCCTTCTTCTATTACACGGAAGATATATATGCACTACACAACCACCACGTAAACCTATATCATGTTTAAAGAAACAAACACCATCAGAAGCAATTCTCTAACGCCACTAAATTTCTATTAAAAAAATACCCACATGTACCTAATATTTATAGGCATAAGGCTTCAAACTCTGACAAGAGAAATAATGTGTTCACAACTCCTCCACAATATCTTTAACTAGATTTTTTTAGATAATAGAATAAAATCCGGCCTTTGCATCAACGAAGTTACAACCACTTACACAATTCGTTCAACAGAGAGCGCACATACAATCCTAGAACTCACGATACAAAGACTAATGCTCTAACACTAAAGAAGACTGTGTATTTATTCAAGTTTGTTTCTAAATCTTCACCTAAAGTTAACAAAAATCTACATAACGTATCGTATCTTTAGTTTGATGCTTCGAAAAACTGGCATGTTCGTTCTAGTGTTCTTTGCAGAACGGCAATGCATTTTATTGTCTCCAAAGCTGAATTAAAATTAATTATAGGAGGCGCATGTGTGTGAAATTAAATCATCTTAAAAGTATACTACCATTAGTGGGCTTTATAGCCATTTTGACTTTTGTCCAGCGGTTGATTCCTTTTCAAAAGGACGATATGCCATCAAACTTGTTTATTCTTATTCTTCCCTCCTTTATTGGAATGGATCAACGGTTGGCTTTGAAGCAGCAAGCATGGTGAATGATTATTTGTCCCAATGATAGCACCATCAGAAAGTTCATCAGTACTAATGTCTCTACAATTCAAGTTTCAGAATTCGAATTCAAAAAATAAATTAGAAATCAAATTATAATGGATATGTCAAGAATAATTCTACATGGAGGTTAATTTTTTTTTGTTGGTTAATGTCATTTGAAATATAACTCTCAAATTTGCTGAGTAGTATTCCTCCTAAGAGATTTACACTCATGCTTTGCTTCAATTGTTGTTGACTATTAACTAACCCTAAGTAAGTGCTTTAAGATCTATGGAACTTCACTGGAGGCCGGGTATGAGCTAGGATAGAATCACATCTTATTATCCTTTAATTTAGAGATTACCAAGCAACTGTGCTTACAAGTAGAAGACGTGCAAATTAAAGTAAATTTTCTCAATTATCGGATGGTTGAATACTGTTCGATTGGACAAACTATTTATCCACGCAATTGTTTAATTGGCGTCTTCACAAAATTCTCAACGCATTTACCAACTTGACACTGTTGATTGATCGGTAGAATAGACTTCATTAATTAGTACTAACATAGTTAATTTCTTGCTAGTTGGAGATCAACGTCTCGCTACTTGGCTAGCTTGCCTATGTAATGCTGTACTACTTCCTTCTAACCGTTGATGCTAGTGCTATTGGTTGATAAGCAAATTAACCTACTGGCTGTACTGTGCCACTGGGCTAGTAGTACTTTGTGCATGCTATTATACCAGCGACCAGAGTCTCCTATTGGCTCTAGCTTCTAATCTTGTCAACAACCTGCTTGCATTTTGCAATAGCCAGTATCATCTATTTTAGGTTAAGCATAAGTATGTCAATTAGTGCCTAGTAATAATTAATCTAATAATGCAGTCATATATATCATCGTATATTCACACATATATATCCCAGCAGAATCATTTGTTTACCTATTGCATGAGGATTTGGATAGTACTCCTCCATAACTTCACAGAAACAAGTCAAGAGAAGCACTACCATATAACATGAATTTGGATGTAGAGTAGCTGTCTGATTCATGGTGGGCGACCAAGATAACACGGCACAGTAACTGTAAACAGTACCATAATTTTGGAATCATTATTGGGTGCACATTATTAAATAGTACCCCTCTGGTCGTAAATAATACTCATATTTGATATGTAGTCAAAATATGATCGAACTTTTAAATTTTATATTATAATAAGATTGTAAAAATAATAATAATCTTATACTACTAGTACGTTAGTGTTTTTTTTTTTACGAATCTACACAATTTTTTTACTAAGCATTTGAGGAATAATTGATGGCCAATGTTCCAAAAACTAAACTAAATCTCCCACTGCCCCGCTTAATTGAGATAGTTGAATTTGATGGATTATTTGATTTTTTTATAGTTATTTGAGGGCATAAACGAATGAAATAATTTCTACAAAGTTGACAAGTTGTTCTAGAAAAGTATTCCAGGATATTTTTTAGGGATCGAAGTATCTTAAAAATTACCACAAGTTTTTTTATTAAAAAACTTTCATATGTAACTATAGTAAAATTGAAGTGTAATTATATTGTAACTGTATTGTAACTACAATGTAACTACGATAATATATATATATATATATATATATATATATATATATAACATATATATAACTTGTATTCAACTAGTTTTGTTGGCTAGCACCGGGATCTTATGCGTGACATATATGAAAATTTCTTTCTAGCATTTTTTCCCTTCATGCACATAAGGCGATTCGATGGCTACAAATCTGAAAATTTTAAGGACAAAAACATGCGAAAGTTTTCTATCAATTCCCTTTTTTAAAACACAAAAACCCCATTTAGAAGCTTGGGAAGCATTTAAATGAAAATTCAAAATCTAGAATAAGAAAAAAAGAAGACCTAAACGCCAACTATCTGTGACCAGATTAAGTATTTGCTACTACATCCCTTCCAAAATATATCAATCTAGTATTGGATGAGATATATTCTATATCAATCTGTATAAACCTCATTTAATACTAGGTTGATATATTTCAGAGCGGATGTAGTATAATAATTGAGTTTTTTTTATCTATTTCTGTTTTGCACCTCCTGTTAACCCATGACTTATCTTCCCGAAGTGAGAGGATCGAGCTAGTGACTGGTACAGTAATACAGTACTAGGGTACACAGAGAGATGGACAGCTCACTCTATCAGGTATATGGACTGTGTGGAGACCGCACCTACTGAAACCATGAACACAGAGAGCTAGTTCGATCGATCGCTCACTTTACAACTGGGGAATAATCTGAGAGATAGTGCTACATATACTGCTATATCTACTACTACAGCTCAATAATTTCATTGCAAGTATAGGTAGGTTTGGTTGTTTTTGAATTGAGGTTAGAATAGTGCAGTGTCATCCACAGCTTGACCATATTATTTACCCAAGATTTTCTAACTAACACGAGGCCGGCTCCACGGCTAATGGTGTAATACTTGCGTGCAGGGGGCCCACCCACAGTTGCACATCCGAGCTGTATGTATACGGGAAGAATCGGAGCATGGTTGTTGGAAGTGCACTTTGTTTTAGCAGAGATCAGTAGAGTATCGGTACTAGTGGCAGTTGTTTATACGCATAGAAATTTTAATACTAGTACAACAGATCGATGTCCCTTCTTGTTTATATATAATACAGCTCATGATAAAAAGAAGATAGAAGTAGATGGAATTTCAGAAGGATCCAAGAGATGCCACGCCTCGACGGCACTGGAGAAGCAGTCGAAGAATAGAACTAGTTTTATGTCTTTTTTTTCACTGTTTTCTATTTTTCAGTCCTGTGTTATAACCACTGAAAACTGTATAAAAGTTTCATTCTAAAAATTACTTTTGATATTTTAAATACAATAAAAATAATTAACCGTAAATACGAGTAACTATATTAAACTCTACAACTTTGAACTCAGGTGGATTAGTTTAAAAAGGAAAAAAAAACCAGTTGAACTACGCTCACGTACCACTTCTGATCGTTTCTTAATTCTTTGTGTTATTTTGTGCTGAATGGTTTGTGATAATTATTTAAAGATGTAAATAAGTTTGATTTAGACACTATTCTAAGATAATGCCCATATTATTTTCTAGAAACAAATTATATGTATAATATTGTTCGATGATATTTTGTACACCTTTTTTTTTATTTTATAAGAAATGAGGTGCGTCAAAATATTAATTCCGGGAATAACAGTACAGTAGTAAAATTAGTGATTAATTATCACTAATGATACAATCTGGCGTACATGAGAATGTTATATGACATGTGCAGTGCTGCCCAATTAATATACGGGTGCATATATACTCACGTGTATATATGTATATATATATTTTTAATGATGTATTTCAGCCAGGACAGAATATATAAATATATGCATGGAATAGATGGTAGAATAAATGGCAGCACAGCTATAAACGATACCACTGACGAAAAGAAGAAATGACGGTGGATTGATTTTGGAAGCATGCCACTGTAGAATCATCATTAGAGAGCAATAATCACGTCATTTGCCGGCAGTTGATTTCCTATCGATGATTCCATGGAAACCATGGACACGCATGTATGCTTAGAAACCAGAAATTGCTCTGACAGGAGAATTCCACACCATATACAGATTGCACGCATATACGAATATGAGGAAAATGACCCCTCTGTATCATTCCAAATTGGAAAGGAGATCGGCCAGTGTAACTCAGACGGAATCATGCCGAATAAGGATCTCGGTTAATTGGAAGAATCACAGAGCATATGGAAAGAAATGCTAATCGCTAAATTAGGCAATTGGCTGATCACGCGTGCACTGATCGAGCCATGCACGTACTGGCTGGAACCGCCTTTCTTCACTATAAAAGGCCATGCCATTTCACACAACGGGGAGAAAAGGGAGGAACACACAGACAGAATACACACACACGACAGTCGCAGAGAGAGAGACACGCACCATTTTGGCCGGAGAATCTCGGCGTCCGGCGGGAACACGTGCGCTCGGCGGCCGGTGACGTTGACCACAGTGCCTCGGCGTCCGGCGAGGAGGCGCGCGGAGAAGGAGACGATCGCCAGAGCATGTACTCAGCCATTGCCATGGGTATAGCTTATTAGCTTTCTTTTGTTTTGCCTGCTTTTCTGTTCAGATCGTCATGCATGCACAACACGGCGACGAGGCGAGTTTCTGGTGATGCCCGGCATGCTGGAGATAGCGTCCTCTCCGTCTGTCGGAGGCACTGCCGGCCGGAGATCGCGTCGCTCCCTCTCATCAGAGATGTCGGTCGCCGGCGACACATCTACCTCTGCCGCGAAGTCCTTTCCTCGCCGGCCACAACCTCTATCCCACGACGTCTTTACCTGGCGATGTGATGTCACCGAGACGTTGGACGTCGTCGCCTTGCCGGTCGCAGCCTCCCCTACACTACATCACTGACGTCCGCTCGCTCTCGTCGACGTTACCATCTTCTTCGAACTCATCGGCTAGTTGCTCGAGGAGAATGCCGGCCGGAGCGTCACTACTCGGTGCCCGCAAGGCGTCACCAGCTCCAGCCACGTCGCAAGCCATCTCGTCGGAGTTGTCGGGGACGTCGTCGAGCCGCCTGAGTCCGTAGACGACGCAACGCTGCCAAGCGATGCTCGCCATCATCCGCTGCTTGCCGGAGAAGGTTTTTTTTTTTTTTTGTCATTTTGCCTCACCGGAGCACGCCAAAGGGAGTCGAGGCAGCCGCCAGGGCGCTACGCCGCAGAGCCGTCCTATGTCGCGGATGCTGACTGTCTTGTGCATGCTATTGTATACGGTGGCAAGCCAACAAAACAAGACATGAATGCATGCTACTGTACACGGTGACAAGCAAAATGAGTTTGCAGATTCATACTCATTTGGGGCTACTCCATATCAAACTTCCAAGCCACGACCAACTCAGCTATTATTCGCGTTGACCATTTTACTTTTATAATCTAATTCCGATGCAATTTCTACGTCGTCGGGTCATCAAAGCTACACAATTCCATGCATGTCTTCAACAACAATATAAACCAATACGTCGTCCAAGGCCGATGAGGCTAGACGGCAGAGCGGGCGGAGTCGACATCAAGACAACGTCACCAACACCGGCGTGCGGACCGACGAGGCCGCAGATACCGCCGGCGCCCACTCACACACATCTACATCACCATCATCATCATGCATGGGAGAACGTGAAGCGAAGACAGACGACGACGACCAGCGTAGCTTAATCGGAGGTATCTCACGGGTTTAACCCGCGAGAGTAATTAACCGGGTGTCTTCCGAGACCCCGGGAACCAGGAGATCACAATCGCCAAGTCAGATCCACCTTGCTCATGGGCCGTGGAGTGTATTTAACCAAGGATTCTGTATTTTTGTAATTCTTCGAGAATTATAATAAAATGCATTTTTCCTTCGTCCACTTTATTTTTTTTGTGTACTTAGTACACTGGCACGCCCGCACATTTTTTTTATTTTATTTCCCTGGGCAGAAAAAAAAATTATTTTTTTTTCTCTCTAAACAAATATAGCATTCAGTATTTAGAAGTCTGGAAAGAGTACCTATTAATCTATGGAATTGCTAAAAAACCGTCGCAAATTTTTTGGGCAAAAGAAATTTAAATGTAAGTAACTAAGTATAGTATAGTTGTAGCGTAATTACAATATAATTATACTATAATTACTTTGTAAGTGCACTATAACTATATTGTAATAATTATATAAGTTAGATATAAAGTTGCACGTATTATTTTAATACCTATATACAAGTTAATATTATAGTTATAGTGAAATTATATTATAATTATATTATAGTTAGATTTAAGGGCCCCTTTGAATCACAGGATTGAGAAAACGTTGGAATAGGAAAAACATAGGATTTTGATAGGAATGTAAGTGTAAAATAAAGGATTGCAAAACACAGGAAAAACATAAGAATGACCGTTTGATTGAACCGCAGAAAAAACGTTGGAATTGGATGAGAGAGATAGACTCAAAGGAAAGTTATTAAGAGGTTGAAGCTCTTACTAAATTTCCTCCAAAATCTCTATAGAATTATCCATTCCATAGGAATTTCAAAGGATTAGATAGGATTCAATCATTTGTTTCAAAGGGCTTCATAGGAAATTTTTCTATAGGATTGAAATCCTCCAAAATTCCTAGGTTTTTTCCTCCAATTCAAAGGGCCCTGAAGTTTTTTTCTTAAAAATTTGTACTAGCAGTTTTTTTAGATAGTCCCTTAATCTGTTGTGTCAAGGGGACGGGAGAAGCCGTCAAAGTACGGGGGCACGCGCGCTCCGCAAAAATCCGAGGAAGAGGCAGGCGACCGTGAGCCAGCCGAGACATTCCCTCAGGCGCGCGGGCGGCGCACGAATGGGCTACGGTTCGGTGGATGGGAATGGGATACGCGTCCACCCCGCCGCGGCGCCGGCGTCCGAACGAACGAACGAACGTGACGTGAAGGGTATTGCGTTGCGCTGCGCCTCGCCTCGCCTCGCCTTGTGCGGTTTTGCGACGCCGGCCGCCGCCCGCGCGATCTGATGTGGTGGTGGTGGTGGGCTCGCGCGACGTGCCGCGCTCTCTTCTGTTCGTTTTTATTACCTGACGCGTCCGACCTGGGATCCACCCGTCGCGATGGCTCCACCGCGTAGTAGTGGTGGCTTGTCCAGTGGCCACCACAAACTAGACCTGTCATTACTCATTACTGCCGTGTCAAAGCAAGCCGGGAAAAGAAAAAAAAAGAAGGAAAAATCAATGGATGCTATGAAACGCTTGCGGGTACAGCAGCAGCCAATGCATTTTGCAATTCTTCTATACACAACATCTCATTCCCAGTCCGGCAAACCTGCAGAGTGCAAATCCAGTAAAACATCAATTCCATCCGTTTAAAAGGAGAAATCCTACATTCAATGCTCACGTGCTAGCTAGCATGAGGCTGGCCGCCTGGCTGTGGTTAATTGACACTACCCCTGCACGTAAACAACTGTAGAAACGGACTGTCGTATTACGCCTCCTAAATGCTGCTGCCCATCAAATGCTCGTATCATATCATATCGTATCTATTTAGCCCGTTATAATGTCCTCCCAAAATAAAGAAAAAAAAATTCTCTATATGCACAGCACACAACACAGATCTAACATTGCTCTAGATTACAACACAGATTTAACATTCAACTTTCACTCTTATTCTAAGTACAATGGAAAAATAAAAATTCAAAAACGAATCAGATTTGACATCTACGGTGGGTTGGTGGTGTATGAAACCGACGTAGATAAATATTAAGTTGGTGTTTGAATAATTAAGTTTTAATTATTATAAACTTGATAAATAAATATATTTAATATTTTAAAAATAAATTTTACATAGAAAGTTTTTATCCTACAAAATACATCATTTAATAGCTTAAAAAGCATATCAACGAAAATCACGTAAAATCTGAATTTCAACCCACCCAAAGAAAACGCGCACGACGCCCGCGCCCACGGCCCTCGTTGACCCGCCCGAAAAACCCCACCAAACCCCCCCTCCTCGCAACCGGCCGTACGTGCAGCCACCACGCACCGAACCAACCCCGCCGCGAGACCCACCCACCACGCGCGGCCGGGTTCACTCACCCTCTCAGTGGCAGCCGCCGGCAATTGAGCCCCGCGCACCAGGGGCAGCGCCGTCAAAACGCAGCGCAGCCCGAGCCAGGGAGAAAAGGGCAAGTTGTGATGAAGTGAGCCAGTCAGTGCACAGGGAAATCGGGGAAATCGTCGGGTAAATCGCTCGCCATCTCAGCCCGGAAGATTTGATTTCAAAAAAACATTTAACAGCTTCCTTAAACAACCGAAACCCCCCACGATATCAGCTCTCTCTCTCTCTCCCTCCTCCCATCTCCTCGTCTTCCTCCTCCTCGTCGTCGTCTCTCTCTTCGCCGGCTCCGGCGGCGGCGGCTGCTCGCACCCGGTGGCGTGACCGCGGCGGCGGTGGAGTGGAGTGGAATTTGGGTTCGGATCGGCGGAGAGGGGAGGAGGAGGAGTGGGGTAATAATTGGGAGGCAGTTGGGGGAGTGTAACTTTGGGCATTGATGGCGGGGTAGAGAAGGTGAGCCCCCAAGGAGGAGGGTGGTGGTGGTGGTGGTGGTGGTGGTGGCTTCTGTACCTGCGTTGCTCTGCGCCCCTCTCCTTTATTGCGTTTAATTTCCCTCCCAATTCCGTCTCTCCGCTGCCTGCCTGGCTTCTCCGCGATTCCATCCATAGTTTGGAGTGGGGAGGAATGGGGTGTGGCGGCGGCGGCGGAGGTGGTGGTGGTGGCTGGAGGAGGAGGAGATGATGCGGCCTGGTGGTGGTTGTTGTGGTGGTGGTGGGGTCTGGGCGCGGCTGCTGCTGCTCGCGGCGGTGGTGGCGGCAGCGGCGGCGCCCGGGGCGGTGGTGGCGCAGCAGGGGAGCCTCACGTCGCGGGCGGATCTCTCGGGGCTCTACGCGCTGCGCGGCTCGCTCGGGCTGCGCGCGCGGGACTGGCCGCGCCGCGCCGACCCCTGCACGGCGTGGGCCGGGGTGCGCTGCAGCGGCGGCCGCGTCGTGTCGGTCACCCTCGCGGGGCTGCGCCGCACGCGGCTGGGGCGCCTGGCGCCGCGGTTCGCCGTCGACGGGCTGCGCAACCTCACGCGGCTCGAGGCCTTCAGCGCGCCCGGGTTCGGCCTGCCAGGCTCCATCCCGGCGTGGCTCGGCGCGGGGCTCGCGCCCACCTTCCAGCTCCTCGACATCTCCGGCTGCGCCGTCACGGGGGAGATCCCCGCCTCGGCCATCGCCGGCCTAAGCAACCTCACCACTCTCAACCTCGCGGGGAATCTACTCTCGGGGCAGCTCCCTGGCAGTGCTCTCGCCGGGCTCGCTCGGCTCAAAACTCTCAACCTCTCTGGCAATGCCTTCTCAGGCGAGCTACCCAAGGCGGTCTGGTCGCTCCCGGAGCTGAGCGTTCTCGATGTGTCTCGGACCAACCTCACCGGCGCATTGCCGGATACAGGGCTCGCGCTTCCATCCAATGTACAGGTGGTGGATCTGTCCGGGAACCTCTTCTATGGTGGCGTGCCGGGATCCTTTGGCCAACTTTTCGGTAGGACGAAGCTGGCCAATATCTCTGGGAATTACTTCGACGGCAAGCTGGGTGTATCCGATGGTGATGGTGGGAATTTCTCATTTGAGTTGAATTGCTTCGTTGATGTCACGGGACAGCGTAGCCAGGCAGAATGTCAGCAGTTCTATGCTGCGCGTGGTTTGCCATATAATGTTTCAGGTCCTGCACCCGCACCGCAGCCTGCGATGCCAGCTTCACCGGGAAGGAAAAAGGGGCACAAGAATTTGAAGTATATACTGATTGGAGCCATTTGCGGCGGTGTCCTCTTGGTTGCTGTGATTGCTGCCATTTTGTATTGCTTGGTGTGCTCTGGGAGTAGGAGGAATGGGAGTAGGAATGATCAGCGGGAAAGTGGCGTGCGGAACACACAGTTGGGAGCGTCTGGAACTGGTGGGGGTGCAGTTACTGCTGGCACGCAACCTTCTGCATCGCCTGCAAACTTGGCAAAGGTCGGTGATTCATTCGGTTATGACCAGCTCGTTGAAGCCACCACGGACTTTGGAGATGATAGGCTTATCAAGCATGGTCACTCAGGTGATCTTTACCTTGGGGTGCTCCATGATGGGACCTCTGTGGTTGTGAAGAGGATAACTTCCAGCATGGCTAAGAAAGATGCTTATATGGCGGAGCTAGATTTATTTGCCAAAGGATTGCATGAAAGGCTGGTGCCGATCATGGGGCATTGCCTTGATAAAGAGGAGGAGAAATTTCTCGTGTATAGATTTGTCCGGAATGGTGACTTATCAAGTGCACTGCACAGAAAGTCAGGGGAGGAAGAGGAAGGCCTGCAATCTTTGGACTGGATAAAGAGGCTGAAAATTGCAACAGGAGTGGCAGAGGCACTATGCTATCTCCACCACGAGTGTAATCCACCAATGGTTCACAGGTATAAACTTCTTTGTATTTACATGAATACAAAATTTATTTCTGTTGGATGTTTGCTTTTCGGGTATAAACTTCTTTGTATTTATGTGAATGAAAAAATTATTTCAGTTGGAATGATCTGGCCACATATTTAATGAATTTGGATATTGCTGAATTACTGCTGTGTACTAAATATACGATCCATAGCTTAAACCGAAAAAAATCAGAATATGAACAGCACTGTTGTTTGTTTATCCACCTCGCGGGAAATGGAGGGCGGTTATGTAGCATTGTTTTTTATTGGACGTTGCAATTCTGATGAGTTGGCATGCTATGTTCAGGCATACTTGCTAGATCCTCCATCTTATATATAGGCACTTCTTTATTGTCATGCTATTTTATAGTCAAGTTACATCTGAATATGTGTGATCACCTTGTCCGTAATTCAGTTGGTCCAAATATCCTTTTATGTGACTTTTCAATGAGATGTTTCTATGCACTATATTACTACCAACTAGACAATGTTAAAGATTTGAGCACCCCTCCTGATATCATGCAAATGCATCAGAAGTTCTTTGTTGGCTTCATTTCGCTAGGAAAGCATTGTTTTGGTATTAAAGTGAAACATGCAGTAAACCATGTGAGTAATCTTGGTTGTTGAACTAATGAGATCATGATCTGCCACAGGGATGTGCAAGCTAGCAGTATTCTTCTTGATGATAAATTTGATGTGCGCCTTGGGAGTTTGAGCGAGGTGTGTCCTCAAGAAGGGGAAGGCCACCAAAATGTCATCACAAAGCTGTTGAGATTTTCATCGTAAGTTTTAACTTTTAGCACTGCATACTCTGTTTCTTAGCTCTACGTGTAAGACTCGAATATCCATAAAATGCTTGATTGCACTTCGCTGTTCAGTTCATCATGCCTATTCATTTTGCTAACATTTGAATTAAACTTGTGCTTTGAGTTCCGAATATATATTAGTCAATTATACTATATTATCCTTCCTCTCCCATGTATTGAGGGTGCAGCTAAGCAAATTCCAAATTGGTTTCTATATGCACAGGACAAAAATAGTGCTAGTAGGCCCGTTGGTAGTGAAAGTAATTGGAAACTTTCTCCTAGCATTTCAGATCCTAATATGGCTCATGTTCTGCTGCCAGTCTATTTTATGTAATTTCTTTTTGCTGCACTGAATGAAATTCGTCTCATTTTCTAATGTTGTGTTGTTTTCTGGGAAATGTAGGACTGCGGATCAAGGATCTTCTGGTAAGTCCATGCATCCATGCTTGCTTTCATTTCTTTCAAGTGTTAGCTGCCTAATGTTTGAAACTGAGGATGACACTGTTAAATTGTGTTGTATAACTGTATCTATAGATGTTTTAGGTTCATGGATGAAAGTGCATTGACAAACCTCTAATTTAACCAGGTTCTCCATCTGCATCATGTTCATATGATGTCTATTGCTTTGGAAAAGTTTTGTTGGAGCTGGTGACTGGAAGGCTAGGTATCAGTGCATCAAATGATGCTGCAACGAATGAGTGGCTTGATCACACTCTGCGCTACATTAATATTTATGAGAAAGAGCTCATGAGCAAGATCATTGATCCATCACTTATAATTGATGAGGACCATCTGGAGGAAGTCTGGGCAATGGCAATTGTTGCAAAGTCCTGCTTGAATCCTAGGTCTTCTAAACGGCCGCCGATGAAATATATTCTAAAAGCACTAGAGAATCCGTTGAAGGTGGTGAGGGAAGATAACGGTGGCTCTAGCTCAGCCCGATTGAGAGCCACGTCATCACGGGGATCATGGAATGCTGCATTCTTCGGGAGTTGGCGGCATAGCTCGTCTGATATAGGTCCTTCAAGGGATGACAACTTGTTGAAACGCTCAGAGACGATCAAATCATCCGGAGGGAGCAATGGTGACCATTCTTCCTCCCGCAGGAGGCAATCGAAGGAGATCTTCCCTGAGCCATCTGGCTCACGTGACACCGAGGATTAAGGAGCTTTCTTTTGTCTTGTGACCCTTTTAGTGCAAAGAGAAGTCCATGAAGGGTGGCAGCTGTCGAAGCGCTGCTGCTACCTTGTGATTGAATTCTTTCAGCTGACAGATCGAAGCGTGAATTTCCTGCATGTCATTGACTTCACAGGCAGCATATACTGGCATCAGGGGTACCATTTTTCGGGGTGGACTGGGAAGCGATCGTATAGTGGATTAGTGGTTGGTGCCCAATGCATGGTCTGGACAAATGGCTTGGCAATGTTGTTCTTTTTCCTTCCCCTCTTGATTAAAAAGAAAGAATGGCGAGCTGATTCTTTTTCTTTCTTCCCTACTGTAATTGATTGTTTCATTGTTGATCATAGCAGAAATGTTCGTTCCATTCACGCCTGGCAGTGCCTGGTTTCTGTGCTGCTTTTCAGAATCTTCGTCTCTTTGGTTCTCTGTAAATAGTTTGATGGTGTGTAATCTGTTTGTTTGTTCATTTGAGACTTGAGAGTACAATTCTAGGTGAGCTGCTGTCTTCAGGGTTCAGAAAAGGCCAAGCTGAGACAGCGGCCTCTCAGAAAAGGCCAAAATTGCAATGGCCGTTTGTGGCAGGCCGGCCCGGCCCAAGAAGAAGTGGTGGCCATATCATCATTGAGAGCGCCTGTAGCTCAGTGGATAGAGCGTTTGTTTCCTAAACAAAAAGTCGAAGGTTCGAACCCTTCCTGGCGCGGCATTTTTTAATGCAAATATCTTATTTAAACAATGCCAAGTTTTAAATATCTTATGGGACATATGGTATTATAAATGTGGATATTCGTAGTACAATGATGTGTTTCCCATGTGTCCCTCCTACTACTAGTACTAGTTTACTATATTCTGATACGGATGAAGACATTGGGCCTGAAAGAAGTTGCATCACCTGTAGTTAAAGTACAGGTGATGCCCTACAACTTGTTGTGAAGTTAACACTTGACAGTACCTAGTTTTTTCCACTAAAGGCCTGAAGAGAATCCGAATTGTCCATCCTAGTTTCATGGTGCTGTTCGGAATAGGAATAATTAAAGAAAGTAGAACACTGAGAATAACATCCAAATAGACAAATAATGGCAGAGTTAAGATAAAAACATCCAGAGACAAGACATAATACCGGGCAAATTAAAGTCTGTTATTTCCTTTTACTGGTGATAGTTTGTAATGAACTCGCTATAATCTCTGAATCTGTAGCTCAGGTCGATTAGCTAAAGATTTTTTGTAGACTGGTCTTTAGCTAAAGATTTTTAGCAGTAATACATGGAGCTGTAACATCCCAAGTAAGTTATTCTGCAGTTCCATTTATTTATCATGAGCATACCGATAGTCCTCTACATCGTCTTTCAGAATTTGTTTTGGTTTATAAACCCCATCATGGCAGATTGATACTCCTCAGCTCGCTTTCGCAGCCACCAGCGACGACTGTTGCGTAACCTCTGGGACGGAGTGCTCGTTAATGACTTTGTTAACATGGTCAGTTTTTGTATCCGATGCCCAAAAGCTTGCCATTTTAATGTCATCTTTCACCATCAACTTGGAGTACTCCTCATGGCTGTACACCACATTGTTCTTTCCTCCAAACTCTACAGGAAGGACTTCTGGATCAATGTACTTGTGCAGGATCTTCATGCTCTCCTCGTTCTTCAGGTATACAAAATTCACCTTCTGGATTGATTTTGGGTCAAGGAAATGTTTGACAACCTGAAGGCAATTGAAACATTTGAGTTACAAAAAGAAATCAAGATTTCCTTTCCCCCGTATCAAACACTATAACTTGGTTTCTAATATGTGAGTAGAACAATATCCATAGCACAATATTTCATTTATGAAAACGAATCAGAGCCTGTACCTTCCAAAAAGCCTCAAATACTTTGGGGGGATTAAACAGGATCCCGATAGCCAACCTCTCAGGGTAATGATTTTGCAGGATATTTGCACATTCTCTGGCAGTCTTTATGGGTGTCGCATTTGCCAAGGTCCATCCTGTGAAATCTATCAACCAAACCATTTTCTCTTGATCTTCAGGCAAGCTGAGGATTGCATTCTCCAAGGTATATACAAGAAACCGTACCTGCCCTTCATGGGACGATGTGTTCTGAATGATTGAAACAGTGAATAGGAAACATTAGCTTTTTCTGAAGGAGAAAAGGCTAAGAAGGACGCTCGTACAGAATTCTTACCTGCTTTGCGGGTCTCATAATGACGACAGTTCTCCCCTCTCTATCTACAAAACTTGCTCTGTACATTTTACCTGTTTCTGATTCAACAGAAATCTCGGGCTAAAATTACAGAAGAAAGCTGTTAATAGGATGGTCTAGTCACTCAACAAGATTTCAAGGGAAATAATCAATTGAGCAAGAGAAGAAAAAGGAATAGTGGATTTACCCAACGAATGTCTTCTGGCCTGTAAGCTGTTCTCCACTTAAGACTTTCTTCCAACATTTTTCTGGACTTATCAACATTCCAGTTACGGGCCTCTAGATATCTTCTCAAGCATGCTTCAGTACAATATTTCTTACCAGAGGAAGACAACGGCCCAAGTGCAGCTCTGAGCTCTTGGATCTGCTCATTGAAGATGGTTGGATGAGAAATTGGCAACAACATAGTAGATTTGTAACACTCCGTTACCAAGACTCAAAACAGTGCCCATAAAAATTAACAGCTTGAGCAATGCAATTTAAACTCATCTGAGCATGGTATCGATGTTAGAATAAGCATACCACAGTAAACATATTTGTCATTCTAAAAAAAATACTTTTGAAGGTGGACAATTTTATTTATATTAATATCAATATTGTAGTAACATATTCAAAAAGTGTGTTGATGTAATTCAGAACCATGTATTTTACATTATAAAAGATGACATGATAGCTTTTGAAAATACCTTTGCTTCTTGTTGCTCAATGTCATCTGAATCGAAGCGAGAGGCATGCTTTTTCCTAAAGCTAAACATGACTTCTTCTGCTCTTGACAAAGCTCAATCCTGAAACAGAAATTACATGCTATTGATTCAAATATAATGTGGTCCATTGCTCAACATCCTCACGGATCAGAGAGTACTATTTTCCAGATGAGTAATCTAAACGAGGATCAACTTCAAAGTTACCCCAAAAGGGGAAAAATGGGGTAAATATCATGGTGTAAGACAGACCAATGCTAGTGGTCAAATAACTACTTGAATCAATAAATGTAGAGGAGAACTTAAGGACGCTAATACTAGGATATAGGGCTTCATCACACAAACATAATTAGTAATTAACCTCATCGCTCTTGTGTAAAACCACTTTGATCATTCATTTGAAATAAGATTTTGAATATTGCATGTGTGATTATAATATATTTGAAGAATAATGAAATATGAAATGCAAGTGTTCAACTAAATGAACAGCTGAATAACATACATATAGACTGCAAACAAGATCACTATGCCCAATAGTGGCTAACAGCATTTGCTTGATAAATCCAACTTCTAGAGAAGTTTACAAGACTTTTGAGAGAAGTAAATCTATACCAGACAAATAATAATAAAAAAGATTGTATGGATATTCAACGATTTTTTTAGAAAGTAGGTCATACAACCCGGCATTTATAGAAAGCCAACACGGCATCATTTGCTGGGGAAACCAGCTTACAAGACAGCACAAGTCCGAAGAACAGAACAAAACAATTTTTCATCAGCAGAAATTTGCCCAGAAGCTCTTATTGTGAGATACTTCATACTTTTTTCCTGTATACTTATAGTCTTGTTGTTTGTAATATTTTAGCGTAACAATAAGTTTGCCCATGTTTGTAACATCTTCAGTTCTCTGTGCACCAATATTGATATTTCACAGAATACTTATGCGCATCCAGCCTATCAGCCATGCACAGATGCAACCATTAATGCATTACCAAAACTAGATGGGAATAAATAAAATAAAATATATAATACTAAAAGGATTTGGACCCATATTTGTGCATCAAACTTCATACTTTTTGTCTGTGACAGGTGCCTCTCCTCAATTGACTATTACATATTTATTCAGTAAGCCAGCGACTTGACATGAAGTAAGTCCTAACTAATTGACATCACACTACAAGTCTAGAACATGTAAGAGACAAGAAATTCACTGAAGCCGGAAATCAGATTGAATCTATACTACATCTAAAGGAAGTAGTGGTGATCATGAGTGGTGAATTTGCTACTAACCAACCACCAACTCAAATTCTGACATACGGGATCATTCTCTATCCTCTCACTAAACCAAAGGAACGGTAGAACAGTAGAAGTCACGAATAGAATAGATCCTGGAGCTCTCAATCATGATAATCCTTGTACGCTAATAATAAAATGGAGCCCATTTTGCGGGAGTGAAAACAGCAAAAACTTTGAAGTTAATTCAAAATAGATTTCTCTTTGACATGTGCCGATATGATTTTTTTTAATTCCGTAACTATGTACGGGCATTTCGGTCGTCAGAAAAAGAAAAGGACAACATGGCAAGCACGGATCCTGCTTACATTTGTGACCCTAACTTGGTTTGCAATTTTCTGTTTGTTGACTTCGACATTTCAATGTAATGTACTCCATGGACAAAGAAAAGGAGGGGGGGGGGGGGGGGGGGGGGGCGGAGTGTACCGATCAATGTTTATGACTAACGAGGCAACATTGACAGCATCCTCTTTTGGACTTTGACTAAGAGAAATTTCACCAACGATAATAATGGTTTGAGGACCTGTTAATTCTAGCATAAAGATAATAGTGGTTTTATAACCTGTTATTCTAACATCTGCAACTGCTCAAAAACAAAATCTAACATCTACCGCATACCCCACTAAATACAGATACGGTCAGAAATCATAGATCTGACAAGATACCATGATGCAACGGAATTCATCATCAAGATTTCGCAATTTTGTGACGTCCTGTGGTGTGAGACTACCCATATTGCCCCTCAAAAGATGAATTTTGCCTAATTACCGCAAGAACAAAGCACCCAAAAAAACAAGATTTTGGTTTCAGAACCGTAAAATACCCAAGATTTTAGCCGAAGATGAGCTCTACCTCTACGGTGCTATGGATGGAAGATTACAATTTCCAAACAGACCTAACATTTTCCCGGACCAAGAACAATACAAGAACCCTCGTATTAACCAGGCGATGAATCAACGAGGCACGAATCTCTCGCATCGCAGCAGCCATCGATCCCAGGCATCCCAAGCCGAACACCAAGAACAAGAAATGGAAAGGAGAGAAACCAAGAAAAAGCCTCCATACCAGCGAGCCCGGAGACGAAGCAAACTCAGACCGACGCAGCGGCGGCGGCGGCGTCACAGCAGGCTCGCAGGGTTGCCGCCGACGAGAGAAGAAGAGGAAGAAATGGCTCTCCCCCTCCACCTCCTCCTGTCGTCTCGGGAGCGGGAGAATAATATAGAAAGGCGAGAGAAGTGTCAAATGTCAACTGTACCACGCACCCCCGTCCTCCTACCTATAGTACAGTGGGATCGATCAGCATGCAGCTGCAGCAGCAGCAATCGCGATTGCGAATCCGTTGTTGCCCCGCCAGACGAATCTCTTTTCGTGGCCAGGGCTTCCAGTAGGTCTCAGGGTGGGTGTATCTATGTAACATAATTAGTTATTTTCTAATTATGCATCATATTGGTTATTATGTTTTTATTAACCTCCTAAACCTAGCATATTATAATTAAAGAGACCTCCTAAAATTAACCTGCATAAAATCTCTTTCTGGTATTTAATTTCTTTCGTGTCTTTCCTTTAAAATTATATTTAGTTAAATTAAGGTGTTTCTTGATTTTGGGTTTTAATTTAAAAACCTTCTTTTGACAAAATTCCTTTTATTCAAATTTAGTTTGAAAATCTTTTTACTTTTATGAATCATGGTCCAAGAAATCCTCCAACACTATCCTTGAACCTAAACCAAAGCAATTCCAAATTTGTTGGAATTAATTGTCAACCTATCCTTTGATTCCAAACCTATCCTTAGTTCCCTTTCCAAATTTCAAGTATCCAAATTCCTTCTTTCAATCTAGCCGCCAATTTAATTCCCGTGGCTTGATTTCCTCCTCGGCACAAGAATAATATTATTACGAATATTGTGAATAATTGCTCTTGTGCTAAGAAAATAGATTATATCTTTGTCATTCAAATTTCCTATTAGCCTCAAACAATTCTTTGAAACCCATGCCATATATTTTGAGGCTAAAACCCTATTTATCCTTCTCCAATTATCTTGTTCCCACCTTCCTATTTACATATTAATTTTTTTCCATATATCCCTCACCCTTCCTATTTGAGTGCTTCCAAATAAATTCCTTCAAACTCCACCTCTAAATATTGCACTCAAATAATTTAAGAAATCTCTTATGTGAATTCTTTCCGAATTCAAATTCTTTGCAAAACCTAGTTTTGCATATCAAGTATTCAAATTAGACTTCTTTCTTTTCGATCATCGGGCCGAAACTCCGTTCTTTCTTCCTTTTGGCCCAATTCTTTTATCTTCTATTTTCCTCCTCCCTCTCGGGCTGCCGGCCCAGCCAAGCCGAGCCGGCCCAATTCGGCCCAGCCAACCCCAGCCGAGCCGCCCCCTCCTCCCAGTGTGCGTGTCGTGCACGCGCACGGCGCACGCCGCCGCAAACTCCTCTTCCGTCGCCGCTAAGAAACGAAAGTCGGCGCCGCCTCCTTCTCCTCCACTCCACCGGCACCGTGACCCTCTTGCCTCCTCCTTCAAACCGACCTCTCCCTCCTATAAATAGCCGGCCAATCCCTCCCCTTCTCTACATGAAAACTGAGCTCTCTCTCTCTCTTCTCCATGTCCGGCCATGGCCGCCACCACCCGATCTCCCTTACCGGCGCATTACCGGCCCAACCCTCGCGCCAATAGCTTCATCTCAACAAGGTGAATCCATTTTACTACTTTCCCCTATCCCTCCACCCCTTGCTAGACCACCACCGCCACTCCTTTTGTTGCCACGGTCGAGCTCCTGCCGTCGCCGTTCCGGCCTCCTCGCTTGTTTCCTTCGCTGGCCGACTGCTTCCCTGGATGCGCGTCGAGCGGGAACACGCGTGGCCGCCGACGTCGCCGCCCTCCAGCCACCGGAGCGCCGCCGCCCCGCTTGTCTTCTCCTCTCTCTTCTCTCGGCTCTCTCTGGAACAGAGAAGAAGGGAACGGGAAGAAGAAGAGAAGAAAAAGAAAAGAGAAAAAGGAATATCGACAGGTGGGCCCCTATACAGTACTCTCTCATATTTTCTAGATTTAATTCAAATCCTATTCTTTAGAAGTCCATATCTCCTAAACCGTAGATCTGATTCCAGTGAAACTTGGACCTAAATTCTTCTAAATTCAAACCCTATCTTCTGACACCAAATTTGCTATTTTATAATTTTATTTGAATTTATTCAAATATCGTTTGAATTTATATTTGCCTTTTCAAATATTTTCTTTTGTCCCAAATTACCCCTTTAGCCACTAAAAAGCCGCCGGTTGGAACTTTATGCCTTCCATTGGGACGTTTGTGGTTTTCTATCACCGATGTCGAACCGTTGGTTATAAAGCCCAGCAAAGCCTAAACCCAAGGTCGAAGTGCTCCTCCTGGCACCCCACGCCTTGATGCGTACAGCGGTCGGAGCTTCACTATTCCCTCGACCTCCATAGCACGCCGCACAGTTAACTCTCGGGCTCTGTGTGATCCTAGCCGCTCCGCCGCCACTCACGGTTGTCGGAGTAACACTTCCGTCCTACTAAACCGACACAAACCTCCTATCCCTCTAGCCGTTATGCTGTCTGTTGACACCAGCTAGAGAAGATACCAAACCTAGTCGTTATGATCTAGCATCGACTAGCACACAACCAAACCCTAGCCCTCCTAACCATTTATCGTTTTCTTGTTATTTTATGGCTTTTACTGAATTTAGTTATTCGTTTTTCTTAGTAGAGTCTATTATCTTTTGGATGGCAACCTGTGATGTTTCGAGGATCGGATAATCAGGTTGCCTATCTCGGATTTGTTTGCATTGGAGCAAGGCAAGTTATTATTCCTTCCCTTTGAATATAATTAATCCCATATTCTATATCTCTATTATTCCATGCATTAGCCATTCATGATTTTAAATGCATAACTTGAACATATAGCAAACCAGATATATGCTAGATTTTGCTTAGCCATGCCTAGTTAGATTGCATAAAATATAATGAACTTAGATTGGAACAGTACGGTAGAAATGGTTGATTTCCGGGTGGCTAGTACTGTTCCAACCGACATAAGATTGCCAAGTAAATGTGAAGAACGAACGAGTATGACCGCAATTCTAGAATGGGGACAGACTTAGCAAAGTAGGTTATCTAGCAAAGGTGGTACCTCTGTACAGTGGTTCTTCTTTAAGTCCTCGCGTAGGAGGCAAATTTACGCCGAGCAGGGCGATTATAATATTTACCGAGGCGCAGGTAAATATATTGATTATTGCGCGCTGTGTGTGTATTGTGAAAACCTGATTGGGATGACAGGGATCTCTCAACCAGTTCTCTCTAAAAACCTCGGGAACGCCAGAACTCCTCTCGCTGCTGATAACGTTACGTTCAGAGCGCATGGGGACTATAGTTCATGGAACAGGTACCACTGATGTTAGTAACCGAAAAGCTTTGCCATGACTAAGCTGATGAATATTAGCATGTCATGGATTGCGGGTAAAGCGTACATCTACTGCAGTATGAGTATCTCTGAAACTATTCGAATAGCCGTGCTCACGGATATTGAGCATCGGGTTAGAAATATAAGTCTAGATTTTATTAAATACTGTTGCATTTCAAAACATTATAGACTTTCTCCTTCTACTTTCTCAGCTTTCTGCAAATAGATCTAGCTCTACTCAAATACTATTATTTTATACATTCATACTTGAATATAATAGCTTGCTGAGTACATTGTACTCACCCTTGCTTTAACCCCCTTCTTTCAGAGTTACTTTGGAGTTCTTGCCGAAGCCGAGAGTTCAATCATATAAGTTAGTTTCATTTCAACCTAGTTTTCAAGTCTAGATTAGTTAGATGGTTTAAGTCTATAGTAAAACATTAGAGTTGGCTCATTTTATAGCTTCTATTATATTAGTTAACCACAAGCGTTGTAAATTCCCCTATTATTTTATGTAATAACATCTCCTTCGGAGCTATGTTTAAATGTATGCAAAGACGATCCAGATTGTTGAACCTATATCAATCTACTGATCCAGGGCTTGATACAGTCTAAACATGTCGGTTTCCGAATCATTAGTTTTGGGACCCGACAATTTAGTTCCTGAAAAAAGTTGGAAGTTTGAAAAAAGTTGAGAGTTTGAAAAAAAAAAGTTAGAAGTTTATATGTGTAGAAAAGTTTTTGATGTGATATAATGTGATGGAAAGTTGGGAATATGGGGAATCTAAACACGGCCTCAGATTGAGAAATTCTGGACGCCGAATGGAGAGAGAGAGGGGTGGTGTTCTTTTGTTCTCAAGACGAAGACGAAGATAATGATAAAAATTAAGTTTTTTTATGTAAAATAAGGTGGTATTAATGTATGATTAATTAAGTTTAATTATCATGAATTTGAAAAATAGATTAATATGATATCTATTATATTATTAAGACAGCTCGAAAAGAAGGCACCACGTTTGCCGTGGAGGCTAGAAATTCCCACGTTAATCGAAGAAAAAGAAAAGAAGAGTCCAAGTAGAAATAAAATCTAAAAATAGCTGAAATTTGGAATTAAAAATATGCAATATGGAAAGAGAAGTCTATATAGGAACCCAATACGTAATTAATTAAAATTTGGGATAATAATAAAATAAATATCAAAATTAGAAAAAGAAAAAGAAGAGTTCGAGTAGGAATACAAGTTATAAATAACTGAAATTCGGAATTAAAAATAAGAAATATTGAAAGAAGAGTCCATACAAGAATCCAATACGAGATTAATTAAAATTCAGAATAAAAAATCAAAATTAGAAAAAAAAAGAAAATAAGAGTTCAAATAGGAATACAATTTAAAATTAACTTAAATTCGGAATTAAATATAAGCAATATTGAAATAAGAGTACATATAAGAACCCAATAGTAGATTAACTAAAATTTGGAATAATAAATAAATCTGAAATTAGGCAAATTAAAAAGAGAGTTAAAGTATGTCGGTGAAGTGGGCCCAGGGGTATGTGGAATGAGGGGAATTTACCTTCCCATCCTGGCGCATGACCTACAGCCTGACCCTACTCCCGTACCCCGCGGGTCGTAGGAGCGGTCGGGGGGGCCTCGGGGTGCCACGTCATGCCCCTCGGGCCCTCGCGCCGTTTTGCTCCGAGGCCCCTGCCTGTCCGCCATCTGGCGGGGGGAGCGAGCGGGGAGGGAGCCTAAGCCGAGCCTCCTTTAATAAACGCAGCGCCCCAACTGCCCCCTGCCGCATTCAATGCGGTAGGGGCAGACGTGCGGCGTGCGCGACTGGCGCGCGGCGGACAGGAATGACCGGTCTGTGACCGGCCTGTCACCAGTCACATCTGACTGGACGGACAGCCGTGCCCCCACGTCGCATCTGTCTCCGGCGGAGTGGAGGCAGGTATGACCCGTCCCATCGGGAGGGTCATTCGAGATCCTCCCCGTCAGAGGACGGCCACCACAATTCTTCATCCATTAATGAGAGATTGACAGGGGTGTCCCCCGTGTCAGGCAAGGGACGGCGCTGGCCCCACTCAAGGACAAATCATGGCTTAGCTTCCAGGCGAAGGCACGGGTCGAGATCCGGTCAAGATAGGGTGGCCCCGCCCCCCCCCCCCCCCCCCCCCCCCCCCCCGAGAGAAGAGTAGGTAGAGGCGGTGCATGTGGTATCCCCTTGAGGTATAAAAGGAGGACCCTGCCCGCTGAGAAAGGGGACGACTCTAAGGAACCCTGAGCTCTAGGAGAAGGGAAGAAAAAGCCATCTCTAGAACGAAGGGACCTTTGTAACTTTAATCTAAATCCCACACACACAGGAGTAGGGTATTATGCTCCTAAGCGGCCCGAACCTGTATAATCTTGCTGCGTGCATACTAGCTGATAATCTAGGGGGCGGATACGTGATTTCCAGAGGCGAGCCTTTTCCCCTGGCCGAACTAAAAAGGGGGGGTCTCACGATCTCCCGCTCGAGAGGATCACTCCTCAACAAAGTAGAAATACAATTTTGAAACAACTGAAATTGAAAATAAAAAATAAAAATATCAAAAGAACATAATAATAAATAAAATAAATTCTGAAATTAGAAAAAGAAAAAAAGATTTCAACTAGGAGTACAATTTATAAATAACTAAAATTGGTGATAAAAAATAAGACTATTGAAAGAAAAGACCATCTAAAATACATGACGAGATTAATTAAGTAACAGTCCTATAGAGGAGCAAAGTTGTGGCGGTTGATGAGACATCTAAAAACTATTAATAAAACACCAAATAGAATCCTAATGACGATTAAAAGGAAGGACGACGTGCAGGTCGTGAAGCAATCAGTTAAGACGGTTGGCGGGGACTTCTAGAAAGTAAAAAAAACAAACCCCAATGATAATCATATTTGATATTTAAAATATCAATTACAATAAAAATGAGAGGCAGCAGGCGGGTCATATAGGAGTACAATGGTAGTCGCCGATGATTGGTGGGTTTTCTAGAAAGTAAAAAATGAATTCTAACGATAGTTATGTTCGATTTTTACAGTTCCAATGACAATAAAGATTATGCGACGGACACGTCGTAGAGAAGTATAGTGGCAACATTTGACGGGATTTCTAAAAATTATAAAAAACATGAAACCCAACGAGACAATAAAACTCACAATAAAAGTCTAAAAACTATAAGGTTCAATTTTTAAAGGTTCAGGCTTCTAAAAGTAAAAAAAAACCAATGATAATCATGTTTGATTTTAAAATCTCAATGACAATAAAAAAGGGCGGCAACGGGCGAGCCGTAGAGGAGTATAGTGATAAAGTCGCCGACGTTTTAACGAAACTTCAAGAAAGTAAAAAAAATGAAACTTCTAGAAAGTAAAAAAAATGAATCTAAACGATAATTTTGTTCAATTTTTAAAATAGCAATGACAATAAAGAGAAGATGCAGTGGACGGTTGTAGAGGAGTATAATAGCAGCATTTGACGGGACTTCTAGAAATTATAAAAAAGAAACCCAGCAGGACAATAAACTCTATAAATTTTTAGATCCAATTTTTAAAGGTTCCAAGGAAAATGAACAAAGCTAATAAAAAATAATATAACAGAAGTAAGGGGTAGCAACTGATATGTCTTTTAAAAACTATAAAATTAGAAATAAGAGAATGATAAGGTTTGGTCTTTCAAAATGTTAAGACAACGAGATAACTATTTAATAAATTTGAAGTAAAATCATATTAAAAAATATATAATTTTATATTGGTGCTAGCCGCGCAATTGCGCGGGTCACCTAGCTAATTTTAGATTAATTGAGCACGAAACGTAATGTCGTATAAAAAAATCTTTATCTCCATCTAACTTTTGATGGACAGATGATCGGGACCTGGCGTGGCGTCGCATGGGCCTGTACTGGACCAGACACCATGCGGATGCGATTTCCAGATCCGTGGGACCAGCAGCAGGAGGCTGTACAATTTTTTGGGTAGTTTGTCACGATCAAACCCACGGTAGTGTGCACGCATCATATCCTAATACTGTATCATGTGAGGTGGCTGATTCTTTTAACATAATGGAATAAAATTTTGGCCTATTGTATCACGTGAGGTAGCTGATTAAGATGAATATTAAGTTGACGTGCATAAAACGAGAAAACTATTAGCACATGACTAATTATAAGTTTTAATTATTATAAGCTTTACAAATTAATATATTTGATATTCTAAAACAACTATATATAAAGTTTTCGCACGGAACGTATAGTTTAGTAGTTTGAAAAACGTGCTAACGGAAACCGAAGTAAAATCGGAATCTTAATGAGAAAAATGTTAGAATTATAGTAGTAAGTGTGAAAGTATTATATGATATAGTGTAATATCATATCATGTGAGTGTTTGTCAAATCAGTGTACAGTGGCGGAGGGACTGAGCTAATGGAAGCTTAAATATTTTCATAAATTATATATAAACTACCTCTATTCTAACATAATTATTGTTCTAGATTATTTAGCAAAGATTAGGGTTTAGAAAAAATCACTATAGTGCCTTCTATTAAGTAATATACGGTTAGTAGTTGAGGATAAGATGGAGAATATTTTAAATTAGAGGTGATTGATGTTACAAAAGATACTCCCAAAATAACAAGTTTTTTGGGACAAATTTTCAATCCAAAAGTGACATGATAGGGTTTATGGAGCTAGGCATGATACTCAAGTCCTAGTTGCTCCATGCCTGATCCTGCCCCTAATGGCGTGCACGGTGCACGCATCATATTAAAATACTGTATCATACGAGTGTTGGAATTATAGTAAAGTGTGAAAGTATTACGTAATAGGGTAGGATTGATGTGCAATCTAACTCAAGGAGTTGATGCTCGAGACATGTGTTTTGATCCCGAAAATCGTGCATGCGAAGTAGCTAGGTTTGTTTACAGAGACAGCTTATGCACATACAACGTTTTGGAGTTAGTATCGTAACTGGCTATAAATCTGTAATCCGCTTCTCTTCTCTCTTCTCTCTTATCTCCTCCACATAAGATTGTAGCCAATTTATAGTCTATTATTATACCTGCTCTAAGCTGTTGAGTCATACGATTGTATTTGAATTAATCTTATATATAGGTGGGCATGTGGCTAACCTATACTCCGTATGTGCTAGGTATTATCATATTATAAACTCGTATAACTGAAATGTATGATCATGGTTGCTGATATGATTTATAAAAGTCTAACAGTATAAAAGTAACATGTATAATACATATATGAAAATAGAGTCCATTATATTCCTATCCTTAGCCTCGTTATAGATTATGAGCGACACCAAAAATAAAAGTTAAACCTAATAATAATTTAGGGTTAAAACCCAACAATGAGTATATATAATAGGAATTGGTATATACGTTATTGTATCTTCTATTTTAGTCAGATTTCATGCGTAACTTTTTTATTAAATGCTTGTTGTATTTTAGATTTAGACTTGTTATAGTGGTGTAAAATGGATGAATTTATTATCCCCTTTCCAACTCCAGCTATATGGGATTACGATCCTTTTAGCTTTATTTGAATAAAGTTAAAGGCGAGCGGTTGCAGTGATTTTGGGCAGGATGTTCGGATCTCCTATCTTCGACGAACGGACAATGTTAACTATAAGTTTGAGCAGTAGTATTTACAAAGTTATTAATACTATAGTATTGGACGTGACTACACAACCAGCTACCACTGCATCTATGAGAGATCCTATCCACCTATACTTCAAATAAAGTTTTCTCTTAAACTACTAATCCGATTTACGATCCGATTATACCATTGTGTTCGTAACAACTAGATATTTATAACAAGATCTCACATGATTATATTTTAATGAAAAAAATGTAAATTACTTTTATAATATATCTAAATTACTTTTAGATTTCACTAAATTACTTCTTAGACATATAAAAATAAATTAAATAAAGTCTAAAAGTAATTTACATATATTATAGAAGTAACTTATAAAAAAAGAAATTAACTTTAATGCATGCCTTTTTTTCATTGGATGTGACTACACAGCTAGTGGTAGCTGATTTGTCTAAACTAGCTACCACTCCATCTAGTGTCTCCTTTTAACTTAAAAAATACAATAGTATGCATCTTTTCTTAATCTCTTAATAACTTATATTTTGTAAATCAAATATTGTTTTTAAGATCTATTTGCATCATTGTACTCCACTCAAAATATGTGAAAAACGAGATCCATATTGAATATATTCAAATATTTTATTAATTTAAAAGTAATTTATTATATGTTAAAAAGTAACATCCATGTTATCAGGAAGTAACTATTACATCTTATACATCATTAATTCTCATTAGTTATTCCATCAATGTTATTTATAATCCATCAAAGGTTTTATCTTCTTTTTCTCATTCTACATGAAAAACAAAAATAAAAGAAAAAAACAATCGGTGATTAAACATATTTATAGAGAGTTACTTCTGAACCATGCAAAAGTTACTTCCAATTAACATTGAAGTTACTTTTAAAATTATTAAACTTATATGTGCTGATTAAATTTAATTTCTAGATAGAGTCATATTTTTATCCCTACAACGAATTTTACTTCTAATGCCGTGACAAAGTTACTTCCGTTTTAGTTTAAGTTACTTTTATAATATATGTAAATTACTTTTAGACTTTATTGAATTTACTTTTATATGTCTAAGAAGTAATTTAGTCAAATCTAAAAGCGATTTATGTATATGATAAAAGTAACTTACATATGTAATAAAAGTAATTTATAAATATAAATATTTTTTCATCATAATATAATCATGTAAGATCTTGTTCTGAAGATTTAATTGCAACAAGCACAATGGTATAATCGGATTATAGATCAATAAGTAATTTGAGAGAAAACTTCATAAGAAGATAAAAAAGAAGTATAACCTAATAGCAAAATATACATGAATGTCTGAGAGGTTCAGTAGTACTTCTCGCACGTATTGTGAGCGTCGCTCGTTAAGACTAAAACTCGAGATGCCTCTCGAAATATATTTTGCGTATAGTGTTGGACGGTAGCAACTGTAAAAGTACTTTTGTTGACCATCATCATTCTTACGGTTTTACACAATCATCATTTTTACGGTTCGGTTGATTTGGAAAGAACATTATATTAATAACCACATCAACACGAACATAGATGGAGGTGGCTGCTACATGTACAAGAGGAAGCCTCATTCAGGCGTTCTTTTATTTTGGTTGGGAATCTTTCCTCTTCCGCACAAAAACAAAGCAGATCATTAGTACATAATTAATTAATTAAGTATTAGCTAAAACTAACTTAAAATAGTTTAATATGATTTTTTAAAGCCCCTTTCATATAATTTTTTTCTTTAAAAAGGTATATTGTTTAGTTGTTGGAAAAGTGTGTACGTGACGAGTGAGAAGATAGAACACACACTAAAAGCAAGTTTAATAGTATAGCCCGCTACTAGCTTCAAATCATCTATAGCCAATGTAATAGCCAATTCATATAATAGTTGCTTACTATACTATTATACCTGATCCCACCTGTCATACACACATTACGTATTGGAGTCTGTGATGCAGCTGGCTACAGATCTGTAGTCCACTACTCTTCTCTCTCTTCTTTAATCTCTTTAAAATATATTTATAGCTGGTTTATAGCCTGCTATTTTACCTGCTCTAACGAACGCAGCTACTCTTTCTGACGCGAAGACTGCGGTCACAAAATAGATGCTGCGAGAATCAGACCTTAACCCCATAATCAGTTCTTTCCCTTTTTGTTTCTCTCTTTTTGGATCCGTAACTTGAGCTGTTATACAAACACTCTATTTTATACAAAGACACACAAATCTTATATATATTGCTGAAAATAATAAAACTCCAACGCCCACCGAGTGAATGGCCAAACACCTCCATTCCACTCTACCTCCCACTCCCTCACCTTCCAATCTAGGCTCTATCTGTACTTAGTCCATCCGTTGCAAAATATAATATTTTCTCTACTCCCTTATCTCAAACAAATCACAATCATCCTCGACATCGTTCTTTTTTCCTACTTTCCTATCTCAATCAGTCATAATTATTTTTATTCAAAGTCACATATTTTTTTAATATGCATGAGTATTTTTTTCTCTTAGAAAAATGTTTATGTTTTGTGATTAAGAAAGTAGCCTTGTGCATTAGCAATGTGATGCCTCTGTCGTACTATCCCTTTCCGATCTTGAAGTCGTCGGTTTTCTATGCGCTGTGTGCCGTTGAGAACAGTAGTGCAGTTGAACTAATGTGAGGATGATCTGG
Organism: Oryza meridionalis; assembly: GCA_000338895.3. Taxonomy (NCBI): domain Eukaryota; kingdom Viridiplantae; phylum Streptophyta; class Magnoliopsida; order Poales; family Poaceae; genus Oryza; species Oryza meridionalis. Next base: position 33,634,229 of record CM002526.2, on the reverse strand, counting down.
ATTCATATTATTTTGACTTGCTAAGAATTAATGAGGTGATTAAACAACAATAATGGATGCTGACAAGAGGATGCTCACCGACATTTGCTGTATTTATCTTTCCTTATTTCTTTTCCCCTTCTTGCTTCTTGTCAGCACGTGCATTATACATTCATATCTGTCACTATATGCCAATCAGAAGCATCTTGTTTTGGGTTTCAATGTTCACTGCAGCTACTAGCAGTAGAAAATTGTGATTGTGCAAAAGGGCAAATAATAGTCGAACTGGAAACAAAGCATATGTTCGCGCTTCTAAGTTCTGATCACGAAGTATTATATCCATCCTCAAATATAATAATTTAGTATTCCCCTTGTTTCAAAATATTATTATAATTCAGATATTAGATGGCATATAGCAATCTAGCTTAAAAGAAGATTGTGGACAGTTAAGTCTTCAGTATTGTATTGCTGAAGAATCATCTTTTAGCCGTGCAAAATTGAGCATTATAACCGAAAACACTTCGGTATTTTAATTATCTTTGCTTTCTTGTTGTAAGATTCTAATACTGCTTGGCGTAATATTGCTTCCAGCCTTCCAGCAAGTTGAACCGACCGCATTAAAATAAGGAGAAATTTTAAGAAATAGCATCGATAAGCGTTCAATTCTACGTTTTGCCATTAACGAGAACAAGTTCTACAAGATGCTCGAGCTAGCACGGTGATCCGCGCAGATTGCACGGCTAGCATCATTATATTTTCTCTCATATAATAGCATATATGTTTTCTAAATTTATTATTAAAATATATTAAAATGATAACATAATTTTAAATTTTGTACTAACTTTACGAAACTATTAATGTGTAATATTCTATTGTATTTTATATACGTGTTAGTTATTAATTATTTTAATGTTCAATTTTAGTTATTTCTAAATTATATTACTATATGAACTCTAGACTTGTCTTTCAATATTTCTTATTTTTTAATTCCAATTTTCATTATTTGCAAATTATATTTCTATATAGACTCTAGGCTCTTCTTCCAAAATTATTTATTTTTAATTCTGAATTTTTATTATTTCTAATTGTATTTCTATGTGTACTCTAAACTCATCTTTCAATATTCTTTAATTTTTAATTTCGAATTTCAGTTACTTCTAAATTGTATTACTATATTGACTTTAGACTCTTCTTCCCATGTTTTTTTTTTAATTTCGAATTTTAGCTATTTGTAAATTGTATTTTTATATGGACTCTAAACTCTACTTTTAAATTTATTATATTTATTCTGAATTTTAGTTAGTTTTAAAATCCTATATGGACTATATACTCTACTTCTAATATTCCTTATTTTTAATTCCAAATTTCTATTATTTCTGAGTTGTATTTCTATATGGACTATATACTCTACTTCTGATATTCCTTATTTTTAATTCCGAATTTCAGTTATTTCTAAATTGTATTTCTATATGGACTCTATTCTCCTCTTCCAATATTCCTTATTTTCTAATTTCGAATTTCAACTATTTCTAAATTGTATTTCTATATGGACTCTGTTTTTCTTTTTCTCCGATTAATATGAGAAATTTTAGGCCGTGAGAGCGAACGTGGAGGCTCATTTTTCTATTTCTTTAATAAGTTAACAGATAGATAGATTTTGTCTAAGAAATATCACCGCCGTCATCTTTCCATCCATTAATGCACTGCGTTTGCTCACATGAAAAGTACCATTTTAACCTTATGAGCAGACCATTTTTCTGTTCAATAAGAAGATAGAGACTGAGATAGAGATAGAACAATAGCATGGGCTATATACAGTTTGAGATGATGCCATGAAAAAGATAGCAAGAGCAAAATTATGGATGGGCTATATACAGTACGAGGTGAGAGGCATCGATGGCAAACCATAAATAATTCGATGCCAAATAAATTTCATTGGACGGATGCACGCCATCCCCGCAGCATCTGCACTTGTGCCGCTCGCTGACACCATGGTTTTGTTGCGATGAAACCATAACTGGAATTCATTTTTTTTTAATAACCACTCCGCTGTATATCCTCATAGATAATTAGCTAATTGGAGTAACTGGGAGATGGAACGGACTTGAGCATCACCAACACATTAGCAATAATCTATCCCTAAAATTTAATTTTTAGGTTTCCTAAACTGAAAATAGAAAGTTGGAAAACTTCTCCCTTCAAGAGATAGCCTAAATTCAATCCCAAAAACTAAAAATAGACCCTCGGTTAAACTACCAACATAAATTTCCATTTTTTCCTTCCACGCGCGTAGAAAGAGAACATGATCACCCGCCCGCTCCCAACAGAAATTTTCGCCGCTTGCGCGGGAAGGAGAGAGAAACGCGAGAGACTCTCTCGCCCTCAAATCCACATAGCGAAATATATGGGATGGGAACTCCAAAACTAGTGTAGAGCTTTTTTGGGATCTGTTGGATCTGATTTTTTCACTAAAATCCCTCAAAATCAGTTTTGGGAATGAAATAGGATGACTGTTGGTGATGCTTTTGGGACACTCCGTGCATAAGAGCTGATGAAGCAACAGTTTTCCTTTTAGTTTTTTCTAGAAACAGTAAAAACTTAGTGTTGTGTTCACAACTTATACACACTCACTTGTATGAACACGCGCAATTTAAGGTGTGATATACTTCATTGTCAAAAACTGAAGTTGATATGATGTACACAAATATATGGTGGATGATGTCACATGTTATGAAATCTTGATGAATTATTTTCTTGTGCAAGTATTAAACCATCCTATGATTTATATTTTATGGCACACTAGTAGTCTTTGCTTGCGATTTATTTTTCTTTTTGTGTGGATTTTCCTTGAGATTTTTGGGTTTGTGTAACCGTGAACTGTCACACCTGACAACAATATAGGTCCTGTTGCTGTGAAGAAACTTATGATTTCTAAAGAAAATCCAGCATTAACATATCATCGGTTTAGACCACTGACACGTGGGCTCATAATAGTGGAACCCACATTTCTCTGACTTTATGTTAGAGGAGCTACGTCCGTAGTGGAGTAATAAAAACCGAGCTACTTCCGAGCTCGTCCGCTCTATCTTCTTCTTTTCTTCCTTTTTGAAACTGTGAATTTTTGAAAGGCACTAGCAAACGAGCAATGTAGCCTTGAGGTATGTTGTTGATTGACAACTGCATACGTCAAAAGACGTGGTTCACACAATAGGAACTAAAACAATATGTATTAATTGGTGGAATTTTTTGGGATCCCCATTACATGCCTATAGGGGGCTATTTATAGCCTCGTTACAAGCTCATGCGCCCTAGATTTAACATATACAGTGGAATTTATATGTATACATTATGATAAGGATATTGTGATAGAGACACTTTTAAGGGTAACTAGTATCTATTTGGTCCTGGGCTCCTCAACGGGCTTTATTATGGACCCTCAAGTGGTGAATGACCCATTTAGGCCCTCAGCTTCTTGAGCTTGGTGGCGAAGATGTCTAGGCCATTGGCAAATCCATCTTGCTTCGCCCGGTGAGTTCGCCCAAGGCAGAATCCTTGGTCTTCGGCTGGCGCTTCGTCCAGGCCTATCAGGTTTCGACAATTTCGGTCGAAGGTCCTCATGTCATGCCTCCAACAAGTTATTATTAAAATATTAAAGCACGTCGGTATATGAGATTAAATAACTGTACGAGGTTCATCAGGTGGTTGGTCGGTAGTCAGTACAACCGCAAAATTGAATAGAATTTGCTATCCATCAGTTCTTTCAAATTTTTGACACCATCAGTGACTGCCTCATCGATCGGGAGGAAACAGTGACGGTGACAATCCGATGAAACACCATCGTCCATCAAGCACCGATAGATTACCGAAAAATCAATGTGCAATTTAGCAACTCAACACTACCAAAAAACCAGATTACTTCTGACAGCCACAAATTGTCAGGAAAAACAATTATCACGCCATGAAAATACATCAAGAAATCATGTAAGGGCAGTCCCAACCCTTCACCAAGGATGGTGTTTATGGCATTAACTACATTGCCATATAAGACTTTTAACTTATGTGGCACTATATTAATTAAGAGAGGGAGTGAAGAGAGGAAGAAACTGGGTCTCATGCAAGACACAGCTTCAACACGAGAACCTATGCACTAGACACTATCAAGTTTTACATTAGGAGAGAATAGTGTCTTCATAATAGATGAAGAATAAATATAATTGGTAGAGAAGAGATGATGTATTTATTAATGGCCCACTTTAAGAAACCATGAGTTGTGGAGTGTAGTTTCTATTGTGATGTCTTATTGACATGGCACCATAGACACTACTTATGGACACTGTGGGTTGGGACTGCCCTTAGGACTGGTTTGTCGGAGAAATTTCAATTTGCCTAACAGTCCTCGCCAGGATAATTAGTCTTGTTCCTGACGTAGATAGCCGTCACAACTCACAAGTGTGTACCGTTTGGAAATACAAGTATTAGTGACGTGGATATATATGAACCATCAACCGTAGCATGGTATTGTTTTGACAGGTACACCACGACAGAAAATTGAAGCTGCACCTCCAGCAGCTGTACCCACCAATGCTCACAATACATATATAGCACACGTAGATGCACCTAATATCAGGATCAATATTTCATAAGAACACAAGTATCAATGGCCGTACATAGTGTACTAATAATTCATTAGATCATTCACATGCAAATTAATCCCAAGCTCAGGTTTAGTATTTACAATATAACACACGAACCACCAATATATACTCCCTCCGTTTCTAAATATTTGACACCATTAACATTTTAGCACATGTTTAACCGTTTATCTTATTAAAAACTGAGAGAGTATAATTTACGAGCCTGTTTAGATTGTAGACAAAATAAACCTTACCAAATTTTGGCAAGATGGCAATATTGCTAAAATTTTAGCAAGATTTCTTATTGATTTATCAAATTTGGTAACAAACTAAACGTAGCCAAAATTTTACAACTTTGCCAAAAAAAATGGTATGACTGAAAATAGCATCAAAGTGAAGAGAACCGTACATGACAGTAGTTTGCACCTCTAGATCTGACCTATCTCAAACAAAAACAGAAAGACCTTCGTCACTCCGAGTTGCACAGCTAGTAGCAGCGTGCAACTCAAACTACTGATATAATTTTTCGATGATTGACGAAAGGTTGATAGTGAAATCGTCATCGATGGAGCCTGGACGCTAGGGGCATTATTCCTACGTTGATCTTCCCGGGATCACAGGTTGGGCAACTATTAAGCTTTTGTTATGGGTTCACTGCGGATAGCTGCCCAACCAGATCGGGAGATGACTACGTCACTGGTTTCACTTCACTTGCTAAAGAAAAAAGAAATATAAAACTCCCTTACTGAAGAAAATGTTTGAAACTGAAATGAAGGTTGGCTGCAGAAGTGCAGATTAGCAACACAAAAACACACGCGTTACGCGCCGAGTCGCGTGCATGCATTTCCTATGCCCGCGAATTCCTGGACCTTAACCCACGCGCAACTGCATCATCCATCCCAAAATAAGGGGAACGGTGGTGGCCGGGCGGTGGGCGCTGCAGGCGGACACAGCAACGGAGATCCTAGGTACATTTGCCGAGGTCCTCGGACCCTGGTAAATTATTCAATTCTAACTAAATTATATGAGATGTTGATAGATATACTATACTACAGATGGGTTGCGTTGAATTAAAACGCAACCCACCCCCACCCCACCCTCCCCCACCCCCCCCCCCCCCCGGGACAACCCACACCCCTACCCCAACACCACACCACACTAGCACACTCCTGTCCCCCTCAATTCCCGTAATGGTGTTACTAATGGTACTATCAATTTTTACTATGAGTAATTGTTTTACTGGTAATAGTGCATAAATCGACGTATACATATATATGTTGGTCCCACACCGTAACTAACCACTAATCAATTTCCCCATGTTTTTTTGGATCTACAGAGGCAGGAGGCAGCGGTTTCTAGGAGCAAGAGGCCGATGGCTCGGCAGCGGCGGCGGCGACAACGACAGCGTGCTACAGGGAGGAGGCGGCGTGCTGGATCTAATGGGTTAGGTGGCAAGAACGGGCATGTCCATGTCTGGCGAGGAGGCGGGGACGGTTTCGCTCTCGTTTCCGCGGTTGTCGTCGGCTCCCTCCCTCAAGCGAGAAAAGCCAGAAGCGCGTCGCCTCCGCCAAGGCTGCCGATGAGGCCTCCACCAACCGCACCTGCACTACCTCCCGGCGCCAACTCCTCTGCTGGATCCCCATTGCTGTATCGTTCTCCTCGGTGAGGTGGGGACTTCTCTAGGGTTTGGGGATTGGGGGATTTATAGGGTTCCTCTGCCCTCCCTGTGTATAGGAACGAATCAGAATTTGGTTTTTCTTTATTTTTTCTTTACTTCATGCGATGGGATTTGGCATGGTGGTTCTGCTCCAGATCTGGAAGCTTCAATGGCATGGGTATCATGTGAGAAGCTCCTTGCTGGTGGATGCCCCTCATTCTTCTGTTCCAGATGTACAGCCTACAAGGCATCACGAGCTCCTGCTTCCTGCACTCCATAGGTTAGCCTGCATCGACGAGGAATACTTGAGGACGCCAGGGGTGAAGAAGGGTGTAGCCTTTGGGAGCCTTGCCACCAGATCCGCCGTATCCAGCGGCCCCGCTGTAGGATCGAGATGTCGACTAGAGGGGGTGAATAGGCGATTTAAAACTAAATGACACCTAATCAAAACTAACCTAAGTTGCTAGGCTTGGTGAGGGTCAACTCTAACTAAGCAACTAACTTATGTTTTGCAAACCTAGGGTGATAGTGGTTCAATTATATCTCTAGGAAAGTAAATCACACTCCTATGTCAATGTTTAGCAATCCTAGGGTGATATGATCTCAAGTATGTCTCTAGAAATGTAAATTGCACAAATGTAAATGCGACAATCAAATGAGACGAGATAAGAGATTTTTCACCGAGGTTCGGAAACTCGTTGGTTTCCTACTCCCCGTTGAGGCGAGCCCAACTCCACCGCTCAACCACGAAGCCACCGCACGCCCCCTTCGTCAAGGGGTGGGCAAGGCGGGAGCCGGCCCACGGAGAGGACTACCCAAGCCTCGATCACTAGGGTAGTTCTTCCTTTACTCCGAAGGTGGTGAACTCCAAACCACTCACAAACCGGCGCCGGGCCTCCTCCACAATCTTCTTGAAGAGGTCACCGGGCAACTCCTCCACAAGCCGTCTAGGAGGCGGCAACCTCCAAAAGTAACAAGCAATGACCCGGCGTGGAGATGATCAATCAAGTGCCACACTAGCTCTACAATGGAAGCAATGCACTTGACTCTTGGCTAATCAACCCTCTAACACACTAGATGGATGAACACAAAGCTCAAGTGGGTGTGAGAGAGGTGCAAGGGATGTATGCAATTGAATTGGGTGCCAAGAGAGCCCCCTTGCTGCTGGTGGGGGAGTATTTATACTCCCACCCACCAAAACTAGCCGTTGGGGGCGAAATCCCCCAACTTTGTGCTCTGCCGGTCTGACCGGAGGTATGTGGCCGGTCAGACCGTGCTACTCTGCAACGGCTAGAAAACTAGCCGTTGAAGTACTGTCAGAGGGCCCCATCGGCCTGGCCGGTCAGACCGACGTTGAGAGGGCAGTCAGACCGGCCTCGGCTCGGTCTGACCGACTACGGCTCCGTCGGCTCTGTATCAGCCACCCCGAGCAGCACCATCCCGGCCTCCAGGGGGCCGGTCTGACCGCGCATGTGCCGCCGGTCAGACCGGCCTTATGCGCCGGTCAGACCGCCGTTGTGGCGCCGGTCAGACCGCTAATGTGTGGCCGGTCTGACCGCCCCTGGTTAGGCGGAACCCAGTGAATGCAAAGGTGATTGTGTGTGTGTGATGAAGATGTGAGCACAAGTGAAAATGTAATGACCTAATGTGGCAATTTAATCATCTCTTTGCTAGGTCATTACCCCCCTTGATAGTACGGTGAAAACTAACAAATAAACTAGCAAATTTGATCGCCCTTCATCTCGATCAATTTTAAAATTAAAAACACTAGTTTTACCGTTTTCTTTTCTTCGCTTCGCGCCATCAAATTTTAATCCATCGATAGTCATCCATGCGCACACATAACGTGGACCTAACTTAAAATATATCTCAATAGCAATGGTTAGTCCACAATTAGCACTTGTCATTAATTACCAAAATTAACACCGGGAGCCTAGATGCTTCACCCGCGCGTCCCCGACATCCCTCTTGCCGTGGTCTAGGGTGCTGCGATGTCGTCTTGCCGTGGTCTCCATTTGGTTTGTTCTCCATACTATTTTAATTGGACATAGTTTTTTTGAGTGCTCAGACTGTTGTGGGATCTATTCAATAAGCTGTAATGACTTGTTTTCTTTCCAATTGCTGAAATCTTGGAGATTTTATTCGGTTAATTTGGCTGCATAACAATGTTATGCGATGCTGTTTGTGTTTTGATTCTGCGGGTACTAATTAGAGATATTGGAGCCATTGTTTAATTACTTTACGAGCAGTTCAGGTACTTTACTAGCAATTCAAGTGACAAATTTGGTTCACTAATCTAGTTCTAGCAGTAGAAACAATTTCAGCTTTTCCTAGTTTTAGAGTTTTGATTCTGGCATGAATTGTATGGGGAATATGATTAGTTCCTGCACACTTTAGGACGAAGGTCTGGTCTCATTTCACTTGAGCAGTTCTTGCACTTCTTTTTTGCTTAAAGTACCTGATTCGTTCTTAGTTTGTGTGTTTGTTGGCCTAAATCTTTCTTCCAATTGCACAGCTCTGAAACTCTTGCTGAACAGAATAGCACGAATGATTCTAGTGTAGGGAAGTTCTTATTTTTATTTTTTGTTGGATCATGGAATTCAGCACTAATTATAGGCTAACAGTGTTCTTGAGTTTTCAGGCATATCTCTGATAGGCTAGTGTTATATGGTTATTATGGGGCTCATGAGTTTTGAATTTTGGTCTAGATTTTCAGGACTGCAAAATATGCTGTGAGATGTCTAAACTCTGAGATATGTCATATTTTTACAGCATGTGTACAGTATTCGTCGTAGTTTTCTGAAATTAGTACTGCATGTCCTGATTCTGAATTTTCGGATAGATGAAAACTCAAAAAGCTCGATTGGATAGCAGTTTTCTAAATTTTTGTTGTTCAAAGGAGCACATCAATTGAATTTTTTTTCTGAACTTCTGACTAGATATGTTTGTTGTTGAACATACCCTTTTTTCTCTTTATATTTTTGACAGAACAGACATCTTCAGACTAAGACTAAGGTCTAAATTTTACTGAAATTATTAACTTCTAATTCTTGCAGGCGTCAGCATCTGCAGTGTGCACTCTTGCAGGTGGATGCACATCTTGATGGCATGGTGGTTGGTAATTGCTCTGCTGAAGATGTACATGTTCTAATTTTTTTGGTTGCTCATCTATATCTGAATTTTCTTTTTAATTGTGAATTCATTTGTGTTCAGGACACTAGAAAAGAACATGAGAAGATTATGCCAGTGAAGGTGGTGCCACTGGAATGCCATCCTCGACATGTCTTCGTCAACGTTCGTCGGCGGCGGCCAACACAAAGGGTCAACCCAGGACGACCACACCATAATTGCTGACAGGCTTCGGTGGCAGGCGATGCGATGCCCTTTGAACTGTGATTTTTTTTTGGTACCGAGTGTATATGTGTTTGTAACGATGATGGCACGATCAATTGTAAAAACAAAGTCCATTATACCCGTATTCGTGCAGTAAAATATTTACTACCTTATATATCATGCCCAATCAACTACTAAGTTACTTTTTTACTCCCTCCATAATTGGATAATCGCAATACATATCAGTATTTTTTTTATTCCATGAATGTTACTTCTTATCTATTAGTAACATTCTTATCTATTAGTAATTTATTTACTCATGGGCTGAGTCTCTATTAGTAACGCATGTACTCATTGACAATACGAGATGTGGCTAGCAAACGATATTCTTATCTGTTAGTAACTCATTGTGGGCTAAGTCTCTGTTAGTAACGTATTTACTCATGGGCCAATACGGGAAGTGCCAAACAAATGTTACTCTTATCTGGTAGTAACTCATTTACTCGAGAATAGTAACTCGATTACTTATCGAAAATATACTGATAGTAAATGCATTACTAAAGTCACACATTATTGTTGGTGGCTAGGCTAGAAAAAGGTGCGGGATTGATACATCATTCAATTTTTACGTATAGTAAATATGTTACTTATAGTATATTGTGCCACAAACAATCATTTAGCAATTAATTTACTATACGTTATTTCTAAAAGGTGCGGGGTGAGGGATGTGGGGTGGGTGCGGCTGGGGGGGGGGAGGGTGGGGGTGGGGGTTAGGGGGGTTGTGAGGGGAGTAGTTTAGTTATAACGCAACCTAGGTGCGGTTTAGCACATCCCTATATATTGATTAGTATATAAGTAAAAAAATAGATAATTAGTATGCATTGGATCTCCGATAATTTTTGTTCTAGATTCGCCACTGGACGGACATCCTGGTGCACCGCACGGTGGGTGGCTGAGGCCTCAGCCACTGTGGCTGGAACTCGACGCTGGATACCATCTCCGTCGGTGTACCACGTGATGTGACCGCTGCGTGCTGAGCAGTTCCTTAACGAGATGTTCCTCATCGACGTGCTCTGCGTGGGTGTGTGGGTATGCGAGGCTGCCGACAACGCGGCCACAGAGGCTGTGGCGAGAGCGCGGTGGGCAGGCTGATGGGTGGCGGCGGTGTCGACAAGGCGAGGAGAGTGAGAGGGTGGCCGAGCTCGGCGTCGCGGCGCGCGCAGCGGTGGCCGACGACGGGTTGTCTTGCGGTGACTGGACGGTGCTGATAAATCAGCTCAAAGCGTTACACCGTCACGACACAGACAAACGGATGGAGTGACAAGGGATTGCCTCACATGATGCATGCTAGTAGTAAACAAATACTCGATTCGATCAAGGAAATTCATTGGAGAATTTGTACAGGTTCGTGCATATACAGAAAAAAAATCAAGGATTAATTTATATATAATAAGTTCATAAAAACACAAACGGAAATATATTCACAACCACACCCAACATTCCGTTCTTTACCATACATTATACGTTCAAGATATTGAACTTAAAAGTTATTATAAAAAGAGCCCGTGTGTTGCATCGGAACACACCGGAAAGAAAAGCTGAGAAGTTAAAAAAGATTTACATTATGTAATTAACTGAAATACAAATTTTCTGGAATATTTGATATTTTTTAAGTAGGTAGATGTTTAAATTAATTTAAAAGTAAAGTAAGTGTAGGAAATAAAAATAATATGGCTAAAATTTAATTTTTATTAAGCTCTCCAAAGTTAGTTACACTCTTTGGAATTTTCAGAGCTGCTAATTTTAATAATACAAATATCATTTCAGTATTTATTTAAATAAAAATTCTCCTTCCACTCTGGGCCATTTTTAGCCCATTGTCTCCCTTAGCCTGCAGCCAAGCCGGCATACTTTCATCCCTTCTTCTCCCCCTCGGAATAAGTTCGCTTTTAGTCCCTTATCTTGACACTAAGTTTGAATCTCATCCTTAAACCACGAGACTGGATAGAATACATCCCTCATCTTTTAAAATCTGTGTAAATATAGTCCCAAAACAGTATAGAAGGTGGATTTGGGTGACATGGCACAATAAGCAAAAATAGAAAAATAAAAAACCATGTGGGATCACGTGTAAGTGAAACAACAATCTCCCTTATTCCCCATGCTCCGAGCAAGAGCAGCGTCCGGCGGCTTGCAGTTGTTCACGATGATGAGGTCCGCGACGGCGCCCTCGTCCACCTCGTCTACCTTTGCGGCTGATGTGGCGCGCCGGTGCCAGTCGAGCGACGACGTGCTCGGCTTCCCCATTGTCGGCGCCAGCTTCACCATGTACACCGGCGGCCTCTTGTCGAGACCTTCCATGTCGCTGTCGCGGTGGGCGGGGTCGAAGTCGGCAAGTCACGGAAAGGCTGTGTTCGGTGCTCTGGTACCCAACCCCTCTCCCTCGTTTTTCACGCGCACGCTTTTAAAACTACTAAACGGTGTGTTTTTTATAAAAAGTTTTTTGTACGAAAGTTACTAAAAAATCAAATTAATTCATTTTTTTAATAAAATTAGCTAATACTTAATTATTCACGCGCTAATGGACTACTTCCGTGCGGAGGGGATGGGTTCCTAACCCAAGTTACAAACACAGCACAGGCACGGCATGTACGAGCGCCATCACGACGGCCAAGACGAACAGCGTGGCGAACACCATGGGCACCTCTTGGACGAGCTGGCCTCCATCTGCTCTCGCTTGCACGACTACCGGTCGGAGGTCTGCACATAGGAGAGGTGTATTGGTTGCTGCCGAACTTGCCGACGTCAAACTTTCGAAACACCTTCAAGGTCGTTCCCGGAGATGTCGACAACAACCTTGAGCGCCGGGGGTGGCAGGGGCGGGAGCTTGCCGGAGAACGGGAGAAGGCGTTGTGCGCGAGGTGGAGCTCAAGAAGGGATATGTCGCCGGAGATGACCTGATGCAAGGGCATGTTCGTGTTTCGTGCATGCAGTCGACAGCAGCAGGGCTGCGGCAGTGTCACTGGAAGTGGAACACGACGCTGCTGCTACTTCTGCTTGTGCCACCACAACTTTAATTAATGAATCCTATGCAGCGCCAACCAACTCTCTTCTCTTCTCTGTTGCTACGTCGACAACATGCTCCAACGTACAACAGCAACAACACACATATTGGCCCCCTCTCCTCGTGGTTGCCGACAAGCACGGCGGTGACCCAGATCGAGGTGTCGACGCTCGCCCTGCACTGCCCGCCGTCGCTCTGATCCGCTGCTCCTTGCTCGGAGCAGCAATGGCCGCCGCCTAACAGGAGCGAGAGGGGATAAAAAGAATATCGTTGTTTCACTTACATGTGGGTCCCACGTGGTTTTTATTTTTTATTTTGCTTATTGTGTCATGTCAGTGCTACATCACATAAAACCGAATTTTTTTCATTTTTAGATTTTTTTTAATATTTACAGAAATAATCTATCAACGCCAAAAATTACAAAAATAGACCCTGCCGCTCCAGTGGTGGGCGGCAAGCTGACGTGGCAAACGTGGGAGGGACGGGCGGTGACGGAGGGAGGGTTTTTTTTGCAGGAAAAACCTTGGCGCCCTCTGTTGGGGCAGCAAGGGGCCCCATGCAAAAAAGCCAGCCGGGGCCGGCCATTTTGCAGGCGGCCCCTTGCCGCCCTCTGGCCGGGCGGCAGGCCTCGCTGCCTATAAAAGGCCTGCCGCCCAGCCCCCAGCCCTCATTCCTCCCCTCACAACTCTAGTTTAAAAAAAAAAGAAGAAGGGGGAGGAGAAGAGAAGAAGGAGCGAAGCCCTGCCGGATTCAGACGCCGATTTCAGGTAATATTCATAGATCCTATATGTGACTATTGAGTTAACTACCGTGTATTTTTTAAAACTTTGTTTGAATAACTGCATTATATTTTTAGGGTTTAAGTTGTACTAATCTAGAACTGCGTATACTTGCAGAGAAAAGCGGCTTACGAACGACAATGCATTATATTTTTAGGGTTTAAGTTGTACTAATCCGAAAGTACTGAGCAATACTTGCAGAGAAAAGCGGCTTACGAACGATAATGTCGTGAACAACAGTGCGACTGGCGGGTGCTGACTACGGCACTCCCTCCATGGGAAGCCCGTCCAAGATGCAGGTGTGGTGATCGTTGTCAGGTTCTTTGTTCCATAAAGCCTACGACATTGGGTCGAAGGTTCTTTGTTTGTCCAAATATTCTTGAGGACGATTTCATGGTAAGAATATTTTGATTATCATGAATCCTTATTTTCTCACAACATTTACTAACTTTGCTCGCTTCACATCTATTCTTTCCTCCTAGGAACCACCAAGGAGATGTCAATACAGAGAATGGATAGACACCAGAAGGGTTCTAACTCTACCTAGCCGTATTGTGCAGCTTAAACTACCAGAGCAATACAGGGTTACTAAAGCGCGGTTTGAGAGAGGAGAGGGATCCTCACGTAGGGGTTAGCTATTATCGGACAACTTGGCATATTGAAATTTCTACTGTCATGCTTCCTTGTCCCAATACTACATCGTCGTTATATTCAACTCTTGCACACTCTTGCACTACCTCCCTCCTAGTTCGAATCTAATATCATCTATGTAACCGCAATGGAATTAGTTGTATCTTGTTCAAATTTTACTACTATTTCTTCATGTTACATAATTCTCCTTGTTTAAGTCCATATAATATTTCTATGACCGAGACTGCGATAGGCCTATATCAATTCTCCGAGTACTAATACGTCGAATAAGTTACAAAATAATATCTTACTTAACATATGAAATTACGAAACAACCAACTTCAATACATTTTTATAACATTATTAACAAGTTTTATCAATAAATACTTCTTTAAATATTATTAACATAACAGAGAAAAAAGTTATTTGGCAGTACTTTTTGCATCTGGGTCCCTTGCCGCCCTCTAGTGGGGCTGCAAGGGGCCCAGATGCAAAAAGTATTGCCCCAAGCTCTTTATGGGCTGCCAAAATTGCATTTAGCCCCTACAGAGGGGCGGCAAGGGGCTAAATGCAATTTTGGCCGACGGCGGCAGACGGCGCGGTCGATTCGCCGTCTGCCACGTCAGCTTGCCGCCCACCACTGGGGCGGCAGGGTCTATTTTTGTAATTTTTGGCGCCGATAGATTATTTCTGTAAATATTAAAAAAAATCTAAAAATGAAAAAAATTCACATAAAACCACCTTCAATACTGCTTTGGGACTATATTTGCACTGGTTTTAAAAGATGAGGGAAGCGTTCTATCCGGTTTTGCAGTTTAGGGATGTATTTTAAACTCAACGTCAATTTGAGGGATCTAAAGTGAACTTATTCCTCTTTCGTCGGCCTCGGCCCGCAATCACGTATCCAGCCCAGCAAGCAACCAAACGTCTAATAATTCTCCCCCTTGTCATCTGACTGTCTCGTGGACCCATCGCTACAGTATCATCCCCTACCTCCGTCTAGGGTTCCCGACGCCTCCCTGAAGCCACCTCCTCTGTGAAATCCGATCGTATCTTTGGAGATAATCCGAAATTGATTGAGGGGTTTCAATCCTTATCTCCTGCTCCTTCCGTTTTTCCAAGAATTGGAGCAAATCTGCTTCGCATCTATCTAGGAATAAAGCCCTATCCGAACCCTGTTTTTTCTGCTGTACTATATGATGCGACATGTATTTCGTCACGCACGCACGCGCGAGAGGGGAGAAGGAATCGAACAATGACAGATGAAAATTTACCCATTTTTTAAATTGTTAAGATTAAGATTATCTTGGTGAATCTTTCTTATTATACATCCTTGCAGGCACATATCAATGACAAAGCTAAGAGATACAAATTAGTAGATTCGATCAATAGGTTAAAAACATACTCTTCTTTTTCTTACGTGCTGCCCATATTAACTGGGCAGAAACGGATCGCAACCAGCACCAAACAGCCTTGTGTTGAGCCCGAATGACGCGCCGGGACGATGGTCTGGATGGTGAAGGCGAATTGGCCGGACAGGCACCGGCGAAGAGGGAGACGTACGCTGGACAAGCACTACAACCGGAAGGCGAAGCTGATCCCTGGTGTGTGCAGGAGACTTAAGTGGGAGGTAAGTAGGTAACTCTATAATTGATCAACTCACAACCTTACGGGAGACAACTGATGCCTCTCGGTCTCGCCTCCGGCGACCGGCGTGGACTGGACCTACGACCACCCACGCGGTGTGACGCGAAGCAAGCGGCAAGGAACACGAGTGTGATTGCATCATGTCGATCGCTGCCTAGAATCTACTATTCGTGTTTTGCTTTATTGCTTCCAACGTCCAGAATTGTATGTATACACTGCTCATCAGTTAGCTAGCTCATGGTTAGTTGGATACTACTCCGTATATACATACGTGTAGTGTGGAATAGCTTGCTCGAAAGTTAACTAATTTCATCTAGCTAACTGATTAAGCAAGGTTTAAGCTGCGTGTGGCTGTATGCACATGCTTCCGGCAGCTGGCTCGAGTGATGTGGTCCAACAAAATCGCATGCAACGATGTACATGCCGCCGTCCAACAGCGGATCTCCGGCGTGTTTAGCATCAAACTAATCTGCCTGCCAGTGAATACGGGGGACAACAACTCCTAATCAAACCGGTCACCCATGATTCAGTGGGCTACATGCATGGAGTCTAGCCTGCAACCGTACCATTCCCCGGGGATTATTACATGTTAATTACGCCAATCTAGGAGAGGATCATCATGCCGATCAGATGTGCCTTCGCTACAGTTATCTTTAATTTTCAGGACACAATGACGAACTGGGCCGGGTGATTAATTAGTACTCCTACGCGATTAACGAGGCTGATCATGCTAAGCATATGAGATCCTTTTCCCGATTAATTCAGTCTTAAGATCAGTACATTATTGACCAAGAGTGGGCCTTGTGGCGTGTAAAGGCAGCGAAGCCAGTGTGCGAGCACGGCATCGACGCCGACTCGCCGCGTAAAATCCTTTCTCGTTTTCTTAATCTGCTTGGTCTAATCCAAGCAGATGCCATATGCAAGCAACTATAATATACTTTACGTTGCAACTATAATATAGTTTCGGCTTAGCGTTGGAGGACTAGAAATACCAGATTACCAGATCCTATAGAGAGATAATCGTCTCGTGGTTTTGGCATTTGTTTAGCGACACGAGGCGTCCCCAGAGATCGTGACCACCGTCATGTGAAATGGCCAGTGAGCGATCGAGGAGGGCTTAATTTGATCCATTCTGTCTAGATCCAATGATCGTACAAAATAGGGCTTTGATTAGCTCAACTGGAAATTAGTTATGTTTGTATTGTGCAACTGGGGGTGAAGACGAGTGGTCCTTTACTGTGGATAATTCCGGAGGTGGTATATGTACTCTCCCCATAACCCCATTTACATATATATAATCGACAATAGGCTCACGAACCGAATCACTAAAAAAACGGACCAAAGATTTTTCCCATTTTTTCACGAAAACCATTGACTAATGGTGAAATTTGACAAAAAAAATCAAAAAAAAATCTTAAATTCAATTTATTTTTTTAGGTCGACTGAAAACCGTGCATTTTTTTCCCAAGCGGCTCGAAAGTCCAATTTTCACGGAAACCACGTTTTGTTAAGGGACTAGCTAGCTAAAAAACTGCTGCAAGTTTTTTGAGTAATTTTTTTAAAAAATATACTATAGTATAGTTGTAATATAATTTCACTTTAACTTTATATATGCATTAAAGTAATATATAAAATTTTATATCTAATTTATATAGAGATAATAATGTATTTATAGTGCAATTAAACTATAGTTAAAATGTAAGTATAGTGTAATTAACTACAATTTAACTAGCATATAATTTAGATACCACCTACACAAATCAGCTATAAACATACGATGGTGGGATTGGCTAGTGCCGCTGATAGGCATGTGTTACCCATTGGTTAAAATTCAATACTAAAAATAAACTATGATAATAAAAACCTTAAAATCAACTTTAAAATTAACTTTTAAAATTTAGAACTTCAATTTTGGTCGTGGCTGAGAAGCGGATGTCATTTAGTGAGATGTCGAAACTTGAAATGTGATTTTATATCCCCTTTTGAATAGATTTGCAACACAAACAGAAGTACTACCTGGGATATAATGCGGTCAGAGTTCAGGACTTGACCAAGTTCATATGTCTCCTCCCGAAATTCGCAACTGTCACTTGTTAACGCACACTTGTTGTGTACTACCCCCTCTCTGATGAAGTGATGATCACGATATGGTTTGCCGTTTCTCCGCCGTCAAAACTGTCCAAAATTCCAAATCCACCTACGCGTCCCGCCCTCGAACGCGCACGCCACGGCACGGGACGCGACGCGAGCCAAGCGGCGCGTCTGCGCGTGGCTGGCTCACCTCGCCACGGCGCGTCGGCGGCGCCCACCACGACGACCCCGACCTCCGTGCGCGCGGGTCAAACGCCCACACGCTTGAATAAAAACGCGATTTCGCGAGCCAAAAATCCTTGTCAAACTTGGCATTCCCCAGCTTCTCCCCCCATTCCCCCTCCCCTCCTCGGCCTCTCCCTCTGGCCATCCATTTGCAGCAAAATTTATACTCCCAACGCGAGATCGCGAGATCGGGAGAGAGAGAGAGAGAGGGAGACGGTGCATGGTTTGTGGCGCCAGTAGCCGAGATAAATATGGACGTCCTGGTTCACACGGAAGATGACGAGGAGCAGCAGCAGCTGGAGGAGGAGGAGGAGGACCAGCGGAAGCGCTACGGCAGGGGATCGAGGTTCAGGGCGCGGCGGCAGAGGCGGAGGGCGAGCGGGGGCAGCCACCAGCAGCTGCTGCTCATGGACTGCGTCGGCAGCGGGAAGGAGGGCGGGGCGTCGTCGGAGGAGACGGTGCCGCTGCCGGAGTACGAGCGGCTGTCGCAGTCGGCGCGGCTCCCCGACGACGCGGACCCGCTGAAGAGCGACGCCGCGGCGCCGCCCGCGGAGAAGCAGCCGCAGCCGCAGACGCCGAAGCTGCAGGCGGCGGAGCGGAAGGCGCAGAAGCCGGCCAAGGAGCCCCCGTCCCCGCCGCGGTCGCAGCAGCCGAAGCCGGCGGCGTGGAGGCTCATCGAGTACGTGCGGTCCAGGAACAAGTCCGGCGGCGGAGGCGGCGGCGGCGTGGCCGCGGGGTGCAGCTCCTCCGACGGCGACTCCAAGAGCTCCGATGGCGAGAAGGAGGCCGAGGTCGACGGCGAGGACGGCGGCGGCAGCAAGGACAAGAAGGACAAGAAGAAGAAGCGCTCGTCGTGGCTCCCCGACCCCGACCGCCGGTGGCCGGTGCAGGGCTTCTACTAGCTCGCCGCTGCACGCCATGGCTCTCACCGTCCCGTCGGCTCGTCGTCGCCGCAGCTCGTTGCACCTGTGTACAATTCGGTGCTAGAATTCATGGCGTGTCACTCGTGTCTTCCTCTTCTTCGTTCCAATTTTTCTTCCATTTTTTTCGTTC
Organism: Oryza meridionalis; assembly: GCA_000338895.3. Taxonomy (NCBI): domain Eukaryota; kingdom Viridiplantae; phylum Streptophyta; class Magnoliopsida; order Poales; family Poaceae; genus Oryza; species Oryza meridionalis. The sequence goes on along the minus strand of CM002526.2, from coordinate 33,615,137 downwards.
TTTCTGTTTTTTCTCCTCCTCCTTTGTGTAATGTCGATGTGAAGGAAGACGACGAGATAAAAATCTCTCAAATTTGGCTTGCTTTTGGCCACTTGTATTTTGGGTTGGGCTAAGTATCAACCTTCCCAACGTAATGTACTGTAATAATGTAGAAAACGTGTCATTGGCAAGTGAAAGATGAGAGCGCCTTAAATTCCTTAATCTTCTTTTAGATTAAAACTCAGCTTCATAACAACTTCCATAATCACTGTCCCTTCTAGAACTAAACATTCTGGGTCTTACGTAGAACATGAGACTTGTGCTGAAATAGTGACATTTCGTGCGTAGACCTCTTTCCAGATTTGAATCCTATATTTTAAGGGGAGACTTTAGTTGATGCAGAGACTAGGAGTTTACCACAGCTATTTTATATGAAAAGAACTCTGAATGGAATGAGGAAGAAACCGAATTCTGACTTTTGAACTTAAGTCATGTTCTCCACTAATGTTCCAGCAAACGAGAAAGAATTAATAAACCAGATCAGAGGATACTGCTTTGCCACGTTGGCGAGAGAATAGCACGAGCAATTCAGTAGTACTATCTGAATTCTTTTGAAGAGAATGGTCTGAACTCTGAAACTCGCAGAACACAAAATATGAGCTTATTTGAGTGATACACCGGGACCGCAATTCTCAGTTGTAGACAAGAGAAACCGATAAACTCATGGGATTGCAATTCTCAATTGTAGTTTGTAACAAGAGAAACCGATAAACTCATGGGACTGCAGTGTTCTTGCGGGAGATAAACAGAAGAAATCATCAGTTGAATATGCATTTGTCGTCAAGTTATATTCACATTCCGAAGGGAAGAACATTGCACGCGTGAATAGTTAGTTTAGTGCATCATTCATCTGTACTTGGGTAACATGTTTCACACGAACAGAAAAATGTTATTATGTACATATCATATACCTTACATGGCAATAGATAGGGTAGGTAGTACAACAATGTACAGACACAGCGTTAGGAACTACATTGAACTAGATGTGAGATTTCGCAGAAGACAGCACCCACTGTTGGCAGACACTAGCTGCAGCGCTCATCTCAATTTTCTGCACCTTGAGGAGCCCGGCCAGCACGCCTGAACCATGTCTTGAAGGCTGCGATCAAGTGCGGGCAGTCGTCGACGTTGCGAGTCGAGAACCCGAGGCACTGTTGCAGCAACTCCTGAGCATCTGGGACAGGCAAGGTGGAGATGATCTGAAGAAATGTCTCCTCTAGCTCTTGGCAATTTGGTGACTTGTATCCACACTGCATAGGCTGAACCATGTTCCTGCAGACGTTTAGGACAGGAAGCCAACTTCTGACAAGCTTCGTCCTCACCTGAGAAGCAGAAATGTCATATATGTCAGACCCAATTAAACACAAGAACAAAGCTACAAGCGTGTATTATAATGTAGTATGAGCTCTCCATGGAAAATCTGGCAATACTAGACAGAGAGCTACAAGGATATCATCAGATAAAATTGTGTGTTCAGCTATGCCAGAGATCAAGAGGATTAGCTGAGTCCCAAAAAAAACTGTCTCAGCCTCAGGCCACACACCATCAATGTTATGTCAACCAAAACTATCTGTACCATGGTTGAAAATTGAACAGTTCTGATAGTTCATAATTTGATAGTATAGTTTGAGGTGAGCTTTACTTTTTAATTCTTGTGCATATATTCATGAAAGTTCAGGGTTGTAAAATGTGCTTGTCATTGTTGCATCATACAACTAGATGTTGATTGTGTACCTAGTGGATTGACATGGTACTTAGACAAGCACAATAGCAGATCTGAGCATTTCTTTAATACACTGATCTACGGGAAAACCCATCTCATTTGGATGACCTGCTAGCTTTTCTTGCCAAAGTTATTCAGAAAAGAGCTGGTCTACCATCTGCCAAATGCTTTTAGACCAACTCTGCCTGGCCAGAGAGAAATTAAAAAAACATATACACAAAGGCCTCGCAGTTGAGAGCTTGGCTATCTGAGGAGGCAGGGACATATGCTTTTTTTACTCATAGAGACCCATCAAGTTAAACAACAACACAAGTACAACAAAGTAACCTTTATCCAACTCACAACTCAACCTCTTAAAGTATTACTAATGAAAAATCTTATTGAACCCACCAAACTGATATGCACAGTAATTTCCACATGAATCGAATTTAGATTGATGCATGTCTAGTTTTCTGCTCCTGTACACTGAAAAGATACAATTATTTCAAGTTTTACTGTCTTATTAAACTATAGACCCACCCGAGTTGATCCAACACAGATACACACATAAAAACTTCCAGGTACACTTAAAAGTGAGTTGCAACCAACCAGAGACAGCCATTGTAGATAGTATAGAGGTCAATACAAGGAAACTATCAAACAAGCTGTGAACATGATCATACATAAAAATGGTAAAACCATGAGTGATTACAAGCATAGCGCTAAGAAAAAGAAACATGGAATACATTACAGAGGAGCAATAAAAAAATCTGTCCGCAGAACAAAATGATCATAGAAGAAGTATGACAACCTGTGGGAATTGGAAATAACTATCTAGGTACTAACTCTGGGTAAGATCAATTTAGCCTACTAACTACTTTCGAAATAATATTTGCTCATGTGGACATTCGTTCAGTTAGATTTAGCACTTGTTTACTGGATGCAAATTGCAAACAACTCCAAACTAATGCTCAAGACTTCAAGCAACAACTTGGAACTCTTAAAAATGCACATGTATGCACCCAAACTATCCAGAAAAAGCCACTAGTTTATTGCACTAAAAATATAAAGGAATGCCTACATCTATGATCCTCGTGGTAAAATTGTTTCCCAAAAACAGTACATAAGTCATGTCTATCCTAACCACGAAACAATGGGAAATAAATGATGATTATGTCCGAAGATAGATTGTTTTAAATGATGCTACCAGATCACAACCACAAGTAACTACTGGTTACTCATGAGAACATTCAATTATAAATCATAGCAATGGCTTAGTCAAAATATAGCATTGGATTACTTCTGCAGATGTAACATACCAAACAACTCAAACCTATTGATTTGCTTTGCAACAGAAGGAAATAATCAGATTGGAACTAAGCGATCGTTGAACAGATATGCAACACTTGGCATAATAGCATACCTTCATTAAGTACTATCGTGGATGCAAGTTCATAACAAGGCAAATATCAGCTCAGAAGGCTAACCTGACGAGGAACTATTGTCTCCCCATTCACAACCGAATTGGCGAACCTGAGCGTGCATCTGGTAACAAGCACAGGAAGCCCAGGAGTAATATTCTTCCACATATCCACATCATTGAGCAACTTCTGCAGATCAGCAGTCAGTGCAGCCTGCTCGCTCCACAGCTTAACCGCATTATCGGCCACCCTCATTTCAACCATCCTCTCGATGAGCCAGAGCAAGTGTCTCACATTCAATACCGCAGACTGCAGGTTCAGCCTCTGTATTGCATCCCGCTCATCGCTGTCCACCGCGACCCTGAAATCCGGGCTGGCATACTTCCCCATGAGCTCTTTGACAGTCTCCAACCGTGACAGGAACGCCTCGTCGAGCACCTTCTGGACGCAGTCACGGGAGGGGTAGTCCTTGAGAAGCATCGCGACGAACGCCTTGGTTGCGGCGGGGACCGGGTGGCCATGGATGGCGGAGTGGATCAAGCCGTGCAGCATCGCCTCGGAGGGCGACCTGGCGGCCTCGCCCCCGGCGGCGGAGGCGGAGGCGGCTGGGGGAGGCGTGATCCGAGCGAGGAGGTCGGCAGCCTCATCGGCGGGGAGGAGAGGCGCGATCTCGAGGACGCGGGCCTCCTCGTCGGGCGACCAGGGTACCGCCTCGAGGAACCGCGTGCACGCCTCGACGCACGCGTCGAAGAGGAGCTGGAGCGCGACGGGGAGGATGTCGAGGGCGTCGGCGGGCGAGTGGATGGCGCCGGCGAAGTCGAGGGTGTGGAGGAGGCGGACGACCTCGACGTGGGCGTGGAAAGGGTGCGAGAAGGAGCGCGGAACGGCCACGGCGAGGGAGAGGTGGCCATGCCCCCCCGCGGCGGAGGTGGGGGCGGGGCTCCAGCGGTCGGAGAGGAGAGCGGCGAAATAGCGGGAGCGGAGCAGGGAGGCCGAGGAGACGTGGAGGTCGAGGGAGGGGCGGTGATCCTCGCCGGCGTCGAGGTCCGCGTCGTCGTCGGGGCAGGGGTCGAGGTGGAGGCGGAGGACGAGGTCGGCGTTGGGGAAGGAGAGCGGCGGGGAGGAGGCGGAGGCGGCGGCGGCGTGGGGAGCCGGCGAGGAGGAGAGGGTGCTGAGGCGGGAGCTGCTCGCCGAACGCTGGCGCTTGCGGAGGGACATTGCCGGCTCGCCGCTGCTCGGCGTAGGGAATTGGGGATTTTTCTTTTCTTTTCTCCGGTTCCTTTCTCGGGACGGCGGGGAGAAGGGCGGAGGTTGATGCGTCGGTGGCAGAGTGCAACAGTGTAAAAGATGGGGGAACAGGACAAAGGGAACGGATTAGGATGAGGATCCGTCGATGTGGGTAATTACCGAAGGTTTAGGCCTGATGACATTCCCAACCCAATGATTAGCATAGTGTCATAGCATTAAATAAATTGCCATCTAGAATAAAAAATAATGTGGCAAGTTAATAAATGAGGAAAGAGAAGGAAACTATATCTTGTATGAGACATGGTTTCTACACAACATCTAAGACATCATGTGAGATAAGTAGCATTAAATTGAAGTATAGAATAGTGGTGTTTGCATTGGAAAAGTAGTGTGTAGTATTAGTTTCTTGATGATGTAGAGTTTATAGAAACCATGTCTAGTGTTATGGGTTGGGACTGACCTCATATAAAGTTATTACTCCCTCCGTCCAAAAATATAAGTATTTTTATCATAGCACCAAGTTAAATATTTGTAACTTTGACTATTAATAATAAAAATATTTAGAAAAATCAATCATATAAAATTGATGTTCCTAAATTTATCATTAAACAAACTGTCATAACATGCAACTCTTTTTATTTAAAACATTTTATTTTTATAAATATCATTGGTCAAAGTATCATCTCAAAAACCGTGCCAAAGTCCAAAAGTACTTATATTTTAGGACGGAGGGAGTATCTCACATCTTGGCTTCTGTAAACAAAAAAGCATATATTAGGTTGCAGTGACCTAACAGCACCGCAAGATCCTGATTTTAAATCTCTAGCAAATTTTAAATTGGATTATTTGTGAGGCTGAATTCTCAATTTAAATAAGTGCATATATCCAGTTGAATGTAAGTGTAAAAAATACCCCCTCTAAATTTTTTCTAAAAAAAATACGCACAGCATCGCTCCTTTCGTAATAAATAAATTTTTAAGGTTCGTTCTGAATATTCTAAATGATATTGTTGAATTTTATAAATTTCTTCATTTTAAAAGAGCACTTAAGCTTGTGACGTGGGATTTTTCCCCTTGACATCGCCAAAATCCAAAGAATTTATGGGAAATACATACATTCAAAAAATAACATTTTAAGTATTTTTTAAAACCCCGCAAAAAAAGTATTTTTTAAAAAATACGGACAAACTATCGCAAAACTACGTATTTACAGCCTACAAAATTAATAGTAAATCTATCGTAGAACTATATAAGTATCATAGCATTACAACTTTAATTCTGGAGTTATCATAAAATTACATATTCTAGAGTCAAATCCTTAGCACTAACATTATGCTTTGTGATAAATTTGTAAGGCCACAAGTGGTAGCTACTCCCTCCATCACAAAAGAACTTAACCTAAAAGGGGATGTAACATCCAGATTTGTTGTCCTAGGAGGAGTCATATTCTCTCTTAGGTTAAGTTTTTTTTTGGACGGAGGAAGTATCTCGCTAGGATTCTCTTCCCTCTTAGTCTGCCCGGCAATTCCTCGTTCCGGCCAATTATTCCTTTTTCCTCCTAGGGCACGGAACCATAGCACACTGCTGCGTAGGCTGCAAGGGATGGACGCAAGCCAGAAGCCGACTATGCTCCTCTGAACAAACGACGGGCGCCATGAGCACCCACGATAGACCACTCCAGTATGCTAAGCTTTAGTACCTCGTCTGCTCTAAACCACATGTCTCCAATCTACACGGTCACAGCAAGAAGGAAAGGCAGGCAACTATGCGGGAAATTGGACGTTGAGACGAGGCGCCAAAGCGCCCCCCCCCCCCTCCCCCCAATGACAACGACGCTCGTTGCTCCTCTACTCCAATGTCATTGCCACATGGGTAGAGCTCCCTATCCTCATCCTTGTCTGTCTGCAGCCATTGTGTGAAGGAGGGCGATTGCCAAGCTCGAGCTTGCAGTGTTGGTAGTGACAAGGAAGGCGATTGCCAAGCTTGAGCTTGCAGTGTTGGTGGTGATAAGTAAGGCGATTGTGCAAGATCGACAAAAGAGGTGCCCCAAGTGAATGCCATCAGTAGCGATCTGTGCGCGGCTTGCTGGCACGAAGAAGGAGGTAGGGTTGAAGGGGGAGAGGGGGATTAAGATTCTCTACCTTAAGTCAAGTTACTTTTAGAGTCACTGACATATGAAACTATAGCAAAAAGAGTCCATATGTCAGTGACTCAAAGTTACGTGAGTTAAGTCAGAGGATCTCAATACCTCTAGAGAGGAGGGTGGGGGGTTGGAGTAAGAGAAGTTGGAAAGTAGAGAAACAAGGTGAGTTACGAGGAGTACTTGTTTTTTATTTTCCTTTTTTCATATTAGTATGCTACAATAACAAAACCAGCTATCCAATACCTAATCTATTATATTATTAAAACAGCCTTGAAAGGAGACACCACGTTCGCTGTGGAGGCTAGAAATTCCCACATTAATCGAAGAAAAAGAAAAGAAGAGTCTAAGTAGAAATACAATCTACAATCTAAAAATAGCAGAAATTCGGAATTAAAAATATGCAATATGGAAAGAGGAGTCCATATAGGAACCCAATACGTGATTAATTAAAATTAGAAATAATAATAAAATAAATTTCAAAATTAGAAAAAGAAAAAAAAGAAGAGTTCAAGTAGGAATACAATTTATAAATAACTAAAATTCGAAATTAAAAATAAGGAATATTGAAAGAAGAGTCCATAAAAAATCCAATACGAGATTAATTAAAATTCAGAAAAAAAAATAAAAAAATCAAAATTAGAAAAAAGAAAAGAAAATAAGAGTTTAAGTAAGAATACAATTTAAAATTAACTTAAATTTGGAATTAAATAAAAGCAATATTGAAATAAGAGTACATATAAGAACCCAATAGTATATTAATAAAAATTCAAAATAAAATCCGAAATTAGGCAAATTAATAAGAGAGTTAAAGTAGAAATACAATTTTGAAACAACTGAAATTGAAAATAAAAAATAAAAATATCAAAAGAACATAATAATAAATAAAATAAATTCTGAAATTAGAAAAAAAAAAGATTTCAGCTAGAAATACAATTTATAAATAACTAAAATTGGTGATAAAAAAACAAGACTAATGATAGAAAATACCATCTAAAACACATGACGAGATTAATTAAGTAACATGCCTATAGAGGAGCAGAGTGGTGGCGGTTGATGAGACATCTAAAAACTATTAATAAAACACCAAATAGAATCTTAATGACGATTAAAGGGAAGAACGATGAGCAGGCTGTGAAGTAATCAGTCAAGACGGATGGCGGGGACTTCTAGAAAGTAAAAAATCATATTTGATTTTTAAAATCTCAATTACAATAAAAATGAGACGCAGTGGGCGGGTCGTATAAGAGTACAATGGTAGAGCCGCCTATGGTTGGTGAGTCTTCTGGAAAGTAAAAAATTAATTCCAACGATAGCTGTGTTCAATTTTTACAATCCCAATGACAATAAAGATTATGCGGCGGACAGGTCGTAGAGGAGTATAGTGGCAGGGTTTGACGAGATTTCTAAAAGTTATAAAAAAATAAAACCCAACGAGACAATAAAACTCTAAAAACTATAAGGTTAAATTTTTAAAGGTTCAGGCTTCTTAAAAAAGTAAAAATAAAAAAACCCCAATGATATTCATGTTTGATTTTAAATCTCGATGACAATAAAGAAGGGTGGCATCAGGCGAGCCGTAGAGGAGTACAGTGACAAACTCGCTAACGTTTTGACGGAACTTCTAGAAAGTAAAAAAACGAACCTAAACGATAATTATGTTCAAATTTTAAAATAGCATTGACAATAAAGAGAAAATACAGAGGACAGGTGTAGAGAAGTATAATGACAGCGTTTAACGAAACTTCTAGAGATTATAAAAAAGAAACCCAGCAGAATAATAAACTCTAAAAACTTAAACTATAAATTTTTAGATTCAATATAATAAACTCTAAAAACTAAAAGTTTTTAGATTAAAAGAATTATAAAAAAAGCACAACAAGACAATAAACTCTAAAAACTATAAAGCTTTTAGATTCAATACAATAAACTCTAAAAACGATTCAATTTTTAAAGGTTTAAAGGAGAAGGAATATAAACAGCGGTAGATCATAAGTAAAGGGTAGCAACTGATATGTCTTTTAACAACTATAAAATTAGAAACACGAGGACGATAAGGTTTAGTCTTTCAAAATCTTAAGAAAATAAGATAACTATTTAATAAATTTTAAGTAAAATCGTACTAAAAAATATATAATTTTATATAGGTGTTAGGCACGTAATTGCATGGGCCACCCAGTTGTTTCGATAAGGTTTAGTCTTTCAAAATCTTAAGAAAATAAGATAACTATTTAATAAATTTTATTTAATAAATTTTAAGTAAAATCGTACTTAAAAAAATATATAATTTTATATGGGTGTTAGACACGTGCAATCGGGCCACCCAATTTAATGCTATTTTATAAGTTATAGGCCAAAGCTTACAATATTACCGTTTAGGGATAGGGCGAACAGGTAAGGGACATCAACCAGACTTGTTCCCAGAAGAAAATGCCTTCTTGTACGGTGTTGTAGAGGCCAACTAACGAGCAGCCATCATTCCTCCCCAGCTACAGGGAAAAGAGAAACTTCGAGCCCTACAGAAGTACTCCTACAGGAGTAGAGTAGACATCGGTCGAAGTAGAGCGGCGGCCTCACATGGCGCGCCCTTGATTGCAGTAGCTCATCTGGTATGTCCGTTTGCGGATCCGACGGATAGGGTTTTTCCCTGGTACACATGGCAACCGATCGTATATGAACCGATACATCATTACATCACACACTGAATCGATACATCATTAAGTACTGTAGCGGTTTTCCATCACATGTAAGTAATAAAACAAATGCTTCAAAACAGTTCAGAAGCAAAAGATACAGCTAGTGCCCATCAAGGATAAATGGGCCACGTGGATGCACGGGTGATGGGGTACGTGATCCCCGTCATGCCCGACTAAACTACGATTAGGAACCTAATCCAGCCCCCCACCGCTAGGATTCGCGTGCTTGTCGTCCTTAAAGTGGCGCGCCTTCTCCTTCTCCTTCACCTCCGACCCCTGCGACGTGTCGTACTCTGCACATGTACGTATAAAGCAACCCCGGTTAATCAAACAGATATCAAAATCCTAAACTTCAGATTTAATTAAATTCATGTCCTTCCTGTAACCACTCTTCCTAACTACTCTATCCCAAAATATAAACCCAACACAAAATTAGACATCCTTCCAATAGTGAATATGTTTATTAATGTATCTAATCCTGTGTCTTAACTCGACTTGATCCTAGATTACTAGAATGTTATTTTTAGGACGAATATTTAAGGATGTGTGAATATTTTATCTAGCAAGCAGCGGTGCACGTACCAGGGTGGCTGGGGTGCACCTCGGTCCCAGGGTTGAACACCGGGTCGTTCTGTCCGTACACGCCACCGAACCCTTCCTCGTCCGACCGCGTCGAGTACCCCTCCCCGAACGAGTGGGTCATCACGTCCCTGCACACACGCGAACACGCAGACGCCACGGTTAAATCCGGCGCACGCAGCCGCTCACGCCAAAAACCCGTACGAGTGTATTCGTGCGTAGGTACGTACCCTGTGGTCTTGTGCATGTCGTCGCGGGAGCCGCGCTTCTCCTGCTGCGGCTGCGGCTGCGGTGGTGGTGGCTGGTGCTGCTGCTTGCCCTGCTCCATCGCGACGCCCTGCTCGCCCGGAGTCGGCGCCGTGGCGTTGGGCGTCGCCGAGACGGTCCTCCTCGCGCGAGCGGATACCACCGACGACGACGACGACGCGGGCGCTACAACACCACCGCTGCCACTCCTCCCGCCGAGCCGGCCGAGCGCGAAGCCGAGTCCCGTGCTGCCGCTGCTAGCTAAACGAAGCGAGTACATGAGGGGTAAAGACGCGAGGCGCGATGGAACATTTGCCCTGGCGTTGAGAGGGGAGCTCGTGCTCGTGCTCGGCTTATAATTCGCGGCGCGCCGTGATGCCGTTCTCTACCAGGAGGTGCGCTGCGCGCGAGGGAGGGGGACACGTAGAGCGGCGCGCCTGGAAGGCTCGGGGGGCAGCGGAGCGGGGTGACACGTACACGCGCGCGTGCTGCAGCGCGGTGAGGCGGGGAGGAGAGTAGGGGCGGGGTCGTGTCGCTCTCCCGCTCGCGAGGCTTTTCTTGGACGGTGAGGGTGACGAAAGGCTAGGGCCGCTAGGCCACAATTTTTTTAGTTTGTTCGGGAAACAGCCGGAGTGGTACGGTTTTGCGCCACAGTTTGGCACATGGACGGGTAGTACGGAACCTGGAGGAGCTGGTGTAGCGATCACGGGGATAACACATCAACCCAGTTCCATTTCTCTCTGCCACGGTCACATATTGAGTTCTCCTCTGGATGTGTTTAGTTCATGTCAAAATTAAAAATTTGATTGAAAATAGAACGATGTGACGGAAAAGTTAAAAGTTTGTGTGTATAGAAAATTTTTTATGTGATAAAAAAGTTGAAAGTTTGAAAAAAAAGTTAGGAACTAAACCAGGCCTACCTTCTAAAACAGTGATGGATCAAGAAATGAATTCATTGGTATCATAGTGCGTCTATCGATGCCATGACATACTAATTATACTTACTATTACCTCCATCCTAAAATACTTATCGTTCTAGATCGTTTAGCATATACTAAGGTTTGAAGAAAAAAACTATAATACCTCTTAATTAATAATGTATAGTTGGATGTGGGATGGTGGTTAGGGGTAGAATGGGGAGAAATTTGAATTGAAAATGGTTGATGTGACATGCAGTACTTTAAAGTGACAACTATTTTGGGACAATTTTTGAATGCTAGAAAGATATTATAATATATGGATAAGCAGTGTAACCATATGTTTTGCCGAAAGTTGTTGGGTCGCCTGACGTAATATCTTGGATGATCTTATACTGCTTTTAGTCTGCAGGCTTCGGGGAAGGTTGAGTATTCAAGCCTTGGTCAAGATTTTTTTTTTGCTTATATTATTTAACAAAATAGATATTTGGTTATAGTGCTGACAAAAATGTTTGATATAGCATTTTATGTTTTAGACATTTAGTACACACGCTATTATCTACTGAGTTGTTTTCACAGCTTATCTACAATGAGTCAAATTTTAAATTCAACATTATAGCTACTATGCTAGATTAAAGAGGGTAGTGAATATCTGCTCAGAAATATTTTTGTATACTCGTTTTTATTTTATGCCGAAATTTTTGTATTGATGTCTCACTGAAATTGTTTATATATAGGAATCATATGTTTATTTTCACTATGAATTCCATGATTTATCCTACACTTTCTTCAGAAATTTGGGTCTAATACTCTAATTTCTTTTGAATCCTATTTGTTACCTGGGGCACTGTTGAGGAGGGAGGGTATTGGAACTGCCACGGAGGCCGAGCTCCAAGTGGTCTACGCGTATTCATTGGCAAGATCGGTCTCAAGCTGTAATTATGGAAATTCACATATTAACTACCATCCTACGGGCCTATTGGGTGTTGTATCATATTCTGTTATCAATAGTTTTTTAATTAACCCAAATGTGAAGACTGATTGATTATGTAAAAGTAAATTATTTTTAGCTTGGTTTGTCAGTGCTAAATATGGTGATTGATGCGATCTGTAACTTTGGTCATTGCAATGTAAGATAGCAACTGATATATGGAGACAATATATAATGCATATACAAAATTAGATTTTTGCGTTTGTATTGGATCATAAGCTAGCTTCTACTCCCTCCATTCCAAAATATAAGGCATAACCACTTTTAACCCAAAGACCAAAAATTAATTATTATCATCTTGTAGTTTGGATCATCCTAATAAATAAGATGCATGCATCTAATAGGATTAGATAACATGTTGGAGGATTTAAAATAGTAATAATTTAATGGAGAAGATGTCATAGTTAATTGCATGTTTGTATGTATGCCTTATATTATGAAACATCTAAGAAAAGTGGTGGTGGTGGTGGTTGTGTCTTGTATTATGGAATGGCTTGTATTATGGAATAGCTGGAGTATATATTTCAGCTATTTGGTCCTTTGAGGCTGATGGAGTATATACATAATCAATTAGTCTTCAAATTTTTAAGCAAGAATGCCATATTGATTATTAGTTGGCAGTTGTTATTCTTTTTTTTTTCCAAACGAAAGCATCAGAAAAAAAAAATGACGAAACGCCTGCCACTCTAGGAACCGTGAGGACCAGAGCTTTCGCCCAAGCCCCGCCGTCCCAGCTACGCAAAACTCGAAACGGGCGGACCATCTATGGCACTGCAAACAGGCGAGCAGCCATACGGCAACACGTCCACACCACCTTAATGGCCCCGCTCGGGTTACAAGCTCGCGCTGCTGAGCTCGGCGAGAGGCGGTGGCACGCTCCTGCTATTTAAGCTGCGCTGTCTGAAGCTAGTTTTCCAAGGTGGGACTAAACGAGGTGGAACGGGAGCTTCGCATGTACAGCATGTGCCATACGTGGGCTTTTGTGTTTATAGTGGAAATTAAGTGCGCTCTCGGGCCCAATAGCTACGTTTGGTAATTGTGTGCTCCAGTACATGCGAAAGTAAAAATATTTATACACTCTCTTATACCTTATAGTCTTATAGGTATATAGACTAGATCACTAGACCTACCTATAAGAAGGCTTAGGTGGTGATGTCCTATACACATATACACAGATATATTTTTAAACTTGATGTCCAGTCAATATATATACTCCCTACTTCTCAAAATAAGTGCAGCTATAAGTTTTCGTGTCCAACTTTAATCGTTCGTTTTATTTCATATTTTTTTAAAAAAAACTAAAAAAGTAAGTCACGCATAAAATACTATTCACATTCTATAATCTAATAACAATAAAAATACTAATCATAAAAAAAATTTAAATAAGATGGACGATTAAAGTTGGACACGAAAATTCATAGCTGCACTTACTTTAGGAGAGTATCAGTATGTGCACTGTCCAGGGCAAGAAACGACCTCATATTAATTTTGCCGGAAACTACTTCATTGATGAGATAGTTGTACAGGTTACTCGATCCAGTACGAACTTAAGGTTGAGGCTTCATTTGTTATTTTCTTTATTTGATCAGTCGATTAACTAACCAAACATAATGTTATAGAGACAGACATGGGAGTTTGGAAGCCTCTTTTTTTTAGAAGAAATAAAAGAATTGATGAAGGTTTGGAAGCCTCTTGATTGCTTCAAATGAATTTCACTCTTGTACATGAGCCTCCTGATTGGTACCCTTAGGCCTTTCACAATGCAAGTACGTGGCGTGTTACCTCGTCTACATAGCTCTAATTGATTTTTCGCATCTCGCTAGAGGAACGAATAGCCTCGGTGCCTCGCTCTGAAAAAGGCTGGCACAGCCTTGGTGCCGAGCGTGGCCGTCGTCCGGGGCCCACCACGACCGTGCCACCGGCACCCGCCACGACCGTGCCGTCGCCGCTGACGACCTCCCTCCTGTCAGCCTGTCGACGACCGCAACCACCACACACCGCTGGCCATCTACACAATAATATATGTAGGTGGTGGATCTCGAGCAACGGTGGCGTTGTCGACGGGCTGACGGAGAGGCAGCGACCGGTGCCGCCGGGGAGCTCGTCACTGCGCCGCGAAAGGAGCTCCTCGACCGCCGCCCTTCTAGGCTTCTCCACCCGGTGCGCCGATGTCGGCGAGCGTGAGGACGGATGGCGGTAGGTGGGGAGAGGAGATAAATCGGTGGTAGGTGGGGACTGGGGAGAGTTTATATATTATTGTGTAGATTTTAGGGTGTTGAGTGTAAAATTGTGTACTACTGTAAATTTAAAGATAATAGGGACTGAAATACAAATATTTACTCCTATGTCACACAATAAGTTGCTTGCACCGTGGAAAGTGTGGTTCTGAATTGCTTCATTCTATTTGGCAGTATGAGGTTTCTCATTGACGTAGCTTGCATTGCTACTGTCCTTATATATAATACAATGGTGTATATTTCTTTACCAGTTTCATTTGACTGTTCTTGTTATTATATGACGTGGCCCCTTCTCCCACGTGTAAGATTTCACCGTTTGTCCCCTCTACCCATAGGATTAACCCATGTCACCTTGTCCATCGGTAAACAAAATGACGCCCTGGCTGCATTGATCTGTTGCCGCGAAGCTGCGAAAGTAGGTGTTCCATTTTCCATGTAATGATTTAAGACGATCTATAAGCACAGTCCTAATTCATAGTGTTCATAAACAATATTTATAGTGCCATATCAATAAGACATCACAATAAAAACTACACTCTACAACCAATGGTTTCTTAAAGTGGGCCATTAATAAATACATCATCTCTCTTCTCTACCAATCATATTTATTCTTCATCTATTATGAAGACATTATTCTCTTTCAATGCAAAACTTGATGGTGTCTAGTGCATAGGTTCTCGTGTTGAAGCTGTGTCTTGCATGAGACCCAGTTTCTTCCTCTCTCCACTCTCTCTCTTAATTAATATAGTGCCACATAAGTTAAAAGTCCTACATGACAATATAATTAATGCCATAAACACCATCCTAGGTGGAGGGATGGGATTGCTCTAGATGGCAGATCGCCCAACAATTATTGCAAATTAGAAAATGTCTTAAACAATTTGCATGGTCATAAAATGGGATGAAATGGATCCACCAATATACCTTGTTAAGCGATATTGCAGCTGGTTCTAGCAGTTCTTTTCCTGTTTCCCAAAGAAAGTCCTGTGTCCTGTTTCCCGTTGAGAGCACACTGGAGAGCCGGTGAAGATGGAACAGATTGCCACCCACCTGAGAGGGCCCATCGTGTCATGGGCCGTGGATTCAAGGTCTTCCTTGACGGCCCATATAATCGAAAAAATTGACATTTTACCATTCTCGGGTTGGGGTTTTATCAGAATACCATCACCGAATGTGGCTTTGTTAAAATACCACCCTCAAACAGATGCAACATGTTGCAATGCCATTTCATCCATTTCTTCTTAGTTTAATGATTTTTTTTCTTGCTAAGATGACCAAAATACCCTTGGTTCCCATCTCATACTCGTTGGGGAGAGAGATCGACACCGGCCATGGTGGAGCTTGCTATTCAAGAGGGACTTCAAAATCCACCACAGAGTTAAGCTGATTTGAGTGGGATTTGTTGGGGGAATTGATGAGGAGGACGAGAGGAACCGACTTTTGCATTCAATTTGGAGCGAGAACAACCGAGGAGGGAGGTCAAGAGAGGACACTATTGCATGAGTTCACCGGAGAGAGAAGAATGGTGGCAAGCAGAGGTGGAAGACGCTCCTGGCAAGCGGGCCCTACGGCTGAGGCAAGGGCATTTGGGTCAAACCAAATAAGTAAAACAGTGGAAAACATTTGCAAATAATCAAAATCGGTTGAAATGGTAGTGTGGCAAGATGGGGTCGTTTGAAGATGGCATTATAACAAAGCCACATTCGGCGATGGTATTCTGGCCAAACCCCAACCCAAGAATAGCTAAATGTTAATTTTCTCCGTATAATCGGCCTATATAATGATATAAACACTCACTGTCACACCGTTAGTGTTTTCTTCTCACAATGGACGAGGCACTGGTTGGGTTTAAAAAAAACGGGTTGAAAATACAAACAGCTCGGTTTCTCTAGTCAATTAAAAAACAAATTGAATTTTATATTTTTTTAACAAGATTTGTTCGGATATCATCTGTTTTTATCAGTTTATCAACAGTTTCCACGAAATCTATGGCTAGATTGCCAGACATTGACAATAAGCACAGTTATCGTGTGATAGTTCATAACTGTGATAACCACAACAAACCGTGAAAAATATAGACAAATTTTATCAAGAATTTAAATTATCTTTCAAAATTTGGAAGGGTTACTTTGCGATTAACATTCCCATACCCTAACAGTAAACCCAGTTACCATTGTAACTGTGCTTACTGCTAAGGTGGACTGGAATTGGGTGACATAAGTTAGGCATGTCACAAGGTGATATGTGAATCTTGGCCCTCCAAAACAAATCCAACGGCTGATATTTGTCTACGTCATCACGAGTAAACATTTTACTCGAGGATTTACTCAGGAGTAAAAATTTTACTGGGAGTAAAAATTTTTACTCATGATAACGTGGACGAATCTCAGCCGTTGGATTTGTTTCGGAGGGCCAAGATTCACCCTATATCACCCAATATGAATCCCTGCTAACGTGCGGTAACAGTAAACGGCTAAACATCAAATATGTCAAAAGGGTCCTTAATACTCCTCCCTAATATATAAGAGATCTTGATATTTTGCTTGTACTGTTTAATCATTCGTCTTGTTAAAAAAAATTAGAATTATTTTTTTGACTTACTTTATTATCCAAAGTACTTTAAGCATAAATTTTCGTTTTTTATATTTACATAATTTTTTTTAATAAGACGAGTGGTTAAACAAAATATTAAAATCCCTTATATTAGAGGACGGAGGGAGTATGTCAAAAGATTTCACTTGTCAAATCAAGAGGGAGAGTGATAGATTACGACGTAATCATGGGAGCCACTAGCACTAGGAAACTACTACTATCAGACTAGCATGGGCATAAACGCATTATTGAGCGACTGCATGAAGTAACAGGAACACACGGCCAGATCAGTGGCTGGAGCAACAAATGTTCAAACTAGTCAATGAAACAATCATCACTGCACGGTTGGGGCCAGCTAGTGGAAATGGCACCTATGGGTAGTTCAAGATCCTGATAAGAAGCTGAATAAAAATCTGAAAAGTGATGCTTTCTACCTTTTGACATTCAAGTTTATTTCTATGTTTTACATCTATCAATTCTCACAATCTCGATGAAAATCTGAATTGTTGGAGGAGCTACAGATTTTAAAAGAAGTTACAGCGGCTAAAAGCTCTTTCAAACAAAGCCATTGCACTTCTGAGCGTTTCACTTCTCACAGAAAAAATGCTCAGTGCGACAGTGCCAGTGGTGGCTTGGTGGGGAGAGAAGCAGAGGCCTTCGTCTCCCGACAACCAGTAGTGGCCACGAGATCCAGGGAACTTACGCAACTGAGAGTCAAGCGTATCCGAGCACTGATCACACTTAAAAGCTCTCTGGTGGTCAGGTTCATGACTGGTGCTCTGTACTCTGTTTGGCCTAATGTACTCAGAAAAAGCTTTCCAAGCTTAAGATTGCAGCGAAGTTAAACCTGACAGAAATATCTCGACAGGATCATAGCACGAACGGTTGGAAGAACGGACGATATCATTCAAAGGGAACTTTTCATAAAAGAGAGACACGCTCACTCTGCAAAATAGTGTGAATTTCAGGTTATTACAATTTACAGACAAGTGGTAGATTTAGAATTCCAGGTTTGTGTGTTGTGGGGGACAGGAAATTTGGGGCAGGCAAACTTCCGTTTGCTCTTGATTCTGAATTTCTGGTAGTTAGTCACGACTGGCATGGCTTCCAACAAAGGAGAATGAGGCAAATCAATCCAAGAAAAGGTATGCAGGCTGAAAATTACAGCTGCTATATATCTTCTGCAAAGAATACTTAGGACAGTGTTTTCAAGTTCAGATGCACAAAAGTCAGATGATAAGTACAGCAATTTTAGCTCCGGAAGAAAAGGGCAAGTGCCAAAAGAGAGGATGCTGCCTTCTAGATCAAGATAAAATGCTGAGTTTATAAAGCATTGCAAGACATCGACAGTCCACAACATGAGCTTTAAAAAATATACTAGTTACCAAGAAAATAGCCTGTCAGATGTGAAGAAAGTTGGTAAACTGAAAACAGATGAAATACAAAAACACAATTTAAGGTTACTTTCAAATCATAAGAATAGTAGGTCCTTCCGGTTCCAGACAACACTTCATTACTGAAGAGACAAACCAGGAGTACATGCATAACTACAGAGATCACTTTGATACAATCAGATGCTTTCAAAAGAAATAAATGGACTGAAATGTTGGATTATGAATCCAGTTTCACAAGAAACTCAAATATAGCAAGATGTTCAAACAAGCTTCACATCAGGAGCTGAAAATTACTTAAATATTGCTTGTGGTTGGATTCTGTTACTTAAAATGCACAATTGCATCCAGATGTATATTTCTCATCCTGGTAACATGAGCAAGCAATATACCACAGCTAAAACCTGTTTATCAAATTCTGTACAACTACTACTAATTTTTCTCTAAGCAGTTAATATCATGCACACATTCAGCAGCACAAACACGGAGCAAGATAATTCAACTAAAATTTCCCAATTATACCAATCATCCTAAACACAGTTTTGGAGGAAACTACAACAAAAGCTGCAAAATGATTTCTCCTAACTATTTCCTCCCAGGTTCTATCATAATGCCACACATTCCCCCAAATACTCTCAAAAAACCTACCCTCACCTCCAAGCAGACACAGTAAGCAATGGCCGTTTCTCCCATGCCAGGGACAAGAACGCCGGTGGCAACTCAACAAGTGAATACTTGTACTTGGAATCATAGTTCCAGAGCAAAAGATCAGCCTGGCTCCTGGCATAGTTGCTGAGCGGCACGGGCTCGAAGCCGCACCACTCCATCAGGGTCTGCCACTCGCTGCTTCCGGCCATCCTCTCCGTCCGGTCTGCGCCTTCCTCCGGCCCGACGGCCCTCAGAATTCGCTCCCCAAACATCCAACGCTCCACCCTCGCCCTCTCCGGTGAGTCCCGGGTCATTGCCACATCCAGCGACTCGAACAATGACCGGTAATAGCTCAACGCATTGGCGAACCGGTCGACGAACCCAACTCGGTTCAGGCTGACCTCGTACTCTCCAAGTGTGACCACTGCTGGACTGAGCGATTTGGCAAGACGAAGCACTCTTCTCACTAGCTCGTCCGAGTCGCCAAGAAGGTGGTACAGCTGCAGCATGAAATTGACGGCCACGACCTCGTCAGGTTCAACCAAGAAATCCGACTTGTTGAGCTCGTGCACAGGCCGGAGCAATGGGACGAACTCGAAGTCCACCCCGAGGAGCTTGGCGAAGTCACGGAGACGGGTATTAGTGGCGGCGAGGGACGCCGCGGGCTGCGGCCCCAGGAGCGGCGAGGGGACGCCGGTGATCCGTATCCGCGTTGGCTTCCCCTCGGGCCGGGTGGCGAGCGCCTGAAGCAGCGCCGCCCACTGGATGCCCTGCACGATCCCGAAGTCAACTATGTGGATCTTGGTCGCCGCGCCGGTGGCCTCCAGGATGGCCTGGTTGGCGGTGAGGTGCGCGAACTTGGAGTAGGGGCAGGCGTCGTTGAGCGTCTTGTAGCAGAGCGTGAGCTCGTCGGAGGCGAACCGCGCGTCCGGCTCCGCGGAGGGCGGAGCTCCGGTGCCGCACGCAAGGCGGCGACTGAGCGCGTCAGCGAAGTAGAAGGCCAAGCGCTCAGATGGGTCCCCGGCGTCAGTCGCGGCGGCGCGGACGCTGGCGAGCTCTGCGGCGGCGAGGCCAGGGTCGGTCGCCGCGGCGCGGGAGCAGGACAGGAGGGACTGGAGGATGGGAGCGGAGCAGGAGGCGTCCGCGGAACTCGGACTCGGAGACGAACACGCCACCGGGGTCGCAGCAGCAGGCTGGGGGAGCAAAGCCGGTGCAGCCTCAGGTCGAGGAGCGGCGGCGGCGGCGGTGGCGGTGGCGGTGGCGGTGGCGGCGGCATGCGTGGGGGGTGGGGACGGCACGGGCGGCGGCGGGGTGGTGAAGATGAGGCGTTCCAGGTCGGAGTCCTGGAAGGGGGCGTCCCCAATAAGGCTCTCCATCCACCCATCAGAGTCGAAGTCCGCGGCCGCCGCGAGGTCGGAGAACACCGCGTCGCCGGCGGACGCCCCGAACGCGTCCGCGAAGAAGTGCTCCCCGGCGGGCCACGCCGCGCCGCCACCGTACGCGAGCTGGCCCGGGATCTGGCCGTGCGACGAGGGCGGCGCCTGCGGCATCGCCGGCATCTGCTGGTGGTGGTGGTGGTGCTTCTGCTGGTGGTGGTGCGGCGCCATCGACTGCGGCGGCGGCGGCGGCGGCAGATGGTGGTGGTGGTGGTGCCTCTGCTGCTGCTGTTGCTGCTGCTGCTGCTGCTGGATCACCTGCTGCGCGATGGCCATGAGGTTGCCGCTGTCCGCGCACATGTACGCCATCCCGGCGCGTCCCCCCGCCCGATCTGCGAGAAACTCGTCGAACGGTGGTGGACGACGAATCGGGGGTGGTGGAGGGGGAGGGGGGGAAGAAGACGGCGGAGGAGAGCGGCAGGGGGATTTAAAACAGTAGGGCGTGGGGCTCTGGGGCGTGGCCACTGCGGTGGGAGGCACTGTACTGCGCGAAAATTACGGGATTGCCCCTCGGGCCGGGCTAGTGTCCCGCCGTACCGTCCGCGGAGGTCGCCGACCTCAACGGTAAAATGGGGATGGAGTGATGAACGGCAGGGGAGTGTGGCCGTGTGGGCGCTTAAACTGGGTGTGATCAGGTGTGGGGATCTTTTATGGATATTGGATAGTTTACTTTCTTTTCTTTTTTTTGTTTTTGAAGTTGGATCCTTGGGTTTCATATTTTGATACACGTTTTATAAGATTTTGCGGCTAACTTTTTTTTTAAACATAGATCAGTGCAATATTTGTATATTTATTAAGTTGCCGCCCGCTGTTTGAATTGGTTTCATTATCAATGTGTGTAGAAAACAATATTCATGTTACGGACGGACGTATAGAGATTCACTTGGTAGAACCGTTGCTACAGATGAATGTTCATGTGTTCTTATTGAACACTAACTTCATGTTGCTAAATTTTATTTTGTTATTTTTTGTGTTAAGATAAATATGTAAAACAATGTCATAAGTTTTTCGGTATCCTCGTACGTTTAACAAACAATCATTTTGGAAAGCTCTACACCATAGCTTTCCGATCACTTTATCATATGTGCTTACCTTTGACAAATATTCGCACGTTTCAAAAAATTAAGAGACCCTAATAAGTCAAAGCAAAACCAAATTTAAATCTTCAAACTTTAAAACTAAAGTTGATTTCAAGAAATTTTTAATGTAGTTACTTTTTCAGCATTGTCATTAAAATTGTTGAGAACACATATGTATAATTTTTAACTATAATTTTTTTTTGAAAAAGTACGAATTACCCCCCTCCAAACTATCACGGTCATCCGAATTACCCCCCTAAACCACAAAACCGGACATTCTTCACCCCCAACTATGCAAACCGGACGAATTACCCCCCTCGACTCAATCCGCAGTGGTTTTGGTCTACATGGCGTACGCGTGGCAGTCCAGTCAGCAATTTATTTATTAGAAAATAGGTGGGGCCCACCTGTCATACACTTTCCTCTCTCTCTCTTCTCTTCTCTCACTCTTCCTCTCTCTCTCTCTTCTCTCACTCTCTCACGAATCACAGCGGCAGGCGGGGCGCGGCAAGCAGCGGCGGCGGCAGGGGATGAGGCGGCGAGTGGCGGCGGCGGCGGGGGATGAGGCGGTGAGCGGCGGCGAGGGATAAGGCGGCAGTGACAGAGGAGGTGAGCGGCGACGAGGTGCGTCAGAGGAGGCGAGCGCAGCAGAGGCGAGGCGAGGCGGCGGCGGCGAGGCTAGGCGAGGCGGCCGGCCCGCGCACGAGCGCCCGCTCCTCTCCGCGCCCGCTGCCGCTACCGCCGTGCCCGCCGCCGCCGGTTCCCCTGTCTGCCCTGGAGGGCGCCGTCACCGCCGTCACTTCCCCCGCCCGCCCTAGAGGGCGTCGCTGCCGCTGCCCCTGTTCGACCTGGAGGGCGCCGTCATCGCCGCCGCTTCCCCAACCCACCCTGGACATCGCCGTCGCCGTCGCAGCCGCTTCCCCGGCCCGCCCTGGACACCGCCGTCGCCGCCGCAGCCACTTCCCCGGCCCGCCCTGGACACCGCCGTCGCCGCCGCAGCCGCTTCCCCAGCCCGCCCTGGACGCCGCCGTCGCCGCCGCCACTACTGCCCCAGCCTGCCCTGACGCCGCCACTTCCCCCACCCGCCCTGGACGCCGCCGCCGCTTCCCCCGGCCGCACTGGACGCCGCCGTCCGGTTCCCCCTCCTCGTCTCACACCGCGCACCACCATGCATCCTCCGCCACGAGAGAGAGACCGAGAGAGATAGAGGGGGTATGACATGTGGGTCCCACCATTTTAAAAAAAATAAAATGCTGACTGGACTGCCACGTAGACCAAAACCACCGCGGATTGGATCAAGGGGGTAATTCATCCAGTTTGCATAGTTGGAGGTGAACAATGTCCGGTTTTGTGGTTCAGGGGGTAATTTGGACGACCGTGATAGTTCGGGGGAGGGGGGTAATTCGTACTTTTTCCTTCTTTTTTTTTATGGGCAACCGATGATGACCTAAACCTTCTTTGAACTAGGGTAGGATAGCTACTCGAGGTATATTCATAATAGATCAAATTTTGTTGTATGCTACCTAGATGTTGTATGTAATTTGTTTAGTATGATAACAAAATCTGAGACAAAACCATATTAGTACTACTACTTCTCAGAAAATTTTGAAGTTGCTAGCCCTTTGAAAATTCAAGACAAAGCCATATTAGTACTACTCTATCCGTCCCTAAATATTTAGCACCGTTTACTTTTTTAAACATATTTGACCATTCATCTTATTTAAAAAAATTAAGTAATTATTAATTCTTTTCATATCATTTGATTCATTGTTAAATATACTTTTATGTATGCATATAGTTTTACATGTTTTATAAAAGTTTTTAATAAGACGAACGGTTAAACATGTTTTAAAAAGTCAACGGTGTTAAATATTTAGGAACGGATGGAGTACTACTTTTCGGTACATTTATTTTTTATTTCAAATATAAAACAATCCCATTTCTACATTTAGAACTTCAACATAGAACAATATAATTTCTACACTTTCGAAAATCAGAGCTATCCTTGTCAACCAAAAACACCTTACTTCATGTAGTACAAGTCTTCTCTAGAGTACAGGACTATCCTCTAGCATGAATCACTGGTATAGAGCCCACATATCGACCAGTCAATATAAAAAAAAAGAGAGAGAGAGAGAGAGAGAGAATGATCTGTGTCGTATTGCTCTTTCAGTCTCCCCCGACGCCAAGCAACTCCTCGATCATGAGTCTGGCTGGCCCCGACGGCCGCTGCCATCCCCTACTACACAGCTCCGTCACCCTCCAGCGGCCATCCACTGTGCCACCGCTGATGCTTACAGAAGATCTTCCCTTCCTCGCCCCCAACTGCACAGGCTGGACCACACATATTGCCACGCCAGCCCGACCGCTGATCCGTCCGGTTCCGGAGATCCCCACGACGCCCCTCGGCCCCACCTGCCCCGTGACGTCGCCCTGCACCGCGGGCCCCACCTGCCATTGTGACGACCCCGATCCAGTTAAATCCGGTCCGTCGATCCGGAGCCCCTCGATCGCAGCGCTGCCCGTGACGTGACCCCACCCTCGGGTCGGTGGGGCCCACCGTCCTGCGGGCGCTCAGAGTCAGTGAAGTGTCACAGGTGTCACAGGCTACAGCCGCGACACCACCACCCCGGCTCCGGCACCGGGTGAGTGGGTCCGTCCGTACTGGGCTTTGACCGCCCATCGTACACGTCGGATCTGATCTGCCTGTCTGGTGGGGCCCGGGGAATTAAGCCTGGGAGTTTAATGCGCCCGTGCCTGTCGACCAAACGGGCGCACAGCACAACACAACAACATCCACGACCGAACGAACGATGCGCTCTAGTTTGCAGGTTCGTCCCCTGTTTCCCGTTGCCACGCTCGACCCGCCCCCGGCTCCCTCCATCCCAACGAACGACTAGTGACGTGCACGGACAAAGAGCACTAATGCGTGCGCATCTAGTTAGTTGAGTGGATACTCCTTAGTCCTTACTCGTACTATAGTCCTAGCTCCGGAATAGTTATTGCTTTAACTTTTTCCTTTCAAAGTTTAACCATTCATTTTATTTGAAAAATTTGTATAAATATGAAAAAGATAAATAATACTTAAATTACTTTTGATAATAAAGCAAGTCACAAATAAAATAAATAATAATTTTAAATTTTTTTAATAAGACAAATGGTCAAATTATATAAACAAAAAACTCAAATGGATAAGTAATATGGGACGGAGGGAGTACATGTTTGTGATACAATGCCCATCGATGCCAGCTGGAGTTGACGAGTAGCAACTAGCCACTAGCGACGCAGAATTGCGAGACGGGCCGGTGTCTGTGGTGCTGCTACATGGAAATGCATGGCCGTCGCCCGTCGAGCCGGCGAGTCTCCGCCAGCTACAGTGATGACTAGCTAGCTGCACGGACAACACGGTGACGCCGCGACGTTGGCAGTGGCAGCGGCAGGGGCCCCGGGGCCCGCGGCGCCGGCCAGCCCTCAAAATGCGCGCGCGCCGCGCGGTTGCGTCCGTACGTGGGAACGGCGCTCGAAGACCCGACCGAGGCTTCCCTTCCCGGGGCGGCTGGCGGCGGCGTACGTGTTAGGGCAAGTTGTACAGTAGTACCACATCCAATTTCATGCATAACATACATTATTAAATTAAGAGGTAACATGTATTAGAGCAAGTTTAATAGTATAGCCCACTATTAGCTCCAAGTCATCTATAACCAATGTAATAGTCAATTTATACAATAGTTGCTTACTATACTATTAATATATAGTCCCACCTGTCATACACACATTACGTCTTGGAGTCCGTGCTGTAACTGGGTATAGATCTGTAGCCCGCTACTTTTCTCTCTCTTCCTTTATCTCATTAAAATATGTCTATAGCTAGCTTATAGCATGCTATTATACCTGCTCTTATAGGTTACCTCTATCACACAGTCCCTAATATCTCTAACACTCTCACGTGTTTATTGAAGTTTGTATAGGGATTCCCCTTGTATGAGAGATGACTATTTCTCTCTCGTCTTTCTTCTCTTCTCCACTTTATCATTTACTCCTATGTAACATTTTGAGGCTTGTGTTTAAATGCTCATAATACTTGCCCTTAATTTCTTGCTTTTACTACGCCGCGTTCCGAGATTTGCCGGCGCCTTTTTTCCTCTGATCTACTCGTAGCTTTTCGCCGCCGGCGAATCTACACACACCCCGCGAGTGCGAACCCTGCGGCGAACAATGTAATCCCTCCGTCTTAAAAAAAATTAAATTTAGAACTGAACGTGATATATTCTAATACAACGAATCTAATATATATATGTCTAAATTTATTGAATTAGTTTTCTAAGAAATGAAATGGAGCATACAGATACGATGCGCGAACGACGTACGTGGAGACGATGGATGGTGCACGTAATCGCGGATAGGCCCAGGACTCAGGAGGCAAACATTACGGGCCCTTTTGATTGTACTCCGAGAGATAATCTTTCCGTCCCGTAAAAACCAATATTAAACGTGACGCATTTTAATACTATGATTCTGGACATTTCAATCCTAGCCAATTCATTATTTTAAACGGGTGGAGTAGTCTAGTGTTTCGTCCAAAATTTAAGTTGTTTGTGTTTCTTTAAATTCTCACCAACTGAATATCATTCGTTGATTTTCTAGCTTCTCTAAGACTATGGGGCTATTTGAGAAACAGAGACATGTTCCAAGTCCCTGTTACATTGGATGTTTGGATACTAATTTAGAGTATTAAATATAGACTAATTACAAAACCCATTCCATAACCTTGGACTAATTCGAGAGGCGAATCTTTTGAGCCTAATTACGTCATGATTTGACAATGTGATGCTACAGTAAACTTTTGATGAGTATGGATTAATTAGGCTTAAAAAAATCCGTCTCGCGGATTAGCTCTCATTTATGAAATTAGTTTTTTATTGGTCTATATTTAATACTTCAAATTATCGTCTAAACATCCGATTTGACAGGGACTAAAAAAATTTTAGCCCCATCTAAACAGCCCCTATGTTTGAAATGTGTTGCTGGGAACTAAAACAGAGTAACCCATTAGCCCATTAGCACATACGTAGTACTCCTCCATAAAAAAAAAACAACCCTGAGGAGGTAGATAGTAGACAACGTGTATATCCACGTACATCCACGAGATTAAAAAAATTTTAGATGGAAAGAGTAATTAATTAAGTATTAGTTTATGTTTTAAAAAATTGATAGGTTTGATTTTTTAAAAACAACTTTTCGTATGGGATATTAAAAAACACGTCGTTTAATAGATATAACCTCCGGAATTACTAATAGGCGGGTGATCGCTCCCCCGTCCGCCCAGCGATCACCCCCTGCCTCTCCCCTATACTCAGATACACTTCTCCCTCCTCTCCCCTTCCTCCTCCCCTTCTTCTCTTCCTACTACAGTACACCACAATTTTTTTTTTTAAAAAAAGTTAGAAAAATTTATGTATAGAAATACTATATATAAAAAATTTGAATCGGCTATGTAAACTTTTGGCTTATAAACTTTAGATCTATAAATTTTAGGTGTATAAACTTTAGATGTATAGAAATACTATATATAGAAAATATTTGCATTCAAATTCAAATTTAAATCGGATATAATTTAAATTCAAATTTGAAACGGGTATATAAACTTTGGGTCTATAAACTTTAGGTGTATAAACTTTAGATGTATAGAAATACTATATATAAAAAATATTTGAATTCAAATTCAAATCAGATATAATTAAAATTCAAATTTAAAACAGGTATGTAAACTTTTTACTTATAAATTTTGGGTCTATAAACTTTAGGTGTATAAACTTTAAATATATAGAAATACGATATATAAAAAATATTTGAATTCAAATTCAAATTTAAATCAGATATGTAAACTTTTAACTTATAAACTTTGGGTCTCTAAACTTTAGATGTGTAAACTTTAGGTGTTCAAACTTTAGGTGCATAAATTTACTAAAATAGAAAAGTAATACGGTGCAAAAAAAAAAAATTAGGTGGAGGGAAAGAGGGGGAGAGGGAATGATCGCTACCCATCTCCCGATGATCGATCGCCCATTAGGAACCCTATAACCTCTGTGGCACGATCGACCAGCTATCGTGTATCGTATCGTATTGAGATTAGGGACGGTGCTTATCCTACCACGGTCCATGGATCGCACTTTACCACTAAACTATACGCCTTCGCGTATTATAAAACTACTTTTACACGTGCGCGGCTAGCTTAGCTAGCCCGCGTGACGAGCCAGGGGGTCTGAAAATGATTGTGCCGTGACTTTGAGGACCCAAATGACGTGCAAAACCCAACCTTGGGTCAACAGCTGAGTTTTTTTGTAACCATTCTAATCTGTCGGGATGTGAATCTCGAGCTGCTCTCTGCGCGGGAAGCGTGGGTCACGTTCACGTAGCCTATAGCCCGGATAAA
Source organism: Oryza meridionalis (assembly GCA_000338895.3). Taxonomy (NCBI): domain Eukaryota; kingdom Viridiplantae; phylum Streptophyta; class Magnoliopsida; order Poales; family Poaceae; genus Oryza; species Oryza meridionalis. The sequence continues at coordinate 33,587,343 of CM002526.2, read as the reverse complement.
GGAAAGGAACACCATAATTCTGTCCTGCGGTGCCAAGGCACTAATATATCTCACAAGCACACGTTCTTTGCCCGGTTCAGGTCATCTCTTGCCACTTTTCCCTCCGATCTCAGCAAAGAATGAAACTACGACGTCGCTTTGCTTTGCATATCCCGATCACTTTGCATAGTCAAGTGAACGCGCGTAACCGTTTTTTCTCCTCCGGGAAAGCTAGCCGCGCACCAAACGAGTTCCGGGGACGGAAGCAAATCCGCCCGCACCGGTCGTAAAGGCTCAGATAGGGTCAAGCCGGCCTTTCACACCGTGCGTGCGCGCGTCGTCGCTGGCCGCGCGCCGCCGGTCGCTAGCTCGATCGATCGACGACGACGCGGACGCGCGCGCTGCCCGGAGCTAGTCACGTCCCTGTCCCCGTGACGCCGGTGTACGCGACAAAAAACCACCGGTCGCGCTCAGGGTTCAGACTCCCGCGCGCGCGCACTTTGCGTACGTCTCGCGCGCCGTGCCGCCGTCGCCCGCGCAAAGTTTCGTGAGGTTGCGGGCGCTTTTCGATAAGATCGCGTCGTCGCGCGGCCGAAAGCTGCAAGCGCCGCCCGGGTGGGCGGGGGGTTGGATTTTTCTTCGGTGGCGGGGCGACGGCGACCGATGCGCACCCGCGAGCGACGTGGACGCGTCGCGTTTTAATGGATCCGCTGTCTTTGTGCGGGGCTGCACGTAGATTTCGACCACTCCTCTCCTGTTGCTCGTGTGTCCGCACTCGCCGACGCTTGGCAGGTAGTAGCAGGCACGTACCACTCCAGCTGGCTACCGCGGTTTAAGGAAAACGTGCCGGATTGTGCGGTTGAAAAGGTAAAAAAAACACGGCCCGATCATCTACTACTGCGCGCTTCTGGTTACAACAATGCGTCTCGGTTTGTCCACACGCAGTTAATTATCAACTGATGATGCTACGGTGCGTGAGTGTAATATACTCCGTATGTGACGGCGTGTTGATTACCCTGAATTTTAGGGTAAATAGGACTAGCTACTCGGATTAGCTGGTATGCGTATTTTTTTCTGTTTATTTTTTTGTTCTCTACTAGATTGTTGGTATGCGTATTCAGTGACGAGTCACTGTCTTGTACTCTCACTGATCAGACTTAGTTATCTTATTCCTATGCACGCATATGATTGATCGGCAATGGTCCGTGGAGGCGTGTACCGTGTATATATGTATATATAGCTGGCGTGGCGTGTACAGTGAAGGCCTCAAATCATGGAGCATAATGTCTAATGTATGGTCCAGTCTATGTCGATTGGAGTCATTGTCGTGCACCGTAGATGATAGTAGATTCATAGTATGGAGACTAATGTATTTCTTAGATTAATGTTTAGATGAAGCATGGTACTTCTAATCTTAAAATATAGTAACAATTTAAACAAAGAGTTCATCTAAATTTGTAGTACTACTTGATTATGTTTAATTTAGTACTATATTAATATATCTCAGAACGGAAGAAGTAATAATGCACTCTCTCCAATCTAAAATATAAGAACATAGGACGAAATGAGATTTCTGTTTAGGTTCATAGTATTAGAAAATGTATGTTTCATTTTGTTATAGGTTTTTATATTTTGGGACGGATGGAGTATTATGCTTGAGTACTGGTATGATGATGATATCATTGTATATGTACGGGTAGGAGCCAATAGCCTGGAACTCCACCCATTCTCTGTCCTCCACGGTAGTTGCATGAGATCAGGATGGCTAGCGACTTCAGATTAAGGGGTATTTTGTTTGGAAGATAATCTAGTTCTAAAAAAAAGGGAGAGAGGAGACAATCTCACTTTTCTACAAAAGTTTATATAATTATATGTGGTTTGTTGGTCACACTTGTAATAAGTTGTGGTAAAATGAGCTTTTTACGAGTGTACTTGATATCTTAAAACGTATAGCATACGATAATTATGGCACGAACTAAACACCAGTGCTAAGCTGGTCAAATCTTAAACATAAACACCAGGGCCAAACATAACAATTGCCTACACAATATCCTGTGGCCCTGACAAATGTTACACAAACCAACAATAATACTGCACTTGTCTAGTTACTGTTAGCACGACAATGATATTGAGCTTAATTAGATGAGATTTTTATGATGAAATTATGCGGCATATGGCTACCGGCAATAGTAAACCGGACTTTCTTTCAGGCAGCAGCCCATGAAGAACATGAGAGTTTGAAGTCCTGTAGACCACTGTGAACTGTGGCTGATACCATGTGGGCTTCACGGCCGCAACCAGTATTGATTCTGACTGGAATAAGTTCACTTTCCATCCCTGAATTTTATGTCGAGTTTGTATGACATCCCTAATCTCTAATATCAGAAATCTTTACTCCTCATGTAATTAAAACCATGCAAACCTACTTCTCTCCCGCCTCACCCTGTCGGCTGGCCTACCAGACGAGAAAAAGTGAGAGAGAGAATGGGAGAGAGAGGGGGTGATGATGGCATCCTGATTCTTGATATATGGGCCCCACGTGGGTCCCACACTGACTCAGCCACCATGTCGAATAAAACCAGGGTCAAAACCATTAAAGGACCTAAAGTGGATGTTTTTTAAGTCGAGGGATGACATGTATCTGGTTTTGTGGTTGGGGGACTATCGACGGGTGGTACCGCGACTAAGGTATATAGATGATATGGGGATCGTCGGTAACAGGGTATATTTGAGATTGAGGTAAAAGAGATGGAGACAGAGATTTTTATACAAGTTCGGGCCCCTTATTTGACAGGTAATAGCCAAGTGATGGAGACAGGGATTTTTATACAGGTTCAGGCTCCTTATTTGACAGGTAATAGTCGTACATCATGTTAGCCGAAGCCGGTGTTCTCTTTATCCATCTAGATCACACAAGTACAGGCTTCCGTAGGCACTGCATGGGGTATATCTAGACTAATCTCTAATGTCGATATTTGGCGGCGTGTGTCTTGTTGGTCTTGTGGCTTGTCCCCTCTCTTCCTAGGGTGGCTTGTATTTATAACCATAAGTGTCCCTTTGTCCAAGTAAAATTAGGGATACCAATATGGATACAATCCGAGTAGTCCTTTCGTTTATATATAAGACTCTTATTGTCATTCCCAGAACTCCTTTTATATACGAGGTACGATCCCGTATTAAGACTTGGTAAATGGTGGGTCCCGCCGAGTTTAACCGATTACTGTTGGGTATGACAGTGACGATTTTGTAACTCGATGACAAGTTGAGGGACTTTCGGTGTACTTTTTCCTATATATATGGAGCCTCGGAGAAGTCCCATAACCCTACCGTGCGCCGCCGCTCGTTGTACTTTGCCAACCGAAAGTCGTCCGTGGGCGCTGCTCCACCTCATCACACGACGATGCTTGATATCAACCTCTTCCGCACCGGCCGTTGCGGTAAGAAAGAGGGCGGCAATCCGGACGCCGTCCGCGAGTCGCAACGCAGTCGCTTTGCTTCCGTCGATATTGTCGACGAGGTCATCTACCTAGTCGAGCTGTGGCGCAGTTGCAAGTTCTCTTCTTCGTTGGCCCTTCAAGATCTTCGGCGTACATCTATCTGACTTTCCATGCAGTGCAGTTCGATCTGGATAATATCCGAAAGGCAAAATTTGATACAGTACACTCAAAAATCATGTAATTAGCTGAGAGACACCGTAAAAATATGACACTACTTATAGACACTATAAAAGTTGTGCAATTGGCCGTAGGACACCGGACGTATTATTTTATCATTTCCAGACTAAAAGTGGTGAGTTTTTTTTTTCAAAATGACCGGAGTGCCCCTGCGCCTCACCAACTATCTCAGACTTGGGTCCCCAGTCGAACCAAACCCGGTCGGATTCGTCACCTGGTGTTGGCGGGCAGATGAGCACCCTGGGCACAACATCAGCGAGGTGAGCGGAGCTCCACATGTAAGCTCCTCTCTCCCTCTCTCTTTCTAGACGGGGCAGCAGAGCAGTGACTCGTCGTGCCGGCCCTGGCCCCTGCACACGACCATGCAACGTCGTCCCAGCCAAGGCGTCGCACCGGCCCGTGCCTCGCCGTGCCGGCGCCAGCGCTCTCCCTCTTCCTCAAGCTTGCTTGAAGAAATAGCAGAGAGAGATAGAGAAAGAATGAGGGAGAGAAAATAAAAGAGGAGAAATTCCCTTTCCACAATCATTAGAGAACTGAGTTGAATCAAACACTGCAATAGTGCAATTCCTTCAAATCCACCACAAATTCAGAGAGGAATTAAATCACAAACTCAACCAAAGAAACAAACAAACCAATTGTTAAATCACTAGCAAAGCTAGGCACAACCATGGAGATGCCCACGACAAGGTTAGCACTAGTAGTTCTTGTCGGCAGTGGCAAGCTTGCACTTGACCTTCTGGAACACCACCACCGGCGGCGCAAGCTGCAGCTTGAGCGGGCACGTCGCGGGAGCTTGCACTCGGTGTAGTGCGCCTGGTACCTGACCTCGCCGGAGACTGTCACCTCCACCTTGAACTCCCCTGTCGCGCTCTGGCGTCACCTCCGCCACGTCGTGCCGGCCCCAACCCCTGCGCACGACTGTGTAGCGTCGCCCCAGCCGAGGCGCCGCACCGGCCCACGCCTCGCCACGCCGTTGCCGGAGCTCTACTGTCCCTCGGGCTCGCTTGAAGGAGCGGAGAGAGAAAGAGAGAGAATGAGGGAGAGAAAAGAATAAGGAAGAATTAAAAAATTAGAAGGGTATAACCGTACTTACACAGCTGTTTCTCTCTTCAATTCGTCCGGATATAGTAAAATAATCCGGTGAGTGTCCAGCAGCTAATTACCAGTTTTTTGCGGTGCCCTATAGCAAATACCCGCTATTACGGTGTCTTCTAGTTAATTACAAGTTTTTTGGATGTCCTATAGCAAATTTTGCCTATCCGAAAGAAGCTCAACGCCACTAGCCAAAATACGGGCAAGCTGAAGATGGTACGTTCACTAGTGTCTCCCGAAGATTTATATGTATAGATCAATCGACTAAATTAATCTTCCAATTTTACACTCGACGCACGGTCATACGCACTTAGAGCATCTATAAAAGACTAGCCAAATGGCTCTCCAAGTTAAAATTTAACTAAGTCAGACAAAAAATCTACTCCAACAGACTAGCCAAATGACTCTCCAAGCCATCCGGCTGGCTAAATTCCTCACCTCACTAGCCAAAGTTGGCTTGCCATCCGGTGTGGGTTCCACCCCTCCTGTCTCCTCTCTCTCCCCCTTTCCCCATCCCGTCCGTCCGCCGCTCCCTCCCTACCCGCCGCGAAATCCGCCCAGCTACTGTCGTCCATGGCCGCCGCCGCCGAATTTCCGTCTTACGTCTCCGTGCCGCCGTCCGACCTGCACCGCTACCTCGGCAAGCTGCTCACCAGCGGGGACGGCACGGACGTCACTCTCGAGGCCGGCGGCGAGACGTACAAGGCGCACAGGTCCGTGCTCGCCGCCCGCTCGTCCGTGCTCAAGGCGGAGCTCCTCGGCCCGATGGCGCAGCCGCGGAGCACCACCGCCGCCACGCCAACGCGCATCAACGACATCGAGGCGCCGGTGTTCAGGGCGATGCTGCACTTCATATACACCGACCACCTGAGCTCGACCATGGCGACCGACGGCTTCGAGCATCTCACCACAAGCTGCCCTGCCATTCTCAAGGAGCTCATGTCCAAGCTTGTTGTTCTCTGAACACTGAATATTCAGCAGAAGCATATTAAGTAGGATGGTGTCAATTCAGAGCTAGTGTGCGATTCTACTCTGGAGTGTCAAATAGCTAGACCTATGTATAATTATCGTCATCTGGTTCGATCTGGTGCTAATCCCGTGTATAATCATTATCTGTCATCTAGGCTAGTTTAGATGGTGTGATGCATCATGGTCGTCCTCACAGCGCCACCGTCGTCGTCCTCACAGCGCCGCCGTCATCGCCTTCCCTCACCGTCGCCGTCGACTCGCACGGGAGAAAGAGGAAGAAGGGGAGAGGAGGAAGAAGCAGTGATTGACATGTAGGGAACCGGTGTCATAGAATTAAAATAGGGTGGATAAAATAGGGTGGATAGATGGAGAGGCTGTTAGAGTAAATAATTAATTTGGCTAGTCAAATCAGATGAAGAGTTGGCTATATGAATGTTTAGAGATTTCGATTTAGAGAGGCTGTTGAAGATGCTCTTAGAGCATCTCTAAGATGCTGCTCTCCAATAGACTCTCTAAGTTAAAATTTGATGATTTTAGCAAAAAATTTCACTCCACCAGCCTATCTACTAGAATAGCTAAGCTAAGCCAAATGACTAGCCAAACTTCTCTCAATGGCCAAATTTGGCTACTCCAAATTGCCTGGCTATTCGTGGGCCCACGTTGGATATGCTTCTCTCTCACCTCGTAGTGTACTACCTGCGGACCTGCCCGAGCTGGCTCCCATGCCATCTGTGCAGCTATCGCCGGCGATGGCTGCACGACGAAGCAGAGATGGAGAAGGCGAAGCAAATGCAGGCCTCTGCTGCTGGAAGACCACGAGAGGAAGGAGGCGACGGCGGCGGCCGTGTGCGAGGGGTTCGGCGGCGGCAGCGATCGTGTGCGAGGAGAGCGGCGGCGGCGGCGATCGTGTGCGAGGGGAGTGGCGGCGGTGGCCGTGTGCGACTGCCGCCACCATCCGCTCCGGCAACGAGCGACGACGACGACGCGCGGAGGAAGCCCGCGGCAACGAACCTCCTTCCTGAGCTGGCCGTCGGACGGCGGTGGCGGCGGCGAGGTGCACACGGGGACGCGGATTGCCACGGGGAGCGCGAAGGGGCCCGGGACCACCGTCGCCGCCGGGGTGGCGCTCCAGGGAAGACGAGCGCAAGGGCTGGTAGGCGGAGGCGGTGCGGCCGCAGCGGCGGAGCCATCTGCGGACGCTGTCGACGACCCCTCCCCCGACCATGGTGCTGCTCCGGCGACGCCAAGCGATATTGCCGAGGCGGCAGCGGCTGCTCGTCCCGCGGGGTTTTGTACACCCATCCGCTCCCGGCTCTGCTGGCCCCGCCTCGCGTGCCCGCCGTCCGTCGTCGCCTCGCGTGCCCACGCCACAAGAATCGCCGTCGCCTCGCGCACCCGCCGTCCACCGTCGCCGCATCAGAGGACAAATCATCACTAGCTCAGTTAAATTCATCCGTGCCTCACTGTTAATTAGCTCATCATCTAGCTACAAATCGATCGAGCTCAGGCTTAATTCCTACTCCCTCCGTTTCGAGTTATTCGACGCCGTTAACTTTTTTAAATATTTTTTACCGTCCATCCTATTTAAAAAATTTAAAAAATTTAAGTAATTATTAATTCTACATATAATTTTACATATTTCACAAAATTTTTTAAATAATACGAACGGACAAACATATACTTTAAAAATCAATGGGGCCAACATTTTAAAAGGGAGCGAGTATTATTTTGCTAGCTCGCTCGATCGATCGATCTGTTGGGTGATTCTTCGATCGCCGGAGCTTGGAATCAATCGAGAGATCTATCAGAGTGTACGTACGTGAGAGAGCTAGCAGGAGATCGTCGGCGATGGCAGCGGCGGCAGCGAAGGGTGGCAGCGGGCTGCCGCTGGCGTCGCTGAACCACATCAGCATCGTGTGCACATCATCTCGCCTCCTCCGACTCCCTCGCCTCGTCCGCCGCCCTTGGAGAGGTCGATGAAGGTGGACCCCGTGTCGGACGAGCAGCAGGACGCGGCGTCATCCGCGGCCACTGCGGATGACGACGACGGGCAGGAGGCGGCCCGCGCGGGCGTCGGCAAGCACGGGTACCCTCTCCGCGAAGAAGGCTCGGGGATGCCCCAACAGGAGAAGAAGAAGAGGGGGAGAAAGAAGAGAAAGAAGAGGAAGAAGAAGGCAGTAGAGGCTGACAAATGGGGTCTCAATGTCATAGACTCAAAATAGAGATGATAGATGGAGAATTTGTTGGAGTGAGCAACGATATTGACTAGCCAAATCAGATGGATAGCTGGCTATATAAATATTTAGAGAGTTCGATTCAGAGAGACTGTTGGAGATGCTATTAGTTACTACGGTTACTTGTTATTGTGATGTGTGCTTTTGTTTCTCTGCAGGTCATCGTCAGGATGAACAGAAACTCAATGCGAACAAGGAATTACAGAAAGACATCGAGGAAAAGTTGGCTGCCAATGCTGAGGTAAGATGGAAATCTGATCTGGTTGTCGTCCTCATCATGATTTCTCTTTATGCATGTTTATTTCCATCGTGACAAATTTTTCAAATCCTGCAACCTATTCTGGAACATTGGTAATCCAACAATTCAGATTAATCTCTGCTCTCACCCCTCTCCTTTATTGGTTTTGTCACATGGAGCAATTAACTCACTCACTCACCATTCAGAGTAAAAGTTAAGGAGCTGATGGAATCCACCAATCAGATAAAGGAGAGGTTGGCTGCCACAGAAGCTGAGGTGCGGCGCATCAAGATCATGCTTGACACCAAGCTTATGGCTATTGGCAATATTGTGCATGAATCTGTGCCCATCAGTGACAATGAGGTGCGCTAGAATTCTGGAGGTCTAGATAAATAGGTCAATCTAGTTCTAGCAAGAGAAACAATTTATTACTCCCTCGGTCCCTCCATCCAAAAGTCTAAGGCCCAGTTTGAAAGATTAGCCCAGGGCTAATTTTGAGGGCTAATGTTTAGTTATGAATTGGTAGGCTAAACATTAATCTAGGGTGGTATGTTTGGATCCATAGGCTAATTCAAGACTAAAAGGTGGAGAGAGAGTAGAAAGAGAGGAGAGAGAGAGAGCTGTTTTTTTGATGGTCTCCATACAAAATTAGCACCATTAGCACCCTTTGGAGGGGCTAATGTTTTGAGGAGGGCTAATTCACATTAGCTCAAAATTAGCCCACCTGTTTGGATCCTTGAGGGCTAACTCGAGGCTAAAAGGTGAGGGCTAAACATTAGCCCATGGAACCAAACAGGGCCTAAGACCAATTTCTTTTTTTTATCAAAACCAAGGAGCAATTAACTCACTCACCATGTGACAAAACCAATAAACATGCAACCAATAAGTACTAAAATGACTTTTTGAGTTCCGATCAACAATTTAATGTAGCATATAGTGACTACAAATAAGACTTAGATTTTTAGAAAAACCAAATAATGAAATAGGTCTTAAATTTTTTGATGGAGGGAGTATTATTAATTTAAAAGGTGAATCTCGGAGTCATAAAACTTTTTGCTTCACTGCCATCCCTGTTAGCTTGGCTTGTGGGGCCTGTCTTTCATGATTCGATACTAGAAATTCAGAGATGTCCCTTCTAGCTGGTTCCTAGAAATTCATTCTGCTTAGCTGATATCAATAGGTGGTTGGATTTATTAAGTTACTTGTTACAGGAAAATAATGTTGTTTTAAGGACATGGGGAGAAAGGAGAATGGAGAGAAACTTGAAGAATCATGTGGATCTTTGCGTCAAGCTTGACATTGTGGCTTTTGAGGAAGGTACATGCTCACAACTTCCCTCTTCCTCAAGTTCTTTCTAGCTTTCAACATTGTTTATTCTGACTTGAATCTAGTGTGGCTGCCTGTGATGGTATTGCCCTTGTGTTGCAATGTTTATTTGTGTCTTAGAACGAGGAACCACTCATCAACTCATACTGATATAGAAGAATTTTTAATTTTGTTCTGGGGCTTCTGTTTATTTACTGAGGCTATCCATATGTCATTATACATGTCGAGAATTTATTTTCATGTCTTGCTTAAGAAAACGAACAGATTTTGGCTGCCAAATTGCCAATGTTATGTTAGGGAAATGTTCTTTCAGTGTTTTGTGATTTAGGATTTAGGATGATTCCACCAATTTTTTAGTACACTTGTCACCTATGTTATCTCTTAGGGCTATTGAGTTGCAATCAACATTTTCAATATAATTCGATGGCTTTTACAAAAAAAAACTGATTGCATGACTGGAACTTTCTGTTCATTGGTGACATTTTCAAACAATTCAGTTAAGCATTTGTTGCACTTATATATTTTTTATCTTGGCACAGAACGGTTTCTGTCAAGTTAGCTCTGTTTCCTATCTCCTATATTTCTTTTATTTTTACCAGGGAGTCATGCAATAGTTACTACTGCCAGTGGCTGATGGTAACTGAAATCTCAAACTGAACTGATCCTCTTATAATCAGGCTTTTTTAGCCCCACTTAGGATCAAATGCTTTCAGAAATTTAGGTTGCGTCATGTATAAGCTATACCGTAGTTAAGCATAGCGGTTCTCGCATTGTTGATTCCTCTCCAAATCACTCTATTTGTTTTTTTTATTTACTTATGCTTTTTCATATCATAACTAATTTGTTCCAGATTACTGATTGGCCTTTTACTCTTAACTGCACCAAATATTCTAGTCATCTGTCAAGTACACGCTATTTTTTTGGTTTGCTGCACACTAATTGCAACTAGGAAGCCAATTGGATTGGGGCAAACTGTCAAGGTTTATTTGTGCATGGTCAATTTCCCACTAGCACATGGAGTTCTGGAAAAAAATATCAGGATAGAACCTCTATTTATCTCTTCCGTATTCACAATCTGAACTAATTTTTTATGAGATCTGTCAATCAAGTCGAATGATTGTGAAATGCTTTCGTTAGAGTAAATTTTGTATTATAGTAACTGTGGCACCAGTTCTTTTTGTTTCCTGTCGTTGATGCTAATTTTTAGCATACGGAGTTTTACTCCGTGATTCTCGTTGAGGATTTTTAAATCACTCGTCACAATTGAAATTCGACCGGCTAACACATCATGGCTAATACAATTTCATCTGTTTTTTTGTCAATCATTCAATCCTTGTCATTACCATATAAAATCACAATCTGTGGAATGCATAATTGTGCACTGACTCAGCTGTTCTTAATCTTCAAAAAAAAAGAAAAACTAGTACTGATGTTCTTGCTATCTAAGCGGCCCCCACCGGTACTCTGGAAGAAAAGTACAAGCACAGAAAAGATGTGATAATGCATTCAGTTCGCATTGCACCAAAAGCATATCACCGGCTGTTTCCAACCATAGATGCACATGCTGATGATCAGAACATGATCCTTGTACACAATTTGGTGCCACTAACCAAAGGATCCCTAGGATAATGTTGTCTTTATGGTTTGTAATTCCAAAATGAAGGCTGGAGATTTGAGTTTCCTTTGTCACTGTTGCCATCATAAACGGGTGACAAATCATGTGTTTGTTTTTCGACTCGAAATTTGAAGTACTCTGATTGCAATATCAAGTTTGCCTTTTTAATGTAATGCATAGTCATGGGTAGTCTATATGCATGTATGAAGAGGGCAACTTCATTTGTTTTTGACATAGCCGAATCTGTTACCTTCAACTTTTGCAGGAGTTGATGTGGCCGGTGGAAGGGGTTACTTTTTGAAGGGTTATGGTGTCCTCCTGAACCAGGCATTGATAAATTTTGGCCTAGCTTTCCTGCAAAATCGTGGCTTTAACCTACTGCACACTCCCTTTTTCATGAGAAAGGAAACAATGAGTAAATGTGCCCAATTAGCCCAATTCGATGAGGAGCTATACAAAGTAAGGCTGCTGATCCGTTCCTCCCTTTCATATATCATGCATCTGTCTAGTTTCATGATTTGTGTTTTCACTTCTGTTTCTGTGGGAAAGCCATGTTCCTGTTAGAATGTGTTTTTTTGCAGCTGCTGATGCGCTTTGGCTGCAGCAGTCTGCAACTACACCCAGCCAGCACTGTTGAATGGGACCTTTTTTGCTGTTCAACAGAACTTGTGTGTCTTCAAATTCTAATTTTTAGCTACCTGCCTGCTGCAGCCCAGCCAGCACTGTTGAATGGGACCTTGTTTGCTGTTCAACAGAACTTATGAGTGTTCAAAATCTAAATTTATGTTGGAAAAATTTATCTAATTTCTGTACTGGTTGGTTTCCAATATTTTGCAACATCATTACTTAGGTTGGCTGTAGTTCCAAAAAAAGGATAGATAACTACAGTATGAAAATGAACACTTCTCATGACTATCTGGAATGCGATTCATATTTTAATTGTGTTCTGTGAGAAAAAGAATATATGCTATTACAAAGTAAATGACCATGAGAAGAATTTTCCAGGTAACAGGTGATGGGGAAGAAAAGTATCTTATAGCCACATCTGAACAACCGATGTGTGCTTATCATCTAGGCAATCGAATTCATCCAGATGAATTGCCAATTAGGTGGGTCACCCCTCAAGTTAGTATGTCCTCAATTTATGTCCACCATTACATTGATGGAAAATAGTTTTTCCTCGTTCAGATATGTTGGTTACTCCACTGTTTCCGAAAAGAAGCTGGTTCACATGGAAGGGACACAGCTGGGATCTTCAGAGTGCACCAGTTTGAAAAGATTGAGCAATTCTGTATTACAAGCCCAAATGGCAACGATTCCTGGGAAATGTTTGAAGAGATGATTAAAAATTCAGAAGATTTCTACAAGGAGGTGGGCATAATTGCTTTGTGAACATCTGTATTGACAACTTGAATTATCTTTGCTGACTTTTAAAGTCTGTCTTGCAGATTGGTCTGGCATACCAGGTTGTTTCTATAGTATCTGGTGCTCTTAATGATGCTGCTTCTAAAAAGTACGATTTAGAAGCTTGGTTCCCGGCATCAAACACCTACAGAGAACTTGTGTCCTGTTCAAATTGTATAGACTATCAAGCAAGAAGGCTTGGGATCGCCTATGGCCAGAAGGTGGTTTCATCTCATTACTCCTTGCTTTTTTTTTTTCCTTGCTTATCACCAGTGTAGTTCAAATTGCCTGACCAGTTACTACCATTTCTCCCAACTGATGCTTGTAGCTTGATGAGCAGTCAAATAATAAATTTGTTCATATGTTGAACTCCACTTTGCCACTGAGAGGACGCTCTGCTGTATTCTGGAGAACTATCAAAAGGAGGGGGGTGTTGAAGTGCCAAAAGTGCTGCGAGCATACATGGGAGGAATTGAGTTCCTTCCTTTCAAGCAACCTATGGATGGCAAACAAGCTGCTGATAAATTAAAGTCTGGATCAAAGGTGGCGTCTGCTTCTGGATCAAAGGTGTTGTTTGCCTCTGCCTTTTTTTTTTGGTTTTTGTAAGAAAACGTTAATTATTAATCTTACCATTCTGAATTATGTATTTCAGGTGCCTGAAATATAAGTAGCATGTTTTCAGGCAACGATCTTCACCGTTGGCTCATGGGCATGCAAAGCCGATTTAGCTTGATGGAGGAAAATGGTTGGAAACGATACTAGAACACATCTGACCATTATTAGGAAGAAAAGTATGCTACCTGAGATTGAGCTGAATCCTCATATATAATGTATTAATCAGTATATCTACTACCGACCAAGGTTGTCAGGACTCAGGATCGGGATCCTAGATAGTATTGTTTTGCTCAAAGTAGTATCGTATCATAGGATCGTAGCGTAGTACCGGAATACTATGATATTTTCTTTTTTTAAGTTTAATTAATATTTATATTAATTACATATAGCTATTCTATATAAAAAAATGTAGTAATAATATATGTCATGCAAATAGAGACATTTATCAAGAGAAACTATATTGTTTTGATATATTTAACTAACTAGCAAAAATGTCTGTGCGTTGCAACGGGTGAAAAATTATAATGATAATATATGCTTTTCACGCATAACCATGTCAATTACAATGTTTGTATGGATCGTTTGTAGCTAAAACAGTCAGAAAATTAGAACATCTTCAATGTAATGGCCCAACCTTACCGATGCTTGTTTTACCTAAAATAATTAGATTATTCATATGGCAGCATGCATATAATCTAAAATACTCTTTTAGTCTCATTCTTGTAACCAATTATAGAATCAATCAAATACTGCACTGCATCGCATGGTCAAATCTACACAAAATAGAGTCACTGTGCACTTTTCTCTAAATACTAACAATTAAAAATAATTAGACTATTTTTTCATGTGCGGTTTTTTCAAACCATTTTTTTTAGAAATGGCGTGTTTTTTCTTACAGTTTTTTTATGAACAGTGTTTTTTCCCGGTGCGTTTTTCTTTATTTTCTACGGACGATGGAAATATTTTTTCCTCGCGTGTTTTTTTATTTTTTAGGGCGACAAAAACCTTTTTTCGTGCTTTTTTCTGACAATTTTTTCTCGCGCGTTTTTTTGCTTTTTTTCACGCGTTTTTTAAAACCGTTTTTATTTTCTCGCGTATTTTTTTCTTTTTAGTTGTACAATGAAAACTTCTGTTTTAAATAGTTAGATTAGATTTGATTAAAGATAGAGAAAAGATATATACGATCTCGCTTTTTTTATTTTTTAAACCGTTTTTCGCCACTTTTTAAAGATGTTTTCGGATTTTTTTTTTATTTTTCAGATTTTTTTTGTTTTTTTGTCTTTTATTGGAATAAGAATTTTTTCCCCTTTTTAAGGATAATCGGTTATACAGTTTTTTTTTTCGCGTTTACAGGGGAGTCGGATCTACGGTGTTATTTTGGTTTTTTCGCTAGGAATCAGACCTTTCCTTTTTAGTATTTTCGCTATTTTTTCTCTGTTTTTTTTGTTTTCCCCTGTTTTTAAGGGGAATCGGATCTACATTTTTTTTTCTCCACTTCTTCTAGAATCGGACTTTTTATCGGATCTACAATATTTTTTTATTTTTTGCCAATTTTTTTTGGGAATCGGATTTTTTAGGGGGTATTTTGTTTTGCCACTTCTGGAATCGGACCTTTTATTTTAGATTTTTTTTTTACTTTTTTTTTAAATTTTGACGGACGAAGTTAACGTTTCGTATTTTTTAAGTAGTAGAGATAGAGATTTATATAAACTTGAGCATATTTATTTACAGTACGGTTCCAGAGATCCCCACCAGGCCACCATGAACCCTCGGCCCCACTTGCCCGTGAGGTCATCGTAGGATCGAGATGTCGACTAGAGAAGGGTGAATAGGCGATTTAAAAATAAATGTCAGGGACAAGTCTAACTAAGTTATATTTTGCAATCCTAGAGTGAAAGTGGCTCAAGTATGCCAGTAGGAAAGTAAATCACACATGCAAATTAAGTTTTGCAATCCTAGGGTGAAAGTGGCTCAAGTATGTGTATGTCTCTATGAAATGTAAATTGCACAAATATAAATGCACAAAGTAAATGAGACAAGAGACAAGGAATTTTTCACCGAGATTCAGAAACTCGCCGGTTTCCTACTCCCCGTTGAGGCGAGCCCAACTCCACCGCTCAACCACGAAGCCACCGCACGCCCCCTTCGTCAAGGGGCCCACGGAGAGGACTACCCAAGCCTCGATCACTCGGGGTAGTTCTTCCTTCACTCTGAAGGTGGTGAACTCCAAACCACTCACAACCGGCACCGGGCCTCCTCCACAATCTTCTCGGAGAGGTCACCGAGCAACTCCTCCACAAGCCGTCTAGGAGGCGGTAACATCCAAGAGTAACAAGCAATGACGCGGCTCGGAGATGATCAAGTGCCACACTAGCTCTATAATGAAGCAATGCACTTGACACTTGGCTAAATCAACCCTCAAACACACTAAGTGAATGAACACCAAGCTCAAATGAGTGTGGGAGAGGTGACAGGGGTGTATGCAATTGAAGTGGGTGCCAAGAGATTCCCCTTGCTGCTGGTGGGGGAGTATTTATACTCCCGCCCACCAAAACTAGCCGTTGGGGGCGAAATCCCCCAACTTTGTGTACTTCCGGTCTGACCGGAGGTGTGTGGCCAGTCAAACCGTGCTACTCTACAACGGCTAGTTTTCTAGCCGTTCAGCCCTGACATTGGGCCCCATTGGTCCGGCCGGTCAGACCGCAGTGGGATGGCCGGTCAGACATGCCTCGGCTCGGTCTGACCGACCACGGCTCTGGCGGCGCTGGATCGGCCAACCCAGAACACACCACCCAGGGCATATGGTCGGCCGGTTAGACCGGCCAACACCTGCCGGTCAGACCGGCTCTAAGGCAGTGGTAAGACCGGCCATGACACTGTGGTCAGACCGGCTACACCTGCCGGTCAGACCGGCTCTAAGGCAGCGGTAAGACCGGCCATGACGCTGTGGTCAGACCGGCTACACCGGCCGGTCAGACCGGCCCTGGTCACCTAGACCAGTGACAACAAGAGATAGCAATGAAATTTGAGTCTAAATGCAAATGACATAATGCGACAATTTAAATCATCTCTTTGCTAGGTCATTACCCCTCTTAATAGTATGGCGAAACTACAAATAAACTAGCAAATTTGATCGCCCAACACCTCATCAATTTAGAATTAAAACAATAGTTTACCGTCTTTTTCTCTTCGCTTTGCGCCATCAAATTTTAATCCATCGGTAGTCATCCATGCGCACACATAATGTGGACCTAACTTAAAATGTATAGCTCAATATAATGTATAGCTCAATATAATAGTTAGTCTATAATTAGCGCTTGTCATTAATTACTAAAATTAACAACCGGGCCTAGATGCTTCAGTCGTGTTGCACCATGAGGCCCACTTGCCATTGTGATCACGCCGATCCAGTTAATCCGGTCCGTCAATCCGGAGCCCCTATATCACAGCGCTGCCCGTGACGGTGACCCTACCCCTCGGGTTTGTGGGGCTCACCGTCCGCGCGCTCAGAGTCAGTGAGGTGTCACAGGCTACAGCCGCGACACTGAAAAGAGTACGTAATGGCATATTTCCAATATTTGTAAAATTACAATGTATAATCTTCTTTTCTATTTATTATTTTTTCCCTAATAATTCACCAACTCATTTTACTCATCTCTCATCTTTACACTCTTACTTTCTTACGTCTTACAAATCCAACAGCTTTTACTTATCTACCCTCTAATCTAACGGCCCAAATTCTCCCCTCACTCGCCCCGCACCCACTCCACCACCTTCCTCGCACGGCCGCGCGACACCCGACCCCCTCGATCGCCGAGAAGGATAATACGCGAACGTTCGTGCGTTGCTCATCGCGCGAATGGGAAAATACGTGGTTGGGAGCTTTGGACACGTGTGTGTAGCCAATTCGGGAATTGTTGCGGCACGCTGCTCCAACTACATGGGCCTCACGGGTTCATGGCCCACCTGGATATTTTGTGCTTCTTTGGGATGCAAATTTATTTTAAACTCATTTGTAAAAAGTTTCTATTACCTAATGATTGTTAGGTAGAACATTTCTATGCGTAGATTTTATCTGTATAAAGTTTAAGTGTATAAAGTATCTATGTATAAAGTTATGTGTATAAAATATCTACGTATAAATTTTATTTGTATAAAGTATATACGTATAAAGTTCACGTGAATATACGTTGAATGTTTCTACGTGTAAACTTTCTATGCATAAAGTTATATCCGTATAAAGTTTATATGTTTAATTTTTTCCCACCCTTACTTACCACATCTCAGGAGAGATGGAGCTAGAGCTAGAGCTGTACCAAACAGGCTCTTATTCCAGCATCATGCTCTATGTCATACATGCCACTATCGTTGTATTCGTCTCTGGATTGAGATTCATCATGCTCTATGTCATACATGGCCCTCAGTCCTAGGTTTTGGGGATTTGGTTAGCCGGTTAGGGGAGGGGAAATGGGCTGAGTTAGTGAGTTGTGGTCCAAAGTGACAAAGTGAGTGTGGGTTGAGAGCCTGAGAGAGAGGAAAGGGGAGGGAAGTGGAAAATTTGGGGCCAATAGAGGAGGAAGGGTGAAATAAGGCCCAAGATGAGTAGTTTAAGCCTTTTTCTTTATTTTTTAATACAGTAGAAAAAATACCCGTGAGTTGCAACTGATGAAGACTATTTTAATCTTATTGTTATACGGTTTAGCTAGGGTTATATTCACTGTGAGAATTTGCTTGGATATTTTTTTTAAAAAAAATCATGAGTTGTAATTAGGAGTTTAATCGTCATAAGTTAGCATGTGAGTTTTTTTAAAAAAACAATTCTTATACGACTCCTTCTGTATTTTCAAAAGCGAACGAACTAAAAAACCGACTCAAACATAGATCAATATTTCTATAAGCAAACAAACTTAAAAACTGATTAAACATGGACGAGTACAAAAATACCGGTAAAAACATCTTTAATTATGACGGAAACGTTTTGTTCTTTTTGGGTTTTTGGAAAGTTTTTTTGTTTATTTTTTATTACTAGAAAAAA
The DNA here is from genome assembly GCA_000338895.3 of Oryza meridionalis. NCBI lineage: Eukaryota > Viridiplantae > Streptophyta > Magnoliopsida > Poales > Poaceae > Oryza > Oryza meridionalis. Next base: position 33,569,162 of record CM002526.2, on the reverse strand, counting down.
TACCCGTGCGTTGCAACGGGTGTAGTTAAGATGAAATTCACTATAGAATTTCGCTTGGATATATATTTTTTTACAAAATCATGAGCTGCAGTTAGGAGTCCGATCGTCTCAAGTTAGCATACGAGGTTTTTTAAACAGATTTCATATATGATTCCTTCTATATTACCAAAAGTGAACAATCTTAAAAACCGATTCAAATACGGATATGCATTTCCAAAAGCAAACGAACTTAAAAACCGATTCATACACGAATGACGTACCAAAATACCGGCAAAAACATCTTCAATTTTTATAATAGTAGAGATTTTTCTTTTTTTCGCCTTTTTATTTTTTTGGATGGACTTTTTTCGGTCTTTTTTTCTGGACTGCCTTTTTTGTTTTTTTTCGCCTTCCTTTACGTATTTTTGGGTTTTTTTTCTTTTTAATCGTTGCATACAAATCGGATTTTTTTTGGCTTTTTTAAATTTTTTGACGAACGACCTTTTTGCTTGTTATAGGGGAATCGGACTTTTCTTTTGGCAGATTTTTTTTTAGCTCTGTTTTCTTTTTTTTTTACGGACGGTTTTCCACCCCTTTTTACTGGGAATCGGAATCGAATTTTTTTGGTTTTTTAATTACGGGCGGCAGAAGTTTTGTTCAATTAGTTCGCGCGGACGGAAATATAGATTTAAAACTGATTTAAACATGGACGACGTACAAAAATATCTTTAATTTTTATAATTTTTATAATAGTATATATAGAGATATATAAAATATAGAGTATATATACTTATTTTTTTTCCAAAAATTTTAGACATGCATTTGAATACCCTTGAATATATAGTGGGCGTGCCCCTGCTCATCCTCGCGTCGCGCCGCCTCCTTGAGGCCAAGACGCGTCGTCACTCCGCCTTGAGGACGACGAGCCGTAGTTCTGCCTTGAGGCCGCGTCGCCCCGCTCCATCTCGAGGCAGCGCCCCCCTGCCGCTCCCCACCGCCACTCGGCCCTCGGGCGACCACCGCCGCCGCCTGCAGACGAAGAGAAAGTGGAGAGAGAGAAGGGAGAAAGGGGGAGGAAGAAGGGAGGGAGAGAGGATGGCATATGGGTTCCACATGTCAGTGGGCCCACTTTTTTAATGTGTGAGTGATAAATGGGCCCCATATGTATATATATATATTTAAATTTTAATTACATATAAGCACCACATCAATGCCACGTTTGATGAAGACCGGGTCAATACCGCCACGTAGACGCCACATCAGCGAAACTGCTATCCAAAACCGTTGAGAGAGTCAAATTACACTTGTTTAAATAGTTATGGGTCGATATATCCGGTTTTGCGGTTCAAGGATACGAATCAGATTCGGTCACTAGTTAAGAGATTTAAAGTGGTCGTAGTCTTTATTATTATTATTATCTTTTTTCATAACAGTGCTGAACTTCCACGGAAAAGTACGACGGTTTTTCTGGAAAAAGTACACCGAAGATCCCTCAACTTGTCATCAGGATAAAAAAACGTCCTCAAACTACAAAACCAGATATATGGGGTCCCTTAACTATACAAAACCGGTCACAATAGTTCCCTCAGCGGTTTTGATCCCGGTTTTGTCCTACGTGGCTGCTGAGTCAGCGTGGAACCCACGTGGGCCCCACCTATCAGGATGCCACCTCATCACATCTCTATTATTTCCCCTCCTCTCCCTTTCTCTCTCCAGTGGGCAGGTGGCAAGGCGACCGACGGGTGGGAAGGAGGCCGCCGGGGGGTGGGGAGAGGAGGTCTGGCGGCTGGCGTCGCGCCGGCGGAGGCAACGCCACCGTCCACATCCTCGCTGCCGAGCACCGCCACCCTCCTCCCCCCGCGATGTGCCGCGCCGAGTCACTCCGCACTTGCTATAGTGGAAGTGGAGGCGGCGGCTTCGCTGGCGGCTGCAGCAGCTAATCTGTTTGCCCCACGACCGCCACGAGTAGAGCAAGTAAGCTCGCACCCACTAAAACCACAGTGCGTTCTCCTTTTCTAGTGTTCACCTGCCGCCATCCACACGCGGTGCCGCAATCCTTTCTCCCGTCCGCGGCGGCCGAAGCAATCGGACGATTTTGTCCCCCCTGATTCGCCTCCTCGTTGTGTAGTTTGTGAGCGATGCGAGCGGATTATCTGATGGTGGAGGGGGGCAAGCGGATCGACCTGGGCGCGCCGCTCCGGTCGATGCGCCACGCCGACGCACTGCACTACTACAAGGCCGGGCCGTCCGCGAAGCAATCGGACGATTTTGTCCCCCCTGATTCGCCTCCTCGTTGTGTAGTTTGTGAGCGATGCGAGCGGATCATCTAATGGTGGAGGGGGGCAAGCGGATCGACCTGGGCGCGCCGCTCCGGTCGGTACACCACGCCGACGCACTGCACTACTACAAGGCCGACCTCAACTCCGGCCCCATCCGCCACCCCGGTGCGGTGCCCTTCGTCTAGTAGCAGCGACCAGGGTAGCCCAAGAGTGTCCGCATCTGCCGTGTGCCCATCCTTCACCATTTGAGCACGGTGTGCCTTCCCCCAGGCCGGGCACGCTTACATCTGATAGCTTTTATAGGTCATAGACTGCCCTCGCAGACCAACACAAGTCTTTTCTGCATACTTTGTCCTCACTCGTGTGCCCGTTTGAGCACGGTGTGCCTTCCCCCAGGCCGGGCACGCTTACATCTGATAGCTTTTATAGGTCATAGACTACCCTTACAGACCAACACAAGTCTTTTCTGCACACTTTGTCCTCACTCGTGCGCACCCGGGAAGAATTTTCCGATCAATCCCAGGCCAGGAACGTCCCCTCTTGGCCACATCATGCGGTGTGACCACACCAGCCATGCGCACCATGCCTGCGCAGCACAAGTCTTTTCTGATCGGTCACCCATCCCTAAATTGCTCTAGGCCAAGCATGCTTAACCCTGGAGTTCTTTAGAGATCGGCTTTCGAAAAAGAAGTTGCAACTTGTTGATATGAGTATTCTATTAATCCTATTAAGCCCTAGGCCGGGATGTTACAAGATCGATGGGAGCCCCTACCATGACGCCCGCGCCTCCGCCGGCCACGCGTGTGGCTCTAGCTCCACCGCTGCGATCGCCCGCCGCTCCTCCTCGTCGGCGAGCATGGAGAGGAGGCTGCTACCGCTGCCTTGCTCCCCTCCCCGCCGCCGACGCCCCTCCTCTGCGACCGCGTCGTCACCGCCACCGCCGCCTTGCTCCCCTGAGCCGACGCCGACGTGTTCCTCCCACCCCGCGCCTCTGCCGGCCGCGCATGTGGCTCCAGCTCCGCCATTGCGGTTGCCCGCCGTTCCTCCTCGTCGGCGAGCACGGAGAGGAGGCTGCCGCCGCCGCCTTGATCCCCTCACCGCCGACTTCCTCCCCACCCAATTGGCCGGCGCCGCCGGCCTGCCCAGAGTGAGAGAGAGAGGAGGGGAAAAAATAGGAGGCTAACAGGTGGGGCCCATACTGACTCAGCAGCCACGTAGGATAAAACCGGGATCAAAACCGTTGATGGATCTATTGAGACCGGTTTTATATAGCTAAGCGATCTCTTTTGCGGTTCGATGACGTTTTTTATCCCGATGGTTTTTATCGTTTCTCCTTCGCTCGCGCCGGTGACCGCGAAAACTCGTGCATCAGACCTACCCCTCGATCGCTCCCCCAAACCGCGCGCGCCCCTCCCTCCTCACGACCTTCGCCCCTACGCTCCTTTCCCTCCCGCCACGACTCGCGCCGCCACCGCCCCCGCCCCCTCAGTCCCGCCGCCACCGCCCCCTCCCCCACTACCGACGAAATCCTAGACTCACGCAGATCCGTCCCGCGCCGCCACCGCCCCCCAGTCCCGCCGCGGAGGTGGCCTTCCCTGCCCCGCCGGCGCGTGGGGACTCACTGCCGCCGCGTCTCTAACATCCCCTCTACGCTGCCCGGGTCCTTGCATCGTCGTTGGCTTCCTGGCGGAGAAGTACAGCAAGCCAAATCGAGGTATTACCCGGAAAAGACCGATAAGATTTCATCAGGTATTTGCTTTTTGCTTCCTGTCTGTGGATATGTGATGCATACATTCAAGTTGAGAAGAAGTTGTTATGCACTGACGCCTGTGGCCAGGCTATGAAAAGGTGATGCTTTCTGACGATACGTTTAATTGCCTAGCGATTTGGATCCCATATAATATAGTATACCATTAGCTCTTGTTTCTATTATTCAAGTAAATAAGGCTAACTGAAATTTCCAATATGAATAGTGACAGAGGTTCTGATCTGATTTCATTTGGTTGGCTCGGTGTACAGCTGCCGGCTGCAGGGGTCGGTTTAGTGTAGTATCTCGCATCGATTGTTTTTACTCTGTTAAACAACCTCCAATGGAACTGTAGTGAAAAATGGCATATTCCATAGCTAAATTATTTTATTTAGCTAGAACTAGCCAGCACTATACTGATTGTACATTAATTCCTAAGGTCACACGCTTATTTGTGGTTAAACTATTGCAGCTCCAACTTTTGGATATAAGGACTACAATATTTCTGTACAAAAAATGCAGTACACTTTATAATCTCAGCCATAGGAAAACAAATAGTTTGGTTTCTAATTGAATATCATTGTTTTAACAGCTTACATTTTCTCGTAGCATCTGCTCCAGGTCACTGCTGCTCAACATCCTATGCAATTAAGGTAATGCCAGTTGTCCTCTTCTGAACTTCTGCACTATTTCTTACTGTGCTTGATACCCACTCTGCGCGATCATTATGTTATTCTGATTCAGCATATGTTATATATTTCAGAATATGTATATAATAAGTTTAAAGTTCAGAATGTAAATAGGCACAACATTTGGATGGATAAATATGAGGTCTAGATTTTAGAAATAGCTTAACAATTTGTTCTGTTCAGGTGTCTCACTTTCTGCCTTTGTTCCAAATGTGTTCAGCTGTCTAGCTGCTAAGTGCTAAGGTGCCTCTCATTTAAATAACTTCTCATTGGTCAAGCATACACAATAACCTGGTATTTGTAGGACTTTACATGCACATTATTTGTTTGGTAGTAGTTGACAGAATGTGCTCTTGCTAGGGAACTGTCTGATTATCAACTACTGATTATCAATTTCCATTTGGTACTCATGCTGATCCAGATTTGGTGCTTATCATTTTCATTTGGTACTCATGCTTCAATTATTCTTGCTTGGATTAATTTTTTCGGAAATATAATTTATGTTTCATATGCTAATAGAATACTGTAACGTTGAGTTCTTTTATGTAAATCATCTTTCATATGCTACACAAAATTATTTTTCTAATCTCGCTATATTTTGTGTATGATTCATCTTTCATATGCCACATAAGAATATTTTTTCAAAAAAAAAACATTGAAGAAAATCTTAAAATATACATACAAACTTTATATCGTATATAAGAAGGCTACACCAAAACTTTCAATTTTTTTCAAAACTTATAATGAGTCAATCGATTGACAACCCTTGTATAGCTTGAAGGTTATTTTAGGCATTTTTTGAAAAGTATCCACCCCGATGGCATATTGTAGAAAAAATTGGCAAAGTCAGTGGCATATTGCAGAGAGAGACAAAGTTGATGACAAATCATTGAACTAGAGTAAACTTAGGGGGTATAGAATGAAATCAATGAATTCTCTCTTTATTTAAGGCCACCATTACAGTTTAAACCAGATAAACTAATATGAAGCCATTTTCTCTGAGTTGCCATGTCTTATAAGAATGTGTTGCTGTGAGATGCTCTGGAAAAAAAATCTTTAACCTTTTAGCATATTATATTTTTAACTGAATGCTTTACACCTGCATTAATTGTGTCCTCTAAGATCATGAAATTCAGTTTATTACTGTTCATTTATGAATATTCCAATTATTTTGCTAGATGATGAAAAGAAGCTTGAGGTTTTGAATCCATGCAAATTTGTTCTTACTGTTCTGATGGTACACCTTATTTCAGGTACCTAATTTTGTCCTTTTGTTCGGTACTCCTTTCGTTTGGTCAATAAGCTCCTTTTTTGTGTTACCACTAAGGGCAATTTGTTGTTAGAGACTACATTCCGAAATTCCTAATTATTTAGGCAGTTAGAAGTCTCGGGCAGTGGTAACCAGGTCTTGCCCAGCCTCACCTCCCAAGCTTTGAGATTCGGGCAGGGGCAGTGGAGGCCGAGGGTGCCGCCGTCCACAACTGACATCGTCTCAAGCAGTCAAGCATCCCCAGCAGTGCATAGAAAGTGCTGGTATGCTCTCTGATCTTCTCTCGTAAATTTCTTTCTTGCTTTATCTGTCTACTGCTTGTTCCTCTTGAATTTGAATTTTTTTGACATTCCCCGTAATTTTGTTGATTTGCCTGTTGCTCACTGGCGTTGAGAGGATGCGGCTGAAGGAAGCAGCGCTGCTCGTGGGATGGAGATCGGTGCAGGTGGCTGGCGAAGTCGCCACGAGACAGGAGTCGAGGCAGAAGATGCACCATACACCACCCAGCGGCCGTTTCGGTATTGGATATCAGAAAAGATACAAATCAAAATAATTTTCGATACGACTTTGATACGGAATCGATCTTTCCCTCTGGAAAAAAAAATCTCGATTTCGAACCCCAAAGTTCTTCTCTTCACCAAAATGAAGAAACAGAGAAACTCCTGACGCACTAAAAAAAAAGCTGCGACAAACTTTCCTGGTCGCGTCGGGGAGGAGTGGCATCTGGCGGCTGGGGATTGCCACCGGTGACCTTCAGGCCAGATTGAGAAGGACTACTGAGGGTAGCCGGGAGGGGAGGAAGCTCTCGGGAGGGAAGTGGAGCAGTGAGAAGAGGGCAGGAGACTGGGATTGGCTCTTCGCCGGCAGCCTTACGCTCTCAGAATATAGACGCCGCTCCTCCCCGACGCGACCAGGAAAGTTTGTCGCAGCTTTGATTTTTTTTAGTGTGTCAGGAGTTTTTATGTTTCTTCTTTTTGGTGAAGAGAAGAATTTTGGGGTTCGAAATTGAGATTTTTTCCGGAGGGAAGGATCGATTCCGTATCAAAGCCGTATCGAAAATTATTTTGATATGTATCTTTTCTGATATCCAATACCGAAACGGCTGCTGGGTGGTGTATTGATGCATCTTTTGCCTCGACTCCTGTCTCGTGACGACTTCGCCAGCCACCTGCACCAATCTCCATCCCGCGAGCAGTGCTGCTTCCTTCAGCTGCATCCTCTCGTCGCCGGTGAGCACCTGTACGCACATCCTCCTTATCTCTGTCTTACCTTATGTTCTGTTCTAGAGATCTCTCTGTTCTAGATCTGAGAAGCTTTTCTCTTTGCCTTAACCTCAGTACTAATAACAGTTTGTTCCCAAAAAACTTTTGGGGTTCAACTGTACTTTTTTTTTTTTTTTTTTTTTTGGGGTTGGGGGGGGGGGGGGGGGGCAGGCATCCAAACAAGGCATTACCCAATGCTTATTTTGGGAGTTACATCTTTGTATTCTCATGATCTGGCATGTTCATACCAGATAAATCTGTTCCCATGACCAAGCCAGAAGCCCTGCAACTTCACCATCTGCCCGATGTAAGCAATTAATTTAATGTGCCTTTCACACTTACACATCTGCTAAATGATTCCAGAGAATGAGCAAACTCTTTACTTAGTAATGAATCAGTTTACTCGGTAATTAATCCTTAATCATGCTACCTACGAATGTGCAGGATGTCCTGCACCGCATACTGTCTCGATTAACATTCAGAGAGTCCTCACGGATGGGCCTTCTTTCTCGCAAGTGGCAGAAGCTGTGGAGAAGCTGCTGCCCGAAATTGGTCTTCACCAGGGCCACCATGTTCAAGCCTGGGAATAAAACCATAAGACGTACAAGGACCAACTTTGCCAGGAGAGTCAACAGTCTTTTGCGGCAGCTATGTGCACCTCCTACCCTGAATAAGTTTGTTGTTAAGTTTGGGCTGCGCAGGAAACATACCTGCCATGTCAACAGATGGGTTGGCTTCTGCTCCGAGTCGAGAGCAAGGCACATCACTTTTGATTTCACTCCTGGAGTGAAGGGTATTTTCAGGGGCTTAGCTGATGAAAAGTACATCTTCCACCTGCATGTTTTCAGTGTCCCTGACCGCTCCCCTGCTCATATCAAATCCCTTCATCTGAGCTACGTCTGGTTGAACACAGCAACCACTGGTTTCACTGGCTTTGCAAACCTCAAGAAGCTCACCCTGCACAAAGTTTCCTTTTTAAATGACTTCCAACATCTGATGCTGTCGGAGTGCACTGCTCTTGAGTGGCTGAGCATCAGCTGCTCTTCCTTCACTGAGCTAACCTTGTGCAAGCCACTGCGCCGGCTGCGTTATCTTTCTTTGCACTACTGCTACATGGAAAAGGTTGAGCTGGAAGCTCCAAACCTCACATCGGTCGATTTGACCAATCGGCCAATTCCGTTGGCACTAAGTGAATCTCTGAAGGTGATGGAGGCAAACATTAAACTGCTACATAAGAGCGTGCTTTATGGTGATAATCTGGACTACATCTGCACCAAGCTTCCTGCCGCTCTTCCGCATGTGCAGAAACTCTCCATTACCTCGACACTCTACATCTACGATGAGGTTTTATCTCTTTCTGAAAGCAATTAAATTCATTAATCAGTTAGACATCTGTTTGTCATCTCATCCATACCTTGACTATCATGGTTGTGTTTCAGTTGCAAAGTTTTGCCAAAACCTCAGTGAGATTCATCAATTTGAGGCATCTGAGCTTGTATTTGCCTCTTTATGGGGACGGCAGGTCAGTTGGTGGGATTCTTCGTTTGGCCTACCTCTTGGAGCTCGCTCCAGTTCTAGAGGAACTGGAACTGCACGTGAGTGGCTTTGACAACTTCAAAATCTGTTCACAATTTCTTAAACATGCATTATGTGTAGACATTTTTGTGGTGGCACAGCATCATCCTTGTTATTTTCAATTACCTACTTTTCTTTCATTCATCTAAAACAAATCTTTTTATTTTTCAATTTCCTGTATGTTTGTTATTTTCATTCATCTAAAGCTACAACTACATTGCTTAAATTTGGAGTTGGTCGATTTTGATCTTATAGTTGAAAAATACAAAAGGGTAACAAAGTTTCTATCTATTGGAAATTAGAGACTACCATGCTTTATTACCTTATTATTTTGTGATACAATACAATTTTGTTTATATTTCGAAGCCTGTTGGATTCTTTATTGGCATAATGTTCTAGAACCATTCCTTCTTTTAATATTTTGAAGCCACAATTACAATTTGACCTTTGAATGTTACTTTCTTTTGCATTGTACTGTTGTTTTGTAATTACAAAGTCATGATAATATGGGAATAATTTCATATGCATATTTAATGGTATCATCCCATTTATGTCACAGAGTCTATATATAATATTGGATTGTTTCAAATTTGAGTAAATTTCACATAACCCTAGGTATTATGGTCTAAGTTGCACAAAACCCAAAGGTTTTGGCATGTGGCACATAACCTTAGGTATTATGGCCATAAAGTTTCACAAAACCACGATTTTGATCATTTCAACATTGATTTACCACATTTTTTTAGTTCTACAATCACATCTCAAATTTATAAGTTACTAGAAAAAATGCCCGTGCGTTGCAACGGATGAAGGCTATTTTAATTTTATTATTATTATATACTCTAGTTTAGTTAAGATGAAAATCACTCTGAGAATTCTCTTGGATATATATTTTTTCTAGAAAATCATGAGCTGCAATTAGGAGTCCAATCATCTCAAGTTAGCATGCGAATTTTTTAAAGAGATTTTTTATACGACTCCTTCTGTATTTCCAAAAGTGAATGAACTTGAAAACCGATTCATATACGAATGATGTACCAAAAGTATCGGCAAAAACATCTTCAATTTTTATAATAGTAGAGATTTATCCATCATATAAATGTTAGATCCATGTAAGTAAATCTTTTTAAAATTTGGCTATAGGAGTATGTCAGTTTGGTTAACGGCGTGGTTTTGTGAAACTTTAGGACTATAATATTTGAGGTTATGTGTGACATGTTAAAATCCATGTGGTTCTGTGCAACTTGGACCATAATAGGTGGGGGGTTTTATGAAATTTACTCTTTAAATTTCGAAATGTGTTGGCACCTTATAAAAATTATTGGCAATTGTGATGATCCTATTCTTAAGCTGCAGGTGTGCTCCTTTATTTTGAAATGGGAAACCGTAGGGCTAGAGTGATTTGATGTCTTCCAGTTTTCATCTTGAAATCTATGCTTATAAGAGAAATTTTAAAAATAGATTAAAACAATCTGTTATATAAAAGCTATTAGATTTATGAGGGTAGATTCGTTAGGATAGCATCTGTTCTGAGGACAACATATTAGTACATTATTATTATTATTATTAATTTATAATTATTGTTGTTGGTGATGTTGTTGCTGCTGCTCATAAAACAGCACCGACCCGATTCCAAACACTCTGGTTTTGACTTTTGTGTTTGCTTTTTTTTCCTTCCAATTATTTTTTCTTCTTCCATAAATTCATGCATTCCAAACATTGGATGAATTACTGACGGAAACATTATGCGATGGAACTCACAAGTGCGCTGATTTGTTGCGTGCAGTTTCGCTTCTCTGATTTCGTCATCAGACAGGCGATCAGAGTGGATATACTACCGTATCGGCATGACAAGCTCAAGAGGGTGGTCATGTCTGGAGCCTGTCATTGGCAGGGGTTGATCGAGCTAGCACACCACATTCGTCGTTGTGCTAGTAGACTTAGACTGTATGATCATGGATCCGATGGTAAGAATTAAGGGTCTCCCGACGGTTGATTGGTTGGAGGAAAGAGGCCGCAGGATTGCCAGAGAGCTTCTTAAGAGGCAGGAGTTTCAGGGTGTCCTCACTGTTTTGTGAGATAAAGCCGCATGAAATATGGTTTTTGACGTCAGCTCACTCCAAGATGCAGTCTTTGCCTTTGACTAATAATTTATTACAATAAATTGATGAAATCCAATAATTTGCAATGGATTAGCACGCGTGATGTCCTCTCTGTGCAGCATGGTCCTGCACTGTACCTGTACCGTGCACTCGTGCAAGCACAAACGTTCCACGACACGACAATTTGGGGGAATTGAGGGGTACTGCGGCTGTAAAAGTCTTAAATAGCCTAAGCATATATTAATTCCATGAACGAATCAAGCTACTATCAGCACAACAGTGTTTTCTTTAAAATACTTGTTTTAGACAAGGGTGAGGGCAAATTTTAAAATATTTGATTATAAATTATTTTTAAAATATTTGTCTTTCAAATAAGGTGACTACGTGTATAGATTAGTCTTAAAAAGTACTTTAATAAAACCATATATTTGTTAACATTTTTATACCTATTATAATGAAAAATAATGGTCAAAGTTGTTTTTTAGATTGATGCTCATGTCCAAAATGATCAGTATTATGAACCCGGAGAGACTACTACCACTATATATATATACAATAGGAGTTATTTTACGTGATCATTTCTACGCGTATATGGTTCTCTACCCAAACATTTATTTAATATATGATTTGATTTTTTGAGATACGTTCATTCTTCTTATTAAAAAAATTATGTAATTATCATTTGTGATGATGGCTTTAGTGGCCCGTACGTTCTTTTCACGAGCATTCCAAGTTGTTCATATAGTTGAACCTACTAATTCAAATCCAATCCAAGTTTGTCACTTTGTTCCTCGCCAAATTGGCTGGTGGAACGCCCCAGCGACCAACCATCGGTCCATCATAGGTCGAGAAACCTTTGCTAAATGGCTGAACCCTACCAATTACTGCGCGCGCGTACGAACAATAGGGAATCCAGTGGCACACGACTACACGAGTGTCGTTGGACTTGGACTGCGTCGTCGTCGTCGTCGGCGTCGGCCTCGGCGTCGGCGGCCTCGCGCGGTACATTGGCCTACGCAAGATCGTATAAGCATACGAACACAAGTGTTTATTCTCGTTTAGACTCTCAAAAGAATAAGGGTCTGTTTGATTGCTATCCTGAGAAAAACTTGCCTGGCCTGAGACAAAAGCCTGAGTTATTTTACCCTCTGTTTGGTTGCCACCCTCAACCCCCTTTCCACTCGCCTGGCCTGATGAAACCTGGCATGTCACTAGCCTGAGTCAGGTGACCGATTTTGGTCGCCTGAGCTCGAGGCGTAGTATCGCTGGAGGATTACCAGCCTAATCTCTTGTGAAGTCCCATGCTCAGCTAGCGCTGCACGAAGCTAAAGCCACCACCATCTGTATCGTTGCTGTCGGCCGCCGTCGCGCGAAGCCCCTGCCGCCGGCTGCCATCGCGCGAAGCCCCCGCCTCCGGCCTTCGCCCGTTGTGCGGAGCCATCGCCAGGGGAGACCGACTAGCGAGGGCACACTGGAAATGACTTGGACCGCTGCTACTTTTAATATTTTATTAGAAGTCCATTTTAAAAATAAGTAAACTAAGTTCAATTCATAATAATTAATATTTAATTAAGAATGTTCTAATGATCTATCTTGTTTTATATGACACGGAATTGCCATACATAACACCCAAAATGAATGGTTCGGCTCGATTTGATGGCGACTCGGAAAATAGGACAGATCATTAGCATAGAATTAATTAAGTGGGATCATTATAATTCTAAAAAATAAATGTATTTAATTTTTTTTTAAAAAAAAACTTCTATATAAATGTTTGTTATATAAAATATACCGTTTAGTGGAATAGAAAATTTGGCAATAAAAAAGAATTAAAGTTGCTCTATTGAACCAGCCGTCAGCCTTAGGCTTCATCGATTAGGCTAATAAGCCAAAGCCAAAACTAAACTTTGAATTCCAATTTTAAGATATTTTTAGCATAGTTTTAAATTTTAAATCGCCAAGAACACGTATACAAAACTATTGCTTATAAATTAATTTTTATTTCTTAATAAAAGTATAAAACATTTTGGCTTATTAGGTAACGTGGGTAACCGATGAGGTTCTTAGTAGTAGGAGGATCGAGGGAAACAACTGCTGTATACGGAGTATCTTGCTACTCGGTATTCTATTTCGCATCACCGGAGCGGACTCGATCGGCGGCCGGCGAGCACGAACGAGTCCAGCACGGCGGAGCCGTCAGCATTGAATGGAAATGCATGCATCTCTCTTCATGACGCAGCTGCAGACCTGCGTCACGAATGTCTGGCCCGGTTAGGCGATGGACGAAATTCAGCAGAGCGAGCCAACCTGTTCCACTACAAAATTCTGTGTACACGGCAAAAATCATCGGCGACACACGATCTAATGAACGAGCTGCAGTTGCAAGATACTCCTACGAGTACAACCTGTACGTACACATGATGACTTTCGTGCCGCGGCGCAAAGCACTTGGATGATTGATGAGGCTATCCTCCACGCAAAAGAAACAGTGGACCAAATCGTGCAAAACGCAACGTCATGTGCGTTGTGCGGGCCTGACGCGTGCAGGCGCAGCTGTGCACCGAGGTCAGGTGGATAGAACATAGAAGTCGGCTGTACGCCGAGATACGCAGAACCGTTGGCAGTTTGACATGGTTGAACATTGATGGAAAATTTAAGCCCAGCTCTACCTTAATTTTCAGATACGGCAGGTACGAAGAATCGAAGATTAGGACTTTAGGGGTGCCGGCTCAGATACTTTCCCATTCGAGAGGTATTTTACCATGCGAAAAGGTACTTTCTGCCTTGAACACTTGGGAGTCTTCACGACCTCCTTTGTTGTTAGTGTTTTGACCGAATGGGAGGAATGGTGTTGGCCTCGTGTTACAACACACAGAACTGCAATACTCAGCACTTGTTGGATTAACTTTTTAAGCCAACAGGAATGTGTGTAGGAGACTATGTGCATAAGCATCCGTACCAATTTCTGATTTTTCATGCAGGTATTCATCAAATGTTTGTTCAACCAAATGATTTTGGATTTGTTTCTGATGGTCAGTCATGTTAGCATAAACCAAGATCCCATTTCGCCGACAAATACTACCTCATGACCTTTTCTGCACGGTTTGTGATAGTTGAGGGGTCGAGATTTTTGGTATTGTGGATTGGGGATCTCCGACAGACTCGATGCAAAATTTAGGCACGTCAAGTGAACTTGTTCCTATTTGATTCTGGTTTGGCATTTTGGCCCCCGTACAGAAAGAATTTGCCATTTGGGCTAGCATGTTATCTGCCATTTGGGACCGTTGGGCTGAAACCCTTACCAGCATTTCTCTGTTATGCTGAAGGACGGGAGAGATCTGTTGTTGTCAAACCCCTCTATCCTTCGGTGTTTGCCTTCAACTTTCGGCAATTAGCCCAGCTCATCAATTCCAAAAGCTTTGAAAAGAAATCAAAGATCACGTGCAACCATGATCATGTCGTGTTGGCCTTTCCAGGACTATCCTGCAAGTAACCTCCTTACAAATCGAAATCGTATCAGAAGCGTTTCTCACATCTGAAAAACCCATCTAAACTTTTACTACTGTCCAATCCACATACGTTCTTCAATACGCTTAAATTCATATATTTATCCACTATATAATTTATTATTATAACACGCTTAAATTCATGTATTTATCCATTATATAATTTATTATTATTATTTTCTCATGTATTTCTGGTCGCCTCATAAAAGGAAACAGGGAAAAATAATGAAGAGAAAAAAATAGAGCGGCGCTGGCAAGCAAGCTCAAACTGAAGGCGCAGAGCCATAAATCCGCCAAGGCTGGAAGCGGCGCCGCGCCACGCCACGGAGACGCGCACGCACGGAGCACTAGCAGAAGAGGCAGAAAGGGAGAGTAACCTAGCTTGTTGATTCCGCCGCCATGGAGAAGGCGCTCGTGGAGCGGCTGGAGGCGGCGGTGGCGTGCCTCGAGGCCGCCGTGGCCTCCGGGGCCTCGCTGTCGGCGGCGCCGCGGGACCTCGGGGACGGGCTGGAGGCGGCGGCGGCGGCGGCGTCGGATCCGGCGATCGTGGCCTACGACGAGTTCGTCGCCGGGGCCGTCGGCCGCCTCACCGCCGCGGCCGAGAAGATCGGAGGGAAGGTGCTCGACGCCACCAAGGTCCTCGCCGAGGCCTTCGCCGTCTCCAAGGACCGCCTCGTCCAGGCCAAGCAGCTCCAGGTAAGGGGCGTGCTTCTCTCATGTGTTCCTGCCTTGATCTCTTAGATTTTGGGTGTGCTCGGCGCGTAGATCTCCCGGCGTTCCGTACTGTTTGGGCCAATCTGATGTGTGTCCCGGGGAGGAATCTCGCGGGAATGACTGATCAACCCGAGATTTGGAGGCGAATTCAGGATTTTGGAATTTTGTTTATCGAGATGGCCAGGGCCATTCTGCTGGAGGTTCATTGTGCGATGACGTTCTTACATGTTTATTGATAACATTTATGCAGAAAAAAAAATACTTCAGCCATTGTGAGATCTGAAAAATGCGATGTCCATTCTTATTGCTAGCCTGAGCTTTGATTGGTGCTAAGCTGGGAACATTATACATAGTCATTCAGTTACTAAGGGCGAGGGGGGAGAAGAGATGCCCATTCTTGCATCAGTAATCAGCTTTTTTTCCTAATGTTGCGCAGAAACCTGCATCAATGGCTGATGCACAGGACTTCTTTAAGCCGCTGAATGATGTTATTGCGAAAGCAATTGCGATGACTGAAGGAAGGAGGCCTGACTATTTCAACCATATCAAGAGTGTTGCCGACAGTCTCACTGCTTTGGCATGGGTTGGCTTCCTTGGAAAGGATTGTGGTTAGTAAATTTGTTATGTTTGGATTTGTATTTTAGCATTGGTGTCTTGCCGACTACCATATATATCATTCTGTAATATTTCTCCCATTCTTCTTCTCTGCAAGGCATGAGTTTCCCTACAGCACATGTTGAAGAAAGTTGGCAGATGGCTGAGTTCTACAATAACAAGGTACACTTTTTTTATTCGACCATTTCCTATATTTGCTTTACTAACAATTTGCCACTTTTAGATTTAGCATTTAACAATTTGCCACCCATAGACATGTGGGTCCAGGTGGCAAATTGCTAAACGCCACATGTAAGAGTGGCAAATAGTTAAATGTCTCCTTATTTTATACCTACAGTATGTAAAGTCACAAAATGCGTCAATTGTGAGATCTGATCAGAATGCTCAAAGTTTTCTCCTTTTAGAAAGGGATGCTAGACAATCATTCTCGCGATGAGAATGGCTTTCGTATGGTGAGAAGTAGGGCTGTTTTGTAAGATGAACCTTTCATTATTTCTTCAGTCTGTGTATCTCTCGAATTTCTGGAAATAATGCATTTTGTTATATGCATATCATAAAGTGTTTCACATAATAAAATGTGCGCGACATCCAACAATTTCTTTCACCATTAGCCTGACAAGTAAGAAACCAACTACTCCTATGAAAAACATAGTAGTAGTTTTTTTACCTGTTTTTCCAGTATTCCTTTTAGCTGAGTACGCGATGATGATATTAATCATTGACCTGAGTTATCTCATTCAATTGCAGAACCATACACATAATTATACTGTTTTGAAGAATGCTCATTAATCTTCCTCTTAGGTTCTTGTTGAGTACAGGAACAAAGATGCTGACCATGTTGAGTGGGCTAAAGCTTTGAAGGAGCTATACATGCCTGGTTTACGGGATTTTGTTAAGAAACATTACCCTCTTGGTCCTTCCTGGGGTCCAGTTGGAGGTGCACCTGTTTCCCAACCAAAGGCTACTGCTCCAGCTCCTAAAGCACCAGGGGCTAAGGCTCCCCCTCCACCTGCTCTACCTTCGGCACCCCTTTTTACCACAGAGAAATCTCCTAAATCTGCACAGCCTAAAGAAGGAATGTCAGCTGTCTTTCAGGAGATTAGTTCAGGCAAAGCTGTGACCACAGGTAGATGAAAACACGTGATTCATCTATTTTGTGACATTTTTTTCCCTTTTGTTTTTGTTCTCAATACTGAAAAACAGACCTGTGACAGCCCTATTACTGTTTTGCAGGATTGCGAAAGGTTACTGATGACATGAAGACTAAAAACCGGTCTGATAGAAGTGGTGTTGTTAGCAGCAGCACTGCTGCTCCGGCTGCTGCTCCTGAGAAGACTTCTCGTGCAGGGTCTTTCTCCTTCAAGTCTGGGCCTCCAAAATTGGAGCTTCAGATGGGGCGCAAGTGAGCTTCACCCTGATTATTTAACAGAACACCAAATAGATTACTATCTAAGACTCTAGTATATACTGTCAATTGGTACAGTATGGGTTTGATTGATGGCCTGCATGGCTGCATGAACACCAACCAGGTCCAACAATGAGGATTATCTGGGAAGCCTCGTTTCTGGTTAGCTAGGTTGCATTAGTGAGCTGGTACAGAAGTTGCAAGAATGGGGGATTTGGTAGACAAATAGCTTGAAACCATACATTTGTATATAGTTAAATTATATGTACAAGATAAGTATTGCAAATAGAATTAATTACATACATCTAGTTAATTTCAAATTTGAGTAGTATGTTATATGCCACAAATTCATATAATTCTGCATGATAGAAGCTTCCCAAGACACGATAACCGTTTATTTTATTATGGTGGCACCGTGGCAGTCTGAAGGACCTTGCATCATTTAGACATATAGTCAGAAGGACGCCATATAATTTTCTTGTTCTGGTAAAATGTGCTTATATTATATATTGTTGATTATTCTGTTCACATTTCCCTGAGATATAAAAAAAATGGCAGATGGGTGGTCGAAAATCAAGTTGGTAAAAAGAGCCTTGCAATCGATGATTGTGATGCTAGACAATCTGTATATGTGTATGGATGCAAGGATTCTGTCCTTCAAGTAAATGGTAATTTACACCTTTATTTGTGATATGTAACGTATTACATATCACATTCTCCCATATTATTTGGTGTCATAACAATTATAAAACATTTTGCAGGTAAAGTGAACAATATCACTGTTGACAAATGCACCAAAGTTGGAATCGTTTTCAAGGTTAGTGGGTTAGTTTAAACTGTTGAGACCAAATTTAACCCCGAGCTAAATTTTATTCTATTACTGTGGCAAAACTAAATTCAGTTTACCAAATGTTTCAGCATGTTGTAGCAGCTTTTGAAGTTGTCAATTGCAATGGTGTTGAGGTGCAATGCCAGGTATTCAGTTTTGGAATGTTATACTCATAACTGTAAATGCGTGAACAGTATTAAGGAGTATTCTATCTGGTTACATTACTGCTCTTCCCTCTCTAAAAGGATGTTGCTTTTGTGTGTGTTCTGGATTGCTTGTCATCCTTTTAGGATTTGATCTTTATCTAATTTTAGAAATATCAAGCTTGGGCATGCCCAGAATCATCTAGGTTTAAGCAATCTGCCGATCTCCTAATCTCCTTTGCTTGGTCAGTTATTATTATACGGTGTCATAAAATCACTATTGGATGGTCAGGTCGAAAGACTGAAATGTAGGACATTCACCCTCATCATGCTGCCAGCAGATGAGGCACAAAGTCTGGCACAAAATAATGGGAGGGACTAGAGAATTGCTTGTTTTTGAACTTAATGTTTTATCGCCTTTCCTTTTGAATTTAGTACTTATAAATTTCAACAAATTATTCTGTCTAGAAGCTATTTTTATTTTTGTTCTGTTGTCCTGACCCCTGAGTGTGAGTTTTCGTTGCCATTCGGTACGCAAGCTTTACTATGTGTCTATGTTGAATGTGAACCCTGTCTGTGTTGCTGTCAGAGACTGAAGTTCTTTAACTTGCAGGGTACAGCACCAACAATATCAATCGACAACACATCTGGATGTCAATTGTACTTAAGCAATGATTCACTTGGAGCCTCCATCACTTCAGCTAAATCTAGTGAAATCAATGTGATGGTTCCAAGTGGTGCTACTGATGGTGATTGGGTAAGATCTGATCTTCTGTCTATGTGTTTACCATGACCCAATTGGGAATTCTTTAAATCTGTTGTGGGTGATGTTAGTTGTTGCCTTGTTGGTGTGCACATTAACTGGGCAATATAATCAAACACCTTTGATGATGCAGACATCCTTTTTGAGTACAAACAGTACCATTAGGGGCTTACGGTCGATATCCTCTTGCTTCTAGAGACAATCTATATACAGTCTGGCACTTAAGATATTGTTCTTATATTGCAGGTGGAACATGCTTTGCCCCAACAGTACATCCACAGCTTCAAAGACGGGCAATTCATCACCTCACCGGTGTCTCATTCCGGAGCATAGCTACAATCATACCCGGCCTTTCTGGGTTTGTCTGTGCATTGGTTGTGTGTTGAGAGTTGTAACAGTTTTTGATGTTTGTTGGAGATGCTGTTTGGAGTGTTGGATGGTGCCTACGATTGCTGTTTCTTCTGCCCTACTCACTGTGTTGGTTGGTGTATTTGCATGCCAACAAACTACTGTTGTATGTTTGAGCTGGTTGATGATCATTCTTTCAGCATGACTGTCACTATACCTTCTATTACATGCTGCTCACGTCCCGCCTCTAAAATTGTTCGAACAACGAACGATGTACTATCTCCGTTCCAAAATATAAGAGATTTTGGCGATACATTTGTATTGTTAAAATCCTTTATATTTTAAGACGGGAATAGAATGTTATTTGTGACAGTGAGTAGCCATGTTTCTCCTTCTGGAAGTAAGATTACGATGCAATGTATTTGGACAAGATCAACAAAATTTTGATTATAACAAAATACGAGTACAAGAGATGCATCCATACATCTGCCTCTCAGATTAACAAGTACATTAACAACGCGCCTGCTATGTTGCTATTGCTGATCACTGAAATTGTCCGTGGCGATTCCGCTGCACTAGGACTACTACAAGCAGCAGCAGCTGCTGTTCCCCTCGCCGTCGTCGTCGCCGTCCCCGGCGCGCACAGGGCTGAAGGCCCGGCTGCCGCCGCCGAGCCCGGCTGCAATGGAGTCACCTGTGGTTGTTGCCCCGGCAGTCTCGCCGGAGCAGGCGATGGCTTGACCGGAAGGGTCGGCGCCGCCGCCGGCGCCATGGCTGGTGCCAGACCGGCGGCGGTGCCGTTCCTCATCAGCCCCGTCGGGTACGTCTCGGCGAGGGTGGTGGTCTGGAACAGCCCGAACGACTTCTCCGACGGCTTGCCGGGCTTGAGGTCCTCGTCGTACACGGCGAACAGGTACGTGTCCACGGGTCTCCCCGGCGCGCGCGGCGTGCCGGCCATGGACCGGAGGTGCGACACGAGCCCCGAGACGAACGCGCGCGCGTTCCCCACGGTGGCGCCGGCCTCGTCGGCCCCGCCGCTGTGCGGCCACCCGGTCTCCGCGACGACGATCTCCACGTCCTTGTACCCCTTGGCGTCCAGCGCGGCGCGGACGGCGTCCACCTGCGCGTCGAACATGTTGGTGTAGGTGAGCCCCGAGCCGGCGTCGGGCCGGCCGGCGTTGGGCTGGAACAGGCAGAACGCCAGCGTCTCCGGCCGCGGGTCGCTCAGGTACGCGAAGTAAGGGTACGGGTTGATGAGGAACGGCGAGCCGGTCTTGCTCAGGAAGGCCAGGAGCGGGTCGAGCGCGGCGGCGAGCTCCGGCTTGAACGCCCCCGAGGAGGGCGGGTCGGAGCTCGCCAGCACGTCCATGGCGTGCACGGTGGACACCTTCACGCTGGAGTTGGGCGGCAGCGCGGCGTAGATGTTCTGCAGCGCCGGGACGAGCTGCGACGCCAGCGACGTGTCGGCGAAGAGGACCTCGTTGCCCACGGAGACGGCGGAGATCGCCGGCGACGAGGTGGACGGGAGGTGCGCGGCGACCCACGCGGCGGCCGCGGCCGGCGAGGACGCGAAGTTGGGGATGTCGCCGTTGGCGGCGCCGAGGAGGAGGGAGATGCCCGTGCCGGCGAAGGCGGAGATGACGGCGGGGTCGGTGCCGTAGAGGCGCACCTTGGTGATGGTCGTCGACTGGAGGAGGCGCGCGGTGGACGCCGGCGGCGGGAGGTTGTCGGCGACGTCGCCGTAGTTGATGCCGACGAAGGACTGCGACGCTGCAGGGAATAAATCGGTTCCCGCGTGATCAGTAAAAACATTTTGCAGCATATTTTCAAACGAAAAATAATTTACAGATAAAACTTTTTTATATAAGTGTTTTTAGTGATCTAAAAAGCAAAGAGCGAAAAATAATCTTAAATAAAAAAACCCAAAATCACCTTCAATTTAAAATTGAAAATTTTAATTTTAGCTGATAAGTATAAGTACGAGCGAAAAGATGGACGACAATACTATACTGCCCTATTTTGAAAGCAGAAACATCACATGATTTTGCATGGATTTCACTGTAAAATAGTACTGCATTTGAAACCTCACATGAATGAGAAACAATGTAGTTCTAAAAAAACAGGGTTAAAAGTGTGGAACGAGACAGAAGCTTTTGTTTCGCAATCAAATGGCCACAGCACTGGGTAATCTGTATACTGTATATATCAGTAGGTAGGTGTCATCTCATCACTGCACAACGCCTGATGTCACCATCACATGATGACACGACTTCCAATTAACGACTTATCATCTTCGCGTAGTTGAGAAAGGCTGTGTTTAGTTTTACGTTAAAATTGAAAATTTGAAGAAATTGGAACGAGCTAACAGAAAAATTAGAAGTTTATACGAGTAGGAAAGTTCGATGTGATAGAAAAATTAAAAATTTGAAGAAAAAAAGTTGGAATCTAATGAGGGCCAAAGATGAGAGCCGAAATGTCTACAAGCATATCCCTTGTGTCCCTTGTGTCCAGCAGATTCTATCCAACAGTATAAAGAAACAAGAGAAAAACGAAGAGGAAAACAGTGTCCATAGCACAAGAGCACTTGCGGAATTGCAGGGAAGATGTAACTCTCGAACAAGGGGAAATTAGGACAAGAAGTCAGAAAAACGAGGTAGATTATGCATGCTGGAGCTATAATTTGTTTGACCTATCAAAATTGAAACTGCTCCAGCAACAAGGGCATGATTCAGAGTCCAGGCTGAATATCAGAACCAAAACGCAAGGAGAGACAAATTGTGTGCGAGAAAGATAGCCTTACCTGAATAAGGAAGACGAATGAGCTGCAAGAATCCCCAGATAAGAAGAAGAAGCAGAAGCTGCCTCCTCCCTGCCATCTCTCTCTCTCTCTCTCTCTCACACACACACACTCAGAAACGCTGCTTCCTGCAGGCTTAAGCAGACGAGGTTGGAAGGTTGCTTAGCGAGGTAGGAAATAGCCGTGGGCTCTCTCTCCCGCTCCAAATCTCTGCACAAAACAATAATATGGCTCTAAAGTCGGGTGTCACTGAGGAAAAAAAAAAAAGAGAGCACAAAGCAGAGTGTCTCTAAAAGCGGCTAAAGCCTCCCACTCCCGCAATTCGTACCTGTTTCCTGCTTCCAAATGGAAGAAGAGGCAAAAACCAAATAAGCGAGACAGGTGGTGGTGTCCCACGATAGCCGATCCGACGGCCAGCGTTTGCGTAGCTGCGTGGGAGGGAGGGATGGGTCGAGACGAGACGCCACGCCGCGCCGCGCCGCCGGGGATGCTGCGTTTGGAGGAGGCGAGAACGAGATGGTGGTGGGGCGCTCGTCTCACCGGCCAAGTACCAACTACTACCAGGCGGCGCGTAGCGCGTGGCGTGACGGGTGCAGATGAGATGAGATGAGATGACAGGTGAGACCGCCGGGATGCTAACGATATCGTCGGGCAAAGGTGATGGGCGACACGACACGTTTCGTGGGTTTTGTCTTTGGGACGGCATTAGGATTTAGGGTAACAAAGGGGTCAAGTGCGTGATGGATGTGCGATATGGCCACGGCGGTAGTACCGCCTTTTGTTTCCTTTCCTTTTGTTCTTTCCACCACGAGAGAGAAACAAACACGTGTTACAACTTACAGGGACTCGATAGTTGTTTGATATGAGAGCTCATATTTCCACGAAACAGCTTATTAAAGAATAAAAAATAATTTATAGGTAAATTTTTATATATTTGTTTGTAGCGACTTAAAAACCAATATAAAAAAATTACATTGAAATATCTTAAATTCAACTTCAAAACAAGTTTAAAAATTTAAATTTTGATTTTTGGTTTGGTTTATTAGGCCAATCGTTGGGGCTATCACTTCCCCAGTTCAGAAGACAGATTGTTAATATTCCTTCAGGCACAAAAGGTACTCCTACAATCCTGCATTTCATGTATATCTGTCTCAAGACGCAAGGGAAGAAAGCCCGGCAATCATGTGTTGCCGTCTAATAAATAGGGCGATATGTGCAAAGGGGTTACATGGGATATTCCAGGTAACTGACGGTGGGCCCATCTACAACTGTCCTTGCTACTGCCATCTGCATACTTAGGGATTAAGCATGCCAAAACCATGCCACATTCCATGACAAAGCCAATCATTGGTTACCAATCCAGGAATGAGCTACCTCCCAGTAGAAGTGATGGAGCTTCATATAGCACTACATAATAAAATACTTATGGTCTCAAATACCACGTTCTTACACTGGCATTCTGGAAAAGGCTTTTGGCCTTGCAAAATGAAATGCAGCAGCTGAGCCAATAACATGAGGATACTTAAGACAGATTTGATGCACACTACCGCATCACCTCCTAGTGTACTGGTGCAAGTGCAATGCCCAGTCAGTAATTACTTGGGGTGGGATCACAAAAGCGTCGTCTCATCAGCAGATTCAGCACAGGTCAAGAGGCACCTTAGCCGGCAGCCTTACTAGGGCCTGAGGTGCGCAGCGAGCGATGAAAGAAAGCAGCTAGCTGGTGAGCGACGTGAGCATGCCGCCGCCGCTCTTCGTCGGCACCACCACCTCCCAGCCGGGTCCCTTCAGGGGCACGAGAGGGGCGGCGTCGGCGTCGGCAGGAGGGCCTGTAAGGTCGCTCCGGTCCATCACCTTCAGGAGATCCTCATCGGTGATGTCCGTCTGGATCATCCGGTCCTCCTCGTCCTGCTCGTCCCTGAGCAGCGCCAGCAACTCCGCCTCCTGCATAATCACAAGAAATGGCAAATATGAGATAAGAGGATTTTCCGCGGGGTCGACATTCTTTCAGTGTCACTTTTGTAGTTTTGTTCATATGGTGTTCCTCTATGAAGAAAGAACTTGTTTTCGAAAAAAAAAAAAGTGTGAACAAAGAGTAACTTCTTATAGTCTGGAGGATGGATGGGAACATTTACATCTAGTGCATTAGGTTTGGCTCTGTCTTGTTCAAACTGACCCTTCCCGATCACCACATGTTCCAGCCTCAACTTTCCAAATGCTTTCTTGATGATCCGGCCCTGCAACACCATTAAGATGAGCAACTATACAACAGGTGGTGTAGCCGATGTCTAAAGACAAAAAGATCATCCGACACACCTCAACAGAATGTGATGTTGCCAACCGGTAGACGTGAACTGGGCGTGTTTGACCAATCCGGTGGCATCGATCCATGGCCTGCAAATCCATCTGAGGATTCTGCAGAATGATGGCAGAAGTTTAACAATTCACATAATCAGCTAATAGAAGGTAAAGTCTACATGCCTACATTCCACCTGTTCGAACAGGTGGATGGCATGCAAAAGAACCTTGTAATGTACTTGCTATAATATGAATATTCAGTCTGAAGAAGTACAATAATGTCAATAGGGAATTACCCAGTCACTATCATATAGGATACAGGTATCAGCCGAAGTAAGATTGATACCCAGCCCACCAGCCCGTGTGCTTAGAATAAAGATATTCATGCTGCTGTTCAAGTCATTAAATTCTGCTATCTGCAAGAGAATAGTGCACAAAATTGTGAGAAATGCATTATACTAAAATGGATGATAAAAGATAACAATGGCGACTCCTAATTGTATTTTAAGATAGTGCAGTCAGCCTATATGCATCTAGAACTTTACACGTTATATAGTAATCAGCAATGCTTGGCACAGCCCGCTTTACCTGCCTCCTCCTCTCTTCCAACTTAACACTGCCATCAATTCGGCAAACCTGAAGGCCTTTTGTTTCCAAGTAGTACTCGATAATGTCCAAAACTTTTGTCCACTGTGAAAATATTAGAACCTACAAAGAATGCCAGTTGAAGTCTATGATTTTCTTTCTTCAAAAAAAGCTTGAGCTAACATTTGCATTAATGTAATCCTGAATTAAACAGAATAGCAGAGAAAATGATATACCTTGTGCTTCCGTGCAAGCAGCAAATTTAGCAATCTGTTCAAGAGCTGAAATTTACCGCATTGTTCTAAGAGCTTCTCAACAGGTGGATACATACCTACAGAAAGACAATAAAACAAAAATGTTAGGAAATGAGCCCGTGAAGCAATTAACTACAGATGTCCAATGTGGAACAACCTGATGAGTCATATGCGGACTCCAAAAGATCAGGATGGTTGCAATTTTTCCTCAGTTGAATTAAAAGGTTATTCAGCTTCGCCTTAATGCCAGGTCTCCGCAGAACTGCAATACTCCTCAGCACTTGTCAGATTAACTTTTTAAGTCAACAGGAATGTATGTAGGAGACTATGTGCACAAGCGTTCGTACCAATTTCTGATTTTTCATGAAGGTATTCATCAAATGTTTGTTCAACCAAGTGATTCTGGATTTCTTTCTGATGATTAGTCATGTTAGCATAAATGATTATCTCTTTCTTTCGTGGAAGCATATGCTCTACATCCTCCTTCATCCGCCTTAGAAGGAAGGGGCGCAATATGGCATGAAGTTTTGAAACAACATCGACTTTTCTCTTCTCTTCACTTTCCTCTTGTTCTTCTTCACCTCCTTTTGCACAAAAATCAAACCTGTACGACAGACATAAGGCAGACACAAAAGTAAACATAGCATCTCAGTAAACACCAAATAAATCAGTAGATGTACAGCATAGATTTCTGCTATATTCAAAAGACATGTTAGCAGACATCACAATCACATACCAAAACAATATGCATAGGGCATTCAACTTTACGACACTTCATAAAGGCAAGCCAATGAGAAAAAAAATAAAGCCATGTCTTAAGAGTAGCAACAAACTAATGGAATAACTATATACATAAACAGGGTTAGCTGATGGGATTAGAGTTGAAATTGCTGTTATGCAGTTTAAGAGGTTCTTTTACATTGTTTTGACCAATATGCTAGCCCTCAATGACCTAGAGAGATCCTGACAAATGTCTTGTCTTGAAGAGAAAAAGACTATCTGCTCTGCTCAATGCATATACAAATGAACGAAGTTGACAATAAACAGTCAGGAAAATGACTCAAAAGTGAGACAAACAATTATTTGACGGAAAGGTTAAGATGGATATAGGAACGAGTGCATGATAAGAAAATCTTCAATTATACTATCATATTTGTACTTTAGTGCTGACTGCTGAGACGTGGTAGTATAAAAGCACAAACCACACTTGAGAAGGAATATACTCAGCAAAATGGATCATACCATGACTCGAAGTCCTGATGCGATGAGAATATATCAGGCAAAATGAAGTTCAGCAGCGACCACAGTTCTGCTAGATTATTCTGAAGAGGTGTTCCAGTCAAAAGGAGCTTATTATCCATTGGCAGGCGCTTTAACTCCCTTAATAATATGCACTTTGAATTCTTTAGCCGATGCCCCTGGAAAAAGACATGGTCGTAACATGTAAATCCAAAACTAAGACAGAAGACGACAAGGACAATAACTTCTTGCAAGGTTTCTCCATTTACCTCATCCACAATAACATACTTCCACTTATAATGAGCAAGTTGTTTTGCGTCTGACATAGCCATCTCATAGGAAGTTACGATTAATGGAAAATTTGGGCCTGTGGTTTTGGGCATGAATTTTCTCCTTATCTCTGCCCGAGCTGCTTTATCCCCATGGTAGATCACACCAGTCATAGATGGAACAAACCTGAAAGCAAGCAGCTTCACTTAAGAATATCAATTAAGGATGGTGAAAGAACAGTATAGACAAGTCACCTTGAGATCTCGTTCACCCAGTTCGAGAGAGTGGATAGAGGAGCTATTATCAGGTATGGACCATCAAGACCCTTCCCCTTGAGATGGGCAAGAAAACCAATAGTCTGTATTGTTTTCCCAAGGCCCATTTGATCAGCCAAGATCCCATTAAGCCCATTCTGCCAAAGTGATATTAACCACTTAACACCCTTTATCTGGTAGGACTTCAACTTCCCACCAGTCATTAGAGGAACAAGTCTGGCTTGCTCTTTTTCCCACCTTTCTTCTTCTGTGAGAGTACAATCCTCAGGCGAGCAATCTTCACGAGATCTTGTAAGCATGACTGCCACTGCTTTCTTGGCCTTTTTCTGAACAACATTTTATTTTATTTGGTTAGAAATGAAATGGTTTGCTTGAAATTTCATCGATGTATAAAACTAGTTGCCACATGCCCACATTCATACAGAACACTGATCAACCTATCCACTTAAAGAATATGATTGATCCTACGAAAGTATCTGATAAGCATGTTCTAAAGGAATTTGAAATAAGCCAAACAACTCCAGGTAATTTTTTATTAAAAAAAACATTATCCAACGTCCAAAAATAAAAGGCACAAGTAAAGTTGATGGTTTTAAAACTTATTTCCTTCATATGTTATCCTTATATCTTCAGCATTCATGAGTAAACAACCATACTTATCTCTAATTAGCAGGATATTAACAACATATATATAAGGTAACTTTCCTCCCACAATCGCTTGTTTCTGTATTGAGCATTTTACTCTGGCATTTTCTTGCTTCTTTAACTTCCTACTCCAGTTCACTATCTAACAGTCAAAAGAGCCTATTTGAACAATATACTAATCGCAAACATTTGCCACAAATTTGTGCCCAACATTTAAACCCCAAGAAAATATCAAGCGACAGTTGTAAATGTGGTGTGGCAAATCTTAAACGTCCCTTCTAAATATGATTTTCTAACAATGTGCTACAGGTGGAAAGCTAATCGGTAAATAGTGAAAAACTCGAGACATTAGTAGTATTTGAAATCCAGATGAGCAAAGTCAGCATCTACATAATCCATTAATTTAGAATACAGGAAAACAAATGATGTATGAAGCGAGAACTCACATTATTGTATTTTGGTGCAGAAGTAGCTTTCCTCTTTCTCCCACGCCCCTTCTTCTTCTCTTCTACTGGCTCCTCTTCATCCGGGGTGTCGACACCCTCCACCTTAGCCAACAGCACAACCGTCAACAGGAAAATCAAATAAAACTCAGGAAGAACCAAAAGAGGCTTGGGTGCGTGTGGAGTGTTATACATACATCAGCAATCGTCTCCATCTTCTCAAGTAGAAATTCTGAATAGAGTTGTGTCTGTGTCAGCAGCTCGTCCAACTTGTTAAACCGTGCATTTGGATCAAAAGCAAGTCTTGCAGCTTCTTCCCTCTTCCGTGCCTCCTCTTCTTCGTCGGCCTTAACCCGGGCCAAGTGCAACTTGTCTTCCTCCTCCTTCATCGCATCAGTGATGAGGGATGCATCACCATTCTTGGCCTCAAGGTCAATTGGTAGAGATGAAGTTGCATCCACAAAATCATCAGCTTTTTCCTCCTTGGCAGGCTCCAACAACTGGTCTTCTTCCTTCACCGGCACAGGGTGAGGTGACAAATCACCGTTCTTGACCGCAAGTTCCACAGTCAGGGATGAACTTGCATCCTTAAATTCATCAGCTCTCTCCTCAGCAAGCACCTTGAGATGATCATCCTCTTGCTTAATTGCCTCCACGGTATCCGAGGCATCCCCATTCTTACATTCAGAAATCTTCTAACAACAGAAGCTCAACGTCAAAAAAAAAAAATCCGAAATACTTCGCGAACTGCGGAAGCACAAAGCATAAATAGAGAGATCTGGAAACAAAAATTTATTCACAAATAAATCACCTCGTCCTCCAGAACGGATGTCGGGGAATCCGCGTTGGCAGCGGCGCCGGCGCCGGAGGCCGGTGCTGCTTCCACCTTCGTCCCATTTGCCACAGCGACCACCATTCCTTCCACCATGAGCCGCCTCCGAATTCAAGCCCTGACGGAACAGCACCCACAAATCAGCGATCTAAAACCTAGCCAACATTCCACATCCACCACCACTCCTGCAAAATCTGTAAAAACCCCTCGAAACAAAAGAGGCTAAAACCCTAGTCCAAAAGAGGAAAACAAAAGTCAAACATCACAGACTGCGAGAAAAGTGAGCAAAAATAGCATTTTACAACAGGGGAAGAGATTTCACCCAGGTCAGGCAGACAACACAGTATTATTACCTCAACTTTTCCCATTTCCGTTCAAAAAAAATATTTAATAAACTTTTCATCCAAAAAAAAAGAAAAAATATAGGAGTACCAAAATATTTCCCAAAAAAAATTCCCCAACCAATCCCTTGATGAACCAACAAGCAATAAAATGCTAAGAAAAATTACCTTACTATCCGACCCCTCTTCTTCCTCTCCCCCTTCCCCTCCGTGCTCCCGCTCCGCCGGCGGCCTCCTCGGTCTCTTCAACTCCTCCGCCCGCGGGGCCCGGGGTGCCCGCTCGTCGCCGCCGAACTGCCGACGGCGCGCGTAGTGCGGCTGGTGGCGGGCGGCGTGCGGCCGAAGGGGATGTCGCTCGGCGGCGGGCTGGCGGCCGGTGGCGCTCGTCCAAGGCCTCCTGGGAAGTCAGTGGGGAGGAGGGGTTTGAGGCGGCGAGGGTTTCAGGCGGGAAAGTGAGGGGGGAGAAATACCCCTGTGGTTTCTACTTATCTACGAGGAATGCCACGGGTGGGCCCGTAGTCAGTGGGGATCGACCGGGGGGCATTTCCGTACTTTCATTCTGCCGGGGGGCCGTTCAAACTGCGTTATTGCGCGTACTGCGCCTGCAGTGCCGGGATACGGCACATCCCACCTGTAGACCCTTTAGTCTCTGACGCAGTGGGCCCGAGAGATCTGGCCCCACATGTCGGTGAGAGTAATATGGAGGCTAGCGCGTGCGCTGGAACGGTGGCTCGCAGATGGGAAGCACGAGTGTCTGCCTCGATCCCTGCAGAGCTGAGCAGAACGAAGCGTGACGAAGACCTGGTCCAGTGGTCTCTCGATATGGTCCGGCGGGGACGAACAACGAAGCGGATGTGTGCGTCTGGGTCCATGGCGGAACGGGTGTACGTAGTCGGGGAGAAGTGGGTGGTGCGGGGCTTGTGATGCGACCGTGTGGCAGGGAGCACGTAATTGGGTGGAGCGGTAGCCATTTGCCAAACACAAGGGGGCGCACGCATGCCTGTGTGGCCGGCCACCCAATGTATGCGTTCAAATTGTTTGCGCTTTTGTCCGCTTCGATGGCCGGATGTCTACGTGGCAGTTTTTGACCGTTGAGAGATCCGTGCGGTAAAAAAGGGGAGGGGGAGAGTGAACGCAGAGTTCAGCGTGTGGAGTTACTCCAGAAACCATGGGGGACTGCCATGAATCACCAATTAGGGGTACACGCAGCTCGTTGAGAAGTTCTGAAACACTCTTGGTTCCATAATTCTTTAAACACTAGGGCTGAGTTTAAGAAAGGGGAGATAGAGAAGATTGGGAAGATACGCAAAACGAGGTGAGCTATCAGTGCATGATTAATTGAGTATTAATTATTTTAAATTTTAAAAATATACTAATATGATTTTTTTTAAAGCAACTTTCCTATAGAAAATTTTGCAAAAAACGCACCGTTTAATAGTTTGGGAAGCGTGCGCGCGGAAAACGATGTGTATTCTATCTCCAATCTCCCAGAACGAACGCTGCCCAGAATAGCATATATTCCTTCCGTCCCATAATATAAGAGATTTTGGAGGGATTGCGGCTACGGCTGCGCCATTGTGTGCAGCACTGTTGGTGCCGGCTGCGTCGCAACCACAAAACAGATAGCCGAACAGGCCCACTCTGGAGACCATGTCATTAGCCCTGTTTGGATCCTCCGGATTATTAAATAACCCTCCAGAATTTTGCTATTTAGGAGTATTAAACGTAGATTACTGACGAAACTCATTCCATAACCCCTGAGCTGTTTTGCGAGACAAATCTAGCGATATATATTAATCTATGATTTTGCTACAGTAATCATATATTAATATACATCGTTAAATTCGTCTCGCAAAATAGCCTAAGGGATATGGAATGGATTTTGTCAGTAATCTACGTTTAATACTCCTAAATAGCAAGATTCCGGAGGGCTATTTAATAGCCTGAATGATTCAAACAAAGCCATTGTTCAAAACGTCGATAATTATGAGACCGAAACATTACTCCAGTTTTGATCTCTCCTTTTGTTTGATGTTTTATATTCGTTATTTTTTAAAACTGCACCGCAATACACACATATCCGCGCCATTATAAGTTTGACAGCATTTTTGTCCAACACGGATTAAAAAAAAAATGTAGCCTAGCAACGTGTTTCGAAAAACTACTATGCAAATTGTAATTGCACTGGTTTTGACAGCATTTTTGTCCAACACGGATAAAAAATGTAGCCTAGTAACATGTTTCAAATTACTACTATGCAAATTTTAATCGCACTGGTTTTGACCGTATTTTTGTCCAACACGAATAAAAAAATGTAGCCTAGTAGCATGTTTCAAACTACTATTATGCAAATTGTTATTATGT
The DNA here is from genome assembly GCA_000338895.3 of Oryza meridionalis. Taxonomy (NCBI): domain Eukaryota; kingdom Viridiplantae; phylum Streptophyta; class Magnoliopsida; order Poales; family Poaceae; genus Oryza; species Oryza meridionalis. The sequence continues at coordinate 33,537,593 of CM002526.2, read as the reverse complement.
AAATTGTAATTGCACTGGTTCAAACACGTGAATTGTAATGGTTTTTTTTCTAAACCATCAAATTTATAAGAGAATAAAAAAAATGTAAATGGTGCAGAGGCCGGGATTTTCATTCCGTTATCTCTAAAATAATGTGATGTCGGAGATGGGCAGAGATGGCCTCAGCCTTGTGCAGGGGCAAAACAAGAGAGCCACATGCACACCATTCACATAAAACGAAAAGGTGGCACGGCACGATCCGGAAAGCGACACATCCAAAGTGAAAATCGCGAAAAATTTTATAGAAGCTCTTATGCAGTAACAACAGATCGTCATACAGTATTCTCTGCTTCTAAAAGAATGATGATACTACTACAACACAGTTCATGGCTTTCGAGATATCCCTCTTAAAGAATGGGGGTATAGAGCACTAGGTTGTCCGGATCACCACATTCAGCTCGATCAGCTGCTAGGGCGGGGCATTGCGTTTGGTGGTGGTCTCACGATGGTGCCTCCATATCCAGCTGGTAATCTGTTGCCGGCTGCACCGGGCTGGTTTGGCCTAGATGGCAATGAACCCATGCGGGCAGCGATTATCGCATTTCGCTCCATCAGAAGCTTCTTTCTAGTCTTTTCAGTGTATTCTCTTGTTCTCTGGACCAGGTGTTCAACTTCGGTGAGAAAAGACACCTTCGCCTCTACTTTCCGATACTGCATGAGAAAAAGAACAAAAATCATTAGAGGCGCATAACACAGAACGGACCATTCGGAGAGTAAAGCGAGTGGGGTTCCATATTACCAGTTTGTCAATCATCAGCGCAGCCAGCTGACGGATTTGTTCTTCCTCATGGTCAGCAAGGAGTTTTGCCTTCACAGCAGCTGCAGAAATAGCTGTAGCGGCTGCTCGTTTCAGCCTAGTTATGGAATCCGTGAGGTTGGCGGTTACTCTAGAGCTGTTCTCTTCATCGGCAGCAACATCTTCAGTACTCTTAGGTTCTGCAGGACAGGTATCATAGGTAAGAGGACCAGAGTTGAAGTTCACAGTTTTCACCATCTTTGCAGTGTTTGCATTTCCTGTAAGTGTAGTACTAGTTCATATAGTTCACTGTGGTATTATGATTCTACATCATAAATCCCTCATCAGGCAAATCTTAGTGAGAGGTGCTAGATAATTGATACTCTCTCCATCTACTTTTGATAGTTATATTTCCAAATCTGAAAAATTTATTTTTGATAGGCATATTTCAATCCAACAACCTATCATCTTAATAACTTTCTCGGATTTAATGCATGACTCTCCATTCTTCCACACAAGATTGGCTATATGGGCATCGAGAAATGTAAATATTAATGAATTGCTTGTTTACGAGGAATAGTAGCATGTTTAAATAGATGATAAGTAGAATTACTTATCCTTGGTCTGTGTGCCATGATGAAATATGACTATCAAAAGTAGATGGAGGGAGTATAAGGTTGCATATACTGATAAAGACAGATTTACCCTCGTGTGTGTGTGTGTGTGTGTGTGTGTGTGTGTGTGTGTGTTGCTGGTGTTAACAGAGTGGGTTCATGCCAGGCAGGCAGGAACCAATCAGACAAAATATTAATGAACGAAGAACATGATAAAGTAATATGATTGCTGGTAAAATCTTAAATATTCAATTTAAGTTAGTTAGTGATGCTTCTCAGACAAAACCACGAATTGGTAACAAATTAGTATGATGGATGATGGCTCTTTAGTAACATGAAGAATCTTAGGTAATGCTAGCAGCAATAAGATGACACGCAAACAACTTAATCCTTGAGGGTTAGTACATAATGAGAAGCTTTAATTGAATTGTAGTACTTGAATCAGATAAAGGTTTTGATGAAATACCTTCCATCTTGCCATTTTCCAATGTTTGGCTTTGCTTTTGTTCCTGTGCGGTAGTTGCATTAGCAACTGCATCTTTGGTCTTCTTCATCTCAACCTTGCCTTCTAAAGATGAATCATCAGCAGGGTTGACTTCAGAACTTGCTTTGTCCTCTATCATTTCAGGATTACTTGTTTCCATGGTATTTCCTGTGACAAACCCTTGAGAAGTTATCATACCACATTGATTTGTAATATTCAGTGGAGTAACTGAATCTTTACTGGAGTTTATACCTTTTTTGTTGTTGGACACATTTTTATCCAGAGAAACAGGATCATCTGACTCCTTACCATTATTGTGTTTAGGATCCACTGAGGGGTCCTCATTACTTTCATCCTTTTTGTCTGTGTCTTGGCCTTTTGGTGAAATGGGAGAACTTTTTTTCCCTTCAACAGATAGAACCGTCTCTCCCTTTTTATTTATGCCTTCCACTTCACTATCAATTGAATCTTGAGTCTTATCCTTGTCTTTTCTTTTATCACCATCTGTGTTTGTAGTACTGCAAAATTGCATTTAGCTCATCAGCAAAATCTCATGATAGCGTTTCAATGTTATAAAAGTGCAACCATTGCTGACCTTGCATTGCCAGACATGTCTTTCACATCACTTGGTGGATCCTCAAGAATAAAGCAGTGTCTAGTTGCCAACTGAAGTGCAGGAGAAACCTCAGAGATAGCTTTTAGTGAACTTCGACATGAATTGGTTGCAGTGTCATCTTCCACAAGACCAGCTAGAAATGATGCCTGCAAAAACAATTTTAGACCTACGGACAGTACATACTGTATGGTAATAATAAATTTCCAAGGGTAGCATGCTTACCAGTGCCATAACAGGATTTCCTGCATCAGCAAATGAACCTTCATGTTCTGGGAAGTAACCAACAGCCTCAAATGCGGATTTCAATGTATCAATAGCAAAGTTTGATGCATTTTCACGAGAAGTATCAACATCAACAGAATTTTCCTTCACTACAGGTTCAGCATCGGATGAACTTTTCGGTGGGTCAGCATCAGAAGATTTTTTTGGCTCATCAGTGTTTAGAGATTTAACTGAATCTGTGCCACCTGAATTATTGGCATCTTTATTTTCAATAGCATTTCCATCTTCCGTTTGTGCTTCTACACTATTGCCCTCTGCTTTGTCTGGAGTTTTCTCACCTGCAGTATCTTTTCCTTCTGCTTTCTCTTCAACTTCCATTTTATCAGGTATTTCAGCAGCGCCTTTTTCTGCTGAAGCTTGCTCTGTGTTTTCCTGGATATTTTGATTAATATCTTCATCGCCATGAAAGCGGTCCTCAATTTGCATTTGAAGGAAGTGCAGCATGCACTGAGCTTTTGTTTTTGTAGCAACATGTTCAGCTATCTCAGTCCATTTTCCACCAAAAATTTCCAAAGCTTCTAAAAGAAGCAATGTCTCTTCGTCAGTCCAACTAGTACCACTAGCACCAGAAACTTCAGAAGAATCCATGAGGATGAAATCGGTTTTTGCCATGCCTATATCAAACTTTCCCTCGTTGTAGCAATCAGAACAAAGATCAAAATCTGCCTGTAGAAATGAAAGGAAAATAAACCGTGCCATACTTCAGATTTAAGATGTGATTATGTATTTTCTTTTGGAAGACCACATAAGAAATGGAATGGAGAAACCGGCTATAACAAATATTTCACTGAAGAGAAAGAAAACAGCACAATTAAATGAGCAGTGCAGGGCAACAGGCAACAGAGAAGTTGAATCACAAGATACCAACATTGGTATTACTCCCTCCTTCCCAAATTGATCATCATGTAATGGAATTCAAAATTTCTCAAATTGATCATCACATAACCGCATGGACACGAATTTCATCATAATACAATTAATGTAGTATGGGAGAATGTGTGCATGCTAAGGTGTAGTTGGCATGGTGTTTTGATCGATGCATGCATTGTGGGAGAATGTGTGCATGGTGTCTTGATTGATATGATTTAAATTATCCTTGGTCTTGGTGCATAAACATATATGATGATCATTTTGGGAAGGAGGGAGTACTATAAATCTCAGTGCTTGATGAAACGCAACAACGTCTTTCAAGGCTAAACTTTGGCGGTCAATATTCAGCATTTGTTACTCTGATAATCAACTTTATACAGTTCAGACAAGGTCGGAAGTTATAGGTGCTAATGACATCAATTCGAATCAAGTTTTTAAGACAACACTGATTCTAGTAGCGATAAGAATAAAAGTGTGCCTAACAGAGGTGTTGAATTACACTAAAGTTTCATCCTCAAGTTGTATTTCTTGTGTGTTGGAAAGAGGTCTCGGACATAAGAATGAAAAGTGCAAATATTTTGGTTGTTAAAAAAAATTCTAACCTGACACCACATAAATATGCATCTGATTGCACTATGGATTCAAATAAATGACTTGCATATGGAGAATTTTAGTAGGGGTTGCAAATACAAACAAAAGCACCTAACCTGGGTCCGGCAATGGTAACGCTTCTTTGAGCAATCAACAGAGCAGGAATTGCAATGGTACTCAACAGAGGGCTCAGCTGCTGAAACTACATCTTCAACTAGTGCAGGATCAGGAAGCAAGCTAGGCAGAGGAGCTGGAGTTTCCACTTCCCCTTTCTTTGGTAAAGGGATCATATATGATTGAACTGATTCAAATTTAAACAGCTGTTCAAGCACTGAAGCTTTCTCCTCACTGTGAGACTTGCCATGGGCCTCCTCTGGCTTACTCTCCTCTTGTCCAGCTGGTAGAAAAGGGTGGAAATTGATCAAGCCCCAGTGGTCCAGGAACTTCAACACTTCCTGATGAGCATCAGCCTCCCCAATCGATAGCTCAGCCAAATCTTTGGACTCCAGCTGCAACTGAGGATTAGCATGAAATTTCAACATGATGAAATTTCTGGTCCCTAAATATATCTCAGGTGTCCGCTTGTCAGATTTGCCATTGAAAAAAGAAGGCAACATTTGCTTCTCAATTGGGTGGATTTCCTTCCATGAAAACCATCCTGAACAAAATCAGAGTTATTTTTGTGCCTTCTTATACAAAACAAAAGGATATATCTCTTACACAAAATATGAATCGATGGAATGAATTGTGTGGTAAATAATATTTAAAAACGGTTTAGCTCATGTGCTCAACACACAATGTGGTTGACAATATACCTTGAATAGACAGGATTCATATATCATAGGAAATTGAGGGGTTATACAAAGATAAATCCTACAGAAAACAGTTACTGGTGTGACTTGATATACAGAAGCTACATGTCACAGGAAAATTTAGGGTTATACAACTACAAGGATTAATAATAGTGAAATATAGTTACTGGCTTATTGCAATTGCACAAGAGAACACAAGGATTAATTATAGTGCAACATGGCTTACTGCAATTGCACAAGAAACAGGGAAGATTACTGAATTATCAAGATTTACTTTAGCATTCTATTGTTTCTATCACACTATGAGTGAAAGATATACACTGACTATACTGGCAACAAGGCAAAATTTCCACATGGACCTAAAGTTGAAAAGGAAGCTTGCAGCAGTTATTGCAGGAAATTAAGCAAATGGGATTGCACCAAATTTTATCTAAGTAAGCAAGACATGATGGATGCTGAGGACAGATCAGGTAATTCTCCAAAGCTGCTGACTACCTAGGTTTGTCTACATCTATTTTATCTCAAAAGAGAACAGGCCACACCCCAATCACATGGAAGAAAGCAAAACAGTGAGTGCTCGAACTCATTTTCCTCAACAGGCAACAGCAAGCAAAAGTAAACACATTATAGCCACTATATGCTGAAATTAATGAAAGCAATGCTTGCAATAAATTCTTATCTCGAGAAATTAAATCAGCAGCATGACCATGCCCTGAAATTGAGCTAAATCTACCAAAAATTCCTGCAATTAACACTCCAGTATGCACAGTACGCGTACCAATTTAGCTGATTTGCAGTAACTAACAACGTTAAGCAACGAATTGCACCGCTACATGCTAAATGTTTGCTCCCATACGCGCGTAAAAAGAGGGGAAATATGCTTTCGCAGTGAACTAATTCACCGACGCCATCCAAACCAGCAGCCCCGACAAAGAGGGAAACCCGTCGCGTCGCGCGCATCCGGGATTCACCACCCCAACAGAGGAGATCACAAAGCTGTTAGGGAGCAGAGGCCTCACCGGCGAAGGTAGGGACCACATGGACGCCGGCGCCGCGGGATCGGACGGCCTCGAACACCTCGTCCACCAGAGGCGTCTCCTCGGTGGGCGCCTCCTCCCCTTCGAGCCGGATCACGTCCCCGCCACCCTTCACGCCGCCCGCCCCCGATCCGCCGGCCCCCGCCGCCGCCGCGGCCGCCGCCTCCTCCGCGAGCTTGTGCGGCGACTGGCGCGCGGCGCGGGTGAGCGGCCCGCTGTGCAGCAGGTGAGGGGGCACGTGGAAGGCCGCGTTCCGCTCCTTGGCGTGCCTCTTCGACGGGGTGAACGACGACCCGCCCGACTTGCGCTTCCCGCCGCCGCCGCGCCTGCGCGGCGCCTCGGCCGGCGCGTCGCCCCCCTGATGAGCCGCCGACGCCGACGACTTGGGCTCCATGGCGCGCGGCGCGCCCGCGCGGCGGGGGCGAGGCTTTTACCCCGGAGACGGACGGGGAGGCGACTCGACTGCACCCCTCTCTACCCGCAAGCAGCTTCGCTTTCTCGTCTTCTTCTCTCACCTCTCGTCTCCTCTCTTCCCTTCCGCCGCTCCGGTGCCGAATTTTGGGGACGCGGTGCTGGGTGCGCGTAGCGGCGGTCTACCGTCTCACTGGCAGGCTGGGTCCCGCGCTGCCGGTGCCCGGTGGCTTAACGCCGGCCGGTCAGGGCCATCCGGTTTGCGTTTTTCGCTGCTTTCAACTGCGAAGCATGTATATCTCGGGGTAAAATAGATGGAACAGAACAGAGGCTCTTTTTAAGTTCTTGTGGTGATTTTGGCTTTCTGGTGTGTTGAGTCAGTTGAAAAAGAAAATATCTACAGGTAAATGAATCGCTCCATATGTAGCTGAAAATGATGATCACATGTATGATTTGTATAAGAGATAATGTCGCGTATGATACGGACAACTGAATCGCTATGATACAGCTAATAATCTCACGGAACCTTGCTGGGAGCATTCTCGATTTGGATGGCTTTTAAGTTGCACCGCTGTAAAACTATAAAGTTATTGGAATATATAATGAGAAAATCGTTCATCAAATATATCCTGTATTGAATACCATCGCGCAAAGCGGAAGTAGCGAAAAGGACAACGCTTACGTGTAGAGTTAATTCCACATAAAAAAGTTATATCGATCTGTCAGATTCATGTCCATCATGTTTGTGTATCCATATGACGTGGTTATTTATTGCATTACAGTATATCATTGAAATCACATGAGATCTACAAGGTGCAGGTGGAGTGTTTGGCCAAGACTAATAAAGTGTATATGGATTGTTTGGTTAAGATATGTAAATTATAGATGAATTGTTTGGTCAGTGAATTACTGAATTTTGAAGTACATCCTAATTTGTAGGCACTTGAAACACAATGCTAAACTCAACAACATCAACAAAACCAAATCAATTATACATAGTAGATGTAGGTCGTATTTGTTTTTCTTTCACTCTCTTTACAAATAATTGAAAAGGTGATAACAAACTTCATGATGACGTGGTACTCGATTGGGCATCTAGCATCACTATTTTATTTCTTGTACAAAAGTGTTTATTAAAGGAAATCTCTTGCGTTAAATACCTTGACACCATCTTGGGCTTAAACAAAAGGCACACTTGCACGATTTTACATAATCTTGGGTGATATTGGCTAAGCCAATGTTAAATTGCAAGATAATTATAAGTCGCTACTCTTGCCAAATTAAAATTGGCCTCCAGTGGACCCAGCATAACTACCATTAGCGACATGGCTAATTTTCACTCTTTTATCGGAACTAGCATTTCAAATTAGAAAGAGAGAAGTCATATTAGCTCGAAAGAAACCTATGACAACATCTCTTCTCTCAGACACAAACCACAAGACCACAGATGGAATTTCATACTTAAATAAGGATCATATGCTTGTGGTGCACCCAGAAATAACAAAAGGAGAAAAGAAAGAGAAATCTTTTATACTGAGGTACGCATGTCAAACCATGTTTTTTCTTGGTTGAGTACTCCCTCCGTTCCGTTTATATTATAAGTTGTTTTGAATTTGGTGAAAGTCAAACAAACCAAGTTTGTAGATAAATATATTAATATTTACAATATCAAATTAGTTTTATTAAATCTACAATTAAAATATATTTTCATAATATATTTGGTTTGTGTTGAAAATATTACCTTTTTTATAAAATTTGTTAAATTTGAAACAGTTTGACTTTGACCAAAATCAAAACGACTTATTGCCTGTTTTGAAACAGAGCGAATATTTACAAGCTCATGACAAATTCTTAATTTTCTGTGATGAAATTGTGTTACACAATTTCGCCGTATGTAGTTATAGCGTCAATGCTAGTGGAGAAGGAAGGTCGAGGAGCTACTGATGCATTGATGCATTACTCCAAATAGCAAGGTGACGCGAGCCAAACCCAAACTTGCACCTTGATTTGCTCTTAACCTCTTGTTAATTAAGCTAATAAAGTGTAACCATGCATTTGCCCAAACAACGCGCGCCCGCTCAAATCCCCTATTCCTCCTCCGATCTCTCGCTCTCCTTTCCCCACCACAGAGCCGCGCCTCCGACGCGATCACCCTAAACTTCTCGATCTCCTCCTCCTACGCCGCCGACGACGACGACGACGACGATGACGTCCGACGCGTCGCCGCAGCCCATCCAGAGCGCCAAGGCAGCCGTGGAGTCCCTCGCCGCCGTCCTCGGTGCCGCGCTCCCGGGCACCCTCGCCTCGGCCGACGACCCCGCGAACGCGCTCCTCCACGACGCCGGCGTCGCCCGCGCCGTGGTGGGGCGCCTCCGCAGGGAAGGGTCGAGCGCCGGGAACGACGGGCTCTGCCGGTGGCTCTACGACGCGTTCCAGTCGAACCTCCCGGAGATCCAGCTCGCCGTGCTCCGCTTCGTCCCGGCCCTCGCCGGCGTGTACATGTCCCGCGCCGTCTCGAGGAAGCCGCTCGCCGGGTTCGAGGCCGTGCTCCTGGCGCTGTACGCGCACGCCGCGGCGCAGCGGGGCTCCGGGGAGGCCGAGACCGTGTCGCTGCCGAACCTGGCCAACCCCAGCGTGTACCACGACGCGAAGGTGCCGCCCAAGACCAAGGCCGCCGAGCTCGACGTCGCCGTGCTCTCCCCCGCGCTGGAGCCCCACGGCACCATGCGCGCCACGCGCCGCGCCCGGATCGTCGGCGCCGTGCTGGAGCTCTACCACGGCAAGCTCGCCATCATGCCGCTCTCCTCCAAGATGGAATTCTGCGAGTTCTGCGTCGCCTGGACCGGGAACCGCAGCAAGCTGGACGACAAGCCGCGCGTCGCGGCTGCCTCCGAGCCTGCCGCCGCCGAGGAGAAGTTGCGGAGGGTGCCATTGCCATGGGAGCTGTTCCAGCCGGTGCTGCGGATCGTGGCACACTGCCTGCTGGGCCCGACGAACTCCGACGAGCTGAAGACGCAGGCCACCCGCGCCGCGGAGTGCATGTACTGGAGAGCCGCGGAGACCATGGACGCGCGCTCGGTGCTCGCCGCCAGGAGCCTCGTCCGGCTGTCCCAGATGACGGAGGAGCCGATCCCTGAGCCGTCCTTCTCCGGCGCCGTCGAGACGAACATGGCGGAGCTGGAGGCCATGAGGGCTAACATCCTTAGCAACAAGAACTGAACTGAACTGAACGCAGTTGAATTAGTCGTCAGGATTCAGGAATTTGATCAGACACTCACACCACAACACGAATTACAAGTTAAGTTACAACGCACACTGCAAGCCTGCAAAAGTTAGCAGTGTTGGCGCTTTTGTTAGTCAGGTACCTAGCACAAGTCTTCTCTCTAATGTGAGAAATTGAGAGATTGATCAGTAGATGGTGTACAGGTCTCTTCTCTCTGATGTGAGAAACCGAGATTGATCGGTAGATGTCTAGATGTTGTGTTATTGTGTTACTGGCCACAGAATATTCAGTCTGGATGTTCAACAGACAAGTACTCATTTGGTTTCATGAATGGAAGTACTATTGCATTTTGATGGAGTAAGTGCATCCCTGATTCCCTGTCAACTCTGAAGCCTGGTATATTCAATGGTTCTTAAGGATCTTAGGTGGGCAGGTCACTCGATGAGAATGCATTGTAAGAAACGTGCCCTGAGACCAAACAATGAGATCATACTACTAGAACTGCATCCGAGACAACTGCAAATGAACATTAGGAGCAGATTTTTTGATGCGTATACAGTAACAAGAATGTGAGATCAATCCTAAGTGCCCCACAATCCACATCCGTATCCTAGCGAAACCATTTAACGCAATCACTCAATCAATCTTGCAAACAGTGAAACAGAGGATTAAGAACATTTTTGCATAAGAAGCCATCATTTCTTTCTTGTTTATATCATCTATTCATCCACCTTTAATGAACCCAGAGTTTTTTACATGCCACGAAGTTCAAACACCCCCAACCACACGGAAACATGGGCAAAAAAAAGCATCGCATGAACGATCCAGACAAGAGATTGGCGAAAGGGCGATCCCCTCTTCATCCACCCGATGAGAAAAACCCGCTCAAAACTCCTGGGAGGCGGAGCCGATGTCGCCCTTGCCGCCGCCCTTCTTGGGCAGCAGGACCTGCTGGATGTTGGGCAGCACGCCGCCGGCGGCGATCGTGACGGTCCCCAGCAGCCTGCTCAGCTCCTCGTCGTTGCGCACCGCCAGCTGGATGTGCCGCGGCACGATCCTGTTCTTCTTGTTGTCCCTCGCCGCGTTCCCGGCCAGCTCCAGCACCTGCGATTAACACAGCCAACGGGTGATCAGAACACACACGATTCGGGGGACACGAGATCGGAAGATCCCGCGCGGATCGAGCGGGAGAGGAGGGGGTTTACCTCGGCGGCGAGGTACTCGAGGACGGCGGAGAGGTAGACGGGGGCGCCGGCGCCGACGCGCTCCGCGTACTTGCCGGCCTTGAGGTAGCGGGCGATGCGGCCGACGGGGAACTGGAGCCCGGCCTTGGACGACCGCGACACCGCCTTCGTCGTCTTCGCCTTCCCGCGGCCGCCGCCTCCCTGAGAGGAACTCATCTCGCCTCCGAAGGTTGGAAGCTTCTGGAACTCTTCGAGATTGGAGAGAGAGAGAGAGAGAGAGAGAGAGGCGGTGGAGGGGAGAGGCGGGCGGCGCCGCGGTTTTATAGTGTTAGGGTTGGAGCGGGAGGCGGGCTGTGATTGGCTGGTCTGGGGGAGCCGCGGATCGGTGACGTGGCAAGGTTAAATTCCCTATTTATTTTTAAAATGGGGAATTTAAGCGTTTCCATGGAAGCATTTATTTTTAAATTTCAGGCGACTGCTGCCCTTCGGTTTCCTCCCATCATAATGCCAGATTTTTCAAAATTTTACACGTGTTTTCTTTTCACGGCTTTAACACTAAAAATTTGTACAGTTTAAAAACATAGTAATATTTTCATTATGTATACATTTTTATGTTGATTGAATGGAATGGTGGTATGTTGATATATCAGAGCGATATACAAAATCTTACTTTTAGAATAGATTTAATTTGCCGATTACTCGCATGTTTTAAAGCCTGTTTTGAGCCATATTGTTTTTAAGTGTTAATCTGTCAAACATGATGCACATAATATTTTTTTTGTTCAAACTATAAATACATTGTTAATGGGACTAACCTTCATCTTTCTCAATGCTGCAAACAAACTCGTGCACTTTTGTGAGAATATTGGCATTAATAAAGTGTACTTTGTGAGAATGATAACATTAATAAAGTTGACATGACAATATTTTAAAATAAATGCACTTTTGGGATAATACTAACATCAATAAACAATATTTCAAAAGTAATGCGTGCGTATATACCATTTAACCCAATTTTTGTGGTCCCCATCTATCTGAGATGACAACTCATGAGTACACGCAGACTACACGTGTCTCACAATAGGCTGGATTTAATTCCATTATCTAACAAAAACACGCATATCGTAACAAGAGTATACACATCTTACAAGTTACAACGCAATGTCTTATTACATGTTAGATATTTTAATGGTCATTATACATACCAGAAGAACTAACACCTTTGAAATTGCATGAGAAATATACAACTTGTACATTAGGATACTGTCCATGGTACTTGTTTACATGAGGAAAGACGATCTAACATCATGAGAAGAGAAGAATGTGCTTTGCTACCTCTGTTTTAAAAGATAAGAAGTTTTGAGATTGGACATGGTTATCAAAAACATATGTAAGTAAACACGGGAAATGTTAAATTGGTTGAGAGAGAGGAAGTGGATGAAAAAAAATTAAATGGTGGAAAATTGTAATTGGTTGGGAAGAGATTTTAAATATAAAGTTGTTATATGTTGGAACAAATTCTAAATGCTACAATGCAAGGTATAAATTGTTTTTCGAGGAGAATGCATAGTCTCACGATCCGTAGAAACAGTTTTTTTTTTTCCTATCCGCAATTCCGCATAAGTAAAGTTGAACCTTAAGTTTGCAGGGAACATGCACATTTTTTACACATTATGTGGACTCTCCATAACTAGGATTGCTATTCAGCGCACGCATGTTTCCAACATACACTTTTTGATATGATAGTTTTCAAATATATTTTTTTGGATAAAAGTTTTTTAGACAAACGAACGTGCACTAAATATATCTCAATTTGATATTTGACAGCTATCGTTGTTGCTAATGGATCCAATATCTGATCATCTCCATCTACTAGAGTCCCTATCATCTATGGTGGATCACTGGACCATTTAGATGGTAGCAATGTGTTTTTTTTTTGTGCCAACCGTAGGAGCAATGTGAATTCTAATTAATAATCTATAGTGTGGCTAATGCTACCGGACACTACAACTTTCACAGAATCCACCAGGCCCATCACTTGCGGCCTGTTAATCAGCATATCAGCCCATCAAAAGGTCCAAGCAACCCCCGGATCCAACACTCCACCTGCGCCGCGCGCCGCTTGCCTTCTCATTCGGTGAGTTTTTGCGGCAGCAAAATTTTTTGTTTAGCTTTGAGTTGTGCTAGGGTGCAAAGTGTGATGATAGAAAAGGTATCCAGAACGTCGGCGAATTTAAATACCAATGCTGCTGATGCAGTATAATTAGATTGGCAGAAAACTAATGTTTAAACTATATGCTTTCGTTCTGATGGGATTTGCATGCTTTCATTCTATACTGTTGTAACAGTTCAGGGGATGAACCAAGCTAGCTACTCACTTCTTTGAGGTATGCCTGCAATGATAACATACATGTAGAGGGAGTGATTTAACAGTACAAGTTAAACCTTTTCTCTTTTTCTCGATGCAGGAAGAGAGAAATTCAGCTCCTACTTTTAGGTGATGGGAGAGAAATTTAGCCCGAGATGTATACATGGATAATTTTTTTCATGTGTATACATGGATTTGCCATACCATTATACAAGGGTGAAAATGTTACAGTAAGAGCTGTTGTAAAGAAGCCTTTAGTCGAAGGAATTTGAAGATGGTTGACTCGTGCATTGAGTACAACTATAAGATCATTCTCGATGACAACGAGACACGGTTGCAAATTAGTATCAGGCCGGAGCAATTGCTACATATATACAACATCAAACCACGGTTGCGAGGGAGGTAATAAATTACCGAGAACCTAATTTTAAATCTTGATGTGCTTCAAGATATCAGATCCCATTAGAAACTGCGGATCTGAGTGAGGAGCGCAAGAAGAAGGGAGTCTCCAGGACGAGACAAATCTGCCCGTGAACATGTTCACGCTAAACACGTAGATGTACTTAGCAGCATCCTCACCCTTGTGGCGATCACTTAACATGAAGTACACGACGCCATCCTCGTGGCTGCTCAGCATGGGTTTGGTCGGTGGCCTGTGAGTCGGTAGCCTCGCGTTCTTGAACCCCTCCTGCTCCCGCAGCCTCCCGACGCAGATCTCCCCTACCTTGCGCCACTGATCCCCGGAGGAGGAGGACGGGATGATCAAAGTCCACATGCACAGCACCATGTCGCGGGAGTGCACCGTGGTGTACCCCTCGATGGAGACGAACCTGAGAGAGTCGCCGACGCAACGCATGGTCCGGTATTTGGACGAATCTGCGGTGCGGAAGGTTGGGTCGAAGGCAACCTCGCAACCCAGGGGCAGCGCGATGTAGCTGAATCGGACGTTGTCGCTGCTGCTGGAGAGGAGGTCTTGGTGGTCGCAGAAGAGGACGCCTTTGCCGAGGCTCACCCAGAACGCGCGGCCTTGGGACGAGAACTCCTCGTCGGCGTTGAACCATGTGGGCTTCTCCGGAGGGAAGAGTGGTGTCTTGAGCTGCCAAGGTTGATCGAAGGGAAGCGGCGATGGCATCAGGCAGACGACATCCTTGCGGTTCGCGTCGCTCGCTAGGAGAGCGAGCACGTAGCCCCCGCCATCTGTTCGTCGGATGGGAAGAGGGGTGTAGGTGACGGATAGTAGAAACGTCAGAGATAGGTTAGCCCTGATCATGGCGAGGGAAGCGTTCGCGGCGTCGAAGACGATGTACGAGCTGGAGCCGCGGGTGTCGGGCAGGCACGAGGAGAGGACGACGAAGCCGCCGTCGGCGAGCAGGACGCCGCCGATGGTTCCGCGCCGCACGTCCTTGTCGGGGTCGCCGTGGAGCCGGATGGATAGCGCGGTGGGGTACGGAGGGTCGTCGGCGACGCGGACGAGGAGCTCCAGGCCGTCGAACGGCGACAGCCTGAACGGGGACGTCCCGTCGGGGCGGTCGTGCCCGTTGTACAGGGTGACGTAAGCCCTCGTCTCCGAGCACTCGATGACCGCCCAATCCGGCTCCGTCCTCTCACCCACCTTGTGGAGACGAACCACGCTATCCAGCAACCCCCACGATGGAGCAGGCCGCGCCGTCGCCATGGCTGACCTAAGAGTTTTCTTTTTTCTCTCTCTGCTAATTTTCTTCCCCTTTTACCTTTTCTTTCGACGCGAGGCGTTGCGTTGGTGTTGGGGAAGGGGATCGCTGTCGATCCGGAACGATACATAGAGGGGGAAGAGGAAGAGTAGTCCGAAACGGGATGCGCGGGATGGGTGGTTCGGCTTGGAGGCCCAAACCGACTCGAGAAAGAAGTACGACTGCTCCCTTCATCCCGTCTCCCGTGCGACGCCTGCCAGAAGGGAACGCGAACCGTGTGTGTCGTGGTCTTCGCCAAGTCATGGACGTTTAAAAAATCAAAAAAAAAGTTAAACGCCCCAATTAAGGGCTTCATGTTGCAATGCATGGAAGGGATGGAGTATCATGTTTTTTTTTTTTTTTAGAGAAAAGGTCACTAGGACCCTGCTTCTATTGAAAGCAAGGAGTATCATGTTTTGCCATTGCATATGCATGCAGCCGTTGCCAAAAAAAAAGAAAGAAAGAAGAGAGAGTGAATCAACTAATTAGAGCAAAGGGCATCTCCAATGCTAAGTGTTTATACAGGTGCTTAGAATATGATCAAAGTTAAGCACCCTAGATAAGAGCCAAACGTTTCTAATGCACGGGTACATTAGCATATAATTAATTAAGTATTAACTATTTTAAACTTTAAAAATAAATTAAAATAATTTTTAAAGCAACTTGTATACAACAATTTTTTTTAAAAAAACACACCGTTTATCAGTTTGTGAAGCGTGTGCGGAGAAAACGAGAGGAATATCTATAGATGACCAAAAGGCCCACCCGGCACGGCCCGGCCCAGGCACGGCCCAACTGCCATCGGGATGGCCCGGCATGATTTCGTGCCGGGCCGTGCCGGCCCATGGGTTGTGCCTCCCGCCCAGGCACGGCCCACCAGCCGTCGGGCCGTGCCGGGCTAGCCCAAAGGCGCGGGTGGCCCATCGCGCCTTTTTTAAAATAAGTCTATTTTCCATCCCTCCTCTTTGGGCTGTGACATACATATAGCGAAAATAAGTCTATCTTATATATAGTGAAAATAAGTCTATTTCTTGTCCCTCCTCTTTGGGCTGAGTAAAATAAGTCTATTTTACATCCCTACTCTTTCGACCATGGCATATAATATATCTATTTTTACTCCCTATTGTTTATGTGTCGGGCCTGGCATGTGGCCCATCGTGCCGTGCCGGCGGAGAGGCCCAGGCACGGCCCGGTGGTTGGGCCGGGCCGACACGGGCCCGACCCTTGACGGGCCGTGCCGTGCTTGGGCCGGGCCAAAACGTCGTGCCGTGGGCTGGGCCGTCGGGCCTTGGGCCTTTTGGCCATCTATAGGAATATCCTCTTTCTCACAATGGCTCAAACGCATAGAATTGTTGCAGCCTATCATTGGCCTGCACGAAAATTACTTCGTCACTGATTTAAAGTTTTAAACACCAGCCCCTCGTGTAGCAGCGATGCCATGGATTAGAGCAGGTATAATAGGAGACTATATACCAGCTATAAACACATATCGAGAAAATAAAATATGAGAGAAAAGAACAGCGGGCTTTGTAGCCAGCTGCAACACGGCTCCAAGACATAAGTGTATGATAGGTGTGACCATGTATTAATAGTGTAGTGCTACTATTGATGAATTGGCTATTAAGTTAACTGTAGGTGATTTGGAGTTAGTAGTTAGCTATAGTATTGAACTTGCTCTTAGCGTCGGTGGTTCAACTCTTTTTTAAAAAAAAACCCGTTTTTTTTTTCTCCTAAGCGTCCATCCAACAACTATGTTTGAGATACCCGAAGCTTATGTGAAAGAGAGAAATTAAAAAAAAGAGTATATGTACAAAACTCTTACTGACACTACGTGTTACGCTGTGAGTATATCTAGATTTTCTATAACTCTCATCTACTTAAATCAAATGGTTGAGATCATTGTTTATAAGAGTTCTATAAAAGAAATTTAGTACGTCTAGCAATTAATGCTCATAAAATAAAAGAGAAGTGTTGGCTCTCATGAAAGAATTAACTATACACGTATTTCAAAATATTTACATTAATTAAATTTATAGTAAGAGAAATAGATAGTAGAGAAAAAAAAATAGAGCCAACTTTTTAGTTATATATGTTAACTTTAATATAGGCTAATAGCCAATAGTTAGCTATACTACTAAACTTGTTGTTAAGCGTCAATTCGTTACACTTTTGTATGATGTTCGTTAGCTATTTATTAAAAAAATAACCCACCAACATATATAAAAGTAGAAGGAGAGATTAATTTCTAGTCTACCCATAGAAATTGCTATATTTTAAGATAGATGAGTATTTACCACCTCGTGGCTTTGTCACACTTTTTTATACTTTAGACTCACAATTTATTTGAGATTTTTAAAAAGATATATTGTTTACCAAAACTTTTTGCATAAACATACAGCTTGGGAGGAGAAACTTTATAAAAACGTACACTCACTAGTGGCAAACAAATTGATGTGCCAGTCTCACCTAGAGGTTCAGCGACACCTAATTGGTGTCACAGACTCACAGTGCAGGAACATCTCTAGAAATTCTAGGCTTTAGGTTCTAATTTTTTTAAAAAATTATGTCTAATATGCTATACTTTCACTCAATTATATAACATCAATGTGTGTTGTTTCGTATAATATTTAGTAATAAATCAAATACTAACGCTAAAAGAGTAAAGGTAGTACTAACATCATGTTCTAGTGAAAAGTATCATCACTTTAGTGTTTATTCAAATGAAATATAGCAGACATGATAGGAAATAAATGTCTTCTTGTTTTATAAATAAAGAAAGAGACAATAACATTAGTTTCAATCCAATCCAATCCAACATTCAAATTACAGCTAAATGAGATTGACTGCTTAAGATACAGATAAGATTCTCGCGTTAGCATAGAGGACTACCGATCATACATTTGACAAAACAACACCTCTCAAATTTTTGTAAGTTTAGACCATTGGATGGCTTCAAACCCAAACCCTGATCCCTTCTTTCTCTTTTCCTTTTTCCTCAGCGTCGCACACCTGAACGTCTGCTCGATACGCTGCCGTCTTGTCTACCGCCACCACTTGGCCTCGCCAGCTTGCCGGAAGACATCTCAACAACATCGACGAGGCCCGCCTTGTCCGGCCCTCTCTACTCCTCCTCGATCCATTGCTCCTAACCTACTGCTTCGACCTTCTAACTCACCACTCCGCTTTGCCTCCGCCAACAACATCGGCCGACCGCTGGCTATTGACCCCTTCACCTTCGGTAGTGGCATCGTCGACTCATCGCCCACCTATTCCGCTGCCATGGGCCTGATGGCCTCGATGAAGATTTCTCCATAGCGTCAATATTTGTCGCCATGGTGCTGTAGCCGCGTTGCGCCTCCTGTCCTCCTATGAGGCTAGCCTCGCCAAGCAGTAGAGGCATGGAGCTCTAAAGCCGCGCCCACGCCATGCGCCAAGTAGTTTGTGGTCAACGAACGCGTTGTTGAGCTCTCGCCGGTGCAGTCCCCCTTCGATCCTGCCAAGAGAGATAGGTGGATGAAGACCAAGTTAGATCCCTAGAGGAAAGGAAAGAATGAAGGAATTGACGACATGTGAATGAAGGAATTAAGCCCTCGTCTCCGAGCACTCGATGACCGCCCAATCCGGCTCCGTCCTTTCATCCACCTTGTGGAGACGAACCACGCTATCCAGCAACCCCCACGATGGAGCAGGCCGCGCCGTCGCCATGGCTGACCTAGAGTTTTCTTTTTTTCTCTCTGCTAATTTTCTTCGCCTTTTACCTTTTCTTTCGAGGCGAGGCATTGGTGTTGGGGAAGGGAATCGCTGTCGATGCGGACGATATATAAAGGGGGAAGAGGAAGAGTAGTGGGAAACGGGATGCGCGGGATGGGTGGTTCGGCTTGGAAGCCCAAACTGACTCGAGAAAGAAGTACGACTGCTCCCTTCCTCCCGTCCCGTGCGCCGCCAGGTAGAGGGGAACGCGAACAGTGTCTGTCGCGGTCTTCGCCAAGTCATGGACGTTTAAAAACACACACAAAAAAAGTTAAACGCCTTGATTAAGGGCTTCATGTTTGCAGTATCATGATTGCAAACAGTATCACGTTTAAAAACACACACAAACAGTATCATGTTTGCAGTTGCATTTGCATGCAGCCGTTGCAAAACAAAAAGAAAAAGTGAATCAACTAATTAGAGCAAGGGCATCTCCAATGCTAAGTGTTTATACAGGTGCTTAGAAAATGATCAAAGTAAAGCACCCTAGATAAGAGCCAAACGTTTCTGATGCACGGGGTGCATTAGCATATAATTAATTAAGTATTAACTATTTTAAACTTTAAAAATGAATTAATATGATGTTTTAAAACAATTTTTATATAGAAATTTTTTTAAAGAGTAAAGTCCATCACTGGTCCCTAAACTTGTACCGTTGTGTCATCCCGGTCCCTAAACTCGCAAATTGACCGTTCAGGTCCTCAAACTTGTTCGACTGTGTCATCCCGGTCCCTAAACTTGCAGATCACTTGTTTAGTTCCTCCAACTTGTTTAGTTGTGTCACCCCGGTCTCTAAACTTGGATTTGAATATCATCTGGGTCAAATAGGACGGTCTAAAGACTTTATATTTAAAAATAATTCATAACTTTTTCATGTGAACTCTAATGAAGACAAACTTTATATCAAACTTGTAGCCCTCGACGCGATCTACAACATTGTAGTTGAATTTTTTTTATTTTAAGTCATTTTTGTCCCAAAATGTAATTTTAAAATTAAAATTTCAAAATCTATAAACACGCAACAATATTTTGGGACCCTAAACAGTTTTAATTCAAAAACTTTTCAACTACAAAGTTGTAGGTCGCGTCGAGGGCTACAATTTTAGTATAAAGTTTGTCTTTATTAGAGTTCACATGAAAAAGTTATAAATTATTTTTTGATATAAAGTTTTTAGAATGTCTTGTTTAGGGACCGGGGTGACACAATTGAATAAGTTGGAGGATCTAAACGAGTGATCTATAAGTTTAAGGACCGGGATGACACAGTCGAACAAGTTTGAGGATCTGAACGGTCGATTTGCGAGTTTAGGGACCGGGATGACACAACGGTACAAGTTTAGGGACCGGTGATGGACTTTACTCTTTTTAAAAAACACACCGTTTAGCAGTTTGTGAAGTGCGCAGAGAATATCTTCTTTCTCACAATGGCTCACACGCATAGAATTGTTGGAGCCTATCATTGGCATGCACGAAAATTACCTCGTCACTCATTTAAAGTTTTAAACACCAGCCCTCATGTAGCAGCGATGCCATGGATTAGAGCAAGTATAATAGGAGACTATATACCAGCTATAAACACATATTGAGAAAATAAAATATGAAAGAAAAGAGCAGCGGGCTTTGTAGCCAGCTGCAAGCTGCAGCACGGCTACAAGACACAACATGTGTATGACAGATGTGACTATGTATTAATAGTGTAGTACTACTATTGATGAATTGGCTATTAAGTTAATTGTAGATGATTTGGAGGTAGTAGTTGGCTATAGTATTGAATTTGCTCTTAGCGTCACGTTGGTTCGATTCTTTTAAAAAAAAACCCCTTTTTTTTCTCCTAAGCGTCAATCCAACCACTATGTTTGAGATACCCAACTAAGCTTACATGAAAGAGAGAAATAAAAAAAAAGAAAATTCAATATGTACTCAATTTTGTCTTACTAAACTCTTACTGATACTACATGTCACGCTGTGAGTATATCTAGATTTTCTATAACTAAATCAAACGGTTGAGAACATTGTTTCTAAGAGTTTTGT
The DNA here is from genome assembly GCA_000338895.3 of Oryza meridionalis. Lineage (NCBI taxonomy): Eukaryota > Viridiplantae > Streptophyta > Magnoliopsida > Poales > Poaceae > Oryza > Oryza meridionalis. The sequence continues at coordinate 33,516,836 of CM002526.2, read as the reverse complement.
AAAAGAAATTTAATACGTCTAGCAATTAATGCTCATAAAATAAAAAGAGAAGTGTTGGCTCTCAGAGCAAGTTTAATACTATATATAGCCCACTACTAAGAGCAAGTTTAATAGTATAGCCAACTACTAGCTTCAATTCATCTATAGCCAATCTAGTAACTCGTTCATACAATAGTTACATACTATACTATTAATACCTGGTCCCACCTATCATACACACACTGCGTCTTGGAGTCTGTGCTACAGCTGGCTATAAATCTGTAGCCCGCTGCTCTTCTCTCACCTCATTTATCTTCTTAAAATATGTTTGCAGCTGGCTTATAGCCTGCTATTGTACCTGCTCTAACTCCAATTCATCTATAGCCGATCCAATAGCCAATTCATACAATATTTGCTTACTATACTATTGATATATGGTCCCACCTGTCATACACACATTGCGTCTTGGAGTCCGTGCTGCAGCTGGCTACAGATCTGTAGCCCGCTGCTCTTCTCTCTTATCTTTTATCTCAATTAAATATATTTATAGTTGGCTAATAGCCTGCTATTGTACCTGCTCTCATGCAAGAGTTAACTTTACACGTATTCCAAAATATTTACATTTATAGTTAGAGAAAGAGATAGTAGAGAACAAATAGAGACTACTTTATATAGTTAATCTATTATACATGTTAACTTTAATATGGGCTAATAGTCAATAGTTAGCTATACTATTAAACTTGTTGTTTAGCGTCAATTCATTCCACTTTTGTATGGTGTTGGTTAGTTATTATTAAAAAAAATAACACACCAACATATATAAAGGTACAAGTAGAGATTAATTTCTAGTCTACACATAGAAATTGCTATATTTTAAGATAGATGAGTATTTACCACCTCGTGGCTTTGCCACACTTTTTTATACTTTAGACCCACAATTTATTTGAGAATTTTAAAAAGATATATTGTTTACCAAAACTTTTTTGCATAAGCATACTGTTTGGGAGAAACTTTGTAGAAACGTACTCTACTCTACTCACCAGTGGCAAACAAATTATTGCGCCAGTCTTACCTAAAGGTTCAGTGACACCGAATCGGTGCCTCAGACTCACAGTGCAGGAACATCTCTAGAAATTCGGGGCTTTAGGTTCTATTTTTTTTAAAAAAATTATATGTCTAATATGCTTTACTTTTACTCAATTATATAACATCAATGTGTGTCATTTCGGATAATATTTAGTAATATATCAAATGTTAACGATAAAAAGAGTAAAGGTAGTACTAACATCATGTTCTAGTGAAAAGTATCATCCGTTTAGTGTTTATTCAAATGAAATATAGCAGACATGATAGGGAATAAATGTCTTCTTGTTTTATAAATAAAAGAACAGACATTAACATTAGTTTCAATCCAATCCAATCCAGCATTCAAATTACAGCTAAATGACACTGGCTGCTTAAGTTACAGACAAGGTTCTCGCATTAGAATAGAGGACTACCGATTATACATTTGACAAAACAACACCTCGCAAAATTTTATAATTTTAGACCATTGGATGGCTTCAAACCCAAACCCTGATCCCTTCCTTCTCTTTTCCTTTTTCCTTAGTGTCGCACACCTGAACGCCTGCTCGCACCACCTCATCTACCGCCACCGCTTGGCCTCGCCAGCTTGCCGGAAGACATCTCAACAACATCGACGAGGCCCCCCTTGTCCGGCCCTCTCTACTCCTCCTCGATCCATTGCTCCTAACCTACTTCTTCGACCTACTAACTCACCACTCCGCTTTGCCTCCGCCAACAACATCGGCCGACCGCTGGCTATTGACCCCTTCACCTTCGGTGGTGGCATCGTCGACTCATCACCCGCCTATTCCGCCGCCATGGGCCCGATGGCCTCGGCGAAGATTTCTCCATAGCGTCAATATTTGTCGCCATGGCGCTGTAGCCACGTTGCGCCTCTTGTCCTCCTACGAGGCTAGCCTCACCAAGCAGTAGAGGCACGGAGCATTAAAGCCCACCCACGACATGCGCCGAGTAGTTTGTGGTCAACGAACGCGTCGTTGAGCTCTCGCTAGTGCAGTCCCCCTTCGATCATGCCAAAAGAGATAGGTGGATGAAGACCAAGACCCTGTTTAGATGGGACTAAAACTTTTAAGTCCCTGTCACATCAGATGTTTGGACACTAATTATAAATATTAAACGTAGACTATTAATAAAACCCATCTATAATCTTGGACTAATTCACGAGACGAATCTATTGAGTCTAATTAATCCATGATTAGCCTATGTGATGCTACAGTAAACATTTTCTAATTATAGATTAATTAGGCTTAAAAAATTTATCTCGCAAATTAGTTTTCATCTATGTAATTAGTTTTGTAAGTAGTCTATATTTAATACTCTAAATTAGTGTCTAAATAAAGAGACTAAAGTTAAGTCACTGAATTTAAACACCACCCAAGTTAAATCCCCATAGGAAAGGAAAGAATGAAGGAATTGACGACATGTGGCTCCCATGTTTTTTTTTTCATGTTATTGATATTGGGTCTCGCTATTTTCTTTTCTGGTTGTAAGCAATGTCTAAGCTATTTTAGGACTACATTTACGCTGGTTTTGAATTTTGATAGATGTGGGATGTGTTGTAAATGTTTTTGCGGTTGAGGAACTTGATCGAAACTCGGTCCTTACATAAGGACGAAAACTGAACTTTTTTTGTCTTTTCACAGAATTCACCAGGCTCATCACTTGCGTTGTGTGTTAATCACCGGAATAAGATCACTTTGACTCCTTCAATTGGCCAACGAATCTAAATTGTATCCCTTAACTGCAATACTAGAAATTTTGACCCCCGAACTTACAAAATCGGTGCAATTTGACTCCCTCGGTGGTTTTAGAGGGTGGTTTCGCTGACGTAGCGCACACGTGGCAGTGTTGACCTGGTCTTTGTTCCACGTAGCATTTGACGTGGCGCTGATATGGAATTAAAATAAAAAATATATGCGGGCCCATTTGTCATTTAAAAAAAAAGTGGGACCCACTAGTCCCACATGTCATCCTCCCTTATCCCTTCTTCCTCTTCCCTCTCCTCCCTTCTCTATCTCTCCCTCTTTCTCTTCATGCGTGGAGAGCGGCGTCCGGATCGGCGGCGGCGACGGTGGGCGATGGACGGAGTGGCGACGGCGGACAGAGCGGCGACGACGTATAGTGGGGGTGAAACCACCCCACATGCTTTGGCGAGATTCAGAACACGGCGGAGGAGTTCGCCGTCGCCGAGATGCTGCCGCCGCCGCCGTCGGTGCGCACGAGGAGCGTCACCTCCGTCGCGCTCCCGACGCATGGAGATGGCGGCGGCTGCCGCCGCGTGCCGCTCTCCCCGTTCGATGCGTACTGGGTCGCGCTGCCACCCATTCGCCGCGTTTTCCTCTTCCCGTCCCCGTCGCCGCCGCCCGCCACCACCACCGTTCGGAGACGTCGTCCGCGCGCTTAGCGACTCCCTCGAGGCGGTGCTCCCGGCATTCTAGCCCTTCGCCGGCGCGCTGGTCTACTCGCCGGAGGAGGAGGAGGAGGGGTCGGTGTCCATCGTCGTGGAGGGCGGCGGCGGCGTGGTGTTCGTGGAGGCCGAGACAGACCTCGACTTCGGGAGGCTCGTCGACGAAGGGGAGGAGCACGACAAGGATGCGCTGCGGCAGCTCGTCCCGGACGACCGCGGCCTGTAGCGATTCTTGGAGATGTGGTCCGCCTCCGCCGCCGCAGCGGCCGTGGCCACCGAGATGCGGCACTCCTCCCTCCTCGGCGTGTCCTACCCCTTCAGCTCCTCCTCCATCGCCGCCACCTCCTCGCCGAGCTCCACCTCCACCTCCATTAAACTTCTCTCCTTTGGGCTCTCGAAGCCTGAAGCTACTGCCGCTGCCGCTTCGACTCGCCGTGAACCCTCGCCGGAGTTGGTAAAGGAGATGGCCAAGGAAGTAGGAGAGGGAGGAGGAAGGGATAAGAGAGGATGATATGTGGATCAGTGGGTCTATGTGGGTCCCACAGTTTTTTTTTTTTAATGACAAATGGGCCCGCATATATTTTTTTATTTTATTTCTACATAAACGCCATGTCGATGTCACGTGGGAGTCAACACTACCATGTGTACGTCACGTCAGCAAAACCACTCTCCAAAACTACCGAGGGAATCAAATTACATCGGTTTTATAAATTTGGGCCGTCAAGATTTGTATTGCTGTGAGGAATACGATTTAGATTCGTGGCCAGTTGAGGGAGTCAACAGTGATCTTATTCCTTAATCGCCCCATCAAAAGGCCCAAACAACCACCGTATCGCCCGTCGCTCCAGCAGCTGCCACCCGCGCCGCCGCCGCCGCCGCGGCGAGGCCAGTCGGTGTCCGTCTTTCCGGCCGGTCTGGGTGCCCCGTCCCCGTGTCTGGTGTCCAAAGAACTCCCTCCAAACACCGGCGCCATGGGCTTTGCTGAAGAGAATCCCGTCGCCGACGGGAGGCTCGGGCGGCCGCAGCCGCGACCGCGACGCTCCGCCGCCGCCGTCTGCGACAGGACGGGACCAGCAGGCGGCAGCAGTTTCCTTCCTCGGCATGCCAGCCAGGCTCCACGCAGGTGACGTGTCTCCCTGTGCCTACCAAATGTGGACCCCACATGTCAGTGGACGGCAACCGCCACGTCAGATTCGCCGCCCGCCTCTCTCGTCGCCGAGAGCCTATTTAAACCCGACGCCGCCTCGGCGCTAACCGCCGCAACAACAAACACCTCGCCTCTCTCTCTCTCTCGCTCGCTCGCTGCTCGCTGCTCGCCGGCGACGAGGGCAGGAAGCCGCGCGCGATCCGGTTCGTGAGGCGTGTCGGCGCCGGAGCGGCCGGAGGCCATGGCCATGTTCGGCACGGAGTCCAGTAGCACGGGCGGGAGCTCGTCGACGAGCACAGGCGACAGCCCTCACAGCTGGAGCCCGGGGACGAACGTTCAGCCGGGCGCAGGCGTGGGCTTGAACTCGATCTTCTTCGCGTCGTCCGGCGACGGGCCCGCGCGCCTTGGCGTGGCGCCGTTCGAGAGCGGGCAGTACGTGCGGCTCCTCAACCGCGGCCGCGGCGGCTACCTCTTCGCCGACGAGTCGGGGGTGCGCGTGCGCACCGACCACCGCCGCGGTCTGATCAACACCGTGTGGTGCGTGCAGATCCTGGGGGGAGACTCCCCGCACATCTTGCTCCGCGGCGCCTACGGCCGCTACGTCGCCGGCACGCCCTTGGGCGCGGGCGAGGGCCACATCGGCATCCTCATCACCCAGCGCCTCTTGGAGACGATGGACACCAACGTCATGTGGCGCACCATCCCGGGCCCGAGAGGCGGAGGCGTCGTTCTCATCAACGCGAGCTCGTTCAATGGAGGTCAGCCTCCATTGCCAACGCTGGAACACCCATTTACGATTCAACGCGCTTCAGCCTCCAGTGCATCGACCGCTTCAACGCGCGCTTCAGCTCGATGATGGAGTGGGAGGTTCAGGTCATCCCCACGAGGGTGCAGAGGCCACCGTTCCAGGTGGGAGGAGCAGCATGGGTGAGTTCATTACCCGCACCCTCATTTCTTGCACAGTTCTTGGTGATTCTACAAACTTGATCGGCGATTGATCTGTTCGGCTATTATTGCAAATAGAAGTGCTATTTCTATCATTTCTGTTACGCGAAATTTGTGGAGACGTATGTGTTCTAGGTATTGTGTGATCAAAGACTTGCTCTGCCAATTGCCATGCTCTGTTAGACTGTTAGTTGTGCAAATACTATTCTGCCTCTTGTAGCCAATTCTTCAAACCTTTACACTTGATCTAAATCTATTTGTTCAGAGATTAACAGACTTGTTCTTGCTGATTCTTGGTCTGCGATAAGCTTCAACTTGTGTTAATGATTGGGTTCTTTGGAGAAACTAATTCTGATGATAGGATCATTCAGTGGTAGTTATAATTGGTCGGCAGTATTGACAAAATTTGTGGACTCTAGTTTTGCTGCACCTTTTTGTAACTGCAAACTCGGTTGCAAGCAGCTAGCTGTTGCCGAATAGTTTCTGGTTAAAATTATTTGAAGCAAAAGTAGTTTCCTTCTTGCTTCAGGTGTTAATTTGTGGACTGGGTTCTTAAATGAGATGCATCTATGCCGAATTAGCGCTCATGTGCAAGTCTATTCTATTCCTCTGTGTCCACTAACATAGTTCTAGTCTGCCTCTTGTGGCTAATTTTTCTGTTAGTTCAGAGATTAACGGACTAGTTGTTGCTGATTCTTGGTCTGCAGTAGCTTCAACTTGTGTTACAGATTATGTTCTTTGGTTGATAAAATTCTGATGATAGATTTGTTTGGAATTAAGTTCTGATGATAGGATCAGTAAGTGATTACTACAATTGGTTGTCTGTACTGATAAGTTCTTTTACTGCACCTTTTCTGTAACTACAAAGTCAATTACGAGCAGCTAGTTTTTGTCGAAAAGTTTTTGATTGAATGTCTTTGAAACAAAAGTAGCTTCCTTCTTTAGATGTCAATTGGTGAATTGGGTTCTTATAAATGAGATCACTATTTGTGTCATCTATGTCAAGTTAGTGGTCATGTCCAAGTCTGTTTTTATACCTCTGTGTTCACTGTCCACTGACATCTTTCTTCAAATTTGCATAAGCAGCTTTGTGGGCTACAGCGCCGAGGCTCTGGAGAGATACAAGTCGGTGTTAGGGTGGCTGATGATGATGGGAACTTCAATATCCCGGGCCCGCAAAATCTGTCGGTCCCTGGAAGGAGTCTGATTGAGCTGGGCAGTGTCCTGGAAGATCGACTCGGCAGCAATTTTCGCTTCCGGAACATGTCCATCTTTATTCGAGCAGGCAGTCTTGGGCAGCCCTTCCCTCTGCTCACTGATCTTCCCAGTGAACTTGACTACTTCGAGGTCGTGGTGTTCATGGTTGGTACACCAGGTGAGAAACTTCTCACTGATGAACTCCCCCATTCAGTCTTCTGCACACTATTGTTCTTCTGTCAGAAATAGGGAGCTATTTGTTTTGCCAAACTTTCATCACACTGTCAGACATTTTTTTTGTTTAGCTGTGTGTTTTACCACTGGGAAGTGTGATTATAGAAAGTTATAGAAAAGGTATATCCAGCATGTCGGTGAAGAGAAGTCAATACACATTATACCTACGCTGATACAAAAGAATTAGTCTAGCAGAAAACTAATGTTTAAATTTGCTTTCATGCTGATGGGTTTTGCCTGCTTTCATGCTGTATCGTGTACTCCATATCTGTTATCTGTTCGCATTCAACATTCCGCTGTTTACTTTGAAGTATATGCTGGTGATCTCGTTTAGGAATCTTAAAAATAAGGAGCTATTTTCTCACTGCTTATGTTCTGTGCTTTTCTTTTTTGAGAAAGAGAGGTCAAGCCCTCTCCCACTCCTATTATCAGAAATGGAATAGTGTTATTATGTCTTGTGCAACTGTATCGGTAACATAAATTATTTGATTGTATCACTCAGTAAATGTAATTTGTTTTCTGGATTCCTAATTCTGACCATTCACCTTTGACATTGTGACCCCCAGGGTACAGGCGGCTGCGCTTTCCAGATATTGATGCTGCATAGGAGAAAAGGATAGGAATAGGACCAGGCAACACTTTCTTCCCCTCCCGGCCTCCCCTGGACAGTGTGGTCGACGCCTCCACCATTTTACAGCAACATGATGGCTTTGGAGGATTAGAAAAGTCCCCTTTGGTTTTTCTGAACAGTCCTTGGCAATGTATCAGTTTACTGTCACTACTAGCAATAGGATAATCAGTTACCCCAAAAAAAAAAACAGTCCTGGACTGATTCTTTCGCAACTCTTTTGGACATTAGGAGACGGCTTTGTTCTTCTGATGTTTTTGGCACTTCGCTGGAAGTATGACTCTATGAGTATGCTTCTTGCTCATAGGAGTGTGCTGAAGTCGTTAGTTCTCTGTTAATTGTTTCTGTGACTTGCTATAAATTGGATACTTCAGTATGCATTTTTCCCCCTCAAATCCTTTTTTATGTTATGCCCTTTCAGTTGCCTTCCTGCATGCATTGCAGGCTTCGGTCTGTGCAATACTGCAATTCGCCCGCGAGGAGAGCTATCAAAGCTTTGAATGCTGTAGACTTGTACATACACTGTTGCCCGTCAGTTTTTATGAAGCTATTTCATTGCCTTGTCGATTCGTATAAAATCAATGTAAAAATAAAAACCTAGTACCAATTTGCGACTTGCCCTCTGGAACACGTGAGCACCAACGTTCTAAATTGCCTTGCCACGATAGAAAGAGACTTGCGTTTGAGAGAAGGAGAGAAAGTCCCTCATTTTTCGAGCGTACGTTTTGTAAGTCACACTTGCATCCCGCTCCCTAAAAGATATCTTGTACTTTTATTTCGGACCACAATTAAAATTGTATTGTACACTTCTTAATTTCATCATACATCAGCTAGCGTGCCACTATCGGAAGTTTGGGGATTACAGTTAAATTTCTCCGGGCCTTAGGGAAATCCTCGGGTCCGCCACTGTATCCACTGGAGCCGAGTTTAGGGGACGGATCAAGGAGGCCGGTGGATCATCCTTATCGTCGTCATCGTCGTCTCCCCCCTGATCGTCCTCGTTATCGGTGACGTCGACGTAGCGTGCAAGACGAACCGGCGGAGCACCCTCTCCTTGTACTCCATCCTGATGTCGTGCATCTTCTCCACGTGCTGCGCGGCCTTAGCGAGGGTCTCCCTGAGGTGTTCCTTCATGCCGTCGTCGATGACGCTCCCGGGGACGTCGAGCATGTCGAGGAGCTTCGACCGGAAGGGCCTCCTCTCGAAGGCAATGGCGCGGTCGATCTGCTCCAGCGTCAGCCGCCTCGTCCGCCTCACCTTCCCTTCCGCTTCCGGCGCCGCCATTGTACTGTACCCCGCACCGAAGCGATCGATTGGAATTAAGCGCGGCGATGGTTGGTGCTCAATTTGGTGGATTTTCCTCGCCGCAGCTGCCCGCTGCCGCATTGAGCTTTTGAGCCATCGAAGACGACGACCATGTATCGTTTCATCAGGACAAGAAAAAAATGACTCGGATCATGGAGTCGGCTCTTCTACTCCGTTTCCGTACAAGTCAGACTTGATTCGTCGTCTCGTATCGTACGTGTGCTTGCTAGAATTTTTTTTATTTATAATTTTTTTTATTAAAAGTTTTACAAAAATAATTTTCCATTTTGAAAATTGACGGAAGTAGTCGCCTACCGCCCTCTGGGAGGGCGATTTTTAAAAATCGCCCTCTCAGAGGGCGGCGAAAATGACGTGGCAGACGGCCGTTCGCTCTCGGGCGACGGCCGTCAACGAAATTTGCAGGCGGCCCCCTTGCCGCCCTCCGCTAGGGCGATTTTATACTGTGCAGGGGGCCGCCTGCAAATGGGCGGCGAGGGGGGCATGGAATTTTTCAGGCGGCCCCCTTGCCGCCCTCCGCTGGGGCGATTTTGTACTGTGCGGGGGGCCGCCTGCAAATGGGCGGCGAGGGGGCATGGAATTTTGCAGGCGGCCCCCTTGCCGCCCTGGGGGAGGGCGATTTTATACTGTGCTCTATATTTTTGTATAAATATCAATAGTTATCATTTTTATATTGAAAACTATACAAGATTAAAATATCCAAGACTGGTAAAATACAATTTTATTATTTTTTAGGGCATATTTGAATTGTTACCGTACAAATATTTTGTTAGTGCCAAAATATAAGCAAGTTTTGTGCACAGGCCCGACTGTAGCAACCAAGCTACATAATCTCAAATCTAGATTACGTATTACCAATGAATAGGCTTCCATTTTCGTGTGTGGTGTGCTAGTGGGAAAGAAGATATGAAGAGGTTGCCTTCAGATTGTCAATTATATAGCGTCGTTTTCACTGCAATATATGTGAACTCAATGAGATACATTATTCATTAGATGTGACAAGACGATCACGCGTGGGCGTGATTCACTTTATGTCAACAGGCAGCGCCGAAAGTTGATAGTGATAACTCGAGCTGCCGCTTTTCATGTGTGCTGTTGTGGACTGTGCGCGCTACTGGATCTGACACTACCGTGAAGCGCCGAAAGTGTGTTGTTGTGAGCATAAGTTGTTCAAGCACCATATGAATGAAAAGAACTATGTAGACGAGACAAACACAAGTAGTACTGCAGTAGTAATAGCAAAAGTAGTACTGCTTTACAAGTTTGTAAGCCAAAAGAAACGGTCACATAAGGACTGAAGAGGTAGAACACTACTGACGAGGCCTCTTACCCCTGTCCCTCCTACCCTGCGCCCTAATGTGCCCCTGGGAGTACGTGAGTCGGTCCGGGGGTACGGCACGGCCAACCCGTCCTGCCTGTACAGGTGTGACCTCTGGCTGCTCCTGAGTGTGCGCCTCTGGAGCTCCTCCAAGCTGAGAGGAGCCTAGTACGTCCTGGTGGTGTGCACCGTGCAAGTCGTCGTCGTAGAACTGGCTAGTAGGACCAGTCCTACCGGCGTGAGACGAAGAGGCCCCAGTACCGAAGATCCCGGCTGCAAATCCTGCTGGACAAGGACCATCAGTTTCGTACAAGTATTTAACAGTAGTAATAAAAAGGAAAGTACCGTGTGGGCGAGGGATCGACGCTCCGTGAGAGGAAGAGCTGGCGAACGCGCCCGAAGAGGTGGCGAACGCCCATGCGGAGCTCGAGGAAGCGCCGGTCGTGCCTGCGAACGCGCTCGAAGGCAGACGAGGTCCTGCGATGAGGAAACGTGCAGTTAAAACATGGTGACATATTCGTGCAAAAGCTGAAACAAAAATGAACTAATATCTGGGCTGAACTGTACCGTGCGAAACCGGTGCTGTAGGTCGCACTGCTCCGAAGCTAGGGGCGCTCGAAGGCAAACGAGGTCCTGCTCCGACGGTAGGCGCGCGAGGCCGTGGTTGTACCGGACCAGCTGGAGGTACGACGTCCACGGCGCTGCGACAGGAGAAGACGCGCATGACCGCACGCATCTTCTGCTGCATCCGGTCGAAGGTCACCCTCTGCTCAACGTCAGTCAAGTGCAAACCTCTGTTCAACCTCACCTGGACTGCGGTGATATCGGCACTGATATCCCGTGCGGCATCAGCCTATGCAAGATGGAAATAAAAAATTTAGTAGTTGTCCTATATTATGCAAGATAAATGAAATAATTGTTGGAAGTAATACAAATTGGACGTACCGCCACGAAGTAGTCTCGGTCACGGTGCGTGGGATACGCGTCCGTGACAGCGGCAACGTGCGGCTCTGGGGTGGGGTGTCTGGAGTGAAGGTCACACGCGCACGAGTGCGAGGAAGGTACCAGCGAAGGTAGTCACGGTAGTTCTCCTCCGTGTGTGGGAAGAGCTCGTTGATCACCTCCTCTGTAGCTAACACCCAGTCGTCAACGTACTGCTGTACACGTGGAGCCCAAAGTGCGCCTGCTAGCTGTCCCCGTCGAGTCAACCTGTGAAGAGAGGTAAATTATATGGCTCGATGATGTAATTACATAAAAATTTAGAAATGAACAATCCGAACTCACGAGTGGTCGGCAGGGAGGACGGTCGGCTGCACGTTGCCCGGAAACACCTGCCTAAGTCCGAACTGTCTCATCACACGCTGCGGGCAGTGAGGCTCAACGAAAATGTCGAACACCATCGGCAGGATGGTGAGCCAGTAAGCCTGGTCGCGTGTGCACAAGGACGAAAGTCCTAGCGGTGCTCTCGCAGCGACGGCCTCTTCTGTGTACGGCTCCCAGATGACGTCGCTCGGCTGGAGACGGTCAAACTCGAACACGAAGTCCGGGTAACCACGTCTCACCTGGACGTGAGCGTAACGACGCTGCAATAAACATGATCGGAATTAGACATGTTATGTGAAGAAAAAAAAAAGAAGAGGACTGATAAACTTATAACGCAGCGAAGTTGCACTAACCCCACGTCGACACCAGTAAGTCCCCATCGTGGGACCGTCCTCTGGCCACTGCGCGCTGCGACCAACCCCGTAGGGTGCGCTGTCCACCACTGGTCGACCTATGGCAAACCTCTCGGCTGCCCAAAGCTGAAGCAACATAGGGCAGCCAGCGATGATCGCTCCCGCGTCAGTCTTCGTGCACGCCTCACAGAGGGCACGGTACGTGGCTGCTAGCACGGCAGAACCCCAGCTCCACTGCGGCACGTCCTGTGGCTGAGCATCCGCGATGGACCGTGCGTAGTGGACCAGCCGGAAGTCCACAGCGTGCCCGTGGGTGCTAGTGAACATCACCCACCCGAACAACCACAACAGGTACGCCTCAAGGGAGCGTCGGACCGAGTAATCATCAGCATCAGGGTGCAGAAGGTCCGCCTACAATTAAGAATGAAATGTTAGTACAAAACACTCATCCGGTCGCAAATAAGCATGTATGATAATAACAACTTATTTACTTACAGTGAACTGGAGCAACCAAGCCTTGCTAGGCCCGACTGTAGAGTACGGAGGAAGGGTGTTGGCCGGTCCTAGGTGTGGAAGGCGCATCACCTGCTCGAAGCGCGCAGTGATATCCTCCTTCCACCCAAAAACACCGTCCACGGGACCAACTGGTGCTCCCGCCAGCGGTAGCCCGAGCAGGTACGACACGTCCTGCAGTGTCAGAGCCATCTCCCCACAGGGAAGGTGGAACGTGTGCGTCTCAGGTCTCCAGCGGTCTACAAGAGCGGCAAGGAGTGACCGGTCTGCATCCCACCGCTTCGCTGGGTCACGGTCGTCCGCCGCCGCCTCAACAAGCCTACAAAGTGGTAGAAGGCCTGCCGCACGCAACCTGTATAGAGCAAACTTCAAACATAAGTACAACACAAAGCAAAGTTGAGTTGAAATGTGAACATACGCGTACCAAGGAACGTGACGGAGGTCGACACGCAACCACTCGCGCGACGTGCGTGGACGGAAGGTGCCGAGCTGTGCACCCTCGACTGCTGACAGGAACGAGCGGTGGTTCCTGTCAATCCCACGGTTCAACAGCGCCGGTGTGTCGTACGCCATACCTGCATCAAATAGGTTGATCAGAAACATATAAATAATTAGTTCAACATAAGTAATAAATGTTCATAAGCGAATTACTAACACATATTAAACAAGACCACTAAACAAACAAAAGTGTTTAGTCCGAACACTCATCACGATAACATTATGATACAACACCGAATAGTTCGCAATACTACTAGTACAACAATAGTCGGAGGTACTCATTACAACAACATTGAATTGAAATTACACGATAGAAGTATTTAGTCCGAACACTCATTACATCACAACATCATTTTATTTCCTAAATCGAAAGCATTGTTACACCATGGAATCGCCTGCTGCGCGACGACGCCTTGGCCTTGCGCGCCTGCTTGTTGTTCCTTCACCAGGTGGTTGCCTACCATCACTTGCCTGTCCAGATGGACTAGCATCTGCGCCGCTTGGAACTTCTGCATTCTTCGGGCATTTCTTGTAAGTATGGCCGCTCAGATCACACTTGCTGCAGCGTAAAGTCCTCCCACCTGCTTCCGACTCATCCATATCATTTCTGATGCGTCTAGTTTGGCGTCGACCCTTTTTCACCCTTAACTTAGATGGATCTGGAATATAAAAAACTTGGGCACTCAGCGTTGTGTAAGATCCTGAGATCCCGAACCCATATATCTCCTCACTCCATGTATGAAAGATTGCTTCTTTCTTGAAATAATTTGAGACGTACACATTGGGAGATATGCCACAATCACCGGCAGCAGCAAGAACGTGTGAGCAAGGAAGGTGATGAAGCTTCGGCTTCATACAACTGCAGATACATCCACCATCCGCCTTCAAGACACATTCCTGCACGGCTTGCTTGCGATAGATACCACGCCTGCTCCTATCAACACACATTATTTCATACCGATGCACTTGTGTGCCTTGAGCAACAACTCTATGTCTCCGTGCCTTTTTGATTTTATCTTCCATGTACTTTGTCACTACGTTGCCAAACACTATGTTGTTATCGGCCATGGACGGACCAATTTTCTTGTATCGATCCCTAAAGTAGGCTTGCGTGCCGTGAAGGATGAATTCAACAATAGCAACCAATGGAAGTACCCGAACTCCTCGCATTACCCAGTTGTACACCTCTGCCAAATTGGTTGTCATTATGCCATACCGAGATCCATCGGTGTCGAACAATAGAGACCACTTCTCCTTAGGCTCATTCTCAATCCACTGAGTGAAATTTCTGATGGACGACCCTGACCTCCTTCTCATTGTTGGTGGGTCATTATGTAATGCACCAAGAGGTATGGGAGGCTCGTCACCTTCAACTTGTGGTCTGCGAGATTGCTCATCTGTTTGCTTCATTGTCAACTCATCCAACTTGTCCCACAACTCATTAAATTTCTTCTCTTGGTTCTGTGCACAGAGCCTCTTAAAGAGCTCCATAAGATGCTTGTTCTTGAATTGCTTGTAGAAATTTGCACCCATGTGACGCATGCACCACCGACTCCGAACATCAGGCCACTTAGCTGGAAGTCCCTTCTCATCCCAACCGTTCTGCAAGTAGTCAATAGCCCGCAACATACCCGCATGACGATCATGTATAAGGCAAACGTTGGGCCTCATACGCACCACTGCAATGTGCACTCTCTCTAGGAACCAGTACCAGCTTTCAGTGTTCTCACTCTCTACAAATGCAAAAGCCATAGGTAGAACCTGGTTGTTCCCATCACACCCAATTGCTGTCAATATCTGATGTCGGTATTTACCTGTCATAAAAGTTCCATCTATGCATAGAACAGGTCGACAATGCACAAAAGCATTGATGCAAGCACCCAATGAGAAAAAGGCTCTTTGCAGCACACTCTTTGTTCGATCATCAACCGATGTAAATGTATGTAGGTCATAGTAAGTATTATTATTCCTCTGGACAATGGTGGCTAACAAACGAGGCAAATTATCATAAGAAGCTTCAAATGTGCCATACCTCATCTCAATGATCTTTTGTTTGGCTCTCCAGGCCTTTGCATAGCTTATGGTGTACTTGAATTTGTTCTCGATGTGCCTAATAATTGATTTTGGTTCAAAGCCAATGTTACCAACAACACTGCTGTACATCTCACTTGCCACAAAAGCTGAAGTGATGTTTCGGTGATACTTCTCCATCCCTTGTAAGTAGCACTTGTGCTCGGTCACAATGCTAACTTTCCAATAATCATTCCATTTACCCTTATATGCATGGACACGCCACGGACAATCTTCCTTCATGCACCTCACTTCATACACATAATTTGTTGACTTGACCACCCTAAACTCTCTCTGCAAGGAAACTGCCCAATGCTTCACCGCCTCCTTCATCTCATCCTTATGAGCATACCTTGCACCCTCAATTACCTCGTTCTCCTTATACTCTCCCAGGGTATATGATCACCCTCTGATATAACAAGTCCAGAGAAGTTCTCATTTGCCCAATC
The DNA here is from genome assembly GCA_000338895.3 of Oryza meridionalis. NCBI lineage: Eukaryota > Viridiplantae > Streptophyta > Magnoliopsida > Poales > Poaceae > Oryza > Oryza meridionalis. Next base: position 33,501,366 of record CM002526.2, on the reverse strand, counting down.
AGTGGCCATCACATCACCTTCCTCATCGGATGATGCGTCGTCCTCCGCTTGCTCATTATCCGAATCTTCCCTCTCCATTTCATCAACAATTATACCGACTCTCTCCCCCTCATCCGCCATGCCCATGGCCTGCTCCTCCCTTGGTTGATTTTCCTCATTTTCCATCGATGGTCCAACAACATCCCCTGCATTGCTAGGACCCTCCACATCTTCGGTTTGCATTGAAACATTTGTATCTTTCTCTTGTACCGACACAAATATAACAAGGGGCCATGACCGTTCAAAAGCCATTTCCACATACCGTCTCCAAGCAGCAGTGCTGTCCATCGGCATTAGTTCCCAACAATAACCTTCTATTGCACGACTCACTACAACAGATACTGACATTGTATAGACTTCTTGGTCTATTCTAAATCCTCTCAACAACCAACTATAAATTGACTGAAATGTTCTCTCCGCAGGCCTATCGATGCCCTTAGATGTCATTACAAAATCTGACAGATCAACACCATCTGGACCAAATCTAATATTTCCTTCACCGTGAACTATCTGAAATGTGACCTTACTTGACATTGTGCCTGATGAAAACAATAACTGCGTTAACCTCGCATTTCTGTACTACGCTCTAAGTTACATTCTCTACAATATTGTTCTCTAAATTTCTAAAAGTACGTTACATTCTCCAGATCAAACTAAACTACATCTTACAATTAACACTACTGTCTATGTCTCAATTCATACTATTATATTCTATGCTCTGGATCTACACATATGTGCTGTGTGCTACAGATGTGCTAAAATATATGGAACTAAAACTAAAACGCAACATATATACTCAAACATAACATATTAGTACAAATGCAAAAGATGTATGGGAGCATACCTGTGATGAAGTGAGCGAACCAGCAGGGCTTCGCCGCTCCCCTTTTGCTGCCCTCCCCTCTCTCTCTTTCGTTTTTTTTGGATTTTTAGTGAATATAATGAAATTTCACAGAGGAGGGACTGGGCTTTATAGGGGGGAGGCAAAAATCGCCCTCCCCCAGGGTGGCAAGGGGGCCGCCTGCAAAATTCCATGCCCCCTCGCCGCCCATTTGCAGGCGGCCCCCCGCACAGTACAAAATCGCCCTAGCGGAGGGCGGCAAGGGGGCCCCCTGCAAAATTCATGCCCCCCTCGCCGCCTATTTGCAGGCGGCCCCCCGCACAGTACAAAATAGCCCTCGCGGAGGGCGGCAAGGGGGCCGCCTGCAAATTTCGTTGACGGCCGTCGCCCGAGAGCGAACGGCCGTCTGCCACGTCATTTTCGCCGCCCTCTGCGAGGGCGATTTTTAAAAATCGCCCTACCAGAGGGCGGTAGGCGACCACTTCCGTCAATTTTCAAAATGGAAAATTATTTTTGTAAAACTTTTAATAAAAAAAATTATAAATAAAAAAAATTCTGCTTGCTACGGGCAGATCGGTATGGCCTTTTGTCTGGATGAGCCAAAATTCCAGCCTACAGACGAGATGGGCCGGTGTTTCGGCCTATCCAAACAAAGCCCTACACGGGGTTCCTATGCTTCCGTGGCCCCACCTGGCGGTGTCTGGAACGAGAGCAAAACCTCACTCGCCAACTCGCCGCCCGCGCCGCCGCCAACTTTCCTCCGCAAGCCCCCAAATGTGGGCCCTGCATGTCAGTAAATGGCGACCGCCACGTCGGATTCGCCGCCCCCTATTTGAACGGAAAAAAATTCTGTGCAGACCGGCTGCAAACCCCGCACCATGCATACCTGATCCAGATTGGCGACGCGTGGACGAGAAAGTGATCCGACGGCGCGCCTGCACAGCTCCATCCGCACCAGGAGAAGGCCCGACTCGGCTCGCTCGCGTCGGCTCCCGCTCGAGCGATCAGCCGGCTTCGCTTCGAGGCGGCAGGGATGCCGTACGCGGACTCGGCTCCAGCAAAAGCGAATCTTTTTTCGGCTTCGTTTTCCTTCGCCAGATCGCCGCCATGCGCACCATAGCCGCCACCGTGACAGGAGGAGGGACCTAGCCGCCAGGATTCCGGTGCTTTCTTCGTCCGTCTTAGTGAACGACATGGCAAGACAACCGTTTATCTCACCTGTGCATGCGGACGACGTAGTCGCCGGGGATTGTGGGGCTGATGAGAAGCAGAAAACACATGTATGCTCGCCTAGTTATTTGATAGTCATATTTCTTCATACTGGTTGATCTATGACCATATATATGTGTGTGTGTTGTAGATTGCACAGAACTTCGAGGCGATGACCATGATCATGCATGATGAAATTGCACAACAGGTCAATGATAAAGCTGAACAAGCTTTGATCGTTCCTCAAGTTGGAATGAATTTTGATTTTATTCCATTTACTATGTTACTCAACTGTACTCTTTTACTGCCTTCTGGCTTATGCTCGTGCTCGCCAACCCAGCCGCTGCGGCCTCCACCAAAGGCGCCCGATGCCCGTGGTCAGGAGAGATGAGGAGGGGAACACGGTTCGTGCTCGCCTTAGCCAACCCAGCCGCCGCCGTCGTCACCGACGGCGCTCTTGGCCAGGGCCCAGGAGGGAGGCCGTGACGGCGGTAGTAGGCAAGAGGATTATGGGCTAAGCCGATGGCGTCAAGGAGAGGCAATCCCGACAGATGGAGGCGAGATGGGGAGGGAGATCGCGGTGGCGGCGGAAAGGGAAGCAGAGAGAAAATGACGCGAGTGAGTCGTGAAGCCAGTCCATGCGCTTCTAGTTCTGGTTGTGGGAGTCGACGCGAGTGAGCCGAGCTGGGAGCTTTCTCCTGGTGCGGATGGAGCCGTGCGGACGCGCCGTCGGATCACTCGCTCGTCCACGCGTGACAAATCTGGATCGGGTATGCACGGTGCGAGATTTGCAGCTGGTCTGCACAAAATTTTTTTCCTACTTGAACACGACGCCGCCTCGCCTCGGCGTTTCAGCGGTAACCGCCACACCAACAAACACCTCGCCTCTCTCTCTCTTCCCCTTTCTCTCTCGCTCGCCGCTCGCCGGCGACGCGGGCAGGAAACTGCACGCGATTCCGGTTCGTGAGGCGTGTCGGCGCCGGAGCGGCCGGCCGAGGGAGGCCGTGGCCACGTTTCATCTTGGAGCCCATGCGCACGCGGTGCAGCCCGGGGGATAGCTCGTCGACCGGCAGGTGACAGCCCTCGCAGGTCGCAGCTGGAGCCCGGGGCCGAACGATCCGCGGACCGCGGGGCGTGGGCGTGGCCGCGGGCGGGGGCTTCGCGTCGATCCTCGACCTGCTGCGTCCCGCGGGGCTGGGCGTGTCGCCGATCCTCATGCGCGGTGGCGTGCTGCGGCCCACGGGGGGGCTTGGCGTGGCGGTTGCGCCGTTCGAAAAACGGCCAGTACGTGCGGCTCCTCAACCGCGGCCGCGGCGGCCACCTCTTCGCCGACGAGTCAGATATTGACGTTGCGTACGAGTACTACGCGCAGCTGCGCTATCCAGATATTGACGCTGCGTAGGAAAAAAAAAAGAATTAGGATCAGACAATTCCATCGACACCTCCACCATTTTACTACAGTAACGGGATGGCTCCCAGAGGAGTAAAAGTTTCCTCTGGTTTTTCTGAACAGTCCCTGACAATGGATCAGTCTACTGTCACTACTAGCATTAGGTTAATCAGTTACCAAACTGTCCAATTTGTGGACTCTTCTTTCACATCTCCTTTTGAGACATTAGGAGATCAATCTGGTTCTTCTGATATTTCTGAGTTCTTACATTTCAGAGGAACCACGAATATGTTGCTTGCTCATAGGAGTGTGATGAAGTCCCTACATCTGTTAATTGCTTCTGTAGCCGATATGTTAACTTGATAGAAATTGGATAGTTCGGTTTACTTTTTCTCCCTCAATTCAATATTTCAATTCCTTTTTAGGCCCTTTTACATGCGTTCGTGAAGGCCTTGCAGACTTGCAGTCTTCGGTTGGTTAAATCTGCTGCACTAGTCTTCTGCCCTTCGAAGAGGACATTATTTTCTTTTGAAGCTTTGTAGGAGAGCTAAGCTACCACCTTCGTTCTCTTGGGCCTACCCTCTCAAGAAAAAAAAAAAGAGTCTCTTGGGCCTTCGAATATGATACCAAGTTTCTCAGTTCATTTCCTTCGAAAAAAAAGATGCACGCGAATATATAGGAGTAGTACAAATAACGTCAGGAATAAATGCTTTGTGTCAAATTACCATGACATTTGATCTCAACACTGTGCCACTCAACAGAGTAGGGTTTGTTCAATTTAGAGGAATTTTAACCCGGAAAAAAAAGAAATAGGAATGCAGGTACACTTTAATCTATTTTTTTTTAAAAAAAAGGGTATGAGTTGATGAAAATTTTCAAATGATTTCTCTCTACAACTTCTAGGAACGAAAAAATTCTAATGGTTTTCTATACTTACATTCCTACAAACCAAATGGCACACAAAGGAATTAATCCTTAGGAATCTAAATCCTTTGTTTTTCCTCCAAACTTAACAAGAAGCATGTATTTTCTCCAAGATTAATTTTTGATTTATAATTTCTCATATACTATAATTTTTTAGCAACTAAATTATAACCATATAAATTAGACTAAAATATCAAATCAATGATATTATTTTCAGTAAATAAAGTTCAATTCATATTATACTAATTGTTGACCAAACCTTTTAAAATTTGATTCTTAATATACATGCATATCTTATATTATGAGATGGATGTAGTAAATAAAAGATTAAATTTGCAAGTAGAACTTGTTTCAGGATGCCAGAAACATGCCAACCCTTTTCTTGTATTTTTCGACTTCATATCAGTACAATGGCCTGATCTTGGAATTTCATATTAGTTCTGTAAACTATAAGTTAAACCTATAGGGTTGGTTTGATTTGTAGCCTAAATAGGCCTTACCAAATTTTATCGGTGTCAAATTTTGGCAAGTTTTGGCATGACTAATTTTGGTAAGGTAAAGTTGTGTTTGGATTAAAGCCAAAATATGCTAAGTTCATTATTGAAATGGCCTATTTTCTTAGGCATATCAAAATTTAGCTTTAAACCAAATAGACAGATAAATATTGATAAGCCTAATTTAAAACTCAAACCAAATCATTCGCCGGATCATTCTCTGCTAGGGAAATCCTCCGAGCATGGCCCACACGTCAGCCACCTACCTGCCCCCACCGCAGTCAATCCACAACTTCCATACGGCTGGGGTCAACCGAGAGAGAAAAAAAAAAAACTCTCCGCAGCCAAATCGAGATCTCTTTCCCGTCCTCCAAGCCGGCGACTCCCTCCCCGTCCGGCGGCGGCGTCGGCGGCGAAGAGATCGATCGATGGCGTCGGCGTTGTCCTCCCTGCGCTACGGCGACAGCCTCTCGGTGGTGGCGATCTCGGGCGCCACGGCCGTGCTCTGCGAGGCCATCTCCTGGCTCCTCATCTACCGCACCGCCACCTACAACTCCCTCCGCGCCACCATCGAGCGCCACTCCCGCAAGCTCGACGCCATGAAGGCCAGCGCCTCCAACTCCTCCTCCTCCTCCTCCGCCGGCGCCGGCGCCTCCGGGTCCTCCCAGCCCGCGGGTTCCTCCTCGTCGCGGGCCAAGAAGATGGACCGCGTCGAGACCAGCCTCAAGGACGCCGCGCGGGAGCTGTCGCTCTCCAAGCTCAAGTCCGGCGCCGTCGTGGCCGCCGTGCTTTTCGTCGTCTTCGGCCTGCTCAACTCCCTCTTCGAGGGACGCGCCGTCGCCAAGCTGCCCTTCGCCCCGGTGCCGCTCGTCCAGCGCATGAGCCACCGCGGCGTCCCCGGGAACGACCCCACCGACTGCTCCATGGTCTTCCTCTACTTCCTCTGCTCCATCAGCATCCGCACCAACCTGCAGAAGCTGCTCGGCTTCGCGCCGCCCCGCGCCGCGGCCGCCGCCGGCGGGGGCCTCTTCCCCATGCCCGATCCGAAAGTAAATTGAGGTAGCGGATTTGATCCTTTGCTCCAATTCTCCCCAATCCTTACCGTTATTGGCCGTGCTAATTATACTAGAACTGAATAGATCAGGATGCTTAGTTCTGATTATGAAATTTGCATACTGGATATACTGATACAAACGGGGGCTTGAATTTTCTTTTGTTATGATCGAACTTTCAGATGCACTTGCCTGATATGTAATGAGATTCAAATGCGTTTAATACCCTTTTGGAATTGAATGAGCACATAGGTTTGCTCCAAAACTTGAGGTGTGTCCTGAGTATTGTTTTTCCTGTTATTTTGTGGGATAATCTAGATTATGAATTCCCTGAATTTGTTATCTGCTTATTTGGATGAATTCACGATGTTATGTGGATTGCTTGATGTATAAGCATTAGTCCTGACTTTCGAGTTCTTACCCCTTTAGAGAATGTGCAAAAGGATTGCACACCTTTGTATTATGAAGGAACAAAGGTTTTTACACCACCTGCATGCAAAAGCAGCAGATCGACCTGAGTTCTGGCCCTGATCAATGATCAATGCTGTAGTTCAGAAGTGTGCTTTGATAACATTGAGTGTGTGTCTGTACATTTTTGAAACAGTTTTAGTGGCCAAGAAACAATAGCTTTAGCTAACTTCTCGTCTTTAATCTGTCTATGTCTGTTCTCTGAATTTAAAATTGTGCAAGCAGGCCCCAATAGTCCTGACTCATGTTTCCAGGACAAAATTCAGCACATTCAAGCAGCATCCTTATTGCTGTTTGTTGTGAATCTGCGCTTGGATCTACGCTGTGTTGGATCAACATCACTGTGGATGTTTATGGAATTTACATTTTATAAGTTCTGGAAATAATGTGATTGAATTTGCCAATTTTTAGTGGATACAATTTTCTGTTGATACTTTCATTAAGGACGAGCTGACGATTATCCGATTAGTTCATGCTAGCCTGTTTCTGTGGATAGGTGTTACTCGGCTCTAACATCCAATAATTGGGTACCCTACCAAAGAGCACTTTTGGACCTAACAGTTGCCAGGCTTTATCCATTCTTTACCTCTAGGACTGTGTGATTTTAATCAGTACTTTGTTTAGTCATCATGGGATTTTTCATAAGCCTACTTAGTGAGGCGTGGACATGTGTAATGGAGAAAACCTTTGATAAGATTTTCTCAATAGGGGTCTGCCTCTCCAATGTATGTCAAACTAGTGATTTATCTCACTACAGTGTATAGTAGCTTTGTGCAAGTAATAGCCGCTTGTTCAGAGAAGTATGATCCATGGGTAACCATTGATAAATACCAATACCTCAGTTCTGTGGTAAACATACACAATGTATCTCAGAATTGCCATATGATTTAGTAGTCAAAACATCCCAATTAGCTTGCTTGATTTTTTTTGTTTGACTGTTTGAAATTTTAATCTTTTGACTTTGAACATGCTGTTTAAGTGAACAGAACACTGAAATACTGATGCTTGATGAATTTACACTCTGTATGGTGATGAGGATAGTTCATGCTGATCACTGATTGAACTAGTTAAGTCCTTGCATAGTTTCCCTTTAGCGATCTTTATCATGGTGTACAGTGTACTTCGATTGTTGAGTAGTACTGTAGCACTTGAGATAATCATATATCTGTAATTTGGCATCTGCAGCAGCAGTTTCAGACGTACTGGCGTACTGCAGTTGCAGCAGCAGAAATTAGGCCAGCCATTTCAGTAGTAGTACTAAAATGAAAGTTACATGCGTGTAGAATCCCATAATTCCTCCTTGGATTAAAGTTATTTTTCTTATCTGTTTCTTTTTGTACAGAATAAACAAAAAGTTTCTTCCTCTATTATTCCCTAATAACCAGTGGTTCTTTTCTGCAGCTTTCATGCACACCCCCATGACCGTGACGGTGTTGATTTCGGCATGGACTTCCGTCTCCGAGAAGAGTGATTACGATGGAAACGGGGAGAAATGCCATGAGATTCTATACTCATACGCCTGTTTACAAATTCGTTTCCCACAACTTGCTAGCCAGGTATTCGCACACATGACCTGCAAACTGATGGAAGCTAGACGTTTTATTTTTATTCCATAGAGCAAGCAGTGAACTTGACCACGTGAAGCCAGGTTGCTGCGTGTCAATGAAACCGTGCAGCCAGCTATCCAACTCTTCTAGCCTTTTGTCTCTTATGTCAAAGATAACATTGTTGCCATGATGCCATCCTCTCTTGCTCTGTTGTGTGGACTTGTGATTGGGCCATTTTCAGCATCATCTGCTTGCTGTGTGTGATTGTGCCAGCGGAGCCGAACTTCCAGATCCCGAAAATTTCGCCAAATTTGTGCGAGGCCTGAGGTTCACTCGATGTAGTAGCAAGCAGTAGCACTACACTGACAAGCGCCGACAGTAGCTCAAAACTCGAGCAGTAGGAGTACCGATCTGTTGTTACTCACCAAACCGAATGATTTGGTGGTTCTAATGGTATCATCAAACTTTATTAGTACTCCGACGTGAACAACAGCAACTTGACATAAACAACAGACCAAACAGCCCCATCCTCACCACACTGGCACACTCCTCGCACATTCTCACATTCGTATAGGTCTACGAGGAAGCGTTTAGTAGACGAGTGTCGGCGGCTACATCCATCCGTCCATGATCCATCCAATTCCAATTGGGGGATCCACATGCGCATCGCCTCTCATCGCAGGGCAAGGCGTCCTCTCCTAAGATTCGCACCCTCCACCAACCCAAGAACGGCATCTGCCCCCTTTAATTGGAGTCGCCGCGGCGCGGACCGGCATGTCGGGCGCGCGCATACACCAGCAAATTGCCAAATTCTAGCGTCGAAAACGCCCCAGACCACGAGCCAGTCAGAAGACGGATCTGGCCGGCCGATGCGCGCGTGAGGCGTCAGCCAGAGCCAGCTAGTGTGTTTGTGTGTGTGTCACTGTGGTGGCGTGTGTGGCCTGTCACCTCACCTGATCCAACACAAGCGCGAGCGCGAGGAGGCGAAGGCGATGCTGCAGCGGTTGGGCATCGGGGGCCGCGCGGCGGAGGAGACCGAGCCGGCGCGCTTCGCCTTCGCCGACGCCCTCCCGGCATGGCCGCAAGGTGAGTGAGGGGTCTCCTTTTTGGATGGATTCTGTCTCGCTTTATCCGAGTGGGGGTGTTGATTTGGTTATGGATTGGATTAGGTGGTGGGTTTGCGACGGGGAGGATCTGCGTGGGGGAGCTGGAGCTCGCGGCGGTCACCGCGTTCGAGAAGATCTGCGCCCTGTCGGCGACGAAGGGCGGCGGCGGCGTCACGTTCTACAGGCCGGTCGGCGTGCCGGAGGGGTTCTCCGTGCTCGGCCATTACTGCCAGCCCAACACCCGCCCGCTCCACGGCCACCTGCTCGTCGCCAAGGCGGTGGCGGGCAAGCCGGAGTCGGAGTCGCTGCCGCCTCTCCGCCCGCCGCACGACTACGAGCTCGTGTGCGCGTTCCGCGCCGATGGCGTCGGGGAGGACAGGAAGTCTTGCCGTGGGTACGGCCGCACCGGCGCCTACTTCTGGCTTCCCGTGCCGACGGATGGGTACCGGGCGCTCGGGCTGCTCGTCACGGCTGAGCCCGACAAGCCGCCGCTCAGGGAGGTGGCGTGCGCCCGCGCGGACCTCACCGACGAGTGCGAGCCCCACGGGTCGCTGCTGCAGCTCCAGCTCGTGGGGCAATCGGCGTGCTGGTCGTCGTCGACGGTCCCAGCGGCGTTCGCCCTGCGTGGCATCAGGCCGACGCACCGGGGGATGTGGGGGCGCGGCATCGGCGCCGGGACGTTCTGCTGCGGCGCGGTCGGGCTGTCGCCGCGGGAGCAGGGCATGGCGTGCCTCAAGAACGTGGACCTCGACCTGTCGGCGATGCCGACGCTGGAGCAGGCCCACGCGGTGATCCGCCACTACGGCCCGACGCTGTACTTCCACCCCAAGGAGGTGTACCTCCCGTCGTCCGTCTCCTGGTTCTTCAAGAACGGCGCCGCGCTGTGCAAGAAAGGGGAGGATGCGGCCGTGGAGCTCGACGGCGAGGGGTCCCACCTCCCGTGCGGCGAGTGCAACGACGGGGAGTACTGGATCGGCCTGCCGGACGGCAAGCGTGGGGAGTCCATCATCTACGGCGACATCGACAGCGCGGAGCTGTACGCGCACGTGAAGCCGGCGATGGGCGGGACGTGCACCGACGTCGCCATGTGGGTGTTCTGCCCGTTCAATGGCCCGGCCAGGTTCAAGCTGGGGCCGATCACCATCCCGCTCGGCAAGACCGGGCAGCACATCGGCGACTGGGAGCACTTCACGCTCCGCGTCAGCAACTTCACCGGCGAGCTCATGGCCGTCTACTTCTCGCAGCACAGCGGCGGGCGGTGGGTGGACGCGTCCGCGCTCGAGTACACCGCGGGGAACAAGCCGGCGGTGTACTCCTCCCGGAACGGCCACGCCAGCTACCCGTTCCCGGGCGTGTACCTGCAGGGGTCGGCGGCGCTCGGGATCGGCATCCGGAACGACGCGGCGCGGAGCGAGCTGGCCGTGGATTCCAGCGCCAAGTACAGGATCGTGGCGGCGGAGTACCTCGGGGAGGGCGCCGTGGAGGAGCCGCGGTGGCTCAACTTCATGAGGGTGTGGGGGCCGACGGTGGTGTACAAGTCGAGGCAGAGGATGGAGCGGATGACGAGCGCGATGCACCGCCGGCTGAGGAGCCCCGCGGAGAGGATGCTGAACAAGCTGCCCAACGAGCTGTCCAGGGAGGAGGGGCCGACGGGGCCCAAGGAGAAGAACAACTGGGAAGGGGACGAGCGATGGTAGGAGGCTGAGGATTTGTCATTTGTGCTTTGGTGTGTGTCTTTGTGTCGTTTTGGTTCAGGTGTTTTACGGTTACTGGAGCAGCTTGTACTGTGACAGAGATGTAGTACTACGTGATTATTATTCATGATTGAGGGAACAGATTTGCTATTGTTTGTACCTCGTAGGCTATTATTATACTGTCTACTACTACGTGAGAACAAGGGACTACCTACTGGAGTATTTTGTCAAACCGATTTTGTTTTTATTTTTTTGAAACGGAAACCAATTTTGTTTTGATTAGTAGTAATCCAGTATGGTTGCAACCATTTAACTCATTAGACCGCAATGTTTTCATCAGCTATTTTTGCAATGCTACTCTAGCTTTGGAAACAGTGTTACCTTGATCTCTCTACTACGATCACCAAAAGTCCTCGGTAGAGTCAGCATCTGGGATTAATTAATCTTCATTAACACTATATTGTAATATGAACAATGTTGATTTCTAGTAAGAAATATGAACGCCGAACTGTCTTCCTCTGCTACTGTATTTTGTCAAAAAAGGGTGTTTATACCAATGGCCAGGAGGAGAAAAATGACCATATTTCCACAACTATGAAGAAAAGATGATATATGGGTGGACAACAAACAGAAGCAAAATTTGGTCCGAGTGGCTGCAGTGACTAATGCGTTTTATGTCCTCCTGTCATCGTCACTGCTCTCACTGCCATCACTGCAGATGAAAGTGGAAAGAAATGGTCAATTTTTTTATAGATAGTTCTTATCTAATTTCATTCATTAATGAAAAGAAAAAACGAACAATCACACGTATCAGCAATGGTAGGTAGCACAATAGGCTAACCTCTCCTCTGGAAGTTTTGCAATTTTCCTTACTTCCAAGCCTGTCATGTTCAGGTGCTTTTGAGCAATTGTAACATTGTCTGCTCCTGAAAACAGAGCTAGTGACATTAGTTTTTGAAAAGTTCATTAAACAATATGATACTGAAATTCTGGCAAATGCTAAGTTTATCACCGCCTCACGGAGTCCTTACAGATTGTCATGAAGTTGGTATAATATAATATGAGCAGAAAAGAAAGGCAAAGACATGTGAAGTACCTTTTGTCAACTGGAAAACATGAAGGGCACAACGCTCTGCTGCTACACGCACAGGCGTGTTCGTATCCTTCAAAGCTTCAGCTATTGCTGGGCCCAATATTGAGAGATGCGTAGCAAGGGCTGGGTTATTTATCTACAACACCAAGTCATTAGATTACCAGCCATACCAACTCAACTAAAGATAAAAATGATCATCAAGAAATATATGATCAGAGTATAAACCTTTGCAGCAGCTTTGAGACAAGACAAGGATCTCCTTCGAACTTCACTTGAATCATCGCGCAATGCCAAGGCAAGTAACTGGATAAGTTGCAAAGTGCTAGCTTCAGACTGCAACTGGTAACAGAGTAGCATCCCCAAAGTTTTTGTCGAGGCTTCACGAACAGGGAACTTCACAAGACAGACAAGAGTTACACATAGGGGCACAGTTATATTTGCAGAAACTAAGGTACCCAGGATGATTCACTACCTTGTCATCTTTCAGAGAATCTTTCAGAAGATCAACAATAGAAGGAAATGACATCGAACGGCACAACTTAGATGAACAATGCATCGATATCGAGCAGAATGTTAACAAAGCACCATGCCTGGTACACCAGTCTGGTAAGGTGCCCATATTCAACAAGGTTTGCACCAGGTCAGAAGTCTCGTTCTCCTCCATGTACTGAAGAAATAAGGTATATTACAATTAACGGATGAACAGCCAAATGAAAGGAAAAGAACACAACAGTTATGAAAAGGACAACACATCCAACAAAGATAGGTCAATGCTTTATGTAAAAAAAAAGCTCCCAAGAAATAGGACTAGCAATTTGAACAACCTTATTAGACACAAGGCTACTCTGTTACCAGTCACAAGGTTCAGACAGGAGCATATTCAATCTGATCATTCTATAGGAAATTATTTTTCCCATTAACCAACGATACATGGGCGCATCTTATGATCATGGTGGTGTGTGGTACTGACAAGTTAGGTTTTGTCTTCAGCAGGTCACGCACCAGTGTCAAAGTGAATTTGGAGAGGGTGACAGAGCAATCAGAGGAAAACAAGTAAAGGATACTGAGCCAGTGTTGCAATCAGTACTTAGAAAATGAGTTCCCACTGGACCAATTCTCTTCTCCTTCACTTGTGTGATTATCACAAGGTTTCGAATGAAGTCTTATACAGAAAAGAAAGGAGATCAACATCTGTTGTTACTAGTAGCTGCGGATAGAGAAGGTGTACCCCAGGAACACAATGTACACTGGTCTTCAGATCAGATCTTCTTTTGACGCATTGCTGTTCAGAACAGATCCATACCATAGCTACAAACATTCTCAAGCCAGAGGAGACTCTTTTTTAAGGCTCTCTGAGCTTATCAGATGCCAATCAACATAGCCATCTGTCAGAAACCATTCTCCTTAGTTGGCATGGATGACATTTATTTCCACTGAACTTGACGATTCCTTCCGCTCACGTTCAGCACAATGACAATATGACTGATTAACGATGGGGGCAGCCATTCAGATGTGGAGAAGCTGGTGCGGAAGGGAATTTACAGAGCAAAGTGGTCTAATGGTATGGTCTCAGGAGAGAGAGTGTGCTACGTAGGTTACAATCGAGGACATTTCCATCACAATGCATGGTAGCTTGGATGGTCCCCCAAAAAGAAACCATGACAAGGGCACTGCTCGCACAAGGCGGCTCCCTGGGTGGTGGCTCCACGCGCCAGACTACCTTCCAAGCCAAGGCTCCTGTGCCTTCATCAGGGCACACTCGAGGCCACTCTCCCAGCTGAGGTGGTTGCTCGGATCCGATGTGGAAGCGCAAGACCACTCGCCATGTCACCGCATTGTAAATGCCCTAATGGCACTTGTGCAGTACTTGCATAGTTATATACTTGCATAGTTATCAAATTTGTAGATTTTCCATTGCATCACAAGGGAAAAGTTTATATGGATAAAAGAAGGGCAAAAGTAACCATACCTGACACAATGTACCAATTGCCTTTGCCGCAGAACTGCGGACGTCATCAGCATCAGCCTGAAGTAAATCTTTGAGAAGATCACACCCGCGAGATCTGACTACAGGGCTAACACTTTTGCCAGCATGCCTGACAACACCTTTAAGTGCAGAAAGTACACTTTCTTTGACCGCATCATCCCCTGACTAAAAAACTTAAAATTACTTTTTTGCACAAGCAGTCAAAACTTCATCAAAAAAAAGAGGAGAGGGGGTGTGCAGAAGTCAAAACTACCTGCAACATGGACAGCAGATCGCTAACTAAAGGATCCACTCGCGTGCTAAGTGCACTAAGCTTTCCAAGAGCAGATGCAGCCCTTGTTCGAACAGATCTGTTGTTCAAATTTCGTGTGAGAGGTGGTAGAACAATTGAACAAACTGCAAAACGAAATGATAGTAACACCAACCTATTGTTATCCTGCAGACACTTGACAAATGTAGTCTGAAGTTGTGGAAGGAAAGGCTTAAGTGCAAGCCCCCCTTTAGCAATGATGATAGTCAGAGTTGATAGGATAGCTGACTTGACTTGCCACGGAAATCGATCTCCAAGAATACGGATAAGAGGACTATATGAAAAAAAGAAAAGGACAGATTAGAGCTTCACGTAGACATGCAAATATATATATGTATATAACCAAAAGTAAATCAGCCTACAATGAGGATAAACAGAAAAACGTTAGATTAGAGCATTGCTTAGGCTCCTGTTTTGTTTTCACATTTGCCTACTTAATATTGTTTCTTCAAGGTAGATCATGGTAAGTAAAACAAGGGAAGTAACTAAGTTGCGGCAACGATGTGAATGTGATAACACGAATTGTTTTGTGCAGTAAATGTTAGTGCTATATTTTAATTTATATCCACTATCTTAGTGCCAGGACGCTAATAGTGCCTGGCCATTTATGGTCGCGCGGGACAACACATTTACTCCATCCAGCTATAAATATTTGATCTTCCAGACAAGATTCAATCGAACTTTTGAAACTTTTGACTATCAATAACTTCTAATATACTTGGTTCAAAAAAGGGTATTTGTAGGTTTGCCTTATGGCCTGTTTGGTACAGCTCCAACTCCTAAATTTAACTCCAGGAGTTGAGTCTGGAGTGGAGTTGTGGAGCTGCCTAAACCCAGCTCCACAACTCTAGTATATTTTGTAAGAGAGCTCCACCCAACTCCACTCCCAGTTTTAGTGGAGCTGAAACTGTTTGGCTGAGCTCCAGCTCCAGGAGGGGTGGAGCTGGAGCTGGAGCTGTGCCAAACAGGCCCTTAGTACTACTATCAAAATATCATAACCTTACAATATTTTACAAACTTATTCTAAGATAAAAGTGTGGTCAAAAGTTAACTTTGAAGACCGTGAAGAAAGTCAAACGTCACATATTTTTTGCCGGATGAAGTACTAGTTTGGGGGGGACGTATTTACAGTCTCAGAGGGCAGGGCACTAGTTAGCACTTCTGTGTTTATACATTAGACCATGTACCAAGCAGATGGGACATAGACAGGTCAGTAATGCACATTATGATCAATACCAGGATGCACTATAGGGTCAATACCAGGACATGACTGTATTTACCTACGTAAACTCTCTAGCTTATGGTATACAAGCAGATTAGTATGTTCATTATAAAATAATATTCAACGGGCAGAAGGAGCAGTTTGAAACCTGCCAAAGCTACACTTCTAACTAATATTGGATCCAGAGCACCAAAAATATATCACCAAGTGCTGTGTTTTAGATGTAAGGGAGAGCTAGATTGATGCCATTCAATTGATGAAGATCGAAGGTATCTTTGCAAAACGTTAACAACATAAGGACTACATCTTGAAAGCAATAGTACTGAAAAATATCAGCAACCTTATGTTTATGAGTTTCCAAAATATCATGGTAGAAAAATATATAGAATAAATGAATTGTCTAAAACATACAGAGCAAAGACACAACGGAATGATGGGAACTAACAATGTGGATAAAAATTAGAAATATTACTTCTTGTTTGGTCTTTTTTTATTAATCTGGGTGTAAGTCATAATAGAACTCTTCAATTAAATGGTGAGAAATACAACTTGATCAGAAAGAACTCTTGTTCAAAATTCTCTAACTTGGTCTAACTTGATAGGACTATATACAACACAAATATGTCTGAAATATCTGAAGTTCAGAGATGCCTCGGAAGGATGGTACTGCATATTCAACAGAGGAGCTAACTAGGGTCATCACTGATCGGCGCAATACTTAAGTTAAGAGGAGCTAACTACGTGAAGTTAAGGACAGCTTTCAGAGTGGCGAATTAACTTAAGGACCATAAACACTGTCCAGTACATGCATTTTGCGGTTACTGCAAACTGATAGAAGTTTGCAGTAACCCCTTCAGCATGACAGATGGTTGTTACAGAACCCATTAAACCATATTGGATCTGTCTGAAAGCCAAAGTTGGGACAACATAATGCTCCATGTAAATTTAAAGCTAAAGATGATAACCACATAATTGAAGCTATTTTGATGAATCAGCCATACCCTGTAATCGGCACAACAACCTCCTTAAGAGTTTTCTCACTTGTAACATCAATTAACTCCCCCAGACCTTCTGCTGCCTGTTCCTTTGTCTCGGCTGATCCACTAATTAAACCCTGGAGTTGAACAGAATAGGTATCATAAAATGTGCTGAACCCTCCAGATGATGGTATAAGATAAAGAAAAGAAATGCAGTTCGTTTTTAGTGTTATCTCAATCCAGAAATGCACATTTTGGTTATAGCAGGGATACTTAATATCAAAAATAGTTCTAGAAAAACATACCTGCTGAAATATAGGAAGAAAGGGCTGCAGTGCTTTCGGAAGACATAAGCCAGGGACGAGAATAGGCACACCCTGAAATTGAATTTCACTTTTGTTAGAATCTACATTCAGAACAACTAAGTGTCTCTGAAAATATTGTGACAACAGATTGCCACTTATGCACAGCTGAAGTTTATAAGTTCAGAGTAGCACCTTTCTCCTTCTACGTTCTTTATCCCTGGCAGTGGAGACAGCATCACGTACTAGTTTTATATGTGTAGGAAGCTGTTCCTTTGGAACAGAGCCAACAACTCGCGAAAATGCTTCCAAAGCAGCCTGTTGACAGTTGTAAGTAAATAAGTCTTAAAAGTAGATAAATAACACTGTAGCATACTGGATGGCAGGTGCTCACTGATACAGTAGCCTTATCGGTATCACTCAACAAAGTAATTAGGGTGCACATTATATCTGGAGCCTCATCAGCCAAATACAATTTACTGTTTTTAAAGAGGAAACCAATCAGATAGGCTGAGCCACGCCGCATGGATGCCTGCAGGAGAAAATTTTGTTAAAACCCTTAAAATGAACAGAATAATATTGTTTCAGATCCTAAAAAGAATTTTCAGGTGAAACTACCTGACTATCATTGACTCCTTTAAGAAGCTCTGGTATTAATGCTTCAATTCCTTCCTCATCAATAACCAACACAACAGTTTCAGCAGCCTTCCTAGCCGAGTTTTGTACATCCTTTAAGCACCAAAGAGTGAAATATTAGATAATGATCTTAAGAGTATAAATAATGAAGTATAAATAATGAATAACATGAATAAGAAATTAGATAAATCAAAGTATGTTTGTGTCTTGAATGCATCTTACAGCATCTTCATCATCCATGGAAAGTATCAATGCTGGGAGGACAGTTCCAATATGTGAATTCAAACCTGGCCCAGCAACCTCTGCTAGAGCTCCTAATGCATGTGCATTGAATGAACTAGCCAAGAAGTACAATGTAGTATGTGTTAAGAAAGGAGGGTGTTAATTCAAGCATAATTATAGTAAATTGCGAATAGCAGTGGTCCACTCACGAGAGAGGAGGCTGGACTAATTTGGGCAATATATGGGGTAAAACAGCTGCAGTCCTGACACTGTAAAAGCAGACTGAAAGGTCAGCATTTCTCTGCAATTCCAAGTCAACATATTCGATTTCACCAAATGAGAATGAAAAGAACCTTAGAATCTGCTTTAGACCATCAAGGGCTGTCGCAGATGTTTCGTCATCTTCCAAAGCCCGTAGCAGAGTGGGGACAATCTCATCAATGGCTTGCAGTCCAGCACTCTACATAAAAGGTGGAAAAGTCAACATACAAGAACGACAAATAATCCATAACATAAGAACGTGGTCTCTGTGATACCTTGTATAGAGTACTAAATGCTAATCCTGCAGATTCACGGACCTCTTGGGTGCTGCCACAAACAACATATTGTTTATTGAGACTTAACTATAAAACATAAAAAAAATTCACAGCCAAGAAGCAAACCTGTCACAGAGAGCAGTTCGGATGGTAGGGATTAGCAAATCCATAAAACTTAGTAGCTGATGTTTTCCGGCACTACCCATAACCTCACTCAAGCCGATGCAAACACCCTGAAAACCAAACAAATTAAAGCATATTGATCATTCCTAGAATAAGTATGTTCAACGAAATGAATAATCTGTACAAAGTAAAATTCATAAAGAGCATCAGTAAAAGCTGACAAGGAACTCCAGAGTGAAAGACAAAAAAAAATGATAAGGATAAAGAAAATATAGCTCAATGCAATTGAGTATATGAAGATTTTCATTTCATTCTCCACTACTCCTAAGAAATAAAGAGATCATTGTAAACTTCTGTAAACGTATTAAGCTAAAAATACATACTTGTCTCCTGCTAGCATCAGGATCCTTGAGTCCTTGAGACAAAATTGGAATAATAGAGGGCAGAACTCTCTCACCAAGCTTTCTTACAAGCTCACCAAGTGATCTCCCAGCGACCTGAAAAATGTCCATATATCGCAAAGTCGAAGTAGAACTCTCCGCAACATTGAAACAGTATATGGAATAGACCAAACCTGCCGGCGTTCTGAGGAAGATGATGCAAGTGATGAAATAAGTGTGTCCATAAGTACAGGCATGATCTCCTTCAGAGTTCTTGGAGTATTTGCTACAATAGTTTTCCAAACATGTAATGCAGCCTGACATTGAAAGAAGTAGGTTGAATAGGAATGTTCTGGCAACACTGAGCAGTTGCATATTCTAACGGGCATGGGAAAAACACAAGTATACCTGCCGGACGGTCAAGCTGACATCAGAACGGACCATATAAATGGCAGCAAGAACTTCATTACGTTTCTCCCTTCCAAGTACATCAATAATTGCACGCCCATGAGCCTCAGTGCTAGCACCTTCATCATCGCTTCCACCTTCAAGGATTGCCTTCCCAGAAGTTCCAGCCACCTATCAAAAATAGCATTACTAGATGGTGCAACCATTGAAAAGGTGAAAACCAAAGAGAGAGTACTACATAAAGGAGGTAAGAGACCTTGAATAAAAGATCACCCAATAGTTCAACAGAACTCTGTCTGATACGCCAATTATCACTGAATATCCCGTCCTCAATGGCAGGAAGCAACAAAGGTAAAGACCTATTTAACATAGTAAAAATGTCATCACATATCAATAGCATTGTGACAAAATGAGCAGCAAACTAATTCAAATGGGAGAGCATACGATGTAGCATAATGCTCCACAAATACATGACCGGCAGAAAGTGCAGCATCACGAACAGATTCATTCTCATCAGCAAGTCCTGACAGAAGTAAGTAATTAGATAACCAATGTGATCAGAGCAGAGACAAAGTTCAACTATCTTACCATCTAATATAGCAGGAAGAACGACCTGTAGGTAATTCTGAAAAACTCCACCCAAGGACCTTGGCAAATACTATAAAATGTATATTAGTTAGAAACGATTCAGCATTAAAAGTGACATAGTAGTAAGAGAAAAACATAAGAAATAAGAGATAAATTACGCGGAACAGTGTCAAGTGCCCATCGCGAACAGAAGCCTTCTGATGGGAACAATTACGGATGATGTCAGGAAGAATTTGATCAAAATAGTCTTTTCCAAGAGCAGCCAAGACCTGAAAATTGGCAATAACTTTAGTGTAATTATATACTAACAGATAGCGTGCTGGCTGAACCAGCTAGTCATTATTGCCTAAGAGTACCCATGGTACGTGTTTAGATAATAACACTGGGTTAGGAACCCTGAATGGACTTCATGACACACTCAATTTTGTTAAGTAAAATCATTTTTCCTCGTTGAATGATATATCAGAGAAGTGTGAACCAATGCAATAAATAATAAACATATCAGACATTACAGAAGTGAATTCTCTTGGCAACAAAAATATTGCATTGTTGCAGCAGGTGGTTCCAGAAGAGTACAAAAACATAACCAAGCTAAAACACACACATTCTATTAGGTATAAAAAAGTTCGGCCACAAAAGAAGCACTGATATGTTAAAGAAGGAAAGAAAACAACCTCGCTTAGTCCTTGAGCAGCTCCTGACCGCTCAACATTGCTACTATCAGATTTGAGCGTATTTAATAGCCATGGCACAAGGTCTGGGAAAATTTCTTCACCCATTCCTATTATAAGAGATCCAAGAGCTCGAGCAGCAACTGCCCTGACTTCAGGTATAGGATCCACCAGAACCTAAAAAACATTGTCGAGAAGAGTATAAGGCGTAAAGAAAATCAACTAATGGTTTGCTATTTGCATGTATTCACTTCGATAAGCTATTTGTGCCACAATAGGGGCACAGAAGTTACCTTCTTTACTTCAGGTAGGAGCAGCCCTATGTAAGGAATCATATCCTTTGGCTCTGTAACTAAAGAAGACATGTTTCCAACTATTTGAGCTGCTTTCTTCTTGGTATCAACACCTCTCTCCCTCAATCCCCTATGCACAATAGGCACCAGCAGTGCAAGTGATGGTGCATCTATTGAATTAATGAAAGTTGTCTGCCAAAAGAAAAAGGACATATAAGGTAAATATAATAATTAAAAAGTTCCTCTTATAAAAGCAGTATGATGCAAGCAGCTGAAATGTAAAAAAAAGTGTGTTAATTTAAAGCCTGCTTTACCTGAAGAAGGATGTCAAGAGAATGTTTAGTGTGGTTGTTTGGATCTGTCAGAGCGGACAGAAGAATAGGAACAAGTGCAGATATCTCAGGATTCTTTATGACACTTCCAACCTGGAAAAACATCATAACATCCATTGGAAACGAGGTATCAACATCTCAGAGTTTACATTAAATAATACATTACCTGCTGGAGGGCTGTCTGTCCTGCTGCTTGGACTTTAGGATGTGTGTCAGTCAATACCTAGCAAAGATACGGAATAAATATATAAAATCACATGCTAACCGTAGCATATAAAACGGCATTCTAAGCATAAGTACAAGAAGACATGAAAGTATTATACGCAACTTATAAGCTCAACATACAGATTCCATCATATACCTCTGTAAGTTTTGGAACAATCTTCGGAAGACACTGCGATAGCTGCTGAGGAGCACAATAGGCCATAGCACCGAGAAGTTGAACACTGCTTTGCTTAGTACGCCATGCTTTATCTTCTAGGCCCTGGAAGACAATTATCCACATATGCACATCTTAAGAAATTATTTAGCAAATAAATAGATATCCCCCTAAGTTCACCTTCAGGGAAATAAATGTGACCATATATCTGATTTTTTTCCCCAGATGGTATCTGAACTATTAAATCAATAAGATTACATATAAAAACTCACATAAACAGCATAAACATTGGAGTCGAATAAAAAAGGGCACTGACAGAATATCATTCATCACAGACGGGCAACTCTATCTAGTCTCTAATTGATTAAATGAAGTGTAAGTTCCGCAAATCTTAGGTGTTTACTATTCGTTTCAAAGAACTCCAGTCATTGGGTCAAAATGCTTCACAAACCCACAGATTTATGCAAAATACTTAAAGTTGAAATCATGTGATTAAGCAACTAGTAGTTTCTGGTGCTAGATGTCGTATATATTCAAATCAAACTGAACCTTGAAAATAATGGAATGCATCAAATCTAGATGTAATGGCAGAAGGTTTGGTTAGTGGATTGCAACAGCAAGTGACCAATTGTACAAATATGGGAGGTATGATAACTTCAAACAAGACATGAAAGGCATTAGAATCAGTAAGGTAACTTCAAACAAGACATCCGCACCTTAAGAAGTGAAGGAAGGACAAGCTTCACCCCATGACCTGTGAGCTGGGACATCATTGCCCGAGCAGCACATTCAGCGGATTCACGCACTGCCAGAACTTGATCTGAGAAAGACACAAGCAGCAACGGTAGCATTTGAATGACATACCTGCAAGACAAGGATCACAATGAAACATTTTGGATCAAACAAAACCTACAATAAATGGTATCTCACTTACGGCTCAAATAGTTTGCCAAGCTTCTCACACAAGCATTCAAATCCTAGTAAAGCTCCTTCGCGAGATTTTGCAGAAGCTCTGGGAATGGACAGATTTAGTTATAGTTTCTTGTCAAAAGGACAGAGAATCCACAAAAGAAGAAAGTACGATGCAAAGTATTATCCTATCATTGAAAGATGCACGAGCGAGGTCATATGTCTTCAAAATGCTGAATTTAGGCCCTTTTTGGAGCATATAAATTCCACACAGTTGAATTCTATTAGGAATCAGGGAAAATTGTCACATCCAACAGGGCCTTAAGGCCTTAAGGGCAAAGATCTCAATTACTGAGAGTGATCACAATGACAGGCGTCAAATTCACAGTGCTCTAAAAGCAACTAGACAATAGACAGCAAAAGAAGTAATTTCAAAAGGCCGCAAGCACATTAGATATTATATGATGAAACTATATGTCACATGGTGAATGCAGAAACAAAGCTTAGTAAGTCCTTCATGTAGAACTGGTGGAAGAGTTAAAAAAAAATAGCAAACCTGTCTTCCAAACCTTGCCGCAGTATTGCAGCAATGCCATACTTCTTCAACGAAGAAATTCCAAATCCTTTAACCACACCAGCAAGGCCAAAGGCTGCACCACGTCGCTCACCATACTTTTCGCATTTCATCATCCTATCTAAAAGTCTAGATACAAGAGCTTGGGCCTCTTCCTGGTTATAGAGAAGTGCAAATTATAACAATATCAAACAGAGAAGGAGGAAAACATAACAAAAGGAGTAGTAATCAGCAATGGGAGATGAAACTGATAATGCCATGCAACACACTTGTTTTGAGACCATAAGTGGGGATAAACAGTCTGACACAGCCCTTTGAACTGCCTCCGATGGGGTGTTCAGGACATCTAACAACTTCTCAACAACACTGTGGACTTTAGGATCATCCTGTTACAAAGTTTGAAGTTTATATTAGCATGGTAGTATCATATGCAGATGACGCTTAATTCAAGACAACTCAGCCTATAACCACCATAGAGTCTGAAAATATATGTACCTTTGATAGATGTTTTGCAAGAGCACCAGTGAATATCACAACACCTTCCCTGACAAGATCATATTTTTCCTCATCTGAGGCCTGAGAGCAAATGAGAAAAAAAAAGTGAGAATAATGTTATTATATACAACAGGTAAGCAAATCCAAGAGCTTTGTCATCAACATAAATTGTAATGGGTAAATTGCATGGTGGGTGGAACAACTTTGACAGATGAGCGTAAATTAGTACAAGAACTTGCAACATGATCGATTCGGTGCAACAACTTGGCAAGTGGTTTCTAGTTAGTATAAGAACTTGCAAAGTGATCAATTCGGTGCAACTTGGTAAATGGTTGCTAGTTAGTACACATCTGTTTTCATTACTTGTCACATTTGACAACTTTTAAGTTTGAAAATACTTGTCACTGCGCACTTACAAAGGTGGTGATTCCAGTTTTGTCATTGGTGGGCCTAAGATGATATTTGTGGCATATGTATTTTGAAAATTCTAGATTCTATATCCCACTAAACTAGGGGCACTTTGGTCATTTGCCTGGAAAAAGTTGACCGTATTGATTTGCGTGTATGATCAAAATAGGGAGTATATCAACACTTTAAAATTGACCAATCTACCGCAACAAATTGGTCTTTGAGTGTGTTTTTATGCCTAGAAGGTGCCACACGGCCCACATGGCATTATAGGACATTCAGGCAATGATTATTTATCAAGTTAGCCATTAAAGCTGTAAGATTTAGTTGCATAAATCTTGTCTACGCTGCTTGATATTGTGTGGCTCTATCTCACAAGGACCTTAAATATTGGTGGCCTGCATATCTGAGTTTACATAACCTTGCGTGTCATCACAAACTAACCCTTTGGTCTACCGGTGCAAGTTGAAGCATGAAGATCTACATTATGGTTCAATTCAACATAAACCGTCCAGTGAATCAACACAGGAAAGAAAACATGGAGGTAAATAACAAGAAAGGTATGGAATTTAACATAAAATTATTAACTAGTGAACACCACTGCACATGTGGCTCATTGGGTTGGTCCATTTGCCAGGTTAGTCTGCTGATGTGGCTCACAATCCCACATGGAGCCTCATAACTGATGAATGCACCTCTTTACCAAGTTGCTCTGGTTTGATCAATTTGCAATTTCTTGTACTAGCTTTCGCCCATTTGTCAAGTTGTTTCACCCATCTGATCACTTTGCAAGCTCTTATATGAAATGGCACCCACTTGCCAAGTTGTTGTACTAGTGAGTAGTAATGCAATTTACTCAGTTGTAACAGAAATTATAAGGAAGACTCACCTTTTTATTCAAGTAGCTCTCGAAAATAGGAAACAACAAAGGGACATTTTCCTTTCCATGTTTATCAATAATAAGGATGCCAGCATTAATCATTCTACCACGAACGTCCACATTAGGATCAGCCTATAAGTTCAATATAAGGCATTAACAACTCAATGCAAGAGGAATAAAAATAATAAAATCCACATAGTGTAAAAGAGAAACATTTACCAAGGCACGTGATATGAGAAATGTCATAACAACAGGAAGATCCTTAGAACCCAAAACATCTGCAAGCGAATGGAGTGCTAATGCAACACCCTGTCTTCCAAGCCAATGTATATCTCCAAATTCAACTCCAGCACCAAGATCTCGGATGTACAAAGAAAAAAGTGTAGAAAGTGTATCCTGCCATAATACCATAGAGTAATTAGAAGGTCCCTCCCAAAGTAACAAAGTATTCTTTAGTCAAGAACAGCTAAGCTCTGATGCCTTTTTAATATTTTGCAGCTAAACAAACATAATGACACTAGTACATACATAATGAAGAAAGGGGGGATTTGTACCAATGGAAACTTACTTGCATTTTGTCAAGATTTTCATCCAGTGCAGCAGCCAGAGCTTCAGCTGCAGCAGCTCGAACATTGTAATTTTTATGGGAAAGCGCATCAAAGATACCGGAATAGTCAGTAAAAACATCAAAACCAAAGCGATCCCATAACTCCTCTGCTAATTCAGCAACCACCTGAAAAAGGCATATGCACCAATAGGTACAATAAAATAATCAGTTTCTAAAACAATCAAAAGTTCTAACATTTTTCAAGGATGTAAAAAGAGTAAAAAACACGGTTTCATGAAAAATATAGTTGGAATGTTACCAACCTTTTCCGGATCGTGGGCAGCAATCCAGAGGCTTGTCGATACCTGTAAATCCCGTTGTACAGAGTGGCTAGGAATGCACTTTATAGCAGTTAAGCAGGCAAGCCTAACATGAACTTCTTTTGCATATACCCCAACAAGAGCCTATGTAAATAAGTGATTCAGAATACCACAACATCATGTGAAACAAATAATGCTGAGAAATGAACAGCAAATAACAACCTGTGCCAAATCATTGCTTTTTAGACCCAGACATAACTCATTCAGCATAGGTCCAACAGAAGGATGATAAGCAGGAACGGTACTTAGCACATGATAAAGAACCTAACACAACAAAAAGAAAAGTTAGTTCATAATAGGGGAATAAAGCAATGCAGATCATACAGTATGAAAGAACTAAGAATGTTTAACTGATAGCATCCTAGGTCGAGGAAGAGGTAATATTGGATCTAGATGCATGGCTAGTATCTGAAGCACATCATCATGAAGGCACGTCTTTTTTGTAGAAAGAAGAATTCTCTCCATTATCTGAACAACAATATGACAAGTTAATGACAAGAAATAAAGGGAAAGATGCCATAGAAAAAAGGGAGGATCAGATCGAATAAAAGTAAACTTATCGTAGTATTATAGTAGTGATAGAATAGAAGAAATACCGGAAAGACAAAAGTAAATGAATCTGCTGGAAGAGGCCCTGCTTTGCATGCAACTGTCAGCCCAGTTACTATTTGCTCAAAGAGGCCAGGTGATGATTTCTTGTTGCTATCTTCTTCCACAATCACAGGCATAAGGTCCATAACCATTTCAAAATCATCAACCGCAATTACACGGATAGCAGCAGCAATCTCAGGTGCCCAATTGCAAAGAGGCGGGGCTGTGCAGCGTGCTAGGTTTAACATTGCACGAAATGCAGCATCACTTACAATTGGAGAACTTAACAATGGTTCAACATAATTTACCTGCATGGAACACCATCAAGTATTAAATTAAGACTCATATATGCTTCTTAGGCTCCGTTCGTTACCTCCCTTTCCCAACCTCCCTCCCTCGTTTTTCCGTGCGCACGCTTTTCAAACTGCTAAACGGTGCGTTTTTTTGCAAAAAAATTCTATATGAAAGTTGCTTAAAAAAATCATATTAATCCATTTTTGAAAAAAAAATTAGCAAATACTTAACTAATCATACAATAATAGGTGCTTTGTTTTGCGTGCCGGGGAGGAGGGGTTCCCAACCCCTCCTCCCGAACACAGCCTTAGACACTGAACGACCAAATGGCTACAACTTATGTTTCAATTGCATATTTGACAGTCGGATCATTAACCAGGTCCCGTTTTCTACGATTACCTGTCCAAAATATGCACAACCTCCTCACAAAAAAAAAAAGTCCTTTTTTACTTCCCAAAGTCAACAGAAGGGAGTTTGACCAGTAAAATTCATTGCCATGGTTAAAAAATTGTAATATTATGAAAGTATTTTGCATAACAAATAGTATAATCTGCCCCATAATCATTCCATTTTGTATAGCCAAAGTACATTTTTAGAAAATATCTTTGATCAATATTCGCATAGTTTGACTGCGTGAATTCTAGGATGACATTTTTTTTGTTGTGACCAAGGTAGTACTGTTGTTACAACAAAAAATACCATATGGGGAAAGCCATCCATTGTGATTCCAAACTTCCAATTGTTATAGTCCCAATATTAAACAATCATAAGCACACACAGTAAAAAAGACTGATAGGGTTGCTAACCAGAGAAGGCAATTGGCCATGAGTAAATATAGGGTTAGCAATAGCCAATTCACCAAGAGCATCCAGCATCAAGGAGAGATTCTTCTGCACATGTCCAATCTTCTCACGCACAGATGCTTCCTCTTTCAAAAGCAAATCTCTGGCCTCCTCTTTGGCAGTCTTGGCCTTGTCAGCCGGAGCTGGAAAATTGTACAGATATTTTTTTTACCAAACAGTGTGGAAAACTTAATCTGTGTCAGAACCTTAGCTTATCATACCAGTTTTTTTTGTGGATTTCCCTGTTTCTCGTTTGCCAATGCTAGAGGACTCTCTTCTGTCACTCTTTGTGGGGGCACCAGATCGAGCAGAGTCCTATAAAATATCGCATATCAAATGCAGATTAGTTATCGTCTGAGCCAGATGCTTATAGCTCTCACAGAAATATTTGTAATAAAACAAGACATCACAATACATCATCTTCCAAACATACTTTGGTCACAACCAGAGATTGAAACCTCGCCAGTTACCCAGCCGGTTACTGGTCCTGAGCAGCCAATTGGTACCCATTCAAATTCAAAATTTTAAATTGTACAAACTGTAAGTTTTCTTCCAATGTCATGTACTCATGTCACTCATGTCTAGGTACATCAATGTATTTTACATAACAGATATATGAAAATACTGTGCATTAGCCACGCCAAAAGTTTGAATCCATTTTTTTAATTCAAGAACTGGTTTACCAAAAAATACCGGTTTTCAAATTTAAAATTTTGGATTCAAACTTTTGTCTGGTAACCGACCGGTTAACTGTTTTTAGGATAAACTGGTTTTCTTTCCTGGAACTGGAACTCAAACCTTGGTCACAAGTCACCTCACAAGTAGCATATTTCCAATTCCAGAAGGGATGCAAAAATGCTCCAACAAACAAGAAAAGAGAGGTTGTACAGAAATACTAATTTCTACAATTCATTTCTCTTGCCCAATGGAATATCTTTTTCTTCATGGTGTCAAAGAGTATAAAAATTACCGTGTCTTGATCATCATACGCACGAAAACGGCCCTTTGCAAGTTTTGTATTTTTGGATGCAACAGCCTCAGCGACATAAATTCCTTGCTCGGTAGATAACTGCCCCTCTGGAGTATAGAGTATCTACATTGGGGAGACAAGAACTTCTAAGTATATGTTCTTACAGTAGGAATAGAAGCCATTTGCAAAGGCACAAACACTAATGATACTAGTACATATAAATTGCTCAGTGTCATAGCAAAATATAGCCATTCTTGACATGTTAATACTTAAACTTACTACAGACTCTGAGACTGGTGTGCAGATACAGTAATTCAGTTCATTTCAAGGAGATATGAGGACAGAGAAAGCTGGTGCATCCATGCATGTTCATAAAATGGGGGCTCGGTAATTCTTTATAGAAAAACATCAAATTCTTAAAAGGTCACCTTAATATCATTCTCAGAGAAGCCATCATGCAAAGTGCGATCTGGAAGCCCTATGAAGTGCTGCGAAGGTAACAGTATGCAAAAAATGTGAGAAGAAGGTATTGCAAATTTCAATTGAAATATGAAGAGAAACATACCTTCTCAAACTCTAGGAATGCATCACTGGGTGTTATTGTCATCAGCGTTGATAATGAATTTAGTGCAGCACATTGAACTTGTTTGTTGGAACTAAATAAACCATTCGGCGAAAGTAATTCCTGAAAGGAAAGTCTATGGGTTATTGACACAAGAAGATAATAGTGTTTTTTTACAGAAAGTGTGTGGCCAATTGTAGATAGCAAATAAGACTAGCATGACATGTAGACACAGCAATCTGAGGAACCGAGACCTGAGTATCTCAAAATCAAGATAGATGAGATTGGCTTGAAACATGAATTCTTTGTTGTCTTTTGGCTAATGCTATTTTACAATATTTCATTTTTTCTTAACATACTTTCAAATCGTTAGTACTAATCTCCCAATCACGCGAATAGATCAACTTCACCAAGATATACTGAATGTCTGGATCATTAGAAAGTTGCATCAAAACCACCCAAAAAACTATCTAGCTTCACTATGGTAAACCAGTGCAACCTAATCTATCTTTCTATTGGTAGGTTTAGAAATGCGCCTCTTGAAACCGGTCACCAGGCAAAGCCTATAATCGATGCCAAACAACCAAATCCTAGTGTGTACCATGTGACTACAAATAACCATTAAAAAGTCATAATAAGTAGGTAAGTACACATTCAGCTCTTTTCCTTATAGCATATAGGCCCTGTTTAGTTACCCAAAAACTTTTTCCAAAAACATCACATCGAATCTTTGGACACATATATGGAGCACTAAATATAGATAAAAAGATAAACTAATTGCACAGTTTGCATGTAAATCGCGAGACGAATCTTTTGAGCCTAATTAGGTCATGATTAGCCATAAGTGCTACAGTAACCCACATGTGCTAATGACGGATTAATTAGGCTCAAAATATTCGTCTCGCGGTTTCCAGACGAGTTATGAAATTAGTTTTTCCATTCGTGTCCGAAAACCCCTTCCGACATCCGGTCAAACATCCGATGTGATACCCAAAAATTTTCATTTCACCAACTAAACAGGCCCATAGTACGAATTACATATGGTGGCATGGCCTAATATCTTCAGGCAGCACTATTAAAATAGCAGCACACATTAACAGGAAAGGAATTCTGTAAGCCATCAGGTTAAGGCAAAGTATAGCATGTTTCCAAATGTAAGAATTACCTTGCAGATAACTGAAATGTTCGGAGAGATCAATTCAATAAAGAATATCTTCTGTTGTTTCAACCTTCTCTGCAACCTCTGAAATAGAGCAAGCAAACCAGTTAGGCACAGAAAAATGTGGACAGAAGACAGCAAGCAAGATCCAACCTTCCAGACACCAGCAGAATGATCTGAGCTGGAAATACAAGGGTGATGGGAGCACAGTAGAAGTTGAGAATATGATATCGGACCATGGCCAACTGCATAAGGTGCAATCAACAACAAGCACTTGACAAGGACCTCAGTAGATGGAATGAATGGTAATTGTGAATCAGCAGTGCTATCTGTATCACTGATTGAAAGAGACGTGTCAGGATATATTTGAAGGGTTCAAGTCAACAAATAATATCAAAATTGCCTAAAGTTGATGCCTTATTATAAGGTGCAATCACTTCAAAAGAAGGGTGAGGAATTAATGATAGATAACGCTGCTTGATCACCAATATACCAAGAGAAGGTCATTAAATAAGCATACCTTTGTTTCAAAATAGACATTCTCTCTCCAACTAATGACAACCAATTAGTAAATAAGAAGAGAAGATCTTCAGCTAAGCCAATAAAGCTTGAGAGGATTCTTTTGGTAGCATCAAAAGACATTTTTCTGACTTCCCAACATGGGTGGCAAACTAGATACAGTAGCAGCTGCGCCAGAAAAGCAATGAGTATCAGGGTAGCGCATATTTTAGGAGCAATAATTCTCTGGCACTAAAAAAGCGGAATGAACATATAAGGAAGTTTGAAGAGAATTTGGGAACAGCAAGTCAAACTTGACAATTTGAAAATGCTGTCCCATAATACATACCTGCAGTAATGACTGCACAGAGAAAAACTCTTGGACCCTGCAGTACAGAAAAAAAAAAGGTGTAAGTTAGAGGGGGGGAGGGGGGGCACTAGTCCAACCAAATAAAAGCCAATTTAACAAACACTGAGTTAGAGCAAGACCGGGAATGATGCTCCACAAACAGTGATTGGAGAAGATCCATGATGGTCAAGCAATCCTCATCTGTGAGTTTGGAAAGCTGCATAGGAAAAGTGTAGTTTAAAAAATTTACTGCAATGAGCAACAGTTTCAAGGTACCATCGAAAGATATGAAAACTAAGAACAGAAGCTCCAATGATTGAGCCAAACCACTAATGTTTTGTCTACTTGATAACAATTAATAACTTATACTCTTCAAGCACGTTGGCATAATGAAAGCAAATTTCAGAATGTAGCTTCAAAATACAAAGAATGAAGAACAAAGTGGAATGCTGACGTATATCCAATTGTTATGACCGTGGATTAGCAAAACCACTTAAAGGTTATATGTCATGAACCAGTCATGCATAGGAGATACATAAGCAGGATCGTTTGGCAAATAACAAATATTCTTATCAGATATTCAAAGGACACCGGATATATGGTATTACCAACTGGACAGAGATCAATGAGGGTTCATTTTGAGCAATCAATGTCCAGAGCTTCTCCTTTAGAACAGCAGCATCTGCATATACATTTAAAGGCATATATACATTATATATATAAGAAACTGGTTCTTGATAACATAATAACATGCCCTTGGATGTTGAAAAAAGATTGCACACAAACCTGCTTTTGTATCAATAGCAGCAAGCCTTGATACAGAAAAGAGGGCATAGATTCCATCCAGCCGCTGTGTTGCCTTGGTAAAACCAGTTTTTGACAACTGTATTAACTGATCCAACAAAGATGTAACCTGCATAACACAAGTCAATAACAGCATATCCTTCAATAACTGAAATGCATCAATTATATCACCTGCCTTGCAACTAATCTTGTGGGAAAATAATGAAATCAATAGGAAGATGACTCTTTTTGTAGATAAAAACCGAAAGTAACTCTTACCTTAGTCAGTGAATCAGACTTTTTGCATATGGCCCGTATTAATTTTAGATGCCCCTTTCTTAAAGTGTCTTTCTCTTTCAAACCTGCAGCTATGAATGAAACAACATCTGGTTGGACAGTTTCAGTTGATACCGAAGCCCAGGATCCCAAAGCTGAGAGAACTGCCAATTTCACTTCTTCAATACCTGACATAATATAAAAGAGCTATGAATCAATGCCACCCAATGAAGGTATGAAGCTTAGAGTGGAACACTTGAGGCTTACCATCATCCTTGTAGCACGTTAGAAGGAAACTGGACAAGGAGGGAGCTAGTCTGCTTATTTGCTTTGGAGGCGATCTTGACAACTGCTCCAAAGCATTTATCATTCCAATTCTCTGGTATGGAATTGATAATTTGCCCTCTGAGCCTGCACAAACAAAAGCTTGTCAAAGTGACTTCAATACCAGAATTTTTAATGTATTCAGCATAAGTTAAAGCCACAATTTGTAGACCACAAACAGAGCCCACAAATAATATGACAAGCCAATAGGTATCAGAAAACAGAGATGTATCTGCATTTTACAACCTCCTAAAATTGCTTTAATAGCATTGAACATGGAAAGTAGAGTGTCTGGATCACTAGACTTCCCACTCAATGTTCCTACAGTACTCAAAGCAATAATCCTCCTCTCTTCAACTGAATGCCGAGCCTGATGCAGCACAACTGGCAAAAACTCCATGCAATACTTGCTTAGGTCTAAACGGACTGTATTTAGGAGATATCCAATAGATTGTAGCACGATCTCAGGATTTCTTTTCAGCATCTTTATGCATGATGGGACAACAATGTTTTTAAAGTCCTCGTGTCCCATATCCAAAAAAAGAGGCTTAAAAGCTTCAGCCAATGCTTGTGATGGCCGGTCTTTTGCACCCAAGATGGTTTTGACATACAAATCAAGGAACAATGGCTGAAAGAGATCATAACAGATTGTCAAACACATGAACAAAATTGACCAGAAAAAACAGGTCCCATATTATTGGGGCGGTTAGAGAAAATGCACGGGTGATAAGAACTGAAATTTGGTGATGCACTGGGTTCAATGTTTTACCTTGTACTCAGCATATAATGATGGTGAAGTGATGGCAAAATCCAGCATTATGTTTAAGAAAGCAGGAGAGTCCCTGACTGGAATCCTTGAATCTTTGATCTCATCTATGTACATCTTATACGTTCCCATAGACTGGCAAATGAGATCAAATAATAATAATCAAAAAGCAATTCCGATAACCATGTATAGTGCAATTATTTACTTGTTTCAAACAAATATTACCTCAGAGAAAAGACGGGTAAACAATTGTTTGCAAGTCCGGCGCTGACGAAATGAGCCATCCATTAGGACTTGACATAACACTGCTTGTGCATTGGCAAGTCTAGAGAAACCACCTTTTGAAAGCATGGCAAACTGGCTCAAATTCAGAAGATAGCATGACCATCTGAGAAGCTTGAAGCATGCAAGAGGACTTGTAACCTTCATATTCTTTTCCATGCACTGAACAAGTGAAGCAGCAAAGGGTTTCATGAAAGTAGATTCACCAAGAGCCTGTTTAACCATATCATCGACCGCTTTTCTCGATGCCCGATCATCATATATAAGCAATGTCTGGAAAATGAGATCAACTAACAATGCTGTATCTGAAGGTGACTCTGCATGGGGGACAAAGCAATCTTAAGAAAAACAGCTTTGCATCGATCTTATACATGAAATAGTATAATGAAATGAAGGTGTATCAGCCAGATGCGTAGCAAGGAAAGTATGTGTTTGTGTGTGTTATTAACTTATTAGTGGTGGTGGTGTAGGGATCTATTACATCAGTTCAACGACCTTGGTTTGTTTGCAACAAGTTTTCTAGGGAATCATGAACAGCCGTAACATAAGTGCGTGTGATAAACATATACACTGCATGGTAACAGAGACCATGCGGTTGTAGCATCATATTCACTTTTGGTATATTCAACAAGCATGTCCAACGTATTAAGCTTAGAGTGACAGATCACTATCAAATCTAGTCAACACAAAGAAGCATATGCTCTGGCGCTCTGCATCAGGAATGCAGGTACTTCAAGGGAGGCTCAGATTACACTATGCATCTGTGAACGTAATCGCTTATCATAATAAAAGCTTTGGTCAGATAGTAGAAAAAGGGATATGATGAGTGCACACGAACCAACTTCCCTTGCAGTCAGGACTAACGCGCCATGCAATTCAGTTATAATTGCAGATCAGACCAACACGAGATACATACAAAACAATGGTACTTTGCGGAACCACTTGAAAGCATGCATAGACTTAGCTTCACATGAATGTATACAAGCATTCTCTTGGTTCAAAACTACTAAACAGATGTCAGGATGAAACAACAGAAAGCAACTCCAGAAGCTACGTAGCTGCTTAGTACTGACCTAACTGTAATCTCAGCAACTAAAATTACACTACAGATCGCATGGTATAACTCGAGACAAGGATGCAAAAGAGGAGCAAAACCAAGCACTATTATTCTCAATCTACACAGGATAGCGACCACATTCACAGACGAGTGAAGCTAACGAGCTACGATCCGCTACAAATAAAACGGAATTGGGCAACCACACGAATAAGCAAACGCGCAACGCGGGACGATGAGCCATAGCTCCCACAAATCAAAGCGAATCCGCCATCAGAGTCCGAGAATTTTCTCGATCGCAGAAAAAAAAGGGGGTAGGAGCACGGGAGGAGCAAGCAAACGCGCACGGGGAGACTAATCCGCGGACGGAAGGGGGGAGCACGCGCGATCCAGGGATAGGGGGGGAGCGGAGGCGATGGCGGCGTAGGTACCTGACGCCTTGGCGAGGAGATGGGGGAGGGTGTGGCGGAAGAGGCGGAGGCGGCGCGTCGTCGAGGAGGTGGAGACCTCAGCCGCGGCGGCGCGCAGCGCCTCCTCCGCCGACGCCTCCTGCGCGCCCATTCCGCGGGGGGAGGGGCGGCTGGCGTGGCGGCGGCGGCGGCGGCGGCGGCGCGGGGAGAGACCGAGATTGGACTAGCGAGTGGTGGGCTGCGGCGGCGGCGGAGGAGGAAGAATAGAGGGGGGCAACGCAGCGCAGGGCTGAGGAAGCCGAGTTGCTGGGGTTTAAGTTTGGCAGAGTCCACAAGTCGTGTCTGGCTGCTATGTGGGCCCTCTTTGTCAGATCAAGATTGAGCGTTCTACTTCTATCGCTTTTTTCTTTGCGCTATCTTTTGTGGGTCCGGTATGTAAGCACCTCGTTATGATTGGTCCTACTGTGGTTGTTGATGGAGTGTTTTAGGGCTGTGGAAGGGTATGGCAACCGCAGGGAGCACCCTTAACATCCACGTGAGTAAAAGTGATTAAAGACCCGACTAGAGATATGTCTCACACAGTATAAGCCATACCTCCATTATATCTTTGCAATTCAGTACCTGTTAGTCGGTCACATTTTGCATTTAAACCCTTGGATTATTTTTAGTCGCATATAAGTCCAATATTAGCAGTATGCCCCCTAAAAATCACAAGCATATATAAACATCAACCCTTCTTCTATCACCATATCTCCCCGTGCCTCCTCTCTCTCTCCGGCTCTCCGTTCCCCGGCCTCTCTCCCCGGCCCTCTCTCCCCGGCGGCGGATTGATGTGGCGGCGCCGGATCGACACGGCGGCGGATCGAGACACAGCAGCGGCGCCGAATCGAGCGGCGGTGGCGGATCGGGCCACGGCGGCGCCATCTTCTTCTCCCCCACCTACCTTCTCGCCATATTCGCCCTTGGCACGGGAGGTAGTTGGTCACAACGTTCGGGGTGATGGCACGGGGCGAGGCCTCTCCCAACGCGGCTCCTCGCCCGTTCCTCGCCTACTCTGACAAATCCACGTGAACCTCTGCTGGGGTGCGGTCCCGTTTGAGTTGGCGGGAATATTCCTCTCAGGCGGGGTGAGACCACGCTCCACGCTGGAGCGTTGGCCATGCCCTAAAGGGGTCTGCCAATTGGTCCGGTGAATCCGTTTGACAGAAGCCACTTTGATTCGGAATGACAATCACATGTGCAAGCCTGTTCAGATTTTAGAGAGGTAATGGATCTCATTATTGATTTACAGGTGTTTGAATCTATGTCACATATCATCTATAGTGAAAACAAATTAATATATTGTCGATAATATGAACCTGCTTGGTTGCTTGTTACGGACAGAGTGTTGCCCGCTATAGAAAGCAATCGAATACATGTCATACGTATATGTGTTGTATGAGTACTTGTTTCATTTCATGTTCAATGTTATTGTCTAGATGAGCACTGTATTATATTTAGTCAATATTCGGTTTGATTCACAACTAACATCTACCTCATTTTTACCAAGTTTTTATCCAACCTTGTGATCTTTCAAAATCAATGCAATTAGACCTAGAGTACTATTAGGAATCTATCGTTGCTCTCCCCTAACTGAGGGTAATGAAGGGTCTGTTTGACAAAGCTATAGCTTCAGCTCCACTTCTCTTAGAGTTGAACCCAACCAAACGATTTTAGTTTCATTCGAAAAAAGATCGGAGCGAACTAGAGTGATCCGGAAAAAATGAACTAGAGAGATAGGGTAGGGTTCGGGCCAGGGTTTACGATTCCGACGAAATCCGATCAGATTTCGTGAAATTTCGGTGTTTCGATCAGGCTCAAAAGTATAAACGTCTGAGATTTCGAGGAGTTTCATCCAAATTCAAATTAAATTGATAAAAAAAGAAAAAATCAAATAAATTCTTATAAATACTATAATATTTATAGAACCTATTGGGATATAAATTTTCAAAAAAAAAAAGATGTATTGTGTGTATTACTGAAACTTACTTCAGGAAAAAAAGAATTTCAGCAAATTACCTCCATTACAAATTACTGATCGAAATTTCGATGATTTCGATCGGAATTTTGCCAAAACCGACCGGTTTTCGAGAACTTGTCGGCAGATTCAGGGAATTTGTATTCAAATTTTGGTTTATGAAATTTGTTCGGAATTTACCGGTTTTCCACCGGATTTCGTGAAATTCCGAATTTCGCCAGTGCGCGAAACGGAAGGGCTTGTCGGAATCGTAAACCCTGGTTCGGGCCGCTCTATAACTCCACTATAGACTCAACTCCTGAAGTTATATTTAGGAGTTGAAACCCTACTAAACATGGTCGAAAATGCACACATTTACCTTGTCAACACAAGCTCCACTTTGGCCCACTATGGAAGTCCCTTCACTCAAAACCTACATATACTCCTCGTTTTGTTATGGTAACCGGCTAAAAAGCTTGGTTTCAACAACATCGAAGACGAAAGGAAGCAAACATGGAAAGACTGATGTGGAGTGTGGACATCACGGGCGACTGATTAGTCGCCTACTCGTGCTCTCTCTCTCTCCCCCCCTCCCCTCCAACACATAAAAAAAATCCTACTCTTACATATCCATGCATCCCCAAGGAATGTCCAGAATCAATTTCCGAACAACTTCAGCCTGTAGAATAAGTTGGTGCAGAGAGAACTGGAATTCGATGTAAGAAGTAGGCAATCCCACTATCCATATTGAACCGGATTGCTAAGTCATTTTCTATATTGGCAGTATAGAACTTCGAAGAAAAAATATACAAGTGAGATAAAATGAGAAAAGACTTGGGGCCATTTTGGATTGATACCTAAATGTGTAAAATCATTTTTTTGGCAATATATATAGTAAATGTGCTAGCTTGGATTAAGGCCAACCAATTGGTAGTGCCCATGTTTTATTTGGATAAATTCTAGAAGTTTCCTCACTACATTTTTTTCGAGAAACACAGAACAAATACAAGCGCCCACAAATACGCGTGCACTCACCCATGTAAACACACACGCACACCCTATCCGCACCTTCGAAAGACTAGCCCGACATATCTTGAGATTGACAAGGTCACCACGAGCGTTCGACTGGTAATCTGGTACGTTGCATACCATTAAAAGAATAATTATCTGTAAATGCAAGCACTCGCATCAAATCTATGATTTGAATCCCGGTGGGTTGGTTCCACCATAAGGAACCGAACCAGTTGAGCTACGTTCATTTCACAAATTTTGGCTTTATATTAATCCCAATCCAAACATGATCTGATAAATCTACCTTACCAATTCATTAATAGTGCCAAAGTTTACCTATATTTTATCACTATTAATGGATTAATATGGTAGAGATCCAAACATGCCCTCACCTAACTGTCCCCTTGCATCCTACTCACTCTGTCCCAAAATATAAAACCTAGAATATATTATGATTGATCCTAGTAATACAAATTTAGACATATTCTATATACAGATTCGTAGTTTAAGGTAAAGTCTTTTTCGGTCCAGCTTGTTATATTACGGGATCTGAATGGATCCATACGAGCGAGAAAAACGCCTCATGAAAGGCCGACACGGAAAGCCGGCGGCCCGGCGCTACGAGGCCCTCGGTGAAAGCCCAACAGTGAGGCGGCTTTCCACCACCGAAGCTCACATTAGGAATAAGTCCACTTTGACTCCCTCAAAATCTAATTCGTATCACTGAATCACAATACCAGATATTTTGATTCCCCCACCAAACTATTGAAACCGATGTAATTTGACTCCCTGAGCGGTTTTGGACGTTGATTTTGCTGACGTGGCGCTTTGACTGTACCAACCGGCTAACTCATCATGTCGGACCCACATGTCAATGTCGCATTTTCTTGTTTCTTCCTCTTTCTTCTCTCGTTCTCTCTCCCCTCTCCTTTCTGCTTTCACGGCGGTGGTGGTGGCGGCGAGAGGCTGATCAGCATAGACATCGGTGTGGTCCGCAAATGCAAATTCGCGCGCGCGTTGCCGGCGCGCACTTCCGGCCCACAAGGCCTACGCGCGGGCGCTTCTTTCTTTTTTTTCGCGACGCCTTTTTTTCTTTTTTTTTCGCAGCTGCCGTTGTATCTTTTTTTTTCTTTTCGCCATTGACTACCGCACGCGTGTAGGAGTAGGACTCAAAATTTGAAACTTTCAACTCAAGATTTTTTGAAAGCTTTCAAGTCAAGATTTAAAAACTTTCAACTCGGATTTGAAAACTTTTAATTCAAACTTGAAAACTTTCAACTTAGATTTAAAAACTTTCAACTCGAATTTGAAAACTTTCAATTCAAACTTGAAAACGGTCAACTCGGATTTGAAAACTTTCAGTTCTAACTTGAAAACTTTCAACTCGGACTTGAAAACTTTCAAATGAAGATTTGAAACTTTCAATTCAAATTTAAAAAACTTCAAGTAAAGATTTGAAAACTTAACTCAGGTTTGAAAACTTTTAACTCAAATTTAAAAATCCGAGTTGAAAGTATTCAAATCTTGACTTGAAATTTTTAAATCTGAGTTCAAATCTGGAATTGAAAGTTTGTTTCAGTCAACTGAAAAAAGGAAGAAAGACGTGTGATAATTTTTTATCCAAAAAAACCAAAAAAAAAGTTAGTGCTAAGTGCTCTTAGCGTAAAAAAAACACGCGCCGCGGCACAGACAGCGGTGCGGGCAGCAGAGAAGCTGGCGCCTCATCTCCTCGCTCGCAGATCTCAGCAAGGGCAACAAGGCGGTGATGGGTTCGGTGAGTCGCGTGGTGTCAACCAATGTGAGCTATCTTCAATACAAGAAGATGCAGGAAAAAGGCACTCGTAATAAGTGGCACAATTCAGAATCAACCAATTCATCATAATAGATGGCACTCATATAGTCATATATGATCTGAACAGTAGTAGGTAAGCAGTACCTAAACGAAAGGGGAAAACTAAGATGAACAAGATATGGATCGATAAAAATGTGCATGTCAGGCGCTAGGAACCACCGAAATCAAAGAGAACCACCTAAACCACAACAATGTACAACAACATCGGGTGAGCTAATCCCTCACCAATAAATCGAAAGAAACAAAGAATCCATCCGTCCATACTAGCAGTAACAAGAACACTACTCCTGACCAGGGTTTTCAATTTCGAAATTGGATTTATGCCGGGGGTGACCGCAATTTCGGAAATTTCTGGCCGAAATTATTTGAAAATTTGACTGAATTTGAATGAATTCACAAAAAAATGCAAAAAAAAAAAGATCGAGATTTGAGCATGCCAGTGAGGGGGGGGGGGCGAAATTACCGAAATTTTGGAAATTTCGAACCGAAATTTTAAACCCTGCTCCTAATAAATATATAAGTCTGATTAATAGTAATAATCCTCAAATGCGAAGTGGAACCAACCGGAATTGGAACCAATCATCGATCGATTGAATGAGGAGAATGAGAAACAAAATCAGACTTTGCAGTTGGTGGGCTAGAATGCGGTGGAGTTGGAGGTGGGCACCGGGACGGTGATAGGGCAGCTACCCTAGATCTTGACCCTGAGCTTGGCGTTGAGCTTGATCTCGATGTAGAACTTCCCGGCGGTCTGATGTGACCTGAAGTTGGCGGCAGTGATGTCGCCGTCGAGCAGCTGCTGGCCCTTCAAGGAAGGGGAGAGCATGGTGGAGGCCTTGATGGACTGGTAGAAGGCGTCAAAAGGCAGTTGACGGTGACGAGGAGGGAGTTGAGGTAGAAGATGTGGGGGCGGAAGATGAGGGCGAGGATGTCGACGGTGATCTGAAGCGGCCTTGTTGCCCTTGCCAAGATTTGCGAGGGAGGAGACGAGGTGCCAACTTCTCTGCCACCCGCACCGATGTCTGTGCTGACTGGTCTCTCACCGCCACCGCTACCGTGATAGCGGAAAGGAGAAGGAGAAAGAGAATGAGAGGAGAGGGAAAGAAAATGTGGCATTGACATGTGGGTCCCACATGATAAGTTAGCCGGTTGGACCGAGTCAAAGTGCCACCCTCAGCGAAACCACCCTTCAAAACCGCTCATGGAGTCAAATTACACTGGTTTCAATAGTTGAGAGATCAAAATATCCGGTATTGCGGTTCAGGGATATGAACTAGATTAGAGCTATATTTGAGGGAGTCAAGTGGACTTATTCCGCTCACATTACATTACAGCCCATTCCACCACCGAAGCTCACATTTAGGCACGACCACCACGGCCCAGTAAACCCACGTCGTAGACAGACACGGTCCAGATCGGAGGATTTCCAGGCCGAAACGTACGAGCCAGCCACTCGATCGCGCTTACGTGGTCGAGGCGGCGCGCAAAGCGTTCCGGTGATCCGGACTTCCCGGATGCGAGAGCGTGGGGTGCAATGCAACTATGCAAGTGCACAGTGTGCAAAACGTGGCCGTGCACAAGTGTGTACTTCTTTTGTTAGAGAGACACCAGCGTGTACTTGGGGAGCTAGCTGTGGTCCAAAGTTTGGTTTAACGTCCTAACGCGCTGTTGTTATGGGGCCCATACAATGTCTGATACTATATAATCTGAAGATAAGCATATAAAATGTGAAAAAAAAAGAAATTAAGAAAATTCTGCGGGACCAGAGAAAAAGAAGAAAAATGCAAAGAGAGAAGATAAAATTTCGATAGGAACTGGCAATCAAGGAAAAAATTATGAAAAATTACAGAAAGATTGCAGAATAGCAAATTAATGCTTGACAGCACAAATTCTAACAGGAAAAGGGATCACATGATCTGAGGGAGTGGTTCCTGCAAAATTTGCGATATGTCTCAAGAAAGAATCAAATAGGCAATCATCTCTTTTCACGAACCCGTAAAAGGATTACACGTAAATATATTAGAAGAAAGCAGAGTTTAGCTACACGACGCAACCAACCATTGCCAGAGGACACAAGAGAAAAAATAACCAAATGCTAGGGGAAACTAAATTTGAAACTACTCCTAAGAAAGGGAGGGGTGGCTGGGGTTCTACTAGACTCCCAAAAGCCGCTGTGCTTATAGAAAACCAAAGGCGGTCCTCTTGTAGGATGGATTCCAAGACCACTGCAAGTTAGGAGAGGGTTTTGTCTTCCACTACTACACGAACACACCATAGTATACCGCTAAATCATCTTACAGTATAGGTCATTTAGTTCCTGGATTAAAAACTTTAGTGCCCTATTGTTTGGATCGATCTAGTGACTAAAGGCACGTGGACCGAGGGAGAAAGAAAAGAGAGGTTGCCACTTTAGTCCCTAACTCCCTATGAGTACCTTTGAAAAAGATAAATGGATTTTAGTCCCAATATGCACTTTTAATCTCTTTTAATTATCCCTGTTTGGATTCTTATGGACTAAAAGAGACTAAAATGGAGGGAGTGACTAATAGATTAGTCCTATGAACCAAACAGGGCCCAATTAAACTAAACTAAACCCTGGAAATAATCGACGTTAAGTTGCACTTGCACACCCCATCGACCCGGCCGGATGATGATCAAACTGGTACGTCACGGCCCCACTAACCCTCGACGCGCACGTCCCACCTGCGCCCCTCCCCCATCCACGTCGCTCCAGCGACCCCTGACCTTGATCCCCCCCACGCCACGATGCCCCACATTAACCGATTCCCTCTTCTAAAAACGCGCATGATCGAGCCGAGATAACGAAAAAAACGTACGGGCCGGATCGCGCGAGAAACGGCCGACTTGCCCGTTACTAAACCGCTCTCTCATTCTCAGCTCCATCGTCGTACAGCGCCCGCGTCACATCGCCCACCAACAACGGCGCCGCGAAGTGGTGGGGGAAGCAGTTGGCCTCTCCCCTTTCCACCGCGCGCTCGCGCTGGGGATGGGAGAATCTCCTCTCTCTCCCCCCCTCGTTCGAAAACGACGCCTTTTGCGTTGTGTTGCGTTTGCGCGGCCGTGCTGCGTGCGCGCGGCGACGGCGACGTCGTGCGCGCGCAGGCAGGGCGACCCGATCGGGCGATTTGGTTTTGATTAATCTGGTCCCTGCGGCGCGCTTGCGTGCGGGGGCGCTGCTTGCGAGTTGCGAGTGCTAGCTAACTTGGGACCGAAACGCCAGTTCGACTCGGCAGCTCGCCCTGCTGACGCCGACGTCTCTGTGCTTGGTAAGTACACCATAACTAACTGTGTTGAGAGTTGAGATGGTGGCCATGCCTAGCTGCTGCCGGCCGCCTGATGGAATGAAGAATAGCTTTATGGAATGATGGATGGAATTGTGCTATCTAGGCATCTAGCTAGCTGGGGTCGTCGATCGCGCTGGAGAACTGATAATAATAAATTTGGGTAGTGCACTTAATTAATTTGTTCTCCTTTAGGGCAGCACTTTGGTTGATTATAGGTCCCACAACCTAAGGATGAATATATACATATCCGTATATAGAGTATACACTATATATTGCTAATTAAGGATGTATACCCAATAAAAAAAATCAACTTGTAGAGATGAAACTGGATAAGCACTTGTCCAAATGTATCCCTAGCTAAATTTTTTTTTACGGAGGGAATTCATATATACTAGCTAGCTATAAGATATAATACAAACATATTTATAATTTGTTAGAAAATTATACTCCTCCCATTTTAAATTATTGACACCGGTCACTGTGTTTATTTTTAAACTTCGACCATTCATTATTTCTGAAAAAAAACACTGTAGTTTTCCTTAAAAAATTATAGCGTCCTAAATATAAGCACACAATTTTTGTTTAATTATCATAGTCTATCTATTCAAGATCGAGTAAGGTGGTTAAAGGTGAAATATATATTGATAGTCAACATTATCACTAATTAGAAAACGGAAGGAGTATATATATGACTGGTAAAATTTGGAGTGCTTGTTACAATATTAGTATTTGAAATACTTTGAGAACTGGTAATTGACACGCATGTGTTTCGACCTCTTTTGTCAATTAGTTAGAAAGTAGTGAAAAAACGTAACTTCTATATTATCGTCATTTTCAAACAGAAGCAGTAAAAAGGACACGTCGATATAGTGCAATAGATTTATAGAAATATCACAAATGATCGACCAATACATTTTTTTAACTTTCTTTCCTTTTGGCACACCGCGAACGAGAGAGATGGGAAAGTTCTTCCAGGTTTGTTAAATGTCATGTCAGGCATATAGTAACAGGAGGCTTCACCATTACACTGCTCTAGGCCGGGTGAAGTCTCTAAAAGCGATTTTTCGACAAAGAAGCGTGAATGGATCGGATAAGTTTGTGCACTTGAAAGGTGACAAATTAACAACTATCCATCGTCACTAGTATAATATGCATATTAGTTTCCATGCATGCATCTTCAATATTCCATTCCGAATCAAATTAACATGAGTACGTTATATAGATGAAGTCCAAAACAAAGAAAAGCTAGGATAGCCAGGGGGTCAATCAATGATGGATCGATGTGAAATTAGTTAAACTATATGTTCATAAACAGAATATAATATTCACAAACAAAATGGTAGA
This sequence comes from Oryza meridionalis, assembly GCA_000338895.3. Taxonomy (NCBI): domain Eukaryota; kingdom Viridiplantae; phylum Streptophyta; class Magnoliopsida; order Poales; family Poaceae; genus Oryza; species Oryza meridionalis. The sequence continues at coordinate 33,457,282 of CM002526.2, read as the reverse complement.
CGATAAATATGGTGGACTGCTTCCATCACATATGGCATCAACATCACATGTCCAATTGGGACGTATTCACATAGTTAATTATACATCAAATTACTGATAATGTCAAAATTGCTGCTGCACTTTCATAGGCAACGGGTAATTAGGTAGTAATATTTTTAGAAACTCTTTTAGCTAAATAAAAGACACACTCTTTTGGATATATATAAGTAGGTAGTAATATTTTTATAGACCAATAAATAGCCGGAACAATTTGGAGTATATATATATATGGGGAAGTGGTGAATATAATTGCAACAAGTTATATCCCAATCAAGTATCGATCCGGCATAAAAAAAATGCAATTGAGTAGCAAAACAGAAATTAAATTTTATATTATTAATTAAAATTTACAAATAGATGAGAGAATAATTAATTCCTCATTTACCATGAGGAATTTCACATGTACGATCCGAGGATGGACGATCGAACAGATATATATATATGTGTGTGTGTTTAATTACATCAATAAATTACATGTCATATATATACGTACGTCATCGTATTTTGCTTCCTCTATAAGTATATACTTTAATTTTTGGTGTTAGATTTCTATCAGCATCCTCTCCGGAGATCCTTTCACAGCATGCAAACTGCAAAGCATGCATTACAAGCTGCATGCTTTGGATCTGATGCATCCATCGATCGATCATTTGATCATATCCCCTAGTTAAATACACATATGTATGTGGTGATAAATCATTGACGAGAAGTAGTCCCAACCTCCATGAAATCTATGAGCTGCACCTGCCCTTCAACTTGATCATCATCCCGGTTATCCTCTTGCTCCTCAATGCTCGAGCCGCACTTGGTGTCGCTCGAGCTCGCATTCACCTGGAGGAAGTCGTAGAACTCCACCGATTTACTCGTATCTGCAAAACAATTTTCCATTAGCATGCATATAAAACGATAATTAAGAAAGTCTTATAGTTTTCTTGCACCAATCGATGGAAAATGTGTACTACTATTGGCAAAAGAGATCGCATGTTGTATATGTAACCACACCTTCATTAGTAGAAGAACAATAACCCTCCTTGCTGTTATGGTGTCTGCCAATTGCAAACAGGCCAGCGGCGCCGCATTCTCTTCGGTACTTGTCGAGCAAGGAGGCCATGGCCATGCCGCTGCCATTCGTGGCAGGAGGCCTCGTCGTCGTCTTCTCGCCGTTGGTAATCCTAGCTGGGCTCTCGTCGCCTTTCGCAGCACCGGCGGCGCCGCCGCCCCGGCGATTCGACAGCCGCATCCGCTCCCTGCACCGCCGCGCCATGATCACATGCCAGTGGTTCTTGACGGCGTTGTCCGTGCGGCCCGGGAAGAGCCTCGCGATCACCGCCCACCGGTTGCCGTGGGCGCGGTGCGACGCGAGGAGGAGCTCCTCCTCCTCCTCGGTGAAGGGGCTCCGGTTGATTCTTGGGTCGAGCTGGTTGAACCACCTCAGCCTGCAGCTTTTGCCTGAAAAAAAATATTTGTCATTTTCAGGTTAGCTCTTTACGCTATGTAGTTTTTGTGCTCCGTGACACACCATTACAGCATATAAAGCTTGTGCTAGAAATTGAGAAGGTAAAGCTAGCACACGGATGAATTAGAGAGCAAGAAAGGTTGTAAATCAATTAGTAACTAGCTCTAGTAGTAGCTCTAGCTCGACAGGAGAGATGGAATATATTGCTCTACAAGAGATATAGATGTGATATACACATCAGAGCAGTGAACATCATGTATTCATGAACTGTGTAGATTGCACCTCTTTGACATGACACCCTAACAAATTAAAATTCTATCTATCTGAGCATAAAACGAACTAAAACACATGCCAAAGCCTCAAGTCAAATAAACTAGCTTGCTCGGATCAATTGCACCACGAAGAAGCAACTGTACAACTCAACCCAAAGATCGATCAAGAACTCAAGTAAATAACACACATATATATCAATCGATCGATTGATCATTTCTTGAACATGCATATATGTATGTATATATCATCATCGCACACCTGATCGCCCTTGGAGCTTCTCGGCTATGGCGTTCCAGTTATGCGGCCCGTACCGCGCGACAAGCTCCTTCAGCTTCTCGTCCTCCGACGGCCTCCAGTGGCCCCTGGTGCACATCCTCCCGATCGATCTCGATCACCAGAATATGTAACAAATTAAGCAAATCCAATCTCCCTCTCAACACCCCCTCTTTCTCTAGCTTGCTATAATCTTGCAACTAGCTGTATCCCTCAATCAAGTATATATATATATATGTGTGTGTGTGTGTGTGTGTGTAATAGCTTCCTAAAGTTGCAGCATGGAAATAAGCTGCAGCAACAAAAGAATCTCCTAGCTAGTTTCAGGGGGTTAATTCAGACAACGGATCAAGAACGAGGATCGATCAAGACATATAAACGATTGCGCCGCGGAGGCGAGGCTGGGCCACTGGAGATGCAGATGAGAGGAGGAAGAAGAGAAGCAAAAACTAAATCAGGAGCTACCAATAGGGTGAGAAGAAGAAGGCAAGAGAGAGACGATGGCCAAGGGAATATATAGAACGACAGGAGCCCAGCAGCTAGCTAGCCAAAGGGAAAGTGGTGTCTTGTGTTGGGCAGTTTTTTTTTTATTTTATTTTTTAGCTAAGCTAGCTAGCTACATCTCTCCATCGTTGTGCTGATCGTTAGGGAGAAGCTAAAGACAGTGAGATGGGAGATGGTTACACCAGGTTAGTTTGATGCTACGTGTGGGCTAACTGGTGGTTTTGTAAGTTAAGCTTCTCGCGCAACTATAATAGAAAAATTGTCAGTTATTGCGCACGCCGTGTAGGTCCACACAAGATCAACTAATTAACTAACTACCTATATCTCCTCTCCGGTTACACAAATTGTTCAACAAACTGCATACTTGCAGAACCTAATTAAGCTAACATGCATGCATAATTTCTGCATGCATGTTGGTGCCATGCATGCAACTACCCATGAAAATTGCAGGAGCTATACTACTATATAGTAGTATAGTACGTAGAAAATATATATGTCATCAGAGTATTTAAGGGAAGGGTTAACTAAAAACAGATTACAATAGTACGTATAGCTAGCTAATTGGTAAAAATGTTTGGTAACTGAGCAACGGTATCAACCAAATATATAGTTCAACCGATGATATGTGTACTACTACTGCTTCTGTTGCTAGCTTATCATTTAAGCTGCTTCATCCGTTACCTAAATATGATCTGTATATACCTTTCAGAAAGATCATTTGTTATTGTCGATCGATCTTCACAAGCTGCAGCTGCTAGCTCTGTCGATCTTCGTGTGCAAGGAAAAATTCTTCACTAGGTGCACCTAATAATTTTCAGGATTAATTTGGGATAGATTATGCCAGGGAATATAATTAAGATGGATAAATTGATGCAGCATGTATGGATATGATGCATGCGCTGTAGTAGGGTTTGCTTGGTGGGGGGAATTCTGTTGTTCAGGTCTCAACATCTCTCTGATGTTGTCAAACCTACAACGTCTACTTAACCAACCCAATCACTCTTCCCTCCCCCAAAATGTAACTCGACACCTAATTATGGCTGCATATGCCTTAAAATAAATTAAGTTTCCTTCACTGGGAGACCCAATTTTATGCCTCAAGTTGAGTACACAGTGAGCATCCTTATATATGTCAATTAATGAATATTAATTAGTCTTGTTAGTTAATTTTACCAGTAGTTTTCAGAACTACTATTGACGATGCCCTAGTGCCTGTACTATACCCATCCATATATATATGCACTAGTAGCTAGCAAGAACAAATTAATTAGTTAAACAAACCATGCGACAAAGTATATCTATCTATATATTACATATTGGCAAATATATATAATTAATGAGACTGAGTCTACACAAGCAAGATACTATCTTCTTACATTAATGTTTTTCAATTCTGGAACAGTTAGACACACGAGCACTGATCATGCCTAGAATGTTTAAGTTCTTCTACGGTTCAGATAGCCTAATTTACTCATAATCTTGCTCAACCCTAGCTAATTTTCAGCTTGTAGGGGACGAGGAGAGCCAGCGAGTTAGTTGTTACGGGTTTTCCTGTGCTGGTTGGGCGCCTCGACCTACCTGGTCAATCCCGTAATTTATTCTCTAATCGTGTCTGTCTCCGGTTTAATAATTAATTGATTAAAATTAAGCTCAGTTAGGTAGGTTGAGTTGTAACTACATACCGCTACTTCCCTATATGTCTTGCTGTTTTGAGTGCGTTTTTTTTTCTATGTATAGCCGTTTGTAAGTGGAAAGAGTTGCTAGCTCTGGCCACGTGTATATGTGCTACTTGATGCCGATCTATCGAAGATTGTTGGATTATTTTAGCTATGGTGGAATCTGTTTTAATCTTCAGTTCCTAATTAATTAATAGTTGCTCAAGTAAACACGAACTGTCAAACTGTGCAAATTAGACAGTGCTGATCTCTAGAGCAAATTAACTTAACTAAGACATCTGTCAGGAATAAATGGTTGCATTTAGGACCGTTTTAGGATTGCTGCTAAAACCCGCAAATGCTAACGTGCGGGTGATCGCCCCGCGCTGGCCCCAGTGATCACCTCGCGCTGGCCCCTTCCCTATACTCCTCTATCTTCTCCCCCTTCCTCCTCCCCTTCTTCTCTTTCTACTACAATACACCATAATTTTTTTAAAAAAAACAAAAGTTAGAAAAATTTATGTTAGAAATACTATATATAAAAAAATTTGAATTCAAATTAAAATTCGAATCGAGTATGTAAACTTTTGACTTATAAACTTTGGGTCTATAAATTTTAGGTGTATAAATTTTAGATGTATAGAAATAATATATATAAAAAATATTTGAATTTAAATTTAAATTTGAATCGGATATAATTCAAATTCAAATTTGAATCGGGTATGTAAACTTTTGACTTATAAACTTTAGGTCTATAAACTTTAGGTGTATAGAAATACTATATATAAAAAATATTTGAATTCAAATTCAAATTTGAAACGGGTCTATAAACTTTAGGTCTATAAACTTTAGATGTATAGAAATACTATATATAAAAAATATTTGAATTCAAATTTAAATTTGAATCGAATATATAAACTTTTGGTCTCTAAATTTTAGATGTGTAAACTTAAGGTGTATAAACTTTAGGTGCATAAATTTACTAAAATAGGAAATGCAGTGCCAAAAAAGGAAACCAGGTGGAGGGAGGGAGGGGGATTGATCGCTACCACCATCGCCAGGCGATCGATCGCCCATTAGGGTCCCCCGCTAAAACCTGCCCTACCATTATTCTGTTAACTTGAATATATAGTAGTACTTCCTCCGATCCGTTTCATATTATAAGACTTTTTAGCATTGTTCACATTCATATAGATGTTAATGACTCTAGACTTATATGTATCTAGATTCATTAATATATATATAAATATGGACAATGCTAGAAAGTTTTATAATATAAAACGGAGGGAGTACTAGTTTTGCACCCAGTTTATTGTTTTAATGGAATATTGAATAAAGACTAAAGGGCATGGAAATTAAGGAGACCAAATGTTGCTGCATGCACCTTTCTGTAAATTTTAGTACTCCCTCTCGTCACAAAAATATGTATGTTGTTTTCTTATATCCCAAGCTAACCTTAGAAACTTTAATATTGTACGCGTTTTCAAATTGTTGAATTGGATATGTGAAAAATTAAACCATGTCTAAATTATTTATCATGAAAGTACCTTCATATAATACAATAATGCTGTTACTCTCTCTCTTTTAAAATGTACTCCACATTATTGATTTTTTTACATGACATTCGACCATGCATTCGGCTAGTTAAGAAATTTAGTGTAAATATATAAAAATACTACTCCCTGAATCCATAAAAGACCGTTGTTTTTTAGCGTAAAAATGTTATCCTACAAAGATCGTGGTTTTAGAGGTTTGTTCAACGGAACCTTTAATACTAGCTACTTTATACGCTTCTTCCTGTTTTAATCATCAAACAATAGTATTTCCTCATGCTAATTGTTTTCTCTCCATATTAAAAATTAATGAAGTACATAGTAGTATTTTAACCTCTTATATTTAATATGACTTTGACTAACTGTCATGATAATCTTTTAGGAGGGGAGTACATTGGCACTCGTTAATGTAAAACAAGTTACCTTTTAATAAAAATTAACGACATCGATCATACGTTTGAAAACAAACGGATCGGAGGTACTAGTATATCGTATAATATATGTTGGATAGCTAGTACACAAACCGTATCGATGTCCAAACAATATGTTTTTTAATAGGAGGAGCAGTTAAATAGTACATTTTGTGTTGTATATACTCCCTATCAAGAATAAATATACGGAGTGCGAGAACGTTAGTTTGAATTAATAACCACACAATTAATTGTCTTAATGTGTAACTCTCACACTGTGATATATTAAGTCGATTGGGCCTTAGCACCTACTCCTATAACAGAGTCAACATTCCCGTGATAGCGAGTGCATATCATGGGTAACAGCAACTACCTATCAGAGGTTAATTAACTACTATAATATATCCTTCAAAAATTAATTCGTTTCCTTTCCTGCGTTAGATTGCTTTTGTGGTCAACAAGAGAGAGAGGGAGCTCCTCTCTCAGGAGCTAGCTAGCGAGTGCGTCCGCTGTGCTTCTATTGGAGGTAACATACATCACAAGAGTGTACTATCTGCATGTCAGCTTCAACCGTTGTTGGCCTAAACCTGTTCCGTATTGCAGATAAAATCCTTTGATTCCAAGCAACCGATCATCGCCTACGCTTTAAAAATTGGAGATATATATTGACTTATTGGTATTTATATATCATGCTATTCATCTCTGGTTGCAGCTAGATGGAATTATTTTACACATTGAGCTTCCATTTTAATTTTTTTTCATGTCGTGTCCACATGGTTGTATTAATCTTTTTATACATTTTATGTTATGTGAATGTTTAGAATTGAGTCGTCAGCTTGTACACATAATGCGATGATTTCCATACATGAGAAATGTTTGATCTCTTCAAATAGGCGCCCATGGTTTTCCTACCTATGTGATCTTATTAATTTGTTATCGTAAACCGTATCTGGTTTTGAATCTACGCGTACTAATATTGTAGTTTTCTGCATCATGAAAAGTTTAAAAACTTTGATCAGCTTAAAAAAGAAAGTAACATGTAAAACATTACATATGTGTTATTGGTGGTTTAAAAACCAATACGGAAAATAGATTATGATGAAATAACTCCAAAATCAACTATAAATAAATTGAGTTTTAAAATTAGATTTTTGTCTATAGCTGATAAGATAATCAACAGATGATGAGAGGCAAAGTGTATGTGCGTGGAGCTTCTGTCTATAGCTGATAAGATAATCAACAAATGCTATATCTTTTTGACCATTGTACATCCACGCCTCTACGCAATTTAGAAATTACCGGTATGTGTAGTATTAACAACTAATCTAGTATAGAAAAGATGGTAAATATATATATATCTTCTTTGAAAAGACGAAGGTCAATATAAATTCTCTTTTATCGCATCCCGGATAATCTTTTGGGCGACAATGTTTTCCAGGCATTTGAAAAAAAAAAAAGAAGAAGCAAAGGACTTGGACAAGTAGTAGACCTATTCACAGAAACAAGAGAACTAGCGGTGCAAAAGTGACATGTGTACCATAAAACCTGGCGATAACTAACGAATCTTCAGGTACACTACAAGAGGTGTCACGCTCGAATGGTGGCCAAGCGACGACCTAATCAAACTGCAGTTCAGCCCTCTTCCTGCTGCAGCAGCAGGGACCGGCCGGCACAGGGCCGGTTTTCCAGCCTACCATCTTTGAACGTGCTAACAAAGTGACATCCAAGTCACGAAAGGTTAAGAGAGCTTGCTGAATTGATCCATGCGCCAGCGATGCTATATCTCCCTTTACGGAATTACTGGGCAGTCCTAACCCTCCACCTAGGATGATGTTTATGGCATTAACTATATTGCCATGCAGGACTTTTAGCTTATGTGGCACTATATTAATTAAGAGAGAGAGTGAAGAGAGGAAGAAACTGGGTCTCATGCAAGACACAGCTTCAACACGAGAACCTATGCACTAGACACTATTAAGTTTGCACTGGGAGATAATAGTGTCTTCATGATAGATGAAGAATAAATATAATTGGTAGAGAAGAGAGATGATGTATTTATTAATGGCCCATTTTAAGAAACCATGGGTTTAGGAGTGTGGTTTCTATTGTGATGTCTTATTGATATGGCACCATAGACACTACTTATAGACACCATGGGTTAGGACTGCCCTAACAGCTCGTGTGTGACACAATAGTTTTACTGAATCTTGATAGTAGCACACAATTAATCTTTGATGGCACTTCTCTCCCTTAATTTGGATCGACCTGGTCAGAGAGAGCATTTAACTGAGTGTGTCTAGCACGGAGAACTACTACTACTATGTCCCAAAATATAAAAACCTATTACCAAATATGATATTTTTTAGAGTTTTTTTTTTCTTTATGCGAGAATTAACGGTAATCAGTCAATTTAATTGGGTGTCTAGCACGGAAAACTACTGCTAGTAGAAACTCCTGATGAAATTAACGAGGAGTATACATACGTACGTGCATCAAGCTGACATCAACGACGCGTTTGATTAGCTAGGAACCTTGAGTTCCATTCCCATCAATTAATTAACTACTCTGTTCTCATCCCAAAATAATAAAGCAACTTAGTACTAAAGTTACGTTATTTTAAGACAGAAGTAAATAATTAATCAGGTATTCTGCATTCAAAAGTTTGGATTAATTTGAGTCAGACACACTACCATCATCGGTTGACATAATATTGATTGTATTTGTGGGTAAAATATTTTATATATGTGTTTTTAGTGATTTAAAAATTAATGTGAAAAAATAAATCAACTATGATAAAACAACGAAATAACCTTCAAAATTAAATTTAAAAGAAATAAAATTTGGCAACGGCTTAATTATAAGTTAATTAGACGTATCATCTGATAGGCTATAAGTACGCCTGTCAGTTTCTTGCTGGAACTGTAAGATATTTTTCAAGTTTTCAACCATACCAGAAAAGCGATCGATCAGGCGAAGCCAACTTCATTTTGACGAGGTGTGATTTGATTTGGCACTGTCTTTTACATTAAACTTAACATTTAATTTCTTACAATTTACTCGATCTCTCTGGTCACAAAAAAAATATTATCACGGGCATGCGCATGTTATTTTCTCAAAAATTATCTACATGTTTCAAACTTTTAATAATAATTTGAACATTGATATGATACATTTTTAAATATTTAGATTGGATGCATAAAAATCATACGTATTTTAGAGCCTTGAAAACTATGTCCATATGCCATATTATAGTTTTATTGGGTTTTAATTTTAAAATGTTTGGCAGCAGAAATAATTTAGTGATCAAAAGTTGCATATTGAAAACCATGTCGATACCGAAAACAATATGTTTGAACGGCGGGAGTATATCCCTATGATAGTACAGTGAAAATAAACTAGATATATATATATGCTATATGCATGCTATTTAGTTTGCTAATTATTGCTGAGCTCTAGAAAACTTTAGAATCTTGAATTTTGAAAATTTCTTGAGCTTCGTCTACAAAATTTGGCGGAGGAAGTGTACTATTAAATTCTTCCACAAATTATGGGGGTGCAAGTACCTAACTTGATAACCTAACCACTCCACACATATGTGTGGAGTATGCAAGCATGCAACATGCGGTTAAGTATATATGCAACTGATCAACAGGAGCTGTACATGCGACGCTTTTGCGGCTAGCTTTCGCTTCTTCACAAGTTAACTTTGGTGGTAAGCATGAGAGCCAATTGTCCAATTAGATGTGAAAATGAATAGGGTCTGCAGGAATCTTGTTAGCTTTTGGGAGTACATCGATTGGGGCATATCAGGCTAGCTAGCTGCTTGTGTGTATAGTACATATATGTTGTACACCTTTCACTCCTTTTCGTTCCTAACTACCTCAACTCAAGGTGGCGCGTCAAAAGAAGAAATCAAATTAATTAAAACCCTCCATTTAAATAAATACATATCAATTCACTTTCACTAGTTATCAGTCTTGTGAGGTTTCCTTTTTTACGATAGGGCTTTGTGAGATTTCTAGAACACAATATTGGTACCGGTTACGTGTGATTTGCGCTATTTCAATTCAAGGCTACTTGTAATACATTTTATAGTAATAATATTTTTTTTTGCAAGTTACAACTTTTGCAACCTACAAATAAAAAGTTTGATTGATTCGTTATGCATGGGACACGATCAGCTGTGGTTATACGAATTTGCTACGCATCTGGCGACAGATTTCTCGGTCAAAATTTGTCAGATTTTCATCTGTTGGATTACGTCTAGATCTGTGCCGAGGCTGTGATGTAGGGTTAGATCGGATGTTCAGTACCCATCCCCTGAAGTAGGAGTTTTATTTTACTCTAAGCCTGACATGACATGATGTAGTATCTTTTTCACTGGGTTTATCTGCTCAATGCAGCAAAAAATAGCAACAATGCCCCACTGTGTGTAATTATAGTGTGCAAATACTAAACTTACATATGTAATTACTAAAATTACAGTCCTATATAGCTAAAATTACATTTATAAATTCAGTTGATATAACATATAAGTGCATTGTAATTTCACTATAGTTACACCGTAATTACACTATAGTTACAGTGTAATTAAATGTAATTACACTGTAACTATAGTGTAATTACGGTGTAACTATAGTGAAATTACACTGTAACTTTTAGTAGATGGGTTGGTGATAATTTTTTTGCAATGTAAAGATCTAACAAATAAAGTATACGCAATATATATAATTAATATATGTTGATACATATATAGACTCTTCTAATCTAGTGATCAAATGAGCCTAATCTAACTATCTAAAATTTGTGTGATTTGGACCCAAAAATCTGTCGCGTGATGGATAGATAGTCCCGTGGTTATATGCTGAAATTCATCTTTTTTTTATAAAAAAAAATCAGAAACTCCAAAGTGCCGTGTATTATTTAACCTTTGGTATTATATAATCCCAATTGCTTTAATCAAATTGCCAGTAGGTGTGAGAAAAATGACTGGTATCTGCACCCGGCAGAAAGAGATATATATATATATATATATATATACACACATGCATGCTTAGGATGATCATACTGTACCTAGCCTGATGGGATCTAACACCTCTAGCAATGTGGTGCTTAGGACCGTGAGGACGTTTACATTTCCTTTCCCTCTAATCCAGCCACTCGATCGCTGTCACTTGGCAAGTGGAAAAAGTTGATGTCCCCTCTGATCCAACTGATAACTGACATGAGGCGCCATGCCCCTCCCAAATGTGTATATTGATTTTTCGGTTACTGAAACGCTCCCTGAAGTAGTTGATAAGCATCCAATTTCCTAATAGTCGTCGTCACCACTCGCAAATAATGAAGAATTAAAGAAAGCATGGCCATGGTTAAATAGCAAAATATAAGGGCATCATGCTAGTGTGTATAATTTGGCCCAGCTAGTTAGCTTCTAAGTGCCGGTGAGTTGTTAACAGAAGTCAATTAAGTAAAGGTGATCACTGAAAACTAACTGATATCTTTCAGAAAGCAACACCTATAGACAAGAGGAAATTTACTATCCCCTCTTGTAACGACTTTTGTAGAATGGAAATTTGGAAGAACACCTTTTCCTTTCTTCTACCAAAAAAATATAACCCTCCCGTCTTCTCCCTGCGGATCTTGCCTGACTAATATGTGTGCTTTCTAAATTTACCGCTTCATATAAATATCTATGTAGATAAGAATAATATATATACACGTGCGCATATCTCATATGTTAAAAAACATATATTATTTATTTAGGTAGCCTTTATATGTTGTTTTCCGGTTTCTCAATAGTTTATCATAGAAAACCCGAAATCAAAAATACACTTTAATTACAAACCCATAATAATTTCTAAGGAAACACCATTTTCCCCCTTTTTTTTTTCTTTTATACAAGTCGAAAGCACACATGCATGTTGCACTCATACCATAAACACCTACTCCCTCCGTTTCATAAAAAACCAAACTATTATCGGGATGTGTCGCATCCGATTTTATATTCGTTTTTTATGGAAGGATGGAGTGTGTGAGATCATTCCTATCACACATCCAAATAAAATTTTTTGTAGGTTGTCTGCGAAGTAATCAAACGTATACTCCCAATTTGTGAGTATCTACTAAAGAGTGGGGGCAAACAGTTAAATCTCCAGGTCTAGAAGAAGCTAGCACTTGTAATTGAGGGCTGGTTTAGTCTGTGACCTAAATTGGCCTTACCAATTTTTGTCAATGCCAAATTTTAGTAAGTTTTGGCATAGCTAATTTTGGTAAGACAAAGTTATGTTTGAATTGAAACCAAATAAGTCTAAGTTAACTATTGAAATTGCCTATTTTCTTAGACATACTAAAATTTAGCTTCAAGCCAAATATTAGTAAGGCCAATTTAGGCATCAAAACAAACCAGCCCTGAAATTCGCCAGCCGGGCCGGAGTGCATATGTATCGAGTGGAGCCGGAGAGCTAGCTAGTTGCTAGCACCGCGCGCGATTGGGATCCGAAACCCTGAGCCAATCCGCCTAGTGGACGTGGGCGATGGTGGACGCCTGATGACGTCCCGGCGCACCACCACACCACCTCCTGCGCCGCGCCGCACCCCCGCGCGCGCATGCACCGGTCCACCGCGCGCGGGCCGTTACGTAGAACGGAAGCGTGAGCGGAGACCCTCCCGTGGCGCGCCCGCCACATGGAGCGAATACGTAGCCATCGCCCATCAGTTGGGGAGAAAATCTAAGACGGCGACGCGTGCGCGCGCGCAAGTGCAGGCTCGCATCGCATCCCTCGGATAACAACAAATCGGAAAAAATAAAGGAGAACGGGATGATACACCGGCTACGGGTGGGGTTAGCTAACTCCGAGATCCGCTTCGACCGCTTCTCGATCGGCTCGTACGTTCCGGCAATCCGGTGCGTGCGTGCGTGACAGCGACCATCGGCGGCGTTGTGATCGGCAAGTCTCGTCTCGTCTCATCTTTCGCTGCCGTCGCGGTCGATCCATCCATCGATCGATCGATCTAGAGCCAACAAGCATGGCGACCTCGGATTGGCCGGCCCATTTGGATTATCAGAATTCAGATGGTTTGGCCCTAACGACTGCTTTGTGTAGTGTGTACCGGACTACCGGCGCTGTCGGTGTAACCGGCAAAGGCAGCGAGGGCAAAGTGATGTATGTTCTACGGGGAGAAGTGCGCTTTTGATGGGGAGTGTACAGGTGACAAGTGTCAGTGTTGACGAGGACAAATGGACAGTAAATGCAGGTAATAACGATATGTTTCGACCGTTTCTATGTACAGGAAAGGTGAGACGTGGAGCTTAGTCCAATGTTAGTCCAAAGTATGATGACGCATCTCGTTTCGCAGTCTTTGCATCACGAAGCTGTCAAAGTTTATTGCTCCTGTGTAGACCGGTTCTCTCTCGTGGTGAAAAATCTGGAAGCGCTGTACACTGTGGACCCCTTTTGAATGGATTGATGCAGAAATTTAATAGGATTAAATTCTTACAGAAAATTTTTCATGTAACCCTTTAAATTGAAGGATTGGAATTTTCCAAATACTATAAAATTCCAAATAAATGATTCATTGCATGTAGATTTCGAGGAAACTTACAAGAAGTCCAACCTTTTGAAAAAACTCTTTCGAGTCTATCTCTCCTATCTAATTCTTGTGTTTTTTTGCGGTATAATAAAACGATCTTTTTTTCTGTGTTTTGCTATTCTTTATTGTACATTTACATTTCTGTTATAATTATGTGTTTTTTTATTTCTTTATTTTTTTATTTCTATAATTCAAAGGGATATATCCTAAACATGACAGCTAAGCTGCCGCTTGCTCGGCTCGAGGTAAAGCCGTACCGGGTTACCTAGCTCCTTGTCTCGCCGTACTCATTTTCTTATTCTTGCCGTACTCCTTTGAAGCAAGAAAAAGATGACGAAAAAATGTTCTAAAACTCGGGAAGAAGTGGAAAATCGGGAGAAAATAAATTAAAAAAAAACAGAAGGAAGACAAGGTAAACATCATCAAATTAAACACAAGGTCAAGACAATAATGGAGTTTGGAGAAAGTACTGTACAATTGATTGCTGTGAATATCTGGGATTGTGTTCCGAACGATTTCTAATTCAAGTACTGGCGCACGTTCATGGGTCGCGGCCGACACGACGGACGCTGCAGCAAAAGGTATAAGACAAGTCCACTTTCGTAGTTTAAATCATATCTCTCTACCACAATAACAAATTTTTTTTAATCCTTATCTTACAATTTAGGACGCAATTTAAATCCGATATAAAATAAGGGATGTAAAGTAGACTTATTCGTAGAAAAAATGATGAAGCCCACTGGGCTTGGCACTGGGTCCAATCTTAATTCAGGTAATCTTGTACTCCTCTTCTTGACACTACCCTCCCTTTTTCTTGGGAGGGTAATGTGGCCCTGCTCTCTTCCCGCTAATTGAAGTTGCGTTTAGTCATTGTAGTAGTCTCTTTCTTTTTCTCTTGGTTTTTTCTTGTTTTGTCGTTTCTCCCTTCTCTTGGCATAAGCTGGCCTAGCTGATTGTGTTGCGTAAACAAATACTCTTTTCTTTTAATATATTGATGTGCAATCTTTTTACACGTTCGCGTAAAAACATTACTGTAGAAAAACACGATACTATCTCCAACAGTTCAGAGGTTCCCAAAAAAAAGATTTAGAGGTGTAGAGCAGGCATGATGTCTGGGGTAGTTTATAGATACCTAGGCTGCGTAGTTCGTTGTAGGCAGAGAGCCAGGAGTTACAGACCGATCATGCATACACGAGGTCAGGAATCTCCAAGAGGGCAAATATCTCCATTAAGATGTCCGGAGGGCGTTCACAGTGCGTCACCAATTTTTGCAGTTCCTCGTATACCACGTAGGCCAGGAACGCTATTAGCTACATGCTCCACAGTACAGGTCACTTGTGGTGGGTCCCACCACTCTCTCTCTCCTTTACTTTGGCTTTGTTTGGTAGGGCTCCAAACTCCAGTTCCTAACTCTAAACTCCTACTTCAGTAGGAGCCGGCTCCAGTGGGAGTTGAACACAAGCTGAAAAGTATTTGGCTAGTATTCAGCTCCAGATCTGAAATTGAAAAAAAAAGAAAGAGAAAAGGAAAAAAAAAGCTCAAGCCCTAGGTTGGACCGTCGGCCGCCGCCTGCGCGCCATCCCCCCACCCACCGCACGCCATCCGCGCGCTGGCCGCCGCCCGCACGCCGTCCCCTCGTGTACCTGCCGTCGGTGTCGGCGGCGGTGTCGCCCAAGCGTGCCGCCTCCTGCCAGCCGCGCATCGTTGACTCGTGCGCCGCCGACCGCCGACCGCCGACGCCTGCCGACGCCCGCCGACGCTGACATCAACGTTGCCGCCGCAGCTATTTGGGGCTCGGGAGGAAGACATGGAAGGAGAGAGAACGGGGAAGAGGAGGTGGGTAGGATTAGTTCAGTGGCATTTTCAAAATTTTAAAGGGTAGTAGGTCTTTTAGGATGGAGTGGAGCAGCAAAAACCCAGCTCCACCCCCGTAGTATAATTTTGTGGAACAGCTCTGCCAAATCCGCTTCTAAAAACGGAGGATCTTGACTGTTTGGCACAACTCCGACTATAAGTTGGAATTGGAAGGTGGAGCTGTGCCAAATGAGGGCCTTTGTACTACTCTTTTCTTTTCATCGTCTTCTCCATCGAAGGAAGCGAGGAGGCAGCTCTGGTAAATTTGTCACAACACTCTCTGTCATTGAAGGCTGAATGGCTGATCGCCACCATCTTTTTCCACTTCCTTCGGTAAACTGGCAGAAAGGGCTAGGATATGAACACAATTCTTTCTTAAGAGTAGGTTGCATACTTTTTTGGGACATTTTGCTAGATCCCCCAAAGTTCATAATCCTGGCTATGCTACAGGCAGCCATAGGAGTAGATCGATCCCCTCATGGAAGGTGAAATTCATGGTCTGCTTCAATACTTGCAGAGTTGGAACATTGATGCTAGCGAGACACAAGTTTTTTTTTAAGAGAGCTAAGCTTTCCCATTTCATTAAGGAAATGCAAAATTACCAATCTTAGCATTATTTTTGTTGCATAGGAATATTTTGTGTTGAATTAGTTGGTTAGAGTGACCACGTCATGTGTTGGACGTGATAACAGGAGCATGCATTTAGTAGATGAAAAATGTGATGTGTTCACATTGAGTCTGTCAAACGGTTAGTGGTGTGCTGTGTGCATGCATAGCTTAATTAGCTGATTAGTTAGAGCTAGTCAATACATGCATGTGTTGCATGAATTGTGTGGCAGTTAGCTTCGTGCATGCAGCTAGCTAGTGGCCGCCGAAATAAGTGGATCGCGTGCTGCGTGCGCGTACGATGCGGCCGGAGTTTGTTTGCTTAGCGGTGTGTCTGCTGGGCTATAAAAACCATGTAATCTCCTGAGTTAAGTGCCGAGTGAATCAACAGTGAAAAGAAAAGGCATTCGTTGCCAAGAAAAACTTGTGTGTGTGTGCGCACTTCTGTGTGTTCATCTACAGAGAACTATTGTATGTGCTTGTTGCTCTGTAAGCGTGCTGCTCGCGTGAGTTCGATCCTTGGCCAAAGCTGACAACCAAGTCTGTTACATCTTTCCGACAACATTTCCACAGAAACAAAAGCACCATCAGTTCCCATGGGTACGATACAAGACAACCATATCAAAACAAGCAGGGATCCTACATCTCCCCCCACACAACTGGTGGTGCTGAAACGGTAGTCAAAACGATCTCAGGTACTTCATCTTCCCATCAGACGCCTTGAGTTCAACCTCCATCCATATGCCGAGTTGTATACTTCTCCTGCCACTCTACTAGGGCTGTGTTTAGCTCCTAAAAAAAAAGTTGAAAGTTTGAGAAAAGTTAGAAGTTTGAAAAAAAATTAAAAGTTTATGTGTGTAGAAAAGTTTTAGATGTGAGATGTGATGGAAAGTTGAAAGTTGGGGGTAGTTGAAGGTGAACTAAATACGGCCTGGCAGCACCGCACCCAATTGCAATATTCTTCGCCTTTCCACCGTTATCTGCAAGACGGAGCAAGTATCGATTCAACAGCACACAACATATATTAGCTCAGCTGGGTCCATGATTCTTTTATTTCGAAAACATGCTGCGTTTCTGGTTTTGCAAAGAGCACAGACCACAGCTGCAATCCCCCAACTTGTAAAAACAAGAATTCTCAAAAAGTTAAAAGAAAGGAAGGAATGTAGATCGGAGTGAAAATATACCCTTTTTATTTGATAAAGAGTTATGTACATTTAAATAATTATAAAAACTTGTGCATAGTAAAAATTATTTGAATTGTGTACATTTAAAAAAAATTTAAAACAAGAATTCTAAAAAAGTAAAAAAGTAAGGAAAGTATATCTGAGTGAAAAAAATAAAAAAAGAATTCTAAAAAAGAAAAAAAAAGTGAGGAAAGTAGATCTGAGTGAAAATATACCATTGTTATTTGAATTACGTACATTTTAAAAATTATTAAAATGTGTGGAGACATAAGAAAGGTGTCAAAAAAACCATGTTAGATCACCAATCGTTAACGAAAATTGATTTTCATAGGGTTTCTTTTGAGCGGATCTCTTGAGTGATAGCCGGCGGTTGCTAAAGAGCACTAAATTGAAAAACAAAATTCATGATATTAACACTAGGCACCCGAGCTCAGACTCCATCTTGCCCCCACCCCTAGCCTTTCCTCCTGCTCTCCTTACGTCTCATCTTTGCCTCCTCCTCCCTAGTCCTCTAGTCTTCACCTCAGTAAAACTCTTGGCGACAGCCATGGTGGCCATTGTGACGGCGATGAGAGTTGCATATGCGCGGCGGATCCGGCCGCGGGAGGGGCACGAGCAGGCAGAGGGAATCGCTCGGGCAGTGGGAGGGGTGTGGGCACCGGATCTAGTGGCAGGAGATGCGTGGCGGGCGGATCTGATGGCAGGAGGCGTGTGGACGGGCGGATCCAATGGCAACGAGGCACAAGGGCGCAAGTCCTGCGGTGGAGCTTAGCCACAGCGGTGTGTGGGCGATGATGCTCGGGCGGCTGGGAAGCTCGTGGGCACAGGTCCTACGGCGGAGCTCGGGCACGGCTGCGCTCTGGCAGTGAATATCAGGCTGTAGCCACAGTGGGGTGATGGGAGGTGGCGGAGGGCTCCAGATCTAGCTCCGTTCCCATCCTCCCTTCCTTCACCTTCGACGATCCAGATCCAAATCAGCTCCTGCTTCTTCAACAATGGATATTTTTTTCATGATCTCTCTTTGTGATCCCTCTCTTTTGATGAATTTATGATTTGTGAATGGATTATGGGCAATAGGGGATTTTGGATCTACTTAATATTTTTTTTTCGTGCAAAAAGTATTTTTATTGGCGGGTGGCTTAAGCGTCCTACCTAGAAAGATTGATTCTCATTGAGGATGCCCTTTAGATACCTATCAATGAAATAATATATTTTCGCAAACGTCTGATCCCACTTATGAAAATACTATATTTACACTGGCCTTCATTTGATGGTAGTCGGGCTAGGTGTCAGCGAAAATATGATTTGCCCCCACTGATATGCTTTTTTTAGTAGTGTGAAAAAAAGTTGACGTCTACAATTTAAGTGGTCTACTATATTAATACCAAACAAACTGACGTAACATTGTAAAAAATTTTATTGGTCTGAACGGATGACAAATAATTAAATGTAACATTGTTGGGAAAAAAAGTTGACGTTTATACAACTTATAAGTAGTCTACATTAACACCAAACAATCTAATGTAACTAATAATAAAAAGCATACAGAGGGAAAGAAAGGGGGCACAGGAGCCATGTTTCGTTCCGAATCGGTGCGAAAACAAGCTCTATTTTCACTGGCCTTTATTTGATGGCAGTCAGCACAACCCATTGCAAAGAACATTTCCACTCAAGTTATTTCTCGAGTAGAGGCTACCAGCTTAATTTTATAAACCAGTAAGACTTTTGTTTGGTAAGTGAGGTGGGACTAATTACACCGCACTAGCGCAGCGGTTGCTCCGTACTGGGCCTTGAAATTTGGCAGCGAACGGCCCACAGCCCATATGCGCGGTCCGTTCGACCCACAGCTCATCGACACCGACCGTCCACGCTGGCCCGTTCTGCTTTTGGTAAGAGGAGGTCACCGGCGTGGCGCCGTCAGCTGCCATGGCGCTCGTCAGCTGGTGACCGCGGAAGCCGGCGGCGCACCGGCGCCACGCTCGCCAATCCGCTCGCCTTCCTCCGTCTCAGGCGAGGAGCCACTGAGGCAACATGAACTCTACGGTGATGAAGTACCTGTAATGGCTCCGGCCTCCGGGCATGGCTGTCGGCAACAAGGAAGAAGACATGACATGTCTGCGGATGTCCAGTTGCATGTTAGACAAGTTCAAAAGAAAAAAAATGGAACAATGGGAGAATAAGCATTGCGTTCCAGCCGTCATAACGCTCCGAAAAGCTTTGAGTTTGCAGAGGATGAAATCGAACACCTGACGGCGCAGGAGAAGACGACCATTCTTTCAGTATTGGGACGATAAATAGCAGAACATTTCCTTCTCCATCTCCCCTCTCTGTTCTCTCGCCGTTCCGCTCCTTCCCCTCTTAAACAAATTTCCTTCTATACCCCTGAAAGTTTAGCCAATCCCTTCTACACCCCTAAGTTTTGTCCACTCCCTTATATGCCTCTGAATTTCGGTTTTGATCCCTTTCATACCCATTCCGTTAGTTGACCGTTAGTTGAATGTTTAATTCCTATGAAAATAACTATTTTGCCCTTACACATGAAGGAAATATGGAAATTGTAGACTAGCTATATTGTTGGAAGGGTATAATTTTGTTTATAAGACTATTATATTCATGATTTTATTGTAAAGGGTATTATTCATGGCAAAGTTTATTTTTACATAATGACATAAAAACTAATATTTATTTACTTATTAAAAGAGTATATGTAGCATTTTTATGGTAGTTCAACTTTTTTTGCTGTTGTATATATTATATAGGAACTATTTCCAAAACTATGTTTATTATTATTTTTAAAAAATGCTACCCATACTTTTTAATCTATAACTAATATAAATATTCGTATTTTTCCGGTCGTCACATCTAATTTTTCGTCCATACACAATCCGATTCGGTTAGCAATAGCCATGGAAAAAATTGCAAAAAAAAAACCACCGCTGCCGGAGGGAGAAGAGAGGCGGCGGAGGGAGCGCCGCTGCCGGATCCGCCCGTGGTGGCCGCCACCACCGACGGATCCACCCTCAGACGAAGCCAACGCCGTCGTCGCCGTCGACGCCGCCGACAGCGACGGCGGCGTCGACGGCGCCGTCGAGGCCGACGGTGAGAGGGAGAAGGGGGAGGGACGGCCGTCGCCGCCGCCTCCGCCGCACCCCGCCGTCGCTGCGCCGTGCTGGCGAGATGGGAAGGAGAGTCACCGCCGCCACCGCCGCTAGCGTGGGGAAGGGAGCCGCCGCCGCTCGCCATCGGGGAAGCCGCCGCCGCTAACGTGGGGGAAGGGCGGCGGCGGCGCCGCCGCCGCTGCCGCCGCCACCGCAGCCCTCCGTCGCCGCGCCATGCCGGCGAGAAGGGAGGGAGAAGGGAAGGGAAGCGACGCCGGTGGTGGGAGAGGCGGCCGGCTGGGGGGAGGGGGAGAGGCGGGAGATGGGGAGAGGGAGCGGCGCCGTCGGAGGAGAGGGGAGAGGAAGCGGCGCCGGTGGGGAGAGGGGGAGGGGGAAAGGCGGCGTCGGGAGTGGAAGAGGCAGCCGGCTCGGCTGGGGGGGGGAGGGGGAGGGGAAGGGGGTGGGGGGAGGGTTAGGGTTTTCATAAGGCCGTGGGCCGACCGGAATGCACGGAAATAAGTCTATTTTAGATCCCTCGGGCCGAAGAAAAATAGAAGAAGTTCATTTTTGGTACTTCATTTTTTCGAAGCATTATAACAATTATAGTTATTGAATATATTTAATTCGAAGCAAACCTAAAAGGAAGTAGTTTCTTTCTTTTTTTAATTAAATAATTGTTAAATGATGTTTGTATTATTAAAATTAGCAATTAAGCTTTGAAAATTCTAATAAAATTTCAAAGAGCGTAACTAATCATGGAGAACTTAAAAAAATTAAATTTAACCATGTCATTTTATTTCTCACACTTGCTTTACATGTTAATTTATTTAATTATACACATACGTACTTAAAAATACCAAATATTTCAGCGAATTTGTATTTTAATTAATTGCATATTTTTCTGATCTGTACGCTTCCCGTTGCAACGCACGGGCACTTTTGCTAAACCAAACAACACTTTTGGTCAATATACACACTCCGTAATCACCCGGTGCAACGCACGGGCACTTTTGTTAGTATATATTAAAATTTCTATGTACAACTAAATTATGAATATTATAATCACACAACAAATTTCTATGCTTCGAACAATGTAGTTTACAAATTTCTACATATTCCCCGCGTATTGAAGGGTAAAACTAACTTTTCTATACCTATTAAACGGTCAATTGACGGCAAGGGTATGGAAAGGATCCAATTCAAAAATTGACGGCAAGGGTATGGAAAGGATCCAATTCAAAATTCAGAGGTATATAAGGGAGTGAAGAAAATTCAAGGACATAGGAGGGATCGACTAAAATTTCAGGGGTATGGAAAGAATTTTCTCTAGACATTGTCCTCCTCTTCTTCCTCCACCAACAACTTGCCCTCGACTTCCATCTTCCTCCTTCACCTTCTCCTCGCCAAGAATTCACCCCTTGTCGCCACCAAGAAATCGCTTCCTTCACCACCTTCTCTCCAAGAATAGCCGCCATCCCGCTCCCTTCTCGCCACCAAGAACTCGCCATCAGCTTCCATCTTCTTCCTCCACCACCTTCCTCCACCAACAACTCCCGAGCCAGCAACCGCGGGTCCACGTGCGCCGCCCCGGAGCTCTGCGGTGCCAAGAACTGCCAAGGAAGATGCTACCTCTGTCGCCGGAGCTCCCCTGCAACAAGAACACACCGGCAAACGTGGGTGCACGTGCGCCAACCATCCCCGTCGACTGACACCTGCGCCGCCGGGAGCTTCACCAAGGACGAAACCACCTATGCCGCGGGGAGCTCCGCCGCGTGAAGAACTGTTGTCGGGCTACAAGAACCCGCCGGCGGACGTGGGTCGGCGCGTGCCACCATCCCCGCGAGCAACACCTGCGTCATGGGGACGACACCGCCTCTGCCACCAAGAAATCTGCCACGCCAAGAACCGTCGGGAACTCCTCTGCACTGACTGAGAGCTTCAAGAATCCACCGCCGACCACCACTAGCCGTGTTCCCATTATCGGCGAGCCAAAAACGCGTGTGTTGGGCGACGAGCCAAGAAATACGCCGCCCACCACCGCCGTCAACTCACCAACCCGCCGGAGGCACCGCTACTGGCCGTGACGTCGCCATTGACAAGAGGTGGCCGCGGTCGCGCCACCAGCTGACTCGGGTTGGATCACGAGAGAATGGTGAGTTTGTTTGGTGGTAGCCACGCCCGACGTTCATAAGAGGTGGCACCTACACTAGCCCATGGAAAGATCGGAGGCAAGGGCGCCATAACGGGTCGAGGCTTAGCCCATGGCAAGGTCGGAGGTAAGGGCGCCACAACGAATCGAACAGGCAACCAAGCTTGGATTCACATTCGTCAGAAGAAGCGTACCCCTCCAGTTCCACCTCAACCTTAGGTTAGCGCCAACATCGAGTGGCGAATGGCGAG
Source organism: Oryza meridionalis (assembly GCA_000338895.3). Classification (NCBI taxonomy): domain Eukaryota; kingdom Viridiplantae; phylum Streptophyta; class Magnoliopsida; order Poales; family Poaceae; genus Oryza; species Oryza meridionalis. The sequence goes on along the minus strand of CM002526.2, from coordinate 33,434,387 downwards.
GGGGTTCCATTTGAGGTGGAAGACCAGTATATTCATTACTGTAGAGAATCTTCTACCATTTTTCATACAACTATATGTCATATTTGCTTTTTTCAACAACAGAACTTCACTAGGAGCAACAGTGTTTAAGGCATACTCATGCTTTGGTCTTCTGTATAGTCAGCAATGCATGCTTTGTTCTTCTATTGTGTTGTGTGTTTCTTAACAACAATTAATTAATGTTGTGGTTTGCACTTGCAGTTGTTCGGTGATGCTCTGTTCTTCTATTGTGTTGTATGGTCAATATTTTCTTGTTCTTCTATTTTGTTGTATGTTTCTTAACAACAATTAATTAATGTTGTGATTTGCACTTGTTGTTGTTCAGTGATGCTCTTTTCTCCTATTGTGTTGTATAGTCAATATTGTTTTGTTCTTCTATTAGGTAGTGGGCCCTATGTCTATGACATGTGGGTCCAGTGGTAAATCCTTAATTACCACTTATAAAAGTGGTAAATAGTTAAATATCTCTTGTTAACAATAACTAATACTATGATAATTTGCATTTGCAGATGTTGTTTCACTGCCAGAATACAGAAAGATGTTATGGAGTTGACATTTTCTAATGCCTTTTATGAGAAGATGCTAGATGGGTGGAGTTCCAATGTTATAAGTGAGCAGAAAAAAAGAGGAAACAGAGTGAACAGAGACAATGAAATTGATAAGAGGTCAAAAGAAAGGGAACAGAGACTATGAAATTGATAAGAGGTCAGAAGAAAGGGAATTCTTCACTAGGAAATGGGGGGAGAATGGGGGGAGAGATATGCCCTACAAAAAGAAATTGAGGCCATATACATTCAGGAAGAGATTTGGTGGCAGAGGAGAGGGGGAGAACGGTGGATACTGAGGGGAGATAGTAACACTTCCTTTTTCCATAGAATTGCCAATGGAAGGAAAAGGAAAAGCCACATTTTTCTCTACAAAATGGGGGTGTGTGATCACAGAAGCTAAGCAGATTCAAGATCATATCTATTACTATTATAAGAAACTCTTTGGAAGGGAAGAGCTGAGGGATGTGCACCTTGATCAGGAGATTTGGGAGAACAAACTTTGTTTAAGTAAGAGAGAACAAGAGGTTACGGAGAGACCCTTTACCTATGAGGAAATTGACAAAGTGATGAAAAGTATGAAGTCTAATACAACCCCTGGTCCTGATGGGTTCTCTGTGGGTTTTTATAAACAGATGTGGCCAGAGTTTAGAGGTTTAGTTAAGGAGATGTTAGATGACTTACAAATGGGAGTGTTGAGAATGGACAGAATTAAATATGGGGCTATCACTTTAATTCCAAAAATAAAAGATGCAAACACCATAAACCAATATAGACCCATTTGCTTGCAGAATGTGATTATGAAAATCATTACAAAAGCTGTCACTATGAGTATGACTGAAGTAATTGGGGGATAATTAACTTGACTGGAACTGCCTTCATACTAGGGAGGTTCATTTTGGATGGGTGTGTGATATTACATGAAATTTTGCATGAACTAAGTAGGAAAAAAGAATCTGGTGTCATTTTCAAAATAGACTTTGAGAAAGCCTACGACAGAGTGCAATGGGGTTTTCTGGATGAAGTGATGGAAAAAAAGAATTTCAGTCAAAATTTCATCTAGTGGATAAAGACAATCACTGTGGGGGGGCAGAGTTAGCATGAATATTAATGGGGAAACTTGTCGTTACTTTAAAACTTTCAGGGGATTGAAATAGGGTGATCCCCTTTCTCCTATTCTGTTCAATCTTGTAGGGGATGCCTTGTCAGCTATACTTGATAAGGCTGTGGAAAATGGGATGTTAGAAGGTGTGGTTCCTAATTTGGTTCTGGGGGGACTACACATCTGCAATATGCAAACGATACCATCCTATTTACCAAAGCTTCACATGAAAATGTTATGGCCCTAAAGTTCCTTCTTTTCTGCTTTGAAGAAATATCTAGAATGAAAATTAATTATCAAAAGAGTGAAGTGTATGTTGTGGGAGTAACCAGAGAGGTAGAGGAAATGTTTGCAGATATGTTGAATTGCAAAAAGTGGGTGTTATGCCTTTCAACTATTTGGGGTTTCCTATAGGAGTTGAAAAGATAAGCATGAGGGATCTGACCCCAGTGATGAACAAGGTAAAAAAAGGACTAGAATCTTGGCACAATAGTCATTTGTCCTATGGGGGGAGGGAAATCAGTATCAACTCTTGCCTTTCCAGTGTACCTATGTATACCATGGGATTTTTTAGCCTTCCTGAAGAGTTTAAGGAACTTTTGTGATTCTTATAAAATGATAAAAGAAGCTTATCAGTCTCTTCTCATTGGCAATGCATTTTGTAAGCCAAAGGTGGACATAGGCATCACATGTAATTTAATTGACGATGATATGCCATGTGTAGTTAGATCATGTATTATATCTAAGACTAGTGTGTCCACCTCTTATGATAACTTGTTAGATGTACCTTGTAGCTCAAGCATAGATGAAAATTCTTATTCTTCCTCCTCTATGTATGTTGTTGCTAACCTTGTAGAGGAAAACAAGCAATTACAAGCACGAGTCAAAGATTTAAAGGAAGACTTGGATAGAAGCTACAAAGGGAAGATCACACTTGACGAAATCCTAAGCAAGCAAAAGAGCTCAAATGACAAGTGTGGACTTGGCTTCCACCACAAGGAGAATGTTAAGAAGACAAGGAACATGCCTAGATATGCAAGCAAGCAAGTATACTTAAGAAATGATGGAAAGAAAAATGTGAGCAAGAGTCATCCTCACATTACATGTTTGGTTGTCATGAGAAGGGACACTTTGCCTCGGTGTGCCCAACATGAAGGATGAGAAATGCAACTCCAAATTATGTCAAACTAGCAAGAAGACGAGTCATAGAGGCTAAAACCTAACTTGCTACAATTGCCACAAAAAGAGACATATTGGTAAAAATTGTCCCATAAGTAATACTTCTAAGCCTACTATTATTTTTTATGATTATGTGCTTAGGAAAAATAGGCAATGCAATGTGTTTACTAGATATGTTGGTTTACCTAGACTTGCACCTACAAGGAGGACCATTTGGGTGCCTCGCAATTTGGTAACTAACATTGATAATTTGATAACTAACATTGATGGATCCAATTTTGTTGGGACCAAAATGTGCTCAAATGAGAATATAGATAGACGAGAAGCATTGGAGTTTTAGCCTATGCGAGAAAATGTGATTCTCACCAAGTTCAAGAATTGGAGCCAATAATAAGGACAGAGAATTCACATCAAGGACCAATGCCATCTCGGTAACATGCTTTTGGTTTGTAAATTCTTTTTTATAGCTTTGTCTAGTTTGCAATGTATTCTCATAACTCCTTCCAAAATTATATTCCCCTCTCTTATGAAAATCATCATATATGCATGTTGAGCATAATAAATGTGGCATATGAAGCTATAGGTTTGATCATATTCATGCATCGTTTTTGCCTCATGTTGCTTATGTGCTTATTGTCAATTATATTTGATCTTAGTTCGATCTTGTGTTTATTTTCCTATCTTTGTTGGGTTGAAGGGAATATCACATTAAGGGAAAGTACTGCATATCTCACATATGCATTACAACTCTTAGAATGTGAACAAAGTAATCTAAGTGGTAGAAATATTTTCAAAATGCCCATTTTGACCAAAAGTTAAAATTTTGTGAAAATGGTAAATCTTCAAAACTACTAGTTGGAAACTCTTTCAAAAGTTCTTTAAATGTTTTCCAAGTTTTAGTTTGCAAGAAAAAATATTTATAAAGTGAAAATGCATTTTTGTCAAAATTCTAGTTTTTAGGATATTTTTTTGAAGCAAAACTTTTTTTTTCTCTCTACAAGGATTTTTAAAGGGAATTTGAAATGGAGCCCAAAACAAGATACATAGAGTTGGCTATTTCAAATGGTTTTTTTAACCTTATCCAAAACACCAACCTATTAAAAGAAATTTGATGTCAAAACTCACTAAAAATCTTAAATATACCATATAAGGTCACTTTCTAGCACTTAGGTGAGTTTACTTTTTAAACTTGAATAATTGCATTTTTTTTCTCAAAATCATATTTGAACTTCATAGATATTAGTTTCTCTTTGTAGGTCGTAACAAAGTCGGTCGACCCACCCTGCTTAATGGGTAGATCCGCCCCTGCGTGCATTGGTTGCTGGGCTTGTGTAGTCAAACGGGTTGAGTGGTTGTATGTATGGTGTAGTTGTGCGATCAGAGCCGTCCTATCAGTTTTGCACGATCGAGAATCAAGAATAATTCAAAGTTGTTTGATCAGTTTGTTTTTAAGTACAAACGCGGCTCTTCGGTGGGGGGATCCTAATGGGCGATCGATTGCCTGGAGATGGGGGTAGCGATCGATCCCCTCCCCCTCCCTCCCTCCACCTGGTTTCCTTTTTTGGCACCACATTACTTTCCTATTTGAGTAAATTTATACACCTCAAGTTTACACATCTAAAGTTTAGAGACCAAAGGTTTGTAAGTCAAAAGTTTATATATCCGATTCAAATTTGAATTTGAATTCAAATATTTTTTTATATATAGTATTTCTATACATCTAAAGTTTATACACCTAAAGTTTATAAGTCAAAAGTTTATATACCCGTTTCAAATTTGAATTTGAATTATATCAGATTCAAATTTGAATTTGAATTCAAATATTTTCTATATATAGTATTTCTATACATCTAAAGTTTATACACCTAAAGTTTATAGATCCAAATTTTGTTTTATAAGTCAAAAGTTTACATACCCGATTCAAATTTGAATTTGAATTATATCTGATTCAAATTTGAATTTGAATTCAAATATTTTCTATATATAGTATTTCTATACATCTAAAGTTTATACACCTAAAGTTTATAGACCCAAAGTTTATAAGTCAAAAGTTTACATACCCGATTCAAATTTAAATTTGAATTCAAATTTTTTATATATAGTATTTCTATACATAAATTTTTCTATCTTTTTGTTTTTTTTATTTTTTTTGGTTTACTGTAGTAGGAAGAGAAGGAAAGGAGGAAGCGGGAAAGGAGGGAGGAGTGTATCAAGTAGTATAGGGGAGGGGGCGGGTGGGTGATCGCTGGGCGGACGGGGGAGCGATCACCCGCCCATTAGCATTTCCGTCTTCGGTGGCATCCGGTGCATTTGTTTCTGAAAATGAATCGGAAAAATTTCAGGGGGGCTAAGATGGGCTACTAGATGACTGATGGTCCTTACGATGACAGAATTCCTGTCCAAATTGCGAATCCCACGCCGTGTCAGAACGTCTCGCTCCGTACAAGACAGTCTACTGTTCCGTCTCAGAAAAATGTGTACTACCTTCGTACCATGATTTAAGGATTTACTCATTACAATTTATAACCAAAATTTCTTATATTATAAGTCAGAGGGTAATTTTCATACACAAATTCATGTATAAAAGTTTTTTTGATGGAGGTGGCAGGTTCAGAGTAAAGATGGAGCATCACTGATCAATTCACTGCTACACACCCAACGTAAAATGCATGATCCCGTGTTCGACTTATACAGACAATGCTTCGTATTGAGTCGGAACTATTCCGTCCTCTAAGAATTAATTAACTTGGTAAATAATTAAGCAGCATCAATCCGAAAATCGGATGAGAGCAGACTTGAGACGGTAAACCGACACGGTAAAAATTAACAAGTCGCAAATACGAAGTGGACCATAATAATAGTATACGATCGTCGCTGCGCAGCTGATTGCTTTAGCAGACGCCGTTGGTCTTCTTCTTGGCCAGCACGGCCCTCTTCCAGAGGGAGATCACCTCGCGCTGCTTCTCCATCTCCCTCTCGCTCGCCGCCGCGGCGGCGGCCTCGCCGTTGGCGACGACGCGGGCGGGGAGCGCGTCGAGCTCGTGCAGCACCTTCTCGACGTCGAGCACGAGGCGCTCCGCGAGCGTGCGGCTGAAGTCCTCGCGGATGACGACGCGGAGCACGGTGACGTGCTGCGCGTCGGGGGGCATGGTGTAGGCCGGTACGATCCAGCCGAAGCGGCGGAGGAAGTCGGAGATCTCGAACTCGTTGTGCCGGGTGCTGTCCTTGAGCGAGAAGGCCACCAGCGGCACGCCGTTGTCCTTGGACACGATGTTGAACCGCCCCGTCTTCTCCAGCCCCTGCTTCAGCACCATCGCGTTCTCCTGGCAGTTCTCCATGATGTTCTTGTACCCCTGCAAATATACCACGTCAAATTATATGTATTAATCACGTAGGAGTACAAGTTAATTGTGATTGTGTGTAAGCGATAAAAGCTAGTAATAAGAAATAGTATTTTTCTCACCTCAAAGCCAAGGCGGATTAGCTGGTAATACTGTGCAATGACCTGGCTGGAACCTGGAAAAAAGATTGTGCCATTCGGTCATTGTGTGCGTGCATCAAGCATGTAACAAGATGAACCGAACTGGCATAGTAGCCAAGATTCAAGAAACGGTAAAACTGTCAAACAAAGATAAGAGATATTTACCCTTGGAGAAGTTGAGGGTGAAGGTGGGCTGGTCGGCGCCAAGGTAGTTGATGTGGAAGATGAGCTCCTCAGGCAGGTCCTCCTTGCTCCTCCAGATGCACCACCCGATCCCGGCGTAGACGAGGCCGTACTTGTGCCCGCTCACGTTGATGCTCTTCACCAGCGGCAGCCGGAAGTCCCACTCCAGCTCCGGGTACAGGAACGGCGCGATGAACCCGCCGCTCGCTGCGTCCACGTGGATCGGCGTGTCCCAGCTGCACATTCAAATCAATCCAGAAGCAACTCTGCATTAGCTTTTTACTATGCAGCAAACACTTTTCAGTTTTCAGTGTGCATTGGCATATATAAGTACTTTGTGGCTTTGTGCAGAGGATTGGAAGAAATGAACTGTTTGATTCGTTACCCTGTTTCAGCGTTCTTCTTGGTGAGCAGATCGTTGAGCAGCTTCACGTCCTCGAACTCCCCGTTCAACGTCGACCCGAGGATCGCCGCGACGCAGATGGTGTTCTCGTCGACCATATCCACGGCCTTAGCTGGGTCCATGACGTAGTAGCCGTCACTCAGCTTCACTTCCTTGAGCTCAACCTCGAAGTATCGCGCGAACTTCTCCCAGCAAACCTGCATTTCAAATGTGGGTTAATTACGCGTGCTCGTTAACAAGAGTGGTAATGGAGATGGCCATCTGCTTACTTGGACATTGGCGCCGGTGACAATGTTAGGCTTGTCGCATGGCTTGCCGGCTGCCTTCATCTTGTTCTGCCACCTCCTCTTGAAGGCCAAACCGGCGAGCATGATGGCCTCAGACGAGCCGACAGTGCCGACTCCGACGGCCGTTTCAGAGTCCCCTAGAGGAGCATTGAAGAGGTGTGCAATCATGTTCACACATCGGTTCTGCAAACAGCAAAATCAGTCGAGAGTAAGCACCAACAATGAAGTTTTAGCAATGGCTTCCGAATTTACATCGATCTACACATTTTGCTACAATGTAATTCACTCACTCAAATTCAAATTCTCAGCCATATTTATTTTGACAGTTTGACTAAATCTGGAGAAGATGTTGATGAAACTAGCATAATGATGCCATATAAGAGGAAATGTTACTGTTGTCATAACCATGTTCAATATTGTTTTCATTCTTTTTTATTTTATGACTTAAAATTGTTGTTGTCAATCTTTGTGAAGTTTGATCACTCTTGAAGAAATGTGGAACGAGATTTGACGTATATGCGCTCCCAACCACGTCCAGAGAAAAATGTATATATAAAATAGCTAAAAAAAGATATGTTCCAACTTAGTGCAACTTGACTTCACTAGTCGCTAACAAAATTTAACTGAAAAAAAATTAAGGCACCTTATAATAAAAAATGGATAGTAATATGCACGTTTTGGATTCTTAATTTCCATTATTATACCGTAGTGAGTAGTGAGAATTAGAAAAGCTGTGGACAAACAATATGCGCGAATGCTCCAACATTAAATTTCCAAACTTAATCTTAAAGTTGATTTGATGTTTTTTTTAAACCTAAGGAGAAACTTTCTTTTATATTTAAAAGAAGAGAATTGACCTAATTTATAAGAAAAACCGGGCCTAAAAATCATGCAACTGCACGATTAATTACAGGAAAACTGGTCGAAACCCACTGCTACACAACTAACAACGACGGCGGAGCCCAATCGCAGGACGTCGCCACCAAACTAAACACAAAAACGATTTGATGTTTTATCAACATAATTTTTTTATTGTTGGCTTATAAATTGCTTAGGATACATATATAAAATTTTACCCGCAATCAATTTTTTGGTTACTAATAAATTGTTACGGCTTATAATAAACTCTCGGTCATCCGATAAAACCATATAACAAAACAGATGCGGCTCATGCCAACCGATGGAGTACTACAGACCAAGTGCTAGTGTGATAGTGGCCAGGTTGTTCCGTCCTTCAGCACAATCTCTCAGACCGTTTTAACTTATAACCCCCACGCATTGAAATTTCAAGAGATTTTAGTTACTACTTGAAAGTTAAACAGTGATCTTGAATTAACAAAACTGAAACTAGTACAGTTTCTTTTTTCATCCTCGGAAAATCTGTGACTAAAATAAACAGGGGAAAAGGACATGAATGGTTTACGTGGCTCTTACGTGCGTGTGTATATTATTGGAGCGAAAGATAACAGCTTTATCATCTACCCCCACCATGTAACGAAATTAGTTCTCGACTTTCTTCTGGTTTACCATGAAAAGAAACATTTTGAATACGTCACGACCTAACCCCTCACATGGCTAAGAGCAGCTACGTGACACAATATCGCAAAAGGACAATTATTATGGACCCAGAATACAACTTGAACTCATTGTTTCCATCCCCATTCCACAGCTTGTTATGGCTTGACATTTGGTTGGTCGTTAGCACATGAATTCCGTCAGAAAACCGACGACCGCCTCGTTCCGTTACCCTTCTTCTACGGGGCTGCTTAGTGGACAGAGAAAGGCAAATCCCACTAGGCCTTGACAATAGACAATATCCCACGGTTTTCCTCATGAGCGATCAATCGCTGCCAGCGATCGTTTTTTTTCTTTTTCTCTTCAAGTAAGTTTATACACCTAAAATTTACACATCTAAAATTTATCCACCTAAAATTTATAAAGCGAATGTTTATAAGTCAAAAGTTTATATACCCGATTCAAATTCAACTATTTTATATTTTTCCTCTTTTAGTAAGTTTATACGCCTAAAGTTTACACATCTAAAGTTTATCCACTAAAGTTTATAGAGCGAATGTTTATAAGTCAAAAGTTTATATACCCGATTCAAATTTAAATTCGGATTCAAATATTTGTATATATAAAATATTTCTATACATAAAATTTATGCGTGCAAAGTTTACGGTATAAAGTTTATGCACATGAATAAGAGTATTAGATTTTTTTCTACTTTTTTTTACTAATTTTGTGGTTTTTTTATTTTATGATGATAGGAAAGAAGGGAGACGAGTACAGGGGGAGGGGCGGGTTGATCACCCGCCCGTTAGCCTCAAAGAAAAAGAGAGGACAGGGACATGCTGTCAAGGAATTATTGGTGGACACAGAGAGTACGTCGGCAGCGAAAATTTTGCATCTGTCCACACATAAGACGTAATCACCGGACATTGGCTTAATTACTACAATTATTATCTTCTCAGTTGGAGGGCGGAAAATTCATAGAATACGTTCCATTTTGAAGGATAAAATTTAGAAGAAAAACATTTTTTTCTTGACAGGTCAGCAGATTGAAATGACCAAAAACTCATATGAAAATACTGGCAATGTGTTTATTTCATCTCAAAATATAGCAAATACATGATTAGACACCAAGTACAAATCTAAATATAAGGTAGTGTCAGATCTAATTAGTCCAATTAGAAACTGAGAGTTTTATGTTTTATGTTTCCAATCCGCTCAGAAACCAAGAGTCACCACGTGACATTTGTCCAGGACCGACCAAATTCGATTCTCCTCCTAGGAACGAGGGATCCTCGAACATGTACGAGTACTGTTTTTCTTTAATCGGTGAATCAATTTCTGTCCTAATTAACTACTGAAAGAGACACTAATCGTTGTTTTTATGTCAGTAGTGAGTACGCGTCAAGGTGACAGACACGCTGGGAATGGGTTTTTCATTTCTGTCACATCATTTTTGGCCCTGTTAATCGGGTCATATATAGTTGCTTCAAAGGGACCTACTTGTTCTTGCCGTTACGACTACGGTTACAAACACTTCAAAGCAATCAAAAAGTCTACTGTGTATCGCTTAATTAATCGCTCACCCTTATAAAACACAGGCAAACGAAACTGTTTGCTTAATGACGAACATGTTGGTTGCGCCGGATGCAGGAATTCTATAGGATTATTAAAATTTAAAGTTATTTTATTTTTCATGTAACTTGGTAAAAAAAAGCATTACAAAGAGATTCTTTTAACATCTTGACCTATCCATGCTAAGGCCGTGTACGTGTTCTTTTGGAGGGGTTGAGAACCCCTTCCCTTTAACGGAGAAATAAATTAACACGTGATTAATTAAGTATTAGTTATAAAAAATTTAAATAATTAATTAATATGATTTTTTTAAAACAGTTTTCCTATATAAACTTTTTTGAAACCCGTATCAAACGGGGAGATGAGTTGGGAACTCATCGGAAGAACACAGCCTAAATACTAGCGAAAAATGGCTGCATATGAGTTACGATTCCCCGAGTTCTTGGCAACTTTCGTTTTAAAAAAGGAAAAGCAGAAACGTACAGTCTGAGAGAAGGTAAACAAGGATCCATATTATTGTAGTCAAGAGAGAGCCAATGGGCGAAGGCGCATGTGAGTATGTGATGGGCTGATGGCCCTTGGCTCACGCGGACAATCGAGCTGTTTGTACTCCATTTTTCTAAGTAGCTAGTTTTCTAATCTCTAGACCAGATCAGCGGCCAAGTGGGAGGACTAGACTAGAATTAGAAATCCACCGCGACTACTTGTCGAAACGGACGGCCACCAACTGGGTTGGCCGGTTGCACCCATTGGAACAACGAGCTGATCAAAACCCAGCAGCTACCTACGCCGCCACCCAAACCCAAATCAAATCAAACCAAACCAAAATAAGTTTGGATCAAAATTTTGGGATAAATCTCAGGGTAACGAGACAGTGATCCCTGAATTTGCGGCGTAACGAACGCGAAACGACGAACGGGTTGAGGAGGGAGGGGGTGGCGGCGGCGGCGGAAAAGCAAGGTGGGGGGAGGAGTACCTGGAGCTCGGTGGTGACGGGGTACTCGTCCATGTCGACGTAGTTCTTGTTGACGGAGGCCTGGATGAGCTTGTCGCACTCGGGCTCCATCCACGTGGTGACGAACGACGCGAGGTTCAGCCGCGGGTTGCCGTCCAGCATCAGCTCGTCGTTGATGATCTGGTACGCCGCCTCCTTGGGGATCGACTGCTCCGGCATCCGGAACCTGCAAGCCCGCCCGGATCCAAAATTAAAACTCCCAATCAATCACCGAATCGATCGGCGCCAATGGCGCTCGAAACAGAGGCGAGCGTGCGTGCCTGGGGAGGGAGGTGCGGACGTAGCGGGAGGCGAACGTGGAGTGGACGGACTCATCGGAGCCCGACACGCCGTGGGAGAGCACCATGGCGATCGCCGGCGTGGGGCGGCGGATCGGAAGCGCGCTTGCTTCCGGTCGAGTTGGAGAAGACGAAGAGCTCTCGCCGGCGACGAGGAAGAGGAGGAGGATTAGCTTGGGCTTTGGAGGAGAAAGCGGAGGAGGAGGTCTACGCGTCGCACGGGATTTAATTTAGGGGAAGGAAAGCGACCGCCCTCCTCCGTATTAAATTTGCGAAGACGACGGTGTAAAAATGTGAACTACTACATTTGGAATTTTTTGGATGGAAGGAAAAAAAGGAGACGGGAAGGCTCTCTCCTTTGAAACCCATGGATTTTTGGCAGAAATTCTATTGGATTTCCTTGTGAAAATTCTCTAGAAATATTTTATTCCAAAGAAGAAGGCCATAGTTTTTTTTTCTAGAATTATTTTATTCCAAAGAAGAAGGTCGTAGGAAGGACAGATCAAGGATTAGATCTCAAATCATGCATAGGTGAGATATAGTAGTGCGTGCTAATTAGATCAAGGAGTAGCCTCTAAGTTTATCGAACTAAATATATAATAAATAACATAGCTAGAAAAGCAATGTATGCGTTACATTTAATCATAGGCTTATATAAACGAAGGTTTCATGCTTATATTTAGAATATAACGCACTTATATGGTATCCTTTTAGAAAGATATCACATTTTTGTAAAGAAATAACTAAAAATGATGTGAGCACTCAAAGTTGATAGATGACGATAAGATGAATATTACTTCAATGCCAACTACATAATATAAAAGAGGGCTGCTACTCCACGGGATTCCGTGGAAATAGTGCACTCACGGGATAATTCAAAAAGGAAACTACAACATAAAGGAGCACCCCCGCAGAGCACGTGATTTGTCTCGATACCTAGCCACCGCCTGCTCGGTATCGTCGCTGGAGCAGCGGCTACCTTACCTCGCCGGCGTCATCGCCGAAGCAGCAGCTACCTCACCGCCAAATCCTCCTCTCGCGCGATACCGAGCCGGCGTCGTCGCCCCTGAGCACCCAGAGTAGCAGCTACCTCATGCGCGATACCTCACCGGCGTCGTCGCCCCTGAGCACCCAGAGTAGCAGCTACCTCACCGCCAAATCCTCCTGGTACCTTGGGTAAGGTACCGAGGTGGTACCTAATACACTGGTATCAGCTGGTACCCTGGTATCGACTGATACCTGGTACCCTACGTATCGAACCGATACCTAGGTATCAAGCCTTGGTATCTGGTATCAGGCATTGGTACTTGGGTATCAGACCTTGGTGCCTGGGTATCAGCGTGATATCCCAAGAGAGAGGAAGAGGAGGAGGAATCGTGGGTCGGGGAGGTCGAGCAGCGAGGCGGCGGCGGAGGAAGGGGAAGAGGAGGCGATAGATCTGGTGCCTACCTTGTGCCATTCCGTCGCTCGTCGTCGTGCCTCGCTCCAAACCGCCGAACCCGTGGCTCCATCGACGCCGCCTAGAGCAGCTCCTCATCGCTCATGTTGTGCCAAGCGCTCGCTCCCGGTGGCCGCGTCCACCGCTCCCCGACCGTAGGAGGCGCCAGCGCTGCCGAGGAGGAGGAGGAGGAGGGCGGCAGCGGCGAGGAAGCCAGCGACAAGAACGACGAAGAGGAGGAGCAGCTTGAGGAACTTGATGGGGAGGCTTCTCGACGGCGGCCGTCGCCTGTGGTGGTCAGGAGCCCCGCCGGCTGTCGTCCAGGTTGTCCGCGGGGGCTGGTGGTGACGGCGCCGCCGTCGTCGCCGTCATCACCGCCGCCGTCGCCGTCGCGGCTTCCGTGCTCATGGGTGATAGTCACAGAGAGAGAGATCGAGTGGAGGGGAAGAGAGAGAGAGAGAGAGCGAGTGGAGGGGAAGAGACACAGAGAGAGGGGAAGAGGAGATAAGGCAGTACTACTATTCCGTCTCCACGGAATACCGTACGATAGATTTTCTGAATATAAAAGGATGGTATTTGAGAATAACGGTTGTGTAGACCCTCTCATTCATCTTTTCACAATATTTAGCAAATTTTCACCATGTTTTCCTCCCCATATAAGGCATTGAAACTTACCCTGATGTTCTTTTTTCCCGAATTCTCCCTTAACGATCATATATCACCGCATTATCTCAATGGATCAACGTCAACTACATATAAAAATAGTAGAGTTCAAAAGGCAATTTTTGTTGATATACGATGCACCAGGGTAAAATTGGCTAAGTACTACATATGCACCTGTAATAAATGATACTACCTCTGTCTTAAAAATAAATAAATAAATAGTTTTTGCCCAAGTGAATAGCTTGAAATAAAGTGTTTTTTTATAGAGATTAGTACAATTATGAAAGGGTGAACATAAAAAGTATCACAGCTTCATGTGTGTATGCCGCTCAAGCCTTCACCAATCACCAACATCGTCCCATGATGTGTTCTTTTTTCCCGAATAGAATGGAATTAGAATACTTAACGGCACGATTTTCTTTTAAAAAAACTTTCTATACATTAATGCACATATCATTTTGTTCTAAATCTATTTTTTCAACTTTACAATATTTAATATTTAGTTAATTTGTATGTACTCCCATAACTATCGTAAATCATTTAGCTATTCAGCACAAGAGAACGTACCCTCACGTGTTTGGTACACAGGGACAGGGATGTGCTTAACCTATCCTCTTAATAATAGGTCTTAAAAAAGAATCTGTTCTAATCCACACACGCGTTTGGTACACGGGGGCAACGTCGTTACTCCGCCGGTTTGCTATCGAGTTGTTAAATTAAGGGTTTGGTTGCCAGGATGCCGGGAGAAGCAGGCCGATTGGACAACTAGGCGCGATTGCTCGATCGGGTATTTCATCTTCCCTTTCTGAGATGGCATTACACTTAAAAAAGGCAAAATTTACTAAAGGACATTAAAAAACGTGTAATTAGCTAGGGAATATCGGAAGAACGTGTATTTGTTGTAGGGCATCGCAAAAAACTGGTAATTAGCTGCTGGACACCCGTGTTATTATTTTATCATTTTTAGAGAAATAAGAGAGAGAAACGATTATTAAAGACAAATTTGCCCTTAGCTGAACTGAATCCACGTGGGCCCCACAAGTAAGCCCCTCTCTCTCTCTCCCTGCACAGCGCCGCGTCCTCCAGCCGGAACACGCCGGCGGAGGCGTCAGGTCTAGCAGGCTCTTCGCCATGCAATTAGGACTCATGTCGCGGCGTCGTGCGGCGAGGTGGCGACTGCCGAGGGGAACTCGAGTGGGTCGGCGCACGATGTTGCGGAGCGTCGCCTCGTTGGTGGCGCCGACGAACAATGTGCGGCCGCAGAGCAACTCGTAGAGGAACATGTCGTACGACCACTGGTCCATGCCAGTGCCGTGCCCGCCGCCGCGTGCCACCTCCGGCGCCACGTACTCGTGCCTGCCGACGAACGAGCTCGACCGTGTGTGCACTAGCTCCGCTGCGATGCCCATCATGTGCAGATACTCGAGCACGAGGAGCACATCGGCGGCGTAGAACCTGGTGAACGCAGCTGGGAATCGGCGGCCGGGCACGCGGTGGCGGTGTGAGTGGGGGAGTAGTTCTGGCCGGCGTCGAAGTCGTCGAACATGGCGGGCAGGAAAGGGTGGTCGACAACATTCATGGCGTACTCGCGTAAGGACGGTGAGCCGCCGTGTTCTCCTTCGGGCGATGTCCCCGGTGCCGACGCAACGGGCGAGGGTGAAGTCCCGCGGGCGGAGCGGTGCAGCGGCGACGCGGATGGGCTCCCAGGCGAGGTCTCGGCCGCGTGGTGTGGGCGTGTCAGGGAGCAGGTGGGCGTGGCCGTGTCGAGCGAGAAAATGAAGGAGCTGCAAGCGACACCCCCCGTGCTACTGCTGCTGCTACGTACTGATGCTTGAGCTGGGCATGGAGGCAGTGTGCATGTCGTGGTAGGCCTGCGCGCGACAACGCAGTGCCACCCCAGCCGTGGCGCTGCACCGGGCCCGCGCCTCGCCGCGCCATCGCCGACGCTCTTCCTCTCCCCTAGGCTCGCTTGAATAAGAGAGCAGAAATAGAAAGAGAGAATGAGAGAGAGATTGAAAAGAATAAGGAAGGAGTAGAGAAGGATAGAGATTAGAGAAAAACAAAAAGAAAAAGAAATTCTAAGGGTAGAACCGTACTTACACGGTCGGATATAATAAAATAATCCCGCGGGTGTCCAGCAGCTAATTACCAAGTTTTTGCGGTGCCTTATAGCAGATTTGCATTTTTGTGATGTCTCACAGCTAATTACACGTTTTTTGGATGTTCTGTAGCAAATTTTGCCCTTAAAAAAACCCTTAGAGCCCGATCGGTTAGTCTAATAAGCCAAAACAAAAAATTAAATATAAAGTTTAGAATTTGATTTTTAAGTTAATTTTAAGATATTTTTAACATAACCTTTTAGCTTTAGTTTTTAAGTCGCTACGAACTAATCGATATATAAAAGTTTTATCTATAAATTAATTTTTATTTCCTACTAAGTTAAAAGGGTTAGAGCAGGTACAATAGCAGCCTATAAGCCAGCCAAAAACATATTTTAAAGAGATAAAAAAAAGAGAAGGATCTGTAGCCCGCTGCAACACGGACTCCAAGACGTAATGTGTGTATGACAGGTAGGACCAGATATTAATAGTATAATAAATAACTATTGTATGAATTAGCTATTACATTGGCTATAGATGATTTGAAGTTAGTAGTTGGCTATACTATTAAACTTGCTCTTATTAGAGAATATAAACAACCGATGAAGCTCTTATATTAGTGCTAGTGGTAGAAGACTAATCGCTAAGGGCAGTCCCAACCCATAGTGTCCATAAGTAGTGTTTATGGTGCCATGTCAATAAGACATCACAATAGAAACTACACTCCACAACCCATGGTTTCTTAAAGTAGGCCATTAATAAATACATCATCTCTCTTCTCTACCAATCATATTTATTCTTCATCTATTATGAAGACACTATTCTCTCCCAATACAAAACTTGATAGTGTCTAGTGCATAGATTCTCGTGTTGAAGCTGTGTCTTGTATGAGATCCAGTTTCTTCATCTCTTCACTTTCTCTCTTAATTAATATAGTGCCACATAAGCTAAAAGTCCTACATGGTAATGTAGTTAATACCATAGACACCATCCTAAGTGGAGGGTTGGGACTGCTCTAATTAAGATATGTCAATTTCTGTCAGCGTAGGTGTGGTACTGTAGTGGCGTGCATCACGATTGGCAGATGGGGAATTAGAGATCATGCGTCCACACGCCGTGTGAGCCCAGGTCGTCGGTGTCCGTCCACTTGGTCGTGTTTAATCGATGAACAAAACATGCGTGGATCTGGCCATTTGGGGCTGTGCAATTCAAGGACGGTGCTATGCCCATTCCCAGACCGCACATAAAAAAAGAGTGTCCGAATATTTGTAGTTTTTTAAGCTTATCTATTTGATTTGTTTTCTTGGAGGGTTTCCAAGATGATGATGATGATTACTTTGATTGTTTTACTTGCGACTTCTTATTTATACTGGACTACTGGAGTATAACATTTTCCAAATGTTGCTTTGAGGAAAAGTCATCCCTGTTAAATATTCTCTTTAAAAAAGTCACCGAATCTTCTGAAAATGTTGATGAAGATTAAGTGTGGCAAAATAAGGTAGTAATAACGTGTGATTAATTGAGTTTTAATTATTATAAACTTAAAAAATAGATTAATCTGATATTTTAGAACATCTTTCGTATAAAAAGTTTTTGATCAAAACACACTGTTTAGCAGTTTAAAAAGCGTCCTACGAATATCTAAAAATTTATCCACTTCTTACAGTGGAAACAAACAGAGCCTTAATTTCGACCATGCTGGCGCAGTTGAACAACTCTGATTCTTCTTGTGTACTATATGCAATCGATGATGAGGTGATGTGATATTTCTTGCAGAGTATTGGCATAGCGGGTATAGTAAGTTGTGCAGCTAGTCCCTCGTTACCAGGCG
This sequence comes from Oryza meridionalis, assembly GCA_000338895.3. Lineage (NCBI taxonomy): Eukaryota > Viridiplantae > Streptophyta > Magnoliopsida > Poales > Poaceae > Oryza > Oryza meridionalis. Next base: position 33,416,757 of record CM002526.2, on the reverse strand, counting down.
ATCTGATTTCCATACTCTGTTTTGCACTATCAACTAGACGAAAAACTTATATTTTCTCGATGCCCAAGGTTCCAGATCATGTGTTTGTAGTTTACAGTGATTGATCCTAAGAATTGAGTTTTGTATGCAGAGGATCACTACTATATAATTGATTTTTCTGGATAAAAACCCCTTTATATTACAGGCGGATCGTAAAACTGATCACGTCTGCCAAAATCGATCTCCCGTGCACAGTTCAAGAACCGCACGTGAAAATAAGCATATTTTCTATTAACATGACCATATGCGAAAATACTCCTCTTTTTTCTCTTCACTCTTGTTTTCTCCCCTCCTCTCCCTCTCCCACTAAATCCTCTCTCATCCCTCACAGTCCCTCTCTCTCCCCACTCCTCACCCTCCCTCTCCAACTCTCCTACTCCTCTCCCCACTCTCTCCCGTCCACACTCCCTCACGACGGTAGTGGGCTTGGGCTTTAGCGGTGCTCTCGGGCTTTGGTGGTGGCGGTGGGCTCGAGCGAGGGCGAGAACAGCGGTGGGCAAGGCGACAGAAGCGAGCTAGGGCGAGAGGGATTCTACCAACGACGACGATGGTAGGGGCGGATCAGGCCGCTGCTCCCCCCAACCCCCCCACCCCACCCCCACCCCCACCCCGCGCGCCCGTGCGGATCCGCCGACAGTGATGACAGGAGGATGAGGACGATGACAGGAGGAAAAGGACGACAATGACAATGGCGGCGACAATGGTGGGAGGACGAGGAGGATGGCGACGACGGTGGCGATGATGGTCGGGAGGATAAGGACGAGGACAATGACGGCGGCGACAAGAGGACAAGGACAACGACGACGATAAGGGGATTCTAGGGTCAGGGTTTCCGAGTAGGTTTTCGATTTTTGGAAAAAAAATTGCGATTTTTGCTTTTCGCATGTGAACGGCTTAAGCGTCCGCATGCGAAAATTGAATTTTTCACATGTGGTTTCTCTATCCACGTAAAAAAATTGATTTTCGTAGACGACACTTTGGCGCGGGCTAGCCACCCATCTGCTTACAAAATTCGGTTTTGGTCGCATGGAAAAATCAAATCTGTAGTGGATACTGTGTATTCACCATGGACTATGAGCTTCCAAGTTATCTGATCTGGTTGGCCGTGGGTCAAATAAATCCAAATCAATAAATCATACAGGTGCGTGCTACTGTAGTGGATGTGAAGGATACCCTTTGTATTGAAGCACGTTTGAAAACTTTGATAAGCCACATACGTGTGGATGAAACCATTCTCGATCTGGATCTAAGCTAGGCCTGGTTTAGTTTTCAACTTTTTCTTCAAACTTTCAATTTTTTCATCACATCAAAACTTTTCTACACATATAAACTTTCAACTTTTTCGTTACATCGTTCTAATTTTAGTTAAATTTTTAATTTTAGCGTGAACTAAACACAACCTAGGAATCTTATTCACAGCGACCCAGGTCTTTTTATTTCTCTGGAAAATTTTGAGTCTTTCGTCTCATATCTATAGGACATAAATATTCAGCATCACCTTTAAATCCTTGATCCAAATTCTTCACATGGTTCCATTAATTTAGAGTGATCATTGCAGCTTTGAATACCAAAAAAATATCTTCGTTTCCCGTCTGTGATCGACGTGAACAGGTAACTAATCGTTGTCGATTCAGAATGGTGATGAATAATAACATGTGGGAATCAAGTTGACCGCCAGTTCTTCCTCTAATCCATGTGAGCATGCGTGGCCATATGGCAATGCAGTACTGCAAGCTGCGTTCTTCCAGATCGATGACCAAGCAAATGTGATGCAATATATTGGACCACAAACTAGCTAGGTCTTGCTGTGAATGCAAAAAGTTCCAAGATATACAAAAGGACCTTGCGGAGGTGGTACCAGAGCATGCTGGATTGCACTATATACAATTAATTAACTACAGAAGTATTGCGCATGATTAGCCTTAAGACGATAATTGAGCAAGCAACCGGTACACGTCCTGATAACTCTACGACGCGTGGATCACCTCGCTGTACATCGTGATTGCACAGATATTTTACCGTAAACAATATAGTATTTCCTCTATTACAGTATAAGATATTTTGATCTCAACAGATTTATGCATGTATCGATGCAGTATATGCTTCATATATTTATCAAATTTGTATCGATGTTAGTAAATCTAATGAGGAATGAAGGTATCAAAACATTTTATAACGTGGAATTGGGGGTGTAAAATCCAACATATATAGCCGTGAAGTTATCTAAGAGCAAATCGGCCAGAATAATCACACATCCATTTATATTTACTGGTTTGGAAAGATGCAATTGAGTGCACATTGGACCGTCGCTGCCTCTCCCCCTCAGACTCAGGGGCGGAGGTACCTTGGTGCCTAGGTATTCCTGGGAATACCCAACTTTTTTATAAAAAAAAAATATACTTACAGTATATACACATATACACATATTAGTGCACCTAAATCTCCAATTATTTAGTCTAAATACAGCCTAACCGGCCTCTTGCAACGCTTCCTACCAGACCGACCCACTCCGCCACAGCCCATCAGACATCAGTTCACCCACTTAGCCACCTCTACTCCTCTAGACGGCCCCCTCTCACTCTCCCTCCGTGACCAGTCCCTCCCTAGCTCGGCTCCCTCGCGCCACCGCTCCTATTTCCAAACCCTAGGCGGTGGCGCGGCGAGACGGCAACCGACGAGATTGCACTACCGCGGGAGGGGGGAGGCCGTTGCCACGGCGGCCGGTGGTTGGCGCCCGCCACTCCGCTAGGCATAGGCGGTCAGGCCGGTTGGCGGCCATCGGCCGCGAGAGGCAGGGGCGGTAGCCGCTTAGCGTCCGGCGGCAGGCCAGTAGCATTCAGGTTAGATGGGAATACCCAACTTTGAAATCATGGCTCCGCCACTGCTCAGACTGTGGAGTGTGGACGAACAAGTCGAACGCAGAAAGTTACGTTCCACCGGAGAAAACAACCCTTTGGCATGGGCCTCCGAAATAACAACCGCGAGCTTTTCAGTCCCACTCACACTAGAGTGCCGCGAGCGCGTGACATATGACCGCCCTCCCGTCGGCTGCCAGCTGCACTGTATTACGACTGCGCACCGTCGTACGTATGCCGTGCCGTTTTCGGCTTGTTTTCCCATGCAGGTGCTGCCGACGCGCGCCGACGCCTCACCTCGATCGGCCGGTGACTACTGTCTCTTGCACCTCGCGCGCCCGACGCTTCACCTCGATCGGTCTCGGTCTCTTGCGCGCCTCGTCGGAGTCTCACCTCTCGCTCTCGGCGACTTCAGTTGGGCGCAACAACTTAACGCGTGCGTGATTAGCTTTGCGGTGAACCGAGCAGTCGACCACGCGCACATGCCGTGCCGCGCCGCCTGCGAGTTGATCACCGGCAATTAGAGCAGGTACAATAGCAAGCTATTAGTCAGCTATAAACGTATTTTAATGAGATAAAAGATGAGAGAGATGAGCAACGGGCTACAAATCTGTAGCCAGCTGCAGCACGGACTCAAAGACACAATATGTGTATGACAGGTGGGACCATATATTAATAGTATAATAAATATCTATTATATGAATTGATTATTAGATTGGCTATATATGAATTGGAGTTAGCAGTGGACTATTCTTTTAAACTTGCTCTTAGCAGATGGTGCGCGGTGCGCGTGCGTGGACGTACAGCTGCGCGGGTAATCATGCGGTAGCTTTTGGTGTTCGCCACTTCGCCGGTTCACGGTCTTTGGCAGTGGATGGGCACTTGGCACCGCCAGATGGCACATATAGAAAGCTGAGCCTGAGCCCCCAGTAGTGCCAAACGGCAGACAGTCATGGTTCATGTTGGCAGACGCCATGATACGGGACGAGATCATAGCTCATGACTGTTCGTGATACTGCAAGTGCAGCTTTAAGCTTTGGCATCTTCTCGTTAAGTTAAAGTGGGCCTGGATGAAGTGGAGCAGATGCCATAGCCCAGAGAGGCAAAGCAAAGGTTATTAAAATGGAAAAAGTTCACTTTAGACCCCTCAATTAGAGATCGAGTTTATTCACAGGCTCACAGCTTTTAACCGTAAAATCAGATATATAGCACCCTCAACTTCTAAATTTAGTGCAATTTAAGTCCCTTGACGATTTTAGACGGTAGTTTCATCCTATGTGGCATCCATGTGATGTCTACATGGCTTTAGAAGAAAAATAAAACAACAGAAAAACTTAACAGGTCCCACATGTCAGTTAGAAAAACAATAAAAAATATTGGGCTCACATATCAGTTAGCCCTCTCTCTCTGTCTACTCTTTTCCTCTCTCTCTCTGTGTCTACTCTTTTCCTCTCTACCCCACTCTCTCCCTCACTCGCACCTTGTTATCCCTTTCTCCTTCCATGGAGGGATGAGGGAGTGTGTGCCGGCGACCGATAGTAACGGAAGGGATCTTGGTTGAGGGGTATCGAGACTGAAATCAATCGTAGACTGAGCGACCACAAAGTTGACGCTCGAGTAGGAGCCTATTTGTCCCGACGAGCTCAAGCTCGACAGCCCATCCATTGGAAGGGAAGGCTAACAACGTGGTGGGTGGCTAGCACGAAAGGGGCCACAACAACAGAGGAGAGGAGGACAGATGGGTGGGAGAGGGGCATAAAGGAAGGAGGTGAGGGAGTCGTCGTCTCGTTTGTGGCAAGATGGAAGTGGCTCGCCCTTAGCCATCATCATCGTTGGCTAGCTCACGCCCACATGGCATGATCTGGCCACAAGCCGCCGCTCCCAAAAATAGCGTTCTGCTCGAGCAGCTTCTTCCCCTGTTGTCGGCCTCAAGGTCGGTGGCCATAGCATGCTTGTTGTGGAGGATGGGCTCATAAGCTTGTGTGCAGTCTACATAGCGTCCAAGACCACCATCTCGGCTCCTCTTCGGCCGATGGAGCGCTTTTAAATTGGTTTCACTCACCTAGTAGAGGCGTCATATGCCTCACACAGAACCCACTTGCAGCCCATCTCGACGTATGCAGCAGTTTCATGGGCCTGGTTTCTCGCGTTACTCGTCTGGCCCGAAAACCACTCTATTAATTCCATTTGCATCTGCCTTCGCGAATCGCGATTGTTGATGGTAGTAGACGGCTTCAAAATTTGAGTGCAGGACTGTTAACATTAGGGAGCTTCTGTACACGACGAAGCATCTCCCCATCTGAGACAGACAACTCTTCGAGTGCGTAGCATCTGTGGCACTTCTATGTGCACGATTCCTCGGGTGCTACAAACGGTTTCGCTACCAACAACGGCTCGTGTTCTCTGAAGGAATCTGACGTGACGTGCAGGGGCAGGGCAGGGCACTTGACTGACCGATGAGTTCGTTGCTTTCCCGGCTCGTTTGCCACTCCTGGTACGCTTCCTCATTTGATAATGCTCCTACTATATTTTGGTTTCTCCTTTCTAGTCTAATGACTATTCTTTTTTTGAAGCGTAGACTTTGGCGTTGGCTGGCGTTCTAATCAATCACCAAACGTTCTACTACTGTATATACTACTCCTATACCTCTTAAATATTGCACCACTAGTACTATATAAAATGGTTATAAAATGACACAGATATGTAAAGTGACCAACAGTTTAGGGGGTGTTTAGATCCACGGGTGTAAAGTTTTGGCGTGTCACATCGGATATATGAACGCACATTTGAAGTATTATCCTTTTTGTTTGTTTCGAGAAAGATATCGTCCGATTCTCCTTCTATTGATTCTTTTCCGATCGAGATGTATGGATCCATGTGTCTACATACCTAGATTCTGTTCATGGATTAACAAAAATGTGCAAGAGCTCTATTTGCCTCTGTCATTCTATGAGTCGCTTCCTTTTTGCGTATGGCACCCCCACCCCCTTTGGCAGCATCTAATAATTCGGAACTTAATTTGAAAGCCATATTTCGACCCGGACGCTTAGTCTAATAACAAAATAAATTACAGATTCTGCCTGTAAACAGTGAGACGAATTTATTAAGCCTAATTAATCCGTTATTAGTAAATGTTTACTGTAGCACCACATTGTCGAATCTTAGAGCAATTAGGTTTAAAAGTTTCGTCTCGCAAATTAGCTGCAATATGTGTAATTAGTTATTTTTTTAGTCTCCTGCAGGAAGCAGGGATTTGCTCGGTTACTACTGTAGTAAACGAATCGATTTCTGTACTAACCTACTCCCCCCGTGAAAAAAGATCAGGTTCAAACTCAGGATCGGGTTTCTTTAAGGACGGAGTGAGTACGTGTTTTCCAAAAGACTATTGTGATATGACTTGTCACGCATTTATTCCCAGATGCAACCATAGCTAAAATTTTGATTGAGAGAAAATTTTTTACTCATGATAACATGGATAAATCTTCATTTTTAATCTTACGGTATTCTAAATTTATTCTAAATTCTACTACTAGCTTAAAAATTAAAATATCATCTATAATAACCAATCTAATAGCGCGCCCACTCATACAATAATAGCCTGCCCACACAATAGTCAATTGTAGATATATATTACATCATTAATATCTAACCTACTCACCTCGGTGTTACAGCTGGCTATGAATCTGTTCATCTGTTCTCTCCTCCACGTGTCATTTACATCATCTTGTTATACTCGCTTTAAGATTTACACTACATATTTCTTTTCCCACAAATTTGTTATACTCACTTTAAGATTTACACTGCATATTTTTCCCACAAAAGAACTCTGATACCCTCACCAACTACCAGTCAGAACCCGTTTCTATCACAGAACAATCGTAGCGAGGGGAGGGGAAAAAGACGACCCCCAATCGACTTAAGACAGTGGGTGTTCTTGTCGTGCGCTTCACCGTTTCTCTTGTTGGACCCGGAGACCCCACATACCCAGATCTGCAAGCTTCCTCCTTCTCCTTCCTCCTGATCCTTTAGCTTCCTATATACGATTCCACCCTCGAGGGCCATAGCCCAGAGGGACTTGCTTGCCGCAGGTTACTGATCCACCGAAGGAGGGAGGCGCCCGCCCGCCGCCATGGCCGAGGTGACGGTGGTCCGTGCGGAGCGCGAGGAGGAGTCCACCCTGGAGCAGGGTCTCCTCGCCATCCCGGAGGTGAGTTTGATCCGCCCTCTGTTTCTTTGGCGCGCCGGCGGTGAATCAGCGATCATGCTTGTGAATCGTGTTGAGAAATATTTTTTTTGTTCTTTTTTTTTGGGGAGGCGAATCGCTGTTTTCGATTTCAGTGAGGGGTGAGGAATATGTTAGGGTTGTTTGTTTAGGTACACCACCTAAGTCTTCGGCTGCGCGGAAAATTGGAAGGGAGAAATATTTCTCTTTTATGTAAGCAACCTAGTCAATTCTAGCGTTCGATATCGATGCATGTACTCCGTAGTTAACTTTGCTGAACAATCGTCCCTACCTATAGTTTTTTTTTAAAAAAAATAATGTCTATTTTTTCTTTTTTTTTCTTAATTTTTATCTACATAAGTAAGCAAAAAAAATTATGGCTTGTGGATTATTATTCAACTCCTGTACTACAATGTGGGAAAAATGGAATCCTTGTCCTGGAAGGGCTTATGATAATTTTGGCTGCCGCATGCCAACGGAACTACCTAGGAACCAGCATAGTGCTGCAGCAGTGCAGCTGCTTCCTTTGCGACTGAACTCTGAATATTGAAGTCAGTTTAGATTTGTGGTCTCACTGAATCGATACATTATTCAGTCGGCAATATGTTGCTCGTTTAAACTTAAGTGACTCTGTAACGACTGTCAATGCACATTGATTTCTTACTGAGTTAAAAGTTATCTATAGTCATTAAAAGCTGTTCAGTTATTGCCCAACAAAAAATGTTTGATGAGAGGCACTGTAAACATCATTATTCCAGGAATCCAACCAACTTACATACACTGGAGATGGATCTGTCGACTTTTCTGGGAACCGTGTTGTGAAGGAGAGAACTGGTAGATGGAGGGCATGCCCATTTATCTTAGGTAATTTTCTAACACTAATCTACAAGGTGTCAAAGTCTATTATTATGTCTGCATCTGCAATGATATAAAATTAACTACCATAACTGACCATAGGTAATGAGTGCTGCGAGCGGTTGGCCTATTATGGAATCTCCACAAACCTTGTTACGTACTTGACAAAGAAACTGCATGATGGTAATGCTTCTGCTGCTAGCAATGTGACTGCATGGCAGGGAACTTGCTACTTAACTCCCCTTATTGGAGCTATACTGGCTGATGCATACTGGGGAAGATATTGGACTATTGCAACATTCTCCACGATATACTTCATTGTAAGTCATCTTTCTCCTGATATTTTATGGTGTACCATGTATCAGTTCTTTTATGGACTCCTCAAAATGAAAGAAGAAACATTTATTAGCTATGAATGTAGAAATGGTTTGTGAATGTGGTATATATATGCACTCTCAGATTAGTGAGCATGTGATGCATCTTCTCAAACTTAAGATGGCCTGCTGTACTCTTTCCCAATTCTTAAATGAACTGCTAGGAAGGGTAGAGCTGAGTAGATCTGTTTCTTTACTGTCTACTGAATAGGCCTGTAATTCTTGTGTACAAGCTCTCTTCATAGGCTCATAGCTGTCCGTATTTGAACTGCTGAACCGAACTGATTCTATAATTTGACCCGGTTAAATTGTTATATTTACATCATATTTTGATTGTAGGGGATGGCTGTACTGACTCTTTCAGCATCAGTTCCTACATTCATGCCTCCACCTTGCGAAGGGTCCTTTTGCCCACCAGCAAATCCATTGCAGTATACTGTCTTTTTTCTTGGACTTTACCTAATTGTGCTTGGTACTGGTGGTATTAAGCCCTGTGTCTCATCCTTTGGAGCAGATCAATTTGATGATACAGACCCAGTTGAGCGAATCCAGAAGGGATCTTTCTTTAATTGGTTCTATTTCTCAATAAACATTGGTGCTCTCATATCAAGCAGTTTTCTGGTTTGGGTGCAAGACAACATAGGATGGGGAATAGGTTTTGGCATTCCAACAATTTTCATGGGGCTGGCCATCATAAGTTTCTTCTCTGGAACATCACTTTATAGATTCCAAAAGCCAGGCGGCAGTCCTATTACACGAGTATGCCAGGTGGTTGTTGCCTCCTTTCGCAAGTGGAACGTACATGTTCCAGAGGATAGCTCTCTCTTGTATGAGTTGCCTAATGGGGCTTCAGCAATTGAAGGGAGTCGGCAATTGGAGCACACCAATGAACTCAGGTGTGTTTCTCTCTGAGCTAAAATTGCAGCAGCAGACCATAGCTCAGTGCACAATTCCTAGCAGCTCTTTGGCCCTTGAAGAACTAGGAAAATATATTTTCTGAAAGTTATTAGGTGTAGTGTTTCTCTTCTTTTTTTTTTTGATGGTTAACATTTTAGTTTTGATAAATTGCAACTTAAAGATTATAGATACTGGCCTTTTGGTCTAGCGCTTTAGAAAAAACAGCTAAATATTTATGTTTGACTTTTGATATCTGCTCGCTCTCTATTTCCATATTTGCCGAGAAACTAACGACCTAACATATATACTCTCAATGATATTCATTTCAGATGTCTGGACAAAGCTGCTACAAAAACTGATCTTGAAGAGAAAGCAGATAGCTTTACAAACCCATGGCGAATATGCACTGTGACTCAGGTGGAAGAACTGAAGATATTGGTAAGGATGTTCCCTGTCTGGGCAACGACTATTGTGTTTTCTGCTGTCTATGCTCAGATGTCCACCATGTTTGTTGAGCAAGGGATGATGCTTGATACATCAGTAGGTCCATTCAAGATTCCTCCAGCATCTCTTTCTACCTTTGATGTGGTAAGCGTCATTATATGGGTCCCCCTCTATGATAGTATCTTGGTTCCAATAGCTAGGAGGTTCACTGGCAACCCGAGGGGCTTCACAGAGTTACAGAGGATGGGGATTGGTTTGGTAATCTCAATCTTTTCGATGGCGGCAGCTGCAGTTCTTGAGATTAAAAGGTTGGACATTGCAAGGGCTGAACATTTGGTGGATCAAAATGTTCCAGTACCACTGAACATCTGCTGGCAAATTCCTCAATATTTCTTGGTCGGTGCCTCAGAGGTCTTCACATTTGTCGGGTCACTTGAGTTCTTCTATGATCAATCACCGGATGCCATGAGGAGCCTCTGCAGCGCACTGCAGCTTGTCACAACAGCACTTGGGAATTATCTCAGTGCATTCATTTTGACATTGGTTGCGTACTTCACAACAAGAGGAGGAAATCCTGGATGGATTCCTGATAACTTGAATCAAGGTCACCTAGATTATTTCTTCTGGCTTCTTGCTGGGCTCAGTTTTCTGAACTTTGTGGTATATGTCATCTGCGCAAACAAATACAAAAGCAAGAAAGCAGCTTGAGCTAATCAGGAGTTAAAGACTCTGTCGTCATGGAAATCTCACTTCAAAATTCTGTATGTATGTGCACAAAGTACATGTTGAAGCAGCGACCGTAACAAGAGAACTTTAACCATCCTGTACTCTGTATTTGATGCTAATGTAAACTATACATTTTATACTTTTTGTTCTGTAGATATTAATTTATTGAAGCTACTTGTGGAATATAGCTTTGCTTCCAATGCGTCTACTTAATTTGGTATATCTGATTAACTTCTTTTTTGTTGTTAACACGTGCAGTACCCTCCAAACCAAAAGTACTATTTGCATTGCTTGAAACTGAAACAAGCAATTCCTTGCGTCCATCTAGCTGGATGGGAACACTCCTTATATTTCCCGGGGAACCAATTTTGCCTGCATCTGCAACTAATCTTAAACCCGGTCAATGAAAATTAAAAACTGTATCATCTTCAACCTGAACAAAGTTGCGCAACAGCAAGGCTTTAAAGCCTACAAAGTCAATCAATCATAAACGAATCCCATGGCACCGCCCATCTCTCCTGAATTCCCTGCGCATGGCGAGCACGACGACCGGTGGTAGACACCGGAGATCTCTGGGGCAAAGTGCTGCAGGTAAGCAGGTTGAGCTTCTTCTGAGCTGGCGAATTTCACGGTGCAGCAGACGGTAGAAGAGGTGATCTCAGCAAAACACCGTGATTTGATCATCCGATACCATAATTATTGTTTTCGTATTTACTATATATCTATCGATAATTTTTCTTCCAAAAATTTATCAAATATAAATATAGTATGATTACATTGTAATAACTTCAATAATATAATTTGTGTGTAACTTTCACGCGCCGGGTCCATGTCGATGTTCTGAAAATCACCAACTAGCTCACTCGAAAACATGTGGTGCTCTGTTCTAAACCGGCCAAGGCGTTGTTGCTGACGACGTGAAGGCAGCATGGGAGCACGACGTCGGATCGATCAACGGAGCGGACCGCGGCGCAAACGTGGTTGATCAGCCTGCAGCCCGAATTGTATTCGCATTAAATCTAGAGAACTAAAACTAAGTAATCTCTACCCAGCTAAATAAATCATTGCTCAACCGATTACTAACAGCAGCATAATAATTAAACTAACCGATCTTTAGCTCCATGAAGCTAAATTATGTACACACATGGGCTTAGCACACGATGATTGGTTCGTTGTAGTCCACGACATGCGTGGTATGTACATACACGTACGAGCTTGACACCATCCGCATCTGCGCTAGTACCATGTATGCTATTTGGTTATGTTTGGGCTTAAAAAAAGGGGCTGAGTGTAGCTCAACTAGTTAGATTCCTTACGATGAAACCAGTTTACCCGGATTAAGTTCTACATTTGACACAGATCCACAGTGACTTCGTAAATCTCGAGATACAGTGGCTTAGTCTTTCAAAAATGCTCATAAACGTAAAATGTGCATATTCATATTTATAAGGATTAGTGTACACGTATTGTAAACGCCCGTGTTTATACTTTGTTTCTAAAAAGAAAAAAAGGGAGGGAGGGGGGTGTTGTTGCAAAATGGTGCACCATCGAAGAGCCAGCATCAAAAATTCTGTGCGAGGGTCGCACGTCGCCGAGTCGCGACCGGCCGTGTCGTCTTCCCGCGCGTATCAACTAACAACCACCTCGCCGCTTCCCGCGTGCGTGCATTTCGCGCCAGTTTGTCGCGGCAAACTCGGCGCATCGCGATGTATATATGCTAGTAGTAGCATCGTTGAACCAGCTAGCTCCGAATCCTTCAACGTGCGAGGAGCGGCTCAGCTAAGTTAGCTGAATTATTCGTTCTTGCTGTCTATCTGCGTCGCACGATGTGGTGTTGCAGCGGCGCCGAGGAGGAGCTCCACGGCGCGCCGGCCGCCAACCCGGCGGCGCCGCCACCGCGAGCACCAGGTTCGAATCGTGCAGTCCTAGCTGATTAATTTGTCCGTGATGTTCTCGCCGCCGGCCGGCGCGATGACGTACACTGTGGTTGTTGATGCGTGGCGTGCGTGGAAATGCAGGGCCGCCGAGAGGGCCGAACGCGCCGAGAGCCGGCGGCGCGCCGGCGAAGGTGCTGCCGATCGACGTCCCGGCCGTGGCGCTGGCGGAGCTCAACCGTCTCACCGGCAACTTCGGCGACAGGTCGCTGGTCGGGGAGGGCTCCTACGGCCGCGTGTACCGCGCCACGCTGAGAACCGGCGAGGCCGCCGCCGTCAAGATGTTCGACAACAACGGCGGCTCCGGCCAGTCAGAAGCCGACTTCTGCGCGCAGGTAAACGAGAAAACCGCACATTCGGTTCAAATTCAGCAAGAAAAAAAAATGTTCAAATGCTACTCCAAGAGTATTCATCAGCGCCAAAAACTAATTCGCGTACGTACGTGTTTGTTCTTGCCTCTCGATCGATCGATCGGTCACGACACGACACGCACTGCACGCAGCTGTCCGTGGTGTCCAGGCTCAAGTGCGACCACTTCACCCAGCTGCTGGGCTACTGCCTGGAGCTCAACAACCGCATCGTGCTCTACGAGTTCTCCACCAAAGGCTCCCTCTACGACATCCTCCACGGTACAAAATATTACTAGTAGTACTCATCACAACATATGCTGTGCATCAACGACGACCACTCACGTGTGTCATTGCACCAATTGTTCAACAATAACCAATTGTTTGAAACGCATGAATTTTAGAGAAATACTATATTACGGTATCGCCTGATACCTGAATATCAACGGTAGGTATCAGGTGATATATCAGAGTTATCATCTTGTCCGAACAAAATATCGTCACGTAGCATTTTCCGAATTTTATGGTATTTTGCATCTCATTGTGGGGTTTTCATGATTTTTATTATTGCAGGGAAGAAGGGGGTGAAGGGGGCGGAGCCCGGACCGGTGTTGACGTGGAGCCAGCGAGCCCGGATCGCGTACGGCGCGGCGAGGGGGCTGGAGTACCTCCACGAGCGCGCGCAGCCGCCGATCGTCCACCGCGACATCCGCTCCAGCAACGTGCTCGTCTTCGACGGCCACGACGCCAAGATCGGCGACTTCAACCTCACCAACCAGTCGCCGGACTCCGCCGCGCGCCTCCACTCCACCAAGGTGCTCGGCACCTTCGGCTACCACGCGCCAGAGTAAGCTAGCTCACGAATCCACGACGATGATGAACTCAGACGATTGAAAATTTGAAATCAGTGGCAAATCGTATAACTGTGATAGAATTGGTGGTGTATATAACATATTTGTTCTCAATATATTTGATGGTCTAGACCAAACACAAATAGTAATCTCTCTTTTTTTAACGGACCGGGATTTAGAGTGTATCAATTTCATTGAATATAGCAGGAGAAACACAAATAGTAATCGATTGCAATATTGCAGTTTGATCTTGATATATTTCTCTTTTGAATAACTTATAGTATAACAACTTAACTAAACTACATATACTGCACTGTATGTATGTCAGGTATGCAATGACGGGACAGTTGACGCAAAAGAGCGATGTTTACAGTTTTGGCGTCGTTCTTCTCGAGCTTTTGACTGGGAGGAAGCCTGTGGATCACACCATGCCCAAGGGGCAGCAGAGCTTGGTTACCTGGGTAAGGTTCCCCATTTCGAGCCTTGAAATCAGATACAGTTCTAATTGTTCGCTGAACTGATTCTTACTAAGACGTGTCAAAAAATAAAATAAAATCTCTAGGCCACTCCAAGGTTAAGCGAGGACAAGGTTAAGCAGTGTGTGGATCCCAAGCTGAACGACGAGTACCCACCAAAGGCAGTGGCCAAGGTAGTTATCTGAATTCTGAACTGTTTTTTTCTTCAGATCAGCAAGTCGTTTGTGTCAGGATCGGCTTAGCAAACTTGCTGTGTATAATCTGGTATATTTTCTGAACGAATCAAAATGTTCATGTGTCCCAGCTCGCGGCGGTGGCGGCGCTGTGCGTCCAGTACGAGGCTGATTTCAGGCCCAACATGACGATCGTCGTCAAGGCTCTGCAGCCTCTCATCAGTGCTCGTCCAGGAGATCATTAGCTTGATTCAGAGATGTTGATGTCTTCTCCCTTTTTGTTTTCAGTGTTTTAATTCGTCGCTAATTTAGTGATGATAATTTAATCATTCATTATTCGATGCATTATTAGCTACGTTCAGTACTTCGTCATGCATTCTTGTCTCCCCTCATTTTTCATCGAAACCATGTAACTAGAGTGTTCTATGGTCTACTTGGCCTACACTATATGTTATGTAAGAGAACATACATACGAGTGACTAGTGCCAAATGTAAAAATCATGAATAATTTTCTTTCAGAAAAGAAAATTACGAACAATGCTCGCTCCGTTTTTAAATATATTTTGTTTGAAACAGCGTGTGACAAATAAACTTTAAGTAAACTAGCATGGTGACCCGCGCAGATTGTGCGGCTAGCATCATTATATTTTCTCTCATATAATAGCATATATATTTTCTCATTATATAATTTTAAATTTTGTAATAACTTTACAAAACTACTAATGTGTAATATTCATATTATATTTCATATACGTGTTAGTTATTAATTATTTTTAATATCAAATTTTAGTTATTTGTAAATTATATATATTCCTATATGGACTCTAGAGTCGTCTTTTAATATATATTTTTAATTCCGAATTTTCTATAAATTGTATTTCCATATAGACTCTTTGATCTTCTTCCAATACTATTTATTTTTATTTCTGAATTTTTATTATTTCTAATTGTATTTCTATGTGGACTCTAAACCCATCTTTCAATATTCTTTAATTTTTAATTTCAAATTTCAGTTACTTCTTAAATTGTATTCCTATATTGACTTTAAACTCTTCTTCCCATGTTTTTCTTAATTTTGAATTTTAATTATTTTTAAATTGTATTTTTATACGGACTCTAAAGTCTACTTTTAATTTTATTATGTTTATTCCAAATTTTAGTTAGTTCTAAATTCCTATATGGACTCTATACTCTACTTCTAATATTTCTTAATTTTTATTTAATTCCAAATTTTTAAATTTTTTTTCTTAATTATATTTCTATATAGACTCTATACTCTACTTCTAATATTCCTTATTTTTAATTCCAAATTTCTATTATTTCCTAATTGTATTTCTATATGGACTCAATACTCTACTTCTAATATTCCTTATTTTTAATTCTGAATTTCAGTTATTTCCTAATTGTATTTCTATATGGACTCTATACTCTACTTCTAATATTCCTTATTTTTAATTCTGAATTTAAGGTATTACCTAATTGTATTTCTATATGGACTCTATACTCTACTTCTAATATTCCTTATTTTTAATTTCGAATTTCAGTTATTTCCTAATTGTATTTCTATATGAACTCTAGTCTCCTCTTCTAATATTTCTTATTTTTTAATTCCGAATTTCAGTTATTTCCTAATTGTATTTCTATATGGGCTCTAGTCTCCTCTTCTAATATTCCTTATTTTTTAATTCCGAATTTTAATTATTTCTAAATTGTATTTCTATATGGACTCTAGTCTCCTCTTCTAATATTTCTTATTTTTTAATTCCGAATTTTAGCTATTTCTAAATTGTATTTCTATATGGACCCTATACTTTACATCTAATATTCCTTATTTTTAATTCCGAATTTCAGTTATTTCCTAATTGTATTTCTATATGGACTCTAGTATCCTCTTCTAATATTCCTTATTTTTTAATTCCGAATTTCAACTATTTCTAAATTGTATTTCTATATGGACTCTAGTCTCCTCTTCTAATATTCCTTATTTTTTAATTCCGAATTTCAGCTATTTCTAAACTGTATTTCTATATGAACTCTGTTTTTTCTTTTTCTCCAATTAATGTGAGAATTTCTAGGCCATGAGAGCGAACATGGAGGCTCTTTTTTCTATTCCTTTAATAATATAATAGATTTCACGAAGTATTAGGTTTTGAGTTATGGCTGTCACAAAACCTTGGGTTTTGGGGTTTGCTTCAATAAAAGTCTAAGGCAACATGTTACTCTATCATACTGACTTGTGGGCCCCCTTTGTTAGCCATTGCCTCTTCTCTCCCTTCTTTTATCAACAATGGCCAAGCCTACTCGAAGTTGAGTTATAAACTAGCAAATCAGGGATCTAGACCCTGTTTGGATGGGCCTAAAAACTTTTAGTTCACGTCACATCGGATGTTTGGACACTAATTAAAAGTATTAAACGTAGACTATTAACAAAACCCATTACATAACCCTAGACTAATTCGCGAGGCGAATCTATTAAGCCTAATTAATCCATAATTAGCCTATGTGATGCTACAGTAAATATGTGCTAATTATAGATTAATTAGGCTTAAAAAATTTGTCACGCGAATTAGCTCTCATTTATGTAATTAGTTCGGTAGGTAGTCTATATTTAATACTCTAAATTAGTGTCAAACATCCGATGTGACAGTTAAGTCCCTAATCCAAACACCCCCTAGTATGTTGCACTATTCATCTTTGCTGAGTTTTAGATTTCATAGTTACTAATGCTCAGAGTGTCGGTGAGAGCCTATTTGGTAAATGTTCCAGCTCCACCTTTCCTGGAGCTGGAGCTCAGCCAAACAGTTTCAGCTCCACCTAAAATGGGAGCGGAGTTAGGTGGAGCGCCCACACAAAATGAACTAGAACGGTAGAGCTGTGTTTATGCTGCTTCACAACTCCACTCTAAACCCAACCCCTAAAGGTAAATTTAAAAGTTGGAGTTCTACCAAACAGGCCCTGGGTACGCCTATGCAACTCTGAGCTTTCGACTCCACCAGCACCCACAGGGTCATCTGCATTAGGCATTGCTGTTGGATTTACCCTCACCTGCCATTGGATCATTCGCACCAAGCTCTACCACTAGATTCATCCTAGCATAGCATCTTAGTGCATAGCCGAAGGGATGATGATAGTGGCATCCATGACCTCTAGATATTACCTCATCCACTACCATTTTCCATCTTAGTGAAATGCCTTGGTGATGCGGTCAGCGGGTTGCCTTCAAGAAACTCCTTGTACGACTCGAGAAGATTGGCTTGCTCTGTCTTCATGTATTCGATACTCAATAGGTGATACTTGATACCCTCTCCCTTTCGTAAAGGTTAATTTATACTCTAGAATTATCCCGTATACAGGAAGAACTCGAGGACTCATTTTGGATATTATCTCAAACAATTTTAGTCTGTTTCAAGTCGGACTGTGGTCATATTTGGGAAAGTTCAAGATTCTGATAAATAACTAGTTGATATTTAGCTTCCAAGAATCTGAAAAGGCTATAAACATCCAGGTTTTAGCTTTTAGTTTATTTTTCTCGATTATATATCTTCAACTTATTAGAAAGCTCGATTGTTTGGGATGGCTTTGATTCTGATAAAAAACTGCAGCTGCCAAAATATCTTCTAAACAAGCCGTATCTTTTCTTACCTAATAGAACACTAATTCCTTATCTTCTCACGACTGTATCCTAAAATCTATATTTTAATAGAATTTGCTATACGGTATTTCTCGCTAAGATATGTTCATATATGTGGGGGTATGGACACTTTCATTGCCAAGAGGAGCAAGCAAGGGTTTGCTCTGCTGCCTTCTAGAACCTCGATCCGTCATTGCATCCCCATTTTTTAGCTCACTTCATCGTCGTGTCCCTACCCATTAAGAGTCCACTCCTCCTTACCAAGTCACCAGACTAAGAAATAGGAAGAAAAGGCATGTGAGATTAACACACGGAGTTCACCTGTCAAGTGACCAAAAATTAATGGAATTATGTTTTTGTGATACTAGATTACTAATTGCTTAAAAAATGCATTATTTATTGAAACATCCATAAATCCTAGTGTTCTGTGATACTCATGCTATCTGGGGATTTTTTTTACAAAAGTTATTTAAAAAATATATCATAATAAAAGAGTAGTTTCAATTGTACTCCCTCCATCCACAAAAGTTACACCTATTTCACATTTGAGTTTTTCCAAATAAGTTGTTTTTATTTATAGTCTTTATGCATTCAAAACTTAAATGAAAAGATAAATTAAATGTTTTGTTAGAACCCAAGAAGTCATCTAAATACTCATTGGTTGCATGTTTGTATTCACTCCTTGATTTTGTAACATCCAAGGTAAATTAATTTTTTCTTGGTTTTGGTGTT
The DNA here is from genome assembly GCA_000338895.3 of Oryza meridionalis. Taxonomy (NCBI): domain Eukaryota; kingdom Viridiplantae; phylum Streptophyta; class Magnoliopsida; order Poales; family Poaceae; genus Oryza; species Oryza meridionalis. The sequence continues at coordinate 33,398,201 of CM002526.2, read as the reverse complement.
AAAAATAATTCGTGTAACTTTTATGGATGGAGGGAGTATTTATTTATTTTTACTTAGATTCATATGACCTTCCTCTCAGAATTCCCACAGGAGCTAGGATCAGATCACGCGATGAATTGTGCCTGATCCCAGTCTTCAAAAGCGGAAAAAGAAACAAAAAGAAAAGGAAAGAGAAAAGCCAAACCCCGTTGCGAGCCGAAAGCATCCGAGAGCCCCAGACGCGGGGGCATGGGCGTTCACGTGCGGGTCACATGGCCATGTCCGCAAGTGGAAAGCCCCAAATACCAAACCCCTAGGAGGGCCACGGGTGCACTGTCACCCAAAAGTAGTAAGAAATTCTTTTGCAGTTAACGAAAAGGAGAGAAGTCGAAAAAGAACCAAAGCCCAAAGAGCAAGTGCAACTCCAACTCTTGGCCACTGCTCCCTCGCTCTACTAATTAAACCCCAATTAGACGATGGTGATAATGATGGCACTAACGCTAATCTCGATCTATAATCTAGTAATCTCTACTAACCCCGAGCTGTTCGTCCAATAGAGTATCATGGCCACTGGTGTACGGCTGCGTACTATTACTAAATTTGTAAGTTTGTTGAGAGTTTTTCTATGCGTTCTTCTGTCCCAATCAGCTTACGGATTGTGCTTAAAGAAGGGAGGAGTACTAGTTTACTACGCAGGCTATTGGGTTAAGCAGGACAGGTTAAATAGTTTTGCTAAGTCACTTTTTTCTATTACGTGATTACATTTTTTTTAGGAACTATTAAGTGATTACTAGGACTGAGTTCGGTAGACCCGTTGAGTTAGCTAGGATTTTGGACGGCATGCGAAACGAAAAAAAGATACTAGTGCATAATTGATCGATTATTATTATAAACTTGAAAAATAAATATATTTATTTTTTAAAAAATCACACGAAATACGCTATTTAATTGTTCAGGAAACGTAATAAAAAAAAGAAAGACACCGTTTACCGAACTCAGCCTAACTCTCTCTGGTATGTATGTTTCATATCTCTTTCTCATTAACTTTTCTATTTATGTGTGGAAGTTACACTACAAATTTTCCAAGGATTTTAAGTACATAAACAAGTACTGAAGTTTCGTAAGATTTATAAATCAGGCTATAAATATATAAAATTTATAATACACTACATATAATTCATAGTGTAAATATATACAGAAATTTTGGTGTCCGTTAGTAAAAACACGGTCATAAATATAACGGCCAATTTATTTGGTCTTATTGTTAAAAAAATCCACGAAGTAAAAAAAATCATCTTATTGATACATTTATTCTCATGTAATATGGTACTCCCTTTATCCCATAATATAAGGAGCGGTGAAAGTTGACACGATCTTCAAAACTAATCTTTGACTTATAATTTATCACATACTATAAGGTTTATAGTAACAAAATTATAACCATATGAAAGTAAGCTAAAATCTCAATTTAACGATATAATTTTTAACAAATAAAATTCATTTCATATTATACTAAGTGTTGATCAAATATTTTAAATGTTGAATCTTGAAATATGTGCGCGCCTTATATTATCGGAGGAGGGGAGTATTTTCTAAATTTTATTTTTCTTAATACAAACTAATTATAATTAGTATATTTTGAGATTGACCACGCCATCTACTACTTAAAAAAGTAATTAGGCATAGGTGAATAGATCTCACTACAAGAAACTCAATCAGCTGATCTACATTTATTTTACATATTTTCTAAATTTTCTTAGTATAATATATCCCTAAGGTTAATTATTGGTGGTAACAAATTTCGGTAGTATCTGGTATGTTGAAGGTTGGCGTCGAGGTAAATCCGCGACACCTCACCTCCCCACGGCGCCCCCATCCGCGCCGGCCGGTGATCGGGGTGATGGGGGAAGGATGGGCCCGGTGCGTGCGTGCGATGCGACGCGACGCGAGCCCCGGCCAGCACAGCTGACTAGCTGAGCCCCCACACCATCACAGGCTAGGCTATTATTTATTCAACTCGCCACTGCCACCCGAGTGCGGCTGCTTTGGCTTGTCTCGTCCCGTCTCCCGTCTCGTCTGCCTCCTCCTCCTCTCCCTCCACAGTCCACAGCTCCGCCACTACTGGAGCTCAGCTGAGCTGAGCCGAGCCGAGCAGGTACCCGGTCGATCCCTCCTCCTCCTCCCCTTTCCCATCTCTGCTGCTCTTCGATTGTAGTATGGTTGGATGCTGCCTTAGCTTAGCATCATCTTCTGCTGCTGCTGCTTGTTCGTTTCTTGGAGAGGACAGTGCGGTGTTCTCTTTCTCTGATGATTTTTTTTTTTTTTTTGGGGGGGGGGGGGACAAGAGATGTGGTGAGAGATGTTTGGGAGTTGGGGACTGGAGGGTGTTCTTTGTTTAGTTCGTATTTTTTGTGATCAGGGCTTAGCATCTTTGAGCTTAAACAAAAAAACTTGAACTTGTATGCGAGTGTGATGAACTGATGATTGATGATTCAGAAATCCCCTTTCCTGGGGTTTGTGATGGATGGCTAGCAAAGAGGATAAAATTCGGTGCTTGTCTCTGTTGAGATGGGGGTTTTTTAGGATTTGTTTAGTGGTGGATTTCTTGGACTTTGGGTGCCACTGGGTGGTTCTTGGTAGAGGGAGTACTGCTTCAGTGCTTCTATCCATGTGCCACGTCAGTGTCACCCACTGACTCACCCCCCAAGCCTTGGTACAGGAAGAGGATAGGAACAAAGATGAGGGGTAGTGGAAAGCAGCAGGAACAACTTGCTGATCCTGGAGGAGTGTGCTGTTGCAGAAATATTGAGAAGATTTAATCTGGCTTTGCTTAGTTGTTGTTTTTCATTGTCAGAAAAGCCATAACTCAAAATCCCCATATGTTGGGAGAAAGAGAAAACAAAATGATGAGATCAATTGAAAATGTTGCTACATAAGAGCCTACTATTGGAGGAGTGAGGAGTCCAAACAATCTTGCTCGTCCTGTTAAGGGTTTTTGCTCCAAACTTGGACTTGCAAACAAGTTAAGCCACAAGTTTTTTTTTTTTTTTGCCACTGTTGTATACACAGCAAAGACTTATAAAACCTGTTTCAGTAATATAATAAGCGCCTTCAGGTTTTTTTTAGATAAGCGACTCTTTTATGCTTTTTATAAAACCTTCCATAATGATAAAAATGCACTTGATGCTGATCATTCGTGTTAGTCCATCATACTAATTTCATGGACATGCTAAGTTAAGCTGTTTAGAGTAAGTTCATCTTCTGTGATGTCTGTGAACTTCCAAATTCAGCTAAGATATTTCACCTTTTTATTAGTAATTACAACTGAATATGGTTTGTAGTTTCTTTTTGGTAAAAAATATAGTTCCATGAGATTTTTATAATGGGAAATCCGGATATTTGCATCAGCAGATATTACAACCCACCATTACAAAATTTGCAGCACGTCTGGCTGAAAGTAACAAACACCAAGATGACAAGAAAACCATACGAAAACACCGACATAAGGACAAATTAAAAGAATCAGGAAGCAATCATATTTCTAAATCTCCATCCACGGCGAAGATTTGCATGATCATTATCTCAAAAGCCTGGCATGCAAACTGGATATTGTCCCTGTCCTCACACTTTTGCAACTGGTCCTAGAACTGATCCCAGTATGTGGCCCTGTATAGTACCTTCATATGAGATTTAGTTGGGGTTTTGGTCCATGAGACTAGTGAAAGTGCAGCCTCCGCGAGTCCAAGGTACCTTTGACGGCTTATTTCAATTATTATTTAAAATGAAACCCTTTCAAAATTATATTACTTTGGAGATTTTTTTCTCTAACAGATCTATTGTTGCTGTTTTTACAGCGCCAATCTAAATAGTTTTATGTATAGTGGTGAAAGACTCGAAGTTGTATTAGATTACCATTTACCATGCCCATGTCAGACTGGCATACATGTGTTAACAGAGGGAATATTAGGCTGAAAAAGAGAAAATCTAAACATCAAAGTAGCAGAATTTCCAAGCAATTATGCAGTTAGATACTGATAACATGTTTGTATCGAAACTAATATGCAACAGTGTTTCTTATGAAATAGCTCTAATATATATCCTATTAATCTCCCACACTATAATCTAGATCCACCACAATAAGTATAATGGATATGTTTTATCATTCCTCCAATTAACATAGTAATTTATAGAATGTGGAAGCTTTCCTTTTATACTGTTTTTAGAATGTAAACTAGATTTCCTGCATTTCATGCCTTTGAAAATCTTAAAGACTGGCCATATAATGCCAATGAAAATCAGATGAGTGACAAATACAAAGTAGAGAATATCTTATCACAGATTAGTAAAGGAAGTTCCTCGGAAAGGTTTTGGCTTTACAGGAGATGTCATGCTTATTTGCTAACACAAGTGCCTGCAGTTGTATTTGGAGAAACTTTGGTCCTCTAATGCTCTAAGATTTGTTGACCGTTCTTCAATAACATCTTTAACATTGCATTATTTTACTTCGTCAACCATTCTTACTTCCTCCATCGAGTTCTAGCAGGGTAACTTTTTATATTTCTCAAGCTCTTGAAAGACAAAAACATTTCTCTTTTCTGAACTGCTCAGGCAACAAGGAAGTCTAATCATGTGGTTTTAGGCATTGATCAAAGTTGATAGTCCACATTTATCCACTAGATCGAGGCATCTATTAATATTAGTGGATTGCTATATTTTTCTGTTTTACTGATTGATGTTTTCCACTTATATTATCTTGTTCAGCAGGAATGGTATACAGCAGATAAGACTCTTGAGTGATTCAGGTAATTGAGGCAGAAGATGTCTTCTTCAAGACCTACTCAATGTTCCAGTTCATCCAGCAGGACCCGCCAAAGCTCCCGGGCAAGGATATTAGCACAAACAACTCTTGATGCTGAACTCAATGCTGAATATGAAGAATCTGGCGACTCCTTTGATTACTCCAAATTGGTTGAAGCACAGAGAACTACTGGACCTGAGCAGCAAGCTCGTTCTGAGAAGGTCATAGCTTACTTGCATCACATTCAGAGAGCAAAGCTAATCCAACCATTTGGTTGCTTGTTGGCCCTTGATGAGAAGACCTTCAATGTTATAGCGCTCAGCGAGAATGCACCAGAGATGCTTACAACTGTCAGCCATGCAGTGCCAAGTGTTGATGATCCCCCAAAGCTACGCATTGGCACCAATGTACGGTCTCTTTTCACTGACCCAGGTACCACAGCACTGCAGAAGGCACTGGGATTTGCTGATGTTTCCTTGCTGAACCCTATCCTAGTTCAATGCAAGACCTCAGGCAAGCCTTTCTATGCCATTGTTCATCGGGCAACTGGTTGTTTGGTGGTAGACTTTGAGCCTGTGAAACCTACAGAATTTCCAGCAACTGCCGCTGGGGCTTTGCAATCTTACAAACTTGCTGCCAAGGCAATCTCTAAGATCCAGTCACTGCCAGGTGGAAGCATGGAGGTGCTATGTAATACGGTTGTCAAGGAACTCTTTGACCTCACAGGATATGATAGAGTTATGGCTTACAAGTTCCATGAAGATGACCATGGCGAAGTCTTTGCTGAGATCACAAAGCCTGGTCTTGAACCTTATCTTGGCCTGCATTATCCAGCTACTGATATCCCTCAGGCAGCGAGGTTTCTTTTCATGAAGAACAAAGTCCGGATGATTTGTGATTGCCGTGCAAGATCTATCAAGATTATCGAAGATGAGTCGCTCCACTTGGATATTAGCTTATGTGGTTCAACACTGAGGGCACCACACAGTTGTCATCTTCAGTATATGGAGAACATGAACTCGATTGCATCCCTTGTCATGGCTGTTGTGGTTAATGAGAATGAGGATGATGATGAAGTTGGGGCTGATCAACCTGCACAACAGCAGAAGAGGAAGAAACTATGGGGACTCCTTGTTTGCCACCATGAGAGCCCCAGATATGTTCCTTTCCCATTGCGGTATGCCTGTGAGTTCTTAGCACAAGTGTTTGCTGTCCATGTTAACAAGGAGTTTGAATTAGAGAGGCAAGTACGCGAGAAAAGCATACTGAGGATGCAAACGATGCTCTCTGACATGCTTCTCAGGGAATCCTCTCCTCTGAGTATAGTATCAGGGACTCCCAACATCATGGACCTTGTGAAATGTGATGGTGCTGCTCTTTTGTATGGGGGAAAAGTGTGGCGGCTACAGAATGCTCCAACTGAGTCTCAGATACGTGATATTGCCTTCTGGCTGTCAGATGTCCACAGGGATTCCACTGGCCTGAGTACTGATAGCCTACATGATGCTGGATATCCAGGAGCTGCTGCTCTTGGTGATATGATTTGTGGAATGGCAGTAGCTAAAATAAATTCCAAGGATATCCTGTTCTGGTTCAGGTCACATACAGCTGCTGAAATCAGATGGGGAGGTGCAAAACATGATCCATCAGACAAGGATGACAGCAGAAGGATGCACCCTAGGCTGTCCTTCAAGGCATTCCTTGAGGTTGTCAAGATGAAGAGCTTGCCTTGGAATGACTATGAGATGGATGCTATTCACTCATTACAACTTATACTTAGAGGGACACTGAATGATGACATCAAGCCAACAAGGGCCTCTAGTTTAGATAATCAGGTTGGTGATCTCAAGCTTGATGGGCTTGCTGAATTGCAGGCAGTTACAAGTGAAATGGTTCGTCTCATGGAAACAGCAACTGTCCCAATCTTGGCTGTAGATAGCAATGGATTGGTCAATGGATGGAATCAGAAGGTTGCTGAGTTGACAGGGTTGAGAGTAGATGAGGCTATTGGAAGACACATACTTACCGTTGTAGAGGAATCTTCTGTACCAGTTGTCCAGAGGATGCTGTATTTAGCTTTGCAAGGTGGGTAAATTAGCTATAGTGGTTTTTGTCTATTCCCCCAGTATTTTTCAAGTTTCTGCTTATTTGGCAATTCGATTTATCAAAAAAACTTTGGGGTTGCTTTCTAATGTTCAATGCCTAGCTTGTTATATGCTACATTTGATTGTCATGCTCATAGTTGACATTCAGCTGCGTTGTGGGTTGATTGATTTCTAAACATTTCTTTGATTGATCAGGCAAAGAAGAGAAGGAAGTGAAATTTGAGGTGAAAACTCATGGCTCCAAGAGAGATGATGGCCCTGTTATCTTGGTTGTGAATGCCTGTGCCAGCCGGGACCTTCACGACCATGTTGTTGGTGTGTGCTTTGTTGCACAAGATATGACTGTTCATAAGTTGGTCATGGACAAATTTACTCGGGTTGAGGGAGACTACAAGGCAATTATTCACAATCCAAGCCCGCTCATTCCTCCCATATTTGGTGCTGACGAATTTGGATGGTGCTCTGAGTGGAATGCTGCCATGACGAAATTGACCGGGTGGCATAGAGATGAGGTGATCAATAAGATGCTTCTTGGTGAGGTGTTTGATAGCACCAACGCCTCCTGTCTTGTGAAGAATAAAGATGCATTTGTAAGTCTCTGCATTCTTATCAACAGTGCATTAGCTGGTGATGAAACAGAAAAGGCTCCATTCAGCTTCTTCGACCGGAACGGGAAGTATATCGAGTGCCTTCTTTCTGTTAACAGAAAAGTAAATGCAGATGGTGTCATCACTGGAGTATTTTGTTTCATTCAAGTTCCTAGTCATGAGCTGCAACATGCACTACATGTGCAGCAAGCCTCACAGCAGAATGCACTAACAAAGTTGAAGGCTTACTCCTACATGAGACATGCAATCAACAACCCTCTCTCAGGTATGCTTTACTCTAGGCAAGCACTGAAGAACACAGGTCTGAATGAAGAGCAGATGAAGGAGGTCAATGTTGCAGATAGTTGTCACCGCCAGCTGAATAAAATACTTTCTGACTTGGATCAAGATAGCGTCATGAACAAGTACTTTTCTTACCAAGTATTCTAAGTTACTCTCTTAGGCTCTTGTATTTACTTTCAGCTACCTTTGTTCTTCATCAATTGTCAGACCTAACAGGTCGATGATGTTGCTCTTATAGTCTTATGTGTTTGTATTATCTTCAAGTGGTCAATTTTGCTCTCTCAAATTGAAAGAATTTGTTGCACCAAGTCCCAGTGGTTTTTTACTCATTACTCAGTACAAACCTTATATTTATATTATTAGTTATTATCTTCAAACTAATTTCCTGCTGCTGTGTTCACAGGTCTAGTTGCTTGGATTTGGAGATGGTTGAGTTTGTATTGCAAGATGTGTTTGTAGCTGCTGTAAGTCAAGTACTCATAACTTGCCAGGGAAAAGGGATTAGAGTCTCTTGCAACCTACCGGAGAGATATATGAAGCAAACAGTCTACGGGGATGGTGTTCGACTACAGCAGATTCTCTCTGACTTCCTATTCGTCTCAGTGAAGTTCTCTCCTGTTGGGGGTTCTGTTGAGATCTCTTGTAGCCTGACCAAGAACAGCATTGGGGAAAACCTTCATCTCATAGACCTAGAACTTAGGTATGTTAGTCATGACATTTGCACGCTTACTCTTCTTTCTGTTAAGACAGTCTTGAAGTATAAAATGATGTGTTTTAATTCTTGTGGATCAATGTTTTTCAGGATCAAGCACCAGGGCAAAGGAGTCCCAGCAGATCTGCTGTCACAAATGTACGAGGATGACAATAAGGAGCAGTCGGATGAAGGCATGAGTCTTGCGGTTTCTAGAAACCTGCTGAGGCTCATGAATGGCGATGTCCGACATATGAGGGAAGCTGGCATGTCAACCTTCATCCTCAGCGTCGAACTTGCTTCTGCTCCAGCAAAATAATCATGAAATGGTATGTGAAATTACTTAATTGACTGTTTAGGCTGCTCAGTTTGTTTTGCTTGAGTCCACCGCTGAAACTGCGTCTTTTCCTGACTCGTGCTCTATTTAAGCGGCTACAAGAGTGCCTATAAAACCACCATGTCCTGTAGGCTTCGCTTCTTCCATTCTGATGTTTTTTTAGCTACAAACATATTTTTCTACCATTTCTGAAATACATTGGCTTATGACATCCTCTTAATCTGTACACTTTGTCACTTGGTACAGATGACTAGCAAATATGATTTATCTAAATTGCTGTCCATTTTAGAGATAAAACTACAAACAATTGATTTCAAATATTTATTTCTCTTGCGAACAACTTCCACTTTTTCAAAGTACCAGTGTGATACTTTTGCTAAAGAGTTGTGTTTTCTGCAGTTCGTTCGTATAGCCACGACGGTGGCTTGTGCTTAGGATTGGACGTACTTGCAGACTGAAGATTCACTGGCTGCAGATAAATGGTTGACTTACAGATAAATGGCCGTATGGCACATTTGGTTATGTACTGTCGTCTTCTTCACCATGCTAATGCCAGTATGTAATCTTCTAAGTTTAAGTTGCAAATGCGTGCTGTTGCTCGCCTGAACTTATTAAGATTGGAAGGAAAAACACCAATCTGTAATATGCTGTAACTTGATGCTGAGAGCATTCAAGTTACTACTACATGAATAAAGTATGGTTTGACTTTACTCACTATTTCGAAAATAGAGTCTGATAAAGCTTTTCTTACAGCCCCTGTTCTTAATTAAGGTACGGATTTTACATCGGTTTTTGACTTTTCGTTAGTACGCTTTTTTTAATTGCTAAACATCGTGTTTAGAAGTTGCTTTAAAATATCATATAAATATTAAAATAATTAAATTTTTATTAATCATGCGCTAATCTTCAGTGAACTCAACTGGGGCCTTTAGAGGCCAAGTGCAACTAGGAAGTCAAAGCAGAATAGCAGATGTACCCGAAAATGAAATTTGGTGTCCCTCTTTTCTGCACTTGCTGTACGCACTGGTTGTCTGGTTGTACGGGTGAATGCTCATGAGCCAGCCCAGCCACCTCCATTGGCAGGCACCACTGGAACAACACTCACTCAGCTGCCTCCCTACTCCAGCCTGGATCTGGATGTGCTTGTAGTCCAGCCTTTTTTTTTTTTCCCTGGATGATCCCTCTGTTTCTCTTTGCTGTCAAACTGCTGGATCTGTGCAGAGAAATTAGGTAGGGAACAGATGAAATAGATAGATGATCAGGACAGATGAATCCCTGCAGAATTGAACAGCCAAGGGGATGCGACTGCGACGCGAGGCAAAAGTGTCTCACTCGAAACGGTAATTAACAATCCCGGAGCCGGAAGGCGACGTGCGCCGCGGGCGGTAGGGGTAGGGCCGGCGATCGCCGTCGGTCTGGCCACGTACATGGGGCGCCGGGCCGGGCGAGGAGGCAGGGCAGGAGCCAGGAGGGAAGGAGGGGATATGGGAAAAGGAAAAGGCAGAGGCGGCGCGCCCGATGCTCCTTGGGCAAACCGCACCACCCCCTCTCTCCTCTCGCCATGCGCGCCACTCCCCTTTCGTTTTGGGCCCGAGGAGGGCCAGGGCTTTTCTTAGCCCGCGCCTGTTCATGCAGGAGTGCCAGGCGGCCCGGCCCGGTAATGCAGTACTCACGGATGATCGAGTGCTTAAACTGTCAAGGGTGCATTTGAAGGAGAAAAGGTGGGACAATCCCTCGTTTTTCGTATGCGCGTTTTCCGAACTGCTAAATGATATGTTCTTTAAAAAAATTATAGAAAATTTATTTTTAAAATCATATTAATCTATTTTTAAAATTTTAAATAATTAATACTTGACAAACCATGCGCTAATGTTTCATCTCCTCTCAAACACAACTCTAAGCAAGGTGCCCGTGAGTGCATCTTAGGCCTCTTCACTTTGGAATGCCATCGTACGAGCTAGTTTATCCAAAAAAATACCATTTGTGTCGGGTTTCCATCCATTTCTCTACGTTAACCCTATCGCATTCTTACATGGAAACACATGGTGGAATGGATGGAACCCTGATGGTGATGGTATTTCTAAGATAAGTTTGTTGGTGCGATGATATTTTTTGGAATAGAGCCATTATCAGTAGTATTTGTTGTATTTTCTCTAAATTAAAATGCTTATCACTGATGTTAGCACTACGTGCTAAAAACCAGGGTTTAAAATTTCGGTTCGAAATTTCCGAAATTCCGCCCCCACCAAAATGCTCATATCTTGCCTGAAACTTTTGGTTTTTTGCAATTTTTTATGAATTTGGTCAAATTTTATTCAAATGCATTCAAAATCAGTCAAAATTTCAAAAAAATGTTGTACAAAAAAGTCTGAAATTTCTGAATTTTGCCTCCCCCCTCTGGCAGAAACCCTAGTTTTGAAATTTGAAACCCTGGCTAAAACAAACCTCTTGTTCTATTAACATGAAATAGTAAAGAATTTTGATAAGCTTGCTAAGGTCGATGGAATGTTGATTCCCCCACCATACCACATAAATTAGGTGACAGGAGATGGACATTCTAGCGAACTATATCCTACTATACATGCCATAATCATTTATGTGAATTCACCATAGAAATGGATGGGTAATGCATGGGCAACTCATATTTCCTTTTTTTTCTAAAAAAAAGAACTAATGGTTTTTTAAGACATGATGGCGTGTATCAATGAAACTATCACGTCAATAAAGTTTGATACAAATTTATAACATGGCTTTTATAGTGTTTGGTTGCCTGGCTCGGACCTGGCTCGCATCTCGGATGCAACTTGTAGGTTGTTTGGTTGACTGCACGTGTCCCACAGCCAGGTCCGACAGATGCAAAAAAGTCCCTCGCAGCCAGGCTGAGCAGGAACGACCGAATCGAGCTTCGCTGCTCGTCCTGGCTCCACGCATGCAGCAGCGCCGCACCCACGCGTGCAGGGAGAGCCGGAGAGCCGATGGGGTCCCCGACACCACCCTGCCTTCTTCCTCATTTCTTCCTTCTTCTCTTCTCTTCTCTTCGCTATCGCCGGTCACAGCCACCAGCGGCGACCATCTCCATCTCCGACGGACAGATCAGGCTAGCTGCAAGTCCTGCTCCTCCCTCTCTTCTTCAGCAACGGACGCCAAGAGCTCTCCGCCGACGGATCCGAAGGGCATGAACTCGCCACTGCCAGATCTACCCGTACGGAGATGTCGAAGGATGAGCTTAGCTTGAGCTCGTCGTCGTCGCCAGCGGCACCACCTTCCTCGCCGGCTTGAGCTCGTCGCTGCGCGGACGCCCCCGCCGCCACGGACAGCTACCTCATATCCATCTCCTACTCACTTTTTTTGGCCAGATTCAGAGGTTAGAAACTCGGGTCAGCCAGATCCGAGTAGCCACAACACCCTCCCTGCCGCTGGACCTGCTGCACCGACGGCGGCGAACAGGCCTAGCTGGGTGGCACGAGCGGCTAGCTACCGGCGACGACAAGTTCCTCTGCGAGCTCTGTTCTCCTTTTCTTTTCTTTTTCTTTTTCTTTCTTTTTTCTACCGAATGTCATTAACCACTGATAAATATGGTTTAATTATGTACTGATGTGCGACTGTATATGCTCATGCATCCGATAGTGTTTTCAATTATTGTTGTCAGGAAATCCGAAACCAATTCTTTGTATATTTTGCATGTATTAAATCTGATATAATATACCATAAATAAATAGCTTTTATTTCGTAGATGGTAAGAATTTTCACTATTAATTCAAAGTGAGGTAATCTCTCCTTCAAAGAAAGGAAATACTCATACCTACTATTCATACAACCAACCAAACAAAATCTCTTTGAAACCGTATCTTTGGTGCAAGCAACCAAATAGAATCTAACCTGGCTAAATCAATACAACTAACCAAAGAGTTGTATATGTATTTACTTAGCTAGGCCAAACTCAGCCTGGATGAGAGAGATGGGCCAGGCTAAAACAATGCAAGCAACCAAACACACCCTTAATTGCTGTAGAGGCTTGGCTTTCACGTCTTAGTTGTTATAGAGGCCGAAAGTAATATTTGCACCATCTTATTGATATGAGCCTATGACTTATATACTAAAGTATACTAACAGCTAAAATACGTTCGAAAGAAAAACTCGTATGCATAAGAGAATGCTGTAGGAATAGACATGTTATGATAACTATGCCCTACACACCAGTCCAATGGAGGTTGTGAAAAAAAAACAGCACAAAACCAAAAAAAACATATCCATGAACCAAAAACATATCCATGAACAAAAACTAAAACCGTATATGGTTATAACAGCAAGTTTAATAGTATAGCCAACTAGTGGCTCTAATTTATCTATAGCCAATTTAATAGCTCATTTATATAATAGTTATCTATAAGCCTATATGACACCATTAATATATGGCCACACCTCTCATACACACATAACGTATTCCACCTCTCATACACTCTTACACACATTAGAATCCGTGCTGCAGCTAACTACAAATCTGTAGCCCGTTTTCCTTCTCTCTTTTCTCCTGCTATTGTACTAGCTCTAGCAATGTTTTTATTAGCGGATAAACAACAATCCATCCAGCAACAGCACACTCCCCTGGACCGTTGTCGCTCTCCCGCACCCGATTCAGCCACGGCCACCGGGTCCAAAAAAATTTGAACGCCCCAACCAATTGCAACGTACCCTAGCTTATCTGACTATCGATCCATCCCCCACTCCCCACGACGCCCGAGCACTAAACACCAAACGAGCCCAAACGATAGAGAGAGCGTGAGAAAAAAAAAAGAAAAGGAAATCCCAGATTGTAATAAAAAAAACCATTTACTTTTTTTTTATTGGGGGCTCAACCCTTTCCGTTTGTTTTACCACACCACCACCACCGCCGCGACGCGACGCCCCCACCCCCACCACAGCTGCGCGAATATGCTGCCCCCAGCCACGCCGGCCGCGCCCTGATCCCCCGCACCCCTCGCCTCCAAATGCTTCCCCGCCTCCGCCTCCGCCTCCGCCGCCGCCCCCTCGCCGCCGCCGCCGCCGGATCCGCTCGGCCGCGCCCCGCTCTCGATCTGCCCCGCCCCACCTCCCGCTGACCTCGCCCCACGCGCGCCCCCGTTCCTCATCCCCTCCGCGGCCTCCCTTCCCTCCCTCACCCCCCCCTGGGTTCCCCGGCGTGGGGTTGGGGGGGCGCGCGCGGCTAGGGTTTCCGCGATTCGGGCGGTGAGGGGGTTCTAGGGCCCGTGTCCGCGGGGCGCCGTGTTCGGCTAAGGGGGTTGGGTCCTTTGGTTCTTCCTGTGGTGCTTCGGCGGAGCTGCGGGGCTCGATTCGCGGGGATACGCGCGCGCGCGCGCCGCCGATCTGTGGCTGGCAGCGCCGCGGCATTGGGAGGGCCTCCTGAGTCGGGGGGAGGTTGCTGAGGCTTCGATTCGGTTGACCCCGTGGCTGGGGTTTGCCACCTTTTAGCTCGTCTGGCGGTTTTGGGTAAGCATTTCGGTGGGGTTCGGCCTCTGGGTTAGCTGGTATTGGAGGGAACCATGGCGGAGAACATCGATCTGGTGCTGGAGTTCCTGCGGAAGAACCGGTTCGACAAGGCCGAGGCCGCGCTCCGTGGGGAGCTAAATGGCCGAGGGGATGCGAGCAACGGGCCGATGGTGCAGAGGCGTGTAGCGGAGCCCAAGGAGGACGATGAGCAAGATGGCTCCGAGGCGGGTTCCAATGCAGGGCCTAGAGGTGCTGCGTCGGTGAGGAGCGCGGACTCATCGAGGGAGTTTATCGTGAAGGAGATTGATGTTGGAGGCCTGCCGAATGGGTCTGATGGAGGGAAAGGGTTGGGGATTGGCCTGGCTCAGGAGAACAATACAGGGGATCTGTATCCTTGGAATTTTAGCATTGCAAACAGCACTATGGAGCAACTGGCAGAGCTATTGGTGTCGGAGGAGGTGCCAAGACATCGGCGCGGCGCCGTTGTAGCTGAGAAGAGAGATCGTGGTGTTGGAACCGAGCAACCTGGTCCTGTGCTTGAGCAAAAGGTTTCTTTTGGAAGAGGAAAGGGGAAAGTGGATGTTGCAGGGACAGGGAGAAATGAAATAAATGAACCAGGCCATTCCAGGGATAAAAATCTTGTTCCAGAAAAAGAGGAGCTCTTGAATGGATGTACAGTTAAGACAGTGCTTCCATTCCCTGCAGAAAATCCATCATCCAGTTACCATACAGCACACCATGATGGAAATGAGAGGAAAGACGCTAAGAAAAGCATTGATGCGGACTGTGTTGGAAAAGCAACTAAGGGGCAGCTTGATGAGGGGAACAGGCAGTATTACTCGGGGAAGTCCCGGGAGAACGCAGATCAGGTTGCTGACCGTTGCTTCGATCTGCAGCTTATTGGAGACAATCAACGTGAGGAGCTTCCAAAGTTACCTCCTGTGAGGCTCAAATCTGAGGACAAGCTAGTTAATATGAATTGGGAGGAAAAGGTCAACCATAACGGGTCAGGAGCCAAGCACCCCAGTGCTGACCATGCTTTTATGATTGGGTCTTATCTTGATGTTCCCATCGGACAAGAAATAACACCATCAGGTATGATAACATTTTTAATGGTCACATGGAAACACAATATTTTACTTAGAACACAAGGTGGATGAAATATATTCTACCTTCCCCTTAAGCAACATGGTACATTGCTCCACAGTAGTCTGCTTATCTATAAAACATGGTACATCTTACATCAAATTATCTATAAAACCTACCGCATACTTGTGCGCCCGCCCCATGAAACTGACATATTATTAGTGAATTGAACTATGGATGCATGAATGAAGCAAGAAAAAACTGTAGCGGTACTGACTCCTGCTATACAGCTATAGTGTGTTGAATATGATTTTTTTTCTCCTTCTGTTGTGTAAAATAGAACAATACAATGGCTTTAGACCTAGTTTAATTGTTCTTTTTCTCTGCGTAAATTCCAAAAAAAATCTACGAATTGGAAATGTCTCATGACTTGAGTATCTCTTTGGAATTTCAATATACTTGTAAATGTTGTATGTTCTGTTGCCTAGGTAAATAATTGTTCTAACACCATTGTATTTTAGTAATTCGATTTTCTATAAGCTGTATTTCATGTTAGTAACTCTCCTAGACCTGGTCACCTGGTTGTTTTCTAGACCAGAATTTTGGCATATGTTCTGTAGGACAAAACTTGAAATGGGCTAAATCTACATGTAATCTGCATCATATGTATTAGGTGATAGCGACAACAGTCGAGCAGTCCGCATTATGGATTCCTTCTGTTGCAGGTTTTGCATCAAGAAAAAAAGCGAGCATATTTTCTCACCTTTCAAAATCATGGGTGCATTGGTATCATGAGTTTGTTATTTCTACTCAAGTAGCTGTAGTTGCAGAAGCGCATGTATTACTTTTCATTTGAATGATACATAATTAGATGACTTCTATCGGGCACTGAAGTAGGCATTGCGAGGCCATTTTCATGTGAGCAAAATATGGGATTTTTCATTACTGAAGTTTCACGGACACTGAGTATATTCCAGGATGTGTTCTTCCTTGTGTACTGTGAAACATTTAGCATTATGTCACAGTGTTTTGTTTGTGTTTTTGACCTTGCTTTCCTAAAGGAATATTTGACGTTGGCTTATGCCTTTTCTAATTGATGTGCTTTTTAATGTTTTATGGGATTTTTTCTAACTCTCAGTTGATAATTTTGTCTTTTTATAATACAGACATGCAAACTTTTAAATAGTGAAATTATATCAGATTGTTTTCCATGATTCTTAGCCTCTCTGATGTTTGATGCTATATAAGTTTTTGACCTTGAACTATATGTTTACAAATTCAGGTGGAAGACGCACAATTAGTAATAACTGGTTCTCTGTCAGTCAAGGTATTGCAGAGGATACTTCTGACTTGGTATCGGGCTTTGCAACAATTGGTGATGATTCACTTGAATATCCAAATGAATACTGGGATTCTGATGAATACGATGATGATGACGATGTTGGGTACACCCGGCAACCAATTGAGGATGAAACCTGGTTTCTAGCACATGAAATTGACTATCCTAGTGACAATGAGAAGGCAACTGGTCACACAAGTGGGCCTGATCGGCATGATCGTCCCACAAAGGATGATGATGATTACCAATCATTTGTTGAGGAGGATTCTTACATATCTGGCGAACAATATTTTCACGGGAAGAACATTGCACAAATAGGTACTTCGGAGGGGCCAATGGGGCATGGGATTCCTGATAATGATTTGATTGCTCAGTATGATGGCCAGCTTTTGGACCCAGAAGAACTAAATTTGATGCATTCAGAACCAGTCTGGCAGGGTTTCGTTTCACAGAATAGTGAATTAGGCATGTTAGGAAATGGAAAATTCCTTAATGATTCTGAACGTCCTCATCCTGATGACCCATTTGTGGAGGATGATCAGCATGGTTCAGTTAGGTCAATTGGTGTTGGCATTAGCAGTGATGCTGCTGACATTGGCAGTGAGGTGCGTGAAAGCCTGATTGGAGGAAGCAGCGAAGGAGATATTGAATACTTTAATGAAAGTAATCTGAGTGTTAGTGGAAAAAGAAATTCTCAGCAGGAAACAGAAAAGAAAAGAATAAATGTGAAAGGGGCAAAACAGGAACAATTGAATTTTATTGATAATCAGAAGGGTGTTTTACCACCAGGAGCATCATATGCTGATGGTGGATTCTCCTTTCCTCCACCATTGCATAGTGGAAAAAATGTTGAATCTGATGTTAAACAGCTATGGTCAAAGAAGGTTGATATGTATACCATCAATGATCCTGATGACTTGCAAAACGGCATGGTATCAGATGATATGCTTGCCACATGGAGGAAAAAGAATAGTGAGTCTTCCCTAAGGAGCTCTCGAGATGAAATGGCTTCTGATGTTGTTAGGTCAAGAAATTCAAGTGCATCATCTGCTTTGAATAATACTTATGATGAAGTAGATGACACAATGAATGCTCGGCATCACAAGCTAGACGACGCTCAAGAAGAGGACACTGGAACCACATTGGATGATGAGGAAGCAGCAGCATTGCAAGAGCAAGTAAGGCAGATAAAGGCCCAGGAAGAAGAATTTGAAACTTTTAATCTAAAGATTGTGCATAGAAAAAACAGGTGCTCTTTTTCTGGTCCTTAATTACTCGGCATTTCTTTATTAGTTCATTTGTATTAAAATGGTACTTGGTATCATGCTTGGTGTTTGTGTTTGTTAATTTGTTTATCTCTAACGATATTTTTTAACTCCATTATATCCTGCTGACAATATAACAGAACTGGTTTTGAAGAAGACAAAAATTTCCATGTTGTTCTCAACTCTGTCATTGCTGGACGTTACCATGTCACAGAATATCTGGGTTCAGCAGCATTCAGTAAAGCTATACAAGCACATGATTTACACACAGGAATGGATGTGTGTGTTAAAATCATAAAAAACAACAAAGATTTTTTTGACCAGAGCCTTGATGAAATCAAGCTCCTGAAGTATGTCAACAAGCATGACCCTGCTGACAAGTACCATCTTTTACGTCTGTACGATTACTTCTATTATCGGGTAAATATGATATTTTGTGCTCCTTCAAACCTTTCTTATTGTCATTTAGTTCCCATATAAAGCTTTTAGTTTATCACAAGACATATTTATAAATATACAATATGATCGAGTTACTGAAACATCACTCATTAGCATTGCATTGTGGTACATTTGATATTTTCATTTTCTATACATTTGTTATACTTTCCCAAACTGTTAATTTGAGGGCTTCCTAGGCTACTAGCATAATTTGACATTTCATACGTATGCTCTGGTTAATGCCAACATTATTATAATATTCATCTGTTGAACAAAGACTATAAACCTTCTGGCCTAGTTTCTTGACTGTTATTCCAGGCCTTTTTGTGTAGGCTAACATATCTTAGTTGACCCTTCTATATAAACCAGGACAGGAGATTTTTCTACAGATTGATCCATTAGAATGGCTTTATTTCGTTGGCTCAAGCATTAGTGTTTGTGAACTCTATGCAATTACATCTTTTAATGAAGTCTACCATGTTTGGTTGGTATATCAATTATTGCATGCATTATTTGTATTTTTGTTTGTTGTTAGTGTGTTTAAGTTCTGCAAGTTTAGCCTATCTGATATAATAATGTTCTGAGACTATTCTTCAAGTTGATGCATTAGGACTGTTTGATATCTTTCAAATTTATGTCATTACATCCTATAACAAATTTGAAGCATTTGTTTGCAGGAACATTTGCTTATAGTCTGTGAGCTTCTGAAGGCAAATTTGTATGAATTTCAAAAGTTTAACAGAGAATCAGGAGGCGAGGTCTATTTCACAATGCCAAGACTGCAGGTATTACTAGCTAGCTAATAGGATCCAGTAATGGTGATTAATGTTTTTACTCTCAGTAAATGGACACAATATACCAATTTTTCGTGACAATAATTGATTTTCCTTTTGCGTACCCTTTCTGCAGTCAATAGCTATTCAGTGTTTGGAGGCACTGCAGTTTTTGCATGGACTTGGTCTTATACATTGTGATCTGAAGCCGGAGAACATATTGGTAAAGAGCTACAGCAGATGTGAAGTAAAGGTCATTGACCTTGGCAGTAGCTGTTTCGAGACAGATCATCTATGTGCATACGTACAATCACGATCTTACCGTGCACCTGAGGTTATTTTGGGTTTGCCTTATGACAAAAAGATAGATATGTGGTCACTTGGATGTATACTAGCTGAACTTTGCACTGGAAATGTAAGTGGTTACTGCATACCGGTTATTGCACACTTAATTGTTAAATCCTTTCATCTCATGGCTTTCTATTTTCTTTTTGACTGAACTTGTCGCTGTTTTGTTAATGCATATTTCATAGTACCATATGGCTTTACTAAAACAAAAAAGAGATCTGTCTTTCTGTACATATATGATATATCCCTGTGTTCTTTTTGAATGATCTCTATCATATTAAGAATCCTTTAGTATTCATTGATCCAACAAAAGGGCGATTAAAAAAATGAAACTCATTAGCAAGTGTATTTAGATTTTTCTTTTTTGATCTTAGCAGGCAATGTTTGTAATTTATCTATTTACTGTTATACATAGAGAATGAATATGTTAGTTCATCTTGATTCACCATGGTCTATGCTCTTCAGGTTCTTTTCCAAAATGATTCTCCTGCAACTTTACTTGCACGTGTGATGGGCATCATTGGTTCGATAGAACAAGCTATGCTTGCACAGGGACGTGAAACATACAAATATTTCACAAAAAACCACATGCTGTACGAAAGAAATCAGGTTTGAATTCTTCTATAGATGTTTTTTTGTTTTCCCAGTCACACAGATGTAACTGAATTTTATAGCAGATTTATCCTTAAACTTTAGCCCTTCTGTGTTAATCTTTCAATTCATTGTTCCCCAGGAAAGCAACAGACTGGAGTACTTGATTCCAAAAAAGACATCTTTGCGGCACCGCTTGCCCATGGCTGACCAAGGTTTCATCGAGTTTGTTGCATACCTTCTCGAGGTAAACCCAAAGAAGCGACCTAGTGCCTCAGAGGCATTGAAACATCCATGGCTTTCTTTTCCGTACGAGCCAATATCTTCATGACACAGTTGCTACTGGATGGTGATGTTTCCAAGCACTACTATATTGAGTGCATTAACATTCTCTTGGCACTAAGCAACATGAAGTTTTGATTGATCAAGATGAAACATGTTCTACCACGACTTGCCCACAGCACGACCAACGTCCAAATCTCATGAAGTGTGCTGCTGCTGCTGGGACGGTCCTCGCCCCCCTGTACTACCAATGCTGTCCTGTGTTGTGATGTAATATAACCTTCGGTTTTGTCAGTTCCTTGGCCCCAATGTAACAGGCCATTTGGTTAGATACTTTTGCGACCCCATTTTTAGGAATAGGGCTGTCATGTTGTACATGGTGTTTTTATTGTTGAACCATGTGCCTTGTTGCGCACTACCATTTGTGGTTCTAACCCATTCTTCTGTACATCTCGCACCTCCAAGGTGCTTAGGAACTGCTTGCCCCTCCAGGCTTGTTTTGCCGAGAATCGTTACCCTTTGCTTACCTTCTCTTTTTCTGAGTCCTTAACATGAGCCGGTGCACCTAATCTTCATACCTGCCGTATCTGAAAATTAAGGTAGAGCTGGCTTAAATTTTCCATCAATGTTCAACCATGCCGAACTGCCAAAGGCTCTGCGTATCTCGGCGTACAGCCGACTTCTATCCAACCTGACCTCGGTGCACAGCTGCGCCTGCACGCGTCAGGCCCGCACAACGCACATGACGTTGCGTTTTGCACGATTTGGTCCACTGTTTCTTTTGCGTGGAGGATAGCCTCATCAATCATCCAAGTGCTTTGCGCCGCGGCACGAAAGTCATCATGTGTACGTACAGGTTGTACTCGTAGGAGTATCTTGCAACTGCAGCTCGTTCATTAGATCGTGTGTCGCCGATGATTTTTGCCGTGCACACAGAATTTTGTAGTGGAACAGGTTGGCTCGCTCTGCTGAATTTCGTCCATCGCCTAACCGGGCCAGACATTCGTGACGCAGGTCTGCAGCTGCGTCATGAAGAGAGATGCATGCATTTCCATTCAATGCTGACGGCTCCGCCGTGCTGGACTCGTTCGTGCTCGCCGGCCGCCGATCGAGTCCGCTCCGGTGATGCGAAATAGAATACCGAGTAGCAAGATACTCCGTATACAGCAGTTGTTTCCCTCGATCCTCCTACTACTAAGAACCTCATTGGTTACCCACGTTACCTAATAAGCCAAAATGTTTTATACTTTTATTAAGAAATAAAAATTAATTTATAAGCAATAGTTTTGTATACGTGTTCTTGGCGATTTAAAATTCAAAACTATGCTAAAAATATCTTAAAATTGGAATTCAAAGTTTAGTTTTGGCTTTGGCTTATTAGCCTAATCGATGAAGCCTAAGGCTGACGGCTGGTTCAATAGAGCAACTTTAATTCTTTTTTATTGCCAAATTTTCTATTCTACTAAACGGTATATTTTATATAACAAACATTTATATAGAAGTTTTTTTTGAAAAAAATTAAATACATTTATTTTTTAGAATTATAATGATCCCATTTAATTAATTCTATGCTAATGATCTGTCCTATTTTCCGAGTCGCCATCAACTCGAGCCGAACCATTCATTTTGGGTGTTATGTATGGCAATTCCGTGTCATATAAAACAAGATAGATCATTAGAACATTCTTAATTAAATATTAATTATTATGAATTGAACTTAGTTTACTTATTTTTAAAATGGACTTCTAATAAAATATTAAAAGTAGCAGCGGTCCAAGTCATTTCCAGTGTGCCCTCGCTAGTCAGTCGGTCTCCCCCTCCCGCCTCCGCCACGATGGAACGTGTCACGCACGCGCATCACAGAACGGTCTCGCTTGGCGGGAGCGGGGAGCACGGGGCAAGTACTAGGCGGGCTTAATAGGGCATCTATTGTTAATACGGATCATATCAGTGGTTGAATTCCTTCCGGTTTTACGGCAGATGAGCCAACAGAGTCCACGAGTACGCGTGCATCAATCAGTACGAGCTCCTCGCGAGAAAACTAAACATGTGCTTGCGTATGTGCAACGGATCGATCGCCTACTCTTGTATTTAGGCTGTACTATATGCTGTACACATGCTTGTCAGGGCCAGAATCATCCTGATTCTCCCTCGAGAATAAAATAGATTTCTTTTTATGAGATTTTGATTTGGACTTAGTTGTACTCAAACAACAAAAGATGTCTGTCGAGTACAAATTAAAGGAGCACCGTAGAAATTTTACATGTGAGATTTTCCAAGATCAAAAAAAATATATGGTACTCTGATAAACTTTGTTAAAATGAATTGGTTTTGCAATTTAAGTGTGTATCACTTGATATTGCGACAAGGATGGATAGCGAAACTTTTGGCACTCCTTCAAAATAAATAAATAGCAGGAAAAATCTATGCCACCTCTGAGATTAAGAATAAATCAATGCTTGATGTTTACTATTAATTAACATACTACTCATTATGTAGTAGTACTAACAACTGTTTAAGGAGGAGGATCAGGGTCACTCAATATAATCAGGTGTTTGATTTTGGCCTCAACATATCTCTCATAAAAAAGATTCGCTTGAGGAGAATCAGGACCGTTTCATGTAATTGGTGGCTGATTTAGGTCTTTACAGTCGCTGTTAACTGTGTATATGAAAAGATCCGACAGTGTGAGGCACGTGCATATGCGTGTTTTGAAAAAAAAAAACACTTACAACAAAAATGCATTTGTCCATTAGGTCAGTACCTGTCGACAGTAAGAACATATAATAACTTAGTTAATTTTAATATATGGGTATGTTCTATGAAAGATATTTCATAAAAATAGTCCGTTGACGATTTATAGGAGTCAACATATAAGTATGATATGTATATGTATATAAGCATTTGCATTGGTATCATGTTTTAGAAAAATAAAATGTTTTCACCGAAACACAATGCTCTTTATTACAAGGTAATTATATGGTTAGATTCATCGTAGTAGAACCTAGCTATTCATCAAGTTTATTCCTAAATTTACACGGACAACCATATTTACGACTAACTTTTTATGGTAAATATGTATCTATCGATAACGATACATGTGTGATGACTGATGAGGTGGTTTCGTCAATATCAAAATATAATATGCTCATGTGGCTAGGTTGGTAGGCTATGTTTACATAGATATCGATAACGAAGCATCTATAATTGCTTCATCAATTTTACTATATATTGGAATAATTTGAGAATATGTCTAACTATATATCAGCTCAGTTTAAGAATATGGTTTTGGTCATTTGGTGATAGGGTGTGATGGTGTGATAGTGTGCGTTATTGTAAAGTAAACACCGAATTGTTTATTTCTATCTACTCTCTCAGTTTTAAAATATATAGAGTAAGAACTTAAAATTAGATGTAATATTTTCTACTATAAATTTGGACATATTCGTACGGTTAGTATTCAATCTTAGATTCTGTTCAGATTCATAATAATAGAAAAATGTTTATATGGTTACAGTAGATAAGGGAGTATTTGGGAGAGGTGTCGTGGGGCAAAACAAACGTGCTGGAAATAGCATAGGAGGAATAAACGAACAGCGGCACGCCTCCATCCTGGAGGTTATCTGTATCGTCGCCGCGAATGGCCGAGATAACCCACCTCACCTTTAACCTAATCCGGATTTGGCTCATGGGCTCATGGCTGGCCGCCCTTTGCCATCGATCTCGATTCTCGAGCCCGAATCAACAGGCACACTCGTATATCCTCCCGAAATTTCTAGACCCGACCGAGAGACTACGACCCCAAGCCATCCGACCCGATCACCCCGATGCGAGCAAGATAAGGGACAGCGACCGGTCGCCCCTCTACCCGCCTCCCACTTCCACACTGGCCCCACCGACCCGGACCACCGGTGGGCCCCACCTCCGCTCCCTCGCCGCCACGCGTCCCCTCGTCCCACGACCGCGACGTCCAAAGACCGCCACGTGGGCCCCACCCACCCCCCCGCCGCGGCGAGACGAGGCAGGTGGAGGTGTCTCGCCGCCTCCGCCTCCATGGGCGGCTATAAAGCGGCCGCCTCCACCTCACCTACGCCTACGCCTACGAGGATTTTATTTATTTAATTCTCTCTCGTTTTCGAGCGGCCGATTAATGCGCGGAGTTTTGAATTTTTCTACGTCTTCCTTGTTGCGCGAGACGAGGCGATACACGGCACCGAGCATCGGTTCCAGGATAATTCGATCGATCGGCGCGAGGCAGCGAGAGAATCATCCACCTTTTTTTTGTTTGGTTTTGCGGATTGAGTGATTCGCTTCTCTCTTCTTCGTTGGTTGCGGGAGGGAGGGAGAGGTTGGATTGGAGAGGAGGTCCATTTTTAGGGCGGTGGCGGCGCGATCGATCCGGGATTGGGAGAGGCATTTCTAGGGCGGGGGAGCGGCAGCGGGGAAGACCCACCACCAACGACCTCGCGACCGCGCCTGCGTCGCCGCGCGCGCGTGTGGAGGAGGAAGGAGGAGGAGGAGGAGGAGGATGGCGGGGAGCATGCAGGCCGCGGAGGCGGCGGGGCGGATCAGCGCGCTGCTGTCGCTGCTCGCGCTGCGGCGGTTCATCGCCCTGCTCCAGCCGCTCGCCCTGCTCCTGCTCCTGCCCTTCCGGTGGCGCGGCGCGCGCCCCGGCGCCGCCGCCGCGGCGGCGGCGGCGGACGCCGTGGCCGCCTCGGTCGCGTCGGGCGGGAAGAAGGGGAAGGCCGCTGTCGTGCTGCGGGTCCCCGCCGGGTCGCCGATCGTCGCCGCGAGGCGCCAGGCGTCGGCCCGCCGGGAGATCGCCGCGCGGCGGGCGCGCGAGGCCGGCCGCGAGTACGAGCTCATCCCCACCCACCGCGGCGAGACGCTGTTCACGCAGTGCTGGTGGCCCCACGGATCCTCCGCCATTAAGCCGAGGTGAGACACCACGACGACGACGACGACCTTCCTTGAAAGGGATGAATTGAATGAATCCAGGGGGGATTCCCTCCCACACACACGTGCTTGAATTTTTTTTTTGTTCCTATCTAAATCATTTTCAGAAAAAAAAGGTCTCGTTTGGTGCTAGTGTCCTCATCAGATTGTCCGTTGATTCTTCCGCAGGGCGCTCGTCGTAGTCATGCACGGGTTGAACGAGCACAGGTAAAGGATTTACTCCAGTTTCCATCTGATATTTAAAGCCGGTGGATTGTATTGTCTGGTAGTTGATGGTTGGCCTACCTTTTGGTTCATGTGGCAGTGGGAGATACGATCATCTAGCTAGGAGGTTGAACGACATCGGTGTTAAGGTTTATGGGATGGACTGGACTGGTGAGTCTTATTACGACGCTTTTCGCTTATGCAACTGCCTGTTTTTGAGTGTTATGTGTTCATTTTCCGTACTGACCTTAGCTAACTACTCATATACTTTTTTTTTTTGAACGAATGGCTTGAGTATACTAGAAATTAATAAGTAGTCGATAGAAAATTGGGTGATTGGAGCCTCTCACGAGGCTTCAAAATTCATCACCATTTCAAGAACATTGATGTATCTTCAAGTTCTCAATGATTTTAAGCCCGAAGGCCTGCTGAAAATATTGTCTGTGACCTGGTAAAGTAAGGATAGTTGGTGCAAGTTTTGGCCCAACAAAACTACTATGCTATTGTGAGATGAATATATGGGTTATCAAACTTCGGTAAGATAGTATTTTGATGGAGTTGTTTACTTTGGTTAGTTTTGGTAGGGTAGCAAGCCAAACTAGCCTAAGTCCTGATTGTGTATCAGCTCCTATTCCTGCTTAATTATCTTAAAATCCCAATGGTTCAAAACTAATAGGAAAGAGAGGAAATTGGCACGTTGACTGATTCTCTCTTAGGGGGTACACGGTGCCATTTAAACATCATTTAACAATTCCACTTTACCAATTCCTCTATTGCCAGTTCAGTATCAGTCCTTTTTGAAACCAACCATATAAACTGATACCTTCAATTCTCCACTTTGTTTCATCTGTATTTCATACCTAACTTGGAGCGCACAGACATGTAACTGCAATATTCTAGTAGTTAGGAACCAATGATAATGGTATTCTCTAGAGAGTTGGACAATGGACCACCTGGTATGCAGAATTTGTCAAATTTTATATGGGCTAAATTGGGTGTTCTGTAATCAATCTACTATGATGGCCCTTGGTAAAATACTCACTATGGACTGGGCTGTAATGTATTTGGTTTTTGGTATAGGTCCATTGGTCTTTCTAACCTACATACACTATTATGCAGGTCATGGTGGAAGTGATGGTCTTCATGGTTACGTGCAATCTCTTGACCATGCTGTCAGTGACTTGGTACGGGCAATTGAACTTATTACCTTTGGTGTTGTCTGAGACCACTTGTATAAAATCTTATTGAAATGCTCGTTCAATGTAGAAAATGTATCTCAAGAAAATTTTAGCTGAAAACCCTGGTCTTCCATGCTTCTGTTTTGGCCACTCAACTGGTGGAGGCATCATTTTGAAGGTAACTTCATTGGTACCATAGGAATTCTACTGGTGTGGTGTTCACTTCTACATTAGCGTGTGCTTGTGAGTGCACAAATGCATATGCTTAAATTTGTAGGTGTGTTTTGTCATTGGTAGGCTATGCTTGATCCAGAGGTAGATTCTTGTGTTGAGGGCATCTTCCTGACATCACCAGCTGTTCGTGTTCAGCCTGCCCATCCAATCATAAAGGTAAGCTGATTGTAAAAATGCTTCTCTGTAAGATCTAATCGGTGTGCTTGTTAAGATAAAACATGATACATAATACGTCCCAATTAGCTTTATGCTAACTGGGGCAGAAACTAGAAACGAGAGCTGAGCTGATGTGTTCTCCATTGCTCTGATTGGTGAGAGGAGAACAGCTGCTAGTTTCTGTGTAGTGGAGTAGCATGCATGGAACAGTAACTGGCTTTTGTAGACATCTCAGAAATATTTTCTGCTGTCTATTTGTAGGTCATGGCCCCTGTGTTTGCCCTCATAGCCCCAAGATACCAGTTCACGGCTTCACACAGGAACGGGCCACCGGTATCACGTGACCCGGAAGCCCTGGAGGCTAAATATTCAGACCAGCTTGTGTTCACCGGTTCCATCCGAGTTAGAACAGGGTACGAGATCCTACGCCTGACGTCGTATTTGCAACAGCACTTGCACAGAATCACTGTTCCGATGCTGGTGATGCATGGTGCCGATGATATGGTGACCGATCCCCAAGGATCACAGAAACTGTACGAAGAAGCTTCATCCTCGGACAAGTCCCTCAATCTGTACAACGGTCTTCTTCATGATCTCCTCATCGAGCCCGAGAAGGAGAAGATCATGGACGACATTGTGAATTGGCTGAGCCCGAGGATTTGACAGCTGATATCCATTCATAGGACGCAGTCTGATCGTCCGCGGAGCGCGGGGGCAGGATGAGCATCCCGGCCTCCCGATGGTGATGACGCGGTCTTTGATCATCTGCAGAGCCGAGGAGGGCGAGCATTGCTGCAAGCCTGCGATGCTGCTGGCCTCCCGGCGTTGGTAACATCATACCACGAGCATTGCTTCTATCTATATTACGTGTTGCTGTAGTACCAGGCGATGATGGGTCGGCTTACTACTGTCGCCTCCCCTTGGTATCCCGGAATCCTTTTTGTTTGCAGGGATACGCCTATGTAAGATTGTTCGTTTCGCCCTGTGTGGCTGCATGTGTGGTGTCCAATAATTTAGATGCCTTTTACCCTCCGATGAGAGGAGACGTTTTCTGCGTTGCAATATAATCAGATTTTGCAGCAGAATATATTTGCCTGGATTGTCTGATGTGTAAATATGTTCTTCTGCGTCATATCGTGTTTATTTTGCTTGGATTGACTCAGATGTGTAAATCTTGGTAAGAAATCTTGGGTGATCTCATTCATCCGGAGGAATAGACAATTGGCAGAGAAGGAACCGTAGCGGTTGGCGGTGTCCCTTCTCAACTCTCGGTGCTCCTCGACAATGGGCGTGGATGTGTAAATTCAACATACCATCAATGAGATCAATTCTCTTCTCTGGGCGCTCCCGATGAATGATACTATACACAAGTGATTCCCACTTAGTGTAGTTACTAGGATTTTTCTGAGTTCTGGTGAAGCCACGTCACCCTTTTAATCCTAGCCGTTCGATCAGATGGTTCCAACGGGTTCGATGCGTTCTATCCCACAGCTCTTTTGCCTCCCTCCTCCACCGAGCCACCAAATCTTCCGCCGCCGCCGCCGCCGCCGGGCGCGGTCCTCTCCCACATCGCGCGCGCGACTTCTCCCCTCCCCACCAGCCCCCGCGCGCGTCAGGCGCAGGCCCGCCGCCGGCCGCTCTCGCTTCTCCTCGCATCCCCGCGCCGCTCTCGCTTCCCCCATCCCAGCTGCGCCACTCTCATCCACCCCCTCCCCCCCGGGCGCTTCTCCTCCCCACGCCGTTCCGCCTTCTCCTCCATCTCTCCGCTAACTCTTGTGTGAACCGTCGGCCACCTCCTCCTCCTCCACTTCCTCTTCTGGGAATCGTCGGCCACTAGATGGGAATAAAATTCGACTCGACAACTAGGTGAGCCGTCCACATCCACATGCCAATGCAGGAACCGATGGAATATATCTGCATCATTTGCTTCGCTCGATCGGTAGCCCATATTCATTCATCAGTTCTAGATCTCCTAATCCTTGAATCGTTGCTTGTGATCTCTGGCTCTAATACTTCGGTCAATCAGTTCTATCTTTTATGAAGCATTCTTTAATTTCGTCTGATTACTTGAAGTTTCTTTCACATTGTTAGAATGTTATCTTATCACTGCTTGCAGAAATTAACTTTGCACCAGGTAACTGAATTAGTTTGATCTGCTTTATAGGGATTAATTGATCTGACCATCACCCCCTGTTTCATTCTCTTATCCTGCACGGTTCATTGGATGGCATTTTTATGACTCCAAATGAGTAATCAGGGTTTGTGTTAATTTGGTTGATCCGGCAATTGATGCAAATCTGAAAATGTACTAATGCTAGGTTGATCTGTTCCTGTTATCGCTGAGATTATGAAAGCATTAAAAAATAGAGAGGTCGATTCGGTTTTGGCTATTCTTCAGGTTTCTACTATCCCTATTCAACAGGATTCAGACTTTATTCAGCCTGTACAATTTGTTAAAGGATCTAATTCATTCATGGACTCATGGTATTACATCAGGACTCTAAAGATCACAGGTGGGTATACCAATTTTACATCATTGTTGCACCTATAATTTGTTTAATTTCTGAAAAATCTGATTGCAGAATATTGCTATAAGTACATTGCCTGCTAACGCTGTAGTAGTAGCTCTGGGCTATTGCTGAGCAGCCGAGGTCAATCCCCTGACGTTCCAATATAAAGCAACGACTGCAACATGTACGTATTTCTACTGATATGATTCCTCTATCAAGAAAATATATCGATATATTAAGTAATGGATAATTGCATCATATTCGTTGTCACCATATTATATGCCCATTCTACGATACCTGCTTTGCAAGAGATACTAAGTATTATTTTTTCCTTAACAACACTACTATGTATCAGATTTTCACATTAGAATATCAGACTGAAAGGTCACATTGATTATTTCAGCAATGAACTTAATTTAGGTACATATTGGTTTCTGGATCTGTCCATGCTCATCCTTCTTTGTTATATGATGTTCCTAATTATATTTGGGTTTGTCAGGTACAATTCTATGGTTGGTTCAACTTAATTCTTTGGATTTATGTTCTTCCTGACTGGAGTATAAAGGATGTTCTTTGTAATAGCTCAATCAAACATTGGGAGATTCATCAGGTTAGTGCAAGTATTTATTTTGTTTTGTTGATCTTTCAGTTCAAAGTGCTACAAGTTATTTTGTTTCTATAAACACGATCTTTCATCTCTAATGGATGATTAGTGTTCTCAAGAAAGATTGGGAGTTTTCTGATACTTTATTCAAATATGGTAATTACATACACATTCTTACAACACAAACATTTTTTTTTCTCTGAATATACATCATGGTGAAGGGATTGCACAATATTGATCCAATAAGTTAATAAGAATGGATAAAAATAATAAAGCATAAATTTAGCCAAAGTCACCAAGATCATTGTCATGCATGCAAAGCTTTTACCTTCTTATATTTCTCTTGATATTATTTCTTCCATATGAACAAACATGAAAATTTTGAAGATTAAATTTGATTTATTTTTCATCCTTCACTTAGCTACGCGTAATCATTTAGCTTAAACAATCACTTTTCCCACACAAATTAAGCTACTGACTCTGCTAAAATTTCTACAACCATTATATCACCTCAATTTTACTTTGTTGGCTACCATTCACTCAGAACTGTTACTTTAGCTAGCCACATATCTATTCTTTCATTGTTTCTAAATTTTCATTAGTGTCTCAACCGTAAGTTCGAAAACATAAAAATTAACTACCCCGATTGCAGCGTTTAATGCTAATGCAATCTGCAATCAACAACGAATCAAACATATTATTACTATTAATATCCATAATTTTATCTGCACCATTATTGATCGACTTATCTAAAGTATCACACACACCATTTTGTTTCTCCTTGCAAGATCGACTTTCCTTTTTCAATTCTCCTAATTGTCATCAACGCTATTCTCATTGCGACATATGGATCTTGAACAAGAATAACCAACCAACAGGTTACCACTAATTAATTAACAAATTTTATTACATTCATTTCTCTATTCACGCCTCAGCATTTTCTATTATCGTGCTAACTAGGAGTGGGGTTATCAAAACTTCTGTACTTCCATCACATATACTGATCTTTTTCTTCAGAAATCCACCCAAACCTTCACAAATATTTTTTTTTATCCTTTGTCCACAACCAAATGGCAGTAGATACCTGAATACACTTGCCGAAATGTATTCTTCTACGAGCCAAAAGATTCAACTGAAGCTACCTCACACATGCATGCAGGTCTCACATACAAGTCATTTCAAGGGAAGAGGTCGTCAGTAACAATAATCAAAATTAGTTGCTCTTGCATTTTTTTACTGTTGAGAAATTTGTGTCTCAATCTTCACATCCTGTTGCTGCTTCAGTTTAAAGATTGTATCACAAGAATATTGGCTTTTGTTTGCTGTAATAGAATAAAATCACCAATTCCCATAGTTATCCATTATATTTATCTTTCACCTCCATTTCTCTACTACAAAATCCCGCACCAATGCGCGGGGTAACATCTAGTTCAACATACGATCAATGAGAAATCAATCCTCAGTGGGCAGTGGCATCTCATCGTCTGTTTGCTCGTTAGTTCATCTGTCCTAGCAAAAATTTGACGTTTGAAACTTAAATAAAGTAGATTTTTGAAGT
This sequence comes from Oryza meridionalis, assembly GCA_000338895.3. NCBI lineage: Eukaryota > Viridiplantae > Streptophyta > Magnoliopsida > Poales > Poaceae > Oryza > Oryza meridionalis. The sequence goes on along the minus strand of CM002526.2, from coordinate 33,366,392 downwards.
TCTTTTTATCAATCTTTCTTGTTTTTGGTTGCTTCGTTTATTTATCCAAGGTACTTCCTCAGTCCTAAAATATAAATATTTTTAGACTTCGGCACAGTCTTCGAGATGATACTTTGACCAACAATAAAAATAAGAGCATCTTTCCCATCCTTAAAGAGGTACTATGAGATACCAATCTAATCTAACCGTTGGTTTAGCAGGGGTATAATGGGGCTAACAAAAATGAGGTCTCCTCTCTTACAGGTTAGAAATCGCCGCCTCCTCTCTTCCAGGTCAGAAATCGCCGCTGCCGTCGCGCGTCGAGGCCGCCGCCGCCGTCGCGCATCGCCCTATCTAAATATCAAGTCGCCGCTGCCGTCGCGCGTCGAGGCCGCCGCCGCCGTCGCGCATCGCCCTATCTAAATATCAAGTCGATTTATCTGGAAGAGATTTCAATGATTCACCGCACTATCCCATTTGTCCTGTCCAGGCATTCAGAACATTGGTGCTAGTGTCGAATTTGTGGCAAGTTTCCAAATGACATTAAAGGTGGGGATTAAGGCTCTATAGAATGACATCACATTAGCTATTGAGTCTTATTTCACCCTAGCAAGATAATTTCCAAGTTCTAAAAGCAGGGGAACACCAAATTCCCAGCTCGGAGCACAGGAACACCAAATCTGAGCAGCCGAGGGGAGGAAGATGGTACTGACTTGCCAAGCGCGGGGGCCATCTTGTTGGTGAGCGTCCCGGCGACGATCATGCAGTCGGACTGTCACGGGGATGGGCGGAAGATGACGCCGAAGCGGTCGAAGTCATAGCGGGACGCGCCGGCGTGCATCATCTCGACGGCGCAGCAGGCCAGCCCGAACGTCATCGGCCAAATCGACCCCCTCCGCGCCCAGTTCATGAGGTCGTCCACCTTGGAGATCACTAACTCGGCCGCCTTCGATGCCCGAACGTCACCCGCCACTGCCGTCGCGCATCCAGCCGCCGCGCCGTCGTCGCGCATCTGGCTGCCCCTGCCTCTCGCGGTCTCGACGCCATCTCTCTCGCTGCTCTCCCGAGTAGGGATGAAAACGGATCGAAAAGGGACGGAAACCAGCTTTATCATATTCGTTTTTATATTTTTTTTGGAATCGGAATCAGAATCGAAAACTCGGATACAGAAGTGAAATCGAATATTATCGAATACAGAACGAATACGGTAGCAAATATTTACCGGTATATAAAAAACCCATCAAATTGATTTTCTTGATCAAGGAAGAGATATCACATATTATTTTAGTTCAACATCTCCAGCATTTATATCGTCAATTTTGTAGACGGTCCCACAACCGTATGTGAAAATCGATTTTTATGGCTGTTCCTCTAAGAGATCCATATGCAAATATGATTATTATCTTCTATTCCTAAGACCTTTTACTAGATGTATAACTTACTTACCATTGTATAAATTGATAATATTTTTCTTTTTCTTCTTAAAACTATTGACTCTTAAGTCTTCCCTTGAATCCATTACGAATATATTATTACAATTCATCTATATCTATTTGTATTCATGCTAACTGAATTGGCATAAAATTGAACTGCTGTTACGTTTTTCATCTTTTTTCCTAATTTCTTCTTCTGCTCTCTCTCCCTTCCCCTCTTGTTGGCCGACCACAGCAGCACTGCCAACGCCATCGCCGCCCCCACATCTGCAGCCGCTCACTGGGTCCAACGGCGAGCACCGGCAACTGCAGCAAGGCCATGCTGGAGCGGCGGAAGGGCTCAACGCAAGCTCGCGCGAGTAGAACCAGCGCTAGAGGTGGCGAGCTCAACCCATCTCTAAATGGCATATTTATAAGGGTTAATTGGATCAGATATAATACTGACTAGAGATAGGGTTTATGGATATAATTAACCTAAAAATATTTAGAGTGACGTCTCTCTATCCAAAACCTCAATTCAGGCGATGAATTGCCGTAATTTTGGCACGTAAGTCCGGCCCGCAAGTACTTACTAGTATAGATTTAGCCTGTTAATGCGCGCAAATTCAGCCTGTCAAAGTCTGTAAATTCAGTCTGTGAGAATGCGTGCCATTTCGGCCTTTCTGTATGAGTACCAAGTCAGCAATTACGGGCCTAATTAATAAATGGCCCATTCGTGGGCTGAGCATACATGGTCCATATAGTGGGCCCGAACTGTCCATATAGAGATAGTAGGCCGAATTTCCAAGGCCGACCTTCTGTACGCCGAAAGTTTTTTGGACCTGTTCTTAACTGAAGTTAATGGGCCTCTTTTGCGTAAATCTGTAATGGGCTACAAGTTGAGCCTAATCTCGCGGGCCCAATTGTCCCTAAACTGGAAGTGGCCCAATTCTCTCTCTGTTTTTTTTTTTCATTCGTTTCTCAATAGCTATTTTGATTGAGAGCAAAGTACAAAACGACAAATGTGACGTTTCCTGACGGTGAGAGTTCATGGTTCAGAATATCCGCAGGATAACCGGAAAAGGATAAGGGCCAAGACCATTTCTGTGCCGTCCGATTTACTAATGCACGGCACAGATACGTTTTTATTTTGGTGGTGGGGTCAGCTATCGACACCAACCGGTGAAGCCCACAGGCCGCTAATCCGGTAGGTCGTTTGTCCCCTCTAGAAAGCTCCAAGTCACCTCTTCCATTTTTGCCATGCATATCATCAAGAATTTACAAACTTTACCATTGCACACTCTTATTTATAACAGCTAGGGTCACAAAGAAACACTTAAAATCAGGACTGGAAACGCACCTAACAAAATTTCCACAAAGAACACCTGTAACAGCGAAGTGACAGTTCCTTTACACTTCTAAAGCAAAAGGAATGGTGAAAACAACTTGGTGTTATTGCTGTGAAGTGAGTATAGCTCAACTGGTTAGGTTCCTTGTGGTGGAACCAGTCCACCCAGGTTTAAATTCTAGATTTGACACGGGTGCTCGCATTTACGGCTATTTATTCTTTCAGTGGTAGGCGATGTACCCGTCGAAAGCGAGGCGTCTGTTGGTGTTATTGTTGTAGCTCGTGTACCCATCCAACCATGTGATTAGTTACGTATAAACGGTACATATTCATATTCTTTCTCACAAGTGCATTATTATTTAGCACCTATTTTAGCTGTTGGTGTTATTGTTGTAGCTCGTGTATCCATCCAACCATGTGATTAGTTATGTATAAATGGTACATATTCATATTCTTTCTCACAAGTGCATTATTATTTAGCACCTATTTTAGATATGATATTACATAATTGTAACGGTGGAAATTAATGTAAAACATTGTAGCGCCCGTTCCGTCATGGCGCCTAGCGGGAAAATTAAATCTTAAAAACCCTAATTGCGAAATTTGTTTCTTTGTATGTTATCAGTCTCCGTGCCAATCCCTGATCTCGAATCCCCGATCCATCGTCGAATTCAAATTTCGAATCCAAATCTCTCACAAATTCAATCCCCTCTGAAAAGTCTATTTTACCTCCCTCAGGTTTGGTGGGCCGATTTTCTCTCCTCGGCCCATCTTCCCCTCTCGGCCCATCTCTCCCTCCCTCAGCTCTCCCCTCCCTCGCTCTGCTCGTGCGCCGCACGCGCGCGTGCGTGCGCATGAGCCGACGCCGAGCCGAGCGCCCTCCCCCTCTCTCCCTCTCGTTCTCTCGTTCTCTCTCTCTCTCCCCGCTCCATCCCTGGCAAGCTCCCCGCGCGCTGTTGCCTCGCGCGCGCGCCCGCGGGGTCGCCGCCCATGCCACGCCTGCGCCCCGCTGCCCTGCCGCGCCCGTGGCCGCGCTGCCGCTCTGCCCCGCAAGCCAGCGCGCGTGCCCGAGCCGCGCCGCCCACGTCCGTCCAAAATCGGGAGGCAGCGCCTCTCGCTCCCATCCCTCTCCCTCCCCAAATCGGCATGGCTCGAGCTCTCTTTCTCCCCCTCCGTTTCCCGCTTTCCTCTCCTGGACCGACGCCTCGCCCTCCCGCTGCGCCACCGCTCGGAGGCCTATCCCTTCCTCTCGAAGCTCCCTCGCCCCCTAGTGCCGCTCGAGGTCGGTTTTCTCTCCTCCCAAACCGACTTAACCACCCCATAAAAGCCCGAACCCCTCCCCAAACCAATCCCCCCTTTTCGCTCCAAGCCGCCGCGCCGTTGCCGCCTCGTTCGTGCCCTGTTCGCCGTCGCCTTCCGCCGTTGTGTGTGCCGGAGGAGCCGGTGCGCGCTAGGAACGGAAGGGGACTCCGTGCGCACGTCTTCCTCCTCTTCCCCGGCCCGAGGCTGGAGCGATCACGCCCCGCGTCGTCGGCCATCGTCACTGCGCCCGCCCGCACGGTAGTGCATCTCCCCGTTCTCCCTCCTCGCTCTTCCTCCTCCCCTTAGCTTTCGGTAGAAGCTTGTGTAGTCTCCCCGTAGCTAGCTGGCGCCGCCCCGACCGATGCTGCTGCTCGCTGTGTGCTCGCCGCCCGAGTTCGGTAGCCGCCTCTTGTCGCCGGCCTCTCCCGTAGCGTTTCCGATCAATCCGGCGTAAGGAATGGATTCCTGAGGTTCCCTAGATGCTCTAGCCCCTTTGAATCGAATCCTAGTCGCGTCGTCGCCGTTTCCCCCTTCTCTCGCCGCCGGTTGCCGCCGCCGCAATCCGCCGCCGTCGAGCCCCCTACGGCGAATCCGAGCCGTTGGCTCGTCTCCCCTCGTCCCGTGCAACCTCCCGTTGTGCTCGTCTTCGCCTGCATCGCCATAGATCGCCCCGCCGTTCGCCGCCGCCGTCCGCCGTCCGTCCCGGCCGGCGTCGTCGTCTTCCTCCCGCCGGCCCACGTGGCTGCTACGTAGGCGCCACGTCGGCGCCAGCTCGGCCAGACCGGGTCAAGCCGACCCCGTTCAGCCGCTCCCTCCTTCCCCGCTCGCATGCGCGCGGCCCACGGAGAGCCGAGAGGCTACGCGTGGGCCCGCCGCGCGCCGCGTCCACCACTCGCCGCGCCGTGCACCGCGTCCCTCCCCCAAACCCTAGCGCGTGTCGCGTGCTCCCTCTGCACGGTGAACCGTGACGCCGACAAGCGGGTCCCACTCAGGACCACGCGAGGTGAGCCCGGTCCACTGGCTCCCTCTCTCCTCCCCTCCCGCGCGCCCTAATGGGCCGTGTCTTCTCGGGCCGGCCGGCCCATTAGCTCGGCCGAGCCGCGCCCCTTCTCTCGGGCCGCGCCCTAGCCACCCGAGGGAAGTCTGTTCCCCCTCCCTCTTTCTTTTCTTTTTCAAAGGGGTTTAATTAAATCCTTTTCCTTTAGACCAAAAATCCAATAATCTTAGAAATCTGATATCTTCCCAACCGTACATCTGTTTGACTCCGTTAAACTTCCAAAAATTCTCAAATCTCGAGATCTATCTAATGGCACGCATAGAGGTCAATAATAGGGCTTTATTTTCGCCGTTTGTTGAGTTGTCCCGTCTCGCCTGTAGTTTCGAAGCCCGAAGACCCGCAGTGCGAGGATTTCGAGGATCAAGCCCAAGATCCCGAGCAAGGCAAGTCACCTTTGAACATCTTGCACCTATAATTTAAATCTAAGTATTTCTTTTCCGCAAATATTGCATGGATAGGATTAACACGAGTATTTCGGCCGCGGCTTGCGAGATAGCCTGCCGACCCCCAATCCTAAATTGCTGCAATTACCCTCCGTGAATTATTGAACACTTAAACCTCCTTTGTCAATTGATGTGCTTCGATGCACGGGCCTTCGGGTACGTGCATCGGAACACCTCCCCTCAAATTTAAAATATCCAACGATGGGTAAAACTTGGGGTTTTACAAAAGACTTGGAAAACCGGACACCTGGATCGGTGGTTGCGAACTAAATGAATTTTCCAAAATCGCAGACCGGGGGACGTACCGGGAGTAAGGTTTCCCGTTCTTGCACTTAAGGACCGTTTTCCTTGGAAACTCATCCGAACATAAGACAAGTGCGACCACATGAGTGAAATGGGACATCCCTGGCTGAGTAATTAGCTAATCGGGGGAACCATGATGCCAAGAGACATGTGGATTCAACGGGATGGTGTTGGGGAGAACCCCCGGGCTTCCTGGCACAGTATGGTCTGGGACCTAACCTGGTGTTGGTCTGGGACCCCTCTCGTTGGTATATGGTGAACCTGTGTCGGCTTTCGAAATGCCTTGTCATGAAAGCCTCAAGGTCTCTAGACGTGGCCGTTTTGCACGGGCTGGGTGATCCGGGTTAGTAATGTCGTGTGGGTAAAGTGTACCCCCTCTGCAGAGGTTATTAAACTATTCGAACAGCCGTGCCCACGGTCATGGGCGGATGTGAGGTGATTCCTAGCGTAGTTTTGTTTGACTACTGCCTGTAAAACTACTGTTGTGGAATGGGTTCGATGTTTGGAAAATCTGCGGCTGATGGGATCAGCCTGGCCCGGGTGGCCGTTTGAAAGCTGTTGGCCGGGTGCCAACCTTGATCTATCCAAAGACTGCTACATTGCACATACTCCGAGCGGACGAGACACACTGTCTCATCCGTGTCGTTTGAGAAGCACTCACTTAGTTGTTTCAAAAAGGTGTTTAACTAAAATCAATTGCAAAAACAACAGCCTTACCTTTGAAGCCTGCATTAAACACTTAATTCTCATGGCTTACTGAGTACTCCTGTACTCACCCTTGCTCTATATAAATAATCCTCCCCCAGTTGCTGAAGAAGATGAAGTGGATCCCGCTGATGAGGAGTTCTTCCAGGAGCAAGTCGGCTATGATGAGTTTTAGGGTTTCGGTCTAGTACCCAAGTCGCGCCTGTGATGAATGGTCCAAGTCTTGGCTTCCGCTTTCCCTTTTGTAATGCAGTTGTGAGCTCGGGATCTGTCCGCAGCCCAACATGACTGTAATCCTACTCTGTAATAAAGAGACTACTGTTGCTGTGATATTCCGTCTTCCTGTGATACCAGCACTGTTTCGTAGGACTGGTATCGATTAATAGGTTAATTTGGAGCGTCACGGGCTAGTTCCGCTTGGGACTAGTTCGGGACGTGACAAATATCTATTCATGGAATATACCACGAGTATACCACTACTTTACCTTTAAAAAGAATGGTTGCCTTAAAAGAGTGGTTTGTTTCTTCTTTTTCTTTTCATCTGTTCCTTATTACTAGTATTCCGTAACAAAGTTCAAATAACATCATCTTACTTATCGGTTAACATCACAGAAATACATATCTAAATCATCATAAAAATAATATAACCTTATGATATCAACATTCTCAATACCACTACTCTCTTTTAGAGCAGGTACAATAGCAGGCTATTAGCCAGCTGTAAACATATTTTAACGAGATAAAAGATAAAAGAGAAGAGCAGCGGGCTACATATCTGTAGCCAGTTGCAGCGCGGACTCCAAGACGCAATATGCGTATGACAGGTGGGACCATATATTAGTAGTATAGTAAGCAACTATTGTATGAATTGGCTATTAGATTGGTTATAAATGAATTGGAGCTAGTAGTGGGCTATACTATTAAACTTGCTCTTACCAGTAACAATAATAAAAAGTATCACAAAGAAATCCTAGATAAGCCCCCAAAAGATTGCTTGGCGGTTCAATTAATTGAAAGTCTTGCATTCATCCTATATTTTAATAGTACATTGAATGGAACAAAATCACCAATCTTCAAATTAATTGATTTAATAGTTTTTTTTTGAAAATTTCATCGAAATTACCTTCCACCTATAAAATATGTTGTACTATTATAAATTTAGTAGATAAAATATATAAATATTAGGTTGAGAAAAACGAGAGATATTACATGAAGATTCAATCCACTAATACTTTTAATAAAACTACTTATTAATATACACTATGTTAAAATACTAATCATGTTTTATAATTTATTTTTTTAAAAAAACTTTTATAGTCTATACTTTAGTATAGTGGGTGCGGTGCCCTCCACGGAATAAACCGCTATACCACCATGATGCAATGGCCCGTAAAGTCCACGGCGGTTCTACCAGGAGGGGCATTCCCGTAATTCCATTTTTTCGCATTTCGGTGGACTGCTAATCCCGTAATCCGTGTCTATAAAAGGATAAGCCCCCACTTCTTCTCGAAGAAGCAGGCAAGCGCCCACAGAAGCAACAAGGCGACTTGCTTCGTACTGCTCGCCCCCCCGCTCCTCTCCTCCAATCTCTCCTCTCCTCCGCCGCCGCTTGCCGAGCTCGCACCGCCGCGCTCCCCGCCCCCGCCCCCGCCATGGCGTTGCAGGGGAAGAAGCTCATCAATGACCCGAACGGTACAGGCCTCCACGCCCATTTCCCCCACTTTTTCCTCCGTTCATTTCCGCGAGTTTTTTTTTCTGCCTCGATTCCTAGGGTTTAATCGCTCCCGGTGTTCTCGGGGGGTTGGATTGGTTGAACTTTTTTTTTTTTGTTTTTGCAGATGTGGTGACGGAGTTCATCGAGGGGCTGGTGGAGACGTACCCGGGCCTGCAGTACTTGGACGGGTTTCCTCAGGTGATGTTTTTTTTTAGGGGAATTTGGTTTCGATTTTGTTTGGTTTGGCGACCATTTTGTGATGAATCATCTCTCGAGTGTGTGTGTGTGCAGATTAAGGTTGTTCTTCGTGCTGATGTCGTGCGGGGCGCCTATGATAAGGTCGCGGTTATCTCAGGTGTGGGGAGCTGTGTTTTTCGTTTTTAATTTGTATGTGTCTGTTTCGTTGGGAATTGTGTTTTTCTTCTAGTTTCTATGTGAACGGGATGGATGATTTCCTTGTTATGCACAAATGCCCGCAAATGTTCTGATCTAGGTTGAAAATCTGCTTGCAAATAATTATATGGCGTTTTCGTAGAACATCTACAATGTTAATAGGGCTGTCTCCTTTTTGCTGGTTATGAATTGACACGATTGGATCTAAGTTCATAGCTGTCCTGTTTATACCTTGTATCATAAAATTGGAGGGGATGATTGGTTTCCATGGAAATCAAGATTTTTCCTCACTAATTCATGACTTAGTCTTTGCTTCCACACAATGTACTTCAAATTGGAATATTATAACAAAGTTAGTTTACTCCAGCATTGTTTTCTGTACATTTTCATAACAGTCTAGTCAATAACTATTTACTTCAATATTTTTTTCTTGCATCCAAAAGAAAAGCATGGTGCAATGCAATCAGATCTGCATATTTTGTAGATGTTCTCCTTGAACTGCCAATAAATCTGGTGATCACTGATCAGGATGGCAATTTCAGTTTTGAATTTGAGAACAATTAGGGCTTTGCATGCAGTCAACTGATTGAGATTGGCAATCTTAAAATTTGTACATTGGGCATGTTTTTTTTGGAATGAATGAAACATGAGTATACAGCAATATATTTCACATAATGAAGGTGCATTGTATGCCACGGTATTGTGATATAAAAGACATGCTTCTTGCCCATGTGTATACAATACACCATGTCTCCCACTGGAATGCTCATTTTGTCATTATGAAGTCTGCATGCACTTTTTTTCCCAAAAAATGTGGCACTTTTATGTTTGTTATGACCGTATAGTATAATCAGATCTGATGTATGCTCTATTCTTGTTGTGTGACTCTAGAAGTCTCAATACCCCAGTGGATCAGTTATTTTTCTTACTATTTGGTAAGAAGTGGAAGTGAGACTAGGGGTTGAAGTGGCAGTTTTGTCAGGTTTGTTATGGTATCATCTATCATGATGCAATGACATGGAAGTGCTTTTTTTGTTTCCGGCATTGATAGGAAGTATAACAATTTAACAAATATGCATCTCAGTCTGCTATTACTCTAGCCAGCTGTTGTTGCCCTCCTTGCAATCGCTGACACTGAATTTCAATTTACACTTATATACAAAACACAATTCAAAATCACCCTGTGAGCATAGCCATAAGATTGACATTATGGCATCTCACTAAAGCATTACAATGTTGTTGATAGGTGGTGGAAGTGGCCATGAGCCAACCCATGCTGGATTTGTTGGGCCAGGAATGTTGACAGCTGCCGTCTCTGGAGATGTTTTCACTTCTCCTCCCGTTGATTCTATTTTAGCTGTATGATCTTTCAGTTAAAGTAAAAGTGTAAGCTGCTTTTACTGCTGAGATTACCATAGCTTACATGTTTCAGCTGCATGTTTTCATTGTAGGCTATTCGAGCTGTAACAGGTCCCATGGGGTGCCTTCTAATAGTAAAGGTACTCTGCAGCCTTTGTTCTAAAAGATCATTCCTGAGATGATAGGTAGCACTTAAGGCCTTGCAATGTTGTATCATCTGATGCTTTGAGGTTGAACAATGTTCTTTTGATTAGCACATACTGCTTGCACCAGCTGTTATCTCATGAGTAATGTCTTCACACACACACACACACACAACGGATAGATGGAGAGGAGGATTGTTTCCTCAAAATAATCTATGAACTCTTTTTTTTAAAAAAAAAATGAAGACGCGACAGATTAAATTGTTCTGCTGATGGCGTGCTAATTGTTTGAACGTTATTTCATGAATACTACTTGGTCTTTGGTAATTGGGTGAAAATTTCCAGGTTCTATCATCTTGCTCCTTTTCACGGTGCATTGCAGCTTTGTTTTTTTTATTGCTCATTTCTCTGTTCTTAAAATTTCTATTTTTTGTTCCCCACCCAAGAAATAAAAGTTTCCTGTGTTATCCTGAGAAAAAATGGAGGGCCACTAGATTTGGAATATAATCTGATAGAGAAATCCTATGCTATATTTGTTTTTATGCTGTTGGTAACCTGTTCTCCACTAGTTTGATGAAAAAAAGGAGAACACTAATTTTGGATATTGATGCTGCTTAGTGCTGCTGTTTTGTCAATATTTTAACCTGCATTTCTGTTTCTCCAGTGCTGATTTGTCATAATTTTCTATTTGAGCCATGCCAATCGCTTCTTTGTTATGCTTCATTCCTTTTCACACCTTTGACCTTTGATTGTTGAACGTTTGCAGAACTACACTGGTGATAGACTCAATTTTGGACTAGCTGCTGAGCAGGCAAAATCTGAAGGCTATAAGATGGAGGTTGATGAACACTTTACATCTTGCTAATTTAGTGTACTTCTGTATGGCAAGTCAAGTTCAAATTACCTTCTAATTAATATTTGTCCACCAACTGTAGATGGTTATTGTTGGAGATGATTGTGCCCTCCCTCCACCTCGAGGAATAGCTGGTAGAAGAGGTTTAGCAGGGACTATCCTTGTGCATAAGGTATTTTAGTGTTGCTATTATTTTCTCAATCTTATTCAGTGCTTGCATCCTCCACTTTGGAACTTATCAAGCAAAGCTGACCTGATAAAATCCCACTCATTTCGATTGATCTTCCACTTGTTCATGCCAGGTGCTATTTTCTGATTTTCATCTAGCCTTACCCCCAGGCTGCACCATGCTTATTTAAACAAACACATGTTACTTTTTTAAGTTAGTTGCTAGTCTGCCAGATACAGAAATTCATTATCTGTTCTCAATAGTACGTCAATGAACTGTAGATCTCTTCTGTATTGTGCTCATGGTAAAATTATCTGATGGAACCATCCTTTTCCAGCTTGCACTTAGAACATTTATGATATGTGTACGTATTAATTAATTAGGCTGTTTCTTACAAGGTATATATGCATGCTGAACAAAAAAAACTTTGTCCTTGTGGTCTGTCAACAAGTTCTGGGCTTAACTTGAATGAATCAATCCTTTGTTGCACTTATTTCTTGTTGTCCTCTAAGTCTGAAGTTTGTTTGGATTTTACAGGTTGCTGGGGCTGCTGCAGATGCTGGTTTATCTCTTGCAGAAGTTGCTGCAGAAGCAAAACATGCATCTGAGGTTGTTGGTACAATGGGAGTTGCACTTTCTGTTTGCACATTGCCTGGTCAGGTGACATCTGATCGTTTGGGTCCTAAGCAAATGGAGCTTGGCCTTGGAATTGTAAGATTAAACCTTGTCAGTTATTATTCTCATTAAGCACAGAAACAATTGTCATTACTTGAATTTAGTTTACTTATTAGTTTTTGTGCCTTTGTATTTGTTCCCAATGTAGCTGAGTGCTGTAAATTTGCATCTTCCCCAAATATGAAACACGTTTTTTGTTCCGCAGCATGGAGAACCTGGTGTTGCTGTTGTTGAGCTCCAGCCCATTGATGTAGTAGTAGAACATGTTCTTAAGCAGATATTGTCACAGGTATGTTTTTTATATGTTATTTTGTTCTAGGCCTTTTATGCTTCTCCATTTCTCGTTCAGTTGAACCCTCAAGCATTTTAGTTACCATTAGCATCCTTTTTACTAATTTAATCCATTTTATTTGAGTACCTTGAATCCATGTTTTCCATTCTTCATAAAGGATGTTTTTTTTTTTTAGTTTAGCTTGAATAGCAAAGCTTGCAGTTGAAACCTCAAACATTTAAAGTTGTTAGCAGGATTTTTGTGGGTCATTTTGTCCATTTCATTTCAGTACCATGGATCCATATTTTCTGCTGTTCATGAAATCCATACATTTTTGTTTGCACTGTTTAGTTATAGATGCATTTTATTGTTTATGTGATGGCAATGCATCCTTCCAGGAAACTCAGTATCTTCCTATCACAAGAGGGAGCAATGTTGTCCTCCTGATCAATGGGTAACTAAAGATCTTAGAATTTTCGTTTCACCATATCTCAATGATTATCATATGGTTTGCTTACTTTATCAGCATTTAGTTTCATAGGGAAGGTAAAAGCCTTTTGCTTTTGGTATCTTAGTCCAACATTCTGACCTATGATGAGCAGTTGCCTTACACTGTAGTATTACCTGATTGTTTGATCCCATCTTTGAAATGCAGATTGGGTGCGACTCCTATCATGGAACTTATGATTGCAGCAAGAAAAGCAGTTCCTGAATTACAATTGGAGTATGGGATTGCTGTTGACAGAGTCTACACTGGCACACTTATGACTTCACTTGATATGGCTGGTCAGTTCTACCATTTATATCTCCATAAGATAATCCAAACTTCTGTCAAGGGTGTATAAACATTTCTCAGCATAAATTAGTTGGGAACATGTCCAGTGAAAATGCATCAAATCATGATGATCTGTGATGGTTTGCATCAATAAAAATAGTATGGATTTGTTTGACCAAATCTCACGAATCTTTTCTGGTTAACATAGAACTTTGTTCTCCCTTCAACATGATGTTTATATATACCTTTCTATCGTCTATACACTATACAAGCTTAGAGTTATGGTTAATTCGCATTCCTTATGCAAGTATCCTGTTTTGACTTGCAGGGTTCTCTATCACTATTATGAGATCAGATGAAAACATTTTGCAGCGACTTGATGCTCCAACTAAAGCTCCGGCTTGGCCTGTTGGATCTGAAGGTAATGTTCTTTCTGGCAGAAGTTTTTGCTTTTCATATGTGATTGCTAGTCTGTTTACCTGTATACAAGTGCAGAATAGTTTCCCTTATCACACGTTTTCTGCTGAATCATCAGATTTCTAAATTTATTGTTGATTCAGGAAATCGTCCACCAGCAAAAATTCCTGTTCCAGTACCACCATCACCATCAGGGAAGGATGATGAGGTAAAATGAAATTCTTTTGAGCCTTTTCCATGCTGTCCTGCTGCCTGTAAGTTCATTTGCACGGTAGTATGGAAGTATAAAAGAGCTGCATACTGCTGGTTCTTCATGGGCTAACTTGATTTCATACCCTGAGTTTACAGCAAAAAGGGGAAATATAAATAAATAAATTCTGAAATCATTTTCATTTATAAAAATAATAGCACGGTTAGTCAAAATATTAGTATTTGGATTTTTCAAACCATGCTGGCATACGCATGTCATCAGTCCATCGGTTACCACATAGAACCTCCTAATTACGATGATTTATCTGCAGATTCTCACTGAACCTCAGGAGTTAAGCAAGCAAGGGTGTATTCTGGAGGCTGCTATTGAAGCAGGGGCTAAAGAAATTATCAATATCAAGGATAACTTAAATGAATGGGATAGTAAAGTGGGTGATGGTGACTGTGGAACCACGGTGAGGCTAAGAATGGGTTGCCAATTTAACCTTTCTCATGATATAGCTATTTTAAGATAAAATATTTTTCTGTATTTTTCAGATGTATAGAGGTGCAACAACTATTCTTGAAGATATGAAGAAGCGGTAAGTTAGAAGAATGCTATAATATTGTTGATTGTTTCCTGTTACCTACAGTATTTTAATGTTTTATTTTTGCTGAACATGTATTACGAACGAACAATTCACTATAATTAAATAATTATAATACAAGCTTCTTTGATTTCTAATTCCTTTCCTTCAAACAATACATGAAAACCAGCAATTTGGTTGTAACCTTACCTGAGACAAGTTTATAGCGTATTCGTAGTACTGCAAGCCAGCCAGTCTTCATCCCGATTTATATTTTTAAGCTGGGCATCTTTTCCCCTAGTTGCATGTACTAGTTGACCAATTTCTAGTGCATATTTCTCTTTGCCAGCTACCCAATGAATGATGCAGCTGGAACAATTAATGAGATTGGGTCAACAGTCCGGAGAGTGATGGGTGGAACAAGTGGAATCTTGTAAGAAATCTGTGCATGTCTACCTCTGTTTCACTATCGATCATTTAATTCACAGAAATGTAATGCTTCTTTTTATTATGTTTCAGGTATGACATACTTTGCAAAGCTGCATATGCAAGCTTAAAACAGAACACAAGTATTGGTGCAAATGAATGTAAGAGATTCACATCATGAGTGTAATGACATCTAAAATATTTGCGTGCTTGAAATAAATTTTGCTGCTTTTCTGCAGGGGCTGATGCTTTGGAGGCCTCTGTTGCTGCGGTTAGCAAATATGGTGGTGCTAGTGCAGGGTACCGCACAATGTTGGATGCTCTAATTCCTGCATGTACAGTTCTGAAACAGGTCCCTTCTTGAATCCACTTGCTCTTGGCATATCGTTTACCATTGCTAGTTTGATGAACTCATCGTGCTTAAACAGTCTCTCAAAGCCGGGGACGATCCTGTGACTGCCTTTATCGCGTCTTCTGAAGCAGCATCAGCTGGTGCTGAATCCACTAAACAGATGCAAGCGAAGGTATGCTCTTTAGCTCCATCCCACGACTACGTTTCTAGATTGCTACACACTAGAGTGACTTGGGAGATTTCCTTCGATTATATTCCGTCCGAAAGTAACAAAATTCGCTTGCACATGCAGGCAGGACGGTCGTCATACATTGCTCCCGACCTGGTGGCATCAGTTCCTGATCCAGGAGCAGTTGCTGCAGCAGCATGGTACCGTGCGGCGGCTCATGCAGTGAAGAGCAAGCTGCACGCCTCGGATAGCTAGGGTAGCGCATGGCATGCTATTATATATGTGCACGCTATGCCTCATTCATAGACCAAAAGTACGACTATACTGACTGACGGCGAAATTCTGGGGGCGTTTTCTCACCCACCCCTTCAGATTTGGTTTCCGCTTGTGCCTTTCTGCATGGGCCGAGAAATCGAGTTCCGTATTCTTTTGCCCTCACATCATACAAAAGAGATCTTTTATTGAAGAGTTTGTAGACGATATTCCAAGCATGAAGTGAAGCTGTGCTTTTGCCTCTTCGATGCCATCTTTTCATGACGATATGTTTTGCCTGAGATGCTTCTGCTATTTCGTTTTGATGACTGGTACGCAGTCAGTCAAGTCACACAGCATTCCAGCTTGAGCCTTGCAAGGGCGGCAAGTCGGCGGCTCTCCGGCGTGGAATTGAGTTTGCTTTTCTGATTGTTTGCTTGCAAGTGATACTAGAATCGCACGGACCGCTTGCAGGCAACCAACCACATCGTTTCACCTCAATGCTTATTAGCTTCACCTCAATGCTTATTAGCGGTAAAAGATAATTTGTCAATAAAGCTTTTATATGTGTTCTTAACTAGTTAATATCTATATCTAATGCTGAAAATAAATTATGATGAGAAAACATTAATGATCAACATTCTAAATTTAAATTTTAAAATTTGTACGGCAAATAAGCTGAATCTAGCCAAGCAGCACGCATCTCAGTGCTACTGGACCGGTGGACCCACCCAAGAAACGAAGAGCAAGAAAACAGGCTGAATCTGATTTGGGACCAAATCTGGATTTTTCCCCTAATTTGGTGACGGCAATCATTGTAGCATTTTCGTCATCCACAAGACCGACAATAGTGTTATCCGGTTTATCCACCACGACAGTGTGTATTCATGGGAGAGGATGGGATTCTTCACACAACCTGAATGCATGCTCCCCACGGCTAGAGATGTGTTCTCAATGATAAAACGCCCCAGCTCCCAGCAGACTATTAAACCGATATGATTGCACCATTTATTTTGGCTGCTTTAGATGTCCCCTCTTGTCTAGCCAGCACGACGGAGTGTCTTTTGACAAATAACCACATTTACATAGTTTCTTTCCTCAAAAATGATTTCGCACGGTGTCTTACAGTTAAAACCGCGAAGTCACGATGTCCTGTAGAAAAATTTGCTTATGTAGTACTACCTCCGTTCCAAAATATAGCAACTTTTGGCTGTAAATCTGGACACAAAGTTATCTAAATTCATAGCTAAAAATGTTTATATTTTGAGACGGAGGGAGTAAGTGCTAAGTGATGGAGGGCCAACCAAAGTGGCCCACCTTGTTGGATTAGGCTTGCTTCCCGTAAGACCAACAGAAATCATCAAGAAATTATGCTACTTATTCTCAAAAACATCGATCACCAGCTGGAAGATTAATGCCACAGGTACCACATTTGAGAAGTTAAAGCCGCCAACTAGATCACAAATGGTGTAAGAAACACGAAATTTTTTTATTTATAATTTTTTTTATTAAAAGTTTTACAAAAATAATTTTCCATTTTGAAAATTGACGGAAATAGTCGCCTACCGCCCTCTGGGAGGGCGATTTTTAAAAATCGCCCTCCCAAAGGGCGGCGAATATGACGTGGCAGACGGCCGTTCGCTCTCGGGCGACGGCCGTCAAGGAAATTTGCAGGCGGCCCCCTTGCCGCCCTCCGCTAGGGCGGTTTTATACTGTGCGGGGGGCCGCCTGCAAATGGGCGGCGAGGGGGGGCATGGAATTTTGCAGGCGGCCCCCTTGCCGCCCTGGGGGAGGGCGATTTTGTACTGTGGGGGGCCGCCTGCAAATGGGCGGCGAGGGGGCATGGAATTTTGCAGGCGGCCCCCTTGCCGCCCTGGGGGAGGGCGATTTTGTACTGTGCTCTATATTTTTTTTATATAAATAGCAATAGTTATGAAATCTTTTTATATTGAAAACTATACAAGATTGAAATCTCCAAGACTGGTAAAATACAATTTTATTATTTTTTAAGGCATATTTGGATTGTTACCGTACAAATATTATGTTAGCGCCAAAATATAAGCAAGTTTTGGCACTACCAAATATTTGGTAAGGTAAAATTGCATTTGATCATATATGGTTTGCTGCCAAAATGTAAAATTGTAGTGAAGAATGTTGTACATAATCTGAAATCTAGATTACGTATTACCAATGAATAGGCTTCCATTTTCGTGTGTGATGTGCTAGTGGGAAAGAAGATATGAAGAGGTTGCCTTCAGATTGTCAATTATATAGCGTCGTTTTCATTGCAATATATGTGAACTCAATGAGATGCATTATTCATTAGATGTGACAAGACGATCACGCGTGGGCGTGATTCACTTTATGTCAACAGGCAGCGCCGAAAGTTGATAGTGATAACTCGAGCTGCCGCTTTTCATGTGTGCTGTTGTGGACTGTGCGCGCTACTGGATATGGCACTACCGTGAAGCGCCGAAAGTGTGTTGTTGTGAGCATAAGTTGTTCAAGCACCATATGAATGAAAAGAACTACGTAGACGAGACAAACACAAGTAGTACTGCAGTAGTAATAGCAAAAGTAGTACTGCTTTACAAGTTTGTAAGCCAAAAGAAACGGTCACATAAGGACTGAAGAGGTAGAACACTACTGACGAGGCCTCTTACCCCTGTCCCTCCTACCCTGCGCCCTAATGTGCCCCTGGGAGTACGTGAGTCGGTCCGGGGGTACGGCACGGCCAACCCGTCCTGCCTGTACAGGTGTGACCTCTGGCTGCTCCTGAGTGTGCGCCTCTGGAGCTCCTCCAAGCTGAGAGGAGCCTAGTACGTCCTGGTGGTCTGCACCGTGCAAGTCGTCGTCGTAGAACTGGCTAGTAGGACCAGTCCTACCGGCGTGAGACGAAGAGGCCCCAGTACCGAAGATCCCGGCTGCATATCCTGCTGGACAAGGACCATCAGATTCGTACAAGTATTTAGCAGTAGTAATAAAAAGTAAAGTACCGTGTGGGCGAGGGAACGACGCTCCGTGAGAGGAAGAGCTGGCGAACGCGCCCGAAGAGGTGGCGAACGGCCCTGCGGAGCTCGCGGAAGCGCCGGTCGTGCCTGCGAACGCGCTCGAAGGCAGACGAGGTCCTGCGATCAGGAAACGTGCAGTTAAAACATGGTGACACTTTTGTGGAAAAGCTGAAACAAAAATGAACTAATATCTGGGCTGAACTGTACCGTGCGAAACCGGTGCTGTAGGTCGCACTGCTCCGAAGCTAGGGGCGCTCGAAGGCAAACGAGGTCCTGCTCCGACGGTAGGCGCGCGAGGCCGTGGGTGTACCGGACCAGCTGGAGGTACGACGTCCACGGCGCTGCGACAGGAGAAGACGCGCATGACCGCACGCATCTTCTCATGCATCCGGTCGAAGGTCGCCCTCTGCTCAACGTCAGTCAAGTGCAAACCTCTGTTCAACCTCACCTGCACTGCGATGATATCGGCACTGATATCCCGTGCCGCATCAGCCTATGCAAGATGGAAATAAAAAATTCAGTAGTTGTCCTATATTATGCAAGATAAATGAAATAATTGTTGGAAGTAACACAAATTGGACGTACCGCCACGAAGTAGTCTCGGTCACGGTGCGTGGGATACGCGTCCGTGACAGCGGCAACGTGCGGCTCTGGGGCGTCTGGAGTGAAGGTCACACGCGCACGAGTGCGAGGAAGGTACCAGCGAAGGTAGTCACGGTAGTTCTCCTCCGTGTGTGGGAAGAGCTCGTTGATCACCTCCTCTGTAGCTAACACCCAGTCGTCAACGTACTGCTGTACACGTGGAGCCCAAAGTGCGCCTGCTAGCTGTCCCCGTCGAGTCAACCTGTGAAGAGAGGTAAATTATATGGCTCGATGATGTAATTATCATAAAAATTTAGAAATGAACAATCCGAACTCACGAGTGGTCGGCAGGGGGGACGGTCGGCTGCACGTTGCCCGGAAACACCTGCCTAAGTCCGAACTGTCTCATCACACGCTGCGGGCAGTGAGGCTCAACGAAAATGTCGAACACCATCGGCAGGATGGTGAGCCAGTAAGCCTGGTCGCGTGTGCACAAGGACGAAAGTCCTAGCGGTGCTCTCGCAGCGACGGCCTCTTCTGTGTACGGCTCCCAGATGACGTCGCTCGGCTGGAGACGGTCAAACTCGAACACGAAGTCCGGGTAACCACGTCTCACCTGCACGTGAGCGTAACGACGCTGCAATAAACATGATCGGAATTAGACATGTTATGTGAAGGAAAAAAAAGAAGAGGACTGATAAACTTATAACGCAGCGAAGTTGCACTAACCCCACGTCGACACCAGTAAGTCCCCATCGTGGGACCGTCCTCTGGCCACTGCGCGCTGCGACCAACCCCGTAGGGTGCGCTGTCCACCACTGGTCGCCCTATGGCAAACCTCTCGGCTGCCCAAAGCTGAAGCAACATAGGGCAGCCAGCGATGATCGCTCCCGCGTCAGTCTTCGTGCACGCCTCACAGAGGGCACGGTACGTGGCTGCTAGCACGGCAGAACCCCAGCTCCACTGCGGCACGTCCTGTGGCTGAGCATCCGCGATGGACCGTGCGTAGTGCACCAGCCGGAAGTCCACAGCGTGCCCGTGGGTGCTAGTGAACATCACCCACCCGAACAACCACAACAGGTACGCCTCAAGGGAGCGTCGGACCGAGTAATCATCAGCGTCAGGGTGCAGAAGGTCCGCCTACAGTTAAGAATGAAATGTTAGTACAAAACACTCATCCGGTCGCAAATAAGCATGTATGATAATAACATCTTATTTACTTACAGTGAACTGGAGCAACCAAGCCTTGCTAGGCCCGACTGTAGAGTACGGAGGAAGGGTGCTGGTCGGTCCTAGGTGTGGAAGGCGCATCACCTGCTCGAAGCGCGCAGTGATATCCTCCTTCCACCCAACAACACCGTCCACGGGACCAACTGGTGCTCCCGCCAGCGGTAGCCCTAGCAGGTACGACACGTCCTGCAGTGTCGGAGCCATCTCCCCACAGGGAAGGTGGAATGTGTGCGTCTCAGGTCTCCAGCGGTCTACAAGAGCGGCAAGGAGTGACCGGTCTGCATCCCACCGCTTCGCTGGGTCACGGTCGTCCGCCGCCGCCTCAACAAGCCTACACAGTGGTAGAAGGCCTGCCGCACGCAACCTGTATAGAGCAAACTTCAAACATAAGTACAACACAAAGCAAAGTTGAGTTGAAATGTGAACATACGCGTACCAAGGAACGTGACGGGGGTCGACACGCAACCACTCGCGCGACGTGCGTGGACGGAAGGTGCCGAGCTGTGCACCCTCGACTGCTGACAGGAACGAGCGGTGGTTCCTGTCAATCACACGGTTCAACAGCGCCGGTGTGTCGTACGCCATACCTGCATCAAATAGGTTTATCAGAAACATGTAAATAATTAGTTCCACATAAGTAATAAATGTTCATAAGCGAATTACTAACACATATTAAACAAGAGTACAAAGAAACAAAAGTGTTTAGTCAGAACACTCAACACGATAACATTATGATACAACACCGAATAGTTCGCAATACTACTAGTACAACAATAGTCGGAGGTACTCATTACAACGACATTGAATTGAAATTACACGATATAAGTATTTAGTCCGAACACTCATTACATCACAACATCATTTTATTTCCTAAATCGAAAGCATTGTTACACCATGGAATCGCCTGCTGCGCGACGACGCCTTGGCCTTGCGCGCCTGCTTGTTGTTCCTTCACCAAGTGGTCGCCTACCATCACTTGCCTGTCCAGATGGACTAGCATCTGCGCCGCTTGGAACTTCTGCATTCTTCGGGCATTTCTTGTAAGTATGGCCGCGCAGATCACACTTGCTGCAGCGTAAAGTCCTCCCACCTGCTTCCGACTCATCCATATCATTTCTGATGCGTCTAGTTTGGCGTCGACCCTTTTTCACCCTTAACTTAGATGGATCTGGAATATAAAAAACTTGGGCACTCAGCGTTGTGTAAGATCCTGAGATCCCGAACCCATATATCTCCTCACTCCATGTATGAAAGATTGCTTCTTTCTTGAAATAATTTGAGACGTACACATTGGGAGATATGCCACAATCACCGGCAGCAGCAAGAACGTGTGAGCAAGGAAGGTGATGAAGCTTCGGCTTCATACAACTGCAGATACATCCACCATCCGCCTTCAAGACACATTCCTGCACGGCTTGCTTGCGATAGATACCACGCCTGCTCCTATCAACACACATTATTTCATACCGATGCACTTGTGTGCCTTGAGCAACAACTCTATGTCTCCGTGCCTTTTTGATTTTATCTTCCATGTACTTTGTCACTACGTTGCCAAACACTATGTTGTTATCGGCCATGGACGGACCAATTTTCCTGTATCGATCCCTAAAGTAGGCTTGCGTGCCGTGAAGGATGAATTCAACAATAGCAACCAATGGAAGTACCCGAACTCCTCGCATTACCCAGTTGTACACCTCTGCCAAATTGGTTGTCATTATGCCATACCGAGATCCATCGGTGTCGAACAATAGAGACCACTTCTCCTTAGGCTCATTCTCAATCCACTGAGTGAAATTTCTGATGGACGATCCTGAACTCCTTCTCATTGTTGGTGAGTCATCATGTAATGCACCAAGAGGTATGGGAGGCTCGTCACCTTCAACTTGTGGTCTGCGAGATTGCTCATCTGTTTGCTTCGTTGTCAACTCATCCAACTTGTCCCACAACTCATTAAATTTCTTCTCTTGGTTCTGTGCACAGAGCCTCTTAAAGAGCTCCATAAGATGCTTGTTCTTGAATTGCTTGTAGAAATTTGCACCCATGTGACGCATGCACCACCGACTCCGAACATCAGGCCACTTAGCTGGAAGTCCCTTCTCATCCCAACCGTTCTGCAAGTAGTCAATAGCCCGCAGCATACCCGCATGACGATCATGTATAAGGCAAACGTTGGGCCTCATACGCACCACTGCAATGTGCACTCTCTCTAGGAACCAGTACCAGCTTTCAGTGTTCTCACTCTCTACAAATGCAAAAGCCATAGGTAGAACCTGGTTGTTCCCATCACACCCAATTGCTGTCAATATCTGACCTCGGTATTTACCTGTCATAAAAGTTCCATCTATGCATAGAACAGGTCGACAATGCACAAAAGCATTGATGCAAGCACCCAATGAGAAAAAGGCTCTTTGCAGCACACTCTTTGTTCGATCATCAACCGATGTAAATGTATGTAGGTCATAGTAAGTATTATTATTCCTCTGGGCAATTGTGGCTAACAAACGAGGCAAATTATCATAAGAAGCTTCAAATGTGCCATACCTCATCTCAATGATCTTTTGTTTGGCTCTCCAGGCCTTTGCATAGCTTATGGTGTACTTGAAT
This sequence comes from Oryza meridionalis, assembly GCA_000338895.3. Classification (NCBI taxonomy): domain Eukaryota; kingdom Viridiplantae; phylum Streptophyta; class Magnoliopsida; order Poales; family Poaceae; genus Oryza; species Oryza meridionalis. The sequence goes on along the minus strand of CM002526.2, from coordinate 33,343,672 downwards.
TTGTTCTCGATGTGCCTAATAATTGATTTTGGTTCAAAGCCAATGTTACCAACAACACTGCTGTACATCTCACTTGCCACAAAAGCTGAAGTGATGTTTCGGTGATACTTCTCCACCCCTTGTAAGTAGCACTTGTGCTCGGTCACAATGCTAACTTTCCAATAATCATTCCATTTACCCTTATATGCATGGACACGCCACGGACAATCTTCCTTCATGCACCTCACTTCATACACATAATTTGTTGACTTGACCACCCTAAACTCTTTCTGCAATGAAACTGCCCAATGCTTCACCGCCTCCTTCATCTCATCCTTATGAGCATACCTTGCACCCTCAATTACCTCGTTCTCCTTATACTCCCAGGGTACATGATCACCCTCTGATATAACAAGTCCAGAGAAGTCCTCATTTGCCCAATCAGTGGCCATTACATCACCTTCCTCATCGGATGATGCGTCGTCCTCCGCTTGCTCATTATCCGAATCTTCCCTCTCCATTTCATCAACAATTATACCGACTCTCTCCCCCTCATCCGCCATGCCCATGGCCTGCTCCTCCCTTGGTTGATTTTCCTCATTTTCCATCGATGGTCCAACAACATCCCCTGCATTGCTAGGACCCTCCACATCTTCGGTTCGCATTGAAACATTTGTATCTTTCTCTTGTACCGACACAAATATAACGAGGGGCCATGACCGTTCAAAAGCCATTTCCACATACCGTCTCCAAGCAGCAGTGCTGTCCATCGGCATTAGTTCCCAAAAATAACCTTCTATTGCACGACTCACTACAACAGATACTGACATTGTGTAGACTTCTTGGTCTATTCTAAATCCTCTCAACAACCAACTATAAATTGACTGAAATGTTCTCTCCGCAGGCCTATCGATGCCCTTAGATGTCATTACAAAATCTGACAGATCAACACCATCTGGACCAAATCTAATATTTCCTTCACCGTGAACTATCTGAAATGTGACCTTACTTGACATTGTGCCTGATGAAAACATTAACTGCGTTAACCTCGCATTTCTGTACTACGCCCTAAGTTACATTCTCTACAATATTGTCCTCTAAATTTCTAAAAGTACGTTACATTCTCCAGATCAAACTAAACTACATCTTACAATTAACACTACTGTCTATGTCTCAATTCATACTATTATATTCTATGCTCTGGATCTACACATATGTGCTGTGTGCTACAGATGTGCTAAAATATATGGAACTAAAACTAAAACGCAACATATATACTCAAACATAACGTATTAGTACAAATGCAAAAGATGTATGGGAGCATACCTGTGATGAAGTGAGCGAACCAGCAGGGCTTCGCCGCTCCGCTTCTGCTGCCCTCCCCTCTCTCTCTTTCGTTTTTTTTGGATTTTTAGTGAATATAATGAAATTTCACAGAGGAGGGACTGGGCTTTATAGGGGGGGGCCAAAAATCGCCCTCCCCCAGGGCGGCAAGGGGGCCGCCTGCAAAATTCCATGCCCCCTCGCCGCCCATTTGCAGGCGGCCCCCCGCACAGTACAAAATCGCCCTCGCGGAGGGCGGCAAGGGGGCCGCCTGCAAATTTCCTTGACGGCCGTCGCCCGAGAGCGAACGGCCGTCTGCCACGTCATATTCGCCGCCCTTTGGGAGGGCGATTTTTAAAAATCGCCCTCCCAGAGGGCGGTAGGCGACTATTTCCGTCAATTTTCAAAATGGAAAATTATTTTTGTAAAACTTTTAATAAAAAAAATTATAAATAAAAAAAATTCTAAGAAACACCCTCCATAATACATGTGGTCTTAAATAGGAGTCTTACTTACTATAGTGAGTCACACCTTTCTCTTACTTCTCACTTTTCATCTTCTCATCTCTCTCTCTCTTCCCTTTGCTTTTCCCCACCGGTCACCGACGGAGGAAGCGAGGCGTGGGCTGCCCAAGCGGCAACATGTCGGGCAGGGAATGAAGCGGCTGCGGGGCAGCACCTTAGGCCGAGACCAAGCGGCGGATGATGGCGCCACTGAGTTCGTCGGATCTGAAGTTGGGAGGCGGCTGCGGTCGAGCTCGCCGGCTCCGAAACCCCACCCCGGCTCGGGCCTAAGCCACTGACGATCTTCGCCCCCCGGTCTCGAATCCGACGGTTGAGGTGAGCTCCGATGACGGCTGCGGCGTCGGCGAAGGCGAGCTCCGACAAGGTCTGCGACGCATGTGCCTCTCCTCCCTTCTCTGCTTTTCTCCTGCCCGGTCCCTGCATCTCACCACCATCGGTGGGCGGATGGAGCGCCGAAGGGAGGGTCGCAGGGGTTGCCACCACCATTGAGCTCCTCGCCGGCGGTTGATGCAGCCTCCTTCAATCGGATCTAGCCGCTCCTTTCCCGTTCTCCTCGCTACCTCTCCTCCGATCCTCTCCCTTGCAGCTGGAGCAGGTGACACGGGACACAAAGGTGTGGGCAGTGGGTCCAGACCTACGAAATCTAACAAAGAACTTATGACAATATTTGGCTCCGCATTCTTTGTGTAGCAACAGAATAGGCAGACGTGGAGTGGAATCTCTGACGTGGCTGGCTCGAGCTGAATGCCACATCAGCTAGACCACCTGCACTTTCATGGATGAGCATTGTGAAAGTCCTTAGCAAAGTCAATAAAAGGCTAGCTAGACCACCTGCACTTTCATGGATGAGCATCTTATCATGTCTGGAATGTATAGACGAAAGCAGTATTCACCACCTGACCAATTGACCTTGTTACTTCAACAAATTGGAAGAAAAACAAATAGTATTCCCTCCGAGTCATGTTTATTTGACGTTACTAATAAGAAATAACACTACCAACGTCAAGTACACATCACCAGGGGGAGTAACTCTCTATATGTAACCAACCAACAGAAAAAAAAAACCATATAATATGTACATCAGGCAACAGAAAAGCATCATATGATATTTACATCAGCTAACTTCTGTCACTGCAATTCCATTGTGATGTATATGCAAGCTAGCTACAAAATTGCTGCCTACACAATGGACCTACCCTACCTACCTCTATGTATCAATCAATACCACCTTAACCAACCCAGCTTCTTGCCGCCAAACATCAATCCATCCACCATAGCTCCAACATCTATCCCTTCTCAACTAGGGCACAACCAAAAAAGAAGTGATGCCCTTCTTAGTGCACAGCCAAAAAATAAGTGATGGTGCATGCATCTGGGGGGCATAGCACTATAGCAGGGACCATACATCAAATAGCATCAGCTGCTAATCAGAGTCTGACTCGATTGTTAGTATCAACTTTTGTCTAACTGCACGATCCTGCTCCTGCCCAAGTGGTGGCATCTCTCCTCTCAAGCCATTCGCGCTCCTGACAACTGAACCTGCATCACATATGGATTCAAATATTATATCTTCCTACACAGCACTATAGCCACGATTGTGCAAGTAATATATTAATATCCAACACGAACAAAACCTGGTATACTTCTATTTTGAAGTGTGCATTTGCAAAGGTTGGTGTATATTTAATACTTTTTGCAGCGCATTGTTAGACTATTATTGAGGGAGAAAAACAAAAGAACTCATAAATCAGGAGCTGGTTAGTTCATTCATACCGTCTAAACCTGCCGTGCCATCTTCACAGTTTGTCCTTTTCTGAGAAGCATTTTTGGCATTAGTTAAACTATCTTGAGTGCCAATGATACTAAGACTTGTCAAATCCCCGGAGTGCCCATCATGGCATGTTCGATTCTGGTCACCATCTTGATCACTCGACTGACAAGCTTGTAACGCACCATCATGCTCACATTCCAGTGTGTTTGATGCTGCTGTTCCACCCAAGTTAACCCCTAAAATTGGCTCGTGCAAAGATTGATGGTTGTCAATGAAATTTTGCATTTCACATTGATTGTCTGTCACCTGTGTGCCTGCAGCATCTTGAGAGCTTGAAGATTCCCAAAATGGCAGTTCCAGATCATCGAAACCGTCAAGAAATGAAGTCACATCTGGGCCAGCTCCTCTAGGTTGTTCCCCACAAATTCCTGAAGCTTCAGGTGGGTTGGGTGGGAATGCATTCCCATTGTCATGTGCTGAACTGAAATTAACATCACCAGGTGATAACACCATAACATTATCATCATCTGAGTCACTCAGAACTATTACATCCTGCTCTGTTGGTGCTGGAGGAAAATGTGCATCCATAGGAGAAGAATCAAGATCATAGATATTGCCAGTTAGTGGTTCTGGATTATAGATTCCATTTTTGCCGTTCTCATCATCAGTGTTGCTTGCTGAAACAACACAGTTTTCATCTTCAATACATCCATTCTGACCATTGTTAGAATCCAATCTCTTGTTAATTTCCCACTGGCCATTGTTGTTTCTTCTGATTCCCAACTTAAGCCGGCCACCTGTTTCTTCAGACAACGGTTCTTCTTTAATCTCTTGCTTTACAATTCTTATGTTGGGCTTGGACCTTGTATCTGAAGGCATAAAGAGAGTGCCATCAGGTAAATGCCACTGTGCAAGACCCTTCAGTTCTGCTCCACCCTTGACTCTCCAGGAACCGTCAGGCCTGACATCAATTTCAGATACATCATCTCCACAACTTTGGACCTAGATGACAAAATACAACAAATCAGCAGATGGCATGATGGAATGGTGTAGATACGAACATGAAATTCATTTCCACTATGAACTCACCAAAGCAGTTATGCGGTTGAAGTAAGGATCAATGATTATGTTGTCCAAAGAGTAGTTTTTAAGGCAAATCGGGCACTGCCACTGCAAACAAGAAGAAACATAGTTTGGTTAGACAAGGAAAAAAAAGAGAAACATGCTAATTGATGTAAGAAAGATAATCAAACCTTTCTTGAACGTTGATTAAGTTCCACAAAAGCTTCTAAATCAAAACAACCCATGTGAACGCAGGGTTTGAACCGGCCAGCTATCTTGATCCTTGAACCAGTCATCTGTCAAGATAAAAGGCATTTTCACGAGACATTATACAGATATCATAGGAGTACTTCATAGCTAACTTCGCATGAAGTAGTGTCCGCCATACTATGAATAAAACATTATATGGTTAGTAAAATAGGATCACAAAAACATCCAGGTTGAAAATTATAATGAACACATACAGATGATAATTCAAGCGTCAGGGGTGCAACATATATAGAAAAACTTTAGACTGCATATACGCCAACACTCCAATGAACAAGAGGAATATCATTAAGGACCTAAAGCATTCTCAGAAATAGTCACAGTACTTACAGGGCATCGGAGATTCACAGAGACAGAATCAGCTACAACTTCAATATCACTGTCACTGTCAGCATTATCTGCCTCGGTTCCACCACCAACACAGCGACGCACACGAGCAAGGGCATTATCAAAGCTCTCACCATCTTGTTCCTTTGGCACCAAAGATAGGACCTGTAGGCTATGAAAATTTAGAGGACCTCCGATAAATAAAACAGGGGTCCTAAATCTCAAGAGTTGCCGTGCTCCTCCCAGGTACCAGCTTGTGTTCTAGATGCTGAGAGAATCAACCAAGTTCTGGTCATATCCAACAAGCTACATATGTTTTAAGTATTGTTTGGAATTTTTCATCACATAAAATAGATATACGAATGGATAAGCATACAGAGGTAAAAAGAAAAAGGAAGGAAATGAGCTAAAACACATCAAGCATTTGTTGTGAAAAAGGGAGGTATCAAGATCAGATGACCAAGAAATATCCCAAGTGTTTGCTGATCCAGATTCCAGAACAACCTTTTTCTGCTAAAAATGTATTTCTGAATAATATTTTGATTAACAATGGCTGTGCAAATGCCTTACAAGAAGCAGTTACCTGTTCTACAGATCTCCTCTTGGCAATCCTGACTCCCAAACAGAACGTGCGAGAGTCACTTCTAGATAGGACAATCTTATTAGACCCTTCTCTCACATATGCTGTTAACTGGATACAGAAAAATGGGCAGGGAGTATTAAATATCTAAACAGAATAGCTAGTTGACAGAGATGATGCTTTATGAGAATAAGATGCTTACAACTGGACCATCATCTCTACCATTCACCCCTAACTGTTGCGTGGGTTGCCTGTTGACAACCCTAATAGGAATACCTGAAGAAAAGAAAACCAATTGCCAACATGAACAGTTCAGATTTATGATTGAACATTTCAACTATTATTTGGTAGTTGGTACAGAAGACCATTTATCACGGCATGTTTAAGATAACATATGAAGTGACAAGACAGCAGATATAGCTAAAAGGATGTAAACTTGCAAGGTGCTACATTTCTAAATTGCTGAAATAAAGGAATATGCAAGTTCATGAAAGCATAGATGCAAAAAGATGTGCATGCACAAATCACCCACAATAAAGTAAAACGAGGAGAAAATCAACTGGTAATGCAACAAAATATGAGCTGAAGATGAAGTTTGGTTTCTAATGCAGCAACAGGCACCATCATCCACCTAGCTTGGGCAAATAGGCTCAATTGTACCACAGAAAACATAAGCTCAAGACATCCTAACAGCAAATACTGATTAGCCAAGAGATTATGAGGCCCTTCAACCAAGTTCAAGGCAGAAAACACACCATCCAAAAATTCAACAAGCTGTAAAAGAACTGCTGATAACAAAGCAGCATATTAAACAATGTATGTTCCACGACACTGTTCTGTTAGTCTAGCATGGATTATACAAACAAAACTAGTGCAATGAGTTTGAGGACGTGATTCTCTAACTGAATAAACTGTTCTCTATGAACCCTATTATAGAATATACATTGTTACGTACAGTAAGCTCAGGCATATACCATTTGCAATGAGTTTGAGGACATGATTCTTTAACTGAATAAACCGTTTTCTATTTACCCTATTATAGAATATGCATTGTTGCACAGAAAACTCAGGCATATACCATTAATTTGAATATCAGAATGTAAAGGCCACTGCATCCTGAAAGGTACGCTATCATTGAATAGGATACACCAAACCTGCATGAAAATAAAGAATGCAACAGAAAATCAAGGCCATAATTGGACATATATTGGTCAAACTACTCAAATATTCTCTATCATAAAATTAATAAGAAAGCATAATAACCATAGTTTATACTCTATACCGAGATATCTTTGCAAAGGTGCGATTTTTACAGATCTTAGTAAGTTATGGCTCCAAATGATTGGAATGGTCATCGTGAACAAAATTAATGGTTCAATGGAACAGGGAGTTAACCTGGAGGTCATATTCATCTTTCTGAAGCATCTCCCAATTAGCTCTTGATAGTGGAAAGGTCTTCTCAAAATACTGTACAGCATATGACCTGGACATAAGCATGAATCACAAACAAAAAAGAGGGGAAAAAAGGAAGTGGAGAACAATGTAGGATCCATCCTGCCCACTTGTCCCCAGATCGACCCTTCTATTCCACATGTGACACTACCAACATTTTGGGAACCAATATTAAATAATGTTCTTTGGTGACAAAATAATAGATAACTCACCCATCCGACGCTACTTTAGAGGGAGTTATTGAGACTGGAAGTACAGGATGATTAACAGTAACCCAGAAACTGCAAGTTAAAGAAAGAAATCATGTTAGAACAATATGCTATGGTATCAAGACCAAATAGGAATTTGGTAAATTATGTACTTAGCCTAACAATGTCGTACAAGAAAACGCACATAACGGGAATAAAGAGAAATCATAGAGTTTTAAAGTTCACAGAAAAAATGGTTTTGCTCAGAAAAAAAAATAGTTCTGTAAATAAATAAATAATGCCACAGAACTAAAAGAATAAGATGTTTGAGCTTGAACTACCATGAAGAACTTGATATACCACATGATTATGGCACGAGGAAGCAATTAAGCATGTGATGGCAGGACAATTGGGTGGTTCAGTAAGGATGAGTTGCTACATCAGAGAATATAGAAGAACTTACGGGTCAGCTCGACTGATTCGGCACATATCACAATAAAAGTGTGGTGGTAATTCTGGAGGAACACTGTCTGCAGGCTTCTCGGATATGATAACGCAGCCAACATGTTGCTGTGTATTGCATTGTGGACCTTCACACTGAAAAGGGGCAAACAAATTGTGGATAATTTCACTAAACATAAGCAAGCAACAGGAACTGTCACGGAAAAGATTACAATATGCTACCAATTTTTGAAATAATGAAATAACACAACACTTAGGTGCTACATTTGGTATAACATTTCTGTTTTACATAAGACTCACGATGAATAAATTTGTAACCCAAAACAATCAGCTGTCTTCAAGTTTCAGCACATAAGACTCATGATGGATAAATGAATAGTAACCCAAATAATTCAGCATGATCAGTACAAGGTTTAGAAGAAATTTTACAAGTTCTGTTGGATTGGCTGATGGAGGACAATTAGATATTACATGATTATACTTGTAACTGTAATATGAAGTTCTGAACAGTACCTTAATCATGGAATCATTGGCCATGGAATAACCACAGGGACAACGGACTTTGACATCCAACTGAGCAGAATCATCTGACTTCCTTTTAGGCTTTACAATGTGCCCCGAGTCAGTCTGGTTTCTAGAGGCTGGAACAGCATTTGTGGAGCCATTCATTTTTCTGGAAGCAGTACGCAAAGTTTATAATGCCTTGTAAAGAGCTAAATTGGATCATTGAAAAGAGTATATAAAGAGAGTAAGCTCACGCAAAAGTGTCATCAACTATTTTAGCCACAGTTTCTTTCCCAACCATCTTTTTGTTTGGCAAGCCATTCAATCTGGAGTCTGCAAGAAGAAAATGAAATCATGACCTTCTAGTAGTCAACACCAGTAAAAAAATATCAAAATTTCAAAAGCAACAGTGTATGTACCTTGTTCTTGTTGATCAGACAATACTGCTATAATTTTGTCCACAAGTTCCTGTAAATGAGGCGAAAGCACAAGACCCAAATGGTCCATAAGTAAACAAATCCTATATGGGCAATACTAGAAGTCACATACAAGTTAATTTAATTGCAAAATAGGTCTGGGCTATTGCCATGGAGGCAATTAAACCCAACTGAATCTCACATTTTCCCACAATACTAGTTAGTACTTGTCCATACATGGTAACGGGATCACCAGATTTTTTTTTAGACGATGTCTTTTTAAGGGTGGACCAGTTTTTTTAGGGAGTTCTTTTAAGAGAGGGAGCGATTTTTTCAGGGGAGGAAGGAGAACGACTGTGCTTCTAAAGTAGTTAATTAAAGGAAAAGGAAGAATGTTAACTAGAGCCATTGGTGTTAATTAAGCGATGACAAGAAAGTAATTGTGTAATGAAAAAGATGAAGGAAGTTGCAGTGAACAAACCTGTTTCCTTCCTTGCTTTGGAAGTCCAAGCTGATGCAGGACATCCTTTAGCTCTTTTATTCTAAAGTGATTCAACTTGTACTGCATGCAAAATGATGTTTAATTATCAGCAACATAAAAAGGAGGCATAAGCTATTTGGGCTCACCAACATAGATAACCCATCTACCAAATGTGCTCCATGTAGCATTGAAAAAACACAACTGAAAAAGATTAATGTAGCATTGACAATAGATTTGTGAGCAACCTTTTGAACAAGAAATTAAGCATGCTGTCAAGTGGCTGCCCCAGTGCCTTGCATTCCAGCCGGAAATGCAAAAAAGATGGGTTCTTGATAAAAGGAAGATAGTGGTAACATGAAAAATGGGGGTAATCTAAGGCAACATGAAACTGATGAATTGTAAAGAAAGGAGCGGTATACGCAGAACGAGTTGGAAAATCCTAATGAACCGGGACGGATGGAAGAGGAGGGCTTTAGGTAGAAGCAAGAAACATGGCGTCATCCATCCAGACCAACCGCACCCCCCCCCTCCCCCCCGCGCACCCCACACACACAACAAAGATTAGATGTGGATTAAGGGTACCTTGCAATCGGCGAGCAGCGGATCGTCGGCGGGGTCGAGCGCCATGGCTGGAAAATCCGATGGGGAATGAACTCACCGTCCTCCTTCCCGGCGAACCCTGGCTCGTCCCTGGAGGCCAGGACGCTTGCCCACGCGCAAGGCTTCTGCGAACCTGAAGAGACGACCACCAACCTGGCGGCGGCGTCAGGAGGGACGGCGCGGCGGGGCGGAGGGAGTGCGAGCGCGTGCGGCGGATTGCCGCGCTTTGGGGATCGCGAGCGGCAAGAGCCAGAGCCAGAGCCAGAGGCAGAGCCAGCCAGGGGGCGGCTGGAGTGATTTGGGGATCAACCAATTGCAATTGGTATGGGGGGATTAGGGTTTGGAGGAGTATCCTTGTTGGGCTTGGATGGGCCTAGTGGAGAATTGGGCTACTTCTTCCCTATAGTGGAGAGCAGCTCTCTTCAAGTTGAGATTTATGGTTAACGAGCTGAGATGATAGCTTGGCTTGTTAGAAAAAATGCGACGAGTCGAGTCGAGGTAGCAACGAACCAAGTGAGCTAACGAGATACAAGCTTTTTTCGTTCAGTGTTAGAAACTAGGAGAGATGTTAGAGATAAAGGCGCGAGGCTCTCCACAACCAAAACAAAGGGTAGACAGACGAGTGTGGCGGTGCGGCGCAAAGAGGGGAGAAAGAGAGGAGGGAACTCCACTACGTCAACAAGAGAGCGAGAGAGATACCGCCTAGTATACATTTGTTAGGAGGAAAGAAACGATCAAAGAATTGGGCCTCATGGGTTGCATGCCCCATGTTTGCAACCACTTTTGACTTCCCTCCCTGTCACCTTTTATCTATATTTAGTCGTGTGTCCGTGCGTTACAGCGGGATATGATTAGTGTGGAGTGGACTAATAATTATTAGGGTGATAATTAATAAACACTAGGTACCAATTAAAATTGGGACACAACTACACCGAGAGTACTAGCTGGATAATGCTAAAGAGAGACACCCTTCTTTCCAAAAAAAAAAACTACTAGTACACTCAATATCTATATAGGAAAAAGTCTATTTTATACCCTCGAACTCTTATGCTTGTCTAAAATACACCCCCAAACTACAAAACCGGATATAACACACCCTCGAACTGTCAATACTGGACACTTAACCCCCCCGGGCTGTTTTTACCCTGGTTTTTGCCACGTCGGATTCCACGGCGGATACCACGTCAGCCCTAGCCACGTCATCACAAAACATAACATGGGCCAAGCCCATGTTCTCTCCCCCCCTCTCTCTCTCCCTCTTTGTTCTCCTCTCTCTCAAGACCCCTCCTCACGACCGAACGAGCAAGCGGCGGGGGCGGTGGCGGCGGCAGCGGCGGGGGCGGTGGCGGCGGCAGCGGCGGGGGCGGTGGCGGCGGCAGCGGCGGGGGTGGCGGCGGCGGAGGTTCTTGCCGCCGACGCAGGTGGTGGTGATCAAGACCAGCGAAGCTGAGAGGAGGTTTGCTGCTTGTTTGGGGAACAGGAAGGTATGTGCAGTGGGGAAATTTCTATTTTTAGGGTTATAGGTGATACTATACAATCCTTGATAAATCAAGTGAAATTGGTTGTAGGGTTTGTTAGATGGATGCAATAGATAAGCTTGTGGTCAGATTTCATTTCAATGGTGAATTTCTTTTTGATGGCAAGAACACATGTTATGTCAATGGATGTGAAGCATTGTCTTACATTGACCGCAAGAAGGTTTCCCTTAATGAGATTCGTGGTCAAGCAAAGGAGCATTGTGAGGTTGCAGAAAAGGCGTTGTTTCACTGGTGTTTTCCTGGGAAATCAATAGCCGATGGACTCAGGGTTTTGCATGATGATAAGACTTGCCTTCTAATGGCAAAGTATACCACACAAGGAGTTGTGGCAGATGTTTATGTTGAGTTGGTTGATATTGAGGAGATAGATGCTGAGGCAAACAAGGATGAAGTTGGTAGTGATTTTGAGGATGAGATGAAAGAAATTAGTGATAACGATGATTTAGATGACAATACTGTAGAACTGATTAGAGGTAATGAGGTCATAATGATAAATTCTTCACCAACTCATGTAAACAAGAATGATATATGTCATAATGATAAATTCTTCTAAATTCCACCTCTGAAAATCTTAGGAAAATAACAAATGCAACTGTTCATTTGTGCCATCTTTCCTGTTCCTTCTCTCGGCCCAATCTCTCCTCTTCTTTTCTTTCCGAAAAACGTACATCGAAGGTCCCTCATTTTATCATCGGATTAAAAAATATTCCCCCAACCACAAAACCAGATATATGTCATCCCTCATCTTACAAAACCAGATCACTTTGGGTCCTTAGGCGATTTTGACTCCGGTTTTATCCAACGTGGCAACTGAGTCAGTGTGGGACCCATGTGGGCCCCCACGTCAGCCTCTTCTTCCCCTCCCCTCTCCAGCTCTTTTCCTCTCTCTTCCCCTCTCCATGGGTGGCAGTGGCAAAGAATAGATAGGCACGGCGGGCCAGTGTGGCGGGCGTGGGTGACGGCCGCAAGGGAGGTTGGAGAGGATGTTGAGGTTGGTGAAGAAGGTGATGACGGTCGTGGCGAGGTGCATGGCGACGGTTGCTGGGAGGGCGCGAAGCTAGCTGGCCTCAATGACGGCCCGACACTTCCTCGTGGGGCACACCGGCCTGGAGGCGGGAAGACCTAGCTCGCCGCGGGCGACGGGGATGTCGCGGGTGAGGTCCTTGGTCTCCTCATCCATGGTGTTGACGGCATTGAAGCCAGTGTAGGCGAAGAAGAGCACGGCCGGTCACTGCCAGCCACCGACTACGCTCAGCTCCTCTCCCGCCGACTGCCGCTCGCTCCTCGCCCGCCGTCGCCGCCCATCTCTTTCCCCACCGGCCGCCACTTGCGCCCCACTCCCCCCTCGTGCCCAGCTCCTCCCCCACCGACCGCCGCACGCGCCCAGCTCCTGCCCCTCCGCCCGCGCTCGCCGCACTGCCCTGCCGTGCCCAGTTGCTCTCCGCCGCCGCCGCCCGTGGAGAGGAGATGAGAGAGGAAGAGAGATGGAGAGGGGAGAGGAAGAAGAGGTTGATGTGTGGGGCCCATGTGGGTCCATGCTAACTCAGCTGCCATGTCGGACAAAATCGGAGTCAAAACTGCCCAAGGACCCAAATTTAACCGGTTTTGTAATATGAAGGATGATATATATCTGGTTTTATGATTGGGGGATGATTTTGTAATCTAATGACAATATGAGGGACCTTCGATGTACTTTTTCCTTTCTTTCCTCCCCTCACCTACCAGGCCAGCCCACACCATTTTCCTCAGCTGGCCTATGACTTCTCTCCCTCTTTCGGGCCAACTACCGCACCTCGCCGGCTGTTGACGAAAAAATCGAACACACCGGCCTGAGAGATCTGCTTAACTCCCGTGCAGGTCCAAAGATTGTTGAGATGCGGGTGTGCCAGTCAGTTTGATCCTGCAACTGATAAGATATGTAAACAGTAGATCAAATAGCCGATCGGCTGACAAGCCGATGTAGTGATTCCAGCCGATGCCGATACCAGCCGATAGTGATAGGGTTTGGAGCTATCGGCTATATGTCCAATGTAAATAATGATATAAACGCAGTCGGCTGTTGATAATAAAATATAACAATAATATAATCCAATAGAAACCAATCGGCTAACAATATGATATAGTAGAACAAGTATTGATCCAAAGGTTAAAGCATACATCGGCTAGAGATCCGGTGCCATGAAATCCACAAGATTAGATTAAACAATGAAACCTTTGTTGTCATCGGCTAAATCCAATATGTATATGCAATCCTTATGAGCCGATGCAACGTCCAGATAACTCATCGGCTGAAACTCCGATGAAACCCTTATTGGCAATCAAGAAGCAGGTTAGAGATTATGGTTCTAAGCACGACTTAGTAGATCAAATTTAACTGATGCAGCACTAAGTATGAAAAGAAACACAATATCTAGACAATCAAGCCGTTGACTGAGTTTTCAGGGTGGTAGATATCTAAGCTAATATAATCTAGCAACGCGATTTAGCCGATACCGGCAGAAACCCTAAAACAAGAAGCAGCCGATAGAGCTAAATTGATATGCTAGGACTAGATTAACATAGACATATGATAAATAGGTAGGCAAATATATTATCCAAACCAGTGTAATCCAAGAGGTCGAATGTCCTGATGCAGCCTTGAACGACGCTGACGTAGACGATACAATTTCCTGGACCGGCGAAACATTGGACTTATCCCTTCGCTGGAGATCGAAGACGATGCAGCCCCGCGTCGGCTGCCAAGTTCCGCCGGAGTGTAAAAAACAAAAGTAGAAGTAAAAAGGGTGGCGATGCGCCGAATTGTATTGATCGTAGCGATAAATTACATAGACCCCGGGTGTACATATTTATACCTATGGATTGATAAGTCCTTGTCGGACAAGAAAGAAACTTTCCTAAAGATAAAAGGAGAAGATAAAGTCCTTATAGGACACTAAACACACTTTTATAAAGATAAAAGGAAACTAACAAACTATTCCTAATTAATAGATAACTTGCAATGCCGCATTCTCTTTGAACTCGGTCTCTTCTGGATAAGCTTCCTTTAGTAGATCAATTTCCTTAACCGAATATAGCAAGAATCCGACAACTGACGACTTGACAACTCTCATCGGCTAATCTCAGGACTTCGAAGCCGATGCTGACTCTCAGCCGATGATTACTCCGGGCTTACCAAATTTCACTATTAACACCGGTCCACACAGTCCATCCCAGCTCGGCCTATGGTCTCTAACCCATCTCATCGTCTCCAGCGACCCAGCTCTCCGCTGAAGCTGAAACTGCTCATTTGGACTCTAGCTTCCACCCAACCCACCGCCAATCACCCTTGCCCTTGTCCAACCAGCCTATCTCCCATTTTAGGCAAAGTTAAGACTGGTTGGCTAGGCTCTAGCTTCAATCATGCCCTAAGGCTGCGTTTGAGCCGGGCCATATGAGATGAGCTAATTGCGGCACACAAAATGAGATAGATTATTAATGTATGATTAATTAAGTATTTGCTAGTGTATATTTTAAAAAAATGGATTAATATAGATTTTATCAAATCCTTTTTACATAAAGTCTTTTTTTTAAAAAACATATTATTTAGCAATTCGAAAAACATGCTCATGAAAGATGAGGAAGTAGCTGATCCGAACTGCCCAAAAGAACACATCATAGGAATGCTCTGATTTGGCAATCATTTGAAACAAGACTTGTTAACTTATTAGTAATTTATTTGAACACTGCTTATCCACTAACTGTGCTAACCAAATTGGAACTGATTGGCTAATATATTATGCTACTATATATGACTGTGCATTGTGATCAATAGATGCTCCAAAGAACCACACTTGCCTTTGCCTTTGGTATAGCCAAAATCTGGAATTGGGACATGCTTTTTTCCATATAAATTCTCTACGTGGACTCTGTTTTATACTGTTTTCGACAATTGGGATCTATTCTCGAAGTCCCATATACCCATACGGAGTGCCAGTTAATTCTATGGGCATGGCTTTACTGTTCAATAATTCATAATTATTTTTAATTTATAAGTAAGCTCTCCTCCAATTGCAATGCTGCTTCAACCGAATGATCTGGAATAATTTCATTTTATGTGATTAGAAGGTAAACACAAAGGGCACTGCACTGATGCTTTTATTTTGTTTATGCAATATGCGTTAGATGGTTCTCAATCGGTTCGTCCATTCCTTTGAAGACTTGTGTTCACAACTTCCAGAGCTTGGCATTATCCAAACCAGATAGTTATCAATATCATGTCTACTTTTGATAGGATAATTAATAACAGGTTCAAAGTTCGAGCATACATTGTCAATTATTGTGTGCTCAACAAAGGAGGTCTAACTAACCTTGATTTGGTACTAACTATGCCCATGCATTTTTAGAGACAAAGGCATAGAGCCATACAATAAAATGTATAGGCAGGGGATAAAGAGTACGGTCGTTTTGTTTAAAACTACTTTGTTCGAAATATTAGGTAATGGAACATTGCAAAGTTTGTAACGGTGCAAGAAAATTAAAGCATCAGCTAAAAAGAAAGCGAAGGTTGGGAAGCAAAGATGGTTGGTGCCTTGAATTATTGTTGTAGGCCGGGTAAGGGACAGCCAATGCAGCCGCTTGCTGATTTGGGTTGTTCACATCTAGTCTGGATAGTCTCAGCATCTTTCCTGCTCATAATTAATAGTTTCATTAGTTTCATATGATTAGCTGCGTCGTACTTGTTCCCAAAAGAAAACAGAAGTTCGTGCTAGGTAGACGTGAATACACCTGATGAATAGATTTGGGAAACCTTCTCACGTGAATGCTACTCCTACATTGCACACTGCGCCTTGATATGAAGTGTCAAACCCTCAAACCCATCCTTGATTTTTAGGACTTATCCAACACATTATTCTCCCACTATTAACACATTTTATCGGATGTTTTCTGAAAAGAAACGGTTTGTCTGATACCCTGATACAATGAAAAAGTAAAACTTTTAGGAAAAAGTAATTTTACCATTCTTAAAAAAGTAGAGTGTAAAATTTGGTAGTACATCTAAACACTAAATATCTTGAGACATCCAAAAAATACTAGTGTAAAATTTAGATACATTGAGATATTTTTCTAGAACCATAAAATTTATCTTTGGGAAAACTAGCAAGTAGACACGCAACCACACTGAGCAAACCTTTTACTGAGCTTTATATCGGGGATCTTGGAAAGATGCTCGAGCGACTCGTCTTTTATCACCAAACCATTCTGGTGTTGTCAAAACTTGAAAAGCTATGCTAGCTTTCTCTCTCGCTCTGGATATTTGATTATTTGGGTTTCGGCTCACTTTTCTTCCTGCCGTATTGGCACCAATCAGCCAACTACCTGGTTGTTCCACGTCAACGCTCTCATATTTCCTTTGCCACAGTGACAAATTCGACAAATTGATTGGGCACCATGTACACGGACGACGATCCTGTGCAGTAGTACTATACCTTCTATCCATTCATCTATTAAAAGAATAGAAAAAGAAGCCTACACGTTCGCTCTCACGACCTAGAAATTCTCATATTAATCGGAGAAAAAGAAAACCAGAGTCCATATAAAAATACAATTTAGAAAAATAATTAAAATTCAGAATTAAAAAAATAAGAAATATTAGAATAGGAGACTAGAGTTCAAATAGAAATACAATTAAGAAATAATAGAAATTCGGAATTAAAAATAAGGAATATTAGAAGTAGAGTATAGTGTCCATATATATAGAAATGCAATTAAGAAATAATAGAAATTCGGCATTAAAAATAAGGAATATTAGAAGTAGCGTGTAGAGTCCATATAAAAATACAATTAATAAATAATAGAAATTCGGAATAAAAAATAATGAATATTAGAAGTAGAGTATAGAGTCCATAAAGGAATTTAAAACTAACTAAAATTCAGAATAAACATAATAAAATTAAAAGTAAAGTTTAGAGTTCGTATAGAAATACAATTTACAAATAACTAAAATTCGAAATTAAAAAAAATATGGAAAGAAGAGTCTAAAGTCAATATAGGAATATAATTTAGAAGTAACCGAAATTCAAAATTAAAAATTAAAGAATATTAAAAGATGAGTTTAGAATCCACATAGAAATACATTTAGAAATAATAAAAATTCATAATTAAAAATAAATAATATTAAAAGAAGAGCCTAGAGTCTAAATAGAAATACAATTTACAGATAACGAAAATTCAGAATTAAAAAAAAGAAATATTGAAAGACGAGTCTATAGTCCATATAGGAATATAAATTACAAAGAACTAAAATTTGATATTGAAAATAATTAATAACTAACATGTATATAAAATACAATATGAATATTACACATTAGTAGTTTCGTAAAGTTAGTACAAAATTTAAAATTATGTTATCATTTTTAATATATTTGAATAATACATTGAGAAAACATATATACTATTATATAAGAGAAAATATAATGATACTAGCCGCGCAATCTGCGTGGGCCACCATGCTAGTTTATTTAATCAAACGGCCGTAAAATATTTTGAGATTCGAACCATATTTAGTTTCTGTTGCGCATATTCAGAAATTTGAGATTTACAGTTGTCATGTATATTTGTCAAGTAAAATTAAAATTAGTCTTAGTGTCATGTATTTACTTTGAATTTTCAGAGCTGTCATTAATAAGTTAAATTTAAATAGAAATCATTGACATATTGGTCCATACTAATGTGCTAGAGTGTTATCATCTTTGTATACCACTATTTTTTTTTGCATGCGTGATTAGATTGAATGGATAATTATGGACATGCTTCTTTTGTGTGGTTTATTAATAGGGAGGATGAAATATATGTTTTGTTATATAACGCAAATAAAAAAAATTAATGGACTAGATTTTGAATTTGTTGTTAGGTTTAAGGAAGAGCACTTTAAAAGAGCTCGAGCGACTACCATTTCATATTAGGAGAAACAGGCTCAATTTTTTTTTTTGGTACAGGAGCCGTAAAAGAGAGAAAAAAAGACAACTTTGGGCCAAAACTTTGGACCTATACTCAAGTTTTTTTAGGTACAGTCTACAGTAGGAGCAATTGTTCGGGAATATGTATATGCATGGGAGCATATCATGGATGTCTAAACTCAACATTCTTTTTTTTTCTCTGTCATGCCTTCTTACGTTTGTTCGACCTGTTTAACTGTCAGTTTCATAATCAGCCAGCGAATTAATCAGGTATGAAAATTTTCTATGCAATCTATCTGTTTTTTTTTTTTTTGAGAATGTCAATTTATCTGTTAAGAGGACATTTTCTCCTCATACCTTTTCTCTCTCTGCTGGATGCAACCTTCACACACTCTCTTTTGAGCTTAATCTATATGCCATTGTGCCCCTAGTTGATTTGGACTGTTAGAATGTTTGCATCATGTTTAGGTCCCACGCAAGCAAGCATAGTTAAGTGTAAACCTGTTTAAGACAAAAATATGTATGCAACATATATTTGAATTAAAATTAGGAGCTAGGCTGGGATTAGGATAGGATTTGGGACACACCAACCCCTGGATGATTTGGAGCCAATGTATGCAACCACTGTGATGAGACAAAAGCATGGGAACACCACACTATGCAACTCCCCAACTCCTAATCATAACTATTAGGTGTGTGGTCGATTTTTAGTAGTAGTTGACCTCAAGATGCTTCTTCTCCCTTTCTTTTGCTAACCTAATGCAAAGCCCCAAAAACCCTAATGGAAAAGACTAATTAAACAGAACCAAACGAATCATCGAATGCTTTATCAATCAAAGTATATATGTGTATATATATTACTGTATTGTATATGGGAATATGAATTTGATCTCCGATACGATAGGCGTCTCTTTCCGACACCTTTTTTTAAAGATGGTATCTTTCTCAATTAGCTACGTTTTTCCCATGCATGAAATGAACGTTCCAACATCTTTCCGTTAGGCCGAACGGATCGAAAAGGGTTTCGAACCGATTGAAAATGAAAACCCTTGTTGCCATTCAATACACTGCTGATTTTACATTGATGTGCAAACCTATTTCATTGGTTTTTTCGGTGCAAATGCATCGGTCATTCTCATTCCATCATTCGACTAATTTGTACTTTCTTTTCATCTATACATCTTCCTTTGCAGGTTCGTTCTTATAATAAAAAAAAACCAAAACTTTAATTAATTTCAGTGTCTATAACAATCCTGCATGACAGACTCGTGTGTGTCCTTTTGTCGTGATAACTGCAGAGTTATTTAGACATGTAAGACAGACACAAAACCTGCAGCACAAGCAAGCATAAAACGAAAACCCCGGACTTATTAGCCAGGCTACTTCCTAATTATCCTTTTCTTTTCCTTTTCTTTTTTTTTTTTTGCACTGGCCTACACGGAGTTAATCATGCAGACGGCCATGGCTGGCCACACCTGTACCTTCTGTGTACCCGTGGCCACTGGCTACTACTACTGACTCGCTGGCCCCACTCCCCCTCCCAACAGTGACTGCAAGTGGGCCCAGCCACACGAGCCCTCCGACCTATATATACTGCTCTCTCCAACCAACAACACGTCTCCCGCTCCCGCCATCTTCCTCTTCACCGCGAAAAGAACCCCTCTCGACCTCGCAATCAAGCGTGCGCGCGCTCGCTCGCCATCCGCCATGGGAGAAGTCGCCGCGGAGCTTCTGTACGGCATGCCGGCGATGCCGCTTTCATGGCCGGGGCCCGACGGAATCGGCGGCGGCGGCGGCGGCGGCGCCGAGGTCGCCGGCGGCTGCGGCGCCCTGCTCGCCGAGCTCAGGGTGAGGGTCGCCTCTCCTCGCCGGCGTCGAGCTGCGCGCGCGTACGCGAGCTGTGTGGTTTGTCTGATGGTGTGGAGGTTGGCTTTGGTTGCAGCAACTGTGGGGGGAGATCGGGAAGAGCAGGGAGGAGAGGGAGCGGACGGTGCGGGAGCTGGAGATGGAGTGCATGCGCGTGTACCGACGCAAGGTCGACGAGGCCACCGCCGAGCGGGCGTCGCTGCACCAGTCGCTCGCCGCCGGCGAGGCCGAGATCGCCGCGCTCACCGCCGCCCTCGGCGCCGACAGCAGCCCGCAGCTCAAGGTAACATTTGAACAGTCATATGCTCTGTTTTAACATCACAAATTCACAATTGACAAAGCTGAAAGTAATCAAAATGTTTAATAGTTTAAGTCTTTCAGAGCTTCACCCATGTCCATGTATGTATTGTATTGTGAGTGATTTTACTGTCCATGAGAAGGTATTCGGAGGTGTAAAATTTGGTGAGAAACGCCTAGAGGTATTCCGGCTAGCTCCACAATGTGGTGGGCTAGTCGGTATGGGTTCGAAACATTACTCCGTTTATTTATTTGATATTAGGTCATTCCTTAATATTTATGCTTTTTTTTAAAAAAAAGTATCTTATTACAAGGTACAACATTAAAAATTTCAGTACTTCTTATTACCTCTCAAGAACAATATTGTATAGTATTGCCTACATGAATAATTTCCAGTTTCTGAACTACTCCCTTCGTCGCATAATATAAGGGATTTTGACTTTTTGATTACACTGTTTGACCATTCGTCTTATTAAAAAAATTTAGGATTATTATTTATTTTATTTGTGACTTAGTTTATTATCCAAAGTACTTTAAGTACAACTTTTCGTTTTTTATATTTGCACAAATTTTTTGAATAAAACGAGCGGTCAAACAGTACAATCAAAAAGTCAAAATCCCTTATATTATGGGACGAAGGGAGTACAATCATTAATCGACTAGTGTTCTAAAAATCAGTTGTAAGCAGTAGTAGTTCATATACAGTAATAGGTAGAGCACCCGTTGTAATCAACAAAGACATTCAGCTTAACAGGTACAGTGCAATTACAGCTATCAATTTGGCAGCGGAAATCATTTTTTTCTGTGAAGTTTGGCTTCTAGGATACCTGGATTACTAATTTCAGGCTGGTATACTATTGTGGTGTTTCCTTTAGGTGAACAAATGGACCGTGTCGTTGAACGACCGGATGTCATCAGCAACAAACCTGCTGGAAGAGCTGAGGGCAATGAAAGCAGAACGGAGCAAACAGTTCGCTGCCATCCGATCAGAAATCGACAAGATATCAACAGAAATCTCAGGGAGGAGCTACGGCTATGACAATTCCCCAAGAGCCAGCGAATTCGATGAACATGATGTGACCATCAGGAGGCTCAACGAGTACAGAACACGCCTGTCGAGTCTTCAGAAAGAGAAGGTACTGTAGCTTCAGAATTTCAGTACTCTTTTTTTTTATTTGGTTGCAACTGATCTGAGGGATTTAGATGTAAAGAAACCATAACCAATGTCCTTTTCAAAAAGGCCATCAGGTTGATTTTCAGGAGTAGGACAGGTACTAATTGAAATAATGCGTTTTAATCATGTTTCATCCATATATGAGTATGACAGACCTGCCAACAACTAGTTAGTAGGAAATCAGTTTAGGCCTTGTTCTGTATTTTCATGCCGTTGTGTTGGTTCACTTGTCCATTCAAATCTAGCCATTATTGCAGTGATTTGAAAAGCTAGCGAACATTCCAAGAGGATCTTATGATTCTGGAGTATGGACTGCCACGATTAAACCCAGATATCCACGAGCCATTCCCAAACTTAGCTGACATTAATTAATTAATCGTTAATATGTATATGATAAGTATACTGATCACTGTCAGCATCAATCATCTTCAACATCCCCTTTCAAAATTAAATGGAAAATCATCTGCGACATCTGCATTCGATAGTGACAATCTGACGGCATGATTCTGTCTGTGGCTGTGGCTGCAGTCTGACCGGCTTCACAGGGTTCTTGAGCACGTCACCGAGGTGCACTCCCTGTGCGACGTGCTCGGCGAGGACTTCATCGCCATCGTCAACGAGGTCCACCCGGGGCTGCACGAGACGGCGGATCCCGGCAAGCCCACCAGCATCAGCGACAGCACGCTGGCCAGCCTCTCCCAGGTCGTCGCGATGCTCACGTCGGAGAAGACCAAGCGAGCAGCCATGGTAGCTATAGCTAGTAGCATCAGCTACTCTCATCCATGCTTCTTGTTGCGATTTGGTTAATTTGCCAGACGGCCTGACACTGATCGGGCATTTGTGCGTCGACGCAGCTGCGAGAGGCCGTGGTGCCACTGGTCGAGCTCTGGGACCTGATGGACTCGCCGGAGGAGGAGCGGCGGAGCTTCAGGAAGGCGACGGCCGTTCTGAGGCCGGCGAGGGAGGAGGCTCTGTCCTCCGGCGTGCTGTCCATCGCAACCATCAAGAAGGTACATTGTCATTGCTTGATTGATGCAGTATTTGCAGATTTGCAGCTGCAGCGTCAGTACTGATCAGCTCACTGTCTCGCCTGCATTGCTCAGACGGAGGAGGAGGTCGAGAGGTTGACGAGGCTCAAGGCTGGCCGGATGAAGGAGCTCGTGCTCAAGAGGAGGCTGGAGCTGGAGAGCATCTGCAGGAGCATGCACGTCGAGCCTGACACCAGCACTGTGCCGGAGAAGTCCATCGCGTTGATTGATTCTGGTAAGAAGTTCAGACTTCAGTGTTCAGACCAGCTAGCTCTTTGTTCACTTACTGACGAGAAGCATGTCAGATGGGGGATGATTTTTAACCATGTTTCTGTTGCTAATGTCATCTTGTTAGGCCTTGTGAATCCCTCCGAGCTCATGGCCAGCATCGACGAGCAGATCGCGAAGGCGAAGGAAGAGCAGCAGTCCAGGAAAGAAATCATGGACAAGATCAAC
The DNA here is from genome assembly GCA_000338895.3 of Oryza meridionalis. Classification (NCBI taxonomy): domain Eukaryota; kingdom Viridiplantae; phylum Streptophyta; class Magnoliopsida; order Poales; family Poaceae; genus Oryza; species Oryza meridionalis. The sequence goes on along the minus strand of CM002526.2, from coordinate 33,320,442 downwards.
AAGTGGCTGCTGGCGTGTGAGGAAGAGAAATGGCTCGAGGAGTACAATTTGGTAGGTCCAAATGTTACAAATGTGGATTTGAATTCACTCACCACTATCTTCTTGGAGCTGGAATAGCTGAAAATAAGTGCTCTCTGGTTTCAGGACGAGAACAGATTCAATACTGGCAGAATAGCGCGTCTGAACCTGAAACGCGCCGAAAAGGCAAGGCTTATCATCAACAAGATTCCAGGTACATTTGAAACAAACATCTGAATTAACCCCTTTCTTGAATCAAATAGTTAATTGAGAAGATATTTGGGGGTGAAGTAATCCATTGATGATTATTAATCCACAGCAATGATCGACAACCTGATGAGTCGAACGCTAGTGTGGGAGACCGAAAGAAACAAACCTTTTCTGTATGACGGGGTAAGCTTTTATCTCTACCCTAGTACACAAACATCAGGATTGACATATCATAGGCATAGGCACATAGCAGCTGATGAAATTGTGGCATTTCTTGTCATGTGAAGGCTCGCTTGGTCGCCGTGTTGGAAGAGCACAAGCAAGCCAGGCTGAGGCAGGAAGAAGAGAGGAGGCGCCTCCGGGTAATTACAATCTTACTGGGCCTCTTTTCAATGGGCCAAATTCAGGCCCATGCCCCTGTATAGGCTGAGAATTTGGACTATGAACTCCTTTTGATCTTTTATGAGCATTTAACAGTTTCGCGTGAAATTTTACCAAACAATTCTGCGTTTCAAACAGATCACAAAGGTTCATACGAACTAACTGGAATTAAAACTGCATTGTTGCAGGAGCAGAAGAAGCTGCGCACTCTGTTCAGCGAGAAAGAGGCGATGCCTCACCTGAAAAGGCCCGGCAGCAGCTTCGGCAGGGCGACGGAGCCGTGCAACATGAGCCGGAAGAGGGTCGACGCCGCGCCGCCGTCGGTGCGCAGCAGCAGCGGGTCCAGCGGGAGCAGCGGCGGCGGCGGCGGCGCGGCTGATCCCTTCAGGCCGCGGTCGTCGGCGGCGGCCGGATCGGGCGCCGCGGGGCACTGCGGCGAGTTCTTCAGGAGCGGCGGCGCGAGGCGGCTGTCGGCGGCGACGCCGTTCAACTACGTCGCCGTGTCCAAGGGTGGCGGCGGCGGCGGAGGTGGCCTTTCGTCGTCGATGATGTCATGAAGCGCGTAGCTAGGTGGGCCCGTGTAGATAACACGACACTAGCTGTCCTGGAACACATGCACTTTGTCCCCTTTAATTTGCGCCGCCGCTCGGAAGCTTCTAGAAGGTTCGTTCGTGATGGCGGATTTGATTATTGGTTTATTTCAGAATGCTGTACCGGATACGGTTAGTACGACGTACGGCGTATATGCTATGTATATATAGTAGTCGTAATTGAAAACTCTATGTGGAGTAATTTAGGGAGGTGGTTATCATCTACGATAAAATAGGATCATCGATCCCATACCTGATTAGTAAACTCGGTTCGGAATTGGCTATTGGTATTGCCGTAGACTGAGGCGGGAGCGAACGTTCGTGGCGTGCTTGCCCCGTAGTTTTCAGCACCAAAGAATGATTATGAGCACGCACGCGCACTATTTGCAAAGACAGAAGAAACATTTACTAGTTGTGTGGAGCTGTAGCTGCATATATCATGTGGGATATAGAGACCGGATTTTTTTAAATCCATTATCTAAGAAAAGCTGTGTGGAGCAGTTAATTAGCATAAATGCTAATTCATGCATCCTAGTTGATTGCGAAGGTCGGGTGCAGCCGTATGCTTTGGACCATAGTAGAAAAAACCGGACCGGTGGGTGACTCGGTCAACCTCTCGGTTTGCCGGTCCGCTGGTCCAACTGTGAGCTGGACGGTCGAACTGCGGTTTAATATATATATGTACAATGTATATAATTGCTCAATCATATGTGCTTGGATGGCTCAGTGGTTACCACCACTTGCTTCTATCATGGTGACCTGAGATGATCGATTTTTGCCAACCAAAACGCTTTTGGCAGGCTAATTAGGCCACATTAAGGCCCATCTCAATATTGTTGTGGCCTTGTTCGGTCGGACCGATGGCGGTTTAATGGCCGGTTCATAGAAAAACCGGCAGGTTCAGCCGGTTCAAAGCGGGTCACATGCATGTCCGGTCTTTCTTTCGAACCGAACCGTGAAGATCTCTGGTTCCGGTTTTTTTCGGTTGAACCATCGTCCGGTCTGGTTTTTTCCACTATGCTTTGAGCTCACCTACGATGAGTCATTTGGGTCATACAACCCCAATGATTTCTTACCAATCCTACTGCTACTATACATTAGGAATATAAATTTGGTGTTGTAAATATGCTTTAACACCACACCACCATATGTAAAGAGTGGTACTATTTTTTGGATCCCGCAGTAGTGATAGATTAGGGTTCTGTGGTAGGGTGGTGAGAGGACTGGGCTTAAAGAGATGATCGCGGAAGTGGGCTATTGATAATGGGTACGAGGAGGCAACGGCGCCGCTAGCTATGAGTCAGGAGACAGGGTTGGCGATGGAGGAAATGTGCGTTGATCAATTAGGTTGGAGAAGGTGAAAGGCGGGAGAGGAGACTGGTGGAGCCATCGGCCGCAAGAGGCGCGGGTGACAGAGGGAGGTGAAGAAGAAGGTTGAGCTCACTAGTGTTGTTGAGAGATCACGCCGAGTGGCAACATGGTCCTTTTATGCCTCACATGCGGGCGGTGTTGTAATTGGGGACGACAAGGGAAGAGGGAGATGGGTCGTGGGCTAGCAACATATTGTATGGTAGTGTAACATATACGATATGTATATTGTGAGTGTTTATGAACTAGCATCACCCGTTGTTAACCTAGTTCTCGAGCTCGAGTGAACTAGCGGTTGCAGCCAACTAGCCAGGGTTAACGTTTGTGACGAAAACCACAAAATTTGAAGGTTTCGAAGTGGACCTAGAGCAGGTAACGAGTGAAATTTCAAATGGTTTTCAAGGAATAAATTCTAAAGCAGTTAAAATTTGATCAAATTTTGGCAAAACTGTCTAGCCAAATTTTGACGAAAATTGTAGCTCGCAATGGCATGCGCTCTAACCCGACCCATAATACTAAAAAATAGTTGTCATATATAGAAGCCACAACCAAAAGACCTCGTGGATAAATATGAGAAGAGTAGGCTCATAAATTCTACCATGATCAATAGTCGACGTGTCGGGCTATATATAAACAACACGACATCCTACGCTCCTACTACTGCTCGGTGGCCATGTCGTGTGCGGCGCATGCGTGACGCTACACATACGGTGGAGACCCGTACGTGTTTGCGGCTTTATTTGTTGCCATGCCAGGCACCAGTCCGCAGCCATATCGTACGTACACGGCTACACGCGGCGCGCGCGCGGGTGGGTGCCGGGGTGGTGGTGGTGGTACGCGTGACGGCTGCAAAAACAAACGCGACGATGACATAAGAGTGCGCGTGCCCTGGCCCCCGGCCTAGCTAGCGCGCGCTCTCCCACGACATGATCAAGGGCGCGCGCGGCCGCAGCAGCCGGCAGGGGCGCAGCCGCGCAGGGCAGAACGCGCGTTCGGATATGACATAGGCAAACAAGTCCTCTACCACTGCTAGCTAAGGTCGTGTTTAGTTACAAAATTTTTCTTTAAACTTTAAACTTTTCCATCACATCAAAACTTTTCTATACACACAAACTTTTAACTTTTCCATCACATCGTTTTAATTTCAACCAAATTTTAAATTTTGGCGTGAACTAAACAATTAATTAGTGTTGTAGCGGTCAAATGTATACGTGTCGCCGGCCGTGTGTCATCCCCACGGTGAGATGGTGCGGCGCTGGCGCTGGTGGCCGGCCGGCGCGATCGATCGACTTACAGGCGGTGCGAATGTGCGATGGTGGGTTTATCGGTGGATCAGCGCCTTTAACTAGCTATCGTGTAGAATATTGATCGTGTGCTCTGCCGTGGCGAACCCTAGCTAGCGTAGTAGTGAGCTGAGAGCCGAGATCGCAGGAGGCCACAGCCCACAAACCAGCGCCGCGATAATAATATTGTGCGCCGGCTGGGCGGCGCACGTAGGGCGGCGCTTGCACTATCGAGCGTGCACGCGCATGGTGCTGTCGGCCACATATATCCTTCCATATTGTTTTTTTCTGGACAGGTTAGTGCGCTAGCTAATGAGGGCGGAGGTACCAAATTTTAGAGATATAATTTGGAGTTTAGACTGCTGCTAAATGTGGATGTATCATATGCATGTATATGCACTGAGAGGGAAGGGCAAATGTAAAGTTGTAAACAGCATGCTGCAGGCAAAAATAATTTCGACAACAACTAAACGTAGTATTACACGATCGAGATATTATTATTCATTATTAGTGACCATTGACCCCCTGAAGCCGTGGAATGCATCCACGGCAAACTTACACACATGCAAATGAAACGATCCGTGCATATAATTAAGTACAAGACGACTAAAACCAACACTGCTAATTACGCATGCCTGCTGTCTGCACGAGCTTTAGCATTTCTCCCGTACGTGTATATAAACTGTATATGTGTATGCATGTCGATCTCTGGCTAATCGCGACGACGTCGACGAATGATCGAATTAATTAACTCAGGAGCAGTTGGCGCCGGCGGCGGAGGCGTTGCGGCCGCAGTAGTTGAGGACGAGGGGCACGTCGAGCGGCAGGTTGACGGGGATCCCCAGCACGCTGAGCCTGATGGCGGCGCAGAGGCACGCGGCGGCGTCGAGGTTCACGAGGCTCCCCAGCAGCGGGCAGCACTGCTGGCTCGCCGGCACGTTGATCTTCAGCTTCAGCAGCACCAGCACGTCGGCGCACACCTTCAGGTCGGCCAGCGCGTTCGTCGGGCACGGGTTCCCGCGCGTCGACGGTGGGCTCTGCTGCCCGCGCGCCACGCCTGCGTGCAGCGCCAGCAGGCTCGCGGCAAGGAAGATCGCGACCAAACGACCTGTCCACGACTTGGACGCCATCTTAATGTGTAGTGTGTGTGTCGCGATCTCTTCTCTTGTTGTGCGTTTTGTTGAGTGTGTATGTTTGCGTGCTTGCCTGTCTTGTTTGTTGCTGGGATTATTGCGAGTATTTATAGATGAGTAACGACGCATGGTGGTGTGAGATTTTTTTGGGAACGTCTCATCGATCTCAGTTGGTGCGTGTGTGTGTCCACAAAATTGGAGGCGACGGCAACGGTGTGTGCAAACAACGATACACCATGAGTTGCCCTTTTCATACAAGTCTATATCGATGTAGCTAGCCGGCCTTAAAAAAAATCAACCCAAAGCAAGAATCACGCGGCCCATGTATGTGTTGATATATTAGAAACCGGTTAAAAGCTTTACAACTCAACGAGCACTAAAATGTGCAGCCATGCCAGAAGAGGGCCATCTATCTATATCCAATATCATCCACAGCTTTAATTTCCGTTAGTGTTTGCAGGCATGCACGCCGCGTCGCTGCCACAGAAAACGTAATGCACGGTCCGTTCCGAAAGCAAAAACATTCTAGCCGACATCCTCCGGCCCGCGAGGCGCATGCAGCCGCGTAGTCGCCATTTGCTGGCTTGTCCGGGAGTTTCAAAAGGCGAATCGATTGCCACTCCACTCCACTGGTGGATGGGATCGACCTAGCGCGACCAGGTAAAAACTCACATGGAAAAGAGAAATGGGAGCACATTACACCTATAGTACAACCTTTGAAAGTTAAGTTTCCGGATGAATAAAGAATTTTCAAATGTAACTCTAGTGTATTTACAGTGTAACTATATATACTTTATAACTATAGTATAGTTATATTTTAACTGGTATATAACACATACTCCCTCTGTTCTTAAAAAAAGTCAACCTAGGTAAATCTGGGCATATGGTTGTCCAGATTCGTAGTTCTAGGTGATATCAAATCCTCTCATAGGTTGTCTTTTTTTTCAGACGGAGGGAGTATATAGGAAGTTAAAGGAGGTGCTAGCTTAGTTGATGTGGCACGTGCGTGTGAACGTCAGTCAGGTCACGCGTTCGGTTCCCTCTAGTAGTACACCACACCCCATCTGCATGAATTTTAAAGTAGATTCAACAATCCAAAATTTGAAAGTTTTGTCTCCAAAAGAAGATCCAAAGATTATTTTGCCCCCAAAAGACTATTAGACAATTCAGTAGCAATTCCGTGAGGGGGAAATCCGACAACGCGTGGAATCGACTTCCTTGGCCAAGTAATCCAGTGATCTAAAATTCAAAGTTTTGCTCCTAACAAATTGTTGATAGTTCAATAGCAATTTCGTGAGGGCGAAATTTGAGAACCCGCAGAATCGCCTGTCCTGGCCGAGTCACCTGAGCTTATTTCTTTCTAGGGCTTTGTGCTTAGATTTTGCAACCGGAAATGCTCAGATGTATTAATATGGGCTATGGGCTGGGATAAGGTTTTGGTGTTTGAAACACGGGCTCGTCCTGCTAATATGACATTTGGGGCCCAATCATGTGACTTTGTCACTGACATATGGGCCCGATGATCCTTGGGTCCATATATCAGCGACAAGGGTACCGTACATTTGACTGTTGTTAACAGTGAAATTTGGTAAATCCCAAAGTCATCATCGGCAGTTAGTATCAGATTCAGAGTCCTAGAATCACCCGATGGGAATTATTAAGTCGCCAATAATCGGATTCTTGCTATATTCAGTTAAGAAAATTAATCAATTAAATGAAGTTTATCTAGAAGAGACCGAGTTCATGTAGAATGCGGCATTAATCTGGTAAAGCTATTTCGACACTCTGATCTTGTCAATGTAAGCACTTATCTATTATATATCTTAGTTAATCTAGTTTGACAGTTCAATTTACTTATATCGGCTAAGATTCGTTTCAGGGTTTATGCCGTTATCGGCTAAATGGCTTTACCAGATTTGATTAGCTAACGTATCTACCACCCTAAAAATCAGTCAAGGGCTTTATATATTATGTTTGTTTTCATACTTTGCAGTGCATCAGCCCTAGTCGTGCTTAGAACCATAACCTCTAGCCTGCTTTTGGATTGCCAATAAGGGTTTCATCGGGGTTTCAGCCGATGAGTTCTCTGGACGTTGTATCGATTTATAAGGATTACATACAACTTGGATTTAGCCGATCGCAACAAAGGTTTCACTGTTTATCTAATCTTGTGGATTCAATGACATCGGACCTCCCGTCGGTATATGCTTTAAATTTCGGATCAGTGCTTACTCTATCATATTGTTAGCCGATTGGTTTCTATCGGATTATATTGTTGTTTTGTTACATTATCATCAGTCGATTGCCTTTATTTACATCAAGTGTCAGATTCTACATCAACCATATAGCTGATAGCTCAAAATCCTATCGCTATCGGCTGGTATCGGCATCGGCTTGTCAGCCGATCGACTCATTGATATGCTATTTGTATATCTTGCCAGTTGCAGGAACAAACTGATTAGCACGTCCGCTGTAGAATCGAGATGTCGACTAGAGGGGGTTGAATAGGCGATTTAAAACTAAATGACATCTAATCAAAACTAACCTAAGTTGCTAGGCTTAGTGAGGGTCAACTCTAACTAAGCAACTAAGTTATGTTTTGCAAACCTAGGGTGATAGTGGTTCAATTATATCTCTAGGAAAGTAAATCACACTCCTATGTCAATGTTTAGCAATCCTAGGGTGATATGATCTCAAGTATGTCTCTAGAAATGTAAATTGCACAAATGTAAATGCGACAATCAAATGAGACAAGGAGACAAGAGATTTTTCACCGAAGTTCGGAAACTCGCCGGTTTCCTACTCCCCGTTGAGGCGAGCCCAACTCCACCGCTCAATCACGAAGCCACCGCACGCCCCCTTCGTCAAGGGGTGGGCAAGGCGGGAGCCGGCCCACGGAGAGGACTACCCAAGCCTCGATCACTAGGGTAGTTCTTCCTTCACTCCGAAGGTGGTGAACTCCAAACCACTCACAAACCGGCGCCGGGCCTCCTCCACAATCTTCTCGGAGAGGTCACCGGCAACTCCTCCACAAGCCGTCTAGGAGGCAGCAACCTCCAAGAGTAACAAGCAATGACCCGGCGTGGAGATGATCAATCAAGTGCCACACTAGCTCTACAATGGAAGCAATGCACTTGACTCTTGGCTAATCAACCCTCTAACACACTAGATGGATGAACACAAAGCTCAAGTAGGTGTGAGAGAGGTGCAAGGGGTGTATGCAATTGAATTGGGTGCCAAGAGAACCCCCTTGCTGCTGGTGGGGGAGTATTTATACTCCCACCCACCAAAACTAGCCGTTGGGGGCGAAATCCCCCAACTCTGTGCTCTGCCGGTCTGACCAGAGGTATGTAGCCGGTCAAACCGTGCTACTCTGCAACGGCTAGAAAACTAGCCGTTGTAGTGCTGTCAGAGGGCCCCATCGGCATGGCCAGTCAGACCGGCGTTGAGCGGGCGGTCAGACCGGCCTCGGCTCGGTCAGACCGCCATCGGCTCGGTCTGACCGAATACGGCTCCGTCGGCTCTGTATCGACCACCCCGAGCAGCACCATCCCGGCCTCCAGGGGGCCAGTCTGACCGCGCATGCGCCGCCGGTCAGACCGGCCTTATGCGCCGGTCAGACCGCCCGCTTGGGGCCGGTCAGACCGGCCAGGGCACGCCGGTCAGACCGCTACTATGTGGCCGGTCTGACCGCCCCTGGTCAGGCCAAACCCAGTGAAAGGCAAAGGTGTGTGTGAGAGAAATAAGAGCACAAGTCTAAATGCATAATGACCTAATGTGGCAATTAAAATCATCTCTTTGCTAGGTCATTACCCCTCTTAATAGTACAGCAAAACTAAAAATAAACTAGCAAATTTGATCGCCCTACACCTCGATCAATTCTAAATTAAAGCGCTAGTTTTACCGTCTTCTTTCCCTTTGCTTTGCGCCGTCAATTTTAATCCATCGATAATCATCCATGCGCACATATGACGTGGATCTAACTTAAAATATATAGCTCAAAGACAACGGTTAGTCCACAATTAGCGCTTGTCATTAATTACCAAAATTAACACCGGGGGTCTAGATGCTTCATCCGCATCTCATCGACCTTTGGACCTGCACTGGAGCTAAGCAGATCTCCCAGGCCGTTGCGTTCGTCAACTTAGTTCGCGCCAACACAGTTCCAGCACCATCAGCCAATCGCGGAATTTTCGTCCAATTCCTTTGTTTCTGGGCCTAGGCTTCGGTTAGAATGAGATGGAGTGAACACGACTCTTCATCTTCTTCGTCTCTTACGCCGCCGGTGAATGCCCTCCTTTCTGCTGCCGCTGCCATCCTCAAGGTGCTGCCACCGAGCTCACCCGGGGATTTGCTACAGCCGAGCTCCTTGGCCGCGCCGCCATCGAGCTCCCTCATAGCCTCATAGGCGGTGTGCCTCCGAGCTACCCTAGGCCGCCCTAGTCTGTCCCAAGCTTCTCCCGTTGCACGCATGGGTTTTTCTTTTCTCCAGGTTGGTTGATGCTATTAGATTTGGGTGTATTTCTCAAAAGCGTGCAACAAAACGTTATTTGGAATTGATTTGATCTGGTTTACATTTTGATGATTCCTGTCTATCCAAACTCAGGCATCAATTTGGGGCCCTGTTTCATTTCCACTTGGATTTGAAGTCGAAACTGTTTATTGAGTTGTTTCCAATTTCCTGCCTATTTTTACTTCTTGAGATCACTTGAAACTTTACTTTTTTCGTCCCAAAATAAATAAATCAAACCTAGTATACAGCATATCTAAGTATAATGGATTTAGAATCCTTAGTTAATTTGTTTGCAAGCCAAATTAACTTGCTATTAAGTTTAAGAAAATCACTTGGAATTCAAGGTACAAGCCTTCATTACTTCCTATTTTTTTGGAATACCAATCCATTGGCTTATGCCGGTGGGCCCGGAGTCTAAGTTCGTGTGAGTAAAGAAAGAGAGAAAGATCACAACAAATCCACTCGATTAGACCCACATGTCAGTGGGTGAAACACTCATTCCTCTGGAGGCGCAAGCATATGCTTCCAAAATTTTGAGCAGCTTTTGGGCCCCACGCTGGGTCCCACTGCCTCCACATCACCCTCCTCCTCCTCCGCTTCGCATTTCCTCTCCAAGTAGCAATGAATCAGTCACTCACAGCCGCGAACCCATTGCCTTCTTGAGAGCACCGCCATTGCCGCACCCACATAGCTCCACCCATGGGAGAGAGCCGGCTCGAGAGGAAGGGAGAGGAATGTACATGGAGATGGCAGATCGTCTCACCGAGGAGCAGATCGAGCAGTTGAAGGAGGTGTTCACCTTCTTCGATAAGAACAACGACTTTATGTGCTTCTGCTGTGTCGTTTCTCGAGAGCACTATCGTGGCGGTCGGTTTCGAGTTCTTCTTCTTGGGGGGAGGGGGGGAGGGGGTGAGGAGGAGGGTTCTTGAGGTTGTTTCTGGAGCATTTTTCTTCGCTAGTACTAACCCTTTGCCTCATTGGAGCGTGTGCACTTGTTTTGTGTATGTTACGGTTGCTCTGTTTGATCGGTTAGCCTGTATTCGCCAGAATTGTTATGAGTGATGATGGTTGTTGCGCTTCTTCCTGAATCAGTTTGTGATATTTCTTTTCTCGAGATGGATGGAGTCATGTAAGTAGAGAATATCCGCCAAGTTTCTTTTTATGTATATACTGTTGATAGCTGTTAAATACCAAATTTACGCCGTCAATACCTACACAAATTTGAAAATATGAGACCTCCAACATAGTGGTAGGGTTTAATTCTAACAATTTCCATGAGTATTAGTGTATATTTGGATGCAGGTGACAAACTACCAAAGTTGAGACGATATAAATATATAAAGAAGGGGAAGAATTACATTCATATTTAATCCAATGGAGTCTTGGGCCCACAAACCCCAAAAAATACATGTAATTGGGCTCAACCACCTTGCCAATGGACTAAGGACCCTCATGTCAGGGCCCAAGAGTAAGGAGTGGGCCAGAGGGACTAGCCATGGGTCGCCCGACCCCAGGGGTCAGTCGACCTAGGCTTAGCCCAGCTGGCCCAAAAATTATATGGGTCAGTAATTACCGACCTCCTAAGACGGTTGTGACCATTTCCTGCGCTCCCACCGTCATTAGGACACATGGCAAGAAGAGGATGAAGATGCCCATTGGATTACATTGAGCATCTCCACTCTTCCAAGCTCTCTCTCCCCTATAAATACCCCTCTCCTCCTTCATTCACAACACACACCACGCTCGAGTTGAATTACAAGAGGCTCTTTATATCATTTATGTATACTTAGAATAGGGATAGAGTAAGGGAGAAATATTTAGAGAAATTCTAGAGTTGTTAGTATTTTCCTCTTCACTTTTGTACCTTGTCAATTACTTTGCTCTAATTGATATTATCTTGACCGTGTAATTGAAATTTACATTGTGAGGCATATTTCTTAGTTAGTTCCTACTTAGTATACTAGAATATTGTTCACTAAAAAAAGTATTTTATTTAATGTTTGATCGACATTAGAGTAGTATTTAATAGTGTAGACGTGGTGTCTATATTGTTGAATACCAGTATTTACTGTGTATCTCATAGTTCGTTAGAGGTTGGTGTAGAGGTGGCGACAACCCTCAAGATCATTGTAGTCCTCCCTGTCCGCTTACGGAGTAGAGCACAATCTCGTAGCAGCGAGCAGCCAGTGCTGAAGTATTGCGATAGGATTAAAATTAATCTTTTTAAAGTCATGTTCCTCACTAGAAAATCCTCTCAACCCTTTGCCTATTTTTGCCATGTGTCCTTGGATAATCCTGTAGAAGAGTTAAACACACATGTTGTTTGTGGAATTTGATACCTTGAAATACTTTTGGGTGGAGTGCTACAACGGTATATCCGTGCGCTCGAGGATTTTATATGTGAAAGTAAGAAATACAACATATGCTGAGCTAGCACTCTAATTAATCTTCTCAAGCTCACCTATCCACCTCAACTAGAAGAATACATCGGATGTATTCTTCTGGTTTATGCGTGATATTTAGATCATTTTAAGGGTGTAGATTAAGTGTAAAGATGGAGTGTTCGTTACATCACATGAATGGTAACATTGTATGATGTTTTCGATGAAATATGTTGTAATTTTGCATATTTTTTAGGGGGTGAATATAGTAATATATATGCTATATAATTTATTTTATGCTTCCTAACTTAACTTATGTAATAGAGTCTTATGTACATATTTCTTAACAGATTATCTGGAAAGAAAATAATCTCAATTCTCACACAAGAATGTATAATGTGCTTCAGAACTTTTTGTACTAGTGAAGAACTAAGAGAAGTGTTGAGCCAAAGCCACACTGAAGCTAAACTGAAACTCTATTCTTTAACAGATTATCTGCAAAGAAAATAATCTCAATTCTCACACAAGAATATGGTATATTGTGCTTCAGAACTTGTTGTCTATTTATGTGTCTAGTGAAGAACTGTTGAGCTCCTTGGGCCAACGAGATTATTGATTTTCATGGCAGACAGTTGGGAATGAGGTTATTGATTTTCATGGCACACAGTTGGTTGTATGTATGGCTTGTTCTCCTTCTCAAGTACTCCTCCTTGGCATAGTTCTTTTTCCATAGTTTGTATATATTATAGTCAATGCTTGCTTTTTGAATATGTTATGTATCACTTCTATAACGTGTGGTTTATATCAATTGCAAGATATCATTATGACAACATAGTTCTTTGTGTTGATGACATTTGTTATAAAAACAAAAGTGCAATGCACACTAGCATGTCAGATTCTTAATATGAAACGTTTGCATTTTCAGTTCAATGTTCCACTCTCACAACCACAAGCATTATAGCGACATAGTATATGAACAATCAATTACTTTTCTTTGTATCCTCCTTCCAGCACTATGTTATATTGTTATTCCTAAGATCGGTGAGTTAACCCGATGTGGTCCTTATATGCATTTTTGGTTAGTCCACATGTGGACATAGTATATGAACAATCAATTACTTTTCTTTGTATCCTCCTTCCAGCACTATGTTGCATTGTTATTCCTAAAATCGGTGAGTTAACCCGATATGGTCCTTGTATGCATTTTTGGTTAGTCCACATGTGGAAAGTGTTTGTGTATAGTCTCTTTTAGGTAGCCTAATTTGCATATGTATCTGGTTTAAGAAGTTGTAGATTCTCTAATATGCTATATCAATAGTACTTAGTTCCTTTGAGCTTAAAGAACATAAAATTTCATACTGGATACCTTGCTTAGTAATGGTTTTATTGCAACAAAATGCAATGTAATCAGTGGTAGGTTCTTTTTTTTTCTTTTTTGAAACTACTTTGTGTTCTGAAATGCATAAACATGTAATGATTTCCTTTGCTTCCGAATAAGGTGTAACTTATAAGTACAAACGCCCAATCGCAATTTAACAATCTAAAGCTCTCTGTACTAGTTGGCATGACAAACTGCTATTACTTAGTCATGCCCTACACTAATTCCTTCTTGGCAATGTGGCAATGTTTCATTACTTGTGTTTGTGTGGTTTGAGTAATTCTTGGCAAACTGCTACTTATACCTATTCTAACTTCTAATTAATTTGATTTTTACACTAGAATGACCAGGACCCTGATTCAGAGGAACAACCGATGGAAGCATTCCAGCTGTTTGACAAGGATGGAGATGGGTACATTTCTGCAGCTGAGGTAAATTCTGTTCTTATCAATTCTAAGCACTCAAAGTACCTCTTCAATCGTTTGTGTTCTGTGCATCTCTTCTATGTTCTACCCATCTTAGTCATCATACTCTTCTATGAACAAGAAACTCATGCAATCAGGACCATATTTCTCTGAACATTGGTCACTATTTCCTTTTCAGCTCCGAGAAGTGATGATCGGCTTTGACAAGGGATAACAGATCAAGAAATCGGTGAGATGATCAAGGATATGACGACGGCCGTGTCAGCTACGAGGAGCTTAAGCAACTGATGACATGTGATTAGTGAAGAATTGATCATGTTTAGGACTTCTTCTAGTTTTTTTTTTTTTTTTTTTACTCTTCGCGACAAGATGATTCGAGAGGCAAGTTTTGGATGGTGATGGCCTCGTGAATTACAGTACGAGAAAATTCTTAGGATCACGCTAGGTAACTTGCCAAGATTTGAAGTACAGTACCAAGACCAAAATATCTTCGTTTAGTTAGCTTGTTTACATACGTAGGTCTGTTTGCTGATGCTAACTGCACATTCTGCTTGTAACTCTCTCTCTCTTCCGTCTTCAGTTCTGCATCCACGAATGATGAATTAACTATGCAAAGCTTTGACTATCGAGGAAGATAATACTAACTCTGTTTTTATAGATGACGCCGTTGATTTTTTCTCACATGTTTGACCATTCGTCTTATTTAAAAAATTTACGTAATTATAATTTATTTTGATATGAGTTGTTTTATCATTCAAAGTACTTTAAGTGTGATTTATATCTTATACATTTGCATAAAATTTTTGAATAAGACGAATGGTCAAACATGTGAGAAAAAGTCAACGGCGTCATCTATTAAAAATGGAGGGAGTATATATTTAGCAAGATAAATGGAAAATCATTATTTCGACTGAGATTTTGTAGTTGCTTCATGCTGGTTGTGTTGTATTCTGATGCAGAAACTGGGAATTGCAAATCTGACGCTACTAGGCTAGTGAAGGGTTGCTGGGAGTCGTCTGATGTGGATCGGACGGGTCATATCGCGGCAAACCAGCCATCAGATCCCCCGCATCGCTGCTGCTTGGTCGTAGCGTCGAACACCGTACAGCGAATCGCGGCGGCGGAATCACACATCGCCGCCTCCCGCACGCGCCGCCGCGATGCCGCCGCCGCCGCCGCCTTCGTTGGCCAGGCTCCACCAACGCCTCTCCCTCTCGCTCCTCCGGGGACGCTCCCCGCCCGCGGCGGCCGACGCCTTCCTCCACCGCGGGCTCGCCTCCTCCTCCTCTTCCGCCGCCGCCGCCGCGGCGGTGGCGGCGGCGGCAGGCCGGGAGAAGAGCTCGAGGAGGACGCTAGCGTACCTGCTAGGCGTGGCCGCGGCGATGGTCGGCGCCTCCTACGCCGCCGTCCCGCTCTACCGCCGCTTCTGCCAGGCCACCGGCTACGGCGGCACCGTCCAGCGCCGCGAGGTCTGGTCTTCATTTCCCTAACTTGCCTCTATCTTTCTTGTTCTCAATCGTAATATGCTGAAATTAACACTGTGCTGGGACATCGATTAAGCCGTGCTTGATTTGTGGACAGCATATGGTTCCATTATTGATATGTTTTAGTTTTACAATCTGCTTGGCACTGTGATATGCTGAAATTGATGCGATTCATCAGCTATGTGGCCTTTGTCATGTGGAGACCGTATTTTATAGGTTGACAACGTGTTGCCTATTTAAGCCGTTCCAGTTCTTAGGGATGCCATGGACATGAACGTGTTGTTGTATTGCCATCTATAAATTTTGAGTCTAGAAGATTGTAATCTATTGATAGATGGCACTTCCTCTTGCCGCCTCTCGCCTCTTGCACTCTGCATTCTATTAACAACTATGAATATCTGTGCTGGAATTTGTTAAAATGCCCATCGAAGGGTGATCTTACAAATGTGTTGGGAGTGGCATGAAATAGTTTTTGATTCATTTTTGGTGCTTGTATGGATAACTGGTCTAAGTAGAAATTGCTGAAGCAGGGTTATTGTCAGACTCTATGAATTCTGTCAAAAAATAGTAATAAATTTGCTGGGTAGTGAATCATTCATTATTCATTACTGGTGCATTGAAAATGTTCTGATAAATTTGGCATCTTTTGTAACTACCTGATTCAAGTGAGTTTGAACCTGGAGTATTATTCCTTAACAATGTTTGGCTCTCTACAGAGTGTGGAGGAGAAGATCTCACGACATGCTCGAGACGGAACAACAACTTCAAGGTGACTCTTCCTATGCCCAGGGTCCAGTTTTTTCACTACTTGTCGTTTCGAGTTCAAAAAGGCAGTGCCATGGTGGTTTTTAAAATATACTTTCTATCTCTTGATAGAGCCTTGTTGCAATGTGAGCTCAAACTAGGCCTGTGTTGCCGGTCTGTTGCCTGTTGTGTAAACATTTCCTTTACTGTTCTCTTACATGATCAGATGGCTTTTTTGCCAATGTTCATGGTTCAGAAGTACCTTCATTTCAAATAGTGGGATGACATGACACCACATGTGATGCTAGATTTAGATGAAGTTTAACTTGGAATAGCCATACAGCCTTGCCAGCAATTGCATGTGTACAGCAAATTTGCTGTAATCATGGGCTAATATTTTGGAAAACCATTATCTTCATGTTTATATGATTGTAACTAATTACAAGAGTTTCGGGATAAATTTTTAAATGAATTTGTTGTTTCTTGTTTATCCAAATAATCATGTGCTAAAATTTAGCTGTGATTCAGTTTTATGATGACACTTTATTTTCTTTGCTGTTGAGACTAAGGCAGTTAATTTTATTTGCAGAGAGATAATTGTCCAATTTAATGCTGACGTTGCTGATGGAATGCCGTGGAAATTCATTCCAACACAGAGAGAAGTAAATGCTTTGCTTAAGAAACAATTTATAGCCCTTTCCGCAGCATGTTTATCCTCTACCTATTCCATTTGTAGGTGAAGGTTAAACCTGGTGAAAGTGCTCTTGCATTTTATACTGCTGAAAATCGTAGTTCAGCTCCAATAACTGGTGTGTCCACATATAACGTAGCTCCTATGAAGGTATGTAATTCAGCACAACTTTTACACCCTTAAACTGCTGCCATGTCCTGGAAAGAAAGATTTGTGAGAGATGCAGAAGTGTCTCTGGATTCACAAAGCTACTGTAGGCCTTTAACTCTTAATCCTGTGTTCATTCTGTTAGCCTAAATTAGTGGAAATATGTTGGATGTAATCCTTTAACCTTTAATCCTATATTATTTTTTGTTAAATATGTTAAGTTAAATAGCCCCAACTCTCAAGCATGATTTCTAGGAAGAAAATTTTTGAAACCATTAGCCATGATTAGACTTCCTCAACTGATAAGAGTTTGAAAACCGTGATCAGAAAATTGTAGAAAACATAACCTCTGCTGTGATATTCTTAGTCAAGGAGTGACTCAGGTGACTTCACAATATCATCCTATTTATGTTGCTAACTCAAATTATGCTGAGGTGTACAGCTAGGGCATTTAAGCTAACAGGAGGCAGACTCCTAATGTTTTGAGTTTACAACTCTTTTCTTTCATCCTGTAGGCTGCGATATATTTCAATAAGATACAATGTTTTTGCTTTGAGGAGCAAACACTTCTTCCAGGGGAGCAGATTGACATGCCGGTAAATTCAATTTGCATTCGATGAAATGCATGGCTAGTTAGTTATCTGGTGTTTATCTACACTTATTCCAACTTTGTATGTGAACTTTTTTCTTCAGGTGTTCTTCTACATCGATCCTGAGTTTGAGACAGACCCCAAAATGGAAGGGGTGAACAATATTGTCCTTTCTTACACATTCTTTAAGGTGAATGACAGTTAATTGTATCGGTACCGTAAAGTAAGTGGTAACATTAGTTCTATTTAAACACCTTGCCAACGAGTAACACAAAAATTCCTTTCATGTAACACAAGTTAGGGTTTTTGTTTAGTGTGTATTAGTTGACATGTGTTTCTTGGAAATTTTGCAAATAAATATGTAAGAATTGTTCACAGAACAATCAAAATGGAGCATCTTGATTTGATTTGAAGTACCATCAGGATAAGAAATGGTCACCACAATCTGCGTGTGTGCGTGTTGACTATGGGCGCAAAGGGAAATTATTTTTTTTTACCGGATAAATTGGAGACGAGAACATACAAAAGGACGAGACCCAAAAGGTTATTTAGATGCCTGGAGAAAGAGTTTTGGACCAAAGCATGGCAGAGGCTACACTGCGAGGAGTGTGGAACCAAGGCCTTGGGTTAAGCTATTGTATACCAAGCCTATAGCTAAAAAAGGTCATGAAGATCCTCTGAATTTTCTAGCAAAAATTAGATACAACCCAATAAGGATTGAGCCAGCTCGACGCTACCCTATCCTTTCTCTTTACTTCTACCTTCGTCTATTTGGACCTGATAAATAAACGCTTGTTTTTTATGCAACTTCATAAAAGAATATTTTGTCAAAAAAAATCCTGCATTTGATTCTGGGTTTACCTAGGCAAACTTTGTGCGTTCTGGAGAGAGAAAGGGAAGAGATGAGCAAATTGTTTCGTATTGCTGGAACTGTTTTTAGATTGATTTTTTAGTGTCTCCTTTGTCTTCTCGGTTCTCACAGACTTCTGGGAACTGCATGTAATGAGTTGAACACTGAGCTAGACTGGGTATACTTTCATCCAAAATCAACCAATTTTTTGTCCTATTTTGATAATAGAAAAAAGAGTGTAATCAGAACATTTGAATCGAACCGCATGAAAGAGCTCTTTCCCCCTATGAGAGTACAACGTGTTCTATGGTTCTCTTTTTTTTTTCCTTGATAATATTTAAAATATTTAACATCTCCGGTGAGGATGGAGCCAAAAAATCTTCACACATAAGGCTAAGCTAATGAAGATTCCAATATTTTTCGCAAATTATGCACCATTCTTTATAAGATAATAGTGGGGATTATGGAGCTAGGCATAAGGCTGTGTTTGGGAGGAGGGGTCTCCCGGCATGCAAAACGGATCACACATTATTACACGATTAATTAAGTATTAACTATTTTTTTAAAAAAAAATAGATTAATATGATTTTTTTAAAACAACTTTCGTATAGATTTTTTAAAAAAAAAACCGTTTAGCAGTTTGAAAAAACGTGCGAGCAGAAATTGAGAGAGGTGAGTTGGGAAAACTGAGATAAGAACTCAGCCTAAGGGCAAATTTAGTTCGCGAAAAGAAAATTTTTGGTGTCACATCAGATGTTTGACCGGATGTTGGAAGGGGTTTTCGGACACGAATGAAAAAGCTAATTTCATAACTCGCATGGAAACCGCAAGACGAATCTTTTGAGCCTAATTAACCTGTCATTAGCACATGTAGGTTACTGTAGCACTTATGGCTAATTATGGACTTATGGCTAAAAGATTCATCTTGCGATTTCCCCCTAACCGTGCAATTAATTTTTTTAATCTATATTTAATGGCTCATGCATGTGTCCGATGTGATGTTTTTGGGAAAAAAATTTGAAGAACTAAGCCAGGCCTAACTGCCCAATGCCTATTTCACACCTAATCAGTCACATGGACAAAAAATTTTGTGGTTGGAAAAAGGAGATGGCATAGAGTGATGGGACAAATCCTCAAATAGGGTGACCAGCTGAATTAACATCTAAAAAAATACAAAGAATAGCTTTTTTTTAATATATATTTCTGTACTATGCCATCCAAAGCAGGATAAAAGCAAAAATGGCTATTGGCTACCAGTTTCAAAAGTTAGCACCATTATTGCACTCTTTGTTTTTTTTTTTTTTACCAACACAACCTTACTTTATCTGTGACAGCATCAAAGATCAACAGTGGAGTTTCCGATAAAAAGAATAAGGTTAAACATTTTTTTTATACTCTGTGTGTATCTCTGAATTTTTGGAACACGTTTTGATGTTATATTTTAGACCACAGGGCGTAGGCCTCTACGCCCTCTAATACGCAGGGGATTCCAATTTTCAGCCCAGTATCGTCGTCTCCAACCATTTTATACTCTTCAATTATGGAACTACGTATCATTTGCCATCTCTCGCCTACTACTTGTTCCACTCAAAATCGGATTGCAGAGGTAGAAAGAGAGAATTTGTGACGTGTGTCCGATCAAAAACCGGTAGAAACCAGCTTTCAGTCAACAATATACGAAAACCAACCGATCTGTTTCCACGAACCACCGATGGTTTTAAACCGAGTAGTTTTCGCAAAACTTATCAATTTTGTTAATCTTGCTTGTGAGTGTGTATGTATGGCACATACTCGATCGTGTAGGCTACAAATGCCAATCCTACATATGAGGATAGATTATTTGTTGATAAAATAAGTAACAACAAAATAAATGATATTTATACAAATTTTATAGATAAGACGAATAGTTAAACCTTATGTGAAAAGTCAACGGTATTATATATTTTGATTTTGAAATGGAGTGAGTACTTTAGTCTATTCAATCACAGCATGTATATATACATGTGAAAGAGTGAAGTGCACCAGCGGTCCCTAAACTTGTGCGGGTGTGTCATCTAGGTCCCTAAACTCTCAAAATATATTTTTGGGTCTCCGAACTTATCTTGGGTGTCATATAGATCCATCCGATGATGTGGCATGTCACGGTGGCGCCTACGTATCGGTGGGGACCCCACATGTCAGTCATATATATAAAAATAAAATTAAAAACCATATTTTCTCCTCTCTACCTCCGCGTCGAGCTCCGCCGCCTCCGCTCACCGGCATGCACGCGCCGGCCTACGTGCGTCGGCTCCACCATGCTGGCCTCCTCGCCGTGGGTGATGCCGCACCTGCCTCGGCCCGGGCAACCTCAGCCGCGGCCATCCGCGTCGAGCTCCGCCGTCTCCGCCGGTTGCACCGGCTTCCATGCACCGGCCTCCACGCCGTAAGTGACGCCGCACTCGCCTCGCCCGAGGCCGTTTCCTCGGCACCTCCGCTGTCGACGTCACGACCTCGCGCAGCTCGCCGCCACCGCCACGTGCGACTCCGCTGGCCACGCGCGGCTACGTCGCCTCCCCACCCAGGCGCGACTCGGCGAACCCCTCCGCGCGAATGCATGTGGGTCCCCACCAAGGCGCCGGCGCGGCAAGGCGGCGGTGCCGCGCGCGGCCAGCGGAGGCGGCGGAGCCGCGCGTGACTGGCGCAGGTGCTTCGTCCGCGGCGAGTGGAGGACCGCAGCGTGAGATCGCGGCGACCGAGCGAGACCGCAGCAGCGGTCCCGGAGGCGGAGTGTCCGGGGCCTTGACGTGGACGCGGAGGTGATGCGGCGGAAGGTGGCTTGCACGAGGCCGCGCGTGTCCGGCGTCATGGCGGAGTTCGGCGGAATCGTGCGAGGCCACGGCAGTACCTCTCGGAGGCGGAGCCGCGGTAGACCTTGCACATGACGCTAGAACCGGCTCCGAGCACCATGGCCAACCGGGAGAAACCGCGGAGGCGGCCTCGCGCGAGCACGCAGGCATGGCTGCAGGTTGCCTCGCTCCTGCACCTTGCCACATGAATAGGGCCATGCACTGCATGCATCTATCCACACGTGCTACCGAGCGGAGGCTGCGGAGTCGCGTGGTGCCAGCGGAGGGTGCCGGCTGCCGCTCATGGCGCCGCTAGGAGCTCGCGCAGGCAGACATAAGCGAACTCGGCTGTGGTCGACGCGGAGGTGGCTCCGCACGGCATTGGTTGGTGGCGTTGGCGCATGCCGGTGAGCTGAGGCGGCGGAGCTCGACGCGGAGGTAGAGAGGAGAAAATATGGTTTTTAATTTTATTTTTATATATATGACTGACATGTGGGGTCCCCACCGACACGTAGGCGTCACCGTAGCATACCACGTCATCGGATGGACCTATATGACACCCAAGACAAGATCGGAGACCCAAAAATACATTTTGAGAGTTAAGGGACCTAGATGACACACCCGGACAAGTTTAGAGACCGCTGGTGCACTTCACTCCATGTGAAATAAAGACGGAACTCTGACCGACTTTATCCTCGATTATTCCTCCTTGCTCGTCCCTCTCCTCTCGTGACGGGGCTTGGCGCAACAGGCGGACGCATGTATGCTTGATTCTTGTACATTCTTAGCTAGACTTGCAATTTTGTATGTTATTAGTTGTTATCCAATTGTGGTCCCTTTGTTTAAATATCTCTCTACGAACATAATCCCACTAGGTATCCATCAAGTTACATGTATCCAACGGGTATGGGCATGAATACTAATTTCTTCACATTAAAATAATGTGTGTCGAGCGTAGGGGTAGCAATTTCCTCACTGGGGCCATGGGCTTGGTGGGGAGCCACCCCTATATGGGCACAGGAAGAGGGAGAGACTGGGGGTGGGGGTGCTGGGAGGAGATTCTGGAATGCGGGTGAGCGGGGAGGGAAATTCTAACTAACCCACGAATAACCTAGCGGGGTCTCAGTGTATAAGCTACATCTCTAAAAATAGCATATTCTAATAATATAAATTGGTAAGCCCAATTAGCTCACTTAGGAAAGTATGCAGCCCATATATAAACAAAACTCCGATTCCCATATCCCTCAACCAACCCCACAAGCGCCGCAACGCCACACAGGAACGTAGCGCTAGCAAGGACATTGATAACTGCTGCTCATCCGGGCCGTCTTGCCGCTTCTCATCACGCCACGACTCCTTGCTGCTCATAAGTCAATTAGCTCACTGCCTAACTACCGAGCCGTCGTGCCTCGTTGTCTTTAGTCGTTGCCCCGCCACGTTGGTGTTTTGTCGGTCGTGCCGCCTTCGTCGTCGGATCTTCACACCCAACCATCAACCCATCTTCGCTTTCAGCTGTCGACGAGTCGTCGCCATCCTAAACCGTTGTCGCCTCTTCGCCATACCCAAGCTGTTGTAGGCAACTGACTTCGTTAGTTCACCTTCACACCGTCGGGTCCCTGGCGGGGGCGGGGGCGGGTGCTGAAGACTAGTGATGAAAACGGACGGAAACCACCTTCATCTTTTTCGTTTCCATTTTTTTTTTCAGAATCCGAATGAAAATCGAAAACCCCATATACGAAAACAGAATCAAATATTATCGAATATGATTTCTAACATACAGTAGCCATATCATATTCGTTTTCGTTTCCAAGAACACGTTCGGAATCCGGAAACTTTTCGAACCGTTTTTATTCCTACTGGTGACATTTTCCACCTGGTTAACTCTACAGGACCGGGGCAAGAGGAGAATGGGATAGCAAAGACGTTCCTATCCAACCCGGTCTTGCCTCGCTCTGTTGCCACCCCTAGTAGGGCGAGAGATATCAGATTTTGGATTGGGTGAGAGAAGCCGGATCTTGGCGTCGGGCGTGTTCCTTCTTTGTTCTTGCCCAAACTTGATCCAAACTTGGATGATGTAGACCTTATTAAGAAAACAGGAATTAAAACTGTTTATGGGTGGTTCTAGTTCTAGATATGTCACTGTCAGTCTGTCACCCTAGACATGGCTTTATCGCGTTGCGTGGGATGCACTTGGCCATGGTTCTGCTCCCTGTTGGCTTGCGAGAAGTTGCACTCTAGGCGCTAGTCCGGCCAGGCGCGTCCATGTGCGAGGCCCATCATCCGCCATGTTCCTGGAGGAGGAAGTATCGACCAGCCTATCACCGTTCACCACCATCCATCCACAAGCCGACTACAGAAGTACAGAACGAGATCACCCCGAATCTTACGGTCCTCGCCGCTGCCGCTGCACGTGGACTCCGCACCCGCACCCGCACGTCGCGCCAAGCGCGGCCCGCGAGACCGAATCCGCCGTACCGATCGCGCGCGCTGCTGCACCCTGCACGGATGGTGCGGAGGAGGAGCCGCGGTTTTTGTGAACGTTGGATGCGTTGGGTTTTTCCGCAATCCCACCGTGCCGCGCTCCACCACCGTTTCGCCCCACCTTAGCGGGGACCGAGCCGTGCGCCCCGCGGATCGGAGACACGGGTAACCAGAAGCAAGCGCCGCCGCGAGGGCGAGGCGGGCGGGGCGGCAAAAGCAAAGCGGCTCGGCGGCTTTTGCAGCCTTGCGCGACCTGTGCACGGTTTGGAGTTTGGACGATGCGCGTGTCGCGAGGTGGAAAACCGGGAGATGAGTCTATTATAGGAGCAATTGTAGATTATTAGCCAGCTATAAATATATTTTAATAAGATAGAAGATAAGAGAAAACTAGTTACAGCACGGACTCCACGATATAATATATATGACAGGTGAGATCATATATAATAGTATAATAAATAACTATTGTATGAATTGACTATTAGATCGGTTATAAATGAATTGGAGCTACGCTATTAAACTTGCTGTAAAGTTGGATTCGGGCGGTCAAGCTGCGGATCGCATGCGGATCTGTGTGAGCGAAGACAAAGAAAGTTAAAAAGGTTTGCGTACAGCGAGCGAGGTGCAGTGCACTGCGCTACGCGACGGTTCGAGAGAGAGAGAGAGTGGGCTGATGTAGTGATGTGACGCATAAGCATATTCGGGTGGTGACTAGCGAGCAGGAAGGGGTTGACGTGTCTAGCTTAGAACGATTTGTTAGATTAGTGAATGATGTTTATATAAAGATTAAAAATATCCCTCGCTGCGTCCCTAATTAACCCTAGATCCATGAATAGTTCTTACAGTTTACCTGACATTTTCGACAATTTATCCGCAGAATATTGGACACTGTACGATAATGTTCGTGGGCATGTCGGCCATATTTCAGTCAAAACTGAACTTGCCGTGTTTAGATCCCATTCCAAAATATTTCTCTGTATCACATCGAATGTTTGAAAGCTGTATAAAGTATTAAATATATACTAGAAAACAACTAATTGTATAGACTGCGACTAATCTTTTAAGCTTAATTACTCTATTATTTGATAATGTGGAGCTATAGTAAATATTTGCTAATAATAAATTAATTAGGTTTAATAAATTTATCTCGCGGTTTATTTACGGATTCTATAAGACACTCATTAAGCCTTTAAATCAAAAGATCCACATGATGAAGTCAAATCTCTTAACAATGCTGCAATCTTGAGCTAGAGTAGATAAATTTAACTTTCTTATTTGCAACAGTATATTGAGGATTCCAAGCTTCTTTGGTGTAATCTTTTTTTAGTGATCTCCTGCGATGATCCTTCAGTGCAAATGTTTAATGTAAGCTAGTAGTAGCTATATAGTACTCCTATTTGGTGGCAAACCTAAACAAAATATAGATAGCATCACCTCATATAAGAGGTTGTTTGAGATAGGAGGGACTAATCACAAAAACACAAGTCATCCCAAACACCACCAAAGTGTTGCAGGACTGAACGAATAATAAGCCAATCATTACCATCCAATAATAATAATAATAATAATAATAATTCGTCATTATTTTGAGGAACAGTCTACTCTACATTTGAAAAAAAAACTAATACCTTACAAATTTTAGGTTGTTGGATTGCCTTAAAAATTTATGTAAATCCTCGTAAACCTTGATACTCTTCTTTTATTTTTTTTTTCCCTAGCCGCCGCACAATACGTACGCGCTCGACTTCCCAACGACTTCACGACTCTGTCTCCTGCATCACAGCACCATCTCAATGCACCGCCACCTAACCTCGCTGGCTGACGAGAAAACACCAACGCCGATAGTGAGGCCCCTTGGAGTAATGTCGATAGTATAGCCAACTACTGACTCTAAAACATCTATAATAGCTCATTTATATAATAGTTAACTATAAAAATATACTACACTATTAATACTACACTATTAATACCCGGTCCTACCTCTTATACACATATAATTTTTTAGAGTCCATGTTCAGCCGGCTACAAATCTATAGCCCACTTTATTCTCTCTTTTCTTTTCTTCTCGATATATGGTTATAGCTGGCTTATAGCCTGCTATTATACCTACTCTTAGCAGGCCTCCACCCCCTCCCCATTCATCCCTCCTTCCTCAAGGTGGCAGCGACAAAGGTGTCCATGTTGGTATACAAATTGTGAAGCATATCTAAAGATTAAAAAATTGCCAAGATATTCTTTCTATTTTTCTGTGGAACGTTGTTTATCAATTCTGTTATTTTTTTTCAAGGATTATCCTCGTGTACCGGTCGAGCCGCATGATTTTATATATAGTAAAATACATGATGTAATCATGCCTTTTACTGTTTTAAAAACACGAATATTAGAGAATAACCTAATATCAAATAACTAAAAGGGGTGGGGCTTCGAATCCAGGTCGTCTAGCCCACCAACTTGTGAAGCTAGCCGGAACACCTGGTTGTTTCTCATGCCTTTTACTGTTTTACAATAGCATCTAGACAAAGGTTTGAGTTTGCGATCCCGCTATAATTTAATAAAGCACATAATTACTCTATTCAACCAAGTAACTTCACTGCAGCAGCTTGCTGCAACCGATCACACGCCCGGTATATCGTATGCAGTTAGACTCAGATTAGCTCGTTTCGTAATGGACCCACCATACATATATATAGCACAAATAATTGAGTCGTATAATATGCGATTACACAAATTAACTTGAGATATTCTGCTTCGATCAACTGTAAGTTAAATCCGGTGAGCCAGCTGGTACTCTGCCTGACTGCTTTGTACATACAGTGTATAATCTGTAGGTGGGCCAGGTATCCGTAGTGCGCAATGAGATTTACACATTTTAGAACATAATTTTAGAATTGATTTAGAGATATTTTGCTTTAGCCAACTTAGTAAAATTATATTTTTTAATCACGTGTCTTCGGTTCATAACTAACATATATAATAAGCTGCAGCCGTAAAAATGCCATCCAAATCTACCTATTATTTATACACTGCTTATTCCATTCTATCAGTAAATTAAATACCAAACATATGCATGTATTATTGTATTGAGTAATGCATTGGTACTCCAGTAATTTTAGGTTGGTTATGTGTGCTCGCCAGCTAATTTATCTGCACATTACCGCTTGTTGTAGTGCCCTGAACATTAATTGGAAAGAAGTTTGACTGCTTAATTACATATCTAATGCCTTATGTAATAGGATGTAGAAAATAAAACACATATAAATATGAATATTCCCTCCGCTCATATGATTATATATAAGATATGATTGGAATTTTAAAACTTTATGGTATAAATAGTATGTCGCCTATCACTTTTAGTGTAGTCATAATGCAGATTTTTTTTATAGGCACCAATCTCCGTTTATGGTGAAATCGTTAATATCAAAATATACAAATCGGCCTTTCGAAGGTATTCATTTCATATGGGTGAATGTGTACGGGTTGTGAGGTGTTTGTACCGTGGTTTCCTAAAGATGATACAGAATTATTGTCAAAAGTTTAAAAGTTTGACAAAAATGTTATTCGAAAAATCGAGTATTGAGGAAGTATAACACATTCAATCCTAATGCCCATTATCTAAAAAAAAATTCAATCCAAATGTGGAATGCTTCTTTATTTCCGATGCTACTTTCTAGAAACAGCCTTTTAATTTTCTTTAGTAGTAGAAAATCATAGTGAAACCCAAATAAAATTAATTTCTCTACGCGGGAATAGAGGTAAAGTTCAGTGCTAGTACATCACAAACTTTGGTGTTTACAAAAAAATGAAAGCGCGAACTTCCAATAGAATTAACAGAAGCAGTTTTCCAAAACTTTATGCCCATCTTGATTCTTGGCGTGCTATAAATTCATGCTTGCTTGATGTCGAATAAAAGAATAACAAAAGAAGCATGCCCTTCGTATGTACTACGTACTTCCTCAGTACAATGCATCTCTTTTGAATAGTGGGCTTATGCAAGATATACAGGGAAATAAGAGGAGAAATTATGAAGCATCTCCTTTGAGTGTTACAACAAAATCGATCGACCAATGAATGATCATGATAACACACAATTAATTAATGGCACCGTTAAAACAATCAATCTCATCAGCAAGAATCAACTCAGGGAAGAAAAAAAGAAAAGAAAAGAAAAGAAATTAGCAAAAAAAGAAGAGAGTTAATTAAATTGTGAATTATCCCACCCTAGCAATGCAATTGCAAATTTGCAATGCTGCCTGCATTACGTAAGTACGTGGCTCCTACATGCACATCTCGCTCCCCCTCACCTCCTCGTCGTCCTCGCCGTCGCCGCCCATCGCTGGCGACAAGCCCACCCCCACGTCGCCGCCGCCCCTGGTCGTCGACGACGACGTCTGGGCGCCTCCGCCGGCGCCGGGGCCGCCGCTGCCGCCGCCGCCGCCGCCGCCGCCGGCCTTGTGGTTGTGCATCCACACCTTGAAGACCTGCCTGTTGACGCCGATCTCCCGGCAGAAGCGCGCCACCTCGTCGTCCCCGGGCGCGCGGCCGGGCTCCCGCTTCGGCATCCGCCACCCCAGCCGCTCCGCGAACCGCAGCATCCGCGCCTTCTGCTCCTCCGTGAACTTGGTCCGCGTCCGCCGCCTCCCCCCGGAGCCGCCGCTGCCGTCGACGCCGCCGCCGCCGCCACCCACCGCTCCTCCCATCGCCGCCATGTGCATGTATCCCGGCGGCCCGCCTCCACCGGGGGCCGGCAGCATTGGCGCGACGCCGACGCCGGCGCCTCCCGCCCCTCCGGCGGCGG
Source organism: Oryza meridionalis (assembly GCA_000338895.3). NCBI lineage: Eukaryota > Viridiplantae > Streptophyta > Magnoliopsida > Poales > Poaceae > Oryza > Oryza meridionalis. The sequence goes on along the minus strand of CM002526.2, from coordinate 33,292,155 downwards.
CGGCGGCGCGGCCGTCGAGGAGGTCCTTCCGGTGGAAGTTGCGGTGGCAGCCGCACGCCGCGCAGAGCAGGCCCGCCGGGTGGCCGTCGTCGGGGGTGTACTCGCAGCAGCCGTCGTTCGCGTAGGTCCCCAGCTTCGCCGCGTGGTTGCGCATGCACTCCCTGTACACCTCCCGCGGCCGCTCCTGCTGCTGCTGCTGCTCCATTGCTGCTTCTTCCTCCTCCTCTAGTCCTCTCTATCTCGATCTGTCTCTGCCTCTCTCTGATCTACTTCTACTGCAGCTGCGATGTGGCGCCGTGAGCAGCAGCTAGCTGGGCGCATGCAACGCGGTGCTTCGCTTTGCTAGGGTCTATGTGAGCGAGAGCTATCGATCGCTAGCTAGCTGTGACTTTTTTGTGGGAGCTGGGTGGCATTGCACTTGCACACATGCGCGTATGGCTATCAACGCCATGAGTAGCGGTAGCACTAGTAGAGCTGTAGTATCAAATGTATCTCATGATGTGTGGGGATGAAACGGGAGAGGGTGTTTGTTGTGGCTGGCCAGTTGGGAGCACGTCGATAAAAAAAAAGTTTGCTTTGCTTGCGATCTTCGCAGTTCTGGATTTGCTACGGACAGCACAGGCAGAGGCAGCGCACTGTTTGACCTCTACGGGGTTCTATTGTTTTCAACAGAATCTTTTGAAGGTTTGGGTAGTCCATTATGTTTTCTTTGTATTATACTGTAGAGATCTATACACTCTTTACAAATTTTCGTTTAATTGGATGGGATGGCGACTTGTTAATATCGTCACAGTGACAGGGCTAGCTCATTTGGTAGCAGAAGATCAATATAACGATTCTAAAGTGAACGAGGGATGTGTTGAATTTATAATAGAGTAAATAGAAAAGCCTCATTGGTTTTTAAAGTTTCAAACTTATTTTTAAAGTCGAGTTTAAGATATTTTTAATTTAGTTTCTTTTTCAACATTAGATTTTAAATCATTAATAACACATATATAAAAGTTTTATCTACAAATTAGTTTTTATTTTCTAATAAACCAAAACAATTTATTGGAATATGTGAGCAACCGATGACGATGAGGCTATAAAACAACACGAAAGAAGATTTGAAGCTTAGTCTTCTTATAGCATACAGTTATTTATTTATTTTTACGTGCTTTTGGCTTGGGCAAAAATATGACTTGAATCAAATCAAATACTACCAAACTAGCTAGCTTGTATCGAATAAATTGAAACAAACCCTTTTACCAAGCACTCCCGATTATGTAAATACCAGTAGTTCTATAACAATTCGAACGTTCCACCGTTGTGTTACTATACTTTGTTTGTGGGGAGTGGGGACCTTAACTTGCCGTTTCCGGATGCAGCCTTTCTGCCTTGGTCATACGCCCCATGTACCCGGAATGGCTACAAAACGGTGTTCATTATATTATCCTGCCCGAGCTCACCGATCGAGATGATACTGATTAGGAGGAAAATTAATCAACTAATCAGCATCGGAAATGGGGTTGTAAGACCATGGCATTCATGCAACTATGCAAAGAGATATAGTAAAATGGAGCCAGCTTGTTCCCGGTGACGTACTAATGTGATTTCTTTCGTCTTAACAAAGTACTATAGTCCATTATTGCATAGTAGAGAATAGGAGTATTCTAGTGTAGGGATACAGAAACATGTGGTACTTGTAGGCGCTAAATCCACTTGTCGACGTGGATGCTCTATGTTTCTCCCGCGTGCCAGTGAATAATTTAGCAGCAAAATAGATGCTAGCGATCCAATGAGACCCACTCCGTTTCGCCGTTGGGCTAGCTTAGCTTTTTTTTTTCCCTTAATCTTTGGCTCTTTTGGTTTCTTCCCAAAAGGGTATCAACTAGGAGGAGGAACTCGGTGGTGAACTCGGTGGTCCTCGCTCTCGCTGCCGCTGCATGCTGCAATATACAAATAATAATGATTGTATTAACAAAGATATCTGGTGACAAAAATCTAGTCGAAAACCCACACGATTAGCTCGTGGTTAACGAACTATGGCCGTGTTTAGTTGTTTTGACAAAAAAAAACATATAAAGACACACATTTAAAATATTAAACTTAGACTAATAACAAAACGAATTACAGATTTCGCATGTGAACTGAGAGACTAATCTGTTAAGTCTAATTAATCCATCATTAGTAAATATTTACTGTAGCACCATATTTTTAAATTATGGCGTAATTAGGTTCAAAAGATCCGTCTAACAATTTACATGCAAACTGTGTAATTGATTTTTTTTCATATTTAATACTCTATATATGTATCTAAATATTTGATACGATGGAAAACTTGAAATTTTGAACGTAAGTAAACACATCCTGTATTAATATTATGTTTTGGAACCTGAGAAATCTTGTGGTTTTCAACCGCAACGGTGTTTGCCGTATGGGTGGTATTCGCGAGCAGCGAATGCGTCCAAGGCAGAGGCGACAACGGGCAGCAAACAGCGCGCGGCCACCGTCGTCAAACTGATGACGCGCCCCCTGAATCCCTGTGATGAAATCCCCCTTTCCGCTGCCCATATCTGAACCCCATGCCCGTGCTGCTGCTGCAACCTTGCACGCGCGGTGCGCCCCCTCCTCCCCTCTCCCATCTGCATGCGCGCGCGCGCGGCTGGAAGCTTGGATGGATTAGCGGTAGCACATGGTGTCGTGCCGGCGTGTCCCTGGCTGGCCCGCGGCGCGCGGTGCGTGCGACCAAACCCACACGCGCCCCCGGCCCCCGCGGCATGGGATGGGAGGAGCCAGCGACACGCAACGTGCGGTGGGAGGAGGCAGATCTTCGCCTCGCCCGCGCGGAGGGAGAACCATTCAACCGTCTCGCTCGTCGTGGGGATCAAGGTTTACAAAAGCGTAGTTGTCGTGGTTATCTCATGTACAGTAATCTTCTCAATTGTTAAATATATCGTGATAATTGTACGATTTTCACGGTTACCATATGGTTACCATGACGATAACCGCATCTAAAACGGTTTGATGAATTCTACTGTTATTGTGGTAACTATTAAATCTGACGGTAACCCTATCTACGATTCGGAGAACTCTGTTGGGAATCTAAGAGCAGCACGGTAAAATCTTTTGCCACGAAGCGGCTTTGTCTGATCCGGATGGTGAATTGGTGGTGGTAAAAGCAGGCAGCGGCAGCAGGTGAGCTTTTCGCGAGGTGGAAAGACGTGCTGCTGATTGATGAACCGGGCGGCGAGCTGCAGCGGCAGCTGGTGAGCTAGTGCGACCGCCTTTCGCCGCGGATGCCTTTTGAGTTTTGACTCGGATGTGAAAGGAGGCAGGTACTACTAGTACTACTGGTACTAGCTCGGTGTTGACCGCTGGTGACAAACATGAGCCCACACATGGGAAGTGGTTGTTTGGAGAAAGTTTAGCGCAAGCCATTAGCGCACGAAAAACAAAACAATCTATTATAGTATGATTTATTAAATATTAGTTTATTTTTTAAAAAAATAGATTAATATGATTTTTTTTAAATAACTTTCATATATAAACTTTTTTAAAAAACGCACCACTTAGCAGTTGAAGTAGCGTGCGCACGGAAAAATTTATTCCCTCTCACATCGGATGTTTATACGCTAATTTAGAGTACTACCTCCGTCCCAAAATAAGTGCAGCCGTGGATATCCGTGTCCAACGTTTGACTGTCCATGCATCTTATTTAAAAAAATTAAAAAAATTTAGTCATACATAAAATACTATTCATGTTTTATCATCTAATAGCAATAAAAATACTAATTATAAAAAAAATCAAATAAGACGATAGTCAAACGTTGAATGTGAATAGTGCAAAACTGCACTTATTTTAGAACGGAGAGAGTATTAAACTTAAATTAATTACAAAACTCATTCCATAACCTTGGACTAATTCGCGAGACGAATCTATTGAGCCTAATTAATACATGATTAGCCTATGTGATGCTATAATAAACATTTGCTAATTATGGATTAATTAGGCTTAAAAAATTCGTCTCACGGATTAGTTCTCATTTATGAAATTAATTTTTTATTAGTCTATGTTTAATACTCTAAATTAATGTCTACACATCCGATGTGACAGAGACACATTAGTGTATAATATTAAAAAATTAATAGTATAGCCAATTTAATAATCAATTATAATAGTTATCTACAAACATATACTACACTATTAATACATGATCCCACATGTCATATACATATTGTGTTTTGAAGTTCGTGCTGCAGCTGACTATAAATTTGTAGTCTAATGCTCCTCTCTTCTCTTTTTGTCTTCTTAAAATATGTTATAGCTGGCTTATAGCTTACTATTGTACCTGCTCTTAGTACTAGGGCTATGTTTAGATCCAGGGTGAAAATTTTTGCCGTGACACATGGAATGTACGGACACACATTTGAAGTATTAAACGTAGTCTAATAACAAAACAAATTACAAAATCCACCTGTAAACCGCGAGACGAATTTATTAAGCCTAATTAATCTATCATTAGTAAATTTATTGTAGCACCAGATTGTCAAATCATTGAGCAATCAGGCTTAAATTAAAAGATTCGTCTCACGCAATTTACACGTAATTTGTATAATTAGTTTTTTTTTCTATATTTAATATTTCAGGCTGTTATACATGTGTCTAAATATTTGACGTAGGGTGAAAAAACTTGCTGGGATCTACACAGGTCCTAGATCGGAGAAGTACAAAATTACTGCTACTGTTCTAGCGTGTCAAACTGTCCAGCGTTCACTATCAGTCACAGATTCACATTACTAGTAGTAGTACCAAGTACCAACAAGATGGATGGATATGGGGTAGAAATCGTGGCCGACGGATCATGCATTCATGCACACGCAGCTGGAAGGTTGGAGGGTAATAGTTCTAAACAGGGCACCTTTTGGAAACGAAATTGTTGACGGTAGGGACTTTTGTCTGCTTGATCTAAAGCTTAAACCGCTAAGACGTGACTTTGCAACCATCTCAACAGGGCATTCCGCGTCCTTCAACTGTTCTACTAATTATCTATCTAGTGCCTTCTTTTATTCATACTGTGATAACACATGTTTTCTTCCCCTCTTAGTTTCTGGATAATATTTTTTTAGGGCATAATTAATAAATATTGTTATGATGTTAGTACCTTTGTATGTGGACAAATTATTCTATAGAATGGGTGGGATCACAACAGCACGTTACTACAGATGCTTGCTCAAATTTAAAAGGAATTAACAGACCCTGTGTCGTTTTAAGAGAACCTAATTAAGATAGATAATTAAGGATCCTCTTCTAAAGAACATAATCAAGATTTAAGCGAGAATGCGAGATACACTGAACGTGTGTTGCTCCTTGGCGGCTTGGCCCATGAATCTCCTGTGTGTATCGCCAGGAGGAGGCAGCAAGACGTGACAAGGGAAGCACGTTCTTGCTTGCGCGCACACACAGCCAGCCTTTATAGTTAGCCCTTTCCAAACTTTTTTTCAAACTTACAACATTTGCATCACATCAAAATTTTTCTACATCCATAAACTTTTAATTTTTATCACATTATTTTAATTTTAACCAAACTTTTAATTCTAGCGTAAACTAAACACAAACCTTAGTAGCTTCACGTGGTCCGATGTAAGAACGTACACGGGAGATCTCATCTCGGTACGTTGCACCACCTCTGTGGCTTTTTCGGAATGTCGTCGTGGTTAGCAGTTACCGCATCCTGCACACACATGCATGCATGCATCTCGTATTAACCTGCAAATACTCGGATTTGTCAACGTAAGATTGCTGACCAGAGAGAGGTCATGTCTGAGATTCAGAGATCTCAAAATTAATTAATTGGCCCTTTTGTTTGGCTCGAGTTGAGCTGGGATCGACATCATATGCGTCGATACTCTTATAAATACAGCTGCGTGTACGATTACATGGTTAGATATTGTCGACATTGCTTGAGGAATTGAGCAATGCTTGTTTATACCGGTTTGATGGTCTTGTAGCCTCGCAAGGGCACAGTCTTTGTCACGAATATTTAGACCATACTTAACCAAAAAAAACTATCAAGTATGTTTCTATATTTTCTATATTTGTTATGTCATACAAACACTATGTATAGAAATTGAATATCCAAGGGATCCCTCTCTCTTTTTATTCACATATTCTCTTAGGGCATGTACAAAAGTAGAGTCATATATGAGCTCTACATTATCTAGAGACTAGCATCCTACAACAGTTAGAAACAATATAGTCTCTAATCTTAATGTATCAAAATACTTTTTCTTACTCTTCTTTCCTTTCTTTCATCACCATGCAACAAAATCTGCTCTAGTAAATGCTAAGAGTTGACTCTGAGCCGTTGTCATGCATAACAACCATACTCCTTTCTCTTTCTTCCATGTCATCAAATTTACTTGCATGGCAATATAGAGAGACCACTACTAAAACCGTTGTACATGCCCTTATTTTCATTCTTGCTTCTGGTGTAGAAATGGCTTCTTGCATAAAAATGGTTTTTTATCTTTTTACCTCTCTTCTCATTAACTCTTTTGCCACATTAGATTTTTCTTATGTAACAGTGGATTTAAAGCTATGGACACTAGATGACAGATGACATGGAGGGTCAGGGATGGCCTTAGAGCATGGATGAATTGTCAGTAATATTTCTATTATTTTCTTTGTTTTAAAATATAAATACTTAATTGTAGAGTGTTCCACACTATAAAGCTAGACCACTGCTTAGTAATTATGTCGGTGGATAGGAGGTGAGGGTTGAGGAGATGGGATGTATTTAGGATCTTCATCACCACGGAACGTTAGAAATATCTATTTAGGATCTGCATGGAGTATATCATTTTTAAAATGTACTACTTCTACCACTCTACTTGAAATTTTTACAATTTGGTCATTTTTAAAAACTTATTTCACAAATATACCCCTAAAAAACTATCCTATAAATCGTTTTTTTTTACGCCAGAGTCGCTATAGCCGTCCCTTTGCCATCGTGGTGGGCCAACGCTGACGTGGCAGGGGGAGCGTGCCAATGAAATACTTCTACCACTCTCTAATGTATTCTAATTTATTCATATAAACTATAGATATTTATATGATGATACATAGAATTGAATATTATCTGAAAGAGTTCTAGATTATGTTGAGGAAAGAATCTCCTAAATTCTAAAAATTAGTTAAACAACTTGATGTCATAGTAATTACTAGTTAGTGACTAATGTAAAAAATATTACTAAATAACAATATTATTATGTCACGATAACTACTACTTCCTCCATTTTATATTATAAGTCATTTTGACTTTTTTTTTAAAGTCAAACTTACTTAAGTTCGACCAAGTTTATATAAAAATTACTAACATCTACGACATCAAATTAGTTTCATTAAAATAAAAATTTAACATATTTTGATAATATGTTAATTTTGATTTAAAAATAATTATCTATTTGATTAAAAATATTAGTTTAAATAACATTTATGTAAAAAGGAGAAAAACAATTGAAAAAAAGGTTAGAAAAGATATAAATATCTCATATTTCCAGGTGGCGAAGTATCAGTGCTTAATTATGCCTAAGAATCGTGATGGGTGCCTCGAGGATATTTCCCCGTCCACTCGATGTCGACTCCGATTCCTTGTGTGGCGTGGATCCTCTTGAGTTGTTGCTAAAACTACCTGTTGGAGTTGCAAAATTGTCTACTATCTCTTTTTTCTACCAGCTGAGATTAATTTATCCTAACTAACTCTCTTAACATGTGTTGATTTAGTGTGAAAGTATTTTCCTTTTCACCAATTAGATAAGCAATACAAATGTATATATTCCTATGAGATCAGTTTGTCCTCATTCTACATATTGAAATAGATTTCGTCTTAGACAATGCTACTTGAAATTGATCTAATAAAAAAAAGAAGAAAATTTCTTTTCTCCTGAAGATGAAGATGAAGATATTTTTTACGCAAAACCAGGTGGTATTAGCGTATGATTGTTTGAGTTTTAATTATTACAAACTTGAAAAATAGATTAATATGTTATTTTAGAGCAACTTTCATATAGAAATTTTTCCACGAAACGCACCGTTTAGCAGTTTGAAAAGCATACCATGAAAATCTTTATCTTAATCCAACTCTTGTTGGAGAAATGAACGGGAATATTGTGCTTGTCTATTATTTTAGGAAAAGAGTGTGTTGTTTTTTTAGTGTTGGTTGGATTGTAATCACTATTATGGAAGAGAACGTCTATGAAAAATAGCTTCTCTTTAATTCGATACTAATGAAATTAATTAGGGTGTGACTCATGTCTCTTAATTGATCTCATACGTAGAAACATAATAATGGCTATGAGTCTACCCAATCGTCCTATAGGTTATCAGATGGGCTAGGTCCTTCTATGTCCGCTTGGGCACGCATGTATATCTCACTGCCTATGAAACAACATGTATATTTGGTTTGTGGGTCATGCTGGCAGACCCATCTAGCCACGCCGTGCTTGGGTTGCTACTTGGCCCGGCGTGCCAACACGACAAGTACATGTAGCGAGCCAGCATGACATGACCCAGGAATAGCACACAACCTGGCCCACACGGCACGATGGTGACCAACGATTAGCGAACAATCGCCAGTTAAGCAACTACCACCCGAGCAGGAGCCAGGAGAAAAGCAGAACGAAAGAATCGAGAAAGCTAGGGGATCAGGGGAGAGGAAGCGATGGTGGACTCTCGTCGACATAGGCCTGCATGGTAGCATTGTGGCGTGACCAACCCCATTCGTGAGCATAACCACTGACCATGTCAACCTTTGTTGGGTATGTCTCTGTTTGGCCCACAGTTTAGAGACTGGTTATCTCTTCAATTAAATGCCTAACTTAGGCGTGGCTAAATGAAGTTAATTTATAATTGATATAGTATAAGTTTGAATTTATTTATACGTATTACATAGGTATGCCAAGTTAAATATATGTTTTTATAGTTTAACTTTTTGTATTTGTTGTCGGTTTCTGATATGTACAAACATGTTTTTGTTCGTATTCATCAGTTTTCGGTTTCCGATTTTTGTTTTTATTTTCAGAATATACCATTTTCGATTTCGCTTGGGAGAAAAATATGGATATGAAAATGATTTTGGTTTCTTTCAGCCCGTTTTATCCGGTAGCCCTAAGTTAAGAAATGAGTGACCCCTCCTCCTCGTCAGTCGTCACTTTGCCCTTGCGCGCCGCCTCCGCTTCCGCCTCCGCCGACGCCGATCCCCATCTATCCCGCGAGCGGGCACGGCGCCGTCGTTGGTCCTGCCGCATCCTGGTGAGCACATCCTCCGCCACCGCCGATCCCCATCCATCGCGCGAGCGAGCGAGCAGGGTGCTTCCGCCGCATCCGTCCTCTTTCCCACCTCTCTCGCTCTCTACGCACGCCGCCCTTTTTCTCGAATTTGCGTTAACCCTAGCTTCTGTTCTAGAAATTTGATACTAATGACAGTTTGATGGTTCCCAAAAAGGTTTGGGGGTTCAACTGAAACCCCCCATGTCCTATGTTAGATCCGCCACTTGTAATTTGTAATTCAGCAAGTCGCCGGTCAGTGGTCGGACTGATGGAGGAGGGAATTGCATTTCTTGGAAACCATTTTCGGGGAAGGTTGAGATTGAGCTTGGATGTCTTGAAACTGTGTGCTTATAAAGAGAAAGACCGATATATCGCATATCATCATCAGACATTTCACATAAGTTGCATATATACACTTCTGATTTCTGTAACCTTCACCAAATTGAGGTCAATATATATATAAGCTAGTGACTTGCCTTCAAAAAAAAAAAAGAGCTAGACATGCTTACATATAGGTAGTACAGTATATATTTTAGGAATGAATATCCGGCATATTGCTCCCAAAAGTATCTAACATTCAGACATCAATCCAGGCAGCAAAGCCTGCAGGAACTTAATCATGTGTAAATGATCGCAATGTAAAACGGATTTTGTAGGAAGCTGGAAAAAGGATGCAAATTCGTTGATCCTGAAATGTTATAATAAGTAGGGTAATTTATATGCGCATCTACATTTTCTTCTCATTTCATTTCATTTCTTTCTGTGGGCATATTGGGGCAGGGCTTGGGTCGGCGGTGGTGACCCAGAGGCGAGGCGGAGGCTCGGAGGTGGCGTGCAACGGAGGCGAGGTCCCCTACCAAGCGGTGGTGGCGTCTTGCTGCGTCCCCGCCCTCGGTGGCACGGTGCGGAGGTGCCGGCGTCCTGAGAAGAGGTGACATTCTTCCTGTTATGAATTTTGCACTTGAATTTGCGTGGGTTTGGTGATCACGCATGATAGTATGTACTGTGTTGAATAATGCTTTGTGAAATACTGGAGAGGGAAGCTATAATTAATTTTCTATATTTTTGGTTGATATGTAAATAGAAAGTATATTTAGATGTTGCTTACTATTATAAATAGAATTGTCTGTGGCAATTACTGCTTTTATAAATTGATAACTTGCATTGGTTTGCTTATTAGTGTGCTAAGTTTTGAATCCCTTGCTAATTTCTCATGTTGGGAAATCATGCTCTTCTGTTTAAACACTACCGTTTCAGGATGAGGGTTACTCTTACTTTGATCTGGGCCTTCAGTAATACTATGTGCTTTCTCTATATTTTGTTATCATTAGTGTAAGGCATAATGCCAGTCTACGGGTTGATACACTAAGGCTTTATAACGCCATCCAACTGTTCTACAAAAATCATTGCATGCTGCTGTTTTTTACTAGCATCTATTTTACCTGCATTGGGTAACAGTTTGGTCTCGATATCATTATCGCGTGACTGATAGAAAAGCTAGGCTACCTTTGGCCTCTTAATCTACTCTCTCATATAGTTTACTTCTGATCAGGTCCAATCGCTGGTAACTAGACACGCTCCTGTTGGTCACCGGATCTTGTTGAGCAGGTGCATCCACTGCAATGATTGCCCTCAGCTCATACTCCTCTCTGGCCTCCTTGTGGTCATGGGTCCTGGAACATATTGCACCATGCAAGCTCCTCTGTTGAAGGACAATGGAAGAATAACTGGATCACTTTGCAGTTGAAGGGCTGTAACCACAGCACTTCAGTACTAAAACTCGCGCTACTGAGCACCTGTAGCTCTGAGCTGGTTAGTCCATCTTTAATCCATAGCATATTTGGATAGTGTATACAATCTTGAGAAATTGTCCATGTTCACACCATACCTAGACTATTAATTTGCTATGTTAGTGGAGGCTCTAAATTATTTGGAGCTCAATGCCATACCACAATGGTAAGTGCTTTAACATGTATGAAATTGTTGTTTGAATGACAATTAGACACAAAATTTGCCAGACTTAAAAGCAGATGAGATATGTGGTTTTGCCTTTTCATAGTTTGATTCTACAATATGATGCCTTATTTCCATGTAATTAGAATCTGACTAACATCGTATGATTATTAACCACCTTGAGAAATCCTAGATCTGTGTATTCTTATCTTTGCCAATGTTATATTCTCAGACAGCAAAAGCCATTGGAGGTTTCCTTGATGACACCTAGTTGTTTCATAAATTTATTTAGTTGCACCCTGAAGCCTCCAATAGCTATGAGCAATAATTTAAAAGTCGTATCTCTTTTATTTATGCAATTAGCCAGTTCATCTTATTTTTCCAGTGAGCATTTTGCTTATTTTGGTTACCAAAGAGACTTCTGCTGTTCCATTTTTTTCCATAGTATATGACCTCATTTTTGAAACAGACTTCCTGGTTAATGTGTGGGTAGGCACTGTTGAAAAGTTTTTGTGATGGACAATGCCTCGAGTGAAGATAATTTGTTGAGGGACAATCTTGTTGATCTTAATGATGATTATACTGAAAATCAGATGGCATTTGATGTCAACTGTGAACCAGTTGACATGAATAATACTTCCAGCAAAGCAAATCTGGAAAATAGTGAACCTTTTGTTGGGATGGAGTTTGAATCAGAAGAGGCTGCAAAGGTGTTCTACATGGCTTATGCTAGTCGAGTAGGTTTCTCTGTGCGCATTAGCAAGTCCCGACGCTCAAGGAATGATGAGTCTATTATCATGCGCCGTTTTGTGTGTTCAAAGGAAGGTTTCCACCACAAGAAGCAAACTGACACTGGCAAGAGAAAGAGAAAGCGTGCAATAATAAGGGAGGGTTGCCATGCGATGATCGAGGTTAGTCAGAAATATTATGGGCGGTGGGTTGTGATCAAGCTCATCAAGGAACATAATCATGCTGTTGCAGCTCCAAGCATAGTGAGATACGTTGCTCCTGAAGAATATGCACAACTAGAGCCTTTTGCAGGAATGGAATTCCCTTCTTATGAATCTGCCCAGACATTCTACTATGCGTATGCTAGCCGTATGGGCTTTGATGTACGTATCAGATTATCCCGCCGTTCACCAAAGGATGAGACATTTGTAATGCGGCGCTTTGTTTGCACAAGGGAGGGAGCTACACCGTGCGAAGAAAATGAGAACAGGAGAAAGAGAAACCGGGGTGTTCCAAGGGAAGGTTGCCAAGCGATGTTTGAGATAGTGAAGAAGGATCAAGATAAATGGGTTGTTTCGAAGCTTTTCTTGGCACATACACATGAGCTGGCCAATGTACCAAACAAGGTGCACTACATTCAGTCAAACAGTGAGGTAGTTGTTCTTGCAAAAAGTAGTGTTCTTCGAGAGAATTCAATTGCTCCAACCTTGAATTCACCTCTAGCAGACCTAGGGAGGAATTTTGAAAAGCAGGCGACAAATGATCAAGAAATAAGAGAACCACGCCGTAATGCATTTGGGTTGGATGATACTCAAAAGCTTCTTGGATACTTCAAGCGTCTGAATGCCGAGAATCCCACATTTTCATATGCATTTCAAGTCGAGAAAAATGATTGCTTAACCCATGCCTTCTGGGCTGATGCCAAAGCAAGAACATCATATTACTATTTTGGAGATGCCGTAACACTCGATACATCTTTTGTTGAGAATAATGACCTTTTGCCATTAGTTATGTTTTCTGGTGTCAATCATCACTTGCAACGTGAAATGTTTGGTTGTGCATTATTAACTGATTTCACAGAGGCTTCCTACATTTGGCTCTTTCAGAACTGGATTGCAGCAATGGGTTCACACCATCCTACATCACTAACAACGGTTTATAACGAAGCAATTGGTTCAGCAATAGCAAAAATATTTCCACAAACGCACCATCTGTATTTTACTGCAGACATATTAAAGAGATCCGAGGACATTTTGGCTGACATATATTTTAGGCATGTTTCTTTTGAAAGAGAATTTTATGTGTGCATCAATGAGCCTGAAACAATTGAAATGTTTGAGTTAAGTTGGAAGAAAGTCCTTGATAAGTATGATTTGCATGACAACTCATGGCTCCAGTCTCTGTACAGAATTCGGCAAAAATGGGTTCCTGTATATTTCAAAGGTGTATTTACTGCTGATCTTTCAGCATCTCAGAGACCTGAAAGCTTGAGAAACATCTTTGAGAAGTACTTCAACAGAAGAACAGCTTTACCAGTTTTCATTTCATTGTTTGAGCATCTGATGGCCGGTTGGTCAGAAAGAGAAGCTGTGGAGGATCTGGCCACATCTTTTACCAGACCTGTCCTAAGAACCCCCTCAAACATGATGAAACAAGTGTCAGAAATATACACAACAACTGTGTTCAACATTCTTGAGGAAGAATTCATTGGATCTTTAGGCTATTATATCTCTAGTCTTGACAATGATGGGTTGATTGCTGTGTATAGTGTCACAAGGGAGGATACTGAAGCCACATGCAGAGTCAGGTATGATACTTCTGGCAATATAGCTAAGTGCAGCTGCTGCAAGTTTGAGAGTTGTGGTATCTTGTGCCGGCATATACTAAGAGTATTCTTGGCCCTTGATGTACGCACCATACCAGATGTTTACATATTGAAACGGTGGACAAAAGAAGCAAAGAATGGCTTTGTGTTGGACGAATGCTTGCGGTACAGTGAGCTTCACCGTGATGCCCTTAGATATGCAAGGGAAGGATCAACGTCTGGGGAAGTTTTTACCTTTGCACAACAAACTCTTCAGGTTGCTTTTGCTGAGGTGGTTCAAATGAAACAGGAAACTTTTAGCCAATGTACAATCCGATGAACTTTGATGCTATACAGATTGAGTAAAAGATAACTCTTCCAGTGCCTCCCTGGTTATCTTGTCGATGAAATTTTGCTTGAACTTCCTGCTTCTAAGTAACATGTGTGTTCTAGAAAAGGTTAAAATGTGCTTTTGTACATGTAAAAATGATTTCAGAGAAAACCTCGATTTGCTGCCGCTTCGTTCCTTAACCTCATACCTGTAGTGTACCCATTTTGCCGCTCAAATAGCAAGCAAGATTTCCAGATAATATGAACAGTGGTCTGGTAACATATAAACAGTCAGCGTGGTGATTGGTGAAACAATTTGTGATGACATCTGCATAACTTGAAAGATAGAAATACATAAAGTAATTTAAAAACAAAGGTCATGTACAGATTTTAAAATCTTGTCAAGTCAAAACGTATAGAAGGTGAGGAACAAGTGTTTTTTTCATTTTCTAACAAAATTTAAGTGCTGACACACAACGCGCGCACAAACCATAGAAAGCTTACATTCCTCTTCCATTGACACTAAAAAAATTGGCAGAATCATGTTCTTTAACAGAATGTCACATTTTACCTTGAGATAAACAGAATTATCCCTTTTCTACACGCTAACATGTTGAATTGAAAACACTTAAGCCAAGTTAGTTCCAAAATTTTCCTACAAACTTTCAACTTTTCCATCACATCAAAACTTTCCTACACACATAAAACTTTTAACTTTTCCGTCACATCTTTCCAATTTCAACCAAACTTTCAATTTTAGCGTGAACTAAACATGAAGACAGGCATGGGACCCCCACTGTACCAAATATTTCTAGCGTAAAGAAGCAAAAGCTTCTCTGATCCACAAGGTTCCATTTCCCCTCTCAATTTGTTTAAGGAAAAGTGAAAAGATTATCACTTCTACAGGGGATGTCTAAGCTGCGCCGTACAACTTTAAGCAGCAAAGCGTGCTCGTGTGCTGCTAAAGCCTGACGATGAGAATATATCTGATGCTGTGATGCATCTTGCATCATGCCGGCACAATAGCCAAGAAAGAAAAGTATCAGAAGTGTGTGTGATATGTCATTAAAATATCGTACAGCAAAGGCAAAGTGCAAGTTACGTGATGTCGAACATCACAATACAAACTCCCATGCACTAGATCACTTGATGCACAAGACAGAAGAAAATAACATTCATGCGAAAATACTGGGATGATAACTTCGATGTTATTCATTTCATAGAATAATCGCAACTCAAAAACAACCAGAACACATGTATTTTTTCTGGTACCCTCATCAGGCATCTGATTAAATTTGAATAAACCGAACTTATGTGTCCAAAATCACAAGTGAGAACCACAGGTAGCAATAGGTATTACAGTCTTTGAATAGAAGAAAATGATAACAGATAGGCCGGTTGAAAACTTTGTCCACGCTAATGAAGAAACAAGCAGGAGGACGGCGATAACAGCTCCTCTTGGCTTAGCATTCTTGGGTCCGAAGAATTAGAAGCATTTCCTGTGCACAATGGATGGGCCAGACTCGTCGTACTCAGCCTTGGCAATCCACATCTGCAACGGCAAACAACATTGTAAGCAAATTGATCAAGTTCATGAGGTAAACACACTACATTGCTGCATTTGTATATTTACCTGCTGGAATGTGCTGAGAGATGCCAAGATGGATCCTCCAATCCAGACACTGTACTTCCTTTCAGGAGGAGCGACCACCTTGATCTTCATGCTGCTAGGAGCCAAGGCAGTGATCTCCTTGCTCATCCTGTCAGCAATGCCAGGGAACATAGTGGTACCACCACTGAGAACGATGTTGCCATATAGATCCTTCCTAATATCCACGTCGCACTTCATGATGGAGTTGTATGTAGTCTCATGGATACCCGCAGCTTCCATTCCTATGAAGGAAGGCTGGAAGAGGACCTCAGGGCAGCGGAAACGCTCAGCACCAATGGTGATAACCTGTCCATCAGGAAGCTCGTAGCTCTTCTCCACGGAGGAGCTGGTCTTGGCAGTCTCCATTTCCTGGTCATAGTCCAGGGCGATGTAGGAAAGCTTCTCCTTCATGTCCCTCACAATTTCCCGCTCGGCCGTTGTGGTGAATGAGTAACCACGCTCCGTCAGGATCTTCATGAGGTAATCAGTGAGATCACGCCCAGCAAGGTCGAGACGAAGGATAGCATGGGGGAGAGCATATCCTTCATAGATGGGGACAGTGTGGCTGACACCATCCCCAGAGTCCAACACAATACCTGGGAAAAGGAAATTCAGTTATTCACAACTGTAGCACATCAAAATATCAAAGCACTACATACCAACAGAATTAGGATGTTCAAACATGATTCCATTTATGAGAACTGCCTATGAGCTTATTTTGAAAGCTATTATATAGTCTTGCTGTATGAAAATTGAAGATTGTGGAACTAAATCTCATCTACATGTGAATGTCAAAATTAAAATTCATCCTCGCAGCTTTTTAGTTCAGTGTCAATGTGCTCACCTGTGGTACGACCACTGGCATACAGAGAGAGGACGGCCTGGATGGCGACGTACATAGCAGGGGTGTTGAAGGTCTCAAACATGATCTGGGTCATCTTCTCACGATTGGCCTTGGGGTTGAGGGGAGCCTCGGTGAGGAGGACGGGGTGCTCCTCCGGGGCCACACGGAGCTCGTTGTAGAAGGTGTGATGCCAGATCTTCTCCATATCATCCCAGTTGCTGACGATACCGTGCTCAATGGGGTACTTGAGGGTCAAGATACCCCTCTTGGACTGCGCCTCGTCGCCGACGTAGGCGTCCTTCTGGCCCATTCCGACCATGACACCGGTGTGGCGAGGGCGGCCGACAATGCTGGGGAAGACAGCCCTGGGCGCATCATCTCCGGCGAATCCAGCCTGACACAACGAACAAGTCACCACCACCTCCTCAGTTTTGCTACCAAGAAATGCAGCATTTCGGTAAACGGAAACCACCCTGAGATCCAAACAGCTTACCTTAACCATACCAGTTCCATTATCGCAGACGAGGGGCTGGATATCCTCGGCGTCAGCCATCTTCTACCTACAACAAAGCTCCGCACGAGGCTGCATTTGTCACAAATCATGAAAAGAAAAACTACCGATGAACAATGCTGAGGGATTCAAATTCTACCCGCAAAAAGAAAAAGAAAGAAAGAAAGATCTAGCACATCTGAAGCCTGACGAAGCAGCAGAATTCATAAAAATATAAACCATAGTGCCCTTTTCCCTCTTCCTGATCTTGTTTAGCATGGCAGAAATTTAAAACCCCCATCATCTCCCCCAACAACGGCGGATCGCAGATCTACATCCGAGAGCCCCATTCCCCGCGAGATCCGGGCCGGATCCACGCTGGCGAGAGCCCCGGCCGCGAGATCCCGCCCCTCCCGCGCACCGATCTGGTGCGCACGAAGCCACCTCTCGCCCACCCCAACTACCAAGGCCAAAGATCGAGACCGAGACGGGAAAAAAACGGAGAAAGAAAGAGAAGAGGGGCGAGGGGCGGTTACCGGCGCGGCGGCGGCGGAGGGGGAGGGGGGAGGAGCTCGTCGTCCGGCAGCGAGGGGGGAGGAGGTGGAGGTGGTTGTGGTGGTGGTAGGGTTGGGGGATGGGAGGAGAGGGGGGGTATGTATATAGTGGCGATGGGGGGCGTTTCTTTGGAAGCGGAGGGCCGGCCGGCCTCGTCGCTGGCTCGCGATCCTCCTCCTCGCGTTTCCGGCCCCCCACGACCCGGACCCACCTGCTGTTTTTTCTTTTTTTTCCTTTTTTTTTTTGGCTGCGAGACGTGCGGTGCGTGCGGACAACTCACGGAGATAGTGGGGGGTGGGGGTGGAGACTATTGTCCAGTTGGCTGGACTGGGGTGGGTTGGGCCGGGCTGGGCTTGCTATGGATCGTGGATAGCACTTTGGTCTTTAGGAACTTTAGGGGTTGGTTTTGTAAATGTTTTGTGGAAAAGCTAGTTAGCGCGCGCCGCCAACGCGCATTTCCGGCCCACGCGTGCGCTCTCCTCTTTTTCGCTGTTTCTCTCTCTTTTTTTCTCTTTTTCGCTGGTACAGTTTTTTTCGCTGTTTCTTTCTTCTTCTTTTTTTCTTTTTGCTGTTCCTACCGTACCGTACGGTAACGTAATTAGTTTAGATTAGGTTTTTTTTACTAGTGATTAGTTTACTAGTAATTTTTAAATCTTAACTCTGAAATTTTAAATTTTGGATTTGAAAGTTTTTAAATCTCGAGTTGAAAATTTTCAAATCTCAAGTTGAAAGTTTTCAAATATTTCAAATCTGGACTTGAAATTTTTCAAATGTCAAGTTGAAAGTTTTCAAATCTCGAGTTGAAAATTTTCAAATCTCAAGTTGAAAGTTTTCAAAATTTTCAAATCTGGACTTGAAAGTTTTCGAATCTCAAGTTGAAAGTTTTCAAATCTCAAGTTGAAAGTTTTCGAATCTGGGTTGAAAGTTTTCAAATCTCGAGTTGAAAGTTTTCAAATTCGAGTGAAAAGTTTTCAAAATTTGACTTTAAAATTTAAATCTTAAATCAAAAGTTTTCAAATCTGACTTTAAAATTTTTTATTTTGTTAGTAAAAAAATCTCCCCAAAAAAGAAAAAAAAATCTCCCCAAAAAAGAAAAAAAATCTTGAGAATCTTCCCTAATTACTCCTTATTAGTAACTAAGTAGTTAGGGAGGTGATCGCTGCTGGCGCGCGCCAACTAGCAGCCCCCAATGTTTTGAGTCTAAGTTTATCTTTTATTTTTACTAGAAAAAACACCCGTGTGTTGCAACAGGGGGAAGCTATTTTAATCTTATTATTGTTCACTGTGAGAATTCGCCTGAATATATATTTTTCTCAAAAATTATGTCAAGTTAGCATACGAGTTTTTTTAAAGATATTTATTATACAAATCCCTCCGTATTTACAAAAGTGAACGAACTTAAAACCCGACTTAAATACGGATATGTATTTCCAAAAGCGAATGAACTTAAAAACCAACTCATACACGAATGACGTATCAAAGTACCGACAAAAACATCCTCAATTTTTATAATAGTAGAGAAGAGTAAATTTCACTTTGGGCCACCTTTTATTACCGATGTTTCACTTTGTACCACCCTTTAACTGATGTTTTCACTTTTGACCAGGTAATCTTACCTTTGTTTCATTTTAGACTATCCCGACTCTCTTCTCAAGCATATGAATGACCTCGAGTATGCTAGCTACTATTCGTCGATAAATCTCCTTAGCTATATGTAGACCATTTCTTTGACATGATAAATTGGATGTAGATGGATAAAAGATTTGAGGGTGGTCCAAAGTGACACAATGATAAAATTACCCGTTCCAAAGTGAAGACATTGGTTGAATGGTGGCCCAAAGTAAAATTTACTCTTTATTTTTTAAGCGAACTCTGTGTAAGGCGATGTTTTTTTTACTCCCTAAACTTTGTTGGTTATGTACACCATTGTTGACATAGAGGCTAGGTTTTAATCGCTTA
Organism: Oryza meridionalis; assembly: GCA_000338895.3. Lineage (NCBI taxonomy): Eukaryota > Viridiplantae > Streptophyta > Magnoliopsida > Poales > Poaceae > Oryza > Oryza meridionalis. Next base: position 33,272,530 of record CM002526.2, on the reverse strand, counting down.
TTTAAAAAAATATTGTGTCGATACGATGTGTAGTTCAATTTTAAGACGTGAATAACATATGTGCTGATGTGGCGAGAGGCGACTGCACAATAAGTGAAGACTTGAATAGTTTACTATAGTTCCTACAAACCAGAATTTAGTAACTGCACACCGTTGACGATCCTTAAATGTTGAATCTGGCCGTCAATTTTCGTTTAACAGCAAATAAAATGAAACACCAGACATAGTGATAGGGTTTATTACTGACCATTTTCATGAAGTGTGATGAAATATTTGTATGCATATGATTATGTATGAAAATACATCCAACAAGGAAGAAACATATCTCTAGCCAATCAGACGCGATCACACGGATTCATTGGCCTACCTATAAGAGGAAAACCAACGCAATTCACCGATTATACATGCCGAGGTTCACATGACAATGACCCGGGCAAAAAAGATGGTGAAAGGCGGCTGAGGGATATCGGCCGAACCACTCTTACACGCTATCATCTCTTTCACGTGGAGGATGCTCATTAGATGTTTAAGACGATGTGGTGAATCGACCTCAGTAACCATCATTAGCTGTCTATAAATAGTGTGATCTTTCACTCTCTCAAGGTACACAACTCAAATGGAGATCTCTTACATTCATTCGAGGTATCTCTCCCATAGCAACACACGAGCTTTCATATAGTTTATTAAACACATTACAACCACATTAACCCTCAAGACTCAAGAGGCACACATAACACATGATCAAAGGTGACATAGGAAAATTTTGATGCGATAACTATTCTACAAAACCTGCTGTAATAACTGTGCTCGAAAAGAATAATAAGACATATGATACGAGAACTTATATGGTGATGGTAAGTAGGTGAGGAGTATGTAGGAGGAAAAATTCTCCATGGTAGTTGTTTTCTAAGACGTGACATGATTTAGCAGCTAAGCACAACATTACATTGAGTGCTTTCAGTTATGTGTCATCTGTTAGGAAACGAAATTTGCTGAGCTGCAAACAAACTGTTAAACTACTACTAGCAACCTTACCATTGAGTAATTTTTTTTACTTGAAAATTGTTTCGAATAAACAGGCAATGTCCCACTGCCACAAACACAAATCGTGAAAGAATATCACAGTCGCCCGGCTCAGTTCGTTTCAGCAAATCGGGTGAGATTTTTTACAGCACGAAAAGTGATTGATTGATTAATTAATTATTAATAACTACTAAAACTTAAAATATAAATTTATTTTATTTATTAAAAATTTGTTTTTTTGAACGGTCAAGCATTTTCCAACGATTTATATAAAAAAGAAAGTGCCCCATTTTAAAGAAAAAACATGACCAAACCTTACAACTCATAGTGAATTAAGAAAAACCATGTGAAACCACAACTATCACATAACACCACCAGCTAATCTAAGTTACCACGATAACAAGAACCGGACATCCGACCACAACACCCTTACACCCAACAAAAGCCGCTAACAAGGTACAAACTAGACGAATATATAACTCCCACACACTAATATAATTGAAAACTTGTATTTTACACAAACCGTTGTTTAATAGTTTTAAAAAATATCTACTTGAAAAATGAGAAAGTAAGGGTTTGTTTAGATTACTATCATTTTAAATCGTACCATTTTTTGTAAAATTGTTAAGTATGTGTATCCATTTAGTTTTTTACCAAAATTTGATAGTAAATGCATAAGAAATCCTGCTAAAACTTGTAATATTGCATCGCCCTAAAATTTAATATGGTTTATTTTGGCTAGCACTAAGTCTATTTATACGTACGCACTAGTAGACTATGGCCTTATTTAGTTTCCAACAACTTTTTTCTAAAAACATCACATCGAATATTTGGACGCATGCATGGAGTATTAAATATAGATAAATTAAAAAATAATTGCATAGTTAGTGAGGGACGAATCTTTTGAGTCTAATTAGTCCATTATTAGCCATAAGTGCTACAGTAACCCAAATATGCTAATGACGGATTAATTAGGCTCAAAAGATTCGTTTCACGCTTTCCAGACGAGTTATGAAATTAGTTTTTTCATTCGTGCCTGAAAACCTCTTTCGATTACCGCTAAAACGTCTGATGTGACATCTAAAAATTTTCTTTTTCGCGTACTGAACAGGCCCTATAGTAGGTAGGTAACCGATCGCAACGTTTCATGACGGAGACAGGAATCGTGAGAAAGAATTCCAAAGCGATCGAGGTTTGCAGACTTGCCGTTCAGTCACACCAAACGAAGCCAAAAACTTGATCAAATTTCTGAGCAACTCTGCCCCTCTTCTCCTCCCACTCCGGCCGCCCGCCCGCCCAGCCCGATGGCCACCGCCGCGCGGCTCCTCCCCAAGATCCAGTCCCCCGCCTCCCCGGCCGTCGCGGAGGCGCGGAGGCGCCGCCCCTCCAATCTCCGATTAGGTGAGTGCGCCCGCAATGAATGGGTTCGGCGGATCGCATGCAGGGGAACTGCTTGGGCGGGCATCCCATCCTACCTACCGAAAAATTCTAGTCGGTAGTGATGGTGGAAGATTGATTTTGTGTGTGTTTCCTGTTTAATACAGTAGACTAGGAACTTGTACTGTTGCACTAACCATTTATTCATCCAAGATAGGCATACAGCTGTAATGGTTAGCTGTGTTAGCTGCTATATCAGGATTCAGGAATGGAAATGAACCCAGAATCTGCAGTGTTCCTTTCATTTTTGATCTGTTCATTTCAGAAACTTCAGAGGCTATTTTAACTGTCTTTTCCCCTTTGCAGGAGCTACTAGTGGACCCGCAAGAACTCTGAAGCAAAAGCTTGTTGCTAAGAGTGCTGTTTCTGTGGTGGAAGGTGAAAATGCATTTGATGGAGTAAAGCAAGATACTAGACCAATCATAGTTATAGATAACTACGATAGCTTCACGTATAATTTATGCCAGGTAAAGGGAACTTACTCATTGCATTACCACTAAATGAGCCTTTCCCTCAAAAGTATGATAACTCTGCCAATAGGCCATTTTATTGTATCTTGCCATCTTCCTCGTAAAGAACGTTTTATCTTCAGCGAGTTTATTTAGAAATGACTTAATTGGGTATCTTTTGACTTCTCCAGCTATAATCCTTGGTAACACCTTTATTTAGTGTTTGAACCATGCAAATGATTAACAAAACGAGAATATCCTGTTTGATGTTTTATGAAATCCAAAGTGCTTGATGGATAATTGTAGCATCACAGAGAAATATATGTAATTGGCTTTTCTAGCAGAATAAACCATTGCCTTTGTTGATTAATCACATCAACAAACAAAGGACACGTTGTAAATCAATTTGTAATATGGCATAGCATACATCAATCTTAGTTCTATGGCGCATCAAACAAACTTGGTATCATGGAAATCAGAAAACAACTCTAGACCATGCTAAAAGGATAAATTACTAACTGAATGATACGAACCTGGAGTTTGTTCCTCAAGCAAATATTCATCTATAATTTCCAAGTCAGTTATATAACTTCATACATGTCCTAATTAAGTTCCTTTTGGGCGGTCAGAAAACAAGTGTATTATCTTAATTGCTAATGCAGGTCTTTTGCACTTCATTACTTCCTTTTAATAAATTAGAATGGAAAAATTTAGGATTCCAGATTCAGAACGGAAGATATTGTAGAAGAAAAAAAATAAATTGGGATTAAAGATCTTGACCTGCCTAAATCAACAGAAACTAAGGATAACAAACCTGCCATCAATTAATAATGTTATATGTGAATGTAAAAATGATATCTGACTTGCAAAATATGCAAAAAGAAACTCATTAGAATCTAAATGAATAGGCTGTTACATATTAGCATAAATGACTTGTCAGCTGGATTGCAGTGAGCATTATAGAATTTCTCTGTTTGCAGTACATGGGTGAGGTGGGAGCTTACTTTGAGGTGTACCGCAATGATGATATCACCATGGAAGAAATTAAGAAGTTAGTTAACATCCTTGTTACTTGTTAGTCCAAATTCGCACACTAATTTTCTGATTTCTATCAAGAAAATCACCTGCAGTATTTTGCTTGTTCCACAGGATTTCTCCTAGAGGAATACTCATCTCCCCTGGCCCTGGTCAGCATTTCTATTTGCTGTTTGCAATTCCATTCATAGCATATGAGATAATATAGTGCTCAATGTAATTACACTCTGTTGCATGGCAAGCCTAAGATTTTCCTCCTCCTTTTTCTTTTGAAATTGCAGGCACACCTCAAGATTCAGGAATATCATTGCAAACAGTTCAAGATCTTGGACCTTCTACACCTTTGTTTGGGGTTTGCATGGGTTTGCAGTGTATTGGGGAGGCATTTGGAGGTTCGTACATGCAGAAGTTCTTCATTTAAGTACTGCATTTAGACTTCACCCTTTCTTCCTGTTGCTTCATGAAAATCTGCTGCACATTTGTAGGGAAGGTTGTTCGTTCTCCTTATGGAGTTGTGCATGGGAAAGGATCCCTTGTTCACTATGAGGAGAAACTTGATGGAACACTGTTTTCTGGTCTCCCAAAGTAAGAACCCCTATGATACAGTTGACATCTGTTTGGGTTTAATTGTCAGATTATGCTGTCCATATAACCTTAATCATCTTGAACCCTGTTCATAACTAATGCTGAGCCAAGTTTATTTCCACAGTGTTATGCAAAACTCATGAAATACTTAGTCTACTTAGCTGATTCATGTGACCAATTTATATTCTTATGTTAATGTTGAGTAGAGTAGCTACTATCTTGAAAAAGTAAATTTTCGTTTTGTAACTTCAATTAATTGTCCTGTAGCCCATTCCAAGCGGGAAGATACCACAGCCTTGTAATTGAAAAGGATAGCTTCCCACATGATGCCCTGGAAATTACTGCTTGGACAGACGATGGGCTGATCATGGCTGCTCGCCACAGGAAGTACAAACATATACAGGTTCACTTCCACGCGATATACTTTTAACAATTTCATTCAAATCATCACCTCAATTGGGATGTAATGCGGTCAAACATATTATATGAATAAATGCAAAATATTTCTTCTGACGTCATGTATTTCATTTCCATTTTAGCCTCCTACAACAGCAAAAAATGGATGTTAAATGGGAGTCTTTAGCACCTTGAATCATGTCATGCTAGGAACTTGCGTTCTTGATATCTTGATTTGCTTTTCATGTTCATAAGCATTCCTGCATATGTTTCTTTGGTGTTCATTTTTTTGGGGGTATTCAATATGCAAAATATGTTGGTAGCCAAGGGAAACAAATTAGATGTCCTTGAACACTGGCTTAAATAGGGATGAATTTATATAAGCTGATTGAATTTAGCATGTAAGAAGGCAAAAACAAGCAGACTACTGATTACAGACTTTTATCATTATCATTAACTGAAACTGCATAAACTCCAAGATGGTTACCAATACCATTGATCATAATTTGCTTGTTCACATTTATTGCCGATGCTTTTGCATACATTCTCAGGTCGAAAATCAAGCAATATGTTTGTTTTTGATACGTTGCATCTTTGCCTCCTAAACTTGTAATGCAGGGAGTGCAGTTCCATCCAGAGAGCATCATAACAACAGAAGGGAGGCTCATGGTCAAGAATTTCATCAAGATTATTGAAGGCTACGAGGCCTTGAATTGCTTTCCGTGATCCATTTGAGTCAAGGTTCTGGTACATGTATTGATTGATACGGCTATCACGGGATGTAAATCATATTCAATAGTCCTAAAGAACATCTTCAATGAAAATTACACTGCAAAGCTGTACGATCAACTCTGTATACGTCTTGGTTTTCTGTCGGACATGCAAACTTCTACGTCCTATATTATCAGTTGTTCAGTTTGTATCTCAGGCTCACATTTTTATTCTAGTCGAAAAGTAGTTACCATGGAAAATCAGGCTGCTCGTCTAAGATCTGCAGCATACTTGCATTGTTCAGCGTGGCAGGATTATGAAATTGGCATCAGCCTAGCTATTAATCATCCACTTATCATATTTTTACTGCTTATTGAACAAAAGAAAGCAGTATGACAGGACCAAACAAATGTTGGTGAAGTTTGAACTAGAGCTACCTAGGATTCCTCATTCAATTTCCAGACACAAAAGTCGTACAACATTATACATCACCCAAGCAGCCAAGTGTTACCAGGAACTAACAGCTGCATATTAGGCTAAAAAAATATCCATTTTACATTGAAGCTATGCCCGAAAACTGTGTAAAAATCATAGATCTCTGCGATCTGCATAGAGCCAGGAGATATTCGTTCTGCAAAGAGTCTTCATTGAAACCCATACACTTCGGACCAAATATACACACTAATCTCCACTATCTGGGATGAAATTTTGTAGGATCAACTAGTTGGCCACAAAATGGTACCTGGTGTCCACAAAGCTCTCAACATCCCAAAGGAAGGATCCAAAAGTAACAGCTTCTAAGATCAGCCTTCTCAACCCTGCAAAACTTATCCTGACATGTTCATCCTTGGAAGAATCGACTGTGCCTTCAGGTGTGATAACAATCTCTGGTTTGCCAAATAGTGCCTCAGTGTGCTTCTCGATGATGCCAAATGCCTCCTTGGACCTGATTGTTGCATAACTTTGTAGGGTCTCTGAATCAAATGACATGACATACGATCTAAGACGGCATGGCTTGACAGATTGGCTAGGTCCGCCTGCACTGAAGTTAGGGGAAGTCCATGATGCCATCTCTGGATGTGAAGTAGAAGTCTGGGGTGAGGGCCGTGAGTCCGTTGTCATAACTTGGTTGAGCATGTCTTCCTCTTCTGATCCCCAAGGGAGGGTCTTCATTGACTTCTCGAGCTGAAATCTCTGATCGACTCTCTTAAGGAAGTAACCATACATCACAGAAGCAGCATACACCTGGCCAACTCGGAGTTTACTTATGGCCGCAACAGTGGCATCAGCTTGCCGCTGCCCCAGGATGAGAGCGAGGTGGTTCTCGATCATTTCACATGCCTCCTGTGAATGCATCTTCTCAAGCTTCCCTTCCACAGATTCTGCCCACTGATCAACTCTTCCAGAAGAACTGATAGAGTGGGAAAGAGCTGGAACCAAAGAAACACCAGCTTCAACAAACTTCTGAACAACAAGTGCATAGAGTATCTCCTCCAAAGCCCTCTTGCGCTCCTTTTCCTTGACCTCAGCAATCCGCCTATATTCCAGAAAAGAAAAAGAGGAAATTTTAGCCAAAATTGCGGGATATTATAAGAACAACCTGAGATATAACTCTCGCAGTCCCGCCGCACTATGACAAAGCTCAGATTTCCTATCTAGCTCAAGCCCTCCTTTTCCTTTTGAAATGAACCCACTAAACACCAACCATGAAAACTAGGAATATTGTTACTCCGAAAGCAATTTTAAACTGCCGTATATGGACTTTGGTAGCTCCATCCTAATAAAAAAAGGCCAGTACAGTGTAACCCTCAATCTATGTTCTTAATTATTTATATGCTATTTAAACCTGTTTGTGTTTAAACACACCATTAAGTGTCCATGAACTACAATATTTATCAGTGCTGGAGGCAGCACGTCGGCTGGCCTCAACAGCTTGATAGTTGTACAATTACTATGCAACAGTCTGTATAACTCGGGCACTTAATATGAAAGAGGATAGCTTATAATAATCAAATTTACCAAATCTTATCTTGATTACGGCTAGACCTACAAGAAATGACAAGGAAGCCACCATTGCAAAGGAAAAAAACAACCAAAAGAAAGAAAGTATACCTGTACAGCACGATGTCGCCGTCCGACGGCGCGGGCTTGTCGCCGGCGTTGTCCTTGGCGGCGTCGCGGTCGGTCTGGAGCTGCTCGAGCTGCTGCTCGGCGGCGGCGGGCAGCAGGTGCGGGTGCGTGGCCAGGATCTGCGAGAGGAACTGCCCCACCGGCGACTCCATCTGGAGCGGCGCGATCGACGACGACGACGGCGGCGGCAGCGACTCCGGCCCCGACGGCGACCACGACGCCGCCCTCACGACGACGCCTCGCCTTCTGCAGGTGAGCTGCTGCGGTCCAAGACCCTGAAGAGTAGCATATCCAAAAACGAGCAAACCATGTCAAGAAATCAATCCATTTCTGCCTTCAAACACCCCCCAGAATTGAACTCCACAAAACACCGCAAAGAGAGAGAGAGAGAGAGAGAGAGAAAGAAATCGAGTCAACAACCCAACACATCAAGATCTGATTTCTCAACTAGAACACAGCACAAGAATTCGTCGCCACCAAGAACCAAAGCAATTAACCACAAACCATTACCCACACAGCGCCACACCTCACCGGGATTCACTTCTTACCTTGACGGCGGCGATACCGCGCCTCCGGGCGAAGGGGAGCGAGGTAGCACCGGGAGTCCCAGGCCGCCGCGAGGGCGCGGCGGCGGCGGAGGCGGGCGGCGACAAGAGCGCCGCGGCGGCTGCTGCTGCTGCCTCCATCGGGGAACCACCGACGCGCCGGTGAAGCGGGGGTCGAATTCGAGGGGTTTTTCGCGGAAATTGGGGATCCTTCTGCTGCCGCGGCGGTGGTTGGTTTGTTGGGTACTTGGGTTGGGCAATCGAGGTCTCTGATGCATATATAGCGAAGCCGCCGCGTTCGCTCGCCCCGCGGTCAGACCGTCAGAATGGCCCAAGTACGCAACACGAGTCGCCGTGCTCTCCACTTCTTCTTTCTCGTGGTAGAAACGGGAGGCCGAACCAAAAAAAAAATTGTTTTTCTCTTCTTCCTCACAATGTTTTTTTTTTCTTTTTTAAAAAAATAGTTGCTTGCTGGTCTTCTGTGGAAAGAGACGGGTTTTTTTATCTTTTCAGATGAGAAGAAAATGATGGTTTTTTAAAAAAATCTTGGGTGGTGAGAGATGAATTGCAACGGAGTCTGGAAAGGTCTAGAAGACTCAGTTGTCACGGGAGGTTTTCTTCTTCTCTTCTTTTTCGTTAGAACCGGCTGGTTGATAAAGAAATGGAGCTGCAGGCCTGCAGCTACTAACATTCGTTAATGCGAAACTGTGAATAATCAGTTTGGGTGTGTTTAGTTCACGTTAAAATTGAAAGGTTGGTTAAAATTGGAACGATGTGATGAAAAAGTTGGAAGTTTATGTATGTAGAAAAATTTTAATGCGATGGAAAAGTTAGAAGTTTGAAGAAAAAGTTTGGAACTAAATAAGACCTTAGTAGTGTAGTGGTATATGCTAGCTCTCGGCATTAACATTGTCAACGTTGCTGAAGAAGTAAATTATTAAAAATTGTTTATAATTGATGAATAAATTATAGGAACTCATGCTTAGTACACATCATGCTATTACAACCAAATAGAAAACCGTGAAGTCAGGAATCTGTTGTGTTGACATTAAGCAACTCGTGAACAAGACTTTAGGAGTGGAAGTATGGTGGTAACGGCATAGGGCGGGTAGGGATGGTAGATTTATTTATTCAGAGAAAAAAATATATGTTTGTATAGATGGAGTGATACCACTATCTGTGTAGTTACGTTCGATTCGTTAGACTTTCGCCCAACAATCAGTTATCTAAAAGTGCACATTGTTAAGTCTAAAATTACATTGCTATGCAACATGTATTTTTAGTTCATTCTACTGTAAGGTTTAACTTTATTTTTTTTTATGATTGAAATTTTTCATGTTATTTGTATATTTTTATGAGCTATAAGTTTGCTTCGATCATGCAGGGTTGTTTTAGTTTGATTCAAAAGCATGACCTACCAATTTGTTCGCAAGTTGAATAGTATGTGTGTTAGTTTGGATTGAGGCCAAATATTTGGTAGTGCCTCTATGCTATTTGGTCATATTCTAGAAGTTTCTTCACTATACAATGATAATTTGGCTTCATATTGTTAACAATCCAAATGTTAGCAAAAAGATTTTACCCTACCAAAATAGTGCCAAATAAATTGGTAGGGTAAAGAACCAAACAAGCCCGTAATTTTGTAAAATAACTTAGGAACTGTTCACTTTGATGTCATTTTCAACCATACTATTTTTTTAAAGTTACTACAAAATATCTATGTTTAGTTTGTTGTCAAATTTGGTAAATACATAAGAAATCTTATCAAAATTTTGGCAAGATGGCATTTTTGGCAATATTGTCATCTTGCCAAAAATTGGTAAGGTTTATTTTGGCTACAATCTGAACAGATCCTTATTTTTTATCTTTTATATATATAGAAGTGAATTTGTTTAGACAAGTATGCACTTGTTTAGTTTCCCAACTTTTTCTTCAAACTTCCAACTTTTCTATTATATTAAAACTTTTCTACACATATAAACTTTCAATTTTTTCTTCAAACTTTTAATTTTAGTCAAACTTTTAATTTTAGCATGGAACTAAACACACCCGATAAGAGAGTCGCTAGATTACTATCATCTAAGGAATAAGAAAAGTACGTACCTAGAATTTTTGAAAAATTCATATGCCTGAAATCCTATTAAGGTACTCAAACACTTCTATCATCGAATTCCTCACTACCAAAATATACAAATATACTAAAATCTATATCGCGAAAAACGTTCTAATTAGTACTCCCTCTGTGCTCTAAAAAGGTTTATTTTTTCTTGCACTGTTTGACCATTCGTCTTATTAAAAAAATTTAGAATTATTATTTATTTTATTTATGATTTACTTTATTATCCAAAATACTTTAATAATAACTTTTCGGTTCTTTATATTTGCATGTTTTTTTAATAAGACGAGTAGTTAAATAGCGTAATTAAAATATTAAAATCACTTCTATTATAGGACGGATGGAGTAACTAATACGGTTTTTTTTTTCTTATTTCACACTCATCCTACACGTCCAGGCCGGCCAAGACAAAAAAAAAAAAGGATGCGCGCCTCTCGAGTCCGTCCAAAGAGATCTCCACCACCCGGAGAGACGCCCGCCTCCACGTCGCCTCCGATCTCCACCCAACTCGATTTCCCTTCCTCCGGCGGCGACGCGACCTGGCCGCTCCACAGCCTCACAAAACTAGCTCCCCACCGATCCCCATCCCACGCACCCGCCTCTCGATCTCTCTCCCTCTCCATATCTCCATCTCCATCCGGCAACGACAGGATCGCCGAACTGGAAGAAAGATCTTTTTCCACCGCGCTCGCTCGTGCGCCGTGTCGTGTCCCCGTCTCCTCCCTGTACGTGGCTGGCGTTGGTGAGCTCGATCGGCCGGCCCGGTGATTCCTCTCTTGACGTAGTACGCTGCCGGCGCTACGATTACATGCAGGAGCTGTGTGCTGTGGCCGGTCGTGCGGCCGGGGGCATCGTGAGGCAGGCATCACGGCACGAGCGCGGCGTGCGCTCGTGTGAGCGTGTCCGCCGGCCGGCCGGCCGGCCGCTGGGAAGTTGGGCTGTTGCCGGAAGAGATTAGTGGCGATCCGTCGTTAATTTGGGCGAATTTTCCTGCGTTTGAGCTTTTATTTTCCTCTTTTTGCTTGCATCTGTATGTGGACGGATCGTGTACACACACGACCAAGCGACCGACCTCATCTATTTGGGATAGTCAAGAAATACAAGCATATATAGATGTTTTCTTTAAAGAAAAACAGAGCTTAGAACAAAGTAGTCTGAGCCATAATTTATATTTAAGTTTGTCGAGAAACTTAATTTTGTATGTGTGGAACGAATAATCGGCGATAATAATTAGCTAAAAAGGAACAATGATAAGGTGGTATCAGTTTGCTGAAGGACTGGAATTTGATTGGATGGTGGGTGGGCCTAGTTCATCTTGACTGAAGGATCCCGCCATATTTCCATTGGCCATTCTATCCTAATGGAATCACGGGTTATAATTTGTATAACACAGCTTGTGGCGAATGGATTGCACGTTTGCACGTATTATAGTCTTGACCGATAGAAACGACACTTCTTCCAGGGCTTATTTGGTTCATCGAATTTCAAGTCCAAGGAATAGGAAAAATAAAGAATTAGGGTGTCACATGGACTCTTTTTCTAATAGAATTTTTCCAAGAGGTCTCACCTGATGGTAAGAATCCTATAAAACTAACTTAGGAATTCGGTAGGATGTATTCATATGAAATGAATGATGCATATAGGAAAAAAAATCCTAAGGATTCAAGTCCTACAGTAATCCTATGAAAATCCTCTAAATCGAATGAGCCCTCAGTGGCAAGGCAGCTCATGTTGGGTACGCCAATGCGCGACTAATCGCTACACGCCGGAGACGTGCGGCTGGGAAAAAGCCCACTTGATGTCACAACTGCGTGAGCGCTCAGTTCACGTGCGGTTGGAGCCACGAGTACTAAGGATATAATAAGTAACTAACCCGCAAGATCAAAATAAGTCGCCTTACAAGTGAATTCATAATTTAACTACTTACATCCTTTGTCTGGTCTTGTTGGGCCTTGCGGCCCGTTTGATTTGGGGGGAGGGGTTTAGAAGGGATTGGAAGTTTAGAGGGATGAGGCTATTAACTGTTTTGTTTGGTTGGGAGACATGAGAATTTTGATGGGATAGGGATGGGGAATTTAAGAAGGAACTCCCTCCTTTTCAATACCTGGCTAGGGGGTGGTAATTGGAACGGAATTTCTCCTTTACTCTACCTAAACAAATCTCAACCATTCATTTTCATTAAGGACCTAATCTCCAACTAAATTTCCTGTCAAATTCCATCCCCTCTACCAAACAAGATATTGGGATTAAAAAATTATATTCTCATCTTAATCTCACCATTATTTTTCTCATCTAAACATCCAATCCACTTCCCTCGAGTGGCCAAACAAGCCATTGAGGCCAGCTTGGTTGGGTAAGCTTAGCCTGGCTTCACCGTGCCCACCATGAGAAAAATATAATACCAAATAAAGGGGAAAAATCAGTTTAGAAATATTTATATTCATAAACTTTATACATAGAAATATATACATGGAAACTTTGTACACATTATTTATAAACTTATATATATAAAGTTTATTGTCTAATTCATATTAGGTACGTGATAAAGAAAAGGTGGGGGGGGGAGCCATTTGTCATTTGGCCCGCGAGGTACGCGCCTAAGCCCAAGAGGAAAAAATTTGAAAGGAATTGCCTATATATTTATCGATAATTTTTCTCTTTAAAATGTAGCAAACGTAAATATAGTGTAATTGTAGTGTAACTTTATCGTAACTTATGTTTACGTAAAATCTAATTCGAGAGCCCTCTCGTTTTAGCGCTATCGCGCGACGCTGGCAGAGCCGTCTGATCGCTCACGTCATCATGGAGTCCATTTGCGTGGGCCTTTCTGGATAAGAATCAAGATGAAACTACTCCAACCACACGCACACGTAATTCCTGTTTGAGAGAGAGAGAGTCACAAAGAGAAAGGCTACAGTTTCTCCCCCATGTCATTTTTCTCTTCAAACAAAGTTTTCTCTCAAATTACTTATCCGATCTACAATCCGATTACACCATTGTGTTCATTACAATTAAATCTTCACAATAAGATCTTACATGATTATATTACAATGAAAAAATATTTATATTTGTAAATTACTTTTATTATATACTTAAGTTACTTTTTTCATATATATATATATAAGTTACTTTTAGATTTGACTAAATTACTTCTTAGACATATAAAAGTAAATCAATAAAGTCTGAAAGTAATTTACATATATTATAAAAGTAACTTAAAACAAAACGGAAGTAACTTTGTCACGACATTAGAAGTAAATTCATTGTAGGGATAAAAATATGACTTTATCTAGAAATTAAATTTAATCAGCAAAGATCAACACACGTAAGTTTAACAATTTTTAAAAGTAACTTCAATGTTAATTGGAATTAACTTTTGCATGGTTCAAGTTGAAAGGAGATACTAGATGGAGTACAAACTAGCTACCACTAGCTCTGTAGTCACGTCCAATGAAAAATGTATCAGTTAAAGTTACTTTCTTCTTGTTATAAGTTACTTCTATAACATATGTAAATTACTTTTAGGGTTTATTGAATTACTTTTATATGTCTAAAAAGTAATTTAGTGAAATCTAAAAGTAATTTAGATATATTATAAAAGTAATTTATTATTTTTCATCAAAATATAATCATGTGAGATTTTGTTATAAAGATTTAATTGTTACGAACACAACGGTGTAATCGGATCGTAGATCGGATGAGTAGTTTAAGAAAAAATTGTATTTGAAGTATAGGTGGATAGTGCCTCTCATAGATGAAGTGGTAGTTTGTTTAGACAAACCAGCTACCACGTAGTCACGTCCTTGTATTTAACTATAGCATAAACTTGTATGTATTAGCACAGTGGTAGAACTTCACGGAGGTTTCGTGATCAAATCCCCCCCCCCCCCCTCAGTGTATGCAGTGTGATTATTTTCCATCCCCACTTGCGTCAAAAAAGAAAATCTCAGAGCAAATACTAACGACCAAAAAAAATAAAAATTACATATAAGTTATAATTTAATTACGCTATATTTGTATTTGATAATTTTTAGAAGAAAATTCATTGACAAATATATAAAACTGATCTTGAAAAGCCAAAAATATCGATAGCCCAAACAAAAAGAAAATAAATCCGATCCCTAGGCAGGACCAAAACGGAATGAAGGCTGGTCGCACGCTCTGTCGCCAATTAGTGTTTCCGGCCCATGTTAGCCACGATATCTCATTGCCTCTGCGCGGCGGTGGTTATGCAAGCAGCCCGTATTAGGCCCAAAATTTGGCCCAGCCAACCAGCCTACAGCATAGTGTACGGTGTACCATATGCCAATGTTTCAGTGAAGGGTTGCCCTTTGCCCGTCGGAAGCTGTGGCTTTCCAAAATTCCAACGAGCACTCTCGCATCATTTCCGCTTCATGGCAAAGTATTCTGCATATAAATGCACTGCTTGATACATACTCCCTCCTGTTGAGTTGTGATCCAAATTCATTTGCACTTAATAAAGGCCAGCTTCTGCCGTAGTGGAGCGGAGGCCCGTCGCCGGGAGGCTTGGGCCGAAGCGTACCGAAGGCTGAAGCTGGCCCATTGGGCCGTGCACCCGGGGACGCCCGGGGGTGTGGGGGCGGAGCCCCCGCGAAACGGATCGTCATCCCTTTTAGGGTTCCACTATATATATACCTCTTGTAAGCCGCCGTGCGGTATTGTAACCTCACCCCAGATATAGTGAAGATATTTTGCTGGCTGGCGCCCGTGGTTTTTTCTCTCCTACTTTGGGAGGGTTTTCCACGTTAAATCTCGTGTCTTCTGTGATTGATCTATTATTTCTTTATCGTTTGTTCGCTTATCGTTTCCTAACACCTCCGTCCCATAATATAAGGGATTTTGAGTTTTTTCTTGCAACGTTTGACCACTCGTCTTATTCAAAAAATTTTGAAATTATTATTTATTTTATTTGTGACTTACTTTATTATCTACAGTATTTTAAACTCAACTTTTCGTTTTTTATATTTGTAAAAAAAATTTAAATAAGACAAGTGGTCAAGCGTTGCAAGAAAAAACTCAAAATCTCTTATATTATGTGGGACGGAGGGAGTATTCTGTACTGGATGAAAAAAAAAAAACAAGTGCAAGTTTTAATCAGTGTCCTAATCGACAGGTTTCGCTTCCTTGTTCACATCCATCCATACACTGATGGTACATTGATATACATACTGCTCAAATTCTAATATACTGCACACAGAATGACACAACAAAAAATTCTCAGGTTATCAGATTTTTCCAAGATGCTGCACCCTGCAAACATGTCTTCTGTCAACAGTGGGCTGGAGCCGAAAAATCGTGGGAGCTGTACAGGAAAAAAAATTGCTCAAGATTCCAATAGCCCAGCAACACACCTGTGGCTCCGATAACAGGAGGCCGGACATGTCACCCTAAAACTTATGCTTCTCCTAGCTTAAAACTATAGCCCTTGGTCTCTGCCGATAAAAATACATGTACACAATGAAGGCTCCGATCCTTTCTGTGCAATGTCGCCTTGAGTGCAGGCTCTCATTCAGATCGCATCCTCTGTTGAAGAGCAACAAAATGGAGAAGAATTTTAGCCGCCTCAGTTCACAGTTAGTGCTCATTCTTTACTCTCTTGGTGTACAGCAGAATGCATCGGTTGGTGTCAGCTGGAAACGCTTGGGCCCAAGAACTTCTGTACTGCCTGGAAGAGCTGCTTCTCCTCGAAGGGCTTCGAGACGTAGCCATCCATCCCGCACTTTGTGCATTCCTCGTGGGTGGCCTGGATGACATCGGCGGTCATTGCCAGGATTGGCAGGTGCCATTTGGCCGTCTTTGCTGCGATTTCTGAACCCGATTCGCTGTCGTCTGCCTGCTCATTTGCCTTCCCTTCCATTGCTCGTATTTGCCGAGTTGCCTCAAATCTAGCACATGAAGCAAAACTATGTTGATTAAACGAAGACAAAATAATGACATGGTTTGACATTACTTGGTTACTATTTAGAAAATATAGGAACAGAGATGTCAATATGCAGCAAGTGTTCAAGAGACATAAGTTAATTGGTCATGAGGGTGTTAGCACGCCATTATGTTCATTAACCCAAGAACTGCATATTGCAGTATGATGGTTAAAACTACAATGAACAAATAGTAACTGCACGGATTTTAGACCTTCTGATATTAATATTTAAAGTACTGTTTGGCATAATGCAGGACAATATCAGGGCTAATGTCTTCGAAAATTTTCACATAATGAATTAGACACGACATTTTTCGCACATAAAAAACTAACACAAGATTGACATTTTTACTAGTTATAATCAGTATTTGGCGTCAGCAATGTATATGCTTGTTTCCATTAACCACGAAGTGTGAATAACATTTTTTTTTTCTTCAAGAAGAGGCAGAAAGCCTGATTCATTGCGTGAATAAATTGATAGTCGACGAGGTGGCACTTATCCAGATGACATGTCACGCTTTGGATCATATGAAATAAAAGGCTCAAATTCAAAAGAAATAAATCTTGAACGGGACATAAGCTTACCCATCCATCTCCGGCATCTGAATGTCCATGAGACACAGATCAAACTTGTGCGGCACTTGTAGAAGGGAAAGAGCATCTTTTCCACTCTCCACACACTCCACCTTTGCCCCATATTTCTTCAATGTACCAGCGGCCACTCTGAGGTTTACCTTGTTGTCATCAACTACCAATATATTCTTGCCAAGAAGCAACCCATGAAGAGAACCTGAACCATCACGCCCATGAAGAGAACCTGAATCGTCACGTTTCTCATGGCTCGGCTGTGTGATACCAAGTGCTTGGAACAGACAGGCCGCAAGTGCGCTTGCTTTCAGAGGCTTTGGTATCACAGAATCAACTGCATTTATCTTCTTTACTTTGTCTGATTCTGCAGCAGAAAGAAGGAAAACCTTGGGCAATACATGTATGCGATCACTCTGTTTCATCTCCTGAAGTCTAGCATGTAAGGAGACATCCATCTGTGGTCCCCAGGAATCACTCTCGATTAACAACATGCATGGCTGCTTCTTACCAATGCTGATAACAAATTTGGAACAAAACAAGTTAGATTAAAAAAAAACTGGGTGTCAAGATACTTCAAATATCATATGCAATCAGCTTACTAGTTATTTGAGAATTGTGGGGCCTTAAAAAAAAGTTCTTTTCACAGATTAAAATAAAATCAATTTTCAATTAAATATATCACATTCGGTAGCGTAAAGAGAACTGCCGCAGAAGTAGCAATATACCGAAGTGATACAAAATAAAGGCAAGAACTATGATGGCCAAGTATTACCCAGCCAAGTATTACCCAGTAATACTTACCAAAAAACAATCATTATCGTGTAATCATTTATACATAGAACAGTGATATTTGCATAAGAAGTTAGTATGCAAGCATGCTCCGTTTATTCTAATTTCTAAAGAAAAGTAGCCTATTAACTCCAGGATTTCAATTTTTGAAAGGAATGTAGAAGATAGAAGTACCTGGTTAGAGAACTGCCATTTCTCCCAGACAACACACCAAATGTCGGATCAATGGTACCAACAACTTCAGAAGTGATTCCAAGCCTTTGCAAATGATACTTAGTCACAGTTGCTCTTACAGGTCTTTTATCAACCAATAGTGCAGATAAGCCTTTAAAACTGGATGGTAAAGGGTGCAAAACAACAGTCTTACTGTCACTAATAGCATTTTTGTCACACCTTCTCAGAACAGCAGTGAATGTGAATGTGCTCCCAACAAGAGGTCGGCTGACAAAGTTTATCTGACCACCCATTATTTCAACAAGACATTTGCTGATGCTCAATCCAATGCCAGTTCCACCATAGTTCCTAGAAGTTGAGCTGTCAGCTTGCATGAAAGGCGTGAAAACCCGGCCTTGGGCATGCAGCGGTATGCCTATCCCAGTATCTTCCACACTAACAACAAGAGTTACTTTATCAGAATCACTTTCATATGGCATTTCATTTTTCTCGTAAGAGAGCAAAAGCTTGAAGTTTTCCCAGTTATTTCGGCTATCAGCTGCTTCAAAACCACTTAAAGTGTTATGAGACCCACTGGTGAGTATAGCACTAGCCTCGTCTTTATGTCCATTCATCCCATTGACTACTGGTTCAATTTTTGTTTCTGTTGCAAGATTTGAGTGATCTGCCAGGTGAACTTGTACAAAAATGTGCCCTCGTTCTGTGAACTGCGACATGGTAAATACAGTGCCCAAAAAAAAATATTGTTATCTTGTGTTCACATTGAACATTAGTATACTAAGAAACAAGTTGCATGATGTCATTGGTGAGAATTGTTGGTACATGAACGGATAGAAAGGTTAATGTGCATTTACCTTGATCGAGTTTCCCACCAAGTTTGTAATTATCTGTCGAAACCTTCCAGGGTCGCCCAACAGGATTTCAGGAACTCTTTCGGAAACATATACAGCAAGCTGGGAAGTTACAACATAGAAGAAAATCAGCTGGGATCAAACAAAGTTAAACGTGCATGGTGCATGACTGTAACGCAGAGAAGTTCATGGAAAGACTATCGAGCTAAGAGACTAAAAGTTAAAGATGTCGGTGGAACTAGTGCATGATATTTTCCTAAAAGAAATAATTGATGGCTGACAGAAACTTAATATATCTTGTGATCTTTGTCCAACCATGACTGAAATCAGTTTAACTAACCTCAATTCCTTTCTCTCTTGATTTCGAAGAAAATAACGAGATGACATCATCAAGGATGGACCTCAGGTCAAATGGTACTGACTCGAGATCTAACTTGCCAGCCTCGATTTTGGCCCTGTCAAGCACTTCGTTAATCAGGGATATTAATGCCTTTCCACAAACTTGCGCTGTTTGTGCATAATCCCTCTGGGTTGACTTCAGCTCTGTGTCTAATAACATATCAAGCATTCCTAGGGAAAAGAAACAAATAGATGCATAAATTATTCCATTTTTTCAAAAGAAATTAGTTGCATAACATTAAACTGAATGTGTTGTAAGATTAAAGAAAATACCCAGCACGCCATTCATGGGTGTTCTGATCTCATGAGAAACAGTTGCAAGGAACTGTCATAAATGAATAAGAACCTTTTAGATATAACAATAAGCTTGCAATATACAGAAGCAAACAGCATCCAACTATACCTGAGATTTAGCAATATCGGCCGCTTCTGCCCGTTTTTTCAGCGCTTCCATTTTCCGGCAATCTTCCTTAACATTATCATAGCGACTCCAAGCAGCATATATTATGTAGCCCACCAGCATACATATAACAAAGACCCCTGATGGTGTAGTAATTGCGGACCATGAAACATGAAGCTTGTTTCTGTATCTGCTCAGATTTATGGCCAATAGATGTTAAAAATCCGATCGTTCCATAATATAAAATGAGAAAAACCAATGATCAATGCACACAAATTTACCTGCAAACCATCTGATGCTTTCTCAATGGATCACCAAAATCCAACGTATAGGTGTGTGACGGTGAGGGAATACCAAGAGGAACCTCAGATCCATACATGACAAGAGGGTTTGAGTGGTTTGTGACATCATAAACATTGACCACCAATTCCTGGTTACCAGCTAACTGTCTCAACAAATTTTCTACTAATGACTCCACATCAAATGCTCCTCCAAGGTATCTGCCGAACAAAAAGAAAAAGTTAAATGGAGCCATTCGTTGCACATGTTGTACTTAAAATACCACTGCAATTGCTTATCCATCTAGACATTTCAGCTCTATTAATGCAAAACTTTTTCAGCCAGTTATGAGTGAAAATGTTTCATGTGATCAAATATCCCTGAAACGCACACATTTCCACTACTAAAAGCATCCAACAACGACTGCAACAAAACGAAGAGCTGAAGGCAGTGGATTCCAGACAGAAGAGGAATCAGTTGGAGAGAATAATTTTCATTCAGAAAAGTAAAGTAAACCCTCACCCTGCAGTAGCAGCAACACGATCCTCCACCGTGGTATCATTTGGGAGATCGACGAGGTAGACAGGAAACGTCAAGACAACACCCAAGTGATTCGACATCAGCCGGAACGGCCTCGTGAGGACGGCCTTCCCTGTCGCCCTCGCCCTCAAGATGTTCTCCCTGTCCTCCTGCACGCCGAAGCACACCCAGCAGCACAGTTCAGAGCAGCGGACATGGCGATAACCGCAGCAGCAGCTGCGCAGCTGTAACCCAAGAAACGATGGGGGCACCGCACCTCGCCGGACATAACGTCGAGGCCCTCGATGTAGGAGATGGTCTCCTGGGAGTAGATCACCGGGGCGTACTCGTCCTGCGCCGGGGACGGCTCGTGCTTCATGGTCTTGATGATCCACCCCTGCTGCCGCTCGAAGCTCTCCCTGTCGGCGTGCACCACCCGCTGCGCGTACGCCACGCCGCTCAGCAGCGGCCGCTCGAAGGACGTCCTCGCGGCGTACACGGCGAACGTGTCCTGCACACACACAACATATCGAAGAAGATTCAGAAG
Organism: Oryza meridionalis; assembly: GCA_000338895.3. Taxonomy (NCBI): domain Eukaryota; kingdom Viridiplantae; phylum Streptophyta; class Magnoliopsida; order Poales; family Poaceae; genus Oryza; species Oryza meridionalis. Next base: position 33,251,616 of record CM002526.2, on the reverse strand, counting down.
TAGTAGTCTAGTACTACCAACAGAAGAAAGCAAGCACAATCAATTCACTCCCTCCCAACAAAAAGTGCGCTCCATTTAATAACAAGGGACCGGAGAGCAGTAATCCATGGCTTCCATGGCTGACATGGAAGGTCATGGTAGAATTAAATGAAGCCGAAGAAGCAGCAGAGCGGAAGTACACGGGCAAGATAATCGAGTAAAAATCGATGCATTATCGCAACTAACTGCGGGGGGGGGGGGGGGGGGGGGCAAAAAAAACAGCAGATGCAACAGGATCATCGCGGCGGCGGCGGAAGAGCTCGTCGGAATTCGGGCCGACCTGGTCGAGGGCGGGAGGGTGCTTGTCGTAGTGGAAGGTGGCGACGAGGATGGCGAGGGCGTGGACGTGGTTGACGGAGACGGCGAACTGGTCCTGCAGCATGCGGGCGCGCTCCTCGCACATGCAGACGAGGGCCTCCTCGGCCTTGTGCAGCGCCGCGCGGCGGAAGCGCCAGTGCAGCCCCGCCCAGAGCGCCGCCGACGCCAGCACCCACGCCACCACTGCCACCGTGCTCAGCTTCACCTTCACCCTCCACCACCTCCTCCCCTTCCCCGCCTCATCCCCCTCCACCGCCACTGCCTCCCCTCCGCCTCCGCCTCCTCCTCCTCCCACCCCCATCCCACCCCAATTCACATGCGCCGCCGCCGCAGCAGAGAAGAGAAGGCCTCTCTCCCTCCCCTTCTCTCTCTCTCTCTCTCTTTCTCTTGTGCTTGTGGCGTTCGTGTTCGTCGCAGCTTTGGTGGTGGTGGTGGTGGTGGAGGTATTTGGGAGCTTTTTCTCTTGCGAGCAGCGTCGCGTCTGAATCGAATTTCCTGGATTTCCCGAGATACGCCGCGCCTTAAAATAACCGGATTTATTTTTTCCATTTTCTATATATCTTTCGCCCCCACCTCGCCGGCGGGGCCCACGGGCCTCCCGCCTTTTTGCGGCTCCGCCCCGCCCCCTGACGCCGCCGCTGCTGGTCAGCTCAGCTGGTGCCCCGTTGCTTTCCTCCCCTATCCCACCACCACCGCGGCGACACCGCCACTGGCGCCCAGGCGCGCCGCGCGGCCAGCCGGGCCGACCGCCTCCGGGGAGGTGGTTCGGCTGGGGGATCGGATCGCGCGGTCGCGGCAGGGCAGTGGTTGAGCTGTGCCTGTGTGGTTCGGTTTGCTTGGATCGCCGTGCCTTGCGCCTTTGGCGGCTTGCCTGGCACTGGCACCCGGCTGTGTGGGTCGGGGCAAATCCTGGCAGGTGGGGGCCCACGTGGTCCCGGCTTGTTTTTAACTATTTCCATTTTCTTAGCTTTTTAAATTTATCTTAAAATATAATAATTTCTCCACCAACTAAGGATTCTATCATTCACTTTTGTCACATATATTCACTTATCAACCAATTACAATCTCTCTCAGTTTAATTCTACCTATTTTTAATAATTATTTGCAACTCTAAACTTTTCCTATTTACATTCCAATTAGATCGTTTGGTTGTTACTATTTGTTAAATTTGTTTATTCAAGTATTAATTTTATGTCTTATAATTGTCTAGATAAACTATTATAACAATCTGTTTATAATTGGATAGAAGACACTGATGCATCAATACATTTTTTTTTGAGAAAAACAATTATGGGATGTATCTGGATACATAATCAGTAGTTGTTTTTTTTTCAATAAAGAGTGTGGTCAACAATGCTGTCTCCGTCTGTGACAGGCATCGGACAAATCTCGCCCGATTTAGGTGGTATTTGGATCCAGTGACTTAACTTTAGTCTCTATATTTAGACACTAGTTTAGAACATTAAATATAGACTACTTACAAAACTAATTAAATAAATGAAAGCTAATTTGCGAGATAAATTTTTTAAGCCTAATTAATCCATAATTAGAGAATGTTTACTATAGCATCACATAGACTAATCATGGATTAATTAGGCTCAATAGATTCGTCTCGCAAATTAGTCCAAAATTATGGATGGGTTTTATTAATAGTCTACATTTAATATTTATAATTAATGTCCAAACATCTGATGTGATAGGGACTTAAAAGTTTTAGTCCCATCTAAATAGGGTCTTACTTTTCTGCTACGATAGCACTAAAGCCGTGTTTAGATTATTATTTTTTTGTCAAAAAGGTCACATCGAATGTTTGACACATGTATGGAGCATTAAATATGAAAAAAAATCAATTGCACAGTTTACATGTAAATTACGAGACGAATCTTTTGAGATTAATTACGCAATGATTTGACAATATGATGCTACAGTAAACATTTACAATGACGGATTAATTAGGCTTAATAAATTCGTTTCGCAATTTACAGGCAGAATCTGTAATTTGTTTTGTTATTAGTCTATATTTATTATTTTAAATGTGTGTTCGCATACTTAAAAAAAATTTGACCAAGGAATTAAACACAGCCTAAACCTTTTTACAGGAAAGGAAAAAAAAGTGAGATAAACACGATGCCTTTTTTGCTCGTTGTTGCGATCACTGATCTTTCTTACGGGAAAAAGGATAAACACAATTGCCTTTTTTTTTTCTCGCTGTTTGTTATCTTGTCTCTGCGAGCACATGGGTTTCATTAGCGGCTATTCTTCTTCTTCTTCTTTTTTTTTTGAGGTTTGTGATTAGTTGCACCGTAATGGAGCAGCAGTCAGTGACTACGTGTCACAGCTTTCGGAGGCGTAAGCTCGTTTTGATGGCGATTCGAGACGATCTCATCAGCCACCAACTGTGTGTTATAGTAACCAATTTTTAAGCTGATCCAAATCATTAGTTCCAGCAGCATAAATAGGTGTAAGGTCAATCATTAATTAGCTGGAGAATTATTTATCACTTTCTGCTCCGAAAACACGGCAGAACTGATCATCAGGCAGCACGAGCACTGTTTTTTTAATTTTTTTATAGCGAAAAAGGTGAAGAAAATAAAAAATAATAAATGGCACATTAGCACGCACTACACAGTACAAGCATCTGTTCACATTATTTTTGACGCGGCGCATGCATGCGTGTGTTTGGTTTAGGCCACATGCCTAAGTAACCGATTAAACAACGGGTCACTGTGGGTTAAGGCTGTATTAATATAGCTAACCACAGCCAACCTACTGTTCGGTCCGACCGGATCGGATCCCATTGTTTAGTTCCTTTTTTTTTTTTGGGTACACATTGACTTTGCCAACTTGCGTACTGTCTCACGTACTATGTATATCAGAATCGTATCAAGGTCGTTGGCCCTCCTACGTAGACATTGTTCACGTATGTGCTATTACGCTACATTGTTTACTCTTCACTTGCATATACATAACTTGTGAAAAAAAAACATTTGTAACTTGTCCCAACGCTAAACAATGTAAAGTTCAAGGTTTACATTGAGGTTTACAATGAAAGTTTAAGTTAAAAAGTAATCCCTCCGTTTTTTAATAGATGACGCCGTTGACTTTTTCTTACATATTTGACCATTCGTCTTATTCAAAAAACTTACGTAATTATAATTTATATTGTTATGAGTTGTTTTATCACTCATAGTATTTTAAGTGTGATTTATATCTTATACATTTGCATAAAATTTTTAAATAAGACGAATGTTCAAACATGTGAGAAAAAGTCAACGGCGTTATCTATTAAAAAACAGAGGTAGCAGTATTAAGTTTGTTATAAAAAATGGCTGGTATTTTTCGTATAACCGGTATTAATTTAGAACTGTTCGTATAATCGTATATAATATACTCCAATGTTTTGTGTATCATCATTTATATCAGCTCATAGCTTCTGTTCACACACGCAGCATTGAGTGATAAAACCTCGTATCCGCCTGCAAATGTTGCAGCGTAGTACAGCAGCAGCTGCTGTTCTCTTTTCATGTGGCCTTCGTTATGGGTAGGCTGGTGGTGGAGTAATAATTTTTGTGTGGGGGAGTGAATCATTATTAATTATCGCCCGTGTTTAGTTCCAAAATAATTTTTTAAACTTACAACTTTTCCATTACATTAAAACTTTTCTACACACACAAACTTCGAACTTTTCCATCACATCGTTTGAATTTTAACCAAATTTTTAATTTTAGTGTGAACTAAATACAGCCTAGAGTGAGCACTCCCGCCCTAAGAAAAGGCCAGTCTAGATGATAATTTAACACTATATAGAACAATAAATCTGAATAACTTGGTTCTTTCTTTTTTTGGAGGAAGGGAGTATGTCAGTTGGTTCTTTGCTAGTGCTGTAGTAGAATGGCAACAAATAATTTATAGAGTAAATTTGCTTCATCAAAATGGATGGGCAGCCTAGCATGGCGGATGATACTAGTACCATTCTTTCAATAGCTTGAACTGACAGGTGTGACACATTTATAGGCTTGTTCACGTGCTTTTGGAACGAGCTATAGTATTATTTTTCAAAAAAAAAAAGTGAAAATAACTTATAGCAGTATGATATTATAGATTATACTTCCTCCGTTCCAAACCCAAAATATAGCTACCTGTCCATATTCGTAGTACTATGTGATATCATATACCGTATTAGGTAGCTATATTTTGAGACGGGTGTAGTATTGTTCCAATCTTTCTACTGTTTTCTTTAATTATGTATGTTGTCATCGTTTCACCAAAATCATGTTTATTTGATATATCGTGGTTGCATGATTATGAGACGACTATAATAAAACATGAACATAAGTACATAATTCCTAATTTGTGCCACCTCCATGTTTTCTTTTCTCAGGGCAGTCCTTACTTCAAGGACCTTAGGCCATCTTCAACGCAAGAAGCATCCCCACCATCCACATGAACAAAAGTGACTAGAGACCCGACTAGGAATATGTCTCACACAATGCAAGTCATATGCCATCTTATTTTTGCACTGCAGCACCAATTAGTCAGTCATATTTTACATTTAAACCCTTGGATTATTTTTATTTGCATATACATCCATTATTTGCAGTATACCCTCTAAAAATCACATACATATATAAACATCAACCCATCTCTCCTCCCCATCTCTCCCAGCACCTCCTCTCTCTCTCTCCAGCTCTTCCTTCCCCAACGCCGCCACTCTCCCCGGCCCTAGGCGGCAGTGGCGGCGACGGATCGAGCTCCCGCGGCAGCAAATCAAGGCCGGCGGCGGCGCATCAAGGCACTACGACGGCGGATTGAGCTGCTGCGGTGGCAGATCGAGCAGCGATGACGGTGGATCGAGCAGCGGCGGCAGCGGATCGAGGCTGTGACATCCCGGTTCAGGGCTTAATAGGATTAATAGAATACTCATATCAACAAGTTGCAACTTCTTTTCCGGAAGCCAATCTCTAAAGAACTATGAGGCTAAGCATGCTTGGTCTAGAGCAATTTAGGGATGGGTGCGCACGAGTGAGGACAAAGTGTGCATAAAAGATTTGTATTGGTCTGTGAGGGCAGTCTACGACCTATAAAAACTGCCAGATGTAAGTGGGCCTGGCCTAGGGGCAGCGGATCGAGCGGCAGTTGTAGATCTAGCCACAGCGGCACCGGGATCGGGGCCATCTTCTTCTTCCCCGCCTACCTCCTCGGCTCCTCGCCATCTTCGCGCGAGAGGTAGTTGTAACAACGACGTGGGGTGACGGCTCGGGGCGAGGCATCTCCCCAACGCAGCTCCTCGCCCATGCCTCGCCCCAAAGCTGCCCAAACTATGCGGCCCTCTGCTAGGGGTCGTGGCGCTCTGCCAGGGTGCGGTTCCGGCCGAGCTGGTGGGAATATTCCCCTCGGGTGTGGTAAGACCACGCTCCACGCTGGAGCATTGAACATGGCCTTAGGATAATGAATTGGGAGTGAAGAAAGAAATGCCGTGACATTTGGATGGCATCGTAGCATCTAATTGTCATGTTTTTTTATATACTTGGAATTCTACGCGCCTATTGGTGCTTGGGCAAAATTTTAGCCCTCGAATCATATTAAGTGATGTTATTTTAGACATATGTTGTGAGTTCTTTAGAACTTAGTTTAATTATTATATAGAGGTTGAAATTAATAAGTGTCAGTCTTAACGCGAGAACTTCCAAGGTTCTGTTTATAAAAATTCAGCAGTGTCGTAGTTAACTCTTATAAATGAAAGAAATAACTTATGATTTAAAAAATAAAATTGGAAAAATTGCTTGCAGCTAATAAGCTAAAGAGCAAAATAATGAAGGTAGTCTTGAATTGACCAGCTAATGGTGTTTTTTTAGTATTATTTATCTGGTGAAACTCACAGGGGTGAAAGTGCAAACATGGGCATTTGGGAGATATTGGAGATAGTCTTGGGCCTCGGCCTTGTGCGCCGTTACCCATGGGGCAGAAGCTTTTCGAGAAGCCTCGAGCTTTATGCGGATTGTGTTTTTTTGGATGGTTTCTTTTCTTCTCTGTATTTTCTTCTTGTAGATATTTTAGATTTATCTTCAAATATTAGGGTGACACGTGGACCAATAGGATGGTTAAGAATCGACCAACTTGAGAATAATTGATGGTACTTGTAATAAATACCTACATATGTGATTGTCATTGGCTTTGACTTCAAACTACTACTTCCATAGAAGAATATAAACACATCTTGATTTTTGCACAATTCCAGCTACCTTTTGATATGAACCATCCACTTTCTCATATCAACTAATCACAACATTAATTAAAAAAAATACAGACACGCTTATATCTCTAGACGGAGGAGGAGTATGTTACACGAAATTAGAGATGAAGTGCTAAAAAACAGTCCAAACAACTACTCCGATAGCTATCGATATACTGTACATCAACCATATAAATGTTATCGTGATACACGTTGACGGCAAGAGGACTTGAAGAGCAAGGCCTTGTCATCTTAAGATTACAAGAGGAACAACCATTTCCATCAGCAAAGAAGTATGTAACTATCATTGTCAATTTCGATGGCAATTGAAGTGTTAATAGTTTTCCTAGGCCATCATTATATCGATTTTCTTGCAATGTGTGTTTCCATGTGGAAAATAAGTATATTGGGTCCCATGATTTGTTGAGAATAAGAAGATGCGGGGATAACTATGATGTAGTAACCAATGGATGAGCAACATGTTTTGGAATTACACGCGAGAACATAGAGAAAAGGGAGAAGTTATTAACTATATAATTTGCCCTAACACAAAACTACCATAATACAAATTTTTTTTCTAATTAGTAGTATTATTATACATGTGGTCAGCAATTTTCATGCTCCTTGCCCTTTTCAATCTTCATAGATCATATCTACCATGGAACACACCACCAATCGTAATATCACATCTCCTGGTGGCCTGCAATTTTTTTTACAGTTAACCTAATCCAATACATGAAAAATCCTTGCATAGCCTGCCAAACACAACCTCACTCACCAGATAGTGATTTTATATTTTAGATTTTGATGTAGGATTACTTCTAATAAAAAGACACCTAAACTTATTAGGATTAATTTTACAGATTAGTTAGCTATTCCTTTTTCTCAGTTCTAACTACTAATAAAAAAAATTCAAATAAAAAAAAACTTAAACTCACTGTTAAAATTAGAGCTCAAAAATTCGAAATGTGTGAGTAGATTCTAGCCGAAACTATACATAACAAGCACACGGAGGAAGAAAATCCAATAATAAAATACCATATAAGACTTATTTGGGGATCTTCCGGCAGCTAAAGATTCTTCTAGAAACTGCAACTAATTCTGAGAAGCTATAGTTGTAGAATAAAAAAATAAACTAAAAATCAGAATAACTTTTATACACTCTTATTAACTAATTTATCACAATTGTTAAGCTCCCAAAAAGAGAGCGGATCACGAGGGTTCAGAACCCTAGGTTCTTAAACCCTCTCTATCATATTTCACGCGTACGCTTTTCGAACTGTTAAACCTGTTTTTTTTAAAAAAATTTTCTATATAAAAATTAATTAAAAATTATATTAATCTATTTTTTTAAAATATATTAATTACTACTTAATTAATCACGCGCATATGTACCGCTTAACATATAACAGCCGACTGGCCGAACGGGCAAGAGCCTCCTCCCCTTTCCCATCTTAACGCGCGTCCACCCGAGCCGGTTTCTGTAGCCTCCAGCACTTACCGTCACCGACCGCGAAAAAATTCCCCCAAAACCCTAGCGGCGGCGGCGCGCGCTCCCCTCCCCTCCCCTCCTCCGCCGCCGCGGCGTCGAGGCCGCACCGGAGGGCGATGGCATCGACGGTGCTGGAGGCGACGCGGGCGAAGCACGAGGACATGGAGAGGCTGGAGCGGCTGGCGGTGCGGGAGCTGCAGCGGGAGCCCGCCAACGCGCGCGACCGCCTCTACCAGTCCCACCGCGTGCGCCACATGCTCGACCTCGTCATCTCCACCTCCGGCAAGCTCGTAAGCAACCCCCCTCCTCCCTCCCCCTTCCCTCGGCCTAGGGTTTTCCCGGTTGACTCATGGATATAGTAGATTTAGTTTCGTGCCCGAGCTATGTTGCAGTTAGGATTTGATGATTTCGCATGTCGGTGCATCCGTGTTGCTTAGGTTTTGCGATATACTCTGACTTGGGGCTACTTAAGGTGGACTCGGGGCTGCAGAGTTGCTCTAAGATAATATTCTCCTTTTGTTGGTTTGGCTATGCTTATACGTATTAATTCATTGGAGATGGGAATTCTAGCTAGGCACATGGATTTTTGGGCCTTTTGCCTGCCAAAGTCTAAGGCAAATGTCATGGTGATCTTAGATGATTGTTTCCCTGCTTGTTTTGCCTCAGTTTATGTTGTCTGACTGTCCGACTGAGAGACGCATAATGGCATAATTAGTCATTTTTATGCGGTTACATTTTTGCTTTTGCTAATGTGACTACATTTTACATAGGTGGAAATCTACGAGGACAAGGATAATGCTAGGAAGGATGAGATCTCCAACCATCTTAGTTCCCCAGTGCAAGCTGAAATCTTTCCAAAGTTCTATGACAGGCTCAAAGAGGTAATGATCTATCATGTTAGCCTGACTGTTTCACATAAATGCATATAATTTGGGGGTATGCCATCGAATTAGGACAGCTGAAAATGATAAACCACTTATGGTGCACTTCACATGCTAAAAGAGCATCACACGCCTTCTCTTCTATTTTTTTGTCCTTTTAGTCTGTTTTGTGTACCAAAATCTGGCTAACCGATAACTGAAATGATTTTACAAGCTAAACTTTGTTTTCCAAACATTTAAATGGTCAACAAGCAAAACAATTAGTAGAACAGAATTTCGCTCACCAAGAGTTGTCTTTATTGAACTGTCTGCATATTGGCTATATTTCCTGTTATGCAAACCTTGTTGGTCCTGCTTGTTTCCTAATTGTTGCCCTGTGACCATCTATCCTCTGTGGTAAACACATGCCATCCAAACCAAAACCATGTTTGTGGAGGGCTATTCTTGGTGCATTTGTTCCGTTTTAACTTCTAATCTGTTTACTTGTTTCATGTTTGCAGATCCGTGATTACCATAGGCGTAATCATTCTGCCCGTTTCGTTAGTGCAACTGACGATTTCGAAGAGCTACTAAAGGAGGAACCGGCTATTGAATTCACTGGAGAGGTATTTAACTTGTAACATTTTTTTCCTTGTAATCTTGCCTTTGTTTATCTTCGTACTGGTATATCATAATTTATACCATGTTTAAACTGAGTACCTGTGAACTTATGTTGACTATGTGTGCTCTGTACACTTCAATAAAGCAGTTTGCTCTGAGTATTTAGAAATGATTGGGGGCATACAAAGCATGTTTATATATAATTCTCTTAACAGAAGTTGGTAACTCCGTTACATAGGTTTGTTTTTAACCTTGATTAAATAGTCATACATATCCAAGTTATTTAAATGATCGATAGAGTCCTTGTACTTCATTAAGTCCATCAGCACCTTCCACCCCTTTTAACTGCAGTAGTCTTGAACTCGAAGGTATCTCCATTGTGATACGTGTATTTTAATTTCTGCAGGATTGTTTGATTCCTCTTGTAGGATCTCGGTGGTATACATGGTAAGATTTAGGCAATGATACCATGATGGCGCAAGAACCATAACTTGAGAAATATTCTTTGCTATTCATGTTAAAATCTTTACTGACCTGGTTCTATGCACACAATGTACTTCTAATCCAACCAGAGTCGCATCGCATGTCCACCACTGTGGTTGTCATTGCTATGTACTATTTTATCATTGCTGAATTCAAGTATGCTAATGGTTTGGTTCTGCAATTTAATAGGAAGCTTTTGGCCGATACCTGGACTTGCATGAGCTTTACAATGAGTTCATAAATTCCAAGTTTGGAACTCCAATGGAATACTCAGCATATGTTGGCACCTTTTCTCACGTGGAGAAGATGGCACAAAATCTGAAAACCTCCAGGTATGCTGTATGCATTTTTTGCTTAGACCAAAAACATGTCCCCTGACCTGAATTTTGAATTAAGAATTTGCATGTCACGCTGCTTAGGTCTGTTTGCTTTCTTTTTTTTTTCTTCTGGTGGAGGTTTAGGGTAGAAAGGACCTTACGCAATTTTGGAATAATAGGACTATATGTGCTCAAGTATTTGCGTAATTAATCGTAGTTTACTTCTTTATCCTGTCTAGTATTTGTTTCATGCGTTGTGCATTGTTTTGGATGTAGTACTCTTTTTTTAGATATGCAATAATATGAGTTCTGTAAAGGTTGTTTATTTATAATTTTCTTAAATATGTCAGGCAATACAGAGAATACTTGGAGCATAATTTGGAGTATCTGACATCATTTCTGTATCGCACAGAACCATTGCAAGACATTGAGAAGATATTTGCAAAGGTTCCTATTCCCTTTACTTTCAATTTTGAGCATCATATGTTTTAGTTTTATTATCCTACTGACTTCTATGTAATGACAATGTATTCTATTTAAGAGTTCAAGCAACTATTTCTAGTGTTTTTAGCTAGGGTTCCTCACTGTTATTTTCACTTTTATGTTCACGTAGACACTTCATTCCTATGTAAGTTAGGCATTTCACACAATAACAAGATAACAAGTAAAAACTAACAAGCAGTACACTTTGTTCAGTTGGAAAGCGAGTTTGAAGAACAGTGGACCAATGGTGAAGTGCCTGGATGGGAGAGCAAGGACCCAGAGAAAGAATCTGCACAAGAGTCAGTAATAGACCTTGATTACTATACCACTGTTGAAGAGCTTGTTGAGCTGGGCCCAGAAAAGTTGAAAGAGGTATGACTTGCAATACGTTGTTATTATTACCTTTTTTTTCCTGTCCTATTATTCAACTTTCGTTGGGCTTTTGTACCCTATTGATTGGTTTTGGTTTTTGCCAGGCTTTAGCTGCTCATGGATTAAAAAGTGGTGGTACTGTTCAACAGCGTGCTGAGCGACTTTTCTTGTTGAAGGTAATTAATGTACTATTAAACCTGGATATTCAGCTGATCTTTTTTTAAATATTTACCAAATATTCTGAACTTGTCGATGATTATATCTTGCAGCATACACCCTTGGAACAATTGGATCGTAAGCATTTTGCCAAAGGTTCACACAGTTCTGTCTCCAATGCTACTTCTAATGGTAACAATTTCAAGGATAATTTGAAAAAGGAAATTGCTTTAATGGAAGTAAAGATGAGGCGCCTTTGTGAGCTACTAGATGAGGTCAGCTTTGCGTTGCTCTATGTGTGGCTGTATATATCTTCCTTTCATATGGACTTGCATAGCTGCATTATCTAATTACATGCTTCTCTTTTACTCCTTCCGTCCCACAAAAAATCAACCTAGTACCTGACGTTGACATATCCTAGTACTAGGACGAATCTGGACAGATATATGTCCAGATTCATAGTACTAGGATATGTCAACGTCAGGTACTAGGTTGGTTTTTTATGGGACGGAGGGAGTACTCGTGTAGTCAATCTTTATATATTCTACTTCGGCTTTGATAAGTGTAACCTACTGGGATTTATTAATCCATGTGAATGTCTCCATGCTGTATAGTATGATCCTTTGAATTTGTTAGATCTTCAGGATGCTTTCTTATCTTGATTGGCTAGAAGTCTAGTAGTCTGATATAGGGTGTATTCGCTATTCCTGGATCCCAACCGGATCCATCCGCACGGAAAACGGAGCGGTCCATTAGCGTGTGATTAATTAAGTATTAGCTAATTTTTTTTTCAAAAATGGATTAATTTGATTTTTTTTAAAGCAACTTTCATATAGAAACTTTTTGCAAAAAACGCACCGTTTAGCCGTTTGAAAAGCGTGCGCGCGGAAAACGAGGGAGAGGAGTTGGGAAAAAGGGCATCTTACCACACCCATAGTGTGGTATTTCACTCTCATGTGTGGTGTACTGCATAACCAGTGCTGTAAAAGGCACGAAAATGGTTATCTAGGCACTTAAGCATGGGGTACACTAATGGCAAAGCAAAACCACCTGAGTATGCATCAGGAGCGTCAACTTTTCACAAGATGCTTGTTCTGCTAGGCAGTCATGAAAACCTTAGATTTTGTGCACAAGATAATTAACAAACATATTAAATTACATGTAGGAGAAGTTAAAAAGTACTCTGTTTTGTTCCTTACTACCAAGAATATATAGCAAGGTTAACACTTGTAATTGCTGTGTTTGCTGATACCATGATATCCCATATTTAATGTGTGCCTATATTTTTAATACACCATTTTTATGTCCATAATGAAGTTAACCTGTGCTCATGTTTTGATATATCTTATGCTATTTATGCAGATCATTGTACGGACAAAGGAAAATGCAGAGAAGAAACTGACTCTCACATATGAAGAAATGGAAGCAGAACGAGAAGAGGTAATCTGCTTGCAGCCCTCTTAAATTCTGTTTTCTGATCTGCAAAAGGCCCTGATAGTAGAATAAAGGTCAGAGATCATGTTGGGTCATACATTTTTTAACAGAGGGAGTAAAGACATGTTTAGTTAGAATTTTAGCTATTAGTGTGATACTTCGCTTCTAATTTTGTCCAAGAGTTCATAACTTGGTTCTACTTTTCCTCTATTTTCTTCTCCGTACTTCACAGAAGTAAAATAATAATATTCTACTCAAAGTACTGAACCTTTTGTCCTTTGTATTTTTTCTATAGGAAGAAGTGCAAGCCGATAGTGAAAGCGATGATGAAGACCAACAAATCTACAATCCTCTTAAGTTGCCGATGGGTTGGGACGGCAAACCTATACCCTATTGGCTATATAAGCTCCATGGTCTTGGTCAGGTAAATATCTCATTGGTTTATATCTGAAGACTATTTAGTTCATGGCTGTTTTGCTAAACCATATCTTAGTATTACCAATGTTTAGAGCTGCAAAATTCCTGTTTTGCCAAAACAGAATGCTAATTTCTATAGACTACAAATGGTATTTGCATTCTCACATGCTCCATTTATTTTTTGTATTTTTATTCATTTTTCAATAATACCCTGAGCTTCAGCATTGGTAGCATCATTTTCCCATACAGTTCTAGATATTTAAATATGATTTTAAATTGTTAACATATTTTAATTGCTATGATTTTTTTGTCAGGAATTCAAATGTGAGATATGTGGAAACCACAGCTACTGGGGGCGACGGGCTTATGAGCGGCATTTCAAGGAGTGGCGCCATCAGCACGGGATGCGCTGTCTTGGAATTCCTAATACTAAGAACTTCAATGAAATAACATCCATCCAGGTAAATCATCACTTTATGCTACCTTGTGGATTGTTGCAGTACTCAGGCAACTGTACATCCACTGAATACATATAGCTTAATTTGTTCTCTCAGAAATTTGAGAGAAATGAGTACTTTGCTTAATCTTCCCATATTGGCTGTTTTTATACATGTTCTCAGAAATTACTGTTGCTGCGAATGCGGTAATGGAAGGGGCAATTGACACTTCTTATTTCTGTTTTCAGGAGGCAAAAGAACTCTGGGAGAAAATTCAACAACGACAAGGGCTGAACAAGTGGCGGCCAGACCTAGAAGAAGAGTACGAAGATCAAGAGGGAAATATCTACAACAAGAAGACCTACACTGATCTGCAGCGCCAGGGCCTGATTTAGAATCCCTGATGCGATCCTAACATTTTGGCTCCTATGGGCTGCTGCTTAAGTGGTTGGCCATTTGTTCTATTGAACTTCGTTGATCTCTGGGTAGTTGTAGCACTCGATACTTGTAGCACCATGGGTACTCCATTGCTCAAATGTTTCTTTTCTACATGGTATATTACACTATATCCCTGTACCCTGTTTGACCATCTGGTATACTGTTTGCACAATCCAGGGTTAAATCGCCATTGTGTCGGAGATGTCGGAGTCAAACTTTATATTCAGATCACTAGAATGGATATTCTAGAGGCATGCGTCCTATACATCTAATTTTGATAGGTTTAAACATGATCTAGAATGCACACACAAAGATTATAAAAAGCATAAAAGGCCAAAGAGAAAAAAGAGAGGAAGGAACGAGGGTGTAGTTTTCAGTGTCTCGATGTTTGGTCTCCAAGACTAAAATGTCGCTTTAGTGCCATCAACGCTGATAGGAATTGGGATAAAAACACAACAAATATGTCGCAAATCAGCAGGCCTAACCTATCCCTGCCAATTGCTTCCAACTACCTATTTATGGTTTTAGAGAACGCCCAATTGGCAGTAAAATACAGCTACTACTGATTGGGCTCTCTAGGGTAATTTTCACATGGAGTCACAACCCGAATCTATTAAAAACTCAGAACGGCAAAATCCAGAGTTTATAAGAAGAATACTTAATCGTGTGGGCAGGTGGGGAACCCTGCAAGCAACACAGCATATTCACAAGCAAATGAAAGTAGGCAGAGACAAGAGTTCTTGTGCAAGGTTCAATGCTCCCATGATGAGATCGAGATGTCACTTTTGCAAGATGATGAGAAGATCTCATGGCCCACCACTAATTGGGCAAGCTTTGAATTTTCGCTCCTGTTCTGTGTGCTCCATGTTGCATTTTTTTTCCCTTTAGGAAAAGCTAGAGAGGGACCCAATTTGATATGGCTTGTTTCCTGTCTGCCATCAGAAGAGTTAATTTTTTGGATGGGTCAAAATCACCCCGGAAGGTTATCCGGGCTAAATCGGACGGCTGCACACAGATTTTTTTAGGTAATAGGGAGCATGTAACATTGTTTTGTTCTTCAATTCTGCTAGAAGCCTTAACTTCTACTACATGCTAGTTAAGTAGTAAGTGTGGCGGTAGAGTTATGGATGCATAAATTTTACTTATCAGATTAAATTCGTGAACACACGTGGTGATTTGTGTGCGTGTACGGTCTTCCGTGTAATTTAAAAAGGGATTGTCATTCTTCATCTTCAAATTAGGTATACTTATAACTAACTGCCCATGTCAAAGTAGCATTTACATCAGCGAGAAAACACTGCCATGACACTAGAATGGAGTAACATGTCCAAAACTAGGGGTAAAAAGAACGGTTTACACCATCATGATAACCACACTTGAGTAATATGTCCAAAACTAGGGGTAAAAAAGAAGGTTTTTTCAACCCATGGTAAGAAAATAGAACCCAAGTAGTTTTGGAGGCTACCAATGGCAGGGAGGCCAGTCAAAATGAATGAAAAACAAGAAGAAAAATGCGCAGATATACCGTCAGAAAAAGAACGTAGCCTTCGTGCTCAAAGCTAAGCCAAACTATCTTCGATCGGCACCGACTTACAATTTTTCTCTTTAATCTTTACTTACAAACAGAAGCTATTCTGCAAATGATTTCATTAGCAAAAAAAAAAACTTAACTCTTTGTTAATTGTTAGTCATGACAGTACAAGGATGTCGGGATTCTTGCCATGTGAAGAGAAGTACTCCCACTGCAGGACTGGCTGATTGTTGGCAGGTGGTAGTACAATTATTGGTCCATTGCCAGCATTATCATCAGACCAGATAGTCCTGGCTAGATCATAGATCACCGGTGCTGTGCATGCATTGCACGAATCTCTGTTGTTGCTGCTGCCACTCAGCTTAAAATTTTCTCCCCAAATAATTATGATCTACTAGGAGTAGTAGCAGTAGTGCTCCTTAACAGGATCCACAAGACTAGTGCTACTGGTATCAATTATACCCCCTCCGTTTTTTAATAGATGACGCCGTTGACTTTTTCTCACATATTTGACCATTCATCTTATTCAAAAATTTTATGCAAATGTATAAGATATAATTCACACTTAAAGTACTATGAGTGATAAAACAACTCATAACAAAATAAATTATAATTACGTAAATTTTTTGAATAAGACGAACGGTCAAACATGTGAGATAAAGTCAACGGTGTCATCTATTAAAAAACGGATGTAGTACTACAGGAATGAGTTGAATTGGATCAGATTGTATCCCTTTCTACAGGGCTAGAACTGCTGATTGCAGAGTGATCAATCTCAGGCACTCTCATGTCTGTCAGAAAAAAATCACAAGTCACAGGATATGAGGAGAATATAAGTGTTTCTTCAGTGTTGAAAGATTTGCCGATCTAGTGACTGGCTGGCTGGCTGTTGAATTGTTGATGCAGCGTACTACGGATTGGCAATTTTTCATGAGGGACTTGTGAACTTCTGGTTACACGCAGTAGCAGCCGCTGAAAATGCTCTGCCACTGATGAATGCTTCAGGAGTGTAGCCATTCGAGAGCGGTTTCTCGTCAGTGCCAACTGTTCCAGACTTCCAGTCTTGCAGAGTGAGTATGCTTTCTCAAACCTTTTTTGTTCGAAAGGTCCGTGGCATCCCAGAATAAATTCTATTTATCAAGTATTTGCTATGAAAACTTTGTTCCGATTCATCGAAAAATACATTAAAAATCTATTGCGCAAGGAGCAACTAAAAATTTAGTTGGATGTATGAAGTTTCACTTTTAAACCCTATCAGAATAAAATTTAGTTCATTTGGTTGAACTAAACTAAAATGCGTCAATAATGATTTTTCCTTAGAATTTGGACTAACTATCAATGGCGTTCCTATTTCGTCTTTTTTGAGTCACAAGACCCCAAGTAAAATATCCAATTCTAACTAATTTCTGTCATGTTAATTAAGTAGTTAGATAAGGAGTAACTAGTATATATTGAACGTAATTTCATTATGGGCTTGTCACTGCCAACTATTATTCATGGGCCGACCTAAGCCCCCTATCTCTTCTTTCTATAAAGCTAATACCCACTACACTTCTAAAGCTCAATATGTAAGTATAGTATTTATTAGCACCACTAAGACCTACATACAAACATGCCACATCAACAAATTAAGCTCACAAAACTCAATATGCAAACACATAGTAATTATATCTACAATTTATTTTATTATAAAACTAAACATACATATGCTAAATTATTATTCTCAAATCATTTTCATAATATTTCAATCCAAATCATTCATCATTTCTCCATTATCTAACATATATTCCGCAACAAAGCGCGGGACGTCATCTAGTTTATAATAATGAAAAATGTTAGTATTGAGTTTGCAAAGTGTTGCCGTAGATTCCGCGCTACCTGACCTCTTCATTTCTTGGTGTTCCTGTCAAAAAATTTTTCATGTCGATAATTCAATTGTCATCGCATAAACTGCTACTCCCTCCATTTCACAATTTAAGACTTTCTAGCATTGTCTATATACATATAGATGTTAAAGAATCTAAACACATACATATGCCTGAATTTATTAATATCTAAATGAATATGTGTAATGCTAAAAAGTTTTACATTGTAAAACAGAGGAAGTAGTATTGTTCTGATGCTACTGATTCTTGCAACATGGCACTGATTCTACTGCTTGGCCGGGACAAGATAATCTGGTGATGTCTAACGTTCTAGAAGGGCACTCTCTTCTTTTAACCGCCCTTTGGAGAACAGGATTAGCCAGCATTATCTCACTGTCAGTCAAAAACGGCGAGATTATGCACTCCCGATTGGATGGAATCATGCTTAGCATTTGTTCCTTTTTTTTTAAACTTTACTTGAGAGAGAATCATGCCATCAATTTCAGGAAAAGAGAAAATTGACATTGCCTTTTTTGTGTGGTGTGAGTAGGACAGGAGGAGCATAAGAATTCTGTGAGCTTTGAACCGGTGCAGGTTTTAAGTCGTTCTGGCCTTCTGGGCGTCCATTTGTTTTTGGGTTGCAAACTTTGGGTTTTTTCAGTTTGGGCTTTTGAGCAACCTTCTAGCGAGTCCTTATGGGCTTTATTTTGCAAAGTAAAAGGCCTCATCTTCTCAATTTTGGTTTCTCTCTCGGTTTTTATCCTCGATCAGTGCTATGCCTACTAACATAATCTTAATATATACTTCCTTTGTTTCATATTAGAAGACTTTCTAACATATGTCTAGATTCATTAACATCTATATAAATATGGGCAATGCTAGAAAGTCTTATAACTTGAAACGGAAGTAGCATTTTTTTAACTAAAAGAGCTATCGACCATTTGATTCAATCATAATATGCCACATCGGAGTTAGTAAGAGGTTAGTGACGATTTTATTTTACACGTACCCTTTTCCTTTATCCATCACAGTAAAAATTATGTACTTTTTTATATACATTCGGTGAACATGCGTTCACTGTATAAAATGTATCAGAAAAAAAAAACCACTCGCACCACGCAAACTCGATTCCCCGCACCATAAAAATATACATGTACACCAACGTCATCGAATCGACGGACCAGATCAAACAACATCTAGCCGTACAAGCCATCCGACGGCTCTCACGCACGCCACGCCCACGCCTCAGTAGAAGAAGGCCTTGCGGAGCGCGACGGCGACGGCGACGGCGACGGCGTAGAGCAGGATGAAGATGCCGGTGACATTGATGAGCTTGGCCTCGCCGGCGGACGCGGCGGCGGCGCTCTTCTGGACGAGTCCGGTCTCGGCGGCGCAGACGGCGAGCATGAAGATGGCGAGGCCGGCGGCGACGTGGGCGGGGGCGGCGGCGGCGCGCGTGCGCTCGTGGGTGCCCGGGAGCCAGAAGGCGAAGAAGCCGAAGAGCCACTGGAGGCCGAAGAGGGCGACGGCGAGGATGCCGAGCCAGGAGTGGAGGGAGACGAGGTCGGGCGCCACGGCGGCGTCGTGGAACTTGAACGCGGCGTAGACGCCGAAGATGGCGAGGATGAGCGCCACCAGGTGCACCAGCATGTGCACCATCTTCTGCGTCCGGTGATCCATCGGGATCGTCGTGTACGCCAGTATAGCTGCAAACCAAATCAAATTTTGCTTTTTCTAAATTAGTAACGTGAGATCTTAATTTCTTGCTTAACTTCTTTTTTTTATTAACGTGGCAATTTCTACGAGTAGCTCTTTTACCGTTTTAGGATCAATATGTGCGCTTTTAAAGAGCCTCCAATTATCAAATACTCTCCCCGTTTCATGTTATAAGTCCTTTAATTTTTTTCTAATCAAATTTTTATAAGTTTAATGAAGTTTATAGAAAAATATAGGAACATTTTCGATACAAAATGAATATACTATCAAATATAATCAATGTTATATTTTATGGAACAAAATAGATGTCGATGTTGCTAATTTTTTTCTATAAATTTAATCAAACCTAAAAAAGTTTGATTAGGAAAAAAATTAAAACGAATTATAATATAAAATAGAGGGAGTACAAATTGAGATTAGCTTACGATTTCAGACCAGTGAATCATTATTTGGAAGAAAAAACGGGGAGTTTTGAAATTTTGAATGCAAGTGTGAGTTCAACTTTGTTCTTGTTCTTGAAAAATAAAACAGAGAAACCTTTTATGCAAACATGAACAGTCTTGCGGGCAAAATTACTAAGACATTGATCGCTTCGACTGAATTTGGCAGGAAAACGTAGCGATCCCAGGGGTCATTATCGTGGAAATCCGAGGTGACCCTTGCTAAGGACACCCACCCAACAAACTGATTTGCACTGATCAAATGAGCTAGCTAGGCAGGTCGATCGAATGCCTTTTGCAGCCACCAAACCTCTACAGAAGCCCATATCCTACTAAATAAAGTGCAGTGCAGTAGTGCTGATTACTGAACAAATTAACTTTGTTGTAATCTTCTCACTAAAAGCCAGTCCAGTGGCCGATGATGGCCCATGTTGACAACAACTACTACATCGATCCATCTTCAGGGGGCTTTTGGCATTGGTTAATTTAATTTGTTGCAACGTTTTGTCAGAGCAGCGGTTAGTTACTGGACCTTAAGTATTTACTAGACACTAATTCACATCGATTCAGAGTGTGTTAGGTTGGTACTTGGTAGTATTTGTTTTACCAGATCAACAACACATGATCGAACCGTACATTGAACTTTCAAACGACGTACGTATGTACATGATCGATGTGACATGAGCGAAATGATACAAATCCACTTTAAAATTTTGAGTTCAAATCTTCGTAGTAGCGAATTTCAGATTGTGATATTTGAGGGGCTAAATTCTCAATGTAAAAACATATATCCTGAAGCGAAATTCGGATAAAACATGATCGATGTCACATACCTTCTCCGATTAGAAGAATGAACCCCCAGCACATCACGAATGGATGGACCTGCATTGTTGGAGAAACAATAGTGTTGTCAGAAGCGCGAATGAAACGAGCTTTAATTAATCGACAAACGATTTACTATTTGCCAAGGCAATGAAATCAGGGCAGATTAATTAATGTGATGCATGGGTGTGAGATAAAAGATCGAAGAAGTGTTCAAGTAATATGCATATATACGTTGAAGATCTGCTCGGGGTCGTCGGACTGGATGTTGATGCCGCCGCGGAAGTGCAGCAGCCACACCAGCATGAGCACCGCGGTCGTCAGGAACAGCACGTGCGCCGCCGCCGCCACCCGCGCCGCCACCACCGAGTGGTGCCCCCCGCCGCCGATGATCCCTCCCCCGATCGCCATGCCGCTCTCCCTCTCTCTCTCTCGCGCGCACTCGCGCTAGTAGCTTCGTTCGATCACCCGCTTCTTCTTCTTCTTCTTCTTCTTCTTCTTCTTCTTCTTCTGCTGCTGCTGCTGCTGCAAGAACGCGAGGTTTTTAACGCGCGCGAACGCGGCCGCCGCGGGATCGAGCGCGGCGGGGCCGGGAGGGGGCTGGGAGGAATCTGGGGTTACACCGGCGGGGGGTTTTGGGTTTGGTATAATCAGCCGCGCGCGCGTCTCCGGTGTTCAAGCAAAGCATCTCTCTCTCGTTCTCAAACACACATGGTGATCTCCCACCATTTTAAGGTAGCGAACGAAGCACTTACGTGCACATACGCATGCGTGCCGGCTAGCTAGCGTTGCAAGGGAGCAAGTAATCTCCATCACGCGCGGAGAAAAACCATTATATTTCTCCGGGTTTAATTTTTAGAGCTTTGTTACCTTTTTTTTTTTTCAATTCACATACGTGCACACACCACTACATATGCAACACCACGTTCACTCACCCGTAAGTACACCCCCGAACACATGCTCTAAGAGACAAAAACCGGTGATACACATCCCTAATCTTATTAAAGTCCTGTTGAAAGTTCACCTACATACGCAGAATATTTATGGACACCGGAATTTGAATCCTGCACACACGACTTCACCACAACGTTGATGCTTTCCCAGAACTGGTTCACTTTATTACCATTTTAACCATGCTAAATTTTATAATTATCAAATTTTGGTAAGAAAACAAACTAAACACATTCTTGTCAATGTGGTAATTCTATTATTTTTCACTCTTAAAAAGTTTGCTAAGTTTTTGTAACGTTTTGGATAAGATTGAGGTCAAACTTTTACAACTTTGACCATTAATAACTTTAAAAATATTTAGTTTAAAGAAACTAGAACAACACACACATATATATATACAGGACACTCATATGGGGCACCATGGCGCCCGGGCAACATGGTATGAAATACACAAATTCGTTCAAATTTTTCAAAATTTTCAAATTGTGAGTATATACCTAGTTGTAAGAATTCGATTCATACCTATACCTAGCAAGAAAACAACTCAAATTTAACTTTATTTCACAATCCATATATATATATATATATATATATATATATATATATATATGGGGCACCATGGTATAAAATGCACAAATTCACTCAAATTTTTCAAAATTTTTAAATTGTGAGTATATACCTAGTTAGAAGAATTTGATTCATACCTATACCTATCAACAAAGCAACTCAAATTTAACTTTATTTCACAATCCATGATTACATACCTAACTAATTATATGTTTGGATGCTATATACCTAAAATCAAAATCTAACGAAAACAAGTTTAAATTCAGTTCAAACTTATTTTGAACTAGTTAGTAAAGTAGTTAATGTTAATACCTAAACATTTAAAAAATTTCATACTCATTTGAATTGAGTATATACTATATAGAGTGAGACTATTCTACACCCCCCCCTCCGCTTGCCTCGTCCTGCCCTCCACCCACCCGATCCGTCCGGCTCCCTCCCCCCTCCCGATCTCTTTTCTTTTCCCACCTTCCTCTCTCCCCTCGCGATCTCTCTCTCCCCTCTCGCCATCCCTTCCTCTCTCTCCCCTCCCTTCCCGATCTCTCTCTTCTCCCTTCCCGTTTCTTCGTTGTTTTTTCTCTTTTTTTTCTGTTTTATTTCCTCTATCTTTCTTGTGCTAAGAAAAATTAAAAACTAAATTCGCAAAATTAAGACTTGAACTCATGACCTTATGGTTTAAAGCAATTTTTCCTAACCAATTCACACCTATGCTATTTTCTGAGAACAGAAGAAGGTGACTGATTCTTATTAAACATTAAATCATGTTACCGACATCCCCTATCGTTTAATATATTGTTCAAACCAAAACACATGGTAGATTAATTTGAACACCATGTAAAATAAAAATTAATTACGTTGCAATTTCGTAGTAACATCACCACGAAATTACAGTAACACTCTCGGTTACTACAAAACACATAAGCTGTTACTACCACCACGGAATTGTAGTAACACGCTCGGTTACTGCAAAACACATAAGTTGTTACTACCTTTTACCACTATATTACTACAGAATTTTAACTACATAGATGTTGCATCCACTTAGGGGTTTGATCGAGATTGGACATGATGGATTCGGTTTGACTAGTTTTAAGCAAGGTAGGTGGTGCTCCTTGGACATGCAGTCTTATTTTCCTTCACTCCCCTATGTACGTAGGCTTCCCACCGTGCTCCCAATGTTCCCGATCCAAGCATACACACACCTACCCCTCTGTCGCTCCCTACTAGCAAGATGCATCTTGACTGCACCTCCTCCTCCTCCTATAGAAAACCATTCGCTAGTTTATCCTTCATAGAAAACCATTGGTAACTAATTGGTTTTATATATGTTCTTGCAGTAACAATACCAAGTAATTGCAGTAACACATTATATTACTACAAATTGTAAACATTGACACTCCCGAAAAGAAGTATAGTAACAATATACATAATGTGTGGCAACAGAGTAAACTATGTACAATTGTTTGTGCTGTTTATTGTTTATAATAATATTTCCTTGGAATAACTCTCAAGTCATGTATTACCCACGAGTTTGCATATCCATCTGTGTGAGAGTGACCCTTCCCGCTCTAGTCGCACTTATACGTTTTTTCCTCTCATTTCTTTTTGCCCTAGCCCACATCTCTCTACCGATAGTGAAATCTACTAATAAACCAGGAATTGAAGAAAAATATATGGGTTAAAAGCTTACATACTGACCATATACTTGTTACTGTACAAAAGTAGAAGTGTTACTACATGATAGGTGTATGTTACCACGTCCAAGTAGCTCTGTTACTACATGATAGTTGTAGAGTTACTATGTCATTTTTGTATGATGAAAGTTGAATAGGTGGGCCATAGTGAAAGTTTGTAGGTGGCTTTGAGAAAGGTTTGACTGGCGTACAAGTTTTTTTTGAACAATTTTATATATTTGGTAAAACCATGTTACTGCAAGAATACACTCTTTTTACTGCAAATTACACATTCTATTACTTTGAAACTTGTTACTACGCAACATTTTTATGGGACGAGACCAAACCAATCTAGGATAATATGATGAGGTAAACCCAAGGGTTTGACTCATAAGGTTGAGATATGTTTGCTTTGGTGCCCATAATTTGATCGTGATAGCACTACAACAGTAACAGTGTGAATATGTCTACTCTATGTTATTGTACAAACATATCCCTTTGGAATAATTACTCTATACCTCCTCCTTCCTCCAAACTGTTCGAGCTATCCTTGACTCGCGCCTTAGCTCACACGATGTCCCTCCTTGACCACAAGCGAAACCGCACATGCCTTTCCTCGACCATAAAAAGAAAAAAAAAAGGTAATAGCATATGAACCATTACACTAGAGCTAGGCATTGAGATATGTAAGCTATACCTATATCTTAGCTCCATTGCACAAACTTATATACAAATCAACCTGTTTGTGTCCATGTTACTGCATGGTCCTTCTCGTGTTACTGCCAAATATAATGTGTGTTACTACACTAGGTTAACATGTAGTAACGAACTCATACAAAAATCAACATGTTTGTGTCCACGTTACTGCATGGTCCTTTTTGTGTTACTGCCGAACATGGTGTGCGTTACTTCATTAGGTTGACATGTAATAAAAGACTACATTACTACAAGTGAATATATGTCTTACCGCAGAACATGATGTATGTTACTACATGTTGAGCCATTATAATATATTTGAAAAATCGTTATTATTCAACATATGTTTCATTTGGTAAGGACGAAGGAAACTAATTTTCTTGACAAAAGGTTTTCTTATAACGAGGAACATGCATCAAACCTTCCTCGAGAAAACATGTGAAACTAATAATCATCATTGCACCATTGCAGTAATATTATGATGGAATTGCAGTAATAGAGAACATACAATAGTAACAGGCACAAGAAGAGTAAAACATCAAGAAAGCCCACCTTTGGAGAGCGATATCTCCCGCATCATTCATTATTTTTTAAAACCGTTTGCACTAGGATATTAGAAAAAAAATGCTTATTAAAAGTAGATCTGTCATGCATATATTTTGATATTGTTGTCATGTTGTTACTACACGTAAGACACAATGTTACTGCACGGTGGCCGTCGTGTTACTGCATCCTGCGAGACGAGAGCTGAGAAGAGGTAGGTGGTGGGGGAGTTAGTAGGCGGGTTGACTAAGATTTGACCGACCTTTAATTGAGGTGGGAGGTGGGAGGTGGGTTTTGAGCCCTTAGAAGGGAGGGGAGGTGGTATAGAATAACTATTCTATACCCGGGTATAGAATAGTTTATATATATATATATAATGCATTATAATAAAGTAAACATACATATATTTATATTTATTATATATATTATAATAAAAAATAAGGTCAAAGATATATTTTGTAGAACGTACTATTATTCAAAACATCAATTAAATCGAAATCGGAGCGAGTACACCACCAAGATGCCGAAATGTGCCACTTAGGATCAAAGTGGCTACGTCCTACGTGTACAACCTAAACAAGTCATTAATGTCGCGTAAACGCGGTAAACTATGTACAGTGTGCTACATGTTATATACACTCTTTGTATTAAAAAATCAACTTCCGAGGATAAATATGAAAACCAACTTTTAAAAATGGATCATCTTAAAGTTGGTTTTTTTTTAACGGAGAGAGAGTAGGCAGTACTCCCTCTATTCTGTAATATAAGGAATTATTTTCTTTT
This sequence comes from Oryza meridionalis, assembly GCA_000338895.3. Lineage (NCBI taxonomy): Eukaryota > Viridiplantae > Streptophyta > Magnoliopsida > Poales > Poaceae > Oryza > Oryza meridionalis. Next base: position 33,225,930 of record CM002526.2, on the reverse strand, counting down.
GGAAAAGATAAAGAATGAAAAGATAAGACTACAATGCCCCTATTAAATGTATTTTTGGTTGTAGTGAGTACTCCCTCCGTCTAAAAAAGAATCAACCTAGAAAGGTTTCTTTTTAGGTTGATTCTTTTTTGGGACAGAGAGAGTAGGTAGTTGGAGGTTAAAATAGGTAGAAATTTAAGTTATAGTTGATAGATGTGATAAGTAGTATAGCAAAATCCTTTATATTATAGAACTAGTACTCCCTCCGGTTCCATATTAATTGACGTTTTGGACAAGGTTGAGGTCAAACTTTTATAATTTTGACCATCAATAACTTAAAAATATTTAGTTTAAAGAAACTAGAACAATATATATAAGATTTGTCTTTTAAAGCACTATAATAAAAGTAAACATGCATTTATTTATTATATATATTATAGTAGAAAAATAAGATTAAAGATATATCTTATAGACAGTGTCATTGTTCAAAACATCAATTAAAATGAAACTGGAGGGAGTAGGAGAGATAGAATCTCTAAAATCATACTCCGTCTTTTAAATATAAAGGATTTTGGTGGGATATGACATTGGATAGAGGGAGTAAGACGGACCGTGGATAGGATAATTAAAGGCTCGTAAACCGCAGTAAATATGACGAGAGATTAGTTACATGCATGAATGATGCATTACGCCCTGTGCGGCTGTCCGTGCAGGGCAGACAGTACGTACGGTCCATTAACTGAGGGTGATTAATTAGCAGTACCGGCTTTTGTAACAGTGTAACACCCCACATATATGTCTTTTACTGCGATCCCCTGTGCTAAACTGTTTTAAGGAGCCAAGGACTGTTTGTTATAATTCTTAAACTGGCCTGCATATTCGTAAGCTTTGCGAGCCACTTTTCTAAAAAGGAGACGGAAAGATTAATAACCTACTCTATATCTGGTCATTTCGTTGTTGTTGGATAGATTGCTACGTGGTATCTTCAGAAATAAAATCGGAAAGTTTACAGATACCAGTTCAGATTCAGGCCCAAACTAGTTCACAAAAACTAGCTAGGCAGTTAGCACGAACCGCCAAATCTGGGCCAAAAGTATAGGTACCTCCAAATAAACACAATGGGCCGATAGTCCTTCGGTTCCAAAGTAGTACTCCCTCCATTCTAAATTGATCTGTATATTTTTTAGGTACACCAAAACTAATAAAAAACTAATAACTCTCTCATACTATATTTACTCTAGCAACAAACTCGATGCATGCACCATCCCCACTATATTCTAGCCAATAGCAAATCAAGATATTAAATGTAGGTTATAAATACTTGTGTGCATCGATACATGCATCAGTGTCTATTTACTCAAATGCACAAATAACGAATAGACTTAATGGATGAACACAAATATGATGATCATTTAGGAATAACCTAAAAAAATAACTATATGAAGATCATTTTGGCTAAGGATATAGTGGTGGGTGGTGATTTTACTCCCTGACTGAATTGGGTAAGGAATTTTACTCCCAAGGTTCCCCTTTAGTGGTGGGTGGTGATTTTAATATTCTGAGAAAGGAAAGTGAAAAAAACAAGATAGGTGGATATACAAAATGGACTTTCATTTTCAACTCCATCATTGATCAGGCAAATCTTAGAGAAGTTTAGATGAGTGGGAGATAGTTCACTTGGTGTAATTTTCAAGACTCTCCCACTCTAGAGAAACTATTTAGAGTTTTCATTAAGGAAAAAGTACGAATTACCCCCCCTCCCCGAATTATCGCGGTCGACCGAATTACCCCCTTAACCATAAAACTGGACATTCTTCACCCCCAACTATATAAACCGGACGAATTACCCCCCTCGACCCAATCCGCGGTAGTTTTGGTCTACGTGGCGTACGCGTGGCAGTCCAGTCAGCATTCTATTTATATAAAAAGTGATGGGGTCCACCTGTCATAGTCTCTCATCTCTCTCTCCTCTCTCTCTGTCTCTCTCACTCATCCTCTCTCTCGCACGCGGGTCAAGCGGCAGCGGCGGCGCACACGGAGGGCGGCGGCACGGGACGGCGCGGGATGGGCGGTGGGCAGGGGGCGCGCGGGTCAAGCGGCAGCGGCGGCGCGCACGACGGGCGGCGGCACGGGACGGCGCGGACGGCGAAGAGCTAGGCTGGGGAGGGCGGGGGTGGAGGCAGCTGGCGGACGGTGGGCGGGGGTGGAGGCCGAGGCTGGCTGCGGGCGGCGGATCAGCAGACGTCAACAAATATCATGGCAATTCATTTGGCAATCAACGAGGCAACTATAGGAACATGGTGCTGTTGCTGGCTGATGGCCTGCTGCTCATCACCTCCACTTTCAGATGCAGTGCAGATCAAACAAATGATTGATTGGTGAATTGATCGTGTCAATTCGTCACTTCGTCAGGCATTAGCGTCAAGCCCTCCATCAGGGCAGGTTGCAGTTGCACTCACGCGGTCGCGCCGCGGCGACCGACGGCAACGCGCGCGGTGCGGATGTGGCAGCAGACCGCCAACAGGTGGAATGGAGCGGCTGGAGCGCTGGTGGGGAATGGCCAGACGGGATGACTTGTGGCCGGTGCTAAGCGTGGAGACGTCACGACGCGAGGAACTGAGGTCGGCGGCGGGCGAGGAGCGCATCCCAGTGAGCACCCATCCACCATCTCGCGCCGCCGCCTCCTCATCATCTCGCGCCGCCGCATCCTGGTGAACACTCTCCTCATCTCGCGCCGCCGCCTCCTCGTCTCGCGATGACGACGCCTGACAACTCCAGCTCTCTCCCGGAGTTCGGTGCTCCCGCCTCCGTTTCCCGCGCCGGCGCCGATCGACCGCCCGCCTCCGTTCGTCGAGCTCTGCGTTCCGCCCCAACTCGGCCTCCACGGCATGCAGCCGCCGCTCGGGCGAGGAGCCGAGGTCCTCCACCGCCGACATCACCGGCCGCAGGTGCCGGCGCCACGCCTGCTCCAGCCCACCACTGCCGCCCACCTCCCCACCCGTGCGCACTGCCCCGTGAGAGAGAAGAGAGAGGAGAGAGAGAGGAAGATGGGAGATGAGTATGACATGTGGGACCCACTTTTTTAATAAATAAAATGCTGACTGGATTGCCATGCGTACGCCACGTAGGACAAAACCGCTCCAGATTGGGTCGAGGGGGGGTAATTTGTCCGGTATTGAAAATTCAGGGTGATTAATGTCTGGTTTTCGGGTTTAGGGGGGTAATTCGGTCGACCGCGATAGTTTAGGGGGGTAATTCGTACTTTTTCCTTTCATTAACAATGAATGGGAAGACATTTATCCCCTTACCACTGTTAGGACTTTGGTTAGGGCCATGTCTGATCACAATCCCATGTTAATGGAAACAGGACAGAATATAGCTCCTTAGAGTATATTTAGGTTTGAGCAAATTTGGTTTCTGAGGGAGGATCTTACTTCAGTAGTGGAAGAGATTTGGAACTCTGATTATAGGGGGAACAGTATAGAAAGATGGCAAAAGAAGTTGAAGTTTTTAAGAAGGAAACTGAAAGGCTGGAACAAAAACTGGGAAGGAGAATACAGAAGGAGGAAAAAAGAAATCATGGATAAGATTGAAGAGATTGATATCCTAGCTGAAACTGTTGGAGTGGATACCAACATTATGAACAATAGAAGAGCCCTTGATGCCCAACTCAGACATGTGGTTAGAGAGGAGAAGATTAAATGGTTTCAAAGGTGCAAAGAAAAGGAGGTCTTGGAAGGTGACTAATACCAAATACTATCACACTAAGGCAAATGGAAGGAAAAGGAAGAGCTTGATCCATTCACTTGTGCAAGATGATGGTGTGATTTCTGGCCAACAAAATTTACTATCCTATATTACCAGCTTTTATAAAGAATTATTTGGTCAATCTAAAGAAAACAATATCTCTTTAAACATGGAGGGGGTGAGAAAGGTTGAGGAGGAAGACAAAGTGGAATTAACCAAGCCTTTCAGTTTAGAGTAGGTGAATAAAGTCGTTTTTGAATTAAGAAAAAACAGAGCCCTAGGGCCAGATGGTTTCCCTGGTGAATTTTACATGAGATTCTGGAATATTGTCAAAAATGATCTCTTGGAAATGATAAACGACTTTCATAAAGGTTTACTGAATGTCGAGAGATTGAATTATGGCATTGTTACTCTTGTCCCTAAAACAAAAGATGCTGCACAAATACAAAAATTCAGGCCTATCTACTTACTCAATGTGAGTTTCAAGATCATCACCAAGGTGTTGATGAATAGATTGGACAGGATTATGATGTATATTATTTCCAAGAATCAAACAGCCTTTCTCAAGAGTAGGTTTATCATGGAAGGGATTGTCATTCTGCACGAACTTCTGAACTCTCTACATTCAAAAAAAACAGAGTGGCATCCTTTTTAAGGTTGATTTTGAGAAGGCATATGACAAAGTTGATTGGGTGTTTGTATATCGAATGTTGAAATCAAAAGGCTTTCCAGACTTATGGTGTGATTGGGTTATGAAAGTGGTGAGAGGGGGCAAGGTCGCTATTAAAGTGAATGATGAGATTGACCCCTATTTCAACACTCACAAAGGCCTGAGACAGGGGGATCCTCTTTCACCCTTGCTGTTTAATCTAGCAGCAGAAGCACTCACCTTGTTGGTGCGAAGGGCTGAGAGCAGTTCCCTTTTGGAGGGTTTGTCAGTTAGTGAGAACAATAAGGTGACAATTTTGCAGTATGCTGATGACACGATATTTATGATCAAAGACAATGTGGAGCAAGCTAGAAACCTGAAATTCATTCTGTGCCTTTTTGAACAATTATCACGGTTAAAGATCAATTTTAACAAAAGTGAAGTGTATTGTATTGGTGAGGCTGTGGAAAGAGAAAATGTTTACAGTGAAATTTTTACCTGTAAGGTGGGTTCTTTTCCCATGAAATACCTGGGGTTGCCTATTCACAAAAAGAGGTTACTAAACAAAGACTGGAAGTCTGCTGAAAATAAGATGGAACATAAGATGGGGGGTTGGCAAGGCAAACTCCAGTCCATTGGGGGAAGGCTGATCCTTATCAATGCTAGTCTTAGCAATGTACCTTTATACATGCTGTCTTTTTATAAAATCCCTCAGGGAGTCAAAGAGAGAATGGATTTCTTTAGAAGGAGATTTTTCTGGCAGGAAGACCAAGGTATAAGAAAGTACCACTTGGTCCAATGGCCTGTAATTAGTTCTCCTAGGGATAAGGGGGTTGGGTGTTCTGGATTTAGAAAATATGAATACTGCTCTGCTAGGAAAATGGATATGGAATTTGGAGAACCAAGAAGGTTGGTGGCAAGAATATACTTAGGGATAAGTATCTGAGAAAAAAAAACTCTCTCTGAGGTTAAGAATAAAGTGGGGGATTCTCACTTTTGGCAAGGTTTATTGGAGATTAAAAACATCTTTTACAAATTCTGTACTAAGAAACTGGGAGATGGCAAATGAACTTTATTCTGGGAGGACAATTGGATTGGAGGCAGGCCTCTGAATGAGCAATTCTCAGACTTGTACAGTATCACTAACACAAAGCACATCACAGTTGTAGGATCAAGAAGGCCGACTAGAGGGGGGGTGAATAGGCGGTTTTAAAACTTAATGGCACTTAAACAAAACTAACCTAAGTTGTTAGGCAAGGTGAGGTGCAAGGTTAACTAAGCAACTAAGTTAAGTTTTGCAAACCTAGATGATATGGGCTCAAATATGTCTCTATGAATGTAAATTGCACAAATGTAAATGCAACAAATAAATAAGACAAGAGACAAGGAATTTTTCACCGAGATTCGGAAACTCGCCGGTTTCCTAATCCCCGTTGAGGCGAGCCCAACTCCACCGCTCAACCACGAAGCCACCGCACGCCCCCTTCGTCAAGGGGTGGGCAAGGTGGGAGCCGGCCCACGGAGAGGACTACCCAAGCCTCGATCACTAGGGTAGTTCTTCCTTCACTCCGAAGGTGGTGAACTCCAAACCACTCACAAACGGCGTCGGGCCTCCTCCACAATCTCCTCGGAGAGGTCACCGGGCAACACCTCCACAAGCCGACTAGGAGGCGGCAACTTCCAAGAGTAACAAGTCTAGGATGCTTGCCGAGGATGATCAAGTGCCACACTAGCTATAACAATGAAGCAATGCACTTGGATTGGCTTAACTCACTCTCTAACACCTCACTAGATAAACTAAGTGCACAAGGGTGTGAGAGCTCTTGCAAGGGTTCAAAATAATGCAATGGAGTGCCAAAACCTTGCCCTTGCTGCTGGGAAGTGGGTATATATACCCCCAACCACCAAAACTAGCCGTTGGAGTCGAAATCCCCAACTCTGTGCTCTGCCGGTCAGACCGCCATAGAGTGGCCGGTCAGACCGAACTACTTTGTAACGGCTAGAAAACTAGTCGTTACAGGGCAATCATTGAGCCCACTCAACCTGGCCGGTCTGACCGCAGTGTAGTAGCCGGTCAGATCGTCCACGGCTCGGTCAGACCGCCATCGGCTCGGTCTGACCGGTTGTGGCTCTGGTGGCTCTGTATCGCCACCAAAAACCAGACAAGCGCAACAGACCAGTGGGGCCGGTCAGACCGGCCTTATCACACCGGTCAGACCGGCTAACAGGCCCGGTCAAACCGGCCTAAGGCTCACGGTCAGACCGCATGTCACTTTTCAGCTTAATCGACCGTTAGTAAAACGACGATATCTCTTGACTCGGGTCTCGGAATTTGGCGTTCTTGGACACTATGGAAAGCTTATTCAAAGGGTCATCCAACCCATTAAAAAACCATCCAAGAAACACAACTTAAGTCAAGGATAAAGGGCTCACACTCCAAAGGATATCCACCGGACATACCCACAAGATGTCACTCACTCGTATTGGACATGCCCACTTCTCTCTTGGTTTAGGACTTGAGAAAACTCATCACACTTGGCTAGACAAGCCCACCAAATGCACCTATATGCATATGAACTAATATGGCACAAGATCATCCACAAGCTCGATTTATAGACCCCTCTTGATAGTACGACGTCTATCTAGCAAATCCGGTCTACACCAAACACCAAGACCGGGAAAAGACTAAGAAAATATTCTTAGTACCTTTGCCTTGCGCCATCCATCTTGGGGTCAAGCTTGAGTCGAGATCAACACTTGTGACCATTTGAATCAACCATGTTTATACCAAGGTATGTACCATCATTTGTCAAGACTTTCTTCTTATCAGAAGCTTGATTTCATTCTTGTCGACACGGCAATGCCCTTGGCTTGGTGACCATCAACCCATGGTGTCATCCATTAGCCTCATCACAATTAGACCTATTCCTTTGCACATCTCAAAGAAGAACATTAGTACCAACAAATCGGTTGTCATCCTCCACTTGGTGACCAACCGGTTGCATATGAAAGATATGAATATGTTTGTTGAGTATTCATTAACATTGCAAGTGTCATATACTCGTATGCAAGCTCAAATGCAAAGATCCAATATAAATAATAGGTGAACAACGTGGATCTAAAACATGCACAATAAATGTATAGGATTTGCTCCCCCTAAATATATGCATACAAATAAATATACAAGAGAGGCAAGTGTATGCATAAGTTATGAAGAACCAATGGGGTTTATCCTATACACATGGAGAAGGCATGTAGCAATGATAAAGATAAACCAAAAAACACATACCTTCATGATCTCCATATTCTCGATGTAAATGAGACTAAATAAGATAAGACTCAAGTAAACATTAGTCTCGCACTTATATAACAATAATATGGAAATCATATATATGAACCTATCAAAAAGTAGGAGATAAGAAGTGATACATATCGCTTTATCTCCATGAATTTCATCCTTGTTATGATTAAGGTCCATCACCAAAGAATGCATATCTACCACATCTCATTATCGGGAAATAACCTTGTTGAAAACTTATGTAAAAGAGAGGTTAATTCCATAAACATCGGTTTATCATCTATCACCAAAGCAACAATTACACAAATTGTTTAATCCAAGATCTTTCAATCTTTTCTCTCTTTTGTGATAGATAATAATCCGATATAAACAATATAGAGAGATGAGATGAAAGATGATTTCAAATCAAGATAGAAATCTTATAATAAACAAAATATAGAATAACCTCCCCCTCAAGATGTGCATACATATGGATATAAAGGAACACATATGCACATAATCAATCAAGATCAATGAGGAAGCTCACACTATATTTTGGATCCACAAGAGAGACCAAGTTAGAATATGTGAAGTTTAATACATACATCTAATCATTTTTACTTTCATATCCAAATGAGACTAGTCAAACAAAAGCTCATAAAAATGTTAGTCTCATATAACTAGATTTGTCATTAATCACCAAAACCAAATTAAGTCACTTGAACTTACAACAGTGGATAAGGTTCTGCAGGGGGGTTGGGATAAAGTCACTTTCAGAAGAACTTTACATGGGATTAGGCTTGAGGACTGGAATAGAATAAAGCAGCAATGTGCCGCTATACATCTGCAGAATGGCCACAGTGATAAGCTCTGGTGGAATTTGACAAAAAACGGCTCTTATACAGTCAAGTCGATGTACAGAGCTCTCAAACTGCAACAGTTTTCATGTCCTTTGAAAAAGATTTGGTGCATCAAAGCTCCCCTGAAGATTAGGGTGTTCCTCTGGTTATTTCTAAAACAAAATTCTGACTAAGGATAATCTTTACAAGCGGGGTTGGCGAAAGGGAGATAAAATCTGTCAGTTTTGCTGTAGGGAAGAGTCCATACAACATTTGTTTTTTGAATGTCCCTTAGCAAAATTGATCTGGAATGTGGTCATTTGTGCCCTAAATCTAAAACCCTTCTCAAATAAAACCCAACCTTTTGGGCCTTGGTTATCTGACTTTGATAAGAACACAAAAAATTTGATGATGGTGGGGATTACTGCTGTTATCTGGGCCATTTGGAAGTCCAGAAACAGAGCTTGTTTTGATTATGTTCTTCCTAAAGATCCCATAGAGGTTATTTTCTTGGTTTGTAATTTGATTGAATCATGGACTGTTTTGCAGAGATCGGAGGCAAATCGAAAAAAGCTGGAGCTGGGGGTCCGGGTGGTAAGGCAAGTTGCAAGTGATGTTTACAACTCAAGATATGGCTGGCGTCCCCACGTTAGAAGATTGGAATGAATGAAGGATGCTGATGTGTGGAAAGCTGGTGCTTTGTGACCGTTTTGAAGCTTCTGGGCTGCTTAATAGATCCCCTTCTAGCTTTGTGTTTCTTCTCGAGTTTCTGTTAGATCAGCCAGGAACTAGCAATTTCCCTCAACCAGTTGTTTTGCTGGTCTTTTTGTGGGAACCCTCTTTCTGGGCTTTCTGTTTCTTTTTAGAATTTGTAAGACAATTATGCCGTTCCGTTAATGGAAAGGGGGGCCTTGTGCCCTAGTTCTAAAAAAAAATGAAGATCATTTTGGAACGGAGGGAGTACTAGGACATTATTACTACAACGAATTTTATTTCGTGACGCAGAAAGTATTTCATTCGTTTAACTCCATTCATTCACAAAAGGTAGACATATTACACATTTAAGTTTTTTCAAATAAGTTGTTCATATTTATAGTCTTTATGCATTTAAAACTTAAATGAAAAGATAAATTAAATATTTGATGAGAATCCAAGGAGTCATATAAATACTCATTGGTTGCATGCTTACATTTACTCTTGATTTTGTAATATCAAAATAATTTAATTTTATTTTTGGAGATACTAGCTAGTATAATGAATTTGGATAATGGCTTATCCAGATTCATTGTAATATTAATTAATGTTCTAACATATTCAGCGTTTGCTTATTTTGGAATGTGCTATAGTAGCACGGTGATAACACAGACGACTAAACGAGAGCATTTTGCCCAAGGAAAAGGAAAAAAATTCTTTCGTGGAGTACAAATCAAAAGGAAAAATCCAGTGAAGCTGGCTACCATGCAGCCGGAGCTGCACCGGCTTCGCAGTTCGCGCACATGTCAGAAGCATATCGAGACAATTTTTCATTTGTTTTGACGCAGCACACAAGCCACCACACATCGAGTAAAAAACAAAGGCGCGTGGCTATGCATCCAGGATGCTTGCTGCTGCATGCTCAGGTAGCCCTGATTGATCGGTTCGTTTCGTTGTTAATTTCATTTTACGTGAAAAAGGAATGGAAGAAACAAAGCCAGCACTGTGGATAAGCTAAGCTACAAGTGCACTGCATCCATCTCAACACACAGCTGCCACAGCTGGTACTACTACAACTCTACACAAGCCATCACGCGCAAAGCTGGATACAGGGAATCCAAAAAAGAGAAACTGTTCTCTTCTCATCCAGTAGTACCACACGAGCTGTTCATCACAGCAAAAACAATAAAGGCTGCGAAAACACTGAAACGCCTGCACCTCTGCAGCCTTTTGCCTCAACAATCGCATGTAGGAGTTAAAAAAAAATGACAAACTCTAGCAATCATTTGATCGCTAGGATTATTTTTGAACGAAATAGTATTTGGTAACGATGAATTAATTAGATTTAATAAATTTATCTTATAATTTTAAGGTGGAATCTATAATTTGTTTTGTTATTAGTATACGTTTAATACTTTAAATGTGAATCCGTATATCCGATGTGACATACTAAAAATTTTCGTTCGCGAACTAAACATACCCATATCTATCTATTATCTATCAATTTATTATATACTAAAAGTCCATTAACTTCCTACGAACGCTCTCATGCCGCCACATGGTACTTCTACAAACACTTCTAAGCCACCACGTGGTAATCTAATAAACCAGTAGACCCGCTATTTCAGATTTTTAGTTATTTGATTTACACTTATTTGGTGGACCCAACATTATATGGAATTAGATATATTTTTGGAAAAGAAATCCATATCCCGCTTGGCCATGCCGTGCGTACGGGAGATCAGATATGTACGCTCTCCCCTCTATCCCTTTAATTCTCTCCTATTTCTATGCTATATGATAACTTCTATTTCCATGCTATATTAGTCAGATGTAAATCACTATTTATCATAATAGTTTTCAAAAAAAACTTAATCAGCCGGTGTCCACCCTTTTCTCCTATATTGATTAAGTAAAAAACAAAAAACCTAAAAAAATTATAACATATAAATCAAGCTGCTAATTTAAATTATCACGACTAAATTTATGGTGTGAGAAAAAAAAATCTACTTCGTAGGTATTCTTGAAAATAAAATACGTTGTGTTGGCTCATGTTCTAAAATTTTACCGGACGCTCAAATAATCATAAAAATGTAAATGAAAAATAGAGAAGAAAATACTCCTGCTACTATGGAATCATGATACTATATGATTTATAAGGAAAACTATAAGAAAACTAAATTCATGTATTTATATTTTAAAAATATATATTACGAATACATATCTTGACGTCAAATCTTAACCATCATAAAATTCTAAAAACATGGTAATGGTGATTATATTATTGTATAGAAGTCAACAGATACAGATAACTAAATTATATCTACGACGCCATAAGAAATAAAAGAACCTAACTATGAGTGATCGATGTTCCTTAAAAAATACTCATTTTATTTTGAATTGATAATAATTTTATTAAATCTGTTATGAAAACTATTTTTCATGTATACAGATTTTTTTACTGTGAAACGGAAGTATAAAAGATAAATATAAAGCTCTTAGTAGGGTTCAATCTGGTCAGGTTATACGCGAATAAATTAAAGGTCAAGCATATATATGTTCCACTAATCTCTAATGTGTCACTTTCATGTAGAAATACATATCCACCAATCGTCGAGTTACAAATGGTAGCGAAGCATCCGTCCATCACATCGGCTACTATGAGTGTGCGTAACATCATATCATAAAGATAAAGTGACATTATATTGTAGATTATATTATCTTATATCACTTTATAAATATACGTAGTTGAATACAAACATTATTTAATTTAAAGCTAACGCAAAAACATACATGTCCACGATAATGAGAAAGAGATTCTATAAGAATTTAAACAATAGAAAAACTCAAGAGCATTGATCCTAACAGTAAACAAAAAATATCAACGGCTAATCTATAGGATATATAGAATTGTAAACCATTTTAAGGCCCATTAAACGTCCTATAGAACCATCCTACATCATCTATTAAAGCTTCTAAGAAATAAGAAAATAAACTTCAAAAATTCTCTATAAAAGGCAAAACATTCAACGCTTAATCCTCCATTAATTTCATGGTTCCTTTTATCTTGGCCATTGGATGATTTCAATCGCTTTACATATGTATACGCATATGATAGCTAGGCCACCATATTGAAGAAAAAAAATAATCAAAGCATGTTATCTTATAGAAAATCAAATCACTTAAGGTGTCAAGTGGGGTTATAGTGATTGTTGCAAGGTGTACGGTGTTATAGCAAGAATTATTAGCATCAAGTCATACGAGATTGCCAACCATCCAATCACAACACTAAAAGAACCCAGTAGGAGTTACAAAGAGCCACAACAACAAGCCAACAAGGAAAGGCCATGATAATTAAATTGTAATGATAAAACGTTCTTTCAACTGCCATATATGTGCATTATTATTTATATCACATCATTTAAAATTAACATGCACAAAATGATAGCATAGTAAATCTTTGCAGTAAAGAGGCTACATATGAAATCATTCAATTAATCCCCTTAACCTTGGAATAATAATACCAAACAAGAACTCAAGTGGGTAACAAACAATTTTGATATTGAATTTTAATCCCTGGAAAGAGAGAAACAAAGAGAAGGGGGTTCAAGCATTTAGTGAATATTATCCATTTTATAAGATGAGTGTTTTATTTAAAAATATGAGACGGTTCAGCAAACTACTTATTCCGAAGTATTAACATACTATTTAAGAGTAGAGCAGGTAGGACATTCTATCAAAATCATTTTATTTGAGGTTTTTATAATAGAACTATCTAATGATGAACTTGATGAAACTTTTCTACAGTACTATTTGATGAAAACATATTTAAATGACTTTTTTCATGTCATGTTTGGAGATCAAAGACTAACAAAAAAACTTTAATGAGGCACTACATATTTATTACCACGCTATAAATTTATAGTACAATATTACATAGCATCATTGGAGTAGGGAAACTAGAACAAAGCCATGTCATACCCTAACTCCAAAATCTATATTACCCTAAATTTTATGTGGATCATGTATACATATGCATACATAGTACTTCACTTAGACATTCATTCTCACTTAGTGTAAAATGGTTAACACACTATTATCATATTTAAAGTGCCAAAACTGATTTATAAGCTGACCTAATTATCCATGTAAACTTTTAAACTTTTATGGTGGTACCAAACCACCACTTAATTATAATAACTTTTTGCATAGATGAGTCTCTATTACACCGTTTTATAGGCTACAAACACGCTAGGGAATCATGGATCGTAGGTCGCTTGAAGAATGGATATGTACCATAGGAACTTCTAAATTTCATATTTAGAAGTCATATTTGTGGATGTCCAATTTGATATCACTATAAATCATGAGAAAATTAAATGCTCATGAGTCATTAAGAAAAAAAATACAGATATCAAAAAGAATAATTAGTTCGGTATTATCAAAGATCTCAGCTGTAGTTAAAGTTTATACGTGCAAAGGTGTGAAACTCTTAACCATCAGAAATTTGAATGACTAACAACTTGTGGGTGACTGCTATATATATAAATATGAACTTTTTATGGAAACTTTATATATGTATAAAAAAATAGTCATCATAAAAAGATTTTAATACTTAGAGAAAAAGAGAAGCCCGCGCAATCGCGCGGGCTACCTTTCTAGTTACTTCACAAAACTAAAAAAAAAGTACTAATATACTTTCATTTTGTCAAATCTTGATGTTATTGTTTTTCACTTTATCTACTTAAAATATATTTAGCTTTTTACTTTTATAAATCCTGATGCAATGAATATTCAAAACTAAACTTATTTTAGAACAAATCAGATGGCTAAAAATAATTTTATTCGGGAATGGAGAGAGTACTCGCGATCACAGGGACGGTCACACGGATTCGAGCCGCCGAGAATCTGAATCCCTCGCGATCCGTCCATTCAATTCTCGGACGCGGCACCACTCCGGGTCACTGACTCGTGGGGCCCACCCCCATCGCCTCCCTCGGACGGATGGGAGAGCCGTCTTGGATTCCCCTTCGCCTCCTCTCTCCTCCTCCCCTAATCCCCGCCGCGCGGGCGCGGGAGACACCTGTGACGCTGCCGCGTGGGCCCACACGGACGGGGCCCCACCTGCCAGCTCCGCTCCAGCGCGAAATCGCCCCCGGCCTTTTCACTCCCGGAGAAAATACCCGGGTTGCCCCTCCTATCCAGCGCCATCCCCACGTGGGCCCCACGTGTCGGTGACCGCGCGGGCCGGCTGAACGGGTCCGGACCGCACCGGCCGGTAGGGGTAGAACGGTCATTTCGTGCGCGGGGAGGGAGGGGAAAAAACCCTAAAACCCGTGGGTCCCACGCATGTGCCCATGTGCCCGGTGCGGTGTGCTCTCGTCTCTCTCCTCGCTTAAATCCTCGCCACCCCAACACTTACTCCTGTTTCTCTCTCTAGTTCTCCCTCTCTTTCTCTCTCCTTGTTTCTCTCTCTAGAGCGGCGCAAATGTGGCGGCGGCGGAGGGGAGGTGGTGGTGGCGGAGGAGGGGGTGTGGCGGTGGCGGTGGCGCTGGCGGTGATGCTGGTGGTGGGGGCGGCGGCGGGGGACACGGCGGCGTCGGACGCGGCGGCGATGCGGGCGGTGGCGAGGGCTCTGGGCGCGGACAAGGCGCTGGGGTGGAGCACCGGCGACCCCTGCTCGTCGCCCAGGGCGTGGGCCGGCGTGACGTGCGACTCGGCGGGGAGGGTCACCGCCGTGCAGGTCGGGAACCGCAGCCTGACGGGGAGGCTGGCGCCCGAGGTCCGCAACCTCACCGCGCTCGCCCGCCTCGAGCTCTTCGACAACTCGATCTCCGGCGAGCTCCCGTCGCTCGCGGGGCTCTCGTCGCTGCAGTACCTGCTCGTCCACAACAACGGCTTCACCCGCATCCCGCCGGACTTCTTCAAGGGGCTCACCGCGCTCGCCGCCGTCTCGCTCGACAACAACCCGTTCGACCCGTGGCCGCTCCCCGCCGACCTCGCCGACTGCACGTCGCTCACCAACTTCTCCGCCAACACCGCCAACGTCACCGGCGCGCTCCCGGACTTCTTCGGGACCGCGCTGCCGTCGCTGCAGCGGCTCAGCCTGGCGTTCAACAAGATGTCCGGGCCTGTGCCGGCGTCTCTGGCCACCGCGCCGCTGCAGGCGCTCTGGCTCAACAACCAGATTGGGGAGAACCAGTTCAACGGGTCGATTAGCTTCATCTCCAACATGACTTCGCTCCAAGAGCTTTGGCTTCACTCCAATGACTTCACTGGCCCCTTGCCTGACTTCTCGGGGCTTGCAAGTCTCTCCGATTTGGAGCTCCGTGACAACCAGCTCACCGGTCCGGTGCCGGACAGTCTTCTGAAGCTCGGATCTCTGACCAAGGTGACCCTGACGAACAATTTGCTGCAGGGGCCGACGCCCAAATTTGCCGATAAGGTGAAAGCAGATGTGGTGCCGACTACGGAGCGGTTCTGCTTGAGCACCCCTGGACAACCTTGTGATCCCCGTGTAAGCCTGCTGCTGGAGGTGGCGGCTGGGTTCCAGTACCCGGCGAAGCTCGCAGATAATTGGAAAGGGAATGATCCGTGTGATGGTTACATTGGTGTTGGATGCGATGCAGGGAACATTACAGTGCTGAATTTTGCCAGGATGGGGTTCAGTGGGAGCATCTCCCCAGCTATCGGGAAGATTACAACACTTCAGAAGCTAATTCTTGCAGACAACAATATTACTGGCACGGTGCCTAAGGAGGTTGCTGCTTTGCCTGCTCTGACGGAGGTTGATCTGTCGAATAACAATCTTTATGGGAAACTCCCTACCTTTGCAGCGAAGAATGTGCTGGTGAAAGCTAATGGCAACCCGAACATTGGCAAGGATGCTCCTGCACCGTCTGGATCAGGTGGTAGTGGCGGCAGCAATGCGCCAGATGGTGGGAATGGCGGTGATGGAAGCAATGGGAGTCCCTCTTCGTCTTCTGCTGGAATCATTGCTGGCTCAGTGGTTGGTGCTATTGCTGGAGTAGGCCTTCTTGCTGCATTAGGTTTCTATTGCTATAAAAGAAAACAGAAGCCTTTTGGAAGGGTTCAAAGTCCACACGCTATGGTCGTTCATCCTCGGCACTCAGGGTCAGATCCTGATATGGTTAAAATCACAGTTGCTGGTGGCAATGTCAATGGCGGTGCAGCTGCAAGTGAGACATACAGTCAAGCGAGCAGTGGTCCAAGGGATATTCATGTTGTTGAAACTGGAAATATGGTAATTTCAATTCAAGTCCTCCGCAATGTGACCAACAACTTCAGTGATGAGAATGTCCTTGGCCGTGGTGGCTTTGGCACTGTGTACAAGGGTGAGCTTCATGATGGCACAAAAATTGCTGTGAAGCGAATGGAGGCTGGTGTGATGGGTAACAAGGGGCTAAATGAGTTTAAATCAGAGATTGCTGTGCTGACCAAGGTTCGCCATCGGAACCTGGTGTCACTGCTTGGCTACTGTCTCGATGGCAATGAGAGGATTCTAGTGTATGAGTACATGCCACAGGGGACACTGAGTCAACACCTGTTTGAGTGGAAAGAACACAATCTGCGGCCGTTGGAATGGAAGAAGAGACTTAGCATTGCGCTTGATGTTGCAAGGGGTGTTGAGTATCTTCACAGCCTTGCACAGCAGACCTTCATCCACAGAGACTTGAAACCATCAAACATACTTCTCGGTGATGACATGAAGGCAAAGGTGGCAGACTTTGGATTGGTCCGGCTTGCACCGGCTGATGGGAAGTGCGTGTCAGTAGAGACAAGGCTTGCTGGCACTTTTGGATACCTTGCTCCGGAATATGCAGGTGATCATCCTTTTCTTTTTGCTTCAGTATTCAGATGTTTTGTGTTCAGTATAACAAACAAGCGCAATATATTAGAACTGAGGGATGTCTAAAGTAGCAACACCGACCAAATGCCAAAACTAGAGGCTTAGTGCTCAAGTTTGAAATGATCATTTAACTCTCATTTAGTTATGAGCTTACTCATTCTATAGATGTGGTAGTTGCTTATTAATAAAATTTGATCTCATCTATAGGAGATGTGGTAGTTGTTATTAATAAAATTTGATGATTCCGAAGGAAAAGTTGTAGGGCAGTATGTGATATCTGAAAACTAACGAAATGTATTTACTCAATCATATATGAAGTCTTGGGTAATCATTTCTGTGATAAACTAGGATGAGTTCAGTGTCCTGAGTAGGTTCATGTAATCAGAATTTGATATTTCACTTGAATTATTATTTTTAGCCTATGGTTGAGCTAACCGTTCTGATTACATGAAGCACAAATGTTAATGTAAGAAATGCTGATTTCTAATTATGTACACAAGCATTGACAAACATTTTTATAAGAGGTTTCTTTTGCATGCTATACCAGCTCTTCGATGATTTGAGCAACTATGCAATTTTTAAAATCATTATTTCTTATGCCCGGGACTGTCACTTCTGGTATTTGTATATCACTTGCACTAACCCTACAAGTTATGTTCTATTTGCAGTTACTGGACGAGTAACAACAAAAGCAGATGTCTTCAGCTTTGGTGTCATCTTGATGGAGCTGATCACTGGACGCAAGGCGCTTGATGAGACTCAGCCTGAAGACAGCATGCACCTGGTAACATGGTTCCGAAGAATGCAACTTAGCAAAGACACATTCCAGAAAGCAATTGACCCAACAATTGACCTCACCGAGGAGACACTTGCAAGCGTTAGCACTGTCGCTGAGCTTGCTGGTCACTGCTGTGCTAGGGAACCACACCAGAGGCCCGATATGGGTCATGCTGTCAATGTGCTCTCTACTCTTTCGGATGTTTGGAAACCGTCTGATCCAGATTCAGATGACAGCTATGGTATCGATCTAGACATGACACTGCCGCAAGCATTGAAGAAATGGCAGGCCTTTGAGGATAGCAGCCATTTTGATGGCGCGACGTCTTCATTCCTTGCTAGCTTGGATAATACTCAGACAAGCATACCGACGAGGCCTCCAGGATTTGCAGAATCATTCACCTCTGCTGATGGAAGATAGGGTAGCTTGTGCGAAATCTCAAGCTTGACGGAAGCAGAACATCCAAGTGATCCTTTTTGTTCATTCCTTTAGTCTCCTCACTCCCCTGCTTTTTAATGTTTCTTGGTTTGGCTATGTGCTGCCTTGTAGCTGTCCTTTGATCATGTATCTTGTGATCTTGACTCAAGAATTGCCTGGAAGTTTGCAAATTTGCTAACTGTTCTGTTCTGCCATATTTCTGAGCTTAAAACAGGAGCGGTGAAGGGCTGCTGAGCTGTATCAACACTACTCCCTGCTCCTTAACATCATCTCAGTTGTAGTCATTGTTGCTACTGTATTCTTTTAGTTCTATGATGATCATGATTGTACCAGAACCATCTCAATTATTGGAGACCGTGGTCAGGGCGTCAGGCCGTCTCCTAACTGTCAAAATTATTGAACCGATAGATACCTTAGTCATGTGATTGCTAACCAGGTTGGAAGAAGTAGTTATAAAACTAATCCGTTTGGTACCTGGAGCCTGAAGAGGCATCGGGTGCGGCTCCAATCTTCAAAGCTGCAGCTGCTCCAACATGCTAACCCTGATTGCACTGTTGTACCTAAGATCATGTGACACACAGCTTCAGTTTGGTGCCTGCCAAAAAAAAAAAAAAGCTTCAGGTTTCAGGCAGCTGTGCGACGCATCGACAGCACAGCGTACTATGCTCCCATGTTAGAGAAACCTAACTGCAATAGGAGCTGGGACAACGGACAGTGACGCTGATGCTTTGCTGAATTAATGCGTCATCAGGTAGCCTTAAAACCGAAATAAGACAATAATAGACACAAGAGGCGACTGTGACGCTGGTTTCTGGACGGTGATTGAGACCTGGAATGCGATCCAGTTTTCTCTGATCGCGACCCACAGGTGCGCGTGTTCATCTGCATGGCACTGTTGTTTGAATGCAGATTTTTCCATACATCATATCTGGCGATTTCCCGGTTCTTGTGGACACTCGTTTTGCCTGGTTGGATGGACGGACAATGGACAAAAACACTGCGTATGTATCTTCTTCCAGCTCCTCACTTCCAAGCCATGTCACTCTCAGCTCCAGGGTGTCACAGTGTGGCAGTTAGCAGCTCAAATTGGAGGATTTCCAGGGAAAATGGGGCCAGTAGACGCTGTAGCCTGTAGGCATAATTGGGGGATACTACTTCATGACCTGCTTTATGAGCTGCCATTGGTCTGCCGGCTCAAAAACAGGAGAAGGCAAGGCTGTTTTTATTTTGTGTGTGTGTGTGATCACGACTACTCCATTTGAGCATCTGTGGCTGGATGAGGGGGTGAGTAGGATTTGGACAGCGTCCTTGATTTGTGGGAAAGTTTTCTGGTTTGGTTGGCAGTTGGAGTTGGCGTTGGACGCGCCGGTCCGGGGGACCATGCGCTTTCCCGCGTTGGTGTTGCAAAGAAAAGTCGATTTTCTGTGAGTGGTCGTTGGCTTGCTATTTGGGACTCCTGCGATGCGAGGCCGACGACCTCCGGATATATGGGCATATGGCTAGTTGCTAGTTGGAGGAGCAGCTGAAAGATTTAGGGCTTATTTGGTTCACAGAATTTCCAAATCACAGGAATAGTAAAAACGTAGGAATAGTGTAGGAATGCATGTGCAAAACAAAGGATTGTAACATAGGAATTTTTCATACACTGAGCTAAACAAAAGAAGATAGAGTAGATGTTTTCATTCTTATGGAATTAGTACATTTTGGAGGATTTTTAGGGGATTGGCATAGTGTTCCTATGAAAAAATTTTCTTTGAATCCTACAAACTGAATGCATGAATAGTGCTTATTCCAAAGGATTTGAGATTTCCTTTAGGAATCTTTCAAAACGAATAAAGCCTTAGTTACCAGGGATGAAAATGGTATGGATGTTAGCAACAATGTCGGCTACCAGTTTTCTATATTTTGTGTATTGAAAATTGTCTGGAACTGAGGAGGAACTGATCTACTGAGCAATGTATGCCCAGATCACCCGAGTTTAAGTTCTCAACGAGGCGAATTTGACTGCATGTTTTCTCCTAGGTTGGCTGAGTTTTAAATATATTGTTTGGAACGAAAATATAAACGGTAGTGTCTTGGTTGGTTGGACATAAGTCATATGTAATGTTTGGTTGGATTTTTGGCTTCGATTTAAAATAACGGAATTGCTAACCTCCATTCAACAAATAAACAAAGCCCTCATCTTGCAGATTTTAGTCCATCCACTCCGAAGATTCGTACGCGTGATCTTGTCCAACTCTGTTGATCGGTGATGACCCAACGAGTTAGAGCATATCCAAGAGAGTGGCTATTTTTTACTCCAAATATCCTATTTGAAAACTTGACAAAAATTTAGAGAGCCAAATCTACGTTTTACTCCAACAGCATCTCCATTTACACTCTCCAATTTAATAGTAGGTCCCATATGTCAATCTCCGTGTTGTTCTTCACCCACCTCTCCTTCTCCCCTCTTCTTTGCAGCGCGGCATGGGGATGGAGGCGGCGCCGGCGGGAGAGGCGCGGGCGACGAAGGCCGGTGGGAGCGGCGGCTATGGCGACGTCGAATCCATGCGCGCAAGGCGACGGTGATGGCGGATCCACTCCTCACCAGCCCTGTATTCCTCGATAGCCATCCGCCGTCGAGCCTCCTTCCTTTGCTACTCCCTCCCTCACCGTTGCGCCGCCGCCTCCGCTCCGCTCGCTGCACCGGTCAGCCACAGCGGTTGACCCGGCAGCGGCGGCGAAGGCGGAGGATGCAAGCGAGCGGCCGCGGAGGCGCTTGACCCGGCGGTGACGACTAGCAGGGGTGGAGGATGCGAGCGAGCCAGCGACGGCGGATAACGATGAGGCAGCGTACGGCGGCGGCCTCGGCAATGGTCGACGGCGCGGTGGACAAGGGGCAGCGTCGGCAGAGGGGTGGCGTTGGCGTCATCAATCTG
This sequence comes from Oryza meridionalis, assembly GCA_000338895.3. Taxonomy (NCBI): domain Eukaryota; kingdom Viridiplantae; phylum Streptophyta; class Magnoliopsida; order Poales; family Poaceae; genus Oryza; species Oryza meridionalis. Next base: position 33,204,742 of record CM002526.2, on the reverse strand, counting down.
GGAGGAGGGGGAGCGCTCGCAGATGGAGGAGAACACGGGACGGGGGAGGGGGGGAGGGAGAGGGGAAAAGCCGTGGGGCCCATGTTTGGCAAGGCAATTTTGGCTGGCCAAAGTTGGCCAGTGCGAGGAGGAGTTTGGCTAGCCGGATGGCTTGCCCATCCAGTTGGCTAGTCTGTTGGAGTATGTTTTGGTTCAAAATTATCAAATTGTAACTTGGAGAGGGAGATAGAGAGGCTGTTGGAGATGCTCTTAGCGTTGATGAGGGGATCGTCGAGGTGGGGGCCACCGGCTTGAGGAGTACTCCCTCCATCCCATAAAAAACCAACCTAGTACCGGATATGACACATCCTAGTACTAGTACTAGAATATGTCACATTCGGTTCTAGATTCGTATTTTATAGGACGAATGGTATAGACCAAGCGGAGCGTGCCCCGAGGCCGAGTGCCTTCCTTGGGTATAGTGGCATCAAAGGAAGCGCAGGGAAATCAACCTTGCATACGAGTAAGGAAGGAGGAGGGGGTAGTTGCACAAATTTCAAAGCAAATAGAATAGTCCAAAATTCACATAATGTGATATACTCCATCCGTTTCTAAATACTGGAAAACTTTTTAGCATATTTTTGATCATTCGTCCTATCAAAAACTTTTGTGAAATATGTAAAACTATATGTATATAGAAAAATATATTTAACAATGAATCAAATGATAGGAAAAGAATTAATAATTGCTTAATTTTTTTAGTAAGACAAACGGTCAAACATGTTTAAAAAAATCAACGACGTTAAATATTTAGAAACGGAGGGAGTAACATTTTTTGTCACATGATATATAGACAATCACAATAATATACTACTTCCATTTGAGTTGCACAAATCTTAAAGCAAATACAATATATAGCACAAAATTCACACGACGTGATACTGTATAAGCCTTTTTTTTCACATATTGCATAGACAATCGCTTAAAATAATATACTAATTCCATTCCAAAGCAAATGGAATTAATCTAAGAAGTGTTCACAGGCAACACACGTTGCCACGCGAACACACGCTCCACAGACCATATCGAGCAGCCGCGCGCGCGAGCTCCGAAACGATTATGCGTCATGATGGTACAGGCACCACACGTTGCTTCTACGAGGGGGAGGACGTTACGTTACGACAGCCAGCGCCCAGCTGGGGCGCTTGGACGTACGCCCGCGGCCCGCCCGCCCGCCACCCCCCTGCTGCATTGCGTGAAGAGACACGCGAGTGTACGGTGCGCGGCAGCGGGCCACGGCGGCGTGCGCACGAAAGAGCGCGCTCGATGGCGACCCCGACCTCCCCCCACCCCCACCCCCCTCCCCCGCGCGCGCTGGGCGTTCGTTCGTACGCATCATCATACATGGGCGGCCACGACACGAGAGACGCGCCCCCCGTGACCCGTGGTGACTGCGCGCGCGCGAGCGGCGAGCCGCGAGATCGATCCAATCCAATCCATCCACCGAGCCGCGCGCCGTGCGTTGCGCGCGCCTCGGGCTCGGGAGACGGGAGGAGGCGCGGGTCGCGTCTGCTTCGCGTCTCTCGCTCCCGCGTAGGAGTGTAAACGGTACGGAAACGGATGGAAACCATTTTTATCGTTTTCGTTTTCATATTTTTTTCCGGAATCGGAATCGGAATCGGAAACCCCGGATACGAAAACAGAATCGAATATTATCGAAATCGAAAACGGAGCGAAAACAAACCGGCGCAAATACGGTAACGAAAATTTATCGGAATAAAAAACCCCTCAAACTGATAAATCCAATTGAATAAATTATCTATATTTAAAAGAGTAATGTTGTTGATAAATCAAATGTAGCACAAAAAATATATATTATTATGTAATTTTAGATTTGCATAACAAATATTTTTTAAAAAATTAACAGCAAAACACCATGGTATTATTTAGTACTTAAAAAAAGAATCAAGGGTATTTCAGTCATAAATTTCTGGTAATTCCGAGGAAATTTCCAGAAATTCCAATAAAATTTCCGGAAAGTTTCCGACCGATTCCGAGTTCCGACGGAAACTGCCCTTATCATTTCCGATTCTGTTTCCGAGAAAATATTTCTGAATTCGTTTCCGTTTCCGAAAAATTCCGAAAAAATTCCGACCGACAGATTCCGTTTTCAAAAATAGATTCAGAATCCGGAAAGTTTCCATATCGTTTTCACCCCTACTCCCGCGGCGTGCGTGTGGTGTGGTGCGGTGGAGCGTGAGGACGGAAAGGGACCAAGCAAACCGATCAGCGTCCAGGCCTGGTCGGAGTCGCGACTCTCGTCCGCCGTCCGAACGCTAGCTGTTTGCTCGCTGTCACACAGCCGGGCAAAAACATCGCGTGCCGCTGCCACGGTGTCGCCTTGCTCCTTTCCACATGATATATACTAAAAGTATGGCAACTATTTCCACTTTGTATTATGTTGAAATCTGCTCATGGTTGGATGCAAAGGTTTGACTCGATCTGATCCATGTACTGATTTCTACCGCGGGGATTAGTAGCCATAGTAATTAAGAACTGTGTAGGATTATGTCGATAAGGGCTGGACCGAACCGGTTTGTGCTTGGCTAATTGGCTTGGCGATAATTGCGCCGGCCGGAAAAGTGGGTTATCTTGCTAGCTAAAGTAGGAGTACTCCAGCTCGCATTGCATGCGTGACCACTGCGTAGAATGGATGCCCATAGCTGGTCCGGGACTAGCTAGAAGAGAGGCCTCGATCCAGTAGGGCCCCTATGCCTCCAAGTGGATCGAAATATGGTATGGAATGTTCCTCACCTTCTTGGGACTAGTTGACCTGCTAGCTGTTTCTAATTCTAGGTACGTTCTTATCCATTGATGATTTTTCAGGGAAGTAATTAACTTGTCTTACGAAATTAAGGATGGCCGATGGAGCTAGCTACTAGTATAGCACATGATGTTTGTTGTTCAGGGTTTGCGTGGTAATTTGTTTTCTTGTACCTTAGACATGATGAACACATACGTCATAACGTCCCTCTGTTTCGTCAGTATCACTATAAGCCGTAATACTTATTAGCGTAAAAGAACAATATACATGGTGAAAAATAAACCACAATAAACAAGTTCTTAAAATAGTTTTAAAATTTAAATTTTAGCTACGGAGCATAAGCTAAGAGTAATCTCCTCCTAACAGCTCGATAAATGGAACAGGAAGGTCCAGGTTTCAGTGGACGCCATGGGGATAACTTCAGGGCTTCAGGCCCAATGCTACGTACGTTCGCCAGGGAAATTCTTCACATCCAAACAATGTTGCCATGGCACTGGCACCACTCTGCATCTGAAAAGGAAAAAGTTCATTGGAGGTCCCTCATCTTGTCGTCGAGTTTCAAAATAGTCTCAAAACCGGAATCCCAAATATATCGCATCCCTAATCCTTCAAAACCATGTCACATTGAATCCTAAGACAAAATTGAGAGCGGTTTTCGCTGCCGTAGCGACTGATCAGCGTGGGACCCATATGTCATAAGAAAATCATCACCGCCCCTCTCTTCCCTCCGCTCCCGACGCGGCGCCCGTGTCCGCGCCCACCTCCACGGTGCTCGCCTCCGCCTCCGTCTCTGCGCCCGCCGCCACGGCGTCTACCTCCAACTCTGTGCGGGCATGCCTACTACCGGGAAGCTCGCCTCCCCCTTTGTGTGGGCGCGCCCATTGCCGCGTCGCTAGTCCCCGTCTCTGAGTCCATCACTGTGACACCCGCCTCCGTCTCTACATCCACCACCCCGATGTGCGCTTCCGCCTCTGCGCCCACCACCGCGGTGGTAGAGCGGTCCAGACGCGGTGCCGCGGCGATCGATCGACTTTCCTCCGGTGATGTTGCCTAGGTAATAGATGCTGGGGGCAGCGACCACCACGGCGATGATGTCGGGGCGAGGGATGCCGAGGCCAGAGAGGAAGGCGAGGACGGCGTCAGGATTCGAGAGGGGACCTAAGGTGGGAGAGCTTCTCCAAAATCTTGGCTGCTTGGGCTCAAGTAAGGCCGTAGGTGATGACGAGGTACTCCTCGAAAATGAAGGGTTTGGAGGAGACAAGCACGGTGGCGTAGGGGAGGCGGCAAAGAGAGAAGGACCTAGAAATTTCCACCAAGGAAGGATGCGCCGTTGGAGGTGAATCATGGCGACGGCGATGTAAGGATAGTGATCAAGTGAAATTGCTGGCCGCCGCGGTCGTTGGCAGTATGGAGGCCAGGAGAGGCACCGGCCGTGTAGCCACGTGTCAGACGGCCTCCATGTAGCCGGTGCCTCTCATGTTCAGCCGCTGCTCGTCACCGGCTACATGGAGGCCAGGAGAGACATGTAAAAAGAGGGGGAGAGAGGTAGAATAAGATATAGCCACTGACACGTGGGTCCCATGCTGACTCAGCCGTCATGTCAGCCAAAACTGCTCTCAATACTGTCCTGGGACTTAATGTGGTCCGGTTTTAAAAGATTAGGATTGCATTATATCTGGTATTCTGGTTCAAGAATAATTTCGAAACTCGGCGTCAAGATGAGGGACTTTATGTGAACTTTTTCCCATCAGAAAAAGTTACGTGTAAATGGGCTGGGCTCATGAGATAACTGGGCCTAATCCTCTTAGTCAGGACGGTTATGTTGTCTAGGAATTCCTCCTGTCCACGGGCTGGGTTCTATGCATCGAAGCGATGTCGATGCAGCGTGTCGGCCCTGAACGTTTTCAGCGGCAGCCCAGGTTTCACCGTGCTAGGCGGTTGAGCCGTTTTCCCTCTTGTCGGAATAAGTTCACTTTGTGATCCTCAAAAGTGATCGAAATCTAATATATGACTCTAAATTATAAAACCGGATATCTGGACCTCTAAACTTTTAAAACCGGTGCAATTTGACTTCTTGATGGTTTTGGAGGGCGGTTTCGCTGACGTGGCGGTATTGACCGGGTCTCCTTTACACGTGACATTGACGTGGCGTTTAGGTGGCATTTAGAATTAAAAAATATGTGTGGGACCCATTTGTCATTGACACAGAAAACAAATTATGGGACCCATGTGTCCCTTGTCTCTCTCCCCTCCCTCTAGTTCCTTCTCCCTCCTCGCCGCTCCCTCTTTCTCTCTCCCGCGGCAGGCAGCGAGGGCCGGAGCGGCAGCGGGCGGAGATGGCGGCGAGCGGCGGAGACGTGGGAGTGGCGGCGGCAGGCATTGGATCGGCGACGGCGGCCTCGGGAACTGCATCCTTGCTGCCGCGTCGGCCTTCCTCTACGCTGTGCTCACCGCCCGTGTCCTCCTCGTCGACCCGAGCAACAAGATGGACGAGCTCTTCAACGAGCCATTCCCCGGCACGGCGTGGCTGCTCCCGCGCGACTTCCTGCTGGTGTTGATGCGAAAAACACACACTGGCCTGGAAGGTCTGTTTAACTTCAGTGCATGTCCAAAATCTTGCTTTTAGGTTCATGAGCGTGCCAGTTGATTTGATCCTGCAATCAACAAGAATAAAGACAAGAAAAACCGCGGTTAAATCTATAAACGATAGCCGATCGGCTAGTCGCCGATGACATATCATTTATCTTCAAGTCGATGTCATATTGAAATCGATCGGCAATCATAAGTAAATAAGATAAGACTAAATCTACTCGATCGGCTGTAGATATTAACGACATATAATCTCTTCGTCGATGTATATTTAAACTAAGTGATTGGGATAGATCGGTCGCCATGCCGAGACGGTATAAATCACTTAAGTAGAAATATACAATAACATAAGTATTATAAACATTTATAGTATAGCCGATCAGATAGATCTAGCATGTATCGGCTAATACTCCGATACCACTCTATACCAGGATACTAAAATAAGCAGAATATATCAAACAAGAAGCCTAATATACCTTAATGCAGTAAGATCTTAATATAAAGGGCAGATTTAGCATATCAATCAAGCATATGAAATATAAAGTAGCTAAATCAGGTAGGATCGGCTGAAACCCCGATGCTATCTCCCTGATGATCATAAAATAAGCTGGATATCATAATTATAGATATTACTTAATAGATCGAACTCAACCGATGCAGCATTAGGTATAAAGATAAGTATAAGATCTAGGCAAGATGATGAAAATTTCTAAGAGATGGTAGATACACAATATAATCTAAACTAATAACAAGATATAACTCTACCGATTGCTTCCTAACAGTAAGAATCAGCCGATGATAAGTTATATAGAGCAACTAACAAAGGTTACAAAGTGTATATGATAACAAGACGAATTACATAAACAAGATTAGAGTGTCATAAAGATAGAAGCACTAATCCTGAGAACACAGGCCACCATGACAAGTTTATCTTTAGTTGAAGATCGAATCGATGCAGCTCAACCTAAAAGCAAGAACTCGTCGAAATAGAACGAAAGTAAAAAGGATGGCGATGCGTCAAAAGTGTATTGAACTGATGTTAACTGATTACATGGATTCGGATCATATTTATACCCGAGATACAAAATATATCCTTGCCGGACACGACTCTTATCTCTAACAAACTCCAAGATACCATAAGTCTTTGCGGCAGACTTTTGCCCAAACATATCTCTAAGGAAATTACATAATATCCTGATTAATAGATACAATTGTCTTATTCAGAGCTTTATCTCTATCGTGGCAATCCTTGTGAAGCACGTCAATCGATTTTAGAAACAGCCCCGAAGCCATCTTCGTTAGAATCGGCTATAACAACTCCATCGGCTGTATCGGCTGTCCTCTGTCCGATTCATCTTAACCGATGCAGACTCCAACCGATGCCACCGCAGCCAATGCATACTCTGTTCTTCAAATTCAGCCTGAGATGTGCCCGTCAAACCACTCGATGGCGGCGACTAGATGTGTTACATATTCAGGAAACTTGACAAAAATAGCTAAAGATCTACAATATCTCAAATATTCTTAACTCATACTCATGTGAATCTAGTTCTCACAAAGTGCACTAGATTCACACTTTCATCTTAAGCATGAATATACATAGCAAGATACATTTAAAGCAAATAAAATTTAGATTACAACTACTAAATAGATACATGGGCCGACCGGCCAAATATAACTATATTAGAGAACAACGAAATCTTAACTACCCAATCCTCAAGCACACCGACTAGAGGTTTACCCCATTAAGTTCAAATCGTAAAAGAAGCTGACGAAACCCGCATCACTCAAATCTAACTAAGCCTATTCCTGCAAAACAAAATTAGACAACATATGACAAGACTCAGTATATTAATCAAATTAATATACTGGCAAGAAGCACTATCAAACCTACATACATGAAAACCTACATACATGAAAGCTCTAATTCAACGGAAGGCTATTTGTGGTCTCAATTTTCTTTCAGCGTAAAGCAGTTCACAATCCATTTGCAACATAATTTAAACAAATCATTTAAGCAATATGTAAAGCATAATAATCATGGCATAATATCAACATAAATAGATACAAGTTTTAGTTCACAATCCATTTGCAACATAATTTAAGCAAATCATTTAAGCAATATGTAAAGCATAATAATCATGGCATGATATCAATATAAATAGATAGACATCATTCCCTTACAACACAAGGGTAAATAAGGCAATCATATAACATATACCAATCTCAACATCATCTCAAAACATTTAGTTTCAAAAGCATTTAGAAATCACACGATTATACCCATAGCACATCATCATGTCGCTCATGACCGTGAGCACGGCTAAACGATTAGTTTAAAGAACTCTGTAGAGTTTGTACAACTTTACCCATATGATATGAACACTCTAGTTTGTTTTGTGCTCGCGACGCACCACCACACTCTACACGTTGAGTGCGGTCTAGAGGTCATAACGAAGCCTTTGCACTACTTAGAATCTAGCCTTGCACCAGCGCGATACGTGTTCCTCCATCCTAAGCATATTTGGAGATATGTCTAGAACCGTTAAGTGGCGGGCCCACGCTTTAAATTTAACGTCGTGGTGGCGGACACGATGGGAACCCACCACGTGGCACAATACCGTTGTATTGGACAGACTTAGTCACCTAAACTACCACGTCGAGGTAAATAGGAAGTTCCTCTAAATCATCGACTAATCCCTTAGGATTATCGACTAACTCATACACACCGGCCTACCAGAATGGCTAGTCCTAAATAGATTAATCAGCTTAGGCCATCCCATACTAACACATGTGGATGTACGGTAAACATAATGGGTGGTATGATGTTCGGTCCTTAATCGACTCAGGCGAACACTCCCCCTATCGGTATACAACTACTACCATATGTATACCACTTGCCGCCCAAGTATAAAATCACATTTTATCTCATTTTATTTCACAAATAATCAGAGAATTACCCTTGAACATAATATTTAAAAAGAGTTCCAAATAGTATATCAAGTGACTCATTGCCATGTTTTATTTATCACTAAGCAAGGCTAAGCATTTGCACTTTATAAAAGCATAGTATAGTCATATGAGCACAATCAAAGTACTCTAATTAATCCTAAGGTTCAAAACAGCAAGGAAGTGATTTTCAAAAGGGGAGTTATGCATCTTTTTAAGGGACATCTATAATTTATAGTTTGGAAGTACCGATAGTTATAAATACGCATGCAAATTTACAATCAAAACATTTAGCCCGAAAATATGGGATTCAATGTGTTCAAAGGAAGGACAACACTTGCCTTGGTTGATATAAGACCTTCTTGAGATCAGCTATAAGACCAATCACCTCACCGATAACGAATTCACCATCTAAAAGAAATAACGGTAACGATAAATGCCAAAATATGTAAAAATCTAAAATGCTCTGAAATGCATGATTTTACTGGTGTGGTTAGGTGCTGGTCTAAGATGAATTTAGGTGAAAGAATTTATATTTTATCACTTTGCATTAGAGAGTTATAAATTTTCAAGGTTTAATACTAGCACTAGATTAATTAAGCTCTAATAGCCCTTAGGTGCATTTTAGGTCCATGATTTATGAATTGTTGGCTTGCTGAAGTGAAGGGGATGTTCTCAGGTGTTCAACAAAATTGGTTTCACAATTTTTAGAATTGGGATGATTTTACTATGAATTTTACAAGCTAAGTGATTTATTATAGTAGTTGCTAACTATTTCAAATTTTAGACAAGTTTTGGGTACTGTAAGTGTCATATTTTATTTGATAAAAACTAAGTTAATGATTCTTAGAATCTAGCAAACCTGAGATCACTTCATTTAGACTTGTATTAAATTTTATATGATTCTAGAAGTTTCTATACCGTTCTTTAATATTAACTCATTATTCAAATTTTAGTGATGTTTCTAGATATGGTTTCTTCTACAGATTTATCTACAGAACAAATGCACATGATTTTATCAAACTAAAAATTTTTTTAGTTTGCCTCATTTGGAGTTAAAATGAATTGCTTATGGATTTTATAGTTTCTAGTTTACACTATACTAGTTATTTTACTAATTAAATAATTGGTGATGATTTTAATACAGAAAGTATCAAGTTTTAGTTCATTTAAATCAAGAGTATGGTTTTGTGAGCACACTGAAACTTTTTTCACTCCAAAATGAGTTAAAATGAAGTTTATATGAATTTTCTAAGTTGGAGATTGCTCTATGTTGATTATTTATTATGTGAATTATTAGAGCTATTTCTTCTACTGTAAGTGCCAATTTTTATGTTTCTAAATTAAAGTTCATAAGTTGGTGAGTTCGCAGATATTTTATTCATCTCAAAATGAGCTAAAATGGATTTTACATGTATTTTACAAGTTTGATCATTTTTCTGTTGAACACATATTGGTTTGAGTATTTTTCTTATTATTTTCCAGATTTTAAAAGGATTGGGTCCACAGGTCAGTGAGAGAACTTTTGCAGAAAAGTCTCTGGAAATTCTAGGAATAAGTCCCGTAGTCCTTAGCACATGTTTAAATGAAATTTTATTAAGAGGGCTCAATGTTTTAGGTATTTATTATTAGATCCAGGTCCCACATGTCATTCTAAGTATTTTTACAGGATAAACCGTACAAGATTTTAAACTCATACTAATCAAATCCTTAGCATCTAATGAAGTGGGGCCCTTATGTCAGTGGGACAGTGGCAAGGAGAGGCAGAGCAGCGGCTGGCGCGGCAACCCGGCGAACTTGTCGCCGTCGCCGGCGGCGATTGGTGCTAGATCTCGCGAGGCGGTCAAAAGATAAAGTGTATAGTGGGAGATGATGAAGCTAAGGATGGTGCTCTCACGGGCTGCGGTGGTCGGTGTCAGAGATGGCGGCAGCGCGAGCGGCGGTGAGCTTCGGCATGCATGTGCATGTCGAGCTCCGGCTTGTTTCGGTGTGAATGAGTGTATGCATGTGCTTCTACGGAGTGCCTGGGTGCTCACTTGAGGTCGTGTGTGCGCCGGCGGAGCTTGAACGACGACGGAAAGCCGAGGAACTCTCCGGCGGCGATGGATGGCGTCGGCTCGCTCCGGTCTTCGGGCTGCCAAGGAAAGGAGGGAGACAACTCAAAACCTATCTGAGGATGCCACACGTGCGAATAATTGCGCCGAAGCTCACCCGAGAGCGAGGAATCGAAGGAATAAGCCGGCAGCCGGAGATGAGGAAGGCGAGCTCGATCTTTAAGACGGCAGTGCATAGGCTTCGATCTTCTTGAGCGTCTTTCTCCCTGGACCTAGGCGACGTCGCTGGCGCAGTGGCTCGGCCAGAGATCCACCGGATGGATGGGAACGGCGATGCGACGCAAGGCGGCGCTCTGGACGCCGGGAGCGACGACGAGCTCGACGCAGGGTGTTCGACCTGTGCCATATTGAAACACAAGAACATGGATAGATCAGGCATAGGAAGATGATCGCAATCCAATCCTTGAGATGCGGCGAAGCCCACCAGAGAAGACATGCAATGGATCAAACACTGGCCACTGAGAAAGATGGGGTTTTCTAGGTTTCTCCGAGAGAGTTCTTAGTGTTTTGCTTAGAGAGGTGGCATGGTGAGAGCTAGGTGTCCATATGTGGTGTTGACACTATTTTGGAGAGAGGATTGAGTTTAGGGCTGAGATTCAGCTTGTACTTCAGCTAATCTAGTATGAGTGGCTGTCTAGTGGCCCCATATAGTGATTTCCTAGGAGAAGATGTGAGGTATGGTGAGGTTTTGGGTGAAAATTGTTTTTTAATTCTCCCTCTCTCTTTCTTTGTCTTTGACTAAAAGAAGGATAGATCAAAGGAGTATTTTAACTAAGCTGATGTGTAAATGATAAGTGGGTCCATGTAGATACATTCTAGGTCCATGTGAGAGGTAGAGTATAAGTTTAGGTAGGAATTGATTTTCATCTTATCCTCTTACTTTTGAATTAACAAAAGATTAATTTGATGAGAGGTGATGAAAAGGGGTGTTGCTGTGGTGAGGGTGACACATGGGTCCCACCATGGCTAGGTCCCATTTGTAAGAGAGATGTAGAAGAAGAGGCCTAAAAGCTCTAAATTTTCTAAGTGTTGAATTTATTCTAACATGTAGTTTTAATCCCTCTCTTTTCTACCATTTAATTTAGAATTTTGGGATACAAGATTGCTGTAAGGTAGATAAGGATTTGATGGTTCAATGTGCCAAGTTCTAAGATTTAATTACTTTTTGAGTTACCATGGTAATTTAGTAAAGAAGCCTAAGTTACTATGTTGGCTGTAGTCTAAATATTGTTTAAGCAATTTGTGGCTCTCATTTTCTGTGGTTACATTTCGAATTTAATTAATCAATTATAGCAGGTGGTAGAGTACACTATAGTTAATATTTTGATCAAGTGGTTTAGCTAGATAAATGATGGTTAAATTTTGATGAAGGTGCAAAGTAGGCTAAATGATATGTCGTTTTTCAGATTTCTAGATGAGTTGTTAGAATTGAGTTGTTAGAATTATTTGAGATACCATTTGATGTGATAAATTAAAACTAAAATTACTACAAACTCAGGATGTTATGTAATATTTATGAGAATTTTGGTGTAATTTATTGTTGCATTATTTTCTTTTAGGAGTTTCCTTTAGACATGACATGCATATGAAACCTATTATGAGATGCACCAAGAATATCCAAAAACAAACCTAAAATAATAAAATACACATACAACCAAGTATATTTATTTCCATTTAGGTTTTGCTTATTTTAAATCTTATGTTTTCATTTGTTTTTCTTTTAGTTCAAATATTTTGCTTAGTGAAATGCAAAACCAAAAGAATTAAATTCCTATTTTATGGTTAAACCAACTTATTTGAATTGAGATTTGTTAACTCAAGATTTTATAAAATCTAATTTTAGATTAGCTCTAATCTTGTTTCAGCAAAACTTTGTGTTTTATCTTATTTACAGGATTTTAACTCTAAGCTCAACTATTATGCTCTCAAATGTCTTACTTTCAAAAAGTTTTAAATTTTGCTGGTATGTTACACACTCCTGCGTCTCCGCCGCTCGCCGCTCCACGCCCGCGCCTCCGCCGTTCGCCGCCGTCTCCGCGCGCCGCCGATCCGACCCTCGCCGCCCGCCATAGGAGAGAGAGAGGGAGCGGTGAGGAGGGAGAAGGAACTGGAAGGAGGGAGAGAGAGAGAAGGGACACATGGGTCCCACAATTTATTTTCTGTGTCAATGACAAATAGGTCCCACACTTATTTTTTAATTCTAAATGCCACCTAAACGTCACATCAATGCCACGTGTAAAGGAGACCCGGTCAATACCGTCACGTCAGCGAAATCGTCCTCCAAAACCGTCAGTCAAATTATACCGGTTTTAAAAATTTGGGGATCGAGATATCCGGTTTTGTGGTTTAAAGGTTATGGATTAGATTTCGATCACTTTTAAGAATCATCAAGTGAACTTATTCCCCCTCTTGTTCCCTTTGCCGGCCCAGCCAGCAAGGCCAGCGGCCCATCAAGCTAGGACAAGTGGGTTCGCGAGCGTTCGCTTGTCGCGAACGGGCTCCGAGCCTCCGACATTTCTCGCTTCTCGGCTGCATATGCATGCACGTGATTAGCATCTAGCAGCAATTAGCATTGCTTGTTTCAGCGGCCAGCAGGACAAAATTGCTCTTCGCGTTCTGGCCCAACATACTCTAACAAACACAAACCAGAGAGTGCTCTTGCATGCATGCGTGATTACAGTTTAAGGGTGTAAAAATTGGATATTCCGCTTGATTACTAGTAAATATTAAAAAAACATTATATTGAAATACATATAGAGAGAAAATATAATTATCTAGTATTTGGTATCAAAATTTTAATTATTCTCACATATTTTTTCTTAAATTATTAACACTTCTCTTTTCAAATAAAACCCTACTTAAAGTATTTATGTATGAATATAAATTGGTATTCAGAAAATTTATGCATAAATAAAAAATTCTATTGATAAACTTTATACATAACACATATCCATTCATAAAGTTTATGCATAATAAAAAAAATTTCATTCATAGACTTTATACATAAAATATTTCCATTCATAAATTTTATACATAAATAAAAATTTACATTCATAAACTTTGCACATAAAAAATTTTCATTCATAAACTTTATACAAAATTTAAAAATTTCCATTCATAAACTTTGTACATAAAAAAATTATATTTATAAAGTTTCATAATACTACCAACTTTGTACAAGAATAAGAAATTTAAACCCTAAAATTATAAAAGGTTATCTTGACAATTTATGTACTCCCTCGGTAAAAAAATCAATTCTAACTACGAATCTGAACACACATGTGTCCAGATTTATAGTTAGAATTGTTTTTTTTATAGAAGAGAGGATGTAGTTGAAAAAAATTTGGGAATAAAATTTGCAATCTACTACTGTTTGATGTAATTGACGATATAAAAAAATAAATATACATCCTATCAATTTGGGATTAATATTTAAAGTTTCATAAATAAATGAGCTAATCAAGGGCACTGCCGCTAATGACACATGGTCACATGCACAGGAAAATCGCTACTACTTCGTTAGTGACATGGGCTAATCAAGGGCACTGCCACTAATCAGGCATGCACAGGGGAGTTGGAACTGGACGTGTTCGTGGCTCGAAAGCAATAAGCCCGGCCCAGTGAAAAAAAAAAAAGGCCTCCGCCCACACAAAAACGGAAAGGGAACGGATCAGAAAAGGAAAGAAATCTGTCCCGCGACACGTTCGCCGTATCGAAAATCAACGAACGTTCGCTAACTAGCTATTTCGGTCGCGATGTCGTACGAGCCGTGCCCGTGCCACCCTGGTCGCGCTGGCTGACCCGCACGACGTTGCCGCGCGCACTGCCCGCCTCGCCGACCGGCCACCAATGCCAGGCTAGTGCGCCGCGCGCCTCCCGTGCGCCCCGCGCATCGTCCAGGCGGATCGGAACCCCTGCACTGCGACCAGCAGCACCGCGCCTCCGCTTGCGCCGCGAATCCCGTCCGGCTCGGTCCTGCACCGCACCAGCGCCCAACCTCATGCCACGCACCAGCGCCCAACCTCGCGCGGTCCGCAACGCTATATAAATCTCCAGCCCAGCTGCCTTCCTCTCCCTCTCCGTCTTGCCTCCCTCGTCCCGCAGAAACCTCTCGCGCGAAGGAGATGGCCGATACTACCTTGCGGCCATCCGGTGAGGCGGCGAAGAAGATCGCTGACGCGCTGAGGAAAACGCGTGGGTGAGTTGCTGCTTAATCTCTCGCTTTCTCGCCTTCTCGATCGGTTTCTTCGCTTTCTCGACTTCTCTCGCCGCGGCGCTGTGTGTTCGTTCGTTCTTCTTCCAATCAGTTCATCCCCAAATCTAAGCGTGGTTTTCCCACTTCACAGGGTCTTCTCCAATGCGTATCGTACTGTCAGAATAAGAGTGAAAGGGACAAAGGTCGAGGAGATCCTCGATAAACTCGAGAAGCTGTTAAATCTCTACAAAATCGTTCCCTCTGACACATCTGATAGTACTAGGACTCAGAATCGCGCTGGTCACCCCCGCCTTCCTGCCCGTCACCCAAGCGTCAGGCCCAAACTCGTCTTCGTCTTCAATGGACGAGCTCTGAAGCTTTGGATCGAGCGGTTGCGCCTGAAGTTAGCATCATACGCTACACCGTCCAAGAGGATGTTCCTGATCGTATCCGCAGGGGTCGCGGTTTCGGTATTTGCTCTGTATGCGGTGCATTGCAACTACAGGGGCAGGTTGGGTGGAGGTGGAGGTGGAGGTGGAGGGGGAGGGGGAGGAGGAGGCGATGTTGGTGGAGATGGAGGAGGGGGAGGAGATGGTAATGTCGGTGGAGGTGGAGGAGGTGGAGGGGGAGGAGGAGGCGGCGGAGGTGGAGGAGGAGGAGGAGGGGGAGGAGGCGATGGCGTCGCAGGGGACGATGACGCCCCAAAGGTTAGTTAACTTGGTGTCTGCTTTGCACGGTGAAATTGGATGTGTTGTTTAACATTTTGTTTGCACGGTGCAGGGTCTTAGGTTAATTCTTGTCGCCGCACCGCGTTACCTCGCCGTGAAAAACTCTGGGGAAAAGCTCGTGCCTCGACAAGACGGAGGCGGCGGAGGGGGAGGCGACCAAGTCAAGATCGACAAGCTCCGCACCGCCGCCGGCGAGTTCGTCTCACAGAAGAGCAGCTCGGTAACGTCCCCCTTTCCCCCCGAGCGCACCCGTCTCCTCTGATCCTCCCCTCCATCCTCTGCAAACTTTGCTTGGTTGTAACCTGTGATGGTGTTTCGCTTCTGAGTTTCTCAGCCGCGCGTGTAGTCGTAGTGCTTCCTGTAAGTGATTCGCTTCTGGGTTGAGTTTCTTCTTTTTTTGCCCCCCGTGCGTACTACTAGTTCTTCTTCTAGCAGTTTAATTTATCTTGGTGGTTGGTTACAGTGTTGGATCGGTTGGGATGCAGCGTGGTCGTCGTTTTGTAATGGATCATGTCGAAGACGCGATTAGCATGCGAGTTCATGCTGTTTTGCATCGAGCCTTGTGTGTGTTTAGGGGGGAAAGGTTTTGTTTGCGAATAGGTTCTTGTTTCACCATTTTAATCATTGGTGGGTTCAATGTTGTATTGCGGAGTCTCTGTTTCTGTACAAACTCTACTAGTGCTTTGAGGTTTAACAAGCGTTGTGAGTTCGATTCTTGGCTTTCATTGTGTTTAAGGGAAAACCTGTGAGTAGGTTCTTGTGTTTTCGATTTGAATCGTCATTTGTGGTCAGGTTCAATGTTACTCGATTTGTGCCGTAGAGAAGCAGAGGCGTTCGGTTTTTTCCTTGTGGATTTGTGACGCTATTTTTGTTGTGTAATGATTTTTGTTGCTAGCAATCATGTTAGAAGTAGTGGCAAATAAAAGATTATGTTGAAGATGATCTGCAAATGACATGGAACCTGTCCTGCTTTCAGTTACTACTAAATCTGCTTATCAAGTCTCTATTTCTGCATATACTTCTACCAGCGATGACATTTCTACACTGTTTTGTCTTGGTGCTGAAATATTTGCAAATGATTCATGGTTCTCTATCTTGGTATGCAAGGTTTAGCTGTATCTGCTTGTGTGATCTCTCCTAAACATTTGCCATGGACAATTACTTACCTGCAGCAGCGTATCCTAGGCTCCTAGCATTTGCATTTCAAATTAGCAACGCACTCTAAATTGCAATCGGGTTCTCCAGTTGCAACGAATGGCATTTGTCATGTTCTCTGTTCTTGGCAGACTTGGCAGACTGAAGTTAACTGGACTTCTTTTTATGCTGTTATTTTGATAGCTAATTACAACATGCTGTTGCCTCTGATGGTTCTCGAGGGCTAATCTGTGGTTTCCTGTCATGTAATTCAGGTGTTTGGCAAGAAGAAGGTCGAGCCCGTGGTCAAGGATGCTGCAGTTCCAGGGGAGACGAGTTCGGTGACAGTCGAGTCTCAGTGAGGGGGGCCTCGCTTCTGATCGGTACCAACTTTGATGAGACAAGTGTAAATCCTCTTAGGAGTTCAGGTCTTTATCTCTTACCGACAACGACATGCTGTTCTTTTTATGCTGTTAATTGACAGCTAATTAACAACATGCTGTTGCCTCTGATAGATCTCGACTCTGTTTGCAAAGAAGAATGTCGGGGCCGTCTTGATGGATAAAGAAGCTCCATGGAAGGCGAGTCCGGTGGCAATCGAGTCTCAGTACAGCCGTACAGGGGATCCTGATTGTTTCTAACTTTGATGAGACAAGTCTGCAGAGAACTTGGTGTTGTGAGGTCTTATCGATCGTAGAGTAGTTTTTTACCATGTCATCTTTTCCGTAGTTCTAGTGGGAAGAGTAGTTTGGACATGGTTGGCTAAGTGATACTACTACTATGACCTCGACATGTTTCTAGTTTCTACCTGAAAAATATGTGTGCCTCAAATCTTCTTGGTGGGAGTAGCATATATGATTTGATATCTTCAGTGGAGCTGGTTAAATTTGCGCCGCTACTATTCTGTGCGTTCTTGTGTTGAGCATGGGTGATATTCTCACTGGATTCCTCTTGTTTTTCTGAATGCAAAGATCAATTAGCAGTTTAGCACTAGTTCATGGTGATACTGTAAATATCATTGAGTCCCGGAGTCTACCGCTTTCTCCGCTTTCTGTTTCATTATACTCCTATTTGCATTGGTTCTTTGAGCATGCGGATGATAAGCAGTCACACGAGATCAGAATACTGGCCTTGTTTTAATTGGATCTGTACCATTGCAAATTGTTATTACTATTTATCTATTTGGATCTATACTATTATAGTCTGGCACATATTTAAAATATATGACACTACTCACCTCTTCAATGTGTTTATTAATTTTTTTTATCAAATTGCCCTCTTTTGTTTTTCTTTTTTTCTTTTTGACCAAGCTGTTGCTGGCCTGCTGCTTTGCCTCCGCCGTCGCTAGCAGGCCGCGCTCCAGCCCAGTGGCGCGAGCCACCAGGCCGTCAGCCCGCCTCGCTGCCCCTGCATGCGCGGGGCTCGCTCGCTCGCGGTTCCGGCGCGACGTCGTGGCCGACCGGCTAGGACGCCGGCGTCACCCACCCAGCCTGCAACGGCGACCGCCGTGTCCCCGCTAGCCGCCAATTTCGTGTAGGCAGAGGCGCCCGCTCCGCTGGCCCACTCCGATCCCCACCAAAGCAGATTTATTATATTGTTACTAAAATTTGACAGGAAACAATATAGTCACCTTTTTAATAATTTTTTTTAATAACTTTATCAAAGTTTAATAAGGTTAAAAATGAACAGGCTCTTAAGGAGCCGGTGATTGTGAAAGAAAAACGGTTGGGATGAGTCCGGTCCAAATTGGGACTTGAAAAAAAGAAGTGCTACTCAGATGACGGGCCTGATCCAAACTCATCGAAGAAGCTTGGTTTCCGACACGGATTAAAATTAGAGATAGGATTCATTACTTACCCCGACTCGTGATGAGATATCCACCGCATATGCCGCCTCTCCACGTCGACTTCGCGATACAGCCTCATTGGATTACCGCTACTTCTCTCTCTTTTTTACGCCAAGGGCACCGGCCGGTAAGCACGTATTACTCAATTATTTTATTTCTTTCTTTCCTTTTTAGATACTCACAGCGTTCAGAGGGATTAGACGGATCGAGTACTATGTTCTATCACCGGCTAACCGCTTCCTCTCAATCAACAATTTTTTTTTTTCGAAATCAAAACAATATGTAGATCCTATCAGTTTTGAAGAAAAGAATTTGGCACCATATTATTTTTATTTTTATTTTAGTCACTTTTTCATATGGAGTAGTAGTTGATACATTACCTTAATTTAACCTCTTATTCACAAGAATAATATTTATTTTAGTAATTTTCTCCTATGTAGCTGATACATCTATTTTAACCTCTTATTCGGAAAAAGAAATACCTCCATCTTGATATAAGTATATATATTTCTATCCTCTTGTCTCCTCTTTCAAGTCTAGTACCTAATGGACTATTTTGCAAATATGTGATACAACAAATCAACAATTATATGCCTTTAATTTAGTGGGCTCTAAATACAGGACTTGTGTAAACACGAGCGATAATACCAGATCAAAGTGGCAAGCACGGCTAGTGGGCTGGGCCACTAGCCCGATTGCCCAAAAGCACAAGTTTTGGTATGAAAACTTGATCCATAAAAATAACTAGCCTAAAGTGTAATTTACTCAATTTTGAGTAAACTTATTTTGTTGGTCTCACTCCATTGTTTCGCTTATACATATACCGATGTGAATTGTTTATTAGTAAATAAAAGATCATTTATAAGTAAAACTTTTATATATGTGTCCTTAGCGACTCAAAAGCAAACTTTATAAAATAAACTACAATGAAAAAACCAAAAATAATAAATTCAAAATTAAATTTTAAAGCTTAAATTTTAGTTTATAAGTATAAGTATAAGCTAAATAATAAGATCCTTCAACTTTACGATTGGTTCCTTTTTCAGGTTGGAGAGTTGGAGATGCCTCGAGCCGGGGATCGGACAGCTAATTCGATGCCAAAAGTAAAATACGAGCTCCTATACGTGTCTTGCATCGTTGGGACATGCTACATGCAACGGAATTATGTCAGACAAGGAATAAACTGTGTCCTTCCTAATCTGATAGCATGCGGAGCGTGGTTTACAGGAGTGGTCGGTATGGTGCAGACGGTTAAGTTTTTCATTCTCGATGCAATCGACTCACCTTATGCACGGGAAGATTCAAGGGATGAGAGGCTCTAAAGACCAACTTAGTGCTGGATAAAATATTTATTTGTATAATAAATTTGAACAAGCTTATATCCAGATTTATGATGCTATAAAACGTCCCATCTAAATCTAGATTTTCTTTTTCGTGACGGAGGGAGTACATATGTACATCGGTCAACACTGGGCACACCCAAAGATGCGACTTTTTACTGTGATATTGTCATTTGGATTAACTGTTAATGACTTTACTCTAGCATTTGTGCATTTTATGATATATAACTATATTGAAATGACAACCAAAGCCAAAACTACGACGTAATCCCTCCGTCCAAAAAAAATCAATTCTAAAGATATATATTTAGACATACACTGTCTAGATATATCATGTCTAAATATATATCTCTAGGATTGTTTTTTTGTTTTTTGCTTGTTTTTTTTTTACAGAGGAGTAGACACTGAAGCTTATATAACAATTGAAAGCTGGCCAAAATGCGACAAATTAGTGGGGGCAGAAGATGCAGGTTGATCTTCAAATCAAAAGCATGAAGTTCACACTCCACAGCAGCCAAAACAATTTGAGTAGCCTATATTTAGCTTCATGGCCGAATCAACGAAACACAAGTAAGTTTATTTTTTTCCAAACCAACAACACATTCATGATACCAAGTAACTAGTCAGCTGGTAAAACACACTCTTAACATATGAGAAGTGCTTCTATGCTCCTCAATAAAAAATCCTTTATAAAATTTAAAGCTGGTCTAGATTAAAAAGCAATTAACAAGGTAAACCTCATTAGCGAGGGGCAATTTTATCCAGGAAGCAAAAGTTCATATCGAGAAATATAAAATTCCCACCATCAAGATCTTGCGGCCACCACTATGTAAGGCTGTGTTTAGATCTAAAGTTTGGATCCAAACTTCAGTCCTTTTCCATCACATCAATCTGTCATACACACAACTTTTCAGTCACATCATATCCAATTTCAACCAAAATTCAAACTTTGCGCTGAACTAAACACAGCCTAAATCATGCATAAAACTACACATCTTACGTACTGGTCAGTATTCAAATAGTTTTACGACAACGTTTCACATCGGTCGACCGATCGGAAAAAATATATCAGGCGCTCTAAGCCTTCCACTAAGGCCATGTTTAGTTTCCAAATAAAATTTTTTTACCCTTTCACATCGAATATTTGGACACACACATAAAGTATTAAATATGAAAAAAAAAACTAATTACCCAGATTGTGTGTAAATTGCGAGACAAATATTTTAAGCTTAATTGCGTCATGATTCGACAATATGGTGCTACGGTAAACAAATACTAATGACGGTAAACTGTACAATTAGTTTTATTTTTAACTATATTTAATGATATATGTCTAAAGATTTAATGAGATGTTTTTAGAAACTAATCAGGGCCTAATCCTAGGAGCACGCGATACCCAGTGATAGCATCAGAGCGCGAAGAAGGCATACTCCGGCGTCATGCAACGGTGAAGCACGAGAACATGTTGGTTTGACCGGCACAGCTGAAATCTTTAGACAAAATTATTTAGCTTGACCGCACCAAACGAAACAGGAAACAGACAAACCGGTCAGGTTCAACGTATCTGAACCCTGGGCCCAAGAACCCAACCGCCAATGATCACACGCCACGTCGCCCCCTTCCCCTTCCTCTCGCCAACGTCTCCTCTCCTCTCCGCCCCTATCCCTTTCTCCGCCACCTTTGTCATCGCACAGTCCACATAACTTATCCCCACGCAACGCCCACCTACCACACTCCCACCGACACCCATGGCCCACCAGAGTGGGCCCCACATGTCATCGCGAGGCATCCTCCGTGGGTAGGATACCGTCGGTGCACGAGGCATGCGCGAAGTGCAGGCCCCACCGGTCAGTGCTGTGCGCGCGGGCCACGGTGTGTTTTGTTTTCGGGGAGCTCGGCGACGCGCACCGCACCGCGCAAGCACACGACACCTCGCGGCGGTGCAAAATTACGGAAACGCCCCTGCCGCCGCGGCCCAAAACCCAGAACCCCCCCACGCGGCCACGCCACGCCTCGCCAAGGAGAGCCCAGGGCAATGCCGTCCATGCGCGCGCTCGAGCGGCTCGCCTCGTGGCCGACGCCCCCGCCGCCACCTCCGCCACCGCCGCCGCCGGCGAAGGCGGCGGCGGCGGAGGCGGAGAGGCCGTGTCCGCCGTCGTCCGCCACCACCACCTCGTCGTCGTCTTCTTCCTCGGCGTCGGCGGCGGTCGCCGGGCCCGCGGCGGCGGGGGCGCCGCGCGTCTACCCGCTGCGGGACTTCCCCGGGAGGGAGGCGGCGGGGCTGGGCGGCGCGTTCCGGGACAACGTGCGGTGGCTGCTGAGGCAGTGGGGCGGCGCCTCCCCCGTCACCGGGGGTCCTGGATCGTCGTCGTCGGCGGCGGCGGCGGTGGCGGTGGCGTGGCGAGTGCTCCTCTCCGACGACCGCACCGGCGTCGTCGTCCCCATCTTCGCCGTCGAGGAGCCCGTCGCGTCCTCGCCCAAGCCGCTATGCGATTACTGCCGCTGGGCGGGTGAGTTCCCCTCCTCCTCCATATGGCTCCTCCGCGTGCTTGGCCGTGCCCCCCCTGCGCGGCGCGCCTTCCCCTTTCGAAATGGGAGGGGGTTGATGGGTGCGGAGATTAGGTTTTCCCCCCCAATCTTTTTCTTGTTGATTAGCGTTGATTTGGGCGAACGGATGAGTAGTACTCCGTATTGTTCTTGCAAATGATATTTTCATCGTGGTTTGAGGAAATGCGCGGGTTTGTGATCCTAGAGATTTCTTTGGACGACTTTGAGACGGTCATCTTCTTCCAAATTGCAAATTTCTTGGTGAATAACGTTCCAGAATCGCGCCCTCGATTGAGCACTTACTAGTTAGCAACTTTTGATTCCGTTGATGAAATGGATCGTAATAACTGAATTCTGTTACTGTACTTGAATCGATGATCATTGGAACTTTTTTTTTCTGTACTCCTTTACCTGGATTTGGTGTGTCTATTTCAATTATTTTTTGAATCCGTTTCCTAAAACAGCAATGCTAGTTGTAATGATGGCCTCTGGCCTCTTAAAGTTTATTGCTTCTATTGGAAAATTGGTAGTTTGGGCATTGATTTGGGTTGGTTCCTGGTTCTTTGAACCAGTACTAACAAATACGTGTTATACTAATGGTGTCAGGTTGGAGCCACCATTGGGTGTCAAAGCGGAAGTACCATTTCATCATTCCGGCGCCCGCCGACTGGGACCGCCAGCTTGCTGCTGATGTGATCCTTGGACGCACCGACCACCTCCTCCATGGCCTGATCCACAGCAATGGTTTTGGTCATCTTGTCATGCTCCGTGGTCGCGATGGCGGCTCCACTGCACTATCTGGCCGTGACATCATGGACATCTGGGATCGCCTCTGCTCCGCTCTTCGTGCCAGGTAGCTTCAGATTGTTTTCTGCCTGATCATTAGTTCTCTGCACATGCTTCTGTTATCATGACTGAAGAATTGGTTAGCTCATGTTATGTAAACGCCTGAACGGAAAGGGGCTTAGTGTAAAACTTCCATGGCACAACTTAGGAGGTAAGGAGGATAAGTTATAGAAGTTCATAACTTTTGCATGTATTCTTGGTGATCCTAAATTATGATAAGCACGCAAAGGTTATTATATCATGATGATTACTACTTCATCTATTGAGCTTGAGAACCTTCTGTGCAGGGCTGTGTCTGTGGTGGACTTTTCCCAGAAACGCTCTCTGGATCTTCGTCTCCTGCTCAGCGTGGCACATGGTGACACATGGTTCACCCGATGGGGATACTGCCTTGCAAGGGGTTGCTTCTGTGTGTCTACCTCGACCTATGCAGCTTCCGTGGAAGCGTTGGCTGCCCTGCCTGTGGACTATCTTCGCAGCCGTCACGTCCGCCGTGTGGTAACCATTTACCGCCGCCTATCCAACAAACCTCTGGTTACAGTCCGTGAGTTCCTCCGCTGCCTCCTTGATTGGAAGCACCTTGAGCCACCCCTTCAATTACCTCCTGTGAAGACATGCACACGGCTGCAATTCATGCTGCCAAAGCCATCTGTGATGAAGAGACACAGGCAGCAGCCATGCCAGCGCTTTGAGGATGTGATTGACCTGCTCCAGTGTCGCTGGTCCAAGAAGCGGCTTCTTGATGCTGCAGAGGTTGTTGTTGACAGGCTGCTAGAGCATGGCAGCGGGGCAGAGATGACACGGCAGGCGGTGCGAGATGCTGCAAGGGGCGCCATTGGTGATACTGGTCTCCTTGACTTTGTCATCAAGTCCCTTGGTGATACCATTGTTGGCAACTATATTGTGCGACGTGTGCCTGATGCTGAAACACGTGTGCTTCACTTTAGCCTTGAGGAATATGAAGAGCCAACACCAGCACTGTTGGATGTTGAGGTAGAGTGCACACCATTGCCACCTGTGGTACGGTGGCCTAGCACAGTGGAAGTAGAGCGAGATCTGCGTGCTGTCTACCGAGCAATGGTCGAGGTGCGCAGTGAGGCAGCACAGGCTGTGCTGGACTGCAAGCACTGGGTGAAGTGGTGGGGCCTTGGGGATGAGTCCGATGACCAGCTGAGGTTTTTCGTTGAGTGGCAACCCCAGCCATGGGAAGCTGCTGAGCTTATACGGCCAATGCCACTGGGGGAGATTGTGGTGGTACCACTCCATGCATCCATGGGTGAGCTTCTTGTCGAGTCAGAGCATGCGCTGCGGGACACTTACTACTTCTTTGAGGAATTCCAGGCTGAAGGGCTGCATGGCATTGCTGGGGAGAAATGGGATCCAGTGATGCTTGGTGGGGCAGAGAATGGTGACACAATCAGCGTGTATGGCAATGGGGCAGACATGGAAACTGAGCTGCGGTGCCATGGTGGACTTGACTTGTGGGAGGTGCGGTGCGTGTGTGGTGCGCAGGATGATGATGGTGAGCGCATGATAGCATGCGATGCTTGCGATGTATGGCACCACACACGTTGCGTGGGCATTGCAGACAGCGAGCCTGTGCCACCATTATTTCTTTGTGTGCTCTGCGGTGGTGCGCTCATGGCGGCTGGACCGATCAATTCTTGAAGAGGCACTAACGCTACCTGAAAGCCAAGTGACTATTCTATTCTTTTCCCCTTTCTTACTTCCCTTCGGTTCATATTTCCAGTGACGATAGTCTGACGAGGTAAACTTAGTTCTGAAACTGCAACTTATGGTGTAAAGTGCGTTGTTTTGGCAGTATGTAGTAATTTCTAATGCTGTGTAGTAAGTAGTAGATGGGAAGCGGGTTTAGACAGTAGACTTGGGGAAGCCCTATCCATGTCGTTAGCAATTCGACTGGAAATTTTGTACCTGATACACTAGAGAAGATGATATAGCTAGATGTAAATACATGTTCTGTGATTGTATCTTTTACGGCCTCCCAGTCCCAATTGGTGAAGCTATACAATGTAATTTTTTGTGCTAGGTATACAATGTAATTTAGCATCAGCAATGACAAAACTGTATCTTTTTTCTTCTGTGTTGGTGTTTGCTTTCTTGTTAGCCATTTTTCTAACTGTCCTTTTTGTTAGCCACTGGCATCGCTTGGAGTTCTTCTACAGTCGTCAGGATGTTTTCTTCCAATTGGGTGTTGATGCTTGTCTTAGTATTAATGAACAAGTATCGAGGTACCCAGATCAAGATTAGAAAGTAATTCTGCAACTGTGAAAGTTATTGTCATTCGTTCCGTTGCTCATGAATTACCACTGATTAGCATCACGGGTTCTATGTTAAAACATAAAAGCTATATTCTGATGTAAAAATGTTACTACATACATTTATTCATATCAGCTACACAACATATACACTCAATAAAAAAAATGTAATACCTGGTTTTGGTGAAATAAAGTATTGACGTAAATATGTGTACGAGAATTATACGTAAGATACACCATATTTTAATACATGATATTGTTAACTTTATTTGGTTAAGCTTTTAAATTTTTTTCCCATCAATAGCTTTTAAAATATTTAATTTAAAAACATAAAAAACATACGGTAGATTTTTTAATAAGTACTTGTACAATACTATAGTCTTGTTAAATATCATTGTTATATTTTAATAGGAAAATGGTGGTCGAAATTTAAGAGCCTTAATATTTTTTTAGGTAAGAAAGAAAGCATGTTAGCATTTGTTTAAGAGTCTTAATCTCCAAAAAAAAAACATGGAGTCTCCCTCTTCTTTCTTTATTATTAGGGCACGCATAGAGGCTCTTAACTTTACATATTAGGAATACTTGCTGACATCAAGTAAAAAAAAATTACGGACAGGAAGAGAGAGAAAGTGAAGAATGGAACATTAGAGTATGTAGAAAGGTGAGTCTAATAAAAACTCTCTATATTAATTAATGTCACTAGAGACTATCTCTTGCTTTTATGTTTTAACTTTCTTATTTTTCATTAGCATGTAAATTTTATATAGAAGTTTCTTTATGAAATGAAATATGATTTTTTTTTCTAAAAGCAACTTTTCTATAGATAACTTTTTCAAAAAAAAAAACATTTAGCAGTTTAAGAAGCGCACATGCGCACATGAAAGAAAAGTGGAAAGTGAGTTGAGAAAATAAAGGGGGAAGAACACAGTTTACATGTTGCTCCTAAATTTGCCATAGAGAAATGATGAGGTGGAGGAGAGGAATTAGAAAGCGAGAATGAGTCACCGGATGCAAGGGACAAACCTTCATACAACTTCTCAAGAAAAAGTAAGATGGTTGAGACTTGAGAGTGAACTGATGTGATATGTTGTACTTGTTACCTCTTAATTAATGAGTAGATGACATGATTTAAATTATAGGTGGCATTCACCTGTTTTATCTTTAATAGATACTCCCTACATTCCAAAATACAAGACGCAACTAGCACTAACACAGGTACCAAGAAAAAATTTATTATCATCTCCTCGTTTGGATCGCTTCAATAAATACAATACATGCACCCAATATGATTTGAGATCTTGAGGACAGAGGATTTTAGAAAAAGAAATTATAGAGAGAAAGAAATGCTAGTTAATTGCATGTGCATGCACGCCTTATATTATGAAATATGGGGAAAATAAATATAGTTGTCCCTTATATTTGGGATACGGTGAGTTATCTGAGTGCATTTATCATGTATGTGGTCTTAATACGAATTTGTTAACATTATATATATAAATGACTGGACTACTGGGGGGAGTAATTTTTCCCAAACTCAGTCAAAAACTCACAATGCCAAAGTAGTTAACAGATAAATCAACCAAAATGCCACAGTACAGTCATTAAGGGGAAAAACAAAATCAGAATGCAAGAGTATAATCACTAATGTTGTGCATGTAAATCTTATCTAGAACTACAATCAGCCGGTCATCAACCACGCCGTGCATTCGATCGTCTCGAATATCGCCGTGCATTGGGTGAATTGGTTGCATCAAGGAAAAAGAATCTAGCAGTCTCCACCATGCCTACCAGTCCTGCCACGTACAATCCGAATTCCACTAAATTAAGAAGAATGCCATCTCCGTTTCCCCGTCTCACGTACTCTCGTTCTATGTAACATGTCGCCATGATGCAAGAGAGATAGAGGAGCTCATTTGCCACTTTAGGTAGCGAGCATGCTGTCCGGTCGCCGACTCGAGGCATTATATGGTCAAATTAATCAATGCCAACTCGATACGACTGGCTTGAATGGAAGATATATAGAGACTAAAAAAGAAAAAAGCGAGTGAATTAGCACGGTGAAGAAGAAAAATTAACAAAATGAAACTCGGAATTGACCGAAAAGCGATTATTTAAACATATATGAGGGAGCTACATATAAGAGATAAATAGCCTTGTATGAGTTGAGACTAATTTCTTTTAGAACTTGTTCGATTAATTCTTATGATAGAAAGAAATTAATTAAGAGGGATTAATTCTATAACTCAATAGCCATTGCCAATCCCTCCTATGAGAGTAGATTTTAAACTCTCGAGTGGACCTTCCCTCGTTATTTGCATGTCACATAAATAGTTACAAAAAAATTAAAAAATTGAATATATTTATTAACATGTGATATATCACCCATGTAAACATGCAAGTTAAAATTCAGCCTCTAATATCACAACAAATTAAACTAAATGTAGTTAATGTATATTCACCGTTAATTTTGTTTTTTTTCCGTTGCAATGTGCAGAAGTGCACGTGGGTGGAGTGATTTATCACATATTAAAATGTCTTATTGATTTCTTTTTATAACTATTTGAGAGTTTAGAATTGTTTCTTCTCCTACGAGCGGGTTAATCACAGAGCCTTACCGATCTACCGATGTAAACTCTAAATTGGGACATCGGATATATATACGATGGGTGTTAAAAGGCGTAAGGAGAGAGAAGGGGGAAAAACGAATGAAAGGGACTTAATAATACCTTCTGGGCTAGCTTGGCGCTAAATCAACCACGCGTAAGATCTCGAAGAGGAGCCCGGACGAAAGCACGGTGTGGGCATCAAATACGTGCGGGCAAGTCGTAGACTCGTAGTGGAGAGGCGGCGCAACGCAAGGGGCGCAGAAAAAATATACATCGATCTATATTTGATTTGTGGTGCTACAGTACCACGGTAACGGATCCTGTCTCTAATTAATAATAGTCTAATTAGTACTAACCGAAATAGTTGTCCGACGAGATTCTGTATTAGTTTCCGTCTCTAATATAGAAAGGCGAAACTTGACCGATTCTGTCTCTTGAATACTACCTCCGTCCTAAAATAAACACAGCCATAAGTTTTCACACCTAACTTTAACCATCCGTCTTATTTGAATTCGTTTTATAATTAACATTTTTGTTATTATGAAATGATAAAATATAAATAGTACTTTACTCGTGACTTATGTTTTAAATTTTTTTTAAAAAAAATTTAAATAAGACGAACGATCAAAGTTGAACGCGAAAAATTATGGCTGTATTTATCTTGAGACGGAGAGAGTACTGTATACCTCAGGTTGAACCGTAACCGTGCCGAGCGTTGTTATTGGTTGGCACGTACTTTGGCAATGCGGGTTGCACTTGCAACGATCAATCGATCATGCCTCATGCATGTGACGTTCGCCGGCAGCGACGTGTCTTCACTTTGCCGTCGTCCCTGTCGGGCGGTTGCAGCGACGAGAGCGCACTGAAAACATATTTTTACAGGGGGTGAAAATAAATTTCTCAAGATGAACATTCATCTCATCTGTACTTCTTAAAGGCGCCTGCAAAATATATCATTTTCACATGCGAATTTCGGTCCCGCCTGCGTCTACACTACATCTTCACAGGTGTTAGATCTATGAAATATTTTCAGCGAACAAAATAAAAATCCGTCGCCATCAACCCTACCTGCCACCCCCTTCTCCCCTCCTGCCAGATCTGGGAGGGAGGGGAGGGGATCGCCGCTGTCGATTGGATCTCGGAAGGACGAAGAGAGCTAGGGGAGGAGAGTGACACCACCGTCACTCCCTCCTCGTCGCCTCCATTGCTGCTGTCGCTCCCCCTCCTCCGACCGAATCTAGGAGCGGGGAGGGAGGGAGGGGAGGGGAGCGCCACCACTATTGCCGTGCTGCCTCTGTCGCCACATGCGGTGGCCGCCGCCGCCGTCACTCCCCCCATCTCCAGCCAGATCTAGGAGGAGGGAGGGAGGGAGAGGAGGGGAGTGCCACCTCCGCACCGTCTTCATGCCACCGGCCTCCCTTCTTCCACTCGGACTTGGGAGGGAGGGAGGGGAAGGGAGGGGGTCGCGCTAAGAAGGGTGGAGGGTGAGGTGAGGGAGAGGGAAGGGGAGGTGGGACTGTGGGAGGGGAGACCAGGAGAGGACTCGGTGGAAATGGGGCTGGGTAGATGGTGATTTTTATAAGGTATAATGAGATTAATATCTTTAACTATTTTTATAAAGAGAAAATTCGATACATAGCACAGGAAAAAACTCGGTATCAAAAAATAGCACAACACATTTTTCACTTCGACTAAAGGCACAGGGCACCAATTTTCTTGCGATTCATAGCACTCCTGTCACATTTGCCATCCAAACATGTGAGTTGACATGGAAAAAGACTCATTTGCCCTTCTTCCCTGAGCCTGCCGTGCAATTAGGAGGATGCCTCGCATTGTGATTAATCTGGGGAGTACTGCACTTGCAAAAAGCTAATTAGGATTTAATTAATTAGTTGATTAATTAGGTAATTAATGACCATCTCGGCGAGGCTATGGCTATCGGTGGCTTGTCCCATCCTCGC
The DNA here is from genome assembly GCA_000338895.3 of Oryza meridionalis. Lineage (NCBI taxonomy): Eukaryota > Viridiplantae > Streptophyta > Magnoliopsida > Poales > Poaceae > Oryza > Oryza meridionalis. Next base: position 33,174,805 of record CM002526.2, on the reverse strand, counting down.
CCTCACATGGATATAGTCTTTGGCTGGCTCTGGCTTCTCCTCAGCCGCCGCCGCGTCGCCATTGCCATCATCTCCAACGCCAGCGACCTTGGACCGCTTCGGGCTTGCATTCGCGGCGTGCTATAGCACGAGTTGTTGGCGCTAGCGCCACCATGGTTGCAGATGCTCCCGAGCCGGCCGATAAGGCGCCGATGGCCGCCATCTCATCAGTCATCACCACCGCCCTGCGGAGACGACACGAGCGAGCTGACCGCGGAGTCGAAGTACGCCACGGACTCCGCCGCCGCCGGCGTCATCATCATCATCATCTGTTCAACCGCCACCGCCCACGATGGCATCATCGTTATCGTCCCGTACGCCGCCGCCCCGCGGGCAGCAACGCGCCCGCACTCGTGTCGGCGCCGGACGAGGAGATGGAGGAGGAGAAGTAGTCGGCCATCATCGTCGTCGTCAGCGGCGGCGGCGGCGTACAGCGGCCACATCCATCCACGTCGACGCTAGGGCCGCCCGTGTCATCGTCGTCGTCCTCGTAGTCAAGCGGCCGCCAGCGCTGGAGGCTCGCCCTAGATCAGCAGTGCCAAGCGCTAGACGGGGTCCACCTCTCCGACGGCGAGCCACACGTCCACGTCGTTGAAGAGCGCGTGCCGCAGCTCGCTCGGCGGTGACGGGGAGACAAGGCAGTCGCCCGGCACGCTGATGGGCGCCGCGCCGCCGACCATGAGGGAGCGGAAGAGGAGACCTGGTGGGGAACGTGGGGAACGAAGGGCAAATGTGTCTGATGAAAATTTTCTCCACACCGATCTAACGCCGTTACTTCAAAATGCGACAGAAGTGCTACGGGGTGAAGAAAAATCGGTGGCCTATGCTATAGATCAAAAGTGGAAACTTTTTGTGCTATTTTTTTGGTGCAGCTTTCTTTCCTGTGCTATGGATCGAATTATCTCTTTTATAAACGGTGATTTTATAATTTGTCAGGAAAAATAAATCATAATGTTGAAAAAAATCATTTTTCTAGTAATTGACGGTGGAGTGAAGTACCTCCTTTCGAATTTTATATAACTCTGGTTGTTTTGAATGAAGACATGGTTTTTAAAAGAACAATTTTGATCATTATTTTATTATATATATATATATATATTTATTAATAAGCATATGATTTTATTAAAAAAATTTAAGTATTAATCTATAAATATCTCTACTATTATAAAAATTGAAGATGTTTTTGCCAGTATTTTGGTGTCATCCGTGTTTGAGTTTTTAATTTCGTTCGTTTTTGGAAATACATATCCATATTTGAGTAGGTTTTTAAGTTGTTTGTTTTTGAAAATACAGGAGTTGTATAAGAAATTTCTTTATTAAAAAAATACATATGCTAACTTGAGACGATCGCACTCCTAACTGAACCTCATGGTTTTCTAATAATATATTATCCAAGCGAATTCCCATATTGAATTTTATCTTAACTAAACCATATAACAATAATAATAATAAGATTAAATAACCTTCACCAGTTACAACGGGCATTTTTTTCTAGTAGTCTTTATTAAATATTTTAGATGTTATTTATAAGTTAAAGTTTTAAAGATTTTATTAATTTTAAGGGACTTTCGATCGTGGAGCGCGTCGATGACCTCCTCAGACGGATGAGGCTGGCGTAGAGGTGGAGGAGATCGGCCAGTTGTCTGGCAGATAGAGCGTGCCAACGGGACGCATATCCTCTGCCTTTGGCCACGTGACTTTACTTAACGGTTTTGCCTCGTATTTTCTCACCCAACCCACACCCCCTCGTCGTGAGCTCGGCAACAAGGAGCACCGGGAGATTGCAGGTGTAGTTGCTCGTGATCTTGCTCAAGAACGGCAAGGCCAGGCAGGCAGGAGCCGCGGTGCTGCCGCTGTCCTAGAAGGCCAGCAAGATCCCCGATCGTCGCCGGCAGCCACGCGCACAACCTCGGCTTCCTATGCGTCGGGCTGGACCAAGCGGTGGCAGGGCGAGGGCGTCACCAACGTCACCGCCTGTAAGTGCACGTCCGATCTCAAGAACGTCACGACGCGTCTCGTCGGTGTTTACAGTGGCGTATCTAGAAATCTTTTAGAGCTTGTGCAAACACATATCCCTAAGACCCAAAGCTGCCTCCTCGATTCGCCACATTATCAATATTATATCAGCCGTTCGATCAATATATACATCAGATATATATCATTGGATTCCTCGTCCTTTTGCCCAGCATGCATGGTAAACACCTTGCTCCTTCCCATTCCCCTCTCTTAATCACGTGCATTTCCAGTGGAAACCGTCAAATCAATTGAGGGATGAGGTGCGATGGTTTGATTGGGTCGGATGACAGGTAGGTCCCACGTGAAGGATTGCAAGATTGTTGATGAACTCGCACTTTTTATATTAATATAGATATTTGAACAGCGCCTTTTCAACGGGGGTATTTTAACAAATTCCAGGATAGATAATTAGAGCTGTCAATAGAATGCATAGTGCAAGAGTGGAAGTGCCATTTGTTGACAGATTTCAAAATTCTGTACTCATAATTTTTAGGTGTCAATACAACAACACTGAAAGCTTAAGCAGGCAACCCGTTGTCAACCTACAAATAGAGGACTGCACATGCAAAGGCAACCATGAATTTGATATATCTCGGCTATTAAAATCCACACCGTATGTAACAGTGCCAAGCAGCAGATTGTAAAACTACAAAACAGTAGTATCAATGAAGGAGCCATGCTATCGACAAAATCAAGGCCACCTTAATCGAGGTTCGAGCGGTTCCCGAACACCGATTATTACGATAGGGAAATGGTGCCGCGGCCGTAGCCGGTGGCCTGGCAGAAGCGGCGGTAGAGCGGGACGGCGCGTAGGAGGCGCCGACCATCGCCGCCGCAACGCCTAGCAGGTACGCTACGCCAACGTCCTCCTCGAGCTCTTCTCCCGGCCCGCCGTGGCGGCGGCGGAAGAGGAGGACGACGAGGAAGACGTCGGCCGCCGCGGGAGGCCACGGGTGGCGCGGGGAGCGGCCGCGTAAGAGCAAGAGGGAGAGGCGGTGGTGGAGCCTGGCCAACGGAGGCAGCGATGTGTGATTCCGCCGCCGCGATTCGCTGTATATGAGCCGTCCGATCCACATCAGGCAACTCCCAGCAACCCTTCACTAGCCTAGTAGCGTACTACTAGTCAGATTTGCAATTCCCCGTTTCTGAATTGAGAACAGAGAGGATCAGAACACAACACACATCAACAGGAAGCAACTAAAAATCTCAGCCGAAGTAATGATGTCCCATTTATGCTAATAACCATATATCTTCCTCAGTAACCAAAACTGTTAATTCATCATTCGTGGGTGAAGAGCGACCGGAGAGTTACAGGATATGCAGTTAGCATCAGCAAACACGCAAATGTGTCTAAGCAAGCTAACTAAACAAAGAGCAAGAACACAAGTTACCAGTGTGATCCTAAGAATTTCCTCGTACTCGCCATCCAAAACTTGTCTCTCGAATATCTTGTCGCGAAGAGCCAAAAAAAAAAAAAGATAAGTCCTAGACATGATCTATGCTTCACTAATCAAAAGTCGAGGCATCAGTCTATCAATTCCCTGTCAAATAGCTGGAAAGCTTCTATAATCATGGTAGTCCTTCAAGTGTACAAATCAGACTAATTAGATTTTACAACAAGTATAATGCTGTACATGATTAAAAACGAACAGAAGTAGTATGTGAGTGATGACTTATGCTAATGTTCGTGACTTATGCTAATATTAAAGGAAATCGAGATCATGTCAAATGCCACCATGATACTGAAAGCAATCAGTGTATACTTCAAGCAGTGCACATGTTTGAATGACTCACTGCTCATCACTAAAGTATTGTTTCATGGACTAAAGAACATTCAATCTGAAACATGCAAATTACATAAATACAATAGTGGTATTAGTTCTCTTTAGATCCAGTCTAAATCAAAACTCTAGTTATACAATGTAACTAACATCAAATGTCAATCACGTTGTACTCAAAGCACACAAACACAAAGAAACATTGCGAAGGAATGAGTGTAGGGTATGACTAATCAATGGCAGCTTGTCTGGTCAACTAATGCAAAGAACTTTAAATTGTTGAATTGCAATTGACTAGATGTACTTAGAAGTTACACATTATTCATAATCAAAGGAAAGCACTACATGTTATGCAAATTACAGAACACAAAGCGTTTTTTAAAATAAGAAGGGATTATGCCAAGGAGGAATAAATAAAAAGGAGAGCAAGCCATACCCTAATAACCCAATTATGTGCAATCGTCAAGAACTCATGAAAATCAATTGCCCCATTTCCATCGGGAGCAGCCTCTTCAATCATGGCCTGTAGTTCAGCTTCAGTGTGGTTTAGCCCTAAGCAGCTCAACAGTTCTCCAAGCTCTTCACTGGTAATGAAGCCTGTATAGACAAAAAGTTAAGCACAATATACCCTCTTGCATGTGTGAAGCAAGTACCATGAGAACTAATTCTTGCAAATGAAAAAAAAAACACATAGAGGAGAAGAATACAACAGTACTACTCTAGTTGCGGCGGATGGGTCATTTTGACAATATCACAATATCAGATTAAACAGAGTGCTAGCGGAGCCTGTACAAAAAAAAGTCGGTAGATATTCTCACTTCCACGATTCCATCCTTATCTAGGGAAGAATGAAACGGAAGAAATTGTGCAAACTAATCCAAGCAAGGAAGAAGCCGCAACAATCATCATCACCCAGAACAATTGCGGCCAATGGAGGGTCACCGAGATGCTAGATACCGCAGCTACACAGAACAGGCGCACACTCCAACAACGAGGCAACGAGTGCAAACACAAATGCTCCATAAAAGAGCTCAAGAATCCCCAATACCAACTCAAAACCGACGCCATGATAGAGTGTGTTGTTGAGAAGGACATGGCAGGGGCACATACCATCGTCGTTGCGGTCGAACCTGTCGAACTCTCCCTTGAGATAGGCAGTGGTGTAAAGATCAGCGACGAGTCTTCTCTTTGCCTCTTCCCCGTAGTACCTCACGAGCAAAGTAGCACCTACTACAGCCGCGGCCAATCCCAATCCGATGGCGAGCTCCTTCCAGGATGGAGACGCCCGCCTCACCTGACAGAGAACTCGGTAGAGGCTGCAATTCTGAAAGAGCGGCCTTCTGGGGATGAAGTAGCGCGGACGGAGCAGGCAATCGAGGGTATCTCCCGTAGGGAAGGCGCCGTGGCCGGCGATGGCGGGGCGGCGGCTGCTCCCTGTCAGGCGGTGGTACAGATTCCAGGCGTCGTTCGAGCGGTTGATGACCTGCTCATCGGAGGTGTCCCTGAGTTCAGGAGGAGGCGCAGGTAGGAGACGATCCTGTGACGAAGTGGAAACACTTTCTCGTTGATCAGTAGGCATTGAGAACCAATGAGCCCGCGAGATTTAGAGGCAAGCGAACTTACGGCCTTGTGCTTCTCCTCGCCGCGGCCACCACCGCCGCCGCCACCGCCCTCGGCCCCGTCTCGGGCGCCTCCATGATGATGACCTTCGTCACCGTCGCCGTCGCCGACGCCGCCGCCGTCCGACGATCTACAAGAAAGCAACGTTACATGTAGGTATTCTCCACTTTCACGAATCCAGTGCAAACTGATCTAGCAAGCGCAGCAATCATGATCACCCAGAACAAATTGCAGCAAAATGCAGCCTCATCTTGACCGATCAAGCATGATCACCGCGCAGCATACACAGAAACAGCCGCAGTACGATCCAACGAAGCAACGGGTTACTAGAGAAGTAGCGGAAGGAAGAACTCGCAACCGATTCGACGCCGTGATGGTGCTCGCTCTCGAGAACGACGACGACACAGCACGTACCGTTCCGGCCGAAGAGCGCGAGCACGTCCTCGATCTGCTCATCGGTGAGACGATCCGCCATCTCCAGCACCAAACCACCTCCCTCCCGAGCCGGGTACTCGCCTGCGGGCGGTGGAGCTGTGCGGCAATGGCGGTGCGCTCTCCGCTCTCGCTCTGGAAATGGGTTCGCGGCTGCGCGTGACGAGTCGATGACTACTAGTAGTACTACTTGTACTCGAAGAGGAAATGCGAAGCGGAGGAGGAGGACGACGATGAGGTGGAGGCGGTGGGGCCCGGGACGTGGCCCCCAAAAGCTTCTCAAAGTTTTTTTTTTTTTTGACACCAAAGCTTCTCAAAGTTTTTGGAAGCATTTGCATGCGCCTCGGGAGAGGAGAGAAATGGTTGTTTCTCTCACTGCCTTGTGGGTCCATCAGGTGGTTTCGTTGTGATATTTATCTCCCGATTGTATTGGCTCACACGAACTTGGACAGTTGGACTACGGGTCCACGAGGCCATGGGAGGCTGGAGGCGTCAGCGAGCTACTTGTGCAGCTGTGCTTGTGGAGTTGTGGTCGTGGACCGAGAGAGAGAGAGAGAGGGGGAGAGAGAGCGCGCGAGCGAGGAAGAAATGAGTAAGTAACCAGGTCGTGACAGTTCGCTGCAGCAAGTGCACTCCGCCGGTCTGGAGACCAAGTAAGACTCGGGTTGTGCCGGTCCAGCCGAAGACACGACAGCCTATCGTGCTTTTTCAAAAAAAAAGGTATATTTTTCCTATCTAAACTCTGTGGACTGTGTCCATATAGCTGCAAAAGAAGTCTATTTGTATTCCTCTTGTCTTTGAGCATGTCTTATATGGTTAACTAAGTCTAATTTACGTCCCTCTACTATTTTTTTCCGATCATGTCGTACCGGGCCGGCACGAGCACAACCCCAGTCGGGCTGTGCCCTGCTTGGGCTGGGCCAAATTGGCGTGCCTTGGGACGGGCCGCGGGCCTTGTGCCATATGGCCATCTATACCTCTAGCCCGAGACGACATAAAACTCTAGAAAGTCGGCAGCAGTAACCATCTTTAGGGCTTAGGCCGATGACTTCTCATCAAGTTCAGATCTCTAGAGGCCACGACAACTATGTTGAGTGTCAACATCAGCAGCGACCACCTCGTCCCTAACAAACTGCGGTGGCTAAAGCTGGCAGCGGGACTTCTTCTAGCTGGGATCCAAAGCCTAGTTGCGACTACCTCGGCAATGGTGGCGCATCTAGCTGGCGTTCATAGTGCGCCTCCGTGTCGTTCGGCCCAAACACCCGACGCGGAATATTCGCCTCCACATCGGTCACCCGCGGAGCCAAACGAAGCACATGAAGTCAAAATTGGGCACACGGACTTCGCCTCCATTGAGGGAGTGCAGCGTGGGGAGAAAGGCGGGGCGCCGCATTGTGGAGGTCATCGCCTCATCACTCCGTGGCTTCGTGTATTCCCCTTCCACGCTCTCCTTCTCTCGCACCAACAACTAGTGCCCTAGCGCAAAGGCAACAGAAGGGAGAGAGAGAGAGAAGCGATGACAAGAAGGCGGCGGAAGGGAGAACGAGAGTGGCGGGGCAGAAGAGGAGCCTACCAGCGACCTATGAGCATCATCGTTGGGATCCACCGCATCACCACCAAAGCAACTCCACCGTGCCGCCTCCTGATCCACATCAGCCGGAGCTCGCCGGCCACGGCGTCTCCTAATCCGTGTCGGCCACATCGCCCCTTAATCCACGCCACCAGGAGCTCGCTGCCGCACCACCCCTGGGTCCGTGCCGGTCGGAGCTCGACGGCCACGCCGCCCCCCTAAGCGAGACAAGAGAGGTAGTGGTGGCCACTTGCATCAGCTGGCCATGAGTGGAGGGGTAAGGTGGCATCGATGTCGACGTCACTGAAGAGAGGAGGGGAGGGGGAGAGGGGCACCGGTGGTGGGTGGTAAGGAGAACGACGGAGGGGGAGGGGCTCCAATGGCGGGGTATTCGAAGGAGGAGACCAGAATGAGGAGAGTATAACGGAGAGAGGGGGAGGGAAAGGGGTTATATCCCTATTTTTTTTTCTAGACTAGCAAAAATGCATGTGTATTGCAACATGTGAAGATAATTTTCACGATTGATAAAAACTATATTATTTTAAAGTACAAACAAAACAACAGCAAAACAAAGTCAGAAAGCATATATAACATGTGTGCTTCATGCGCCATCACACGATGAATCAAACTCCTATTTACCGACAAGATTAGTAGCACGGATTATATCTATTTCATTAACAAAATAAATTAATATTTTAATAAATAAGTTTTACAAATTTAGAACGAACAGGTGATCTAAGTAACGTATCAGAAGAGGTTTTTCTTTAAGAAAATAATTGTTTTTATTGAAGGTCGAGCAATGCCAATAATAATCCGATATTTGTTTGTATCCCGTATACCTATACAGCTATACTATACCCCCCATTCCGTATACCATCATGGCCTAGCCGAGCCAGAGTCCTCGACGCAACGATCTCGCTCTCCCCCCTTTTCGTTCTCGCCTCGCCGCACGCGACGATCGCCGCCGCGGCCGACTCGCCTCGCCGCACGCGACGATCGCCGCCGCGGCCGACGCGCCGGGGCGGGAGACCGCCGCCCGATCGGGGGGGCCCGCGGCAGCCATGGTGCACAGCGCGTACGACGCCGTCGAGCTGGTCTCCGGCGTGCCGGGCGACATCGTGGCCGTGGCCGCCTACGCCGGGAGGCTCCTCGTCGCGGGGAAGGACGGCTCCCTCCGCATCTACGCCCCCCCGGGCCACGCCGGCGGCGGGATCCCGCGGGACGGGCCGTACGCGCTGGAGCGGCAGCAGCCCTCGCTGTGGCGCCGCGGGACGCCCCTGGCGATGGAGGTCAGCGCCGGCCGCGAGCTCCTGCTCTCGCTCGCCGAGTGCGTCAACCTCCACCGCCTCCCCGGGCTCGAGACCGTCGCCGTCATCGGGAAGACCAAGGGCGCCAACCTCTTCGCCTGGGACGACCGCCGGGGCCTCCTCGCGGTCGGCCGCTGGAAGCGCCTGACCATCTTCCGCCTTGACAGTGAGAATTCGGCCGCATTGCCTATTCGTTTTCGTTGTGATTTGAGTGTTTGTGGCTATGATTTGACTGTTACATCATTTGGGTTTCGGTGGAAATGGAGATGGCCTGTTGGTAGTGCTCAATTTGGAGAATGGGAAGTCTGGATTGAATTGGGGCCGTGTAGTCTGAATTGATGTTCTTAGCTGGGACTTGGGATCTGTTGGAGAAAGGGAAAAACACTCGAGTTAATTCCAGGCTTTAGTTAATCTATTTAAGTTGGCTAAATGTTTTAGTGGAAAAATACAGTTACTGTTCTAATGATGCGATATATTCTATGAACACCATGGGGGATTAATAAGTGAATTTCTTGTAGTTGGAAGCTATTTGTGTAGGATATTAAACTTTTGAATCATTAATTGGTATATTCACTCTTTGATTATTCTTTTTCTGGCAATAATTACTGATCCTTTTTGTTTTTCCACATGTTGGGCACAATGAAATATTTCAGTTAAAACATGTTCATACATTCCAGAATTATTCTGGTTCTAATGGTGTTAGATGAAGATGATATATAGACATTTTTGCTAAGGCACACGATTTCATTATTCCACTTAAAGAAAATGTGTTATTCTGCTAACTCTACATTGATACAGCATACCAAGGAAATCATGTGTTCATGAATTTTCTTGTCATTTGCTTGATCGTAGATTTTGTTTTTGGCACAAATTGCATGCACATGTAGACATCATTAGAATTCAGAAGAAGTTTCTGAAGTAATAGAATTTTGTGTGCTGGAACCGGTAACAGGGTTTTCTTTTTGTAATTTATCTGTATCTTGAATTTGGGAAAAAGCTTATGAAACATTAGCCTTTTGTTTGCTGAAACTGGTAAAGGAAAAACGACCTGTAAAATTTTTTTAGTACTGTTGTAAGTGCAAGGTATATCAGAATAAATGTATTTAGCAGCATTTGGCATAACTTAAGACTAGAGTTTGTGTTGTGCCTTTAAAATTTTGATTATGGTAATCTTGAAAGAAATCAAATGGCTGAATGATCTTGTTCTGAATACGCGTTGCATGGTGACTTAATTTCTGTTTATCAGGTGGGAGGGAGTTTGTTGAGGTGAAGGAATTTGGAGTTCCGGATACCGTGAAATCAATGGCCTGGTGTGGCGACAACATTTGTCTTGGGATTAGAAAGGAGTATATGATCATAAATAGTATGACTGGTGCATTAACTGAAGTGTTTTCTTCTGGAAGGAATGCTCCACCTTTAGTTGTGGCTCTTCCTACTGGGGAGCTCCTCCTGGGAAAGGTATAACGTTAATTTTTTTTGTGATATTATATATGTTTTGTTGTCAATTTGCCATTTGATGAAATTGCTTGGTTAGATGAAATCATTTTGTGATATTTGTTTGGTTCAAAGATGAAAGTATTCTGCTTTAGAGGAATGATGGGGCAGTTGGTCTGAATGTAGTAACTTGTTTTCACTTGTAAGTTTCTTTAATCTTAGCTCAATCATGTACTATTTACTTTGTTTACTCAGGATAATATTGGAGTATTTGTTGACCAAAATGGGAAACTTATTCAAGATGGCAGGATAATTTGGTCAGACACGCCTGCCTCTGTTGCTGTACATAGGCCATATGTGGTGGCACGCCTGCCACGGCATGTTGAGGTGAGTTTATTCATCTTGTATACTAAAGCTATAGTTACATCGTTCCACCTGACTACTTGGTTTTGTTTCAGATACGGTCCCTTAGAGCCCCCAATGCATTGGTTCAGACGGTTGTACTTCGTGATGTTCAAAAGCTTGTTGAAACTGAGAACTGTATACTTGCTGTGCTAGCCCGCTCTGTTTATGGCTTGTTGCCTGTTCCTATTGGTGCCCAGGTATGCTGTGCTGTGTCTGGTACTTTGGTTTATTAATTTCGATGAGCACATTTCTGTAGACATTATATGATATCTTTTGTTCCGTGTTCCTAAAATGTTACTGTTCACAGCCTTGCTCACCCACATCACCTCCAAATTGTGGCTGCCCGTCCTGGCACAGTGCCACACATGCACCATCTAGCCATCCTTCCACTGCCTACGGGCTTCTAGTAGTTTATCTTGATATCACAAATCACAGCACTAAGCTGTTTCATGCTAACTTTTGGTATAGTTTCCCAAAATAACCATTGTTGGTGCCCTTTATAAGATCTTGTACTGTTATGGGCATGGGCTAGGCCCATGCAACAGTTTAGGCATGATAATTTAGGAATAAGTCACATAAATATAGGAGATTACCTAGTTAGGAAAGGGATGAGGTTTATTAGAAAGTTAGAGATAGAGATTGGATTGGTTTATATAATAGTAGAGACTAGTTCCTTATGTGTCTAGTCTATCCTCCCTATATATAAAGGGACCCCATGTACTCTATTATCAATCAATCAATGAATCTCTAAAGTTAGCCCTAAGCCTCGGAGCCTCTTTTAGCTCAGCAGGGAGAAGCCCCGCCACTGCTATTAGAGGGCGAGTGCCCTATCCCCCGGTCTTCGGACCCTTACCCTAGCCAATCCATAGCATGTACCAGTTGTTATAAGGCTTCTTCTATGGATTTTATTTCTTTCATGTACATGCTAAATAATCAGCCTTGATCATTTTACAAGTTGTTTCTCAGGATTGATTCTTAGCTCTTACATTTGCATCGTTACATATGTTGGTCTACAGATAGTGCAGTTGACTGCATCTGGTGAATTTGAGGAGGCTCTGGCGTTGTGTAAGCTACTTCCTCCAGAGGATTCAAACCTACGAGCTGCAAAGGAAAGCTCAATACACATAAGGTATGTTTCAAGTTGTCCAATCTAAAGGTCACACCAGCACTCTATTTGCAGTCTGTATAGATTTCCTACTTCTATATGTTTATCATCCTGTAGCACAAATGGGTAGATTCTGCTCCTCTTTACTCAAGCTGTTTGAATCACTTTGCTCTCTGATTATGTTTTGAATCCATGATCTGCTGAGAAACAAATTCAATAAAAGAATATGAATAGCTTATGGGTTTTCCATACTTTTACTATCCTTTTTTTTGTTAGAAAATAAGCAGATTGAACAGTACAGATGATGTTTGCAAAATGAAAATATGGAGTGTAAGCAAAGCAACAATATTACCAGTTTTGAATCCATGCAGTTTCTAGTCTATAATTGAAGTAGGCGAACAGAGCCATCTACTACATTTCTAGTCAGTGAATCTTGTGTTTTCTTATATATTTTTTTTATTTGGTTCCTCACATATAACTAAATTGTGTGTTTCAAATTTGATTTCATGAATTAGATATGGACACTTTTTATTTGATAATGGGAGCTATGAGGAGGCAATGGAGCAGTTCTCTGATTCACATGTGGATATTACTTATGTCCTATCTCTATATCCATCTCTTGTTCTGCCTCAAACGCACATCATAGGTGAACATGACCGGCTGCAAGATCTGCCAGAATTAGCAAGAGAACCATCTGATGTGACAGATGATATGGAACCATACTCTCTACAACTTCATGAATCTGATGATAAATCTCCATTGGAGATAAAGAAAATGAGCCACAATGCTCTAATTGCCCTTGTGAAGTATTTGCACAAGAAAAGAAATGGAATAATTGAGAGAGCAACAGCTGAAGTCACCGAGGAGGTGGTCTCTGGAGCTGTGCACCACAGCTCAATCTTATCTGAGTCATATCGATCAAAGAAGCCAAATAAGGTACTACTGCTTCAAATGCCTAGGTTTCCTTGTTAAAACTCTTGTAAATAGTAGTGACAGGTGTGGAATTTCCTGTACCAAGAACTAATACAAAATAATTACCAATAAGTAATAAAAGTACACTACACAAATAAATGAACCCCTGGTTTTATCCAAACTATCAGTAAGTCAAAGTACAACTTGAATATCCCATATTATATTAGTTCTAGTTTTCGAGAATGATTCAGGTCTTGCTATAATTCTGAATCCTTATTGACTTCAACGCTATTTACATAATGATCATGGTGCATGTGGGATTTTAGACTATTTGCCATCCTATTGAATGGCGTATTCTCAAATGTCATCTTCTTCAATAACCTCGATTATTTACCATCTGGTTCCACCGATTTGTTTCTATTTTGCCACTTTCGTTTGCCAACTCAGCAACCTGAGTAACAGATGACCTTGCTACCCCTCATCTCTTCTCTTCAACTTCTTCCTCCTCTTCCTCTCTGTCGCTTGGAGTTGGCTCGCCACCGGCGAGCGTGCATGTTCTAGCTAACACTAACAACAAAGCTAATCGAGCTTTTCCATCCGTGAGTAGGAGGCAGCATTGATAGGTATTGCTGCTCGACGAGCTTGCCGGCGGCCGCGTGAGCAAGCATCAACGTGCTCGGTGCAGAAGCTGCGTGTTACTTGCTCGTTGCTGTTCATCGAGCTTGCTGGTGACCTCGTCTTCCTCCTTGGCCGCTGCCAGCTACAGCAGCCGCCGGAGTCTTGCCTCTTGGAACTGCTGGTGCTGACCCTTCCTCATCGCCCCCACCTCGTCCTTGTGTGCTGTCCAATCGCCCCCTATCTCCGTGTCTCGCCTCTCAGAACTGTGGGTCCCGCGCCACCCCCACGGTGACCATGCTGTTGGACCCTTCCCCATCGCCCCAACCTCGTCCAACACCCTCCCGCCCCCTGCCCCCTGGATTGTCTGAATGCGGTGAATGGACCGAACAAGGTTCGTGAGGCGTCCAAGGTGAGACCGTAAGAGATGCTCTCTTCTTCGACGGGGAGAGGAAGAAGATAAGGGGCAAGAGAGTCAATTTTTCTTCCGAAATGCTACCATGTAAGTAAAAGTGGTAAAATAGAAACAATTCGGTGGGTCTGAATGGTAAATAATCTAAGTTGCTAAAGAAGATGGTATTTAGGAATACGCCATTGAAGAGGATGGCAAATAGTCCAAAATCCCACCATAGCCTGCCTTTTGTTGAGCCAAATTCATTTTTCACTATGCCTGGACATAGTTAATTGTTTTTGTAAGGTAGTCCTGAAGTTCTATTCATTAAGCAGCTGACAGATTTATAGATTGATTTATTGATACATGGGTCTTGGATATCAATAAAATATGAGAATTCAGACCTCCTGTCTACGTCCATGCTGTTCTCATTCCTTTAATGACGAAGCACATGTAATTACTTGAAAATTGATCAACATGAACATTCTAGTGCGGGAGTGGACATTGATTCAATTTGTTGCTAGGATAGCTCCTATCCAAAAGTTTTTGGGGTTTCATGTGTTTATGAGATTGTACAGTGCTACGTATATCGTACAGATGATTGCACATCCAATAATATGTCCGATAAGTATAAGTAAAAGATGATTCATAATGTTTTTTACTGTCTTTATGTCAGAAGCGAGCTCAGACGCATACAAGCTCTATTGCTAGAGAAATGGCTACTGTACTGGACACATCTCTTCTTCAAGCTCTTATTCTTACTGGACAGTCTTCAGGGGCAATAGAATTGTTGAAGGGACTTAACTATTGTGATCTGAAGATATGCAAAGAATTTTTAGAGGAAAGGAGCGATTATATGGTTTTACTTGAGCTCTACAAAAGCAATGAGATGCACCGTGAAGCTCTCCAACTGCTTAATCAATTAGTTGAAGAATCAAAGGCTGAGATGGGAAAAAATGATTTTAACAAAAAGTTCAATCCACAAATGATCATTGAATATCTAAGGGTATTGTTATTCCTCCTCTCTTGACATTTACATGATACTGTTCTTCACTCACATAAATCAATGAGACCGAACCAGTTGTGTGGGATTTATATATATAATATCATGGTGTTTTAGGCTTTCAGCTGCCCTTAACTGAACTATATATGTAAATTTGATGCTTGCATGTTTAAGTGTCTATTAGAAAACAGTAGCATAACATACTAAAAGTGGAAGTATCAGTGAAATATTAAATATCAAGGTGTTATTCATGATATTCAGAATGGTACTTTCTAAACCATGTTATGTGTGTTAGATTTTTTAATCTAAGTACCTTGTATTTGTGAGTTTTATTGGCATAATATTTGTTTTATATTTTATTGCCTGGTATGTTGATTAAGTTTCATTTGGACTTTTGCCTCTATTATAAGTCAGTATCACATTGTTCTAGTTTTCTCTGGCTGATTTGGCTCTGTGCTTTGTTGCAGCCCCTCTGTCGGTCTGACCCAATGCTGGTTTTGGAATCATCTTTATATGTCCTTGAACGCAACCCTTCAGACACTATTGAGCTCTTTTTATCAGAAAATGTTCCAGCAGATTTAGTAAATTCATATCTAAAACAGCATGCTCCAAATTTGCAGTCAACTTACTTGGAACTAATGCTTTCAATGAGTGTATCTGGGATCAACCCTAATCTGCAAAATGAGCTGGTGTGTACTCTTACTGCTGTTACTTTGTCAGTATGTTAATTTAATTTCATATCTATTGTCTATTGCTACACTGTAGGTATTGCAATTTCGTATCTAATAAATTTATCTGTGCTGTTTAGATGATCTTATCCCCGTACTGGGATCCAAATTTTGAATAAATGGATCACTTTTAATCTTAAGATGGTCATTTATTCTTGTCTGAAGGTACAACTATACCTTTCTGAGGTTCTTGACTGGCACAAGATTCTGAAGGAAGAGGGAAACTGGACTGAGAAAACATATTCCCCAACACGGAAGAAGCTGATAACTACATTAGAGAACAATTCAGGTTACAACACAGATATACTTCTTAAGCGTCTTCCGCAAGATGCTCTTTTTGAAGAGCGCGCTATATTGTATGGGAAAATAAATCAACATCTCCGTGCACTCTCTCTTTATGTGCATAAGGTATTATTGCTCTGTAACATTGTTTTTTAATATTCTCCATCATATTTGGGTAATGGTTAGTTCAGACTTTTTAAGGTTACCCAAAATAACGAGTGTGAGAAAGGCCTGGGGGTCTCCTGGCTAGCATCACAAGGTGTGGGCTAGCCGACCCGGGTTCGAGCCTCACCCTTCTCTTAATAAATTTTGATATGAGAACATTTCCTCTCATATCCAGCGGTTTTATTTTTCACAATAACAAGTGTACGGTGTACCTATATTGCAGCTCCAGATGCCAGAGCGAGCAGTTGCATATTGTGACCGTGTTTACGAGGAAGGAGCACAACAACCTTCCAAATCAAATATCTACTTCAATCTCCTACAAATCTATCTGAACCCAAGAAAAGCTGAAAAGGAATTTGAGCAGAAAATTGTTCCAGTGGCATCACAGTACCCTGGAATTCAGAAGGCTACTAAGGTTAGAGGGGCGCGTATGGGTAAAAAGGTTGTTGAGATTGAAGGGGCTGATGATGTGCGCTTTAGCCCCAGTGGAACTGATAGTGGTCGAAGTGATGGTGATGGTGATGGTGATGATGTTAGTGATGGAGGCCCAATAATGTTGAATGAAGCACTTGAATTGTTAAGCCAACGGTGGGATAGAATAAATGGTGCCCAAGCTCTTCGTTTGTTACCTAGAGACACGAAACTCCAGGTAAATGCCTTTCTTTTTATATTGTGGTAGAGATATTTCCTTCTGGCCTGGATTTATACCAAGCCACACTCGTAATTTTGTTGTGTCATTTTCTCTGGAAAGCAACAAAATGATGTTCCTTTTTGTGTTGATATAATACTTTCCCCATTTTGTGTATAAGCCATTTAGCTGTTATTGGTAGTTTAATTGTTATTTAGGCTCTTGAAAAAAATGTAGTTATGCCCCTACAGAACACAGTTATGCAGCTTTTAGATACTTGTGTTCCAGAGTTGGTTGTTTCGGCTTTCTAGCCATTGAAGGTTCTAATGATATAGATATGTACACTTGCAGGATCTGGTGTTATTTCTTGAACCACTTCTGCGGAACTCTAGTGAACATCGACGCAATTATATGGTTATCAAGAACTTGATTTTTCGGGCAAATTTGCAGGTTAGCTTGGTGCTATGATATTCTGTTAGCTGTTCCCCTTTGTTTTCAATGTCTTTTCCATTTTTCCTAGCTTTACTCAATAAAAGATTATGATCTTTAGGATTCTCCTAGGGAAATATCACTGAGCCTTGAAATTGAATTCATGTACCATTGTAACTATGTTAGTAATCGCCCTGTGCTGTAAATGAAGAGTGTGCATTTTCTATGGTAAACTCTTAACTTGGGAATTGGGATAAGAACGTTGTTGAGATGGTCAAGGAAGGTTGATAATTGTGCTGTGAACATAAGAGAAGACAAAGGCAGATAAAATATGTTTGATTGGGATTTGAGACATACTCCTATGTAGTAGAGATAGAGATGGCGTACTAATTTCTTTATTGCATGAACAAATAAGTTTGGCTATGTTATTTTATATGTAGTCAACAAGGAAATTGACAAAACAGAACCGATTTCATAAAACTAAAAATCTCTTAACCATAAGCAGCCAATCTGCTAACCTCTTCTGTGTCACCATGCTCTCTTGTGTGCCCTGCACCTTCGGTAGCAGCCTGGTGTATCACAACATAAACTGTCACGGTGCACATTTGGCTATCTCATCAAGCATACTGTAGTGGTGTTATGGGCTAGTTATGATGGGCTCATTGACTTTATTAAATTTATATGGCCGCTGTTCTACAGTGTTATTATGACGGTATAGTGTTTATTCTTATAATTCTCACTTTTTATCAGGTAAAGGAGGATCTGTATAAACGGCGTCAAGCTGTTCTGAAGATTGATGGAGATAGCATGTGTTCTCTTTGTCATAAGCGGATTGCAAATAGTGCTTTTGCTATTTATCCAAATGGGCAGACGTTGGTGCATTTTGTCTGCTTTAGAGAATCACAGCAGATTAAAGCTGTTAGAGGAGTAAACTCTGTGAAACGTAGATAGCATGTACATTCACCAGGTATGCACTCAGAACTCCCAAGTTGACAAATTAATTTTTAAGCCTAGCATGCACTGATGTGATGGATGACTGACTTTTGGTGACTACTTGAGCTATGTTTCTGCTAACCATTAAAAAGATCTGAACACTCATTCTGATCCCATATGCTTTCATCCTTTTTCCATTTTCCCTTCCTTTTCCACTCATTCTGATGTGAACACTCATTCTGCTACAGTTATATATTCACATTTGTCACTCTTCCACTGACCTCAGTACATCTACAAATTTGTAACTAACCGCATCGCTGTTTCACAGACTAATACTAACAGAATAAGAGGGAAGTGGCCTCAACGAGCTCATCCTGTGAGACCCAATTTGTTATATCCATACCCAGATCATGACTGGTTCCTAGGTAGATTGTTTTTCCTAGGATGTCATGTTATGAGCTTTGCTGCCATCATCATCTTTCATAGTATTAGATTACCACTTCACCACGACTTCTATCCGATACACATCAACTTCACTACTGGAGTCTGAATTTCCGTATTGTCTTGTTTTGGTTTTTGATATCGCATCTGTTTGCTACTGTAGGTTACATAACTATAGTAGTTATTCAGATCTTGCATAGGCCATTATGTTTTACTCATCGAATAGCCTTTTCCGCCGGTCGAACTTTAGCAGTTAAAGCACTTGTGCGAACTTTGCATCACTCTAATAATATATACGTTTGACAGGTGTGAGTATCATCATAGAAAAAAGGATGCAACGTTCGCATTTTCTGCACATCTTTGGAACAGCAAGCCAACAAGCATGCAAGATTTGGGTCCTCAGCACTTGCTCATTCACGTTGCTTGATGTTTCTGATCGAGAGGCGTTGCTTGATTTCTGATCGAGATTTCTTATGTTTCTGTTGCCTTTACGCGGCTTGGTTTGCTTCATGTATTTTTACTGGCGTTTTCTTCCGCTCTTCAGAGCGTTGGTGTATTCAGTCTGCGCGTGTCTGCCTATCAGTTCGCTTTCGCTTGTTTTTTATGCCCAGAAAGCGTACAAAAATGTAGATGAAAACGTTGTAAAGTTTAGATTAGGTGTGACCGTGATCAGTGTTGTGTTTAATCACCATGTAAACAGGGAAACATAATAGCTAAGTGCTTATGTTTTAATTGAAATAATAATCATAGTAAAGGAGCACTTCCTTTTTCATCCCAGGAATCGCTTAATACGGCCTAACCGTGGTGGGATTACATTGGACGCAATTACTTCAGAACCGGTAAAACCAGCTAAACTACTTGCATAAGCCTGTAAAATACTGTGATCGGAACTTGGCAATCATTCTAAACATCCATGAAAATAATGCACACCACCATAGGTACATGCATTTGCACACATGAGATAAGCATGTCTTTTTTTTTCTCTCAAAGGAAATGTACAAACATGTCTTGTGGACAGAAGAGCAGGCTTTGCAAACATCTTCTCTAGGTTGAGAATATACTTATATATGATGAAGCTATGAGCTATATGAACAATAGGTACTAGAAATAAAATAAACCGTGAACACCGCAAAATTGGACTTTACCCAGTTCCTCAGGATCAGAGGACCTCTAAGCTGTACTATACTATCATCAAGAATTTTGCCATATGGGCATATATGTATATCTGAACTCAAGCAGCAGCTGCAGCGGTTGCTGTACTTCACGAACCACAGCAAATGTCTGTCTTCCCGGGGATGTTATCTTTAACACCAAACTTTGGTGCCAAGTGCTAAATACTCAGTCCACATGTTGTTTGTTTTTGAGACGAAGATTTACATACCAAGTTGCAAGGCAGCGCAATACCAATCCCACTAGTATCTTGAATACGGCGAGCATGAAGTAGGTCAGGACTGACCAAAGCAGGATCCAAAATACTCTCCAGATAAATGGGCCAGCAGGAAGGAGGGTGGCATATACTGGAGTCAATACACGAATCACCTACAGAAACAACACATTGCTTGAATATAAGCAATCTATAAAATGCAGGGTGGTAGTATAAGAGGATGGACTTTGATGACTTGTGAACTTACCACACACGCAGGGGCAAGGGGGATGAATGTTAGGTCCTTCTGACGGTCATCAGTTTTGTCATTCAAAATCTGCGAAATAATTTCAGCAAGATAAACAATGATAGCAATATTTGGAAGAATAAAGTTCAAGATCAAAGGCAATTGAAAAAAAGCGGTATATAAAATTCCATTATGCTCCACTATGAAAGCTAAAAAAATTGATGGTCCAGAGGATGAGAGGACAATCATGGTTCACAAGAAAAAGGAGCATGCCAAAGTTAAATTTTCAATGCAGGCCAATCATTTATCATAACGGCAAACTGAATCTGTCACTAACTAACATATAGATGGAATTCTCTAAATGGTACTATCAGGGTAAAGACAGTCAATATACTGTTGAAAGATAAACTGTCCAAGAATAGCTGACAAAAAAAAGTTCTAAAACCAATGTCATTTCATATTTGGATTGTTTTGCAGGCATGTAGGTGTCTCGTAGAGTTGGACAGTTAGAATAACTTCAGAATTACAACTTCAAGTGTCAAAGTTGCATGAGTACTGTAGAATTCAAGTCAACAATTACAATGCTAATTAGAGTAAAAAGGATGTAACGTATGAAATCATTTATCAGCACATCACCTGCTTGCATAGGTCTTCCAAAAACTCTGAATAAGCAACTGGCTTTATCTCATTGAACTTTGCAAGGAAAGAGTGCTTGATAGCATCAATAAGTACTTCACACATAAATACCAAGGAGGCATTCTGCGGTAAAGAAAAAAAAAGGTGATATAGATTTACAAAGAAGAGTCTGTAGCTATGTGAAGTAAACATAGTGAAATATTGAACTTACAATAAGAAAACTGTCAAACCATGGTCCCTCTGCTTCTAAGATATTCTGAGCTAGTACAAACAATAGAAAGGATGTGATGTGAAACCTCTCAATGATGTCTGCAAATCAAATTGTTAAAACCACATGAGACTCATGTGCCACCACAGCAAGAATTATGAAGACTAAACATTGTAAAAAAATGGAAAAAAAAAGTAACTGGGGCATGTGAAATGCACAATGCTTTCTTAACTAAAACTAGAAAAGTTAGGTATTTTGAAACTAAGGTTCACAATGTAGCACAAGCGGGTCCCTACAACATGAATGGTTATCGATCCAACATCTACGTAGATAACATACGTGCACAAAGTGCAACTCAGCACTATCCATTGATCAACCAAACATTGAAAGAATAGTGTACAATCATATGAAAGCAATACGCATACTGTTCAGAATTATGAAAATTAGAAAAATCATAAACATACTCACCATAGTATACCAAATTGTGAAGGTTCTCTTTGCTAACACGCTTAAATACATTGCTTTTTATCTCAGCAAAATTATTGGACACCAAAAGAGCCAATAGTGCATTGTTGTGGGCAATAATACATGTTGACAGGGTGATCGCCTGAGCTAACAGGACAAATGAATGGACAAGTATAACTTGTTAAGGAATCAAATCTAGAAAATATCAAATAACAACAGCAGCAATAGCACAAGTCAACCTACAGTGTAATTAGAAGTTTGAAAAATAGATAAAATGAAACTACTGTAAATTCAATTGGGACTAATAGCCAAGGATATCAAAGGCAAGAACTGCAATAGCCTCATCCAAAATGAACCGCATCAGCTCAAATGTTGCATTATCTGTCGAGCATGTTGACAGTCCCTCAGCAGAGTTGAACAAAACTTGTAAGACATCCTCACCAAATGATTGACAGAGTTTGTCAAAGATCTAGAAAGCAAAATAAAGGTTTGGATGAGCTAAGTAATCGAGCAAATAAATTTCCAACAAACAGCCTTGCTCACCTCTAGCACGTTGTATACAACATATAATTTGATTGTGCCCTGGCCACGAATGACATGGTAAATCAAACTAATATCTGGCACACACAAAACCAACTGTGAGTGGATTATCGTATGCGTGTAGGATATCATTTGTATTTAGTAAAAGCCACACAAAAAAGACAAACCTATCATTTGCAAAGAAGCAACTCCTAAAGCTAGAACTACAAAGCATCCATAATCTGATAAATCAGCAGCATTAGGCCTCAGAAACTGCCTGTCACAAATACAATGGGTAAGTATGCAACTCAATATGGCTATAAATGAAGAACTAAACTGGAAAAAGTGGTTGATCCAACAAAATAGGACGCAAAAGTATATGGCAGAAAAAATGCTTAATGTTATAAGCACCAATAATTGGCTATCATAAAACTATGAGAATCATACATCAGCTTATCAATCTACTATCGAAAAAGAAAGGAACAACATATTAACTAAACTCATATTGGCAATGGATCATACAAAGTAAAAAATTAGCTGCCTAACTAAATTGGAATAGTAGCAAATAAATAGCATCAGTTGCTGCAGATCCAGTTAACATTAGCAACAGCTACCCACCTGGTTTTAAGCACCCGCCAGACTGTAATGGCAATTCTTGCAGGCATAATGG
Organism: Oryza meridionalis; assembly: GCA_000338895.3. Lineage (NCBI taxonomy): Eukaryota > Viridiplantae > Streptophyta > Magnoliopsida > Poales > Poaceae > Oryza > Oryza meridionalis. Next base: position 33,152,464 of record CM002526.2, on the reverse strand, counting down.
TGAGTAGAGATAGAAATGAATCCAAGCAGACAAAGAATCCTGCGACAATCAGCTGCAGCATTTTATCACAATCAAACATCTCCTCATCAATTAACCAAATATATGAACTAATGACCTATTATACATATTGAAAGTTAGTGTTTCTAGATGAACCTGTCTCTAATCTCTATAATTGAGTTACTTGTTACTAGCATCATCATGCTTGGACTTTAAAAGATCTGTTTATGCATAACACATTTTGAAACCATTTAGGTAAAATATTGCAATTATGTAAACACAATTCAATTAGCAAATTGTTACTTCCTCCGTTTCACAATGTAAGTCATTCTAGCATTTTCCATATTCATATTAATGTTAATGAATCTAGATAGATATATATGTCTAGATTCATTATCATCAGTATGAATGTGAGAAATGCTAGAATGACTCACATTATGAAACGGAGGGAGTATTCTATTAACTTTGGCTAAATGTTATTTGTCTATGGTCTGTACATTTTAAAGTTATTAACTCAAACCTAATCACTACATGGTTCAAAGGCATATATTTGTAAGTTTATTCAAATACTGCCCCAAAAAATATCTACTTGTAAGGTTACACATAGCCATATCCTAACCAGGATCTGAATCGATAAATATATACCTCCTATCAAGATAAGGGCGATTCACATGAATTCAGCAAATTATTTTCATTTCCACCATAAAATAGGATTGCTCTAAAAATTCCAAATACTCTAGTGTATGGGGAGGGTATCAGGGTGCAACTGGCATGATTACAAGTGCAGAAATATACCCGTTCACATCTCCACGGCACATGAAACATAGTGTTGTAGACCCGCTGTCGTTTCTTATCATTGCCCGCTGAAATTGTGCCTCTAAGTGAATTTCCACCATATAATTCTCCAAGGAAGTATCTGAATGGTGAGTTGTCAAGGCGCTCAACTTCTGCAGCAGTATTTGAAAAGAGCGGTAAATGCATGGTTATAGACTTCTTAACTCAATACACAACAGGCTTATTATAGGGCACCCTAACCAGACTTGAAATATGACGAGGACTGACTGAAATTTGGCACTTGTTCAATTTTTTTTTTCTTTTTTAAAGCCCTGCAATTGGAAGAAGAGTACAATATGTTTCTTTGAAGCTTCTCTGGTAACAGTTACAGATTTAACCACAAAAAGGCACGATACCAGCAATCTCTATAAGCCACATTGTTCTGTTTGTGGCCAGCTCTCCAAACTTGAGTTGGTCTAAAAATTTCTAAATAGAACACCTTCATTATACCCCAAAAAAAAGTGATTTGACGCCCCTAGGCTATCCTGAGACGACGTTCACATAAGACTCGTAGTATTTCAGAACAGATACATGTCTCAAGAACATCCCATCAATCTGACTAACCTAAGTTCAGCACTGATTAAATGACGTCACAAAACACAAAAATGGAACATCAACGAGAAGCACAAGAAACTTCGTTTGAATACGAGAAATCAGCGAGATCCATACCTCCAAGAACGTTGCCATTCTCCTTCATGTACCTCTCCCAGTCTAGCGAATCCTCCTTCTCCAGCTTCTTCCCGCCACCGTTCGCCTCAGGCCGCCACGCCGCGGGCGCCGCCTCCGGCACCGCGGCAGCCGCCGCGGCGCTCTCCCGCGCGCTGCTGCCGCAGCTGCTGGTCGCGTCTTCCCGGGACACCACCCTCCCGCTCCCGGAGACGCTCCTCTGCCGCAGCTCCACCCCGACGCCCACGTACGTCACGCAGCTCGCCGCGGACCTCTCAGCGTCGGAGCTCTCGCGCTCCACCACGGACACGGACACCAGATCCGACACCCCGACGACGCCGCCGCGGCGCGGCGTCCCCTCCTTCTCCTCCTCCTCGATCGGGGGGCTCCGGAGCCCGCGCTTGCGCTTGGAGCGCCGCCTCCGGCGCCGCTGCCCATCGGAGGTGGTGTCGGGGAGGGAGCGCGGGGAGAGGTCGTCGTCGGCGTCGTCGGCCGCGGCGAGGCCGCCCTCCCCCAGGAGCTCGAAGGAGAGCTGGCGGGTGGCAGATCGGAGTGGCATACCCGGCGGCGGGCGACCTGCGACGGCGACGAGGGCGGCGCCCTCCCCGGCGAACCCTAGGCGGCGGTGGACGTCGCCGCCGCGCCGCGGCGAGGAGGCGGAGGCGGAGGCGGGGGAAGGAGGGGAGCAACGGACGCGGAGGCGAAGAATATTTTTCTTTTTTTTTTCTTCAGATTCGCGTTTATTTGTGCGCTTAATCCGTTTCGTCGCTTAATTTCGGGATTATTTTGGGTTTTTCCGCGATGTGGCAGCTGGGTACTTGCAAGGGGAGAATGTGCGAGTGGAATTTTCAGCCGTTTTTCCTGATTCCTTGGGTACATTCAAGAATCAGAAAATTATAATTGTTTTTTTTCTTTGAAAAGGGACCAGCGAATTTGGTAATGACACATTAATTGCCACGTTAACGCCGTGTGGCTACTCACAAGTAATATAGTAGTATTTTTTTTGTTTGATCTATTGTATTAGGCCATGTTTTTTTCAGCTTGAGATTATTATAATCTAAATTATTGAGTCAGATTACTATAAGCTAGATTATTATAATCTGTAGTAAAATAAGCGGTTAGTTGTTTCTTTTCTAGATTATTAGAGCCTAAATTATTGGGTTTGCAAGTCTAAAAAGGGAGTGGGGTGGCATGGTGGATAATTTTTCACCCAATAATTTGGAAAAAGCTCACCTAAGATCCTGTTTGATTCAGCTTAGGATTATTATAATCTGGATTATTAGGAGTAAGCTGAAACAAACAAGTAGATTATTATACCAGATTATTATAATCTATAAGCCAGATTACTATAATCCAATAATCTCCTCTAGAGAAGCTTTTTTCAGATTATTGAGTGGCTAAAGACCCACTACCCTTAGATGCCTCTAATAATTCAGAGAAACAAACAACTCGTAGCTTATTTTATGTTAGCTTATTATAATCCAGTTTAGAGTAATCTGATTTAATAATCTAGATTACAATAATCTTAATCTGAAATAAACAGAGCTTAAATAAGCTTACCAGATTATAATAAGCTACTTTAATAAGTTGTTCTAAGCTAAAAGAAACAGGGCCTGAGATTAGAGATCACCTTGAAGAAAGAATAATGTGTCTTCTCTTCAATATCATAATTTAGATTAAAATTTATCAGTTTCAAATAATTCTATAGGGAACCGTGTTCTGAATGTGAATATTTTGTAGAAAGACTAATCTCAACCAAATTGAACTTGAAAACATATGTCACAATTTAGGCATGGCGGTACACATAACACAGGTATATGAGGGAAAAAAACGGCTCCTTTCGAGATAGTAACACATGATACATACACAAATTCCTTTGAATTCAAATGCTACACACACTAAAACAGAACACAAAAAAAATGAATGAACAAATGAACCGATGAACCCCCCCAAAAAAAAGGGATTGACATACCGTCTGAATGAACGAATTGATGAATGAATCGTCAAAAACCAAACAACTTTTGTACAGACGTACATGGACTACGGACATGTTGAGAGAGAGAGAGAGACGCGTCTTGGAGTGCCACCGCTGCTGCTTGCGTGCGTGCGTGCGTGTGGCTACGGACGCAGCTGCTGCTGCGGGCAACACGACGCGCCCACCGTGTTGCCATCATGCGTGCAGCACGACGCCCTCGACAGCAGCGACCTCGCCGCGCGCGTCACGGCATCACCGTTCGCGCCGGTGCCCGGCGCCGCCCTCGCCGCGTGCGCGGCCGTGGCGACCAAGGCGAGAATCAGCAGCAGCAGCTTGCGCACAGCACCGCCGCCCATCAATCAAGCCAAAAAAAACCAGCAGAGCGACTCACAAGCAACGATCGATTTGTTCACGCTTAATTTGGATGAAACAGGGGCGACGGGTACGGCCACGGGAGGGTGGCGTTTATATATACCACAGCTTACTACTACTAGGTGTTTTGTCATGGAAACGCGACGGCATTTTCCTTGGGAATTCTCTCCACTTCTCCTCCGCCAAGTTGTTTTTCACCGAGTTTTCCTGGGGCGTTTTGCCGTTTTGGACGCCGGCGTCCGTCACGTCGCCTCCCACGCTGCGTCCGCCGATTCGCGGAATATGCACCTGCTGGTGGGTGCTGGCTACTGTGTACTTGTGCGGCACTTTCACGGGATCATCTCGGAAAGGAAACCACGAAACGGGCCAATCCGGTGCATATGGTCCAAGGCCGACACGGCCCGGCAGAAGGGGCAAGACGGTGCATACGTGCCAATTCTTTGCCGATGGATATGCCGGGGATGTGATGGTTGGGCCGGTTCCTCCGTTTCACTCGCCGAGCGAATCACTGATGATCATCGGGCCACCGGAACCCGCCGACTGAACTGGGTACTGAAACGCATCGGTGTCGCTGCCATGGTGCTGCCGTGCTGCGCCGTTGAACTGATCACAGGCACACAGCTTTGCGGCGGTGTTGGGTCGAAGAAGGATCTCTGGCGGCGCATTCAGGTCTGCGACCTGCTTGATGAAACGCCGGCCCTGCGTGAGAGTGATCACTAGAGCTACTACCAAGATCCAGCTAGCTAGTGCCTTCTTTGCCACCAAACATAGAGCCACCGGAATGTAAATATCTAGGACCTGTTTGGAGGAAAACTATTCTAATTAACCCTCGAAGGGATGTTCTCTTGTTATTTGCATGCCACTTAAATGATTATAAAAAAATATTTAAGAAGATGTATTAACATGTGATATATCACTCCACAAACATATATGTTCAAATTCAACATATATATGTTGCAACGAAAAAAACAAATTAAACTACAGCTAGTTAATATTTTTTTGTTGCGACTTATAGAAGTTGAATTTGAATTTACATGTTTGTGGAGTGATATATTACATGTTGATACATCTTCTCAATTTTTTTTTAAAAAAATTTATAACCATTTGAGCGACGTGCAAAAAATAAGAGGACATCCCCTCGAGAGCTAAAATCCACTCCCCTATTTGGATGCATACTTTACATGGTCAATGTAAAGTATCTCCAACAAAATGTAAAGTACTCCCTCCGTCCCAAAAAAAGACAAACCCTGGCTATGAATCTAGACATGTCTAGATTCATAGCCAGGGTTTGTCTTTTTTTAGGACGGGGGAGTATGCATCCACACTTCTATTAGCTAAAAGTATAGCCAACAAAATATGTATTTGATTACGCAAGCTAAAATTTGATCAGCATAGAGAAAAAATGAGTTTCAATAGATTCTCTGTCCAGATGGCTAAGCAAAATGTTTCCAGCCTCCTCCGCTGACCAAAGGTGGGTCCCACCACCTCTTCCATCCCTCCTTTCGGTTCCTCCCCTCACTCTCTCTCTCTTTGTCGGCCACCCACTAGCAAGCAGTGACACCGTTAGTGGCAGATTAAGTGGCAACAACAGTGCTGATCGTGGAGTTAGGAGTAGCGCTTCAGAGTTAGGTGCTCTTGTAACAAGGAGCAGCAAGCGATAGTGATAGAGCAAGCAGCGACCTTGAGCGCGCCGGTGGCGCGCTCGGGGATTAGATCGGATGGCACGCCGGCCTCGAGCGCGCCGCTCTCCACTACGGTTGTCGTCGTCGTCGTCAGATCCGCCCACGACGGGGAAGAGGTCGCCAAATACGCTTGTCACCACCGCCGTTGGTGGCTTCGGATCCACACATGGTATGGCCACGAGCCCCCTTGCCTCGAGCAACACCAGCCACCGCCGCCGCCTTTACCTCCTCATGATCCGCTGGTTGGGTGGGGGAAGGGAAAGATATGGAAGGAAAGAGGTATGAAGAATAAGGATAGAGATTGACATGTACGATCCATTGTTAGACTGGAGAAGGTAATAGATAGGTTATTAGAGTGAAAGTAAAATTTGACTCTCCAATTTTTTAGCAAACTTAGCTAAATGGGTATTTGGAGAGTTGGATTTGAAGATGTTGGAGACACTCTAAGGGCTTGTTCGTTTCATAGGAAATATGGAGGAAAAACCATTCCTACAGGAACAATCACTGTTCATCCATTCGTTTTGTAGGATTATGGCAAAGGAGAAGCATAGAAAGAATTCTTTTGTATGTGATTCCTATGGAATTTTGTAGGAAAATTAACATCCACTTGGACCTCTTTTTTGTATTCCTACGCGTAGGATCAAGGCAAATCACTCGTTTCATTATGTATTTGAACCTAAGTTATACAAATTAGAGTATTCAAGTCTTGATTGTGGTAACTTAATACAAAGATTCCTGTATTTTTCCTACCAACCATCTAAGAGTCATTCCTATATTTTTCCTACCCTTAGTTTTTCACATGTAATCCTATGTTATTCCTATGTTTTTCCTATTCCTGCGATTTGAAAATCCTATGAACCGAATAAGCCCTAAAGCATTTCCAAATCTAGCTATTCAAATGCCCGTCATCATGCAATAGTAGGCATGATGGTACACCAACTATCAGAAGAGTCAATTACTTCCCTTGTTTCAAGTTATAACATGTTTTGATTTTGGTCAAAATCAAACTGCTTTAAGTTTAACTAACATTATGGACAAAAATAGTAATATTTACATTACCAAATTAGTTTTATTAAATTAATAATTAAATATATTTTTATAATAAACTTATATTGGATAAAAATATTACTATTTTTTTTTCTATAAATTTGGTCAAACTTGAAGCAATTTGACTTTAACCAAAGTTAAAACATCTTATAACCTGAAACGGAGAGAATAATCCTTAAAAAAAAGTATCAGAGACAATTTCTCTGTAGGAGGGGAAAAGACTCCTTTTAAACTCGTAACACATTTCACAAAGGATTACACAATTAATTAATCTCTTTCGACTTGAAATCCTATCACATATGAAAAGAAAAGGAGAAAAAAAATAAACATATGAATGAACCGATAAACCCAAGAAAAAAAAAGGATTTACCTCTAATGCCTGACCGGCCATATGAATGAAATTATCAAAAGCCAACACTAATGTACATACGGTCAATAGTAATACCGTGTTACATATGGGACTATGCATTCGTTGAGATCAGGCACGAGTCCACGTTTTGGAATGCCGCGCTGCTGCCGCCGCCGCTGCGTGTGCGCGCGTGCTACCGATGCCGCTTCCCCGGGCAGCATCCCGTGCCCACCGTGTTGCCGTCGTGCGTGCAGCACGACGGCTGCGGCCTCGACAGCAGCGACCTCGCCCCGGCCCCGCCACCGCCTCGGCCAGCGCTAGCGCTGCCCGTGCCCGGCACCGCCCTCGCGGCGTCCGCGCCGTGCGCGGCCGCAGCAGCGACGACCAAGGCGAGAACCAGCAGCAGCTTCACCAGCTTGCCCACCGTGACGGCCGATCCAGCAGCGCGCGCCGCACCACCACAGGAGCCCATCGTCGTCGAGGAAGCTGCAGTATCAACGCAAGAAAAACCAGAAAAAAAATCAGAAGAAGAGCGATCTGTGTTCACGCTTACAAAAACGGAGGGAAGCACGTACGGGGGAAGGGATATATATAGCGATCGCGAGGAGTTTTTTCTGGGAAAAGATACACGATTTTCCGGATTTTTCATGGAAAAGAGAGGCAATTTTCCATGGGTAAATTCGTTCGTTCTTCTCTGTTATCTCCACTCCTACTACCCCGCGGAAGTTTGCATGAAAGTTTTCCTGTGCGGAGACCGTGCCACTCGTGGGCGTGTGGCCTTTCGGCTTCTGCATGAAAAACGTCACCTCGCGCGTCAGCCGAACGCACGCGCTGCGCTGGTCGAAGTGTGTAGTTGGGTGGCAGTTTCACGGTGAAACTTTCACGGAATAATCCCAGTATAGTTTTCCTTTTTTTTTTCCCTCCACCTCAAACTGGGCCCGGTCAGATGAGCGGTCCAAAACGACGCGGCCCGGCAGAAAGGGAGAGACTGTGCATGTGCTGGGCCAAGAAACTGGGCTCGATGGCTGTAAGGATTCACCGATGGACTCTGGGCCTGAAATGCATTGGTTGCTGCTGCATCAAAGCCTCTTCGACTTCGAGGAAGCTGGTGTGTTTGGTTTAAGTATGAGATGTGATAAATTAAATGCATATATCTTTATTTTTTTTGAATCGCTAACCTTCCATCGACATAAAATCCATTCCAAATCTTGTAGATTTTGGTTCATTAGATGTGTTTCACGATTCGTACTCTAGATGCTTCTTCTCCAACTCAGGCAACCTCCTCTTTTTTTCTGGCGGGGAGGTGACAACCCAAACTTCAATGAAGAGCCGACGAAGGGGGATGGGGGGTGGGAGGGGGAGGAGGAATAAGGGGGAGGTCACTAGCACCATTGACGCCTTCCAACCAGCTGGCGAGGTGGGGCAGCAGTACCGAAGGTGGCACGGATCGTGCTCGCACTAGTGAGCGGCGGTGGCGTGAGGGGAGTCGGGAGAAAGGGGATGAGGAGGAGGTTTTTAGGGTTTGGTTATCCTAAACAAATCTTATTTAGGATACAATATAATTATGAGCCACCTAACTTTATTAAAATCAATCTTGATAGATCAGACCAAACCGGAACAATATAATATTGAAGATAATAAATTAGCACCTAAACAATTATATGATCTTTGAATATAGGCCAATGTGACAGGTGAATTGAAATTTATCTTGACTTCTATGAAAGAAATAAATATTATCGGCTACAATAAGTGAAAGTATAATCAACAACAATCTTCAATTATTAACCACAATCCTGATAGATCGGATCTAACCAAGGAAGTATAATAAGATTGAAGATAATAGAAGTAGCAACTAAACGATTATATCAAACCTACAAATTAACCAATATGTAGCAATTTAATCAATGATAAGTAGATACTCCATCGGCTTAAGATTCCAACAAAATGGTGAACAAAGCATATCAGATTGATTAAGTTCATATAACAAATTACAAACTAGCTAGAAGATCAGACTTAACCGAGACAGTCTAGATTTATAAAAAGTTTGATGAATTTAACCAATCTGATAAACACCGCGCAAAGCGATTGATATATCAAATCCAACTAGACAACAAAGTATTGGATAGGCAACGCGGGTAAAAGCCTAACTAGTATATCGGACTTAACCGATAAAATACCAATTCCGCCGATGCAAGCGAAGTTGACGAAACTTACTTTCTCACCGGAGATCAAAACCGATGGAGCTAAAACTTGAAAACAATAACTCGTCGAAACTGAACTAGGGTGACGACGCGTCGAAAAAATGATTATTCAACCGTTGTTATATTATAAGGACCTCGAGCGTACATATTTATATCTGTGGGTTAGAACAAGTCTAACTTAGGTGCGACTAGATCAACTAACTACAAGGAAAAAAGAAAATTAATTCAGTTCAATTCCAATACAACATAACATATCTCTATCTCTACTACTTAAAATAAAAAAATAAGAGGTGCTTCCATCGTCCGTTAAAAAACCGGGCGAAAAAACCAAATTTGTCCGATCCAAAAAAACCAGGCGAAAAAAAAGAAAAGAAAAACCAAATCCAGAAAAAAGAGGCGAAAAAACCAGAGAAAAAAAAACCAAAATTGTCCGATAAAAAAAACGGGCGAAAGAAAACGTCCAGAAAAAATAAGCGAAAAAACCTGCGAAAAAAACCAAAATTGTCCAATCAAAAAAAACCGGGCGAAAGAAAACGTGCGAAAAAAAGAAAAGAAAAACCAAATCTGCAAATCTGTTCGACCCAAAAAAAAAGGCGAAAAAAGACCGGGCGAAAAAAACCAAAATTGTCCGATCCAAAAAAAACCGGGCGGAAGAAAACATGCGAAAAAAAGAAAAGAAAAATCGGGGGAAAAATGAATTTGTCTGATTCCCAAAACTAATTGTCCGATAAAAAAAACCGGGCAAAAGAAAAAAAAAGCGAAAAAAATAAAAAAAAATAGTTCGACTCACATCCGATTCCCTATTAGAAACGGAAAAAAAAGTCCGACTATAGATCCGATTCCACCATTCCTCTCAGTTTCAATCTATACCGTGATATCTCATATATCTTGGTGAAACAAAATGATGTGCCGGATTGAAGATCTGATTTACATTTTTATATGATTTTAATTTTTGGTTTGTACTTTTGCATTTAAGTCCCTGTAATTTTTATATTTACATTTGAGTCCATATAATCTTGCAATAAGGTACTTGAGGTCTTTTTTGTTAAAATTAATAATAAAAGAGAGAGAACAAAAGCAGAAAGGTGCACAAAAATAAAAAAGGAAAGCTGCAAAAAAAAGAAAAACAACAACAAAAGTTCTGTTTCCCCTGAGTGGCGAAAAAAAACTGTACATCTGAACGGAAAAAAATCCGGTTCCTATAAAAGGCAAAAAAAAAGTGGTGAAAAAACATACTAGATTCGATTCCTTTAAAAATAGAAAAAAGTCTGATTCCTATAAAGGCAAAAAAAACCAAAAAACATCTAAAAAAGTTCGTCCGATTCCCTAAGAAAGTGACGAAAAAATAGTTCGTAAAAAATAAAAAACTAGTTCGTATAAAATAAATAATGCACACGAGAAAAAAATGGAAAGGGCGAAACAAAGTTTCTCTTCTCTATCTCTAATATAATCTAGCTATTTAAAAAGAGAAAATGCACGAGAAAATAAAAACGATTCAAAAAAAACGCGTGAGAAAAAAGTCAGAAAAAAGCGCAAAAAACATGCTAAAAAGGCTTTCCATCTTCCATAAAAAAATAAAAAAACACGTGAGAAAAATTATTTCCATCGTCGGTATTTTTTTGAAAAAAAACATGAGAGGAAAAAACTGTTAGAAAAAACGCGCCATTTAAAAAAATGGTTTTAAAAAACCGTGCAAGAAAAAAACACCATCTAGTAAAAAATCACTCTGAGTCGGATAGGATCCATCGATTTTTTTCCACCTACTACACAGCTTTTATTTCGTCATATATTCTCTTGTATTGAAAAAAATTAAAAAAAAAGAACATTTGAAAAAAAACTAGCAAAAAAACACGCGAGAAAAGAAAGGAAAAAAAGGGAGAAAATTATGGTTTTCGTTGTAAATAAAAAAGAAAAAAAATACATGCTAGAAAAAAACTTTTAGAAAGAAATACGCCATTTCTGAATGGTTTGAGAAAATTGTGCAAGAAAAAAACACCGTTTATAAAAAACAAGCTGCTCATTAAAATACAAACATTGCCATTGGCATGATTATTCATGAAAAACGTATATTATCATTAGAATTTTTTTCACCTGTTGCAACGCACGGGCATTTTTGGTAGTAATCTAGAAAAAGAAACTAAACAAATGTTCTCTATTACAAAAAATAATAAAAATAATAATTTTAAATTTGAATAAACTTTTCAACCGAATCAACTATAATCATAACATTAACTAGCATGGTGGCCCGCACAGATTGCGCGGCTAGCATCATTATATTTTCTCTTATATAATAGCATATAGTATGTTTTCTCATTATATTATTCAAATATATTAAAATGACAACATAATTTTAAATTTTGCAATAACTTTACAAAACTACTAATGTGTAATATTCATATTGTATTTTATATACGTGTTAGTTATTAATTATTTTTAATATCAAATTTTAGTTATTTGTAAATTATACATATTGACTCTTTTTTAATATTTTTTTAATTCCGAATTTTCTGTAAATTGTATTTCTATATAGACTCTATGCTCTTCTTCCAATATTATATATTTTTATTTCTGAATTTTTATTATTTCTAATTGTATTTCTATGTGGACTCTAAACTAATTTTTAATTTTGAATATCAGTTACTTCTAAATTGTATTCCTATATTGACTTTAAACTCTTCTTCCCACGTTTTTCTTAATTTCGAATTTTAGTTATTTGTAAATTGTATTTTTATATGGACTCTAAACTCTACTTTTAATTTTATTATGTTTATTCCAAATTTTAGTTAGTTTTAAATTCCTATATGGACTCTATACTCTACTTCTAATATTCCTTATTTTTAATTCCGAATTTCAGTTATTTCCTAATTGTATTCCTATATGGACTCTATACTCTACTTCTAATATTCCTTATTTTTAATTCCGAATTTCAGTTATTTCCTAATTGTATTTCTATATGAACTTTAGTCCCCTCTTCTAATATTCCTTATTTTTTAATTCCGAATTTCAGTTATTTCCTAATTGTATTTCTATATGGACTCTGTTTTTTCTTTTTCTCCGATTAATATGGAAATTTCTAGACCATAAGAGCGAACATGGAGGCTCATTTTTCTATTCCTTTAATAATATAACGGAATTGCTACATCTCTGTCAACAGATTATTGACTGCTCAATCTGTCGTATTTTGGTCCATTCGTTTTGTTCTGTGATTCGTGCATAGTCTGGGTTTGCTCTGTGTGCTGGATTGGGTTATCTGGATTGGATTGGGCTTAGTGGGTCCCACCTTTACTGTTCAATTTTGAAATCCGCGCCTGCTTTCTGGTACCTTCCGACACGGGGAGAGAGTGAGGCGAAATTTCTTTCTTTTTCCTCTTTTCTCTCGTCGTCTCCGTCGAGGTGATTAGCCTGGCGAATCTTCTCGTTGCTGGCTTCTCGCCGGCGTCTCGCCGGTTTGTCTCTTGTGGTTTGCTTGTTCCTCTTTTCATGAGCGTTTGTGCTTGCATCCTGCTACGTTTTGCTCTTTTCCCCTACTTTTTTTTGTGGATTTGCTCTCTTCTTCACTGTTCGCCGCTGAGTTTTCATCAATGTTTGCGTATCACCGCCGTGCCGTGCTTGCGTGCCGCAGTGCCAAGTAAGGTGGTGATTGCATCGATTTGTTCAACTAATTCGTGTTTTTTAATTTTTTTATTATAGGGTTTTCTCTGTGTTTTGCAGCGATCTGGATCTCCTTCTACGAGTTAAATATGATCAGTCCCCTTATTTTGTTGATTTATATGGATCCATTTTTTTTGCTCTTTTCCCTAACTTTTTATGTGGATTTGTTCTCTTCTTCATTGTTCGTTGTCGAGATTTCATCAACGGTTGCGTATCACCACTGTTGTGATTTTGAGTTTTAATCTCTATTTTTGCGAGGAGACGGCGGATCTGTTCGTCGACCATTTTTCTTCAGCGATTTGCTTCTTCCCTGATTCGGCCGTGTGTGTGGTTGAAGCCTTTGAGTTTTTGTTGCTTTTGCCCCTATTTTCATTGTTTTCTATTGTGATTTTGAGTTTTAATCTCAATTTTGTTTGGGTTGTAGGTTATTTCTTTGGCTGAAGCGTCGATTTGGAGCTGGCATCTCAGGTGAGTTATTTGAGTGTTTGTTTTTTCTTATTTGTATGCGAATCGGTGGATCTCCTGTTTGGTGAATCCTGTAGTTTATGGGTACAATTGCTGTGGATTTGTAAAATGTGTTTGAAATGAATCGATCTGATGCAAACTTGTAAGGTGGCTCGTCGTCTGGCAAGAGAAGCTAGGCCAACTGTTGTATACTCGTCTGATTTGAAGCGTGCTGCTGAGACTGCAGAAATCATAGAGAAAGCCTGTAATGTATCAAATGTGAGTTCTAGCCTACTTTGTCCTGCCTGTTCCTCCATGAGTAACACCAATAATTTGTTTCAGTTAGTGTTGACTGAAGCACTAAGAGAAAGGCACATGGGATATCTGCAAGGTTTGACATGGGATGACACTATGTGAATAAAAGCCCAGGCGTTTTCAAAGGCTTTGCTAATTTTGAAGTTAAAAATGGTTTGGACTTTGATGGCAGAAACCAAGAATTGCCGGTAAGTTCCAAACCGTATTTTTTCTTTGGAACAATTATAACCCATAAATGTAACTTTGTCTAGGTCTGTTAAATAAAAAATGGAATAAGTGTATAACATTTTGTAGCTGTAGTACTATATAACTTTGAAAAGTTTATCACTGTTTCAAATGATGTTTAGGGTGGTGGAGAAAGTCTTAATCAGTTAAGTAAGCGCTGCATCTCCTACCTGAACAAAGTTGCTCAGAATCATATCAGCAAGTATCAAACTATCATAAAAAAAATTGAACTTTTACTCCATTTAATTTGTGTATGCCATTTTGCATCTAATCCTGACTAGCTGCTATCCTACCAATTAAGAACTCTGAACCTTGAAGATGTTTTGTTGATGCGGGTGATTGTTGTCGGCTATGGTGCAGCCATATTGGAACTAAAATATTTTTACACTGACAGGGGAGCTTTGTTATATCTGCAGGTTTGATTTTGGTGACCAAAATATTTGATTTTGTATCATTTACATGAAATTGAATGTACAATTACAGGTTTTTATAACTGTAAATTTGATATAAAAATACTGTAATTTTATAAAGATGGCTCATACATGTACTTTGTCTATGTTTCTTGGCTATCTTGAAAATTCCCATCTTTAATACCTTCAGATGGAATATTCCAGAAATCACTTTTGATATATACATATATATATATATATATACACATATGTATATATATATATACATATATATATATATATACATGTACACATATATATATACCTGTACACATACATATACATGTATACATATATATATGTACATATGTGTATATATATACATATACATGTACATATATATATACATGTATATATATACATGTACATATATATATACATGTACATATATATATACATGTATATATATATACACATGTATATACATGTGTATATATATATATATATACACATGTATATACATGTGTGTGTATATATATATATATATATATATATATATATATATATATATGTATGTATATATATGTATATATATATATATATATATATATATATATATATATATATATATATATATATATATATATGTATATGTATACATACACACACACATGTATATATACGGTAGCGCTACATGGCGCGTCGCACGCGCCATCAATTTCCTAGCGCTCCTCTGATCCGCTCTCGTTTCTTGTTTTCCGTTTTTCTTGCCAGCTCATCATATCCGCCTCCACATCCCTTCCGTTTTTTCCGTTTTTCTCCCTATCCCGCCTACGCATCCCGTGTTCTCACTCCCATCCGAGTAAAAAAGGCGATACTACTCATCTATCCTCTATCTGTCCCCCTTGTTACCGAGTTAAAAAATTGTTTATACCATACAAATATCTAGAGTGGTGATTTCTATCCCGAACTCAACTATGAGATTGTATAATTTTTTCAGTTAATAATTATCTATGATATTGTAAGATTTTTTCAGTTAAAATCTTACTCTTTTAACTTTTTACTGTATCTGTAAGTTTCAGATTCAGATTTAGTTTATTTTGTATGTTCCTCATTCAGAGGGAGTTTGGTTTAGTCAGCTATGAAAATAATGTATCTTGATTGGTGTGCCAAATTCTGAAACTTAATCCTGTCAATTTGAAAATTCCAAGTATATTATCTGATGATTTGATTTAGTCAGTAATCTTACGTTGCAAAGATTGAAACTAAAACAATTTAGTATGCAAGATTCATAGTATACTAATTTTTGATAAGTTATCTTGCATATTAGCCTGAAACAACACTGAAACAAAAAATCGAGCAAGACGCTTTCATTGTTGATTTCTGCACTGGTATTTTCATATGTTAATTTTCTGTCTACCAATTTGACTGAATGTTTCATTTTGTTTCCATTTGATAGCAGAGTCGAAGTACTTTGTACATCAACATCCAAATCAAAAAACCAAAAGAAGATTCTAAAAGTTTGAGGTGTGGTCTGAATTCTGAATTTTAGACGCAATTTGAAGATCAAGAAACAAATGAACATGTCACTGGATTCAGATTCAGAAGAAGATTCAAAACAAGATTCATAAAGTGGTAAATGTACCTTCAGATTTATTAAGTGCTTGAATTTGACTTCAACTCTTTCCCCCTGTGCATTATTCGTGATCCGCTTTTGCTCCTGAATTTGATCTTTGACTTTTCTTGTACCTGCAACTTTACTTGCAAAGTATATGAAATCTGATATGCTTCATCTGAAATCTGATTTCCATGAACGTTGTGCAGTTGGTACATAAGTAATATAAATTCTCTGATATATAGATATACTTTGTGTAGTTTCTAGATACATGCCTAAATCTGATATACTCTGATTTTTTTTGACATATTTGCTGTTGACTTTGGATGTAATATAAATTCTCTGAAATCCAAATTTTGATATAAGTTCGGTTATGAATATAGTACATATGCAGTACATATTTGCATGAGTTCTAATATGACCAGAAAATATGCAATGCAAAAGACATATGTCATTATGTTGTTCAACCTAAGAATACACATAACATTTTTGTAAAGTCTTAAATCTACAAGATATCAATTACATATTTTTAGTATTGAAATTACAGTTTTTGTTTTATGTAATTCTTATACAAAATGACTGTAATTTAAGAATTAAATTTAGAATGCTGGTGAATATTCTCAATTTTTGAAGCATTGTGTTTGATTTGAAATGTTTATGGCAACTTTCTGTAATTTTGAGTTAAGTTTTACATTATAAGGTTTGGTTATTTGAATATTTTGCAGTCATTTTTTTTGTTTTGAATCTCTGTTTATGTATGAGTTCTACATAGTTTACAGATTATGTGTTTATATTTCCCCTAATAGAGATTTAAAGATTTTTTAGTTCTGCATGAGTTTTGATATCCGATTTTGCATATAATATTCTTGTTCTCCACTAATATTTCTCACATCTGTTGAAACATGCAATGCAAAACTCATATATCATCATGTTGTTCAACCTAAGAATACACATAACAATTGAATTCTAAGATAATATGATATGTGATGTTTATATAAAGTCTTTAGTCTACAAGATGTCAGTTACATCTTTCTATTATTAAAATTACAATGCTTTTTTTATGTAATTCCTGTACAAAATAATTGTAATTTAAGAAAAAAATTTAGAATGCTGCTGAATATTCTCAATTTCTGAAGCATTGTGCTTGATTTGAATGGTTTATGACAACTAGGAGCAATTTTTAGTTTAGTTTTATATTATAATTTTTAGTTTTGAAGTTTGATTTGATTATCCAAATACTCTAACATCTGTTTATTTGCAGCTATATGTTTGTTTTGCCTGATAGAGGTATTGCATCTAATTTTCTTATTCTGAACTAATACATATGAGTACAGAAATTCCTACCGTTAATTTGTTTTGTAAAGTTCTGTGATGTTTCTGTAAAGTTTTAAGTCAAGAATTTTTTTTGTTATGAATTTAACTGGTGATTAATTTTGATAGATGAAGATTTATGTGTAAAATGTAGACCCATAACTCAGAAGATATTTTTTTAGAGTGATGAAGCTTTGTGAATTTTTTTGATGGAGATTCATATGAAAATCCAAAGCTAATTACTCAAATATTTCAATCTGTGAACACTCTGAAGTCAATCTACTTAATATATCACCAATTGAACATTTCTGATTTCTGATTTGAGGTGTGTCCTGAATTCTAAATTTTCTGACATTTTTGTTGCTGTCAGTAATATGTCTGAATTCTGAATTACTGATTGACTTGTGGGCTTAATTCTAAATTTGTTGTTAATTAATTAGCTCTGCAATAATGTGTTTGACTCCTCTATTTCTGATTGACTTGTGGTCTGTTCTCTGAATTTCTACAGTAATGTATCAGCAACTCTACATTCTGGTTATCTAATTTGAGTTGTGGTGTGCTGCATTAGAAGGGTCCTCAGAGTGACTTTAACTTGTTTAATTTTTACAGTTTAATCTCATTCGACAGAAATGTAGATCAATATTTGAGTTAAGTTTTGTGATTTATTCTGATGAAGATTCATATCAAGAAGGTGCAAAGAATTCTTTTTCTCCCTCTAAATCCTTTCTGAGCCGTTGTTCTTTTATTTGGGCCTTTAAATTGACTACAATGTTAATTTGGGCTTTCATTTGATGTAAATTTTGTATTCGGGCTCAATCTGGGCTATTTGATTGGGTCGGGTTGTGTTGAGCCCTTTGAAAATGGGCTTCCAAACCTGTTTGTGTTTGTTCATTTATGTATTTTTAATTTTTATTTGTCAAATAATATTAGCTGTTGGATCTAGATCTGTTGGTTAAAAAAATTGACAGATTGGAGGTCCAAAAATCTGTCGACAGTGCACTAGACAGTCCCATAATATAATAGATAGATTTCTTCTTTTAGGTCGACTAACGATAATTGTTAAATTTTACAATTAACACCATTCAACCAAACATATGTTGGGTTGAGGAAGAATATTGCCACGTTAGTGCCGAAAATAACAAATACCTGCATTGCGTAATCACAGCATTTTTTTAGTCGATCGACTCGATCGTCGGCAAGGCGCCGTCCCAAAATTAACTTGTAAAATAAGTCAGACGATTTGTCGTAGCATGCATGCAAGGCCCCCACCGAATTAAAAGAGAGAGCCCTTTATGGAAAAGCCAATCTTCCTACTCTTGACTCTATATCGCAGATACTGATTCTGGGCACGTGCACGGGTATATCGCGGATACTTAGGTGCTAATCAATCTACAGAATAATACTGTAGAGAATACACACCATCCATGATCTCGCCTAGCTCATTACCTAATCAAAATTCGCGAGTTGATCAAAATATACGACAAATTAAATGAGCGGTTCCACCTGCTCTATAACAGCAGCTGGTCGCAGTGACCTTCAGGACTAAAAAAACTACAAAATCACTGTAAAATTCATTGTTTAGGCCATGCTTAGCCGCTACACTACTTCCTCCGTTTCATATTATAAAACCTTCTAGCATTGCACATATGTATGTCTAGATTCATGAACATATATATATAAATGTAGGCAATATTAAAAAGTCTTATAATCTGAAATAGAGGTAGTAGCTTTCTTCCACTTTTTAACTTCTATTTTCTTATTTTTCATGCGCACGCTTTGCAAACTGTTAAATGTTATGTCCTATTTAAAAATTATATATATTAATTATTTTTAAAAAGCTTTTAAGTTAATATTTAATTAATTACGTGCTAATGGGTAATATTAATTGTTTTTGATGCGGGGCTCCACCTCCCGACCGCAATCTTTGTTAGGGTTGTGACTGTACGTACTGTGAGTACTCTCAGTACTACAAGATCAAGGAAGTGGATGAACTTAAGAAATTTTGGTGAACTTGAATTATAGATTGAAAGACGGCAATCGAAGCCCCGGAGAACAACGACCCTAATTAACTTGCACCATATTATGATATTAATCAACGAATTATATATACTATCTGCTGTAGCTAGCACACGCCTACCGTATTTTCTGCATCGAAATTCTGTTTAATTTGTTTAGATATGATTGGATGCACATATATACATATACATGTGTAAGCTAGTATACCTACTTATTACTTGAGTCTCTGATCACTATAATCTGAAACTACTTTTAAATTTTATAATTTGATTTTTAGTTAACTTCGGGGATTTTCTTCATTCTCTTTTCACGATTGGTAAAAAGAAAAACTTTAACTTCAAATTTTGTTTATGTACAATCGGAGAACAAATATATAAAACCAAATAAGTATATGATAGCATAGAAAAGTTTTAGATCATGAAGATAAGATGGGGACATATAGTAGTTTTATTGGGAAAGTAATTACACATACTGAGTGCCGATGTTTACAAACACACATACCTGAAAAAGAAAAGAGAAATTAAGACACTTGCGTGAATAAGAAAAAAAAAAGATCGATCAGAAGTGCACTTCAGAGTAACTAGTTGCACAAGCCATACATTGCATGTACAATGAACTACTCTATATATAAATATATAAGTATGCACGCATAGCTAGCTGCTAGTACCATGCATGCATGCGAGGCTGCGAGCTACTACCTCCGTCCAAAATATAACAACTTTGAACTACAAATCTAGATACTGTGTCTAGATTTATAGCCAAAAGTTACTATATTTTAGAACGGAGAGAGTAGCCAGTAGCTTTATTGAAATAACAAAGCAACATTGATCCATGAAATGACAAGCAAGAAGAGAGGAAGCTAGCACGGAGGACAAATGCCGGCGCCGCCGCCTCCGGGGCCATAGTTGGTGCATCCCGACGGCGACGAGCTCCTCTTCAAGCCCCCACCGCCCGTCGCCGCCACCGCCGCCGCTGGTAGCGGCGGCGGCGGCTGACTTACGGCGGTGGCGTTTGCGTCGTCGTCGTGGCTGCTACTAGGCATGAGATGAGATCCGGGCGTGGCCACCGGGCGCGCGTGGAGAGGGTGGAACTGGGATGCCGCCGACACCAAGAGCAGCATCGCCATCAGCGCTGCTGCTGCTGCAGACATCTCGTTGCCTTTACTCTTGCTTATCCCCTGCCATATATTATACTATACTATGTTTCGAAATGTTTGACGCCGTTGACTTTTTATCATATGTTTGACCGTTTGTCTTATTCAAAAATTTTAAGTAATTATTAATTCTTTTTCTATCATTTGATTCATTGTTAAATATATTTTTATGTAGGCATATAATTTTATATATCTCACAAAAGTTTTTAAATAAGACGAACGGTTAAACATATGCTAAAAAATCAACGGTATTAAACATTTTGAAATGGAGGGAGTATATAGCTTGATGCTTAACTAGCACTTAATTAAGCTACTCTCTAGCTGCTAATCAAGAGATGCTTTTGGCCGATACTATTATTGTAGGTAGCTAGCTAAGTCACTCGACCTCACGTGTATATGTATACAGTGGTGGAGCTGCCACTTGATTAATTTACTCTACTTTATATCGAGTTTAATTAAACTGATACGGATATCTAAAAATTTATATGGAGGGTGGTTATACATAGTGAAGACAGATGAGTTATAGCTACAAAATTTTTTTAACCGGGTTTCTGGGTACCCCTCAATACCCTAGCTCCGCCCCCTTATATATATAGGCATGGCGATTCTACTAGTATTCATAGTGGTATTAATTTACAAGTTAATATAATTAAGTACGAAATCAGATGTCCTAACGCGTGTACGTGTCATGTTCCTTCGAGGAAAAAAAAATGAATGAGTGATTCATGGGGCTGCATAAGTATGCATTTTTTTTTTTGCGGGACCGCTAATAAGTGTATATGAGGTTTTTTTAATATTGTTGAGAGGTCCCTCAAGTACCTCCTCCTTCAGTAAACATGCACCGTTGATTCATTAAAGATATCTTGGAAATAAAAAAAATATAAACATGGGTAATATAGTAATAGCTAGTTCTTAGCCCTAACTGTCTATCTACTTCTAGGCTATGTTGCTTATCTAATTAATTAACCTGCTTTCTAGGCTATATATGTTGCTTATCTATTGTACACTTGCTAGGCAGCTGGTGGAAGGTCCATGGTCGATCATGCATATACGCTCTAACGTACAATCAGTGGCGAATCTTAATTAGAATGTAAATGGTGGGGCTTATATACAAATATAGTAGTATGATTGAAACAAACGCTTTTCGATGAAAAGCAACAACCTATTACTTATCTATTTTAGTTTTTACAGCAATATTAATATATCCACACAAATATGTGAATAAATTGGTATGGTCTATAGCACATTCTGACACCGCAACTCAATTTGGGCACTGAGCCCTTCAGCTAGCTTCTTTGTCTTACTACTAGATTTATATTAGTCGTTAATTAAAGTTATTAGTATCTAATTGAGGCCGGGATGGAGCTGGGGCTTACGCACCAGCAAGGCTCAACAGTGGATTCACCACTGCGCACAATATGCATGTGGAACGCACATTTCGCGACCGACCTATAAAGGCTTAATGGCGCGAAAAGGGAACACAAAAATGACAAGAGTCGTAATGCATGCATTGCATAGCTTGGAAGTACTGCTTAGCTCAGAGATTCTGGGATATGATTAACTATATACATCAGAGAACACTTGGAAATTTACAAATTACAATGGCCGGCCGGCACTTCGATGAGTACCGACTTTACGTTTTTGGTCTAAAAAAATCCGTAGTTAATTTGGTAGGTAGGACTACACGATAATCGTACGAAATGATTAGACAAGTTATGGATTACGATAGCTATACAAAAGAGAGATTTTCTGGAGGCCATTTCGCGCGCTTCTTATGTGGGCTTTATTAATTGCTGAGTAGAGGTTCGTCAGTGACGGCACGTACCGTACGCACTAACGTACATATATATACCAAAATATATTAATTGGTAGTACTTAATTTGCTTACAAAATACTAACGTACTCCTAGTAGAGATGAGAAAACTAAACATCGATCATACATATCAATTCTTCGATCTAGAGGGAAAATCTACCCAAGTGATCCATATGCATGCATGTGTGTCATGTGTGCACATGCCACATCGCACGTACGCTATCCGGTTGGTCAATATATATTGCATCCGAAAGGCTAACGGGCGATCGATCGCTGCTAGCAATCGTTTTTTTTCTTTTTTTTAAAGTAAGTTTATACACCTAAAATTTATACATCTAAAATTTATCCACCTAAAATTTGTAAAACAGATGTTTATAAGTCAAAAGTTTATATACCCGATTCAAATTCAAATTCAAATTTAAATATTTTATATTTTCCTCTTTTAGTAAGTTTATACATTTAAAGTTTGTAGAGCGAATGTTTATAAGTCAAAAGTTTATATACTCGACTCAAATTCAAATTTGAATTCAAATATTTTATATTTTCCTCTTTTAGCAAGTTTACACATCTAAAGTTTATCCACCTAAAATTTGTAGAGCAAATGTTTATAAGTCGAAAGTTTATATACCCGATTCAAATTCAAATTCGGATTCAAATATTTTATATATAAAATATTTCTATACACAAAGTTTATGCATGCAAAGTTTACTATATAAAGTCCATGCACATAAATGAGAGTATTAGATTTTTTTTCCTAATTTTCTTTTACTAATTCTTTTTGAAACTTATGATGTAAAAGAAAAGTAAAAAAGAGAGATGAAAGAGAAGTATTATTAGAGAGGAGGGACGGTGATCGCTAGGAGGAGAGGGAAGCAATTAATGCATGTGGGACGCACCATGCATATATATGCACTCATGATATGCTGGTATACGGCAGTTAGAGCAGGTACAATAGACGGCTATTAGCCAGCTATATATAAATATATTTTAATGAGAAACGATGAGAGAGAAGATCAGCGGGCTATAGATCTGTAGCCAGCTACAGCACGGACTCCAAGACGCAATATGTGTATCATAGGTGGGACCATATATTAATAGTATAGTAAGCAATTATTGTATGAATTAGCTATTACATTGGCTATAGATGAATTGGAGCTAGTAGTGGGCTATACTATTAAACTTGCTCTTAGAATCTCAAGTTCTTCACAGTACTACATCCATTTCATATTATAAACCGTTTGATATATTTTTTCAGTCAAAATTTGTTAAGTTTGATTAAGTTTATAGAAAAAATCTAGCAGCATTTAAAATATCAATTTAGTTTCATTAAAACTAACACGTGATATATTTTGATAAAATATTTGTTTTATGTTCAAAATACTATTTTTTTTCATAAACTTAGACTATGTTCGGCAACAATTGTTACCACAAGTATGCAACAACTGAATCAGCAATAAAAATATTGTTTAAGCTGTTGCAGCCAGCCGCAATAACCGGCTTCCTAACAGAGCCTTGCTCAAACTAAAAGTATTTTAATTAGGAAAAAAACAATGACTTATAATATAAAACGTAATGACTTTTCCTTTCCTTTCCTTTCATTTGTGTTCCGATCGATAACACGAACTGTACGTCGTACTTTTAATTGCATCCATGTTGCCGCTTTTGACGATCAGCAAGTTAATTGGTGATCACCACTTTCCACCTTCAATTCAATAAGTAGTAGCTCAGATATTCCCAGATCTTTCTCTAACCATCGGATAACGAACACGATCGAAAGGGTTATAGTATTTAATTAGAGTCCATGCACGCATTAAAGCAAAGACTAATAATACAGCCGATTTGTTGGCTATAAGATTTTTTTTTTAGCATTCTCTCAGTCTATCCATATAATAGTTAGCTCTTTACCATTAATACAGGGTCCACTTGTCTTTTTCACAGAGTTTCTTGGTTCTTATATCCAAGTCGGCTGTAAGTTTACAGCCCGCTTCTCCTTTTTCTCCTCTCTTCTCTCCTCCACCTCAGCATTTATGATGTGACCATGGCTACTACGGATATAACCATTGCTCACATCATGCATGAACAAGAAGACATCAAGATCAAGGCCTCCAAGTGCTGGAATCCGATTCGGCCACCTACTACACTGCTGACTTTAAACGACCACCGAATCTGCATACGACCTCCGTTTTCGGCCCGTGAGTACTTGATGGAAAGCTCTCGGAGCCCTCTTTCCAACGGATCCAGCCTCTTCTCTGAATTCCATCTCGTGTGGCCGGAATCACATGAACAAAGTGCTGCATCACCTATAATGGGCCTATGGGCTTGTAACTTCATTTGGGACCCTGGCCCAGGTGGGGCCCATGTGGGGTGCGCCCCAAGCTGGTGGAGCACGACCCTAGGCACCCCTAGGTCATCCTCCCACCCCTATATATAGCTAGTTACCCCTTCAGGGTTTCTCGGGTTTTGATAGATTAAAGTTTAGCCATTGCTACTTGCTGGCAGCGCGCGTGTCGGCTAGACCGTCCGTCTGCTTGTTCTTCGGAACCCCAACTTATCATTTGTATTAAATTCCTATTTGCAATATTAGATTGCTTTTATCTTGTTCTTACTTGTTTCTTCGATTTGCTTGCAGGAATAGGGTTGATCTGCACCGACAAGATCAACAACCCACGGAGAGGTGTATCGATCGCTAAGGCGCAACACAACGTCTCGTACGGTTGTAGTCGGATCGTCAACGTTTCTCCCAAATCGTAGTTATCACAACTCACCGAAAGATCGGGCCAACAACAACCTTGAGTGTCGAGAGGAACTCAGGGTTCATCAGGTGGTATCAGAGCTTTCGTTGCTCGGTGAGTTTTTATCTTCCTATAACCAGAAAATAGCCATACAAAAAAAATTCATATCATTTACCTAGCCATATTGTGCCATTGCATTGTCCTTTTCAGTTTTTGCTTTGTTGAATTTTGTGTTGCATCGTCACGTCGTGTTGCTGGTCTTAGCGTCTAGTTCGTTTAGAGTTTCGAGTTCTGGTCACGTTTTGTACCACAGTCGTCGCTGCCACCGTGTCTCTATTGTTGTTGAGACCTACGAAAACGGAATCGGCTCGCTGCCACGGTTCTATTTTTGAAGTTTTCAGAAGTTTCTGTCGGTTAGTTTTGGAGTTCTTGAGTTGCATCTAGAGTTTGCCGATCCTTGTGTGTGTTTGTTTTGGCCGTGCCTGTGTCGTGCACGAGAGGAGGAAGGTGAATTACCATATCTGATTTTGGAAGTAGTCAAGTTTGTTTTGGAAAGATATAGTAGATTGGATTGGTTAAAAATCAGTTTCCTTTTTATCCCATACACCAAATTCGGCTGCCATCCACTCCATCTCCTGGCCGACTCCCACTCGCCCCTTTGGCCGAGTCCGAGTGCCTCCCTCCCTTCCACGGTTCCGAGTTGTGTTAAACACCTTGGTGAATTTTTGTTTATTGTCGGTTTCGAGATCTGTTTGGAAAAACGGAACCGGCATAAATTCAGCATTACATTTTTGTATAATTTTAATTTTGGGTTTAGACTTTTACATTTGAGTCCCTGTAAATTTTATATTTACATTTGAGTCCCTATGACCTTACATTGAGGTCCTTGAGTCGGTTTTTGTTAAAAAAAAAGGCAGAAAGGTGCATAAAAAAAAGAAAATAAAAGCCGCACCCAAAAAAAAAGGAAAAAGAAAGGAAAGGAAAAGAAAGAAAAAAAAAGAAAGAAGAAAGAAAGAAAAGAGAAAATATTGTTATGTTTGAGCTGAACTTCATATATCAGAGTTGTGCATGAGTTGTTCCTAGTGCTATCTTGTGGTATCGTTTGTGTCTAGGCTCGCGTCTCTAGTACGTTCTAGCCTAGGACCAGCACGGTACTTGACTTTGAACCATTATTCAACTTTGCATTCTCTGATTTGAGCATTTGTTTTCCCTTTGCTACATATTTAAGCCTACCCAGAGCTTCACAGATCTGATTGCAGCCATACAGCAAGTGTTTGCCAAGGCATCGATACATCCAACCTCCATTGGGGTGCTTGGTTAAGTCGGTGTACATCACCATTCCATTTGCTTTGGTAAGAACTTGTAAGAGCTTGGTTAAAAGCTTGAGTGTGTGTGATATTTGAGCTGCCACTACCTAGTAGTTGATAGGAGCGTGCATATTTTTGTGTGTTTCTTGTTTGCTACTAACCATGGCAGGATTGCGCACGGGGAAATGAGATGGTCATGCTCAACGTCAACATCTTCACCATCAACGAGATATAGCGACTTCTTCACGCATCACATATGAGGTACATGATAATGATCTTGCAAGGGTAGAATCCAAATTGCCTGGTTTTGATGGTAAGTATGATTCCGCCGCTTATGTTAATTGGGAGCTAGCAGTAGAAAAACAATTTGATGAGTATGATCTTTCTAATGCTCAAATGATTAAGGCTGCTAGTAATAAGTGTACCGGTTCTGCATCTTTTTGGTGGCATACTGTGGGAAATAAGCTTGAAACTTGGGATGAATACAAAATACTGATGAGAAAAAGATTTGTGTTTTCATACTATAGACGTGCTCTCCTTGAGAAGTTTGAACATCTAAAACAAGGTGACAAAACTGTTAGGGAGTATTTTCATGATTTTAAAATTTGTATCACTTATAGTGGTTTACAAGAATCTAATGAGAACACAATGACTAGATTTTTCAGAGGGCTTAATTCCAATATTCAGGCTGGGCTTGTTAATGTGACATATAATCATATAGGCCAATTGTTCATACTTGCTTGCAGCGCGCGTGTCGGCTAGACCGTCCGTCTGCTTGTTCCTCGGAACCCCAACTTATCATTCGTATTCAACTCCTATTTGCAATTCAGATTGCTTTTATCTTGTTCTTGCTTGTTTCTTCGATTTGCTTGCAGGAATAAGGTTGATTTGCACCGGCAAGATCAACAGCCCACGGAGAGGTGTATCGATCGCTAAGGCGCAACGCAACGTCTTGTACGGTTGTAGTCGGGTCGTCAACGTTTCTCCCAAATCGTAGTTATCATCAACTCACCGAAAGATCGGGCCAACAATAGCCGTGAGTATCAAGAGGAACTCAGGGTTCATCAGGTGGTATCAGAGCAAAATTTTGGAGAACCCAATGGAGCAACAAGCTATGCTTGTGCCTCCTATCACTGATGTTTCGCAGGAAGTTCAGAACAGTCCCCAAAATGAGAAGAACGATATGTTTGAGATGTCACTTCCATCACTCGCGAATGAGGAGAAGGCTGATGCACCTACATTATCTGAAGACGGCATAAAAGGTAAATTAAATGGTGCAGAAATTACTCAAGGTGAGTATGCTTCTGATGAATTACATTTTTCCACTTTCCATGCTGACCTAGAGCAAACTTTAGTGGAACCTACTTCTGAATTGCCTTTGTCACAAGTTGATTTGCATTCTGTTCCTTGTGGTAAAGAAGAGTTGTGCGACAGTATTTCACTTATATCCATTCCACAACTAGTGAATGAACATGCTACTTTTAATCTTGATTCTCCATGTACTGAATTTAAGCATGTTATTCACACGTCCAGTGAGAATGATGAACTTCAATTGCAATCTTCTTTAAATACATTGGGCTATATTCTGTTTGATGATTCTTGTGAGCTCAATTATTTGAAGGCCAAAATATTTGCTCATTCTGATTTGCCATGTCCTCGTAATGTTATTTTTCACATCTTTGGCAAATATAATGATAGCGACATTTATTTGGTGCACAAAGTTTACATTTGTTCAGATATGCAACCCTCTGTCGTTGTGCCAAGAAAATGCAAACTGGAGAGTAGATTTAGGACCACTGATGTTACTTTAAGTTTGTTTTGCTTTTGTCCAAAGACACAGGTCGGTTTTGAAGAAGAGGAGCAAGATTTGCACCACATGGAAAAACCGAGGACGGTTTTCCGTGAAGAAGGGGAGGATGATGTGACCATGGCTACTACGGATATAACCATTGCTCACATCATGCATGAACAAGAAGACATCAAGATCAAGGCCTCCAAGTGCTGGAATCCGATTCGGCCACCTACTACACTGCTGACTTTAAACGGCCACCGAATCTGTATACGACCTCCGTTTTCGGCCCGTGAGTACTTGATGGAAAGCTCTCGGAGCCCTCTTTCCAACGGATCCAGCCTCTTCTCTGAATTCCATCTCGTGTGGCCGGAATCACAGGAACAAGGTGCTGCATCACCTATAATGGGCCTATGGGCTTGTAACTTCATTTGGGACCCTGGCCCAGGTGGGGCCCATGTGGGGTGCGCCCCAAGCTGGTGGAGCACGACCCTAGGCACCCCTAGGTCATCCTCCCACCCCTATATATAGCTAGTTACCCCTTCAGGGTTTCTCGGGTTTTGATAGATTAAAGTTTAGCCATTGCTACTTGCTGGCAGCGCGCGTGTCGGCTAGACCGTCCGTCTGCTTGTTCTTCGGAACCCCAACTTATCATTTGTATTAAATTCCTATTTGCAATATTAGATTGCTTTTATCTTGTTCTTGCTTGTTTCTTCGATTTGCTTGCAGGAATAGGGTTGATCTGCACCGACAAGATCAACAACCTACGGAGAGGTGTATCGATCGCTAAGGCGCAACACAACGTCTCGTACGGTTGTAGTCGGATCATCAACGTTTCTCCCAAATCGTAGTTATCACAACTCACCGAAAGATCGGGCCAACAACAATCTTGAGTGTCGAGAGGAACTCAGGGTTCATCAATTTAGCTGGCTTACAATCTACTATTATACTTGCTCTTATTTGCCTGTTGCGTCGTCTAGAGCTTTTCATGCATGCCATTGTCCTAAATATGCATATTTTGTGTCAACTGGATATCACATGCATAAAAGTAGTGCTGGCCGCGGCCTTAACCTGGGTCCAAATTAATGCGGCGTCTGGAGAGACGGCTTTCCAGTGGCCTGTGCGGCCGTGCCTCTCGATCAGCAATGCAACGAGATCCTAAGCCATGGCTTTTTGTGTAGCAATCTGTAAGGTATATTGTCTTCATTTTTGACGAAACCAAGCTAAGAGCTATCAATTTTTTTAACAAACACAGCACAAATACAGAGACGTTCACAACACGCATACACTTACCTTTATAAACACACACGTACACTCTACTTCTATGATCACACACTCAAATTACTGGATCAACATATCTTAAAATTGATGAAGTCACTACAGATATCTCGTTGTCGATGTGTATGTCTACCACTGAAAAGTAATTAACCGTAAGTACGAGCACTCATGCATACAAAGTCTTTAACTTGAATCCGGATGAATTGGTTCCACAATAAGAAACCTAACCCGTTGAGCTACCCTTAGCTTCGCTTAGAGCTATCGACATTGATCAGGCACCAACCACTGGTACGTGTTTGTCAAGCAAAAACGCCACACAGTTCCCTGCCTATTTCATCCGTCTTTCCACTGCGTGGTTTTATGCTAATTCACTTATTAGCACCTTTTAAAATGATGGTCACCAGTATGTTCAGAATGTTTTGTTATATAAGGTGATGTATCAGGGAATTTAATTTCCCAGCTTATGTATACATACTTAATATATCAAAAATATTTTAAGTCCTAAAAAATATACTCCATGACATATAAACTTTGTGAGAGGTTTGTAAATGTATATTACGACTAGACGAATTCTTACGTGTTGCTGTGAGAAAGTTATATAACAATTAATTATATATAAATATTAGGTACAAACATTAGGTCCAAGTAACTTGCCAGGCTTGTACTACTAAAGATATAGACTAATAGTATTATTCAGCGGTGGCGTCTGTGATGACTCCGCAACATCTGAGTCTTGCTAATAATAAGTTACCCCTCCGTACTTAAAAAAAAGTCCAATCCTAGCTACGAACATGGACACGCATGCGTCCAGGTTCGTAGCTAGAGTTTGGTTTTTTTTTGGACAGACTAGTACTTGAAATTAGTCATCTGGGGTTTACTTTTTCTTATCTGATTCCTCTTTTGTAATCCCTATACAATAATAATTTAAATTTTATCCGCTAACTAATAGACAGTCGACTTTATGCCGAACATACGAAGCACGTACTCCCTCCATCCGAAAAAACGAATCTAGTACTGAATTTGACATATTCTAGTATAATGAATCTGGACAGAGGTATGTCCAGATTCGTAATAGTAGAATATGTCACATCTATTACTAAGTTGGTTTTTTATAGGATAGAGGGAGTAGGCGTGAACCAATTAATTGAAAGTAGTTTTGATTGTTGATGTCGTCGATCGATGCATGACACATGGCATATGCGTGATGCATATATTTTTTTGTCCACGGCAAGCAAGACTTCTTGTGATTTGCAGGCTAGCGCGGAGGACAAACGCTGCCGCCTCCTGGGCCATAGTTGGTGCATCCCGACGGCGACGAGCTCCTCTTCGGCAAACTCCCGTCCGCCGCCGGCGGCCGCGGCCGCGGCTGACTTGCGCCGGTGCTGTTTGCGTCGTGGCTACTACTACGCCTAGGCGGCGGCAGCGGTCCGGCCGTCGCGGCGCGCGCCACCGGACGCGCGTGGAGAGGGTGGAAGTGGAATGCAGCCGCCACCAAGAGCACCATCAACGCTGCCGCAGCTGCCTTCTTAATAATCCCTACGGCCATAGCTATTAGCAGCTAGTACTTAATTAAGTGAGATCAACAAGAGCTATATATACCTGTACAATCTAGCTTAGCTTTGGCCAGTATGATCAATGGGAGAACTACTAGCTAGCTAGATAGCTTAGAGCTATTTGCCCCTAAGCTAGGCCACTTAGCTATATATGTATATATAGCTGGAGTATATAGCAGTATTGCTAAAAAGTAGGTTGGCCGCGCGTACTATATATTAATACATCACGACATATATATTTATATTGGTGTGCTTTGCTTACAAAAGTGTAGTAGAGATGACAAAGTTTATCATATATATATATATATATATATATATATATATATATATATATATATATATATATATATATATATATATCGTGGTGTCAATTTTCCTAAGAAGAAAATCTATCCAGCCGGTTGGTCAATGCATCTTCCGCAAAATTAATGCATGTGGGAGACGACGCACATTCATGATATGCTCGTACGGTCCTTAGTTCTGTTAAATTAGTTCTAACAAAGGATATTCAGGGTGTGTTTATTTCTTTGGACGTAAAGTTTTTAAAATATACAAACGCATATTTAAATTATTATAGATTTCGCATGTAAACCGCGAGATGAATTTATTAAGCCTAATTAATCCATCGTTAGCAAATGTTTACTGTAGCATCATATTGTCAAATCATGACGTAATTAGCCTTAAAAGATTCATCTCGCAATTTACATATAAACTGTACAATTGATTTTTTTTCCACATTTAGTACCCATGCATGTGTCCAACATTTGATGTGACGTTTTTATCTAAAATTTTTTTTATCTAAACAACCTTATCCTTAATCCTTTTGTGTTCAATAAAAAAATTCCTTAATCCTTTTAAATCCATCCACACGTTACATATTATAAGTCGTTTTGACTTTTTTTCTTAAGTTAAATAAAATTAGCAAACATCTATAACACCAAATTAGTTTCATCAAATATAGCATTGAATATATTTTATTAATGTTTTTGTTGTTTTAAAAAAGTTGCTATAGTTTTATTATAAAACTTGATCAAATTTTAAAAAGTTTAAACATGCATGAAAAAGATAAATCGACATATAATATGAAACGGAGCGATCAATATTGGATCGATTCCATAGAAGTATGCATGTGCCTGCCCTTGCTCTTGCTTTGACGTCGTTTAGTTTAGAGCTTTTTCTTGCCATTGTCCATTTATCGTCTTGTAAACATTTCTCGTCCACTGGGTCGTATAATGGCCTTAATAATTAATGCTGCATATCCATATCAAATTAAAATGCGGTTCCTGGAGAGGCCGGCTTTCAGTTGGCCTGTGCGGCTATCCATCTCTCAGCAGTGCAACGAGAGGCCATAGTTTTGCGAAAACCGCTCATGCATGTCAGCATGTGGTTGCATACATGGGAATTGGGAAAAGGATTGTAACCGCAAAGCAGAAGTGCTGCCAGTGCAGCACAGCCTCTCGATGTATGCATGCTTTGCTTTCTCCGTATATCTTTAGCTCTTTGCATGCCAGAAGGCAGAGCATGACACCGCCCGAGAAATTAAAAGTTCACGGGAAGGTGTAATGCTCCATTAATTTGATGGGTTAATTAAATCCATACCATTGCAAATTAATATTTCATTTCAAATAAATGTTATTATAATTCGTCTATTCATAGTTGTGCCATAAATTTTACAAAATTAAGATCGCGGTGCACTAGAGGGGAAAAACCACGCGGGGACGAACGCTGTCGACGAGGGATGCAGGCGCAATACCACGAGGTCGAGGTGGTCTGTCGGGAGCTCGGATCACGAAGATTCCATCTTCACCACCACCATCTTCACCTTCTCCTCCTCCTTCGGACCTTGAGCTCTTTGGTATAGGCACCGGCGGGAGGCACCGGAGCAGCGTGTCACCTGTATACTTGATTCCCCCAATTTGTGCTCGGAGCAGTGGCATGCTGTCTCCGATTCATACACATCGCCTCGGAGCAGTGACGTGATGTCCCCGATACATAGTTTCTATGAGAGAGATGGGAAAAAAGAAGAGAGGAGGAAGGAGGAAGAAGATGAATCTAACGGGTGGGTCCCATATGCAGAGAAAGAAGATGGAAAATGTGATGGTAGTGACACGGTTCCAATTTTATAAAATTTCAGTGACACAACAACGAATAAACAAATTATGGTGGCATTTATCTGAAATGATATATTTGCAATAGTATAGATCGAATTAATCTTAATTTGACTGGTGGATTGTCATATATAGAAATTTGGAGGATTCAACCTCCAAAGAAAATTTTCCTATAAAGTGCTTTATCCTGTTAACAGGAAAACAAATTATTTGAATTTCTAAGAAATAATTCTTATAAGTAGTACTATTCGATTTGTAGAATGAAGTATAAGAAATAATTTCCCTTCACTATTAGTACAGCGGAAACAGCGGAAATTTTTACATCCAGTCAAACTGGATTGAAGTGTACAGGCAATTGCTTCACTTTTCTTATTTCTATTGATTGAAATTATTATAAACCAAACAAGCTTGCATGAAACCCTTTCGTTTATCTAAAAAAAATGAAACCCTTTCGTTTATCGGAAAAGAAAGGAAATTCATTCATATGACTTAGTTTCAGACTTCAGAGGAAAATAAACAAAAATGTTTAACCTCTTTTTATTTTTCCTTTACTTTGAATGCCCTGTATACTATGAGGTTTCTTGTTTTTCTTTCTTGTGTTTTTCATCATCCTTATATGATTAAATAAACCTTGCACTTTAATTTGTGCTTTTCTTTTCTATTTCTAGACTGTTGACAATTCAACCAGCAAGCTGCGGCAGCTATGAAGAAGATACTCTATTAGATCACGACATCAAGTGTATTCCCTCCGTCCTATTTTTATTTTAAGTGCAACCATTCCGTGCACAACTTTAACGGTCCGCCTTATTTGAAAACTTTTTAAAAAAATTAAAAAACATAAGTCATGTATAAAATACTATTCATATTTTATTATCTCATAACAATAAAAATACTAATTTCAAAAAAACTTTCAAATAAAACGGATGATTAAAGTTGGACACAAAAACTCATGGTTACACTTAAAATGAAACATAAAACATAGGATATTAATTTGTATAACCTTTCATCTTTGGAGTAGACTTGCTGACAGAGATACTAGTGCACATCACCTTGATGGACCTAACTTGGGGCTTTTCGGATGGCCTCCACACTTTAGTATATAAAATCTTCAATTAAGTGCTATAACACATATTTCTAGACTGTTGACAATTCGACGAGCAAGCCGCGACAGCTATGAAGAAGATATTAGATCACGACATCAAGTGTATTAATTTGTAGTAGTATAACCTTTCGTTTTTGGAGTAGACTTGCCGACAAAGATACTAGTGCACATCACCTTGATGGACCTAACCTGGGGCTGTTCAGATGGCCTCCACACTTTAGCAAATAAAATATTCAATTCAATTAAGGCCCTATTTAGTTTTCACATCAAAATTTTATACCCTGTCACATCGAACGTTTGAACACATGTATAAAGTATTAATATAGGCTAAAAAATAACTAATTGCACATATTGCGACTAATTTGCAAGACGAACCTTTTAAGCTATAATTACTCCATGATTTGATAATATGGTGCTATAGTAAATATTTGCTAATGACGGGTTAATTAGTCTTAATAAATTCGTCTCGTTGTTTACTGACGGATTCTGTAATTACTCCCACCTTTTCATATTATAAGACTTTTTAGTATTGTCCATATTTATATAGATGTTAATAAATCTACACATATATATATATATGTCTAGA
The DNA here is from genome assembly GCA_000338895.3 of Oryza meridionalis. Taxonomy (NCBI): domain Eukaryota; kingdom Viridiplantae; phylum Streptophyta; class Magnoliopsida; order Poales; family Poaceae; genus Oryza; species Oryza meridionalis. The sequence continues at coordinate 33,117,954 of CM002526.2, read as the reverse complement.
TTCGTTAACATAAATATAAATATGGGCAATGCTAGAAAGTTTTATAATATGAAATTGTGGAAATAGTTTTTTTTTCACTAGTGCCCAAACACTCCATGCGACACCCTATATAATAAATGCCCGTCACAGATGAGTATAATCAAAAATAAATAAATTTTATTTTTTGGCTAGCCTTGCCCTCACTCGTGTACACCCACGCGGGAAGTTCAAACTTCCCGGTCGGTCACCCATCCCGAGATTGATGACCCTTATCTGTAGCCCATCACAGATGAGTCATCTGTGACAGATGAGTCCTTTTAATGCTTTTTTTGGCTAGCCCTGCCCTCACTCGTGTACACCCATGCGGGAAGTTCAAACTTCCTGGTCGGTCACCCATCCCGAAATTACTCCAGGCCAAGCATGCTTAACATCAAATTTCTTTGAAGATTGGCTTCTGGAAAAGTAATTGTAACATGTTTGTATGAGTATTCTATTAATCCTATTAAGCCCTAGGCTAGGATGTCAAATTGGGGTTATTAAATGATTTCAAATGGAAAAGTCACCAAAACCAATGTTGTAGAACTCATCGAGGTGCAAAATTTTTATTTTGGTCATTTCTTCATCTGACTCTATTTAAACAATTTGAAATTTGAAATTCAAAGTTTGAAAAGTTCAAATAGAATTTTAGATAAGTGAACGACTTCAACTGAAAAAGTCATCAACAACAAAGTTGTATAACTCATCAAGATCTATAACTTTTATTTTGATCATTTTTCTATATAACATTTTTTGAACCTTTTGAATTTAAATTTGAAAATATGACAACTTCAAATAACATTTTCAAATACTAAATGATATCAACTGAAAAAGTCATCAACAACAAAGTTGAATAACTCATCAAGATCTAAAACTTTTATTTTGGTCATTTCTTCATACAACAAAGTGATAGTAACATTGTTCACAAAATTGACATATCTCTTATCTGGTTTTATAAACATAACACATATATGTAAAATTTGTGAATAATATTACTAACATTTCGTCGGATGAAGAAATAACACAAAATAAAAGTTTTAGATCTTGATGAGTTATTCAACTTTGTTGTTGATGACTTTTTCAATTGAAATCATTTAGTATTTGAAAATATTGTTTGAAGTTGTCATATTTTCAAATTCAAATTCAAACTGCTCAAAAAAATGTTATATAGAAAAATGACCAAACTGATGAGTTATACAACTTTGTTGTTGACATTTTTTCCATTTGAAATCATTTACTACCCGTAAAATTATTTTGACTCATAAAATAAATTATTATACTGCACTTAATTATTTTGCTATAGTCAACTTACAAATATAAACATTTCATATGAAAAATGAAAAAATAGTCATTGGTGACGGGCTTTAGTTAATGCCTGATAGGGATTAAGTATATAGCCCATCACTGGTGAGTCATCTGTGACGGGCCTAGTTGTTATCTCAAACGGGCCTCAAGTTGTGGCCCGTCACAAATGACCATGGAGGCCACAACTTGGGGCCCGTTTGAGATATGGAATGTTATCTCAATCGGGCCTAAAGTTGGTGCCCGTCACATCATCTGTGACGGGCTGCAACTTTAAGCCCGTTTGAGATATGAAATGTTATCTCAATCGGGCCTAAACTACGGCCCGTCACTAATAGGTGTCATCCGTGACGGGCTTAAGTTTTATGCCCATCTAACATGTATGTGCGACCATATCTCAATCGGACACTTTTCGGTCCGATTGAGTTGACTTCCTTATGACGGCCCGCTATTTTTAAGCATATTAGATACCGTCACAGATAGAAGGATCTGTACTAGTGTACCAGTTATCACTCGTGTTCCATGTCATCCAGAAAGTTGATTTACAGTGCAGATGATAGCGTTCTGTCTAGCTATTTGATTAATTAACATATAGAAATAGGACTCATACGTAAACAACATATAAATGTGGTGGATTTGTCAGTTAGGTCCGGTCCCTCTGTTCCTCTCGGCGATGAATTCTGCTGGTGGCTGCTGAACCGTTGACCAGGCAATGCTGATCAAACTTCAAAAAAACCTTATGATACATACTACCTCCGTTTTTTAATAGATGACGCTGTTGACTTTTTCTTACATATTTGACCATTCGTCTTATTCAAAAATTAACGTAATTATAATTTATTTTGTTATGAGTTATTTTATCATTCATAGTAATTTAAGTGTGATTTATATCTTATACATTTGCATAAAATTTTTGAATAAGATGAATGGTTAAACATGTGAGAGTCAATGGCGTCATCCATTAAAAAACGGAGGTAGTATATGGGGTCAAAAGCAAACAGCACTTTCAACTTCCAACCGAAGCCATTCTTAAGTTCCTGTGCTGATGAACTTTGCCTTATCTTCCACTAACAAGTAACAACCGTTTGCATTGTAATTCGGGCTAACTGATACATGCATGCATACTGCACAAAGTCACCCGGAAACGAGTGGACAAGAGAACAATTAAGTGTGTAGCTTGCTGTTTTACTCAGCGGCAGCAGCATGACCCCCCTTCTCTCTTTCTAATCCAGCAATACAAATTAATTGGGCTACAGTTGTTTCCTCCCTCCTATATACTATATATTTTTGTTTCAAAAACATGAAAAATACAAATACACCTACCGTAAAAAAAAATTAAATCTTGAACCATGATAAGCACAGGTCTAGATTCATAGCCAGGATTTTTTTTACGGAGGGAGTATACATATGTACATCGATTTTCCCAAGTAACCAACTATTGTTTTTTTTCTTTTATGTACGGAAGGTACCACTAGAATGGATACCGTCATCTCAATCGGGCACAGCGTCCATCACAGGCTAGAAGTTACAGATGTGAAGAGTTATCTCAATTGAGCAAATGGTCGTCACGAATGAATCTATCTCAATCGGGCCCTAATTAAAGCCCGTCACCGATAGCTTTGAACCAGATAGATACCATCATCTGTGACGGGCCTAGCTGTTATCTCAAACGGGCCTCAAGTTGGTGCACGTCACGGATGATTTGGAATGTTATCTCAATCGGACCTAAAGTTGGTGCCCGTCACAGATGATGGTCATCTATGACGGGCCGCAACTTCAGGCCCGTTTGAGATATGGAATGTTTTCTCAATCGGGTCTAAACTATGGCCTGTCACTGATAGGTGTCCATCTAACATGTCTGTGCAACCGTATCTCAATCAGGCACTTTTTGGCCCGATTGAGATGACTTCCTTGTGACGGCCCGCTATTTCTAGACATGTTAGAGGCCGTCACACATAGAAAGATCTGTACTAGTTTACAATAATGTACCATAGTGAGGGATATTATCGTTGTTAGAATTGACGAAATTATCTCCCAGCCTTTATGTGATCATCTAAATATTTTGATTGTGGCATGTGACCAGATTGCATGCTACTACATTCATCCTAAATTATACTAGCTATTTTTAACACAGTACCTTGTACTAAGATAAAACTATTTCTGAGATTTCAGTTTTTGACCACTAGCACATTGGAATCGACGTACTTTATCGTGCGAACATAACCGTAACGGATGACTCATCTGACCTAAAATTAAGAAATAAATTGAACCAAAAGAATATTCCCAAGTTGGCTGAAAAGAACATGCCTGCATGACTCGATAGGCGGCCATGTGTCCCCAAACTTTGTAAAGGCCAGCTGCATGAGGATATTGACCGACTTTGGAAGAGATCGAATATGCACATCTTTTCTTTAGAAAAGCTAGCTAGATACTCTCTAAACATAGCCTGATAATGTCTCATAAGGGTGAGGGCCACGCATCACGTCGCATCTCTCAACCGATCGATCGATACTTAGACCCTAATCAATCTATAGACTAATACATGAGTATTCAAGTATATATATACACCATGATCATCTCGTGCGATATTAATTATCTAATCACCAATTTGCGACTTATTAATTAGGGGATGATGAGTGCATGACGATGAATACAACAAACGGGGTTCCATGCATGCATCTGCTCTCTATATATTACGCATATGTAGTAGTTCATCTCATTTCGATCGACAGCTTATAAATATGTTAGGAGTAGCTAGCATGCATGCACGCCTAGCTATACCGTTCTTCGATCCGTTCTTTCTGCATGGGCTGGTTCTCTGGATTAATTTGTTTTATCAGATATCGTATTTATAATATGCATGGTACTATATATATATCAGTGCGTGGCTGAGTTTGGGTTACACAACCGAAAGATAATTTTTAAAATTTGGTTTTAGATCAGCTCAGAAGTTTTCTTCATCAATTTTATAGCCATAGATATCTTTCTATTACAAAAGACAAGTGAAAGTATACTTAAAAGTATTCTTAAAGTTTAAAAACATCGCTTCAATTATACAGGGCCTATTTGGGGTTCTTCTAACAAAAACAGCTTCGTCTCCCCGATAGTACAGATTCTCACCCATATTCTAAAAATAAAATCCTGAAATAAACTAGAAGCTAGTAGCTAGGTTCTCAGAAGCTAAATACCAAACCAAATGTTTTTTTAGAATATTAAGCTTCCCTAGATAGTCCCATATATAATTTGATACGATGATAAACAAAATGATGAAAAATGTAAGGAATTAATGATAGCTAGTACTATATGATTGTAAAAAAGTTTACGCACTCACCGGAAAAAGGAAAGAGAAAAACATACAGTAATTAATGTATATAGTTACAGAACCATACACGCACACTGAAGCACACAATAACGTACCCACATATAGTAATAGTACCATGCATATGAGCCTGCGAGCTAGGAGCAGTAGTTTTTTTTTTTTACTTTATTTATTAAGAGTCCAGTCAGATACATGGTACATGAGAGCATCATACGAGAGTTTTTATACCTGAACAGGACAGCATATATATGAAAATTAATTTTCATAGATAAATGCTTTTAAGAGGTTCACATGTAAAAATATTCGCGAATGGATTGCAGGTGGTGAAGTGGTGGAATGCAGCCCACAACAGTGGCGGAGCTGGAACCAAATTAAGAGCGGTGCACTACTTTACTATATAGATAATAGCAATTACCCTAAATAATTAGGATTTGACTATTTATAGATAACTATTGATATCAAATCATTGATTAGCAAGTAAAAGAGCTTACTGAAATATAAGACGAAAGAAACCGCAAAGAGAAACATCAGAAAAATACATAAAAGACCATCAATCTATGCAAAATATATCCTTTACGTCAAAGCTGCCAATCTCAATGTCATCGATAGTTAATAGCCTACAATTAACTAGAAAAGAAATAAAAAAACATCTTAATTTTCAACTAGAAATTTATATCCAATGAACATTTAAAAACATAAAAAATAAATACGTTACTTGTCCATAACCTGCCAAAGTGTTAATCAAATAGTTTTATTATGTTAGACTATAAGTGCATTGCACAGTAGAACAATGCACACCCCAAAAACAATGATAGTTTCACGGTGTGCTTACAATTTTACTAGTGATGATCTAATGGATTAATGGCTGCAAGACTGCAGGAGTCCGGGTCCTTCAAGAGAGGATCAGTTCAAACTTTCAATTCTTGAAACTTTAAACCCTAGCTTATATAAATATGCATAATTGAAAAGACAGTATCAACACGTTACAAATCAAACTAATATGATTAAAAAGAATACTAGAACTACAACAGGGAGTCTAGAACTAATCAAGATTCAAGAGAAAGAAATTCTATGCACTTACTGCACTTCTCGTCCCCTCTGCTGACTGCTGCCCTGCCCCATGTAGACTCGTGGAGTCGTGGTCCAGTTGCTGGCCTGCTGTTGCGCCCTGCGCTGCTGCCGGTGGCCGCCAGCCGGCTAGGGCGACCAAAGGCAAGGACGGCGCGGCGAGCCAGCGACGCTGATCACGCTGCGACTGTTCGACGGCCGTCATCCAAACCCCAAAGCGAACACGGATGATGAACAGACGCATCGCGATGGGGAATAAGAAAGAAAAATAAAGGAGAAAACGGGAGTCGAAGAGATTTGCGGCGTGTGCGCGCGGCTGTGATCGAAGTGCGAGGCGTCAATGTGTCTCCCTTGCTCATGGGCTTGGCGTTCGGTAGCTCATGGGCCAGGGGTGGTGCACAGTCGTGGGCTAGAGGGGGTTCCCATGTGGTAAAATGAGGGGATTAAGTACTAAATTTGAGAATTGGGTCGGGTGCGTGTGAACCCCCCTAGGCTCATTGGGCTCCGCCCCTGGCCCACAAAGAGCACCGTCAATTCCATGCCGCTGTTGCTGACATTTTCAGCCTCATCTTTTCACTTATACTTATGTTTATCAACCAAAATTTGAATTTTCAATCTTAAATTTGAAACTGATTTTAGGGTTTTTTTCAATGAAGTTTATTTTTCAGCCTTTATTTTTATATAGCTAAGAGCACGTATATAAAAGTTGTATTCATATCTTACTTTTCGTTTGCAAATATACCGTTTGGCTTATTTCATTGATGGCTTTTCTTGCTGATCGGCCATATGCTGCTAAGCTCACGTGTATATATAGGCGTAGTGATTAATTCCTAGTATAATCATATGGTAAGTATTTCTCCAATGTCGATCAATAAGGTAACTCCCACTGTTTCATAAAAAAATAACCTAGAATGAGATGTATTGTTTTTTATACAATAAATCTGGACATGAGCATGTCCGAATTTATTATACTAGAAATAGGTATGTCCGGATTTATTGTATTAGAAAACGCTACATCCCATCTTATGTTGTAGCCTCGTAGGTTTTTTATGAGGCGGAGAAAGTATATATGAAATTATGTATTATATGCATACCCTAACGTATAGTGCGTGTCATTTTTGTTTGAGAAAAATATCCATGTGGCCGCTAATATAATATTATTATATGTATACACTTGCGGCAGAGTATCATATATTGGTCAATACTCTCATACGGTGCCATTCTGCCATGTGTAAAGGACATTTTGTGATCGATCCAAGGGTGCACCCAAAGTTGGTATGCTTAAAGCTAGCAAGGTTGCTTAATTAAAGCTAAGCGAAAAGGGATTGCACATGACGACAAGAGTGATGTTAACTTAGCTTAGTGATTCTGAGATATGATTAACTACGATACTGGGCAATTTTATTAACTACCACTCCTACGGCCACAAAAACAATTTTTGCATGTGATCAAAACCAAGTTGGACAAAATCACATGTTAATACATCATCTTAATTTTTTTATAACTATTTAAGTTATATGCAAGAGCAACGATAGGACATTCTCTTGAGAGTTTAAACTCCACTCCCACTAAAATACGTTGGTTGTTGCTGCGCCATTATGCATGAACTGATCGAGTCTGTTTGAGGAATTAGCACACTCTTTTTTTTTCCCGAATGCAATTTAATTGCGCTAATTGGCACATGCATATATAGTATATACTGGCATACTGCATGCAGACACTGGAAATCCGTAAACAAGAGCATATGTAGTTGTAACTTGTTTATTTAATTACAAGGGATATCTGGGCTTAGCACTAATGGAGGATATAATACTCAGCGCAGCAGCATGCATGATGACTCTGCATGCGCACTTGGCTATACCGCTTGGGCTAAGTATAGAACATCTGGGGTTAATTTGTTTTTGTACCAATATGCTAAGTTGCGAACTTTAGCGGCTTTGAAGATCTAGTGATGCATGCAAATGGGAGAGGTTCCATCTGCTCGATATTAATTAATTGATCTATCACTTTCTCATCAATCTATATTGACATGCGCATTCTTTATTTAATGAACGGAACACTTGAGATAAAAAAGAAGTCCAATTTACAAATTACAATTACACACACTAGTACTGTCCTTTGGCGACATGATGCATGCACAAACACTTCTGCTTGATGCTTAAAAAAAAAGGGTGAAACCTGTGCATGCGAGCAGATCTAGCTATATAGCTTATTAATTATACCTTTCACCCCAAAATAAATTGTTTATAAGTTTCTGTGTCCAACATTTGAACGTTTGTCTTATTTAAAATTTATATATAATTAGTATTTTTGTTGTTATTAGAATATAAAACATGAATATTATTTATACATTTTTAAATAAAACAAATGATTAAACGTTGAACTCATAAACTCGTAAATAAATTTATTTCGGGACAAAAGGTGTACTGCAAATATGCATACACTAGTTGATGTCGTTGGACGATCGATGGACAAGCAACATACTACTCCTTTCGCATGCACATCATACACGCGAAGAGATTTGATGATTTATTCCTTTTAATTATTGCAAGCTACTAGATACATACTTCATCCGTCTAAAAAACCAAATCTAAAATCGGATATAACCCTATAATGAATCGGGACAGGTCGCATCCCCTCTTTATTTGGGTTTTCTGGGTACGGAGGAAGTGGGCTATAGCATATCGCTAGCGAGGAGGACAAACGGTGCCGCCTCCGGGGCCATAGTTGGTACATCCCGACGGCGACGAGCTCCTCTTCGGTAAACCCCTGCCGCCGGACGCCGTTGCCACCGCCGGCGGCGGACTTGCGCCGGTGTTGTCGTCGTGGCTGCTAGGGTGCAGCGTCCCGGACGCGTCCACCGGGCGCGCGTGGAGAGCCTGGAAGTGGAAGGTAGCCGCCACCAAGAACACCATCAGCAGCGCTGCTGCTGCAGCCACCTGATCATGGCCTTTCTTAATCCCTACGGCCATAGCAGCAAGGATTACTTACTTAACTCAAGTGATCACAACAACCAGGAGGTAGGAATAGCTTAGCTTGTAGCTATACTATATATTATGGAACCGATCTATATATATCTGGGCATGTGGCTATGTATATAGTACGAGGAGATCGAACTCGATCGATCTGTTAATTTGCCTCTAGGGCTACTGATCGACTAATTAAGGAAATTAGCTTAGCTACTAGCGCTAGCTGCTAATTAGGTCACTGGACGGCACAAGAGTATATATAGGCCTAGCAAAGTAATGTCGATCGATTCCTTTAATTAATTAATTAGTTAGCTTTTCAGACGAAAGGAAATAATCAATACTATACAATGTTTAAATGAATTAATTTATTGTGTAATGGAAATTTGCCATTGCGCTAGCTTTTGCCCTTTTGGCACTCTCAAGTTTCCATGCGCAACAGCTAGCGCAACTGTCCTTTTGCTTGTTCAGCTAGCTAGCTGACCTAATTTACCAGCGAACAAAAATGTTGCCACCGAAAGCCTCGATCGAGAGGCAGGCCGACCCTCTCCACCCCCGCGCATTTCAAGTCATCAAGTGGCCTGTAGTGCAGCGACTCCCAGACGAGAGGCGGCTGCAGCTAACGCTTACTTCCCCCCGTACAAAGAAAAAAAAAAAGACAACCCTAGAAAGAGAGGTATTCTTGTATGTTGTCTTTTTTTTAAAACAGAGAGAGTATATGCATATGCTTTTCTATAATTAGCATGTGGTAGCATGGCATTTACTCCGTTCTAAAATATAGTAAGTATTTTTCTAACTTAGACGCGGTTTTTGATATTATTCCGACTAATAATATCTATAAAAATATGATATTTAAAATAAAAATAGTTGCTTATTATGATAGTTTGTTTAATAATAAATCTAGTAACATCATGTTTTTTAAAAAAAGATTTGGAGGGAGAGACGTCTCTCTAAATATTTTTTTAGGAAAAGTTATAAGCGTGTTTGGGATTAAACACGGGACCTTAAAGTTGAAACCACATAGTATCACTTGCAACTGTATTATCAAGTGCATCTCAACATCAATTTTACATGATTGATTTTTTTATTTTTTTCTATTAATAATTAAAATTGAAAATGTTTGACTTAGTACTATTTAAAAAAGTTTATATTTTAGAATGGTGGGAGTAATTTGTAACCATGATAAAACTGCAGCCCCCTCTGTATGTAAAACGTTCACAGGCACTAGAAGTATGGACCCGGCAAGCTGACAGTAGCTAGGTCGATCTAGATGAAGGGTGTGTATGTTTAGTTATTTTGGTGTAAAGGTTTTAAAGTGTACGGATATACTTGTGAAGTATTAAACGTAGACTAATAACAAAACAAATTACAGATTCTGCCTGTAAACTGCGAGACGAATTTTTTAAGCCTAATTAATTCGTCATTAGCAAATGTTTGTTATAGCGTCACATTGTCAAATCATGACGTAATTAGGCTCAAAAGATTCGTCTCGCAATTTACATGTAAACTGTACAATTGGTTTTTTTCCCCACACATGCATGGGGCATTAAATGTGGACGAAAAAAACTAATTGCACAGTTTACATGTAAATTGCGAGACGAATCTTTCGAGCCTAATTACACCATGATTTGATAATGTGATGGTACAATAAACATTTTTTAATGATGGATTAATTAGGATTAATAAATTTGTCTTGTAGTTTATAGGCGGAATCTATAATTTGTTTTATTATTAGTCTACGTTTAATACTTCAAACGTATATCCGTATACTTACTGGCCAAGCAACTAAACACAGCCAAGGCCGAAATGCATGTGAAATGTGCCTTAAATGTTTATTATGACATCTGTACACTAATTAGTATTAGATGACAAGATATATAATATACTCACTCCGTACTAGTAAAAGAAGTCGTTTAGAACGGCGATACGGTCTCCAAAACACAACTTTTAACTTTTTATTTCTATAAAAATATTTATTAAAAAGTGATATATGTATACTTTTATAAAAATATTTTTCAAGACAAATCTATTCATATAATTTTTATATTTTCAAATTTAACAACTTAAGAGTTATTCATGATTTATATTTTTAAGGTTTAATTTAAATATTGTCATAAACGACTTTCTTTATGAGTACGGAGGGATATGAGTACGGAGGGAGTATATAGTAGTATACGTGGTGATGGCCGGGGGCCCGGGGCCATTGGGAGATGTAGAATGAGTGAGGTGGCAGCAGATCGACCACCAGCAATTGAAATGCACCACAAATATATCTTCCATATATTTTGCACAAAAGTAGCTTAGGATGTGTTTGGATGGTGGAATTTACCTGGATAGGAGATGGCGGCTCATTTTTTAGAGGTGTTTGATTGGAGGGTGGAAGTGGGATATGGCCACCATATAGAGAATATTCACTGGAAATAACGGATGGGTGCATCCGGCCGAATCGGCCCAGGGACGGGCGACGCGCACGCGAGGAAAAAGAAGAGCGTACGCTCACCTCTTCCATCTCGTGATTCCTCTCCTCTCCCGTCCTTTCGTTTTTCTCACCGGTCTCCCAATCTCAACCCTACCTACTCAGGCGACACGGCCGGTGACATCCAGCGACAGCGCGCGGGGCCGCGGGGCAGGGTTCGGCGGCGCGGCGGCCGCGCGGACGACGGCGTTCGGCGATGGCGCAGGCGGCAAACCGGTTCAGCGGCGCGGGCGGCGACGTCCGGCGGCGTGGCCATGCAGGCGACAGGGTTTGGCCGCGGGGGCGGCAGGGTCTGGTGGTGCAGGCGACCGTCCGGCGACGATGTATGTGGCTGAATGGGGCGACGTCCTGCTGAGGCACATCAACACTGATTTTTTTTCCTCCTACTACTCAACGTTGCAATGGTTAATGGATTAATTCAGATATGGTGGGTTGATGGATTTAGGGGGCTGATGATTTTGCTCATTGAAGTATTTGTTCAGATCTGGTTTATGAGTGTCAATTTTGATGTCTTTTGATATGTTGTATTTATCTATATCCCTTCAATTTCTTTTATATGGATCAGATTTGTAATTATCCCTCATCTATGTATGGACATGATTTGGATAATATTTGTCCTCTACCAGTGTAGGAATCAAACTTAAATTTATATCTGCATCATGACATTGAATATATTAAGATGTGCTTTATTATCCAAAAATTAAACATATGATAAAATACGGGTTGGTTTGGTTTAAGGTATAAATAGACTTTACCAAATTTTGTCAATGCCAGATTTTGGCAAGTTTTGGCATGACTAATTTTGGTAAGGTAAAGTTGTGTTTGGATTGAAGCCAAAATAGCCTAAATTTACTATTGAAATGGCCTATTTTCTGGGTCCGATCGATATGATTCCTCCTTTATACTGCTAGTATATATATACTCCTACACACACACATTGATTTTACTAATCAAACTTTAGCTGCTAAACTAACACAGACGATCGACTTCACGCCGAACAGCCGAAGCACGCGTGGAGGAGAGCGAACAAACGACAATACTCTGGTCTGTCAACAAAAGCAAACGATCAAGAACCCATCAATACTCTAGTCTCTCTAGATAGATCGACAGAATCCCTCCCGATCTGTACGTATCCGCACATGCATCGATCACATACTTAATCAGTATCGCCTAATTAATTGATAGAATTGCTAAAAAAAACTGTGACAAGTTTTTTGCAAAAACTTTCAAACGTAAATAGTTGTAGTATAACTATAATATAATTATACTACATTATAACTACAGTGTAGTTGTATTAGAGGTTGTATATATTATTTTAATATAAGTTATAGTATAGTTATAATGGAATTATATTAAATTATAATATAATAGTTAGATTTAAACTTTTTCTCTTAAACAACTTGCGGTAGTTTTTTAAGATAGCTAGTCCCATTAATTAATCAATGGAGTCGGACTAGTTAATCAGGATCAGATGAATGCAAATTATCAACTCTCATTGATCCATCGACAGGGGCGCGCGACTTCTTAAAATGGACGGAACACTTGAGATAAAAAGATGGGCAATTTACAAATCACACAATTAATTAGACAGTGTATATATGCTCGGGACATGCACAATATATATACACTAGAAAATATAAAATATGCGCGCCAAACGGCGCGCTTAATATCTAACCCGTTGGTTCATATGGGTGTGTTTGGGACTCACCACCTGCGCATATAAAATGGAGCGACGCATTTTCTTTTGATTAATTAAGTATTTACGACTTTTTAAAAAAATGAATTAATATAATTTTTTAAAGCTACTTTCATATATTTTTTTTAAAAAAATGCACCGTTTAGTATTTTGAAAAGCGTGTGCATGAAAAATGAGGGAGTGAGTTGGAAAAGTAGGGAAAAGAACATAGCCATATATTTATGTATAAAACATCGGATTTAGAAATACTGGTTTTTAGTATGTGAGCATGAAAATAAGTTTAATGATAGGCTTATATAACTATCTGAAGTGAGCAGACAACTATTGTTTAATTTTGTACATTCAAAATTGCTATGAAACGTATGATCCAGCCCAAACTGATGGACGGACACTGGGACTTGTAGATTTGTGATAATTCTAGAAGTGGGAATTGTGAGATGCGAGATTAGAGAGGTTTAGAACCCTGAATGGGCGACTTCTCAGTTAGCACCGGAAAATATCCTGTTTTTCTTATTACATAAATTCGGAATTTATTTGCAAGATGAGGAAGGACATGTGGTCCAGTCAGTCTCTTCATCTTCTTGTGTGCGTCGATATGTGTGCTTAACGATTTTTTTTCGTCAGTAATTAAGGAGGGATGTTATTAGTGTCTCTTCGTGCATGTGTCCTTATATTTGTGTCTAGCGATACAGATGTGGTTTTTAAATTCTCTCACGTATAGATTTTTCTGGATTCACCTTACGTGTGGTTTAGGGCACTTGATTTTTTTTTTTTACTCTTATTTTTCTTACCGTGCTAATCCATCTATTTATCTCAAATCTGTTGTGCCACGTGGACCAATCAGCTGGCTGGAGGACAGCCAGCTTTAGTAATATAGATAGATATATAGACACTTTTGCTCGACGCAAAAAAAAAAAAGTAAAACAATGACGACACTAGATAAACACAAACCATCACGGACTAGTCTTACCTAGACTCTTTAGTTATACATGCATTAACTTACGTTACCATGCATCATGCATAAGCGATCAGAGAGATCTAGCTAGCTTATTATTACTAAAGAAATTAAGCAGCGGTACGGATGCATGTAATTAATCACAAGTTGATGTTGCATGGACAGGTATACATGCATTTTATGTGCATCGTCATGCACGCGATCGAAGACTTGATGATCGATTTTGCAAGCTAGCTTATAGCTAGCTCGCTCGCTAAGCTAGCGTACGTGGAGGACAAACGGTGCCGCCTCCGGGGCCATAGTTGGTGCATCCCGACGGCGACGAGCTCCTCTCGGCCGCCGCCACCGCCGGGAATTGGCTGCTTAATTAACCCCGATTGCAGGGATCTTTGCACCTGCAATATCACAACTACGAAATGTAGATGTGTGTGCCTGAGTGCCTCCTTTTGATCAGATGTATGCATGGGTGGAATTAATCAAATTAAATGTCTTTTAAGTACTTGTAGAATAATTGGTGTGCTAGCTCTCAGATACTACTCCCTCCATTCCAAAATATAAGGCACAACCACTCTTAACCCAAAGACCAAGAAATAATTATTATCACCTTGTAGTTTGAATCATCCTAATAAATATAATGCATGCATCCAATAGAGTTAGAGAATGTGAGAGTGAAGGGTTTAAAAAAGTAGTAATTTAATGGAGCATTGTCATAGTTAATAGCATGCATGCATGAATGCCTTATATTATGGAACATCTAAAAAAAGTGGTTGTGCCTTATATTATGTAATGGAGGGAGTATTAGTTATCGGATATACAACACCTATCAAAACATTGTATGAAAATATTTAATTGCATGCAAATACATATGTATTTACTGATAGGTATTAATTTGCTTGCTTGGCGTCTTTTTGCGCTTTCCATTCCATGACCCAACATTTTCTGTCCGGTGGATCTCACAATGAGTTTAATCTGTTCCGATGGATCACCATGAACTTAATGTGCATCAAAATGCCTCGAGAGATCACACCAGCTAGCCGGCTTTCAAGTGCCTCATGTGCAGTGGCTGCATGCTGTCACGACACCGATGCTTGTATCGTGGCTATGTCGGATCGGATCTGATTGGAGAAGGGGAAGGAGGAAGAAGCTAGGAAGAACAGAGAGAAGAATTGAGGAACAACGATAGAACAGGGGAAGATTCGAATTAGAGATTGATTGGTTTCTACATTGTTCGATTCGATCCTCTCCCTGCCAGCCTCTTATAGCATCTCACTAATGAGCCTCTCTCCCTCACACTTGTGGCCCAGTCAATGACTACTGAGTCCACTCACTGGAATTGTACTTATTGTTGGGCTTACGCACACGACTCGATTTCCTCAAGTCCTTTCCTTTGAACTCCAGTCTCCCGCCATGCTCCTGTGATGCCATAGTTGGTCGTGATGCAGTGGGCGTCATGACACATGCATGGAGAAAAAGGATTGCAAAGTTTGTAACCGCCAAGCTACAGCCGCTCGATGTGTTTCTGCTTTGCTTTCTCAATGATCGATCTTTTAGCTCTTAATTTGAATGTCAGAAGGCAGAAGCACCGGCCGAGAAGAGTTCACGGGAAAAAGCATCAAATTAAACGGCATGTCCGCATGATATGATAAAAAGATTAGTTAGATGATGTACTTGTTCGCATATTAACCTTGCAGTACAGTAGACACACCGACAGAGGCTAGTGCACATCACCTTTGACATTATAGAGGCTCTCCCACTCTCCATGGACCGTGCGTGAATGGTATGATGGCTAGCACATGAGCTAACTTTGGGGGCTATTTGATGGCATATATATTCACGCTTTAGCATAAAATCTCTGATAGAAAGTAACATAACTCATATTTTGTTGGCTAATACTCAGCTTGTTAGCCACGATTCTACCTGCATGTTACGGCGAAATTATTGTGTATCACTCCATAATTAGCCTTCGGCTGCAAAGGA
The DNA here is from genome assembly GCA_000338895.3 of Oryza meridionalis. Taxonomy (NCBI): domain Eukaryota; kingdom Viridiplantae; phylum Streptophyta; class Magnoliopsida; order Poales; family Poaceae; genus Oryza; species Oryza meridionalis. Next base: position 33,102,180 of record CM002526.2, on the reverse strand, counting down.
ATCTATTATTGACGACGACCAAGATACGTGACACAATATATTCTCTTAGAGCAGGTACAATAAAGCTGAGTCAGCAGACTATACATTGATTCATATCACCCAAATCCTGCGTGGAAGAGTGAGAAAAGGGGAGAGAAGAGGACGGACGCTTATTTTGTCGCCGGGTGATAGCACCGAGGTTTTCAGCCTGCTTGCAGCAATAGTTTATATGTTTTAGTGGACCTAGTGTTGTTTCCACGATTTGCTGTGCACACTTTTCCATCATCATTGGTGTGTTGGGCAAATAAAATCACCCCAGCTTGTATAGTTGCATGCAACATAGATAGCTACAAGGATGAATGTTAGTTTTGATCACCACAGCTTGGATGCCCATGCATGAATTAATTGATTTTCTATTCGGTATAGCTAATGTAACAGCTAAGGTATAGCTAATGTAACAGCTAATTTACTGTATAAGTTTTCTCTCAGTGGCTATATATGACATGGACAAATACTATCGCCGGTACCCAACTGTACTGTTGACCATGCTCTTATCAGTTTCGGCCTAGTCAGCTTCCATATATATAGAAGGGAGCTGTGGTTGCTCACCTGATTGCTTAAGGGTGAACAATTTGACATGCTGGTACCGTGTGTTTCAAATCATTCAGAAAAGTTCTGTTTTTTTTTCTGGCAAGCAGCAGCTTGTTAATGCCAACCAGTCAACCGATTACACAGAGAACGTACGGCTTGATTTACAGGAGGTTGCAGATAATAGCATTGTCTTGTTGATCAACAGATAGGACTCATACGGAAACAACAATGTAATCCTGCGATGATTTCTGCATACTTGAATACTATGTAGTACCAATGCTGCTATAGTAAATTTTTTTTAGCTCCTACGCGATCAAATGATTAGTCCTCCTCGGGATCGAAGTCCCTAACCTTCACATCTGCATCTTCTCCATACTGGATGCAGTTGTCGATGTTCGACAGCACATACTGAATGCTGGAAAAAGAAATCAGGGGCAGTTAGAGAGATGAAAAGAGAAACACACGGTACAAACAGGTATATCTGAAGACAGAACATTTACAAACTTGATGTAAGTTTTTATTTCACTAGAATATTTTGCTTCAGACTTGCGCATGCTATAAGTTCAACCGTCGACTAATAAATCAAAATGTTCACCGATGGGATGAACCACTACATACTACACCGAATGGCTGATCCCCACCTAGAATAAGGTGACTCCGACATAGTAGTGCTTGAAGCCAGGATATATACAGCAGACACTACCATATTTTTTTTATGGAGTAGGATGGACATGTGTCTTCAAGAGATACGATACATGAAAATTTGGCATGCATACTAGTAGCATGTGTAGGGCTCATAGGGTTAGCTCCTGATCAGTCGAGTCCAAAAGAGTTTTGCAACAAAATAAGATAAAACCATCCACATAGGCCAGAAAATTCGAACTGTGAAGGACTGAGATTCTAAAGGAAAACGACATTACCTGCTCTCTTTTCTTAAGTCAAGTGGGATGAAATTCACCATGCTGTAATCATCAACCTACATGATAGTATTAAGATTAATAATAATGACTGATGACACTACATTAGAGCAAATTATCTTTGAACAAAAGAAAACAAGGCAATGGGAAGATAGAATATGGGGTTACTATAACTTTGTAACAATCAGCTCAGACAGTCAGGCATATATTATCTAATAGTAGTTGATTCAGATGTGTACAAAAGATAAAACAACATGAATATACCCTTATATTCGAAATGCTCACACAATAAACAATGTTGCTAAGCCACCTGTCAGTAGTCACAGTGCCACACACACATGCTGACACGCACACACCAAAAAAAGAACACTACAGATGGTGGTGGAGATAATCTCATGAAAGTGTCGGAAAAACCCAATAGATCAGAAACTAAAATGGAAACATCATTAAGGTAAAGGGGAATATGGGTAAAACAAATGCACCAAAAATGTTAAGATACCGCCATATTTGATTCACCACAGCTAAAATTGGTGGCATCTCTCTTCCAAATCATCAATCTAGCTAAAGCACAGAAGAGATGCTCATGGCCCATCGTATCACAAAACGATTGCGTGATAGAACTTGAAATACCAAAAATGTTTCATCAATTTATAAGTTTATTTTATTGTTGAAGCAAGTATCTCATCAAAATGGCATGTTTTTTATACTTAGAATAGGCTACAGTACATTATAGCAAACCTTAATAATGTAGGCAATTTGCTTCAAAGAAATAACGATTTAAAGCAAATGCTATATGTCCAGCATTGATGAATTTGTGACATCCTTAAGGCACTCATGACCCAGTGTTATTAGATCCGGACTGGACTCTGACTGGCGGTTTGAATAAAAAAAAAGGGGACCCAGTGCTTTCCCCAGTCTGATCCAGGCTATCTCACCATTTCTGCAGCCAAGCCACTATGGACAGCAAAAACCTATCAAACCAGCTGTTTTTTTTTTTTGTGACTCGGTGAGAGAACCAAGCCCAGTGAGAACCAACTAAGCAGAATAAATAGGAAAAATAGCATGATCGTTTGGCTTTGAGCACAAGGCCTCCCTACCATACTGAAATAAACGCATGTAGTGGCCACCATGCCATGCTCTTGGCTGCGAACAGCAGTGAAAGCATAGACATTTGAAATACATATGCTGCCTGGATGCATAAAGAAAAACCTACAGTTCAATTTCAACCAGTGACCCAATGACCTGAGACCTGACTGGGTCAGTCACCGGTTCTGATAACATGGCTGGCAACCACATATTTTGACAATTACAGGACTTTATAAAGGATTAACAATATAGAGAAGAATTTACAGGTTCACGTTACGCGTACCAGTTCAGCTAATGATTTGTTTAACTTGCCAAACTTGGGTGCCATCTGTCGGTTCAGCTGTGACAAGAGAACCTGCGCCTCTGGATTCAGATACCTAGAAACATCAAGATATTAATACAAAGCAGGATGGTTGAATCTTTAAATAAAGGAGAAATGAAATAAACATACTCTTCCACATCTTTTTTGTTGGAGACCAGGTCCATCTTTGAAAGAATGTTGATATGAGGAAGTTCAAGCTGAATCATGGCAGAAAGAGAAGCCATGCAACCACTGATGTATTTTGTCACATCACTAACAAACTTAACCAAGCAAAACAAAACTCAAGTCAGACTTGTGTAGTTGTGTTTGGGCTCAGTATGTTTTCTCAAGGATAAATATATTTGGTTAGTGATCCAGGAGTCCAAACCTGTGAATCAAGAAGGTACACAGCACAAACGTTGAAATTTTTCCGTTTCAAATGTTCAACAAAGTTACGCAGAACTGGAACATGAGTGAAGAGTTCAATCTGGCCTGGAGAAACAAGATGTGGTCTCTCATTGTCATGATTTTAGGTGAAGTTAAACAATCTAAAATCATCTCAGAATTCCCATGCAACGACAGGGGAAGGACATAATATCCGCATCGCTAGAGAATAACATGAGCAATAGGTCCTTGTACAAGCTTATCGCACAAGTATAATTCATTAGATAGAGATATTGATTAATCGTTGGTCTATCAAGGCCATGTATGATAAGAATAGTAGTCAAGCTCTACGTAACCTCCAACTACATTTAAAACACACAAGCATGAATAAAGAAAGTTACCTGGGCAATCAAACACAAGATAGTCATCGTCCAAATAACCTTCCAGTTGCTCATCCAACCAATCATCCAAATTGTCTTCAAGGTGCCTATGGTTTTCTTAAGGAACAACTGACAGCATAAAATCCTATTAAATAATATTATCATAAATGTCCTCTCAGAGACATAATATAATACCAAGGGTTTTTTATTGGGTCCTAGTACACATATAACTCTACAGAACGTTCAAACAAATGAAGATTCAGCATGAATTGTAGGCTGCGAGCCTGCAAGTAATGTGAATGGATGAACTAAACACGACTAATCAAGTTTGCAGTGTTTTAACTAAAAAGGTACAGAGAATTAAAAGGTGGCGTCTGTGCAAATGTCTCCTGACAGATGGAATAACAAATTGAACAAATGAAAGCACATGTCATAGTTTCTAAAGTATCATATGCATATAGCAACACTATTTACTCTTGGAACATCTATATAAAACTATTGCTAATGAATGGCAAAATAGAGAAACAAGTTAAATTATAGAATAGGCATGAGCAGAACATCCCACCAACATTCATCAGCATATCAATACAGATCTGATGATTGCATGGCCATAGAGATATAATCCAGTTATGATTCCGAGTTTAATACATATCAGGTGAGCTGTCTCATCCTACCATTGACAGATCAAAACAAAAATGCATGGCCATAGTTGAGAGGAAAGTATAGCACTCCAGTTATAATGGCCACGCAAATAATGCCCTTGAGACCAAATATGTACTAAATATCAAGAGCCCCAAGCTAGTTGCAGAGCAATTGTGGAAACATTGTGCTAAAAGAAAAGTTTCTACCCACAATGGCCTGATGTTGCCCCTCCAACCCACTTACTTTTGAAACACAACAACAGCACATTGCAAATAATTTACTTAAATAGCTTGGAAAGAAAAGGGAATAAAATTAAAAGATTCAATGTTAAAACAGGATACTCCATGCAATAGATAAGCCCGCCATTTGGTCCCATCCCAAGTTCCTCCATGACATCATCCAATGATATGAGCTCCCTAATATCTACAAAAAGTTAACAGAAACCAAGTATAAGCGAGCCGATCAATATTTACACAAGCACGAGAAGATCCTTACCCGTAGAAACGGGGTAGCTGAAGTGCTCTGCAGCAGGATCGAGATTGACCATATGAATTGTCCTACCCACAGTCTCACAATGCTGATACAAACTGGAGCAATAGGTCGACTGCACAGCATAAACAATAACAGATTAGGAAAAAAACACTGCTATTCGCAACATCTCGTTTTAGCAACTCCTAAGACCGCGAACTTGCAAAATTCTGTGATAAAACAGTATCATGTACACAAAAAGCTACTACTCCCAATTTGATCAGAGGGGTAGGCATCCCATTAACTACTATTAAACTAACCAAACGTCCAAACCCTAGAGAAATAAGGAATCAGCTCAAATACAATCGATAGGAATCATGTCCCCACTAAATAATCAAATCTCTCCTAAAACAGTCGAAACCCATTTTAAGGAGTGTTAAATTATCAAATCTCTCCTAAAACAGCACGGAAACAATCCAATCAAAACTAGGATGAGTTCAAACGCAGCGGGAACAATCCAATCAAAACTAGGATGAATTCAAACGCATAGCGGAAGCACGGGGATAACCCTAACTGAAAGGGGCCAACGGCCCGAATCCTAACCATCGGCCGGATTAAACTACCAATCCCACATCACATCAACCTCTCCAAAAACCCCCCAAAACTGTATAGAACAAACGAAGCGGGCGGGGGAGTCGGAGACCCACTCACCTTGCCGCTCCCGGCGGGGCCGATGACGAGCTGCGCGTACCCCATGGCGGCGGCGGAGCGACCGGGAAGAAACTAGGGTTTTAGAGAGGGGAGAAGCGAGGGGAGGTAGTTTGGCTGGAGGAGGAGTTCCCCGGAGCGCGCGGCGCCGGGTCAGAAGGCGGAGGAGATGGCGGCGGCGAGGTAGGCGGCGCACCAGACGACGGCGGCGAGCAGGGCCCCGATTAGCGTGGCCAGCGGCACTTTTTTTTTTTTTAATTTTTTTGCGGTTCTTAAGGCGGTTTTGTGATGAAGCGTAGAGAAGTTGCTCGATAGCGATGTTGGGCCGGCCGCCGTGGCTGAGCGGCCTTAATTGAGGCCTAACTGCGGCCCAAGAACCGAAACAAACTGGGCCTAATTTCAAGTTTCTTCCCGTGCGTGCTCGTCATTCATTGCCGCCTTGTATAGTTGCGTTTCCTTTGCTCTGCTCTGTTGGACTGTTGGTTATTAAGCCTTTTGGTCTGATGAAAATATTTATGCAAAGCTCGGGGCTTATATACTTTAAGGAGACCATAACAATATGCACGTTGCGTCGGTCTTCCTTATCACTTATCAGATACTATGCACGTGCACTGGTTATTGACTTGTTCGCTCCAGTTCAAGAATAAAAGCACTGAGATCAGATCAGAATCTTGTCTCTAAAGATGTGCTGCCCTGTAAATGGCATATCTATGCTTGATCAAGTTCATATATACTACCTCCGTTCCAAAATAAGTGAAGCCATAGATATCCGTGTTTAGAGCTTTAACCATCCGTCTTATTTGAAAAATTTATAAAAAATATTTAAAAAATTAGTCACACACAAAGTACTATTTATGTTTTATCATCCAATAACAATAAAAATACTAATCATAATCTTTTTTTTCAAATAAGACGAACGGTCAAACGTTGAACATGAACAGGGCTAAAACTGTACTTATTTTAGAACGAAAGGAGTATATATGTATTATCTTACACCAAAATCACAAACTAATTATCACTACCCTTTGCGTAGAATAGTTCGTAAACAAACTGAATCGAAGTAAAGAACGAATCAAACTGAAACAAAAAGGATCATCAAACACTAGCAAAGCGTTTTCGTTATGGAAGGCCCTCGCGCTGTTTGGGATTAATTCGTCAGGAGATCGAGCAGGCGGCGAACCCAGCCGCGGCGCCGGGGGGTCAGCGCGGCGACGGCGGCGCGCAGGTGATGTGGACGTTGTTGGAGTGGCACGACGCGCCCGCGCCGTCAGTGGCGGCGTCCACCAGAAGCCGCCGCGGCGCCGAGTGCCTCGTCGGCACCTGCGCCGCCAGCGCCACGCCGTCCCCCATCCCTGTAGCCGCCGGCGCGGGCGGCGACGGCGGCGCCGCGGCGTCCGCGTCGCGGGCAGCGCCAGCGGCGATACTCCCCGTATCCACCACCACCAGCTCCTCCGACTCCGTGGGTGATGACCCCACTGGAGAAGCCGCCGCCGCCGCCGACGATGACGAGGGCCGCTCCTGCATCACCTCGCGAGACGGCATCGCGCCGCCGGAGCTCTGGACGAGGAGAGAGGAAGTGAGCGCGAAGAAACAGAGCGACGCGTTGGTGCACCGTACCATTTGCACGGTCAGGGCCTAGATCAGGCGACCGGCTCTACGACGACGACGGCGGCGGCGGCGGCGACGGCACTGAATCAGACAAACTCGAGGCTCCGATTATTCTTTTAGAGGATTTAATTAGCTCAGCTCACGATCGATCTGTGAACGATAGCGATATAAGCTCGAAAACATGCTGTCACGACCAAAACATTCAGCCCGTATTTATAGAGCGAGGGTGCGTTTGTTTGAGCGTAAAACGAGACAGATTATTAGCGTATAACATGTTAAGTATTAACTATTATATGTTAAAAAATAGATTTATTTTTTTTACAAAAATACTTATATATAGAATTTCTTTTTTGCACAACAAACATCATCTAATAACATTTTAGGATACATATGCCATTGAAAAATAAGGAAATTGCTATTTTTGGAGTTGTTCAAAAGAACTCACTCGCAGAAAAGAAAAGAAGGAAAGAAAATATCGGGCCAAACAGCGAAGCAGCTGAGCAATGGCAACGAAGAAAGCCGCCATTTTCACCGAAGGTTAGAACGGATGCGTATGAATCGGCGACTCCATGTCTCCATACATCCATTGGCACACGCGAAAACAGTCAAAAAGAGGGTGTGTTTAGTTCACACTAAATTTAAAAGTTTGGTTAAAATTGAAACACTGATGGAGAAATCTTCTTTACTCCCGGTTGGTAACCCCCTTTTAATCCCGGGTTTCCAACCGGGAGTAGCAATCCGGGACTAAAAATGGGTATCTTTAGTCCCGGTTGAAATAACCAGGACTAAAGATTGATCTTTAGTCCCGGTTGATAACAACAACCAGGAGTAAAAAAGAGGGATCTTTAGTGCCGGTTGTTGTTATCAACCGGGACTAAAGAGAGAGTAGCGGGCAGTACAGATGGTCCCCTTTTCTTTTATTTTCTTTTTTATTTTCTTCCGAATCGAGTGGCATGCACATCCCCAAATCCCCAAATCAAATAACATCTCAACTCCACATCACAAATCTTAAACTTACTCATACACACAAATCAAATACATCCCAAATCCTAAACAATACAAAACAAATCAAATACATCACAGATTATACATCTCCGATCTATACAAATGTCCAATGAATCACAAAATTATACATCTCAATAATCACAGATTATAAAAAAAAACGGCCGCTTGCTGCCGCCGGGCGCGGCCCAACCAGCCGTCAGCCGCCTGCCCGCCGCCACGGGGCGCCGCCGACGGGAGGCGTGGCCCCGCCGGCTGCGGGGCGCGGCCCCGCTGGCCGCCTGCCCGTCGCCGCGAGGCGCGGCCCCGCCGGGCGCCGCCGCCGCCGCGCGCGGCCGCCCGGGCCGCCGCGCCACCGCACCGCCTAGCGCCGCGCTGCCCGCGAGGCCGCGAGGCCGCCCGGGCCTACGCGCCGCCGCGCCAGCACGCCGTCGGCCACCAGGCCCTCCGCCCGCCGGCGCTCGTAGAGAAGAAAGAGGAAAAGGAGGAGAGAGGTTAGAGGAGAGAAGTTAAAAGGAGAGGAGGAGGAAGAGGAAGAGATATGGAGGAGGAAGAGATAAGGCCAGGGAGATACAATATATTAACTGCTCCTCCTCCTCTTCGATCTGGCCTCGTACTCTCCGCCGCCCATGTTGTGCATGCCGATCTTTTATTCCGGTTGGTGTTATCAACCGGGACTATAAATAGATCTTTAGTCCCGGTTGGTAATACCTACCGGAACTAAAGTTACGATCTTTAGTCCCGGTTGGTAACACCAACCGGGACCAGGACTAAAGATCCCGGGGAGGCCTGACAAGCTCTGACAGCATTTGAACCGGGATTAAAGATGATCTTTAGTCCCGATTGGTGTTACCAACCGGGACTAAAGATCAAATATGCATGTTACCTTTTTTAACCGGGACTAAAGATGATCTTTAGTCCCGATTTTTATTGCAACCGGGACTGTTGTGAAAATAGCTCGACCTACGAAAGATGGTTTCTCCACCAGTAAAACGATGTAACAAAAAAAATTAAAAGTTTATGTGTGTAAAAAAGTTTTGATGTGATAGAAAAGTTGAAAGTTTGAAGAAAAAGTTTGTATCTAAACACGGTCAGACAGGAGAGAGCCTATCACCCACGGGTCCTAGTGCTAGCTGCCAGCCAGATCACACTATCACAAGTTCACAACTACCCGCGAATCAGTTGCAGCTTCAGTCAAAACACTGTGGTAGTCGGGGGGAGAACCTTGGATTGCCACGAGAAGAGAAGAAAACTTCAGGCCTCTTTTACCACGCGGAGATTTGCCCACGAATTCAACAGCAATTGAACCGCGAATCTTACCATATTCTTTATGAAATTTCCGCGTTCTAATCAACTTCTAGATTAAAAGAGCCAACTCTAATGAATCAGTTTTTTTTTCTTTTTTTCACTTATTCGTGTCGAGTGAGAGAGTCGATCAGCTAATTCAGACAATCTTTCCCTTACTTCCTAGAAATTACACACATGTTAGCTAGCTTTGTTGTTTCTCGCCGGGAAATGTTAGTTTGCTGTTGACTATAGCTAGCAACTAGCATGAAAAGAAAAGGAGGTAATATTGGTCGATCAATGTGGTGTTGATTCTCTCTTTTATCTGCCTAACATTATCATTTTTTGTTTCTAAGTTGTGTTAGTTTTTGTTTGTATATGGGCATCTCATGGGCATATGGCCATATGAATGCATCATGCATGGTTTCTCTTCATGGTAGTAGGTGAACTCAGATACGATCCGCGTTTGACTTTATTGGCTCCCAAGTCCTAACGTATGCCCTTTTTCCTTGGAAAAAAAACAAATTCAACAAGGTCAAAGTCAAACTCGCGCAGGTTTTTTTTTTTACCAAACTCTCGCGCAGGTGACACTGTGTCAGTGCCGTTTACTAATACATTTAATTCTCCACGAGCAGTTGACAAGAGACGCCTGAGCTAGAGTCTTGTCAGGAAACGGACAAGCGTTGGTGAGAGTTTGGTTTACTAGCTAGTAGTAGAAGCGTATAATGCATTTGAAAAATTCAGAAAATTAACTCTGTGATGTTGTTTGATTATGAAATTAAGGTGATCTAAATTGTAATTTGTAAGAGATCAACGAAGTACAGTTGCGTAGGATTAGAGAGGGGATGCATGCATCGCGTAGTGCACGTCGTATACGACAAATTAGAGGGGTTTGCAAAAGCATTGACGGTGCCAGTAATCATCAGAGACGACGAATTCTATAAATATTAAAATAGCAGGTACCAAATTTCATACGACCACTTGGACACGCATGCAAGAATGCAACGTGCAATATGCATTGACTACTAACTATATATAGTTTAACTCATGCATGTATATACAAGAATTTGCTCGTGGCTGAGTGTCTTGACTCTTGAGTTCTTATGTTAGAAAAAAAAATAGCAGCTGTACTTTTGGTTTAGTGTTACTGCTAGGAAACGATAAGCGAACAAACGATAAAGAAATAATGGATCAATCACAGAAGACACGAGATTTAACGTGAAAAACCCTCCCAAAGTAGGAGAGAAAAAACCACGGGCGCCAGCCAGCAAAATATCTTCACTATATCTGGGGTGAGGTTACAACTCCGCACGGCGGCTTACAAGAGGTATATATATAGTGGAACCCTAAAAGGGATGACGATCCGTTTCGCGGGGGCTCCGCCCCCGCACCCCGGGGCGTCCCCGGGTGCACGGCCCAATGGGCCAGCTTCAGCCTCCGCTCCACTACGGCAGAAGCTGGCCTTTATTAAGTGCAAATGAATTTAGATCACAACTCAACAGTTACTACTTACTAGTATTGTTTAGAGAAAGAGATGTTAGCTCGTATGAAGATGCGCACATGCAATAAGATGCATGGATGGACTATAGTACTGTTCTTGGCACATCAGAAGAACAGTCTCTTTAACTCTCAGCGTGGTATCTTTGTGATCATATCTGCACACGTACGGCAGCAAAAAAAAAAAAAGGTAATCAACTTTTAAAATAGAAGTTAAAAGGCATCATGTGGTATACTTGTGTTGGTTAATGAAGTTAAAAGTCGATTTGGGGATTATTTTTTTTCCCTTGCGTTCTCTTCTCTTTTTTCCTTGATGCTGCTCCTTTTACCCTGGCAGCCATGCAAACAATTTGTTTCTGGATAGCTGGGTGTCCCTGCTGAAACAAGCGTGAGCAGCATTTGGCAGGAGGTGAATAGAAATACAGAAGAGCAGTCTGAACTCTGAAATATAACGAAATGATATGGTTCATCTTTGGAAGGCAAGCAATTTGCCCACAACCAACGACCCTGCAGAAACTCTCCACAAGACCGCAACAAGAGGAAGAACAGTAGGCAACACAAAAAGACGGATCTATCCTCCCAATCCCCTATCTGCAGCCTGAACTTCCAATCTCTTTTTTGAAGGAAAAAAAAAGCCTGCACTTCCTCTCAATTCTCAAAATGCAGATTCATCAGAGATTGAAAGCTACAAGTACTGGCGCTGTTCATCAAGTAGCAATACATTACAGCAATTACAAGTTCCAAAGTATAATGGGTTTGTTCACTTTGTCGTCACTTTCAACCCTATCAAAATTTAGCAATATCAAATTCAAGAACATAAGCATTGCGATCAGATGTCGTCTCCAAACTTTTGCTGACATATCTATATGCTTGACCAAGTTCACATTAGTAGATACTCCCTCCGTCCCATAATATAGCAACTAAGACATAATGAGACGTTTCATAGTACAACAAATCTGGACATACCTTCTGTCTAGATTTATTATACTATAAAATATCTTATCCGGTTTTATTTTGTTATATTATAGAACGGAGAGAGTATTGCCTTACATCAAAGTTACAAAACTAATTATAACAACCCTTTGCGTAGAAGAGTCCGTAAAAACAAACTGAATCAAGAAAATAATAGATCAAACTGAAGTGAACTGTTGGGCAAAGTGGCAAACGCTAAAATGCTTAATAGTCACTCCGTCCCTAAATATTTGACGCTGTTAACTTTTTTAAATATATTTGACCGTTCGTCTTTTTTAAAAAGTTTAAGTAATTATTAATTATTTTCCTATCATTTGATTCATTGTTAAATATACTACTACTACTTAAGTTTTTGAATAAAATGAACAATTAAACATGTTTAAAAAGTCAACGGCGTCAAATATTCAGAGATGGTGGGAGTATTATACTTTTTAGCAAGCATCAGGAGAGCAGGGGCGAAAATCCAGCCGGTGACGCGGTCAGCGCGGCGACGGCGGCGCGCAGGTGATGTGGACGTTGTTGGAGTGGCACGACGCCCCCGCGCCGTCGTCCGTGGCGGCGTACTCCTACCCCGCCGCCACCACCAGAAACCGCCGCGCCGAGTGCCTCGGCTCCCCCAATATAGCCGCCGGCGTCGTCGCCGGCGGCGCCGCGGCATCCGCCTCACGGCCAGCGGCGATCCCCGCGTCCACCAGCTCCTCCGTCGTTGGTGATGATCCAACGGGAGACGCCGCCGCCGCCGCCGGCCGTTTCTGCATCAATTCTTCCCCTTGGGATGGCCTTGCGCCGCCGGAGCTCTGGACGAGGAGAGAGGAAGTGAGCGCGAAGAAACATAGCGACGCGTGGGTGCACCGTACCATTTGCACGGTCAAGGTCAGGGCCTCCTAGCTAGCTGGGTGAGGTGACGAGACGAGACGACGGCGACTGCACCGAATGACTCGAACTGATCAAACTCACAGCGATCTGGAAACGACAGCGATGTGAGATTGTGAGCTCGAAACACATGCTGTCACGATCAAAACATGCAGGCCGCGTATTTATAGAGAGAGAAGCTCCCGAAAGGTACGTACGTTCCCGGGCAATGCCAAGGAAGAGCTTCGCCATTTTCACCGAAAAGGTGAGAACGAATGACTCCGGGGTATGATCAGGGGTATAAAGTTTTGACGTGTCACATCGGGTATTATATAGAATGTCGTATAGGGTGTTTGGGCACTAATAAAAAAACTAATTACAGAATCTGTCAGTAAACCGCGAGACGAATTTATTAAGACTAATTAATCCGTCATTAGCAAATGTTTACTGTAGCACCAAATTATCAAATCATGAAGAAATTAGGCTTAAAAGATTCGTCTCGTAAATTAGTCGTAATCTGTGCAATTAGTTATTTTTTTAGCTTATACTCTCTCCTTCCCTAAATGTTTGACGCCGTTGACTTTTTTAAACATATTTGACCGTTTGTCTTATTCAAAAAATTTTGTGAAATGTGTAAAACTAGATGTATATATAAAAGTATATTTAACAATAAATCAAATGATAGGAAAAAATTAATAATTACTTAATTTGTTTGAATAGGACGAACAGTCAAATATTTTTTAAAAAAGTCAACGGCGTCAAATATTTTAGGATGGGGGAAGTATTTAATACTTAATTTAGATGTTCAAACGTTGAATGTGACGGGGTGAAAAATTTTAGGGTGTGATGTAAACGGCGCCTCCATTGGCAACCGAGGCACGCGCCAGGACAAGAGATCAATCACCAGTTCACCACGACGCCACAGGTACGTGCCAGCTTCCAAACACTAGCTACCGCATCGACGCTGCGGCTGACCATTAGACTACTATGCCACCGAAGAGAAGAAAAACTTTTGGTGCCAAAGGCCTCCTTCAGAACAAGGAAATTCGCCTCTCGAGTTCAATAGTAATTGAACTCCCCTACCATACTCTCATGAAATTCCCGCGTTCGGTTCTAACCGACTTAATTACAGAGGAGCTCTAACAAGTCAGTTTTTCACTAATTCGTGTTAAGGGAGTCAGAAATTCAGACAATCTTTCTCTTTATTCCTACTTGAAATTACACACGTCTAGCTGTTTGTTGTGACTGCTCCCTCCCTTTTTTTCATATTATAAGTCGTTTTAACCTTTTTCCTTAATTAAACATTTTAAGTTTTATCAAGTTTATAGAAAAATTTAGCAGCATCAATAACAAAAGTACACGAATGTTGTGATTGCTCCCTCCATATTTTCATATTATAAGTCGTTTTAACCTTTTTCCTTAATTAAACATTTTAAGTTTTATTAAGTTTATAGAGAAATTTAGCAGCAGCAATAACAAAAGGACACGAATAATAGGGAATACCTAATATCAAATAATTAGAAGGGGTGAGGCTTCGAACACACGTCGTCTAGCCCACCACCTGGTGGAGCTAGCCGAAAAACCCTGAATGTTTCTCAGCATCAATAACACACTAAATTAGTTTCATTTAAACTAACATTGGTATTTTTTGTAAACATGATTAAACTTGAAAAAAAATAATTAGAAAAAAACAATTTATAATATGAAATGAAGGGGTAGTACTACCTAGCATGCATGTAAAAGAAAATGAAGGCAACGTACATGTACTCCACTTGATCGATAAATGTCATGTTGATCTTCTTTTAATTTATCTCTGCCTAAAATATATTCATCCAAGTTAAGTTGGGTTTGTTTTGGACTTTTGGCTGTATGCATGCATCCACGCATGCTTTCCCACCAGTCAACCGCACTAGTGGTTCTTCATATATAGTAATCCCTCCGTTCAATAATATAAAGGTTTTTAAGTTTTTTCTTACACTGTTTAACCACTCGTCTTATTCAATTTTTTTTTGCAAATATAAAAAACGAAAAGCTATGTTTAAAGTATATTAGATAATAAAGTAAGTCATAAAATAAATAATAATTCCAAAATTTTTTTAATAAGACGATTGGTCAAACAGAGCAAACAAAAACTCAAAATCACTTATATTACGGGACGGAGGGAGTAGAGGATTGTTGCAGGTGAGCTCCGAAACCGTTTGACTATTGACTCCCAACCTGTACTTAAAAAAAAGACAAACCTTACGTTTCCGTGTCCAACATTTGACTATCCGTCTCATATGAAATTTTTTTATAATTAGTATTTTCATTATTGTTAAATGATAAAACATGATTAATACTTTATGTGTAACTTGTCTTTTTAAATTTTTTTATAATTTTTTTAAATAATACGGATGGTGAAACGTTAGACAAGGAAATTGTCTTTTTTTTTACGGGGGAGTATACGATTTTCTGCAGCCATGCATGAAACCAAATGCAAGAAGACAAATTCGGCAATTCGCGAAGGCGTGGCAGTGTGTCAGTACCGTTAATTAACTACTCGTACATTTCTCCACGAGCGCTTGGCTGTCGTCTTTGTCAGGAAATGGACAAAGCTCACAAGCGTATGCATGAGAGAATCTGTGGCTGTTCAGTTTACTAGAAGCCACAATACATTTTTTTTATATAAAAAACTGTAATAAGTTGTTGTTGATTATGAAATGTGATAAACGGTATTCCCTCCGCATTTTAATGAATAACGTTGTTGACTTTTCAACCAACGTTTGACTATTTATTTTATTTAAAAATTTTGTGTAAATATGAAAATATTTATATCATGCTTAAAGAACATTTGATGACGAATCAAGTCATAATAAAATAAATGATAATTACATATTTTTTAATAAGATGATTGGTCAAACGTTGGACAAAAAGTCAACGGTGTTATATATTAAAATATGTGGAGGTAGTAGTAATTAAGAGATCATTGCGTGGGATTAGAGAGGGGAGGTATGCATAATTTAATTAAGGGCTTGGCATAGCATTGTCGGCGCAGTAATCTGAGACGAATTCTGGAGATGTTGAAATACCAGGAGCCAAATTTCATATGACCACTTGCAAAGTTGCATGTGCAGTGCAGAGCCAGAGCACTTGGACACGTATGCAACATGCATTGGCTATTAACTGTAAGTTTAACTCTTGGATATATAACAATTTGCTCCTGACAGAGTTCTTATGTTAGACAAAGATAGCAACTGTGAGTCTGTGAATTGTTTAGAGAAAGAGATGTTAGCTATGAAGATGCACATGCATGGATGGACTGTAGTATCCTTGTAATAATATATGGTCCATATCTGCACACCGAAGCAAAAAAGGTAGTCAACTTTTAAAAGAGAAATTAAACCGCATCATTTAGTATACTTGGGTTATTTGACTTGCCAAAGTCGGTGAAGCGTCTCGATCACCAGTTGGAATCTCAGAATCTCTTACTCAAAATTTGTGATAACAGCTCAAGCTGAAAAATACATCATTTCATTTCCTAAGCGTTTCGTAGCACATAGTTTTATTGTTTGTATATTGATTGCATTTGCAAACTCATGAGCATATCCTTTTTCATGTTTAAATTGCTCTAGAACTTCTAAACACGGAAAATCGACCATCTAATAACCATAAAATTAATTGCAAGTGAGCGTAACTCAACTGTTTGGGTTTCTTGTAGTGAAACATGTCTCTCCAGTTCAAGTTCTAAACTTGTCACTGGTACTCGTATTTACGGCTTTTTTTAGGTGAGATGTATCTGTCAGCGAAATATCCATGATAACTTCATCAATCTTAAGACACGCTAGCTCAATTTTTTTTAAAAGTGTTCAGGATGCATGTTTATAGGGGTGAATGTACGCGCGTGTTGTGAGCGTATGCGTTGCGTTTGTAAGGAGTAGTAGCACCCAAAACTGGGGGCCACAAACGTAAAAATACAGGACCGTCCTAAAATATCCAGGCCAGGCCAAGGTCACACACTCACACATCTGCGACGTGGGCTCAAAGGCCGAAGCGACGGTGTGGCGGAACGGCCCATCCCAGCTCAAGAACCGAACCAGAATGGGCCCAATTTTCCCACCACATCTGTGAGGTGGGCTCGCTCAAAGCCCGAAGCGACCGTACCTCTCTAGCCTCCTTCTTCCTCCTCGGGCTCTCCCAACTCCGTGCGACTTGTGCCCTGTTTTGTTCCGCGTCCCTTGCTCTGAAATTACCAATGCAAAAGTTCAGGAATTCATGTAGACCAGCTACTCTTCTGAACTTAAAAGTTATTAATATGCGCGTTACATTTTCTTTATCAGTTGACGCACGTGCACTCGCTGTTGGCCTCCAGTTCAAGCACAAAAAATAAAAAGCACTGAGATCACACAAGTTGTCGATCTCTGAACTGTAAATGACCCATCTATAGTTGATCAGGTTCATATTTTTCCAAGAAACTTAAGCACATATATTATTTACATGCACAAGTGGTACATCATATTCATTAATTCATACATCTGGTGGAAGTGGAACTCTGAACTTTTGAATTTTGATGTCTCTGTTTTCAGAACTTCAGATAGGTGTATTACAGAAATATACGAACTAATTACTATTTACAGCCTAAAGTGTTCGACTGGACAAAAATAAGAACAAATCAAATTAAGATATACTAATATTTACAGAAGTCCCCCCCTTCCCCCGTTTGAACCTTAGGCATGATTTTTGCAGAAAGTGCAAAAATAACGCGTGTTCAAACTTCAAACGGCGGCCGGAGAGGTAAACTTGTCAGGGAGAGGATCGGAGGCGAAATCCAGCGCGTCAGTTCTGCAATGGCGGCGAGCAGGTGATGTGCACGTTGTTGGAATGGCAAGAAGGACCAGTGCCGTCCGTGGCGGAGGACGCCGCCGCCGCCGCAGCCGCCGCCAGAGCGCGACGCGCCGCCCGCGCCATCACCAGCGCGACGCCGACGCTCCTCCCCCGCCGCGGAAGAAGCGGCACGTCGTCACCGCCGCGACTACGCCGATCATCGCCCACGGCGCCCGCCGATGTCGTCGTCATCGCCGGCGCCACCGGCGCCGCGACGACATCCGCGACATGGCCTGCGCCAGCGGCGGCGATGATCCGTGGATCCACCAACTGCTTCTCCGCGGACGATGATCCCGCCGCCGCCGCCTCTGCCGGCGGCCATCCCTGAAGCTCGCGTGGAGACGGGCGTGTGCCATGCGAGCTATGGACAAGGAGAGACATGAGCACGAACAAACAGGGCGACGGGTGCAACGGCAACCACCTTCTCGTCTGCATGGTCAGGGGCGCGTAGCCGCGTAGGTGAGGTCGCCTCTACAGGAAGATGCAGGCGATGGCGACGCGTTGAATTGAAGTGGTTGGAGATTCAGATACCACCCCCCGAGGCTTCGATTCGTTGGAGAATCAACTGGGAGTTTAGGACTAATTTAGCTCAAATTACCGGCCGTGTCAAGCTTAGAATGAATGACACCGATCGATGGCGATGGGGTACGGTATATATAGAGGTCACCGGGGTATAGGACGCGTACTATGTTCGTTGCTTCTAGTTCCCAACCTCTCTCACTCATATTCCGCGTGTATGCTTTTCAAACTGCTAAACGGTACATTTTTTTTTAAAAAAAAGTTTATATACGAGAGTTGCTTTAAAAAATATAATAATCTATTTTTTTAAAAAATAAGCTAATACTTAATTAATCACACGCTAATAGAATGCTCTATTTTCCGTGCGGAGAAGTTTTGCTCCCAAGCCCCAACCACCCAAAACGAACACAGCCTAGCACATACCTTCTAGTTTAGTTAGTGTGAGATTTACTAGATAAATTGAAATAGTGTAATAGTTTTCGTAATATTACTACAAGCCAAAATTTTGATGTGGTACCAAAGTTAATGAGTTGTGAGATAAAAATCCGAAGAAACTATACGTCTCGTGTGAGTTAATTTGACACAACATCTAAGACATGATGAGAGCCATGTCACACTAATTAGTATATTGAATTATTAATGTATGCATGGGAAAAGGTAGATATAATAATACTATAGTTTCTTGGTGCTGTGGAAGATAAATACTGTACTCTTGTAATGGGACGGCTCTTAAGACCAATTTGTAAGTAAAAAAAAGCTATTGATCGTGAGAAATAGCGTGGCAAGGGGACGGAAAATATACCTTGGCATCGAAGAATTGAACCGCATAAATAAAGCTGAAGCGACGAAAAGCTAGTGGCCATCTGCACTGCCCATGTAACTTCGATCGAGTCGGTGCATGCATGCTACTGTGCTTTTAACTTGCTGCGTAGGAGGAGAAGAGGAATCTTTGCTTCTCTTCAACCGGATCTTTTCGTCGGTCAGCAGAATCAAAGTTCAGAGAGAGAGAGAGAGAATCTGTTTTGTTTCATGAACTGTGGTTGGGTGTCTGGTCGTTTGTGGTGTGCAATGTGGCAATACAGCAATAGTACTATAGTAGCTCTCGCTCGGTGGTAATCGATCTCTTTCGTCTCTGCCGAGCATCGTCAAAGATTTGGTTGGAGTATATCGATGAAGCTTCTGCAAGGTTAATTTGCGAAAAGTTGGAGTTGGGAGTTTGCAACGGTGTGTATGCAATGTACAGGTAGTTTCCTATTCCATTGGCATGTAAGAGAGTCGAAGTGAGATTTCGTTTGACTCCCCCTGGACATGGGGCATTAATTTCCTGGCATGGAACCCAATTCAATACTGGAGTACTCCCTCCGTCAAAAAAAGACAAACTTTGGGTTTCCATGTCCAACATTTGACTATCTGTCTTATATGAATTTTTTTTACAATTAGTATTGTCGGTGATATGGGCCCAAGGTATCATGTTTAGAGGGAGGAGCCTGCCCCCTAATGCCACGTGGCCCTCCCCCGAGGGGAGTCAGGC
The DNA here is from genome assembly GCA_000338895.3 of Oryza meridionalis. Taxonomy (NCBI): domain Eukaryota; kingdom Viridiplantae; phylum Streptophyta; class Magnoliopsida; order Poales; family Poaceae; genus Oryza; species Oryza meridionalis. The sequence continues at coordinate 33,082,599 of CM002526.2, read as the reverse complement.
CCGAGGTGGGGTGGCGGCCACTCCTTTCCAAAGACTAGTCGGAGGAGGCTGCCCCCCAATGCCACGTGGCCCTCTCCCGAGGGGAGTGAGGCCCGAGGTGGGGTGGCGGCCACTCCTTCCCAAAGACTAGTCGGAGGAGGCTTCCTCCCAATGTCACGTGGCCCTCCCCCGAGGGGAGTGAGGCCCGAGTTGGGGTGGCGGCCACTCCTTCCCAAAGACTAGTCGGAGGAGGCTGCCCCCCAATGCCACGTGGCCCTCCCCCGAGGGGAGTCAGGCCCGAGGTGGGGTGGTGGCCACTCCCTCCCAGAGATTGGACGGAGGAGGCTGCCCCCCATGCCACGTGGCCCTCCCCCGAGAGGGGTCGGGCCTGAGGTAGAGCAGCGGCCACTCCCTGGTCAAGACTAGAGGGAGGAGGCTGCCCCAGGCGCCACGTAGCCCTCCCCCGAGGGGGGATTGGGCCCGAGGTAGGGCGACGGCCGCCCCCTCCTGTGACTAGGGGTCGGGCTCCCTCGACCACCTCTCTAGGTCGCCACGTGCAATGGGTTAGATGGCCGCCTCCAGGCGCTCACCTACCCGCTTTTATGGCGACTTGAGCGGTTGCGCCACGCTGCATTTAATGTGGCGTGCAGTGCACTCAACTGATCTGTGATAGATCCGTGACCGGTCAAATGATCGATGGGACGACGGCTGTGTACCCTCGCCCTGTTAGTTTGTCAGGCGGCGTGCGTCGTGCTCCATCCCATCCCATCATAATAATGAGGGGCTTCACAGCCTCTTACCCCGGTCAGAGCTGGTCCAACCACTCTAAACTGACCCGGGTTCCTGTTTCCTGGTGCGAACGAGAACCCGAAAGTCCTCATCCATTGAATGGCGAATGACAAGGGCACCCTGCATGATTTGATGGGCCCCGCGCAGCAGCCGACGTGCAGATAGCTTCTGGGCTAAGGTACAAGACATGTAATTAATATAGAGTATTTTCCCTTCTCCCTAGGTAGCACTCGCAGCACATGTGGTATCCCCTTAGAGTATAAAAGGAGGACCATACCTAGCGGGAAGGGGGATCGAACTCTGGATCCCCGAGCCAAAGCTTCTCTAACCCTAGCTTGTACATCGGAGATTCAGAGGCTTTGCAAGCGCAGAAGAATCATCATACACACAGGCTTGTGTCTCTTTTGTCTCGAAAACCTCGGATATCACCCGCTGCCCCCGGCCGAACTCAAAAAAGGGGGGCCTCACGGTTCCCTGGTAGAGGAGATCGCCCTCCGACATCTGGCGCGTCAGGTAGGGGCGCGTTCGTGATTTTTGAGGTTCTTTCGAGCGCCGGCGTGATAAGCGTCGCGCCGCCAATGTGGGGGAAGGCGCAGCTTCCTCAGGAGTGCCGCGCCACCCCAGGCAGGGGGCTAGGCCCCCCGCATCTTCACTGGGTAAGGCTGGCGGCCAGGTCTTTATGGCGAGTCTTCGGAATATCCGATGACCCCCAAAAGTTTCGGCCCAGCCTCACTGAAAGGTACCACGGTAGCGTCAACCCGAGTCCCTCCAGATCCACACGACGATCATAGAGGCGGCGTGGGGTGATGACCGGGTCAAGGCGAATTTCTTCCCCATGGCCCTCCAGGGCCAAGCGCGGAGATCGCTCATGAACCCGCCCCCGCCTCGGTCTACTCCTGGGAGGGCTCTTGCAGTTGAGCTCCGGGTGCCGTCGAAGCCCGGGACCCCTTGTGCTGGCTCTTCTGTAGCGGCTAGCTTTGGTCCCGCCGGCTGGCTAAGGTGCCCGGCTCGGCTCAACTAATCGTCCTTTCAAGCTTCAAGTATTTTCAATTTTTCAATTCATCAGCTTAATACAGCTTGAAGTCTTATATTTATTTTCCCCCGGTTCTTTTCTCATGGCCCTGCGACGCTTGCGTGTTACGCATTTATTTGCTCCCTCGGTGGTAAGAGCCCAACCTCTCTCCCATCTACATGAACGTTTCCTCGCTAAGTGTGGGAGCTAAGTTTTCTAGCCCTATTCCAGCCTTAAGTTGAGCGCCGGGTGCTGTCGAAGCCCGGGACCCCCTATGCTGGCTCTTCCGTAGCGGCTAGCTTTGGTCCCGCCAGCTGGCTACGGTGCCCGGCCTGGCTCAACTGTAGACGGGGATCGCTGGCTCTAGAGTTTTTCGGCTCTCACACTCGTGCGAAAGTAGTCGTCCGTGTAAAAGGGAGAGATATATGAAGGAGGCCACCGAAAGGAAAGAGCAAACAAAATGTGTAGTGTGGGGACACAGGCTCGTGGGAACCTCACCTCGTTTGCTAAGTGGTCGCAGGCTTCCCAAAATGGTTAGGAACCCATAGTGGGAGGCCCTCTTCGAGCTAAAGGTTTGAAAGGTCGCGAAATGCAAGCAAGGTTTGTGTTTGCTTCATTCATACAAGCGATTCTTTGCTATAAGTGTGAGGGCTACGATTTCTAGCTCTATCTTAGCCCTGCGTCGAGCTCTACGCGCCGTCGACGCTCGGGGCCCCCTGTGCTGGCTCTTCCGTAGCGGCTGGCTTTGGCCCCGCCGGCTGGCTACAGCGCCCAGCTTGGCTTGATCGTGGGTGAAGATTGTCGGCTATGGAAAATTTAGTCCTCGCACTCGCGCGAAGATAATCGTTTGCGTAGAATTATTATTGCTTATATTTATCTCTCGCCCATCTCTTCCTCGCGGTCCCGCGGTACCCACGTGTCGCGCACTCGTTTGCCCCCTTGGTAACAAAAAGTTTGTATTCCCATCATCCATTCAAACGATTCTTTGCTAAAAGCATGGGGGCTACGATTCCTAACTCTATCCTAGCCCTGCGTTGAGCTTTGGACGCCGTCGACGCCCGGGGCCCCCTGTAGACCCCCGTTTTTATAACAGGAATTAATCGTGTAAACAGTACCATTTCCCTGGATCAAGTAGTCTGGTACACACGAATTCATAGCTGAAGTAATCAGTGTACATACACGAGTGTCTTGTACGAATTATTACATCAATAGCCCGCAGGCATAGTCTTAAGTCATCGGACCGAGAGGTCCGAAATACATCCAAAAACAGAAATAGATAAGGCGGCGGAGTTAAGGCAGCGGCACGCCATTGCCACAGGCAACGACCGTAACTAAGACCTATTGAGCGCCGTCGTCTTCATCACCCTCCTGGTAATAGGCGTAGGGATCCTCCGAAGCTTCATCTCCGGCCTCTGATTAAGTTTATATTTGCAAGGGTGAGTACCAACCGTACTCAACAAGTCACCACAGCAACAGTGCACATGATAGAGGGGTATTCAAGGAATGGCTATGATTCTTTTGCACAAAGCAAGTTTTGTAATTCTTTTCACAACCTAAGACCTAGCATAGACTGATCAAATTTTAGTACCAGTGTTCATATTAAACAATGACGGTTCTGTCCACCATCCATTGTGATCCCAAGGATAGCTTCCCGCCATCGAGTCGTCATGGTTTTCTGAGGACGTCCACCTTCCCTTCTCTCAGGAAGTGGCTCCATCAGCAAGGAAATCATCATGCAATATCCCATCCCACACAAGTTAAAAATTTAGAGTCTAGCCAAGTGTAATACACGTCCCGATGCTCAGTAACCGCGAGCACGGCTATTCGAATAGATTGAGTTTACTCACACTGCAGTGGATGTACACTTTACCCGCACTCCGCGACTGCCCAACACATGAGCCTTGTCCCAACACATGAGACATGTCACGGCAAAGCTTTTCGATAACCTTGCATTGGCAGTACCCGCTCCATGAACTTTACATCCTCATGCACTCTAGGCGTACACAGTTTCTAGCAGTGAGAGGAGTTCTGGCGCACCCGGGAAGGAAAGACTCATACAAGCATTAGGTTATAATTATGTTTAAATTCTCACATGGCAGTCCCACCGATGGCGACACCACTGTAGACACCCGCCTCGCGGTTCTACCAATGACTGCCCCATCGTAGAGCCCCTGCCCCACACATCGAGAAACCACTATGCATGGATACTGCCTCCGCTCAGCTATCTATTCCGCTAGGTCTATACCCATACGAGAAGTGCGGTTGTACGGGGGTCGTTTCATGCTTAACTTCATGGCTCGGTCCTTAATTGACCGGGGACGGTACTTGCCTTTACCCGGATACCACCCAAATCCTCCGTCCGCCCCAGTCAAAAACAGTTGTTTACTTTTATTTCTCTTTTCATAAATCATGTCATCAACATCATGGCAATGTGGCGCTCATGTCTCCACATGCCGCATCTCAATTACCTTCCCAAAGGTAATTGCCCAAGCATAGAGCATTTTGATAATTATGAGTATGCATGATTCTAGAATAGCGTTGCTAAGCAATTGTCATAGTTGACTAGGGACTCATACGTAAACATGGTTACGAAGGAATATGGGGTAAACAATAATCAAGGCATGGCATAATCACAAGTAGGATGTTTATCATTGCATGCAATTTTATTTGTAAACAAAACAATTTCGCAATTGGGATCAACATGTTCAAAGAATAGTGATGACTTGCCTTGCTCAAAGTCCTGTGGGTCTTGACCTTCGCCTGGATCAGCAGCTTCCTCGGGCTCTATAGTTACGTGCGAAATTGGATTTGAATTCGGTTAGAATTCAAATAAAAATCCAAGTAAATCCAAATGAGAAATCGAGTGCGAAAGTCGGTATTAATTTTACTATTCGCGAACTATGGCAAACCTATTTTTTTGGTGTGAATTATTTATGAGTATTATTATCTTGTTGTCCTAAGTTTTTAATTTAGTATTCCCGAGTATTATATCCATGTAATAGGTTAGCAATTTTTATTGCGAGCTAAATATCGGACGAAATCCCTAAAAACTATTATACGATTTAATTTAATCTATGACCACCCGATTTAAGTATAATATGCATCGAAAATTCCTAGTGAACAAATCCGAACTTCTACCGTGAATCGATCACTTCTAGAGATTACCCGAACTAATCTATAATATTCTATAAGAATTCGTTCAGTTGTTTTAATTATTGATTATATTTAATCACTACCCCGCGAATTGATTATTTATAGTGACTATAAAAAGGTTAACCCGTAATTTACATTAAATTTGCAATCCTACGACGGGAAATTAATCTATAATTTAAATTCTAATTTTCTTTAAGTCTTCTAAACTTTTCCTAATTTTTCCTCTAATTATTACTTCTTTTTATCATTTATTTTTTTAATACTTATTTTATATTATTATTTTTTTATTATTATTATTATTTTTTTTAATATTTTAAATCTCCCCTAATTTTCTTTTCTATTTATATTTTTATTATATTTTTTTTCTTTCTCTCCTCTCTCCCTTTTCTTTCCTTTTCTCCCTCTCTCTCTTTTTCTTTTCCCTTTTTTTTTTTCTTTTCTTCCTTTCTCTTTTCCTCTCTCCTTCCTCCCGGCCCTTCCCTTCCTCTCTCTCTCGGCTCTCTCTCTCTCTCTCGGCTTGTGCTCCCCGGCGACAACGGCGGCGAACCGAGGGGGGGGGGGGCTTACCGACGGCGGCGGCGGCGACAACGACGGCGACGGCGGCGCAAGTCGCGGCGCGGTGTGGCGGCACCGAGGGCGGCGGCGCGGCGGCTCAAGGCGGGCGGCGCAGCGGCTCAAGGTGGCGGTGCGGCGGCGCGAGGGCGGCGGCACTAAGGCGGTGGCTCGGTGGGGAGGGAAGAGGGGAGAAGGAGGGGGTGAGGATGGGGAAAAGGATGGTGAGAGGGGGGATTTATAGGGGAGGGGGGAGAAGAAGAGGGGAAGGGGGCGGCGGCTTCATGGCGTCGGCGGGGGCGGCGCGCGGCGCGGCAGGCGGCGATGGCGACGGGCGGGCGACGCGGCGCGGGGCGCGAGGCGGCGATGCGACGAGCGAGCGGCGCGGTAGGTGGTGACGGGGCGCGTGGGGCTCGAGGCGGCGATGGGGACGCGCGCGCGGCGACGGGACGGGCGGCGACGCGACGGGCGGCGATGCGACGGTGATGGCGATGATAGGACGGCGCGGCGCGGCGCGACGCGACGCTCGGCTTGGCTCAGCACGGGCTCGGCATGACGGCGACGACGACGCGGCGCGGCAGGGCGCGGGGCGCGGGGCGCGAGGCGGCGACGCGACGGGCGAGCGGCGCGTGGGCGCGGGGCGCGAGGCGGCGAGGGCGACGGCCGAGCGGCGACGGGACGGCGGCGCGGCGGCGAGCGGCACGGCGGGGATGGCGACGGCACGCGGCGCACGGGGCTCGGGGCGCGGCGCGGCGCGGCAGCGGGTAGGGTTAGAGTTAGGGGACCGCGTCGAGCACTTGGCGGGCAATGAACAGTGCCGTTTTCCAATTTTTCCTTTTTCTTCCTTTTTTTTATTTATTAATATATTTTTTTTATTTATTATTATTTTATTATTATTATTTTTATTTATTTATTATATAAATTTGGTTCTAAAATTCCTAATATTTGCATATATAATTCTTACCCAATATTTGTGTTATTCCCACTAATAAATTCATCCTAAATTAATATTGCTCACATTTTTATATAATTTATTTAAATCTTAACTTAGTGTTAGTTCCATTCCATCGTATTTAAATTTAATTTATACGAGTAGGTTTGCGATAATATCGGTCTAAATTGATTGATTTAGTTCTTTTATTCGAAATCTCCAAACTCCGAAATCGAAATTCAATGGGACGGCGAATAAAATCGGCACGATGCAATTTATTTTAAAAAAATTTGAAAACCCGAACTTTTAGAGTTTTGATTTGTCGATCGAATTTTCAGGGTGTTACACCCCCTGTGCTGTCTCTTCCGTAGCAGCTGGCTCTGGCACCGCCGGCTGGCTACGGCGCGCAGCTTGGCTTGATCGCAGGTGAAGATTGCTGGCTATGGAAAGTTCAGTCTGTCAGGGTTATGGATACCACATACCTAATAGTAGTTGACTAAATCTCGGCAGGGCCCACCACATATCATGTCCTATACGGAAACAACCTGCGGATGTAGGAGGAGTTCCGGATAAGGAAAGACAACCAGAGTTCTACATGGAAACGACAAGTACTACTCGGATTGTATCCATATTGGTTTCCCTTGTTCTACTTGGACAAGGGGACACCTATGAGTATAAATACAAGCCCCCCTAGGAGGACAGGGGAGGACGGACCATGGGACAGTGACCATGAGACGATCAACGCGATCAACATGATCACACGGTCACCACGATCGAGATCCACCTCAATCAGCAACCACCACAATATACGGAACAATAGAAGCCAATACAAGCCAACATACGCCAAGACACGCCGCCGGATATCGACTTCAGGGATAGGCATGGCTATTCCCCTACGGTGCCTCCGGATACCGTCAGGAGAAACGAAAGCGCTATCACTGATCTTGCCGGACACGGATTCGAGGAGCAAGGCTACCCTGTTGTCGACTACGAGTTAGACCTTCAGACCGCCATGTCGACAACAGTTAGATAGGCTACCCCACATATTGTACTGGTGTGATTATGGTGAATAAAAAGCAACATCGGCTCCGGCCAATAGGATGTAGGGCTATTACCTGATCGCTCAGGGACCCGAACCTATATAAAAATCCCTGTCCCCATCTCTTTTACCTCAGTCTCGCATATATCCTAGCATCAACGATCCCCATACTGTCCAAATACCGCAGTCGAGACATCAAACGTCGACAGTGGCGCGCCAGGTAGGGAGATTTTGGTGCTCTAGGATTTCGACGAGATGGGTTCAAGAGATGGATTCTCCGACAACAAGCTACTCGACGACTTCGGCTGTGAAGGAGATCCACCCGGCCAAAATACATCTCTCCCGACGAGATTGGAACCATCGTCGTCAACAACTCGATCTCTCGAGATCGACCAAACTTCAAGACGTCGCCGCCGCGGAGAACAGTGACTTGATATTATCAACTAGGAGGTCTCCGATCTCCATCTCTTCGGAAGCGACATCATCAACTGATTTTTGGTAACCTCGGTAATGCCGCTGCCTGCTCAGAACACCGGCCATCGAGGAACCAAAATCAACATCTCAATCTATTCACTGGATTCTTTTGGGACTCGGATCGTTCTCACACCCCGATTAGGATCCAAATTTTGGATCCCTGACGCATACTGAGAACATCCCTCCCGACATCATGTGTTCCAAGGATTATTGATCACGGATGTCTACCAAGGTATCGAGAAAACAACAAGACAAAGATCCAACTAATATGCTTGCTCCTGACGTGTACACACACATATGCATGGACTCAGTATGTGCTTAGGCATGCATGCATTAGTTGGCCGACGTGTACCTGCAAAGAAGACCTACGTGGCTGTCTAAATTGCAACGTGTTGACTATTCAGATAAATCAACGGCCACCCGTGATAAGATGATTAGTAAGATTGATTTTTAATTAATCTACTAATTCCGTAGATACATCCGGCATGTATCTACAAAGGTACACAATATTTTATGCAATTTACCGTACCTATTTTCAGATCGTACAATATTGTCAGATCAATAATTTATTATGTTTACCTAGAGCATGTTTCTTATACAATATCCGTTGTGCGAGTACTTCTGACGATAGGCCAACTACGGTCTAACGCTGGGGGCTCGCTCTGTTTTCTTCTGTATAAATCATGCTTGTTTACGGTTTACATAATGTTTGATATTTACATCTGCTTGCTGTATCCTGATAATCCTAGAAGATCCACGCAGTTTTTGAGTACATACTCGATATTATCTGCTATATGTCTTGCCTTCTAGAAAATAATTTTCAGGAACAACTGGGCACTCGAGTAGGTTGTGGTCGAGTACACTCCATTATCGAGAACATTCTCGACAAATGCGGAGTTATCGCATTCAACCTGCCAACGAAGACCGACGACCTATCTCATAGCACCGGCCATCGCTGGGCTACTCGAGAAAAGGTTGTTAACGGATAATTCCTCGCGAACGCCGTCGGCTTGATCACCCGACATGATTGCGAATGGACATCCGGGTATGCTATAAGTTGGGTACGCGAGTCATGCTGGCCACATGAGATACACTTGCAACAAACCAACTCTAGCGCTTCCATCGGTGTTCGAGAGATAATTCTGCTCGCTCACTGGTTCTCGCACCAGGACGTAGCAATCTCTCGCACCGCAAACTCCATTGGTGTTCAAGAGATAACTCTACACATTCGCTGGTCCTCGAACCAGTACGTAGCAATCTCTCGCACCGCAATCTCCATTGGTGTTCGAGAGATAATTCTACTCGTTCGCTGGTCCTCGAACCAGTACGTAGCAATCTCTCGCACCACAACCTCAGATGGTCGAGGTACGACTACGACTGATCTTCGACCGACAGCAGAGTAGCAGTCCTTGCACCATGACTTCAGACGACTTCAATTGATCGAGAGACACCTACTCACTGGTTCTCAACCAGTTGATCGTAGCGATCTCTCGTACCTTTACTTCTAGTGGTCGAGTTTAGACTACATCTGGTTCTCGACCAGCGGTGTAGCGATTCTCCCACTACCTTTACTTATAGTGGTCGAGTTTGGACTACATCTGGTTCTCGACCAACGGTGTAGCGATTCCCCACTACCTTTACTTCTAGTGGTCGAGTTTAGACTACATCTGGTTCTCGACCAGCGGTGTAGCGATTCTCCCACTACCCATACTTCTAGTGGTCGAGTTTAGACTATATCTGGTTCTCGACCAGCGGTGTAGCGATTCTCCCACTGTTTCCACTTCAAGTGGTCGAGTTACGACTACTGCCTGGTCCTCCACCAGCGGTGCAGCGACTCTCCTACTACCTCTACTCCAACAAAGTTGATATCAGGTACACAAAATCGCCAAGTGTTTTACCCAGAGATCCCTCACCCAAATGACACCTAGCGTTGACACCTATCCTCATGTCCCTTTATGCCATGCTGACAAGGCCTCCGAGGAACCTAAGGGATCTTCAGCTGGGGACGCCCAGAGCCGATAAGGTCTTGTCGGATTCTGTAGAGACGAAAGACCATGTCAGACCTGGTCGTGTAAGAGTTCTCCCCGTGCGTATTAACCAAGCCGCGTAATCGAAAATTAACTTTCGAACTTCACGGCTGGGGGCTAGGATCAGTGCTTGTTCAGCCGAGGCAGGTCAAAGGTCCAAGAGACTTATCATCCGAGAACGATTCTCCGACGACAAGGCTGGGGGCTAGGGAGAGTGTATAACTCAACAAACTGACTGCTCGAAGTCGGTAAAAGAGAAGACGCTCATACACAAAACATTGGTCGGTAAATTTAATTCATTTTTAATTTACCATACATATTATAACATGTCACCCTTTGAGCATTCGCTCAGGGGCTATTTCTATTTGATATTCTTTTCTGAGTATTGATTTCAGGAAAATGCTACTCGACATTGTTGAAGACTCCATGTCTCTATGGTTCTATACCAAGATCGACTAAGACGAGTACGACCAATGTTGACCAAGCTCCGTCGCAGACTCTACACCTTCTCGATCGCTCGAGAACGGTTGCTGGATCTCGACAAGGAATACGGAATGAAGAAATGGTGTACCCGCCGAGATAAAATTTCTTGACTTCAATCCAAATTCTCGATTACAGCAAGATGGGAGACTTAGTCGTACGCTCTGTACTTTCTCAGTCGACATCAGAGATTGACTTAGACAAACCCTTTCGGTGCCCGCACGAGGCTGATAAAGGAAGTCTAACATTATCTCTAAACTCACCGAGAATGGTCACGTGAGCTCGATAACAGTTACTCCATGGTCAGCGGTTGAGAATATGAATTCGTTTATTTGCATTGAAGTCGGGTGCTACTGTCAGGGTTATAGATACCACATACCTAATAGTAGTTGACTAAATCTCGGCAGGGCCCACCACATATCATGTCCTATACGGAAACAACCTGCGGATGTAGGAGGAGTTCCGGATAAGGAAAGACAACCAGAGTTCTACATGGAAACGACAAGAACTACTCGGATTGTATCCATATTGGTTTCCCTAGTTCTACTTGGACAAGGGGACACCTATGGGTATAAGTACAAGCCCCCCTAGGAGGACAGGGGAGGACGGACCATGGGACAGTGACCATGAGACGATCAACACGATCAACATGATCACACGGTCACCACGATCGAGATCCACCTCAATCAGCAACCACCACAATATACGGAACAACAGAAGCCAATACAAGCCAACATACGCCAAGACACGCCGCCGGATATCGACTTCAGGGATAGGCATGGCTATTCTCCTACGGTGTCTCCGGATATCGTCAGGAGAGACGAAAGCGCTATCACTGATCTTGCCGGACACGGATTCGAGGAGCAAGGCTACCCTGTTGTCGACTACGAGTTAGACCTTCAGACCGCCACGTCGACAACAGTTAGATAGGCTACCCCACATATTGTACTGGTGTGATTATGGTGAATAAAAAGCAACATCGGCTCCGGCCAACAGGATGTAGGGCTATTACCTGACCACTCAGGGACCCGAACCTGTATAAAAATCCCTGTCCCCATCTCTTTTACATCAGTCTCGCATATATCCTAGCATCAACGATCCCCATACTGTCCAAATACCATAGTCGAGACATCAAACGTCGACACAGTCCTCACACTCACGCGAAAATAATCGTTTGAATAGATGAAGTAGAACATGAACAGAGGTTAACAAAAGGCAGGGGCAAGCGAGGTACGCGGCGTAAGGTCACGGTTCCCTGGTGGAGGAGATCACCCTCCGACAAGTATTTTCATTATTGTTAGATGATAAAGCATGATTAATACTTTATGCGTGACTTGTCTTTTTAATTTTTTTTCATAATTTTTCAAATAAGACGGACGGTCAAATGTTGGACACAGAAACCTAGGGTTTGTCTTTAATGAGTAAATTTCATCAAACCCCACCTATTATGGTCCAAGTTTCACAAAACCACATGAATTTTGGCATGTTGCCCATAACCTCACATATTATGGTACAAAAGTTTCACAAAACCACACCGTTAACCAAATTGACATACTCCTATATCAAAATTTTAAAAAAGATTTACTTGCATGGATCTAACATTTATATGATGGATAAATAACTTATCAATTTGAGATGTGATTGTAGCACTAAAAATGCGGCAAATCAATGCCGAAATCATCAATAATGTGGTTTTGTGAAACTTTATGGCCATAATACCTGAGGTTATGTGCCACGTGCCAAAACCCCTAGGGTTTTATGCAACTTAGACCATAATACCTGGGGTTACGTGAAATTTACTCTTTTTTTTTGGACAGAGGGAGTACATAACAAGTGAAATTGGAAGGTGATAGTAGTTCAGTTTTGCAAGTCTCAAATATGGAGAACTAAGGGTCTGATTGAAAAGTTTCTGGTAACTGTCGGTTTTCTTAGAATCTCCAGTTGTCAAAAACTCTCTAAAATAGTCTAGATTTTTACATAGATTCTTGAAACATATATAGGACGTGACTCTCCGTCTGGCGCCCGCTGGGAGCGGATTAAAATTGGGCGCTGATGTCATGCTGACGTCAGCGGACGTCAACGTCCGATTTACGAGCAAAATTATATTAAACCGATTTTTCTCTTAAATTACTTATGCAAATAATGATCCGATTGCACCATTAAATTCGTTGCAATTAAATCTTCAAAACAAGACCACACATGGATATATTCCGATAAAAAAATTTTAGCTTATTATTGAATTATTTTTTAAATGCTGCACGATGTTCCACCAGATATATCGGAATTGTTTCACTAAGTAGATCGAAAATATTTTACTCGTTTAAATCGGGTGTTGTTTCACCTTATATAAAAACAATGTTTCAGCAAATAGCGGAAAAATGCTTCAGTTCATTGCAACATTATATCTATACATAGTGAAACATTGTGAGTACACTAGGTGAAACATTTTTCGGTCGAACAAAAAATAAACCAAATTCCCTTAATAGGGGGTTTCCAAAATGTGTGGGTTTTTTTTGTTGCAATGGAATATTTCGTTCACTGCAACATTAGATCTATATATAGTGAAACATTGTGAGTATACTAGGTGAAACTTTTTTGGTGGAATAAAAAATAAACCAAATTCACTTAATAGAGAGTTTCCAAAATATGTGGGTTTTTTGTTGCAACGGCGCGTTCCATAATGTCAAAATCCACTGCAACATTTGATCCGTACATAGTGAAACATCGCGAGTACACTAGCTGAAACATCATAAAACTATTGGTTGAAACATCAAAAGAGTTCCTATGTGTCGACGTTTGATGTCGCGATTCCAGTATTTGCATAGTATGGGGATCGTTGGTACTAGGATATATGCGAGATTGAGGTAAAAGAGATGGAGACGAGGATTTTTATACAGGTTCGGGCCCTTGAATTGTCAGGTAATAACCCTACATCCTGTTGGCCGAAGCCGGTCGTTGCTCTTATTAATCATAATCACACCAGTACAATATTTGGGGTAGCCTATCTAACTGTTGTCGACATGGCGGTCTGAAGTTCTGACTCGTAGTCGACAACATGATAGTCTTACTCCTCGAATCCATGCTTGGCGAGATCAGAGACAGCGCTATATCTCTCCTGACGGTATCCGTAGGCACCATGGGGGACTAGCCATGCTTATCTCTGAAGTCGATATCCGGCGTCTTGTCTTGGCGTATGTTGGCTTGTATGTTGATCTTGTGTCTTATCTATTGTTCTGTGGCCCCTCTCCTCCTAGGGGGCCTTGTATTTATACCCATAGGTGTCCCCTTGTCCAAGTAGAACAGGGAAACCAATATGGATACAATCCGAGTAGTCCTTGTCGTTTCCATGTAGAACTATGTTCATCTTTACTTATGCGGAACTCCTCCTATATCCGAAGATTGTTTTCGTATAAGACATGGTATGTGGTGGATCTTACCGAGATTTAGTCAACTACTATTAGGTATGTGGTATCCATAACCCTGACACTATGCAACATTCAAAAAATATCAATAAAAAAGTTAAAACATTTTTTTGTCGAAACATAATCATGTGTGTCTTGTTGTAAAGATTTAATTGCAACGAATACAACAGTGTGATCGGCTCATAAATTGGATAATTAGTTTATGAGAAAAATCGTTTCAAAATATATTTGAAGGAAGAGCGGCTGAGGCGCGGGTGCCCGAGCGCCCGATTTTTTCTTCTGACGTCGAGCGCCCAGCGCGCAGCATTATCCACATATATAATTGTAAAATCTAGAAAATAAATTAGAAGTCGGAGCTGAAAAATATAACTTTTTTCCACTCACCTAGCTGCATCTTAGAATAACTCCCCCAAACAAAATGTAAGATGACCACGCCAACAAAAAGGGTTGAGCTGATATGGCCGGCCTGAAAATTACTCCCTCCGTCCACAGTTATAGAGGATTATGGTCCCTGCGTTTGTCTAAAATTATAGAGGATTTTGGTTATCCGAGAGGATTAGTACAACAGCTATTAGTAGTCCAACTCCGATCCATTCCTATCTGAAAAGACATACAAATAAAATCATAAATCATGTGTACTACTAGTATTAATCTCAGTCTCCACCGTGTAGAAATAAAATAAAATATTCTAAGTCCCCACCGTCCCCAATCCCCATATGTCCTTAGATGCAATTTTTCCCTCTTTCTTAATCAGTGCTAATTTGGGAATAATCCCTTAACCTGGACGGAGCGAGTAGTTCTTTTGGGGCCAAAGAAGGGAGCAAGCCAAAACTTGGCGATTAAGCATGACACAAATAGAGGATCTTATTGAACATTAAAAAAAAGAGGATTTTTGGGCGCTCCAGTTTTCAGGCCAAAAGAACAGGGGAAAAAGGCCTAATACATTAATACTCTCTCCATACTCATAAAGGAAGTCGTTTAGGACAATGTTTAAGTCAAACCTTGAGAATACAAATCATGAATAACTCTCAAGTTGTTGAGTTTAAAAATGTAAAAATTATATGTATAGATTTGTCTTGAAAAATATTTTTATAAAAGTATACATATATCACTTTTCAATAAATATTTTTATAGAAATAAGAAGTCAAAGTTGTGTTTTAGAGACCGTGTCACTGTTCTAGACGACTTCCTTTACGAGTATGATGGAGGGAGTACTCGATTCGACAAATGATGAAAACACTAGATGTTTGATTATGGGATCTGATGATTCATGATTGATTATATAAAAGAGATCTTCGAAATAAGCAGGAATTCATGTCGCGTGTCATACATGACAAATTCAAGCTCAGTAACCTGGCCTGAGACGGATGACCTCAAGATGTTGAAAACTTGCAATACTAGAGAAATGCATATGCATGCATGCATTAACTGTTGACTATGGTAGTTTACTCTTGTGTAGCAACTTTTTTTCGTTTTTGGAAGGATTACGTAATGGCTGACTTCCTAGTGCTCCTATATTGTTATTAGAAGAGCTAGAAGCTATGCTTAATTATTATATTTACAATAGTTTAGTGTTAACAGAACGAGAAAATAATAAGAGATTTTCGGCTAGCTCCATAAGATGGTGGGCTAACCGATCTTGATTTGAAGTTTTATCCCTTTTAATTATTTAATATTAGGTTATTATCTAATTAATATTCGCATCTGAGTGTTAACGGAATAGTATACTCGTGTTGTTTAGCTAAAAGGAAGGAGATGGCAGCAAATTCCGTGCCCTTAGGGCAGTCCCAACGCTCCACCTAGAATGGTGTGTATGACATTAACTACATTGCCATGTAAGACTTTTAGCTTATGTGGCACCATATTAATTAAGAGAGAGAGTTAAGAGAGGAAGAAATTGGGTCTCATGCAAGACACAGCTTCAACACGAGAAACTATGCACTAGACACTATCAAGTTTTACATTGAGAGATAATAGTGTCTTTATAATAGATGAAGAATAAATATGATTGGTAGAGAAGAGAGATGATGTATTTATTAATGGCTCACTTTAAGAAATCATGGGTTGTAGAGTGTAGTTTTTATTGTGATATCTTATTGATATGGCACCATAAACACTGTTTATAGACATTATGGTGGACTGCGCTTAATTTGGCGACTCCTTGCGCTTCGCCATCGTCTGCCGTATGACAAGGACAGCGCGTGGCGCAGTATACGACAACGGATGAAGTCTATTTTAATCTGTTTCAAAACATAATTAATTTTTACATTGGACTAGAAAAAAAATATCCATACATTGCAACGGATAAAGCCTATTTTAATCTTATTATTGTTATATGGTTTAGTTAAAATGAAATTTACTGTTGGAATTCGCTTGGATATATATTTTTTTAGAAAATCGTGAGCTGTACTTAGGAGTCGGATCGTCTCAAGTTAGTATACGAGTTTTTTAAAACAGAATTCTTATATGATTACTTCTGTATTATCAAAAGTGAACGATCTTAGAAACCGACTCAAATATGTGTATGTATTTTCAAAAGCAAACGAACTTAAAAACCAACTCAAACACGGATGACGTACCAAAATACCGGTAAAAACATCTTTATTTTTTATAATATAGTAGATATAGATATTTACTTAGAAAACATCTGCAAGATTTTTGTCCCCAAATCTTTATTTCTGTTGAGGTGCTAGCTACACAATTTTTTTTAAAAGGTTATATATTAATAAAATCAATTTAAGATATGAACCCCAATATTCTAAGACCATTACATGAGGCCACATATTGCACTGCTTATTGTAAATGATGTAAGGAAATGCTCTCCTAGAACAAAATTAAACATGCGCAAGCACAGTACATCTACTATTAATTTGTGAGTTTAGTGTTACAGTATTGTAGTATATCACATATCATAGCAACGAAAGAACGGCGGAGTCCAAAGCCCGTATAATTGCCGCGCTCTTTCGCAGTACGTACGTACTCGATCGGCCGCGTACAGAAAGGAGATCAAGCGCGTCTGCATGCTCAAGGCCGCCGCGTACGTTGCGTACGAGTGGTTTGACCTCGCGCGACGCACGCAGGAGATCGAAGAAGGCATTGCGGCGCGTGAGGCAGGCGTCCATGTGAGAGAGTTGCCAAACGGCTCGACCGACCGGTGGTCCTGTGCGCAAATCTGATATACTTTGGCCAACCGGCTACTTTCGGTCACAACTCGCGCACGTATATACTCCGTCTCATTAGATCAGGTGACGCATCCACGGACGAAATCACGCATGATATAGGCGTGCGTTGTGTTTGTATTGTGTTTAAAGAAAAAAAAAATGAGCCGTGCCATATATAAAACGATCATATATCATCACAAGTCATAGGGCACCTTACAGGATCGGGACGGGTTAATTTACCAGATACTACATCCGTTTCAGGTTATAAAACTTTCTAGCATTGTCCATATTCCTATATATGTTAATAAATCTAAACATATATGTGTGCCCAGATTTATTAACATATATATAAATGTGGACAATATTATAAAGTCTTATAATCTGAAACAGAGGAAACGGAGGAAGTACCTTTTTTTTAGGAAATTTACAAGATACTTAAACTGTGGATCAATCGGAAGATATTTTTTCAATATATGTAATATACAAACACAATATATAATGTAAATAGGATAAAAATGGACATATGATGTGTCCCATGTGGTATAAGGTTACTATATTTTGGGGTGGAGTGAGTAATAATTACAGAATTAATTGAGCAACAGTAGCTTGTGACCACAATAACGAATTAACGATCGATTCGGCATGTTCGACAGCTACCGGGGTTGATTAATTTTACTCTCTCCCCCGGCAGTTCAAGCTGGGCGGCAAGGAGGCTCGTAGTTGGAGCCGCACGACGGCTTAGACTTGGACGCCTCCCCGTTAACCCCGCGCAGCAACACGCGGCGCGCCACCGGGCGGCGGCGCAACACGGAGCCCGCACCGGCATTGCCCGGTGCAGAGGCGCCGCTAGCGGCGGCGGCGGCGGCTGAACCATGCAGCAGCGGGCGCGCCGCCGCGCCATCGCCGATCAGCCGCCTGGCGTGGTCTCCACCGCCGGCCGGGTGGAACGGCGGCGCTGCGCCGAGACCACGCCGGAGGAGAGTGGCGGCGAGGAGGACGGCGAGCAGCAGCGACGCCTTGCAGTTGCAGGTAGAGAGCCCCATTTTCTATCGAGCCAAGTGTGTTGGTTTCTAAGCTCTAGCTAGGAGATCACGAAATGGAGGGTCTCGAACTTGAGCTGATGTCTACTGTTAGCTGGCTTTCACCGAGTGCATGTACATACAGTACACTGGAACCTTTTATAGCCGTGTAAATCCATGCATTGCCAATATCACGGCAAGTCAGGTCAGGGGGGTGAAACTACCGAAAGTAGTTGTAAATAATTTTGAAGTACACATCTACGCAATTTCACAGCAAACATACAGGAATAGTGGATTTCAAAATTCGGATTCCGTCGAATTTTATAACAGGAACAGAATTCAGGAATAGTGTATTCGCGCGCTGCTGACGCATCACGTATTCACGTCAACAAGGTAAGATTTCTTAATATGTAGTTATGTACTTCGTGCCACAGAAAGGTTTCTGGTGCCGAAGAAACTGAGATCTCAAAAGCACAAAGGGGACACGTGGGAGGTGCGGCAGAATATGCTGACGCAGTTCCCGCCAACTTTGACCTTGTTTCTAACGAAATGCAGTGTTTCCCTTCGCCTCAGGGCCCTTATAAGTCACAAGCGAAAAAAAAAAAACTGGGGTTCAGTACAGGGAAATTCCAACAAGCTTCTTAGATGGCAAACCTAAGTGATATACCTTGATGGCCACATGAAACCAGGCAATGAGACAAGACAAAATGGCTAGAATCAACAAAATCTAAAGCCCAGATTGCTCAGAACATGCATACCTTATCATCAGATCAAGTGCCTACCTTTTATGACCACTTCTGAATATTTTTACCCAATGCGCGTACTGTACAAGGTACATTTCTAAATGGGTAAATGATCAAGCAGAAACTGCTTGGAAGTGGTAATGATACTTCTAGCAGAGGCTGAAGGGATCTGCCGAGGAATATGCATTTCAAACCAGCAAAGAATCTGCACAAATGGACAATTAGGGGTGTAAGTAAGGGGAGAGGAGAGAATAAGATGGGCAATGCATTGGTACCTCAGTAGTATCTTCTGAGAAGCTCAGTTCGAGGTACATGTACTGGCGGGGTCCCAAGCACACACTTTAACATTCATCCCCTCAAATATTTTCTTGATTGTTTATCTACAAAAACTTGTTAGAACATGGCATGGAGAATGAATACAAACTTGTTGAATTAATGATGGTTCACACAGCTTTGGTTATGTCTTCTAAGGGTGTTAGATCAAATTGTTTACACAATTGCGTATAACAATTACTGATGAACATAAATGGTATTGTTTTGGATGCATTACATAAGTTGACACTCTGCCAAAGATAACTGTCTTTCAGCACATCTAGGTACTATTCCCTCCGTCGCAAAAAGACTTGATTTCTGGCTATGCATGGGTTTCTTTACAAAATTATGAACGAACTGTAATGAACCAACCAGTATATAGAAGTTAGGGAGAATCAACTGAGTTTATGCGCCCCCCCCCCCCCCCCACCAAAGAGTGTGCACTGTAGTTTACAATCGGTTCTCTGCACCAGGAATGTCTGAGTGTGCAGGAGTCTGACTTGATTTGAATCTAACATCATCAGATCTCTGGTTTTTCTATAAAATTGAAACAGAAAACAATTAGACGAATAGAAGAATTGATCACTTTCCATCTCAACAGACAAAACTGCGTATAGAATAAAAATGCTAGTAGAGTAGTAATTAAAAACATAGTAGGATGTTTAAGATGATCAGGAACTCTTACAGCCAGGTGTTTTGATATTAGACTTGGTGGTGGAGGTGGAAGTTCTTCACTATTCATGTCATTGCCAGACATCGAAATGTTTTGCGGAGTTGGAAAGCTACAAACAAAGAGTATGTATCAGCAAGTATGCAGATTATAAACTTAGGGAGATTCTTAATAGGTCGCTAGTCCCGCTTGGGTGAGGTTGTTTTTAGTTGTGTGTTTTTTCATGTAAAGGCTAAGGCATGGTGGTTCGGGTGAGGGTGGGTGCTGTTCCCTTCCCCATTCCTGTTTTTCTCCCCATTCTTACTGAAATGATACGCAGCTCTCTTGCTTATTTTCAAGGGGAAAAAAAAGTATCCAGATTAACCAACAAGCATGACATCCATGACCGTATATCTAAAAGGATTCATAGACCATACACGTCCAGGTAATCTCTGTAGGTAAATTCAATGGCATAACTTGCTTAACGGAAATGCATCGTAACACACTTTTCGCGCACTCAATGCACATCCATAAAAAACGCCATGCCAAATGTGTCCAAAAAGGAGGAAGGGCGCGGGGGGGGGGGGGGGGGGGGGGGGGGGGGGGGGGGGGGGGGGGCGCGCGAATCAAAGCAACAAGAGACAATACGTTGTAGAAAACATATTGACCTCTTTATATTATAAAATTATCCATGGCAATATTAAGCAGGAGATCATATTACAAGTTACACACAGGAATGCAGTTGTATAAGAAAGTTTTTAAATTCCCTCTAGTCACTTTTCAACCAACACTAGATTGGCAAAAACAAAAGCTTTAGCACGTCTTAACCCAGCCATCTCATTAGTTTTTCATGGATGTAAGAAATAAGAATTACAAAGAGGTGATGAGCAAGTTGAATTTTGTCGACTCCTTTTTACAAAAGAAACACCTGATCAAAGAAATTGGGACTTTGTAGAATGCCCCAAATCCTACTTTCTAAATTGTGTGAATTCTGCATATATTACTGCATACCACTCCAGATAAATGTTTTCATTCACCGTGATTAAGGTTATACATCTGACTCAAATGTGCCTTAATATTACTAGACTTGAGTTCTTGACTACCATTAGACTATTGGCGGGTAGTTAATAAAGGAACCTAACCTAGACAGTATCATAATTCATAAGATTAGAACACTAAAGTTATGCCTTCAGGCCAAGAATGAAAATTATTCATGCATATTTGGAGTTCTGGACAAATTTTAAAATACTATTAGTTACATATATCTCAATCTATATTATGCTCCATGATTATACCAAATAATCAAAGCAGATAGCTGGTTAGTTTGGTGGATCACTGGATCATGTAAAAAAAATAATCAAAATACGATCTAATTCCTTGTGCCTTATATAGTCTTGGAGAGAATCAGAATATCACAGTTTTTTGTATCCAGTGAGCATTAATGTTCTGCCCAGTCATTTTACTAATAATATACCCAAAACTGTATCTATAACCACAGAAAGTATATGCAATAATTCAACCAATGTGTACAATAGTCAGAGGAGTAATTTCTTTTGGATATTTATCTCTCTTGAATGGGAGCATGGGTAACAGAGTCATATGGAGTAACTTGAAAGAAAAGTCACCCTACCTAATCATATGAATCTAAAGGAGAAAAAATAAATGTTCTGGGTGGTCGATGTACATGAGAGATGCTACTTATTAAGAACGACAGAGAGAAATAATGACTATGAATTGATCCATGCATGAGTCAAAGATCTTACTTGGATTTATCCAAAAGACTCCCTAAATATGTGTCATCTTTAGTTTCAGCAAGTTTATTTTTAACCTGAGGGATAAGGCACCAATATCAGCATCTGAATAAACTAAAGATTAGTGCATATAATATACCACTTAGCAATGTTTCCTGTGCATAAATACATCCATCCAAGTTTGCAACAGAACTATAGGTGCTAACAAAATCAATTAACTTTTTTCACATGTATTATACAGAATCATTGCACATAAATTAGAAAGCATATTCTTGGTTATACAAGCAGCTATACAAGTGCCACCATGGCTGGCCACACGTAAAGTATTTAACCAGAATATTTTCTAATAATAACATTATAATACCAACCTTTAAACGGCCTTCCTTTGAAGTATAGTCACAGTTCTCCTCAGAGAAAAATTGAAAGAGTTCAAGTGTGCCTTCTAGTCCATATTCCTGCTAAATGGTGTGTTCATCAGCAAACTTGAGTATGTTATTATTATCCTAAACTCACACTGGCTCTTGAATTCTAAGGTACATACTCTGTTGAACCCTCCATTTACTGAAATAGTTGCTATGGACGCTCCACCACTGCTGTCATTACATTTGTCATGAAACAGCGGTCTGAAGTCCTCTTGGTTTGTACAACTTGAAGGATGCTGCGCTGGTGATACAATTGTCAACGGTTCCTCTGACTGAGACAATGTTTTTATCTTAGCCTAGAAGTAATCAACAAAAGGCAAACAATTCAAGGCATTCAGTCAAAGTTCATGCTAATAATCAACCGGTTGCAAATGGTAATACCAGCAATGCGGTCAAACAAAAAGTTTATGAAGGTGAAAACTCAACAGTAACACATTGAAGATAGCAACTTAGCTACCGGAAATACCAAAGATGCATCTTCACTTGCAATACATGAAGCAGCTACCGGAAATACCAATTACGCAGAATCTCAGAATGTGAACTATTGGAGCACCATTGACTACTCATATGCAATAACGTGGTTTCAATTAGTCAGCTAGTAGCTTAACCGCAGCAGAATTGACAACCACTGATGCTGCTAAGCTGTAACTATGGAATCTCACGAGTCAATACGATCTGGATGATGGTGGGAGGAAATAACAGCAGCTTTACTTTTGCAGCGCTGATCCGCCGGGAAATGGCCGAGAGCTTCTCCCGCTCCTCCGCCGTCTGCGCAAAACCAAAAGCGAGAGTGCCTTCAGAGAACGCCCGGAGAGAAGGGAGAGCGGGGGTAGCAAAGCGCGCGTACCCGTGCCGTGACGGCGTCGAAGACCTGGTCGGCGGCGGCCTGCAGGTCGAGCAGGGCGCGGCCGAGCTCGCCGTACCCCGCCGCGTGTGTCTCCCGCCGCCGCCGCCCGCCGTCCTCCGACACCCGCAGCATCTCTCTCCTCTCTCCGCCGGTCTCCGGCAATGAGAGAGAGGAATATCAGTGGTGCGGCGGGCCAAGCCGCGAGCAGATCCAGCCCAGCCCATGCAAAACCTAGCCCGATAGGCCGATAGCCAAACTGGGCCCCGCTCTCTGCGCGGGGATATAATTCCGCGGCCCATCTTCGCTACGACATGCCCCCGTCGTTGAGCCGTTCGTTCCGGGGGTTGCTAGGGCGAAAGGGAGTTGGCGAGCACTTTCTCTCTTTTAGTTTTAACTATATATATATTAGTTAATATATACTTTAACACTAATGATAGTAATTAAGAAAATATTCTGAAGATTTTTTGGGAGATTTTTTACTGACAGATTGAAAAATTTTTAAGTTAGATTCGAAAACTTTCGATTTAAGTTTTAAATTTTAAAATCAAATTTTAAAAACTTTCAACTCAGATTTGAAAACTTTCAACTCGAGAATCGAGATTCAAAAACTTTTAAGTCCAGATTTGAAAATTTTGAAAACTTTCGATTTGATATTTGAAAACTTTCAACTTGAGAATCGAGATTCAAAAACTTTCAAGTCTAGATTTGAAAAATTTGAAAACTTTCAATTTGATATTTAAAAACTTTTAACTCGAGATTCGAAAACTTTCAATCCAGATTTGAAAAATTTGAAACTTTTCAAATTGAGATTCAAAAACTTTCAAATCTAGATTTGAAAATTTTGAAAATTTTCAAATCGAGATTTGAAAACTTTCAAACTCAAAACATGCTAAAAGATAAAAAAATAGAAAACAGTGAGGAAAAAAAGGAAAAGAAAAAGAAAAAAAAGGGTGGAGAGGCGCGCGCCGGCGCAGCGGCGCTAGGCCTTATGGGCCTAAAACGCACGCCGCCGCGCGCGCTAACTAGCGATTCCAGTTCGTTCCACCGGAGTCCACCGCGGCAACGATCTCGGGTAGAACGTGGCGGTGGTTCCCAGACAGTGGCGGAGCCAGGGTCCAGCGACCGTGGGCGGTTGCTCGGGCTCCGCCAGCTACATGCCGTCATGTCTAGTAGATAAAATCTTCTAATTTATCTTGCTGACCTACTTCCTCCGTCTCTAAATAAATCAATCTCATACAAAAATATGATTTATTTTAGAACAGAGGGAGTACTTATTAGTCACGGGCAAAAGCAGCACTATACTGTATATGCTCCCTCCATTTTATATTACATAGTCATTTTAACTTTTTTTCTAGTAATTTTTTTCAAGTTTGTCCGGTTTATAGAAAAACAAATGTAAAAAAAAAGTTTATAGAAAAACATAATAGTATTTTGAAGACAAAATGAATATACTATCAAAATATATTCTTTCAATGTTAAATTTAACAGAACTAATTTAATGTTTTAGATATTGCTATTTTTTCTATAAACTTAGTTAAACAAAAAATACGCGAGTATTAGGGAATGACTTAATATCAAATAATTAGAAGAGGTGAGGCTTCAAATCCACGTCGTCTAGCCCACCATCTTGTGGAGCTAGCCGGAAAACCCCTCTGCGTTTCTCAAAACTTAGTCAAACCTAAAAAACTTTGATAAAAGAGTCAAAACAATTTATAATATGAAATGGAGGGAGTACTTAATTATCGTGCTTAGAGCAAACTAACAAAGCAAATGCTCACTTTAAAATAATACACAGATTTATATAGGCTTGTTCAGGTCCCTAAAAATTTGTGTATCCGTCACTTGTTCTCCTCCGACCGCGCGTGCGGAGTGGTGGTTCGCCGGCTCGACCGAATTCATGCACGTTGCAACGAACTCAACCCAATCATCGCCAATCATTCGATCACGGTGGAAATGGTTGGTTGAATGCTCGTTTCAAAAACAGCAGCGACAACGAAGGAAAAAAAAAAACTGCAGTGCTCTGCCGTTTTGAGTCCTACCTGGAGTCGAGTCTGGACATGTCACATGTGCGCGCGCCGTTGGAAACTTGGAATGGCACGGCGAGGCTGGCGGTGGCAGCGGCAGCGGCAGCGGCGGGTGGTGGTACATTTGACCGGCGTACGTCCAGCCACCAAAAAAGGCCGGCCAAAGCAAATGGAGTACAAAGCTGATTATAGTGCTCATTATGATTGATTATCATGGCTAGTACTGAATCATAGAGTACTGAAATGGACATGAGTGAGGACCTTTCCTTTAAAGCTTTTTTCTCCTTCAGCAGCCCGGAGATCTGTAGCAGACCTCAGGAAGTTTGGCAGTGCGTCAAATCGAACGAAGGAGTATACAAATTATACAGCCGAACACAAAAAAAAAAGTTAGGGAAAAAGAACTAAGAGAGAGAGAGAGAGAGAGAGAGAGTTGAGCTAGTGACATCTGAACAGATGCCACCACCCAACAAATGGCAGCGCCCCAACCTTCGTGATGCCATCCGACCAGACGCCACCATTTTTTTACCTCGGCTCTATACGTCCCAAAATAAATTTATTTTTCTCTCATCACAAGCAATACGTACAATTTAGAAAAATCAGAATACTCTTATTTTGTTAATTTCAATGCAACTATTTCTCATTTTATATATTTCATATATATGTATCTCCTATTCTTATGAACTCCGACGTAATGATTATTTAGAAATAAACTTGTTTTAAAATAAATATAAGAGTCTAAATATTCCTCATTTTATCTACTTATAATGTATTTATCCATTATTTTTACAAATTCTGATATAATAATTATTATATTATTTAAAATAAACTTGTTTTGAAATAAATTGGAAGAGAGTCTAAGTATGAATTTATTATGAGATGAAGCGAGTACTCCCTCCGTCCTAAAATGAGCGCAGCCATGA
Organism: Oryza meridionalis; assembly: GCA_000338895.3. Lineage (NCBI taxonomy): Eukaryota > Viridiplantae > Streptophyta > Magnoliopsida > Poales > Poaceae > Oryza > Oryza meridionalis. Next base: position 33,056,893 of record CM002526.2, on the reverse strand, counting down.
GTTTTCGTGTCCAACTTTAATTGTCCATCTTATTTAAAATTATTTTGAAAAAACTAAAAAACATAAGTCTATTCATATTTTATAATTTAATACTCTCTGCATCCCATAATATAAGGCGCCCACTTATTTCAAGATTCCAACTTCAAAATATTTTGACCAACATTTATTACAATATGAATTGAATTTTACTTGCTAAAAATTATATCATTGAATTGACATTTGAATTTACTTTCATATGGTTATAATTTTGTTACTACAAACCTTATAATATATGAGAAATAGTAAGACAAAGATTAGTTTCGGAGACCGTGTCAAGTTTGACCATGCATTATATTATATGATAGAGAGAGTAACAATAAAATTAATAATCATACAAAAATTTTAAATAAGAGGAATAAAGTTAGATATAAAAATTTATGGCTGTGCTTATTTGGGGACGGATGGAGTACTCACCTTTCGGCTACTCCTGCCAGCAACAAGGCCAAGGACACTGCGTGCCATTTGGTTATTATTAAGATTTACTACTAGTAGTACTATAGTACTTTACTACTTATTACTCCCTCTATATACTTTTGATAGTCATATTTCTAAATCTGAAAAGTTTATTTTTGATAGGCATATTTCAATCCAACAACCTATCATCTTAATGGCTTTCTCGGATTTAATACGTGACTCTCCATTTTTCTACACAAGATTGACTACATGGGCATCGAGAAATATAAATATTAATGAATCGCTTGTTTACGAGAAATAATTAGTAGCATATTTAAATAAATGATAAATAGAATTACTTGTTATTTATCTGTGTGTAAAGATGAAATATTACTGTCATGGAGCCGCGGTCACCGGCACGACCCCGTCGCGAGACAAAAACCACCGCGCCCAGCAACCTAACTTTACCTACCTCCTCGATCGGCTTCTCTCTCGCGCGCGCGGTCTCCCCGCTCTCCCCCGCTCGCCGACACGGCGCAAATCTCGTGGACACCTCGCCTCGCCCATCCATCTCTCCTCCTTTTGCCCGCATCCCGCGGCCTCGCCTCGGAGTCCCCGCCGCATCTCGCCATTCGCTCGCTGCCCAGCTAGTACCCTACTACCAGCTGCTCCCTGTCCCCGCCGGCCGCGAGATCCCGCCATGGAGGTGAGCGCCGCCTCTCATCGCCTTTTTCCCTTTTTGTTTTGTTTGTTTGTCTCTTTCGTTTGGATGGGTTCTCGGCGGAGGCGGTGGCGTTGTAGTGTTTGCTGCGGTTGTGTGTCGAGATGGATTGCCGCTGCTGGTGGTGGTGGACTGGTGGTACGCGGTCTGGGCTTGTTTGGTCGGTGGTCTCGCCGGAGTTGTTAATCGCCGGCAGCAACAAGGGGCGGTTCGGAGAGGGATCGTAGGAGGAGGTGTTTCTGCGGCGAATTTGGTCGATTTTGGGTCGTCGGACCGTGGCATGGCGCGGCGCGAGTAGCAGAGGAGAGAATTCCCCGCGTTTTGATTATCCCGTGGCACGTTGCTGCGTTCCTGCATCCTGAGAGGAGGGAGGGCCTTGATCTTACTGGGGCACAATGCAAGTGAGTATGGCAGATTTCGTGCGCCCATGGATTCCTTGTTCGGCTACTTGCTCGCTTTGCAAGACTGCCGCATCGGCATTGCTGACAAATTCTGGATGCATCTGAGGCAGTCAGTGCGTTGCTGAATTCTGGTGCTTTTCGTTGTATTCCGTTTGGGGAATTCTTGTTTCGATGATTATAGGATGAACTTGTTCTTTCGGGGTCTTAGTTTCCTCCATCGGCATCAAAGAATGTGGCTTTGTACTTGTTACTCCATTGGTTTTTGCCTTATTGGTAATTTTGACGGCTCATGTGGTAAAAAGAGCTGCTAGATCTGAACTTAAGTTTGTTTGCTTGCTTGCTTCTAGTTGGGGCTGCTTTCTCCATCTTCAGGCCTTGTTTAGTTGGTGAAAAGAAAAATTTTTGGATGCCACATCAGATGTTTGACCGGATGTCGGTAGGGTTTTTCGGACACGAATGAAAAAACTAATTTCATAATTCGTCTGGAAACCGTGAGACGAATTTATTAAGCCTAATTAATACGTCATTAGCATATGTGGGTTACTGTAGCACTTATGGCTAATCATGGACTAATTAGGCTTAAACGATTCCTCTTGCGATTTCCATACAAACTGTGCAATTAGTTTTTCATTTTATTTATATTTAATGCTCAATGCATGTGTCCAAAGATTCGATGTGATGTTTTTGGAAAAAAATTGGGAACTAAACAAAGCCTCAACCTCCAAATCGCTGCATTCCTAGAAGGTAGAAGTTAATTAAAAAAAATTATACCACATTGTTGCTGAGTTCTTTGTTTTGGGCTCGAACCTTGTACCATGTTCTTTGTTTTGGGCTCTGCTTTGTCAATCTTAGCATGGAGTTAGTTGAAGGTATTGAATGCTATCCTTGATGTTTGCAATTAATCCGTCCTGGTAACATGACAGCTGCTAGTCTGCCATGTAACCTGGCTGTCCTGTGCAATAATGCAACATCATTGTACATGTTTGAATTATGAGTTTGCTTTCAACGTTGTGAATTGACTATTTACAGCTTCACATAGTAATCCGGTTAAAATGTCCAAACTCGAATGGTTAAAGCTGAGCTTATATGTGTAGCCTCTTGAGGTCTCATGAGGCATGCATAGTTATGATCCTAAGCCATGTCAATGGTACTAGAAGAGACAAGCTTTAGCCAAAACTGAAATGGGAGGAGGCAGTTAGAAGAGATTTGAAGGCATGGAATGTATCCAAACTACAAAGATTTGGCTTTGTAAAGGGGCATGTACCATGACCTAGAAAATTGTGTTTTCTTTAACTAGTAGTACCATGCACTATTTTTATCAGTAGTGAAGTCTTTTGTTTCTTGTGGCTCAACTTGGGTTCTATATCTAGCCTACACCAGCTTGCTTGGGGCTAAAGTCTTTTGTGTTAAATATGAGCTGTGAAACAATTTACTAAATTTAGTTGGCTACGGTGAGTTGACTCTATTGTTGAGTGGTACAATCATGCTAGCCCATAATCTCATATTGTACTGCCCTGTGCTGGAGTCCAAATCACACTATTGATCCCATCCCCTCTACTCTTATTTGATTTTCTTTTGCAGGTCAGGACAGTAAAAGTTAGCAATATTTCATTGAATGCTTCAAAAAGGGAGATCACAGAGTTCTTCTCTTTCTCCGGAGATATAGAATATGTTGAGATGCAAAGGTGATTCATCATTGGTTGTCACATTGGCCATGTACGTGTGAAGACTGTAAACGTATTTCTTAAATGTTTGCTTCTGTCTTGACCAGTGAATCTGAAAGGTCACAGCTTGCTTATGTTACATTTAAGGACTCACAAGGAGCAGACACTGCTGTGCTTCTCTCAGTATGTTCAAGTTCAAACTATTCATTTCTAACTATTTTTGTTCCATTGCATTAGGAGTTGGATTGCCTACTTGGTTATACTTTCCTCATGCAATTGCTGCACCTTGCATGTTGATATGTCTCACCTCATTTGTATTTATCTTATATATTGCTTCTAATATTTTAGTTACCATCTACAGGGGGCAACAATTGTTGACCTTTCTGTCATCATAACTCCAGTTGTGAACTATCAACTGCCTCCTGATGCACGCAAACAATCCTCAGTAAGAATATGTTACATTTTAAAGGCTTGCTCTTTATTTCAACTTTAAAGTTACATCAAACAGAAGCAACCACTACTGTTTTTTTTTTTTTTTTGGGGAGGGGGAGGGTTATGATTACATCGCATATCTGAAATAAACGAGATTTTTTAATTATTATTAACTGTTTTTTACAGACAAGTTATTCTTGAGGCAAGTATTTTGGGGTCAGACCTGGCCAAAAAAAACTCCTTGTTGACAAGAGTTGAGCAGTGGAATAAGAGAACATAGTGATTTCTTATAAATGCTAGAAGATACTTGGATTATTATGCTGTTACTATTTACATTTGCATTGGTTGTCTATATATGCTATTTTCCACCAGTCAAATCTGTTCGTTTTGACAATTAACAGTGAAATTTCTTAGCAATCATGTAACATGGGTTTTTAAACTATGTGCCATGGTAAGATCATTCCAAAAGTAGTCAGTTTATTTGAATCAGATCCGCATGTCATGTGGAAATGCGTCCATTATGTGTCAGATAAGTTATGATGCCATTTTAGATTTTAAAACCATTTTATCTGTACATAGAACTGTTTCCGATCATGGGACGCCAAAGTACTTCCTGCTGTACTTATCGGTACTCCATTTCTATGCATTTGTTTGAAATTCATCATTTGTATGGACAGGGAGAGAAATCTTCGTCTGCTGAATCTGTAGTCAGGAAGGCAGAGGATGTTGTGAGCAGCATGTTGGCAAAGGGTTTTGTCCTCAGCAAGGATGCTCTGAACGTAGCAAGATCTTTTGACGAGCGTCACAACATACTGTCCAATGCTACAGCTACTGTCGCATCTCTAGACCGCCAGTATGGTGTGAGTGAAAAGATCAGTTTGGGCCGTGCAATAGTTGGTAGCAAGGTCAAGGAGGTGGATGATCGTTATCAGGTGTCAGAACTCACAAAGTCCGCTTTAGCGGCTGCGGAGCAGAAAGCCAGCATTGCAAGCTCTGCTATCATGAATAACCAGTATGTCTCAGCTGGTGCTTCCTGGTTAACAAGCGCATTTGGCATGGTAACCAAGGCGGCAGGTGACATGAGCTCCATGACCAAAGATAAGGTAGACAGGGCCGAAGAGGAGAGGAAAGCGATCATGTGGGAAGAGAGGAATGGGCTTGTAAGTGATTATGCCAAGATCCATCTTGATGAACCCTCTTCATGGGAGCCTGCAGTTCTTCCGTTGGAATCTGTGGATGAGCAGAAGCTCCAGGCTGTGTGATCTGCACAATCCAATGGTGGTCGTTTCTCTGCACGTCATTCTTTTGTTCATGTCCAATATAGAATATTGTTTTTCACCGCTGCACGGTAGCAAAAGTATTGAGCTTATTGCCTATAGTATGATGTAAATTTTAGAAATTCCCCATGTGTTTTCTTCCAGCTTTGTTATAGACCACTGAAAGGCTTACTTGTTCAGTGTTAGACATGGAAATGAAAGTTGTTCCAGACTTCCAGGCATACCTCTTGTTATTGTAGAACATGTTTCTGTGTATCTCAGAACTATTTGTGCTCTGATATTCGGAAGCTACATGTGTAAGGCTCAAATCTGGGAAATAATCAAGGTCAAAATGAAATGCAGACAATATTTCCTAATCCTATCTGAACTGGCCAATTTTCTATTAAGCTCGTGTGTTTCCAATGTGTCCAGAATTTCTGAATCCAGAATTTCTTCAGAAATTCCCTGTGTTACCAATCAGGCTTTTTTTAGGAGTTTTATCTGTTGACAAACTGCATCTTGTCTAACTAATTATGAAACCCAAACTGCGCCACAGTGGATTAGGCGACGTTACAAGCTATATAAATCAAGTGAAGAGTTTAGTCACATTTATAGATCCTCCGGGGTTAGATTCTTTTCTAAGATAATGGAATAGTGTTTAGTTGTTTACACCTCTTGCGTCTGTATTTTGTAATCAAAATACTCCCTCTGTTTTATCATATTATAAATCGTTTTAACTTTTTTTTATAATCAAACATTTTTAAATTTAATTATAATTGTAAAAAAGTTAGCAATACCTACACCACAAAATTAGTTTCATTAAAACTAATTTCATAGAAGTACCATTTGATGGACCTTCAGAAAGCAAAATCTAACCGGTTTACAAGTGGCAGAATCTAATTGGTGCAGGGGTGAAAAATCAGAACATGTGTGCAGATCAAAATACAAAACAAACTGTTGGTGATAGCCAACAACAACTTCTTTTTAATTGCTACTCGATGAACATTCCATGATGAACATGCATGATTAATTTAATTTACTAAAGCAAACGAAACAGTGTCCTGATAAGGTCATAAACCCAGCAAATCTCGGCCAGATTGGCGTGCTAAATCAAGTCCCTGATCACGGTCGTGCCTGTCGTCCTCCGGCGCCTCCACATTTCTTCTTCTTCATCATCTTCTCTTCTCCATGGTTGTGCTAATTAAACTCAAAACGCAGCTCTCCATGCTGACAGTCTGACACTGACCTGCTGACTCAACCTCTCTCTATCATCAGTATATCTATCGTCTTTCTTTTTCCAGTCGTATTATTACCTTAAGCAATCTCTGTCTTGGGAAATATCTCCTGCATTTATTATGCATTCTATATTGAGCTTGCCTTTACCTATTGAAATCTATAAGTTATTACACATCACCTTTCATTATAGATGCAGTGTTTGTTAGTGACGGCGGTTGCAATCTCCAAATGTGTTGGGTTAACGATTGAATCAGATTCTCTGCCAGCAAATTTATCCAATCATCCCGCTGTGTCAAGCAAAGTAGATAGGAGTAGCTCTTTACCAGTTTAGCCATACCAGACAGTCGGAAATGATCAGGAATGTTAAGATTTCTTCAGTGGAATAATTTTAGTTAAATTATTATGCACTTGTGAGAGGCTGCGATAAAAAACAACACGCACACATGGAGGGTTGAAGACACTGTACGTTCTGTGTATATTATTGCCCGACTTGAGTGGGAATATAATAGATTTTTTTTTGAGAATTACACACGGTATAACGCAGACACTCACAACGCACGCGCACAAACCCTATCTCTATGAGCATATTCGAAAACTGAGCCAAAAAATCCTTGAAAATGACGAAGTCACTATATGCGCCTCACTGTCAAGAGGTACGTCGTCTACCATTGAAAACACAACACCATTAAATCCTAAAAAATTCGCTTTCATGGGGAGTGAACCCAGGACCTTAGGTGCTACTGAGACTCTTGTAATCACTAGGCTACAGGCCCTTTCGCGGAGTATAATGGATTTTAATCCCCTGAGAGAGAATATTACCATATTTCTTACATATCATCTAATAGTTATTCTTTTTTTAAAAAAAGTTATATTAATATATGATATATCATACTACAAACATACAAGTTCAAATTCGATATCTATAAGTTATGACAAATAAACAAACTAAATTAACTAATATGCATATATTTATAGTTAGATTTATTTTTTCTGTTACAATTTATAGAAGTCGAAGTTGAACTTAAATGTTTATGAAATATATAATGTCAAAATTTTGATACGACTAGGATATATCGTGAAAAAGAAATTGTGTTGTAGTGCACGATGAAAAAACATGTGTAAAAGAGGATTGATGTAACTTTATACTATAAACCAACACATTTACTAAATTTGTTATGTTCCACTATATTTACAGATCAAGGCATTCCATTTAAAACTTCTTCCGTGCACCCACCAAATGCGAGCACACACATAGAAACCTTAACGCCACAGAGACTAGCATTGTTGCCCTTTGGCCCCTCTTCCTCTTTCTCTCTAGTAAGCCGTTGGTAGAGAAGGGATTGGGGGAGGGGGTCCACCCTTCCAGTAGATCTTTAGGTTTTCTGCAAAATAATTTATTTTGTCTTCTCTTGTTATCGTTACGGCGATGGTGATTGCGGATTTTCTATCGGTGATTTCTTTTATGAGGGTGTGATTGGCTATGGGCTTCGTGTCCATGGTGTTGTTGCATGGGTAGAGATGATGATGGTGTTCTATGGAATGACAGTGCTCTAGCGTGCTCTCTCTCTCCCCCCTCTCTCTCTCTCTTACAGGTGGTCCATTCGACACTGATGAAGGGCTTGTGAGGGTTGTGGTTGCATCGACGGATCACGACACAGGAGTAGAGATTTGATTCGGGATTGGGACGTTGCTTCGTCGATGCTTATTTAGCGGTTCTGTGCATTGTTCTTTGGGACGGATGGCTATTACGACCTTCAAAAACCCTTTTGCAATTGGGGTTCGCTCAGATTTTACTTGGTTCTCTGTTTGTCCTCTCTTCTACTGGTGATAGGATCGACAAAATGTGGAATGGCCATGGTTGTATGGATGCAGAGGAGAAAAACGTTTTGACAAATTTGAGTGTAATTTTCTTTTTTTGCATGGTTTTTTTGTGTGGGTTCTTGTTTTTCTCAATATAAGTAAGATATAATATGTTTTAGGATGTGTTTGTTAAAAAAACCACAGATCAAGGCAAAGCATCACTAATTAAATTAGCTTGCGATCTTTGCAAGCTAGTACTTCTAGTCAGCTTTCAGTGCCACGACTGCAAGCGATAATATCCTGGACATGCGTACTGCTCTATGCGTCGTGGAGCGTCTCATCGCCTGACACGTGTAAGTTGTGACTAACTAACTAACTAACTATAACTAACTAACTGTACTGCTCTAGTATAACTAACTGGCGCGCGACAAAACCCATGATACATCGGTACGGACGTTGACAGTGTGCATGCAGTACTTAAAACTGCGCTACTGATTAGGCTACGATGTGACATGTGCTAGCGACTGAATAATGATAGCAATGGCATACTTCGTCGTGGAAGTTTCGATGGAATTTAACCGTCGATCCGGTGGATTGTTAGTGCCGCTGCTAAATAATCGGTCGAGGTACCATCATAAGCAATAGAAAATGGGGAAAATCCAAATACCCCCCTACAAGTCACTGCTCTTTCCACTCTCCCCCCTACAACTCAATATTGTTCAAAAGACCACATATAAGTTAATTTCTCTTCCAATTTCCCACCCCTATTCAGTTTTCACGCTTTCTCGTGATGTGCTCCATTTCTCGTTATCGTGGGCCTTCAGCGCAGCCCAAGGGTGAAGTTGCCTCGTGCCACCTTGGCGGCAAAAGCGCGCGCACCTCCTTCCACTTTCCATCTTTCCCTGCTTTAATTTCGCAATCGCTACTGCAGCGCTAAGGCGGCGAAAGAACGGCGGTACAACGGCAAAGTACGATGATGATCGCATAGTACAGAGAAGAGGTATCAAATCTCCTGCCCGACAAGAGAAGTCATAGAAGGAAGCACTGAAGTAGCCTGTACTTCGATCGCCTCATCAATTCATCCCACAGGTTCGTTTTTTCTCCCTGGTTTTGGTCAGATCATGTTTTATGCATGTAGGTTGTTGTATTACTAGATTCAGATCATCGAATATTTGCTCTTTGATTTAGGTTGCAAACCAATAAATTGGTATAATCTCTGTAGATGGGTCGAACTAGTATTTCCTTCATTGTTCATACTGGTTGTACAACTGGTGGAATCCCTAGGAAATCTGGTGGGGAAAGGAATTGTTCATCGATCTATCTTTTAGACAAGGATTCTCTGAAATTCATCGATTTAGAGGAGTCGTTGCTTATACATGGATATAAAAAAGGAGATGGCGTATACTACTTGAAGCCTACTTATGTCCCTCCGCAAGGTCTTGTACTGATTCTAAATGATGAACAAATCAAGATGATGTTGGATGATCATAAGACGGAAACAGAGTGCTCACTGTACATTTTTGCGAGGCCACAGGAATTGGTGACTGATAATGGAAGCACATCAAGGTTTGTAAACCCAAGTAGTATCCCATTAGTCGGACATCATAACAGTGTCCCAGGTGATTTTGATAGAGATGATTTGACATTGCATGAAGAGTATGTACCGCAACAGTTGAGGGAAAAGAAAAAAGGCAAGGAACCTGCTATTGGCAAGGAGCCAGCAATGTTCTTCCAAGGAGACTCTGATACTGAGGACCTATATGGTACTATCCAGATAAATGCAGAGGTTAACCAAGCAGAACCACATCTGGGAAAAACTACACAGGAAAAAGAACTAGTAGGGACAAAAACTAATAAGAGAAAAGTGAAGGATATAGGCCAATCAGCTGAGGTGGATTATTTGTCAGATAAGCCTAGTGATGACACAATAGATTTTGATGACGAAGCACCTATCTATGTGCACAGATCAAGAGGAATTGAAGATATCATTTTTGATGCGTCCACATATGCAAGTTGGCATGTTGTTCAGTAATGTTGATCTTTTTAGAGCTGCTTTGAAGAATATGATCATCAACGAGGGGAGGGAGGTGTTCAAGTGCAAGAATGATAGGAATCAAGTTTCTGTCAAGTGTAAGGCAGATAACTGTCCTTGGTACATATATGCTTCAAAATTGCCTGGTGAAGACACCTTTAAAATAAAGAAGTATGTTTCAAAACATAGCTGTGGAAAATCACACAATATAACATAGCTTGACTGGAGATGGCTTATTAATGAATACATGGAATTCTTTAGATCTGACAAGAAATGGGATGCACATGCCTTTCAAGATTGTGTCAGGCGAGATACCAATGTAGAAGTCAACATAAGTAAGGCGTATAGGGCAAGGAGGGAGGCCTACAAGAAAGTTATGGGAGATCATGATTTGCAGTTTAAAAGAACTCAAGATTATGCTCATGCTGTCCTATCTGCTAATCCGGGAAGCAAAGTTTTTGTTAAGTGCGAAGTATCACCTGAGCCAGAAATTAGGCCTAGGTTTCAAAGGTTGTTCTTATCATTTGATGCTCAAATTACTGGCTTTTTAGGTGGTTGCAGACCCTTCATCGGTACAGATGGATGTCACATCAAACTCAACAATGGTTCTCAAATACTAGCAGCACAAGGAAGGGATGCCAACAATAATCTTTTCCCTATTGCCTTTGCAGTAGTGGAGTCTGAGTGCACAGAATCTTGGACATGGTTCTTACTATGTTTGGAGAAGGCCATTGGAAAAGAAGAGTTTGGCGTCTGGGTATTCATGTCAGATAGACAAAAGGTAATGGCTATCATATATGTCTACTTTGCATTAATACATGTCAACTGTTTTTTTAACATTTTGCTGCCATATATAGGGACTACTCAAGGCAGTGGCTGAAGTTTTCCCAGGAGCTGAGCACCGTTACTGCCTTAGGCACCTACATGCCATTTTTTCCCAAGCAGGATTTAGAGGGGAATATCTGAAGAGTTTGATGGAACGAGCAGCATATGCATATAGACAATCTAAGTTCAATGCTACTATGCAAGAACTAAAGATTAACAATTTGAGGGCATGGGAGTGGCTAAGCAAGGGTCCAACCAAGCATTGGTGTAGATATATGTTCAGTTCTAGAGCAAAGACAGATCTTCTTCTTAACAACATAAGTGAAACATACAATTCAAAGATACTGGGAGCTAGAGATGAACCCATAATTACCATGGTTGAGCACATAAGGACAAAAATGATGGGTGATTTCAATAATAAGAGGGAAGGTGCAGAAAGGGACAATTGGCAAATCCCACCAAATATATTAAAGAAGCTTGAGGCAGAGAAGAACGAGGCAAGATATTGCAAATCTGTGTGTGCTGGTAAGGGCATTTGGCAAGTGTCCGCATTTGGTAATCAATATGTAGTGGATTTGAACAAGCACACTTGTGGGTGTAGAAAATGGGATTTAACTGGAATCCCATGTTTGCATGCTGTTTCAGCTATTCAAAGTTTCAAGCAAAGGCCAGAGAGCTATGCTGATGACATATTGACAAAGGATGCATATGCGAGGACATATTGTGGGATGATCTATCCAGTTCCTGATGAGACACAATGGGAAAAAACTCCATTTCCAGATGTAGACCCACCTGTGGCTAGGACGCAGCCAGGGAGGCCAAAAACAAAGAGAACTAGTGTCACGCCCGGAATTTCTATCCAAAATTCCAAACGCTTACATGTGTGTAAACCCTCGTCCAGGAATCAGCCGAGGCACACAATAACAAATTGATAGTAGAGTACAATTATTACTCTAATTAATAAGCGAATAAAATGTCATTACAGAGGTAAATAGTTCCTCTCAATCAATAAAGATCTAAGCAGCGGAAAATAAAGAAAAAAGCAGCGCAGACGACTCCACTCCACAGGCAGCTTGACCAGGGCTACGCCTAATCCTCAACACCTTCAGCATCACTGTAGAACTCCTCCTCTGATGAATGATTGCAAGGTGAGTATATGACATACTCAGCAAGCCACGCAGCAAATATGCAAGTGCACAGGATAACAAAGGATGGCATAATATAGGCTCATTTACATAAATAGCGTTTAATAAATATTTCAGAATTTAATAAAATAGTAGAATATTAATTAAACAGTGTTAATCCAACACTATACAACATACCCTGTTGTATAGGCCTAACCATTCTGAACAACCAATCCTGGCTGCACAGTTCTATCTCCAAACCAGGAATTAACCATTCCAAACCAGGAACTAATCAAATTATTACCAGTTATAGCATCATTTATTATAATGAAAAGTGTGAGACTAATCACGAAAGACATCGTTAGACCCGCCCATTACCGCGGGCATGGCTATTCGAATAGTTTTACTCTGGCCAGAGGTGTACCACTGTACCCACAAGACACAACCTCAACATCATGTCAACCATGCGTCGCGATACTTAACAAGTATCCGAATAGAGATTGTGACAATACCCTCTATATAATACAATTCAAAGCAGTGCACCGTTCCCGGATCATAGTCACCCCCTTATAAACAAGGCATGGACTCCCCAGCGACCCCCGTGGGCTTATCTCCGCCACTTCACAGTCTGGTGCTCTACAAAGAACCATACTATACAGAAAGTAAAGCCGTTGCCCACGCTGGCTTGTGGTTGGCACGGTAAATGTTTCACAACCGGAAAATCGTGAACCGGTCCTTAATTGTCATGAGCACGACCATCAAAACCATGTGCTCACAACCCACCTTTATCAAGTTTTAGTTGGCATATTAATTAATTAACCAATCACGATTAACCATCGTGAGCTATTATTAAGCCATCATTAAATAATAGTGATTCATAAGTTATCCCAATAGTGTGCTAAGGTTTCTAAGCATGGCTAAGCAATTATTTCTAATATCTAGCTGAACCAATATATAAAGCTCAACTAGTCAAGTTACAATAACCCAAGGTATCAAGGAATAAAGTAATCAAGAACAAAAGGGCTATAACAAACAATAGGTTAATTCCTCCCAATGACATTCAAAAATAAATGCAATAGTTGAATAGAAACAATAGCTTTAAACGGGATCAACATGCTCAAAGGATTGTTTGGGGTCTGTGTGACTTGCCTTGCTGGCCTTGGAACTCTTCAAATTCTTCCCCTGCGAAAACGGACTCTCCGGAAACGACGGAATCTAAACAGAAAAGAGCAAAATCACCAAAACAGCACACAAACAAGCATGAACAGTACATGCGGATATTTTTAACATGTAGATCTCAATTTTAGAAAAATTTAGAGACTTGAACCAACTAAATCCGAGCTAAGATGAATTAGTTATGAATTTTTAAAGATTAAATCGGATTAAACCATTTATATAGATTTTAATTGAGTTATGACGCAATAATGAATTATTTTTGAAAAGAAAAAGAGGATTATTGCGTCAGCGGCTCGGGTTCACGGTGGACCGGGTGCACGGCGGCGGTCTACGGAAACGAACGGCCGGGATCGATCCTATCCAAACGAACGGCCGAGATCGAAGCGGTCTACGGCGGTTCACGGGAAACGGCGACGATGACGTCAGTGGTGACGTCACCACCGGCGACGGCTCGGGCGGCGCATGCTCGCCGGTGAACGACAGCGCGGCGACGCAAACGGAGGGCACCAACGGGATGCGGGCATCGCGGTGAACTCACCGGTGACCAAAACAGCGGCGGAAGATCAACGGACGGCGACGGCGACGAGGAAGAAGCGGCGACGACCTTCGGCTTGACGACGACGGCGGTGCTCCGGCGATCTACAGTGACGACGGAGGGGCGGACGAGATCGGCGGCGACTTGGCGAACCCGACGGTGGCCTTCCCGAGCGACGACGATGACTGGAGCGGCGGCGGCGCACTAGTGGACGAACGGCGGCGACGGCGGCGCACGGGCTCACGAGGCTAGGGCGCTACAGACGGCGGCGAGCTAAGGCGAGGGCAGCGACGGGTAGCGGAGACACCGGGGGTCCTTATATAGGGGCTAGGGGACGGCGGCGAAGGCCCACGGCGACCGGCGGCAGCGATGGAAAGTCTAGGGTTCGGAGGGAGAGACGAATCCGATTCGAGATCGAATCCAAACAATTTGAGCCGACGATTCCAAAAGAGAAAAGGTAGAGGAGATCTCGGAGATCATTTCCCCTCTATCAATTTGACCGGAGAAGGAAAGGGGCGACGGAATTTGGAAGGGCGGCGGCGGCGTGGCTCGGCTAGGGTTTCGGGCGCGGCGGCTGGAGGTGGACGACGGCCCACCTGTCAGCGAGCGGACGCGCGCGCGCGAGCGGCGGCTGGCTGACTGGGCCGACTGGGCCAGGGAGGAGAGAGAAAGGGTTTTGGGCCGACTTTCGGCCCAAAGCCAAAAGAGAAAATTTTAAAACTTTTTCAATTTAAATTATTCATGAAATGCAATTTCATTTATTAAAAATACTTCCTTGGCTCAAATAAATCCCAGAAAAATCTAGGAATTATAGAATTAAGCAAAGTATTTAATAAAATTTTATCTGGCCCAATTTTATATTGGAATTTATTATTTCAAATTAGATCTTTTCTTCTAGGCTTTTAAAATCATTTCTGATAATTCCAATTAAACAATAATTTATATATTTAAGATTTTTAGGGTGTGACAACTAGAGCATCTGATGAACCTAGGGTTCAAGGAAGGTCGGTTGCAAAGACAATAATTAGATGTAGCGTCTGCAAAGAGTTTGGTCATAACAGCAGAAAGCATGGAAAAGACAACCAAAGTTCTTCATCTCAAAATGTGAGTACACTACTAATTTATCATATAAAGTTATTGTACTTTGCTACATCTCACAATTTGTTGTGTGTTTCTCTCATGGTAAAACACAAATAACTAGGAGGAAGAAGAGGAGCAATTCCCAGCCTATTAGTTCTAGTTCAAGAGATGATATTCCAACAACATCCACACAGCCACCAGTATATATGGACAATGCATTTGGTGTTGGTCTCTACCATCATGTGCAAGATGGGCCTTATATTGGTCCTACTGGAAGAAAGCTGCAAATTAGGAGAAACTAATCTCCTATTTTTATGCAGTAGTATTATTTACATCAAAATTCTTAGCTACAATTATTGGGGATGTTGACCCCTTCTTAATCTCAGTACCATCCTTTTTACGACTAATAATTTTCTGTACTTCTAACTATGATATTTGAATTGTGATTTTTAAGGGGATTCTACTTCAATAAGCATGTCTTAAATATTTTGGAATGTGTTTTTGACTTGGTGTTGCCATCCTTCATATTATTGATGAGGATTCACGAATCATGAGGCAGACACTGTTTCTGCACTTTTGTTTTGCACTGGTGGAGTAGAAATTGTTTTGTTGTGTTTATATTAGCGTCATGTCGTCCTACCTGTAGAGCTTGCAGAATTAAGAGCAGATGGAGATGCGCGCGCTTTTGCCGCCAAGGTGGCACAAGGCAACTTCACCCTTGGGCTGCGATGAAGGCCCACGATAACGAGAAATTGAGCACATCACGAGAAAGCGTGAAAACTGAATAGGGGTGGGAAATTGGAAGAGAAATTAACTTATATGTGGTCTTTTGAACAATATTGAGTTGTAGGGGGGAGAGTAGAAAGAGCAGTGACTTGTAGGGGGGTATTTGGATTTTCCCCATAGAAAATTGAAACGAAGCAATCAAAACTAACTTATATGTTAAACTTTCATATCTATATTGTTAGTAGTAGTAATTTAAAAGTCAAGACTAAAAATTGATGACAAAATCTAAAATCAAGTTAAATTTTAAATTTTGAAATTTAAACGATTTCGACTAATAAGCCAATAAACAAATGATGAAACTCAGGAAAGTGACCTCATCACTCGAAGCGATATTCCTCATTCCATGCATGCCACCTAAATAGTCATAAAAAAATTAAAAAAAATTGGCAAGATAGATTAATATAAAATATATCACTCCACAAACATGCAAGTTAAAATAGTAAATATAA
Source organism: Oryza meridionalis (assembly GCA_000338895.3). Classification (NCBI taxonomy): domain Eukaryota; kingdom Viridiplantae; phylum Streptophyta; class Magnoliopsida; order Poales; family Poaceae; genus Oryza; species Oryza meridionalis. The sequence continues at coordinate 33,040,944 of CM002526.2, read as the reverse complement.
ATGCGAATGTACGATAACTATTTTTAGTTTAATTTGTTCTTTTTGTTGCAACTTGTAGAAGTCGAATTTCATCTTTCATGTTTGTCAAGTGATATATTTCATATTAATATATGTTATCAATTTATTTCATTTTTTTATAACTATTTAGATGAAAATAATTAACTATTTGCCACTCTTACAAGTGGCAATTAAGGGCTTGTCATTGGGCCCACATGTCATAGACTGTGAGGCAAATTCTTAATTGCCACATCTTAAAAGTTGCAAAAAAAAAAGTTAAATATCTCATTTAGATGACATGCAAATAATAAGAGATATCTTTTCGAGGGATGAAAAATATATCCATCTACTTCGACTACAACGTGCAATTAGGGTTGGTGGGTAGTATCAGTAGTGAGAGCGATGAGTGTCAGTTTGACAGATGATGCCATTTTCCAGCACAAAGAAATTAACGCTATCTGCAAGATTGACGGCGAGAAGAGCCAAGGGACCGTGACCGTGAGACGTAACAGGTGACGGCGTTGCTGAAAATGACATCATCGATTCGCGGATATACAGCTTGATGAGGACTAATTAGCGCGTCAATGCAACGTCATATAATTCTTGGATATGTTCAAAAATGCAGTTGATAGGACTCTGGCCTCTGGGGACTAATTAACGCGTCAATGGACTACTGCTAACAGTATATCTGAAACCTGATGCGTGTTTTCAGATAAGGGTTGCATCTCTGAAGATGGAAGAAATTAAGATAACATTTTCAGAGAGGCGGCTGGAATTAACCTTCTCTTTTCTTAATTTTTGGCCGTCATCTTAATACCATTCGCCCAAAATGAAATTCAATTGCCAGAGCATGCATGCGTGAGATGGCTGATGATATTAACATATCTCTTCGTTTTAAAATAAACCAATATTAAGATTCATATTACCCAGATATTTCACATTTCCTACACTAATTTTGTTTATTTTGGAATAGAGTACATAGTACCACATACGAAATGAAATTAAATGCTGCCATTCATCTTCAGTAAGTTACAGCAAGTGCTAAATTCAAATTCAACAAATTCGTGGAGAAGGGACCTGTACATGACATTAACTCATTAAGTGCCAAACTATAGGAGTATCTATTATAGAAAGTGCTTAACATGCACATTTGTACAAAAGTTATGTACTCCTCTATCTCAAAATGTGTCATATTTAATGCTATATTTTTATATTTTTGGATAGATGGAGTACAATTCTATGATTTGTCAGTAACTAGGCTGAGCTCAGTGCAAGGCCTGAGGCGGCGCTGCCTATTCATGCTCCGGCCACTAGCCGCCGGAGCGCGAGCTTGGACGCCGCCACGTCCCTCCCGGCGACGAACTGGTGCGCGAGAAGATGCGCGGCGGACTCCCGCTTCGTGTGGTCCCTGTGCAGGCACGCGGCGAGGAACGCCCGGAGCTCCGGCGAGGCCGCGCCGTCGGGCAGCGACGGGAGCTCGCCGAAGCAGATGGCGCACATGAGCGCCGCCCAGCTCGGCTTCTGCCCGGCGGGGAGCAGCGGGTAGCGCGCCATGAGGAGCTCCAGGACGGTCACGCCCAGGCCCCACACGTCGGCGGCGAAGGGGTCGGCGCCGTCGCCGTGGAGCTCGGAGTCGAACCGCTCGGGGCTCATGTACGCCGCCGTGCCCTCGTACTCGTACGCCGCGCGGTGCTCGCCGTCGCCGGCGCCGCGCGGGGGGAGCACCTTGGCGATCCCGAAGTCGGCGATCTTCACCTCGCCGGCCGCGCTGACGAGGAGGTTGCCCGGCTTGATGTCGCGGTGGACGATGCGGTGTGCGTGGAGGCACGCCAGCCCGGACAGCGCCTGCGCCGCCACCTCCGCGACCGCCGCCTCCGGGAACGCCCCGGCGCGGGCCGCGACGGAGGCGAGCGACCCGCCGTCCACCAGCTCGAGCAGGAGCGCGACGTCACCGGGGCAGGAGGTGGCAGCCGCCGCCGCCACGACGGAGTGGCAGCGCACGACGTGCGGCGAGGCCGCGCGCCGCATGACGTCCGCCTCGGTGGCGGCGGCCGCGCCGTGCTCGCCGCCGCCGCCGTGCAGCACCTTGAGCGCGTACACCGCCGACGTGCGGCGGTGCACGACCTTGTACACGGCGCCGCCGTTCCCGCGCCCGAGAACCGCCACCCTGTCGAAGTCCGACACGCGGAGCTCGCCGGCCCTCGCCGCCGCCGCCGACGTCGAAGCCGGCGCGGCCACCGGCGGGTTGGGGTACCGGAAGTTAGCGGCGCCGGCGCAGGAGGGGAGGTCAAGCGAGATGTGCAGCTGCGGGAGCCGCCTCTCCCTAATCGTTAGCGCCATTTCTGCTAATCCTAATTAGCCACTAACCACAGTGGTTAGCACCACACTAAGCTACACAAATCGTTTGTGATGAAATGGATTAGTAGTAAATAGATAGAGGTTGGCTGCCCATATATAGCTAGTTACTCACTACATCAAACTAATTTTATCATTTGAGCTGATTGTGCCAAGACAGTGATCATTAACTACACCTATTTTTTTTACTAATCCTTTTTATTACCCTTGATACTCATCATGGAAAGTGACATTGTCACATAGAACTTTCTAACCAGGTACAAGTAAACAAAGAAGAAGGTTCTCTGTTCCAATAGGGATATCTCCACCTCCAAGCACCTTGGGCTCTTTAATTTCTCTCATTAGCCAGTGAGAATGTAAGATTAAGACGTTGCGATGTGACCCACAGTTTAATTAACGAGATTGATCTTTCCGCCGTCATCATAGAATAATCGTTAAATGGGGTATTAGGCCATTCACAACCCAAGACACTAGACATAGTTTCTATAAACTCCACATCATCAAGAAATTAGTACTAGATATTACTCTTCCAATACAAACACAACTATTTCATACTTAAATTTAATGCTACTTATCTCACATGATGTCTTGGATGTTGTGTAGAAATCATATCTCATGCAAGACATGGTTTCCTTCTCTTTCTTCATTTATTTATTTACCACATCATTTTTTATGCTAGGTGACAACTTATTTAATGCTATGGATATCATCCTAGTCATTGGGTTGGGAATGGCCTTAGAGCAGGTACAATAGCACGCTATAAGTTAGTTGCAAACATATTTTAAGGAGATAAATAAGGAGAGAGAAGAGCAGTGGGCTACAGATTTGTAGCCAGCTGCAGCACGGACTCCAAGACGCAGTGTGTGTATGACAGGTGGGACCAGATATTAATAGTGTAGTATATAACTATTATATGAATGAGCTATTAGATTGGCTATAGAGTAATTGGAGCTAGTAGTTGGCTATACTATTGAACTTGCTCTTAGGGAGAGGATCCTTGGATAATGATGAGAGATTACTCGGTGTAATTAATTAGCATTTCTTAAGCAATGTGCTAGCGTTATGTTCTGTATTTCTGTGTATAACAGCAGCATGTTGTATCAGAGCTAGTATTAGTCAATAGTACTAATAATCAGTAGTCAAGAAAGCCGCTCAGTTTGCAGCGTGCGCGTCTTGATTTGCTGGTTATGTATTCATGTTTGAGTGGGCGCCGTGTATCACCAGTCATGACCACGGTTTTAATTGAGCGGTAATATAATTTCTTTCAAATTTGCACGATGCCAAACAATTCTTTAACAAAAAAACATGAGGATTATACAAGTATATAATCTAGCAAATGTATAGAACATGTATGTACCACGTACTCCCTTTATTTCAAAATAAATTAACCTAAGATGAAATGTGATATTGTAAGTACAAAGACACGTTCTATTTTAATTTGATTTATTTTAGAATGAGGGTACGAGCATAGCCTTAATTATAATACGTGGGCCCATGTTGCAGTCAACAAACAGTAATGTGTTGAGGCCACATCCAATCCAAGCATGTCTGCTTAAATATGCCTAGCCAATTGCATTAGCGACGGCAGACAGACCCGCACCGTATCATTTGCAATTTTGCGCTAAGTTCCATATTTCATCTCGTCACACGAAACAAGAATAAGTAATTTTATTTATCATCCATTTAAACATATTACTAGTCATTCATCATAAACAAACGATTCATTAATATTTACATTTCTCAATGCCCATGTAGCCAATCATGTGTGAAAGAATGGAACGTCACGCATTAAATTCGAGAAAATCATTAAGAGGATAAGTTGTTGGATTGAAATATGCCTATCAAAAATAAAATTTTCAGATTTGGAAATATAACTATCAAAAATAGATGGAGGGAGTATCATTTATCATTACCATACTAGTAAAACTCTTTATGTTTATCAATACTGAACAGTGTACTTAAAATGTCATTACCAATTATGTACGCCGTATCTATCAAAATATCAAATGTACCATATCACATTATACCAAACGAACATACAAACCACAGGTCTGATCAGATAATTCATGCCTGGAGGGAATAATCTGTCAAACTACCAGTCACAGTAAAAGTTTTAATTTTAATATTAATTTTAGAGTTAATTTTGGATTTTTTTCAGTCTATATATAAAATTTTATCTATAAGTTAGTTTTAGATGCTTTCTTCAACTTTTTCCACGTCATCATTAGCTGAAGCTGAAACTATCAGGGTTGGCTCAATAGTTTATTTTTCTCTTTATATTTCATAGGAGTTTGTATGATCAATAAAATTTTCTACATTAAGGCTGAGTTCGAACATGCATATCTGGAACTCTTTAAAATGGGAGTCACGAAGACAACCTACTACTCTCTCCATATTTTAATGTATGACGCCGTTGACTTTTGACCAACATTTGACCATTCGTTTTATTTAAAATTTTTATACAAATATAAAAATATTTATATCATGCTTAAAGAACATTCGATGATAAATCAAGTCACAATGAAATAAATGATAATTACATAATTTTTTTTAATAAGACGAATGGTCAAATATATCTAAAAATGTCCACGGCGTTATACAAGGAAGGAGTACAAATTCCTACACATTTTCTCTATGTTGCCATCGATTTTTTACATGATGGAAGAATGCTCCTGAATTCTACATTGTGAGATGCCTTCAATCAACACTGTTGATTGATGGCAAGATCAACTTATTTTCCCTTCCATATACACTTCTTAGCTATCCCTAAGCTTGCTCAATTATGTGCAAACTAACTAAAGTCTTAACTATTATTATACACTATACTCATGTACTCCGTATATGGTACAAATATACAGCGTACAATTCTACCTACGTTTCCGTACACGTGTGCTGCCTCGCTACGACGACGGCGACGAGGCCTCGGCGACCAGCCGCCGGAGCGCGCCCCTCGACGCCGCCACGTCCCTCCCGGCGACGAACGGGTGGGCGAGGAGCTCGCCGACGGACGCCCTCTCGCGGTGGTCCTTGCGCAGGCACGCCGCCACGAACCCCCTGAGCTCCGGCGACGCCGCGGCGCCGTCGGGCAGCGCGGGCGGCTCGCCGAAGCAGATGGCGCACATGAGCGCCGCCCAGCTCGGCTTCTGCCCGGCGGGGAGCAGCGGGTACCGGCCGGCGAGGAGCTCCAGGACGGTGACGCCGAGGCCCCACACGTCGGCGGCGAACGGGTCGTAGCGCCCGCCGTGCGCCTCCGGGTCGAACCGCTCCGGGCTCATGTACGCGGCGGTGCCGGCGTACGGCGGCGCGCGGTGGTCGCCGGCGCGCGGGGGGAGCACCCTGGCGATGCCGAAGTCGGCGAGCTTCACCTCGCCGTCCGTGCTGGCAAGGAGGTTCGCCGGCTTGACGTCGAGGTGCACGACGCGGCGGGCGTGGAGGTACGCCAGCCCGGACAGCGCCTGCGCCGCCACCTCCGCCACCGCCGCCTCCGGGAACGCGGCGCCGGCGCGGCGGCGCGCGACGGCGTCGAGCGAGCCGCCGTCCACCAGCTCGAGGAGCAGCGCGACGTCGCCGGAGGCGGAGGCCAGCAGGACGGCGTGGCACCGGACGACGAACCGGGAGGCCGTCCGGCTGAGTATGTCCGCCTCCGCGCTGGCGAGCTCGCCGCCGCCGCCGCCGCCGGAGTGCTGCACCTTCAGCGCGTAGAGCGCGCACGTCTCCCGGTGGCGAACCTTGTACACGGTGCCGCCATTCCCGCGGCCGAGCACGGCGACCCTCTCGAAGTCGGCGAGCCGGAACTGGCTGGCTCGGGACGCCGGCGTCGACGACGTCGACGCCGCGGCGACCGGCGGTGGGCATTGTCGCCTGGCGGCCGCCGCCGCCGCCGCCGCATCTTGGAAGGGTGCACGCGACGGGACGTGCAGCGAGAGGTTCATCTGGCTAAACCTCTTCTCCCTAATTAGAGCCATAATCCAAAGCGGTTAATGACTAATCGTGATTAGCTAACTGACTGACCTGTGCTTGGCACTGGATTAGTATCAGGCTGCTTATTTATACATGTCAGATAAGCACACTGGATCGTCTGTGTTGCTTTCACAGGTTTGTGATGTGTAATTCCATTTCTTTTTCATTTCCATTTCAACACCTTTTCTCCTTTTGTTGAAATGGAATGTTCCACCAAGTTTGATTTACCTGCACATATGAGGTTGATGTGTCATTTAGAAGGTTCTCAATGAGAAATACTGTATAATTTACTACTAGTAGTAGTACAATACATTAAAAGAGATAAGCCGTCTCTTGATTAATTAACAGGTCACTGCCGCCCATCAGAGATTAACAAAACGTTCTTAATCAGGTGACGTGGAGGAACATGACCATTAATAGGATGGGATTACTTGTAAGACAGTTCTTAATCTGGTCATTACAGCGGCTGGTTGCCATGTTAACGCGCACGAGTAGATATTTTTTGAGAACTTGCACGAGTAGATAGATCAGGATTGATTCAGTTACGACTTGAAAAAAGATTTATTACCGTGCAACGTGTGCCGTCAGGCGTGTCACTTGTTGGATTATACTTTACTCGTTTTAAGAATGCAGCACGCCATGACGCAACTGTACTGCTTTGATCATTTTATTAAAGCCTAAATACTGTTTAGGCAGCTGTTTGTTATGCGCCGATAAAGAAAAGGTAACATTGGCGGCCAGTGTCATATCAAGAAGGAAAAAAAAAAGAAGAAAGACTTCAATAGGGATAGCAATCGACACCAGGTAGAATATTTGGAAACAAAAAGGAGATAATCTTTTGAAACATCATCAGCTGCCGATTAAGCAATCGAGGACTTCAATTGACATAAACAGGCATTGGTCCTTGCTCGAGTGTACAAATCTCACTCCGGTTGTCCTCTCGTGGTGACGTCTAGTTGATACATGATGGTCTCCTTGATGGCCAGATCAGGAGAGAGAGCTTCTATCTTCTCTTTCACATTCACTCTCTTCAGCCTAAAGGTGTGGATGGAGTTAGGTGTGTCGGGTGTTTTTTTTTCTTCTCAGTAATGAGGTTTTTGTTATAATTTTTTCTACTATATCAAATAAGAAACGTTGTACTATCTTTTGTGTGGGTTAGAAAAAGAAATAGTGTGTGTTGAATATGTGGGAAAAAGTCCACTTTGACTTCTTAAAAGTAGGCCAAATCTAATTCGTATCCCTTTACAGAAAATCGGATTGGACGACCCCCTTTTAGATGACTCACCGAGAGAGATAAGGAGAGAGAGGAAGGAGGAAGAAGGGTTGGAGAGACGATAGTTTGGGGAGTCGTCTTATCCGGTTTTCTGGATAAGGGTACGAACTAGATTCGGCCGACTTTAAGGGAGTCAAAGTGGACTTTATCCTAGATATGTACATCCAAATTGGACAGAAGAGTACGGAATAAGTTCACCGGAGGTCCCTCAACTTAACATCGAGATTTTTTTTAGATCTCTTAACCATAAAATCAGAAATGTGTATCTCTAAATTCACGTAAACCGCACGTATGGATGGTTTTATTGACGTGGTATCCTATTCAGAAAAAAAATAAAAAAGGTACGTCGGGCCGACATGTCAGCTGCATTTTTTTTTCTTCTCATTTCTTTTCCTTCTCTTCTCTTTTCTCTTTCCTTCAGGGAGGTCGGCGGCCGGCAGGTGGAGCAGCACCGGGCTGCGGGCGAAGCAGGGGCGCGGCAGAGTCGGCCGTCGTAGCTGCCAACGTTGTGCTCGCTCCACCCGCCGCAGCCGCAAGGCCCGCAACCGAGCCAGCCCACGTCTTCGCGGCGGAAGCAGCGGCGAACGCCCCCGTGGCCGTCGCACCACACCACGCTGGACTGCGTCTGCCCGCCGGCGGAGACCCTCGTTCACGCGCCGCCCCACGCAGCCGCAGTTGCAACCGACCCCGCCCGTGTCTTCGCGTTGGTCCACGAGTGAAGTGGAGGAGAAGCTTGGAGCTTTGGAGCAAGAGGTTACAAGGGATGAAGGGCAGGGATGTTATGGGCGGTGAGGCGTCGATGGCGACCGGCGTCGACCCGCATGTATGCCCAGCGTCTCGCCGTGGTTGCCGGCAGAGAAGGAGTCGGCGCGGGCACCAGCTCAGAGGAGGCCTCCTGCTCCGCCTGCCTCGTAGTTTGAAGTCGTTCGTGAACGTGTTTGGATGAAATCAAAATTGGCATAATTGTAGATTTAACGAGAAAGGTGAAAAATGGATTCTGCAAATCTACTTGAATCAGCTTCGTTCTGAAAGACTGACGATCAAATATTTTGGTTTGTCAAATATCTTAAAATGTTCCTGCTGGGCAAAGGCACAAGCGCTTCATCAAGGTTCTGACTGCAAGCTTCCGCCCTTTCCATACAGTTGCCACTCTCCAAAATTACTTCAGGTTTTTGCCATAAACTGGTTGGCCGTTCCCTCGTTCCTGGGCACTGCTTCTCCATTATTAACATGCCTGAGCGGAGCCGGCCGGCCGGCGGAGGCTGTTCGTCTGCGCCGACTTCCCGGCGCTTGGGCCGGTGCTGCAAGGCGCGCAACAGGCCAGATGCAGGTGGCGGTGAAGGACGCCAGCCACGACTCGTGCGACTGGTACTTCGACCGTCGGCGAGCTCACGCGGCTAGCTGCTGGTCGGCGACTCGGTGGCGTCCCTGAGCAGCCGAGGACGGCGCGAGCTCCGCACAGCGGCGCTGCTGCTCCTCGAGCGCGGCGACGGCGGTAAAGCATGGGGTCGGGGTTGGGAAACTGTTTTAACAGCTTGAGTAGATATCTCACCCATTTATTTCATGTCATCTAAATGGTTATAAAAAAAATAAAAAAATATGAATAAGATAGATCAATATGTACTGTATCAATCCACAAACATACAAGTTAAAATTCAACTTTTACAGATTGTAAAAAAATAACAAACAAAACTCAAATTACTATATGTATATTTATAATTAAATTTGTTATTTTTGTTACAACTTGTAGGAGTTGAATTTTAACTTACATGTATTGTGGAGTGATATATTATATATTGATCTATCTTGTCAATTTTTTTGAAAATTTTTCGTAACCATCTAGTTGACATGCAATAAACGGGTGGACGTCCACTCGAGCTATTAGAATCCATCTCCGGTCGGGGTTGGCCAAGTGAGGAGCGGGGGCGCAGAGGGGCACGACGGCGAACTCGTCCACTCGAGCTATTAGAATCCATCTCCGGTCAGGGTTAGCCAAGTGAGGAGCGGGGGTGCAGAGGGGCACGACGGCGAACTCGTCCACCGCCCGCCCATCGCCGCTCCGCTCGCCGGCCTCCCTCACCGAACAAGAGAAGAGAGAAAAAAAATGTGCAGATGACATGTGGGCCCCATGTACTTTTTTAATTTTTTTTCTGACTAGGATGCCACGTCAGTGAAACCATCCATATATACTACCATAGGATCTTGAGTGTAAGGTTTATATAAGTTTAGGGGTATATATTTCTGGTTTCGTGGTTAAGGGATCTTAAAAAATATCGCTGTTAAGTGGAAGGACCTCCGGTGAACTTATTCCGAAGAGTACCAACCACATCAAACTGTGTTGGGCCTCCACTTCCGGGGAGTCCGGCGGCCCATTTCCACCGTTGACGCCCGTGCAATGCAATACACCCATAGACCGCGCACACAAACGCTACTCCCATTACTTAGACACTGACATGTGGGCCCCACCCTACCCATCCCGCACCTACAGTCCATACACCGCGCCCATCCAGATTCTAGACTCACCACGCCGCGAGAAAACCGCAACGACTACGCGGCCTTCTCACACCCAAGCACCACACCCCTCTCCCTGCATCCCGGCCCCACATGCAGTCTCACACAGCCCCTCACCGTCACCAAAACCGCGGGGGACACGTAGCTGCGGCCACCACCACGCCACACACTCGAGAGACCCGCCTCGCCTCGCTCCACATCTCCCCTCAACCTTACTTCGTCGCTGACACGTGGGCCCGACGAGCCATGGACCCCACATGTCAGTGACACAGGCACGGTGGCACCGAAGGTACGAGAGGATCTCTCACAAATCCATCTCCTCCAACCTCGCCGCACCAGCCAAGGGCAGGAGGCTCTCCCCTCTCCCACCTCCCCGCGATCCCATCGCCGCCGCCGCCGCACGCCGCCGCTGCATCCGTCGCCGCCATGGCCTTCTTCGCGAGGGCGATCCGCCACTCCAGCCCGTACCTGCGCTGGCGCGCTCCTCCCCCGCCCGCGGTCGCCGCGTCGTGCCGCTGGATCTCGCCGACGGCGGCGGCGGGGTCGCCGGAGGCGGGCGCGGCGGTGGCGCCCGCGGACCCGGAGACGCTGCCCCCCAGGGAGCCCGTGGGAGGGGCGCGCGTGGAGCTCCCCAGCAACCCGGAGGACGCGCTCGAGGTGTTCGTGGACGGGCACGCCGTGCGGATCCCCAAGGGGTTCACGGTTCTCCAGGCCTGCGAGGTCGCCGGCGTCGACATCCCGCGGTTCTGCTACCACAGCCGCCTCTCCATCGCGGGCAACTGCCGCATGTGCCTCGTCGAGGTCGAGAAGTCGCCCAAGCCCGTCGCCTCCTGCGCCATGCCTGCGCTTCCAGGTGAGCAGTTTGATGCGGACACGGCGTCGCGCTTCGCGGCCGTTTCTCTTTCTGTTGAATTGGGGTTTGAAACGGACAATGTTGGTATGGTTTGCAAAAATGTTAATGCCGTAGTCTCTCGGATCCATCTTAGTGTAGATTAGCCTGTAGTCTATTGGCTAGTGATTGTTGGACTAATTGAATGATTAGTAGAGTGTGTGCGTCTATCTAGTAAGATTTGCAGGAGTTCTTAACGTTGGAGCGCCTTGTTGTAATAGGGATGAAGATTAAGACAAACACGCCAGTAGCAAAGAAAGCCAGGGAGGGTGTCATGGAGTTTCTGTTGATGAATCATCCGCTGGACTGCCCAATCTGTGATCAGGGTGGGGAGTGTGATCTCCAGGATCAGTCTATGGCATTTGGGGCTGACCGTGGTCGGTTCACTGAGATGAAGCGGTCCGTTGTGGACAAGAATTTGGGCCCATTGGTGAAGACAGTGATGACCCGTTGCATCCAATGTACAAGGTGATTTTTTCGTTGCTTTTCAGTAGATTTGTATGAGTATCCACTTAAAGTGGACTGTCGTTCAGTTTTGTTTATTGTCTCCCTGTAAGTACTATGTTCTTAAAGGAGAATAGATTTAGGAGCTGGCTGTACAAACTTTGATAAGTTCAAACTTTGAGGCCAAACATGTTTCATGCTGTGGTAGCTTATCATCCTATATCAAAGCAAAATATGGTTTGGCTGCTTCTTCAAGCACCCCTTGGCCAGCCAGTTTGTAATTTCGTATGTCTCGAAAAATGCAGGTGTGTCAGATTTGCTACTGAGGTTGCTGGTGTTCAAGACCTGGGCATGTTAGGTCGTGGCAGTGGTGAAGAAATTGGAACATATGTGGAGAAACTTATGACAAGTGAACTCTCTGGAAATGTTATTGATATCTGCCCAGTTGGAGCCCTTACATCCAAGCCATTTGCATTTAAAGCTAGGAACTGGGAGCTGAAGGGCACTGAAACTATTGATGTTACTGATGCAGTAGGTTCAAACATTAGAGTTGACAGCAGAGGTCCTGAAGTTATGCGTATCGTTCCACGTCTCAATGAGGTTCGCTTATTGTCCACTTCTGTTGTAAATTTGACTTATTCTAGGATTTTTGCTGGTAATGATATGCATTGGGATCATCGGATCATTGGTTGTGGTCATGTGTTCTAGGGAGTAGGAATAGTACCGATTGTATGCCTATGATTACATTTGCCTGTATTGCATGCATGAGGCAGTGTCATATTTCCTTTTTCTGTAAGCCCGCCTCACTCGGTAAATTTCTCTTTGCTAAGTTAGTAGAATATTTCTGTTTTTTCTTTGATTTGATTAGTCAAGCCACAGACAAATGAATGGATCTATTTTTTGTAATGCACCTTACTGTTTCTTGTCTCAATCCAGATTCTAGAGCTAAAAGAGATGGACATCTTGTAATGTTGCTCAATTTGATAAATTCATTTCCAATTTCAGCTGTGTACATTGTTACCCTAATGATAAATAGACGTGCTGTACACACTTCTACTCAGTAAACGTGTTTAAGGAATTACAGTGTGATCGTTTGGACATTACTTGGTCCTCATTCTAGGTTCTGGGCATTCAGCAGCGTGTCGATTAAACTTTTTCCCTCCGTCTGTTATGTCACATCTGCCTGAAATAAACACTTAGTAACCTTCCCGTTTTCGTGATACTTGCAGGATATCAATGAGGAATGGATATCTGACAAAACACGGTTTTGTTATGATGGTCTGAAGAGGCAAAGACTAAACGACCCCATGATCCGTGGTAGTGATGGCAGGTTTAAGGCAGTGACATGGCGGGATGCTCTCACAGTTGTTGCTGAGGTTTTGCAGCAAGTTAAACCAGAAGAAATCACTGGGGTTGCTGGTAAACTTTCTGACGCAGAGTCCCTGATGGCACTGAAAGATTTTGTTAACAAAATGGGTTCGGATAAGGTGCTTTGTGAAGGAAATGGTCCAAATCCTCCTGCGGATCTACGTTCTAACTACCTAATGAATACTAGCATTGCCGGGCTTGAGAAAGCTGATGTCTTCCTTTTGGTTGGTACACAGGTAAAATCTTGACTATACCTTACCTCTGGCCATTATTTACTGCCAATTTTTCTTGAATGCTTCACGTCTCCAATAAATGCTGTGTAATTGCATTTCCTCATTTTTAGCATTGTGGTGGCTTATCTCGCAATATGCAGTTTCATTTGACAACTTTTGGATATGCCCTCTACTAGAATGCATTTTTTTGGAGCCATGATTCCTGCAAGAAGTTTTCTACGGCTCAGCGGCAAGCATGCAACTTGCCCTTAACTGTGGGTTATTGCCATATTGACATGCTTTTGCAACAGCCATGCTTTATATGGTACTATGCTAATCACTATGGAATTGATGTTTCTTAAAAACTCATTTGCAACCTTCAAGCACATGGAAACACCTTGCTTACATTCCATTTTAAACAAGCTTGAAATGTATTGTCAGGTCAAAAAAATTGAGACATGCATGCAGCCATTCACATTTTTGGTGTTATATTTTTCTCTCTTATCCTGTTAACGGTGCCTTTACTGCACATATTTAATTATCTATTTCATGGAACAGCCAAGAGTCGAAGCTGCTATGGTTAATGCAAGAATCCGGAAGACTGTTAGAGCGACACAAGCTAAGGTTGCTTATATTGGACCTCCAGCTGAATTCAACTATGATCATGAGCATCTTGGCACAGGTCCACAAACCCTTGTTGAGATTGCAGAGGGTCGGCACCCCTTCTGTTCAACTTTGCAGTCTGCTAAGAATCCTGTCATCATTGCTGGGGCCGGGTTATTTGACCGGGAAGACCAAGATGCCCTTTTCTCAACAATAGAGACTGTAGCCAAAAAATTCAATGTGGTTAGACCAGACTGGAACGGGCTTAATGTTCTATTGCTCCATGCTGCACAAGCTGCAGCGCTTGATCTTGGCCTTGTTGCTAATCCTACAGAGAGCATCAAGTCTGCAAAGTTTCTGTATCTGATGGGAGCTGATGATGTAGACTTGGACAAGGTTCCGGATGATGCATTTGTTGTTTACCAGGGACACCATGGTGACAAGGCTGTGTACAGGGCCAATGTTATACTGCCATCATCAGCATTCAGCGAGAAAGAAGGCACCTATGAGAATACTGAGGGATGCACTCAGTGGACAATCCCAGCTGTTCCTACTGTTGGTGATGCTAGGGATGACTGGAAGATCCTCCGTGCTCTCTCTGAGGTGGCTGGAGCTCAGCTTCCTTATGATAGCCTCTCAGGTGTGAGGGACCGGATTAGCATGGTAGCACCAAACCTTGTGCATGTAGATGAGAGGGAGCCATGCACTATTTCCTCTGAAGTGAAGCCTCCGGTAAAGCAACAAGTGAGCTCTACTCCATTCAAAGCTGTTGTGGAGAACTTCTATATGACCGATGCAATCACAAGAGCTTCAAAGATAATGGGCCAATGCAGCGCAACCTTGTTGAAGAAGTGAAATCTACACCTTTCGGAAGCTAATCATCAGCAGAAAAGATTTTAGTTCCTTGTTTTTGCTCCAAATTTCCCCAGTTGTTGCATGCTTGGTTGGAAATTGGAGTATAATTTGGACTGCCCTTAGATTTGAAGAGCAGCAAAACTTGGTCTGTGAATTTTTCTGTATTGTGTATGAGAAGCAGAGCATACTCAATAAGCTTGTTGTCCTTCTGAATCATGCAACAGCCACAGGCAATAATTTTGTTCCTTTTTAGTTCTTGCTCTGTTTGTTGTGAAACCAGCTTTTCTGGAAGCAAGCAAAAGTGCAAAACTGCAAGACATTTTCTAGTGGAGTAAATTGTTAAAGTGGCGTTTCTGGCCTTATTGTGTAGGTGATTGGCCGTTGGTTTTCAACACTCCATTTTTTATGTTAAACTTGGTGGTGATCATACACGGTTCAGCAAATTTTGCATCTTTGATTTCTTGAATGCTGTTTGAACAAAGAAATTCATTAGAACAGTTCAGTGCCTGTAGGGTTTAGGGTATTGTAACCTTCTCGTCTTGCAGAACTTCATTAGGAATTTGCCATCGTTTATCGTAAGGGCAAGCAATGTTCCTCACCTGGCCAAACGTGACAACGTACTATACTACCGTTGCATCTAGAATTTGCTGGGAAGCTGAGAACCAACGCATTATATCACCTACAGTTCTAGAATGTGCTGTCGTCTAGAATCTACATGGCTTCAATAATATGTACTCCCTCTGTCCCATAATATAAGAAATTTTGACCTTTTACTTACACTGTTTAACCACTCATCTTATTTAAAAAAGTTATGCAAATATAAAAAACGAAAACGAAAGTTGTACACTGTTTGACCACTCATCTTATTTAAAAAAGTTATGCAAATATAAAAAACGAAAATGAAATTTGTACTTAAAGTACTTTAGATAATAAAGTAAACCACAAATAAAATAAATAATAGTTCTAAATTTTTTTAATAAGACGAATAGTCAAATAATGCAAATGAAAAGTTAAAAACCCTTATATTACGAGAGGGAGAGAGTATCACAGGCTCGGTGTATTTATAACACTGTACCATCATGTCTCCATGACGGCAAGTCGGCAATCAGTAGAAGGTGAGCGAGCTAGCGACCGATTTTGACAGGGTTTTCGGTCACTCGGTGTCTCGGACCGCGCCTTATCCACCAACGAGGTCAGTAGCTCACCCACACCGCGCACGCGCACGCGCAACCGCAGCATCAGCATATGGCGTCCCACGCCCACTGCGCCCCCGCCGCCAACCTCTCGCCGTCCCCGGGCCCGTGCCTCCCGCTGCGCCTGCGCCGTCGCGACCGCGAGCTCCCTCGCCCAGCTCGCGCCGCGCTCCAGCGCCGTCACGCCGTCGGCATTGTGCGGACGAATCGCCGCCGCGGCGCCGTCGCCTGCAGGAGGCGGCGGGTGCGGCACGAGGAGGAAGACGAGGAGGAGGACGAGGAGGAGTACGGGCACAACGAGGAGATGGCGCAGCTGGAGCGGTACAGCGAAGGCGCGCGCGACCAGGCACTCCTCGTCAAGGCCAGGGTCGACGACGGGGTGGAGGTCGTGCTCGTCTTCAAGGTAGGAAGCACTGCACTACCACTAGCATAGCTGTTTTCTCTATCTTAAAATAAACAAATCTAATAAAATATATGATATATCTTACAACTAAAAATAAATTTGGATAGTCATATTTCAACACTTTAATAGTTTAATTTTAAATAGTATAAATGTGCTGTATTTTATACTAGGTTTATTTATTTTAAAATACGAGAAGTACAATCATTCTTATTCTAAATTCAGTTTAGGATGTGTCATAGGTTTATTTATTTTGGAATGGAGAATACGATGATTCTCAGTCTGAATACAGGTTAGGATGTGTCATACTCCTATATTCTCTTATATTTGTTTATTTCAGAAGGAAGAAAGAACGTCCGGAAGGCGATTCCGTGACTGATTTTTTCTTTTTCGCACAGGGATTCTCGTCGAGGCTGAGCGGGAGAACAGCGGCGGATCCGGCGATGAGCGTGCTACCGGAGAGGGCGATCATACAGTCGGTGGACGTGGTGAGGGGCCCGTTTGATCCCAACAACATCGAGTACCTGGAGAAGGATCTTCCATGGGACGACTTCAAGAGCCGCCTCCATTAGCAAAAAATGTAGCTCTTCTCAAATCTCAAATGCATTCCCTCCCTTCTAAGATGGCAAGGGATTGCAAAAAAGCTAGCTCTACCAAGAATGCGAGGGATTGCAAAATAAAATGTGCTCTTCCAAGAAGGCGAGGGATTGCAAAATAAAATGTGCTCTTCCAAGAAGGCGAGGGATTGCAAAATAAAAGTAGCTCTTCCAAGAAGGCATCTAAAATATCCCATGGTATATCAGTCGAGGTGCTAAATCAAGAAAGAATATATATCTGCATTCATATCAGTGTGATCCTAGAGGACCAGCTCATCATCATCAACATCATACAAAAAGGCCAAGATGGCCAAGGAAATATACTTGTCTGACAAGGTAGAAAGGACACTCGCATGAAAGAAAAAAGAAAGAAAGAATAGTGTACGGATCTCCATGTGAATCCAGACGTAAATGGAATTAGAGCATTCTACGGCAATGATCTGTGTGTCGCAGATGTATGTCTATCTCTTCCAGCTGTGACTTTCGCTAACTGATCATTTCCATGCGACTGAGTCGATCTCGTTCCGGGCAGATTTGTACAGCTCTAGCCTCTTGACTAAGGAATCCCTCTTCTCCATCAAAGCGGGATCCTCATCCAACATCGCACTGAGTTGTTTCTTCTGCGTTATGGAAATAAAAAGCAAATGGGGGAAATGCTTAGTATGCTGTCCAAGTTAATATAAATGTGCAAATCAACGCGACGCAACGATAAAACAAGAAAAGTTCTTCATTTAGCCACAAATAGTGTACAGATATTTTGAAATGGATGCTTAATATTTTGAAGTAAAGTGCAATTTACTCGATATTAATTATGAGCCAACTTTCTAATCACAATCAAACACATTTTTTTTTTAGTTTTGAACTAAGGTAGTAAAACATACCTCCTTGCTTCCCACATGAGCATAGAAACGGTTAAGCAAGTTTCTTTTTGCCTCTTTCACTTGACAGTGCACCACAGCTTTTGGAATGGTGTTCCTCAATGTCTCACAAACCATGTTAATGTAAGATGATACATTTGACCCTGAATAAAACAATGATAATGTCATGAATATACTTTGTCGATTTAAAAAATTAGTTCGCATAATTGTTGTCATCGAAATTCACATATGGTCATATCTTAACATGTTTGCTAGTGTCAGCACTCAGCAGAACGTGAATGGCACTAGTACCCTATGTTACATCTCAGATTCTGCTTATTAAGTCAGTTTGTTAAGTACTTCATGTGACCTCTGTGTTGAGGTCTTACAACAGTTGACTCAATCAATTGTCATTAAAGAAACAAAATAGAATGTTGAATTATTACCGATTCTTCTTAAATGGTTGTCCTGATATCTGTCATTGGCTGGAGTGTTATTATTAGCCCCCTTATCTGGTTCTGTAGGGAGTTTTCTGAAAAATTCTACAGTTAGGTAGCTGGCCTCCATCTCAACAAGACGAATAACTGTCTTTCGGCCATCCTCACGAAATCTTTCCAGGCTTTCATTTGCTGCAGCAGCTATATCTGTCTGAAGTGTTGGGAAACGCTTCAACTCCTGTGGCATCCAAGATAACCAATGTAAACAGTCAAGGCAGGAGAGTCATTGAGTGATCAGTAATATCTACTGAAGTTCACTGAGAATTGAAAATCAACACGAACCTCGGTTGCTGCAATCGATCTACGAACAAGTTCCTTCAAGACCAAATGAACCTGGCAGATACGAGAACATAATCAACCAGATGTAGTGAACAAAACGGACGTAGTGCAATATGGCTTGACATATGAAAATGCCCCCAAAAGCACTGGAATCAAATGCCTTCCTTTGTTGAATAAACAAATGGTACATTCCAATTAAACCTATAGTATCCCTCTCTTTCCGCAATTGAGCACTTGATGAACTTAAGCGCTCTTATATTCACTACTTTGACAAGAAGCTCGTCATGGTTCTGCAATCTTCTCATATGATGTTTTAGTTGTTCAACACAGGGGGAATAATGTATATATTGGATAAGAAAAGGCTAGTTTATGTAAGTCTATATATCAGTCATTGGAACAGGATCCTACTTGCTTAATAATTAAATTAAAAGTGCCTAAAGAAGATCTATTGATGAGAAGTATACCGCATCAACTGAAGCTTCCGCTGGACCCCTGAAGTAGTGGAGTGAACTATCTATAAGCCTTCTGTACCCTTGCTCAGGGGCAATCAAGTGGGGTTGATAACCATCAGCCTCTGAAATGACTTTCCGAACATTTTGCAATGAAAGATGCTTATCAAATGGAAGCTTTTTCAGTGCTGCTGGTAATTGGTGGTCAAAGACACCATAAATACGATCTCCACCTGGCCGACTAAGAGAACAAAAAATAATTGAGTGTTATTAACATGCCTGTACATTCTTTGCCATTCATCTATGGGATACTGTTTATCAATATATATGGCATAAAAAGCAACAGCACTCAAGAAAAGGGCCTAATAAAATATCTTACCCGCCATCTAAGTGCTCTTTAAAAACTCGGTCAAACGCACGACACATGTCCAATATTGTGTACAGTTGTGCCTGTAGATTATGATAAGTTTATGAGACAGCATGATGTAGACATGGTTTGGGAATAGATAATGTGCTAGGGTGCCATTCAAATGAATGTTGCAGGTTGTGGCACAAACAACATGAACCTGAACACTTGCAGAAAGTTACAACAAGCAAAGTACGGTTTTTCTTACCCCAGCATCACCTCCAATTGGCCTACCAAGGCGATCCAACTCAGCTTCAATTTCATCAATTGTTTTGTTAATCATGGCTATAATACTTGGAATTTTTGCTCTGATCACAGCCTCTAAGTGCTGAATGTGTAAATAGAAGTGTATCAGCAGTCAGCCTTTTCAATCCAGTTATTTTTTGGGGAGAGGGAAAGTACACCACAATAGCAAAATGCCCTGACCTGAGACAGAAGCTTAGCAAGGTACTCTGCACCCATTTTATGTGCCAAGTGACCATAATCTGGGCTACTTTCAAAGTACTCCTTTTCTTTGCGTCTTGCTGCTAGCATGTCAACATTCCGGTTGATATCAGCTTGTGACCGGTTGACAATTCCCACCCAGGGGTGTTGCAAACGATACTGCCTCCCTTCAAGTACCTAGGATTACATGGCGTTGCAAATGAGTGCTATGTCCATAGCGTACAAGAGTTAAGAAAAAATGACAAGTCACATACATCGACAGCATTGGTACCCTTATCCATCAAATCAAGCTTTGTCAACACTCCAAAGGTTCTGTCACCTAAAAATATTATGAAATTAATTGACAACAGATAAGAATGGAACAAGACAGATCACTGCAATACTGCTGTATGGCAATAAAATAAAATATGCATAAAATTATTGTTATATGTGAGAAATATTTGAAACGCCACAGTGAAGAAAATATAAAATGTACCTGAAGGATCAACATCCCTAGCAAGCTTGATAGCATCTGATGTTGCTATATCTTGATTAGCTGGAGATATGGCCAGTATGATAGAATTTGGCTGAAGTTTCCAGAAAGAACAAATGCCACAACAAAAAATAACCAGTTTAATCAGAACATGACCAAGCAGAATTTGCAGCATATAGAATACATTAAGTTATATTAGCATGAGCATACAACAGGCCAGAAAATAAAATAATGATGTTTCTAGATTCGACTTGTAGTACCCACCCTGAAAAAAGAACTGTCACCACAAATAAACATTGGACAAGAACAATAGTAAAGCTTAGAATTGATATGGCAGGGTGGACAGTACTCATTAAGTGAATGTAGCACATGGAGCTCAAATAAACATGGCACTAATGGCATGCAACAGACTTCTTTTACCTTATCAACATAAGACCGAACCATGTTTTCAATATCTTGGACAATAGATTCTTGTTGCCCCTCTGTTAATAAAAAGTTTGTGTCACAGACAATCACATAAAAAGAGTATGAATAGAAAACTAGAAGCATCCAAGAAAACATACCTACAGCAACCTTCGTCAATCCAGGAAGATCAATAAGTGTCAGGTTTACAACTGCAAGAAAAAGGGTGCAAAATTTTATGACAAGGACTAGGATCTGCTGAGCATAAAATGTCTCTATATAACAGGTAATATGCTGCAGCACAAGCACAATGTAACTACTATCAAATTATCATAATTTGATTATTTGTTCCTCAGGGTTAAGAAATAGATTTCCCTTTCGCATTGTTTCTATAGTCAATATTTTGATGCATACAAAGCAGGGTTGATTATTAATATCAAACATGAAAGTTTGAAGTGCTAATATAAATCTGCAGAGATGCCTCATACAGTTTGGCGTGATTAGTCTGAAAGGACCACAATGGAGGGATTTAGACCAACATCAGAACTAAGAACAGGTGGAGAGCAGAGCAAATATACATTTTTTTCTAAAAGGAAACATATGCCAGTTCTCAAGTTTTGAAGAATTATAAGGGATAAATCCTGAAAGGGGTCCAAATGTAAAAGTAATGGTAGAAATTATCAGTACACATCTTCTTGAAATTTCATCCACCGCGTACAATTCTTAAAATTTACAGGCATTAGGGGGAGCTGAGAGCGAGTCAGCAAAGCAGGTTCTGTTTGAATGAAACATTCATAGTACACACCACATACCAAAAGTTCAAAACAAGCATCAAGACTTACCATGTGGAGAATATATACTCAAATGGATGGGAATATTTGATATAGCTTTCGTTTTTCCAGTAATGCGATCAGTTTCATCAGCAATCTCTTTCCTAACAGCAGCTGCAATTATACAAAGAATTTAAATATTTCAACTGAACATCTCTTGCAATACATACAACCAAAAGAGGGTTCAACTATAAAATAGCATTTGAAGTCTCACCAATAATGCATCAAGCTCAAGCATAGTAAACAACACAAGAAGAGGTTTAAACAAGAAGCAAGCATTAATTACAGTACATAGCTATGTTAGGACACTAGTAATGAACCGGGAAATAACTTTACTCAGATACTCACTAGTATCCTACAGTGATTGTGACTTGTGAGATCTACTCCTAAACGTCATTAATTCCTTAGTTCACACTGCATATAGCAATGTGTGGATGCTCATTGTATATGTTCTTGTTTTTAGGTTGATAGGCAAACTTCAGTGAAGTAAACTATAACCAGGGAAAGCGGTATCATCCTCCTTGCTGATCTCTCGTGGAAAAGTCTACTCGTTGGAATTAAGACAACTTTGAAGTTTTAACAACACTAACTCTAATAAATGAAATTGAATACACCAATCAACCTGCTGGACTGCAAAGCACAAATATGGCAATGATCCCTTACCAAAGTCAGTGAATCGCTTCCGCGGGGCATGGAGGAACTCGGCGTACTCCTGCCCACCCTCCGTCTTGTGCAGCTGCAGCACAAGAGGCCTCCTCGTCACGATTCCTAATCAAACCGAGAGAATGCGCATTAATCCCTCGCAACCCAAGCCGATCCAGACGAAATGGCGCGCGGAAAAAAGAAAAAAAACGAGCGATCCAGCGTCGGCATTACCGGATCCACGAGGCAGGAAGTCCCTCCCCACTATGCTCTCGAGCACCGACGACTTCCCGGAACTCTGGATGCATCGCAAACGCAAACCAAAGGGGGGTGAGCGCCATATCCAGATCTGGCCGCCATGGCCGTGGATCTGAGAGGTAGGTACGCAGGGTGGTGGCGAGCACGCGTACCTGGCCTCCGACGACGGCGACGGAGGGCAGCGCCTCCCAGAGGGAACCCCCCTCGCCGCCGCCCCCGTGGTCGCCGAGGACGGTGCACGCCCGCTGGATCCGGTTCACCAGCCCGATCAGGCTCCCCATCGTCGCCATCTCGGGCAATATCCCCCCAACCAACGGCTCTGCACGGCGTCGCTGTAGTCTCCGGCCCACCGGCGGCTCACCGGAGCACGGCGGCGGCGGCGGCGGCGGCGGCGGTGGGATCTACCGGAGAGTGGAGAAGCGGAGGCGAGAGAAATCGAAGAAAAAAAAAATTAGTACCAGCAGATTTTGAAAGCGAGGCCTATGTAAGCTTCGCGAGGAGGAGGCGGTGGTGGGGATGATGAACGCTGCGTGGACCGGGTGTTGGTGCACCGGGATGTGTGAGCCGGGTCACTGCAGGTGGGGCCAGGGTTGCAGAGGAGGACTGCAGGTGGGCCCCGGGGGAGTGGGGAGGGGTGGGAGTGGGGTGGTTTGGGTGGACCGGGTGCATGGGACGGAAGCCGTTGGATTCGATCTCGGATGGGAGCCGACGGGGGGAGTGGTGGTGGGACCATGATGTCTGGTGCGTGACGCGTGAGCCGCACCTTACCTGGGAGGCTGGAGCGTGCGCTCACGTTGGATGGGGAATCGACGGTCACGGTGAGATCGGCTAACGTTCGGAAACAGCCGAGAGGAGTGGCGAAAGAGAGGTACTACCTCCCTACAAAATATTGGAGCTTTCCTATATCTTTCTATTATTAGCTTCGTTCTAAAATATAATGATTTTTAAATTATTTAATTAAAACTAAGATTAAGAAAGAAAACTTTAGTATTATGAATACATTTGAATGGGTGATAATTAATAGAACAAATACTATTATGAATAGTGCAGGAAACTAATTTTATATCGTCATACCTTATATTATCACAATCTCAATTATAGTTACTTTTGGGTTATGTAGGTGGACAAGCATTTGTCCAAGTATAAAACCAAAAGTTCCTGAGGAACTAGAACTAAAGGCCCTTTTATTTGAAGGAAACCATAATTATTTTGGAGGATTTCAATTCTACAGAGAAATTTCTTATGACCTTTGAAACAAAAAATTGAATCATATCATATCCTTTAAAATTTCTATAGAATGAACAATCCTATCAGAATCTTACGTTTTGAATTTTCATTCCTATCAGAATATTGTGTTTTTCCTATCTCTCCGTTTTTCCATTCCTACAATTCAAAGAAGCCCTAAAGGAATACTCTAGATCAACTGTTTAGATGCCACATGGTAAGAGAGAAGCGTAAGCGCAACTCCAACAAACTATCTATCTTACTCTTCGGAGCAAAATTTGACAAACTTGGATTAAAAAAAATCCTCGAACAAACTTGCCAAGCCAAATGAGTGGCCAAAATTCTCACTTGGATGGCCAAATCTAACAAGTTGATAGCCTCATCGGTTGTCCATATTCCTTAGTAAGTCGTTTTGACTTACTAGGGAATAAAAATTAATTTAAAGGTAAATTTTTTATGCATTTGTTTGTAGCGACTTAAATCAATATAAAAAGAAATTACGTTGAAAATGTCTTTAAATCAACTTCAAAATCAAGTTCGAAAATTCAAATTTTGGCTTTTGCTTTGACTCATTAGGCCAACCGATGAGGCTATGATAATACTTACCAAACATGGGTCCCACCACCCCCCACCTTCTCTATTCCCTCCCCCATCCCTCTCAAGCATGACATATGGGTCCCACTGTCACAAACTCACAACGGAGGGTGTAGATGGAGAGGTTGAAGCACAAATGAAATAATATGGAGAGGAATTTTTTTTATCAACTTGCCAAATGTGGAGATGGAGAGTTTGATTTGGGTATGCTGTTGGAAATGCTCTTAGGTGAAGATCTCATGTTTATTTCCTAAGAATTCAAATAGAGCTCATCTCATATCATATGATTTTCTAAACAAACTTTAGGGACTTCAGATTCAAATCCTCCAAAATTATTTCCTTTGTTCTAGAGGAGCCATAAACTCGGAACAATGTGGTTCCAAAAGACTCGGATACGGTTAGAGGGGAGGAATGGGAAGGGTAATTAGGATCAAATTAGCCATAATTAGTGATATGCCATGCCATTCTATTGCTCAATGGAAGCATAGGCATTAGCTGGGGGAGCCATTGCCCATTGGTCAAAGAAAGCAAAGAGAAGAGCCAATCCAAGAGTAATATATCTGCATCCATTTTCCATTGTTAGATACAAACTCTAAAAAGGGGGAGATAAGTAAACCATTTCCATTATCTAATGGGAAGATAGGAACCACAGACATAACATGACCCAGAGTTACGTGAATACAAACTTATTATCATTATTCGGCAGATTCTTGGTGAAGTACAACAGAGAATCAGATCAATAAGCACAACACATACATTACATACTCAACACATCAACAAATGGCACACCCAAAATTCTGGAGTACATAAATAGATAAGGCGACGCCTTTATTCCAAAAGATGAAGCAAATGACCCTACTACCTGAATGGATTCACCTTGGTAAGCCTCACCAACTTATGGGAGCAAAGGAACTTTAACAGTCGGTCCGGTTTTGATTCGAGTCAGCGGCATTAGATCTTCGGATCGCGCAAGAGGAGCCGGTATATCTCATTGTTCAGCTCCGACATGTACTCGTACCCAAGATTGTCAGCACGGCTCTTGAATTCGTCGAACTCCTCTGGTGGCACTTGTATGCCAACCAAAACATTCGCTCCAGTTTCACCCTGCAGATGATAATTGGTTCATTTCATATGAACGTGTATGCTGGAGCTCACTAAGATGTCTAAGAGTTTTGCGAGTTTGGCAGCACTAACGCAACGAGTATGTTAAAGTCTCAACACAATTTAGATATGCATTTTTGTCAAGTGAAAATGGAAAGGGAATAGTGTATAGGATAGATGGCAATAAATGACGACTTTAGATGCATTTTTCATACAACACTACTATTACAGAAGGGAAACTGATGAATGATAAATCTGTCACATACCTGTGCACGGTAATGGAAAAGGCTGATATTCCAGCGGGGGCTGAATGCATCCAAAAATTTCATGAGTGCACCAGGCCTTTCTGGGAAAATAAACCGGTAAACAAGTTCATCTGTTACTTCAGACCTGCCACCAATCTGAAAATAGACGGAAAGGGAAAGCAAATTAAGATAGCGGCATATTTGAATATAAACAAATTAAAAGAACACCATCCCTTCAGATCAGCTGCAACAAAATTTAGCACTGAGGTTCACAAATTAACTTGGACATATGTGTTTTGGCAGGTATTTTTTTTAAAAAAATGTTAGCAATTTGAATCACGAGGCAAAATCAGAGGCACGGACATATGATTGACTGTTTGTTGCACCAAAAAGTTCTTATATACAATGTAGCAGTTGATAATTTCATCAATTCATCCTGCAGCCTTTTCAACTGAAATATTTCTATAAAACCTGGTAACATGTTTGCATGCGCAAATTCAGTAAAGAATTTATGGCACTTGCAATGCTATCACTGAGGATATTTAGGGACCTGGATGAAACTGTAGACACATTTAATGACTGTTGGAGTCATTTACTCTAAAAGTGATTAGATTTAGTTTCCCAAAAGAATGTGTGGCATTGTTACAAAATTGGCACAGAAATCCAACTTACAAAGTATCTTAGATGATCCTTTGCCAAATCATTGTCAGTAAGATCAACAGTTCTCAATTTTGAAGATTCCATGCGTTCCACCATTGCTTTAAGTTCATCGTCAGTGTAGATGCCAACACTGGGATATATAAAATCAAAGCAATAGTATAGTTAGCCAGGAGCCCAAAAATATAAAAAGAGCAAGGGACACCATATTATTTCCATAAATAAATGCCAACAGAAAATAGTCAAGAAATTATATGTTGGATTGTCAGCCCAAAGAACCTTGATGTTAATGCACAATGATATTAACATATTAGTGTCCATGTACCTGTAAAGGACAAGGGCATCTTTTGCATTGCAATCGTATCTGTATTTGAATTCAGTAATATTCATCCGGCCAACCTGCAGAGAGTTGGAAGAAAAGAAATGAAATTAGAAGTTGCAAACTTTTACATAATGGTAGAAATACCGCAAGGCATACCAGCTCCGCAAACTTTTTGAAGCTTCCCTGCTCCTCTGGCAAAAATGTGGCTAGAACTGCTTCTCGTTTTCGACCAACATCAGCCAGCTCAGTTACTAATCTGAGCCGATCAAAGTTCATATTTGCTCCACTAGTTATTGCAACTACATTTTCCCCTTTCAAGCCATAGTATTTGCAGTAAGCTTCAGCTCCTGCCAGGGCGAGGGCACCAGCAGGTTCAAGTATGCTTCTTTTCTCCTCAAACATATCCTGCAGCCATGACCAAAAAAAATTATAGGGCAGAACCACAGAAGCATGATAAGGGTAGATTGGAAGTCCAAGCATAGATTCCTAGCACCCTATAATGAATGCCAATACAATAGGATTATTCATTGGTTGAAAACCAATGCCCACAAGCAACTCGCAAAAAACTAGGCCAGTGCACAACATATATAAGAGATGTCCGCTACATAGGGTTTTGAACAAGTAATCTTTTTAAACTATGGTGCATTGTATTGACAGAATTTTGATGCAGGAAACTGGTGGAGATTTCTTTTTCTTTTATTGAAACCAGTACCTTGAATGGAGCAGTTGGGATTTAGGTTAGTTGAGAGAAACAGGTCAGTGTTCAGTTTTAACACCAATCTAAAATATTATGTAAAACAAGACACGAATAATTGTGAGTTCACACCTTTATTGAAGCACAGATAGCATCTCGACTGACGAGAACAATACCATCTACAAGTTCCCGGCACAAGCGAAACGTTTCCTCCCCTACAACTTTGACAGCCACACCATCAGCAAACCCACCAACTTGCTCCAGCATGACCCTTTGACCATGACACAAGGACAACGCCATTGCATTTGCATCTGATGGCTCCACTCCAATTATTTTCACCTGTACAAGAGCTGCTGTAAAATATACAGAACATTTCATCCCAACCTGACTAACCTGACAAGAGTGCACTAATGCAATGGTACACATATATTTAGTGTAACACTGAGAACAGCTACAATTAGGTCCCAAAAACAACTTAATACCCCAATTTGGGCTTTAACTATTGCCATGCTCCATGATGACATTTATAAAGAAGTTTGTTGCCTCTTGCATTAAAAAACGAACTTGGCCCCAAAGGGAAAGACCTCCCCAAGGTATTATAATTAAGAAGCACCTGAAACCGGACCGAGAAAGGTCATGAAAGCCAGTCCCTCCCTGTGGATAGGTCCTTAACCCGTGCTTTGAGGCTTAAAGAAAACTAGTCTAGAAAAATAGAAAACTAACCTCTGGGCGAACCCTTTTTACATAGGCAGCGATCCCAGCAATTAATCCACCTCCTCCCACAGGTACAAATATGGCATGAAGTGGGCCTTGCAACTGCCGAACAATTTCCATGCCAATCGTTCCTTGTCCACTTATAACATCAGGATGGTCAAAAGGAGGTATGAATGTGCGGCCTTCCTGCTCGCATCTTTGTTTTGCATATGATTGAGCTTCATCATATGAGTCCCCTTTGAGTACAACTGTTGCACCCAATCTCTCCACCGATCGCCACTGGAATTTAACACAATAGGTTTACTATGCAATGAGCAAAAAGAAAGATAAATCACATAGAAGGACAGGCTTAAAGTGATGAAATCTGCATATCAAGAACCTTGATTTCAGGCGTTGTCACAGGCATGACAATAACAGCATCGCAACCGAGTCTTTGAGCGGAAAGGGCTACTCCCTGGGCATGGTTTCCAGCAGAGGAGCAGATGACACCCCTCTCCAACTGTTCACGCGAGAGCTTTGCCATCATATTGTATGCTCCTCTCAATTTGAATGAGAATACCTACACAACAAATAACCAAAATTATATCTGGCCAGTAAAACTGCCAATTCTACTGTCAGAACTCAGAAGAGTGTGTAAAGATATAGAAAACTAATGCTAAAGTAGAAATTATGTGTACTTCTCAAATTTCAATCAACATGAAACTAGCATTCAACAACACTAAAAAACAGTAGACAATTACGCAAAACAATAACAATAACAATAACGAACAATACATGCACAGTGCATGTGTATAAAGAGATACATTAAAAATGAAATCGAGGATATCCCCTTGGTGCTATTGCTATGTCAATATTTTCTTATTATTTTGAATGAACAGGCAGGAGAACTGCCAATTATACTGATAAAGCAGGAGCAAATAAAATAAACAGACGACATAACACCAATACATCATGCTAGTCAACGACAATGATAATGACGGTAGAAAGTCCTTCAGGTATATCAGATTATGAACAAACTTTCACGTTCCTTGAAGGCTTGAACGGGGTAGCCCATCCATGAAACATAATAAGTTCAAAATTTTGATAAGACTCCAACAAAACCAAAGCGTCTAAACCTGAGGACTCTACATTCCTCAGTTTAATATTAGCGCAGATGAACAAAACATTGTATTTTCCATACAGGAACATCAAACAAGCACCCTACGAGTCAATACCCTGTCTAGCACTGAAAGTGCACTCATCTCAAAATTTCAGCAATCCATAGGATGTAACTATACAAAATCCCTTAAAAATTGACACGATAAGAACCCTGTAAATTAAATGTCCAACCAGGAATATTGGTTATAAGGCTGATGAGAAACATTTAAAAATTAAACCAATTTGAGGACAAAAATTCACAAAGAAGAACGAGCAAAAGCAAAACACCCTTAAACCTCTATTACCCCGAGAAAGTTTGACAGCAACGTGTCCAAGCGAAGGTGGACAATTAAAGAGAATATCCCGATACTTATCCAATAATCAAAGAATCCAGAGAATCCAAACATCCTATTCAAGTCCACTGAAAACAACACAACACACCGATTCCGAGGTAACCCCCCCCCCCCCAAACTTATCAAACGAATGTTCTATCTAATTACACGATTGTGATGATTGACAATGCCAAATCATTCCGAATAAGAGTAGCAGCTAGCTAAGCCAACAAGGAAGCCACCATGTTTTCTGAAAAGTAAGATTGTTTCGGCATACGATCGCCTAAACCCCTTGTAAAAAAAAGGCGCATCAGAAACACGAATTAGCCCAAATGGGCGGAACGGATAGGGGGATTACGGGCTGCAGGTCCTCGCGCTTGATCCACAAGTTGACGCCGAGGCGCTCGGAGAGCTTGGTGGCGAGCTGGAGCGGCGACTCGATGGCGACGTCGTACACCTTGGACGAGAGCACGCTGGTCAGGTACTCCATCGCGCCGAGCCCTCCCGCCGCGTCCCCTCCCACCGCCTCCGCCCCCGCCCCCGCCCCCGCCCCCTCCCCAATCCCCTCCTCCCCGCGCCCCCGCACGAGGTACCCGCTCTGCCGCTGCAGCGTCTCCGGCGCCACCCGCATCATCGGCACCGGCGGCGCCGCCGCCGCCATCGCCGCCTCCGGTGACGACGCCGTCGTCGCCGCCGCCGACGCGGCCGCCACGCGCGTTGTATGCCTGCGTCCGCGCGCGCGCGGCACGGCGGCGGTGAAGGTGGAGGTGGCCGCGGCCGCGGCGGTGGCGGCGGCCGCCATGGTGGTGGTGGTGGAGAGGGAGGCGGGCGGCGTGGTTGGGGTGGGGGAGCGCGTCACGAGTCACAGGGTGGGCAAGGGCAAGGCGTAGGATGGGAATGGAATGGATTATATGATGTGGCGCGGGCGAGCGGGCGGGGCGGGGCGGGACGGACGACTGGATCTTTTACGTTTTAGTCCTTTTTTTTCTGGAAAAAACTTATTTTACATATTGATCCTTTAAAAAATACTTCCTCTAGTTTTATTTTAATTGACGTTTTGGACAATGACATGGTCTACAGAATATACCTTTGACCTTATTTTCTATTATAATATATACAATAAATAAATGCATGTTTATTTATTATAGTGTTTTGAAAGATAAACCTATATATGGTTCTAGTTTCTTTAAACTAAAATTTTTTAAAGTTATTGATAGTCAAAGTTATAAAAGTTTGACCTCAATCTTATCCAAAACGTCAATTATTATAGAACCGGAGGGAGTATATACAAACAAGACCTTAGCTCCACACCAAAGTTATTGGCGCGCAGGTTAAACGAGTCAACCTAACGACATTGTTGCTGACAGGGTGGTGTATTTAGCTATTTGGCATCGACCACCCAATGATTCAGGTTCATGCCATATGTGTTCGATGCCAGCGGTTGTAGCTTTGGCATCGACACGTTTAGGCCTTGTTCGGTTTGAAGGAGATTAAGGAGGACCGGAGGAGATTGAGGGGGAATAATTCCACACAACAAGAGATATGGAATAGATCCCCTCCAATTCTCTCCTCATGAGGATTAACCGAACAAGACCTTAATGTTGGTACCAATGAATCTACCGTTGAGCTAGGATTTGTGGTGAGACAAGTTTATTTCAATTGTTTGAAAGAGAGGGTTAATATTTTAAGAGGTTTATTAGCTTTTTAGTGCCGACCACCTAGTGACTTAGGTTTGTGCCATATGTGCTCAACGCGACATCAAATGTACTTCCTCTGTCTAGTAAGACACGACATTTTAAGGTTCTCTCACCCAAATTAATATTTACCCTCATTAATTTGATTCAGCTCTGATGTGAATGCACTCTAGAAGGCCCCACAGAATAATAGAGATTGCAATTAAATAGTAAACAAACCACACCTTGACTGTCACGTGGGATTTGCATAAGCACATTGAGCCATGGCCATAAAAATTACACAGGAGAAAACAATCACTACCATAGTTTAAACATTTGAATTAGCCTATAGAGAATATGCTTTGGCGCCTAGGACTATAGGAGTGCCCGTCCATTTCTGAAAGTGTGGCCACTTCTTTGATTACGGCCAGGACGATATTTTTTCTGGGATATGCATTATCAACCCCAGCGTTAAGTTAGAAATTCATTGCTAGGATAAAATTTTCTAAGGACTATTTGCAAAATATTTTTTATAAAAGGGCTAAAATGTCATAAATCTAGGGCGGACGATTTGGAGTGGGGCCCGATGGCGGGAGATCGGGGGATTCCTGGTCCGCGCCTTTTTCTTTCCTTTTCTTGTGTGGCTTTTGTAGCGTCGTTTTCCTGCGCGCGCCGGAACCATGTTTAACACAAGCTTTTTTTTTTCTTTTTAATTTTGTTTAAGTTTAACCCAAGCAATTGAGGTAATGAATGATGACGTGTGTGGAAGAAGTCGGTCAGTACGGCCGTTTGTGCAGTACGCAGGAACTAGCAACACTTTAGTAGTACGTACGTACCTGTGGTTCGATACGGTATTTTTGCTTGAGTGAAGCGTCAAGTGATTAATTGGCCAAACTTAAACAGTTTAATTATCATATTGACTATCGGGGTTAGGAATAACACTATTTTCTAAGCTTAGATATATACGTTATCGTTATGTAATATTGTGGCATTATTATATTGTTTCCGTAGTTAGGCAACACTGTAGTAGACATACTTCCTTCGTTGCCAATATTAGAAAGTTTTATAATCTGAAACGGAGGAAGTAGTTTTTATTAGTACTTGGTGAGTATTCCCTATTTCAAAATGTATGACACCATTGACTTTTTGTATAATATTTTTTTATTCGTTTTATTTAAAAATTTAGTATAAATATGTAAAAATATAAGTTGAGATTATATTTTATTTAATGATAAATCAAGTCACAATAAAATAAATAATATTTATACAAATATTTTGAATAAGACGAATAATCAAACTTTATAAAAAGGTTAATGACACCATACATTTTGAAATGGAGGGAGTACTAAAACTGATGTTTACAACACGACAACATAATGTGTCTAAATATCTCTGAAACTGACCAACCGCAAATTATTGTAGTCCGCTCCGAAGTCTGAAGTAGAACTACTACAATTTTTTGCGCCGTTAACGCCCAGCTGCACAATAACACTGGGCAGTTTGCAGGGCCGAATCTTGTTCACGTGACAGTGCACGTTTGCACGATATTTTACATGTAGGCTCGATGGTTTGTTATACAGGTGCACGCGGAACATGAACAGGGTAGCGTGACGAATTAAGTCTAATCTAAGATTAGCATCTTGGTCGGTTTCGGTTGGCGTGTTTTGTCGTAATTAGCTTTTCAAGTCGTATGTGGACTGTGGAGTAAACTACCACTACCATCTCTCAAAAAGAGGTCGTATATAACCATTTATACTACGAAGAGAGAGCTGCTTTTGTAACAAGATCTCACATCCTCGAGCAGCTATTTGCTCGACACACGATGGAATGCACTTACGCCGAACGCACGCTGTTTTGAACGCGTCGCAAGGTCATATATAACCATGGCAAATGAGAATGCACAAGATGATAATTACAGTAGATTGCATGGCAAGCGTCCATGTTTATCATTTGTGAAAAAAAAAAGTTTAGTTGTGATGCAAGACGTAAAGATTCACGCACTCATTAAGACCATGGCACGTTGGGACGGACAAAACCTTGCCCGGGCACTCATTTAGAACACGTTTTTTTAGAAATAAACAAAAAAAAACGGTTCAATTCTCGCAAGAACAGAAAGCTTTTCAAAATTTCCAACGAAACAATCTACCTGGGCTCCATTTGGACGGACGCTGATGCCCGTGACTCCTACGCCGATTCACTGATGAAACGTGCGGTTGGCCCCAGCCTCTGGCATCCAATCAGCAGTACTCCTACCTTTGTTAACCGGAGAAGTCGGACACTGCTGCAACCTACAGCAAGGGACAACACTGGAGTTGGATTACAGTATAACGTCACCGCAAAAACATTTCCATGGTTTTAGACAAGTTTGGGTCAGAACTTAGGACATGGATACTCTGCAGTACTGCACCTACCGTAGCAGTGGCTGACAGGTGAGTCCAGTCCCATATGTCAGCGACAACTACTGCAGGTGCAGTAATATAGAGGATTCCCACTGTAGAACTTAAAAAACTGGGCAGACTCGATCTTCAAGCGAATTTTTCTACCGTCCACTTTGAAGTTTTGGCATCGATCCAGATAGATGATGCCACTTGTTTAGACAAGAATATAAAAAACAGCAGTGAAATAGATGTATAGAGTAGCTACTTCAGAAATATATGATCCACCCTCAAAATAAATAAATAAATATGTGATCCAGAGTATGGTGAGCACCTTGAGAGTAGCAGAATAGAAATGTTTAGAGAATAGTACACTTCAAGAGCACGTTCACATTGTGCTCGGTAATGTACAGGATAACAGGTCACAATCCCTTGCATCCCTCTGTGCCTATTCCAGTGCCAAAAATGCCAAACATGCGATAGCATTGGCAATATGTATGCTTGAGCTCTCCACTGGTCCACTTCGTATTAAGTTCACAACTAATAACTACTGTACAGCATGGAGGTCCCCCAAGATAAATGGTTACAAACTACACAAGAATTTCAATCCCAAAATCTATCTTTCTACCCACATACATATAGTTATCTAGGAGTATTTGAAAGTATACACAAAAGGTGTTTATGGTTAATTCCAGAACAACTCATCAATGTTCATCTCAACATGTTAAAGCAATAAATCCAAGGTTCACAGGTATATCTTACTGCACAGATAAAAAAAAAGAAGTATCTTTCTGTGTTCCTCAATTTATTGTACGTATGCTGGGAGAAATCCACTATCAATTTATCATGGGCGTATGCAGGGGGACCTATAAGATTCATCAAAGATTAATCCTAAATAAACTTGAACCAAGAGTTACACTAAAGCTCTAGCTACATAGTATGATGATTAATTTGCTAATCAACTGGGATGGCCAGTTTTCTTAAGCGCTAGCAAATTGCTCTGTTGATTTTTTTTTTGGGTTAAACCACTGTGTTTTCTTGAAAAAAAAATAGCATAATTTCCCATGCAACACAGATGTTAACAAGAATTAAACAGTACAAACGATACAAATTGCATTGATTCTTCCTAGCCATGGCAGCACAGGCAACACATTAGCTAGAAGTTACAAACAAACATCCTAACCCACAACTTCATGTCATCCAAATGGCCAAATCATGCTTTGGAACTGCCAAAAGTCAACTAAAATTAAGAGAAAGAAATAGCAATGTGAAATAAATCAAAGATAACAGATAATAGTGCAGACAGCTTAGCTTACACAGTTGCAGTTTCCCTTTGTTATGAAACCAGAGAGCTTTTTTTTTTTTTTGCATCCATTACACTGCCATATAAAATTTTTTCAATAGCTGGTATATCAGTATCTGCAAGCTTAGTAACTCAACCATTGGCCTAATCATTGTTAACAACTCAACAGCAACATGAACACCCTTCCAGAAGCTATCGGATCTAACAATCTTACAAGATAGCTTTCCTTTATCGTTCATACAAGAAACCAGAAGTCCACAACCATTTAGCTCATGAAATCCAAACAACTGTTAAATTTAAAATGTCCAGTGGGAGTATGAGCATAGACAGTTGGTGATTACCTTTGTCTTGAAGGTTATGTTAGTCACACTTTAGGTGTAGCCCGATATCTTCTAGCATGAGGTCACTGATGTGGGCTGTGTAATTATGCCAATATATTTGTTGTTGCTTTAACATCAACAATGCCCATGGTCTGGTTTGCTCTTCTTGTTTCAGTGGCCATTTGACAGCTTTTTTCTCACCTAATTTTTCAATACAATCATCAATTAGCTCCACAATCATTCTTATCAACTGAGGCATCAACAATCAAGACAACTGCATAAAGCAAATTTATTACCTCAGAAGTGGCCAACCATGCCCATAGCCTGTCAAAAAGCTCATAGAAAATCAGAACCTTTAAATTTCAACCATGGCCACCAATTGGTTCCAGCAGACTGTGAAACCTAAGCAATGTTACTATATTAAATGGAGCATCAGCTTCACAGAACAAATGTGCAATATATCAACAAGTACAATCTCTCTTCTCTAATTTTGCTTTTGTGGTCGGTGAACTGCATCATCTCTCTAGGACCAGCTCTTCTTGACTCTTCTGACTTGAAGTTTCGTTGATGTGATAATGAACGTGACCTGGTTGACGAGGCAAAGCTGCACTGGGAATAAAAGGACTAAAAACTTTAACACTCAGCAGACAAGAATTAAGATTATTTTGTCTAGAATCTATACAAGAGACTCGGATAGACCAGTATATTCTAGAGCAGAAGAGCTTAGAGGAAAGATTAGAGCATCAATTTCATAATTCTATAACTTAAATGACTAAATAAGAAATATTAGCTTCATGGTTACAAGAAAGATGCAAAATGTGCACCAAGAGGGGGTTCTCCTATTGTATATGTGGATACTTGGCTGGCTTTAGTGGGCCTAATTTCAAAATATCTAACCGCATGAAAAAAACAATGAATATCGATGATATATCATGCATGGCACATTGGCACAACACAATATATCATCAATAAAGATGATAAACAGCTACAATATTGTATATATCCATCTAGCGCTGGGCCCTTTAAGATGCTAAATAATGCTATAGCACATCGCATGTCACCACTATTTGCAAGTATGTATGCCAATTATCCATTCATGTAAAAAAGGAAGGGAACCAGGTCGAGCATCTAAAGGTAGAAAACTTAAAACTGGATAGGTCAGCACAATGAAAAACACTGATGACCGGTCCTAAGATGACAATGTTCATGCACATCTGGACATTTCCAAAAAAGAAATATCACTTCTAGAATTGTAGGTGTATGTGTATGTGTAACACCACAATTTGTATGAACGAAAACAGATCCCAGTTATCCGATATTTTAACCATTCTTCGAAGGAATTTTCACTTCTTCAGTAGATAAGC
Organism: Oryza meridionalis; assembly: GCA_000338895.3. Taxonomy (NCBI): domain Eukaryota; kingdom Viridiplantae; phylum Streptophyta; class Magnoliopsida; order Poales; family Poaceae; genus Oryza; species Oryza meridionalis. Next base: position 33,004,697 of record CM002526.2, on the reverse strand, counting down.
GTGATCAAGTAACTACAACTATCCCTATACATACATTACATTTCCATTCATCAGATGTTCATATGATAAGTTCTCAAAAGATAATGAATCAAAATTCTACCAAAATTTATTCTAAAATTTAAATAAAATACTGCAAAATGTACCTTGTGGAGTTTTAAATCCACTCCCTCAAATGTCATCTGGCCAAGCACCTTCTTACTAAGTGTTGTTTGGTATTTCATCACGTCATCTAGGCTGCTGCCTTTTCTTTTCAATCTCCTTATCAAGGAAAACCAATATTGTTTCCGTGGCATAGTTCGGAGCAATTCCTTCTGCAATCATCTTCCTCAAATACTTGTCAGCTTCCTTTAATCTACCAGCTTTTGCATTAATATTAATCAAGGTATTAAAAGTGACAACATCTGGTTTTATGCCCCTCCCAATTATCTGCTCAAGCAAAGAGTTTGCTTCGTCAACCTTCCCGGCCTTTCCCAATTGATTGATCAATGTGTTATACATGACGATGTCCATGTAAACACCTTTCTTTGACAGTTCACTAATAATCGAGCCAGCAACCTCTGCTTTTCCCATCTGACCAAGGCCTTGAATGATCAGATTGTATGTAGCTATATCATTGGGGCAGAGCTGTCCACCTCTCTCATGAAGAATTGCCCATACCTGTTTCAAATACCCTTTCTTGACAAATGATGTCATCAATGAATTGTATGTATAACTCGTTCCTTTCCTTCCCAGAGTTGTGAAGATCTCAAACAACTTGCAAGCTACACTCAACTTCCCTTTCGCTAAAAAAATTGACATATATGTATTAATCATATCAGCATCAAATGTCTTGGCTCCCATACCTTGCACCCTCTGCCCTCTGTCAATTGTGAATATAGCAGAATTATTCAAATGATCAGCATGTTTCGCAAGATGATCTAGGTGCGGTGACAAAGACCAATCATCCTTGGGCTCATCTTTTGGTGTTTCTTCATTTGCACCAGTGCATACCACGGGATTGACCAAACTCATCACATCATCAATATTGCCATCAAAGGGAAAAATTGATGTTCCATCTTTCTCTCTGTCCTGTGGTCCTTGCAAAGCAGACATCATATTTGATTTCCATCGAATAGCATCTGGCAACACAGAACTATCTCTAATGAACTTAACTATCTGCTCTTCCAAGTCCCAACGTCTACTCTTGTTAAACCCTATGAGCAATGATGTTACTGTGACCAAATCAACAGCAAACCCTCGCTCCTCCATTTCCTTCACTAACTCTACTGCCTCCGCAACTTGGTCCCCCTTCCCTTCCTTGCAAAACTCCCTCACCATAATACTATATGCAATCCCATCCAACAGTTGGCCTTTTCTCCTTAGATCATAAAACAGCCGGCAAGCTGCTTCTGCTCTCCCATTCTTGAATAGCCCATCAATCACAGTGTTGTGTGTGCTTGCTGAGCATTGAATACCATCCACCACCATTGTCTCAAAAAAACCGCATGCCTCATCCAGTTTCTTAGCTTTGAAAAGCCCATCCAGAAGCGAATTGTACACCACAACATCCCCCTTCACCCCATAGCTCCCTCGCATCTCCTGGAACAAACGCAAAGCATCATCCATCCTAAAACTCTTGCAGCACCCATCCACGATAGCCCGGTAGGTGAACACATCCGGTTCAATCCCAAATGACTTCATCTCATCATACACCACTAAAGCATCAGCGACCCTTGCACCAACCACAAGCGCACGGATGAGCGAATTGTATGTGCATATGTCTGGCACAAGAGGAGGAGAGGCGGTCTTCATAGCAGAAAAAAGCTTTAGCGACATATCCAGCCTCCTCCACTTGCCAAACGCATGGATGCAAATGTTGTAGAACCTTATGTTGGAAGGGAGGCCCCTCCTCGACATTTCGTCGAACACGTGACGGAAGTCATCGTAGAGGTTCTCTTTGGACAAGGCGAGGAGGAGGCGGTTGGTGGCTCGGACGGGGGGCCGGTGTGAGGCAATGGGGAGAAGCCTGCGAATGGCAGGGACGGCGGAGATGGGGTCAGGTGAGGTGATGAGGGAAGGGATCGCGGCGGCGGCTAGACGGGGCAGGAGATCAGGCGGCACAGCGTCGAGGAGGGCGAGCGCGGCGTCGACGCGGGAGGCGGAGAGGAGCGCGGAGAGGAGGGCGGGGAGGAGCTCCGAGGGGCACGACGAGGAGAGCGCGAACGGGAGGAGCGCGTCGAGGAGGGGAGGCGAGTGCGTGGCGAGCGCGCGGACGAGCACGGGGAAGGTCGCGGCGAGGAGCGGGCAGGACGGCGGCGTGGCGGCGAGGAAGAAGGAGAGCTTGGACGTCGGCGGGAGCGCCGGGTGGCGGAGCACGTGGAGCCGCACGGGGAGCGGCAGCGGCGCCGCGGGCAGGAGCTCCGGCGGGATGTGCGGCGTCGTGAGCAGGTGGTTCGCGAGCCGCGCCGCGAGCAGCGCGTCGGTCAGGCCCGACAGCGGCGCCCCGGCCCCGGCCGCCGCCGCCGACGCGAGGCCGCGGATCGGCGCGCGCCACATCACGCACGCGACCCGCGCGCGCCGCCGCTGCCGATGCCGGCGTCGTGGTGGCGCGGTGAAGCGACGATGCGCGGCCGCGGCCAAGGCGGGATGGGCTATGTTGTTGGGCCATTGCGCGGCTCGTTGGATGGGCCCGCGTATTGGGCTCTGATGGACGCGTGGTGCAGTTGGGCCGTGGTCCGTGGGCTTTGACTCGAGTCATGTGTGATCTGAAGAAATCTCGGGGGAATATCCTCGCGAAGATTCAGCGGCGCCACGCGTTGCTGCTTGGTGAGCAGCACACTCGCGCTTGGCTTCGTACTCCACTCGACGACTGATTGTCACTCGAAAGGTAAAACCAGAGGTTTTATGGCGGGTATCCCTGTAAACGCACGCACGTAATCTTATCCATCGCGTGTATATTTCTAAGTTTTTAAACGGTACGAATTTTAAAATATATTTCTATATATTTTTAAAAATCTACTTAAATTTAAATATTCAATTTATTCGTTTGTGTTCCAGGTAGGAGTACTGCATTTCCGTACCGACCGCCGACCAGACTGGGCACCGCTCTGTTTGCTAGTGGACGGCGCCATACCACTTGATTAGATAAGCTTTCTAGGTGAAACGGTAGAGGTGGAAGAGAAGCAAAGTTGGATTGATCGATCTGTGGAATCGCTTCTCAGCTCTCACACGTATGCACATAGTCACCAGCTCACCATATCTTCGGCTCAGAAGATGATCTACCTACCAACCTGACTACCAGTGATACTTGTCAGTTGTCACGCTATGTAATGCACTAGATTTCAAAATGAAAAAAGAAACAAAAGCTTGCATCATTACATTTCCAGCAACAAAGAAAGAACAAGCCAAAACCCCATGCACTGTCGGCCACTACAAAGGAGAGGGAAGAGAAAAACTTGGCATCTTCTTCTTCTTCCCGCTTGCTTAAGTGCAACCATCGCGGTTAAGTACAGTGCTCGACAAGGCACGTACTTACGTAGGCCATTGCACACACGTATGTTATCGTCGTCTTGTAAGCTTTGACTGTGTTTAGTTTCTGAAAAAAGTTAAAAGTTTGAAAAAAGTTAAAAGTTTATATGTGTAGAAAAATTTTGGATGTGATATAATATGATAGAAAGTTGGAAGTTTTGGGTAGTTAAGGGTGAACTAAACACGACCTTTATACAAGACACAATTCGCACGCATTGACCAACTTTCACTCTCCGATTTTCTTCGCTGTGAGGAAGATTTTTTTTAAAGCAACACGTATTGGCATAGTGTGATATTTTGTATTGATAGATCAGTAAAAAAAAAATTACAAAACTACTCCCTCCGTCCCAACAAAACTCGACCTAGTACTGGATGGGACGTTTTCTAGTACAACGAATATGGACATACTCCTGTCCAAATTCGCTGTACTATAAAACATCAAATCTAATACTAGATTGCTTTTTTGTTGGACAGAGGGAGTATGATCCTAGAAGCTATAATCAGAAAAAAAAACAACTACACGTCTATACCAAACATCTATAACTAGATCCTGCTACTGTATAAAAATAGGAACACGATATCTCGAAGAAAAAGGATCTTCTAAACAACACTTCCAGGAAGGATACAACACCAAGGGTGCCACTGCCCGCCCACCTCCATCAAGGGATAGGAGAGATCACTCAACAACGTCCCAGGGAAAAAGCGGTGACAACAAACGCTGAGACTAGACTTTCACCCGTAATCTTCCTACTCCTCCGTGTCGAGGTCGCCTGCTAAGCACAGAAGCCACCACCAACCGCACTCTTTCGACGCACAACCACCGTGTCAGCGCCTCACCATCGGCCGACCATCAAGTAGGAGCCCAACACTTGACGTGTTCTAAATCCACCCACACATATAGGTTGGAGAGGGAGAGGGTAAGAGAGAAGAATAGACCCCTCTCCCGTGCACGTGCAAGGCACCGCCATAAAAGGACTAGCGCCTGAATCGAGACCCATCGTAGGCCTACAACGTCTACCTCATGGCTCCACCGTTGTCACCGGCTCAATTAGACTATTCATGCGTCGCCGCAAGCCGCTTGTCTGCATCGCCGTCACCTAGACCTATTTCCTCCTACCGCTGCCGGAACTCCGGCTAGAGCGTTGTGCGCCGCACCAGTTCAATTGTTGTTTGGCTGCGGCTCCCGTCGCCTACGCCTCGATGCTGATCGATCGATCACCGGGCGGTATTAAGGTTGCGTCGCTGAAAAGCTTCTGGAATTTGGACTGTCTAGTCCATCTGGCGTGCACTTTGGACCGGCATTTTGCCCTTTCTCGATGTTTCCGTGATACGACTAATAATCCAACATGCTAATCTCTATCAGTACAAAGATTAACGCGTCACTAAAAAGACCAGCTCATTCAAGATGAGCATCCCGTTGTCTTATCAATCGATCAGTTCATCCTTTGCCGTGCATATCCGTCAGGTACTAGATCTTGTTCTCTCTTTCTTTCTCCTTTTCTTTCCATTATTCCATACAATTAAGTAGAGAAAATTGTCTCAACGTCCAAAAGCTTAAACTAACCACGAATACGGACAGCAAGGAGTAGTAGTAGTAAGGATGTGTTTAGTTCACACTAAAATTGAAAGTTTGGTTAAAATTAGAACAATGTAATGGAAAAGTTAAAAGTTTATGTGTATAGGAAAGTTTTGATGTGATGAAAAAGTTAAAAGTTTGAAGAAAAATGTTAGAACTAACATCGGCATAACATTCAAGTCCCATTTTTGATCAGGTGGTTGCCGAAAAGCGAACTGAATTTGGCACAAAAGTACTCCTCCTATGTACGCCACTGACTCATCGTGACTGAGGACAAGACAAACCATACGCGCATCATCCCCCAAATCCCGAGATTTTCACAGCGAAAGTCAGCACATCAAAGAGGCACGCAGCCCACACGCACACCACACCAACCTTCCCGGAGCCTCCCCTTCAATGCCTCGCATCTGCCTATATAGGCAGGAGCAAAGCTACTGGGTGACACACAAACCATTGATAGCCTGTGCGTCTCCAAGAAGAGGCTTGCCGCTGCCGCCATTGGAGCCCTCTCGAGCTCTGCATTTCTTCAGTAGGCGGAGGAGGAGGAGTCGCCATGTCGTCGTCTCTGCTCACTGACCTCGTCAACCTCGACCTGTCGGATAGCACCGACAAGATCATCGCCGAGTACATATGGTGAGTGAGCTTCCTACTTGTTTCTGTCTTCTTCTTCATGGCTGCTGCACTGCATAGCATATATCTGATGGTTCTTGGAGGTGAGAGAGACCTTGTGTTGTTACTTGTTAAGTGTTAAGCTTTGGGTTTTCTTCGGTTCTTCCTTCGTTCCTTCCTTCCTCTGGGTTAGGTGGCAGGTTGGTTCTTGTTGCATGTTAGTTACTGCTGTTTTTATGTGCCGATGTTTATTGGTGAAAAAAAAACTGCCCTTTTTTTGGTGATTGCCTTTCAGGTATTTCATTCACGCCCTTTGATTTTTAGGCGTGTTTATTTGTGCGCAAGTTGTTTAAAGATCATGAACTGCATGTTTCTACAGGTTCTTGATTTGATTATAGGATTCATCTAGTTCTGCATCATCACTTCCTTTTCATGGTTGCTCTCCTAGTCTCCTTATCCCAGAATGCCGGATCTTTACTTAGTATTTTACATTCAAAAGAGGTTAATCAGATAAGCATGTTGTTTATACTTACCAATCTGCTCCTAATCACACCATGTGTTCCTATAATTCAGGGTTGGTGGTACTGGGATGGATGTGAGGAGCAAAGCCAGAGTACAAACACTCTCTTTACACCCTGATATATATATATATATATATATATATATATATATATATATATAGCCTTTAATCCTTCTCTTCATATCTGAATCTTGGAGCGATGACTCTGTAATTACCTGAAAATTGTTGTGACTTGTGATTACTGCCTCTGATCAGACGTTGTCTGGACCTGTTGATGACCCAAGCAAGCTTCCAAAGTGGAACTTTGATGGCTCCAGCACCGGCCAGGCTACCGGTGACGACAGTGAAGTCATCCTCTAGTATGCTTCTTGTTTGTACTCTTTGATTTGATTACACCTTGGTGTGTGTGCTTTACACTGATGTACCTTTCACATTTTTGTGGCAAGCCCTCAAGCCATCTTCAGAGACCCCTTCAGGAAGGGGAAGAACATCTTGGTAGAAGAATTTGTTTCCCCCTCTTTTCTGATTCATAGTTACAAAGCTTCTGGCATGAATTTTTGTTCATGATTCCTTTTTAACCATGCTGTAAATGTAGGTCATGTGTGACTGTTATGCGCCGAACGGCGAGCCGATTCCGACGAATAACCGGTACAATGCAGCAAGGATATTCAGTCATCCTGATGTCAAGGCTGAAGAGCCATGGTCAGTATATATCTTTGTTATTCAGAGATGTAATCCTGATGTCAAATGGAACTTATGTTGGTTGCCAAATCAAAAATCAGGTATGGGATTGAGCAGGAGTACACCCTTCTTCAGAAGCACATCAACTGGCCTCTTGGCTGGCCACTAGGTGGCTACCCAGGCCCTCAGGTAATTCTGAACTTTTTATACACTTTCAGTACTGCATCTCAATCACAACAAAGTTGTTCTCTTGTTTTTTTTTTCAAACTATAGAAATTTATCAGTTATTATTATATTTTTTATGTTAAAATACCAGTTATTACATAAATCATTAATAAGGAAAAGAAGAATTACACTTACATGCTGAGTTTTATTCATTTCACTTCTTGCTGATAACCTGACCAGCAATGTTTGCTAGTCAATTTTTTTAAAACATAATTGAAATGGTTTACATCTTCGGTACTGAATCTTGAACAACGAAAATGGTGTGATAGGGTCCGTACTACTGCGCGGCAGGAGCCGATAAATCGTACGGGCGCGACATCGTTGATGCCCACTACAAGGCCTGCCTGTTTGCCGGCATCAACATCAGCGGGATCAACGCAGAAGTCATGCCGGGGCAGGTAGAACACACTTCTGAATTCTGCACACCTCGCGTTTCGGTGCTATTTTTTTTCCCGACACTTTGTCCATGAAAGTGTCCATGAGCTGATCATGCGTTTGATGTGCGATTTTGTGTTTGTGAGCAGTGGGAGTTCCAGATTGGCCCTGTCGTTGGCGTCTCCGCAGGGGATCACGTCTGGGTGGCACGCTACATTCTTGAGGTAGATCTGTACTCCCTCCGTTCCTAAAAAAAACAACCAGTGCTAGATATAACGCATCCTAATATCTAGACATACATATGTCCAGATTCATCGTACTAGAATATGTCATATCCGGTCCTAGATTCATTTTTTATGGGACGGAGGGAGTACTATCTTTTTTGTTGTCTGGAACACATGAATTTCACAGGAAAATTTTGGTTCCATTAATCATTTTTTTTACAATTTTTGTTAACCTTTGAAATCCTGTAAAATTCTTGCACTATAAAAAATCTCTTGTTTTATTTTAGAGCAATTTTACAGTTCTTGAGTAGTTATCATGAGGTAAAAAAATTAGTGTAAAATTTGGTGCCTCCATATCAAATTTATAATAGAGAAAGTGATATCTCATTGTACCCTTGTTCTTTTTTTTTTGGCTGATAAGACATGCTCTTCTTTGGCTTACAGAGGATCACTGAGATGGCTGGCGTCATCGTCTCCTTCGACCCCAAGCCCATTCCGGTGAACACACACATTTCACCAAACATTTTCAATCTGATCTACTCATTGATTCTCACTGCATATAAACATGTCATCTCTGAATCTGTATGAACATACGCTGCAGGGAGACTGGAATGGCGCCGGTGCTCACACCAACTACAGGTAAGCAAGAAATCATCTTCAAATCCTGCAAAATAAGAGAAAAAATCACCTGCATTTCTGCAAAATCCCGTGCTGCAATGTGAGTATGTGACCTGCGGTTGCAGCACCAAGTCGATGAGGAGCAATGGCGGCTACGAGGTGATCAAGAAGGCGATCAAGAAGCTCGGCATGCGCCACCGCGAGCACATCGCCGCCTACGGCGACGGCAACGAGCGCCGCCTCACCGGCCGCCACGAGACCGCCGACATTAACAACTTCCTCTGGGTAGGACAAGATCGCTTGTCACACTCATCTCTAAGTGAAAATTTTTACAGTCTTAATAGACCCAAAAAAAATTTAGTACACATTATGGCGCCTTGTTAGATTAGGAAGTGAATTGTCCACCTTTACTTATCAGTTTAAGCTTTTGGGTTGAACTGGTCAGAACATGCAACTCAATATAATATCTCGAGTTCAAATCATGGCTAGCGCATAATTAAATAAAAATTGTAGCCCATTTCTATTCCACACTAGAGGTTTGAGGGTTCTTGCGTGAGGGGGGGAGTTGGAATATAAAGTGAATTGTCCGTCTTTTCTCATCAGGTTAAGCTTTTGGGTTAAACTGATCGATTCATGCAAATCAATACACCTCTCAATATCTGCTTAAAAACTGTAAAATATTATACTTTCCTGTATCTCCTCAAAGACCGGTAAAATAACTGTCTCTAGTACTCTGCTTCTGCTCCTCCTTTGCTTAACTCCGGCGACGTTTTTCTTGCTTCGTTTCAGGGCGTCGCGAACCGCGGCGCGTCGGTGCGTGTCGGCCGGGACACCGAGAAGGACGGCAAAGGTGAAGAGGCCGCGGCGCCATTGACGGGAGAAATTTCTGCTGCTTTTTTTGATGTTCGCGTGTTGATTTTCGGTTGGTCTGTTTGTTTCGTCAGGTTACTTCGAGGACAGGAGGCCGGCGTCCAACATGGACCCGTACCTGGTGACCGCCATGATCGCCGAGACCACCATCCTCTGGGAGCCCAGCCACGGCCAATCCAACGGCAAGTGAGGAGGAGTCGCCTCGCCCGGGTTGATGAACAGCTTTCTCGCGTGCTGGGTTTCATGGAAATCTGTGTGTGTGTTCTCTGACGCTGGTGCTGTTAGAAACTTCCAATAATTCAGAAATAACTGCGATGTGCTCTCAAATTTCTCATGAGACCATCACCTGCAGCATCTCATGAAATAGGTCTATTTGCAATGACAATACCAATGGCAACGCAAAATTTTATGGTCATGTGGTACCTCCAGATACCATCTACTCTCCTCAATAATGACAATAAAATTGTTTCTCTGGGTTAATCAAACATCGAAAAATGATAATGAGAGAGTACAGATTAGAAGGTGTGAGCGCATACCTCAGGATCTAGAGTTCTAACTCTGATTGGATCTGTGGTAGAGCGGACTTATTGTGATTAGGGTAACCCTACTCAGGGGCGGAGCTGCAGTACTATCATCGGGGTCATCTGACCCCGATGGCATTCGATCAATCAAGTGAATTATTCAGTATTTTATAGCTAATGACCCCAGCAGCAAAAGCTTAATGACCCCGACCAGCCGGCTAAATTGCTGGAGCTCATGAAAGCTGAAAGAATACAACTTCTTTCTTTGGAAGCACAATTTGTTAGCCGTGTTATGCTATTGTCAATCCACTACTAATGCTGCAATTAGACATATTTGATCTATTAACCAACTATTTATTTTAGCTATGTGCTGTGTATATCAATGCATTAGGCCTATAGTTTTGCTAATTAACTACTAGATGTTAGTTGTGTTTTGTAAGCTACTCACTCCGTCTCAAAACATGTTACTTCTAAGATTTAAATCGGGGTAGTTAAAGATGAGGGCTATCTGCTCTCACCAGAGCGTTTCACGCGACTTCGTCATGGCGTGTTCATTCCTTCGTCTATCCATGTCGTCTTTTTACCGATTTCGGGATGTCGCGTTCGTTCCTGCGCCTATCCACGTCGCTCCGGCTGTATATCACGGGGTTTACCTGTCTCGGTGGGGCGCGGGAGAGGGCACGCGCTTTTTTTGGGCTGCAACGCGACGCGGTTTTACCCACGTCGCTGACGGGTTGGTCTCCTGCGTCTCAGATACCGGGGTAGAGCAGACAGCCTGTGAAGAACGGCCATTATGTCGCCCGGTTATCCGCTGTCAAAAGGTACTGCTTGTGTCCTTCAATGGACTTGGTCCATGGTCCACCCATTGGGATGCAGAGAGCGTATATGTAGGTTGTTTCTGGGCTTGGTCCATGGTGTTGTCGGTCTGGTCAAGGGACTGCTGCTTTGTTTGGATGGGCTTGGTCCATGGTCCATATATGGGGAATCAAGGAAGGAACATATACGCTGCCTATGGGCTTGGTCCATAGTGCTGCTTGGTCCATTGGTTGATCTGACCGAGGGGCTTTCTGTTCATCAATGCCTCCTTCCTATTGACATGTGGGCCTCCACATTTACATGGTCCCATAAACCAGTCGGTATATGCCTTTGTTTGTTAGGTGGATTTACCCTGTGCGTCCTACACGCCCAATAGGAGATCGACAGTGTACTCCCCGTGACGTCCTCGACCCATCAATGCCGCCGAACGCCCGTCTGCCCTTTTTACCTTTGCTCCCATTTTCCCCTTTCCTCGGTTCTTCTTTTCTCTGTCCACGAACTCCTGCTCCGATGGCGATGGCTAGGTGATTCCTCTCGCTCGCGGTGGTGTTCTTCTTCTCTATTGTTCTTTCTTTAGAAGTGGCGGCGGGTCTCACATTCTGTATTTTGTTACAGCGAATCTTTCTGAGGATAGGTTGTCGTCGCCGTGTAGGGATCGAGTTCAACGTCGCGTGCGGATCGGCTGCTGTGGAAGAGGTTGGTCCCTGTTTGTTTGTTTGTTCTTTTCATCGGTGAGGTCTCATCTAGGGTTTAACTTTCTTGCCAGGTACAGGAGGCCGCCGTGCGTGGGTCTGCTGCTCTCTCTTCATCCGTGCTCCTTGGTTCTTGAAGGCTGCGTGGTTTGTTTCGGTGTGGGTCTCCACTACCACCAAGGTAGACTCCTTCTTCTTACGTCAGACAGATTGTTGTGTGCTGTTCTTTGTGCTTTAATTGCCACCTTTATTGCGTTCGGTTTGGTTCGCGGGGGACCGTTGCTGTGTGGTCAATGTTCTCTGTGTCAGGCTTTCTTCTTCCTTCTCTCTTTCTTAAAGATGATTCTTGGGCGTGAGCTGTGAGGTCTTTGTAGGTTAGTTCCAAAATACATATGCAGACGTAGTGCCACACTGGTGTGGTTGGGTCCACACGTCAGTGTAGGTACTTCATAGTGGCTCTCTTCTTGCTATCTTTCTAAAATATATATATATATATATATATATATATATATATATATATATATATATATATATATATATATCTCTTACCTACTCTCGGCTCCTCTCTCCTCTGCATTTTTACCCCTCTTGGCCCCCTATTTGAAAACTCTCTCTGCGATTCGCAGTGCTCTCAGTGGGATGGTCGCGGTTGGCGTTTCCTACGTTTCTTTGTTGAACGCTGCTGCTTCCCATTGCCGTCTACCTTGGGTGTCATACCTTTGGGAGGTAGATGGTGATGGAGTACTGCTAGCGGGCGTTGAACTCTGTCTCCCAGACGAACAGTTAGCCTGTGGTACAGTGAGCAGGTTCTTTTGGGTGGCTGCAGTGCATCCGTCGACTGTTTCCCATGAAATGGTTGCTCAGCAGGCTGTTAGGTTTCTCCAAGTCAAGTATGGTTTTGCTGTGCATGATTATAATTTCCAGATGTTGCTTTCATATAGAAAGATAGCCGCATCTGCAGTTGACGTAGCTATAACAGCGGCTGCACACGTTGCTAGGCTGCAGGCGTGCTATGGTCCTACGGATCCGCCTTGTGAGAATGTGCTAAAGTAGTGCAGCTCTCTTTGGTTCACCTTTGTTAAAGAAGACCATTTTTTCTGTAGTGCCCATAGGTCATAGGATCGTTTGTTAGTACCGCGTTCTTCATGGTGGTTGTCCTATTTTCGTAATTTGGTGTTCCGTCTGTTTATGATCCTATATGTAACATATCAGCTTGAACTATTAATTTGGTTTCGTTTATATTGTGTTCGCTATGTTGCAGCTGCTTAATGTTTTCGTGCTTTTTACCCCTGATCTGACCTATGTTGCTCACTGTGGATGTTTGATTTTGTTCTGTCTATGACGCCATGTGCAGAGTGGCTCCCTGTATGTGTCCCTGGTTTTTTGGAAATGTCTGGTCAACCTAAATCGCGTGTTGAGCGAGCGCGAGAGAGTCGATTACGCCGTCATGCTTCATTAGGCTAGGGTGTGTTCTTTGTATCACACATTTCTGCATACCGGTTTCATTGTCCAGCTCAGCTAATTAAGAGAATAAACTGGCTTCCTTAGGTTTTTTGCAAGGTCCAATATTTGGCTCGGTAGGTTCTGTTCCTTTGCGTCTCAACTCAGATGCTGTACACACTGGACCGAGTACACATGCAGGAGTTGTGCCAGGGAGCGTTCGACCAGTTCCTTCCCAACAAGACAGATTGCATCCTTCTAATGCCGGTACACAGCTGCCAAATGCAGGCAGCCCTATGAGTGAAAACCCAATAGGCGATGCTAACAGTAAGCATATTACTAATGACGCTTATAAGCTACCTTGGATTCTTCATATGAGAACAAGGACGAACCACTTTTCCCGATGCCCTTCTTAGTATAGTTTGTTTCGCTTAGGGAGGAGAACATTATTAGATATATCACGGAATGCTGCTGCGAACAATAGGGAACGACGGCGTATGAAGAGATCTGGTCGCCAAGCAAGCTATTCTCTGATGAATGTTCACGATGGTATTTTCGGAACCAAAAAATACAAAGAAAACATTTATTATGTTGTACTTATAGCATAATTATGTTTACTGCATAGGCCCTGTTCCTTTGTGCCTGAGTTCAGATGCTATACACACTGGTCCGAATAGTATACGTGCAGAAGTTGTGCCAGAGAGCATTTCACCAGGTCCTTCCCAACAGGCCAAGCCACATCCTTCTGATGCCAGTACACAGGTGCCCATGGCAGTCACCCCTAGCGGCCAAAATACAATAGGTGATGTTAAAAGTAAGCATATCACTAATGACACTTTAAAGCTGCATTGATTTCTTCATATGGGAACAAGGACGAACCATTCTTTCGATTTTTATTCTCAGTATAATTTGTTTCGCTTAGGGAAGAGGACATTATTAGATATACCACGAAGTGCTGCTGCGAACAATAGGGAACGACGGCGTATGAAGAGATCTGGTCACCAAGCAAGTTATTCTCTGATGAACGTTTTTGATGGTATTTTCAGAACTAAAAAAATAGAAAGAAGGCATTTATTTTGTTCTACTTTAGCCTCGTTCCTATTTATTGTATAGGCCCAAAACCTACTGTTGAGGACATCTTACCTTTGCCTAAGGATTATATTGCATCCTTACAAGGTTTGTTATTTGTTCATCCTTTAGCAAGCCTTCCTTATATATATAGCATTGTATCCTGAACGATCATAGTATGGTGGCCCAGCCCATGAATGCCCATATTGTGGGGCTGTTTTTTGGTACCAAGAGAGGGTCAAGAAATGGACTGTATTGTCGCAGAGAAAAATCATTTATAACCTCTGCTGTAGAAGTGGTAAGATTAGCCTTCCAGAACTGAAAAAACCACCTGAATTCCTAGCTAAGCTATTAAAGTTTGATGGTGATGCACGAGCAAAGCGATTTATAAGGCAAATCCGATTATACAACTCTATGTTCGTTTTTACTTCGCTTGGAGCTAATGTTGATAAGACGATAAATAATGGGTCTGCACCTTGTGTGTTTAAAATCAATGGGGTCGTACACCACCGTATTGGCAGCCTCTTACCTCGATAAGGTAGCCCACCTAAATTTGCTCAACTATACATATATGACCCTGAAAATGAAACATCAAATAGAATGAACATATTTGAGAGAGATTCTAATGTCGCGGATGATCCAGACCCAAGAATTGTTGATGAGCTGACTTCTATGCTTGACAACCATAATGATTTGGTCAAAGCATTTCGCTTTGCTAGAGATCGGCTAAAAGAACATGATGATCAGAAAATTTCGCTTAGATTGCATGGGTGTGATACAAGGGATGAAATTCAATATAATCTTCCAACGAGTGGTGAGATCGCAGGAATTGTTGTAGGTGACTACTCAAGCGGCGAGTATATGTACGATGTAATGGTACAGTCTTCAGACGCTAGGCTACGACGTGTCTCAGCTCTACATCCATGCTATATGGCTCTTCAGTACCCGTTACTGTCCCTATATGGGGAGGCCGGATTCTACTTAGGTATAATGTACATTGACTTCTGTAACACCCTGAAAATTCGACCAATAAAAACAAAACCCTAAAAATAAGGATTTTCAAAAACTTTTTCAATAAATTGTATCATGTCGATTTTATTCGCCTATTTCATTGGATTTTGATTTCGGAGTTTGTTGATCGCGAATAAAGAATAATTAATTAGGAATAAACCCTAAAAATAAAACTGGCAAAATAAATAATTTAAATAAAGATTAGGTGAGGTTGGTAATAGATAAAAATATTATCGCGACCATATTAGTATCAATTAAATTCAAGTGCGATGGAACAAGAATTAACTCTAATTAAATTCAAGAAAATTATATATATAAACAAAATATGGGTAAAATTAATCATGAGTAAATCCATTGGTTGAAATAACATAAATATTGTGTGAACTTCATTTGTGTAAAAAAATTGGGAATTAAGAATAAGATTAATATAGAGAATAGGTTAAATAAGGAATAAATAAGAACTAGCACTGTTCATTACGGCATAGGTGTTCGATGTGGTCCCCTAGCCCTTTCCCCTCCTCTCCCACCACGGCGCCCTAGCCGGCCTTGCGCCCCGCACCGCCGCCGCCCGTCGCGTCGCCGTCCGACGCCGTCACCGTCGCCATCGCTGCCGCACCGCCCTAGCCGGCCTTGCGCTCCGCGCCGCACGCCGTCCCGTTGCCCCGCGTCGCGCCCCGTGCCGCGCTGCCTCGCGCCCCGAGCCGCCCCGCGCCGTCGCCATCGCCGCCTGCCGCCGCGCGCCGTCACCATCGCCGCTGCTGCGCCGTGCGCCGTCGCGTCGCCTCGCGCCCCGCGCCCCGCGCCCCTGCCCCGCTGCGTGCCCGTCCCATCGCCGCCGTCGCCGTCGCCGTCGCCGTCGTGTCGCCGCGTCTCACGCCCCGAGCCGCCGTCGCCATCCATCGCCGTCGACGCCTCGCGCCACGCGCCCACCGCCTCGCGCCCCACGCGCCGCGCGCCGTCGCATCGCCATGGAGCCGGCCGCCCCTCCCCCGCGCCCTATAAACCCCCCCGGTCGCCCTTTCCCTTCTCCACCCCACTCCATTCCCTCCTCCTCTCCTTTCCCCCCTTCTCCATGCGCCGCCGTCCTAGTGCCGCTGCGCCGCCGCCCTCGGTGCCGCCGCGCCGCACCATGTGCCGCGTCGGGTGCCGCCGTCGCCGCCACCGCCGTCGGTAAGCCGCCATCCCTCTCCTCGTTCCGCCGCCGTCGCCGCCCGGGTGGGCATGAGCAGAGAGAGAGAGATGGGAGGAGCCAGGAGAAAGAAAGGGAAAGAAAAGAGAGAGAAAGGGAAAGAAAAGAGAAGGAAGGAAAAAAAAGAAAAGAAAAAGAAAAGAAGGAAAAAGAAAAAGAAAGGGAGAAAAAGAAAAGGAAAATAAATAGGAAACTAGAGGGAGATTTAGGATATTTAAAATATTAGAATTTGATTATAGGATGAACTAAAATGTAGTATTTGCAAAATAATACTATAATTATAGGTTATTATAGATTATTTTTGGTAATCTCTATAAGTAATCAATTCGCGGTAGTAATTTAGATGTATTTAAGAACTAAACAATTGGATGAATTCTTAAATGTAATTTCAAATCACAAAATGATTTAGGTTAAAATGACCCAACAATTCGAATTAAGCGGTTCTACGAACTTTGTTGTCAACTTAGAATGATTGATTCGCGTTCGACTTTTGTGTGAATTGTTTGGATTTTATTTGAATTCTAATTGAATTCAAATTGTTCCTTCGCACGTAACTATAGAGCTCGAGGGAGTTGCAGATCCGAGCGAGGACCAAGACCCGCAAAGCTTCGAGCAAGGCAAGTCATCACTATTCCTTGAACATATTGATCCTAATTGCGAAATTGTTTTGTTTACAAATAAAATTGCATGCAGTTATGAACATCCTACTTGTGATTATGCCGTGCCTTGATTATTATTTACCCTTAAATCCTTATAACCATGATTTACGTATAAATCCCTAGTCAACTATGACAAATGCTTAGAAGTGCTACTCTAGATTTATGCATACTCATATTTATCAAATGCTATATGCTTGGGCAATTACCTTTGGGAAGGTAATTGAGATGCGGCATGTGGAGACATGAGCGCCACATTGCCATGATATTGATGACATTATTTGTGAAAGGAAAATAAAAACTAAACAAATGTTTTCGACTGGGGCGGATGGAGGATTTGGGTGGTGTCCGGAAAAGGCTAGTGCCGTCCCTGGTCAATTAAGGACCGAGCCATGAAGTTAAGCATGAAACGACCCCCGTACAACCCCACTTCTCGTATGGAATAGATAGCTGAGCGGAGGCAGTATCCATGCATAGTGGTTTCTTGATGTGTGAGGCAGGGGCTCTACGGTGGGGCAGCCATTGGTAGGACCGCGGGGCGGGTGTCTACAGTGGTGTCGCCATCGGTAGGACTGCCATGTGAGAATCTAAACATAATTATAACTTAATGCATGTGTGAGTTTTCCCTTCCCGGGTGCGCCAGAACTCCTCTCACTGCTAGAAACCGTGTACGCCTAGAGTGCATGAGGATGTAAAGTTCATGGAGCGGGTACTGCCAATGCGAGGTTATCGAAAAGCTTTGCCGTGACGCGTCTCATGTGTTGGGACGAGGCTCATGTGTTGGGCAGTCGCGGAGTGCGGGTAAAGTGTACATCCACTGCAGTGTGAGTAAACCAAATCTATTCGAATAGCCGTGCTCGCGGTTATTGAGCACCGGGACATGTATTACACTTGACTAGACTCTAAATTCTTAACTTGTGTGGGATGTGATATTGCATGATGATCTCTATGCTGATGGAGCCACTTCCTGGGAGGCGGGAATGTGGACGTCCTTAGAAAACCATGACGACTCAATGGCGGGAAGCTATCCTTGGGATCACAATGGATGGTGGACAGAACCGTCATTGTTTAATATGAACACTGGTACTAAAATTTGATCAGTCTGTGCTAGGTCTTAGGCTTGTGAAAAGAATTACAAAACTGGCTTTGCGCAAAAGAACCATAGCCATCCTTTGAATACCCCTGTCATGTGCATTGTTGCTGTGGTGGCTTGCTGAGTACGGTTGGTACTCACCCTTGCAATATACAAACTTAATCAGAGGTCGGAGATGAAGCCTCGGAGGATCCCTACGCTTACTACCAGGAGGATGATGAAGACGATGGCGCTCAATAGGTCTTAGTTACGGCCGTTGCCTGTGGCAATGGCGTGCCGCTGCCTTATCTACTTCTGTTTTTGGAATGTATTCCGGACCGCTCGGTTCGATGATTTAAGACTATGCCTGCGGGCTTTTGATGTAATAATTCGCACTAGGCTCTCGTGTATGTGCATTTGGTATGTCAGCTATGAACTCGTGTGTACCAGACTACTTGATCCAGGGAAATGGTACTGTTTACATGATTGATTCCTGTTATAAAAACGGGGGTCCACAACTTCCCTAGCATTTCTGGTAATTCACGCCGCTATGTTACGATGCTTGAGTACTATCGCTATCGTCTTCATTATCGATTGAATAAACCGAATCCCTATACCTGTTGTGGGCACCTTAGTGATTCCATATGTGTTGACTCATACTCGACCGTTGAAGGGTCAAGGCTGATGTACATTGCTGACAACAAGCCTGAACTCCGCCCAGAGTCCGTTCAAGGGATATCTGATGCCATTGATCATGGTCTTGCATCTGGCGACTCTGTAGGCAAGAAATATGTCTTGCCTACCAGTTTTACTGGGGGCAGACGTTACATGGTACAGAATTACCAAGATGCAATGGCTATATGTCGTGTGTTTGGAGCGCCGGATTTGTTTGTGACTTTCACTTGCAATTCAAAGTGGCAAGAGATATACGATGCGTTGTTGTTCGAACCAGGTCAGGTACCAAGTGACCGTTCTGATATGATTGTGAGAGTTTTTAATATGAAAGTAAATGAATTTATCTCAGACATTAGGGAAGGAAAACCATTTGGACCAGTCCTTGCTGGTAGGATACTTTCTTCCTTCCTATGTTTGGTTTGCTTTGCATTTAGTTTGTTAGTTCTGACATTTTTTGCTTACTATGTAGTGCTCTATACAGTAGAATTTCAGAAGCGTGGGCTCCCTCATATACATTGCCTTATCTGGCTTACTGCAGGCAGCAGTGAATTCAGTTCTCCTATTGTTAACAGTTTCATTTCTGCTGAGATACCTGATGTCTTTACTGATCCATTGGGTTATGCTTTAGTGGACGAGTTTATGATACATGGCCCTTGTGGCAGCCAGAACAGGTCATGCCCATGCATGAAAAAAGGGGAGTGTTCTAAACATTTCCCCAAGTCTTTTCAGGATGAGACAATAATGGATGATTTTGGTTTTACTATTTATAAACGTAGGAACAATGGTCGATATGTACTTAAAAACGGAGTGAGACTTGATAATCGATGGGTTGTGCCGTACAACATGGAACTCCTTAAGAAGTTCCAGGCTCATATTAATGTCGAATGGTGTAACAAATCTAACATGATTAAGTACCTCTTCAAATGTGTCACAAAAGGAGCTGATCGGTCTAAAGCATACTTTGAGGTGAATAATAGTACAGCAAACCAGTTTTCTGATAATAATGGTGCAGCCAAAAATGACACATCAAACCAAACACCAAATACTATCTATGTGTGAGTCTCTTTGGCGTGCTTTCGAATTCGATATTCACTATAGAGTACCTTCAGTGGAACGTCTAACCGTGCATCTTCCAAACCAAAATTTTGTTCGATACAAAAAAGGTGATGACCTTAATTCACTACTGTCAAGCCCTGCGGCCCAAAAAAACGATGTTGACAGAATGGTTTGAGGGTAATAAAAAACATGTTAGTGCACGAACACTCACATACTGTGATTTCCCAAAGGAATGGACATGGGACACCAGCTCGCGTAGTTGGCGTCCTAGAACACCATGTGAAAAGATAGGTAGAATGTACTATGTGAGCCCAGTAAGTGGAGAGCTTTACTATTTTGCGAATGCTATTGATGATTGTGAAAGGTGCGCAGTCATATGCTGATATTAGGACATACGAGAGTATTGTTTATGCGACGTTTAGAGAAGCATGTGAGGCAAGTGGTTTGCTTGAGAGTGATAACGAGTGGTACTTACTATTTGATGAGGCTATAGTATCTGCATCATCCGCCCAACTAAGACAACTATTTGTCACTGTTGTAATGTTTTGCTCTGTTGGAAACGTTCGATCTCTCTTTGAAAAATATTGGGTGTATTTCACTGATGATATCCAGCGACGTCTTAGAACGGCTTTGTCAAATCCTTCTTATTTGGTTCCTCATGATAGGTTGCTGTCGCTACTGATGAAAGAAATGCAAACTGTTTTTTCAAATAGCGGCGGCAGCATGGATGACTATGATTTACCGCGCCCAGCGATTTATTCGGATGACATAAGAGGCAATAGAATGATTGAGGAAGAACTAGCTCTTGACAGTGCTATACTAGCTACTGAAGCAAATGCAATAATTCCTAAACTGAACTTGGATCAGAAAATTATTTTTGAAACAATTATGCAGCATGTAAATAACTCAAAACCTGGCTTTTTTTTTGTCTATGGGCACGGTGGAACGGGGAAAACATTTCTATGGAATGCACTGATTTCAAAAATAAGGTCTGAAAAGAAGATTGTTCTTGCTGTTGCCTCCTCAGGAGTTGCATCCCTTCTTCTTCCTCGAGGATGTACTGCTCATTCGAGATTTAAAATACCAATTGACATTGACGAAAACAGTATCTGCACTATTAAAAGAGGTACTATGCTTGCTGAGCTCATTCAGAAAACATCCCTTATTATATGGGACGAGGCTCCAATGACTCATAGAAAATGTTTTTTGAGGCTTTAGATCGAAGTTTGCGTGATTTGCTTTCAGAGCACACACCTTCTAATAGCACACTACCGTTCGGTGGTAAGGTGGTTGTACTTGGTGGTGATTTCCGCCAAATACTACCGGTGATAAGAAAAGGCTCACGTGCCTCCATTGTTGATGCGTCCATAACGAATTCACCTCTCTAGCGCCATGTTACTCTTCTAAGGCTGAACATTAATATGAGACTTCTTCAAACTGACCTTAGTGAACAAAATCGACAAGACCTTGAAGAATTTGCTAATTGGATCCTAGATCTTGGTGATGGCAGGCTACCTGCAACTAAAAAGATCGATGAAATTGAAGCAACATGGATAGAAATTCCTGAAGATTTACTAATAAAGACATCCAACGACAAAATAAAGGCAATAATAGATGAGGTTTTCCCAGATTTCCCCAATAGATACACAGACCATTCCTATCTAGCATGTCGTGCTATTGTTTGCCCCAACAACTCAACAGTTGATGAAATAAATGACCGTGTTGTACAAATGATACCCACTGAACCAAAAGAATATCTTAGCTGTGATAAAATTTCAAAATCATGTGACCATATGCCTGACTTTGATATACTCTATCCAACCGAATTCTTAAATTCTATTAATGTTAACAATTTCCCATCACATAAACTTATTCTGAAAAAGGGTGTCACAGTTATGTTGTTGAGAAATTTGAATCAATCTATGGGCCTTTGCAACAGCACACGGCTATTGGTTGTTTCTCTAGGCCATCGATTGTTACAATGTGTGATACTAACTGGATCTAATATCGGTGAGACGGCTTTCATCCCTCGGATTGCGCTTACAACCACGAGTTCTAAATGGCCTTTCATACTTCAAAGAAGACAGTTCCCTGTGCATATATGCTATGCAATGACAATTAATAAAAGCCAGGGACAGACTCTTTCACGTGTTGGGGTTTATCCGAAAAAACCTGTCTTCATACATGGGCAACTATATGTTGCTGCTTCTAGATCAACCTCAAGAGCAGGGCTAAGAATTCTTATAGAGGATGAGGATGAGGTCTGTAGTTCAAAGACTAGGAATGTGGTTTACTAGGAAGTGCTGGATGCAGTTAGATCAATGGTAGTTTTTCAACAGTTTGGCTCTATAGACATCATATTATAGAAAAACAATCTATTAGCATACAGCCTGATATGTTGTGTTGTTTTAATTGCAGGATCCTGCCACCTAAGTACCAACCCCATCACCATTTACCCCTAGTGTTGTATACTATTATTTTTAAAATTTAGGTGTATTATTCTGCTTTTGTGTATGTAATGTTGTTCCTTCTTCCATTTCCTCCTTTCGATTGTTCACTGTTTTGTCTCTTTGTAATATCCTAAATCTTTGGGTGACAATCTAACCATTACTTATTGTATTGGCAGATGAAAACCACACTAATTAGTAAGATTGTGCCTGGTCTTGGCAACCCAACAATTCGGATCCGTGTATCAAGGTTCTGGGAATTTCGCGACCAAAATGATGAAAACACTTTGCATCATCTTGGTCTGGTTCTGCTTGATAGCACGGTTAGTTTTTTCTAATCTTTCCTTTTGATCTATCATCACATTTTCCTTTCTTACTCAATACCATTGTCTGAACAGGGGGCCAGCATTGCAGCTCAGATATCTCCTCCATTGCATGAGCTCTTTATGCCTTTAATCATTGAAGGCAAAGTGTATGACTTCACATTCTACCGTGTGAGGCAATCTACCAGCCAGTATAGGCCCGTTGGTAACACACAGTCGATCTCTTTCACAAAGTGGTCAACACTGAAAGAGTGCACTGATGTGCAGGATGATTTTCCTAAATATGTTTACTCTCTAACACCGTATGATCAGCTAAGGGCACGAGTGAACAGGAAAGACTCTTTCACAGGTATTGTAGTTGCAGCCATGTCCTCATAGAATAGCATTCTTTTCCCTTCTTTTTATTACATTCTTAATGTGTTCTTTATTATGATCTTTGCAACAATAGATACCATTGGAATAATTACTGAGATAACATCAGTGACAACTATCCAAACACGCATCAAAGATGGTGATAGTCTGAAGAGGAGCATCTACATTCGTGATGCCAAGTTAGCCCTTCTTCTCAGTGTTTAAGTTTGCCAGATAATACATACTTTACTTCTCTAACACTTCTGTCAACAGTGTATCAGAAACACCACTAACTACCACCAAATATTAGCCTCCTTACAATATACATGCTTTGCACATTTCTTTTTGTACTAACATCACCAAACAGCCGTTTACCATACCATAAACTTTTTATGTCATGATACTATATATGTTCCATAGCAATGTGACAATAAATGTTGCACTATGGGGAGATCGAGCTACAGAGTTCCCTGCAGATGAGGTTCTTCAAGCTGGCCAGAAAAATCCATAGATTGTGATCTTTGTTGGCACCTTTGTCAGGGGCTTTGGCGGTAAGTCCATTAAACAACTTCCATGTGTTACATAATGGCTTTTTAAAGATGTTCTTGGTTGCTTAAATATGTTCTGTGTACAGGCAATGTTTCTTTGTCAGGTAACTCTGCTTGCAAATGGTACATAAACATTGACAAAGCAGAAGTGGCTGCCTTGAAAAATAGGTTTGTTCTTCATACTTTCTTAAGAAGTCACATACCCTTAACTTTCCTTACTATCTCCAATTTAGACAAAAGTTTTTTGGTTCCATGCAGCATCCAAGGAAATTATGAAACAATCAAATATACTGACCTGCCTGCCCCATCTCATGGTCCAAACAATGTAGACCAGAAGACTGTCATTCAGATTAAAGACCTACACCCTTTTAAGTTCAAGGTAAATCCTTCATACTATCATTAGTCATTGTTACATTCTAAATTTTATAATACATTGTGTTAATTAGGATACCATTCTTGTGAACAGAAGCACCAGTTCTTGGTTACTGTCGTCATAAAAAAAATTAACATGAATAGCTCTTGGTGGTACACTGCTTGTGACACATGCAACAAAACAGCAAAACGATTTGGAAGTGGATACAAGTGTGGAGATCCAACATGCCCGCCAGTTGTTTCAGCTTCACCTAGGTCAGTTCACATAAACTCAACAGTTTAAGCTATTGAATATATATTAGTTTACTAAAGCCTCCACTATGATGATTTTTGCAGATTCAAACTCAATGTGATAGCAGGCAATGACACAGCTGATTCTTCGTTCATTATCTTTGGGCGTTTGGCACAGCGTCTGATTGGTCGTTCAGTTGAGACACTATTGTAACAGAATCCATCTACCGCTGATTACATACCAAAGGAGACCACTGACCTGCTGGAAAAAGAATTAACCTGGAATGTCAGTATCACAGAAAACACTGTTTCTACTAGTATTGTTGCATTCCAGGTGAATAGGATTATTGGAGGTGCTTTTCACAGCCTTGCCCTGTTGCAGTCCCCATCTGCATCTCAGGCATCTTCTCTACCAGCTTCCATGGCTTTATCCCCAACTCCATCAGTTGGGCTTAGTGATGTGCAGACTGGACCAGCTAGCCCATCCACTGCTCTATCAAAAGATAAGGCCTTGGAAATAGAATCAGTTTTAAAGGCCCCTACAGAAGTTCAAGATGAGGAGGAAATAGAAGATGAGGTTAGGCTTTTCCATAATTTCCTTTTAAACACACATATTTGAAACTGTACATCCTAACCCTATCTGCTATGGAGTAGGATGTTGATCATATCAGCCTCACACAGAAAGCTCCTCCTTCTACCACTAAACAGAGCACTTCTAAGGGCTACAAAAAAGGTAAATACCTTTCTCCAGAGTACTTATATTGCTAAGCACACAATTATTTAGTGTTCTTACTACAACCTACCAAAAAAAGGACTAGGCCATCTCCTGGCACAGGTGCTGCTAAGAAGTTGTTCAAAGATAATGGTGACGATGGTGCTGGTGGCAGGTACCATGATTTTTCATCCTTTCGTTGTATAACCAGACTCTTTAGGTTATATAGGCTGTTCTTTGCTTATCTTCTTTCCATCCTTGCAGTGCCATCAAGAAGGCCTAATATGATATGGACAAACGCTGTTTGCTTTTGGATGCCACAGTTGCTGCCTACATCAACTCGGCTCTTCAATGAGAGCAGAACAATATCAATAGTTGTGTAGTGTTTTGGCAAACTGTGCTGCTATTATATTGGCGGATTGTCTCTCATGCCAGCTCGATTAGCCCTATTCTTTTGCAATGGAACTCCGTGTGAACTCCTCCTGATCCATCTAGCTAGGATTCTGCATTATCATGGTTGTACTGTGATAATCCTGAATACTGGTTCTTATTTCGCAATCATCAGTTTCTTTAAAGACTTCGAAGTATTTCGCCATCATCATCCCTCGGCGTAGAACACATACACGCTCTGTTTTCCTCACCAGACATCGATGGTCTTACAAAAAATAACCTGAACATTACGAACTCTTTAGCAACATCTGTATTTCGGTCCACATCTGTATTTGAGCTAAAAATGTATATACAGGGTACCATCCATCACCAAACTATGTTGTTGAATTAAACACCAAGAAAATTCACTCAGCTACCTACTCCCTACTGACACCATACAATACACATTGTTTACTCCATATATTCACAGCACCCCATACCTTACCTGCTGCCTTTGAAGAGACAAGACAAGGTTCAGTTTAGATGCCGTGGAGCACATCGCCTTCCTTCTATTTGTCCCCCACTCATCTTCCCCTCTTCCTCTTCCTGTGAACAAGAACAGCTTCTACAGGCTCCTTCGCCTCCCTCTCCAGGTAACAGCTACACCAGTTCTTCTTCACCGATCTCCTCTGTATCGTCTCGCTGTTCTTTATAGATAGAAATAGACAAAATCCCGCCTTAGTGAACAGAGGCGCTATTAACTTACTAGAACAGCCAACAGCACATCCATTTAATCTAAAAATTTGTACATATTGACCTACACCTATCTTATCTGTTTTTTAGAAAACAATGGAAGCCCATCAAAGCAGTTGCCCTAACCAAAGACAGCAAAGACCAACATCCTATGGAACTCAACGTCCACTGTTAGCAACCAAGTTCTCAAACCGCGGAGAGATTTCACAATTGCTTGCCGATGCCATTTACCAGGATTCTGTAGTTGTCAAAGTGCTTGGGGCAGGTAATCCGACCACAACCAAAGTATCAGCTATGATAGGCTTCGTTTGCAACTGCCAGGCTGATGATTTCGCCTTACTGCCATTTAGACACAGAATGTACATTGTCATATTCATGGATTCAGACAAGCAATATGAAAGATCTCAAAAGGCATTTAGCCAGAAAAACTTTACATTCCAAACAACTCGCCTAGCATTTGAGCCTTTCAAGATGAATCTACATAGTGTTCCAAATCCATTGCGTCAAAGAGTCATACTTGCATTGGAAGGAGTACCACCAGAAGCATGGAACAAACAAGCTATGAAAGAATTACTAGATGGTAGTTGTATGGTTGAAGAGCTATATGCAGAGCACCATATACAGGACCTTTGAGTTTTTAGGTTGGCTGCATGGACTACAGATTGCAATCTTATCCCCAAGCTGATGGATTGGAATATTGAGGAGATTGGAAAGGATCAGCAATCATCTGAGTATGCCTGGAAACACAACGCAGATTTATCAAACATATTAATTCACATTGAGAAACTCTTTGACTACACTGATGAAAACAGTGAAAGTGAGACCGACGGAGAGATTCTGAAGCAATATGAGAAAGAACACCCTCGACTACCAATTATAAAGACATTCCATTGGGTATCTCGCCAAGTAGACACAGATAGTGGACCTATTGAAGGGGGATCACCAGCAATGCCACTGCGTCGTCTCCCTCCTGAGCTTCAAAATCGCCACTGATATGATCAATCTCCATAACAGTATGGTTCTTCTACATATGCTGAGAAGAACCAAAAAACAGCACTTCTTATCCAATATGTAATCGATCTGCAAGCTATTTTTGGATATAATATGAAAGCCATATGTGCTTTTCAAATTCCAAATGTGTAGTTCATTATGTCGACCATGTATGCTATTCTTTTAGCCTATTTTATCAGTGCTATCTTTTTATCTCTTAAGTGCTATGCTATTCAATGTTCGATTCAAATTCTGCAAATCAAGCATTCCTCTTCAGACTGTTGGGCGCCGCGAAGCGCGCCTTACGTCCTAGTTTGCTTTAAAGTACAGCTATTTTCAATGAACCATCCCATCTCAACGAATCACAATATTCCCCGATTTAATTTTTTCACCTACTCTTTTTTTCAACCAATCATAATTATTTCACACCCTAACATTAATCTCTTAAAGAGACGTAGGCAGTTGTATTTTGAGACAGAGGGAGTAATAGAACATACTTTTATGTCTGAAAAAACACATGGTTGTTATGCCTGGTTGTATATAGCCTCAACTTTTAAATTTTTGGACCTTAAAAACCTCATAAATTCTTATAGAATAGACTTTAAACATTTATTTTTCGCAAAATGAAACAATGCCAACTTACTCATAGCTCTAGCTTCAAAAGAATTTTGAGCTAAAAATATCTAGCTTCGAGAATAATTAGAGTTTCAAACACGACGTAAGTATTAAAAATCATGACCCCGGTGACTCAAAATCCTGCCTCCGCCCCTGACCCTACTGTGTGGTGGGTTAGGCTACCTTAGACACCCCAAAACGACACCACTTCAGATGTCTTCAAACACCATCTTTACTACACTTCTTGCATTTTCGACATTGGAGAGAGACAATTTCTTGATTTTTTTGTCACTTTTATTGATGTGGGCCGCCAACTCAATACATAGAGAAGGCTAAGGGCGCCAGTTTGGCTTGTCCAAATGTGGCGTCAACCATCCCGAAAGGCGATGGAGACGGCTGGAACGGGGTGGCAAGGTTCAGATCCCGATGCTGAGGGAAAGATGGCTAGGAAGCTCTGATAGTGGTACGGTGGCGAGCAGAAGGATGTCAATGGTGGCTTCCACCATGGTGGAGCAGGAGGGTAAAGTTGAGAGGAAACCCTCACAATGGTTTCGATAAATTGTGTCACTTCTAGGGACATAACTACATTATCAAGATGGAGGGTGCCAAGAACTTGGTCAAGAAAATTTTTTTTAGCTATAGTTCATCTATTTTTACCATTTATGTAACCTTAAATTCAAACTTAGGCACCCTTATCAACTTAAATTCAGTCAAAAATATAGTAAAGCAAATGAGTGGCATTCATCTTTATTTCATTCTAGCTCCGTCCCTAACCACTTTCATAGGAGTTTTTTCTAAGACATACATAAACTTGACTTGAAGCTCACAGTAGACCTAGTCAACCAGCTTGTAGTTTTATGGGATGCAACCTAGAGGATCAACCTGAGCACAACGAACCTGAACCAAATCGTTTGGATAGAGATGCCCATAGATTTACAAATTGTCACTTCCACATGAACTCGAGGTAGATAATACCAAGCCAATTAATTGTTAAATAGACTTACAAGAGGGCAAAAAAACATGTTAAAGAACCCAAAAAACCAAGCTAACAATTGAAACGTATACTATGGCTAGTCAGTGGGCATGATCCACATCCCAATCTTCGCATCTGGAGCTTCGATGAGATTAACCACATCGATATCTCCTTTCTCTTCTACCTTGCACACCTCGAAACACTTTTTATGTGCGTAAGGAACATAAAAACTATCCTTTTCCAACCCACATTCATCAGCCGCATGTGAAGTGCCAAAGTAGGCCGGAGCTAGCAAGAAAGCGTGGCCACCAATGTCGTCCACTTCATGCCACTGCTGCTCGGAGAAATCCATTTTGTAGACGATGAGGTCGTAGATGGTCTCGAAGTCCCGGTCCAGCAACAGGCGCACCATGTACAAGTCATCCTCGGACTCGACGAGGAACCCTAGCGCAACACCCAGCACGCCGTACCCACCGGGGAGGGGGTCGGCGATCGTGATGGAGCCGAACACCGGCGCCGTCGGGGTGAATTCCAGCACGCCGACGCTCTTGGGCGTGGCGTTGTAATTATCCCGTACTAATCAAATCCCACGACAATATTGAATGGCTCACATAATTTCTAGTGGGCACTTTGGCAATCGGCGACGTCTCGCTCTCGCAACAACTCCAATCTTTTTTTTCTTTTTGAGTACATGACAGCCACATGTCTTGTGGACTATGTGTGTTACTATATGTGTTTGGTTATCGGTCACACTTTACCATAAAAATGTAGTAAGAAAATTCAATCTATGACATGCAGAACATGCTATTGAAAAAGTATGGCAAGACATAACTGTGAAAGTGAACTAAAATATACCTAACTAACCGTGACAATAAAAAATGGGGCGTGACAGGCCTTTAAAAGTTGTTATATCTACATGCATCCACCATACAAGTTTATATATGATTAGTGTAATTTTAAATTGAGATAACTGTGGGTGTCTAGTCACCCAGCAACGACCATTATGATTTAATGTGCTACTACCATCAAATTCTTGTGTTGCTTTGTTTCAGAACTGACCCAGCAACAAGTAAAAATTTCATGTACGTGGCACTGTCTGAGCTCCGAAGCTACGGCCCTATTTGATTTGGCACTAATTCATCAGTCTAATCAGGGTTCACAATTTTTGTGGAATCTGGTTTGGATTTTGTGAAATCTAGACTTTTCGAACCTGATCGAGAAAAAAAAAACCACTCGATTTTCAGTTAAGTTAAAAAAACTGAGTTTAACTTCTTTTTTATTTACAATTTATCATAGGATTTTATCGGTTTTTGTTGATTCTAAAAAAATGTTGTGTTTTAGGGATGCCATTAGATTTGCAAATTGTCACTTCCACGTAAACTCGAGATAATACCATGCTAATTGCTTAAATATACTTAGGTCATGTTCTTTTCTCCAACAACTGTTGGATGAAGATGAAGATTTTTGCGGCACGCTTTTCAAACTGTTAAATTGTGTGTTTCGTGTGAAAACTTTCGATATGAAAGTTGTTCTAAACTATCAAGTTAATCTATTTTCAAGATTGTAATAATGAAAACTCAATTAATCATACGTTAATACCACCTCGTTTTACAAAAACGCTTAATCTTTATCTTTATCTACAGGACAAAGAACACCACCTTACAAGAGGGCTAGAAAAAAAGACAGTATACATAAAAAAAATAGGTTAACAATTGAAACCTCTGACTATGGCTCAATGGGCAGGATCCACATCCCGACTTTTGCATCTGGAGCTTCAATGAGATTAACCACATCGATATCCCCTTTCTCTTCTACCTTGCACACCTCGAAACACTTCTTATGTGCGTAAGGGACATAAAAACTGTCCTTTTCCAACCCACATTCATCAGCCGCATGTGAAGCGCCGAAGTAGGCTGGAGCTAGCAAGAACGCGCGGCCGCCAATGTCGTCCACTTCATGCCACTGCTGGTCGGAGAAATCCATTTTGTAGACGATGAGGTCGTATACGGTCTCGAAGTCCCGGTCCAGCAACAGGCGCACCATGTACAAGTCATCCTCGGACTCGACGAGGAACCCTAGCGCGACACCCAACACACCGTACCCACCTGGGAGGGGGTCGGCGATCGCGATGGAGCCGAACACCGGCGTTGTCGGCGTCAGGGTGAATTCCAGCACGCCGACGCTCTTGGGCGTGGCGTTGAAGTAGAACTTGCCCCGGCAAGCGGCGATCGAGCATATCGGCA
The DNA here is from genome assembly GCA_000338895.3 of Oryza meridionalis. Lineage (NCBI taxonomy): Eukaryota > Viridiplantae > Streptophyta > Magnoliopsida > Poales > Poaceae > Oryza > Oryza meridionalis. Next base: position 32,974,369 of record CM002526.2, on the reverse strand, counting down.
CCTTCTCGCGCTGGCCCTCATTGCCCGGGCGGATGTCCCACTGCGTGCCGACGTCGTACTCGTGCCTCACCCACCCCTCACCCTCGCCGCCGCCGCCGCCGCCGCCGCGAAAACGGCAATACCAGAGTACAATGGCATCTTCTTCAGTCTCGACGACGAGCACGATGCAGCTTTCGCTGCCGTTAGGCTTGCCGGAGAGCCGGCAGGAGCAGGTGCTCGGCAATTCATGGGGAAGATGAGGCAGGTGGATCTTGCCGTCGGGATCCTGTGGGTTCTGCAAGAACGTGGCGGCGTCCGAGACCGAGCGGACTAGGATCCACCCCTGCGGCGTCACCCAGGCGTTGCCGTTCGTCAGGCCGGGGATGTCCCCATTGTTAATGGCCGTTGCCTCCGAGATGCTGAACAGCGCCGGCTTGCCGGAGTCGGCGCCGTGCTTTATGGCCAGGCATGGCACGGGGGCGCGGCGTGGCTCGTCCATTGTGATCCTGATGTCCCCAAGTTCCAATCCAGTGTAATTAACCCTCCCGTGGCTCTCTCCCTGGTTAAATAGACGACCATATATACCTTGGGTCACGGTCGCAGTCCGAGTCGAAGTCAGATGTGTACTGTGGGTCGGAGTAGAATCATATCACGAGTCGGTCACGGAGATCCCTAGAGCTCCACGAACTGCGCGTCGTCAAACTACGACCAAATCGTTTCAGGGTGTCGCGAACCGTGGCGCGCGTCTGTGCGGGTCGGCCGCGACACCGAGAAAAGAGGCGGACGCCGGCCGCCGCCATGGCGCCATTGATGACATAATTTCTGCACTTCGCGTGTCCATTTGGTTTGTTTGTTTCGTCAGGTTACTTCGAGGAGGCCGGCGTCCAACAAGGATCCGTACTTGGTGACCACCATCCTCGATCTGGGCCGAGCCGAGCCACAGCCATTCCAACGGCGACAGAGTCGAGTAGTCGTCGATCGGTTGCATGGATAATTTGTGTTGTGTGTTTTCTAATAATTCAGAAATAACTGCTATACATGCTCTCAAATTTCTCATGAGGCCATGACCTGCAGCATCTCATAGAAAAATATGTTGCAATATCAATGGTCCCGATCGATGTCTCCTTTTTATAGGACTATAAATCACTATGTTAGGTTGAGTCCCATATTGAAAATTAGTGATGAGGAAGTACAACTTAGAAAGAGGAGTGTGTAGTCCCTATGATATAAAGTTATGGTTTCGATTGGATTAATTTACACCCGCTCAAAAATTTCACAAATTTAATTGTAGTACAATTACCGTATAATTACATTATACTTCCTCCGTTTTATATTATAAGACTTTCTAGCATTACCCACATTTATATATATGTTAATGAATCTAAACATATATGTGTGCCTAGATTTATTAACATCTATATGAATGTGAGCAATACTAGAAAGTCTTATAATCTAAAACGAAGGTAGTAACTTGTATCTAATTATAATATAATTTACATGTAAGAGAAAATGCTATATACTCTATACGAGAATGTACTCCTGCAGTTCTGCTCCCATCCACCAATCATCAAAGCCTGCACTGGTCAATCCATTCTGATTCGTGCAATCAGATCTTTCTACCGTACTCATATTTTTTAAAAGAGTAAATTTCAGAAAACTGTAACTTTAGTGACAAAACTATCAGTTTGTTGCAACAATAGCGTAGAAAATTATCACAAAACTATAATTTTTACGTTATTTGCTGCTATAGTACATATAGGTGACAACTGGTGGCGGCTCCCCGGCGAGATAGGTTGTGTCAGGAGGTTGTGGTATGCAGCGACGACGATGGTTCCTCGACGAGATAAGCTACGGCCGCTCAACGGAGGTCGTGTTTTGCGCTGACGATGTCATGGTGACGACAGTTCTCCGGAGGGATAAGCTTCGGCAGCTCAACAAGCTCATTCGCATTGCGTGGGCGATGAATGTTGTGCTATGTAGAAGCAATGGAGCGGTGACCACTTTTAGCAAGATAAGTTACGGCAACTCGGTGAATGTAGTGCTCTCCGGTGACGATGCCATGACGACGACATACTTATTATTGTTGGCAGGGTTACGGCAACTCGGTGAATGTAGTGCTCTCTGGTGACGATGCCATGACGACGACATACTTATTATTGTTGGCAGGGCATAGGTTGTCTAGGTAGTATGAGACTGGTGCTTGGTGACGGGCAAGGAAGTTAGGTGGACTAGTTCGTCCCCTTCCTTTATCACGGCGAAACAAGAGAACATTTTAAGGTGGTTGCATGTGAGAGGTCATGGAGCCGGAAGAGCGGGCTAGCTCTGTATTTTCCTGCTTTCTAAAGTGAAGAAAAGTTTGAAGCCTAGTCTTTGCCTTTTTGCAGTTTGTTTTTCGTGTTTCTCGGTTTTAAGATTTATAGTGTATTTACTCGTGTAATCTTTGGTTATACATATCCACTTATGAATATATTCATAGAGGCCGAATTTTTATCCATTATCTTAAAAAAAGATATATTGTACTTAAACTTTAGAAAAAAAAAACATGGTTCGTTATAGGAAGAACATGAGCAAAAGAAAAGGTAGCACCAAATCTAATCTTAAAGAGTAAATTCTCTGTGTACCCCTGAAAACTCACTCAATCCCTTTCATATCCGTGAAATTTACCCGATCCCTTCTATACCCCTGAAATTTCAACTTGATCCCTTCCATGCCCCTACCGTTACATTTTCCATCATTTCACTATTATTTTGGTTGCAAATGACCTTTTTGCCCTTGATGCTTTAGGTTTGAATATAACCTTCAAAAACAATTGAAAATTTTGTTTGAGTGCGCACTATGTGCATTTCATGAAACTAATGAGACTAAATAATTAGTGTAGAAAATTTTGACATAAATTTTGAAAATAAAACAAAATTAATAAATTAAAGTTCTTTTTAAAAAAATAATAGGACAATGGATTTTTTTTTATCTGGAGCATTCATAAAACCATTATTGTGAACATTGGTCCTATCTTTGTATGAATGCTTCTCATTTTTTATGATTTTTTTAAAAATAAATACATATTTTTTATTTCATTATATAAAAATAATTTTGGGGATAAATAATGCATCGCACAACAAACTCATAACTATAATAGTCTCATGCGAGAAGCTTTTATATTTTTAATAATGTAATTCATAAATTTATATGTTCATCCGAAGGGTAAAATGGTCATTTTTATAGAAATTAGACGGTCAACTAACGGGAGGGGTATGGAAGGGTTCAAAATCAAATTTAGGGTGTACACAAGGAAGTAAGCAAAATTCAGGGGTATAGAAGGGATTAGCTAAATTTCCAGGGGTATAGAAGGGATTTTCTCAATCTTAAAAGGTTGTAGTGTACTTACTCGTGTAATCTTTGGTTTATATATCCCACTTGTGAATACAGAGGTTGAATTTTTATTTATTATCTTAAAAAAGATCTATTGTACTTCAACTTTAGAAAAAAAAACATGGTTCATTATAGGAAGAACATGGCAAAAATCCTCAAAAAAAAAGAACATGGCAAAAAGAAAAGGCAGCAACAAATCCAATCTTGAAAGGCCTAGCTACTGCTCAACGGGCAAGATCCACATCCTGATACTTGCATCTGGAGCTTCACCTTGCACACCTCGAAACACTTATTATGTGCACAGGAGACGTAAACGCTATCCTTCTCCAACCCACATTCATCAGCCGGACGCGAAGCGCCGAATAAACACCATATAGAGCTCGTCGTCCGAATAAACACCGTACCCTCCTGGGAGGGGGTCATCGATCGCGATGGAGCCGAACGACGGCGCCGCCGTCGGGGTGAACTCCAGCACGCCGACGCTCTCGAGCTTGGCGTTGAAGTAGAACCTGCCCCGGCACGCGGCGATCGAGCATATCGGCACCTTCTCGCGCTGGCCCTCCTTGCCCGGGCGGATGTCCCGCTGCGTGCCGATGTCGTACTCGTGCCTCGCCCACTCCTCCTCACCCTCGCCGCAGCCGATGTGGCAGTACCAAAGGAAGGTGGCGTCGTCGGGCTCGATGAGGAGCACGATGCAGCGCTCGTCGCCGACGGGCTTGCCGGAGAGCAGGCAGGTGCAGGTGCTCGGCAATTCATGGGGAAGATGCGGCAGGTGGATCTTGCCGTCGGGATCCTGGGGGTTCTGCAGGAACGTGGCGGCGTCTGAGGCTGAGCGGACTAGGATCCATCCCTGCGGCGTCACCCAGGCGTTGCCGTTCGTCAGGCCGGGGAGGTCGACGCCGCCATTGCTGTCGATGGCCGTTGCCTCCGAGATGCTGAACAGCACTGGCTTGTCCGAGACAGCGCCGTGCTTCAGGGCCAGGCATGGCACGGGGGCGACGCGCGGCTCGTCCATGCGATCTGATGATCTGATCTCCCAATTTCCAATGTAACATCCCCTGTTTGTTCTCTGTGGTTGAATAGACGACCATACCTAGGCAATCCGAGTCGAAGTGGGATTTCTGTCGGAGTACAACTAGATTTCGAGTCAGTTACGGAGATCCCTAGAGCTGCATCAACTGCGACCTTATCGTATAGCCTGCCTGTGACTCGGGTCTGGATTGTTTGTAATCATGGATGGTCAAGAATGGCATCCCATGAGAATGAGATCATTAACTAGAACGGCATTACAGATAAAGCAAAAAAACATCGATACATCGCTTATATAAAGTACCCTCTTCAGTTACAGAACTGACAACATTATCGCCGCACACTTTACCGGACCTGCAGCAGAAACGCTGTATTGGCAAGAAAACGAGAACAGTTGGTACATACACGTTTATTCGGGATGAGATGTAAAAAAGCTATCAAACAGGAGGCCATAACGAAAGTTCATGTGTAGCCTCAAAAGCATTCTAGAATGGCCCTTGAAAAGTTTATGTGATGACGGTGGGAGCAGATCGGCCAGTGTACTCTTGCATCTTTGACAGCTTCAGTGCAACATCAACCTGGATAAAGCAGAGGGTCAGATTTGCTGAATTAAAGTCTGAAGAAAAAGGTCCGCAAACTTGCTCGGAAAACGGTCCACAAGGCAAAGCCAGTATACAGCGCGGATGTCTTACCAGAGGAGCAAGGGCATCCTGCGAATCCCTGCCGGTCTTGGAAGAATCCTTCTCATACTGCTCGATGTAGACACGGATAGTAGCACCAACAGAGCCAGTTCCAGAGAGGCGGAACACCTAGAATTTGAGGAACTAATGGTCAGTTCACCAGTATTTGTTGCACTCACACTCTGCGGTAAACTCCCGAATTTGCAATGCCAAATTGTTGATTTATTGTGCTACTTCATTTGCTTTGGTTCAAGAAACAAAATGAAGGATATTATAAGGTCAACAAACAATAACAGAATGGGACCATACCAGCCGGGAACCATCTCCGAAGAGGTACCGGACACCCTGATGCTTGGAGACAGAACCATCAACAGGATCCTTATACTCAAATTCATCTGCGGCAACCACATCAGAAACATCTGACCGAATCTCCTTGATCAATCTGAGGATATAAGGTACAGTTTAGAGCTAGTACTGAATGAAAATATTTTAGCTAACTGGAAAACCACTAGGCAGTAGCGACCATAACATAACATTAATGAAATACTACAGAGCTGTGCAAAGTGGCAAAGAACAAAACACAACAATCAGATGTATGCAAAATTATTCATTCATTTAAAATGAAATAGATTGATTTCTATAGCAGCTGGTGAAGTATTGATCGCTCCCTAAATCACGGGTTAGTGAACAATGTACGTACTTGTTAACATCAGAAAGGGACGACTGCATGCTGACAAGGTTTGCCATAAGTTCTTTAGCAGCTCCAGCATCAACATTCTTCAGGAAGAAAAAAATGGCATGGTTAGCATGTTGCCAAATGTATATATATACACATAAATGTACATTGAATATTTGTGTAAAGTACCTCATAGTCATATCGTGTATAATAATGGCGACCATAAGTACCCCAGTGCTGCCGAACAATATCTTCAACAGTAACAAGCTTATCGCCTCCAAGGTTGTCCTTGTTCTTGAAAGCAAGAATAGATAACCATGCTAGAACAGCCCAAATACCATCTTTCTCACGAATGTGATCAGAACCTAAACAACATAGTAGGTATAAGCATCCTGGTGAGCTAGTCATATCCTGACTGCAGTGTGACTCATTATTTAAATGTGATCCACTTGATTTTCATTGATGCATGATATTTTACCCAAAATAAGAACATTCCGTTGCGTATGGAAACAATAAAAGGCCATTGCCCTATTCCTTTAGCTAAGGAGAGCCAAGTTTGTGGAATATCCTAAATTCTCAATAATTAGAGGTGCCACATATCAAAATGCATGAAGTTACATGCATTTTATTCACTGCTATATGTCATTGTGTTCCATAGATCAAGTTCATAGTAATTACCAGTGCCAAAGCTTTCTTCACCACAAATTGAGCACATTCCAGCATCCATCAAGTTCCCAAAAAATTTCCACCCAGTAGGCACCTGAAATATGGTTTTCATATGATATGCTTGTCCGGCATTTTGAAAATCATGTGACTGACGGTCCTAATACTTACCTCAAAGAACTTGAGATTCAAATTCTTAGCGACAACATCAAGGGCAGCTGATGTGGGCATGCTCCTGCAATTTTATCAATAGATCAACATAAGGTAGCACAGCGGTATTTTACATCCTTTCATTAAAAGTTCTGCCTTAGAAGTTTACTGCAAATATGGTCAGTTAACACCTTTGATGGATGAGATTTACATTATTCTTGCATATTGACATAATATCAGAAAGCAAGTGAATTGAAACATCAATGCCACGATCAAAAGAAACGTCCAGTTTCTGTTCAGATTCTTGGATCCTAGACCAGCGACAGCTATAAGCAGCAGACAGCCGCCGATATAGGTATGTCAGATGTCAGTCATCTTCATCCAGGGTTCCATCTAACAGTTATTGTTTGATAAAAGATTCAAGAATGGATGGTAGGCAGTATGGGGTCATTTTTTTTCATCTGTTTGCTTTATTTGTGCTGTTTTATCAATCCTGGATCCTTTGCTTCTTCTTTTTTGTAGTACAAATTCTAGCAAACACTAGCTACGGAGTCCAGTACCGAAGAGGCTAGATATCAGAGCACTAACATTCCAGGATTTTCAGCAATCAACATAACCAGTCAATCCCCATCGGGAAATTGATCTTTTCTAATATCCTGCCTAATATTAGCATTGTATGATGAACACTGAATTTCATGCTTGTTTGGATGCACATTCAGAATGAAAGATGCGATTTACCACAGTGAATGCAGTATTCAACTTAAAAGCCCCCATTAAAAAAAATTGTAAACCAGAAAAGTGCAGGGGTTATCTGCAGCTTAATATGCAGGATTACATTGTACCTGGCAACTCCCTTAAGGCCAGAAGAAAAGTAAGGAATCGACTGAACAGCATTGGCTGCAATAATGGCAACCGAATCTGAAGGTGTCACGAAGAATCTAGAAGGCAAAGGACACATCATAAATTTCTCGTAGCACTTATGAGTATATACAAAAACTTCAAGCTATCTTGGCTGAAGAATACCTTTTACCCAGAATCATGTTGCGATCAGCATCACCATCAGCTGCAGCACCAAATTCCGGGGGTTCAGCATTTGAGGACTTTCCAAGACCCATCCGGTCAACAAGTTCTTTTGCATAGGTGAGGTTAGGATCTGGATGGCCCCCTCCAAAGTCTTCCTGTAAAAATATAAGTAAGGAATGAACACCAATCTAAATTCTATTTTCAAATTGTGATGATAGAAGAAAACAAATTACCTTCGGAACACAGTTCAACAATGAGCTTTCAGCAGCACCAAGCTCTTCCACAAAGATGCGTGTTGCGTAAGTCCCAGCAACACCATGGAGAGCATCATAACTAAAAGTACAAAGCAAAGGTTCAGATGTGCAACAGGCAGTTAATATGAGGAGAGGGTGAGCATAGTTCAGGATAAAAGCGAGTACCAGAATGTAAACTTTGGAGATGCCAGAAGCTTTTTAATTGACTCAAAGTCAAAGATTGTCCTGGAATTAAATACAAATTACAAATTAAATCACCCATTTTTCGCAGGTTCTTATGAAGCTACAAGGAAAATTCACTTATTGAAAAGAAAACATCAAACAATACATATGGAAATAGCATTCAGTAAATTCAAATGGAAGCAACTTACTTCATTAACTTTATGTAATCTATAGTAGAGTCAAAAACATCAACATCAAAAGGGCCTTCAGGTCCACTGAAGGTAGTGACACCTACAACAGAAATATCGACCTGCGATGTGGGCAAGAATAAAGGAGTGAAACATATATTTCAATACCCTGGGAGCAAAACAAACAACAAAAACTAGCAAGTCAGCGTCAACTCTTACATCTGGAAGGTCTTCCGCGATGAGATATTCAGTAATTGTCGTTGTATTAGAGAAGATCTTATCAGTAACCGATTCAGGGGCAGGTCCACCATTTTCCATGTTATATTTGATTCCGAAGTCCTGCCAAGATCAAATGAAAAGTTGTTGATAAACACAGAAAATCGTGCCACTTGATTAGCAGCAGAGATACATCATAACTGTGATACCTCAGTAGGACCACCAGGGTTGTGACTAGCTGTTAAAATGAAGGCACCAGTAGCCTTTGATCCCTATTTTTTGATGATTTGATAAAGCACCAGTGAGGTAATTTGTTAACACAGAGAAAATAAGCAGGGAGTACTAACAGTCACACTGCAAAAAGTTAATCTTTGTAAAATAAATCTTACATCTGCACCAATTCTTTCACGGATAACAGCAGATACAGCTGGAGTAGACATGAGGCTGTTTTGTCCAACCCAAACACGTCTTACTCCATTAGCAGCAGCCATTTTTGTAATGATCTATACCAAGCAAAATAAATGTCAAATTTCCAACCACAATTCAAAGTTCCAACTTTCAAGAGCAATCTACAACTGAGATAGATTACAACCACTAATAAATAAACTACATAGTTAAGAAGCACTATGCATAGGCACTGCACGATACATACTTGTGTACTAGGTATTATGATCAATTTTATGATGTCGCATTTTTGTTTTGGTGTGACTTCTGGTAAACAATTGAAACCATTTAACTTGACACAACATAGAAAAATGAACAATATTTGACCTCAATAAACACAATACTATGGTATGTCTGCACTCAACAATCAACATGTGTCACATGATGTGGAGGCATGTATAACTAAGCAAGACGAGTCTAATCATGCGTGGGTTCCATCACATAGCTCGATAAATGTTGAAGTATGTGGCTATACAAATATTAAAAGGGAAATCCGTAGAAGCAACTGCAAATATATAAAAAATTGACAATAAGGATCACAAAATGCACAAGAACCATGAGGCCTAATCAATCATAAATTACCTGAACAGCATCCTTCGAGAAATAGCGGCCATCACCAGACACAACAATGGTTGCACCTGTAAGAAAAGAAATGATAGAAAGATATGAAAAATGACAATGAAATATCAGAAAATACTTTAATTACGGAAAGTGGTAATAGCATTTCTAATTTACAGGGGATATGCAGAAAATGGTATGCATAAAACCAGCTCCATGATAATTTATCAAATCAGTATGGTATCTCTAAAACTAGTTAACTACATTATTTTCTTTCTTACCAGATGGTTAAAGTTACCACCTGGAAATGGAATAGGGATAGCATTCAGTCAAATATGTTTCCAGTTTTCCTAACCATATTCAAAATATGTACTTCAAAACGAAATTAAATATTTGATTATTTTTCAAGAATAAAAAAGGGCTCAGATAGATGATTGAAGCAGGACAGGTGTTCATCTGATAAGTAGCTAACCTTTTACTTTGTCGGCAGGAAGGGCATTGAATGTGGATTGCACAAAGTTCTGGAGGTAATGAGGCTGCTGGAATACAGTAACCTGGTAACAGTTACAGTAGCACAGATCAGGTTGTGAGCAATGTGCCATACACAGCATTTCAAGCGCAGGAGTTAGGCAGTTTGTGACGTTAGCTTGAACCCTAAAAATAACACCAACTGGCCACCAGATCCCATTTAATAAACTTGCTCATCAATTTCTGTACTCGTAGCAGCATGTATTAACAACAATTTTTTAGCAACGGTGAGTAAGAACCAAATTCTCCTTTTTCATCCTATTTTAAAATGCACACGAATACAAGCTTGATCCACATTTTGGCCTGGATCCAGACTTATCAGAATAGACTGGGCATCAGAATAGACTGGGCACTGATACATGCAACATGCTAGATCCTAATTGGGCAGCAGACATGCCCAATCAAAAGCAGCGAAACATTCTAGAATCTTATGGACATTCCTCACGATGACTAACAAGCTAACAACTAACAAATCCAGAGCAGCAACAAGCCGGATTGAGATCCTCCGACGTAAGCCAGAGGGCACAAAGTCACTATCTACCTTCGGTATCTCCTCGGGCTCGATTCGCTAACAATGAGTAAAAAAAACTACTCGGTGAGATCCCGATACAATTAGCCAAAGCTAATCAATACGAGAGAAAAAAAATATCTCCTGAATCAAATCCCACGAACGCACACAATTCAGATCAATCGAATCCGGCATCGATCCAACACTCCGTACGAGACTAACTGATCCGACTGGGCCAAAACCACCGCGGGACAAACAGAATCAACCACCGCAACGAGGAACCGCACATTCCAGACGGCGAGCATCGGAGTCAGGATCGGATCCAGCCCACGCCACCATTCAGGCGAGAGCCGAAAAAGCCCGCGCCGCGAGCAAACCGCCGACGAGATCCGCGGCGGGAACCCGGAGATCGGGACAACCTTTACCCATCCACCACGCGACGCGCCTAGATCCAGATCGGGGGCCCTAGCGACGGGAAACCGGAGGATAATCGGATGAGGAAGAGGAGGAGGTTGTGGTGGTGGGGGGAAACCTTCTTACGGAGGCCGGAGGTGCCGGGCTTCTGGCCGTCGAAGGGCGTGGTGGCCTTCTTCGTCACCGAGAAGAGCACCATGGCTGCTGCTGGCTCACGCCGCCGCCGCCGCGCGAGGAGGAGGAGGAGTCGGTGGTGGTGAGATCGGGAGCGGAGGAAATGGAGGAGGGAGTGGTGGTGCGGGGGCGAGAGCGACGAGGGCGTGTGGCGGTTTATAGCTGGTGCGGGAGAGGATCATTCCGTTGTGCTCTTTTGTTTTTTTATCCCTTTTCTTTTCCGCCGCTTATATTTTTTGGGCGGTTTATAAAGTGTTTTTTTCTTTCTTCAGCTTATTATTTCTCTTATGATTATAATACTTAGGCTACGGATTTTTAGCATATGGAAAATGAGAAAAATCATTGCCACATGATTAATTAAATATTTAACAATTATAAACTTGAAAAATTGATTTAATTGATTTTTTAAAACAACTTTTATATAGAAAACTTTTTAAAAAGATACATCATTTAACGGTTTAAAAAACGCAATAACGAAAAACGAGAAAGTTGTATTTTGAAGTTGAAAAAAAAAACTAGACCTTATATATTAGAATTTGAATTTTAAAACTTAACTTTATGATTTTTTCTATTTTATTTTTTAGTATTATTTTTAAGTCACTAAAGGATACTTATAAATTTTGTATTAAGTCATGCAAACTTAAGTGAAACGACGGGCTCGTTTTTTTTCCATTACCGTGGACGTAAAGAAATAGAGAATGCCGTGGAAGAAACAGTGCTGGTGTGATCTGTAGTTCTGTACCGTTTCTGGCTTTTAAGAGGCCGTATTGGTGTTTTCCATCGTATCCGTGGGCAGCATATGCACCTTTTTGCAATGATTTTCCAGCTGATTTTGTCGGTTGCTAGGTTTTGGCAGTGATTTTACTTTTCGTAATTTTGTCCAAAAATGCTGGTGTACAGCCTTTTCAAAATGGTGCGCGCATTCTATACACGCATGTCACTGGGGGCACGTGCACATTTTCTCATGTTAATTTTTGCGTTTATTTGTTACTATCAAGTTTTATATCGTTAAGTTGTCATGTTACAACCTATTCTCTTTTTTTTTTCATTTGTGTGGCATGATTAGCTCGGAAAATACTCGATCCTATTTCACAATTATATGGTTACCAGTTTGCAACTATAGGATGGATGCCGATTTATATATAGTTGATGTTCTAGATAACATAAACAAAACTAGACCTAACAGTAGTTAATAAGAAAAATTATGGTTTACAATTGAAGTTAGATGCCTATAAAGAAACAGTAATATTCTTCCCTGTTAAAGAAAACTGCACCTACTTGTGCTTTGCATCTAGGAGATAAGGAAAATAAACGACGGAGATAAGAAAAACTAACATGATTTGTTATTCAGTTAACTAACTCTACTCTTGCATGTTGCAAGGGAGTACTTTTTTCGTCTCAAAAAATAACCTAGATAAGTATTTAACACCATCTAAAACAATGAATTTGGATAACATCATATTTAAATTCGTAGTTCTAGATGGTGTCAAATTCCAACATAATTTGACTTTTTTTAAACAGACGGAGTACTTTTTAATGCAAGCAAATTCTTTTTGCTTAGTTATTCTTGCATAGCTACTCTAGGTGAAACTATATATCGCAACGAACATCCAAAATTCCAAATTTACTTGTGATGTAATAGCAAATGTAAATTTCAAAAATAAAGATAAGGACACATTAGTAGATGAAGTTAGTAGATGCCCCATCTTTAAAACAGAGAGAGAAGAAGAAGACAAAGCAATATTCTCTCCCTATTAAAAGAGAAGTGCACCTACTTGTGCTTTTCATCCAGGGGATTATGATCAGCTTGAGTGTCCCTAGTCTCTGCTGTTATATGTTGCAGGGAATAATTGTTAATCCGAGCAAATTCTTTTTGCAAAGTTATTCTTGCCTAGCTAGCTAGCCTAGCTGAAGCCAGACATCTGTTGCAGCAATCATACAAGTTGCCATAATCTTGAAGCTCGCCTCTACCTGTGCAGTGTTAGAAAATGTTTTTTTTTTTGAAAAAACTAAATGTAGTGACATATTAGTATTCAGCAAGTTTATACGTACAGTTGCTGTCAAAGTTCCAAGATAATGACGACATTCATAATCAAAACCATGCATAGAAAGGCATTGAGCAAGTAGCACAACCTCCCATCATCACGAAAGCAAAACGGTTAATCTCCAAAAATTAGCCGCTGGTTTTTGTTGCCTAATCAAACTTTTCCTCCGAGCATTGGCGCACATATAAACAACGTCAAAACTAGTAAAATCAAAGTCATCATCCAGGTTCCACTTCCAGAGGGCAGAGGCGATCCAATCCTGTGGTCGCGAACTCCCATTTTTTTCCCCAGGTTTACACGTGGCACGTGATTGGGACGTTGCACTATCAATCGCGGCATCCGATTCGGAGAATTTTTTTCATTTTCAATTTATTTTAAAAAAATATTTACAGAAATAATATATCGTCGAAAACATTTAAAAAATAGACTAGGCGGCAAACTAACGAGGCAGACGGAGGAGGGACGGCCGAGTTTAAAAATTTGTTTTTTTGCACTTAAGACCATTGCCGCCCTCCACTAAAAGCTAGGGCGGGCCTTAGCTTACATGCAAAAATGCATGTGGCTAGGGCGGCAAATGTCCCAGATGCAAAACAGCTAGCCACATGCTGCGAAAATTGCATTTCGCTCAGGCGGCAAGGACCTAAGCGCAAAATGCAGAGACAGCGTCGTCGAGCCACTGTCTGCCACGTCAGCTTGCCACCCTTCACTAGGGCGGCAGGGTCTATTTTTTAAATGTTTTCAACGATAGATTATTTCTGTAAATATTTTATAAAAAAATTCATCCCGATTCAGCTGTGGTGGGCCCAACGGCCCACTGGCTCGGCTCCTCGAGGCGCGTGGAGGCTTGACACTGGATGCGGCCCAAGCCTCTTATCCTTTCCCCAATAGTTACTGGGCTTAGGGCTCGCTAGCCCAGAGACGGCCGCGTGGGCCTGGCCCAGTTATCCGTCAGCCCAAAAGGTCCAATCCCCAGTATACATCAATCGGGGAGGAAGAAACGGATGCGACCGAAACTTCGAGCGGCGCGAGGGCTCCCGGCGTCCGCGCCGTCCGCCGTGAGCCGGTGCTGTCCACGACGTCGTCTTCGTCGTCCTCCTCTTCACCGTCGCCGGCTCGCCGGCCTTGCGCCATCAGCTCGCTGGGGGCACCAGACCTACCACCTTGGCTGGGTCCTGCTCGCCGCCGCTCTGCCTTCTTTCCTTTTACGGTGCCGCCCTCTGAATCTCTGATTCAGTTCTACTTCTTCATCTTAGGCCATTATTACAAGTGTTGAAGTAGTAATTTGGGTTGATCTGTATGCAAGTGTGTTTTATTTGCATATTAATATTGGGACTGTTCAGTGATATGCTATGCTAGGGACTTGTCCGTTTTTTTTTTTTTTTTGAGGTTTACAGATGATGATCACCATGAATCCGAACAAGGCATTAGCCAATGTTTATTTGGGGGTTATATCTAATGCTTTTTTTATAATCTGCTAGATGAATATGGTTATAAGATGTGCATTAATCTGTTTCTTTCATTCTCATAACCTGGCATCTGTATATCAGATAAAAATCTGTTCCCATGGTCAATTCAGAAGCCCTGCACCAGATTCAGAAGCCATGTCAAGGAACGCTTGAAGCTTCAAAGCTCTCCTATAGTACATCATGCCTCTAACTATTCACAGAAAAAGAAAACACATATAACAGGGTCGGCATCCATTAAGACAAAGCAATATTCTCTCCCTATTAAAAGAGAAGTGCACCTACTTGTGCCCGATGTAAGCAACCAGTTCAATGTGCCTTTCATACTTAAACAGCTGCTAAACGATTCCACTGAACTCATCACTTATGACTAATTAATCAACAAGCCAATTGATTCGGTAATCAATCTTTATTCATGTTACCTGCCTACCTATGAATGTGCAGGATGTTCTACGCAGCATATTGTCACGGTTACATTCAGAGAGTCCTCGCGGATGGCCTTTCTTTCTCGCAGGTGGCAGCAGCTGTGGAGATGCTGCTGTCCGAAATTGGTCTTGAAAAGAGGCACCATGTTCCAGCCCAAGAATACAAGCATGAAACGTACAAGGACCAAGTTTGCCAGGAGAGTGAACAGTCTTCTGCGGCATCTATGTTCACCTCCTACCCTGAGTAAGTTTGTTGTCAAGTTCCGGCTGCCCAGGAAGCACACCTGCCATGTCGATGTCGATGTCGACGGATGGGTTCGCTTCTGCGCCGCGTCGAGAGCAAGGCACATTGCTTTCGATTTCACTCCTGAAGCGAAGAACATTTTCAAGGGCTTGCCTGATGACAAGTACATCTTCCCACTGCATGTTTTCAGTGGCCCGGACAGCTCCCCTACGTCTGCCTGAACACAACAACCACTGGTTTTGCTGGCTTTGCAAACCTCAAGAAGCTCACCCTGCACAAGGTTTCGTTTTTGAGTGACTCCCAATTCCTCATGCTGCCGGAATGCACTGCTCTTGAGTGGCTGAGCATCAGCTGCTGTTCCTACACCGATCTAACCTTGTGCAAGCCGCTGCTGCGGCTGCGTTATCTTTGTTTGCACTACTGCTACCTGGAAAAGATTGAGCTGGAAGCTCCAAATCTCACATCGTTTGACTTGATCAATCGGCCAATTCCGTTGGCACTAAGTGAATCTCTGAAGGTGATGAACTTTAAACTGCTACATAAGAGCGAGCGTTATGGTGATAATCTGGATTACATCTGCACCGAGCTTCCTGCTGCTCTTCCTGGTGTGCAGAAACTCTCCATTACCTCGACACTCTACATCTATGATGAGGTTTAATTTGTCTCTTTCTGAAAGCAATTAAGTTCATTAATCAGTTAGACATCTGTTGTCATCTCATCCATAATCAATTAGACTATCATGGTTGTGTTTCAGTTGAAAAGGTTCGCCAACACCTCAGTCAGAATCATCAATTTGAGGCATCTGAACTTGTATTTGCCTCTTTATGGGAACGGCAGGTCAGTTGATGGGATTCTTCGTTTGGCCCTACCTCTTGGAGGTGGCTCCAGTTCTAGAGGAATTGGAACTGCACGTGAGTGGCTTTAACAACTTCATAATATGTTGACAGTTTCTTAAGCATGCATTATATGTAGACATTTTTGTGGTGGCACAGCATCATACTTGTTATTTTCAATTACCTACTTTTCTTTCATTCATCTAAAACCAATCTTTTTATTTTTTTTTCCATTTCCTGTATGTTTGTTATTTTCATTCATCTAAAGCTACAACTACATTGCTTAAAATTGGAATACCATACGAGTTGGTTGATTTTGATCTTATAGTTGAAAAATACAAAAGGGTAATTAACAAAGTTTCTATCTATTGGAGAGACTACCATGCTTTATTACCTTATTATTTGGTGATACAATACAGTTTTGTTTATATTTCGAAGCCTGTTGGATTCTTTATTGGCATAATGTTCTAGAACCATTACTTCTTTTAATATTTTTAAGCCACAATTACAATTTGACCTTTGAGCGTTACTTTCTTTTGCAATGTACTGTTGTTTTGCAATTACAAAGTCATGATAATATGGAAGTAATTTCATATGCATATTCAATGGTATCATCCCATTTATGTCACATGGCCTATATATACTATTGGATTGTTTTAAATTTGAGTAAATTTCACCTAACCCCAGGTATTATGATCTAATTTGCACAAAACCCCAGAGATTTTGGTACGTGGCACTTAAGCCCAGGTATTCTGGCCATAAAGTTTCACAAAATCATGCTATTGATCATTTCGATATTGATTTACCACATTTTTAAGTTCTACAATCACATATTATAAGTTATTTATCCATCATATAAACGTTAGATCCATGTAAGTAAATGTTTTTAAAATTTTGATGTAGGAGTATGTCAATTTGGTTAACATAGTGGTTTTGTGAAACTTTGGGATATAATACGTGAGGTTATGTGCAACGTGCCAAAATCCATGTGGTTTTGTGCCACTTGCATTATAATAATAGCTGGGGTTTTATGAAATTCACTCTTTAAATTTCGAAATGTGTTGGCACCTTATAAAAATTATTGGCAATTGTGATGATTCAATACTTAAGCTGCAGGTGTACATGCTCCTTTAGTTTGAAATAGAAAACAGTAGGGTTAGAGTGATTTGATGTATCCCAGTTTCTCATCTTGAAATCTATGATTATAAGAGAAAAAAATTTAAAAATAGATTAAAACAATCAGTTATACTTATAAAAGCTAGTGGTAGATTTATGAAGGTACTTCCTCCGTTTCACAATGTAAGACTTTTTAGCATTGCCCACATTCATATAGATGATTAGTATCTATATGAATATGAATAATGCTAGAAAGTCTTACATTATGAAACGGAGGGAGCAGATTCGTTAGGATAACATCTGTTCCGAAGACAACATATTACTCCTGTACGTTATTATTATCATTTTCTAATTATTGTTGGTGGTGATGTTGCTGTTGCTGCTGCTCATAAAACACCACCGACCTGATTCCAAACACTCTGGTTTTGACTTTTGTGTTTGCTTTTTTTTCATTCCAATTATTTTTCCTTCTTCCACAAATTCATGCATTCCAAACATTGGATGAATTACTGAGGGAAACATTATGCGATGGATCTCACAAGTGCGCTGAATTGTTGCGTGCAGTTTGACAATTTGACATCTCTGATTTCGTCATCAGACAGGCGATCAGAGCGGATATGCCACCGTATCGGCATGATAAGCTCAGGAGCATTGGCAGGGGCTGATCGAGCTAGCACACTGCATTCTTCGTTGTGCTATGAGCAGGTACAATAGCAGGGCTATAAGCCAGCTATAAACATATTTTAAAAAGATAAAGAAAGAGAGATAATAGCATCGGGCTATAGATCTGTATTCAGCTACAGTTCGGACTCCAAGACGTAATGTATATATGATAGATGGGAGCAGGTATCAATAGTATAGTAAGTAACTATTATATGAATTGGCTATTATATTGGCTATAGATGATTTGGAGCTAGCAGTGCGCTATACTATTAAACTTGCTCTAGTAGACTTGACTGTATGATCATGGATCCGATGGTAAGAATTAAGGGCCTCCCGGTGATTGATTGGTTGGTGGAAAGAGGCGCAGGATTGCCAAAGAGCTTCTTGGGAGGCAGGAGTTTCAGGGTGTTCTCACTGTTCTGTGAGATAAAGCCGCATGAAAGATGCAAAGTTTTTGTGTTTGACTAATAATTTGTTATAATAAATTGATGAAATCCAAATAAATTGCAAAGGATTAGCACGCGTGGTGTCCTATCTGTGCACCATGATCCTGCACTGTACCTGTACCGTGCACTCGTGCTAGCACAAACGTACCACGACACGACGATTTGGGGGGGCATTTGGCCGGTAGAGTCGCCGTCGTCTGCCCGCTCCCCCAATACCCGAGAGAGTGTGCCCAGTCAGTGGCCACGGACGTCGTACGTACTAACCGCACCAGGACACCACACCGTCAGTCTCCGTCACCGATGACGGGAGGATGCACCACCCGCACCGTGTCAGCGAGCGCGTCGCGTTGCATCGCGGCGTCGATCGTCAGACGGGTGGGCCAAGTAGCAGCGTACAGGGTTTATCTTTTTGATTTCGAATTAAAAACCACTCCTTACCGATTTACCGAAATTCTATCGAAAACGGGTAAAAACATACGACTTTAGATTAACGTCGTACGTAAATCAGCTAATACTGATCGTTTTTTACAAACTGCGATTTAACGGTTACATAAAACCCGACCGCTTTTCATGAAATTCCATCGGTTCTGTGAACCTAACTGGGTGCAAGCATTGCAGCGTTTACGGTTGACAAATGGAGGGGTCAAAGGAGGGGGGCGAGATGTCAACAACGTCTCCAACTGTAAACGTTAGCACCACTATAAGTCTTAAGAGTGTGTTAAGTTCACGTCAAAATTAGAAGTTTGGTTGAAATTGGAACGATGTGACAGAAAAGTTGAAAGTTTATGTGTGTAGGAAAGTTTTGATGTGATGAAAAAGTTATAAGTTTGAAAAACAAAGTTTGGAACTAAACTCCGCATAAATAGCCTAAGCATGTATTAATTCCATGAACGGATCAAAACTAGTACCAGCACAACAGTGTTTTCTTTAGAGACCAGCACAAACAGTTAGAAACTACTGCTCCTACGTATATACAACAACACGTATTTCACATGATCATTTTCCACGTGTGCGTGGTATTCTCTACCCAAACATAACAAAGGAGACTGCAGCCCGCGCGGGAGACGGCGGGGCAGTGGGCGGCGGTGGTCATGCCCGCGTGGCAGCGGAGGTTGTTAGGAGGCAGCGCCGCAGCGGGTCGGCGAGACATCGGCAACGGCATCTCTTCGGGCGGCGGCGGGTGCAGCGGAGGATGACGGCGGTCTAAGCATCAGCCAGTCCTCAGCAACGAGAAGACGGATCCGACGAAGGTGGTTTCGTATGCAGCAGTGACTCTAGGGGTGTTGGTGGCTTGCGAGTCTAGGTAGAGACCTCCTCAATTGCGACGGTTGTGGCCTAGGGGCAGCGGCGGCCTAAGCGCCGATGCAAGGTGGATTATGCGGAGACGGAACCTGTCGACAACGTGGCTCTAGGGGTGACAGAGGTCTGGGAGTCCGGGCGGAAGAGAATATCCTCGGCAACTCCGGGGGAGGTCGCATTCGGCTAGGTCGAGAGGCAGAGGAGGACTCCGACGTTGGCGGTGGCCCTATGGGCGGCGAAGGCTTAGGAATCCGGTAAAGCGGAAGCAGATCCTTTCAGCTCGCATTTGGTCCGCTAGTTATGACTGAACGACGATGGATGAAGGTGGGCTAACCAAGTGAAGTGGATGAAGATGGCACTAGTGAAGTTTCGCAGCGACAATGCACTAAGGATGGTGGCGACTAGACGACTTCCACTCGTCGATTTTAACCATTTTAACCGTTTCAGGAGAGAATGTCGGAATGTAGGGATGTGTCGAGATCGTAGGTTTTTCTTTTCTCGGTTGTGTGTTCTTCTCTTTGTTGAGCTGCGAGTCTAAGTGCTCTTGTATCCTTTTGGCTGTTGTTGATGTGAAAACACGAGGCCTGGAAGATCTGCTTAACTCCAGTGCAGGTCCAAAACTTGTCTTTGGGTATGTGAGCGTGCCAGTTGATTTGATCCTGCAATTAACAAGAAACAAAGACAAAGAAACCGCGGTTAAATCCATAAACGATAGCCGATCGGCTAGATGCCGATGACATATCATTTATCTTTGAGCCGATGTCATATGTGCATCGATCGGCAGTCATTAATAAGTATGAAGAAACTAAATCTACTTGATCGGCTATAGATATTAACAATATATAATCCCTATATCGATATATACTTAAATCAAGTGATTGGGATAGATTGGTCGCCAGGCCGAAACAGTATAAATCACTTAGATCGAAAGATATATTAATAACAAGGCTATATATGTTCATAGCATAGCCGATCAGATAGATCTAGCATGTATCGGCTAATACTCTGATACCACTCTATATTAAGATGTTAAAACAAGTAAAATATACCAAACAAAAGCTTAATATATTCAAGTGTAATAAGATCTTAATATAAAGGGCAGATTTAACATGTCAATCAAGCATATGAGAAAAAGATAGTTAAACCAGGTAAGATCGGCTGAAACCCCGATACTACCCTAATCGGCAACCAAAAGGCAGGCTAGAGATTGAGATTCTAATCATGACTCATAAGATCAAACTCAACTGATGCAGCTATAAATATGAAAAGAAGGATAATATCTAGACAATCAAGCCATTGGAAGTTTCATAGAGTGGTGGATATCTTATATAATCTAAGTCAATGTCGCTATTTAACCTAATCGGCTGCCCTCTATCGACAGATGTTAGCCGATTGTAGGTTAGATAACGATATTGCTAGATATTATGTAAGATATATGATAACTCGACGAATTACATAGACAAGATTAGAGTATCATAAAGATGGAAGCACTAATCCCGAGAACACAAGCCGCCATAACAAGTTTTACCTCTTGTTGAAGATCGAAACCGATGCAGCTCAACCCGAAAGTAAGAACTCGTCGAAACAAAATGAAAGCAAAAAGGGTGGCGATGCGCCGAAATTGTATTGAATGTGTGTTAGTTTGATTACATGGGGCTCGGGATCTATTTATACCCGAGAATTACAAAATATGTCCAAATCGGACACGACTCTTATCTCTAACAAACTCTAAGATACCATAAGTCTTTGCGGCAGACTTTTGCCTAAACATATCTCTAAGAAAATTACATAAAATATCCTAATTAATAGATTCAATTGCCTTCTCAGGACTCTATCCATGTATGGCAATCATCATGAAGCACATCAATCTAAACCGACAACATATGCTGTATCATATTGTCGGATTCGGCTCAATCGGCTAATCCCGTTCGACTCGAACTCTGCCGATTTTAACCGTAGCCGATTCGGACTTCAGCCGATCCTCACTCTATTTCCGGGACGATTTCCATCTCGATTTCTTCTTCATCTTCGATCTTTAGATTACCAAATTTGGTCGTTAACAGCTGTGTATATCCCTCATAGATATAAGATTGGATTAATGAAAATTCATTATCTAAAGAAAAAAATCTCATCGATTACAGTCGATTTTTTAGCCCTCTGATTTGCTTTAGATTAGCACGGGATATTATGATTTGTGTGTGCGTTGTGTGCGATCCGCACCCGACTATCTGCAATCTATCATCGATGTATTACACTATTACTGATCGAGAGCAAACAAACAGTAAAGTGTTCAACTGATCGATGTATTACTGCCCAAGGTCCTATCATTAACGTGTTCAACTGAGCAAACAGTCAACTTTATTGCTGTGATTATATATTTATATAAATTTACGTAATAGTTACACTCCACTTATATACCACTTACATATATAATTAATATGTAATTTTAGTACTTACATATGTAATTTTGAGACTTACATTGTAAATACACTAAAATTACATATGTAATTTTGGGACTTTAAATACATGCTGACTATATTTTAATAGAAAATATGACGCCATAAATATAGTTACTCTCCTTAGCACGTCCATTTGAGATGATGGCATTAGTAGAAATGGCAATGGTTCCCCGTGGTGAATTCTCCCATTAGGAGGCGGAGGTGGTATAAATTATGTCTCCACGGAGGATTAAATGGAGCGAAAACAGTCTCCATCGGGCCTGGCGGGGGCGGGTTTAGTTCATCGTCCCCCATCCCCGCTCTTCGTGGAGGTCCGATGTAATAGTGTATGTGTAGCATTATCATGTATATTTGGCCCATCTAGCCTATAGAAATCAGGACGAAAACGTGGAGTATATAAAGCATCTAAAAAAACCCTAGTCAACACTCAACAGCATCCACTCCCTTGTCCCTTCCGTTCCAACGCCGCCGTCCCAGGCTCCCAACGGTGCCGACTCCCGATCTCACAAGGCCACGCGCGCAGGGCCTTGTGGCCCGTACCTTGCGATGCTACATTTTGTCCGTGCCTCCGGCGGCACTTGCCACGCTCTTTTCACGCGCGCATTCCAAGTTGTTGATATAGTTGAACCTACTAATCCAAATCCAATCCAAGTTGTCACTTTGTTCCGTGCCAAATTGACTGGTGGAACGCCCCAGCGACCAACCATCATAGGTCGAGAAAACCTTTTGCTAAATGCATGGCCGTTGAACCTTCACCCTACCATTTGGCCCGCGCGCGTACGAACAATCAAGAACCCAGTGGCACACGAGTACGAGTAATCTAGTACAGTTTGGTACTTGCTCATGCTGGTTTCGCCGATCCGCGCGCCCGAATTAATTAGGTTGGCCGCCGTCGCCGCCGTTCACCTCGTTGGACTTGGACCGCGTCGTCGTCGGCGTCTGCTGCCGGCGCATCGGCACGCCGCTGCTGCGATTAGCCGCCCATCAATTTTCCGCGCCAACCCCACGACGCCGCCGCCCGCTGCCGGACGCCGCCTCGGTGGACTCGCGGCGCGACCCAACTAAAACGGCGGCACATGGAACACCACGAATTGATGGAATGGCGAGGCGATGGTGGTGTTTTCATATGGGATGTTGAGACGCTAGTTTAAAGTATTAACTATAGACTAATTATAAAACTATTTCATAACTTTAGACTAATTCGTGATATGAATCTATTAGCCTAATTAATCTATAATTAACCTATGTGATGCTACAGTAATTAATTAAGGGAATTAGGCTTAAAAAATTCATCTTACAAATTAGCTCTCATTCAATATTCTAAATTAATGTTCAAATATTTGATGTGACCCAGATTAAAGTTTAGTCCCAACTTCCAAACAGCACGGAAGCGTGGCCGCAGAGGCCGAGGCGTCGCGTCGCCGTCGCGCTCGCCCAGGTGTGTGGCTGTGGCTGTGGTGCGCCGCGGTCGCCGTCGCGGCAGATTTTCCACGGCCTCCACGCAGAAACCCATTGATAACACACTCTCCCAAGTGCGTGGCGTGGTGCAGCTCTCGTAATGGACGGCCCATTGCGGAGAACATGGCCCCCCGGACTGGGCCTCTTTTCCCGGCACCTTTTTCACGGACTTTCTGTTATTAACAACGGCAGGATTTACTCGCTGCTGTAGCTTTCAGCTGGAAGTTTCCAATGCATACTAGTAATAAACTGACTCCTATAGTTGAAAAAATGGTGGAGTATAAATCAATCCCTGGAAGGAAATTGCAGCCAAATTGACACTAGATTTGGATAGTAGTACTACTCCAAATATACGTCTATATACCCCGAATCTCCCAGGCCATATGCTGGAGCCAACCAAACCGTCCATCCTTGCCATTAGTAAATAACGCGCGTTTTTCTTGAAGCGTTAAGTTGAAACTCCGAAACGTCATCCACGCAGAAGGGGGTGTGTGTACTCCTACGCCACACGGAAACGCAACCACACACTTCTTCGGTCGCGCACCTTACAAAAGTACCCGCTTCTACAGCGTCCAGCGTTTAATGAGGAGGAGGAGGAGGGGGGCGGCGGTGATGACCCAATCATCGCCCCGGGTTCAGAAGCCACGTTTCGTCGTGAGTTTGAGCCATGAGAGTAATGTTTACATTTTGGTTGAAATTGGAGATGATATGACTGAAAAGTTATGTGTATATGACAGGTTGATGTGATGGAAAAGGACTGAAGTTTGGATCTAAATTTTAGATTTAAACATAGTCTAAGGATGACAATAGAGCCCACTTCCTACTATTAGTCTATTTTAAAGCCAACATATATAATAGATTAGCTATAAGTTTGGCTACAATTTTTTTCTTCTCTCTATGTTTCACTTATATATTTAATGTATTTGTCTTAGAGATTGTGATAAGCTAGCTCTAGCATGAGAGCTAACATCCTTAATTTTTTATATCTCTCTCATCCATTTAAGCTTATAGTAAACTTATAGCTCACTAAACTTATATCTCACTATTATACTTAGCTCCGAATAAAGAGAGAAGATTTCTATCGTTCACCAAACTTCACGAATCGTTAAACGTTATATATTTTTAAAAAACATTTTATAAAAATATTTAAAAAATCATATTAATTTATTTTAAACTTTAAAATTGTTAATATTTAATTAATCACACGTTAATGATTCATTTTGTTTTAAGTATATTTCCAATCGTCTCTTTTCTCTCCCCTCTGTCTCTCTCGAACACTCCTGGCTCAGACGATAAAAGTAGCTCGCGGCGTTGCGGAAGTACGTGAACGGTTCCTGCCTACCCGGCCGCCCCCCCCCCCCCCCCCCCCCCCCCGAAAAAAAAAAAGTTTTCTGCTACGTAATCGGCTGCATTGGTCAACACGGAAAACGCAATTTCACCAGAAAAACCTTCAATGCGAGGAAGAAGAAGGAAAAGAAAAGGAAAACAAATATTGAGTACAGTAGCGCGAGTAAAAAGAAAACAAAATGTTAAAAGTTTATAGGAAAGTTTTGATGTGATAGAAAGTTTGAAGAAAAAGTTGGGAACTAAACAAGGGCACGGTTATACAGAAAGTAGATAGTAGTGAATGGTGGAGGGTTGTGATTGGTTGAGTAGTGAAGGTAGGTGGGAAAAGTGAATGGTGAAGAGTTGTGATTGGTTGGGAAGAGAATGTTGGTGGAGAAGTTGTTTATATTTTGGAACAAAATTTTAGGATAAAAGTTATTACTCCCTCCTTAAAAAATCTGAGACCTATTTTATTATTTGGTTTCTCAAAAAATCTGAGTCCTATTTGTAGTCACCATGTGCTAAATTAAATGGTTGATCGGAAACCAAGAAGTTATTCTAATACTTATTGGTTGTATGTTTATTGGTTTTGTTACATAGTGAGTGAGTTAACTACTTTTTGGTTTTAATGAAAAAGGAAATATGTCTTAGATTTTTGGAAGGAGGAAGTATATTTTAGAACGGAGGGAATAGTTCTATTTTTATACTGCTAGTGCTGTTGGTAAGAGAAAAGGAAAGATGGAACTGGCTGACATGCCTGTTATTGCCAGCCACAATAATAATCGAGTGGCCGGTTAACCCGGGGGCACGGGCCCACCTGTCAGCGAGCCCTCCCAGCACGCGCAGCAAGGCGCATTTGTTGTCTCGGCTGGCTGGCTGGCAGAGACAGTCAATCCAACAGGGCACTTTCCCCTAGGCGTAGCATTGCCAGAGTCATCGTACCCAGTCGCATTCCCCTTCCCCATCCCGACCAAGCAAACGAGATCCCATTCCCATTCCCATTCCCACCCGTGCGGGCGGCGCCCCCATTCCCATTCCCTTTTCCCAACGCCCGCCAACTCCCGGAATAAATCCCGGCCTCCCAAAAGACGGAAAACCCCAACTCCCCGAGGCCCATTCCGCAAAATTCGCACAGGAGTTTTTAGGGTTTTTCCGTTTCGCCCACCTCCCAGTCTCTCTCTCTCTTCTCCCCCATCCACCACCGCCCACACACACACCCCCACACACAACCAAAAGCGAAACGAACGCGCGCACGCGCCGCCCTCCTCCTCTCGCCTCCTCCTCCGCGCGCCGCCGGGATGCGGGCGGCGTGGCGGCCGGCGAGCGGCCGCCGCGTGGCGCTGGCGGCGATGGTGGTGCTATCCGTGGTGGTGGCGGCGGCGGTGGCGGACGACCTGGCGGGGGACGCGAGGGCGCTGCTGGCGTTCAGGGACGCGGTGGGGAGGCACGTGGCGTGGAACGGGAGCGACCCGGGGGGAGCGTGCTCGTGGACGGGGGTGACCTGCGAGGGCGGCAGGGTGGCAGTGCTGCGGCTCCCCGGGGCGGCGCTGGCGGGGCGGGTGCCCGAGGGGACGCTCGGGAACCTGACGGCGCTGCACACGCTCAGCCTCCGCCTCAACGCGCTCGCCGGCGCGCTCCCGGGGGACCTCGCCTCCGCCACGGCGCTCCGCAACGTGTTCCTCAACGGGAACAGGCTCTCCGGCGAGTTCCCGCGGGCGTTCCTCGCGCTCCAGGGCCTCGTCCGCCTCGCCCTCGGCGGGAACGACCTGTCGGGCTCCATCCCGCCCGCGCTGGGCAACCTCACGCGCCTCAAGGTCCTCCTCCTCGAGAACAACCGCTTTTCCGGCGAGATTCCCGACCTCAAGCAGCCGCTGCAGCAGTTCAACGTGTCGTTCAACCAGCTGAACGGATCCATCCCGGCCACGCTCCGCGCCATGCCGCGCTCGGCGTTCCTGGGGACGGGGTTGTGCGGGGGCCCCTTGGGGCCTTGTCCCGGTGAGGTCTCGCCTTCCCCGGCTCCGGGCGAACAGCCGGTGTCGCCGACTCCGGCGAACAACGGCGACAAGGGCGGAAACAGGGGTGAAAGTGGCAAGAAGAGCAAGAAGCTCTCTGGTGGCGCCATTGCAGGAATCGCCATAGGCTCCGCCGTGGGAGCCGCGCTTCTCCTGTTCCTCCTTATTTGCCTCTGCTGCAGGTCGGGACGCACCAAGACGCGGTCTATGGAGATGCCGCCGCCTCCATCTTCGGCTCCTGCCGTTGTCGCCGCCGGCCGGAAACCACCTGAGATGACCAGCGCCGCGGCCGTAGCACCCATGGCCACCGTGGGCAATCCTCACGCCCCTCTCGGTCAGTCGACTTCAGGGAAGAAGCTGATCTTCTTCGGGTCCGCGGCCGCAGTGGCGCCCTTCGACCTGGAGGACCTGCTGCGTGCATCCGCCGAGGTGCTTGGGAAAGGCGCATTCGGGACGACGTACAAAGCTGTTCTTGAATCCGGGGCGACGGTGGCAGTGAAGAGGCTCAAGGATGTGACCCTGACCGAGCCGGAGTTCCGTGACCGGATTGCTGACATTGGCGAGCTGCAGCACGAGTTCATCGTTCCCCTTCGTGCCTATTACTACAGCAAAGATGAGAAGCTGCTCGTCTACGACTTCATGCCCATGGGCAGCCTCTCTGCGGTTTTGCATGGTGAGAACTTGACATTTGTATTTTGTTGTGATTCTTAATTCACAATGAAATGTTATTCTTGTGTTTGTTAGTACTATGATACATTGTTATTTGGTGGTGATGATAAGAGTGGCGCTTGATTGTTTTGTGGCTATTACTTTTTCCTTTCCTCGTTTGATTATTCATCTGCCGGTTTTAGACTCTACTCCGATTCTGTCTTCTCTAGGAGACTTAGTCATGCTCGGTGTTGATGTAGGTTTTCTTTATCATGTTGGTATCCAAAGTACCTGTTGTTTATTGGGCAGTGATTCTTAATTGATGTTACTCATTCAGGATTGACTACGATTTAGTTTGTGTGACTGTTTCTTGATTCCCCCCTGTGCTGGTTAAACTTTTCAATTGTTCATACTTTTCAGAAAGTTCAAACATAATTGATGACATTGCAATCCTTGAGGTGCAGAATTGGTTGTCTTATTTTTTTTATATGCACAAATTCCTTCTTCAATGTGTTGACTCAGCTTGGTTAGTGTGATTTTTCTTTACATTGCTTATAGTTTCTGGGGATGGTACATGATTAATTAGGATGGTATCTGATGTCTTGATATCATGCTGGAACTAATATTTGCATTTAAAGTTATAGCCATATAGTTGAATACTAATGTTTTCATCATTACTGTTGTGACTCCTGCTAATCATGATACTGGTACTTAGACTTGAGGATAGAAAACTTACCTCACACCATCTTTACTTATTTGCTAAGCAGGGAACAGAGGTTCTGGCCGTACACCGCTTAACTGGGAGACGAGATCAAGCATTGCGCTGGCTGCAGCCCGTGGCGTCGAGTACATTCACTCAACAAGCTCATCAGCATCCCATGGCAACATCAAGTCATCCAATGTCCTCCTGAACAAGTCGTATCAAGCACGTTTATCAGACAACGGGCTTTCTGCTCTTGTTGGTCCATCGTCCGCACCATCCCGTGCCAGTGGATACCGTGCTCCTGAGGTTACTGATCCCCGGAGGGTGTCCCAGAAGGCAGATGTGTACAGCTTTGGTGTTCTCTTGCTTGAGCTGCTCACAGGCAAGGCCCCCAGTCAGGCCGCTCTTAACGATGAGGGTGTTGACCTGCCCAGGTGGGTGCAGTCAGTTGTCCGCTCGGAATGGACTGCAGAGGTGTTTGATATGGAGCTCCTGAGGTATCAGAATGTTGAGGAACAGATGGTTCAGCTACTACAGCTTGCTATAGACTGCGTTGCACAAGTCCCAGATGCCCGACCTTCAATGCCACATGTTGTTTTGCTGATCGAGGAGATCAAAAAGTCAAGCGAAAGATTAGAAGGTAGAGATCCGCAGCAGCAGGCCTCAAATCTCGAAGCGGGCGATGATCAGACTTCTAAGCCAGAATCCGCCGAGGGGCTCAATCCTTTTGCCCCTTGATATTGAATAACATGATGGAGGAATCGGCTAACTGCTGTAGCCCGCATTTGGTTCATGGATTTGATGAATCCTATCTTCAATTGAGTGGACTACTTTCATCTTTTGGCAATATTGAATTTACCATTGGTGTCAACCAGATGGTTGTCTTTCGATTGCGCATGATGCTTGGCACCCTCTGTGCTGTGGTAGGTATTCTGGTGGTGTTTAGGGATCACCACCCCAAGTTTGTGATTGCTTTAATCGATCTGCTTATTCTAGCTGATGATTAGGTTGGTTCTTTAGCTATCCATGTAATTACACCGCAATCTAGTGCTTGGAATTTCTTGCCTGAGAATCATATTTCATGAGTTCGCTCCCTGATGGAGTTGTTGCCGATTGGCATGGCCGATGTGATTGATTGCTGGGTCTTTCTTTGGATGGTTTGGTGATCTGTAAAACATGCGTCTCCTGTGGCCGCATCTGGTTGACGCCTTCGGTTCGTGAAAGCAACGTGCTCTCGATCCGGTGGCACGGGTCTTGTTTTCGGTGAGGCTGTTTTTTTGAATCGCCCTGTTTGTTGGTTTCGTCCTTTGAATTCAATCTGCCTGATGCGAATGGAAATGTGACTGTTGGGCTATCATTATTGTTCATGGTCCGTAAATAGATGCCACTGTTACCCTGTACGTAGGGTGGTCCAAAGGAAAAATATGTACAGGAAACATACTGGTTGAGTGATCCAAATGGGTCGTGCCGTTTTTGGCTTGGGCTACATCTCATCAAACCACGATATATAGCAGTCTTTCACTAGCTCCGTGCCTTCGTTGCATCAGCATCCATAACAAACTCTGGCCATATTCATGTCAAAAAGAAGAAAAAAAAGAAACTATGGCCATATTCTGAATCAGTGTGAATATTTAGTACTTCCTCCGTTTTATATTATAAGACCCATATTCATATATATATGTTAATGAATCTAAACATATATGTGTGTCTAGATTCATTAACATCTATATAAATATAAGCAATGATAGAAAGTTTTATAACCTGAAACGGAGATAGTATGTATCAATTGAACCTTTCATGCTCTGGACAACGGATGAAACTAAAGTAGAGGTAGCTAGGAACATGGTAAGGCGGTTTAACCTCCAAATCTACCTTTTTGTTTGGTGGGAGCTAGAGTTTCTGGCTAGCTTTTCATTTCCTTCCCAACGAAAATGACATCTAACTTTGTTCCTTCCCAACGAAAATGACATCTAACTTTGCTTCGGTGAGGGGATTCTACTTTTCACCATCCTAAGCCTAATGTTAGAAGGGCAAAAAAAAAAGAAAGAGAAACAAAAAGAGAATTAAAGTGCTTCTATATTTTCTCTACGATTACAAGGCAAACGTTTATTCTTTACTTCCTAAAATAAACCAACATAATATAAGATGTGACACATGTTAAAAATTTGTAATATGACAACGTGTCACACTTTGAAACGGATCTGGTGTATTTTGTGAAGCCGTGAGGAAACAAGCCCCGGTTACGCAGGAACAAAGAGCGTGTGATTATACAAGAGATGCATGTGTCGTGCACGAAACTGAGATCCGGCCTTTTCAACGGGTAGCCGGGTAGGCCACCTACGCGTTTTTGTCCCGGGGCTACGCCATGCGTAGGCAGCGCGGTACACCCGTACACCCGTGCGCGCGCGCGTGGCGTGGGTGGCGCGGGCGGCGGCACACACCGGCGCGCGCGCCCTCCAAATCCGAAGCGAGAAAGGGGGGTAAACGACGGCGGCGCGTCACATGGCACGAGCTAGACGCTCCGCCGCGCGCGCGGCCCACCTGGCAGGGCCACCACCACCACGCCGCCACGCCCACGCATCGGATCGGATCGCGCTCATGTGATCCATGGCCCGGGACCAGAGACGGACGGTCGTACGCACGCATCTCCGGTGCAGGAGCCGGATGGAAAAGGTTAGTACCGCGTGCTTAGTTCTAAAATAATTTTTCAAACTTTCAACTTTTTTATCACACCAAAATTTTTATACATATATAAACTTTCAACTTTTCCGTCACATTATACTAATTTTAATCAAATTTTTAATTTTGGTGTAAACTAAACACAGTCGTACGTACGAGTAGTAGTAGCTTGCACTTTGCAGCCCCGCGCGTTCACTTTTTTTTTACACGTCGTTTGGTTTGATGGCAATGCAAGGGGCTGCCACGTTGAATGTTGGATGTGTTATACGTAATAGTAGTAGGTTTTTCTTAGGTGAAAGGCAAACACATGCTACATCTTTTGGCCACATTGTTCTGTGGATACGATATTTGATAGTGATTGGGGTTGAAAACAGTCATGGCTATTGATGATCAACCGACGCTCGTTTCTGGTTTTTACCGACGTAACCATATAGAAACGGTAACCGAGATAAAATTGAAAATGGTAAAACGTATTCTACCAACCGTTTGTCCGTTTCCATATTTTACCCTTTTCTCATGAAGATTACCGATTCTGTAATATAGTATAATTACTGTATTTCTGAAATCCCTAATATCTATTGTCTCTGTTTGACCCATAGTTTTGAGGTGCAACAACTGCTCAACCAAATCCCTAATTTGATGATTAGCTAGATGAGAGAGAATTTGTGATTTACATACTGTAATTTTAATTTGATTTGGTCATATGTAGATATATTAAGTTAAATATTATGTGATTTTATACTCCAATATTACCGACATTCATTACCCGTTTCCAATGGATACCAACATGATTTCATCCGTATAGTATCGTTTCTGTTATTTTTTATACTGTTTCCGTTTTCAGCTTTGTCCTTTTCGACCACGTTCCTGAGAAAAAAATGATTATGAAAATGGTTAAGGTTGTTTTCTAGGTTTGGTTTGGTTTGAGGCCTAAATTAGACTTACCAATATTTGACAATTTCAATAGTGTTTAGTGTCTATTTGGTTTGAAGCCAAATTTTGACATGCCTAAGAAAATAGGCCATTTCAATAGTGAATTTAGGCTATTTTGGCTTCAATCCAAACGCAACTTTATCTTACCAAAATTAGTCATACTAAAACTTGCCAAAATTTGGCACTGACAAAATTTGGTAAGGTCTATTTAGGCCACAAACCAAACCAACCCCTAATCATCTCGTTCCTAGATAGTACTATATACTTCCTCCGTCTAAAAAAAGCAACCTAATATCAAGATGTGACACATTCTAATACAATAAATCTGTACATAGAGTATGTCCAGATTCGTTGTACTATGATGTGTCACATCGTAATACGATGTTGGCTTTTTTTTCGGCGGAGGGAGTGCTAGACTAACTTTGAATTTATAAGTTGTGTATTTTGTTGTAGCGGATTGCCACATCGATAGGCACGGCCGTCGGGATGTGCGGGTAGCACGGACCTTATTATACATACTTTGAAATTCAACCACTCAAATGACATCTATATTTTTTTAGGTCAGCGCGAAATATTTGGTGTAGGTCTGTAAAACTCCGATCAATTCATACGACAACCTCTCAACTTTTGCGAGGAGCCAATGAGCCACTCATTTCCTTTTCTTTTTCTTTTTTCTGAAAGAATCCACACCTGTCCCCCATGCAGATGAAAGATACTCCATTCTTGTTCCATACAAGGCTTCATAATGCTTGTGGGAATTTTCCTTTTCTTAAAAAGAAAAAAAAAGAAACCTGAGAATGATTTGTGGTTTGTACATGTGTTGGTGATTGCAACGGGCCCTGCGGTTTGAGTTTGATTGGGCGTAACAATAATTCATGTATAGGCGCTGGAGAGGAACAGTGGAAGGTGAGCTAGATGCCATATGTCGCATTGTAGCGTCAAGCGTGTCATTGCGGCGTCCCATCGGCATATGCAACTTGTTACTTGTAACTGCCGGAGACACATCGACAAGCTAGGCAGAAATGTGCGGAAAAATGATCAATCAAAGGCGGCCGATCGAGGCATATCTGATTGCTCATACACCAGGAAAGGTAGGATGCATTGGTTCGTGGTAATTTGCCATTATTGCAAGGAATGATTTCAATGTGTCCTTGGATATCTTTGCAGTCCTATAATTGCTAGCCTTGATTGGATGATGATTCTCGAATAATTGAAAATGGCACTAGCATTTAAGTTTATAAACTTTTAACCGCTTCTCTTTTTACAGTAAAAATTTATAAATCCTTAAAATATGTTATATTATTTAAGTGTATTCATCATAGTAATGATTCAAGCGAGACACCCATAAAAGTGTAAGTTATTCAAGAACAGGAAGTATGATGAAAGAAAGAAAAATGACACATCGGATTTTAGTGGGGGTAAAAATAAGATGGGTATTTCCCACCCACCACCCGACCATATTATTTTAAGATAAATTCACTCGGGTTATAAATTCGGGTACTTGGATGTTTATATAGTTATTAAAATCATATCCGGGTGCTTTTTATTGATACGGGATCAGAAAGATGGTATCCGACGGATACATAAATATTACCCGGTAAACTATCCAAATATAGCCGGTTAGCAGGCTTTTTGTTTAGTCCAAAAAAAAGCCATAGCCCACGAGACTTACATCAACTCATAACCACCATAAATCAAGCACAAAACGGGAGTGCTAGTGCTAAAACTAGTAATGGTGTGATGGAGTAATAGATATTAGCTGTGTTGCTATGCCTTAATCTAGTTGCATTAGGGATTGAATGGCGATTGAAAATTTACCGTATATGATCGTCCCTTTGACTCAATATTCGGTTACCGATATGATACGTACCTGCTTGCAATTGGTACATATTCATTTCATATTTATGATCGATATTATCTGTGTTTGAATCCGTATTCGATAATTACTTATGTCCGATCCAATTCCGATTATAAAATATGGGTTAAGATATAAGAAGGATCGAAACACAACCCGATTCATCCCTAGTTTTTATACCGGTCATCCATGTTCCTTTCGAGTTTCAAGTCAACTGTAGTATTATTTAAAATAGTATCAACTCTTAGATGCTTCGTTTTGACGAGCGACTATGAAGACTATTAGAGTTGCTATCGCCTACTCACAATCGCAGTACGTCTCAGCTAGCTCACAGGTTCAGCATGACATCCACGTTGAGAATGCTAGTAACCATAATATGCTTAAATAGAGTACTAACATTGAACATATGGAGCCCAGTGTTTGACGACATACTTCGAGCTTTCAGATTTTTTATTTTTTTCCTTCAATCTCTTTGACTCTAGTAATATTAAACAAGTGAACTTGCATTAGATTATTCTTTCCTCCAGCCACCATTCTTTGGACCCTTGACCCTTGACCCCCCCCCCCCCCCCCCCCCCAATGTTTTGAACAACCCCGACATCTTTAAACAAAGGAAGAAACTGAAACTACTCTTGTATTTTTACTTCTATTACTAACAGTATTCCCACAGTCTTTGAACAATCAAGTCAAAAATAAAGGGATAACCATCACTGCCAGCCTGCCATGTCAACATCTTCTAGTTCCTCCTCACTAGAGAAAAAGAGCCTCCAAACAAGAAATCATTTAGCAATTTGATAGGACTAACTGTTACTATCTCCGTCCCAAGAAATAAAATATTTTAGAATTAGACATGAGTATTAAGAATATAGGTGAAATTAAATAGGGAAAGATTGTGATTGGTGAGGATACTAAAAGGTAAAAGGTCATTATTGATTGAGAAGTGAATAGATATATAAGTTGTTATATTTTAAAACAAATTTTGAATGCTAGAAATTGTAATATTTAAGCACGGAAGTAGATTTAACAAACAAATTGTAATATTTTAAATACTAAAAAGTAAAAGATTGTTATTGATTGAGAAGTGAATAGATATATAAGTTGTTACATTTTGAAACAAATTTTGAATGCTAGAAATTGTAATATTTAAGCACGTACGGAAGTACTCCATCCGTCCCAAAATGTAAGTATTTTTAGCTATGAATCTAGATAATTGTGTATCCAGATTTATAGTCAAAAGTTGCTATATTTTGAGACGGAGGTAGTACTTGTCATCACCTGTAACCTCGGCCCCATGTCACATCAGCTGAAATATTTTGGTCAGTCGTGGCTTATGGAAGCTTCAGATTGACCAGAAAGGGAGCAGAGGAAACTGTGCCGAGAAAAGAAAAATGCTTCTGATCGCGAGAGGTTTTCAGGATAATTCATGGGAACATGGCGTGTGTTTCATGATGTTCACAAGCCACCCAAGTACCCAACTGTGACGATGTTGCTGTGTAAAAAAGCTACTCTCGCAGTCAGCAGGCGAGAAGCCGAGAGCGACACTGTCTCCCTTTTCCAGCATGCCATATTGGTCTGCGTCAAAGTCTCAAATATGATCTAAGCGAAAAAAAAAAAACTCCCTTTTTCACCCGATTTTAAAATACATGTACCGTATCCTCTCTCCGATCGGATTCGGGGTAAATCGGTCAAATATTATTTGATCCATTTTTACCTAAATTTGTATGTGTGTGTTGGGGGAGGGGGGCTCATAAATATTTTTTAGAAGTATACGGTACAATGCAGACACACAACGCACGCACACTCACCTCTATAAACGCACGTACATAAACCCTATTCCTATGAACATCTTCAAAGGCTGGGCCAGCAAATCCTGGAGATTGACGAAGTCACCACAGGCGCATTACAACTTTTATTTGTTATAGTATAATCATTTTGAATTAATCAAAGTGAGACAATCTTAGTCAACAGTGACAATTATTCAAGAACAGAGAGAGTAAACAATAAACACACAGTGCTAGTGTTGTGCTCCCTCTGTTCTTTTATACTTCATATTTATTTTGCTCGCTATATGGTTAATTTGAGGAATTTTTGATGAAAAATCTAATGCAATTTCCATATGAGAAATTTAAATATCATCAGTACATACGTTGTCAAAATATTGATATATTAATTGCACGCATTCTAGAATGATGATAGGGTGAAAAAGGGAAAAGTTGAGGGGTGGAATAGTATGGGTTGAAGCATGAAAGGTGGCGACTTTAGTGACGGTCTCGCAATCGCAAAGGTGAAGTCTCAGTTTCTACTCGAGAAAGACGTACTAGTATATGATAATGGAGACTGGTCAATTATCTTTTTGGTAATGTCACTCTGAATTTGTTGTAGCTAGTACTACTCATTTTCAGTACTTACATCCAGGACCTGTCATTGTTTACTTTTCAGCAAATGGTCCCTTTTCTTGGACATGATCTGCTAAGCACTGTAGTTTCTGTATGGTCAATTAAACTGGCCTGGGAGATGTTTATTGCACTGCTCTGGATATCTCTGATGCCACATCAGCCAGCTTGTGTTACTTCAGAATTCGGGATCAGAATTCTGCAAGAGTGAAACGAACATTACGGAGTATCTCTGACGCTGGGTGTTTGTCTCTTGTACAGCATGTTAGTCTGAATAGTCAGCTGTTTATTTATTCTTTTCTTGTGGTACAAAAGTCTGAAACTCTGAACATTTTTTGAGAACTGAAACTCTGAACATTGAATTTCGTTTCCATCTTCTCTTTACTTTGGAAACAGAAATTTTCAGTCTGCTTTACGAGTCAATGGTAGAATCTTCTTTCATGGCTGCAATATTGATAAGGGTGGCAATGCCAACCACATAACCATCACAAGGGAGAAAAATGTGACAGATTTCACTTGCAAGCCTAGGGGGTCAAACAGTGCAACTCTGTAATTCTGTAGTAGTCTGCACCCACAGGCCACAGTTTCCACTGCAAGTTTCATTGGTTTCAAAGAGCAATGAGTTGAATTTCATAATAATTCCCTGCATTTCAAGTAACTCGTATGCAGAATCACACCGATCTCGGCTTAGCATTTTTAGTCTTCTGGAATTGGTTATTTGCATCACACGATGCAGAGAGGCCAGAAGTTTTACTTCCACTATCTTTCAATCTCCAAACAAATAGTAGAAAAAAAAAGAAAAAGAAGAAGAAGAAGAAGAGGACAAGCCATATCATTTTGATGCTGCCGTGTCGGCAGCCTGGGGTTTGGCCGGTGGTCGATGAGGAAAAAGATCGAGTCGACGATGATTCCAATCACATAGGATAGGACAGGAGGCGTTGTCATCAGCTTTGCGAAGTGCGAGTTGCAAGCAGAGAAGGCATGGCCATGGCAGGGTAGGCACAGCCTCGCTTTCCTTGGCTTGCGCTGTAGGCTTGTGGGCACGCAGGAGCATGTTCTCTGTAAATGCTTTGCCTTTGCCTTTTGGTGTCCGTCTCTCTCTCTTTTTTTTTTTCCATTTCTTGGACGGATGCTTTTCTCATCCTGGAACGTCAAGGATCTCTCAACAGGAAGAGTGCACGATCTCCTGCTTGTTTGCAAGAGGTGAGGTTCAGTTCAGTTCAGTTCAGCATTTGGGTGACTTTATGAGAAGGTTTCTCTAATGAGTTTAGCTGAATTTCGTCTGGATTTGGTGTTGTGCAAGAAGTTTAAAATCGCCTCAAACAGCAGCCGTGCGGCCACAGCATTCGGAAGTTCATGGCCCTCCAGCTTGCATGTGTACTAGGTGTCTAGGTTACCGGGATAAGTTTGTCGGCAAAAAAGTTTTTGAGTGTAATTCACTGAATTTCATAGAGAAAACCAAATAAGCAATTTTGGAGCACCTACATTTTGGGTGCAGTGATAAAAAAAAACAGAGAGGGAGAGAGAGAGGTATCTTGACATCAACAGCCAGGTTAGCATTCTGAAGATACTGCTCTCCAACTAGCATGCATACCAGGTGTCTGAAGAAAATTACAGGTCTCCAGACAAACTAATAATTCAGACTGGAACAGACAAGCAGAAAGATGGTAGGGATGCTTTCCTGAAACAATGGAGACATGGGTTGCAAGTTGCAATCTTACTGAACGAGGGGATGAATGGTTTACACAATGTGCAAATTAACGAAGTTGCCGACATTTTATTGAGACGACAGCACGATTTGGATCCAATGTAGTTACTGCCAAATTACAGGAGATCATGGGTTCTCTCTTTTTTGCGCCTGATGCTACTCAATTTAATAATACTGTACATTGCGATTCGCATCTCTTACATGATGACACACCTAAGCGATAGCCCTTTCTGTTCTACTCTTTGATCTTCATTGCCTGCAGAAAGAAAACAGCAACTAGGTTTAGAACCCAACATGCAACTTCAGTCTAGCAAGTAGCAACCTCATCGTTTCGCTTATGCTGATTATAAACTGTAACTACTTATCAGTGACCAAAAATAATTTGTGAGCGAAACTTTTATATACGTGTCCTCAGCGATTTAAAAACAAATGCTAGAAAATAAACTACGGTGAAAAAAAAACACTAAAATTAACTCCAAAATTAAGTTTTAAAACTCAAATTTTGGTTGCGTTTTATAAGCTTAAGGGAAAACGATGAGGCTGTAGATCAAATTCACTGAAGCAGAGATATGGAAATTACCATCATGGGGTTGATGGAGCCTACGATTCTGAGGAGCAGACATCTCCTTTTTTAAGCCGATCAGGATGTCTTGCATTGTATGTTCTCTTTGCCAGTTACCAAGCATGGGGAATAGACTTGGTTCAACCTAGAAAGTAGCTCCTTGTAAGTACTACGCCAATAAAATGATTCACCAACTACTTTAGCGCAAAGGAAAGCAAGTGGACAGGTACCATTCCAGTTTCTTGATTCACACATGACATATTGATTCGAGTCTGGAATCGAACAGTAGGTGGTCTGTCTGGATAGTCTGTATCACAGAACAACTTCAACTGATAGATTCGTCCCTCATGAACAGTCTGCAAGACAAATTGAATGTAAGAGATCATTCGGTTTGAGCATACAGAAGCAAAGGCAGTTACTATCTAGTAATGGGTGTTATACAACATACATTAGGAGGGCCAATGATAGTTCCTGTCCAGGAACGCATATATATGTCATCAGCATCATCCATTCCATAGCTCACTGTCCCATCACCAATGCCCTTCTCACCTCGCTCAAGCTCTTCAAGCAGTCTAAAGTTTCTGGGAACTGCAGAGATGTACTCAGCACAGTAAAGAATTCAATAAATGAATTACTAGATTTGTTCTGTATCCAGCTACTCATGAGACTTGAAATCCCAAAAAAGAATAATATTTAAATCTGTTTAGACAACAAAAAATTGGAGTGTAGTAACCGATCCGACAATGTTTTGCATCAACACAAGTCAAAACAGCTTTCCAGAATGAGCACACTCCATTCACGTATTTAAATTATATTTCGAAGGTTTCCTCATGAGCTGTAGCACCAGGCCATTGGCATGCTCATCTATCCATGTAATAAATAACAGAAGAGCCGTGTTGTTTGAGGGGAACAAAAGGCAAGTCATAACTAATGTATAGAAACCAATAGAGAAAATGTTATGCCACAAATCACAAGATTTACCTATTATTACTAGAAGGCTAACAAACATAATGTAGCAACTGCATAAGCACAAAGGAAAAAAAAAGGAGTTGCAAAGCATTCCTTATTAAAGATAATTCCAATAGCATATTTAGTAATATTTAAAATGTTTGTGTCAGCTTATTAATATGTGGCACATAGTTCATGCTGTTCAAACCCACATGGCATTCAGTTGTGGAGCCACGTTAAGCTTGGGTGGTGCACAGGACCCCCCCCCCCCCCCCCCCCCCCCCCCCAAATTCCAACATTTCTCACTTATAAACGGTAGAATGCACAGTTCCATTGAAATTTTCTAGGTTTTCGATGGTAGTGCACCACCTTTGTTTCGATGGTAGCTCTGCCCTTGATGCCATTTTGCCCACTAAAATGGGATGGACCAAATAGAAAAAATGCCTTCCATGTTTATTTTTTCAGAAAAAAGGCCTCCAAGTTCAGATAGAGATATGATAGGACTTATTGGCAGGACTAAAGCATCCAAAATAACTTGTAGCCAAGAGATGAATAGAGGGAAGCTAGCCTATTATGCAGAAACCTGTTCAGCACCAGTTTCATGTCTTACATTGTTCATTGATGAGATAGAGAGTTATGCATGGAGTGACAAGAAAGAAAGTTTCTAAGGTCAGAACTCACATGATCTGTATATAGTGAATTGATTTCAGTTGCTATCAATTATGTATGGGGTCAAGAAAAAGGGAATGTGTTTTGTAGTTTTGTTTTGCCATGGTCCATCTATAGGATGGCTACAATAAAAATGCATGTTTAGGGCATGCGAAGCCGACTTAGACTCCTGTTGGATTGAGGTGGATTATCATATTCTCATTTGGTTCAACTGCTTTTAGATGTTCAGGTGTTTGGCTAAATGTTTTTCTTTTTTTAATTTAAGATGCAAACGGCAATATTATTGCATTCATAAAAGACAGAACGATTGTGAAATACATAACAGTTGGATACCATGTTTTGTCTAACCTTAATTTGATTTGTAAAGAAAATGAAATGGTTCTAAGTTTACATTTCTGCAGCAACTTAAAAGATAAGCACAGCGGGCCTTAGCCAGTCATTGCATTGTTGAGAATTCCATGCTTAATATTTCTTTTTTAACTCGAGAAGTACCAATTGGGAAGCAGAGCTGCACTATTGGGTAATAAGAAGGCCATCTTGTGTGAATAAATGAAGGGTCTTTCCTGATATTATGAGTTAACGAAAGAGCAAATTATTGACTCTGAAAGTAAACTCTGGTTTCTGCTCAGATATAACAATACATTAACCTGGTGCATAGACCTAATAAGAATCATAAAAGTTGAGACTCCCTTAACAAAATGCATATGCTACTAGGACAGTCCTTTTGGTCCTCATTAAATCCTAAAGTAGTTCCAGTATCATTTTAGGATAAATGAATGTATCAGTTTATAGTCATCCAAAAAAACTACAGTGCATGGATAGGGTAGATTCAACATCCATTTATTGAGATTATTATGTTCCACTCTGACTGACCTTATTCCATTTCTGTCAAGTACTCCCTCCGGCTATTAATATATGACTTTTTAATACATATTTTAGTGTTAAAAAACGTCATATATTAATGACTAGAGGGAGTACTTTCAAGCAAAATTTAGAAAGGAACACGATAAATGGTAAGATAACATAATTACAAGGCCTCGGATAAAGCAAAAGATTTACGTTTGTTTTTTCAGAATTGGGCCCATTTGTAAGAAGAGAAAAGAATGCCAATAAATTGAGTTGGATGTCTTATGAGGACGAATCATCTTTTAGTGGAAAGAATACGCTGGAACAATTCTTATTAGTTGGAAGTAATCTTCACTTTGTATTCGCTTAGAAGTCTATTTTCTTAAGAGTATGAATGATTTCCTTTATTTTTGGTTATTTTGTGGAATGCTAGTCACAACACAGTGGATCACAAAAGTAAATAAAATGCATCATCCTGGTTGTATTTTAATATCATTAGTATAGGGTCTCGATGTTAGCAAGTGAGTAAGCCCGCCTATGGAGTTTAGCGGGGGCTAAGGGGCCCTCATGGGGCCCTAGTGAGTACTTTTTGGTTGTGTCACCGCCCTTGCAGTGGGTTGTTTTGTGGTGGTGCAAGTTCCTGTACTTTTTGCTGTTCTTTGGCGTGTTTGGATGCCTTACTTCTACTAATGCAATGAGAGCATCTTGCGTATTCGAGGAAAAAATATCATTAGTTGCATATTGGAAAAAAAATGTGCCAATCTACAATTTGGGTTCAAAAAAAACATGTCTATGAACAAGTGGGGTAGCTAACAAGCCACAGCTGTGGCTGTAAAGTAGTAAACCAAATTCGAACACATGATCAGACTTGAGTGACTTAATTGCGGATTTTTTTATTTTGTAATGACCAAATATAGGGATCCCCCCCCTTACTCCCTTCGTCCAAAAAAAGCGAATCTAGTACTGGATGTGACATATCCTAGTATAACGAATCTGGATGTGGTACGTATGTCCAGATTCGTTATACTAGGATGTGTCACATTCAGTACTAAGTTGGTTTTTTATAGGACGGAGGAAGTATGAAATAGCAGTATTGTTCCAGACCAAACAGGTCCTAAAAGTGAACTTTTATTATAGTTGTTCTTGATACAGAGCATGACATGGAAGGAATACTACTGTAGTTACAGTTGCGAGTACCAAAAATTTTGTTCTGCAAAAAATACCCAAATCAAGAAATGGTAGAAATGCCAAAAATACTGATATAAGGATCAAACTCAGGAACTAATGATAAGACAAACTTATTGATATGCAATAATTCACGATTGAAGATAAACGTGAGCAACCAACAAATCCAGCTAGTAACCCCTAAATCCATCGTTTCCATCCATATAAAATTGCTCCAATTATGAGGAATTCAGCAATTCTTACCTTAGCCACAAAAGAACAAACAATTGAACAAAAATTCACAGTGCTAGGAGCTCGGCGAATTGGGAACCGAGAGCTGAGACTACCCCTCAGCATTCCCCTTTACAGAACAATCTAATCCCGAAGCAATCCTAACGCCTCACGAATCTAACAAATCCTAATTCCTCACGAATCTACATTTGCTCCAGAGTCTCTTGAATCTTGCCTACGCGCACGTACAGAGAAATTACGCCCTCCCACACGAGAATCAGCCCCTAAAATCCCATCAAGAACTCAACAACTCTTGCGTTCTTGACCGGCCGCAAAGATCCCCCCACCCAAATCCACCACCAAGAAAACCAAAATTTAGCAGGGATCCCTGGGCTACTCACCGACGACGACCCCGGCGGATCCCTCGGACCCCATCGCGAGCACCTCCTCCGCCGCCGCCGCCGCCAGCTCCGACTCTTCGCCTTGCGATTCCTTCCTTCCTTCCTTCCTCCCGAGCTCGTGTAGTGGTAGCAACCAGCCAACTACTGTACTGCTGCTGCGTCTGCTGCTGCTAAAAACTGACCCCGCGGGACAAGGAATATCCCAATCCCCAGCGTGGAGTGGAGTCCTCTCCTCTCCTTGGGAGGATTGCAGCAACTGGAGAGCGGGGCCCGAGGAGGAGGGGAGGGGAGCACGTCGTGGGGAAGAAGAGCGAGGAGATTTTGGCGCAAACCGCAGCAATCAGGAGGACTGCTGGGACTGGAGGACGACGCGGCGGACCACGGATTTGAGCCCTCTTTTTTTTCTCCAACAATTGGATGACTGGTAATAAGCCCGTACTAACGTTACGGTGTCATAATATTTTTTTTAATAAATTATT
Organism: Oryza meridionalis; assembly: GCA_000338895.3. Classification (NCBI taxonomy): domain Eukaryota; kingdom Viridiplantae; phylum Streptophyta; class Magnoliopsida; order Poales; family Poaceae; genus Oryza; species Oryza meridionalis. Next base: position 32,931,346 of record CM002526.2, on the reverse strand, counting down.
AAAATTTGACTGTAATAAAAATAATATTCCTGGAATCCAAGGTCATATATCAAAAAATATTATGATACTCTCTCCTTCAATTTTTTATAGTTATATTTTTAATCTGAAAATTTTATTTTTGATAGTTATATTTCAATCTAACAACCTATCATCTTAATAATTTTCTCGAATTTAATGCGTGACTCTTCATTCTTCCATACACAATTGGTTACATGGGCTTTGAAAAATGTAAATATTAATGAATCGCTTGTTTACGAGAAATGACCAGTAGTATGTTTAAATGGATGATAAGTAGAATCATTTATCCTTGGTCTATGTGTCAAGATGAAATATGACTATCAAAAATAGATGGAGGGAGTATAACTTAAAATTATATATTCAACATCATCAACGATTATATCTAATCAATTCAATATACACTATATGAGGACAATGCATATCCATACCAAAAAGAATGGTTGAGTTATTCCTCAAGAAATCAAGATAGATAAGTATGAATCTTTTTTTGGTAAGTATGCACCGTGAATGACCCAACCGATTACTGCAAAAACCATTGACTTCAGGTAAAATATGGTTGAATTTTGTCAAAAATTTAAAGTCAATTTGAATTTTTAAACTTGCCGAAAACACAAAACCAAACATTTTTGTTATCAAGCCAGTCTAATAAGTTTGATTTTTTTAAACCCTACCGGAGAGTAAACCTCAAATATTTATAATAGGAGGTATTAACAACAAAATATATAACTCTTCTTATCATTACTTCTTTTGCATGTCTTAAATCAATATCCTTTACTGAAACATATATTGTCTTTTGATTATTCTATAATACTCTTTTGGTTATCACTGATTCAAGCATTCAAGCTAAGTATTTGTCAGCCAGCTGCAAGCCATTCCTATTGTATGTTTCTGCTTTCCAGCGGCATACATCCTTCCAAGAGCCAAAAGTTCAATCGAAGCCATCTAAAGAATAAATAGCCAACCACATCCTTTGATTATAGTTGAGTTATCACGTGTACAGAAAAAAATACAATATTACATCAGATTATCTTTCTACTGCTACAACTTTATTAATTTTAATACAGTTTGCTTCGTCGTAGCATCCGCCATTTTGGCACAACCTTCATTTAACATGTCAAGTTGTCAACCTACATGCTACAGCACGGCCTCAACCCTGCTTCCATGTATAGACAAGCTCTCTTCCAATGCCATTTTTGGCCTCAACCCTGCTTCCATGCTTAGACAAGCTCTCTTCTAAGAAATATGTCCTTTTAATATAAAGAGCTAATGAGTTTCAGTATTATTAAATATCTCTTCTATATAGGAAATATGTTGTTAATCAAAACAATGCAACCCTGATCAGCAAGAGGCAAAGATAAACATACCATCCAGTATTATTACATATCTCTTATGTACAGGAAATATGTTAATTAAAATAATGCAACCCTAATCAGCAAGAGACAAAGATAAACATGCTATCACTGGATGTGAGATACCTATTTATCTAGAACAAGTGATGGCAAGAAACATAGCTTTAGAAAATTATCTGTCTAATATTTGTATGTTTATCTTCCCTAACATTCATTTTCAGATCGTTGGATTCAGACCATGTCCCAATCCACTTTACTTCTCACACATTCCAGGCCCTAATCTTAAATATACATCTCATTACACTATGTATTGATTGTACCAGTACATTCCATGTCACTGCAAAGGCAAGTTTCTGTACAGGCTAATAAAATATGTGCTATTTGTTTCTTCTATAGAATGATTTGGTCTGACAGAATGAGAAGTAAACAAAAATCTGAAAAGCAACAAATACTGTAAGGAACTGAACTTCATTCAACTACCACTACAGAGTGAGACTGATTTTACTTGGCACTATTATGGAGTACCAATCAAGTGGAAGCCGCAGCCTTCCTGACCTTACCTTAATGTATATGGTATTTGATTTAACAAATTAATCCACCGAAAAAAGTCACCGCTATAAAGTTTCAGTGCCTGGGATCAAGGGGGTCACACATGGATCGGATCAATACACGGTGGCTGCCAAGAGTACCTTCGAGGGGCACAACAACCCACACCGAATCAGCTGCAAGGGTTTTTTTATAGTATAGATAGAAGCAACTTCTGTCGATCCAATACTTAACTTATTTTATCCAAGTTTGCATGGCCTAGTGAAGTTATAAGTTTGGAATGGAGTATACATGTGATCGTACCTGCCCTGCTGTCGCACCTCCATGGCAAACAACAGTACTATCTGATGCTGTCTACAAAAATCATAGAAATTAAATGGGCTGCATATAACTCTTCTTCCCCTGCAAGAAGCATTTGAGTGAAGCCATTAAGGAATATAACCAAAAAAAATTCTGAGAACCATTGTACAAAAGCTCAATGAAATGAAATTAAGGAGTACCTGCCGATGTACCGGATGTGAAGAACAGATTGCCAAACTGAATCCATAATATTCCTGAAAAAATTAGGCATACAGAGTACATATATATTTAATAAAACTCAAAACATATGCTCTGCTAACCTGAAACCAGAGAGATTGAAGATCCTGACCTCCCTGCAATCATCAAAATAACCATACAAGTACGGTTAGTTTACAGATTAAACCAAGTTTTTTTTCTGAAAAAACAAGCGGTCATTAAGAAGTTCAGTACTACTTGACTTAAGTAGAAGTTCATAACTTCAGGTTCAGGACAAATGAAGTTTAGACCTGCGAGTTCAGCCATTCATGGAAGGTTCACGAATCACACCATACTTTTGCTGCATAAGAAGTGTGGTACCTCAGTTGCATTCACAGATCAGAATGCAATTCCATTGTCTTCAATCCAGTGACCACCACCGCCCTGAAAATCTGAAAAAGAAATGTTTAGCCTTGAAAGCCATCATTCAAAGCATGTTGTCACACTGTGACCGTTTTAGCATTCAAAGGGCATATTATCTTCTAGTGATCCTTGTGGACAGTAGGACTGCTTTTAATCTATAGCAGGCTGCTTCTGATCTATAACAACGGAATCAAAATAAAGCATCGCAAGCCCTGTACTTGGTGCCTATACACTATACAATTGTTCCACATATATCTTATTATGTCACAAGCTTCTACCTTTTGTGCTGAAAAACAAACCCCCTTGTAATGGCCTTGTAATGGTGGATTCTCTGTGCATTTGAACCTGCAATATAAAGAATACTTCATATGAAAACTCAACATGAAGTAATAATCTTAGTTCTGAAGAGAAGGGAAATGCTGAAATCACATAATGCAAGCAAAGTTTAAGGTGATATTGCTGCCAATGATGCTGACCTCGTCCAATCAGAGAGCGCGGGCGGCTGATGGTGCTGCCGATGGTTGAACTCACCAATCAGAGGGTCTGCGACCGTTCAGGCGGCCGACTCCCCTGGCTTCGACGACGCGTGGGCCAGCCATTGAGGCGTCGATGCAGGGAAGTTTTTGCGACCGGGCTTTGAGGCGTGGAACCGGTGACCCCGGCGAACGCGGTTGTGGGGTCGGCGACGGACTCACAGTGTGTCACGCCTGATGGCAACCTGGGTGACGTGCAACAGTAGCGTGCCGTGTGTTTGTTATTTGGAGCCTGCGAGCCCGTGTGAATCGAACCAAGTTGTTGAGCCTGCGTGCTCGTGAGTGCTTAGCTATAAAGACTATATAACTAGGGACCACCCGATGGGAGAAAGGCATGAAATGAATGGAAGAAAACTAAGTCCTTCCTATCTCAAGTTCTCTCTGTTCTTCCTTCTTCCCCAACTCTGTTCTTCTTGAAACTTTACCAAATCCTACCCAAAGTGAACTGTGTGTCACAGTAGTATCAAATTCAGGCTGTTCGTGCGTATTAGGGCTCATATTCTCTCGATCCGGCTGGTAAAATCCCTGTGTTCTGGTAGGCAGCTACCCCTGGGTGCGGCTGCTGTAAATCCGGTTCTGGTTCGGCTGGATTTGGAGGAGACCTTCACCACGGCGCCGATCAAGCTTAGTGCCCCTCTGCGCCAGTCGTTGGAGTCGATGGAGGCTAAGTTGTTGGAGAAGTTGGACGCCATCACACAGCGAATGGAGAATCTGGACGCGACACTAGCAAAGCAGGGTGGTCGTATTGATCAAGTGGCCACCAAGGTTGATCTCGCCATGGAATCGGTTGGGAAATTGCAGCAGGAGCAGTTGCAAGCGGCGCGCTCTCAACAGCAATCTTCTGATCCGGTGAGTATTTTGGGTTCCCCTTCTTCTCGCTCGATGACCAGTTTGGGGGCACCACCACCACCACCACCACCGCCACCGCCGCCGCCGCCGCCGCCGCCTCCTCCACCTCCTCGCCCTAAGAATTTCTTGCCGAAAATGGATTTTCCACGTTTTGATGGCACGGATGTTGGGATCTGGGTGGATATGAGTGAAACGTATTTTGAGATGTATCAGATTCCCTCGAGTTTTCAAGTTTCTGCAGTTGTTCTTCATTTGCAAGGCAATGCCGCGCAGTGGTATCAGTCGTTTAAGTTGGTTGCAGAAATCAGTTCATGGCCGCAGTTTCGTCATGCTATACTGATGGAGTTTCAGGGTACTGAACAACGTGAGAAGATTCAGGCTCTGCAAACTCTGCATCAGACTGGATCTGTAGCAGTATATAAACATCAGTTTGATTCCTTAGTATACCAGATTCGTGAGTTTGATCCATCTGTTGGGGGGATGATGCTCGTATATCGCTTTATGCTTGGGTTGAAAGATGAAGTGCGTGCTGCTGTGTTAGTTCAATTGCCTGATACTGTCCAGCAAGCTGCTGCTATTGCCTTAATGCAGGAATCAGTACTGATGGAGATGGGGACCAAGCAGTCTAAACGATTGGCTTATAGACATACTTATGTTAAAAGTGATGTGCCTATGACTGGGGGAGACTCTGTGGCTATTAAACCTGAAAGAGCAGAGCTGTGGAAAGCCAAACAGTTGAGGGATTATAGAAAAGCTAATGGTCTTTGTTTCAAGTGTGGTGATAAATACTCTCCTGAGCATCAATGTGCAGTGACTGGTCAGATTAAAACTATGTAGATCACTGAGATTATTCCTGATGATGTTTTGAAGGCAATGACTGAAGAAGAGGATTCTGATCAGGAGGAGACTTGTCATGTATCCTTGAATGCTTTGTCTGGTGCTAGCAACATTAACACTATCAGACTAAGAGCCTTGGTTTAGAATAAAGTGCTGTTGCTCTTGGTAGATTCAGGGAGTTCCCATAGTTTCTTAGACTATAATTTTGCTCAGTTGCTTGGTTTACCATTACAACCTATTCCTCCATCTCTGGTCAAAGTTGCAAATGGAGCTTTTCTTTCTTGTCAATATATGGTTCCTCAATTCACTTGGTGGTTCCAGGGGCATACATTCACCTATGACATGAGAGTGGTAAATTTAGGTGGCCATGATGCCATTTTGAGCATGGATTGGTTGGCTCAATGGTGTGATATGTCTTGTAATTGGGCTAACAAAACTTTGCGATTCATGTACAAGGGTAAATGCATTGAGCTCCAAGGAGTTTCTGATTCTCAGTCTTCCACTGAACTTTGTGTTATTACTTTGTCTCAAGTCCTTAAGTGGCAGAAAGGGTGTGACATCTGGGCTGCAGCACTGTTGGAACCCCTTAGTTCTCCTTCAAATTCCTCTGTTCCACCTGCTGTTGATCAGTTGTTGGCTGATTTTGCTGATGTTTTTCAAGATCCACAATGTTTACCTCCTCATAGAGTATATGATCATGCTATTACTCTACTTCCTGACTCAGCACCTGTCAACAGCAAGCCGTATAGATACTCTCCCTTGCAAAAAGATGAGATTGAACACCAAGTTAAAGACATGATAAATTCTGGTTTGATCACTCCTAGTATGAGTCCCTTTGCCTCTCCTGTTTTATTGGTTAAAAAGAAGGATGGCACATGGCGTTTTTGTGTGGATTATCGCAAACTGAACTCTATCACTGTCAAGAGTAAGTTCCCAATGCCCGTTGTTGATGAATTATTGGATGAGTTGGCAGGTACCAAATTCTTTTCTAAGCTTGATCTCAAAGCCGGCTATCACCAAATTCGGATGTTGGAAGAGGATGAGTTTAAGACTGCTTTCAAGACTCATCATGGTCAATTCCAGTTTCGAGTGATGCCATTTGGTTTGATCAATGCTCCTTCTACCTATCAATGTGTGATGAATTCTGTGTTTGCCCCTTTACTCAGGAAATGTGTTTGTCTTTATGGATGATATTCTTGTCTACAGTCCAGATCTTGCCTCTCATCTCACTCATCTGAAACAAGTCTTTGATTTACTAAGGCAGCATTCCTTGTATGCCAAGAGGTCCAAATGTTCTTCTGCTTGTTCGCAGTTGGAATATTTGGGTCACATCATTTCTGATAAAGGAGTTAGCACTGATCCTTCCAAGACTGCTGCTATGCTAGCTTGGCCCATTCCCACAAATGTGACTGAACTCAAGGGATTTTTAGGGCTTACAGGATACTATAGGAAGTTTGTTAAAAACTATAGTATCCTGGCTAAACCTTTAACCGTCCTGCTACAGAAGAAAGCTTTTCTCTGGTCCCCTGAAACTCAACAAGCTTTTCTCACATTGAAACTTGCTATGAGCTCCACCCCTGTCCTGCAATTACCAGATTTCTCTCAGCCCTTTACTCTAGAGACTGATGCTTGTGCTTTTGGGGTTGGTGCTGTGCTGAGCCAACAGAATCACCCTATTGCATATTACAGCAAAACCCTGGGAGTGGCAAACCAAAAGCTGTCCATATATGAAAAGGAATTCTTAGCCATCATGATGGCAGTCGATAAGTGGCATTGTTATTTACAGAGATGCCCTTTTACTATTCGTACTGATCACAAAAGTTTATGCCATCTCAATGATCAAGTGTTGGGCACTGAGTTGCAGCAGAAAGCAATGTCTAAGTTAATGGGTTTACAGTATACTTTACAGTATAAGAAAGGTGTAGAGAATACTGTAGCAGATGCCTTGTCAAGAATTCCTCCTTAGTCCCCCTTGGCTGCCCTATCTGTGGTCACACCTCTTTGGTTGCAGGAAGTGCTGAACTCTTATACTATGGATTCTCAGGCACAAAAGTTGTTGGCTGAATTGGCAATACATTCACCCAATTTGCAAGGGTATTCTCTGACTGATGGTCTCATTCGACATAATGGTAAGATTTGGATTGGGGCTAATATGGGTTTACAGACTGAATTGATCACTGCTTTTCATTCTTCCCCAATTGGAGGTCATTCAGGTACTATGGCTACTTATCATTGTTTAAAGAAACTCTTCTCTTGGTCTAGACTGAAAACTGCTGTGTTCAATTTTGTGAAACAATGCCAAATCTGTCAGCAAGCCAAACATGAGAATTGTCGTTTACCTGGTCTTTTAGTTCCTCTCCCAATTCCTAAAGAAGCATGGGTTGACATTTCAATGGATTTTATTGAGGGGTTACCAAAATCTGATGGTTATACTGTGATTCTTGTGGTAGTGGATCGTTTCACTAAATATGCCCATTTCATTCCTCTACGACACCCTTTTACTGCTTCCCAAGTGGCTCTAGCAGTGGACAAGTTTGTGTTTAAAACTCATGGGCTGCCTCATTCCATTGTCTCTGATCGAGATAAAGTTTTTACCAGCCGGTTTTGGAGTGATCTTTTCAAAGTCTGGAACACTCAGCTGAATATGAGTACTGCGTATCATCCTCAAACTGACGGGCAAATAGAGCGGGTGAATCAGTGTTTAGAGATGTATTTACGTTGCATGACCCAAGCTACTCCAACAAAGTGGAATAGTTGGTTACATCTGGCCGAATAGTGGTACAATACTTCGTTTCATACGTCTTTGGGGTGTTCTCCTCATAAAGCTCTGTTTGGCAGTGATCCTCATGTCAGTCAAGTACTGTTCTTTTGTCGTCTGTTCACCACTCTGTGGTTGATTTGGTTTCTGAAAGGAATCAGCTCTCGGCATTCTTACAGCAGCAGTTGCACAAGGCCCAGCTCCGTATGAAGCATAAGGCTGACAGAGGGCGCTCTGAAAGAAGTTTCTCTGTTGGGGACCAAGTGTTCTTGCGGCTCCAACCTTATGCTCAGTCTTCGGTGATTAATCGTCCTTACCCTAAGTTATCCTTATGCCGTTTTCAGATCTTAGAAAAAGTGGGGTTAGCTGCTTATCGTCTTGCTCTTCCGGAAGGCAGTACTGTGCATCCTGTTTTCCATGTCTCTCAGTTGAAGGCTCATGTACCTGATCACACTCCGGTCTTCTCTTCTTTACCGGCTCCTGTTGTTTTGGATGCTGCGGATGTCTGGCCGGAGCGTATTTTGGACAGACGATTGGTTAAGAAGGGCAATGCTGCACATGTTCAAGTATTTGTCAAGTGGTCTTCGTTATCGGAACATGATGCAACCTAGGAGGACTATGACGTGCTCAAGACTCGGTTCCCTGATGCGCCAGCTTGGGGGCAAGCTGCATCTTTGGCGGGCGGCACTGTCACGCCTAATGGCAACCAGGATGACGTGCAACAGTAGCGTGCCGTGTGTTTGTTATTTGGGGCCTGCGAGCCCGTGTGAATCGAACCAAGTTGTTGAGCCTGCGTGCTCGTGAGTGCTTAGCTGTAAAGACTATATAACTAGGGACCACCCGATGGGAGAAAGCAATGAAATAAATGGAAGAAAACTAAGTCCTTCCTATCTCAAGTTCTCTCTGTTCTTCCTTCTTCCCCAACTCTGTTCTTCCTGAAACTTTACCAAATCCTACCCAAAGTAAACTGTGTGTCACACCGTGGAGGTGATGCAAACAGGCGGGGAGAAATCGGCAATGCGGTGCAACAATGAGGGCAAGGCAACGGCGATGTGAGGCGATGCCGGTTGAGGCGGAGGCTGAGGAGACAGCGGCGATGCCAGTTGAGGCGGCGGCGACAGGCAGTCGTTGGAGGTCGAGCGCGAGGTGCGCGACTGGGAGGAGGGTGGGAGACTGGAGAGGCGACTGGCGAGGCGTTTCTCCTCGCAGGTGCTGACCGAGGGCGGCACGAATGCAGACCGGCGACGCGGAGGCGAGGGATCCGGGGTGGAGGACGCTGTGATTTGCCGAGGGGAGGGGAGGCGATCCGTCTGGAACTCTGGATCAGATCGGGAGGTGCTCTACTCGTGAGAGGCGCGCGGTCACGCGGATGCGGAGGAGGCGCGTCGATTGCGGCAGAGAGGGAGGTGCGGGAGAGGATGCGGAGGGAGGTGTGGGACACGCGCTGATCTGGGACGTTGGATCCAAATTCATCAGATTAATTTCCATCGTTGGATGTGTGACATGATGAATGAGTAATGAGTAAACAACTTGTTTTGAACTATAGGGTAGATGAGCTGGTTGACTTGACAATTGCCAATTGGGCAACAGTATAGTCACTGTATAAATCCGCTAGTTAGTTTATTACTCTCTTCGTTGTCACGCCCAGAAATTCCCGAATAGAATTCCAAGCAGATTGTGCATTGAAATCCCCGTCCAGGACCAGCCGGGGTACACAAACGACAATGTTGACATTCAGATCCACGTCTTACAAACATCATAAAAGTCTTACATAAATGCAGCGGAAAAACGAAAGAATAAAAGAAGCTAGGCCTTGACTTGAACTGCAGCGGAAACACCACTCCACAGGCATCCTCGACGGCACGGACGAAGCCTACTCCTCGGAGAAACCACCATCGGACACATACTCGCACTCTGGGGGGGGGGAAGTAGAGCAAGACTGAGTACTACCCACTGTACTCAGCAAGTCATACCGGAATAGGGGTATGATGCAGGGAATTATCAAAGAAGAGCTAGAGTGGTTCATTTGCATAAAGCGAGCATTTAAAAACAGAAGTTGAAAGATTTAAACAGTTGCAATAATTACTCAATATTAACCATCCACTGTTCAACGCTATCCCACGTTGCAACAGGCCCAACCATCCAGCTAGACTATCCAATTTTCATTAGACTAAACCAGGGTGGAACTAATCACGGTGAATCTGGTTGACCGCCCATAACCGCGGGCACGGCTATTCGAATAGTTTTACTCTGATCAGAGGTGTACAACTGTACCCACAAGACACAGCCCCACGACACGTTACCGTGCGCCGACATGCCACCACGACATACCGGAAAGAGGCCGTGACAGGACCCTTCGCATAACCCCCTCTAACCAAGCTGTCACGCCCAGAAATTCCCGAATAGAATTCCAAGCAGATTATGCATTGAAATCCCTGTCCAGGACCAGCCGGGGTACACAAACGACAATGTTGACATTCAGATCCACGTCTTACAAACATCATAAAAGTCTTACATAAATGCAGCGGAAAAACGAAAGAATAAAAGAAGCTAGGCCTTGACTTGAACTGCAGCGGAAACACCACTCCACAGGCATCCTCGACGGCACGGACGAAGCCTACTCCTCGGAGAAACCACCATCGGACACATACTCGCACTCTGGGGCTGGGGGGGAGGGAGTAGAGCAAGACTGAGTACTACCCACTGTACTCAGCAAGTCATACCGGAATAGGGGTATGATGCAGGGAATTATCAAAGAAGAGCTAGAGTGGTTCATTTGCATAAAGCGAGCATTTAAAAACAGAAGTTGAAAGATTTAAACAGTTGCAATAATTACTCAATATTAATCATCCACTGTTCAACGCTATCCCACGTTGCAACAGGCCCAACCATCCAGCTAGACTATCCAATTTTCATTAGACTAAACCAGGGTGGAACTAATCACGGTGAATCTGGTTGACCGCCCATAACTGCGGGCACGGCTATTCGAATAGTTTTACTCTGATCAGAGGTGTACAACTGTACCCACAAGACACAGCCCCACGACACGTTACCGTGCGCCGACATGCCACCACGACATACCGGAAAGAGGCCGTGACAGGACCCTTCGCATAACCCCCTCTAACCAAGCACACCACACCTCAGGTTTCACCCCCGTCCCCAGCGGGCAACGGGCAGTCCCCTCTCGTGCCTAGGTGAATCCGGAAGCGACAGAGGCCGTCGCAGGGCCCGCCCCGCTCCATCATGCCCACCCTTGCCTGGATGCGTCAGCTAGAGGAAAGCTACACTACAAGCCCAGCCGTTGCCCACACTGGCTTGTGGAAAGCACGATAAATTCTTCCAGGGTTTCCCGCGAACCGGTCCTTAACTGCCATGGGTGCGACCAACAAAACCATACACCCACAGCCCACCATGTGATTCATTTTAATTAACCAACACCAAACGGTGGTACTATCCAACATTACCATAAGGACCTATAGTCTAAACATTAATAGGATTTCCCTCATTGTGTGCTAGTTGAACTAAGCATGGCTAAGCGATCCCTAGTCCAATCTCTAGTCAGGTTATATCCCAAGCTAACAAAGGAGTATGGTACAGAATAGTATGGCTACGACAGTAGGTAAACATCCCACGTGATATTATAAAACAATGCAATATTTAGGAGAAAACGAGAAAGCATTTGCAATATAGGTTCAATATGATCAAGTGACAAGCATGACTTGCCTTGCTCTGCTGCTGGAGGAACCTCGGCGACAATCTCGAAGTACACCGGAGCGTCGGAAGAACCGGAATCTAAACGACATACAAGGCAAACAATGCAAACAGGCTATAAGACTACTGAAACAGGGAGCAAAACCATTTTTAATGGATTCTACACATTTTTCTTGATTTACTGAGACTTGAATGGGCTTAAACGGAGCTCGGATGAATTAGTTATGAATTTTAGAAGATTCACTGTGTTTATTACTATAACAAAAATCCTTAAATTATTTATTGCGCAATAAATCCCAGGGCTGACGTCATCAAGGGGGGAGGGAGATCGACACGCGGCGGACGGCGACCGGGACGACCTAAAGAACGAAAGGAAATAGATTAGAGAGGAAGAGAGGGGCCATAGGAGACGGGAATGCCGGCCGAAAGCGGTGGACATGGCGACCCTCACCGTCGCACGGTGGGAATGGCGCTCCGGCGGCGAACCTCGACGAAGGAGGGGTGGATGGGGTGGATCTCGGCCACGCGAACCCGACGGCGGCGACGGCGCGGTGCGGCGGCGACCCTAGCGGCGGCTAGCGGCGGCCGGAGTAGCGGAAACGGCGGCGGCAAGGGGTTGCACGGCGCGGGAGCGATGGGAGGCTCGGAAGAGTTCGGCGAAATGGGAAAAAACGAGAGGGGGCGACGGAGAAGCTTAAATAGGGGAGGGGAGGGCCGGACGTGGCCGGGAGAGACGGGATTTCGCCGGCCAACGTGGGGAGTGGGGAAGGAGAGAGAGGCGGGATTCGAAAATCGAATCCCGGCCATCTCGGGCGCGGGCGCGAGCGGGAGAGAGAGGGGAGTGAGCGCGGGGAACGCGGCGCACGCGCGGGCGTGGTCGACGTGGCCCGAAGGAGGCGGAGATGTGGGCGCGGCGGCGGTTGCGGGCGTGGCGGCGCGGCGGGAGCGGCGGGAGGTGGGGGAAGGACCCGACAGGTGGGCCCCACCTGTCGGCGACCCCGGGAGAGGAGGGCGGCGGGGCGGCCTGGCTGGGCCTCGGCCTGCGGCCGGCCCAGCAGGGAGGAGGGGGAGGAAAGGAGAGAATGGGCCGGCGGCCCATTCGAAAAAAAGGAGGAAAAAGGGAGGAAAAAGAAAAAGAAAAAGGAAAAAGGATTTTCCCTGGAATTAAAATATTGCTTGCTCAATTTTAATTGGTTAAAATTATTTCTAGAGCTCTGAAAATTCCACTAAAAATCCTGTTAGTGAATTTCGACATGTAGAACTCAAGAAAAATTCCACATGCTAATTCCGATTATTATCTGCATTGATTTAAAAGGGTTTACTCTTGCTTTGCACCTGTATTTTCTTGGGGTCATTTATAAATTAAATTTTAGGCTTGGGAGGAGAACTTCGGGGTGTGACAAACCTACCCCCTTAATCGGAATCTCGGCCCCGAGATTCGGAGGAGCTGGCGAAGAGGTGCGGATGGGCGGCTTTCAACTCATCCTCCCTTTCCCAGGTTGCTTCCTCTTCTGAATGATGACTCCACTGAACTCGGCAAAACCTGGTGACCTTGCTTCTGGTTCTTCTTTCACTGGTATCAAGTATACGAACCGGCTTTTCCACGTAGGTTAGGTCCTCCTGGATATCAATGTGTTCCGAATCAGCCTGTTCTTCGGGTACCCTTAAGCACTTCTTTAATTGGGACACGTGGAACACGTCATGGATGCCGATCATGTTGGAAGGAAGCTCTAGCTGATAAGCAACTTCTCCCCTCCGTTCCAAGATTTTGTATGGTCCCACGAAGCGTGGCGCCAACTTGCCTTTGGTTTGGAAACGGTGTACTCCCCGGAGCGGAGTGACACGAAGATATACGTAATCCCCTGCCTCAAAAGTGAGCTCCCTTCGACGGTTATCCGCGTAGCTCTTCTGTCGAGACTGGGCAATCCTCAACCTTTCCCTGATGATTCTGACATTCTCTTCTGCTTCCGCTAATACCTCCGTTCCGAACAGTTGATGCTCGCCTGTCTGATCCCAGAAGAGAGGTGTGCGGCACTTCCGGCCGTATAAAGCTTCAAATGGTGCCATCTGTAGACTGGCCTGGTAGCTGTTGTTGTAAGAGAATTCCGCATAAGGCAAGCTTTTATCCCAAGCTCCACCAAAATCAAGTGCACAAGCTCTTAACATGTCCTCCAATATTTGATTAACTCGTTCGGTTTGACCATTGGTCTGTGGATGGTAGGCTGTGCTGAAATTCAACCGGGTTCCCAATTCTTCCTGCAGCTTCTGCCAAAACTTTGAGGTAAATTGACTCCCTCGATCAGATACAATCTTCTTGGGTACTCCATGCAGACACATGATCCTTGCCAGGTACAGCTCTGCCAATTTCTTCCCCGTATAGGTGGTATGTACTGGTATGAAGTGGGCAACCTTAGTGAGTCGATCCACAACTACCCAGATTGAATCGTGACCCGATGATGTCCGGGCAGTCCTGTTATAAAGTCCATTCCAATCTCCTCCCATTTCCATTCCGGGATCTGAAGAGGTTGGAGTAAACCTGCTGGCCTTTGGTGCTCTGCCTTCACCCGTTGGCAAACGTCGCAGAGTGCGATGAATTCTGCTATTTCCCTTCTCATGCTGACCCACCAAAACTTTTCCTTGAGGTCTTGATACATTTTGGTGCTGCCTGGATGAATTGAGTACTGAGTCTAATGCGCCTCTGTGAGTATCAAATCCTTCAGTTCCTTGTCGTCAGGTACGCACAATCTCTCTCCCAACCAGATTGTGCCATGTTCATCTTCGTGGAACTCCCGGGCTTTTCCGACCCTCATATTCTTCTTCAGCTCGGCTATTTCAGGATCACTTACTTGAGCTGCTCTGACCTGATCCACGAGCGTAGGCCGGGCCTCTAGGGCAGCCACGTACCCGTGTTCCACAAACCCCAAGTTGAGATGTTCAAACTCCTGCTGCAGTTCCTTACACACGCCTTCGGTGCACAAAGCATTGCAGTAGCTCTTCCTGCTCAAGGCATCTGCCACCACATTGGCTTTACCTGGATGGTAATGGATGCTCATGTCGTAATCTTTGATTAACTCCAACCATCTTCGCTGTCGGAGGTTCAGATCAGGTTGGGTGAAGATATATTTTAGACTCTTGTGATCCGTATAGACTTCGCAGCGGTTGCCAATAAGATAGTGCCGCCAGATTTTCAGAGCATGAACCACTGCTGCCAATTCCAGGTCATGTGTTGGGTAGTTTCCTTCATGTGGACGCAACTGCCGCGAGGCATAAGCGACCACTCTGCCCTCCTGCATTAGGACACATCCAAGCCCGTGGCGGGACGCGTCACAATAAACTTGGAAGTCTTTTGTCTGGTCGGGCAGAATCAAGACTGGGGCAGACACTAATTTCTTCTTGAGTTCCTCAAAACTCTTGTCACATTCGGCTGACCATTTGAATTTCTCATCTTTCTTAAGCAACTGAGTCATGGGTCTAGCGATCCTGGAGAAATTTTCAATGAACCGACGGTAATAACCCGCAAGTCCAAGAAAACTCCGAATCTGTGACACTGTCTTTGGTGGGGTCCACTTGGTAACTGACTCCACATTTGACGGATCCACGGCCACTCCCTGAGCTGTAATGACGTGGCCTAAGAATTTGACCTCCGATAACCAAAAGTCACACTTACTGAGCTTGGCATAGAGCTGGTGCTCTCGCAACTTCTCGAGTACCAGACAGAGATGTTGCTCGTGCTCTTCTTCTGACTTGGAATAGATAAGGATGTCATCAATGAATACCACGACAAACTTATCTAGAAATTCCATGAACACTTTGTTCATCAGATTCATGAAGAATGCAGGTGCATTGGTGAGTCCAAAAGACATAACCGTGCACTCATACAACCCATACCGAGTGGTGAAGGCTGTCTTGGGAATATCCTCTTCCCGAATTCTCAGCTGGTGATAGCCTGATCGCAGGTCTATCTTGGAAAATACCCTGGCTCCTTTCAACTGGTCAAACAAATCATCAATCCGCGGCAAAGGATATTTATTCTTGATGGTGACCTCATTGAGTGCGCGATAATCGACACACATTCTTTTCGTCTTATCCTTCTTCTCCACAAAAATGACCGGAGCACCCCAAGGTGAAGTACTCGGTCGAATGTACCCTTTCTGCAGCTGCTCCTCGACCTGCTTCTTGACCTCTGCTAGCTCGTTGGCTGCCATTCTGTACGGTCTCTTGTAAATTGGAGCGGTTCCCGGTGCCAAATCAATCCGGAATTCAATCTCTCTCTTGGGTGGCATGGTAGTGAGGTCTTCGGGAAATACCTCTGGGTACTCGCAAACTATGGGAATCTCTTCCAATTTCCTTGAATTCTTCTCCTCGGTGACCACCGGGATTTCCACCTCAGTCTGATTCAAAGAGACCCCTTGCTTTGGTGAGACTAGTGATTTGTACACTACTGTTTCTCCCTTCTCGTTGGTCAAGGTGACTGTGCGATTCGCACAATCAATGACTCCCTTGAACTTGGTCAGCCAATCCATCCCAAGAATGACATCTAGGTCCTTGGATTCCAGAAGAATGAGGTTGGCTAGAAATGGGGTTCTTTGGATTTCTATTGTTAGAGAAGGGCTGAATTGTACCGAAGTGGAGCTATTCCCTGGGGTATGAACCCGCATTGGTGTGCTAAGTTCCTCTCTTATTAACCCATGCATCCCGGCAAACTTCTTTGAAATGAATGAATGCGTTGCACCAGAATCAAAAAGTACTGTTGCAGGGATTGAGTTAACAGGAAACGTACCCAGTACGACCTCTGGTGCTGCTTGTGCCTCCTCCGCAGACACGTGGTTAACACGGGCCTGGACAAACCTTGGCCCGGCACGCCTAGGCTTCGGACATTTGTCGGCGAAATGGCCAAGCTCGCCACAGTTGAAGCAGGACCCTGGCTTTGTCCCAGCCTCCTTCTTGGCTTGCGCGGATGGAGCTGACTGTGCTGGTGCCATTGGTGGGCGTGGAGCTGCGCTGCGGTTGGACTGACTGCCACGGTAGTTCTGGCTGCCACTGGCGCCCTGATGGAAGTTGCTGGCATTGAAAGGGCGGTGCTGGCGGACGATCAGGGTGGTAGGTCCACCCTGCTGCCCGGGAGTGAAGCGCGGACGCTGGTGGCTCCCTTGGTTGGACCGGAACTGCGCCGCCTTCCTCTTCCTATCCATTTTGTTGCGTTGATCCTCCTGACGAATTGCCTTGTCAACCAGCCTCTCAAAGTCGGGGTAATCTCCAGATATCAACTGGTTGGTCAGTTCATCATCTAGACCTGCTAGGAATTTCTCCTGCTTCTCGGCGTCAGTACGGACATCCTCCGGGGCATATCGCGCAAGGCGATTGAACTCATGGAGATACTCCGTCACTGTCCTGTTGCCCTGGTGGAGTGCTCGGAATTCCCTCTTCTTTTGTGCCACGACCCCATCTGGCACCTGCGCCTTCCTGAAGCTGCGGCAGAACTCCGCCCAAGTGACTTCCGTGCCTGGCGGGCGGGTAGCCATGTGATTGTCCCACCAAGCTGACGCGGGACCTTGGAGCTGGTGCGTGGCGAAAGCGACCTTCTCCTGATCGTTGCACTGCAGGAGATTTAGCTTCTTCTCTATGGCATGGAGCCAGTCATTTGCCTCCATAGGGTTGGTGGTGCTAGAAAAGGTGGGTGGTCTGACGCGTAGAAACTCCGGCAGCTTGGACTGAGGGGGAGGGGGACCAAACTGCTGCTGCTGCATCCTCTGGTACATCTGCTAGTGTTGCTGCTGCATCTGCTGCATCATGGCTGTCATCATCTGCGTCTGATGAGCCATTACTTGGGCAAGGGTCGGATTCTCGGGGAGTAGTGGCGGACCATTGCCGGAGTTGCTGTTGGGGTGCACTTCGTCAATGCGCTCTTCGCCGTTGCTGCCCTCGCCTGCTGCGCGGCTACCATTCCTGGTGTAGACCATCTGGAGGAAAAACAGACGGGGAAAAGAAGAAAAACAGATGCTCAAGAACTAAGCTTTATTGTATAGGACTTTTAAACTGCGATTGTTCTGATCTGAATTAAAACACTTAAAACAACAAGCAAAAATCCTTATTAAGACAGCCATATCATAGGCATATGACATCGACCGTCAACTGACCCACAAGCGAGCAGACCTAAACACACAAACTAACAAGCAAAAGCTAAGCAGTCGATAAGCTAATGGAAAGCGAGCCTAATGCTCGGAACGGCTCCTGCGGTCGGTGGAGTCGAAGGCGTCTTCCTGCTCATCACCAGGTCCCTCTGAGCGGCTCCTGGAATCTGATAGATACTCCTCGCCACTGCCCGGCTCTGCGCTACTGGAGCTGCTGCTGCCGTGGTTGCGACTGCCACTGGGAGTTGCAGACAACCAACCCCCACTGCCACTGGCTGGACCCCTGGCGGCTGACGCTGGAGCGAAGGAGAGAGCGGACGCGGGAGCTGCGGGAGGAGGTGGGTTCCTGGGCGCAAGCTGAATGCGCACGGGTGCCGTCGTCGTCTTGCGGGGCGTAGTGCGGATCCGGACTCCTCCTGGCGTGGGAAGACCCTTTAACTGAGCATTCTCCCTCTTCAGGCGCGCTATCTCGTCCTTCAGAGCGACGATCCTCATGAGCTTCCCATCATTCAAGGCCTTGGTCGCCTTGTACAGGTCCGAGTGCATCCTATCCAATCCCCTCATCACAGCACACATGTGACCAAAGGTGGTGTCGTTCTCGCCGGCTGTCGGACGGAGGGTACTGACATCATCACCACTGGCTCGACGAGGGTGAAATCGGTACGCCGTGTCGTGGAAGATGTAGTCGTGGCGCTCCCGTAGTCTGGCCATCATCAGGCATGCTGCCTCTTGACAGGCGTGATCTGCTGTGCCTCCGGACGCCTCAACCATCATATTAGCGAGGCAGGTGCCCAAATAACCATGAACCTCTAGGCGGACACGGTGAGGAAGCTCGCCACTGAGCGGCGGAACAGTCGTGTACTCCGGCGCATTGGGGTAGCCCACCACCAGAGTCATGCGAGCCAATTCTGCCACAAAATCATCCATGCCTTCTCCGCGGTGGTTGGGTGGGTGGTCAGCCATCTAGAGAATACAAAGGGGTAGGATCAATGCATGCTCAAATCCAAGTTTAAATAAAACAGGAAAGGACTCAAATAAGAGAAACGAATAAGAGCAGAATTTTATGCATAGATCATTTTGCATGAGAGCGAATAAATAGGACGGACTCATAGCGATAAAATAATGAGGAAAATAGATACATACCAATAATAACAATAAGAGCAGAAATACCTTGCAACCCATATTCCTGATCTAGGACCTAATGCATTTCACCCACCAAAACCCAATTGACTGACGAATAAATCTCAAATAATTTTACTAAAACCCTAGACCGACTTGTTTCGACAAATCTCACTTAAATGAGCAACCAAGATTTTCCCCTTGAACCACAAGAACAGAACCCAATTTTCCCGGAACAAATCCATTTGCAAAGAACATATGCAATGAAAAGGATTCAGAGGGCTCTTAGGGTTTTTCCATTTGGCTTGTCCTACGGTCAACCTGGCTCTGATACCAACTTGTCACGCCCAGAAATTCCCGAATAGAATTCCAAGCAGATTGTGCATTGAAATCCCCGTCCAGGACCAGCCGGGGTACACAAACGACAATGTTGACATTCAGATCCACGTCTTACAAACATCATAAAAGTCTTACATAAATGCAGCGGAAAAATGAAAGAATAAAAGAAGCTAGGCCTTGACTTGAACTGCAGCGGAAACACCACTCCACAGGCATCCTCGACGGCACGGACGAAGCCTACTCCTCGGAGAAACCACCATCGGACACATACTCGCACTCTGGGGAGGGGGGGAAAGTAGAGCAAGACTGAGTACTACCCACTGTACTTAGCAAGTCATACCGGAATAGGGGTATGATGCAGGGAATTATCAAAGAAGAGCTAGAGTGGTTCATTTGCATAAAGCGAGCATTTAAAAACAGAAGTTGAAAGATTTAAACAGTTGCAATAATTACTCAATATTAACCATCCACTGTTCAACGCTATCCCACGTTGCAACAGGCCCAACCATCCAGCTAGACTATCCAATTTTCATTAGACTAAACCAGGGTGGAACTAATCACGGTGAATCTGGTTGACCGCCCATAACCGCGGGCACGGCTATTCGAATAGTTTTACTCTGATCAGAGGTGTACAACTGTACCCACAAGACACAGCCCCACGACACGTTACCATGCGCCGACATGCCACCACGACATACCGGAAAGAGGCCGTGACAGGACCCTTCGCATAACCCCCTCTAACCAAGCACACCACACCTCAGGTTTCACTCCCGTCCCCAGCGGGCAACGGGCAGTCCCCTCTCGTGCCTAGGTGAATCCGGAAGCGACAGAGGCCGTCGCAGGGCTCGCCCCGCTCCATCATGCCCACCCTTGCCTGGATGCGTCAGCTAGAGGAAAGCTACACTACAAGCCCAGCCGTTGCCCACGCTGGCTTGTGGAAAGCACGATAAATTCTTCCAGCGTTTCCCGCGAACCGGTCCTTAACTGCCATGGGTGCGACCAACAAAACCATACACCCACAGCCCACCATGTGATTCATTTTAATTAACCAACACCAAACGGTGGTACTATCCAACATTACCATAAGGACCTATAGTCTAAACATTAATAGGATTTCCCTCATTGTGTGCTAGTTGAACTAAGCATGGCTAAGCGATCCCTAGTCCAATCTCTAGTCAGGTTATATCCCAAGCTAACAAAGGAGTATGGTACAGAATAGTATGGCTACGACAGTAGGTAAACATCCCACGTGATATTATAAAACAATGCAATATTTAGGAGAAAACGAGAAAGCATTTGCAATATAGGTTCAATATGATCAAGTGACAAGCATGACTTGCCTTGCTCTACTGCTGGAGGAACCTCGGCGACAATCTCGAAGTACACCGGAGCGTCGGAAGAACCGGAATCTAAACGACATACAAGGCAAACAATGCAAACAGGCTATAAGACTACTGAAACAGGGAGCAAAACCATTTTTAATGGATTCTACACACTTTTCTTGATTTACTGAGACTTGAATGGGCTTAAACGGAGCTCGGATGAATTAGTTATGAATTTTAGAAGATTCACTGTGTTTATTACTATAACAAAAATCCTTAAATTATTTATTGCGCAATAAATCCCAGGGCTGACGTCATCAAGGGGGGGCGGCGCCGACACACGGGGCCCACCGGTCAGCGACTCAAGGGGGGGCGGTCTACCGTGGACCGGGACCATGCGGATGGTCCACCGCCGGTCCACGGGACCGACGGCCCGGATCGCCCTCGGGCCGATCGGACGGGCGGCGGTAGAGGCGGCCGCCGGGCTCGGCTCGGCATCAAAGCCGACCGGCCGGCCATGGCTAGCGGCGACGGCGCACGCGCGAACGCGTTGCCGGCGACGGCAACCGGCGGCAGAGGCGACGGCGCAAAAGCGACGCGAAAGCGGCGGCAGCGGACGGCGGCAACGACCAAAAGCGACGGCGAGCGCGGGCGGCGGCGACGCACGGGGAATCGGGGAAGTGAAGGAAAGGGGAGGGAGTCCTCACCGGAGGGGACGGCGGCGTCCGGCGATGAGGAGCGACGGAGGGAGATCGACACGCGGCGGACGGCGACCGGGACGACCTAAAGAACGAAAAGAAATAGATTAGAGAGGAAGAGAGGGGCCATAGGAGACGGGAATGCCGGCCGAAAGCGGCGGACATGGCGACCCTCACCGTCGCACGGTGGGAATGGCGCTCCGGCGGCGAACCTCGACGAAGGAGGGGTGGACGGGGTGGATCTCGGCCACGCGAACCCGACGGCGGCGACGGCGCGGTGTGGCGGCGACCCTAGCGGCGGCCGGAGTAGCGGAAACGGCGGCGGCAAGGGGGTTGCACGGCGCGGGAGCGATGGGAGGCTCGGAAGAGTTCGGCGAAATGGGAAAAAGCGAGAGGGGGCGACGGAGAAGCTTAAATAAGGGAGGGGAGGGCCGGACGTGGCCGGGAGAGACGGGATTTCGCCGGCCAACGTGGGGAGTGGGGAAGGAGAGAGAGGCGGGATTCGAAAATCGAATCCCGGCCATCTCGGGCGCGGGCGCGAGCGGGAGAGAGAGGGGAGTGAGCGCGGGGAACGCGGCGCACGCGCGGGTGTGGTCGACGTGGCCCGAAGGAGGCGGAGACGTGGGCGCGGCGGCGGTTGCGGGCGTGGCGGCGCGGCGGGAGCGGCGGGAGGTGGGGGAAGGACCCGACAGGTGGGCCCCACCTGTCGGCGACCCCGGGAGAGGAGGGCGGCGGGGCGGCCTGGCTGGGCCTCGGCCTGCGGCCGGCCCAGCAGGGAGGAGGGGGAGAAAAGGAGAGAATGGGCCGGCGGCCCATTCGAAAAAAAGGAGGAAAAAGGGAGGAAAAAGAAAAAGAAAAAGGAAAAAGGATTTTCCCTGAAATTAAAATATTGCTTGCTCAATTTTAATTGGTTAAAATTATTTCTAGAGCTCTGAAAATTCCACTAAAAATCCTGTTAGTGAATTTCGACATGTAGAACTCAAGAAAAATTCCACATGTTAATTCCGATTATTATCTGCATTGATTTAAAAGGGTTTACTCTTGCTTTGCACCTGTATTTTCTTGGGGTCATTTATAAATTAAATTTTAGGCTTGGGAGGAGAACTTCGGGGTGTGACATTCGTCCCGAAATATAATTGATTTTACGTGGATGTCACACATTCTGGGACTGTGAGATTCATAGTACTAACATGTGCCACATCCAACCAAAATCCTTTATATTTCGGGATAGAGGGAGTATCAACCACGGCGCAAATTTAAGAGTAAATTTCGTAAACCCCATATTATTATGATCCAAGTTGTACAAAATTGCATATTTTGGTATGTGACATATAACTTAGGTATTATGATCCTAAAGTTTCATAAAACCACACCGTTAACTAATTTGACAACAATCTTGTATCAAAATTTTAAAAGGCTATACTTACATGATGGAGAAATAAATCATAAAATTAAATATGATCGTAGAACTTAAAAGTATGTTAGATCAAAATCAAAATGAATAATGGTGTGATTTTGTGAAACTTTATAACCAAAACACCTAGGGTTATGTGCCACGTTTTTTTAGATAAAAAGCACGAAGGCCCAGCTTTTAGTAAATAGCAGATAAGATTTTGCCGGTGAAGGTAACTGGAGATCGGGGCCCGAGGAGAGGAGGAGGGGAGCACGTCATGGGGAAGAAGGGCGAGGAGATAGAGAGAGAGAAATTTTGGCGCAAACCGCAGCAATCAGGAGGAGGACTAGAGGATGACGCGAAGGACCACCGGATTTGAGCCCCTTTATTTTTCTCCAGTTGGATGATGAGTTGGTTGACTTGACAATTCCCAATTGATTTAGCTATATATTTATCGACAATGTAAATATGGTACAATCGTAGTATAACTATCATGTAACTTGCATATAACTATAATGTAATTTTGAATCGTTCGATTTGCTTTAAAATTTGTGCAAGGGTGATAGGAAAAAATTACAACCCACGCATGTGTAAGGGGGATTCGGTACCATCACCTTCATTTTCACAGAATTAGCATTTCAGTTAGGTCAAAAAGTTACATGCAAGTTATACCATAGTTACACGTAAGTTACACTGTAATTACATTATGATTGTACTATATTTATATCTGTCAAACTTTTTAGTTAAAATTTAATGATAAATGTATAGCTAATCCCCTGCCAATTGGGCAACAGGTGAGTTCGGCCCTCACAGGTTTTGCAACTTCTCCATCCGGAATACACAAAACAAAACGATAGATTAGTGTAGGATTAATTAAATATTAGTTAAAAATTAAAAATGAATTTATACGATTTTTCTCATAAACTTTTTAAAAAATATATGTACGTTTAACAGTTCGACAATATGTGTGTGAAAAACGAGGTAGTAGAAGTTGGTAAGATAGCGGAAAGAACACAACTAGTATAGTCCGCTAGTTAGCTTACCAGCCATTAAATTTAAACTTTAAAACTAAATTTTAAAGTTTTTTTAGTTTTTTTAACATAGCTTATTTTTAAGTATTAGTTTTTAAATTATTGATAACATAGATATAAAAGTTTTACTTGGTTGTTTTGTTTATTTTTCTAAGGCTTATCAATCGTAACTGAAACAATCAGACTGTAGGTTTGAACCTGCTCGGTATTGTAAAATATTTGTAATGTGGGATTTTTTTTTCTATTTCTTCCGGAGATAAAGTTATGTAAACGAATTTCTATGGAATACATGCATAACGAGGTCTCGGTCTGTGAGATGAGCATTACTACCGAAAAATCATGATGGCACTAAGAAATATCTAGCTATGTGGTCGAATTTTTTTTTAGCAATGTCTAGATCTTTGGGGGGGGGGGGGGGGGGGGGGGTTCTGAACTTACCAGGTGGTTCAATTTGAGCAATGGAAATTTTTTAAGGCCAATTTGCCAAGGTCACATTTAATTTTAGGGGTAAGCCATATCCATTGTTATAAAAGCTATAATTTAGGGATAATGCCTTCTAGTTACTCCTAGGTAATTTCTAGTTATCCAGTACTCCAGAATATAGTCAAAGGGGAAAAGGGGAAAATACATAAATGACTTTCAACAATACTTATGTTTCCGAGCAATCTTATACAGTAGAATATGGACGGTTAGACACCATTCGTAATATATATTGCACCAAAATCAAATTATGCCCATGGTCATTTTAATACTAGGTGAAACCCCGCGCGTTGCTCCGGGAGTTTACTATTATAACAATAAATAAAAATAGTTTGTAAGATAGCTTAAACAACATGAACTTACATAAACATACATAAATATAAGTTTACATAAGTTAAAATGATTTAAATTTAAATAATATGTAGAATGATTTCCAAAAGAAGAATTTAAGATGGATACCTGATTTGTATTACTACCTTGTATCGAATTACTCGGATCCAATTTGGCAAGTGTGTGGTAGTATAATATAGCGGAACCAAAACAACAACTAAAAGAAATAAAAATTGTTAGTCACAGAAGGATAAATTAGCATATTAATATAGACTCTAGTAGTATTAAGCTGCTTTGTTTCCGTTCAACTCCAAAGGCACATAATAACACAAATAGGAAAGAAATGGCAACAAATATTAGTGGTAGAAGAGTATTACACTGTTGATTGAAGAGAGAGATTCCAGCACAGTGATTTTCTCCTTCCAATATATCTGTAAAAGTATCTCACAATCTTATCCCTAATTGATTACCTTCACATTTAGGTTTAGTTGCATAGCTGATGACATAAAGTAGAAATCCGATGGATGAAGACTCTAAAACGTGTTTGGAAATATATGTCGATGCATACCGCTTAGTGTTGCTAATGACCATGAGAAGCTCCTAGCTAGTTGACGAAGCTATTGGCCCGGACGGCAGGGTGATGATCTACGGTGATATGCCGATGTGGAGAGCTCGTGAGCTAAAATGTCAAAGATGAACTCTAGTGGCGCAGAGGATTAAAGGTCTGCATTATATGGAAATCAGCCATGGCAGATCAATCGATAGTGCTAGCCGGTTTTAAGGAGCATAAATGCCATTACTCGATTGAGAAAATGAGGACAAGGAACCGACGTCCATGCACACGTTACAGTCACACTTGCTTTTCTCTGATGTATGAAGATAGGTCGTGCGGGGCGAGTGAATCAAATCAATGACAGAAGCATTCGATGGAACGGTTCATATGTGATCTCATCCACTAATCGAACGGCTAAGAATTAGCGATGACGTGGAATGCTGAGGTTTCAGCTTTGGGTCTTAACTTTATAGAAAGATGGGATGCCATGGTAAGAGGAAGGGCTCTTGTATTTAAATTTATTAAGACAGAGGTAAGGCTTGAAGCCAGATCGACCATCACACACCTTGTAATAAGAGTCCTAGGCTTTTCTTAAAAAAAAAAAGAAGCTAAAATATGCAAGGTGAATCCAGATAATCTACAGTGGAAAAGCTTGATTCTGCAGCTCAATGGTTGGTAGCTCACACATACATAGCTGGCTAGCTACCACCAAATCGGAGTTAACCACTCGAGACATGCAACGGACCCATGGGATCTGAGTTGACAGTTGTTGGTGCTAATTGCTACTGCTACGAAAATATGTGATGTCTTTTTCCATTATTACCAACCATACATTGCCGTTGTGCGTCGCTGTCAGGTTGACAATGCAACCAAGCGCCTAAATGCATATTCCGGCAGAAATGGGTTAAAATTCCTAGGTCCATTTTGATGTCAAAAATGGGTTAAACATCTTCATTTCTTCCTCCTTATATTTACTTTCAAAAAGGCGTTTTGCGGCCTTGGAATAAAGGAATTTTGCGATATTTTTTGCAAGAATTGAATAATGGGAATTTCAGAGGGAAAGAAGAAGGTTGGGGACCATGATCATGATAACTAGAAAATCAATGCACAAGAACCTCCTGAAACGTTAAGCATCATCTCCTTTTTTTGGGCTCGAATCTCATACCAAACATGCAAGGACAGAAAAAGAAGACAATCGATCCTTATAATACACTGATCTTTTCTTCTTCTTCTTTTTTTGGGGGGGAGGGGGGGAGGGGGCGATTCAATGATTTTATGAGCGTAGAAATTGCAGGTTATGTGTTGGTTGTGTTGGGTCTCCAGTTATTTGCAGGTTTGGTGATTGGTCATACTTGGGTGGATATGTTTGTTGAAATTCAATCACAACAAAATCGTGCAGGTGGAGTACTGGCACAAGAGAGAAATGCAACAAGAAACTACAAAACAAGCGTCTAGCTGTGTGATAAGAGGTTGGTCTCAAGCTCTTCGACAGTACAAGAACTGTTAAAACTCGAAACTCGTTACAGGTTAATCATGTACATATAAGAACTCGACGTTGTTTAGTACTAAAGTGGATGGAATCAGCCACTACATGAATACAAAAACTTGTAAAATCATAGTATATCATTTGCCAAGGCAGATCATAACAAAAGTACAATACTGAAGTTCTTTGCGAGACATGTTTTTTTCTTACTGAATGCCTACACTGTAAATATTACAGATGAAATTGTGCA
The DNA here is from genome assembly GCA_000338895.3 of Oryza meridionalis. Taxonomy (NCBI): domain Eukaryota; kingdom Viridiplantae; phylum Streptophyta; class Magnoliopsida; order Poales; family Poaceae; genus Oryza; species Oryza meridionalis. Next base: position 32,904,698 of record CM002526.2, on the reverse strand, counting down.
GATACCAGCGTTTACAGAAATTTGGCTATGCCTTTTTCATGTTAATATTACTAGTACCACCAGAAAACCATGATGAAATATCGTCGTCGCCGTCGTCGCCAGATTCAATCTGTTCAATGCTTCTCGGAATACGAACGGGACACGAAGGCCTATTACTTTCTTCTGATACTTTTGTCAGGAGCCCTTTGTTTCTCCTGGACATTTCTTCCTTCCATTTCTCCCTCTCAAGAGGATCTTGAGACATAGCAGTCCTACCCCCAATTATGGGAAAACTTTCAAGGAACTTGTAATCCTTCTTTATTGGGGGAAGAATGCTGTCGTCACTGTGGTAGGTCCCTTCCTCCTCGGAGCTCCAGAAGTCTGAATCTTCGTCAGACAATGGAGCCTTATTTTGCAGAATTTGCCTCCTCGATTGGATGCCGTCTTGGATAAATGAAATAGCAGGATGCTTATTATGATCTAAGTCACATTGTGATTCAATACTGTCTTGGTTGTTCAATGATTTTGGTCTTTTCCAACCACATTTCAAACAGAATGCATTTCTCTTGAAGTTCAAATAATTACACCTGTCATGAATCAATCATATAGTTATCTTGGATTTTTTTATAGTAAGCAGAAGATAATCATGACACCAGAAGACCAGACAAAGCCACTAACATCATTTTTTCCCAAGTTCTCATATTGATACTAAATATTAAGAGAATGCAAATATGCAGTGATATGTAACAAAAATGCCACTCACGAGACACACTCCCATTCCCCTGGATTGAGTTGACGGTTTGTTGGTTTCTCATGGCATTGAAGGCATCCTGTATTCTTTGCAAAATTCAAAAAGTTGCACCTGAAAATATAAGATCAGTACAGGTGCGAAAAGAAGACTATTCCAACTCCGAGTCGATCTTATAAACCAAGTTTTTTGTGAAACCTCACCTTTTGCATATCCAATCACCCTTTTTGAGAGGAAGATGCTCTTGGTTCTCATGGAGCAGCTGATACCTCTCTTCAAATTCTCCATTGCAGCGTAAACATTTGATATTCTTTGCAAAGTTCAAGAAGTTGCATCTGACAATAACATATGACGTTATAAAGAGTGGCATTATCACAAAATGTATATGTGATTAAAAGGCTCCAACATACTTGGGACAATTCCAATCACCCTGCTTCATAGGAATAGAAGATTGTCCTTTTGGCATACGGTGTGTGGCCTTTTCAGTGCTGGAACCAGGATCCATGGAATCGAATCCAACAATCTCATTAAGTAGGCTCTTTATGGATTCTTTAACGGTTTTGTTTAGGCATGCTCTGTTCTCCACATTGCCAGTAATTGTGTCAAGCCCATAAGTCAAAAGGATGCGCATAACATCCACAGTTCTTCCAATTTCCTCCTTCCGAGCCTTTACATATGCCCTCTCACATCCACCCCTTAAAGTGCATTGGCTACAGACCTGTCAGCATAAGCTGATGCTGGAGAAATGCTATATAATATATAGATTTATAAGCAGCATTAAAATACTAATTTTGTTGTCAAACTATTGTAAGCATGCAGTAGTTTCTTCTCTCTATTTGTGTTCGTAATTATAATGTTGCAGTGTTTTCCATAACCCAATGGTTTGAAGATTTTTATTCAGAAACACGGCTACTAGGCAATTTTTTTTTTCACAAACATTGGTATCTGGCAATTTCAAAATAAAAGTGAAACAGAAAAATACAGTACATGAAAATAAATTACTATGTATTTATTAGTTACCTCTCCTTCATCGAGGCCTACATGAGCACGCAATCGCTTCCCAGAATTAACAACCTTCCTGTCAATGCTGGGGCACCCATACCGGAGAGCAACCTGAATATCCCATCTTGATAGATACCTGCAACAAAAGAGTTTCAGCTCTATATGCAGGGCACATGAATATCATACACCATTAGACCACCTCGAGTGTATCAGACTACCTGACCAAGAAAATGCAACTACATTGATGGCGCATTTCCACAAACACCTCGCGTGCGTGCAGCTAAACCATAGCCCTATCAATGACAATCGCATACTCAAGTGACACCGGCGCACTGCAACATCCAGAGCAAAGAAGCACACACATTGGCGACTCCTACGAGCTGAAGCATCTCACCTGATAAGCTCCGGCCGCTCTCGCCCGAATCGGAGGCAGGCGGTGCGGATAACGTTGGAATCCTTGGACGGCGAGCCAACCGCGCCGCCGGCGAACACGGAGGCGTCGAGGTGGCCCCTCTGAAGGAGGAGCTCCATCAGCGCCACCCACTCCGGCCACGGGTGCGCGATATCCACAGCCACCGGCAACGGCGAGCGCGCGCGCTCGCCACCTCTTGGCTCCTCCTCTCCTGTTGCCGATGACGGTGGCTGTCGGCGGGGCTCGCGGCCATCAAAATCTGAGCGAAGGAAGGCGAGCCTCGGGTCCGGCGGTTCCGGCGGGCGGAGGTGGGAGAACCGCCGGAGCGCCGCCGCGGCGGCGGCGGCGGGGCCGACGCGGTGGCGCATCGCTTGAAACTTGCAAGCAAGCAAAGCAGCCGTAAAGCCGTGGACTTGCTGGAAATGGAAAATTCCAACCGGTTCCAGGACCCGGCCCTGTTGAGAAAACTGGCCCAACCGGGCCCAGTTCAGTACAAAAGTTTGGGCCGACAATAGATTTTATCATTGGGCTTTTTGGCACAACTTCAACTCCAGGTTTTTCTTGAGCTGGGAATTTCTAGTTACAGACATTGTTGAAGTTGGAGATGGGGGTAGGTTAAGATTGTTAGTGACACATTGTGTATTTATTTCGTACTGAAATAAGAGAATTTTGTAGTTTATAAACCCTATTTTCTATAAGGACGAATTGTGCTTTGCATTTTTTATTGCACACGACTTTCCCTATGTAGAAATATCAAGTTGGAGGCATGTCAAACAATGCCTAAGTTTTCATTTGGATAAAGGCAGATAGCCGTTTCATTTGGATAACAGATTTTTTTTGCCACCTAATATTTGTGAGGACTGCAAAAAATCCGTGCACTGAAACGGTTTTGAAACTGCCATAATGTAAGTAGCATTTGCGAAGTTTATTATAGCTTATTTGTCACAAGTCACAATTAAAGATTCAAATGGCCTCTCAGAAAAACCCTACTTATCCAAATGGCATACCACCAAGGCACCAATGTTTAACAAATTTATCATTTGGTACAAATGACATGAACACTTAGTTGCCGGCTGTGTTCGTTTGGGATGGTTGGGAACCAAACTCCTCCGCACGGAAAATGAAGCAATCCATTAGCGAGTGATTAATTAAGTATTAGCTATTTTTTTCAAAAAAGGAACAATATGATTTTTTTTAAAACAACTTTCGTATATAAACTTTTTACAAAAAACACACCAAAATAGCAGTTTGAAAAGCGTGCGCGTGGAAAACGAGAAGGGGGAGTTGGGAACAAGGGGAAACGAACTGAGCAAGCCATGAAATTAGCAAGTAGCACACACAGTTATGGTCATCACTCATCAACCACTGATTCAAAAGGCAATACATGTTCCCTTGCTTGGCTCTTCAGAGAAACAGTCAATAGCCCAGCTGCCCCAGACACAAGCAGCATATGGAAACATCGGCTACAAAAAAGGTCTAGTACTAGATTCACAATCTTTGAGCACTGTAGTGGTACTCATTTCTACACTAGTCTTCTCTCCTAAGGTGCGTCATACCTACTGTCAACAAAACAAAAGGGGCCCTTCCACCTTCCAGTGCGCTAGGCAAACATCATCGTCATCTCTGGATGACATAGAAGACCTCAGAATGCTCGGCACTTCAGCTTGTCCATTAGAAGGTGCGCAACAGACTCGTAACCTTGCTCCCGCGCTGTTGTTAAGGGATCCAAATATAGATAGGATTTAGGACCATCAAGAACAACATGTATCATGATTGAATTAGCATTGACAATATGGATAAGCCTCATATATCAAGTTGTGGAGGCAGAATTACCGTCGTATATGGCAATTCCAGTTGGTGATAACTTCCTCTTCTTCAAGCAGATGGAGCTGCATAGTTTTTATGAAAAATCGAGCAAGTGAGCATAGTCATACATTCCTTCAGTTTGATATTGGGATGAAATATCAAAGCTTTGTAAGAATCATATACCTGTTACATATCCAAAATTTCTTGGTACCCTTCTCCTCAATACAGTGAGGGCACATCCAGTTCTTGTTCTTCCTGACCTCATCCATGTCTGATACCACATCTCAAAATCAGAAGCTTACCAACACAATAAGCTGACCAACAACAATGGCATTTCTTGACAGCATGAAGCTTACCTTCCCCATACCTCACTTTCAGGCAAGCACGGCACAGTATTCCATAAGAAGAATGGCAAGAGGAGCAATCCGTCTTCCCTGTCAAAGATCGACACAGAAAAGGAGTTGACTATTGCAATCAAGCTGCACATAATAATTGACACCAAAAAATTGACCTTTCTACTGCTTCTTTTTTACCTATGCAAGGCTGGTTCAGATTTCCTTCCCCGCAGCGCTTGCATCCCTCCTCGCCGCACAATTTCTTCTGCCTAAGATCACACGAGAAGAAACTTTCTCAACAAATCATACGAAAACTATGAAAAAAATTTCTCAACAAGTAACAGTATGAAAACTATGGTACCTAGCATTCTTGATTAAGAACAAGATGAGGAGCACTAATCGGTCGTAAATGTTGACAGTGGGGAGAATCTACCTGCAGAAATGGCAGCAAATCCCAAGAACAGGGTCGTACACGGCGCCCCTCCCCTTGCTGTCACACCGCCGCTCCTGCAGGATCCGCACCCTCTCCTTGTCGATCACCACCATCGCCTTCTTCTCTTCCTGCTCCTCCTCCTCCTCCTCTTCCTCTGCTTCCTCCGCGGCAAACTTACTCAAAGATCCTAAGAGAGAGAGAGAGTACAAGAACTTGTTCCCATCTCAGGCAGCCAGATGCCATGGAGATTCAGCATTTCAGCGAACGCGGCAGCAAGAGGGGAGGGACCAACCTTTCAGAGGCAGCGCCTTGTGCTCCGTCATCTGCCCGTTCAGCCGCGCGGAGCGGCGGCGGGGGCCCGACGCGGATCCGGCCGGGGCCGCGGCGGCGATGGCGACCAATCGGCCGGAGCGGCGCAGCGGGGTGAGGACCCGCGGCGGCTTGGGGGTCCTCCTGGGGGTTGTGCCAACGATCCCGCCGCGGCGGCTGGCTGCTGCCGAGGCGGACGCGGACTCGGAGGCGATGGCGCTGAGCTCCCCGGCGCAGCGGCGCAGGCCGAGCATCTCCATCCGTGCCTGCGAGACTCGCCCAAGAATCAGCGCGGCGGGCGGCCATGCCAGTCGCCAGATTGCCATCGCGTGATTCCTCATCTGGAGAGGAAACCCGAAAGTTGATGATCGAGGAGAAGGATGCTTACCAGGTTCTCGGAAATGCGGGCGTCGCGGACGCTCTCGTAGTCGGACTTGCCGCCGAGACTCCCCATGGCGGCGGCGGCGGCGGCGGCAGCGGCGCTCTTCGGTTCGGTGGCGGGGCGGCTTCCGGAGATTTTGCTGCGGTTGTCGTGGTGGCTTCGCGTGGCTGGTTCGTTTGAATGCCACTACGATATAGAGTAACGGCTAGTTTTTGTGTCTGTGTGTTCACCAGTGAAACTAGGTGAAACTCGCGCATTGCTACGGGAATTTAGTATGATAACGATAAAAAAAATAACGTGTAAGATAGCTAGATAATATCAAATTAAGTAAATTAATGTAGTTTATGATAATTTAAATTTAAATAGTATGTAGAATGATGATTGAAACATAAAAAGTAAGATTGTATGACTTTATGGAACAATAAAAGTAGGGAGATAGTTTAGACCACAGATTAATCATCTAAAGGCTAAAAACAATTAAAGTGATATGACTTAATTAGAGGAAAAAAAGAGAAAGATAATTTAAACCATAGATTAATCATTTAAGCACTAACTAAGTGAGAATGAACTATATAAATATATAGGATATCATAAAACATACTAAAGATATACATTGAAACATTATGTGAATTATGTTAGATGATAATTTAACACATTTGTATTTGAAAAGCTCTTAAATTATAAAAACTATAAAGATATAGCATGTTTGCATGATGTTTAAATGTGATGATTGTTAGTGGATGATGATGTGGCATCTTGTTAGTGGATGATAATGCATCTTTGCATGTTAAGCTTAAGGAGTTAATGGGGGATAACTTTATAGTAAGATAGGATGTGGACGTGTGGTCACCGGCCATGTCATGGTGATGAGTGATGACAAATTGTTCAGATGCTCTTCAGTTTATTAATCCCTCGTTTTAGGTTATAATTCGTTTTAACTTTCGTTAAAATTAAACTATTTTAAATTTAATTAAGTTTATAAAGTTTATAGATAAATATTGTAATATTTACGACATCAAATTAGTTTCTTTAAATCAATAATTAGATATATTTTCATAATATATTTGTCTTGAGTTAAAAATGTTATAATTTTTTCTACAAATCTGATCACACTTGGAACTATCTGATTTTGACCAAAGTCAAAACGACTTATAATCTGAAACGGGGAGAGTAAACACAATCAAATTTTAAATTCTAACTTGAAAGTTGTTTTTAATATTTGTTTTCATCATAATTTATTTTTCAGCATTGGATTTCAAGTCATTAAGAAAACATATAAAATTTGTATGCATAGAATTAAATTTTAGTTAGAAATAAGTGTCACAAGATTACAATTATTTGTGGGCGAAACGATGAGTAATGTTGTCTTTATTCTTTTTTCAATATGATCTTTTTGTTTTACCCATTTTACCCTGTACAAGCTTGATAGAAATTAGAAATACATATAGTGATAAGGTAATTGAATAACTTTTGTGAAGAGAAAAAATACTACTAGTACCCAAATGGTGAATCAATACTACAGACTACTAATTAGGTTGTGTTCGAACTCTCTGTTTTGAGAGAGATTTTTGACACACGCAAAACGAGAAATCTCATTAGCATATAATTAATTAAGTATTAATAATTATAAACTAGAAAAAATAGATTTATTTGAATCTTTTAAATAACTTTTATATAGAATTTTTTTAAAAAAATATCATTTAACAGTTTGGAAAGTATTGAAAAGTAACCAGGAAGTTAAAGTTTGAAGTTGAGAAATTGGAGTATAACTTAGCCTTACTAGGATCTGGGACAATAGTACACTGGTACGGATGGATTATTGGAGTCTCTCTATATTAACATTCAATCGAGATGATCGTGAGGTCGAATTGGAATAAAATTTAACCATCGTCTAGTTCATTCACATTCTAGTTTCTATCCAACAATCTTTATTTACAGCAGGGCAAACAACCTGCCCTGTTACACATGTTTGTCCTACCATCGCCGTCTTCTTCATGGTCACTCAGAAAGATCTCCACGAGCTCATCCCACTCGCTCCTCGTCGACGACGATTCGTTGCGTGATGATGATGCCGTCGAGGTTCTATGGCTACTGAACGGTGACGAGGAGGAGAGGGTGTCGTCCTCTTGTGGATTCCCCTCTCGAATGAACACCGCATGCTCCATTGCACTGAGCTTTTGGTGGTCTGCGAGTGATTCCGTTTCTTTCACTCTGAGCATCTTTTGCTGGGACGGGGGTAGTGTCAATTCTTCTTGCTCCATTAACTGATGGCAACCAGAACATGCAAGACAGCAAACGAAAGAAAAGAAAAAAAAAACATGAGAAGAAATTAAACATCAGGAAAAATGATTAATGAGATCATGTTGCTAAGGAGGAACAACAACTTGGTAAAGAAAGCCATGCAACATGTTGGTTATACTACTTTTAATCCAACTCTATACAATGAAACAGGCACTGTCTTTTACCGATTCGTCTGAGAAGAAGAAGAAGAATTGATCGGTAACAACTACTCCCTCCGTCCTGTAATATAAGAAATTTTAAGTTTTTGCTTACACTGTTTGACTACTCGTCTTATTAAAAAAATTTGAAATTATTATTTATTATTTTATTTACTTTATTATCCAAAGTAATTTAAGCACAACTTTTCGTTTTTTATATTTGCACAAATTTTTTGAATAAGACAAATAGTCAAACAATGCAAACAAAAACTTAAAATCCCTTATATTATGGGACGGAGGAGTAACAACTAGTAACAAAGAGGGATAATTTTTACTATTGACAGGCATATGCAAAGACGCGATTACTCACATCCAAAGCCTTTTGAGCCTCCTTTTCGATCCAAATAATCCCGTGGTCAGAAGTGGCGTTGCATGACAACACCACATGCTCAAATCTGCCCTCTGTTGGCACTGCCGTTCTGACCTGCGGCGGAAGTCTCCCACATCTGCATAGCAATGTGGATACAATGCCAATTAAAATCAAGTGTAAATTTAATCTTCGGAAGCTTCTAACTAATGCCACACTAGCACAGAAGGATTTTCTTTTTTTAATTAAAAAAAGAAGTTTTAATTTTGGAATTTTGGCCTTTACCTGCAGTTCTCCCGCTCCACGATATGAAAGACTCTTCCTGGAGCATAGAGTTTAGATGCATCCTTAAGCTTCTCTTCTGACACAAACGTGTCTCTCATGCAAATGAAACACAACAAGCACGGCAAACTGCAACGCAAGAAACGGTAAAATGGTTCCGAATCACTTATTCTAAAAAAAATGGTGAATCAACAGCTGGAACAACCAGTAATCAACGCCGTTGGAACACATGGATACCAAGAGTATTTTTAGCTGTTTAATTACCAGAAAATTGATCCGAAGATGTGCTGCAAAGGCGCTGGAGTTCTTGGCAAGAAATCGTCCTGCATCCAAATTCAAGAACTGAGTGTGTGATTCGGATTCCAAAATCATTTCAACGGAATGAATCGAGGCTATTTGATGTCTGACTCAGGGCTATATGACCGATCGATTGGCTTGGAAGAAGAAAATGAAATACGAACAACCGCGCTGGTTCGCTATCTAATAATTTTTTCTACCCCTCTTCTCTTTTTCTTTGTATCAACTAAACCGTGGTTCTGGCCGGGCTTTCCTTCGGTATCTAATAACCTTGCTTCTGCTAGTGCACATGTGTCTTTCCCTCGATCCCGAATCTTGACTGGACGTATAGGTATGCGGTATGCCAATAACAGTTATCGAAGCTGGCATTTCGTTTGTTGCTTTGCATGAACATTTAGATATTGGAAAGCCCTTAGTTAAGAATCCGTTCTTATTGCAGAATGTTCGATAACAATTCAAGAAAATGGACGCGATATCAGCTAAGGGGAAAGAGGCAACAATGTTGTTGGGAGGCTAGGCTTGCCTGCAGCACGACGGAATGGACGACGTCGGCGTACTCGACGGCGAGACCGAGCGACATGCACCGCGGCGGCGCCATCGCGTAGCACCTCACGTCGCCGCGGCGGAGGCCGAGCCGCTCCAGCCAGCACCTGACCGCCACGACGGCGGCGAGCGCGGCGACCCCGGCGCCGAGCGAGTGGCCGACGAACACGAGCCTGCACCCCGCCGGCCCGGCCTCCGCCACCATCCGCCGGATCGCGGGGCCCTCCCGGTCGAGCAGCCACACGGCGGCGCGGAGGAGCCCGCGGTGCGCGTGCCCGCCCGCGAACGGCTCGGGCCCGCCGGCGTCGAGGAGCACGCGGTAGTCCTCGAGCCGCGCGAGTCCCAGCCCGCGCACGGCGAGCACGACCTCCCCGCGCGCGCGGTCGTGGGAGAGGCGGTACGGCGGGCACAGCCGCGACGGCGCCGGCGCCGCCGACTGCTCCGCCTCGTCGTGCCCCTGCTGCCAGGCCGCGAGCGCGGAGCGGCACGCGCGCGGGACGGGCGCGAAGGAGGAGTGCGAGGCCGCGGGCCAGGACGCGCTGTCGCCGGCGCCGGACAGGGAGAGGCGGCGGAGCGCCCAGCGCGCGCAGGCCAGGGAGAGCGCGCACTCGGCCGCGCAGGAGAGGGCCATGGGCGCGCGCGCGGCGTGGCGTGGCGGTGGCGTGGCGAGGTGTTCGACGAAGGCATTTCTTGGTGGCCAAGGAGATGATCAGATGAAGGCTTTTGGCTTTCTGGAAGGGAAGATGATTTCAACACGCGGGAAGAGGGACAAGCCGACGGCAAGTTGAGGAATTCAAAAACTCTCGACTTCTGGAAGGGAGAAATCAAGGTTTGACATTTGACATTCGTTGAATTTTTATTTTGTCATTTTGAAAGTAAAATCGCACGACTATACGGTTTTGTTCCTCAGGCTTAAAGATCAAATAGTTTATCAATATTTTTGTCGAAAATTAAAGCAAGATGGAAAAGTCGTATGCGTGTGTATCAAATACTCCTAGTTATGAGGCTCGAGATGCAAACATATATTGGGCGAGCGTTTCTATTAAGGGGTTAAAATTAGGCAGATGAGTCATTCACCTTCGCTGACCTTGCTGACCTTAGATCACTAGTTCAGTTTCATAGAAAGTACTAGGTTACAGGACGTTTTAACTTTAGTCAAAGTCAAACCGTTTCAAGTTTGACTAAGTTTATAGACAAATATAGTAATATTTATAATATTAAATTAGTTCCATCAAATGAATAATTGAATATATTTTCATAATAAATTTGTCTTGATTTGAAAATATTACTAATTTTTTCTATAAGTTTGGTTAAACTTAAAGAAGATTGACTTTGACCAAAATCGAAATGTCTTGTAATCTAAAACAAAGGGAGTAGTTCCGTTTCTATTCATTATACATCCTCCGTTCAAAAATAGGTTTAGTTTGTAGACGTGACTATCTCGAAGGATAGTTAAATGTAAATTGCATTCTTGTTTTCTTAGGCCATGTTTGGTTCATGGGAGTAATCCATTAATCCCTTTATTTTAGTCACTTTTAATCCCTAAGAATCCAAACAGAATGACTAAAAGGGATTAAAGGTGCATATTGGGACTAAAATCTATTAGACCCTCTTGGAGTTACTTATAGGAACTAAAGTGATAACCTCTCTCTGCTCTCTCCCTCGCTCTACGTGCTTTTAGGTTCTTTTTAGTTCCTGGCTCCAAACAGTAGGGACTAAAGTTTTATCTCCGGGACTAAATGATCCAATCATAGCCTTACTTATAGACTTCACTATTGGCCATTGGGCAACCAAATCCACGGAGCTTGGCTAAGGCCCTGTGTAGTTCCCACTACAAAAACTTTTCATCATGTCACATCGAATGTTTAGACATATGTATAGAGTATTAAATATAGACAAAAAAAACTAATTATATAGATTGCGTGTAAATTGTGAGACGAATCTTTTTAGCCTAACTGCGTCATGATTTGACAATATGGTGTTACAATAAATATTTGCTAATAACGGATTACTTAGACTTAATAAAATCGTCTCACAGTTTACAGACGAAATCTGTAATTTGTTTTGTTATTATATCACGTTTAATACTTCAAATGTGTGTTCGTATATCCGATATGACACGTAAAAACTTTTCACCCCTAAACTAAACTGGGCCTAACCAAAATTCCGCCAACAGATAGATCTCAGCTCCCATCGGTCCACCTTAGCAAAATTAAAATAATTTTCAGATATACTAGAAAAGTAAAAGAGAAATTCTCTCTTTCCAAATTCAAACCATGGACCGGGAATCTTTGACCCTCCCAGACCGGGCCCTGAGCTGGGCATCAGCTGCACCACTGCACCAGTGAACAGGCTGACTAGCACAGGCTACCAGCAAGGCAGCAAGCATGGCCCTATGCAGCATCTCGAATTCTCGATGCTGGAAACCAAAAACTCCCCCGGCCCCCACGCCGGAACAGCAAACCCACTCGTCCGGTCTCTCTCAATCCCGTCCACACAGTATACCGACGAATTGTCCCGAGTTGGATTCAAATGTAAGTTTCGAACTATACCCTTTCAAATGTATCATATTTTATTCAAAATTATTGCTCTGTCGTTTTAGATTTTTGACATTGTAATAGAACATGATTGACAGTTTAAATTATCTAGAGAAGCCGAAGATCTTAAAATAAAACCATGATCCAAATTAAGAAGCTAGAAATTATAAGAGAAGTTGCAGTTACTAGAAATTCACCTCTAAAGCGTACATGTTCTATGTGATCCATAACTACACAATCTATTAGAAAATAACTGAAAACTATAAGTTGAGAAACCAAAATTTTCATATTTGTAAAGGTTATAGCTACCAACCAAACCATCTGGTTTTTAGAATATTCGTCTCCTCGAATAGAATCCATAATCGACAAAAGAGTCCATTAACCCTATCGGGACACATGTCATCATCTCTCCCCTCCCTCTTTTTCCTCCTCCCTCTCTCTCCTTTATCTCTCTCTTTCTCTCCCCTTTTCCACCTTTGGTTGTCTGCGGGGAGCGGGGCTGGAGCGGCGGTGGCAGGCGGGTGTGCGAGGTTGGGAGGAGCCCCTACCTACCATCTCGTAGAGCTGCGCGAGTGCGGCGAGGTGGAGGCCGTGCGAGGTGTGGGTGTGGATGGCGAAGGTGTTCGGCGTGAGGCGGAGGAGCGCGACGGCAAAGTCGAGTCGGTCGGATGCTGCGTACGTGCGCTGGAGACAGAAGTCCACATGCCGCTCGAGCTCCCGCCCCCTACAGACAATCGAAGGGGAGAGAGAAGGGTGAGGAATAAGGAGAGAGAGAGGGGATGACATGTGGGTCCCATAATTTTTTTTCTAATGGCAAATGGGTCCCACATATATACATTTTTAATTCTAATGCCACCTAAGTACCACGTCAACGCCACATACCAGGTCAACACTGCCACGTAGACACCACGTCAGCGGAAACACCCTCAAAAACCACCGAGGGAGTCAAAATGCACTGGTTTTAATAGTCGGGGGTTGAGAATCGAGATATCCGGTATTACCGTTCAAGGATACGAATCAGATTCGGTCACTAGTTAAGGCTATGTTCAATTAATCCCTAAGAGGGATAGATAGAAGGGGGTTTATTCCACACCTATTATGATGTGGAATTATTCTCCTTCAAACCCCTTCAATCCCCTCCAAACCGAACAAAGGGGCTCAAAGTGGACTTGTTCCCCGCTGCAACGAACCCCCTCTTCCCCGGCCCACCAAAGCCACCACACTCCCTCGCTGACCCCAGTGGAGCAGCAGTAGCATTAGCATAGCCAGCAGCACTGTAGCTGACCCCCTACTGCCCCAGTCAAGCCGCGGTCTCTCTCTCGCACCGTCCCACCCAGAGGCCCGAGCCGTGAGCCGCAAGGGAAGGGGAGGAGGGAGAGCACGCGCCGCGCGCCCCGACCGACCGGCCGAGTCCTCCTCCTCGGCTTCTCTCCTCTCTCCTCTCTCTACATCTGCGGCCTTGTCCCCACTACCACGCTCTCTCTCTCTCTCCTTGTGGACTCGCAGTCTCGCTCGCTCGCTCGGCCGCCCCCACCACCTGTTCGACCGAACGGCCTCCCCGGCGGGCGGAGGAGATGGTGTTCAAGGGGAGGTTCTTCTCGTCGCGGCACAAGTCGTCGGAGTCGTCGAGCCCCACGGACGGGAGCAACAGCCCGCGGACGCCCACCTCCGCGCCGCCCGCGGCGGGGTCGCCGGCGGCGGCGTTGGCGTCGTCGTCGTCCAGATCCGACAAGAAGAAGCCCAAATCGGAGACCCCCAGGAAGCGCGACAAGCTCTTCGGCGGCTCCGCGTCCGGGTCCGCCGCCTCCAAGGGCGGCGCGGGGGCGGCGCCTGCGTCGGCCTCGTCGAGCCCGTCGGCGGACGGGAGGAAGGCCGCCGCGGCGCAACTTAGGGATGGGGGCGCGGGCGGGGCGTCGGCGGCGGCGCTGTCGCCCATCCTGGCGTCCTCGCTGGGGCTCAACCGGATCAAGACGAGATCCGGGCCCCTGCCGCAGGAGGGGCACCGCATCGCTGCCGCGCTCGGGAGCAGTAATCTATCGCGTGGGCAGGCGCAGGCGGACCCGTCGGCCGCATCGGCTGGCGGCGGCGGCGGCGGGAGGAAGGCTGGAAGCTCATGGGCAGATTCGACCAGTGGCAGCCGGGGGAAAGGGAAAGCGGCCGAACATCCAGCGCGGGGCGCCACAGCAACGAGCCTGGAAGGAAAGAGCTCTGCAAAAGGTTGTTGATCCTGCAAGCTGAACATCCTTTAAACTTGTTTTCCAGGTTTTTGCATCATGATCCTGCAAGCCGGCTACATGTTTTTGGAAGATAGGGGGATTAGCTTATCATTGCCAACCTCTTGCATTGACAGTAAGGGGAGAACAGCATTAAGCAATTCAATTCAAGCTCCCTTCAGAGCTTACCGTGTCGACGGTAGTTGTTAAAAACAGTAAAAACATAATAATTTCAACTTAGATTTGTTGAGTTATAAGGAGATTGGTGCCCAAGATTTTCATTTTGCCGCATGGTGTCTAGATGCTAAACTTGGAACCACCGGTGCTAACGTAAGAATGATTCTTACCATTTAAGTAAGGAATGCCCGCCTAGTTATTAAAAGGTGTAGACAATGTAAATTCAAAGCTAGTAATTGGTTGCTATTTTTAGCAGTTGATCATAAGCTATTCCTGCGATTTCATGATTGAAGTTAATGTAATTGTGCTCACAGCTTCTAATTCTATATACACAGCTCATTGGATATATGACTGGAGTGAGGTGTTCATTTGACTTGTGGCAGACTACTTACTTAAATACCTGTTTATGTCTATCGGAGCTATATCCTTCAGTTTAATTTGCTAGTTCTTAAAAAAAAAACGAACTTCTTGGAGTCCGCAGCAAACTCTGTAGTAGTTTGCTGAGAAATGTTTTACTATAAAGATTCATATTGCTGCTACAACTGGCTGAATTTATATTCTATAATATGTGCTTCCAGTGTTTAATAGTTTCTGCTCCTCTCATATGAAAATGCATTTCTTTTTGTAGCCTTATCCATAGCACATTCTACTTTATCCCATATAACAATAGCTAACAATGTATAATCTGTGTGTCTTTTTGTAACTTGAAAATCTGATATGTGTGTGCCCAATCTATCTCATACACAGTTAAACCGAATGCATTGCGGAACCATTCTGGAGATTTGAGGACTCCAACTCACATACCAGATAATGTGGTACTGATGCTTCTACAAGCCCATTTCACATTTTTAAATTAAACAAGCAATGACAAAACCATCTTTTGCTCTTTTCTTACTCCTATCTGTACTGTCATCTTAATCCACAGTGTGCATATGATCCCTGTGAAACACCAAAGGAATCGGAATCTCCACGCTTTAAGGCCATCATGCAGGCTACCAGTGCTCCAAGGAAGAGAGTCCCTGCAGATATAAAAAGTTTTTCGCATGAGTTGAACTCCAAGGGGGTCCGACCATTCCCTTTTTGGAAGCCTCGGGGCATTTACAACTTGAAGGTATTCTCAATTCATGGTCTTCGTGGATAGTGATTAATGACCTTCATATTACTATTTATGGAGCAAAATTAATCTTGTTTTCTGTCATCAACACAGGAGGTGTTAAAAGTTATTCAGGTGAGATTTGAGAAAGCAAAGGAGGAGGTAAATTCAGATTTGGCAGTATTTGCAGGGGACTTGGTTGGTGTAATGGAAAAGTACGCAGATTCTCATCCTGAGTGGAAGGAAACTTTGGAAGATTTGCTCATACTTGCACGTAGCTGCTGTGTAATGACACCGGGGGAGTTTTGGCTTCAATGTGAAGGCATAGTGCAAGATTTAGATGATCATCGTCAGGAGCTCCCAATGGGTGTGCTGAAGAAACTGTACACTCGGATGCTTTTTATCCTTACGAGATGTACAAGATTGCTTCAATTTCACAAAGAGAGTGGCTTTGCGGAGGATGAAGTTGTTATGGATCAACGTGATAAGATCATACAATCTGCTGATAGGCAGATATTGGCTCAACCAGGTGCAGATGACACTACAACCAGAGGCAGCAAAAGTGATGTACGAAAATCGTACAGTCAAGAGCAACATAATTTAAAATGGAAAAGAAGCCAGGAGATAAAGCCTGTTAAGCTTCTTTCACCGCTTGATACAACAGATGTTAAAAAGGAGGTTGAGTCTCCAACCAGGGAGCGTATATCTTCCTGGAAACCTTTTCCATCACCTGTCCCAAAACCCCCTAAAGACCCTACCCCTATTAAAGAGGAATCACCTAATAAGAAAACAGATACACCCCCTGCAGTTAGTAGCCAGGCTGAATTGAACAGTCCAGTGGAATCTACATCACATCAATCTCTTCCTCCCAAGCATCAACACAAAACTTCATGGGGTCACTGGTCTGACCAGCCAAATATTTCTGAAGAAGGTTCAATAATGTGTCGCATATGTGAAGAATATGTCCCTACTCATTATGTAGAAAATCACTCAGCAATATGTGCAAGTGCTGACAGATGTGATCAAAAAGGTGTAAGCGTCGATGAACGATTAATTAGAGTTGCTGAAGCACTTGAAAAGTTGGTAGAATCTTATACACAAAAAGACCTTCCAAATGCTGTTGGCAGTCCAGATGTTGCAAAAGTATCAAATTCAAGCATCAATGAAGAATCTGATGGCCCCTCTCCAAAGCTCTCTGATTGGTCTAGAAGAGGCTCAGCTGATATGCTTGACTACCTCCAGGAGGCTGATAGCACTATTTCACTGGATGACATAAAAAACCTTCCTTCCATGACATGTAAGACTCGTTTTGGGCCAAAATCTGATCATGGAATGGCTACATCTTCAGCAGGAAGTATGACCCCTAGATCTCCACTAACAACTCCAAGATCTAATCACATAGACATGCTTTTAGCTGGCCGAAGTGCAATTAATGAGAGCGATGATCTTCCTCAGGTAAGCTCTCTCAATCACACATACATACATTAGATAGTTGATTATTTTGCTAGGCTAAACTATAGAAAATAGTCGGTGTTTATTTTTGTACAAGGTACAATGTGCAAAGTGAGCAAAGCTATGGCCATGGTAAAATATTTTGTTTGTTTATGAAAAATTAGTTTCTCTTGTGCAGAATACATTTGTTGAAAAGGAATGGCCACTATTTTTCCAATCAACCACTGTGTCATGCGTATATATGATGGTTGGGTGGCTGGAACGAATGTGCCATGTATGATTGTGGGCTTAGCTGCCACTGCCACACGTTAGATGTCGGGCCGGATCGGTTCAGCTTTGCTGCTGCTGCACAGCCGCAGCACTATAGCAGCTTCATCACAAAACCTGTTATTGGCACTGTAGTTACAGCTGCAGCTGCAGCAAGCTATACCAATCAAGCCCTTCATTAGAGATGCTGTTAGTTGGTTAGTTTGCTTTGTTACCAAGTATACCTAGAGATGGTGCTGATTAGATGGCATCTACTATCTCCAATGTCTTAGCTGCACCTTTAGGAGCTCAAGGGGATTTGTTTTCTTTTAAGAATTAAGCAAGAAGAAAGATTAAAAAGTTCACTCCTGTCATGTTTACCTCCCTTTCCAAGCGGACTCCCCCCTTCACACTGGTCCGCAGTGTGGTATTTACCATATAATAATCTAGGTTAGGATCACTATGCATCATCTACCAGTAGTAAATGATTTTGTAATGTAATATAATGCAAGAAGTGCTGATTAACAGTGTCCTTCAATCTGTGCAGATTGTTGAACTTGCTGATATTGCGCGGTGCATTGCAACTACTCCTCTAGATGAAGAAAGGGCACTCTCCCTATTGGTTACCTGCATAGAAGATCTGCAAGAAATTGTCAATCGTAGGAAGCATGAGGCTCTCACGGTGCAGACATTTGGCACACGTATAGAAAAACTCCACCGGTGAGTCTCTGCTGAGTTCACTACACAAGTGGCTTTTCTTAGTTGACATTATACTAAATAAGCACATGAAAATAATTCTTGCAGGTCACTTTTAGCACTTATATTAGTTTCCATTTGTAATTCCCTTCACATTTATATAATTTCTTAGGGAGAAGTACCTACTGCTTTGTGATTCGGTTGATATGGACAAAGTTGATTCAGCGAGTACTGTAATGGATGAAGAAGATGATGTTGTCCGTAGCTTACGAGCTAGTCCTGTTCACCCAGTCAAGGATCGTACTTCAATTGATGACTTCGAAATCATTAAACCTATCAGCCGTGGAGCATTTGGACGTGTTTTCTTGGCCAAGAAAAGAACTACAGGAGACCTCTTTGCTATAAAGGTATTTGTTGCCATATATTTGTTCCCTTATGTACCCAGACTTGCTTTCCTTGGTTGTACCTGTAATGTTGTAGGGCATTCTTGACCAAAAACCAAAAATATTGCTATATGACTATCTTTCAGACGCAAACCAGAATTTTAGCATGCAAAAAAGGGGAAAGGAAATTGCTTTTGATGTAAATATGTTGACTTGCCAGTCTTCTTCCCCAAAACTCAATAAAACACACTCAAGAATATTTGTTCTTGTCGATACTCGGCTGTAGTTTTGTTCAGTTGATAACCCCTGCCATTGTGATATTATTGCAATGATACTTTAGAAAGGGCCTTGAGGTTTTTCGTACATTTATGCATACCTTTCTAAACAACACATTTCTATGAGAACCACCAGCTGGAAGTCATTCATTATTTATTATCAAGGACCCCTTGTGATCAACATGACATGGTCAAATTATTGGATTGAAAACTTTTGCAAAAGAAAGGAAATACCTGTGGACCTTCAATGTTCAGAGAAGGAAGATTAGAGAGATGGTATTTCTCGTGTTTGCTTTTTTAATTTGCTCCCAGTTTGACTAGTTGGCCACAAAAAAGATTAACACCTTGATATTTATAGTACACATCTTCATATTTGTAGTACACCTCTTCATATTTATAGTACTGTAGTACACTATCCATACTACAAAAACCTGGCTGTACCACTTGTTCCGCTGGTTCATTTGGTACATGTGGTCAATGTTACGAATTATATCACTTGTTCTAAAATTCATTTGAGAAAGAAACTGCACTCGATTTCATTAGTTAGGCATCCCTTGTTTTTTAATCAAATCTGCGTCTTGTTAGATAAGTAACTTATGTGATTACAGGATATGTTAAAATTATATGACTGTTTGCTTTTAAAAAGTTAACTAATATGGAGTCGGTTCCAATGGGATCCATTTAGTTGCTCCTGTTAAATCATTATGCTATTTTGGCACTATCACATTTTGGTTCGATACCCTACCAAAAGTTTGGTAATGCCGTATCTTTGGCAACTTTTGGCACTATCACATTTTGGTAGGGTAGAGTTGGTAGGTTTGGTTTGGTGCCATTTTGTGCCAACAAGAGACAAATATATGGGCAATGCCAAAGTTTTGGTAGTGGCAAAATTTTGATGGTGTGTTTGCCTGTTTGGTTTGGTAGTTTTTGTTTTCTAGACTATGGTGTAGACTGGACATGATATTGGACTCTAAGTAGTTCTTTTTACCTGCATTAGTCTCCTTGATAGTCATAGCTTACTTATAAAAATGGGATCAGAATGACAGTGGAGCGGCCCGTCATATTCATGCTTTACTTGTGACAACTTGACCATCATAGGTTTTAGATTGAAGTGACTTTAGTTCACATGAATGATGAATTGACTCCTCACAAAAAAGGAAGTAATGATAAATTGGTATAGTAATTTTGGTTTTGCTGAGCACACAACACCTTGCCTCTGCTCAGCATGATAGCTCTAAGATGTAAAGCAATAGTTTGGGGGCTTGACTGCTAAACTCCCTTTGTTATTAGCTTTTGTTTTTCGGTTTGGGATGGATGGGGCATCCATGTGGTCTAACAATAGTTGCTTACTTTTGAAACAGGTATTAAGGAAGGCAGATATGATTCGGAAAAATGCTGTTGAGAGTATATTGGCTGAACGTGATATCTTGATTACAGTGAGGAATCCTTTTGTGGTGAGTGAACTTGCAAATGCGACCCTTCATCATTGAAAGCTATACTGTGGTTCTGAATTGGTTATGTTCTTTTAAGGTTCGTTTCTTCTATTCTTTTACCTCCCGGGAAAATTTGTATCTAGTCATGGAGTACCTGAATGGAGGGGACCTGTATTCTCTACTGAGAAATTTAGGGTGCTTGGATGAAGATGTTGCTCGTATATACCTTGCAGAAGTTGTAAGTTTCTTTTACTAACAATTTATTTCTTCCATTTTCACTTTTCCTTTGTCTGATAATCATTTTATTCTGCAGGTGCTAGCTTTGGAATATTTGCACTCTATGCACATAGTTCATAGAGATCTTAAACCTGACAACTTATTGATAGCTCATGACGGGCATATAAAGGTATTTATGTGTGCGCATGATCGTTAAGTTTTCTCTCCATTTTTCTTGTTTTATGTTCAATGTTAGATACTCCCTCCTTCCAAAAGTCTAAAGTCCTATTTCTTTTTGCACCAAGACCAATGTGTAGTTAACTCATTCATCATGTGACAAAACCAATGAACATGCAACCAATAAGTACTAAAATGACTTCTTGGGTTCCGATAAAAAAATTAATATAGCATATAATGACTACAAATAGGACTTAGACTTTTGGAAAAACCAAAGAATGAAATAGGACTTAGACTTTTGGGAGGAGGGAGTACATGATAAACTAAAAAAATCATTCACATGCCTCTCAAAGGTAAGCGCTTTTCTGTTCTCTGATGACTAGAAGATATATTCCTATTTTTGGTTCCAGCAACCAAATGAGATAGTGATGTAGCAGTTCATAGCAATTGTCACAATGGCATCATCTAGTGAGAGATAAAATAAACACATATCCTATGAGAGTTCTGAGGAGAATCAGTTTTTGGAGTTTTGAAACTTTTTGAGGTTTCAAACTGTGTTGTATCAATGTCACGAGTTAGCAAATTGGAAGGAGGAACTCGGCGAAGATTGTATTTGAAAGAGGTGATCGGACATGGCCCTGGACCTCGACGGCGCGGCGGTGCCGTGATCCGCGACGAGCCCTCGAGGCAGGAACAACGAAATGAGATTGATCTCAAATTCTGCTTGCATTAATCAACTTCCTTACAGCTTAATATACCCATCTAAGAGATAAGATCATAACAAATCATAGGGCTAAACTAACAAACCAATTTAGCTAAGAAAAAGGATGCTAACAAACTACTGTTCCGTATCTTGCTGTCGTCGCCGGCGCCGGACTTAGTGACGTCCCCACATGACAATCAGGCAATGCATAAAAACTTTCATGTCATGACATGTTGGTTTCCACATAAATCAAATATATGCTGATTTCAGCTAGCTCTTTTCTAATTAAGTGAATCCATATCTTAATGAATTGATGATAATGCTACACATATTTCCTTCTGAGTTTTCATTTCATTTAACCTGTAATTCAGCAATAAATATTGTTTTCGTTCTTTTTCGAATATGTTCCTTTTTAATGCCTTCTATATGTCCTGCTTATCAATCTTAATTCTCCAGTTGACAGATTTTGGGTTGTCCAAGGTTGGTCTGATCAACAGCACGGATGATCTATCTGGTCCTGCTGTTAGCGGGTCTTCGTTGTATGGAGATGATGAACCTCAGATGAGCGAATTTGAGGAAATGGATCACCGAGCACGGAGACAAAAGCGCTCTGCTGTCGGAACTCCTGATTATTTAGCACCGGAAATCCTTTTGGGGACAGGACATGGTAAAATGCCCGACATAGTTTTCTTTCAACCTCTGCATTGTCTTCTCGTTTTGATTCTCTTGAGTACTGATTGTCCTTGCAGGTACTAGTGCTGATTGGTGGTCTGTGGGTGTTATACTTTTTGAATTAATTGTTGGAATACCTCCATTCAACGCAGAACACCCCCAGGTATCAGACTTTCATGTACTGAATATTTCTCTGCCATTTATGTGACGTTGAGTAAAGTTCTTTCATTAAGCATGCAAAGCTCCCGTTCAGATCTCTTGAGAATATGAGAGAGAGGTCTTCTAGAAAATACATGGGTTTTGGTCTGCTAGAAAACACATGGGTTTTCATCTATTTAATGCAAAATGTCGCTATAAGTCAATGTTGTTTTTTGCTGTATTGAAACTGTGGCAACTTGACATTCTTGTTGTATTTGGTGTAGACAATTTTCGACAACATTCTGAACCGCAAAATACCTTGGCCACATGTTCCAGAAGAGATGAGTTCTGAAGCTCAGGATCTAATTGACAAGTAAGAAATGTTTCGAGTATTCTGAATACACAGTAACTCATGTTTCAGTCTTACAGGATTGCATGTTACTATTTCTTGCTTCCAAGTTTTAATGTGATAGATGATTATGCTAGATTGCACAGCTTTTACGGCACTTTTAGGGTCAATGGACCAATTATATAATAAATTGTTATCTTTATACTGCATTTTTCTTTGTGTTATCCCAATGACAAGCATGCAATTTCTATGCTAAAGTCAATAGGGTTTTTGCCATGATCATCACCATCAATAACAATTGAAGTGAGCTCCCTCATTTGTACTTTAAAATCACCACCCAAAAGTTGCTCGTATCAGCATTGTGAATTAATGTACGTCAGATTGTTAGCTGTATTATTCAGGTTCCAAATAACACAAATGAATGTTGGGGTCAATTAGGATTTTGGGTCAAACTAGGCAGGGACACATCTGCTCTAAAATATTACATTTTCTTGCTTGATAACTTGGTACTCGCTATATTTTATATTGCCATAGGTCAGTCCCTATCTTTTTTCCAGTTTCAGCTTATAGGGTAACAGTAGCACACTTCTATATTATATGTGTTCAGTTGTGTTCTGTGGTTTATAGCATCTGTTTGCTCAAAGGTAGAACTGTTCAATATAATTTGTATTTTTGGAATCTTTACACATGCAATTTAAGCAGATTATTACAATACTCCCTATCTACTTCATGCTCAATTTCAAAATCATTTGTGAAGTTTATTGTGGTTATGTTTTTTATGTAACTAATGTGATATTATGACTACTTTGCCCAGATTATTGACAGAAGACCCTCACCAACGGCTAGGTGCAAATGGCGCCTCTGAGGTATTTTGACTTTTGAGGGTTTTAGAAACCTTCATCCGTTGTATGCATTATTCAAAACTTCTTATGATACATAAATGATTGATGCTTATAATCCTATTCCCTTCAGGTTAAGCAGCATCAATTTTTTAAAGACATTAGCTGGGATACCCTTGCTAGGCAGAAGGTGGGATATGGTTAACTATTTATTCTTTAAACATAGTTGCATCTCCATTGTAAGGGCGTACGAGGATAACATGGAATCATATGCAGGCTGCCTTTGTCCCCTCCTCAGATAGTGCATTTGACACGAGCTACTTCACCAGCCGTTATTCTTGGAATCCATCGGACGAAAACATCTATGAAGCATACGAATTTGAGGATTCCAGTGATAATGGAAGCCTTAGTGGCAGCAGTAGCTGTGTGAGCAATCACCAAGATGATATGGTATGGATCATCAGCATTTATAGAAGTAGAGGAAAAGAAAATGACAATTTGTTTGTCTGCCTTTTTATTCTTCAGTCATTTTACTAAACAATTGTGCAAATTGTGCAAATAGGGGGATGAGTCTAGTGGCTTCACTGAGTTTGAATCTAGCTCAAATGTCAACTATTCTTTCAGCAATTTCTCATTCAAGGTAATCCTACAGTTTCACATATTTATATCCTTAAAATAATTGAAGCATGATGGTGTTATCACGGTGGATAACCTATTCCTTTTTTTCTTTACAATTTCTCAGTCAAAGCAAGCCTACGGCTTCACAGTCCACCTATTTTGTTTCATGTTCATAATGTGATTGATTGAAGCATGAGTAACCATGATGGATCCTTTTTTAAAATGAACGTGTAATGTGTAATGCATGTCCTTCACTTACGGGCAGAAAAGTTTACCCACAGCTCCTTACATTTCCCTTGTATTTACTCACGAACAGGTCCTCAGTATTTGCATTACCAAGCAGTAATAACACCTTTTTCAGTTACAATATGCTTCAAATCATAGTAGTCACATCTCTACTTCGCTAGACACAGTACTGTAATATAGCTCAAACCATTGGAATAACTTCGCTAGATATTTAATGCTATTGGTATGAATCATACTAGTAATCCGTCAGTCAACTTATATGCTCACAACTTCACAAGCACGTGCTTTGTAAAATGTAGTTTGATGATTCCCTTGAATGTGGAAAAATTGTTCCACACAGTAAACGATAGTACAATGTTCATTATAAAATAGCACCTAGATCCTTGTGATACATAATCTAAAAATCCACTGAATATTTTATCTTACTGATGGCTCACTGACATGTGGGCCAGCGAGACAATGAGTGGAAAAAAGGAATTGGGCAAAGTGTCGACAAAGACAAACCAAAGTTCTTAGTGTCTAGCAGTCCAACAAAACAAATACATATTCTTTTTTATTCTCATTAAATTTGTGATGGTCACGTTTCATTGACAGTATCAATCCTTAAAAGTAGGGGTAGAAAACTTATTGTTAGCCCATTTGTGCCTATATTCTGCACACCGTTCTAACTTCTTTTGCTGCAGAATCTATCACAACTTGCCTCTATCAATTACGATTTGCTCACCAAAGGATTGAAGGATGATCCACCAACGAAATCTGAGACGTAGCAGTTCGTGTTATATCGGAATTTATTCATTTGAAGTAACCAAACAATTTACAAGGTGCTCGCGTGGTGTAGATCTTGTACATGTAAGTATTTCCAGTTCTTCTATGAGCAGTCAAATGTCATATTGTGATGCTGTTTCATGGTTTAATCCAGTAGTAACTACAAATGTTGCAGATGAAAGTGTGAGGCATGGGCTTGTTCCTATTGAGGTTGTTCCTACATCTCGCGGAGCCGAGTACAGTTTTGATGTTGCTTGTTTTCGAACAATTCCTGTGTCATCATCGATGAAACATCCTTGACCATAAGTTGGAATGCGTCACCTAGGAGCGCTGTTTTTTTCCCTTCTCTTACCGCACTTCATCGGCCTTGGGTGCCACCAAGATTTGGTCAAGGTTACTGTATGCAGATAGAACCCTTGAAGATGTAGATGGTCTGAGCAATTTTTCATTGTGGCATGTGATTGGGAATGACCGAATGAAGTTCCTGTCATGATGTCATCTCGGAGGTATCCCTGTACTCGGAACTATCAACACTTCAAAATACCATTCACTGGGTATAAATCTGGTTAAATAGCAGTGCTCAAATTTTCTCGGGGCAAGTATCCTGCTCTGTTTGGTTCGCTTGGTTGGTCGATGGATTCACTGTATCTTCACCAATCGAGGGAACTCAGGAGACTGCGCGGTCTTGAGTTCTTTTCTCGTAGAGAATGGTGAATGCCTAAGTTTTGCAGTGGAGGTGGCTATTACGTCTAATTTCATTCCTGTTAACAACCAATAAATTATGAGGTAATTTCATTCGTGTTAACAACCAATAAATTATGAGGTAATATGTATAATATAGGTTGCTACTAACATACAACCCCTTGCCTCTTAAGGCCTTTCACAGTGACCATCCACGTAGGAGATTCTCATACACGTACACAAATGCTGGGTCTCGCGATGCATTTCACATCCCTACGGCAGTCTGAAATGAGTACGCCTCGCCAAAATTTTAGTGTACAAGTGTTCAGTTTGCTGACCTTGTCAAAAGTTTGGCGTTTGAGGTAACTATGTCAGTTTCCCAACCCCACAAAAGTGTTAAAGAATGAGAACAAAGGGGGAAAAAATGACCAAAGGATCTCAAATCCTTCTGAATTCTGATCACGCATGAGCATGACTCATCTGACCTCTTTGGCTCTTTACCACAATCTGCTTTAGCTAATACAAGTGCGCGGCACGACATCAGCAACCAGAACGTGAACCAAACAAGCTGCAGTCTCGAGCTCAAGAACAAGATAGCCAGAAATTCATATAGACCATTAGACCAGGAATTGGGACTGCGAATTTGTCCCAGCTTCATCTCGAACTAGTTAAGAAAAAATTCTCCTTAAAAAAACTAATCACTGGATTTGATAACTTGGTCATAACCTGAAAGTCCCAACAGAAAATGATTTGAAACGACAACAGAAAACCTCTCAAGATGAGCCCTTACCGGGAGTCACAGCGCTACTGATACGCACCCATTTATCGCAAAATTTGGAATCCTGGTGCTGACAAGAGTACACCCCTCAAACTATACGAGCCTTTCTTATACACCTTTTCATATTTGCAGTTAGCAAACAATGCCATATCTCCTAGAAGCTGAACATGTATGATTTATGGAACAGGTTGAAATGGCATAGGTTGAGGGCATAAAGGATTTGAGGGAAGTAAGAGAGCTCATATGAGCACCGTAAGGTCCAAAATGCAGTTTCAGGTTAATAATCTTTAAAAAACAGAAAGATTCCTAACTGCTTTATGTGCAATTAGCACCCGCGAAAAACAGCATGATTGAGGATGGGACATGTGGCCCAAAGTAATGTGATTCTTTAGGGTATGTTCTATACTACACTTTACTTCTTCTCCCTCGTTTTCCAAGCACATACAGTGTTTTTGGCAAACTGCTAAACCGTGCGTTAAAGTACTTAATTAATAATGCACTAATAAGCCACCCCGTTTTCCATGCACAGGGAAGAGGTTCCTAACCCCTTCTCCCGAACACACCATTACTTGTCATAATTCAAGCAAAGGCATAAAAAAAATATTTCAAAATCACTTGTCATGTCAAAGCATGGCCATTTTTTAGACCACAATCGTAGAAGTGATCAAAAGCTCATTCTAAGGTGACTACTGGTTCTCATTGAACTCATGCCTGCATTTTGCGCACTTATAGAAAACAGTTTGCCCCTCATCTGCTGACCGTAGCTGCAATTACACATGTTTCATAAGGTAGTTAAGCATCAAAACTAGAAAAAGGAAAATTAAGCTTATGGAACATTAAATGTTCAAGGATCGATAGCTGACCTGCTTGGTGTAATACTGAAGTTCAGGATTTTTGCATTTTTCACACTCTTTATTTACCTAATGCAGAAAAGGATTTATGAATATGTGCAGAACTATAAAATACTATCAGACTATATATTGATGAAAAAGCTTAACTTACTGTAGCTCTTTCGACAATTGCGTCTTCCTCCTTCAGTGTTGTTTCAAGAATCACATATGGATCAAGTTTTAGCTCTCTTCTAATATCCTGTCAACAGCATGCAAAATGTCAACTACATATAAATAGCCATGAAAATCTTCTTTCATATCTGATATAAATGGTTGGGACAAGATTCAAGAAACCGCACAGTTCATTAAAAAGGCAGGACCTGTGGTCCATAAAATTAAAATGTTCATTTGGCACCTTTTAGGTGCTATGTCTTTGTTAAGTACTATAAGTATACAAGTATGGAGCATAGGACTTAATCAGAGACTCAGAGTAGCCTACAAATGCCAAGCCAGAAAATCACTATACATCTTACCTTGCTGCTCCATAAGATGTTTGCCTACAACTCATACTATTCCATTGCCACAGTTGATTCATGCATGTGAAAGCATGAGGATATTGCCATTTGAGTCATCTCAGCACATAAAATAAAATCTCAGACCAATACTTCCTCCGTTCCAAAATATAAGGATTTCTAGGATTCAAATGCTGTACCACAATATAAGCATTTCTGCACTGATTCCCATCAGTTCAATGATCTCAGAGCCAATCAGATGATTCAAAAGGGAATCTAAGAAAATCAAAGTTCAAAAATGGACAACTGAAATGACTAAAAAAAATTATTTTGACCTAATCTTAGTAGAGTACTTGTATTTTGGAACAGAGGGAGTAGCTCCCAATGCATTGCATTATACTCCCTCCATTCCAAATTGATCTACATATAGTTTTTTTAGGTTATTCCTAAATAATCTACATATTTGTGTTCATTTATTAAGTCTATTTGTTATTTGTGTTATTTGTGCATTGGAGTAAATGAACACTGATGCATGCATCCAGGCACACAAGTACTTATAACCCACATGCAATATCTTGATTTGCTATTGGCTAGGAAATAGTGGGGATGGTGCATGCATCGAGTTTGTTGCTAGAGTAAATATAGTATGAGAGAGTTATTAGCTTTTCTTGGTTTTGGTGTACCTATGAAATATGTAGATCAATTTGGAATGGAGGGAGTACCAAGGAAGGCAGCATAGATATTAGCGATAAAACTAAAAATCTACCAAAGTGCACTGCCATCTAGATTCAATAGTCACCAAGCCATTCGTCTAGATGAAATATGATACTGAAGCACGACACAGTGAGACCGTCCCACAAGATTGGATTGCTCCACCGCACAACCATATACTTCTCGCGTAAATCAAACTAAACTATATCTCCTAGGATTACTACACCGAATGAATCGCATTATGGATTTTAGATACTTGAGGGGAAACAAAATCGATCGCGACTGAAACAGACGAGCCCAGGGTTCGCGCGAGCTAGAGGGTAGAGCAATCGGCCGCACCTCAGCCGTGACCGTGTACCGCGTCTCCTTCCCTTCGATATCTGCGCCGTAAAAAAAGAGAACGAAGGCATCAGCCGCAAGAAGAACACAGCCCAGGGCTTTGCATGGAGAGAGAGAGAAGGGGAGACGGCGACCTTTGGCCTTGCGCTTGAAGCCGCAGAGGGGGCAGGAGGCGGAGCGGACGGAGTCGAATTTGAGGAGGGTGCCGCACACGCCGCAGAAGAGGAAGTCCCGCGCCTGCCAGAACGCCATGCCGCCGCCGCCGCCGCCGCTCGCTGCCGCCGCCGGCGAAATGTTCCTCCTCCTCTAGTCTATGGTTGGCTGGCGATGGTGGCTTGGGCCGATCAAAACGGCAGGTGTGTTTTAGGGTTTTTTTTTCTAGGCGGGCTCGTGGGATGGGCTGATGGGCCTACGAACTCTTTGTTTTTCTCGCGGAATCCTTTTCTCGCGCAGAACGCGGCCCACTGAGGTAATGGACTGCACGTTAAATAAATCTCTTTTTTTTTCTTTTTACATGCGCATAGTTGTTTAAAAAAATGAAGAAGAAAATAACCCCAGTAAAAAAGGGCATCATTTTTATACTGCATCGGGAAAATGAGTTATTTTAATTTGTGACAGAATTAGCATTTGTTTCAATCAAAGAGGTAGTAGCATTTATTTGGAAAGAGCAAACGGGAATTTTAAAAAGAAATGAAATGACTAATTTTTTTTAGATTGAATTGCATCGCCGGTACATGAACTTATCACTTATCAGGAGGGTGCAATCTAGTGCACGGACTTGTAAAATGCTCGTTTTGGTGCGTGAACTTGTCTGGTGCGTGCGGAGGAAGGCAAAAAGGATACTACATGGCTAATCTTATTGATTTAGGGATAAATTTGAGAAGGTTGCTATTAGACATACAGATCTTCATTAAAAATAGAATAGGATACAATAATAGTAGAAAAAGATTAAAAAAACCGAGCAATGGTATAAATGTTAGAAATATATGAAATTCATCGTTCCAGGATGAACGATAAAGTAGATACCAAAATTTATAAATATTGCATATATTATGCACATTCACTATAAGTATGCATGCCACATCCTAGGTAACATCATCTTCATAAAATTAACATTGCGAAGTTAGTTTGGTCCTCATTCGCACGAACTAGACAAGCTCGTGTACTGAAAAGAGTATTTTACAAGTTTATATACTAAATTGCACCCACCTAATAAGTTTAGTACCATCAATACAACTTTTTTTTATAATAAGACGCACATGTAACATGGCTATGCGTTCTAACACATTCTTTAATAGATAAAGACTAACCATAAATCACTAATCCCTAATGTGAGTAAAATACTATTGAAAACGCAATTTGTGTAAAAACGGTATGAAAAGAGTTGAAAAGGTCTAAAGACGTTCTTGATTTTAGTTATAGTAAATATCATGGACCCTTGTATACTTCTATTTAGTATACCTTCAGATTTCAGATCCACAGAAGATTTAAAGTTTAATGTTACATTGATTTAAAATTTTAAATTTCATTTTAAATGAAATAAAATGTTTTATTCAAATGTTATCAACGTAATCATATATCTAGATATATACTGCCTCCGTTTCAAAATGTTTGACACCGTTGACTTTTTAAGTACGTGTTTGACCATTCATCTTATTCAAAAAATTTAAGTAATTATTTATTCTTTTCATATCATTTGATTCATTGTTAAATGTACTTTCATGTACACGTATAGTTTTACATATTTCACAATATTTTTTGAATAAGACGAACGGTCAAACATGTACTAAAAAGTCAACGGTGTCAAACATTTTGAAACGGAGGGAGTATATGAATTTGCGAAGTTAGATCAAGTTTTATAGTAGAGGTGCTGATCAGCTCTAATTTTATTCACATCATCTACTCTTAAATTTTAAAACTAAAGATGCAATGTATTGCCTGTATGACACTAGTCCCAATATATTTTTCACCAATCAATTTATCCCTTTCTCGTGTGGAAGTTGTCCCTTGCATAAGAAGTGACTTATTCGCTTTTCTTTTCTCTCCTCCACGTCAACATTTAAGTTTACATGATATCGTGGGCTTGTGTCTAGAGGCTTTTCTCTCCACGTTAATCGTTTACGTTTACATGGTATCTTGAGTTTGTGTCGAGAGGCTTATAGTACTTGCTCCTAGGAATATTTAACTCCAAAAATTTTGAATTTAAAGATATACAAAGAGAGTACCAGTTACCGCAAACTATGAGCCTCCGTTGATCAAAGCAAATACTCCTAGGCACTAATTAAAACGATATTGACCAAATCAGGGCTTAAAAGTTTATTTAATAAATAAAACAGGGATTAAATAAAATCAACTATTAGCCAAACTACTAACAAAAAAAAAAGGATCAACCAGCTGTTGCTACCACGCAACACCACCACCGTCACAAGTCACGTGAAAACGACCGCCAAACTCGCCAGCATCTGATGAGACTATCCTTTGCCCAGTTGACACTTTCACAAACCACAAACCAGATGCGACCATACGAGCCAATTAGCCAAACCACTTTACCACTCACCCAATGCTTATTACTAGTATTAATATTAATTCTACTAGTATACTAACTAATCACCAGCTCACTGAACCGAGCCGGCCGAACCAGCCCGATCAGACCGGACTAAGACCGGAGACTAAGACCGGACTGAGGGTATGTTTGGAGAAGTCAGTTTCTCGTAAAATCCTCAGCTGCCACAAGCTCACTTAAACAGTTTAAGATTCTTATCTAAATTTTAAGAAACTAGTAGGGTGTCCGTGCGTTGCAACGGGTCAAAAAAAATATATGCATCAACTTTAAATAACACGAAGTAAAATTATGTCAAATAATCAGAGTGTACGTTTGTTGTAACGAAGACCTTAATATATCACACAATTGTTATATCATATCTTCTTTTTTTTTAGAAAAACAACAAAAATTGTTGAATAAAACCTCACAGTAATAAATAAAATAATTCCTTCTAATGCTAATACCAATACTTGACTTAGCCAAACAAAAATGTTCGGGGAGCACAAAAGCCTCCTGTTAACCAAAATCAGTAACTCAGTGAAGGACATGTTACCAAAATTAGTAAGTCAGTGAAGGACACGGTATAAAAAATATTATTGAGTGTTTTGGATACAGGCACCAGCATCAAACAGTAAAACATGTCTGGTGTTTATATGCCCAACAAAATTCAATGTCTGAAATCTCCATAAAAGATAAATCCTATTAAAAAAAGTGTGTGCAACTCAAGCAGACAGGTACCACCCAACCACACACCGCATCTCAGGATAACATATCCCCTAGAATCAGTCATTTCAAAGCCATAACACACACACTTAAATATTCACATTGATAGGGCATATACATGAAGGACGGGCATTCAAACCCCCTCTTGCATTTCCTGGATGTGTATTTTGCAGGTTACGATGTGACCCATATTGGCTGTGTTTAGATCACACTGAAGTTTGGAAGTTTGGTTGAAATTGGTACGATGTGATAGAAAAGTTGTGTGTGTATGAAATGTTTGATGTGATGGAAAGTTGGAAGTTTGGGAAAAAAAATTTGGCACTAAACAGGGCAATTGTTGAAGAGGAAATACTTAATGTACCTAGAATTTGAATACAGAAATTAACATTGGGTTTTATGCGCATTTCTGTATCAAAGTCAACTGCTTGCAAAGACACGTCGGCTGTGTTTAGTTCACGCTGAAGTTGGAAGTTTGGTTGAAAATTGGAACGATGTGATTAAAAGTTTGCGTGTGTATGACAGGTTAATGTGATGGAAAAAGTTGTAAGTTTAGAGAAAAAGTTTAGAACTAAACGCAGCCGAACATATTGTGCAGACTGCAGAGTATAGATCCATTGAACTGTAAAAAAATGCATATAAAGGTCAATGTACTTTTATGCAGTTCAGAAAAATAATAAAAGCATGTTAGATCAGCCAATCAGATGCGTTAGCTGATTAATCACAGACCCTAAACTATTCCTCAAATGGAGGTACAAGGAGACATACAACGTCCTATAACAAATGTACTGAATTATTTTGGAGAAAAATGTTTCGGAAAAACAATCTGAAACCCTACCCCAATCTTAGTATGCTCTCACCTTCCCAACTTGGCTTTTTTTTTCCCTGAAACTTTATGTTCATCACTGTCCTGATGGCCCTCTACTAATATAAAGCAGTTACCAGCCAACCATATGTCTCCCATAGACTCCTGGAGAATTCTGATAGAGAAACATGTAGGTGTAGGATGGTCTTCTAGTGGTACGGAGGCATAGGCTGAAGTTCATCAGCTACAAAATGTGCTTGTGGACTGTGACAAACGGATACCATGAAATAGATATGTATGTGTTTAGTCCACGAATATACCATGAAACAAAGTCCAGGCGTGATGATAGATTCTGAAATGATCTGCAAATTTGGTGTGCAGTAGAAACAAGTAATCTGAGTCAATAAACTAAGGAAATTTATTCCATACAACTCTTTTTGGTCAATAAAAAAAGCAAATTTATTCCATGAGACAACTCTTAATGGTCTTGCAAAACAATGTGACGTCATAATAAACACCCATATAAAGGAAACACACTGATTCCATTATTTTGCATAAGGAACATGGCTTAAGTGTTTAAAAGGAATAAACAGTAACAACAGTAACTAAGAATGGCTTGATTCATGAAGTGTTCTGAAATTTTGTTGTGAAACAGAGTAAGATCACGTGATCACTCTGTAGTACGTCTTTTCTCATGGCATTGTTCATAATCGTGGCCCTGGACAAATGCTTTACTTCATGATTGACTGGACCAATTGGATTGTTATGCACTTATTTTGATTCCACACCTTTTTAACAAAAATGCAACACATTGAATTTAGTTCCTATAAATTCCTGGACAAGGTTAAGCTACATAGCATCATGAATCTAATTAGAGAAACACTTGGCACTGAAACCACTTCAGTTATATTACAGGTTTAGTACCATTATTAGATCAACTTTTGCAGCACTGCTACAAGTGAGGTTTGCATTACACCAAATTATTTTCCCAATCTGTGAGCTATTGCTTCCGTGCACTGTATATATCTAACACTGAATATAACATTCCCAGTATACCCCATGTATGTTTGACTATGCCTTTATGCAATGAATTGTTGGCGGTGGTCTTGACATCCTAAATACCAAGTTTTTTTTTTCAGATGCAAACAAGTTTTTGTTGTTTCACAGCAGAAACTGGACATTGTGATGATGGTACAAACAAATCAAAATTTATGGTGTGACCAGTGTCAATTGCTCAATCAGCTATATAAGCACATAATACTCCAAACAAAAGAGCACATGGTACAAAAAAAATTATCTTGTTGACTGAAAAGGCTTTCTTGACAGAACCCGAAGAAAACATTGGCAGGTTAAAATTGAACCCATGTAGTAGGCTAATAGCAACCCATACATCAGCTGAATTTTTCAGAAATGAGAGTGTTACACTTCACCATAATTTCAGAATTATATTTTCAGAAATGTTTAAGACAAAATAATAATCTATCCCTTGTCTACATGAGCAATGCAAATTTCGAAGCTGGCACCATAAATTACTTACAGTTATAGAGCATCGCTCCAGATTATATTTCTCTGCATGTGCCTACATTAGGCAGCCTAATGCAGAGATTTGACCATATTTTTTGCAGAAAGTTGAGGCATACTTTAAGTCTTCGCAATTCGGGATGTGTTGGGGGCGGGTTTTCTACTATCTTAATAACAAAATGAAACATGTATCTTAATAAAAAAATACTCACAGGGTTATGCTATAAAGATCTAAAAGGCCGCAATGTCATCATATAAATTAGCAAGTCTAATAATGCTAAGGTTTAGCTAACTAAAGAACCTCTCAACGAAAACAGATTATAGCAGTCTGCAGGGGATCCATCAGCAGGAAGAACAAATAAAAAAAAACATTGGATATTCCATTGTGTTTCCCAATTTGAACTGAAGAAGTAGCATTACAAATTGTTCTGTTAAAGGCGTTTCCCATATTGATTTTTCTGTACCATGTAACTGTAAAAGCTCCAAATATCTGGACTGCAAAATCCATTCATGTTTATGAAGCTCCAAAACTCATCTAAAGGTGTCGTTCAGATTGGATCATTCATTTGTATCATCCAACAAAATGATTTCAAAGTGAAAAAAGGGATAACAAACTGAAAGATTAGGAGCCATATTAGGGATGGGGAGACAGTGAAGGGGGAGGGGTGGGGGAGGAGGGTTTGTGTACCTCCTCTCGGTGGCAGAGGGGACTTGGTTTGCCGGTGGTGGGGCCTGAGGCGGAGGAGGTGACAGCGCGTTGGTGGAGGAGGCAGCTGCCTGTCGACGGAGCAGATCGGCGAGGGAGATCAGGTGGCATGGAGGCAGGTGTCCAAGCGGAGATCGGGTGGCAGCAGCGAGCTGGGACTGAACCCCTACAGCCCGCGGGCAGGCAGTGGACAGTGACGAGCGATCGGCGGTGGATGACCTGGTGGCGGGATTGTTACCTGCAAGAAGTATTTGACATGTCAATTATTTTGTTGTAGGAATAGCTATATTGGTAAATACAAGGTGCAAAAAAAATTAATATTTGAGGAATCAGAGAATCAAGAGAATAATAAAATAATTAATTAGTAGATAATAGCTCAAATTGGAGTGGTACATGTGCAGCTAAAATAGCCCATGCATGGAGTACCCATAAGCATGTGCAAAACCTATTCAAAGTTGCATGGTAAACAGGAGTCTACATGCTCTTAGGGCATATAATTTGTACATCCATCTGTTCATGTTCAAAATTCATTACTGAAAAGTATATAACCAGTTGCTAAAGGGGAG
Organism: Oryza meridionalis; assembly: GCA_000338895.3. Taxonomy (NCBI): domain Eukaryota; kingdom Viridiplantae; phylum Streptophyta; class Magnoliopsida; order Poales; family Poaceae; genus Oryza; species Oryza meridionalis. The sequence goes on along the minus strand of CM002526.2, from coordinate 32,869,426 downwards.
CTCTTAGGGTATAACAGATAATGAATCTTTTGTTTTGAAACGAGGTATTCATGAGCTGCAAAGAATATGAAGAAGCACAAGCGCAGTTCCAATCCGGCGGCGGTGGATCGAGGCACCGGCAGTGTCGGCGAAGACTGGAATGGCGGAGGCGAACCCCAGAACCAAGGCCTGGCGGCAGGCTTGTTACATGCAAGAAGAATTTCACTGATTAGTTTGCTTTTGAACTTTTCATCTGATAACAGGAAGAAAATTTGATTCAGATAAATGTAAATATGATCTCAGTTTGGTAGATCAGAAAAAAATGAAGAAAAATCGCGAGCAGATTTCAGAATAGTAAATCCACATGAACAGATGTATAAAAACAGATTCTACATTAAGCTGCATTGCCGTCGACTTATAAATTCAGTGCTTTGTGGATTCATCTATGATATTTTTCCATGAACAAGCAACATATAACATCTGACTTTGGATTATACCCAGCATTATAAGATCAACACTGAAAGATGTATCACATCTGACTTCAAGGGTCAGTGATATTGTACACATTTATTTTACTTCTAAATCACAAATTCATTTTTCTTCTAGGGTGACTGATATTGTACACATTCATTTTTCTAAATATTCAGAAGAAAGATATATTGACCCTCAGTATTAGACAGATGAAAGCAGTAAGGAACATGGCTAATTGGTGTGAATAAAATAAAAGGTAGTGTTTTCACAGTGGTTCATTTTGTTAGCAAACCTCTGCATATCAGGCTAAAATGGAATATGAAGTACATGAATTGAACAATTGAACATACAATTCACAAGAGGGAAGGGGTAAACGAACAAACATATTACCTGTTCGTCCTTGAATCGATAGCGGCGCGGTGGAGGAGGATAGCGCTGGCGGAGGAGGACACTGAGGGCAGCGGGGAGGATGGACGGCGTCAAAGCAGGTGGGGGAGGACGGCGATGGCGGCGGCGAGGACGGCAGTGGGGGAGGGAGCTGGTGAAGGACAGCGATGGCAGTGGCGAGGAGGACGATGAGGGCGTCGGGGAGGATCGATGGCGGCAGCTACGCGGGGCGGTTAGGGGAATCAAAAGCAACGCGGTGGGGGAGGATGGCGATGGCGGCGGCGAGGATGGTAGCAAGAATCGATGGCGGTGGCGGTGGGGCGGCGGCGGCGACGCTGGCGCGACCGAGGACGGGGAGGCCCGGGAGGATCGTCGGCGTCCACGCTTGTGGGGAAGGACGGCCATGGCGGCAGTGAGGAGGACGGAGAGGGCGTCGGGGAGGATCGATGGCGGCGGCGACGTTGGCGCGACCGAGGACGGCGAGGGCGAGGCGGCGAGCATGCGCGAGCAAGGGGGAGGATGGCGCAAGGCGTGAGGCGATGGATGCGGACGGGTGGTTGGAGTGAGATGCGAGAGCGTGGCGGATTGATGACGTCTGGAGCTTTGATTTAGTGGGAGGATGAAACATCTTAGCCGTTCTATTGGGGAGGACTCACCACCATCACTATAGAGATTTTTTAACTAGCAGAGATTATAGAATCCTTAAAATTATTAGAAACTAGAAGATGGGTTTCCCAGCTTATCCAAATTATTATCAACTACTGCCTCGGTCCCATTTTAAATGTAACCATAAGTTTTCGTGCCTAACTTTAGTCATCCGTCTTATTTAAATTTTTTTATAATTAGTATTTTTATTGTTATAAGATGATAAAATATAAATAGTATTTTACGTATGACTTATGTTTTTATTTTTTAAAAAATAAGACGAACGATCAAAGTTAGGCACAATACTGCACTTGAAATAGAACGAGGAGCTTCTCATCTTTTTTTAGTATTCTCTCCGTCCTAAAATATAAATTTTTTTAGCAATGAATTTAAACAACTGTCTGTCCAAGTTTAGGACGGAGGTAGTAGAATTTAAGCTCGCGAACAGACCTAAACCGGACCGGAGTCACAGGAGAGGAGTAGCGTGTAGCCGCGACCGGTCGTCCGGCCCGGTACCACCCGACAGATTCCTTGTCTAAACTGTACTTGCATTCCATTCCCCCCCACATCCACAACCACAACCCCCCTTTCTCCTCTCAGATCCGCGTCGCGGCGGCCCCAAATCCCACACGCGCACAGCGCAGCACCAACGCCGGAAGGAGACAGCGCCCCTCGCCCCCGCCCCCGCCCCCGTCACCCCAACCCCAACCCCAACCCCGCGAGAGGCAGCCAGCCAGCCAGGCATGGCCACCTCCACTTCCACTGGCCACCGCGCCGCCGACAGCGTCCTCCCCTCCTACCCCGAGGCACGCTCTCTCTATCTCTAAACCCTAGCTGTTCCTGGCCAGATCTGTGGCGGAATTGACCGGGTTTCTTGGGTTGTCTTCTCCTTCTCTTTGCTGCAGATGATCGTGGAGGCGATCGCGTCGCTGGCGGAGGAGAACGGGTCTAGCCAGGCCGCCATCGCGCGCCGCATCGAGGCGGCCCGCGGCGGCGGTGGCGCGGGCCTCCTCCCGCCGTCGCACCCCGCGCTCGTCGCGGCGCACCTCTCCCGGATGTCTGCCGCCGGGCAGCTCGTCGCCGTCGCGGGTGGGAAGTACGCGCTCCGCCCGACTCCGCCGCCGCCGCCGGCGGCGGCGGATCCGGCGGCGGGGGCGGTGGCGGAGGAGGAGGAGGAGGAGGAGGAGGAGGAGTTCCTCGCCGATGATGACTCGGCCGACGACTTGCCGCCTCCTCCTCCGCCCAAGCGAGGGCGCGGCCGTCCCCCGAAGGTGCGCCCCCCGGGCTACCCGGCCGTACCCGCCCCCGCCGCGGCCGCCGTACCCGTCCCCGTCCCCGTCGGTGCGCCGGTCGACGGCTCCGTCGCCGCCGCCGCCCCCGCCGTGCCTCGCCGGCGTGGCCGCCCGCCCAAGCCGCGGGACCCGCACGCGCCGCCCAAGATCCCACGCCCGCGAGGGCGCCCGCGCAAGAACCCTCTCCCGGAAGGAATGGTGCCGCCGCCGACGCGCCCCGGCGCGACGGCCAAGCCGCGCCCGCAGTTCGCCGAGGTCGGCTTCGTGTGAGACGACGACGCCCAAGCCCAAGGCCGAAGAGGAATCGCTAACATTTCACTCAAGTTTCCTGCTGCTGCTGCTGCTGTTGTTTCATGTGGAGTTCTTTCTCCGTTCGTGTTCTAATTCAGGGAGGAGCGTGTGTAGGTCCTGGACGACGACGATGACGGCGACGACGGTCGGCGATTGCCGGTTGCCGCCGGAGGTGGTGTGTTTTCAGTTCATGGTGTTGCTGCTACCCTTTTGTCGCCGGAGCAGCCTTGCTTCCCGGTGGTGTATCCTGTATCTGTTGTCACGCACGCCCAGAAATTGCAATGCAATTTAGTTGATCGTTTTGATTCGGGAGAGATACTGTCCGGGTTTGTGCTTCTTGTTTCAGTGTATGACTGTATTGATCATTGATCATTTTAGCTTCTGTCTAGATCTTTTGACATTGTAGTGGTTGATTTCAAGCAAAGGTCTCACTGCTTCCCTGTTGTTTGCTGTTGTTCCTGCTGCAAAATTGATGATGGTCAATGCTCATTGCCTTCAGCTTGATCCCTCCTTTGGAATAAGGATGATCAATGCCCATCGTCTTCAGCTTGATCCCTCCTATGGAATAAGGATTTTCGGAGGATTTTCTCACGGGAATTGAACTAGTTCCGGTGAAAATCCTGTACAGTTACTAGCTTCCAAAGGTGACCCGAGTTCTGTTGATGAAGTGTTCCAATATCGTTGCTTAGGGTGTCTTGAGCTGTCAATCGATTCGTTTCGTCTCCTGGTAGAAATGTCTGAGCTGTTGGCGTGTGAAGTTACAGTGTGATGAACCGCGGATGTTACAGTTGGACTGGTGAAAGACCTGAACGCAATCTGCAGCATCAATCTGATAAATTCGGACAGACTTCGGACAAGAACACGACCAATTTTTCCACGCAAATTTCCTGTACCACAGACGATGCGGAGAATCTGAGAATGCGATGTGTCTCTCTTTTGCTTTTGGACCGAAACTGAGCGATCACCCTGCTGACGCGGAGAAAGAAAGAAGGCCTTCCATCCACGACAACAATAAGAAGGATCTCAATCAGTTTCTCCAATCTCCACCGGATAAGATGCATAACGATGGTGATGATGATGATGATCAAAGTTGTTGTGTGCTCATGTGCTGCCGGGTGATGGCGACACTGAAGACGAGGTCCTAGGTTCGTCATGGGCGTGCCTTCACGCAGCAGCAGCAGCTGTCGCAGGTGGAGGTAGGTAGGGTCCCTGGGCACTCGGGGGGCATTACACATTCACGGGGTCTGTCTCACGCGTGCCTGTCAGGCTGTCACGCAAAATTAAATAAACTAAAGATATATCTCCGTTTTGAAGTAAATTAAACTAAGGATATATCAAGGTTTGTTATACATTCTCTGTTTCAAAATATAAGTATTTATAGGGTTAATATAGATATTAAAAAAATATGTAAAAATGATTAGAGGAAGGGTGTAATTGGTTAAGAAGATAAAAATGGGTGAAAGAAAATGATTGTGACTAGTTGATAGGAGGAGATATGTGAAGAAATATCTTTATTTTGTGATAAGGTACTGTCGTAGAAATAACACATTATTTATTTTAGTGTAGCTTATTTTGGGACGGATGGATGGAGTGCTGGCAAAATCTGTTCCAGCTGTTGATTACACTACTTGGTTGTGTTTAGTAGCTGATAAGTTCTCTCTGGGATTAGTCATTAGTGAGTGCTTCTCGCTGTGGGTAGGTGACTTTTGTTTATGGTGAAGTCGTAGCAGCCTTTGGAAACGAGCGAAGTTTGTTGGGAATTTTCAGGGGTGTTTGGCTGCATTCACAGGCTGTTACGTGCCCACGTCCATGTTCCTGCCGTTTCAGGAGGGGGCATGGGTTCAGAACGCTTCTCCTGGGCAGTACTCCGCCGCTGGATTTAAGATTTTATGCGTAGTGTTGTGCTGTGCTGTGCAACCGAAAGGAGGCTGGGCCTGCTGGATCTGTCTGAATGGAAAGGAACGTTAAACATGGTTTCGGGAATTCGGGTAGTGTATGATATATGATACTGTAAAAGGGTATTGACGGTTATCGTTTTTATGTAATTGATTAACTTCAATAAAATTTGTTATTATGTAAAAAATATTCAGTGTTGTCGATTTATTTTCTTGTTGAGTCGTCGATAGTCTTGGTTGTGAAGAGTTGAAGGACCATAGCATATTACTAGAAAATCTGCGCGCCCTTTGGCACGTTCGGTAGTTAGCCCATATATTTGCCTGATAAAATTATACGGTCAATTGGCCTTTTAACATTTTCTTTTTACTTTTGGTGTAACTTGTAACAACTGCTACAAATAATATTTATTTGAAGAATAGCAATATCCTACCTTACTGAAATCTAACGTTATATTGGCAAAATTATAAATCTTAATAATTTCTCCTCTACCTATGCATATTAAAATATGAGTAATTCTATCGTGTCACAATAGTTGATGAATTTTTTTTCAAAAAAAAATGATATAGTATTAGTGCCTTTTTAGTGATCTAGAGTAATTTTACAGCGCAACTTGCGTTGAAACACTAATCCTACATGATTTTTTTTTGCCCATGATTTTATCAGATAAACCAATAATTTTATACTGCCCATGTGGCATTCGTTTTCTTTATGAATTAACATTGAAAAATAAAATATAGCATATATTATTCTACGACGCGATAAGCTAAGCCATGACGTGAAGATCCACGGATTATCCTTTATCTAACATATAAATAGGTTCGCGGATCGGCTCGCTTGCATCCCTACCGGCGATTGTCTCTATAACCGCAAGCGCCATCCATCTTACATCGGTGTCTCGAGCTTTGGCTCGTCGATAACAAGTTCGTCCAACGGACTGTGGGTGCGCTTGTGGAGCTTTTTTTTTCTTTTCTTTTTACCTTAATTTTTTTCCCTTCAATCTCCACTCAATTATTATCTCTAACCTGATCAATTGTAGAGGTCAAAGAAATGGATACTGTGTTTGTTTTGATTGAAAGGGGTAGATAACATCATTGAAGCGAGAGGATACTTGAGAAGACTCTGGAACCTGGATGACTGATGTGTGCTTTTTTTACTCTCTTATTTTTTCGCCTAATGATAATCTCAGATTTATCTCAAAAGTTACCTTGCCACGTGGACAAATCGGACGCCAGCGAAACTGCCGGCTTGAGATTAGTAAGATGTGCTATGAAGTGAGTGTTTCGAGAGCCTGAAAGTTTCAGTATTAGAGTGAGATTTCATTGATCGAGGCGCGAAAACCAGATGGGATTTGAAATCCAATATTCAAGTTTAGATGACTTCTTTGTTTACAATGGATTAGGTTGAGGGGGTTAACTTGTCCGGTATTAAAAATTCATGGTGAGAGATATTTGGTTTTTGGGTTTAGGGGGTAATTCGATCAACCACGATAGTACGGGGTGGGAAAGGGGGTAATTCGTACTCTTTCCAAAGCTAATTGACGTAGACGTGTCAGCTTGAGCTGGCGCGTTTGTACCCACGGTTTTTTCACTATTTTTTTAGTTTAGAAATTAAATATTCTCATCTCCAATTTCAGTTGATAGTTTTTAAAAATTTGAGTTGAATATTTTGAATTTTGAGATGAAAGTTTTCAAATTTGATTTGAACGTTCTGAATTTTAAGATGAAAGTTTTTAAATTTGATTTAAAAGTTTTCATACCTGAGTTGATATATTTCAAATCTTGATCTTATTTTTTTTTCAAATCCAAAAAGCTTTCAAAATTTTAGTTAAAAGTTTTTAAATTTGAGTTAAGGTTTAAAATCTTCACTCGAAAGTTTTTAAAACTAAGTTAAAAGTTTCAAATCTTGACTTGAAATTCTTTAAACCTAAGGCCTGGTTTAGTTCCCAACTTTTTCTTTAAACTTCCAACTTTTCCATCACATCAAAACTTTCCTACACACACAAACTTCCAACTTTTCCATCACATCGTTCTAATTTCAATCAAACTTCTAATTTTAGCGTGAAGTAAATACACCCTAAGTTAAAAGTTTATAAGGAGGGAAAATAAAGGATATTGGATAAGGTGTGCGCTAGTTAGTTTGCTAGCGTGTGTGTTAAATAGGAACCCATGATGACGGCCAAACTAATTCACTTTTTCATCTTTACCACTTGTTGAGTACATATATTTTGTTATTTGGCCATTTCGTGAGAGATTTTGTCGAGCCGACAAGCACTAAGAAAAAGGTAGTATGCAACGGACTAGTCATACACGTAATTTCCATACTTTCAATGGTATTATATTATATATATGTATGTATAGTCCAAACTTCAAAGAGAGCAGCATGCAATCAATCGCTAAAGTTGAGAAGTTAATTTTCTTGACGTTGGGACGTTTGAACCTCCATCACGACGCAAAACAACATGTCTAATTAAAGTCACTAATCCCAATCCCATACACTGAAGCTTTGGTGTACCATCAAAATCTGTCTTAAGAAATCATTGACACAACAGAAGCATAGGGTGTTTGCTTAATTTCTACTATACTTTCCAAACTTTTTAAAAGCAGCTGTTCAATCATGCCATGGTTTAATATTTGCTCCGCACGTCACAATATTCTTTTCCCTATCTTGCCTAAGACGTGGCCACACTTTAAACAAAATTTTGGCAAGATGGTGGGCTTATTTAGTTTGCTACCATGACAAAATATTAGCAATGTCAACACATATGCAAATTTCAGTACTGCTAATTTGTTTTTATCTACTAGTTGAATATATATGTTTTGCTATGGATAAAAGAAACTACATTATAATGATTCGTAAAATATTTTTTTCATAAAATGTGTTACTCATCCCTTTTCTATAGGAAATATTCACCTTATTTTGATTTTATATATGGATATCCATTTAGGTTTGATTGTTTTTTAATATTAATACGTTTTAAAAAAGAGTACTTTGCAAATTTTATAATGAGAGTGGGTGATGTAGCAAGTTCACTACGACCAAAGTAATATAGACATGTGTTATTGGTACACTTTAATAGCAAACACTAACCAAAGTGCTTTTTAATAGGAGCTAAAGTACTTTTAAGGTTTTGATAATTTGGTAAGGCACATTTTTTTTAAACATGGTACAAACGCAAGCATTTATAACGCGCACGTGGCACTCACTTTACTTATATGAGCACCTCCAAAAGATTGTGTCGATAAGATTGACAAAGTCACCACGAGCGTTTTGTTGTTGGCGGGTTCATTATCTATCACTGAAAAATAATAACTAGCCATAATTATAAGCATTAACGTCAAGCCTAGGACTTAAACTTAGGGGGTTGGTTTCACCACAAGAAATTTAGCGGGTTGAACTACAATGATATCAAATCAAAATGGGCCAACTACACTAATATCCAATCAAAATGGGCCAACTACGCTGATATCAAATCAAAATGGGCCTCTAGCCAGTTTGATTGATACAACAAGTACTCTTTTTGTCCGAAAATAAATCAACATAGGTTCAAAGTGATAGAACTTAATACAATAAATTTGGACAGAGATTGTTGTACACATGTTATGTTACATCCTCATATAGGTTTGTTTATTTTAGAATAAGAGAGTGATACTAGATAGTAACCCTGATTGTTCGTAATGAACCAACTGACATGATTATTTCAGTTAAAAAAAAAACAGAGAACGGCATGTTCTGGTGGAGAAAACGGACAACATGCCACTCTATACGCGGGGTTTCGATGAAATGCCACTTAATATGATGCACCGAATAAAATGCCACTCAGTACATTACCTACTGGATGAAATGCCACTTTGAGGAGTTTTAACTATTTTATGCCCAAAATGCCCTTGGCCGTGGCTGTGAAGGGAGAGGGGAGCCCCGGGGGAGGACCGGGCGGGTGACGCTGGAGGCCTCGCCGGGAGGAGGTGGCGGTATCGGGGGGAAGGAGGACAAGATGGTGAGCGGGCTGGCGAGCGGCGGCCGGGACGACGGGACGGACGAAGAGGCGATGATGCGGGAGGATGGGCGACGAGCGACGAGTGCGCTTGCCCGCGCGCTCGCCGGTAGGCGGCGACGGCGGGGGAGGGGAGGAGAGGGGGGGAAGAGAAGGCCACGCAGGGAGGAGGACTGGGTGGCGAGTAGCAACGGCCGGGCGACCGAGGGGACGACAAGTCCATCTCCACCTCCGCTACGGGAACTAGTCCTCGTCGTCACCTCCTCCTCCCTCTGCCCCGTTGTCCCAGCTGTCACCTTGGCCGCCGCCGCGGCGAGGCCTCCGGCGTCGCCCTCTCGGTCCTCCCCCGGTGCTCCCCTCCCTTTCTCTTCACCCATAGCCAAGGGCATTTCGGGTATAAAAATGGTTAAAACTCCTCAAAGTGGCATTTCATCCGGTAGGTAACGTAGTGAGTGACATTTTATCCGGTGCATCATATTGAGTAGCATTTCATCGAAACCCCACGTACAGAGTGGCATATTGTCCGTTCTCTCGGTTTAGTGTTTAGGAAAACAGGGAAAGACATCCGCCGTTGATTGCATCTTGAACGGCTAGATCAGAAGTGACTGCTTAAGTGGCAATCTCACAACCATGCCATCCTCTCTCTCTCTCTCTCTCTCTCTCTCTCTCTCTCTCCTCCCTCCACCCCGCCCCAGATCCAGCGCCTCCCCTCTCCTCCGCTCGCCTCCGCCTCCGGGGCTAGGGGTTCGCCTCCGCCGCCGCCGCCGCCGTGCCCGCCGTCGCCGGAGACGACGATCAGGGGCGGGAGGGCGAAGCGAAGATGCTGACCAAGTTCGAGACGAAGAGCAACCGGGTGAAGGGGCTGAGCTTCCACCCGCGGCGGCCATGGATCCTGGCCAGCCTCCACAGCGGGGTGATCCAGATGTGGGACTACCGCATGGGCACCCTCCTCGACCGCTTCGACGAGCACGACGGCCCCGTCCGCGGCGTCCACTTCCACGCCACCCAGCCGCTCTTCGTCTCCGGAGGTTAGTAGACCCGCTAGATCTCTCTCCCTCGCGGGGCGGCGGGCATGGGCTTCGTGGCGTGTTGCGTGTTTCGCTCGGATCCTGCCCTGGATCGGAGGACGTCTCGAGGCCTCTAGTTGTCTCTGTGATCCGATTAGATCGCGTTTGATTTGGAGTGGTGGTTGGTTGTCAAGGATCCTGGTTGGTGGGTTGGGTTAGTCGGATCTAGTGCTTGCTTCATCTCTGCTTACGCTGAACTGTTCGGTGAATTGTTGGTTTGTAATCCTCAGGGGCCATTTGGTTCCTGTTTATGACCAGCAGGATGGCAGGATCTCCATCGATTTTACAATCCTTTCAAACATGAGGTTGGATAGGAGCTAGAACGAGTCGATCTATAGCTTTAACCGAAGAGTAGCAGCTTCCATGGTTGTATTTCTGATACCATAGCAATGGTGGGGTTGGCAATCATGGAACATTTGGATCGTTGGAACTTGAAACTAAATCACACACCAGTTTCATCTGTATTGTTGGCATAACAGTGGCCCATATGATTTGGAACTGTCATAAAAAAAGATCGAACAACTCCTGAACTCCTCTAAGTTTTCTGTGATGCATTGCAGGTGATGATTACAAGATTAAGGTATGGAATTACAAGACACACCGTTGCCTCTTCACGCTTCATGGCCACCTTGACTACATTCGCACGGTGCAATTCCACCACGAGTGCCCGTGGATCGTAAGTGCCAGTGATGACCAGACAATCCGAATCTGGAACTGGCAGTCACGCACATGTGTGGCTGTGCTCACTGGGCATAACCATTATGTCATGTGTGCATCTTTCCACCCTAAGGAGGATCTGGTTGTTTCAGCATCACTTGATCAGACTGTCCGTGTCTGGGATATTAGTGCTTTGAGGAAGAAGTCAGTGTCACCTGCGGATGACATCCTGCGTCTCACCCAGATGAACACAGATCTGTTTGGAGGTGTTGACGCGGTTGTAAAATATGTGTTGGAAGGGCATGATCGTGGGGTCAACTGGGCTTCATTTCATCCCACGTTGCCACTAATTGTTTCTGGGGCAGATGATCGGCAAGTGAAGATATGGAGAATGAATGGTAATACTGCTACTACATCCTTTTTTTTTTCCTTAGATAAACAACTTCATTATTTTTTTTTTGCATCCATCATTTTTCATAGAACAGAGCTACAGAATTATGCATCTGCTTTTATTATGAATTATTTTTGTGTTCCTTGATTTGTCTTTCTCTGACAGAAGAACTAATTAGCGTTCCCCCCATGTCTAAATTAATCTGAACTAACTTGTCAGCAAACAAGCAGAATGCAAGAGATGTTTCCAGTTAGTAAACTAGTGCCAGTAGGACTAAAGGTGGTTATTGTTGCTGTATAGCACTTTACTTTTCTGCATATTGTTCAAACTTAAAAAATATAAAAAGTCTATGCATGCCAGCAATCAAAATATTTGAACTAGCTAAATAACCATGCATTGCTACTTGCTACAGGCAAAATGAATTGTACATGTGCTAATATTGTTTGAAACAAATGAATTATGACTTTTTCATTCAACACACCCTTCATCTTTGTTATTCTAGGTACAAGTAGCACTAATGATTTTTACATTACTCTACATATATATGTGTCAGTTTTACCACCGTAGACCTTTCTGTGATAAACTTGATTTAGAGATGAGAATAAGATATTAACAAACTAAAGAACTTCAAGGAAGTAAAAAAGATGTGCTGCAAACTTTGTGGGGTGTGGAACATTCACTTCCACTATCACCATTGCATTATTTAAAGGGATAATAGGTGATGCAATCTAAATGTGCTGTTTTTTGACAGACACCAAGGCTTGGGAAGTTGATACTTTGCGGGGACACATGAATAATGTGTCCTGCGTGATGTTCCATGCAAAGCAAGACATCATAGTGTCCAACTCAGAGGACAAAAGCATTCGCATCTGGGATGCCACAAAGCGAACCGGTATTCAAACGTTCAGGCGGGAGCATGATCGTTTCTGGATTCTTTCTGCTCACCCTGAGATGAATCTTCTTGCCGCTGGTCATGACAGTGGTATGATTGTGTTTAAATTGGAGAGGGAACGTCCAGCTTTCTCTGTGAGTGGTGATACTGTTTTCTATGTGAAGGACCGTTTTCTTCGTTTTTTTGAATTCACCACACAGAAGGAAGTTCAGCTTGCTCCAATAAGAAGACCTGGATCAGTGAGCTTGAACCAGTCACCCAAGACACTATCTTACAGTCCAACTGAAAATGCTGTCCTGATTTGCTCTGATGTGGATGGAGGCTCATACGAACTCTACATTGTTCCCAAGGATTCTGCTGGCAGGGCTGACTATTTGCAGGATGCAAAGAAGGGAGCTGGTGGGTCAGCTGTTTTCGTGGCACGCAACAGGTTTGCAGTCCTTGAGAAGAGTAGCAATCAAGTTTTGGTGAAGAATCTTAAGAACGAAATTGTAAAGAAAAGCCCTCTTCCTATTGCCACGGATGCAATTTATTATGCTGGGACTGGTAGCTTGCTGTGCAAAGCCGAAGACCGAGTGACCATCTTTGATCTGCAGCAAAGGTTAATTCTTGGCGAGCTCCAGGCACCTTCTGTTAAATATGTTGTTTGGTCTAGTGATATGGAATCTGTCGCACTGCTGAGCAAGCATGCGGTGGTTATAGCAAACAAGAAGCTCGTCCATCGCTGTACACTGCATGAAACCATTCGTGTGAAAAGTGGTGCCTGGGATGAGAATGGTGTGTTTATTTACACTACTCTGAATCATATCAAGTATTGTCTTCCCAATGGAGATAGTGGGATTATTAAAACCCTGGATGTTCCTATATACATAACAAGGGTTATTGGGAATAATATTTTCTGTCTAGATCGTGATGGTAAGAACAAGCTGGTCACAGTTGATGCATCTGAGTACATTTTCAAGCTGGCCCTTCTACGCAAACGGTATGATCATGTGATGAGTATGATCAAGAATTCCCAGCTGTGTGGGCAAGCTGTGATTTCTTATTTACAACAGAAAGGCTTTCCAGAAGTTGCCCTCCACTTTGTGAAAGATGAGAAGACAAGATTTAACCTTGCTCTTGAGAGTGGTAACATCCAAATCGCAGTTGCTTCTGCAAAAGAGATTGATGACAAGGATCACTGGTACAGGTTGGGAATTGAGGCCCTGAGGCAGGGAAATGTTGGTATTGTGGAATATGCATACCAACGTACGAAGAATTTTGAGAGGCTTGCTTTCCTATATCTTATTACTGGTTACATGGACAAGGTGGGGTTCATGTGCAAAATTGCTGGACAGAACAATAACCTGATGGGTCAATTCCACAATGCTCTGTATCTTGGTGATGCTATGAAGAGAGCTGAGATCCTAGAGAATGCTGGACAGCTACCTCTTGCCTATATTACTGCTACCACCCATGGGCTCACAGAAATTGCTGATAGGCTTGCAGCTGAGCTGGGTGAAAATATTCCTTCTCTTCCTGAAGGAAAAGCTCGCTCTCTTTTGATCCCCCCTGCTCCTCTCACAGCCAGTGGTGATTGGCCATTGCTTCGGGTGATGCGTGGTATCTTTGAGGGTGGACTGGATGCTACTGGGAAGGCTGAACTTGAGGAAGACGATGAAGCTGCTGGTGCTGACTGGGGTGATGAGGACCTGGATATTGTTGATGCAAGCGAAGCGATGGCGAATGGTGGTGACGGTTTTGATGCTGAGGAGGGTGAAGCAAATGAGGAGGATGGCGAGGAAGGTGGTTGGGACCTAGAAGATCTGGAACTTCCGCCTGAAGCAGAGACCCCTAAAAATGCTGGCAATGCACGCTCAGCGGTCTTCGTTGCTCCTCCACCAGGCATGCCCATCAGCCTGATTTGGACTCAGAAATCTTCTCTTGCTGGGGAGCATGCAGCAGCAGGGAACTTTGACACTGCAATGAGGTTGCTTAGCCGCCAGTTGGGCATAAAAAACTTTGCTCCCCTCAAGCCCCTGTTTCTTGATCTGCACATGGGCAGCCACTCATATCTTCGTGCACTTGCAACTGCCCCCATTATACCAGTTGCTGTTGAGAAAGGTTGGAGCGAGTCTGCAAGTCCTAACGTGAGAGGCCCTCCTGCACTTGTTTTCACCTTCCCACAAATGGAAGACAGACTCAAGGCTGCCTATAAGGCCACCACAGATGGTAAGTTCCCAGAAGCCCTGAGGCAGTTCCTTAGCATCTTGCATACCATCCCTCTTATCGTGGTAGACTCGAGGAGGGAAGTGGATGAAGTGAAAGAGTTGATCGAGATTGTGAGGGAGTATGTTCTTGGCCTGAGGATGGAACTTAAGAGGAAGGAGTTGAGAGATGATGTCAACCGCCAACAAGAATTGGCGGCTTACTTCACTAACTGCAAGCTTCAGAGAGTTCATATGAGGCTTGTGCTTGGAAGCGCTATGGGTCTGTGCTACAAGCAAAAGAACTTCGCTACTGCAGAGCACTTTGCAAGGATGCTTCTGGAGAACAACCCTAATGAGGCCCAAGCAAGGAGGGCTCGACAGGTGCAGCAGCAGTGCAGTGGCAAGAAGGATAGCTCTGAGCTGAACTATGACTACAGAAATCCATTTGTTGTCTGTGGCGCCACGTATGTTCCAATCTACCGTGGCCAGAAGGATGTTTCCTGTCCGTACTGTGGCTCCTGGTTTGTTCCTTCAATCGAAGGGCAGCTTTGTACCATATGTGAGCTTGCCGTGGTTGGTGCAGATGCTTCAGGCCTCGTCTGCTCGCCCACACAGTTGAGGTAAGTGGTGCTAAGGTAGAGCTCCCCTATTTTCTTTTAGTCTCTTAAAATTCTAGGGATTCTCTATCTCACATTTTAGCTGCATGTTTACTGATTGTGAGGAGTGTATACATGGTCGTGTTTTTGTATCTTCTCCCCCTCATTTCCCTCGATTTTTGTTTGCCTTGAGGCAGCTGTTACACTTGTCATATATGGACTTTTGATCATCTCATGGTGGCCTATGCGCCTACCCCTGGACAATTGATGTACCAATATTACTTTCACTCTTGGAAATTTTTTGTCGTGGTGTTACATTCATTGTCATCCTATTGAGCTACTTTCTCGCATTATTTTGTTTATTCTGTTGCTTGTGATTGTCGCCGTCCATGCTTGCTTTTGTTACACTGTATGTTCAAAATGTCGATCATCTTAAGATTGTTTGGTTAACAAAGAATTGTGATACTTGTTTATGCGCCTTTTAGGAGTAGCAAGTGATCTGTGTATAGTGGTAAATCTTCAAGCGGGCTGTTCAGTTCCTCATTTGTTGTTCATTGCCAACTTTGGCCTAAACTAGGACCTGCAGGATTATAGTTTGTTAGAATGTACTGCTTCAGTTATATTTTTCGTTGCTTCTGCTGCGGCACAATAGAACAATGTCGTAGCCTGGACAGTGTTCTGGGCAGTAAACTATGCAATGCCATAGCATGCATGTGTTAACTTCTGAGAAAAAGTTATATAGGTGAAAAAAAATCCGGTGCTCCCAAGTAGGAGAGAGAACTTTACCCAAATGCTGGGAAAAGATTTCCCTTGTATTGTTGGCGCAGTGTAAACTTGGGTACTGGAAAAAAAAACAGCAATTCTCCCCAGCAAACTACCGTTGCACCTAAAAAAACACATATGTAGTAGAAACTTATAATTATCATCGATCTAAAAATAAAAAATAAATGTATGATATTTTTTCACGTCATCAAGAGTAAAAAATTTACATTCGGGTGCTAATTTTTAAATCCAACTGTAGTTTTTAGGTTTCTACTGCTTATATGATTTACATTACATATTTTCCCATACTCCCTTCGTACTAAAATATGACATCATATAGAATTCAAAAGTTATCTCAAATATAAAATACAAAAGCTATCTCAAATGTAGCATATAACAACTTATAGAATTCAAGATTTGTCTCAAATATAGCAAAATAGTATTAGTAATAGGTTGTATTTTTACTACTAAGCTACCCATATTACCTAACTATTCCTTGTTTTAATTATAGTCAGTACATGCACATCATCTATCCTAAGATGGCGGATAAGTCTTTCTACCCTTCTCCTTAATAGCCGTGTCAAGAGCTAGAACTCTCTATATTCTGAGATGGAGGAAGTAAATGACTAAAATAAAAACACTTTGCATCCAAGGTATTGGGCATAGGCCTTTTAGGGGCAAAGTACAATTAGACACATTAAGTTCATGTTAGAAAAGTTAAAAATATAGATTGTCCTAACTGAAAAATATAGGCCTAGCTTTGTTCGGCGTCAAATCCCTATGCTCTTAGATGCGATAATCATTCATTAGTGAACGGATAAATTCCTTCCATGCTACTGGAAATTTACCACATTTTAGTCTCTTGTTTGCTGCTTATTCTCTTATTAACAATGGATAGTGAGACAACACTAACCAACTCCAACATGCACACAAAGAAATCAAGGAACACAGGCCACTATCTTCACTCCTTTGATAAATCAGCAAATCGGTGACCCTAACCTTAAAGTTGGTGTCATTGATTGCTTCATTGGCGAACTAGGATCTTGTAAACGAAATAACCACCAACAAGAGATGTAGAAAGAGCAAAAGAATTTAACCAAACCTGATTCAAGAAACACCATGGGAGAAATATCCTAGATTGATAACAGGAGGATGTAATTGGAAGAAATCCTAAGATGGGTACCCTTTCCCTCGTCACCGCTGAGAATGCCGGGGACTGGACCGGGGAGGGGACGCATTTAACTGCCTTAAAATGTTAAAACTCATTTTAATAGTTTATTTTGGTGCATATAGATAAAAATCAAAACATAGCATACGCAAATATAATAAATCAAACGTAACAACATTTTATGCAAATGAAATGCAAGGAAAAGTATTTTTATCAAAGCAAAATTGATTTTCCTAATCACAAATAAATACTAAGTATATTTTAGTAAATCTTTAGATGTTACTCCCTCCGTCCAAAAATATAAGCATTTTTAGCTATGAATCTGGATACATGTATGTCCAGATTTATAGCTAAAAATTACTATATTTTAGGACAAAGGTAGTATTATAATATACGAGCAATACATAAAAATGTTAACACTCATGACTATTTTACATACATGGAGGAAAGGTACAAAGCATGCTGGGGCCTGGGGCTAAGACAACTCGATCCGAAGTAAAACAAACAGACTTCACAAAAACATTTTATAATCTTTACCATTATTGTGATGCCCCAGCAACTCAGTCAAATTAGAATTTTAAACCAAGATCTAAACAAATAATCTTTTCCCACTCATTGTAGTTAAATCACCCATAAATAAACTGTGAATATTTTTGGCAAAATACATCACATAGCCTGATGACCTTATAGAGAATATTACACTTCAATAAGATTAGCTTAACATGGATTAGAAACTTATTAAATTCTACCATTGAAATAGAAATTTAACTTCATTCAATTTGTTCATCGTCGACGCAACATCCAAGAAGAAAATAAAGTGGTGAAAACTTCAAAATGATGTACAGAAATTCATATGCGCTAAATTATTTTTGGTTTGTTTTTTTATTTTCCATGCATGATGACTTGGAAGTAGAGATGGCAATGGGGACCCGTTACCCGACACCCGACGGATTTTTACTCTATTAGGAGCTAATCATGTTCTAACACTTATACCCATGGATTTATTGACGGGCGAAAACTCTTAGCCGTTGGGTATGTGGGCATGGTCCGTTCTTTATCCGCCCGTACCCACCAACCCGTGGGTAAAAAAAGAACCCGTAGATTGAGCCTAAAATTTTGAGTAACATAGGTCTCAGCGGCTACTAAATCATAGCATAAAACTCCTTTCACCTCTTAAGCTTTGTTCTAGTCTAGTTATATGAAATTATTATTTGATTTTTTTTATTATGCAATGTGGTTGTAGAATTTTTTTTACTCGCGTTTGAACACTCATCTCTCACCATGTTCTTTCTCGCTAATCGTTGAACGTATACGGTCACTCTTGTGCCGACTAAGCCAAACCGACCAAATCTTTCAATGCTGACCAAAGATTTCAAGCTATCAATCCTCCTAGATCCTCCCTGATACCACGGTACCCCCGACAATCCCGTTCCATCACCACACGGCTTGAGGTCTCCATGTTAGAGTAATGCCATGAAATGAGCTTGCAACCCTCGCGTAAACCTTCCTGTGGCACTCCTTTTCCTCCACTCGCCCCATTCTATTCCAACTTGAGGGAGCTCATCGCTTACTCTCTTTCTAGGAATAAAGGAGCCATTGTTGGTGCTGGTAAGCACAAGAGCCTATCGCAACGTCCTCGGTGAGATCACCTTTCAACCATGTGCATCACCTTTTTCCCCATGTTGCACTGATCTCCTTTTCCCCTTCCTGAATAGCCGCGCCTACCAACATTGTTCATATAGTTGCCGAAGCACCATTGCTACCTCCCGCCATCACTAAGTGCGGGAAAAGCCCTTCTAAGTGAGCAAATCCCTAGCCTGCTTACGGTTTCCCTATTCCCTATGCATGTAGTTGCTAGAGCTATTGCCGTTCTACCACCCGAGCACTGCCTACCCACCATCATAAGCATCATGGCCACGGCTTTTCAGGGGCTCGTCGCCAGTCGTCCTCTGGCCACTCTATGATGTGCCTACTGCACCCGAAGGGACCATGGAGGTCCCCTAGGCATGCCTTGGCCCTTGGCCAAGTGCGCCACTTATTGCACTCCTCTTATTGATGGTTGAAGATGAGGACCTATTCAAGATTTTTAGAAAGCTTAGGGACCAAGTTCCATAATATCTAGCCATTGACATGACATGTAGGCCCAAAGAGTTATATGCAAAGGTGTTAGTCATCTCTAATCGCTGGTCATTGATTACCAAAATTGAATTAGAGCCTAGATGCACTTTAAACTTCATGTGCTGGCTTCTTTATAGCAAATAAACTGGGTGGATATATCTATAGATAACGTATTATATAGATATGGATGATAAACTAGAATATGTAATAGTGAGAGCGTACCATGAATCACCAATTTAATTCATGAAGGCTTTCGTCCTCACAACCCATCTAGTCTCCCTTCTCTACTGTCTTCAGCACCCTTGTCGATGGTGAGGAGACCCTTCTATTTTTTTTTAAGGAATGCTTTAGATTTATTTTTCAAATAAAGTATTTACAAGATTAGATCTAATATAGTGATATACTGTCTAGGTCTTTTGTCCCCTTCCATCTATGGAATTATGTTGTTTACCATCTTTAACTTTCTCTACTTGTTTATTGATGTATATCGTTTTCTCTTGGTTGTTGATCATGAAGACTCGGGAAGGATCGTCCATCAAGTTATCTTGTTCCAATCGATAATGCACTTATTGATTCATCAGAGAAACAATTGCAGAAACCAACGCTCATTCCTATACTACTGTACCTGTCAAAATCGACAAGTATTATGGTTGTGCTTGTTTTCTTGCATCTGTTGTGACATTTTAAGACATGAAAACTCTTTGTTCTACTAGCATAAGTATTAACCATGGTTATAACCAGTCTTATAAATTCCTTTTTTCTACTAGCATGATTATAATTATTTTTTATATGATCTATCATGTTTTTTAAATATAAATGACAACTACAAAAGGTAAGGCCTTTTGAATCAAATGATTTATATAGAAATTTCATAGGATTCAAATCCTATAGGAAATTTTCCTATTTGATCCTTTGATTCAGAAGATTGAAGCTTTCCAAATCCTATGAAATTCCTATAGAATGACACATTGCATGTGGATTTTGGAGGAAATTTAGTAAGAGCTCCAACCTCTTAGAAAAATTCTTTTGAGTCTATCAATCTCATCCGATTCATGTATTTTTTCTGCGCTCTAATCAAACGACCATTCATATGTTTTTTCTGTGTTTTGCAATTCTCTATTTTACACTTCAATTCCTATCAGAATCTTGTGTTTTTTCAACTATGCGATTCAGGCCTAGTTTAGTTCCCAACTTTTTCTTCAAACTTACAACTTTTTCATCACATCAAAACTTTCCTACACACACAAACTTCCAATTTTTCCGTCATATCGTTTCAATTTTAATCAAACTTTCAATTTTAGCGTGAACTAAACAAACCCTCAAATGTGCCCTAAACCTTTTTTTTTCTCTTATGCTACTGACAAGTAAAAAACGCTGCCTTCGTACTGAAGCTACAGTATTCATCAGGTACCTTACGGACCAAGCTGACTCACCCTAAACAAGTCTACCCCCCTCTGACAACCCGGCCACACCGGAACCAACGGCCCAGATCTCCCTGTCCCCAGAATCCAACGGCGGCCACGCCTCCCACCACCTCACCCCCGCGACCGAAACCCAGATCTCTCCCCCCTCTTCTTCCTCCTCCCTCCCCGAGATCTCAAAAACACCTTCCTCCTCTCCACCCAACGCCATACCATCCCCCCCCCCCCCCCCTCTCTCTCTCTCCTCCGCTCGCCTCAGCGGCGAGGGGTTTCGCCGCCGCCGCCGCCGCGCCGGGGGGACGGGGAGAGAAGATGCTGACCAAGTTCGAGACGAAGAGCAACCGGGTGAAGGGGCTGAGCTTCCACCCGCGGCGGCCATGGATCCTGGCCAGCCTCCACAGCGGGGTGATCCAGATGTGGGACTACCGCATGGGCACCCTCCTCGACCGCTTCGACGAGCACGACGGCCCCGTCCGCGGCGTCCACTTCCACGCCACGCAGCCGCTCTTCGTCTCCGGAGGTAAACATCGATTCCTCCCTGCCTAGATCTCGCCCGCCTCGAGCATTTTTTTGCTGTGGTGGTTCGCCGCTCGCGGGGTCGGGTGTGGCGGCGTCGAGGCGGCTCTCACGCGCGTTTGGTCGGATCCTCCTCCTCCTCGGATTTGGAGGACGTCTCGCGTGGCCGTTAGATTTCCGCGTGACCCGTTTCATGGTGCAATGAGGACACTCGAGGTAGATACCACGCGTACGTGGTTTGCGATTAGATCGCGTTTCGTGTACAGTGGTGGTTGTGCCAAGTGATCCTCGTTGGTTGGATCTGGTGCTGGTTCTATTCTCTTAGCTTAAGATGAACTGTTTGGTGAATTGTTAGTTTGAAACCTTCATGTGACATTTTGTTTCTATTTATGACCGGGATCTCCATCGATTTTGCAATCCTTCCGTAGAAGAGATATGGTAGGAAGTAGAATGAGTCGATGTGTAGCCCTCAACCAGAGAGAATCAGCTTTTGTAGTGTGAATCTGATACAAGTAGCAAGTTAGCGATGGCAAGGTGCCATCATGGTGGACCTTTGGAATTTGTTGAAACCTGGACTTTGGGATCTGTTGAAACTTGAAACGAAGTCATACTGGTGTCCGGTTGTATTGCTCGGTGGACTAATATGATTGGGATGCGGAACGGTTGAACTTCTGAACTATTCTAAGATTTCTGTGATGCATTGCAGGTGATGATTACAAGATTAAGGTGTGGAATTACAAGACACACCGCTGCCTCTTCACACTTCACGGGCACCTTGACTATATTCGCACCGTGCAATTCCACCACGAATACCCATGGATAGTAAGTGCTAGTGATGACCAGACAATCCGGATCTGGAACTGGCAGTCACGCACATGTGTAGCTGTGCTGACTGGACATAACCACTATGTCATGTGCGCATCATTCCATCCCAAGGAGGACCTGGTTGTGTCAGCATCACTGGATCAGACTGTCCGTGTTTGGGATATTGGTGCTTTGAGGAAGAAGACGGTGTCACCTGCAGATGACATCCTGCGTCTCACCCAGATGAACACAGATCTGTTTGGAGGTGTTGATGCAGTTGTAAAATATGTGTTGGAAGGGCATGACCGTGGGGTGAACTGGGCATCATTTCACCCCACATTGCCACTCATTGTTTCTGGGGCAGATGACCGACAAGTGAAGCTATGGAGAATGAATGGTAATACTGCTACAAGGCCCTAAACTTTTCTATTACCATTTTCCATGGATAAACGCTTGCATATTTGTGTTTTTATTCATTTGTCCTTCCATATATTATTACTACAAACTATGGATTTGATTTTATTATGAATTCCTTTTGTTTTCTTCAATTTATCATACTTCACAGAAGAAGTAATTACCGAACAAGCTGAATGCAAGAAACATGCTTCACAATTACTCAATTAGTAACTAGCTCCTGACCTCTAGTTTGTCACTTTGGTTGGAATGAAAGGTGGTCATTCTTGTTGCATAGCACTTCATTCTTCTGCATATTGCTAGACTGGCCAAACACAAAACTATATGCATACGCAGCAAACCTCTATTGAGGTATTTGAATTAATGTAATCTAAATGTGCTATTTTTTTGGACAGACACGAAGGCTTGGGAAGTTGATACTTTGCGGGGACACATGAATAATGTGTCATGCGTGATGTTCCATGCTAAGCAAGACATCATTGTGTCCAACTCAGAGGACAAAAGCATTCGCATCTGGGATGCCACAAAGCGAACCGGTATTCAAACGTTCAGGCGGGAACATGATCGTTTCTGGATTCTTTCTGCTCACCCTGAGATGAATCTTCTTGCCGCTGGTCATGACAGTGGTATGATTGTGTTTAAATTGGAGAGGGAACGTCCAGCTTTCTCTGTGAGTGGAGATACTGTTTTCTATGTGAAGGACCGTTTTCTTCGTTTTTTTGAATTCACCACACAGAAGGAAGTTCAGCTTGCTCCAATAAGAAGACCTGGATCAGTGAGCTTGAACCAGTCACCCAAGACACTATCTTACAGTCCAACTGAAAATGCTGTCCTGATTTGCTCTGATGTGGATGGAGGCTCATACGAACTCTACATTGTTCCCAAGGATTCTGCTGGCAGGGCTGACTATTTGCAGGATGCAAAGAAGGGAGCTGGTGGGTCAGCTGTTTTCGTGGCACGCAACAGGTTTGCAGTCCTTGAGAAGAGTAGCAATCAAGTTTTGGTGAAGAATCTTAAGAACGAAATTGTAAAGAAAAGCCCTCTTCCTATTGCCACTGATGCAATTTATTATGCTGGGACTGGTAGCTTGCTGTGCAAAGCCGAAGACCGAGTGACCATCTTTGATCTGCAGCAAAGGTTAATTCTTGGTGAGCTCCAGGCACCTTCTGTTAAATATGTTGTTTGGTCGAGTGATATGGAATCTGTCGCACTGCTGAGCAAGCATGCGGTGGTTATAGCAAACAAGAAGCTCGTCCATCGCTGTACACTGCATGAAACCATTCGTGTGAAAAGTGGCGCCTGGGATGAGAATGGTGTGTTTATTTACACTACCCTGAATCATATCAAGTATTGCCTTCCCAATGGAGATAGTGGAATTATTAAAACCCTCGATGTTCCTATATACATAACAAGGGTTATTGGGAACAATATATTCTGTCTAGATCGTGATGGTAAGAACAAGCTGGTCACAGTTGATGCATCTGAGTACATTTTCAAGCTGGCCCTTCTACGCAAACGGTATGATCATGTGATGAGTATGATCAAGAATTCCCAGCTGTGTGGGCAAGCTGTGATTTCTTATTTACAACAGAAAGGCTTTCCAGAAGTTGCCCTCCACTTTGTGAAAGATGAGAAGACAAGATTTAACCTTGCTCTTGAGAGTGGTAACATCCAAATCGCAGTTGCTTCTGCAAAAGAGATTGATGACAAGGATCACTGGTACAGGTTGGGAATTGAGGCCCTGAGGCAGGGAAATGTTGGTATTGTGGAATATGCATACCAACGTACGAAGAATTTTGAGAGGCTTGCTTTCCTATATCTTATTACTGGTTACATGGACAAGGTGGGGTTCATGTGCAAAATTGCTGGACAGAACAATAACCTGATGGGTCAATTCCACAATGCTCTGTATCTTGGTGATGCTATGAAGAGAGCTGAGATCCTAGAGAATGCTGGACAGCTACCTCTTGCCTATATTACTGCTACCACCCATGGGCTCACAGAAATTGCTGATAGGCTTGCAGCTGAGCTGGGTGAAAATATTCCTTCTCTTCCTGAAGGAAAAGCTCGCTCTCTTTTGATCCCCCCTGCTCCTCTCACAGCCAGTGGTGATTGGCCATTGCTTCGGGTGATGCGTGGTATCTTTGAGGGTGGACTGGATTCTACTGGGAAGGCTGAACTTGAGGAAGACGATGAAGCTGCTGGTGCTGACTGGGGTGATGAGGACCTGGATATGGTTGATGCAAGCGAAGCGATGGCGTATGGTGGTGACGGTTTTGATGCTGAGGAAGGTGAAGCAAATGAGGAGGATGGCGAGGAAGGTGGTTGGGACCTAGAAGATCTGGAACTTCCGCCTGAAGCAGAGACCCCTAAAAATGCTGGCAATGCACGCTCAGCGGTCTTCGTTGCTCCTCCACCAGGCATGCCCATCAGCCTGATTTGGACTCAGAAATCTTCTCTTGCTGGGGAGCATGCAGCAGCAGGGAACTTTGACACTGCAATGAGGTTGCTTAGCCGCCAGTTGGGCATAAAAAACTTTGCTCCCCTCAAGCCCCTGTTTCTTGATCTGCACATGGGCAGCCACTCATATCTTCGTGCACTTGCAACTGCCCCCATTATACCAGTTGCTGTTGAGAAAGGTTGGAGCGAGTCTGCAAGTCCTAACGTGAGAGGCCCTCCTGCACTTGTTTTCACCTTCCCACAAATGGAAGACAGACTCAAGGCTGCCTATAAGGCCACCACAGATGGTAAGTTCCCAGAAGCCCTGAGGCAGTTCCTTAGCATCTTGCATACCATCCCTCTTATCGTGGTAGACTCGAGGAGGGAAGTGGATGAAGTGAAAGAGTTGATCGAGATTGTGAGGGAGTATGTTCTTGGCCTGAGGATGGAACTTAAGAGGAAGGAGTTGAGAGATGATGTCAACCGCCAACAAGAATTGGCGGCTTACTTCACTAACTGCAAGCTTCAGAGAGTTCATATGAGGCTTGTGCTTGGAAGCGCTATGGGTCTGTGCTACAAGCAAAAGAACTTCGCTACTGCAGAGCACTTTGCAAGGATGCTTCTGGAGAACAACCCTAATGAGGCCCAAGCAAGGAGGGCTCGACAGGTGCAGCAGCAGTGCAGTGGCAAGAAGGATAGCTCTGAGCTGAACTATGACTACAGAAATCCATTTGTTGTCTGTGGCGCCACGTATGTTCCAATCTACCGTGGCCAGAAGGATGTTTCCTGTCCGTACTGTGGCTCCTGGTTTGTTCCTTCCATCGAAGGGCAGCTTTGTACTATATGTGAGCTTGCCGTGGTTGGTGCAGATGCTTCAGGCCTCCTCTGCTCCCCTACGCAGACGAGATAAGCGTCGGTAGATATGCTCCCTTATATTCTTTCTAGTCTCTTAAGAGTTCGCTATGATATATTTTACCAGGATGTTTACTGATTGTAAGGAATAAGTAGTATTATACATGGTTGAGTTTTTGTTTCACTTTTTCTCCATTTCCCTTGATTTTTGTTTGCCTCGAGGCTGTTGTTACACTTGATACATGCTTAAGGACTTCTGATCAGCTCATGCAAATGCTATGCTCGGACTTTATGTACCAATGTTTGTTTCAGTCATGTAAACATTCGGGTCGTGGTAGTTACATTCATTAGTAACTATGAATGTAACAGTTGCCAATGACCAAGTTAACAAATTACGCTTAGTGTTGTAAATTTCAATCCAGACGTGTGTGGATTGTGCTCGGGCAAGAACAGTTAATTGATTAGTGAATTTTGCAGTTATTGAGGATAAGAAATGGATCTGTTGTCCTCTTCTTTGGTCAAGAAAAGTCCCAAGGAGATAAAAACAGGTGCATAGATCTACATGTTTGGCTTACCGGCCCGTTGCATTTGGTCCAACAAAAATTAGTTTGCCAGTGACTACCATACCAATTTTATTGGTATAATAATGCAGTACATATGCTTATTTACACAGATGGTTTTGAAAATTTGAATGGTTCATTCTCTTGTTATGACTAACCTTAGATTTGAGGCTTTGTTTTTAATTATTTACTGGATTGTTGAATGGGATTATTTGCTCCACACTAAAAAAGTACAGTTTCTACAAAAACTTTCTTTTATTATATTAATGAATTTTGTTAGGTTTATTTATTAAAATATTTAATTTATTCCTATAATGAAGTAGATAATCCGTAGAAATAATCCGCTTCATAATCTATTTCAAATTGACCGTAGTCAGATTTCACTGAGACTACAAGAGTGCTATGCGTGCCCATTTTTCACCTGGTATTTACACACGTATTGTTTTGCCTATGTATATATCAAATGCATGATGTGGTAATTGTATAGTATTGAGGTATTCATTCTGAGATAAATATAACAGTTTGATATGTTGATTACCTTAACTAGATATTTTTTTTATCTGCCTGTTATAGATTGTTATGCTGAGAGGATGGTTATATGGTTGCTTATTTTTAAAGGTATAGAAGATTCAGTTGGGAGTCAATAGAGTAGTGCTTTGTTCATGGTTGATTGCCACCAATCTACGTTGGGGGAGAGTTGTACAACACAATACTTACGGGTGGGGTGCACCAAAGCAACCCGGGACCCCGTTGGCGTAATCTTTTCAGGTAGCAAACTATACTTCAAATAAAGCTAAGAAAATAAAAAGGGTTGCGCTAATGGCAAGGAGCAAGAAAAGGGGCTCGAAATCCAATAAATCAAATACCTCCTACCTTCAACTTCGAGAGAGAACTCTAAGGTAGGACAAAGACTGAGTTGAATTCAGCGGAAATGAAATAACATTCATGGATTGAGTTGAGGCAAAACCTCCTGCTCTCAAAAGTTTATGATTGAAATTCAACATCAAATTCCACTCATTTGCAGCTTAGGATCAAACAGACACAATAGTTTTAAACGAAACTCTTTGCGGATATAGGGAAGAGCCTAGACACAACCCTTAAAAAATGAGCGAGACCACATTGATGAGGACATCCTCCACTATTACCCGCTGGCAAAGATGCCAAAGTCGGGCGGCGACCGTGTGAGCCTCTGAATAATCTCACCTTGCTTAGCTTGGGAGGAGGAAGCCACCTTAAAAGGGAGGGCCCCCCTTCCCCTATTGGACTAGTCTTTTAGGAAGATTGGGAATTTCCCCGAGTGGGTGTGTCTAAGAACTGTTGGGGTCCGGACAACCTTAAGTAACCTTAAGTTATTGGGCCTCGGCCGACCCCACCTAGGCCGGATTGTTATCACACATCATATATTTAATTCAAAGCTGCACGAGGGACTATGTGGAGAGATTGAGCGTGGGTTCTTAATGATTTCAGTTTAGAAGTGAAGCCGTTGTTCCACTAAGGATGTGTTTAAACCATCCCTGGCGCTATTAAATTGGGTCGCAAGCGTTTGAATTCTTTACTTTCGGCAAAAGGTGGTACACCTCTCATGTTTTATCAAGTAAAAGTAATAAACAAACCGTATCTGCTGGCTAATCCTTATGTCTTGATACTCTACTCTCCCATTTTATATGATAGTGGTGTCAGGGTTACGGATAAGGTATACCCTCTACCCTTGGATGTACGCCATACGGTAACATGGTACATCTGCGCGTGTACGGACGTTCTCTGTATGCGCTAAGGAAATTCATCACGGAGTCCACAGATGGAGAGATTCCTACCCGGATAGGACTGGGTCGTCACTGTATCGTGTAGGGTCCGATGTCTCCGAGTCCTACTTGGAGACCACCTGACCTGCGGTATAAAAGGGACCCCCGGGAGGACCTAAGGCATCTTACCGCCAACACATCTACCATAGCCTACGAAGCCAGAATCTATAGGAGCCAAGTCGCCGGGTGATCTAGTCGAACCAACTCGACTACGATCTCGTCGGTATCATCGAGTTCCACTGTTCCCTTTGTAATTTGTGATTTCCATCATATAATCCCTATTTTCTATTTGCTTGATGTCGTATTACGTAGATACTCGTACCAGCGTACCCCAATACCCTTTATATCCGGTCGACGGGGGCGCCAGGTAGGGGGACTTGGTGCTCAAGGTTCTACCACTATGTCGTCAAGTTTCGTCAGCAACAGCGTCGACCCTAGCGTCAACCAAGGAGTTCCGACTTCAACAATGCTGGTGTGGACTCAAGTCGGCGAAATTGTCTTCCCGGTTTACACCACGGTACCAATCTCGGCTGGTCCATCAATGACCGGAAACGAGAACGCCGTGACTATAACCCCGGGCGACTCCATGTCGAAGGATCCTCCCGCTGTAGCCGAGAACGGAGTGTCGACGTCATACGAGCCCGAGAAGGTTCCTAGTGCGGCCAAACCTTGTCCTTCCGACAAGAACCGCGAGCCGGCAATGACAACTTCCGAGGTAACAAAGCCCTGGTGTCCTATCCACAAGTGTAGGAAGAACAACTTGCAAGCTTGCTGGGTTTCCCTCAACGTACAAGCTGAAATTCGTGCTTGCAAGGAGCATGGAATTCAGCGTACTTCTCCAACTCGTGATGTCTATTGTCCTATTCACAAGACAAAGAATCACGACTTCTCAGGTTGCAGAGTCTTTCTCCGCGCCATGAAGACGCCGCTTCCTAAGGTCCAGCAGTCAGAAATCTCTCTTAAGGATGCAGACAAGGAACAAGGAGCGACGTTGACCTCGGATCGATTCGTTGGAGTAATCGACATCGATCCCCACGAGCCATCAGTCCTACACTTGCTCGAAGATTATGGCTCGTCATCTTCCAGTACTCCACGCGACGTGTTTGCCATCGGTGGGACTAGCAAATCTGCGCACACTAACGCAGAGGCGGAGAACCAGGCGGTCACGCCGGCCCAACACCTCGGCACCATCAACGCAATACTGAGAGAGACTCCCTATGATCCCGTACTTAACGATGATCTCGCACGATGGACAGAACGACTACGGGAATCGGTAGCCAATCTCAGTAACGCATTCGAGGAGGCCGCTACCAGAGCACAACCAGAACATCCGACAGCTGGCGGTGCCGACGGCGAACCACCGGAGCAACGGACGTCGCCTAGGCGAGCTACCCCTCCACCTCGCGGCACCGGCGATCTCCGCGACCATCTGAATGGCCGCCGAGAAGCACGACGTGCGCGAGACAATGAGAATCGTTCCCGACATCGTGTCTCTTCACGACGTCGTGAGAACGAAGAGCGAGGAAGCCGCTCGAACGAAGACCGACACCATGATAATCGTCACAACCGCCACGACCGCGACGATCGCGAACAGCGGACGCCGGACGATACTGGTCGAGGACGCCGACATAACGGTGATGATAATGAGGATCGGCGCCAGGACAACAATGTTGGACGACGACAGAATTCTCGAGAACCTGAACGTCGCCCTCGGAATCGGACACCGGAGCCGAGTGACCCATCTTCATCATCATCATCATCGTCTTCATCCTCTTCATCCGATAGGCATCCACGGAGGACACATGATCGCCGACAACCCACCGCCCCCAGCGCCGGGTGTAGAGCTTTCAACCGTTCTCGAGGAACATCGGGAACGGGTTGTCGTCAGAGCAGCTAGCTACCAACAGGCCCTTCGCCGATACCACGAGAAGCGCATCCGCGCACGCACGCTTTCGATTGGCGACTACGTCCTCCGACGGGTTCAAAGCCAAGCAGGGCGAAACAAGCTCTCACCCAAATGGGAAGGACTGTACACGATCACGCAAGTCCTGCGGCCAGGCGTATTCAAGATTGCAGACGGCGATGGTCGCAAGTTAGCAAATTCTTGGAACATTGACCAATTACGTAAGTTCTATGTATAAGTCAATAGTATCCATACTTGTAAGACATCTTACAACTTCAATAAAGTCTGTTTCCAGATACAGATTTCAATCAAAGTGTCCCTTCCCGATGATCCCTTACCCAGATGACACCTAGCGTTGAAACCTATCCTCATGTCCCTTTACGCCGTCTTGACAAAGCCTCCGAGGAACCTAAGGGAACTTCGGCTGGGGATGCCCAGAGCTGATAAGGCCTTGTCGGATCCTGTAGAGACGAAAGACCATGTAAGATCTAGCCGTGTAAGAGTTCTCGCCGTGCGTATTAACCAAGCCGTGTAATCGGAAATGGACTTTCCAACTTCACGGCTGGGGGCTAGGATCAGTGCTTGTTCAACTAAGGCAGGTCAAAGGTCTAAGAGCCTTATCTTCCAAAGAAGAATTCTCCGATGACAAGGCTGGGGGCTAGGGAGAGTGTATGACTCAAGTGACTGATCGAAGTCGCGAAGTGAGAAGACACTCGCACACACCGCATCCAGAGTAAGAAAGCTTAGTTAGATAGATTTCTTTTCTATTTCACAAGTATTTCTTCCAGCTCGCAAAAATTCAAAACATATTACAATCTACCCTGAGATGTTTGTCACAGGATACACAGACTACCAGTAAGGCCAACACCAGTCCATCGACTGGAAGACTTTCTCCGCAAGTGGCGCCATCGACTTCGCCAGGTGGTCTATCTCTGCGGGAGTCCTCCGAGAATGTGCAAACCCTTCGTGGAGGAACTCGAGGTGCAGCTGCGGACGATGATCTCGTATAAAGGCCAGCACGTGCCCTCTAGCATATCGGCTCGATCGACGGCACTCCTGCTTCAGGGCCTCGTCGATACGCTTGCCGATGCCTTCGAGCTGGGCGCAGGTCCCATTCAGCCACGAGATATACCCGGCAGCCGACTCCTCGGGACCCCCGCGAGGTACTCAGAGTTCCCTGCAGACTCCGGCCATGGCTATGCAACAACTCCTGAGGTACGAGTTGAACCACACCTCGTGACCTCGGAGTGCTTCCACGGCCCGGTCCTTCTTCACTTCCAACATGGTCCTCTCGAGTTCTGCCACCTCAAACTTCGTCCTCCAGTATTGGATGCGATGATCTTGGTCGGCAAGCGCACTCTCGAGGTCTGCTCAGTATGGAAATGACTAAGTCCAGCTGCCCTCCTCTCTCGAGAACACAGCAAATTAAGTCAATCCAAACGAAACAGCAAAGAAGATGAAAACAAAAAGAACCAACCTAAGGAAGTTGTCGCCGCGCCCGTTTCCACGGACAAGTTTTGATCTACATCATCCTGCGGCACATACGACTCGAACGCAAGTGCCGGAACGATCACTGGCAACTCAGGCTGCCCGCGCTGCTGGACATCCTCGACATCAGAATCTCTACAAACGACAACAAAGTACTCGGGATCAAAATGCTAAAGTAAAACTAAGGTGATGACTGCACACACAAGGCAGTTGGAGCCAACAAAAGTTTTACAAAGCGTAACTGATTAAGGAGTACAGGGAAATTGAAGTCCTACTCTTCAAAAAGGGGGAGAACAGACTCCCCCAAATCACCGATTTCTTCCATCACGCCCTTACACGCGTCGTTAGCCGCCCCCTGATCCAAGATCCCCTGGAGGTCGAGTTTAGGGTGCGCCAACCTTACGCACGCGAGGACGTGTCATGCCTCGTGTAGATCCCGTTGGACGTCTCCTCTCTGATCCTGGCCACATGCTTGGAAGGGATCGCCTCCATCGCCGTCGCTAGTTCCGCGAGTGAAGACGTCAACGAGAACTCGTCGGGTTCGCCGAGATGGTGGTCGTGACCCTACACTCCCCGCCGAGCTGGTGTAGGCCGGTGTAGGTAACCCGCAGCGAACCGCGGATCTCCGACATGTTGTTCTCAAGCTCCGACATGCGGTGCTCAAGCCCCTACCATTGTTGCTCGTTGCCGGCCACCAGCTCCCTCATCTTCTGGAGGTCCTCACGAACCTCCGCCAGGTCACGCGCCAGCTTGTCGGCGCGCTCATTCGCCGACGTCACCGCCGCCGCCGCCCTCGCCTCTGCTATCTCGCGACCTTCTCGACTTGGAGCTCCTCCCAGGTGAAGACGTCAGCAGGAGGGCCTCGAGCAGGCACAAGATCGCCGACAGGGCCGCTGGATGTCGCCTCACGGCTCCTGGGCACGACCACGACATCTGTCGAGGCCACGGCAGGAGACGCGCTGGAGTTCCCTCCAGATCCGTCTTGCGCCGCTTTCACCCGCGCTGCCCTGTGAAAGGCTGCCAACAAGACGGGCTGCAAGAGTTCGACGAAGTAACGAAACCTCAAATTCATCCACTTACTTCTCGCCGAGCGTTACAAGCCGCTGCCGTCGCGGAGGCGGGGGAGACGCATCCAAGGCCTAGAGTAAAACGAGCATGATGTGAGGTCAAGGTTTTCCGACTACGCGATGAAGGACTAGGAGAGCTTACCAAGGGGGTGGGCATCTTCCGGCGATTTCCGAGCACGGAGGAGAACTTCCTCCCCCTTTTCGGAACGTTGCCGTCACTCGTTGTGGCAGCAGCAGCAGCAACATCGGACGCCTCCTTGGCGACGTTCTCCTTCAGCGACGCCGCCTCCTGATGGTCCACGAGCGGCCCGATGATATCAGTTAGAGGGAGAGCCTGCACTACATGAAGTCACAATGCGATCCCGGAAGAAAAAGGCAAAAGGGCCGCCAAGTACACTCACGTTGATTGTGGCTTCGCGTTCGGCTACCCCCTTCTCGCAAAGAGGGACAGGGACGTTGCTCACCGTTGTAGGGCCGCTGATCATCCCTTGACCGACGCGGCGCTCCACGGTTTCGCTGTTCAAACCTGTAGATTGAGAACCAAAATCGATAAGTCGGGAGGAACACACACTTAAGGAATGGAGTCCAAAATACAAGAAAAATACCCCAAGGAGAAACCCGGGTCACGTCCTCCGGCCCAGAATAGTCAAAGGCTGGGTGGGCTCGAGCTTGAAGCGGCTGGATCCGCCTACCAATGAAGTCGGCAGCGACTTCATACCCCGACAACCCTCGCACTCGGAGGTCATCGATGACATCGATGAAAGACTAAAGGGAAGGGGTTAAGGCGGGTTTGGCGGCCCAAGACGAAATCTTGTCTGGTTGTTCCTCAGGAAAAACAAAGACTGGATCCGAATTTTCTATCTGAAGATAGAACCACCTCGACCGCTATTTACTACGAGAAGAGGGGCACTGGAAGGGGATGTAGTGCGACTTTAGGCCATCCCGAAGCCGGAAACCGACGCATCCAGATACCCTGTTGGATTCCATCCAACGCAACTCATAGTAGAAGCGATAGAGGTCAAGGAACGGCTCTACCCCAATGTAGGCCTCACAAAGATGAGAAAAGATACTGAGGAAGGCGATAGAATTGGGGTTCAAATGGAGCAAGGAAAGACCATAGAAGTTAAAGACAAGAAGGAAAAACTCAGAAGGCGGAGGAAGAAAACCACAGAGAATATAGTCCTCAACCGCAACCATGCGGCCCAGGACGGGTTCAGGATCAGTACCTCCCGGTTCCCTCTCCATGGTCCCGCGACCGGGGAGAGCGCCCTCCTCCTGCAACTTCTTCAAGGACGCACTGGTGGAAGTGGACTTGTCGAGGTCCATCACCGCTGGAGATCGCCGGAGGAGAAACCGTGGCGAGCGAGTTAGGGTTTGCATGGAAGCGGAGAAGACGAAGAGCGTTTGGAGGCTAGAAAGTTTTCGCAACAGCCGGACTCCAAAATGGATTCCCAAAACTCCCTTAAATAGGCGCGCTACCGACGGTGCGAATTCCAAGGAAAGGGGAGAGATGGCCGCCGGAAATTTCTGGGTCCGTTGCGCGAGGCGGTTTTTGGACTTCAATTTAAATTCACTCATAACCGTTGAACTTCGCATGGTGTTGTCGACCACTCCTTGTCTGTACGGTCCTCACATCGGGATCGACCAGTCGAGAATGACAACAACTCCGACATCAGAAGTCGCAATCGGTTACATGAGTTCATTTAAGCAGAAGTCGGGGGCTACTGTCAGGGTTACGGATAAGGTATACCCTCTACCCTTGGATGTACGCCATACGGTAACATGGTACATCTGCGCGTGTACGGACGTTCTCTGTATGCGCTAAGGAAATTCATCACGGAGTCCACAGATGGAGAGATTCCTACCCGGATAGGACTGGGTCGTCACTGTATCGTGTAGGGTCCGATGTCTCCGAGTCCTACTTGGAGACCACCTGACCTGCGGTATAAAAGGGACCCCTGGGAGGACCTAAGGCATCGAATCTTACCACCAACACATCTACCATAGCCTACGAAGCCGGAATCTATAGGAGCCAAGTCGCCGGGTGATCTAGTCGAACCAACTCGACTACGATCTCATCGGTATCATCGAGTTCCACTGTTCCCTTTGTAATTTGTGATTTCCATCATATAATCCCATATTAACTGGATTAGGGCTATTACCTACCAAGGGGCCTGAACCAGTATAATCCCTGTTTTTTATTTGCTTGATGTCATATTACGTAGATCCTCTTACCAGCGTACCCCAATACCCTCTATATCCGGTCTACGGGTATCCCCCGTCGATAAGTGGTAATTATTACCGGAAGCATGTGAAAGTCGTGAGTTGAGTAAGTCTGGGTAACAACGTTTTGCATAACTAAATACTAACATATTGTTTACTTATGTACTCCACCGCCAAAACACAATGACTTTTAATGCATAAGAAGCCGAACGGTGTGAAGGAAAGGAGACGGGGTCATGCTACTATTGGGCATGTTATCTACTGACCATGCTTACGTAACATTTCAATTGTTTGCTGGTTCAAAATTCATATATCAATATGGGCCATAGCACTAGAGTAGTTTTGAACTAAAGTACCACATTCATCGTCCTAAAATAAATTCAATTTTATCTATCTCACACTTTAAAAAAACAAAAGAACTAGATTACCCTCTAATTTGTTAAATTCCAATAAACAATATTGAGCCTGTTCACTTTAATGCCATTTTTAACCTTACCAAATTTTAATAAAGTTGCCAAAAAAGTGGTTACATTTAGTTTGCTGCCAAATTTTGATAATTATATAAGAAATCCTGCCAAAATTTGGCAATATACCAAATTTTTTTTCAATAAAGTGAACAGTCCCATAGATCTGTCTACTACTCTACTCTAATATAATAATTATCAAAAAATAAATTTATTTTAGTACAGTGAGCTGAAAATATTTTTAGGGCGGGGAGGGTTTACGAGCTCTTGCCCGAACGGTTGGCTCAAACGCACCCAGAATTACCCAAAAAAACCGACAGAGCGGTCAGTCCCCTCCGTGCGACCCCGCGCAGCCAGCCGCTCGTGTATATCAGCAGTGGAAGCGCGATCCCCAACTCCCCCTCCCTAACCGTCCAACAACGACGGCGACGCCCCCACGTTCCCAACGCCCCGCGCCCCCGCCGCGCCGGCCGCCAAACGCCCAAACCCCGCTCCATCTCGCCTAGTCGCCTCCAAAAAGCCGAACCCCCGCCCCCAACCCTCGCGTCCCGCACCGTGTCACCACCGTGCGTCGCGTGCGCCCTTCGCTAGTTCGATCCCCCCCACCTCCGCTCCGCTTTGCTTGCCACCCCGGTCTCCCATCCAAACCCCCCAAAACCGCGACGAGGAGACCCCGCCGCGACGCAGCCGCAGCTACGCAGGGGGGGAAGGAGCAACGCCGCCGCGGAGTCCCCTGCCACCACGAGGTTCGTCCGATCTGCGCCCCCGCCCCCCCACCCACCCCCGCCGTCGTACATTCACTCTCGCCGGGTGCGGGGGTTTGGGTTAGAGTAGGGGTAGGGTAGGGAAGGGAAAGGCGTTGGTTTGGTCGCGAGGGGAGCGAGGTGGGGGTAGGCTGGGCGATTCAGTATTCCGGTGATTATTCTGTTCTGCCCTAGGATCAACCGGGAGTCGGGACGGTTTTGGGCGGGGATCTGGTCACCTGGGTGCCTCAGGGGCGTGGAGCTGGTGTTTTTAGCCCCCGTGCGGGTGGTAGCAGCAGATACCTGCGTAGTCGTGTTGCTTAGGTGATTTCATCTCCGTGTTCATCTGATGTGAAATCCCAGGGATGTGTTTATCACCTCTTAACTTTGAATATACTAAAGTCTGTGATCAAGTGAGTTTTCCCGCGAGGAATTTGTGTTGTAGTCTTGACTTATTTGTAAGGGAATAAGCCTATTGTTTTACTGTGATCTGGTACAGTAGGTTGGTGTTGCGATAGCCAAATGATGCTAAAGAAGGTAGAAGAGGAGTAGGTACTTCCCATTTTTGTTTGGTTTCGCGCTGAACCCTATTAACCGACATATTTCTCAATTCCTACTCTGATGGTGTTTCTTACTACTTCACCTGTTTTGTTCTACTAGGGTTCCTGGTGCCTACTTGGTCTGAATGGCTGACCTGACCGACATGGGCTGCTGTAGTTGTTTTGGCTTTTTAAGGAAGCCTAGGGTGTCTGTAAGTCGACCTCGCGACGCTGATGGCATCCTATCTGAAGACTTGTTGAACCATAAATCTGCGGAGGATCCTGATGGAAGCTTCTACACCGGGGATGATCCTGATAGAAGCTTCTACGACAGGGATGATCTCGATAGAAGCTTCTACAATGGTGATGACCCTGTCAGAAGCTTCTATGATGGAGATGATCCTGATCATCTTTATGGAAGTGATGATGGGCAGCCAAGGAAGAGATCTGAAGATATTATACTGTCAAGGGCTCAGAATGGCTTTGCATGTAGAGAAAGCCTAGTTAAGGAGACTAAAAAAGTATTTCGCTCAGAGGTACTATCCTCTTAGATTTGAATTCTTTACCACTGTTATTCTATTTTCATTTCCATTTTTCATGCCCATATATAGAGGTATAGTCTTATCTAGTGCAGACTTCTTTTACAAGCTAGCCCGTGCACGAGAAACTGTCACACATGGACCATTGTATTAAAGACAAGGTTAGCTCAGCGGTTAGACTGCGAAATAGGTAAATGTCGTAGTTCAGTCTTGTTCAAGTGATTGGATCTCCACCATGCAGGAATGCAAATTTTGGCGCCTCTGCTAGGTTTTGAACGTGGCATCTTCTACGACAACATCAATGCTAATGCCGCGCATTATGCCACTTTCCTTTTGGAACAATTATTAATAATTAATCCATCCTTGTAGAATAACTGCCATTTGTCCTAATTTTGTGCATCTGCTAGGATTAGAATGTGGGACCTCCTGCTAGGAAAGTGACAACCTGAAGCCCACTAACCAATCATGGAAAGTCTAGATTATTTGGTTGTTGCTATGTAGTATACGATTTTGGAATGATTGGTAATTAATCTATCCTTGTCGTTATGTTATTTAGTAGAGTAACATTGTTTAACTTATTATAGAAAATTATAACTGTGTTATAAATGATCGGTTAAAACATCTTTTGCATTATACGTATAAGATGTAAACTTTAATTGTTTAAGGCGCCATGCTCAGATGATCTACTGTTTCAATCAGTGTTGTCGTGACCTTTGCAAATCCATAAAGTTGTATGCGATCTATTACCTTTTTGCATTAAACAGTACAATAACTTTTTTCCTTTCGGCACATTTAGGATGAAAATGGCAGCAAGATGGTCAACCAATATGTCCACCTGGGGAAGATTGGTTCTGGAAGCTATGGCAAAGTGGTAAGATAGCTCACATTATGTTATGAAGTGACTTCCCACGGTAAATGTCTAAATCTTTTTTTTTTTTGGGCTTAAAGGTCTTATACCGAAGCATGAAAGATGGAAAGCTTTACGCAGTGAAGGTAGGGTTTTTCGCTGTCCTTATGTGCTGATTTCTTTATGTTAGTTACTAATTTTTATTTCTTGCATCTGAACTCATTAATAACTAGCTGCTAGTCTGAGTAGTTGGTTTTACTCGTTCAGCACCATTATTCTTATGGTTACAAGGTTAAATTTATGTTGCGTGCACAGTGTCTGCATCTAACTGATGGAACTGTAGCCTTTGCCCTTCTATTGTAGGTTTTGAATAAATCTTACATGATGAAAGTACGTGTTGTGCGATCAGAAACTGCCATGACAGATGTTCTTCGGGAAGTGAGTAACTTTCTCAGTTTACTTGTGATTGTAATACATGTCTTTTTTTTCTTTTTTTCTTTTTTGTCATGACACGACTTAAGTGCTCTGGAAAAGTAGTGCTGCCCATTCAGCCCTTGACCCAGTTAAGATTTGGGTCAGTGTCTGCACATTCTATTTAAATGGGTAATATGTAAATGTGGTGATATAATTAGCATAGCTCTTGCACTCAATATGGACTTACATAAGTTTCTCAGTACAATAAATAACAAACCAACAACCCCACTTAGTTCATTCACAATGCATTGTGCATTATTTTTGGCTATTTCTTAAGCTGAGTTTATCGTCTGGCTCATGTTGACTTGTTCACTCTTAAACTAGCCAGTTCAAACATGGTTTCTCCTGATCGAAATGGATGATTATAGAATTGTCTAAGGAAAAACAGTCTACTGGGAGGCTGACTTCAGGTCCTTTTTGGTCAAACTATTGGGCTGGGCTTGGTATGATAACCTTGGTTGTGTGCACTTTGAGGATGCATCGCTACCATAACACCGACACTATCGGGCCAACCACATACATAGTAACCAAGTTGTTATGGTTCGAAATCATGGTGGGTAAACACCACCAGAGGATAGCTGGGGCGGCGATGGTTGCTGCAGATGAGGAGAGAACTTAGACTTAGATGATGAACATTAGGGAGAGACTATTAACGAATGGACATACAGCCCATCCTTATTTAAATAGGATGGCTTGACCTTGAAGGAGTTTATCTCTAAGATTTTATAAATAGCTAGCAAATCAATCTATTCTATGCACCCATGTGAACAATAACCATGCGATACTGGACATGTCCATGTGCACCTCTTCCTCCTCCTTGGCCTAGGGCCTTGGCCCTGAGCCCAATACCCAAGTTGAGTTGATACAAGTTGAGTGTGCTCACTGATTTTGCTCTGTTCAGGACATGAACACAATAAAATAACTGGAATAAACTTTGCTTGCTTAAAGAATCTCTATGTACTGTTTAACGTCTCAATTATCTGACAGCATCACCTTTTGTATTGGTGACAGGTATCCATCATGAAAATGTTGGATCATCCTAATATAGTAAACCTCATTGAAGTGATTGATGACCCAAATGCAGATAAATTCTACATGGGTATGTAATGACATTCTCATTTAAAAAAAAACAGTTTCCTTTTGTTTAATTGTAGCATGAGATTTTTCTTGCTAACTTTTGAGCATCTTTATTTAATTCTCCATATTATTCTACCTAACATTGTCCATTGGTATTGCCAGTTCTTGAGTATGTTGAAGGAAAAATGGTCTGTGACAATGGTTTAGGTGAAGCTACCTCCAGAAATTACTTGCGCGACATAATCTCTGGTGTTATGTATCTTCATTCTCATGTAAGATTCAAATTTCCTTCACTAAAAGATCTGTTAAATTGTGGTGAACGCCATGCCATATATCAGAATCTACAGCCTATAAACACCAATTGTATATACCATGAATAGTTTGATCCACTAGCAGTCATATCAACTGGTCATATCAAAGGAAATTCAAATTTGCCAGTGTGTTCCACTAGCAGTCATATCAACTGGTCATATAATGATAGTTTCTCTGTACAAATATATTTAAGCAGCTTCAAGCTTGTATTGTGCAGATTAATGCAAGCAACATATTTTAACTTCCACATTTTCTAAAAAAGTCTTGCTTAAACTTGGTTAAATCGGTGACCAGGTTGAGCAGAGGCTGAGATCCACTGTTAAGTTATCGTTATTTGTACTATAGTCTTAGTCTATGCTTGTAGGCTGAAGTTCTAATTGCATGTTACTTTCCTTGTTCCTTTAGCTACTTAACTTTCTGTCTTTGTGGTAATTATTGGATTTGCATATGCCAACTTTTTTGGGCCCAGCTAAGTGGTACTATTTGAATGGTTATGGTTTCATAAAGAAAATATTAAATCCCATTCTAGTTCTAGATTAGGATTATTTGTGCCTACACACACATTTCTTCTCTTATCCATTGTTTTACTGTATTGGAAATTGAGTTCATTAGGACCATGGTTAAATTTAGCTAGAAATATGATACTAGTTAAACTTCAATCATTAGGACCATGGTTCAAGAAAGCATTAGGCGCTAGTTGGGCGGCTGGGGGGCGCCTAGTGCCTAATTGGCGCCAAGGCGGCGCCTAGGTCAGGTCAACTAGTCAAATCCAAAAAAATAGCAGGCATATTGCATAGAAATTAGACTATATAACACTAAAATAGAAAAAAAAAACACTAGCCAAGTTAGCTCAGCTGCCTAATACACCATCGAATGCCTAATGGCGGCGGCTACCCGGCGCCTAGAGACGACTTTTAGAACACTGATTAGGACAGTGATATGCATATAAGAAATCTTAATTTATCCATGCTCTTATGTGCATAATGTATCTTGGTAACATGTTACTTGATTCCTTAACATCTGGCAATTCATTACTTCTTAAGTTGGTCCTTGTTGATGTTTCTATTTCCCCAATTTGTACATACTTCTATATTATAATCAGATACATGCTGCTCTAGTCACACATTTATCTACGTTATGCAGTCTGCACTGTGTTATGTGCTTCCTAACTCATCATATCACTGAATGCTTCCTGTCATTATACGCAGAATATTATTCATGGTGATATCAAACCAGACAATTTGTTGGTCACAAGCACTGGCAGTGTGAAGATAGGGGATTTCAGTGTTAGTCAGATTTTTGAGGTGGGCCTTTATCCTCTAACCTCTGTATTGTAGTAATGAATGCTATTTTCCTTGTCATGGCATAAAGGGCTTTCAGTTGAATGGATCCCCAGAAAATTGTGTGCATCATGATTTAGACTGTAGACTATCAAAAATGCAATTTTGGGGCTCAATTTCTAAGACAAGCATTTTTTAATTCAAAAACCTCAAAAGATATTGTTCATTTCCTTCCATCCTGAATATTTTTAAGATTACTCAAGTAGATGATTGCATGCCACCTTTTTTAGTTAAGCAGGCCCATGACTTTATATAGTAAAACAGGATGGTTTCATACAACATTTGATTATCTTTAACTTGATACATGATCTTTTTTTATTGTGTGCTAATGTAGAAATGCCTATTAACATGTACTCCCTCCGTCCCAAAATATAACAACTTTTAGCCCTCAGGATTTGTCCCAAAATATAACAACTTATCCACCAACATTCTCTTCCCAACCACTCACAACCCTCCACCATTCACTTTTCCCACCTACCTCCACTACTCATCCAATCGCAACCCTCCACCATTCATTTCTACCTACTTTCTTAATAACCGTGTCTAACTCTAAAACTTCTTATATTATGGGACGGAGGATTAAGTGTTTTTAGGCAATTTCTTCGTACAATTGTGGAGTCTAATGGCTTAGTACTTTACTGATAAAGTGTTATGTGATTGTATTGCAGGATGATGATGATCTGCTTTGGAGGTCTCCAGGTACTCCTGTTTTCACTGCACCAGAATGCTGTCAAGGTACAACTGCCTACCTTTTATATTTGAGTACTAGTATTTACTGCGTGCAGAATCAGTTAGTCACCAAATTATGTGTATGAAGTGCAACAATTGCTAGATAGACAGCAGCTGTAGATGTTCCCCTTTTACTTGATTGCAGAATAGCAGATAAAGTAATCTGTTCTCGACAGAACACCCAACTGCAAACGGAATGAGTCCAACATAAATATGCAATTTAGATTTAGAATATGACATAAACGAATTACTTAGATACTGCAACTTTAAGCGGCCAAAGCATGGCTATGAATGTTATGCCAATGATTAAAAACTAAAGAGGGCAAAGACCATGACTCTTTTGCCGTTGGCTCAAATTGCAACATATAGTCTTTGGCCATTGGTGCAGGCTGGCTAAATATGACCAACCTTTCAATCTAATTCACTTCAGGTTCAGCCTACCATGGTCGGGCAGCTGATACATGGGCAGTTGGCGTTACTCTGTATTGTATGATTACTGGTCACTATCCATTTCTAGGAGATACCTTACAGGAAACTTATGATAAGGTACAAAAATACCCCCCTTCCATTTCCTTTTGCTTTACCTTTTCATTCAACTCATTCAAGACATTGCTGTGGAATAGATTGTCAATGATCCGGTGCAAATACCTGACAACATGAACCCCCAACTTGCTGATTTGCTGGAAAGGCTTCTCTGCAAAGGTTCTTTTTTCAAAATAAACTGTTTCACCGCCTTATGATTCTGGCACATTTTGAGTCTTAGTGCCAGATATATTATTCTACTAATGAACATTCTCTTGTGTTTCCACATGTGGTTGTCTTGCAGATCCAGCAAATCGTATCACCCTGCAGGCTGTAGCTGAGCATCCTTGGGTTGCTGGGGACCAGGGGCCAGTTGTTGAATACTTCTGTAGATGTGGGTTTGGCCGAAGAAAGAGAGATGATCTTAAGGGAGAAGTACAATAGCAAAAGCTTGTTCACAGTTTATCATCCGATGGTTTACTGTAGATAGGCGATGAGTGTGGCTAAACAAAGAAAGTGAGATGATCGACAAACCGTGTTACTCTTTTTTGTGTTCTTCCTCCCTTTACCGATTGACCTGTTGGTTGCTCGCCTCACCACCTCTGCAAGTTTTGTTGCCGAACCGAGGGAGCGCCTGTTTCCATTTTTCTGTAGATCAATTTTGGCTGCTGCAACATGTAAGCTTTTTTCATTTGGTTGTTGAATCCAGTATAGCAACCATTCATAGAAAATATAGTGCAAAATTCTTTGTGAAGGCTGTAGTCGGTGTTAGCAATTCATGAGCACCGAGAACAGATGGGTGCAGGCTGATCTGCGGGTACCCTTAAAAGTGAGATTTAGTTTATTTTAGTTTTAGTTGAACTATGGTGGGTTGGAAGATGTGGCCAGCACTATCCTATATTAGATTTTACTTAAGACTCATCCATTCATGGTGAGTGAATCTCTTGTCAACGGAAATTGCTGTAAGTTACTGCATATTTTCCGTAAGGAAGCTTACTGCAATTACAGGCTTACAGCAGTTGATGTGTTTATGTGTGTAATTATGTATTATACACAGTATACACCAGTTAATGGAGAGGTAAGACGGCATAAAATACACGCAGAATGGTGGCATCAACGCCAAGAGATCAGCCTTTTCAAAGTTGAAACCCAAGTTTAAATCGATGAGAACGAGCTTTGTTGCTTTGGCTTCCTCTTATATGCAATAGGAGTAAAGAAGATCTACCGATTGATTTTTAAGGTTCAAAGGATCTACTGAAATTACTTGGAACAATTGCTCTATCTAAGACATCGATGATACTACAAGGAAACGAGCAAGATCTGCTTTACAACTCACGTATAGATTTTATATTTGTTCAAACAAAATCTACAGTATAAATTTATCAACAAATCCATAATTACATATACGGTTAAGGATTTACTGCTGGCTTTCGTTTATTTAGACATATGTCAAGCAGATATAATTATAGATATGTGTTGCGAATGAAGGGCCATGCACAATGTAATTGTAAACTAGAAAAAATGCTACGAAAATATCGTAGCTACTGTCTGCTTTTAGCAGTTTTCACCGGAATATTTAAACTATTTTTCACTCTTATATGTAAGTCTGTAACAATTAACTAATTAACTAAAACCAGACGTCATATATCCGAGAATGCTCAACGTCGGACGCGCGGGGGAGGAGAAAAAATCGGTCGCTTCCCCCTCCCCCCATCACGTGCGCACCTGGGTCCCCACCACATATATCCCCTATCCCCACCTGCCACTTATCCACACACGTAACTCCATTGCGACAAATCACCCACATATTTTAGAAACCTTCTATTAAAAGAATTTGGTTTATTTTTTGTTCCACGAAAAAATGTTTCACATAGTGTACTCACAATGTTTCAATAGGTCTAATGTTGCAGTGAACTGAAATACTCCATTGCAAAAAAAAACCTACATATTTTGGAAACCCCCTATTAAGGGGATTCGATTTATTTTTTGTTCCACCGAAAAATGTTTCATCTAGTGTACTTATAATGTTTCACCATGTATGGATCAAATGTTGCAGTGAACTGAAACATTCCTTCGCTATTTGCTGAAACATTGTTTTTATATAAGGTGAAACAACACCTAATTTAAACGAGTGAAATATTTTCGATTTACTTAGTGAAACAATTCCGATGTACCTAGTGGAACATCGTGCAACATATAAAAATAATTCAATAATAAACTATTTTTTCCGTCGAAATATATCCATGGTTGGTCTTGTTTTGAAGATTTAATTGCAATGAATTTAATGGTGTAATCGGATCATGATTTGGATAAGTAATTTAAAAGAAAAATCAGTTCAAAGTAGTTTTGCACGTAAATCGGACGCTGACGTCAGTGCCCGATTTTTCTCCAAACCAATCGGGCGCCCGAGCCGTAGACTCGTCCTCATATATCAACACGTGTGTGACAAATGATTAAACATTAAATTTAAAAGTGCAAATAGTTAAGGCCTTGTTTTCTAATTTTTTCCCAAAAACGTCGTATTGAATCTTTGACACATGCATGAAGTATTAAATATAGATAAAAAACTAATTGTACAGTTTGCATGGAAATCACGAGACATATCTTATGAGCATAATTAGTCTATGATTAGCCATAAGTGCTACAGTAACCCACATGTGCTAATGGCGGATTAATTAGGCTTAATAAATTCGTCTCGCGGTTTCCAGACGAGTTATGAAATTAGTTTTTTTATTTGTGTCCGAAAACCCCTTCCGACATCCGATCAAGTCCGACATAAAACTTAAAAATTTGCATTTCGCGAACTAAACAAATCCTAAATGTCCCGTTTTCACCCAGGGGCAAACGGGCAACCAGTCTGGCTCCAGAGAAAACCTGGCATTTGCACGTTGGCCTTGCCTCCTTGTCTCTCGTGGCCCTCGGCCCCTCTCACCCTGTCCCAACATTCCGCGGAGCGGAGTCAACCAAAACAAAAATTAAACAAAACAAAATAAATTACTCACCCAAATTACCCTCACCCTTGTCCTCTCCCCCCCTCTGGCTCCGCGAATTACTCTCGCGTCGGAAAAAGGACGGGGAGACCCTCCCCTCCTGTCCTCTCTCCGTCTCCGCTTC
The DNA here is from genome assembly GCA_000338895.3 of Oryza meridionalis. NCBI lineage: Eukaryota > Viridiplantae > Streptophyta > Magnoliopsida > Poales > Poaceae > Oryza > Oryza meridionalis. The sequence continues at coordinate 32,824,445 of CM002526.2, read as the reverse complement.
TCCGCCTCGTCCCCATCGCCTCGCCTCCCCCCCCCCCCCCCCCCCCCCCCCCAATCCCGATCTGCTGCTGCAGCGGCGACGACCTCCCCCCATGATCTGACCCCCGCCATTGCCGCCGCGGAACCCCCATGGAGGCGCTCAACGAGCTCTGCGACCTGGTGGCGGCGCACCCGGATCTCCTCCTCGCCGACAAGCTCGCCTGGCTCTCCTCCCGCTGCGGCGCCCCCCCGGCGTCGGCTCCGGCTTCGGCGTCGGCGTCCGCGCAGCGCGCGTCGCGGGCGCACCTCCACTCCCTCCTCGCCCTCGCGCGCCTCCTCCCCGCCGGCGCCGGGGCCGGATCCTCCCTGCCCGCGCCGCTCCTCGCGTTCCTCGCCTCCCACGCCTTCCTCTCGCCGTCGTTCTGGCCGCAGTCGTTCGCCCCGGCGCCCTTCCTCTCCAGGCTCCTGCCCTTGCTCGCCGCGGCGCCGACCTGCCCGGCGCTCTCGTCGGCGCTCTCCGCGGCGCTCCTCGCCGCGCTCGACGTCGCTGACCCGGCGTCCGCGCCCCTCGCCCGCGCGTTCCTCTCCGCCGCGGCGGCCAGCCCACCGACGCTCCTCCCCGCGGATGCCGCGCCCGTCGCCTCCCGGCTGCTCCTCGAGTTCGCGGGCTCTGAGGAGGCGCCGCCCAAGGCCAAGGGGAAGGGGGAGTACGCGGCGGGAGAGGAAAATGGAGGGGTCAGGGAGGTGGTGCAGAAGTTCGAGGAGGAGGAGGTGGAGGAGCTGGAGCGGAAGGAGGTCGCCTTCAGGCTCATCGTGCATATGTTGGGGGGCGAGGGTGGTCTGGAGTCCGATAATGTTGCCAAGGTCAGGAATGCCGCCGCAAAGCAGGTCCGGTCGCTCTCCGAATTCCTGAAGGTGAGACTAGAATGTGGATGACCCTTCGCAGTTCATGTGCACAACGGAGGTTCCTTCATTTGCATTCGCCGTGTACATGCTGGCGAGTTGGGTGCATTGTGTATGCTTACTTGCTGTTACCTCATGATTGATGTGATGGTTTGCACTCCGCAGATTAGGAAACGGGACTGGAGAGAGCAGGGGGCACAGCTAAAGACAAGGATAAATACCAAATTACTCTGTTGCCAGGCTGCGGTAGTGGTGCTGGTTCGGAGCGTTTCTGCCATGGATGTTGATAGCAAGGCTTCCAAGGATATGCTCCAGCAGACTCTAGCTTGGTTTATCGAGGCCACTAAGTCATGCATCCTCTCATCCTGGCGCAAACTGAAGATCTGCGAGGAGCTATTTTGCACGCTGCTCAATGGTATCAGCCAGATAACTGTCTCACGAGGGGGCCAACTCCTGCCAGTGCTGCTGATCCCTTTGAAACCTCTCGTCGTCAGCACTTGTTCCCAGGCATGTTCTTTTGCACCACTGTCGCTTGGACTCCTGAAATTTATGTGTTTATAGAGATGCTTTCTGATGTGAAACCGGCCACGTTGGTACAGGCTGACATGACAGGTAGTAGCCCTGGAGCTTTGTTCGATGCAGTGGTTAAGTTGAGCTGTGAAATTATAGAGTTTGGCTGGACAAAGGATAGGGCTCTGGTCGACACATTCATTATGCGGTTAGCTGCATATGTCCGTGAACGGAATGATTATGAGGAGGAGGTATTCCTTTATCCTTTTGGAAATTTTCTAGTTAAATAAGATTTGCTACAACACAAGTGTCATTATGCTGGGCACTAGATGAACATGTTGTACCATATATTAAGAAGCATTATATGAGCAATCTCACTATGTGTTATTAATGCATGTTTTATGAAAACACTGTTACTGTTTTTTTAAAAATAACTGCCAGTTAACGTATGAAAGTTATAGCTAAGTTTTTTTTTAATATATACTAGTACTTGATAGTTAGTACAGTTGCCACCACACTGAAAAAGCTTCAACATAAAAGCAGTTATTATCTACCTTACAATTGTTGAATGGAACATGCCCCAATTATTCCAACAATTATCACTTCAGCAGTCTTTCAACATGCTAAGTTACCATGATGCATCATTTTTAGAGAAAAGGCTTTACGCCCAGCTTTCATTAAAAAGCCAAATAGTTCATACACCATGATGCATCATTGGTAACCTTATAGGTTTGCTTTTTAATTTCATATGAGTAAGGCTGTAAGGGTGTAAGAGAAGATTAGCTTGGTCTTTCTATAAGCAATTTTCATCCATGATGCTGTGGTAAACTCATGATTATACTGTGAAACCAGAGATTCAGGTTAAAATCGGAGTGTTTCTTTTCCTTTTCGCATTCTCCAAAATAAAATTCTGACTGTTAACATCCTTTTATTTTATTGTAGTAAAAAAATATGGAGTTTGATTATCAGAGAGCATTTCTGGCTACAAATATGCTGGCATCATTTTCTCGCGGAATTCTAGTTGTTTATGAATATATGCCAATGTTCAAGTTAAACTTGCTTTTGCCTGCCTGCATACAAAGACAATCTTTTTTCAATTAGATTTTAATTGCTGGTCGTTTTCTTGACCGTGAATCCTTTCAGGATGGCAAAGAAAAAGACGCAGTTCCGGTGATGCGACTTAATGTTATCCGCCTTCTTGCTGAGTTATGTGTATGCTTGAAAAAATGGGAAGTTGTAGACATGATTTTGCCTCTTTTCATTGAACATTTAGAAGAGGGTGATGCTTCATCTCCAAGTTTATTGCGACTTCGGGTATGGAACTTCTGTATTGTACCCACTACCATATTTATTTTTGTTCCATATCTCTTGCTCTTAACAGTGTTCAAATTTAGTGGCATTGCTTGTGACTCTTAAACAAAAGCACCCTTTTTGTACTCTACTGCAGTTGTTAGATGCAATATCTCGTGTGGCATGCTTGGGTTTTGAAAAGTCATATCGTGAGAGCATTGTCTTGATGACAAGAAGCTATCTCGATAAGGTTAAAGCTGTAGGATCTGCAGAAAACAACACAGTGCCATCAGAAGCAACAACTGAGAGAATAGAGGTGTGTACTACATAAGAAACTTATTTTACAACTTGTGTTCCAATTTCCATGCTAACTGTGTCTACAAAATTCTAGACTCTTCCTGCAGGGTTTTTACTTGTTGCTACTAATCTCACCAGCACAAAACTCAGGTCTGATTACCGTCATAGGCTATTATCTCTATGCTCAGATGTGGGCTTAGCTGCTGAGTCTAAAAGTGGGAGGTAACTTGCCATATTGTTGATATATATCGATTTCATGAGTTTTGATGTTCAAACTTGAATGATGTATTTTTATGTCTTAACTAATTAACTGCAGTACTGTGTGCTTAACATAATATTTCCTTTACTGCAGGAGTGGTGCTGATTTGATGGGTCCATTACTTCCTGCAGTTGCTGAAATATGTTCTGATTTTGACCCAGTTTCAACTGTTGAGCCATCATTATTGAAATTGTTCCGTAATTTGTGGTTCTACATTGTCTTGTTTGGACTAGCTCCTCCAATACAAAGCAATCAGACACCTGCAAAACCAGTTTCCACTTCATTGAACACTATGGAGAGCATCAGTGCTATAGCTCTTCAGGCTGTTTCTGGACCCTACATGTGGAATAGCGAATGGTGTGTAGCAGTGCAACGTATTGCACAAGGAACTCCACCACTGGTAGGTTGTTTGGGTCCATAGGGATGGAAAACAGATCGTTTCTTATGCAATAAGTAAATTCAAACTTGTTTTCATTCATTTCCTGGTACTAGAGAGCATATCTTATTATTGAAGAGGTACTTATAACATATTATTGAGTGTTATTAGTTTTGAAGCCTATTGATGTTTTACATAACAATGGATTAGAATTGTCTGATAACTACTGTCCTCAGTCATTCACATATGTTTGTCTCTCCTTTCATGGAGAAGTTAACAGTTAGGATTCTTAACCCCCTGTTGATCATCCTATGCTGACGGTTGGCTGTCTTACTTTCTTTAATACCTTGTATCTACCATGTTTGCTTTTCTCATTTCAGGTTGTCAGTTCAGTGAAATGGCTTGAAGATGAGCTAGAGTTAAATGCTCTCCATAACCCAGGTAGTCGCCGTGGCAATAGTAATGAAAAGGCTGCTGTTGGACAGAGAACTGCACTTTCTGCGGCTTTAGGAAGTCGAGTTGAGGTAGCAGCAATGACTACAATTTCAGGTCAACATTTATTCTCTGTCGAGTCATTCGCTGCTTATGCATTTGTTTATTTTGTCTCGCACAAATAAAATATTAACCTCCAATATAGTAAAATTAATGTAGAATTGCATTTAGGTCCTTAAAAATTCACAATCATCTGGACAGTCCACTAGCAAAATGTCTTGTGCATGTCTACATAATAGTGACTAGTCCACTTACCAGAAAATGCTAATTTTATGAAAGTTTTTATCGAGAGATTTACATGTAAGATCTTCATATATCAACCTAAATATTTAAAAAGACATTGATACTCAAAAGTTTAAAGTTTGAGTGCATCTATGCCCAAGCCGACATGTATTTGTGACTGGCGGTAGTTCTTTTTGGCCTTGTGCAAGGATTAATTTGTAAAAGCTAGAATCTGCAGTTTTTGAAGAGAGAAGGATGAGATTATGAGAAAAATGTTCAATTTTCATTTTCATCATTAGAAGTTTAGAACTTAACTGGATTATTGGACTCACATACCAGTGGCTTTCTTTATGAAATGTTACATTAGATAAATGGAATTCTTTAAGTATGAAACTGATTTTCTTTTTGCTTTATTTTCAGGGGTTAAAGCTACATATCTCCTCGCAGTTGCTTTCCTTGAGATATTGCGCTTTAGCTGCAATGGCGGCATACTTTCAGCCACCTCTACATTGAATAAATCAAATAGTGCATTCAGTTGTGTGTTCGAATACCTGCTAACCCCGAACTTGACACCAGCAGTATCTCAGTGTTTGACTGCAGTTGTGCATAGAGCTTTTGAAACAGTGTTGTCATGGATGGTACAACTCACACTTCATCAATTTTTTGAGGATATAAGTCATGTATTTTTTGTCCTTTCATTATGGTGTTTAGCTATGTAGTACTGTAGTCCATTATCTCTACAATAGTTCCCTTTTATTGTTAATTCAACTCCTTGTGTAAAAAAGATACACAACTTCCTATTGTGATGAACCACACATTCTTTCCATTGTTTTGCAGCCTTGATCTCTTATGGCAGCACTTATATCTCCTTTTGCTTCAGATATGCCTGTTTGTACATAGGACTATTGTTGAGTAAGCTATAAATTGTAGTGAACATATATATTCATTAGAAGTGTACAAACAGCTGCTTTTTGATCTGCAAATAAAGATATTGTCTCCCACAAGGAAAGGCCTCATGCATTGATGGTGGGATGCTTTTGTTTTCCCCTGAGCAATATTAATGAAGCATCAACCAACAATAGCAATTTTATGTCCAATAATTGGAATCTGCTTTGCATCTGATTTCATACTTTAGGAGTGCTTTAAATTCTGTTTTGTGTAATCTCGAGTTACTTCATCATCCTTTTTTTTTTTGACTTTGCATTGTAGTCAGTTTGGTGATTATTGTTTGTATTGCCTTATTTTTCTAGAGCACATGATAAACTTCTAACTTGTAGATGTGCACTGGAACAATTACCCTTTTTGTGCCCAGGAGGATCGTATATGTGACATAGGAGAAGGAGCTGATATAAGGGAATCTGTTATTTCTGTTCATGCTTGCTTCCTTATAAAGAGCATGTCACAGAGGGATGAAAATGTTCGTGATGTGAGTGTCAAGCTGTTAACTCAGCTAAAGGAAAAGTTTCCACAGGTTTGCTTGGCTGCTTGATTTGGTGTCCCATGCGTTATTTTTTATTGATTTGAGACACACTGACACCTAGTATACTAAATTTTCAGGTCCTCTGGAACTCATCATGTGTAGATTTACTTCTAATATCTGTTCATAATGAGTTGACTTCTGGTCCAGTTAGCGATCCTGCTTGGGTTGCCACTGTACGCTCACTATATCAGAAGATTGCCAGGGAATGGATAACGAGTGCTCTTTCATATGCTCCATGTACAACTCAAGGCCTTATACAGGTTTAGCAAATATAATATTATTTTGTCTTATTTTGTCTAGTAGCATTGTTCTATGATGATGCATTTCTTGTTAGTGGATGGTTATTGTCCTGTCAATGATAAGGTTGCCTATTTCGCTTGTCTGATTAAGATTGAGATTGCTATCTCATAGGTTCTTTTTAACTTCGATTAGATGTTTGCACAGTGGTCACAGGTTCTTCAGAGTTCACAACCAAACTTGAAAAGATTTAAATGTCTGATTGGCAGTTTTTCTACAGGAATACTAAAGATGATTATGGTGATGCATTTCTTGTTAGTAGATGGTTATTGTCATGTTAATGATATACCTATCGCTTCGCTTGTCTGGTTAAGATTGAGATTGCTATCTCATAGGTTATTTTTAACTTCCATTAGATTTTTGCATAGTAGTCATAGGTTCTTCAGAGTTCCCAACCAAACTTGAAAGGATTTAAATGTCTGATTAGCAGTTTTTTATACGGGAATACTAATGAGAGTCAGTATGGTATAAACTAACCATTCAGTTGTACCACCAGAAAGAAATTACCGAAAAAAAAATCCTCTAGGAGTGTACTGTTGTAAGTTTGTAACGACTGCGTCACTGGCCAGTAGGCTCATATTCATAACATATATTAATGAAAGCATGTCCATTGTTGTCATCCAGTGGTCAAATGATACACACATTTAAATGGTTGACTTAAAAAAGGCTCTGAGACATCAGCAACTGCTGATCTTTCTGTAATTGTTTATTGCACAAACTTTGTTCCATAGGTCCTGTTGGCATCAAAAGTTATACTATTTGTTTTATTTTCAGCCAAGTCCCATAATGATTGATAGGGGTTTTAATTGTAATGCTTAGGAAAATTTTTGCAAGCCAAGTGGAGCACAAAGATCACAACATACAGCAGATGTTGTATCACTTCTATCTGAAATACGTATTTGTAGTGGAAAGAATGATTGGAATGGCATCAGGACAGCCAATGTACCTGCAGTTATGGATTCTGCTGCAGCAGCATCAGGGGCCAAAAAAGAAGCACCTGACATCACCCTGGAAGTGCTGTCAACTGCAGTAGTGACTGCAACTGTTAAATGCAACCATGCAGGGGAGATTGCTGGTATGAGAAGGTTGTTCAGTTCTATGGGAGGCATGAACACGGGCATGTCCCCCCTTGGTATGCAGTCTGCACAGCCCAATCAATCATTTGACGAAGTTTTTCTGTCAAGATTTGTTCGTCTTCTTCAGGACTTCGTTGTTACGGCAGAGAAAAATCAAATAGATAATACAGTGTTCCGTGAAACTTGTTCTCAGTCTACAGCATTACTTCTTGATCATATGGTAAATTGTTTGAACATATTTCATAATACCTTATTATTGGTTATGATTGCATTTGCTAATGATGTAACACACAGGTGTCTGACTCTAGAGCAAATCTAGATGGATTTTCTCAGCTTATACGTCTTCTATGCTGGTGTCCTGCTTATATATGCACTCCTGATGCAATGGAGACTGGGATATTTATCTGGACCTGGTTAGTATCTGCAGCACCTTCCTTAGGTCCTCTTGTGCTTGCAGAACTTGTTGATGCATGGCTGTGGACAATAGATACAAAACGTGGTCTGTTCGCGTCAGATATGAATTACTGTGGCCCTGATGCAAAATTGAGGCCACATCTCATTTCTGGTGAGCCTGAGGCACCACCAGAAAAGGATCCAGTTGAAGCAATAATAGCCCATAGGCTCTGGCTTGGCTTCTTCATCGATCGGTTTGAGGTGATAATCACACTTTGTTTATTTTATGGATCTCATGCAATTTCTTTCTGCTTTTCTAGGATATTGGCATGCATGCAACCTAGCTTGTACAATTTATGTTTGCCTCTACTTAACACCCTAGACCACAAAACTGTCCACTTTACTCCCTGAACGTTTAAGATCAGTGCATTGAACCCTAGGCTGGTTTTTAAGGCACTTTTGCCTCCAGGATAGACAACATGTCTAACTTACGATTACTCTGCAACAATTTTTTACTTAGGTGGTTCGGCATGATAGCATTGAGCAACTTCTACTTCTGGGTCGGATGTTGCAAGGGACAATGAAATCTGCTACTCATTTTTCTCACCATCCTGCTGCAACTGGCACTTTCTTCACTGCAATGCTCCTGGGGCTGAAATTTTGCTCATGCCAGTCTCAGTCTAACTTGCAGAAATGTAATATGGGACTTCAGTTATTAGAGGACAGGGTATACCGGTAATAATCACTCCAATACATATTTTTCATATTTAATACAATGCTCTCTTTCCATACTTCTGAACTATATTTGTACAATTATTTGTTACTTAAGAAATGTTGATACTTCAGGAAAAAACAAAATAAGAGTTACAGGTTGTACTGAAAATTAAGGTAGAATATTGATGCTCGAAATCAATTTCTTATTGTCAAGCATGATAATATGCATCAACCAATGATTTTTTTTGGTTATTCATCTATATCATTAAGAAGGAATGCATGTATATACATTTTTGCTTTACACTTTATTTGCTTGCATCTTCATTTTTTTGTGCCAGCTATAATATGTTATTACTTGTTAATATATTTTAGTAGTACATGTTTTGTTTCAGTGCTGCTTTGGGATGGTTTGCTTATGCACCTGAGTGGTATGAATCTCAAAACAAAAGTTTTGCTCAGAGAGAGGCCCAATCCGTGTCAATATTTGTCCATTGTCTACAAAATGAGCGCCCCAGTGGTTCTGCTGATTCTGCTCCGAAGTCACAGGGACGTGAAGGTGAACCCAATATGGTATGGTGCAACTTGCATCTTTGTTCCCTTTTTGTTTCTTTGCACTTACCCACCTAAATAACTATCAATTGTATGGCGTAGCTGGTTGGGTATGGTTCAAAGACCATGGGTAAGGGGCCATAGGGCTTGCCTCACATCTAGCTTCTGGCAAAGCTTCTCGCTGACGTGGTAGAGAGGTTTTCGGGCTTAGTTCAACTTCAGGTCTCATTGCTTAAACCACAATGGGAGTACATTCCTTTTATGGGAGATTCCCGTGATACAGTACACTTAAGAATACAATTTCAACTTCCCTTACAAGCCATATCTCGAAGACTAACTTCATATTAAACTGATAATTTTCGTAAGTAATTGATAGAGTACTAATTTAACTAACCCCTTTGTTAGGAAACTTATTTATTTATTCAAGGAAATAGGAAATGTAGTATGCTGGTATTTTTCATGCGCAGTACCAGCTACCATAATACTCCGTATAATTTATCGCTACTTGTTGACTGCTTACAGTACAGACCACTAGTGATGACTGTCATTGGTATGTGGATGAGGTCCAAGTATGTTGTGGCCTGGTGCCGTGAACCCATGGTGAGGAGATAAAGAAGAGATGAGTAACAGGCAGATAGAGAACAAGATAAACAGGGCTTGGCAAGAGGGGAAGATGCACAAGTGAGACGGAGAGAAATGGAGATAAATGGCATTTAGTTTGTTCTTCTATGGTTTAAACTGAAGGATAATGGCTTGATTCATAGGAGAGTCCTGATAACCAGTTGGTTATTGAATCCAACTAATAGAGAACTAACAGGTAACCTAAGGGATGAATGTGCCTAGTCTGCTGACACATGCTGATGCCTAATGCTGCTGTCGCTGCCCTCCGTGTGCATTGACCTAAAATAATTGCCATGAAAATCACTTCTCATCCATCTTCACTAACTACTTTTAAAACTTTTCTCACCTTGTCGCTTCATTCATTTATTTGCAGCTGGATCAGATCCACCCTGTCTGGGGCTCAGTGGATAACTATACAACTGTACGGGAAAAGCGTAAACAATTACTTCTTATGCTTTCTCAGAATGAGGCAGACAGACTTGAAGTGTGGGCACAACCGATAAATACAAAGTAACTATCGTCGTGATTTTTTTTATTTATTCTTGACTGTGCTTTGAGTTCAAATTTACATGTATAGCATGTTATATATGGCAGAGATGCAGCAACATTTCGTGGTAAAATTAGCTCAGATAAATGGATTGATCATGCCAGAACTGCTTTTGCTGTTGATCCTCGAATTGCATTCTCAATGATTATGAGGTTTCCCACAAACTCGGCATTATCATCAGAAATTACACAATTGGTACAGGTATGGTTCTTGCTGCGTTCAGCTGCTACCTTCTCAGACAACAGTTTCTACCCATTTTTCCTTGTCATACAAGTTCTGTTTCAAAATCTATTTATTCTTGTTTATCTTTAGGGGTGTTTTCAGGCTTTCAGCTACAGCAAGAGAACTCTTGGTGCATTTCTTCAATTAACTTTAATTCAATATGGCATCTTTATTTATATTTAGAATATATTAAGATGCCATCTTTGAGAATATTATAAAGTAATCTAAAAGATATAGCATCATAAATCCCCTTAAAGCAACCATGCAACCACATTGAGGACAGTAATTGGAGGTGTCAAAAATTAAAATAATTTTAGGGTGCTATTACGGTATATTTTACCCCTATGGGCATGTCTACTGGTAAGTCGAAGAATGATATGACAACTGGCGCAGCTACGAGGGTTAAATAGTAATTCAGTCTATTGTTAAGAACGGTAGCTAATGTAACATACTATTGCTTTCCGATATTGCCAGTTTAATTTTTTTTTAGTGATATTTTCAGAATGTAAGGGTAGAACCAAATCTTCTTTTGACAACAGTGTGTTGTGCAATTTTTGTTTATTTCTTGTTTCTGCTATGTCTTACCTTAAATACTGGAATTTTGGAACTAGCGGATGCTCTCACTGTGTTGAACACTTGAACTTCCACTTGAACTCATGTAACCAAATAAACAGTATCTGAGTGTAGTAAAAGTCAGATTTTCTCCTGGCTTATTTTGTTAGAGAGTCGAGGTAGTAGGTGTATCTGCTGACTGAGTGATAGTGTTTTGTGTTTGATTTTTTTTCGTGTATTTCGTAAATTGTTCAACTGCTATTTTCTTTCAGTAAGAAGGGTGCCATATGCTGTTATGTCTTACCATGCTCTCTTGTCCTTCCTTGTAGACACATATATTGGAACTCCGTACAATTCCTGAAGCATTACCCTTTTTCATCACTCCAAAGGCAGTAGATGAAAATTCATCATTGTTACAGCAACTTCCACATTGGGCTCCATGCTCTGTTACACAAGCATTGGAGTTTCTTACCCCTCCTTATAAAGGACATCCCCGTGTTATGGCATATGTTCTTCGTGTCCTGGAGACTTACCCACCTGAGACTGTTACCTTCTTTATGCCACAGTTGGTACAGTCTCTCAGATATGATGATGATGTGAGAATTTCTTCCAGTGATATATATTTATTATGTTATGAATGCACCCTAGGAAAACATTTATTGCTTCAATCTGCACCCTTACTTTATTACTCGTAAAGAATGTAATGCATTCGTCTCATTTTTTCTTGCCTTTGAACTCATCAGAAATTGGTTGAAGGATACTTGCTTGGAGCTGCTCGGAGAAGTAATATATTTGCTCATATTTTAATATGGCATCTGCAGGTAAATTTTATTTTATTTTTATTCTGTTATACCATGTTATCATATTCTACTCTATTCAAATAAAAAAAACATGTTTCATTCTTCAATATATGCCTAGTGCGATGTTCGATAACTGAGTTATTTGAATATCTAATTGAGTTAGGAAATGTAAATTGCAGGGAGAATGTGTTCCCGATGAACCTGGGAAGGAAGCAGCTGCACCAAAGGTATCCATGTTTTAAGATTTATGTACCTTTGCTTCGACTTTCATATTCTGTTGCATCATCAACACCACCTTGAAAAAGAAACCATGTCTTTTTTTTTTTCTTGACCAAACATGTCATTCTATTATATCCCTTGTCTGAAAGTCATATATCTTCATGAGTTAAAATTGAGTTATGTTTGTTTGATAAGGCACATGGCAATTACTTGTTGAAGCCTTTATGCCTTTTTAGTTTTTACCCCATTTTTTAACCTCACGGTGAAGCACCATTTTTCTTTCTTTTGGAACTCTTTTTTTTTTTGTGATGGTAATTGATAATCTGAGTTTCCAGAAGTTTTCTAGCCCTTCATGGAACTGTACTATTGTTTCTGTTTGTATTAGTTCATTAATAAAGGGCTTGAACAATTAATTATGCATTATTCTTGTGCGTATGAAGAACTTCATATCGTAGTATTACATTTAGACTTGCGGTAGGCATGATGCATTTGAAACATGAGATTATTTGTCCTTGTGCTTCTTGCCCTTCCAATGTGATGCTTTTCTGACTAAAATGGTAACTTTGACTTGTAATTTGTTCATATGAGATGTTTTATAAAACTGTGGCAATGTCATACAGTTTTGTTTCCTGCCCTCCTTCAAGCTCGAAGATATGCAATGTAGTGTTAATAGCTCCAATTATTTTTCAGGCCACTGCATTCCATTCCTTGCTTCCTGCCGTTAGGGAGAAAATTGTTGACGGTTTTACTCCAGAAGCTCGTGACATGTTTGAAAGAGAGTTCGAATTTTTTGACAAGGTCACCTCGATTTCTGGTGTTCTTTTTCCTCTTCCCAAAGAAGAGCGGCGAGCGGGTATTAAAAGGTACGAAGTAAAAACCACTTGAATGTTTCATTGAAGATCAAGAGCTTTCTACTTATATAATTTCAATCTTCTCATGTGGGTTCCAATTAAATATGTCCTTATTAGTATCTCATTATCCTAAACTTGTCCTTGCAGGGAGCTGGAGAAGATTACTGTGCCAGGTGATGATCTATACCTACCTACTGCAACGAACAAGTTTGTACGGGGCATTCAAGTAGACAGTGGCATTCCTCTCCAGTCTGCTGCTAAAGTTCCAATAATGATTACTTTCAATGTGGTTGATCGTGATGGGGACCCAAACGATGTGAAGCCACAGGCTTGCATTTTTAAGGTAAATATATCTTTTGCAGTGAAATCTCATGGTTGTAACCTATGGATATAATGAGTTTATCATATATATATATATATATATATATATATATATATATATATATATATATATATATATATATATATATATATATATATATGGAGCTATAAGTCTCAATTCATGTTTACTATGGAATTTCAGTTCATAAATTAACTGAACATAAATTAAAACTTGCATTGGATAACTAAATCTATTGAAGGATGCAGCAAATGTGGCAGGAACCATCTTATTGTCTAGCATCCAACGTGCTTCACAGTTGACGTGAGCATTTTCTATATTACAACAGGTTGGTGATGATTGTAGACAGGATGTGCTGGCACTCCAAGTTATTGCTCTTTTAAGGGACATATTTCAAGCTGTTGGATTAAACCTTTATCTCTTCCCATATGGTGTTTTACCCACTGGACCAGAGCGAGGCATAATTGAGGTAAGCATCCATCTGTAGTTATTTAGTTACTTGTATCTATATGGACTAGGGATCACTTATTACTGATCTTGAACAGCAGTTAATCGACATTTTATTACACCGTTATGTCATGTTTAGCAGTATAATATCCCTGCAAATGTGAATAGTGAATTCAACAAGAAAACTTTACTTTGTTATTACTCCCTCTGTCCCATAATATAGCTACCTTTCTAGTTCAAATTAGGAGTATGTTATATTTGACAATAGAACAACTAAAATGAGCATGGTTCAAAACATGCTCTGGACTCTTTTCTCCAAATTTAATCAAGTGATCTCTAATGTCTAAGGGCCTGTTCACTTTGATGCCATTTTCAACCATACCATTTTTTTGGCAAAGTTGCCCAAAAGAATGTCTATATTTAGTTTGTTGCCAAATTTGGTAAATACATAAGAAATCCTGCCAAAATTTTGGCAAATGCCAAAATTTGGTAAGGTTTATTTTGGCTACAATCTGAACAGGCCCTAAGATTTTTTAAAAAAACAACTCTAACTCTGGTTTATTCTTGTATGTTTCCTTTTCTAGATATGTTTAGCGGCCCTTTGGAACATAGGAATTTTACAGGAATTAAACTATAAATAGTTTAAATGAAATATTTGGAGCTACCATTTTTATGACAAGTTGACACCTAAGTAATGAGTCAAGTCTATGTCTTTCATGACTGAGCAATTGTCGTTGTGTATTTGTTGTTTACCTGTCCTATTGGTTTCCTCTTGTCAACCTTCTTGATCTGACCACACTGCAGGTGGTACCAAATACTCGGAGTAGAAATCAAATGGGTGAAACAACTGATGGTGGTTTATTAGAGATATTTCAGCAAGACTATGGCCCTGTAGGTTCACCTTCTTTCGAAGCTGCTCGCGAAATGTTCATGATCAGTAGTGCTGGATATGCTGTTGCTAGCTTGCTTCTTCAGCCAAAGGATCGGCATAATGGCAATCTTCTCTTTGATAGGTACGATTTACTTTTCTGTCCTAATTGTAATGAGTATACCTGGAATTACCTGGTTAATCATCATCTTGCTTGTGCAGCCACGGGAGACTAGTCCATATTGATTTTGGATTTATTTTGGAGATTTCGCCTGGAGGAAACATGGGGTTTGAAAGTGCACATTTCAAGTTAAGCCATGAGATGACTCAATTGCTTGATCCATCTGGAACAATGAAGAGTGACACTTGGAATCAGTTTCTGAGGTAAATATTTTCCATGCATTTTCTTCTAATTAACTAGAATTGGAGTTGTTGCACAAGCTCTGAGTCAAGCATTGTTCTTTCAGATTGTGTGTCAAAGGGTACCTAGCAGGAAGGAGACACATGAATGGGATTATTACTACCGTTAATTTGATGGTGGACAGTGGCCTGCCTTGCTTTAGCAGGGGAGAACCTATCGCTAATCTGCGAAAACGTTTTCATCCAGAGATGAACGAGCGTGAAGCTGCTAATTTTATGGTCAGAACATGTGTGGATGCCTACAACAAATGGACTACCGCAGGGTACGACTTGATTCAATACTTGCAGCAGGGTATTGAGAAATAGTCTATTTCTCCTTTTGTAAATGGGGGGTCGTGTACATCAATTGTATGTAGCCACTAATTCTTTTATGTAGAATTATGTTGTTGAGCGGTTCATTGTATGGTAAGAACGGTGATTTCAAGCGACTAACAGAGGGTGTATCAGTGTAAGTTAAACAGTGCCTATTCATTTTTTTGTTCCTTTTGTAAGACAGCCGAGCTAGTAATTCTATTGGATCGCGTCTTACAGAACGAATGGGTCTTAGTATTGGCATGTGGATGTATTGTTATCTTCTTTTCGCGAATATGTGAACATCTTTTTCACTATGAGACGGTATTATGCAATGTTAGCATGGGCATATGTGGAGTCCTGTATATTGTTTGTTTTAAATACAGCCTCAGGATAGATTTGCCAGGTAATGGAGAAGAATGTACGTTCGTACACCACATCATCACTGTGTGGTGATATCTGTAACGATGCAAATATAAAATGTGTTGCGAGTCGTAATTCCTAAATCATACTATATAACTACTCCACTTGGTGAATGGCAAAGTGAAAACGTCATGCTCAGTGTGTCTTCCCTGATCCCAGATATGTAAATATTGTTACGACTAACCAACTACGAATCTACCATGCAGAACATAAGGATAGCAAATAATATAACAGACAAGATCAAATATTCAAATATAGATAGAAAGTATACACTATAAACATGTCTATAGTTTTTTTATCCAAAAATATTTAACACGTGATTACAACAGTTAGTGCCCTTGAGATCACCCAACAAACTAACAAAGCATTGGAAGGCATGCATACAAATAGAAGAACACTAGCCATATCCGCTTCAACATCCTCTAGTTACATACTTACATGCTTATAACTATACAAGCTCCCATTGTAATTTCTCTACTTTGATCTTAAACACTGTATATATACCAGTACATAAACATAGGCCTTTACATACATTGATCCGGGATCAAAATCTACAACAACCTTATAATTAGCAGGATCTTTCTTACAGAAAACCAAGAAAGTACACATCCTAGCCTAGCTACCACACACATAACTTACCTACTTAATTTGCACATGAAATTGTGCACAAGTACACAGCCGGCCGGCTGCTGCTTCAGTGCACATGCATGGTACATTTGGTACGTATAGTAGTGGTAGGGCGCCCTAATTCACAAAGATTAATTCTGCTCAAAACTAACACTACCCCCGAATAATTAAACCTGAAACCAACATGCTACGATCGATGATTCGACGAGTTTGTATGTTTGTATATATATATATATAGTATTTTTTTTACTTATTATTGGATCACGCAAACGGCTAGCTATCGCTAGCATGCATGCATGCATGTAGCTAGACGACGCGCGCATGCGCAACGGAAGCCGATCGAGAGCGGTAGCGCCCGTGCGCGGCGCGCGGCGCGAGCATCATCGGCACCGGCGGCAGAGCGCGCGGCGGCTGCGGCGGCGGATGCTGGTGCCTGGGCAGCGGGAGCGGCGGCAGCGCAGCGGCGCGCTTGACGAACCGGCCCTTCATCCGCGGCCGCTTCTCGGCGTTGAGCTTGCGCACCTCGTACCGGATCTTCTTGGCGAACAGCCGCGTCCGCCGCTTCTCCCTGTACCGCGACACCCGCGCCTCCCTCTCGCCGCCGGTCACCGCCGTCACCGCCGCGCCGAGCCCTCCCCGGCTTCCCGCCTGCACGCACGCACGCATAGGATAGCTCAGAACAGTACACAAGCTAGGTCGTGAAGAAAATGGCAGAAAGAGGAAAGTGCTTTCATCATCTAATAAATAGTTATAAAAAATATTAATAAAATAGATTAATTTTAAATATTTCACTTTATAAACATACAGTTTTAAATTCAGCTTCTATAAATTTTAACAAACATAAAAAAATATAATTGCAGATGTACGAACTATTTTCAGTTTGATTGGTTCCTTTTGTTGCAATTGTAAAAGTTAAGCCTTGTATGCTTGCGGAGGTGATACATTTTATATTAATCTATGTTATCAAATTTTTTTTAAAAAAATAACTATTTACTCCATCCGTTTTAAAATATAAGTATTTTTATACTTCGACACGATCGTCGAGATATTATTTTGACCAATAATATCTACAAAGTTAAGATGTTATAAATAAAAGGAGTTGCATAATATGATAGTTGGTTTAATAATACATCCAGTAACATCATCTTTTTTTAGTCAAATTTTAAAAATGTTAACTTAACCCTATTTTAAAAATAAGACGGAGGGAGTAGGTAATATGCAAGAAAGGAGCTAAGATGAAGATGTCCATCGAGAGATGAAAATCCAATTCCGGCAGAAAGCTGCAGATCTCTGCGTGAGAGCTTACCGGGAAGTCCGGCCATGACTCGCCGGGATCGAAGCGAGGGCGCTCGCCGTGGAACCACGGCGAGGCTCCGTCACGGGCCCACGAGTCGATGACGCCCTCGTAGTCGAGCTTGAGTATCATCTCCGGCCGCTTCCTCTTCCTCTCCTCCCGCTCCGGCGGCGGCGCCGGCGAGATGGAGGCGAAGTCCATGTCCATGTCCAGGTCCAGTTTCACGTGAGGCTTCTCGTCGTCCAAGAAGCCCAGATCGTCGAACCCCTCGTCGACTCCCATGAGGAGGCTCTCCATGTCCGCCGCGAAGCTGGCGAGCTCCATGTCCGGCACGTCGAAGCCGGAGAGGCCGTCCGCCTCCACCGAGCCGGAGGCGAACTCCGGCGACGGCTCCGAGAACGGCCCGAGGCGTGCAGCAGGCTTCTGCTCGATCTGCTGCTCCTCGTCGTCGGCCGACACGGGGTTGTAGAGCTCGGCGAGCATGGGGTCGAACACGGGGACGCGGTACAGCAGGTCCTCGTCGTCCTCTTCCCCGACGTCGTGGTCGGTGTCGCCCACGATCCCGGACTCCTCCGCCTCGAGGTCCGGGACCGCCGACGCCGCCGCCGCGGCCATCGCCGCGGCGGAGGCTTCGTGCTTGCCGCCTCCCCCGGGCTTGGTCCGGGGCGTGCGCGGCCGCCGCTTGAGCCCATGCAGCCACGCCGGCGCGTCGGGGTCGTCTGATCCGGCACGTGGAGCGGCCGCCGAGCGAGGGGAGGATCCCGGCGAGGAGGACGCCGACGGGAGGCGCACGCGGTGGTGCCGCCGCGCCAGCGAGTTCGCCGAGTGCACGGACGCGTCGCACGCCTGGCACAGGAACGCGTCGTCCGCGGGGCAGTGCCACCGCGCCCGCCGCCGCATGCATCCGTCGCACGCCCGCGCCGTGCGCGCCCCCAGCGCCGCGCCCGTCGCCGCGGCGGCGCTCGCCATTCCGTCGAACACCCTGCCTACCCAAACAACACAACACTTTTCGCGGTTAACAAAAAAAAATGGGAACAGTAGTGTAAGGGCGAGCGCCCGAGCCGTTTCCTTTATAAAATCGACCCCCGGGCCCACACGTCAGCGACAGTGCGGGTCGGCTGACAGGGAGGTGGGGCCCGTGAATACGCTTTTGCGCCACGTGGCGGGACGGGGGGAGGAGGTGGGGCCCGAGAGGACGGTTATCTGGAAGGTGATTGGCTGGCGGGGGGCGCGGAATCCGGAGGGGCGGAATGCCATTGGGCGGGCTGTCAGCCGTGGGATTTCCGGTGGGGCCCACCCGAGGGGATGGGCACGAGGCGAGAGAGGATTACTACGAGAGGAGGTTCGTGTTGTCAACTTTGTGTGGGTTGGTGACTCATCCATCAGCGAATAAAAGAAAAAAAAACTCGTATATCAGAGCTATAACCACCAATAATCTTATGGAGTAGTTATTAATTAAGAGGTAATGCATATAACACATTACCTCCACTAGAATACTACCTCCGTTTTTTAATAGATGACGTTGTTAACTTTTACTCCCTTCATCCAAAAAGGAAGTAGTTATTAATTAAGAGGTAATGCATATAACACATTGCCTCCACTAGAATACTACCTCCGTTTTTTAATAGATGATGTTGTTAACTTTTACTCCCTCCATCCCAAAAAGGGAGTAGTTATTAATTAAGAGGTAATGCATATAACACATTGCCTCCACTAGAATACTACCTCCGTTTTTTTAATAGATGACGTTGTTAACTTTTACTCCCTCCATCCCAAAAAGGGCAACGTAGGTAGTGATTTGACATCACCTAAGACTATGAATCTGAACATATGGATTCATTGTCCTATATAATGATTTAGGTTGTCTTTTTTTTTTTGACACGGAGGGAGTAGATCATTCGTTTTATTTAAAAATTTTATACAAATACATGAGATATAAATGAGATAAAATAACTTAAAAAAATAATAATCACATATTTTTTTAATAAGACAAATAATCTAATGTATATATCCAAAAGTCAATGTCATCATCTATTTAAAAAAAGAAGGTAGTACAACATAATAATTTTATTTTATTTATTTGCTTTCAATCTATTGTTCTATTTGTTTTATCTTTTTTGAAGTTTGTGAAAAGGTTGCCAAGGTGGCTCTTTCACTTTCTTCCCTCTTCGCTCCATCTTATCATTTTTTAATTATATGTGATATCCTGAGTCTTTGTGTTTAAATGCTTATAGTATTTGCTCTCAGGCGGTAGCCCGACAAGCGTAGGATGCCATGATTGATCTGTATCTTTCGAAACAGTTTCTGAACAGTGTTTGTCTGTTTGATCGAGCTGATGCCAAATGGAATGGAAATTAATTAAACTATCATTTTGTATAAGACAGTAGACTATGCCTATCCGCATGCGTGCTGTACATAAATCATGGATAATGGTGCCTTGTCAACTGGTCATCTCAGTTTTGTGAGAAGGTTGTAGGTCGATAAAAACGCCTGAAGCGTATATATCAAACAGCGGGATTGATTGTGATGTATTGGGTAGAATATACATGATGGTTGTTTAATTTTTACCAGAACATAAATTCAAATGTTTTATTTAGATATATGTCCATAAGTTTATCCAACTTCTACGCTTTAGGATACATACATGGTAATTTTGAGCTTGGCGACCTACTTGGGAATTAACTGAGATGAACCATGGCAGTGATCATGGGTATATGACTCTATCTACTATGTTTAAATCCTAATGATCCATATTACTCATATACATGTGCATTTTCAATAGAGATTTAATGAGAATAGGGATTTTTTTTTCGAGGAAATGAGAATAGAGATTTGTTAGTCTTCCCCATCTCTCGAAATGTGCATATGCACTTGTTGGTGTCTGAAATGTGCATACGCACACGCTCATCCGCATGTGTCCCCTAACAAGTCATAATATGGCAGCTGTACATTGATGAATAAGTTAAATAACCATTCTACCCCAAAAATGGTATTATGGCATCTTACAAGGAGAGTCAAAACGAGAAAGTGGGATAGCTGTCAGGACAATCATATTTATTTGTAAATGTGAAAATGGGTATGAGCTATATCGTCTGATAGCATTATTTGACGTTCTAGACAAAGGATTAATCAGCTTTGTTCTTCCAAAAAAAATATTTTTAAGTTATAATTCAAAGAAACTTCATTGATCATATGAAACAACTGAAGGGGAATTTTTACCCATTCCTGATTCCCACCCACAACCTGCTGCTAGCAAGGCAGCAGGGCTATCTCCCAGCCTATTTCGTTTCATTTTTTTTAGCTATTTGCCTTTTCGGTTTACTGGGAGGTTAAGAGAACGTTTTGATGAGCCTCAGATTACTTTACCTGGATCAAATACAGTTTTCTAGGCATATGAATAATTTATATCGATTAGTTGTTTATCAGTTGGAGCAACTATGTCGCTGATATATGTGTAAAAAATGATACCAACGATGACCATAGATTGGAGAAAATATTTTTATTTTGCTACCATGTATGATGATTTTCTTAAAATCTCGTTACAATATAGACATTTAGCTGGTCAATTATATTTTTTTATTAGGGGAGGAGGGGGGGAGGCTATGGTATAAACAACTTTTTAGCTAAAAGAAAAATTGTAACTTTAGGAGAAAATATGGCTGTAGTTTTCAGAATTACTAATTAAGGTACAATTCAGAGATCCATATATCTTTGGTAATCCAAAAGGAACTCCGAGATCTTTCTAAAAGTAAAGGAGTATTGTTCTTATTGAAAAATCACATGAAAAGCAGCAAGAAAGCTCTGCTCCGCGCGTGCTCCCTCTCGCTCGCGCTCTCTCTCCCTCTCTTGGTCTGGTATAAAAATTGATAATAATAAGCTACCTATTTTTACTTTTTTAATGAAAAAAGCAACAATTACCTATCTGCTAGAGCGAATTTCCTCATTAATTGCCAATGGCATGACTCTCTTGGGTGTTCCTATCATACAAGGTCGGCATCTGCTTGCAGACAACACAAATTCGCAAAACTGACACCGATCGATGTGCGCATGAAAGGTCCTCTCGTGCAAGAATAATTTTTGTGGAGAATAATTGGCTGGTGAGAATAATTATTGTGGAGAGAGTTGCTCTCCTACATATATTTGAATGTAACTAACTGTGACTTTGTTACACCATATATATGTATTATTCTAACATGAAAAAATATATATATATATGTGGAGCGTGAGACACTGTCAAGCTAGGTTCACAAAGTGTGAGTGCTTCGACTCCTTGGGCTTGAGGAGATGCATAAGACACGTACAATATATCCATGAACTTCAGCCGATGGCCTTGGAAGAGATGTGGCTGTTCCTGATCAGCGATGGACTGATGATGTGGCACGCCAGGTAAGCAGTAGATCTTTGATATGCCTAACAAAGCCGGTTGTTAGATCCTAACCTCACGTATAGAGCAAGTCATGAGGCATGGGATATGGGCAAAGTAGATAACATGCCGTATGCAACGTCAGCATATCCCTAGAGTGGGTGTTAACTAGGAGTAATTGACACAGCTACTAAATAATAGTATACTCTTTTGAGTAATTCTAGAGTAAATTGTATCGCTGGGACACGAACTTGCGAGGTGAGTATGATTTAGTATATGGAATTTGTAAATCACTCATTTTAATGTATAAACTTGTCTGGTCCATATAAACCAAAGCAAAAACATGTCGTAACTAATTTCACTAAGTTGGATGCAGATTAGGATGTTATGTAGGCTCGAATTTCAAGATGATGTAAGTAGATATGCATATCAAACATATAACAAGCCATGTTAATTATACATATTAAAAATGTATATAAAGGGGATATGCACTGGATACGAAATAATATAAGAACAAAATAAGTTACAGTGTAAATGTTAATTATTTACACATACTGACATGTCTCATGCTCTCAAATGTGTGTGTGACATTCTATAATCAGACTAGCTATATAATACATTGTTTTACAAATGTTCACACATACAAGACAAGTTTATGCGTCATAATGTTTATAAGTTGAATGAAGTGCACGAGCGGTCCCTAAACTTGTATGGATATGTCATCTAATTTCATAAACTCTCAAAATACATTTTTGGCTCTCTGAACTTGTCATAAGTGTTATATAGGTCTAAATGGGCTCCAACCCGCTCCATGAGATAACGTGGCATGCCATGGTGACGCTCAGTACGTGGGATCCATATATTAGTCACATAGAAAAAAAAATTAAAAAGAGAGGAGAAAAGGATGTTTTTAATTTTGAAAAATAAATGAAAAAAGAGAGGAGCAAATTATGTTCTTAATTTTTCTATATATGACTGACATATGGGTTCTATTGACACGTATGCACCATCATGGCATGCCACATCAGCAACGGAGCAGGTTGGAGCCCATTTAGACCTATATGGTACCCAAGACAAATTGAGGGACCTAAAAATGCATTTTGAGAGTTCAGAGGCCTAGGTGACACACTCACACACATTTAGAGACCGCCCGTGTACTTCTCTCGTAAGTTTGTGTACTAAATTATATCCACTTGACAAGTTTATATATCGTTAACATAGTTTACTCGTAAATGTAAGGCATGATGGATTATCATAGAGACACTTTTTAACCTCTTAAATAGTACTCCCTCCGTCCCAAAATATAACAATTTTTAGCCCTCAAGATTTATCCCAAAATATAACAGCTTCTCCACCAACATTTTCTTCCCAACAAATCATAACCCTCCACCACTCACTTCTACCTATTTTCTTAATAACCGTGTCTAACTCTAAAACTTCTTAAGGCAAGTTTTATAATGGAGGTGAGTGCCACACCTAATTTAAACCATGTCATCTTCTCATTAATTAAGAGGTAACAAGTACAACATGTCACCTCTAGTACACAAACCCCAATATTAGTTTACTCCCACATCATCTTATATTTTTCTTGGAGATTGTGTGGAGGTTACCCCTTGTATGAGGGCTGGCTTATTCTCTCTATCCTAACTTCTCTCATCCAACTCATCACCTAATCCTATGTGGCAAATTTAGGGGGCAACATGTAGGGACTTATAGTACTTGCCCTTATATTCTGGGACGGAGGGAGTATGACTTTTGAAAAAAAAAATCATCAGCATAGAATCTTTTTATATCAACTTTGTAGTGCCTAAATTCAGTTTCATCCATAATCAATCATCCATCAACAAAACGCCGTTAGGAGTTGATAGCTGAACTATTTGCAGGGTGATAAAGCAACGGAACTTGCTCGAGATTCTCTCTTAGCAAAAATGCTCACATAAATCGCTCAAATCAGTGATGTTCGGACATCCCCTCAACCTCAAGTGCGTACGGCCGGTGAAATCAACAAACATTTGCACAGTGATAGCATATGATGCACAGCTGACCTGTCGAGCATAGCTGCAGCTAGGGCTTTCCTTCCTCCGGGCCCCACAGGGGAGAGCCACACCAGCTCGACTCGACGGATAGCCACAGCACCAGATCGCGCCCGACGGCGACACCCTCCACCTCCGCGGGCGACGTGGCCGGATCCGCCCCATGCGACGCGCCTGTGGCCCGTACGCGACGCGTCGCGCCGGACCGCGACCGCCGCGCGCCCCGCGACGCGGCCGGGCGGCCCCACCCGCGCGCTCTCTGCCGCCGGGAGAGAGCCAGGCGAGGCCGCGGCGAGCTCGGCAGTCGGCAGCCTCGCCGTTGGCTTTGCCGCCGCGGTGAAGGACAAGTCCGGTCCTTTTCCCGGCTCTTGCAGTCTTGCTGCTACTGTGGCTAATGAGTTATCCTATTGGAAAACAATAGTGATTCGATGGTGTTGTCGTGGATTTTAAAATATTATGCATATGTAAATAGGTTTTTAATGTAAATTCAGTGAGATCATGGCTGTATCGATAGTTTCCATCTCTTTAAGTGCATGTGTTAGGGGACTTATTTGTGAGGGGTGTGGGATGTAACTTGTGTAGTGGTATGCGCCCGTGTACAACTACTGTCTAATCGAAAAAAGAAAAAGTTATCCTCTAGACTCACCGACGATGTGATCCCTACGGTCGGCAACAAAAAGGGCAAAATGAGAAAAAAAGGAAAAGTTAGTTTTTACATGTTTTTTTGCTTGTTTTTCTCTCCTTTTTTTGGGTTAGTTCGAGAGAGCCAGCAGCTCGCGAGAACAGAATTAATGATTGGTGTGGCAAAGACAAGCAAATATACTGTCGATAATGTGACTTTGGACAAGTTGTGTAGTACTGTGTTAGGTGAATCCTGTTCAAGCAAAGCTCATCAGGTCTGGTTTGTAGTTTTCGGAGTAAGGAGCATTAGAGCTGAACCACTAATTCCTCTAAAAAGAATTAGACCACTAGAATTGTAGTGGATGTTCTAAGCACTAAAATTTTCATTTGAAAATGGTAGTGACAACTGTGATTTCATTACTCAAGTTGTTTGACTTTATCCTTTTGGCATTTGTACAACCATCATTATCAGGCGTGCATTCATTTTACCCACAGAATTGACAATTAGTGATACAACAGTTTACATGATAACGGCTCAAACGCACGACCACGCCTCATCCTGTCATTTCCCATCCACTCCGTCTCCATATCTGGAAAATTTTTATCTACAGAAAACGTATTCAGACGTCTAATGGACATAAAGAATACATGTCAACTATGGCTTCAGTCATATGGTCCTATGCAAAGATTTCCTGAGATCAAACCCCAGATTTTGGTTTTCAGCGTGATGAAGTGACAATACCAGACACATGGAACTTCCAACTTTGATTTAGAGCGCATGTGGTAGGGTCTGATTGCCAGCGTCCAAGATGATTTCATCATTTGCAGGTGTTGTGCTGTGCAAGTATTCCATGTTAGCCCATGCTCAGGAACATAGTTTAACATTTTGAGAAGGCGATGCATGCATACCTGAGATAGCTCAAAGCTGACATTCTGTACAGCAATGTAAATACAAGGAGATGTAATCCAATAGTGTAGAAGAATATAAATGTCCGGGCATATCTGTGAATACAAATAGAAAAGATGTTTCTGTCATTCCGCTACATGGATAAGTTTTAAAAAAAGGAAAATGAACGAAAACTCAACCAACAGATCTGTTATGCATTATGACAGATTGATAGGTGTTTCCTGGTCCCCAACAAAAGAATTACTCCCATTAAACGGCTAACATTAATAAGAAGCAGCTGGTTTAAACATGCTACCAGGGATAGAGAGTGTCGTTCGCATGGCCGCAAGGCACATTAACAAAACTCATAAGTCGTAACATCATTAAACATAAGATCATAATATTTGGTATGGACAAAACATAGAAATTTGCCATGTATAGCTCTAACTACTGTTTACCAGTTATCATCAAAGATCAGTATGTGCCACGAAAAGGAAGAGGCAAAGCCTGAAATTGAACCCAAAGAAAAAGAGGGAGAAAACGATGGTGTCATACTTGTTACCAAGGAGAAAACGTCCACTGCTAAGAGTGATTTTATCTCTTAAACCAAGTTCCTTGTACCGTTGATCCTTTTCCTGGATATGGAATTAAATGTATGTATAAGCTATAGAGTACCGTATGTAACACGTTCTCATAAAACGTAAACATTTTGTTACCTTCTTTGAAAAAGCAGCAAAAGGATTTATGTCATCCTCATACATTTTCTTGTACTTCGTCTCAACATCTGAAGAACCACTTTCAACATCTTCTGCATACTGCAAAACACAATGTAACGAAGGTCAAAAGCTAGAACGCTGTGGATTTGCTATTTTCCCTTGTAAGGATGTGTATAAACCTTCTTTGGTCCTCTGGAAACAATCTTCTCATGGCTGTAGTCCTGCACGTATCGAATCTTCCCGTATAGTTGAACATTATCTGCTTTAGTTTTTTCCAATTCTACAACTAGCATTTCATACTTCTCTTTTAGTCTTCTTAGTTCCTAGGAGACACAAAATGGCAATAAGTCAATGGTGCAACACACAATATGACAATAGGTGCACATCTACACATTGAAAACAAAACAAAGCGGCACATAGATAAAAATGAAATCATAAATAAACATATATAAATCCCCACTTCAAAGAAAAATCAAGGGCATGACCCTCTCATCTCGCTATCCATTAATATAGTAAAAAGGACAACAGATCGAAAATACTACAAGAAATTAGCACTTCATGTCATTTCACATCTAATTCAAATGAGAACTACGCTATCATCGTTGCTCTAAACTGTAAATTGGTACAGTCCATTTTCAAAATTTCATGAAATATACCTCCTCAGTTTCACGTAGACGTGTACGGAAACGATCCCTCTGATTGCATATGACCTTAAGCATGGAACTTTGGTCTTGGTCTTGTGGTGCATGCCTTGGATCAGTACCCTGAAAATATGTATTAACAAGGGAGTGAAGGTTATTCTATTATAGCAACTAACTGAAAATAACTACATGTTTGCTACGAATTGGGAATGAATAGAGAAGGAAATTTTTAGCGCATTTTGTCTTTTTGCATTATCACGAATATATTGATATACAAGAATGGCAAAACAAGGATACTATAGTTTGTTAGCTTGATTATTGACTTGGAAAGGCAAGACAGTTTTTTTACATTAAAGCATAAGTTTACAAACCAATACGAAAATAATGTATACAAAAGACCAGTGATTAATCCATACGTCAGATAAAGAGGTTTAGTACAGCATTTCTGTACACTGACAACATTCATGCCAAGTCCAGATCTTTATGACAGCTTCAAGATGTATATAAGAATTTAAAATTGAACTTTTCAATTGAGTCTCTCTTGCATGTTTTGTCCACTGCTGAGTTAAAGCAGGCATTATACATCATATAATAAATAATAAACAAATATGGTGCTTTGAGGATGGGAATTTTGTAGGATTGCTACCCTACAGGACTTTTTCCCTACGATAGCCTTTGTATTCCAAAACAAACTTCAACCAGCATAAGCTTTAAACAAATAAGATACTCCCTCCGTCCCATAATATAAGGGATTTTGGGTAGATGTGACACATCCTAGTACAATGAATCTGGACAGTCCAGATTCATTGTATTAGGATGTGTCACATCCATCCAAAATCCCTTATATTATGGGACGGAGGGAGTACTGAACAAGTCGGAAATTACCTCTGCTACTTCATTTGAGCCAATTTCTTGAAGATCCCAATCATTTAAAAGTGAAGTCCTCCTATCAGTTGAACTATAGCCCTGCAATAAAGTTAATATATATTAGTTGCATGTCCTTCAGAAGATGAAAGTAAAATAATAAATCATTTGGTTTTTCATTTTCTGAATTTCGGGATTACATAATTGCAACAGTATGAATCATGATTCAAATTGACATACTACAGTAAAATGGTAAAGTACTATATCCATAAGGATCAATTGCTATTGATTAAACCTTTAGTATGTCATCCTCGAGTTTCAAAATCAACTTCTGCTGCTCTTCAGCCTTTGCAGTTAGCTCAGCAATCTTTTTTTCAGCCTCCTCAAGAAGATTTGACTTCTCTGATATTTTGACCTTCAAGGAACAAGAACATGGCTAGTCAGAACAGAGAAACAAGTTCACCTTGCATTTCTGTATGCACAAGGAATTGCCTAGATGCATTTTAGTATCCAAACTAAAGACCAACCAACCTTCAGCTGTGTTAGTTCATGCTCCATTTTACGGTTCTTGTCAAGAAGCAAAGCTTCCAACTTGCTCATTTCTTCACCATTTGTTGCTAGCTCCCAATCTTCAGCTTCAATGGAGTTGTACCCTACAGCCTGGTATGTCATTAGGAATAAGCATAACAAGGGGGAGAGAGGTCTTCATGGAGAAATGATGGAAAAGAACATAATGTTATCGCGAAGATATTTTTTAGGATCACCACCCAAGTACCAACAACATGATGAAGGTAATCTACTTACACAGCTACAGGAAGCAACATAGGAAAGCTGACATCATGTACAGTGCAGATTTGCAATTGCATTAAATGGGCATGCAATGAGTGCAGAACCAACTGGTGGATGTAATACAGGTACTACAGAAAATTATCAGAAAAGATTCATGACATGAGTGTTTTCTCTAAATACCTGCAAAATTTGAACCTTTTTCTTGAGATCATCTACTAGTCTTCTTGTTGGTCTTTCTTGAAGTTCTTTCTTCAACTCTGTCAGAGCATTTTCCTACAGATTGGAAGTTAATTAGCAAAGTAAAATAATGGTTAACAAACAGTTGCAAAGAAAGAAATCATTCCAAATAATATATGCATGGTTTTGGTGCTTCAATCCACACCAAAAATGTGACTAATAAATATAATGGTAGTAGTACATTCTGTAAATCCCACACATAACAATTGAGGCTAGCATAATAGAAATGGATAGTGATAGAAGCAAAGAAATCAACCTATATTCAACTAAATTTCGACAATGGATTGTAACAAATGAGTAATAGATAGGTAAACGATCGCTTTAAGGTTGTTTTCTACTACAGTCCTGCTATGAGTTATTTCAAGAAACAGTTATCGACTTTACACAATAAGTTCTTTTGATGACGGAGTACCTTCTCACTGAGCAAAGCAGTCAACTTCTTCAGTTCATTAACATGTGTTTCTCTCTCAGAAGATAAAGTACTTTCAATACTACGCAGTTCTGCATTCAGCTCTGAGATGATCTTCTCCTTTGCATTCAAGGAACTCTCAAGTATATCACTTGAGTCCACGTAGTCACTGTAGAATAACATGATTCAGACAACAAGTTCAGCATTAACTTTTGGGTAAGCACAAAAAAGGCAAATAAAATTCTAATAAACAGCAATACTGGTGAAAGGCATGAGCCACGTGTTACTAATATATGAATTATCGATGCTGACAAATCTACACTTTCGAAATCAATAATGACTTAATACATCATATATATGGAAAATGCAAATAAACTAACCTACTATTGGTTGCATCTTCATTTGTTGTTTGCAACTGAGATCGTAAATCACCCTGCAGAAAAACAATAAAGGAATAAAACATGGTATTCCAGATCAGGCGCTGGCAAGCAATAGCTGTGCAAACTTCAGCTACAGTGTCATGTCAGTCCCTCAACTTCTTTATGATGTAGATATTCTAGATATTTGATTCTCCAACTCCCTAATTTGGTTTACTTAGTAACTCTAGTAGTTTTATGCGATTGATTTTTCTGACATAAAATTAGATAGTAGTTTCAAAAATGTCATGCATACCAAATGTCTTAAAAGATTTCTTAATGCAGGATTTGCATGAATCAAGAACCTGTATATGGTTCAATTGCAAAGGTTCAGTGATGATAAAACTTAGTAACATCCACGTATTTGGTTTTTGGTAATAATGGTCATTGCATGATTAGTAGAAAATAGATAGCACTGCTATCAATGTTATGTTCAAATATTTGTCTAGTCCAACACATTAAGCTCGCATTTCAAAACAAAAGGCTACCTTTTCTCTCTCAAGACTAACTAAACGTGCTTGGGCCCGTTCAACTTCATCCAACAGAAGATTGACTTCAGATTCCTTTGCAGCCCGGTCCTCCTCTGAAAGAAACATGATACTTCATCACAACAGCGAAACCTTTGAACATGTTTCTCCCATCAAGTCACAAAGACCTTCAAGGTTACACAGTTGTAATAAAAGTAACCTGATTGAGTACGAAGCTCAAACAATTGACTTTGTGCTGATTCATGTAGCTTCTGCATATTCTTTACACTTTCTGTGGCTTGTCTCAGCTGGTCCTGCAACGCCCGCTCCCTACAACCATGAAAAACTAAAGGTAAAAAATATGCTTCAGACAAAAAAAAATGCATTAAAAACATGATGACGTAGAGCAGATATATTTCTAGTTACCATCAATTCACAGTACCTGTCTTTCAGGGCTTCAAGAGTTTTCTGGCTATCTTCTGCCAAACTCCTCTGCTTCATTTCAACCATCTCTCTGACTTTTTCCTCCATCTAAAAATATTAAATGGAAGAAAGAATATTGCAAACAAGAAAAGAACAACTTGAGAACAATGAAAGTTTGGTGTTTGAAATAAATTGGAAGAAATCAGCAGGAATTTAATGAAGAAAAGTTATTGTACCAATAATGATTATCCACAACATACATATTTGAAAAAATATTTCACTTTTCATACAAATTAAAGAACATCGAAACATTTTTATGATATTATTTTTGATCAATCGTGTTATGCTCAGAAATACATTATTAGTAGGTCAGAATATCAGCAGAACAAAAACATATTTACGTAAAATAGAGACATGTTTATGGCATAATTTTGATTGGCTGTGTTATGCTTAGAAGTACATTATTAATAGGTCAGAATATCAGTAAAACAAAAACATACTTATATTGCTATTAGGTAAAATATGCATTTCTGTCTCTAGAATGCAGAATATATGCAAAAGAATAGCTAAAATATTGCTCATTGTGAGTTTCTGAAACTAGATTTAAAATAATTTCTACGGATAAAGGTTCCAAATTGTCAGAAAAACGGACTGCCCATTCAATGGAATAAAGTATGTGGATAAAATAAGTCACTATTTACGAGTGAAAAAACAATAGTATGCGACGAACTTATCTTTTTACTTCCTTCATGGAATGAACAAGAAATAAACATAATTCTAGCTAAGAAAAGAGAGCAAGCAACTGAGTAGAATCAGAACAGACCTGTTGTTCTAGTTGGCGGTTTCGCTCCTCAAGTCGCCTAATTGTTGCTTGTTGGTTTTTTAGGTGGGCGGCTTCTGCCCGGTACTCTTCAAGCTCAAGTTTCATTTTCCGATTTTCAGTCTCCAGTTCAGATAGTTTTTGATCTTGCTCCTGAATGGATTGGATGATAAACAGGACAGGTTGGGGGGAAATGTCAGTACCATAAAATGATTGAAGCCTATCTATTATACTGAAAGCACCTAAAGTTAGAAATATCTGGCTGTGTTACACGAAATTGCACTATCAAACAATGAAGTTGAAAGCTCTCCTCTGGAAGCACTTAAAGTTAGAGACATCTGGCTTTGTTATACGAAATTGCAGTATCCAGCTTTGTAATTTTAACAATTTACTACCATGCTGGAGCAAACTAACTGTTATCTATATTTTGCAGTCTGACAAAATTACTATTATAGTTTCAAATTAGTAACTGAACATATTATTGCGACAACTTGCTCGGTTGTACAGGGGGTCGGCGTACAGCTGAGTAGTTACAGAACAATAAGAGTTATTATAACCATTTATGTCACATACAACTACAATTCTTCAGGCATGTACTTAGGCGTCAATAGAAAATAACAAGATGGAAACTGGCTAAAACAAACAAGGCAAAACCATTGGTGGAAATTTGTGGTTTTGGCAAAAATACTAAGGCCGAAGAAGAGGGGGGGATTAGAAATAAGCTACAGTAGATGATAGATAGAACATACAGCCATAGAAGCAAGAGCTGGATATGGATCAGGGGCTTCATAGAGCTTCTGGTAGATGTTGAGAAATGCATTTTCTCCAAATTTTGCTCTCTTTGTGAGATTATCAACTTCCTCTTGATAACTCTTCAGCAAAGAATTGAATAAACTAAGCTTATCAT
The DNA here is from genome assembly GCA_000338895.3 of Oryza meridionalis. Classification (NCBI taxonomy): domain Eukaryota; kingdom Viridiplantae; phylum Streptophyta; class Magnoliopsida; order Poales; family Poaceae; genus Oryza; species Oryza meridionalis. Next base: position 32,792,495 of record CM002526.2, on the reverse strand, counting down.
CTGAAGACGCCTTCTTGAAATCCCTAGTGCTCTCAGCAAGCCGGCGTCTGTTTTTCTGGCTGGCCTCTTGATTCTCTGCGATCTTTAAACCCTGCTCATCCAAACCACTTCTTTCCTTCTCCAGATCAAAGTCTAAAGTGCAAAATAAGCAAGAGTCAGATAATCCGAAATAGATAGCATAACGTTTACATTGTATCAACCTGCATCCACATGCATGAGAACTTAACAAACTCGCAATGAATTTCTTCTATAGTGCACGGCCATTCATACTCGGAAGTTATTTCATATTATAAGTCCCTAACAGAAACTACAGTTAGCAGCAAAGCATCATGCTACCCTCACAAGTCACACCTACTAACCTCTTAACATTAAGCAAATGGTGAAAGGCTACATTCATAACTAACTCATTGTACAAAGGCTGTTGCTAGATCGAATGGCTATACAGAACTAGTTTAGGATGATAACTGCATCCTCAAAGCCTATGCTACTGAAATTGCTTCCCACACTTGTTGTTAAGCATATCGCAAGTCTTACTCTAATTGAGGAAGTAGAGAGCACAAATGCTAGCAATAGTTTGGAACGGAAGTGCCAATGTAGGCCAACATTTCACCGAGATTAAGATCTCTTCACTTGCGATCATTCTAAAGACAGAAAAGCAAAACCCAGACAAATTCTTCTAGAGTCGTGGGCCAGCGCGCGCAACTGGGGATCACTATCCCCGAAAGCTTGAACGGGAGACGATCCAATCCAACCCAGTCCACCGGTCTCACCAACTCAAACCATCATCATCGCGAGGGGCGAGTAAGACCAGGGCGGACCTTTCCAGAAGCTGGAGACGACGGCGAGCGGCGACGACATCGCCGCTGCGGCGGCGGCCGACGAGGAAGGGGGCGGGGGAGGCGGCGGCGGCGGCGGCGAGCGGTCGCGCTCCGCCGCGGCCGGAGAGGCCTCCATGGGGCTCGTGGGATCTGGGCGTCCGGATCTGCGCGGGATCCGGTGGGGCGGCGACGGCGAAGCGATGCGATATTGCTTGCGATCTGCTTGCTGCGCTGCGCGAAGTGGTTTTTGGCGCAGTTGGTGGTGCGGTGCAGCCTGGTCTGGTGCGTGCGTCCGGGCCAAACCCGTTGGTTCGGTGGTTCCACCGCAACGCGTCAGTGGCGTACGTTCTGGGCGTGGCTTCTCACTTCTCAAGCTAAACGAAAGTTGTCACTTTTTTATGGGGGAAATAATAAGAAACTGATTGAAGATAAACTCACGACGCAGAAAATAAGAAAGACATTAGTATGGTTAATTAAGTTTTAATTATTATAAACTTGTAAAATTGATTTATTTGATATTTTTAAAGCAACCTCTATATAAAAAGTTTTCGCACAAAATATACCATTTAGCGATCTAAAAATCATGTTAATGAGAACAGAGTAAAACATACATCTTATTAAGAAAAGAACGATGCCAAATTTGAGTTGGATTTTGAGATACAAAGTTTTTGTGATTGGAGTTGAGAGATCAACATTATGAGCTGATACTTTCTATGGTTCTGTGTTGAAAGTTTGTTTCGTATCTTGAAGAGGATTTTTTTTTTTTTTTGCTATTTCAATTGAAACTTGAGGGTCACTAGTGGAATATTGGGCATTTAAATTGTATGATTAGAATATTTTGGAAAAATAAACTGAAATTTCTCATATCTGGTCGATAGATCTCCAACCAGCTTACACCGTCATGGAAAGTAGGGCACTCATCATGAGCTAAGAGTAAAATGCTCTCTAAATAGAATATTATAGTAAAATAAGAAACAATCTTCTCTTTTACCTATATATCCTTCACACGCCTATGGTAAGAAGATAAAAACATGAATGCTGAGGAGAAGAGGAGAAAAAGAGATAGGGGGTTTCCTTTTAGATATGGGAGTAGGTCTTTAATACACTGACTGATTAATTACAATGGTGCAGTGATATTTGTACAACAACACTTAAACCCGTGGCATGAGAGCACTTAGGCAAAATCCAACAACATTTTGATAATTGAAGTAGTATTCGTTCAAAAACTATGTATATGACTTTCGACAGAAAAGCTCTCCGAAAACTTTCGGATGTAATTATATTATAAAGTAGTGTAGTTATAACTATGTTAAGTACAGAGGAGTAGTATATACCACACCTAAAATTGAATATATAAAATGTCATTTGGCTACTCTCCACCTATTCGAGGGCTGGATCTTCACTCGTATAGGTTCATAGACGTCGGCGAAAACAAATTCTCTGATATACAGTTCTCTAACTTTGAGTGGCCGACATGCATACGAGCCTCACAACCAAAAAGTCAAGTGATCCAGAAGACTCATCCACCACCGGCAGCCATAGCTATGTCATGGTGTGAATACTCTGAATCCCCATCTCCCCAATTTCGTAAGGAAAGGAAGCAGCCATGGTTATGGCGGTGACTTGACAATAGTGTTACGATGAGTCCAATTGTGGGTGAGGGCACGAGACATGTCTCGTTCGGTTCTTTGGCTAACTTGTTCGATCAGGTTGTGGGATCAGTTAATCAGAGGAGACAGAATTAAGCGAGCAATGAGCTTAATAATTATGTGACTAAATTGAATGTTTGGCTTGATAGAAGTTCAATGATTTGGTTTAACTGAAACAAGGACTCTGGTGGAACTTTGTTTACATAAAATGAGTAAATAGTAAATATTGGTTATCAATAAGAGCAAATCCTCTATTCCTCCTACGTAGTTTTAACCCATTAGAGCATTAACTCATATAAACTTATCATACAAGAAGTCACATCACCTATAAATATAGATTGTTAGATTATATCATTTCTCTTATTTGAGCCATCCTAGCTGTTTGATGAGCCATACACCCATAGTGCATTTGGCGTGAGAAGCAACTAAGCATTTTTATGCGCTTGATAATCACAACCTGATTATATTTAGATGTCTATGTTTGGTATTTTTATTTCTGTAAACTAAAAGTTATAAAGATATTTATAACCATAAAATCTCACGGCAACGCGTGGGGTATGAACTAGTACTACAATATAATCATTAATAGCGTACGACTCATCATGTTTGTGATTCAACCTGAAACAAAGCAAGAAGCATAAGAAAAATTCAATCTCATACAATAGCTATGTGAATGGAGGTAAGAGAAGACGAGAGGCTATCAGGGAAGAGGTGTAGGATCGGTTATGGGATCGGCGCTTCTGCTTGGAGCAATTGAGCAAGAACAACCATCGCCATCGTCATGATTTTATATGCATTTTATTCAAGTGCTTCCTAGCTGATATATAGATCCGATTAGCCAAAAGGTAGAGACTCGAAATTTTATTATTTATTTGTCTTTGCAATTTTAAAAATAATCCCTCTAAAAACTTATTTCTAAAATTTAAATCTTTTTGTCACGCCAATCCACCTAACATAGACAAAATAATAGTCATGTCACCTGTAATATGGTAATTTTATGATGCCACGCCAACCATAGTGGCACGACGAAACAACGTTATCATGCTAGCCAAACCAGGGGTGATCAAATAACGTATTTACTAGCTGGCATGGTAGCATTACTTTGCCATGCCAAAAGAGTTCTATTTGAAAATAAGTTTTAGGGGAGTTTATTTTTAAAATAAAAAAAAGTTAAAGATCGACTCCTCCCACCGAAAGCCTCCGGGCTGCTGAGATGACAGATTTGTAAGCGTGGCATCCTGCGTCAGGGGGCCAAATGTATTTATGGGCATATTTAGATAAACTGTGTTTATGGGTGTATTTAGATAAACTGAAGAGTTCATGGGTCAAATGAACTAGCCTTCAAAATAACATTGACCCTTGGACGGACAGGATGCCGCCAATCCAAACATCATCTCAACTCTCATGACAATAAGAAAAGCACGAATTCCAACGTGTCCACATCGAGCTTACAAATAAAGGACATGCAATGCCTGGCCTGTATTCTCAATCATAACCAGCCCATAGAAAACGCTAATACAGCGATACTAATAATGTGCTGCAAATACAGGAAGTGGTTGAAAGTTGCTAATTAACTAGTAAATAAGTCACGGAAGCAATGTAGTGCACATAAACTGTGTCCACTGGGTACTTCAGCTCGACACATTTTGACATACGCAGCCCTAATCTTATGATTCCACATAGCAATTGATCCTAGTACATCTTATGATCCAGTAATACAGCAGGTAGCTGAGTAAATGGACTCAGAAATAGACTTCAGGACAGATTAGTGGCCCTCTCCTTCAGGCTTCGCTGCTTCCTTGATCTCGTCACCACCATCCTCCTGAAGGGAGAGAACAGAGGAACATAAGATTAGATGCCAGAAAATCGTTTTGATAACAATTACAGTATAAATGAATGAAAGGAAAAATAATAAGCATATTAGAGCAAATACCGCATTGTCAGAGGTCCAGAGAGTCAGATTGTCACGAAGAAGTTGCATGATCAAGGTGCTGTCCTTGTAAGACTCCTCGCCAAGAGTGTCCAGTTCAGCAATAGCATCGTCGAACGCCTAAAATAAAGACATGAAGTTAGCATCTTTCAGTATATTCCTAGACAAGAGGGCATCAGACTTTACCAAGTGAGAAAACAAGCTTTAATTGGTGATCTTTCAGATTTTTTTTTAAAAAAGCAGTATTATCCGGATCAAAGCTAGGGGACAAAACAATTCAGATATGAACAGAAATTTATTGACAGGATCAACATTTTTCACAGAGGTAACTAGATGAAAAACTAAAGGATTAGCCCGTTCAGTATGTTAATTTGAGCAGTACCAAATTTAATGTGATATTGTGATGTGCTAAAAACTAGAAAAAGCATGCAACAAACTAGAAGAAACATGGAACACACGCAGCGGAGTAGATAAATACATACTGAAAACAAATCAAGAGGGCGCGTCACAGCTGATCTGAATGCACAATAAAACACAGTGAACAGTATTCTTAAAGGTTAGTTGAACAGAATACAAAGACAGAAGATTTACTTTACTTAGTAACATGCATACTATAAGCAATCATCAGTTATTTTCCCTCAATTTACCAAACAAAATTAAATTCTATGCTTGCACGTGAATTTTGCTACATAAAAAAAAATGCATAACTATTCATGACAAACTAGCAATCAAGCACCTTCAGTTTCAAATATTCAGGTTATTAAGTAATACAAGATACCAAGATACAAACTTCAAAAGGAAAAAAAATATGAAAACTAACCTGCTTTGCAAGGTTGCAAGCACGGTCTGGTGAGTTCAGGATCTCATAGTAGAACACTGAGAAGTTCAGTGCAAGTCCAAGCCTTATCGGGTGAGTTGTAGGCAGGTCAGCGAGTGCAATATCCTAAAAAAGCAATCAAGTGTCATCGTGTGCAGTTTCTGCTGATAAATATGCATCAAAATCCATGAAGCTGCAATAAATAACTCAACGTTGCCACATGATACATGCCATAAATAGCAGCTTATGTCTCAAACATGAGCAAATATGCATCCCATAAATGAAAATTGAACTTATAAAATAAATCAAGACTGGAAGTATTTTCCTACGGTGAAGAAGATACAGCATGGAGGATAAAAAATCACTGGTAGGAATGACATAAAAATATCAGAACTTATAAAGCTACTCCAAGAAAAATATAATGATATAGCAAACTAAATATCACAGCTGTACACCATATATATTGGAAAAAGTACACGGAGGCCAACCTGGGCAGACTTGTATGCCACAAGAGTGTTCTCAGCTGCTTCCTTCCTCTCAGCTCCTGACTTAAACTCAGCAAGGTACCTATACATTCAAAACCAGAAAATAAACCTTAGGAAACACAAAAAAGGTAAACTATTAGCTACTGCTAATTCCTGAAACACCAGAAATCAATACCTGTGGTAGTCACCCTTCATTTTCAGGTAGAACACCTTGGACTCTGCAGCAGTGGCAGATGGGACAAGGTGGGAATCCAGAAGCTTAAGGATACCATCACAGATCTTGCTGAGCTCAGTTTCAATCCTGCTACGGTACTCCTTAATTGATGCAACATATGCCTCATTCCCACGGCTCTCCTCCTTCTGCTCAATAGAAGAGATGATCCTCCACGATGCCCTCCGAGCACCAATCACGTTCTTGTAAGCCACAGAAAGCAGGTTCCGCTCCTCAACGGTGAGCTCACCAACATCAGCGGTCTTTGCCACCTTCTCCATGAATTCGACCATTTCCTCGTAACGCTCAGCCTGCTCGGCAAGCTTTGCCATGTACACATTCTCCTCACGGGATGCCTCAGCAGGTGACATTTTTCCTCTCCTTTGTTCTTCAACTGAAACTTAGTCTGACCTTGTGCACCTGCTAATAATGCATATCAGCACTTACACAGATACAACCTACTATATCACTTGTGGACCATTCACAAGAACATATACGGTTCTCGGAAAACTAGCCCAAATGGAGATAAGCATAATAGACACCATCCACCCAAGGAACAATGGATGAAACCCAAGAAGATCATACAAATCACACGACTTTGCCAGATTCCAACCAAGTGGATGGCACTTCACTTTCCCAATTAGACAACAAGCGCAAGACTTTTCCATGAACGAAAGGAATCATTCTCAGGCAACTAAATATTCTAGTCCATCCCCCTTTCACTAGAGTACTTTCTCCATTTTATTTTCTTACTTTTCGAGTGATTCCGTCAGACAAATCAACAAGAAAGTGGATGTCAAACCAGTGATCTAGTCCAATACCACCAATCCACAAGCTAAGAAAACGACGAGGCCACTGCTGCTTCTTCCACAGAACGGCATGCAGACAGACTTTAGGGTGAGTTTGAGGAATAGGGGATTGAGAAGATTGGGAAGATACGCAAAACGAGGTGAGCCATTAGCAAATGATTAATTGAGTATTAACTATTTTAAATTGCAAAAATGGATTAATATGATTTTTTAAAGCAACCTTTTTATAGAATTTTTTTTACAAAACACACACGGTGTGCGCGCGGAAAATGATGTGCTATCTCACTTCACTCAATGTCCATGGAACGAACGCACCCTAACAGTTCAAAACAACATGAACAGCAGCGAAATGACTAGATCTGCAGTTCAAGGGAAGCATACTGCATCTAATAGGCAAAAAAACGCTAGATCGATGAACCGAATTAGCTCAAAAGGGGAACAGCTACGCGTGCATATTTCGTGTGAATAATCGAACACAGGCTTCCTCCACGCAGATCTCGAGTCTTCACTACAGTCCCCAACACGATCTCCAGTAAACGTGGCAAGAAAATAAAACGACATCTCACAGTCACCAAGAACCCTAAACTTTCGCATCAGATCTGACCTCGAACCCCGCACAGCCATACCCTCCAACCCTAGATCTAACACGATTCCAAACAAAAACAACAGCTGCAGATCCGTACCGAGCAATCTCAAATCGAAGTGCACTGCGGGAAAGATCAAGAACGAACACTCCACCACCTCACCCCCTCGGATTCACGCAACCACCAACCAACCAACCAACCAACCACCAACTCCCCCAAATCCCAGCAACCGTAAAGGTAGCAAAAAAATAAAAAGCGAGACAAGCAAAAAAAAAAAAAGAAAGAAAAAGGGGGGAGAGAAGAGATCACCTTTCCTCCCTCCTTCCCCCTCGCGCTTTCCCTCTGCTCTCCTCACGAGCTCGCTCTTCCCAACCCGCGCGGGATTTGTTCGCTGCGGCTGTGGGAGTCCGGGGAGATCGGGGGGAAGAGCGGGTAAAAGAGGCGAGGAGCGGAGGAGCGGAGGGAGTGGAGACCGGAGAGAGAGAGAGGGTGGGAGAAAAAAAAATTAGAAAGCGACGGGTGCGGCTCCTCGGGAAGCTCGCCTGGCCTCTCCTTGGCGCGGCCCCGGCCAATGGCGAGCCGACGCGTGGCGAAGCGCGGTCAAACCGGGGAGTCCGCGCGAGGAGAAGAGGGGGCTGCGTGGGATGGGCGCAGTGGACCGATGGGGAGGGAGGGGGCACGTGGCGAGGCGCCATTGGACCAGCCGGGCTCTGGCTGGCTGCCCCGGCGGCTTTGACCTGGAGGGGTGGGGGTGGCTGCGGCCTACGGACCGGGGAGGGAACCATGCGCCGATCGCGTCACGTGGTATGCGCGGCTAAACAAGTGCACCGACCTGTACCAGCAAATAGTAGTATAAAAATCACTGTTTTTTTAAAAAAACACATTATAAACGCAAACCCTATAAACACACACATCACGACGAGCATATTGACGGATATCTCGCCTATCACTAAAAGGATAATTAGACATGAATACAGGTATTAGCGTCAACTGTCGTCAAGAGTAGAACTTTAACCCAGATAGACCGGTACCACTACAAGGATTTAACCAGTTAAGCTACGCTAACTTTGTCATGTTAGATTTTGGTTAAGGGAAACTCGTAGAAGTGAACCTTTGTAACAAGAGAAAATAAAATTGTTTTTAAAGAGCTCTTAAAGGGTTCGGATTCTACCTTTGAAAAAGGTAGGATTCCTCGGTTTCATTTGGAATTTCTATAGAATAGAACATTTCATATGAAAATTGTCTTTTATTTCTATGTCCGAATTCAATGGGCGTACGACATTTTATTCATGCGTATTTATGTTTTTTTTATTTTACAATCTTACATTTCAAAGGAGCGTGGAACTTTGGAAGGTCTGAAGAAAATAAGTCATCAAAATGTTGTACTCATCTGTAACAAACTTGTTTTGAAGGTTTCGTCGCAGGAATCTGATCGTACTCAATTCATGTGTAATTAATCAGAGGCACGGATATTTGTGAAAAGAGATTTCTGTTTGAGTTTGCCAGGAAATCGGCAAGCGAAAGGCAACTGTAGCTGAAGTAACCTATGGAGAGTACCATACAGTGGAGTATCGAGAAATTCTAGTTTCGGCTGCTAGTTTTTTTCTTAATTAATCACAGCGTGTTTGACAAGGCATGATTTTGTGCTTCTCTTTTTCTTTTTATTTTCATGGTAGTACTGTAGTGCTATAATTCTAGTAGTACGTACATGCATTAGTAGGTCTGACTTGTAATCCATTCGTATCCGTTTATAAGAAGATACAAAATGTTTTTAGGCTATTAAACAATTTTACTATATATTTATTGATTGTCATATGCACAACTCTCGGCCTAATCCGAAAGAGCAACTCTAGGTTTCAAGCCCACCAGGAGGCAGAGACGAGAGGGTGTCGATGGCCCAAAAGGCGTCATCATATGCAGTCGGAATAAGTTCATCTAAGGTTTCTTGACTTGTCAATGAATCCGATTTTCGTCCTTCAACTGAAAAACCAGATACAACGGGTTTCTCAACTGTCAAAACCAGTGCAGATGAGATCCCTCAGCGGTTTTGGCCTACGTGGCTAATTTGACTTGATCTTCATCTGATGTGGCATTGACGTGGCGCTTACAGGGCAATTCAATAATAATAATAATAATAATAATAATAATAATAAATTTTATGGGACCCACCTGTCAGTTTCACACATAAATTAATAAAAAAATGGTAGACCCACATGTCATCTTAAAAATGGTGGGGCACACGTGGGCCCCACAAGTCCCTCTCGGCTCTCCCTCGTCCTTGCGGCGGAGCGGAGGGGCGGCGGAGGTGGCCAGAGAAGGAGGTAGCCGGCGAGCGCGGCAGCTGCACTCCGTCGGTTGCTCCGCCCGCCCCGCCACTCCGCCCGCGATGCCCAGCAGAAAAGTGGATGAGGCAGCGGCGACGTCGTCGAAGGAGCTGCGCCTCTCCAAGGAGCAGTCAGCGTTTCTCGAGGAGAGCTTCAAGGAGCACAGCACGCTCAATCCCGTAAGAATGCATGGAACATTTAAAGCTGCTCATCTTCTTTGAATATGCTCGAGCACGCAACTGTTTGTTCCAAGCTCGTACTTGGCCATTAACGCTGATGCTTCTCACCGGCGGCGAGCAGAAGCAGAAGGTGGCGCTGGCGAAGCAGCTCAACCTCCGGCCGCGGCAAGTGGAGGTCTGGTTCCAGAATCGCCGAGCCAGGTGCATGCAAAGAGATTTTCTCCTCGATTCCTCGTTGGCTTAAAGCGCCGCCTTCCTCCTCGCCCGGCCGCCGCACGCCGCCCCTCCTCGCCCGCTACCTTTACCTGCATGATTCCTTTCAAACATTGTTGTTTATCCTTATATTGCATCTTGCTAGTGGGAATTGATCCTGACAGTTTAGCTTTGACCATCAAATCAATTGTTGTTTCAGCAAATCGAGCTTGGAGTGCAGCGACTGCGCCGAAGTCGCCGTCTGACACCGGTCCTGCGCCGCGCGGGCCCTTGGGGTCGCGGCGGTAGTCGGCGTAGTCGTCGACGAGGCGGTCGAGCACGTGGTGTACGCCTCGCCGAGCTTCTTGGCGAAGGCGAGGATCGATGCGTCCTTGGCTCGCGTCTCGCGGGCGAGGCGGGCGCGCTCGTCCTGCAGGTCGAGGGTCTCCTGCAGCTCGGCGACGGCCTCGAAAAGCTGCGTCCGGAGCGTGTTGAGCAGCGACAACGCCTTCTTGGTGTAGGAGATCGAGGCCGGGAGCGGCGGCGGAGAGGAGAGTGGAGATGGGGAGAGAGAGAGAGGAGGAAGAAGAGGAGGGGTGAGAATGATATGTGGGGCTCACGTGAGTTCCACCTTTTTCTAATTAATTTGCGTATGAAACTGATATGCGGGTTCTATGTGGTTTATTTTTTTTCTTAGATCGAATTGCCACGTAAGCGTCATGTCAATGACACGTTAGATGAAGACCGAGTCAAATTAGCCACGTAGGCGCCGTCCAAACCACCAAGGGATCTCATGTGCACTGGTTTTGAAGGACGTGTTGTATCAGGTTTTCTGGTTAGAGGACGAAATCGGATTCGTTGACAAGTTATGGAACCTTAAGTGAACTTATTCCTATGCAGTCCCATTGTCGAGACTCAGGCAACACAAAACGGAGTAACCTATTGCCACATGACTAATTAAGTATTAGCTTGAAAAGCTTTAAAATAGATTAATATGTATTTTTAAAGTAACTTTAAAAAATGTAAAAAATCATACCGTTTAATAGTTTGAGAAACGTACGCATGAAAAATAAGTGAGGTGAAGTTGGAAAAATGGACTTTAAGAAAACAGCCTTGTCGAAACATGAATTCGGCAATAATAAAAGGGGTAGCGCACGAGACCTAAAAGTGGATGGATACGGAGACAAAGGATTTAGACAGGTTCAGGCCCTCTCAATAAGAGGTAATACCCTACTACTGTTTGGTGATTTGAATCTGCCGGATGTGTATTGATCTGACGATCATATGTGCTCATACCAGGGCCTCCTGCCCACCTTATATAGGATGGGGGGCAGGATTACAACATAAAAAGCTTAACCAATACGGTATCGGTTTCCTAAATCTACTTTATAATCTTATCAAACCAGGACTTTAGGCCGTTCCATAATATACAGGGAAACGTAATACCCAAGTCATGATTTGTTACATATTTCATAGATATAAGTTATCCCCTATATCAGTCGGATAACCACGCCGTGTGGGTATGGGGTACCCATAATCTCCACAGTAGCCTCTGAGACCTTCATAGTCGAAAAGATAATCTTCTCTCGAACCAGATTACTCCAAAGCCGAGTGCTTCAATCATCTTTGCCATGATCTCCCGACTACTTTTACCAAATCTGAAGACTGTGGAGGGCTGAAAAATAACTAAATGTAAACTTAGGTGCATCGACTAGATGCACCTAATAGGTGTAGCTCCCGACTATGGGGTTAATTGAATAAACCAAGCATATAGTCAGGGAATAAATAATCCAACCAACTGAGTGGTTTTTGATAATTATAGTCAATCAAGTGACTTGATACCAATATATAGCATATGCGGTGTGAATCCCCGAATAATATGATCCAGGTGATATACCGACTGCTTTGCAGAATATGATGCGTGCAACCTAAAGTTGACAACATCTTTGAAAATTCACATAGCAAAACAGCTATAAAGAAGAGCTTGATGTTGTGAATAAAGAAATTTCCAAAGTATTGGGCATACACCATGCGCGCACTGCTTTAACAGATGTGCTTAAGTCCCTAAAAGACACATGATTTCACCACACCTGGAAATATATGGCATATGTGGTGTAACATCCGAGTAAATAAACTCATAAGGATTTACCAACCGTCTGGAAAATGACCAAAATATATAATCAGCCTAAGCCATAATATTGGTCAACAAAAATGCCCAGTTACGTGGCAAAAAAAGCAATGATATTGTATCCAATCAATTGCTTGATAAACCCAAACAGCGTCATGACTATATAAAAAAGTCAGCGGGGCAGCTATATAAAGCTTTACTGTTTAACACCTTTTAAGATGCATTGTACCAACTCCTAAAAAGTTGAGTAACTGCGGTATAAAAGGATTTTAAGGTATTGGGCACTTGATCACGCGCACTTTGGCCTAAGCAAAAAGTGCCTAAGTCCCTAAAAGAACGTGACAGGCCACACCTGAAAATATGGGCTGCAGACATATTAGGCCTAGGCCAAAAAATATGCCTTCGACACCCTTTAAAGGATGACGCGTGTAACATGCTCCCGAGTAGTAAATCTTCCGGGTGATATAGACTAAGTGTAGCTCATATGAATGGCTTCTGATCTGAGTGATTATCCCTTATGGGATACTCCAAAATAGATATAACAATTGAATCCCGACTGGCGCAAGTATTCGGTTGATAACCCTTACGGGGAATAATAAATAGTCCAGTCTTTGAGCATAGAAAATAGACCCATGATCATTAATTCATGTTGCATGTATCCGGAACAAGTCCAAATTGAAGGTATGATACTTGTGTTTGAGCTAGTAAGCCCCTGACCATATAGCTTGTCCTTCTGTCGTAGTCACAATTGTTCATTGATGGTAGCTGACGTAGTTGGCATAGAGACAAGACGACCAATGTAGAGATAATATAGCCCACCATAGGTGGCAAAAATATTGGTGGTAGTGAAGATAGTGATACCAATCAAAAGTGATGAAGTTGCACAGCCGTGGAGGCGAAAAAACCAGTCGGCAGCAGTCAGGTCAGCCATCAATGAAGATGAAGGCGCCAGCGATAAAGTTGTGTAGCCATGGCAGCGAAATAATCAGTCGGTGACAGACGAGGTAGCTAGTGAAGAAGATGAAAACGCCCATTAGCGGTGACATAATAAGCCAGCCGTGAAGGCGAGAATATAAGTCGGTGGCGATGAAAACAAGCCAACGATGAAGACGTAGACGCGCATCAACGATGATGGCGAAATCCTCTAATCATGAAAATGCAGGAAATAGTCGACGATGACAAACGCAACCGACAGTAATGATGATAAGCAGCAATCATAGATGATCAACTATGATGACGAAGTTGCCCATCAAACAGCAGTAGAGTAGGCTATGTTGAAGAGGCTTGACAGGAGGTTGATGAAGATGATGATGTCAGTGATCCAGTCAATAACAGTATAGCAACCGATGATAATGACGAAGACGCTCATCAGCGTTTGCATAATAGGTCAACTGTGAAGGCGAAATAACAAGTCGGCAATGATGGAAGCAACCGGAGGCGAAGACGTAGTCATCCATCAGCAATGGCAGAGATGTCAGGGCCGATGAAGTAGAGGTGCCGATGATGATGTCAATGATAATAATCTATCAAACTGTTGAGAAGATATCGAAGCTCGAGTAATTTCCTTGATGCGAGCGTGTGCATAATGAAGTCTAATGCAACGCCCCTTGATTTATAAAGATGTCAGTAGAACTTGGTGTTATAGCTGTTGCAGATGCTCCACTTGGAAGAATGTAGAGGCTATTGTCCAATTCGTTGAAACTGAGCGTTGATAACTCTAAACTCTAGACATGTAGATTAAATCTCAAACTTGATAGTTGAAAATTTTGGAGTAAATTGTGGCAGCGTCCAGAAATCAAAACTGCCAATGTAATAATTGGAGTCGCTAAAGTAAAATGTCGACTCTGAAGCGAAGACGAAGATAACGACTCCTGGAGTTGACTCATTGGCTGATTAATTGATTGCTTCAGCTAGTATTTGTGTAGCCCCCGACTCTTTGGTTAGTTGGAAAACAACTGAACATAGAGTCTAGAACTGTAGCTTCTTGTCGTCGAGTAGCCATCACTTTGAGTGAAGATATGTATTGAGGATGTCCGAGTAGAATTCTTCAAAATTAGAGAACCACTTGTAGTAGTAGATTAGCACGACGCCAAATTTCGTGATGCATGCCGAGATGTCGAGGTTCATGTAAACGTCGTGGTTGGTGAAGTAGCACAACTTGCGAAGTAGCGGCAATAGAATTTGTCGGTGCCGAAGATAATGAAGTCGCTCCACCATAGTGACAAAGTTGCATAGCCGTGATGAAGTGAACACGAGTCGGCGGGAACAGAAGCAAACCGGTAGCGAAGACGCATAGTTGTGAAGATAAAAACACCAGTCGGCGGCGACATAACCAGTCGGCGACAGAAGAAGTAGTATGATGATGAAAACGAAGATGTCCTTAGGCAAAATAGGCCAGCCGTGAAAGTGAAGACACCATGGGCGGCAGCGAAGGCAAACTAGTGATGACGATGATGTCAGTCAATAATAACGAAGACGCGTAGCCGTGGAGGTGAAGAAACCAGTCGGTACCAGACAAGGCGGCCAGCAATGAAGACGATGACGTCCATTAGTAGTGGTAGTGGTATAAACCAGCCGTAGAGGCGAGGGCACTAGTCGGTAGGAGACGAGACGACCGACGGTGAAGACGATGAAGCCAATCAATACTGGAAGAATCATGCACCCATGTAAGTGAAGAAACCAGTCGGCAGCAGACGTAGACAGCTTGCGTTGAAGACGATGACGCCTATTAGCGGTGACGTAGCATCAGTTGGCGTCATATGAGGCGGCCGGTCGGTGAGGACGTAGACGTCCAACAACGGCGGCATAATAGGCCAGCCGTGCAGGCGGAGACACCAGTCGGCGGCGGCGAAGGCAAGCCGGTCGGTGAGGACGTAGACGCCCAACAACGGTGGCATAATAGGCCAGCCGTGCAGGCGGAGACACCAGTCGGCGGCCGTGAAGGCAAGCCGGTCGGTGAGGACGTAGACTCCCAACAACGGTGGCATAATAGGCCAGCCGTGCAGGCGGAGACACCAGTCGGCGGCGGCGAAGGCAAGCCGGTCGGTGAAGACGTAGACGCCCAACAACGGTGGCATAATAGGCCAGCCGTGCAGGCGGAGACACCAGTCGGCGGCGGCGAAGGCAAGCCGGTCGGTGAAGACAACGACGCCCAACAACGGCGGTGTGACCACCCAACCGTATAGGCGAGGACACCAGTCGGCGGCGACGATGGCAAGCCGGTGGTGATGTTCTGACTGATGCATATCTGGATCTGGATCCTGCAGAACAAACATATAGGATGAGTAGTATCTGATGTAAATATAATACTTGAGAAAAATTCAAGTATTTAAAAATGTTTATAAATATGTATTTCTACTCTTGTCAATTTTGATTTCCCCGAGCAGATAACTCCTTACGTTTAAACACTCTGCCCGACTAGTCATAGCCCCCAAGCACCGGGAGTCGGCCTAGGCACTTCCCAAACATGCATATGAGTGACATGAGTTCGTCATTAATGGAACAAAGTTTCACGAATCAGAATTTACTACTCGGCTACTTTTGCAATTGTTAAGAGCAAAAAATAAATTATTTTATCTCTATGCTTTTGATTTCTTCCGAGTAATACTTAGCACCTTGTGTTACTCGGTCCATCCAACGAGCCCCCAGGGCTAGGAATCGGCCCAAAGGCAACTATCCATCGACAAACCAAACGAAAAGCATAGGAAGATAGAACTCCATAACTCAATAGACATTTTTGTACTCAGATTATGTCGCAAGCAATCAAGATAAATATTATGAAAATTGTTGAAAAAAATATGATATAACATCTGTAGCCCCCGACTCACTAGGCAACGGCGAACCGGTTGACATAGTGAGACAGAAGAAAGGGAAAATATCATATAAAAAAGAAAATTAGTGATGACTTAGCTTTGTAATATTCCCCTTGATGACGACAGAGATGGCCAATGTGAGAACAAGCCCGTCCATCAATAGTAACGAAAAAACCAGCCGTGGAAGCAGCCGAGGCAGCCGGCGGTGAATATAAAAATGCCCATCAACGGCGGCGGAGTCCACCAACCGTATAGGCAGAAACACCAGTCGGCGGCGACGAAGGCGAGCCGGTGATGGAGACGTAGATGCCCATCAACGGTGGTGTAGCCAACAAACCGTGTAGGCGCAAAACACCAATCGGCGGCGATGAAGACGAGCCGGCGGCGAAGACGTAGATGCCCAGCAATAGTGGTGTGACCATTCAACCGTGGAGGCGAAGACACTAGTCGGCGGCGGCGAAAGCAACCGCGGCCATCGGTGAAGGCTGATCCCGGCGAGGTGTCCTAGCTGACTGCCAACATGAATAGTCAGCCGTGCCGAATATATAGATGAACATACTGTACACGTCTTGATGTATTGCATTGTTCCTCAAAAAATTGCATGGCGTCGGGTTTGGCCCAATTGATCTGGACAGAAGAGATGAAACTAGCCAAGAGGGCAAAAACTCAGCTTGTGTGTGCGCGTCTTCGAGGCCGTGGTAGGTGCAGATCATCGTGGCAAACAAAAACTGCAAAGGTCCGGTGGCCGTGACCAGTGCTCGGAGAGTTATGCATGTGGAGAGTTATGCATGTGTGATTGTTGATTAAGGCGACTGGCGGCGACGTCCGCGGTGCTGATGCAGTGGAGGCCCCCTGGTCGACTGAATGCATGTATGCATCTTAGATAAATAAATCACTTGACTAATCAAACTCCTTCCTAGTTGCTTGATGTGTTACGTGCAATTGCTGATGACGTGGCAGCTCCTGGTTGGTTGACCAAATTGCCGTGCACGCTTGTTTGCACATGTATCAGATTCAGATGGAAACATACACTTGCAAGATTGGTCGTGGAGACTCATGATAGCCAATGTCTTCGAGTATTGCTGATCTGGGAAATAACTCGGCGACGAGACTGCTCTTATCGGTTGGCTCCAAGTGCAGGCTGACTTCGATTTGGATTGGTAATTGAGTATCGCCAGGAATTTGACATCATCTAAAAAAACGCTGGCAGTTGAGAATTGATCCGTTGCTTGGTATCGCCGAGCAGATTGAACCAGATGATGAACACAACATGTCAACTTTCTTCAATAAAACCAGTAAACATGGTGGTGATCAAACGAGATGAAGGAGGTCTTGAGCCGACTGATTTGCATCTGAATTGAAGAAGCGGAAAATTCCAAACTGGTGGACGAAGAAATCGAAACTCCTGAAGTGAGAGGCTTGGGGTGAATATGAATCCGGCGACGTCGGAGATTGGTTCCATCGCACCTTTTGATAGGAAACTCGACGCACCCCTACCTAGCGCGCCAACTATCGAAACATGAATTTGGCAATAATAAAAGGGGTAGCGCATGAGACCTAAAAATGGATGGATGCGGAGACAAAGGATTTAGACAGGTTCAGGCCCTCTCAATAAGAGGTAATACCCTACTCCTGTTTGGGGATTTGAATCTGCCGGGTGTGTATTGATCTGACGATCATATGTGCTCATGCCCCCTAGAGGGCCTCCTGCCCACCTTATATAGGATGGGGGGCAGGATTACAAGATAGAAATCTTAACCAATGCGGTATCGGTTTCCTAAATCTACTTTACAATCTTATCAAACCAGGACTTTAGGCCGTTCCATAATATACAGGGAAACGTAATACCCAAGTCATCATCCGTTACATATTTCATAGATATAAGTTATCCCCTATATCAGTCGGATAACCACGCTGTGTGGGTATGGGATACCCATAATCTCCACAAGCCTCATTGCTTTTCTGAGTCGTGAGTTGTGGTTGCTTTGAAAGTCGAAACAAAAAACCACACGCCAAAAGAGCTAGTATATGATGTTTTTATATGTTAATTGTCTTTGTCAGAGTACATGATGTTTTTATATTCGAAAATATTTTAAGAAAGGAAAATTCATGTCTGAAAATACATACTTTGGAATATGAAAACGACATATATTTTGAAAAAAAATATGCTAAAATGACGGGAGTACATGCTCGATAGAATATATACACATAAGCAATGTACTCTATTCTTCTCATTAAAATAAACGTAATACGAGATGTAATGTGACACATTTTAATAATAGAAATCTACACAAAAGATTTGTGTTATACTAACTCCGTTTCCGTTTTTTAACAGATGACGCCGTTGACTTTTTATCACATATTTGACCATTCGTCTCATTCAAAAATTTTATGCAAATGTATAAGATATCAATCACACTTAAAGTGCTATGAGTGATAAAACAACTCATAACAAAATAAATTATAATTACGTAAATTTTTTGAATAAGACGAATGGTCAAATATATGAGAAAAAGTCAACGACGTTATCTATTAACAAACAGAGGGAGTATTAGACAGAGGGTACTTACTATCCAAAAACCGTGGTGAGTTCCCCTCATCTTGTCGAATGTCTGGGTGAGTTGGACACACTGGACGATAGTCTTAAACTCCCAATGCTCCAACTAAATTATTCAGATTCTGACCAGTATCCGCAATTAATGTGTTTTTAATAGTCTAATACTTTCTCCGTTTCAGGCTATAAGATATTTTGATTTTAGTTAAAATCAAATTGCTTCAAGTTTAATCAAGTCTATAGAAAAGTACTAATATTTTCGTCCCAAGATAAATTTACTATAAAAATGTATTTAATTATTAATTTAATAAAACTAATTTGGTAATGTAAATATTACTATGTTTGTCTATAAACTTAGTCAAACTTAAAAAAAAGTATGAAACTTAAATAAGTTTGACTCTAACCAAAGTCAAAACATGCTATAACCTGAAACGGAGGGAGTAGTATTATATGACTTGGATGTTTCTAGGCAATGTTAATAATGAGTGCGATGAAATTGTTTGTGCATATTTTCTTCATTATATAAAAACCACTTCTAACATGTCAAAAAAGAACCTTCAAACCTAGTACTTATAAGGAAAATTCAGGTGGGGAATCATTTCTCCCGATGTGTCAGGGTTATGGATATCACATACCTAATAGTAGTTGACTAAATCTCGGCAGGACCCACCACATACCATGTTTTATACGGGAACAACCTTCGGGTATAGAAGGAGTTCCAGATAAGGAAAGACAACCAGAGTTCTATATGGAAACGACAAGGACTACTCGGATTGTATCCATATTGGTTTCCCTAGTTTTACTTGGACAAGGGGACACCTATGGATATGAATACAAGGCCCCCTATGAGGAGAGGGGACATGGAACAATAGATCAAGACAGAAGATCAACATACAAGCCAACATACGCTAAGACAAGACGTCGGATATCGACTTCAAAGATGGGCATGGCTAGTCCCCGACGGTGCCTACGCATACCGTCAGGAGAGATATAGCGTTGTCTCTGATCTCGCCGGATGCGGATTTGAGGAGGAAGGCTACCCTGCTGTTGACTACGAGTCAGACCTTCAGACCGCCATGTCGACAACAGTTAGATAGGCTACCCCGATTATGATGAATAAGAGCAACGACCGGCTTCGGCCAACAGGTTGTAGGGTTATTACCTGATAATTCAGGGGCCCGAACCTATATAAAAATCCCCGTCTCTGTCTCTTTTATCTAAGTCTCGCATATATCCTAGTACCAACGATCCCCGTACCATGCAAATACCAGAATCGCGACATCAAACGTCGACACGATGAACTTTCTAAAAAAACATGTCAAACAAGAAATTGGTTTTCTCTAAAACGAAGGAAGTACAAGTGAGCGCAACACTGATACACCATGTGGAGCGGCGTGCAAGTGCCCGGGAAAGGAAGGGAAGGCGCGTGCGAGCAAGCTAGTTAGAGCAGGTACAATCTCAGGCTATAAGCCAGCTGCAAATATATTTTAATAAGATAAATAAGGAGAGAGAGAAGCAGCGGGTTACAGATTTGCCAGCTGCAAATATGTTTTAATAAGATAAATGAGGAGAGAGAGAAGCAGCGAGTTACATATTTGTAGCCAGCTGTAGCACGAACTTCAAGACAATGTGTGAGTATGACAAGCGGGACTAGGTATTAATAGTGTAGTATGTAACTATTATATGAATGAGCTATTAGATTGGCTATAGATGAATTGGAGCTATTACTTGGCTATACTATTAAACTTGCTTTTAGCGTTCAACTAAACAGCGTCGAATAGCACGTACTCCATACTCGTAAAGAAAGTCGTTTAGGACAATGTTAAAGTCAAATCTTGAAAATATAAATCATGAACACCTCTCAAGTTATTAAGTTTAAAAATATAAAAGTTATATGAATAGATTTGTCTTGAAAAATACTTTTATAAAAATATACATATATCACTTTTCATAAATATTTTTCTAAAATAAGAAGACCGTATCACTGTACAAAACGACTTTATATACATAGTAAAGGAAGTAACCGGGAGGCAAATGTGGTTGATGACGGTTTGACACTTTCGGCTGCCGTGTTGCGTGGTTCGAATTTCGATGCCTCGACGGCACGGCGCTGGGGCGTGGCAACGCGTGGATGTACCATGTACGTACATACTCCCTCCATCTAAAATTTACATATTTCTTTTATTAAAAAATATCTTGCTCGCATATAATAAAAAAAATTGTGCATAAATGTGAACAACAAGTAATAAAATAAATAACTGCTCAAGTTTTAATCAACAATTTAATAGCACTATTAAACGAAATGGAAAGATGTTTTTTTAGAACACATTTTCTTATCTAAGTCTAGAATACACAAAAACCACATAAATGACCATCTCATTTTATAGAAACAGAAAAAAAATGAAATATGCTTAAGGTTTTCTTTATGAAGGAAACACTACAATTCTCTCCCGACGAATATTCCGATTTGGAGTTCCGTTCTTCTCCTGATTTTGTTTCATGCTCCTATTTTGCTTGCTTCAAACTGGGTATAAGGGTGCGCTCTTTTCAGCTTATATGATTATTCTCCTTGTTTTCTGTTAACACGTTTTTCAAACTGCTAAATAGTATATTTCGTGCGAAAACTTTCTATAAAAAAGTTGTTAAAAAATTACAACAAATTTATTTAAAAAAATTTATATATTAATACTCAATTAATCATATGCTAATCGCATTTCTCGTTTTGCGTGCAGCTAAACTGTTCACCGCCACTGCTGAACGATTGCACCCTAGCGCCCCGATGTGAATCACCACTAGACAAAAAGCATATGCGGTCTGAATTTTGCTTCGTGGCTAAACCAAACTTAAAAAATAGAACAAATAACCTGATCGTTGATATTTAAATTCGTACCGCTTAATAACAGTTGCCCAGAATTTTTCGCAATAATGCGCAGCATGTGCAGCTGTACACTACCAGCTCATCGACAGTTTAGACGGTTGTGCTTTCGCGGTGTCACTGGGCCTCGCGCGTGAGCATTCCAGCGTGCAAGTTGCGGTTGTGTCGGGAAAATCATACGACGGCGCCTGCCCGAAGATGCGAAATGTTCAAGAGTTTTTAAACATTCCGAAACCGATAGGTAGCAAAAATAAATCCAGGTCGTTGCGAAGCTCTCGAGCATTAAAAAATGCCTGAATCTTCACCTGTTATATCATGTTGTTTTTCATTATTTCGGGTCGTTTTCTTGACTCGTAATCATTTTTGTACACGACAATGATATATCCAGACTGTTTTAGTGGTGCTTCACAGCGAGGCGCAGGAGGAGCCGGACCCGTTCTGAAATTCTGGCACGGTTCCATAAAACTACATTTTTAGTGTAACACATAATGATTAGTAGTACTGTCTACTGCTTGTTTAGCATTGCTTTCATGCTGGAACGAGTACTCTTGTTTGTTTGTTTTTTCCTTAATATTTTTGGGGGAACGAGTACTTATTCACAGAAATAGGAGGAGTTTAGATTCAGGGATGTAAAGTTTTAGCATGTCACATCAGGTATTATATAGGGTGTCATATGGGGTATTCAGACACTAATAAAAAACTAATTACAGAATCCGTCAGTAAACCGCGAGACGAATTTATTAAACCTAATTAATTCATTATTAGCAAATGTTTACTGTAGCACAATATTATTAAATCATGGAGCAATTAGACTTAAAAGATTCGTCTCACAAATTAGTTATAATCTGTGCAATTAGTTATTATTTTAGTCTATATTTAATATCTCATATAGATGTTCAAATGTTTGACGTGACAGAGTGAAAAAATTTCGAATGGGATCTAAGCGGGGCCATAAACATATAAAGGTTTTTGCGCAATCAGAGAGGTATATTCGCTTTGATGCTCCTAGATTACTTTGGGTACAGGTCATGGCGCGGCTCACACGGTTACACTAGTCAAGGTCACTTTAGGAAGAAGCTCCCAGATGCATCTCCGATTCTCCGTGCTTGATTCAACGGTCAATTCCGGCTCAATGCAAACATCTTCGGAAGCTTCCCTTAGTTTTTTTCTTTACTCGTAGAAAAATATGAGTAGCAGTAGTAACAAATTAAGGTCATATACTCTCCTACATTTAACATTAGTGTTTCGGTTTTAACCATTAATACATTTAAAATGATTAACTAAAATTCTTGAAAGTTTTATTTATGCTATAATTTATATTGTTAATGCATATCCCCTCTTTTTTGCATAACGTTCAAACAGTCATGGAAAATTGCAAAAAGAAACAAAATAGATTAATATATAATATGCCACTTTATACACATGCAAGGTAAAAATAGTAAAAAAAACAAATATGATCATGAACTAGCAAACTTGTCCGTGCGTTGCAATGGGAGAAAAAAACGTAGTGATAACATACGTTTTTCATTCATAACCATTCATAATCATGTCGATGACAATCAGAAAATCAGAAAATTGGAACATATTAAATGTAATAGCCCAACATCGATGATGGCAACAACCTAAAATAATTGAATTATTCATATAACAACATGCATATAATCTAAAATATTCTTTTAATCTCATTCTTGCAACCAATCAAATCCTACACTGCCTCGTATGGTCTAGTCTACACAAAATAGAGTCACTGTGTACTCTTCTCTAAATAACAATTAAAATATGTTTATTTTCTAAGATTAATTCCATATAATATGTTATCAAGAATAATAGCTATACACCTATACTTTACAAAAATAGTATGATAATTGCCTATAAAAATGTGCATGGTCTCCACTACAGGAGATGACAAACAAAAGTCGTGTAGGAGATGGAAAAAAGTGGATGGAGCCTATCCGACCAAATGTCCATCAATTTAGCGTTTTTTTCTAACAGTTTTTTTTCCTCGTATGCTTTTTTTTTTTTGCTTTTCTAGAGACGATGGAAATATTTTTTTCTCGCGTGCTTTTTTTTCGGACTATGGAACTTTTTTTTCTAGCATGTTTTCTTTTGCGCTTTTTTCTGTCATTTTTTTCCTCACGCGTTTTTTAAACCATTTTTATTTTCTCGCGTATTTTTTTTTCTTTTTTAATATACGGTAGAAACTTCTCTTTTTAAATAAGTAGATTAGATTAGATTAGATTAGATTAGAGATAAAGAAGATATATAAATGGACTACTAAAACGACGAATAGAAATTAGACTTTTTTCCGCCGCGCTTTTTTCCGCCCTTTTTATTTTTTTTCTCGTGCATTTTTTTTACGAACGGTTTTTTTTAGTGTCGGACCTTTCTAGATATAATAGGATTCGATTTTTTTACCGCGTCACATATAATTTATTTTTTTTGTAATCAGACTTTCTTTTATTTTTTTGCCCTTTTTTTTACCGCGTCAACGGAGTCGAATTCGTTTCGATTTTTCTTCCCCCTTTTTGCCTTTTTTTGGGATCGACAGATTTGTTTTTTTTTCGCCCCGTTTTTTATCGGACTTTTCTTTTTTGCCCAGTTTTTTTCGCCCGGTCGATTTTTTTACCGCGTCACGTATAATTTCTTTTTCTTTGGAATCGGACAATTTTTTTCGCCCTTTTTTACCGCGTCGACAGAGTCGGATTCGTTTCGATTTTTCTTCCCTTTTTTTATCGGATAGATTTGTTTTTTTCGCCCCTTTTCTTTATCAGACCTTTTTTTTATTTTTTTCGTCCGGTTTTTTCGCTCGGATTTTTTTTGCCCGGTCGATTTTTTTTACCATGTCACATATAATTTCTTTTTCTTTAGAATCGGACAATTTTTTATTTTTTTTGCCCTTTTTTTACTGACTCGTTTCGTTTTTTTCCGCTTTATTTTGTCCCAAATTTTTTTTGGATCGGACTTTTTTTTCTCCTTTTTTTCGCTCCGGTTTTTTTGGATCGGACTATTTTTTAGCCAGGTTTTTTTCACCCGGTTCCTATTTTTTGGGTCGGACAGAATTTTTTTTTGTCGCCCTTTTTTTTGTTCCGTTTTTTTTTTGCATCGGACATTTTTTTCTCCCTTTTTTTCACTCCGTTTTTTGATCGGACTTTTTTCCGTCCCTTTTTTTTACGGACAACGGAAGAATCTCTTATTTTTTAAGTAGTAGAGATAGCGATATGTGTACTGTATACATATAAATTTGTTCTTTTTATTACAACTCAAATATTGTAAATCTAAACTTATATGTTTATGAAATGATATATTTAATATTTATTTATCATGTTAATTTTAAATTTTTAAAATTGTTTGAATAATGCGAAAAAAGAACGGTGGATATCACATTAAGAAATATTTTTTTCACAATCTAAAGTATATAGTATAAAACTTCTACATAGAAGATGAGTGATCAAATGTTAAAAACTGGATAGTAACGAGTGACAAGTATATGAAAGGCAATGCTTCCCTTTTGTAAGAACATGCACTTTATATTTTTGTGTAAAATTTGCCGACCCCGTGACTTTTTTGTGTTCAACTCTTCCCATTTCGCTGGCTGACTCCACCTCGTGCACTCGTGCTCGTGGCACGTACTCCTATATCCCAGCACGAATCTTGACGCTGATGCCTATATAAAGGAAGCGTCCGATCTGCCGACCAGCTCGCCCCCTGTTGTTCCATTCCTCCTCGTCTCCCACACGGGCAAAGAGATTCTCCATTTCTCCCGGCCTCCTCCTCCTCCTCCTCTTCTCCTCCTATACATAGGCGTCGCCGCGTACGCCATTGCCAGCCTCGTCCAATCCCACCACCTGCGCCACGCGCGCGCGCGTCCTTCGGGCACCCTCGCACCGCACCGTCCGTTGGCGCGCGGTTGGTGGGGCGGTGGTGGTGGTGGTGCCTTGGCTAGTTTGGCCGGCTCGCGCGGGGAGGGAGGGAAGGAGGGAAGGAGAGGAGGAAGAGGATGCTCGGGTTCAGGTCGCAGACGCCGTGGTCGGGGGCGGGGGCGGAGCCGATTTGCGGCGACGCGGCGGCGGCCGTGGTGGCGGCGCGGAAGGGGATGGAGACGCCGCTGACGGCGGTGGCGGAGGCGTTCGAGGAGCTGGCCCGGAGGATGGAGGCCGACGGCGGGGAGCTCCGCCTCGGGCCCTTCGGCGACACGTGCGCGCTCGTCTCCGTCCTCTTCAGCTGCCTCGGCATGGCCTTCAGGTTCGCCGAGATCGAGTACGTCGCCAAGGTAAACCCTCATCCATCCCCCACACCGCTCTCGATCTCGTTCGTGGTTGTTGTTCTTGGTAATTTTATTGTCTTTTTCATTCTTTTTTTTTGTTTCTTGGATCTCTTCATCACAACGCATCAAGAAATTTCGCTTTTGACTCTGGTTAAATTTCGATTTATTCCTGTTCGATCCCCTGTTCCCCATTAGATCTTGCAGCGTTCACCGCCCACCCCTGAATTGGAATATTCCTTTTCCGTTATTTTCTTGCGCTTGAAAGCAAACCAAGAAAGAAAAAAAAACCGAAACTTCTCAACGATGCTACATGAAAACGCGTTTGCGACTTTGCGTCTTTCTTTTTTTTCCTGATTGGCCACGAAGAATTCTTGTGGCGGCAAGAAATGTACTAACGGCGATTTCCTGTGTGAATGACCAATCCTGCTACTGCTGCTGCTGCTGCAGGTGAACGACCTCATCGGGGCGGCGAAGTCGTACGGCACGCTGAATGACATCTTGGACAAGGACGTCGAGAACGACTGCGTCAAGAAGCAGGGCAGCCACTCCCGCAACCTGCGCAGGGTCCGCCTCGGCCTCGGCCTCATCAAGGTTCTCTTCGAGCAGTTCCTCTCCACCCAGTACGTCGTCTCCCTCTCTCTCTCTCTCTCTCACCCAAGCACACCATTTTTTTTTCGATTAGAAATGGAATCTGAAGCATATCAGGCGATTCCAGGACAGTCTGAAACTTGTCTCATACCAATAAATATTCATCAACTTGTTCATTGTGCCTTTTGTCCTCCTCTGAGGCAAGGTAAGCCGGCGACAATTGTTACTAGTACTGTAGTACATTCAGATTCAGCCAATGGTGGCTGCGTTGGTAGAATTATTGGTCAGCTGGCATTCGTAACTCGTATAAGACACAGTTGACAGGTAGTTCTGTTCTGCTCCAATGGACGACAGCTTACGGCCTATCTGGCATTCATTTTTTTTTTCTTTTCTGCAGGGAATGTTCGCTGTATGATGCTGCTACGACAGCTTACGGGCAGGTTTGCGCGCCGTTTCACAGCTGGGCGGTCAGGAAGGCTGTTGGTGCTGGGATGTACACTCTTCCAAGCAGGGAGCAGCTGATCGTGAGGCTCAACGAAACCGGTATGCAAAATGCGACATCCCTGAATGTTGTTTGTCAGGAATTCTCTTTTGGGTGAAGATCTTTCTGCGTTCTTGTGATGTTAAATGGTGCTATGTTTGCTAGCAGATTGCTCCGTGCAGAAGGAGATGAGGAGATACATCGATGCCTCTAGCCCTATCATAGACTACATCGACAACCTTTTCCTCTCGAGGAACATTAGCCTAGACTGGTGAAACTGAACTGGAGTTCATATTTGCAGCTGCTGACAAAGCTGTCGTTGATGCCATTGTTTTGTTCTTTTCATAGCTATTATGTAGCCTTGGGTGTGGTGATCTGGTGGATGCTCACCCTGACTCCCTTCGCAGAGTCATGTGTAATGTATAACTGTATGGTGATCCAGTACGATCATGGATAAACCTGTTTTGCCAGCGATTGGGCACAGAGAAATGGTGGTTGGATGGTGCTATGTGAAAATTATGTGTGTTACGATGATCTCTTTCTAAATTAAGTAGTACTAGAAAAAATACACGTGCGTTGCAACGGGTGAAGTCTAATTTAATCTTATTATTATTATATAGTTTAGTTAAAATAAAATTTACTGTGGGAGTTCGCTTGGATATATATATATTTAGAAAATCATGAGCTGCAGTTAGGAGTCCGATCATCTCAAGTCAGCATGCGAGTTTTTTTAAACAGATTTCTATATGATTCCTTCTGTATTACCAAAAGCGAACGTTTTTAAAAATCGACTCAAATATGGATATGTATTTCCAAAAGCAAACGAACTTAAAAACCAACTCATATACGGATGACATACCAAAATACCGACAAAAACATTTTCAATTTTTATAATAGTAGAGATTTGAGAAACTATTGATGTCAATCTTTTTAAAAAGTTTGACTAAATCTTATCATAAACATTATATACGTATCTATTATCAGAGGTTAAAAAAATATTATGAGGGCATGGAACTAAAATATTATCATGTTTAGGTCTTCATTGGAACAAACGATTTTCATAAAAAATTTGTAGGACTAAAATCCAATAGGAATTTTTCTGAACCCTTCGATTTGAAGGATTAGCTAGAAAGTTTCCATATGAATAACTTTTCCTTGATATTTTGGAGAATTTCAAACATAAGCCCAAACTCAAGGTTTTGATTTCCTTTTGAAAGTCCAATACATCGTCTCTCTTCATCTCTTCTTTCAAGTCTATCTTAATATTATTCTTCCTCTGAAATTCTTACGAATATCCGTTCAACAAATTCCAATGGATTACATATGTTATGACTTCTTATTCCTATATTTTTTTAATTCCTGCATTTTAAAGGATCATAATTTGCAACTGGATAGTAATCATGGTTATAAAAAAAATACGAGTAGTTATATTCAAGGAATGGATTACTATGTAAATATGTACGTTTTGAATTAGGTCTAGTCAAACTTTAAATTTTTTAACCACTAATGAATTTTACAATACCTAGTTTAAAAACATTAAAATGACATGTGTACATTTGTTTTCGAAAAATATATTATTTAGCCAACTTGCAAACTTATTGCATTTAAAAAACCTATTTTGATTAAAAAAAGTCAGGATTGTACAAGTACCTAAATCACCAAGTGTCATAAAATTTCATATCGACCGAAGGAAATGGAGTACTAGACAAAACTATCTTAGGTGGTGTTTGGATCTAGATACTTAACTTTAGTCTCTGTATTTAGACACTAATTTAGAGTATTAAATATAGACTACTTACAAAACTAATTACATAAATGAAAGCTAATTTGCGAGACAAATTTTTTAAGCCTAATTAATTCATAATTAGAGAATATTTACTGTAGCATCACATAGTCTAATCATGAATTAATTAGGCTCAATAGATTTGTCTCGCGAATTAGTCCAAGATTATGGATGGGTTTTATTAATAGTCTACGTTTAATATTTATAATTAGTATCCAAACATCCGATATGATAGGGACTCATCTAAATAGGGTCTTATTTATTTTCGGCAAAAGAGTTTTTATTAGGTTGTGTTCGGCTCCAGAACTAAATCTCTCGCGCACATAAAACAAAATAATTTATTAGTACATAATTAATTAAATATTAACTTATTTTTAAAATAGATTAATATAATTTTTAAAACAACTTATCTACATTTTTTTACATAAAATATATCGTTTGAAAAAAAATGTGTGGTAAAAGTGATGGAGCCGAGGTTTGGAAAGTTGAGAGAAGAAGGACGTCTTTTAGCAGTCCTGCCACAGTGTAGTAGATACCACCCCGTCCTAAATATAAGGGACATTGGGACGGAGCGAGTACCACGCTACTTTAAAAAATAGAAAATGAAAATAGAAAAGCGGGACTAGAAAACAAAGGAGAAAATAGAAAAAAATCTTATCTCATCTCCCTTCTGTCCCTCAGATCCTGAGAAGCGTCGACAGCCAGTAGGAGGAGGAGGAGCTCGCAGCAGCAGCTCCAGCCTCTCCAGCCTCCACGTGACATCGCCGGCGCCGGCTCATGTCTCTCCTCACCTCGCCCACGCCGTTCGGCGCGGCCGTCCGCCGCCGCGCCCCTCCTTCCTCCTCCGCCGCCGCCACCCGGCTCCTCACCCTGGGCAGCCGGGCCTCGCTGCACGTGGCGCACGCGCGCAGAGGCGGCGTCTCGTCCCGCACGCAGCGGCGCCTGGAGGAGCGCGGCAAGAATAAGCGCCGGGGAGGCGGTAGCGTCACGGCGCCCGCGCCGCCCGACATGGACGAGGACGCCGCCGCCGGGGAAGGGGTGGACTGGGAAGGGGAGCCGCTGGGGTTCGAGGTGTCGACGACGCCGATGCCCGAGCTGCCGGACCCGGAGAAACCCGACTTCTGGGAGGGACCCCAGTGGGACGCCCTCGGCTTCTTCGTGCAGTACATGTGGGCGTTCGGCGTCTTCTTCGGCGTGAGCACCTCCTCCTCCTCCTCCTCCTCCATTACTTTGCCGCTTTACCGCAGTTGATGCGTTTTGTGCACTGCTGTTGGGAAACTAGTAACTTGTTATCGGTAATCCATGCTCAAGTGCTCAGAAGTAAATATTTAGGTTTGTGCAGTTAGTGAAACTTAGATTTCAGCTAATTGGTACTTGTACGCCTATATTCTGAAACTTCAAATGTGCAATTGTGCAAAAAGGAAGTGTGCATGCGACAAAACCTTCGATATGGAAGCACAACTTCCGGGGCTGAAGTTACAAGTTTCAAATTTTAGAGTGATTATCTGAGCTTGATGTGCCAACTAAACTATAGATTCAAGTTCATTTACGGTCATTCATATGTAAGATTTGATCTCTAATATATTGACGCACAAAGCCTTTGCGCCTTCTAAAAATATATATAGGATTTGATCGCATTGTTTGTTAGCACTTAGCACACTGATTACTTGCCACAAGTGGTTCCATAGTTCCATTGCAGTGTCTAGTCATCTAGTGGATGGAAAAGAAAGTGTGTGTTGCTCAGTTGCTGAATACATTTATTTCGATAATGGAAATAAATCAGCCGCTGAATACATGAAGTTATTTCTTACATGCTATTTAGCAAGACATCATCTGACATTTCTTAATTGAGTTAAACTGATGGTAGCACCTGGTGCTTTTTCATTGACACGCATCAGTTCAACATTATTCTCAGCATGTCTCCGCCTGATCTGTAGAAACAACTTTGCATGCCATTCCGTCCTCTTACCATCAATCGATCGATTCTATTCATGTTATCTCTCGAGCAACTGATAAAATTACAATTGTATGTTGGTTCTCACTTTGTATCTGTTGGCCTTGCATACTTTTGCAGCTGGTTGCATGTGGGTTCGCTGTGGCAACGTATAACGAAGGGGCGACAGACTTCAGAGAAACTCCTTCCTACAAGGAATCGGTCCAAACACAGGAGTTCCCGGAAGAGTCAGAATCATCAGGCTCTGATGTGTTTGAAGGTAACCCAACCGAGGTGGCACCGGCTCTTGAGTAGGACGTCGGGAAGACATCGGAAATGGAAAATGAAGGTTGGCTATTGGAGCTATAGGGTTCTACAAGAGTCAGCAAGACATGTACGCGATGGTACAAGAACAATATCCACTCAGCTGGAACGGGGTAGTTTTTATGATAATTAGCTGGCGATTTCTGTGTAATAAATTTCCCCTGGATGATCCTATGTTGGAGATCAGAAAACAAGAATATAGATGATAGCGGTGATGAAATTCAGCAATGATTTCTATTCATGCTGGTTGTGCCTGAATATTTTGCATACTTCAACTGAAAGGGACTCAGTCAATTAACGAAGCATGTATACTCTGTAGTCTCTCCAGATTGAAAAAAAATGTCGTTTTTTTATATAAAAAAGAATTATTTTAGACAAGAACACGGTATCCTAAAAATGACTTTGACTATTGGTTTCTACTACTCCCTCTGTCATCTAATATAAGAGATTTTAACATTTTGCTTACACTGTTTGACCACTCGTCTTATTCAAAAAATTTGTGCAAATATAAAAAACGAAAAGTTCTGCTTAAAATTCTTTAGGTAATAAAGTAAGTCACAAATAAAAAAAATAATTTTAAAAATTTTTGTATAAGACGAATAGTCAAACAATGTAAACAAAATGTCAAAATCCCTTATATCAGAGGACGGAGGGAGTACAATATATGTAGAGCTAGTACTTTTGAAGATTAATCTATGGGACTGTCTATATAGGATTTGACAGAATTTTTAGGCTCAAATCATGCAGATTTTATAGCCTTAGGATAAAGATCTAACCGCTGGAAATATTTGACATAAAAAACAAACTGAAAAAATAAAAGAGCAAATTTCATATATGATTTTTTTGGAGGCCCAATTTTTTTTCCTGAGCCCAAACACATGCCCATACGAAGGCCCAAATTTCTTGAGCCCAAACCAGAAACGTACAACAAACTGATTCTAAAGCCCAAATTCAATATCTAATAAATCACATGCCCAAATAAACCTAGAGGAGCAATCACTGGCCCAAAAATATAGCGAGAAAAAAAACAGGAAGCACAATTTAAAGCTCAAATAAGCTAAACAAAAACATGTCAAATATCCAAGAACAAACTTTCAGATCTACTAGAATGCCCATATCCATAAAACTAGCAAACTTCCATATTGAATTACCCATAGACATATACTGAATTAGGTATATGCTAATGCATAGAAGATAAATTTCACTATAGTTACACTGCAATTACACTAAAAGTTACAGTGTAATTCTACTATAGTTATATTGTAATTACAATATAATGTAACTATAGTGTAATTACAATGTAACAATAGTGTAATTACAGTGTAACTATAGTAAAATTACAATGCACTTACATGTCATATCAACTTAACTTATAAATGTAATATTAGTTCTGTAGGATTGTAATTTTATATTTTAAAGGAAATAACAAATACATATTTACTTACACAGTATTTTTATCAAAATTACAGTGCACTTATATATCGTATCAACTGAATTTACGAATGTAATTTTAGTTATATAGCCCTGTAATTTTTTGCACTAATCTTAGCGCATGATCCTACGGCTAAAAAAACGTTAAATACAATAGAAAAAAAAATCAGTCTATAGATACAGCGTGCAAAATCGAAAATTTTGAACAGAGATCGAGTCACGTCGCGCAAAATCGGAAATTTCGCACGGAGATCGAGTCACGTTGACTACCACGATACCACGAGGCATGTCCAAACACGGGCCCTTATCCTCATCCCGTACTGTTCCAGGACGAATCGTAGTGCAATATCCGAAAAAAAAATCAAATATCAAAAATCTGTTCTCTCGTGTCCTCCCCTCTCGATTTCTGTCTCATGGACAGAAAAATCTCTACGTTTCTCTCTCTCAAACAGAGATAATGCAGGCGCGAATTTCAAAATTCAATAGTTAATGTGGGTCCCACGATGGTCAGTCAAAGGACTAAAAACTGCATGTCTATCAAAGCCCGAACATAATCAGCACTAATCTCAAAGATGAATGGATGGCCCAAAAAACGAATGATCCATCCATCCTTTTTCTGTCAACAGCCATATAGCCTTTCCAATGGTATGCATATTGTCCTACGCTTTTAAGTAGATATTATTTATAGCCAATTTTAAAAATGTTTAGCATAGTTTAAAATGATAGCTATTTTCAAAGTAATTTCCTACCGATTCTCGAAAGAATCTGGCAAATATCATTCTGTACGAAGTGCTTGCAGCCACTGTAGTCACCTGCAGAATCCAATGTAACATTTCGGCGATAGCAACAAACCATTTTCAGTTTCTGTTTCAATCCTTGCGAATTCAAGTACTGCATCAGTTTTCAGTCCTTGGTACGTTCGTGCTGCTCGTGTATTGCGCGTATCGACTACTACCGAACTTCCAACCAGTAATGAATTGCATCACCCAGTTATCCCATGAGACCGAGCATCACCGGAGCAGAGTTAATTCCCGCCAAGGCAGGCAATCGTAAAGCTGACGACGAGGGACACAAACACGCATGAGAACGCTGCTCTTCTCCATTCCCAGGCTCTTGGCTTTACTTTTCATGACCCGGCAAGCCGAAAGACGGCGAGGCGCGCGCTAGCTGCGTCACGCGATCCATGGCGCGGTGGTTGCGCACGAGAAAGCTAACGCGTGGCGAGCCTGTATATGTAGTGGGGCGCCGGTCGCCGCCGCCGCCGAGACGCCCGGGGCGAACAAGCCGAACACACGCTGCTGCGACTCCTCTGTGGCCGGCTGCGCGCTCGCTGCGACGATGATGATCGCGGAGAGCGCGGCGCAGGTGGTGTCCCTGCTGGCTCCCCTGCTCGTCGTGGTGCTCGTCGCGGCCGTGCTCGCGTCGGCGTCGGCGAGCTGGAGCGCGCGCGAGGAGGCCGAGGCGGAGGCGCGGGCAAGGGAGTGGGCGCGGTTCGTGTTCGGCCCGGAGGCCGACGACGAGCGCGCGCCCCCGCCGCCGAGCCGGCGGGTCCTCGTGGTGGCGCGCCATGACGGGTGCGGTTGAGCACGCGACGCGAGTTGCCTTGGCCACGCGGGCGCAGATGCATTGCTCGTTGGCGATATGTGTAGATGTCGGTGTGCGTGAGTGCGTCCTCGTAGCCTCGTGTGTTGGATCGAGTATTACGGATCCAAGAGTGTTGCAACTTGCAAGCGTGTTAGCTCGAGCAAGTTTGCTAATTGTTTTACGTGGCACGTGTAAGTGTAGGAGCAAACACAAGGTTATCTTAGTGGGATGCTTTCATTTCGTTAATCCTCTAGCTGATGAACAGCTTAGAGACTTATAGATAGGGATACCTCAAAATTTGTCCATTGATGCATCCAGATAAGATTAATGGTAATTAAAACACAAAAATGATTAGTGTCTAATGATAAGAGATTAAGAGATCCGTTTACACTTCACACAATCTTTCCTTTCCGAAGAAGACACTACACATGGAGCGGCGAGAATACTCTAGAGCTCATTCACGTCGTCGTCGTCTCCGGCGCCGGCCGACGCGCCGCCGCTCTTCTCGTAGACCTGCTTGATGATCGGGCCGCACACCTGCTCCACCTCCTTCAGCTTCTCCTCGTAGTCCTCCTTCTCCGCCATCCGTGCGCCGCCGTCGTTGTCCTCCAGCCACTCCAGCGCCTCCGTCAGGGCGGCCTCCATCGTCTCCCTGTCGTCGTCGCCGATCTTGCCGGCCATGCCGCCGTCCCGCACGGCGCTCCGCATGCGGTACACGTAGTTCTCGAGGCGGTTGCGCGCGTCGACGCGCTCCCGGGCGCGGCGGTCCTCCTCCGCGAACTCCTCGGCCTCGCGCACCATCCGGTCGATCTCCTCCTGGCTGAGCCGGCCCTTGTCGTTGGTGATGGTGGTCGACTTGGACCGCCCCGCCGCCGTCACGTGCAGGATGCCGTTCTCGTCCACCTCGAACGTCACCTCGATCTGCGGCACGCCGCGCGGCGCCGGCGCGATCCCGGACAGGTCGAACCGCCCCAGCTCGCGGCAGTCCTTCGTCAAGCTCCGCTCGCCCTCGGAAACCTGAGAAAATTTTCAGAACTTCGTCAGTCTCAAGAGCCAAGAACTGAAGAACCAATCAATGCGTGAGCTGAGATGAGATGTATATGCTTGCCTTGATCGAGACCGTGGTCTGGTGATCCTCGTAGGTCGTGAAGACCCGCGACTTCTTCACCGGGATCCTCGTGTTCCGGGGGATCAGCTTGGTCATCACGCCGCCGGCCGTCTCGATCCCGAGCGTCAATGGCGTCACGTCGAGCAGCAAGATGTCTGGTCACCAAGAACAGCAATATGTGAGGACTGAGGAGGACTCATGGTGGGATCAGTCGAACACGCTGGTAATTCAAACGCATTTGCGTTACCTTTGGTCCCGGCGCCGCCCTCGCCGCTGATGATGCTGCCCTGGACGGCGGCGCCATAGGCGACGGCCTCGTCGGGGTTGATCCCCTTGGTGGGCTCCTTGCCGTCGAACATCTCCTTGAGGAGCTCCTGCACCTTGGGTATCCTGGTGCTGCCGCCGACGAGGACGATCTCGTCGATGTCGGACTTCTTGAGCTTGGCGTCGGCGATGGCCTTCCGGACAGGTCCCAGCGTCTTCTTGAACAGGTCCATGTTGAGCTCCTCGAACTTGGCCCTCGTCAGCGTCTCCGAGAAGTCGACGCCGTCGAACAGCGCCTCGATCTCGACGCGGACCTGGTGCTGGCTGCTGAGCGCGCGCTTGGCGCGCTCGCACTCGCGGCGGAGCTTGCCGAGCGCGCGGCCGTCGCCGCCGATGTCCCTGCCGTGCCGCCGCTTGACGAGGCGGATGAAGTGGTCCATGACGCGGCGGTCGAAGTCCTCGCCGCCGAGGTGCGTGTCGCCGCTGGTGGCGAGCACCTCGAACACGCCGTGGTCGAGGCTCAGCACGCTCACGTCGAACGTCCCGCCGCCGAGGTCGTACACCAGCACGTTCATCATCTCCCCCGCCCCCTTCCTGTCGAGCCCGTACGCGATCGCCGCCGCCGTCGGCTCGTTGATGATCCGCGGCACGTTCAGCCCGGCGATCGTCCCGGCGTCCTTGGTCGCCTGCCTCTGCGCGTCGTTGAAGTACGCTGCAAATCAAGCAGAGCACACTTGGCCTAAGTCGTCGTCGTCGTCGTCAACCTCTGGAGCGGCGGCGGCGGCGCATTACAAACCTGGCACGGTGACGACGGCGTCGGTGACGCGCTGGCCGAGGTAGGACTCGGCGGTCTCCTTCATCTTGGCGAGGATCATGGCGCTGATCTCCTCGGGGCCGAACACCTTCACCTCGCCGGCCTTGACCCGCACCTCGACGTACGGCTTCCCGCCCTTGTCCACCACCTTGTACGGGAGATACATCACGTCTCGCTGCACCTCCTCGTCGTCGAACCTGCCGGCGACAAGCCGGAAAAATCCACCCAATCAATCAATCAATCAACCACGGCTGTGTTCGCCACCACACGTTCCCAACCGGAATAGTATTCACGGAAAACGGAACGGTACATTAGCACGTGATTAATTAAGTAGGAATATAATTTTTTTAAAAAATAGATTAATTTAATTTTTTTAAGTAATTTTCGTATAAAAATATTTTTATAAAAAATACACCGTTTAACAGTTTAAAAAGCGTACGCACGAAAAACAAGAAAGAGATGTTGGAAAAGGGAGTCACGAACACCATTGTGTTAGGAACATTTACCTACGGCCGATGAGGCGCTTGATGTCGAAGATGGTGCGGTCCGGGTTGAGCGCCGCCTGGTTCTTGGCGGCCTCGCCGACGAGGCGCTCGTCGTCGGTGAACGCCACCCACGACGGCGTGATCCGGGTACCCTGGTCGTTGGCGACGATGTCCACGTGGCCGTTCCGGTACACCCCACGCACGAGTAGGTCGTCCCGAGGTCGATGCCGATCACCGGCCCTTTCGTCTTCCTCCCTCCCTTCGCCCCATCTGCAACTCCGCACAAACACCCTACAGGAACCCAAAAAAAAAAAAAGAAGTAAAAAACCGATCAAATTTGAGCACATTGCAAAATTTGAAAACAAATCAAACCAAGCATCATTCCATGGTGCTTACCTGAACAGAGGAGTACGAACGCTGCGACGATTAAAACAGATTGCTTATCTCTCGCCATGTTTCTTGCTCTGCTCATGTACACTTGTCTCTACGATATGTGGTTTTGTGAAGCTGTGACTCTGTGTAATGGAGTGTCTAGTCGGTCTTAGGTTTGGAGAATGATCGTGATCGATCGATGCGGCTGTACATGCGGGGGGCTTAAATAGGTTCTGGATTATGGTGAGGAGATCGACGTAGGACTCGCCAGAGTGTTCTGGCCCGTGTACGAGCTCCACATCACTAGGCACCGTGAAAACGGTCCACGTGAGGGATCCAATCGTGGATGGACACGTAGCGGGGTGGTCTCGGTTTGGTCAGGTCCGGCGATCTAGCCAGAACGTTCGTGTCGCGAGTCACCGACAAGTGGGCCAGTTAGAAAGGTTGGGCCTGACAAGCAGGCTGGAGAAGGAATAAGTCCACTTTGACTCCCTTGAAAGTGACCCGAATCTAATTCATGACCTTAAACCGTAAAATCGGATATCTCGACCCCTGAACTATTAAAACCAGTGCAATTTGACTCCCTTAGTGGTTTTAGAGGGCGGTTTCGCTGACGTGGCGCTGTTGACCTAGTCTGTGGGGTTGACATGGCGCTTAGGTAGCATTTGAATTAAAAAGTATATGTGGGACCCGTTTGTCATTCACACACATAAAAAATTATGGGGCCTACTGACACATGGGCCCTACCTGTCATCCTCTCTCTCTTCTTCCTCCCCTCTTCCTCCCTTCTCTCTTACTCTCCTCTTCCGCCGGCCGCCACCGCATAGGCTAAAGTGGCGGCGGGCGGGAGCCAGAGCGGCGGCGGCCAATAGGAGCTAAGATCAGCAGCAGAAACGACGGTGATGGTTGGCGTTGCCGACGCAGGGAAAGGAAGTAGGATGGGAATGATCCCGGCATAAAATGCTTCTCCAGTCACCATCCACTGCCACCGCCACCTCACCACCCCGCCGGCCACCACCCTCTCC
This sequence comes from Oryza meridionalis, assembly GCA_000338895.3. Classification (NCBI taxonomy): domain Eukaryota; kingdom Viridiplantae; phylum Streptophyta; class Magnoliopsida; order Poales; family Poaceae; genus Oryza; species Oryza meridionalis. The sequence goes on along the minus strand of CM002526.2, from coordinate 32,754,672 downwards.
GACGAGCTCGACTAGGATCGCTGCCGCGACGCCCGATGCTACCGCCCTTCCTACCTGGGAGGTCTCCGCCGCAGCTCGTGCTCGGCCTCCACCGCTTGGGCTTCGCTTGCATCCCCAGAAGCGGCGCCCCCCTCACCAGCCCCCGCCCTCGCACCCCAACCCCCATCGCCCCTAGCTCCGTACCCCACCAACCACCACGTCGGGAGGCGCCCAGCCCCAGGTAGTCAATGCCATTGTCGTCGAGAGGAGGCCTTTGAGGGAGAGAGAGGAAGCCGCTGTGGCCAAACGCATCCACGACCACCACATCTGAGTCACAAGTGTCCATCGGCGACCGCAACACGCAGAGCTCCAACCACATCGCCGCTGATCTCAACTCGCCGCCGCTCCAGCCCGTGCGGTGGCGGCCGGCTGAAGGGGAGAGAAAGAGAGAAGGGAGGAAGACTGGAAGAGGGGAGGAAGAAGAGAGAGAGAGGATGAAAGGTGGGCCCACATGTCAGTGGGCCCCATAATTTTTTATGTGTGAATGACAAACGGGTCTCACATATACTTTTAAATTCAAATGCCACCTAAGCACCACGTCAACTCCATAGACTAGGTCAACACCGCCACATCAGTGAAACCGTCTTTTAAAACCATCAAGGGAGTCAAATTGCACCGGTTTTAATAGTTCGGGGGGTCGAGTTATCCGGTTTTGCGGTTTAGGGTCATGGATTAGATTCGAGTCAACTTACGGAAGTTAAAGTGGACTTAATCCGTGGCATGGGCTGTTCAATGGGTTGGGTTGGATGGTCTGCCTAACTGGGCTAAGGATTTTAGACCGTGGAAAGGAAACACATGGCCCAAGCCAATGACCGTGAATTTTTTGACGGATTTTGTACGAATCGAACTATTTTTCTTTTTAAAAAAATCTTAAGGATCTCTGCGTTTCAATTTTCAAAGAACCTCCCAATTTCATCTTTCGAATCGAACTATTTAAATCTCTCCAAATCTGTAAACTCGTAGGGAAGCCTCAATCCGACAATCCTCATCCGTGTGTAACTCGAACGGTCTGCTCCAATCGACCGTTCCTCCTACAAAACGGTGGCGAATTGATTACGAGGGGAATTCGTTCCCGGGCTCGATTCGATTCCTTCTTCCAACTCCAAACCGACATCGCCTTCCTCGCCGCGGCGGCGGATCCCCCCTCCTCCGTACCAAACCCTAGCCCTAGCTGGTTCCATCGGGTCTCCATGGCCAGCGAGGAGGCCGCCCGCTCGCACCTCTCCCCGCGCAAGCACCGCCGCTCGCCGCACGACGACGACGACGCGGAGGACGGCGCCTCCTCCCCGAAGCGCCACAAGCGCGGCCACCATCGCCACCGCCATAGGGTCTCGCCGGCTGCGGCGGATCCGGCGGAGGGCGAGGCCGAGGACGGTGAGATACTAGACCAGGCTACCGCGGCCGTGGGTGTGGGTGTGGGGAGGGGGCTGGATGCTGATGCCGGTGAGACGGGCTCAGTGCAAGGTGTTCTACCTGCTCCGGTCTGTTCCAAGCCCCCCATCCATTTTGTTGCCGTTGGTTATAGGTTATTTTCGTTACCCCTTGATCCTTTGTTCCGGAGTTCTTAAATTTTCATGTGGTTTTGGGTGAATTTTGCTCTGTTTTGTAGTTCTTAAATTTTCATGTAGTTTTGGGTGAATTTTGCTCTGTTTTGTTCTGAACTTGATCGTACACAAAGCGCGTAGGGTATGGGGGTATGCTATTGTTAGCGATAGGAATATCGAGTCATAGGACGAGCAATTTCGGAGGTAGAGTTTATATTAGGGAAGCAACTAACAAGCAATGAAAGCATGGTCGATCACCTATTCATTTGTGATTTGTTACCATTTGTCAGAGCACAGGCAAGACCACCCTAGGAAATAGGAACTAAAACAATCAAATTTAATCTAACTTTTGTGAAGAACATGTCTGCATTTGTTACTTATCAACGAAGTCTTTTACTTATAACTTGTTTTGTCCTGAGTTAAAATTAAACATAATTGTTAATTTAATCTAAACTAATTTGTAAGTAATAAGCTAATCTAGCTTGCCATGATTGTTAATTCACGCCCTGTATGAACTATGAATAAGGGAATAACTTTTGTGTAACAGGAATTCAAAGTACTGTATGTCTCACAGCAGCCTATTCTGTTCTTCTATTGCCACATTGATGCAACTTTTAATATTCACTGGTTTGCAAAAAAAAAAAAAACTTGTAGTTTTAGGCATGTCTGAATTATTATAGACTCCACTGTGCTGCTGATAGCAAATGTTTACCTGAAAGAAGCTCCAAGCTTCCTGACATAAAGCTTGAACTGCTTACGAACAAATTTGTAGTATCATAATCAATGAACATTGTGTTAAGGAGGGAGATCTCCCTTGCTTCCTTTTTTACTGGTCACGTCATGCTTTTGAATTTTCTCTTCTATATGGTGACTTACATTTTAATTCATTTCTAATACAGGAGCATGGTGATAACTCCGATGCAGACTTGAATATACATGTAAATGAGTTGCATACCTCCCAGCTAGCTAGAAACCCATCTCAAGAGCATGATTATCCAGCAAAGTCAGATCATGCTGCTCATGAAGCCATTGTGGAATATCATTCTAGAAGATCTCCGGGCTCAAGAAACCATAATGATGCTCATTCCAAGGACTGCTTACGATCCTGTCATGCTAGCAGAGAAACTGGCTTTCAAACTGAGGGCTCAAGAAACAGTGTGAGGCTTGATTATGAACATGGGATTGATGACAGACATGGTGAGCTGGATAGGTATTCAACCAGGAGGTGGGAGACTGAAGAAAGAGGGTGCTATAAGAAAAGGAAAAATAGTGGCTGTCACATTGGTAGGCACACTGACATCTGTAATAGCGAGGAAAAACACCTGGACGAGAGAAAACATGGCAGTTTGGTAGAAAAGAAAGTTGATTTGCATGGCCTTGCTTATCATGAGAGACGAAGTGGCGATGGTAGATTTTACCAAAAGGCGAGTGCACATCATGGGCATGGAGAAGGTAGGGAGATGGATAGATGGAGTAGTAGCAAAAGGAAGAAAGACGAAGAATGGGGAAATCGGAAAAATGATACAGCTAGGAACAGTTACAAAGAAACAGATAGAGTTGGCAGTAGATATGGAGAGGAGAAACTCAATGATAGTATAGATAAGAGAGATAAGAGAGGCTTTAGGGGTAAGGAAATGGATGCTTGTTGGTCTAGAGCAGTAAATGGGAACGAAGGGAGTATCAGCTACACGCATGCAAACTATGGTATGTCTGGCATTTACAAAGATGGATCAAGCTTTGGTGGGGATGATACAAAGGCCAAATGCAAAAGGAGACCTGAAGAAGAGAAGAAAGAATCTTACAGGTGAGGTTTCTCACTTTGTCATATCATATGATTAACTCATATATCACATTTGATAAATTTAGTTGATTTATTTTTTATTAATAAATCATCTTCAAACTATGTCAGGGAGGAAGATGAAGAGAATTACCTGGAGAAAATCGAGGATCGATTAGCAAAGACAAAGGAACATGATTCTGAAAAGATTAAGGATGAATCAAAAAAAGGTACAGAGGATATTCTTGAGAAGCAACAGGAAAAATCTGCTCATTGCATTGACAATAAAGGTAACATATTTCCCTAAACTGTCATTTGGATGTGAATTACTGCTCCCGCATCCTTCTTTTCTTTTTATAAGGTTTATCTTCATTAATGATTAAGGAGAGGAAACCATGTGAGAGAGATTCAAATGACTATGCTGCTCGTACTTGAATGTTTTGGAAATAGGAAAGACAATGGTCAATGATCTTATTAATGTAAAATAAAGATTCTGTGATAAATGAGTGTAAACAAGGAATATAAGTAATAGATTCACACACATGCTTTGTATGTTTGAAATGAGATTGAAGAAACTATATGCCTTATAAAGAAAAACAAAGGGAGTTTTTCTTTGTTGTTCAAAAGGTGTTTAAGTTTTGTTAACCAATTTTTTTGAATGACAGAAATAACAAAAATAAACAAAGAACCTGCTGCTACAAAACAGAGATTGAACAACTTAAGAGCCAAGGAAGAGATTGCGAACAATCATGAATTGTCAAATGTATTTGTCGGTGCAAAGTTCTGTAATGTGAGGAAGTCTCCTACTTTGCCTAAAATTTCGATCAGCTTAGAGATATTAGATAATAAAAGGGCGACAAGTGCTTCAGGTCTTCAAGAGGGAAGCTTGGGGGTATCACATAATAAAAGGACGACAAATGCTTCAGGTCTTCAGGAGGGTATTCCCATGGTAAATGATCTTTCCTGTTCAGTTGATTGTTTCTTTAGAATTCTGATGGTAATCGTAACATTAGATCATCCATAAATTTTACTTGGAATCTTTGATATTTCCACAGAGAGGAAAACAAGTTATTGTTGGCAACAAATTTGATGGACAACAACCTATTGGTCAAAAGCTGGTACGCTTTTACTACTTGTACTTCTAAAAAAATCAACAATTGTTATTTCAGCAAAAAATTCTTTAAACTTTTCCTTTTTATGTTTGCTTTCCCTGTATTTTATGTTTTTGCCGAAGTTATCCCGTTTACTTTAACTTTTGTGCTCAACTATAGATATTTGTGTTTTGTAGGGCAATGAAAACAATATGCTCGCCAAGAAAAACACTCTTCATAACAATTGGGAAGATGAAGAGGGATATTACAGTAAGTACTGACTTCTATATATACCTTACCAATCTTGCAGCTTTGTCAAGTTATCTACTGGTTTGTTCTATATTATTTGACTTATTTTTTGGGGGCAATTTTACAGTTTATCACTTTGGAGAAGTGCTACAGGGCCGTTATGAAATTACAGCACGCCGTGGGAAAGGAGTTTTCTCGACTGTTGTCAATGCGAAAGATCTTAAAGCTCAGAAGGATGGGTGCGGAGAAGTAGCTATTAAAATTATATGCAACAATATTGAAAAGTAAGTCTTTGAAATTATCCATTATTTGTGGAAATATATCTAATAGAGAGAAGAGTACCATCTACCTTGGGCATTCACTATACAGGTACAGGTCTGGTAAGAGGGAAATTTCTATATTGGAAAAATTGGCAACTGCAGATTGTGAAGACAAACGATACTGTGTGCGAATTATTTCTAGTTTTATGCATCAAAATCATCTGTGTTTAGTTCTTGAATCTCTTCATATGAATCTTCGTGAGGTTATAAAGAAATTTGGTCACGGCAATGGGCTTAAACTGACTGCTGTAAGGGCGTACGCAAGGCAGATTTTTATCGCGTTGAAGCATCTAAGACACTCTGGTGTTCTCCACTGTGACATTAAACCGGACAATATACTGGTATGTAATCTTGCTGAGTATCATAGTCTCCTCTTATTGTTCTCCTGGAGAAATTATGACTAGTTTTATGTACTTGGTGACTGAAAGGAAAAGGCTAAAAATGACTTACACCGCCTTCTTTTTTGTATATATGGTAGAAGAATTATTTAGCATAGTTTTTCTGATGCTTGTCATTTTGTAGGTAAATAAAGATGGCAATTGGCTGAAGCTGTGTGACTTCGGTAGTGCTATGTCTGCTGGAAATAATGAGATCACACCGTATCTTGTGAGCCGCTTCTACCGGGCACCTGAAATAAGTGAGTTACAGACTTGTTCAGTGTTCCTTATTTGACTATCTTTCTTTACTCCGACACTGTTTTCTTTTGCAGTCAAACTCAAAACAAATCCCTCTTTTTAATGCTTGATTTCTTAATGGTTTGCAGACAGATTAGTGATTTCTTGTTCTTCCTGCAGTTCTTGGGTTGCCTTATGATCATCCACTGGATATGTGGTCAGCTGGGTGCTGCTTATCTGAACTTTACACAGGAAAAATCTTATTTGATGGTTCAACGAACAATGACATGCTTCGCCTTCACATGGAATTGAAGGGCCCCTTCCCTAAGAAGATGCTTCGAAAGGTAAGAATGTATTAAAAAAACAGTGAGATTTCCATTACTTAATTTGGATATCTGTGTATACTGAGAAGATAATATGTATGGTAGTCTGCATATTTGTTTTAAAATATTTAGAATATTAAACTGCTCATACAGTTATACGGATGTAATGCACCTGACAAAATAAATGTTCCTAATTAAACAGGGTGCCTTCACAATGCAACACTTCGACCAGAACATGAACTTTCTTGCTAGAAAGAAGGATCCTATCACGAAAACGGTACGCCTTTTATTTACACTGACAGTGATCACTTACAATTGTCTGTTAAATAAATTTAGTTATTAATTTTACCTTTATCTATTGCAGGTTGTGAATAGATTGCTTTTGAACATTAAACCAAAGGGGGTTGGTTCTGCAATTTCAAGCTGCCCCGGCGATGATCCGAAAATGATTTCCAGCTTCAAAGATCTCCTGGAAAAAATATTTGTGCTAGATCCAAAGAAGAGGATTACTGTGTCAGAAGCACTCGGTCATCCATTCATCACTGGCAAGTGAAATTAGTATTATGATACATCTAGGTGTTCTTCTTGCGTCTTTTCTTAACTTAACCAGATAGGGATCTTAACTTGTCTAACCTGTTGGCAACTTGGCATTACTGTCCCTCTAGCGCAGGAGCAGCAATACCCACAGTGAGGGTACATAATAAGATTGTTCACTTTTGATATTTTTTTCTGTTTTAATATTTCTTAACTGAGATCGTACTGAATGAAACCCAAGGGTGAGAAATTTCATAGCATCGGGCCCTGGAGGCCTCGACCATGGTCATCTCATATTCGTGGTTCCCCCTGTCTATATATAATTAGAATAAGTCTATTTGGCCTCCCTCAACTTTAAAATTAGGTATGTCTCTTTATCTTCAAAAATCGGTGCAAGTTGACTGTGGTTGACTTGCTAAGTCAGTATGTGGGGGTCCACATGTCAGGGACCGGAGGAAGGACTAGAAAATGTACCGTGCGTTTGCAACGGGAAAAAAAAACTAAAATTTAGTTAAAAATATTTTAGAACCCTTTTAATGTTCAATTTTCGTGTTCTAACCCTTTTAAGAAAACATATTCTCCCTATAGAAACTATTTATTATACACCATGTCCAACATACTGATTTGGAATTCACTACCATAGTGTCGTGTGGCATCAATCCACCATTGCGCATATCGGTATATCCCCACCGGCTTCTCTGTCTCTAGGCGCGCATGGCCTCAGCTGCATTGCGTGTGCGTCGTTACACATCGTATCGGCCTATGTTCTGATTACACATCCATCGGATTACTCATTTTACGTGTTCAAAGAAAAAGAATACTCTTCCATCAACTTACCAAACAAGTCGTTAACTGATGATACTAAGTTTTTTTTTAAAAAAATACGGAACTGTCTAGGCATCTGTCGTGTGATTTTTGAGAAAAAAACACCTCTCCTTGTATTTGCATCCAACCGTAAAAAAAAAAGTACAGAGAAACTGTTCATGTATAGCTTGTGATTGTATTGGTTAATAGAGTAGTATTTAGTAAAGATTAACACAAATATTACATTTATAACTAAAATTACATTTGTAAAAAAAAGATATGGCATGTAAGTGCACTGTAATTGTAATTTTAGTACAAATGCATTGTAAATTTTGGTAACTAGAATATTTATCGTTTTAGTACAAATGCACTGCTTGAGAAACCGTCCAGATATCTGAAGTGTTAAATGTTACATTTATAACTAAAATTACATTTGTAAAAACAATAGATATGGCATGTAAGTGCACTGTAATTTTAGGGCCTGTTTGGTACAGCTCCAACTCTTAAATTGAACTTCAGGAGTTAAGTCTGGAGTGGAGTTGTGGAGCTGCCTAAACCTAGCTTCACAACTCTAGTTCATTTTGTGAGAGAGCTCCACCCAACTCCACTTCCAGTTTTGGTGGAGCTGAAACTGTTTAGCAGAGCTCCAGCTCCAGGAGGGGTGGAGCTGGAGCTAGAGCTGTGCCAAACAGGCCCTTAGTACAAATGCACTGTAAATTTTGATAACTAGAATATTTGTCGTTTTAGTACAAATGCACTGCTTGAGAAACCGTCCAGGTATCTAAAGGGTTAAATGTTGCATTTATAATTAAAATTACAGTGCTTTATAACTAAAATTACATTTGTAAAAACAGTATATATGGCATGTAAATGCACTGTAATTTTAATACAAATGCGTTATAAATTAAACCATGGTGTTCATATTTTTGCCCGTACTCGTCAGTTTATTTGTATTGTTCATTGTGTGCCCGGTAAAGATGTTGCTAGGTGGTGCCGTGGTGGTAGGGGGATAAATCACGACCGTCATAAACCATGCCCAAGTGATCCGACGGAAGTAAATTCGGGTGATTTGAGGAAAAAAAAATCTGTCGTGAGACGTATAGCAAAATCGAAAAATACTAAATGAAACACAACGTAAGAAAATTCTGAGCATTGGGCCGTCGACCATGGACCGCTCATGATACTAATTCCATGGCGCGTGGGCTTTGATGGGCTTTCACGAAATGTAGCTGCTTCTGGAACCCGCGCCGCGCCCGCGCGCACCAGCGTTGCGAGATGTCCTTTGGCGGGAAAACCCCAAGGTCACCGATTTCGGTGGGCCCCACCGTGCAGTGACTCGCATCAACCATCGCAGAGGAGTCCCGCAAAGACCCAAAGCCCCTCCCCTTTTCATTTCTCCCCCAAAACCTTTTTGCCCTTCGCCGGCGGCGGCGGCGCAGCGAGGCGGCGATGCCTCCCAAATCTGATAGCGTCGAAGGTACGTGCCCCGCTCGTACAATCCATCTCCCCATTCTAACCGAAACGGGCTTGAGTTCTAGCTCCCCCGATTTTGCAACCAAACTCGCATCGATTTCGCCTGCTCAATTCCATCGATTGCATCTGACGATCCCTGACACCCCTGTTCATCCTCTTCTCTCCTTTGCAGGAATCGTCCTCAGCTTCGTCAATGAGGTAATGGCCCCCCTCCTCCAAAACCTCACATGACCACCGGTTAATTTGGCTGCTCCGGTCCTGCCCTGCGCTTGCCCTTGCCTGATTAGATATTTTCTGGGCTCGGGTAACATGTCATTTTGTTATGCGACGGTGATGGGTTTGTTTCACGTTTTATCTGGTGCCCTGCGCTGCATGAAAGTAATAATAAATTGCTACACCTTCCACCCCAAAATATAGCACTCTAGAGATTTATTTATTTATTTTGCGGAGATTAAGGAGAGGTGAAGTAAAATGAGGGATGGTTGTGATTGGTCGAGGTGAGAAAGTAAGATGAATAAAATAAACGAGAGATGGTTAGGATTAGTTGAGATGAGTAAGTAGGCGAAAGAAGTTGCTATATTTTGGAAGGGATGGAGAGGGTAACACATACTCCGTATTGGTTTGTGTTTTGAGGGGTTGTTTCTACTGAGTTACTGTATGTTGGTTCTGAATCTTCTGATCCATGCTAGCTCTGTGAGATGCAAATTGATGATCTACTACTTCAAAGTACGGATTTGTTGAAACCCATGATAATCTACTTTCTACAACGTGTTCAGATGTGAAACATAGTAGTAACTTAACTTGGAGTCCATTGTTCAGCCATGATATGGTTCGCATGCTCATTGCTAGGACTAAAATCTGCAAGTTCTTTGATAAGATTGAAGAGTAATGTTTTGTTGTTACCAAATAAGGCCACCTTTGTTTATTTCTTTTTTTGTTGAATTCAAAAAGGTTCAAGTTTTTCAATAGTATCCTCTCTACTCGGCAGCATCCTTGTGTGGAAACTTTTGTGCGAGGTTGTGTATAAGATCGTGCATAGAAAGAAGGCACTGAAGTGCTTATAAATCGAATCTCTGGCATGTGAGCTTTTTTAGGTGAGTTTGTAGTCTTCACTCCTCATGTAGACTGTTCCTGTCACAGGCTCACAGGGTGTCACTTGCTTTAGGAAGCAATAACCGTGTGTATCGCCAGTATGTTTGCTTAATATATCATCCATTTCCTGAGCAGGACAGCGGATTTCTTCCTCCTTTTGAGTAGAGATAGGACAGAGAAACTATATTTGGCATCTTTTGTATACCACTCTTACCATGATTTGTTCACAATTAACCCTGTTATACTTGTATGACTGATAAGTTTGCAGCACTTGGACTTTATGAAAAAAAACAGGGTATGAGTAAGAGTACAATGCGATCAAATTAGAGGATTTCAAACTCCTAGTATTGTTGTAAAATAAGTCCAATTTTTTTATAAGCTTTGTATACTGTCAAGTTGATTATTGCCTTGACTCTTCAGCAAAATAGGCCATTGAATTCTCAGAATGTAGCCGATGCGTTGCAAAAGTTTAGCCTCAAGAAGACCACAGTGCAAAAGGCATTGGATGCATTGGCTGACAGTGGACAGATTTCCTTCAAGGAGTATGGCAAGCAGAAAATATATCTTGCTCGTCAAGATCAATTCAACATCCCAAATGGGGAAGAACTTGAGGAGATGAAGAAAGCAAATATCAAGCTACAGGAAGAACTTGCGGATAAAAAGAAAGCAATTGGCGAGGTAGAATCTGGTAGGTTCCATTTCATGCTATAATCTTATTGGTGGTTTATTTTAATGCTGAGTGCCATTATAATAGTTGGGAAATGTCTAATACAAATCCTATTGCAGAGGTACGAGGTCTGCAGTCAAACTTGACTTTGGCAGAGATCAAGTCAAAGGAAGCTAAATTGCAAAGAGAAGTATGTGCATAAACGTGTTCCTTTATGTATATATGTGATTCTTTTATCTTTTATGGTTTCAATGTCTTCCTTGTATTTACTTTTAAGAATGGCTGTATTGTATTTTTGCAGGTCCAGGAAATGGAAGAAAAACTAAATAAATTGAGGAGTGGTGTTATCTTGGTGAAACCTGAGGACAAGAAGATTATTGAAGAGAGCTTCTCTGAGAAAGTTAACCAGTGGAGAAAGCGAAAGAGGATGTTCAAGGAGCTATGGGATAATATCACTGAGAATAGCCCTAAAGACCAGAAGGAATTTAAGGTTTTGGTGCACTTTTTTCTTTTACATGTACCTGCACTTAGTAGTTAATACGCACTAGATGCTTCTCTTAATCCAACAGGAAAGATAATTTTTAGTTGTCAGATTTTCTCATTTCTGCCCTGCAAAAAAATATTCTCATTTCTGAAAAGTTGCCAATTGCTATTTCACGTAAAAAAAAAAGAAGTTACCAATTGCTAGCATCCAGCATGGTCATCATTTTAATGAATAATATGTATCTGTGCAGGAAGAGCTTGGTCTCGAGTATGATGAAGATGTCGGTGTTAACTTGCAGTCTTACAGTGACATGCTGACGAGTCTCAGTAAAAGAAGGAAAGTATCCCGCTGATGGTCCAGCATGGGAGATTCTCAAATCAAATGTAGGTTACAGAAGTTTTACCAGCTACAGGCCTACAGTTCATGAATACTGGTAGTCTTAACTCTTAAGGCAGTTCACTTGGGAGAGTCCAGACCCGGTCATATCTGCCGTTGAAATTTCTAGTTAATGCATATAAGTTAGTAGTATCACTGCATTAGTTTTTTTCCCCAGAGGTAACGAGATTAGAGGAATATTTTGGTCCCAGTTGTAATATAAAATCCATCCATCCTCTAATATATCTACAAGCAATGATCAAACCTACCATCAATATACAATGCTGGCTTTTGCTCCCTCCCATCAATATACCATCAATATACTAACTGATGAATAAAATCTGAATCAAGTTTTTTTTCTTCTTTTTTTTCTTTTTGCTCCATTTACATTACATGCATGCAATGGCCTCAGGCCTAGGATCTAACGAACGATGAATCTGCAAAAATATAATAACACTTGCCAATTTTACGAATTCAAGAAATCACCTCCCATCACTCTTGTTGCCATCTGGTTGCAGCTAATTAACTCACCCTCTTTGTTCTGACTGATACCGGCACGCTCCTGGTCAGACCCCGCTGTTTCACCTCGCTCTCTGCAGTGATCTCATGGCGGACCGCTTCATCATCCTCAGTTGAATCCTCGATCTCTGAACTGTAGTTCCGGCCAAGGCTGGCACGTCTGATCCTGCCAGGTTTCTTGCCATCACCCGAAACCTCGCCTGCGGCGAGCGTCTCTTCGTCGGCCCTGTCGAACTGCGCGCCTCCCGGCCGTCTCCTGTCGTCGTCGTGCCCCCCGGACTCGCCTCGCGAGAGCTCCATGGCGGCCTTCGCGGCGGCGGCTGCGGTGGCCGCCGACTCGAACGCGGCCTGCGCCGCCGCCTCCACGTTCCTGTACATCGAAGAGCCGTCTTCCTCCAGGTCGACCTGGGGTTGATGGACCCTGTGCCGCCTCTCGCCGTCGTGCCGCCGTCTCCTGTGGCTGAGGCTCGAGTCCTCGTCGTGGGAAGAAGGCTCGTGGACGACGTGCACGACGCCGGCGATCCCTTTCTCCGCCGCGATCTCCTGGAGCACCATCTGCCTGCTCTCCAGGCTCGGCTGCTTGGTCGACAGCTTCTGCACGATCTGCAACAACCCGTTCGTTCGTTCAGGGCGTCAGTTGCACTCGGTTATTAGGATCAGACAGAAAATTCTGATCAGTCTCGTGCTCCTCACCTTGGCATTGATCCCGCAGCCGCTGCGTAGCTCGGCCGCGGAGGAGACGAACTCCCTGCCGAACTTGGTCGCCATGAGGCGCTTCACCTCCTGCAGCTCCGGCACGTCGCCGCACCTCGCCGCCGCGTAGATCAAACCCGCCGCCGCCTCACGCAGCTCCTCGGGACACTCCCTACTCGAAAGAGACCAAAAAAACACCGGTGATCAGCACGACGCAAAGGCAAAAGCATAGCCAACAGATGTGATGACATCACGGACATGGCTAGCGTTTGATTTTCGTTTTTGTTTTTTGGCGTGTTCCGGTGATGGCTCACCTGTGCGAGTCCACGAGGGCGGCGCGCTCGGTGATGAGGTTGCAGTAGGACTCGAGCATGAGGAAGGCGTCGAGCGTGTTCTGCTCGCGGATGACCTGCTCGGCGCGGAGCAGCGCGCGGTCGGGGTGGCCGAGGCGGAGCAGCTGCTCCACGTCGCCGCGCGCCTGTGCGCACCGCACCTGCCTGTGCCCGCGCAGCACGCCGAGCCGCGTCACCGCCAGCCCCAGCATCGACTTGAGCCTCGCCGTCTGCTTCGTCGTCCGCCCCAGCAACACGTCCAGCGTCCTCCCCATCGCCGCCGGCCTCTCCCCTCTCTCACACACAAAAACGAGCAACTGCCTCCTCTTCCACGCTCTCCTGCGACTTCGAGCTCGGTCTTATGTACCCCCTCGTGTGCGCGCGGTGTGTGAAAGTGTGAAAAATGGAAGGCCAGAGGGAGGGAACGAAGGACCCGAGGCGAGGGGATGTCACGGTTGATTAGAGATCGGGTTTGCTTTGTGGCGAAGGCGTCCGTCCGATTTCGGTGTCGACGTCGACGTCGAGCGCGACGTGTATTTAAAGCCGTTCCGAGTAAGCAAGACGCGTGCGGGGCCACTGGGCCAGGCGGCCCCCGCTCGCGCTCGCGAGTCGTATGACCCGTGCAGCTGCAGGTGCAGCCGTCCTCGCACAGAACTGGTTCACAATCTCCCATGGACCACGTCCGCGCGGCTCTCGCTCGCACCACGCGGCCTCCCGCGCGCAGGAGAGGCGGCCATCCAGCCCGTTGGTCTCGCTCGCCTCTCGCGCGGCACGGGGCGCATGCATGCATGCACGCGCGGCCCGCGGGTTTTGTCCGAGCGGGAGATGTGACCGTGTGGTCCGTGCGGTGTTGGGGGCGTGCGTGGTGCGCGAGTCGACGCAGCCGGACGCAAAACCGCCGGGCGCCGGCACGTCGTGTGGTGGCGCGTGATTCTGATTTCCTTTGTCTCGGTTTTGAGTTTGACCGGGTAATCGATCGATTGGCAACAGTAAAACGGACTGGTGGGCGGAAAACGACGTTGGAGCGGCTGTGGTTGAAAAATCTGAAAAGCGCGCCAGAAAATTGGGAGTCAACGGTCCAGCGAAGGTTCGTTTCCGGTTACTATTACTGCTTTTTTGCGGGGCATTTGCAAATTTGTAAAATGCCACTCGAATCGAATGACCATTCTAATTGTATTTTGTAATTTTCTAGCGATATTGTTACAATAATAATTTAAATCAGTGGTAAATTCGTAATTACCCTTTCTTTTGGGTGGTAGGAACACCATTCATGCTAGCACTGCTTGTGGTTGGGATCAGGGAAAACGGATGACTACTGTTTCGTACGGTCTTCGTCATTGATGCTGTTACACTTAGTACAATTTGAGGCTGGCGTGTTTGCTACTCTAAGGGCGCGGGGTACTGCTGTGTCATGACTCATGACACACTGGGCTATCGAGTGACCGGGATAAATCGTTTGTCTGGGTTACGTACGTCGATGATTTGCTTATACTATATGCTAATGCTTATAGGACTGATTCAAATGACAACTTTACATCACCGGAAAAAAGTACTAAAATACACAAGTCGAACCTTAATTAGAGTCGTGTGAATAATTTCATCGGTGATATGATCTTGGTTGTACGGGGACACTTCAAACAGAAGATGAGTTATGCATCAGCATCCTATAGGTTTTTGATTCGGATCATGTATGCCCCGAAATTGGAGGTTGTTACTAACTTTGCTCCTTGTTCGAGTCGATCCCAGGAGGCCAGGACTAGTAGATAAGTACGTCTTGTTCAGTATGAACGACTGTTATTACGCACACTGGCGATCGATTAAAGTCAAGAAAAGAACAACTGATTGCACGTCCCCGCTACACACTCATTTCTACTTTTCTAAACTATTTAGGAAACTCTACTTCAATTTCAATGTCATTGTCATTTTTGAATGCTTCATGAGATATGCAATCCTGGTTACCTTTCAAAGTTGAAAAAACGAGCCAACTCAGTTAAGGCTACGCTAGCGGATCGATCCATAAATAATGCGTCGGAAATGTCCCTATCGAAGACACAGTACAGTGGTTTGTTCCGTGCGCCACTTGATCGTTCAGTTGGCACACCTGTGTACCTGACCATTCCCCATCAGTTACCATGCCAATGGCCGCAGTACGCGCAATTGTACGTATCTTTGGTCCGTGCAGGTCGCCTCTTCTCATGCCCTTCCACGAACAACACAGACACGCGTCTAAAATCTCTAGATCCAACGGTTTATCGCTGTGTTTATCACTAAGTTGGCCGCCCGTGTGCCACATGTCAAAGCTGACTTTCTCAACGGATTCAGGGTGCCCTGGTCTCCGGGTCAAGTCGCAAGTCGTGTGCGTCCCCCGCGGGAAAATACTCACTTTCGTGTGGTAACAGTAAGCCCGGATTACCAATGAAATGGGGTTACCACGGATAGCGGGCGATTGCCAGCATGCCACAGCTCACGTCTTCCAGAACGCGAGGCGCGACGGCGCCACGCAACCGCGCAGCCGACGCCTCGGCGGCGGACGGCGCTGCACGGAAGCGAGGCACACCCACCTTTACGCTCCGCGTGGCGCGCGTCCCACGCTGAATTCGCTCGCTTAACTGCGTGTTAAGCCGCTGGTTTATAGTAAGAGATGTAGGAATATATGATTAGCAATATGGCATTGCCGTCTCTCCGGACTTGGTGTTGGTGATGCCAGCTAATTGGTGCTTTTCTTGTGCTTTCGGTTAAAGTTCATTCTGAACATAAAAAAATGGACGTGATACGGAATTTCAGCAAACCCAATTGGACAACAGAGCAAGCTGAGAATGAAAAACCCACTAAAAACAGAGGCAGCGCAGGATAAGTGGAAAGTTCGCGGTAAGTTGATGACCATCGAAAGAAGAAAGGCTCATACCTATTCGCATTTTAATGGCAAAGACGAGGCTGATTTCTGCACGAAGTTCTCGTGTCAACTTTTTTCCATTTCGGAGGACTGCATGTCTGCATGTAGACTCCGCATCCCCGACAATCTACTCAGCTGTGTCGCACCAAATCATCCTTATGCTAATGCTAAGTAGAATATTCCATATTGAAATCGCTCGTACAGTTGTACACTGCGGACTGCGCCAGGAAGAGCACTTGCTTACATTTCACGGCGGCTGTAGTATAAACTACTCCCTTCGTCCTACAGTATAAGGGATTTTGAGTTTTTACTTGTAACGTTTGACCACTTGTCTTATTTAAATTTTTTTTGCAAATATAAAAAACGAAAAATTGTGCTTAAAATACTGTAGATAATAAAGTAAGTCACAAATAAAATAAACTAGCTGGATGGCCCGCGCAATTGCGCGGCTAGCATCCATACATAATTATTTATTTTTAATATGATTTTACTTAAAATTTATTAAATAATTATCTCGTTGTCTTAAGATTCTCCCTATCGGTATACAACTAGTCAACATATGTATACCACATGAGGCCCAAACTTAAAAATTCAAAATTTTCATCATTTTGTTTGTCAAATTCCTCATTTATTCATTTCTGTCCAGAACTTAAATAAAATCATTTTTCAGGTTAATAAGAGCCCAAATGACAAGTATTACACATACTAAGCATGGCTAAGCATCATGGCATCATGTATAGTAGCATCATAACTCACAGATGAAGTGAGTAGTCATATTGTTTCTAGGGCTAGGAATGAAGGTTATGGTTGTTTCATTTTTATAATTTTTAGAAGTCTCGTCAAACACTGGCACTATACTCCTCTACGGCCCGTTTGCTGCCTCCTCTCTTTGTTATCGTTAGGATTTTAAAAATCGAACATAATTACCTGTTTGGGTTGTCAGCGCCTTTGCTACTGTACTCCTCTCTGGCTTGCCCGCTGGCTCCCCTCTTTATTGCCATAGAGATTTTTAAATCGAACATGATTATTATAGTTTTTTCTTACTTTCCACGCAATTGCATACATAATTATCTATTTTTAATATGATTTTACTTAACATTTATTAAATAGCTATCTCATTGTCTTAAGACTTTGAAAGACCAAACCTTGTCATCCCAGTGTTTCTAATTTTAGAGTTTTTAAAAGTCACATCAGTTGCTACCTCTTACTTCTGTCACCCTCTTCCTTTTTTTGCTTGCTCGATGTACTACTGTTTTCTCGGAATCTTTAAAAAATGAATCTCATAGTCTTCAGAGTTTATTGTCTTATTGGATTTTATTTTTATAATTTTTAGAAGTCTCGACAAACCCTGCCACTATAATCCTCTACAATCCGTCCGCTGCTTCTTTTTATTGGCATTGGGATTTTAAAATTCGATCATAATTATCGTTTGGTTTCATTTTTTACTTTCTAAAAGTCCCGCCAAACCATCAGCGGCTTTGCCACTGTATTTCTCTACGGCTCGCTCGTTGCCTCCCCTCATTACTATCATTGAGACTTTAAAAACAAACATGATTATCATTGGAGTTTATTTTTTACTATTTAAAAGTTCTGCCAACCGTCGTGACCGTGTTGCTTAACGGCCTGCCTATTGGCCCTCTTTTTAATCATCATTGGGATTCTATTTTGGGGTTTTGTTAACAGTTTTTAGATGTCCTATTAACCGTCATCACTCTACTGATTTACATCCCCGTTGTTTCTCTCATCTTTATTATCATTTGTCATCTATGTTCTAGATGAGTTTTTTTTTAAATCTCATATTTTTCATTCTAATATTTTTTTTATTTATAAATTATATTCCTACTTGAACTCTTATAATTAGTTTTCCATTTTTACAATTTATTTTATTTTTATTCGGAATTTTAACTAATCTTGTCTTCAATAGTTTTTGTTTTTTTATTACGAATTTTAGTTATTTATAAATTGTATTTCTAGTTGAACTCTTATTTTTCTTTTTCTAATTTTAGAATTTATTTTATATTTTAAATTATAATTAGTCTCGTATTGTGTTATATATGGACTATTCTTTTAATATTCCTTATTTTTATTTCAATTCCAGTTGTTTCAAAATGATATTCCTACTTGAACTCTCGTTTTTATTTTTATTATTTTGGATTTTCTTTTATTTTTTATTCCGAATTTTATTTGATCTCGGATTGTGTTCTTATATGAACTTTTCTTTCAATATTGCTTATTTTTCATCCAAATTTTAGTTATTTTTAAATTGTATTCCTACTTAAACTCTTCTTTTCGTTTATTTTCTAATTTTGGATTATTTTTTATTTCTAATTTTAATTAATCTCGTATTGGGCTCTATATGAACTCTTATATTGCTTATTTTTAATTCCTAATTTAAGTTATTTTTAATTGTATTTCTACTTGAACTCTTCTTTTATTTGTTTTATAATTTCAGATTTTATTTTATTTTATTTTGAATTTTAATTAATCTCGTATTGGGTTTTTATATGGACTCTTCTTTCAATATTGCTTATTTTTAATTTTGAATTTTAGTTATTTCTAAATTGTATTCCTACGTATCCTCTTTTTCTTTTTCTTCGATTAATATGGGTATTTTTAGATCCAACAATAATTTTTATGTTTCCATTACAAATGTGGTTTGCACTACATATTTTCTTTTTTTTCCATAGCGTATCACTTTTACCACTATTTCTATTATAGAATATAATAGTAATACTAAAAATACATGTAAAGGATAATGTAGGAATAAAATTAATAATGTTTCATATATTTTAATATGGAGGGAATGTTGCTTATATTTGTAGATGAGAGGTTAATTTACATGAGTTGAGAGATTTGAGTTATTGGATCCAATTTTAATTTTAATGGCAAAGTTAGATAAGCATGCATGTATGGGTCAATTGCATGCTAGCTTAGCTTGATGCATCACTTCTTTATTGGTTGGTTTGTTTATTGTGTGTGCATCCATGAGACTAGGGCTAATCGTTTTTCCACTCGGTTTTGGCGAAATCTCGACTCACACACGTATGGCAGCCATATCTGCCTCTAATCCAACTCTGCTATGACTTTGTTTCAATAGCGTCTGAAAATTAAATCCGATTCTAGTCATGTCATCTGTTTTTCTATACTAACTCTTCATCTATCTATGGAAAACCAATTGTATTTCTATTATTCTATATATTTGTTGTATTAATCTCCACCGTTATAATCTTCTATTATTCTATATATTTGTTTTATTAATCTCCACCGTTATAATCTGGGCCCACCGTGATCGGACGGTCCAATTTTTTTTTCTTTTTCTTCGATTAATATGGGAATTTCTAACCTCCACAGCGAACGTGGTGTCTTCTTTTAAAGCCGCAAAAATACCAATGAAAAAAACCAAATGGATTTTTATTTTTTGGTTTTTTACTGGCGAGACTTTTTTTTCCTTTTTTTCTAGAGTCGGAGACGATTTTTTTCACTGACAACAGAGAAGCTTTTTTTATTTTTATTGCTGGTTGAGTCGGACTTTTTTTTCACCTTTTTAGTCGGACTTTTGTTTTTTTACCGCCTATGGAAATTTCTTGTTCTTTATAAGTAGAGAAGATTTTGATAAGATATTAAAACCGAAAAATAAAATTATAACCGATTTAAATACGGATAACGTATCAAAGTACCGGCAAAAATATCTTTAATTTTTATAATAGTAGAGAAGTAGATAAGTACAAGTACAAGTAGAAGTAGAAGTAGAAGCAGATTTTTATTTCTAATTTTAATTAATCTCGTATTGGGTTCTTATATGGACTCTTCTTTTAATATTCCTTATTTTTAATTTTGAATTTTAGCTATTTTAAAATTGTATTCCTGCTTGGACTATCCTTTTCTTTTCTAATTTTAGATTTTATTTTATCTTTCTTTCAAATTTTGATTAATCTTGTATTGGGTTCTTATATCGAAACTTTTTTCAATATTTCTTATTTTTAATTCTGAATTTTAGCTATTTTTAAATTATATTTCTACTTGGACTTTCCTTTTTTTTTCTAATTTTGGATTTTATTTTGAATTTTGATTAATATCATATCGGGTTCTTATACGGAAACTTCTTTCAATATTGCTTATTTTTAATTCTGAATTTCAGCTATTTTTAGATTGTATTCCTATTTGGATTCTTCTTTTCTTTTTTTCTTTTTCTCCGATTAATGTGGGAATTTCTAGTCTCCACAGCGAACGTGGTGCCTCCTTTAAATGCTGTTTTAATAATATAATAGATAATAATTTCAAAAAAAAATGAATAAGACGAATGATCAAACGTTGCAAGCAAAAAATCGAAATCCCTTATATTATGGGACGGAGGGAGTAGAAGAGTATAATGGCACTACCCGGCCGATACAATTCGCTTCTACGTTCGTGGCCCTCAGCAGAGTACAGTGTATACTGGCACTTGGGCTGCCTGCCTCTGCTGCTGTGCAATGGCGGCATGCCGCATCCAGCAACCACGGGAAGCGGAAAATTCCAATACTGGGCCTCAAATTACGGCTATTCGAGATGTATCTGGGGCCTTTGGGTCCGACACTACTGCGCTAAAATGGCCTCGTAGTTGGACCACTAAAGATCTGGTCCCCTCCACCCTCTGGGCTGAATGCTCGCCTGCTTAGGCCGTTACTCACAGCGTCTAGGGGCGCGCCAGCTCACTCTCCCCACGCGTTTTTTTTTGCCATCTTTTTCGCTTCCTCCCCTCACGCGTATTTCCTTTTTTTTTCCTTCATACTTTTAATCGTTAGCACACTTGTTTTCAAAAATATTTGTGCCGAAAGTTTCCAAATGTTAACTTAAAAGTTTTTCATTTTGAAGAAACTTTCAAATCTCGTGTTGAAAATTTCAAATCTAATTTCAAAGTTTTCAAAATTTTTCGTACAAATTTAAATTTTGATTTGAAAATTTTCAAAGTTTGAGTTGAAAGTTTTTAAAATTTGACTTCAAAGTTTAAATCTTAAGTCGAAAATTTTCAAATCTAACTTAAAAGTTTTTAATCTGTTAGTAAAAAAAAATCTTCTAAAAAAGAAAAATCTTATCTTAATTATCGTCATTATCTAAAACTAATTCAGTTAGTTAGTAGTCTAAAACAAATTCAATTAGTTAGGCTGCTCCCGGAAACGCGCGCGATTTAGCTTTTCCGGCGTCTCAAGTGTGGACCAAAATAGGTTTCTGGATGCACAGATTTCCCCAAAATAGGTGTGAACTTTGTTATCGGAGTACTAGTTTGCTTTCAGAATTAGTCACTTTTAATCCCTCAAAATATAAATCCAATTCTATTCATATCCCTCAACCGTAATAGCGGATATCTTGATCCCTAAACTTTTAAAACCAATACAAAATGACTCCCTCAGTGATTTTGAGGTGTTTTTCATTGACGTCCAACTACATAAGTCAACATATGAAGTCCACGTGACGGTGACTCCTTTCCTTCCTTCCTTCACTCTTTCCCATATTTCCTTTGCGCGGTGGCGCGGCAGTAGAAGAGCAATGGCGGGCGACGACAGGGAGACTCATGCATCGGCATTCGGCAGTAGGGCAATGGAGGAGACGGGAGGCGAACGCATGTAGCAAGTATTCCAGGTCGAATGGTGAGGCCAACGCCATGAGGCTGAAGAAGATGAGCTTTTTGACCAGTTCATTGTGCCATCGATCTTTGCAGTTGTCTCGGCGACAGTCGCAGTGGCGGTGGTGGTTGAGGGGATGATCGCGGCGTGCCTGCCGCATGCTCTTCTTGCTGAGCGAGGCGCCGTCATAGAAGGGAGGGCGAGCTCGACCTCGACTGGGCTCGTTGACTGCCGATGCCACTGCCTCCCTTCCCACATAGCTCGATTCAATAGGGGTGGAAGCGGTGCAGGTGTGGCCAACAAGATTGGAGCAGCTGGCTTCCCGACGGTGGGGCAGATCGAGGCTCTGAAGCATGGAGGTGGAGTTTTTGCTCGCTGTGTTCATCTCGTTGTTAGAGTCATCTCTTCTGCTCCATTGGAGAACCGCTAAAGATGCTACATCCACGCGAGCCACCGCCGCTCCGCCAAGCTCCTGGCCTGTCGAAACCACCGACCGCCGTCCCCCTTCACGTGACGCATACAAACGCCGCTCAAGCTAGAGAGCTCTGTTGTCTCCAAATTGTTGCCCCGCTCAAGCTAGAGAACTCGCTAGCTTCTCCCTCAATGCCTCTTGTCTCCATGTTCAACTTGTCCACTCCATCCGCTCCTCTCCCCACTAATGTTGCGACAACCTCGACGGACGCACGCGTCAGGCTTATGGCGGACAGCTCCTTGGACGTGCTCTCTGCCACGGTTCCATCTGACGGCATGGAGGTGGCCACCACGGCGTTCGCCAGCCTTGTTGTCGCTGTGTTGTCCGACGATGGCCACCACGGGTCGGACCTAAGGCTACGCCGGGTGTGGAGTGGTTGGAGAAAAAGGATAGAGAGAGGAGAAGGGCACTGCAAGTGGGCCCTACATTTTTTCTTATTTTTCCCATCACTTACATGTGGGCCGAACTTCTATTTTGTGATTGGGCTACCACGTCAACACATGCGGACCAAGTCAACACGTCACATCAGTGAAAACCGCTGATGGGGAAGTCTAATTATACATGTTTTAATAGTTAAGCATCAAGACATCCAGTATGATGGTTAGAGAAATGAATCTGGTTTAAACTATAATTTGAGGGATTCGAAGTGGACTATTCCTTTGCTTCCGCTCACGGTTTAAACTTTCTACATGGGCCTAGTTTGACCCGTATACTCGGCCTCGCCCCCATTGACTTGTACATGACACATTGACACTCGCGAGCACTCTGCAGGCCGTATTTAGTTTCAAACCTTTTATTCAAACTTTTAACTTTTTTATCACATCAAAACTTTTCTACACACACAAACTTCTAAATTTTCCATCACATCGTTACAATTTCAACCAAACTTTTGTTTTTGACGTGAACTAAGCACACCCTAGTCTGTAGTCGTTACCAGGCTGTACGTGATCATGACGCACGCGGGGGCAACCCGCAACGACGCGAAGCGACGGCAGTACGGGTACGTACACTCGTTCGCGGGGCGCCTCTAGCGCTGCGCAGCTAGCTATTCGCTTCGGCTCGCCGAGACGCCACATGTGCGCACCGGCACCGCGCGAGATGCCGACACACGCACCACACCCGCGCGCCATGCACACACCGTCACACACCGACTCCCATCCACCACCACCGATATGATCGCGCACCGCGTCGCGCTCTGCCCCCTCTCCCATCTTCTCCGGGCAAAAGGCCGATCGACGACGACGGCGACGCATGCCCGCCGGCCCCGCCACGCACGGCGGTGGTGGTAGTGCGCGCGCGCGCGAGCAAGTAATAAACTCATGGTTAGCCAAGTGGGCGCACCTGGGGCGTGTACTTTGCGTCGGGCCGGGACAAATCACGGATGCGTGGACGTCGTGGAACGTCCTGCTTGCTCGGCTTTGCTCGGCTAGTGCGCTACATCGATGATCAACCGGTGCATCAGGAAGCATCTAGCTACCAGCTGTGCATCACAGCTAGTGTGGAGATTAGAAGAGGTAACCAATCATGCATGCAATAACATAAGTTATCCCTCCGTCCCATAATATAAGGGATTTTGAGTTTTTACTTGCAACGTGTGACCACTCATCTTATTTAAATTTTTTTTGTAAATGTAAAAAAACAAAAAGTTGTGCTTAAAGTACTGTAGATAGATAATAAAGTAAGTCACAAATAAAATAAATATTGCAAAAAATGAAAAGTTGTGCTTAAAGTACTGTAGATAATAAAGTAAGTCACAAATAAAATAAATAATAATTTTAAAAAAATTTGAATAAGATGAGTGGTCAAACATTGAAGACAAAAACTCAAAATTTCTTATATTATGGAACGGGGGAGTATATAGCAGCCGCTCTTGATGCTAATGATGCGTAAGATGGGCTCGAGGAGTTGCACGGTTTTATGAGTCTACTATATAATACCTACTGCATCAGTTTTAAAATGTACTAAGAACTTAGAATTATATAGGACATATCCTATCACTATTTTTAACACAACATCATATCACTATAAATTTAAACATACTCTAACCAGTTTCGTATAACAGGATGTTTCTGTTGACCTAGGGTTCAATGCTAATGTATTCTACTCCCTCCGTCTCATATGAAGTGCAGCTGAGGGTTTCCGTACCCACCTTTAATCGTCCGTCTTATTTAAATTTTTTTTAAAAAAAATAAAAATATAAGTCACGTATAAAGTATTATTTATATTTTATCAGCTCGTAACAATAAAAGGTAGTACTAATTAAAAAAATTCAAATAAGATAAACGACTAAAGTTGAGCACTAAAATTTATAGTTGCACTTAAAATACCGAGAGAGTACTATAAAA
Organism: Oryza meridionalis; assembly: GCA_000338895.3. Taxonomy (NCBI): domain Eukaryota; kingdom Viridiplantae; phylum Streptophyta; class Magnoliopsida; order Poales; family Poaceae; genus Oryza; species Oryza meridionalis. Next base: position 32,730,432 of record CM002526.2, on the reverse strand, counting down.
AGGGGTAGCCGGGTAGGGAGTACTATAAGGAGGGCCGTAATTGGTATAGGTAGTACTACTATTGCAATTGCACATTGGGTCTCGGCTCAGCCCAGGTCCAAGCAACTGTGTTACTATATGAATGTGGTCTTAATTTCTTCAAACCCACCCCGCCCCCCCCCCCCCCAATACCCACACACACAAAGGAAAAAAAAAAAGAACTATACGAATGTGCAGCCAGTGTAGCTTTCTCATCTTAATTTCCTTTGTGTTTGTGGGCCAGATTAATCGATCGAGCACACCGAAACACAGGAACTTTAATTGCACACTTAGAACTGTTGTTTAATTAGCTCCCTGTCCCCGTGTCGCATTAATTCTAGCCATACATCTGGAAGCACTATATATTGGCTTGATAGCGCACCGTTTTCCTCCTACTTTTAGGTACCTCATCCAAACAGTTCAACAACACCGCTCACATCATCACAGGAGAAACGCCGTCTGTATTCTCATAGTCTTCATACGGAAGCGTGTCGTCACTCGTCACAGATGCACCGTGTGGACAGTGTGCCACGCCGGACGTCCGGAGTGCAAATATTACTCCCTCCGTTCCGTTTTATATTATAAAACTTTCTAACATTTCCCATATTATCCGTATGAGGACTGCTACCCCACGGGATACCGTGAAAATAGTGCACTCACGGGATAATTAAAAAAGCAACGACAGCATAAAGGAGCACCCCACAAAACACGTGATTTGTCTCGATACCTAGCCACTGCCTGCTCGGTATCGTCGCCGGAACAGTGGCTACCTTATCTCGCTGGCGTCGTCGCTAAAGTAGCAGCTACCTCACCGCCAAAAATTCTCCTCGGTATTGCGCTCGGGTGATACCTCGCCATCATCGTCGCCCCTGAGCACCCAGAGTAGCAGCTACCTCACGCGCGATACCTCGCCGGCGTCGTCACCCCTGAGCACCCAGAGTAGCAGCTACCTCACCGCCAAATCCTCCTGGTACCTTGGGTAAGGTACCGAGGTGGTACCTGGTACCTGGTACCCCTGGTACCTTGGTATCGACTGATACCTGGTACCCTGGGTATCTAGCTGGTACCTAGGTATCAGACCTTGGTACCTGGGTATCAGCGTGATACCTTAAGAGAGAGGAGGAGGAGGAGGAGGAGAAGTCGCGGGGTCGAGGAAGTCGAGCAGCGGGGCGGCGCGGCGGCGGAGGAAGAGGAGGCGACAGATCTTGTGCCTACCTTGTACCATGCCTCCCCAGCCTCCTCAGCCGGCTGTGGACGACGACGTGCTCGGCGCGCCCCTGCCGCCGGCCATGGAGGTCTTCATCACCGACGCTGTAGCAGATCCGCTTGCTGCCGGCCATGGAGGATGTCGCCGCAACCGCACCCCGCTCCCGCTCTCCCTCTCGCTCACTGCGCTCGCCGCCGAGCTCCTCGCCGTCGCGGCCTCCCTCGCGGCGGCGGCGGCCGGCTCCGGTGAGCAGTGGGCGACGGCGACGGGGAGGGCTGCAGTGCCGTCTAATTTGGGGGAGGAGAGTGAGGTAGGTTTTCTGTACCCATATATATATATGTGTGTGTGTGTGTTTTCAAATTTATTAATATCTATACAAATATGTGGAATACTAAAAAGTCTTATAATCTGAAACGGAGATAGTAGCTAGCTATTGGATCGATCCAAAAGGACATTTCAACAACAATAGAACAATTAAAACATTTACGACGGTTTAGTGGCGTAGCTAGAAATTTTTCGTTAGGTAGTCCTACTTCACAAATTCATCACACATAAAAAATTTTCAAACACCGTAATTCATATATACAAGTAATAATTTAATGTAAATATGGTATAAATAAAGAAAATAAGAGTAGAATTTATTTTAGGCGACCTATATTGACCAAGGTGACAAATTAGATGAACCAGGTTTGGCCTAATCAAGGTGAGCAGCTGGTTTTCGGTCATGCTGATGGTGCTCACGCGCGGCTATGTTGCTCTTAAACAACTGATTAGGTTGATAGAGTCTGATTTCCATTCAGAACAACTGAACCAAAAGGGGCCACGTATTCCATTCAGCGGTAATTAATCAAGATCCGATGTTCTATATGTTGAGAAAAATCGAAACTTCTCCAGTGGTACCAACCCAGGAACACGAATTATCCAGAGCTACACTGAAGAAGAGAAGTGAAATTAATATTACCCCTCAATACCCAAATTCCACCGGTGGGATGAACTATATTGTTTTGTTTCATTCTTCGAAGATCAAAAATTTCCTCCATTGCACGCTCCAAGATCAAATAACAGACGGCCAAATGGAATAGGAATACAGGATGACAAAACTAGATAGGGAGGCAGGGAGAGCGGGAGATCAACTAGAGCCTCAGGGGCCGGTGGCAGCGCCATGCCACCATGGGGGGAAAGCGAGCTGAGCGCCGGACGGGGAGCAAACCTTGTCTATGCCGTGGCGTCGCCTGCCCTCCTCTACCCTCCACGAATCGATTCAGCAAGAGGGCGGCACAGGAAGGAGGGGAACGGTGGCGGTGCGGCGCTCTCACGGGCATGCGAGGAGTGGAGGGTTGCGTACTCAAGTTCTAGGGCTTCTGCTTTCTTTTCCTTTTCTTTTGGCTGACTTTTTTTCTTTTCTTGCACTTGCTCTTGGGCTAAAATTTAGGGGGTGGGGGTCCCTGGGCCAAAATTGGGGGTAGTCCCGGGCCCACCAGGACCACCCCCTGGCTACGCCCCTCTCACGGTTTAGTACCGGTAGTATCCAGTAGAGAAATTACAACTGGAATAATGAAATGATATGTTTGTACTGTGTTTTCTCTTCTTTCTACTGCTCTTACAACAGCATGGTGCTGTTTCTTCTCGCCTTGACACTGTACCGAACGAGCCTTTCCTGAAGCATAATCCATCCAATACAGTGACTGACGAGACCTGCATGCATGTCGTCATCATTTTGTTCTACCCCACCTTAGTAGCTACTCCCTCCGTTCGATTTTAACTGCAGCCATGATTTTCCGTACACAACTTTAATCGTTTGTCTTATCTTTTTTTTTAAAAAAAATTAAAAATATAAGTGATGTATAAAGTATTATTCATGTTTTATCATCTCGTAATAATAAAAATACTAATTACAAAAATTTTCAAATAAGACAGACGGTTAAAATTAGGCACAGAAACTTATGGTTGCATTTAAGATGGGACGGAGGGAGTACTACCGAACTGGCGCTGCCGGAAAAGTGGTCTTTAGTCCTAGGTTGCAAACCAGGACCCCGGATCCGGGACTAAATATGGTAGCGCCACATGGCCGGCACTTTTTTATTTTCTTTATTTTATTATTTTTTGCTACTTGTATATTGATTTCGCACCGAACACAATAATAAAATCATCCACAAATTGACATCACAAAATCATTCGCAACTTCACAAAAGCATCTAAAAAATATCTACAAATTAGCATCACAAAGTCATCTACAAATTCAAAAAATATCTAAAACCATCCACAAATTTACATCACAAAATCTAAAAGTCATCCCAGCGGCTGCCGCTTCCCCTCCGGCTTGCCTGCCGTTGGCCGCCTCCCCTCCGTGTGTGCCTACCGCCCGCGCCTCCTCGCCGTCCCCCCCCCGCCTCCCATCCCCTGTCGTCTGGCACTGCCTGTCGCTGACGTAGAGGTAGAGGGGAAGAGGGGATCGGAGGAAAGTGGAGGGGAGGAGGAGGAGAAGATAAGAAGATAAGAGGAGGCGTGCGCGCGCTACAAGGAGATAAGGAAGAGAGAGAGCAAGAGATGGAGATGATGTGGGAGAGAGATATTTATTCCCGGTTAGTGATACTAATCGGGATTAAAGATCTATCTTTAGTCCCGGTTGGTAAATTCGTTGGGACCTGACAACTATTGAACCGGGACTAAACATAATCTTTAGTCCCGGTTAGTAACACCAACTAAGACTAAAAATAAAAAAAGTATCTGTGGGCTTTAAAACCGGGACTAAAGATATTTTTACTCCCGATTTATAGTCGAACCAGGACTAATTTGATTTTTGTCTGATCTAGCAAAGATCACTTTTTCATTAGTGTGGCACATACTGGAAGTGTTGAATGATCAACATGTACAAATAAAACATCTACAGTATGCGTTGGAGCAATGGAGCCCCTTCTCATGCGGTAGGTATGCTGTGTTCTTACGCATGAGTACTTTATCATGACACCTAACAATTCAGAGACGACACGATCGACCGAGTTCTTCTGTGCCAATCTTTCGGGCAGCCAACCACTTCAAAGTTCTTTTTAGGACCAGACGTGCTGCGAAAGGCCTGCAGTATGGGAGCTCATTGATCCAACCGTTCGTCATGAATGTGATTTGGAAACTGTACTCAAATGGTTTGGACTTCGGGGACTCGAGTTGACCTGCTTTCTTTGGCAGCTTCCCATTAAGGCATCCACAATGTACTTCAAAAATGGTCCATAAGCAATATAATATTTAATTCAGCCACCTAGCAACATTGTGGAACTAGTCTATAGGAAAAAAATAACAAAAACTACCCATAAACATATGGGCTGCCCATAGAGAATAAAATATATTATTTGTCTCTATCTCTTCTCTCCTACTAATACTATTTGCTATCCATATACATTGTGAATGTTACAATAGTTAAAATTTATATATGTGGGTCCCATTTCTATGGACTACTTTTGCCATATATATTGTTGTTGTACTTAAGCGTAACAAGAAAATAGGGTGAGCCTGGAATGGTAAACATTTTGGAAGGAGTCCATCCAAAAGCAAGTCAGTTAGTAGTTGGCGGGTGACATGCACGCACAGAAGAAGTCTCCCATCGTTTGGCCTAACAACATATTTACAAATAAAAAATAATTTATAAATAAAACTTTTATATATATGTTCTTCGCAATTTAAAAATAAATACTGAAAAATAAATTTTGATGAGAAAACCTTAAAAATCAACTCTAAATTTAAAGTTAAAAATTAAAAATTTAAAGTATAGCTGATAAGTAAAAGTATAAACATAAGCGAAAAAATGAGGCTGTTTAGTTATATACAAAATCTTCTTAGTGTTTTTATGATGTATGGGCATGCACAGGGTGCAGTATGTTGTAGTACAATAGAACATCCACTTAATTAAGGGGGTATTTAGATATAAGGGTGTAAAGTTTTGGCGTGTCACATCAGGTATTATATAGGGTATCGTATAGGGTATTTGGGTACTAATAAGAAATCTAATTACAGAATCCGTCAGTAAACCGTGAGACGAATTTATTAAGCCTAATTAATTTGTCATTAGCACATTTTTACTGTAGCACCACATAGTCAAATTAGGAGCAATTAGGCTTAAAAGATTCGTCTCGCAAATTAATCGCAATCTGAGTAATTAGTTATTTTATTAGCCTATATTTAATACTTCATACATGTGTTCAAACGTTTGATGTGAGAAGGTGTAAAATTTTAAGGCGGGATCTAAACATGCCCTAACTAACAATGACAAAAATCGAATATATGTACTAGTACTATGTAGTGGCAGTGGCAAGTGGTGTACCACTACCAGCTTGCAACCAGTCAATTAAATGTGCATTAGTATTGAATTGGCAACCTCCATAATCACTCAATTAATGAAAGTTTCGTTGCCAGCCGAGATGATACAAATACAATACCCGCTATCCTAAAACTAAAGACCTATCTCAGGTGCAAAGTGCATAAGATACATCCAAACATTCGTGGCTAAACTCTAAAGTTGAAGGGTGTACTTACATTTGGGGAAATTTAAATTTTCGTCACTTTTAAGAGATGTGGCAATTAATTATTGAGTAAAATACATTGGTGGTACATAAATTTATTAGGTGGGTGCAATTTAATACATAAACTTGTAAAATACTCGTTTTGGTACACGAACTTATCTAATTCGTGCGAATTAGGTCCAAAATAGCTTGGCAAGGTTAAATTTACTTAGCTGACGTTGATTAGGAGGTGGCGTACATACGTGTAGTGAGTATGTATAAAACATACTATATTTATAAATTTATTCTCTACTTTATCTTGAATTTCGTATGATTCTAACCCTTGTATTATTGCTCCTTTTTTTATATCTTTCTCTACAATCACTATATCTCATTTTATCTTTTTATTGAATAGGTGTATGTCTAAGTAGCAACCTTCTCATATATATGTTTACGCAATATCCTAATCAGCACCTAAATCAATAAAATTAATCGTGCATGTATTGTCCTTTTGACCTTAGTTCGCACGCACAAGATTAGTTCATATACCAAAATGAGCATTTTATAATTTCATACACTAGATTGCACACACCTGACAAGTTCGTGTACCGCCGATGCAATTTGCTCTTAGTTATTTGACACTCGCTGTCTATGACATGTGGGTCTTCATGTGCTTATGACATGTGGGTCCAGTGACAAATCCTTATCACCACTTGTAGGAATCGCAAATAATTAACTCATTGGCTTGCAAAATTACTCCATAGTTAAGGTGTCTGTACGTCTTTTCTTTTGCCAGAAACCAGGTGAAATGCTCCTTATGATTTGTAATGGATGACACTGTGAATTTTTAGATATACATTTTACTATTCATCTCACTAAATTTTGTAGTAAATACGTAGAAATATAAGAAATGCTTAAAGTACGTCTAATTAATATTAATATAATTCACAATAAAATCAATTATATTTATATTTTTTAAAAAAAGTAAGATGAATGTTAAACGTAGCCCAAAAATCAACAATGCCATCTACTATTTTCATTCTAAAATATATGAATCAACCGAAGAAAATATTTTATAATATTACGAATCTGAATAAAAGGCATGTCCAGAATTGTAGTGTTAGAATATATTTCATCCGATTTTAGATTTTTATATCTAACGCGAAGGTAGTATGGCCGTGTTTAATTTCCCGTCCAAATTTTTTTATGTATGCGGAAATTATAGATTCCGCATGTAAATTGCGAGACGAATCTATTAAGCCTAATTAATCTATCATTAGCAAATGTTTACTGTCAAATCATGGTGTAATTAGGCTCAAAAGATTCGTATCACAATTTACATGCAAACCGTGCAATTGTTTTTTTGTCCACATTTAATGCTCCATGCATATGTCCAAACATTTGATGTGACAGAAAAGTTGGAAGTTTGAAGTGAACTAAACACAACTTATATTAAAATAAGGGTTAATTGGATACATGCTATTAAAAATTTTCTGGTTTTGAAATATGCCACTAGTATTCATGTATTTAGAAATATGCCATTAATTTCACACATATTCAAAAGATACTACTACTTACCCTTTAGATGCATTTCCGGATAAAATTGGACCAAACTACCTCTTTCCCCTCTTCTTCCTTCTTCCTCTTTCTCCTTCCTCCTCTCTTCCTTCTTAGGAGCGACGCGGCGCATCGACTGCGGCGGCGGCGGCGCGGCGGCACAGCAGCAACAGCGACGCGACATGACTCGGCGGCAGTAGCGAGACGCGGCAGCGGCGGCGCGGCGGCGGCAGCAGCAGCGGCGCGGCGGTGGAGCAAGCTACAGCGCGAGCGGCACAGTGAAAAGAGAGAGAGGGTAGAAGATGGGGAAGAAAGAGAGAGGTAGAAGATGATGGCATTTTTTGTCCAATACATGCAAAATACGTATCTTAGTGGCACCACTAAGATTAGAAACAAGTAGCAATGGCATCGTTATAAATACGCAAATAGTAATGGTATATTTTAAAACCGATAAAATTTTAATGGCATGGATCTAATTAACCCTTAAAATAAAGCCCCCTTTCCTCGTCTTATTCCTCTACTGACCACCCTGATCGAGCCGTTACCAAGCTCCACTACTAACGCATGCTGAGCATGGGCTTCACCAGCACCACCTCACACTTGAACTCCTGCGTACCCTCTTTTTCGTTGGGACCCTGCATAAGCTTTCAGGTCATTCATAGTGCTCTGACGTGTCGTTCGGCCAACCCTTAACACATCATAGATCTGCGGCTAGCTAGACATCGTGTGTGACCAAACGAAGTTCGCGGAGCCTAGATTGGGCACTCGTTCTTTTGACAGCTCTCTAACAACTTGAGGGCGGGCGGGAGAATGGCGCGGCTGTATTGTGGAGGTCGTGGCCTTGCCGCGTTGCGGTTCCCCCTCCCCCCTCCCAAGGGCGTGTGGCCCCTCCCCCCATGACCGAATTCATTGGAAGCTCGAGCAGGAGATGGTGGTAGCGGTGGAGCCATGGAGGCAAGCAGGAAGCATACTAGGAAGACCGGCGAACGAAGGCGACGACGACCTCGACCTCACCCATCCCGATCTGCGGCCCTAGAGGTAGCTCGTTGGTGCTGTCTCGCCTCAATCCGTGTCACCAGGAGCTTGCTGGCCGCCTCGATCTCACCCACCCCGATCTCTGCCTTCTTTGGGAGCTCGTCAGCCCGGTCGCGCCTCGATTAGCGCTGCCGGGAGGACGATAGGAAGCTACAGCACTGGATCGATCTGAAGCGGCGCGGTGCTAAGGTTCGGGAAGGAGCGGCATCGCGGTGTGGAGGTTGGGAAAGGAGCAGCGGCGCGGTGCGGTAGGTGCGTGAGATTAGATTGAGGAAAGAGTTGAGTGGGGAAAGTGATTTCACGGTGGGGCTGGCTGAGAAAAAAAATGGTAACAGGCCCACCAAAACTACACGCGCACTGAGAGATGGGAGCTTCATTTGCTTTTTACCTACGTGGAAGCTTGGGCTTCTTGATGAGGGCCGGACGCACTGCTATTGCCTTAGAGCAAGTTTAATAGTATAGCCCACTACTAACTTCAAATCATCTATAGCCAATGTAATAGCCAATTCATACAATAGTTGTTTACTATAGTATTAATACCTAGTCCCACCTGTCATACACACATTACGTCTTGGAGTCCGTGCTGCAGCTGGCTACAGATCTGTAGTCCGCTGCTTCTCTCTTTTTATTTATCTCTTCAAAATATGTTTATAGCTGTCTTATAGCCTGCTATTGTAACTGCTATTATAGCGAGCTTTAGCAGTAGGGATGGGCATCCTGGCCATCCCCTCGTGCAACGAGCTTCCTGCAGCTGAGATGTACAATTGGTTGGAACTGAGGATGGTGATGTGTACGGATAGAGTTAGGCAGTGAGAAGAGAATGGAGATGAGCTAGGAAAGGATGAAGAAGAGGATAAATTTGGTGCTTTACATGGTGTGTTGGCAAAACAAAACTATTTTGTTATATGTTTATTGACAAATTTTCTTTAAAATTTATCAAATATAAATATATTATAATTATAATGTAATAACATTATAATTTGCATGTAACTTTATTACTTTAATGTAAACTTCACGTAATTTGAATGGTTAGATTGCTTCGATAGTCGTGCAAAGAGGAAAAAACACAGCGCGTGTATAGGTGAAGAGATTCGATCCCGTGAACCCACTACCACATCACTAATACCCTTTTCTAAAGTTATATATAAAAATTATAATGTAGTTATATAAAGTTAAAAATATATAATTACACTATAATTATAATTATATTATATTTATGTTTAATAACTTTTTAGAAGAAGATTTATCCACTAGTCCTAAACAGAAGCAGACACATAAGCTAGGGGACAATTTTAGTATTTACAAAGCCAAACTTTGGAACAAATGCGAGCACACCTCTTACGTCGAGTTTAGTTCCAAACTTTTTCTTCAAACTTCTAACTTTTCTATCACATCAAAACTTTCCTACACACAAACTTCTAACTTTTTCGTCACATCGTTTTAATTTTAACCAAACTTCTAATTTTAGCGTGAACTAAATACACCCTTAACTTCAACTTTAGGTATAAGAGCAATTTTCAGTTCACAAACCTTGCAGCCCAACGCGTACGTAAGCTGACCACTGACAGTCTAACCAAGCAGGACTGTCCCACAAAATCAAAGCGAACCGACTTGACCTAACTGGCTACGACGAGGTCTCTACCAAAATGGAAACGTACCAGACAACATCCGGGAGACAGCGAGGCGACCGGCGTCGTACGTACAAATTAGTCGTCGTACTCGTACCCCCAATTGCCCCAACCCCGCACCGTCGTCTCTTCGTTTTCCCATCGCAGCGGTGTTTTGCTCGTCGTTTTTCCTCTCGATCGGCCCTTGACCAGCTTGCGCTCAACTTTCGTGGTTTAGTCCAAAAGTTATGTCCACTTCTCGGTGCCGCCATGTGGGTGGTTGGCCTACCAAAGTTCGGGGAACTATTTTGATCACTTGATGGGTTATTCTCCGTTTGCTTAAAAAATATTTAAATAGCTACTTCCTCCATTCCAAAATATAAGGCTCAATCACTCTTAATCTAAAGACCAAGAAATAATTATTATCATCTTATAATTTGGATCACTCTAATAAATATAATGCATGCACCCAATAGAATAGAATTAAATATATTGAGTATGGAGGATTCGAAAGAAAATGCTAGTTAATGGCATGTATTCATGTATATCTTATATTATAAAACATCTTTAAAAATAGTTGCGCCTTATATAATGGAATGGAGGGAGTATAAAAAATTGTGGAAAAATTTGATAACACTTAGGGCTTGTTCAGATTGTAGCCAAAATAAACCTTACCAAGTTTTGGTAGTGTCAAAATTTTGGCAAGATGGCAATATTACCAAAATTTTGGCATGATTTCTTATGTATTGATCAAATTTGGCAACAAACTAAACGCAAATATTTTATTTGCTACTTTATCAAAAACTGGTATGGTTGAAAATGGCATCAAAGTGAACAGGCCCTTATACAACATATCTATGTAACCCCACAAAATATTAAGTTCACTCATATATCGAGATATAAAAATATCAGCATATGAATAGTATTATAAGGTTCACATCTGAATTTTTTTTTCTCTAAAGCTGGATATTTGAACAATTTTTATTACCTATCGATTTTACTATATACACTATATTATCAATTTTTTATAACTATTTATATCAAATTTAAAAGAAAAAAATACACGAGAATGTCTCTTCGAGGGATTAAAATTCACTCCCACGAAGTCGTAGTTTCGTCCCAGCTGCCAGGCTAGCTCGCTAGTTGCACTGTGTCGCCGGCGCGTCGCCGATCCTATCATTCCCAATTCCCACGCGGTCGCTGAGCTCAGTTTCACAGTTTTCACACATGTACAATTGACAGCCACAAGCTCTAATTTTGGTTAATTAATTTCCTATTTATTTCATGGCATGTAAGTGTGTGTTCAGTGATGGCTATCGGTGGGTGGGTGGGGTGTGCTTCCCTATAAAGGGAAGCTTGCGTCGCCAGAACTTGGGCACTACCACCACTCGCCTCACACTCACTCGCTCAGCACTACTTGCACCCCCTAGCTGAGATCAGTAGTAAACGGTCAGTCAATTGTTGCAAAGCGATCAGCTACTGGCGATGGCTCAGGGAAGGGGCAGTGCTGCAGGACGACGCAACGCCGCCGTGCTGGCGATGGTCCTCCTCTGCGTGCTCCTCCACGGCGAGCTCGCCGAGTCGGCCGTGTACACCGTCGGCGACCGCGGCGGCTGGGGCTTCAACTCCGGCGGCTGGCTCAGGGGCAAGCGCTTCCGCGCCGGCGACGTGCTCGGTGAGTTCGATCGATCGATTCTGTTTCTCGTCGATCGTGTCATTCGAGCGCCTTTTTTTTTTTTAAAAAAAAACGTTCTCGTGTCGCCTACTAGCGCGGCGCGTAAGTGGTGCACTACCTAACTGTGTACGTGACACACGTACGACTACTGCACTGCGGCTCATGAATGAGTGACCAACTGACCGATTGCACCTGGACCTGGTCGATCGAGCAACCACTCGCGGCTCGGTGTGTGCATATGGTTGGCTGGTTGCTTTGCTTGGCACTAGCGACTATCCCAACTTTTACTTTGGGGGAAAATTACAAAAAGCCGCCCCATAAATTATTTAGATGCAACTGTTCACCCCTAGAAATTATTGTAAAAAACACTAATGTGCACTTACTGAACTGAAAGGACCCCGTATCACTGATGTAGAACCGTCAAAGGTTAAGCTAGCTAAGTCAATCTTGGATAAGTACTTGCATTAGACTTATTATTCATATTTCAATGTAGAATCTCTAAAAAAGGTCAAGACTATACTCCTATAAGTATTTAAATTCAATAAAGATCGTATTGACGGCTCACAATTTACAAAAATATATTGATATGGTTAAACATGTGTGCAGTGGGACGGTTTTTAGAACAGAATTGAGTAGTCGATGCGTATTTAATAAAATAACTTATAATGTTGAAATTTTAAGTTTTAAGTGAATTATGGGATGGATTTTGTAAATTTCTCTTTCGTTTGACGAGTTCGGCGTCTACTGTGTGCGATGCGCACAAAACTGCCTCCACGGGCTGCAACAGAGCATTGTCTTTTCGCCTTGTAAGCACACGGCCACAGACAAATGCCTCGTTCTATGTTTTGCCATTGACGAACCCTTATCCTAGAAAATGCCATCGTTGTTAGTTGCTTGTTCCAACTTTTTTTGAATACCCAAAGTATCCTCACACAACAAACTTGAGCAAGTTTGCATGCCCGAATACCCAAATGTGATTAGGTTGTAGATGATTACTGCTAATCAAATGTTAATCGGGAGATAATAATCTTGACACGATTGCATATATCTCGCATCGCTCTCATGATCTCTTCAATGTGGCGGTGTTTGTGCATGTCCATGCGTGTGCAGTGTTCAAGTATAGCCCGTCGGCGCACAACGTGGTGGCGGTGAACGCGGCGGGGTACAAGTCGTGCAGCGCGCCGAGGGGCGCCAAGGTGTACAAGTCGGGCAGCGACCGCGTCACCCTGGCGCGCGGCACCAACTACTTCATCTGCAGCTTCCCCGGCCACTGCCAGGCCGGCATGAAGATCGCCGTCACCGCCGCCTGATCGGCCGGCCGGTCGCCGGAGTCCAGCGGGATCGAATGTAATAGTGACAGTCGTCTCTACCCTACATGTACGTCCGGGAAGTAGTTCCAATAATTCTGTCAGTGTCTCGCGCTACTGAATGACCGTCTTCGTGTTTAGGCCTCTGCTTCGTTGCAGGTTAGTTGATTGTTGGCAAGTATAGAGAAGAATATATGATTATGTGATGTGTATTTTGAGAAGAATTTAATAAAAGCCAAACAGCTGCGTTCTGGCCCAGCCATATGTAGTACAAGGTTCTGAAAATTGCTTTGTGTGAATGCGATGGTTCATGCTTGTTTGTACCATCCTACATTCGTTCATGGCAGTTGAGAGAAGAAGTTCAGGAGTTCAGAAATGAAGTGGTATACCGAGTTGGCGCAGGAGTACAGGAGTTTAGTGTCAACATTGAGATTTGAGAAGCTCGCACTGCCGTCTTGAATAACAGCAATTGTTATTCACACCATGAGACTCAAGAACAAACAAATTTCTATTTGTTAGTTATGCTCGTTCTGGCTTTAAGAGTTCAGGCTTCACAGCAACAAGTTCAGGACTATTGTAACCCAAGTTCGTTGACTACTTGCAAACTCTGCCAGACATTGTAGATCGAAGCATTAGAAATTACAGGCAAATGCTGGATTTTGACAATACTTGTATGTTTTACTTGATCTACAGTGTGCAGGTGCGCTCTAGTATGCCTCCTAGTTATGAAACTTTTTTTTTTTTCTGAATATTCATTCGCTAGGCCTCGAGCTCTAGTAAGCCTATGTTTGTTCTCGAGTCTCATGGCGTGAACTATGCAATTTCTGTTATTCAAGACGGCAGTGGGAACTTCTGAATGTTGACACTGAACATTTGATGGTTATCAGCTTCCGAACCAATTCGGTATACCAGTTCATTTCTGAACTCCTGAAAAACATGTGGCCACAACACTTAACTGTACAACTCTCAATTCTCATCACCAATTCTACTACAGTTTACTGACATCATCTATATTTAGTAGACAATAATATTGTAAAGTTTACACCATGTACAACATGGTTAAATTGAGCTCGAGCAAAGAAATTAAACAACTATCCTGTGCTGGACTCCTGGCTTTGGATCATGTTCTCCTGGAACGTTGTATGGTTTCTTGTCATCAGATCAGCTAAGCCTTCTTTTTTCTTGCTAACAAAACTCAGAAGAACCTGAGCTGAATTTTACTAAAATGGGACGAAATAACAAAATAAATGATGTTTGCAGTAATGGTGTAAACTATACATAACTTTAATGCCAGATCAGCTGATAAGGTTGATGTTTCTGCTGTGGCAAAAATCTGTAACATCAGGCAGGACTGACGGCATTTCCTTAATTTTCAGAACTTGCAGTCTTGTAGCATGCTCCATAACCTCAACCATGCTAAGGAATTCTGTACACTCATGGATGGAGAAGCGGGTGAGATTCGGAAATGAGCCATTCCCCACATGGAACACCCTAAGCTTCTTTAGTCCACTGATTTTCAGGTACCGCAGCTCAGGGAAACTGTTTTGCAAACATGAGACCTCTGAGCACCGGAGCGCGTCATCCTTTAGCTTGAGTTCACAAAGAGTTGTGAGTGAGCCTAGTGATTCCATCGGGCTCGAAGCAATCCACGAGCCAGCTAATGTGATACTTTTGATGCAACTGAAATGTAGATCTTCTAGCAGATGGCGATGTACTCTTCCTAGTAGATTTAGGTTATGAAGTTGCTCATGGCTCGTTACTGCTTGAACTATATCTGACGTAATTGCTGAGGAAAATGGCATTATTATAAATATTGAATTGAGATTCCCCAGCTGCTTCAAAGATTCTGCTAGTGCAGGGTTTTCATCCCCCCCACCTGACTGTGCAATGTACCGATCAAAATCAAACCCATCTGAAAAATTTGGTTTGTATTCAATTCCCCACATGGTACTAAAACGTAGTTTCCTCAGATTCGTTAGTGCCATTAAGTCCCTTTCAGCTTGTGTATTGCGGGGAATTACGACTCCATGTAATGTTTGTAAATTGGTAAGGCGTCTTATGTCAAGAGATACCATCCAATTAAGGTAGATGTGCCGAAGAGTATCAAGGGTCTCAAATATACCTGGAAGCTTTCTGATAGACGTCCCCCTTATATCAAGTGTTTGTAGCAATGGAAAATTGCTTTCCGGAAATGGAAATTCACCAAGATTAGTATTTCTCAGGCTCATGTATCTCAAATGGTTGAGATTACTTTGGATACTTTTAAGATCACGTGCCAATCTCTCATGTCCTTCAAGTTCAAGAACTCTTATGTATTGCATGCTTGTCTTCTGTTCCAAGATGTTGTGCTGGAAACCCCGCAGAGAAAAAAAAAACAAAGCGTGACAAAATGCCCTGCTAAAAGGCCTTAATGCTTGATGACCAACAGTAATCATGCAAGATTCCCTTACTCCTGGAAATATTAGCAGAGATCTTAGCTTCTCACTGTTACTTAGTTCATGAAATGCAATAAGTTTGGTATGGAGAGCGAGACGGCGATAGTATTTTCCTTCTGCTTTTGAGACTGCATCACCATTTTCACAGTAAAAGAATCGACTCTCTCTTGCTTCTGATCTTGCTAGCTCACATAATAGGCCATGAATGCGGACCCTTTTGAAACCCTGCTTATGCACAGGCAGCAAAGGTTGAACTAGGCACCTTTGTATGAGTTCATGTAAATAGTCATTTGCTGTTTCCTCTTTCGTTTTTCCATCTTGCTGAGGTATAAAGTCATCTCCGATCCATAGTTTTGTCAGTTTAGAGACACTGATTTCAGTTTCTTCTTTGAAAGCACCTAGATACATGAAACACAGCTTCATATGATAAGGCAAGCAGTTGTAGCTTAAGGCCAGTATCTCCAAGCACTGATTCCCAGCTTCATAGTTGCTCCACTTCATGCTCTTCAATATATTCGTCCAAACTACAACTTGCTTTTCCTTCCCAGACAATAGTCCTCCCAATACCACAAGAGCAAGAGGCAACCCTCCGCATTTCTTCGAAAGCTGATGCCCTACATCCCTGAGCTGTGGTGGACAACTTGTTGTGTCAACATGATTCAACCCAAAAACTTTGGAAATGAATAGCTGAAAGCTCAGTTCTTCACTTAGTGGATTTAGCTCATAGGGAATGGAAGATGGATCAGCAGAAACCGCAATTTCCTTGGAGCGAGTGGTTAGCAAGATTTTGCTTCCATTCGTAGATTTGGGGAAAGCTTCGCTTAATTCAAGCCATGTTTCTTTTGTCCATATATCATCTAGTACAATCAAGTATCTCTTATGCTGCAGAAACCTGAACATGGCATTTTTTGCTGCAGCTACCTGTCTCGAGTTCAACTCAACCCCAATTTGAGCTGATGTGATCTTCAAGAGGCCTAAAGCATCTGCGTTCTGCCCTACTGGAACCCAAGCACACGCATCAAAATACCTCTCCACACTACTTCGAGAGCTCGTTCCTTTCGGTGAATCAGAACGCAGTGAGGTGCCCCCTGTTTGGATTGCAGAAACCTTATTGTAAACCAGAGATGCAAGTGTGGTTTTTCCGACCCCTCCCATCCCCACTATCCCAACCACTTCGCGGTGTGCTGTGCAGCGCAGCAATCTATCGATGATCATGCCGACCTCATCCTCCCGACCAACAACGACGTCGTCGCCGAGGTGGCAAGAAGAACGCCTCCACAAGGAATCGGCAGCTGACGCAACACTGCTGCTGCTGCTCATATCCCTGAGCTCGCGTAACATGGAAGCATTCTTGGCCCAACCATCTATGATCGATTGGAATCTGGATTTGATCTCGTTGATTTGCTTGGCGAATCTGTAGGAGTTTAAGGGCTGGAGGAGAGGGTTTAGGGTGTGATACCTCCCCTCATGGAGCTCCACGCTCTCGATGAGGTCCTCGGCGTCGTAGGCGGCATCTCTGAGGGAGTGTAACCAGAACCAATTGTTGTTGGATGTGGCTTGCCGCCGGATCTCCCTCAGGTCGGCATCCTTGAGGAAGCATTCCACTGCCTGGAGCTCGTGAATCAGTGAATCCACCTGCTCCTTCACGCCCCACAACGAGGTGATCCCCGACAAGGCTGTGGTGCTTAGACGGTCAACGAGGCTAGAGAGAAAAGCACCTTCTGCCATGGCTGCTAGCCTACTACTCCTCTCTCCTTTGGTGGTCCGAGGTATGAAGCAGCAGCACCCATCGGATCCTTTTCAGAAGGCATAATTTTTTTTGGGTAAATTTTTGTACCATCACCATATACGCTACCCATCTGCTTTAGAAAAAGGAAAATTTCACCATCAGATAAGTCGTACCCATCCACTCAGTCCAAATTCCAACAGCTGATCGGCTTATTTTATCCTGAGTCATTGACTCATTGTCAGGTTGATCCAGGTCCTGTTCTACCAAGGTGGTGTTTTTTTAAGGCCCCGTTTGACTTAAAACAAAACATAAGAATTTCAGTTCCATAGAAAAAACTTCTCTGTGAGCCTTTGAAAGAAAAAGATCGAATCCTATCAATTCCTTTGAAATAGACAATCCTACGAAGATTTTATATTAAAGTTGGCAAGAGCTCTAACCTCCTATAAATTTTCCTTTGAATCCCCTCGCCCGCCACAATGGTGAAATTAGATATTATGCCACTGTCGAAAGTGGGTTTCGCCAGAATGCCATTCCGCCGAATGGATTCGTTAAAATACCATGTACAAGAGATGCCAAACATTTGTTTTGCCATTTGGGCCAATTCTCTCCATTTCCACCTAATTTTTGCACCCGAGCTGACCAAAATGCCCTTTCGGCTGCTTGTTCTAACTCAGCCACATGGGAAGCAGGCGATGTGGGGCCCAGATCAGCTCGGGCTAGCAATGGCACTAGCAGAGGAGCGACTCGACGAACAGGTCGTCCCGCGGCTTATCCTTGGTGCGCTGGAACGCCGCGCCGGCGCCGTAGCCGCCGTAATTCCGTAAAGGCAGGCGGGGTTGGGGAGCATCTCGAGGGTGTAGGGCCCCTGCTGGGCGGAGACGGCCGACGGCCGGATCGCGCTGGACGACGGCGCCGGCGCCGGCGTATGTGGTGATCACGGCACGCGTGTCGTGCGACGCTCGCTCCACGTGCTTCCACACCAGGCAAACCACCGTCGTGCACTTGTAGTAGCTCCTGCCATTCAAGAACAGATTGATTATTAGAGAGATGCATACAAGAACAGATTGATCGACTAATCGACGGAATTTTATCTGGTTAATTCTTTGATTAGTGAGGAGATTGATTGATTGATTACCTTGGGTTGGGGTTGCCTTTGATGACCTTCTAGCCATACTTCCTCCACGGGAAGCCGTCGTCGAGGATGTTGATGTCGATGTCGCTCAGCATGTGCACCACAAGCCTCGGCTTGCGCACCGGCTTCCCGCCGGCGCCGCCGCCCATGCCGCCGGAGCTACCCTCATTGTCAGCATCCTCCTTCCTAAAACCACATAGCCATGACATCCATAAAACCCAAGAACACATGCACACACATGGAGATTTACGTTTTGATTGCTGATTGAGTGATGATGGCTTACCAGCCCTTGGCTTCGGGCTCGTCGACTTCGCTGCGGTGCGACTCGTTGTCAGCCTTGTCATCACCGAACGTGACGGAGGAGTTATCGGGCGTCGCGGCGGAGTACTGGTCCGCGCAGGCGGCGGCAGCGGCGCAGCCGGAGGAGGTGTTGCGGCGGGTGGAGAGCGAACCAGCCCAAAGAGGCATTTTGGTCAGCCCGGGTGCGAAATTAGGTAAAAATGGAGAGAATTGGCGTAAATGGCAAAATAAATGTTTAGCATCTCTTGTACATGGCATTTTAACGAATCCATTCGGCGGAATGGCATTTCGGCGAAACCCACTCTTGGGAGTAGGGATGAAAACGGATCGGAAACAGACGGAAACTAGCTTTATCATATTCGTTTTCATATTTTTTTCGGAATCGGAATCGAAAACTCGGATACGGAAATGAAATCGAATATTATCGAATACAGATACGGAGCGAATATGAGACGGAACGAATACGGTAGCGAATATTTACCGGTATATAAAAAACCCCTCAAATTGAGTTTCTTGATTAAGGAAGAGATATCGCTTATTATTTTAGTTCAACATCTCCAACATTTATATCGTCAATTTTATTGACGGTCCCACAACCGTACGTGAAAATCGATTTTTATGGCTGTTCCTCTAAGAGATCCATATGCAAATATGATTATCATTTTCTATTCCCAAGACCTTTTACTAGATGTATAACTTACTTACCATTGTATAAATTGGAGATTTTATTTATTTTACTTCATATCTTCGAAACTTGTAATATTTGTATTATAGTTTAAATGCTTTCAAATACAAATGTTATAAACTACAAAGTGGTAGATCCCGTTGAGCTCTACAACTTTGATATGGAACACATCTCCGTTAGATGTCGTTGAATTGTAGATCTGAGATTTCGTAAAAATTAATATGGTATATTATAATGAATATTTAGACCCATAAATGACCTCAAATAATAAAATAGTCAATAATAAAGTAGTAGATCTCATTGAGCTCTACAATGTTCATATAAAGTTTGTCTTCATCTGATTTCGTATGAAAAAGTTATGTATATATACGTGTTTTTTATATAATTTGCTCAATGTCTGCGGATATCCGAAAATAATTCCGGATAGTTTCCGACCGTTTTCCGATTCCTATGGTTTTCGTTTTCGAGAAAAAATATCCGAATCGTTTCCGAATCCGAGAATTTCCGGATAATTCCGACCGAATCTATCCGAATCCGAAAAGTGGTCCGAACGGATGGAAACTATTCTAACCAGTTTCATCCCTCGGAGTGGCATAATGTCCGATTTCTCGACACAATGAGGACTCGCCCGGATCTGGGCCGCCGACGCGTGAGAGGGAAGGGAGGGCGTCGTCAACGAGGAATCGTAGTTGCCTGCGGGGCGTAGCTGAGCTGCGCTGCGTTAGGCATGAAGGCTAAGGCGGCACTGGGGCTTGATTTGGAGAGGGACGCCATGGCGATCTCATCCGCGACGGCAAACGGCCGTCGGCGGCGAGGGGCGCGGAGAGCGTCGGACTCCCACACCACCGACCACAAGGACCTGTAAGCATATTTTAGCCGTTGGATCAGGATCAAGGACCTTTCTCAAAAATTACGGTTCACTAGCAACCTAGTAGGCTAGTACTAGTAGAGAACTAGGGATCCTGGTGGTGAAATGGGCCAGGATACGGGCCTACGGCCCAGCCCAGAACTGTACGGGCACGGAAGCTCGTGGGCCGTGCCGTGCTTGGGCCACCACTTCGGCACGGCCTGTTTCTGTAGCGGGCCGGTACGGAATACTAGCAAATAGAGTAGCGGCCCGTCGCCGGCGATGACAAACTTGTGTGCTCAGCTGTTGCCATGGTGCCCTTCCGGCGGATCCATCGGCCGGCGGCGAGCCGGCGACTGGATATATTCTTTTATTTAAGAGCCGTGGGAACGCTGAGAGATTAAGCCCGCCATGTCAGCGTATTAACCTAACAGCGATTGCCTCTTCGTGCATGTGTGCGGCCGCTGTCGAGGAAAAAAAACGCCCTCATGCGTGCGTTTCTACGCCTCCGATCTTATTGGGCCGTATTACCTGTGCTGGCCCTTCCTTGCACATGGGCTGGTTTTTTTCTCATCGCTCGGCCTGCTCGACGTTGTGCCTGCGCGATGCTTCTCTTCCTCCGCCCAGACGCAGCGGCGCTGCACTGGTTTGGGCATCGCTCACCGCGTACGGCGCGCGCCGTATTGGCCGCTGTCCCTGCCGCCGTACGCGGTAGTGGAGGTTGCTTGCTAAAATCTTCGCCCTTCTGGTCTGTAGACTCCTCTCGCCATTCTCTCTTCGGTTTCTTCGGTGAGGTCGCCGGCCAGTACCCGTTCTTGCCTTTTCCCCTTTGTTCCTGTTCAGTGCAAATCTAATCCAGTGATTTCTTCTGTTTCTCTTCTTCCCCAGGGATTTCTTCACCGTCCGGTTGTGCATTGGCTTCTCCTGGGAGTACTTGCGTCACCGGTTTGGTCTGCCGGGTGCACCACCACGGGAGGCCCTAGGGCCTCCACTTCCCCCTGCTAAGGTAATGCAATGATGCTCGGGTGATACCAGTCTTTTTCTTATTGTGTGAACTGGTTTCTCAGTGAAATCAAGCTTTCTTATTGGTTTCTGGGTTTGTTTTTCATGTTTGTTGCTATTCTTATGTGCAGCATCAGTTGTTTGTTGCCTGTACTGTGACAGCCAATGTGTGAACTCATTTTTTCCTTGCACTGTTATCTGTACCCTTTCTTTGTTTGCTTCAGTTAGATCGCACCTTACTATTTTGTCCTTATAGTAGCAGCCTTTGTTTCTGCCTCTATGGATGTTCCTTCTACATCGGGCTGCCGTACTCGAAGACGTGGTAGATATACGGTTCCGTTTCTATGTTATCTGCTATATGTATGTACTGCTAATCGTGCCATTCTTTGATGAATTCTTTTCTCTCTTTCCTCTTGTGCTCTGTTTGGGCCGGCCTTGCCAAAACGGTGTCTATGTTTAGTTGCATCCATCTTGGTTCATCCAGATGGCGGTTTGCAGCCTCAGTTGATTGCTCCTACAGAATTCTTAGGTATGGAACCTGTACAAATAATGCGCTCACCAATGTTACCACAAAACATCGATCAAATGTTCCATCAACAATTGGCAAAACTCTTAGTCCATCATGCAAGATACGTTTGCTCATTTCACTACACAATCAAGGAAGAAAAATGTCGTTGTAGTTTTGTACATGTCAGTTATTTTGTTATATATTAGTGAGCCTACTCATATTTCATCGATCAGGCCCATCGTTCCTCCCTGCATCTCAGCGCCGACCAATCAATAGTCAGTAAACCTACTACATAGTTCCTTCCGTTTCTTTATGCGATCATCTTTTTGGTACCCATATGTCCGATAGCTGTGTCTCTGCAATAATTTTATTAGGGGACCATTTTTGCCCAATTGTTCCGCCTGATCTTGCCCGTCAGAATCGATCAAGGAGGCGTTACATCAACAGTATGCGGAATTCTATCAGACAGGGCCACTTCTTTCCAGGTTGGCTACATTGGTCTTTTCCCAGTTCAGTCAATGCCTATCGCATTTTTCATCCATGCTTATTGTTTACCTACATTTTCCCTTATTCATTTTGTCTATCCCTTTGAAGGATATATTCCACGTGGTCCGCATCTTCCGCCTATTAATTCTCTGCCAAGGGAGTATGTTGCAGCCCTTAAAGGTAGCAATCTTCTCCTTCCAAATTATCTCATCTCATTCATGGTTAGATGTCACACTTTGTTTCTTCTATTCTGTTCCTGTAGTCTTATGATTTTTCCTGTTTTTTTTGCAGCTGCATATCCGCACCGCTCATACTATGGTGCGCCTGATTATGTATGTACCCACTGTTCAGCAGTATTTTGGTATCATGAGAGGGTACAGAGCCAGAGTTCAGCTTCCAGGAATAGAATTGTCTACAATCTGTGTTGCCGCCGTGGCAAGATAGCTCTGCCTACATATAGAGATTTTCCTCCCATCTTACAAGATCTTATTCGTTTTGATGGCCCAGCCCGTTCAAATAGTTTCATGCGCTTGATCCGTCAGTATAACTCATTGTTTGCATTTACATCTCTTGGAGTTAACATTGATAGGAGCATCAACACTGGCGGTGGCCCATTTGTCTTTCGAATCAATGGTGTTGTCCATCATCGCATTGGTTCTCTGTTACCACCTGTTGGGAGACGGCCAGAATATGCCCAGCTTTACATATATGACATGGACAATGAGTTAGGTAATAGGCTCAATATTTTTCCATCTGATGGCCCCAATCATGATAAGCCTGATCCTTCCATTGTGAATGACCTTATACATATGTTAGACACACATAATCCTTTGGTTAGGCAATTCAGACAGGCACGAGACAGACTACTCTCCCCTTCTGCTCCTGATATTTCTGTTAAGCTCATTGGCCCAACTAGATCACAGGACAACCGGTACAGCCTTCCTACCGGCAGCGAGCTAGCTGCCTTAATTGTTCCTGGCTCATCCGCTGAGACATCAAAATTTGACGTAGTTGTTGAGAAACAGCCAGGCCAGTTCAAGGACATATCACCGGTCCATCCTGCACTAATGTCTTTGCAATATCCGATCCTTTTCCCATATGGTGATCCAGGTTTTCATGTTGGTATCAGCTATAGGGAGGTCGATGATGAGCCCCCTGGTGTACGCACGGAGGTAACACAGCTTGAGTACTACCGTTATCATTGCCATTATCGGAGAAATCAACCAAATCCATTTACCTGTTGTGGTCGTTTGTCGGATCAATTAGTTGTTAACTCATTCTCTAGCATCGAGTCAAGCAGATTGACATACCTCCAGTTCAACCAAAAAAAACTACGTTCAGAGACATATCAGGGAATATCTGATGCAGTTTGTCATGGAAATGCGACAGGAAAGGATATCGGTATCAAGGCTATGCTCCCTGCAAGCTTCACTGGCGGAAGACGATACATGGTGCAAAACTTTCATGATTCCATGGCAATTTGTCGAGCCTATGGCCCTCCAGAACTTTTCATCACCTTCACATGTAATCCTAAGTGGCCTGAGATCATAGAGGCCATACGATGTGAACCAGGACAACGCCCAAGTGATAGGAGCGACATGGTCAGTAGGTTATATCACATTAAGCTAACTGAGATGCTCACTGATATCAAGGATGGCCATGCCTTTGGTGCTGTCCGTGCAGGTTAGTTCATGTTTGATTTTATCGTGTCCACATATGGATTCTAATTTTTCCCATCTGCTGATGTTTATTTTTTCTGTTTCTTTCGTAGTTGTTTACACGGTTGAGTTCCAAAAGAGGGGTCTACCTCATGCTCATATACTTGCTTGGTTAGCTGCTAGAGGAAGAGATCCCACACCAGCATTTATTGATGAGATTATATGTGCTGAAATACCAGACATAAACACAGACAAGCTAGGATTTGCATTGGTCGATGAACTTATGATTCATGGCCCATGTGGTCAGCTCAATCCTTTCAGCCCATGTATGAAAGATGGCCGGTGCTCAAAAAACTATCCAAAGCAATTTCGTGAAGAGACCACCATTGATCAGGACGGGTTTCCTCAATATCGTCGTCGTGATGATGGTAGGTTTGTCATCCGAGATGGTCATAAAATAGATAATAGATGGGTTGTTCCTTACAATCCCTTCTTGCTTAAGAAATTCCAATCACACATAAATGTTGAATGGTGTAATAAGACATATCTTGTGAAGTATTTATTCAAGTATATTACAAAGGGCCAAGACTATACAAACATGGTGTTGCGTGCAGCCAATGCCAATGGCGAGAATGCTGGTGCTGAAGGAATTGATGAGATTTCAGGATACATCAGAGCAAGATATTTATCTTCGTATGAATCATTTTGGAGGTTATTTGGTTTTGAGATTCATGGGAGAATACCGGCTGTTGAGAGATTATTTGTCCACCTCCCTAATATGAATGTGGTTACATATCAAGAGGAATCAGATTTGCAAGACATTGTTCAAGATCCAGATTCATCGAAGACCATGCTCACAGAATGGTTTACCACTAATAGGCTATTTTCAGAGGCTCGACAACTCACATATTGTGAATTCCCCACGAAGTATAGTTGGAAAGCTGATCAGAAGATATGGATCAGAAGAACAAGAGGCACAAAGATTGGAAGGCTTAGACACATCCATCCAAGCACTGGTGAACCTTTTTTATCTCAGGACGCTTCTCATGGTTGTATGTTGAGCAACATGTTACGAAGATATCAGAACATATCAAGGGAATCTATATGGCACATTCCGTGAGGCATGCCGAGCCCGTGGTCTTATTAGTGATGACACTGAGTGGGTCTATCTCTTTGATGAAGCTATTATTTGGGCAACTGCTTATCAACTTAGAAGTATGTTCATGACAGTTGTGGTTTATTGTGAGGTTGGGAATATTCGAGACCTATACAATAAATATTGGAGGTACATGGCTGATGACATTGCTTACAAATTGCGTCGTGCATTAGGTGCTCAGCTTGGTGCTGTTCCTGATGAGTTACTGCAAACTAACTTGCTCAGAGAATTGGACACCCTCTTCTCTAGCAATGGTTTAGCCATGTCCTCATATAATCTACCATCAATTCTGCAAACAGCTAAGACATCTGCTACAAATAGATTAGTTCTAGAAGAGCTGTGCTATAACAGGGTTGAGCTATCTCAAAAAGCAGAACAGATGTACAGAGATCTCAATCAAGATCAAAGGCAGATATTTGATAGAGTCATTGATGCGATATCTACTAACAAAAAATGCATCTATTTTATATCTGGCCATGGTGGCACAGGGAAAACTTTTTTATGGAATGCTATCATTACTAGGGTCAGATCACAAGGACAGATTGTGCTGGTTGTTGCATCTTCGGGTGTTGCAGCACTCTTATTGCCAGGTGGCCGAACTGCTCATTCACGGTTTCACATTCCTCTAGATATTAATGATAGAAGTCTTTGCCATATAAAAAGAGGAACTATTCTTGCTGAGCTAATTAGGAAAACTGCATTAATCATATGGGATGAGGCACCCATGACTCACAGGTTTTGTTTTGAGGCTTTAGACCGCACATTGCGGGATATATCATGCATCGATAATTCGGCAAATGAAGGCAAACCATTTGGGGGAAAACCAATATTATTGGGGGGTGATTTCAGACAAGTTCTTCCAGTCATTGAAGGTGGGACACGAGCTGACATAGTTGCAGCCTCTTTGATCAAATCACCTCTTTGGAGACATGTTGAGGTTATGCGTTTAACAATTATGAGATTGTCAAATCCTGCTTTATCAGAGTCTGATAAGGACGACCTCTCTGCATTTGCTAGCTGGGTTCTCAACATCGGTGAAGGGCGTGTACCTTCTGAGAGACGGGCTGGTGAGATTGACCCTTTTTGGATTGATTTACCTGATGACCTGGTTCTTAGACCTACCGGAGATAAGGTGGCTGCCATCATTGATGCCATTTATCCTGACTTCGACAAGAACTATGCCTCAGAACCATATTTGTCTCAGCGAGCTATTGTCTGTCCAGTAAATAGCACTGTTGATGAGATAAACAACCGAATTCTTGACAGAGTCCCTCACGCTCCAAGATCTTACCTCAGCTATGATATAATTGCAAACTCATCAGAGCAGCCTTCTGATATTGATCTTCTCTATCCTACTGAGTTCCTTAATTCCATTGTCCTCAACAATTTCCCTGAACATAATCTCTGTCTCAAGCTTGGTGCTCCTGTTGTCCTTCTTCGCAATATTAACCAATCAGCTGGCATATGCAATGGTACAAGGCTAATGGTCACTAGGCTGGGTGATCATGTGCTAGAGTGCAAAGTAATAAATGGCACATGTGCTGGTGACATGGTTTCCATACCAAGAATAGTTCTTAATGGGAATAGTCCCAAGTGGCCATTCACATTGAAGCGTCGACAATTCCCATTGAGGCTCTGTTATGCGATGACAATAAATAAATGCCAAGGACAAACATTAGCATATGTTGGTGTCTATCTTAGAAATCCTGTCTTCACACATGGACAATTCTATGTCGCTATTTCCAGAGTAACATCAAAGAAAGGGCTCAAGATATTGATAGCAAATGAAGATGGCAGTACTGCTTCAGCTACCAAGAACATCGTCTACAGCGAGATTATGCCCTATATATAGTCCATTTTCCTACTAAACCAATACTATCATATATCTATCACGCCTCTTTTGTATAGCTGCCAATATATCATGTTTTCTATAAACTTAACTAGGACTGCGCATATGTACATTATAAGCTATCCATATAATTGTTATAATATTGCCACTTCACTGACTTTACTCATCGCATGTGTGTTTCTTTCGTACCATTAATCCATGCTCTTCTTTCTAAATGGTTCCTGTTGCTTTACAAAAGTGGATTTACGTTTCGCCAATTTTTTAAGTGACTTTAACATGTGAACAGTCTTCTTACATTTGAGTCTCTTTTTTTCCTAACTCTTCAATCTTTTTTCCCCTTTTCATGCATTCGTCGAATTTAAAACCTAATGTTTGTTATAGAACTCTATTAATCTTACTAATATCCTATATGCAGATGCAGTACTCATTGCTGAAAGATGTTACACAAGAATCACACTCATGGCGTGTGCGTGTGCGGGTCACGCGTTTCTCGGAGTACAACAGCGAGGATATCCACCAGTGCTTTTTCGACTTGACCTGGTTCTCCTAGATGAGGAGGTAATCTGCATCATGTTAGCTTTTAAACCTGCTTTCTTTTTAGTTCCCAGCGTGTTCTAATCAGCAATTTCTCTAACTAAACATTCAGGGAACAATGATGGATGCTCAGATACCTAGTAAACACATGCCAATATTTGAACCTAATCTCAAAGAAAACCAAGTCTACTATATAACAAACTTCGAGGTTGCAGAAGCAAGGGCGAAATACCGTCCAACTGATAACCCCATAATGGCCAAATTCACAAAGTACACACAGATAAAAGAGATCAGCCCTGTTCCTGACTCATTTCCTCAGTAAGCCTGCAGAGTAGTTCCTTTTGAAACTCTTAGAGCACGGGTAGATGAAATTGACGTTCTATCAGGTAACCATCCTCAGCTATGTAATTACTATGGAACACCTCTGCTTTACTTCAAATCCAGCACTTCAGATTGCTCTCCTGTACTATCTCATAACTGTTCCTACCAAATTTCGTGCAGATACTATTGGGATGGTCACTGCAATTTCACCCATCGCAAGGGTTCGAATCAGAGGAACACAAAGGGCAGTTCGTAATATCCAAATCACTGATGGGAGGAACTACAATGCATTGTATTCATAGTCACTTTGCTATATTAGCTAGATATGTTCTTTCTACCTAGCCATATTCTTATCTCTGTTGATGTTCTTCCCAGCTAGATCAGACAATGCCCACATTTCCTTGCCATTCATTTGTGATATGCTTTTCTATTACCACATGACCATGAATTATCTTTTACCTGCTTGCACCTTTATCCTATGACAATTAGCCATCTCCTTACAATATTTTTTTTCAATTACATGGTATAACAAGAGGCTCACTATTTTTCCCATCAATAAAAGCTATCATTTCGATCTTACCCTCTACAATACACTCACAAACAGCGAATAGTATAATCTCATATATTTATGTGTTTTGGCGCTTATTACATTCAGAGAGACACTTCCAGTTTCATTATGGGGTCCACATGCAAACCAGTTTGATGCTGAAGGTGTTCAAGCTGAAGCTGACAAGCATCCAGTAATCATGCTCTTTGTTGGCGTCACTTCAAAAATTCGTGAACATATATGGCTCTTCTTCCTATCTTTATTTCCTAGCGATATTCTGTACTCAATATAAACCACAAAAGCATTCTTCTTTTCACAACTAATATTGTTGGAATTTTATTTTGTTGATGCAGAACAATTAACTTTGTATGGTAGCACCATATGCAGATGGTATTCTAATCCCATAATACCAGAGGTTATTGCATTACAGCAAAGGTACTAGCCTGGCGTTTTCTGCTCCATGTATTTTTCACAAATGTACCCTGTATTGTATTTAAACTATATACACTTTTCTCTTCAAAAAAAAACTATATACACTTTGTCCAGCTACTAAACCAATTTGTTTTATCTGTAGCCTTGCTGCGAAACCACATGAGATCACCTGGTTTGGCCAACCCTCTACAAAAAAACATGCCTGCAATGCAACTGTACCTGAGATTGCCGATCTGAACCCTCATGATATTATGGTTAGCACCCAACGTCGTACCCAGTTTTCAGTATGGCCACCACTACTCACTATACCAGCGTTGACATCTGCACTATAGTCTTAGACATGATTTATATCATTTTACAGAGCAATACATACATCGTCAACATAGCTATCAAAGAAATTATTCCTGGTGATGCCTGGTGGTACATAGCGTGTGAGAAATGTAAATGAACGGCTGCTCAAGATGGAACCTTCTACAAGTGTATCAAATGCGGTGTAACTACACCTGAAACCAGGTTCAGAAAGGCCTCACACCTATATTATTAGTTTACTAAGCAAAAACTTTTTAGCTAGAATTAACCCTTAAAGTTACATTTCCTCTTTCTACATAGGTACCGGCTTGCCATCCACGGTGTTGACCCCTCAGACTTAAAGAAGGATCACCCCATCACTGCAAATTTTACATTTTTTGGGCCGGTAGCTGAAGAGCTCATTGGTATTCCTCCTCTAACACTGGTTGCATCAGTCCAAGGCCGACGTGATTTGGTGCCCACAGAGATTGCAAGGCTATATGGAAGACAGTTAATTGTCAGAGTCAGTGCATCACGCAGGTCATTACAAATGTCCAGGATCTTATACCAGGTTGAATCCATGACCTTCCTACCATCTGAGGTTCCAAATGCGTTGCCAAGTCTGCAGAACATTCAGTCACTCATTTCCACCAATACAACAGACAAGGCAGGGCCTAGCTCCACAGGAAATCAAATTAGTGACACTGAACCCCCTCTAGATGCTATACCTGAACAAACAAATCAAAAGATTACAACTCAAATCATGCCAGCTACACCTGCTCCTGCTTATGTTGCTCAACCAGCTGCAGCAATTATACAGGTTTGGTTATTCTCTCAGACATATATTACAATCTAATTCTATAATTTCAGTTTATATGTTCCCCTCCCTAACCCCAGTTGCATCTTTATTATATAGACCACCCCAGCAGCAGCTTCAGATCTGAAACGGGCATACACACAAGATAATCAAAGCCTGGTCATCAGCCAACCTACTGAAAGGTAAACATTTATATTCTGAAGCTATAATCTACCTCACATATAATTGAATAAAGCATTCCTGAAACAAGCTATATATACAGTGATGTCCTTGATGGGGATAAATCAAAGAAACCACGTTGTGCACGCGTGCTTTTCTCAGATGACAAATCTGATGCCACAGGGTATTGCAGCATATCTATTTTTTTTACCTTCATAATTGATCATCTAATATCTTAGTAGAGCTATAAACTCACATGATCAAAACTTCCTTTTGCAGCTCTAAGATGTGACTCCACATTTCCTGGAACTTTGCTCAAATAGACACTCTTTGTCTATTATAAGCAGGCAGCCGTGCATGGTGTGCCTTCAAATTTTAATAGAATGACCTTTTGGCTATCCTACGAACGGTGTCTCATCCTTATAGTTAAACTACAGTGCCATCTTCAGCGTGCAAACTTCTTAACGTTATGTGTATTTCTCTGTAAAATAGTATCTCCCTGCCTCCAGAATTCTGACTGTTGGAACTTGGAACCGTCAACCCTAGCTGCACAGCTGCTTTTGTGTTAGACCATACGCTGCTATGTTGATGGAAAACTGCACTTGCTATATTTACCTCTTAGCTTATAAATGCACTACTGGCTATGCTTTTCTACATGTTCTTCCCTACATATGCATATAAATATATTAGTTGGACAACACACTGCATATGTATAATATGATGTTCTGTCCTCCAACAATGCTTTTTCCTCTAAATTACCATAAATGGCTGCTTTACAAATTATTCTGGCACTTATTCTCCAGAATGCACATCGTTCTCATTTCTCGCAAAATAATACAATGTATAAACCAATCCTGACAATGTAAAACATAGCTAGATCATGGTACCGATTTATCATTTGCTACCCAACCGCTTTCTTTGCTGTTGACACAAATAGTACACCCTTTTAAAAAAATTACCAACAAAAAAGGACACATGCACCTGCACCAACACTGTCCATTGATAAAGCAGGCCTACGTTAGAGCACAAACAGATCCAGCCCAGCCCATGAACGTTAGAGCACAAACAGATCCAGCCCATCCCATGACTATAGCCAGTAGATGGACTAGCTACTATATAGTTACGGGATTCCTATAATTACTACTCCATTTGCCAATGCCAACCGTGCTTACCTCTCCACCAACCAATCTGCCTTTTCCCACATTGACCGCATCGCCACCTTCAACCATGGAAGGGGGAGACGAAGCAGACGACGACAGCTTAGCCCTAGAGCCAGAGGATCAACCGGTTCTTCTCCCATCTGTCACTCTAGATGTCCAGACAGCTGTGCAAATAGAGGATCAACCGATTATTCTCCCATCCACTCATCCGGGTCTCGCAGAAAATCAGGTATTTTCCTCAGCAAGATCCCCTGTATAGATCTGTTCATGGTTTGTCTTAGAAGCATCCATATATTAATGATTTTGCTTCCCTGCATACATACACCCATTCATCAATCCTGCCTTTGCTCAAAAATAGCTTTCGCTTGCAGGAATCAGCTACCGATTTCGTCCAGCAGATCCAAGCAGGTCAAGCAACAGTTCATATTCCATCCACACATGAAGATCTGTCACAACCTATTGGATCTGAACCTGTCATAGACCTGAATATCCAAGACGACCCTGCTCCAGAGCAGTATGTCTACGTCCCAGGGGTGAGTAAAAAGAAAAGAACACACACATTTTTCTCCAAGCATGCAATTTAATCTTTTTTTAGCTCCCTCTCTTGGCTTGAAATTATGATACATTAACTATTTAGCCATATAGTTCAAACATATTACAGTGTAATTAGTCACTATATATATGCAAAGTAAAATACCATTCCAATAAAACATATAGAAATGACAACAAACTATATTGCACACATATGAATAGTAATTTTAACAAACAATACTAATATACTCCCTCCATCGCTAAATATTTGACGGCGTTCATATGAACATGTTTGACCATTTGTCTTATTCAAAAAAATTAACTAATTATTAATTCTTTTCCTATCATTTGATTCATTGTTAAATATACTACTACTACTCAGGTTTTTGAATAGTATTCACAAAAGTTTTTCAGTAGGACGAACGGTCAAACATGTTTAAAAAAGTCAACGGCGTCATATATTTAGTTACGGAGTGCATCCTTATTTTTTTTGACAACTATATTAATATATCGATATCCACACACAATGCAATTATACTCACAGATGTTATTTTTACTCACCTTGATATAACTAGGTTGCGACTAAAGTCTACATCTCAAAGCAGCTCCTGCTAAATGAGATTACATCCAAGCTTGGCTTAGTCATACATTCATCAGAGGTCAAGGTTGAAGGAACAGATCAGTATAGCCAACTTAAACATGGATTTACCAAGAGCAGGCATTCGGGTATACAAAAAAAGAGATACATTCTATGGTGACATAGCAGACACATCCTATGAAGCTAAAGAGAGTGCCGCGCATGCAGCTATTCAATGCCTTCAGAAAAAGAAAAATATTGCAATAGAGGATATTAACTATAACTCCCTCATATCTACTGAGAGGAAACTCCACAGAACCAAGCAAATGTTAGACATGTTTGCACATAGTCTAGAACTCCAGAGAAATGAAGGTCACCTCCTCCAACAGAAATATAACATTTTAGTGAATGAGATCAACAAGATCTGTGCCCAAAGTACATCATACCTTCCCATACATGTCGATGGTTGGGACAACCAGGATGGCCAAACAAATGATATCTCTGCTACATATATCGGTCGTTCTCCACCTCTCACATCAAATGAGATACTTGCAAAGAAGATAATAGCTCTCACGCAGTACAAGCATGATCGATCATCCTTCCTTCCAACATAGGTGAGTATTATGCATATTCCTACATTATACATATGAGTATTTTTCAATATACCAACAAGTCAAGACTAAAAAATGCCTATTACTGACCGAAGTATTCATCCCAAATAATGAATCACATCGATTTTCATTTCGCAGGATGGACAATCGTGTATGTCAGATGGCTAGCAAATCCAAACTTGGCTAAACCATCAAAGCATTGTGTCCACAATGGTAGCTTGCATCTGCCCCTTTTTGTAGCATATGGTCAAACCGCCTGGGCCATTGTAACTGATGAGCAAAACACCATATCCCTATATGTTATCACCACTGTTATAATGCTAATGTTGTACAAATATCGTAGCCTGTACAATCATCCCTGATGTTCTCTGTATAAATTTCGTATCCTGTACACATAGATATGGACTCCATGTAAAATAATCTACTCTATGTTACTCTTGTGTTCTCTTTTATGTAAAAATGTCTATGCCTATTATCTTCAGCACCATCTTATCGATAGTTGAACAGCATGCAACCTCCTGTTTGCATCCTTCTTATTAATTTTTGGAGGAAAAAAAATTATAATAGTTATGATAAACTTTTATATATGCACTGAAAAATGCAAAGCATGTTGGAATAGGTAAGGATTTATATGCTTAGTAAATCCTGAGTTTTACTAAGCGCAGGCATCTCTTGCTTATTTGATGCTGATTTCTAGCATACAGACCTCATGCTCTGTCACTAACGGCAAAGACAGGTGATTGTTCCATGATGCTTGAGGTAATCATAGCATACCATACTGTGCTATTCTTTAAACCGTCATTGTGAAGCAAGCTGTATAATTCTTGGAATCATATTATAGCACCTATAATTCTTTAAGCAGATTGTGCATATATATATTTATATCTAGACATCTAAACATGTCAGTCGGAAGAATTAAGCAACTCTTTTAACTGTCTTTTAGTGATTACCAAATTGTACATATGTATATCTACAGTTGCACCTTCGAACATTCACACCAGCTCTACACACGCAGCATAGCGCGTGCCTATTGCTAGTATTTCTTGAAGACAACAAGAAAAGATTTGCTCTTTCTTCTTTGGCCCCGTTTAGTTTCTAAAATTTTTTTAAAAAAAATCGCATCGAATCTTTTGACACATGTATGAATTATTAAATGTAGATTAAAAGAAAAATTGATTCCACAGTTTGAGAGAAAATCGCAAGACGAATCTTTCGAGTCTAATTAGTCCATGATTAGCCATAAGTGCTACAGTAACCCATATGTGCTAATGACGGATTAATTATGCTCAAAAGATTCGTCTCGCGGTTTCCAGACGAGTTATGAAATTAGTTTTTCATTCGTGTCCGAAAACTCCTTCCAATATCCGATCAAACGTCCGACGTGACACCCAAAATTTTTTATTTCGCGAACTAAACAGGCCCAAGACTCGTAGCGCGGCCGTAGCACCCAATGCGATGGACTACTGGGCTGTTTGGTTCACTTGCTTCAACTTGCCACACCACACTTTAGACTGCCACACCTCCTTAGTCTTATGTTTGGTTCATTGTCATAGTTATGGCAAACCACACTTTCTTACCATCTTACCCCACATGTCATAGACTCAATTCTTTGCCTAACTTTGCCACAAGTGTGGCTTACAATTTGTAGGCCACAAAAAGTGTGGCAAGCCACACTTGTCTAACATTGCCTAAAGTGAGTTATGACAATGTTAGTTAAGAACCAAACAACCCCCTACAACCCGATAGCCCTGCAGCTGTGACTGAAAACCCGTGAGTCATGTGATCACGGGCCCGTGTCCTATGCTCGGCATTGATGCTATACACATTTACTGCTACACTTTTTACAGTCTTCTGTCACCGCTGCTTGCCCTCTCTGCACCGCATTGAATTATCAGAAATTCAGACTCGCGTTCTCCCCTGGCATTGGCAACCAGCCAGCCTCCAGCTACACACTGACACTGCACTCCAGCCTCCGTAGGAGTACTTCACTATAGAATGGCAACGGCAATGGCATCGTTGGCTCGTTGCCTCCAGGCTCCAGCTAGTGCAGAGATTTCTCTTCCTTTGCCCAGTTTCCAGGCAGCAGCATCAGGCCAAGAGCTCAAGACCCAACCAGTTCATTGGTTGCAGTGAGTGACCAGTGAGAGTAGCATCGATGGCTCGGGGAAGAGGCAGTGCAATGCGAGGCGCCGTCGCCGTCGCGTTTCTCTCCGCCGTCGTGGGCTGCATCTTCCTTTCCGGCTGCGGTGTCGCCGACGCCGCCACCTACTACGTCGGCGACAGCCTCGGCTGGTCCCTCGGCAGCGGGAGCTGGCCCAGCGGCAAGAAGTTCCACGCCGGCGACATCCTCGGTAAATCTCTCAACATTTTTTGATCGATCAGATAAGCCTGGAGCGCTGCTCAGTATTATACTAGCAGTATTTGATAGGGGTAAATTAATAATTTATTTATATAATGATTAGTATTTACTTTATCATTTACGTTTTTCTAAAAAATGATCTATGAACATTCATTAAGCTAGCATCGCTCATGTTTATGAAAAGGCTAAAAAAAAGAAAAAAAGTTTAATCACTGTTAGATGATTATATTGTCCGCACCTATTTTTTTTCGATAATAATGACTCTCCACGATTTTACTAACACTAACTCATATGATAGTATAAATAGAACTATCATCCCCAGAGGGGGAACTATGATTCTCTCAGACGATATACTAGATCAAGTTGAGTGCTCAGCGAAGTATGCTAGCTATTAGCCTTACGCTCAGAAACCATTCGATCAAATCAGATCAATTTTTAAGATCAGATTAATTTTTATTACCGTAGCGAGCTCAACTGAAACCATTTGCGGATGGCAGTGTTCAGGTACTTGCCGTGGATGCACAACGTGGTGGCCGTCGATGAGGACGGGTACGCCGACTGCAACCCGCCGCCGTTCTCGAGGTACTACACCTCCGGCTCCGACAGCGTCAGGCTCGCCAGGGGGGACAACTTCTTCGTCTGCACCCGCTACGGCCACTGCAACCTCGGCATGAAGATGGTCGTCACCGCCGCGTGACTGCGGGAGAAATTAATTAACATCGATCGATTTTCTTTGCGACATGCCAAAACTGTTTCGTACGCGTCTCGATCGAGCGAAAATGCTGTGAAATCTCTCTCTCTCTCTCTCTCTCTCTCTCTCTCTCTCTCCCTCTCTCTCTCTCTCGTTCCATCCGGTTCGTTCTCAGTTTAGCATTTTGGATGATTGATTAGAGGATTCTCTAGCTGTTCTATGCCGGTGTGACACGACTCGGTTTGCCAATTGTGTGTGCATTGTTGACTCTGACAAGATGCGTTTGTTCTGAAATCTGAAGAGAAGTCCCTGTCTTTGCCACTGATGATGATGACATTCTACTGCAAATTCTTTAGCGAAGATAGCAGTTAGTGTTATGTATTGGTATTTGGTGATTTTGTTAGCGCAACGCCGATTACCGATTAGGCAACACCGCATCACCGGACATTGCGCACTGACGAATGTTCTTAGGACTTTGATGATCTGAACATGGAGATATAATAATTGTAAGTGACACGACTAACCAGCCGATTGGTTGGAACTAAATCTGATCCAAATCTTCTGTTGACGTCCTGTCAATTTCTTTGGCATCATGTAGAGTAGACATTTGGTACACTGGCTTGGGCTTTTCTGAATTTAAAATTTAAGTCATACAGGACTCTTTGCGACTTGTGCTGCAAAAGTACGATCAAATTGACCATGTTTTGGTTGTTAATAACTCTAGCTGCTCTACCAGCTGCGCGTGGAAAATACATTGTGGGAGACCAATGGAAGACTTAACAACCATTGTCTTACCGTAAACACACATCGATCAGCCATGACGCAGGCACGAAATTAGCGAGTCTATCTCGTAAACTTGAAAAGGATGTACTAACTATACTGTTTCATCATATATATAGTTTTGAAATATGGATGATCTGGTAATCGATGAATCAGAAATATAGCAGGCAAGCTTTTATCTTCTCTGAAGAGAGAGGTGCTTCTATGCTCGTCGAAAAAAAACCTGCACGAAAATTAAAGCACGGTTCGGATTAAAAGGTGATTACTAGGGAAACCGTCATTAGCAAGGGTAATTTCGTCCAGGAAATAAAAGCCCACATCCAGCCCAGGCCGATCGATCCATCGATCTGGGAGGTCGACACGGCAACAAGGCTGGGTGGTGAAGATCACCAGATCGGCTAGGCCAGACATGTGCGAGGAACGGAAGGGCGACTAACTGTAAGGACTGTTTCAAGAAAAAATCCTATTCATCTCTGGTCGTTTCAAGAAAAAATCCTATTCATCTCTGGTCGTTTCAAGAAAAAATCTGTTCATCTTTGGGCGACTAGCTGTGACATGGATGATGCAAATCCTATCTGAATATCATTCCAGGTGCGTCGTCGCGAGGGAATCGCCGTGGTGCGTCGCGAGGGAATCGCCGTCGCGAATCCATCGATGAGAGACGGCTGGGTGCGGGATGGGTATGGATATGAACTTTTGCTTCCTGGACGAAATTGCCCCTGCTAATGAGGTTTACCCTGTTAATCACTTTTTAATCCAGACCATTGATGTGCTTTCATTTTTGTGCAGGTTTTTTTATTGAGGAGCATAGAAGCACTTCTCGAAGAGGAACTCATCAGAGAAAAACTCAGCTTATTAATTCCAAAGCTTCTATGCTTCCGTTAAAAAAAAATTCCAAAGCTTCTATGCGTCTGCATGCTCTTCTGATCTGTAATCTCAGGCTCTATTACTCTCTCCCTCTCTGCTAGATAAATGGAAACTTGCTATCTCTGTTCTAAAATACAGTAACGTGCTATCGAATGTAACATATTCTATCTATTATATTATTAAAGGAATAGAAAAAGGAGCCTCCACGTTCGCTCTCATGGCCTAGAAATTCTCACATTAATCGGAGAAAAAGAAAAAGTAAAGTCTATATAGAAATACAATTTAGAAATAGCTGAAATTCGGAATTAAAAGTAAGAAATATTAGAATAGGGGACTAGAGTCCATATAGAAATACAATTTAGAAATAGTTGAAATTCGGCATTAAAAAATAAGGAATATTAGAAGAGGAGACTAGAGTCCATATAGAAATACAATTAGGAAATGACTGAAATTTGGAATTAAAAATAAGGAATATTAGAAGTAGAGTATAGAGCCCATATAGAAATACAATTAGGAAATGACTGAAATTTGGAATTAAAAATAAGGAATATTAGAAGTAGAGTATAGAGCCCATATAGAAATACAATTAGGAAATAACTGAAATTCGGAATTAAAAATAAGGAATATTAGAAGTAGAGTATAGAGTCCATATAGAAATACAATTAAGAAAAAAAATAGAAATTCGGAATAAAAAAATAAGGAATATTAGAAGTAGAGTATAGAGTCCATATAGAATTTTTAAAACTAACTAAAATTTGGA
The DNA here is from genome assembly GCA_000338895.3 of Oryza meridionalis. NCBI lineage: Eukaryota > Viridiplantae > Streptophyta > Magnoliopsida > Poales > Poaceae > Oryza > Oryza meridionalis. Next base: position 32,692,315 of record CM002526.2, on the reverse strand, counting down.
ATAAACATAATAAAATTAAAAGTAGAGTTTAGAGTCCGTATAAAAATACAATTTACAAATAACTAAAATTCGAAATTAAGAAAAACATGAGAAGAAGAGTTTAAAGTCAATATAGTAATACAATTTAGAAGTAACTGAAATTCGCAATTAAAAATTAAAGAATATTAAAAGATGAGTTTAGAGTCCACATAGAAATACACTTAGAAATAATAAAAATTCAGAAATAAAAATAAATAATATTGAAAGATGAGTTTAGAATCCACATAGAAATACAATTAGAAATAATAAAAATTCAGAAATAAAAATAAATAATATTGGAAGAAGAGCATAGAGTCTATATAGAAATACAATTTACAGAAAATTCGGAATTAAAAAAAGAAAATATTAAAAGACGAGTCTAGAGTCCATATAGGAATATATATAATTTACAAATAACTAAAATTTGATAAAAATAATTAATAACTAACATATATATAAAATACAATATGGATATTACACATTAGTAGTTTTGTAAAGTTATTGCAAAATTTAAAATTATGTTGTCATTTTAATATATTTGAATAATATAATAAGAAAACATATATGCTATTATATGAGAGATAATATAATGATGCTAGCCGCACAATCTATGTTGTACATATCCTTCTATCAATATAGGTAGCTATATTTTAAAACAAAAGTAGCGCATCTCGTTGTGGCAAGACATACCAAACGTAAACCTCGAGTTGTCCGTGCTTGTGGTCTCAAAAAAAGAACGGAATGCATTGCCAATTGAGCTATTTCTTTTAGAAAAGCTTAATCCGTCTTTTGACTCGCTTTCGCTTAAGCAGGCTCTTCCTCTTCCTTCCAGTTCCTCGCCAGACTCCACTTGTAAGTAACCCTCCCGCCAATTTGCCGATGAATTCAAGACGGCAATCTTGAGAAGTCGATTTCACTTTGATTTTTGGAAAGCCACGTCGTGGAGTCGCGGGCTACGGGTGCTGATCTCGTTCAAACGCACTGAAATATCCCTTGCAGAGAGGATCCGTTAGCATCGCATCAGGCATGACGTATTGAAAATAACGGATCTACCGTTGACTTTGGACAAAATTTACTCAAATAGTAGCAAAAACGATCTCCAAATCGATCGATCCTTTTCTTTCCACACAACCGAAGCATCGATCATCTGTCCTCATGGAACCAATCGAAAAAAAAAGATCTTTAATAAAAAGAAAAATATGGGAAAAAAAATAAAGGGCAGTGGCCCAATAGAGGGAGTAGATGGATCCAAGGAATTGGTCAGAGCTTTCTTGGGCCGGAGGGCAGGCACAGAACAAGATTCTGGAACCTTCTAGACGCACCCGCTGCCCGTATAAGATAGGCATCCACGCCGCACAGCCTCCAAATCCAAATCCAAAGCCATTATAATCCATAAACAAACAAATCCCCAACTCCTCTCCAATCTCCATTCCCTCTCGAGAAGAAGAAATCACAGCAATTTGACGGCCATGGCGGTGTCGATCGAGCTGACCAAGGAATACGGGTACGTGGTGCTGGCGCTGGTCGCCTACGCGTTCCTCAACTTCTGGATGAGCTTCCAGGTCGGCAAGGCCCGCAGAAAGTGAGTCTCGATCCCCTCCCCAAATCTGGTTCATTGCTCACGCTCGTCTTGATTCGGAGAGAATTTTCGATTGGGATTTTCTCTGAATGTTCTTGGCTGATGCTGCTGCCATCAGGTACAAGGTGTTCTACCCCACCATGTACGCGGTCGAGTCGGAGAACAAGGACGCCAAGCTCTTCAACTGCGTGCAGGTCTGTCAGTCTGTCGCCCCACCCAACCCCGAGATTGCTCCTCGATCCGTTCTTCTGAGTTCTGACCGGTGAGAATTTGGTGGTGTGCAGAGGGGGCACCAGAACTCGCTGGAGATGATGCCGCTGTTCTTCGCCACGCTGCTGGTCGGCGGGCTGCAGCACCCGCTCATCGCCGCGGGGCTCGGGGTGTTCTACGCCGTCGCGAGGTTCTTCTACTTCAAGGGCTACGCCACCGGCATCCCGGACAACCGCCTCAAGATTGGGTACGTTTCTTTTGCGAAATTTCCTACTGAAGATTTATTCTGTGTGCTGTGCTGGTAACTAAACTGTCGCTCTAACGAAAGATAATTCATAGTATGCACAAGTAGTTCAAACTTAACCTGATTTCTAGAGTTCTAGTCCTGTTCGTTTCTTGGGTAGCAATCACCAATAAGCCAACACTCTGAACTTTGACTTCATTTATGAATGGTTCCCCAAGTACTGATGGTATTAAGTGGGGTAGGTGGTCAATGCTGAATTAAGTGGAGGATACAGTAGGTGTAGTACACCAAAGAAAAATGTCAAAGGTGCGTGTTTAATTGGTGATATGTCAAGATTGAGGAGTGGGTGACAACGTGGAGTAGCTTTGAAGTGGATCATACAGTATACTCCCTCCATATTTTAATATATGACGCCGTTGACTTTATAACCAACGTTTGACCACTCGTCTTATTCAAAATTTTTATGTAAATATAAAAATACTTATGTCATGCTTAAAAAACATTTGATGATAAATCAAGTCACAATAAAATAAATTATAATTACATAAATTTTTTGAATAAGACGAAAGGTCCAACGTTTGTTAAAAAGTCAACGGCGTCATACATTAAAATACGGAGGGAGTACTATTCAATATGGTGCGGATCGTGCAAATGTCCCCAGCTCTTCATTTTATAATCCGTCAAGATCGCAGCTACTTGTTGTTGGCACGACATTGATGAAACTTCCAAAGTTTACATATTTAGTATTTCATTACTCATTTCAAGAGGTATAGATAAGGTGTGTTCAGACTTCAGACTTCAGACTGCTCGAGTCGTTGCTAAATCGCTTTTAATTATGGGTTGACTCGTACGTCAGTGGGTAATGCAGATTGCAACCCTGCACCAATCACCACAGTTATGATAGTCTAGTCTATCGGTGTCCTTGCATTGAGTAGCAAAGAAAGGATCACTTGAACTGAAGTTTCATCTGAATCTGCTCCAAATGGCACACCTATCACTTTGTCAACCATCTCATATCTTGGTTTCTGATCGATCATAACCTGGTTGAATTAATTTTTTGGCAAATGCATCAGGGGGCTCAACTTCTTGGCGATCTTTGGGTTGATCATCTGCACGGCTTCGTTCGGCATCAACCTGGTCCTGAGGGAATCCATCTGAGCTCTTCCGTTGATCCATGAGCTGACCAGCTGAGAGCTTCCTTTGCTTGGTGTGATGTTGCCTATAGGCGTATAGGTCTTGTGACTTCAGTCAGCTAGATTTTAGTCTTTGCTTTTCCTTTGGTGTTAATAAGGCTGGTTGTAGTTCCATCTTAAAAATACGACTACATGGAGATGGATTTGCAGTCTTCCCTGTTCCTTTCTACTCTAGTTCCTTTGTAGAGGGGTTGTACTGTTAAGATTTACCTTTCATCACATCATCAGTGTTAAGTGGAGTTGTAAATTTCTTTATAAGTTTATCATGTCTTGTCCTGCGATGGGAAATGATTAACAACGTCAATGAAGTTCGTTTTTTAATATTATTTTCCGTGCTATTTGAGCGTCCATTCCAACATCAAACGCTCTAGTGAAAGACAAGTGTGAAAGAGTATCGTCAACTTTGCCAGTAACAGAGTACACCACATAGTCCAAAACGTTTGGTAGAACGACCAAGATTTGCTTAGGCAGATTGGCAGTCATTGGAGTCGTCGACAAACAGCATCAACGACAAACAAAACTTGTCAAGACGTGAAAAAATAAAAAATCTTGTACTCAAATCTTGTTTGCCTGCAGACCTGAACTGCAGGTAACATCCAATATGTTTATTAGATGTCAACAGCGGAGCATATGGAGATCAAAATGACTTGCTCCATCCATCCATCCACAGTAAGTTTATTTTTAACTCTTTCCATTTGTCCCAAAATAAATTTAATTTTAGAGTAACCATTGTATTGAAGTTTGTGAAAGTAGAACATATTGTATTAGAAGTAGATAAAAGGCTTGTTCATATTGATGTCATTTCAAACCATACTATTTTTTGGTAGAGTTGTCAAATATATACATTCATTTAGTTTTTTTACCAAACTTTAATAAATATATAAGAAATCCTACCAAAATTTTAGCAATATTGCCAAATTGCCAAAATTTAATAAGGTTTATTTTGGCTACAATCTAAACAGCTCCAAAATACGAAATAATTACATTAAGATTTGATAAAGTAGAAGTATTCTAGTTTTTTTTTGTTTTGTAGTGGTGTGTATTGGATTGATAAAAAATGAACTTATTTGGAACTAAGCAGTATGAATTACAACCAAGCTAGTCCAACCATAAAGTGCTCGAGTAAATAGTACACAGTAAATAATGAAACTATACGCTACATGGAAAAATATCGAAGTTATATATATCTATCAGGCTATCAAATATTAATATCCTCACTTGCTTCTACCAGCAGTGAATCTCCTCTGTGCTGGTGTCGCCCTTTTGCTCACAATATGCCTGCGCTGCCCTTCGTACGGCAAGACATCCTCGCTGTCATCCTCCCTACCGTTACCATCCTCATGAATCGAGTCAAAATTTTTGCTCTTGCCAGTGGATCTCCTCAGGGTTGATGCAGCCCTAGTGCGCACTGCGGCACGTCTGCGCTCGCTTTCGTCTGGATCAGAGCCATCGTCCTCCCGATCGAAAGAGTCATCAAAACTTCTACTTCTGTCAGCCCCTCTCGTGTTCCTCCACCTATTGTGTCCGTGCTGGCTGTCATGGGTATCATTTTCGGGGCCTTCATGCTTGCACTTCAAGCAGACCTTGTTGCGTCGAAAGTTGACAAAGCTACATCTATAGGAGGAGATGATGTCTAGTTAGCGTGTTGATGAGATGAACAGTAAGAAAGATTGAGGTAGTCGTATAACATACGAGGGGCACTCCCATTCTCCAGGGATGAGCTGCCTCTTTGGTCGAGATTCTTCACATTTAAAACACATCTTATTCCGTGCAAAGTTCATGAAGTGGCACCTGAAACAAAAATAAATAAGTTATCAAGGCAAATATATAATAATGTTGAACAGTAGAAGAAAACAAATATGGCATTCGATGGTTACTGTGGACAGATCCAGTCTCCCGTTTTCATTTCAGTGATAGCTGTTTCTATCTTCTTTGGTCCATCTGCTTTGCATTCAAGGCAGTGCCGATTTCGAGCAAAATTTAAGAAGTTGCAACTGCCAAAATGGGAGGATGTTAGGACAGGGTCATTCACAAGGCATAACCAGGCATCAACAGTCCAGCACACACACGCGCGCGCGCATACACACTGTGGATGGGGAATAAAAAGAATAACAGTGAAGTAAACGATAAAAGAGGCCACCATAATATCATAATCTTCTAACACCATAGTTAACAACCATAACCTGATATCATCTAAGAGGTGTGCCTCTATGATCCACAAAGAACATTACAAATATTGTAAAGTCCATAGTAATACTAGAGGTTTCTTGTCCAACCATTTAACTCAGTACTTACTTTAAGCACCGTGCAATTTTCTTTGTTGAAGCAAAGACATATTTACACTATAAATGTACTCCCTCCATCCCAAAATATAGATAGGGAGGTCTAGATTCGTGTACTAGGTTGTGTCTAATCCAGTACTAGATTGCTATATATTGAGACGAAGGGAGTACCAAAGAGCGACTACAAGCCGAAACCCAGATTATTTGGATTCCCTCATTGAGAAACTGTTACAGCCAAGCATACAATGAATCCTATAGCTTTAACTACAACATCGGGAATTAGGCTCCTAGATTAGTATGAAATGGTTCTTTCTACTCCTAGTATCCACCTTGTAATAATCAGAGCATTGTGGACAAAGTAGGAAACAGGTAATCATATCACAACATTAGATATGAATTTTCAAACGTGTACTTCCAAGCATGCCTTACTTTAAATAATCAGTACTTCTGGATCTGGTTCAAATTTGCATAGGCTGTTTCTGCACAAACAAATAGTCTTCAAGCTAATAATGCAGAATGTTGTGGGCTGGGATTTCATTGGGTAAACACCACCGGGAAGATAGCCAAATGGCATCGGATTGATTGGGATGAGAGGAGATTATAGGTTGGAGAGAACTTGAGGGCAACTAGAGTTTAACCTTCTTTATCATTACTCAATTCCAAAAGACTTAGCCCTTATATAGGCTGGCACCTAATCCTATCTAATCTTATCTCCAAGCAACGGACTCTAACAGCTGCTACAGTACCTCGCGGGGTACTGTTCACGTCATCTGAAGAGGGCGCCTCCCAATGGGGCTCCTTGGGCCTGGTCGTCGGCCGTGGCCTCCTGGCCCAATGCCTAACACAGAACAGTAGATAACATATGCTACAGCATTATACAGTGACATCTTGATGGTATTGCCAAGCGGCCAGGCCTATTGGACCAAGTCTATTAGCACTATTTTTTTTCTCATGCTACAGTAGAATACACTTGCAGCTTACGCAAGAATCAAACACATACAGCACAGCTCAAACAAAAATTCAGAAAGCTTAATAACTTGAGAGAAGCTAAGTCCAAAGGAAATCATAGCTATCAAATAGTACAATACTCAATAAACAGAACCATGTAGGAGTTGTACTACCTCCGTCCCAAAATATAAGGGAAAGCTATGCATTTACATTGCCAAAATCCCTTACATTTTGGGACAGAGGTTAGTATCGTTTTTGTAAGTGTAGTCATAACATTATATTATGATTAGCAACATTTCTATGATATAAACAGGCATACGTTACCAATGTCATGGCATGGCTTATTAGATGAATTAGTTAACAGTATTCAAATGGGAATAAGTATGAAATCCAAAATGGTAGTCAAAGACGCCCTTCTGCAACATGATGAAAAGTTAAAATCTCATGGTGTTTTACTTGTGGCAAGCACTAAAAGTACAGAAATTCATCAGAATGTGATAAACCTGGTCAGAAATAACTGGTGCTAACAATGGTATTGATTCCTGGTTTTATAAACTACCTGAGGGGATCATCAAAAGGCCAATTTATGCCCTTAGCCCCTCACATATTTCATATGATAATGTATCGGTGTAATCTGACAGTTAAATATAAATAAAGTAAGAGTAAATTTCAGGAAACCCCATGTTTTATGGTCAAAGTTGCATAAAACCCTAGGTATTATGACTGGTGACACATAATCTCAGGTATTATGGTTCTAAAGTTTCATAAATCCTCACCCCTATGACCTATGCATGTTGAGCACAAATTTACTTAAAATTCTAAAACATGGTGTATATGAAAATTTTAATTATTAAGTTCTTGACTAAGGTTGATAGTTTAACTCTTCGCTACATTGAAAAAAATGTTTCAAATATGCTGAAACTAATCAAGATTTGAATAAGGTGGGGTTTTATGAAACATTGACCATAAAACCTTTGGTTAAGTGTCACAAATCATAGCACCTGTGGTTTTCTGCAACTTTGACCATAAACCTTGGTTTTCTGGAATTTACTCATAAAATAAAGGTTCATAACAATAGGCATGGAAACATAACACCCAGTTACTATAGTACTATACCATAAAAGACTTACTTTGGGCAAAGCCAATCACCCTTCTTCATTTCTGTTTCAGTTGTTTCCCTACCCTTTCCAGCTGAGAACTTAGGCTTTGCAATGCCCTTGTCAAAAGTTTTGGTCTTGCTAGAAGTTTGGAATACAGGTTTAGGAATTGATGGATCAATTGTTGTGTCGCTAAGCATAGTAAGCTCTGAAAGAAGCTTTCTCGCAGATTCTTGAACACCACCATTAACAGAGTTTTCTCCTGAAAGGCTGGTTGGATCTATTGCATAATTTAGCAGTATGCGCATAACATCGACAGTACGAGCTTCGTCTTCAGCATTTGGAATGACATAGGCTTTATCACAAGATCCACGTAATTTGCAAGCACTACACGCCTGTATAAAGCACAAAATATTGTGAATGTTTTTTGCAAAGTCAAAGTAAATTACGAGAAAAGGAAGCAGCACGTTACGCATAGAGGAAAAGTCAAAAGTCCATCGCAGGGAGAAATGTGACAGTTGTGAAAAAAAATCAAGAGTCCACTACAGGAAGAACGGCAATACAGTATGTTCAGAACAGAACAGTTAACTTACATCTCCTTCATCAATCTGAAGAAACTCTCTGAGTCTTTTTGCAGAATTCACAGGCTTCCGGAAGATGTTAGGACAGCCACACTCAACAATAGCACGGATGTCCTGCTTGGGAAGGACACTGGCCCAATAATCCAGTCAAATTAAGATCCAACCAACATAGAAAGAAATGAGTACTTGCAAAGTAGTGGGCACCAACAGTCCAAAGAATCAGTTATACCACTGACATACATGACTATAACTTTCATCTATATTATAGCTTCTCTGGATAAAATGTATTTTCTATTTAATCAAAATAGCACTATGAAAGGAGTTCATGCTTAGGAACGTGATCATCGACAAGTTCTTACCAAGCATGTATAATAATCATAGAGGAGAAAGGCAAAACAAACTATTTAGCTTACTAACCAAAATGCAGACACAGAAAAATCAACACTGCATGCCATGCTAATGGGATTCTCGGGACATTAGGGAGAACAATTGACTACTCTCAGCTCACGAATGTCCAAATTACCGAATCTTACTGCTTTTCTACCAGACATGATCATTTCCTCAACAATTTCAAGTGCGTGACTAACGCAAAAACCTCACCCACTAAGCAAAGTAATAAACTAATTAAAGCCCAGTTAATGCACAGAACCGACGCGATAAATTGCAAGGGCATCCATCTCACGGCCAAACAACCTGAGGAGATCGAAACGCTCTCGGCCGAACTTGAGGCACGCGTTCTTCAACCTGTTCAGGTCCTTGGATGGGTAATTATCGGCCGAGGCCCCGGGCTCCTCCCCCGCCGCCGCCGCGGTCGCAGCCACTTCCTCCTCTGCAGCATCAGCGCGAGAGGCGAGGGTGGGCTGCTCGAAGTACCCCTTGGCCCGAAGCTTCTCGAGGAAATCGCCCCACTCGGGCCACGGATGATCTGGTGCTGCTGCTGCGGCGGCGGCGGCAGCAGGAGCGTCGGCGACATCCCCCGCGGCGGAGCAGAAGCGGAGGGAGAGGAGTGGGCCGGTGGGGAGGCGGCGGGACGGGGCGGGCAGGAGGGAGGAGCGGAGGAAGGAGGAGGTGAGGGTGAGGGCTATGAGCTTGGAGGAGGAAGCCATGGCGGCTGGGTGCGATGGTGTCGGGGAATCAGGTGAGCACGGATGGAGGCGGGAGCGAGGAGGGGATTAGGGTTTAAGGCCAGGGTTTAGAAATGTCGCGGTCTCGTTGAGCGTCCCGTAGGAAACAAACGTCCCGTAGGCTACTAGCAGTAGTTTATCATGTTTTCGCTTCAATTTTCAAGTTGTAACACCATTTTACGAGCTAAATTTCTAAATGCAAAAACAGTAGAAAGGTATTATCTTCACGAACGGGATTTTCATGTAATTTAACACGAGCCAATAGATTAAATTTAACATACAACTCTTAGCTTCTATTAGGTATTCATAAGATAGAGTTAATAGGTAGAAAGCTAAGTGGTATGATGTATAAGATAGGAATTATCTCTATATTTATACTAATATTGTGTGCAAGTTATTTTAGAGAGATTATCTTCATAGTTACAATGTAAAAAGAAATTATCAATATTGTGTGCAAATTATCTTAGAGAATTTATCTATATAGGAGTACTATATTATCAAGGAGGAGGAAGCCATGGCGGTATTGTGTATAGAATAGACTTTGAAAGCACAATTGCGTTAGACATATCGTGCAACTATTAACTTATATATGCATTAATATAATTATACTCCTTATATAATTATTCGATCAATCATGAATTAAGCAATACTTTAACTGGTTGGGTTTTTTTTATGATGGAACCCACCCAACCAAATTCAAATATGTATGTAAAGAATTGCGATGCAAAATAATATGTATATAAAAAGTCACTATTAATTTGGTTGATATAAACACTAAAGTCGTACATGCGTCCAAACAAATCAAGATAGTCAGTGTCACAAATTTATTTGTCAACATTAATAGTGTGTATGTGTTGATGCGAAAAACACACACTGACCTGGAAGATCTGCTTAACTCCTGTGCTGGTCCAAAATCTTGCTTTTAGGTTCGTGAGCGTGCTAGTTGATTTGATTCTACAATCAACAAGAATAAAAGATAAGAAAACAAGGTTAAATCCATAAACGATAGCCGATCGACTAGCAGCTGATGACATATCGTTAATTGTTAAGCCAATGTTTATTGGCTTTGGATCGGCAACGAGAAATAAAGTAATATAAAACTAAATTTACTCGATCGGCTGTAGATATCAATGGTATATAATCTTTCTCTCAATATACATTTAAACTAAGTGATTGGGATATATCAAACAGCATGTCGAGACAGTATAAATCACTTAAGTCTAAAAATACATTAAGAGTATATGAACGTTTATAGCACAGCCGATCAGATAGATTTAGCATGTATCGGCTAATACTCCGATACCACTCTATATTAAGATATCAAAACAGGTAAAAATATATCAAACAGAAAGCCTAACATACTTTAATGCGATAAGATCTTAATATAAAGGGCGTATCTAGCATAACAATCAAGCATATAGGATAAAAATAGCTAAACCAGGTAAGATCGGTTGAAACTCCGATACTATCTATATTGATGACCATGAAACAAGCTAGATATCACAATTATAGATAGAACTTAATAGATCGAACTCAACCGATGCAGCATTAAGCATAAAGATAACCGTAAGATCTAAACAAGGCAATGAAAACCTCTAAGAGATGGTCGATACACAATATAATCTAAATCAATAAGGAGATCTAATTCTATCGGCTACTTTCTAACGATAAAAACCAACCGATTGCAAGTTATAAAGCACAACTAATAAAGATTATGAAGTGTATATGATAACTCGACGAATTACATAAACAAGATTAGAGTGTCATAAAGATGGAAGCACTAATCCCGATAACGCAAGCCGTCATGATAAATTTACCTCTAGTTGAAGATTGAAACCGATGCAGCTCAACCCGAAAGTAAGAATTCGTCGAAATAGAATGAAAGTAAAAGGGTAGCGATGCGCCGAAAGTGTTATTGGACTGTTGTTGTTGATTACATGGGTTCGGGTCATATTTATACCCGAGATACATGATATGTCCTTGCCGGACACGACTCTTATCTCTAACAAACTCTAAGATACACATAAGTCTTTACAGAAGACTTTTGCCCAAACATATCTATAAGGAAACTATTTAAAATATCCTAATTAATAGATACAATTGCTTATCTAAGAGCTTATCTCCATCGTGGCAATCCTTGTGAAGCACATTGACCGATTCTAGAAACAATTTTACAACTATCTCGATAGAATCAGCTGTATCGGCTGTATCGGCTGTCCCCTGTCCGATCCATCTCAGCCGATGTAAACTCCAGCCGATGTGCACTCTATTCTTCAAACGCAATCCTTCGCCAAATCCACTTCGATTCCAATGCCGAACCTGATTCATATATTATCAAATTTGGTCGTTAACAGTATGTTTAATCAACCAACATTGGTTTAAGTGAAACATTAATATTAATTTTTAGTCTGGTTTTCGTATTTTCATGATATAGCATATAATACATATTGAGTTATTTTAAACCTAAGTATATCTACTTATTATCTATTTACATGATTATAAATGTTTATAGTTCTTTTAAGTCTGTTCCACCTTGTAAAGTTACATTTCATAAAAAAGAAAGTAGAGCGAGCTAAAGTGCTTTTAGAAAATAATAGATGGAACGGGGCTTAAACCGCTCTACAACTCTATTCTAAATCTATCAAGTTAAACAATAATAAAGCTTAAAAACCTACTAAACATGCTCTTAATAATCGAGATAACCAGCCTTTAAGTTTCGAACCAAAAATCAACCTTTGTGTAACCCTTCTTTTGCAACCGATACCCGGTTAGCCGCTACCAGAAACCCGCCCAGCCTCCAGCCATACGGCCGCACCCACCACCACCACCACCGTAGCCACAAAACGCTCACACATCCCACCGTGTAGGTGCGCTGCGGTGGCGTTGGCGTTGGCGTTGGCCGGTGGGGTGGGTCAGTCCGGTCCACGCATCAGCCTCCCAATCCCCACCACCACCACCACCGCGCACACAAACCAGAGGCAACAGCCCACGAATTCCGGCCGAGCCAACCAATCCCGCGGATCTGATCCAGCCATCCATGCCTAGCTAGGTCTAGCCAAGCCAAGCCAGCCGTCCCGTCTCCATCCCACCACCTCCCCCCCCTCCCGTCCGCCCCGTCCCGTCCGGCCGCGCCGCAACCCAACCCCCTCGTGGCCTCGTCTCGCCTGCGTCGCTCGCTCGATCCGTGCGCGCGCGCGCTAGGTCGCCATGGCCTCGGACCAAACCCTCCCCGTCCCGGTCTCGGTCGAGCTGCCCCCCGCCGCGCCCAACCCTCCTGACCCGACCGCATCGCTCCTCCCGCTCGCGGACGACCCCTCCGCACCCCCCGCCGCCGTCGCCGCCGCGGCCCGCAAGCTCCCCGTCAAGCGCCGCTCCCCGCCGCCGCGCCCCTCCTCCCCCTCCTCCTCCGACCCGGCCTCCTCCGACCCCGCCGCCAAGCAGCAGCCTCAGCAGCCGCCGCCGCCGTTCAAGTTCCAGCGGATTTGGTCCGAGTCCGACGAGCTCCGCTTCCTGCAGGGCCTCCTCGGCTGCGGCGCGCAGGGGCTCGTCTTCCCGCGGGACCTCAACGTCTTCTACGACCGCTTCTCCGAGTCCATGCCCTCCCCCTACACCCGCTCCCAGCTCTCCGAGAAGCTCCGCCGCCTCAAGAACAAGTTCCGCGGCATGTCCGCCCGCGTCGCACGGGGCCTCGACCCCGCCCGCCTCGCGCCGCACGACCGCGACGTGCTCCACCTCTGCTCCCGCCTCTGGGACCCCGCCAACGCCGCCACCTCGCCCTTCGCCGCCGCCGGCGACGCCTCCTCGGGGAACAAGCGCCGCCGCGCCGCCCCGCGCACCGGGCCGCTCATGCCCCCGGATCCCTCAGGGGACAGCAATTCCCATGATTACAACGGCGGCATTAGTGCCGGTACGCCCGGCGCATTTGGGGATGGGCACGGTGGTGAGGAAATGATGCATCTTGAGCAGGAAAGTGTGCACTTTGGTTATCATGGAGATGTTGCAATTGCGGCTGACGGAAGCCTTGATGGGATTGTGAAGGTGCAGCCTGAGACTCTTCCTGCCCTCCCCAGTATCGGGGACATTGCGGTTCACAGTGAGAATGGCAACGGCAAGGCCGTGGTGCCACGTAGCAATGAACATCACATGGCAAATGCCGTGCTGGATATATTCGAGGAGTGCTTGCGAGAGGTGAAGGCCAATGGCATTACCTACGGTGCTAATGTGAATGGGGGCAGTGAACTTGCAAGGCGATGGAGAGCACAGAGGATTGATGAGCTTGATGTGTTGAGCCGGAGGCTAAGGTTGCTTGTTGAGGATGCTGCAGCGGCTGGTCGCTAAGCGGACATACTGGTGGTTTTGGTGACGTGCTTCCGCCCTTCACCCCATGTGTATAAAATATTAAAATCTAGATTATTATGCTATATGCTTTTGTAGTTCCTCACTCAGCTTGGGCCTTGCCTTAGTCAGCCTAATATGCCTATTATTTATGCCTATGTACATCGTCTACGGATATTGCCTTTTAGTTTAATTATTTCAGCAGCATAATATATATGGTTCCAGCATCGTTATCTAGACAGCTGCCTGCTGTTGCAATCATTTTATTTTTAATTTACGTTTCTGATAACTAGGTCATGTAGCTTCATCCATTCACCTTCTTTTGCTTCCATAACTTATTACTTATAAGCTGTGAAATAACAGAATTTCGTTTCCTTGTCAACCACTTTTATCCTCTTCCCTTGGAAAAAAAAAACCACTTTTATCCAGAGTTTTTTCTTAACCAATCCCAGTGCTATACCTATAACTGCTTAAGCCTTCTATACTAACTAAGCATGAACAATTGACGTCATTGCATAGAAAATGTTTTATATTATAAAAATATGCTCATAATATAGCTCTACAAGTGTGAGAAATTTGGGAGTAGTTAGTATGAAGTCTCTGCATTTCATTTGGTTGTCATATGAAGTAATGATATTGTTCCGTTTTGGTACTGATAGGAGCAGTCAAAACTTTCTTTTCTAGCTCATTTTGTAAGCTGAGTCTAATTGATTCTTTAAGACATCTATCAGATGACCATTTTAAACCAGTTGCCTTTTACGGTTTTGCATTGATTATACATTTATACTAGTGAAAGAGCCAAGAGGAGAAGTGGAGAACAAGGTAGAGAGGCATATAACCCTTGCCTGAATCCAAACAAGTTTGTGAGTTACTGAGTTAGATGTTTTTTGGAATATTGCTGAATAGAATTTGTTTTGCCAATAATAATCGCTCTGCCATCCTCAGCAGACTATCCAACAATATTTCCATGACTAGGATATTTTGAAGTGAACTGTATTTTGAGTTAAAACATTATATATTTGCCAATAGTTCACGGATAGAAATTCCGTAGTGGATCTTGGTAGTGATTGGTCTGCACAGTTGATAGATCTCTGGGTGCTTGCAGCAGTTAATCGCCTTACTGTGGAGAAAGCATTAGGGCCAACAGATTACCTGCTTTGCACAGATTGAAGATAATGTGTAGAATTGGTGCCTTGGTATCCCAGTCTGACTAACATCAGGCCCCTTGTCAGAGGACTGTCTTCTCTTCCATGTTTTTGTACTAAACACAAGAATGCCATTCTAAATATCAGTGTGCATGCTTAATGTAATGTTTTGCAAGTGAATTGATTTTTCAGTAAGATGGTGCTCCATGCGGCCCTTTTTTTTTTTGGCAGGCAGATTTGTGGTTCATGTACAGTTATTATGAGATATTGGGAACAGTGGTTTACTTTAAATGTCCTGTTCATGTTCTCAACTCTCAATCGAATGTGTTTTTGTTTGCACTATGTATTATTCATATATTTTTTATGGTTCCTAACTGGTGTATTTTCCTGTGTAAGTACTGTTGGTTTCCAGTGGTCTCAGCACACCATGCAATCGACCAAAGGTCTTGAACGACATATTTGCAGTTTTAATCTGTTTCCCCCCCGTCCTGTGACAACAGAAAGAAACAGATCAATCGAGTATACGTTTGAGTGGCAGTGATGACTGAAGGTCTGAAGTTAATCAAAACCTGTAAGGTTCGGTATACGTTTGACCGTAGCAAATGTAAAATGATTTGCAGTCCGTGCATTTCGAGAATAATTTGAAATGATCTCCGCATGTCAATCCCAGTTATGAAATTGTCCACTAATGTCCTGTTGTAACTTTGTTGCATCTTGAGCAGAACTGCATAATGCAAATGGTCTCATACGGCAGAAGGTTGCTAGATCTTCTCATTTTTTGTCAACTGTCAATTTGTCATGGAGGCAAGGAAGATTCCATGGATCACCTTTGAGTTGTCAGGTGTGCGCCTGCTGTGAACTGTAACTTAGTGGCATTGTTTCTCGGTGCCTAGGAAATCTTGTCTTCATTTTTGGGAGTGAATACTTGGACACAAGTCACACAATACATGTATCCTGAAACTGGCGTACACCAACGATAGATCTAATGTCGGAAATGCTCTGCATCGCTTCGACAGACACATTTTTGGGCAAAACCACGTGAAATCGCTAACGTTGCGATTTATTCTTTGATTCATGCTTCAGTCGTAGTAGTTTCAGACCAACCACCTATGCTTTTTGTCTTGAAATCAAATTGGTTCTTGGTGTTCAAGCTCATGGGATTGGCCGATGAAGTTACATCCAATCCGGTGATCATGGTGATGTCGATCAAAGTCAGGGTCATCGGCCTTGGTTGAATAGGAAGGCGTTGATGGTGTTGGACCAGAAATAGTTGGCTGCAGACATCAGGGGTTCGTCCTTAGCAGAATTGGCTATGGTAAGGGCAAGCGCTTGGCTGATCCCGATCTCATATCAGTGAACTGCCTTGCTAGCCGATACACGCTTGTACCACGTGGTCCAACTTTTCTCAGGGCCAGTTTTCTCAAGAGATGGCCAAGATTTGAAGGTATTCTTCCAATGACTCAGATTAGGTTGGCTAACCTAAAGGGGATTCTGTTGGTTTCACCAGTGATAAAATCAATGGGGTCAAGGTTGCCGATTGGGTCAAGAAAGTAGTGGTTCTCATGTGACAGACTTGGAATCGCAACCAGGTTGGACAGATGCTACAGATGCAAGTAGGGATAGAGAAGAAGAGAGCAAGATAAGGCGAGAGAAAATCAATCTGATGCGAAAGAAAGAGATCTAGCCGATGGGTGCTTACCTCTACGTATTCGGCCGATGGCGCGGCGGATGGATTGGCGGAAGTCGACATTGCCGCGGGCGGAGATCTGGCTGGAGATGAAGTCGCCTGGAGATCGCCTTATGCGTCGGAGGAGTCGCCGGAGAGAGAGAGAGGGTAAAGTTTTGCTTCAGCGGTGAAAACGGAGGAAACGGTGTGAAGTTTCTCGAGGGTGACGGTTAGTATTTAAAGAGCTGGAGTAACGGTCAGAAAACGTCAAGTGCGATATCCGCTCGGAGTCGGGATATGGCAAATCCGAAACATTACCAAAATGTTCCGGACTTGGGGGGCATGTGTTAACGACCAAATTTGGTAATATCAGTATCAGAAAAGAAGATTAAATCAGAGTGGAATCGGAGGCGGAGATCGATTTGGGAACAGAGCAGGAATCGGCTAGAGTCCGGATCGGCTACGGTCAGGATTGCCAGAGTTCGAGTCAGACGGGGCTAGCCGATACAGCCGATTCTAAGAATATGGCTCGGTGTATATCATCGGGTTGAATTGATATGCTTCAAGATGATTGCCACGTATGGATAGAGTCCTGAGGAGGCAATTGTATCTATTAATTAGGATATTTTATGTAATTTCCTTAGGGATATGTGTGGGCAAAAGTTCGCCGCAAAGACTTATGGTATCTTAGAGTTTGTTAGAGATAATAGTCGTGTCCGGTATGGACATATCTTGTAATTCTCGGGTATAAATAGATCCCGAGCCCTATGTAATTTTAAAACACACACGTTCAATACAATTTCGGCGCATGCCACCCTTTCGCTTTAGTTTTATTTCGACGAGTTCTTGCTTTCGGGTTGAGCTGCATCGGTTTCGATCTTCAACAAGAGGTAAAACTTGTTATGGCGACTTGTGTTCTCGGGATTAGTGCTTCCATCTTCATGATACTTTAATCTTGTTTATATAATTCGTCAAGTTATCATATGTCTTATATAATCTTCGGTAATATCGTCATCTAACCTACAATCGGCTAACATCTGTTAATAGAAGGCGGCCGATTAGGTTAAATAGCGACGTTAGCTTGGATTATATAAGATATGTACTACTCTATGAAACATCCAGCGGCTTGATTGTCTAGATATTGTTCTTCTTTTCATACTTAATGCTGCATCGGTTGAGTTTGATCTATTAAGTCGTGCTTAGAATATCAATCTCTAGCCTGCTTTCTGGTTGCCGATTAGGGTAGCATCAGAGTTTCAGCCGATCTTACTTGATTTAACTATAGCTATCTCATATGCTTGATTGACATGTTAAATCTGCCCTTTATATTAAGATCTTGTCGCATTTAAGTATATTATGCTTCTGTTTGATATATTTTACTTGCTTTAATATCTTAATATAGAGTGGTATTGGAGTATTAGCCGATACATGCTAGATCTATCTGATCGGCTATGTTATGAACGTATATAGTTCTATTGTTAATTTATATTTCGATCTAAGTGATTTATACTATCTTGGCATGGCGACCGATCTATTCCAATCACTTGATTTAAGTATACATCGACATAGGGGTTACATATTGTTAATATCTGCAGCCGATCGAGTAGATTTAGTTCTTCTTTAATTATTCATAACTGCCGATCGATGTACACATGACATCGGCATAAGATATGTCATCGGCACCTAGCCGATCGGCTATCATTTATAGGATTAATTGCGGTTTCTTTGTCTTTATTTCTTGTTGATTGCTGGATCAAATCAACTGGCACGCTCATATATCCGAAGGCGAGTTTTGGACCTGCACTGGAGTTAAGCAGATCTCCCAAGCCTCGTGTTTTCTATCAACAGGTCCATGGCCCACACAGACCACCATGTGGCTCCGCCTCTATAAACCATACATCTCTTATCACTGCACTATTAAGTGCAAGCAGCATACATGGGTAAAGGGTCTGTCACTCCTAAGGAGCATGTAGCCTTTCCACTGATGTGGCTGGAGAAATTCCTTTTCTGTGGATCAAGTTGTGGCCCTACAACCAATTGGCAATTTGTAGCCGAAGCCCTAGAATCAAAGAAACAATTTCCCTTGGGCAAAATCCTCCTCGGCTATCTATACCAAATGTTAAATAATGCATCGGCCAAGATAGTCGTCGGCTCAGTAGTTGGGGCAGGTGGACCATGGTGGTTGCTGCAAACTTGGCTAAACTTGGTAGTTATGAAAGTCGTCAATCGGCCATCCGTGACAGAAGCTGAATTTCTAAGGTTGGAGCCGATTGTGGAAGATGATGGAGAAGAACGCAATCATCGTAGATGCATGTCATATGGAGAATATGCTTCTACACCAACTGATGCTAGAGCAAAGCTGTTGGCTGAGTTGCTTAAGGATTGGTTCTGCAGCTTTTATGAAGGCTTTTAGAAAGATGCCCGGGTTTGGTTTCCTTACGAGGACTCAGCAGATCTTGAACTTCCATCAGACTTCAGATTCGAAGATATCAATCATGAAAAATACCAGAAATCCAGAGAAGTTCTTGTAGCTGCAATCAGCCCATGCATCCTTCCTGTTGGCATTCATCAGGGCAGAAACATTCAAGTCTCTTATGAATTTTACCACCCAATGAGCTCGGCTAGACAACTTGGATTAGGCCAACTCCCAATCGGCTTATTCTTTGCCGACAAGATCCAATGCCGAGGAGAAATCTCATCAACCCTGATGATGGATCGGCTACTCAACATCCCAGTACCCCCCTTGGCAGTATTGAGAACATAGAGCTGGCAAGGTTCAGGAGCAAGAACTTTGACAGATGGTGAGGTGAATGGAAACAACATATCTTCCATCAACCAGCTTCTATGTACATGACAGATCTGTTCCCTGATGTTATCCCTCAGGTAAATCTTTACTTTATCAATCTTGCTTGAACAACTGGTAGCCGATTTGAATCTTGACTAATCTTTTCTTCCTACCTGCAGACAACAGAATCCTCTCCTCCTCGCCAGAGCAACAGTGGTAAGGATATTGAATATGCTTCAGGTTTAATTCCCAATGGAGGTGGACCATCTCCCCCTGTCATCGGCTATCATGCCCCCAGGACTTCAACCCTCCTCCAAGGCCTAATCAGAGAACCAGCCGATGCAGGCAATAAAAGAAAAACCAGATCATCGGCTATGGACACATCAGCTCCGGCTCCCAAGAAGAAAATCAAATCAAAGAAAACCAAGCCAACTGATGATCTGCCTGTCTTGGATCCCTCCATCGAACAATCTCTGGATGAAGAAGCCATTGAAGATGACATTGATCAGGCTGCAGCCGAAGTGAGTGATACAGAGAGAACACCATCGACTTCGCCCAAGCACACTCCTCCAACTCCTTCTGCCCCAGCTCATTTTTCAAGAGTAAGTAGCTTTCCTTAACTCCTTCTGCAATCATTTCTCTTATAGCCGATTGCTCACTGACTTTAAAGTTGCAGAAGAAGAAAACTGCTGTGAAGAAGAAATCGGTAGCGCCAACTCTCAAACTGGCTCCACCAGTAAGATATTCTCGATCCTCTCCTTAACCGATCCTGGCCGATTATGTCTAACATTTGTCTCCTTTACAGCCTCCTCTTCCTCCTTCACCTCCTGTGCAGCTAGAATCAGGCAACCGTACTCCATCGGCTGCAGACAGTCATAATGTCGAGGAAGAAGAACAACCAGCTACTCCTACTATCCCAGTAAGTCTTGTTGTCACAAATTTAAGATCGGCCAACAATGTTTTGATCCTTAACTATCCATAATACTATTTCTTACAGGTCTTAGCCGATCTGTTTTCTTTCAACATCAAGGATTATCTCGATGAAACAGAGGAGGACACCACTAGTAAAGCCATAGCCCCTCTGTCTGATGATGTGAAGAAAACGCTTGAGGATATCTCTCATCGGCTAGAAGCATCCCTAGACAATTTGGTGACCAACTGTGGCTCAATCCAGGCAAGGTTCACAGATATCCAAGCTCTACTCCCGGATGAACTAGCCGATGCCCTTACTCCTGCCGTATACCTTGAGCAACACCAATTCAAGCTGGAGAAGGCCAGGCAGAGATTAGCTGATCGCCGGGAGCGCAAAGACATTGAAGCTACAATTCAGCACAATCAGCAACTTGTGCATTTAGAGAAATCCAAGCTTGATCAGCTGTCTGAGGGCCCGATCAAGTCAAATATCGATCGGCTTGAAGCTCGTAAGATTGACCTCATGGCACAACTTCAAGAATGCAACGCCGAGCTGGATATGGAGCACAAAAAGTTAGCCGATCTCCCGAAGTCTATCGAAGATCAAAAAGCCAGACTCAAATCAGCTATCAAGAATGTTGCGGATTTGACCAAGTCTCTGAAAGTCATCCCTAGAACTGATGCTCAAGATGCCCACGCTATTGAGGAAGTAGAACAAATTAGGCAAAGGGCTATTTCGGCTATCCAGCGGTACTTATCGCAATGACTTTCTGTGTAATAGACTTCAGAAAATTATAATGCCGAGCAACTCGCTCCTTATCCTTGGTAACCTTTGCAAGGGCTCGTAACCGTGATTGAACCAGATCCTCCCTCTCATCGGCCATAAGGTTGTAATACTCATCGGCTGTTAAATCATTTTGCAATTCCGTTCTTCTAGAGCCGATTCTAACTTCCCATGGCAAAACAGCTTCATGTCCATAAACCAGTTTATAAGGAGGAACCTGTATCGATCCATGACAAGCCATCCGATAAGACCACGATGCTTCGGCTACACGAGTATGCCATTGCCGAGGATAATCAGAAATCTTTCTCTTAATCAACTTGATCAAGCTCTTGTTAGATGCCTCAGCCTGCCCACTAGCTTGTGCATAATACGGTGAAGAATTCAACAATTTGATTCCTATGCTATCGGCAAACTGAACAAACTCATCGGACACAAAGATTGACCCTTGATCGGTTGTAATGGTCTGAGGAATACCAAATCGGTAAATGATATGCTCTTGAACAAACTGTATAGCATCCCCAGAATCAACTTTCTTCAAAGGAATCGTCTCTACCCACTTGGTAAAATAATCGGTTGCCACCAATATAAACTTATGTCCTTTACTCGACGGTGGGTTAATCATACCGATCATATCAATTCCCCAATCTCTAAACGGCCATGGTTTAATAATAGGATTCATAGCCGATGCTGGCGCTCTCTGGATTGTTCCAAATTTCTGACAATCTTGATAACCCTTATAATATCTGAAACAATCCTCCAGCATTGTCGGCCAAAAATATCCAGCACGTCGAAGCAGCCACTTCATTTTATGAGCCGATTGATGAGTGCCACATATCCCTTCATGAACTTCACCGATTGCAACTTTTGCCTGATCGGTACTCAAACATTTAAGCAACACCCCATCAATCATCTGATAATAAAGCTCATCGTCCAACAATGTATACTTCAATGTTTTATATCTTAACTTCCGAGAAGCCGATTGAGATGGATCCTGTAAATACTGATAGACATCATATCTCCAATCATCGGCTGTTATGGCAGCAACTTCAATCTGAACATCTTTGATCATCGGCTTATATCCCGATGTGCCTTGGGCTAGATCATTAGCTTCAATATTCTGCTCTCGAGATACATGCTTCAAAGTTACTAGCTGAAATTCCTTCATCAGTTCTTGGCACTTCTCATTATAAACTATCAACGTATCATTCTTGCATTCATATTCTCCTGCCAATTGACTGATTACCAACAAAGAATCCCCCATGATTTCAATAGTATCAGCTTCGACTTCCTTGAGTAACTGCAACCCCTTGAGAACTGCCTCATACTCCGCTTGATTATTAGTTGCATATGGTTTAATAGTATAGGCAAACTCAAAGCACGCCCCCCGAGGGGAGATTATAACCAAGCCGATACCACAACTATGAGTACAGACTGACCCATCGAAGAATAAAGTCCACGGCACAACCTCAACCGAGCCGATTGAATCATCACGATGCTCCACAATAAAATCGGCTATAGCTTGACCCTTAATTGCTTTCGGCGACTCATACCGAAGATCAAACTCAGTTAAAGAAAATATCCACTTTCCAACCCTTCCTTTCAAAATTGGAGCCGATAACATGTATTTGACGACATCAGCCTTGCAAATGACAGTACACTTGTTGGACAGTAGATAATGCCTCAATCTTGTACATGAAAAATATAAACACAAGCATAACTTCTCCACAGGGGAATATCTAGTCTCTGCATCCAAGAGCCGACGGCTCAAATAGAACACAACCCTCTCTTTTCCTTCGAGCTCCTGGGTCAAGACCGAGCCGATTGACTTATCACCGGCCGATAAATATAACCGAAAAGGTATTCCTTTCTGTGGAGGAATCAAAACTGGAGGGGAACTCAAATATTCCTTAATACTATCCAAAGCCTTCTGTTGTTCTGCCCACCAAGTAAACTGTTGATCGGCCTTCAATCTCAACAATGGTGTAAAAGGTTCTAACCTTCCGGACAAGTTAGAAATAAACCTTCGAACAAAATTAATTTTACCAATCATCTCCTGCAATTCTGTCTTGTCCTCTGGAGGTTTAATCTTCTTGATTGCATTGACACTTCTCTGAGTTATTTCAATCCCCCTTTCATGAACAAGAAATCCCAAGAACTGACCATCCGATACACCAAAAGCACACTTTGTCAGATTCATCTTCAAGCCATACTTCCTGGTCCGCTCGAAAACCTTCCTCAAATCGGCTATGTGGTCCTTTATTTCTTTAGACTTAACAACCACATCATCAATATAGACCTCAACCAACCAGCCGATTAGATCATGGTAAATGTAATTCATAGCTCGTTGATAAGTAGCCCCAGCACTCTTTAAGCCGAAAGTCATCACAACCCATTCAAACAAGCCGATTGCACCAGGACACCTAAAAGCTATTTTATGAATATCTTCCTCAGCCATGAAGATCTGATTATACCCCGCGTTTCCATTCATAAAACTCAAAATCTTATGTCCTGAAGCAGCATCAACTAGTTGATCGGCTACTGGCATTGGATATTCGTCCTTTGCGGTAGCTTTATTCAAGTCTCGGAAATCAATGCATACACTGACCTTGCCATTTTTCTTAATAACTGGAACTATGCTAGAAACCCATTCGGCATATCGGCAAGGACGAATAAAACCAGCATCATATAAACGCCTAATCTCAGCCTTGACAGGTTCGAGCATATCAGCTTTGCATCTTCTCGGAGGCTGTTGGTGCAGTCTAACCCCCGGTTTAAGAGGTAGCCGATGTTCAACGATCGATCGGCTGAGCCCTGGCATCTCATAATACTCCCAAGCGGAGCAATCTCTGAATTCTTTCAACAGCTCTATCAACTTGGTTCTAAATTTTGCGGGTAAATTCTTACTAATATATGTCGGCCTTGGCTGATCGCCTGGACCTATATCTATTTCCTCCAAATCATCGGCCGACATAAAACCCTGTCCTTGTTTGTTATCGAGATCATCTACCGTGTCCTTGTTGTAGACGTTTGAACCCTCCACGACGCCCTCAAAGTAATAACTTGGGCTCTCCATCTTCAATTGGCTGTATACCAGAATCGGACACTTTTAGAAAATCTCCATCCCAAACCTTCCCAGATAAACAATCAAGGCTATCCATCTCCCAAAGAGCTAAATCGGCACTAGCAACATTGACTGACCTGTCGGCTGGCACGATCTCTATCTTGTCGCCTTGCCATTGAATCAAGCACTGATGCATAGTTGAAGGAATACAGCAATTGGCATGAATCCAATCCCTTCCAAGCAACAAACTGTAAGAACCCTTCCCATCGATGACAAAAAACGTAGTAGGAATAGTCTTACTGCCGACTGTCAGCTCCACATTTAGAACACCTTTGGTTTCTGATGGATTGCCACCAAAGTCTTTGAGCACCATGTTTGTTTTGATGAGATCTTCAGCGTTTCTGCCCAACTTCCTGAACATAGCATAAGGCATCAAATTTACTGCAGCCCCACCATCGACCATCATCTTAGACATCGGTTTCCCATTAACATAGCCATTTATATACAATGGTTTAAGATGCCGATTCTCCATACCCTCAGGCTTTTCAAAGACTGCTTGTTCTGGCGATAGAACCAACTTAGCCGATTCTTCTTCTATGTCATCAACATCGGCTTGGTCGACCCCAAATTCGGCTGGCAAGGTAAAAACCATGTTAACCGATGCAATCACAACGCTTTTCCCTTTTTGCCAATCTCTTTGTTTCATCAACCACAGCTTCATCGGCTACAGGAACTTGCTTCTTAACGCGCCATTCCTGCTTCGGCTTTGTTTTTTTTAACCGATGATTAATTTCCTGCTCGACTTCCTGAAAGCGTTCCCGGCTTCTCAATCTTTGAACCCTTCTCTTCTGATTCTTTGTAAAAATACCAACAGGACACCACTGAATTTGCCTATCCTCGTCATCCTTAGGGTCATGATCCTGATTTATCGGGCCCAATCTTTGATGAACAGGAACCTTTGCATGTTTCAGCCGATTGCTTTCAACATACGGCCAGCTTGAACCCCTTGTATCACCACCGCATCCAGGACAGTCCTCGATAGATGGTAGTCTCACACCCTCATTCCAGCAGAATCTGAAGAACTCACAGCCCCAATGAGGATCAAAACCACTATTATCCTCCTCATAATGCCTCTCCTGTTGCTTATCATACCTCCTTTGGTACTTATTGATGATCTTAGCCGAATTCACTTGAAAACCTCTTGCACGACCCCCATCGGCTATTCGGCCAGCTGAATACACCATATTGACAGGAAAAGGATTGCCATCAACCTTCATCGGCTTCTTGGAATCATCAAATTTGATTTTGCCTCCTTCGATAGCCGCCTGGATCTGCTACCTAAAGACCTTGCAATCATTGGCAGTATGAGATCCAGAATTGTGCCGTTTGCAATACCTTTTCTTGCCTAATTCCTCAGCCGATGGAATGGTATGACCAGCAGGGAGTTGAATTTGCTTTTTTCGGAGCAACAGATCAAAAATCTTGTCAGCTTTGGTAATGTCAAAATCATACCTCTCCTCTTTTCCAGAATTCTTTACCCATTGGCATGGTATTTGCTCCTTACCCATTCTGCTGCAGCTATTTCGGGATCATCATCATCCTCATCATCCGATCCACACATATAAGAACAGACGTGATTAACCTTCCTAGAATTCCTCCTAGCTTCAGCAAACCTCTGCTCATGCAAAGTTACCTTTTGTGTAAGATGCGATAAGCTCTCAAAGTCCTCAGATGAAAATTTCTCCCTGATCGGAGCAATCATACCCTGAAAAGCTAAATCGGCTAACTGGGAATCAGTTAAATTCAAGCTAAAGCATTTATTCCTCATCTCTCTGAACCTCTAAATATATTCATGCACCGGCTCATCATGCTTCTGCCTGATTGCTGTTAAGTCGGACAGCTTCATCTCATGTACCCCACTATAGAAATAGCTATGAAACTGCTTTTCCAGATCGGCCCAGCTGTTAATTGATCCACACGGTAAAGCAGAAAACCAAGTAAAAGCCGATCCAGCCAAAGACAACCGAAACAACCTAACCCTCAAGGCATCTATAGCCGATGCTTCACCACACTGAGCTAGAAATCGGCTAATATGCTCATAAGTTGATGTACTATCCTGCCCTGAGAACTTTGAAAAATCTGGAACTTGGAACCTGTTAGGAAGAGGAACTCTCTCAAACCACTCAGGATACGGTTGTCGGTACAAGTTTCCAGTATCTTTCGGTTTAAGCCCGAATTGTTCCCTCATCACGTCAGCGATCACATCGGCCCACGGTCGTTGTTGAACTGCTCCTTGCGATTGTTGCCGCATCGGCTCGTATTGACCGTACTGAGGCTGAATTAACCCCCCTTGCTGATATTGGGCTTGCGGAGAAGGAGGTTGATATTGATAATTTAAATTGCCCCCCTGGTAATTTTGGTAGTTTGGCTGAATATTTTGCACCAAGTGCTCAGGGACAATCTGCGGTACTACCGTGTAGTCTGGTTGCACGTGATGGACCAAATGCTCTGGGACAACCTGATTCAGATTATGTCGCCCAGCCGATGGATTCATCAAGCCCTGCTGGTGAATCGGCTGGATAATCTACTGTCCTGACGGCGTTTGCTGAATTGGTTGCACAATCTGCTGCCTTGGTGGCGTTTGTTGAACTGGCTGCACAACCTGTTGGATTGGGGGTGTTGTCGAATCGGCTGCTGCTGGACTGGATCAACAGTAGACTGAGGTTGTAGAAACATCGCAGCGACCTGATCTTGCGTTAGCCGATTCGCAACTTGCTCATTATGCTGTGGCTGCTCTCTCATCAACAACCGAGGATTAACCAGCTGGCCTGGTGCCGGTGTTGATGGAGCAGGTGGGGGAATCGATGTCGGCACCATCGGCTGGGCTGGTGATGCGATGTGGGGAGCCGCTTGAATAGAAGGATGAATATCAGTGACCAGAGGCCGATAGTTCGGAAAAGCATCTCCTGGCAAATAAACTGGGCCTGCAGCCTGATGTTCAGCTATTGAACCATCGGCTATCGACTTCATCATGTTTGATAAGGTATTGACTAATACCCCAGATTGGTTAATTAAAGCATTGTGCACAGCATAGTCAACCCAGTCTTGAAAATTATTGAAAAACTCCTGTGACGCACTGCCATCTTGATTAAGATTTCCTCCCTGTGGTCCCTGAGTGCCATCACCTTGAACTCCATGTACCCCTTGAGAGTGGTTCCCATGACTCTTCTGAGCCGATCCATCTGTGGTGCCTTTGTCACTCAGTTGAGCCGAGCTATCTAGGGCTTGTTTCAGTCCCCCATCCTTGGAAGAACCGGTCCCAAGAACATCAGCCACTACTCGCACCTGATACTTTTGCACCACTGTTCCCTTGCGGGTCTGCATGAATGAGTTCAAGAACTGGTTCCGTGCTTGCTGCATGATTGCTTCAAACTCCTTCTGATCAGGTGTCAACTTGTCCGGAGTAATGGTCATGATGTTGCCCTCATTAACTTCAGATTGATCTAATTGCTGGATCTTCTCTTTAACAGAACCCGGGCTAGCCGAGGACGGCGATGGTGGCGGCTTCTCGGCCATGACGAAAATTACTTTCTGACTTCTAATCGGTCCCACCGGGCGTGCCAAAAGCGTGTTGATAGAAAACACGAGGCCTGGGAGATCTGCTTAACTCCAGTGCAGGTCCAAAACTCGCCTTCGGATGTATGAGCATGCCAGTTGATTTGATCCTGCAATCAACAAGAAATAAAGACAAAGAAACCGCAATTAATCCTATAAATGATAGCCGATCGGCTAGGTGCCGATGACATATCATTTATTTTATGCCGATGTCATGTGTACATCGATCGGCAGTTATGAATAATTAAAGAAGAACTAAATCTACTCGATCGGCTGCAGATATTAACAATATGTAACCCCTATGACGATGTATACTTAAATCAAGTGATTGGGATAGATCGGTCGCCATGCCGAGACAGTATAAATCACTTAGATCGAAATATAAATTAACAATAGAACTATATACGTTCATATCATAGCCGATCAGATAGATCTAGCATGTATCGGCTAATACTCCAATACCACTCTATATTAAGATATTAAAGCAAGTAAAATATATCAAACAGAAGCATAATATACTTAAATGCGACAAGATCTTAATATAAAGGGCAGATTTAACATGTCAATCAAGCATATGAGATAGCTATAGTTAAATCAAGTAAGATCGGCTGAAACTCCGATGCTACCCTAATCGGCAACTAGAAAGCAGGCTAGAGATTGATATTCTAAGCACGACTTAATAGATCAAACTCAACTGATGCAGCATTAAGTATGAAAAGAAGAACAATATCTAGACAATCAAGCCGCTGGATGTTTCATAGAGTAGTAGATATCTTATATAATCCAAGCTAACGTCGCTATTTAACCTAATCGGCCGCCTTCTATTAACAGATGTTAGCCGATTGTAGGTTAGATGATGATATTACCGAAGATTATATAAGACATATGATAACTTGACGAATTATATAAACAAGATTAGAGTATCATGAAGATGGAAGCACTAATCCTGAGAACACAAGTCGCCATAACAAGTTTTACCTCTTGTTGAAGATCGAAACCGATGCAGCTCAACCCGAAAGCAAGAACTCGTCGAAATAAAACTAAAACGAAAGGGTGGCGATGCGCCGAAATTGTATTGAATGTGTATGTTTTAAAATTACATAGGGCTCGGGGTCTATTTATACCCGAGAATTATAAGATATGTCCATACCGGACACGACTATTATCTCTAACAAACTCTAAGATACCATAAATCTTTGCGGCAGACTTTTGCCCACACATATCCCTAAGGAAATTACATAAAATGTCCTAATTAATAGATACAATTGCCTCCTCAGGACTCTATCCATACGTGGCAATCATCTTGAAACATATCAATTCAACCCGATGATGTACACCGAGCCATATTCTTAGAATCGGCTGTATCGGCTAGCCCCGTCTGACTCGAACTCTGCTAATCCTGACTGTAGCCGATCCGGACTCTAGCTGATTCCTGCTCTGTTCCCAAATCGATCTCCGCCTCCGATTCTACTCTGATTTAATCTTCTTTTCCGATACTGATATTACCAAATTTGGTCGTTAACAGGACCACAGTAAAATCTGGTCCAAATGCCTATTACCACTGTTCTGATCCAAACATAAACAAGCGATGCTTTTTTTTCATCAGTTGATTTGTCTTATCGAGTTGTCGTTTTGCCTTCCGTCCTTCCCAGTTCCTATCCTTACTATGCCATCGATCGTGCGAGTGCTGCTTTTGTAACCCAACGACGGGATTGGGGACCCGTGTCCAACGGCAGCAGCCGGCGTCTGGCGACCAGCATCAAGAGCAGCGTTCAGCAAGCAGGTATGTCACTATGTCAGTTTCGGTTCAATTTTGGGAATTCCGATTAGAATTGGATTCATTTAAACAATGCATTCCCTAATCCTATTGTAGATTTGTTAAAGCAGTTCTATATTAATAGTATATTAATATTTATAGTGTTCAGAGAAATTATGTTAAGTTGGACCACCCTAACCTAAAATCCTAGCTACGCCACTGATGGTTTACAAACCGGAGGTTTTATGTTCAATCCTAACACACTCACACTTTCTTCTTAAAAAATATTTGGAGGGATATCTCTCCCGTTAAATCTCGCTTTTTTCTAGTCGTAGTAGTTTGAGCTCTCGAGTGTTAGGTTTTGGAATCAGGCGAAGGGGGAGGGAGATGGCAGGTGGCCATAGCAGGGCTGCGAGGCGGCCGTGGTACAGTGGTACCTTGTTAGCCGCGACAGAGGAGGAGGGTCGGTGGGGTGGTGTTGGCAACGGGTGAAACATGTTAATGAAATGGGAGCATCGGAATCGGCTACGATGAAGTGATGATACAATTGGGTTATGAGGAGGAGAGAGCGGCATAGGGGATTAAATATGGTATGGCGGTCCCATAGGTGCTAGAGGCGACACCAGGGACGAAGAGGGTGGCGGAAGTCCCACATAATGCGAAACAAAAAACTATGTTAAGTGACATAGATAATTTCATATGACATTGAAATTTACTACTAGTAAACTAGATGCACAATTACATCAGATCCTGAAATTGGCCACTCCTTATTCCTATATTAAAACCTCTTTTATTGGTATTTGCTCATTTAAAATCCTAATAGTACTACCCTTCTGTGCTTGACCGTTGTTTTTGTCCTTGGTAGTCGGTCCCGGTTGCATCCAAACCTATGATATGGTCAATTTGTTTGTCCAAATCGTTAAGTTGTCTTGTGGGCTCTGGGCTGTTCTGCTCGCTCTGCGGTCACCATTTTAGTTGGTCCTCTAAGAAAACCGTTTTGTTTTAGTTGTTGATTGTGTTGAACCATTGTGTTCAACAAATAATGCGATTTTAGCTCTAGTTCTAACAAATGAACATCACAAATCCAGTTGATCTAAAGTGCCAATCTTCTGCTCTGGAGGGCCTCTTACTCGTCTTATATAGGATGAAGGGCAGGATTACAGGATAGAAACTTTAACCAATACGGTATTGGTTTCTTAAATCTACTTTACAATATTATCAAACCAGAACTTTGGACAGTTTCGTAATATATAAGGAAACGTAATACACAAGTCATGATCCGCACATATTCCATAGATATAAGTTATCCCCTATAACTATTCGGATAATCATGCCATGTAGATATAGGATACACATAATCTCCACAATTATGGTTATTTGATTTGCTATCAGTTTTGGAAATATACATGCAACCAAAATATGTAAGTATCTAGTTTTTTTTTCGGCATTGTTAATTCTAAATTATAGTTTAATTGGTCAACAAAACAAACACTTTCATTATCCCTTTATATGATTCTAGGTGTACATATTTTTTGGAAATATACAGGCAACCAAAATATGTAAGTATCTAGTTTTTTTTGGGCGTTGTTAATTCTAAATTATAGTTTAATTGGTCAACAAAACAAACACATTATCCCTTTATATGATTCTAGGTGTACATATTTCTTGTTTTCAGTAATACTAGCATTAATTATTCCTTTTATAAACATCACAACTCCAGTTGATGCTGGAGTGCTGGAGCTGAAGATATTGGATTTGGTTGGGTCATTGACTCATTAAACTTTAGTGAATTATGGTTGTTTGATTTTCTTCTCTGTTTTGAAAGTGTATAGGCAATCAAAATTATCTTTTTTTTTGCACTGATAATTTTAAGTTATTTGTTGAATTGGACAACAAAACAGACACTCTCACCATCCCCTGACATGATTCTAGATGTACATTTCCTGTTTCCAATAATACTAGTAGCATTAATATTTTTTTCCAAGCTTTACACGTGCGTGCACTAACATTGTAATGATGCACCATCACGACATCTTCGGTGAAGTGATATTTTTTTCTCGAGTCATTCTATTTTGAAAAGTACAGAAAAATTCCAGGGATACTAAATTAATCTGAATGCGGATTCTTTTTGGTCCCTGTTACGCCTAATAGTTTTTTTTTAAAAAAAAATATTGGGAATACGTACGTGCGAGCAGAGTAAAGTAAAGATGAGCTTTAGAGAGCTGGACGCTGGAAAGCTACAGATAAAGTCACACTTAGGCGCTCGTCAATTGTCACCGATGGATGAGTAGCCGAAAGCAAAAGATACTAGGGGACCTCAATATCCATTTTATTTCTTTAGATTAATATCCATTTTATTAATGGCATAGCATTAGACCAATTCTCTATTAACATTCCCATTCACTCACTCATGATGATGTCAGAAGAATGGTTGGCATCAAGATATTGGGCCAGTTAGAAGAGCTTTAAATTTAGATTACAACAAGCAACTGGTGGGTTGGAATTTGGAGAAGCTAAAAAATCAGCTTTTGCCTTCGTTTATTTTTTGGATTATGTTGTTTGAGGAAGCTTTTGATTTTAAAAAAAATTACAGGAAGCTCCCCACATGCCAATTGTAGCGGGACATTTTATCGTATGGCCCCTCAATTTCTTCCTGGAAAGCTCTCTTTAAGAGTGATATTTCCCTTTTATTTTTTAGATTAAATGTTTCTGTGAGACGATCTCTTTTGAATTGGCTAAATCTTTTGTAATTTATGTTCATTAAATAAAGTTATTTTACTGTGGGGGCTTCCCCTAGAGTGCTTTCCAAAAAAAAAGTTTCTCTCGTAAGATGCTTATCAGTTATAAAAATATATGACTTGGGGAATATTTGAAATCATTATTTTTATTTTTTAGAATCAATATCTTTCTAAATGTTTTGATTAAATGCATCTTATGTGTAAAATTTATATAAGTGTTTTATAATATTATACTATAATTTTATATGTTTTTTCTAATATCTTATAGTAGAACCAGTGCTCGGAATATATTCTGAAGACTGTTTGGATGTACAAAATTGTTAACATTGAGATTTGGTAAGTCCGGAGTAGTCATCGGCTTTGAAGTCCTGAGATTAGCCGATGAGAGTTGTCAAGTCGTCAGTTATCGGATTCTTGCTATATTCGGTTAAGGAAATTGATCTACTAAAGGAAGCTTATCCAGAAGAGACCGAGTTCAAAGAGAATGCGGCATGGCAAGTTATCTATTAATTAGGAATAGTTTGTTAGTTTCCTTTTATCTTTAGGAAAGTTTCTTTCTTGTCCGGCAAGGACTTGTATTAACCCATGGGTATAAATATGTACACCTGGGGTCTATGTAATCTATCTTCACGATCAATACGATTCGGCGCATCGCCACCTTTTACCTTTTCTACTTTATTTTATCGTCCGGCGGGACTTGGCACCTGACGCGGGGCTGCATCGATGTTCGATCTCCGGCGAAGGGGTAAGACCAATGTTCCGTCGGCCCAGGCAATTGTTTCGTTTACGTCGGCGTCGTTCAAGGCTGCATCAGTACATTCGATCTCTTGGATTGCTCTGGTTTGGATGATATATTTTGCCTACCTATTTATCATATGTCTCTGTTAATCTAGTCTTAGCATATCAATTTAGCTCTATCGGCTGCTTCTCGTTTTAGGGTTTCTGCCGGTATTGGCTAAATCGCGTTGCTAGATTAGATTAACTTAGACATCTACCACCCTGAAAACTCAGTCAATGGCTTGATTGTCTAGATATTATGTTTCTTTTCATACTTAGTGCTGCATCAGTTAAGTTTGATCTACTAAGTCGTGCTTAGAACCATAATCTCTAGCTGCTGCTTGACTGCCAATAAGGGTTTCATCGGGGTTTCAGCCGATGAGTTATCTGAACGTTGCATCGGCTCATAAGGATTGCATATACATATAAGTTGGATTTAGCCGATGACAACAAAGGTTTCACTGTTTAATCTAATATTGTGGATTTCATGACATCAGACCTCCAGCCGATGTGTGCTTTAACCTTCAGATCGATGCTTATTTATCATATCATTATTTGCCGATTGGTTTATACTGGATTATATTGTTATTTTATTAGATCATCATCAGCCGATTGTCTTTATATCATTATCTACATTGGACATATAGCCGATTGCTTAAACCCTATCGCTATCGGCTGGTATTGGCATCGGCTATTATCGGCTATCGGTTGGAACCACTCCATCGGCTTGTTAGCCGATCGGCTATTTGATCTACTGTTTACATATCTTGTCAGTTGCAGGATCAAACTGACTGGCACGCCCGTATCTCATCATATTTGGATCTGCACTGGAGCTAAGCAGATCTCTCAGGCCGGTGTGTTCGATTTTTTCGTCAACAAAAATGACATATTTTGGCATAAATATGCCCTTTTTATTTCACTTACGAAGTTATAATGGACAAGTTTGGCTCTATGGTGCATTAGCTATATTTTAAGAACTAGCCAAATAACTGTGTGTTGCAACGGATTGTAGAAAATAGAAAAAAAATAGTTCTCATGGTTAAAAAGGGAATACTTATCTCTATCTGGTTCAAATAAGATTCTCCATATTAAAAAGAAAAACGTAGACCACCTGTTTTTTAGGGGTTACTTATAGTACAATGATCTCATGTAGTGTACCTCATGACCCCATATATCAATGGTGGTGTTGCTGTAGCGTACCTCATGGTCCCACGTGCCAATGGCGGTGGTGGTAGAGATAGTTAAAAAAAAAACTTTGACGGTAAAATATGGCCTATACTGCAAATTACAACAAGAAATAATTATTTTTCGTCTGTAACTAAAATAACGTGCAATACGGCAAGACAGACCAAACTTGCCTCTAGACTGCCAAACTTGCAGCAAACACAATGACTACCACGTGTATGTTTTATAGGGCTGTTCAAGCTTCTTGGGTTCTGAAAAATCCCCGCTGTTTTTGTCTCTGCCAACAGCAGATGACTTGATTCCAGCTCTTCACAGTTTGATTCTCCATTTGTCCGTTCGTCCACGTGCTTGCTTGATCCAATGCATTCAAATGTCGCGGCCCACCTGACCTCTCGCAACTCATCACTGGTACAATAGCAGCTATAACTTAGCTGTAAACATAAGATAAATAAGAAAAAAGAATAGCAGCGGGCTACAGATTTATAGCCGGCTGTCGCACGAATTCCAAGACACAGTGTGTGTATGACGAACTCTAAGACGCAGTGTGTATAACATGTGAAACCAGGTATTAATAGTGTAATATATAACTATTATATGAATAAGCTATTAGATTGGTTATAAATAAATTAAAGCCAGTAGTTGGCTATATTATTAAACTTGCTCTTACTCAACATTGAATCCTTTGTGCCCAAATTACCCAAGAATGATTTTTTTTGCTTGAGGCCTTGTTTATTTCCTCCCAAATTCCCAACTTTTCATCATATCACGTTACATCGAAAATTTTTCTACACACATAAATTACCAACTTTTTCTCCAAACTACTAACTTTCTCTTAACTTCTCAACTTTTCCACCATCTAAACAGAGCCTGAGCTGAATGTGCGTCAGAATTGTTCGTTTAAGTGCAAGCTCACCTGGAGTTATCCAAGGGTATGTCTTCTAGATTCTGGATTTTGTTCGTACGCTTCTTAGAAGCGATGTTTTTTGTACAAAAGTTTTTTATATATAATTTTTAATATTAAATTCATTCGTTCGTACCGGTCAATATTCATAAAAAATAGATTATCTATCAATTGATAACCCAAAATTTTTATATTGAACTGTTGAGGGCTGAACGCCTTCTTTGAAACAGAAGGTTTTGGTGAGAATTAACTAATAAATCCTATAATGTTCATGCATTCTTTCCGGGACGAATTCTTATCATTCAGAGTGGGTTCAATTCAAGCACACTTGCGTTTTTTCAGCACAAAATTCAGCTTGACCTAAAGTTCTCAGCCAATCCACCCACCAAAAACACTCGCAGGTACGTGGCTTAACAGCCTCATCGTTTGGCTGATTTGAGAAAAAAACAAAATAACATATTCGTAAATAAAAAATAATTTATAAATAAACTTTTGTATATGTGTTTTAAATGATCGAAAATAAAGACTGAAATATAAACTACAATGATTTTTTTTCCAAAATCAACTCGCGGAATGTTCAGACAGTTTCAGAATTCAGAACCCATCCACTGATCCGCACGCCCCTCACCACCAAAAGTCGCACAAGAAAGGAGTGGCTTGTCCAAGCGCCTCCGGCCTGGTCAAATGCGGCAGGATTTCCCCCTTAATCGCCGCACGTTCTTCCAGATCACGACTCCTTCAGGTCAGGGCAGCGCTAGAACAACGGACGATCCACTGATCCGGTCGTCTTCGGCTACGAAACGGCCTATAGTTTTCGTTTAGTTTTTTCTTTCTTTTTTACTGGTCGGTTACTCACTTCGCCGACGTCGCCGTCCGAATGCGACGGAGCAGAATCTGAATCTGTGTACCTGTGGCCGTGAGGAAAAGATAAGAGAAGGAAAAAAAAAAAAAGGAAAAGCAGTACCGCGTGTACGGTGTAACGGATCATTTTTTCTTTGCTGCGTAGTAATGGTCTAAATTCACCGCCTTAATCCTCACGAGCACAGTCAAAAGAGTGTCATTAACCTTTTCCAAACAGAGCAATTACCAGCTAATTATGGCGTCACCCCCAACGTTCGGCTCTGTGCTCTTCGTGTCTAGGGCGGCTTGATTACGGCCATTAGGGCTTAATAATGCGGATTAGTAGCTCAACTATCACCCACACACACACACACAGCTTTGTTTTTCTTTTATTTTTCTTTTTCCACTGGTGATATTTCTCTGCTTCCAAGGCTTCCGGCTTTCTCTGCCTATAGAGGAGCTTCTTCGTCTAGTCTCGCTTCAGCTTTTCACCAAACTCCCCTTTCCTTCCTCCTCCTCTTCTCACTGTTCTTGTGAATACTTAGATGATATCATCCTGTCACTGTCACTAGTCCCACTTCTTCCCCGCGTTATCAAAGATTTCAATCTCTATAGGTTCTCTGATCTCGTTCGCAATCCCAGATTCCATCTGTAAAAAAAGTCTTCTTTGTTGCAATCCGGATTAATAGTCTTGAGGAGGTTCTTCTTCAGCTTTAGAAGGAGGAAGTGGAGGAGCAGGCTTTTTTTTTTGTTTTGTTTTTATTGCGGTTTTTCTTCTTCGATCGAGAAGCCTGAAGCCGGCAGTTTGTGGGAGTGGCTAGGAGAAAATCGTGTTTGGATCGTGTTCTTTGCTTCGTCCCAATCCGATTGGCGACGGGCGCCGCGGGATTTAGCGCCAAAAGGAAGGAATTTCTGTGCTTTTCTTCGATTACACGGCGAATTCTGGAGGGCGAATTTGGCATCTTTTGATCGCATTTTGTTCCCTGGTTGGCGAGAACACCGAGAGCTGGGGAGATGGTCTCGGAGGCGCCCATGGCGGCGGGCGCCGTCGTCGTCACCGCGGCGCTGTGCAAGAGGAGCAACCGGGTCGCGCGGGTGCTCGCCTACGCGCTCCTCGAGTGGATCCTGATAGCTCTCCTCCTCGCCAATGGCGTCTTCTCCTACCTCATATCGAGGTTCGCCGCCTTCTTCGGCCTGGCGCCGCCGTGCGCCCTCTGCTCCCGCCTCGGCGTGGACAGCCTCTTCGAGCCCCGCGGCGAGGGGCAGGGCGCCGGCGCCGGCGCCGGCTCCGAGCCCCTGCGCCGCGTGCTGTGCGACGCGCACGCCGCCGAGGTGTCGCGCCTCGGCTACTGCCGCGCGCACCGGCGGCTCGCGGACGCCGGGGACATGTGCGAGGACTGCGTGTCCGCCTCCGCGGCGGCGTCGTCGTGGATGAGGCGGAGCGAGCTCGGCGAGCGGGACCTGGCATGCGCGTGCTGCGGCGTCGCGCTCGAGAGCGGCTTCATCTCGCCGCCGTTCTTGTTCCCCGCGCCGGCGGCGTGCGACGTGGACTGTGGCCACAGGAGAGACGCCGCCATGGCAAATCTCAATCGCGATGTGGTCTTCGTGTCCGAGGAGGGCCCTGTGATCGAGCTCTTTGACGAGAAGCCATTGGAGGAGGAGGAGGACCCGATCGGCGCCATGGCTGGCTTGGCAGCTCAATGTGCCGAGATTGTCGGCAATGTCCTGCAGCTGGTGCCTCTTGAATCAGCTGATTCGTCAAATGTCAGAAAGAGTGCAGTGTCATATGAATCCCGTGGTGAAGGGAAGGATGTAATTGATCGTGTAACTTCGGAGCAGCGCAATGTGGTGCTGAAGAACATGGCTAACACCAGTGAGGATAAATCCGCGGTGTCCTCTGATGATGATGACAAGGTGGGTGATATGGTTAGTAAGATGATCGACGAAGAAATTACTGCGTTAGTCCTCTCTCAGGATTGTATTGAGGATGGATTCAGCTGTGAGATAGATGGAGAAACCACGGAGGGCTTAGCTGCTGATCATCAACAATGTAAGGCACTCTTTCCTCTGATAAACTTGCATTCATGGTATTCCGGTTTACCAAATCTGTGGCTATGAATATCACCTGCTATTGCTTTGCCGCATATGTTTTTATTGTACCGCCATTTTCACTACATATATACTAGTTCTGTTAACCATTTCGATACTACAATTTAATGCAGTTTCTCTTGCAAATTGTCATGTTACTGTGATGTGGATGTTCATTGAATACCCATGCCTAGATTTCAAATTTTAGCTATTGCAACATCGCTTGGTACCGTAGACTGTAGTTGGCATTCATTTTTCCATCTTGCCTGTACTGTCACATTTGTACTGATGAACCTTTATTGAAAGAAAAACGTGAACAGCCTGAACTAACTGAATGTTGATAGGGTGAAATGGACGTTGTAACAAAATAGAAGTAAACTCACGCCACTAAATGTACTTTGAGTTGTTCAGTGCTGGTTGTTTTGTATATTTAATGTTACTAAGCAATCTGCCTTGATTTTTGTTGCATGCAGTTTGTGAGAAGCATAGTGGATTGAAAGACAACAACCAGGAAATTTCAATCGGGAGTGAGATACCTGAGAATGAGCAGGGTGCTGTAAAACAAGAATTGTTTTGTGTGCTGACAAATCCGAGGGGGAATGAATTTTGTATTGACAATTTAGAAGGAAATACTGAGACAGTTCATCAGGCTGATCTCAATAATGGATGGAATTCGATGCCAGTGGAAGCTGGAGTGCTTGCCTCTGAAACTTCAACTGCGAACAATGAGGAGGAGCGGATTCAGCTAGGCGAGCTGAGCCAGGAATCGAATCTGATGCCGATATACTCTAGGGAGCATGCTGATGAAGAAATTAAAGAGGACAGAATTTCACTGACTGAGATAAAACAAGGATTGGACTCTGTGACAATTGATTCTTGGGAAGAAGTTCATTTGATTTCAAATGATGGCACCAGAGAGAATCAGGCTGAACAGTCTGAGCTGAATCATCAATCAACTTTTATGACAGTACGTGCTATTGAGTATGTAACAGACTCGTTTGATGCTAACATCAGTGCAGGCAACGGTAAGAAATAAGATTTTAATCATTTGGTTTGTATCTTTTGTTGACTTCTCTAGTGTGATCAACTGATCATCTTTTTTTTTTTTTCAAATTGATCCAGTTGATCCAACAGAGGCTGCTCTACCAAGCTTACATCAATTCTCTTATGGAACATCAACAAGCTTAAACAAATTATGTCCTGACTATAATGATGTTAAATCAGAGAGTGCTCCAGATACACCAATTCACATTGAAGATATCGATGGTTTACATGAGTTGCCAGACCATAAAGCAATGACTTCTGATACCAAGTCAGTTGATCTGGAAAGTATTGAACTGGTGAGTGTTGATCAGTTAAAATCTGCTTTGGCATCTGCACATAAATCCTTGAGCACCCTATATACTGAGCTTGAAAATGAGAGGAGTGCAGCTGCTATCGCTGCTGATGAGACTATGGCAATGATAAATCGCTTGCAAGAACAAAAGGCGGCAATGCAGATGGAGGCAATCCAGTACCAGCGACTTATGGAAGAACAATCGGAGTATGATCAAGAAGCACTAGAGAGGTTGAATGAACTAGTTGTGAAGAGAGAGAAGGAGAAGCAAGATCTGGAGAGAGAGCTCGAGTTGTACAGACGCAAGGTTCATCTCTTTGAGGTGAAGGAAAGGAGAAAAATGTCCAGGCACAAGGCTGATGACCACAATGGGTCATCCTCAGCATCATCCAGTGCTGAGGACAGTGATGACCATTCCCAAAGTTTCTATGAAGGCGATGAATCTGCCCATGGTCTTAATGGAAGCAATGGTAGTATCCCTACTGATGCTGTATTACAAGAAACTGCTAGGCATCTGGGGACACTTGGTTGCTCACTCGCAGATTTTGAGGAAGAAAGACTCTCCATACTGGAGCAGCTCAAATTGCTAGAGGAGAGGCTATTTGACCTCGAAGATGAAGATTCAGATAGTGTTAAGATGGACAAGCGATTATCAGAAGAAAACCATTTGATGGGTGCCTCAAATGGTTTCTCTGATGATGATAGCAACTTCAAACTTCATGACAAAAGAAAAGGTGTAAGCTATAGGGGAAAAAAGCTGCTCCCATTATTTGATGACACTACCGTGGAAGATGGGAACGACCTCCTAACAAGGCAAGATCCTGAGGCAGACCATTCTACAGAAAATGTTGTGTTGGAACCAGCTAATGAGCAAGATAAACTTGCAATAGCCCATGAAATTGATCAAGTCCATGAGCGG
The DNA here is from genome assembly GCA_000338895.3 of Oryza meridionalis. NCBI lineage: Eukaryota > Viridiplantae > Streptophyta > Magnoliopsida > Poales > Poaceae > Oryza > Oryza meridionalis. The sequence goes on along the minus strand of CM002526.2, from coordinate 32,652,196 downwards.
CTGCATGCTCTAGAGGCAGACAAGGAATTTATAAAACAGTGTGTGAGGTCTTTGAAGAAAGGAGACAAGGGGTTTGATCTTCTTCAGGAGATCTTGCAGCATCTTAGGGACCTGAGAAGGATTGAGCAGCGTACAAGGAACTCTGGAGAGCTCTCGCCGCATTATCTGCACCCTTACACGGATTAAAGGTAAAAAGGTGCAGTTCATATTCATGATTACTTGACGAATTTTCTTTTCCACCTAGTATAGTACAATAGTTGTTTCTATTTATTCCACATGGATATTAATTTAGTACAAACTCTTTAGTTCCAGAACATTGAATAGACAAAATACCACTTTACTAAAAGAAGATGTGCAACCCCACAAACTCCTCTTATACAAATACTAAATGTTCACCAAATGTTCGTGCCTAACAATACCACATTATATCCAAACTGAATTCTGTCAAAACCTTAATTCTTTCTTGCTGGTTCCAGATCATCTGCAGAGCGTTACGATCATGTTCGAGGAAAATGCATTGAAGATGAAAGCTATAAAACAACGAAAAAAGATTGCTGACTAACTAGTATTGTCATGCCAGAAGTTTGGCGCAGACCAGGAGGGAAAGGAGATCCACCTGGTGCTCAAATTCTCAAGTTGGTTCGGCATTGCCGCCTGGATGGCAGATCATGGAGCAATTCTGCCTTCCAAAGGTCCAGGTTTTTTTTTGCGGACCGCTTTCCACGTCCTTTTTCGTTTGGTTTCATTATATGAGGGGATTGGGGGGTTCCAAACTTTTACTTAAGAACAAGAGGGGTTGGTGAGCCGCCCCCCCCCCCCCCCCATGAGTTGTGTTTTGTGGCAAAAAACATGGCTTGTGAAAAGGCCTTGGAATTCATTAACACGAAACATATGCCTCTGCCAGCTTTGATGCCAGGTATAGAGTGAGTATAAAAAAAAGGCTAAAGAAAAAGGGCCTCAGTGCCTTTCTTAGTTGTTCTGTTTTTTTTCTCCCTGTAAATTTTCTAAGTTGTATGTAATGCTTTTGGAATGTGGGTTGCTCTTGAATGCATTGTGCATAGCATCATTGTCTGATGAGCATTGGCTGTAACACGTACGGTTATGGTTTTGCTTATCTGTTCCCTTTCTTCTCTCTCGTTTCTTCATATACAAAATGCAAAATGCAACACGAAGTGCTACTTAATTATGGTTATGGAAAGCAACAGGTCTTGCATGATTTGGTTTAGCTGTCAAAGAAATCATGAGATGGATGGACCATTTGGTCACCAAACAAATCTGTTGTTGGGTGGACCTGCCAGCTCTGCTTCTGCCCTACCATGTTACAGTAGTATCATCCATATTGTTCTTTGCAATTCCTCTGCTAGCTTGACAAGATCAGCTGCTGCTTGATTCTTGAGTCTTGACAAGCCACTAAGCTAGCCTGGACAGTGTCGTTGTAGGCTAGATGTGTCGGCACGCTTGTGCAGTTATTTTTTCTCGTCGTGGGGCCCACATGTAAGTGAGAGGATTCGTTCTGATAGATAAGGGGTAGACAGGTTTGCGAGCTGCGTCGCATCTACCCAACTGATCCGACAGTGATTGTTTGCTTTGGCGTTAAGCATGGGATGATTAGAGCAAGCCCTGTAGACTGATACATGGGCCCCACTGTTTCTCCCTGTTCACTGTGTAGAGTGTAGGCACAAGCAACTAAGGTTCCCTTGGGTGGGGTTACCAGTCACCTCATTAGTTTGGCAGTTACCGTGAAACCGTGCGATTACCCGAGATATACGTGATTTTAAAAACTGAAAAAGTTATCACATGTGATAATATCACGATTTTGTAAACCCTGCAAGCAACACACGCTATGCCGTTTAATTAGTTAAGCTAAGTTAGACCAAATTTCATCGTGAAAGCGATACAATTTGAAATTTAGGCTTAGCTGGCCTATACTGGAATGCAGTAATTTAGAGGGAAATCATTCTTTAGCTGGCCTATACTGGAATGATTGGATTCCTATAGAAAAAAAAAACTATTTGGTCCTTTGGAACAAAGGAACGATTCTTCCAAATTCTTTTCAAATTCCTAATCAACGCACCATTTCATATGGATCTCGAAGGAAAACAAGTGTAAGCCTGTAAGGTTCATCCTCGTCGTCACGGGCAGCACTTCCCTTCCTGTACATTTGGGGGCAAATTTTCGAGCCCAAACCCCCAAATCCACGAATCCGCTCCGAATTCCGGGATTCGATGCATGTGGGCTCATTTCACGGCCCAAATTCACTAGGTCGGTGCGGCCTCCACGGCCCAAGTAGACAAGTAGTAGCGCCATCTGTTCTCCCATTCCCGAACCCATCGTCGCCTCGTCTAGTCCTCCACACAAACCCTCCCCAACTCCACGAATCCCGCCGCCGCCGCCATGAAGCGCGCCGCCGACGGGATGGAGAAGCCCAAGTTCCTCACGCGGGAGGAGCGGGAGAAGCTGGCGCTCGAGCGCCGCCAGGCCGCCGTCACCGACCAGCGCCGCTCCGCCCTCGACCTGCTCCAGTCGCTCCCCCGCCCCCCTCCGCCGCCGCCTCCCCCTTCCAACCCCCCTCGCGACTCCTCCTCCTCCTCCCACCACCGCGACTCCTCCGACCGTGACCGTGACCGTGACCGGGATCGGGATCGGGACCGGGACCGGGACAGGGACCGCCGCCGCGACGACGACTCCCGCCGCGACCGAGATCGGGATCGCGACCGCGACCGTGGCGACTCCTCCCGCCGTGACCGCGACCGCGACAGGGAGCGCGGTGACCGTGACCGCGACCGTGACCGGGAGCGCGGGGACAGGGAGAAAGATCGGCTGGAGAAGATGGCGGAGAGGGAGCGGGAGAAGGAGCTGGACGCGATCAAGGAGCAGTACCTGGGTTCCAAGAAGCCCAAGAAGCGGGTCATCAAGCCTTCGGAGAAGTTCCGCTTCTCGTTCGACTGGGAGAACACGGAGGACACCAGCCGCGACATGAACTCGCTCTACCAGTCGCCGCACGAGGCCCGCCTGCTCTACGGCCGGGGATTCCTGGCTGGCATCGATCGCCGCGAGCAGAAGAAGGTGGCCGCCGCGCATGAGAAGGAGACCCGTGCCGAGCAGCGGCGCAAGGCTGGTCTGGATGACCGCCCTGAGGACGATGCAGTTGATAAGAAGGAGGCTGATGCTGCAGCGAAGTATGACGCTTTTGACATGCGCGTGGACAGGCACTGGACTCAGAAGTCTCTTGATGAGATGACGGAGCGCGATTGGCGTATATTCCGTGAGGACTTCAATATATCCTATAAGGGTTCTAAGGTACCCCGTCCCATGCGGAAGTGGTCTGAGAGCAAGCTTGGTACTGAGCTGCTTCGTGCTGTCGAGAAAGCTGGGTACAAGGAACCTTCGCCGATTCAGATGGCTTCCATTCCACTTGGTCTCCAGCAGCGTGATGTTATTGGTATTGCTGAAACAGGCTCTGGCAAGACTGCTGCTTTTGTGCTCCCTATGCTTTCGTACATTACCCGCCTCCCACCCATAAGTGAGGAAAATGAGGCTGAGGGTCCTTATGCTGTTGTTATGGCACCTACTCGTGAGCTTGCTCAACAGATTGAGGAAGAGACTGTGAAATTTGCGACCTATCTTGGCATTAAGGTTGTGTCCATCGTTGGTGGTCAATCCATTGAAGAGCAGGGTTTTAAGATTAGGCAGGGCTGTGAGGTTGTTATTGCAACTCCTGGTCGACTTCTTGATTGCTTGGAGAGGAGGTATGCTGTACTCAACCAGTGCAACTATGTGGTTCTGGATGAGGCTGATAGGATGATTGATATGGGCTTCGAGCCGCAGGTTGTTGGAGTCCTTGATGCTATGCCATCGAGTAACTTGAAACCTGAGAATGAGGATGAGGAGCTTGATGCAAAAACAATCTATAGGACTACCTATATGTTCAGTGCCACTATGCCACCTGCTGTGGAGCGGCTCGCTAGGAAGTACCTGCGGAACCCAGTCGTTGTCACAATTGGTACAGCTGGCAAGGCCACAGATCTCATCACACAGAATGTGATCATGACGAAGGAGTCAGAGAAGATGTCAAGGCTCCAGAAGATACTCACAGATCTTGGGGATAAGCCAGCCATTGTGTTCTGCAACACAAAGAAATCAGCAGATGCTCGTGCAAAGGATCTAGACAAGGCAGGCTTCCGTGTCACAACACTACATGGAGGGAAGTCACAGGAGCAGAGAGAGACCAGCCTTGATGGATTTAGAAACCGGCGGTTCACTGTTCTTGTGGCAACTGATGTTGCTGGGCGTGGTATTGATATTCCCGATGTTGCTCATGTCATCAACTATGAGATGCCTAGTTCAATCGATACATACACACATCGTATTGGAAGAACTGGACGTGCAGGAAAGAAGGGATTGGCAACTTCGTTTTTAACTCTGGAGAACACTGACATTTTCTTTGATCTGAAACAGATGCTTATACAGAGCAACAGTCCTGTGCCACCTGAACTTGCAAGGCATGAAGCATCCAAATTTAAGCCAGGCTCAGTTCCTGATAGACCTCCAAGACGAAATGACACTGTCTATGCAACTCACTGAAGCATCTACTGCAGAATGGGCCAAAGATCCTCCAGTATTACAAGGGAACTTTTGGAAACAGAAGGATCTAATTCTAGATTAGTACTTCGAGGTACAAACATTATGATGATTACTCGTTTTTTATTTTATGTCTGAAAACCATGCCCTATCTTGTCATGAATTTAGGATATGTTTAAGATGGTTTAGTTCTGGACTTATGTATCTTTTCTTATTGTTGGTGATCAATGCAAACTCTATTATGGCCCATGTAGTGCATTATTTTACTGTCTATATATATATATATCATATTTTGTTATGTTTGTTGTTTACAGTAGCGTATTGCTTCAGATTTGTTCTTCTATCATTTTTGCAGAGGGCATATATTGTATCTGATCTTCATTGTGGAGATTTTATGTGGTCTAGCAACATTGAATATTTGAGTCCAAAGAGGTGCTAATTTTCTTTCTTCTTTTATATGTTTTTGTACACAGTTTGGTTTGGTATTCAAAACGAAGGAATCTTTCACCTCCACCTCCTGAATTATCAAACTGCCTAAATAACCCCTGAACTATCTAAAACCATCTGAATAACACACAAGGTAGTTTTGAAAGCTTGTTTTGTAGTATGTAGCATGCAGATCTGCACTATTATTTCTGTATAATGACTCTCTTGCTTGCTTCTCCAAAGTCTATCCTAACAAATTTTCTATACCCATATAAAAAAAAGAGAAGGGCAGGTCTTGCTTTTTTCTACTTGAATGCTTGTCTTGTGTATCAGAATCCACAATGAGGATATAGAATTGTAGAAAGGTTGATATTTTCAAGAATTTTAAGTACCATGGATTTAGTTTATAATTGTAGAAAGGTTGAAATTTTCAAGAATTTTAAATACCACAGATTGTGTTCTAGCTGATGAGAAATTTGACCATCCAACTATTGGTTTGTGTTATCATCATTGTTTCTCTCTTAATACTTTCAACCGTTGCGCCTGGCTATTGAATTGTCCTTGAGTTGATAAAGTTTATTATAAATTAAAATTCGGTCTATTACTCTGTTTTAGCCTCTCATAGTGGGTTACTATACTACGTTAAGAGTACTTGATGAGATAGTTTCTATCCATAAAAACTTGGTCAGTGATATAAACAGGTGGTTAGGATACAAATGAACAATTGCATAGGCTTTAGGTGACATACATAATACCCAGTTTTCAGGTTTTGTAGTAATAGTTCATTCATTTACAATGCTGCCGTATGTGCATCTTGTTAAGTTGCGTGACTATGTTGCTTACATAATACCCAGTTTTCAGGTTTTGTAGTAATAGTTCATTCATTTACAATGCTGCCGTATGTGCATCTTGTTAAGTTGTGTGACTATGTTGCTTTGTTTTCTTGATTCAACTCCGTATATTCCGAGTTCATCCTTTTAGTTATATTGAAATCTCTTAAAAGCTATACGTACTGGTTTTGACTTTTGTCAACTATTGAAATCTAGAATGCTGTTATTCAGACGTACCCAGCGGGACCGTGCTTGTTTCAAGTGCTGACAGATGACGATGATAAGTGTAAGTTTATATAAACTTGTTCATTCTTGTAGCCTCGTCCTTGTTCTCCATATTATTACTATACCCCAGTTCTTGAGACGGGGGCGCTTTGATATTGTACGAAACCACTGTAGTGGTGGTTCTGCAACCAAGCGTCGTTCTTCCATGGCGAAGCATTGCCTGGCTGCTACACCGCAGTGAGGCGCCCAGGCCATCTGCGACGTTGTCTTGATCTTTTGATGCAATGGAACCGATTTTCCTTTTGGCAAAATTGGTTCTATAGCTGAGCCGGCCTAAATTTATTAAGAAGGGAAGGGTTTATGCAAAATTGGTTCTAGAGCACCGAAAGTCTTATCCAAGTTTTTGTGAGACTCAAAAAAGATAAATGTCTTTTAAGACTTTTTTTCAATGCGGCTTGCTTTGTGTTTCCGATGTGCTTATGATCACGTATTGTCGACAACGGAAAGCCGTCAGATTGCGCCATCAGGCCTCGGCACGTAGCCCTCAAGACGAAGCAGATAACGAGTAGTAGCAGATAAGCCTCGTGTAGTAGCCGTGCTTGTTTTGTGTGGACACATTTCGCCCCAAAACAGACGCTGCAAAACGACGCCCAAAAAAAAGCGAGGAAAAATCTCCAGAAAAATCCTCGTTACATTAGCCTTTTTGCTTGCGCACTCTCGCCACGCCAAGAACGCACCGTGCCACCGCCATGGCCACCTTCCTTGGGAGCTCGCCGGCCTTCCTCGCCCGCCCCGTCGCCGCCAAGCCGCACCTCTCCTGCGCGCAGTCGCCGCGCCCGCCCAGCGCCCAGCCGCCGCCGGAGCAGCAACCGCCGACGCCGACGCCTCCGCAGCAGCAGCCCATGCAAGCCCAGCCGCAGGCGAGGCCGAGGCGCGCGCCGGCGGCGGCGTCCGGCGCGGACTCGACGGACTGGGTGGCGACGTCGCTGACGCGGCGGTTCGGCATCGGGGCCGGGCTCGCGTGGGTCGGGTTCCTCGCCTTCGGCGTCGTCTCCGAGCAGCTCAAGACCCGCTTCGAGGTCGCGCAGCAGCTGGCCAACACCAAGTCAGCCAAATCTCCTCCTCCATTGATTCGTCAGCTTCCTCCATTGATTCCGCTTTTAACTTACACTCGTCGCCATGGCTTCCTCTTCCTCTTTCTCGTAGGGACGTGGAGCAAGAGCAGGAGGTCGTTCTTCCCAACGGAATACGGTGAGCACGCATCTGCTTCTGCACGATCGCCAAGCACTCTTGGTTGGGGCTCTGACGTTGTGTTGGTGCAGGTACTACGAGATGCGAGTAGGCGGCGGCGACGTGCCGCGGCCGGGGGACCTGGTGGTGATCGACCTGAAGGGGAGGGTGGCCGGCGGCGGCGAGGCGTTCGTGGACACGTTCGGCGACGGGAAGCGGCCGCTGGCGCTGGTGATGGGGTCGAGGCCATACACGAGGGGGATGTGCGAGGGGGTGGAGTACGTGCTGCGGTCCATGAGGGCCGGCGGCAAGCGGCGGGTGGTCGTCCCGCCGGCGCTCGGCTTCGGCGACGACGGCGCCGACTTCGGCGACGCCGCCGCGCAGGTCCCGCCCGGGGCCACGCTCGAGTACGTCGTGGAGGTCGACAAGGTGTCTATCGCGCCGGCGTGATCGACGCGACGTGTAGACTCTGTATACGTAGCTGCCTGGAGACCAACCCTGCAGCGAAAATCTCTCGGAAGGGTTTCAAACTTGCACAGCGATTTCGTATTTTGTTTGAAAGAGATTGTTTTGATTTTGGCTCTAGTTTAAGTTCTATTGCCTCTACAGCTATTTGGCCATCGTATATCTAGGGAGAGGATGGCCTCTTGGCCCTCTTTGTTCCATTTTCAGTTAAAACTGCAGAGATTAACATATACTTTCTGATGTTTTTTTTTCAATGATAAAATGCACGTCGGGCTTTCAATATAGTAGTACAAATAATTGTCAAAATGTGTAGGAGTACAAACTTAGTTAGTGCTGACCCCATTGTCTAATCATATCAGAAGAACAAATAACCAGAGTCAATGGCTGTTGGCTGTTGATATCATGGAAATTTTTTTAAAAGCGACCGTAAGGATAGCTTAGAAACAGAGCTGAAGGGAACGTAATGTTTTCATGTGGATACAATTTCACTGCCCTAAGAACCAAAGTGAAAACAAATCACTTATCGACAATAACAAAGTATCTTAGACTACACACATTGTACACAACAATCGCTAGAGATCTCTGAGATCATCAGCTGACAGGATCACGTTGCGGCACACGATTGTAGAGCGGGAGCTCGAAGAGGAAGCCCATCTTGAACCATGCAGGCAGGGCTCCATAAACAGCTGGTGGTAGGGGGATAAGAGGACTGCAGATAAAAAAACAAATGCATAAGCTAGTCACTCCTTGCTGTTAAAATCTGCAAAGGAATGCTTGGAGCCTTGGAGTGGGGATATGAAAACGGGCCAATTTGCTTAATATAATCACAAAAATCACAAAGTTAGAAAATACCATCATATGTGTCATTGATATATGGGTCCAGGTCCCATATATCATTCTCATCCTGCATATGTGTCATTGATATATGGGTCCAGGTCCCAAATATCATTCTCACGTAGGATGGTACTTTACAACTCACAAATCTTTTGCGATTGTATTTCCCAAAATTTCCCCATGAAAAGTGTCATGTCTAGGAATTCTTCCTTACCTTGTAGTGTTCTTGTACGTGCGGTATTCTTCGTTCTGTCCAAAGCGCTTATCAGCAGAAGCCTTCAAAACAGGAGCATAAAATGGTGTGATGTGTTAGCATTTTTTGCAAGTAACAAAGTAAATAATTTCAATGCGCTAGAGAAGTTGTGGTTGCAAACCTCCAGAAGTGGGATTCCACTAACGAAGAGAAGCAAGAGTGTCAGGAATACAGGTCCGAGGATCACGAGCCATTCAGCTCCTGAGAGAACTGGAGTAGATGCTACAAATATTCCCCACCAAAGGAATATCTGTGTCGAATTAAATTGTCAAACAAATGTCAGTATTTGCTCAAAACACTGTAAAAGTAAATAGATTATATCATATAAAGTGTGTGTAGCAAACTATTGATCTACGTTTTACTTTATTTTTCAAGGCTGTCAAACTGCATAGCCAAATACTTTTCGCTTACAGGTTAGTGAAAACCAAGCTTGTTCGTGCAAAATAAACTGACTAACCTCGCCAAAGTAATTTGGATGGCGGGTATAACTCCAAAGACCCACATTACACCACCTTCCACGATTGCTCGGAGAATTCTTGAACGTAAGCTTCTGCTGATCAGCTATTGCTTCCATACCTGCCCCGATCAACCACATGATCCAACCAATGATATCACGGGCTTCAATTGAGGGATTGCTGTCACTTGCGTTCACAATTGTAACAGGCAAGCTGACAGTCCATACCCAAACAGCCTGCCCAAATCAGGACAGAAGGCCCGGTAAGGCTCTCTTAAGACTACACTATCAAATTAAGCAGGCAAAAAAAGTTACAAAAGGCTACCTGGAAAATCCAGAAAACTGCTAGTTTTCCCAAGTTATCGCGCATTTCATCAAACCGTTTGTCCTCTCCCCATTGAAGAATCCTAGACAAATTTAGACAATACAAGCATTAGTAACTCATTTTGGATAACATCGTATGTTTTGGCTCAAGCTAAGGATAAGCAATGTAGGAAGTTACATAAAGTATATATAGGTCATGTAACAGCCCTACACATCATTCATGAATAATAACGTCAAAATAAAGTTGATTTCCTAGAAAAATCAGGTTTGTTTCCTGAAAACTGAGAAACTGCTAGAGTTATCAAGAGTTCAAGACACCACATCAGTCCTGGATTCAAGTAGTAACAAGCGTATTGTGCATCTGCATCTGCATCCATCTGCATAAGCATATTGTGAAGATGATAAATGCCTTCTCTTCACAGTATCCGTCTGCATCTGTGCTTTGGTGGTTGCATAGTGTGCGTGCTTATTGATCAAATTCATTAACCAGTTCGTAAGTGAAATGAGTTATGTGATGGGCTGAGCAACAGCCTTCAGAGGTAGCACCATAGTGAAATTCCAAAATGGAACTAATATTAATTATCAGGTTTGACTGGATCCTTTTGTTGCTCATAAAAAAGATAACAATAACCTACATCAGACCAACAACGCAGAATATGCGTGTGAAGGCATGAAGCAGTTAAGATAGTAGAAAGCTTAGTAATGCATTTCATATTTGAACAAACTTTGCTGTTTTATAATAATATACCTCATTAATAAAAACAGTCCTAAGCGAAGACCCCAAATCACAACGAGCACAGTCAATACAACCTGATAAAGGGACGAAAGTTAAGAAATCCACAAATTAAGAAAAGCATGTATTGTTACAATTATAAAAGAATATACAAACAAATGCACTGTAGAGTTGGCTAATGCTACTATCCATCGGTAGATTTCCTTGTAAAATGGAACGAGGTTATCTTTAACTCTTTGATGCAACATCGCTTGAAAGGAAATTTGTCAGGTTAATTTGCAGTATTTTTCTACAACCTGGAAATATTAGATTTTATCGGAACAAACACATGCATGCCACTAATTTTCCTACTAATCTACCCATCTTCTTTGCATCCTTTCTTTTATAGGCATGTTACCATTTGCAGGATTGTACATTTGTTATAAGTGAGGCATTTTTATCCCGTTTCATGAACAGTATTACTCAATAATAGACAATGAAGAGATAAATAGGTAACATTGCTGCAAATTCTACAGTATCTGCCAACAGAAACATCCACTCCCAACCTAATTCATCTGCATATTAGTGATGTTATGTCATCCTAGACCGAACAAACAACAAAATCATGGCAAGTCCAAAGAATGAATAATCTGAAGGCAGAATGAGAGTTAATTCTCAAATGAACAGCTTGCTGGCATTCTGCTGTGACTGAGAAGACATTGAGACCACCATGTCTACAACAAGAAAATAACTAGGTGAGCACGTTTTACTTCAGACAGCTATTTACCTGACGGAAATGCCATGCTCCCTTCAAAGCTAGCGTGAGGATTGCAAGTATGATGAAATTCGTACTTCCTGTAAGACAAGAAGAGAGTAACAGAAATTACCGAAAAATTAAAAAGGCAATTTCCTTGTTGAGGAGAACTTATTCAAGAATAATATAAGCAGTTTCCCATGAAAATCTTGTTCTCATCACATCACACGGCAGATGATCAAAATTACCTGCGAAATCCGTGACCTTATCGAACCGCAGGAGCGCGGTGATGATGAAGAACACCAGCTGATATCCCACCTACCACCACCACAAAAATTGGAACAAGAAATAAAAAAAAATCCCAAGAACAACAATCACGTCATCTTCGAGAGAGGAAGAGGAAAGAGGAGGGATTTGCTCACAGTGACGATGGCCGTGAGCGCGAGGAAGTGGGAGTCCAGCACGGTTCCCATCGCGCCCTCCTCCGTTTATCCTCCTCCTCTCACCGGTTCTACTGCTGCTGCTGGTGCCAATTCGGGCTTTCTTCTCCTCGTTTTACTAAGCACGGGAAGGGGGTTTTAACGGGTTAGATTGGATTAGTTGGATTCGGTCGACGGCGGCGTCAACCTGCCGATCCGGCGCGGCCCAAGCAAAAGGCGAGCGGCTGGAGTGCGGCCAACGAGGCTGGACCATGCTTGCGGCGCGGGTCGTGAACCAATCCTTTGGCCCGGAGGGGAAGGAAGCGGGTGGGGAGAATAGTGTGGACCAGTGCGCCAGCGCGTCAGCCTCAACTGGCTGCGCTGCGCGGCCGTGCGTGCGCCCATCAAGATTTCCCCAATACTCTCGGGGGGAATCTGGCTGCTTTCTGATTAGTAGTTGGATAACTTGGATCACGCAAGACTATTCTGAGTTCTGACTCGAATTGTCAACGTGACTTGTCAATCGGGACTATTCTGACTTGAATTGTCAACGTGACTTGTCAATCGGGACATCGACGCCAAAATGGCCTTAAACATCTTTACATCTAGGAGTATAGTAGTAGTATCTCGCTGTAAAAGAGAATTTGTTGGTACATTTGGGATAAACGACACAATCGCCAGGGACTCAAAAGTTGCCGACATTTGGAATGAACCTTCATATGACTCCGTATAATCTAATACTCCTATACTAATCTACTTTGCACAAAGCAGAGAACATCCTGGATTCCTGATAATCTACCACTCCATTATGATCCACAAGAGATAAAAATACTCAAGGTTGATGAACACTAGACATGCAAAGACATATGCAACCATGCAAGAATTCCACGCTGTGAAGAAGACGGACAATTCTCTGAGTACTTCTGGCTTAGATCCAACTCGCAATACGTCCATCCAAAGGCAATGGTCACCATCAAACTCGAGCGGCCGCGGTGGCACGGTCACGGCGTGTAGACCGGCGGGAACCAGAAGCAGGGCGGCTTGTACCCCTCCGCCATGGGGATCGACTCGATGACCTCGATCCTCTTGTGCTTGCCCTTGCCCGCCGCGGCGAGGCTGTACGCGCACACGCGCGTCTCGCCGGCGAGGTCGACGGCGGAGTACACGGTGCTCGGCCTCAGCCCGGGGCACTCCCGCGTGGACGCCGCCACCGCGCCGGACGCGTCCACGAGCACCGCCACGTCGCCGATGTCGTCCGCCTCCTCCCACGTCTCGCCGCACTCGTCCAGCACGCGCACCACGAACCCCTCCTCCTCGTCCTCGCCGCCGGACGCGGCCACGGGCCGGAGCAGCTCCACCTTCATCAGCCCGCGGCGGCCGCCGGCGGAGCCTGGCGGGGACTCCACCAGGAAGCTGCGCTCCACGTACGCGTTCGGCCGCCGCGTCACGGAGGGGATGATCTCCGGCGAGGCGGAGCCCAGCCCGCGCAGCTCCGGGAACGCGTACACCATCCCGTACCACGTGTTGGCGTAGAGCTGCCCACGGTGAACGGCCACGTCGACCACGGCGGGGATGCTCGTCGGCATCACGGACTTCCACGCGCGGTCGCCGGGGCGCGCCATCGCCCACTGGTAGCGGTGGTGGACCTGCCGGTAGATCACGACCACGAGGAGCCCCCCGTCCGGTGCGGGCACCGGCACGGCCTTGTGGATCAGGCCGTCGATGCTGGAGACGGTGCCGCCGCCATGGCGGACGTTCAGCCCCGCTTGACCTCCTTCGACGCCGTCGACGAGCGGGAGCGAGATGACGGGGGGAAGCGCCCTGCGCTTACCGGTGACGGGGTCGAGGAGGTGCATCTCGCCGCGGTCATCGGCGGCCACGATCACGCCACGGGAGGAGCCGAGGGGCACGAACCCTCGTCCCCCACCGCGGCCGAGGCGCGCGGGGAGGGCGACGACGGGGACCTCCCGGTCGCGGGAGACGACGAAGCGGCAGCCATCATCCGGATCGGGTGCGTCGGCGGGGAGAAGGAGCCAGGGGCGGTCGGGGCGCGGCGGCCGCGGCTGTCGACGAAGATGGCGGCGGCGGCGCGCCATGAGGCGCAAACGGCGCGGAAGCGGAGGAGGTCGAGGGCCGGGAGGCGCCCGACGACGAGGAGGAGCATGTCGTCGTGGATCCCCGACCAGCCCGACATGGCTGCGTCGTGGGGGCGGCGGGAAAGGGGGGGGGGGGGGGGGGAGTGTTCGCCGGCGACGGCGGAGGCTCGTGTAGTTGTGTGTTTATACGAGAGGGAGGAATCGATCGGCCGCGGCGGAGGTGGTTGCCGATTTTGGGAGTTGCTTACGTCTCACGCACGCCGTTTCTTGGGGTGACTTTAGCGTTTTTCCTAAGCTGTGGGTTCGCGACGTAGATTTTTTTTTACTTGAAAAAATAACCGTACATTGTAATTGTGAAGGCTATTTTAATTTTATTACGGTTTAGCTAAGGTGATTTTTTTTTAAATTACACGGTACAACGCAGACACTCATAATACACACTCACCCCTATAAACGTACACACGCAAACTCTACTTCTATGAGGATTTTTTTTAGAATGACACAGTACAACGCAAACACTTATAACACACGCACACTCACCCCTATGAACGTACACACGCAAGCTCTACATTTATGAGCATCTTCGAAGACTGGGCCGGCAAATCCATCCTGGAGACGGTTTAGTTAAGACGGTTTAGTTAAGGTGAATTTTTTTTAGAATTACACAGTACAACGCAGACACTCATAACACACGCACACTCACTCCTATAAACGCCTGCACGCAAACCCTACCCTTATAAGCATCTTCGAAGACTGGGCCGGCAAATTCATCTTGGAGATTGACGAAGTCACCCCCTATGAACGCACGCATGCAAACCCTACCCCTATGAGCATCTTCGAAGAAAGACTGGGCCGACAAATCCATCCTGGAGATTGATGAAGTCATCCCCTATGAACGCACGCACGCAAACCCTACCCCTATGAGCATCTTCGAAAACTTGGCCGGCAAATCCATCCTGGAGATTGACAAAGTCACCAAATCTATCCTGGAGATTGACGAAGTCACCCCTACGAACGCACACACGCAAGCCCTACACTATGAGCATCTTCGAAGAAAGATTGGGCCGGCAAATCCATCCTGGAGATTGACGAAGTCACCCCCTATGAACGCACGCACGCAAACCCTACCCCTATGAGCATCTTCGAAGACTTGGCCGGCAAATCCATCCTGGAGATTGACGAAGTCAGATTGACGAAGTCACCCCCTATGAACGCACGCACGCAAACCCTACCCCTATGAGCATCTTCGAAGACTTGGCCGGCAAATCCATCCTGGAGATTGACGAAGTCACCACAGGCGTCTTGCTGTAGTGTCAACGGGTACGTCGCCTACCATTGAAAGCACAAAGCCGATAAATCCTGGAAAAATTCGCTCCCATGAGGAGTCGAACCCAGGATCTAAGCCTTCTAAGGTGCTACTGAGGCTCTTATAACCACTAGGCTACATGCCCTTTCGCTTGGATATATATTTTTTTCTAGAAAATGATGAGCTGCAATTAGGAGTCCGATTATCTTAAATTAGCATGTAAGTTTTTTTAAAGATATTTCTTATACGACTGCTCATGTATTTTCAAAAATAAACGAACTTAAAATCCAATTCAAATATAGATCTGCATTTTCAAAAGTGAACGAACTTAAAAACCGATTCGTACACGGATGACGTACCAAAGTAACGGCAAAAACATCTTCAGTTTTTATAATGGTAGAGATTTATATTGAAATATATAGAAAAATAATTTGTATTTTCAAATATCACCCCCTGTCAAGAAGCTGGGTGTAGATATGTAAATCTGCAATACTTTGAAAATAAAAATTATTTTTATAAATATTTCTAAATAAATAAAATGAAAAAAAAAACTTATCTGTACGGATCAAAGGTTCCAATATAAGGCCCAGGTTCTTGGTAGGCCGCTTGTCCTGGCCTGGCCTACAAAACAAAAGCCCAAGATGTTCCCACCCCAATAATCCGCTTTCCCTTCAAGAAAGCGTAAAAGTTTTCGGCTGAAAGTCCATGCCCGCTTTTGCTTCAAGAAAACGTAAAGCTTTGCGGTTCCGTGTAGTATCCTGTAGTCCACTCCTGCAATCCACCCACCCCCTGTTTCGTCAAACTTCTCATCTCCCCTTCCCTTCCGCCGCCATGCCGCCGGCCGGTAGCCTCACCGACGAGCAGCTCCGCTTCTTCGACGCCAATGGTAAGCGCCAGCCACCGCTCATTCCCCTTCCCTCCTCCTCCGCGGCCATCTGGTCAGTGTCGCTCCCAGCAATCGGAGGCAGCGAATTGCCCAGCTAGAACTATGTACAAGGGGACCTAAATCCTTGTCGCACGTTGGGGGGGGGGGTTTCTCGTTGGTCGCAGGGTACCTCGTGCTGGGGTCGTTCTCGAGCGCGGAGGAGGTGAAGGCGATGAGGGACCGCATGGCGGAGCTCGTCGACGGCTTCGACGGCGCTGGCGACGTCTTCTCCACAAAGGATCATGTATGTCTCGATGGGGAAAGATTTTTTTTCCTCTTTTGCTATCTCTGTATGCTTGTCGTATGTACATTATCCAGAGGAGTGTTTCTAGTCTCGCTACTAGATTTGATTGCCAGTGGCACAAGCATCGCGGTTTAAAATTACTGTTACATTGTTTCCCAATGCAGCGGCAAGTGAAGAACGACTTTTTCTTCAAGAGTGCGGAGAATATCTCTTTCTTCTTTGAGGGTAAGTGAAGTTCATCCTCTTGGAGTTGTGGAGTTTTGCATTCATCAGTTATGCTATCTGAACAAGGAACTGGTTGGTAGTTTGTTAAAAAAAACAAGAAGATAATGTACTAGTTACAGACCTATTAGTGTCGAACAGTTCTTCTGGCTCTGTTGTTGCTTTACATCTTTTAGCATGTGGAGGTTTACTTGGATTTGGATAGTGATTTATATTTATATATTTTGCTGTTTCTATTACTCACAGAAAAGGCATTTGGAGATGATGGATGCTTGAAACAGGCAAAGGAACTTTCAATCAATAAAGTTGGGCACGGTCAGTATGCCAAGTAGAAATTGGTTATACATGGGTGTAGTTTGTACTATGATGATTGATTGAATCTTGCAAGATTATTGTATTGTTTATGTTGCATGGGTTGGAACCTGATGCCACTTGCTATGCAAGTTGTAAATTGTCTTAGCATGATGACTGCTTGTGAGAAACAGTCAGGGATTTTCCTACTTAAATATAGAAATCGAAAATTGTAATAGACTTCTTTGATTGCTCAAACAAATATTTACATTGCATCTAGGCCAAAAGATAACAAAGTAACATAGATTGGATTCGGTTCATAGGTGCTGCTGGAATAGTCTTATAACCAATCGTGTAGCACTTTTATGGGTAATACTATTCTTGTTCCGAACATAAATTTTCTTGTTCAACCTTACTATTTCTGCTGTTTGCATTTCCATTAATCTTGGTTAAGACAAATTTTCTTGAGTTAGTTTATTTTTGAATTTGCCTGTTTGGTTGCTATTTTCTAGTTAACGTTAGTATTTTCCATGCTTTGAAAAGCTTATATTGTTTGTATACTTGTATACTTATAACAATATATCTTGAGATATTGCCATTCACTGCTCAGTAATTTATGCAGCGTTACATGAACTTGACCCTGTGTTCAAAAAGTTCTCTTTTGGAGCGAATGTTTCCAGCCTTTTCTCTTCTTTACGCTACAAGAGACCTGCAGTTATTCAATCTATGTACATCTTTAAGGTACCTTGTACAGTCTCTAGTTTCTTGTTGGCATTGACTATAACTTTTATTCCTTATTGGGTTAATTTCTCCACAATTCAGCAACCAGGCATTGGTGGCGAGGTGGTGCCACACCAGGATAATACATTCCTATATACAGACCCTCCATCATGCACAGGGTTGTGGCTTGCACTCGAAGATGCGACAAAAACGAATGGTTGCCTTTGGGCAATTCCTGGATCACATAAAAGTAGATTTTCGCATCAAATTATTTTATTTCAGGAACCCTCTTGTGTTTATCTGAGCTTCTGATTTGTTTATCATTTACAATGCTTTGTACCAGATGGCCTGAAAAGGCGAATGATCAGAGATGAAATTGATACTCATTTTGATCATCCTTCGCCAACCTATGATCTGAAAGAATTTGTGCCATTAGAAGTAAAGTCAGGTGATTTGGTGGTTATTCATGGAGATCTTATACACCAGAGGTGAAGTTATCCTGTTATATTGCGTATGCTTGCAATCAACTGCTTCATTTTTTTACTAATATGTTTTAACTTTCTTTGCCAGCTTTGAAAATCTTTCTCCGGTGTCAAGACATGCACTGAGCTTACATGTAATTGATACCGAAGGATGTGAATGGTCCAAGCAAAACTGGTTAGTTTATTTTAACACTTTTGGAGAATTCTAAAGTTAAAATTCTATCTTCTATATTTGCTCTTGGTGGTCTTTGCATAACTTACTGTCGCGCAGTAGAAGTCTAGAATTGCCTAGAAACAAGCTATTCTACTTCCAAGCTTGTTCTAAACTGCTCAAACCAAGCTACTTGTTTTAGACTGTATAATCTTATACTGCATAATCTTGTACTTGATACTGTATAGTTTTGCCGTAGCCTGTAACACAGGACACATATCGGTTACTTGTACCTGTATATATTGAAACAAGGTATTGTGCTGCTGTTTGCATTTTTACGAATGGGAATGATGTTTTACTTTATCTTTCATGTCAATCACTTAAAAACTCCGAAGGCAGAAATTTATTAGTGTCCTTGTTTAAGTCACTGTTAGCAGAAATTTTGTAGGTCATTTGGTCCTGTTTATACATAACAAGTACTCCATCTTAAACTTACCTGCTTGCTTGCAATGCTGAAGTGGATACTACACCATTACACCTCATACAACATCGTAAAATTATAGCTATCGATGTTTCATAAACTTTTCCACCTTTTTTAAAATTTTGCTAACATGCTTTTTTATGCTTTCTCAGGTTACAAAGGAAAATCCCACCTCAGCCACTTTATGAAAATTAGTTGAAGCAGTTACCTATATGTCAAATAAACGAGTGATGACCTAGAAGCAATGGTGATGATGCTGATTACCTATCCTCGTCGCAATAAATCTGCGGTACGATGTTGAGTAGCTGTGCTTTCTTCTCCCGTCTTCAGACAATGTAAATACCTTGCTACTCTGTTTTCATGGATGAATTTTATGGCAATAAATTTGCTGTACGATGTAGAGTAGATGTGCTTTTTTCCCCGTCTTCAGATACAAGTCACACAACTACGTTGCTACTCTGTTTCCAGGGGTGATATTTATGCTTAATAAAATCTATCTCCAGTTCTTAATGTTACCAAATGGCGACAGCAAATCAGCAATGCTCGTCATATTTTCAAACAGACGCTGATTGTCTGATTAGCCCACTGTTCGGCGAATCGTGGAAGCGGAGCAACATTTCTTTAGAATTGCTTCAACTGCTGTTCTTGCCTGATTTTTACCATGTCGTCAGTAGCTGATCCTAGGAGCAAGCGGTTCAACTCCGGGAGTATCTGCCGTATGGTTGATACAGTTCAACGGGACTAATAAACAGTATTGTAAGTTAGGCTGTTAACTAATCACACGGTCATAACATGTATTATTGCAGTTTCCTTAATAAACACAGCTCAACGGCTCTGTTTAAGAACACGGTTGCATCCTGCATAGTTATGACCATGCTTTCTTAAGTTGTTTGATTAGCCCACTGTTCAGTAGTACTTTATAGTTACACAGATCCCTAGAGCATCCTCAATATTTATTACAAAAGTGGGTAGTAAGATAAACCCATGTCAAATGTTAATAGTGAATTAAAGAATAAATCGCACTCATGATATAACAACTTGACATATGGGTGCGATATAGTATAAGAATTTGAGAATTGATCATTCGAGTGCAACAACTTGATAAGTAGGTGCGTTCTAGTACAAGAATTTGACAATTTAGTATTTTAGTGCATCAACTTAGCTAAGCATATACTAGGTGAGTTTTTCTCGCGATGTCAATATGCCTTTACATAGCAATCCTACGGATATTACCTTATAATATTGAATTTAATCTTTAATAATTATACTGCACATCCAATTACCTTTAAGAATTTTTATTTTCTTCACCTTCCCAAATCTCAACCGAAATATAATAATTTCTACATCCAGTTTAATTGACTTTCAGTTATTAGTTATTGGGATAAAAGTATAAATATGCTTATATACAAAACCACACTAGTATATTGTCAAAATAAGTACTTAAAAATTGAATATGTATAAAAAAATGCTCCAAATAATTAAGTTGTTGCATAACTTCTTAACTTATTGTATCAAAATCATACATATCTTGTAAATTGTTGTATTTATACGATCATTTATAAAGTTCATGTACTCCTACTAAATTGCACTTATCTGTCAAATTGTTGCACTAGAACGCTCATTTCTCAAGTTCTTGTACCAAATTATATTCACCTGCCAAGTTGATGCATCGTGGGTGCAATTTACTCTAAATTGAAAATACAGCCATGTTTAGTTCCCACGTAAAAACTTTTCACCATGTCACATTAAATGTTTGGACACATGCACGGAGTATTAAATATAGATAAAAAAACTAATTACACAGATTGTGTGTAAATTGCGAGATGAATCTTTTAAGCCTAATTGCTCTATGATTTGACAATGTTGTGATACAGTAAACATTTGCTAATGACGGATTAATTAGGCTTAATAAATTTGTCTCACAGTTTACATGAGGAATCTGTAATTTGTTTTGTTATTAGTCTATATTTAATACTTCAAATGTATGTCCGTATATCCGATGTGATACGCCAAAATTTTTCACTCTTAGATCTAAACACAGCCTACATCTCAATGTCTATATGTGAAGAGTACGGGTAGCAAGGTGAACTGAAAAAACCACAAACATAAGCAATGGCACAATTAAAAAATAGATAGAACACATCACAAAAGTGTTTATAACTTGAAATTAAGCCTATAATTTGGCAGTAGCTATTTACTATTTTCACAATATATCTTACCTGATAATAAGATTTTTTTTAGTTACTAATATTTATTTTTCTACCGTATCGTGGATGTCCTACATATCCCGTCATAGAGATAAGGCTCGCCAACCGTCCAAGTACAGATCTTACAAAGATCCATCTCAAGGAAAGGAAAAGCTTACAAATATGATACCATCTGCCATCACATAATCCAAACCGGCAGACGAATTGTCTTGTCATACCTATGTGGGGCATGTATACGTTTATTGATAACATTATCACACCAGATGTGCACGATAAATAAAGCAGCAAGTGGCACAAAACCGAAGTCCAAAACCATGTAGTAATATTTGTGATCTGCATATATTTGTCGTAAGTCTGGGCCTCTGTCAAGGGGGAGCCCACGTGAACTGTGAAGTTGAAGGCGACGCACGCAGCCGCCAGCCCGCTGCTAGCTAGTAAGCTGCACACACACACACACACACACACACACACTGACACACCCCAAGCAAGCAAAACATGTACCACCCACCCAATAACGCACAAGTACTTTATCCTCTGTAGTACGGTCATTATTGGCTGTGACTGACTGACATGTGGGCTCCACATATACTGGACCTACACGTCAGTGATTCGAAGTTAGAGGACAATACTGCAGAGAAAACTCATCCTTCGTCGCGCCGCCCATGCCGTCGATCCGGCCGCCGTTCGGCGCCGGCCGGCAGGGGCGGTGCAGCACGGCCGAGGCTAGTATAAGCTAAGGCTTGTGCAGCAGCCTGCCGGCGACGACGGCGGCCTCGATGACGAGCGAGATCACGTCGATGACCTCGTCGATCATGCACTTGTTCCCCTGGAACGTCGACGAGCCCTCCCGCAGCCTCGCCAGGCACTCCAGCAACTCCTCGTTGCACGCCGTGCTCAGGTAGTCATCTGATGATATGAACGAAAGAGAGAAAAAAAATATATACATAGAAAATTAAGCAGCATATGCTATGCAAATACGGGACAGTAGTTGGTAATTATGATGGATTAGTTCTGTAATTAGAGTAGTGACGTACTCTTGGCCTGGACGCAGTTGTCGTGGTGCATGCAGCAGGCGTCGAGCTCGTCGCACGGCTGCTCGCCGGGGCAGCCGCTGTACAGGATGCCGCAGTACTTGCCGTAGCGCAGCAACGGCGGCGCTGCACACGCAACCGATCACGATCACGGCCGGTCAGAGTTCGAGCGCGAGAAATCAATTAATCAAATTACGGTGTGTTTACTTCACGCTAAAATTGAAATTGAAAGTTTGGTTAAAATTTAAACGATGTGATGGAAAAATTAGAAGTTTACGTGTGTAAAAAAAAATTAACGATAGAAAAATTGGAAGTTTAAAGAAAAAGTTTGTAACTAAACGAGACATTAGGATCGACGACGACGAGAAGAAGAACAACAAAGCCACTTACTCGTGCAGTGGTCGGACTCGCACGTGCGGCTGCACAACCCGGCCTTGCTCTGCGGCGTCGCTCCCCCAATCATAATGATTAATCAACTTTATTAGCCAACGAGTACGAGCAGATTGAGAGAGAGAGAGATGGTAGTGACGTATAGTGTACGTACCGCGCCGTCGCCGGCGGACTGGAGGCCGATGTTGAGCGCCGCGGCGGGCGGCGCGACGACGGCGAAGAGGAGCAGGGCGGCGGCGGCGGCGGCGGCGACGACCCCCGCGCGCAGCCGCAGCCGCGAGAAGCTCCCGCCGCGAGCCATCCTCCCCGTCTCCAGATCTCACACTATACACACAAACACAACACAAACCCGACACAGCCTCTCTCCTCCTCCCTCTTCGTCGTCACCGCTGCCGCGCCGCGCCTGCAGCAACTGCGAAGCGTATACTTTGCTGCCACTGCGCCACCGCCGCCGCCAGCCGCTAGCTCTCGGCGAGATCCGAGGGATTTTCTAGGGAGGAAGGGAGAGGAGGAGGAGACGAGGCGGCGAAGCCTGCAGCGGCTACGTGAGCTATAGCTGTGGTTGGGCCCTGGCGAATAGCAAATCTTCGTTGTGCGAAGGGGAGGGGAAGCGCACCCGGTGAGATGATGGAGGAGGAAGGGGAGGTGGCCGGACGGAGCGGCGTTTGGTTGTATTCGGCTCGTGAGCGTTGTTGGCTAGCTCGCCCTCTCACGTCACGGGCTCTCTGCAAAGTGCCGTGCCGTGCGTGCGTGCATGCACCAGCGTCGTCCAGCAAGGCAATGTGCGCAGGCGCCTTTTTAGGTTGTTTTTCTTACCGGGACACCGCGCTTGTAATCATGCTGTATTTTTAGATCCAGTTTAAACGAGTCCTCTTCGTTTAGAGTTACAGATTAGTTTACGAGTCGAAAAGTTTAAATCTGAAATAAGAACAGCTTTTTGTTTGTTTTTTAAACCATACTCACTGTCACATTATTAAATCCAAAGCTAGATTTTATTAAAAAAATTGACTTATGCAAGGTAGAGATATGGGGCCTCATCTTTTCGCTTATGTTTATACTTATCAGCCAAAATTTAAATTTTTCGACTTTAAATTTAGAGTTGATTTTAGGTTTTTCATCAAAGTTTATTTTTAAGCCTTTGCTTTTAGATCACTAAGAATACGCATATAAAAGTTTTATTCATAAATTATTTTTTATTGGCAAATATGTTGTTTCGCTTATTCCCCCAATAAGCAAAACGATGGGTCCGATGGCTCCACAATTAAACTTGAAACTTTAAATTTATTGGCTTATAAATCATATAAAGCAAAAAAAAAACTTAAAAGACTAAACCAATAAATCTCAACTAAAAAAAGCTCTAAGAGAGCCTCGAGCTTCGAATCTTCCGCAACAGTTAGAAACTCATTTAAATATTTTTATATTGTCATTTAGTCTCTGAAAAATATATAGTTATAGAATTTAAAAATAAAGTAAAAGTTAGAATTTAGAAAATCCATTTAGAAGCTGGAAAAATCCATTTTTTTCTCAAATTCTTACTAGTTAGAATTTAGAAAATAAAGTAAAAGTGAGATGTTGGAAAATTCAACTTTTTCAGATTATTACTAGCTAGCTTCTCAGAATTTTAAACTTTCTAAACAGGCTTTTAAAATTTCCGGTTTGTTTAGTTCACAGTTTATTTTAGTTTTTATATTGTAGTTTATTTTTTTATATTGGTTTTCTAAATCGTTAATGATATATATATACTCACAAATTATTTTGGATCATTGATAAGCTATTATGGATTATAATCAGCAATTCATCATATGTGCTGGGGTTAGAGGATGATGAACACTTCTGTTACGACAGGAATATGTGCGCTTAGTAGGTAGTTTCCGATTCTTAAAAAAAAAAGTAGTAGTGTAAAAGTAGATGGCTTCATCTATTAAAAAAGGAAGGGGCAGTTCATAAATTTGATACTCCGTAACGATAACGATGATAATTCCGTGAGTACCATCGTCGGTTGATTGCTCGTGTGCCATGTCGGTTTTCGCCAATTCTCCATGTGCCATGTTAATTAGCTAGCGTTCAGTTCCCTCGAGACATGACAGGGATGAACATGATTGGAAAGATACGCAAAACGAGGTGAGTCATTAATTATTAAAAATTTTAAAAATGAGTTAATATAATTTTTTTAAAACAACTTTCCTATAAATTTTTTTAAAAAAATATACCGTTTAGTAGTTCGTAAAGTGTGCGCGCAGAAAACGGAAGAAACTATCTCACAATCTCATGGTGGCGAACGCAGAGTCATGGCTGAGATATGGAATGGCGCCTGTCTGATCGCCAAAAGCTTAGTTTGCTGAACGACGCATCCATGCATGCGAGATTGCAGTTTGGACTTTGGATGTGGAAACCATATCTAGCAACTAGCAAGGTATATGCAGCAGGCTGTGGCTAGTTGTAGTGTTTGAACGTTCATGTGACCTGGAAGATCAGATAATAATAATGCTCAGAAGAAACCATAATCTCGAGTTTGCAGAATCTAATAAATTTCAAAACAGATCTGCACATACATTTTCTTTAACTAAGCTCCTGAGAAATTGTTGGGGGTAATAGTTTTAACAATTTAATTGATTTTTATCATAAACATCAAATCCCTTTTTTATATATAGTTAAGACCCAAAGCTGATCTGTGGTAGGCCACGTCACATGTTAAATCTCAGCCATTTGATCTAATCTGGACGCTAGCACACGTGTGAAGCCCAGCCCACTTCTCCTTACTCGGTTTCTCCTCCCCATCCGCACCCCATCGCTGCCGCCGCCAGATGCGGTCGCTTCTCCTCTCTTCTCCTTCGCCCTCGCGCTCGCTTCTCCGCCTCGTGCGAGCTGCGCCACGGGCCCGCTACGGATGCGGTCGATTCCCCTCCCTGTTGTGCTCGCTTCTCCTCCGCCCCCATGCGCGCGGACGGTTCCCCTTCAGATTCCATCATTGAAGAAGCAGGTCAAGCAAGTGGGCACCTCTGCGACTCTTCCCATCCTGTCAATATGGAGATCAAAGCCTGTTCATCCAATTTATTCCCCTCTAAATGGCTTTCAATTCATCCTCTAGCTAGATAAACCACAAGAACCATCGTCCACGCTGGGAGGCAAGGCATCGTCGGTCGAGCGGAAGCAATAGGCTGGCGCATGCCGTAGGCGACTTCCTGCCCGAGAAGAACTTAACGAAGCAAGAGCGAGGCATGAAGTGTCTTTTTCTTTGATTCATGTGCTCTTAACAGTGTTACTTACAGATCTATCAGGCTTTCAGGGAACGTATATCCTCTTTATCCCACTAAGGTACAATATTTTCTTTTCTCTCTCCATCGATTGTGTATGTAGATTCCACTGTTGGATAGCAGTCCCACGATACATCTAGATGATGATGAAAGAAGGGATTGGCTAACCAGTGTGTAGTTTTCATCAATGTGTAATTCGCTGGATACTCAATTATGCAGATGCCATGCCCAGCAATTGTATAAGAACTGTTAGACTTAAAATCAATGTTTTTTTTTTCTGAATGTATATGATTGGCATTGTGGTTTGCTGTAGGCTTCTGTCATGATGATTTGATCTGTTGAAACCAACCACAAATGTACTACTCTTTTTTCAGGTCATGGTGCTGCTACCATATTCATATGCAACAGAAGAAATACTCTGTTGCTTAAATAAGGTATGCTTTCTTTTTTTCATATATAAATAGTATTCATATTTTTCTATCTCATATTACAGTTTTGCTCATATGGAAATAGGGTTAGTTAGATGAATAAATTTGAAGATCGTCATGGGCTCATTAATTCATTGTGGCCTTACTTTCTGGTTCTTTACCTAGCTTTCCCTCAGGCAAGTGTGCTACAAACTTTTTGGTGATAAAAGAGAGAGTTTATATATGTGGTCTGTGGCGCATTTATTTTCTTTAGTGAACCAACTTTACACTGAGATTTATGCTACATGTCTTCCTTCACAGTAGAATTATTATCGGTCTTGATGTTTTTAGTACTTACAGAATGGACATCTCAATCAGAATGTTTCTTCCAAACTGACGAACAGAAGTTTTTTTTTTCATGGTGTTTACTGGACTTTGAGAAAATACTTACAGGCAAATGCTATTTTATTTTCAGGAAGTCGATCGACAAACCGTGCATTCATCTCCGCTCATCTTCAAATGATAACCAAAATTCTATTACGTAATTTGTTGTTTGATAACTTTAGAGTAGAGATAACTTTTATTTTTCTCATGATGGGGTTATAATTTTACCTTTCATCAGTTCTTTGACTATGTGATTGTCTGGCCTAGCTGACGTTAGTGATGAGCTGTGAGCATACACTTCTATATATTATTATTTTTAGTTCTATAATTAGTTATGCTGTACTATTCTTTGTTTTCAGAAAATGAATGGTTTGCCAGATTTCTATAAAAATTATTATTTTTTCTGCTCACAAATTGAACATCGAGTACCGTCTCATGTGCTGCTCATCATGTTTTCTATACCTTAATGTACACACGAATATATAGTTAATGCTATTTTTCTTCTTTCATTAAGCCATACCATTTTAATTATTTATAGCTCTATGGTCCACATTGTCCTTTGTGTCCCATCATCTTAGTTTATTTCCTTTACACGATCAATCAATATTTGATCTAAAATATCATAAAGCAAATCATCTCAATTGCTTATAGTTTTCTCGATGATTATCAAATATGCAATTATATGAAGTATACAAAATCGTGTCATTTAGCTAAAAGAACATATCTTCATCTTATATTTCTTTTCTATGTTTTTCATATGAAATTCCCACAGCAACGCGCGGGGTTTCATCTATTATTTATAACTAGAGAGAGCAAGTTTTGAAAACATGCAAAGAGTGCAGGTAGATTTGTCTTGAAAAGTATTACTCCTGATACTATAAATTCTATAGGTTCTTACAAATTTATTATAATGCAAAATTAACTTTTAAAGTTTTAAAATTTTGACTAAATCTTGTGTTAAAAAGTCAAATATTTTTGACAAGAGGGCATATGAGATATATTATGATTAAATTACGATTATATGGAATTGATACAACCGTACAAACCTCGATCTTATTGCTGGCTGGTCATTGTAATCCCTAATGCTGTCATTTGACATCCAAACCCATGATCATGTGGATAATATTTACAAAACTTTGGCCGAAAGGACTCCGGACGTACTGGTCTCACATCTATATGGGGAAACACGCGAAAACCAAAGAGTAAACAATTTAATTTAAGTGATGATATCAACTCATTATATTTGATGATAGAGAATAGATAGACGTACAGTTGTTCAATTCATGGCCCCTCAAACTATAATGATGAAGATGAAAACTTGGTGATCACGCTGGTGAACTATTGGTGTAGACAAAGGGGAAAATCATTCGAATTAGCTAGAAGATTAACAAATAGTACCGCTAGGCTAGTACGTATGATACAACTTTCGTACGAAAAAAATAGTCCACGTATTATGTTTGCAGATGTTATGATTTTTGTCATTTACATTTTTAGGTGGAAATGGTGTTAAGTTTCACTTTCACCGAAGTAGTTGAGTCTGAAGAGACATGCTAGCGCCACTCTCAATAGGAGTTTCTTTCTCATTAAATAGAATGTCATGTCAATATTTTTATGATGTTGCAAAGGAATTGATAAAGTACGTTTAAAACCATATATTGTATGTGCTATTTCAATCATCAATTAAATATTCTATTGCTTATATGGTGCCCCTGAAAATATAAAAATGACATCTCTCACTTGGAATGACCTAAAGGCAACAATGGCTACATCCAGCGTGGCCCAATTGTTGGTGAGATCAGATACGGCCCGTTCTTTATAGTTCATTGGCTGCCAATTATTTGTAGAATATTTTCAAAAATATGATTTCTTCAAAAACTTCTTATACCGGTATAGCTTAGACCATTAATGTTCCAAGCTATCTGGTTTAGGTTTATAATATGTAATATTTAATTCTTTTCTAAAAACAAGTATACCACTATCAACTTTCATATGTATTTAAAAGCAAATGTGCAAGATAATTGTGCATTTTTATATTAAGATAGCATGTTTTAAGTACATGTCGTCCTGGCAGCAAAGTGGCCTTAGAGAAAGAATGCGGGATAATCTCGCGAGATGGAAGAAAAGACAACCTAAACAGGGAAAGAGACGCATTAGGGCATGAAGTCTACCACTTTGTGTCGGTTCTCCTGGCCGCGCACCAAAGAGCAACTTCTTTTGCAATCTTGTTGACGACGACCAGCAACGGAAGGGGTTGATTATTGGACGGGCCAATCATATTCAATGTTTGCCAGGTATAGAAAAAAAATTAAAAAAACTATGGTGAAAATCATATAGTTCTTCTACTACATCTCTTCCAACCTCACAAAGGATTATATTACACATACGTGAATTGCTAGGGTTAATGGTTATGAAAAAGTACGGATTACCCCCTATCGCGGTCGTCCGAATTACCCCCCCTGAATCCAAAAACAAGACATTCTTCACCCCCAACTATACAAATTAGACGAATTAGGTGGTTTTGGTTACTTGGCGTACACGTGGCAGCTTAGTCAGCATTATATTTATTAAAAAAATATGGGACCCACCTGTCATACTCCTCCTACTCTTCCTCTCTCTCTTCTCTGTCTCACTCTTCCTCTCTCTCTCTCACGCACGGCGAGGCGGGGTGGAGGGGAGGCGGCGGCGGCGAGGCGAGCGCGGCGGCGGAGGAGGCGAGGCGGCCGCGAGGCAGCGAGGCGCAGGGGGCGGGCGGGTGACCTGGAGGCGTATGGGGATGATGGCGCGAGATCGGCGGTGGCCATGTTCAGTCGCTCGCCGTCAAGGAGGGCGCCATCGTCAGGGACAACGCGGAGGTCGTCGGCGTCGTCAAGAAGGACGGGGAGGCCGAAGTCTTCGTGAAGACGAGCGGCGGCGAGGAGTTCCACGGCGCTAAGTGTGTCGTGACGGTGGGGCGCTTGGATGAGCAAGCTGGTCAAGTCCGTCGCCGTCGTGGACCTCCCCATCCGTCATCGTCCTCATCCCCCCCCCCCCCCCCCGCCGCCGCCTCCAGGACACCCGCATGCCCCCTGCGCCGCCCTGCCTCGCCGCCGCCGCCGCCCTTCCACCCTGCCTCGCTGCCGCCTCGCCTCCTCCGCCTTCTCATTTCCATTCCGGAGCATCTTAGTCTTAAGTTTCCTATTTATCGAAGAAAAATTCCATTATCAGCTCACTCTTCATCAATCCCTACAGATCGATCTAGCAATTATGAAATCTATATTCTGTTTACTAAATCACATGAAATTCTCGAGAACTCCGCCGCCGCCGCCCCTCCACCCTGCCTCACCGTGTGCGTGTGAGAGAGAGAGGAAGAGTGAGAGAGAGAGGAGAGAGAGAGGAAGAGTGGGAGGAGTATGACAGGTGGGTCCAACATTTTTTAAATAAATAGAATGCTGACTGGAGTGCCACGCGTACGCCACGTAGACCAAAACCACCGCGGATTGGGTCGAGGAGGGTAATTCGTCCGGTTTGTATAGTTAGGGGTGAAGAATGTCCGGTTTTGCGGTTCAGGGGGTAATTCGGATGACGGCGATAGTTCAGGGGATAATTCGTACTTTTTCCTAATGGTTATAGCAAGGTTAGAGATGTGTCATTTGTTTTTTTTCCTTTGATTGTTTGGTAAGAGAGTGCACTCACAAGTACATAAAGTACATATATGGTGCTTGTCTATAAATAATAACTATTGCAATGATACCAAATTAGATGAGCATGGCTATGTAGGAACTCAAGCATTTTGCCTAAATAGAAACTAGAAAGAAGAAAAGAAAGAAGAAATGCATGCTAACTAAGTGGTTCATTTTTACTTAGTAAGTGAACTTTTGTAAAGTAAATTTCACCTAACCACACGTATTATGATATAAGTTGTACAAAACCATAGGGATTTTGTCACGTTGCGGATAATCCCAAGTATCATGGTCATAATGTTTCATAAAAACACACTATTGATCATTTTAACTTTTATCTAATATACTTCTGAGTTCTACATTTACGTATCAAATTCATGAGTTCTTTATCCATCATGAAAATGTTATATCCATGCAAGTATAGCTTTTTTAAATTTTGATATAGAAGTATATTAAATTGATTAATGGTGTGGTTTTATGAAACTTTTGAGCAATAATATTTATGGTTATGTGTCACGTGCTAAAATCCCTTTGGTTTTGTGCAACTTTGTCAATAACTGATGGAGTTTTATAAAACTTACTCTTGTTTTTCTTTTTTTTTTTTTAAAGGAAACTTCAATGCTTGAAATGCACATTCACAATGTGCCCGCAAAATATATCTATCTATCTATTATATTATTAAGACAGCTCGAAAAGAATACACCATATTCACCGTGGAGGCTAGAAATTCTCACATTAATCGAAGAAAATATGAATTATTTACACAATTGGATTGTAAGAGGCATAGATTTCAATGTCTGAGATTTAAGACAAACTTGGCATGTTAATTAAGAGATACGGAGTACTGTACGCGTGTAGAATTAGAATCAATCTCTAGCTAGAATCTTTACATGCAAACGGACTCAAAAGAGTTTTGTCCGATTTCCTAAACCAATTAACCAGGGTTAGAGATGAATTAGGCTATAATACACACATATAAATGAAGCAGCACGCGACGAACCATTGTAGAACCGTAATTTGGATGCGTTTTTATTGATAAGAAGATAGATGCTAGCAGCGAGCGACAGAAATCCGAAGCAGCGGGTCAAGCCGTGCGGCTGCACAATGAGCCGGATTTGGGTGATGCACACGTCAGCAACCAGAAATGCATGATGGCACGTGCACGGATTTTTATTTGATTTTGAAATAACACAATAAAAAATAAAAGAAGAGTTCATATAGAACACAATTAAATATTAATTAAAATCCGTAATAAAAAATAAACTAGAAATATCAAATATAAGAGTTCAAAGTACAAATACATTTTACAAACAACTAAAATTAGGAATAAAAAATAAGAAATATTAGAAGAATAATTCATATAGACACAGTATGAGATTAATAGAAAATAAAATAAATTTCACAGTTAAAAAAGAAAAACAAGAGTACAACTAGGAATATAATTTATAAATAACCAAAATTCGAAATTAAAGAAAAGATTGTTGAAAGAAAAGATCACCTAGAACCCATCACGAGATAAATTAAAAATCGAAATAAAAATAAAATAAATTTTGAAAATCTAAAATAATTATATAAGAGTGGAAGTATGAATAAAATTTATAAATAACAAAAACATCGGAATGAAAAATATGATTTTCTTTTTAAAAAATGTCCATATAGAACACAACAATGATAAATAATAATAAAGAGGGAAAAACAATAATTTAATAAAGGAGTAGGGTGATGATGCATGATGAGACATATAAAAACTATAAACAAAATCTCAAATAGAAATCAAAAACAATTAAGATGAGGGACGACGAGAATGCCGTTAAATAGCACGATCACTACAGTTGGCTGGACTTTTAAAAAGTAAAAAAGTAAACCCCAGTGATAATTATGTTCGATTTTTAAAATCTCAATGATAATAAAGAGGGGATTTACCGGGTGGGCCGTAGAGGATTACATTGGTGGAGCTGATGACTGTTTGACCGAACTTCTAGGAAGTAAAGAAAAAGAACCCCAATAATAATTTTGTTTGATTGTTTAAATCCCAATAGCAATAAAGATGAGAGGTAGTGGGCGGACCATAAAGGACCCAACTGGACAATAAACTCTAAAAGTTATAAGATTCAATTTTTAAAGGTTCCAAGGAGAATAAATAGAAACAATGGTAGATCAAGCAAGCAAATACAGAATGATATGACAGAAGTAAGGGGTAGCAACTGGTGTGACTTTTAAAAACTATAAAATTAGAAACACGGGGATAATAAGGTTTGGTCTTTTAAATCTTAAGATAACGAGATAACTATTTAATAAATTTTAAGTAAAATCATATAAAAATATATACTTTTGTATGGGTGTTAGCCACGCAATTGTACGGGCACCCAGCTAGTTTATTTGAGTGGCCACGGTTAATATGTACCACTTGCTGCGGCCAAGAAAAATAAATCCATTCATGCTAAAGCGTAGGAGAAAGAGATAATGAGAATGAAATAAGAAAAACCAAAAAAATGTTAAAAATACAATGGTTTGAATCCAAACCTAAATTAATTTAGGAGCCTAATTTCTTAGACCCCTATATACGATCGTCCATTCTACGCATAACCCTGTACTGCTTGCATGTAGAAAATTATATAACAATAAAGTGACGGAATTAAAAATAGTTGTCTAACTATTTTTCGCAGCCTTAGGTTTACTTTCAGTATTTTGTTGCTTATACTTTAATGGCTTACGTACCTTACACAAAAGCTTCTGAAGGCGAAGGGCAGTTTTTGCTTTTTAATTCATTCTTAGGTTTTAGTGTACATTGCAAGCTGTAACAACTTTCGGGCATTTGCTTATTTGACCCCGTTTTAAACTCTAACTATCAATTTAACCATACTTTTTGAAGTTTACTTATTTGACCATCCTTTTCAAAAACGAAGCTACGGTACGACCCTATTCTGTTAAGGGCATCTAACGATGTTAACTGAAGCACAAAATATCTCTTCTGCCCTTACTCATTTGACCATATTACATGTGGGACCCACCCGTCAGTTCTCCTCTCCTCTCCTCTCCTCTCTTCTCTCTTCTCCACGGATCCACCACAGGGAGAGGCGGCTAAAGGTGAGACGGCGAGCCGACACCGGCCCTGGTGACGACGATGACGACGAGGAGTGGCGGCGGCGAGTTCTTGTCCTCTCCTCCACGTATCCACCACAGGGAGAGGCGGCGAAAGGCGAGACGGTGCCGGCCCTGGTGACGACGACGTCGAGGAGTGGCGGCGGTGAGTCCGGGCGGTGGAGCTCCAGCTGCGGTCAACGGATCCGGCGCCGCCACCGCCGCCTCCTCCCTCCTTCCGCGCGCCTGCACCGGCAGCGCCGCCTCAGCCACAGCCGCCCCTCAGCCGGCGTGGATCTTCTCCCTCCACGCCCCTCAGCCGCCGCCGCCGCCGCCTCCCTCATCCCGCGCCGCCGCCGCTCCCTCCCTCCCTCCCTCCGCCCCCTCAGTGCCGCCTCCACCGCCTCCCTCATCCCGCGCCGGCACCACCTCAGCCGCCGCCACCGCTCCCTCCCTCCCTCCCTCCGCCCCCTCAGTGCCGCCTCCACCGCCTCCCTCATCCCGCGCCGGCACCACCTCAGCCGCCGCCATCGTCCCCTCCCTCCGCCCCCTCAAAGCGCCACCGCCGCCGCCTCCCTCATCCCACGCCGGCGCCGCCTCAGCCGCCACCGCCCCCTCCCTCCGCGCCCCTCAGCTGCCGCCGCCGCTCCCTCAGCACCACCGCCGCAAGTCGAGCGAGCAGGAAGGAGGAAGAAGAGAGAGAGAAATGTGGATAAGGTTTTCTAAGGGTATTCTAGGTATTATAAATATTGGTTGTATTTTTTTTATTATTTAAATCAAAACTTAACGGACTAGTGGAAACAGGGTCAGACGAGAGCTTTGTTTTTAAAAAGGAGGGTCAAATAAGCAAACTCCAAAAAGTATGATCAAATTGATAATTAGGGTTCAAAACGGGGTCAAATAAGCAATTGTCCCAACAACTTTTCAATAGATATTATTTGCAACACGATACAATACCGTCAAGTTTTCAATTTGTACCACCAGACAAAAATTATGTTTGCACTGCAAAAAAAAAAAAAAACTCTAAAAGAGAGAGAGACAAATTCCTTTGATAGATTTGATAAAGCTAGTTCCCTTTCATTTCATTTCCCCATCTCGTTTCCAAAGACGTATTTAAGTTCTCGAAGCCAGCAGCGAACCCCCGGTATTATCCAATCCTTCCGCCACGCCTCCGCCTCCGCCTCCGCCGCTGCCTCGCCGTCCGCCTCCGCCGCGGCCGCCGCCGCCTCCTCGCGGCAAAACCCTAACCCTCGAACTCCCCCCACCCCACTCGCCCCCGCGCGGAGCAGGCGAGCGGCTACCCCAACCCGACCCCATGGCGTCCTCGACGGCGGCCAACCTGTGGGTGCTGCTCGGCCTCGGCATCGCCGGGGTCCTCCTGGCGGCGAAGCGGCTGCGGCGGCCCGCGCGGCCCGACAACGGCGCGTTCATCGCTCGCCTCGAGCTCCTCCCCCCGCCGCAGCCGCCGCCCCCCCAGGCGCGACACCCACTCACGGGGCTCTGCTTCGCCATCGCCGACGCGTAAGCTCTCTCTCCGCGCTCCCCGACCTCGCTTGCGTTTTTTTTGCGTGATTTGAAGTTGGTAGTCCCTGATTGGATTGGTAGGGAGCGTGCTAGCACCGGTTTAAGAGCGGTAATTTGGTCAGTTTGATCATGCTATCAGGGTATCACTACTTCTCATTGGGGAATTGGTATCAGGTCAGTTAGGGAGGCACGATTTTACTCGAGATGGCACATTGAGTTTGCTGAATTACATCATCCTTTTGTTTACATATATGGAAAGCTTTCAAAACGCGAGTAGTTTGTAGCTAGGTGTGTTTGCATCACCCTATTTTGGTCCAAAAGATGCAGAGTGGAGATGGTCTTACAGTTCATTATAACGCCCTTTAAATGAGATATATTCATGTATCACTTGCCAAATATTATTGGCTGACACTGAAATGGGAAATAATGCCATGTAATGTTTATTCGATTACTTAATGATCTACCATAGTATTACATTGCTTAGTAACTGTACCATGGTTTGTGGTGAGGTGAATTTATTATGCAAGGAGGCATAGCATCCTGTGGCCGCTTTGCCTTTGGCAAGGCAATGTATCATGCATGTATCTAAACTTACATGAATGTATCATTATTAGATACTGATACCTTTTATTCATGAAACCATCTGCTTTAAGTTTTGCATGACAAATGGCTGTTTCCTAAAATTTAGCTTTGAAGTTGATATTACAGTTTTTTAGCACGTGGACTATAATTTGCTCCAAGATGCTGATTACTTATCCATTCAAAGGACAGCAGAATATTTTTTTTTTCTCTTGCCAAAGAATTCTTGAACTATCGTTGGAAGAGTATTGAAACCACCCATCTAAAGTATTTGCAGCTTTATGAATAGACACTATTGTGTATAGAAGGTACAAGGTGCTACAAATTTGAAATAAGATGCTCTATGCTTCATTGTGAAAAAAAATTGAAAGCTTTGTTGGGGGGGGGGGGGGAGGAATGGTCACTTGTTCTAAAAATACCAGATAATATCATAGTTTTGAACTTTTGAGGAGATGCTCTCATCTGGTTCAACTCAAAGCCAGACATTTTTTTGGAACCTTTTAGTTTTTAACCTACTTAAGGTGCATTTACAGTTCAATGCTTATTCTAACACTAAAACTGGAATAAGGTACTTTCTCTGGGTCAAGATGCCACTACTTCTTCTGAAGTGAACTTAGTTCTCCTTTGAGGCTCTTATATCCTTCTAAATTTAATAGATACTTGCTAATAGATACCAAACTGAACTTAAGTATTTTAGGACCTGAAAATTGTATTGTGGGCATATCTGCTTCGTTGAGAAAATGCTATTTTCTGCAACCCAACTACTGGCACAAATTTTAGGTTACACGGATTATCCAAATGGACATTTGATCCGCAGCAGCTATGTATATATTTATCTAAAACTGTGCATGCCTGCATGACAATTCTTTTTTTAGTGCCAAAAATGTCAAAATGTGTTTCTTCTTAAATTTGCGCACTATTGGCCACAAAATGCCGGTGCACCTTTTCATTTTTATACTTAACCTGTTCCTAGCACTGTGAAGGGGCAGACCGGTATTATCAATTTGGTGTTAACATTCGTCGTGCACATCATTTTATTTATCCTTGACCTCAGATGTCTTGTTTTGATTATTTGCAGATTCCACGTAAGTGGTTATATAACAAGTTTTGGCAGCTTAGAATGGGCAAAGACACATGATGCAGCGACACAAACATCTCTAGTCGTTTCATCTCTTGTAGATGGCGGTGCTATGTGTGTTGGGAAAACTGTTATTGATGAAATGGCATTCAGGTAAAACCATTTTTTCTTTCTGCATATGGGTTCACTAAACCCTTCCATGTTGTCCTATTTCATTTTATGAAATATCACAAAAGCAGAAATGTTCTCTACATTTTATAAGATTAGTTTGCCATAATTCACTTGTCTAATGTGTGCTTACATCTTACTTATTGTGCAATACACATGTGCAGTATCCATGGTGAGAATAAACATTTTGGCACACCAACAAATCCTGCTGCTCC
Organism: Oryza meridionalis; assembly: GCA_000338895.3. Lineage (NCBI taxonomy): Eukaryota > Viridiplantae > Streptophyta > Magnoliopsida > Poales > Poaceae > Oryza > Oryza meridionalis. Next base: position 32,615,794 of record CM002526.2, on the reverse strand, counting down.
AGATCGAGTACCTGGAGGATGTTCAAGTGGGTCAGCTGTTGCTGTTGCTGCTGGCATTGTAGATTTTTCCTTAGGTGAGCTGACTATTTTAATTCATTGGTTAGAGATTTATGCGTGCAACATGCTGTCCTTATTTGGGCAACATTTTGTTTAATGCCACTTTCTCCTCATCCTTTAGTATCAGAGCTTAGTATAAATCTGAATTTCCTGTACATTTGAATTACTTCACTAGTTGTTTATGCGTGGTAGTGATTATCTGGATTTCAGGATTGACAATTGACAATTGTCAGTTTCAGGGTTGATGTATATTTTTTGTACAATCCATTTTCCTGGTTTACTATTATGTGCATCTCAAGAAAAGTTTATCTGATGTGACTGCCTTCCTTTACATTGCATCATTCTACCAAGTCTGATCCATCTGACTTCCCTCCATTAGATGTTAACCTTCATTGCGGCTGTAGAGGATCCAAAACAATTCTATATTTAGGGCCAGGCATTGACTTGAAATTTCTTTGGTGCCTGTCCATGATTTCACTGGTTTCCGAAATTAATACATCATCTTTGTGACAGTTGTGGAACCATAAGGTCTTGTGTGCATGGGTCATACATACTTTAATAGATAAATAATGCGCTGAGAATGTGATTCTGCAGGTATTGATACCATTGGAGGAGTAAGGGTACCAGGTAGTTATTGTGGTGTCTTGGCATTCCGGCCTTCACATGCTGTTGTCCCCAACAATGGTGTTATTCCTGTCGCTCCTAGCCTGGATGCCATAGGTACCTTTGAAAATATATTTCTTTTAAAGTACAAAATATGTATTGACTTGTAATCTCTTCCAGAATCACTCTTAATTCAAATTTATAAACTTGCTGTGTCCCATTTATTTTTAATTATTTTGTCTGTAGGTTGGTTTGCGAGGGATCCAAGTGTACTGCGTCGTGTTGGCCATCTCCTTCTGAGGCTACCCTACGCTGATATTCGACAACCCAGACATTTCTACATAGCAGATGATTGCTTTGAAATGTCAAAGGTGCATGCAAGAAGATTGACTCAGGTGGTGACGAAATCTGTGGAAAAGCTCTTTGGGAGTATGTATCTCCTCTTTACACTTGTCATTCTTATTTTAAAATTCCCTTAGTTTTTGCTGGCCGTCAACTTCCTCATGTTGAATTTTTTTCCCTTGCGTATTACATTAGGACAAGTCCTGGGTCATGTTAATCTTGAAAATTATTTGGCTTCAAGAATACCCAGCCTGAGGAACAATTCAAATGGTCATGGTGACTCAAAGTTTTCTTCATTGCTGGCACTTTCTAGGGCTATGCAGTTTCTTCACAAGTATGTTCCTACCCTACATGATCATGTTATTAAATAAATAAGTAATTACTGGTTACATATAAAATATAGTAGTATTAAATTTCCTCTGTGAGTTCTAGCCTGTATAGTAATTTATGTGGAAACTGATGATGTTCACAGGTTTATGAAACAATGATGTTAGTTGAATTACATACTTCCGTAGGTTGCTTACATGTAGATTATTTCCCTCCTACAAATCTATTTTCGGATCACGATAATTTATAATTGGAATAGCTGTTTTTTTCCCTTAGCTACTGCAAGTTTTGGCATTTGCAAACAAAGAACACATTCCATGCTCTATTATGTGGTCTTGCTTTGGCTTTGGCGTAGGTTTTCTAATTTTAGAAGACATACTAGACAAACTCTGTTGTTTATATACATGACTTGTTTTTTTTAATAATTAAACTGATAATTTTTCTCGTGTCTGTTTGTTCTATTTGGTGTATTCTATTTAACTCGTGCCAAAAAATTTAATAGTATCATGTTATTCGGTCCAGACATGAATTCAAAGATCAACATATGGAGTGGATAAACTCGGTTAAGCCTGCTGTTGATGCATGCATAGTTGGTAATTTGTCTGATGATGGCGAATCAACTATCAATAACAGTCAAGATGCAAGGAAAGAAGTCCGTGCAGCTCTCGGTGCTCTTCTTAAGGTTGGTAAAGAATTGAGTTTGGGATGAACTGGAATTTAGCGAGATTTCAATAGCGAGTACCTACATTGTCAGGAACTGCTTGTTTGATCTTCTGATTGATTTCTTAACACACTTAGTTGGCCATCACTGATAGTTTTGCTGGTTTTATTGGATAAATGTTATTGAAAAACATATTATTATTCCTCTGAACAATAATATCTAATGCTTTTTAGGTTTTACAAATGTCATTTCCTTAAAATTTATGTTGTTTTAAAACAAGTGGATGAAATCTAGAATCAATTGAATATATGGACAAGTTGAAATATTTAACATATTTCTGCAACCGTGAACTTGGATATGTTATTTTCACCAGTGATATTTCATGTTGCTCTTGTTTCCTTCGCTATATTATTGTTTTGAACCAATTACTGAGCAGTTAACACAATGTTGGGCCCAGTTACAAAGCTTCTTCTGCTGGAAATGAAAATAGTGGTTCATTTACTTTTAGTACTGTACTGTTAGCCTGAAGTATACATTTGAGAACTTTCTTTGTGAAACAGAAAGGCTGAGAGTAAAAGTGTCTACCTGAGGATCCATGTTATGTGGTGATGGTTTTCCTGAACTGCTCTTGTTTCTGATTCATAATCTTTACATGCCATTGGACGTGCTGTGATAATCTTATTTGTTGGTATTGTACTGATTACTTATTTTATGATGCTATTTCGTTAGCATGTCGTTGAATGTGATGTGATAATCTTATTTAGTGTTATCATACTGTTAGTTTCTTTGTGATGATGTTTCTTAATCCACAGGATGATGGAATTCTGGTCATTCCAACTGTTCTGGGATGCCCCCCAAAACTAAATGCCAGGGAACTTTCATCTCAGGACTACAATGTTCAGACATCATGTCTTACATCTTTAGCTAGCATGTCAGGGTGTTGCCAGGTACGATATTACAATTCATATGCTATTCAAAGGTTATGTTGCTAACATATAATCCTGTTCTTTCTTTTCCTCCAATGAATGTTGTGCTGCTTAATTTTGCAACTCTTTTGGATCCATTTGGCATTTTAGACAGGTTAAACTTTCATGGAAGTTAACAAACAACAACATAAACTCTACAAAATTTACATGCCTCTTAAAGTCAGCAATAGTATGCTTTTATTGGGCAACTTTAATTGCAATTTCGCTGGGCATTAATACAACCGAGTTTCTAAAGCTCTGCATGCAAGTTTCATCATTAGTACAAGGGCAGTTCCAACATAGTCAGTGAAGTGACTAGACTTGCAAAAATAATTTCAAAATTGCTGCAGCCTAAGGCACTAACATGGTTAAGACACATGAATAACACAGAATGATAGCATATGAATAAGTTAACATTGCTGATAGCTAACCATGAAAGTTGAAAATTGCTACTTCCTCCGTTTCATATTATAAGACTTTCTAGCATTGCCCACATTCATATATATGTTAAAGAATCTAGACATATATGTGTGCCTAGATTCATTAACATCTATATGAATGTGGGCAATGCTAGAAAGTCTTATAACCTGAAATGGAGGGACTAGTTTTTATCTGACTTCAATTGATGATTTTGAGGTGATATTTCGCCCCTGATTCTGGAGGAGCAAACTCTCCGTGGTTATGTTTTGGCCTGAGATGGATACAGGCGGATGTTTGGGAGGGCATGAATCTGATAAGGCTAGCTTTAGCTTCATTGCACATGGACTTGCATGCTTTTCTGATAAACCCTTATTGCATCTTAACTAATTCAACTATTTTGATGACCTTTTTCAGGTGACGGTTCCTCTGGGTACACATGATAAGTGTCCTGTTTCAGTTTCTTTGATTGCAAGGCATGGTGGTGATCGATTTTTATTGGACACCATTCAAACAATTCATGCTACCATCCAAGAGCAAGTTGACGCCCTAGCAAAGTCTAATGTCTCGAGTAAACAAGCGATGAGTGAAGAAGCCGCTGAAGCTGCTAAAGAGAAAGTCAGTTCCTTTCTTATTTTGATGATTTTTTTTAGCATAGCTTTCGATTTTCTAACATCTGCTCAACACAGTTACTACTTTCCGTAGTAGCACTTAGCTTGCCATCTAGATGGAAATTGAAGAAAAAGGCTGATGATAATGCACTAGTCGATACACGTCAGATTTTAGGTGTTACATCTTATAATTTGACATGTTAAAGGAAAAGAGAAAAAAAGGTTGTCTAATAGTAATAACCTAGAAATCAGTATGTCAGAGTATACTCACTGGTACAGATCTAATAGTAATGTTTACAGATCAGTACCAACCAGTAGGTCTAATAGTGCAGTAAAACTATTTGTAATGGCCCAAAATTATGTTCAAGTTGTTCTTTTGAACCACTGTTGAAGTCAAAAACAAAGCCACCATTATGGATTTATTACACTAATATCTTACCTTTTTTGTGTCCTTACTGAGTTTTTCTTTCTGTTACTTGTTCCTTGACAGGGTAACATTGCATTTAAGGAGAAACAATGGCAAAAGGCAATAAATTTCTATACTGAAGCAATCAAATTAAATAATAAAGTGGCTACATACTACAGCAACAGAGCTGCTGCTTTTCTAGAGCTAGCTAGGTATGTTATTAACCTCTATGGCATCTTTTTTTTCTCAAAGATTACCTTGATGAGCTGGCTTCTGTAACTTATTTTTTTCGTGCATCAATTATTTCATGGTTTGTCTTTTCGGACCCCTTTCAGTTACCGCCAAGCTGAGGCAGATTGCACAAGTGCCATCGATATTGATCCAAAGGTTAGGATCTGCTTTCTTGGTTCAGACTTTTATACGCACATTCAGATTTGTATATATTATTCTACTATTAAGATGTTATTATTGATAATGAAACAAAAGGGGAAGTACAAGATATAGGACAATTCTTCCAATTCTTTTCTCGAAATGCTATATTTCCTACTTTATGATGAGTTGGTTCTGTCATTGAATCAACCTTCCATAAGAATTTGGGCTGTTTCTGATTAATGCAGTGCTGTTTATAAGTTTTTTAGTAGGTGCTTTCACATCTAGTTGAGATTCTGATAAGTGTGATCCTTTTCGCAATTGATTGAGTAGTGTTTTATATACATTGATGTGAGAATTCACATCAATCTTTTTATTCTTTTAGATTGTAAAAGCTTATTTGAGGAGAGGCACTGCAAGGGAGATGCTGGGTTACTACAAGGAGGCTGTTGATGGTCTGTCTTACCTTTCTTCCTCTGTATACCTTACCAGTATTTCACAGTATTAACCATTAACAGGTCTCCCTTGGAATCTGCATAACTGTGTCCACTATTTTGTACAAGTTCTTATTGTGTATCCATTTTACTACAATTTGCAGATTTCAGCCACGCCCTTGTTCTAGAACCCATGAACAAGACAGCTGGTGTTGCCATCAATAGGTTAAAGAAGCTATTTCCGTAAATACTGGGCTGTTGGATTTTTTTCTGCATAAAGATACTCAAGTTCTGCATGCCTGGCGTGGGAAGGGGGGGGGGGGGGTGAAAAAGAAGGTACCTGAGTGCCACCGATTGATGCTGCTGCACATCCCAAGTTCATAAGGTACTAACTACCGTTGCTATTGGCGATAGAACTGTATCATCTGTGTTTTCAATTAGTTGTTACCCCCCAAGTTTTGGAAAAGTGGAATTGAAAACAGAATTTTGGGAGTTGATCATAGTAAACAATGCCTTTAAATATGCTCTAGTGGTGTTCTTGGCCCACTTCCATGTATAATATCGGTTTTGGCAATTATTTGTTGAGGCACCCATATTTTTCCTGTTGAAAACTTTTTGCCATGATCACCTGTACGCTGTGCACATCTTTGCCACTCTGAACTGCAGCTTTCAGGGCTCGTACTGAACGGCTTCCTCTCGTGAGGTCACTCGTGGAGAGGCTGTTAGGCAGCCATGTGCTGACGCCCAATTGCTTAGCTGGCTAAACTAGTATATATTCAGCCGAACCTTTCGTACTTTTCTTTCGGTATTGGTTGTTCGTGAGTTGCTGTCACCAGAACTTCCTGTGTTTGAAGATGTCTGCGTCAGTGATGTGTGCCTAATCTAGCGCCGGATTGCTTAAGCACGGGACCGTTCCTGTGCATGGACGTGCCACTGGGCCTGGGGCTATTTTCTGGCTCTAATAAATGGGTGCGATACATTGATTGCTCAAGTTAGGCTCAGGTTTGTTGGGTCAGTTCTGGATCCAGTACAGGATGACTAGTTTTTAGGCTAGGCAGGTCATTGGCTATCAGGCTATGTTTGTTCCAGTAGCAACCACCATGCCACTAACCAGTTAGGAGTAGCTCAGAAAGTATACTACTATACACCTTAAAATTCTCCAATCTCCTCGATGCAAACCTGGCCATTCAGATGCCATGATCTGTTCAAGAATTAGAGCCGGACCCAGTGCAGAATTTCACCACCCAGATCTTTGTTCTCTATATGACTCTATGACCTGTCTCAGGCAGTTTCAACAAGCGTGTGGTCAGGTGCATTAGTGCATAATAATTCCGGGACCAGGTGGTAATAAAAAATAGCAATGAATGGCGAGGAGAACAGCTGCTGGTTTGACCGGAACGGGGCGACACGGGCAAGGCTGCACGGCGGCGCCGGCGACGTGGCCGGCCGGAGCGGCTGATGCCGCCGAGTGCGTGTCCCCATCATTGCAAGTGAAAGTCAAGCCGGCCGGCCCCCAGCTGCACGGGGGAGCTCTCCCTTTGACCTGGCTTCCACTACAGCCTTCAGTGTGATCGTTCAACTCTAATCTAAACCGAATTTCGCAGTGCTGGAGATGGAAAAGTTTCAGGTAAAAGGTAAAACATCCATTCGCGATTCGTGATCCATCCCCCTCTTGCGCACGAGCAGGTTAAGGATAAAAAAGTCGACAGGCACACTTCCACGGGTGCATGCATCGTTTTTTTTTTTTTTTGGGTAAATTCATCTGTTGCGAACGAAGCCAGAGACTTATCCCCATTCACCGCGACCATTTTAGGTCGCGTCACGTTCTAACTGAATAATTTGATAGATTTTGGATAGAGAATAAATGGATGAATCAAATATTATAAAGTTAACATACCTTAAAAAAAAGGTTATATAAGCGATGCTGATACAGATGAATATTTTTTGAGAAATTCTACTTCTAAAAACGTGGCAGGGATAACTCATATCTATGCCACGCCTAAAAGGAGACTACCCGAGTTTTTATTTAGGGCTTATTTGGTTTAGTGCCAATTTTTATCCTACCAAATATTTTGGCACCCGAAGGTTTTGGCACTGTCAAATTTAGTATATTAACAAAGATACAAATTGGTAGCAAATCAAACAACTATATATGACACGTTAACACTATTATTAAAGTTACTAAAATTTTAATATGGTGTGTAATTTGGCATCATTTCGAACAAAAGCCCTTGGTTTTCCAGGACGACCGCGTCGTGGCCTCGCGGAGACCGGAGGCCGCGGCGGCACGGCGAGAGAGAGGATCACGCGAGACGCCCCGCCGCCGCCGCCGCCCGCCGACCCAGTCGTTTCGTTGCCACGCATCATGACGGCACGAGACTAAACCAAAACAACAGCAACAGCAACAGATGCGTGTGCGTGTGTACTCCGCGGAGTATGTACGTAAGGCTCCGCGGTGGCGGTTAGGTACGGCTCCTCTTTTCAGCGCTTTTAGCTTTCAATCCGATCGATCCCCCGGGCTCAGGCCGCAGACCGGGACCATTGTCGGCGAAACAGAATCGCGTGCCACGCCACACCACCACAGCTCAGACGTGGCGCGAGAGAATGACAACCGCGTGAGTGAACCACACCACCTGCTCATCCCCATCGCCAGCGACGACGGATCTAGAAAATTGATTCACTGATATCATAATGTGTATATAGGTATCGTAGCATGCTAGTTACACTTAGATTTGTGTGTTATAATATAATAGATAAGCAGTTTAACCATAGGTACCGAAAATCGTCGGTATGGTCTGACACCGATGCTAACACGGTAACACTGGAGATCCGCCCTGATCGCCAGCAGCAGAGCAACCCATCGATGAACCGATCGATCTCTCTACTCGTTAACCGAGAGAGCGTGCCGTGTGATACGATGCTCTTCCTGCGTTTTCAGCCAGCGCGTAGTGTACGTATATGGTGTGCCATTTGACTAATGACTAGTATTTCCTGTCGATTAGGTTAGAGCGGCACTAATTAACAAGAGGGCTGAGCTAGCGATTGGGGTAGATCTTTTAATAATGCGAATTCTCCCCGTCTAATCTCTCCATCTCTACCCATGTGATGCGTGGTTGTATTATTCATCCGTGTACCCAGTAGGCTCCATGGGGCCTGTATTATTTTCGGGTCTACCACCTGCAGAGGGAGTCTCCATTATTATTATTGTTATTGTTATTCATGTGACAATCGATCGATCCTGAACTGAACTTTCAACGAGACAACCGATCCTGAACTCACTCCTCTTTGCGCATCAACTACCTGCTCTGCACTGCAAAGCTTTTCATTTTCCTCGGTGTGTGACTGACCATCGCCATTAAGCCTTGGAAGTTGCGTTGCAGCCTTGCAGGAGAGAAGAGAGATGAGTAGCAGGAAGGAGGACCATCTTGCGACAAGCTTCGCGTTGCTCGCTCGCTCGCTGCTGCTGCTGCTGCTGCTGCGGTTGCCTTTCTGCTGCTAGATCTAAACAGCCTCATGTTTTGGGGGTGCATGCATGCAATGCGACCAGTGTCACTCACTCGCTTGCTCACAAGCACCAGCGCATGCATGTGGTGCTGGGTTTTCTTTTGCTTTGCAGATACCGGGGGACCCCAGATCAAATGCATTGCTGCCCCTGCCTGACTCCAACTTTTTTTTTCGGGGGAAAGATTAACCAGATCAGAGATGAGTTGTAACGGTGGGAGCCGTGGGACAGACACGTATTGTGTTCATTTGGAGCGCTGCTATATGTACGATTATTTTTACGATGTTTGTACGATGAAACGTTTTCTCTCTTAGCCCATGAGGGCTCTTGACTGCCGCGTGCTCATGCACTGTGTGCTCGCCGTGTGCTCGCGCCGTTATCGTACTAAGATCGTAAGGAAAACTCATACGTACAGCAATTTCCGTTCATTTGGAGGGTTGGAAACCAATCTCCTTCCTAAGTAAAATGGAATAACTAATTAACGCATGACTAACTAAGTATTAGCTTTATTTCAAAATAGATTAATATAATTCTTTACAGCAACTTTTGTATAGAAACTTTTTAAAAAACACACTGTTTAGCAGTTTGGAAAGTGTGCGCGTGAAAAACGAGCCATGTGAGGTTGAGAACCTTGAAGGAGGAACACAGTACGTGCCTGGCATTTGTAACGGGGGTTTGATTACTTCTCTCGTTGAAATCCCACATTTCCATAGCTTCTTATGCAATGTATTGACATTATATTTGTATACGGTGTATGGTACGGTTGTACAGTGCCATTCGTTATCAGATGGTTGACTAAGCTGATGAGTTTTTATTTTCAAGCATACACCAATCAAGTTGTCAATAGGTCAAGCTCACGCAATCTAGAATGCCTTCTAGATAAGCTCAAATTGGTAGGAGTATTTGATGGGCTTCTTTACAATGCAGGAATTTTACAGATATTGCTTCTCTTCCTATAAAATCTCTCTAAAATTCTCTTGTTTTAAAGGAGACTATTTTGTTCCTTGCCACTTCTGAACTTTGTTAAGAACATGAAAGTTGCATTTTTTTTTTTGTGTGTATGTTTTTCTGCTGCCTCAATTCAATTAAGTAAAATAATTTGGCAATTTGATCTAGTAAATAGATAGTAATTGTTTCTCAAAACTAAAATAGATAGTAGTTATTTTTTTGGCTTCACCATTTTTTTTAAAAGTTTGGTTGGGTTGATCTACAAACCAAACATGCGCCACCTTAATCTTGAGATTAGCTCGACAAAGAGGTCTTATTGCCATATGTATAAAAGGAAGGTCAGTGAAAACTTAAGTCACATGTAAGAAATTCCCTACAAGTATTTCTGAAAGTTTTAGCGAAAATCAAGGTTAAGATGAGAAATAGTTGTGATTGTTCATATGATAAAGTGGATAAGGAAATTAAATAAGAGATATAGTTAACTACTCCCTCCGTTTTAAAATGTAAATATTTTTAGCTATAAATTTATAGTATATATTTTAGGATGAAGGTAGTAGTTGATCATGAAGTATTCTCTTCGTGATCATCTTGGAGCCTCACTCTAATATCTAGGCTGGTCACCTCCCTGCCCTAAAGAGCAAAAGCAAACGAAAAACAATCGTATGGCTACTTGCCCAGTCTCAATCAAAGTTGCCTGCTACTGCTTCCTGCTCTCTCTGATCTCTCATCTATCAGTCAGATTCATAATACTGTATATCACCTTGTTTTTGCTCCGTTTATAACAAAATAAATCGTTGATATGCTTAGCCGAAACAATGCACAAACAGTGCCGCGTTCTCCGTCAGGAGCTAGGATTAAACAGTGGCGAGTTATTGCGAATGAGCCTCTCACGTCCAGATCCACAGTTTCGATTCCCTCTGCTAGTCGTGTAGCTATACCGTAGCTTAGCTGTAGCTGCTGGATAGACTCCTCAATCAGATTAGACTTGTCTCAATATCACTTATTGTTAATTATCACAAGCATGGAAAAAAGCTTGTGGTTCTCATGTTTTTGTGTTGGTTGTGAGAGCAGGAATAATTAATTGTATGCAACTTATACGTATATAAAATGATTATTAAATTTAAAAAAATATAAACTTCGTGAGATTAAGCTGCCCACGTTCCAATTAGCCAATAATTAACTGTTTGTTCGGTCGTAGAGCATGTACAAAGGTATGGTCTCTACGTTAATTAGATGCTATCACGTTACAATAGTTAAGACAATGTGGTCTCTAATCATTAATGAACCAAAATATTTTCTTACTAGTCATCTTTTCTTTATTAGACTCAATGCAACAAAAAATTTCCTAATAAATGCTAAGAGTCGACTCTATGTCGTTGTCATGCGTAGCAACTATCTTTCTCTTTTCTTCTTCATCTCTCTTCCATGTCGACAAATATGCTTACATAATAATAAAGAGAGATCGCTAATAAATATCATTGTATATGCCCTTAGTCCCTGTAGAGTTAAGTATGCCTGTCTGTAGCCCCACGCGTCCTTGGGCCGACAACACCAAATACTATAATTAAGTTTCTCCGTACAAAGATTGCTTTCGATGTGCCTTTTAATCTACTATAATTAGACCCTTCTTTACTACAATTGGACCCATTAACTATCTTTTTTCATTGCTAGCTAGCACTTGACCTTAACGTAATCTCCATACAACCAGAAGATCTTATCGTCATGCAGAAAGACGTTGACATACGGTTAATTACAAAGGTGAATTCCAGTTTATAAAAATAGCGTACATGTGTATCCGGTTTACACACCCACACAAGGAGAAACGCCCAGAGGTCTCCTGACTAGCTCCATAAAGTGGTGGGTTAGACGATCTGTGTTTGAAATCTCACCCCTTTTAATTATTTAATATTAAATCATTTCATAATATCCGCGTCTTTTTTTTCACACCTCCACAAACGACTTCTAATATACTCCCTCGAACATTACTTATAACAAATCTGAAACACTGTCTAACCATCCAGATTCATCGTATGTTCCATCCGCAGATTCATTTATTTTGAGATGGATTGAGTAACCTCGAAGAGATAACACCGGCAAATCCTTGACCTTATTGATTTCTATTTAAAAACACATATGTATGTATAATATCTCTAGACGGTAGTTGGGTTTATATTACCGTCGATGGTTGAACCTAGCAAAATATCAAAAATGGAAAATTTCGACCAAATTTACTGTATCAAATTTGACCTTCTAAAAAATAATTCAAAATCCCCCTCAAAACCATGACGAGTTTTTGCAAGAAACGGCTTGTCTCCGTCGGCATTGTATAAACTCCGAGTATTAGAACCATGAATAACGTGATGTGCTCACGACTCCAGAGCATATCATATCATTGGTGTCCGGTGTTTCCCTGTCCCAAAATATAATAACTTTTAGCAATTAAAATTTATCTCAAAATATAATAATTTTTTCACCAACATTCTCTTCCCAACTAATCATAACCCTCCCCCCATTCGCTTTTCTCACCTACCTCCACTTCTCAATTAATAACAATCCCTTTACTATTTAATTCTACGTACCTTGTTAATACCGTGTTCAACTTTAAACTCTATATATTCTGGAACGGAGGGAGTAGCATTTATTTCATCAGAGTCCTGTGTGACCGGTCGTGTAGTACGCTTCAACGCTCGATTTGATCGAGCACCGGACTGCACCACCTAATGTAGACGAAAACCGCACACACACGCAGCGGACGACGATCGGTCGTCTCAACCCCAAACCCCTGTGGCGCACCGTGCAAATTAACGTACACCCTGGCCGACCGGGCCGTGCGCCTAGATCCAGCATAGGCCGTGGCGCGCACACACGCACAGCCACAGCCACAGGCAGATCGCCGTCAACCGCAACAGCTCACACACTACTCAAACAACCCTCGGCTGGGTCTCGGCTCCACCTACGCGGCTACGCCCCCGTGTAGTCCGCGTCCGGGTGCATGGCGCCTCGTCGCGACAGCGCCGGCTCGCGCGCGCCGCACATGGCCGCGACAACGACGAGGTTTTTTTTTACGCTTTACCCCGCGAGCGCGTCGGCCTCGTCCGGATCGTGGTGCTCGCGGCGCGGGACCGGACGCCCGGCCAGTGATCACATACCCGTCGTAGACGGTCAATGGAAAATAGAGATACGTGTGAGGTGTAAAATACGATCGTACGTGGAAATGATGTCGGGGCTTGAATCCACCTATCAACAACGTGTATTATTTTTAGGCTATGTGATTTTCGACTGTCTTGATGACTCGCTTGCGGTGTGGTGGTGTTAGTTCTTAGGTCTTGTTCGAGGGGCTTCAAATTGTGAGAAAGATCTGATTGGTAGCTAGTTTTAAGAATCTGTATAAACCAATAAACCCAGAATCTGTCTTCTAGTTTGTTTTTAGATCTTGTGACTATATATTTTAGCATCTGAATGAAGGCTAAATTATTTAGAAAAACTTTCAATTGTAGGACATGCTATAACTATAAAAAATTCTTAAAAACACCTTTAGACGGCCTCGCTCGCTCACTCGGTGAAGCCAACAAAGCTGACGGGACTGAACGGATGATGCTCGCTGGGTGGTGGTGGTACTACGGTGTTAGTATGTGGAACCAACACTAAGCCAAGCCCGACCGGACAAGACATCACTTGCTATCCTCTGATTCTGTCAAAACAAAAGCCTTTTGATCTTGGCACCCTTTTTCTTAAGCCTTTACTTGGCTCTTGGACGTGCTACGTTCGTACATGTAACACCAAACGCGAAAAACACCAAACGTGAAATAAATAAAACACACTTTTTCCCTCCAAGCTTGACTTAGCTTGAAATAGTAGCCTACTACTCCACGGAGACCCACAGATTCCAAAGCGTCCTTTTTTATGTGAAGTCACCAATTCAACACGATTGTAGTCTTAAAAAAAAACACGATTGTGTATCACCAAAACTCCTGTGTGATCTGGGCGATAAGCAAAGATCATCTCAAACCGGGATTTGGATCAGGTGCAGTCGCTATTGTGACTGCAACCTAAGCAGTAGCAGTTTCATCGTCGGATACATATTGGACGGCCTGGATCGAGCAGAGCACTGTTCATGGTTACTGTAGCAGTAACACTAGCGCGGAAACTGTTCACATAGCTACTGTAGCTTTAGATCTAGACCGTTGATCATAAAAATAGACGCTCTACGTTGTATGCAGTTGCTTCACTGCTGTGACTGCACCTGATCCCAATTCCTCAAACCGGGGTTTGGAATTGGATGGATAGGCACAGTGGCACACAGCCTCGCACGCACACGCGAGCGCTGGCAACAGAAGCAATTCTGCGCGCTAACTTTACCCCAACACGATGACGAGGGGGTTGCCCTCCCGTACAAGCGCCTCGCCTCTGCATGCTTTTTGTTGCGTCTTTCACCTTGCATCGAAGTGGGTAGTGGCCACTGGCCAGTAGTAGTACGAAGTTGGCAAGCTGGATGCGAAAGCTGAAGGCAAAGTCCCAATGGAACAGAAACAAGGAAAAAGGGTAGGGAAAGGATGCAGTGGTAGTAGTACTCATATAAAAAAGAAAAAAAAAAGTACGAATTACCCCAGCCCCCCCCGAACTATCGCGGTCGTCTGGATTACTCCTCTGAACCACAAAACCGGACATTTTTCACCCCGAACTATGTAAATCGGACGAATTACCCCCCTCGATCCAAACCGCGGTGGTTTTGGTCTACATGGCAGTCCAGTCAGCAATTTATTTATTAAAAAATAGGTGGGCCTCACCTGTCAGTTTCTCTCTCTCTGTTCTATCTCTCACTCTCTCTCTCTCTCTTCTCCTTTAGACGGCCGCAGCGGAGGCAGGAGCGCAGCGAGGCGAGGCGAGGCGAGGCGAGGCGAGGCGGCGGCGGAGGAGGCGAGGGGGTGGCGAGGCGAGGCGGTGGCGGAGGAGGCGAGGGGATGGAGAGGCGAGGGGATGGAGAGGCGAGCTCGCCTCCTCCGCCTCACCCCGCCGCCGCTCGCCGCCTCGTCCCCCGCCGCTCACCTCCTCCTCCTCCGCCGCCGCCTGGCCTCGCCTCCTCCGCCGCACCCGGCCGCCGCCTCATCCCCCGCCGCTCGCCTCCACCGCCGCCGCCGCTCCCTGTCACCCGCCTACCTCTGCGGTGCGCGTGAGTGAGAGAGAATGAGAGAAGAGAGAGAGGAATAGTTGGATAGGAGTATGACAGGTGGGTCCCACATTTTTTAATAAATAAAATGCTGACTGGACTGCCACGCGTACGCCACGTAGACCAAAACCACCGCGGATTGGGTCGAGGGGGGTAATTCGTCCGGTTTACATAGTTCGGGGTGAAGAATGTCCGGTTTTGTGGTTAGGGGGGTAATTCAGACGACCGCGATAGTTGAGGGGGGGGTAATTCATACTTTTTCCTATAAAAAAAGGGCACCAAAAGCGTTGCTGCTTCTGATCTCCGTTTTGGCAACAAGCACCAGGAGAGGTCGATAATGTGTCAAACCGTCAACTTTGTAGAAAATCTAGTAGCGACTTGCCACGGAAATTTTACGGAGTATTTACATAGACAGGTCAAATTGCCGATCATGATTAGAACTGAGACGTTATAGTATTTTTAGTACTGTGTATCTCTTAATCAGTGGGCATTATTTCTGCTCTGATGGTAACATGGCTTTGGAGAGACATGGATTGGCGAACCGATCAGACGACCAAGCCCTGTCGCGCTCGTTGCCATTACAATTATGGTGTCACGTTACACACACTAAGAAATTATTAAGAGAAAACCCAGCGTCCCGTAACTCTCCGGGACGGCCGGTCGAAGGCCGTTCCCTCGAAAACGACCGGACGAGAGCCAGAGTTTTTCTCTTGAGCTTTGGACTCGAGAGCCTGTACCGATTGGCTACTGCGATTTTACAAACGGCAAGTGTTGGGCGCATGTCCAAATGGGACCTGCCAAAGTGAAAGACGTCACCTCACCCGGCGCAAAAAAGAAACAGTTCTCCTCCTCTCTGCTCTATGTTTTCACACTAAAATTGAAATTTGGTTAAAATTGAAATGATGTCACCGAAAAGTTGGAAGTTTATATGTGTAGGAAAGTTTAGATGTGATAGAAAAGTTGAAAGTTTGAAGAAATATTTCGGAACTAGACAAGGCGTATGTTTTCCTGATGAGTTTCTTCTGGTGAAGTTGCTTTCGTGCCTATCAGAAGGCCTGTATACAAGGAGTGAAACAGTTTATTATTACTATTAGGAGGAGTGATTTTTTTACTATGATTTTCACCAGCTGCATCTGGGTGACCAATGGTGGCCGTGCGTGCGTGGCGTGGTCCCTCGCCGACGCAGTGGCTACATTGCGTTTGCATGTGTGCGCGCCTTGGGTTCAGAGAGAGAGTGAGGGAGGATGGTGAATGGTGTGAATGTCACAAGGGCACAACTGCTGAGATCTCTGCAAATGCTCGATCGGCAGAAAGGGGGGTCGGGGCGTTCACGTGAGGGGAGGGAGAGTAGGGTAATATATCGGGGGAAGACGAGAGAGAGAGAGAGACGATGCAAATCGCGGCTCCCAATAGTGGGCGCGCCACCATTCACTGGTGCACTGCTGGTGCTGCTATTAGAGCAGGTACAATAGCAAATAGCAGGCTATAAATCAGCTGCAAATATATTTTAAAAAGATAAATAAGAAGAGAGAAGACTAGCGGACTACAGATTTATAGTCAGCTATAGTACGGACTCCAAGACACAGTGTGTGTATGACAGGTAGGACCAAGTATTAATAGTGTAGTATGTAACTATTGCATAGATGAACTATTAGATTAGCTATAGATAAATTTGAGCTACTGGTTAGCTATACTATTAAACTTGCTCGTAGTACCCGGTTTTCTGATCCTTTTTGCACACAAATCAATGGCCAAAGCAGGGATCAGATCAGCTCTCAGCTCAGCCCCCAGATCAGATCAGAGATTGCCAGCCATTGGGAGCCAAAAGATAGCTCGGATCTTCTACACCCAACTGCAGATCGATCAAGGAGTTTACATTGTCATACATACTGGAATAGTATACTTTTTTGGACAATAAAAGTTTGAAGGAATTGGACGTGACAACGGTGACATTGCCACTACTACTAAGTGACAGTACGACGCCAAATTTTTCGGTATATAGGCAAACAACTCCGAATGATTGGTGGACGATAGGGGAGAATATCTGGTGGTAGCACAGCGGGCAATGGCCTTTTTATCTTTGCGGGTGATGATCCCCCACACTAGTGATGATCCGACGGCAAATGGCAATATTCCGTCCACTTGGGCAAATTGTCATCCGATCGATAGGAAAGCATATGCACGAGCGAGCAAATGCCATCCGTGGCAACGACGAGACGCAACGAGATGGATGGGTGTTGTCGAAGAAGAAAAAAAAGGCGTTGCACGCAGACGATTCCCATTCTCTTGGCTCGCAACGTGAAAGACAGGCGCACACTTGTTTGGAGAGTTTGGACGGAGGCGCCGTACGAGTACTCTTGTCAATACTCCTACTATATCAGGATATCACCCTTTTGAATAGAAGTGGTAGTAGTAGTAGAGTTTTGGGCCCATGTCATTTTGAATTATTATTATCCGCATGGTGCCATGGCCACGTTAATCACCACCCAGCAGGTGAACTATGGTCACCAGGTGAGTAACAGATAGGAGTTATTTCAGTAGTGCTTTGCAAGTTGCAACAGAGTTACGCCCCCTCTGATTTGTATGTAAACATACTAGCATCTTTCCAAAATATAGGTATTTTTAACACAGTACATTATTCTAAAATAAAATTATTTCTCGACCTATCTTCTCCTTTCAATCAATCATAACAATTCTCTTTCATCTACCTTCTCTTCTTAACCAATTACACACTTCCTCTAGTTATTCTCATCTATTTTCTTAATACACGTGCCGACCTAAAAAAATTCCTACATTTTGAACGGAGGAAGTAGTAAACTTAGGAAGTTCAGTTCCAT
Organism: Oryza meridionalis; assembly: GCA_000338895.3. NCBI lineage: Eukaryota > Viridiplantae > Streptophyta > Magnoliopsida > Poales > Poaceae > Oryza > Oryza meridionalis. The sequence goes on along the minus strand of CM002526.2, from coordinate 32,598,148 downwards.
AGGAGAAATTTACAGGAGAGACTTTAAAACTAAGGATTGAACACTATAATTTATTTTAAAGTTCCTATAAAATGGCCAATTATATATATATATATATATATATAGAAGAAAATTGTTGCATTTATTGGGAAATTCCTTGGGAATTGATTCTCAATTGTGTTTTTATAATCTAAAAATAAAAATAATATTTAGCAAGCTGAAAGTGATGTGGACCCTTCTTTTGACACAAGCGTCTATAATTTCAAAGGTGATTTCTAATATTTTACACTATAGACCTATACTATGTAATGGTTGGTGACTACTAGGGTTTATCACACGGTACGTAGAACTATAGCACATGGAACCAAATTTAGCTAAGCTATCACAAAATTAGTGGTGATGGTCAGTTGTTTCTTGCTGTTGGGCTATCTCCTACAAACAAGAAACTAATGCTAGTCTGAAACGCAAAGGCTTTTCGAAAATATCTTGCAAATAATATTTTTTTCATTATCCAAAAAAGGGGGAAATCCATCTATAGACTATGTTTTTTTCAAATTGGAAGTCCACCTGGGGCTTATTAAGGTAGATGTTGAGAAGACAATGCACACAAGTATAAAGCAAGACTCATAGTGTGATGGAAAGAGGTAAACCGTTTATCAAAAGAGGGGTAAGGTATGGAATAAAATTATTGTAATATGATGGTAGTGGGGTAATTAACTAGTAAATTATACTATGTATTTAATGTGAATTGAATACCTGGTTCTATTGACCGGTATCGTTGTACAGATCGATATTATTATAGAGAAATAAAAACCAAAATCATGGCTACCCCGTTAATTTAGCGATTGATTTAATCTGTATTGGAGAGAGAGAAAAAATCAAAGATCATATCTCCTTTCTTCTCTACCTTCGAAGATATCCATGACTTATTTATGCAGTTAATTAGTTATGTAGTCGAGGAATAAGTTTCATGCTTTTTAGGGATAAATTGATAAAATATTGTATAATTTAAATCAACGCAAACCTTCGGTGATATTTTAACCGATCATGTTTTTAAAACACGATACAAATATCTTTTAGTAAAAAAGATATAAATCTCAAAAGAATTAAACAGAAGGGTTTTGATGTCTTCTTGAGACCGTAACGTAAATCTAGAGAAATGAACGCAAATGAAAACTTTTACTCCAATAATGTTTTCTTCGGAACAAAATATAAATATAAAGAAAATCATGCAAATGAGAATCTCAAAAAGCACAACATAAATATATAGAAAATCTTGAAAATGAGAACAACTAGTACCGGGCAAATCACTTAACTGGTACCTATGCGGTACCGATAAATATTTAGGGACAATTCTACCGTTTCTCTCAACTAGTATATTTATGTTTTTATCCTTGGTATTTAAGTATCTATACCAAAACTTAAATACTTTTCACATGGTACCTGCTATTGAGGAGTGTTGGATGTTTATCTTTTTTGAATGCAAACACCGTAAAAGTTCTCAATAAATACTGATACAAAGTACAATTAAGTGCAACCCAATACTAATTGCTAAATACTCCAGCACCGAAGAAGTTCAGGCCTGTCCCAAGACATACACGCCGGTACGAAATGCTTCTTTTGCTCTCCGCATTTGCAACCATTGGCCACACAAGACCCCTCAAAGTGGCCATGCAAATGAAGACACTAACGCCCTTTCCAAGGTGTACGTAGGCTTTGCTTAAACAACTCCGATCTCAGTCTCCCACTAATTGCACTCTTAAGTTAATGTAACGCTTAAGTTAATTATGCATCCCAAGAGACACAGAGGGAATCAAGGAATCCGCCCCCTCTGAATTGTACTCTATAGTCTGAATAGTGAATACTAATACAGAATTAATACAGAACTAGGAGTAGTAGTAGTAGTACAACTACGAGCTCAGATTATTAAAGCGAGGAGGGGGAAAAAAGGATACTCCTCTGCCAGGCCATGTGTTTGCAGGAATGAAACGAGATGTTTACGAGCAGATTTAGGTGGGTGTTTATATCAGGGACTTAACTTTAGTCTCTATATTTAGACACTAATTTAAAGTATTAAATATGGACTACTTACAAAACTAATTATATAAATGAAAGGTAATTCATGATATAATTTTTTAAGCCTAATTAATCTATAATTAGAGAATATTTACTGTAGCATCACATAGGCTAATTATGAATTAATTAGACACAATAGATTCATCTCACGAATTAGTCGAAAATTATAGATAGGTTTTATTAATAGTCTACGTTCAATATTTATAATTAGTGTCCAAATATACGATGTGATAAGAAACTAAAAAGTTTTAATCCTATCTAAACAAGGTGGTAGACACGGCCGGTGTGGTTCTGACACCTCGGTTAGGAGCCGGTGGGGACCACCTGGCAGTCACCGATCTAAAGATTCTGTGCGAGTAATAAAAGAGAAAAAAAAAGAGGCTAAACAACTCTGATCTGCACACGCTAACACCCACACATAGCATCTCATGATCTCAAGCAGCAGCATTATTATTAGCAGTAGTAGTATTAGATTAGTACTAATACTATTATTATCCTTGGCGATGCGTTGCGTTGTAGTTCTCTCGCCTAGTCAGAGCAGGTACAATAGCAGCTATAAACCAGCTGTAAACATATTTTAAGAAAATAAATCAGAAAAGAGAAAAGCAGCGGGCTACAGATTTATACCCAACTGTAGTACGGACTCTAAAACACAGTGTGTCTATGATATGTGGGACTAGATATTAATAGTGTAGTATATAATTATTGTATAAATAAACTAATCAGATTAGTTATAAATGAATTGGAGTTAGTAGTTGGCGGTACTACTGAGCTTGCTCTCATAGCTCCCTCGTGCAACCACCGATCGATCGCCTCTTTGTTTAAGCAGCTATCTCTTCGCGAGGATCTCGAGATGTGCGTAGCTAGCGGCCGATCGATCGATCGACACGGTAGGTCCAAATGCTGGAATGATTAGCCCAAAGCGTTGGAGGTGACACTGGATGCAGTTTTTTTTAATCGTTTGGGGCTGTGAAGATAATGGGGGATATTTGGAGCCAGAGATTGAGGTTCATGAACCTAGCAGATGAAATATTCTGCCGGAAGAAGGATGATCTGATTGAGTTGTGTGGCGAGCTTTCGGTTATTTTTTCATGTTGGAAACATGGTGATATTTGGTGCGTGGGGTATGCTGCAGGTGCTACAGGAAGTGCTATAGCATTTTTGCAAAGTTTTCTATAGGTAGCTAGGACACTTTGTTATGTTGAAAAATCCATAGATAAATATTCGTCCAACTCAATTGAAGACTAAATTTTGAGACACTGCAAAGTCGTTGAAAAAAACAGTTTGAGGACCTCCTTTAGATCAAAATGCATTATCGCGTACAACATTTCATCTTCAAAATGAATAAACACAAAGTACACAGCATGTGCATCCAACTGTTGTGGTATCTACAGGAATGTTTACTTAAAATAAGTCATATCAAGTATTATCACTACCACTTGATAAGGTACGGGTCTGATTTCAACCAAACCGGTCTATTTATGTTGTACACTAATTTAATCTTTTCTGTTTCTTTCCCTCCATAAACAAAATACAAAGACTTCAAACACGTTGGAAATTATTGCTTTCCGTTACCTTACCCCCCCCCCTTTTTTTTCTGTTCCGTAAGTAAGAAAAAAAGAATATACTGAAAGATAACATTACCCCATATCTTGTCAACCTTATCCCACCATTTACGAGTTGACGGGCCCGGGCCCGGGCCCGTATTTCCCCCTCACGTTGGTTCGCCCACAGCTAACCAACCTAGCTTATCACCATCCCCACCCTGACCCGCCACGACGCCGACCCAACCCATCTCACCATCGCGTTTGCACGCACCACATCTCGCGGGGACGACGCACCGAATCGTTCGCCGAATCGACCCCGCCCCACCCACCCTCCGCGCGAGCGCGCACGGGGATGCCTCCACGCGGACCGCTGCCAGCACACGCGGCCGCCTGGGGGAGGCCGCACCGGACGAAATTCCACGCGCGGACGCGCCGGCCGCCGCCGCGGCGTGGGCGTGAGCGAGCGGGCGCCGCGGGGGATATGGGGCGGGTTTGTGTAAAGAAAAAAACTTGTGTCGTGCTGGTTACTGGATAGGGACGAGCCGGCGCGCGCGAGGTCGCCGCGGGGTGGGTGTGACGGTGTCCATGCCATCGGCAGCGGGGGGGCGCATGTGGGTGAGAGCCGCAAAAGAGGGCGGAAAACGTCGCGGCTGCGGCTGCTGCGGCGCGGCGCAACTGTCTCTGTACGGGAGTGCTACGTACGCTCGGGCGCGCGCGCGCGCTTCTTTTTTTCTCGCGCCCGCGACGGGAAGGCGGGCGAGGGGGGAGGAACGGAACGAACGGAACGCGCGCGGGAGTGGGACGGCACGGCACGGCACGGCGGGCGCGCGATCCCGTCGTGGTCACACCCGAATTGACCCCCCTCGCGCAAACGTCCCCCTCCGCCAGTCCACCACCGGATCGGCCGGCGCCGGGGCCCCCCTTCGCCCGGTTCGCCGAGAGGAGGATTTTTCCTCCCCTTTTTCGTTTCTTTTCTTTATCTCGGTGGGCCCACCATGTCCCCAGCCCGAGCTAGAGAAGGGGGTGTCCTAGTCAGAGACTCAGAGCTACTACTACTGCTGCTATAGCTAGCTGTGTGACTCGGACCGGGGGGTGAGAGAGAGAGAGAGAGAGGGGGGCCGACGTGTGGGCCCCACCACCACGCAGCGCCCCATCATCTCCTGACATGAGCCACCTGATCGCGATTGGACAGCTGTTGCTGCCGCCCGCCTCCTCTCTCCCGTTCCCGTCTCAACTTCTACCGCTGCCTTCTTCCTCTCTTCCTCCCCATTGGCTGCCCAGAAAACCCCCGTAAAAATCACCCCGAAAAGCCGAGCTTTTACCGTGAGATTTCGCTCCGCCCCCACGGGCGTTTTTCACTGGCGAGCTACAGCGTTTGTTGGGGTGAAAGACTAGAAAGGCGTGAAATGTTCTCTGTTTCCGGCGCGCGCCGCGCGGTTAATTTCGAAAGCGAGCGGGCCGTGGGAGGCGGCCACGCTGCATGGTATGCCCCATGGGAGGACACCATGGGGGGCACACCATGGTGTCCCATGGTGTGCTATGTGCCGTACCGTACTGTGCAGCAGCAGGCCAGTGGCCTCTCAGGTTGCCACTGCTCCTCCCTCTCTCTCCCTGCGCCAATCCGAGCCCAGCGAGCAGTAAAAGTTCCTGTACCAGACGTAGAATTGAACGACGGTGGTTATGTGGGGATTAATACGGTGTAGAGGGGACTACCGAAGCAGCTGTCTCCATTTGGTAAATGGGAGTACCAAGTGGAGCTATATGTGCTGTGCTTTGTGTGGTGTCCACACTAGTTAGATCCAGTCCTTTCGCATGGACTTCGATTCTTTGCTACTAGTCTGATTCGAAACTGTAATTTTAGGTTCTACTACACATGTTGTAGTTCTATGGTTATGTACCATCTTTATCTGGAGAATGCGACACGCTAATTAGAGGCTAATTAGATAAAAGGTGCAGTGATGAACACTACTGATTTGTTTCAGCACTGATGGAGAGGATAAAGGTTGGTGGTTAGGCAGTTCTCGTGGGGGGAAAGCTCAAGCTCATATTTAGATCGGAAACTACCAGCGTAGGACGGCCAAGAGGGCGGAGGAGTACACTCGAGGAAACTTAACGAGATGTTTCCAATCCAGCAACCGTAAGACGCATCACTGGTTGCTTCTCCAATATTGGGAAACCATTTATGGCAACGCATACACATATGCAAGCTGGACTCGTGAATCTAAGGTATCCTAGGTCGGTAGATTTCACAAGCAAAGCAGCCGTTGTTGCAGCAAACGCATTCGACATGTTCACAGGAGCATCAAGGGGGCATTCTGTAACTCATGAACATAGCTCAATTTTTAGATCGGTGCCTTGTATACAAAATTCTCATTGGAGCTAATGAAATCCAGTTCGGTTCGTCCTTATTTAATATGAGCGATTGGAGAAATTACACATAATAATTGACATTTAAACATAATAGATGGGCTAGGAGGACCAAGGAACGGGGTAATTGGGAAAGGAGAACGAACAAGCCGTCGGTCTGGTCGGAGTCCAGTCGTCGATCTCTTCACGCCGGCGAGAACCGTAAGCCCGATCGGTCGCTGCAATTGAGCGTTCGTTGACGTCAAGCTTCAATTGTGCCAACGGTGAGCCGGGGGAGAGAGAGAGAGGGGGGGTCGCGCCGTGATCGGCGGCAAACACGTGGTGCAGCGTCCCAAAAACTTTGCCGATCACGCCGCGGCGACGCGCCATGCCGAGGTGGCGATGAGCGGGCGCGTGTGCCAGCCCAGCGTGAGGCAGCCCTCCTTCTCCTCCACCCGGTAGCCGTCGCCGCCGGCGAAGAGCGCGAGGAGCGTGCTCGCCTGCTTGTAGGCATTGGAGCCCAGGTGCACGGGCTCGAAGCCGGCGCGGCCGAGGCGGTTGCGCCACTGCCCCAGCGTCTCGTGGCGCTCCGTGCGCTCCGCGCCCTCGCACGCCACGACGTTGCAGATCTGCCGGCCGAGGTACACCTCGGACATGACCTGGTCCGTGCCGCCGCCGCCCCCGGCAGCCGGCGGAGAGAGCTCGGCCTGGCCGGAGCTGCCGCCCTCGAGAGAATCGAACATGGTGGAGTAGTAGTGCAGCGACTCGGTGAACCGGTCGAGGAATGAGCCGGAGTTGTGGTTGGCCTCCTGCTCTACCACGGTGACGATCCTTGGCCGCACCGCGTGCACCGTGCCCAGGACCTTCTCCAGCGCGCCGGGCTGCGCGAGCAGCCGGTGCAACTCGAACACCGAGTTGACGGCGATCACCTCAGGCTCCTCGTTCGCGTCCGCCTCGCCCTCCGGCTGCAGCATGAACGGCTCCAAGTCCGCGAGAGTGGCGGCGACGAGTCCCCGGTACTGGAAGTCGACGCGAATGGTGTGCGCGAACTGGGCAAGCTTCCAACCCACCTGCTGCAAGGCGTCGGTCTCGTCCGGCTGCGGGGGGCCGACGCCGGTGAGGCGGAACGAAGGGGGGCCACCGGGACGAAGGGCGAGGGCCTGGAGGAGAGCTGGCCATTGCATCCCCTGCTTGATGCCGAAGTCGACGACGTGGACGCGGCGGCAGCCGGCGAAAGCCTCGAGGATGGCTTGATTTGCGGTGAAGTGGGCGAACTTGAGGTAGGGGCAGGACTCGTAGAAGTGGGCGTGGAGGAGGTCGGCGAAGGCGGCGTCGAGGAGGGTGCTGTCCGCCGGGCGGAAGCGGTACACGCGGCGGGCGAGGGCCTCGCCGAAGTAGGCAGCGACCTTGCGCATGGCGCCGCCCTGGGACGCGGCCAGCGTGGGGATCTGCTTGACCAGCGCCTCCGCGGCCGCGAAGTTCTCCTGCTGCACGGCCTCCGCGCACGCCAGCAACGCGTGCACCAGCCGGATCCCAGCCTCCTGCGTGTCAACCACCACAACCGGCACGGCGGGCGCATTCGCCGCCGCGGCCCCTTGCGTCGCCGGCGGAGCAGCCTCCACCACAGAGCCCCGCGAGGCCCCACCGCCCAGGGAGGAAGACGACGATGAGGACGACGACGTGCTGCCGCCGCCAGTGCGCATCCGCTTGGTGTCCCTCGCCGAATCAGCAGCCGACGGGTCAGCCGTCGCCACCACCGGCAAGGAGATCGGCCTGAGGGCGTAGGTGCTACTCGACGAGTCGGCAGCGGCGGGGAGTTCAAAGAAGCCGCTACCACCGCCACCGGTGACGGTGGACGAGGTGGAAGCATGGCGGGCAGCCGGTGGCGCTGGCGGGATAGGGGGCAGCGGCGCGTTGAGCTCGGAAAGCATGCTCTCGACCCAGGAGGAGAGGTCCGAGGGGTTGTAGTGCACGGTGTCCGTGGCCAGGTGCGACACGAACCCGTCATCCGCGGCGCCGGGGGCGCTCACGCCGCCCATCCCCATGGCCATCTCCAGCTGCTCCAGCTTCTGCGCGACGTCGGCCATGTCGGACGACCGCACCTTGTACCCGAGCGCCGCCAGCAGCTCGTCGACGTCCTCCTCCTCCTCCGCCGCCCCCGCCATCACCTTGTCCTTGCACGGCCCCATATCGGCGCTGCTCCCGCCGCCGCTGCTCCCGCCGGCTTCTTGGTACTCGCGTTTCATGATCTCGCCTCCCCCAAACCTACCTAGCTATAGCTAGTAATAATTGCGCGTAACCTTTTTCCTCTCCTCGGTTTCGGCTTTGGGATAGGTTGGGATTTGGATCCAGGGTTGGGAAGCGAGGATGGATGAGAAGGTTGGGATGGGGGGAGAGGAGAAGAAGGGGAAGAAGGGAAGGAAGAGGCGATGCGAGATTGCAATGCGAGGTGAGGTGGGAAGAGGCAAGCAACTAGTAAGTAGCAAGGGGGAGAAGAGGAAGGGCATCAGGTGATCAGAGAGGAAGGCATCTATCTATAGTCTCTCACTGCGCGGTGGGCCGTACCGGTGCCTTCTCTCCCTTCCCTTTTCTCTCTCCAACACACCACACACACACGCACAGCGCTGGATCGATCGATGGACGGATTCGTCGCGGCCATCCTTTTCACCAGACAGACTTCACCATCCAGTTACAAATCTTCGGCCCACCACCCCAAAAATCGCCGCGAATTAAAAAGGAGTGATGAGAAATGCGGCTCTACGCCTACGGCTCACTTCTCCATCTCGGAAGACAATGGCGAGCCGAATTCTTTCCCAGTCTGTGCCTGCGATCTGTGTAGCCCAAGGTGCGGCTTACATCCTGATATTCTCTGTACCTTTTTAAGTTGCGAGACATTTCATTAAAAAAAAGTTTGAGTTAAAATTAGGACACAACTACACCGAGATTGCTAGCTGGATAGTGCTAAAGAGAGACACTCTTCATTATACCGTTGTGTTCGTTGCAATTAAATCTTTATAACAAGATCTTACATGACTATATTCTGATAATATATATATATATATATATATATATATATATATATATATATATATATATATATATGCGCGTGTGTGTTGTAAATTACTTTTATTATATATGTAAGTTACTTTTATCATATACATAAATTACTTTTAGATTTAAGCTCTTTAATAACTTATATATTTTAAATCATGTTTTATTTTTAAGATCTATTTGCATCATTATACTCTACATAAAATATGTGACAATGCAAGATCCATATTGGATATATTTAAATATTTTATTAAATTAAAAGTAATGTATTTAAATTACAGAAGTAACTTAGCTGTACAATAGAAGTAACTTAGCTATACAATATAAATAACTTTCTATAGTAGAAGTAATTATATGCAACAGAAGTAACTTAGAAGTAACTTAACTCTCTGTAGTAGAAATAATTATATTGTGAGTTGTTGAAATAAGAAACTATGTAGAGTAAATTCGCAAGTAAAGTGTATAGAAGATTTATAAAGTCCACAAAATATAGAATTAACTAAAAACAATAATAAAAATAATCAGCTTAGAGCATCATGAATGTATAGAAGTAATTTAGTCAAATCTAAAAGTAACTTATATATATGATAAAAGTAACTTACGTATATAATAAAAGTAATTTATAAATATAAATATTTTTTCATTGTAATATAGTCATATAAAATATTGTTGTAAAGATTTAATTGCAACAAACGTAATGGTGTAATCAGATTGTAGATTGGATAACTAGTTTAAGAGAAAATTCTATAAGAAGAAAACAAGATATGCACTATTAGATATACTAATAGCAACCAAAACTCCCAAAGTACTAGCACGTGGCTGTCTCTAGTTAAGACTAATTGGAGAGGCCTCTCCAATTAGATTTACCATTAAAATTACTATGTTTTATCAAGCTCATAAGGGCTTAAAACTACTTCCTAAGTATGATCGAAAAGGAGTAAGATAACTATGCCCGATATAATACTAATATGTTTCTTTTTTTATTTATCGTTAGGGAAATTTTATGGTTTCTCATGAACTTATGCTAATGCATCTTACAAAACTGACATATAAAAATGCAACGATAAGTTTGGTTATAAAATTTTATACTACATATTACTATATTAGTCTAGGTAAAGAGTAGATATGACCTTTAGTTGATTTGATACTAGGAAACGTATGTTGTGCATATAAATTTCGCGTACACACTCTATGCATACTAACTAACAAATATCGAAAAAAATCTAGGAAAAATATTCATATACTATCAATAGTGTTAGACCTATTTACAAAGTTTTAACATCAAATTCATTATATTTTAGCTGGAAAAAAATTCTTACAACTTTAAGACAATAAATCTTTTAGAATTTTTTTCTTTCAATGTCATTTTACATGTAGATATAATACTATAGAAAGTACACATACATTTTTTCATATTTTTTTCTGACTTATTTGTTAGTTGTTTGTCGAAGTGTGAGACTCCACAAGAGGGGAAGCAAGTATTCCCCCTCGAAGATTCAACTAGGGAGCAGATGCACCAAAACAGGGTGATAAATCGTGCGATAGAAAAATGAGCCCTCAAAGTGGACTACGCAACATCTGTTTGTGCCCGAGAACGGGCATCTTGTATGACTAGGAGCATGGGGAAGCTCCAGAGCGTGTGGACACGAGGTGAAGGAGATGCAACAAATCGTGAGTTGCATCTTCAACACCTTGAAAATGTAGATCTTGTAGGTCTTGACTATCTTTTTGGTACCATGAAGATGTAGATCACATATGTGGTGACGTGTTATTGATACCATGAAGGCGTAGATCTATATGTCTCGATTGGGCCCAAAGGAAGATGTGGTAGATGCGCTTCGAGCATAGCCCACGGAGGGCCACGCCCGGGGGGAGGGGAGGGGATGTGCCCTAAGCTCAACCCACGGGGTGCCACGTCCGGAGGCGGATGTGGTAGATGCACCCTGATCACAGCCCACAGGGGGCCGCGCCCCGAAGGTGGATGTGCTCTAAGCACAGCCCACAGGGGCCGCATCTGGGGACGGATGTGCCACGAGCAACCGAAGATGGGGATTCTAGTTCCCGTTTCTCTATTAGGTGTGTGCACGTAAAGATTGTGTTCAAATACTATGTTCGTTTGATACTATGGATTATATCATGGGAAATAACAAGTCCTTAAGTGAGTGGAGTCGTTATAAAACTTACTGTAGGCAATATTAAGTTCTAACGAGTTAGTATGTACCCTAACAATTAATGAATTAATTGAGCATAATACAAGCTCAATGTAACTTGATACTATGGATTGTTTTTTCCATTGTGAACATATATTTTGGAAATCTTGTTAGGCCTCCTTGAGTGATGGAATTTTTGAGGATTTTGTGAGCTTTTCCTATGTTCCAAAAAAGGAGTTGTAACGTGATATATCGTGGCTCCTTAAAAAGTTGCATAATTTCAAAAAGGTAAATACAAATTAAATTAGACCATGGTACAACAACTTGGCAGATATGTGTGATATAATATACGAAATTTACAATTGAACATCCGAGTGCATTAATTTGATAAGTGGGTGCGTTCTAGTACAAGAATTTGATAATTTAGTGTTTTTGTGCAACAACTTGGCTAAATATGTGTTGAGTTCATTAATGAGTGTTAGGTGAGTTTTTTTTCACGCTGTCAATATGCCATCATGTAGCAATCCTACTAATATTACCTTATAGTATTCTTATAGTATTGAATTTAATCTTTAAAAATTACATTGGACATCAATTTTGCATCGATGGTTTGGATTTTTTTTTCTTCCCCTTCTTGAATCTAAAAGAAAATACAATATTTTATACATAGTAAAGTTTAATTGACTTTTGTATATTAGAATGAAATTTTAAATATGTTTATACAAATATGTTCTAGTATACTTAAATGAATATGTATAAAAAATATTTGGAATAATTAAGTTGCCACATAAACTTTTAATTTGTTGTACCAAAATCTCACCCATCTTGCACGTTATTGCACTCGTATGCTCACTTATAAAGTTCTCAAACTAAATTACACTCATCTACCAAGTTGTTATACTAATACGCTCTTTTCTAAAATTATTACACTAAATTATACCCACCTACCAAGTTGATGCATCGTGAATGCAATTTACTCTAACGAAACACATAGTTAGAAATTCGGCAGAATCATGTCCATAGGTTCCTTAGCATCTTATGAGAAACTTCAGATGATTTTGTTTTGTTTGAATTCCTATAAAATTGAAAGAGGCAAGAATCATGCTATGAAACTTATTGGACATTATGTTTCTAATTGCTTGCCATGCGCATATGTTATTAATCTTATTGATAATGAAGGTTGCTGGCAGATAATATATTGCTAAAATGAATAAAAAGTTAAGTTTAATGCCTTTCAAGATTGAAGAAATAATTTTATATTCTGGAGGCGGCGTTTAGGTTTGTAATCAAATTAAAAGCCGATGCTCCAACTTTTAGAGTATATATTTTTAATAGCGTTTTTATAATTATTCAATAGACAATATTACCAAATTTTGAATAAAAATATCTAAAACAATTACAAGCATCAAACATGTATTGAAGTTCCACATGGTGAAGTATAGGGTCTAGCCTGTTTCATAAATTTATCCAATAGTTGAAAAGTCCTCCGCCACCGTTGTGCTCCTTCACAAATAAGACTGCTCTCCCTATCATTTGAATGTCTACTTGCACCTCGTTTACCATTGTACTCTTGGTTCGCCATCAAATCCCCCATTAGATAAAGATGTATCTAAAGTTTAGGATCTCTGGTCACATGCAAAATTAGGTAAGGTGGTATTGTAAGTAACAACTGAATTGACTTCCATCTTATCATATTTTAGCAAAATCTCATTAATTTGTGTCAGTTTAACTAGTAGAGTAGAGATAATTTGATCGAAAACATAGTATGGCTATAAACACCCGCTAATTACACAGTCAACCATGCCACTTATGTAGTCCAAATTTTGATGAAAAGTGACGACCAAATCGCAACGGATCCCATAAATTTTTGCACGTTGGTATCGATGGTTAAGTTAAAGACAAGACAAAACTTTTAGAATTATTCAATAGACGGTATAATCAAATTTATAGCCAAAATATCTCAGATATACTTTGCAATGCAATAGTTTAAAAATATAAAAATAGAAAACACACAGGAGCTCTAAAACATGTTTTTGAAATGTTCCACATGATTCAAGTAGGCTATCTTTATTCCACAAATTTATCTATGGTTAAAAAATCTACACCACCATTGTGCTCCTCATGAATGAGATTATTCTATGTATCCTTCAAACGCCTACTTGCATATCGTTTACTAATGTACTCTTAACTTATCCTCGGATACCCGATTAAATAAAGATATATCCATAAATTTGGAATCACTGGGCATGTATATAAATTGAGGCAAGGTTATAATAGAAACAAAATCGCGTTCTCGAAAAACAAAGAAACAAAATCACAATCTATTTTTGTTGCCGATCAATTTTACTCATGAAGTAGCGACCACTCATTGGAAAAAAAATATTGTAGAGGAGTAGCAACCTGCTATTACCGGAGTTGACCATAGACGTCCAATTAGCTCAATTTTGATGATAAGTGACAGTCAAAGCGCGACCGATCACATAAATCGTGCACGTGGGGGCATCGACGGTTTAATTTCAAGAAAAAAGGAAATCATTGTTGCTGTAGATATTTCACCGAAAGCCACAGGTGGGCACACACGACGCGACGGCGCAGAAACGGCTACCCCCGACGGGTGTGGGCTGTTGTTGGACCCCGACCTCCACTTATTTTTGTTTATTCTTCGGGCATCCATTATTTCTGCTGCAATACAGTTAACTCGCAACCCAATCAGGGACGGCTTCGCTGCCGTGGGCCACGGACGGTTTCCGTGGGGGATCCCCTCCGTCCCGTCCCCACGCACGCCTTTGCGATTCGTGCGCGCGCATCCGCTCGCTCTCTCGGTCTCACAGGGGCGCGCCGGCCCGGCCGGCCGGTACGGGTCTCGATGGCAATAGGTTCACGAGGGCTAATCCTTCTCGCGAAGAGAGCGAGCGAGCCGGCTCCTGCCACGTGCCAGGCAGCGCCCATGTGCTGCTCCCCGGTGGATCGCTGTGAGAGCACCGGGTCTTCGTGGACCAGACAGAGACCGTGGCGGGGGTGGGGTGGTGGGGGCACTGGGGCGGGCGGCTGCACTTTCCCGGGAGATCGGTGCACCGTGGACCGCGGTCACCGGTGCTGGAGTTTTTATCGTACAGGCGTACAGCCATAAGATGGAGGATGAACTGGTGAACCTGTCTTTTTTTTTCCGTTCTTCTTCTGGTGGCGCTCTCGTGCGTCAGGACCGGGAGAAATCGCTACGCCTACCCGGCTATCCGGTCGGTTGGAGCAGATGGTACGCACGAACAAGTCGTGACTTGTGATGGTTCATTGGTGTTCATGTGAAGTACTACATGCCACATGCTGATACTTGAAATTTTTTAAAAGAAATATGTAGTACCTTTGTTTCATTGTTGAAATTAAAGGCTACACGCATGCATGCGACCACATTCATCAATAAACCTAGAAAATGCATCTATTGAACTACAAAATTTTCCCACAAAAAAAAAGAGAACTACTCCTATATATATATATGCAACAAAAAGGCAGTTTCGTTAAAAAAACAAAATAAGCAGTGGTGTGTTTTTGGACATACTAGATTCTTTCGCAATGTATTTATGGTGATTTTACAGGCTAGTGAAGCACATCACTCGGTTTAGAAAAAATCTCGTTCATACAAAAATTAGTTGTTTGCCTGTTGTCACAAAACATAATAGGTACATCCATGCTATGCAGGTAACATTTTCTTTAAGACTGTGTTCGGGAGGTACGTGTGATCAATTAAGTATTAGCCTAAAAAACTTTGTTCTGTATATTTGATTAATTGTTTTTTTTTTCAAACTTTCTTTGATTATACACTGGCTACGGCTATGATTGTTTTTGGATGAACAACACCCTTCTCCTCCACTGGGTAGTGTTATTGTTTAGCCCGTGAATATTTCTTTTTGCAAGAGAAGATTCACTATTTAAATGGAGTACTAGCATACTACTCCTTGAAACATTTTCCTGTTACGTTAGATCATTCGATCAGACATGGTACAACCATAAACTACAAAGAAGTTGGTCCCTCAATAATACTAACACTAATTTTCTTTTGACCCCATGTACGTACTACGCCACTTTTCTCAAGCTTGTGATCAAAACAATTGCCCATACATCAACAGAATCCTCTAGGGTAGACAGCCCAACCTTATAGGTAGGAGTACAAACGAAAGCTGCTTTGTTCAGGGATCACTCATTACCCGTCTTTCCTAGGGTACCAAAAATCACATCTCAGGAGCTCTCATCCATCTCAGCGCCTACTGCTACTCCATTTTCTTAGAGTCTGTTTAGATTATGGGGGTAAAGTTTTGGCGTATTTCATCGGATATGTGAAGTATTAAATGTAGACTATTAATAAAATAAATTATAGATTCCGCCTGTAAACTGCGAGACGAATTTATTAAGCCTAATTAATCTGTTATTAGCAAATATTTACTGTACACATTATCAAATCATGGAGCAATTAGGTTTAAAAGATTCGTCTCGTAATTTACACGCAATCTGTGTAATTTGTAATTAGTTATTTTTTTCGTCTATATTTAATACTCTATGCATGTGTCCAAACATTCGATGTGACAAGATGAAAAATTTTGCTAGGAGATCTAAACAGGCCCTTAACTTCCCACTCATCGGGACATTAGTAGCTGCTAATTAAAACAGAAAAGGCTATACGTACTAACTTTTTCTTACTAAATTATTACTAACACTGATGTGTCATGCTATGAGTGTATCTAGATTTTTTTATAACTTCCATCTACTTAAATCAAATGGTTGAGATGATTGTTAGTAAGAGTTTAGTAAGAAAAATTTAATAGGTGTAGCATTGCTCAATTAAAACCGGCAGGTGTAAGGAAACGCAGTGTACGTAGCAGTGCAGGGGCGCTGCCCCAATTCCCATGCATGCAGGTGGAGGACCAACCGAGGGGGTGGATGGCCCCCGCCCTCGGCCCACCCCCGAGCAGCCGGCCGTACGTACGCACAGGCCACACGGGCCCCTCCTCACTGCCATCCGGGCCCCATCGCCCATACGCCGCAGCAGAGCCAGCCACCTCCCCGCAACAGCGTGGCCTCTGCCTCGCGAAAAAGCCCGCGTCGATCTCCCACTCCCTCCCACCACGCTCGCGCACGTTCCCATCGCGCTCGCCTCGCCCCCACACCAGTACACCACCCACACCACCGCCGCGCCCCGTGTCGCGGTCACGGGCTCACGATGATGCGCTGCGCCTGCGTGAGATCGGAAGGTGGGGGTGACGGCACGGCCGAACCGTGGCGCAACGGCGCGAGGCCAGCGACAACGTCACATGGGTTTGCCACGATCCCGCGCGCGGGACGGACGGCTGCAATGCAACGCACCCCGCGGCGCGCGCTACGGGGAGAGACGGTTACATGCATGGTCCGCGGGTGGGACGTGTCCCGCTTGCATGCTGGCGCCGCGGGCCGCGGGTAGCGTGGACACCAACTAACTACTCCCGCTCTTTGCCTTGCCTGCGAGATCTCGGTACCGTTCCCATTCATCGCATAACTCCCTGTATGCTTGCTACTTTACTGCTGCAGGCTGCAGCTTCTATTTCTTCCAGAATAATTATAGTCGTACTAGTACTCGCACGCTATATTAGGTTAGTGTGCATTATTAGCGGCATCAAAATCTCCCAATCGTAGAATGCTAGTAGATCTGTTGTCAGCGTGCAATTTTTATTCTAGGATTCTCTAAACAACAACCTAAGTGAACATATTTTTGAGCGGCTGTGGCTACGGTAGCACAATTCAGATTCGCTATATGTACATCGGTAGACCGTGGCGAGCTCTACCAATCTTAGCTTAGAGTGACCACGGACCACACTACCATGCGTTAGTGCACGACAGGCTAGGTGGGGGGGTACATGCTCGACTCAAACGTTCTATCCCTGGCCCTCCCCCACCTCACATTGCATTGTCCTCCCAGCGATTATTTTCGATCACTGCATAGGTCGCCCACGCTACACTACAAAGGCCCAGCCTGTTGGCGCTCCTGGCACAATCGACGACGCCCCAGCCTTTGTTACTCCCATTTCTGGCTTAGCACAAGTGGGACGAGTGCACGTAGTGGTGTGTATTTTCCTTATATATAAAAAGTACAATTCTATGTTTTTCATGATTTACTCTTTAGCTTATTAGCAGTAATTAAATTTTCAGTGTTTACTCCCTATAACTTTCTTTTTAAGTTTTTTTATCTTTCTTTTTTCTCGTAGTTTATTTTGAGCATTGGACTAATTAGATTAATTCACAGATTATTTTATATCCCTAATAAGCGTTACGGTTTATAATAATTAGCTATAAACACCAAAACGATGCGTTGTTTCCGGTGTTCATCTTAAATATGTTACTTACAATGAAAAAAAAATAGTTTGAGGGATCTGTGGAACTGTTACCGGTATCTTTTCGGAGTAAAAGTATCACAGTAGACGCATGTTTACGAAGCCGGGCAATGTGTCTGAAGCAATTGCAGCAACCGGGACTGTGATATTTCAGATGGCGTTTATTGCTGCTGTGTTCTGCTCACTGTTGTAAGGGCATCTCTATCGTTTCCGGAATTTCGAGGCTGATGCTCATCAGGATAAGAAGAACAACAGTAGTACTACTCAGGCTTGGCCGATCGATTATGCAATGTTCATCCTCACTAGCACCCTGTAGGTATGCTGTCAGTGCCAAGCTTTTCTCTTCTTTTTTTTTTTTGTGTGTGTGTAATGCTGAACTAAAGAATTAGCTACACGGTGTTGAAAAGCACAGCAAAGAATAATGGCCATGGCCCCCTCCTTAAATCACATCAAGAATACACAGTGGTGTGGTTGTTTTGCTTTCCTATACGAGAGCTTAGCTCCAAAACAACAATCATATTAAAGACGTGTTTATTAGAGCATCCCAGCTTTACCTCTCCTATCTTTTCAGCAACACCAGTCTGATCGGTTTGGCACCTTATTTTTGATATTCTCTAAGTTTTTTTCTTTCTTTCTTTACTCTGTTTGGATAGGTTCCTTTGCAGCTGTACCGGGTCGCTTTGTTCTTTTCAATGTCAATTCAGCATTCCTCTTTTGTTGGGGGGTGAAATTCCTGTGTCTAATTAAAGGTTTCTATTGTCCGTAGGACATAACGGTCACATTTAGAATGTGCGAATCCACATAAGTTTTGTAGTTAGTTCGACTTGTACTAAAATTTTCTTCATAATGGAGGTTTTTCCAAAGAAATTAAAAACAAGCTATGCTCGTGAAAATTCTATAAAATCTACGGCACCTTTTAGTAGGGCTTAATACTCCAACTCTCAACTCTAAACTCTAACTCCGGCGGGAGTTAGCTCCTATATAAGCTGAAGGCGGATATGAAAATGTTTGGCTATTTTGATCAGTTCCACGCCACCACGTCCAGCATCGCCATTTCGTCGAACACTGCTCCATCCACATGCCACCTCTTGCTGCCCTCGTGAGCCGCTCATTAGCCACGCCACCCAACCGCTACCGCTAGTCCCTGTGGCCGGTCGCCCTAGCCCTAGTAGCTCAAGGGAGGAAGAATCGTGGGAAGGAGAGGGGTGTGAAGGGGTAGCTCAGTGGTATATTGCGTAAATGAAAGAAAAAAACTAAAAGGTAGCGGATTTTTGGGATGGAGTGGAGCGGTAAAAACACAACTCCACCCCAGTGGTACAAATTTTTGGAGCAAATATGTTAACTCCGCTCCGAAAAATAAAGAATATATGTTGTTTGGCACAACTCTATCTCTAGATAAGTTGGAAGTTGGAGTTGTGAGTTAGAGCTGTGTTAATCGGACCATGAGTATTTCAAAGAAGTCATGAAAATAGAATTTCCTATGTGTCAAACAGGACCAAACAAGTACAATTGCTTTATGAAAACTCTATACTTGTCAAGAGGATCTTAAAAACATTAAACATATATATTCATATAATGTTTAAACTCCCAGGTCTATTCTCATTTGTTTAGATTAGGTGCTCGTTGATACTCCCCCAATCAAGGAAGGACAGATACAGCAGCCACAATTTAACATATTCCACACGCTTGGCTAGCTAAACATATCAGCAACTTTCGGTTTATCAGACCTGTGCAACTTGCAGGCTGTTGATCACCGGAAAACAAATTAAATTGTGTAGAAGTCGCCGTTCCTAAATAGTACTACCTCCGTTTTATATTATAAGACTTTCTAGTATTACCCACATTCATATAGATGTCAATGAATCTAGACACATATACATGCCTAGATTCATTGATATATATATGAATATAGGTAATGCTAAAAAGTTTTATAATATGAAACGGGAGAAGTAGTCAATAGGCCCTGAGATTCTTCAAAATACGGGGAAACTAATTAATAACGAGCAGCGCCAGAAATGTACGTGTGATTTATGTTGTTTTGTTTTACTATAGCAAATCTTCCCCTTTCATCATCAATAGGATTTCTGAACCTAACTACGTACGTACACATGGCACTCCTGTAGTACTGTCACCGAATGATTTAGACAAGTAAACGTGCTGGTCGCTATTAGCATTAAGGACTAAGCGTTGGTCCTTAAATTGCACTCTACGGTTACGAAGACTACAGTTATTTACTTGATATTGTAGCAGAAAGATCACTTGCAGATGAAAACTTGCTAACTCATGTACGAAGTATCTTTCAGGAACAGCAAGCGAGATCTATAACGATATGTATAATGATAATCCATGCATATTTCAAAGTAGGAAAAATAATTTTACTAACTCACTCTGACTTCACAACTCAAATGACTTTGTTATCTGTCAGATTTACTCGGCATTGAAAAAGACAAGACATTTAGTTGCGAGAGGGACAATATTAATTTTAAGTATAAAAATGTGCAAAAGCTACGGCGATCTACATTTAAAGTCGAAGAAAATTAAATCAGCCTAGTGTGTTCTACTAGAAAATAAAATAAACTCCCATATTCCAGAGGAGATGTATATAACCGATCGAGCTGAGCGTAGGCGTAGGTTTTGAAACGGACGTTTGATGATTAATTGATGCCAACATGGGACGTGAGCTTCGCTCTGATTAAACAAAGTCAGCTGGGATGATTTGTTTAAGTACGTTGTTAAACAAATTTGAGGTGGCTTTGTACATGTAGCAATCAAAATCAGCTGAGGGCACTTATGCACCAAGTTGACCGCTTCCAACCTCATCGCGAACCGTATCTGCACGAACCAGCCGTCTCCAAGCTAAGCCTTGCCGGCCAGGCGGCCGGCCGGTTGATGTTAGCTCGGCGAGTGCTTGTTTATTGCAACTGGACGTGAGATTTGTTGCTAGTACGTGTTCCGTAATAATTTTTTGCTCCTGCACTGTTGCGTAAGAAATGTTGGATGTCAAGTTGGCACCACAATGGATTGCATTTGATCATCCTCTGTAAAAACAGAGTACGTCCAGTATGTGTGTATGTGCATGTACTCCTGCTTTCCTGCTCCAAGAGAAGTGTCCTTACTGGACACTCTCTCTCCTTCCGTCGATCGATTGAATAATTGCGTGGAGTATATATATCCAATAATCCAACATCAAACGTGATCGTTTGGTTTCTCCATTGAGTATACCCGCAAGATTTGGCCCAATTCATTTTTGTTCTAGCATACATACGTTGTTCATAGATTAGGAAAAGGGGAAAGTGAAATTATTCCTTGAGGGGATATCCTCTCGTTTCGTGCATGTCACCCAAATAGTCATAAAAAATTATGAAAAAAATTAGTAACATAGATTAATATGAAATATATCACCCCACAAACATGCAAGTTTAAATTCAACTTCTACAAGTTGTAACAAAAATAACAAATATAGTTCTGAATGTGCGATAATTATTTTCAGTTTAATTTGTTATTTTCATTGCAACTTATAGAAGTTGAATTTGGTCTTGCATATTTGTCAAGTGATATATTTCATATTAATCTATATTGTCATTTTTTTCAATTTTTTTAATAACTATTTAGATGACATGCAAACAACGAGGGGATGTCCCCTCGAGGGATGAAAATCCACATCCTAGAAAAACCGATGTTGCACCGAAACAGCCCCGCACAACTAGGCAATCTCGCATCCACCCACCCGATCCCTCCACCCGCTGTGCTGTTCCGAGACGGACTGGTTCTGGCCGGTAGACACTACTAGAAAAAGGATTTTTCCAGGCGGCCCAATACCATTTTCGCAGGCGGGGAGGAGGACCGCTGCTAACACGTCGACTGTGAAAATAGACCTGCGAAAATCATCACAGAAAAATAAAAAAAACACGGGCGCTGCTGCCGGCCTCACCACGGGCGCCGCCACCAGCCAGGGCTCTCCTCCGTCCACTGCCCCCACATAGGAGAGGGAGGAGCCAAGCTGCCGCGTCGGCGCCGTCGTCGTCGTCACTCGTCTTGGCCGGTGGCGGAGGCGGCGAGGAGGGAAGCCGACGGCGGAGGAGGCAAGCCGTCGTTGTCGCTCGTCGTGGCCGGCAGCGGAGGGGGCGAGGAGGGGAAGCGGCCGGCGGAGGCGGCAAGGAGGGGAGCCGGCGGTGTGAAGGTCGTCGTCGTGGCCGAGGGGAGCTGTCGGCGCACGGAGCCGGCGTCGCGGTCGTCGTCGTCGCTGAGGAGGGAGCCGGCCGGCGGCGGAGGTGGGGAGCTGGCGGCGCGCGGACGTGGGAGAGAAGGGAGCCAGCCGGCGGCACACGGACATGGGGAGAGGAGGGGAGCCGGCGGCGTGAAGGTCGTTGTCGCGGCCGAGGGGAGCCGTCGGCGCGCGGAGGTGGCGTCGCGGTCGTCGTCATCGCCGGCGGCGGAGGTGGGGGTGGAGAGGAGATTTTTTCTAAGTGTGTGTGTGTGAGAGAGAGAGAGAGGGGGGAGGGAAATGAGTGGTGGAGAGGAGAGGTGAGGTGAGGAAAGGATAAGGATGGGGGAGGAGAGGATAAGAAGGTAGGTACGATTTTTGCAAGCGGACCACATAAGGTGCGCTTGTGAAAATTGATTTTCACAGGCGTCGCTTAAGTGGTCCGTCTGCGAAAATATATTTTCGATGTCCGCCTGCGAACAGCGAACTTTACCCCGATTTATATTTTTGTAGGCGTTCGTTTGGCTTCAAGGGTCATGTCCGACTGTGAAAATAAGACCCCTACGTTGGGAAAAATTCTTTTTCTAGTAGTGAGATGGGCGTCGGTACAACGGTATACGCTTGCTATTGGAGGTTGCTTTGGTGGGATGAGACGGGATAGCAACGCCGGGGAGAAGGGAGGTTGTGGGTGAAAGCATAGCCATGAGTCTTCTAGGCCGACAATGATGACACCTTTAGGCATCGAGATCCCTCCTTAGGACATTGTCGAGACTTAAGACTACTTTCTGATGGGTCTCTTCTAGTGAAAATCAAGTCTAGGATTTTGTTTTTTTTGGACGTGTGGCACTTCCACGCGTTGAATAAGAGGTTCTAGTTTCCCACCTCCAATTAGTTTGCGCTTCGTCAATGCTCTTCGAAGTCACTGTTGGGTTAGCGTGAGGAACGAGTGGTCTCACCTTCTTCCTCAATAACTTCTTCTATGTGAGGATAATCAGCAGTTCGCGCATGGTTAATTATCTTCTATGTTGCAAGACAATGTATTTGTACTCTTTGAGGGTTCATTGCAACCGGCTTGGTGCTATCTCTTTTCTCATGTTTGTATAGGAGTCTCGATATGGGGTAGTGTGTGTGTTTTTTTTCGGTTAGAGCTATCTAGGGTTGTAATTTTATATTTTTTTCTACTATATCGATATAAAATCTTGTATTATCTTATACTCGGTTCGTTTATAAATAGATTAGGAAATCCTACCTGAATTTTTCTCCATATGCCTCCATGGCAGTTCACGCCATACATCTCACTTTATCGATCGCTACTCGCTAAACCCTCACATGAACATACGTACGTGTGCAACGACTAATCCAGTGGGCCGCACGCACACAGATTGATTTTCCGTTCCTTGTCGCCGGCCATGCGCTGCTGCGCATCGTTGTCAATATATCGGCGTCTTCATCACAGAAAGATGGAAATCTGGTCAGGAGAAAAACACCATGGGTGCCTGGAGCTGACCGGGGAGGAGTCTATCTACCTTGCCTAACGACCAGTTGTAAAAGTGGCATGTCGCTCTCTCTCCCTCGCTGCTGCCTCGCCGCTCCAAATTGCTAGCTATAGCTGGTTCCTTGTAGAAGCCATGGCTATGGTTTTTAATCAGCTGGTTGATGTGGATGGCCAGGATTTTAATAGTCCCTTGGCTGAGCTGGGTTGCAAAGGTTTGTTTCTTTATCCTCCTTTCATCACCCACGTTATGGCCTAATGATTTTTATTTCTATTGTAGTAGTTTAATGCAACTTGGGAGAACATCATGTATACGATTTAGGACAATGTGAGTTAGTTAGATTTTCATGGTTCTAGTTGCGCATTATATAGCCTAAGGTGAAAACACCTTTAAGATTATCTTGGTTATATAAGAACAAACGCAGCATATGGTTCTAGTTGCGCATTATATAGCCTAAGGTGAAAACACCTTTAAGATTATCTTGGTTATATAAGAACAAACGCAGCATCTTATAAATATGGGAAGTGTGTGGTGGTAGATTTAATTGGGCTATACCCTTTTTCAAAGCTCCGACATTGGAAAGCAAAAGGAATCGACAATTTCTTCCCGTTAATGAATACTATATCCATACTATAATATAGCAATATAGAACGTATGAAATATCGTTTATTCTATTATAAAATGTTCTGTTCGGACCTATATTATTGTATTATGGGCCGGAGAGAGCAGTCTGTTTTGGGTGGTTATGTTGTATGTTATTACTTATGTGAAAGGGAATGGTATTTGCCCATGGTGATTGCCGCTAAGTTCTAAATATTCGTACGGTTTATCTACAGTAAGTACCATTAATCCTATTTTTGTTGATACTAATACAAGATTTTCTTCTGCAAACAGAGGCAAATCAAAATGGATTTTTTATCCAATCATCGTTTGGTTCTGATCTTTGAGTTGTGAATTGTAACACCAGCAGTGTCCACCACACAAGCAAAAAAAAAACGTAACGAGCTGCAGTCACATGCGTTCCTTGGAGTTGGAGTCCGGCAAAATTTGCTGCATTTTCCAAATCCACTTGTCTCAACGAATCGCCTTTCCGGGACGACAGGGAGAAGAGGACCACGCTACTTTTTTCAAACGCGTTCCGTTTCTTTTTTGTTTTTGTTTAGGAACAGCATGCTCGAGAGGGAGTAAACTAAACTAAAAATAAATAAATAAAGAGGGCAATCAAGTTGTAGAATCAAGTTGCATCTTACATAATTCGGTAAAATCTTTGCGGAGATCTATTCAAACGCAAGCCCCGTGCTCCTCCTGTAACACCGACGATCTCCGTAGTCCCATGTGTGGCATTGATCTCCAGCTTCCTTGCCTTGCAACTGATTGATTAGGGCAGAGTCCAAACCCATAGCACTAGACATGGTTTCCATAAACTCTACATCATCAAGAAACTAATACTAGACACTACTCTTCCAATGCAAACACCACTATTCTATATTTCAATTTAATGCTACTTATATCACATGATATCTTGGATGTTGTGTAGAAACCATGTCTCATGCAAGACATAGTTTCCTTCTCTTTCCTCATTTATTCACTTGCCACTATAGGATCGAATCACAATAACTAAGCCAACCAGAGGGGGGGGTGAATGGTTGGTATACCCAAAAACCGAAAACTTTTAGCGGAGATAAAAGTTATCCTCGAAATCGACGGAAGTCGGTCTGACCGAGATTGATCTGCCGGTCTGACCGAGTGGATGCCGTCGGTCTGACCAGTGTTGAATCTCCGGTCTGACCGCCGAAGTCGCCTGCCACCCCTGTCGCCGCCGCCGGTCTGACCGCCGTGCTCCCGCCGGTCTGACCGCCGTGCTCCCGCCGGTCTGACCGCCGGTATATCGCCGGTTAGACCGCCGAAACCCGGTGAAACACAAACCGAAGAACTCTTAAAGTAGATGACGACTTTATTGATTCTCTCTGTGTTTACAAAGTGCACCAACAGCACTCCTTACAAAAATTTCGACTAAACTTGAAACCCTAACTCAAAACTCAACTCAATTGCTCTAAAAAGCGATACCGGGAAGCCTCACGCTCCTCCTCTATTTATACATGAGGTAGGCAGCCTAAAACCACGAACCAAACTCATACTAGAAGTCCTAAACACCTTAGAAAACTCTCTAGTACAAGACACAAACTTTACATAACCAATCATACCAAATTTGGACTCCTTCCAAATTCGACTCTGCATCCCATACGCACACAATAACTCCATCGTATGCCATATGAAATCTCCATCAACCACGTGCATCAACTCTAACCTAAGTATCCCGCATGATCTCTGACCACCACGGACGTCGTCTTATCCCCAAGCCGACTCCCGGTCCATCACCGCAAATACTCTCCCGAGACATCGAGTCACCTACACATGAAATAAACAAAGAAACCATATTCCGAGACCAAGCTATCTCCAACTTGACTTATTAGCAGCAAACAACAGTATTACATACGTATAGTATCCATCTAGAAGCTATAATCATGAAATAATCACGGATATCCAAACAAACAACCCGAAACCGAAACCGACACAGAGTCGGCCGGTCAGACTGCGGGCTAGGCCGGTCTGACCGCGCGATACACGCCGGTCTGACCGGCTACCAGAGCCCGATCTGACCGGTCACATGAAATAACAGAACCTGCGATTCACCTGTAAATCCAATCATCTCCAAAACCACTTCGTGAATAAATTCTAAATATCAAAACCAATAATCTCAAATGCCAATTGTTCATCACAAAATAATAATCCAAAACACCTTTGATTTTACAGCCACATCATTTTTTTTTGTCCTAGGTGATAATTTATTTAAAGCTATAGACATCATACTAGTTATTGGGTTGGGAATGCCCTTATTGCTCGTTCCTTTATGTTCCTGAATTTCTTGCCCTGAAATCTGAATCGCTGCGCCTTCGCCTCACGTGTTTCTCATGGTTCGCACCTGCGAATTGCGATTGGCCCCATTTGGAATATGAAAATTTTGCTTCGGTTATTGTGAGAAATGACCTGAAATTTCCTTAAAAATCCCGAGTCCCAAAAATGCCTAAAAATTTGTAAATTTTCTGTTACCTAAAATCACACGCTGCTAAAATTAAATTTACAATGCTATGCAATGTGTAATTTTGCTTTATTTTAGTTGCAGTTGCTGTTATATATATGGTTTTAGTTTATTTTTGTCTAAGTTTTTTCACATAGAATACCGTTTAGCCTCTTTACTTTGTTTAAATAAGTAAATGAAAAGTGATAAAAACCATTGGAATATCATCCAATAGGTAAGAAAAGTGCTAGAAATTTTTGCACCTTAAATCTAAGCCCTATTTAGATGGAGTTTAGCTATAACTTCTTCCAAAATCTCTACAGCTGTAGGTTACAAGCAAAAAAATTTAGTTTTTCTATATAGATTTTGCTAAAGAACCGTAGATAAATACTTCCTCCGTTTCACAATGTAAGTCATTCTAGCATTTCTCACATTTATATTGATGTTAATGAATCTAGATAGATATGTCATCAATATGAATGTAAAAAATGTTAGAATGACTTACATTGTGAAACGGAGAGAGTAGTAGGGAAAGAAACTACCATCAAATATGCTCCAGATTCGTGCTATGAGAAAAAGTGAAAAAAAATCATGTTTTTTTTTTCCACATGTGCATGCGGCTAGGATAGAACTGGCGAACTTACGGTCAAATGCTAGCATAGTTAGCTGTTTCCACCGGTGAGTTTTTCTTTACAGTTAGATACCAGCTAGTACATATAAATCTATTATATTATTAAAGGAATAGAAAAAAGAGTCTCCACGTTCGCTCTGATGGCCTAGAAATTCTCACATTAATCGGAGAAAAAGAAAAAGTAGAGTCCATATAGAAATACAATTTAGAAATAGTTGAAATTCGGAATTAAAATATAAGGAATATTAGAAGAGGAGACTAGAGTCCATACAGAAATACAATTTAGAAATAGTTGAAATTCGGAATTAAAATATAAGGAATATTAGAAGAGAAGACCAGAGTCCATACAGAAATATAATTTAGAAATAGTTGAAATTCAGAATTAAAAAATAAGGAATATTAGAAGAGGATACTAGAGTCCATATAGAAATACAATTAGGAAATAATTAAAATTCGGAATTAAAAATAAGGAATATTAGAAGTATAGAAATACAATTAGGAAATAATTGAAATTCGGAATTAAAAATAAGGAATATTAGAAGTAGAGTATAGAGTCCATACAGAAATACATTTAGGAAATAATAGAAATTCGGAATTAAAAATAAGGAATATTAGAAGTAGAGTATAGAGTCCATATAGAAATACAATTAAGAAAAAAAAATAGAAATTCGGAATTAAAAAATAAGGAATATTAGAAGTAGAGTATAGAGTCCATATAGGAATTTAAAACTAACTAAAATTCGGAATAAACATAATAAAATTAAAAGTAGAGTTTTGAGTCCGTATAAAAATACAATTTACTAATAAGTAAAATTAGAAATTAAGAAAAACATGGGAAGAAGAGTTTAAAAGTCAATATAGGAATACAATTTAGAAATAACTGAAATTAATAATTAAAAATTAAAGAATATTGAAAGATGAGTTTAGAGTCCACATAGAAATACAATTAAAAATAATAAAAATTCAGAAATAAAAATAAATAATATTGGAAAAAGAGCTTAGAGTCTATATAGAAATACAATTTACAGAAAATGCGGAATTAAGAAAAGAAATATTAAAAGACGAGTAGTCCATATAGGAATATATATAATTTATAAATAACTAAAATTTGATATTAAAAATAATTAATAACTAACACGTATATAAAATACAATATGAATATTATATATTTGTAGTTTCATAAAGTTATTGCAAAATTTAAAATTATAATGCCATTTTTAATATATTTGAATAATATAATGAGAAAACATATATGCTATTATATGAGAGAAAATATAATGATGCTAGCCAAATAATCTGCGCGGACCACCATGCTAGTTGCTAACTATAACAATGGTGGAGTTAAAAAGGTTTTTGAGCCTACATAAATTCCAATATAAATCCCCCTGAACTGAGTATTGTTCGGTTGGGTCTCGCACTGGATGTTTCCGGCCCAGTGTAAACTTTCCGGCCCGGCCCACCAGCTGTTACAAGGGGGAAGAATCGATCATTCGATCTCCGCGTCCCCTTGGCCTGGCCTCCTCACCCCCCCCCCCCCCCCCCCCCCCCCCCGCGTCTCCACCCTCCCCGCCGCCTGCGCCGCGCCGCGCCGCGCCGCCGCGGCGATCCCCACCACGGCGAGCCGCGTAGCCGGCGTGTCCTGCTGTTTCCGCCGCGTGCTCTCTCGCCGGTGACCCCTCGGCGCCCAAGTCGACCTCCTCCCCCCCGCCCCCGCGCCCCCTCTGCCTCCCCCCGCTCCCGTCTCCTCCCGAGCTCGCCTCGCCCTCCCGCCCGCCCGCCGCCTGCGCCGATCTCCATCCGTCCCGCGAGCGTCTGCCCCGTCGCCCTGCTGCTTCCGCCTCCGGTGAGCACCCGTGGCTATGAACAGCCTCTTCCTTTCTCGTCTCACCCCCTCTTGGTTCTAGCCACACCTTCTCGCTTTTGCCTTAACCGTATCTTCTCTTCTAGATCTGTGGAAGCTAGGTTTCTCTCTGTCTTAACCTTAGTAACAATAGCAGTTTTTTTTCCCCAAAAGAAATTTGGGGTTGAACTTAATCAGCAGCATATGCCCCACGACCCACGTTAGGTCCGCCAATGGTGGGAGATATTGTGTGTTGTGATGTATCTCCTCTTTGATTGACCCGTTTGTGGACGCTGCCATTAGTTTGGTTGGATTCATCCTTGTGTAGAACATAAGCGAATGCAACAAAAGCGATCGGCTTAAACCAACTACTAACTATAGTATTAGTATTAATCCCCGCAAAAAAAACTATAGTATTATTAATGATCAAACTAGATAGACTAATATCCATGTGCTGTGTTTTTGTTATGCTGCCATGTGCTTGATCAGCTGATACTCCTACTTTCTACAGAGGAAGAACATGCGTGATCCATTCAGTGCCCCAGCCGATTTCAATAACGAGAATCACCGTGCTGGAAATGAGCTTACCAGGACTAACATGCCGTTGTCTGTTGGGGACTATAGTTTGCAAAATGGTGACGCTACAACCTTTGCTGTAACCACCGACACTCTAGTGAGGTCCTTCATTCTTGTGAGAAATACAACTATTGTGGGCATACTCGTAGACTGTACTCACTTCTTTGTTTATTGAGAAATGGGTCTATACCTTGTGCTCACAGGCATCAACTCCAGGGTGCATCCCTCCAGAATGACTTGACTGCAGAAGATTCTATTACTCGTTTGATGGATCCAGAAACTAAGGTAACTCTGCAGGAATCGCACTGGCAACTGGTTCTTTCAGTTTGTACTCCGCTTTCTTCCTTCCAAGACCTTTTGCTGTTTTGTTGCAGGGGTTATACTTTAGATCACGGTCACAGGAGGAAGAGATCTTATTGCTTCGCAAGCAAATTGCAGATGCTTCTGTAAAAGTATGAGCTAGCCAGTGTGACTTTTTAAAATTATTTTACACACAAATACTTTTAACGTTTTCTCCTACCATTTCTGCTTAATTCCAATACCAGTTACTTCTTATCTTGGTAGGAGCTACAGTTGCTGAGCGAAAAACATATTCTGGAGAGGAAGCTTTTTGACTTGAGAATGGTCTGAATGAATGATACAATTTCATTTTACTGCATGGCCAAATTGTAGGCATTATATTGACATATTAACCCAAATCTTACTGTGGTAGGCTGTTGATGAGAAGCAGGAAGATGCTATATCTGGTGCTTTGAAGCAACTAAGCCAGAAAAAAGGCCATGTCGAGGAAAATATGAGACTAGCAAATGATCTGAAAGTATGGTGCTACTGTACATTAGAATAATGTTGGCACAAGATTAAAAAAAATCTTTGTTTGATTGTCAAAACTGAAAAAAAAGAGACTATTTCTTTAGGTTGATTATTTATATATTATGTTTTTATTTAATAGAATATGTTTCATGCGCAATGATAAATTGGCTTAGACGAATACCAGTGATGCCAAATTTATGTCTAAATTGTAATATGCTACGACAAAATATTTGCTACTGAAATTCCAAATTGACAGACAATGTTGCTTCCACATTTGCTTTGAGGGGCTAGAAATTCTTAGATTGGTCAAATGAATAAGAAGGTTGATGTCAAGTTGTTTTATGGTCCCAAATTATAACTGTGAAATCTCCCTAGGAGCCTAGAAATTCTTGCATTAAGCACAAAAAGACGGAAGATCTATGCTGCTTCTTTTGGTGGACGTTGACCCTTGATTGTAAAGGCTCAAATTAATCACAAATAGGTTGAAGTAGATTTACAAATATATTACAGTTGGTTGCTTGTGCACTATCATATTAGGAACATAAAAAAATGCCTCACTTTCTTTAGAATTTCAACTCCTATAGTCACATTGCTTCATTCATGGGATTTTTCAGTTGTACGCTACTCCAAAGCTTGTAATTTTAAGAAGAAATGGCAACTGCTGTGAGTATAGCGATCATCATTAGTTCTGAGCCCACATGTCCTGTTAGTATGAGAATGTTTAACAGTTTACTGAACAAAGTTCAGGGTGGTATGCTTATAGTTAATACAGCTGTTGTCCTTGTTTTCTGTTTTGCATTTGGCTGTTCAACCTCTGTTTGTTACTGCCAACCACTTTATAAGTTCATTACATGCCATTGTCTTTTTAACAATTTAGATACTAACTTTTGATTATTCTTCTAGGGTGAGGAAGAAGAGCTATACTTCTTCACTTCTTCATTGCTTAGTATGTTAGCAGAATACAATGTTCGCCCACCTCAAATAAATGCTTCAGCCATTACAGCTGGTACAAAGGTAACTCTTTCTTGATCATTATCAGTTGAATTGTCCATAACTGGGAATATTTGTCATAGTATTATCTCAACTTACACCCTTTGGATGCTCTTATGGTAATAGTGGTGAGTTTTTCCATAGACTGTTGTGTATGAGCTCACAATTTGTTTAGCTATGTTTTGCTAACCGCCTAACAGAAAGTATAATCAATAATGAAGACTGAAAGTGAGGGGAAATAAGACTTACTGATTTAACTTCTGCTTAACAGCCACCTCTGCACAATGTTACTATGTCACTCCTTATCAATAAGCTACAGATTAGTCTAATATATGTTGCCTTCTATGTTGTTTACAATAAGATTATTACATGGTTTCCACTTAGCATATTTGTTGCTTGGGCAACCAACTGTTTATGCAGTTAAGTTAGGCTTAAAAAGCTGCAAAATAAACTAACATGTTACTTATTTTTGCTACTATAGCTATCATGTCAATTATTTTGGCATTCTTTTCTTGAAATCTCTGGTGGTGGAGTTGGTTCATTTACTTACCTAGATTAATATTTAAAACTGGACATATTTAGTAAATTCTTTTTGATATTTTTGCCCTGTCTGATATGAGGAAGTAATACATTTCTATTGGCCATAATTTTCAGCGCTTGTACCACCAAATGCAATGGAAGATCAAATATTTAAATGTAAGTGACCATAGTTATGTGAATTCTAGATATTGAAAGTATTGAATGCTGCACTCTCTGTTTGCTTTTATGGGTGGTCATCAGGGCATCTGCCAGGATTCTGTGACTTAAAAATGATCACATGATGACAGTGTGTTTGGATGAAAGTAATCATAGAGGCTCATATTTTGGGTGACTGCAGCCCAGTGAATGTTGTTTCTAGAAGTAAATATCGACCGCAAAAAATAGAGATATGAAACTTTCATGCTGTTATTCAATATCTCTGAAATTCCTGTGTCCAATCAGGATAAGCATGTTGTTGCCTTGTTGGCTGTGCATGAGTGTGTGTTTGTGGTGGCAAATTCATGTAAAATATGTTCACACTTGCTTTTACTTTTTAATGGAAAAATAATATCTTGCATGCAAGTAATTCAATACAATGTGATATGGGGTGCTGCTGGACTTTATTATTTATGTGCTGGAGACATTGGTGCAAGTGGATTTTGTATATCTGTTGGCATGGCTGCCCATTGACATTGTACGCACCCTGTTTTAAACAGCTGTAGTAGGCAGCTAGGCCACATACAAGGAACAGTCCCTTGTTCTTGTAAAATTGGCTGGTTTGGTCATATAATCAGTTTTAGATGGGGCGATTGAACAATGATAATTGTTCGTTGTTCTTTAAAATGAGTGATAAATATGCATGCCCCAAGAGTGATAGATTCATACACAATTTCACATGTTTTAGAGTTAAGTCAAAGCAATGCCATTTCAACTTGGTGCAGAAGGGCACAAGCTCACAGCACAATTATGACAGTTTCAAATATTTGCTTATGGAAGGTCAAATGTCAATTGAATAGCTTGAATATCATATAGTCGATCATGCCCTCTGCATGTTTGCATGTTACACCAGCCATTTTACCTGTTATATTGTAAGATACTGTCGCTAATGAATTGATATTTCAAAAGATCTGTTTTAGACACAGTTTATTTTACTGATTCAGGACAGTTTAGGTGAGATAACTCAACCTGGACACATATATAATAATCCCAATCATCAACAAGCAACACCCTTGAGGCATGAACCTTCCTCATCTTACAATACGGTATAGAATACATGGCCCTCTATCTAGCTTGTGTAATAATGTAGCACCATGCATGACCTGATCATATCTGCAGGATGCAACTAGGAACAATTTTCATCAGTATGCTCAAGATCCAAATGACCGAAATACTGGACAGATGTACCATGGATCCAATTATCATCAGTATGCCAAAGTTTTGTTTCAGAGATTCTTTTACGAATTACAGTTATTGGCTGTCCAATTAATCTGTCATCTGATTGAAAAGATCCTTCATCAGTTTAACTGGCCTTCCTTTCAGGGAAATAGTAGCTGCTGCCCCCTCTAATTATTTTGAAGAAAATAATGGTCCTAGAGAAGTAAGATTAGACGACTCACAGTTCTATAGGCAGGATAATCAAGAGTATTCAGCTGATGGTAAATAAAGAGCAAATCAAGCAACTAGAAAATATTCCACATCATATCTATTGAATTTTTTGTATTTATTATCTAGATGATCCTTTGCCTGGTATTGAGGGGTTTCAAATTGTTGGGGAGCCTAGACCAGGATTTACATTAACAGCATGTGGTTTCCCTACCAATGGTACCACCCTTTGTAATTTCCAGGTGTGTTGTGTTCTGAGTTCTGATTCCAGATTGCAAATACTTATCTTCTCTATTAATTGTTAACTTCTGCAAATAAAACCTCTCATTACGAAACGTCATTGTTTTAGTGGGTTAGATATCTTGAAAATGGCACCAGGCAGTCTATTGAAGGTAAATAAGAGATTATTGCTCATTCTATTTGTTGCTGCTTAGAAATAATTTGATTGTATTGATTAGCTCTATATTTTGCAATTCAGGTGCTACGATGTATGACTACGTTGTTACTGCTGATGATGTTGACACTCTTCTGGCTGTAGACTGCACGCCTATGGATGATAATACCCGTCAGGTTACACTTATCTGCTGTAAACTGCAGTACAATGTGGTTATTTCATGTGGTCAATCATATAATAGTGGCTAAGTCTAAAGAGTTTGGCAGCATGCATTTTGAAACTTATCTCTTTGCTAACTGGAGGGAGTGTAAACTTTTAGACGTAAAGCTGGGATCCCAGGGAAGGAAATCCATCAACTGACCTTGGAGCCATCTCTCGTTCAGAGGGGGTTAAAACTTTTTTCTGTGCCTAGCTGTTCAAATTTTGGTCCTGTGTCCTGTACATGGTATTGCATATTAACCCCATAAATTGCTTTAGTCTGAATGTGTTCTTTTACGGAGTGTGCCATCCTCAATTTTATGAGGCTTTCGGTGGCTTCTCATTATTGGTATTCTCTAGAGGCTTACATCCATTTTGCCTCTTCAACTACTTGTTAACTATATGGTTTGCATTATTATTTTGGGTATTGGAATCTTCTTGGCATTCTGATAGGCTGATCTTGTTCTGTTGTATCTTTTTCATCCTTTACTGCATCAATTGGGTAGTTTACAGAGTACAACCCATTTTTGGAAGCTATTTCTTTATTTCATCAGCCAGAATAAAATACTGAGTCATAAATAACTGTCCCTTTGTGTATTTGTTGGTATTCGTTTTTAGATATATCTGATATGCAATAAGTGTACATAAAGGTTGGCACATCGGCTTTCCTTTTTGAGCAAAGACGTGCTTGTGCACTGATAATACAAGCGTGCTTGAAATCTGTTGTTAATTCATGGGCTTGAACTTCTAAGCAGAATATCCACACCACTGACACATGGTTATTTTACTATGTCAGTAATTACACCTAGGAACTATGCATGTCAATTTGATGAGTTGCTCTTCTTCATTGTAGGGTGAATTGGTTACAGAGTATGCTAACAACGGGAGCAAGATAACTTGCGGTGAGTTTATGATGCATGCGTTGCTGGCTTTTTGGACCATTGATTGAATGGATTATTATATTGCCAGTCCCTGCTTCAATTTTGTTTATCAACATATGGGAATTGTTATACTTTCAGTGGCGCATTTTTTAAAATTTATTAAATAATGGTTATATTTTAATACAAAGTAGACAAAGGCATCCTGTTGGTAAAAGGGCAAGTTTTCACCTTCACAAGTTGAATCTTTATGATTTTGTAGGTTTCACTGATTAACCTTTGACATTATTTAATGAAAATTGGAAATTTGACCATAGTGGAAATATAATTTTTTGGGGCATATTTACCTTCTTTGCGTTAACTTTCTTGATGTAAGGCTTGTCATATTGTTGCAAAAGCAACATTTTAATATAGAAAACATCTGAATTTCTTTTTACATTGCTCATTTTACTTTCAGGACTTTATTTGTAAAAACATAAATGGTTGTATCATTGTTTCAAGCACAGTTTGTGGAAAAAAAAAACATGTTTGCTTACAGCAGTAACCATACTTATGGACACTGGACTGGAGATTGCTGGCTCAGCCCTCAGTTCATCCGTCGAACGGCCGATTTATATACTAAAATTTTAGCATGTGGATATTACTTTTTTTTCTCTGAAATTGTATTCTGCTTATTGAAACCAGACTGTAGATTGCTGGCCCAGCACTCAGTCCACTGGTCAAACGTCTGGTCTTAAAATTTTAGTATGTGGATATTATTCTCTGAAATCGTATTGTGTGGTACTGTGGTGGAAGAAGTACCCAATTCATAGAGCTTAAAATGTAAAATTACGACACATGAAATTTATGAAAACCTATCTGTTATGCCTTGCTCTTATTTTTAACTCAAAGAATTACTTGCTCTTATTTTTTACTCAAGGCAATCTTACTCTTATACTCAAGGCATTACTTGCTCTTAGGTAAACATATTAGTTGTACCAGGATAATAGATCCAGGGGCCTTGCAGCTTTGTAGTGGAGTAGCTATGAGGTGAAGGACGAAGAACAACAGATAACCTAGATAAGTCTCATTCTTGGATCCAAGCTCCAAAAGGATAATATGTGCATGCCTTCACTTCCGACTCACTGTAGACTTTGCTGACAAATGCTCCAATCCGCTGTGATGTACCACGCCTCCAAGACTCTTCCAGCATAATGAAACCATGGATCAAGCACAGAACAATGTTGCTTTGCCTGATATGGAACTCATATTCATTGGAAGAAGAAACGGGATAGATAGAAAGATTGTGTGAGATTGATAGGGGAAGATGTAGGATTTAATGAGAGTCTGGAGCGATGGCTCCACGCACGATCACTCAGACCTGCTGATCAGTTCAGCCCAAGTCTTGGCCACACCATGTAAATAGAAATTTCTCAACTGATCGGTCATAGACTGTCAGATGCACCGGCGTCCTTATAAAACCACTGATTCGCCTTTTTTTTTAGGTCAAAGTTCATAAATGGTCTTCAAAGCAAAGCCATCACACTCAACTGCTGATCCAATCCAGTTCTAATGACTGGCTGAAAGAACTAGGATATGATAACTCTATTTGCTGACCCATCACTAGAACCATTGGATACAGATATCATGAATAATTTACCTGAAAATGAATAAGCTTTCCATAACTAACAAGAGTTTTTGTTTCTTTGGTCCCTAAGTAGGCATAATCTATACAATCAGTTCTTAAGCCACCATAAGTAACTACATGGTACTATTGCCACATTTTATAGGTTTCCTAAAACTATTCATGTTTCTGCAGATACGGAGATGCAGAACACTATTGATATGTATATATCGAATGGGAGAGCTCACTTTAATCTTCTTGTGCTGGTATGTGTTTTAGTGTTTAAAATATCTACTTACCATCAATCTTTATCTTTACTATTACCTCTATCCCAAAATATAGCAACTTTTAGCTATGCATCTAGAGAAACACTTGTATATATAGCCAAAAGTTGTTATATCTTGGGGTGGGGGTATTAGGGCATATTTGGATTGATGCCCTACCAAATTTTTGGTAGTGCCAAATCTTGGGCAAGTTTTGGTACTACCAAAATTTTGGTAGGGTAGAGTTGAAATGTTTATTTGGATTGAAGCCAAAATTTGCCCATAAGAGACAAGTTCATGGGCAAAGCCAAATTTGTGGCATAGGTAGTGTTTTAATAGAGGTGTTTGGTTTGCTACCCTACCAAAATTTTGGTAGGGTAGCAATCCAAACTGGCCCTTAGTAAGGTATACTGCCCCATGATCAGAAAACATGTTTCGATTGTTTCTTCTTCAAGATGTCGTGTATCGTATTTTGAAAGCTCCAAACTGTTGTTACCATGGTAGTGTTGTGCAGAAAACATGTTTCGATTGTTTCTTCTTCAAGATGCTGTATTGTTACCATTTCCACTATGTTGTGCAGAGTTTTACTTATGCCAGAATACCCCAGAATGGAGGCTGATTTGCACCGTTTTGTTTGCGACGCAGGGATATTCTTCTGATGAGTGGGAACTAGCCATCTTGACGCTTAAACGAACTGGGTACCATATTAAGGTCAAGGATGAAGTTCTAACCGAAGAGAAATATTCATCAAATCTACAGGTATGTTCTCTTATGTATTCATTGATATTTTTTGTGTTAATTTATAAATGCTCAAGCATGTTGGCTATTTTGATTCACGTGATATGTTTTATTTGATTTTGCTATGCTTCATGTTTTGGCAGACAAAAATTCCGAATGGACGTACTACTCAATTTGTTTTAGTTAGTTCTGGAGGTGTAAATATACCATTTAACACACAGGGAATATCAGAACCAAATAATGAGGATAGCGATGTTAGGTGCCAACTGCCTCCTTAACTCCTGTATTACCTGCCTCCTTAGTGCATTTTTTTGGTTGATGATGGGAATAAAATTCACACTTCTGATACAATCCTACTTCTGTAGGTTACGTGATCTAATCGTATTGGTCTTGAGAACTTTCCAGAGTAAGGTATCTCCTATATAGTGCATCTTTTCAGATATGTGGCTGTATGTTAAACCCTTATTTAGTCTCATGACAGGTTGAATCTAATGCAGGCATTAGATGCTAAAAGGAAAGGAAAGGTTTAGACTTGGATTCTGTGTAGAAGAATTTTGCTCATTGTTTTGTGCAGTCTTCACTTTTTGGTTTTTGAGATGAAAGGACACATTTTAAGACTTAAATGGTGGTGTGTAGGCCAAAAAAAAAAAGATCAAATCAGTGTTAAAAATGTGTAGTATGTGTTGTTCTGCTTTTCGCATTTCTTTTCTCTCCCCATGTTTTCCCCCTCTGCTAGGTTATTTAGTTTTAGAGATACTATTGTATTTAGTGAAGTCTGAGAAAAATCCAATGCTGTAAGTAAAGTTCAGAGGTATTCTCTGCAGCCATCTAATTTTGATTTATTAGTGCGACTGCAATTTTTTTAATCTCGTCACTGATGTTGTATTTAATTTTGTTCAATGGAGGAGGTCCTAGACCATGTGTAATTTTGTATTACTTTGGATTCCCAATGAATCCCGCTGCTGTTTTTTTTTTTAGCCCTGGTAATTGCCTCCGGTGCCTCAAGTTGGTGAGATTGTGGCTTGCCTTTTACTTTGGTGCATTCCTGTTTGTTCTTTGAATCTATGTTTTTCAAGCAATATCATCGAGCTTGTGTGCTAATCCGTTCTCTGACCAGTAGTATCTGTGTTCATTTGGGACCATTCTATATGGCAATGCAATTTCTTGCTCTGTCTGCTAGAAGAATCACGGATTGCAATGGGAACAATGGAATGAATGTCTGATTCAGGATTTAGCATCCAAAAGAAACTACATAAAGATATAGACATGTTGATCTAACATGCATGTATCTGGCTTATGATAAACAAAGGCTCAAGTTGGAAAGAAAAACAATATCTGAGAATAATATAAATGAAATAGCTCTCAAAGAGGGAAGAGCTGTGTTACCATTGGAGGTCGCCTCAGGATATACAACATGGATTTCAAGCTCAGCAGATATGTGTTCTCATTATATGGGAATGTATTCTTCTCACAGTACCAACTTGCTTCAGCTTCATCAAAATAGGGTTCCTTAAATAGGGTCCCTCATAGCCAGCTTCATCAAAATAGGCTTTTCATTTAGAACCAAGCCTATTTGTGAGATACGGATGTACGGCTCCAGAATATTGTGTTTGATTGGGCCTATAGCCAATTTAAACATTATCAAAATATTGGCAAGCCGAAATATGGGCATTTTGCCAAAATTTTGGTGAAGTTAGGTGTGGTTTATTGCCAAAACTTTGCGAGTGTTAGCATTCCAAATTAGTAGCTAAAGTTAGGCCTACTAGAGAATCCAATATACTCCAAATATTTGTCATTGGCATGTGTTAGCATTCCAATTTTTTGGCAATAAACCAAAATAGTAACCAAATTACATTGCCCTTGCCAAAATTTTGGTATGCTTGAGAATGGAAGCAAACCAAACAACCCCTTTTTTTCTGCGCAACCTTGTAATTGTTTTATACTTTGATGTTCACTGCATGAGAAAATCCACTAGTAGCTGTTTCATACTTAAATGTTTCTCGGCATGAGAAAATCCACTTCACATCTTGCTTATGCTTCCGAGAGCCAGACCAAGATGAAAACTGCCCGCTTGACATGCTATCTCTGAAAGTGGACTAATGTCCGATTTCATAGCAACATGTCTATGATTTCATGGGAGTAAGATGTTCCATCAAAGGTATGATTGTCTGTACACAATAATCTGCTAATTGTGTATACATGCATATCTATTTGTCTACCAACACTACAGTGTATACCCCCCCATAATTTACAAGCGTGCCGCTAATCTACCTTGATCTCCTTGTCCCCAAACCCAGTCAGTGATGCCTCATTTTTAATATGTATGAGGCATCTTCCTATATAACACACGATGCCCCAAAAGGCAAATGCACGTACGGGAGTAGGAAAGCTTTCTGCATCAACTTTAGCGTCTTCCTCTCTCTATTTGTCTTCTTCAGATGATGTCTTTTTTGCCTTGGCGTTGGGCTACAACGTTTTGTCCTTCCTACCGTTAAGAATTGAGTACAGTAAGTAATATGAGCTAAGTAAGACAAAAGACTATAACAGCAGAAGAGGAGAGAAAGGTGACATAATTTAACAGCCAAGATACAAGAATTACCTCTCTAATCGGCTCCCTATATTCTTCCTTGAATCGACTGGGATAGCAGACAACGAGAGGTAATCCTGTCGTTTCAGCGGGGTTTCTAAGGTATTGCGACTGCGCGTCTTAACTTTCTTGGATTTTTCAGGAGCTGACCCAAATAATTGAACAGTTAAGCTACCACCTGATGAAAAGGGTGATAAGAATGAACCTGATTAGATTGATGAACTTGTTTTTTTTTTATTGCGGGGAGATTGATGAACTATTTACATTCAGGTTATTAGTTTAATGTAATCTGTCT
Organism: Oryza meridionalis; assembly: GCA_000338895.3. NCBI lineage: Eukaryota > Viridiplantae > Streptophyta > Magnoliopsida > Poales > Poaceae > Oryza > Oryza meridionalis. Next base: position 32,557,946 of record CM002526.2, on the reverse strand, counting down.
GTAAGAACAGACATCAAACAAGGCAAACGCCAATTTTGGATCAAGGTATTGCATGTCTGCATGTGTCATAGTGCAAATGTAAAGGGTAAAGCAAAACAAGCAGCACTTACATAATACAAGAGCGGCACCAACCCATGCAGCATTATCCCATCTTTCACCTAGGAGGAACCAAGCAAATGCAGCTCCCCAAACTGGCTCAAGCCCGTAAACAATTGCGGTTTCAGTTGCTGAAACGTCACCCATCGCTACCATCTGTACCAAGAGATGCATATAGATTCAGATGGATTCATAAAATAAAGCCACTTATTTAAAGCCAATAAACTCTAAGAAGTAGGTAGACAAACCTCTGCCCACATGCATAACACCGTCGAGAAAACTCCGGTGTACAATGCTGGTATCCAAGGAAATGAAGTTGCCGTATCCAAAAACATACCAAATGTCCATGATTCAAAGCTGGTATCATTGACATCGACATAGCTATCTTTGAACAAAAACCAGAGCACAGAAGAGAAAGCCACAACAAGGACCTGATCCAAGGATTAGTAAAGTTATTCTCCCATACAGTAAGGTGATAAGAACGGTATGATGGATATGGGATACTGCAGTAGTACAGGTACTGAGATACAGATTCAGCTTGCCAACCTCAAAGCTAAGGAGAGCTAAAAACTTCTTCTTATCCGTACTTCTTGAGATTTGCTCTGTTCTAAGCATATGGATCCCAAAGAACACCGCGGCTAAGAAGTTCAGCACGTCTCCAACCTTTTAAAAAAAACAAGAGGGGACCATGTGAAAACAAAAATGCATATCATATCAAGTCACATGACAAACAATTTGTATGCACATCACAAAATTCATATAGAATATAAGTGCTCTCTTATATTTGAAGAAAATTTTAGTCTCCTACAACTCTATAAGTAAGTTGATCATTTGATCATTGTGACTACTAGAAGATTCACTGAGGGTAAGACTATTGATAACAGCAGCAAGTGGAAAATTGAAAAACTAGAAATGTTTAATATGATGTCCAGTGCAAATTACCAAAGTGGAAATTGTGAATTTGCGATGCTACTTACACAGGGTGGAGAACCGCCACACTCCAGCAGGCCAATTCCGAGCAGTGATACTATTGCACCAAACCAAGTCAGCTTGGGGATCGAGGCGCCAAAGATGCCATCAATTAGAGGCACGACTATCACCTGCTCACAAAACTCATCAGATCATCTATTCATTTTCTTTTTCCAATCCAAAAACAAATCCATCATTACAGCGAAAACCAAATTAGCGAGCGAAAACAGCATACCGTGAAGGCTGTAAGGAAGGATGCTCGGCCAGCATCAGACGAGATCAATCCTATTGCTTGACAAAGGTACGCTAAACTAACCCACAGCCCCAGCTCCAAGCCTGAATTCCGTACGTGGCGATCTCCGAATGCTCGGATCGCAAACGGGATGAAGGGGATGGCTGAGACCACGAACCGCACCATGTTGAAGACTGCAGGATCCGTCAGGGCTTCAACTTCCTTCAGAACCGGAATATCACTCGCTGCGTATCATCCCAAATGGTGAGATGGAGAGAATTGTTTAGTAGTAGTCGTGAATTCGTATGGATTCGCATCAGTGAGTGGCATCAAGAAGAGATCAAGATTCAACGTGCATAGCATACCGTAGATGACGGTGAGGGCATTGAGGATGATGATGCTGCGGGTCTTCTTGGAGGCGAACAAGATCCGTCTCCACACCGGCCGCCGCCGCTGCAGCTGCCGCCGGCGAGGCTGCTCCTTCCTCCTCACCACCTCCTCCTCCCCCTCCTCCACCACCCTGCCGTTCCCCTCCCCGCCGTCGCTGGGACCGGGATCCTCGAGCGCCGAGCACCGCGGCGGCGCGAGAGGCCGCCCCACCACCCGCCGCCGCGCCAACCCGGACAGCAGCGGAGTGTAGGCTAGCAGCACGCGGCATGACGGCCCCACCGCCGCCGCAGCAACCCGAGCCTGCACCGGCGGCAGCACCACCCACGAGGCGGACGCCAGCGAGGAGGCCATGCCACTGCTACCACCACCACCACTGCTCCGACGAGCGACCAGTGTGGTGGTAGAGATATACTTCAGTATAAAATTTTCACAACTCGCGGGAGGAGGAAGCGTCCAAGGAATCAGTCACCTCCGTGTGGAACTCGTGGGTGGTGGTGATGAAGGAGAAGGCGCGAGGCGGAAGCGGAGGCAGCAGCGGCGGAGATTATTTTCTGTGGAGAGCGCGCGCGCGGTGGGGTTGGGTGGTGGTGGTGGGCCGGGGGCGCGGCGTGCGGGAAAATCTGGGGTTTTTTGCGGCGTTTTCGCATCGTGGGTGAGAGAAAAACTGAGGCGCGGGGGCGGGGGCCGTGCGGTGCGGTAGCGTCGAGCCGTCGATCGGTTGAAAGGTCGGTCAAACCTGTTTCCCACGAGGGATTTTCCCGTCTTCCATGTGTGTGGAATTGTAGAGGCGTTGTTGACACTTGGCAGCACATGTTGTATGAGTCAGATAATAAACCATTTTTAAGGATGGAAATGGCATGTGTTCTCTCGAAACGATCATACTATATGTTACACTGTTTTTTTCTAAAGGAAAAACAGATTTAGGTTCACTGCAACTGATGCACCCATGAATATATCATATGTTAGAAATGGTATGGGTGCGTAACAGTCAGATCCCTAAACGTACTGAAAATGATTAATCATTAATCATTGGAGATATCTGAGAAAAAGAAAAAAAGCAACAGCAGCAGTAACAGCAGCCACCAGCCAGCAACGAAAACAATAGCATAAAGTAGCACCGTAGCAGCTACTTTAGAATAAAGTACACCGCAGGTCACTCAACTTGTCATCGAGTTATAAAACGGTCCTCGAATCGTTAAACCAGATACAACACGTCTCTCAACTTATAAAATCAGTGCAGATTAAGTCCCTCGGTGCTTTTTAACTCCGGTTTTATACGACATGGCAGCTGACTCAGCGTGGGTCCCATATGTCAGCCTCTTCTTCCCCTCCCCTCTCCGCCTCTCTTCCTCTTTACTCTTCTTTTCTCTCACTAGCAGCGCAGCCGACGGGTGGGGAGGAGGCCAGTGGGGGGAGGCGGGAGTCCGGTGGCGACGACAACACGGGAGCAGGAGGGCCTCCCCCCACGCCGCCGCTGACGGCGCGGCGCCAGATCCCGTCAGCACGGGCGACGGTCCATGGTAGCAAGACGGACCAGATCGAGGAGCCATGGCGGCGGGATTTGGAGCCCGTGCCGTCGGACTCCCACCTCCCCCACCGGCCTCCTCCCCATCCGCCGGCTGTGTTGCCAGTGAGAGAAAAGAAGAGAGATGAAGAGAGGTGGAGTGGGAAGGGGAAGAAGAGGCTGACATGTGGGATCCACGTGGGTCCTGCGCTGAGTCAGCTGTCACGTTGAAAAACTGTAGTCAAAACCGTCGAGGGATCTAGTTTGCACCGATTTTGTAAATTGAGGTATACGATGTATCTGGTTTTACGGTTCGAGAACGATTTTCTAACTCGATCACAAGTTGAGGGACCTTCGGTGTACTTTTTTCTAGCACCGTAGCAGCTACCAGTGCACGAACAGTAGCCAGCGGCCTAGCAAAAAAACATGCCACACAAGCAGCAGGCCAGCAGGGCGATAGACGCCAGAAGGTGGTTTTGTCCTGATGGGCCTGATGTCATGTGAAGATGGCCCATCTTTCAAGCCTGTCTACTGTCTGAATAGGTGCTTGTTGATTATTTTCTCAATTAGTACATGAGGAAGACATGCGCACACGTACCACCATACACGTAATATCACACTTATACACAAGTTCTCACACATGCGCTTGAAGACAAAGATCATGTATATATATATGTGCGTAATATTCGTTCGCAACATGATTTGTACCCGGATTTTATTCCCAAATATCGAATATTTTGTATCATATTCAGTATTGAATATGTACTCAACAAACAACTGTTCAAGTCCTTATCTTCAGATATTAAAAACCCTTACCATATCCCTATTTCACCAAATTTAGAGGTAAATCACACCAAATATTTTCTTGTCTGATTTCATCCCTATTCATTGTTTAGAATTGTCAGCTGAGGTGAAATATCCACGCTAATCTGACCATACATTATTGTACTATACTTTTTTCTACTGCTACGATAAAGGCAAAGATAATAATAAACCTCGCGAAAGAAAACAACTATAAAGATAACGGTAGTCTCCACTCCAATAAAGCTCGAATGGGAAATGGTAATAGTGGTTGTTTGCCAGTCTATCTGTGCCTAAAGACACAATAGGATTCTCTATGCTAGTGGTTTTGGTAATCAGCCAAAACTCATGACGGACTAATGCTGGTGAGCGCGAGTGTAGATCACATGCGGGATTTGTCGTTTGGTTGTTACTCAATTGTATAATAAACCTCTCCCATATTCCATAGGACACCGCCCTCCTCCTGCCCATCACACATGTACTCCTCCCTTCCTTCCATATTAGAAAACGTTTTGATTTTTTTCCTAACTAAAGTTCTATAAATTTATGAAAAAGCATAGCAATAGTTTTAATACAAAACAATTATAATATAAAAGGTTTAGTAAAACTAATTGGTGTTGTAGATATCGCTAATATTTTTCCTATAAACTTAATCATACTTAAAATAGTTTGAAAAAAAATCAAATCATCTTATAATATAAAACGAAGGAAATACTAACTATCCTAAACTGCATAAGGCTGTGTTTGTTACTTAAGGTTGGAGCTAATCTCTCGTGCACATAAAATGGAGCAACTCATTAGTGTATGATTAATTAACTTTTATTTTTTTTAAAAAAATAAATTATTATGATTTTTTAAAGTAACTTTTATATATATATATATATAAAATACACCATTTAAGTAGCTTAGAAAGCATGTAAGTGGATAATAAGGGAGGCAAGTTAGGAACTTCCAAAAAAAGAACTCAGGGCCCCTTTGATTTGTAGGAAAAGTGTAGGAAATTTGAAGGATTTCAATCCTATGAAAAAAATTCCTATGAAAGTGTTGACGAAAAAATCAAACACACCGGCCTGGGAGATCTGCTTAACTCCTGTGCAGGTCCGAAGATTGATAATATGCGGACGTGGCAGTCAGTTTGATCCTGCAACTGACAAGATATGTAAACAACAGATAAAACAGCCGATCGGCTGACAAGCCGATGTAGTGATTCCAGCCGATGCCGATACCAGCCGATAGCGATAGGGTTTAAGCAATCGGCTATATGTCCAATGTAGATGATGATATAAAGGCAATCGGCTGATGTAATAAAGTAACATTATAATCCAGTATAAACCAATCGGCAGATAATGATATGATAAATGAGCATCGATCCGAAGGTTAAAACACACATCGGCTGGAGGTCCGATGTCATGAAATCCACAAGATTAGATTAAACAGTGAAACCTTTGTTGTCATTGGCTAAATCCAACTTATATGTATATGCAATCCTTATGAGCTGATGCAACGTCCAGATAACTCACCAGCTGAAACCCCGATGAAACCCTTATTGGCAATTAAGAAGCAGGCTAGAGATTATGGTTCTAGGCACGACTTAGTAGATCAAACTTAACTGATGCAGCACTAAGTATGAAAAGAAACATAATATCTAGACAATCAAGCCGTTGACTGAGTTTTCAGGGTGGTAGATGTCTAAGCTAGTCTAATCTAGCAACGCGATTTAGCCGATACCGGCAGAAACCTTAAAATGAGAAGCAGCCGATAGAGTTAAATTGATATGCTAAGACTAGATTAACAGAGACATATGATAAATAGGTAGGCAAATATATCATCCAAACCAGAGCAATCCAAGAGGTCAAATGTACTGATACAGCCTTGAACGACGCCGACGTAGACGATACAGTTGCCTGGACCGGCGGAACATTGGACTTATCCCTTTGCCGGAGATCGAAGACGATGCAGCCCCGCGTCGGGTGCCAAGTTCCGCCGGAACATAAAAACAAAAGCAGAAGTAAAAAGGGTGGCGATGCGCCGAATTGTATTGATCGTGATGATAGATTACAATGACCCCGGGTGTATATATTTATGCCCATGGGTAGATACTAGTCCTTGTAGGACAAGAAAGAAACTTTCCTAAAGATAAAATGAAAACATAAAGTCATAATCAGATACTAAACACACTTTCCTAAACATAAAAGGAAACTAACAAACTATTCCTAATTAATAGATAACTTGCCATGCCGCATTCTCTTTGAACTCGGTCTCTTCTGGATAAGCTTCCTTTAGTAGATCAATTTCCTTAACCGAATATAACAAGAATCCGACAACTGACAACTTGACAACTCTCATCAACTAATCTCAGGACTTCGAAGCCGATGCTGACTCTAAGCCGATGACTACTCCGGGCTTACCAAATTTCACTGTTAACAGAAACCCTTTGAAACAAAGGATTGAATCATATACTATCCTTTAAAATTCCTATGGAATGGCTAATCCTATAAAGATTTTGGAGGAAAGTTAGCAAGAGGTCTAACCTCTTGGAAAAATTCCTTTGAGTCTATCTCTCTCATCCGATTCATGCATTTTTCCTGTGGTCCAATCAAACGGTCATTCATGTTTTTTTTCTGTATTTTCCAATCCTCTGTTTTACACCTGCATTCCTGTCAGAATTCTATATTTTTCCTATTACTCCGTTTTTTCATTCCTGCGATTCAAAGGGGCCCACAGCCTATCTTCTTAACCCATACAGTACGGAGGAACGACAGCGCCAAATTATTGTTAAAATGAAGTGTAGATGCTCCTTAAGTAACCATCGAAGCTTATCTAGATAAGCCTGTGATGAGAGCTTGCTATCACTATCTTCATAGTAGATTCGTACGCTATAACTAATGCTATTATATTACCACTCTCACAATGCTAAGAATTAATAAGAAACAACAACAGAAATGTAAATAAGATGACTGACACTGTAGCTTGGGACCGTCTGAAGCTGCCGGTCAACACAACGCGATTTGATAAGTTAACTTCGTAATTATAAGAGAAAATTGAAATGAATGGACATGTAAAGGACGTCAAATAAAACGAACCAATGCAATGTTGTTACTTATTGAAGTAACATTGCAACATAACATATAGCCTCCGGGAGACCGTGACATAGTACACGGTGACATAGAACAGAGCTTTCAGAGCCTATATACACCTCAATATTCCCAATTTTTTAGAAGTGAACTGAACCCACATCCGGCCAGAAAATAAATCCTTAAACCCCAACTCTTAACGAGGAACCCGAGACGCACACGCTTCGCACTAATCATCATCCCGTGCCACTACGCCAGATTGAGATGCTCCTAATTGATTTATTCTAATTGATTTATTCAATGATGAGAGAATCTATTTTATACCACTGAACATGTTCTAGCCTAATAATTTACAAAATGACACTTTTCTATAGGAGTAACTATACAATGGAATCCCATTTAAATGAAATGATACTAGTTAGGTATCGTGATACCTAACTGGAATCAAACGATTCCTGCCACGTATCATGTATACTTGCGAGGTGACGATACTCACAAGTGTTTCCTACTAGGTATTAGGAGTTAGGAACCGAGGTGTCGTTGCTGGTGTGCTCACTGTCCACATCCCACACCGGAGCTCGTCGCCAGCGGCAGTCGTCCTTCGCCGTTCACACCCCATGCTGGAGCTTGTCGCCTTGAACATGGAGAGGAGCATATGGAGTTGACGCCAGAAGCACCACCGCGCATGCGATGTACCCGTGCAGCCCACGTCCACCGGCTCCAACTCCATGTCCAACCACTCCGACGACAGCTCCGTTCCGGCCACCGTAGTCGTGGCCCGAGTCCGAGTACTCCGACAACATCGCCGTTTTGGTTGTCATCGCCGCGGCTCGCATACAACTACTCTAGCGACATCTCCGTCACGGCCGCCCGTCCCGCGCAACCCATGTCCACCAACCTCGACTCCGCGTCCAACTACTTTGATGACATCTCCATCCCAATTATCATCGTGGCTGCAGCTGCAGCCCATGTTCATTGGCTCCAACTCTATGTCCGACCACTACAATGACAATTTCGTTCCAACTATTGCCGTTACCACCGCGGTAACCCACATTTGTTGGCTCCAACTCTAGGTATGACCACTCTGGTGACAACTCCGTCTTGGGCACCGTCCTCGCAACCCACGTTCACCGGCTGCCACCATCGCAGCCCAGTCCACTGGCTCCGACAACAGCTCTATCCTAGACGATGTCGTCGCCGCAACTTATGCATCCATTGTTTAGCTCAGTTGTGGAGGAGTTGAGTGCATCCTGTTCCGAGCGACGGGAACAGAATGTCATTACATAGCATTCCTGTTTTTATATAATATACCGACGACTTTATCAATTATTTTAGAATATGTCATTGGGCTGAACCTTTTCCTCAAATACACCGAAAACACCCTTATGTAACAATTGATTTATCTTATTAGAATTTTCCAATAAATATGAAAATTTTTATGTGGCCTCCTTGCATAACATGGAAGTTTGTATATAAGTTTCAGGTTTTTTTTTCCATTTCTACTTTTTTATTGTAAATTATAACTTATCTTATATATGTTATATAAAATACCTTTTATGTTTTTGTTTTTAATGTGAATCATCTTTCATACGCTATATAACATATTTTTGTGCTATTATCTTTTGTGAAGCAATTGCTCTCTCATATACCACACAAAAATATTGTTTTCTAAAAAATAAATATATAAAAACTTGAAACTTATACATAAACTTCCGTGTTGTCCAAGGAGGCCACATATTTTTTTCAAACTTCTAATAAGATAAATCGATTTCTTAACCTCATGTTTTTAAAGGTATTTTGAGTATTTTTTCTAAAAAAAACCTAGTTTAATAGTATATTGTAAAACAATTGGTAAAATCATGGGTATATTGTAAACAGAGATAATGACAATAGTAAATTATTGAACTGGACAAACTTAATGACTTAGAGTAGATTCTCTGTTACTACTTCTTTTAATAGATAACGCCATTGACTTTTAGACATATGTTTACAATTTATTTTGTTGTGAGTTGTTTTATCACTAAAAAATATTTTAAGCATAATTTATATCTTATGCATTTACACAAAATTTTTGAAACACATAGTGAGTACTATCTCCGTCCCAAAATAAGTACAGCCGCGGGTATCCGTGTCCAATATTTGACCGTTCGTCTTATTTAAAAAATTTATGAAAAAAATTAAAAAAATAGTCACACGTAAAGTACTATTCATATTTTATCATCTAATAACAATAAAAATGCTGATCATAATTTTTTTTCAAATAAAACGAATAGTCATTAGACTAGATATGGGCAATAAAACGAATAGTCATTAGACTGGACATGGGCAGTACAGAACTATACTTATTTTAAAACAAGGAAGTATTTAATAGCCAGTGCTTGATGGCCCACTCAAGGTTAATGACCCCGGAAGCACGGCCCCACCCCAATCCTGCGATCCATCCACCCGTCCAACCGCTCATCAACCTGTGGCGTGCTGGCAGGCGCCACCCACCGTCCGTCGTCGCGTACCCGCGGACACCGGCTGCACCCCGGCGCGTGGGTGCGAGAGCGAGAGCGAGACCGCGTCGCGGCTGGGCTGGTCGTCCTCCTCCCTCGCCCCGTGCGGGTGGGTGTGCCGTGCAAGCGACGCCGAAACGGGGACGGATCCACCAACGCGCACAGCGAGCGAATCCGCGGCAAAAAAACCCCAACAAAACGGCGGCCAACAAAAATATCCGGCTCGTCGGCTTCTCCCCTCCACCCCCCATCCAAATCCAACCCATTCCACATTTCCACTCCTCCCCCATGAGCAGCCAGCCAGCCAGCATCAGCCTGAGAAACACACAATTTACGACTAAAATACAGTAAAACGCAACGCAGAGAAGGAAGGATAGATGCTTAGAATCACACTCCATCTCCAGCCAAAAGACTAAAGAAAAGGGCTAGAGTCTAAGAGAGGGGGAAGAGAGAGAGAGAGAGAGAGGAAGGAACCCTTCGTCCTCGTCGCCTCACTTTTGTCTTCCACTCCTCGTCGGCGGCTCGGCTCGGCGCAGGCGCAGCGGGGAGAAGACCAAGGAGGAGGGAGGCGGAGAGGGAGAGGGGAAGAGATTTTTCCAGTGGGGTTTGGGGGGCGGTGAGTAGGTGAGGGATGCAGCGGCGGCGGGCTCAGACGTGGGCGGGGGTGGGGAAGACGGCGCAGGCGGCGGCGGCGCACGCGGCGCTCTTCTGCTTCACGCTCCTCCTCGCGCTCAAGGTCGACGGCCGCACAGCCTACTCCTGGTGGTAACGCTCCCTGCTCTAAACCCTAGCTAAGCACCCTCCCCCGTCCTCCGCCGCCACGGGCCTCCGCTTCGATCTGCCTCAGTGGTTCCCGCGAGATTGCGAGTTGGGGGTGGAATTAGTGGCTGGCGTAGTGGTTTTTTTGGGGGGTTTCCATCGGATGCAGATGCAGACACTGAGGGGGGAATCGGGCTAGTCCTTTGCGTGCGGTTGAGAGTCGTCGCCTGCTCGTGGTGGTCTGGTGAACTAATTTTCTCCACCAGAACGATTCAGCTCTTCCGTGTCCTTGTGTTTGGACATTGATGAGTTGATGTAGGCATTTTGCTCACGCAGAGGGTGTGCTTCGGTTAGTCTTTAGCTGATGCTGGCCACAGTTCCTGGTTCTACTGAAGGCTGCACTTTGAGAGCTCGTTCTTATTTGGTTATGTATTTGTTTGAGTAACACAGCGCTCTTGTTCCTATAATGATGGTAGCAGATTCAGAAGACATTGTTGACCGGTTTGTCTGTAGCAGTGAAGGTATTAATTCCGAATGTTAATTCTGCTATTTCCATCATGCAGGATTATATTCATCCCTCTATGGCTATTTCATGGCATTGTTGCCCGTGGAAGGTTTTCAATGCCAGCCCCTTCGCTTCCTCATGGCCGTCATGTAAGAATTGATATCGATTTCTCTAGTTAGTATGCACGTGCTTACCCCACATTTTGATCTGATGGGTTTCTATTTGTATATAGTGGGCTCCTTGCCATTCAATTGTCGCAGCGCCGTTGCTTATTGCGTTTGAGCTGCTGCTTTGCATATATCTCGAAAGTTTGAGAGGTACGTTCTTAGGTTATCTAGATGAGAGAAGCTTTGGCGACCATACATGAATTTCCTGGAAGCTCTTACACCCCTTCTCTCTGTTTGTTCTTCCGCAGTTAAAAGTAAGCCGACTGTTGATTTGAAGATTGTATTCCTTCCTCTTCTGGCCTTTGAAGTGATTATTCTTGTTGACAATTTCAGGTAATGAATCTGAACTATTATTTTGCATGCCTTTAATAGTGTATCAGTAAATGCACAAACGCACTACCAATTGGCACGATTGTATGTGCCTTACTGTTTTATCTGCTTATGTATTCTGCAAGTCTTAAGTGCTGAATGTAACTAGTTTTTTTTTTCCAAGATTGTTTTTCTGGCTAAGCAGCTAGCACTTATAAACTGTGCCATGAACTCGTAATATGTCCTAACCTATTTTTGGTTACGTCTGGGATTGTAGTAAGACGACCTGACCTATTGTCAAATATGGTATGCACCTTCAAGAGCAGCTAACGCGTTTTAGATTATAAATTTCTTGCAACCAAAATAATTCAATTATCTGGTGTTCTGTTCTCAATGGCCGGTTCTTGGTGTCTGTCTTTTTCTCCGCTGGAAAGAATACTGAAATTACTCAACTGCCTCTTTGTTTATTTTTGCACAATGCTTAGTCTGGTTCAATGATATCTTTCTGTTGGTTGCAAAATAAATTAATCATGATCATTATACTCATATGGTTTCTGTTGGTTGCAAAATAAATTAATAATTATCATTATACTTGACAACTTGGTATGTAGAGGGTAGCACTAAGTGCTTGTTTATCATTGCTTATTTGATAGCAGGTTGAATTATCTCAATTACAAATATACTCAAGTCTACTGTTGATATTATTCTTAGTTTTGTTATTCCGTACAGCATTTTTTTTGTTACATAATAATAAATGGTGGCATTCTATCCAAAAGTTACAAATGGTGTTTTTAAAAGGTAAATTTCACAATACTGCACTACCATTTGCAAAACTATCGCAAAAGACACGTTTATTCACAATTTTGGAGAACTACACTTGTTAGTTGCAAAATGTGCGGCAAAACTACACTCCTATCAGAGAAACAGGTCTGACAGGTTGGGCCCTCTCATCGGTCATCAGTATTTCATCCGGGTTGTTTCTGTTTCTGATGCATGTGTTGGTTAAAAAGAAACAGCCTACACATGTAACGCTGACTAGTGGACCTAGCCTGTCAGGCTCATTGGCATTTTCAGTAATTTAGTTTTATGAAACTTTTCACAACCAAAGGTATTCCTCCGAAATTGTCGCAAAAGTGTGTTTGTGATTGTTTTAGCGATGGCTTTTGTCTGGTTTAATGAAATTGAATCATTGTTAAAATTTAGCTTGTCACACGATCAGTACTGTTGTTGGTATGCAACGTGTAAATTGGATGCAACTAATAAAGATATGTGCTGACCAAATCATGAACCTTAATTTGGCCAAAAATACCTAGAGATATTAGTTGTTAATACAATAGTAGCACTAAAGTTAATTTGGATGTTAACCTTTATTTTTTTCCTTGCATTGGTTTGACTGTTCAGAATGTGTAGAGCTTTAATGCCAGGAGATGAAGAAAGTATGAGTGATGAAGCTATTTGGGAGACACTTCCTGTGAGTATAAGTACTAGTAACTAGTGGCCCTTTTTAAGAAATTATCTCCATTAGCTTCAATTTGAGCTTAACTTTTATTTACTATAAATAAGTAACCATACTTCTACCAAATCATCTTCCATTTTGCTATAAAAATACATTAGAAACTTTTAAATACGATGATAACTAAATTAGAGAGCTGAATATCATGCAACAAAATGCATTATTTTTCAGTCCATTTTTTAGTGGAATACTGGATTGGAATAATTTTATTGATAAGAATAAATCAGCTGCAAGGATGAAAGTAGAATCTCATGAACTTGTCAATTGACGATGCTGTATTTTCACATTATGGAGCCTATATGTTGGACTTGTACCAGCTTAATATGGGTTGATGATTTATTAAGTTTAACAAAGCAAAGCATATACAGTGAACAAATATTCACTAAACATAATGAAGTAAATTCTGTTCAAAGTTTAAGAGAATTAAACCTTGATCAGGGCTTGTGTTTATAGAATTATGGTTTGATCATTTCATTCTATCTGATACTCTATTTGGCACAGCAGAATGTACCGATTTACATTGTAATATTTCACACCAATGTTAAGTCCATGAATGAATAACATCGTGTGTGGCTCTTTTATAAGTTATCTATGATATCATATTTCTTATCTTGTGCTGACCGCGGTGTTCTAGAATAGTGTGGACTATACACTGTTCTTCATCTTATATGACACGGCTTCTATTTGCTATCAGCACTTTTGGGTTGCAATTTCTATGGTGTTTCTTATAGCTGCTACAACCTTCACACTTTTGAAGCTATCTGGTAAAGTTTCCTGGATCTCCCTTTTGTTTTTTTGACCTTCATTATGGCATGTCCTATTTGTTATGTGTTTTCAAGCACTGTAGACTGTAGAGTTAAAAAGTGTGCTTCCTTGCACATGACTAGTATTGTTTGTTTGTCTGCTAAGCCTCTATAGTTGGTAGGATATGGTTTTCTCAAAAGTCGCTTCATTGTTTACTAGAGTGGTCGACACGATGACATTCTTCTAAGAGTGATTAGGTAGTTGCAAATGAGACAATAGTTACTAAAACAAGATTAGATTGTCAATTAACCATAAAATCTGGAACCATTACATTCAGCAGCTTGGTTTTGAAAGCCAGGCAGTTCTCTACTATTTGGAAATGGCTGGTGATTTCACTTGAACTGGCCGGGTTTCTATTTTTGGCAGTTTAAAGCATAAATTCGTGCAAGTTAAAACTATCTTTAGTATAAGCAATACAATTTTGGGCAGAGCAAAAAGATATTCCTAGGGTTCCCGTGATGTGAAGACCCACCAGCTGCTTTCCCATTCACATGCATATATGCAACATTTTTCCATGGTTTCTCACTCTAAAGAGTGTAATCTTCCAATTCCCAACACAAAATCGAAGTCAGCTTCTCCACACTGAATCAAACTCCTTAATGCATTTCATGTGGTCGATTTTCTTTCACGATACTTTCAATTTGGTGATCTATTACAGTTCTTTTTTTTTTTTGGTATACACAAAAAGACTTGTAGCATTATTGCATTAAGGAGTTTGAATGTTACATCCCCTGCCTAGCTCCATATAGCCGGGCAACTACCTAATGAGTAGTACAAGATTAATTCTCGTGATACAATTGTGCGACCTATCTGCCAGAGCGATGTTAGACCACAGATTGAGCCATCTTTGCTCCTGCAACGATCCAGAGTCTTGCCTCTGCGGTGATTGCTGCAATCATCGCATCTAGTTCCTACTTTCCCAATTGAAAATCCGGTCCTTCAAGATTACCCAAGCGACCAAGATCTATGAAAGTTCTGAGTTGTTCTAGTTACTAGGGGCTGCTTTGTCTGCCTCCTCCATGAGCTTTTAAGTGCTACTTCTCAAATCAAATCATTTATTAGTTCGATGTGATAAGAACAACATGATCAGCAAACTATCTTAGATTGTACAATATTCAGGTTTTTATTTCTCTTCGGCCTCATTTTCCTCTACTCTGAAATGTTTTGTGATATTATTATTGCATGACAGGTGATGTTGGTGCTTTGGGATGGTGGGATTTGTTTATAAATTATGGGTGAGACTTGTCTCAATAGCAATTTTCTTTATTAACGAGATCTGTTATAATATAATCCAGCACCTTCTTTTTTGTACAGAATTGCAGAGTGTTTTGCATTTCTCGTTTGTACTAGATGGTTTAATCCCATGATTCATAAATCTCCTAATCCTGGGGAGGCTAGCTCATCATCAGCGGCAATTAGATACCGTGATTGGGAGAGTGGTCTTCTCCTCCCATCACTAGAAGATCATGAACAAGAGAGGCTCTGTGGTCTTCCTGACATAGGAGGTCACGTAATGAAAATACCACTGGTGATTTTCCAAGTTTTGCTTTGTATGTGCTTGGAGGTACGTGTCATTTATATATTTCTATTGGGTTACATATGGTTGATAAACTGGTAGATGCACTTGTAGACAGACATTGGATGGGGATTGGGGAGCTTCCAGGAATTGTTTTTTAATTATGTCATGTAACAGAATACAGTAACACTATTTGGAAAAAATGCAAAACAAGAACTTTGTCCATTTTCTGAGTTCGTCTAGTGGGTCAACGCTTGTTAGTGGCTTTTTATCATGAGCTGGATCAATAATAATCTTGAAAACATCATTTGCTTTTGTTTTTTCAGGGTACGCCTCCTAGTGCTCAGTATATTCCGATATTTGCACTGTTCTCCCCACTGTTTATTTTACAAGGCGCTGGTGTCCTTTTCTCTCTAGCAAGATTGTTGGAGAAGGTTGTTCTACTATTACGAAATGGACCAGTTAGTCCTAATTACCTTACAATCTCATCAAAAGTCCGTGATTGCTTTGCTTTTCTTCATCGTGGTTCAAGGTAATATTTGACAGCTATTATGAGCTACTTCTCTATATGTTTGTTTTCTTGCTGGCTTATCTTACTTTGCATCACACAGGCTTCTTGGTTGGTGGTCTATTGATGAAGGCAGCAAAGAAGAGCAAGCCCGGTTATTCTATACTGAATCTACTGGGTACATGATAGTTGACTTCAGCCTGTTCATATTGTTAATTTAGATCCTATTAAGTTGGTCAAGTTGTTTCATTTCCTCTATGTTTACAGTTCTTTTTGCACATCAACATCTACTTTCTATACTGATTTCCTGCCTGGTTGCCTTTTGGTTTTAAGGTACAACACATTTTGTGGCTATCCACCTGAGGTAGTCAGGAAAATGCCTAAGAGGGATCTTGCAGAAGAGGTTACTTTCTCTCTTTTCATTTTATTATTGTTTACCTTATTAATGTTATGTGCACTCTATTTTATCATAATATAACTATTTTCCTACTTATTATCTTTCAGGTATGGAGGCTTCAAGCAGCTTTGGGAGAGCAATCAGAAATTACCAAATGTACCAAGCAGGAATTTGAAAGGCTTCAAAATGTACCATCTCCTTGTGACTTGTGAAGTTTCATCATTTTACATTATATAAATTGGTGCAATACATCCTATAGACATGATTGAGTCCATTAACTTGAGGACATGCCATTTAGGTCGCTCAGCTTACACAATAAGATCACATATGTCTTTTTCCTTTGTTGACTAAGTACTTCCTTTTCCATTTCAGGAGAAGGTTCTTTGTAGGATTTGCTACGAGGGGGAGATATGCATGGTCTTACTTCCTTGCCGGCACAGAACATTATGCAAGTATGTTTCCAGTCACTTGTTAAGCCACTTTGGATGCTCTTACATGTTGATTTGGAACTGACAGTTTTGTTGATGGTTCTGTGATAGGACTTGTTCTGATAAGTGCAAGAAATGTCCAATCTGCCGTGTGCCCATTGAAGAACGCATGCCCGTATATGATGTTTAAACTTCGCTAACTCAGATGAACATTACAAATTTGTACATGTTGGTTGTGCAATGTCGCGCCATGTAGTCTCAATCACAACTTTAAGCTGATTGAGGTTTGCACAAGTTCAGAAAGGTTTACCGAATATGGAGAAAATATAAAGCATATCATGTCTAACCAAAAGCATGGAAAGGTAGTTTATGATCATTTTGCCGGTTACAATTATCTACTGTAAGTATGTCGTCGGTGGTTTTAACTTTTTTTTTTTGGGTGATCGATAGTTGCTCCAGTTAGATTGTGTAGCATCTTCTCAAGTTTATGCATTGTCTGAATGTAAATAAGAATATTGTCTTGTTTGAGTGTTGTAGTGCTCTTTGGTTGAGAAGAGAAGAAAAGAAAAATGTAAATCTCCCTCCCCATGTTTACCCGGTTAGCCATCTTTTGGGCCCTGCTTGCAATTGCGTCCGATAGAACAAAACATCTCATCGAGCTCACGTTATCGAATTAACTCGTCCTCTCGGCGAGGGGCCATGTGGCTTGTCAGGTTGTGAAGGGTTGCTTTTGTGCATGCGTTGAAGCTATGGTAGTGTCCTGCATAATTGCATTTGGTCTTGATTCTTGAGCAGGTAAGTACTTTCCCCGTTTCAAAAACAAACTAACCTTGATCAGATTCTGTCTAAGATTAGTTGTGTTAGGTTATATCATATATTTTTTATTAAAGTTGGTTTATTTTGGTACGCAAGAAGTATATGTTAAGATTATTCATTTAATTAACCCTTATTCTTATTTGTTTACGACATGCCGTTATGAATTGTAAGGATAGGTACTCCTAAAATGTGAATGTACTGTAAAGTGTACTCCACATGTGCCGGAGTATGCCATCCGGTTGCTTTGGTCGGCAGAGCTCTCATCAAAGTCCGCACATCGATCTCGGTGGGCTTATGGTGGTCCTATCCAAGTACACTATCCAACTACAGCGTCGGCAGCTGCTAGAGCATTTTAGACAAGTCAAAGCGGCCTACTCCGTGCACAACAGAAGCCATCTTATCACCAAGTTTGCAGTTGTCACTTGTAAGCATCTTCATGATGGACGCATGGCACTCTTGAGAAATCGTGTTTATAACCTTTTCTGTGCAACAGAACGATCTTGCTAGCCATAGCACATGATCAACATCATACCCATAGCACATGATCAACATCACTGATTGATTGCTAGAGGCAAGCTTACCCTGCAAGTTCATATGCCCTTGTCCCTTGGTGGCAAGATACTTCCTCCGGTTTTAATTACTGAGTGGGTAACCAAGAATCAACTGTTTCTCTGCATTAGTTCTCTTAGGCTTACCTTTTTTTTATTGTGCTCCCATTTTACTCTAGGTCCTCTAGTTTACAGTTTTTTTTCAGACCATTTTATCGTTTTGTTTCAGTTTAAGTAGGTTGGGTTATGTTCAACCGCTCCTTTATTTCGCTGTACTTTTGGCTAGGTGCACTAAATTCAACATATTGTATACATGTCCAAACTACCACGAGATTCTCATAAATAATTAAATAATTGGTTGCCAAATAAAGGGGTAACGCATGAAATCTAAAAATGAATGCATGCAGAAGGCAAAGGTTTAGACAGATGCATACACTCTCGGTGAAAGGTAATACTCTATTTATGTTTAGGGATTGTATTCGCTAGATGTATATTGATCTAATAATCTGATAGTGTTTATCTCGCTATTGTTCCCATGTGCCTTTGGAGGGTTCCCTGCCAACCTTATATAGGTTGGGGGGCAGTGTTATAAAGAGGAAAAATCTAGCCGGACATGACATTAGTTTCATAATCTTATGGTAGTATCTGATCGGGACTCTAGGTCCTGCCGTAGAACACAAGACAATATTGCGACCGAATCATACTATATTGCATAATACATGGATTTGGTCCACCTCATATCCCTAGTCAATATGAAGGTCATGTTGGTACCCGATACTCATATTCTTCACAGATGGTCTCGTTGAAAGAACTAATAGATCGATGTCTATATATGGAAACCTAATGATTGTGGCAAAATAAAAAGTGACAAATAGCCTTGTAATAATGAACTTTTGAAACTTTTTTCTTTAATATTCGCTGAAAATTTGTGTTTCTATTTGAGTCATACGAGATCAAATTCTCACATATTCCTTGGATGAAACACTTCTACAATTCACATTCGGTGAAGGCAATCTGTAGAACTGGTCACTTATCAATGCGTAGAATTTCTTTAGAGAAAAAAAGTAGCCAACGAAGTGAAAAAAACCCCCAAAGCTTATCATAAAATAAAATTGAAAATGTAAAATTATGTTCATTTTAGCCCACATCTAAGCCACCAATCTACTAATAAAGCTTGTGATTCCGGTTGATGATTAATGAAACAAGTATATATAGTCACCAAAAATGCTTATATTTATCAATAAATTTTAAATGAAATGTTTATATTTATATATACATGGATCAGGAGTACTCCCTCCGTGTCCCCTCCTAGGTTACTTTTTTTTTTCGGACGGAGGAAATAGATCGGAAATAGATAAGAACAAGTATAATAGTAGAATGTAAGCCGACTAAATACTGAGGTGGAGGAGAGAAGAGAGGAGAGAGAGGAGAAGCATGCTATAAACTTACAACTAGCTTGGACATAAGAATCAAGCAACTCTATGAGAGAGAAGTGGGCCCTATATTAATTGTAAAGAGTTAACTAGCTATTATATGGGTGAGCTGAGAGAAGGCTGCAAATAACCTTATAAATACTTGTGTGTATGGATGCATACATCAATGCCTATTTACTCCAATGCACAAATAACGAATAGACTTAATGAAAGAACACAAATATGTAGATCATTTAGAAATAACCTCAAAAAAAATTATATGTAGATCAATTTGGAATGGAGGGAGTATATGTTTACATGTAACTATTGTATGAGTTGGCTATTAAGTTCACTATAGATGATTTAGAGCCAGCGCAGTTATCTACTTCGCCGATGGATCACACACACCTCACATTTTCCAATGTGGTTATTTGGATCTGAGAAGTGCGGTAAAATCTTTCCAAGCTAGATCCCGGCCCCCTCTACTTTCCTTGCCGGGCTGCGTTGCCCTGTTACTGAATAGTGACGCTTTTAGAACATGGGAATCTCTGTTCATCCCCTGTTGATTGCTCTTGCACACGTTGTCACACTGTTGTCTTTGCCCTGTCAATCGGTCCCTTTCGCATTAAGAGGCTACGACTACTAGTGGGTCAAATTGCTCGTCTTGAACCTCAGTGGGATGCATGCATGGCTAGCTAGTGAGATCAGGCATATACTCCTACGAGGACTACCCTGAAGTGACTTATTTGTAGGCAACTGCTTTGCCAGTTGGGTGATGTCTTGTGGGTTGCCTCTCGAGGAAGAGACGTCAAATTGAAGTGCCTTCTCTTCACCAATTAGGATTTCAGATGATTTGAGGTGAGGTGTGGCCATCATGGATCGCTGGATAAGCATAGTCCATGCAATGCTTTACGGAGTATTTCCCGAGGAAGTAGCATGTGTTAAAGTACGGCGTAAATACTCCCTCTGTCTAGATTTTGAGTTTTTACTTGCAATGTTTGACCACTCGTGTTATTCAAAATTTTTTGAAATTATTAATTATTTTATTTGTGGCTTACTTTATTATTTACAGTACTTTAAGCACAACTTTTTGTTTTTTATATTTGCAAAAAAAATTAAATAAAACGAGTGGTCAAACGTTGAAAGCAAAAACTGAAAATCCCTTATATTGTAGGACGGTGGGAGTATTTAGCCTCTCATCATTTATGTTTGGGTTAATTTGATCCATTAAAAATGTGGCAAACAGAAAAAAAAAATGCTATTACTATTCACGATATTAGTTGGGCCACCGAAATTTTCTAAAATTAGATCGTACCATCGTTGTCACGTTTTCCGTCACACTCTCCTTTTTCCTTCTCTTCTTTCCTTCTCTTCTTTTCTTCTCCTCTCCTTCTCCGTCAACGGGCCGCGCGCTTCTCCTCCTTGGAGCTCCTCGCGGACCGTCGCCACACCCGTTGTTTGGTTAGGCTTGGCTGGGGCGGTGATGTAGAACACGAAGGTGGCCCTGTTGGTGTTGTCCTCCCTGTTCTCCTTGTTGTCGCTCCCGGCCACCATGGACCCGCGTCCCACGCCCAACGTTGTGAGCACCCCTACCGTTGCATCCAGGCCTAGGCGTCGCGCCGAGCTGCCGCACCCACTCTAGCGGCGCGTCGGAGTGGACTCCAGTGAAGACGCTCGCTCTCATGGGCAAGGTTGTGGTGATCGACGATGGGTGGTCCCACTCCGTCTCTGCCTTTCAAAAGTGGGCTGTCCTCGCGGAGAATCTCGCTGGCTCCTACTTTGTTGCTGCCGCGTTGCGAGGGAGGGCGGGGGGGAGGGTGGCTAGCGAGTGCAGGCAGCGGTGGGAGACGCTTGCTGTGGAGCCCGCGCCGCCACCGAATTCGACACTGAGCTCAAACGAGGTGGATAAGGAAGAGAAGAGGGGATGGTGGAGGAATAAGAAGAAATTGATGTGTGGGTCCCATGTCCACAATTTTTTTTTGTCAATTTTACAAAATGCGAGTGGTACCCAAATGATATTGCGAATAGTAATAGATTTTTTTTCTAATTTGGCACATTTTTTAATTGCATGGATCAAATTAACCTTTTATGTTTTGGCTTATTATTCACAAGCAAAATTTAAATTCTAAAACTTAATTTAAAGTTGATTTTGAAGGTCTTTTCTATTGTAATTTAATTTTCAGCATTGGTTTTTAAATCGTTACGGTAAAAAAGTGTGATACCAAGGAGAGACTTAGCATTAATTATTGAGAGGGTAGAAAATTGTGAGGAAACCTTATGTGCTAAGGACTCGAATAGAGACGGGTGGCTTGCTCCGGGTTGTTCTCTGCCTGCTGAGCTATCAACCATTTTAAACAACAGCTAAGGACACACCTATATATAAAAGTTTTACACGAATTATTTTGGGTTGCTGCGTTTATTTCTCAACGGTTTATCAACCATAGCAAAATATTAGGCTGTTGTCGTTTAGGACAATATTTGTTCAACTTTTATAAATTTCACCATCAATTTTGTATTACAATATGTCTATAAAATTTAAGAAGTTCATGGTACAATAATATTATTTGTTGTTAAGACAAATCTACACATACCCATTTTTAATCCGATTGGCTGGAGAAAGTACAATTAATTAAGCACATTGCCCACTCTTTCTAATCAACTTATGTTTCCTTTGGAATAGAGCAATTTTTGGAGGATTTCGTAATAATTGAGCTAATTTCTATAAAATTCTTGTAAAATTCCTACAATCCAAAGGAATTCCTACAAACCTTCGGCTTTGCACTGGTAATAGTAGTGCACATGCAGTATTACTCACTGATATATGGGCTCGAGGGTCTATGGGGCCCACATGTCAGTCAACATTACTGCATGTGCAGTACTACAGAGAACCCTCACTCCAGAAAGAGAGCCTCCACATGAGGAGTCTTGAAGTATAATTAAGTAATCCATCAATAATAATAGAATAAATTGCATCAGTGGTACATGAACTTGTCAGGTGGATGCAATCTAGTACATGAACTTGTAAAACGTTCGTTTTGGTGCACAGACTTATTTGGTGCGTGCGAATAAGGTCAAAATCGCACGACAAGGTTAATCTTATTGATTTTGTTGTTGATTTAAACTCTATGTAAACATGTGTCTAATTAAGAAGGATAAACATATAATAAGGCATAATGATTGCATAAAAAAATAAAAAACTGAGCAATGATGTAAGGGATAGAAACAAAGAAAGATAAAGCGAAAACTAAGTTTACAAATATAACCTTTCTACTATGTGTACGCACATCATCTACTAATTTATAATTTATAATGTTCAACATAGAAAAATCGGTCTTGTCGTGCCATTTTAGCCTTAGTTTGCATGTATCAGACAAGTGAATGTACCAAAACGAGTATTTTAGAAGTTCATACACTAAATTACATCCACCTGACAGGTTCATGTACCGCTAATGCAATTTACCCATAATAATATTTCATCTATAGATTTCCTACTTCTATTATGCCATATTCTCACTTTCTTTTCTTAATTATAAGCTTAGACATTTTTTCCCTTTTTAATCCTCCAACAAAGAAGGCCTTAACATCATTCAAACTGGTTGGTGCATAACAGTACATGCTAGACATCCCTGTTTAGTTTCAGGGGTGAAAAGTTTTTGCGGGATGAAAAGTTTTTGCGTGTCACATCGGATATACGGACACACGTTTGAAGTATTGAACATAGTCTAATAACAAAACAATTTACAGATTCCGCCTGTAAACTGCGAGACAAATTTATTAAGCCTAATTAATCCGTCATTAGCAAATGTTTACTGTAGTACTACATTGTCAAATCATCACTACTAGAAAACTCATTTTCGGCGTCGTAGGGGTCCGTTTTTCGCATGCGGGCATGTAATTCGGAGCCAAAACCCCGCCGGCAAAAAATTTACCCGGGGTGGAGGGGGCGGTCCGCCTGCAAAGATCGATCTTTGCAGGCGGATCATATAAGCGTCGCCTGCGAAGATCGATCTTCGCAGGCGGCAGGCGTCGTGCGCCTGCGAAGATCCATCTTCGCAGGCGGACCATATAAGCGTCGCCTGCGAAGATCGATCTTCGCAGGCGCCGCTTATATGGCCCGCCTGCAAAGATGCCCCTGTATAGTCTTCTTCCTCCCCGAGCCTGTTCATTCTCCCCGAAGTTTCTCTCTCCTATAGTGACTTAAATATAGGGGGGAGGTTTTGAACTTCAAATCTTCGGAGGATTTTTCTATGGTGCTTAGATCTACTCATTTTTACACTAGGTATGCAATTTTTTAAGCTTTTAGATCTCAATTTTTGATGGATTTATGCATGCAAAATTGTGAAGGAAAAGCTCCATGTTTTTTAATTTAATTTCTTTTGATATGTTGATGTTAGTTGTATGTGTAATACTTGATGCCTCTTGTTGTAGAGGTTTAATGTGGTAACATAAATTCTCAATTTTTTTTTAATTTGCTATCACATCCACCTCCTAGTTCTAGATCTAGATCTAGATCTTGTCATATATATATGAGAGAGAATAAAATTTTTAATGTCTATTTATTTGGTGCGATCAAAAAATAATTATATTAGTTTGTAATATGTCGATGATGTGATTTTTTTTAGATTTTCCTAATATACTAACTTGGCATGTGTGTGTAAAAAAAAATAAACTTTTTTTTATTAATTTACAATTAACCTTCAGTTAGTTTTGAATAGCGATATGTTTATTTCAATGAACCCTGCAAATTTTGTATTAATAGTGCAAATATTTGATGTTCATTTTTTTTAAAGATATGGAAAGTCGGGAATGGATGTATCATTGGCCGAGGTTTTTGTCTCCATATCGAGATGAAGTGTCTAAATTTATTGGTATTGCGAAGGCACACGCTGAGAAGAACAATATGAGGAAGATAATTTGTTCATGTGCTGACTGTAAGAATGAAACAGCCTGGGACGTTGATGATGCTTTTAAAGTGAAGGAGCACTTAGTAACTCATGGATTTATGGACAAGTACGAAATATGGACACGTCATGGCGAAGAACAAGTGGAGGGGCCTGAAAATGTAGTTCCGATACAAGTTGAAGACATGGTGCACGACGATGGTTCTGTTGAGGACAAAATCGATCTAGAGGAAATGTTACGTCATGCAGAACCTGAGGTGCTGATGGGGTCAGCTAGAGGTTTAAATAACTTTGAAGCTTTACAGAAGGCAGCTAAGGAAGTTTTGTACGATGAGTCGAAGGGCTGTGACAGTGAGTTCACAACACTACGGTCAGTACTTGAACTTATGAGGTTAAAGGCGAGGCATGGATGGTCTGATACCAGTTTCGATAGTCTGTTAGAACTTCTTCAGAAAATGCTCCCGAGGCCTAACTCACTACCATCCAGCACATATCAAGCGAAGAAACTCATATGTCCCCTTTCACTTAGTGTGGAAAAGATTCATGCATAATGTACAGGAAAGAGTACGCTTCTTTAGATGAATGTCCAACATGCGGTGCTAGCCGGTACAAATCGAATAGCAATACTGGCCTAGAACCGTCTGACACAACTGAGGGAAGACAGAGAAAAATCCCGCAGCTTGTGATGTGGTGCCTTCCTGTCAAAGACCGCATTAAACGGATATACTCAAACCCGTGAGATGCGGAACTAATGCGCTGGCATGAAGAAGGACGCAAGAAGGATGGGATGATTCGACACCCGACAGATGCTCGTCAGTGGATAAACTTTGATGCTCAGTATAGAGAGTTTGCTAAAGAGCCACGGAACATTTGATTTGCCCTGAGTACTGATGGAGTTAATCCTTTTGGAGACATGAGCAGCTCACATAGTACTTGGCCAGTGCTTCTCACCATGTATAATCTTCCTACCTGGCTTTGACAAAAGCGAAAATACGTACTACTCTGTATCCTCATACAGGGACCCCGTCAGCCTGGTATTGATATTGATGTATTTCTTGAACCATTGTTGGAAGATATGGCTGATTTATGGAAAGAGGGATTGAAAGTGTGGGACGAGTACTTAAGGGAATACTTCACAGTGAAGGCCATCATCTTCGTGACTATTAACGATTATCCAGCAATGTTTTCAGTTTCAGGTCAAATTAAAGGTAAAACAGGATGTGTGATCTGCTTGAATGGAACGTACTATAGATATCTCCCGGGTTCCAATAAGCTTGTGTACATGTGGCACCGACGGTTCCTATGCACAAATCACAGGTACCGCAAGATGAAGGCGGAGTTCGATGGCACTGAAGAGATTGATCCTGCACCAAAACCTACAAAGGGGGAAAAAGTGTGTGCAATGACAGAGAAAATTGTTTGCGAGTTTGGAAAAGTGACTAAGAAACCATCAAAGGGGACAAAGCGCAAGAAACCCGAGAAGACTACGAAACCAGGAAGCATGACGATAGTTCGAAGACAGATGATAAACTCCCTCTCCCATTTAAGAAGCATTCCATATTCTTTAAGTACCTCCCGTACTAGAAAGATCTGGAGGTTCGGCATGCCATAGATGTCATGCATCTAGAGAAGAATGTGTTTGACAACATAGTTGGAACATTGTTGGACATGGCGAAGAAGACTAAAGATGGTCTGCAATCAAGGATGGACCTAGTTGAGATGGGAATCAGAGAAGAATTACACCCTCAAGAAGGAGAGAAGAATGGCAAAGTATATATTCCACTAGCCTGTTTCACACTGACACCTGAGGAGAAGAAGTCATTTTGCAAGTCACTCAGCGATGTCAAAGTGCCCATAGGTTTCTCATCAAACATCAGTTGACTAGTTTCCATGAAAGATTTGTCGGTATCTGGTTATAATTCACATGACTGTCATGTCTTGCTCACCGTGTTTCTTGCAATTGCAATAAGGCCATAAAACCGGAGCATTTAAAGGTTGCTATCACAAGGTTGTGCTACTTTTTCAACACAGTGTCACAGAAGGTCATTAGTCTCGAAGAGTTAGGAAATCTCCGTACATTCGCACATGAGACATAGTGCCAACTTGAGATGTGTTTCCCTCCGTCATTTTTTGATATGATGGAGCACCTCATTGTTCACATAGTGCCGTAGATGGTTGCGCTTGGCCCATTGTACCTCCATCAAATGTGGTCATACGAGCGTTACATAGCGGTTTTGAAGGGTTACGTCCGAAATCATGCACATCCAGAGGGATCAATGGTTGAGGGTTATAGTACTGAAGAGGTTGTCGAGTGTTGTATCCATTACCTCAAACATGGATATGCAATTGGAGTACCTGTGCCCCAACACGAGGGTAGATTATGTGGTAGGGGAATGATAGGAGAGAAGAGATTCGTCACCCATGATCACAAATCATTCCAAGAAGCTCACTTCCGCGTGCTTCATCAGTTTGCTATCGTTGAGCCCTACATCGATCAACATATCGAACTAATACGAGCTAGCAATAAGGGTCGCACCACCGAGTGGATTATGAAAGAACACAAGTGTCTCTTCATAGATTGGTTGCGAGACCTAGACTTACCTGAGGGACAAACTACCGATGAAATAACTATGAAGCGGTTGGCTTGTGGTCCATCAACTACAGTAAATTCTTGGCAGGGATATGACATTAATGGATACTCGTTTAGTAAAAGAGCCCGAGATAATAAGACCTGTACGCAAAACAGCGGTGTCCGTGTGGAGGCAATTGATGAAGCCGGGGAAAAAAATCATACTTTGGGTTTATTGAAGAAATATGGGAAATCGACTATGGGCACACAATGCAATTCCCCATATTTAAGTGCCAGTGGGTAAAATACCCGAACGAGGTCAATGTTGATAAGTTCGGTCCTACTGTTGTTGACCTTGCGAGTGTGGGTCACAAGGATGACCTTGGGTACTCGCCAATCGCGTGGCACAAGTGTTTTATGTGAAAGACCCTTCAAATTTGAAGAAAGATGTTGTGCTACCAGGTAAACAAAAGATATTGGGAGTGGATGGGGTTGAAGATGTCGAAGATTACAATCAATACGATAGTATGCCACTTTATAGTCAGTTTGTACAGAAGATTAAGAATGTCGAGACATCTACTCAGAAGACCGTGAAGCATTACATGCGCACGGATGGTGTGGGAAAAAATGTTAAAGGGTAGTGATTGTTGAGTGGCATGTAAGCATCTAAGAAGTTATTAGTTATGTAATGGTGGTATGTAAGGTGATGTGTGATCATATTGCAAATTGACAAACAATTGAACTCAACATTTTGCATATTAGTTTGTACTAATTTTGATGTGCAATTACCATTTGTAGGGTAACATTTACATTTTTTTATATTTTAAAAGTTTCTTTTAAAAGAGGTTTAAATCATTAATATTAATGTTTCAAACATTTAAATAAGATTTTTTTTATATTTTTTAAAAGAGGTTTAGTAGTAATATTAATGTTTCAAACATTTTAGTAAGATTTACATTTGAAAAGTAATAATACTAAGGTTTGTATTATAGGGTAATATTAAGGTTTTTTTTTAAAAGAGGTTTAAAAATTTAGTACCAATTTTTTATGTGCACTTACCATTGTTTGAAAACTTGTATTATAGGATAATATTAAGGTTTGTATAATTTGGAATAAATATATTCAATTCTGTACCAATCTTCGCAGGCGGGCGGTCCGCCTGCGAAATCTGTTATACCGAGTAGAGTTTACATCTTCGCAGGCGGACGGCCCGCTTGCGAAGATAGTAAAAACGATCTTCAAAGGCGGACCGCACGCCTGCGAAGATCGTTGCCCTATATAAGGGAAAGCCCGCGGCGCCAAAATTTCTAAGTCCACGCGGGAACCCTAGAAATTTTGGCGCCGTCAGGCTGCCGAATTTTTTCGCCGCCGCACGCCCTTGCCGTTTTCCGCCGCCGCCCGCCTGCGACCTTCACTCTCTGACCGCCGTCCTCCGCCGGCGCCGACCGTCGTCGTCCGCGCGCCGCCGACCTTCGAGCTCGCGCCGGCCGGCCGCTCTACCGAGACCGCCTCTGCCGCCGCGCGCTCCACCGACCGCCGGTGCCGGCCGGCCCCTCCACCGCTCCGCCGCCGCCGCCGACCGTGCACGACCGCGCGCGAGCTCCACCACCGAGCTCCACCGCCGCCGCCGACCGTGCACCGCGAGCTACACCGCCGGCCCCTCCACCGCGCGCGCCGTCGGCCCCTCCACCGCCGCCAGCCGCCACCTCTCTCTCTCTCTCGCTCGCGGCCGAACGGCTTCATCGGTCGGTCGTCGTCCACGAGCGAAGACGTCCTCGGCCGAACGACGTCTTCGGCCGGTCGTCGTCCACGGCCGAACCTTGTCGTCGGCCCTTCCTTCATCGTCCCCGACCGTTCGTTGTCGGCCCATTCGTCATCCACGGACGTGTGTGCATGTGGGTGTTTCTTTTTATATGTGTGTAGTGCATGTGGGTGTAAGAGGGTATATATGTGTGTGCATGTGGGTGTGAATGGGAATGAGGGGTGGGTGATATGTGAATGGGGGGTTATATGTTGATTGTGAATGTGAATTTGGGAATATGGGTGATATGTGAATGAAATTGGGAGGGTATATTCAATTTTGCAGGATATGTGAATTTGGCAAATTTTGTTAATAACATGTGGGAGGGTATGTTAATTTTTTTTTTATAAAATGTGGAGGATATGTTTGCCTTTTTAATTTTTTTTAAACAACATGTCGAGGAAATGTTATTGTGAATTGTTCACTACTTAATTATTTCGATTCCTATTTTGTACAAAGTTGTTTGTACTAATTTGACAAATTAGTTTGTACTAATTAATGACATTTCGCAATTATGTACACAAGTTTCGCAATATGTGGGAGGGTATGTTAATTATTTTTTTATAAAATGTGGAGGGTATGTTTGCCTTTTTAATTTCATAGTACAGTACTTATCAATTTTTTAAACTATTTTCACTGAGTGTTAATATATGGCCTATTGTTAATATAATATATTGTTAATATACAGTTTATTTTTTATGTTAGAAGTTTGAAACGATGGCCGATAGTACTAAAGGGACTAAAGAGAAGGGTTTAGGGGAGGAAGAGCAGTCTCTTGCTGTTGTGGTTGCTCTGGAACCAACGGTCCCACCGGAAGATAGTTCCGACAGCGACGTAGCTGATGAAGACGATGAGTACTCATTGCCAAGCGATCCTTGTCCAAGCCCAAGCCGAAGAGAAGGAAAAAGGGCGACGGTGAAGAAGGCGACAAGGACTACATTCCCCCTAAAGACGGAACCGTGGTAGTCTTGGACCCTCTCGATTACAGTCACAAGCAATACAAAGAATTTCTAACAATCTTACAGTAGTAAGTGATTATGACTCTTGCATTTTTATATGAATGTATTATAAATAAATATCCTCCTTAATGTGAAACAGTACGACATCCATATAATGCGTACCAATACTACAAGTTCAAGGGTGGAGAACAGACCCGAACAAGGGAGAAGCTGCTAGTACGTATCTATTGGCCGGTAATACTCCACTCACTTAATGTATTCCAATTGTTTCACTAAGTGTGTGCAAATTTTAACTATTTTTTTCTATGATATGTCCTGAAGTGTCACAAGCAACTGCGAGGAACGGTCCTTTGCGGGTATTACGCATACGAATTCCTTAGGGTTAATGGGAGGTACAAGACTAACGCAGAGGATGTAAGTCTCTATACTATGTACTAGACAGCTTCACATATTTATGATACTAATATATTGATTATCTTCAATACATGCAATTGCCAAGATTAGAACGTCGAACAAGCTTTGACGATACAGACATCACAAATGTCCAGCGTGATCTGTGCCACTTCATTCACCATGAGTGCTGTTATGTGAAAAGAGATTTCTTCGACCTAGAGGGTGCCCTAGCGACAAGTGACGAATTCAAGGATCTTCCGGAGTGGAACACTACTATGCCATAATGTAACTAGATGGCGCTATTTGAAGTGACAATGTAAAAAAATATTGTAATATATATATTTTGGCAACACTTTTGAGTTATGCAATATATGTAGAGTTCTCAGTACCATAATCTTCCAATATATGTACATAATAATCTACCTGCAAGAATTTCTATTAACGGGCAAATTATTATTAAATTTCAATATTTTCTACCTATTTTCGGAGGCGGATATTTTTTTTTTGCAGGCGGCTGATTCCTGTTTTCGTAGGCGGACCGGTCTAGCCAACGTCCGCCTGCGAAAATTATCTTTGCAGGCGGACGGCCGCCCCGCCTGCAAAGATCGGCGATCTTCACAGTCGTTGGCTTACAGGCAGACGGCCGCCCCACCTGCGAAGACCGTTTTGGCCTGCTTGCGATAATGCTTTTCCTCGTAGTGCATGGTGCAATTAGACTTAAAAGATTCGTCTCGCAATTTACACATAATCTGTGTAATTGGTCTTTTTTGTCTATATTTAATACTCCATATATTTGTGCAAACATTCGATGTGATAGCGTGAAAAGTTTTTGGGTGGGAAATAAACAGGGCCCTAGTACTAGAGACCATCGCAAGGGAACTCCATTCATGGGCGGATACATTAACGGTGCGAATCAGAATCATATCGATCTCGGTTTAAAAACAAGTTGACCATATCGGGGAGAGATCGAGAATGAAATGCCTGTCGGGTCCAACAACACAAGCTAGGTTGGTGTACAGTTGTACACAGGCCATACATTTAAAGGCCATACATGGCTGCACAATTTGGAACAGTACTACGTTGTTACTGCCTGCCTGTGTTTGTGCGCTAGCTGCACCGGCGCGCGGCGCTTGCCCGGCGGAACCCGCGCGCGGCCAGAGATGGGACGTCTCACGCACGTAGCGCGCGCGGTGGGCGGGCGCGACGTCGACGCGCGCGCGCAGCTGCTGCATGCCTACGCCTACTACAGCTAGAGGCGTGGCGACACTGCGCGTGGCAGCCGCTGCTGCACGCACGCACGCACGCACCGCTCGCTGTTGGACCGAGACCGCGAGACCGAGACGATCAGGTGATCAATCGATCGATCGCCGCGCGCGCGAGATCGTCTCCCGTCTCCGTCACGCCGGGCCCGGGCCCCCCTCCCCGTCCAGGCAGCGCAACCGTTCACATCGATCGTGGCATCGTGCTGCGTCTGCGTGAGAGAGAGACGGCATGCATCGACGATGCTAGCTACGTCCCCCTACCTAGCTGGCTTAAGCTATAGCTGCATCATCTGCGGCTTGCTTCTAGCTGGTAATGCATCGTCAGTACTCCCCCGTCCAATAAAACATAAATCTAGCTAAGATCGGACGTGATATATTCCAATACGATAAATCTGGATATACGTATGTCTAGATTCGTAGTTAAGTATGTATCACATCTGGTATTAGGTTGATTTTTATGGGATGGAGGAGTATGAGCCACAGCTGCCCCTATAAATTTTCCATGCATAGTGCTGGTTAATTACTCCACATGGATGTATCTTCTCTTTGTCGACGACCCGTTAATAATATCATTTGATCATCGATCGCTGTAATGCATGCGGTTGCGCGCATTGTGCCGGCCGATCAACCTGATAAGTGATTAATTCCATGCGTTATTTGCTGGATCTATATATAGCTTTTAGAGCTATCTAGCTAGTAGCTTCCCCAGCTTGGATGGCATTATATATGGCCGGTACTGGTCGTCGATCGTCTCCGTCGGTGCTTCGACATCCACAAGATTCAGTAATTATGCAATGCATTTGAGTATTTTTATGCGAGTGGATGCGCGAGTTAACAAACGGAAAGTTAATTTACAAACATATATATAACTCCGGAGTAAGTTGAAATCCATTGCCTGTCGACCATCATCTTCCACTCCGGCACCGGCGGCTTTTACCCGTCATTTGTGTTCGTGTGCTTATTTCGGTATCCCCGGCTTTTTTATCCTTTTCTTCCACATAGAGACCTCTTCAATGTGCTTATCAAGTTTGTCTACCCAATAAATAACCATTTCTGAACCCGTGCGGCGTATGATGCAGTTATCAAATAAACAGGTTGACCTAATGGAGAACCTTGCATTATCTCACACTAACAAAAAAAAAAACTTGCGCAATCAGTTTTCTCTCATAATACTCTTTCATGTTCATTTGCAGTACCAGCTATACTCAATATCATTCATATGGATCGTCTGTTATGATCAGTTGTTTCAACGGACCGGATAATCATTTGATTAATTTATACAAAAGAGTAAATTTTAGATAACCGCAACCATTTTGTCAAAATTATTGGTTTAGTACAACTTTAGCTAGACATTCTAGACAAATTTTTATCAGAAACCTACAACTTTATTTGCCAGGTAAGTTTTTGCCCACCTATCATACACATGCATACATATAATGGTGTAAATCCCCCCCCCTCAAATGTCGTACACACAGGGATGTAAAGTTACAATTTTGTGATATAAAGTTGTTTATTTGGTATATCACAAAATTGTAACTTTTGGATAAAAGTTGGATAAACTTTTGGATACTCGTGACACGCTTTTTAAACTGCTAAACGATACGTTTCATGCGAAAACTTTTTATATGAAAGTTATTCTAAAATATCAGATTAATTCATTTTTCAAGTTTGTAATAATTAAATCTCAATTAATCACACGTTATTACCATCTCGTTTTGCGTGAAACACTTAATCTTTATCTTTATAAACATCTTCAGGAGATTCAAACACCACCATAATTGCAGTTTTGTGAAATAGCCGACTAATAAAGTTGTAGCAATATTTCAGTATTGTCAACTGTACTCTTTATACAATGTAGAAACATATATGGGCCACGTAGTCTTTTTAGTATAAATATGGCACTGTAACCTATGTTAGCCCCTTAACACAGACATAAATTGAGACAATTTGTTGAACCGTTAATTTGTGATGAAATAAATTGAGTAATGTCTAGCCTTTCACAACGATGACGTGTTAGGTGACACGATCACGTGACCATGCATTGTAATGTGGTGCATATGTGTGATGGTGCAAGTGTGTGTCGGCACAAAATTATCCTTGTGATAAAAAAAAACTTTGCTGTTTTTACATCTTAGGGTCACATGCACTTAGACGTACATATATATATGCCATCAAAATAATTACCCAAAAAATTAAAGCAAATTACAATATAAATTATATATGGTGTAATTAATCTACCTCTCTACAATACGCAGGGTGATTAAATTTGATATGCCATCAAAATAATTACCCAAAAAAATTAAAGCAAATTACAATATAAATTATATATGGTGTAATTAATCTACCTCTCTACAATACGCAGGCTGATTAAATTTGATCTACGCAGGCGTAAGAAACAAAAAACCAGCTATGAATTGTGCAATACTATGCACAACAATTTTTTACTGTGTGTAAATCAATTTTGGTTTGGATTATTATGAAGGTGTATGTATGGCACCATAGTGCATATAATTGAATTTTTAGAATTTTTGTAACTATATTTGGTTGGCTAGCTAGCTTGTAAAACGAGGGCATGCATCCATGCATTAGTGTGAAAAATTCAATTTTACACTAATATTCTCATACCACAAATTTGAAAGCAGATCTTATCACAAATGTTTAACGAATATCATCGTCTTTGTAGCACGGGATTACAATGTACATGAATTTATAGGAAAGGCATGCCATATCTTCTGGGCTCATTTAACTTGACTAGCTCAGGCCTTTTGATATTTTCTTCAAGAAAAGCGCCTACAAAAATCCAACTGTCCAAATTAAATCTCAGTTAGAACAAATGACGACATTTTTACATGAGGCTTTGAAAGTTCTAATGGCACAGGACCACACATCATGTGCTAGCAAGTGACAACCAAGCAATCCTGTACTTGTCTTCTGTACGTTTTTATCGCTCGTACACCCTGGAAGCGACCGTTCCTATTTGTTGTTGCTGCTTTATATTCTTTGGCCTAACAGTGAAAGTTGTCTTCATTCCCCCAATTCTATCCAAAGCCACAGAACGTGGACTGCATTGCGTTTCCCTTCTCCCTTTGTTTTCTTCTCTGCAAAAGAAAGTAGTATCTGCAGCCTTTTCCACATGAACTTTGAATCATTTCGCCGAGAAAAACACAAGGGAGGAAGGAAACATCACGCATCGGAGGACATCATATACATATCCATTCAGGATAGCCTTCTTTTCCCCTCTTGAGAAGGAGTTAGAGAGAGAATGAGAGAGAGAGGGAGGAGGAGGAGGAGGAGGAGGAGAGGAGGGAGAGGAGATGGAAGAAGAGGAGAAAGAGAATGAGAGGGGATGGTAGCTCTATTCAGAGGTCAGTGTTCGTCATTTCTCTCCTTAATCAGTTTCACCACCTATATGGATTTATCTGGATCAGAGAGAATCTGCGCAGCAAATTACTCCATGGCGAAGGTAACAGCTCACTAATCTCTTCCGGACTCTTCCTCCTCTTGGCATCAAATCATGCTTCATTCAAATCCACAAGTCCTCTTGTTTTTTTCTTCTTGGAGTTCATGGCTTCTCTGTTGAGAGAGATCCAAATTATTCCATGTTTCCTTGTTTTTGCACGAAATGCAGAACAGCCTCCATGTTTCCTCATGGCGATCGATCTCGCAGCGACACCTTGCAGCAGGGTGATGAGAAAGCTACGTTTCAATGGGTCAAATCAAGCACACGCATGCAAAAGTTAGTTTTGACCAATCCGCTTCTCATGTACGTGCACGTCAGATCGCGTTCCTGCTTCCATGACCCTCTCCTGCGTAATAGTCTTTTCTCAATTAACTGGTTGCATTTTGGAGGCTAGCATAAGTTTTTTAAGCTAGCTAGCAAGTGATGCATATGTTTCACTGCTCCATTTTTTGGGAACTGATGTATTTTGAAGGAACAAATAACTTAAAAATGGGAGTGCGTACCAATCTCAATTTCCTTTGGACGTGCTAAGGATTTACCTGGTATTCTCTACTATTCTTATTTAATTTTGTCTTAAATTAATGTAACACCAAAATTGGTTGAAAATGATTTAACTGGTATCCTCTACGATTCTTATTTAATTTTGTCTTAAATTAATGCAACACCGAAATTAGTTGAACAGTAGTACTAAATCTGAGCTGGGACAGATGACTACTCTTGGCCTTTAGTTCTGTATGGATGTCAAATACAATTTACATTATTATATACCGGCAATGTTTCAATCTCAATTTCCTTTGTTCAATGGCAGGTCACTCACCATTTTGTTGAATATTTGAACTTCAACCTATCCTATATATATGAAATTAGCATCATATATATTCCTTCCCTAGAAATAACATATTCATTAGTTGTTCAGACGGTCCGATTGAATATATACCTATAGTATTAATGTTACATATCTTTGACATTCCCTTTTGAATGCTTACATGTGACAAAATAGTGATACTTTTTATGCATTTGCTTGATATGAACTTCTAGTCCACGATTCTGACCTCATTTAATGTTTTTTCAAGTATATATCCGTTGTTTTTATACTGTAAATCCAAATTGATCATCAATATTATTAGTAAATTGGCAGAAAACATACCCACAAGGGTGACAAGACGACAAGAGGGTGGCCTGGTGGGTAGAATATCACCATTATGTATTACTAGCTACTCCCTCCGTCCCAAAAAAACTCAACCTAAGAGGGGATGTAACCTTGTCCCAAAAAAACTCAATCTAGGAGGGGATGTGACCTCGTCCAAAAAAACTCAACCTAGGAGGGGATGTGACCCTAGGTTGAGTTTTTTTTTGGGACGAAGGGAGTAGTTACTAAAAAATTAACAGGTATATATATAGTACGATATTTGAGGGTCACATAAAAATAGAAACTAATTACCCGTTAAGGATAAAAATGAACAAAATGATAATAAACTAAGAGTTCATCGGTAATACCTCCATCCGTTTAGGGGATTCTAGGTTGTTTTGAACACATTAAGTAACAAGGAGAAATAATACAATGACCTTATTATGTCAAGAGTATAGGAAGAGTGTGGAAATTAAGGTAGTTGGAGTTAATATAAGGAGAAATTTGAATAAGAGTTGATTGATTGGACAACCGGATACCTTATATCGGTGAGACACAATTCAAATGCTTGGATTCATTATATTATGGGATGGAGGTAGTAATGTAATTAGCTAGCATTATACAGACTTAACATTAATAATTCACATTTTACCACCAAATTAAGCATAACGATATATTGTGTAATATTTATGGTCCATTCATCCAATTAAGCCATGACATATATGCTTCAGTTGTTTTGTTCTAAGTTTTGAATGCTTTGGTTATCTCATCTGCACGTATTCTTTGAGTTACTATTTCTAAAATAGGCTCTGAAATG
This sequence comes from Oryza meridionalis, assembly GCA_000338895.3. Classification (NCBI taxonomy): domain Eukaryota; kingdom Viridiplantae; phylum Streptophyta; class Magnoliopsida; order Poales; family Poaceae; genus Oryza; species Oryza meridionalis. Next base: position 32,521,409 of record CM002526.2, on the reverse strand, counting down.
TGATCCTTTTTCCTATGATATTACGAGATTAATTGGAAGGGAACAGCATGCACATATCACATATGTATATTAACAATATCAGAGGCCGGGCACCCAAACTCCCTTCCAGGCACGTTTTCTTTCCTAAATTAGCAATTGAATATAAAATAGCCATTTGCAGGCACATGCTTTGTTTACTAATTAATCATACTTTTGGGAGACATGCACTATGATTTTTGTTTTCATGTTAGCTAGGTAAGGTTATTGACAGCTGGTTTGGCGCACGCAAGAAGGTTCAGATGGTTTCAGGTTTGGCATAAGTGGATTAGGTTTTTTGTGGATGATTTTCAGTCAGTTGTTCTAAGAGACGAATCAAATTACTATCAGAACCAAAACTTTGCAATTTCAAATCTGAAACAGAGTTGTGCAGGTGATCTGTAACTTTTTCAGCACAGACTGGAAACCTTCACCTGGAAAACATTCGACTTAATTGAGGTTGGTTTGAGAACTGCTGAGTCATTTGAATGGATATTGAGAATTATTAAGTTACATGCGCCGACTAGTTCAACCCAAAACCTATACTAATGAGGAAAGATGGGATTCAAACTCAAAACATTTGGCTCTAATAGCACATATTGAGTTGCATGCACCAACCAATTTAATCTAAAAGCTTAAGTTGATGACGAAAGATTAGCATTTCACTTGTACTCCAATAAGAACTTTCAAATATAAAACTTTTAACTTGAGGTAAACCATCCTACATATAACCTAGCTAGCTCTCTTTTTTGCTATCGATCCCTTCATATAACCAAAACATAATAAGAATTCTAAAATAATACACATGTGTTTGAAAATATGTTACTTTAATTTGATTCATCCCCCGTGTTTATATATTTTTAGATGATGGAGATGCTTTATGTATATCCTTGGTACATATCTATACATCCTATATAGTTGTGATCAATAGCTCAACATGCATTGAGCCACATCATTTAGAAAGAAGAGTCATTGGATCATTTTCATGTTTAATCAGAATTCTTCATTTTGTAGCTATTATTCCTCATTAATTAGTATATAAGTCAATTGAGTGCTTCAATTAGTATAGAATATTATTGCTATAAAGAAGTTATGCCGTCGCCATATTTGATATCATTGGATAAAACTTTTGTATAGTTCATGTTATCCTATATGTAATATTTTCTCACATCTATGTATTAAAATTTTGCAACTGTATTGCACACATCACTATCCTGCTGCATTGAGCGGGATGTCCTCTAGTGTCCCTAGATAATTGTGCCATCAATTTCATTTGCAATTTAGAAATTTTTGAAATTTATTAAACACTTAAACTTCCATGATCCTTGCAGCAACATTAATCCTGTATAGGTTCATTTGTGCCAGACCCCTACAAAAGTTAATGCAGGAAGTGCTAATTAATCCTGTGCTTGTTTCCGTTAGGCTATCCTCAATCCTCTATGTCATCTAGTTTCCATACATTGATACATAAGTAAAAATTGTATGTGGCAAGAGAGTTAATGATTAGAGAGGTAAAAGATGAAGAAACCATTTCTCATGCAAGAAACCATTTCTACACAAGAACCAAGAATAAAATTAAGGGGATAGATGGATAAAAAGAGAGAAGAGAGGTGATTGGATGAGAATTTAATTTGAAGACCCTGTTCATTGAATACATAGTTTTTACATATAGTGTCTATATGATAGTTTCTGGGTTGGAGATGGTCTTAAGCACTAAGAAATTATATATAGTTAATGAATGGATTTATCAGAAATTGTCAGAAACTGCATGAACGTATATTTACTGAAACAAATTTATTCCGCATTTTTTTTACTGAAATGTTCCTAGCGTTTTTTTTCTTCTTGAGCATATATCAAGTGTGTAAGAGTCCTCCATCTGAAACCCTATAATAATTCTCCCGAATATTTGTAGGGGGCGAATTCCTTAGTGTGAAATATATTCGTTCTTAACTGTAACAGTTCTGAGATTTAATTAGAGTGCACTTCTGAGATTTAATTAAGCACGTGCTTCTCAGCGAACATGGAGCATGCATGCGACCATATACATGCGGTTTTACTATATCATCACATAATCATTACACGGCATTTTTGATTCCACAAGAAGTCGATACAAGCCTTTGCCCATTGATTTTCACAGAGATTCATGTGTGTTTTCGGTTAATTTAGACACTTGGCCTGCAACTTTCGTAGACTTTGCCAAATTTGCTACACATCTGCGCGTTCGTCGATAACAAAATTTAATTTAGAAAAGGATTCTGTTTTCAGTTTGCTGTGAAATTTTGTGCCATTCTGCTATGGAATTTGTACAAGCACTTATATTCCATGCTAAGTCAAAATTTTGATGCAGGTTGGAATGGTTTTCATTGGCAGATCCAGATCAATCGGTCATAAGAGGTTAGATCCAGACCAAAACCACTGTATATAATCCATGGCTAACCAAAAGCGTGTGGTTAAGTCTTGTACAGGTTTTAATAGTTTTTGCACTGGGCAAAGTCGATCATAACAGCAGGTTAGATATAATACATTATATATTGTGGACCAAATTGAAAGGTTAATTTTTGACCAGGTCATGCAACTGCTGCAGTACGGTTTTCACGTTAGCTATTGGTGCTATATATCGTGTAACCAAGGGTGCTCTGTTCTCATGTTACATTATATATACATTATATATAGCATCATTCCATGCGATGATCTATAAATTTTTTGCCAGTAAATGGTATGGAGATCCAATTGATCTTGCTGCAGTAAATATGTTTTTAGTGATTGAAATTTGTGGCATCACGCATGACCTGATTGATACTCTATGTGATCGAATACATGTCTCCAGGGGTTCAAACAATTAAAGTGTTTTATTTTTCTTGGTGAAATAAGATATATGATTCTGACGATGAACATATGGAGTGCTCGTACTGAATTTTGTACAACGAGTTGCATGCATATATATATGAGCAAAGCGCATATGCACGATACTGATAGAGTATGTACACATCTTTTGATGATGGAACTAAACTGCATTCTACGATTGGGTGATGGAACAGTACCCTTGTACCGTGACTGTGCGATGTACTCAGTTCATCAGATCAGGTACGCGTATTGACTGTGCATAGATACAATATCCTTGGTCTTTTTTACACAAAGTACTTCAGAATGACATGACTAGATACATGTGCACACTGTTTGTCCTTAGTCCTCTTGTAGTACAGCATGTGACCATTGTGGTCGTGGCTGCAACTAATCGTTGTACATTTTACGTGCCCAAACAGTTAGTTTTACTGCTACCGACCGGCCCATTATATTGGTGGTGACAGATCAATCGCAGTTCTAGTGCTGTTGGGACGAGGCGGCCGGAGGAAGGAATTTTGTTGGTAAATTTACAGATGCCCACCACACCTTTTACTTTCCACTATATTTTTATTAGTAAAAATCCATATCATTTTATAGTCCAAGAATTCGTTGTGTACATGTGTTCATCTGTTAACTTCTGTCAGCATGTTTAATTAGGGGACGCGGCAATAAGTATTTTTTTTCCTCCCATGCATTTTTGCAAACACAATATTGGTGGATTTTTTAATATTGAGAATCTGAATCTACATCAAAATGTATTCAGCCAAAGCATTTGTTGATATATTAATTGATTGCTTCAAAGTTTATCGAACCAAATTTTATCATGCTTGAGAAGGGGGAGGTACTATGCTTTCTAAGGATAAAACTTGTACCGATAGGTACTAGCTAGTTAGCTCAAGGTACAACAATTTTTAGGGTAAAATTTAAGACACCCGAGGTATTTCTCAAGGACCTTAAAAAATATCTTATAAAAAAGAAATAGCCTTGCTATCCAAAAGAAGAAGATATATAAACCATAGAAACAATGAATTAAATAAAAGTTGTACAATGCACAAAATAGTTATGATCGATAAGGGGCTGCATTGATCCCTTATGTGAAGTGTATTTTTTTTAAAAATTATGGTAATGGAAGAATGATATAGCTCAAAAAAATAATAACCTCTTAAGATTATTTAGGCCTTGTTGTATTTTTTATTTTGGATTTTTCATGTACACATTTCCCAAGATCCTAGACAACACATTTCGTTCAAAAGAATTTTATATAAAATTTTCTTGGAATACTTATATAAATATACTTTTCAACTTTATAGTAATTAATTCATTCTTTTATGCCTCCAAATAACTATAAAATCCATCAATTTCAGCTATACTAAATGGGAGCCTTAATACAATGTCGGTGGTAGAAAAAGTTGAATATATAAGGGGAAATCTATATATATTGTACTACCTCCGTTCTAATATAAGTGTAGTTGTGGATTTCCGTGTCCAACGTTTTACCATCCGTCTTATTTAAAAAAAATATTATTAGTATTTTTATTGATAATAGATGATAAAACATAAATAGTACTTTATGTACACTTATATTGGGATGGAGGTAGTAGTAATCAAAATAAAAAAAAGTAGCATACCGTAGTACTGTACTGAATCCAAATATATTCTCTAACTGACCTAGCACAGCGATTATGGTATTGAAATACATACAAATATGCATGATAATAATAGAACAGTATATACTGGAACATCAGTTGCATTATACTCGATAATATCAATTATATATTGTATGTTTTAACCTGATGCTGCTAGCTAGCTACTTTTATATGCCCTGAACAATAAATACCTTCTTCACCTGCAATCCCTTCATTATTTCACAAGTGGGGAAAAAGATCTTCTCTATCAATGAAGTCTTCAATTCAAGCCAGAATAATTTAGGGTTTCGATCATTTTTTCTTATATAAATTACAGTACTTTCTTATTGGTGCATTAGTTGAGTTTTTTTATTCTGGGGAGTGGATACATGAGATATATAGCTCCCGACCTCCCCCTATAGGACTTAGAAAAAATAATTAGCAATTGTATTAAGCTTTATTCTTTTTTTTAATTAAGGGCAGTACTTCCATACTTCAGTTTTATAGTATACCACACTTCAGTTGTCATTATAAGTTGGCTGGAAGACTTGTGTGTATATAGTTACAAGTTACAAAACACGTCCATTTGGCTTTTAATTACCAATGAAGTATTTTAGTTTCCATTGTATTCCTACATCAATTTGAAGTGTTCTGCATCGATCTGTTGGCAAAATAAACATCAAAACATTGATGTGTTTGTGCTAGCTTAATATTTAATCACCTTTCAGCAAACAGATGCTATATGATGTGTGTCCATCAATGCGTGGAATAGCATATATGCATAATGGATAATGTACTTTATGGAATATGCATCTAGTAAGTTGTATATATATGAGTACCATGACCTTTACTTTCAAACATTCTTACTTACTTACCTGCTATATAAATTGTGATGAGGTACCCAAAAGATTAATATATTAAGATTGGGTGTAGAAAGCAGAAGATATATATATCGAATAAGTTTGAGACAATTAATAGGCTTTTATAACTAATCATAATTATTCAGAAAATTTCGATTATTAAGATAAGTATCCATGAAAACAAGGCAAATCGAAGATATTCAACAGAAAATAACTTAAAAGGATCAAGTGAGTCTACTTTGGTAAACAGCAGTGAAGAAAATTCGATGTAATTTTACCACCACTCATCAGGAAATTAGTGAGGAATCAGGAGAAAAAACTAGCTGAATCGTGGAACTTACCATGTGAACCAATCAATGAAATGATCAACTACCTTTTCCAGAGGCACATCAATTGTTAAGCTGGAGTTGGTACAGAAATTCATCTTACATGCATGTCAAGTGTAATTATTTTATGAACTTCTGATGATGATGAACTAAAACACTACTGCAAGTCTGGGTCGTATCCACCATATGCTCCCTCTTATTTATGATTGAAATTGGAAAGTTAGTGTCCTAGCTTCAGATCTGACCTAATACAGTAACAAGTCTCCAACTTTTGCAAACTATAAACCAGGTGTTTTTCACTCATTCAGGAGAGGCATATCTACCTGGTCGCGATCAAGGTATCCAGCTTATCAGTTTACGGAGAGCATCTGAACATGCACACAGATTAATACTAGACGACTCCATTGATGATGAATCATCGATCAGACGATAGTGCTAGCTATGTATGCAATGCACACCATGCGATGACCAAACCAAAGTTCGTCTTCACCACAGTCAACTCCGGATAAACGCGAGAAAAAAAAATAAAGAGGGAATTAATACACACCCGGATTAATTAACACGTCAAGAATTATTACTCTTGAGAAGCAAAGGATAATTATGTAGCTGCAGGAGTTCGATCTTAGTGCCGTACCGTTCGTTCGTTCGTTCATGTGTGGATGGATGATCACATCAGCAGTAGTGCCGCGAATTGGCGAAGACGACGCCGCCGAGCTCCCACTGATCCTGCTGATGCTGCTGCTGCAGGTAGTAGCTGCCGCTGTCGTCGTACGCGCCGGCGTTGGCGAACGCCATGATCACGTCGCTCGCCTCGCTGGCCGCCGAGATTTCTTGCATCCGGCCGCCGCTGACGCCGACGCCGTTGTGGCGCGTTGACGAGGAGCCGTCCTCCAATTCGGTGCTCACAAGGTTGGTGGACGACGAGTGGTTCAGGTTGTTGCTGGGGCTCGTCGGCGACTTGTCCTCCCCAGCGGCCGCGGCCGCCGCTGCGGTGGCCGCCTCGACGCTGATTGCCGAGGCGAGGGTGACCCACCGCATCCGGTTCTTCTCCTTGGTCCGCTCCCGCGCCCGCTCCCTCGCCTTGGCGCGCGACTCCTTGTCAGGGACGGGGTGCGCATTGGCCAGCCGCCGCGGTGGCTTCGGGTTGGCCGCTGCCCTTCTCGGCTTGGCCGGCTTCTTCCCGTCGCTGTGGCCGTGAGCGGCGCCCTTGTGGTCCCCGGCGCCGCCGCCGTGATCCGCCGGGTTGCTGTGCTGCTGCTTGCCGTCGACGGAGAGGCTGCTGGAGCCGTCCTCCTCGCAGACGGAGGAGGCGTCGTCGCTCATGATCTCCCGGATGGCGGCCTTGGACATGTTGAGGAGCCATTGCACCGTCTTGCTGGCCTTGTCGAAGCCGAGCATGTCCTGGAGCGCGAAGAACTTGCGGGCGACGTCGAGGGACAGCCGCATCCGCCGGTCCCTCATCCCGCCGGCGGTGCTTATCTTGCTGTGCCGGTCCTTCCTCGCCGCCGCGGCCGCCGCCGCCGCCGCCGCCGCCGCCGCCGCTGCTCCGTCGACGCCGAAGGGCACCCCGGCGTCGACGCCTTGCCCACCACCATACTCATTTCCGCCTGCCCCGTCCTCCTCCTCGGCCGCCGCCAGCTGCTGCGCATGCGGCTCCAACTCCAAGTCCATGAAGGGGTGCATGGCCGGCGACGGCGAGGCGATCGTGGCGGCGGCGGCGGGGGAGGGGAAGGAGGGGAAGGAAGGGGAGGGAGGTGGGTGGTGGTGGTAGTAGAAGAAGGTGGAATGGTGGTGGTGGTGGTGGTCGGGCTTTGGAGAGGGAGGGGTGAGCTGAAGCTGTTGGTAAAGCGGTATGTCCATGGGGCTTGGGGAATCGAAGAGAGGAAACATGCTTTACTGATGGGACTACTTACTCCTAGCCGTGCTGCTGCTCGCTGGCTTCCCTCCCTCTCCGGCCACCTCTCTCTAAGCGTGCGAGGCGGAAGGGGAGAGTAGTGGGCTATGATCAGATGTGTCCGGCCATGCACGAGGCCTAGCAGGCAGCCTACCTGGGCGCTCAGCTTGTGTGGGAGAGAGAAGTAGAGAGGAGAGGACGAGCTAGCTAGCTCGGTTGATGCTTGGTCTCATCTCTCATGGTAGGAGTAGAACACACACACACAAACACACAGAGACACAGCATGGGCTCATGTGGAGTGGTAGGAAGGAGAGAGTGGCTAGAGGACGTGGTGGGTAGGACTAGGAGGCAAGCAGCTAGGTAGAGAGGAAGGAAAGAATTGTTCGTTCTTGCTTGCTTTGGTTGCTTAGGATGCTAGTACAAGTTGTAGCTAGGAGTTTGGATGTGAGGTTCCTCTCCCCTCTGCAGCTAAGCTAGAGATCAGGGTGTTGCCATCTTATAGAGAGAGAGAGAGGGAGAGGGAGTGAAAGGGGATGATATGTGCAGCAGCTGGTGGTCATCGATCAGTCATCACCAAGAGGAGAGGAGAGGAGAGGAGGAGCATACAAGGCAAAGGACACTACTGTTGGGGCAAAAGCTGTGGTGGTACATGTGTGTGTATGTTGAATCGCTATTGGCTACAAGTGACCTAGGGCATTTATTATTGGCTGAATGGGAGGGGAGGGGGGGGGGGGGCTGGAAACGGATCTGCCTCCTTTGTAATCCTCTTCTTCAGGAAACGACTGACTTTGTATTTTTGTATATATATCCTCTCCCAGTCTCAGCTCAGCACACAGGAATTCGATCGATCGCGTGTGTGTATATATGCATACATTGAACATTTCTGCGTTTCTCTGGGGTAAGGACCATTTGCCATATGTGCTGTATAAGTCCTCTGAACCCTACTCGATATGTGGGGCCTTGGTGAGTTGTGATATAAAGCTCATCAACATCAACATACATATTGGCACAAAACCACATGGTCCCTAGCTAGCTAGGTACCTTGATGAAAAAAAGTGTCGTTCACTCGTTCAACAAAACATACTCCCTCCATTCCATTCCTAGATATACACATCTCTATACTACTCCAGTTGTTCAGCAAAGATTGAGGATAAGGAAAAGATTCTCTTTCCGACACCTCATCAGCCAAATTCTGAATTGCTCGAATTCCCCTCCAAAGCACCTGATGGATTGAAAAAATTTTATTCATGTGAATTGGAATCAGAAGCTTACATTGTGTACACAATTTAAACACTAAAAATGCTTACATTTGAAAACAAAGGGAGCGGTTAGGGTCATAATTTTTATTTAATTTGCAATTGATCAAAGGTAATAATAACAAAGGGAGCGGTTAGGGTCATAATTTTTATTTAATTTGCAATTGATCAAAGGTAATAATAAGGACCACACAATTCTCTTGGGAAGATCTTATACTGTTAGAGTGCGCAACCCGGCCCATCAATCGTGGACCAACCAGTTCATATTGGGCCTGCTACACCACAGGTCTAACCGAAGCCACAATTTTAGATCCTGAGCCTACACAACCCAAAAGACTAGTCACATTGGACCTGCTACACCACAAGTCCAACTGGAGCCACAACTTTAGATCCTGAGCCTACCCAACTCAAAAGACTAGTCTGATGGGCCCCACCTTTTAAGTTGTGCTCCCCCATCATCAATTACCGATGTGGGACTAAACCCAACAATCTCCCCTGTCACACATCGGGCCCAACAAGACAACCCAAACGACTAGTCTGATGGGTGAGGACCGCCCCCACCTTTTAAGTCGTGCTCCCCCATCATCAATTACCGATGTGGGACTAAACCCAACAATGTACCCCGTCATCAATTACCGATGTGGGCTAAACCCAACAATCTCCCCCATCACACATCGGGCCCAACAAGACAACCCAAAAGACTAGTCTGATGGGTGAGGACTGTCCCCACCTTTTAAGTCGTACTCCCCCATCATCAATTGCCGATGTGGGACTAAACCCAACAATCTCCCCCGTCACATCAACCCATGTGACCCCGAAGATTTGTTACCTGGCATGGCCCAACAATCTTCCCTGTCACATCAACCCATGTGACCCCTGTTACCTAGCCTGGCCCAACAATCTTCCCTGTCACATCAACCCATGTGACCCCGAAGACTTGTTACCGGGCCTCTCCATCATGTGACCCATGGAAATTGTTCCAGGTCCCAAACCTTGGGCTCTGATACCACTTGTTAGAGTGCGCAGCACGGCCCATCAACTGTGGGCCACCCAGGTCACATTGGGCCTGCTACACCACAGGTCCAACCGGAGCCACAACTTTAGGTCTTGAGCTTACACAACCCAAAAGACTAGTCTGATGGGTGAGTACTGCCCTCACCTTTTAAGTCGTGCTCCCCCATTATCAATTACCGATATGAGACTAAACCCAACATATACGATCTTAGTTGATGAACCATTTCGATATTAAGCATGTTTTACATCATATATAAGGTATCGGCGCCATCTCTGGGTTTGAGGTCATAAGATGAAATGAAAATTAGGATCCTAAAATTTTAAACCAAATTCATGTCTAAAATAAATAAGGCATACTTTTACTAAATTATATGACTTCAATATATGTTATTTCCTATAATATTTAGACATATATCAAGTATTATAATGCTAAAAGAGTCAAGTAGTATTACTGACATCATGTTCTCAACTTACCATTTTACCAGGTCCGTCTAGGTTGAGCTATGGACTATCGACATCGAGGATGAGGAGTCAAGGACAACAAGCAGGTTGAGGAGGCAGACGCCAACCGCTCGCCTGCTAGTCACTTGGGGTTGGGTCGTCCAGGGCGTCATCATCTCGTCGAAGGTTTGGACTCGGAGTCGTAGAGCAGAGTAGAAATGTATGACACCATTAAATTTTCACATAACGTTTGACTATTCGTTTTATTTAAAAATTTAATATAAATATATAAAAGTATAAGTTAAGATTATATTTTATTTGATGATAAAACAAGTCACGACAAAATAAATGATATTTATACAATTTTTTGGATAAAAACGACGTCATACATTTTGAAATGGAGGGAGTAATATAATTTAGAACAAAAGATTTATATATATATATATATATATGTATATATATATATGTATATATATATATATATGTATATATGTATATATATGTATATGTATGTATATGTATGTATATGTATATGTATATAATCGGGATTCCTCTATTCTATATATTTAGAAGATATAAAGGTATAATACAATAAATAAATACAAATATAGTATTATCATATGATAATGGAATCAAATACGCAGTATTTACAGAAAAAGTTTTCATTTATTGGGAAAGAATCAATGACATACAATGCATTACAGACGTATGTTCATTACCCTTTAACCGGGTTATTCTATTCCACTTCTAGATAGAGAAAAAAACTAAAGGAGAATGAATAAAAAAAGACAGAGTTTGGAAGTTAGACCCCTTTATGCTTATCTATATCTATAGATTACCTAAATCTAAATCGATCTACGTTCTGAAATAGAGTTCTTTATTTTTATAGAATTATACAGTGCTTGAATTATTGACGTAGATGCTACATAGTGGGTTCTCATCCTTCAGAAACTAGGAGTGTAATAGGAGCATCCGTTGACAAAAGGATCACCCTAAGATGATCATCTCAGAAGTCTCCCCATCTGGGAGACTTCTTACTTCAATTAGTCCCCGTGTTCTTCGAATGGATCTCTTAATTGTTGAGAGGGTTGCCCAAACGCGGTATATAAGGCATACCCAAGCCCCTGCCATGCCTTCATAACTCCAAATACCGGATTCGTTACAGTTCCTCCTGAAATACTCCAACCATCCCACGAATTGGTTATTCCTAAACGAGTCATGAAAGGAATGACGAACATACCTTATGTTCAACTTTATGTATTCCTCTATCCGTAGAGTACATTGAATGTACAGAAATGGCTATAACAGAGTTTCTGTTATTTGTTTTAACAACTACTCTAGGGGGAATGTTTCCAATTCAAGGTGAAAAAAGGGGTTGCTCCTTCGGCAAAACTAGGATAAAGTTGAGCCAAAAGGTCGCGATTCAAGATAAATTCATGAGAAAGTGGTATCTCCTTAGGATCAACCCCAGCGTCATCTTGGGGTGGGCTTACTACTTATATGCTTTCAGCAGTTATCCTCTCCGCACTTGGCTACCTAGCGTTTATCGTAGGCACGATAACTGGTACACCAGAGTTTCATCCTACCTTTCCATTACGAAATTTCTTTCTTTTCGAAGATTAAGAAAAAGCCGAAATAGCTTGAAATAAATAATAATTGTTCCGATGGAACCTTCTACGTCCGAGAGTGGTTGAATAAGTGTTGCATGTGGAAGGAAGTAGACGAAAAAGATTTTGGATTCGAAATAGGCGCATTCGACTAAGTCGTACTTTGAATCCAATTTCAAGTTCGATTAGAAGGATAGAAAGGCCGCGAGATACAGAAATCGATCGAGTCATCTGTTCCTTTACCCAAGAAAAAGTATTTCTATTTTCCATGTCCAATCACAGATCCCGGAATTTCTACAATAAATTAGATAGGCAGCTAAGCTAATCTAGTTCCCTATACACGAATCTGTTGTCATTCTACTGCAACAGTTGTACTAGAATGATGAATACCATGTCATTTAGATACTTCTCTTCAACTCCGAACTATTGTGATACAAATAATACAAATAGTTTAAGTTAATTTTACGAAAGAAAAGAAGGCGGATTATGGGAGTGTGCTCTCTATACCAAATTACTATGGTATGTAAAATACACATAGAGGAAAGAACAAAAAACAAAAAGGAATCCTAGGGTTAATCCATTTCTGTTAGGTGAATGGGAAAATACGAATTAAGAGCCTTAGGTCGATTTAGTTCGGGGAAAGGGAAAGGGGAAGAAACCAGATACCCATGGGGTAGCGCATTACAGTACATGTATGCTTTTAGCGGGAATCCTATTAAAGATGGGAGCATACGAGAGCCCAATGCAAAAAAATGCATGTTGGGTCTTTGAAACAGTTCGAATCATTTCGATAATAATCCGTTTGATCTGTTTTACCGAGAAGGTCTACGGTTCGAATCCGTATAGCCCTATTTGAACCAGACGTTTTGATCTTTGGTTATCCTTCGTAGTAATAATATCTCGGGGTTTGCAACAAAAACTTGGTATATCGACTATACGACCATTAACTAAAATATGTCTATGGTTAACTAATTGCCGGGCCTCGGTCTCCGACCCTTACTGCCCAACCGGAGAGCGGACGGCTAATGTGTTCCACTTATTGAACAGGGTCTATGGTCGGTCCGTGACCCCTGGACGCCGAAGGCGTCCTTGGGGTGATCTTGTAGTTCCTACGGGGTGGAGATAGAACCGTACTTGAGAGTTTCCTACCTCATACGGCTCAGAAATTGCTATCTTAATTTCCCTTGTCTTAACTGAATTCGATTACTCAAAAATCGATCCAATTTCTTCTTGGGTTACGCAGAAGAAGTTAATTACCTAAGTTTCAAACCTTAAATTTTGATCAATAATCAGTTTGATCTGTTCTCCCACCTGCAGAAAAATGAAGCATAGATAGACCTATATTCGTGACCTCGCAACGAATCTCTTGACCTAAAAAAAGTGTCCTTTCTCGATAAATAACATTGCATAAGTCAACCCAAGTCGCTTCTTCATCTCCGGGAATCCGGTAAGGTACTTTTGGAACACCAATGGGCATATTAGATTAATATTATTAAATTTAAGTAAGAATCAAACTGCCACCTAATATCTTATCCGCCTCTTCAGGAAAATGAATATCTCCAGAAAAGATTTTTAGTTCCGTATGGCTTTTTTTTCTCTTCACTCGAACCAATCCACCCAGCCAACTTCTTGTATTTTTTGTGAGTTGTGTATCTACTCCAATAATACTATTGTCAAGTACCTTTAGGGATGAGGATCTCGGCAATATAACCCCCCAAAAAAAGTAGTATTGAAAATAAAAAACCAGGTTCTTCTTTCTGGAAAGACAATATTTCTTTCATCCTTTTGCATTGAAATAACAAATTGAAATGAAAATAATATGATTCAACCTCAGACCCTTAACAGGGATCATCGTACATCGTAAATAACCAATTTTCATATAGAAAGACATATCATAGAAAAATGAAATCGAAAATATTCGGAGATGACTAAGAGACTCTATTTCACTTAGGTTGATTTAATTTAGGCCGGAGGCAGACCTAAGTCAAGGTAATCCTCCTTTGAAACACTTTGGTATTGCTCTTAGATAGATCATAATACAAATAATTAATCAGAGCGCAGGGAGCCATCTAATGGCAGTTGTTTCAGTATGTTAAGGATACAGATGTATCCACAATTCATTTAGAGTTACTTAATAGCCTATTTCTTATACCATATCTCTATCCTGTGAAATTCTCGAGCCGAAAGTTGGATACATATGTATATATATGTATATATATGTGTATATGTATATATGTATATATATGTGTGTGTATGTATATATGTGTATATATATATGTATCTATATATGTATATATATGTATCTATATATATGTGTATATATATATATATGTATGTATGTATGTATGTATGTATGTATGTATGTATGTATGTATGTATGTATGTATGTATGTATGTATATGTATATATATATGTATATATGTGTATATATATATGTATATGTGTGTGTGTTCCGACCAACTTGGAAACAACTCCAACTTGGATCCTTCGTATGTAAATTTAAAACATGTTGATTCTAGGAAGACCACGTACACAGTACACTACATATATAATTATGTGTGTTTGATCTATATATTGCATATTCCTTTCAGATATGTTTATTAGGGCAGTCAGAATAATGTGACCGAGTAGATAAAATGACAATACGGATGTACTATAGGTTATAATGAAGTAAATATGAAAAGTTCAATAGAACCAAAACTTTATCGGATAGGCCTATTTGGCACAGCTCCACTTCCACCTCTCCTGGAGCCACTTCCACCTCTCCTGGAACGGAGCTGGGTGGAGCTCTCTTACAAAATGAACTGAGATGTGGAGCTGAGTTTAGGCAGCTTCACAACTCCACTCCAGACCCTGCTCTTGTAGCTAAATTTAGGAGTTGGAGCTCTACCAAACAGGTAGATTAATATATAACCAAATTAAACATATGACATCGCTTTGTCGGATAGACATATATACACAAGAAACTTTTCAACAAGGGCCTACAAACATGAGCATGTGTATGCTAACTTAATTACCAGGTAATATATGTTGTCTCTTTGGTTTGTGCTTATGTTTTTTTCCTTTTGCGCCTAATGCTTGCGATGTGCTTGCACTTAGTAATGGATATTGGATCAGCAAAGAGATATTTCTACCCCAAGTCAAAGTCAGATCAAGTGTATCACATCCATGTGCCCGGTTTGGCCTCACGAGACAACAGTGACTTGAAATGTGCATATGCAAACTCTGATTTGGTTCATCATGGATTTAATGGAAATCTTATCTTGCCATATTTCCGATGCAACGGGCCCATGTCAAAATTCATTCCGAGCGAATTAGAATCATGAGAACAAGAAATATTATTGATATATAAAAATGGGTAAACTTATTCGGTCTTGGACTTACAATTAAGGGCCTATTTAGCGGAGCTTCTAGATGCTGTAGCTTCTCCCAGAATCAGAAGCGTTCCTAAACAATCTAACTTTTGGCCCAAATTACGAGAAGCTGTAGTTGTAAAATCCAGGAAATGAACTAGAAGCCAGAAGCTGGGAAACCCAGCTTTTCCAGATTCTCAGAAGCTGGCTATCAACTAGCTGCTTCTTAGAATCTTAAGCTCCCCAAACAAGCTCTAAATTCGTTTGTTGATTTGTTGTGTCAATCAGACCGCCACTTTAATCTTAAATTATACTCCTTAGCCTTAATTCCTAATGAGTAAATTATGCTTAAGGTATAGAAACTTGATATGTAGGGGCAAAACTTAGAAATTGAGCATAGTGGTGCAACAATTTTGCTTATTCTTGCATTTAGACATGCACATGTTTTTTTTTCCATGTAAGCATGCCATCTTACTAGGGGCATACATGATAATACTGATTTGGCATAATCATAAAAAACAAAACTTACGTGTCCAGTTTAGCCTCCACGCATGATCAATATTTCATAGAACAAGTCCTCAAGCAAATCTGAAATACAAGAGTATGCCATGGTGCTCTCACCAAGGTACCACAAAAATCTTAGGTAACGCAATTTCTTTTTACCACCGAATTCACTTGTTAATTTGCTCACATATTTCAAGTTCTCAAACTAGATCGAACCCACATAACTACTATATCATCAACATAATTTACTTATTCATAATTTGGAATGTTAAGATCCTAGGACGTCCTAGATTTGTTTGTTTCTTATTCATAATTTAGCCTTTTAATTAACACCGCATTCTATCACGAGAGGGCATCTTAAATATGGTTCTCCACCATCCTAAACTATAAAGCATAACTATTTTTTATGTTGCCTAGTATAAAGCTTGTGTACATGCAATTAACAATAGCACCTCCATCTCCTCTTTAATTTGTTTTTCAAATCCTTCGATCTCATGAAAATCTCTAATTCCATTAGGTATATATATTGTATTTATCGGGGCAACGTATCTGGTGCACTCATGCGCACACACACAATTAGGCCCCTCCAATCTAGATCCAAATGCTAGTATTTAGGTGAGGTAATTTTGCAAAAAAAATGCCCGCCTCTTGCCCTACAGTTTTGCGACAAACCCCATGGTAATTAGTTTTCCTATCCGCTCATCGACCAGATTGTGTGTTCTCCTGCGAACACCGCCGTCGCCGCCATGGCTATCTTTTCTCTAGCGGTTAATTTGTCACTCTTGGTGTTCTTTGTGCATAGTGGTGGAGGCGATGAGTGGGGACTAGATGCACTGAACGACAATGGCACCCATGGCGGCTGGGGCGGACGAGGACGACAACTGTAGCGGAGGCGGAAGAGGGCGACATTGACGGCGGCCATGGACGAGGGCCGTGGTGGTGGACGGAAGTGACGAGCACGGAGGATGAGCTGCAGCGGAAGAACGTGATGACGGCGGTTGCGGTGGAGGAGGGCTGCAGCCAAGGCGAACTTAGGCGGCGGCGGCGGCGGCTGGGGGTGGACGACAACGATGATGGTCCGGTGGATAAAGGAGACGGTGACAACCGTGCAAGACGAGGGCACCCGTGCGGCTGTCGCGAAAGATGGCGACCGCCGGACTGGACGACGTGGCCATGCGGCGTACGCAGCCGGGCTGTGCAACGGACGTGGTATACGGCGATGGCTTGGTAGACGCCGGTGACAACAGTGGGCCCCGCGGACGAGGGTGTCGTCCCGACGGTCGTCGCAGTGCGCTCGCAGGAGGACACATGACCTGATCAATGGGGGAACAGGAAAACAAATTGCCAAGTGTTTTTTTTTTTTCAAAACTGCAGAGCAAGAGGCAGGTGTTTTTGTGCAAAATTATCTCACCTGAATACTAGCCTTTGGATCTATATTGGAGGGGTCTGATTGTGTGTGTATAAGTGCACCAGATACGTTGTCATTTATTAGAGTGATGATAATAATTGTTTCTCGGTCTTCGCCTTATTGTCTATCTTATATTTTAGGATGGGATAATGCCATGTTTAGTTCCCGAAAAGAAAATTTTTGGGTGTCACATCGGATATTTGACCGGATGTCGAAAGGTGTTTTCGGACACGAATGAAAAAATTAATTTCATAACTCGCCTGGAAACCACGAGACGAATCTTTTTAGCCTAATTAAGCCGTCATTAGCACATATGGGTTACTGTAGCACTTATGGCTAATCATGGACTAATTAAGTTCAAAAGATTCGTCTCGCGATTTTCATGTAAACTGTATAATTAGTTTTTTATTTTTATCTATATTTAATGCTTCATACATGCGTCTAAAGATTTTTCCCGAAGGAACTGCCTCCTTATCTGTCCTTTGGAATGGTTGTGCATGCCCGTACCTTTCTCTCACCACATAAATTGAGCAACGACACAAGTAATTGAAAGAATCTAACGATCAATTTGAATGTCTGCCCTGGACCTTTTGAGCGCAGTTGATCTCACCCTTAACTTCAGAGCACCTTGTAGGCCCAACGACATGCATGCGCATGCATTGTACATGGACCACTGACCAAAAGAGTACGTGCTAGTAGGCTGCTAGCTGCAACATGTACTAGTTCGCTAGGACGTTTTGCCGATGAGGCCGAGTTTAGTTACAAACTTTTTTTAAAATTTTTAATTTTTTCGTCACGTCAAATTTTTCTACACATATAAATTTTTAACTTTTTCGTCATATCGTTCTAATTTCAACAAAATTTCAATTCTAACGTGAAATTTGCATGGCCGATTAGCTGGACAAAGCTACTACTAACCCATGTAGCAGATATATTTGGGGAGAGATATAGCAAAGTCTCAGTTTTAAAAAATATATAAGCATTTATATGATTCATGTGTCACAGTACTTTCAATCAACTAATTAATCATTTCTCCACCTACTTTCAATCAACTAATTAATCACATTTATATCTTTTTTAATGTATTCATATACTTTCTCTTCTTAATTAACCTATCACAACTATTTCTTCTCACCTTTATGGTAATCTCTCAACTACATCTGTCCAAGAATATAAGAGATTTTATTGGACAAAATCTCATAGGGCAGCCACAATGTGGCAGTAAAAAGAGATCATAAGGTCTTATGGTGACCATATACATTGTGGAGGTAAGCTATGATGTATTAAATGCAAAAGAGATAACTTTAAACTTATGGCTCAACAACAAGAAAAAAATTAATAGGCTAAAACTAAGATGACTAATAAAAATACAAGGACTTTACACTTGTGGGTGTTCAATCCTAACATACATTATTATTTTAAGCACTATAATAATGATCATAGAAATAGTAGGATCTACCTTAATGATATCCATGACCATAAACACGGTAATGATCTTTATATTCTCGGTGCCGAGGTATGTTTTAGAGTAGACGGTTGATAAAAAAAAGTGGGCCTAACTGATTTCAGCCAGCTAGATATGCATGACCACGTGGCTAACTGATTTCAGCCACAGGAGTACAATAACTCTGTGTCCTTTTCAGCTCTGACCAAGAGTCAACTAAATATATCTAGCTTCGTGCTAGTCACTAGGTAACTGCATGACATTTCTATAGAGTGAGGTTGTGCCGCATATAAGGCTGTCAAAATTAACTTGAAGGAGCATATCAAAGGTTGTACACTTGTACTCCCATAACTGCAATCTCGTACAACCCTGGAGAGGAGCGTGAATAAAGAGAGCACCGAAGCAGGAGTGAACCAGGTTAATAGTATCAAGGAGATTGCTATTGTACATGATGATGTTCCGGAACGGTACGATAGTAGGTCTGGGCTAGACTTAGAACCTAATCGATATGATATACTCTCTAATACCAGGCCAATGCCCATCGGTACCAGCTAATACTCATCGGTTTTAGACTGGCCTCCATAAATACCTCATCGCTTACGTCAACGATGATGCCTCATGACCTGGCACCGCCGGGCTGTAAGAACTCACGTATGCGCTCCTCCAATCTAGCCCGCATGTATATGCTCCTCCAATCCAGCCCGTCACCGGTGGAATCTAACAGTGGGGGCCTAGGCAGCCACACCTCACGGTGCTCGCCCTTCACCATCCATCAGAAAAGGCTTAGCATGCAAGGGAAGCAGTGGTTCGTGTTTCATCAGCAAGAGGCGAACCGATGGCCCATGTACACCATCAAGTGAAGTGAGTACCAAGTCGTTGGCACTCCGGCGGCAACGACGTATGTAGTGGAGGTGGCAGGGGTCCGACAAGGAGACAGTTCGTACAGATGTGTTCCAGTTGGTGGTGCAGCTCAACGCCTCTAGCGATTGGTCACTCGCACTGGCTGCTGCAGTGGCACTTGACTAGATGGCGAGATCGAGGAAGGGGAGGGCCAACACTACCGCATGGGAGAAGCCCAGCGCTGATGGGAGCCATCATGAAGTGGTGACCTGACGCTTGACCAAATGGTGAGGTTGAGGACAGCGGTGGCGTTCGGGTCAGGGAATGGGAAAGGCTGTAAGGGGCCGATGGGAGTTAGAGGAGCAAATTGCGCGTAATGGGGGGACGGGATCCCGTCCAATAGTATTTTTGTAAAATCAAATAGCCCTAACTAACATGCTTCAACCATGACCGTCAAGCAGATGGTTTGGATTTATGTGTAATGCATATGCCTCACCATTTAATACCATTTGACAAAAAACACTGTGCATCCCCTAACAAATTTTAGTTATGGAAGGATATATGATAACATTTCTGAAAAATAAAACGTCTGATGAGAACATCAGATGCAATTTTTGTCAAAAACTACTACTTTTTTAAAACTTGTCATTTTGGTACATGGTCAATACACATGTTTCATCCCTACTATTAGTTATATGTTTATAAAAGCTAATGAAAATATAATTATATGGAAGTGATTTTCATGACAAATCTACCAATATCATTTTTTTTTCATGTCAAATCCCAATATTTTATTAATTAATTATGTAGTCTTGAGTTTTGACGGCACACATATATATAATAAGATAATAATAATAAGACGACATCTGTTTAAGAACGAAGCTAGCATATATAGAATGTCTCAGTAGTTGTTCTAAGCACCTCTATAACATATCATAGACAATCATACTAGCCAGACAATGTATGTGTTTCTACAGTTAACAATGATGATTTGTGCAAAGCTCTCTACAGTGAGTCATCCATTATATGAGTTTATTTTTGTTTACTTCATCACCCAGTTCTTGACATGTGTGACCTAAAATGATGTATAGCATTTTGGTTCGAAACCCATGGTTTTAGGTAAAATATATGTTTCATTAAACCCATGATTTATATATTTAAAATACTCATCATATGCCATCATAATATACAATATTTTAGTATATACCCACATTAACGATATTTTTAGTATATACTCACATTGAATGTCCCTAATATATCCCTCCTCACTCTCCCATTATGCGATGGCAAGAAGGAAATGTGAACCGGCCCATATAACAACAATGTTCTAATTGGTTATGTAAATGCACAAATGACCATGCTAGCTAATGGAAATTAACCAAAGTTGTTCAATAAGAGGATATGTATATGCAATAATTAAACTATACTACAATTGTTCTTTTTTTTGCATATTTTACATGTGTTTATGGGTATATTAGGAATTCCTTTACAAGCAATATGCATTGTTCTCACAAATATATTATCGTCTAACACTACTACACAAATGATTTTTCTGTATGAGGACACCTATAGTTTGCAAACGGACCATAATTGATCGTACCTGCAAAAATCAATCTGCATTTTCACATATGGCTCCTTAAAAGGCCCGCATGCAAAAATTACCTCTTAACATGCCCAGATGGAAAATAAGATTATTTTCGCATGCGGGCCTCTTAAGTGGTCCGCGTGCGAAAATACGTACCCCTTGCCACCAACCCCCACCACCACCTTAAAAATCTAATTTCCTCTACTCACTATCCCACCCTCCACCCTTATCCTCTCCTCTTCCGACTCCTCTCCTCTCCTTTCTCACTGCTATGCTACGAGCAACAGCGGGCGGCAGGGCACCGGCGGTGGGCGGCAGAGGCGGATCCGCCCCCGCCCCCCTCCCCCCCCCTGCACCCTCAGGAGCGACAGCGGTGGGAGCGAGCAACTGGCACTGGGGACTGCTTCGACGGCTAGGGTTTCGGCTATTTTTATTTTTTTGGATATTTTTGCCGAAAATATTTTCACGTGGGTCGGCTTAGGTGACAGTGTGAAAATCTCATTTTCACATGCAGATGCGCTCCCCGCACGAGAAAATGACAATCTTCGTGGACACATGGATGTAGATGGAACAAAGGTCTGTGCAACCAATTACTATTGTGTTATTTATTTGTTTCCATATTTGCATTTATTCTTTTGAAGGTATATATGTTCTTGCTTAGCATACGGTTCAAACTCCTGAATTCTAGTTGGCAATAGAGTTTAAGATTAAATTAAATTGGATTAATCTTTTTATTTACGTTTGAGATATGAACAAAATGTGTCACCCTAGCTAATTATAATCTAGTACAAATAACTCCAACGACTCCAAGAATTTTTAGAGTTAGGAAAATTCACTAAAATAATACTTCAAGTTAGAGCTATACTACCAAGCTACTACTAGACATCAAACTGCTGTTCATGGGTGATGTACTAATACAGGGAAAGGATCGAGGACGCGTTCATTTTTTATTCTTTTATCTCCATACCACTGCCATGTACTCCCTCCGTCCCATAAAATGGCAAACCCTAGAATCCCAAGACAAACTTAGGACTAGTGGAAAAAGGCCAAAATGCCCTTAGTGACATTACAGCTAATCATTAGCAGTAGTACTCAGCCATCTAATAAACTAATAGTACTGGAGTACTACAAAACACAGAGACTCAGCCATCCAATAAACTAATAGTACTACTACAAAACACAGAGACAATAGGGCCGGCAAAATTTTGAATCAACATTTAAGTGCCACTTTGTGGGCGGCAAACCATACAAATCTCAGCACTACAAACACAAGTACTACACCATGCCCTATAAAACTTTGAAATGAATCAGAACACAAGTTTCCCTCCCTTCCACTTCATCCCTTCATCAATCTGCAACAAGCACCTCCATCTCCATTGATCAATCATGGCTTTAGATCTAAATATTCCACTAGATGAGAGAGATGAGGAGGTTGTTCCTGATCTGAATGAACCAATGGGTCAACAAGAAGAAATGCTTGCTGGTGAAGAGGATGATCATCTTGGAGGTGTTGTCCAGGGAGCTGGCAATCATGTGCTCCCTTTTTAGCTCAACCTTCATGCACCTGACCAACAAGAAGATATGCTTTCAGGTAACCTTAATGTAAACATCATGAATATAAAATCATGCTTCTTTGAAAACTTTCAACTATGCAAAAAAAAAAAAGATGATCTATTCATGCTCATAGATTTTGAAGGCTAGTGGATTGTCATGTTAGTCTGCAGATAAAAATTAGAGACCAGTAGTACATCATAAATTTCAGGCTTGATAGCCATTTGACATTTACATATGCTAACTGCTGAGTAAGAAACTTCAGTATTAATTTAGGTGATTGGTGTACACTAAAAAAGGTGCCATAGACATTGGCTTTAAAGATATATCAAGTAGAGACTAAATTTTCTTGTACCTAAATAGATTAAGGTGCCCCCCAGGCCTCATGGACAAACCAGAGCCTATTGTCATATGGTGACCATGAGTTATTCGCTTGGCTTTCAGCTTCAAGACTCAAAGGCAAGAAAAGCCCTAATGTCCAAGAGAACCATTTGAGTTTGCTATCAGCCTGTCGCACAGTAGAGAACGTAAATAATTAAAGTGTAAATTAATAAGTAGAGAAGGCATATATTGCAATCATTAAATAAGACAGGAGACACAAACCATCTTATTCTTGCCAATAGGTTTCTAGCTTGGTTGGATGCAACCTTCTTATTCTTCTTGTCAAAATTTTCGAGCATATTCTTTAATTTTCTATAGTAACAGATTTGAGATCCTTCACTCAAATGCTATCCTTCATATGTTGTTCCTCACCATTAATGGACCTACAAAATAGAAAATGGAATATTCTTCACACCAAGAATTTAAGGAGTGGATGGAAAATATCTTAAACCTGGTGAAAGCAACATGAAGAGAGTTGTAACAGTAGTAATCAATCTCTGTATGAAGATCTATCATGCTATGAATTTTTTTTTGGTAATTTACCAACACAATTCTGTCAATGAATATTGGGCATAATAAAGTTCATTCCCTTCGATGTAGTTAGGTACAAATAGTACTCACATGAAGCTGGTATCATGTGTACTACTTGTTCAGACTGACATGAAACATGACCTATGATTTCATTGGCTCAAAAGTACTCACATTGTAATTGTTACTATAGACGGTGATGATGCCATGGAACAAGTTCTGGAAATTAATGGAGGTGAAAACCAAGATGCATTTCCTTTTGATCTCAACCTTGATACCTATGAGGAACACCTACAAATGCAAGCAGGTAAGCCCTTTTAGCTAACATGAAAAACAAACAGCCAAGAAAATGATAAATTGTGGTTTTACCCAAAGCATCATTTATTTAAGAATAAGATTATTCGTCTAAAACCATGTTTTTATGCCAATTATCTAGAACAATATAGCCATGTCAATGTCTCTATATCCATCTTAAAATATGTATGTATGGTCAAAGCATATTGCAAATAAAACCACATAGTAAACCTAACAACTTGCACATGAAGTTTATTATCCACATGATCACTTATTATGGAAAGCTCATTTCAAGCTCACTTACTAGGACAATACAAGCCAAATATAGATATTGCATAATCATACAACAAGAATATGCATGTTGTATTAGCCTTAAACTTGCAAGCAGGTTGATCTACACTAAAATAACCACAATCTGATTGGTACAGACGACTCACCTAGTAAATGTTTTTTTGTAGATTGGCAGGAGTACGGCGTGTATGCCGGCGATGTGAACATTGTTTTCGAACAAGAGGAGTTGGATGATTCAGATCTGGAAGATGAACATTCAAACAAAAATCTTACTAATATACAAAGGCAAGCGATATATGATGCATTGGTTGGGAAAACTATAAATGGAAGACTAAGAAAAAAAGCTACAACTGAAGTTGTTGAAATGTTCAATGTGAAAAGGGGTAGAGTGCAGGATATTTGGCGAAGAGCGAAGCAGTGCCGTGCACAGGGAATACCAATCAATATAACATCTCAAAAGAAAAAGAATTCTGGTTGCAAAAAGAATGAAATCGACTTGTCAGATGTTGCTAATGTTCCATTGCAGCTGAGGGGCACTTTACGGTCATTTGCATCAGCCTCAGGTATACCGAAAAGCACACTACATAGGATGTTGAAATCAGGGATGCTAAGACGTCACTCAAACACACTCAAGCCATTGTTAAAGGAAGAGAACAAAAAATCAAGGCTACAATGGTGTCTTTCCATGTTAGATCCACATACTTTGCCAAATGAACCTAAGTTCGTTGATATGCGCAACATTGTGCACATCGATGAAAAATGGTTCAATACCACTAAAAAGACAAGAAATTTTTACATGGTCCATTGGGAGGATGATCCATACAGACCTGTGCAAAACAATAAGTCCATTGATAAAGTTATGTTCTTGGCAGCAGTTGCTAGACCTAGATACAATGAAGAAGGTATATGCACTTTCAATGGCAAGATAGGCTTGTGGCCTTTCACTAGCCTATCTGAAACTTAATTGTTAATCTAACTTGTTAATGTACTACTTAGGAACCAGCACAACGGACAAGTCAAAACAGACCTAGGGGCACTCTTGTCACCAAGACAATCAAGGTTGATAGAGATACCGTAAGGTCATTTCTGATTGCTAAAGTGTTACCAGCTATTATATCATGTTGGCCTAGAGAACATGCACACAACACTATATTGATTTAGCAAGACAACGCTCCTTCTCACGTGCTAGTGGATGATCCTCAATTTGCATATGCAGTATCACAAACAGGGTTTGACATCCGCCTAATGAATCAACCTCCTAATTCCCCAAATATGAATGCACTAGATCTTGGGTTTTTTGCGTCTCTACAGTCATTAACATATAGAAGGATATCTAGGAATATGGACGAGCTAATAGATAATGTTGAGCAGGAATTTCATGCCTATGATGACAGTAAGCTAAATAGGGTGTTTTTAACACTACAATCATGCTTGTTGGAGGTCATGGAAGCTAATGGTGGAAATGGATATAGGATCCCTCATATGGGTAAAGAGAGGCTACAACGTCTACACATGCTTCCTAAAACTCTTAGTTGTGGTTGTGATTTATATGACAAGGTTAGATCAGCATTAGCCAACCAAGTGCAGTAAATCAAGCAATATGGCAGTATTATCATGGTTCGAGCTTTTGGTTAAATGGCAGATTGTATATATGCTAATGTAAGATCAGGATTGCACATCAAAATGCATCAAATCATGTCATGTGGGAAGTTTTATCATGGTTTTATATTTTGGCCAGCTTTCAAATTGTATATATGCTAATGTAAGATCAGGACTACGCATCAAAATGCTTCAAATCATGTCATGTGGGAAGTTTTATCATGGTTTTATGTTTTGGCCAGCTTTCAGATTGTATATATGCTAATGTAAGATCAGGACCACGCATCAAAATGCTTGAAATCATGTCATGTGGGAAGTTTTATCATGGTTTTATATTTTGGCCAGCTTTCAGATTGTATATATGACGATGTAAAATGAATTAGTAGTAATCAATGTCTGTGGGAAGCTCTATCATGCTTTTGTCTACGAAAAATTTCAGATTATATGGCAATGTACGATAAGCATTGCGTGCATCATCGTCATATTGTTGGCAATGATAAAAACATCATCTTAATTTCTTTGACCACAATAAACCATCATATTACTAAGTAATTTGACAGGCTACCATTCATAACCAGCTAATTTCATGTACTACCAAAATTACACATACTTTCATACAATCCCAAAAGTCTACCTAGTTTGACATACTTTGTCAGGCTACCATTCATAATCACCTAAGCATTGCGTGCATCATCATCATATTGTTGGCAATGATAAAAACATCATCTTAATTTCTTTGACCACAATAAACCATCATATTACTAAGTAATTTGACAGGCTACCATTCATAACCAGCTAATTTCATGTACTACCAAAATTACACATACTTTCATACAATCCCAAAAGTCTACCTACTTTGACATACTTTGTCAGGCTACATTCATAATCACCTAATGTCATATACTACCATAATTACACATTCATACA
Source organism: Oryza meridionalis (assembly GCA_000338895.3). NCBI lineage: Eukaryota > Viridiplantae > Streptophyta > Magnoliopsida > Poales > Poaceae > Oryza > Oryza meridionalis. Next base: position 32,494,822 of record CM002526.2, on the reverse strand, counting down.
ATACCAAAAGTCTAGCTACTTCAAGATACTTTGTTAGTCCATCATTCATAACCACCAAACCAGCACAAAAGCAACACCACTACAACAGGAACCCCCCTCTAGCAATGGATTTATGTATTGCTACAAGTCCATATAAGTGCTGCAAAGGTCTACGACAACGCATTTAGTATGTGTTGCCTATACTGGTGTTTCTAGGTTCTATACGTTGCTGCTCGGTAGCAATATATAGATAAGCGTTGTAAATATCCATTGCAAGTTAGCAACAGGGTGCAAACAATTCCAGAAGATTTATATGCACTCCTATTTTCATTTGCCAGTGATCATTACTCACATGCCAATATTTCAATTAATAATTCACCGCAATATGATGTACAACTGATTTTATTTTTAAAAAATAATTCATATATTATAAGCATAAATCTCAGTATTCTTTACAAAGATCTCACAGAGGTACATTTTGTCAATACACCACACCATAATATTGACTAGTCTAGCCTTACAGTAAAAATATTCTATATCATTTTCCACAAACTTTGCTTCAGTATTCCCATGTTAAGGCAAATGTCCAAAATATGAAATCTTCCTTTGACTATTTAGGCCTGAAAGATCAACATTTACTTGTAAGTATCAAAGAGACAAAGACTGGAGGAGATAACAGAAACCACTGATAGTAGTAAATAAAATGAAAGCTAGTTGATTACCTTTTAGTTTGAAGCATCTTCAGGATTATGTATTGTATGTCTTTTGCTGAAGAAAAATGGCACATTGAAAATCTCAGCACTTATGTACTTTATTTGGGAACTAACAAGAAGCAGGAACATTAGTTCTCTACTAGATTAGAAATTAACACCTTCATCGTTTCATTAAATAGTTTTTGAAATATGTTTTAGTTATGAGGATAGTAGGAAAAGTTGCATGATTTCTTTTTTTCTGGTATTGAAGATCTTATATGATTTCCGACTCTACATGCTCTTCCATAGCATACCAAGTTATAGCTGATCAAATCAAATGAAATTGACACAAAAATGACGTGCTCAAATTTATCACTGATGCAGTATTGTGATATATTATGAGTATGTATACGACAACACTTTTAAATGCTAGAAGTCTAGGACACGAAACATGAAAGAGTTTAAGACAGCTGACTGTTTACAGGTTGCAGGCTTGCTGGAGGCATCTTTGTAATTTTCTAAGTTGTTGTCCCCTGCAAAAAGGGTTGGCAGATCAAAACAATTAATTGATTCAGAAGTTAATACAGCTATCATTTCAGAAATAATATAGATGTACAAAATCTGTGAAGTATGTATATATGATCTTGGTTCTTGAATTAATATTACTGGAACGCAGTTTCAGTTTCAGAAATTATTATCATAGGACACAACCCCATTGTTTATGAACTCCATATGCTCTCGTTTCAGTCAGAACATGGCTTTGTTTGTGTAAGTAACATAGGAAAAATTATTATTAGAGCTTAGAAGACTAGGGCATAGGTTTACAATATCAATCTTATAAGCCTTACATGTTATTTACAATATCAATCTTATGGATTAATCAGCAAGATGAAAATACTGCTTCCTTTTTGACATGCATATGTATCGTTAGTTGTGGCTTGATCATACCCATATATCTAAGATGATTAGAAGAAGTTGTAGCCTTCTCAGTGGAACAAAAATTAGCAACTTAACTAGTACTGGTTGATTGCTGCAGCAAGGATTCGTAAATCATATGCACCATCGACACAAGAAAAAAAAAGAAACAAATGAAGTAGATCTGCAAAGGAACAGAGCAGCTCAGAGCAACAAAGAATTCAGGAGCAGAGAGCAAACCTTGACCTACACGGTCCTTGTCACACAGCTGTCGTCGTTCTAGCTAGACTGGATGTCCCCCATCTGTGCGTCGCCGCTCGCCCGTCGCTGCACCCTGCCAACTCCTCCCATGACGATGTGCCTAGCGCCCTAACTGCGCATCCCACCTCACCATGCCTGGAGACCATGACATTCCCGGAGGTCGACAATGGTGATTTTGCAAGTCGGCTTGCACCCACCACGTCGCGAGAGATTGGAGGGGATGGGGATTCGGTGATACCTTTCGGGATCCGCAATAGGGAGTTAGGGTTGGCCAGTTTGGTGGGCTTAGTGGGCTGGGCAATTGGGGAGCTCATGCGTTGCTGGATTGACTCAGTTCCTGGTAGTTGTGGACCCAGCAACGCATGAGAGATCCGTTGCAAGCCATGAGTTGGTGGAGGGGGGTTCGTGTTGTAGTGCACATAATTTAACCATTCCTTTATATTTTGTACTCTTAAAACACTCTAGAAATTTCTTTACCAATTTTTCCAATGCGCCTTGGTCTTGCACGAGTTCTTCTATGCCGCTATCATCATATGGATCTTGCGCATCTCCCCCAATGACCATGCTAACATCATCGTCGCTTGCCTCCACCTCCTCGCTACTCCCCTCCTCACTGCTCACATCCTTAGCTTTTCCCCTCATCTCCTCGATGCCGATTTGCCCAACGCTTGCCTTCTTCTCAAATAGGGTCATGTGGTCGCTATCGTTTCCCAACATTGTGCTGCAAAGGATAGAACATAGTGCCAATATAAGATGGGATCAGCTTTTAGAGACTCATAGCAGCAACACATATTCAAGTATTTCGATTTGTGCTATACAGCTGAATCTTTCACTGAATCAAACTAAAATGTACTATTATTCCATTATATATTTGATACAATTTTTAAAAAAATAATGCTCACACATGTGAATAATCAATGTATAAAACGAAGTAAACACCAAGGGCATGTACCCCTCTTGAGTTAAAAGGACATGTACCCCTCTTGAGTTAAAATGATATTGAAACAAGTCACAACAAAATAATTAACCATATATACATAGTTTTATATTTAAAAACAGAGATAGTAATATTCATGCATCAAAGTGTTTTGGATTTTTCATGAGCCTCCTGATTGAGCAATACACCGGTCAAAAACCTTGGGAGATAAAATTTGCTGATGTTCAGTATCTATTTCTTACAATTTCTAATTGTTTCCTATACTCCTATGTGCCTAGGGGGCAACAAAACAGAAAGGAATGCCTTGGTTAGGTTTAAAACTGCTCGGATTTTTGCTAACACTAATTTATTTGAAACATATGACCCCCTTCTCACTCCATGCCAAATTTTGCACACAACAAAATGTAAAGCCCTGCTAAGCTGCATTACTTCAACATTGGTAACACTGACCGATATACAACAGCTGGACGATTATAAAGATACAAAACACCAAACAACAATAGTTTAACCTAAGATATTCTATACCTAACAGTTCTTTAAAAAAATTAGGGATGCAACCGCACCCAATGCATCTGCTCTACAAACGTCATTGAAAGCATTTCACATTGCATAAGGGGAACACATTGGTTGCAGGGAGACCGAGTGGAAGATACCTTTGAGCCAATCCACGCATATTGCCGCCAAAGATGCTAGCTATTGGCGCCGGAATCAGAATAGGAGGCTGAGGCTGGTAAGCCTCCTCCTCGGCCGTACCCTCCTGTATCAGATCCGTGAGAGCCGCCACCTCCTTGTGCATCACATTCGTCGCCTTGCAAACCTCAGATGTCACTGCTGCATCTGAACTGCCTCCACCCACCGCCGCCGTTGCCACCGCCGCCTTCTTGCAAACCTCCAATGCCACTGCCACATCCGAGCCCCCTCCCGCAGCCGCCGCCGCCGCCTTTTGCATCAAAACCACAAGCCTACACGCCTCCTCCGCCTTGGCTCGCGTCTCTTGAATGAAAACCATAAAATGTTCCGCCGCTGCCGCGAACGCTGCTACCGAGCCAAATCCTTCCACCGGAGCCACCTCCGGTATCGGATCTAGCAGCTCGGAACCCTCCCCCACCGTATCCAAGCGTCCACATCCTGGTGGACGATGAACACCGTTGGGAGTTGCGGAAGTGAGGGAGACCGGCGTGGAACGGGGAGAGATGCGCGGGGAGGAGGAGGACGGAGGTAGGGAGGGAGCCGGAAGCTTCGTAGGGTCGCACATCTGGACGTCGCCGCGTCGATGGAATCGATCCAGGAGGGGCGATGGAATCAATCCAGGAGGGGGCGGGGAGAAACGAGAGAGAGATGCGAGAGAGAGACGCGAGAGAAAAAATCTGGGAGGTGATAAGATTCGTGTGGTGTGAACGAGAGGAGTCGCTGTCCACCTATGGCCCACACACGAGTACGATAGTAGGAAGTTTCTGGTTTTCTGTGTAGGAATCGGTTTTTTTGGGACAAAGACCCCCTCCAGAACTCGTCTCTTTTTGGGACGGAGGGAGTATACTACTAGTAGTATTAGCGGGTTTGACCAGCTTGACCACAGAACAGGCCAGCTTTCAATACATCTTCAAAACTTTTACTGTTCACTTTTGCGAAGATTGATTGAAATGCATATCTCTCAAGCAATAAACTTAGGGGTGTTTAGATCCGGAGGTGTAAAGTTTTGGCGTGTTACATCGGGTATTATATAGAGTGTCGCATGGGGTGTTCGGCCATAATAGAAAAACTAATTACAGAATCCGTCAGTAAACAACGAGACGAATTTATTAAGCCTAATTAATCAGTCATTAGCAAATGTTTACTGTAGCACCATATTGTCAAATCATGGAGCAATTAGGCTTAAAAGATTAGTCTCGCAAATTAGTCATAATCTGTACAATTAGTTATTTTTAGTCTATATTTAATACTTCATACAGGTGTTCAAATATTCGATGTGGCAGGGTATAAAATTTTTATGTGGGAACTAAACAGACCTTAATTAAAGTAGGGTTCATCGTATGTAACCAAAGTCATCCCTTTCAATCAAAGATGGAGTACTTGGGTGTTCCTTTGTTTGTGGCTGCGTGCACTTCTTTTGGCATTATTCCTTACCTGAGCATGAGTAGCACAAGACTCGAAGGAGATGGGATTGTGGTCGGAAATAAGTACATGGTGCCACATATAGTACGTACATTGATTAAAACAATACTCCACATATAGTACGTACATGGAGTACATGATTAGCTTAATTAGTTTACTCATCCAAAATAGTTAACCTAGCATGCAGCACATAAACCTTTACTTAGGTGCCGAAGGATGAATATGTCCTTGACTCCAAAGCACTTTTTAAGATAATGAAAGCTAGCACACCAGTACAGACATGTTTTTAGCGTGCGGCCATTTTCAGTTTTTGCATACGGTGATCCACCCGCCTCCAACTAGGTGTTTGTGAATGAAGATTTTCACACATGAGCACCTCACTCGTATGAGATAACTGTTTTTCACACGTGGACATGTTAAGCCGTCCGCTTGCACTATAATTTTGGTAAAACAAAAAAAAATCCAAAAAAGCTGTGAAACCCTAGCCCGGATCCCATCAACGCCTGCATTGGAATTTTGGCAAACAAGAAAAATAAAAAATCCCAAAAATTTGTGAAACCTAGTATTATCCCGTCACCACCCAAAGCCGTCGTAGTCGATGTTGTCATCACCATCGAGATCGAGGAGCCGAGGCCGCCGGCGGTGAAGAAGAACCCGAGGCGCGCTATGGGGGAGCCCAAGCGCTTGTCTGTCGCCGCCGATCACTCCCGGCCGTCGAGGGGCCGCCTCATTTGGATCTAGCCGTCGCGCGATGGTGGAGGAAGAGCTGAGGCACGCGGTCACCACAGCAGTCCCTGCAACTCCTAAGGCCGACATTGGCGAATCTGCCTCTCCCGAGTCCGGCGCCACTAGGATCTGCCCTCGCGTGGCTTGCCATCGTCATCGTCGTCATCCTAGCCCTGGTCGTCATTATTGTCATCATCATCGCCGAGGACGGCGGAGGCGGATCCGACGCTCCCGAGTCCGGCGCCGCCAGGTCTACCCTCGCGTGGCTTGTTGCTATCGTCGCCGTTGCCCTAGCTACTGCCGTCATTCTCATCGTCGACGTCACCAAGGTTAGCAGAGGTGAATCCGCTGCTCCCGAGTCTAGCACTGCTGTATCCACCCCTTCGAGGCCGGGGGTCATGGATCCGCCGTCATCATCGTCGCCTTGTCAGCTAGCGTTGGATCCGCCCGCCGCAGGGCCGCAGTGGAGTAAGTCGAGGAGGAGGGGATAGTCACTGAAGGAGGGGGTGAGGAGAGGAAAGGAGAAGAGATCGAGAGAGTGGGAGAGAGGAAGGGCTAGATATTTTGAAGAGAGGAGACAATAAAAGATGGGGAGGACACGAAGCAACCGGCCGGAGCGAGCCTCTTAACAGCACCCCCCGCCCCCAACGAAAATAAGTTTAGTGTCACCGGACGGACATACTAGGAAGCTTACCTGTAAAACTTGTCTTTTACATATGGGTCATGTTCTCCTTCTGAACCGATATTATCGTAGGCGAATGATGTTATGGTCCACCTGTAAATTGGAGTTGGGCTCGTTCGTGAAAATTATGTCTCTCGTAGTGGTAGAAGCAAATGGAGAAAAAAAATGTGCTTTTATACTTCACTTGTTTGGGACTTTTATTTTGCCGCGTCAGTACTGATTTATTGGATGTATATTTGCTGTTCACTACCAGTGCAGTCCATTAATTCAAGCTGCTGCTTCATTGACGTGATGACAATGTTTTTTTTTTCTTGCAAAGCAGATCAATCCATGTCTTACGAGTCAGACATACACTATTGAGGCACAATTGCACTATATCCCAATTGATTTGTTGGAGACAACTTTTTTCTACTGTAATTATCATGCCTACCTAGCTTTGTTAACTTCACTGGTGGTCAGGCACAAAAGTTTGGCAATGTTGGGTGACAACTGACAAGCAAGGCTGTGGCATTTCTTTTTGGGACTACCTGTGATTGATCTGGACAGATTAATTTCGTCAAATAAAACTAACATTTCCTAAATTTTGCATTGGTCCTACTGTCTTAAGATAGGCAATCCAGTGAGAGAATGAGTGGACCAATCCTTTTGCCCCCCAAACTCCAAAGAGGAATTTGCCTCTGGTCTCAATGCCGTTATTGGGGCACACGTTTCGGGATGCCAGAGGGAAGCAGACACAGGCTCTCCTGTAGCCTAAAGTGGCCATTGGAAAGTGATACTATATGCTTTAAGCTCACATGTCACAACTATAGATGAAAACTGGGCAGCAAGCCGCCAGGGCATCGTCTGCGCAGCCAGAGCATCATCTGCGCTAGGATGTCTGTTTGAGATAAATAGGATGAAACAAATGCCCAGTTTACTGTCTGAAGTAGCTGATCTGTCTATTTTAACCCTTAACTTCTATTTTATCTACCTACTAGCAAATTGAGGTTAATTTATATGTGTTTTGTATTTCATATCAAGGAATCTAAATTTATTTGTGTGCTTAAAATCCAGTAGCAATGGTGGTAGTGAGTCTTTCTCCACCTCTACCACCACTATCAACTAACATGTGAGACCTAATAATAACAGGAAGGAGAGAAGTCAACTACTTCCCCGTCCTAAAAACATGAGAGATGGTTGGATGTGACATGTCGTATTACCATAAATACATATCTTTTTCTAGATTCGTGGTATTAGAATATGTCTTATCCAATAAAATCACTTATGAGATAGAGTGAGTAGGTCATAGGGTGTGAGGGTAGATGGTTGTCTGGGTTATAACATAATTAAGTTATCCTTTTTAAATTCTTTTGGGGGCAATTAGCTAGTTTAGAAAACAATTGTATTTAATCTTTTTGCTGTCGGTTAACCTATAGAGAGAGTGGCACCATTATTGATTGGTTGAGCTACAACTAATAAGCTGTAAAAATATTAATGAAATAACCAAAATTAATTTATGGGTAAAACTTTTATATCTGTATTATTCGTGTTATAAATGTTGGTACTGAAAAATAGACTACGATGAAAAATCCTAACGATAACTCTAAAATTATGTATTCAAATTTTGGCTGCGGTTAATAAGCCAAACCGAACCAATAAATGTGTGTAGCTTATTTATGCATCCCAATATTTTTTAATATAAGTGTTTTAAAATTTCTATGCACTTTTTCTATGCTCTACTTTCATGCATTATTCCCTGATATTTTCCCTGGAATAGATTAAATCCCGGGCAAAACTTTCATGTCTGCCAGCTGCAGCAGGTGGATGGGCCTTGGGCCTCGACCTATCGCCTGCATGCCTCATACAGTCATACGTCCTAACCTTAATACCTTGTTAGTAAGTCACATGATCATTAACATTATTGAAAATGTTAGCATTTGGGACTATTTTCTAAAAAACTTTAGGGCTGTCAATTTTAATGGTGATAGATGAAAATATTGACATACTTAAGTGTCACTAATAAGGAACTCATCTTTAGTCCCGGATTACAAACCGGGACGTCCAATCCAAGACTAAAGATGTGCATCTTTAGTTCCGGTCGAAATAACCGGGACTAAAAATCCATATTTACTACCAGTTGGTGATCTTTATTTTTCTTTTTTTTATTGTTTTTTCTGTTTGCGTCGGACCAACCAATCCATCCCTAATTCCCTAAAAAGATATGCATCGAACAACAACCAATATAATCAACCATTCCTTATGTAGGGATTTGTACAAGAAAAACCTAGCACATCAAGAACAACCTCTAGGGAAGAAAAGAGACGCGGATCTGCTCATCTCAACCAAATTCCTAAACGGCGAGCAGCGAGCGCATTGCGGGCACGGACGGAGTTTCCACGGGGAGATGGCGAACGGCGGGCGGCATTCCATGGATGAAGTACCCTGATCGAACACCACACCGGGATCCGAAACGAAAAGAAAAATGCAAAATCCCGCGAAATAAAACCTCACATCGAGAACAAGAACGTGACGAGATGAGACGTAGTACATGAGAGAGGACAACGCACTTGTCGTCGTGCGTCGCCGTGCCTCCGTGCCCTAGCCCAGCCCCCTCTCCTCTGCGCCCTGGGCCACGCGGAACCGGTGGGTGAAGATACGGAGGAAGCTCTCTCCCCTGGGGCACCTTCTCGCCACTCCCGACCATGAGAAGGGGGGAGGAGGAGAAGTTGGCATCAAAGAAAGGGGCGGCGCCACCAGGAGAGGAGGAGGAGGGGGAGTGGCAGTGAGTGGAGAGGGGGAGCGAGAGGGAGAGATGCGGAGGAGGAGGAGTGCACGCCCGTCGTCGTCGTCATCTCAGCCGCGTGAAGAGATCGAGGGGAGGGGGAGGAGTAGGGCGAAGCGGGGGTTCTTCTTCTCAGCCACGAGAAGAAGATAAGGACGATGAGGATATAAGCCCGTGCGGCTCGGCTAGCTCGTTCCGGTTTTTTAAATCTTTACTCCCGATTGGTATAAACAACAGGGACTAAATTATTGATCTTTAGATTGTTGGCGGCCTAACAACAATTGAACCGGGACTAAAAATGATCTTTAGTCCCGGTTGATGCTAACTAGGGCTGGAGATCATAAAGTGTTATTGGGCATATGAACCAGGACTAAACATATTATTTAGTTCCGGTTCCTATTCGAATCGAGACTAATGTGAATTTTGCCATCCGGGTAAAGATCAGTTCTCTAGTAGTGTGTAATAGTTTCAATTAGGTTCGCTCAGGCTTCATAAAGTTCCTAGCTCCGCCACTACTTCCAAGAATCAAATATAAGAGGTATAGTTTGTAGGCCCTTATAGAATTGGAGCTATGGTGGGGGTTCTTAGGAAAAAAATATATATATTCCGACGGGTATATTCCAGTATTCTAATCCTGACTTCAAAACCAGAAAAAGAAAGTGAGGGTGCCTTAAATAATTGTGACAATAAAAGGCAGTACCTTCACTCTTTGTTATCAAGTTGGATGCACCAAACAACAAAAAGAAAACAAAGCATATGTTGTCTCAGTCATGTCTAAGCCATCTCATGACTACTTATTTGTTCATTTTAACAAGTCATATACTTCCACCTATTCTAAATGTAGATATTTTTAGGCTTGTGCATGCGATCAGCTACTTTTATAGAAATGACTGTATAAAATTAGTAAGGACGGGTTGCCAAGCAACATGGTGAGCAGTGCTGTTGCATGTACATTACGCCATCCACAACGGTTCAAACACTACCGGAGAACTCATTTTTATTACCTGTTAATAACCATCTTTATTACTGGTTGTAACAACCGAGAACGATGTAAATTAAGACTAAAAATCTCGATCTTTAGTACTGATTAGAAGAACTGGTAATAACAATACATACTAAATAAAAAATAATATATGGGATTCGAACTCAAAATCTCTCAACTGAGCCCTCACGCGTATGTATTTTCATTTGGATAGAAACCCATATGAATTTATATATGCCCACATGTATTTTTTTTAGAGAAGGGTATTTTTTACCCAGCCTCTATACCCAACCAGATATATGCAACTTTTTAAATTGGGAACTTAGCCCCTTAAACAACCCAATCTGAAATTCGCTCCTATGAAGATTTGAACTCAGTACCTTGAGGTACTACTCAAGTCACTACAGGCACTAAACTACATGCCCTTCCGTTTCCCACATGTAAATATTATGCTTAGTGAGTTTGCAGGATCCGTAGATTTATCTTTGGCTATCGCTGTTTTTTAGGATGGGATGATTTTCATCTATCTGTTTGGTACTCCCTCCATCCCAAAATATAAGACATAACCACTCATAACATAAATACCAAAACAATATTTAATCACCTTCTTAGTTGGATCACCTTGATGTATGCAAACAATGTAATTTGGAGGTTTGATGATATAAGATTTAAAACAAATTAGTTTTATAGGACCAAGAGATGCTAGTTAATGTATGCATGTATGCACGTCTTATATTTTGAGACATGAGAGAAAAGTGGTTGTATCTTATATTTTGGGATGGAGGGAGTACAAGGGATGAGATTATCCTACTTTTGAAGAAATAGCCCACATGTCAGCGAGAAAAAAAAAGGTTGGATTGATCCGCTAGTTTTCGAGGGACCATACCAACCCGGATCTTAGGGGAATATTTTCTGTAAGGGACCATTCTATCACACATGTCCCCAAATCAAACACATTAAAAAATGGGTTCAACCCAACCTAACCCTTTAAACAAACACATGCTTAGGGAGGCTAGATTGGGTTCTGGCCCCATTAGTTCCATGCAAATAATTACACTACGCAGTGTATATATATGTTTGTGTTCATAGATATTGATTAGCCATCTTTACAGTTAATTTATGTAGAACTCATATTAACGGCTCTCTCTTGATAGTCCATGAATCTCCGTCACAGCATGAGTGTTTACTCGGATGAATGAAAATTTACCACAACAATATCTTTTTTCAAGATAGATGATGATTTCCCGCAGCAATCTAGTACACCAGAATAGTTTGCGGTAACAATGATGATGAAGATTCACGTGATCTCTCAAAAAGGGCGGAAAAATACTCAAAAGAGCATCCAGATGTTGGCAAAGCATTTGGCCAAGGGGCAGAGAGGCGTGTAGCGAATAGTTATGGATAAATCGATCTATCCATCAACTGGCGTCGGGAGGGACAGTTGCTGTCCATTTGCTGCGTGTGCGGCCGGCGTCTGTTCCGCTTTCACTTGTCGCTATAGGTGAGCAGTGACTGATCTGAGTTTGGTACGTACGACCATATGGTGGGTGCTCAGTGCAAACACTCCACCTATATAGCCTATACATGGCTAGTACAAGCTAAGCTAGCTGCTGCTGCTTATCGCAAAGCCGGAAGGGACAATTATTTCTCGCTGGTGCCGGTACCCTCCACTGCTAGTGTTGCCCACTCCCTCGTCCTGTAAAAAATCTAATACCACATGTCATATAAAATTAACCTAGTACCGGATGTGATATATTTTACTAGTACTATTAAACTGGACAGAGGGATATCCAAATTCGTAGTACATGATATGTCACATTGCGTAATAGGTTTATTTTTTATGAGATGGAGGACTTCCTTCGTTGTAAAATATGTTCATCTTGGTCCCTCTCTCATATTTGTATCAAAATAATATCATTTTGAACAATATCTTTTACTGAGTTTACAAAAATAGAAAACAAATACATTGAAAAAGAATATGGAAGACAATTGCATTGGAATTTACTTTCTGAGGTCAAAAAAAACTTAATCCAGATAAATATGACAACATTCTAGTACAACGAAAGCCTCTATACAGGAATTCATCTCTCTCTCCAATCTACACGAACAAGCACATGGCAAAATTAAAAAAAAAATCTGCTGGGTGCTGAGTGGTGGCTCCTGCTGGCATCCCTGCTGATAATGGTCGTCAGAACTGATGGGGATCCGAGCAGTTGATGCTAAGAGCACACGGCGCGTCTTGTTCTGAAGGACATCAGGTGATCAGCATGGTACTCCCTCCGTCTCGTAATATAGCAATCTAAAATCGGATGAAACGTATCCTAACACTATAAATCTGGACAGGGGTTGTACAGATTTGTAGTAGTAGGTTATATCATATCCGATTCTAGATTGTTATATTCTGGGACGGATGGAGTACCCTATTCGACAGGAGTTTTTCTGTGACCCTGAGAAGCGACCCGCAAACTAAAACCAGAGTTTTAGGCAAGTATCAAAGCCCCAAACTCCCAAATACAAAAACAGCACTATCGAGTTGAGGGTTGCTTGATTGGACCAAGGGACAACTCTGTAGTACTTTCGAACATGCCGGGCTGTTCAAGCCTTAATCCGTCCCAACACCACGTGATCATCAGGCTTAAGTGATGGGCTGACTGTGCCAGTTCAGCACAATAGTTGGCCCACTATCCATGAGAAGGTCCAACCATGACCCTTGAGAATTCTCTGTCAGTTGGAATAAGTTCACTTTACATACCTCCTATTGATGTCCTCGGGTATAAAATATATCCCTTCTCCTCATCCCCATAATGTATATGAGACAAATGTACACATTTCGATTAAGGTTGTATTATATGGTTACGACTCTACTAGATATGTCTTTTTTATTCCGTCGAAAATTGATTTTACGGTATATGCGCTTATGACCTCTCCCTATATGCTTTGCGGTAATGATTCGACCTTTACCATAATAGTGTTGTCCATGGGTTAAATTATTTCGTAGATTGGATTTCACTTGTTTATCTATGTTCCGTTGCGTGTGCTTGGGATAAGTGTTTTGTATAAATGTTTCCCCGTATTATTAAGTATTTTTCTTTATTTTTTTTCTCTATCTAGAAGTGGAATAGAATAATTCGGTCGAAGAGTAATGATCATATACATCTGTAATGCATTGTATGTAATATAATAGGGCCCATTCTTCTACCCTTTCTGGGTAGTCGATAGCTATTCACAGCTACTACCTTAGCTCTACAAAGAAGAGTTCAAAGCAATGTTTTATTTTTTGTTTTAGTTAATCTCGAGTTTTAAATCGTATCCTGAACCTTAATAACAAAATTTATGAACCCCCCCCCCCCCACAACTTATAGAAACAGGTTAAATTAGGTCCTCCAACAATATAGACAACTAATTTAGTTGATGTGGCAAGTTAATCTGTTCCACTCATGCTAACTAGATGATTACGTGGCTTTTCAAAAAGTGGTCCCTGCATGTCATCCTCACTCTCCTCTCCTCTTCTCTCTCCCCCTTTTCTCTACATCTCTTCATCAGCTGGCGTAGCGCCTACGCCGTCCTCTCCTTAGCGACCAGACGACCACGGTGGCGGTAGCGTCGACGAGTAGCGCGATGACTCTTGCCTTGACCAGCATCCCTTTGTAGGAGTCGAAGCTGATGACTACGCGCCGGTGTCTTCCTCCTTGAGGTGTGTGTCTCTGGATTTGACGAAGCTGGCGAGGAAGGCGATGCCATCGTCAATGTGCTTATCTTCTTCACATGTGTTTATAGCTGATTTATAGTCAGTTAGACCTGCTCTTAGCAGCAACGATCGTGATGTAGATCCTGTCCTCAAAACTCGATATCAAAATGAGAGACTTAAACTAAACTTATTCACCGCACCAACCAGACTGGGCGGCTGGGCTATTTCCTAGCACTCGGCCTTATCAACATGGGAAAACCCACAAGCCCCGAGCCCAGCTCCGCGATTCTCCTCTTGGGCCGCTACCGATTTCCAACCTGACGCCGCCCGCAGCGGAAACCAGAAAGAAACCTGAGCCTGCCCTTTCGCTTCCGCCGAAACGCGAAGATGACAGCAACGAGGCCGTAGCCACAAGTCTGCAGGGGAACGTGAACGTTGCTGGCGCGCGGACTCATCAGCACGGACGGAAATCCCGTGGTCCGCTTTGCAGTTTTCCCTCACGGGCCGCTCCCGACTCCACCTCGGGCGGTCGGGCGCGCGCGGAATTTTTTTTATTTATAATTTTTTTTATTAAAAGTTTTACAAAAATAATTTTCCATTTTGAAAATTGACGGAAATAGTCGCCTACCGCCCTCTGGGAGGGCGATTTTTAAAAATCGCCCTCCCAAAGGGCGGCGAATATGACGTGGCAGACGGCCGTTCGCTCTCGGGCGACGGCCGTCAAGGAAATTTGCAGGCGGCCCCCTTGCCGCCCTCCGCGAGGGCGATTTTGTACTGTGCGGGGGGCCGCCTGCAAATGGGCGGCGAGGGGGCATGGAATTTTGCAGGCGGCCCCCTTGCCGCCCTGGGGGAGGGCGATTTTTGGCCCCCCCCCCCTATAAAGCCCAGTCCCTCCTCTGTGAAATTTCATTATATTCACTAAAAATCCAAAAAAAAACGAAAGAGAGAGAGGGGAGGGCAGCAGAAGCGGAGCGGCGAAGCCCTGCTGGTTCGCTCACTTCATCACAGGTATGCTCCCATACATCTTTTGCATTTGTACTAATATGTTATGTTTGAGTATATATGTTGCGTTTTAGTTTTAGTTCCATATATTTTAGCACATCTGTAGCACACAGCACATATGTGTAGATCCAGAGCATAGAATATAATAGTATGAATTGAGACATAGACAGTAGTGTTAATTGTAAGATGTAGTTTAGTTTGATCTGGAGAATGTAACGTACTTTTAGAAATTTAGAGGACAATATTGTAGAGAATGTAACTTAGGGCATAGTACAGAAATGCGAGGTTAACGCAGTTAATGTTTTCATCAGGCACAATGTCAAGTAAGGTCACATTTCAGATAGTTCACGGTGAAGGAAATATTAGATTTGGTCCAGATGGTGTTGATCTGTCAGATTTTGTAATGACATCTAAGGGCATCGATAGGCCTGCGGAGAGAACATTTCAGTCAATTTATAGTTGGTTGTTGAGAGGATTTAGAATAGACCAAGAAGTCTACACAATGTCAGTATCTGTTGTAGTGAGTCGTGCAATAGAAGGTTATTTTTGGGAACTAATGCCGATGGACAGCACTGCTGCTTGGAGACGGTATGTGGAAATGGCTTTTGAACGGTCATGGCCCCTCGTTATATTTGTGTCGGTACAAGAGAAAGATACAAATGTTTCAATGCGAACCGAAGATGTGGAGGGTCCTAGCAATGCAGGGGATGTTGTTGGACCATCGATGGAAAATGAGGAAAATCAACCAAGGGAGGAGCAGGCCATGGGCATGGCGGATGAGGGGGAGAGAGTCGGTATAATTGTTGATGAAATGGAGAGGGAAGATTCGGATAATGAGCAAGCGGAGGACGACGCATCATCCGATGAGGAAGGTGATGTAATGGCCACTGATTGGGCAAATGAGGACTTCTCTGGACTTGTTATATCAGAGGGTGATCATGTACCCTGGGAGTATAAGGAGAACGAGGTAATTGAGAGTGCAAGGTATGCTCATAAGGATGAGATGAAGGAGGCGGTGAAGCATTGGGCAGTTTCATTGCAGAGAGAGTTTAGGGTGGTCAAGTCAACAAATTATGTGTATGAAGTGAGGTGCATGAAGGAAGATTGTCCGTGGCGTGTCCATGCATATAAGGGTAAATGGAATGATTATTGGAAAGTTAGCATTGTGACCGAGCACAAGTGCTACTTACAAGGGGTGGAGAAGTATCACCGAAACATCACTTCAGCTTTTGTGGCAAGTGAGATGTACAGCAGTGTTGTTGGTAACATTGGCTTTGAACCAAAATCAATTATTAGGCACATCGAGAACAAATTCAAGTACACCATAAGCTATGCAAAGGCCTGGAGAGCCAAACAAAAGATCATTGAGATGAGGTATGGCACATTTGAAGCTTCTTATGATAATTTGCCTCGTTTGTTAGCCACAATTGCCCAGAGGAATAATAATACTTACTATGACCTACATACATTTACATCGGTTGATGATCGAACAAAGAGTGTGCTGCAAAGAGCCTTTTTCTCATTGGGTGCTTGCATCAATGCTTTTGTGCATTGTCGACCTGTTCTATGCATAGATGGAACTTTTATGACAGGTAAATACCGAGGTCAGATATTGACAGCAATTGGGTGTGATGGGAACAACCAGGTTCTACCTATGGCTTTTGCATTTGTAGAGAGTGAGAACACTGAAAGCTGGTACTGGTTCCTAGAGAGAGTGCACATTGCAGTGGTGCGTATGAGGCCCAACGTTTGCCTTATACATGATCGTCATGCGGGTATGCTGCGGGCTATTGACTACTTGCAGAACGGTTGGGATGAGAAGGGACTTCCAGCTAAGTGGCCTGATGTTCGGAGTCGGTGGTGCATGCGTCACATGGGTGCAAATTTCTACAAGCAATTCAAGAACAAGCATCTTATGGAGCTCTTTAAGAGGCTCTGTGCACAGAACCAAGAGAAGAAATTTAATGAGTTGTGGGTCAAGTTGGATGAGTTGACAACGAAGCAAACAGATGAGCAATCTCGCAGACCACAAGTTGAAGGTGACGAGCCTCCCATACCTCTTGGTGCATTACATGATGACCCACCAACAATGAGAAGGAGGTCAGGGTCGTCCATCAGAAATTTCACTCAGTGGATTGAGAATGAGCCTAAGGAGAAGTGGTCTCTATTGTTCGACACCGATGGATCTCGGTATGGCATAATGACAACCAATTTGGCAGAGGTGTACAACTGGATAATGCGAGGAGTTCGGGTACTTCCATTGGTTGCTATTGTTGAATTCATCCTTCACGGCACGCAAGCCTACTTTAGGGATCGATACAGGAAAATTGGTCCGTCCATGGCCGATAACAACATAGTGTTTGGCAACGTAGTGACAAAGTACATGGAAGATAAAATCAAAAAGGCACGGAGACATAGAGTTGTTGCTCAAGGCACACAAGTGCATCGGTATGAAATAATGTGTGTTGATAGGAGCAGGCGTGGTATCTATCGTAAGCAAGCCGTGCAGGAATGTGTCTTGAAGGCGGATGGTGGATGTACCTGCAGTTGTATGAAGCCGAAGCTTCATCACCTTCCTTGCTCACACGTTCTTGCTGCTGCTGGTGATTGTGGCATATCTCCCAATGTGTACGTCTCAAATTATTTCAGGAAAGAAGCAATCTTTCATACATGGAGTGAGGAGATATATGGGTTCGGGATCTCAGGATCTTACACAACGCTGAGTGCCCAAGTTTTTTATATTCCAGATCCATCTAAGTTAAGGGTGAAAAAGGGTCGACGCCAAACTAGACGCATCAGAAATGATATGGATGAGTCAGAAGCAGGTGGGAGGACTTTACGCTGCAGCAAGTGTGATCTGCGCGGCCATACTTACAAGAAATGCCCGAAGAATGCAGAAGTTCCAAGCGGCGCAGATGCTAGTCCATCTGGACAGGCAAGTGATGGTAGGCGACCACCTGGTGAAGGAACAACAAGCAGGCGCGCAAGGCCAAGGCGTCGTCGCGCAGCAGGCGATTCCATGGTGTAACAATGCTTTCGATTTAGGAAATAAAATGATGTTGTGATGTAATGAGTGTTCGGACTAAATACTTATATCGTGTAATTTCAATTCAATGTTGTTGTAATGAGTACCTCCGACTATTGTTGTACTAGTAGTATTGCGAACTATTCGGTGTTGTATCATAATGTTATCGTGTTGAGTGTTCTGACTAAACACTTTTGTTTCTTTGTACTCTTGTTTAATATGTGTTAGTAATTCGCTTATGAACATTTATTACTTATGTGGAACTAATTATTTACATGTTTCTGATAAACCTATTTGATGCAGGTATGGCGTACGACACACCGGCGCTGTTGAACCGTGTGATTGACAGGAACCACCGCTCGTTCCTGTCAGCAGTCGAGGGTGCACAGCTCGGCACCTTCCGTCCACGCACGTCGCGCGAGTGGTTGCGTGTCGACCCCCGTCACGTTCCTTGGTACGCGTATGTTCACATTTCAACTCAACTTTGCTTTGTGTTGTACTTATGTTTGAAGTTTGCTCTATACAGGTTGCGTGCGGCAGGCCTTCTACCACTGTGTAGGCTTGTTGAGGCGGCGGCGGACGACCGTGACCCAGCGAAGCGGTGGGATGCAGACCGGTCACTCCTTGCCGCTCTTGTAGACCGCTGGAGACCTGAGACGCACACGTTCCACCTTCCCTGTGGGGAGATGGCTCCGACACTGCAGGACGTGTCGTACCTGCTAGGGCTACCGCTGGCGGGAGCACCAGTTGGTCCCGTGGACGGTGTTGTTGGGTGGAAGGAGGATATCACTGCGCGCTTCGAGCAGGTGATGCGCCTTCCACACCTAGGACCGACCAGCACCCTTCCTCCGTACTCTACAGTCGGGCCTAGCAAGGCTTGGTTGCTCCAGTTCACTGTAAGTAAATAAGATGTTATTATCATACATGCTTATTTGCGACCGGATGAGTGTTTTGTACTAACATTTCATTCTTAACTGTAGGCGGACCTTCTGCACCCTGACGCTGATGATTACTCGGTCCGACGCTCCCTTGAGGCGTACCTGTTGTGGTTGTTCGGGTGGGTGATGTTCACTAGCACCCACGGGCACGCTGTGGACTTCCGGCTGGTGCACTACGCACGGTCCATCGCGGATGCTCAGCCACAGGACGTGCCGCAGTGGAGCTGGGGTTCTGCCGTGCTAGCAGCCACGTACCGTGCCCTCTGTGAGGCGTGCACGAAGACTGACGCGGGAGCGATCATCGCTGGCTGCCCTATGTTGCTTCAGCTTTGGGCAGCCGAGAGGTTTGCCATAGGGCGACCAGTGGTGGACAGCGCACCCTACGGGGTTGGTCGCAGCGCGCAGTGGCCAGAGGACGGTCCCACGATGGGGACTTACTGGTGTCGACGTGGGGTTAGTGCAACTTCGCTGCGTTATAAGTTTATCAGTCCTCTTCTTTTTTTTCCTTCACATAACATGTCTAATTCCGATCATGTTTATTGTAGCGTCGTTACGCTCACGTGCAGGTGAGACGTGGTTACCCGGACTTCGTGTTCGAGTTTGACCGTCTCCAGCCGAGCGACGTCATCTGGGAGCCGTACACAGAAGAGGCCGTCGCTGCGAGAGCACCGCTAGGACTTTCGTCCTTGCGCACACGCGACCAGGCTTACTGGCTCACCATCCTGCCGATGGTGTTCGACATTTTCGTTGAGCCTCACTGCCCGCAGCGTGTGATGAGACAGTTCGGACTTAGGCAGGTGTTTCCGGGCAACGTGCAGCCGACCGTCCCCCCTGCCGACCACTTGTGAGTTCGGATTGTTCATTTCTAAATTTTTATGATAATTACATCATCGAGCCATATAATTTACCTCTCTTCACAGGTTGACTCGACGGGGACAGCTAGCAGGCGCACTTTGGGCTCCACGTGTACAGCAGTACGTTGACGACTGGGTGTTAGCTACAGAGGAGGTGATCAACGAGCTCTTCCCACACACGGAGGAGAACTACCGTGACTACCTTCGCTGGTACCTTCCTCGCACTCGTGCGCGTGTGACCTTCACTCCAGACGCCCCAGAGCCACACGTTGCCGCTGTCACGGACGCGTATCCCACGCACCGTGACCGAGACTACTTCGTGGCGGTACGTCCAATTTGTGTTACTTCCAACAATTATTTCATTTATCTCGCATAATATAGGACAACTACTGAATTTTTTATTTCCATCTTGCATAGGCTGATGCCGCACGGGATATCAGTGCCGATATCATCGCAGTCCAGGTGAGGTTGAACAGAGGTTTGCACTTGACTGACGTTGAGCAGAGGGCGACCTTCGACCGGATGCAGGAGAAGATGCGTGCGGTCATGCGCGTCTTCTCCTGTCGCAGCGCCGTGGACGTCGTACCTCCAGCTGGTCCGGTACACCCACGGCCTCGCGCGCCTACCGTCGGAGCAGGACCTCGTTTGCCTTCGAGCGCCCCTAGCTTCGGAGCAGTGCGACCTACAGCACCGGTTTCGCACGGTACAGTTCAGCCCAGATATTAGTTCATTTTTGTTTCAGCTTTTCCACAAAAGTGTCACCATGTTTTAACTGCACGTTTCCTCATCGCAGGACCTCGTCTGCCTTCGAGCGCGTTCGCAGGCACGACCGGCGCTTCCGCGAGCTCCGCAGGGCCGTTCGCCACCTCTTCGGGCGCGTTCGCCAGCTCTTCCTCTCACGGAGCGTCGTTCCCTCGCCCACACGGTACTTTACTTTTTATTACTACTGCTAAATACTTGTACGAATCTGATGGTCCTTGTCCAGCAGGATATGCAGCCGGGATCTTCGGTACTGGGGCCTCTTCGTCTCACGCCGGTAGGACTGATCCTACTAGCCAGTTCTACGACGACGACTTGCACGGTGCAGACCACCAGGACGTACTAGGCTCCTCTCAGCTTGGAGGAGCTCCAGAGGCGCACACTCAGGAGCAGCCAGAGGTCACACCTGTACAGGCAGGACGGGTTGGCCGTGCCGTACCCCCGGACCGACTCACGTACTCCCAGGGGCACATTAGGGCGCAGGGTAGGAGGGACAGGGGTAAGAGGCCTCGTCAGTAGTGTTCTACCTCTTCAGTCCTTATGTGACCGTTTCTTTTGGCTTACAAACTTGTAAAGCAGTACTACTTTTGCTATTACTACTGCAGTACTACTTGTGTTTGTCTCGTCTACGTAGTTCTTTTCATTCATATGGTGCTTGAACAACTTATGCTCACAACAACACACTTTCGGCGCTTCACGGTAGTGCCATATCCAGTAGCGCGCACAGTCCACGACAGCACACATGAAAAGCGGCAGCTCGAGTTATCACTATCAACTTTCGGCGCTGCCTGTTGACATAAAGTGAATCACGCCCACGCGTGATCGTCTTGTCACATCTAATGAATAATGCATCTCATTGAGTTCACATATATTGCAATGAAAACGATGCTATATAATTGACAATCTGAAGGCAACCTCTTCATATCTTCTTTCCCACTAGCACATCACACACGAAAATGGAAGCTTATTCGTTGGTAATACGTAATCTAGATTTCAGATTATGTACAACATTCTTCACTACAATTTTACATTTTGGCAGCAAACCATATATGATCAAATGCAATTTTACCTTACCAAATATTTGGTAGTGCCAAAACGTGCTTATATTTTGGCACTAACATAATATTTGTACGGTAACAATCCAAATATGCCCTAAAAAATAATAAAATTGTATTTTACCAGTCTTGGAGATTTCAATCTTGTATAGTTTTCAATATAAAAAGATTTCATAACTATTGCTATTTATATAAAAAAAAATATAGAGCACAGTACAAAATTCCATGTTCCATGCCCCCTCGCCGCCCATTTGCAGGCGGCCCCCCACAGTACAAAATCGCCCTCCCCCAGGGCGGCAAGGGGGCCGCCTGCAAAATTCCATGCCCCCCTCGCCGCCCATTTGCAGGCGGCCCCCCGCACAGTATAAAACCGCCCTAGCGGAGGGCGGCAAGGGTGCCGCCTGCTAATTTCGTTGACGGCCGTCGCCCGAGAGCGAACGGCCGGCTGCCACGTCATTTACGCCGCCCTCTGGGAGGGCGATTTTTAAAAATCGCCCACCCAGAGGGCGGTAGGCGACTATTTCCGTCAATTTTCAAAATGGAAAATTATTTTTGTAAAACTTTTAATAAAAAAAATTATAAATAAAAAAAATTCGCGCGCGCGCAGACGCGGAACGTGAGTACGTGACACGGAGGCCCGCGGTTTTGCAACCGAGAAACGCAGAAAACCCAGTCGCCATCGCGCTGTCTCGCCGTGACCGCGCGCGCGCGCGGCCGCAGCCAGCGAGCGACTGGGGGGCCAAGCCGTGCGACCAAACCAACCAACCAACCAGACGCCGAGGACGGTGGACGTGGATGGACGCCCCGGCCTGGGGGCCGTGTGGAACGCGTGCAGAAAACCGAGCAAAGCGAGGCAGGATCTCTCGAGGAATCTTCTCTGCGATGTACCCCCCAAATCGCACGCCAAAAGGCCCTCCCATCTCCTCCTTTAAATTCCTTTGGTCCCTTCTACAGTGATGTGGACTGGCATGCAGCTACCTTTGCTCAACCTTCTCCATCGCTACAGCTTTGCTCATCCAATGCTTATCTACGTCTTCGTATCGGGCTGACGGCTTGATTTCCCGGACTAACGGAATCTGTCACTCACTCACGGTAGAGAAGGAAAACAATACCAAACCAAACCAAACCAAACCATGCAGTGAGCTCAGTGCATGCAGCATCCACACAAAGCCGTTCACTGCATCTAATAAATTCTAAGTTGCAAACAGTTGTTCCGATTCGGCACTGCAGCGACGACACAGGAATAGAAAGGGGAAAAAAACAGTGTCGTCGCGTCAGCTCGATCTTCTGCTGCTGCCTTGCATGCATGGGGAACCACCATATGGGCACGCATCTGCTACGAGTTGTATGTAGGTACCTAGTGTTGTGCCCCCAACTTGGCCTAGGTCGGTCTCAAGCCTTTTACACTGAAGCTCCTTAACCACATAAACCGGCGATCCTATCTGCGTGCTTACGGAGCAGCGTCAGTCGAGAGCTGCACGCTGCAGGGGAATCACGAGACGCTCCATGGTTTCTGGCCACATAGATTATTCTAACCTAAACACCATTCTTAACGTACGTCAGATCAAATGAATTCCATCTCGGATATGTACTGTACAATAGGGTTGAAAGATGCCAAGCACACGTCCTGTAACGTAAAGGCACCTACCCGTCTTGTTCATACCGGTCGAAATCATGGGGAGGGGATGAACAAATTCCATGACTAATTGAAACCATGCTCCGATCACTAATCCATCCATAGGATTCAAGCGAAAGCACGCGTGCAGATCGAGCTATAGCTAATATATATATATATATATATATTGTTCATATGCAACAAGGCGACAGGCAGGTAAAGGGGCAAGGCAATTAAAGGTACAATAGCAGGCTATAAATTAGCTGCAAATATAATTTAAGAAGATAAATTAGGAGAGAGAAAAGCAGCGGGCTACAGATTTGTAGTCAGCTTCAGCACAGACTCTAAGACGCAGTGTGTGTATGATAAGTGGGACCAAGTATTAATAATGTAGTATATAACTATTGTATGAATGAGCTATTAGATTGGCTATAAAAAAATTGGAGCTAGTAGTTGGCTATAAAGAAATTAGGAGACGCTTTTCTTGCCATAGGTAGCTAGGAGTGCGTGTGTGTTATGGTAGCCTTTGTGCTGATAGAAGAGAGAATCCGTTTGTGTGATGCCCTACTAGCTGTCATTCTCACGTCTTACATTCGCAACTGTAATGTCCATTTCACATCTAAGTGTAAGGGGGAACCACTGCTTTTTATAGGCAGCAAAAGAATTGGATGATGCGAAGTGTTTTGCTAATGTTCCCTCCCGGTGTTCGATGTGAGCCGTGCAAGTCCACAAGCGTAGAGTTATATAGTTTTTTTTTTTTTTGTCGCTGAAAGGATGAAGGCCGGGAGGAGAAAGTTAAAACAAACAAAATAAAAGAAATAAAAGAAAGAAAGAAAGAAAGAAAGAAAGAGGAAGAAAAGAAAGCAGTATGTTTTTATTCGTCAGTTTGAGATAAGAACGCATCTTGGGAGGAATTAGAAGCCCACGAGTGTGCCGAACATCTGCTCGTGAAAAGGCATTGACATCAGTAGTAAATCAAAAGTGAAAAATACTGCAGAGGAGATGATGGTGATGCTTATGTGTTCTCAGCATTTTAATTTTAGGCAAAGCAGAGCTGCACACGACATGCTAATAAGCGACAGTCAGAAAGAAATCTTGTTAAGATAATTGATAGTGCAATACAGAGAAGCACAGACATATACCTGAAAAATACCTAAAACGAAACATTGAAAGAAAAAAACACACAATTGCAGTCCAATTGTTTT
The DNA here is from genome assembly GCA_000338895.3 of Oryza meridionalis. Classification (NCBI taxonomy): domain Eukaryota; kingdom Viridiplantae; phylum Streptophyta; class Magnoliopsida; order Poales; family Poaceae; genus Oryza; species Oryza meridionalis. The sequence goes on along the minus strand of CM002526.2, from coordinate 32,470,634 downwards.
GACAAGAAAAAAACACAGAGAAACAAAAACAATTCTACTTGCAATAATAAGATGCAGCCAGTATACTAATGGTAAAATTAAAGTGACTTTTTCCGAGGAGAGGGAAAGTATTAGGTTCTTCTTTTCCACGTCGTGATGCACCATGGTTGCAATTGTATACTGATTATGCCCTTGCTTTTGTTACCAGTAGCCTGCTAGGCAGTAGTGCCTCCATGCCTTTTCCCTGACTACATTATTGTTCGTGCTGCATACCAATGGGAGTGAGTCCTTGAATGCAATACGTCATTTTTGCTTGTCTAATACTTGCTATTATGGGTAGGTCAACATCATAATAGATCCACTTTGTTCCTACTTTACATTAGGAAAACTAGATCCTTTAGCCCTCGTCATTGCACGCCATCGAGTATATCTAATAGTAGTTGTTTAAGGAGTATGCTGTTAATTTGTCGTTAGATACACTAAGTTAATAGGTATACTGTTTATAAATCTTTTCTCTAATTCTAATTTTTAAAACAAATATGCTGCCTATATATAATATAGCACATGCAGAGAAACAGAGGCGCTCCAATGCCCCCATTATCTAGTGATCTGCACGAGTATTAAAGCATGGCTGAATGGTGGATGATCGACCACTATACTTTCCCCTTCGACTTGTTGAGAACCATATATAATAAAACTACAGTTGGAGTACGTATATAAAAGCACACAAGCACCTCCAAAGAAAAATAGTAGCAAAATATTTCTTCTCTATTTTTTTCCTCCTAGCCCTGGCCGCTCCATTACTGGCATGGTCACTACAAGGCCAAAGAAAAAACTACATGCCTGTGTAAAAAAAAAAAGAGTAAAATGCATAGCCGGTCTATAAAGTTGAATGCGGGTGTCACTTAGGTACATAATCTTGTAAATTACACATCTAGGTCCACCATCTTGTTTTAAGTGACTCATTGAGGTCCAAACCCCACATGACCGGCCCTGACCGCCGACGTGGCACGTCACGCAAGCACCAATTTTACAAACAAGTCCCTCCGCAACAGTAGCGCCAAGGACAACACAAAAAACCCCAAATCCTTCGTCGTAGTCATGCCACGCCGCCGTCGCTACCGACGGCGCCGTGAGCGCCAGTAGCAAGCAGCACACTAGCACGACACACACGCTTGAGTGGAGGCAGCGGCGGCGCACGGGAGACGACGAGGCCGAGGCCGAGCAAAACGCCTCTCCGCCTCCTCCCTCTCCGCGTGTGTTCGCCATCGGCCACACCCCTCCTTCTCCGCGCGCGCTCGCCACCGGCCACCCCCCTCATCGTGCACCACGGCTACGGGCGGCGGTGAGCAAGCGCGGCGGAGGGTAGAGCAGCGGTGGGCGAGCACACGGGGGCGGGCGGCGGACAGCAGTGTCGCGGCGACACCGGGATCCGTAACATCGCGGCGGCGTCGGGATCCTGCTGCCGCGCCGCCCCTCACCAGCTCACCACACGACGGCATTGATAATGGCGACGAAGGAGTGGAGTACGACGCTTGAGCGCTGGCGGCGGAGGAGGTTGCTCGAGCGGCCGTCGACGGAGTGGAGGAGGAGGTAGCGCTCCGCGTAAGCCACGTAAGCCAGTCAACCCGGTCGGAGGTCCTTTGAACCTCAATGAGTCACTTAAATAAGATGGTGGATCTAAATGTGTAATTTACAAGATTATGGACATAAGTGACACCCGTGCTCAACTTTAAGGACCGGCCGTATATTTTAAAAAAAAAAGTGCATAGATTTTCTCGGTGATCTTGAGATAAACATTGAGCTGACTAATCTTCATCCAATTGTTCAAAATTATTTTGGACCTGACGAGACAACAATTTAAACTATAAATCCATAACACATATATTTATTTATTTATTTCCATCCCTCGAATATATAAGTCTTATTCAGTCTTATTCATACCAGTCGAAAGTATTATATGTCCTCCATCATGCCACCTGCCACACACTTACAACCTTACAGGCTATGTGGCATCACGAATGTTTCCTACTTATTTTGTGAATAAGGCAAGCCCTTTTTCCCAACCCATCTCGCTCGTTTTTCACACGCACGTTTTTTAAACTGCTAAACGGTGTGTTTTTAACAAAAAGTTTCTATATGAAAGTTGCTTAAAAAATCAAATTAGTTTATTTTTTAAAAAAATAGCTAATACTTAATTAATCACGCGTTAATGGACCGCTACGTTTTCCTTGCGCACCGTTCCCGGTTGGGAACAAGCAATGGTGAAAACAGCCTAAGAGTAGACCCTTCGTCAGTGGATATTAATTATTATAGTAGCTACAATAGTGAAATAACAAAAGTGGGTAGTAAGCTGGGTCTCACAATCACTAGCTATAAGAGAGGGATGAGAGAAAAATATTTTTTTATTCCTTATAACTAGATAGTAAGCATATTATCCGGTATTAGTTGTTTACTAGTCCCACAATATATATAACCGGATAGTAGTAGTATTTTGTACCTTACTGTCGACTTTGAATACACAGTGTGGATGACATTCCTCTCCACCTAGCTTTCTTTGCTGCCGTCCTCCTCCTGCCATATTCCGCACCTACATCTTAACATGCAACTCACTTCTAGTTGACCCATTGTTGATTCCGCAAGTCTCGTCCGCCCTATGGCTTCGACAATTTCACCGCCTTGATGTAGGCATTGTCTGCCATTGTTGTGTGTTAACTCTCCTCCAATCCTAATAGTCATTGATGTGCTCTGTGGTGACACCCCTTGAATGGTAACCCAATGGATTCCCACACTAACTTTGCCATCACCAAGGATGCATTGTCTATTCCATAAGTCTCCTCCGCCCCTTGGCTTTAACAATTTCACCGACTTATTGTTGTCATTGTCTGCCACCCTTGCCTCAACTCTCGTTCCATCCTAGTATAGTCACTGATGTGTTCAGTTCTGACCCCTTGAATGGTAACCCAATGGACTCCCACACTAGCTTAATTACCATCACCAAATTAAGCTGAACAGCACACCAACGGAGATGAGAGGCGGGAGCACAATGTTGGTATGGACCCAATAACCAAGAGATCCAACTGGGCTCCACCTCAAGATGTGTTGACAAAGTTCTAGCAAAACTGATTACGTATAAATATCCGGTCAACATTATGAGAAGCTCAGATATATGGTGGATGTTTGTCGATTAGTCAAAGGCTATCAAATTATATGGACTAGGTGTGTTCTTATTAGAATTCTTAATTATCACAATTCTCCTTTACTCTTAGAGCTGCTAATTAATATAACCATGCATTTATATAGTGATTCACAAAAAAGTTTCTATTATACAATTGATAGATTCTTTTGTTGTATAATAGATTGATACTTTTCCGAAGCTAGACGATAAGAGCAGGTCTACCTTTTAATTTTTTTGCAATAACAGTATTACCTTAACTCATACGCAACTGTGCCCATTCGCCACGCATCTCTTTCACTCGCTTATTTATGAAGTTGACTTGGAGAAGAACATTTGCATGGCTATAATATTTTCTCTTCATCGTTCATCACTATCTATGACCAGAGGTAAAGAACCTAGCTTACAAACACCTCCACTCATGCTGCCATTACAACATGTAGAACAAAGTTTGACCTATGAGAGGAGCACTTTTTTAGCTGAAACTTATTTGAGCACTAAGCCGAGGAATTTAACCTGTGGTCAGCTGATAGCTACCTGGGTTTGGACCATCATCTAGCTTAGAATCATAAGTGGGGCGGCTATTATATATCACTAACCCACGGCACCAACTAGCTTAATTGTTTTTTTCACAACCTTAGCAGTGATCATTAGTGTCCGTACGTACCAAACTGCCAATCCAACTCAGTTCCAAACTCTCTGTATGGATATATATGTGCACGGATATTAACTACTCACTTAAATATCCAAATGATATGATCGTTAAATAAGAGCTAGGCATTTCAAATCTTCACTTAAGTGATTGTGATTCAAAAAAAAATTAAGGAAGCGTTTCGTGGCAGAATGGCACAGCAACAACTGTAGCGTTGGACAGCGTCTTTTCAGACGGATTAGCATCGGTTCTCCGACGATGCATACGTCCATGCAGATCTTCCGTATGATCGGCCTGGACTCGTTGGACGACATTCCTCTCTCTTTTGTCTCCCCCTTTAATTTCCTTTTGCTCGCCGCGATTAATTGAACCTTGGTGGAGAAGAAGAACAATGGGCGATCACCAGGAATGATTTGGTTCGTGCGGTTGCATTGTTTTCGCTTTTGACATCAAACCTTGTTGCTGAAGATAGATAAACGTGTTGTAAGTGGTGGTGAGGGACGAGAACCAACACTTTCTCGCATCACACCCTACATCCACCGACCAGCTACCTAAATAGAAGAGAAAATAATATTATTCCTAGATATTAAAATTTACTCCAAGTCGAGATATCAACTTGCTAAGCTTGAAATCTTGATAAATATACATAAATGTGCACGCACCAATCAGTGTCTTTTTTACCCTGGTTCTAACTTCTGGAGAGCGCTCACGGGTTTGGAGGGGCGGGAAACTCTTACCAGTGTCATGTTCAAGCCAACCAGCACTGATATGTTGTTCCATTATAGTGATGCATATGAGTATTTCTCAGGGATTAAAAAACCTAGATAAAAATATCAAAAATAATTTAGCTTGCTAATTAAGGAAAAAAAGTAATTTTATAATATTTAAGAAAGTATCGGGAGAAACCATATTTTTTAAGTGTAAAACTTGTTACCAAGATATCTCAAGATATCAAAATTTTAGTATCTACAGGTACTTAATTTCTTTAAGACCATAAACTTTCTCTTAAAAATGTTGCATCACTGTCAATACCGTTCTAGAAGGTGTATGAGAACCATGTTTGGTACTTAGTTATCAGGCATGCATGTTGCTTATGTATTATCAGGCTTGTATCCACACATGTAGCATGCATATTTAATTTGGTACCCAGGTATCAACGTTTAGTACCCAAGTGCCCGGGCTGAGACTGAGTATTATGTGTCTTCACGACGATATACCATTCGACGGTAGAACGTGCACTAACAACCCCCCCCCCCCCCCCCCTCTCTTAAAAAAAGCATATACAGGGTATTTTCTCGGGGTTTCCAAAAAAAATAATATATAACGAGAGAAACTGCTACTCCACTTGCTAAGAAAAAACGGTCGATCAGCACCACTCCAATAGCATACGTGCAAGGAATTGAATGTATGGGTATGTTTAGTTCCTGAAAAACATTAGAAGTTTGAAAAAAGCTAAGAGTCTGAAAAAAAAAGTTGAAAGTTTAAATGTGTAGGAAAGTTTTTGATCTGATATGATATGATGTGATGAAAAGTTGGGAATAGGGGGAAACTAAACACGGCCTATGTTGAACACTTGCAATTTGCTCCTTGGAGTTTTGTGTTCCTGATGAGAGAGAGATGATGAGCCCAGGCTAGCTAGGCAGCGGCATTCTCCTTATGATTGGTCCGTTGGTTCAGCCTCTGGGAGATCGGTAAAGCCGGATCCCGGATGTATATATGCGCCGCGCCGGCCAGCCGGCCTACCCAGCACAGGCTGGGTGTGTGCAGAACTGGCACACAGCAAGTTGCCATGCAGTGACAGCGAGCGAAAACACGCCAACTTGCGACGTGAAGACGACATCCTCAATCACCGAATTAACTTGGGCATTTCGTGCCTTGGCCCATCGAACAGTGCTTCCGTACGCCGTCGCCATTTCTTTCGGTCGAGAGGATCGACTAATTAATTAATTCCTCTCCTCGTGCGCTAAGTCACCTCCAATCGTGTGTCCTCCTTTTTTTTCGTTCGGGCCAATCATAAGCTATATTTTTTAAAAGAAAACAAAAACCGTCTCTTTCACTATAGTTATAAATCAGAAACACGATCTAATTATAGGGCTTGTTTGGTTATTTACCCTACCAATTCATTGGTAGTGTCAAAAACTAGGTAAACTTTGGCGCTACCAAAATATTAGTAGGGTAAGCTAACATTTGGATTACTACTAAATAAAGCCAAATTCTCATAGTACAGTGAAGAATCTTCTAGAATATGACCAAATAGTATAAGGGCACTACCAAATATTTGCCCACAATCCAAAATAGCACACATACTATTTAATTTGCCAATGAATTGGTAGGGCATGTTTTTGTATCAAACTAAAACGGCCCATAATTTCATACCCATTTGATTAGTTAGTGTGGTGGTGCCGTTCTAGTTGGTAGGGCTATGCAAGTTTTCTTGATGTGAACACTTACGTATCTTTATGATAAATTGTCACTAAAATCACCATGATAGGACAAATGAAAAACATAATAAACTAGATACCATATTACTGATCTATAAGCACCTATTTTGGAACATATATTGTGAAAAGCTAGCATCTATTTCTTTAGTTCAAGATACAGATGATTTCGAGTGGTGGAGGCTTCCTTTCAAATACAAAATTCTTCTATAAATATATAACCCTACAATACTTGAACCGATTTAATGCGAAAATTTAGTAAATATTTCACGAGATTCCAATGTTCCAAAGAAGGCATCATAACGGCTAAACGTAGACATCGTTCGTACAAGCGACTCCCCAGTCCCCATACATGTTTTCTTTTCCTTTTCTTTTTAGCTCGATCTAGAGAATTCCATAAGATTATTCGTACGTTTGGTCACTATAATTCACTATGGCTGATCCCACCCTAAAATTTTTTACACTGTCACATCGAACGTTTAAACACATTCATGAAGTATTAAATATATGCTAAAAAATTACTAATTGCACAGATTGCGACTAATTTATGAGATGAATCTTTTAAGCTTAATTGCTTCATGATTTAACAATGTGGTGCTACAGTAAACATTTGCTAATGACAAATTAATTAGGCTTAATAAATTCGTCTCGTGGTTTACTGACGGATTATGTAATTAGTTTTTTTATTAGTGTCCCAATACCCTATGTGACAAACTATATAATAACCCATGTAACACGTCAAAACTTTACACCCGTGATATAAGCAACCCCTATGTCTACCTGCATTCCTGCAGTGACGCCGACCTCCATTTACAGCCGGAGACAAACGTATTCGTCCGGAGATATATATGTGGATCGCCAATTTGCCATGGACATACTTGATGAGGTGACGTACGTCTATCCAAATATCCAATATATATCCATCTCCATGATGATCAATAATCTACCGTGTCTAGTCTAGGGTTACCCAAAGCAGCAAGACAAGATGCTCCGATCCAACTCGCACATCTTCACATCCTACTCGCCCCTAACGTCGTCTACGACAATTGTTGGGCACGCACGTACATGATGATATATATGTCCCCTCAAATCTTCATATATCCGGATAGGGGAACTAATCATTCATGCATACCAAAGATTAACTTGCTTATCCAACCCAAGATTTCGTTTGAAAATGACACAATCTGTTGCTCGATGATAGAGTACTAATAATTAGGATATGATTGATTGTTGCGTCATCTGGCATGCACATGACAGTTAGTATTTAACAAGAACAAGCAAATCTGTCAATTAATTACTCAAATCACACTGGAAATACATGATGATGATGACTATATAAACAGTTTACAACACGAGGTGCACACTCGACGCGCACAAAGGCAGCCGCTGCAGAGGCGATCAAAGAACCGACCGCGGTTAAAAAGAAAGAGAAAAAACTGGAACACCAAACGACACATGCCCAAAGCATGTGTCACAAAAAGGCCCAGCAGCAGCTACTGTGTGTCACGACGAGCCAAGGTTATTAATAAATAATATTTTGAGTAATTTTGTAGCAAATCGTGCGTGTTTTGCTTGATTGATTGGTTGATTAATTAAAGCCTAAGCTAGCATAGCAACCGCGACGCGCGAGGGAGACCGAACTCTCGCATTAATTAATTAATTAATTAGCAGCTGTGTGCGTGTGATGTGGCGGCGGCGGCGGCGGCGCGAGCTTAGGAGGTGGCAATGCAGTAGGGCTCGAGGATGAAGAGGGGCTTCTGCCGCAGCTGCCGGCACTGGCGCACGCTCTGGAGAAGCTCCTGCTTGTCGCGGCAGCGGGAGGTGAAGAGGAGGAGCTGCTTGGTGTCGGCGGCGGGGGCGGCGGCGCCGGCCGGGTGGTGCGGCTCGTCGTCGTCGTCGTCGCCGTCGGTGGAGGTCGACGCCACGGCGACCGCGGCCGCCAGCGTCGTGGTGGAGGTGGAGGACGGCACGCGGCGAAGCGCCGGGGCCGGCGCGTCTGTCGTCGCTTCGGCGGCGGCTGCCGCGCATGCCGCGTCGGCGTTGCACCGGGGCTGCAGGTCGGCGACGGTCAGCGGCGTGCTGCCGACGAACTTGTTGATGACGAGCGTCGAGCGGTGCACCTTGGCCGCGGTGGGCGTCTGCGGCTGCGTGCTCACCTTGACCTCGACCACGGTGCCCCTGTCGACCACCTCCACCTCCTCCTCCTCCTCGACCTCGTCGTCCTCCTCGACTTCGGCGGCGACCTCCTCGTCCTGATCGTGCTTGGCGTCCACGACCGGGAAGTAGGGCGCCTTCTCGGTGGCCACGGCGGCCTTGCTCGCCGCGCTCTGCTCGCGAGCAGAGCAGTCGACGAAGGAGAGGAGGAGGCGGCCGCCCTGGCGCCTCGCGTGGAGGTACCCGCGGGGCCTGACAACCACGGCGTCGACGATGAGGCGACCGTCCTGGCGGCGAGGGCGCATCTGCAGGCACGGCGCGTCGCGGCTCGACATGGACGGGAGCGGCGGCGGGAACGAGCGGGGCGGCGACCGCGTCCCGCCCGAGCAGTGGTAGTTCACCGCCGCGAGCTCCTTCCTCTCCCACGCCTCCTCCGGCGCCGCGCTCTGCTGCCAGAACGACTCCTCCGCCGCCTGATCCGCGCGCTTCGACGCCGGCGCCGGCGGCGCGCCGAAGAGGCTGGCCATGTCGACGTCGTCCAGCGACGCGGTGAAGTCGCCGGAGCCGGTCTCGGAGCCGAGGCTCTCGGTGCAGACCTCGAGGCTCTTCTGGCTCATCAGGTTCGACGATCGCCGCACCATCGGGTGGACGTACGGCTTGGCGGCGGCTTTCTTGGCGCCGGTGGTGGCCGACTTGTCCACCACGTCGGCCTGGATAGCATTCCATATGTCCGCCTGCGCCGGCCGGTCGTCGACGGCGACCTCCGGCTTGCTGTACGTGTTCTCAGCCGCCGCGCGCAGCCAGGTGGACGGCTCGAACGCCGGCATGGCCGGGCCACGGCACACCGCCACAGACATCCTCGCCTCCTGGAGAAGAAAGGTTGCGAAGTGGCAGTATAGCGCTTGCTCCCTGTGAAGAGGCAAGATCACAGAGAGAGAGAGAGAGAGAGAGTGAGTACAAAGAGACGAGTCACCCGTGTGCAAAACGAGCAGAGCTGCAGAGTGAAGAAGAAGTCAAGCGTGGCAGCTTTCGTGGTTACCTCAAGCAAGCAGGCAAAGCATGCACGTCACAACGCTGCAACAACGGAAGAAACACTTGTGGATTTTTTTTGGAAGTTTGGGAGTGAGCTGTGTGTTGTTGCTAGATCTGCTTGCTGCTGCCGCTGCTGCTCTTGGGAGTCAAGAAGCAGCTTGGTTTTGCAAGCATCTATGGTTTTGGATGGTGAGCTCGGAGGGGCTATTTGTAGGCTCGAGGGAAGGGAGAGGGAGAGAGTGAGGAGGGCAATAGCCGTCCAAGGCCAACGGGGAGGGTCCCATGCACCTCCCACTAGCTGCCTCCACCATACTCTGTTTTTCCTTCGAATTTTTTTGCAGTTTATACTTTGGCGTTTTTTATTCAGGCATATACTCGGTTGCATCATGCAGCGTTAACACCCTCTTTTTTCAATAGGAATTTCGCGGTAGTTTTCTAAATTTTTCATATGTAGCTATTGAAAAAGAAGTCTCCCAATGTCCTGAACAAGGCATATAGACATGGTAACATGGGAAGAATAATACTACCAATGGGTTGGTTTACATATTGCAACCTTACTTCAACGGCTTGAAATGTTATTAGCAGCAGCTACTATACATAAGCCGATTTATCATCCTGCTAAGTTACAGCTGGTATCTATCTATCTATCTATCTATCTATGTACTCTCTCCGTTCAGGTTATAAGATGTTTTGATTTTGGTCAAAGTCAAACTATTTCAAATTTAACTAAGTGTATAGATAAATATAGTAATATTTATATTACCAAATTAGTTTTATTAAATTAATAATTAAATATATTTTTATAATAAATTTATCTTGGGTCAAAAATATTACTATTTTTTCAATAAACTTGGTCAAATTTGAAGTAACTTGACTTTGACTAAAATCCAAACTTCTTATAACTTGAAATAGAGGAAGTATTATATTATTGAAATAACTTGAAAAATGAGACACCACATTCGCTATGAATGCTGAAAATTCCAACATTAATCAACGAAAAGAAAAAAAAGGTTTTAAGTAAGAGTACGATTTAGAAATAACGGAAACTCAAAATAAAAAATATTAAAAGAACGGTCTATATATAACACGATATGAGATTAATTAAAATTTAAATAAAATAAATTCTAAATTTAGAAAAATCAAATAAGAACTTAAGCAGGAATACAATCTATAAATAACTAAGAGAATAATAATTAATAAATGCTTTCATAATTGAGAACCTAAATCAAATGATAGCAGTATGAAATAAAAACCAAATGCGAGCATATCTCTTGTTTATATTACCACGTCAAATACTGGCAATAGAATTAAGAGGGTATAATTGTTGAACTCCTCCCCATATCTGCTATCTTTTCAAGGCTCTATGTCCTATCGTCTTGGATTGCTACTACAGATTTTTTTTAAAAAAAAATAAGAAGGCAAGAAGATTGCCTTATAGTATATATTGGATTGCTACTAAAGATGCTACTTAAGATATTGTTGGTCCAAGTGAATACAATGCCAATCAACATACCCACCTCTATATGCGCAATTGCAATTGCATATAGGAGTATATGTCATCTTCAACACAAATCACTGTGTACTAGGCCATATATAGGCATTCAAGTTGCAGATGCCATTTGTTTCTCGACTGAAGAATGTGGATGGAAATATTCCATTTTTTTGTCCTTTGCATATTTTGTTTGCATCTCCATACATGAATGAAATTTGTCCCTCAAACACTATCTGAAGTTGAAATGACAATCACCCAATTAACTACATGCAGTTTCTTCTCCTTTTATGCTCTTAAACACCTTTTTCATCCACTCAAAAAATATTTATGTATTCAAGCATAAACCTTTTCATCGTGCTACTCGTTGTGTCATGTTCTTTTCGGTGGAACAGTGATACCTTTTCTAGACTATAACACATCTTTACTGGACAAGCCAAGTATAGTTGTCATAATCTTGTCTTCTCATTGTTTTGTTGCCTCTTTGTTATTTTCTTCTATCATTTGAGATTCATATGGATATAATAGAAGTTCTATAGCAATTTTTGGGTTATATATAATGCATAAAGGAACAAATAATAAAGACACAAAATAGAAACTTTGCCACGTGTATGTGTTGAGTCATGCCCCAAAGTTAATCGATCCCTAAAACGTGAATTACAGCCACTTCTGTAGACGTACTATTAGATGTTCTTTGTCCCATGGAAAGCAAAGACAGTGATTGGTTAATCATCGCCTTGTCTTCCAGTGGAAAGTAAATTTGCATGAGGGCTCTTATATAAAATACATGCAGTTCTGATGCAAACTCAATATGCTTATATACAACAAATTTCACAATATTTACTCCAATATGCGACTGCAGCTGTGTGAAAACATGGTTGCGACAAACCTTGATAAAATGAACAAGTATATTCATTAAATAATCTGGTGGTATTTCATTTATCGTCCCTTAAACAGTTTGTATAAACTATACTGTAAAGTTTTTAAAAATGGTTTGGATCATTATAGTACTCCCATAGTTCGTATATTGGTAATTTCACCATTCTTTAAAAATAGCAAGAGGTATCATATTTTCTACTCTAAAATTTAATACTAATGTAGATGCATGGAGTCTTAAAATTTTTAGTATAAAATTTTGGTATCTATGGTTACTTTTTGAAAAAAAAAGTAAAATTTCTCTACTTATATATGCATAGGTGTTGTTCAGTACTGCTATGGAGCAGCCAACCAACAAAGGTTTATAACCAGACAGCAAGAAAATGATGCTTCTTGGCTTCTTGCAGCCAAAGTTATTACAGCAGCCAAAGCTGTCGGGCTGTGCAATACACAGCCCAAAACACTGTAGCAGGCTGCAGTCGATATCAAACACATGGTATTTTATCTTGGTTGTATATTTATTTTGCAATCTGCGTATCAATTTTAAAACTTCAAACGCAAGCTAGCTTCGATCCTTTTCTCTTTTCGTTGAATTTGTTGACGAAGCTTTCAAAAATTTTGATTTCCGATATACTCTACGTAAAGCTACTTTCAAAACCACGTTGAAACCCCATCTACGCTGATGTTCTTTTCTGTTGAAGATAAAGATTAAGTTTTTTACGTAAAATGGGATGGTATTAACGTATAATTGATTTATTGAGTTTTAATTATTACAAACTTGAAAAAAAGATTAATATAATATTTTAGAGCAACTTTTATATAGAAAGTTTTCACACGAAACGCACCATTCAACAGTTTGAAAAGCGTGCCATAAAAATCTTAATCTTCATTCAATTTTTATTAGAGAAAAGAAGAACCTACGTCCTCTAATGGCTTATTCGTTTCAAAGGAATTGTAAAGGAAAAACATAAGAATAGAAATGGGTTTTAAACTACCATTCGTTTCATAGGAATGCACCATAGGAAAACTATAGGAAAGTTTTCCATTCCTCCATTTTTGAAGGAAAAGCATAGGAAAAAATAATCCACTCTAACTTAATATTTGCATTCTTTGGTTGGCTCGCTCACAACATAGGAAAAATTCCTGTGTTTCTCAATCCATAGGTTTGTACATGTATTCCTATATTATTCTACATATTGAAAATCCTGAGAACCGAACGAGCTCTAAATATTTTTCTCGAACAGTGGCAGACACAATACACAGTCAGAGATAGTGGGTTCGGTCGATCGAGGACTGTTACGCCGGCAAGTAACAGTGACCGGTATTGCCCGGGCCTCCACACACACTGTAGCGGGCTTTCCCTCGAAAAGACATCTCCGTTCAAGCTTCCGAACGGGCGGGACACCTGGGCGAACCAGGTAAAACCACGCCAGTATAGAACAGGAAAAGAAAGAAAGAAAGAAAAAACACCGGATCGCGTTCTTCCGCCCGCTTTATGACGACACGCCGCTCGCGTCCGTCCGATACGCCCGCAGAGCACGATCCATCCGCCCTCCGCGCGCCCCGGGCCGAGAAAAAGGAGGAGATCTATGCGTTCTCCTCCCGCACGCCAATGGAAAAGCGGCCCCGTTTTGTGTGGCCGCGCGCGCCCGGCGGCGGCGGCGGCGACGCGGCCTTCTCCGCGCGGCGACCGGAGAACTAACTGCGCGCAGCGCACGGCCTCTGGCCGGCCACTGCCGGTTGTTCGCGACAGAAGTGGAAATGGTTCGGTTCTTCACCTAAGCGAAGATGCTGGTGTTGTTGTTTAAAGATATAAATGGATTGGACAACACGCTGAGCGAGTAATCTTGTTTATGTATATGTGGGCGTTTGATTCGACGAATCGACATGGTTTGGTTTTTGCTCAAACTTGTCGTATTTGGTAAATCATTTGTTGTTTTTTTCCCGTTGTAGTGTGACGGTCTGTTCGCTGCTGCTTTTGTTTTTTTTTTCATGTGAAAAATGTTGCTCGAAAAGGAAATGAAAGAGGCCGCGCATTTCCTTTTGGTGGATTCCCGTCGCTCGGGTTATTGCCAAAGCAAGAGAGTTGTAGTTTATTTATAGAAGGGGAAAAAAGGAAATACACGATCGAGGAGGCATTTCCACGATCAATGTTTGTTTTAATCCAAAGCCTTCAGAGTTGGCAATGATCTCTCCTAGAACGTCAAAGAAAGAAGACAACTTTTCTTCTCCGTTTCAATTCCATCATCCAACACTGATGAATAACCCCCACCAACTAGAGCCGCACGTAATGTAAATCCCGTTGGTTTGCCGACGAAAACACACTCGCAAAACTCACCATCACCGCGACACCAAACAAACATTTTCTCCAAAGGCGAGGGGCACGCCAATACGACGCCGCCACCAACCGCGCGCTGTCCAGTCGCGGCGCAGCAACATCCAAAATGACAACGAGCGTCACCACCGGTAGCGAAGCGCGCGGTAGATCTCCCAAAGTTGTCGCGCGCCCGCGACCGCCGAATCCGAGCGGTCCAGTCACGGCGCCGCTTGTGACGCGACGGCACAAGGGATGGGGTGGGTGCATGGTGCATGCGCGCGTGTTTCCGTGAAAAACGTCCGTACGATACGATGCAGTGCAGAGGCTTGCAGGCTAAGGCGCCCAAATCGGGGCAAACCGGGCTCGGCTCGGCCAAGATTCTCGCCGCGGAATTATTGCGATATGTATGTATCTCTCGCACACCAACCTTTGCTGCTACGCGATCTGCCTTTTTAGGCCTTTCTCTCCCGCTCTCTTTGGAGAGCGAGAGGGGTCGTTGGTTGGATTGGACCAGAGCAACGACGCAGCGGCTGGAATTCCAGATGTACTGCAACACACACGGGGGGGAAAGAGCGATCTGGGCCGTCGGCCACCGATCGGACGGGCTACGCGCTGTGAAAAGCTCTCGTCGTGGGGGGGCGAACAAAGCTGCCGCTGCTACTGGCTAGCTCTGCTTTGCTTTGCCAACCCAACCCAACCTGCACGATGGAACGAGCGATCTATTGGAGGAGATTTTGGGACGGGAGCGTGTGGCCCAGGGGTCTAACGTAATCAAATCTAGCGTGATCTATTCTAAAGCTCGAGTGGTCCGTGGTCCAGTTTGCAAAATTCGGGGGAAGTCATGCGCCGGCCGGGACCCGATCGAGTACTACCAGCTACTGTAGCACGACCGGCCAATGCCGAGGAGAACCTTTTTATTTTTTATTTTTTCCCCTCCTGAGTCTAGACTGACAGCCTGACAGGGCCCTCTTGAGATCTCTCAGATTGCACGGTTGGCTCGACTAGTGCTTCGGTTAAACACATCGAGAAAAGAATCATCAGTCGACCTTGTCCGTTATAGCGAGTACAACAGCAGGTTACAAGTCACTAAACATGTGTAGAAGAGAAGAGGAGAGAGAAAAAAACAGGTTACAGATTTATAGCTAGCTGCAGCACGGACTCTAATATGTTGTGTGTATGAGATGTAAGACTATATATTAAGAGCAGATACAATAGCAGACTATTAGCTAGCTGTAAACATATTTTAATGAGATAAAAGATGAGAGAGAAGAGCAGCGGGCTACAGATCTGTAGCCAGCTGCAGCACGGACTCCAAGACATAATGTGTGTATGACAGGTGGGACCATATATTAATAGTATAGTAAGCAACTATTATATGAATTGGTTATTAGATTGGCTATAAATTAATTGGAGCTAGTAGTGAGCTATACTATTAAATTTGCTCTAATGATGTAGTATATACTTATAGGTAACTATTGTATGAATAAGTTATTAGATTCGCTGTAGATGTATTGGAGTTAGTAGTTGACTATACTATTAAACTTGCTCTTAGATTGATGTCTAAATTAGATAAATCAGACATACTTTAGGTAAAGTTTGCCCGTCACAAAGTGTGATTAATAGACAGGCACAGGTACTGTGATCGTTAGATTGGAGATTTTTTTTTTTCAATTGCACAAAAAACATATATGCGCACACGTGCCACAATACACACAACATTTCATGAACATATCCGTAAATATAGCTAACAAATCCTCGAAGAGTACCATGAAAATTATGCACATGGACAGTACAACTAACACACGCTCAAAGAGTACTATGAAAAGTATATCTGAATTACCATAGTGTTATGAACACCACGATTTTAATACTGATGAATGAAATCATGTGCTTATAGCTTCAATTGAAGCAAATACCGACTTTGTATCCTTTATCTTTAGAAAAATCAAAATTTTCCTTTATCAAAATTTCTAACTTTGTATAGTTTTGGTAAGACTTATAACAAGTCCTATCGCAATTATTCTAACACTTCAAATCAATATTGCGTTATTTTGTCTGTTTGTTTTTCCAAAATTTGCCTCTATTGGAAAAAGCACTGTTAGTATAGTGGTAGAGTTGGGTGAATGACTTCACCCATTATGATTTAAATCCAACACCCACAAATATCACTTGCACGTGAATGTACTTTAAATAGAAATTTAGTAGAGCCAGGGATGAGTCGCTTATTCAGTCTCTTTGAGCTTGTGTTTGAAGGGGCACTCTCATGGTTTTATGAGTGTGATGTGCGTGTGTACTAGTGTTATGTTTGTGTACATGTTTTTTGTCTAATCATAAAAAGAAAAATCATCCTATATATATCAAACTTTACTTCGGTTGATAAACAAAATTTGTATTTCCACTAAGTTTGTTTCTTGTAGGCATAAACTGGCTTCAATCTAAACCAATACTTCTAAGTCCCTATTAAATTTGTCTAGTGCCAGAGCTGCTATTACCAAAGTTTTAGTAGGATTTTAAATAAATACTATCCATTATTTTCATATTTTGTACCTTATTAAATTTAGTATGATTAAAATTACCAATTTTTTTATAGTTAAGTCCGATAACAAACCAAACATCCCATAGTCGATCGCTTGCATAATTTGTCTGCGTAAGTAGATGTGTCAAATGTCAATTCGCACTTGGATTGTTTCTCAACTTTCTTGTGGATGAGTACATCCAAAGATTCCAATGGTAATTGTGAAGAGGAGCTGCGTGATCCTTAGGCTGGAAAATTGGGATCCATCCATGGTTTATAATGCGATATCTTTTGACGATCTTGGTCGCTAAGTGGGACACATTTTTTATATGTCATGATGATGTACTCCCATGTCACGATCAAGGGCAAATAAAATAGTTTTCTCTTCATAGACCAACCTAATAAAGTTGGACGACTATGACAATGAATCGGTTGCCAAGTCCGTACTTCCTGATACACGAAAGTTGCAAAACATAGGGTTTTATTCGCTATCACCTTATATAACCCATGTTTTAAATATAAGTTGTCTTACTTACTCAACTCTTCCTCCGCATAAAATTTTTTAGACTTTTAATCATTTTTTTCAATCTTTTCTTCCTTGCTTATTCTTACCAAATAAATGCCACCCTCTGACAGCAACAAATAAACGATAGATCTGCTAAAAAGAGGCACTAGTTTTTCAACTTAATTTCAGTCATTATTTTGTCCGTTGGATTGCATTGCCCGTCCATCAACTTTCAAAAAAAATAATAATATCAGCCATGTGTCCCTCCTTCCATTTCATACTATAAGTTTTTTTATTTACTTTTTTAATTTTTTTAAGTTCAAATAAGTTTATAAAAAATTCTAGCAACATCTAAAACAATAATTAGTTTCATCAAATCTAAAATTTAATATATTTTGATAATATATTTATTTTGGGTTGACAATGCTATTATATTTTTTCTATAAACTTAGTTAAACTTAAAAAAAATTAACAAAAAAATCAAAACGACGCATAATATGAAACGGAGGGGGTACGTGCATTGACAGTTTGTTTTTCCAGCACCGTTGTGGTGCGATAGATATTAAGAAATACCAAAATTTACAGTACAAATGTTGGTACCTTTTGATACTTCTCAAGTGCTGTAAAATTACTCATCACGAAAATACATCATTTTTGTTTTTTTTTCATGGACAAGAACCATAAGGTTCTAAATTCATATCCCATATCTCAGCTATCAACTTGAACATTATATTCTCTAGGCTTCTAGATTAACATTTTCCACCTATAAATTTTGTAAAACTACTGTAGAACTATCACTTTAATTAGTGCAACTTAATTTAACTAGATATTTAAGTGAAATGCACTCGCAAATGGGTGGATAGAGAATGCGCTCACAACTCACAAGTCAGAACTCCGATCCATGTCGCAATTCGCATCAGGTCCAGCCCCTGCACTCCTGCAGTTTAGCTAGTACTTAAATACGTAGAAACGAATCATGATGTGCAGTAATTCTCAACTGGACAATTAAATAAGCGTAGTCCCGTTCAGGCATACAGATAGGTTCGGTGATATCACGAATTAGGTTCTCAAGACAGAAAGACCACACTATTTTATTTTTTAAAAATTAAATTATGAACTAAAGTGGCAAAGGGAAATGCATCAAGACGTCATGGGCGGAGTCTTTGGCTTCTGACTCTACCGTGGAACAGCTGAAAGCAAATTTGATTGCGTGTATATATCCACTGAATCCAACTTTAGGAGGCATCTTTAGCTGTATGCGTACACAAGCATAATGCACGTACCTGACGAACTAATTCTTGTTATTTGGACACAATTGGATCGGGAAAAGCTCGCTAATAATGTACAATTATTCTCCTTTGGCAGCTTGCTCGTGCAAATGGACCGGCTTTTACTGGTACAATTGAGAGATGATCCAAGCAGAGGGCATACCTTTTCCATAACATGAGCTTTTGTAGGAATGGACCAATTTAACAACCCTAACATGCATATCTTTTCGTGCCCCAATGGGGGCCTCGAGCTTAGCTAGCTCGCTCACTCGCTACTTGCTAGCTCATTGTTTTTGTTTGGGGCCCGACCTGCAGCTAGCTAGCCTGGATCATGTAGGCAGCTCACTGGTTTGACGTTGACATTTTTCACATCATCGTTAGCTAGTTAGTTAGTTAGTTTCTCAAACTAAGAGAAGAAAGACAAGACACCAAGATCCAATCAGATTTGGATTTTACTTGAGAGTATCTTCGATCTTTACCCTGAAGCGATCGATTCACATGGAGGTGATGAGCTCCGGATAATTGAGAGAGGGGTAGCTTAGCTTTTGCTCCATGCCCAACAGGCACAGGTTGTTCCATCTGTTCTTCACTTGTCTCTCTTTCTCTCTTCTTTTCGGTGCCAGCTTTGAGAGAAGAACAACTAAGTGGAGTTGCTGGCCCGGCCGGCCGGCCGGTGTCCTCAGCTAACTAAGCTACGATCACCGATGCTGATCATGCATATCATGGTAGTAATAGTACTAAGAGCAAGCATAATAGTAGAGCTCACTTTTTACTATTAGCCATCTTAAAGCCAACATATATAATAGATTAGCTATAAGGTTGGCTATAATTTTTTTCTCCTCTCTCTATCTCTCACTTATACATTTAATGTATTTATCTTGTATCTTGTATTAAGCTAGCTCTTGTATCAGAGCCAATACTCTTGATTTATTGTTACCTCTCTTCTCCACGTAAGCTTATAATATAGGCTTATAACTCACTATTACAATTGCTCTGAGGATCGATCGACCGACAGGCACAGAGCAATCGATCACGGTCATGATCCCCAGTGAATTGACACACTCGATCGATCACTGACTGCGCCATGGTGTATATCCACCACACGTGGCCGTGGATGTCTCGTACAAGCACGAATCTCCACGGGCCCCAGGCTACAGCGAAAGCCCGACCCAGCAAAGTACCTGGCCGACCCGACAGAGAGGCCCAGCCAACCCAGGGCCTACCCAGCTTATACTACCACCATATACTCCTACCACACTGATCTCAGCAAGCACTCATAACTAATAAGTTTGCAGGGCCTAATGATCTCAGCATGCATGCAGCACTGTGAGCTCCACACACATGGCACATGCTCCAGGATTGAGATGGATCGGCAGCTGCAGTGCAGAGATCTCTGTGCAGTAGTAGTAGTAGAGCACACAAGTATCAGTAATACAGTGGGTGCAACTACGAGAGAGGAGGCCCCCACCACGAAGGGCATGCAGGAGCTGACATTTCTCGCATGCATATTTGCAGATGCAGGAGCTGGAGATAGAGCTGGATTTTATGGGGTTTGACCCCACGATCGAGAGAGATATATGGAGGGAAGAGAGATCGTGGACGCCGTTGTTCAGGTTCACCGCTCCATTGTGGCTTGGAAAGGTGGCTGGCTCGCGATCGGGGGAAGATCGTGCGCCCGGCGGAAAAGCGCCGTGCAACAACAAGGAGATCCCGCGGGATACACATGCTGTCTCTCGATCCAGTGTGTGTCCTCCCCAATTGCATGCGTCGATCCATCGCCGGTCGAATCGACCGATCAGTCGAGGGCCCCTGGTCTTTTCCACCCCACTTTTTCCTGTGCACAATCTTTCTTCTTTTCGCGCGATAGAGAGAGAGGAGGCCGCCTGCTTGATGCTTGTGCTAGCTAGCTGCCACCTCGGTTAATTGGGTTGGGGTTTGAGTTGGGTTGGTTGGTTCGTTTTGACAAGCGGGCGAGGCGAGACCTCCACACGACGCGGCGCCTTCTTTTTTTTCTTTTTTCTCCCCGGGCCGTGGGGGCGCGTAATAATGCGACGCTTTTTACGCGGTGACGCGCGCACTAGCTTAGCCCGCTTCTCCGGCGGATCGAGCGCGCGCGGGGCCGGGCGCGGCAAGTTGCGAGTTCGTTGCACGTACGTTGGCACGCGGCACGTCCCCTTCGCCGTGTCGCGGGGCATACACTTGGCGTCGCCGCGCGGCCTCGCGGTCGCGCGGGTGCGGTGCGGCGTCATTTTGCAATTAGCGCGCGCGAGCTGCGTATGCTTAGTCCCTAAGCAAGGGAGACGGATCAGGCGCCTCTCTCTGTCTCTTCCGCGGCCGGCTAACGTCAGGCGGCTGATGCGTACACGCGCGCACCGGCCGGCTGCGGATTTTGGAGGGATCGGGGGTTCGAAGGCCGTGCAACACATGCGCATCGGGTGCGCTGCTAGGTGAGGGACTCGGTCTAGGGGGGGATCGTGCGATCTCGGGTGTACAGCCGGATATGGCAATTAACCTGGCGTGGCATGCATGGGCACGACTCAGGTGTACCTTTTTTTTTATGGGGCGTGAACGCCAAATGACGCACATCTATCATCGAGTGAACAAAATAAGCCACCGATACGCAGAGTTTAAACTTTATTTCTAAATAAATTAATTTTAACATTTTTATCTACATTTGGTTTACGAATTAGAAAGTTTTATTTTTCGACGCTCCTTGCCTACCTACCGATGAATAATATTATTCTGTCAGTGGTGAATACTGTTGTCCTTTTTTATCACTAAATTTGTCTCAGGATGTTGATTTTCCATGTATTATTTCACTTGTTTATAAATGACAAGAACACACATTTAAAAGTAGAACTAGATTTGATATACAACTCAGACGTATGTTTAGTATAAATACAATTTGAATTATATATCATTATTGTTTGTCTTTCATATATACCGTTTCTATTTTCTTACAAAACTATATCAAATCCTTTAAATATTTTTGTATTTTGTATGGGGCGGATAATGGTTTGGCATGGCTAGTGGACCTATTAAGTTCTATAGGTTTGTTAACAAGCTAGAGGTGTGGAGGTAAATTTTGGTAAAGTAAGGTGGATGTGGATAGTGTTTGGTGCGATAGATTACTATATGTTAAGAGTATTTTTGTGAGTAGAAAGTTTTAGGATTATCAAGAAAAATGGTAAGGTTGGGTTGATAGTGACATGTTTAGTTTGTTATCTTATTAAATTTTAGTATTATCAAAATTTAAAATGGTTGTGAATTGAAGAAAACGAACAAAGGGCATAGCTATATTCGCGCACGCGGCTACGTGTCGCTGTCTCCAAATCTCTCCATCTGGAACCTGCATATGTCAGTGTAAGGCCACCTTTCTGCGTACCTAAATGCATGCAGATTTAACTGTTCACTTTTTTTAACAGATAAACTAATAACTTCCAATTATCGTTAAGAATCTTTTACCGTATATGCAAAAAAAATATTTATTATAAAACTAAAATTTAAACATAAAACTCTGAACTTAAATAAAAAAAGATCAACCAATTTTTAAACTATCAACTCATCTTTTAGAAACTCTCAACTCAGAATTTAAAACTTTCAATCAAATCGAAACTCTCAACTCAAATTTCAAAACTTTCAAAACAAATATCAAACACTACTAACTCAAATTTCAAAATTTTCAATTCAAAATTTTTAAAACCTTACCCAAGATTTGAAACTTTCAACCCAATTTTCAACCTAAAATTTAAAACATTCAAATTCAAAATTGAAACTTTCATCTTATATTTAAAACCTTCAATCAATTATATTATTTGTTATTTTATATTACTCCTTAGAAAGGCCTCAATGATGATGGTAGTGAATCTACATTATAGATTTTACATATTACCACTTAAATTTCTTAATATGACATAACTGCTATATCTATATCTATATCTATATCTATATCTACTAGCAAAAGTGCCCGTGCATTGCACCGGGTGATTACGGAGACGAGAGGGAGGGGGTTTTGTTTCGCATGTGTTGTTTGGTTTAGCAAAAGTGCCCGTGTTTATGCAATTAATTAAAATATAAATTTGCTGAAATATTTGGTATTTTTAAGTAGGCATGTGTATAATTAAATAAATTTACAAGTAAAGCAAGTGAGAAATAAAATGACATGGTCAAATTTAATTTTATTAAATTCTCCGTGATTAGTTACGCTCTTTGAAATTTTTTTGGAATTTTCAGAGCTTAATTGCTAATTTTAATAATACAAACATCATTTAAAAATTATTTAATTGGAAAAAGAAAGAAAATACTTCCTTTTAGGTTTGCTTAGAAATAAACACATTCAATAACTATAATTGTAATGCTTCTGAAGAAATGAAGTAATACAAATGAAATTCTTCTCTTTTTCTTCGGCCCGAGAGACCTAAAATAGACTTCTTTCCGTCCCTTGCCGGTCGGCCCATGGCCTTTTGCGCACGCGTGGGCGCACTTCCCCTCCAACCGTAACCTGGGCTTGGGCCGAAAAAGTGATCTCGCTCTCAATCCCTCTTGGGCCGATTTCGGAGCGTCGAGGTCGGGGAAACAAAACCCCCTCCCTCTCCTCAGCCGTCGAAAAACCCTAGACCATTCCCCCCCCCCCCCCCAGCCGAGCCGGCCACCACCCCTGCACCCGACGCCGCCTCTCCCCCTCCCCCTTTCCCCACCGGCGCCGCTTCTCGAGAACCTCAAATCGGTAAAAATCAAGTCTAATTTGATATATTACAAAAGTATGTGTGTGTGTGTGCGCGCGTGTGTGTGTTTATATATATATATATATATATATATATATATATATATATATATATATATATATATATATATATATATATATATATATATATATATATATATATATATATATGTGTAAAAAGTGCCCGTACGTTGCAACAGGAAGTGTAAAAACCAGAAAATTGAGAAAAAGTTGAGAAAGATTTACATTATGTAATTCATTGAAATACAAATTTTCGGTATTTTTTAAGTAAGTAGGTGTATATCTAAATTAGTTTACAAATAAATTAAGTGTGAGAAATAAAAAGATATAGCCAATTTTGGAATTTGCATAACTTAATTGCTAATTTTGATAATACAAACACCGTTTCAATCTTCCTTTCCCTTTGGGCCATTTTCAGTACATTTTATTCTTTAGCACAGCCTAGCCGGCTCGCCCGTTTTCCTCCCTTCTCCTCCCCTCCACCTCAACCCGCACATTTGTCCGGCCCAGTAAGAAGTCTAATTAGCCTCCCCCAACTTCTCCTCTCACTGCCATGAAGCGCGCGGCCCAACATGGGACCGATCTGAGCCGTTCATTTTGATGGACGGCTCAGATCGGCTCCTAATCCATCAAAACCCCGAACCAAACAAACCCTAACCCTAATTTCCTTCTTCCCCTTCCTCCCCTCACCCCACGCCACCTTTCTCGGTCTCTCCCCACCACCGCCTCTCCGCGCCCCTTCCCCACTGATGCCGCCTTCTCGCCCCTCCACCACCAGCGCCGTCTTCAGGCACCCCTCCCCCACCGGCGGCGCCTCCTCGCCCCTCCACCACCGCGCGCCGTCTTCAGGCGCCCCTCCCCTATCGGCGCCGCCTCCCCACCCCTCCCCACCGGCGACGACTTCCCGCGCCCCTCCCCCACCGGCGCCGCCTTCCCGCGCCCCTTCCCCACCGGCAGCACCACCACGACGCCCAACCCCCCCCCTCACTCTGTCCAATTCTCCCCCCTCTCTCTGTGCGGCGGCGGCAGGAGGGCCGGCGACGCCCTCCCCTCCGCTAGATCGGGGGGAGGGGAGGTGCGGCAGCGGTGGGGGCGGACGACATGGAGGCGGCGGGTCGGACGGCGTGGAGGCGGCCGGCCGGACCTCGCCTCCGCCATATCCGGCGGCGCTGCGGCCAAGACGGCGTGGAGGCGGCGGGCCAAGCCTCGCCTCCTCTAGATTCGGCGGCATGGAGGCGGCTGCGGCTCGGTGGGGCGGGAGGGACGGCGGCCCGGACGGCGTGGAGGCGGGCGGTGGTGGCGTTGGCAGCCGCCTTTTTTTTTGCAATTTTTTTCCACCGCTATTGCTAACCTAATCGGATTGGGTATGGACGAAAACTTGGACGAAATTAGATGTGACGACCGGAAAATTACGAATATTTATATTAGTTATATATATATAGATATATATATCTATATCTATATATACCTAATTAAAAAATAAGTAAGACTTCCGGTTGATTTTTTTCGTCCGTCATTAAAAGTGGGCCCACGCTATTATTTCGTCGCTAATCCGTGAATCCGGATGCATTACGGTGATCTCCGACGCTCCGCAAATAAGAGAAACGAAAAAAAAAAAAGAACCCTAGCCAGCAGCCCAGCCAAGACGGCAGCAGGCCGGCGCAACAAAAAGCAAACGCGGCCCAGCAGCCAGCCCACAGAGCAGAGAAGCAGCAGCCCAGCACAGCACAGTTCTGCATGATACTGTATCAACTGAGTACTGTAGCACGAATAATACCACCTAAATAGGAGGCTTGCCTGAGGCTATTAACACTAAATAAAGTTTGTGTTTGGACCCACGTCTACGAGGAAATGGATAAAAAAAGGAACAATTTCATTATTTTGGAAAAGTAAAAAACAATCACATGTCTTTCTTTTTTAAAAAAAATGTAACCACCAACAAAATGAATTATTTACGGAAAAAATAAATTACTTTTAGAAAATAGAAAACAATCACGTGTCTTTCTTTTTTAAAAAAAACATGTAGTCACCGACTCACAATAATACATGACAAAAATAAATACCTTTTTGGTTTCAAACTTTAGTATGTACTAATACATAATTTCATTTTAAAGTAGTATTAATATCTTTCTTATAATCCATGTCAATGGATTTAGAGCAACAAATAATTATGTCATATTAGGGTCTTACTTACACCGAAAAGATCCGATTTGACAATAAGGATCTCAATTAACCTGGTGATGTTATGCTCTCACACACCCATTACTATTTATTTTTGTCTTCACCCAGTGCAACGCATGGGTATTTTGCTAGTCTAAATCTAAGTGGATAGCCACCCATAAAATTAAATTGAGGTGGTTATTTCTTATAGGAAAAGGCGGGCAACATATACATTTCATGAAAATATGTTGCTGCTTATTTTAGGCAATATTATGATAATTTTTATTTTATTTATCCGTAGCACCACACATGTATCTATCTAGTATTTTCAAAGTCATTAAGCACTATACTTACAATTAATTACATATTTACGTAAAAAGGAAGCGTGAGGTTTTGCTGGTGCCTGCTTGCACGAGTTTAGGTTGGCCTATGGGGCTACGCTCTAGGCCAGCTTTTCCTAATGAACAAACCCTAAACCTTTAGCACTTAGCAGTGCCCCAAATTGGCGAAATATACACGCATACTTTTAATGAAATATACATGCACCCGAAATTGGGGAAATATGTACAATACCATATGAATCTTTTCACGTACTAATACATTCAAAACACAGATCTGTATTGGCCAACAGGCTGCAGTTCAAAGAACACGGCCCACTTAGCTCACTGCGACCACAAACAAGCATCGGACGGCCTACAGCCCTTAGATGGCCCACGATGCCTGGAACAATAATAGTAAGTCTACATTATCTCGCTTAAACTTTTGTTCCTAGTTAAATTGCATACGCTCAACCGCAAAGGTATAACGCATCCCCCATCTTTAAAAACCGGTGCAAACTATCTTCTTCAATGGTTTGTAAGGCGGTTGCGACCGACTTGGCAGCTTTTACCCTATTGACTGACTGAGTCAGCTCATAGGCTCCTCCTGTCAGCGACTTTCTCCATCTATCTTCTTCCTCACATCACCCCTCGCTCTCTTTCCTCTCCTCCCTCGACAACTGATGTGTTGCCGTGGTGGCTGCGGCAACCTGGTGGCTGCGGCAACCGACAACGATGACTATCTCCGTGTCTGTGACTCTACCGGCACTCTCGATGGACGGTGCCGTGGCGACCGGAGCAGAGGCGGCGAAGTTGATACGGGGGGTGCCCGTGTACAGCAGCGCACCTGCCGGCGGTGGCCACCCGTTCCTCAGCGGCAGGGACCACCGACAAAACCGGCTCTCAACCCGTACCACTCCACGGCACAACCCTCGTGGTCGCTATGCTCCACGTCACCGACGCCGGCTCCTCCTCCTCCGGCTGCTCTTGACCCCACATCGTCGTTGCTGTCGCCGACAGCGTACCACCGGATGCTCTCCAGCACCGGTGCCTCCACGGTGTGCTCACCGACACGCTCCACGGCGGCAGCCTCGCCTCCTCTCGCTTCATGCCTCATTTCCTCTTGGCGCCCTGCCGCAGCATCTCCCCCCCCCCCCCCCCCCCCCCCCCCCCAAGGATGTATTGGACGAGCTGTCGAGCAATCTCCACGCCCGCTTCGTCCACGCTGTCGAGCTCCTCGGCAACCATCATTATGCAGTAATGCATTCTGTGTGCCCTGACCACTCACTCACTCAGCTAGGGAACAAAATCCCAGCTAGAGCCAGATAGGAGAGAGAGAGAAGCTGAGAGCAGCAAGAACGCAAGCTGATGCAGTAGTACCACTGCACCAGTAGTGTTTTTCTCAGCTGAGACACATTAGTGCAGTACTTTGGTTTGTCCATTCTTGGTGTTTTGGTTTGTTTTTGGTTGCCATGATCTCCTGCTTGATCCATCATGTTTTGATGTCTTTTACCTCTCCCCCTCCGAATAATCTGATTGATCTACTGCCATGAACGCAAGTTGTTGCTGATGCCGCCGTGGAGCCGTAGCCGATATATGGAGCCTGTCGCGATGGCGCTGTAGCCGCGGAGCGTGTCAGCGAGCACGCCGTGCAGGTGCCCCGTGCTAGAGAGCATCCGGTGCCGGTGGTACACTGACGGCGACAGCAACAACGACGTGGGGTCGAGAGCAACCAAAGGGCGAAGAGCCGGCGTCGGTGACGTGGAGCATAACGACGATGAGGTCCACGCCGTGGCGTGTTGAGAGATGGTTGTGCTGGTAGTCGCCGCCACCCAGGAACGGGTGGTCACCACCGGCGCGGGTGCGCTGTGATACATGGGCACACCCAATCGGCTGCACCGCCTCTGCCCTGGTGGCCGCGGTGCCGTTCATCGGGAGCGTCGGTGGAGTCATGGGAACGGATGCAGCCGCCGTCGTCGATTGCCGCAACCGCCACGGCAACACAACTATCGTCGGTGGAAGAGAAGAGAGAGAGAGGCAGAGGTGAGGAACAAGACGGGACGGAGGAAATGTGGTTGATAAGTGGGGTTTTACAAGCTGATTCAGCCAGTCAATAGAGTCAAAGCTATCATGTCGGCCAAAAACTGTCTCCCAAATCATCGAATGAAGCAATTTATATCTATATTTGAAGATATGGGAGGCCGTTATACTTGATTTTACGGTTGAAGAATATGATTCAATCAAAAGTCAAAATAGACTTATTCCAGAACAATTAACTTCCCTCCATCTCTAATTGGTGAGCCCAATTAATTAACTGTTCAAACACGTTCCGTGCCTATGTAAATTCTGACGCATCCACCCCATTCCGTTGCTTGGTCAAGCCGCAACATTGTCGCCGTGAAAACAAAAGAGACTCCAGCGTCAAATATATTTTATTGTTCAAGCTCGTGATAACTGATAAGTAGTTCAACCACTGAAAACCCTGGCATTTCATATTTCCACTCTCTTGTGGTCTCCATGTTGTGCTGACTGAAGCAACAACGACAGAAAATTGAGAAAGAAAGAGAGGGGTTGGGGCTGAATCTCAAACATATGGACTCACTTAAATCCTTTTCCAGTATATGAATTACTGAGACACGTCAAAGGCTACTCCGTATTACTGTCGGTTTACGCTACTCTATAACCTTTTCGTTACCATGTCTAACTGCGGAGTACATTCAGATGCGTTCGACTTCCAGACTTGCAGTGCTTCTGATCCTGAGAAGCTGACACTAACCAAGGTGACTTTATGGGCTAATCGCGATTAATAGGCCGGACTTCAAACACCATTACGCATTAGAATAAGTCTATGTTGCTTCCCTCATATCTTACACCTGGTCAAATCATATCCCTCAACCGAAAAACTAGATATAATGTCTTCCCCTACTTCATTAACCGGTGCAAATTAACTCCTTCGGTGATTTTGAAAGCGGTTTTGTTGACGTGGCATGTTGACTTGTGTTATTTTTTATTTCTTTTCACTGACATTTGGATCTCATTTAAGTTTTTTATTTTTATTTTAGTGACATGGGTCCCATTTAATTTTCTATTTTTATTTTAGTGCCACGTCGTCATCACATGGGTTGAAGATCAAGTCAATCTAACACGTGACCACCAAGGGACTCAATTTGCACCTATTATTGTGATTAAGGGACGTGATTCAGTCAAGGCAAGAGTTGAGGGAAATAGAATAGACTTATTGTCTCACGGATTTCATTCCCTCAAGTCACAACCTGCGCCAAGTCAAAGCCCAATAATAGCCCATCCGTATGCCGTTTCTCGGCCGAGCAAATGGACCGTATTCCCGTTGCAGGCCAGAACGGGATCGCGATTTCGCGAGACACGTACTCCCGTAACAAAGGACTACCTATACATTTGTAGAAATTTTCTTTCTAAAAATTTAACAGATATAATTATATATCTATAGTATAATCGTAATGTAATTACACTATAACTTATATGTAACTACAGTGTAACTTATATGTAAGTTTCACATAATTTTGAATCGTTAGATCTATTACAAGATTTGTTTTGGTGAGGAAGAAAATAAATCATAGCACACATATATGTGAAAAAATTTATTCCCACGACCTTCATTTTACCGAAATAATATGTTACGGAGAGATTTTTAAAAGTTACATACAAGTTACACTATAGTTACAGTGTAATTACATGTAAATTACAGTGTAATTACACTACGATTGTACTATAATTACATGAAAAAAATTATCGACAAATATATAGCAAAATCGGTACCAAATACAGTACGTGTGTAGTACTAGTAATTAGTATTGTATTAACCCCTCTCTGTCACTGACTGCTAGGCCCGCCCAACGCACAACTGTGTGAAACTAGGCACCGACTCGTATCCTACCGACGCGTGCCGGAGCGGCCTCTCCGACGGCCGCCGCCGCCGCACGCCTTGTAGATGGTACGCGTCTGGCCTCCTCGTCGCAGTCGCGCTGCGCCTCCGGATGGGAATGGGTTGGGTCGATCTATTTATTCACTAAACCTATCTGTAAATTTGTCCTAACAAATTTTATAGGTCGCTCCAAAAATTATAAATAGGCTAAACGGTTCAAACCATTAGAATCTAAGGTTTAAGAAGTTCGACCCAAAATAATTTCACATGTATAAATATTTCAAAAAATTTATACAAAGTTGCTTCTCTATATAATAAATCATTCCTATAAAATTTAACTAAATTTAACAAGTTTTTATAGTGTGAACGCGAGTTTAAAAATTTTGGGTCCGAGTTTTACACACATTTAACTAGAATTTTTGTATATTTTTAATCTTAATAATGCATCGTGGGTACCGCATGTTTAAATGACTTAAAATTTGAACAAAGTTGCTTCTCCATATAATAAATCATCTCTATAAAATTCAACTAAATTTGATAAGTTTTTATAATATGAATGCGAGTTTAAAAATTTTGAGCCCGAGTTTTATATGCATGCAATAAGAGCTTTTTTTTTATCTATTAGGAGCGTAGATGATCCATTTGGATATCCATGAATAACCTAGTGATATAATGGACTCATGATGGATTGACCCTATTAAACCATGGTTCAATAAACTCATTTGAAACGGTTTAGATTCGATCCATATCCTAACCATTCCCATCCTGTGACTGCGCAAGAAGGGAGTCCGGTGATTGCCGTCTGCTTGGCCACAGGCTCACAGCGATCTTTTCCTTCAAATGCATGGATGATGATTGATGAGGGCGACAGGTTCAGAGCCCGCTCGATCAATTGAAGGAAATTGAGCTTAGCCCGTACATTCAAATGCATGGACGATGAACCATTCCCTGTATATCACTCGCTTATACAAATCCGATGGAAAATTGTGCTCAAAAGTGCTTATGGTCCAAAAAAACTAGAAAATGTGGAAAGACAACTCAGAAAACGTGGGGCAGGGTAAGTGGGACTTGGGATAAATTGGCTCCTACGAGACTTGGGATACAGTCTCGGATGCGACTAGATGGCCAAAATTCTTCTGGGTTTGCTTGGAAAAACTCGGATTTATTAAGAGGACTCATCCGGATTAGAGCAAGGATAAGGCCATTCCTAACCTAATAACTAGGACGGTGTTCATAGCATTAAATAACCTGCCACCTAGAATGAAAAATAATGTGACAAGTGAATAAATAAGGAAAGAAAAGGAAACCATGTCTTGCATGAGACATATAGTTTCTAAACAACATCCAAGACATCATGTGAAATAAGTAGCATTAAATTGAAGTATGGAATAATAATGTTTGCATTGGAAGAGTAGTGTCCAGTACTAGTTTCTTGATGATGTGGAGTTTATGGAAACTATGTCTAGTGTCTTGGGTTGGGAATGGCCTAATAATGCATCCAGCTACTTACCGTATAGATCTTTATAGTATATCTTTTAGCTCACTCATACAGTGGTTAACTCTTCACTATAAATATATGGTTCACATGTCTGTCTCACAGATTTTTTTAGTTCATATATCTAAGCCGGCTGTAAACTTACAGCTTGTTTCTCATCTCTCTTCTCTCCTCTTCCATCCACCTCAGTATTCAGTCTTTCTGTAGCCTTTTATTATACTTGCTCTAGTCTGATAGACGGTCAGACTCGCAAGTGGCAATAAGATCCTCGCGAAGGCGTAGTCATTATTTCCTCTGCACTTGTGAGCATCAAAAGAGCAGGAATGTATATTGTCTGCAGTTGGATCTGAGGTTTGTACTGACGTAGTACTTGCTAGATCATCAAGCCATGGCATCATACCGGCATCTAATAAGCACTCCAAAAGACGTACTACTACAAAAGACCAATGCCCCGATCCACAAACTAATCGGCAATCGCCAACGCAGGCAGCTATGCTAGGCTAGCTAGCTCGTGCACACCGACTCGATCGCCGCCATGTCGCTGGCTCGCCGTTGCATCGATCGTCTCACGCACGATCGTGTCGTACTCGACTACTCGTACCTGAGCGAAGTGACGGCTCCTCCGCCGCTTGCACCAAGAAAAGCCCAAGTGCCCAACCGGTGGAGAGGCAATCGATCGACGAGACGCCATGGCAATGCATGATAGCTTCGGGCTCCGGTGATTTCCGAGGTAGATAGGGGCCGCGACTGCGAAACAGTATCGGAGATTCAGGGGGAAAGGACGCTAATGATGGTTGGATCGCCAAATCACTGAGGATTCTGGATCGTCATCAACGTGATCGATCTCGTGTATTCTGCGAGCACGGGGATCCATATTCCGTCTGGGAACATGGGCCGCTTGGTAGATCTAAATTGGGCCCCTTTTTTCAATCAAGGACAGCCCAGATTCGTCCTGAAGACATGATATTTTCTAGGGATTTATCTCTTACCCGTAGAATAACACATGATCGAATAGGAAATTGCGTATGAAAAAATATGGTGTAAAGTAGAGGTTGGACCGGAAGAAGCAAAAACATAAAATTCTATAAAAAAAATGATGTTAAGGCGAATACGTTGATTTGTGTAAAATTTCGATTATAAAAGAACACCAGAAATATCATATCCTACGTTTTCCGAACAACATCCATGTGTCCCAGAGGCTTTTGCTCTGGAGATGTGACAATGCTACTGCCGTTTCTTTTCATGTTTCTTTCAACCCCAAAATTTTTTTTAGACAATATCAGAAGCCAGGTGCAGGATTTGATCATCTACCGATGTATCTTTTGGGCATGATTGGTGCTACTGTACTTCAACGTGAATGTAATAATCTTCCGATGCTGCGACATGGCAATATCTTCTTTGGTAGATGTAATTTAGTAGGAGTACTACATTACTTACCGCATGCTCCAGTACCAGCACTATTGCAGTTATGAAGTGGTACTGCCAGTATTGCTCGTCTACGTGCGTCAATGCACGCCGCTTTCCCTGCTTGCATGCACTGTTGCCCCCACGAATAGTCGACGTCGTGATGAAAGCATAAAAAACCAAGAAATCAGTACGGTAATTCAGGTACGGACATGGACAGTGAAATCTTTTGGTTTTTTATTGTCAGCCAAGACATGAACCTGATAATGTACAGTTCATTTATTTTTCAGTACTGTTATGCAGGGGTGTTTTGGTTTCCCTTCTCCATGGCATTGCACAAGATTATCTGATCGTCATCAACCAATCAGACCCAGTGCCCCACTGAGCTAATTAATAGATCAGTGGCAGTATTCGGACTTCAGAATCCAAGCAAAGATCTGTGATAGGGAACGGCGAGGCTAAGCTATCTGCTTCGTTCTTCGGTGTGGCTCCTTTTCTGAAAGAGAAATTAACTTGGAATTATTCACAGTTAATTATAAATCTCTTTTTTAGTTTGCAACGGCATCGACCGGATAGAACAATGTTCACGTTATTGGCCATGCATGGCAGCGAAAACTAAGTACCACTATAGATATCTATAGCTTAAACCTTAAAACAGATCAAGTCAAAAACCATGTCTGTGTCGAGTAAGAGAAAGTATAATAGTGAGCTATAAGTTTAGGTGGAGGATATATAGAGGTATTGAAAAATTAAGAATGTTGGCTCTCATGCAAGAGCTAGCTTATCATAAACTTCAAGACAAATGCATTAAATGTATAAGGGAGAAATAGAAAGAGAAGAAGAAAATTGTAGCTAATCTTATAGCTAATCTATTATATATGTTGGCTTTAAGATGGGCTAATAGTAGGACGTGGGCTCTATTATTATCCTTGCTCTAATTAAAGTGGGTTTTTTTTCTATGGGAAAACATATACTGGAGTACATTTGTCCTAAAATATAAGTATTTTTGGACTTCTACGTCTTCAAAATGCTACTTTAACCAATAATACCTATAAAAGTAATATATTTTAAATAAAAAAAATTACATATTATGATAGTTTGTTTAATGATAAATCTAGTAATATCAATTTTACATGTTTGATATTTTTTTTGTTTTTGTGCTATTAATAATCAAAGTTAAACGTGTTAAACTTGGTACTATTCTAAAATTGTTTATATTTTGAAACGGAGAGAGTACTATGTTTTAAATTTTTTTGCCGGGCCTATGTTTTAAAATATAGCAATCCATAAAATCGAATTAGACACATTTTACTACTACGAATCTAAGTATGGCTAGTACCAGCAATTTAGAGAGGTATACGTCACATCTGATATTAGGTTGCTATCATGATATGATTCATTATTATATTATAAGATGATGTAGTATATCTGATCGGAGTTATCTCGCAGCTTCTTATACAAAACCTTTTATACTCCTCGGACTGTTCATGTCCCTGTCCGTGGTACCATAGCAGCACGCCACGTTAAGTCGTGTCTCCGTTTTCTAAGAAAAATATGAAGAAATGACAAGATTAATCCCTGGGGCACCTCTTAGCAGTCAAACGGAAAAAAAAAATCAGATCATATCATCATCTGAGACGTAGATGCCCCAACGAAATTCGGAGGGTATTTTATCTGGCCGCGTACGTACGAACACGCTTACACGCCCCTGGCTTTCTCTTCTCCAGGTAGAAAGAGAAGGAGAAATTCCAAACGGGTCTCGGGCAGCAGAGAGAGCAATGCATGATGAGTTAGTATCCGGCTTGTACTTTCTAATCCGCTGGCGATTTTGGCGTCGTTTGGCGAAAGGGAAGATCAAGTTGGCATACAATGCATGTGAAGAAATAGTACTAAAATTCCGTGGAGTAATGACTCGGAAAAGTTGTCAAGATTTCGTCCTGGGATGTAATCTCCATCTCCGCAACTAATGACAACTGCAGGTTCTAGCATATCAAGGCGAGAACGTACGCACGCCTTCTCGTAAACTTAGCCTCTATAGATAGAGGAGCAGTCCAGATCAAAGTAACATAGGATTCCTAACTCCTACTAATAACAAAGACAACGAAAGGAAAAAATTATGCCATATCTGTACTAGCTGAAGCTGACTGTTACTGCCTAGTTCGGAAACCTCACCAAATTACCTTTGCAGGCTTGGATTACGTAGACAAGCAAAATAAGGTAATTACCACGTTAATTAATTAATTAACTGGCAGAGTTGCATAGGACGAGGATGACTGATTGGCACTTGTAACCATCGTTCGTCGTCCTGTGATACCAAAGGGAATCAAAGGCAACATATCCGATCATACAGTCCTATTGATGCTCTTGAAGTCTCTTCGCAAGTTGGCACGGCGCTGCTGATGATGACTGTTCATTACTAATCAAATAATTTGCGTTAGGACTTGACAATTCGGACTTTGGAGGTGTACAGTGTACTTGGCTCGCTTGTGCCGGTCTCAATAGCCCGCCGTGTGGTTAACGGGGAGGAATTTCCCGGAGTCCACCACGTACGACGACGACGACGACGCGCGCGCGTGAGCTAGCGTACGTGCTCTCTGCCATCTTCCGCCCGGCTTTAGCTCTTGTCGCGTCAACCGCGCATATGCTCAGTTCGCGCTTTGTCTTGAGCTGCATCCTGCATGCATGCCCAACCTGATCGAGCAGAGGACGCCGCCGCGATGGCGCGATCGATCGCGTCCGAGACCAGGCGCGCCCGCGCGCGGCGCCTCCTCTGCACGCGGCCTCTGTTTACCATGTTTACCATCGCTGTCATCGCATCGCAGCGCGGGCGGGCGTTCCATTTGTCAGCTGCCCTGCATGCACGCGTGCCGTTCTGATCGGGTGACTCCGGACCGGAGTGACTCCGCGGAGTCTCCGGTGATGCGGCGATCGATGGACTATCTGTCTAGTACTCCGCGGAGTATTTGAGAATCCCCGCAACCTTACATCTGTGGCTTTGCCGCGTTAGAGCAAGTTTAATAGTATAACTCACTATTTACTATTAGTCAATGTTAAAAGCTAACATGTATAGTAAGTTGGCTATAAGGTTATCTTTATTTTCTTCATCCTCTCTCTTTCTCTCACTATGAATTTAATACATATTTCTTGAATCTTGTGTGTAGTTAGCTCTTGCATGAGAGCTAACACTCCCCACTTTTGTTTATCTCTCTCTTCCACATAAGCATATAACTTGCTTATAGCTCACTATTATCCTTGCTCTTAAAGCAGGTATAGTAGCAGACTATAAGTCAGCTATAAACATAATTTAAAGAAATAAAGGAAGAGAGAGAAAAGCAGCGGGCTACATATCTGTATCCAGCTGTAGCACGGATTCCAAGATGTAATATGTATATGACAGGTAGAACCATGTATTAATAGTATAGTAAGCAACTATTGTATAAATTAGCTATTATATTGGCTATAAATGATTTCGAGCTAGTAGTTGGCTATACTATTAAACTTGCTCTTATTGATGTTTTGGGTTGGCCTGGTTGTCCACCTGGCCTACTATAATTCGACAATATGAACTTGTGGATTGATGCTGCTTGATTTGGTGTTAAATTGTGTCAGTCTGTGAGACAAATTCGTATCGCTAAAAAGATGTAGGCGATTGCACGTGTCGAGGAAAGGGGGTCATACCCACTGTTTCTTTTAGCTAAATACTACCTCAGTTTTTTTAAATAAATGACGTAAATGACATCGTTTACTTGTTATCACACATTTGACCATATGTTTTATTAAAAAAATTTACATATTATATATTCTTTTTGTTGTTAGTTGTTTAACTACTCAAAATACTTTAAGCATGATTGATACGTTAAACATTTGTATGAAATTTTTGAATAAGACGAATGATCAAACATGTGTTTAAAAGTTAACAACATCACCTATTAAAAATAGACGGAGTATTAATAAGAGAAAACAAAATCTAATGTAACTAAACAGTTATAACATGAAAATGTAACGGGAATAAACTTTAGATGGTATTACAGTAAACCGGGATGGTATAAAGCAAAACCCGTGAATTTAAATGGTGTGCAACCAATTTTTTCTTTGATATAGCTATGCACAATTTGTTTAGCTAACCCATGTTATACTGGCTTAAACGTCTTTCAATCCTTACACGAATGATGCCCATGTGTGTGTGATGTTTGTGGGCGTCAGGATTTATACAGTGGTCCGTGGAGTCTTTCACCCATAACTCAACTAGCAAACTGCTTGTGCTTCCATGCCCTAAACGTATGCAATTTAGTTTTTAAAAGTATAAGTATTTTTCCGATTCGCACTAAACAAAACTATATGCTATGGGGAAAAAAAAAGCTAAGCCAACTCCTCACCAATAATGGAAACCTGAACAATTTTTGTGGTGTTCATATCTTCGTACGATTCACCAACTGAGTCTCTCGAATTAAAAGAGAATAAAAATGTCCACCAAACTAATTCCGTGGAGTTCACACGGTGCTTTCTCTTGATTCGCTCGATCTCGAAGTTTGAGTGGCAACACTTTATTCCTCAATCATGTATTCGTCTATTAAAGAAAAATACTAAAACGGTAGTCCTTAGAACCAACACTCACGCTAAGCACCACCCGTATTTGACAAAGAGATCGTTAACATGACTACCAATTATTCAGTTAATCAATATTGTTCCCTAGAACACATGAATAGCATGCATAACGAAGAAAAAAAAGGAACATAAAGAAGACCCAGTGACACGGTAAGTCCACATTTAAAACTTAGAGCATCTTTGAAGCAAAGGATGAGCCCTAGATTAATGGAAATAAAATTTGTAGGACAACCCTTGTTATTGTTCCATTTACACCAACCACGAACAATCGCACGTACGTCGTACAGCCCATGTCACTCTGTTTTTATTGCTTCTACCGAACATTTGTTGTGCTACTGCGATACTGCATAGTGAATCAACTCAATCAATCATGTTTAACCTACCAAAATCAGCAAACTTACGGTAATACGGGCACACTCCTTTTCTGTTCTCCAACATCACTTGCCTCCCCCTTTCTGTGTTTGTACCATGTTTAGTCCTTTCCATGTTCCCCAAAGAGATCCACATCTACTTCTTCCTATATCCGACATATCCAGCAAGCTAATAGTACCACTTGATCCCATATCTATCTTTATAATTGTTTTTCTTACAGGATCTTAAAATGTCACAATAAATCATAAAGTGGAAAAAACTAAACAAATGTTAAAGATATCAAATATACACATCAATGTCATAGTAGGGCATGCTCGGTTGAATCACATGAAGCCATAGTTTTTAGCTACATAGCAAGCTGCAGAGTCGACCGAAGCTATAACTTCTAAGCGAGGTTTAAGTATTTGTCATTCATGTCTAACTTTCCAGTTGCGTTTGGGGGGGCACGCCCATTGAAATATATGTGTGGTATTCGTGTACAACAGTGTATATGTTTCGTGTACGTATTTATGTAATCGAGAAAAAATAGAAGTCTATATTGTCCTTTAACTTTGAGTGTAAGTAGATCTAGCACCTTAAATTTTGAAACCTGATATCCAATCCCCTGAATTTTTATAGCACCATTCACATGAACTCCTAAGGCGGTTGCAAAGTAATTATCTAATTTTGCATATGTACTGGTGTTAGCAACGTACATGGCATGCATACCAAAGATAGATATTTTAAAAAAATCGATATAATGCTAACAAGAAAATCACAGTATATAATATAATTTGGGGACGGAAGAATGGCAAAAATGCGAAGATGTCATAGCAAAACCGCTATGGCCTATATAGGCTGATGTACGGACTTTTGTCTTAAAAAATTCGCTGCACAATTGCACATTAGTCCTACTCAAATAGCGTTTATTCCTAGGAGGAATATTATGGAAGGGGTGGTTATTTTACATGAGACTTTGCATGAATTACATTGCAAAGATAAAAGTAGTGTAATTTTTAAGATTAATTTTGAGAAAGCTTATGACAAAGTTAAATGGCCCTTTCTACAACAAACTTTGAGAATGAAAGGCTTTTCTTCTAGATGGTGTGAGTGGATAGCATCTTTTGTTCAAGGTGGGCATGTTGGTATAAAAGTTAATGATCAAATTGGTAATTGTTTTCAAACTTTCAAAGGTCTTAGGCAATGGGATCCTTTATCTCCTATTTTTTTTAAT
This sequence comes from Oryza meridionalis, assembly GCA_000338895.3. Taxonomy (NCBI): domain Eukaryota; kingdom Viridiplantae; phylum Streptophyta; class Magnoliopsida; order Poales; family Poaceae; genus Oryza; species Oryza meridionalis. The sequence goes on along the minus strand of CM002526.2, from coordinate 32,432,023 downwards.
ATAGTAACTGACATGCTCACTCTATTGATTAAGAGGGCTAAAGAGGCTGGTCTTTTGAACGGGGTAATTCCGTATCTTGTTGATGATGGTTTGTCTATTTTGTAATACGCAGACGATACAATCATCTTTTTGGAGCATGACTTGCAACAGGCAAAGAATTTGAAACTGATTTTATCGGTCTTTGAAAAGTTACCTGGCCTGAAAATAAATTTTCACAAGAGTGAATTATTTTGTTTTGGTCAGGCAAAGGAATGTTATGAGCAATATTCTGATATTTTTGGTTGTAAGTTAGGTGCTTTCCCTTTTAAATACCTTGGAATTCCGATACATTTTAGAAAGCTTTCTAATAAAGATTGGAAACTTATTGAAGAGAGAATAGAGAAAAAGCTTAGTAGTTGGAAAGGCAAGCATTTATCGGTTGGGGGTAGATTGGTGTTGATTAATTCAGTTCTTTCAAGTTTAGCCATGTTTATGATATCTTTATTTAGGTGCCGAAAAGGGTTCTTCACAAAATTGATTTTCATAGATCGCGATTCTTTTGGCAAGGATATGATCATAAGAAAAAATACAGGCTCACTAGGTGGGATGTTGTTTGTCAACCCAAGGACCAGGGGGGTCTTGGGATTCATAATCTGGAGATACAAAATAAATGTCTTTTAAGTAAATGGTTGTTTAAGTTAATTAATGAGGAAGGGGTTTGGCATGACTTATTGAAGAGGAAATATCTTTATAATAAGTCTATAACCCAAGTTGACAAGAAACAAGGTGATTCCCATTTTTGGACTGGTCTTATGAATGTCAAAAGTACTTTCTTAAATATGGGTTCTTGGATTGTCAATAATGGGGAACAAATTAGATTTTGGGAGGATAAGTGGCTAGATAACTTGGCTCTTAAGGACAAGTATCCATCTTTGTACGCAATTGCTCGTAGGAAAACATCTTCTATTGCTACTGTAATGGGTTCTGTTCCGCTTAATGTTTCTTTCAGAAGAGCTTTAGTTGGTCGGAATCTTGATTGTTGGCATGAGTTATGTTCCTCTATAGTACATATTCAATTGAATGATTCGTCTAATACTTTTAGATGGAATTTCCATCAAAATGGGTTGTTCTCGGTGAGGTCTATGTACCTAGCTTTAATTAATAATGGTTATATTGACAGGAATAAGTGCATTTGGAAGCTTAAGATGCCACTTAAGATTAAAATTTTTATGTGGTACTTGCTTAAAGGGGTTGTGTTAACTAAGGATAATTTGGTAAGGCGTAATTGGAATGGCAGCTTGAGGTGTTCGTTTTGTTTGAAGAATGAGTCTATTCAACATCTCTTTTTCGATTGTCATTTTGCGAAGTTTCTGTGGAGAGCAGTTCAGTTCTCTTTTGGTTTTAATCTTCCAGTTAGCGTATCTCATATTTTTGATGGGTGGCTTTTGGGAGTTGATAAGAAAATGAGTAAACTGATACTTGTTGGAGCTTCTGCCATTTGTTGGGCAATATGGCTGATCATTTTCCTATATGCAGGTCATTTTCAGAGCAACCCATTGGATTCGGTTTTGGGCACAACTACAAAGGTGTGAAGAGGATGAAGAGTTTCTGAAAGTTGCATGTCGGAAATTGGAGACTACGGTTATGCAACTTTTTGCCAATTATGGTTGGAGATTTACAAATAGACTTCAATAATTGTAATCTCCTTATGTTAGGCTGGATTCTTTATTGTTCTTTGTGGTGTGTTCTATTCAATTAGATTTACACTATATTCGTCAAACGCTTCTATGTAATAATTAGCTATAGCTCTTTTGAGTAAAGTCTGGGATATTTATCCCATTATGTAAAAAAAATTGCATCCCAATACACTAATATCACGCCATGCCCACTCAGCATGTCTCGTGGACACGCTGTCAAGTACGCGAGGGCCCTCGGGCCCCACGTGTCAGCCATGTCAACACCGGTCCCCAGGTGGGCCCCGATCCCAAGCCCGTTGGGACCCACCCCCAGATCCGACCCGCCACCAATCCTCGGCCTCCGCGCGCGGCTGCGCCCAGTCACCCACCCCCCGACCCCACCGATGGGACCACTCGTGACTCGTGCCACCCTCCGTGGTCCACCACCCCAAGCCAGCACAGACAGGGGTATTTCCGTAAACTCCCACGTGGCACAGATACGGCCGCGTGGGTGGAGCGCCTCCCGTTGCGCCCAGCGAATTCCCCCAACCGCGAGGGCATAACGGTAAAATCGTCCCCATCTTTCTTCCTCTTCTCTTCATCCTATTCGTTTTCTTCCACAGTAGCAGTGGAGTGGAGTACTAGACCAAGTAGTACCACCACTTCGTAGCCCAAATCAAACGACCCGGTGTTTGGAGTCGAGAGAGAGAAAAAATTGAGAGGAAAAGGGGAAGAGAGGTGGAGAAAAGCTTCGGAGTGGGGAAGGGAAGCATAAATCCCGAGCCCCAAATCGCAAACCCTAGCGCCTCCCGATCTGCAATGCCTGGGGCGTGAGGGGGTGGGTGAGTGTGCCCGCAGATGAGGCGGGTCGCGCCGGCGATGATCGCCGCCGCTGCCGGCGGTGGCGGCGGGTGCGACGGGGAGGAGGCGGATGCGGGGGCGGCGGTGGTGGAGAAGGCGCTGCCGAATGGGGATGTGTACCGCGGCGGGTTCGCCGGGGGCGCGCCGCACGGCAAGGGGAAGTATGTGTGGGCGGATGGGTGCATGTACGAGGGGGAATGGCGGCGGGGGAAGGCGTCCGGGAAGGGGAGGTTCTCGTGGCCGTCGGGGGCCACGTTCGAGGGGGAGTTCCGCGGCGGGCGGATCGAGGGGCAGGGCGTGTTCGTCGGCCCCGACGGCGCCACGTACCGGGGCGCGTGGGCGGCGGACCGGCGGCACGGCGTGGGCGCCAAGAGCTACGCCAACGGGGACTACTACGAGGGGCAGTGGCGCCGCAACCTGCAGGACGGGCACGGCCGCTACGTGTGGGCCAACGGCAACCAGTACGTCGGGGAGTGGCGCGCCGGGGTGATCTCCGGCCGCGGCGTGCTGATCTGGGCCAACGGGAGCCGCTACGACGGCGTGTGGGAGAACGGCGTCCCGAGGGGCACCGGGGTGTTCACCTGGCCCGACGGGAGCCGCTACGTGGGTTCCTGGCCGAGGAGCTGCGTCGACATGCCGGCCATTAGCGGCACGTTCTTCCCGCCGGTCGGCGCCGGTGGCGGAGGCGCGGTGAGGAAGAGGTCCTCCGTCGAGGGAGTAGGTGACAAGGCGTCCGCCGTCCCTCGGATCTGCATCTGGGAGTCCGAGGGCGAGGCGGGGGACATCACCTGCGACATCGTGGACGCGCTCGAGGCGTCCATGCTCTACCGGGAGGCCACGACGGTTGGAGGTGGTGTGCCGTACGTTCGCACACAGCGGAGCACCCGGCGAGTAGCCAGCGGAGGCACGTACTGGGCGCCATCGGCGGCTGCTACACCGGAGGGCAAAAGGCCAGGGCAGACAATCTCCAAGGGGCATAAGAACTACGAGCTTATGCTGCAGCTGCAATTGGGGATAAGGTAAATTTATTAAGTGCCGTGGCGAAATGCTGGCATTGTGATGTGTGGATTTAATTGGGCGTTGTCGATTTAGGATGATCACGGTGGCATCTTGCAGGCACTCGGTGGGGAAGTCTGCGGCAGTGCCAATGCGGGAGCTTTCGCCTGCAGATTTTGATCCAAAGGAGAAGTTCTGGACACGATTCCCACCTGAGGGATCAAAGGTCACACCACCACATTCCTCTTCAGATTTCCGGTGGAAGGACTACTGCCCTATGGTGTTCAGGTGCTCGCTTTTCAGTTCCTTTGAATCAATCTGCGCTGATGTGTATACTCTTTAGTTCATGCCTGACAGTATTGTATACTGTGTTGTTGGATTACCTGCAGGCACTTGAGGAAGTTGTTCTCAGTTGATCCAGCAGATTACATGATCGCGATCTGCGGGAATGATGCATTGAGAGAGCTGTCTTCACCTGGAAAAAGTGGGAGCTTCTTTTACCTTACCCAGGATGATCGTTTCATGATTAAGACAGTGAAGAAATCAGAAGTGAAGGTATTTTTTCCCCTTCATGCTGTTGGTATGAAGTTGTTGTATCTATGAAACTTGATAAATTGATACGGATGCTATGTGCTGTGATTGTTTGAGTTGCAAAGATATTGTATTGTAGCATTTGCGTTTCTAATTTCTACCTTCTGTTTTTGGTATCATCCATCTAGCTATTGTGTTTGGTAGCTAGTAACAATATGCTATGTTAGGTACAATTTATTGTTGGTTATGTGCTGATGGCCTCTTTTTCTTGATATTGAAACTTTTCAGTTGCTAATTCGGATGTTACCTAGCTATTACCAACATGTAAGTCAATATCGTGACTCTCTAATTACAAGGTTCTACGGTGTCCACTGTGTGAAGCCTCTTAATGGACAGAAGGTGTGTGCAGTTTGCAACAACAATCCTGTTAAAATGTTATACATCAGTGACTGATTTATGATTCTTTCTCCCAGGTCCGATTTATTGTTATGGGTAATTTATTCTGCTCAGAATATCGGATTCATCGCCGTTTCGATCTAAAAGGTTCATCCTATGGACGGACAGCAGACAAATTTGATGATGAGATTGATGAGACAACCACTCTCAAGGACTTGGATCTCAACTTTGTTTTTCGATTGCAACGATCTTGGTTTAGAGATCTCCATGAGTAAGTCCAACTCCTATTATGTTAGTGCATTAAATTTTCCTTCACTGGAATAGTTCTGCTTAATCCTCTGGAACTTATTCTTCAGGCAACTCAGGCGGGATTGTGAATTTTTGGAATCAGAAGGGATCATGGACTACAGTTTCTTAGTGGGAGTTCACTTTTGTGATGACCTCTCTGCCTCAAAGACTGGCTTATCTACTTTTACAGCTTCTCCTAGTAAGTTAAATCTTCATTTTGAAGTCTTACAGTGAGATTACCCATCCATCTATCTAGCCTAACCAACGATTGGTATTCAGAGTTTTCAATGAAGAGGGAGTCGTTCCAAGGTGGTGGTGGCATGCCAGAGCTGTGCTTATCAGATAGTGATTTTGATAGGATACCTGATTGCCGGTATGTTAGCATGCTTATGCATATGCATGTTTATTTGCATGTTGACTTATTTGTGCTGCATTTGTCTTGGAGTAAGCTCCATATCCATCGGAGATTTAACCTATAATTATTTTTTAATCAAGCTGACACTTATCCACATTCCTGTTTTAGTTGTATTCCCTTCACACACACACACACACACACACACACACTGTGTTATGAGAATTGAATAGAACTGTCATGTTACATTGAGAACCATTTTTCTTTCTAGTTAGTGCAGGAGATGCCTAATTATTGTGTAGGAGATGGATTTTTGCTTAACCGTGACCACATGAATATAGTTGTGCCCATAATTGAACGACACAGCTATATTCATATTCAAGTTGTCTAGTACAACTTGTCTAGTACCTTCCCTGTTTAAGATCCCTTCCCATATTTTCTTGCTAATATTGGGAACATATTCAAGTTGAGTATCTTGGCTTCTCTTAACTGATTGAAGTTTCATTGGTACTGTTCTATAAGATTGACTACTGTAGTACCCTTGAAAGCTTTAGCCTCAGAAGATATATTAGTTTATTGTATTCGAGATAGTGAAGAATAAGCTTCTTGCGAGTAGAATAATTTGTCCAATCCAATGAACCATACTCTTGGTTAGTGCCCTAGGCTTGTTACCTGATTCAATGCCCTTGATGGAGGGGGTTTATTTTTACTGGATCTCATAAGAAACTTGAGCAGTCATTATGGTTCAACCTAACTTACCATCTATTTCGCTTACCTGAAATCCTGATTGCTTAGGCATTTGCTCAGTTGTAGAATATTGTTCCTAGTTTAAAAGAAACAGGTGACGAATTTATTTCAAATTATTTAATTTGGTTTCTAACCGTTTTTAAATACAGGAAACCATTGATTAGACTGGGGGCACACATGCCAGCACGGGCAGAGCAAGCATCCAGAAGGAGCGAGTTTGACCCATTTCTCCTTAATGGTGGGGGATTCTTGGCCCCGAATCAGACTGGTGAAGTGTATGATGTGATTCTATATTTTGGGATAATAGACATTCTCCAGGATTATGACATCACGAAAAGGCTAGAGCATGCATACAAGTCATTACAGACCGACCCCAATTCGATTTCTGCTGTGGATCCAAAGCTCTATTCGAAAAGATTTCAAGATTTCATTGGCAGAATTTTTGTGGAAGATGGCTAGAAATGGATCAAAGGTGCACTGTAAATTCCATTCAAAGGCCAGAGCACCGGCAATGATTTGAAGATGGTTTTGGTAGGTTTCTGTGCACGGTAAAGAATATCCATTATCTCGAACAATCATCTTCATCTACTGGGATCCATTAAAGCGGCTCATCGGCTGGGTAGCCACCGCTAAAGCCTCAACCCAGGAGCACAGGTAATCGGGTTTGCAAAGCGGTTCGATGCAAATTCGTTGCAAGAACTGGAATGGCTGGATTTTCAGAGGCAGCCACGACAGAGGCATCTGTAAATTTTGTGATTTGGTGGGTGACAGATTGGTACTTCCAGTTCCCTAGTAGTTCTTTCTTTTTTCTTTTTTTCCTTTTGTTAGGGATTCCTTACTGCTTCAGTTTTCCCCCTTTTTATATATCTGTTCGATGTAGAAGGGGACAGGGAAATTTTTGCTTCCAGAAAGAGGATTTAAGGCTGTAGCAAGCAGTGAATAATGAAGATCATGTACAGATACACTTCGATCCAGAGAATGGGTGGATTATAATTTAATTCAGCATCTTCATTCCTGTGGGCCCCTGCTCACTGCTTCTCCATCTCTTTTGCGCTGTTGGCTGCTTCCTTTCCCAGTATTTATTGGCCCTTGCCATAGCTTTTTGCAGGCTGCTTGGAGAGAGGCTTGCGACTCTGCTTGACCTGTGTGACTTGAGGCTGTGATGTTTTACAGATAGAGTATTGGAAGTGGGGAAAAGTGATAGGAGGGGGAGGGGCATGAAAAGCAGAGAAAGAAAAGCACAACACAACAGATGTTTAGATTGGAATGCTGATCTTACCAATCCTTTTCATTCGTATAATGCCCAAACTTCGAATCTCTTTATCGACATCCACTGCTAATTCAACTGTTTTTTGTCATTGTTTCGCAAAGATTATTGGATCTACCCCACACCCACACAGATGTGGCTCGAGTCAGAGGATGGTGGTCCTCGGCTGGATAAACCTCTCGAGTGACGCACTAGATCTTGTAACCTGATTTTTTTAAAAAGAAAATCCTAACCTGATTTGGTATTACAACCAAAGCTTCCTTGTCTGATGGTTAGTTCATTTTTCAATAATTGTGCCGTTAGTTAGTTCATTTTTATACTCTCCTCCCCCTTTTATATACCGTTGAGTCAAACAAATAAAACCAGAGGGAGTATCTTACAATAATTATGTAACGCTTACAATTTTCTTGTGGCACACTTTCTTAGAGCTCCTTTGGAACAAAAAGTAAATAGGAGGAATTTTGGAGGATTGAAATCCATAGAGAGAAAAAAATGGAACAAAGAAATGGCTGCTCCAAAATCCTTTCAAATTTCTATGGAATAGCTCATTTCAATTCTAGAAGGAAACTAATATTAGGCTAGACCTCATGTTTTCTCTTCCTTTGATTTTCCTATGATGCTACTAAACAATAGTTTTTACAAAATCCGATGGATTTATTTCCCGTAGGATTCGTTGTAACATGATATCCTATTTGTGTGATTTTCTAGTCCTGGTTTTTAAAATCCTATGTTCTAAAATCACCGCTCTCTTCCTGTTTCGTTAAATTAATTTATAAGTGCCATAGTCATCGGCTACTCGCCCATCGCCCAAATAGCCAATAAAACAGAAAGAATATGCAGGAGACTAGGAGGGAACTCCTCTTTGCCCAGTACTAGTATTTTTTTAATCATCGCCTTGCAAACATTGTTCCGGTTAAAATGCATCTCTACCTGTTCATGAGACTGACTTGACGAGTAGTATGTGATACTCCTACTCAGTACAGTAATATCCTCCCGAGTCGACATTGGGGATTGTGAAAGCCTATCCAAGGATGACACGTGGATGAGAATTGCGGCTTGCCCTGAGGTGCAAGCAAGGAACGGTAGTCAGTCTCATGAACGCTTCCTCTTGTAGCCTGATGCTCGTACAAACAATCGAAAATGAAACAATATTCCCATTGTTTGTCATCTACCGATTATAAGATGTAATGGCTTATCAGTGACAAAGAAAAAGTAATATGTAGATAACATTTTTATATCTGTATTCTTACCTATTTAAAAACCAATACTAAAAATAAACTATGACGAAAACCCCTACAATTAATTAGCTCTAAATTTAAAAAGTAAAGTTAAATTTTTTGCAATGGCTTATAATCTAAAATGAAAACAATGTTGTTGTTTGTTAATACTTGACAGCAAGAGTATATCCCTTTTTTTTTATAAAAAATAGTATATCAGATGTTCGTCGACCCTCATATATATGGAAGAGAACACGGTAGGATCATGCAATCCATTCATGCCCCTATGAAACACAAGATTGGAAAGACGTAGGAATAGAGAAATGTAGGATTTTGACTAGAATAAAAATATAAAATAGAAAATTACAAAACACATGAATGTTTGTTTGATTGGACCACAAAACAAACATAGAAATTAAAGTAGAGATAAATACTCAAAGAAAATGTTTCATAAGATTCTACCTTCCGTTAAATTTCTACAAAACTTATATGGTAAGAGACATTATATTCCATAGGATTCATTTGTGTCCATTGGAGTAATTAAAGATGAGAGCGAAGTGCTCGCACCACAGCGCTCCGAGCCTTTTTCGCTGGCGTGTTCACTTCTGGTGATGTCCACATCATTCGGCGCTGGAGCTGGTAATTTTGCAAAAAATCCTCGTTTAACTTGATAATCATTTTTAAGTCACTCAATGTAAGTTCACTGTCTTATGTGCTCTTACGTAAAAGCACTCTATATCCTGATATATCTTATGTGAAGGAGAAAAAAAATTTCAAGTATAGGACCACGCTCTGTGAATTCCTTTGATTCAAAGAGCTATCTAGAAAAAAAAAAGCCTATATGAATAAAATTCTACAAATTTTTTACATTTTTTCTTTCAATCAAGGGGCCTCAATATTTCAATGACAAAGGTTTCTCGGTCCCTCCCGCCGTGCATTAGCTTCAGCAGCGAGGTCAGGGAGAGCAATGCCGCACATGCTCCAACCACGTTGATCAAGCTGACAGGAATTCTACCAGGTCAGGTCATCTGTGATGATTACTCCACCCGCTCCATGCATCCATCTGTCATCGTTAACTCTGCAGTCTGCACCGACCAGTATCTGGTCTCCTCTACAGTTCTAGTGCCACCAATCGGCCTCCCCGGTAAGCTTTGATTTGAAAAAGAAAACGAAGGGCCTATTCAGATTGTAGACAAAATAAATTTTATCAAGTTTATCAAAATTTTGGTATGATTTTTTATGCATTGACCAAATTAGGTAACAAACTAAACGTTGATATTTTTTTGACAACTTTACCAAAAAATGGTATGGTTGAAAATAGCATTAAAGTGAACAGATCCAAATTTAGAGTTTTCCAAACCGATGGATGCAGTGGCCAACCAACTGTAAAGACTATAAAAGCTTCTTTGGAATGTAGGATTTTCAAATTATAGAAATATAAAAAAAATATAGCATTCGTATAAAATACTTTGGATGAAAAAACATAACAAAATTGCAGGAATGGCTGTTTAGATAAAATGCGAGAAAAATACAGAAATCAAAACAGATAGTCATAAAGGAATCTTTTCAAGAGGTTGACCTAATGCTGAAAATCCTTTAAAATTCCTATAATTTAAGATAACCCTAAGGAATTTCAAAAGAACTTGATAACACCATTTCAGAGGTTGATCACGTAGGAATTCTATCTTTCAAAATTCCTATAAGATTCCTTTGTGTTTAAAGGAGCCATAAATATGTTTGACTTGATTTCTAACAAAAACCAGGTCAATCGATATGCTTGCATTACAAATGGAAATCTCTCTTCAACCACTAGTAGTGACAGAGTGTGAAGGAACTTGAAGCATACTTAAAGACGACAAACACTAAGGACTTTTGATTTATATGAAAAATATAGGAATTTTGAAAGATTTTAATCCTATGAAAACCTTTCAAACAAATTCCTATCCTTTAAAATTCCTATGGAATGAGTAACTCATTTGAGTCTACCTCTTATTTGATTCCTTTTGTTTTTCTTCTGGTGCACTCAAACGGTCATTTCTATATTTTCTCTAAGTTTTACAATTATCTGTTTTACACATATATTAGGATTCTATGTTTTACCTATTTTTTTGTATATTAGGGAACCTAAAACGACACGAAGACACAATAATACTACAGATGATGCTAGTAATACAATGTAATTAAGTACACGATTGATGGCTGAATTTGGGCATTGGGCAAGTCTCTCCAAGTACTACTAAGCAGGACAGGTCATGCTGTGTTTGGATGTAGAGATGTAAAGTTTTGGCGTGTCATATCGGATATACGAATACATATTTAAAGTATTAAACATAGTCTAATAACAAAACAAATTATAGAATCTGCCTGTAAACTGCGAGACGAATTTATTAAGCCTAATTAATCTGTCATTAGCAAATGTTTACTGTAGCACAACTTTGTCAAATCATGGCGCAATTAGGCTTAAAAGATTCGTCTCATAATTTACACGCAATAGTTATATTTTTTATCTATATTTAATACTTTATACATGTGTCCAAATATTCGATGTGATATGGTGTAAAATTTTATCAGGGATCCAGATTAAAAAGCCCATGTCATGAGGATTCAACCCTTTCCGTGACCGTACGGCACTACTACCACGTATTGTCTCGTCTCCTCTCTGCCCTGCCGGCCTACGCGCTATCTCCTCCTACCTTTATGCGTTCGCCATTGCCAATGCCTTTGCACTGTTCCATAGACGACTTGCACTTGTTTTTTTGTTGCCGCTCACTGCTACTACCTCTCCCCAGGTTCCCGTAGTGGCGTCCGTTCCTGAACAAACAGACGATTCTCCCTGCACTGGTATCTACTCGAATCCTTGTTTTTATTTTTCTAACTACACAAGATTTGATGCAACATCACATATACTAGTATAGTACTACTCTGCTGCGCCGTAGGTACAGGATTATACTTGCGCTATATATTTCTATCTGCTCCTATCTTGGTAGTGTGGCAGCAGCAGTTTGATCTCGTATCTGATTTAGGTGTGTCTCTGCATGCAGGGGTCGCAAAGGCAGATCTTTGCAAATCCCAGGCCATACCGGCGAAAATGTTTCTGGCCTTGGACCGTAGAGATCAGTGGAGAGCGGCGTAGCGGATTCTGGGATTCGGCGACATCTTTTCTGGTCGTGGTCGTCGTCGTTGAGGATTTCTTTTGGTGTAAAATTTTGGTGAGCACTAGGCACTGTAGCAGCGTGCCTTTTGCACGCGCCTCCGTGTAGCTAGAGGAGGCCGGGGGATTTGCTGGTGGATTCCCTGCGCCGCGGCCGCTTGTGCCGCCCTTGTTGAGAGCTCTCGCGGCGGGCACCACGTGAGGCTGCGTCGGCGGGAGTGCGGAGCGAGACGCCCCCGTGAGCGCTGCCGCCGTGACTGTTGTTAATGTCATCTGTCCTCTATCTTAAATCATGTGATTTTAAAGTGACTGACATATGGGTCTATAACAAAAAATGCTTACATATTAGAGACTTTCAGTCACGTGACTTAAGTTAGAGGTTCTTAATCCGAAATTCTTATGTTGCAAAACAGCTCCTACCGAAGATGCAATCAATGTTTTATTCTGAACTTCGGTAGATTGATGGAACGTGAATACTCTACATGATTGTAAGGGTGTGTTTAGTTCACGTCAAAATTGAAAGTTTGATTGAAATTAAAACGATGTGACGGAAAAGTTGAAAGTTTGTGTGTGTAGAAAAGATTTGATGTGATGGAAAAGTTGAAAGTTTGAAGAAAAAGTTGAAAACTAAACAAGCCTAAGATTTAGATTAAGTTAGTTTACTAGAGCAATGGAAAAATAATGTAACGTTCCAAGCGGTCTTCAGGTTATAAATCTTTAAGATGTTACACTGTATTATTATTGCAAGGGCGGAGCCACGTGTGAGACAGCTTTGAGCCTCACGCGTGACAGAAAAAAGCACAGAGGGATTTGCTGTTTTTTTCAAAAAAAAATTGTTTTAAGAAGTTTAGACTGTATAGTAATTCAACATTTCAGCCCTACTCTTGCCACAATCCTAACTCCGTCATAGTTGCTTCACTTCTTTAAAGCTATATTTTATCAAAAACTTTTATTTTTCTGCTCTGCTAAGATCCCTAACTGAAAGTATTTGTTATGTTTATTTATATTATTACAATGTTTAATTTATTTATGTATAGACAATCACTATAATAATTATGTGAATAATATGTTTTAGGTCCAATTTACATTGAACAAGAAAAGAGGAATAGTTTACAGGAGTACATCAGCACATAGTACGGTTGTGACGGTGACTGGGGGGTGGGGGGTGGGGAGGATGCTAGTAACTACGGAACTGAAAACGATAAACTACCTAAACTTTTAAGGGCACATTCTCTTGTTGTTTATATGTCACTTAAATAGTTATAATTTTTTTTTAAAAAAAACAACTTGATAATTAATATGTAATATATCACTCCACAAACATGCAATATCAAATTCAGCTTCTAACTGTTGCAATAAAAAACAAAGAGTAAATTACAGTGCCAGCACATAAACTTGTTCATGAACTTATAAATTGTTCGTTTCGATACACAAAATCTAGTATGTGCAAACCATGGCAAAAAAAATTGTATAACTATTTTTTCTAAGTTGCACTCTGAGTAGGATATTATGCATATGCTCAATCAGTAAAATGACACTGGTCCATGTTTTTGGCTGTTGGCTCCTATTCTTCTTCGAATATTAGCCCTTCATTTCATTCATGGCTGCCTGCATATGGTAATGCTACTTACTTCTGAACTTTTTTCTTCTATCAATTGAAATAGTAGAGCCATTGCTTGTTTTAAAGAAAAGCATATACTCAATCAAACATAGGATAAGTTATGTTGAGTGTACAGATAAGAAGTATATAAAATATAAAAGGAAGATGCAATGTATAAAAAATAATGGATAAAACAAAATAAATAAAAAATAAGTACATGTAAATGTTATTTACACATAAAACATCTCTCGTGTCTTACTTATGCACATGACATCCTAATCAAACTCTATATTATCATGATTAGTCACAATATATTGTTTTAGACTTGATTCGTACGCACTAGACAAGTTCATGTATTATAATAAGTATTTTACAAGTTTATATACTAAATTACACCCATATAATAAGTTTGTGTACCACCAACATAATTTACTCAAAAACAAATTTGATTATGGATATACGTTAACTAGTTATAGTTTTCTTTTAACTTGTAGAAGTTAGATTTCAACTTAAACATTTGTGTAGTGAATATCACATATTAATACATCTTCTTTCTTTTTGTTTTTACAGAACTATTTAGATAATATGTAAACAATGAGTAAATGTTCTCTCGAAAATGTAAAGAAAATTGCTATGCATACAACCCTACTGTCCAACTCACGTACGACTGAATTTGATCAAAGGTTTTGTAAAAGGCTGCAGTGCATATGAACATGTTCTTCTTCTATTGATTTATGGTTGCATATATCTAATTATATATATGTGTTGTATATATAATTAGGTCGTGTGTATAGCAGTACTCAAAATTAAAATCCACTCCCACTAAAAAATCGTATTTGTACTCACATGTCCATGCAATGCAAGTAGCATTGCAGCCAGCACGGGCGGCTTGCACAGATATCCGAACAAGAAAAATGGAGTACACGTCTTCTTCCCAAGGTTATCAGGATCGGGATACACAGTATTGTTTTGCTCAAAGTAATATCGTATCGTAATATCAAAATACTATATGATTTTCTTTTTTTAAGATTAATTTATATTTATATTAATTATATATAGCCATTCTATATAAAAATTGTAGTAATGACATATGTCATGTAAATAGAGACATTTATCAAGTGAAATCATGTTGGTTTTGATATATTTAACTGATTTTTATATAAATTTGAGCATATTTATTTTATAGTATCGTAGGGATCGAAGAATCGGGATACCACCTAAGATTTTGTATGATCGTGTAGTAATGAATAGTAGTATCGAGATACTATGAAAATTAGAATACTAGATAGGATCGGTATCGTTTTGAGTTGATAGAATCGTAGTATCGTAAGATACTATAATACGAATCGGGATACTGACAACTTGCTTCTTCCCCTTCCGGTTAATTTTTCCAGACCAATACATGCATGAGCAACCATGCATGCATGCATAGCAGGCAGCAGGCCGGCAGTGGCTCACGTGAAGCTTTTACGTACATGGGAGTACATGCTTCCTGTGATATCGCTGCAATGGCCATGCCATCGGATGCATATATGATATATGTACAAGTGTCCATTGCACGAGCTTCTCGCGTACGACTGAAACTGCTAGTACCTACACATGTACACACGGTACAGTAATCAACCATGTGTGTAGCATGCTTTTTTCTGTCGGTGCACGGCATTTTCCATGTCTGACGGCAACGTATATCCGATCGTCCTCACGCGAAGGTAACTATCGATTTGAAGGAAACTTGACACCCTAGTCAACACGATCCAAACTATTCAATCGCAGTAACACGTTTCATTTGATTATCAACCGTACAGAATCTGATTGACCTCACCGAGAAGGTTAATCTCTACATGCAAATCAAATAACACAAGCAAGAAAGAAAAACAATTCAATTACAGATAAATGATTAATCAAGAACTCGAAGTTGAGACTCCACAAACCAATGAACGGCGAAACTGCAATGATAGAAATAATCTAAGCAAAACTTAACTCTAACTCAGCGATGGTTACTAAATATATAGATTCTAGGGTCGACCTTGGATTCTAGACGCTCCCTATTTAGACTTCGACACTATAAACGATCCAAAGACGGTGATGCAACATCCAGATATATAGAATCTGAATGTTTTCTTGTCTCAACGATTCCTGTTGATTTGAAAGAAATTTTAACATGGGACTAGATCTATTGAAAAGGTGGTCTTGTTAGCTTTTCATGCATATGTAGAATATCGAAATCGGAGTCCGAATACAATATAGAAGACGATTTTAATGCGTACTACTTCTGAAGTTCGATGTGAATTCGAACCTAATATGAGTTGGGCCTTCATCTTGGTTTGAACGCCCTTGACCACCTTGTCCATCTCTTCATAGTTTCTAGTCATAATTAAATCATTAGGTGCAAACTATTTTTAAAATCACATAAATAAGTGTTTAGCAATGAGCTCAGCTATAAATTAAATTTTCGGACGCAAACTCTAGTGATTGGAACTTGCAAATCAACTTGAGGAGTATTGTTTGTATTTAAATGAGTGATTACCTTATCAGAGATGAAAATCAACTTCAGGAGTATATGCATGCGAACCGCTGTTCTTCATAGATGAGAAGCAAAATCCACGTGTTAGATTCATGCCAAGTACTTGTTAATTCGGATTCGATCCCGTGTGTAAAAGATTGATTTGCAGTTTTGCACGGCTAAATCCCTTGTTAAATTCATGCTCCATACAAACTATGACTTTTTGATGGGGGAAGGTGAATGTCGGTACGTTTGACGCAATAAATATTTGTATGGTGAATTGCACTATTGCAGTCTTGCAGAGGAGTGCCCTGTTGTAGAAAAGGAGAGGAAAAATCCAGCTTCAGCGAGGAGCTACCTCTCACTATGGTTGTAGGACTGTAGCTGTTCACTCAAACTAGCAAAAGACACATTTACACATGCCTACACACATGACATGAATCCGTTAACTCTTGGAGCTACACATTTGTCCACATGTATGATCTCCAGAATCCATCATTCACCCTGAAAAGCCTACCTCTTTCTGCCCTTTAAATCCCCTGCATACAAATCTGCAAGCAGTCTGCAACTCATTTCAGTCTTCACAACATCGAGCAAACAACACAAAAGGTCCTCCAGTTATACCGGTAAGCACATGATTTCAGCTGCTTATTGATCAGAGCCCCTTCAATTCCCTACTTTCCTTGCCCCTGCAATAGACATTCCCATGATGCAAAAACACTTCTTCTTCACACATACTAGTGGCAGTAGCCAAGCCAGGCTCTCTGCAAACGGAGCTAGCCTGGTCAGCTTTGGCTGCATGGGTGAAAACTGAAAAAGGGGCTGGTAGTAGCAGCACCGGCAAGGCAAAAACCTCGCATTGATAAGTTGGAGAAGCAGCCATCCTTTTGCTCTTTTTGACCACCAGGAATCTATCCATCTAACCACGCTAGCTTTTAACCTCCCCATCTGTTTGTGATCCACCTTGAGCTGCTCTCACTGCTTCAGAGGATGGCATTCATTCATGCATTCCCTGATCCGTTCCTCATTCAATTCATTGTGCTGCTCACATGCATGTTCATATAGTACTTGTATATAGCAGCAATGCATTCATGCCATGTATCTTCGCTTGCTTTCTTTTTCTTCAATGGATGGATGGGTGTGAGTGTGTCTATCTAATGCATGGGGTGTGGGCAGCTTTAGCTTTGCAGGCAGGCAGCCGGGCCTCATTGAGGATCGGCCTAAATTGGGCTCTTTTTGGACTGTGGCTGGAACCTTTCTTCGTGCCATAAAAACGAAACTCCCCATCCGTCCGTTTGCTTTGCACGCAGCTTGCTTGCCTAGCTAGTTGCCTACCTGTAGAGCCTACTCATGGCTGCTATACCATACTCCCTCCGTTCTAAATTAATCTACATATTTTATAGATACATCAAGACAAAAAAACTAATAGCTCTCTCATACTATATTTATTCTATCAACAAACTCAATGCATGCACCATTCCTAATATTTTTTAGTCAATAGCAAATCAAGATATTGTATGTGGGTTATAAATACTTGTATGCATAGATGCATGCATCAATGTCCATTTACTCCAATATATAAATAACGAATAGACTCTAATAAATGAACACAAATAAATAGATCATTTAGAAATAATCTTAAAAAAAACTTTATGTAGATCAATTTAGAATGGAGGTAGTACTATACTACTATAGCCTACGGATACTAGCTGCATGCAGTCTGCCATTATAAACCATCATCTTGCCATTAATTTGCATTGAAGAAAAGACAAATATGCCCTTAGAGAAATCGACTACAGCTAATGACAGGTGGGCCCGGCCCTCTCTCTCTTCATCGTCTTCTTCCTCCAGCCGGGGAGAGGCAGCGCGTGTGTGGCCGGGCGCAGCCGGGACGGTGCGGCGAGGTCCCGGCGACCTCCCGCCGGCGGCCAAGGCGCACGGCGGCGTGGGGACGAATGGCTCAGCTCAGCTTCGCCACCGCCTGGTTCCGTATCTCCTCTCGCCGGACTAGGCTCGTCTTGCGCAACGCCTCGGCCAGCTTGATGAACATGCTCGTCGCCAGGTTGCCCATCCGCGACGCATCCTCCATCATCACCATCGTCGCCGCCACCACCGACGAGGAGAAGGAGCTTGAGCTGCTCCAGGTGTTGCCCGGGTCGGAGTAGCCGGACTTGTGCCACTGGATGAGCCAGTTGACGGAGTCGGCCATGAGCTGGAGGATCTTGGTGCTGATGTCGAGCGGGCTGATCTTGAGCGCCGCGAACCCGAAGGCGGCCTCGATGCACGCCGCGTAGTTGAACCGCGTCACCACCTGCGCGCCGTCGTTCATCAGCTTGATCATGGCGGCCACCGACTGGTCGAATGTCTCCGGGTGCCGCCCGGTGACGGACAGCAGGTGCAGCACCGTCTTCCACCCGATCGGCGTCTGCACGTTGCCGGCGTGCTCCATCAGCAGCTTCACGATGCACTCCGAGATGCCCTCGCAACAGGTGTCCAGGATCTCCTTGTCCAGCTTCCATATCAGGTTGATCTACTTGAACACCAACTCCTCCGCCATCCGGTCTCCGCTGCCGCCGCCGGAGAGCAACCTCACGGCGATCCTGAACAGCGCCACGATCGCCTTCTCGGCGAACGGGCACGGGGAGAAGAGCGGCAGCTGGGACACCACGGCGAAGCAGTCGTGCAGCTGCGGCCAGAACGTGGTGAAGCGGTGCACGTTTTCCGACGACACCAGCACGATGAGGTCCCAGCAGAAGCCGACCGTCTCCTCCTCCTCCACCGGCGTGCTGAACTTCTTCCCCTTGCCGCCGCCGGCGAAGATGAGCGCCCGACCCAGGTTCTGCACCGACTCGTCCGGCAGCTTCTCGCTCTCCGTGAAGATGCTCCCGATCCGGCATTGCTGGATGATCTTGAGGTTGTTCTCGAACTCGCTGCCCACGGACAACAGCGGCTCGCCGCCGGCGTCCAGAGACAGGAACTGCCAGAACCGGCCGATCATGCCGGACACGTGCCTGCTCGTCCCGGCGCCACGGTGCGACGACGGGAAGATGACGCCGGACTCCGACTTGGCCCGGTGTCCCAGCCGCTCCGTGCTGCTGCTCACGGCGCTGGCGCCGCCGTCCTGGTCGACTACCGACGGCGGCAGCAGCTTGAAGCGCTTGAGCTTGAGCAGGCAGTCGACAACGTTCTTCCATGCGGCACGCACCGAAGCGTTAGATGACTCAAAGGCGATGATATAAAAAAATAATAGTACAAACAGCATATAGCTGACGGACTGTGGACGGCGATGGTAAATCGTAGAGGTTAAGGGAAAGGCGATGATATATAATGGAAGTCGACAAAGTCAGTGGCATATTGTTAAACCGTGACGAACTCAGTGGCACTGAGTGGATTCTCTCAAAACTTTTAGATGGGACTATCACACGGATGTTTGGACACTAATTATAAATATTAAACGTAGACTATTAATAAAATCTATTCTATAACCCTGGACTAATTCGCGAGACGAATCTATTGAGCCTAATTAATCCAAGCCTATGTAATGCTACAGTAAATATCCGCTAATTATAGATTAATTAGGCTTAAAAATTTTGTTATCTGAATTAGTTCTCATTTATGTAATTAGTTTTATAATTAGTCTATTTGAACACTCCAAATTCATCCGATACGACAGGGACTAAAGTCCCTAGATCCAAACACCACCTAATAAGAGTAGTTACAATATTAGGCTATCAGCCAGCTACAAATATATTTTAATAAGATAAACGATGAAAGAGAAGAACAGTGGGCTACAAATCTGTAGCCAGCTGCAGCACTGACTCCAAGACGTAATGTGTGTATGACATTTGTGACTATATATTAATAGTATAGTAAGCAATTATTATATGAATTGGCTATATATGAATTGGAGCTAGTAGTGTGCTATACTATTAAACTTGCTCTAATATAGCCGACTTGTTGGCTGTAAGTTTCTTTGCAACCTTCTCTCAGCACACCCATATAATAGTTAACTCTTTACAATTAATATAAGGTCCACTTGTCTCTCTCAAATAGTTTCTTGGTTCTTGTGTCCAAACCGGCCATAAGTTTACAGTCCGCTTCTTCTATCTCTACTCTCTTCTCTCCTCCACCTCAGTATTTAGTCGGCTCATAGCCTCATATTATACTTGCTCTCAGCTCACTCCCTCATGAGCCATCACAACCCTCTCGTTTACTATTTTAATATCTTAGAGCATCTATAAGAGACTCTCTATTTGACTCTCCAAGTAAAAAAATTGGCTAACACAGAGAAAAAACGAGTTCCAACAGACTCTCCATCCGGATGTCCAAATTGATCCTCTAGCTGGCCAAATGTAGCCAGCCTCCTCCACTAGCCAAAGGTGGATCCCACCACCACTCCTAGTCCCATCCTTCCTCTCTCTGCCAACCACCCACCAGCAACTTGAGCGCATCGGCCGGGGGCGAACTGGAGGGCATACCGGCCACGAGAGTGCCACCGACATCTGGACCACCACCTGCCGCGGCTCACATCGTCTGGGCCACCATCCGCCGCCGCCGCCACCGCCGAGCATCGCAGTGACACGGACAAATCGCAAGTTCGTACCCCGATCGAGGTCGTCGTCGTCGCGAGCCACCGCCGCTGTCGCTAGCCTTTGCACCATCCCCGCCCAGAGCTCCACCCCCAAAGCTGTTGTCGATGTCACTTGCCACCTCCCACCTTCTCCGCCTCCATCGCCTCGTTGTCGCAAAGCCGTTGTCGAGCAGGAAGGTCCTGAGCAGTGCGAGGTTGGCAAGGCCGGCGGTGGCCTCTAGATCCGACAGCCCGAGGGGAGCTTGACAGCGCTCGGCCTTGGCGAGCGTCGGTGTTGGTGGAGCACGGACGCCGCCGCGCCGCCTTCGCCCAACGCCGAGCCAACGAGTCGCCGCACCACCGTGCTCCAGCCTCCATGCGTCGGCCGCCGCTATAATCGGCGTGGTCGACGGGAAGGAAGGAAAGGGGAAAAGAAGGAAAGAGAAGGAAGAAGGGGGAGAAAGAAAGAAGAGGAGTAGAGGCCGACATGTAGGTCCATTGTTATTTTGAAGAAGATTAGTAGAGAGTCTGTTGGAGTGAGCATTTAGTTTGACTTGCCAAATCAGATAAAGAGTTGGCTATATGAGTGTTTGGAGAGTCCGATTTGGAGAGGCCGTTGGAGATGTTCTTAGCTATTATTGTACTATGTATAATATCTTATGCTATACTAGGTTTATTTATTTTTGCTATAGAGAGAGTGCACTAGTGATACGTACTCCCTCCATCCTAAAAAAAACTCAACTTCTAAAGTTTGAATTTTGTCAAAAAAAAACAACTTCTACCATCCTACCTACCCTTAGCACGTAAAACGAAAAATTTTATCAATTCAATACCTTTTACTTACCTATCACTCTTACTACTTTTTTTAATTATTAAGGACATTTTAGTCATTCTCCATCTACACTAAATCCACCTTGGGATACGAGGAATGGATTTTTTTTTGGAACGGATGGAGTACGCTAGCAGCTTCGGAGTTTTAGAGCAGGTACAATAACAGACTATTAGTTAGCTATAAACATATTTTAATGAGATAAAAGATGGGAGAGAAGAGCAATGGACTACAAATTTGTAGCCAGCTGCAGCACGGACTTCAAGACGCAATATGTGTATGACAGGTGGGACCATATATTAATCGTATAGTAAGCAACTATTATATGAATTAGCTATTAGATCGGCTATAGATGAATGGGAGTCAGTAGTGGGTTATACTATTAAACTTGCTCAAAGAGCAGGTACAATAGCAGACTGTTAGCCAGCTATAAACATAATTTAATAAGATAAAAGATGAGAGAAGAGCAGCGGGCTACAGATCTATAGCCTGCTGCAGTATGGACTTCAAGGCACAGTGTGTATGACAGGTGAGACCATATATTAATAGTATAGTAAGCAACTTTTATATAAATTGGTTATTGGATTGACTATAGATGAATTGGAGCTAGCAGTGGACTATACTATTAAACTTGCTCTTAGACTTATGAAGTGCTGATACAGGTCTACTCAGTATACAACTGTGTATATGCTAGGTATAGCTTGACAGGAGTAGCTAGCTGTGGCTGCTGTACAAGTTCACCCCAACACGTACGCTGCACAGTTTCGCATCGTGTTGCAGCTGCTGGCTTCGATTCGTTCCTTGGCCGGCCTCGCCTGTCTTTCTCTGCGGCTAGTAGCTGCGTGTGTGTGTGCGATGCGCCCGCGAGAGGTTGTGTCGCCTGTCAGACCGTGCATGCACGCGCTGTGTCCCATGCTTGGAACGAATGGACGGCTGGGATGTGTCGCACGAACCGTGCAGATCCCAAGGACCAACTCATCCGTCGCCGTCGAGCATTACAGGCGACGATCAGCGGTGCAGGTCCAGGTCTCCTGACCGATCGATTCGTGGTGTGTGACGAGGACCACCTGCACTGTGCGTACATGAATGAATACGCAGCAGCAGGCAGCAGCAGCGCGTCTCTCTCTCTCTCTCTCTCTCGCACACACAGACACATTCTCTCTCTGTTTCCTTGCCATTCTCCCGTTGCTTTTTTTCGGTGCAAGGCGACTATGGGTGTGTTTTGTTCACATTAAAAATAAAAATTTAGTTAAAATTTAAATGATGTGACGAAAAAGTTAAAAGTTTATATGTAAAAAATTTTTAATGTGATAAAAAAATTAAAAATTTGAAGAAAAATTTTAAATCTAAACTCGGCCTGTAGTGGGCGGGGAGGGGGGAGGAGGGAGACAGTGCCTCATTTGGCGAAAGGGACGTATCTTGGGAGAGCTTTGATGAGAGGGTTGTGGAGAAGGGAGAACCGTGGGTCCCATGGATGCAATTCATGCATGCATGCGGCACTGGTGGGTCCGGTGTGTCAGTCTTGGCCTCCATGAGACCATGATCACGTTCATTTCTATCTCACACCGGATCCATTAGGGTTGTGATGGACGGACGAGAAGGTGAGGGCTCAGCGTCAGAACGATGTCATCTGTGCAGTGATTAAGAATGCATGCTTAAGTGGCTATCTGCCCGTTTGGCACCGTTAGGACAAATGGCAACAGGGAAATGTTCACTGTTTGACTGGTAAAAAAAATTGTGAGGTTTCAGGGACAGATAAGAGACAAACGTACGAATGCAAATTCGGCCGCAAGTCATCATTCAGGTCATGCACATGGCATTAGCTATGTTCGTGCTGGCATTTTGGTGACAAATGCTGGTGCTAATGATGGCGCTAATTTGGCGGAGTAATTTTGCACTAATCAACTCTTTAATAGCCGCAAAAGGTGTTTCATCAGTGAAATTCTGAACGCCATCATCGCGGCTGTAGCTGCCAACAGCTATAGTGCACGACAAATTAACTTCAGAGCCCAAATCCTGAGTTAATTAACAAACCTGTTACCTATCAAAACGACCGTCGCGTCGGATCTCCGCATGTCCCCTGCGCGTTTGCGGGTCACGGGCATCAGAAAATTGTTTGCAAAACCGATCTGGATATTCCGACGCCCAGAAGATCAACGCGCCTAGCTAGAGCCCTAGACTTACGACGACACGGCGGGCCTCGAGCTGACGCGCTCTCTGGGGCGCACGCAGCAACCTCCCAGCTGAGCTAGCTACCGTATTCTACAGTACTCCATCTAGGCGGGCAGCAGCTCGTTTAATACGGTGGCAGGGCATGCGTTGCAGGGGATCTCGACCTAGCTATCCACGGCAATGGCAACGGCAAGGCCGCCCTGTGTCCTGTGCAGTGCAGTGCAGGGGATCGATCGGTTTCCGCGTAGGAGTACGTGCAGATCGACGCGCGCGCCGCATCTGCCGATGCGGCGATGCCGATCGATCAATCAAGCGCGCGGGCCCATGTCCTGCTTCCTTCGCGCGCGGGCCGGGGTTGCCTTCCTGTGTTCCTGTGTGGGTCTCGGTTTCGAGCGGCTTTCGAGCGGCGTGCACGCGATGCATGCTTGCATGCGCCTCGTCCGTCGTGTAGCTGCAGGTCGTCGTCCCTGACACAGAAGTTTCTTGGAGTACAACCGTACTAGGCCGTAGCAGGGTCGGTTCCAGGTGACGTTGCTGTCTTGGTGTCTGAGCTCCGTTGACCCTGCATGCCGCTTCACTCTCTGTGCTTCAATGATAACGGAAGGAAATCCACTAGAAAAACAGTACTAGAAAAACTAATCGGTGGAAAGTGGAATTGAATGGAATGAATTTCATCGAATGCACGTCTCAACTTTACGGTCAGCCAGTGGCACGACAATGCCACGTGGGGCACAGGGGCACACGGTGGGGCCGCGCTGTCGGCGGTTCACGCTGCAGTGGCGCGGGGGCAGAAAGGTGGCCATCGTGAACGCAACGGTCCTACTTTGCTCCCCCGACATTATTGTTCCTAGAGGAAACCATGAGAAAACGAAGGCGCGTACGGCATTATAAATGCCACTGAAGAAATCGCTGCTATGTACTTTGTTCAGATGGCGTCCCTGAATGAAAGCGAGCGGACGACGACGAACAACGTATCCACACCAAGTCGCGCGGCGGGCGGTTTATCAGCAAGCGGAGGCCTTGTGATGGCGAGCGTCGCGTAGTACGTGATGCGTCGTGGTGGCGCTGTCACGGCGGCGTCGGCGCGGGACGGTGTTGGATGCGGTTGATGGCGAGCCATGTACTCATGTGCAAGCGCTGAAGAGATGGGGTGTGTGTCACAGACACCACGCCACAACGGCGCAGTCAGCGCTTGGACTTGATTGCCTGCCGCGCATGTAGCCAGGACAGAGGAGATAAATGGGCTGGAGCATTTCGTTGTGGCCTCAGAACGCCACGGTCCGGTGGGCCGTTAAGGATATTATAACTACCTTTATTTATTTACATAACCAAAGATAATAATACTCTTCTTTCGGCAATTGAAATATAATACTGTAATGACTAAATACTATCTTCTCGATCTTTTTCTTTCTTCTTTTATTAAAGATGAACAATTAAGGTATAATAAATTAAGTATTAATTATTTCAAAGTCAAAAAATTGACTAACATCTTTTTATTTCTTTTCTATAGTTTTTTTTTTTAAAAAAAAGGCACTATTTAGTAATTCACGAAAGGAAAATGAAAATTTTCTTCTTTTTATCTGCCGAACGCAGCCTGCACTAAAGAACACATAGACGCTACATTCCAAAACAATCGATAACTACACTAAAGAGACACTAAAGAGACATGACTGCTGAATTTCATTCTTTTGCGCTTCAGAACATTTTACATGTCTGGTATACACAGATGGCCTATGATAAAGCACTCTGAACTTGTGAGCATGCAATCCTCACAAGAAAACACTGATTCGAAGCGACACTTTGGACGAACCTCACTTATTATGTACGAAAACAATATATCTGAAGCACAGCCTCCAAGACCCGTTTAATTGCTCTAATATAAACCGCTAAAAAATCTGGAATCAAGTGATCCCACAGAAAGAATAAAAGCAGAGAACCAGAAGACCTGTAACCTACTCAAAGCCTAGTCAGTTATCATCAGATCGTTAGGAACTTGTCCGAAGATATCTGGACAGCCTTCCCAGCTGCCCTTTTCTCTGGATTCCCAGTAACCACCAAGGTAGCGGTATGTGTCGGTAGCTTTATCTTTTGCAAACCACCGAGGTTTCCACCCTCTCTCCTGCATCTTCCGTGCCTGCAGCAGCATAGTTGGTGTCATTTCATGATGGATACACCCACACGGACTCGATTCATTGTTTTCTGACCCAAAATCGTGCACTATTTGGCACTTTAGTTTACTTGCTTTTAGTATGCGGTGTTCTCCAATTTTATTTACTTCCTCAGAAAAATAAGGCCCCTTGCTAAACTTTGATGAATTCAACATCTTTAGTGAAGGGGAGGGGGACTTTATCTATAGCTGGCCTGTTAATGCCAGGTGCAGATTACCAAGTAAAAAGCACTATCAATAACAAATAACAAATTATTTCCATTCTTCCAAATTATTCGTTCTTTCTTCCACTACTCTGGGTTGGTTTTGCAGTAGAATAAGCTGCAGACTCCCAGTGTTACTTCAAACTTAATATAATTTGGCCTATGTACAGCAGTTGGACTCCGGCATGGAAATTCTGAAATGCAGCTGATGCAAACGTTTGTTTCTGGATTCAGTTGCTTTTAACTAATGCATGCTTTACCAGAATATATAATGCAAAAGGTGTAACAGACTAACCTGTCGTTGTCTCTGTTCAAGCCTCAACTTCTCAGCATTTGCTCTTTCATACTCACCATTCTCTAGGCATCGCTGATCTGGTCGCAATCTAGAGTCTGTTGGTGGCAGTTTTTCCTGGTTGTTGTTGTTAGTCAGATCTCAGTATGAAGTGAATATGATAACTTGTTGCGACCATAAGTATATTTACCTTCAATCCAGCGGTAAGTTCATTTAATGTGATTGCAAAGCGAGTAAAATTGTATCTGGTGGGAAACTTAGGTGGTTTGCTTCTTTTCCACAACAAATGGGTCTCTGAGAAATTTTCAGATCCCTTGCCTTTTCCAAAGCAATCACCCATCACATAGTGCATGCTTTCATCCCATTTCCCAAAGAGTGTGGCAACAGTTCGACCACTTCGGTCCTGAACAACACCTTGTACCTGCATATATGTTAATTCACCTGAATAAAATATGCTAGATGGACTAAGATATTTCATAAACAATGCACTATGAGAGAGTCATGGCACTTTCACAAACATAGGAAAAAAAAGGCTTAAATGGTAGATATGTGCATTTCAACATAATCTATAGCTAGGTAATGCAGAATATTTTGTATCCATTCCAAATTCTCAACAAAATTTCATTATATAGAAAAATGAAGAGTTATTTAAATGGTATGTCCATATCGTTTATTCTCCACCTAAAGGATCTTTCAATAGTTCATTTTGTGTTAGCTAAAAGACTGCTCACATTCCATTTCACTGTAAAAAGTACTATTACATTTTCTCTCTCACAGCACAACATGCAAATACAAATATTCCAACACTAAAACAAGCCAACAACAATCATTATCGTGATAGCTTTTCACTCAATAAAGAAACAGCTTTTCATAATGCAATGTACACTTGAACTTGAGCACTAGGTCTTAGGGCTAAAATAGTGAAATTATCAGAGAAAATTCAAAAAAAAAAAAGAACATATTAGTAAGTAGAACCCATTGGATTTGCTTCACACAATACTGAATGTGTAAATAGTGAACTAGATATCCCATCTAAACTTATGGATTCAACATTTATAGTGCAGTCGATGCATCCATACCAACTGTGTATCGTTATCCCTTAGTCCCTCCAATTCTTTTCACAAGTCAAATATAAGACACTCATGTGAATTCATTGCTTCTATTCCTTGTTTACGTGATCACCTATGCTGTTAAGGCAGTTTAAGGGGACACACCTCTGTCTCAGCACCATAGCATGTGAGGTGTGAAGCAAAGCGATGCCACATAAGGTGGCTGAGGCGTGATTAGTGTACAATATTGTAGAGAAATTAGCAAGAAAATGGGGGAAATTACTAAAAGGGCCAGTAGCGCACTAAGCTAAGCTGCCCAGGCTGCCAGCCCACTAAAGCCCAACATCAGCATCATAGCCACGTGTTTTGTGCCCTAAGCGACATCGCACGCCACCAGGCACCAGACGCCATGACAAGCAGAATAGCAGATCACTAGGCCACTGCTGAGATTGATCTGGCTGCCGGCCACCTCTGTATGAGCTCAACATCCGTGGCTGCAACAGCTCAACGCCTCTGCTCACCTCGCTGTCCACTGCCACCACCAGAGATTCAAGAGTTGTAAGCTGCAACAACTGCAATCTGGATCTAGATCTGATGGCAGTGTGTGGGATCTGTGACAGCAAATCAGCTGTGGCAAGGAAGAAGTGACCGCAACCTTAATCAACATCCTGCTACCTTCCATCCCATTTTCCTTGGCCCTTGCACCCTTCATTCTCCTGTGAGGCAAGGCCAAGCAATGCCTTGCCTTCTCTGTGTGCCTTGCTGCTTCAGCGTAACAACCATGCTGATCACATAGTCCCTCTTACATTAATAAGAAACAACTCATTATTCATCATCTCCTGTATCTCCAAGATATTCAACTATGGGTAGAATGATCATCTAACCCGTCTTTCCCTTGTTTTCATACTTTTCTATCTCCTTAATACTTGTGTCCGCTCAAAACAAGCCGTATAAAAAGAAACAGGAAGTGAGTGAGTATGTTTTAGGTTTAAACTGGGTTCAGCAAGAATAGTACTAGTAAATTCATCCAACATATGTGGATCATCATCCACCAGTGTAATATAGAAGTACGAATTTCATATGGTTTGGATATGATTATTGCTTTTCTTCCGAGTTTTTCATGTGTGAGGTGTGATAATAACTACAAAGGGAATAAAAAAAACAGAAACCAGAAAGAGCTGACATGGACACAAAATGCACTAAATTTACAAGCATACCTGATGTGGGTTACGATCAATAATTGACTGCTCCTTAAACTTCAACTTGCACGAATATTCATTATTGCCTTGTATTCGCATAGTACCATAATGATCACAATACAGTTTACCCAATATGAGATTGTAAATGGAAGTTGTCACCTGAGATAGAATATTTCAAGTGAATTATTTCCACAGACCAAAGATCTAACCACTTCTTGCTAAATATGTAATGGTACCTTGCTCCACTGGAAAACTTCACCATCATCGAACTCCAAGGTTAGCACACCAACAGGATCAAGTTGAATGGAGCGACCCCAGAACTTGCTTTTTAGGTTGCTATCTGCCCAAAACCGCCACCCAGTTCCCTCACAATGGCATGCAACCACCATAGGATGGTGACTAACCTGGCAAGTCATATTGAAGAGTCTTAATCAACCAAAATGCAAATCCAAATAGAACTAGCAGAAGACAATAATCTATAGGGGAAAAAATATTCAAGCATATACAGGATAGACCATCTGATGATCAAATAGTCAGAGAACAGAGTTTCCAGTGATCGGTGAACATAAAGAGAAATACGGACAATCGGAAGAAATAGAACTACGAATTAAAAATTTAAAACATAATGTAACATTTACCAAGAAGACACAGGTACCAACATAATGTAACATGGCTTTGGTGTCAGGGAACAGTCAAGTGACAACTTTGTAATACATTTTTTCTGCCAAACCTTTACTAACTGGATTATCATGCCTGTACAAAAGCAGTAGTACTACTTTAAAAAGTCTGTGTTAAGTTATAAAGGTTGGCTATGCTGAACCGATAGTAAGAAAATCTTCTTCATATTACAAAATATAAGTAGCTTTCAAAGGTCCACAGACAAAACCTTTTCTGAGAAAAAACGGAGGCCTTTGTCTGGATAATCTGCTTCATAGGTCTCCCCAAGAAGTGGATTGAAGGGCTTACAGCTTCTTCCATCCGTAGATGCATAGCCAGAAACAGCAAATGCTGCTACACTAAGGATCCTCATCAGACTATTGCCCTGAGTTTTTAGCATAGGAAATGTAAGGTGCAGCAAACTAATCACGACAGAAATGTGCAGATAAACATTTTATCACAAATTGGATGCAGAGAAAATAAATATGTTGTCTTTGCAGGGAAATCTAACAGTTGGAGACAGTCTCAGCCATACTAATGTAAGGCAATGCTGCAACTTTTAATGGAGAATTCACTAGACTGAATTAATGAAACAAAATGGAAATTATTAAATAAATGTGTACAACATAGAACAAGAAAGGGGATGGCATCTGGTGGTGCAACTGTAGGACAGGCATTCTGAAAGGCAAGCACATTTGAACTAAGCAGTCAATATGTTTGCTAAATAATAGAGATCCCAATTGTATTATACGTATAGACCACAAGCAAATTGATCTCAGAAAATTGGATATATGCTACACGTAAGTAGAAGGAAGTATATCCATCAAATAAACATATAGATGCAAGTTGGAGAATACATGGTTCAAACTCTTAATTTGCTTTTATTTGGAATGTTATTTGAAAATGCACATGCATGCCCATGAACATATTAAATAGTGAAAGGAAGAAGAAATACCCTTTTCCCCCATTCATAAGCGCGATCAATAAGGTAGGAATACTCAAGATCTTCAAAGCATTTCTGTAAAGATGAGAGTGGTTCATTGAAATAAACAGGAAGACAAACTTTGGTTAGATCCTTTCCTATATTGTCCTTGATCATTGACCACAAGCTTACACCCTTCTCTTTCTCGACTGGATCTGGCAGCTTCTTACGCCTTCTGACATATGGGTAACTAATTCCAACGGATTTCATAGAAGTATCAATACCATCCATTGGATAATCATCCTCATCATCCGAACCAGCTTCTGATCTTTGGAAATCAGATCCACTGCTTTTAAAAGAACTTGATGACAGGAAATCTCGTGTATCAAAATATATATTCTCATCATCGTCAGTTTCGTCTTCAGCTGGATCTTGTGGTTCATTATAATCATCAGATTCACTAGCACTTCCTTCTGAAAAAGGAGGAACAATACTTGAACTAGCCATAAAAAAAATGAAAAAGAGATTAAACCAATACTGAAGAAATGAACGTCAAGAGCTACATAAAAGAGCAAATCTATCCTGGATATTTATCATGAAAAAGCAGTCATCTTTATCTGATATTTCACAATTACTAATGCATGGCCAGCGGCGGAGCCAAGGCCCGGCCAGCACGGGCAGGCGCCCGGGCTCCGCCACATGCATCCATGCATTAGAGCTAAATATAGTGCTTAGCCATTAGCCTAGCTGCACATACGCCATTAGATTAGCACTAATTATCATACTTGGTTATTAGCCAGCAGCCCAATTTTGCTTCTTATTCATGATAAAATGCTATATGTATTTTTGTTTACTTGTTAATTTGTTATCTATCGTTAGGTTTGCCCAGGCTTAAAAAAAATTCTAGATCCGCCACTGTGCATGGCAGACAATAGTTTGCTTGTAGTTTTGGCAACCAGACAGAAAATCTAAGTCAGATCCAAACCAAGGCCTACATTGTTTGGCAGTTCAAGAAATGTAGATATTCTGATATGTAACACTAAATAATCAAGATAGTGCAACTTTGGAGTGGTATTTATCAAGGGAAACTGTTTTTATGAGTAACATGCATTGAATTTCCCCTTCGTAAAAGGTTGCACTATAAGTGTTAGCAATATTTCTTTCCACAAACCAGAGCAAGAAACAGCACATAGCAATGACAGGTGTAGTGGCGTAACATGACAGGGACAAACTATTCACCGGTTATCATACCACTATACTTCTCATTCTTTGATCTAGAAGTGGATCCGTACTCTTTTGACTGTCTTTGGCTCTCATCGACAAGGGTATTCTCCAAATCGACCTTTTCTGTCTACAGCAAGGCACAAAAAAGAAAACTTTATTAGAGGAAATCAATACACGAATTCTGTACAAATCCAACAGTACTTAAGAGAAAAATCAGAATCTACAATCAGAACTACTGGAATACAGCAAGCAAAATTTGAAATAACCCATTGGTAAATCCCTCTAAAAAGACCTGTAGACCGCCGTTTTTACCCCCATCACCTACTCTTAATCTGACCCTTTTGCAGTGTTATTGTTACCTTTTCTGTCCACACCCATCCCTCTGTCCTGAACTCAGATCAGGTCCTTGTTTCTTTTCAGCGACACAGTTGCTCCCTGGGCTGCTATGCCGGCTCGCCAGCATTGCCGTCAATACATTGTTAAGCCCAAAGCCCCTCAAGAGGATAGTTAAGCTCCTAAGGACACGTTGTCACATTTGATATATCTGCTGGAGGCGTCCCCACGGTTAAGATTGGGAATGAGCGGATGGTGTGGCAGACTCTGCTTACCCTCCCTCTTTAAGATTTTGACAATTACTCAGCATTACTCATCTGGCATCCTTATCCTTATTACTCACTAAAACAACATAGGTAAAGAAGCAAAGCAATGTGTTTAACACATATGTCCCAGTATGGCACAAGATGTAATGTGTCCAACACATGTGGACATGTACCAAAATGGAATGCTTTACAGATGCACATGTTCAATACCATATTTGAAAGGTATAATGTAGTCAACAGCTGGAGATCAGATATGAAGTAGGCATGCCTACAACTAAGTGCGCACAAAGGAACCCCCTTAATCCTTACCAAGCAAATGTAGTGCAGTTAATAACTTGAAACTCGCATTATTTATGAGCAGAAGACATTAATAAATTCCACACTTCCTATTAAATATAATAAGTAGCATAAGTAATGAGAATCATCATAAATTCCACATGATCCTTCCTAGCTTCCATTAACATTTTTAAGATAACAAATTGAGAACTGAAATGCATGATTTAAAGAGAGTCCGGAAAGGGGAGGGTTCTTTCCCCAAAATGAGATGCAAAGATATCCATTACATTTTCTAGCATATCACATAATCTCAAATTGAACAATCAATCTGGATGACAAGGAGCTGGACTAAAGTAACAACGGGAGGTGTATTTTCAATTAAGGAAACATCATGGCGTAGCAATTTCCTGACAAAGAATAAAGGCTCTGTACTAGCTAATGAAACCTCTTTGATTTCTTATTTCATCAAATAGTTAGAAAAACAATACGAAAAAAATATTAAGCACTGCTTGGAAATTGGAACACAAACAGGAAACTTGTCCCACTTCCAAAACAGGGCCTTGTCTGTACAATGGGATGGTTGGCAACCAGATCACAGAAAATAGGAACTAAACTGAAATCATGTCACACTGAGGCGTAGTTAACATTTTATCAGTTCTGACCAGAAAAAAATATTCCTAAGGCAGTTAGATGTATCTGAAGATTGACTATATTCCATTTACATTAATATACGCCATCGATATAAAGAAATAATTCCTAAAAGACATAGAAGTAAAATGAAGGACTACCTAGTAAATAGTACATATAACTAAGGCGAGAATTTTATTTTCCATCAAATAATATATCAGATATGCTGCATTACTCAATTTCCATAGTACATTCAATTATTAACAGTTGAAGTACATCTGACATGGTCACTAAAGCAACAGAGTCAGAAAATTAATATAAACAGAAAACTTAAAGCATGTTAAATAGAGTGACCACTAGAATTCAAATTTTCCAAGGACACTATGGTCAGATGGTTCAGCCAACATAAAATGTTCATAAGTAAAGTACCCCCGTACTTTTTTTTCCTTGAATTAACTCAAGCAAGAAAAAAATGACGCAATATCACACCATAGCAAGGAAACTACAAATACCAATCTCACGCACAATTAAGTATAGTACAATGAATAGCAATACCTCTAGCTGACGGAGGGTATCCAGGAGGAGCGTCTGCTTCTGCTTAAGGAGCATGAGCTGCTTGTGCAAGACCTCAAACTCGGTGCGCACGATCCTTTCGCTGTCAGCAATGGCCGCCTCGCTGACTCCTTCCTGCTGCAGCCGCTGCCTTAGGCGCTCGGTGGAGACAGCCACGGCCGCTGCGGTGTCCCCTGGCCCCACCATCTCGCTCGTGGACATCCGCGGGAACATCTCCTTGGTCGCCTGCAGCGCCTCGACCCACGCCGCCCTGTCCTCCCTTGTCTCCGCCCGGAGGTGCAGCCTCTTCGTCCCCGAGAAGATCGAGAACCTCCTGTCATCCGATCTGCTCTCCCGCACGGACGACACCTGCACACGCAATCCATTTCACCGTAAGAACCGGACGAGATGGATCTGGAGATCATGGAGGCGATTCGAACAGAGGATGATGACCTTGAGGTGAATTTCGCCGATGGGCTTGCGGGGTAGGTGGTGGCCGTTGGAGTGCGCGGAGGAAGACGAGGAGGTGGAGGGTCGGGAGAGGCGGCGGAGGGAGTCCTCGCCGATGACCTTGGCGCCGCGCTCGGTCTCGCGCGAGAGGACGATGCGGTCGGGACCGTGGATCTTATAGTAGGAGAGCACGCCGTCGTGGAGCGCGAACCACCGCGGCCTCCACCCGCGCCCGTAATTGACCCACTTGTAGAGGATCCCGGAGATGCCGCCGCCGACGATCTCGTTCAGCTTCACCCCCTCTGGCGGGGAGTTGCCGCCCCCGCTACCACCCCCCGCCGCCCAGCGCAGCGCGCGCCGCTCCGGCGGCGCCGAGTTGCTCCGCGGGGGAGGAGGCGGCAGCGGCGGGGGCGGCGGCGGCATCACGGCGGGGGCCCCGGCCACCGCGGACGAGGCGGCCGCCGTGGCCGCGGCGGCGGCAGAGGCGGCGGGGGAGACGGGGACCGGGGGCACGCAGCAGAATGGGTGCATGGGGCGGCGCGACGGGATCGGGCCTTGCGTTGGACCACGCGCTCGGTCGCCGCGGCGGCCGGCGAGGAGGAGGCCGGTGCGGCGAAACGGATATTTTAGTTTTTCTTTTTAATTCCTTTATTTTTCTTGCGCTGGGTCGAGGTGGGTGAAGGGGTTTAAATGCCCGGGAGCTCGGGGGGTAAACAAACGGCTGCTTGCTCACGAGTAGACTCAACGGGGGAGGAAGCCGTGCCGTGTATGTGCTGACCCAGCCACGGCTGCCCAACCGTCGTGGCGACTGACGACAAGAGACGTCGTGGGGGTTTGGCCGATGGCACGCCGTGATTCTCTTTTTCCTAGTATTCCAGATTCCTGCGTTGTACAGGGACTTGATGCCATATAGTGGATTGCATGTATCCTTTGCAATTCAGCTTCAAATGCAAGCTGCCCATACATTTTGAGTAGCAGCAATGAAACATGATAATTTATTTTAAAAAGAGATCCTGATTTTGAGAGCAAGGAGAGGATAACACGTGGATTTAGAGAGGGTTGAACGTGATAGAACAGACCACGAGTCAAAGAAGTATAATAGGTAATAGTTGTTTTCTGATGATGACTATGGTGGTATTTGCATCAGGGGCTTAACTTTAGTCTCTGTATTTAGACACTAATTTAGAGTATTAAATATGGACTAATTATAAAACTAATTACATAAATGAAAGTTAATTTGCGGGACAATTTTTTTAAGCCTAATTAACCCATAATTAGAGAATGTTTACTGTAGTATCACATAGGCTAATCATGAATTAATTAGGCTCGTCTCGCGAATCAGTCCAAGATTATAGATGGGTTTTATTAATAGTCTATGTTTAATATTTATAATTAGTGTCCAAACATCCGATGTGATAGTGACTTAAAAGTTTTAGTCCTATTTAAATAGGGTCTAAGAATAGGTAATGGTTGTATTTGATGGTAACCAGGAGCAAAGTAAGTAAAAGAAATTGACTGCATAGTTTAACGGTGATATCAATAATGACAACATGCAACGATAGATAATACGCATATAACCAAAGAGAAAACGTGTGAGGAGCGGGTGGATAAGGGTTAGGTTTAGGATTAAGTTGAATACGCATGATAAGTATCGATAAGACAATAACATAAAGAGGATAAGATATATCAAGCTCTATAAAAAGATAAGAAGTTAATATACATATGGACTAAAATTCTAAAAACTCTTCGCTACCTATGAGCAAAGCAATCGTGTTTATATATCATAGTTA
Source organism: Oryza meridionalis (assembly GCA_000338895.3). Lineage (NCBI taxonomy): Eukaryota > Viridiplantae > Streptophyta > Magnoliopsida > Poales > Poaceae > Oryza > Oryza meridionalis. Next base: position 32,396,881 of record CM002526.2, on the reverse strand, counting down.
AGTTAAAAGGTTATACAGCGTGTGAAATATGATATAAATATACTACTATATAGTAATTAGAGATATATCTCAGATACGTATACACCTTAAAAAAAACCTATTTTGACCAAACGTTATCCTAATGATTGAAGTGAAAAATGGTTCTAATTAATTGCAACTTTATATAGCAAACTAGTAGCTTGTAAATCCGTGGGATTTGAACCTTGGTTTTTACTACTGGGGCCAAATTAAAAGTCCAGAACAGTATGCTGAAAAACCGTACAAAAATGGCAAACTAATGCAACTTAATTAATAATCACGGCAAAGCTAACCAGCTAGGTTAGAGCGTCACGGATGTGTATGACCACGTGATACGAAGGCAATTAGCTAGGCCAGGCCGGCAGTGGTCCGGCCGCGCGGGCTAGCTTCATCTCGTGCGCAGCTAGCGTACAGCGGGGGCGTTAACGTTCGTGCAACCGTGCGTCGCTGTGGGCACTAGCGAGCCATCCATCGACGACTTGCACGTGGTAGAATGTCTCTCAGACGACGTACGTACGTTCGTCGTGGCTACACTGCTGCGGTGGAGCCCGGTGATCATACGCGTGGTGCGCACGTTCGAAACCGGCGATCGATTAATTATTGGTGGAATTAAAGGTGCCGTGTTAGTCTTATCAATATCACTGCTAAGAGTATTGTAGTCAGAGATGGGTTAGAATTGGTTATGGCCTGATCTTTCATTCTCGTTGTAGATATGGTTTTTAGTTTGGTTACGGGTTCACTAGCAACTACAAGGATGAAGATGGTCTTGCCTCGTTGATCGGTCATACGCCAGGATGTGAATTATGATCAACCGGTTTGGTTTAACATACCTTCTCTATTTCAAAATAAATCAATTAAGATATAACACAATATGGTAGGATGAATCTAAATATGAGTATATTTTGATTAATCATATTATAATGCATACGAGGTTGGTTTATTTCGGGACACAACAAATATAAGCGAGTATCCTCCATCTCAAAATATGAAATATAGATATAGAATATATTACATTGAGTCAAAATTTCTCATACTCCTTTTAGAACGAAGGGAGTATGTTTGTAGCTATACGCACAATCGTGACCGAGGAGTTGACTATATATCGTCGATCATTGTGGTTTCTCCGTTTGTTGTATACAAATTGAATAGAAGTAGTTGCATAAAGTGGTTCCCGTAAACACAGAAAACGACCTCTGTTCTATCCTCGAAAGATACCCCTAACCAGAACAAAACCGTCCTTTTGGTATTAAAGCTTGATCACCTCCAATTTCCGCTTTATTCGCCCTTAATTTCCCGTCTCGTTCATCCTCTCTTTCTGGAGGACCTAAAATTCCCCCAATTTGCCCACACTTTGTTCTATATTCGTTTCGCTAACTCGTGGAACAACACAAGCCGGGAATTCACACGCAGCAGCAGTAGCAACCTTTGCCTTTCGTTGGTTCGAAGCGTTTTTACCGCGAAAATCCGCCGTGGTATACACAGTAGTTACGTTCTCCCCGCCGCGCGGAACGGGGGCAAAAGCATCCGGTAAAGGCAGCTCTCGCCCCGTCACCGTTCACCAACCAACCCCACGATCCGCATCAACGTCACCCCCCCGGCCCATCTACCCAGCTAAAAGCTAAGCCAGCAGCAACACGTGCATCCCGCGCCGCCGCGCGCCCGCCCGGGCATCGCGCGCGCGCGCGACGACGACGACGACGACGTCTCGCGAAGTCGCGATCACGAGCATGCGCGAGCCGCGCCTCGTCGGGGGCTCGGGGCACCGCTCGCCCGCGACGCGCGTGGCACCCGGGTGTCGCGTATGCGTGGCGGCGTGTGCGGGGACGTCCGCGACTCCACGCGCCGTGCCTGCCAAGTGCCAACCCCGCTTTCCACTTCGCAACTGTCGCTTTGGCTGCTGCTGTGCGCCTGTGCCGATCTGCCAGTAGTCTCCCCGTCCGTCTCCACTACTTGTCGCCAAATGGATAGCGCCGCAGCTTTTTCTTTCTTTTTTTTTTCTGGCGACGATGATTGATTAAAAACTTCCGAGCCTTTTTCGTAGCAATTGCATGCATGATGCATCCGTCAAATTTTTGCGGCAGTATTGTACTCCTTAATTAATCCTTCTTTCCGGTGAAGATGTCTCTGTCGAATGTCGATCACAGCACAGGGGCATTGTTGCATATTGACTTTGGTTGCTGGTCAACTACAAGTCCGGAGATTAGCTATACATAAATATCAAATTTCATCTTAAAAATTTACAACATATATAAATATAGTGCAATAGTAATAGAATTATATTGCAACTTATACATAACTGCAATACAACTTGTAAGGGGCATACGTTGTGATAATTTCTTTCCTTGATTATGCGAATCTTAGATTCCAAAATTATATAAAAGTTATATACATGTTACAATATAATTACACTACGATTATAATATATTTATATCTTTTTTTTTAAAAAAAAGACCATAAATATATAGTAAAATCGCCAATAAATTGGTGAGCTATCAAACGAGGCGCAAAGTTAAACATGCATTGTGACAAGTTAATTTGCTCCTAAGAACAATTCTGCCCGAGAGGATTAATCGAATAGATGAGTCTGGTACCGTAAAACTGAACGAAATTGATTAGTTAGAAGCGACCTATTCGGTCCAAATGAACCTGCTGATTCGATCCTTATACGGGAAACCACCAAGAGATAATAGGATATACATGCAGAATTGAGATAAAGGCGATTACGTACCAGCTTACCACAAGCGATCTGATTTCCTAAGCTGATACTAGTTTTTAAATTTATTTTTGTTGTTTAGGACTTTAGGTACGCATGATGAGCATACTGCCCACAGTTCTTTGTGTATGGAAAAGCATTTCCTTTGCGTGCTACCTTCACCGTGACTGATCCGCGCGTACGAATCACGGACATCTTTACCAGCGAAGAGACTTGCGAGAAGGAACTCTGCGTTGCTAAGCAAAGCAAAGGCCATAGGCTAAAAAAAAAATACCAAAAGGAATGTGAGCATACTATGTCGCAGCAGACTATACTATATTAGTTGGTGTTGGTCGTTCTTCAAGATTCACACGCTGTTCCTTTTTTCAAGTCATTTTTTAAACATGGGAATTTCACAGGATGCAAGCCTTACTCTGTCAGTCTGTCTAGCAAGGAGGCCTACTCTATCTCTCACCATATTATCTAAGGCGGATTTTGCCTACCATGATAAAGTCAAATTAATCTTCGGAACTTCAAATTCACGCTGAGCTATATTCAATGCAAGAACTTTCAAATTATTCGTCGGATTTAATATGCAGCTATCATTAGATAGGTGTGAAGCACTAGTATTTGGATGCTTTGGGGATAAATTTGTTTGTTATTAATGCAGTTGCGTGAAATACCTAGTTAAATTTGTAGCAAGTGTTGAATTGTTGGCTCCTTCGGAACAGCCCCAAATCCTGCAAAATGTTGCATTATGAAAAATTATGGACGTAGTGATGCATATGTATGGTGACATATATCATTTCACTAAATTCGAATTAAAGAAGTCCTGAGTTCAAATATCTATAGAAGCGAATTTTAAATTGGGTTATTTGAGAGACTAATTAAGTTTCTAATTTTAAAGGCTACATATATCCGGTTGAATATAGAGGCCGAGTAAAAAAATATCCACCTCTAAAAAAAAACGAACTGAAGTACTCCAGCTTGTGTGTGTAGGGAAAAAAACCACGACATATTTTCTTTCTATTTCAAATTTACTTAAACACTCATAAAAGTAAAAGCAAGTATTTTTTTTCAATGAAATGAAGGGCAGTTTTCCCGTGGTTACAAAAAAATTCAACACACTTTTCTTGCATTCAGATATGACTCAAATGTGAATTTTTTGTGGAGTGACATGTGTCACTGTATTCTACGTTATTTGTTTTACTGTTTGTTTCGCATAAGGGATTAGTGCATCATGTCTAGGTTCACATCGAGGATGCTTCTAGTTTTCAAGGTAGGTATATCCTCCTCGGATTATGCTATCTGCAAGCACCTTCGCCTCATGTGCTATTTTTGATTCCGTATTGGATTGGAATTGCACTCCTTTGTTCTGAAAATGACTTGCTAGGCAGAGAGTTGTTTTTAATGTTAGGGTGTTCAATTAAAGAACAAGAAAAGAACTTGGCTACAATAATACTCGTACATTGTTCTACTTTATAATAGAAATGTGTTACATCAAAGATCATAGTTTGTTACATCACGCAGCAGGTAGTGGAACGGGGAAAGGAGAAAGGAATAGAATGGAGGGTAGTGAAACATTGGCCCAGCTCACCTGTTGGAAGCATATACGTGATGCAAGTGAATTGACAAGAACAGTTAACATTTTTGTACGTGTCACTTTGTCTTTCTCTCAATATGATATTTTGGAACTCGATTTCTATTGAGACCATAGTCCATAGATTCACAACTTTAAACTTATCTCAGATTTCGGTTTTTCGAAGTTCAAACTTTTCTAAATCATGGAAGTTTTTGTAGCTTCCAATTCTAAAACTTGGGTATTTAATTAGAAGCTTTGCCCCAAAACTGAAAATAGTATAGGGAGCTCTCAACTCAGAAAGCCCCAAGCAAATCTAAAAGGTTAACACTTAACAATCTCTTATAAAGGCCCAAGAAAGTATCCTAGCCTGAAGTTCCCTGCAGTTCTTCAAATGAAAGTACACAGGGTCTATTCTTTTTAGATAAAATACGGATGAAAGTCCATAGATCTATTTTTTTTTCATATGAATTAAATCTTATATATTATCAACCTAACAAATACCAGAACAAGTGGCTAAGCGAAAACGATACAGATAATCCGCAAAATAATTCAGCCCTGTAAAATCTAATATCCACAATTCGTAACGGGCCCTCACTTGGCGCCAAACTGAAACTCCCCTTGCCCCCTGGGCCCTGGCCCGGATCACCGCCGGTCCTCCCCCACCAGCAACACGACAGCGCCAACAGCTGAACAGCCATCCGCCCCACGCGCTTCCCGCGCGACGCGCGCGTGACCCAGGCCGCCCCACCCCCACGGGGGCCGGGGTTGCCGTCGGGTGGCCCGGCCGCAACGCCCGCGCGCCCCGTCGCCCATGCGCGGCCACGCCCCCGCTGTCCCAAACCCTCCATCGCTCTCCTCCGCTCCTGGCGCAGCTATAGACCTCGCGTACTACTCCTACTCCTCCTGGGCTCCTGTGATCCTGTATTCCTGTCCATTGGTCATTCCATCACGCGTGCTGTCCGAGCTGTTCGAGTTGCTGACCCCCACAACCACCAGTTGTGATGCGCTTGTGCTTGACCGGGGGCGCTGTAGCTTGTGGGATATTTCATCTTGTGGGTGGCGGAAGAAGGAAGGGAGGGAATAACCGGGGACGCACGCAACGCTGGCCGCTGCCGCTGGGGAGGTGGCCCTTGTTGATGTGACAGACTGGGGCGTGTAGTATATTGCCCAGAAGAAAAACACCATCAACCTGACTGTTGGCATTAACCTGACTGTTGCATTGATGACCCGCGCGACAGTGGGTAGACAGCCGGTCGGGGTCATCGCCTCATCGGCAATCGCTCATCAGGTGCAGCCGTACCGTACAGGTTGGTTTGGTTTTTTCCTTTGCTGGATTTTTCACATTTTGGTCCTTTTAAAAAACTTATTTCGCAAATAGATCCCTAGAAAAACTTATCCCAAAAATGGTCCTTTTTGGGGCGCCAGAGTGGCTGGCGCCGTCGTCCAACAGGACGGCGCCAGCCTCTCTGGCGCCGTCCCCCTGCCGACGTGGTAGGGCGATGCTGAGGTGGCTAGGGGGAGTGCGCCAGAGTGGCTGGCGTCCCCCCCCCCCCCGAAATTTTTTATTTTTGTTTTATTTGTTTGATATTTTTTTCACGCTTAGGGACACACAAGAACCCAACCATAGAAAAATTGAACTCAAATGGACGTAATATGTGACCTATAGAATTTTTCCTCTCCTCTCCTCTCTCTCCGAACTAGTGCAAAGGAGAGATGTGCAACTTTTTTATTTTTATTTTATTTTTTTGATATTTTTTTTCACACTTAGGAACTCACAGGAACCAACCATGTAAAAAATAAACTCAAACGGACGAAATATGTGGCATGTGAAATTTTCCAAAGTTCTACCGAAAAACTTCTCTCCTTGAAAACACAATCTTGCAAGCGGAATTTGAAGTTTTTAATATGGCCGAACCCGGCAAAGCAGGAAGAATCGGATGTAACTTTTTCTGTAGATGTCCGTGCATATATTATTTGCCTGATTCCGAGTCCGTATGAGAAAGTTACGCCTATTTTAATAGATGACATATTTTGTCCGTTTCGGTAGAGTTTTGGAAAATTCTACAAGTCACATATTTTGTCCGTTTGAGTTTATTTTTTATACGGTTGGTTCCTATGTTCTCATAAGTGTGAAAAAAATATCAAAAAAATAAAATAAAAATAAAAAATTGCATCTCTATATACTGTTTAACTTACATATGTCATTTCATGTGGTTATATTTTGGATTAGATTAAGTAATTTCATATAGTGGTAGAGTGCATTATGTTTGACATGCTGATCAAAGGGTTTTACTAAAGGAATTATGGTCTAATTTTAGTGAACGTACAAAGTAGACTAAGTGGTATGCTAGCTATTTTCAGACTTAGCTAAGTGGTAGTTCGAGTTTAAATTTTTTTTGTGGTTGGTTGTATCGTGATTCTGAGTGTGAAAAAACATCCGAAAAAATAAAATAAAAATGACACCGTTGCAACTCCATACAGAGAAACAGGAATGGAGGGGGTGGCGCCAGCCATGCTGGCGCCCTCCTCCTACCACGGTTCGTGTGCGCCACGGTGGCAGGAGGACGGCGCTGGCGCCGTCCCGTTGGATGACGGCGCCAGCCACTTTGGCGCCCCAAAAAGGATCATTTCTGGGATAAGTTTTTTTAGGTCTATTTGCGAAATAAATTTTTCAAAAGGACCAAAATGTGAAAAATCCAGTTTTCCTTTGCTCCTTGTTTGCACTGTGGCTTTGTTTGGTTCTTTGGGCTGTCTACTGTGCCGCTCGGTGTGGTTGTACCACTGAATATCTTGACGGGTTTACTAATGAATAGCAGTACTGCATATGGGTTCCATCCATTGGGTACTAGTAGGAGCGAGGGATTACCTCGTGTAATAAATCAACATGGAAGTGAGCAAAATTTACCTCTGTGCAACGGCAACTGCGTGCCATTTCATTATTGCTGCGCCTGCGCATGTGAGTGAAACTCAGGGCCTGTGCTATTCTACCTCTTCCAGGAAACCACATAAAGCTCCTGCTCCGCGCACAGTAGCAGCGCACTACCGCTCGAGAGAAGGGAAGGGCTCAGCTGACATGGAAACAGTGTGCTTTCCCCCACGAGGCGGCGCCAAAAAAAACCGATCCGTAGCAACGCGCGCAGCCGCGAATCCGTGACGCCGTCGGCGCTGCATGTAGATTCTCCATCCAACAACAAAAGCAACGAGACCAATGATAGCTCGAGCCAGTGTGTGCACGTACTACGCCCCATGACTCCATGATGAGTGGGCTGCTCGGTCAGTCCGACCCAATCCCGGCGTCAGTGGCAGTGGCAGTCTCGCCCTTCGCTTTCTGTCACTCGGCTGCGCGTCATCAAAGCTCAGCCGGGGTTGGCCGCCGCCGGGGGACCCCCCCGGTGCCGGCCAGCCGGCGGCCGGAGCAGCGCAGGAGCTGGCAGGGGCTAACTGGCAGAGGAGTGAGGACCATACGCTGCCTGGCCGGCCGACTCCCTCTCACCTCCTGCAATGCATTCATCTTTTAGCATCTAGCCAGTGGCGAATAATGGCTTATGATCATAAGAAAAACTACTCCTACCGGCTTACTACCTCCGTCCAAAAAATAATTAATCTATAATAGAATATGACATATACTAGAACAACACATTTTATCCTAAATTGATTTTTTTTAAGGGAGTATGCCACTCCGCCTCAGCTTTAGGAGAAGTGAGAACAGTACAAGAGTGCACCACTGCGCCGACGTGAACATACACCTGACTATCTGTACCTGAGGATGGGCCTTGGATTCGCTCGGTTCACTTCAATCACAAAAAGAGGATCAATGAAAAAAGAAAAAGACGAACCAAGTAAGCAGCAATAGAGTCAAGTATGGCCGGCAAAGCTTCTGCCCTGTTGAACATACACCGATTCTGACAAACAATTGCATCAACTTCCAAGTTTCCTACTCACGCAAATATGGAGCGTACAATGCCAAGGGCACCACAAAAAAATGCTCCCAGTTTCCTACTCATGCAAGTTCTATTTACAGATTACAACAATAAATTCAAAGGAACCAAGCGATATGGATACTAAATCACTTGTGCTACTTAAGGTTCTGCCTACTTCCTATTTCCAGCAGTAACAGGAATACATCATCTGAAGAAAATCTTGCGTGATAAAAAGATATCCCACCTTCTGACGGCACACAGTAGCAAGCTTCCTAATAACCAAATATATATGAATATAGTAGGCAATTTCAATAATCAGATAAGCTATAACGTTAGCTATAGTCAGCTTGTCCCCTTGCTGTGTATCAGTAAGATGCTTCTAGCATAACTGGACATACGCATCGCATATCCACATTCTATCAATGTAAAGCTCTCTTACATTTGAGTGGCTGGACGGCATTGATCCTTCTCGAGCTCTGCAATAAAACTATGAAGCTTGGGATTGGTCCAGTGAACTCTAACCCTCTCCATCAGCAACCTACACGGGTCTTGGTCAATTGAAGGTAAATCCCTTGGAACCAAAGGAACAAGGAACGGGTGCTCAAGCAATTGAGGTATTCTCCATCGATCATTTCGGTCCCATGCAAGGCATCGTTGCATTAAATCAATAAGCCATGGATTATCTACCGGTTCATACTTGATCTTGTGGTTCTTATCAGTAACAACTTTAAACTTGGCCCAGAAATTCTTGTAATCAGCAAATGGTGTCTTACCATACACCATCTGGTAAAGAATACAACCAAGAGACCAAATATCAGATGGACGTCCACACTTGATAACATTACCACCCGAGTCCTGCTCATTGCACATGAATGCTTCAGGTGACATGTAGTTCAGTGTTCCAATCTGCACAATACAGTGAGAAACCACAATTAGAAAGCAAGACAACAATATCTGTAGTGGACATCGATATTCTTAACCAATATATCCATGAATGCTACATCCCAAATCATCTGTTGGTACCTGAGAATCACGTTGAATGTTTGTGGTATCATTCATTATTGCTTTAGCAATGCCAAAGTCAATAAGTTTCAGTGCACCCCTCACAAGCAAAAAATTTGCAGGCTTCAAATCGGAGTGCACTATCCGTTCCTCATGTATTGTATTGACAGCTTTAAGCATTTGCTACAGCACAAAGGAAAACTGATAAGGTACTATATTTTATAAAACCCAGAATCAGAGAAACTCTAAGCATAATATAGGTACTATATCAACCATTTTGTGACATTCTACATAAATGCATGCCTAACCAAAATGGACAAAGGTGAAAGTTGCAGATGACATTATGTGATATATCATACTGAACCATGCTGCCTCCTATTTTACAAGTTTACAACATAAGCATGAACTGTAAAACCATGTTACATTAAGTGCAAGCACTGCATAGAGATGTTGCCTCACTTTATTCACAACTTTCTTGGTAAACAGAATGAACAGGGTAAGCACTGCAACACAAAGGTACAAACTTACAGATATTTGTACCATACTCCATGCAGAATATGTCAGAATGAAATTTGGAAAGCTCATGCCTATATGTATGTACTGAGAGCAAATGTACAGAACTTCTCTACAGAATTCTTCAGTTGAGGGATTCATAAATCGAGAGCATTCCTACAAGCCTACACAAGTTCTCGGATTACTACATGGATGGTTTGCTCAACTAACAATTGATCAATTAAAGATATAACAAATCAACAAATTGCTAGCAAATCAGCTGCCTCTAAGTACGCTTGGTCTAAGTATATAACCATTCAGTAGTATTAAAACCAACAATAATAGTGGGTAACTACGAAATGTAATGATACTATGGGCCTATGGTATTCTAAGATAAATTCCGTGAATCAACAGTACATTTGTCATACAGATTAGAAGATATTTCTTTTGTGGACAAATACCCTACAGCAGAAGGGTTGATCACCTTCATTTTACTAGGTTGACCACAATTGTTTCTATTGACCCATTTGTATCTTGTTTCAGCTATATTGCATAAAAAGAAAAGTTACCTGCCAATAAAAACGTAGCCAATTTTCATCTATTTTCATATTTGAGGTGTTCCTCTCCTTCCACTCCTGAGCAACCATATTAGCTAAATCAATTTCACCATACTCAAGGACCATATAAATGTAGTGATCATCCTTAATTCTCCCATCTCTGGGTGACAGCGAATCATCTTGAAGCAAACTTTTATCAGTGACCTGGCACAGACAAAATCCAAAGGCAAATTAAACAATATTATCTCCTGACAACAAAATTATAAAGGGTCAATTAGATAATAGCATATTTTATCGAAGTCCACATATGCTTAAATTGGTCTTCATACATCATGGTCGGTTGAAATATTAAATTATCAATCATCAGTGACAAGGTTACTTAAAATATAATGTTCAGTTTCTTAAATGTAGTGAACTACACATTTTCTATTTTTACTGGAAGTTTGGAACCTATAAATTGTAGCCAGAAAGTTCTATATCGCTTAGTTATATATATATTTTTTTGAAGAATGGAAGTTCTAAAAGATGTTGGGCTCTGGAAATTTGAAGGAGGTGATAAAAATTTTAAGAATACATCAACAGGTACTGGTCACACTCAATGCAGAAAACATAGAAATGATGAGCAAGTTTACATTTTACAGTGTATCAAACTTCCGTGCAAAAATATGGATCATATGGGTATGCATATGCATATTATAGGAAAGTGCAACTGATACCAACAAACCACAGGGAAGGTAGTATTGCATGTGCCTATTAAGAATTTCCAACAATAAAACTGAACTACTGCTTGAGTTTCTCAAACTACAACATTGAAAAAATGCCAATACTTAAGATGGTAGTGGTTCTTTTGAGCTAACATAAAGTCATAAACCCTTAATCCTTCTATATTGTAGGTTCTAGAAAGATAACCGAGCTAGAAGTTATAATATGATGGTTACATAATAATAAAAAAAGACCATTAGGGACTAGAAGGTTACATAATTGCACAGGTCAAGAAACACATTTTTTTGCTACAACGGAAGCAATGCTATCTTTGTTTAGGTGATGAAGCAACAGTAAATTCTTTGTACATGATATCAAATTAGTCTGTTTCAATAACAACAGGTATCCTGGACATATGAAATTATGAATTTCCAAGGCATCATAAATTTAGAGGGAGTGAGACAAACATTTACCAACCATTAGACCAACAATATCCAGGTTTAGTCACACAAAAAGCAATATCTTTTAACTTTGGGTTCGGAAGTACTTTCATATGACCATAATTTCATAATTACTAGCAATATATTGCAGCGGAAACTCACATCCAAAGCTCAATTTCGGATACTACAAAAAACAAATTACACAATAATCTTTTCAGTGGAGGTACCGGCATCAACTTTTGACATTCCAACCACAAATAATGTCATTAAAAAAATAATGGAGATAAGAATAATAACTAGTACCTCATAATCAATCAACTGTATGATATTACTCTTTCCTTTCAACTTGTTTAGGTACTCAATTTCTTGGCAAAAGCCATAGGCAGTAGGGTAGTCCCGACCTTTAAGTTTTATTTTTTTCAGGGCATATATTGTACACTCGGCTGATATAACTTTGTGAACTTCACTGCTGCCTCCAGACCCTATTTTACCTAGCTTCTGATAAAGTTTTCCATTCACTTTAAAGAATACATCCGGATCATAATTCTTTTTGCGACGCTCCTTTTCAACCTTGCTTCGTCTAGGAGCACCATCATCCTTGGCAGACAAAGATTGATCATTCCCAGATAACCCTTGGGATGGCAAACAAACTGCACTACTAGAAACAGGTTTGTCCATCCCACCATTGGTATCAACCTGCTGTTTGTTGGTATTGCAATCAGCATGATTCATTGCCACTCCATGCAGTTCTTGAGAGCCATGACCTGATACACCAGATGATTCTCTGCCACATTGTGGCATCTGAGCTGGTGAAGCATATTGATCAATCTGAGCAGCACTTTTACTTTGAATAGTAGGCCCTGAATATAAAGATACAGCAGTCACTGATGAACCCATGGCAGAGCAACGAGTCATTGGCTCTCCATGATTCTGATCACAAGCCTCATCAATTCTTCGGGACAAGTTAGCTGCATCATACTTGATATCCATCTCAACTGCTGCACTAGCAATCCCAATCTCCTTGTGGTTCTTGCCTTGATCATCTGCTACTTGAGCGACAGGACAATTATCGCCTGCTGTCAATGAAACAGAATGAAGATAAGACAACATACTGTCCGTTCTACTACCAGCAGTTACACCTACATTATCACCTGCACCGTAAACTGATAACTAAACATGGATGCAAGTTTGAATTGAACTTCAAAGGAGCCAGAAAGGGGGGAATCTTACTCTGAGAAGTTAACTGTGGATCGCTAGTCAAATAGAATAGGTCTTTTTTGAAATCTTCCCCTACGAATGCATTTGCGGATGCCATCTGGGAGGAAGAAACTTCCATTGACGATTTCTTCCTATCCACCAAGAGATCAGTGTCACTTTTCGGCTGGTGGTTCTGACCACCATTCTGATCATGGGTATCAGTGATAGTTCCCAATGTCAAAGGCGTAGTCAACAACAATTCATCTTGACTTGAGACAACAGCTTTGTTCTGATCAGGAGCTGCATTTCGCAACCTTGAAGCCCCCAGCGGGCCTCTCCTCTGCTGCATAACCTTGCCTTCCGGATTTTGTGCCACAGAAGGGTTGGCAACAGCTTTCGTTGAGCCCTCACCTCGGGACACCAGGACTCGGGTTGCTCGTGGTTGATTGGACTGCATCGAACCTACGAGGCATTCAATCCAAAGCGAATAAACGGCACATTATAGATAAATAAATCCATTCCGACCAATATGTTCATCAAACAACATCACAATTGATATCTAAAATTTTAAAACAAGCTTAATAATGAAGTTTGATACAGAGTCCCCAGTAAACTAGCTAATTATCAGATCAGTAACCCCATGTAGAATGTCTGGTACTAGTGAATTCCAACTTACTCCAGTTAGGTTTGAACGAGGACAAGCGTCAAACGGGCAACTAGAACCCTAGGCGGAAGCAACAGCAGGGGAGTGCAGCGCTAGATTCCACTCACCAGTAGGCCTATGCCGCTTCAACGCGGCCTGAACCTGACGCAGGAAGTCCGGAGGGGACAGCGTGAGGGAGGAGGTGGAGCTCGACGACGAGGTCAGGTTCGTCGCGTCCCCTGTGGCGGGGACCGGGAGGCCCTTTCCGCCGCCGGCGGCTGGGGCGGCGGCGGCGGCAGGGGGCTGAAGGAAATTATCCCTCCTCTCCATCGTCAGCGGCGTCGGCTGCGGCGGGGCCCACAGGCATCTCGCCGGAGGTGCAGATGGGCGGCGCTAGGGTTCCCAACGGGCGGCGGGCGCGGCGGCCCAGTAGGCCACGGAGGCAGCCTGCGCACCCTCTAGGCGCGGGCGTGGTCGGAGGCCGCCATGGAAGCGAATCGGAAGCGAGCGTGGTGGGGGAGGAGGAGGTGGGAATGGGGACGAGTCCCCGAAAAATTTGAAATGCAGTCGCAGCGAGGCCGCGATGGCGACGCAGACACGCAGTGATGTGGAGGAGACACAGAGAGAGAGGGAGGGAGGGAGGGACTTTTTTTCTTTTTTTTTGGGAAAACTAGCTCGGAATGCGGCCTGGCCCCAGCCAAGTTGCTGGGCTTTTTTTTTTCACTTGGGCCTTTCGCCTATTAGGCTGGTTGCGAACTGTGCCAATTTTTTTTTCGAACCTTCTCGAGAGGAGAGGCGTCGGGGCGGGGGGAATGGCGTCGTGGGAGGAGCAGCTGCGGCACGAGCTCGCCGGCCGAGACCTCGCCGTCGCCTCCGTCCCCGGGAAGGGCCGCGGCCTCTTCGCCGCACGCAGCTTCTTCCCAGGTAAACCCAACCCCACCTTCTCTGATCGAAAGGCGGGCGCTGTGCCATGGTGGCCAAGCAAGGCAGGGGGCGGCTGCTCGCGAACTGCTCGGCGAAATGCCCAGGCGGAAGGCATGAGGCCATCCGTAGTGGATGCTGCTGCAATGCGGTTTCATTGGGTTGGGATTATGGTTCTTGTTGCCGCGATGATGATGATGGGGGCTTCTGCATCTGCAGGGGAAGTCGTTATTTCGCAAGAGCCTTACGCTTCTACACCAAACAAGATTTCTGTAGGCTCCAACTGCGACAATTGTTTCGCCTCCAGAAACCTGAGGAAGTGCTCCGTTTGTCGAGTTGCTTGGTACTGTGGGAGTGCGTGTCAGGTGCTGACTCTGTCCTTCAACTGTTACATGCATTTGATGTGCAGAGATTTGCTTTTGTGATCATGTGCTGTGCGGAGACTGTTACATGCATTATTTACAGTGATTCCTCTTGCTTTCAATGGTGTAACTTTTTTGGCGATATGTTGCTACCGCAGAGAGAAGAATGGAAGCTTCATCAACTTGAATGTGGAGAAATCGCTGTGCTTACAGAGGATAGAAAGAAGATGCTTACTCCCACAATTCGTTTGATGGTGCGGCTTGTACTCAGAAGAAAACTGCAGGATGACAAGGTATTGTCTAGTTGATTGATGTAAAAATCTAATGCATCATGTCAATGATGATATTTTTGTATACATGGCATGTTGAAGTTTTCTGCATGTTGGTAACTTGATATTGGTTGTTTTGCCAGGCTATTCCATCTTCAGGAACAGATAACTACATTCTAGTGGATGCATTAGAATCCCGTATCCTTCCCTTTTGATACATTTGATCCATGACAAATATATTGACTTTGATTTTGTGAATGTTTTATTGACCGCATAATATAGACATCTCCGAGGTTGATAAAAATCAACTGGTTTTATATGCTCAGATGGCCAATCTTGTCCAACTGATTCTTCCTTCATTCGAGCTTGATCTTAAGGAAATTACACATACCTTTTCCAAGGTAATGCTCCTTAAAGTCATAAGGTTATTAGTATATGCTACTTTTATAGCTTAAAAAATGTTTTGACTACTATAGAAGACAATGTATCCAATGAATAATTGAGCTTAAAAAATACAGTTGTTTCCTGGTGTTATTTTTGAGATTTTGCTTGTACCTTCCATCTAAAACCTATTGGGACCTAGTTGGATGTGATTAATTTTGTTCCAAAACCTTGAGGATCCAAGTTATCTAGGACACCTCCCTGTGGTCTTATACTCTTATTTGAGTATAGTAGAATCGTATCTTGAATCTGCCTTTTGAAAAATAAACCAGAATAAGCCAAGATGCTTTGGAAAAAAAAAAGAATAATTGTTCTATCCATGTTTATTCTTCCTTTTTTCATATTTGTTGTCTTCCAGTCTCACCCTTAAGCAGTGGCTAGGACTATTTTGGTGATTATCTGGCTAGACCTTTAGAAGTAAGCATGAATAATATATCCTCTGCCTCATATGTGCAGTTTGCCTGCAACGCTCATACCATATGTGATCCTGAACTGAGGCCCCTTGGGACTGGACTATACCCTGTTTTATCTATTATTAACCACAGGTGATATACTATTCCTTTATTCATCGTTTAGCATCTTCCTCCGATTTTATCATTTAATAAATAATTATTATTGCACCTACCCTTTCCTGGTATACTTAGTTGTGTACCAAATGCAGTTTTGATATTTGAAGGTCGGACAGCATATGTTCGTGCATTGCAACCTATAAGTAAAAATGAGGAGGTAATGAATATACTTTTTTTTTCCTTATTATCATATATTCCTCTGCTTGCAATCCATGTTTCTTGGGGTTTCTTCTCTGGGCAATGTCAGTTACGCATCTTTGGTTAGGTATCAATAAGTTACATTGAAACTGCGGCAACCACTATGAAGAGACAGGACGATCTCAAGCACTACTACTTCACTTGCACATGTCCCCGTTGTGTTAAGGTTTTTGATTTCATTGCTTACTATTCTTGGATGTCCTATGGGAAGCTGACACATTCTTGATAATGAAGTGTTCTCTAGCTATAATTTTTTCCCCAACCTTACAGGATTCTGAGGAAGATGCGCTCCTTGAGGGATACAGATGCAATGACCAAAAGTGTGATGGATTTCTTCTGCCTAATGCAGGTTGGTTAACATCACGAAGGAAAAATACCAACTGAAGAGATGTAATAGATTGGATTATTCAAACATAATGTCAGCTGCAGCTTTAATACTGTTTCAGTTATCATTGATCTTACATTTTTATCTGGATTTAACATCTGTAGGAAACAAAGGTTATACATGCCAGAAATGTAGCACTTCTAGAGATGGGGAAGAGTTACAAAAGATGGCTAGCGATGTACTACTATTATCTGACAAAGTCTCTTCCTTAGTTTCATCTGGAAGTATCCTTTTTCACTATTACTAGATGCTATCTGAGGCAAATGTATATAATTGACTGCATCATATTGTTTTGTGATTTTTTGTAAAATGCTACCTTAACTTTGGGCACTAGATAACAGTGAGGTAGGTTCTATGTACAAGACCATTGAAGAGATAGAGCGGAAGCTTTACCATCCTTTGTCAATCACTTTGCTTCACACACGGGAAACACTCTTGAAGGTATATTTTCAGCATTAACAGTAAAATTAACCTGCTAGGGTACAGAGCACACCAGCTAGTATGATTAACCACCTATTATTTGTGCAGATATATATGGAGTTACAAGATTGGCAGACTGCATTGATGTATTGCAGATTGACAATTCCAGTTTATGAAAGTAAGGCACTTCTCTTCTTACAGCGTGCAGTCTCACACTTACATAAAACTCAATGATCACTAATGTTGTTGCACTTCTGCCAGGAATTTACCCACCTTTTCACCCAATGATTGGATTACAGTTCTATACTTGCGGAAAGCTTGAATGGTACGGAATACGTTTCCCTATTCACCTACTTACTGTGTTCATATATCGCGGAGTAACAACTTTCATTGTCCAGTATAAGCTTTGGCCTTTGGCTATTTCATGTTACTAAAACAAGTTAGCTGAATTAATGCTAGTAGGATAGCTGGATAGGGACATGCTTTTTCAAAAGCTTCAGTGAAATGCTGTCAAGAGCTTTCCCAGAAGTCTGTTCGAAATTCCTCGAGTCTTGAATATTTGTACCCTTAAAGGGTCACACTCATGATGTTTACAGTTACATCTAGATGTTCCTGTTGCAGGTTGCTTGAGTACACAGAGGATGCTCTGATGTCTTTAACCAGGGCAACAGATATACTTCGCATAACGCATGGGACTAAATCCGAGTTCATGAAGGAACTTTTGGGCAAGCTAGAAGAAGTAAGGACTGAAGCTTCTTTTAGGCTCTCGGCTGGAGATGAACAATAATTGAGTAACCATTTTATTGTGAAGCTCCAGGTCATCGTGATGGCAAATAGAATGTAACAATGTTGCAACAATGTTCAAATAGGATAGCACTAAGTAGACAATATCTAAATTTAGAATAGCTTTGTTAATTCAACATTGGGATATAAGCTGCCCTGCAGGGCTCGCATCGGGACAAGAACTGTGAACTGGTGATAAGGAAAATTCATTGTTCACCTATAAAGTGTGGGTTTTAACTTTACATTTGCTGCTGATGTTGGCTTAGTGGATAGTTTATTATTTTTCACTTCACAAAATGCGATGGTGGCAGCAGCAAAATATGTTAATGTTAGTGGACAGCAAATTATAGGGTGCAACAAGCTCAAATATGTATACACAATCAGTAGTCACTGGGTCAAGGTAGAAGTGCTGCTCTTTGTCCCCTCGGAAAAAACGTTCCGCTCTTCAAAAATTATGACATACTCCTACATTCTGAAGACAAGATAGAAGCCCAAAGACGTCATTACTTTGATGCAGAGAATGGAGAAATCTGGAACTCTACTAGTAGATTGGACTAGTCTGACACAAACAAAACTATATCGAACCTTTCATGTCAGTTGGGGACATGAGAAAAAGGTTAGTATAATTACTATGTTATGGTTATCTGGTTCTGCTGTGCCTAGTTATGCAGATACTCATTATAGAATTTGGATGAATGAACTGACCATCCCATTGCTCTATACATATCGAGTTGATTCAGTTTTTGATGTATTGTATCCTATAAGAACTATGCTCAAATATTCATATTTACATGTCTTAGAATACATCAGGACTGAAAAAGAATACTTGGGACAGCTGGGACCTAATTGCCATAGTAGCTGTAGTGCACATCAGCATTTAGAAATTATTACAATGGAACTCTGTATGCTGGGTCAACCATTTTCAGTATGAACAAATTCCCCTTATCGCCTCTTGAAGCCCTGAAACCAGCGATTTGTTGCAATATTAGTGAACTTAATCATTGATTACTGCATTAGCGACTAGTAACCATGTCTATCAACTGGACATCATCATGAGGGGAAAAAATTACAGCTGCGAGGAGAACAAAAGAACCGAAAACAAAATGGTTAAGCCGACATGGAAACTAAAGTGTAGTGGCGACAACAGGAAATAAAAAATAAAAACCACAAAACATAACAGAAAAATGTTGCTAAAGAACCTAGATTAGCCGATGACAAGGTCAGCACCACCCTTCTCATCAGGGTCCTATCTCTTCCTTTACGGGATAGAACCCCGGCTGCATTTTCTTGGTATGGTCATATTTCTTGTTTTTGACAAACCATTCTATCTTGAAACTCAAAAGCTACAAATCACATATATTCTTTTTTTAGACAAAAATCACATATATTCTGATGCCTATATCAAGTGTATGGCACATTGGCATTTTTGTCATACTTAATTTGCAGGGTAAAGGATTTCTGGTTTTGGGAAATTAGTTTGACAAGAAACGATCTAAAATTAAATGTAGAAACAAGAGAAAACTAACCGATTTTAGTGGGTAGGTACATGATCAAACTCCACTACTTAAAAAGCTATTCATAGGGTGAAAGAAGCTGACCTGAGCTCTTCATCAAGATATGTAATTTCTAGTTCACCTTTACCACTGCCAAGTGCTTTGATTGAAATCTAATCATAACAGAAGTATATAATTAGTAACTTATGACTGCAGCATGAAATTTGACTATGTTATATACGCACCAACTTTACCATGCATGGAAACTTTATCATAACCGAAGGACAAACAACAATACTACATCACTAGCAAGGAAATGAAAGGGCTATATCATAACAATATAACATCACTGCGTGTCAAAACCACATGGTTACTTAGAAGTAGCAGGCTTGCCTATATGCGCACTAGTCACTACCTACCAGTTAATTGGCAATTTGGCAAGGTATAACAAAAGAGTGAACATTTTCAGAATGAACCATTGAGATAGAACGAGTGCAAACATTTTAAGAATGAACCGTTGAGATTGAATGAGAGTGAACATTTTAAAAATGAACTATTAATAGAATGAGGTAGAATTGATAAGAGATAGATGTCTCACCAAATTAAATATTTTGAAGTAATCAAACCGAACTGCCACTCTTCTAGAATTGAGAGGTACCAAGTTGGCAGTAACCTGCAGAGGTAAATATTTGTACATTACCATGCTCCAGAGAAATAATATCTCTAGCTAATAGTAAGAAAATTTACCAACAGCATGGGGTATGCTATTCAGATATATTTACAGAAACAAATTTGTAGCGAGACAACATTACATATATATTATGCCAAGTGATCAAGCAAATAATTGGAACACATTTGCCCAAGTTAGTACATACAAATGTGTGTCTATGCAGGTACAAGAAGAGCAAGAAGTTGAGAAGCAAAAAGGTGGGAAGAAGTCAAGAAGAAAACGAACACTTCTCGAATCAAGCAAGACTTCGCCAGTGTTTCAGCTAGCACATTCTTTTGTCTAGAAGAGCAAAAGAACAGGAGTTGCTTATCCATATATAAGACGAAGACCATAACACATATGGCAGATCTCAAAAGTTAAGTTAGCATTCCAGATAAAAAGCAATAATGCATATCATTCCTATGAAAGAATTCTTTTCTTCAAAACAAAGCAAGGTATTACAAAATGATCATCTCTTCATGTTACAGGCACATAGGAATCAGTTTAGGAGGAAATCACCTGATTAAAATAGGGCCACGTCTCCATATTTTGGGCTCTTAAAGTGTCAGCATTGATTGCTTGGTAAATCGTCCCAAAAGGCCTCAGAAACTTTGGCCTCTGCATCAGTAAGCGAACAGAATTTGACAATCTGAAAGGTTAACCTGACTACACAACTAGTATCATTTTTGGTTTTTATCCACAACGTATTGCGCGCTTGAACAGAATTTTTTTTTTCTTTTTGAGATAAGAAGGGACCTGTGGTTGCAGTATGGATTCTGAGGTGGTGTAGAGAAGCTCCCATTTGCCGTTGAGAAGATCAGACTTGAGTGGCTCCTTCACTTGGTTCACCTCCTCCAGTTGCTGAACAATCTGAGGCAAGCAAAAGCAACAAACTGAGATCTACTCGTACGTCCCAATTCACGAAGAATCGAGGAGAAAAGGATGAGGCGAGGCGACCGCCCGCTCACCTTCTCGACGCGCTCCTTGTCCTCCGCCGTGGCGTCGACGCCGCGGTCGAGCGGCCTGATGGCGGCGAGGAGCTCCTCCTTGAGCCTCTCCGCCTTCTCGCGGTTCTCCTTCTCCTTATTCCCCGCGAAGAACGGCGCCAGGAAGGAGAAGGACGACACGCCCGCCCTCCACCTCCCTCCCCCACGGTGCCCGGAGCCCGGTTGCGCCGCGGCCAGCACAAGCCCGCCGCCGCGCGGCGACGACGAAGACGCGAGCGGGTGGAAGGACGACGAGGCGTCTGGCTCCGCGCGCGGAGCCAGCGACGAGGCGGGCGCCGCGCACGGGAGGGGGAGCGAGAGCGACACGAGCGGCGCCATGGCACGGCACGGGAGCGGAAGCGAAGCAAAGCAAAAGCGTGGTATATCCTCTTTAGTATTATTTTCCTTATTCGTGTGCGCGATTGCAGGAGAGCGGCAACGTGGGGGCTCGGCTGCGGCTGCGGCTGCGGCTGCGTTTTCTCTCGGAGAGTCGCGCGGTTTTCGAGTGGACGAGATAGCGCGCGCCGCTGCGGCTGACCGCAGACGGACTCCTGCTCCTGTGGTGAAGTTGCTCTGCTCGTGTTGCTGAATTATGAAAACAAATAGGGTATGTTTGGCACAGTTTCAGTTTTACCTCCAGCTCTAATGCTCCATCCCTCCTAAAGCTCGAGCTCAGCTAAACAGTTTCAGTTTCATCTAAAATAGAAGCGGAGCTAGGTGAAGCTTTGTCACAAAATGAACAGAGGTGAAGTTGGGTTTAGGTAGCTCCACAACTTTACTCCAGACAGTGGCGTAAGCTAGAATTTCAAGCCATAGTGGTCCAGCTCAACATAATATTTTTTTTTTATACTATGGAGGTAGGAAAAAGTACGAATTACCCCCCCGAACTATCGCGGTCGTCTGAATTACCCCCTGAACCACAAAATCGGACATTTTCCACCCCGAACTATACAAACCGGACGAATTACCCCCCTCGACCCAATCCGCGGTGGTTTTGGTCTACGTGGCGTACGCGTGACAGTCCAGTCAGCATTCTATATAAATAAAATGTGGGGCCTACATGTCATACGCTCTTCTCTCTCTCCCTCTCCTCACTCTTCTCACTCTTCCTCTCTCTTTCACGGTCGGGCACTCGGGCAGGCGAGGGCGGCGGCCTCGGCGTGGAGGCGGCGGCGGTGAGCGGCGGCGGGCGCGGCTGGCGGCAAGCGGCGGTGCACGGGGGCGGACGCGGAGGCGGCGGCCCGCGCGGCGGGCGGCGAGCGGCGATGCGCGGGGACGGACGGTCGGTGGGCGGCGGTGGCGGAGGTGGGGATGATGGAGACGGCGGCGCCCCCGCCTCTCTCTTCCCCTCTCTCTCTCACGGGCGGCGGCGCGAGCGGCAGCGGCGGGCGTGGCTGGTGGAGGGCGACGGCGGACGGGCGGACGGCGCACGGGGGCGGGTGGACGGCGCCTCCCAATCCACCTCTATCGTCGCCGTCCCTTCTCTTTCTCGCCGGATAAGCTGGCCTCGGCTCCCTCCTCCTCCTCCTCCTCGTCAGTTCTCGGCCCCCGCGCAACGCCGCTCGCCGCCAGCCGCGCCGGCCACCGCTCGCCGCTGCCGCCTCCGCGCCGAGGCCGCCGCCCTCGCCTGCCCGAGTGCCCGACCGTGAGAGAGAGAGAGAGGAAGAGTGAGAAGAGTGAGGAGAGTGTGAGAGAGAAGAGCGTATGACATGTCCTATATTTTTTTAATATAGAATGCTGACTGGACTACCACGCGTACGCCATGTAGACCAAAATTACCGCGGATTGGGTCGAGGGGGTAATTCAGGATTGGGTCGAGGGGGTAATTCGTCCGGTTTATATAGTTCAGGGTGAAAAATGTCCGGTTTTGTGGTTCGGGGGGTAATGCAGATGACCGCGATAGTTTGAGGGGTAATTCATACTTTTCTATGGAGGTAATACGCAGAAGTATAAGTATAGAATTTACCAAATACAGTCTGATTTTTCTTTTACCCAAAATACACTTTTCTAATATGCACTTTTCCACCAAATCAATAATAGGATTATGCATTATTTCAATTTACCATTCTAATTCCGATCAGAAATCCTAAAATCAAAATGAAATTGAACCTAAATCGAAGTACCTAGGGTTAGTGCCTTAGGGGAGATGAGAGAGAAGTGAGGGCTGGAGAGGGAGATGAGATCCTGCTGCCGGTGTCGGATACTGCTTCAGGTCATCAGCTGCCGTCGCCGTTGATGGCCGTGCCACCGTGACACCGAGTCATGCGATTGAAGGATTGGGAAGGACCAAGGCAGAACGACAAACACACGAGTAAACGCAGTCATGAGGCGGAAAGAAAAACTAAGCATCAATCTTTTTCCTGGAAGTAGCGTATAGGGGTAATGGGCCATGGGCCAGATTTCTACGGTGGTCTATGCCCCACATAGACCACATGCTAACTACGCCCCTGACTCCAGACCTAACTTTAAATTTAGAAGTTGGAACTCTACTAAATAGAACAGGTGATATATAAACTTGTCAAGAGACTAAACCACGGTTCAAGGTTAATCATGGTTCGTGGTTCAAGATTAATCATGGTTGGAGCTTGTTTTTGGAGCCATGCAAAACCAGGAGACACGGAGCTGGCTTATACTGTTGAGAGGCCCAATAATGGTCGCGGCTCAGAGGTCAGAGCTAAGATAACAATCAGTGTATTGGATAAACCGAACTGTTTCTGAAATCTGAACGTGCTCAATCGATCAATCAATGGTTATCTTATAATTAAAAAAATGTATCACATTTTTGTCAGCTTGCCAGAAAATTGTTAGTTTCTCTGATCTCACTGGCATATGACAAACAAGAACCACAACATCACTACAACTCTACAAGCAGGACCGTTAGAGCATCATTATCTTTAATTTTTCTGAGTACAACGTTTCATTTCTTCTTGTTGTAATGGCTCTTCTGTTGTCGCTCTATTAAGGGTCTGTATAGTTTTTTTTTTGTCACTTAACCTTACCAAATGTCGGTATTGTCAAATTTTTATAGAACAACAAAGTAAACATATTTCAACCATTACTACCAAACCAAAATTTGGGAGTCTTAGAAGCTTCCTCTTTAAACCTCTACCAAAATTTGGTAAGATATCAAACCAAACAAAGCCAATACAACCGAAATTTAGTAATACCAAAATGTGCCAAAATTTGGAATGGTTGATTTAGACAACAAACTGAACAAGCCAAAATTGAGCCGAGCTGCTCTCTCCAGAAAGTTCCATGTTCCAACCACACGCATTGTAATCATGGTAATTGGTAACTCAAGTTTAAATCATCTCTTCACAAAAAGCCAAAATCTCGACCGTTGTTTGCTGCTATCAGCTGATCAGCAAGACAGGTTGCCAATATTATTATTCAGCTACACTGATACTCCTCTTTCAGCTTGTAAAGTTAACAAGGCATTAGATCTGACGGTGGCATACTGGCATGTGGAACAAATGAACAGAAAACTGGCGATACGTTAATTCATCAGGAACAGGTCGATCAAGCATAGATATGACAACAGGAGAGAGACAGCGAGATGATGGATTGCAAAACAGAGTATAACCTTAATTTAGCATCAGTTCATGTAAGACAGGTGACAAATATAAACTTTTCAGTGACAGATCACAACCCGTGATTCATCTATGACGACACCAACATAAAATCTCATAATACCAGACAAGAGCGTGGTCAAGCAGAACACAGAAAATAAACAAGAGGCAAAGAACCAAAGGTAAATACATGGCAATGTGTCTTATTCCTCCTGGGAAGCAGGCGACTTCTTCTTCGCAACAGAAGCCCTCCTTCCCTTCAGCGTCCTGCAATTGTTCTTCGTCCTCTGTCCACGAACTGGCAGCCCTAGCTTGTGGCGGATGCCCCTGTAACACCTAATCTCCTTCAACCTCTCAATCGCCACACGATTAAACCGTTTCTGTAAAGCATGGCAAACACATCAGAACTCTATTTTAGCAACATAACATAAATCCACGATGACAGAAATGGGAAAAGAACTACAGTCTTTTTTTTTTTTCAGAATGATCAGTTGTAGGCTACCAAATTTCAAGGAATCTTCAACATGCTACCAAAGTAGGGTAACCATACTAATCACCAAAATTACAGAAAAAAAGTTAAGTGATGAATTAGCAAGGGATAGGGCCATTACAAGGTCTCCCTCAATCATGTACTTGGTAACCTCCTTACGGAGAGTGATGACTTCCTCCTCGGAGAGGTCCTTTGTGACCTTGTTGTCAAAATTGAGGTCCAAGAGGATCTGCCGGGAGCGTGACCGCCCAATGCCATGGATGTACTGCAGTGAGTACTCTACCCTCTTGTGGTTCGGGATCTCCACTCCACCAATACGAATGCACTCAATCCGCAGGCCACCGTGACCAATACCCCCTTTCTGTCCAGTACCCAATAAAAAAAAAGAATCAAAACCACAACACAGTTAAAAGCACAGGCCTACAAATGACTGGGCAGGTAAAGATAATGGAATGGGCAAATGTTTTTCTTTAAACTTGGTCAAACCTAAAGAACTTTGACTACTTATAGTATGAAACAGAGGGAGTACTAAAAAGGAATTATGATTATTTTTACATCCTATATGCGTAATTAACCTTCTTTGCTATTTCTAGTCCCTACATGAATTACATATACACTATGCTGTCCAAAGAAATAACACTATTCGTTCTTCCAACATGATATGTGCTAGGGGTAGAGATTCAAACTCATAAGCATGCAAGCATATAAATACTAGTTCCTCACAGATGCCAATAATTCTAAAATTGCACAGGAACCCTGTTCTTCCAACATCGCGGAAAAAAAAAAACTACTGAATTGCACATATACTGTAGTACACAAAGCACGGCCACTAGCCTCCCAAACCTCCAAGATGGCAAAGATCACAGAAACGATCCCAGGTGTTGAGTTGCAATAAGTGATACGGATGTACGATGCATGAATCACACATCAATCGCACAGAACCAAGGAACAGGACGAGCGAGCAAATGGCCGAACAAGAAGTGGGCGCGGAGGGGGGAGGCGGGGGGAGGGGTGGTTTTGCTTCTCACCTTGGGAGCGGGGAAGGAGACGGAGGAGCTGCGGCCTCGGGCGGAGAGGGGCAGGGAGGAGGTGGCGATGGGGACGGACACCATCGAGAGGGTCGCCATTTCTGCGCTCCCGACGAGGGACGGAGGTGCGTGCGCTTCTCTCCCGGAGCTCTCGGCGCTGTCTCGGATAGAACCCAACGGGTAGGAAGCCGATAAGGTAGCCGCACCTGTAGGCTACCACTGTATCGGCGGCCTCTTGGGTTGGGCCTTGCAGGGTACGGCCCAAACAGGTCAAGTCGCCAGTATAGTGTACTCATTCTGTTAAAAAAAAAAAGAAATAGGGCTAATTTTGTATGGGAACTATCATAAAGCAGCTCTCTCTTTTCTTATCTCTCCTCTCTTTCTACTCTCTCTCTCTCCACCTTTTAGCATTAAATTAGCCCATAGATCCAAACATGCTACCCTAGTCTAATTTTTAGCTTACCAATTCATGACTAAACATTAGCTCTCAAAATTAGCACTGGACTAATCTTCCAAACAGGGCCCTAGATAAGTTAGTACTAGGCTGTGTTCTTTCCCCACTTTTTCCAACACATCTCCCTTGTGTTCTGCATGCACGCTTTTCAAACGGTTAAACGGTGTGTTTTTTTAAAAGATTTCTACACAAAAGTTGCTTTTAAAAAATCATTTTTCAAAAAAAATAATAAATACTTAATTAATCATAAGAAAATGCTTCGCTCCGTTTTACGTGCGTGGGAGGTGAGTTCCTCCCGAACACAGTCTTAAGTTATGTTCCTGACATTTTTTTTAAGATGGAGGGAGTAAACATGGAAGAAAAAATTCTCCTCTCTCTAGAAAAAAAGAAGAATATGTTGTAGCCTTTAGGATCAGCTATGCTGCATAAGCTTCCTCTGAATATAAATTTCTGGAGTTTTTGTGGGAAGATAAAGAACTGCATAAGCTTCCCCTGAATATAAATTTCTGGAGTTTTTGTGGGAGGATAAAGAACCGCATAAGCTTCCTCTGAATATAAATTTCTGGAGTTTTTGTGGGAAGATAAATAATTTCAGCACGTTTATAATCCTAGATGTAACAGTTTAGGTACTACTAAATGTAAGTTTAATTCGTATTGCATTTTGTATTAGGATAATCTGTGGGGAACATTCTGAATATCATCTTGCAGAAATGTCTCAAGTGAAAATAAAATAAATGGAGATAATAGGACAATTGGTGGCAAATAACACATCATTTCAACACGACGGACAAGGTTGCTCATCCAATTGGGAGCAGTAAGATTTACTGTAAAACCACAACCACCAGATACTTCCACCGCATAGTTAATTTGGGACGTGGGGATTTAAGAACATTGGGGCAACAGATGCAACAGCTTAGCGTCGTCTATTATTGAGGAAAACATTCATCATGTTACTACTACATCTCTACAGCTAAATTGAATAGGTATACAATATCAACAAAGAAAGGGAAAAAAAAACTAATACACTTCTGGAGTGCTCTACTAATACACTGTTTAGATGCTTTTTAGTGGCATCATTCGTATATTCTCTTCCTTTTCAGAATCGTTGGGGCAACAGCAACAGTTCCAATGAGGAATAGAATTACTAGTGTTTTTGAGTCATACAGTTCCCTAACTGATCTTAGATCGCCTAGTGCCCTACCAGCCTGCAAGACAGCAGTAAGAATGATGATGAGTAGATAAAATGGTATAGATTTATCACTGGAAACAGATAATACAATCAGATCAACCACCAAACCCATCCACAACTAAGTAAATCCTGAAGTCAACGGAGAAGACGTGCAAAGTGCAAAGACAGTTCATGAAACATAATACACCGTCATCTCCTGTTGTAGTGTTGTGCCCGAAAACTTGGCAAAAGAGCAATGCTATAGTATTAAGATAATAAATCATGATACTTGAATCAGTGCTTAAGCACTAGCCCATCTTTAATGCGAATTCTTAACATACAACATGGATTCTAGTTGAGATTTTTGCCTTGCTCTAAAGTATAGGCAAAGCTGAGTCAAACAATAAGATCATTAAACCTATTATTGAGAAGGCAATACGATCATTAAATTTACTATTAAGAAGGTATTTACCTTTACAGTGATATAAGATGCTGGGATGAGACCAATTAGTGTTGCAGCAAAGAAAATGTGGAAAGGTATGTCAACAATAGGTGACGCCATGTTTATGAATGTGTTGGGTAAAGTTGGTGTAATTCTAAGAAAAAGCATGTAATTCAATAGCTTTTCTTTCCTTTTGGCAATCTGCATAGAAACAAAAGCATCTGTTATATGAAATGAAGAAAATATGTGAAATTAGCATTTGCACAAAGAATCTCAAGAAAAAGGAAGTCAGTGAACAAACATGAGGTCACATTATTAAAAGCAGAAGATTACCTCTGACTGGAAATACCTCAGTTTTTCAGGCCACAACCAGCTAATCAATGGCCTCCCAATCAACTTGGAGACAAAGTAGCAAGACGAAGCACCTGCTGTTGCAGTGAATACGACCAAAATGCCACCTTTAACCACCCCAAAAAGAGCTCCAGCAAGTAAAGACATGAATATTGTTCCAGGGATCATAAATGTTTGCATAAAGATGTATATTGAGCAATATCCCAGTATGAAATTAGCCTGATAATCTCTTGCATACACCGCGAGATTGTCTCTGCAAGTTTCAGGGATAAGTGTCAGTGGTGAAGACTTCGTCATTCTGATGTCTTTCACTTGCTAATTTGCTATCATACTCTGATCGTTTTACTAGTAAATAAATAGACATGCCCATCCCTATGAATATGAAGATGGATAATTTCCTTGTTATTCCATGATAAAATTCCAGCAGAAGATCAGTCGTAGAAACTTGAACATGTATTTCCTACAGTCTATATTCAGAATGAAACAAGACAAATATTTCTGCCAACACTGACTTATACCAATAACGCATAGATGTTCTTGTAACGAAAAGGCATGATATATAACCAGAACTTTCTGTAGAAGAATATTATAAGTGACCGACAGGTATAACTAAATGTACATCAAAATAAGTGATGAATTAGTATTTCAGCTTCTCATTCATCTCATCACATGATAAAGTGAACTGAAAGGAAACATGAGCAACCAGGCAGAAAATCTAAAATGTAAGTCAAAAACAAATACAAACATCACATGCAAGTCAGTGCAGTATAGAGTGCAATATAGAGGTTACACGTTATGTTAGTCAGAGTTTTACTGCATACAGTTCTGCTTACAGTTCTGATTAGGCCATGGATAAAATTTACAATTGAACTAACAAACAATGAGAAATGTATCCATGGACGACCTGCAGAGTAACTTTACTCATATTAGACGCATAAGAATATTGTACCCGACCAAATGTTGCAAGTATATTGATATTTTGCACATTGAATACTGCATGATCCTAAAAGAAATTATTGTCCACAACAAGGGACTTAGTCAAAATCTCACAGCCGAACTCCTAACCCTGCTAATCTCCAGCAATTATTTGAGTTGAAGGGTTAGTCCCATTTTTCTGACAATTTAAGATCAACTATTTGACTTGAAGGGTTGGATCGTTTTTCTGACAATGTAAGATCAACCATAAAACCCAGTTTATCATTTCCCAAGTTCCCATCAAACAAGTAGCCACTTGCTGTTCGTATCCAAATTATCTAATTCTTGCACAAATTAAAACAGTTTCAGATTCTTTACATTCAAACATGTTCAATCTCGTGTCACCAATAAATTCTTGCAATCAAATCCGAAACTCAAACCACGCCCAAAATCTGCACCCCCGAAACAGTTGATGGTTGGACGGACGATCCAAACTGCTTTTCTCACACGAGAATGACTGCGATCCAGGTCGATCTAGTGGGAGAAAGCGGGGGGGGGGGGGGGGGGGGGGGGGAGCTTACTTGAGGAGGCGGACGTCGGCGAGGCTGCGGGGGAGGCGGAGGATCTGTTCGAACTCGCGGCGGGGCGCGGCGCGGAAGACGCAGAAGATCCCGACAAGGAAGAGCGCCAGCACGGAGGCGGCCGCGGCCGCCTCGGTCCGCGTCAGCGAGGGGCGCGCCCCCGCGGCCTCTGGCTTGCCCCTCTTGGCGGCCGGCGAGTCGTCGTCGCCGGAGCCGGAGCCGGCGCCAGCGGCCTCGATGTCGCGGCGCGGGAACGGCATGCCTGCGGCGCAAGGGGCTTGGGCGAGACGCGGGAGGGCGCACGTGGGCTAAGAGGCATGTCTCGGGGGCAGCTTCATTCATGCCTTCATCGGGCGCGGCGAGGTGGAAGCCGCGTCGCGTATATTTCTCGTTCGTTTTCTTTGTGTTTTTCTTTGTCCTGTTTGATCCGCAGTTTTACTTGGTGGGATACTGGGATATTTCGTTGTTACCCTCTCCGTCCATGCAAGTTAAGATATATTTCATATTAGAGTTTTTCCAAATAAGTTGTTCCTATTTATATTTTTTATGTATTTAAGACTTTAATAAAGAGATAAATTAAATGCTTGATGAGAACCCAATGAGTCATCTAAATATTTATTGATTGCATGCTTGCATTCACTATTTGATTTTGTAACATTGAAGATGATTTAATTTCTTTTTGGTCTTGGTGACAAAAAAATAATATGTGTAACTTTTATGGATGAAGGGAGTAAAAAGGGTTAATTTGATCCGTGCCATTATAGATGTGGTTATTAAGAGAAATACCATTACAACTCGTTTATTCGTAGTTATGTTACTCAAATTTTATAAAATTAGATCCATGCCATTGCCGTTAAGTTTTCCATCTTCTTCTCTATCTGCACGTGGGACCCACCTGTCAGATTCATCTTCTTCCTTCCATCCTCCGTCTTTTTCCTTCCCTTGACGGAGGTATTTGTGGTTGCGGTTGTGCCTCACGTCGCGCATCGACATGTGCTCGCGAAGGGACTACGGGAGGTGAGGACGACCTGAACCTCCTTGTCAGGGTTATGAATACCACATACCCAATAGTAATCAAATAAGTTCGGCGGGGCCCACCATATACCAAGTTTTATACAGAATAATATCTCGTATATAGAAGGAGCTCCGGATAAGGAAGGACAAGCAGAGTTCTATATGGAATTATAATGACTACTCGGATTGTATCCATATTGGTCACACTAGTTCTACTTGGACAAGGGGACATTTATGGATATAAATACAAAACCCCTTAAGGGGAGAGAAGACACAACGAGGCAGATGAACACACAAGCTGGAACAAACCAATACACCGCCAAACATCGACATCAGAGATAAGCCTAGATAGACCCAATCCGGTGCCTTTGGAGGCCGACAAGAGAGATCTAGCGCCATCTTTGATCTCGATGAGTTCGTACTCGAGGAGGAAAACTACCCTGTTGTTGACTACGTGTTAGTTATTTATGCCGCTAAGTCGACGACAGCTAGATAGGATATCTTAAATATTGTACTTGTGTGATCTAGATGAATAAGAGCAACACCGGCTTCGACCAATAGGAGTAGGGGTGTTACCTTCTTGTGAAGGGGCCCGAACCTATATAAAAATCCTTGTCTCTATCTTTTTTATCTCAATCTCGCATATACCCTAGTACTGATGATCCCCGTATCATGCAAATATCCTAGTCGTGACCTCAAACGTCGACAGTGGCACGCTAGATAGGGGAATTTTGGTGCTTCAAGGTTTCGACGAGATGGGGTTTTCAATAGCAAACTACTCGACGACTTCGGTTGTGGGGTGATACGACCTGAACGATGTGCGTTCTCCGGCGGATCGGGACCCTCGTCATCTCAAGCTTCGTCAAGTTATCGTCGCCGAGGATTTTGCGACGAGGGATACTTCAACGACTTTAGCCCTAGGAGATTTGACCTGACCAGATTATGTGCCCCGACGAGATTGGAACCATCAACATCAACAATTTGACCTATAGAGATCATCCAAGCCTCAAGATACACGGCACACCAAAAAGATATCAAATAACATGATGTTGAACAAGTACGCAACAAGATAATTGGTAGATTGGTTTTTTAAATTAACCTACTAATTTTGTAAATACATCCTGCATGTATGTACAAAGGTACACAATATTCTATATACAATTTACTGTACCTATTCTTCAGATCAACAAGATATCGTCATATCCATGATTTATTATGTTTTTCTAGAGCATGTTTTCTATACAATATCTATTGTGCGAGTGTTTCCGGTGTTAGGCTGACTACGGTTTAATACTGGGGGCTCGTTGTATTTTCTTCTGTATAAATCATGCTTGTTTACGGTTTACATAGTACCTGATGAGGACACAACTAGTTTGGATATAACCATGACTACCTTATGTATTAATCAACCAAAGGCAGCGGCGGAGCCAGCGTGGGGGCGAGCGGGGGGGGGGGGGGGGGGGCTCGAGCCCCCGCTACCCAGCTGGACTCCATGGAAATTTGAGGGAGGAGAGGGGAAAAAAGAGGGAGAGGAAGAAGAAAATGGGGGGGAGAGAGGGGGCTGGAGGAGGAAGAAGAAGGCTGAGCCCCCCTTTCCTCCAAACCTAGCTCCGCCACTGACCAAAAGTGCATATGTTCTACATTAGATTTACTTGTTACATATTTGAACAAACGTTGCTACATAATGAGTTTTGTGTGTTTTCGTTTGCAGAGGTACTTGCTTGGACGAAGGAAAAGAGGTCGAGCATAACAAATGCATGGAATATCAAAGAAGTTGATTGGAGACCAAACCAAGACCTTCTCCAAGTCGACTTCGAGTGCAATTCGGAGCCCAGGACCAGTTTGTACTAAAACGGGCGCCCAGGTTGTATACGTGCTCAGATTGGGGCGTTCTTTATATGGATGGAAAGCTAAGAAGATAACATTTCCAATGGTTTTGTTTCCACGTCCAAATTCTTTCCGAGTCAACGGGAATCGACCGAACAAGTTGACGTCCAGAATCTGTACTGGTGCTGGGTCACCGTATTTGGACCTTTGGGCCATGTATCATGTTGGAACCCAATAGGGTTGCGTAAAGGGTTGGTTGCACGTCCCTAAACTCTATATATCAGTAGCCGCCATCACCTTTAGGGTTTGGGTTTTGCTTAGATTATTCTATCGAGAACAGTTTCGCCGCTAGATCGGTTTGTAAGACCCCAACTTGTGAGCTTAATCATTCATCTGCAATTTTGGTTGTATTCTATCTTATTCTTGTTTGTGTTCTTCGATTGGCAAACAGGGATTAGCCTTCTCGGCGAGGTCATCCGCGTTTCGACACGGGTAATAACCAGAGGAGATGTGGTGCTGCGATTGCGGGGCTCAAGAGCGTGTTCGTTCAAGAAGCCGGATCGATTTTTTTCGCGACTCCGCCCAAATTGTTGTTTATCAGAACCTTTCGGAAGATCGGAAACCCTAGTGCACATCAGTACCTAATATTTAATCTGAATCTGCTCGTTATATCCTGATAATATTAGAAAGTTTATGCAGTTTTTTGAGTACATATTCGATATTCTCTGCTATATATTTCGTCTTCTAGAAAATATTTTTCTAGAACAATTGAGCACTCGAGTAGGTTGTGATTGAGTACACCCATTATCGAGAACGTTCTCGACATATGCTAAGTTGTCAAATCAAACCTACCAACGAAGACCGACGACCTATCTCATGTATAGTGCCGGATACGGTTGGACTATTTGGGAATAGGTTGTTAACGGATAATTCCTCGCAAATGTTGTCGGCTTGATCACCCGGCATGATTGCGGACAGACATCCGGATATGCTACAAGTTGGGTATGTGAGTCATGCTGGCCACATGAGATACACATGCAATAACCAACTGTAGCACCCCTTCAGGTGATCGAGTGATGCCTACTCCTGGTTGTCAACCAGATGGCCGTAGCAATCTCTCGACACCTAACACGACAACCGACGCGGTCGTGATAACGACAACCGAGACCGACAGGATCACAGTAGTCACTTGGACGACAATGTCCAGGATTGACGAGATCAGGGCGACGACGGACGAGGTTAACGACATCACGACAACACCCGGCGATGACGGAACTCGAGATCCCCAGACTTCCAGAGGGCCCAAGGACGAGGCCGTAGGTCCAGGAGCCAAACCCCTGGCTACGATAATCCCTTATCGACATGTAGATTTACGCATTCATATAAAACTATTGTCCAGGCTCGATGTCTTTTTAAAATATAAAATAACAAATTTTGAACCAGAAAAATGTCCTGATGATTTGTTTATTTTTTTTATTTTTATATCAAATTTTTATGTCAAAACTACAGTAACAACCTATATATTTTTGCAGTAACATGACGTGTTACTACACTTTTACAATAATGTTACTACTGGAACATAATAACAGATTATAAGTTTCACAGCAATATAAGTGATTTGTTCTCACAAAGTTTGAATAGATATATAAAAAACTGAAACATAAACTCTAAACACAAGATGTCATAAGGTGAATTGGTTAATAGAGCATTTTTTTTTGAACCATGAGGTCATGAGTTCAAGTCTTGGTTTTGTCACTTTAATTTTTAAATTTCTCTCCAAGGTGAGATGAAAAAAATCAGAGGGAGAGAGGGGGGTCGGGGAGAGAAAGATCAGAGGGAGAGAGATCGAGAAAAGTTGGAGAGAGAGGGAGAGGGCGCCGTGAGAGAGAGAGAGGGCATCGGGCAAGAAAAATCATAGGGTGGGCACCGAGAGAGAGATCGAGAAAAAAAATCAGAGGGAGAGGGGGCGCGAGGAGGAGAGAGAGGGGGTCGGGGAGAGAAAGATCAGGGGGAGAGAGATCGAGAAAAGTTGGAGAGAGAGGGAGAGGGCGCCGTGAGAGAGAGAGGGCATCGGGCAAGAAAAATCATAGGGTGGGCACCGAGAGAGAGATCGAGAAAAAAAATCAGAGGGAGAGGGGGCGCGAGGAGGAGAGGAAGAGAGGGCGTCGAGAGAAAAAAAATCAGAGGAAGGATGGAGGGGCGGGATGAGAGAGGGAGGAGAGGGGGAGGGGGCGCGAGATGAGATCAGGGAGGAGGGGGGAGCGCGGGGTAGGGTGGGCTGGGCTGGGTTGAGAGTTGGGAGGGGGTGTAGAATAGTTATACTAAGGGGGAGGTTTAGAATAGAGCTCTAAGGATACACAAAACCCCTAAGGGTTTGGAACGTGACACATAACATAACCTAGGTATTATGGTCATAAAGTTTCACAAAACCACGATTTTGATCATTTTGACTTTGATCTACTACACTTTTGAGTTCTACAATCACTCATAAAATTTATAATTTTGTATCCACCATACAAATGCCACATCCATGTAAATAAAGCAATTTAAAATTTTGATACAGGAGCACATCAAATTGGTTAACAACATTGTTATGTGAAATTTTAGGACCATAATACCTAAGGTTATATGCCACGTACCAAAGTCTATGTGGTTTTGCGCAATTTGAATCATATTGTAACACCCTGAAAATTCGACCGACAAATCAAAACTCTAAAAATTCGGATTTTCAAAAACTTTTTAAAATAAATTGCATCATGCCGATTTTGTTCGCCCGTTCCATTGAATTTCGATTCGGAGTTTGGAAATTTCGAATAAAGAACAATATTAATCTATTTGCATCAATATTATCGCGGACATATTTATATCAATTAAATTTAAATGCGATGGAATAGAATTAACACTAATTAAAAGAAAATTCAAATTAGATAAATAAAAATGTGAACGATATTAATCTAGGGTGAATTCATTAGTTGGGATAACGCAAATATTGGGTAAAATTCATATATGCAAATATTAGGAATTATAAAATCAAATTTATATAAAAAAAATATAATAATAAAAATAAAAATAAATAAAAATAAATAAAATAAAAATTAAAAAGGAAAATTTGAAAACGGCACTGTTCATTGCCCGCAGGTGTTCGACGGGGTCCCCTAGCCCTAACCGCGCCGCGCCACCGCTGCCACGCCGCCGCCTCGCGCCCCGCGCGCCGCGCGCCGCTCTGCCTCCCCTCGCACGCCGCCGTCCCGTCGCCGTCGTGTCGCCGCGCAGCCGTCCCGTCGCCGTCGCGTCGCCGTCCCGCGCCTCGCGCCCCAAGCCGCCGCGCGCCGTCGCCATCACCGCCTCGCGCCGCTCGCCCGCCGCGCCGCCGTCCCGTCGCCGCTCGGCCATCGCCCTCGCGCCTCGCGCCCAGCACCCCGCCGCGCCGCTCGCCCACCGCGCCGCCGTCCCGTCGCCGCTCGGCCGTCGCCCTCGCGCCTCGCGCCCCGCGCCATCGCCCGTCGCGTCGCCGCCCGTCCCGTCGCCGCGCGCGCGTCCCATCGCCGCCTCGGGCCCCACGCGCCCCGTCACCACCTGCCGCGCCGCTCGCCCGTCACATCGCCGCCTGCCGCGCCGCGCGCCGCCCGTCGCCATCGCCATGGCCGCCGCCCTCTCTCCCTCTTCTTCCCCTCCCTCCCCTATAAATCCCCTCTGCCCTCTCCATTCTCCCACCCCATCTCCCTCCTTCTCCCCTCTTCCCTCCCCACCGAGCCATCGCCGCTGTGAGCCGCCGTGCCGCCGCCCTTATGCCGCTGCGCCGCCGCTGTGAGCCGCCACGCCGCCGCCCTTGGTGCCGCCGCACCGCGCTGCCCTTGCGCCGCCGTCGCCGTCGTCGTCGCCGCTGCCGCCGTCGTCGCCACGCCGCCGCCGGTGAGCCGCCCTCCTTTCCCATCGCGTCCGCCGCCGCCGCCGCTCGGGTGAGGGAGAGAGAGAGCCGAGAGGGAGAGAGGGAGAGGAAAAGAGAGAGTCGGCCGAGAGAGAGAGAGAGAAAAAGAAAGAAAGAGAGAGGAAAAGAGAGAAAAAGAAAGAAAGAGAGAGGAAAAGAGAGAAAAAGAAAAAAAGAGGGAAAAAGAAAAGAGAGGAAAGAGAGAAAAGAGAGAAAAGAAGAAGAGAGAAAAGAGAGAGAAAAAGGGGGAAATAAATAAAAAGAAAAAAAATATAATAAATATAATATAATAATAATAAATAAATAAATAAATATAAATGATAATAATAGTATAAATAGAGGGAAATTAGGAAAGTTTAGAAGATTTAAAAATTAGAATTTAAATTATAGATTAATTTCTCGTCGTAGGATTGCAAAAATTTAATATAAATTATGGATTATTCTTGGTAATCACTATAAGTAATCAATTTGTGGTAGTAATTTAAATGTAATCAACAACTAATAAACGAAATCCTATAGATTATTAAAGATTACTTTGGATAATCTCTATAAGTAATCGATTCACGGTAGAAGTTCGGATTTAATCACTAGTAATTTTAGACGTATAGAATACTTAATCGGTTAGTCATAGACTAAATTAAATCGTATAATATCTCTAAGATTTTGTCCGATATTTAGCTCGTGGTAGAAATTTCTAACCTATTACATGGATATAATACTCGGGAATATTAAATTAAAAACTTAAGACAACAAAATAATTATACTCATAAATAATTTACACCGAAAATGGGTTTGCCGTAGTTCGCGGATAGTAAAGTTAATGTAAAGGAATCGACTTTCGCACTCGACTTTCATTTGGATTTACTTGGATTTTTATTTGAATTCTAACCGAATTCAAATCCATTTTCGCACGTAACTATAGAGCCTGAGGAAGCTGCTGATCCAAGCGAAGGTCAAGACCCGCAAGACTTTGAGCAAGGCAAGTCATCACTATTCCTTGAACATGTTGATCCCAATTGCGAAATTATTTTGTTTACAAATAAAATTGCATACAATGATAAACATCCTACTTGTGATTATGCCATGCCTTGATTATTGTTAACCCCATATTCCTTCGTAACCATATTTACGTATGAGTCCCTAGTCAACTATGACAATTGCTTAGCAACGCTATTCTAGAATCATGCATACTCATATTTATCAAAATGCTCTATGCTTGGGCAATTGCCTTTGGGAAGGTAATTGAGATGCGGTATGTGGAGACATGAGCGCCACATTGCCATGATGTTGATGACATGATTTGCGAAAAGAGAAATGAAATTAAACAACTGTTTTCGACTGGGGCGGACGGAGGATTTGGGTGGTATCCGGGAAAAGGCAAGTACCGTCCCCGGTCAATCAAGGACCGAGCCATGAAGTTAAGCATGAAACGACCCTCGTACAACCGCACTTCTCGTATGGGTATAGACCTAGCGGAATAGATAGCTGAGCGGAGGCAGTATCCATGCATAGTGGTTTCTTGATGTGTGAGGCAGGGGCTCTACGGTGGGGCAGCCATTGGTAGAACCGCGAGGCGGGTGTCTACAGTGGTGTCGCCATCGGTAGGACTGCCATGTGAGAATTTAAACATAATGATAACTTAATGCCTGTGTGAGTCTTTCCTTCCCGGGTGCGCCAGAACTCCTCTCACTGCTAGAAACCGTGTACGCCTAGAGTGCATGAGGATGTAAAGTTCATGGAGCGGGTACTGCCAATGCGAGGTTATCGAAAAGCTTTGCCGTGACATGTCTCATGTGTTGGGACGAGGCTCATGTGTTGGGCAGTCGCGGAGTGCGGGTAAAGTGTACATCCACTGCAGTGTGAGTAAACCCAATCTATTCGAATAGCCGTGCTCGCGTTATTGAGCATCGGGATGTGTATTACACTTGGCTAGACTCTAAATTCTTAACTTGTGTGGGATGGGATGTGCATGATGATTTCTATGCTGATGGAGCCACTTCCTGAGAGGAGGGAAGGTGGACGTCCTCAGAAAACCATGACGACTCGATGGCAGGAAGCTATCCTTGGGATCACAATGGATGGTGGACAGAACCGTCATTGTTTAATATGAACACTGGTACTAAAATTTGATCAGTCTATGCTAGGTCTTAGGCCTGTGAAAAGAATTATAAAACTTGCTTTGTGCAAAAGAACCATAGCCATTCCTTGAATACCCCTTTTATCATGTGCATTGTTGCTGTGGTGACTTGTTGAGTACGGTTGGTACTCACCCTTGCAAATATAAACTTAATCAGAGGCCGGAGATGAAACTTCGGAGGATCCCTATGCCTATTACCAGGAGGGTGATGAAGACGAAGGCGCTCAATAGGTCTTAGTTACGGTCGTTGCCTGTGGCAATGGCGTGCCGCTGCCTTAACTCCGCTGCCTTACTTATTTCTGTTTTTGGAATGTATTCCGGACCGCTCGGTCCGATGATTTAAGACTATGCCTGCGGGCTATTGATGTAATAGTTCGTACTAGACATTCGTGTATGTGCACTGGTTACTTCAGCTATGAATTCGTGTGTACCAGACTACTTGATCCAGGGAAATGGTACTGTTTACATGATTGATTCCTGTTATAAAAACGGGGTCTACACATATTAGATGAGGTTTTATGAAATTTAATTAATAAAATATATTATAATAGAAAAACTAGGAGACGGGATTCTATTGCCACGGGATAAATTAAATGCTAACCGTTACTCTCAGATCTCCTTTTCTTTAGATCTGTTTCTCCTTTCCCACCGGTTCCTTTCGTTCTCATGTTGCTTCGTCCTCCTCTCTCCGTCAACTACTCCGTCCACTTGCCTGAGGACCAACCATCATCCTCCTCCCTCAACCTCTCAAATATTCTCCCCAAAACATTTGCCATTCCTTATACTCTTTCTCCTTTCCTAAACCAGATCCCGGAGCAATAGAGAGAGTGAAGGCTGGCGAGGGCATCGGAGATCATCGGAATCAGCAAGGAGGGAGCCAACTATGACGGTGAGGTCGGTGTTGTAGTGTGAGGAAAGGCAGACGCCAAGGGCAAGGGTGTGAGGTCCAGGGCATTGGCAAGAAGGTAGAGGTGGTTGGTCTCGGTGTAGAGAGACAATTAATAAAGTCGACGAGGGTCATTGGGGTTCTTAGGCGACGCTCAAAGCTATCGTGCTCCTTGCCATCCATCACTTCTGCTCGCCACTATTATGTCAGGACTGATACCTAGGTATCACGCTTGGTACCAAGTACCAGGGGTCTGATATCTTGAGTGTATCATGCTTGGTATCTAGGTATCATCCGGTATTCATGTGTACCATGTGCATGGTATCAGGTATTAGGTATCATAGGTATCAGATATCATGTGGTATCTGAGGATATCATGTCTAGTACCTGGTACAACATAGGTGTGGGAAAGGGGAGCACGTCATTGTCGGCTGATTGATCGGCGGCTACACATCGTTGCCTCCTCTTATTTTCTTCTGTTCTCCCGGATATGTAGGTTTCCGTAGCACTTATGGCTAATCATGAACTAATTAGGCTTAAAAGATTCATCTCGCGATTTCTATGCAAACTGTACAATTAGTTTTTTATTTTATCTATATTTAATGTTTTATGCATGTACCTAAATTTTTGATGTGATGTTTTAGCGAAACAAATTTGGGAACTAAACGAGGCCTCAATGGATCCTATTGAGAAAAAAAAAATAGTGGGCCCACATGTCAATCAGCCCTCTTTCACCCTTTACCCTCGAGGGGAGGACACCGTCACACCGAGCTCGGAGCCTCGGAAGCGACGCAGCCTCCAAATCCACGGCCAAGCTCCACAACCTCATCCCACGATGAGTCCCACGAGTCTTAGCGCGGACCCGGTCGCGGTGCATCCCGTCGAGCACACCGCCGCCCAGAGGTCGTCGGTGAGCTCGACGGTGCCATCCCCGGGTCGACGCCGGTGAGGCGGCACATGACGACCTCCGCGACGGGGGGGGAGCATTTCGTCGAGCATGGGGCGGGCATGGGTGGGGAAGGCGGGGGCGAGGATCGGGCGGAGCGCGCG
Organism: Oryza meridionalis; assembly: GCA_000338895.3. Taxonomy (NCBI): domain Eukaryota; kingdom Viridiplantae; phylum Streptophyta; class Magnoliopsida; order Poales; family Poaceae; genus Oryza; species Oryza meridionalis. The sequence goes on along the minus strand of CM002526.2, from coordinate 32,356,260 downwards.
AGGAACTCGTGGAGCTCCGGGTTGGAGGCCGGATGCTCCAGCTCCTGCTCCGCGTCCGCGCGGGCTCAGCTTGGACGGGAGGGGAGGAATTGGGGGTTTGGCTTGGAGGTGGCAACGCGCAGCACGGGCGGCGGCCGCGCCGGGGCCGGGGGCAGGATCAGCTCCGGAAAGTAATCGTAGTCCGGCGAAGCGTGCATCCTGAGCGAGCGGGGCGGGGCCTCGACCTCCCCAGAGAGCAAGGTCAAGGCCTACCCGTGGCCCGGTGGGGAGGCAGCGGCGCCGCCTCCAGGCAATGGCGGCGGCCATAGGTGCGCCGCGGAGGTGGCCGGCCGACGATGATCGTCGACCCAGTCTGGCGTCTGCGCCTCTGCGGCGGGCGGCGGCGAGCAATGCATGGTCCGGGACTCCGGGAATCCGGGGTGAGCTTGATATATGATGCAACGTGTCCGTATAATCTCGTCGTCTTTAGTTGTTGAGTTGTTAATTTCAGTCTCGCTTGTAGCTCGGGCTGAATGCTTGTGCAGTGCAGGGACGGCGACATGGGGCCGGCGCCTCCTTCCGCGTCGCCGCCGTGCCGCCGCAGGCCTCCTTCGGTATGCCGCTTCTGGGGGATGGGAGATGGGAGAAGACAGGGCTGACTAACATGTGGGCCAATTATTGTTTTTGTTTTATTATTATTTGTCTGACTGACATGGGACTCCGGTTTTTGCGGTTGAGGGACGCCAAGTGGACTTCCCCCTCCTTACCGCCTTCGAAATGGGCTAGGCCTCTAGGTGGTCATCTAGTTACATTGGGCATCTGCCCATCTGCGCACAGCGTACCGCTTCAGTCTTTCTCTACTGTTCGTCTTCTTCCCCAGCCAGCGCTCCAGCTCCTCCATGGCCGATGCTCTGCAGTCTCTCTGTGCTTTCTACTTGAATTTTTTTTTTGGAAAAAATGGGGCGTAGGCTAGTGCCTAATGAAGAATACCTGCTGCCCAGTAGCGGAGCTTCATCAAAGTACTGAGGGGGCCAAATGCCTAAACATTAGCAACTCTGTATTGGTCAAGTATAAGACTCAAAATTTGTTCATCTTATGCACTTGACAAATTAAAGGCATGTACTCCTAGTTGATTGAGAAAAAAAAAACTGATACAACTGCATTATACTGTGCGATTAGGAGCCTGTGAGAGAAGCCATGACCCCTTCTATCCACAATAAATCTCCGCCCCTGCCGCTGTCAACTGATCTGCACATCCGGTGTGTTCCTAGAAAAAAGAAAACGTTTCTAGCATCGGGCAGCGCACGTTACCAAAATTAGAAAGGCGGCGCTGCTGCAATGATGTTTCTCACTTAGAGAATATCGCTCAGTTACGGGGTCGTCAAGAACCGATTTAATCTCGCCTTCTCGCCAATATCCCGCCTCTCCCACGGCTCCAACTTACTGCTTCTTACTGGAAGACGAGGGCAAGGCTCTCCCACGGCTCCAACTTATCGCTTCTTGCTGGAAAACGAGGGCATTTACCGTAGAGGTCTGGTATCAAGAAGAAGGATTACAACTCCGTTTCCAGCCACCACCATGAAGGTAAGCTAGTAGCTTTGCAGTAAATCTTCCTTTGATTGGTTCTGTTCTTGAGGAGTTGCTGCTTTTCTTGGGACGTTTGCTTCTATGAGATTGGGTTCTCGTTTGCTTCTGTGAGATTGGGTTCTCGAACGCGTGATGCGGTCAAATCGTCCTGTTTTCATAATTTTAATCCGTTGGAAAAGATTGTACGGTGCATTTCTTGCTTTCTTTGGGGACTTTTGGGATAGTTTGTGTGATTGTGTCTCCTGCAACATTACCGTTTCTTGCATGCGTGATATGGGGTCAAGTCGTCTATGCTTGGTTCTGATTATTTTGATTTCCGGGAAAAGATTCTTGTTGGTTCTTGGTTCTTAAGAGCAGTTCTTGGCTTCTTGCTTTTGTTTGGGGAGGGGTAATTCTTTCTGGAAGATTATGTGTTCTTGAATGCGTGATGGGTCAAATTGTCCATGTCGGTTTGGAAGAGTTTCCTGTTGCTGTTATGAGAAATTCTTGGTTTTCTTAGCGATTTTGTTCGGACAATTGTTCTGCATGATGCGCTCAAATAGTCTCCATTTTTTCTTTCATCCGTGTGAAGCAATTGTTGTTTCTTTAAAGGCTTTTGCTTTTCTTGGGGGATGATTGTGTATGGGTTCTGTTTTTTTTTTTTTTTTGGCTGTCAAACCCATTCTTGAACTGGTTCTTTGGATTTTTGGGAACTGATTCTTTTTTTGTGGAACTGGTTCTTGGGTTTTGGAACGAGTTCTTAAAGGTGATTGCGTGATAAGGTTTTCTTTTCGTTGTGTTCGTGCACTGCTCCAATTTTCTGGGACTTGGAGGATAGTCGGCGGTAGAAATTACTATTGCAGAGTATTAGGCTAGCTAGATCAGAGTATTTGCAGATTATCTCGCGGATTGAAGGCGGCGTGAAGCAAGGGTTGTCCGGCGAGGAGCGGTGCGCTGGTGTTATCGAAAGCACGTCCGCGCGGTACGAGCGGCGTGCGTCAAAGCAGCTCTGCGCGCGGGCGAGGGCGAGGCGGCGGCTCTGAGTTGCCGGTTGCGGATCCTGATTGCGTCCTTTGGAATGGCTGTGCATGCAGGGGATTATGTATCGCGTTGCGGTCTGCGGACCAAGGCAGAAACCAGCAACATCCATTGTTTGGACGAGTAGACTGAGAAAAAACCCAATCTCAACCATCCATCCTCAAATGAGTGGTTCAGAGTTTACTGTGCATTTAATAACCATTGTCGAGGATTCGAGCCAGCCACTATTTGTTGAGTTGATACGAACATAGGCCCCGTTTGAAAGATTAACTCAGGGCTAATTTTGAGAGCTAATGTTTAGTCATGAATTGGTAGGCTAAACATTAACCTAGGGCGGCATGTTTGGATCCATGGGCTAATTTAAGGCTAAAATGTGGAGAGAGAATAGAAAGAGAGGGGAGAGAGGGAGAGAGAGAGCTGCTTTTTAATGGTCCCCATAGAACACTTTGATTTTACACTTTAATTATTTTGTCTTTATTTTTTATTCATTTTTTATCTGAAATTGAGTATGTTTTCTTGTGCAGAAAAAAGGGAAGGGGATCAAATTTGCTTCTTTTGGTTATGTTTTGTGCATTTGCAACTGTTACTATATGAATTTGATTCATTTTTATCATAGAATTGAGTCTATGTTCTCTGTGCAGACAGCGAAAGATAAGGGCAAAGGGGTGGTGCAATACGACGAAGGTTCACTTGGTGAAGGGTCGGGTCTCTCCGCTGATGAAGGTTCACTTGGTGAAGGGTCGGGTGTCTCCGCTAACCATGTACGTGCTTTAGTTCATCTTTGTATTTTGGATGCTGAACTAAGCCTATATCTTTGTTGGGCTTTATTCCTCAGTCATGGCGTAATGCTAGGTAGAGCCCATTTTTGTCAACTTCAATAGTACCAACACAAATTTTTAGTTTGATGCCATTGTTTTCTTATGATAATATACCAACTCTTTACACCATCAACTTTGGTATGACACTATGGAAACATTGTTAGGGTAAAAATTGGATTCGATCCAAACTAACTTGTATCAAATTTGCTCCTAACGGCTCTTATGCTTTATGCGGTTGAAGATGTTAGCTCTTATGTTTTATATGCGTCTGCAAATGTTGGCTCTTACGTTTTGTGTTTGCAAATGTTGGAAAATATGGTACAGGAAGATACTCACGATATCTTCGAGCTAGATTTTACTGACATCATCAATTCCCTACAAAGCATTTGGAGTGGTGTGCGAGATGGAATCAAGAAAAGAAATGCACAACGACCTGACCTTGGTCTGGTCGACGGCAAAATGTTTCTCCCAGAAACTGAAGACACATTCCTTATCAAGATGATCCTGGATAAAGAGAATGATGCGGATTCTGTCTCAGCGCTCTTCAAGTACAAGGATCTATACCTAGATTCAATACACAGTGGTGGTGTTTGGTATAGATTCATTGATTCCTCAGCTGTTCTGCCAATACCATCTCCAAAACCAGAGTATAGGTTTAAATTTTCTGGATCATACGACGAACAAAATGGTGTTCCTGGCCTTGATTGCAATGTTGATTCTGAAGACGTCCGAATTGGGACTTCAGTCCAAGACCTTTGCAAGACTTATGACACCTTAAAGAACATGGACGAGAATCTATTGACAGAATACGGAATCAAATTAATAAAGGAGGGTTTATTGTTCCTGATAGCATTGGGGGCGGAGTCACTCCGATTTCCATTATTGGAACATTGGATACTGACCACCATGCGTGTCTCTGGACCAGAGGAAATGAAACAGATGCTGTCACTCATGAAGGGGAATGATTGGATACTAGAGAAACATCATACTTGGGAAAGACAATCCAGCACCAGATACATACATGGTATTCACAGATACTTCAGGTGCTGGGGTAAGATATCAGATCTTGTACATAAAGGGAGAGGCACTTCCACAGAGCAGGATAGGCTGCCGACCTTAACATACCAAGAGGCTCGGGACCTGTTGGGGGTTTTGAAAAGATTTAACACAGCTGCAGCCAAAAAGAAGGCAAACAGGCAAAAAAAGAGGCTTCAATGCAGAAGGAACAACATGAACAAGTGAGGGTGTTATGACTGCAGATTGGCCAGGGAGCCGACAATACAGTGAAATGTATATAAGTGAAACCAAAAGGAAGAAGGGAAGAGGAAAGTGATCCTTAGGACACGCCTTGTTAAGATCGGTGAAATCGACACACATCCTCTACTTCCCGTTGGCCTTGCGCACCATGACTGGATTTGCTAGCCACTCTGAATGGAGAACTTCTCGGATGAAACCAGCTTTGAGAAGCTTGTCGAGCTCTTCTCGTATAGCTTGTTTCCGATCGGGTGCGAATCTCCGCAGTTTTTGCTTTACTGGCTTTGCATCGGGTCGCACCATGAGTTTGTGCTCCATCACCTCCCTAGGGACCCCCGGCATGTCGAACGGCTGCCAAGCGAACACGTCTGCATTGTCGCGGAGGAAGGTGATGAGCGCGAGTTCCTATTTCTCATCTAGTGACGCCCCGATCTTGACAGTCTTGTCGGGGTTGGCACTGGAGAGCGGAACAATCTTGATTGTGCCGTCTGGCTTCGGCGTCTTGTTGGTTTTGCTCACTTTCTTGGGCGGCTCAGCTGTGGCGGGCGGGTTGGGAGTATGCTCGACCATGTCGAGGCTCCGCTTGTCGCACTGCACCGCCAGCTTCGCGTTTCCCTGAATAGTGATTGTTCCCTTCGACCCAAGCATCTTGAGCACTTGATACGCGTAGTGAGATGCGGCCATGAACTTCGCGAGTGCAGTCCTCCCGATGATGACATTATATGCTGTGTCAAACTCAGCGACATCAAAGGCGATCTGCTCTGTTCGGAAGTTGTTTGCTTGGCCGAAAGTCACGGGTAGCATAATCTTGCCCAATGGCTTGGATGATGACTAAGGAGTAATTCCATGGAAGGGTTGATCAGTAGGCATCAACTCACTTTGTGGGATCCCCATCGCGTCCAAGGTGCTGGCGAAGAGTAGGTTAATGGAGCTGCCGCCATCGATGAGAACCCGTGCGACCTTGATATTCCGAATAGTGCGCTCGACCACGATCAGATATCACCCTGGAGTGACAGCAGTCTTGGGGTGGTCTACCTCTGAGAATTCGATCTTCCACTCTGACTACTTCATCTTGGATGCAGCCCCCTGCCATGTCGAACAAACTTCGCGCTCCACTTTCTTGTACTCTCGCTTTGAGGAGTACATCGTGGAACGTCTGAAGATATGCGAAACATGGAGGTCAGAGTCTGGGTAGGCTGAATATGAGTCCTGAGTAGCCGCTTCAGCGGCCTTCTCGACTACACGTACTCGCTTGCCCTTCTCCAACGCCAGTTGCTTCGTGAGTGTCTTTTTGAAGATGAAACAAGTCTCCAGAGAGTGCTTGTCCCACTTGTGTATAGGGCACCATATTTTCTTCGTGTCGTCGCCTTGTGGGTCCGGGTGTTTGGGTGGGTCCGCATATTCTGCTGTGAGGACCTCTTTTTGAGCTTTCCTTTTCCCACTCCTGCGACTCTTCTTCTTGCTTGACTCAGGTGCATCTTTGGCTAGTTTCTTCTCTCCCCCTGTCTTCGGCTTGTCGTTCTTGCGTCTCAGGGCGTCGTCCACGTGAGCGCATCGATCGACAATCTTGAATAGCTTACGAGCAGTCATGATCCGTCTTGTCGCCAACTCCTGGGTAGTGTAGCGATCTCGGACACCAAACTTGAAAGCGCGGATCATGGAACCATCGGTGATCTCGGGGATCGTATTTCTGCACTCATTAAAGCGCCGAATATAGTCCCTCAATGATTCGCCCGGATTTTGTGTCAATGCGTGTAGGTCGTCCTCGATCGCGTGGCGCTTGTATGTTCCTTGGAAGTTGGCGACGAACTATTGCCACAGATCTGCCCATGAAGAGATCGAGTAGGGCGGGAGGTGAACCAGCCATGAACGTGCAGATCCCTTAAACGCCACCGGCAAATAATTTGCCAATGCGTTGTCGTCTGCTCTGGCAGCGTAGAGTACTATGTAATAGACCTGAAGAAACTTCTCAGGGTCGTATTTCTCTATTGCTCCCGGTCGAAATTTCTCAGGCCATCGAACCTCTCGCAGAGAACGAGTGAAAGCCCTGCCCCCATCGCCAGGGACGGTGGGTTGTCAGCAATCATGTCCCCGTCGTGGATGCCTGTCCGATGATTAAGATGACGAAGATGACGAGGATGATGACGAGTCACTTGGACTCTTCATAAATCTCGAGGACGACATTTATTTAAGGGGGTATGTCTGTAACATCCTGAAAATTAACAATTTTCTAATTATGCATCATGTCGATTCTTATATTTTTAATAACTTCCTAAACCTAGGATATTATAGTTAGACGGACCTCCTATAACTAACTTGCATAGAATCTCTCTCCGGTATTTAAACTCTTTTGTATTTTCCCTTTTAAGACTATATTTGGTTAAATTGAGGCATTTCTTGATTTGATCCAAAATCTTGTTTTAACTAAAATCCTTTCTTCAAATTTAGTTTGAAAACTCTTTTTACTTTCAAGAATTAGGATCCAAGAAACCTTCCAATATTGTGCTAGAACCTAAAACAAAGCAATTCCAATTTTATTGGAATTAATTATTAACCCATCCTTTGATCTTAAACCTATCCTTTGATTCTCGATCCAAATTCATCATTTTCATCTAGCCGCCAATTTAATTGCTGTGGCTTCATTTCCTCATCGGCACAAGAATAATATTATCATAAATATTGTGAATGATTGCACTTGTGCTAAGAAGAATAGATTTTTATTTCATCCCCCTCTTCCAAATTGATTCCCCATTAGCCACAAATAATTCTTCAAATATTCCTGCTATCAAACTTAGGATTCAAATCCTATTTGTTTCCCCCCTCCATCTTTCTTCCACCTATCCAAACAATATATTCCATTTAGGAGCCATACTGTTCATAGTGTGAATATCCCTATTTATTTGAGTGCATCAATATAAATTCTACTAAATCCCACCTCCAAAAATATTGCACTCAAATGATTCTCTTTTATGAACTTCCACCAAATTTAAATCCTATCCAAACCAAACCATTCAAACTCCATCCCTCAAACCCCTACAAAATTTAGAAATCAATTCTATTCAATATGGACGAAATTCCTTTCTCTCTTCCTTGCAGCCCATCTCTCCCTTCAGCCCAATTGGCCCAGCCGGTCCCACCGACAGAAGCAGCCGCCCCTCCTCTGTGGGTGCACGTCGCCGTGTCCAACACGCACGCCGCCGCCGCCGCCGCCGTTTTCTTCTCCCGTAAGCAGCCGTCGCCGCTAAGAAATCAAGCCGACGCCGTGCCGTGTTGCTTCTCCTCCGTCACCCAACGCAGCCGCAGCTGCCACGTGCTCACGCCGCTGTCGCCAGCCAATACGCGAACAGAGCCGGCCGCCGTCGTTCTAATCTTTCACGCCATCGTTGCCGTGCCTTCGTCGCCCACCTCCTCTGCGAACCGCCTTGAAGAACCGACCTCCGACGCCTATAAGTACCCGGTGAGTTCGCCCCTTTTCCCCTCCACACCATCGAGCTCTGTGAGCTCCTTCTCTCTCCTAGCCATGGCCGGCCCTCGCCGCCATCGGTCAATCTCTTTCCCCGGTGCGTTACCAACTGATTTCTCGCACCATCGAACTCGCCTCGACGAGTCGAACCCATTTTCCCACTTCCCCTTCCTTTTCCCCTTCGAAACAAGCCACCATCCCCACCACTCTAGCCGGCCGGAGCTGAGTTCTTAGTTGTGCCATTTCGGCCTCCTCTCTCACTCCCCTTGCCGGCCACCACCCTCCCCGGATGCGCGACACTCGGGAACACGTTCCACCGCCGACGTCGTAGCCTCATGGCCACCGGAGCACCGGCGCCCTGTCTCTCCCCCTCTCTGTGTTGCTCGTGCTGAAGAAGAGAAGAAACGAGAGGAAGAAGGAAAAGAAAAAGAAAAAGAAAGGCTGACAGGTGGGCTCCTGCACAGTAAACTTTCATAATTTTCCTATTTATTTCCAAATCCAATCTTTAGAAGCCCATATCTCCTAAACCGTAGATCCGATTCCCGTAAAACTTGGACCTAAATTCATTTAAATTCAAACCCTACATTTTGATACCAAATTTTTTTTATTTTACTATTTTATTTGAAATTCCTTAATGCCATTTGAATTTATATTTGACTTTCAAATATTTCCTTTTTACCCCAAAAATACTCTTTAGCCACTAAAAGCCGCCGGCTGAAACTTTATGCCTTCCATGGGGACGTTCGCGTGCTCTACTAGCCCCGACGCCGAACCGTTGGTTGTAAAGCCCGGCAAAACCAAACATAAGGTCAAAGTGCTGCTCCTCGCACCCCAAGCCTCGATGCGTATAATGGTCGAAGCTTCACTATTCCCTCGACCTTCATAGCACATCGCACAGTTAGCTCTCGGGCTCTCTGTGTAATCCTAACCGCTCCGCCGCCACCCACGGTTGTCGGAGTAACACTTCCGCCCCACTAAACCTGCACCCACCTCCTATTCCTCTAGCCGTTGTGCTGTCTACTGACACTGGCTAGAGAAGATACCAAACCTAGTCGTTATTCTATTCAAACACTAGCTTCGACTAGCACTCAACCAAACCCTAGCTAGTTAAATCCCAGTTGTCATCCAAATTCCATACCCACCTATCCACCATACTCTCAGCCACCTACTTTCTGTCTACCAGAACCTATACATAAAATATAGAACCTAACCTATATGATGTCCTACTCCGCTATCGACCCAAAAATACAAAACCCTAGGTATGATCCTACCAAAACCTACCATCAGCCGATACTAGCTATATATATCTGTATAAAAAATATAGGCTATACCCTAAACCCTAGTTCTCCTAACCGTTTATCCCTTTCTTGCTATTTCATGGTTTTTATTGAATTTGGTTCTTCCTCTTCTTCAGTAGAGTTTGTTATATTTGGATGGCAACCTGTGGTATTTCGAAGATCGGATAATCAGGTTGCCTATCTCGGATTTGTATGCGTTGGAGTAAGGCAAGTTATTATTCCTCCCCTTGAGCATAATTACCCTATATTCTATATCTCTATTCTATGCATTAGGCATTCATGATTTTAAATACATAACCTGAACATAGCAAACCAGATATATGCTAGCTTTTGCTTAGCCCTGCCTAGTTAGACTGCATAAAAATATAATGAACTTAGATTGGGATAGTACGTAAGATTTGATTGATTTCCGGGTGGCTAGTACTGTCTCGGTCGATATAATTGCCACCTAGTACTTATGTCAAACAAACGAGTACGACCGCAGCTTCTAGAATGGGGACAGACCCAGCTATTATGTTAATTAACAATGTGGTACCTCTGTATAGTGGTTCTATTTTTAAGTCCACGCGCAGGATGCAAACTTACGCCGAGCAGGGCGATTGTGATATTTATCGAGGCCACCTAGTACTTGTGTCAAACAAACGAGTACGACCGCAACTTCTAGAATGGGGACAGACCCAGCTATTATGTTAATTAACAATGTGGTACCTCTGTATAGTGGTTCTATTTTAAAGTCCACGCGTAGGATGCAAACTTACGCCGAGCAGGGCGATTGTGATATTTATCGAGGCGCGGGTAAATATATGAGATTTATTGATGTCGCGACTTGTTTGTGAACCCTGATTGCGATGACATGGTGTCATACAATCAGTTATTTCTAAAGACCCCGGTAACGCTAGAACTCCTCTTGCTGCTGATAACGTTATGTTCAGAGCGCATGGGGACTCAAGTTCATGGAAGAGGTACCACTATTGTAAATAACCCAATGCTGGGCCATGACTAAGCTAATGTTTATTGGCAAGTCACGGACTGCGGGTAAAGCGTATATCTACTTTAGTAGAGTGACTATGAATCTATTCGAATAGCCGTGCTCACGGATTTGAGCATCCGGACTCATATGGTACTTTGGTTAGAAACTTAATTAAATATTGTTGCATCAAACACATTCAAACACATTACAGGCTTTCTCCCTCTTTATCCTCCGCTTTCTGCAATTAAACCTAGCTCTACTCAAATATTACTATTTCATTCATTCATTCTTGAATATAATAGCTTGCTAAGTACGTTGTACTTACCCTTGCTTCAACCCCTCATTTTGCAGAGTCATTTTGAAGTTCTTGCCAAAGCTGGGAGTTCAATCACATAATTAAGTTAGTTCCCTTTAAACCTAGTCTTCAAGTCTAGCATAATTAGATGGTTTAAGTACATAGTAAAACATTAGAGTTGGCGCATTTTATAGCTTCTGCTGTATTAGCTAGCCACAAGTTTGTAAATATAGCCATATATTTTGTAATAACATCTCCTCTGGAGCCTTGTTCAAATATATGCAATGAAAATCCAGATTATTGAACCTGTATCAATCTACTGATCTAGGGCTTGATACAGTCTAAACATATCTGTTTCCGAATCATTAATTTTGGGACCCGACAGTGCTGGTATCAGAGCATATGTTTTACTATAGCCTTAAACCCATAGGTTTTCCAACCCCCTTTAGGAGTAACTTTCCCATCTATATAGGATAATTAGGTTAAAAACTAAAATTTTGACTAATAATTTTGCTAAGGCCTTTATTAGAATGAACTCTCCTTAATCGTTGGTTTTATTTCTTGCTTTTACTTGTGCATCATATCCTCCTTCAAAAGAGTAATTATTTTATAGTATAATATAATATAATCCCCTCCAAAGACCCTTGTCGTTGATATTTCAAGAAAGTCAGTGGATGCAAGCCTTTGATTATGTCAGTATGAGCTGAATTTATTGCAATCCAAGTAACAAGGAATACAAGTTTTGAGGAATTATTCGGTGAAGCAATTATTTATCTGTCCATATAAAAGAGGAAGACTAGAAGATAAGTTAATCCTTTTTAAGGGGGTAGTTCAATACCAAAATCATCAACATTTGAAAAGCCAATAATTCAAGATTGTGAATGGAAGCCACTATATTCAGATATGAACAAAGTATTGAAGCTCATATCGTGATGAAGAAAGAAGGGATATACGTTATGTAACTTTGGAATTTCAACACAAGAAGCCCCAAGCAATATTTATGGAAGTATTGTTTCAGATTTATTGGAGATACTCCACTAGATCACCGGACATTTTATGTGTTTAAATCATGACGGAGAAGTTCATGAGAAACCTATTGGACTAGAAGATCAAAAGATAGGATGCCATATTTTATGCCTTGATGCAAGATTTCATGTAAAATGAGGATAGTTTTGATCTCTTTATTCCTATCAAGATCTATCGTCAACGTCCATGTCATCAAGAAGACATACAACATGAAGCCAAGTGATAATTCAAGTACCTAAGAAGCATCCAGATATTTCCAGGCAAATAAATGACTCAAAATGAAGGATTGCCGAGATTATAAAAATCTAGCTGAAGAACTTCCAAATATACAAGACAGCGAATATCTTAAAAGATTTCAGGAACTCCAATTTCAGGAAATGGAAGATTAACAGACCGGTGATGGACTTTAAACCCCACAAGACAGCTTGCACAAATAAGATTTTGTACCTAAACTATCACCTACCCTACTTAGAAATAGATGTAACCTAGAAGGGAATCATCTCTTCCGTCCATATAAAAACCCTATACCATCATAACCCATAAGTAGAGCCAATTGTCAAGGAATGCACTAATATGAGGTTATAGGCATACACTGAGAAGTGGTTATATCAATAGACATTATACTATCGTTCAACAAAAGTATGGTGCAACAACTTCATGATACTGAGAACTCCCATTTGGTTAAGGTAATTTCGGATTTGAAGGTCAGGTATAGGAGTTGCATATTCTGTATAACGAAGAACCTGGAAGCCAACTATCCTTACAACTGAACAATTCATTGAGAAGAATAAATGAAGCTTTAGAAGTTACCAAATTAAGCTCAAAATGACACACTATGGAAATAAGCTTAGAACTAACCAACACCCCAATGTATTTTATGAACGAAATGTTCATAAAAAATTGGTTGCCACACTTGATAAAGACATTCTCCCCAAATTCAAAGGTATTTTTATCAGCAAGTATAGTTGTATTTGTTAAGCTGAAAGCGTGATTGAACGGAAAACATCAAGACCGTACCTACAAAAGGAGTCTGAATGGATAAACCTGAGTTATATGACAACATCGTGCTAAGAGGATAAAATGGAGGATCATACAAGAAGATAGAATGCTGACTTACATGCCATGGTAATTATAACACATAAGTGCGACTATTCATAATTTGAAGGCCACATGCTAAGGTTGATATAAAGAAGATCCAGGACGGCCAACTACAAATGCCTGAATAATAAAGATATTCTATTCAAGATTCTGATCTGAAAAGATGGTTATAAACCAGCAATTATTCAAGATGATAGTACTGAAGGAACTTATTATACTCATTTATCCTAATAATTATATATAAATGGGTATACTAGACCAGGAGGAAAATATCTGAAAGAGATTAAACGATACAAAAATATTGGTTAGAGATATGCAGGACCTTTCAAGATATAACAGACCATGCCGCTACCTAGAAATGTATGACCGAAGGAAGAAATCTACAATTTTGACATGCCATGAGTTTGATCAGATATTGACAATAAATTTGGATAAAAAAAGGGATATGAATCATCTACGACAGATTTCTTTAATTTACAGTCGTAGATTGAACTTACAATTTTCTCGACACCAGAAGAATCAACACAGAAGTACATGAATCAACAAGGAGAAAATAGTTAGTGGACACAAAATTTTTGGTTAAAAATTTACCTTAAACAAGATCTCTCCAGGGAATTCATGACTATACAAAAACTTGGAAATTTATGGCTAGAGCCAGAGAATTGTACTTTCGACAAGCACAAGAAGTTTGAATGGATACCAGTGGTATATTTGGATAAAAAGAACATAAACTGTACATGGCAAGTTTCCTTACTCACAGTTGAAGAATCAAGTTACCAATTTTCTAGACACCAGAAAGATAACTTAACAAGAAGAAATTGTCTTGACAAACATTTCCAACTCAAAAAGCTATATTGCAGGCCAATCATTTCAAAGGCAAGAGTTTCTACATACAGCAAGGATAAGATGGCGACTAAAAGTACAACTGGACAGAAATAATTCTATGCAACCATGGAAATAAATTCACTACCATTTAAACTACATGGATTTTGAAATATCTCACGATATTTCTCAAGTGAACGTAGTGAAACATGCACCCTGATTCCTAAGGAAGACTTTCTGATATATGACACGCAAACAGTGGTGTAGCCAGAAAATTTTCATTGGGTAGTCCTACTTCACAAGTCCATAGGGCCATATCCATCACCTTAGTGACGCCGGTCGGCTGTTCGGGATCATTGGATGGATGCGCAATGAAATTTGAATGTTTTTCAATGAATTAAAAGCAAAATTTTCATAGCAAAGACTTGATATAACAATATTAGCCTAGGCTATAGAACTTTTCCGGATCCGCCATTGCAAGTTCACATCGCATTTCAAAAAGTTTTTGACACCTACGTGATACAAATATAACAATAATTCCTTATAACATCAATAATTAACTTACTTAATAACAAAGCAAGTTCGCAAACATCTTTTGAATAAAATCAAGTAGACTGTTGAAACTGGTTATACTGTGTTGAATACTAATTACATCTGATCTGCAACTCTCCGGTCATTTTCCACAAACCCATATAGCACAAGAAACAGAGATGCAAAATTAACCTGAGGATAATAGTCGAGTGCAGCAGAAAAGTCCTATTGTTCAAAAGCAGTGTCACCCTTCTTTGAGATCCATGTATCTGCATTTGATTGGTCCATATCTGAAATGGGAGCTGCAGCAAACAAGGCGAAAATTGAATCATGCAACAGCATAACACTGCAACAGTTTGGGTGGATCAATGGGACCACTCAAATCAGAGAATGATTGCTAAGTCATCCAGCAAGACAAAGTTTCAGAGGCGTGGCCGCATGGCACCATCACGCGAAGCAACGAGGCATCACCAGTTGCGGCAACGGCAAGCCACCAAGCCGGCAACCGGCCGGGCGTCCGGCGTTCGGCGAGGCGACGATATCAAGAACGGCGGAGGAAGGAGGAGTCGCTCTCCGTTCGTCGTGGCCCCCGGCTCGGTGTGGCGCCGGCGCGGACGACGGACGCGGGATGCGGACGGCGGCCGTGAGCGTCGGCGGCTCGACGCGGCTCCAGCAAACCAGCACGGACGGCGCGGCACCAACGTGGATGGCAGGGACGGGGGACGGCGGGGGTGGCGCGGCGCCGGCGCCTGGAGCCCTGGACGGTGGCGGCGTGGAGTGACATCGGGCGAAACACCGGAGGGAGTGCGGCGCCTGCTGATGGACTCCCTCCAACCCTAGTTGCTTGTGGGCTGTTTGGGCTAAACAGGCTATTTGGGCCTACAATATTTTGAGGGGTGGGGCTCTCTGGGCCAAATTCCGGGGTAGTCTCGAGCCCACCGGGACTTCCCATTGGCTACGCCCCTGTACGCAAATAAGCAATCAAGACTTGGATTTGTAATGACCAAGAAAATGTTTGGACAGAGTTAAAAAAAGATGAGTTCAATACCAGATTAGTAATGTAGTAGTTACCATAAGAATACAACAACTGGCTACTACAAGGAATGTAGCTAGAGAATGCATAAGAAGAAGATCAGTGATTGCGAAGAAATCAATGAGTTATGAGATGGTATAAGACAAAGATTCTGAAATCTAAGTTGAGAAAAGTTATTATAAAAGGTTGGAAGAAAATAACATTCAAAAGAACAAGTTGAAGCCATTAGGAACAAATGAAGACTATTTATCAGCCCTATTACGAGAATACGAGAAGAAGTCCAACTATCTCAATGTCGAGAAGAACCAGAAGATCATAATTTAACGCCTTCAACAAGTATCACGACCACATGGCTGCAAGAAAAATTTAAGTCCGTGCAAAAATACCCGTTCACATGTTTCTATTTGGAGAAGTTATTAAGGAAAGGATCTTCAAACTTTGAATCACATGAGGTTAAATCAAGTGATCTACAGTTTTCTATTACCCAGTACATACAACTATGCGTACTGCAAAAACACGAAGTTATACACTAACTGACTGATCAAACGGATATCCAGAATTTTGGAAGGGAATAAGAAAAGAATAAAGTTCCTATACTTCTACTTAGACTCTTCAGAAATCTCGAGGACGAGATTTATTTAAGGGGTAGGTCTGTAACATTCTGAAAATTAATAATTTTCTAATTATGCATCATGTCGATTCTTATATTTTTAATAACTTCCTAAACCTAGAATATTATAATTAGAGGGACCTCCTAAAACTAACTTGAACTCTTTTATGTTTTCCCTTTTAAAACTATATTTGGTTAAATTGAGGCATTTCTTGATTTGATCTAAAACCTTGTTTTAACTAAAATCCTTTATTCAAATTTAGTTTGAAAACTCTTTTTACTTTCATGAATTACGGTTCAAGAAACCTTCCAATATTGTGCTAGAACCTAAACCAATGCAATTCCAATTTTATTGGAATTAATTGTTAACCCATACTACCCCTCAAAAAAATTATTAACCCATCCTTTGATCTTAAACCTATCCTTTGATTCTCGATCCAAATTCATTCTTTTCATCTAGCCGCCAATTTAATTCATGTGGCTTGATTTTCTCTTCGGCACAAGAATAATATTATTACAAATATTGTGAACGATTACTCTTGTGCTAAGAAGAATAGATTTTTATTTTATCCCCCTCTTCCAAATTGATTCCCCATTAGCCACAAATAATTCATCAAATATTCCTGCTGTCAAACTTAGGATTCAAATCCTATTTGTCCCCCCCTCCCCCCCCCCCCCCCCCCCCCCCCCCCCCCCCCCAATTTAGGAGCCATACTGTTCATAGTGTGAATATCCCTATTTATTTGAGTGCATCAATATAAATTCTACTAAATCCCACCTCCAAAAATATTGCACTCAAATGATTCTCTTTTATGAACTTCCACCAAATTTAAATCCTATCCAAACCAAACCATTCAAACTCCATCCCTCAAACCCAATTTAGAATGATTTTGAGCCGTCGCCAGCTAATACGCGAACAGAGCCGGCGGCCTTCGTTCTAATCTTCACGCCATCGTTGCCGTGCCTTCGTCGCCCTCCTCCTCTGCGAACCGCCTTGAAGAACCGACCTCCGACGCCTATAAGTACCCGGTGAGGTCGCCCCTTTTCCCCTTCACACCATCGAGCTCTCTGAGCTCCTTCTCTCTCCTGGCCATGGCCGGCCCTCGCCGCCAACGGTCGATCTCTCTCCCCTGTGCGTTACCAACTGATTGCTCGCACCATCGGACTCGCTTCGACGATTCAAACCCATTTCCCCACTTCCCCTTCCTTTCCTCCTTCGAAACAAGCCACCATCCCCACCAATCTAGCCGACCGGAGCAGAGTTCTTAGCTGCGCCGTTCCGGCCTCCTCTCTCACTCCCCTTGCCGGAAACCACCCTCCCCGGATGCGCGATACTCGGGAACACGTTCCACCGCCGACTTCATCGCCTCCCGGCCATCGGAGCACCGGCGCCCTGTCTCTCCCCCTCTCTGTGTTGCTCGTGCTGAAGAAGAGAAGAAACGGGAGGAAGAAGAAGGAAAAGAAAAGGAAAAAGAAAAAGAAAGGCTGACAGGTGGGCTCCTGCACAGTATACTTTCGTAATTTTCCTATTTATTTCCAAATCCAATCTTTAGAAGCCCATATCTCCTAAACCGTAGATCCGATTCCCGTAAAACTTAGACCTAAATTCATTTAAATTCAAACCCTACATTTTGATACCAAATTTTTTATTTTACTATTTTATTTGAAATTCCTTAATGCCATTTGAATTTATATTTGACTTTCAAATATTTCCTATTTACCCCAAAAATACTCTTCAGCCACTAAAAACTGCCGGTTGAAACTTTACACCTTTCATGGGGACGTTCGTGCGCTCTACTAACCTCGACGTCGAACTGTTGGTTGTAAAGCCTGGCAAAATCAAACCTAAGGTCGAAGTGCTGCTCCTCGCACCCCATGCCTCGATGCGTATAACGGTCGGAGCTTCACTGTTCCCTCGACCTCCATAGCACATCGCACAGTTAGCTCTCGGGCTCTCTGTGTAATCCTAACCGCTCCGCCGCTGCCCACGGTTGTCGGAGTAACACTTCCGCCCTACTAAACCTGCACCCACCTCCTATTCCTCTAGCCGTTGTGCTGTCTGCTGACACCGGCTAGAGAAGATACCAAACCTAGTCGTTATGCTATTCAAACACTAGCATCGACTAGCACTCAACCAAACCTTAGCTAGTTAAATCCCAGTCGTCATCCAAATTCCATACCCACCTATCCACCATACTCTCAGCCACCTACTTTCTGTCTACCAAAACCTACCATCAGCCGATACTAGCTATATATATCTGTTCAACCAGTTCAATCATCCTGCATATTTCCTATCCTCCAAACCACAGAAACCCACACATGAAATATAAGCGACCCTGGTTGCTTAATTATCCCCTCGTCTCCAACCCTCTAGAACCTCTATATAGAATATCAGCCGGTAATCCATATACTTTATAAAAGAGATAGGCTATACCCTAAACCCTTGTTCTCCTAACCGTTTATCTCTTTCTTGCTGTTTCATGGTTTTTATTGAATTTGGTTCTTCCTCTTCTTCAGTAGATTTTGTTATATTTGGATGGCAACATGTGGTATTTCAAAGATCGAATAATTAGGTTGCCTATCTCGGATTTGTTTGCGTTGGAGCAAGGCAAGTTATTATTCCTCCCCTTTGATCATAAATGTCCTATATTCTATATCTCTATTCTATACATTAGTCATACATGATTTCAAATACATTACCTAAACATAGCAAACCAGATATGCTAGTTTTTGCTTAGCCCTGCCTAGTTAGACCGCATAAAAATATAATGAATTTAGATTGGGACAGTACATAGGAATTGGTTGATTTCCGGGTGGTTAGTACTGTCTCGATCGATATAGTTGCCACCAAGTACTTATGTCAAACGAACGAGTACGACCACAGCTTCTAGAATGGGGACAGACCCAGCTATTATGTTAATTAACAATGTGGTACCTCTGTATAGTGGTTCTATTTTAAAGTCCTCGCGTAGGAGGCAAACTTACGCCGAGTAGGGCGATTGTGATATTTATCGAGGCGCGGGTAAATATATGAGATTTATTGATGTCGCGACTTGTTTGTGAAACCTGGTTGCGATGACATGGTGTCATACAATCAATTATTTCTAAAGACCCCGGTAACGCCATAACTCCTCTCGCTGCTGATAACGTTACGTTCAGAGCTCATGGGGACTAGAGTTCATGGAACAGGTGCCACCATTGTTAGTAATCTAATACTGGGCCATGACTAAGCTAATGAATATTGGCAAGTCATGGACTGCGGGTAAAGCGTACATTTACTGCAGTAAAGTGAAAATGAATCTATTCGAATAGCCGTGCTCACGGATTTGAGCATCGGCACTCATATGGTACTTTGGTTAGAAACTTAATTAAATATTGTTGCATCAAACACATTGCAGGCATTCTCCCTCTTTATCCTCCGCTTTCTGCAATTAAACCTAGCTCTACTCAAATATTACTATTTCATTCATTCATTATTGAATATAATAGCTTGCTGAGTACGTTGTACTCACCCTTGCTTCAACCCCTCATTTTTCAGAGTCATTTTGGAGTTCTTGCCGAAGCTGGGAGTTCAATCACATAATTAAGTTAGTTCCCTTTAAACCTAATTTTCAATTCTAGCATAATTAGATGGTTTAAATATATAGTAAAACATTAGAGTTAGTGCATTTTATAGCTTCTGTTGTATTAGTTAGTCACAAGTTTGTAAATACCCATATATTTTGTAATAACATCTCCTCTGGAGCCTTGTTCAAATATATACAATGAAGATCCAGATTGTTGAACCTATATCAATCTACTGATCCAGAGCTTGATACAGTCTAAACATGGCGGTTTCCGAATCATTTATTTTGGGACCTGACAGTTTTTCATTACCACACCTTGGCAATAAGCCCGGTTACCATGTTGTAAACTTGTAACATATAACAAGGAAACCCTATGTTCTAGATGCTTATATAAGGCGATGGCGATAATATCATTACTTTCAGTTAATTTGGGAGAAAGTAAAATGGAAAGAAAGAATGCATAAAGACATTCATGATTAGAAATTAGAGTTAATAAAAGAATGCATAAAAACATATATTTCATTTTAAAGAAGAGAGAATTCATTATATGCCACTGAATAATTTATCACAGTTCTATGATTTACCATTAACTTTGTCAATTTCTATAATATACTATCAACTTTGATTAACTTCTACGATTTACCATTGTCGTCCGGTTAGCCTACGTTAGTGTTGTACAAACTTGTCCAAATAACCAAAATACCCATGTGACAAAAAAAACTTTTAAAATTTGAACAAAAATCCCGAAATATCATGTTATAACCATAAGATTGGAAACATCCAAAAATTGGCCAAAAACTTAAAATTTGATATTTCAAATTTTTTGTCTAAATTTTGGAAGTTTTATGTCCCAAGGGTATTTTTGTCATTTGGACAAAATTATACAGTAGTAACGGAGGCTAACTGGACGACGATGGTAAATCGTAGAAGTTAAGCAAAAGTCGATAATGTATTGTAAAATATGACAAAGTTAGTGATAAATTGTAGATTTATGACAAACTCAGTGGCATATAATGGATTCTCTCTTTTAAGAATGAATTACGCAAAAAATATTTACTCATATGCATATATATGGTGCATGCCGTATAGCACATTTCAGAAAAAAATAATATTAAATTCTGTTTGAAGATATCAAATGATTAAAATCTTGACGAATTGGAAATTTTGAAGTTAATCATATATTTACTAAGACCAGCTATTTACAATTAAAATCACATATATTGCACTTGGTTGAACAGGGTACTAGTTATATAAAAAAAATAGATCGCTAGTTTAGTCTATCACAAGACCACTAACTGTGTAGTGGCGTCCTTTCGTAAAAACTGCAAAGGAATTTCAGTCGGGTTTTGGTATATCCGTGCGTACCTTTCCCTTTAGTAATGCAAACTCAGAAAATAGAGCAGTTCTCCACGTACAAGAGACAGTCGGTACAAGTTCTCACGCACGAATGCACGATATGTTTGGCATTGGTGATCCTATTCGTTTTTCTTCAAGATTCGCCAGAGAGGAGCAGCACAGCACATGAGCTAGCAGAAGTGGCAATTAATTAATCGATCGATCAACCATATTATCCTACATTGGCCGGTTGACTGATCTCCTTGTTCTTGCACAACGCATTCTCCCGGATTCTACGAACTCGCCGGAGAAACGCCCTGGTCCACAGCCGGAATCTGCAGTACAAGCTTCTCCTCCTCCTCACCTGCCACCGCTCAACACCCAACATGACACAGGCGCGCGCGCACGTCAGGCTAACGTGGAATGAATCGAACAGACAGACGGCGATCTGCCAATCTAATGTCTTCTCTTACCGCGTTGCCGCCGGCGCCGGCGCCGGGATGACCTTGCGCCTTCCATTTGCCCCAATCCAGAAGCACCCGCGGCCTCCCGCCGCCAGCTCCGCGCTGATCACGCCGCCGCAGATGCTGCGCGTACGCGAGCAGCAGCGCCCGCCGGTTGCTGCCTCTGTACCGGGCGCCCGCCGCCACGCCGGCCTGATACGCCGCCGGCGCCGCCTTGGCCTGCCGCCAAGTGGTCACCTCCGCTGTCGTCGTCGTCGACGACGACGACGTCGCGCCAGCGCGGCCGCTCCCCGGAGGACGGCGCCGCGGCGCGGGCGGCACCTCCTCGTATGCTGTCACGATCACCTTCTTCTCCTCCTTGGTGGTGACATCACCCATGGAGATCTAACACCAACCGATGCGCGCGCATCAACAGGGGTAAATATAGCTGGGCGCGCGCGTTCCGTGGCTGCAATTCGCGAATCGCGAGCCGTGTCAGCGATGCAACAGCACACAAGTAGTACGCGTAGAAGCGCGCGCAGCTGGCGATCGGGAACGAGAACGACTCAGCTCGATCGAGCGGCTCGGTCGCTGTCGCGCGAACGAGAACGACGGTAGCGGCTGAAAACGTGCCTTAGGTCCAATCGGGAAAGACCGAAAAACGACGTGCAAATCTAGGCATGTAATAATAATCACTAATGAACGATTTTGAGCATTGTGTTCGCCGTTTCTTCGGTACGTGGGACCCGGCAATTTACTTCCTTTCCTTGTCGAAGATGTCAGTGTAACCGGAAAAGGAAGCTAGTGAGTTCACGTCACAGCATGCCAGCTCGAATGCTCGATCCAGTAGGCAGTAACACCATGCCTGCAAGAGAATCTACTCCGACGAATATTGTGTGAAATTTTTATCTGGCCGATATGATCTTAGACCTCGCTTTCATCGGTGGCGTCGCAACTGGCAAGTAGGTTGGGAGACTTAATTAGCAACCTTATCAATGTGGGCGTCAGATGAATTTTATAATTATTCGAGTGTATAAATGAATGAATTAACTATTATACTTAGAAAAATATTTAAAAACATATATAGAAATAGTAGATGAATGCTTATAAGCGTTTTTTTGAAAAGGATAAGGGTTAGAGACAGGTCTAGCTTTGGGCTACGCTTTAGATCAACCTATGAAGTGTTGGGCCAAATTAAAACATATATATATATATATATATCCAACCAAGAGCTTTTATATCCAGCCAGAGCTGTGGGTCAGGTGGCTCGGGACGTGGGTCTCCGTCACTGGCTTGTAAGTGGAGAGGGCTACGCTGCTATATAGAAAGTTGTAACCATTTAAAAGCTCGATCGAGAAGTGTGCCCGTGGATCCATTCATTACTTCAGAAATAGTACTCCCTTTATTACATAATATAACAATCTACAACCAGATATGATATTTTATAGAACAACGAATCTGAATAGGAGGATGTCTAGCTAGATTCGTTGTATTATGAAATATCTTATCCGATTCTAAGTTACTATATCATGAGACAGAGGAAGTAGTTAATTAGTGTTTTTCAAGTATGTCAGTTAATTAGCATGTTATATCAATAGTAGAACAAATATTAATTGAAGCTGCTAACCGAGGCAAGATGAATGCCATATGTCACAGAGACGCGCCATAGTTGTGAATTGCAAGTTGCATTCTCCCTGATTCTCCGGACTTGCTGGAGAAAAACGTCCTTGTCCAACTGCCACCGGAACCAGAGCATGCATGCACCAGCTTCTCCTCCTCGATCCCCAACTGCCACCGCTCACGACACGCACGCTTGTACGTCATCAGGTAAATGTGGAATGAATCAAACGGACACGGCAGTATATAATCTAGTACGTCTATCCATATGATCTCCCCTTGACGCGTTGCCGCCGGCGTCGGCGTTGGCGCCGGGGTATCAGTGATGTTCTCCTCGGTGGCGGCATCATCCATGGAGATTTACCACCAAACGATGCTCATCAACTGCATTCCCGTGATCCCGTCTGTGCACGCGGCGCTGCACCGCGTTTCTAATTAATCCACGAG
Source organism: Oryza meridionalis (assembly GCA_000338895.3). Lineage (NCBI taxonomy): Eukaryota > Viridiplantae > Streptophyta > Magnoliopsida > Poales > Poaceae > Oryza > Oryza meridionalis. Next base: position 32,333,051 of record CM002526.2, on the reverse strand, counting down.
CCATATCGATGCTAAGAGCGAGAAGACTAATTAGTGCGTACGCGCGAGATGGGTTACTAGCGCGCACAGACACGTGTCGTTAGCGTAGCGCATGAGCGGTGTTATGAAAAAAAAATCGAAAACCTAAAAAAAACATAATTAGCATGCTGACTAGCTTGGTTAGTTCCGGATTTGTTTTCTTCTTCTGGATAATTAAGCATAATCAGCGTTTGTTTTTTTAACTTTTCAAAAATAATTTAAGTCTTTCAATTGCCTGAAGTTTTAAACTTCATATTTAAATTTTAAAACTTTCAACACTAATTGAAACTTTCAACTAATGTTTGAAAACTTTCGAGGTAAGATTTAAAAAATTTTAACTGAAATTTGAAAACATTCAACTTAAATTTCAATTTTTTAAAAAAAATAACTCAAAATTTAAAACTTTCAACTCGGATTTTGAAACATACAAGTCGAAATTTAAAAACTTTCAACTTAAACCATGAATACTTTACTCATATTTGAAATTTTAAACTCCTAAATTTCAACTTTCAACCGGTGAGTTAAACTTTTCAACTCAATTTAATTGTTAAATAATTTATTATAAAAAAAGTGTTTTAAACCACAATTAACGCTAACTGTCATTAGTGCTCAACGCATTATTAGAGTCATGTGGGGCGGGATGTGCGCGCCGCTTCCAACGCAGATGCGCCAGCTAGGATGCATACTATCACTTTTTCAAAATGTTTCGAAGATGAATAAGATAATAGATCTGAGCAGAAGTCTATCCAAATTTACTGTTTTAGATTAGATCAAGGTATTGATATTTTAGGACGGAGGAAATAACATCTCTTAATGGATCATTTCTTGAGTATGTGGGCCCAAGCAATCTACTTCCTTTCCCTTTCTTTTTTTAGAAACAACATCCTTTCCCTTCCGACGATCCAGTAATCGGAAAGGGAAGCTAGCTAATTAAGCTAGTGAATCGATGTCACACGCCACAAACAACATGCCAGCTCCATCCAGTACCAGTACAACATTACCACCATATGCATGCAAGAGGATCTAAAACCTTATTGCGTAGATACAATCCTCGCGAATGTTGCAGTCACAAATCTCTTTTCTCTGGCCGATTAATTTGATCCAAGACCTCGCTTTCAGTTTCAGCGGCTCGCAACAACTGGTAAGTGGTCTGACTTTGCAACCTTCTATCAAAGCGGAATTGAGGATTGAGAAGTGGTCGTATAATATATATAGTATCTTGGTTGGAATGATAGAGTGACTGTGTGACATATCCTAGTTTACTGAACGAGAAATATTACAGAATGCATGCATGCCATGATACAGATTACAGACTAACAGAGACATCTCGTAACTGTGAATTGCGATAAACACAACGAGAATTTTAAGTTGCTGCGGAGATGCGACGAACGAGTAGAGTTTGGACCGCGTCATGACACACAGGATGCAATGGGCATCAAAGGCATGGAACCTGTGACTGTGTATCTGTTGACACTTGACAAAGACGATGGTGCACTGCACTGCTACAACGTACTCCCCGTTTCTAAATATTTATATTTAACGTCGTTGACTTTTTAAAATATGTTTGACCGTTTATCTTATTAAAAAAATTAAATAATTATTAATTTTTTTATTATCATTTGATTCATTGTTAAATATACTTATATGTATAATATAGTTTTATATATTTCATAAAAGTTTTTAAATAAGACGAACGGTTAAATATGTGCTTAAAAAGTTAATTGTATCAAATATTTAAAAATAGAGAGAGTACAAAACTGCACTCTGCTTCTCCTACAAAACTGTGCCCCTCCAGTAACTGATCGATTGTCCACGCTTCAAACGGAAGAAGTCGTTGAGGCGACCGTGTACGTGGTGTGTCACTCACAGACTCACTCACCTGGGCACCTGGCTGCTAGCGGTGGCGGACGGTAGACTGGTTGGCGGTTGCCGGCCGCCACCTTGCTCACGACTTCACGTGACTGTCACGCGCTGCGCCAACGCCCGCGCCGTTCATACTCCTCGAGCGGTGACAAACGCATTACGTATTTTTGAATTATACCCATTATCTAAAAACATACGGTGCGTCGAATCTGCCACGGAAAGATTTCAAGACCGGTACGCGCGCGATGTAACCCTTTTCTTTTGGTGCCAATGAACCTGCAAAAATGGTCTCCGGCTCTCACGAAAACGAGCGTACTACTCCCTCAGTTTTTCTAATATACGACGTCTTTTAACTTTTTTTAACTTTTTGATACGTTTAGCCATTTATCTTATTAAAAAATTTTATAATTATTATTTATTTTATTATGGCTTGATTTATCATTAAATATTATTTTAAGCATATTTTAAATATTTCTATATTTACAAAAAAATTTTGAATATGAAGAATAATCAAACTTTAATGAAAAAATCAACGGCGTTATGCATTAGAAAACAGAGCTAGTATATAGTAGTTGAGGTAGAGGTTGAGACGATGTATTCCGTGCGAGCGATGTGTAGCTTACTATTTCGGGCTTTCGGCTACCTATTTTTCGTAAGCAAATCAAATGTCAAGATCAACTGGCGCCAATGTGCCATGTTGTCCAGTCTTACTCCTATTAACCTGTGAAGTACTTGCATGATATTTTTCCAAATTCCTACTTAAGCGTTGAGAACATGGCCTTTTAAGACAGAGAAAATTCTAGTAGTCAACTGTACTAAACTTGGCTATGATCTTATGTGGGTTCGTTTGACATCAAAACTTAAATCCCATGTTTCGTTCTTTTATGATGAGTAGACGAATAGATTAAAGGGTTTGCTTTCCGAGCTACTAAATTAAACGATTTAATTTTTGCAAATACTTATACCTATGCGAATGTCTTACAATATTGTTTCAAATTCATTTAAAATTTTTTAATAGTTAATGCATTCATTTGCAATCTCGAGTAATTATCACAAATCATTTACTATCTATTTAGTCATTCGGAAAAGTACATAAGGGTATATAAATATTGATATCATGAGTTGCAAACTTCAATCAAGTTGCTACATGAGTACTTGCACTTGCATATGCTATTTTCCAATTCCTTAGGTGACAGTTGAGAGCAAGACAATTTTGATAGGATCCTAGCTAGTCAACTTACCAACTTGATTATCGTAGGTTTGACATCAAAAGTATACATGATCCTGCGGAGAAGGATTTTTTTTGAAAGATGATATTGTTTTTTAGTTCTCATTTAAATTTTAAACAAACTCTTTGAATTCAAATTTAAAAATAAACTTTCTGGTTTGGCGTAACCATTAAATACTACCCTCTATAAACATGGATGTGGCAATATATTGTGCATTAAGTTTATTACACATGAGGATTAGTATATTGCGGTCGTCATCAGACACGTACAACATATATAGATAAAGGAACATCTATTTGCAATTTGACAGAAAACAAAAAAAAAAGATTTTACGAATTCTAAATCGCTGAAGAGAATTGTACAGTACCTTCTCACTCAAAGCGCCACCATATTTTCTTGACGCATCATGCCATGCCCAATGGCGCTACCGCCTGACAAGAAGGTGCCAACAACACCGATGAGGCCCCTGGCCAACCTCCTCTCCCTCGTCTCCTCTTTCTAGCCGACAGTGGTGACGTGTTCCCACCCCGCCTTCTTCCCGTCTCTACGGCTCTTTACCGCTGGAGACGCCTTTATTGGTGCTTCCTTCCACTCACTTAGCTTGGCTTTTATTTGTTAACACAGGCTGTCCGCCCATTCCACCATCCACCTCCTCTCCGTGGGGCTTTTAACTATTTGCCACTCTTACGAGTGGTGCTTAACGATTTGTCACTAGGCCCACATGTTATAGGCAGTGAGTGGCAAATAGTTAAATTTCCCCCCTCTCCGTGGTCTCGCACAGTCATTCCTTTAAGCCCAGGTAACTCCTTCCTCTTCCTATCCCGTTTATCGCCCACCTTAAACCCTAAATCGCTGAGCCGCTTCCGGTTATGGAGCTTGTAGGGGTCACATTAGCTAAATAAGGAGTCAATCACAAGGCAAATTTTAAGGTTAAAAATTTGTAAGTTTTTGCTATAAGTTAAACTTCTATCAAATATGATTTAGCAATTCCTCATAGTGATGACCTTTTTACGTTATGACCTTTTTATCGTGATGTAACATTTTTCTGTCACACGGATGAAGATAGTTTGACCAAAACATCATAATCTTTAAAATGAGTAACTATAGGATTTATTTTCTTAAAAACAACAAATAAGTTTTAGAAAACTATCGACGTCCATTGCAAACAGTAATCCAGGGCTCTAGCAGTAAAAACATGGTTGCCATTTACCATCGCCAAACCGTAGAGTGACCCGGTCGCCGGAGGCATATGCTTCGTTAAAGTTTCTTGCCTGCCTCATCTGCAACCGCCGTGCGCCGTGCGCGGTGCGCGCAACTGCCGTTGACAGGTGGTGGCTCAGCGACACCGCCCGTTCACACGCCTCCACTGCACTCCCCCACTGGCCTCACATCCACGCCAACGGCATCCATTTATTTACCCCCCGCGCGCGCTCTCCCGCTGACGTGTGGGCCCCACGCGTAGCCGCATCGATCCCTTCTTCTTTACCGCGGCCCACCGCGCTCGATCCTCGTCGTCGTCGCAGTCAACCCGCGTCGGGTCCATCGGGCTGTGCCGCACACCTCTCGGCGAACACACGCATGGAGGAGGCTACCACATCCACGTCACTGATGTCCGGGCCCCGCTTAGATGTGGGCCCACCGGGTCATTGACTTGTGGGTGTCTGCGTTGGCCTCTTATATGGCAGGTTTGATTGCCGCGACGACGAGAGACGCCCCCACACGCGGACACGCCACTTCATCCCGCGAGCAGCCGAGGCGGGCTCCCAATCTCCCCCCAAATCACACGGCGCGACGCGACGCGAGGCAAGGCGGTGGCTGCTGCGGAATTGAGCTCGGATCCTGGAGGGATTACGCGGCGGCGGCGGCGCCATGGAGCCGAGCATCTAGGCGAGGATTCAGTTGTCTTATGGATCCAGATGTTCTCGTGGAGCCGTAAGCAGTCGTCCTCCTCCGGCCGCCGCGGCGCGGACGCGTCGTCGATGGACTCCAGCAGCCGCGGCGGCGGCGGCGGAGGGGAAGGGAGCGGGAGCGGGAGCCGCGGGCGTAGCTCGCGGCTGGAGCGCCGCAACGCGGTGAAGCACATCGACTACGAGGCGGCGGGGGCGGGGGCGGGGGCGTCGTCCGTGCCGGCGTGCGCGTCGTGGTCGTCGTCCATGTCGGCGGACCGGTCGCTGGGGCTCCGGCCGTCGCGCTCGCTCGACCTGGCCGTCGGGGGCGGCGGCACGGACATCCGCATCAGCGGCAGCGTGGAGGGGGAGGTCGACGAGCTGTGCCGCAGCCTGGGTTTATCGGGGCCGGAGGAGTTCGCGATCCCCGTCGCCGCATGGGAAGCCCGGAAAGAGCGTTCTAACTCCGACCTACTACCGCGCTCCCGCTTCGTCTCCTCGCCACTCGTCGACGACCCCTCTCCCATGGCCCGCACCATTTCCGCCCCCGAGGTCATCCAGTGCGACCTTCCTCCCTCATTCCCTGCTCCAATTCCTGAGGAGTCCCTCAATTCTTCCTCCAATTCCACCGCAACTGATTCGGCGGAGGAGCCTACCGCTGCGGCGCTCGGTCAGGAATCCCCCAAGGCTGCCCCTGCCGTTGCTGCTGTGGCACCCCTCGCTGGATTGCCCCTGCTATCGCCAAAGAGAGGAGGCAGCGAAGTCGGTATCCGAGGAGCCCGACCTCCTGTGCTCTCCCCGCCTCAGCCGCTCATGGCACTCGCACCGCCGCCAATGAGGCGTTCAATTGTGGCTAAAGACATGAGTGGGGTGTCGGCTTGGGATATTGTGAACTCGTTTGCTCCCAGTGAAGAGAAAAGTGAAGTGAGAACAGATGATGAACGTGTGGACGCGTCTCACATGTCGGACACCGAGGAGGAGGAGGAGTTTGCTGACGAGGGAGTGGCAGGGGTGGACGGGGAGCTGAAAGAGTTAAGGATAGGAGAGACCTTTGAAGGGTTCACTGGGACATCATCATTGTCAACAACAAATGATGATGATGCATCCAGCACAACTACGGAGGCTATGTTCATCATCTCACCAAATGGAAAGTTCAAGAGGAAGATTAAGTCGTGGATGCGTGGTGCTCTTCTGGGGAGCGGCTCATTTGGGATGGTGTATGAGGGCATCAGTGAGTAAGTACTAATAATGCTTTAGTTTTTATTTGGTGTTTGCCCATATCATCTTTGCTACTAGTATTACTTATCACAGGGTACTGCAATCTTTTGTCTAATTTAAGCATATTTTAAAAATAGACTGTTATGTCATAGCTGGCCTTAGCTTACAGTTATTTTCATGAAAGATTAATCTTAGCTAGTCCAAACAATCCCCTCGTTAGAAGATGGGCAGGGCTATTTTTTTTATTACCTAAAACTTAGAAGTGCATGCTGTTATATAATGAATTCTACAAGTAGAATACTAGAATGTCAAATATTTATTTGGGAATGTCTGTGTAGTGTGTTGGTACTGGGGTGATTGGGAGTGGGACAAGAATACCATGTTTGTTGCCCTTAGACCTGTGGCTTAGTTCTTTTCTTCAACTTTAAACTTGAACTTCCTCGTTTTCCGTTAGCACGCTTTTCAAACTGTTAAATGGTGTGTGTTTTTCAAAAAAAAAAAAAATCTATATAGAAGTTGTTTTAAAAAATCAAATAAATCCATAATTTATAATAGTGAATACTTAATTAATCGTATGTTATTGAGCTTTTTCGTATTGCATGCGTGGAAAATTTTGCTCCAACTTGAAGCAACGAACGGGGCCAGTTATAGGAAAAACTCAGCACAGTTCTGCCATGTATTGATTTGGTGTTGTTAAATCATTTCCCTCACACGACAGGAACGTATTGTTGACATGGTCTGAGATTATAATATTCTAAAACACAGCTCCTTGAGTCTTATGCCCTGGTGCTACATTTTGTATGAATCTATCTCCTGGTGCTACATTTTCTACTCTTTTGTCCTGGTGTGACTTGTCAATGCAACGTGGGTATGGGCATTATTCATTCAGCAGTCCATATAGATTGCCCTTTCTGTAGCCAGTCGACAGATATGCGCTGGAGGTTTTACTGTTGCATCATAATTTATTTTTTGAATGATTATGCCATGAGAACTGAAGGGAGAAAATATTTTTATTTGACTTAATCCCTTCAGTCATAACAATGGCATAAAGTACATGCTCTGACCTTTAATGACTGAATTTGATTGATACTCGGCCATTGATTTCGATTGGGAGTATTTTGATTTTAAAAAGTCAAAAATTGTAGATTCTGACCAACAGTTAGTCAAATTATAAGTATATTTAATGTCTAAAAATTATATCAAACAGATTCACATTTCAAAGTGCTTTTGTACAATATTGGTTTTATAGATTATGAGAAATCATGCTCAAAATTTACTCTTGAAGACTTTTTGAAATTAAAATATGCCTGATAAAAATCAACAACGGTAGTACCCAACTACTTTGCTATAGTACTCTCAAATAGACAGCATTTTGCATTTGTGCTACAAAGGCTACAATGTCGTGAGGAAAGGACCATGATAGCTGCAAGTTGCAACATTGTGAAGGCTTGATTATGCATATACAGTGAAATATTATTGGAACCTAATGGCTTCAGGTTGTAAGTTCTTAGGACTGAGATAGAACATATTTTTCACCTGGTTATGTTAAAACTTCAGTCTAGTCGCTTAGAGTAGTGTAAAGGATATTATTCTTTCTTGTTGCTGTACCATTTGAAGAGCATGCGATGTATTTAAAAACATTAAATGATGTCCGTGTTGAATGTCTTTACAGTGAAGGAGCGTTTTTTGCTGTGAAAGAAGTATCTTTGCTTGACCAAGGAAGCAACGCACAACAATCTATTCTTGCACTTGAACAGGTTTTTTTGCTGCGGTTCTTCATCTGTTACAGTTGATTTTTATTGTGAATACCACTGTTCTAATGTTGTACTGTTGTCTTTACTATATTGTACCACTTTGACATGCTTTGGCATCTTCTGAAACTATCTAATTTTGAGTTGTTGGGTTCTCAGGAAATTGCACTCCTAAGTCAGTTTGAACATGAAAATATAGTCCAGTATTATGGAACTGACAAGGTACCCCCACTGTTCTTTTGATGTTACTCAGTTATTGATTCAGTTCTAGAAATAGTTATATGTAAGCAGTCAATACACAATATACACTTTTCTTTTCATTCATGTATGTTTGTAATGATGTCCATTACTCATGTAATTCATTCAACACTTCTAATGCAGGAAGAATCAAAACTGTACATTTTTATTGAGCTTGTTACACAAGGTTCTCTATCGTCCCTCTATCAAAAGTATAAACTACGAGACTCACAAGTGTCAGCATACACAAGGCAGATTCTCAACGGATTGGTTTATCTCCATGAGCGAAATGTGGTTCACAGGTATAAAGATGCTTCTCTTATATTTAGCATTGAAAATAATTCAATGCTTATGATGCTGCAGATAACTAAAGGTGGTCTTTTGAGCTCATTTGTCATACATTTTAAATGCGAATAGTGATACATCTGCATTCCCTGAAGTCAGTATATTGGTCTGAAACGAACATCAACTGCTCCACCTTCTCTAGAAAGTGGCATGCACCACAGGGCCCTGGGGGTTATACATGTCCTGCTGACTCGAAAAGAGTTTCTTATTGGAACCTAGAAAACCACACCTTTTTCTGGACTGTTCAGATGTAGGAACAAACTGGGCAAGCTAACTTCTTACAATATTTATAAAAAAAAATAAATGAGGCATCACGCTATATTCTTAACTGTGTGTCATTTTGTTTTTGCATCGGATATTGTTGATGTTTCCATTTGATACATTTTCTAATTTTTTTTTCATTTTCAGAGACATTAAATGCGCAAATATACTGGTTCATGCAAATGGATCAGTAAAATTGGCAGACTTTGGGTTGGCGAAGGAGGTTAGCTTTTTTTTTTTTTTGTATGAATATTAGTGCTTTATCTATGATGCTGTCTTACGGTGGTAATTTTCTTCTTGTTGGATTTCAGATGTCAAAAATTAACATGCTGAGATCATGCAAAGGAAGTGTTTATTGGATGGCACCTGAGGTAAAAGTTTATTTATCCTATGCTATTTACTTTTATTTAATCATGATTCTTGCGGATCTGACTAATAGTATGATGTTGTTTTCCATTATTTAATGATACTTATGTCAGTGCTAAATACAACTTCTTATTTTTCAGGTTGTTAATCCTAAAAAAACATATGGGCCCCAGGCTGATATTTGGAGTCTTGGCTGCACTGTATTGGAAATGCTTACCCGTAACATACCATATCCTAATGTGGAGTGGGTATGTCATACTTTGACTTTAAAGTTTATAGTTCTGTTAATGCTCTTTTTATGTGTTAGTCCCTGTTTGATTACAGCATTAAATTTCTGTCAATGCTCTTTTTATGTTCTTTATTGAGTAAAATTCAAGAAACCACAAATATTTTTAGATGAATATCACAAGTACTACAGATTTAATACACTGTATGGGAAATCTTTAGTTTTGTGTTAAAGCTGGCGCTGGATTTGTAGTTTTCTGAGATTATGCTTAAATCTGTACTTTTGTGATATATTTGGTGCTAAATCTGTGTGCGTGTCTTTTGCAAGACAGGGACTTGATTTGTAGTTTTATGATAGTTTCGCAAGCATCTTTTCTTAGATAATGGATAAAGTACAAACCAGCTGCATTTAAGATGCACAAAGCCACAATCAATTATTACAGTAGTTTCACACACCACTTTGGAAAGATAAAAATGTGCAGCAAGTTTAACAAGTATCTATGGTTTTGAGAAATTTACTCATCTTTATTTGACTGTAAAATGAAGAGTAGGACCTTTAATTAATTCGATACTGAGATGTGTGAGCTGCCCATCCACTTTGGGATGCTTCTGTGACAGCATAAGGGAAATTTGTTGTTTTATTTCATTCCAATCCTAAATTATATGATAGGTATAACTATTGTAAATTGTAGTTGCTATACCAAAGATAACCTTGTGACTGCAAAGTTCTGGGAAATACGTAAATAGCACCTTCTTCTGACGGGCAGCCTTCCCTTCAATTATTTTGTGTTAAAATTTACTTTAATTCAACTAATGTTCTTTTTAACTTGCTTCGGTTGTAACTCAAGTTTATCTTAAGCACTCCACTTATGTTGATTTGGTATTTCCAGACAAATGCTTTTTTTATGATTGGAAAAGGAGAACGACCTCAAATTCCCAGCTATTTGTCAAAAGATGCTCAAGATTTCATTAGCCAGTGTGTACAAGTTGATCCAGAGCAACGGCCTTCTGCATCACAACTTATGTCACACCCATTTGTTAATAGACCGCTTCGAGCTTCTTTTGAATCTGCATCCCCTCCTGCCATCAGCTCGTATTGATTGTGGCATGCTTCTGTTTTTGAGAACATTGCTGAGCTCATGAACAAGTACGTTGTTGCCCAGAAGAATCATGAAGCTTCATGTATCAACTATAGAATGTTAAATTTGATTCATACCACCTATGTTTTGCTATGTTTTGTAGATCTTCGTGGTTCCCACTCAGTGCCAGAAAGGAACTTCTTGGGCTTGTTTAGGATATAGTTTAGCATTGTAGTCAGTTAGGACTAGTGAGATAAGCATTACCTTGCTGCGTCGGTCTGGGAATATTTGAGTGTTTTCTTGTTGAAGACATTCAGTAGATTTTGTACGACCTGGTAGGGGGGAGAAGGAATTGCTTGCAATGTATTTAAGCTTAAGCCATTGTAAATTTTTGACTTCATCATTATTTTGGTTTGTTGCTCCTGAAGCACTCAGCTAGAATTATTGATTTTCTCCCATTTTTGGCGGGTGTGAATTGATTTTCGGCCGGTGTCATCATCCATGTGCAAAATTTTGTATGTGTTAACGTCTTGCCAGCATCTGCTAGAACTGAACTGTTCCACAACAAATTACTTCTGTCTACTCTACTCGAAATAGTTTTGGCAGGTTTCAGCTCACGTTTTACACGTGAGAATGTGAAATGGCGTTGCTCATCCAGACTGGGGATCAAAATCAAGTCTTTTTTGGCGTTCAAAAAAAAAAATCAAGTCTCTTTCGTGCAGTGTAATATGTTCGCATGCGTATTTCTGTTCTTTTTTTGAAAACTCGTATTTCTGTTCCTGAATAGGTTCAGAAATCAGAACAACTGTGGTAAGAGCGTGATAATGGCTGGAACATGAAGCGGGATCTAAGGAAAGAACCACATGGAGATGAATGCATGAAAAGTAAATGGAGACCTCGGCGGCTTCTTGCGTGCGTCAATCTATCTGAATTTTAAGGGGTGGTCAAAGATGACCTACAAAATGCTCCTGTTTCCCTTCACTGCACCGAAGCTTGAGTGCTTGACCAACCTTCAGTTGGCATTGAGCGACAAAGAGTTCCCTACGCGCTACGCACGCGTGCTCCGAAATTTTGGGTGAAATATTGACAAAGCTTGAGATTGTTGAGAAACCAGTCTATTCTATTCTATTGATCAGCACACAAGCAGACTAAACAAAGAGTTGTGGAACACAAAAAGTATGAACGAGTGGAAGCTTTATTTCTTCTGGATTTAAGTACAAGCTACAAGAGGAGAAGCAGGAGACCGGAGATCCGTTGTTCTCGCCTTGGACCTTCTGGGCCCTATTTATAGGCGGAGGAGGGTGGAGGCTTATGTCGTAAGCCTTGGACCTTCTGGCTTGCGTCGTAAGCCGGCTTACGCTGTAAGCTGGCTTACGTCGTAAGCTGGCTTCTCTTGTAAGCTGGCTTCCTTCGTAAGCTGGCTTCCTCTGTAAGCTGGCTTCTGGCGTAAGCTTTCTTCTGTAGTAAGCTTCCCACTCATAATTTAATTCGTCCACAATAAGATAGGTTTCATAACACTCCCCCTTGGACGAATTTGAATTATGCGCATGCCTCATCAAAAACTCCTCCCAAAAACCCAGTGGGAAAAAATGGTAGGAGAAAAGAGTACATGGCACTTTGAATATTGTGTTGCACTTGTTGCCTCGCTAAAAACCTTGCGTGAGAAAAACCCAATGGGAAAAAAAACTCACCAAGGGAAAAAGAGTACAACAGTTGGTCAAGTCTTCAGGACTTGTTTGTGATTCTTCAGGATCACAATCATGGGCTATTCTCTTAATTGTTTGCTCCCCCTGATCCTTGCAATTCACTAAGTCGTCTCATGCCAATGCCACGAACATATTTGTGAAAACTTGATGCTGGCAGAGACTTCGTAAATAAATCTGCGAGATTTTCGTATGACTTAGTTTGCAAGACATTTATCTCCCCGCTTTTCTGGAGCTCATGGGGATAAAAGAATTTGGGAGCAATATGTTTTGTGAAATTGCTTTTCACATAGCCCATATGTATTTGTGCAACACAAGCAGCATTATCCTCATAGATAATGGTGGGGGTGTTATCAATGTTTAGGCCACATGACTTCTGGATGTGACCGATCATCCGCCTAAGCCACACGCATTCTCGTGTGGCCTCATATTGTCACGCCCTAAAAATCTTAAATATTTAAATTGTTGTTTAATTGGAATTTTTTAGAAATTAAATTAAAAGCCTACAAGCTAAACCCTAATTTTCTAGGAAAATTTTCAACATAAAAATGAGTTAGATAAAATTTTATTAAATACTATGCTTGCTCCTCTATTTTCTAGAATTTTCTGGGAATTATTTGAGCAAGGGAAGTATTTTTAATAATTGAAACATCATTTCACAAATTGTTTTATTCAAAAAAAGTTCTAAAGTCCCCCTCCTAGGCCGTTGGGCCGAATCCGGCCCAACTCTCTCTTTTTCTCTCTCTCCGCGCGCGGCCCACGCCGGCCCAAGCCGCCGCTGCCCGCTCCCCTCTCTCGCGGAGGCCGACAGGTGGGGCCCACCTGTCGGATCCATCCCCTCTCTCCAGCCGCTGACATGTGGGGCCCACATGTCAGGGCCGTCTTCAACCTCCGGCCGGCCGCCGCCGAGCCCTAACCCTAGCCGCCGCTTTCCGCTCCGATTCCGCCCAAATCCGAGCCCGATTCCTCCGGGATTTTGAGGGGTTTTGTTCCTCTCGGTCTCCTCTTTCTTTCCCCTCAAGAAACGAAGCAATCCGTTGAGTATTTTGCCCGAATCGAATTCGTTTCGATTTTATCCCTAAAGCCGAGTCCGAGGTCTTCCCGACTCGATTCCTCCCGTTTGCGGCTTGATCTCTTCGATCCAATGCCATATAAAGCTTCCCCTCGTCGCCCTCTTTCGTTTGCCCCCTTTCCCGTGCTCTCTCGTGCCCCGTAGCGTCGCCGCCGCGCGCTCCAAGCCCGCCGCCGCCGCCGGCCGTCTTCGGTTGCGTCGCCGCGCCGTCTCCGCCGTCGCCTTTGGTCGCCGCCACCGCCGTTAGGTGCGCCGTGGTGCAAGGAAGCTCGGCCGCCCCTCCGTTTTCGCCGCCGACCACCGGAGCCCCTTCGCCGCCGTCGACCCGAACCGCCGCGCCGCCTTTGCTCGTCGCCGGCCGCCGTCGTGCATCCTTTGACGCCGTGGTGAGTACCAACGGGTTCGCCTCGTTGTCCTCTACGCGAAGGTGTCCTCCGATCCCGCCGCCGTTGTCTCTAGCGCCGGCGAGCTCGTCGTCCCGAGCCGGCCGCCGTGCCGACGTCAGCATGACGTCAGCATGACGTCAATCCCAGGGCTGACGTCATCATCGCCAGGGCTGACGTCATCCCTCTCTCTTTTTCCTTTTTCCCGATTTTCTAATAGATTAAAACTTCGGAAAATCATAATTAAATAACCGTAGATCCGTTTTAGGTGGTTCAAGTTTCTAAATTTTTCTAAAATCAAGATCTACATGTTAAAAATATCCACATGTACTGTTCATGCTTGTTTTTGTACTGTTTTGTTGATTTTGTTTATTTGCTTTAGTTTCCGACGTTCCGGAGGAGAGCGTTTCCGTTGAGGAAGGTTCCGAAGTGTTTGTGGAAGCTCAAGGCAAGTCACACAGATCCCAAACAACCCTTTGAGCATGTTGAACCCGTTTAAAGCTATTATTTTATTTCAACTATGCATTGTTTTCGAATGTCATCGGGTGGTGAACCTTTCCCAGTTATTTAATGGCCGAAGATGACTTTATTTTCCTATGGGTTATAATTTGATTAGCATGAACCTTATATATTGGATTGGTTCAGCTAAATGCTATATATAGGTTTGCTTAGCCATGCTTAGAAACATTAGCTAATTAAAAGGGGCTAAATATAATTATATTACATAATTCTTATTGATAATAATGGTTATATTTAAATGGTAGCTCACGATGGTCAATCGTGTAATGATTTGATAATTAAAACCTGACTAAGGTGGGTTGTGAGCATATGGTTATGAAGGTTGTGCTCATGACAATTAAGGACCGGTTCGCGAGCTACTGTTGTGAAACATTTATCGTGCCAACCACAAGCCAGCGTGGGCAACGGCTTTATCTTTTGTATAGCGTGATTCATTATAGTGCGCCAGACTGAGAAGTGGCGAGAAGTCCACGGGGGTCGCTGGGGAGTCCATGCCTCTGGTTTTTGAGGGGGTGATTATGATCCAGGAAAGGTGCGCTGTAATGGGTTATGTTGTGCAAGGGGTATTGTCACAATTCCTTTCCGAGATACCGTGGTGGTATTGAGGCACATGGTGACATGATGTGGGGTTGTGTCTTGTGGGTACAGTGGTACACCTCTGATCAGAGTTTAAACTATTCGAATAGCCGTACCCGCGGTTATGGGTGAGTTGAGCAATGTTTTTCGTGATTAGTCTCACACTACTCATTAATGATAATAAGGTGATAATTAATTTAATTCCTGGTTTGGAATGGATAATTCCTGGTATGGAGGTTTAATTTGTTCAACCGGGGTTGGTTGTTCAAATGTGGTTGGGCCTATGCAACACGGGTGTGTTGTATGATGTTTATTTAATATTGATTAATTATACAACTGTTTTACTGTTCTCTTAAATATTTATTAAATGCTGTTTCTGCAAATGAGCTATATTATGCCATCCTTTGTTATCCTGTGCACTTGCATATTTGCTGTGTGACTTGTTGAGTATGTCATATGCTCATTCTTGCAATATTCATTCATCAGAAGAGGAGTATCTCAGTGAAGGTGATGATCTGGAGGATTAGGCTTGTTTTCGGTTAAGATGCCTGTGGAGTGGAGTTGCCGTCGCTGTTCCGTAGATTGTTCTAGTTTTGTTTTTCCGCTGCGTAGAATGTTATTTTTGGTTTGAGAGGAACTATCCACCTCTGTAATAATTTATTATTTTCGAGTATTCTATAGTTAAATATTTGTACTCTATTATCAATATTGTCATTGTGTGCCTCGGTTGATTCCTGGACGAGGGTTTAACACACATGTAAGCGTTTGGAATTTTGGATAGAAATTCCGGGCGTGACAAGTTGGTATCAGAGCCACCTTGACCTTAGGATAAGCCAAATGGTAAACCTTAAGTAGCCTTCAAAATATTTTGAAAAATAGAACTGCTCTTCTCTATTCTCTTATAAATTAATTAAGTTGGCAGCACATGCAAGGTTATGCACAAAATTTATTTAATTCAATTTCTTTTCTTTTGAAAGCAAAAAGTTGTTCTCTTCTTTTAAAAGCAAAAAGTTGTTCTTCTCAAAATGTTTCCTTTTCTCTTTTCCAAATCTGATTGATTAGTCGGCACTGTACATTTATTATGGTATCGATTTAATCATGTTAGCACTAGTACTACTCATCTTTCCTATGGTGACACTGTACCGTGCTTATAATAGGTCATAATTATTTTAGTTTTATTTTGATTACTTGAAAAAAAAAATATATCTGTCTCTGTCCAAAAAAGTAAAATTCTAAAAATATTTAGAAAATAGCTTTGTATGGGTCTTTTCTTTTCTTTTCTTCCTTTTTGGTCAAAAATCAGTTAAGTCTAGTGGGTGCAGCTAACTTAAAAATATGCTTTAATGTTTCTTTAGATGCCGCCCCATTCACCGAGAATTTTGATCGAGGTGTTAGGATTCGTCAGGGAGCTGAGGTTGATGGCTTTTGAAGTAGGCTATGAAGTTGCTCCTGAGTATCGCCAGATTCCCCATGACCCCGACGAGGAGAAATGTCGTGTTCGTGTGACGTTGGCTAGTGATAGTGAAGACCTTCCGTCTTTTAAGTTCGAAGCTGGAGGAAGATCGTACTGCCATGCTTGTCAAGAAGTAGCTTTGGTGGCCATTGGAGAGTTGCGTCAACATTTTGAAGAAGAGTTGGATTCATCAGCTTTCCAGTATCATCCCCACAAGCCTCATGGTCAAGACTATGGAACCTATACCTGTCCTGATGGTGAAGAGAGTGCCACTCTGATGCATGCGGTGCATATGCTTAGTGCTATGGATGCAGTAAGTGTGGAGCGAGACAAAGCAGCTCATGACAGGGAAAATTGGAATCGAGGCAAGATTTGCAAGTTGGAGAGCAAGGTGCACCGTCTACAGAAGGAATTAGCTGAACTTAAAGGAGAAACGCCGCCGCCAACACCCAAGTGTCGCCTCACTGCAAGAAAGAGAACCTGTCCGCCACCTCGTCTCCAGTTAGCTTCGAAGATTCGTGTGATGGGTGAAGCTGTGCCCGATCGTGCTGAACCGGTCATCGACATCGTAAGTGATGAGGAAGAAGAGGAAGATCCTGAAGAAAGAGAGCCAGCTACTCCAGAGGAAGAAGATCCATCGCTTCGTTCCGACGCAAGGCGGGTTTAGTCGCTTAGTTAGATCGTTGCCGTAGTTCGCTGTGTTAGATTGCTTGTTTAAGTTTGCTTGTGAGTGTGTGGGTTTTAGTTGTTGCTTACATCATGGGTGGGATGTAACAGCATGAGTCTAGTTCTTTGCTTGTCAGAGTGTAAGATAGTTGGTGAGATAGTGTTAATGCAACTTAAATGTAATCATACACAGTTAAGAGCAATATAGAATTTAAATTAATTAAATAACTCCGT
Organism: Oryza meridionalis; assembly: GCA_000338895.3. Taxonomy (NCBI): domain Eukaryota; kingdom Viridiplantae; phylum Streptophyta; class Magnoliopsida; order Poales; family Poaceae; genus Oryza; species Oryza meridionalis. The sequence goes on along the minus strand of CM002526.2, from coordinate 32,315,967 downwards.
TCTAAGGGTGTCTTTCTGTCTTTCTTTCCTTTTGTCTCTGCTTATCGTCAGATGGTGAACACGCGCACTGGCACTGGAAGTGGAAGTGGAAGTGGTAGTGGAGCTACTAACAATGGAGGAGATCCCACGCTAGCTCAGATTCTGGCCCAACAAACCCAACTGATCAATCTGTTAGTGCAGCAGGCACAGAATCAGCAGGCAAACAATCAGAACCAGAATCCACCCCCACCTCCCCAAAACAAGTTGGCAGATTTCTTACGTGTGAGACCCCCTACCTTTTCAAGCACCACCAATCCAGTAGAAGCAGGAGATTGGCTGCATGCGGTGGAGAAGAAGTTGGATTTGATTCAGTGTACTGAGCAGGAGAAAGTTTCTTTTGCTTCGCATCAATTGCATGGTCCTGCTGCTGAATGGTGGGATCATTTTCGCCAAGGCAGGGCTGAAGGAGAGCCTATTACGTGGCAGGAATTCACGGCCGCTTTCAGGAAGACGCATATACCGTCTGGTGTTGTAGCTCTAAAGAAGAGGGAATTTAGAGCACTCAACCAGGGATCTCGTTCGATTACTGAGTACCTCCATGATTTCAACCGTTTAGCTCGTTATGCTCCAGAAGATGTTCGTACCGATGAAGAACGTCAGGAGAAGTTTTTGGAGGGACTGAATGATGAGTTGTCTTATGCTTTGATGTCTACGGATTTCCGGGATTTCCAGCAGTTGGTGGACAAAGCGATTCGTCAGGAAGACAAGTATAACCGGATGGAGCAGAAGAAGCGCAGGGCTGCTCAATTCAAGGCACAACAGGGCAGTAGCCAGAGGCCGCGTCTCGTTACTGGACCTCAAGCTTCATCGTACCCTCAAGGAGGATCTTCATCAGTTGTCCGTCCCCAACGCCAGTTCTACAACAACAACACTGGTAATCGTGGCAATGACAACCGCAATGTGGTTGCCCGTCCTGCAGCAACTTCAGTTCAGAATCAGCCTGTCAGGAAGGAACAGGGAAGTAAGCCAGTGATATGCTTCAACTGTGGTGATCCGGGACATTATGCTGACAAGTGTCCTAAGCCTCGGCGTGTGAAGAACGCTCCAGCCCCGAATAACTCCAATGTTCCAGCACCGAAGGCACGTGTTAATCATGTTGCAGCAGCAGAAGCTCAGAATGCACCAGATGTGGTTTTGGGTACGTTTCCTGTTAACTCTATACCCGCAACTGTGCTTTTTGATTCCGGGGCTACACATTCCTTTTTGTCTAAAAGTTTTGCAAGCAATCATGGGATGGAAGTTGTTAGTCTTGGGAGACCTTTACTAGTTAATACCCCAGGCAATCAAGCATTTTCGACACAGTATTGTCCTTCCGCTACTATAGAAATAGAAGGAATTCCTTTCCCATCCTCGCTTATCTTGCTAGAATCCAAAGATCTAGATGTTATCTTAGGGATGGACTGGTTATCCCGTCACAGAGGAGTTATAGATTGTGCCAACCGTAAGGTGACCTTAACCAATAGCTGTGGGGAAACAGTTTCTTTCTTTATGTCCTCTCCTAAATCTCATGGTGTGAACTTAAACCAAGTTGCTCTACAAGAGATACCCATAGTACAAGACTACCCAGACGTGTTTCCGGAGGATTTGCCAGGTATGCCACCTAAGAGAGACATAGAGTTTCGGATTGACTTGGTACCTGGAACTAACCCCATCCATAAGAGACCGTACAGAATGGCAGCTAATGAGTTAGCAGAGGTAAAGAAACAGGTGGATGATTTGCTTCAGAAAGGATATATCAGACCTAGTACTTCACCATGGGGAGCACCAGTCATCTTCGTAGAGAAGAAAGACCATACTCAAAGAATGTGTGTGGACTATCGTGCGTTGAATGAGGTCACAATCAAGAATAAATATCCTCTACCCAGAATTGATGACCTGTTTGATCAACTCGAAGGTGCTACAGTTTTCTCCAAGATAGATCTCCGTTCCGGATATCACCAACTTCGAATCCGTGAGGAGGATATACCAAAGACCGCCTTTACAACTCGATATGGTTTATTCGAGTGTACCGTTATGTCATTTGGACTCACTAATGCCCCAGCCTTTTTCATGAATCTGATGAACAAGGTGTTTATGGAATATCTGGATAAGTTTGTCGTGGTGTTTATTGATGACATTCTTATTTTCTCTAAGACAAAGGAAGAACATGAAGAGCATCTTCGTCTAGCTTTAGAGAAATTACGAGAGCATCAGCTTTATGCCAAGTTCAGTAAATGTGAATTTTGGTTGTCTGAAGTGAAGTTTCTTGGTCATGTCATCTCGTCCGGAGGAGTGGCAGTAGATCCAAGCAATGTGGAGTCAGTGTTAAGTTGGAAGCAACCCAAGATGGTTTCAGAAATCCGTAGTTTTCTTGGACTTGCTGGGTATTACCGCAGGTTTATTGAGAATTTTTCAAAGATCGCCAGGCCAATGACTCGTCTGCTTCAGAAGGATGTGAAATACAAGTGGACAGAGGATTGTGAGCAAAGTTTCCAAGAACTGAAGAAAAGGCTAGTGACTGCGCCTGTGTTAATTTTGCCTGATTCGAGGAAAGGTTTCCAAGTGTATTGTGATGCATCCCGACTCGGTTTGGGTTGTGTGTTGATGCAAGAAGGAAAGGTAGTTGCTTATGCATCTAGACAATTGCGCCCTCATGAGAACAACTACCCAACGCATGATCTAGAGTTGGCAGCTGTGGTTCATGCATTGAAGATTTGGCGTCATTATCTTTTTGGCAACCGTACAGAGATGTATACGGATCATAAAAGTTTAAAGTACATTTTCACTCAACCAGATTTGAACATGCGTCAGCGAAGATGGTTAGAGTTGATTAAAGACTATGATATGGAAATCCACTATCACCCGGGGAAAGCAAATGTGGTAGCCGATGCCCTTAGCAGGAAAAGCTACTGTAATATGTCAGAAGGTCGACGTTTACCTTGGGAGTTATGCCAAGAATTTGAAAGGTTGAACTTGGGAATAGTCAGCAAAGGTTTTGTGGCCGCTTTGGAAGCTAAACCTACTCTGTTTGATCAAGTTAGAGAAGCTCAAGTGAATGATCCTGATATCCAGGAAATAAAGAAGAACATGAGGAGGGGTAAAGCCATCGGTTTTGTAGAAGATGAGCAAGGAACTGTATGGTTAGGAGAAAGAATTTGTGTCCCAGAAAATAAGGAGTTGAAGGATACTATCATGAAAGAAGCTCATGAAACTTTGTATTCCATTCACCTTGGAAGCACTAAGATGTATCAGGACTTAAAGCAACAATTTTGGTGGGCTAGTATGCGACGTGAGATAGCAGAATATGTGGCTCTATGTGATGTTTGTCAGCGGGTCAAAGCAGAACATCAGAAGCCAGCTGGTCTGTTACAACCGTTGAAGATTCCAGAGTGGAAGTGGGAAGAAATAGGAATGGATTTTATAACCGGTCTACCTAGAACGTCGGCAGGACATGATTCTATTTGGGTAGTGGTTGATAGGTTGACAAAAGTCGCTCACTTCATACCGGTCAAAACAACCTATACGGGGAATAAGCTTGCAGAATTATACATGGCCAGAGTGGTATGTTTGCATGGTGTTCCTAAGAAGATAGTGTCAGATAGAGGTAGCCAGTTTACTTCGAAGTTTTGGCAGAAGTTACAATCAGAATTGGGTACCCGTTTGAATTTCAGTACTGCTTATCACCCTCAAACAGATGGTCAGACGGAAAGAGTAAACCAAATTTTAGAAGATATGTTGAGGGCCTGTGTTCTAGATTTTGGTGGAAGTTGGGATAAGAATTTGCCGTATGCGGAATTCTCCTATAACAATAGTTATCAAGCTAGTTTGCAAATGTCTCCGAATGAAGCATTATATGGTCGAAAGTGCCGTACGCCGCTTCTTTGGGATCAGACCGGTGAACGTCAAGTTTTTGGGACAGACATATTGCGACAGGCAGAAGAAAAAGTGAAGATTATCCAAGAAAGGTTGCGCGTTGCTCAGTCGCGTCAGAAGAGCTATGCCGACAATCGTCGCAGAGATTTGGTTTTTGAAGAAGGAGATTATGTGTATCTTCGGGTTACGCCGTTACGAGGAGTTCATCGTTTCCAAACCAAAGGGAAATTGGCACCGCGTTTTGTGGGACCTTTTAAGATCGTGAGTCGAAGAGGTGAAGTAGCTTATCAGTTAGAGTTGCCTCCGTCAATGGCGGGAATACATGACGTGTTCCATGTGTCTCAGTTGAAGAAATGTTTACGTGTACCTACGGAGGAAGCAGATCCTGATCGTATAGAGCTTCAGGAAGATTTAACTTATGTTGAGAAGCCAGTCAGAATTTTGGAAGTAAGTGAGAGGAAAACCAGGAATCGCGTTATACGGTTCTGCAAGGTTCAGTGGAGCAATCATTCGGAAGAAGAAGCCACTTGGGAGCGAGAAGATGAATTGAAGTCAGCTCATCCTCATCTGTTTGCCAGTTCCTCTGAATCTCGAGGACGAGATTCCGTTTAAGGGGGGTAGGTTTGTCACGCCCTAAAAATCTTAAATATTTAAATTGTTGTTTAATTGGAATTTTTTAGAAATTAAATTAAAAGCCTACAAGCTAAACCCTAATTTTCTAGGAAAATTTTCAACATAAAAATGAGTTAGATAAAATTTTATTAAATACTATGCTTGCTCCTCTATTTTCTAGAATTTTCTGGGAATTATTTGAGCAAGGGAAGTATTTTTAATAATTGAAACATCATTTCACAAATTGTTTTATTCAAAAAAAGTTCTAAAGTCCCCCTCCTAGGCCGTTGGGCCGAATCCGGCCCAACTCTCTCTTTTTCTCTCTCTCCGCGCGCGGCCCACGCCGGCCCAAGCCGCCGCTGCCCGCTCCCCTCTCTCGCGGAGGCCGACAGGTGGGGCCCACCTGTCGGATCCATCCCCTCTCTCCAGCCGCTGACATGTGGGGCCCACATGTCAGGGCCGTCTTCAACCTCCGGCCGGCCGCCGCCGAGCCCTAACCCTAGCCGCCGCTTTCCGCTCCGATTCCGCCCAAATCCGAGCCCGATTCCTCCGGGATTTTGAGGGGTTTTGTTCCTCTCGGTCTCCTCTTTCTTTCCCCTCAAGAAACGAAGCAATCCGTTGAGTATTTTGCCCGAATCGAATTCGTTTCGATTTTATCCCTAAAGCCGAGTCCGAGGTCTTCCCGACTCGATTCCTCCCGTTTGCGGCTTGATCTCTTCGATCCAATGCCATATAAAGCTTCCCCTCGTCGCCCTCTTTCGTTTGCCCCCTTTCCCGTGCTCTCTCGTGCCCCGTAGCGTCGCCGCCGCGCGCTCCAAGCCCGCCGCCGCCGCCGGCCGTCTTCGGTTGCGTCGCCGCGCCGTCTCCGCCGTCGCCTTTGGTCGCCGCCACCGCCGTTAGGTGCGCCGTGGTGCAAGGAAGCTCGGCCGCCCCTCCGTTTTCGCCGCCGACCACCGGAGCCCCTTCGCCGCCGTCGACCCGAACCGCCGCGCCGCCTTTGCTCGTCGCCGGCCGCCGTCGTGCATCCTTTGACGCCGTGGTGAGTACCAACGGGTTCGCCTCGTTGTCCTCTACGCGAAGGTGTCCTCCGATCCCGCCGCCGTTGTCTCTAGCGCCGGCGAGCTCGTCGTCCCGAGCCGGCCGCCATGCCGACGTCAGCATGACGTCAGCATGACGTCAATCCCAGGGCTGACGTCATCATCGCCAGGGCTGACGTCATCCCTCTCTCTTTTTCCTTTTTCCCGATTTTCTAATAGATTAAAACTTCGGAAAATCATAATTAAATAACCGTAGATCCGTTTTAGGTGGTTCAAGTTTCTAAATTTTTCTAAAATCAAGATCTACATGTTAAAAATATCCACATGTACTGTTCATGCTTGTTTTTGTACTGTTTTGTTGATTTTGTTTATTTGCTTTAGTTTCCGACGTTCCGGAGGAGAGCGTTTCCGTTGAGGAAGGTTCCGAAGTGTTTGTGGAAGCTCAAGGCAAGTCACACAGATCCCAAACAACCCTTTGAGCATGTTGAACCCGTTTAAAGCTATTATTTTATTTCAACTATGCATTGTTTTCGAATGTCATCGGGTGGTGAACCTTTCCCAGTTATTTAATGGCCGAAGATGACTTTATTTTCCTATGGGTTATAATTTGATTAGCATGAACCTTATATATTGGATTGGTTCAGCTAAATGCTATATATAGGTTTGCTTAGCCATGCTTAGAAACATTAGCTAATTAAAAGGGGCTAAATATAATTATATTACATAATTCTTATTGATAATAATGGTTATATTTAAATGGTAGCTCACGATGGTCAATCGTGTAATGATTTGATAATTAAAACCTGACTAAGGTGGGTTGTGAGCATATGGTTATGAAGGTTGTGCTCATGACAATTAAGGACCGGTTCGCGAGCTACTGTTGTGAAACATTTATCGTGCCAACCACAAGCCAGCGTGGGCAACGGCTTTATCTTTTGTATAGCGTGATTCATTATAGTGCGCCAGACTGAGAAGTGGCGAGAAGTCCACGGGGGTCGCTGGGGAGTCCATGCCTCTGGTTTTTGAGGGGGTGATTATGATCCAGGAAAGGTGCGCTGTAATGGGTTATGTTGTGCAAGGGGTATTGTCACAATTCCTTTCCGAGATACCGTGGTGGTATTGAGGCACATGGTGACATGATGTGGGGTTGTGTCTTGTGGGTACAGTGGTACACCTCTGATCAGAGTTTAAACTATTCGAATAGCCGTACCCGCGGTTATGGGTGAGTTGAGCAATGTTTTTCGTGATTAGTCTCACACTACTCATTAATGATAATAAGGTGATAATTAATTTAATTCCTGGTTTGGAATGGATAATTCCTGGTATGGAGGTTTAATTTGTTCAACCGGGGTTGGTTGTTCAAATGTGGTTGGGCCTATGCAACACGGGTGTGTTGTATGGTGTTTATTTAATATTGATTAATTATACAACTGTTTTACTGTTTTCTTAAATATTTATTAAATGCTGTTTCTGCAAATGAGCTATATTATGCCATCCTTTGTTATCCTGTGCACTTGCATATTTGCTGTGTGACTTGTTGAGTATGTCATATGCTCATTCTTGCAATATTCATTCATCAGAAGAGGAGTATCTCAGTGAAGGTGATGATCTGGAGGATTAGGCTTGTTCTCGGTTAAGATGCCTGTGGAGTGGAGTTGCCGTCGCTGTTCCGTAGATTGTTCTAGTTTTGTTTTTCCGCTGCGTAGAATGTTATTTTTGGTTTGAGAGGAACTATCCACCTCTGTAATAATTTATTATTTTCGAGTATTCTATAGTTAAATATTTGTACTCTATTATCAATATTGTCATTGTGTGCCTCGGTTGATTCCTGGACGAGGGTTTAACACACATGTAAGCGTTTGGAATTTTGGATAGAAATTCCGGGCGTGACACATATAGAGCAATTATTTCTGAGTAGTTGGTTGACGTTACAACCAGGGTCTGCTTTACAGACTGCCAGGAAATGGCGGTATTACCACAAAGAAATACAAACCCAGTCTAGGATCTGGCATTATGAGGATCAGACATATAGCCAGCATCCACATATCCGACCATGGATGGATCTTGGTTCTTCGAGAACCACAACCCAAGATCTTGAGTACCTCGAAGGTACCTGAGGATAGTTTTGACGCCAACCTAATGTCTTCTGGTTGGGGTTGCACTATATCTAGCCAATAGATTAACTGCAAAAGCAATATCAGGTCTCGTGCAATTGGCTAGATACATTAGTGCTCCAATGGCGCTTAAGTAGGGAACTTCAGGTCCCAACACTTCCTCATCATCTTCCTTGGGTTTAAATGGGTCCTTATCCACTTCCAGGGATCGGACCACCATGAGGGTTTTCAATGGATGACATTTATCCATATTGAACTTACCAAGGACCCTCTTGGTATAGGTAGACTGGTGCATAAACACTCCTTCAGGGAGGTGCTCGAGCTGTAGGCCCAAGCAGAACTTGGTTTTCCCCAAGTCCTTCATCTCAAACTCGGTCTTAAGATAAGCCATTGCTTCTTTGATGTCCTCTGTGGTGCCAATGATATTAAGATCATCGACATAGACCGAGATGATACAAAATCCATTCAGGGATTTTATAAACACACAGGGACAATCATCATTGTTTAAGTAACCTCTCTTCAGGAGATAGTTACTTAACCGATTGAACCACATCATTCCGGATTGTTTCAATCCGTATAATGATCGCTGCAGGCAAACACTATACATGTTGCGATTTCCTTTCGGATTTGGAATCTTGAATCCTTCAGGGACCCTCATATAAATTTCCGAATCTAGTGACCCATACAAGTATGCAGTCACTACGTCCATCAACTGCATATCCAAGTTCATATTAGTTGCCATTGAGATCAAGTATCGAAACGTGATTCCACTCATCACAGGAGAGTAAGTTTCATAATAGTTAACACCGGGTCTCTGCGTGAACCCTTGTGCCACTAGCCTCACTTTATACCTCACCACCTGGCCATTCCTCTTCTGGAGGAAGACCCATTTGCATCCTACAGGGATGACTCTTGGAGGTGTTGGGACTGCAGGCCCAAAAACCTCTCTTTTATAAAGCGAGCGCATCTCTGCCTCTATTGCTGCTTTCCATTTGTCCCAATCCGAGCGCTTCTGGCACTCAATCATGGACTTTGGTTCTGGATCCGGATCCATTATGACATCAATCTTTGAGGCAAAGTGAATGTCGACAATAGTGGTCTTTCTATGATGTAACTCTCCTGTATCAGCATAGTTAGTGGAAATCTCCTCATTTATTTCCTCCAGCTCGTCGTGATTTCCCATAACGACCGAGTTGGGGTGTTCCGATCTTCCAGTGCCAAGGTGCGCGCGTAAGGCACTGGGTTCTCCATCTTCAGGATGGTGTCCTTCTGGGACCATCTTAACTTCAGGTTGAGTTGCCTCTTCTGGGGCTTTCTCAACTTCAGGTTGAGTTGCCTCTTCTGGGGCTTTCTCAACTTCAGGTTGGGCTTCTTCAACTGATTCTTTGAGTGGAACAAGTGACTCAGGTCCTTGTCTCCACGGACGTCTCCGCGGAACCTTGTCCCGAGCACCCGGAGGTCTCCCTCTTCCTAGGATGGGGGGTAAGAGCAAAGTCAGTAACCTTCTGGGTTACCTCTACTCTTTTCGGCGCATTTACTGTAGGTATATGCGACCTTGTCACTCCCTTGTAATCAGTGAAGGCATCTGGCAACTTATTTGCAAGATTTTGCAAATTTATGATTATCTGAACTTCCAGTTCAGCTTCACTAGTGCGCGGATCTAAGGACTGCATCCCAGTTGCATTCCATATTATATCTCGGCATTCTTCTGGATGCCTTTCTCCCCTAATGCTGGGAAATGGTCCTCATCAAAGATACAATCAGCGTACCGAGCCGTATGAAGATCCCCAGTCATAGGCTCAAGATACTTGATTATGGACAAAGTCTCATAACCAATGTATATCCCCAACTTCCGGTGGGGTCCCATAGAAGTACGCTGTGGTGGTGGGATCGGCATATATACTGCACTGCCGAATTTACGCAGATGGGAAATAGTTGGTTCTATTCCACGCACTAGCTGAAGGGGGGATGTACTATGATATGCAGTTGGCCTGAGTTGGATTAGTGTTGCTGCATGCAACACAGCATGACCCCAACAACTGGTTGGCAGCCTACAATCCTGCAACAGTGGCCAAGTAATCAACTTGATCCTCTTGATCAAGGACTCAGCTAGGCCATTTTGAGTGTGGACATGTGGTACTGAATATTCTACCTTAATGCCCATGGCTAAACAATAATCATCAAAAGCCTTTGACCTGAACTCACCAGCATTATCCATTCGAATGGATTGTACGCGGCTATCAGGGAAGCTAGCTTTTAGCCTGATGATTTGGGCAATTAGCTTTGAAAAAGCATGGTTCCTTGTGGACAACAGGTCCACATGGCTCCACCTGGTAGAAGTATCAATCAGTACCATGAAACACCTAAACGGGCCCGACAGGAGCTGGATAGGTCCACATATGTCACCTTGTATCCTTGCCAGGAAAACAGGTGACTCATCCCTAATCTTCAGGAGGGATGGCCTAGTGATCAACTTCCCTTTTGCACAAGCAGAGCAAATAAAATCTTTAGGATTAGGGAAGTCTTTGATTTCAACATTGTGGCCAGCAGAATTGTTGATGATTCTCCTCATCATACCCAACCCAGGATGACCCAGCCTGTCATGCCAAACACTAAATGACTCTGGGTTTCTAAATATGGTCTTCATCGCAACATATTCCTCAGTGGGTTTTATGTACGTGTAGTACAAACCCGATGGCGATGAAGGGAGCCTTTCCACCACTTGCTTTTGATATCCATCTATTTTTGTTATGAGCAGATATTCAGCATCTTGCTCAATCTCGGTTTCTATATGGAAACCGTTTGCACAGATATCTTTAAAGCTTAAGAGGTTACGCTTTGAATCAAGATACAATAGAGCATCCTTTACAAAGATATGGGTACCCATAGGGAGAACTAGAGTAGCACTTCCAGTGCCTACTATATGAGCATTGCTTCCGGCAATGGTCATAATATTTCCAGTTTTCTTAGTTAAGGTGTGGAAATATCTAGTTTCCCTTAAGATTGTGTTAGTGGTGGCACTGTCTACTAGACATATATCCTCTTCTGCCATGGGATTCCCACCCAAGTCTGTTTATAGAACATAAACATAAATGAAATTAAACATGGAGTAAGTTAATTCTATTAAGGGAAACATTACAAGGACTTCAGGCCCAGTAAAAGACTAAGCGTGCTCTTCAGGAGCATTATTCATGACCAAAGTTCTACATGTGCTACTCATGCGGCACACTGCATATGACTGACATATAGGAGATTAGTTCAGGTCTCCAAATATGTCATCATCTTTTTCAAGAAGGTTGTCCCAATCATCGTCCATACGGACGTCCCCACCATCCTCAACATTGATAAGCATGTCATCATGCTTTTCAATCTGAGCTTCAGGCTCCATGGTGAAGTGGGACTCATGTTGGCTCTTTTTCTCATTCATGCTTTGTTGGTAGAGCTCAACCAGGTGCTTGGGGACACGGCAGTTACAGGACCAATGCCCTCTGCCTCCACATCTATAGCAGTTATCCTGCTTTACCCCAGATGATTCACCTGTAACCTTCTTGAGTTCGCCTTTACCTCTGGGTTTACCCTTGCTCTTGCCCTTGAATATGATACTTCCCTTACCTTTCCCTTTCTTCTCACCATGGCCTCTTTTACGGCCATGTGAGTTTCCAACAACATTGACGTGTGCTTCAGGCACTGCCATAGACCCAGTGGGTCGAGCAGAATGATTCTTTAGAAGAACCTCATTCTGCCTTTCTGCAACTAACAGGACTGAGATAAGATCAGAGTACTTCGGGTACTTTGAGTTCCTGTATTGCTGTTGCAGCACTATGTTGTTGGGATGAAAGGTAGATAAGGTTTTCTCGATCATCTCAGCGTCAGTGATCTTCAGGCCACATAAACGCAACTGCGAAATGATCCTATGGAGGACAGAGTTATACGCCGCCACAGACTTGTAGTCTTGGAAGCGTAGGGTGATCCAGTCATGTTGTGCCTGTGTGAGCACAATTGACCCTTGTTGGTCAAAGCGATCCTTCAGGGATTGCCATAATACCAGTGGATCTTTCTCGGTCATATACTCAGACTTCAGGTCTGGGTGGAGATGATGACGCAAGAAATGCAATGCCTTTGCTTTCTCGGCCTTCGTAGACTCCACAGTGCCAACTTCGGGCAACACAATAGTATGATCGAGACCCATGGAGTCGAGTTTAATCTCGCCCAAGTGAGGTAGTTACTACCATCCAAGGCAAGCTCGGCGAATTCCTTCTTTGCTATGTCCGACATGTCCTGCAACATCATTTAGTATTTACGACAGGTAAATACGATGTGCAGGGTCGACATGAATTGGTCATGCGTAATCTTCAGGATTACTAGTATGTGTAATCTTTAGGATTACTAGTGTCTGTAATCTTCAGGATTATCACACAGTTTCCCATAGAATCTTTCCTAGCAAATTAATTTAAGTAATCTTCAGGATTACATAGTGCTTGATTAACTATTATCAATCATGCTAGGAAATCAATTTCATAACAATAAAATAAATGTTATGAAAGTCATGCAAACAGCAAAGTAAGCATGTAAAACAAAGCAAAGAGCATACATGGGCACAACTTCATGCATATTGTGCAAACTGTAAAAAGTAAGATAAACCATGTAGTACTTCCCCACTATGAGCCCACGCTTCATGGCGGCAGAGCCGACCTTAGTGGCATCAAGGGCCCATATGGGTGATGTCCGTAAAACAAAGGACATCCATAACGACACTTCAGGGTCGTGCAGAAGGTTCGTTTGCCTCCGATATTTGGCGGCAACGGCGGCAAAGCCGTTCATTAAGTTGCCATGCCGGTGCTTCTGGCACCTACATCACCTCTAGCATTTGGGCGATAACGGCGGCAGGGCCGCCATTGTGTTATCGAATAGTGCTGAGAGGGTGTACCATCTCTAGCCTTTTGGATGGTAACGGCGGCAGAGCCGCCATCATGTTACCGAGCGTTGCTGAGAGGATATATCAACTCTAGCAATTGAACGATAACGGCGGCAGAGCCGCCATCATGTTATCGTGTATTGCTGAGAGGATATCGGAGGATGGTACTTCAGGTACCATGTTCTTCTGCTTATTTCAACTATAGCAGAAGGATGATTTGCATATCAAGAGCAAGATGATCAGTAGAAACTGATTTCTCACCTGCTTACCTTTTTAGCTTGGTAGAGTCTCGTGCTTATAACTTGTTGAGAAACCAGTCTATTCCATTGATCAGCACACAAGCAGACCAAACACAGAGTTGTGGAACACAGAAAGTATGAACGAGTGGAAGCTTTATTTCTTCTGGATTTAAGTACAAGCTACAAGAGGAGAAGCAGGAGACCGGAGATCCGTTGTTCTCGCCTTGGACTTTCTGGGCCCTATTTATAGGCGGAGGAGGGTGGAGGCTTACGTCGTAAGCCTTGGACCTTCTGGCTTGCGTCGTAAGCCGGCTTACGCTGTAAGCTGGCTTCCTCTGTAAGCTGGCTTGCGTCGTAAGCTGGCTTCTGGCGTAAGTTTTCTTCTGTAGTAAGCTTCCCACTCATAATTTAATTCGTCCACAATAAGATAGGTTTCATAACAGAGATTAACTAGAACGCTATTTGCCGATTTCATTATGAAAACCGACTGTGCTTGAAAATAAAATAGTATATAGTAATACTACTAGTATTAGTAGTGGTAGCGTATTACATATTTGAACCATATTGTCATCTTATTGCTATTCCGCAGTTTCTGAGCGCCGATTTTTTTACCCTATGGATCCCACCTTATTGCCATCTCACGGATATAAGCATTGTCGATTGAGTCTCGTACTACGCACCTATTATTTGATTCCACATTAATACCTATGTTAATAGGATAGATTGCTATTGCCTAAGAGAAGGCTAATAATACAGCCAGTTGCTTACTGTATAGATCTTTATAGCTTATCTCTCAGCTCACTTATACAGTGGTTAACTCTCCACTATAAATATATGGTCCACCTGTCTGTTTCACAGATTTTCTTATATCATTTACTATCTTAACCGGATGTAAACTTACCGTCCACTTCTTATCTCTCTCCTCTACTCTCTTATCCATCTTAGCACAGCTTTTTTATAGCTCTCTATTATACTTGCTCTAAAGTGCAGTGGGAAGGTTGCTTGCTTGACTGCTTTCGCTGATGATACACGATTACGGTGGTTAGGAGATACTAGTACCCGTTACTAGATTGTTCTTACATTGACGTTTTGTACTTTAGTATACCTTTCAGTTTCCTTTTTTTTTTTGCGGGGTATACCTTTCAGTTTTTGAGAGGCTAAATAATAGTACTACAATTTACTTTCGTCATTCGCTGGAGTAAGTTTGTTACAGTTGAATTTTGACAAAAAGATTAGATGGTGTTTGAATCTAGGGATTTAACTTTAGTCTCTATATTTAGACACTAATTTAGAGTATTAAATATACACTACTTACAAGACTAATTATATAAATGAAATCTAATTTGCAAGACAAATTTTTTAAGCCTAATTAATCCATAATTAGATAATGTTTACTGTAGCATCACATAGTCTAATCATAGATTAATTAGGCTCAATAGATTCGTCTCGTGAATTAGTCCAAGATTATGGATGTGTTTTATTAATAGTCAACGTTTAATATTTATAATTAGTGTACAAACATCCGATGTGATAGGGTTTTAAAAGTTTTAGTCCCATCTAAAAAGGGTCTTTAACACAATCCCAAGGTTTGGTGGCTGCATGTACACACTTATACTCCAAACAAGAGCCCAAAAGTGTGATTTCCTCGTTAGTTCGATACGTTTCACGTTAGCTACCACACAACACATTTCACCTCGCAATTAATAAGATCCGTAAACATCATCTTCACCGGATCCGTTTCAACAATCACCGCAGCACTCCTCTACCTTACTACTACTAGTACTCGCAAATCGCAATCCTTCACAAAACCAACTCCAAAACTTCACCCACGTACCACTTATCACAACCACGAAAAAACAGTCACTACTCAGAAGCACTGGCCACACGAGCCGGATCACGAACTGGGCGCCCACGATCCAAGCCGGGTCGCGATCGGCGCCCCCGCGTCCGTTTCGTCTCGCGACTTTGTCCGGCTCGCAAGGCGTACGTCCCAGCCTCCCAGCCCGCACGCCGCACGCGCGCCCGCGAGCGAAACCCCAAAAACGCGCCGCTTCTTTTGGCTCGGCCCGGAAACCCAAACCAGGATGGCACCACGACTCCACCGCCCGAAGGCCTGCCTGCCGCAGTGCAGCCCACCTGGTCGGGTTGGTTGCCCCCACACGGCTCGGCTTGCACCGCGCCCGCGCCACGCCACCGCCCGCGAGGCCGCGACCGCAACCGCGCCCCACCCACCCCCCCCCCCCCCCCCCCCCCCCCCCCGCGAGTCAGGTGCTCGGCGAAATTAAAAACCGGGGAGTTGAATGCATGCGCGGGGCAGCGCCGCGCTTATTCCGGCGCAGGACGCGACACGCGGCCGCGGCGTCGCCTCCAAACCACACCCCCCACGCACGCACGCACGCACGCGCACCACCACCACCATAGCTAGCCGCTGAAGCCAGCAGAGCAGACGAGGAAACCGAGGCTCCAGGGGTGAGTGCGAGCGCGGCGACCGAGGATCTATCTGGGATGAACCACCTCGGGCGCCGGGCCGCCTCGTGATCGGCGGCGGGCGGCCGGAGGGACGCGATGAGGACGGCGCAGCAGCAGCAGCAGCAGAAGCAGCAGGGCGGGGTGGTGCGCGTGGACCAGGCGTCGCCCGCGTCCAGCTTCCGCGAGCTCGACGACGCCTTCCTCCAGGTCGGTCGCGGTGCCGGCGAAATGCGCCGTGTACTGAACTAAATCTTGTGTGTGCTTCAGTCGGGTCGTCGGAGTCCGGGTTAATGGAACAGTAAAGGCCGTGGCCGGCCGGTGGCTCTGTTCGCGACGGCCGGCGTTCGTCGGCGCCGTTCTCTCCAATGGGCGCCGGAGATGCTCCAGTGATTCGAGCTGCCTTCAATGAGTTCATGGCTTCATGCTATCTGTTTCGGGTTTTCCATCCGCATGTTGTATATGCGAGATGTTTAGGATTGGTTACTCTGATTTCACGGACTCCAAATGGCATATGCGGATTGATTTCTGAAGTTACTAAACTGTCGTGTGATTGCTCTCTCCTCTTAGCTAATTCAAAATCCAGTATCAGGCATTTCATATTTTTCTAGTATGAGAAGTTCAGAACGACGGCGAGAGGATTTGTGAAGAGGCAAAGGCTTCGACACCATTGCCGCTCTTGTTTTCATTGATAGTAGAGTTTTCAAGAAGAACATGGTGGCAGCTCTTCAAAGAAATCACTGAAGAAGCAGTTGTGCTGGTGCAGGAGTTTCAGAAGTTTGAGTAGTTCTTTACTGCATTTCGCCGTCCTTTTTATCGCAAAATTAGTCGTTAGATTCTGTCTAGATTTTTTTCATTTTTCAATAATAAGCGAGCCTCTTGCGTATTTAAAAAAGGGGCATTTGCAAATTTACCACCGGTTCTTTAATTTTACAAGGATGCCACTCGAATGACAGTTCTAGTGGCATTTTTGTAATTTTCTAGTGGCAGTGGTAAATTTGCAATTGCCCCTTAAAAATAAGTAGTATATGAGGAAGTTGCAGGGGGGCAAACTAGAATGGATTACTAGTTGACAAGATTCTGTGTGGTCATGGTTGTACAAGATTCTTTTCAACTCTTTCTTTGTCTTTTCTAGGGCAAAGCGTTATTTTGTACTCCTACTTGCATTTCATATCCTCCTAGGTTTTTTCAGAGCCAGAGTTGAAAAATGGTATAAAAGGTAGAACTGAATGGGATTGGTATTGATTAGCTCATGTTGAAGTATCTTTTGATAAATTTATTATGTTACCAGTCTTAGCAGCTGTTGCTCATTTGTCAAGTACCGAAATGGCCAATGCTGGAATCACTTTACATAATATTGTTAACTTAGTCCTTGTGTGGTGCTCAACGTACTTGGCAAAAAGATTACAATGATGTGCTTTAATATTTATCTTACAAGAAATTACACAAAGTTAGTCAAAGACATGAATGCAGCCACTACGTACTACTGTATCTACTGCAATAGTTTGGGATGTTAAGCGGAGTATATTTGGACCACAAACTTTCAGGTTTACTCTACATTTTTTTCATTAAAAACTGTGAGCGGTAAGTATGAGATATACATTCCATTCGACATTTTAAGATCTGTTAAACACTTAAACTTAAACATCAAATTTTGAATGGGATGTATCTAACTTTATTACTTGCAAACATATACTTAGTTATATTGCACACAGTGTTATGGTACAAATATACATCCTGGACACAACTACAGTTGTTCATAATTTGTACACTGTCACTCTCAATCCTGTACTTCTATATTATTTTCTTCAGGAATTGGTGATTACGAAGATCATCTGATAT
Source organism: Oryza meridionalis (assembly GCA_000338895.3). Taxonomy (NCBI): domain Eukaryota; kingdom Viridiplantae; phylum Streptophyta; class Magnoliopsida; order Poales; family Poaceae; genus Oryza; species Oryza meridionalis. Next base: position 32,298,851 of record CM002526.2, on the reverse strand, counting down.
CCTTATTTAAGATAACATATTAAACCTTTTCTTTTGCTTATCACCCATCTATTATAAACAGTCTTATAGATACTGGGTCTACTGATCTGTATAAAGGATATGGTTACCTTACTTATTACTGTATAGGAGTAGTTACCAATGCAGACGCATTATCGGTCGTTTAGGCAGGTCAGTACCTGCTACCAATTTTTACAATAATTTTTTTCGCTGGGCTGGCAAAGTCGCCAGCCGGAGTATATTAAGGAGTGCAAGAATATATCTTGTTTCCTACCATGCCAAGCAACAGAGCACAGGGCGCACTACAACATATATACAGAACAACTTCTAATTACATACAAGCGGGGCAACCCCGAAATATCTCAAAGCCTACAATTACACCTTTATTAAGTAAAGGCCTACAATTACACCTTTATCATACTTTTGGTCATCCTTATTATCCTGATTTCTCAGTTCAATTATGTTCTTTCAGAAACAGACAAAAATCTGGCTTGGTGAAGTTCTCCATCTTAGGTTTGATGAAGCCGTTATAGTTGCAGACCTTCTTGCTGATGGAGAGTTACTGTAAGATTTAGGTTCTTCACAATAGATGCAGTGTTTTTTATTTGTATTTATGGTACTGCCTAGCATGCAATCCTGATACTTGGTGTCACTTGGTTGGCTTTTGTAAGAATTTACAATTCTGTAACTCTACATGGTAAAATTACAAAAATATAAGATCAGAGTCACTAATATACTTCAAATGATAGGTAGTTTTGGCTATATGAAATTAGTAATTAGCCTTAAGTTACCACTATAAAGTTTCAATGCTGTAATTGTACATGGTAAAATTACACAAATATAGGATCAGAGTGACGAATACTATACTTCAAATGATAGGTAGTTTTGGCTATATGGAATTAGTAATTAGGCTTATGTTTCCACTATAAAGTGTTACCCAGAAAAAAAAATCATATAATTGGCAAATGATACGATTTATTGTTGGGCAGCAAGCAATTCAGTTCTATATTACATTTTTTACATTTTCCTATTCTAGATATGTTCTATCTTGAAACAACTGAAGGTAATTCTTACTTAGAGGAGCAATGAAATAAATTACTATCATATTTATTCTCCTATTTTTGGGGAGAATAAAAAGACAGCCCTCTCCCTGTGTTTCCTTTCCAGGCTCTAAATCTCTTTTCAGGCTGTCTAATGGCTTACTTGTTTAATGCATGTTGACAGATTTCAAGTTTCCAAAGTACTGTGGAAAAGGCTTGTGAGAATGAACAAAGAACAAATGAAGCAATCCAAGGTGTATATTTATGAGAGAACATCGTCTGGTAAGAGCAATGGAAAATACATGCCCTATCCAAAAGTTGACTCGTTTTTGAAGGTATTGACCATTGGATGCTTCTCTTCTTAGCAGCTTACTTTAGTTACTATCTTGATTCAACTTCAAGCGCATTAATTTGGATAACTGTAGAGTGAAAGAATTCATGGGAATTTTTTTTTTTTTGCCATCACACATACATTTACTCTTTCTCTTTTCATTGAAAGAGTGCTTGTTAATGGTGTCAAACATTTCTATTCTAGCCGAGAAACTGGTATAGATTCTCCAAATATTCTTAACAAAGCTTTACTTTCTATAAATTGGATCGAAATCATTTTTTATGTGCTAGAATACATGCTGAATCTGGATGGCTGTCTTGCTTCTGAATTCTGATAGCATTCCCATATCTTTTACTTTCTTGATGTTTGTTTTCCCTTCTGAAAGGTGGCTTGATATGATATTTTGCCTTTCCAGATATGTCAAATTCTCGGGTTAGCTGGAATTGATTTGTTTACCCCTTCTGATGTGGTTGAGAAAAGAAATGTTCGGAAAGTTTGTATGTGCATACGCTTGCTATCTAAGAATGCTCGGACGATGCGCCTGACTGTAAGCCCTAGATTCTTATGAAACCATTTATTAAAAATAATTTCAATCAGCTAATCATTGAACAATACACATCCTGAAAGATTTAATTGGTGTGTTTCTGCTCTCTGGTGACAGGTGCCTGATTTTGATATTGTCACTCATACAATAGCCATGCCCAACTACATTGTTGGAGGCATCCGGAGAAGTCTGGAGCAACCACAATGTAGTTCATCTGGTTCAAGTGGTTACAGTCCAAGTGCCAACTCTAAGGCATTAAATCAGCAGGTAAGCTCTTTGAAAGGATCAGTTTTTTTTGGGGGAGAAAGGATCAGTTTTATTGGCATGTTCTTGCTAATTGATCCTTTATTTTAAGTCAATACTATCATTGTTTAAAACAATCAACTCATTAATTTTGATATATATTTCCAGAGAGTTTTTGGTGCAGAGAATGATCAACAATGTGAGACACATTATGATTCTGATGAAGCTGAAAGTAAGCTCTCTGCATTAGAACCTGAGGACTCCGTTAGTGAAGACAATATTTCCACACTTTTGAAATCAGGCAACATGCCTAAGGAAGAAAAGGAAGGCTATGGAGATAGTGAGCATGGTATGCATGAAGAGAAGTCATTGTCTGAATCAGTTGGATCGATTGATTTCGGCAATATGGAATCTGATTCTGTTGGTTCAACTCCTTTATTTCACAAAAATGAATCATATTGCTGTATTGAATCTTCAACTGACCAGTGTTCAAGAACTAGAACAATTAGGTGTTCATTAAGTTCAGAAGAGTCAGATTCCATAAGCAGTAATTTGGTAGTTGACAGCAGCAAGGCTAAAAGGACTCATGGTGAACATGTCGAGCCTCTTAACGGAAATGGGAAAAGATTTGCTAACGATCCCGAAAAAGAAAGCGATGCCCTCCAAAAGGTCACCTTTGATCAACAATGTGATCTGCTTGCCTGTGATGGGGAGTCTGTATGTTCAAATTGCGACAGTATACCATACTCGAGTTTAACCCCAATAGACAGTGCTTGTGGCAAATTGCCAGCAGTTTCTGAAGATGATAGTGCATGCCGAGGGCTGGAACTCGAATTCCGTTGTGGGAATGAAACGGTACCTCCTGAAATGCCAAACCTGTATATGCTAGTACTACTTTTAACATAGTCATCATTTTGTCTCATGTACAGCAAACACGCTTTAACATTTCTTTGGCATCCAGGACGTTTCCCAAAAAGAAGATAAACAGGTGGAATCAGAATATAAAGCTGAAAATGACAGCTCTGCTCAAATGAATGAGAATGATGTTCCCAAATCAGGGAAAGGGATGCTAAAGTCTGTTGCTGGAGGAATTACACTTGTCGGCGCAGTGTTCTTCATAGCTCATCTCAGGTAATGGTACCACAGTATCAAATTATCGTCGTGTGCCGTTTGGTGTACTGAACATTAATACTTCTATATATTATGAAATTAATCCAAACTTTGCTGCAGAAGGAGCAAGGACAGAAGCTTTGCAGGTGCTATAGCTCCATTCTCTGAAAAATCAGTTCAGGGCGACTCAAGGGCAAAGAACGTAGAGAAAACAAAGGCCGGTGCCGTGTATCCCGGGGAATGGCTAAAAGTTTAATCAATAAGATCGGACATGCCACGGTGCCACCTAAGCGCAATCTGGAAGTTTATTTTGCAATATGCATATACCTGTAAAAGTAAAATCCATATGCTAAAGAACACTTTTTTTAATCAGCTACTAGTTTGTACGAGTAGAGGGCTTTAAGAAGCGACTCCACTAGTATAGCAAGTGTTAATATTTATTTTCTTATAGCAGTCCAAAGCTTACAATAATCTGTTCTGGAATCTGGATATACAAGATGCCTCAAGTTCTCTCTACGTACAGAATGGTCCATGAAGTTGATTAATTTATTATAAGCAGCAGCCATTATTCAGAGTAGATTTTGTACTATCGTCGTTGTGTTTAGTTCTTTTTAAAGTTGAAAGTTTGGATTAAAATTGATACGATGTAACTGAAAAGTTACGTGTGTATGACAGGTTGATGTGATGAAAAAAGTTGGAAGTTTGGATCTAAACACAGCCTATGATGCAGTAGGCCGAGGTCTTGCAGCGTTCAGCACTGCAGTTAATTAACGTGTGGCTGTCGCGTTTGCCTGCAAACAGCCTGGAATTGCCAGCCCTGAGCAATCTCTGTGCTCCCCCCGCGCCTCCAACCTGAGCAAAAACCATAGCATACTGCATATCTCATCGTTGAAGAGTAGAAGCCCCGGCACGTCGCCACCACTCGCCGCCGAGCGAAGACCAGAGACTCACCCGATGATTGGACGGGCCAGCGCACGCGACGACCGTGCGTGGGAAAGCGCCATCTCGCCGTCCACACCAAGAGCGCCCCCACACCCCCCACCCCCGCATGCCCATTGACCGACGAAAACACCGAACAAACCGAGCACAAACCGCAGACGCCGAAATGCTCGTTCTTTTCGTTGGTGGAATCTGCAAAAGCCACTGCAGGCTGGTCCGGTACGGGACAACCACGCGAGAGGGGATAAAAAAAAGGCGATAAAGGTAAAGCTAGCTACCGCGCGCGGGCATCCAATGATCGGATGCGATCCGGAGGAGAAGGTCGCCGAATTCCGTCTTATCCAGAGATGGGGAGGTAAAAAGGAGGGGGATCCACCGAACCAACCAAGTTGCGTCGCGCCTAAAAAAAATGGCCGCACGCCCTCCGCCCCCGGCAGCACCGGTCAATTCCTGCTGCTTCCTCGAGTCAACTGCTCCAGCGCAGCGCCCCACCCACGCCTTTTACCCGCGCGCCAGCGGCGGCGGCGGCGGGGTGAGGAGGTGAAGTGGGAGAGGCGGCGTGGACCTGCGACGACCTGCTTTGCTGCCCAGCCTGCGAGCCACTGGTAGGTACGTGCTTCTCTCTTCAGTCTTCACTGTCTGTGTGTGTGTGTGTGTGAATTGGAATTTGGAAGTGCTGGAGGTAAGCAGTAAGAGAAGGATCAGATTTGGAGAGGCTGAATCTTGGTCTGTGGCGTCGTGTTGTTCTCTGATTCTCTCTGGTGTTTAAAGAGTTTGTTCAATTCGAATTGTGGGTTTAATTTTGGTGCCGTCTCTCACTGGGAGGGATCAGTGGATCACAGTTGTGCTGCTGCTGGGAACGTTTTGGTTAATTCTATCAGGTCTGTAGTTCTTCATGATTTTTTTTTTTGAATGGATGTAGTTCTTCATGATATTCCTTTTTTTTTAATAGCAAGAGAATTTAGTGGTGCTGACATACTAAAAATTAGAAGGTTTATGTGCTGTATGGGCATGTTCAGATATTTTGATTCGTTAGGCAAATTTAGATATTTTTAACCATGGCGACCTTTTGGTTTGGGGGCATAATTGGGAGCTTGGTTTTGCTTCCCTTTTTTTTTTTTTTGAACAGAAGTTTTGCTTGTTTCATGCGTTCTCTTTGGAAATAATAATTCTAGTACGTTTTGCTGTGATGAATTCAAGCCTCTATTTTAGCATACGGATGAAACAATTGTGCATTTCAAGGCAACTTCTGCTTTTCAGCATAACTAACAGCATAACAGTGAACAGATAGTATAGTAATAACAGTAACTACAAATTCTGCTTTGCCTATCACTCAATCTTGTATGAACCTCTTTTCTTATCCAATAATATTTTGTCTATCTTATAGGTGCCAAACTGGACTGGCTTGCTTGTTAACTGGGTTAGCCAGGGACTCTGGTATTATACTACTATGATCAGTTCGTGTACTTTTTTTCGCCGGGCAAGTTTCCCCAAGGAACTCTTTTGATGCTGTAATTATAACTGAAGAGTCATGGATCTGCTCAGGGTCCTCCTAATTATAGCATCTCTGCTCCCATTTTCAGCATCTGACCGTCAAGGTTTATTTACATGCCTATCATTTAAGTAGTAATTCAGCTATTTTGGAGTGCTTCCACAATCATGAGTTTGCAAATACTTTCAGTGAGTATTAAATAAATTTCTTTTATTTCTTTAGGTGATGCACTATATGATATGAAGCTGAAGCTGAATGCTACTGGCAACCAGCTTTCTGACTGGAACCAAAATCAAGTTAACCCATGCACTTGGAATTCTGTTATTTGTGACAACAACTACAATGTTGTGCAAGTGTAAGTTTATTTTGTTGATGTTTTGCTTCACTTTTATTTTCTCTCCATTTTGAGTTAATTCTATATTTACATATCTCTTAAACTTATATGGCATAATAGTTCTTGATTTATGTTCCACATTCATTACCAGTGAGCTCCAGAAGCATCTGTTTGAGCACATGATTATGATTTTTTTTTGATGCACTTGCACATGCTATCTGCACTTCTTTGATGCACGAGCACATTTCATAATTGAACTATATGAAAATGGCAAAATCATACAACATGCTGTTTCTTTAAATCTTCTTCACACCATCTGTTATTTCTGGCAAACCAACATCTAGATGGTTCTGTTGGCCCCGTTATGCATGTTCCATATCTAGGTTTTTTGTTTGTTCCAAGTTGGTGTGCCTGATGACTGATGTCCTCCTGCAGAACATTGGCATCTATGGGATTCACTGGAGTTCTATCACCACGAATTGGAGAGCTTCAGTTTTTGAATGTTTTGTAAGTGTACTTGTGTTGATTGCTGGAATTTCTCTCAGATATTTGGTGGTAGTTGTGATGAAATAGCTACTGTGATCCTAGAGGAAACCAGGAGCTGGTATTATGTGAGAAGTGCCAACTGTTAGCTATTTCTGTGCTTGCTGCCCAAAGATTTGGTTGTCTTAGTTACCATGTACTGTGGTCTTAGACTCCAGTTTTTGCTAACCACTGTAGTGCATGTCATTGCAGGTCCTTGCCTGGTAATAAGATTACTGGTGGCATACCTGAGCAGATCGGCAACCTATCTAGTTTGACAAGCTTGGATTTGGAAGACAATTTGTTGGTTGGACCAATACCGGCTTCTCTTGGCCAGCTTTCAAAGCTCCAAATTCTGTATGTATTTGAACCTTACTCCTTTGTTTTATGAATGTATAATGATTTAACCTGCTCACCTTTTTATCTCTTAAACAGGATACTAAGTCAAAACAATCTCAACGGAACTATACCTGATACTGTAGCAAGAATCTCAAGCTTGACAGACATGCAAGGACTCATACATGATTTCTGTTGACAACAGTCCATGCCTGAATTATTTGACTAACATATTTTTTTCTTATGATTACAGTAGGTTAGCCTACAATAAACTCTCTGGTTCAATACCTGGTTCGCTGTTTCAAGTTGCACGTTACAAGTACTGTTGGATCACTGTGACTTGTATACTCATGTTTTTTTAATTTTGAGCTTTGAGTTCTGACAAATGTTAATTTTATTTACAGCTTTTCTGGTAATAACTTGACTTGTGGAGCAAACTTTCTGCATCCATGCGCATCAAGTATTTCTTATCAAGGTAGGAAGCAATTTTTTCCCTGTTCAACACTGCACATCTGTCATACAGCATCCATTGGATGCCTGTCAGAATTTTCGCTGGAATATGCTAATGCTATCTGTTTAATAGGTTCATCCCATGGCTCAAAGGTAGGCGTTGTACTCGGAACAGTTGTAGGAGCGATAGGGATACTTATAATAGGGGCTGTGTTTATTGTCTGTAATGGAAGGAGGAAAAGCCATCTACGAGAAGTTTTTGTCGATGTATCAGGTAGTATTTTACTTCAACAAAACCTTTTCCTACAGTTGTTTATTATTTTATTGAAACAAAGATGTAAATTATGCCGCAAATTTTATCATGCGACCCCCAAAACAAAAACAGTGCAAGCAGAGATAACTCACACATGTTGGTTTATTTCTAAACTATGGTTTCCAGGTTGTGTATGTCAACACAGCTATTTTTACTGGCAGTTTCGCTTACTGCTCCATGTTTAATAAATAATCCTGGCGAAGTATTTTGGTCAAAAAAATTTATGGCAAAATAAGAAAAAAAAAGTAGCATGCAATATGCAAGCTGTCAAGTGTTTAGCACCTTCAGTAATTTTCTGATAAAAGATATGGAAGGTTGTTTCTAAGTCAGCATTTCAATTTACAAATTTAGGATTAGGATATGCATAGGCTGCATTTACATTTAGTTAAGAGTAATTTTAGTTAACTAATCTGTAACTTATGTCCCCAGGCGAGGACGATCGAAGAATTGCATTTGGTCAGTTGAAAAGATTTGCCTGGCGAGAATTACAACTTGCAACCGATAGTTTCAGTGAGAAAAATGTCCTTGGACAGGGGGGTTTCGGTAAAGTATATAAAGGAGCACTTCCAGATGGCACTAAGATTGCTGTAAAGCGGTTGACAGATTATGAAAGCCCTGGTGGGGAGGCTGCATTCTTGCGTGAAGTAGAGCTGATCAGTGTTGCAGTTCACCGGAATCTTTTAAGATTGATTGGCTTCTGTACAACACAAACAGAGCGTCTACTTGTTTATCCTTTCATGCAGAATCTTAGTGTGGCCTATCGTTTACGAGGTACTTTCTATAACTGATCAATAATTTGTTTCATTCTTCCAATTTTATGCTTCTACTACTGTACTATAAACTTTCTCGGATACTTCACTATTGTGCCTATGGATTATGCAACTGATACTTGTAGTGCTTTTAATTTACTCTTGTTGGGTAATATGGTGCATGTGCCCTATTGATTTCAACATCGCATATGCTCACTATGTTTAGACTCAATATTGGAAGATTTCAACATGTAACTCATTGTGTTTAACGATGCAGAATTCAAACCTGGCGAACCAATATTGGATTGGTCAGCAAGGAAACGTGTGGCAATAGGCACAGCACGTGGACTGGAGTACCTGCACGAGCACTGTAATCCCAAGATCATACATCGAGATGTCAAGGCTGCCAACGTCCTGCTTGATGAGGATTTTGAGCCAGTTGTTGGTGACTTTGGCCTGGCAAAGTTGGTCGATGTACAGAAGACATCAGTGACAACTCAAGTCCGTGGAACTATGGGTCACATTGCGCCTGAATATCTGTCCACAGGGAAGTCATCCGAGAGAACTGATGTTTTTGGTTATGGCATAATGCTTCTTGAGCTGGTCACTGGACAACGCGCCATCGACTTCTCACGGTTGGAGGAAGAAGACGATGTGCTACTACTTGACCATGTGAGTCTACTCTTGCGAAGCTGGAACAAAATTATCCTAGCCTCTGATAGCCATGTGTTGACATAATTGAACGAAATTTTTTGAAACCAACTGCGCCAGATAGTGCGAAATTTCATACTGATATAGCAAGAAAAATTGCTTATTTGAAGAAAAGAAAAAAAACAAAATAATTGTTGCTCTCATTGAACATCATATTCTTTCTTAAGCCTGCACCGCTTGAATCATCAGTGTCATGATCATGCTTGCCGCTGCAAATGTGCAGGTGAAGAAGCTGCAGAGGGAAGGGCAGCTGGGCGCCATCGTGGACCGGAACCTGAGCAGCAACTACGACGGGCAGGAGGTGGAGATGATGATACAGATCGCGCTGCTGTGCACCCAGGCGTCGCCGGAGGACCGGCCGTCCATGTCGGAGGTGGTGCGGATGCTGGAAGGGGAAGGACTCGCGGAGCGGTGGGAGGAGTGGCAGCAGGTGGAGGTGACGCGGCGGCAGGACTACGAGCGGATGCAGCAGCGGTTCGACTGGGGCGAGGACTCCATCTTCAACCAGGAAGCCATCGAGCTCTCCGCCGGCAGATGACGACTGCGTACGTCCTGATGCATGGCACTTCCCAATCCCAGTGTTGATAGATATACATGTATGTATATGTATGGTTGGCTCTTAGTTACCATAGGGTTGGTTATGTCACTAAAGAACCCATGTCAAGCCTCCATTTGTGTAGAGGAAAACAGCTAGAGACGCATGTGTTCAGAGTTCAGACTTCAGAAGTCCCAACTCCCAAGTCGCATCTGCTTGGCGAAGCCGAGCCACATTTTCTACCAGACTACCACCATCTGAATTAACCGAGCGAAGCTGTGAGAATCTACCATCCGATTCCGAGACAAGGAGGACGGTGCCACCGTGGTGCCTCACAGCTGGTCGCTCGCAAGGACTCGACCCGCGGCCCACGCCGGCATCATTGGCTCCGCGACGCACGCGGCGCTGCCTGCCGTCCCTGGCTCCCTCCGATCCAATCCGATTGGAACCAACCCGGCGCACCCACCCACCCACCGACCAAAAAGCTCAGAAAAAGCGTCGGAATGGCGGGGATCACATCACGTGCCGATTGCCGAACCCGGGGGCCACGGTACGGTGAAAAACACCGGAAAAAAAAAGGAAAGCGTCAAAACCCAAAACCCGCGTGCTGACAAAAGTCGCTGGCTTCCACGGACCGCTTCACTCGCTGCACTCGTTCACTGAGAGACTGAGAGTGAGGAGGCGGCTGGGAGCTTTGGGTTGCTGCTGCGATGGGCGGCGCTCCGGCGGCGCATTCCCTCCCGGGGGGAGGGCGGCGGCGGCTGCTGCTGGTGGTCGTGGCGCTGGTTCTGCTCGGCTGTGCCGGGGCCCGGGTCCGCGCCGCGGACGACGACACGGGCGGGCTGAGCCGGGCCGCGTTCCCCAAGGGGTTCGTGTTCGGGACGGCGACGTCGGCGTTCCAGGTCGAGGGCATGGCGGCGTCCGGCGGCCGCGGGCCGTCCATCTGGGACCCCTTCGTCCACACCCCAGGTGACATGCACCGCGAGTTTACAAGAACCGTGCTTTACTAATCCTGCTCGTAAACTAGATCACTGGGTTACTGCGTTACACGTTCTTGCGTGCTCTGTTCATGTTCCATTTCTCCTTTCAAGATTATTACCGGCCATGGTAATACTTCGAGGATTAATTCTGGTGAGCGACTCGTGAAACAAAGCGTGATTTTGGACAGTTCAGCTGAGTACTGGAGTGGAGAATATTCGAATTTTCAGATACCAATTTGGCTCAACGAGTTTGAGGGAATGGGGGATAGAATCAGCTCATCTTATTGGATGATATTAAATTCGTGGATCATTGTCTTAAAAAAATCGTGATGTTGACATCGTTTTCTTCCGGATGAACAGGGAATATTGCGGGAAATGGGAATGCAGATGTTACTACAGATGAATATCATCGCTACAAGGTAAATGAGATCAATTGAGACTATCTTCTGTTCTTTTTTCTTGTTCCTGTTTCACCTGCATATAATATTGAGAGGCAGTTAGTTTTGTCAGTCAATTAGTGGATCACAATTTTCCTGTCCATGAGGATGCTTTGGGACTATCTATACATTTGCTGACAAATTTTCTCAAATATAATACAATAGTAATGTAATTACATTATAATTTACATGTAACTACAATGTAACTGGTATGCAATAACTTTCATATAATTTTGAAAACGTTAGATTTGCTTTAATATTCATGCAAGCAGAGAAGAAAAAAATCACAACGCACACACAAGTGAGGGACCGCTTCACGAAAATAGCATGTTATTGTAAGATTTTTAAAAGTTACATACAAGTTGTATTGTAGTTACATGCAGTTACGATGTAATTACAATACGATTCGATTACACTATATTTACATTTCTCAAATTTTTGGGAGAAAATTTGTCGGCAAATGTATAGCAAAACTGGGATGGTTTTGTTTGTGTAGTTGATATCCATATTTGTTTTCAACCTTAAGCAAACATAACCGTATAGTCTATTTATACTTTATTGGGCTGTGAGCAAGGCTCAAGTTTGGCCTTGATCTGGCGAAGCTTAGCTCACAGCACCATGCTGCTTTGGCGATTATGTTTTCAGGAAATTAGAGAACACTTACTGTAGAAAAATCTCGAGTCAAGTCAATCAATAACGAGGGCAGCTTGATAGTTGCTTACTTTTTTTTTTCTGAAAGAAGATAATTACTTACATTGTCTTCTTGCTAGTACAGGAAGATGTTGATCTCTTGAAAAGCCTGAATTTCGATGCATATCGGTTTTCAATCTCGTGGTCAAGGATTTTCCCTGGTAAATAAAAATATGGCTCTGGCTATAGCATCTACTTGTACTGGTTAGCTGGATGAGGATGACTTCCACTGATGCATTTTGGTTATTTAGATGGAGAGGGAAAAGTTAACACGGAAGGTGTGGCGTATTACAATAATCTAATAGATTATGTAATTAAGCAAGGTATAACTTCAGACATATAGTTCGACGTTTGACTTTTGCCAACATAAGTATATTACTGTCTGAATATTTCTATCAAAACTAACAGGGCTTATTCCTTACGTCAATCTGAACCACTACGATCTCCCACTTGCGCTTCAGAAAAAGTATGAAGGCTGGTTAAGCCCAAAAATTGTGTAAGTCGTACATGCCGATTCTTTTTTTTAATGTTTTCACTCACTTATCTATTGGTATTGCCTTTCCATTTTAGGCTAATTATATGGTGATAAAACATATGATCTTGCCACAATTCTACATATGTATAATCAGGACTTAATTTTTAATAAATACAAGGTTTTCTGCACCAGCCATTTTTTCACTTATTTTTGTTACAGTGTGCAGGAGAGCTGAGAGGTGTTTTTTATAAGGTGCTATGAAAGCAGAAATGGCTTAACAGTTGATTTCTTAAGAATGATCAAATTTACATTTGTGAAGAAAATGAAATTCGAAACTATGACAAAATATCAAGTTTGCATTTTGCAATATAGGTGCATATAACATATTTACTTGTCAATCTGTGCAAGGAGCACGTATAATTTTTCTTCATTTTTTTGCAGTGGTGTATTTTCAGACTATGCTGAGTTTTGTTTCAAGACATATGGCGATCGAGTCAAGAACTGGTTTACGTTTAATGAGCCAAGGATAGTAGCAGCACTTGGTCATGATACAGGGACAGACCCACCTAACCGATGCACCAAGTGTGCTGCCGGTGGGAACTCAGCAACAGAGCCATATATTGTTGCTCATAATATTATCTTATCTCATGCTACTGCAGTTGATAGATACCGTAACAAGTTCCAGGTATTTTCTTTCTACTAAAGAATGAAGAAACAGAAACAGTTAGATTGACTCTTTCATTGTTAGTAACATGGCAATTTATATCTCTTCAACAGTTAAACCAACCTATTTGGATTAATTTAGGGTGGTTTATAATGCATACCTGCTCAAAATAATAGTCTGTACTCACGTCTTTACCATCCGATGGGCAACAGTTATCATCAAAATTGATCCCACATGCTAATTTTCAACATGAAGCCTTTACTACGGTCAAAATGCATCGTCTTCTTTTCCTCTTCCTTTAATACCGCAGATGAGTCATGAGTGCATTATTGTACTCTTTACTCCCTCCGTCCCAAAGTATAGCAAGTTTTAACCCTTGGCACGGCTATTAAGGGAAGGGGTAAAAATACTTGTTTGCCTTCTCAAGGTAGGTGGGGTGTGGGCCTAGACTAGTTGAGATGATAATGAAGCTAAGGGGTAGTGTGGCTAGTTTAGTGGTAAAAATCACCTTTTACAAGTACTAGGTTGCTATGTTTGGGACAAAATTTGAACTCTAAAAGTTATATTTTGGGATGGAGTAGTATTCTATTAAGCTAGCTTATTTTAATGACATTTTGTATGGGACATGCAAAATACAATGGCAGTATTGACAACAGAAACAACAAAAGCGCAAACACATCTTCTTGCAAAATATATTTTCCGCACAGTCTAATGATGTTGTAATGATTTGTCTGCAATATTTCTCACTAGTAATTCAAAGGGGATTGTTTATGGCTGCAAACTCAGAATATTTGTTTGCCTAGTCTTGTGAATCATGCATGCCAATGAAATTGGTTAAAGTAGTTTGCTGTAATAAATGTGGCCAGAACAGTTGCGCCAGAACTATCTGCATTTTGGAACAATGCAATAGCATATGTATTTTTTAAGCAGAAGTACCACATGTATTTCTTAGTGAAAGTAGTTCTAGGAGCATGCTATATATGTCACATATATTGCTTGTCATGTAAGGTCATATTATTCAATCATAATAGAATATATGTTTTAACATTTAGGCAAGTCAGAAAGGCAAGATCGGAATAGTTCTCGATTTTAATTGGTATGAACCTCTAACTAACTCAACTGAAGACCAAGCAGCAGCTCAAAGAGCCAGAGACTTCCATGTTGGTTGGTAAGACCATAGAAGTAACATGTGACAAAGTTAAAGGTTTTGTTTGATACAATTTCCCATGCTGATAAAAATCAACTACTTCAATTCAGGTTTCTTGATCCGTTAATAAATGGACAATATCCACAAAATATGCGAGACATTGTGAAAGAAAGATTACCTACTTTCACGCCTGAACAAGCAAAGCTAGTCAAGGGCTCCGCAGATTATTTTGGGATCAATCAATATACTGCTAACTACATGGCAGACCAACCAGCGCCTCAGCAAGCAGCAACTAGCTACTCATCTGATTGGCATGTTTCATTTATCTGTAAGTTCCCAACTTATAATTAAGGATTATATAATATAAACCAATAGAGTTACTCAAGATATCATTAAATTTATCCTTTTCTCCTTAATTTTACAGTTCAACGAAATGGCGTACCAATTGGACAGCAGGTATAGTTGTTTCCTCTTGCCACATTCAATTTTAGTTTCTTATCAGTGCTACAAGATTAGCAAGTGTGGCTAAGATGAGAATCTCTTACCATGCATTATTTCGTGCAGGCAAACTCTAATTGGCTTTATATCGTTCCGACTGGCATGTATGGAGCTGTGAACTACATAAAGGAGAAGTATAATAATCCAACAATCATCATATCTGAAAATGGTATTTTTCAAACTACCTATCTAGTTTTAATTCAAAATTTTCCATGCATTTCTCAAAAAAATTTATGGTCATGGTACCAGGAATGGATCAATCTGGAAATCTCACTCGTGAAGAGTTCCTGCATGATACCGAAAGGATTGAGTTCTACAAGAACTACCTCACTGAACTGAAGAAAGCCATCGACGATGGTGCAAATGTGGTTGCGTACTTCGCATGGTCTCTTCTCGATAACTTCGAGTGGCTGTCAGGTTACACATCAAAGTTCGGCATTGTCTATGTTGATTTCACTACTCTCAAACGGTACCCCAAGGACTCAGCCAACTGGTTCAAGAACATGCTGCAGGCATCAGGGCCTGGCTCAAAATCTGGTTCAGGCACTTCAGATTCTCAAGTTAGTTCAGCAACTTCAGCAAGCCATCCAGTTGGTTCAGCCATCTCAAGTAGCCATCTGCTCTTGCTTCCCCTGTTGGTTTCCTTGCATTTTCTTTTCCCTTCCTTCTTCATGTTTTTCTCCCTGTAGAAGTAGCAATTTAGCAGTGATTAATAAGTAGTGGATGCCAGCAGTATGTTCGTTTTAAAAATGTGCTGCAGCTAAGAGGAGCTGAGAGAGACCAACCTGAAGGCCATCTTGTTTAATTTTCGCGTGCTTTTCGCCAGTAGTGAGCACTATGATTCAGAACCAGATTTGTAGTACGAAATAACGTAATTGTGGTGATTACGCTATTGTGTGTTTCAGTGTTTGTATTTGTATGTATTGATTAAACATCAACTTTTCGGGTTCAGAACTTCAGATCTCCTGGACTTTGGCCTGCAAATCCACCGGGTGAATTTACCTGAACCACCGCTCTTTCTCAATGGCATTGATTGAGAATTTAAGCCACATCAACCTGGACTCCTCGAGGGGCCGAAGGCGATCCTGCAGGGGTTCACGTGTATGACGAGGCTACCGAACCAGTACACGGCGTCTAGTCGTTTTGGCATACCGAACCTGACTGAAAACACCCACAACGGCGGAGGACAAAAACTAGTACTCCTTCCTTTAAAAGATTTGGGCAAAATGGACGCACAACCTTCATACAAATTTTGGGACGAACTGGAAGATCATCATGACGAGGTTCATATACAGTTTTGGACACCCCCCCCCCCCTCTTCCCCCCTCCCCACCAAAGCACACACACCCCACCCCCTAAATTTTTTGTTTAAGTACGTGAACCTACATAAGTGCAGGATGTAGGGAAATATATCGCCACGCCAATCATTGGATTTATAGGTATGTAATGTGCATTCTTTGCCAATGATTAGAGAGCTCCATCATCAGTGTCAAAGTGATACTTGTAGGGATATAGGAGGATATGGTAAGGTAAAATTAAACTTCTCTCTTGGATCAGTTGAGACTTGAGAGTAGGGCAAACCTAGACACAAGAGGCAACTCAACAGGGATGAGTGGCCCGAACAAGCAGCCTTTTTTTCTTCCACTTATAAACTTTTTTTTGAAAGATTTTTGTCCACTTATCTCAGTTCTAGTCACTCCCTCCTAAATTTTACTATCTTCTTTCCAAAATATAAGAAATTTTCCCCGTTAACCATTACTTAGGTAAAATCCATTATATTCTGTGATGGATGTAGTACATATAATATAAAAAATAAATTAATACTATTAAGCAGATTTCTATATTGGTAATGTATTTGTCCACTTACATCCATGTTAAAAGGACACGAATATTAGGAATGACCTAATATCAAATAATTAGAAAGGTGAGGTTTCGAATGTAGGTCGTCTAGCCCACCACCTTGTGGAGCTAGCCAGAAGACCCTTGGGTATTTCTCTACATCCTGTAAATTAATCAACGTCTAGAAGATCAAACACATTTACGAGTGGGAGATGACAGAGGAACAAGACGGTAAATGTGATCGCGCTATTTATTGGGTACATCGATCTCATCTATCGATTGTAATCAGATGACCGCGGCATCATCTTTTCGCTTATGTTTATACTTATCAGTCAAAATTTGAATTTTCAATCTTAAATTTGAAGCTGATTTTGAGTTTTTTTCATTAAAGTTTATTTTTCAGTCTTTATTTTTAGATCATTAAGAACACGTATATAAAAGTTTTATTAATAAATTATTTTTTTATTTGTAAATATACCGTTTTGCTTTTAGTTTCCATAATTCGTTGCGCGGATCCCGTATTTCCACGGACCCACGTTGTTGACAGATGGGTATTCTCCTCTCCAGGGTCAAACACCGTACCGGCGTACCACACACCACGAACCCCGTTTGTCTACTGCTCCCTCCGTCTCATTTTAACTCCATCCGTCTCTCATTTTAAATACAGCCATAATTTTCCGTGCACAATTTTGATCGTTAGTCTTATTTAAAAAATTTGTAAAAAAAAATTAAAAACATAAATATTATTTATATTTTATTATCTCATAGCAATAAAATACTAATTATAAAAATATTTTAAATAAGACGAATAATTAAAGTTGAACACGATAAGTAGATTAGTACTGCTTAAAATGTGACGGACGAGCAGTACTCCAGTACATGCACAGAGCCACAGATTCCACGGAAAAGGTGGCGCCACCGCCACCTAACCTGGCCGACAGGCGTGAACTGGCCATCATTTCCCGGCCCCCACCCTGCCCCGGCACATCACGCGCCCCCACGCGATTATCACTCGCCCCCATCTCATCACCGAGTCACCGGCACCGGTCGCGGACGCGTCGGTCCCGAATACGTCGGGACTCGGCCGCGCGCGCACTGCCAAACCTCCCCGCGTCTCCGATAGGGGAGACGAGACGAGATTCCATCGCGCGCTCGCGACGCTCCCCTCTCCGGTGCCTGGTCCCAATCACCGACAATCATTGAGACACGCACATGCAGATACCGCTGCAGCGCTGCTATATACTCCCAAGAGTTGGCCACTGTGCGTGCGTGGCTGCGTGTGCTTGCGCTACTGCTTGGCCTCACTGTGTGAACAACTGTGAGCTTAGCTTAGCTGCCGCTGCCTGCCGGCGGTGTGCTCCGGCCGCGCGCGGGGGCGATGGCTGCTCGGCGAGCGAGCTGCGCGCTGGTGCTGGTGCTCGCGCTGTTGGCGGCGCGGGATGCTGGTGCCACGGCGGTGCCCAAGCCCAACTGGCTGGGCGGGCTGAGCCGCGCCGCGTTCCCCAAGGGATTCGTGTTCGGGACGGCCACGTCGGCGTACCAGGTTGAGGGCATGGCGGCGTCCGGCGGCCGCGGGCCGTCCATCTGGGACGCCTTCGCGCACACCCCGGGTAAAACTGCGATTCGTCGCTTGCTCTACTCTACTTTTGCTGTCACTCAGTTTTAACTCTGCTTCTTGGCTTCGAAACTGTGCTTATTTTTTTTCCAAACCGCTATGCTAGTTTCGGTATTCAATTACTTACAGTTACAGTACAATACACTAGTTAGTGCCCAAAAATATATATTTCACAACTGTTAGTCTACTATACTAAAGGAGGCCTAAGGCCTCCATTAATGGTTGAGCTAGCACTAGCTCATACTTGTCCATCTCATATAAGAGATAGTAAAAAATTTACCTTTTTAATAGATTGTCTCATAGCACATTGTTCAAAATGCTTTGGGTTCCACAATCCCTCTCACATATTTTTTAGGAGCTTAGCTCTTGAAGAAGAGATAGTGCATTCTCTCTCCTTATCTTCTCTCTCTTCCACATCGTACAAAAGCTGATGTGAAGATTTATGAGCTAGCTGACTCACCCTTGTTGGAGAAGGTCTTATCTAGCCATCTGAGTAAAGTACTCAACTCAACAGCCACTAGATGACAGAATGGTGACATACGGCTAAATGATTACTACCATCGTCCCATATTACTTGTCTTTTTGAGTTTTTGTTTATCAATGTTTGATCATTCGTCTTATTGAAAAAAAATTGGAATTATTATTTATTTTGTTTGTCAATTGCTTTATTATCAAAAGTACTTTACATATGACTTATCTTTTTTTATATTTGCACTAATTTTTTAAATAAAACGAATGGTCAAACGTTGCAAATAAAAAATCAAAAACGTCATCTATTATGAGACGGAGAGAGTATGACATTTGTGAACGACAGTGCCACAATTAAGACACAGCTTGCTAGCATTATGTGCCAAATTGGAATGTTGGACAGCGACCAATTCGATGTGGAATGTTGACCAATATCTGTGCATCTTTATCCTTATATACAGACTACAGTGGTAGCTGAATACTACTCTTGAGTTTTAGTTTAAACTGACATTCTTGTAGATCTTGAGCCATCAATCATGTGAATTGTGATCCACTTGTCAAGCTCACCCATAATAACATTTTTTTTTATTTTACATTTCAATGAACAGGAAATGTTGCAGGAAATCAGAATGGAGATGTTGCGACGGATCAATATCATCGCTATAAGGTACTAGTACTGTAGTACATCACAAAGTCCTCTGCGTTGGTATGCCTGGCACTAGGCATAACTGGTTTTTTTTGTATTCCATCCGGTCATAAAAAGTTTGACCAAACCTTATCCTAAACGTCAAATATTTTTTATCGAATGGATAAACCAACCATGCAACTTTTGAAAAAAAAAAAACTAGTTTTGTTTGGAGTCCTCTAGCTAATTTGGTGCTTTTCCTACTTTTACCTCCTTTTGGGGAGGATGGGGCTGGGGTTGTATCTTCCTTTGGTAAATAGAAAGGGCATGTGTGCCCAGATTTGTCTTTCATCAGATAATTGCTCCCCCAGATTTGCTAAGTAAATGAAACTTCTGTACTTCAAGATAACACTACAGATCACAAAACAGCTGGTATAATGGCACATCTCTATGCATTAATAACTGTAAATGCTCTAAAATATGCGTGTCCAAGGTCTTACATTACATGTAAGTGTTTCCATTCTCCATTATCTAAAAAAAAGTGTTTCCATTCTGGAACAGGAAGATGTTAATCTCATGAAAAGTTTGAATTTTGATGCCTACCGGTTTTCAATCTCATGGTCCAGGATCTTCCCAGGTACATTGAGTCTGACTCAGGTTGTAGCCTGTTACCCTGATACCCTGCATCATTTTTTAATGACAATTTGTTACTGCCCATTATGCGCCTTTGGTGTACCTAGATGGTGAGGGACGAGTTAACCAAGAAGGCGTAGCATATTACAACAATCTTATAAACTACCTTCTGCAGAAAGGTACCGCTTGATCTCATACTTGAATCCCCTGCAAAAGAAAAAGATCTCATACTTGAAACTTTGAAACTTCCATGGAAACTGAGTGCTGTATAACTAAATATGTCCTTCAAACCAAGCAGGTATCACTCCTTATGTCAATCTTTACCACTACGATCTCCCTCTTGCGCTTGAGAAGAAGTATGGAGGCTGGTTGAACGCAAAAATGGCGTAAGTCAAATTAGTAATTTATCCTTTTTGTCTGTTAATCTATTAGAACTCTCGTCATTTGTTGGTTATTGACTTATTTTAGACTTGGTTTTAAACATAGAAGCACACATGATAAGTACGAATGCTTGGGACAAAATTATCAGTTTCTTAACACAAAAATTCATGACTAAAATTGGGTCCACTTCTAGACAAATGACAATTATTATGAATGTGAAAGTTCTTTTGTTCTGTCAAAAGAAAGCTGCACTGCATTATGATTATTGGCACCTGTTGTCTAGCTAAATGCAGCATCCTGTATCTCTGGCATCAGTGCATCACTAGCTGTATAAGTAGCACTCTGGAAGTCTGGATTATCTTCATACTACTTGTTCTGTAGGGATCTATTCACGGAGTACGCGGACTTCTGTTTCAAGACCTTTGGCAATCGTGTCAAGCACTGGTTTACATTTAATGAGCCAAGGATAGTAGCACTTCTTGGTTATGACCAAGGAACAAATCCTCCTAAAAGGTGCACAAAATGTGCTGCTGGTGGGAACTCAGCAACAGAACCATACATTGTTGCTCATAATTTTCTCTTATCACATGCTGCAGCTGTTGCAAGATACCGGACCAAGTATCAGGTATTTTTTTCTCGACTTGTTTTTTAGATAATTTAAGCTTTATTGAACTCAGTCAATTACATCAAGGTGATACAATCATACTAAGAACACTTCCGACCTCTGCACAACAAAGACGCACGCAACCAAAACACCCACCCACGTACTAGTTTGAAAAGAAAGAAAAAAAAGCAGACAATTAAGGACCAACTGTTTTTTTAACGGATATCTCCTCCTGGCCAGTCTAAATTTGGGAAATATAATTTCAAAAATGTAGGCAGCTCAGCAAGGCAAAGTTGGAATAGTCCTGGACTTCAATTGGTATGAAGCTCTTTCCAACTCAACCGAAGACCAAGCAGCGGCTCAAAGAGCCAGGGACTTCCACATTGGTTGGTAAGACCATACGAATATCCTCTCACAAAGCCTGTGAGCTTCACTGAAAAAGAATTACCATTGTTAGGATCGCTAATGGTTGCAATGGTCCAGGTATCTTGATCCATTGATAAATGGACATTACCCGCAGATAATGCAAGATCTTGTGAAAGATAGGCTGCCCAAGTTCACTCCTGAACAAGCTAGATTGGTCAAGGGCTCGGCTGACTATATTGGCATCAACCAATACACAGCTAGCTACATGAAGGGCCAGCAATTGATGCAGCAGACACCGACGAGTTACTCAGCCGATTGGCAGGTTACCTATGTTTGTGAGTTCCTTGCCTTGCCTTGCAGCTTGTACATCAGCATCTTTGCTGGACATATTCTCATAAATATTTTATCCCCTAAATTATGCAGTTGCGAAAAACGGCAAACCAATTGGACCACAGGTATGCAGTAATCAGTTGTATCCTTCTCCAGCTTCAGATTCTTCTAGCACTGCATTCTACCGACGTGACCAAACTGATAAATTCATAAGTAACGTAACTCATAAAACCTTTGTTGATCCGTGGATCTTTACAGGCAAATTCTAATTGGCTTTACATCGTGCCATGGGGGATGTACGGATGTGTGAACTACATCAAGCAGAAGTACGGGAATCCGACAGTCGTCATAACTGAAAACGGTACCTCTGAACTTCTCCCATATCCCTCCGTTCGATTTTCCGCTCCATATTGCACAATCTGCGTGTAATCCTGAAGTGATGAACATACCAACATATTCCATCTTGTCATCAGGAATGGATCAACCTGCGAACCTCAGCCGCGATCAGTACTTGCGCGACACCACGAGGGTTCATTTCTACAGGAGCTACCTCACCCAGCTGAAGAAGGCCATCGACGAGGGCGCCAATGTGGCTGGCTACTTCGCCTGGTCTCTCCTGGACAACTTCGAGTGGCTGTCAGGTTACACGTCCAAGTTTGGCATCGTCTACGTCGACTTCAACACGCTCGAGCGCCACCCCAAGGCGTCGGCCTACTGGTTCAGGGACATGTTGAAGCACTGAGAATTTGCAGATTGAAGTTGAAGTGCCATCCATTGATCATCATGTTCAGTTCTGGGCTGCTGTTTGGATGGGCATCAGAGCTGGCTATGAACTATGTGATGGAAATAAAAATACTGCAAATTGATTTGATTATGCAATTCGTAGCTGTGGTCAGAATTGTGACAGTCTTATGAACTTGTAGATGTGATGTGTGATCGATCTTGAGTAATCAATGTTTGATCAGATTTCGCCTTATAATTTATTGAAGTGTACTCTTGATTAAACATTCATGGTTGATCAGATTTGGCGTGGAGATTTTACAGGAAACTGTTGTTTGAAGCGATAGGTTTTTTTTAAAAAAAAAACGAGTTAATTAGCCAGTTTTCTAGGCAAAAAATTGAACTGATCTAGCAGCAACCCAAAATTAGGCAGAGCGAGTCCTAAACTACAAGCGAAACAAGCTCATTCCGCGGCAAACGCATTGTGGTTGTGGCCTCATCAAGAACCACGTCGCAGCATGCACGAACCGAGCACGCGCCATTGTGCATGCCAGCCTCGACCACACACGTACGCCCGCGATCGCAAGCACACCACCGCGCCATCGCCCGCGCCGTACGTTGCCATCGCAGCACCGCCATGGCCACGGCGCCCGTCAAGATCGTCGTCCTCGCCGCCGCGGTGGCCGCGGCGGTGGCGCTCAGCTTCTTCTACCGGTTCAGGTGCATCCACCTGCCGACGCCGTACGTGGCCGGCGGCGGGCGGCAGCTGATCGTGGTGTCGAACCAGCAGGAGGTCGGCGAGGAGATGGACCTCGCCGACGGCAACGTGCAGCTGCTCTGCCACGGGTACGGCGAGCACGACCACAGCCGGTCGGTGTGGTCGGCGCGCGCCGACATCCCCGGCGGCGCGGCGGCGCGCCTGTCGCTGCCCGCCGTGCGCGGCGACGAGGTGTTCGAGGTGCTGTGCTCCTACCGCGGCGCCAACCGGTGCTGGGCGCACGGCGTGCGCGTGTTCGCCAACCCGGGCCACGACAACCTCTTCTGCTCGGAGCACGCCGGCGGCTGCGAGGTGCGGTTCCGCAAGGACGGCGGCGTCGAGAAGCAGTACGGCTCCACCTCCACGCCGCCGATCTTCATGGGCTTCGTGCCGGACTTCGACAACGCCAGGGACGGCGCCTGCGCGTCGTCGAGCTGCGTCGGCAGGACCATCAACAGGGTGATCGGCCAGGAGAGCTGCTGCGACGATTCCTGTGGGGGTTGGGAGAAGGCATCGCCCAAGAAATCATCATGAATCCATCCATGCAACACATGTAGATCAGTCGGTAATTACCTGACTTTTTGTATCATGTAGATGTAATCTAATCATACATTAATGGATAGGTAAAAAGGACACCTGAATTGAGTCTCAATCCAATGCAATCTTGGTACATGACAATTCGGTAGTACTAGCGTTTCTCTTTTCTTTAAGAACTCACGAACAAAACATAGAGCTTCTTTTGAAGTACTCCAAAAATAAATAGTCCGTCAAAATTCAGAACTTGTGGCAGTTGCGTTCCTCAGTACATCAGCATAGGCAAGGCAATAGTTGGATCGTTAATCAGAGTCTTCATAGACGCCCTCATCATCAGAAAGCTCATCAAAAGAACGAATGTCCAGCTGATAGCGCAAGATGCCACCGATGCCACCAAAACCTCTGCAAAACTGTGACCCCTCCTGGGATTTGTTGGTAACGAACTCAAGTGTGCATCCAAACTTTTTGTACTCGTTAGCAAACCACTCCAGAAGGGATGTTTTGTCCTGAACTTCTAACTCAGCATTGGTTGATGTGTCGCGGTAATTGCTCTGATCAGCTTCTTGCTCTTTGTTCAGATGTTTTATTGCAGTTTCTCCAGTAGCACTGTTCTTAAGCACATATCTGTTGACATCAAGGTTTTCCCACACTATCAATGTCTCAACAGCACCCATTTCAAGAGTCTTAAGGGTGTCATCAACGCCAAAAACGTACTTCCCGGTATCTTGACTAATCTCTTCAAAGTACTTCCCAATCAACTTTTTCTCCTGTATGAACTTCACATTCGCTAGAATTTCAGCTGATAACTCAATGGCTTGGTTGAAACCATTTTCACCACCATAGGAAACATCAACAACATTAAGTATCTTGGCTTGAAGACGCTGATCAAACATGTCAGATTGACTCAGTTCTGTCTTAAAATCAGCAGAACCAGCCAAAATTAGTCCAGAAACATTAGGCTGACTGGTAGCTGGATTGATGAAGAACTGAGTAGCAAGTTCAGCCGTCTTTCGGACATAGTTATGACGCTTTTCCATCCGAAGCCGAGCAAAACGCAGAGCAGATTGCCCTCCTCTTCCATGTTTCTTTGGGAGATCTACAGTGAATTTGTGAAGGATCTCACGAGTATTGCCACTCAGTGTGCCGAAAAGAGTTCCATTACCATCCATAACAATAAAGCCAAACTTGTCATCAGATTCCAAGAGCTCATTCAAAGCTTCGATGTGGAATTTGTTGTCACAGAGATACAACGATGCATTGATGGGCTTGAATGGTTCAAAATCAATAGTGACTTTCTTTTCCTTGCCATCTTCAGTAACAATTGTTCCTGTGTAGAGGACGAGTCCATTTGGCGGAACCTTGTTGTACAGCTTCAGCCTCTGTTGAGCTGATGTGATGGCTGCCAAAACAGATTGTCGATTGACTCTACTCTTGATGTTTGAAGCAGTACCATATTCATCACCCAGCATCTTGGTCACACGGGAGACTTGATCACGTGGGGGCATAATCAGAGAGATCATGCTTGTGCCATTGCCTCTAGCAGACTCCAGTGCCTTGATCAACTTCTTAATCTTCCAAATCTCAATATTCTTGTCAGTTTCTTGACCATCTGACATCTTGACAAAATTAGGATGCTTGATTCACCTGCAGAATACCAAATTCAAATATTAGTAACAAACCCGAGAGACAGAATTCAGAGCTGTCAAATACAAGGAAATAACAAAAAAAAAGGTTGATGAATTTTTTTTAGACTAGAATACACTATCTAGTGTCTAGTAAACTGATCGTAGCTGCTCCCTTACAAAACAGGAGTGCTCTATCCAACGTCATCCAAGACAAAGCTATTAGCTTATGAAAGTTGCCACGCAATAATTCTTAACACTACAAGCGTTAAATCCAATCTGCAATTTGTATCAATTTTTGTGTATAATATAAATGTAGTTTGTATTTAAGTGGACATAAGCCACGGCAACAAGCCATGGACAATCATACATGACTACATGACTGGCCTATAAGGCCATAACATTTGCTGCTTCTTCACAAGTGAAGCATTTACGACATGGTGGTTAGAGCAACCTTAAATCCATAGGAATGGTCGCCAATGACTTGTGCTCACAAGTAAGAAATAAGAGGAAAACCAGTTCCTTAAATAAAGAATAGGAAAAAAACTAAAATCAGAACTATCCATACTAACTGAGTTACTAGGTTTAACACAAAGAAAATAAACAATCATATCAAAATGTGGTCTGCGGCAATCATTTACTTCTAGCTGAAATAGAACAGAAAAATCATTGGTGGTAGTCTCTATATTTATACCAACATATAATACAGAAACAAAACTCTCTCCATACTTGGATGGCCATTTTGGAACATAGGAGTAAGTCATAAACAATCATTTCTAGGTCAATTGCATGGTAAACACAAAACCAAGAGTTCTGGGTAGACAGAACCAGAACAAGGCTGAGGGTCATCCAAATAGGTTTAGCGACTCAAACCACAATTTTGTCAGGTCACGTCCTGTGTCCCTTACCCAGTTCCTAGTGATCATGAGTTGTTTGGTCATTTCATATTCCGTATCAAATGGGCCTTTCTAGTTCTAGTTTGCAAGCAACATGGATTAGATTTTTGGCTGGTAAAGAATTACTCATCAAAGTTAAACCTAGCACATCAAGCTATTATCAAATAATTGGAACTTTAGTCAACCGATTTAGCTTGAAAAGGACAGTAAGGACATCATCCAAAATGGTTAGTGCTAATGATGCTAATTGGACATTTGGGACAATTACAAATCAGTGGCGGATCTAACATGGGACATGGGGTTTCAGTTAAACCCCCAAACTTCTTGGGAACCATCAAGCTGTTATTAGTATTAAGGTTAAGTTAAATTTCTAGAACAGAAGCTAGGGTTAACGCAAATTCGAGAAAAAGTGCGTGGGTAGAGAGAGAGATGGGAAAGAGGACGTGCGTAACGGATGCGGCGGAAGCAGCAGGAGGAACGACGGCGACCCTATGCGCTCGCTCGCGCGATGGATGGGGATCGACGCAGGCGGCGGTGGCGGAGGATGTGCTCACCAGGATGGATGCGGCGGAAGCAGCAGGACGAACGACGGCGGCCTTCTTCGCTCGCGGGATGGATGGGGATCGGCGGAGGAGGCGGCGGCGGGCAAGGGCAAACTGATGAGGAGGGGTCAGGGTGCTTAACTCACGCACGACAGAAGAGTCAAAATGGCGAGGGTAATTTAAGTAATTTCTCGCACTCAATCCACCCGGTCCCGATTACACATCCTATCCCATCTCCAACCTACCTAAACGGTCGAAATCTGAAAAATGAAGATAGTAATATCCATTCGTCCTAATCTCATTTTGCAGATGGAGACCTTTTTCTTTTCTCCAACAAAAATTAGATAAACTTTTGGATACTCGTTGCACGCTTTTCAAACTGCTAAACAATGTATTTTGTGCGAAAATTTTCTATATGAACTGACTCAGTTCTATATGAAAGTTGTTTTAAAATATCAGATTAATCTATTTTTCAAGTTTGTAATAATTAAAACTCAATTAATCACACGTTATTACCACCTTATTTTGTGTGAAACACTTAATCTTTATCTTCATCTTCATCTTCAGGAGATTCAAACACCACCGAAGTTTCTGGTCCGACCCTTGAGACGGTGGATTTTTTTAATAGTATAAGATTTAAGATGGTGGATAAATAATATTGGACATTGTCCAATTAGACATGGCTCATCGAATGGGTCGTGTTGTGCCGGCCCACGTGGTAAGGCTGGAGCTCAGGCATAGCCTGGTGAGATGTCGGGTTATGTTGTGTTGGCTTAGCACAATTAGGATACGTGTGCTATGTAGAGACCGCTTAGCCCAAATTTGATATATACCGAGAAAAAGAATACGAACAGAGGCCATTGCATCCTACTGCACAAACTCTAACAAAGCTCTAGCGAGGTCCTCCGTTCACCGATAGCACATTCCTCTTCCTCCTCGTCGAGCACTGTCGTGGCCCTTCACTTTCTACTTCCTTCACACCAAGCCAGTGAACGCCTAATGACCGACATGTTTAGTGGTTGTGCTCACAAATATGGTTGGCCACACGCACCATGTTGTCGTGCAGGCCTACATCGATGAGTGTCTACCACCGCTTCCTCTGCCTCGAACCTCTGACTTCTTCTATTCTTACATTCTCCTTCTTCCTAGCTCCCACTCGGATGGCATCATGGCAGTTTCTCGATTGGCGGTTGTTCGCTAGTCGTTGGTCATCATCATGCCGCATGGGCCATGTCATGCTGGCTCACTACATGCACCTGTCATGTAGGCATGCCGAGCCGGGTAGCAATCCAAGCATGGTGTGGCTAGATGGATCGTGCCAACACAGCCAAACAGATCGTGTAGTTCCTAGACTGTAAACAGCACATTCATGCCCGGGTGGACAAGAAAAAACCTAGCCTATTTGACAACCTATAGGAGAATTTAGCAAACTCATAGTCGTTCCTCTGTTTCTTCGTATGAGATCAAGCAAGACAACTCAATCACACCAAATTAATTTGATTAGTGTCAAATTAAAGAGAACTTTAATTTTTTTAAAAAAGATATTCCCTTCCACGATAGCGGTTACACTCCAGCCAACACTAAATTTACATGAGGTTAGATCGAATCGAACCGAGCTGCGTGGGAGCGGAGACAGAGCAGGAGCGAGAGCGGGAGCGGGAGCGGAGACAGACGGAGCAAGGGTTTTACCTGGAGGTGGGGTGTGCGAGGGGAGATAGCTGGCTAGGCAGGCAAGCAGACGGCTCTCGTCTAACGTTCCCCTTCGGCTGCCTCTAGGGCTGCAAAGAGAGCCATATTCTTCTACTACTACACTGCAACTGGAATAATACCAATAATAACAGGACAAACGGAAGTGGAATGGACTAGTGTTTAGTGCTGACCTGATGGACCGGTGGCAATGTTTAGATCCTTTTCAATTGCAGAAATTTTACAGCTTTTAATCTAATTTCTCTATAATTCTTCATTCCAAAATAAGTGATAACCCAAAGATGGATCTCCAGTATCCAATAACAGCCGAATGATACGAGATCAGAAGCAAACATCAGTATCCACTTCACAAGTCAGATTGTCGGAACCCATTTTAGCTTTGCAACTGCTGCCACATACTCCATCCGTCCAAAAAAAAATAATCTATAAGTAAGAATAAGACATAACATAGCATAATGAATCTGGACATGCTATTATTCAGATTTGTTGTATTAGGTATATCTTATCATTGTCTAGGTTGTTTTTTTTTTTTAAGGAGGGAGTACTTTGTTCGCCGACCTGCGAACTTGGGTTCTATCACAGCCACAAATCCACAAACATATGCCGGTGGAGAATGGAGGCTGACTAGCCCCGTGCAAATTGCAAAAGTGCATTGCGTAGCTAGCCACAATTTTTGAGCTCACATTGCAATCGTTCCTTTCCAGCGACAAAAACAGAACAATACTGGATTCGGGTCAACGTGGTAACGAAAGATTCATTGATCATAGGCCATAGCGGTGGTTCATTGATAATAGCGGTAGCTTATCGGAAGGTAGGAATTTTACAGCAATCGGTGAAATTATCGTCGAGATGAGATATTCAGATACACCCATGGTGCTTGCTGTAGTACTTGAGACGGAAAATGGAACAAAATATCCAGAAACGGAAACAAAACTGCAATACAAATTAGCATCTATAAAATGCTTTACATCGTCTATGGTCCGCTAAACATTTTCAATATGCTGGGTTAATAAGCAATATATATCTAACACAACTACCAAATTGATCCCAAGTACGTCAAACATTTGACCCTATCCCTGCAGTTTTCTCTACTTCATCTCCAGGTGTCTCGCCAATACACATTCAGTTCCAACTAGCAAAATATACCAAGGTGAATGCAGGACTATTCACCAGAGCTTCTAATATGGCTATAGTTTATCATCCTAACACCTCTTTCAGACTCCCCAGGAGGAAAGCTGGTTAATCTGGGACAAAGTTTGCTCCCTCAACTAACTCAAAACTTCAGAAAATGATGGTCATCTGCTATTGAAGCTGCCAGTTTGTGTCCGGGTAACATAGGAGAGGCGTGAAGAAGGAATCAAAGGGGCTTCTTCATCAACCCCTGCACCTTCTGACGCCAGACTTCCAACAGTGGTTTCATCATTAGAATCCATGAAATTGTCAGGCTTGTATATGTTTGAAATCTTCTTATCCTGCAAAAAGTTGAACATTTCAACAGTTATGTGACTTGTAAGTACAAGAAAAATGAGCAATCATTTGGTTTTGCCTATTATCAAAGTTGCGCCAAGTAAGGTAGTAAACAAAATTGGAAGTTCCAATACTATATTTACGTGGTATCTGATTTGTTGACACGGGAGAACCAAACTTCATGGAGTAATAAAATGTTGTGGTTAGGTGGACAACGCAACAGCCACCCATATGATACAAATTGGAACTGTAATTGCTATAGTAGTGGAAGCTATGGTACTAAAAGGTAACCATTTTTAGACAATAACTTGGTGTTGTGTGTGACAACAACGCAATGCGTAATAGCAGTTTTTTTTATGCAACCGATAACAAGGGCAGAGACAAGCAAAGAACAAGATAAGAAAGTCATAACTGGAACAATATTGTACTATAAAGTAGTGATACATCATACATGAAAGATCTCTATGGATGAACATGTTCAAGAGGAAGACCACAAAGAATCAAGATATCTAAATAAAGTAAGTGCAGAGAAAGTCGTACTCTGACCTTCGTAGCTCTGTCAGGAGCGTTATCAGCTGGAAGTTGGTTCGCTCTGACATCTTTCATCTTCAAATAATTGTACATGACAACGCCTGAGAGAGCTACACATTAAAGCAATACTAATTAAGAAGGTTAATCACAAACAACATATTTGAAAATAAAAGTATAAGCAAATTTCACAAGCCCCGGATTTACGCCCCTTTGTAACTCAAAAGAACATGTTAGTATGCTACACATGTTAACATAACCCCATGTTTATGCTATGCAATGTAACACAAAACCACAGGTTAAGATTATAGATATAGATTCTACTTCTAGAGAAAATTGAATGGATAATTACCAACAGCATATCCAATTATATTGAGGCTTGTAATAATAGATTCAGGAAAGATAATGGTTGAGAGGGCAATGAGTATCCAGTCCTTCAGAACTCCTGCGACTCGGATGGTGACTGCTCCTGTTCTTCCAATAACTAGAAAGATGGATATGTTCAATGCAAATGCAGCAACTGCATTAAAGAAAAATATCCAGTAGTTGAACTGAATTTGAGAAACATCCATTTCTGGCTTTTCAAGTAAAAACCAAGGAACAAACAGGAAGATGAAACTGCAAAACAGAAGAATACATATAAGAAATTGCAGAGAGTAAAATGGCACAAACATTTTAGTGACATATAGAATATGCAAAGCTTAGTTGTATGGAGACAAAAACAGTGCATAATAATCAGAGGCTACAGAAGAAAAACCAGTGAGTGCAAAAGTTGAGGCAGCAAATGGTTGTTCCTAAGTCCTAACAAACTACTTTCTGCTTCTCAACAAGAAACCACACATATAAGTCTTACAGACAGATGCCATAAACCTCTCGAATGCTCTTGTTGCCTAATACATATGCAATCTAATAAGACGAATATACATTTCAAATCTGTTCTTTTATTATTCATTCAAACAACTGAGGTTAGAAACTACTACAAATGAAGAACAGTGTTCTCTTCATAAATGTCATAGGAAAACCAATTGTGTTATAAGTTTTAGTGATTTTTATTTACATGTGTACATTACAACAGCACTTGCACAATAAAGTAGCACTAGCTCCATTTGGTTGTACATATTATATATATCCAAGTCATTAATATCACTGATGGAACCTCAAGAAAATGGCAGTTTACATGTTTTTTATAAGAGCAAACTAAAAAATTCTCTTTGTTTTTCATACAAGTATTCTGTAAGACTTTAAGAGAGAAGTCGTTATTTCATTCAACGGTAGTTGATTGAAATCATATCAAGCAAGCAAACTTTTCAGATATAGTTGCAATACCTGCAAGGGGCTATATAATATAGGCTTGTGATAGGGTTTAGAGTTAACCCCTTCTTTTGAAGGAGGACCTGTGTCAGAACCAGCCTGAGGGCTTCCGCAAAAATGCCTGTTACTTGGTATAATGTTCCTATGATATTAAAATGAATCTCGCCATATGATGAAACTACGACACCAACACTGACCAAGACCATGTTCAAGAAAAGATCCCATCTTAATTTGTCAGTACCACATAGAACAGCCATTATAAATGTTGCCACAGGCACTGCATTACAAAGTAACACAAATCAGTACCAGACCAAAATGATAAATTGATTTACAGGGAGTTTCACGGTAACTCACTCAAGGCCTTGAGCATCTGAATGAAGGCGACTGAAATATACAAGTATGCTGTGTTTCCAAACCTGTAAAAATAATCAAATCAATTAAAGTATTGTTAGAATTTTATGCAAGGGAAACTCATTCTTCATACACATGATTCAAGATAACTTTACTGGAGAAGTAGCAAATTTCCAAATATTCATATACAGTAAATGCTGTATGGGGGTTAATAAAGAAAACTAATAGTATAGTTCACATACTGAGATAAGATACTACTGTCCGGTATTAACAAAAATAGAGTTTGCATACTGTGCTCCATTTGCAGAAATAACCAAAGTATTAGAACACATTATACACAAACAGAGCATGCATTTGTTAATTCACATCGCAATTACACATAATACACAAACCATTCTATTCAAGTTATGGTATACATGGCAAATAGTACACACAGAACAGCTAGGTTTGAAAACAATCTCAATAGCAAAAACTTTATCAATTCAAAGCAATCAATCAGGTCATCATAAAATATCAAAACTGCAAGTATCATGCCATTTGTGTAATGTTGATAGTCAGCTTTAGATCAATGCATTTAACATTTTAGGCCAACATATATCACATACATGAGTGCATATGCTTTCAAAGCCATGCTTTCTCATACAGGAGATAATAAAGAAGTAGTCGAGGAAAAAAATGAGATGAAAGATGATTCCATATCTTTTCTATGTTTAGCTTACCAAAGACTTGACGCGAAGAAGGCACTAATTGGAATCACACATGTGGCATATCTGCATTAAGTGAAAGAAATGACTTAAGAATCAAATTCCACACAGTGAATGACAAAGTTAAGTGCTCTTACATTTGGAATGTCATCTTGACTGGTGCAACGACCTGCATCACCAACATAGCAAGATGACTCCATTAGCTCTTACAGGAAAAACCAAATGACAGCACCAGACAAACTACAAACTTTAAGCTTCAATACAGAAACTACCTTGCCTATTCTTGCATAAGAACAGTTTCTACTCAACAATCAACACTTTGTATGCCATTTGGTTGAAAGTTACAACAAGCAAGTAATGCAGTGTGCATCGAACATGGAAGGAGGTAATAGGAAAATTGGCACAAAGAAGCATACCTTAAACACACGGACAAGGAAGAACGTTAC
This sequence comes from Oryza meridionalis, assembly GCA_000338895.3. Classification (NCBI taxonomy): domain Eukaryota; kingdom Viridiplantae; phylum Streptophyta; class Magnoliopsida; order Poales; family Poaceae; genus Oryza; species Oryza meridionalis. Next base: position 32,265,868 of record CM002526.2, on the reverse strand, counting down.
GACTCCGGAAAACGCCATGTGAATCATTGTAAGAGTAATAGGAAAGGGAAATTTGAAGTACTTTGGAGAAAGTACCCACTGCAAAAAATAGGAAAAATGAGAGCATTAAGTTCATAGTCAGCGTGGCCTCTCATAATTAAACATCTACTTACATCCAAGCAAAGCATATAGCACCGCAATAATAATAATGCAAAGCCCCAGATCTGCATTATCAGCATCCATCACCGACATTCCTCAAATCCGTTATGCTTTGAGCCCACATTATACTACAGATGACAGTGTGCTGTACCAAGAACCCTGATTCACCTAACAACCCTAAAATCCTACAGAAAGCAAGCATTGTAATAGACCGTCCACCAAACTAACGGATATAGCAATTAAAGTAGCACTCACTCATATTGCAGTTCTCCAAACCACATTAGAAGTGAAGTCGTTCAAGGAGCAAACACTACACAAAAGACACTGCGAACAAAATGGACCTCAGATCATCGCATTCCTCGATTTCTTCTCTAGCCCAGAGCAAACGCAAAAAAGCTAAAGCATACACGCAGGTAGAGCGAATCGCAACCGGCATTTCGAAGGAGGAGAAGCCCTACTTTGTTGAACAGGATGACTCCCGACGAGAGGCAGACGTAGATTAACACGTAGAGGTAGGTCAGCACGAGCTGCCTGCTGATCATCATCGCCCCCGCCTCCGGCGCCCGGTCCACCTCGCGTTCCTCCTGGGTTCGGTTCACTCCCGTGGCCAGGCGGCTTCGGCGGCCGCGGCGGAGGGCCGGTGCGGCGGCGAGTCGGCGCGGCGGTGGGGGAGGAGTGGAGTGGGCGCGCGAACCATAGATCTGGGACGCGTGCGGCGCCTCTCTCGGATTGGAAGATTGGGGGAGGAAGGAAGGAAGGGATCGAGAGGGGGAGGGGGAGGACTGAAATGAGATGGTGGGAGACCTTTCAGGGTCTTTTCTGCAAAAAGTGGGATTAATTAGCGTAGTTCTGTTTCGGGCCCACATGTCTGTCACTGATCCACGCGTTTCTAATTTATTGTTTTCTGCTTGACTGTTCGGTGGTTAGGATTTAGGGGGATAATTGTCGTGGTTTGCAGGCCTAAAAAATTGCATACGGGTTTGGAATTATTTTTGTTTTGTTTTGCTCCCTACCTTTTGCAGCTTGCAAGGAGAACACTGGATGGAGTAAATTCCATAGGTTAAAAAGTGAATTTCACGTTGAACTCTATGTATTGTTACCAAAGTCTCAAAATATGAACCGTTTAACTCATATTTTCAATTTAGGCCCTCCTTTTTTTTCACTTTGAATTTTTTTTTCTCAACATTGTTTTCATCTAGTAGACGATGATGATTTTGGCATGGCGGTGGAAACAGAGAAGAAATGTATCCAATTTGAAACTAAAAGGTAAGAAAATTAGATCCATTGTAAAAAAAATGGAATAAAGGGAATCCAAGGTATTTTTTTTAACTAAAGAAGGTCGAAGGTGAAATCTACTCTAATTTAAATATGCGTGTATAAGACTATCATGATGAAACTATATAATACTTCAAATAATGGATTGAGCAAATAATTTTTAAGTGCACATATTCAGCCAATTTTATCATATTTTTATGGGAACATAAAACTAATACATAAAATTTCTAAAATAAGTAGATTTTCTGTAAATCGATTTAAAATCTATAATTTGTAATCTTATGGCTTATACATCTTTAGTCTGCGAAAAGTATTTTACCATAAAGTTTGTGACAAAATCGATAAAATTTTACCAAAGTATAAGCATTTTGCTCTATTGTTATAACTTATCCCTTAAGACACGACAACCCATTTTGCCAATAAGCACAAGACGCAAAGACGTGCCAACTCCATAGTTGATAGCCCAGATCAAAAGTTTTCAGAGCACATCATCTTCCACGTGGAAAATCCACACAACGCCATCAGGAGACGGAAGAACATGATTTTTTCCACTGTCACGCTGACTGGACTAGATACTCTCTGTTTCAGGGTGAGAGGTTGGGAACCTCTCATTGTGCATGTAAAACGGGTTACTTATTAACATAACACCCGCGCATTGCGGCGGGCACATTAGAAAAGAATAAATATGGATGTAAGTATGAAATGTTTAGCAGATGCTGCGGGAATGTATATTATACTATAACTATTTTTATTTGCAGATGATTGTTCAGCAGTAGGTGCTGGTTCAGAGGAAATAGATGGCTCAGTAGATTGCCATTCTGAAACTGAAATCCAGTGTTTCCAGGTCAAAAAAAACATGCAAATATAAAAGTAAGTTTTCTTTATATGATTACAGAAAACTGTAGATAGGCAGTAATACTATAAGCTTGAAACATTAGGTATGTAGTAATACTATATAAGAACTAATTCTCATTGTTTTTGACATTTTCTTCATCGAGAATGATATGCATGTGAGGAAGCTTATTTTTCATGTAATTCACAATGTGAGCTTGAGTTGGCTGTAGCTTGGAGAGGTTGTCAGTGGATGCTTTCCCTTGGACAGTGATAGAAATAGCTGTTGATTTGGATGCAGCAATCTTGGAAACTGCTTGCAGGTAGTTGGTGTGAATGAGTTGTGACTCATGGTTCCTGAAGAAGAGTAATATGTTTGATGATGTATAGATAGACATATATAATGTACAGAGTACTGAAATGTATGAAGCATGTTACATATAAAATATAAGTCTGAAAACCAATGTAATTAGGAAGCTATAGCTGAACCTGGATAGCGAGAACTAACCTAATTTTTTCTGGCTGTTGGCCTATCTGCGTTGGCAATGAACGTAGTGTTTGTAGAAGAAATTTTGTGAAGGAAGGACTGTGGTATGAGCACTGCACATGTTGTGGTGTTGTGGGTGGTTCTTATAGTATTTCAGTGGTGATGGTGATAGGTTTGTGGTGATAACATGGATACTGTTTTTGGTTTCTCATTTATTGCAGAATCATATACGGTTAAGAATCATATCTTGAGTCTTTTATTATTGAGGATAACATATGGAACAGATATAAATGGTATATTTGAAATTTGATTGGTTTTGATAGTAAAATTGCAAGTAATGGTTGTCAAGATATGTTAGCAGTGATGGTGACAGATTTGGTGCATGTTTAAATTTCTTAAGACAATCGGTAGTATTGATGGTGACAGATTTGGTGCAGGTATAATTTTTTTAAGAAAATCTATATATGTTACTGATAAAAGGTCATGTTGTTGTAGGAGTTTTGCAATTTTGAGTAAAGCGTAGATAGGAGGAGCATTGTGAAGGATTTGAAGAGTTGCACCTGGTCTTTCTGATCTGGAGGCTGTTGGTCACCCTTTTCTGGCTGCTGTAGTTGGTTTTCCTCTGCATTGGTGGAGGTTTCCGTTCTGAATTTAGCAGTCAAATTAGTAGCAATATACATACACACACACAGATATATTTATAGATTGAAACTTAAGGCGTGCATGTACATTTTTTCATGGCGCTTGCAATTTGGCCCTGAAGAAAATTCTGTTGACAGTTGTTTTTCCTTGCTGAGATCTACTTGTTGGGAATGAGAAAGTTGATCTGTTGCAACCTCAATAGTGTTTGCAATTGCTGGGCTGATGCATATATAATAGGAATTTAGTTGAAGAACAATTAGTATTCTAGAAAAAGAACATCTTGTATCAGTGCAGTGCCTTTGCTTATCAATGTGTACCTCCTTTTCAAATTGAAGAGCTCTCTTTGCTGAAGGTATAATTTGGTTTGTTGTCTTGTCTAGAGTTGCTGTTGGAGGCTGTGAGGATGGTGGTGTAGTGGGATGTTGGTCTTCTTTGCTGCTAGTAGTTGTAGTCATAAATAGAGAAATGTTAATCAAAATAGAATAAGTAAAAATGCATATGATGTTTAACCTAGAATGTTCCATGGTATTTTGCCCTTCATTTGTTGCAAATTGTTTGTTGGCTGGTTCCTGAAAAACCTTTCTTTTAGATTATAGATTGTTGGTAGAAGATATGGTAAGGACAAACATCTGTATACCTTTGTTACCTGTGTATTTTCCAGATTAGGTAGCATCAAAGTTTCATTTTCAACAGGATAACTCTTCTTGAGGACATAATTGATAGTGAAGCGTGAAGAATACTTTGTATTCATAGCAATGTGAAACAGTCTTGTTTTCCCAATGGCCGTATCGAGAGCTATGGCATGTTCTGTTGCATCAATTTTCATATTCTGGGTAGCTTGAGTAGCATTGACCTCAACCAAATCCTCAGCCACATTGTAGAATGCTATTGCATCCATAGTTCCTGATTCATCTGTAATTGTTAAAGGAAGTTTGTACCTGAAAGTTTGTTTTCAGTATATTAGATTTGATTATTGAAATGTAAGATGAATTAATTAATAAGAAAAATTAGTAACATATATATGTGACATACATTGGTTTTGGCATGGAATGCTGGCATTGACATCTTGGAGTGTCGGAGTTGCTATTGTACGATGCAGTACATGATTTGCATATTTTGTAGTACCAATTTGTATATGGTACTATCGCTGATATCTTTGCAATGCAACTGTATGAATTCCCTCCCTAGTGTATAAGAAATATTGAAATGATTATTTAATAAGATTAGCAATCTATTTAGTGTTGTAGTGTGAATGGCTTACCACGAAAGCAGAAATGGGCAGTGCTGATATTTCTTCAAGTTTGTATAGCTTACCAGCCGCTTGAATTGGAGTTAAATGGTCAACCCGAGGCATTTGTTGTTGGAGAGTTGGAATATCCCATTGATAGCTTGAAGGTAGATTGATGCATTTTTTTAAAGCAAATATAAATTAAAATCAGTATGAAATGAGCTATATAAGTTACCTGCTTTGATATTCGGCAATCTATGTTATATCGGAGTCAAAATATATTTGTGTTGCTGAACTTGATGTAGCCTCTGTTTTGCCTTTTAAAATTGCAGCACATAAGTGAGTAATGCTGTTTATGAGAGGTGTACAAATAAGTTATTTGAGTGACTAGCCTAAATAAGTCCCTGCTGTAAGTCCAGCAAATATAGCTACTACTATTTTGTGGTCTGTAGATTTCTGTAGGACAAAAGCTTCATCAAATGCCTCTCCATATTCACCCCAGAGGACTATTTCTTGTTCTTGTTCACTACAAATAGGTGAAACAAAAGGTATGAACTATTGTGTGATATACATTTGAAACATAAAAATATAATGTGTGTGTGATACATACTCTTTGTTACGGATTCTGAGCTTTCTGTTTTTCTTGGATGTTGTTTTGCCAGCATAATCATATGGCCCAACGTGGCTGATAACTCCTATCAGATCTGGAGGCAGAATGTTTGAGATTAGTTGTATAATAATTAAATAAAAGAAGATAGAAAATGCAAGTATTACCTATCAATGGTTTTGAAAGTCTGCTTTTAGATGGCATCTGATCAAATGGGCAGAATTCAAAACTATATTTTGGGATGGATGAACCTCTTGATTCTAGGTGATGAACCTTTGTGCTGGACTTAAACTGTAACATGTAGTTTTGGTGGTGGTAAATATATTTTTTGTTTTTAATATCAGCAGTATTGACATCCACAAACATGTAGACAGAGCCTAAAGTTAGTGATGGACGAAATTCATTTTCAAGTTTCTTTGGAATAGTAAACTGCGCCATAGTGCCCTGCAAGATTAAAATTGCTAAAGTCTGAAACTGCATCATTTTATCAGTAATATTTAGATTGGAAGTTAGACATAGGATAAATCTTTTTTTGGTGCAGGATTGTGTACCTCCTCATCAAGAATTACCCCATCGATGCTGAATACTGTTGGTGTACTGGCTGAGGCCATGTTTTTAGCATCCCATAGTCTAATAAGTCGCCCGAAAACTTTGAGGCTTTGCTGTCCCAAATTTATCTGTTTGAGTTTTGTTGGTGATTCCATCTATGAAAATGTTCCTGAAATAAGAGGTCTAAGGTTAGCTAGTACACAATATTAGAAAACATACATTGCATATCAGAGATAATAGATTGTTTAGAAAATACCTTGGTAACTAATTCGCATAAGTGTTGATACGATGAAAAATCTCATTATATACTACATTTTGCGTGCAATGTTCATTTGATGAGCTATTGCTGTTTATAAGTATCCGCAAACCTTTTGGAGATGTTACTCGTGATAATGCAACATATAATTGCCCATGAGAAAAAACTGGAGATGGCAAGTATACACCAACTTTTTGAAGTGTTTGACCTTGACTTTTGTTAATTGTCATGGCATATGACAAACGTATTGGAAATTGACGTCGTTTTAGCTTGAATGGCCACTTAGATTGGGCTGATGTCGTTATAATACGTGGTATGTATGCTTTTGAACCTTGAGCTTTTCCAGTCATTATTTCCCCTTCAATGATGCGGGTTGTGAGCTGTGTAACAATAAGCCTAGTCCCATTACAAAGACCTCTAGAAGGATCAAGGTTACGCAGCAGCATTATAGGAACACCAACTTTGAGATGCAAAACATGGTCTGGAAGTCCATTCAAAGATATCGTGTTGAGGAATTCTGTTGGGTAGAGAGCCTCTAGAGTTGAATGGTTTGCACAACTATCATCAATAGTCTCTGAACTATAATATGACATTTCAGCAGCTGTTACTTGAGCAATGATTTTGTTGTTTATTTCTGAAACAACCTCATTTGTTGGTGATAAAATTGCACGATCACAAAAATATGTTGTAATATTGCTTGGTTCATATCCTAAGTCATACACAAAGGAAATCAAGCTATCAAGATTTCTGGAATCTGAGGGCAACAACAGAGATTGTGGTATCTCTATGAAACTACTATTTGTTTCATTTTCTATTGAAATATGAGGCTCTGTACCATTTCCTACTCTTAAAAGCCAATCTGCAAATACTCGTAGTTCTTCTTTATCGGATGGTGAAAGGTTTTGAGAACTAAGTCTCATGTTTTCAGTCAATTGAAGAACTACACATTGATGCCATAAGTATGAATTAACAATAGAAGCTCGTAGAATTTGTTGCCTTGTTGCATTCTGAATAACAGGAAGCGTTTGCCGAAAATCTCCACCAAATGCAACAGTTATTCCACCAAATTGCCTATGCTGTGCATTAGGTCAAATGTCTGACAATATATCTCTGAGTGTGCGATCTAATGCTTCAAAACAATATTTGTGATTAACAGGGGCCTCATCCCAAACAATAAGAGATGTTTGTTGAATAAGTTCCGCTAAGTGTGTGTTCTTTTTTATACTGCACATAGAATTCTCACGTATGTCCAAAGGGATTTTGAAGCGGAAATGAGGTGTTCTACCTCCTGGAAGTAAGAGGGCTGCAATTCCTGATGATGCAACAGCTAATGCAATTTTCCCTTGAGTTCTCACAAAGTTCAATAAAGTTGTCCATAAGAAAGTTTTTCCAGTTCCTCCATATCCATACACAAAGAATGTTCTTCCCTCATTATTTATGACTGAATTAGAAATAGAATTGAAGATTTCCTTCTGGTTTGTATTCAGACTATTGATGTCATTAGCAGATGTGGATGCAATGCTGGTAATATCATAGTTGAGCTCATCTAGTAATAATCTATTATCTGCCGATGCACTACCAATATCATCTGGGAGTGGCAAATTAAAGTGTGATAAAGAATATCCAGCATTTCTCAATAATTTATCCAATTCAAACAGTAGGGCATTGGCAACAAAAGAGTCTGTAAATGAACTATTACTTTGTGATAGATTTTGATTTGTTCTGTATCTGAAATCTTCACTCATATGTTGGGCATGTTCTGTAAAAAGCCTATGTGGATTTGTCACCTCACAAAATAGCAAGATTGTGACAAATAATTGTCGCAACTGATAAGGCAAGGCCCAGTGGGATGCATCATTGAGAGCATGAGTCCACTCTTGGTCATCACCAAGGAGACCTAGAGCTTCACATGCTGCTCGAAATGTTGGATGTTGCTGTCCAGATATTTTTCTAATTTCAGAGAAGGTCTTTGGTCCTTTAACTATATGGAGTAACATCCTCAAATAATACTGCTCCCCCCTCGTTGGATCAACATGAGCTATACGTCCAATTTTGTTGTGACAACCACGGCGTATATCCCAATATTTTCCACTTGCATGCCATGTGAAGTATTCAGGGAATTCAATATATGTATGCTGTCTAGCTTGAGAAAATTGACTATTAGCCTCTATCCATGCAGTAAGTTTGGATTTCTGATTTCCTGGGTTTTCAATGACTTCTTCTAGGTCATCATCCTCTGTGTAAACAACATTATTTTCTAAAGGAAGGTGGACTGGAAGGCGTTCAACTGATGGGTCTGTATGGTGTATATCAAACTGAAGTAAACGCCAAGCAGCATCATTTGGGGTTACACATCGACATTCAAGATAATTGTCTATTTCATTTATAGTTTCACTTGCTGAATTACGACGAATAACAACTCTAGAACAATCATAGCCTTTTGTAACATACTTAAAGAGATACTTATGCATACCATCATGATTAACACTTTCCACATTTATGTGAGCTTGGTACTTGACCACTAAATCAACATTATGAGGAACAATGAATTTGTTGTCAATGTCAACTCCATTTTTTGTAACAACTATTTGATTATTTGGCCGTGCATATTGGGTAAAACCATTTTCCAATATAGAAGTGTGTTCACAGAATTCCTTTGGATAAAATTTGGAGCACCTTCCTTCAGACATGCATGGTGAATAGGAAATTCCAGGACCGCAAGGCCCATGGATCAGAAAAGAAGTAACAGCTTCAAATCCTATTAGATCAACTGTAGGATCTGGTAGTTGAGCTGAAATATGTAGGTCAACCTTTTCAGCATCTAGAGGTTCTTCTTTTGAAAGCCAAATGATTATATGGACATGTGGTAGTCCACGTTTTTGAAATTCTATAGTGTAGACAACTGTACAAAAGGGTTAACTATTATATGGATATGATGAATAATATATGCATCCAAGAATTTTGATTGAAAGTTGTTTTGGGAAATACCTGAATGTATGGGACCAAAGATTTTGTTTTTTTTAATGTCATCCATTAAAATGTTCAGCTTCATTTTGAACACACGGTCAACAATATCTGGGCGATCCGAAGGTTGTTGTCCAGGTGCTAGAGCTTGTAGGATTTCTGGCCAAGATGAATTTGATGTGAATGTGACAAAAAGATCTGGGCAGCCATACTTCCTACAAATAGCAATGCAGTCTTGGTAGTTTTGATATAGATACCGAGGGCTTCCAGTATGAGAGGATGGTAAGATAACCCGTTGGCCAGCCGAAGAACCAGCTGTAATGCCTCTAGACACAGAATTGGCTAAAGAATTCAGCGCTGATCTATATTTGTGCTGAAAGCTAGGCAACCTATAGTGTTGTATGCGTTCACCTTCAACACATCAGTACCCATCAACCAAATAAGATTGGGTTAACCTCCCACAACATAATGGAGTGTTGAATTGGCCCGCTCTATCATGCAATATATAAGCAAAAAATTCAACCATTGTTGCTTTGTTACGCCGCAATGCAGATGAACTTGCTGTTTGGTTATACATGATGGATTCATGGAAACCGTCTTCACCATATGGGAATAAAATAGGATATTGCATGGCCATAAATTTTCGGTGTATTTCATCTATACGCTGCAGTTCTGATGAATGGTGTTGTATTATTATATCCCGACCAATATCAGTCACCCCAATATCCCCAACAACTAATCCTACAACCTCTGCTGCAACTGGTGCACTATATATATCTCCATGTGCATCTGTGGAGCCAAATAGTCGGATCTTGTAATGATCAGATTCATTTTCAATTAATCTTTCTCTTGCTGTTCAGAATAACTTCACAATGGGGTTGTGTGCATCAAACATTTCTATTAGAGAGCGAACAATCTCTTCATTGGCATGGAAGGAGTTGCGAGAAGAAGAAGCAATGTTAATTCTGTTAGAGATTTCATTTTCTGTATCAAAGATGTATAACTGAGTATATTCTGGCCGACGACCTTGTGAAGGTATTAAAGAGCCAACTCTGTGGCAGATCTGTCCACTAATTTTGAAGACATATGGTCCATGGCCATCGTTGATGGATTCAATGATTTTAGCCCCCATTGAAGTCATAGCAAACATGGAATTATATCGACGAATGTGCTGCAAGAAGTGATTTGAAAGGTAGCTGGCAGAAGTCAATAAATTCTATATGGGTTGAGGAGGTGCATTATAAGATGGTAGTGATATCCTTCCCCCTCTGCAACATAAATTATATGTTGGGTTCGTCGTGTGCCTATCTTTTCGTGTTCGTTCTTCATACCAGAATAAAGCACCACAATGGTTGCAAGAATGCCAGGGGCTGCCAAGATTAAGTGGAGCATAGATTGTTCCTAACAAAGTATATCAATAGAAGATGGCATATATTGTTATATATATATATATACATATAAGGTTGGCATATGTCAAATTTTATGTACAAAGGATATGATAACATACGACGATGGCGAAATACTTGGTTTGATGTAGACACGGATGAAGAATTATGATTCTCAGCTGATTGGGAATGAGTGGATAGTCCAATAATTTGTTGTTCATTAGCCAATGGAGGGGTAGATGCAGATGATGAGGCTATTTCAGTTCTGTTCAAGTCTCGATGCAAAGGCCGTTGTTCTGAAGATGATGCTACATGTTGTAAAGGAATGTAGGTACAGAATTAGGTAGGCTATAACCTGGTAATTAAGTTAGGTTGGCAACGATAAATTTTACATTGCTAAAACAAACTGAAGGGCTAAATTGGGGAACCAACGTCTACCTCTATGGGCATCCAATATGAGTTTACGCTTTCGTCGTGATTCAGCAGCAGTAGCATGATCAGGGTGAGGGACCAAAATATGTGCCGGTCGACGTCTTGACCGGCGACGCCCTACTGGAAAACGTGAAGTACTTTACCCAGTATCCATGAGCTAAACCCTTTGTTTTCAGTTCTAATCAGCAAAGCATCTGATTATATATTTACAAATATCGGAGGTAACTTATCATATTCGCAAAATGTAGGACTATATGCATACGTTGTAACTGAAATATGAAATTACAGAACAGATGTACAGTAAATACAAAAAATATAGGATGAGTTGAACAGTACACATACCGACCAATGTTAATCTGCTTTTATGACAGGCTTCTCCTCAAGTGGTGAAACAAATGTTCTTGTATCTGTTAATAAAGGATAGGCGAAAGGAGTATAAGCTGCAGGCACCGATTTTTTTTTAAGAAACTAAAACAGTACTAAGTGCATAAGTGCATAGGTATACAGCATGTGCAAAAACCACAATGTATGATCAAATATAATATAACCTGACAAAATTCATGTGAAATTCATACATTCTGGACTGACTCACTAAAGCAACCAAAACTTTTCATTTTATCACACTTTTGCAACAAAAATGCATCATAACTTGAACTATGGATGTGCATAGTTTCAAAAACAGTATAAGCTCGACGTTCCAATTTTTTAAGAGATTAAAACAGTACCCAGTGCATAGGTCCCCTGTATGGCCGAAAACCACAATGTATGCTCAAATATAATTCTGACAAAACTCATGTGAAATTCACATATACTGAACTGACTCACTAAAGCAATTGCCTGCGCATATAAAGCAATTAGCATCATAACATGATAATGGCCAAAGAATAACCTGAGGATCTTCAAGTCCTATCAATTCAATTGCCTGCGCAATTCCCAGCAGTCCTCTGAATGTTTTGAAGGGATCACCAGGGAATTGAATGGGGTGCTGCTGACATAGAATCAACTCAAAGTCAGTGTCTTTCAAAACAGTTTGTACAGCAGTAGCTAACCCTTCATCTTGGTTTCCACCAAAAAAACTTGTATCAAAAAGGCACAAAAAATATTAATAGCATGGGATGAGATCAACAGAAGACATACCGAGCAGGTTAGCAGCTTCTCGCTATGTCAGGACATCCATGTAGCAATCCTTTGGCTCCTCCCCAACTGCTCAAATAAATTAGTGTGATAGAATATATAAGTATATCTAGAACAACAATCAGTGCATATGATAGGGATTATTTCTGTAGGTTTAGAGAAACCAATTTACAAAACCTTCATACTGATCTTCTTGGTTCAAATCACAATGTATGCTCAAATAGAATATGGACAAAATTCATGTCAAATACAGGCTTATTAAATATAATAAACATATAAGTATAACTGGAAGAACAATCAATGCATACGATAGGGATTATTTCTGTAGGTTCAGAGAAACCAATTTACAAAACCTTCATACTGATCTTGCTTGGTTCAAATCACAATGTATGCTCAAATAGAATATGGACAAAATTCATGTCAAATACAGGCTTATTAAATATAATAAATTCACACACTATTTTTTCAAAAACTAAAATTAGTACTGAGGGCAAAGAACCAATTCAATTCAGACATACAAATTCAGTAAAGAAGCTTACATAAAAATCTGGCAGGGTAGTATAGATGCTTGCAGAATGGAAGGATGATCTCCAGGGAGGTATGGATCTGATGCTTCCGGATGAATGGGTGATGTCTGACGGAGACACAGGTCTGAGGAGAGGCCTGGTTGCGCTGGGGATTGCAATAGGATTATCAAAAGGTTTCGAAGAGATTTATCAAGAGAAATTGCGAGAGGCACATAAATTTTATTAACCATCGCCTCCTGTCACATAATGATTTCGGCGGTTTCTAATGTAAATGCACGTGATTAAAGGAGGGGAATGAGAAGGAGCAAGCGATTACCGTCTCTGCTGCCGGTTGAGGATGAGGGAGGGGGCGGTTGATTTCACCATTGATGGCGTCAGGGTTCCGGATGTTTCTCCCATCGGCGCATCGCTGCATGGATCGCTCCCGACGTTTCTCCCCATCGCCGTGCGCTGTCCCTACCGACAGCTCCGCGCGACCGCGCCGCACCACACCGTGCAGCGCGCTGTCCCTACCAACACCACGCGCAACCGCGCCGCACCAGGCGGTTCGCCGAACTACGCCGCCGCCGCTCTGATTCAGAGGTTGGGGCTTGGGAGGATGAGACACCGAACCCTAAACCACTGATTGTTTCTGCGGGCTTTTGCTGCGTGGATGCGCTGACGTGGATGATGCACTGACGTGGGCCTTTGCTGCGGGCTGCATGCACTGACATGGGCCTTTGCTGTGGGCTGCAATGCACTGATGTGGGCCTCCTTTCCTGCGCTAACATGGCCCTTCTTCGTTGCCTCACATGTCCTGTGAATGCCTTTTCTTCCAACGGTTGAGATGCAATGTAATTAAGTGATCCAACGGCTGTCAATTCATGATGACGTGGAACACTGTGGTTTGAGCTTTAGGAGATTAATTGCACTTAGTGGGTGATAACTTTATAGGAAGAAGGGATATGATTAGTTAGGTGTTATCTGAAAAACTTAAAATATATATTAATATAATTTTTATGCCAACTTTCATGTATAATTTTTCTTAAAAACACGTTATTTAGTAGTTTGGAAAGGTATGCACGCGAAAAACAATAGAATAATGGTTGGGAAATGGGAAGACTCCCAAGTCCCAATACAATCATCTGGGAGAGCTCGGTTACCACCTCTCCCCAACATTTACTTCCTCGTTTTCCGCTTACACATTTTCATAAACTGCTAAACGGAGTTTTTTTTATTTTTTTGAAAGTTATTTAAAAATCGTGTTAATATTTTATTTTATTTTATTTAACTAGTGTTTAATTTATCATATAATAATAAACACTTCATTTTATGCGTGGGGAGGTGGAGTTTCAACCTCCGCCCTCTAACAATAGACCAGTCGGCAGAGCAACTCACCCCATTTCCCCTTGTAATTTTCAGGTCCATTCTGTACTGCAGTCTGCAGGCTACAGGCCTACAGCCACACACCCTGGACTTGGTCAGTCTTTGTCCTTACTACTAGTATGACTGAAGATATTCTATATATCTGTGCCTAAGGCCATAATAGTATATCACTTCTTCGCCGTTAGCTAGCTAATCTACATAGACTAAGTAGTGTGGTCGTTGTCAAACATTAATTAATCTTGTAGTCAAAATGTCTACTTTATACAGCCTACCCAACGGAGAACGGACCATCGAATGAGGGGGTGTTTGAACCGGTAGAACATCCAAAAAAGAATCTATTACGCTAGAGCCCCTTTCTGCCCTCACTAGGAAGTTGGAACACAGAAATTTCATGATAATTTTATAGGATTTTTATCGTAATCAATTCTCATATTTAGAGGAGGCCAAAGAAAGAACCATATGAACTAGACAAAATATTAACATATTTCAAAAGTAGGCCTAAAATTAAGGCAAATTAAGAGCCTAAGGCTCTCCTGGGAGGCTGGGAGCTGGGAGGTCGACAGGTCGCGCTGGTTTCATATTTTCCTTAATGTTATGGTATTGTCTATAAGTTCTGATCCGTCGACAAAATATAAGTAGGGACGCCGCAGAGAAGAGAATGAGTTGCCTCCCCGTGAATGATTGAATTGGACAAACAAATCAAGAAAGATTATTGACTATCCATTTAAGTAATAATACAGAAAACATGGAGAGAGGTTAGGCAAAACCTTTGTAAAAACAACGCAGCATACGCTTGGGTTACATGACCGTGGATCACACTCCATAGTCCATACACAATACACACAAGTTTTCCAGCTACCGGAATTCGAGCGGGAGTGCAGTAGACTTGCAAACAAAACCAAAGGAAATCACTCATTTTTAACAAAAATCAAGAAAAAACACTTTCGGAGTCAGGGGCGGGCCCAGGATTTTCAACTTGCGTATTCGAAATTGGAAGAGATAATTTTTTTTCGAACCCAAAGTGTAATAGTTGTATAATATATAATGGCATAAGCATGATTTCATAAAGTTATAGATTCGTAGAATTGACCATAAATTGAATGTAGTAAGCATATTAAAGTACAGTACTAAAGTATTAACTGTTAAAACATATTAAATTTATATAGCATAGAAAATTGAAAAATGGTAAGAAATATTGCAATTTAGAGCTTGATATTTTGAAGATGAGTGATGATGTCTTTATCCTTAACTCTTCTAAAATATGTGCACTGATGTAATTTGTAAAACTCTCCTACAAAGCTTTACAAATCAGTGAATCACAAGTTTCATAGTTCAGTTGTTCAACCATGAACCACCCTGGATGGCTTGATTCAAATTCTACATAAAAAAATGTCCAACCATGAACCATTCCTGGATTCAAATAAACTAAATCCTAAATCAAATGTACCATCCTGGATTCAACTATGAACTAAATCCTAAATTACTAATACAACCAAATTACTAAAATGTGTTTAACCTTCCACGGTCGGAGTGCAACAAAAGTAAGCAGCGGTGACGTCGGAAGCACTGGCCTCCGAATATTTTACCGTCCGACTCCGACTCAGCAAGGGCCCAACCGTTCCACATAAGCTAACGACCGGGTACCGCCACGGCCCACTCACGTCCCCCAATTCTCTCGTCGTGTTCAAGTCGCGAGCGCGAGTTTCTCCGTAAGCTACAAGGACTTGACGTCTTGACCTGGAACCCGCCTAATTGCCACTCATTAATCCTTTTCTTTTCCTCGGTCAGTTTAGAGTACGGATTAGTAGACTGAATCCACTAACCCCTAGCGCTGTTGCATATTAACAAGCTCATAAATTCTTAGCCCCACACGCATAGAGGGAATAGTGTTGCACGCTCGCACCGGTGCACGTTGGTAGATCGATTGATCTCCATGGCGGCGCTTCACCACCACCACCACCACCACCACAGCCACCAGATCAAGGCGCCGACGCCGACTTGGCTCATCGTGAAGGCTACCCCGCCGCCGAGGGACGGGGCCAAGAAGCTGGCCGCGGCGGCGTACTCGCCGCTCCTGCTGTCGCCGTCCGTGTGGCAGAAGGCGCAGGACGCCAAGAAGGGCGAGGCGGACGGCGGCGACGGCGCCCTCCCGGCGTCGCCGAGGATCACCTGCATGGGGCAGGTCAAGGGGAGGCCGAGGAGATGCTCGGGCGCGCGCCGCGGCGACCGTCTGCCGGCCGCGAGGGGTAGCTCTGGTCTACTGGAGCGGCTCACGCTGGGGCTGTTCGGCCGGCGGCGGAGGGGGAGGACGTCGTCGCGGGCGTGCTCCAAGGTCAGGGACGTGCCGACCTGCTCGTCGGCGCCGTCGCGGGGGAAGATTTATTGCGGCCGCGGCGGCGCGGCGGCGGTGTGCACGCTTGACCCGCCGTTGCCGGTGGTGATCAGGCGGCCCGCGGCGGACGACGACGCGCCGACGCTTTGGGAGAGGCGGCGCGGCGGCGGCGGGAAGGCCCTGGAGACTCTCCGGTTAACGTAGATCGCTGGCTCGCTGCAGAGTTGCGCTTGGCAACCGCAGCCCGCCGGTGAGTATATTGACAGAGGAGGCCAAAGACAAGGAGGCAACGGACGACTTCAGCCGAAGGCTACGGATGCGGATGATAATTTCCTAAAAATTTGTCCATAATACCATGTATGTTTACAGTTTAATCATTTTTTTTGCTAATTTGTATAGTTGTATCTACTTGTATGTTGATCCTACTGTCCATTTTAAAAGTCTGATCTCTACGATTTGGAAGCTCGCCCCTTTTTTTCTCCCCACATATCTTCTTCATCCCCTTCACTGAGCCATCTCCTCCCAAGGTCTCTAGGACGCTCCCAGTGGCTCTGCCTCCGAAACACTCACGTACTTGCTCCCGCCATATCAGTCCTACCATGGGTAGGATGTTGGGAGCGGCGGGCTGCAATCTAAGTGAATCATTAAGTGTATTATCATCTCTGTCAATTCTTTTTCTCTATAGTTTCTACAAATAGATTATTTTGCTGGTTTGCTGATTTTTCCTACTTCAGATACAGGAACAAAAAAAAAAAAGAGATATCTTTGTTTCCAAGGAGATGACTGAATCGAACCCTTCCAATTGTTGTATGGGAACACATATTTGATATTCAGACTAATTGTTTCGTATGCTTGCTGGATTGGCATTGAATTGTTAATACCATATCATCATTCTTGACAAGTCTTTACTCATGTGCAGCACTGACAACACATATTCACAGTATCAAGTCGTCCAAATTAGCCATGATAAGGTACATCATAGTTTGATTTGCATAGCTCCTTACTGTCAGCAAAGTTGTTCTATTGACTTTACTTTCTTTTTAGTGAACCTGAAAACGTCGATAAGGGGCACCAGCCAATTGCTGATTAAATTTTTGCCTTTGTAAACTCATATTCAGATTTTCAATGAATGATTCATATCAACCTATCTGGTTTTCTGTTATTACCACAATATTTATGACCAATAATTCACGATATATATTGGAAAACTATCTACTTCGCGCTTCAGTTTGACAAATTCAGACCTTATTATATAAGCTACAATGATGAGTAATAAATAATGGCAAGAGCTGAAATTAGCATTTCTAGATCATATAATGGAAGCACTAAGAGCATATCATTCAGCTTTGATAATAATTAGAAATAAAAACATTTTTCTAAGCAAAAGACGTTTTAAGGTGCAAGAAAGAAAATACGCACCCTCACAATAATTCGTCAATTTAATTCAGCAAGGGACAGTGCATCTCACTTATTGAGTTGAAAAAAAATACCTAGAAGTGCTAAACTCATGCTTTACCTTTTTTGGCAGGCCTCATGTCAAAATAGTGTTAGTTCAATTTCAATTGTTAGCTGAGTCA
This sequence comes from Oryza meridionalis, assembly GCA_000338895.3. Classification (NCBI taxonomy): domain Eukaryota; kingdom Viridiplantae; phylum Streptophyta; class Magnoliopsida; order Poales; family Poaceae; genus Oryza; species Oryza meridionalis. Next base: position 32,248,139 of record CM002526.2, on the reverse strand, counting down.
CACAGGAGGAAGCAGGCTGCTCAACTCAAGATGGAGGAAACCATTCTTTTGTGCGTGTGATAAATATGTAGATTCTATAATTAGCCTCTTATTTGATCCTACCATGGGTGGAGGAGATTCCTATATAAAAAACTTCAGTACAGTCACAGTTGTTGGAAACAGAGGCAGTGAGGCACAGCTCTTCTGCAAAAATATGCTGATTGTGGAATTCATCAAATTTTTTTTGTCTGAATAGTGCAAAAGAACATAAACGAGATAAAGGAACCACTTAATTTCAAAGCCATTGTTAAGTCTGAACAATATTATTAGTATAACTTACAATAGAAGGTCGATTATATGTTCCAAATAGGACATGGAAGTATGGAAACTTTGTCAAAGAGCTTTGAATTGATGACGGGTTGGCTGAATACTTTAGCACTACATATACATGCAATCTCTAATGTTGTACTGATTAATCTTTCTACAAATTCTTGAAAATTCAAAAAAAAAATGTCAATTGCTACTTGGTGTTTTTTATCAAGCACTCTTTTCTGAAAGATCTACAACACAAAAAGGGGCTCTCATTCATGAAGAAAGAGCGGGACGCACTACCCTTGGATTTTACTGCCTCTCGTAGTCCTGCCTCAGGAACTTCAGGTATTCTCCTTTCTCCACCTCCTTAGCGCATATTTGATCTGATAATATTGCTGCCTTGCTGGTATATATCACTGAAGTATGTCTCCTCCTACAGGAGAAGAGGCTGCTGCAAAACGTACGGCAGTTCGCCAGTTCCAGGTCCCTCTGCAGCGTTACATGGTCCTTATGGAGGTTCAGGTGAGCTACATACTTATTACAGCTAACTAAGCAAATATGTCATGTTCTTCTTGTGGATGATCAGTTTGAAGAAGAGAAATGAGGGGATTCACTGACAGCAAGACGACTACAACACTGCCGCCAATTATCTTAAACCAACGATCAGGTTTAATAAGAGTTTCTTTGATTTTGAGTGTAATAGTTGACTGATTTCATCTTGCCTTTTTCACTTGCAAGCTCAACTAATGCTCTTTGTTAAAATCATGTTTGATATGTAATGGTCCACGTATACATGCTTCTTAAACAGACATCTTCAGTCGCGCAAAGTGCGACCGAAGATGAGATGCCCTGCTCTCCAGAATCAAGATTATCCTGAAATCAACTGAATCAGACTAATGAGCATGTAGCCTTTACCGTTTGGACAACAAAGGCGCCAATGGCCTCGGTGGCGAGTGCCTGCCCGATTATAATTAAATATACACCATTTTGATCTGTTGAGTTAGAGCAAGTTTAAATAGTATAGCCAACTACCAGCTCCAATTCATCTATAGCCAATATAATAGCTCATTAAGGGCCTGTTTGGTACAGCTCCAACTCCTAAATTTAGCTCCAGGAGTTAGGTCTGGAGTGAAGTTGTGGAGCTGCCAAAACCCAGCTCCACAACTCTAGTTCATTTTGTGAGAGAGCTCCACCCAACTCCACTCCCAATTTTGGTGGAGCTGAAACTGTTTGGCTGAGCTCCAGCTCCAGGAGGGGTGGAGCTGGAGCTGGAGCTGTGTCAAACAGGCCCTCATACAATAATTACATACTACACTATTAATATCTGGTCCCACCTGTCATACACACACTGTGTCTTGGAGTCTGTGCTACAGCTGTCTACAAATCTGTAGCCTGCTACTCTTCTCTCTCATCATTTATTTTCTTAAAATATGTTTGCAGCTGGCTTATAGTTTGCTGTTGTACCTGCTCTTAAGTACCTTCTCTAAAGCATCTAATTATAGTAATATTTGTTATTAAGATATAAAAGAAATACCAAAACTAATTAGTACAAATAATATGCAAATACATCTAGAACACAGTCAGACAGGGATACATTTAGAACTAGTTCCTTTGGAGTTTCGATCTCCGTTTGTACTTCACTTAACGTAAAGGTGCGCTAGGCCGCCAGTTGGGCCTGGTCTAGCTCTCACAAAAGAATTAGGCCCAAAATCTAAACAACGCCCACCAACGGGAACAAGACGGCCGACGAAGGGAACCGATTGAAAACTATGGCTGGCTGCCTGCCTGCCTCCTTCGCCGCATAGGACTCGCAGTCCCGGTGGATCCCCACCGAATTACCGATCTCCCACGAGCAGCCGGCCCCCGCGTCATTTACAAGTTCACCCCGGTAGCCGCCCGAATGGGGCAGAGACAAGCAATGCCGGCCCCGCTACACTCGGGTCGTCGAATCAGCGAGAAAAATCGACACTTGCACTGTGTTGAAGCACACAGTTTTGTGTTTTCTGTATAGTAGGAGTATTTTTCGATCTGAACCAAACAAGCACATAACCAAAACCTCAAAACATGTGTAGCCCAGTCGGCTAGCTTTCACCGAGTACAGTGTACCCTGCTACGGATATCGGCCGTCTGAATTGTTCTTCAGCTCATTCCAAGACGTCAAATGCTGGACAAATTCATCGATGCACCTCTCTTCGCGCTCCCTGTCCGCCACGATCTCCTGCAGCTTCCGGGCATTGGCGGCGAACGTCTCCCCCTCTTCCTCCACCACGACGGCGCGGACGGCTCCGGCGACGCCGCCTCGGTCGAACGACCCGTCCTCGTCGTTCCTCGGCACCGCCACTCCGAGCTTCCTCTCCTCGAGAATCCGCGCGTTCGGGCCTTGGTCGCCTAAGATCGGCAGCATGATCAGCGGGTGCCCGAACTGGAGCCCCTCGACGACGGAGCCCCACCCGCAGTGCGTCAGGAACGCGCACACGGCGGCGTGCGCCAGTATGCTCACCTGAGGAGCCCACCGCGTCGTGACCAGCCCGCGCTCGCCGGTGCGGTCCAGGAACCCCGCTGGTAGGACGCTGTCCGCGTCGACGCCGGCGGGCTTCCTCATGGCCCAGAGGAAACGTGTCCCGGCGAGGTCCAGCCCGTGAGCCAGCTCGCGCAGCAGGTCCGCGCTCATCGGCGCCTCGCTTCCCAGCGCGACGTAGACGACCGACTTGGCCGGCTGCGCGTCGAGCCACTGCATGATTGCGTCGTGCTCGCCGTTCTTGCTGACGCCGCGGGCGCCGTCGGGCCGTGGCGGGAGCAGGCCGAACGGGACGACCGGCTTGCCGTAGAACCTCGTCAGGATCGTGAACGCGCCGGGCTCCAGCTCGGGGCAGCTCCGCATTGCGACAAGCTTGGACCTCTGCAGCGTCAGGCTGAAGCGGGTCATGATGGACACCCCCGAGGCGCCTTCCGTCGCGAACTCCTCCGTGGCGCGCTTCGCCTCGAAGCTCGGCGCCGCCGTGCCCATGGACCGGGCTACCGCCTCGCGCTGGTCCGCGCTCGACTCGGTTAGCGGAGCAGACGAGGCCACGACGGCCGCGGAGCATGGGAGAATCATGGCGCATGGCACCCCGCGCTCCTGAGAGGCCAGAGCGACCCAGTGATGCATGAGATCGGCGAGAATCCAATCCGGCCTCTTGCCGCCGGCGCACGCGGTGTCGAGGAACGCGGAGAACGGCGCGGCGAGCCCGTCGAACGCCTTCCTGTGAAGCTCGAACTTGTCGAACGGGACGTCGCTGGTGGCCTCGGCGCCGTCGGGTAGCCCGTCGACGCGCGGCAGTGGGAGCGCCACGAGGTCGACGAGCTCTGCCAGCTCGGGGCGAACCGGCGGGAGGCGGGCGAGGTTGCGCGGGGTGGAGACGAAGGACACGCGGTGGCCGCGCGCGGCGAGGCGCTCGGCGAGGTCGAGGCAGGGGAGCAGGTGGCCGAAGGCGAGCCACGGGAAGATGACGACGTGCAGCGGCGACTGCGAGGAATGGGCGTCGTCCATTTTCGGCCGGCGCGCACCGGTCAGCACTCAGGCGTCAGCGTGTGTGTGAGAAGTTTGGCTCTGATGATCCAGTCAGTGTATAGGGAGTATGCAAATCGTGGTAGTTAAAGGGGAGAAAACGAGGAAAGAATCCCGAGCGCGATGCGTACTGTCGATCCCAGCCGAGTGCGAGGCAGCCGAGTCCACTCATCTATACTACTCCCTCCTCCCTCCGTTTTAAAAAACTCAACCCAGAAAATATTATGACATATTCTAAAACAATAAATTTAGATAAAAAAATATCCATATTTAATGTACTAGTAGAGATCATATTTCCTCTTAGATTAAGTTATTTTGAGACGGAGGGAGATTCTGAGCCGTGCAGGTCGATTACTCGCTTGTGTGGACCGGCCGTCGAATGAGCGCCTCATCCACGCGTCATGAATCCGCGTGGGGGCTGCATGGGCTGCTGTTTGCACCCGGTCTGCACCAGATTTTTTAACGCAGATTGGCAGCTGCGGTAGTGACATGTGGGCCCTGGGCCGCACATTGGTTACGGCCGAGGAGTTGCTTCTTCGGGAGCGAAACCTATGTGCAATGGCAGAGGATGGTAGGCATGGTGCACACGAGCGAAACCTATGTGCGATGGCTGCTTCCGTCGAGCCACTGCGCGATTGCATCGCGCTCTCACAGGTGCAGTTGTCTGTTTTGGGAGCGTGATTGTGGTCTTGTGGATGGGCATGGCTGCAAGGGCATACGTTGCCGACAAAACATGAGATGACTTCTGCCAAAAATAATTGAAAAATATACCGTTAAAATTTTCTTTTCTTTGAAAATATATGACATGCAAAAGGTTTTAGAAGAGAGAATATACCGTTGTCACGAGGGAGTAAAGCAAACTCGTGACGACGAGATCGCTCGGTGAGTCTGCAAAGTGGCGATGACAACAAAGACATCGCGGGACTTTGGACTATTTGCCACTCTCTTCAATAGCACATTCTCAAATGTTATCTTCCCCAATAACTCTAATTAATTGTGTTGGAGGTATGTCATGAGGGCCTTTGACCGAGGATGCCAAAACCACCACACCTATGAAGCGCTGCTCGACGATCAAGGGGTTCGACTGGGGTGAAGCCGAGGGGGCAAGGCCGAAGGACGAAGCTAGGAAGGTTCGCCACCCTGTCCACAGGACTTGTCGTCAAGTTTCTGTCAGAGGCGAAGCCGGAGAGGTTCGACCATGAGCTAGACACCTTCGCCAAACATGCCTGAGAGCGTGGGATGGCCCAAGAAGGCCATTCGCCGCACATGGGCCAGGCCACGAAGCCCGACTAGGGGCCCATAGCTAGGATGGACCTTATCTTAAGGGTATCAATATAAATTCCCCTATACACACTAAACCCTAGTGAGTATGAGTCTGTACTAAGACTATAAAAGGCCCTCTATAGGCATGTAATAGGGGATCCAAAAAAAAATCATCAATTAATACCTTGTTTTGCTATTCAACCACTCCAACGAGAGAACCACGTCTTTCGACGTGAAGCTATTGTCGTTTCGACAACAATTTGCCATCCTGATTCATCAAATTGTTTCTATTTTGCCACTTTTAACTGCCAATACACTAAAAGAATCAGAAAATGACCTTACTGCTCCTTTCATCTCCTCTCTCTTTTCCTCTTTCCTCATCTCTCCTATGTTATTCCTCTCCAGCATGAGAATCCCATGTACTGTTGCAGTTGGATGGATGGCGCGAGCCTCCGCAATTTGACGGCATGGTCTTTGACGAGAGAGGATATGTCGAGGTCACCTCGACCACAAGCGAGATACTCGTGTTGGAGCATACAACTTTACCCATGCCGACTCCCCCTCCCACCCCCCCCCCCCCCCCCCCTAAAACATCCATTTGCATCGTTTCTCCCAACATCACAGGATCTATGCGAAGGGCCTGCAACCGAGATGTACTACCTTGGCCCCGATGACCCATTCGACGAACCATCAACCATTGTCGCATCCATTGCTTGTCCTACTGTCCAGTTCATCCATGGCGCTAGCCGTCCCTACTGCTTAGCTTGTCTCACACCAGAGATTGGTTCATGACCATGCCAGAGAGGAAGAAGGTAGAAGGGAGATGAATGAGAGGGTAATGAGGCTATTTTCTTATAGTTTTGCTAAGTTGTCAGTCAAAAATAACGAAACAGAGACAACTTGGTGGATCACGATGGCAAATAACAAAAGTTATTGGGAATGATAGCATTTGAGAATGTGCCATCGAAGAGAGTGGCAAATAGCCCAAAATCTCCAACATCGCGCCCGGCAAATGCGAAGTGGTTGTTTGCGGAGGTGGACCCGGTGACGTCGCCACTACGCGCTTTGAGTCCACGAGAGTGTGGGCCCCTATCATGTCCTGATAAATCCACCCCAAATTAAAAATCACTTTCTAAAAGAAAAAATAGAAATTATTAAAAGTCTTAAAGAAATCTCAAACACTAAACCTCTGTAAATATTTTCTACTTTAATAAAAATACACTGCTAGGCAAAGCCCTGGCAGTTTTCCAGGTCAAAATTTTTTTCAAATTGAGCTTGGAGTATTTTTCCTAAAATCTCCATGTTCAAAATTGGTCCCTCGATTTTTACTTGAATTTCTAGAGCAAAAGAAATAATTTTAAAGCAACAGAAACCAAATCTATCTATCTATTACTAGTTGGGCGGCCCGCGCAATTGCGCGGCTATCATTAATTTAAAATTATCTATTTTTTACACATGATTTTATTTAAAATTATCATTCCCGTGATTCTAATAATTTTATAGTTTTTAAAAGCCATGCTAGTCGCTACCCTTACTCCTTTGACACCTTTTACTTGCTTACTTGATCTACCACTACTTCTATTCATCCTCTTTAAAACTTTAATAATTAGGCCTTATAGTTTTTAGAGTTTTTAAAGGTTTTCATAATTTTTAGAAGTATCGTCAAACATCGCTATTTTACTATTCTACGGCTCGTCCGCTGCCACATCTCTTTATTGTCATTGAGATTTTAAAAGTCGAACATAATTATTGTTTGTGTTCTTTTTTACTTTCTATAAGTCTCGCCAAATCGTTAGTGGCTTCGCCACTATACACCTCTACAACCCGCCCGTTGCCTCCCTTCTTTATTACCATTGAGATTTTAAAAATCGAACATGATTATCATTGGGGTTTATTTTTGCTCTCCATAAGTCCCGCCAAACGTCGTGACCATGCTACTTAACGGCATGCTCATCGTCACTCCTCTTAAGCGTCATTGGGATCTATTTGGGGTTTTGTTTATAGTTTTTAGATATTCCATCAACTGCCAGCACTTTACTCCTTTACGGGCCTACTGCTTCTCCCCTCTTTATTGTCATTTTTCATCGTTGTGTTCTAGATGTACTTCTTCTTCTTTTTTTTGAAAATTGCATATTTGTCATTCCGACAATTTTTATTCATAAATTAAATTCCTACTTGAACTCTTATAGTTATTTTTCTATTTTTGAAAATTATTTTATTTGTTATTTCGAACTTTAATTAATCTCGTCATGTGTGTTGATGAGAAAAACACGAGGCCTGGAAGATCTGCTTAACTTCACTGCAGGTCCAAAAATCTTGCTTTTAGGTTCGTGAGCGTACCAGTTGATTTGATCCTACAATCAACAAGAAATAAAGACAGAAAAATAGCGGTTAAATCTATAAACAATAGCTGATCGGCCAGTCGTCGATGACGTATCATTTATCTTTGAGTCGATGTCATATTTTGATTCGATCGGCAATCATAAATAAAGCAAGAAAGAACTAAATCTATTCGATCGGCTGAAGATATTAATGGTATATAATGCTTCCGTCGATATATACTTAACTCAAGTGATTGGGATAGATCGGTCACCATGCCAAGACAATATAAATCACTTAAATCGATATACATATTAACGAGGAGATTATAAGCATTCATAGCATAACCGATCAAATAGATCTAGCATGTATCGGCTAATACTCCGATACTGCTCTATATTAAGATATTAAAGCAAACAAAATATATCAAACAGAAAACTTAATATATCTGAATACGACAAGATCTTAACATAAAGGGCGGATTTAACATGTCAATCAAGCACATAATATATGAAGAAGTTAAATCAGATAAGATCGGTTGAAACCCTGATACTACCCTAATCGGCAACCAAAGACAGGCTAGAGATTGAGATTCTAATCACGACTTATAAGATCAAACTCAACTGATGCAGCTAAAAGTATGAAAAGAAGAACAATATCTAGACAATCAAGCCGTTGGATGTTTCACAGGATGGTAGATATCATATATAATCTAAGTCAATGTTGACGTTTAACCTGATCGACTGCCTTCCAATGATAGATGTTAACCGATTGAAGGTTGAATAGCAATATTGTCTAAGATTATATAAGATGTATGATAACTCGACGAATTACATAAACAAGATTAGAGTATAGTAATGATGGAAGCACTAATCCCGAGAACGCAAGCCGCCATAACAAGTTTTACCTCTAGTTGAAGATCGAAACTGATGCAGCTCAACCCGAAAGCAAGAACTCGTCGAAAGTAAACGAAAGTAAAGGGTGGCGATGCGCCGAGATTGTATTGAACGTCTGTTTTTTTGATTACATGGGTTCAGGTCATATTTATACCCGAGATACAATATATGTCCTTGTCGGACATTACTCCTATCTCTAACAAACTCTAAGATACCATAAGTCTTTGCGGCAGACTTTTGCCTAAACTTATCTCTAAGAAAATTACATAAAATATCCTAATTGATAGATACAATTGCCATCTCAGGACTTAATCCGTGCATGGCAATCCACATGAAGCACATTAACTTAACCCGACAACATGTATCAAGTTACATTGTCGGAATCGGCTTAATCGACTAACCTTATCTGACTCGAACTCTGGCGATCCTGATCGCAGCCGATTCGGACTTTAGCCGATTCTCGCTCTGTTATCGGAACGATCTCCATCTTGGATTCCGCTTCAGTTTTATCTTCATCTCTGATACTTGAATTACCAAATTTGGTTGATAACAATGTGTTCTACATTGTCTCTTATTTCAATAGACAATTAAAAATAAGCAATATTGAAAGAAAAGTCCATATAAGAATCCAATACGAGATTAACCGAAATTCGGAATAAAAATAAAATAAAATCCGAAATTAGAAAATAAAAGGAGAGTCCAAATAGGAATACAATTTTAAAATAACTGAAATTCGGAATTAAAAATAAGGAATATTGAGAGAAGAGTTCATATAAGACCCAATACGAGATTAGTTAATATCGGGAATAAAAATAAAAATAAAATCCGAAATTACAAAAAGAAAAGAGATATTAGTTAATATTCGGAATAAAATTAAAATCCAAAAATAGCAAAAATAAAAGATGAGTTCAAGTAGGAATACAGTTTAAAACAAACTGAAATTCGGAATTAAAAGTAAGCAATATTGAAAAAGAATCCATATAAGAACCCGATATGAGATTAATTAAAATTCAGAATAAAATATAAAATAATATCCAAAATTAGAAAAATTAAAAGAGAGTTAAGCAAGAATATAATTTTGAAACAACTGAAATTAAAATATAAAAATATTAAAAGAACACTCTACGGTATTAATTAAAATTTGAAAAAAAAATAAATTCTGAAATTACAAAAAGAAAATATATTTCAATAGGAGTACAATTTATAAATAACTAAAATTGGTGATAAAAAATAAATACTATTGAAAGAAAAGTCCATCTAAAACACATGACGAGATAATTTAAGTAACATGCCTATAAAGGAGTAAAGTGGTGGCGGTTGATACGACATATAAAAATTGTTAATAAAATACCAAATAAAATCCTAATGACGATTAAAAGGAGGGACGACAGGTAGGCCGTGAAACAAACGGGCAAGGCGGTTGTCGGGACTTCTAGAAAGTAAAGAAAATAAACCCCATTGATAATCATATTCGATTTTTAAAATCTCAATGACAATAAAAATGAGAAGGAGCCGGCGGGGTGTATAGGAGTATAGTTGCAGAGCCGCCGACAGTTGGCGGGACTTCTAAGAAATAAAAAATGAATGACAGTTGGCGGTACTTCTAAGAAATAAAAAATGAATTCAAACGATAGTTATGTTCGATTTTTAGAATCTTAATGATAATAAAGAGTAGGCGGCGGATGGGTCATAGAGGAGTATAGTGGCATCGTTTGACAGAACTTCTAAAAATTATAAAAAATGAAACCCAACAAAATAATAAACTCTAAAAACTACCAGGTCCATTTATTAAAGGTTTCGGAACTTCTAAAAAGTAAAAAAAAAGTAATCATGTTCGATTTTAAAATCTTAATGACAATAAAGAAGGGAGGGAGCGGGCTAGCTATAGTGGAGTACAGTGGCAAAGCCGCCGACGATAATTATGTTCGATTTTTAAAATCGCAATGACAATAAAGGAAAGGACAACGGATGGGCCGTAGAGGAGTATAATGGCAGCTTTTGATGAGACTTCTAGAAATTATAAAAACCCAACAAGACAATAAACTCTAAAAACTATAAGATCTAATTTTAAAATGTTCCAAGAAGAATGAATAGAAATAGTGGTAGATCGAGCAAGCAAATAAAGGAGATGACAAAAGTAAAGGGAAGCAATTGATGTGACTTTCAAAAACTATATAATTAGAAACACGAGAATGATAGGGTTTGGTCTTTCAAAGTCTTAAGACAACGAGATAGCTATTTAATAAATTTTAAGTAAAATCACACTTAAAAATATATGATTTTTTTAGGTGCTAGCCGCGCAATTGCGCGAGCCACCCAGCCAGTTATATTATTAAAACAACTTTGAAAGGAGGCACCACGTTCGCTGTGGAGGCTAGAAATTACCACATTAATCGGAGAAAAAGAAAAGGAGAGTCCAAATAGAAATACAATTAAAAAATAGCTGAAATTCGGAATTAAAAATAAGCAACATTGAAATAAGAGTCCATATAAGAACCCAATACGTGATTAATCAAAATTCGGAATAAAAAATAAAATCCGAAATTATAAAATAAAAGGAGAGTCCAAATAGAAACACAATTTAAAAATAACTGAAATTCAGAATTAAAAATAAGGAATATTAAGAGAAGAGTCCATACAAGAACCCAATACGAGATTAGTTAATACTCGGAATAATGTGGGGGCTAGAAATTCTCATATTAATCAGAAAAAAAGAAAAGAAGAGTCCAAATAGAAATACAATTAAAAAATAGCTGAAATTCGGAATTAAAAATAAGCAACATTGAAATAAGAGTCCATATAAGAACCAAATACGAGATTAATCAAAATTCAGAATAAAAATAAAATAAAATCCGAAATTATAAAATAAAAGGAGAGTCCAAATAGGAATACAATTTAAAAATAACTGAAATTCGGAATCAAAATAAGGAATATTGAGCGAAGAGTCCATATAAGAACCCAATACGAGATTAGTTAATATTCGGAATAAAAATAAAAATAAAATCCAAAATTAGCAAAAAGAAAAGAAGAGTTCAAATTGGAATACAAATTAAAATTATCTGAAATTCGAAATTAAACATAAGCAACATTGAAAGAAGAATCCATATAAGAACTCGATATGAGATTAATTAAAATTTAGAATAAAAATAAAGTAATATCCAAAATTAGAAAAATTAAAAGAGAGTTAAGTAGGAATACAATTTTGAAACAACTGAAATTAAAAAGTAAAAATATTAAAAGAACACTATATGGTATTAATTAAAATTTGAAACGGAAAAACAAATTCTGAAATTAGAAAAAAAAAGATTTCAATTAGAAATACAATTTATAAATAACTAAAATTGGTGATAAAAATAAATACTATTGAAATAAAAGACCACCTAAAACACATGACAAGATAAATTAAGTATCAGGCCTATAAAGGAGTAGAGTGGTGGCGGTTGATACGACATATAAAAACTGTTAATAAAACACCAAATAGAATCCTAATGACGATTAAAAAGAGGTACGCCAGGTAGGCCGTGAAGCAAATGGGCAAGGCGGTTGCCGGGACTTCTAGAAAGTAAAAAAAAAAAAACCCTATTGATAATCATATTCGATTTTTAAAATCTCAATGACAAAAAAAAGGAGAAGCAGTGGGCGGGTGTATAGGAGTATAGTTGCAGAGCCGCCAACGGTTGGTGGGACTTCTAGAGAATAAAAAATTGAATTGCAACGATAGTTATGTTTGATTTTTAGAATCTCAATGACAATAAAGAGTAGGAGGCGGATGAGCCGTAGAGGAGTATAGTGGCATCGTTTGACGAGACTTCTAAAAATTATAAAAAATAAAACCCAACAAGACAATAAACTCTAGAAACTACAAGGTCCAATTTTCAAAGGTTTGGAACTTCTAAAAAGTAAAAAAAAAAATAACCCTAATGATAATCATGTTTGATTTTAAAATCTCAATGACAATAAAGAAGGGAGGCAGCGGGCGAGCCATAGAGGAGTACAATGGCAAAGCCGCTGATGGTTTGGCGAGACTTCTAGAAAGTAAAAAATTGAACCCGAACGATAATTATGTTAACCCAATGACAATAAAGAGAAAAGACAATGAATGTGCCGTAGAGGAGTATAATGGCAGCGTTTGACGAGCCTTCTAGAAATTATAAAAAGATACCCAACAAGACAATAAACTCTAAAAACTATTTGATTCAAACTTTAAAGGTTCCAAGGAGAATGAATAGAAATAGTGGTAGATCGAGCGAGCAAATAAAGAAGGAGATGACAAAAGTAAGGGGATAGCAACTAGTGTGACCTTTAAAAACTATATAATTATAAACACGGGGATGATAAGTTTTGGTCTTTCAAAGTCTTAAGATAATAAGATAGTTATTTAATAAATTTTAAGTAAAATCATACTTAAAAAATATATGATTTTATTTGGGTGCTAGCCGCGCAATTACGCGGGCCACCCAGCTAGTTCGTAGTTAATTAAAATGAAAACCTAAAAATAAATATCTCCTCTTTGGGCCATTTCCGGCCCAAAGCTCTCAGTTGCTCTTTGGGCTCGCCACCGGGGTCCTCTTCTCTCTCTCTCTCCTCCTTCTGCGCGGGCCACCCAGCTAGATCGTAGTTAATTAAAATAAAAACCTAAAAATAAATATATCTTCTTTGGGCCATTTCCGGCCCAAAGCTCTCAGTTGCTCTTTCAGCCCGCCACCGGGGTCCTCTTATCTCTCTCTCCTCCTACTTGGGCCGACCTTCTCTTAAATAAATAGCTACTTGTTGGTTTTACAAAGCCGTAATCTTGTTTTGGGTTTTTTTTTCTTGTAACTTTCCTTGTAATAAGTATTTTTTATGCTTTTGTAAAATTACACTATTGGGTTAGGCCTGGTAGTATTCCCTAAAATTTTTTTTTTGTTTTTTAAGTTAATTAATTAAACTTGTTCTATCTAAATGTACCGGATAAAAAATCCCTTTTTTCTTTGTTAACATCAATTCCACATGGACGCAATATATAGTCTGCCGGCCTAATGAAGCGATCAAACCTCCAGACTCCAAAGTCCAAACTCACCTACGGCCTAGCTTTGACAACTATGTATCCTATACGAACCATCTCATTATTATGGGAAACTACTCTAAACTCGTTGTTATGAAAAAAATATTTTTTTAAAAAAATAGATTAATACGTGATAAATCATTACACTAACATGTAAGATCAAATTCTATTTCTATGAGTTGCAACTGAAAAAAAAAAATTGACTACGAGCATACGTTAAGATATTATTTAATTCGTCTTTTTGGTTGTAACTTATAGAATTCAAATTTAAATTTTAACTTGTATGTATGTGTATGGGTGATTCATCAGGTATTAACAATTTATCTTGTTATTTTTTAAAAAAAATCATAATTGTCTGGATTGAGAATTTAGAATCCCCTTCCCATTATTATCAGCACATCAACGCCCGTGCGGCCGCACGCTGAGCACCGTCCACGAGCGCATCGTTCTGACGTTCCCTTTCTTTCGTCATGGACTCCGGCTACTCCGCCGCCGCCGCCACCGCCGGCGGCGGAATGCACGTCGTGATCTGCCCATTGCTCGCCTTTGGCCACCTGCTCCCGTGCCTCGACCTCGCCCAGCGCCTGGTGTCGCGTGGCCACCACGTGTCGTTCGTCTCAACGCCGCGGAACATATCCCGCCTCCCGCCGGTGCGCCCCGCGCTCGCGCCGCTCGTCTCCTTGGTGGCGCTGCCGCTCCCACGCGTCGAGGGGCACCCCGACGGCTCCGAGTCTACCCACGACGTCCCTCACGACAGGCCAGACATGGTCGAGCTCCACCTGAGAGCGCTTTTGACGGGCTTGCCGCGCCCTTCTATGATTGGGTAAGAAAATGGAAGCAATCATATTTGCAGAGTTCAGCAGAAGCATTGCACATGGCACCTGTCGCGAATAACGCAGCAACATCCGATGAATAATGGAGTGATGGAAGTAGCGATTAAGGTAAGGTTACTGCAAAGCTAGAGTTGGTAGGATTTGGTGCAACCTTGTGCTCGAGGGCAATGGCGGCAGCCCAATGGTGGAAGACGTCGACAATGACCCAGTCGGCGCAGGCTTTGCAATATTTCTATGATTGGATTTATAAACTTAGCAGATTTCTTCAGATTTTTATCTAGTTGCTTCTTCCATGAGAAAAGAGGAACTTGATCAAGTTAAATGTAACCTGATGATGGAAGTTCGATTGATTCCACGTGAACCATTCATGAGATGGAAGAAGAGAGGCAGAACCATTGAAGACATACGGACATAATTGAATTGCAGAGAAACTCGTCCCGCCCAAACACCCCAGCGCCCAGCGGTCGCCTCCTTTGCCCAATCGCTCCTCATTCGAACACGCTCGAGCGCCCTGTAGAGAAGCTCATCCGCTCCTCGCGCCAAAACGCGCGAGCTCGGTCCCTTCTCGCCTTTACCTCCCCTCCCCTTCCTTATCGCGACGTTTTTCGGTCTCTGCTTGGTCTGCAAATGGGCCGAAAGCAGCTGAACATCGTGCATGAGACGAATGGGAGGATGACAGGAACGCTTCCACTGAACTTGTGCCGTTGGATGTGGAAGCAACGGCGTTGCGGAAAGCTACGTCCCTCTGACGTAGAATTTAGTACGTCGCGCAGTAATGAAGCAATCAGCCCGATCGGAGCAAGCTTGGTAAACCTCCAAAGTACAAAGTCCAAACCCACGGGCGGTACTGCCCATCGCATCATCAGGCGTCCGGGCGGTATTCATCGGTCGCGCCCGCACATCGACGCCCACGCCGCCGCACGCTGAACCCGCCCGCTCGGCCGCTCCACGCGCGCACCGGCCCCCTTCTTCCGTCATGGACTCCGGCTACTCCTCCGCCGCCGGGATGCACGTCGTGATCTGCCCGTGGCTCGCCTTCGGCCACCTGCTTCCGTGCCTCGACCTCGCCCAGCGCCTCGCGTCGCGGGGCCACCGCGTGTCGTTCGTCTCCACGCCGCGGAACTTATCCCGCCTCCCGCCGGTGCGCCCCGCGCTCGCGCCGCTCGTCGCCTTCGTGGCGTTGCCGCTCCCGCGCGTCGAGGGGCTCCCCGACGGCGCCGAGTCCACCAACGACGTCCCCCACGACAGGCCGGACATGGTCGAGCTCCACCGGAGGGCCATCGACGGGCTCGCCGAGCCCTTCACGGAGTTCTTGGGCACCGCGTGCGCCGACTGGATCATCGTCGACGTCTTCCACCACTGGGCCGCAGCCGCCGCTCTCGAGCACAAGGTTGCACCAAGTCCTACTAATAGCTCAATCTTTGCACTAACCTTAATTACATAATTCCATCCTTGATGCTACGTTATTCGCCTTAGGTGCCATGCGCGATGATTATGTTGGGCTCTGCACATATGATCGCTTCCATAGCTGACCGACGGCTCGAGCGCGCGGAGACAGAGTCGCCTGCGGCTGCCGGACAGGGACGTCCAGCGGCGGCGCCAACGTTCGAGGTGGCGAGGATGAAGTTGATACGAACCAAAGGCTCCTCGGGAATGTCCCTCGCCGAGCGCTTCTCCTTGACTCTCTCGAGGAGCAGCCACGTCGTCGTGCGGAGCTGCGCGGAGTTCGAGCCTGAGACCGTCCCGCTCCTGTCG
The DNA here is from genome assembly GCA_000338895.3 of Oryza meridionalis. Lineage (NCBI taxonomy): Eukaryota > Viridiplantae > Streptophyta > Magnoliopsida > Poales > Poaceae > Oryza > Oryza meridionalis. Next base: position 32,232,191 of record CM002526.2, on the reverse strand, counting down.
ACGCTCCGCGGCAAGCCTATTACCTTCCTTGGCCTTATGCCGCCGTCGCATGAAAGCCGCCGCGAGGACGGCGAGGATGCCACCGTCCGCTGGCTCGACGCGCAGCCGGCCAAGTCCGTCGTGTACGTCGCGCTAGGCAGCGAGGTGCCACTGGGAGTGGAGAAGGTCCACGAGCTCGCGCTCGGGCTGGAGCTCGCCGGGACGCGCTTCCTCTGGGCTCTGAGGAAGCCCACTGGCGTCTCCGACGCTGACCTCCTCCCCGCCGGCTTCGAGGAGCGCACGCGCGGCCGCGGCGTCGTGGCGACGAGATGGGTTCCTCAGATGAGCATACTGGCGCACGCCGCTGTGGGCGCGTTCCTGACCCACTGCGGCTGGAACTCGACCATCGAGGGGCTCATGTTCGGCCACCCGCTGATCATGCTGCCGATCTTCGGCGACCAGGGACCGAACGCGCGGCTAATCGAGGCGAAGAACGCCGGATTGCAGGTGGCAAGAAACGACGGCGATGGATCGTTCCACCGAGAAGGCGTCGCTGCGGCGATTCGTGCAGTCGCGGTGGAGGAAGAAAGCAGCAAAGTGTTTCAAGCCAAAGCCAAGAAGCTGCAGGAGATCGTCGCGGACATGGCCTGCCATGAGAGGTACATCGACGGATTCATTCAGCAATTGAGATCTTACAAGGATTGAAGCATCCTAGGATGTACACCTACAACTACAAAATCCTTGGAATAAAATGATTTTTGTTTTGTAGTCCACTTACCCAAAATATGCAAAGGCCGAATGGTGGGGAAAATGCTAATCCTGATTTTTTTTTCCATTTTTTGTTTTTCTTCGTTATTTATCAATTTGATACCGCCCAGACAAAGTTGAAAATTAATTGTAAAACTTTTTATAGTTGCCTAATATCATCATATTTTTCTTATTAATTAAATGGAACACGCATAACATACTCAATTCCCGTATGTGAACCTTTTTTTCGAGATTTTTCAAAGAAAACTTTCATTATCTTACATCTCGGAGAGGCAAGCAATAACATGATTCAAGTGTACTATGCTAATAATACTGTACTTCTAAGAGACTACTCAGTCGTCAGAGTTCATATGTTAGAGCCTGTTTTGCTAGTTGGTGTTTAAATATATGGTAAACTTTTACCATTTTAGTAGTAAAGACAAAGAGAGAACGGCTCCCAACGTATTTTTTGGCAAAATTTACTACTCTAGACTCCCAAATAACAAAAGTTGAATTGCTAAATTTTGCTACTAGTGTTTAGATCCATTTTAGCAAAAAGTGCTCTAAAACAGCAATATTTTTGCTATTTTGGAGGAACTAAACAGGGCCTTAATTAGATCAATTTGCTGCGGCAAATTTTTTTAGCAAAAGTTTTGGCATTGCAATTTTACAAGTTGGTATTTAGATGCATTGTAAAGTTTTGCCATTAATTGCTGCTGCCTCTCTTATGCACGGGGCCCGATGCTTTTTTACTAAATCTGCTGCTATGGACCTCAAATGATAAATGCCAACTTGCCTATTTTTTTTGGTACCAGTGGTTACATCCATCTTGCCAAAAAAAATAGTCCAATACGACAAAACTTTTGTAATTTTGGAGGATCTAAACAGGTTCTAAGTAGACAACTTTGCACTCAGCTTGACATATTGTGCAGGCAAGATGTCAAGATCGTGGGCTTTTTCATCTCAAACGATCACAATCTAAACTTAAACAAACCAGGGTGGAAGGTAGGCAAAGAATAAAGGGTAAGTCCAAAGTTGCATTGTGAAGTTGGAGTAAAAAATGTCGGATGACATGCAGATAGAGCAAATGCTTGACTTCCTCGGTGCCGGCCTGCCGGCTTAACTAAAGTAGTTCCTTCCCTGGTTGGATCTTTCAAAGTCTCGACGCCTCCAAAGTCCAAACGTATATTTGAGCGGTTCAGCCCCTGCTAAAATAAGTTGAAGAAAATGTGCAAACGGCAAACGAGGGACCACGCAAAATAAGGAGTCGACGATCCATGTTAAAACAGGTGCAATGCAACGTCGTTCAAGGCTTTGGGTGATGTGGCTGGCTGCTCACATGGAACCGATAAATGCCGTCGTACAGTTCTACTACTTACAAGAAGAAATAGATCCCGCGTCTGCTCGATGATATCCGTGTTCCAGAAACAGAATCCAAATTGCTCTAGCTCTACCTTGCGTGTTGGAAAGAGAGAAAAATCGCCGAACGAGCACGAATACGCCGACCGAAGTGAGCAACGCAAATTTGGACCTTGTAAGTTGTAACGAGACGTGCTGGAGAATTCCGCTGGGCTCATCAACTTTTACTTGGTTTATCGAGCAAGGAAAAAGTATACTTTGACTCTCTCAATTATCGTCCGAGTATGATTTATATCCTCTAACCACAAAACCGGGTATATGGACTCCTCCAACTATTAAAACCGGTGCAAACAATACCCCTGGGTGGTTTTAAATGTGGTTTTAGATGATGTGGCGTCTACGTGGTGGTCTTGACCGAGTCATTATCCTACGTGGCGGTCTTGACCAAGTCGTTATCCTACGTGGCTCTTACGTGACTTTAGAATAAAACAAAAAATAAAAAGAAATATGTGACACACAAATAAAGTATTGCGGGACCACTGACATATCATCCTCCCTCTCCTTCCTTCTTCCTCCTCCCTCCCCCTCTCTCCCTCATCTCTCTCTCTCCCCCGGCGCATAGGTGTCCTGGGAGAAGCTGGCGTCGGCGGAGCGCTCCTCAAGGAGGCAGGAGCGGATGAGGGCGTCGATGGGCGAGTCCTTGAGGGTGGCGCCGCCGAGCGCCCTGCATGACGACCAAAGGATGAGGCCGCCATGCGTGAAGATGAGCAGCTCCTCCAACATCTGGACAGACGAACCTGTGATAGATCAAACAACAAAATCGTTGTGTTTAGATTCGATCCAGCTAAACAGATCAAGACGATAAATTGTGATGCAGAGACAGCATCGCGAATAGGATGGATTCGAGGAAGGGACGTTTCGGTAGAGAAGTCGAGTTCGATTTGAAGATTAAAGTTTGGCTACAACACGGGGACGATGCAACCGAGCGCACGTCCGTTGGGTGGGACACTAGAACGCAGCAATTGCGGATCGAGGCCGACCGGGCGGTGGCGATGCGGATCGTGGCCCTCGTCGATCCCGGCGGCAAACCCTAGGCCGGCGCCGGCGTGGATCGAGGCCGGTAGCAGTTGCCGGCATATGATGGCGCAGAAGAGTACCGCCGTCCCCACCGCCACCGCCGCCACTCCCGCCCGCTGCCGCCGCCGCTCCGGAGAGAGATAAGGGAGAGAGAGATAAGGGAGAGAGGGATGGAGGAGGAAGAAGGGAAGGAGAGGGAGGATGACATGTGGGTTCCATACTACTTTATTAGTGTCGATATATATGGGTCCCACATATTTCTTTTTATTTTTTGTTTTATTCTAATGCCACGTAAGCACTATGTAGGAAAAAACTCGGTGAAGACTGCCACGTAGGCGCCACGTCATCTAAAACCACCTCCAAAACGATCCAGAGGTATTGTTTGCATCGGTTTTTTTAAGAGTCGATATACCCGGTTTTATAGTTAGAGGACATGAATCATACTTAGGCAATAATTAAGGGAGTCAAAGTATACTTTTTCCATCGAGCAAAGTCAAGTCAGCAAATACCTTTTGGGGTGGGGTTTTAGGACACAGATTTGCCTCTGCTCAAAGGGAAGCAATCAGCCCATTTGGAGCAAGCGAGGTGAACCTCCCGAGTCCAAACTCCAAACTCAACTGGCCCATGGGCTATGCCAGACCAGGAGTACTACTGTACTAACGTAAACCGTCACGGTATCCGTCGCGCCCGGCACATCGACAGTGTTCTCATCGCACCAGCGCACGCTGACCACGCGATACACGCGCACGCGGCGCCCCATCATGGACGCCGGCTACTCCTCCTCCGCCGCCGGGATGCACATCGTGATCTGCCCGTGGCTCGCCTTCGGCCACCTGCTCCCGTGCCTCGATTTCGCCCAGCGCCTGGCGTCGCGTGGCCACCGCGTGTCGTTCGTGTCCACGCCGCGGAACCTATCCCGCCTCCCGCCGGTGCGATCCGCGGTGGCGCCGCTCGTGGCCTTCGTCTCCCTGCCGTTCCCGCGCGTCGACGGACTCCCCGATGGCGCCGAGTCCACCAACGACGTCCCCTACGAAAAGTTCGAGCTCCACCGGAGAGCCTTTGATGGGCTCGCCGCGCCCTTTTCGGAGTTCTTGAGCAGCGCGAGCGCCGACTGCGTCATCGTCGACCACTTCCACCATTGGGCCGCGGCCGCTGCTCTAGAGCACAAGGTTGCACCAAATCCTACAAACTCAAGCTTTGCAGTAACCTTAATCACTTCTTCCATCACTCCATGATTCATTGGATGTTTGCTGCGTTATTCGCAACAGGTGCCATGTGCAATGCTTTTGCTGAGCTCTGCACACATGATTGATTTCAATTTCGCAGCCGATCGACGGCCCGAGCACGCGGAGTCCCCTGCGGCTGCCGGACAGCGACGACCGCCGGCGGCGGCGCCAACGTTCGAGGTGGCGAGGAGGAAGTTGGCACACATCAAAGGCTCCTCGGGAATGTCCATGCCCGAGCGCTTCTCCTTGACGCTCTCGAGGTGCAGCCTCGTCGTCGTGCGGAGCTGCGTCGAGTTCGAGCCGGAGACCGTCCCTCTCCTGTCCACGCTCCGCGGCAAGCCTGTTGCCTTCCTTGGCCTTATGCCACCGTCACATGAAAGCCGCCGCGAGGACGGCGAGGACGACACCGTCCGCTGGCTCGGCGCGCAGCCGGCCAATTCCGTCGTGTACGTCGCGCTGGGGAGCGAGGTGCCACTGGGAGTGGAGCAGGTCCACGAGCTCGCGCTCGGGATGGAGCTCGCCGGGACGCGCTTCCTGTGGGCTCTGAGGAAGCCCAGTGGCGTCTCCGACTCCGACCTCCTCCCCGCCGGCTTCGAGGAGCGCACGCGCGGCCGCGGCGTCGTGGCGACGAGATGGGTTCCTCAGATGAGCATACTGGCGCACGCCGCCGTGGGCGCGTTCCTGACCCACTGCGGCTGGAACTCGACCATCGAGGGGCTCATGTTCGGCCACCCTCTGATCATGCTGCCGATCTCCGGCGACCAGGGATCGAACGCGCGGCTAATCGAGTCGAAGAACGCCGGATTACAGGTGGCAAGAAACGACGGCGATGGATCGTTCGACCGAGAAGGCGTCGCGGCGGCTGCTCGTGCTGTCGTGGTGGAGGAAGAAAGCAGCAGAATGTTTGAAGCCAATGCCAAGAAGCTGCAGGAGATCGTCATAGACATGGCCTGCCATGAGAGGTACATCGACGGATTAGTTCAGCAATTGAAATCCTATAAGGATTGAAGCATCTTAGGAGGTACACCTACAAGATCAGTGGAATATGTTTTGTTTCCCTGTTTTGTAGTCCACTTTACCCAAAACCTTCAAAGGGTGAGAGAAAGCTAATCCTAATTTTTTTTTTCTTAGTTACTTCCTCCGTATTTTAATGTATGACGCTGTTGACTTTTTATCAACGTTTAACTATTTATCTTATTTAAAATTTTTGTGTAAATAAGAAAATATTTATGTCATGCTTCAAAAATATTTGATGATAAATCAAGTCATAATAAAATAAATGGTAATTATATAAAATTTTTAAATAAGATAAATAGTTAAATGTTAGTTAAAAAGTTAACGACGTTATACATTAAAATACAAAGGGAGTATTTATACCGCACAGACAAATCTGAAGTTTAATTCTTAAACTTTTTTATAGTTACCTAATATCATCAAACCAAGAAAATACTCCAATACCGCTTAGAGTCAGAGACTGATGCAGTAGCCGGCACCCGGCAGCGCAACGTCTGAAATTCTCTAGCGGTGTGCCGTTTTCAACTTTGCGCACTCAGCTTGACAATAGTAATTGAATAGGATCTTTTTAAACTTTTTATCTCCAAATGATCACACTCTAAACTATAAACAAACCAGGGTTGATTGGTTGAAGCCTTGAAGGTAGCAAATAACAAACGTCCAAAGTTGCATAATTGCGTTGTGAGGTGCCGGCCTGCCGGCTTAATTAACTAAAGTACGTCCTTAATTAAAAAGGACTCCAAACATATTTAAGCAGCTGAGTACGTGAGAGAAGAATGGGTAAACGGCAAACGAAGGATCACGCAAAACAGGTGCAATGCGACGACGTGCAACTGTGCATGGCTTGGCTGCAGGCTGCTCACATGGAGCCGATAAATGCACCTCGTACAGAGTGGGGTAGACCATGTGGGCTGTGGCTGCAGGCTGCTCACATGGAACTGATAAATGCACCTCGTACAGAGTAAAAAAGGTAGATGCTGCCTCTGCTCGATGATCTCTGTGTTCCTGAATCCATATTGCTATAGCGGCTGTTTCGCCGCGCGTGTTCTAGGAAAGAGAGGAAAATCGCTGCACAAGCACGATGCCAGCCGGAGTGAGTGACGCAAATTTGGACCTTCTTGCAACGAGACGTGTTGTAGAATTCCGCTAGCTGGACGAGCAAGTAACGGACTATATGTTAGCTATATCATACGCGAAAAAGAAAAGTGGGCTTGTAACTAGCTGCAGCAGCATGAGCTTCAAAATAATATTTGGATGAGTGATGAGCTAAGTAATAATGTACTCCCTCCCTCTGTCTATAAATATTTAACGTCGTTGACTTTTTTAAATATATTTGACCGTTCATCTTATTCAAAAATTTTAAGTAATTATTAATTCTTTTCTTATCATTTATCATTTGATTCATTGTTAAATATACTTTTTATGTATACATATAGTTTTACATATTTCACAGAAGTTTTTGAACAAGACGAACGGTCAAACATGTTTAAAAGTCAACGTCATCAAATATTTAGGGACGAAGGGAGTATATATAATATATAGTTTTGTAAAACTTTTATATGGTTATGCTATTAGTGTGGTTGTAGATGACGTATCAATTTTAGAGTTAGCATACAATTATACTTTCTCTAAGGTGCTGGACTCATCAACTTGCTGGCTTAGCTTGTTTAATATATATTAAGGTTTAAAAAGAAAAACTATGATGTCCCCTCATTTGTACTATATCCGTTCCGAAATACTCGTCGTTTTGAGTTTTAGTTTTTAATGTTTGACCATTCGTATTATTTTAAAAGATTATGGAATTACTATTTATTTTGTTTGTGCTTGTTTCATTATCAAAACTACTTCGAGTATGACTTACCCTTTTTTATATTTGCACTAATTTTTTAAATAAGATGAATGATCAATCGTTATAAGTAAAAAGTCAAAACAACATCTAATTTGGGACGGAGAGAGTATGGGTAAGACTTGAAGGGTAATTGAGGGTAGAGTAGGGAGAAATATGAATGGGAAGTGATTAATGGGACAATTAATACTATATTGTGACAACTATTCTAGGACAACTATTCTAGGACAGATTTTAATCATAGAAATACAATTATTTTGAAACTGAGAAAGTATAAGGCCGAGTTTTAAAGGAACTCAAAACGATAACTTTTTTTTGCCTGTTAGTATGCTGACATGTATAAGCAGCGTGCGGGGCTAAGATTTGTCGCTGCAGTTAGCTACTTCCTCCGTTCCAAAATGTAGATATTTTTTAGGCTGGCATAGGTATTAAAGAAGTAGATAAGAATGATTGAAGAAAGTGTATGATTGATTGAAAAAAAAAGTATGTGAAGGAGAATGGTTGTAATTGATTGATGGTATGTCTAGTTCACGCCAAAATTGAATTGAAAGTTTGATTGAAATTGGAATTATGTGATGGAATGGTTGGAAATTTGTGTGTGTAGGAAAGTTTTGATGTGATGGAAAAGTTAAAAGTTTAAAAAAAAAGTTAGGAACTAAACCAGACATAAAAGGAGGTAGGTGGAGAAATATTTTTATTTTTAGTACAAAGTATTTTACTAGAAATTGTTATATTTTAGAATGGTGATAGTAGGCTTCCAATTGGCGAAGAACGGAGGAAGAGAGGCAGTCGAGTCGCGCATCACTGCATTGACCGCTCATCGATGGCATGCGACGTGATGTGAGTATTAACTATTAAGCCCCGACCTGCTCTGCGGACTGCGCATCCTGTGTGGTAACTCTTGCTCAACTCTGGACACGTGTTGATAGGTTTGGGTACAACACAACAGTGGCACTAGCAATAGTGCCATCGCGACAGGAATAATTAATTATTTGATTATAAGTGGTGATAAATAATTTACCACTAGACCCATATATGATATATATATGAGATCTCATATGTTATAGACAGCTAGTAGTAAATAATTGACTGTCATATCTTAAAAAGTAAAAAAGTTAAATGTCCCCGTGACGGCATGGAGGAAAAGAAAGATGGGATGAAACTTTTTATATTGTGGCAACGTATTGCGCGGCGAAAGAGCATGGTCCCAGTCAGCTAGTCAGCCGCTTGGTCCCCTCCGCATTGAGGAGAGGCTGCTGCAACTCTGCCTCAAAGCCACACTAGCGCTACCCACTCGTCGAGCACTCAGCGTCTACCACACAGGTCATCACCGCCGGCGACAGCTATTCCTTGCTTGCGCTGAGGTCTGCTCGTCGTCGTGTGTGTTCATGTAGGGGAAAAGAGGATGTAGGGACACTCAGAAAAGTAAGAATGGAAAAGGAATAGGAGGGGATGATATGTGGATCCTACATGTTGATTCAGCATGTTAGACTAAGTCAATGAGCCATGTCAGCAAGAATTACTTTTCAAAACCACCGAATGATTTTGTATCGGTTTTAACAGTTTGGGGTTCAAAATATACGGTTAAAGGATACGAATTAGATTGGACCTATACTTGAGGGAGTTAAAGTGGACTTATTCCCACCTAGCGACACTTGAGTTTCCCAACTCAATCCTCTTGTTTTCTATGTGCACGTTTTTCAAACTGCTAAATGATGCATTTTCTGCAAAAAAAAATAAAATCTATACGAAAGTTGCTTTAAAAATCATATTGATCCATTTTTCGGAAAGAAAATAGTTAATACTTATTTAATCACACGCTAATGGACCACTCCGTTTTATGTGCAGGAGGATTTGTTCCCAATTATGTCTACCAAACGCAGCCTTATTTTGACGGAAAAAGTACAACGAAGATCCCTCAACTTGTCATCGAGTTACGAAATCGTCCTCGAACCACAAAAAAGGATATGTGTCATCCCTCAATTTACAAAACCGGATCACTTTGGTTCCTCAGGCGGTTTTTACCCCAGTTTTGTCCGACGTGGCAGCTGAGTAAGTGTGGGTCCGCGTGGGGCCCACATGTCAGGGTGACACGTCAGCACCTCTTTTTTCCCCTCTTCTCTCTCATCCTACTCTCTCTCAGTCCTCTCGGCTGGCAAGGCGGCAGGGCGGGGCGAGGCGGGGCACGTCGAGGCCGGCCGGCCGCACCCGACGACGCACACGTGCGAGACCGGGCGGCGGCAGGCACCAGCCGTAGCGTCAGCCTCCGCCTCCACATTCGTCGCGACGACGACGACGCACAAGTGCGAGGCCGGGCGGAGAAGGAGCGGCGGCGGGCACCATCCGCAGCATCAGCCTCAGCCTCCGCCTCCACCTACGCTGCCGCTCCCGACGACAACGAAGCCAGCGTCTCACCGTCGTTGCATCCAAAGCTCGCGCTGCTGGTGGTGCCCGTGTCGGCGTCCTACTTCAGCAGCCGCGCGCGTAACCGCGGCGCGCCGCTCTTCCTCACGCCGTGGCGCGTGCTGCTGGCGGGCGTGGGGCTCGGCGTCTTCACCGGCGTCGACGACTTCGTCACAAAACTACGGCCTTGCGCGCCTACTTGCCGGTGTCCACCTCCGCCATCCTGATCTCTACGCAACTCGCCTTCATCGTCTTCTTCGCGTGCTTCATCGAGCGGCAGCGGCTGCTGAACGCCGTGGCTATGCTCACTATCGGCGCCGTCGTGCTGGGCCTCCACGCGTCCAAGGACCAACCCGCTGGGGTGACCACTGGGAAGTACTGGATAGGCTTCTTCCTCACCCTCGGCGCCGCCGCTCTGTACGGGCTCATCCTGCCGCCTCCCCGCAGGCCGGCGATGAGCAACGCGGCGGCGGTGACGGCAACGACGCTGGAGAAGGCAGGAGGCTGGCGGGTCGGGAGGAAGTCGGCGGGGCGAGGGCCGAGGAGGGAGAGGAGAAGGTCCGGCGGCTGGCTCGCCCGCTGCCGCACTGCTCCACTCCACCTGTCGCCGCGCGCTCGCGGGCCTGCTCCGGCCGCTCGCTCACCGCTCCGCTCCGCTCCACTGGCTGCGCGCTCACCAGCCGCCACCGGTGCACTATTCCGCCGCCCGCCCGCCCGCAGCGCGCTCGTGGCCGTTGCCGTTCCCGGCACAGGCGGAGGCGGCGCCCCCGTGGCCGGTCGCGGACGACGTCGTTGCCGCCGCCGCCGCCGCCGCGTCGCCCGTCGCCGGTCGCCTTCCTCCCCGCCCGCTGGCCAACCTGTCCACTGCGTAGAGAGGTGAGAGAGAGAGAGGAGGAAGAGAGAGAAGTGGGGAAGAGAGAGAGAGGGGGGGTGACGTGGATAACCTGACATGTGGGGCCAACGTGGGTCCCACGCTGACTCAGCCGCTACATCAGACAAAACCGGGGTCAAAACCACATAAGGACCTAAAGTGAACGGTTTTGTAAATTGAGGGATGCCATATATCTGGTTTGCGGTTGGGGGACGATTTTGTAACTCGATGACAAATTGAGGGACCTTCGGTGTACTTTTTCCTATTTTGACAGGTAACCAGGAAGGCAGCTGGCCCGGCCTGCTCCTGGCCCAAAACCCGTTGTCCTAAGGAAAAAGTCCACTTTGACTCACTTAATTACTGACAGAATCTAATTCGTAACCCTCAACCGTAAAATCGGATAAGATGACTCCCCGAACTATTGAAACCGGTGCAATTTTACTCCGTCAGCGGTTTTGGAGGGCGATTTTGCTGATGTGGCGCTGACGTGTTGATGTTGACCTAGTCTCCGTCTCACGTGGCGCTTACGTGGCATTCAAATTAAGAAAATATATGTGGGACCCATCTGTCATTCACACAAAGAAATATATTATGGGACCCACTGACATGTGGAGCCCGCATGTCATCCTCTCTCTCTCTTCTTTTCACCGGTCTGCAAGGGCGAGAGCTGGACAAGCGGCGGCGGCCAGCGGCAGGCAAGCGATACTAGGGGTCTAGGGCGGCGGCAGCGGCGGTCGAGGGAGTGGTCGGCAACGGCGGCGGCGGGGCCAGATCTTCCTCCTCCTTCTCTCTCCCTCATCTCTTTCTCCCCTGTTTGTGTGGTCGGTAGGAGTGGTCGGCGGCGGCGGGATGACGACGGGACGTCTGGCGGCTGACGCCTCCACCCTGCTGCGCAGCAGCCGGCCAGCCCCGTCGCGGCGCACCGGCAAGAAAGCCCTCGTCGCGCACGGCAACGACGCCGCAGGTGCCCATCTTGAGGTACATGATGGGCCCGTACTTGCGCGCTAGCGACGCCAGGTCGGCGTGCGGGGCCGGGCCGACGAGTGGGAGTGCGCCGAGGACGGGGACGCCCGGGGGTCCTGGGGAGAGGCGGCAGCCGCCGCCGGGGGAGGGCGGGCGGTAGGAGCGGATGGAGAGGTGGAGGAGGAGGTAGAGGAAGGCGGCGGAGAGCACGACGGGGTCGGTGCAGAGCGCGGCGAGCTTCATGGCATCTGGAGCGACGAGGCGGGGCGGCAACGGCACCGTGGGGAGGGATTGGCGAGGACGTCGACGACTCGCGGGGGGAGAGAAAGAGAGGTGGCGAGGGGGACTCCGCTCTGGGCTGGGTGAACTCTGGCCGGGATGGGGTTGGAGGAGGCGCCGGCCACCGCCACTCCAGCCCCTGTCCGCCGCCGCCGCCGACGATCTGGCCCCTGCTCCGGCCTTCGCCTGCCCGCCCTCCCGCCGCCGCTAGCCCCCATCCCACGCTCGCGAACAGAAAGAGAGAGAAAGAGAGGGGGAGGTTGAAGAAGGTAGATAAGAGAGGATGACATGTGGGCCCCACATGTCAGTGGGTCCCACAATATATTTTTGGGTGTGAATGACAGATGGGTCCTACATATATTTTTTTAATTCGAATGGCACGTAAGCGCCACGTGATATGAAGACTAGGTCTACATCGACACGTCAGCGAAACCGCCCTCCAAAACCGCTGAGGGAGTCAAATTGCACCGGTTTCAATAGTTCGGGGAGTCGTCTTATCCGGTTTTGCGGTTGAGGGTCACGAATTAGATTCTGTGGATAATTAAGGGAGTCAAAGTGGACTTTTTCCTTGTCCTAATACCTTCACGGGCCGGACTTGGGCAAGGATTTTCGGCCCGTACAAAAATGGGCTTTCCTTCTGCGGGCCCGATCAGACCCGGCCCATTCCCAGGTCTGCCGCGGGGAAATCGCCTTCGGGCTTCGGCCCCTTTGCACTTTTGCAGAGGAGCAAAGCTTACAATAGGGCAACCCAAACCAAACCCTGGCCAACCCCACCTCCAACCCCCCGCGCAGCCGAAGGAATCCTCCACGGCGACGACGATGGCCGCCGCGACGGAGAAGACGGCCGAGGAGATCCGCCGCGAGCTCCAGGAGCTCCAGCGCCAGCACCGCGAGGTCGGTTTCTCTTCCTCTCTCCCTCCCCTGAGAGACCACCCTGTACTCAGCACGATCTCCTCTTCCCGTGCGCAGATCAGCGAGCGCCTCCGCGACCCCCGCGGCCTCCGCCGCGGCGCGCCCGCCGCTGCAGGACCCGGCGGGCCCCGCCCACTCCGCGGATTCCCTAGACCCGTACGCTTCGCGATTGCGTCTCCTCCTCTCGTCTCCTCTTCCCTTTCCCTTTATTTGTATGTGTGATTTGATTTATTTCCGTGTTCTTCGTGTTGCAAGGCTGTGGATTTGGTGGACCAGTCTGCGCCTAAGCGGAGGATTCTATCTGCAGTGGTTAAAGTATCCGCCTAGGCTTTGGTTTTTTATTTTCCTTAGTTAATCTTGTGGTTTGTTTGTCGAGAACCCTAATATTCTGTGCATTTGTTTGGTGTCATGAATGGAGGTGGAGGATACTGAAGCTAAGGAGGATGTCAAGAAGGAAGCGGAGGCAGAGGGGCCGGAGGGCGGTTCAGCTGCTGCTGAAGGCGGTGAGAGGAGGGATGGTGGGTTCAGGAGGGATGGGAGCCAGCGCGTGCCGAGGAGGGTGAGTAGGCTGGAACTATAGGGGATTGTGGGCTTGCTGGTGGTTGAGTTTGCTTAAGTGTATTGTTTTGGTTGCAGGAGCTTGATATGTCATTGCCGGAACCTCTCCCGAGGGAGTTCCCCAAGGATGAGGATCAAAGCCTTGTGAAGAGGAACAAGAGGATGCTGGGGAAGCTTCTTGTCGGTACATTAGAGGTAACCGATTCAATTGACATATAAAGGAACAATCCATGGGTCAAGCGATAATAAGATATCTCAACAATTTTCAGTGTTTCCTCTCCAACTGATACACACAAAAGAAAATTTTCAGTATTGTTAATTAACTTTATTTTGGGTGTGTCTATGAGGTAACCTGTCAATTAGGTAGTAATTTAATGGAAGTACTAGTGGCAAGCCACCCTTAATCCCCTTCATTGTGAATATTTCAAATCAGTGTAATTGATTTTTCCTTGTGCTTGGTAATCCAGAAATTTCAGCAAGAGGACAAAAAACTGTCCAACACAGAGGCTTATATGCGCAGATCAGAGGTTCAGCGAAAGGTACTAACAATTTCTCTCGGTCTTGGGCCAATCTACATTTTAAGCATGATTTAGTGGCTGATGTCAGTAGCATCCACTTTATTCACATGATGACATGTGCTAATTAGAAATGTGATTTTCATACATGGAATTATGAATGTAATATTGCTGTTGGAAATTAACTATTGTGTCCCGTGCCATGACCCATGAATGAACCAAACGATCTCAATAGAACACATTATACATCAACAGAAAACGTCTTGTCTCCTGATACTACATCAATGAAATTTAGATAAGTAGAATGCAATTTTCAAGCAGTGGTATGTTTTTCTGTTCCTGTGGTCCTGAATATATCTATTCCCATAGGAACTATTTAGCGCACATTCACTTTGTACAACTACCTTTTTGTTGCTATATGCATTGTCCTAGTAGAACTTTGGACAGTACCATGAGTTGAATGGACCGTGCTAAAATTCTTTTTATTGCCATTCTGTTGCTGGACTTAGGCTAAGTGATCTTCCATCATTGAGATATCCATTTCATTCTCTAGGGTTTCAGTTCTTTCTTTCGAAGTAATCTCGCATATACTATGGTCTAGCCTTGATTTTATTCTCGCTATTAGGTCTGATGTAGCATGGAATATTGAAAAAGATTGCGTGAATGTAGGCTGATCAAAAGGCTCGTGAGGAAAGTGAAAGGTTGCGGCAGCAAGAGCGAGAGCAAGCAATAGAGAAGCGTAAGCGTGATATGGTAAGCTCACATCAGTGTTTATGACTTGCATTTATTTATGATTGGTTCACCTGAGTTAAATTGATGAGTTTATGTTGCAAATGGTTTCCTGATATGCTCTTGAATAGATGCTGCGTGCTCGAGTAGCTGCTAAGGCAGAAGAAAAGAGGTTGGAGCTGTTATACATGCAGTGGGCTGAGCATCACAAAAAGCTGTCCAATTTCTTAAGGTCGCTTTACTTCTTTGCATCATTCTGCACCTTTTTTTATCCATGAATGGGGTCCCTTTTTTTCCTTTTGTTGTGCCACTTTGCAATATTTTTATCTGTACTTATCTTACTCTTTTATGAACTGGTCTTATTGTGTGCTGCAGGTTATTTTTATTCCTGGTCCAAAAGTATCCATATTGACAATTAAATTGAGGGAAGATGCGTTTCTGAATGAGCAAATCTTGATGTTCGATGTTCATAGGGGTTTCTATATCCATTTTGCTAAATTACACATTAGTATCTTTTTGAACATTATTGTTGTTTGTCAGGACAACTGCGGAACCACAAATTTACTACATGCCAGCTAAACCAATAATTGATGATCCAGCTATTGCTGAGGAGAACAAGGAAAAGGTATTTTCTACCCTATATAAGTCAAAGTAAAAACACTAAGTTTGTAATTTTTTGAAGGATGAATTACGACCTTTTATACACACCTCCATCTACATGCAACTTGGGAGGCAGAACACTACAGATGTACACAATGAGGACAACTTGTGCCTACTACAAACAATAAAATTGTCTATTTTGCTGCTGTAGTATTTGTGTGACATAGCTAATTTCATCATAGGGCACCATCAGAATGCCAGTTGCCTGCATATATTCTTGTCCAGTCCTGTTGGTTTCTGCTCTGTCATGGTTCAATCAAACATCAAATAAGTACAACGGCTAACTGATCAGCCAACTATGAAATTGCCACCCCCCCCTCCCCTGTGTTATGATTTTTTTTGGTGACATGATATAAAATCTTACCAAAAAATGCATATCGAATCAGTAAGATTTGCTGGGCACTTGAAAGTACGTGGTCAGTGCTATGAATTTGTCATATTTTACAAAGCTTTATACTTGAAAGCGCTCTGGTGGTTTGGGTGGGACTGGCTCTGGCTGTATTCGATAACTGTGCATCAATGCTCTTCCTTTGCATGTATGGAGCATGCTCAAGTGCAACATATTGATTAAGAGTGCCACTTCCGCAAGTTATACTCATCTTTCACATTTTGCCATTTACATCATATGCTTGCTAGTTTCCTGGGCTTCCTTTTTTGTACAATCTGGGGCAACCGATCTTTTCTTTGTAGTTGTTACCAATTGTCCTCTTCATCCATCATGAACTCATATTCAATGTTGCAGGCATTTCAAGAATGGAAATCTGAACGCAGGGCTGAGCTGACTCAGTTTCAAAAGCAAGTCGAAGAACAGTACATGTCTAATGTTGAGAGGCAGTTGGAAAGGATGCAGAATGCGCGGAATGCACGGAGGGGTAATGGTCCTTCAAACATGCAAGAAATGGACAAGGAGCTGGACACGCACAGGGCGGAGCATGGTCCAAAAACTCGACGGGTTCTTGAGGGTGGCAATGACGATGAGGATGATATGGACGATATGGCTGCGGAAGATGAGCTGATGGATGAAGTCCTTGGCGTTAACGAGCCAATCAGCGATGAGCAAACCAAGCCGTCTGAAGAAGCTGCTGATGGTGTTCCGGTGTCTGAGGAAGTGCAATAGGTAATTTGTTTGTATTGTTTGCGAGGTAGTCATCTAGGAGTTCACATTTGATATCCTTCAGCTGCCCTCATTTTCTGACGCTTGTTGTATGTCTGTTGACGCTTGAGATTTTCCCCGCTGTTATCAAGCCATATATTGTTGCGGGATGTATTGCCGTTGAGCCATATACTCTGTTAATCATTGTATCCTTTGCGTTTCTAGTATAAATCGAGCGATTAACTTATGGATGTTGGCTTGCCCAGCAACAGGGGTTATCAAACTGTCTTAAGATTACCATGATGGTCAATGTGTAAATATTGACATACGAAAGTTTAGAACTATTTTCTGAAAAAAAAATCACAGTTGAACTGAAATTCGTTGGAGCTTCATAAGAAGCTTGCCGACTGTAAAGTAATTCCAATGGGGGTATATGTTAATTCTTTACAAGAAGATCTAGATGTGTGGCCGCATCGCTGCTATTTACTGTTCAGTCTCGCTCAGGGAAAGCCTTCTCCAAGAAACGTACAATATCTATTTACTGTTCAATCTTGCTCAGGGAAAACCTTCTCCAAGAAACTTATAAATCGTCTCGAATACAAATTTGGATCAACAGCTG
This sequence comes from Oryza meridionalis, assembly GCA_000338895.3. Classification (NCBI taxonomy): domain Eukaryota; kingdom Viridiplantae; phylum Streptophyta; class Magnoliopsida; order Poales; family Poaceae; genus Oryza; species Oryza meridionalis. The sequence goes on along the minus strand of CM002526.2, from coordinate 32,215,341 downwards.
ATATCGAAAGAGGGTCGAATTTTAGTGATTTGACAGCATGCTCAACTCTTTTGGACACATTATACTCTTGTAGTATGTCGATGATACCAAGGTATAGGACAACATCATACTCTTCAATGGTGTCCCCGTTTTCTATTTCTACGTTCCTGTCCTCTTGCCCTTTCCGAGCTCGAGCTGGCATGTTCACCCCTAGCTGAACACGGAACCTGAAAATAACGAACAAATGAGTCAGAAACAGAACGCATCTTTGTGAAAACAAAGAACCACGCAGACCAAAGTTTCAGAAAAATACATCGACGGCCTGTAAAACGTGTGAATATGTGGTTGGGATTTTCTGCACTTATGATATGCAACTGCACCAATGGCAAGTTCAAGTACTAGCAGGGGCACAGGTGCCAAAAAGTGCAAAACCACCGCCGTATGTGCACTAAAGAAGACAATGTATATTACTGATATTTCATATTTCCAAATATATGAACACACACTTGACCTTGTTTTACCATGCACAAAAACGATAATCTTTTGACACAGCCTATTCAAATGCACAAGCTATTATATGCTCTACATCTATGAATGCTTCGAGAATTCACACTGAACTACCAACTTGCAAACGTAGATGTTGCATTGTATAGTCATAAAATTATCGTGTTGTCTGGTAGAGCTGCCATGGTTCACCCAACGTTGAGTTGTATTGTGAATGTTTATTTTAAAGCTAAAGGGTTGATCTAAAAGTTCAAAAAATCAAATAATGGATCAACTGATCAAGTCACCAACAAGTTCATTGTACTTTGTACTTTAGAACACACTGATATACTAAGAAATCTTTCCTGAAGAGTGTGATAGCTATACTACGCAATTTGTATTCTTTCTTCTATGCATGTTCAGATTGTGCAGCAACAAATATACCCAATGCTGAGTTGAACTTTGAAATAATTAAGTAGAAGTTAATCTACCTTCCAGTGCCTGGCAAAACAAGATCAACTTCTTCATAACCACCTTCTGCTGCCCTAACCATGCTTCCTCTTATGTGCGAACCACGTACTGCTGGACCTGGCTCATCAGCAGCAACTAGTAGAAATCCCTTTGAAGAACTTGTCTCCTCATGATGCAGTGCAACACTACCTGATTAAGGTGAAAAAAAGACAAGATATTACTATTAGGCAACAAATGGAAGTCAAAAGCTGAAGATAGGCAATTGGTTGATATAATGATATAAAGAATCTGGTGTAGTCCTGACTTCAGATTTAGTAAAAGGACACATTTTCAGAGGAATATAATAAAGAGAACTCAGATGTACTTAAGGTTTAGTACGTACATTCCGTTTCAGCTGAAATTCCACTGCTTTCAAGAGCGTTCTGACATGATGCAATACTCTTCAGGTGATTGGGAGCTCGGAAATGGATTCCCAATAGCATGCTATAGTCAATTATAGATTGGGATTCCAGGAACATACAATCAAGAGCTATCTGCCTGAAAATAGTATAACTGTTGGCTCTCAAGATATCATCGTCAACCAGGTTAAGAAAAATAGCACAGCAGAAATGGAGCAGTAATATGCAAAACTGAACTAGACAGCTGGAATTCAATCTCTTGTATACATGGACGGACACTGCTTAAAATCTGGTTATGCCTCTTTAATCTAGTTGTTTCTATTAAAAAAATCTATTTATTACAATAGTATAAATAAAAATAGTCCATCTTAAGTATTCTTCAGATCTCAAGAATAGGATAAGAATCAATATCAAAATAGTAGAAAACAATTTTGATGTCCACCAATCATGGGACTGAAGCAGGAATCTGCACAAGTCATTTAAATCTACTGTTCTTTTTAATTTTCCAGAAGGGACTACCCAGTGAACACAATCTCCAGAAGTAACATCATAAACGGTAAGTTATGGAACCTGGACTTCAAGCCAATATAGACAAAACCATGAAAGACGACAGTAAGATGTTCAGAAAAAAGAGGAGCAAGAAAGTAGCAATTTGCCTGAAAAGTGCCTCCCTCCATGGTTTATCCACGTGAAAAACATATGATAGGTCAAGGTCCTTTAGTGTTGTGTTCTCATTTATATTTTGCTTCTTTGTTGATCGGCCTTGTGTAGAGCCCTTTAAGTCATACTTACGATGAATTCGCAGTTCAGTACAAAACATATTTCCCATGACAACAAAACGAACCTATTAACACCATACATAGAATTAATATAGCAAATGTGTACAAATAGACAACAACATTCAACACAACAGTATGATATGATAATGTACCTTTCTTCCAGGTTTCAGAGTAATCCTGTGCACGCCAAAGAATTTTGTAATGAGCGTATTATCATAAGCTTTGACATGATTGTAATACTTTGGAAGCATCTTCAATAGTATCTGCAGCACGTATTACATCAAACCAATCTGCAGTAGGCATATCTTATCACTTAACAAGGATATACACGGTTTTTAGCACGAATCTTTATTGTTCTTGTAAAGCTCAGTTTTAGTCATTTTTAATTAACAAGTAACACTATTGTTATTGCAAGAAAAAAAAATTGAGGGTGGGTCATACCTTCAGCTCAGTTTTCCTCAATGTTTTTATAACAAAACGTTCATCTTGAGAAAGATAGAAAATACTGCCACTTTTCCCAGGTGAAGAAAGCTCCTTTAGACTATCACCACCACATATAGACATCATGTAATCTGCAGCATCGATATGAAACATTTCTCGAAGATTCCTGGTAGAGTAAATTATGAGCTAATAAGATATGGAGAAAATTACAAGAACAATTGACAGAATCAATCGAACTTTCAAGTCGATGCATTTCTAAACGATGTTTGTATCATCCTGCGGTGTTACACACACACACACACACACATAAGATTATGGTTGCAATTTTCTACAGTTAATTAGGAAGGGGTGAACCACAGAGGAGCACACACCCATGTTCAGTACAGAATGCGTGGACCACCTATGTAATACAATCAGATGATATAATAAAAGAACAGTATGAAGTACTAGACTATTACACAATGAGAAGATTCGAAAGAGATATACCGGAAGACCATCGGACAATAGTCTTTCCAAAAGAAATCGACAGAGTAGTGCGGAGGGGTATACTGGGATCCCTCACAAGGGAAGTACATTTTTATCCGTGCTCGAGGTCCAAAATCATTTGAACGAACTTCACGCAAAGGGACAGGGGTAATTTTACCTACAGTATACCTGCATAGAAGTACTGCATAGTCAAATGGGGTAATCATTAAAAAGAACATCAACTAGTTACATGTCCTGAGGTAAACATAAAAAATAACATAAAATAATTATATTTCATGAGGTAATCGATGTTTTTCATAAAATATGGCTATTATATTATACCATCCAATCACTATTATGATAAGACAAATAACATGCTAGTAAAAAATTAACAGATGGCTCGTGACTAGATGCATTATGACATACTCCCTCCATATCAAAATACAACTACTTATGTCATTTTTCAAAAAGAGAAGGCACTTTTTCCCGAAAGAAGAAACTACTTTTGTTGTCACTCATAGTGAGAACATTCTAACTGGTGGTTAATTTTTCCCCACTGAACTGATTATTGATTCTTCAGTCACTAATTTATGCTTGAATTGTCAAAAAAGAGTTTGCTTTACACGTATGTATCAATCTAAATGGAAGGTGCCCTTGTCCTAAATGGATATATCCAGAACAAACCAGAAAATATAATAAGCACTGAGTGTAACCCTCCAAAGCTTGTATAGCAAACAGTGATGCATTCATACAATGAAGCTTACCTGATGCCAAGTTGCAAGTTAAGCATTAGATAATAGCTCCTATGGCCCTTGTAAATAGTCTCCATTGGTCCTTTAGCTTGTTTCACCCAGTTATTTTCTTGTGCTATACCGCTCTCCGACATTCTTGAATCTTCGTTTTTTGGTTGTTCCATGATAAGCACTCCTTGTACATATTCCCGTTCATAAACCGAATCTTTATCAACTTCACTGTCTTGTAGAAACTGATCATCAGCTGAAAATGATTTACTTGATACATCTTGGCATAGATGGCTTCCAGAATTATCATCGAAAACTGGTGTGGTACCATTTGAAATACGTCTGGGCCGTTGAAGAAACCTACACAATCTCCAATTCTTGCACAGTTTTTGCAATAGAAATAACAATCCAATAGTGATCTTTTCATTACTAGAACTTGAAGCACTTGTACCATCATGACTTGTTAGACAGTCAGAAACTTCAAGGTTGCAAGGAATTTTACTTCCAGGTTGATAAAATGTACCATGGCCATCCTTAAGTCCTCTATCCCATGTACCAATGTAGCAAGCCCCAGATGCATATTTGCAATAACCTTTGCCATGAGCCAGGCCATTGAGCCAATTACAGTCAAGAGTATCACCATTTATCCACTGCATTACCCCGCTGCCATTCATTTTGCCTGATTTCCATCTTCCAATGTATACGTTGCCATCAGCCCATGTATATTTACCAAATCCATCAGGTAAACCTTCATTCCAGAAACCTTCATAAGTGTCAGAGTTAGAGTAAACCATTGTCCCCATACCATGCTTCTTGTTCATCCTCCAAGAACCATTGTAAACTGAGCCATCAACTCCCTTGAAAGTGCCTGCTCCATCAATGAAACCTCCACGGAAGTCACCTTCATAGGATGCACCAGAAGGCCACTGAATTAGTCCTCTCCCAGTCATTTTACTCTTGTCCCACTCGCCATCATAAAGAGCTCCATCTGTCCACATATACTTTCCCGGTCCATGAGGGACTAACCCATCGAAGCTGCCCACGTAGATGTCCCCATTTGGAAGGGTATTACCCCTAGCCAGAAGAAAAATATATATATGAGATTCAAATTACATTGTGTGGTGCTTGCAAAACTAAATTGCCCAATCGTAAAGCAACGCAATTAGTGGTGGACAGCTGGAGAGTGGGAGCAGTGGATAATTGCAAACTTTGCGCTGATTTTAATGTGCTTTCAATATGTGGGAAGAACACGATGAAGCACTTGTAATTCCTACCAATAATAAAAAAAGAATATGCAGAGATAGACACGAGAATTATCGCACCTCTGGATGCTCCCCTTGCTTGTCTCTGCTCGGGCCATGTCAAGATTTTACCAGAATAGCTCAGAAGCCACAAGATGCATTCCAGAAGATCTGAAACAAGGCAGCAAAAACTATGATCCAGTATTCGAGCATAACCAATTCTGACGGAAAACAGGTTTAATCTCCCAGATAAAGAGCTCATCGAAATACATAGCAGAGATAACAACTCTAATGCCTTCAGCAAAGCAAATTTCCGTTACCACGTACAACTGAAAGCAGTTGCAAACTTTGCAATCACACTAGCCCAGCTCAAGTGACCAAAAAAAAAAAAACAAACAGAGAAAACTAAACATCCTCTTGTACTCTTCATGTTCAACTACTGAAGCAAACCGGATAAACGCTGCTCCCAGAAGAGACAGATCAAGCTACCCAGACTCGACTCCTAACCATTACAGCGCAAGCGGCCTTCCAGATCGCTCGCTCGGTCGGTCGGAACGGAGGACGTACCTCAGCTGCAGCAGTAGCACGACGAGGAAGGAGACCACCTGGAGCCCCCGCATCCGATCCGCCGCCGCCCCCGAGCCGAGCTGAGCTAAGCTAAGCTAGCAAATGGGATCACGGCTCAAGCAGCAGCGAGGAGGGAGAAGAGGAGGGCAATCAATCAAGGAGGAGGAGGAGGGGAAAGGGAAACAGTGCGAGGAGGAGGAGGGGGAGGAGGCGTCTGGGCCCCGGGGGGAGGCAAGCAAATGGGAATCGCCTCACCACCACGTTGCGGGTTCGCGGGGCCTTTGCTGGCGCCGACCAAATCCCCGCACATCCAGCTCCTTCCCCCCGCGCCCTCTCAGATATTTTTTTCTCTACTCTCTCCACTCCTTTCGGCGGCGTCGCTCGCGGTCGCGGAGAGAGCGACGCGAGCAGAGGCAGAGCAGCCAGGTTGGCGCGCGGCGAGGGGGGGCGTTCCTTCCGCTCGGTTTACCGCAGCGGTAGCAGGCGCAGGTGCGGTGCGCCGTGCGAGCCGCGGCACGGGGCGCGGCGCACGTGGGCGGGGGGGCCCTTGCGGCGGCGGTGGTGGTGGTGGCGCCGGTTGCTTCGTGGGCATGGAGCGCGCGGTTTTACCGGCGGCGGATGGCGACGGGGGAATCTGATTCTGATCTCGGGGGCAGGGGGCAGGTTGAGGTTGCGAAGCGGATCCGTTTAGAAGCGAGCGCGGTGAAAGATTTCCGGTTAGTGGCGCTGTTTGTTACTCGTAAGGCATCCAAAATGTGGAAATAGAGGGGCCCCTTTTGAGTCTATATATACTGTGAGAGTAGTCTATATAGAGAGTTTTTGTATGAGCCACCCTTATGGCTAAGGACCGGCCATAAGAATAGAAAATTCATTTTTTTCATCTCTATCCTCTGGACCACTCCTCTCTCTCCGTTGCTTGCCGCCGGGAAAGGGGAGAAGGGCACCCGCGTGATGACATTGCCGGAGTTCCGTCGCTGCTACAGCCCCCTCCCGCGGGGCGCCGCCATCGCACGCGCACCCCCTCCGCCGCGGTAGCCTCCTCCCTCAGGCCACCGCCGCCACGACCTCCTCCCGCGAGCAACGCGCCCAGGCCGTCTCCGTCACTGCAGGCTCCTCCCACCGCCACGGTAGCCTCCTCCATCAGGCCACCGCCGCCACGACCTCCTCCCGCGAGCAGTGCGCCCAGGGCGTCTCCGTCACTGCAGGCTCCTCCCACCACCGCCGTCGTCGTGGATCTGTGCGCGAGACGCCGTCGCCGTCGTCGATCCATGCGAGGTGTCGCTGCCGTCGTCGTGGATCCGTGCACAAGACGCTACCGCTGTCGTCGTGGATCCGTCGCGCTCGGGGAAGGGACGCCAACATCGTGGGTCCGTCGTTGCCGTCGCCAGGTCCGCCACCGCAAAGGGGAAGGGACGCCGCCTGCTGCTCCCGCGAGCTCCGTCATCGCCGCGTCTGTGAGCTCGTGGATCCGGAAGAGGAAGTGTTGGGGAGAGAAAATGGATTTGGAACACTGGGAAAGAAAGAGGAAGGAAGTGGTTGGAGATGTGGGGTCCAGCTTAATGCATACTACTCTCCATATACACCGTGGGAAATTGCTAGAGTTTAGTGGGGCCCACGTGGGACCCACCTTAAGAACAGGTTTGGCAATATGCATTGCTGATGCCCTACTCAAACAACGGTAGATTGGACAACACAGGCTCCCAAAACTACGTATTTTAGCTTGGTTTTAGTTTGAGTTTTTTAAGTTTACTCATGCGTACTGTACTCTGGGTTAATTTTGGATAAAATTGGGGTTGACTGAAAGAGAAATGGCTGGTTGAGTGGGCCCGTGGCTCTACTCTTAGGGGCTAGTGAGTTGACTGCAGGTTTTCTGCTGGCCCACTGCTGTGTAATGTTTTACTGGCCAGTACGTTCCGTTTAGTTCCCTAAAATTTTTTTCAAAAACATCACATCAAATCTTTAGACATATACATGAAGCATTAAATATAGATTAAAAGAAAAACTAATTACACAGTTAGGGGGGAAATCGCGAAACAAATCTTTTGAGCCTAATTAGTCCATGATTAGCCATAAATGCTATAGTAACCCACATGTACTAATGATGAATTAATTAGGCTTAAAAGATTCGTCTTGCGGTTTCCAGCCGAGTTATGAAATTAGTTTTTTCATTCGTGTCCGAAAACCCCTTCCGACTTCGGGTCAAACATCCGATGTGACACCCAAAAATTTCATTTCGCGAACTAAACAGGCCCGAAGATGAAAGTCATAGATTGAGATCTAGGCCGAGTTTAGTTCCAAAATTTTTCTTCAAACTTCCAACTTTTCCATCACATCGAAACTTTCCTACACACACAAACTTCCAACTTTTCCGTCACATCGTTCTAATTTCAACCAAACTTTCAAATTTGACGTGAACTAAACACACCCTTAGCTAATAGTTGACGCTAAAATTGAAAGTTTGGTTGAAATTAGAATAATATGACGGAAAAGTTTAAAGTTTACCGAACTTAGGAACTGGATCCGAAAGCCACAGTCTACCTATGGTGAAAACAACGGTAGTAATAATCTTTTCAGAAAGAACACGAGTACACACTACAAAGTTTCCCTAAGAAAGAAACATGTAGCACACTTTGAGAACAAAAGAAACGAGGGCTAATTGGATCCATGCCATCGTAATATCTTCGATTTTAAAAAATATCATTACTATTCGCTTATTCGGAGATATGCTATTACAACAAAATTTAAGATATGCCACTGCATAGCCCTTCAATGCAATTATAAAATGATTTGGACCAAATTACCCCTCATAAAAATCCTTCACCTTCACCCCCTATTCCTTCTCCCTCTCTCTTCTTTTATCCGGGATCCAGATGAAGTCACACCGCCAACGATGGAGCTAGTGGCGGAGTGGTAGGAGTGAGTCCTCGGTGTCCAGTAGGTACCGGAGTTTCTTGCGGTGCTTGTGTTGCGGCACCATGAATGATGAGAGTGGAGAACAAAGGGAGTGTCCAACCGGCGGGTTGGATAGGGATCACTAGATCAAAATGGTGGAAGAGATGACGGAGATTAGTGAGTGGGAGAAGAAAGAAGGGGTGAAGGAAGGAGGAAGAGTAATCTAGTCTAAAATATTTTATAATTGTATTGAAGGGATATGTAGTGGTATATTTTAAATTTTGATCAAATTATAACGGCATGTCTCAAAATAAATAAATAGTAGTGTTATTTTTCAAAATCGAAAAAGTTACAATGCATGGATCCATTTAACTCAGGAAACAAAAACATGATCTATTACTGCAGAAACTCTTTGAAAAAAAAAAAAGAAGACAACGAAGGTAAGTGATACGGGTGAAAATCGTTCTGCTGCAACAGTAATATGCATGTGACGTGACTAGTACCGGCATCCAATCAAATGCGTTAGGACCGGTTGACCGGAAAAGAAAATTTTGTGACTAGTACCAGCATCCAATCAAATGCGTTAGGGCCGGTTGACCGGAAAAGAAAATTTTTGAGTATCACTTTGGACGTTTGACCGAATGTCGGAAGAGGTTTTTAGATACGAATGAGAAAACTAATTTCATAACTCGCTTGGAAACCGCGAGACGAATCTTTTGAGCCTAATTAATCCGCCATTAGCACATGTTGGTTACTGTAGCACTTATGGCTAATCATGGATTAATTAGGTTTAAAAGATTCGTCTCGCGATTTTCTCCCTAACTGTGCAATTAGTTTTTATTTTTATCTATATTTAATGCTACATGCATGTATCTAAAGATTCGATGTGATAGTTTTTGGGAAAAAAATTTTGTGAACTAAACGGGGCAGGTCGCGAAAAGAAAATTTTTAGACGTCACATAGGATGTTTTACCGGACGTCGGAACGGGTTTTTGGACACGAATGAAAAAACTAATTTCATAACTCGCCTGGAAACCGCAAGACGAATCTTTTGAGCCTAATTAATCCATCATTAGCACATGTGGGTTATTGTAGCACTTTATGGCTAATCATGGACTAATTAGGCTTAAAAGATTCGTCTCGCGATTTCTCTCTTAACTACGTAATTAGTTTTTTAATCTATATTTAATGCTACATGCATGTGTCCAAATGTTCGATATGATGTTTTTTGGAAAAAATTTTGGGGACTAAACCAAGCCTTAATAAAAAAAAAGAACAAGGTGATATGGGTGAAGATCCCTGTACCATGAGAGTTACGCATAAGAAAAATCAGCAGCATGACAGGCACTGGTATCCAATCAAATGTGCTAACATTTTCTATCAAGTGTGGTAGCATGCTTGATCTTTTCGGCAATTAACAAGAAGCCTCTTGTTGTTTGGCAACTTTAGTGTACATGAAGGACAAATAGCACCTGAAATCACTGGACAAGTAGATCCAACTTAAATCACCAAAGAGGCATAGTTACATTCTGTGCTACTCTAGAAAATTGTTCACACACACAAAAAAGAAATGGCCAAATTAACAAAAAGGAGATGATAGATTATAATGTGTGTTGATAAACTAATTGGGATTGTCTACCTATTCATCGACAACTTTTTGACAAAAATCACGCAGATTTTTTCTGCCCTTTGATCAGATCCAATAAAAAAAACATAGCGACATGAATTATTTCGACTGGACCAAAACCAAAAACAACAAAACAACATCGGCCACAAAACTAGCCCAAAAATCAAGATGAAAATAATTTATCAATCACAAAACTCAAAATCTGTACATCAAGAACTGAGTAGCCCAATGTACAGAAAATGTTATGGTTGAGAATTTAACATAATCAATTGTAATATGAAATTAGCCATTGTGATTTGATGAGTGGGATTTGGCTAGCCTGTTGGAATGTGTTTTTTATTGTAAAATTTAGCTAGTGAATTAGTCACTGAGGTTTGGCTAAACCGTTAGCGTGGTAAGAAATATGAAGAGGATTTTTTTTTGCTAGGCTAGCCAAATACAGAGATGCTCGGTTGGAGGCATTATCCTGCTACTTTGGCTTCATTCTTTTACAATTAAGGGCTGTTTTGGATTGTTACCAAAATTTAGCTCTATCAATATTTTAGTAGTTTAAATAGTACATGTGCTTGGTTTAGATTGAAACCAATTTATTGATAATGCCCATGCTAGATTTAGCATCAATCTAAAATATTCTTCCCTAGAATTCATATGTTGGCTTTATATTGATAGCAAACCAAATACAATCTTGCCTATCAAAATTGGTACTGCCAAAATTTGCCTAAGTTTTGGCATTACCAAGAAATTGATATGGTAGCAATCCAAAAATATCCTAAGATGTGGATTTTACTTTTAACTTTTTCGTTAACACTTATTTTCAAGTGTTACACCGTAGGCCTTTTAAAAACTTTTATATAGAAGTTATTTTAAAATATAATTAAATATATTTTTTAAATTTTATAATAACTAAAATTTAATTAATTATACATTAATGACTTTCTAGTTTTGTATACTCTGATTTTATTTGCGTCTTTTATCTATCTCAAACACCGTCTCTGCTACTCACCCAACAAAACCGCTACAGTGACCGAAGGTAAAAACGGCAACGTGCCCCTTAGCCGGAAACATCCGTCTTACTGGCGAACCGCCGGCAACGGCGACAGCGGACCTCTCCGCTGCTCGCACCGCACTCGCACACCATCCATCACGACCAGTCGACAACCACCTCCCCCGCCGATGGCATATCCCGCCGCGCTCCCTTCCGCGTCCTGACGCCGTCATCGCTCGCCTCAGCCGGCCGTGAGGTGTGGTGGGCTGTGTGGCAGGCAAAAGCAACGCGCTAGCTGTTGTAGCGTGGAGACAAACGCGAGGGGGGGAGAAAAGAAAGACCAGGGGGGACGCACCCGCACCCGCAGCAGCAGCAAGCAAAGCCACGCTAGTTGTACTAGCAAGCAAGCACCCGCCGTGCGGTTGGATTTTTTTTCTTCTCCTCCTCCGCTTTTGCCTTTTCCGGGTGGTGGACTGGTGGTGGCGGACTTGACGGCTCCCCACTGGCTGCCTCCCTGCCGTGCCGCCTGCCTCCCTGCGCATCTGGCTGGCTATCTTACCTCCCTTTTCTGCGCCGCGTCCTCCTCTCCTTTCCCCTAGGGCTCTAGCTCCACCGCCTCTCGGCCACCGCCGCCGACGACGACGACGCGCGAGGTACGCTACAGATGCTCGTGCTTCTCTTCTTTCGTTTTGCTGGACTATTCAGATCTGGGATTTAGGTTTTCCGTCTTCTCCGAGATTGTTGGGCCGATCGGGAGGCTAGAGCGGTGGTCGAGAGGGGGGGAGGGGTTTCCAGGGGAGGCGTCGATTGATCGTGTCCGGGAGAGGAGCAGCTTGTTCTGGTTGCTTGTTGTGGTATCTTAGCCTCGGAGGAGAGCGCTGTGCTACTGTGTGTTACTGGAATGGGGGGGGGGGGGGGGTAGGGGGAGTGATTTCGGATGTGTGCTATGCTGCTGTGGGATGAGAGGGTTGCAACCCTTGCTTTAGATGGTGGGAATGGGGGTTGAGGGTGGATTGGAAATGGGAATCGGAGTGATGATCGCTTCATCTTAGCTGTTCTGCAGGGTCTAGTAGTATGCCAAATGTGTTCATCGTCATGCGGCTACAGTTTCCTAATTATTAGATGCTTTCTGTTTCTTTTAAAACGAGCTGCAGCATGGACTTTCAGTGATATGTTTGATTGGGTCGGACAGGACAGCTCATATGTATGTTTGTACTTCTGTAGGGAGTGTTGTGAGGACTGATGAACTTCTAAACATTGGGTATGGATGGATGTGACTGCATCGAGCCACTATGGCCAACTGATGAGCTCCTCATCAAGTATCAGTACATCTCGGACTTCTTCATAGCCCTCGCATATTTCTCGATCCCATTGGAACTAATTTATTTCGTGAAGAAGTCATCCTTCTTCCCATACAGATGGGTTTTGATCCAGTTTGGTGCATTTATAGTTCTATGTGGAGCGACTCATCTCATAAACCTGTGGACTTTCACCACACACACAAAGACTGTTGCTATGGTCATGACAATCGCAAAGGTTTCAACGGCTGTTGTGTCCTGTGCAACAGCTTTGATGCTTGTACATATTATCCCTGACTTGCTGAGCGTGAAAACAAGGGAATTGTTTCTGAAGAATAAAGCTGAACAGCTTGATAGGGAGATGGGCTTGATTAGGACACAGGAAGAGACTGGGAGGCATGTTAGGATGCTTACCCATGAAATCAGAAGCACTCTTGATAGACATACGATTTTGAAGACTACACTTGTTGAGCTAGGAGGGACCTTGGGCCTGGAAGAATGTGCCCTATGGATGCCATCAAGAAGCGGTTCAAGTCTTCAGCTTTCTCATACTCTCCGCCACCAGATTACTGTTGGGTCAACTGTATCAATTAATCTTCCTGTCGTCAATCAAGTTTTCAGTAGCAACAGAGCAATTATAATACCCCACACATCTCCTTTGGCACGGATCCGACCTCTTGCAGGGAGATATGTTCCACCAGAAGTGGCTGCAGTGCGAGTTCCTCTTCTACATCTTTCAAACTTTCAAATAAATGATTGGCCAGAGCTTTCAGCAAAGAGCTATGCAATCATGGTTCTGATGCTTCCATCTGATAGCGCAAGAAAATGGCATGTGCATGAGTTGGAGCTTGTTGAGGTCGTCGCTGATCAGGTTAGTGCTCTTTCTTTTGCTATGGTTACTTATAAAATGGGTATTCATAGGGGAGAGAGAGAGAGTGATATTTAATATGTTTCAAAAGCTGTGTGCTCATGATCTTTCAATTGATAGGCAATAGTCACCAATTAACCTAAAACAACACATATTCACAACTATGATCTGTTGATCAATGATTCATGGAAAATTTCAAATATCATTATATTATTCCAAGAGTTTCCTCTTTTATTTCAGGTTGCAGTTGCACTTTCTCATGCAGCTATTCTTGAAGAGTCCATGCGTGCGCGTGATCTGCTAATGGAGCAAAATGTTGCTCTGGATTTAGCTCGATGTGAGGCTGAAATGGCTATCCGTGCTCGTAATGATTTCCTGGCTGTTATGAATCATGAAATGAGAACACCAATGAATGCAATAATAGCCCTTTCGTCCTTACTTTTGGAAACCGAACTTACTCCTGAGCAGCGCTTGATGGTGGAAACAGTCTTGAAAAGCAGCAATCTTTTAGCAACACTCATCAATGATGTGTTAGATCTTTCTAAACTTGAGGATGGTAGCCTTGAATTGGAGATTAAAGCATTCAATCTTCATGCTGTTTTCAAGGAGGTCTGAACTCTGAAACTTCATCATTTATGGTTGTTTAATGACTAAATATGCAAATTGCACTTGCCTGAAATTTTACTTCGTCTTACTCTTACAGGTAATGAGTTTCATCAAGCCAATCGCAGCCATCAAGAGACTGTCCGTGTCAGTTATGTTGGCACCAGACTTGCCATTATGTGCCATCGGTGATGAAAAGAGGCTAATGCAAACTATTTTGAATATCTCTGGCAATGCTGTTAAGTTTACAAAGGAGGGCCATATCACACTTGTAGCTTCTGTTGTGAAGGCTGACTCTTTAAGAGAATTCAGAACCCCAGATTTTCACCCAGCTGCAAGCGATGACAATTTTTATTTGAAAGTTCAGGTAAAGATTCTAATTGTTTGAATGGCTTTCCTTGGCTAAGGAGCATGCAGCATGCTACCAGAGTATCAATAGGAAGCACTTTGATGTATCATGCATATTTACAATCATATGGGAAAATCTTTGATCTACAATTGCACGGAAGTATGACACTATGCACCTCTGACCACCACTGGTCGGTGACAACTGTTGGCATGCACTGCATCATGAAGATTGGATGGATTGTTCAGTTACATCATCCCTAAGCTATTCATATGCCTTGTAGTTTCACATTTGTCTGGGACCACTGCATGCTTATCCAGTTCCTCACAATGTTATCTGTTGGCTGTAGTCATTTTGTTGCATCTTGCTTTAGTTGCCTTAGTGGAGCCTACCCTGATGGTAGACCTAAAAGAGCAACGTTACTTTAAATGGGAACATAACACACATGAGATTTGGTACCAGATCACATCTTGTTAACTTCGCAAATGCCAAATTAAGATATCATTGTATGTGGTTGGACCAACTCTACTTTAAAATACTAAAATGTCTGGTTTAACTGATCCCAGATTTCATGGGAGTAGAAGTGGAAAAATAGTTTTATACTTTCAGATCTTGGCATGACACAGACACATGCAGTTTTCTGCATTACTGGTTGATAAAGAAAAACTAGAGTTGTACACAGTCAGGTAACTGTTTGCCATTTTTTTTCTGTTTTATGACATCTGTTATTTCTTCTGTTGCAGATTAAAGATACGGGCTGTGGCATTAGCCCTCAGGATCTACCTCATGTATTTACAAAGTTTGCTCAATCTCAGCCTGGAGGAAACCGAGGATACAGTGGTAGTGGTCTTGGCCTTGCCATTTGCAAGAGGTAGTTTACTATACATCACCACCTTACCTGTCAGCTTCTTTTTCTGCAACCCAATTTGTGCTGAGGCTGCTCTATACTCACTCCCTCACTGTAAACTTGGCGACTTAACTGAAAATGTGAAAAATCCTATCTCAGGTTTGTTACTTTGATGGGAGGGCACATCTGGTTGGATAGCGAAGGAACAGGAAGAGGCTGCACAGTAACGTTTGTCATCCAGCTTGGCATATGCGATAATACGAATGCATATCAGCAGAAGCTGATTCCTCTAGTCTGGCCAAGCAGTGGGGATGCTGATTTTGTTGGTCCGGTGCCAAATGCTCCTAATGAAGAGAAAGGTCAGGCTTCTCTGAAATCTCGGTATCAGAGAAGTATATGATCTGCTGTAAATTGATCGACGGCATTGTATCAAGTAGGGCCTGGTTAGTTTGTCTCTAATTTTGTGCCTAGCCTTGTGATAGCTGGAATATATTTGTACAAATAATGTACAGCAGATGGGACTGCATAATGCAGCTATGCACCTGGGTACAACTCTAACTTGCGTAGTGTCCTGTCAGCGAATTGTGTATTCTGGGTTGTTCGTGTGACCCTCTGATAGCTCATTGCTTGTTCTGCCATATTATTCGCTGTGCAAGGTAAATCATTTCTCATTTTTTTAAAGAACAAAATCCTTATTTCCCTCTAAAAGCTACCCCATCCCTTATCGCCCTATGTTCTCTCAACAACATGCTCATTATTTTCTTTAATCTCTTCACAGGTAAGCAAAGCTTGATCTAGTGGTATTAAGAATCCTGTGTCTATGAGATTACTTTGGAGTGCATTGGTGTATCACCGATATGACGTGATCGCAATTAATCCAAGCAAGTAAAATTTTCTTCAAAAGCGACAAGCAAAGCTTGTTAGAGAAAACAAACAAACAATGTTAGCTTGATTTATTTTATTTTATTTTTGCAAAACACAGACGCAGGTGCCCACAAATACTTAGCTTGATATTTTGGTTGTGTTCCGAACACTGAAAGTAGAGTTCATCATTCAAAATTTGCACTACCACAAAATACTTATTAATCACTATTTTTTCTTCATAATTTCGGCAAGAAAAAAAACCATAAATATTGGATGTTTTGGATAAACTTAAATCAAACTTTTAAAATTTTGACTATCAATAACATCTCAAATGCTTAGTTTATGAAACAGAAAAAAAATATCACCTTGAAATGTAATATCCTAATATTGTTAAGTTATTAGATTTAACTTATTTTTAATATATGAAATTTATGGTTAAAGTTTTAATTTTTTTTATCAAATCTTATCCTAATATAAACCATTTATGATTCAAGGGAGTACTAACTAAAGCTATTTTCTCATGTCCAAAATTTTCCTCTAATTTTTTCATGTATTTTTTGGACTTTGTTTAACAGTTATGCGTGTCTTGAACTTAGCGTAGCTCATCTAGAAAGGGTCCTTATGATGGGGTATGTCCACTCAATTTCAAGTTTCAAACTTAATGTGCTTGCGTTTACAACTAATTATTCTTTTGATTCTAGACGATATATCTGTTAAGGTGTTCATAGTAGCAGGTTGAATGTGAGTGCCTGAAAGGGCATGTAGCATAGTGGTTGCGACGACCTGAGTATCATTCTAAGGCCCTGAGTTCAAATCTCCATAACTTCATTGGAGTGAATTTTAGATTGAGTTATTTGAGGGCTTTATCCATGTTTGATAGGCTAAGCTCCTAATTTAAAAAGGCTGCATATATCCGGTTGGATGTAGAGGCCGGGTAAAAAAATACCCAGGTTATTTGAGGGTTTAAAAAGGCAACATACATTCGGTTGGATGTAGAGGCCGGGCTAAGTTACCCGGGTTATTTGAGGGTTTAAAAAGGCAGCATACATTCGGTTGGATGTAGAGGCTGGGCTAAGTTCCATGTTTGATAAGGCTAAAAAGGTTGCATACATCCGGTTGGATGTAGAGGCCGGGCTAAGTTCCTTATTTCATAGACTAAGTTCCTAATTTAAAATACCCGGGTTATTTGAGGGCTAAGATTCCTGTTTGATAGGCTAAGTTCCTAATTTAAAAATACTGCATATATTCGGTTGGATGTACAAGTAAAAAATACCCGGGTTATTTGAGGGCTTAAAAAGGCAGCTTATATCCGGTTGGATGTAGAGGCTGGGCTAAGTTCCTAATTTAAAATACCCGGGTTATTGAGGGCTAAGTTCCCTGTTTGATAGGCTAAGTTCTTAGGCTGTGTTTAGTTCCACGCTAAAATTAAAAGTTTGAAGAAATTAGAACGATGTGACGGAAAAGTTGGAAGTTTGTGTGTGTAGGAAAGTTTGATGTGACAGAAAAGTTGGGAGTTTGAAGAAAAAAGTTGGAATCTAAACAGGGCCTTAATTTAAAAATAATGCATATATCCGGTTGGATGTAGAGACCAGGTAAAAAAATACCCTTGTCTAAAAAAAAGTGAGCATATGCTTATGTATTGTGTTCAGTAGAAAAATAACTAATAAAACAATTACACATGTCATTTACACTCCATATCTAGTACTGTAAGTTAGAAGAAAAATGCCAAAATTTTCATTCGCTATTTTGTGCGGCGTGCTACGCGTCGGACGTCCGGAGATTTGCAAATCTCCGAACTATGTTGCATTATATGTTGAAGAAACTTGCAATGTTTCATTGCTATAAAAAAATGTTTCAACATGAATTGTTTTTAGATGTTTCATTTTTCACTGAAGAATGTTTCACCGCTTTATCGAAAATGTTTCAATCGAATGCAACACCCAAGAACGCTGATTGCAACAACAAAAACACATTATGTGCAACATCCAAAGAAATCAAATGCAACATCCAATACTGATTTAAGAAACATCTAGAAAAAACAGATTGTAAAATCACGAACACACTATGTACAAAAAAAACACGTGGTGTGCAACAATCCTCGCTAGCTCGACGTTGCCACAGCAGTCGCCGTCGCCGGCTGGCAGGATCCTTTAGTTACGCAGCATCCTCCTCACCTGCTCTTCCTCATCGTCCCACGCCTACGACAGGGTACGTCCTCCTCGGCGCCGAGGAGGACGAGAAGGCGTCGGCCGGAGCAGAGCCGATCCGGTGACCGGCTGCTTCCTCCTCGGCGGAAGCCGATGCGGCGGCCGGGGCCTTCTGGCGTCGTCCTCGTCCAAGTGCTGCCGCCGGAGCCTGGCACAATGGAGGCGAGTTCGGTGTCGACGTCGTCCTTGGAGAAGGTGACCCCGAGGTCCTGTAGCCCCTTCACCTCCTCGAACTCCAACTCTAACATGCTCTGCCGCCACCGCTTCTCGGGCCGTCACACTGCCACCCTCCTCTGCTCCGGCACTGTCGCCGCCTTGCCGCTCCGCGTCCGCCCGCTTCGTGCCGTTGCTAGCACAGGCATGGGGAGAGAAGAAAGGAAAATAAATGGCTGGAAATGAGGATAAGATTGACTACCGGGGAAAGAAGAAGGAGATAGTAGTTAGGTGGGACCCACTAGGTTAAGTTCTGATTTTTTATCTCGCGCCGGACGTACGAGTTACAGCATTTTCACAATATTTTGGATGTTAACGGACCTACGGAGTACGGAAGCAAAAAGTGGTAACGATGTTTTTTTTTCCTACAATTTTTACGTTCAGTGTGTTTCTACATAGAGAAATCTTATATACCGATTTCAAGGTTAAAACCCTGGCCGTTAATTGGGCCACGTGGCAACGAGCATAGAACTCATGCCGGATCCTCGGCTCGACAGAGTGCCCCACGTATTCACACCCCTCGCGCCATCGTCCGATGACATATCGACGGTTAAAAAAGTTCGAGCGGATCTAAATGTAAATTGCAAGTTTTAAGAGGGGATTTTTACAAAATGCACAATCTCATCTGAATCTATAACAGTCCCGAGTAGAGGAAAAATATCCCAGAACTGAATCTAGAACAGTCCCGAGTATAGGAAAAATATCCCAGAAGAAAAAGAAGATCAATAAAAAAAAGAATCCAGCAAGAACAGTATATTCTCCAATCTCGCCGGGTGTGGAGAAGGCGAGAGGGAAAAGGAGAAAGAACGTCGGGATGCTTGGGCGCTGGATCGGGCGAATACCACTCCAGCCACCTCTCAACCACCATCCTCTCACTCACCACTGCGCTGCCTGAACCTCCACCACCGTCGAATCAGGTTTCAGCGATAGGGGAGAGGGAGCAGCAGCCATATCGATTTTTGACGACGAGCGAAGGAGAGAGAGAGGGGAACGAGAAAGAGATCGGCACGCAAGCGCCACGCGGAGATAAAAAGCGGTTCGGCTTAGATGAGATCATGAGAAATGAACACAGTTCGGCTCCGATGGAAAAAAAAAAGTCCACGTGGACAAGTTCTGATATGCACGCTCCTGCAATTTTATAATTTTGGCCCTTACAAAATTTAATATTCTATGTTCCACCAAATAAAAATATTTACAGTGCCTATACAGATTCATTTAAGACGTGCATATTTGTTGCCAGAACCCTATGGGATTTAAATTTTGAAGCATGATCCAACTGAAGGAGTGACCAGGTATTCACATCATTAATTTGTAGACATGTTACTGGTTGTGATTATAAAATATTAGTACGTTAGAAGTGTGTAGTCAATTATGGCCTATAAGGTACTCCCTCCCTCCCAAAAAAAGACAAACCCTGAGTTTCCATGCCAACGTTTGACTGTCCATCTTATATGAAATTTTTCTATAATTAGTATTTTCATTGTTGTTAGATGATAAAACATGATTAATACTTTATGCGTGATTTATCTTTTTAATTTTTTTCAAATAAAATGGACAGTCAAACGTTGGACACGGAAACTAAGGTTTGTCTTTTTTTTTTTAAGACGGAGGGAGTATGTATACTGCAGCTCGAATGGCCAGGCTCGGTTGCATACTGTACTTGTATAAGTATCATCCACTATTTATTTTAATTAAGAAAAAAAAGGTGCTTAATCAATTACTACATTCGTCCTAAAATATAACTATTTCTAACATAATAATTTGTTCTAAAATAAAGTTATTTTTCCACCGACCCTCTACTCTCAACCAACCACGACCATTCTCTTCACCTACTTCCTCTTTTCCACCAAACACAACCAATTCTCTAATCATCTCTACATACTTTCTTAATATTCGCGCCTACTTAAAAAATGCTTACATTCAGAGATGGTGGAAGCACATACTTATTATAACCCTATTGTTTACCCAACTTAATAACCACAAACAAAAATTTAATTTCAAAACTTAATTTTATAGTTGAATTTAATGTTTTTTTGTAATTTATTTTTTCAACATTGGCTTTTAAGTCGCTAAAAACACATAAACTATGTTACCTAATTTTTTTTATAAACACGCATATAAAAATATTATCTATAAATTATTTTTTAGCTTATAAGTGGTATTGCTTAAAATCAGTTATCAGCAAAGCAAAACATGGGACTGTTTAATATGTTGAATGAAACAATTACTCAATACATGGGGTATACTGAATCATTGATTTTTCTACTTGACATGTAAAGTTTATAATGACAAAATAGAAAAAGTTAGTTAACAGCGCCATCTAAAACCCTGAGGGAGTATCTCCGATCAGCCTATGTAGTATTAATATATTACTACCGTACATGGATCCATAAGAGATAAATGCATGGTTTTTGCGTAAATAAAATATTAAACAGGAACCGGGTGCAAATTAGTTGGCGCGCCAACCGGCGCGTGAATTTTCTAGTTTTTACTATGATGGTCCCTATGACATTTATTTTCCTTGTAAAAGAAAAAACATACAAGTAACTCTTCAACGAGTCTAAAAAGGACTTGCTTGGGGCCCACGTGAACGTGACCGAATCCCGTTATTAATTAACCCTTTCTTTTCTTTCTCTTTTCTTCTGTGGTGAGCAGAGCACAGCATCGGTTGTCCCCGGTTTACCTCAATCCTTCCGTGCTCCGCTCAGGTTGCGTGTTGGGCCCTAGGGTTTACTTCGCGGTCCTCCTCTCGCCCCTCTCCGGCGTCCCTTCCTCGGCGAGGCCAGGGGATCGAGCGGCCGGCGGCGGCGATGGCGCACAAGATCCCCCTGGAGGTGGCGCACACGCTCGTGGAGATCGCGGAGGTGGCTCGCTACGCCATCGAGCACCGACGCGGCCACGGCCCGGCCCACGACGGCGTCCCGCCCCTGGCGGTGGACGGGGAGGAGGCCGAGCGGCTGCGGGCGGAGAACGCTATCCTCCGCGCTCGCCTCGCCGACGACCTCTCCATCCTCCGCGAGCTCCAAGGCGAGCCCTGTGTCTCCCAGGAGTGCCCTGCCGATGTGAGCCTCTTGCAATTCCGTGTTGCTCTATTATATTTTCAGATTAGGAGTATTAACCTTAATCCTCTGAGAATTGATGATCATAGAGGATGTTCTGTTAGATACTATAAAAACACGAGCATCCGAAATTTGACATGAACTGCGGTGTATGAATTTATCAGGTCACCGTTTTTTTTTACAACAATCATTCGAATCCATGCCATTTGAGGGGGTGTAACAGGATATATTAAGTTTAATTCGTGATGCAATGATGCTGAGTTGCTGACTGATAATATGCATGGCAGCATGGACCAAAACACTTATGACTTAGAAATTCAGTTGTGCGATTACATGCCCTTATCCAGCTTTTATTTCTATCACTGTCAATTTGTTTTACCATTTTATGTCTGACTGATTTTGCTTTTCATGGATGTGATTTTATGATGCAGCTGCATAATCGTCTTGTAGCAGCAGTTAACAATGCTAGCTTCTTGGCTCAGCTTGAGAAAGTTCGAGATGAGTCAATGCATCAACAAACAGAGCTATCTCCTGATAACATGACAGGTACATCCGTGTTAAACACCGCGATTTTATTTGTGAACCATACTTTTATG
The DNA here is from genome assembly GCA_000338895.3 of Oryza meridionalis. Lineage (NCBI taxonomy): Eukaryota > Viridiplantae > Streptophyta > Magnoliopsida > Poales > Poaceae > Oryza > Oryza meridionalis. The sequence continues at coordinate 32,193,372 of CM002526.2, read as the reverse complement.
ACTATTTTGTTTCCTTTGTTACATTGTGCCGACAACAATGTAAATGACCTTTTGTTTCATTGATGAATCGAAACCAGAACTGGATGTTGCAGATATTCCATACACTGAAGGTGGCGGGAAGAATGGATCTTGGGTCTTGGTTGCCTGTGATAAACCCGGGGCAAATATGGAGGAAATCAGTGGAATTGATAATGAAAATTATGTACTTGTTAATGATGATGACATTATTGATGGTATGACCACCTTTATTGCTAGGTGCATTCTTGAAGATCCAAAGTCCAAGGTATCTTGTTTTCAACAATGGATGAATACTCTCTATATTACCTCAATGATCTAACTATTTGTTCTGTGTTTTTCAGTCAATATCACCAGTGGAGCTGCAAAAGGGTATACTAACTTCTTATCTCCATGCTGTTACTTTAAATTTGATAAAGATGAAGTTTATTTGAGAGAGTGAGTGAGTGAGTGCTGTTTGCAATTGTGTTGTAATTTACTAATTTCCAACATTGTGAATCTAAACAACAGTGCTATATTATGGTGATGGTCATCATAACAAGTTTTTGTATGCATTGTTCTAGTTGAATGGTGAACTCAATGTTGGAGCATGTTATGGGAGACTGACCCCTTTAACACATCTAATCACAAATGAAATTAATTGGACCAGTAATTCATTGCACTGAGACAATATAAACAAGATGTCTTGATCACATGACTAAATTTGTTTGACAAAATATTCTGCCTTGAGAGTCTTAGTCTGTTTACATGCTGTTTGGTTTGATTTTGTGTAGCATGTTCTAACTTTTAACATCTGTGCAGCTGTTGCGATGGCATTGAGCACCCTTAATGATAAATGGAAATGGATGAGTATTTGGGAGGCTGGAAAAGTGCTTTACATATTGGCAACATGGGGAATCACAATAGTGGGGTAAAGTTCTCTCCATACTAAATTTGTGTCGCTTTTGCGAGTTTCTTGTTACAATCTGCTTTTTGATGTATTTCTGTTTTCAATGCTGCGGTTCCCATTCATTTCTTAATGGCAAACCTGATGTTTCATTATCTTAATTTGTTTTGTTATATTGCTGATTATCTTCAGGAGGATCAATTTTTGGTAGGATTTAGCTAAATGACATCGAAGATGCAACAGTAGCGTCCATACGGAGATATCCCCTTTCTTTCTTTGACTGTTGCTTTTTATTGCGCGCAGGTTGTATAGGAGTCGCCACGTGCTGAAAATTGCAGCCAAGGGAGCTGTCGTGTCTGCCAAATTCGTCATGAAGGCACTGTGAAGTGTGAAAGCAATGAAATTATGCATGCGCGATGATCAGCAATTTGTACATACAAAAACTATCCTTGTCAATTGTACATATGTGAAATTGTGAATTATGGTTTGTTCTGAACTGTCGATTGTTCAGAAACGTCATAACTCATAAATTATGAAATGTGAAATGGTGGAAGAATTCGTTTATTGAGTCTGGATAATGATACATCTGCTTGACAAGTCGACATATTCTCTCTTTCCATCTCAAGCCGATTTCTTTTCAACTTATATCGCTCCTGTTCTCATTTTACTATTTTAGAAACAAGGGAATCATCGGAATTCGAACAAAAAGGTTTGTGGAGTAAATTCACTCGGTGTAGCAGGGGTTTACGAATTTTAGAACAAGAATTATGATGAAAAGCAGTAACTGGGGTTTCAGGTAAATTTCCTCGAGCCCGTTCACAGTTCAGATGGGTGTCATTTTGAACTATACCATTTTTGGTAAAATTGATAAATATATAGATGTATGTATACCAAATATTAATACTGTCTAAAGAATTTTGGTAACAACACACTTATCTATCTTAGTACAAAATTTGGCAATTTGTAAATTTGCCAAAATTTTGGTATCGTTAAATTTTGGGAAGATTTATTTTGACAGCAATTTGAACATGCCTCTCCTGTCGAATTTTTTTTATTTTTAATTTTTTTATTAAAAGTTTTACAAAAATAATTTTTCATTTTGAAAATTGACAGAAGTAGTCGCCTACCGCCCTCTAGGAGGGCGATTTTTAAAAATCGCCATCCCAGAGGGCGGCGAAAGTGACGTGGCAGACGGCCGTCGCCCCGTCAACGAAATTTGCAGGCGGCCCCCTTGCCGCCCTCCGCTAGGGCGATTTTGAACTGTGCGGGGGGCCGCCTGCAAATGGGCGGCGGGGGGCCTGGAATTTTGCAGGCGGCCCCCTTGCCGCCCTGGGGGAGGGCGATTTTTGCCCCCCCTATAAAGCCCAACCCTCTCTCTGAAATTTCATTATATTCAGTAAAAATCCAAAAAAAAACGAAAGAGAGAGAGGGGAGGGCAGCAGAAGGGGAGCGGCGAAGCCCTGCTGGTTCGCTCACTTCATCACAAGTTTGCTCCCATACATCTTTTGCATTTGTACTAATATGTTATGTTTGAGTATATATGTTGCGTTTTAGTTTTAGTTCCATATATTTTAGCAGATCTGTAGCACACAGCACATATGTGTAGATCCAGAGCATAGAATATAATAGTATGAATTGAGACATAGACAGTAGTGTTAATTGTAAGATGTAGTTTAGTTTGATATGGAGAATGTAACCTACTTTTAGAATTTTGGAGAACAATATTGTAGAGAATGTAACTTAGGGCGTAGTACAGAAATGCGAGGTTAACGTAGTTATTGTTTTCATCAGGCACAATGTCAAATAAGGTCACATTTCAGATAGTTCACGGTGAAGGAAATATTAGATTTGGTCCAGATGGTGTTGATCTGTCAAATTTTGTAATGACATCTAAGGGCATCGATAGGCCTGCGGAGAGAACATTTCAGTCAATTTATAGTTGGTTGTTGAGAGTATTTAGAATAGACCAAGAAGTCTACACAATGTCAGTATCAGTTGTAGTGAGTCGTGCAACAGAAGGTTATTTTTGGGAACTAATGCCGATGGACAGCACTGCTGCTTGGAGACGGTATGTGGAAATGGCTTTTGAACGGTCATGGCCCCTTGTTATATTTGTGTCGGTACAAGAGAAAGATATAAATGTTTCAATGCAAACCGAAGATGTAGAGGGTCCTATCAATGCATGGGATGTTGTTGGACCATCGATGCAAAATGAGGAAAATCAACCAAGGGAGGAGCAGGCCATGGGCATGGCGGATGAGGGGGAGAGAGTCGGTATAATTGTTGATGAAATGGAGAGGGAAGATTCGGATAATGAGGAAGCGGACGACGACGCATCATCCGATGAGGAAGGTGATGTAATGGCCACTGATTGGGCAAATGAGGACTTCTCTGGACTTGTTATATCAGAGGGTGATCATGTACCCTGGGAGTATAAGGAAAACGAGGTAATTGAGGGTGCAAGGTATGCTCATAAGGATGAGATGAAGGAGGCGGTGAAGCATTGGGCAGTTTCCTTGCAGAGAGAGTTTAGGGTGGTCAAGTCAACAAATTATATATATGAAGTGAGGTGCATGAAGGAAGATTGTCCGTGGCGTGTCCATGCATATAAGGGTAAATGGAATGATTATTGGAAAGTTACCATTGTGACCGAGCACAAGTGCTACTTACAAGGGGTGGAGAAGTATCACCGAAACATCACTTCAGCTTTTGTGGCAAGTGAGATGTATAGCAGTGTTGTTGGTAACATTGGCTTTGAACCAAAATCAATTATTAGGCACATCGAGAACAAATTCAAGTATAAGCTATGCAAAGGCCTGGAGAGCCAAACAAAAGATTATTGAGATGAGGTATGGCACATTTGAAGCTTCTTATGATAATTTGCCTCGTTTGTTAGCCACCATTGCCCAGAGGAATAATAATACTTACTATGACCTACATACATTTACATCGGTTGATGATCGAACAAAGAGTGTGCTGCAAAGAGCCTTTTTCTCATTGGGTGCTTGCATCAATGCTTTTGTGCATTGTCGACCTGTTCTATGCATAGATGGAACTTTTATGACAGGTAAATACCGAGGTCAGATATTGACAGCAATTGGGTGTGATGGGAACAACCAGGTTCTACCTATGGCTTTTGTATTTGTAGAGAGTGAGAACACTGAAAGCTGGTACTGGTTCCTAGAGAGAGTGCACATTGCAGTGGTGCGTATGAGGCCCAACGTTTGCCTTATACATGATCGTCATGCGGGTATGTTGCGGGCTATTGACTACTTGCAGAACGGTTGGGATGAGAAGGGACTTCCAGCTAAGTGGCCTGATGTTCGGAGTCGGTGGTGCATGCGTCACATGGGTGCAAATTTCTACAAGCAATTCAAGAACAAGCATCTTATGGAGCTCTTTAAGAGGCTCTGTGCACAGAACCAAGAGAAGAAATTTAATGAGTTGTGGGACAAGTTGGATGAGTTGACAACGAAGCAAACAGATGAGCAATCTCGCAGACCACAAGTTGAAGGTGACGAGCCTCCCATACCTCTTAGTGCATTACATGATGACCCACCAACAATGAGAAGGGGGTCAGGGTCGTCCATCAGAAATTTCACTCAGTGGATTGAGAATGAGCCTAAGGAGAAGTGGTCTCTATTGTTCGACACTGATGGATCTCGGTATGGCATAATGACAACCAATTTGGCAGAGGTGTACAACTGGGTAATGCGAGGAGTTCGGGTACTTCCATTGGTTGCTATTGTTGAATTCATCCTTCACGGCACGCAAGCCTACTTTAGGGATCGATACAAGAAAATTGGTCCGTCCATGGCCGATAACAACATAGTGTTTGGCAACGTAGTGACAAAGTACATGGAAGATAAAATCAAAAAGGCACGGAGACATAGAGTTGTTGCTCAAGGCACACAAGTGCATCGGTATGAAATAATGTGTGTTGATAGGAGCAGGCGTGGTATCTATCGCAAGCAAGCCGTGCAGAAATGTGTCTTGAAGGCGGATGGTGGATGTACCTGCAGTTGTATGAAGCCGAAGCTTCATCACCTTCCTTGCTCACACGTTCTTGCTGCTGCCGGTGATTGTGGCATATCTCCCAATGTGTACGTCTCAAATTATTTCAGGAAAGAAGCAATCTTTCATACATGGAGTGAGGAGATATATGGGTTCGGGATCTCAGGATCTTACACAACGCTGAGTGCCCAAGTTTTTTATATTCCAGATCCATCTAAGTTAAGGGTGAAAAAGGGACGACGCCAAACTAGACGCATCAGAAATGATATGGATGAGTCAGAAGCAGGTGGGAGGACTTTACGCTGCAGCAAGTGTGATCTGCGCGGCCATACTTACAAGAAATGCCCGAAGAATGCAGAAGTTCCAAGCGGCGCAGATGCTAGTCCATCTGGACAGGCAAGTGATGGTAGGCGACCACCTGGTGAAGGAACAACAAGCAGGCGCGCAAGGCCAAGACGTCGTCGCGCAGCAGGCGATTCCATGGTGTAACAATGCTATCGATTTAGGAAATAAAATGCTGTTGTGATGTGATGAGTGTTCGGACTAAATACTTCTATCATGTAATTTCAATTGAATGTTGTTGTAATGAGTACCTCCGACTATTGTTGTACTAGTAGTATTGCGAACTATTCGGTGTTGTATCATAATGTTATCGTGATGAGTGTTCGGACTAAGTACTCATATCGTGTAACTGCAGTTATTGTTGTAATCAGAAATATTCCGTATGGTGACACTTTTGTTTGTTTGTACTCTTGTTTAATATGTGTTAGTAATTCGCTTATGAACATTTATTACTGATGTTGAACTAATTATTTATATGTTTCTGATCAATCTATTTGATGCAGGTATGGCGTACGACACACCGGCGCTGTTCAACCGTGGGATTGACAGGAACCACCGCTCGTTCCTGTCAGCAGTCGAGGGTGCACAGCTCGGCACCTTCCGTCCACGCACGTCGCGCGAGTGGTTGCGTGTCGACCCCCGTCACGTTCCTTGGTACGCGTATGTTCACATTTCAACTCAACTTTGCTTTGTGTTGTACTTATGTTTGAAGTTTGCTCTATACAGGTTGCGTGCGGCAGGCCTTCTACCACTTTGTAGGAGGCTTGTTGAGGCGGCGGCGGACGTCCGTGACCCAGCGAAGCGGTGGGATGCAGACCGGTCACTCCTTGCCGCTCTGGTAGACCGCTGGAGACCTGAGACGCACACGTTCCACCTTCCCTGTGGGGAGATGGCTCCGACACTGCAGGACGTGTCGTACCTGCTCGGGCTACCGCTGGCGGGAGCACCAGTTGGTCCCGTGGACGGTGTTTTTGGGTGGAAGGAGGATATCACTGCGCGCTTCGAGCAGGTGATGCGCCTTCCGCACCTAGGACCGGCCAACACCCTTCCTCCGTACTCTACAGTCGGGCCTAGCAAGGCTTGGTTGCTCCAGTTCACTGTAAGTAAATAAGTTGTTATTATCATACATGCTTATTTGCGATCAACAGAGTGTTTTGTACTAACATTTTATTCTTAATTGTAGACGGACCTTCTGCACCCTGACGCTGATGATTACTCGGTCCGACGCTCCCTTGAGGCGTACCTGTTGTGGTTGTTCGGGTGGGTGATGTTCACTAGCTCCCACGGGCACGCTGTGGACTTCCGGCTGGTCCACTACGCACGGTCCATCGCGGATGCTCAGCCACAGGACGTGCCGCAGTGGACCTGGGGTTCTGCCGTGCTAGCAGCCACGTACCGTGCCCTCTGTGAGGCGTGCACGAAGACTGACGCGGGAGCGATCATCGCTGGCTGCCCTATGTTGCTTCAGTTTTGGGCAGCCGAGAGGTTTGCCATAGGTCGACCAGTGGTGGACAGCGCACCCTACGGGGTTGGTCGCAGCGCGCAGTGGCCAGAGGACGGTCCCACGATGGGGACTTACTGGTGTCGACGTGGGGTTAGTGCAACTTCGCTGCGTTATAAGTTTATCAGTCGTCTTCTTTTTTTTCTTCACATAACATGTCTAATTCCGATCATGTTTATTGCAGCGTCGTTACGCTCACGTCCAGGTGAGACGAGGTTACCCGGACTTCGTGTTCGAGTTTGACCGTCTCCAGCCGAGCGACGTCATCTGGGAGCCGTACACAGAAGAGGCCGTCGCTGCGAGAGCACCGCTAGGACTTTCGTCCTTGTGCACACGCGACCAGGCTTACTGGCTCACCATCCTGCCGATGGTGTTCGACATTTTCGTTGAGCCTCACTGCCCGCAGCGTGTGATGAGACAGTTCGGACTTAGGCAGGTGTTTCCGGGCAACGTGCAGCCGACCGTCCTCCCTGCCGACCACTCGTTAGTTCGGATTGTTTATTTCTAAATTTTTATGATAATTACTTCATCGAGCCATATAATTTACCTCTCTTCACAGGTTGACTCGACGGGGACAGCTAGCAGGCGCACTTTGGGCTCCACGTGTACAGCAGTACGTTGACGACTGGGTGTTAGCTACAGAGGAGGTGATCAACGAGCTCTTCCCACACACGGAGGAGAACTACCGTGACTACCTTCGCTGGTACCTTCCTCGCACTCGTGCGCGTGTGACCTTCACTCCAGACGCCCCAGAGCCGCACGTTGCCGCTGTCACGGACGCGTATCCCACGCACCGTGACCGAGACTACTTCGTGGGGGTACGTCGAATTTGTATTAGTTCTTACAATTATTTCATTTATCTTGCATAATATAGGACAATTACTGAATTTTTTATTTCCGTCTTGCATAGGCTGATGCCGCACGGGATATCAGTGCCGATATCACCGCAGTCCAAGTGAGGTTGAACAGAGGTTTGCACTTGACTGACGTTGAGCAGAGGGTGACCTTCGACCGGATGCAGGAGAAGATGCATGCGGTCATGCGCGTCTTCTCCTGTCGCAGCGCCGTGGACGTCGTACCTCCAGCTGGTCCGGTACAACCACGGCCTCGCGCGCCTACCGTCGGAGCAGGACCTCGACCTACGGCACCTGTTTCGCACGGTACTGCTCAGCCCAGAGGTTTCTTAAGTTTTGTTTCTGTTTTTGTACGAAAACATCACCCCGTCGTAACTTGATGTTCCATCCTCGCAGGACCTCGTTTGCCTTCGAGCGCCCCTAGCTTCGGAGCAGTGCGACCTACAGCACCGGTTTCGCACGGTACAGTTCAGCCTAGAGATTAGTTCATTTTTGTTTCAGCTTTTGCACGAATATGTCACCATGTTTTAACTGCACGTTTCCTCATCGCAGGACCTCGTCTGCCTTCAAGCGCATTCGCAGGCACGACCGGCGCTTCCGCGAGCTCCGCAGGGGCGTTCGCCACCTCTTCGGGCGCGTTCGCCAGCTCTTCCTCTCACGGAGCGTCGATCCCTCGCCCACACGGTACTTTACTTTTTATTAATACTATTAAATACCTGTATGAAACTGATGGTCCTTGTCCAGCAGGATTTGCAGCCGGGATCTTCGGTACTGGAGCCTCTTCGTCTCACGCCGGTAGGACTGGTCCTACTAGCCAGTTCTACGACGACGACTTGCACGGTGCACACCACCACGACGTACTAGGCTCCTCTCAGCTTGGAGGAGCTCCAGAGGCGCACACGCAGGAGCAGCCAGAGGTCACACCTGTACAGGCAGGACGGGTTGGCCGTGCCGTACCCCCGGACCGACTCACGTACTCCCAGGGGCACATTAGGGCGCAGGGTAGGAGGGACAGGGGTAAGAGGCCTCGTCAGTAGTGTTCTACCTCTTCAGTCCTTATGTGACCGTTTCTTTTGGCTTACAAACTTGTAAAGCAGTACTACTTTTGCTATTACTACTGCAGTACTACTTGTGTTTGTCTCATCTACATAGTTCTTTTCATTCATATGGTGCTAGAACAACTTATGCTCACGACAACACACTTTCGGCGCTTCACGGTAGTGTCAGATCCAGTAGCGCGCACAGTCCACAACAGCACACATGAAAAGCGGCAGCTCGAGTTGTCACTATCAACTTTCGGCGCTCCCTGTTGACATAAAGTGAATCACGCCCACGCGTGATCGTCTTGTCACATCTGATGAATAATGTATCTCATTGAGTTCACATATATTGCAGTGAAAACGACGCTATATAATTGACAATCTGAAGGCAACCTCTTCATATCTTCTTTCCCACTAGCACACAACACACAAAAATGGAAGCGCCATTCCTTGAGCGTCTCAACTGGCGAAGCGATCCTTTTGCTGGTTGGTTTCCACCATGGTGTGACCGTCCTTTGTGCGATTGTGGGGATGGATGCATACTCAAGTCTTCCCTCATGATACAAACTCGGGGCAGGAGATTCTTCCAATGCGCGAACTTTGATCAGGTATGCTTCATCTATTCGAAGTTCAAATGGATAAAAAAACTAACTTCTTCGTACACAATTGTAACATCTTACACAGACATATCGTCCAATGTGCAACTTCATCGAGTGGGTAGACATGGAGAACCCACAAAACGACGGAACACGTGCTTACCCACGTAGTGAAACAAGATCGGACTACCTAAGGCGGAAGGATGAGCATGAACGTCGAATTGCTGCTGAGGCTTTAGAATGGCACGTAAATCCCCTAGGACTCCCCACGTGGCGTGAGCGTCCGGAGTGTCGTTGTGGTGACCGTTGTCAGGTGATAAGGTCCGTAAGGCACCGAACTCGAGGACAAAGGTGTTTCATGTGTCCAAACATTGTCGACGATGATTTCGTGGTAATTACAACTATTCTTTTCATCACTCCTCAGTACTATCATTAACTTAACTATCCCAAAATGGATGTACATAGGAGGATGTAAGGAAATGTCAATTCGTACAATGGATTGACACAGTCAGAGTTACTTCAAGTGGCGGGCCGATAACGCAACCTGAACCGACCATACAGTTCATTCATACTTGGATGGAGTACGAACGTCGGGTGGAAATTGCAAGCTTAGACTGGAGGAACAATCCATTAGGGTTACCTAAATGGTCCGAGCGTCCAAAGTGTGGGTGCAGAGATCGCTGCCAGGTGGCTACATCCTTTGCTGAACAAACATTTGGAAGGAGATATTTTGTCTGCCCCAATGTAGACAACGATTTCGTTGTATGTCTAACCATTTACAAAATCCGCTATGATTTGCACAAAATTACTACCCAAACTGAATAACATTACTATTTTTACAGGGCAATCCAAGGATGTGTGGATTTACTCGATGGATCGACAATGTCACTCCATCATATCATGGCCAGAAGATAACAGAGTCAGAAACACAAGTAGAGTATCAACGATTGAAGGACCACGAGAATGCAATGCATTCTGACCGACCTAGAAGGGGCCGATAGGTTACCGCATGCTTGATTCGTCGGGATCGACAAATTTGTACCGTGTATCGATGGCACTTCTTATCTATCTTATCATTACAATGTTTAATTATGGTGCTGATTTTTTGTATGCGTAAGACTAAGGGCCTATTTGGATTGCTACCAAAAACATGCCCTACCAATATTTTGGTAATTTGAATAGTACTTGTGTTTGATTTCGATTGAAGGCTATTCATTGGTAATACGTAATCTAGATTTGAGATTATGTAGAACATTCTTCACTACAATTTTATATTTTGGCAGCAAACCAAATATGATCAAATGCAATTTTACCTTACCAAATATTTGGTAGTGCCAAAACTTGCTTATATTTTGGCACTAACAAAATATTTGTACGGTAACATTCCAAATAGGCCCTAAAAAATAATAAAATTGTATTTTACCAGTCTTGGAGATTTTAATCTTGTATAGTTTTCAATATAAAAAGATTTGATAACTATTGATATTTATAAAAAATATAAAGCACAGTATAAAATCGCCCTCCCCCAGGGCGGCAAGGGGGCCGCCTGCAAAATTCCAGGCCCCCCGCCGCCCATTTGCAGGCGGCCCCCCGCACAGTACAAAATCGCCCTAGCGGAGGGCGGCAAGGGGGCCGCCTGCAAATTTCGTTGACGGCCATCGCCCGAGAGCGAACGGCCGTCTGCCACGTCACTTTCGCCGCCCTCTGGGATGGCGAGTTTTAAAAATCGCCCTCCCAGAGGGCGGTAGGCGACCACTGTCAATTTTCAAAATGAAAAATTATTTTTGTAAAACTTTTAACAAAAAAAATTAAAAATAAAAAAAATTCCCCACCAGTGTCAGATGGGCTGGTTAAATTCAGCGTCGGACCAGGCCTGGAATGAGCCCAATCCAAGGCCCACGAGCTTCCTGTCCAGTCTCCACTCGCAAACCCTTCTCGCCGCCATTCCTTCCCTTTCCCAAAAAGCCACCGTAATCTGTCTTCTCCTCCTCGGCGGCGGCGGCGGCGAATTCCGACTTCATATTCTCCGATGGCCACCAAATCGCAGAAGAAGAAGAGGCCTTCCGGGCCTAATCCTTCTATCAAATCCAAGGCCCCGTCCTCAGACCAAAAACCTAAGCCTCCGAAACCCACGGAGGAGGAGAGGGAGGAGAAAACGGCGGCGGCGGTGGCGGTGGCGGTGGCGGTGGCGGCGGAGAAACCGAAGAAGAAGAAGGCGACCAACGAGATCGACGAGATCTTCCAGGCCACCAAGTCATCAGGCAAGAAACGCAAGCAGCAGCAGCAGGGGGAGGAATCTGTGGGAGCCAAGAAGCCCAAGGAGAGGTCCGAGGGGGCCAAGAAGAGCAAGAAGGCTAAGAAGGGTAGCAAGGGCAGGGACACGGACGACGACGACGACGACGAAGTCGAGAAGCGGCCGCGGCGGCGCACGGCGGACGGGCTGGCGATATACTCCGCCGACGAGCTCGGGTTCGGCAAGTCCGACGCCGGCGGCACCCCGCTGTGCCCCTTCGACTGCGACTGCTGCTTCTGAGCTTTTTCCCGGGGGTTTCTCCTGTGCTCGAGGTGATGTTCTTATGTCAAATCCTTTGTATGTTTGTAATGCTTGATGGATTCTGTTCTGATGCGGACATGTGCTTAGGTTTGTGCTGTAATGGAATGAAATTTTGGTTCGTCTTATTGATGATTCTGGATGATAACTTGGGGGGCCTATCTACCTCTGTTTTACATCACTTCTTTGTGGTGCGAATGCCATGCCAAATCTCTATAAAAAAGAAGAGGATGGTATATTCTAACATCAAAGAAAGATGGATAGTAGTTCACAGGATCTTGAGAAAATGAGATGAAATATGAATATGATCATAGGGGAAAAGGTAGCGTGTAGCATTATAAGATAATGCCTAGAAACTTTGCTGGTGTTGCCACTGTTCTGAAACTGAAGCTCAAAGCTTATTATTGTTGGCCGGAACATCAAGAATGTGCATCAACATTATTCAGCTGAATTAGGCTGATTGTTTCCTGATATTTACGCATATTGAGCCTTGTATGAATTTTAAATCTTCTAGTGTATCAGTGTTCAGTTCTAGTTGATTTCTGAATTATGATATGGTAGTTTATCTGAATAAGAGTACCCTCTTCTATATTCTCTGATATTGTTATGGGCAGCAGGCAGAACCCCATTCTTTGCTCAGAGTAGCAAATGGGGCTTTCTCCTTTCTGTCTGGGTGCCTGGAGGCCCTGGAGAACTCGTGTCAGCTAGGACATGCACCTTAAAGATGAGGTTCGATTGTACTGTTGTAGAAATACTTTGCCATGAGCCATGAGCCTCCACTCATATTTGGCCATGCGCTAACAAGCTCCCTGCAACCTTGAGCTCTAACCATCCCCTCCCTCCCATCCCCTCCCTCTAAGCATCCACCCCAGCGCCTCATCAGCCTCACGGCTGCCTGTAACCTTCTTGGCGCCATCGACCTCATCCCTAGGCCCTAGCCACCACAAGGCCTCGAGCGCTTTCACATGAAGTCACTACCGTTAAGCTTGTCGTCGGTCGCTGCCCACAAGTTCTCACCTAGTTTATCACCGTCCATGAGTCGTTCAAAGGAAGAAGAGAATGAGAAGGATAAAAGAAAAAGGGATAAAGTCCAAATAACACCACCCTCCCCCCCCCCCCCCCCCCCCAAAAAAAAATAAAAAAAAAACTTTGGTTGGAAGTCCATCTAACACCTTGAACTTTGAAACTGGACATTCAACCCCCCTAAACTTTACAATACCATTTATATAAGGGGCTGTCTATACATTTGTTAATAGAAAATCCCACCTCCCATCTTTTAAATTTTGGACCATTGAATGTGCGTGCAGATGCATTAATCCTACCTCTCCTCCCGTTCCTCTCCCATTGCGCTCGCGAGCTCCTCCACGGCTCTGCCCGGTCCCCCGCCGCCACCCGCGCCGCCGCTCGCCTCGCCGGCTGGCCGGAGGGCGTCAACGGTGTCGGCGAGACCCCCCCCCCCGACCAGCCTCATCCCTTTCTCCCTCCCTTCCTTCCTCCTCAAGCCATCGGCGGCGAGGTGCCCCCGCCACTGACGCTGGCCCACCGCCCTCCTCCAGCCCTGCGGCTCTGGCGCCGCCTCCGTCGCCACGTCGCCCGCCCAATCCACCGCCCACCACCGGGCTGCCGCCTCCCCCAGCCATCCCTCTAGAGCCGGTGAATTCCTCCCCTCCCCACCCCGGGACCCTAACCCGTAGGGTCCTCGCTGGCGCCGGAGAAGAAGAGGAGGTCACCGGAGTTGGAGGAGAATGCGTGGAGCACGAATCTCGAAGCCCATCCGGTGTCCCAAAATCTGCAAGATTTGGGGATGCAAAATCTGTTGAAAGAAGGTTAGCAATTCCGTTTATATAACCTCTAAGGTGGTTTGCATAGTGGTTTTTATCTAATTTATACATAAGTTGGATGCGTTTGATCACGTGACATACACGTTAGACATATATATTAAAATCTCCACCTGAATCTTTCTTTTCACCCCTTGTTAGCTCTCACTTACAAACAACTATGCAAATTGATGACTTATAACAGACGATATGCAAATATGCTATATTAGTTATTCAAAGTTATTCGTTTATGCTTTCAAAATATACAAAACCATAATCTAAAACCATCTTAGGGGTAATATGAATGGTATTGCAAAGTTCAGGGTGCTAGACGGACTTTCATCTCAAGTTTTTTTTTTTTTTTGTGTGTGTGTGTGTGTGTGTGGGGGGGGGGGGGGGGGGATGGGGGATGGGGGATGGGGGGATTTGTGCTTTCTTCAAAGAAAAAGGAAGGATAAGAAGAAAAGGAGGGGGAGCGGGGAATTTTGTGAGTGAGTCTCACTTGTCACTCGGCGTATTATTGGCGATGTAAGGTGTTAGTGCCCATGTGACGTGCCATATCAAATTTATGACTAGCGATAATACATTTAGCAAGTTTAGGGGTTTAAATATGTAGGGCATGTTTTGTAGAGCTCCAACTCCTAAATTTATCTGTAGGAGTTGGTTTGGAGTGTAGTTGTATAGCAGCCTAAATCCAGCTCTATCTCTCTAGTTTATTTTGTAAAAGCTTCACCCAGTTCCATTTCCATTTTAGATAAAAGTTAAAACTATTTGGCTGAGCTCCAACTCCAGAAGAGGTGGAGTTTGAGCTGGAGCTGTGCCAAATAAGCATGTACTCCATCCGTTTCACAATGGAAGTTATTCTAGCATTTTTCATATTTATATTGATGTTAATGAATCTAGATAGATATATATGTCTAAATTTATTAATATCAATATGAATGTGGGAAATGTTAGAATGACTTATATTGTGAAACGGATGAAGTAGTTTTCAAGTTTTCAGTTTAGGTTCGCCCTTGCATTTTAAGTTGCCACGATTTCTCAGATTGGGAACGCGAGGAGCCCAAGATCTGGCTAAAGGCTGAGCCGGAATTGGGACTACTGAAAAAATTGGGAGCTGGTTTAGGCATATGTTGGAGACATGGTTTTAGACCAAATCCTAAGATTTATCCTTTGGGATTAGTATTAGGAAGCTATTGGAGATGCTCTTACTTGGTCACTCCCTTTTTGTTATCTGATTTAGACGTACATACTCACGTTTAGGCATCGAAACATTAGAAGGGCTGATGTTGCCCCAGCCTGGCAGCATCGACTACCCATTACCCAAGTCCCCTCCCACTGTCGCACAAAGCGCCCCACCCATACCCAAGCTTCCCGCTAATGTAGGCTCGACGTGTCACTCAAACCACCACACAGTGCGCCCCACAGGCCGGCGAGGTCGGGGAGGTAGGTGCACTGCGAGATGGCGGCGACCGCGCTGCTGCGGCGCGCCCGGTGGGCGCTGGTCGACCACCCCGCCGTCGCCTCCTTCCGGTGGGAGCCCGGCCGCACGCCCGCCTCGACGCCGTCCTTCGCCGCCGCCGTCATCTGCGCCTACCTCGCCACGGTGTTCCTCCTCCACCGCCGCGTGGTCCCGCTCCCGTCGCCGCACCCGCGCGCGCTCCGTGCGGTCTCCGCGCTCCACAGCGCGGTCCTCCTGGCGCTCTCCGCCGCCATGGCCGCCGGGTGCGTGCTCTCCGTGGCCGCCACGGCGCCCTCCGCGTGGTGGGCCTTCTGCTTCCCTCCCGGCGGCGCCACGGCGGCGTCGGGCCCGGTCTTCTTCTGGGCGCACGTGTTCTACCTCTCCAAGGTGTACGAGCTCGGCGACACGCTGCTCATCCTCCTCGGTCGCCGCCCGCTGACGCTGCTCCACGTCTACCACCACGCCGTCGTCATCGCCATGTGCTACCTCTGGCTCGCCACGAGGCAGTCGCTGATGCCCATCGCGCTCGCCACCAACGCCGCCGTGCACGTCGCCATGTACGGGTACTACCTCTGCTGCAGCCTCGGCCTCCGGTGGCCGCCGCGGTGGAAGCGCGCCGTCACGGAGCTGCAGATCGCGCAGTTCCTCTTCAGCTTCGCGGCGTCGGCGGTGATGCTGTGGCGGCACTTCGCCGCCGGCGGGTGCGAGGGGATGGCCGGGTGGGCGTTCAACGCCGTCTTCAACGCGTCGCTGCTCGCGCTCTTCCTCGACTTCCACGGCGCCGCCTACGCCGCCGCCAAGGGCAAGAAGAACAGAAGCGAGGTGGTTAAGGGAGAGTAATGAGGTGATTATTGATTAATAATCCGAATGCAAGAAATGTGATATCTGTGGGACTCCGTTTTCCTCTAATTTATTGGTTTCCTTTTTTTTTAATATCGTGATTTCGTTGTGTTACCAAACAAGACGTTATTGTGCGATAATCTTGCTTGTCATCTGGATCGATTTCTCTACTGTCTGGTGTCTGCTCTGTGGAGTAATTTCAGTATATGAACTTGATATCGATTAAAAACTGGGGGCGATTTCTCTGCTCTGTAATGGGCCGCGTCCTCCCAATCCCGTTCTGGGCCTACTAATATGGGCCGCACAAGTAAACTGGATGGTTTAATGTACAGAAATGTTTTTTTTAAAATTACAAATATACCCCTAACTCCCTCTGTAAAGGGGTTTTTATTTATTTGTTTATTTTGATAAAACCGCTCTCCAAGAGGACAGGAAGGGGCTTAAATGCAATTTTTCTGTATAGCTTGCCACTTTCGTAGTTTTACGAGTTACAAATATGTCAAATGAACTTGGATAAAATAAAACTTTACATTAAAATTATAGAGCTCAACAAGATCAATAAAGTTATAGGTATCAATTCCTTCATTTAAAATTGTTTAGGAGACCAAACATTCTCTATAAAAATCTAAAATCTATTTCTTACAAAATCTTCGATTACATCTCAAACAACCTTCGATGGACATAAATTCTATATAGAAGTTATAAATCTCAATGATTTCTTTTATGGAAGGGCGACTTTACAATACGCCGTCCAGAGTCAGAGTATATTTTGATAGTTTTTTTCAATTATTTTTAATTTTTTAAAGTAAATATATAAATAAAAAATTCTCCCACGTAACACCCACGGGTTAGGCTTCAGTTGGGCTGTAAAATAGGCCTTTTTTCTTTAAAAAAAGGCACCTTTTATTGTTCAGCAGTATTTCCGGCAAGATCAATTTTGCATAGTTGCTGTCAGATAATCTGCAAAACTAGTCCTCATTTCTACTCCTAACTGCACGAAATTTTGTAGTTAAATCATTATTTTTCTGTATTTCAAGACTTGCTCTCAAGTCTCGAGTGGCACCTGCGAGGCTGTGAGCATGTGACCACGGTGACTGTGGTGTGCTCGTCGCATGTTACGCCATGGTGATTAGTGTGGTGAGAGGACAGAGGAGGCATCAGCCGATGCCGTAATGGCGTAATCACAGTTCGTTTCATTGGTCATTGCCAAGGTTACATAGGTCAACTTGTGATTTGCCAGCCAGTTTCGATGATATGAGAAAGAAAAGCTTGAACAATAGCTAGACTGATATGCGAAAAAATAAAGTATTTTTAAGTACAATCGCAGACGACAAAATAGTCATTGATGATTGTTACTTCATCCGTTCCAAAATAATGTAGGTATATTTGAGTTTGGCACGAGTATTAAAAAAGTAGGTGAGAATGATTAGAGAAAGTGTGTGATTGGTTTAAAAGAGAAAGTAGGTGAAGAAGAATGGTTATGATTGGTTGAGAGGAGGAGTTAGGTATAGAAATAGCTTCATTTTGAAATAAGACACTGTGCTAGGAATAACTATATTTTAGGACGGAGGTAGTAAGAGTATACTGAATCTTCTTTTTTTTTTTCTATATTGCACATTTCAGTGTCGCGTGAACCAGGAAAGAGAGACTACCATTTCAGCATTTCCGGGACCTTCTCTATAATTATTGAAGCCACACGGCGAGATGAATAGCATAAAAGGCTGCCTTTTTATAATTTAATACTCCTATGAAGAAAGTGGTATAACTCAAGTGGTATTTTTCTTCAAGAGAAAAAGGGGAAAAGTTGCAAGAAAGACTACTCTCCATTGATGATCAAGGAAACCACTAGAAAATCTACACTTTTGACAAGAATCGTTAGCAAAAATGTAAGTAGAATATATAAGCAGGGAAATTATAGAAGAAACTCTCGACTAAATTCACATGAGAGGGGGCCATGGCCATGGCTTTTCTTTGATCAAGATTACACAGTTTGCACCTTGGGCTCATGATTCTCCTTTCTTATACACAAAAAACGAGACGACCGATTCCACCAGAGGATGAAACTCCACGTAGATCCACCAATCAGCTCGCGAATTAAGGGGGAAAGAAGAGATTTGCACCTCCAAATTTGTCGCGGCGTACTAGAAGCTACTGGGTGCCCTGCCGGAGAAGGCCATGGCGAAGAGGAGGATGACGAGGTAGAAGAGGATGACGACGAGCTTCATCTGGAACATGGCGAAGAAGAGCTTCACCATGAACACCAGCAGCAGCGCGTCGAAGATGATCGTGATCGCCACCTCCAGTGGCTCCATCCCCGTCGCGCCGCGCAGCACCAGCCAGCCACCTGAAGGCTGCACTTCTCTTAATTAGACCACAACTGCAGGAGAAACCAACATGGACGGATCAATCGGCCGGAGAAAAAGATTGGGAAAGTTGGGGATGGGTGCGCTATAAGCGTCAAGTAGTGGAGCATGGAGTGAGACGAGTGGGAGGAGCTAGAAGACGCACCTGACCTGACCTGCTGATGATGAGGGCGACGCGGTTTGATCGCTTTGGCCGACGCTGATTGCGGGTGGGGAAAGAAGAATATGCGTAGTACACGCGGATGTGAACTGCCCAGCCGCTGAGGTGTCTGGGCTCTGGGCGTCCGGTGCTGATCGGGTGGGCCGACACGAGGAGGGGGACAAGAGAGTCAAGCCGCGCGCCGACGACGGCGACGCACGGCACGGCACGAGGCAGAGCGATCAATTGCCACCGGCACCGGCCAGACAGTTCGAACCCCGCGGTTCAATCGGCTGCAGGTTGATGTGTGAAAAAGGCTTGGAGTGCAATGCGCACGTCGTCCAGTCATCCAGTTACCTTGGCTTTGATAATGAAATGCACAGCTCAGAAACCTAAGGATCTGCACCTTCCCCGAAGATGCATCATAGAAAAAGTGATGTTATTTATACAGTCCACGTGCATCCGTCCCAATATATAACAACTTAGGACCGGATGGGACGTTCCCTAGTGCTGCCTGTCCAGATTCGTAGTACTATAAAACGTCCCATCCGGTCCTATGTTCTTATATATTGGGACGGAGAGAGTATTAGCGTTTAAAAGATTATTATCGTGTATTATCAATATGTTATAGGGATAAATTAAATATTTTGAGAAAAAAAAACCTAACAGATAATTTATAACAACTGATCTAAACAACGTAGTAGAAGATTTTCTTTTTATATATCATATTTTTAGAAGCCTAAACTGAAAAGGAAGAGATTCTAGTACGAAAACAGATAATGTGTTATGTATCAGTCACTATGCTCGTCAGTAGCCCGACAAGCTAGGTTCGTTCTGACTTCTGATACTGAGAGGGAGTGGCGACTAGTGCATCTAATGCTACCGTTAATGTGGATATAAATGGTTTCTTTCTTTTGTAAAAATAGCTGATTTCCCCTCATTATAAAACATTTGGTTAAACTGCACATTACTTTTTTGAAATCTAAAAACTGAGAAGCCAGCGCGTAGAGGAAAAACATTATTAATACTATGGCGTGCTATCAAAATCCTTTTATAATCTATAAGTAAAAATAAAGAATACGGAATAAATCACTTTGTAATTATAAAGCTTTCACTCTGGACGAGTTTACCTCAACCGGTAAAGAAGAATCAGTTCCCCATTCAATCCATATAATGTATGCATATACATGTAGCAGCGACGGCGTACGCGGTACACTTTTGAGATTTCTCGACCGAACAGCTTCTAAGATCCAGTTGGCTGTACTGAGAAAACAAAGAAATGTCAAAAGATCATTAAAATGACCAGTAATGCTGAAAAGACTTCGAAATAAGGCATGAATGCTGGTGCATCCGTGCATGTCCATTGTCAATTCACGAGCAGATTATAAATATCAAAAGGATGAAGATAGCAAAGTATTTACCTGATTTTCGATCAAACTGGAATAACGAAAGCTTAGACATTCTTTACCCACTTCAACGGTGACCCAGGAGAGTTCCTAGGTTATCGCACCGGGACATCTTTTGTAGTATATTTGCATCTTCTACAACACCATCTCAGTAACCTTCATTTGAATTCCATATCCAAGGAGGCAATAAAAGGTTCAGTAAACAAGTCAGGATAGTCACAATGTAGTAAATACACAGTTGAATTTTCTGAAGTTGTTCATCTGAAGTTGGTTGTTTGACAAATCACACGAGCTTCAGCAAAAAGATACAGACATTCTATTCCAGGTTACTACCATAAAGAGGTAGTGTGCTGTTTTGAAGAGCAGATTAAAAACAAATCATGGTGCTCAAAGTCAATGAACCAACAATAATGGCCTGCCTTCTTTTGTAATAATCCAGCATGGCTATCACAATCTGCTCAAATTCCAGCTAGATGCTTGGAAGCAAATAACCATGAATATTTCTGGAGCTTAGCATATGAAGGCAACTATCATTTTTGGAATGTCAAAAGCAATTTCCTTTCAATCATTCTCCAGAAACAACTCCATCCTGCTATCGTTATCTTTACGAAATTAGAGAAGCAAAATGAGGTCAAAGCCTCAAAGGTTTTACACCTATATAACATTAAAAAAAATCAAGCAATTAATTCCCATGTCAGCAAATCCAACATCTCATAAACATCCGGTAACAAGGGATGCTTTGTCTCCCAAGAAAAGAAGGCTTGATATTGACCTCTTATTTGAACCCAACTACACCCACCATCTTTTTTAAGATTGATCCCTTTCATTAGTATCCTCATCTCAGCAGCATCTTTCCATTTCCCGCAAGATGCATACATATTTGAGAGTAACACATAACCTGCTGTATTATCCTTGTCCAACTCCTGGAGCCTCTTTGCAGCCCTCTCACCCATTTCCTTATTCCTGTAAATGTTGCAAGCACTCAGAAGAGCAGCCCATGAATTTGCTTCTGATTTGCTTTCGATTTTCAGGAGAAGATCTTCTGCTTCTGCCAAACGACCAGCTCGAGCAAGGACATCAACCATACATGTATAATGTTTTGCTTTAGGTGATATACCACATGCATGCATCATTTCGAAATAATGCATGGCACGCTCCACCAAGCCACTGTGGGAGCAAGCAAATAAAATGGCTAAAAATGTCTGCTCATTTGGAGTTATTCCTGCTGACATCATATCCTCAAATAACAGAATAGACTCCTCTGCAAAACCATTTTCAGCAAGTCCCTGAATCATGGCAGTCCAAGCGACATCATTTCTTTTGGGCATTTCATAAAATACCCTCTTAGAGCTATCTAAATCCGCTGACTTAGCATACATATCACTCAGTGCAGTCCCAACAAAGATGCTTTCCTTAATTCCAAGCTTAATGATCTTAGCATGAGCCATCTTGCCCATCTCTAAAGAACACAGGCTTGCACAAGCCAGGAGAACACTTGAGAAGGTAATTTCCCCTGGACTCTGCCCTGAAGCTAACATTGCGTGGAAAGATTTTAATGCATCAATAAACTGTCCATTTTGTGCATAACCAGAGATAATTGAATTCCATGAAGCAACATTCCTTGCAGGCATCTTTTTGAAGAGTTTCTCAGCTTCCACTATTTTTGAGTTGTTGCTATAACCTGAAATGAGTGAGTTCCAACATACTATGTTCTTTTGTGGTAGGGAGTAAAAAATCATTTGTGCATCTGGCAACTGTTTGCATTTGCAGTACATGTCAATCAGAGCGCTGGATACAAATACATTATTGCTACAGGCCATCTTTAAAGTCTGGGAATGGATCTTTGTTCCGCTTCTTAAGTCCTGAAGGCTAGCACAAGCACCGAGCACGCTGGAGAAGCACGAAATGTTTGGCCTACAACCATCAGCCAGCATCTGACTATACAAACTCACTGCTTCTTTTGCATTGCCTTTCTGTTCATGCCTAGCAATCAAAGTGCCCCAGGAGACCTCGTTCCTCTCAGGCATTTCATCAAGAACCCGTCGAGCTCCCTCCAGATCACCCAATTCAGCATAGACATCAAGCAAAGCAGTCCATGAAACCACATCTCTCACCTCCATTTCATCGAACACCCTGCGTGCAGCATTTGCCTCTCCCTTCCTTAGGTATAGCGTGATCAAGGAGTTGCGTACCCCGAGATTTTTGTCAAGCAAGTTCGATTTCATTGCCAACCCCACGATAGACATGGCCAGATCGAACTCACCTGCACCAATGCATGCCTTGATGACGGAGACCAAAGTGATCTCATTTGGACTCACGCCGCAGCTGAGCATTTCATGGAACACGCCGAGCGCATCCTTGGGGAGCTCATTGAGGACAAACCCCGCTATCATCGCAGTGAAGAAGGGAACCGAGCAGAGCGGGCACTGGCGATACAGCTTAACCGCATCCCTAACGGACCCGCGCTTCATGAGCGCATCGATCATGGTGGTGTACGACACGACGCTCCTCTCGGGCATTCCGTCGAACAGCCGGCGAGCGGAGACGATGTCCCCGGCCTTGACGTGCTCCCGCACCATGAAATCGTAGGCGAACGGGGACGCCGCGCCGACGACGGAGACGCAGTCCCGGAAGGCCCCGTCGCGGTCCGCCGCCCGCGCGAAGGCGGCGTAGGCGGTGAGGAGGTGCGACGCCACCGAGCCGTCCGCGGTCAGGCCGGACACGAGCGCGTGCGCGTGGATTGAGAGGACGAGCGGCAGGTTTGAGGAGGAGGAGGTGGAGGCGGCAGCGGTGCCGGAGGCGGCCGCGGCGGCGGAGCAGAGGCGGAGGATGGACGCGCAGGTCTCCGCGTACGACTTGAAGGACTTCGGCGTGGGCGCGAGCGGCGGGCCGGCGGCCAGGCGGGACTTGAACGACTTGAGGCTCTCCAGTAGCGAGGTTGTCGGTGCACGGGCCTTCGCCGGCTTCGACTCTGCGCTCGGCTTCGGCGGCGGTGGCCGCCGCGGCAGCGGCAGCGGCGGCGGCCGCTTCGTCCGCACTGCCGGCCTCATGCTCCCATGATTTGAACGAACCAAGAAAGCGTTTCCGTAGACTAAGCTGTCGTGGTGGCCTGGCCACAATCCCCTGTGAGGCAGCAAGGCGCAAAATTGATTTTGTTGGGCATTGATTGGCTGATAAAATCTACGAAGTAATTTCATAGAGCAAATTTCACACAACCCTAGATTTTGGGGCATCCGTGACGCACAATTCTAGATTTTGCAATTTATTTCATGAAACACTAGGTTTTAGGGCAAGGTGTTTCATAAAACCCTTACACCATCTACCCGACTATATACTTATCTATAATTATTGTGAAAAAAATGTATGAGATAGTACATATACAGGTTAGTTGCTTTTCAACGATCGTTGATCTTCATTGTATGATCATTTATGTGTATATTTAACCAATTGCTATGTCATTATCAATTAGGATTATATTGAGTTTTTTGTGCAGTGAAAATTTGAGAAAAAAAAACTAGACGATAGGAACACGTAATTTAAGCATTTTATAAAATATGAATGTTTTACATAAATATAGGGGTTTTTTTAAATTGTTTTGCTCCAAAACATGAGGTTCCTTAAAATAAATCGCAATAACTGGATTTTTTTTATGGATGCCCCAATAGCTAGGGTTTTGTGAAATTTACTCAATTTTAAATTAGGTATTAAGTATCCTTTAAAAATTTTACGATGAAAAAAGATAAGTGCTATTTTGAATATAAGTGTTTTTATTTATTTTATGTTGTTTTAACCTTGGGTTTGAACCACTAAGAGTAGAAGTATTAAAGTCATACCGTGCAACCATTTTTTTTTTTGGTTTGTTTATTTCAGTACTGTAAAGAATATTTTGGTTTTGATGTGAATCGGGCAAAAAATTGCAAATTAACCTACATGGCCAACTTGCACATGGTGAACAATGGAGGTGAACTTGAAAGTTGAAACAAAGATGACCGTTGATCTGAACAGATTGATTCCATGGAACATATATTCTGAAGAACAAATCCTACAAACCGATGATTTTGTTTTGTTCTCTGCACAATCATACTCAATGCTACAAACAAGACACGCCTGCAGTGGTGGCAGTAATTCCTCACTGGATCTTCTCCATCCCGTAGGTATCTTCAGCACCACTGGCAACCTTCCGCCTCCTCTCAGCTATCATTTCGGTGTATGCCTGACAATTCAGATGGTTAGTACTACTTCGTTCTCTGCACAAACAAGCAATTATCTAACAGGAACTACTGCAGATCATGTTTAAACTTGAGAGTTGAGAACACATTCAGATCAAAGACTACAGATCGAAAGTAGACAATATGTGACGGTTACACCGACAAGGTCCAGTCGGAAATCAGAAATAATGCTCGTCACTTCAGGAACTACGGCAACATCTACAAAAGACTATAGTACAGTGTATGAAGAACTAGTCGGCCAGGGTGATGTTAAATCTCAAGTGGCCACAAGATTTCTCTGCACTCACGCCGGCCTTTTGCATGTAGTACTTGCTATCTTGATACCACGCAATCTCAGTTAAGGTTATCATTAGCTAAAGCTACCCTCTAGTGCTCTATGTTGTTTTTAGTTCTCATGCATACAGCTAGCTCGTGAATTAAAGTACACCCCCTTAATGCAAACATATGCTAAAAAAACTAAAATTATAGTGTCCATTAATTTTGAGAGATTACTATGTGGTTTTGTTAGGAGTAAAAGTCCAAAACCGTATATCTGAATCAATCAGACCACCAAGATAGAGTTACAAACATTCTTGTGCACAATATGATGTGATGAAAGATGTATCTGATAGATTCTGTAAGTGGGGGGACGCACAATCAGGGTAAGAAAAGTGTAGAATTTAGCAGTTTGAAAAGAACCTATGCAGCTATGCTATAAGCCTGTAACTACATTAGTTGCATAAGAATTATGTCAAGACCAAACAAGAGTGTTATTTCAATCTACTTTCATCAACCGTCTGAAAATTCATGATCATGGTCTTGTACTCTTGTGGAACAATCATAAGTGGAGCCAGTGTAACCTACAAGGCTCTGACCTCTAGCCAAACATATAAACACCACAAAGTGGCAAAAAGAATAAGGGAAATGGTTTTCAAACCTTGGGATAGGAGTAAAGAAATATGTACCACCATGCACATATTACAAAAGAAACCCCTCCCGTGATCACAACGGAATGGATGGGCAACCAACTACCGGCAATCGCAACAGCCCCTGAAAGTAAGATTGTCCAAGGCTGACACCTGAAAATGGGCATTATATATAGTTGTAGTGATCATACTCGGACAAAAGCATATGAAAGGATATAGTTCTGTAGAGTCAGAAGAGTTAAAGTTGTTAGAATGTTCAACAGAAAACAATAAAAGATGTTCTTTTTCCTTCTTATCTGATACAACTTGTGAAGATCTACTAACTTTGGAGGTTGATAGGAAATTGAAGAATTGGTAGACATCAATTAATCCATTGTTTATTTGAAGCAAAGACATAATCAAAATTCACTGGACCATTCAGTCAATGACGATGGACAATAGTATCACTGCATTTATCATTTGGCATCTTGGTTATAATTTACAATTCACAACATATCAACGAAATTTCAGATTGTTTTTCCTCTCATATATGCAGAGAACAGAATTTTAGTCTCTACTTTGTACTACTACTATTTTGCTCAACTCAAGCTGCTTCACTTTACACTGCAAGAAACGAGGAACCAGGAAACCGTACCAAGAAGGCTTGGTGTCCCAGACGGAGTCGTACTCGAGCGACAGGTAGTTGAGGTAGCCGTCCATGTCCTCCACCACGCCGTCCTCCCCGAAGAACTCCGCCCCTCCGCTCGCGCCCCCGTCCCCCTTGCCGCCGCCGCCGCCCCGCGCCACGCCGGCGCGCCGCCGCCTGCGCGCGAGCTGCAAACCTCCACCGGAAGAAGCGGCGCCAGAGGAGGAGGAGGCGAAAGGCGCTGCTGCCCTCGCGAGCCTGGGCGTCCGCGAGGGCGACACGCCGCCGCCGGCCGCGCCGCAAGAGCAGCACGGCGGCTTGGACGGGAGCAGGCAGAGCGCGCCCATTTTTCTCGGCCTCCGCTGACGTACGGCGCCGGCGCGGCGCGGCTTTCCTCTCCCTCCGTGCGGCTACCGATGCTGCGGGTTAATGGCCAGTATTTGTTTTGCGAGCAAATCCTGATTTGTAGTGAAAAAATTCGATCAAAATTTCATTTTGTCTGCAAAACCGATCACCGGCCCAATTATCCGATAATGGGCCAGGCCGATGTGACCTGGAACTCGTCACGGCCCGTTTACGATTGCAGAAGCCCAAGTTATACGCCAGCCCAACAACCTTCTACGTCGCCGCCAGTCGTACCTTTTGCTATCAGTTCTTAACGCGAAAATAGGGCCTAGAGTTTCGCATCGGATATTATATATGGTGGCGTTTGGAATGTTCGATATTAATAAAAACTAATTATAGAATCTATCAGTAAACCACGAGACGAATTTATTAAACCTAATTAATTCGTTATTAGTAAATATTTACTATAGCATCACGTTATCAAATCATGTAGCAATTAGGTTTAAAAGATTTATCTCGCAAAGTCGTAATTTATGTAATTAATTATTTTTTAATCTATATTTAATACTTTATATATGTATTCAAACGTTCAATGTAGCAGGGTGTATAAAATTGTAGTATGAGATCTATACACCCCCTATAACCGAAAAATGTACTCCTGTACAACCTCAATACACGGGGATCGTACATTCCATCGTGAGTCGTCACCGCGCTTTACAACTCTCGACCTCAACATGTGGCAAGTAGCTAGCAAGGCAAATATCCTCATGTACACATGCTATCCTGCCCAAATGATCAATCGATGCTGAGCAACCTAGCATGCATGCATATGTCCCGTGAGTCCCTTTCGTCCAACGCACTACACGCCCAACAACCGGGAGTGTGCCCGATCCACACGACACGCGTACGGCGTACGCGTGTGCTCTTATCCGAAACGCCGCCGTTTTTTGTATGTTTGTGTGACGACCTTATCGCAGAGACCGATCGGCGGGTGACTGATGATAATATCCCTCCATTATTTTACTCAGGTGTATATATACATATCGATAAGAACGCGCGTATGCCTCGTCCCCACGTACGTCGCGCGCACGCCGGACGGCGACGGCGACATGGGCTCCGATCCGCACCTCCCCGCGGTGCAGGAGGAGGAGGAGGCCGCGCGCGAGCGTCGTGGTGGATGACGACGACAGCGTGGCGTGACGAGGTTAGCAGCGAGCGATCCTATCTAGAAACTGCCCAACAGCTAGCGTCTAGCGATCGATCGAGGATAAAAGTTCTAGAAACGTACGTACGTACGCACCGTCCGTCCGTCCGCGTCAGCGCCCACGCACGACGCTTTGCATCCGCCAAACTGCCGGTTGATGCGATGCCATCCCCGCGCGACGCGTCGGTCCAATCACGCTGATGGGAGTAGGTGATACCGTGATAAGGCCAGGAACATATAAAACGGTCTACCCATCTTTCCATTTGGCAACTGGCTGCACAAGAAGCAACAAGGGAGTGACTCGGAGCCGTAAAGGCGAATATTTAGCTGCTAGGACAGTAGGACTGAACATACTATTGCATATGGCAGTGACTAATGACGACTAGACAAAGACTTCGTTTTAAACGTGGGGAAAGTTCCTCAATTCCTATATTTTGCTAACTAGACTGTCTAGATCCAGACTTTGAATCCGAACTTTCAACTTTTTTCATCACATCAACCTGTCATACACACACAACTTTTCAGTCACATCGTACCAATTTCAACCCAAACTTCTAACTTTGGAAGGAAATAAACACAACCCTAGTTTAAAATTGAACGAACCAAGTTCCACTTGAACCGAATCGTTCCATATCAATGGTACTTTTCATAACAGTGGTCCAATTAATTGTCTAATGCATAGTTACTTCTATAATCTTAGAAGGTATCTACTCCTTGATGGATACAAGAACATTTCATTTGTATAAGACAGTTGCATCCGCTATTGTGCACGGTGACTACTCACTGCAGCTATATGATTTTGTAGGAGGAAAAAATAACATACTTCAATTTGACTACTTACGGTGGTATTTTTTTTTCCTAGTCACAATCTTATAGAGTTCGCACCGTGTCATACGAATTGTTAAAAAATATTGTATAGGGGAGCAAAAGAAGTGGACAGTATCCCCCCCCCCCCCCCCCCCCCCCCCTCCTTAAAAAAAGAACATAGTAATCAAAGACAATTCATGAGTAGTTATTCCTTGCTCATAGTATCATTTACATTTTACAACAAACAAAAGCTGATCATCAGAAACTGATATACACATGCATGTTTCCTTGTCAGCCAGGCCCATATACAAATACACTGCACACGCACTCAGCATCAGGAATCAGAATAATTTACATGATAATTAATGGACGGTACTTGCTTTTATTAGTGGCGATCTGTTTATGTGCGAATGGATTAGAGCCGATTACGCCAGGACTGACGTTGGCTGGATGATGGAGTCCAGATCGGACCTCATTCCCTTCGCCTTCTCCGCGCCGTGGTCGAGTTGTTCGCCGGCGACGGCGACGGCGACGCCGCCCCAAATCTCCGGGATCGCTCGCCGGAGGCTGCCGATGCTCTCAAGCGCGTAGTCTGCCTCCTTGCTCCTCACCCTCTTGCCAACCTGATTGAGAAGATTAATTAGCTAACGTAAATTCGTGTTCATGCTGGAAACTTAGCTGCAAAGTATGCAAATTAGTTGGGTCTCAATGGGCTATGGCCCCTGTTATCAAACGTTGGCACGTCATGGACACTGTTCATCGATGCGATGGGTTAACGGCTGTACACTGGCAGAGGAGATTTTTTGTGTGTGTCTCCTGTTTTTTTTGCCATTATTTTTCACTAGCTTTTGTTGTACTAGTAGGAAAGGACTATATATAAGTGCTATTTTTCTTTTTAGAAATTGGTTATTGAAACCGAATCCAGCAAAGAACACATCGAAACCATATATTTAAAAAGTCTCTATATTTAAAATTATAAATTTTCCCTGCTCAAGTAGTATCAAGAGGCAATTTGTTCAACCAATTATGGGCGATCATATATGCCAGATATATCAATCACACCGACCAGAGCCGTGCCAACGACATGGCCAATTTGGTGCCAGCCACAAATGCGAAAAGCACTAAATTATGTGACTAAGCGTGCATGTGCAAAAGCAGGATTAACCAATAATGCACACACAGTTTGAGTGCATAAACCAAACTCTTGGCATCACGGCAATGAAGAAATTGGGATATATGCTTTTCTAATCCGACAAGGCCAACACCATCAGCGATGCATCAGCTGCAGGGACGCTGTGTGCACCGGCCACCTGATCGACCAACCCCATCGACAAATGGACAGGCAGAGACAGCAACTTATACGCCTCTTTGATTATTATTTTTTTGTGTATTTTTCCTGATAATTACTATTAGGAATTGAATTGATATATACTAATCATGTAAATTTTTTTGGTGAAATTAATTTTACTGTGTTTTGAACACATCTATGTCCCGCTTGGAGCTAGTAAGGATTTTATGGTAGTGGAGAAAAAGATTCAGATTTCAAAACAAGGAAAATACTGTCAGTTGGTTAGTAGCTTAAACCAACAGTGCGGTACGAAGAAAACTGAAACACACAATTAAGTTGTGGTGGTTAATTACCAGGGCGGTGCGGAGGCCAAGAGCTTTTCCTGCGGCGATGTTCCTCTCGCTGTCGTCGAGGAAGAGCTGACAGAGCAAGAACGAGTTATTTACTAGCTTCGTGATTATTGACAAGAGCACAAGCGAAGCACTTAAAATCACATATACCATATGTGTGCGATATGTTTGTTTCGATGGAAAAGGATACGCTGACAAAGACCCTATTACTACTTGTTACTTTCTAAGCCTTTTGGGTTTACACTCGATGTCACTTTCCAAGATGCATAAATCATAATACACTCTTTGGTCCATAGACATTCTATTCCCTTGTTGTGATAAGAAAATGGAAGAGTGATTAATACATTTTGGGTTTGTAAATTAACGGCATCATTAGAGGACAGTCTGGTCTAGACAGACCTGCTGTTAAATGTACGTGGTTAGAGAATTTTATTGACCTCAACATAACAAGTTTTTGCACTAAAAAGTTTAGTACTTTGAATTACCTATATCGGCTGGAGATACTAAAACTTTCAATAAAAAACATAGTACCTCCCGATACTTTTTCAAGAATGACAAAATTTCCCATCTGGTTAACTACATTTACATTGCAACAAGCTCCAAAAAGTCCTACTGAAAATGTCGAGCAGGGTGTGGTGGCTTACCGTCCGGTGAGGATTGGTGCCGGCGACGCGCAGAGCCGCGACGATGGCATCGGGGGACGGTTTGAGGATGACGCCGGGGCGGTCATCGCCGGAGGCGCACGGCGTCTCACCGAAGAGGTGCGGGTTCATGGTCTCGAAGCACACGACGGCATCGAAGCAGCCCTCGTCGACGCCCAGCCGCTGCAGCGCCTTCCTCATGTGCGCGCGATCAGAGTTGGTGAACAGCTGAAACACGAACACGAATTAGCTGCCTCCAATTAAGTCCGGAAAACCACAGGAATTTCACAGGAAAAAAAGAGGATGCGTGAGCTTACAATTTTGCGCTGCGGGATGCTCCGCAGCAGGCCGGCGAGCTGCGGGTCGGCGGCGATCCGGTCGTAGGGCAGCCTCCCGTGCACGTAGCTGCGACGATAATCGATGAACCAAACAGCGTCAGCATTCGGATTAGACAGTTAATTAGCCGCTTAATAATTAACTGGCTTGCCGAATTGGTTAAGCAAAGCTGCAAAGGTATGTGATGTGATGTGTTGTGCTGACCTGTGGTACTCATCCGGGTGCACGTCATAGCCGAGAGCCTTTGCCGCGCGGAAACCCAAATCCGAAAGCCAAAGTTAGAAACGGAAACAGAGGACGAAAACAGAGGCGAATTTGGATTGTTCGAGTGTGCCGTGCGTGGGCCGTGGGGGGTTGGGAATTGGACGTACGATGAGGCCGGCGAGCGAGCTGCCGTAGGAGCGGAAGAGCTCGACGCGGAGCGCGGCGGCCCGCTCCGCCGTGACGCCGCACCGTGCCATGAGGAACTCGTCGATGTTGCGCTTCGTCGCCAGCCCGATGCCCGCGCTTCCCGGGTACAGCGTGTCGTCGAGGTCTTCATAGAAAAGAAAGAAAGAGAGAAAAAAAAAAGCGCCCGGGAAAGGCAGAGTTTAGACGAAGAATTGAAAGTGATCACGCTATGAGAGGAGCCTAGAATCGAGGGACAAACGTGGTTACCAAAGAGGACGCAGTCGAAAGGGGAGGAAGCGGCGGCGGTGGAGGCCATTGTTCGACGAGACAGAGGTGCGATGACGAGAGCGATCAGACTAGCAGAGAGCGTGTGCTGATTGTAATGCGGGGAGAAGGAGGGGAGAGCGGGTTTGGGGGGTGCGTTTAAATAGAGCGGGAGACGAGCTGGGGTACGCGTGGATCACGAGAGGGAATTGGAATTTTTTTTGGTGTGTCGCCGTGGCGGTTCGGCTCGTGTTCCTCGCTGGACGCGGCGCTGTGTTGTGCGGTGGTCAGTGTGCGTGCACCGCTGGTTCCTTTCCGCGTGCGTGCTTGCGGGCGAAAGAAGGGAAGGGTGCGGCACTGCGGCACTGCGGCTGGCTCGCTTTCGCGATCGGTTTCGGCAGACGGGCAGACGGCAGCCTGCGCGCCTTCTCGCCGTGCGGTTCGTTCTCTGCCTCCGGCCTCCTCTGCTGCTGCAGCCCCTGCAATGAGGGGAGGAGGATATTTTCTGGCGGATTGACCGGACTGGGAATCGGAGATGGATTCCGGGTGAACCTCCTCTCGTTTGTTTTATGCAAACTTTAATGATTATAAACTTTTTTTAAAAAATGGTAAGATAAATTAATATATGTAATATATCACTTCACAATATAAAATTTCAAATCTAGCTTTTACAAGTTGTAATAAAAATAACAGAGTAAATTCTAACTAATATTTTTTTACAGTTAGAAGTTCAATTGTATTTGCATGTGTGTAAAATAATATATTACCATTAATTTATTTTATCATTTTTTAAAACTTTTACATAATCATTTAGTTAACGGTAAGAAATGGGTGAATGTCACGGAATTGGGATTGTTACGGCACTAGTAATTCTAGGGAAATAGTCCTATTCAGCATTTGCATTTTTCCCCCAGCAGTTTGATCTGAAAGTAGTAAACCAGTCAGCAGATCAAAGGGGATTAAATTAGTATACCAAAGTATTTTCCACACGGCAAATACGGAGAAAACACTGTTTGTATGGGCTTTGCTTTGCGCTTAAGTTTGCACTTAGCAGGCCTAAAGTTAAACTGGGGGAATGACCTACCGGTTTACGCTCCACTCTATCCGAACTCCGAAAATCGAGATTCGAGAAGGTTCGCGCGAGAAACCTTTCGTGCTCGATGCTTCCAGAACCCATCGATCTCCCAAAAACGAATGCTCAAAAACTATCCATCCATTCTCCGATCCGCCATGCGGAGCCTCCGATTCGCCTCTCCAAAATCCAAAGCGAAGCTAACCCACTCTGCGAGTGCGCCACCGCGACCCACCCCCACTCCGGCGAGCCGATGGACGTCCTGAAGCGCGAGCTGCAGCGGAAGCGCCAGCTGCTCGACGCCGACTTCGGCGGCCGCAAGCTCCTCCGCCGCGCCGAGATCGAGCGCCGCGAGATGGAGCGGGTCCGGGAGGCCGAGCGCCGGCTCCTCCTCCAGAAGCAGCTCCGGTCCTCCTCCTCCCACCACCGCGCCGCGTCGCGCTCCACGACCACGCCGGGGGCTTCCGATGGCGACGAGTCGTCGCGGGCCGAGCACCGCGGCGACGGGGAGGAGAAGGAGGACGCGCCGCTCCTCCCCAGGGAGGAGGTCATCCGGCGCCTTCGCGTGCTGCGCCAGCCGGCCACGCTCTTCGGCGAGGACGACGCCGCGCGCCTCCGCCGCCTCCACGCCGTGCTCGAGGACCCCGCGGCGCTCGCCGACGTCGACGCGGCGGAGATCGGGGAGGGCCAGACCAACGACTTCCTTCGCGACATCCAGGCGCTGCGGGCGAAGGCCGTCGCGGCGTCGGTGGCAGCGAAGCCCAAGGCTGGCGCTGCAACTGCAGAGAGCGGGGGCGAGGCGAGGGAGGAGGTGCCGTTCGAGGAGCTCTCCGACGAGGACAAGATCATGGCCTTCTTCAAGAGGCTGATGAGCGAGTGGAGCCAGGAGATGGACGAGATGCCCGAGGCGGAGAGGCGGACGGCGAAAGGGAAGGCCACGGTGGCCACCTGCAAGCAGTGCGCGCGCTATCTCGAGCCGCTGTTCAAGCTGTGCAAGAAGAAGGTATCTGAATTCATTCACGCACACACTTAGAATCTGATGTTCGTTGGTTGGTTTCAGAACAGGTCTGTGTGCTGTAATCGAATTGGTTGAATGCCTCCGATGCTTTCGAAACCCCAAAGTTAGTGCAGTCAGCAGTTAGTCTGTAAAGATGTGCTAAAAGAATCATATGAAGCATTAAAATTTTACAACCAATGTTTAATGCACAAAAACGTTAGAAGCTTGGGATGCTTTACTGTGGGAGGGGGAAATGCAAGCCTTACGGAACACGTGATATAGGGAAGAAACCAAATAGTAGGATATGTGAACTTCCATTTTGAAAATGCACTTCATAATACATGCAACAGTTTCGATGAACACCAAACTGCCTTTGTACTAGTGGCACAGTGTAGATATTGCAAAATTCCTTTCCACTATCGCCTATAACATTTTAGGCATGAACCAAGTGGTAATGCTAATGAGTGATTTGAGTGCGTTGTAAATATTGTTTAATTTGTTCTCTTCTTAGTTCCTTGTAGCATGAAGATGTTGACAGACAGAAGCTGGTAATCATCATACATTCCGGCGAACAAGACAGCAGATATTAAATGTATTCTTCTCAAGTTCCAACCTTTGCGCTTTCATATCATCAGAGTGTCTCATGACGTGTTCAGACTTCAGAGTAAACCTCTGTAACATAGGAATATATTTGTCTTAATTTTCTCTTTGCCCTTGACATAGGAGGGCACCATTCTGAATCTTCGAACAACAAATCAATTATCAGGTTGCAGGTTATGCTTTTAGAAGTTTGATAATTCCTTCATGATTTCCCCGGTATTGACTTACTACCTTCCCTCCAGATGATAATGTCAGAGAACTTGCTCTCTGTGATCATCACTATGGTTATTTTCAGTTACTTGTGGCAATTTATTTTCTGTATGATAGTGTGTTCCCGCTGGAATTATGGGTAGTTTTTCTTGAAAATGAATTGTTTAACGTTGCCAATGCTTGCTGAATTGTTCAAAATTGCCAGTGCTTGCCATCATAGGAGTCACTTCTAGTGCCTGCTCTGCAGTATGATCCAAGAGTAGCAAAATATTTATAAGATGATTAGAAGGAGAGAAAATTATTTGCTGCTACTGTTCTTCACCTACAGCTGCCTCATTAATCCAACTTTTTCCTTCTTGATGTACCCAAATATAATGGGTGTGAACAATTCTGAATCACCTTGCTAATTCCTTCCACATTTTGATGAATCCAAATATCCCATGACAGGCCCTCCCCGAAGATGTCCGTGGATCACTGCTGGAGGTGGTGAGGTGCTGCATGAGACGGGACTACTTGGCGGCGGTGGACAACTACATCAAGCTCGCCATCGGCAACTCGCCGTGGCCGATCGGCGTCACGATGGTGGGCATCCACGAGCGCTCGGCGCGCGAGAAGATCTACGCCAACAGCGTGGCGCACATCATGAACGACGAGACGACCAGGAAGTACCTGCAGTCCGTGAAGAGGCTGATGACCTTCTGCCAGAGGAAGTACCCGACGGACCCGTCCAGGTCGGTGGAGTTCAACAGCCTGGCCAACGGCAGCGACCTGCAGTCCCTCCTGGCGGAGCAGAACGCCAAGAACTCGGAGGAGACGCTTCGGCTGGTGGCCGCGTCGTGACGATGGAGGAACCTGTCCGCGTGTGGTGGAATTGATGGTGGTCTCCTCTTTACGCCCATTAGCAATTTGTCATTGCACATTAGTAATTGGACATCATTACAGGCGTGCTGGCGGTGCTGCACTGCTGCTGGTGTGCTTCCTCTGTGAATAAATTGAACATTAGTACACCAACTAGTCGTCCTTGACTGTGTCAGATGTCAGATCCTATTAACTTTGATGTTATTTTCAACCATATTAATTTTTAATAAAGTTGTTAAAAAATATCCACGTTTAGTTTATTGTCAAATTTAGTCAATACATAAAAAATCATGTTAAAATTTTAGCAATATTACTATCTTGCTAAAATTTTAATATTACTAAAACTTGATAAGGTTTATTTTGGCTAGAATCTGAACAGGCCCTCAATTACTCAATTGCTGCTGTGATTAAATTACAGACGTGCTGCTGGGCTGTGTATCCAGTTATCGACTATCCTGTCGCCCTTGGACTGTGTTAATTGGAATGATGATTAGTGGTGGTGTTGCCTTGTTGGACATCACAAGATTCCATGATTCCATCCATCGATTAGTAGCTTTGCTCTTTTCAGCTTTTTCAGCGTAATTCATTGGCTTTTTTTTAGAAATTTATTCATTGATTTTTAATAAGCTAACAACACATAAAAGTTTTACCTATAATTATTTTAAGATGTTAATAAATGTTACAGTTTATAGTCAATCATAGGCGAAACAATGAGTATAATCAGGAAACTATTTTAATCCATCGAGGGGATGTTCTTTCATTTTCTTAAAAACCATCTAAACAGTTATGAAAAATTCTGGAAAAATTTGACAACATTCATACAACATATATATACAACTTCATAATCTTAAATCCAAACTCAACTCACACGTCGAGATATAAAAAAGACAAATTCAGCGTATGAATAGTAGCGTACTGTTTATATCTAAATTTGTCTTTTTTGTTTCTTGATGTGTAGATCGAATTTGAACTTTGAATTTCGGTGGACTAGTATGTACCATTATACTCTACATTGTCAAATATTTTTAGAATTTTTCATAACTATTTGCATCGAATTTGAAAGAAAAAGATATACGAGGGGATATCCCTTCGAGGGATTAGAATCCACTCCCGTATAATCAATCGTAGGCGAGAAGATGAGGCGACTTTGTGCATGAAAGAGTATAAACGAAGTTTCTTGGACACTAAGAATCAGATACCAATGTTTGAGACTAAAAGCCACCCTTACCAAATCTATAGGGTTTTTAGCGATTGTAGTAGTACTCTGAAATATCTGCACTTAGCATTAACAGCTTTTGGGTTATGTTTTGTGCTGATGAATTCCTTTCAAGGATTCTCTAATGAATGGGGCTAGTATTCCTAAAAGATGACAGTGCTGCTATCTTAGAATATTCGTAATGTTCAATTTTTCTACTCACATTAATTTTGTAAGTTCGCCTTTCCAAAAATACCACAAAATTGAACATGAAGAGATCCGATGTCGAAGATGGAGAAATGAACGAAGAAGAGCATATGCCGCAAGAAATGGCTCCAACCTCGTGATATTCGCTCGGCGAATCCATTCTCCATCGCCACGAGTGCTCCAGTCAATGGATGGGAACTAATCCCTCCCGCACGAAAAATGAAACGATCTATTAGTGCGTGATTAATTAAGTATTAGTTTTTTTCAAAATAGATTATTTTGATATTTGTTTAAAACAACTTTCGTATAGAAATTTTTTTAAAAAAAACGCACAGTTTAATATTTTGAAAAACGTGCGTGCGGAAAATGAGAGAGAGGGGTTGGGAACATGGGGATGCAAACACAACCTAAAGGTTTGGAAGAGGGGAGAGCGAAAAGGGAAAAAAAAAAGAGTGAGTACTCATAGTAGGAGAGATCATAAAGAGGACGGGCTCACAAAAGTTGGAGAGGCAATTTTATTTATGAAATTAATTCCATTTCACTCCGTTCGTGTTCACGGAAACCCGAGACGTAATTGTCTACGGAATTAGTCTCATTCCACTCTTCAGTTTTTTGGTATTCTTGAGAAGGTGAAAGAATATATGGTACTTTTTAGAAGTTTGTGCTACACATGAGATTTGAATAAAACCCATTTAGTTTTCTTTTTGGTTTCTGGTTTTTACCAAAGTTCATGCGACTTCAGAAAGTCACTTTAATGTCTTGTAAATTTTGGACCATCTGATCGCTTTAAAATTTATGTAAAGACCCGAACCCTAACCAACGCCTCTTATTCCCACCGTCATCACCACAACGCCAGCCTCTAGCTTGATTGCAACACACACCCTAGTGTGTTGTCGCCTGGCCTCGCCAACGCCTAAAGGCACCAACAAGGCCCCAAACCTCCCCTCGTACTCTCCTGCCTCTTTCCTCCCTAAGGCTGTGTTCGTTCTGTTGAGTTGAGAACTCATCTCTCTAGCACGTAAAACGGAGCGACATATTTTCTTATAATTAATTAAGTATTTACTTTTTTAGAAAAATAGATTATATGATTTTTAAAGCAACTTTCATATAAAAACTTTTTTAAAAAACATACAGTTTAGTAGTTTGAAAAACATGGGCGCATTATACGAGAGAGAGTTAGAAACACAGGCTGCCAAACACAGCCTAAGCCAAGCGTGCCTCCAATCCCCCACCTCTTCGTCTTCCGGTCACTCTGGGGGCGCCACAACTATCGCTGCCACCTTAAGGCTCTTGCAGTGAAACCATCATCACCATCCACCATCAGGCTGCCACCACCCTAGCTTCCCTATAGACCCCGAGTAACTCTCCCTATCCCAATACTCCATCCGTCATAAAAAAACCAACTTAGTATTGGGTGTGACACATTCTAATACTTACGGTCCTAGGTTGGTTTTTTATAAGACGAAAGGAGTATCTAACACCAGGCTTAAACTTGTATTTCTTCTTCTTTTTTTTGAGAAAGTATTTCTTCTTTTTTAACAGGCTTGTGCCCGAAATTCCCATTCGAACAGGGCCTAAGCCAGCAAGAGCTAAAGGGGTAAACAAGGGGATTACGTACAGAAAGGGAATCGCGATTTCACAGAAAACTGATGCTTTCGTTTCGTCTATAGCAATTAATAGTAAACAAATTCTAACAATGCAACCCTAGAAATCAAGCACCCCAAGCTCAACTGGGACATAGCAGATATTATTTTCAGAAAGTAAATACTGGTTCCTTTTTGAGGTTTTCCCAGTGGCCAACAGAATCTAACCTCAACCTTCCCCCGACGACAATCGCCATGGAGCTGTCAAATCTGTTCGACTTCAACCTGCAGGAATATAGATGCAATCAGCACCAAACCACAAGTATAGCAACAGTCTATATAGCTTGTGCGGTATCAGGACATATCTCCCTTTCCAAGAGAATTGCAATTAGCACCAGGGTGATCAAGGACAGATGCCACTTGAGCACTTGACAGTAGAAGTATGCAAATGCCATACCTGTTCTCAAAAGTTAGTAAAGCAAACTCAAATCAGCAAGATGGTCATTCTACAAGTCTCAGACAAGCAACCTAAATTCAATAGGTAAGGTGCGCAGAGAGGTTTGAAATAATATGATATCAAAACATCAACGATCAAAATTGTTAATTTACATTTTCTTCAACCCAACTAATTCCTAGTAAAATGAACAAATTGCTTTACAACTTCACTTGCTGTGAAGCAGAGATTGCTCAGCCCCATACACATCCACGATGTTCTGTGACAGTATACACTTCTGATGCAAACCATGCCCCTTCATACAAAAGCTCAGGGCATTTGTATGCTGCACAAACCCCAGGAACCCAAGCACAAAACCACATGAAAACCCAAAAAAGAAAGCAAGATGCGAAGGCCACATGCTCAACATTACTGAGGTTACTGTTCAGCTATGATGACAACACAGACTGTAGGGCAAGCTGTTGCTGTGGCTGCAAAGAAGACCATGTTGACGCCAGTACTGAAGGAGGCAATGTAGTCTGAAGCTGTCTTAGCAAATTAACCATCTTACTAAAAGTTTGTTCTGTTGCCAGATCCTTACCTGCACATAATATCTGCATCCAGAAGGAAATAGATGTGGTGTTACAAACCAAACAATGTTCTAAAAGCCATGGTGGTTAATCGCCTAAGTCTCATACTCATTAAAGTATAACTACTTTCTTTCTCATAACTCAGAGAAAACAAATCACCATTTTGGAATGTCTCCCAAATATCTTATTTCAGGGGCTTCTACCAACGATACTATGCAGTACATGAGATAAGCAAATGCTATCTTCTTTAATTATCTAAATTAAAGGGTTTTTTTTTTTTTTTGGGGGGGGGGGGGGGGGGGGGGGGGGCGCTACATTATAGACCAGATAAGCAATAAAATGTCTTGTTTACTCGTATTCGTTTGAGATCTGAATTGGCAATACCCTGGTGCTATGTACTCCTGTACTGAAAATTATTTAGCCCATATAAAGCTATGTTAGCTTGTAGCAACCCAGTTCAGGATCAAAAGGTAGTTAACCTAATGGCCTCAGTTGGTGATGAATTCCAACTGACCAGCCAAACACAATCAGTTCAACCCCATTTCAACATAAACATTCCAATACTGCTCTGCAACTAGTTGTGTTGCAGTTCTTTCTATATAGTTAATCAGAACAAAAAAGGAAAAATTAAGGAAAAAAATAAATAGGTACCTCCGCAAAAATAGAGACAATCTTTGGAAGATACTGGTTGTTATGACCCAAAAGCTCCCTATCTGACCTGCAAAAATTGAAATGAGATCTTCAATGAAATGAAAAATAAACATTTTAATAAGGAAGCAATGAACAAGATTGATGTTTCTACACCATATATTAAGCCAAGCTGTGTAACTGTACAAAAATACTGAGATCATTACTTACTTCTCAAGCATCGTACAGAGTTGTTCATGAACAATCTTGGCCTCGATTAAGTCATTTTTTATTGGCAAACAACTTAACCAAGCAGGAACAACCTGTTAATATTTAAAAAATGATACACGGTTAGAACTCAGAAGCATTGCATGGTTAAGGAATTACTACACATGGTATAATAAATCTACAACAACTTGGCAGACCTAATGTAAGTCCAAAATGGACACTACTCTAATAAAGAAGAGTTCTCATGTCATTTAACTTTATGTTTTAGTAGAAAATTAATTCAATAGTAATGAGCAGTCACTTAAGGCTTTCAACTCGTTCATTCAATGTTTTTGCATGTAGCATACTGTATGCGGCTGAGGCTCTTTAGGCTTTTACATGCTTTATGTTATTGACATTGACGTCAAAATTTATCGAGGGCAACTGAAGAAACTTGGTATTCTTTGTCTCTATAGACAAGAGTTTGATTAATCAGCAGGACAGGTAGCAACACCATGATTTCAAATGAGTAAGAATACACTTCAGAGTAAGAATATTAATTCATATGGCTTGTAAGACACCTGAGATGCATCAATGCCATCACGATGAAACTGACATATTTTCCCAAGAGCAGAAACAGCATTGTCATGTGCCATCGCATTATCCAAGTCCAACGCATTGGGATGTTTGATTACATTGTATAGTCTGGACAGGGCCTCTGCAGATATGAATTAACAACATCAAAACATATTCAGCTATGAACTAGCCTAGCTCACCATAAATGCAACACATACCACCAGTGTGAGGCCTAAATGCAGAGCCACCAAACTCAGCGCAAATACCAATACCATAAACTGCAGCCTGAAAGCAGCATGAAACACATACTCATTGTTATTTTCAAAAAAAAAAAAAGAACTTGATATATGAAATATTGCATACTGTTGAAACATGAAACTTCATGCATCAAGTCATCAAGTAGAACATAAAATATTTCAAACCTGTCTGATATCTGGATTTTCACTTGTGCAGGCTTCTAATAAAGAAGGAAGATATGTATCATAATATCTGAGAACCACAGATCATACAAATTATGCTCATCAAAAGTTAGAAGAATCATTTCATCCAATAAAAAGGTTAAAGGGTCATTAAACTGTTACCTGACAGCTGCTTCGCGACAATGCTCTGCAACATCATCAAAAATGCATATGGCAATCCTTCGTTCCTCTACTGTTTTGTCCTTGGCCTAATATTATTAATAAAAAAATAGTTATAATCCCAGAAGGTTCTTTTTTGTCCTTGACAGAGTAATTTTTTTGTAATAAGATGTTCTATGATTATCACAGGCTACAAGATCTGAAAATGAACTGGAATAGTTTCTACTCCCTCCATCCCAGAATATAAGAAGTTTTAGAGTCGGACACAGTTATTAAGAAAGTAGGTAGAAGTGAATGGTGGAGGGTTGTGATTGGTTAGGAAGAGAATGTTGGTGGAGAAGTTGTTATATTTTGGGACAAATCCTGAGGGCTAAAAGTTGTTATATTTTGGGACGGAGGAAGTAGTAGTCTTTATGTTTACTCTTTGGAACATTTAAGCAAAAGATTTCTATGGCAAGCCAAGAAAAATTCTGGGTAAAAGGAATATCTGAAAATGACCCCCAAAAGATATAGGGTCCAAGGTTTCGTATTGCTAGAAAAATCACTTTTGGTGTAAAGTTCAGCATTCAGTATATTGCCGTTCTATCACTAAGAAAACAGAAGTTCCAATCAAATCAGATGGATCCACTTACTAACATAGGTGTCAAATAGACGGAAAGTTCATCAAAGAATGGAAGGAAATAAGTCTTGAACGTCTTAACAAGAGTGCCCAAACAATCACCAATCTGTGAAAATCACAAAAGATAAATCTGTATAAGTTATTTCCAATAAAGCTTGGAAGTAGAAGTCACAGCTGTGTCTACAGTTTAAGTTGGAAGTACAATAATCATGCTTGCTCCTTTTGGTGTCTAAGGTACTACCTTGTTCAACTTTACTAGGCAAGATTTAACTTAGCATGGTCTTGTAGATTGGTCTTTGACCATAAATTTCATTTGAACATGTTAAATGTTATTACTAACTAGAAAATCACAATCATGTGAAAGCAAAATACATTGAGTAGCTGCATCAATTTGGATCACTAAACCTAATTGTTGGTCATAACTTGCAAAGTTTGAAAGTAGAAATAACTGCCCGCCTTATAAATTTGAATGGAATAGTTAATTAGCATGTGTAAATCTTTCAATTTCAGCAGTGCACAGAACTGCATACACTTGTCAATTCTTGTATGTAATTCTTGTATCAGAAAAAAAATTATAAACAGGTGCATCTAAATATACTATTTTTTCCAGAAATATTAGCAGTCTAGTTTTCAATAGCTTACTTGATCGAAGATTTCATCCTCCTGTTCATTTTCTTCTCTGAGTAGATCCTCTTCTTCTGAATCAAAATCTTCAGCTTTTGCCCTGTCTGTTCGTTCTCTCCTCCTGAGAGCACTCGCAGTTATTACTTCTTTAATTCCATCCACTATAGATCTGACCTGGCCTTCCTCAAGAAGTGTTCCAGATAACTGAGTGAAGAAAACAGAGTTCAGATTATTATAGTGTCCTGTATGGAGTAAACATGGATACAGCATGGAAATAAAAAGGAGCAAATAAAAATTATTTTTGTCACAGATTTCATCACTAAAGGTCAGATTTTCCAAAAGGAGGCAATCAGCACAATGCTATAAATGTAAACATGTCAGTTTTGTTAGCAATACAGTACAAAGTAGTTAATACTAAATTCATTCAAACCCAGGTAGTACCTCAAACCACAATTTATTTGTGTTTTACCATTGGATGGAGCATAGTTTAAGCCATAACGATCCAATGGTGCCACACATTTCACAGAGGTTTTTAAGTACTAAAAATCATATAGGTTGCACAAACAAGAGTTGAAGCTATATGAAGCTTATCACCTAAATTAAGATATTGAAGCTTATCACCTAAATTAAGCTCAGTGTAATATCACAAAAACTTAGGGTATAGCAATACAAGACCTGTATTGATTCATTCAGCGATTCCAGCATGCTTGCACATATTTGTGTGTCAGGTTCCTGCATAAAGTTTCAAACTTTCAATAACATGCTTAAACAGAACAACAGTGATCAACAAAACAAGTACTAAGGAAAAGTAAGGAGTTTCAGTTAGCATGCTATGCTTACTTTATGTATAGCCTCTACAAGAGCTGGAACTATGTAATCAGATAGTTGCTTAAGATAAGATTCATCCCGACCTTGCGATTGGCTCTTCTCTATTGCCAACTTCGCTGAACGTAGAAGCTCAGGCATTGCTAGGGAGATAACACAATGTCACTTTGAGAAAAATGCTAAAAATAATGGAGAATACACTGAAAAGGGTAGTTGCAGACCTGAAACGGCTGCCTTCCTAACTTCTTCATGAAAATAGAATTTGAGGAGAGGAACCAGAGTAGTTGCAACCTGTACAGATTCAAGGTTCAGCTGGAGCTCTTCACATAGGCGCGTGCATGTACACATAGAGTTCACAAAAAATCGTAACATAACCTGATCAATCCATGGGAAAAACCCTTCCTTGAGCTCATCAGCATAACAACATAGCATATTACATGCCGTTGCTTTTTCCTCCAGCAGACTGGTTCGGATGCCAATTCTCTTGTCTCCTAGCGTAATAGTCTCAACACTGCATTTTATGCAGGCAGCCAGGTAAAACACAAAATTTTACAGATTTCATAAGATCATAGAATCAGACAACAACAGGATATCAACATTCAAATTAAATGCTGTTATGGATCTGACAAATACATGCAAATTTGAAACAGGGCAACAAACTAATATCATGCCTACAATGATAACAATTCATCAATTTCAATATTCTATCATGGGAATGTGACAACATTATGGTAAGTTGCCAGCGTAGCAAAAAAAATAGGAAGCGAACTCCTGAAAACGTACCCCTCATCATCAGATTCACCATTTTCATCTTCTGGCCCAGCAGATGTGACACTCACATCTGGTTTAAGCTGAGCAGACTGGAGCAGAGGAGGCATAACAACATTCATGTATGGTAAGAAGTCCTGACCAAGGCATTTACACAATCTCGCCCATGCCTAGAAAATGCAATTAGAATAAGCAAAACTGAAGCAAACTAGTGATGGCATAAAATGGCAATAGTATTTAAGCTACAACATACTTGCAGCATGTAACTTGTTATAGGGTCATCAGCCTCCATCTGAGATCCTTGTAATGTCATCAAAACTTCCATCACCTAGCAAGAGAAATATGTTGAAACAACGAATTCAGCAAACAACATTCAAATAAGCCCATCGGCAATACAATCAGAACAAGTCATAAATAACATCTATACAGTGTGCTTTGACATTTTCTTCAAAACACATTACAATGTATCAGAGCAACTAGCAAACTATTACCTGCTTAGCATCATCCTTAAATTTTTGCTTTCCAACAGCCATACCAACTAAGCTAATGCATTCCATCGATTTGGCCCGCAACATTCTATTTGATTTGTCAGTTGCATTCATGAGTATAGACTTGAGATATGGCATGACTGCATCATAATATTTTTGGAAGTGTTCCTGAAACAATAAGATTGCAAAACTTTGAGCAAGAATGCTGGCCCGAAAAC
This sequence comes from Oryza meridionalis, assembly GCA_000338895.3. Lineage (NCBI taxonomy): Eukaryota > Viridiplantae > Streptophyta > Magnoliopsida > Poales > Poaceae > Oryza > Oryza meridionalis. The sequence goes on along the minus strand of CM002526.2, from coordinate 32,148,887 downwards.
CTTCAAAAATATTTCCTCTTGTACCTGAGAAGAATCTGCAGCTGATGCTAAAGCAGTTAAAGCACCTTCTTGCACCATTTGGTTTCCAGTCTATCAGAAAACAAACAAAATTTCCGAAAAGGTTCATGTTTATGCTGCAAAAAATGAAGGCTCCATGATCAAATGCAAGGATTACCTGAAGCAATGACAGTAGTTTCCCAACTATCCCATCCAAGTATGGTGTCAAAATATCAGGCCTGCAGTTTTCGCTGAAGTTTAGAATCGCAGAAGCTGCGTGTGCCTGAACTCATTGGGAATATAAAAACAATGATTAGAGCATGTCTAGCTGATAACTTGATGAGTATTAATGACAAGTCAATTGTAAGTATACGTCAAAGAAATAGCAAGTGGCACAAGCTAATGGCAACTAACTAAAAAAAACGTGTAACCAGTTGTGATCTCAGATGAGGACACACTACAAACAATTTAGGCATTAATAGCAGTCTCATCAAACCTCCCTAAATCATTGCATCATGAAACTTGATCACAACAATAACCTGTGCACATAGGCTAGCATAATCACTCACATTGTATGGTGCTTCAAACATCAAACAACTAGGGTGAGGTTGAGGGTTGTAGTTTGTTGGGTATTGATATTCAAGAATTGTGTTTTACAAGGTTGCATACTTGCATAACTGGAGAGTTGAAATTAGACCAACACGATAGTTGAGGGGTTATTAAATAGACCCATTCCTTACTGATACATTTGTAATATAATTGAGAAAATTTCCATGTACTATTCTATTAAAAGTACGACAGCTTTGAGCATTAGACCTTAATCAGTCTATGCACTTCTCTTTAAATATAATTTTCATTTGTTTAGTTTCCAGCAATTTCTAGTTTTCTACTCATTCCTTAGAATGCATATATGTCAAGATAATATCTTTTTAACTTCCAAGTTCCTCTGAGCCTGATACTTGTGGGTTACAGGGTCACCAATGCTTTATAGTTTACACTATAAAATACGATAACGAATATTGAAAGAAGTGCAGCAGATGACTTAAGTGTAAATCCTCAATAATAACTTGCCTGTACGCGCGGGTTCTGGAAATCATCCATGGATGAAGCCAATGCAGGCAGTACAACATGGTGCAGTTTATTTTGCAACTCAGGCCCCAGGTCCGTCGAAAGCTGCCCAATTGCATTGATAGCTGCCCATCTCACCCGAGGATGAGGATCCCGGAAGGAATTCAGCACCATACCAACTACCTGCTCCAGATTCTTAATCATTACTCTAGCACAGCCCTCTGCAATCTGCGCTATCGTAACCAGTGCCGCATGTCGTCTCTTCCACTCTTCAGAAGCAAAAAATGATGGGAGCAACTCAGCTGCCACAGGTAAAATCGTATTCCCACCAACAGCAATCGCAAGTCGGTCAAGACATTCCTGTGCGAAAACATAGCTCCCAGTCTCCCCAGCATCCTCTTCTTCCGACACCGCTGCATGCCACGCAGGTTCATCCTGGACATCGAGCAGCATTGTCATGAGCACCGCAAATAGCCGGCCCACATACCGTGGCAGCTTTCTCATCATCCCGGGCGCGCGCTCTCTTGCCTCAGCAAGGGTAACAACAAACTCGACAGCAAGGTGTCGCGTACCATCCTCTAATCCAGGGGCTTCAGCAATTTGCAACATAGAACCAACCACGTCAGGCAGCTGGCGGCGGAGAAACCGTGGTTCTGCACCTGCAAGCTCGATCATCATCTCAAGCGCCTCCTGTGCAGAGCCCTCGTTCCCACAGTTGAGCGATTCAGCGAGGGCGCGCATCATGGCTGGGAGGAGATCCTGAAACTGGTCACGGTCGGCGGCAGAGGGGAGAGACTGTATGAGGCTGATAGCGGCGTTGAGCCCCGCGACGCGGACATCTGCGGACGACGGGTGCGAGAGCGCGGAGAGGAGGAGGGCGTGGAGGTTGGGGAAGCCCGCGGCGAGATGGGAGGCCAGCCGGGCTAGGATGTTGAGCGCCGACTCCTGCAGCGCCGGAGGCGAGGATGGGGAGGCGATGGACTTGTAGAGGAAGGTGAGGAGGTCGGGCCACGCGTTGGACGGCAGCAGGAAGGACGCGAGCTCGGCGACGGCGTCGGAGAGCTTCTTCGAGATGGACTTGGAGAGCCCCGTCGCGGACGCCGCGGAGAGGAGGAGCGCGCGGAGCGAGGACTGCGTGGCGGGGGAGAGCCCCGGGTAGACGAACGCCTGCGACCCCGGCGAGATGAGGCGGCGCAGGAGCACGGCCGCCATGGGCGCGGAGGGGTGCGCCGGGGAAAGCAGCAGGTGCGCGAGGCGTAGCGCGAGCGCGTCCGGGTGGGACGCCCTGAGCGCGTGGAACATCCCCTCCGCCCTCGACCTCGCCTCGTTCGCCGGCGACGTCAGGTCCCCCAGCAGCGCCGTCAGCCCCGCCGGGTCCGCGCCCAGCACCGCCGCCGCCGCCGCCGCCGCATCGCCCTCCGCCTGCGGATCCATGGCGACGCGCGGGCGCGGAGGGAGGGAGGAGTGGATTCGCGCGGCCGCGCGGGATTTTTTTGGGTTTTGGAGCGGGAGGCGGGGGAATTTTGGAGCGGGTTGAGGGGAAGAAGAGTAGCGAGCGGCGAGGCGAGGCGAGGCGAGGCGGAGGGGGGGAGGGTGGTGAGTACGATGGGCGATGGGGAGTTGTGCTGGCCGTGGGAGGAGGGGAGGTTGTGCCGTGCTGGGAGGGTGGGGCCCATGGGCCAGGGAGATCGGTTATTTGATGGTCCATGACGGGTGGGCCCGGGATTGTGGTTTATGATAAAATCAGAGATTCAGAGCAGCTCACGTCACAGCTCACGCTGCTTAATTATGCCATCATCTCTTTGATTTAGTACTACTAGTAGCTTTTTTTTTCCTTCTCGTAGCTTTTCACACCCTCGCTGGTCCGCCTAATCGTGAGCGAAACTTAAATAAAAACTGCGGCGCACAATTTTATTGAATTGAATTTGTTATGCAACTCTTACATAAAAGTATAATTAGATATTGAAAATATGATTAAATTTAATGTTCATTTTTTTCTTTTGTTTTTATGTAGTTATAATAGTGTCTACTTATGTCTCGCTATGATCTAATAATGGCTTAGATTTTTTTTCGATTAATACATTGTTTCCTTTTCGATTAATTTTTTTATTAGATTTTTTCAAGCCTTCAGAGCAAATACATTGTTTCCTTTTTGAGTCGTCTTTATAATTACAATAAAATAATTAATAGATATATTCATATGAACAAGAGTGTATATATTTTAGTTAAGCACACTTGCGGTCTCTAAATTTGTACGGGAGTTATCTAAAACCCTAAACTCTCAAAACACATGTTCGTATCTTTGAATTTATCTTGTTGCCATGTAGATCTAAACAGGCTCCAACCCGGTTGTGCTAGTTAGGACTTAGGACTAGTTGGGAACAAGTTCTTGTGCACGAAAAATGGAGCAGTTCATTAGCACGTGATTAATTAAGTATTAGCTATTTTTTCTTAAAAATGGATCAATATGGTTTTTTTAAGCAACTATCGTATAGAAACTTTTTTAAAAAATGTACTGTTTAGCAGTTTGAAAAGCGTGCGTACAGAACACGATAGAGAAGAGTTGGGAAAATTGGCCGCTGAACACAGCCTTAGCATTGACATGACATGCCACGGTGGCACCTACGTATTAATAGGACCCACTAAAATAAAAATTTAAAATTAAAAACATATTTTCTCATGTTAGATAGAAAGGAGAAAAGACAAAGAAAATAAAAAAACATTTTAAAAAATTTTAAGATAGAGAGGAGAAAACATGTTTTTTTCTATATGACTGCTATGTGGGTCACACTGATACGTAGACACTATTGTTTCATGCCATGTCAATGTACAAAACAAATTGGAACCTGTTTGGACTTATATGACGTCGAAGACAAATTTAGAAACTTGAAAATGTATTTAAGAGTTTAGGGGCCTCGATGATACATCCATACAAGTTTAGAACCGAATATGCACTCCGCTCTTAAATATATAAAATAGTTATAAAACATGTGTTTGTGTTTGGAAGTGGGATGATATTGATTCACATGCAGGACTCTTCTAGGTAGTGTGTGGTTGCTGGGATAGTATGGGATGGGATGGGATGGGATGAACCCATTTTTAGGGGTGTTTGGTTCAGGGGTGAGTGGGATGGGTTGGTCCCTAGAGAGGAATATTCCTCTCACATCCGGGTCCAACCGATCGATCCGGCCAAAACTGGCGGACGAACTCGTCCCAGGTGGGACGAGCGAACGGCGTGAATGAGCGAGCACGCTCGCCGCCTTGCTCGCGTGCTCGTCCTCGAGAGACGGTGGCGGGCTCGGTGACGGCGGCGGCGGGGGGCTTGGCGACAGTGGCGGTAGACGGCTCGGGCGACAGTGGCGGCGGCGGGCTCGGGCGATGTCGGCGGCGGTGGGCTCGGCGACGGCGGCAGCGGGAGGCTTGGTGGCGGCGGCGGCAGGGGGCTCGGTGGCAGTGGATCCCGTGGTGGGGAAGGCGGCGGCGGCGGATCCGGCGATGGGGAGGGTTACGGTGATGGATCCGGAGGCAGGGAACTCGGCGGCGGGCCGACCGTGCGTCGTCGCGCTTCTCCGCCCGCCCGACCGCGATGGTGGCCGTGCTCGCCCTCCTCTCCACCGGCCTCTCCTTCTCCCTCTCCCGCGCGGACCTCGCCACCGTTGTCGTCGCCGAGCCGCGGCTGCTCTGCGCGAAGGCCGACACCATCGCCGCCAACACTCGGTTGGGTCATCCCGTCCGTCGTCGTCGCGCTCCTCCGCCCGCTCGTCTGCGATGCCGACGCCGTCAACTCCACAATGCGCGCGACCCAGGTCCCCAACCAGACCAAGCTCATCGACGCCATCAAGGAGGCCGGCGGCGACCACGTCCGGAGGTGAGGGCAGAGGCGGCGGCGGCCATGGTTGTTGCAAACGGCGTTGTCGGTGGTTGCAAACGGCGCTTATCCCATCCCTCCCTCGTTCCTTCAACCAAACAAAAAACTGGGATCGTCCTATTCTACAAACCAAACACCCGAATGGAATCATCCCAATCCTAAAATCAGGGATGATTTCATCCCATCCCACCTAGTGCCAGAACCAAACACACGTCTAAACATGGATGGACAGAAAAGGCACCCATAATGATGAACCGGCTGTTTTGGGGCAGACTTGTACGAGATATCAATGTTTCATGGGTAATTACTGTAGCTAAGATCGGCGAGGAGATCGTGCCGCACTGTAGCAGACTAGCAGCCAGTGCCCAGTGCAGTAGTACCGACAGGCTATCAGGAGTAACAGGCAACAGCAGGGGCACACAGCCTATGCCTACCAGCAAGCCGCATCATCGTCCTTGCCTCCCGGTGATGAACAATTCAGGCCGTCCTTTCAGGACGCCGTGCCTGATGTCCGCACAAACGTGGTGAATTCTTCTTGGCTATTTGGTTGGCGTCTTGCCACAACTGAAATTAGATAAACTGTGAAAAAAAAACACAAAAGTACGTTCTGTGTGGCACAACTAGCCTAAAAATCGAGTTGCAATGTCATAAGTGTGACAATAAAGCAAACATATAGCTAACACATTGTGATATGTTAAAACTGTGATGTAACAAAGTTTGGTGACGAACAAAACACAACCTAGGAGCGGATCCAGCGTGGGTGCTGGAGGACTCAAGTCCCTCTACCCCGCTGGATCACCATTGAGAAATGGGGGATGGGAGGGGGAAGAAGAGGGAGAGAAGGAAGAGCAGGGGGATTGGAGGAAAAAGGAGGAGATGAACCCTCCCTCTATACATTTTATGTATCAGCTCTTGGAAACATCCCTATAGAGCATCATCGCCTAGATGTGATCATGGGTAGTAGAGCAAGGACTATAATTTTTCTTTTAAAAATGATATATATGGATACCAAATCTTAGGTGTCAGCTAAGTATACACTCAGAGGATACAAGTTGAAGATTAATAAATATAAGTGTGTATAAAATACAAAACTGTAATTATGAAAGCATAAGCAATAGTTGTACACAGAATACAATTTGTATTTGTGGAAACAAAATCAAAAGTTACTTTCAAGTAATATCCTTTTAAAACCCAAATTTCACGCTACACTACGCGAGCAAATCCATTGGTTTTATCAATAAAAAAACTAGATTTTTTTTTACAATCTTTACCGGGTAATTCTGAAAAGTTGCAACAACGGTTCATAATTCCGACGATCTTTGGTCCTAAGGTCCTTGCATCTTCTACCGGTCGGTGCGTGCGACGTGCAAAAATCGCCAGCGTACATGGCCGTGTATCTTCGCCCCCAAGTTGGGGTGTGTTTAGTTCCTCAAAAAAGTTAGAAGTTTGAAGAAAGTTAGGAATTTGAAAAAAAGTTAAAAATTTATGTGTGTAGGAAAGTTTTTAATATGATATGATGTGATAGAAAGTTGAGAATAGGCGAAAACTAAACACGGCCTTACATTCTTGAAAGCATCTTTAGCAAAGCCTAGGGGTATTGATTGTGGCACGTGCAATGATGCAAATGTGGGGGCCCTCTTCCCAAGACACTATATCTCAGCTGCACAGAAGCCTGAATTTTATGGACCCTGACCAATCCTGCCTGTCGAAAGCGAGATAGATCGTGTGTACTGTACAGTGAACCGTCCACTGTACTCTGTGCTGGTCCTGAGCTTTTCCTAGCTGATCAGGATGCATCAATTACAGTGAATAGTTCACACCAAACTTTTCCTAAACTTTCAATTTTTCATCACATCACATTTAAAACTTTCCTACACACATAAACTCTCAACTTTTTTTTCAAACTACCAACTTTTCCCAAACTTCTCCCCAATTTCAGAAACTAAACACACCCTAAATCGTAGTACATGGAAACTCATGAATTCATCAAGTATATGTTCAGAAAGATTGTAACAATGCATTTCTCTGGAAAAGGTTATAGAGATGCAAACAACGAAAATATGACTCCTGGATGATACCAGTAAGGCAGTAACAAGCAAGCACGATGAACAATTAACATCAGACAAGTAGACATAAGCCGTGCACATGGGTATCCGCTGCATCGTGTGCCACTGTGCCTAGTCCAGAAGGACCAGAACTCAAGCTTAGCTGAACAACAGAAAATTCTCAGTAACAACCTAACAGCGAAAGCCGAAAGGAACAACGAGTCCAGTGGAGATTTCAGAAAGCCAAGCCAGCGGACTTTAGAATGTTCATCTGGAAAAAGAACTTTACAATGTTGCTGCTCCAGCAAATATCATCTACTGTTGAGATCTCGCTGATAAGATGAATAAACCAGGTATACCGTTCACCCTTGGTCACTTCATAAACAACATGTGCAAAATTGACCAAAGATCAAGAAGCTCTCAGGCACTCTGGAGATCGTGTGCATCGGGAAAACCCAAGGATTGAGGAGCACAAAAAACAGAACTTCGTGGAGCAGCTCCAAGAACCCTATACAAACAAGAAACAAAAGAAAGCTCGCCGCCACGCTATTGTCCTGCAGATGTCTTGTTCGAGAGACTACGCTTGTATCGCTTAAGGACAGAAGCTAGGTTCTCCTTCCCTTTGGGGAAAGCAACGTCTCCTGCTGCTGTGCCGCTTCGACCCTTGCGGCTAGAAATGGCTTGTTCCACGTCTTTAATCATCTCCAAGATCATACCAGCAGTGGTGAAAGTACCAGAGATGGGCTTGGCAACCTTTTGAAGGCACACGCATCCTTTCATGGGTTTCCGAGGCTTGGAAAATGCAGGATCAAGTATTCCCTAGCAAGTAAACGAAAAAGAAAATTAGCAAACTTGAAGTCCAAACAGTGTGGCAGAAGTTTGGGCAGTTCTGCTGCATGCAAGTCGCATTAGAAGTCAATTTCTCAATGCAACCAACCCACTTACAAGTTTTTATGCACTTCTGAAGGAAATCAGTAGTTGGGATTTCTGATTAAGGTTTATCTTATTGTTAAAAGTACAGAGTAGGACAAAACACACTTACAAGTTACAGGATTCATCTACAGGCGAATAAAATGATAGTCATACAAAACAAAGTTCTCTGCAAACAACTATATTTTAAATTTATATAAATGAATGCCATCTATTGCAGTGTTTCATACATCACGAAATATTCCCGGCCACCATAGCAAGTATATGGTTAGTTTGCAATTGTTATGTGTGCTGACAGTGCTTGTTTTTAAAGTTCCTATGGAAAATAGGATTGCTATATGGAGTATTTTCACAATCCATTGAAAAATCAGAGTGAGTGTCAAATTTTGTTATCAAGCTGTTGCTGTTCTCCCATATCCATCCACTTCTACTATTGGGAAATCAATCTCTCTCTCTTTTTTACTGAAATATCTCTGTCAATTTGATCTAGGCAAAAACAGGTAATAAAAAACCGAAATATCTTAAAGCCATCATACGAATAAAGATTATCGTAATCCACAACAATACCAAAATAGCCTATATAGTACTAGTTTGTATGCTATATGTAGGAAGCATAATTCACAACAATGCCAAAATAGCCTATATAGTATGTATGCTACATGCAGGAAGCAACCATTGATGATCTGCATCCCTGGGTTACCCTCCGTATTGCAGTTTGCCCCAAAATAGACAACAATAGAAAAAAAAAATACCTGGAGACGATTAAGAACATATGTATACTTGCCCCAAAGTTCTGGCCTACTTTCGACAAGGCACAGGTTCAGAATCTGGCGGATGCACCAGACACCAAAACTAACAATCAGGGGGGCCTGCCAAACACAATCATCTCCACACTTGGGCAGTAGGCTCATGCAATTGGCATCCCTGTTATCATTCCTTCGTAGTGGCTGCAAGTCTTCATCAGAACTCTGGAGCTGGAGATCAGCAGATAACTGATTTTCAGTGGTATGTTGTGAAACTCTCTCAGCTACAGCAACTTGATCAATTAAATTTTCATCACAGCCACCATTTTGCTCAAAGAGCCATCCTGGTCCTTCCAGTTTCAAGAGCTTCATGATGCAAAATCTGAGTGATTGAAGAAGTTTCACCTCATATTCTGTGTTAGAGAAATCGTCTTTGGTGACACCACTTGATCTCTGGTCGGTGTTACCCTCGCCCTTATTCAACTCTGCTCTTGATACACCGAGTAATTGTTCAAACGGCTGCTGGGCCCAAATGGATTCAGTACTTGGGTTCACACTTGACTGCATAGATGATGTGTCTCTATGGAAATTAGGTTGTGAGTGCTTGCTAAGTGCAAATTGAGCTGTGGAACTGGATCCCAAGTTCACATATTGTGATATTTCACATGCCAAATTACTAAAGTATGAACTGCTTCCAGCAGCACCTCCCAAATTTACTTCATTTGGCAAATAATTCCTACTTGCAGCAATTAGTGCAGATATGTCAGGTGAACTATGGTACTTCTTTGAGTAAGCAGATGAACCAACCCCTTCAATCTCATTAACGGAGGCAGGATTGTAAAAAGCTCTCTCCATTGTCATTGTATCTAAACAGCTCATTGTTGTGTTTTGCGAAGCGGCTCCCTGTGAACCAATTACATCTTGGTTACGAGCATACCTTGCAGAATTTGCGTAGTTAGAACCAGCAGATTCAGATGATCTAGGAAGTCGCCGTGGATCTAGTGAAATGCTGGAGTGCGTGCTGTGACTTGCATTCATACTTTTCAAAGAGGTTGCCAGGTGATAGCCATGAATGGTAGCAGGTTGATAGAACTGATTGTCAGGGTAAGATGGCACATTATAATTTGAATAAAACTGTGTATTTTGTTCAAACAAGGTGCTAGTTGACCTTGGGATGTCAGCATTAGATAAACGCATGCTCTCAGACCAGTTTGATGATCTGATGCGACCCATCTGAAGCCCAAAATTAAAGCCTGGACTAGAGACTTCCTTAGCACGTGAGTCCCATGATTTCTGTATGGTAGCTGATCCCCGTATTGCATCTCTCATCAAGGGGCTCCTAGAAGCTTCAATGGCTTGGTTATCAGTTCTAACTGCTTTCGGGTATGGTCCTAGCAGAAAATTGAACCTTCCTGCATTAGCTTCTTGCGTTAGCTTACCATGATAATCAAAAAGATGTCCCCAGAACTCATCAAGAATCGCTGCTAATTGCCTCCTTGCTGCACGACCCAAACCAGGCAGTCTTGAGACGTTACTGCCACGATAACCAGCATCAGAGTCTCTCCCCTTGCTCAAAGTAAGAGATGTTGGGTCATCAGAAATTGGAGGTGCCTTGTTTCCAGAAGACTTGCTGACTTCCGCATTATAAAAAGCCTCAGTATCATAGTCCATGCTAGCTCCTGCTTCTTCTTGGACATGCTTTGAAGTTGTACTCTTCATTTTGACGTTCTCTGCAGTGTTATGTTCTACTACTGTGGAAGTACAAACCTTTGGCACTGGTTCCGTCCAGTCAATAACTACTGATTTTGGTTCCTTATGTTTGATAGACGATGAGACCTCCGGAATAGTTGGCACAAAAGCAGTAAGTTGCTGAGTGCCATGACCAGACTCCACAGTGATGTCAGGAAAGTCATTATGCACCAAAGCTGATGTTTGATAACTTTCTGATGAAATGCTGGGAATAGCATTAATAGTAGAAGTCGTATGATCTTCTTTCTGTTCAACCAGAGAAAGCTCCTCTCTATGATAAAAAGTATCTGGATCTTCTCTCTGAGAGTGCTCAGATAGCTCCTGAGTTTCAGGTTCATTACTTGCTTCTCTTTGATAAGTAGTATCTGGATCTTCTCTCTGAGAATGCTCAGATAGCTCCTGAGTTTCAGGTTCATTACTTGCTGAATTCAGTGGAGTGACAGCCAGGAACAGCGTAAAAGTAATTGATGCACAAGACATTAGAACTACAATGGCATGCGGAAGTACAACAGGGCTTCCAGTGTTCCCTTTCAAGTTGTTTGTCCAGGTACTATCACCAAACAGGATTTCCGCAGCAAAAATGATATTTGTGAACAGCATAAGAAGAAATGCTAGGATGGCCAATATTTCAACGTACAAAGATATTTTATATCTGCTCATTATAACTCTTGATGAGGAAACACGGAAAACAGGAATAACAGACGAAGGAAGGAACATAGCTTGGATAACTGGGCAGATAATGAGTAACTGATATATCCCTTCAGAACCTGCAACCTTTGCATGGTACATAGTAGGAACCATGGCAACGGCCTTTAGTAGCAGATGATGAGCAGAATGAGGCAAGTTTACACCAAAGAAATTCTTCAAAATTGCGTGGCTGCCAATAATAGATGTCAATGAGATGACATGACTCGAAAAGATAAGGATCACTAAAAAAACAATTGGTGCCATCGGATTCATGAACATCTGCAGAAGGCATTCAGAGGAACTCATGAAGGAACTATGGTGCAGAATTCATACTCAAAACAAGCAGAATGCAAACTGGAGGCAAAAACCTGGTTCATTAAATCTACAGAATCTTGAAAAGTAACCAGAGTATTATTGGATTCAACTGCTGCTGAGCCCATCAGGACATAATTCACAAGGAAAACCCCAGTGAAAATAAACAATATTGAGAACAGGTGATCGTGGAACAGAGCACCAAGGGAAAGAGTTGTAGATTGTCTTTGGCCCTGCACAAATGATTTCTGAATTAACAAAAACATGGCATAGCAGATAGAACAAAAGGTAAAAAATAAAAAAGGAAAATGGTGTGGGTTTACGAAAACCGCATGGCATGGAGAGCACGAATGTCAAAGGTACAGTAGAACCGACTTACACGTTTTATGACAGGTTTAAGCTTCAGAAACAAAAAACTGTATTGGATCCCCTGACTTTCTATTAGTTGATTGTAGAAAAGGCATATAAATTTAAAATGCAGGTTTAGTGATCATCATTTGCTTAGAGAAAATTGCAAGAAATTTTTCATGAGCAAAAGAACAAATCAAGCATTTGGATCAATCTATGCATATTTTTCTACTCTTTTCTTAATATGGAAAGAATGTACTACAAAGTTGCAGGGTTATGCTTGCACATCTTAGCATAGGATGCATGATTCTGGTTTGCCAACCCACACACCAGTTTCTATAGGATATCATACCACAAAGTTGCAGGATTATGCTTGCATGGCTTAGCATGAACCAGAATTAGCTTCCTTACAGATTTCAAAACTAATACCAATCATGTATTAGAAAACACAACTTAGGAACACCAGTTACTTTAAACTACAGCCTGGGGTCAAGTCAACCTGTGCAAACCAGAAATCAGCAGGCTCAGTTATGTGATTAGCTTCATGGCCAGCAAGATTGACATTGCCCGGTTTTGAACAGTCCATTCAAAACCTGGATTGAACAGCCCAACCTTAAACTATAATGCCAAGTGTGGGAAATTTAAAAAAAAAAGAGGGACAAAATAAGTTCTACCATTTTTCCAAAAATTGGCAAGTAATGAACTGTCCTCAGAATTCATGGACTGATCAGAATAGTTATACAAGTTACAGAAGTATTTACTCATATATATAACTTATGGGTGGAGTACAAGTTCAACAAAAGCCACTATCTCAGCATTTACTTAAGCATCAGCATAAGAAAATGGAGCTTACCTGTACAACTGATGAATGAACATAAAAATTGTGCGCTATTACATTTCCGCCAAGAAGCGCCATCAAGGAATAAGCACTTTCACCACTCAACTTGGGGAACATTGCATTCATATCAACTGGAATTTTTGGTTGACTGACTAATAAACCAAGCACAAAACAAAGAAGTGCAAAGCCTGCTACGCATGCATTCAATGTCCCAGCCATCCGTTTGCCCTAGAATAAAGTAAAGGCATAATGTCTTAGAGTTGCTCTTAGTGATGCAGAACTGCAGATATTCTGAGATCAATAATAAGCTTACCAGATAAGACATAGTGTAAGGTAGCAAATTGACCACAACACTAGCAAAATATAAGCCTGCGATAGGATCATCATATTCAAAGACCAGGTTGAATCCGACTGATATGCCTGAAAGCTGAAATAACCAAGTATTAAAAGTTTGAAAGCTGGCAAAAACCTGAATTCTCTGGTAGTGAATGCTCCTATAGGTCAACTATACATAACGTTGGTAAATTAACTCTAGAACAAAGAATTAACAAAAAAAAAAGAGAGGAAAGCTTGTCTAAAGTGTATGAACATACCATGGTTAGTTCCGCGGTTAGCAAGGACAATCCTGCCTGAATACCAAGGATGACACATATTGATGGACTGTACTCCTCGCGGCAAATCTTCCGTTCATGTAATATTGTTACAAAAGTTAACAGTTCTCGAAGAAAATGATAGATGACGAATATGAAATATCAACCACCCCCCTAAAGAAAAAAAAAGGAGGAAAAATTGAAGAACTCCCCCACTATTTTTTATGTGGTTGATGCTATCCGAGTAACACTAAATACTTCCACTTAGAAAAAAAAAGGTACAGCCATTCATTGAGCTAAATTGAAGAAATGTGAGTAGGTGACGACAAATGTCAGCAAAGTGGTACCTCCGCAAGATTTTTCCCAGTGACCATGCCGATACACATGGACAGATACTGGCACAGAATGGCCGACAAGTTGAAAAGCAATACCAGTATTACGAGATCATAGCCAAACCGAGACCCGGCATCTATCGTTGACACCCACTTCCCAAGGTCAATATACCCCATCGAGATCAGGAGCACCGGTCCAAGGGTACGGGAAAGATGATGCCGACCATCTCCAGTAGCCAGAGATTCTATACCGCGCACACCTTCCATTTTTTGTGGCAACAAATATTATAACAACAAAAGATGGATACGAATCCACACCACTGGATCAAATGCCTGACATGCTTATCAAATTCAGTCCCTTGAACACTGTTAACTCAAGCAGTCTAATCAAACCCTCCGAAGCTGGTGAACATCTAGAACACCATGAAACACCTCCAAGAAGGATCAAATGCTTATCCACTCAGGTCTCCTCAAAGCTCTTGTGGTGATCGAAGAAGTCTAACCATCCAAACCTGGGGAACATCCATCCACAACACCATGAAATCCTCCCCAAGAAGCATCACATGCCTGAAATGCCTACCAAATTCAGGTCCCTAAAACCCTGTTGTTGTGACCCAAGCAGCCCTAATCAAACCCTCCAAAGCTGGTGAACATCCACAACACCATGAAATCCTCCCCAAGAAGCATCACATGCCTGAAAAATGCTTTACCAACTCCAGGTCCCTTAAAACCCTCCTGTTATGACCCAAGAGGCCCTAATCAAACCCTCCAAAGCTAGTGAACATCCACAGCACCATGAAAACCCCCAAGGGAGACACCCCTGATCTAGGTTGCCCCTGCTCTAAGCTCCATCCATCACAGCCAGGGGCGGACCTAGCGTGGACCATAGATGTTCCGTTCAACCCAATCCCAAATGCTTTGGAGAACAGAACTGGTATACCTAGACTACTCCAGGCTCCAGCACGCAGGAGCACACCATTCGGACTAGATTGATTTCTCGCAACATACAGGAGAGGGATATATAAGAGATTCGTACACAAAAAAGAAAAAAAAAACAGAGGAATCCAAGCTGGGGGGCTTTGCCGCGGCGAGAGGCGTAGAAGAATCCGGTGGAGGTGGTGGCAGTCGCGCTCGTGCTCCGGTGGCGGAGAGCGTGGAGGTGAGAGCGGCTGCTAGGTGAAGTGGATTTTTTTAGTGGAACTGTGGAAAGAGAGGATGTGCGAGCGCGAGAAAAAAGGGCAAAGCTCGTGCTATGCCCGTGCCTTTTTGTAGATTGTTAAGGCCTGTTTAGTTACCTAATTTTTTATTATACTCCTATTGAATCTTTGATACATACATAAACATTAAACATAGATAAAAATTAATTACACAGTTTATATAAAAATCATGAAATAAATCTTTTGAGCCTAATTAGTTTATGATTAACCATAAGTATTACAGTAACCCACATATGTTAATGAAGGATTAATTAGGCTTAATAAATTCATTTCGCGGTTTCCAGACGAGTTACTATAAAATTAGTTTTTTAATATGTCTGAAAACCCCTTCTAACATCCAATCAAACGCTTAATGTGGCACACCAAAAATTTTCTTTTCACCAACTAAAACACACCCTAAAATGAGCAAGCATGATATTCTCCATAAGGAGACCGCGGCCGAATCAGATTACGGCGGAGTCGAGACGAGGGCATATACGCGATACTACGCCTGGTCCCGTGCCGAAGATGCTGCCGAATTAACCAAACACACGCCGTTGTCTCCTTTGTCTATCGGGTTCCATCGAACCGCTCTATCTCGGGGAGTTCAGCTGCAAAAGCGTGCCCACCCACCCTTTCCTGTTTTCGTCGTCGTCGTGCGTAGGAGCGGCACGCTTTAACCCATGCAAAATCTCTAGGAGCTAAAGTAGCTTTGCACGTGTATGTTGAGCAACTTGACCACGTTCACCTGGGGTTGGGAGTTCGTATAGCTCTCTGCTGTGCTGTGCTCCCACCAGGATGAGCTTGCAGAGGAGACGACAGGAGAAAATCAGTCGGCAGCAGCCCATGCTAGGTCGCAGGATTATGGCCACCACAGCATTGTGTCCTGCTAGTAGATTCGGCAGTGGAATGATTCTCGTGTAATTTTTCTTTACTAATTTGGCATATGTTTTATCCGTAAATTTATGTTTTATTTCCTCGCATAACGGAATACGTACTGTTCGGACGGGATAATTCCTGAAAACTCACATCATGCCTTCTCCTCGTGAGTTTGGCACCATCCCACGCCCACGACACACTCGTGTCTTTGTCATGAGCAAAGCCATGGGCGTCCCGGCCAAATTAGGTCCCCTTGTGAAATATTAAAATGGGCCCTAGTGGCCTAGTAACTGAGAAAAAGAGACGAAGCAATGTAGCGTTGGGACACCTTCTGCATTGTTTTGGGGCTTAGTTTTACTACTATTTGGGCTGCAAATCAATAAAATTAAAGCCTTTAATATTATTATATACAGGGTATACTTAAAATTTAGGGCCCTGTCGGTCGTACGGCCCGTACGGGCCTAAGGACGCCCCTGAGCAAAGCCACCCGTCAACAATGAAGCACGATAACATCACTAGGAGGAGATCGTGGCAACGGTCAATATCGATGTCGATGGCTAGGTGCTAGGACACGGTGGTATAGGCAACAACACTAGCTGTTACCTATGGGTACTAACCAGATGATGTCATATGACGTACCTACACATAAGGTGGGTGAGAAACATGATCGCTTCACCACGTTAGGTGCCAATCAAAGCTCCATATATAGCAGCCTCATGGTCTCCTTTTCCATCACCAATGACAATTTCTGGGAGGAGGAATCCGTGCCGGTCGGTATCATTTCTCCTTGTTTGCCTCTTTTCTCTATGACAGTCAAATCTAGTGCACATCGTCATGCCTTAAGCATGAGACGAAGGACGGGGAGTTGAGGAGGCCATGGGTCCAGTGACGTTCATCGTCCTTGTCATCGATGTTGGCTCAGGCTTTAGGCCTTTATATTTAATCCCGGTGGCATGTCCCATTACCACCATGTCTATTCACATACTCCCTCCATACTCATAAAGGAATTCGTTTAGGACATTGACACGGTCTCCAAAACACAACTTTGACTTCTTATTTCTATAAAAATATTCATTGAAAAGTGATATATGTATACTTTTATGAAAGTATTTTTCAAGACAAATCTATTCATATAATTTTTACATTTTCAAACTAAACAACTTGAGAGTTATTCATGATTTATATTCCCAAGGTTTGACTTAAACATTGTTCTAAACGACTTCTTTTACGAGTATGAAGGGAGTATCAAATATTTCATCCGTTTCACAATGTAAGTCATTCTAGCATTTACCACATTTATATTGATGTTAATAAATCTATATAGATATATATATGTCTAGATTCATTAACATTAACGTGAATATGGGAAATGCTAGAATGATTTATAGAGTATTTAAGTGTCTATGGCTAAGGAGGGAGAAGAAGAAGGGGAGCACAGAAGGGGAACAATTGGAGGGAGTAGAGGAAGAAGAGGAGACGGGGGAAGAGGAGATGGTCTGTCATTAAGTATCTCGCTGTCAAGATAGGAGTTTCCCCCATCTGAAAATTTCCCATTAATCAATGACAATTTACTGTTGGACTAGGATAGAGGTAAGGTAGAAGAGAAGATTGATTTTCAATATTGAATATATAGCCGCGTGAAAGTATCTTTTGTGACAAATTTAGTAGAGCTTTTTTACCACCCTTGAAATAGTACCTTGAGGTACTAGTTACTGGGAGGTACTGGATCAAATCCAATCGTTCATTTAACAGGGTCAGGATGGACCAGTTGAGAGAGAGAGAGAGAGAGAGTTGTTATCCACAGCACAGGTCCGTGTCTCTTCTCCCCTCACCTTGTCGCACCGGCGACTTGCGACCTGCTCGGCTGCTAATCTCTATCTGCACCGCAGCTGCCGCAAATCTCTCCCCTTCCTTGCTCTGGCGGGCTGCGTTGTGCGTCCTAGCTTCCTCCCCTTCAACGCCATGCCGCGCCGTTCCTCGCCGCTCTCCTCCTGTTGGACGCAGTGGCAAGCGCTGCATTGGACCACTGAGATGCGGAAAGACGCCACGGCAGTAATCAATCAGCCTTCACACTACGCAACCGCAGTAATCGATCCAGCTCCACGCAGCCACCGCGTAGGAAGGAGGCCGACCTGGCGCCGTCGTCGCTGCCGCCGAGGTCGGGACTGAGAAGGTTGCTTTGCCTGTTTGGGCTGGACCGCTGGAGACGCAGACGCTCCTATCCACTGGAATGAACGAATGTGAATGCTAAAATACAATTTTTCCCTTCCGCTCACGTATTGCATGTGGACGGCGAGGAGGTACCGTGCGCACATGAAACCTATACCTCCCGGTATTAAATCTTGTTAACCCTTGGATCTGGCTCAATGAATGGATAGGATTTTGGTACCTCTCACTCTCAAGGATGATAAAAAAGCTCAATTGTGCATTCTAAAACGACGTTGTTTCGCTATTTGGGAATATATGGATCATAAAAGTTGAAACAAACTCTGAAAGCAAAATGATTTTATTAACTTTCATTATTCCATGTGAATAATTCCTAATGAAATTATCCATGCCTCAAGGTTACTCACATTTGCAACGACTTATCCCTGAGACCCTGAACTACGAAGAATCACGGTAATGCACACTGATACAAACAATGAAACAAATCGACGACGGCAAACGCGCAACACTAGCAATAGCACACGTATATCGATCTAAAGAATGCACACGAGACTCAGATGGAGATGCTGTTGGGGATGCCCATGGCGGTGAGCCCTTGGCCCTTCTCCTTGGTGACATCCGACGTGTTGGGGTACAGCAGCATGTACGGCATCTTCACCGGCCCGTTCCGGTTCTTGAGCGCCGGGTTGACGTTCATGTCCTTGATCCGGTTCTCGATATCCACCAGCCGGCTGCCGAACCTCTTGAACGCGTCCAGCGCCTTGGCGTCCGACGTCCACTCCGGCGTGTCGCGCTGGCCGAGGTAGACCTCGTCGGAGGAGTGCTTGGACAGGATCTCGATGAGCGAGATGCCGAGGATGGTCTGGAACTGGCTGGTGATTGTGTGGATGAACACCAGGTCCGCCTCGTCACCGCCGCGCTCCAGCTTCGCGTACTCCTCGGTGCCCGGCTCCGGCATCGGCCGCCGGCTCACCGTCGGCCGGTTCGGGAGGAACCCCGCGTACGGGTACTGGCCGAAGTTGACCGCCGCGTGCAGCGCCGACGCGATCCAGATGATGATGGTGCACGCCCTGGTGAGCTCCTGGACGGTGTCCATCTTGGGCCACCAGTCCTGGTCCTTGAGGTCGCCATGGCCGACCTCGCGCACCTCCTTCCACCACGCCTGCAGCTCTTCATCGCCGCGGAGCACGCCGTCGTTGGGGTAATAGATGGCCAGATACTCGCCCACCCACCGCTCGATCGCCCACCAGATCACCAGCCCGTCCACGGCGTACGGGTAGTCCTTGATCAGCAGCCGGACGTTGTACGGGCTCGTCGGGTCCGGCACGGCCACACCTCTGCACACACAGAAGCAAAACCCATCCTGGTCACATCGTTGTTCTTGCCGTGTTCTGATAAGCCAGAGCTTTGCAACATGTCATTCATTTTGGTTTTACCTCTTGACGAGATCGACGGGGAGAGCCTGCTCGGTGAACTTCCAGTTCTTGTATACGACGGAGGACATCTCGAGAGCGTACTTGCCTGGGAAGACGGTCTTCTCGAAGATGCCATCGGCGTTGATGAGTGTCTGCCGTGCCAGAGCGTTGATGTTCATCGTGTCGCGGTAGTGCGGGCTCAGCAGCTTGTGCACGGGGTGCACCACGCTGAGCTGCCGGTTCGTCGCGATCACGAACGGCTCGATCACCGCGTGCGTGTTCAGCCTGCAGCGGCGACATGCAAAAACATCATGAGCCTCTTTTTTCATACTCCAACACGAAAACGAAACAGAGGAGGCTGGCTCTGTACCAGTGGCTGATGAGCTGGTGCCAAGCAGAGTCGTTGACGGAGGCGTAGGCCTTGGCGAGCTGCCAGATTTGGCTCTCGACGCCGGTGTTGGCTGGAGTGTACACCTTGCTGACGGCGCCGTGCTGCTGGCCATCGGGGTGCGGCAGGCTCAGCTCGATCGCCAGGGGCTTCAGGGTGCCATCGTCCTTCAGGAGCAGAATGGTCCTGCTCGCATATATGAAGTTGCCGTCCAACTTGTTGATCTTGTCCAGGAACGGCATGAAGTGATCGTGGTGGTCTAGGATGAAAAGCCTGTTGCCCTTCAGTGCCTGCATAGCATGGTTACTTATTGGTCAATCTCCTGAGCGTATGCAGTTCTAGTATAGTCATATATGAGTTATTTGCATTTCAAATATATAGCATGCATGTTTAGAGCTGAAATGTTTCGCTTTGTATGTCAGTGATTCAGCATACATTTTGCACCGTGAGGCCCTCCATGTTGTGCTTAATGTGAGCTTCGGTGATCTTGCTGGTATGGTCACCGTACACATTTGGATCCAGAGTACTTTTTGCCGGGAAATTCTGTGATCAGTTGGAGAACAAAAAAAAGATTACTCACTCCATTATGCGAGCACAGATGCACATACTTGCATATCCTACAACGATGAAGTTACTAACCGTCAGACGCTTGATCATCACTGGGTTAACTCCTGCGAGCATTTCTCGTGCAAACTCCTCATCAGTCCTCCAAGCAAATTTGTCCTCTGAAACATCATAAACAATAAGTTGTGATAATACCAAATATGAACAGAATCAAATTACCCAATAAGGTATAACCATACGGAGTTATGCTCATGCAGAAAGCTGGTTACCTTTGATAACATGTGGTAGGGGTAACTTCAAGACTTGATCGCCAGCAACTGGCAAAAGACTCTTAATAAGTTCGAAGGGAACTCTCTTCTTGATCTCTGCTAGTGCAGAGGCATTGGCCACTTTCAGTCCACCTTCATAGAGTTCCATGATGTCTTGAAAAGAATCAAACTCCTTTGGTGTCGTATCGACATAGGTCCTTATTATTGGGAGAACACCCTCAACAATAGCCTTAAGAGAGTACCCAAGGAAGTCTGACATCTTGAGGTGCCCGAACCGTTCGTCGCGTGGGACATAGATGTTCAAGTCCAGCAGAGGAAGCCTGCTTTCTGTATTTGGGTCTGAGAAAATATTGAGCAAGAAAAGAATTTGAGGGAACCAGTTGCAAGGTGCCATAAATTCAAATGGAAGAAAATGCATGATATCTATAACTCACCAGTCTTTGTTGGGGCCCGACCAGTTCTGCCACGACGGGGATAGGGGAGTTCTTGGCTGCCACCGAGGACCGGTCGTACTAGTTTACTGCCTTTGTCTGGTTGGCCAAGGTCGTTATAGTAATCATAACGGTAGATACGGTCATGCTCCTTGTATGGTCCAATTTTACCGTCCCCTCGTAGAATGTTGAGTTCTTCTTGCCGGTAAGGGATCAAAGGTGCAGGCATTTTGCTAGGCAGATATGTCTGCAAAACAGCAAGAAAATAAGGCAACAGATAAACTTAGTAAATAGAATGAGCAGTTTGAATCACTCATCAAGAAGATAAGCTGACAGGTGAAAACCAATCTAATAGCAGGAGTATTAATTAATCAATTAGAAAGTGAATTTATATTACTACTCATGCTTTAAAACTGAAAGAAAATACAGGCAGTATCAATGACCTCCATTTGATTGTCAGAGAGGCAGCTATTACTTGTTTTTTTTTTTCATAAACAAAAGAAAAGCATTCAATTTTTTTATTTCTATCAACTAGTTGTAGATCAAGAGATTGCATATGCCATGCATGATACATAAACAAAAGCTTAATTAAACAGCACACAGGTGAGTGGTGACCAAGCTAAACTATTCTTTTGTTTGCTTGTAAGACCAGGTCGCTAATAGGGACGAACGAGCGGTTGGTGGCTTTGTGTCTGTGGGCATTCAGTTTGGTGTTGTCTAGGACAAGTAGCACAAGACGCATTCAATCATTTTGAAGAATCAAACAAAAAGTGGCTAGTAAAAGGACTGTCATTTTCAAAATGGAACTCAGCAGGTGTAATTTTCTAGCTATGTGATGTCTTGCATGATTTGACAGTAGGAATGTAGGATCATTTTAATAATAAAGACTAGCATGTACCATTCATGAGTTACGAGTAGTTGTCGATGCATAACTTGAAAAAGAACAACTTCATTTTTATACAGCCAATTGTAGAGTACAGGATGTTATTTCAACTATATGTTTATTGTGGCAAGCCCTGAATCCCGGACATCACTATGGACAGTTGGACGGTTGACTAGACTGCAGCACCAAGCTCAAAAACTGCTAGTAACTCAACTTATCAGCTGTTCTATCCAACTTTCTTTTCCTGTTGTAGATCATAGTGGAAGTCAAGTCAGCTTCTATACTCCTAACCTGCTGACAGACTGGACAAGGATGCTATCTATTAATCTATAGGTGTAGTAAATTAAGAAAAGATACGATCAAATTCTAGATCACAGTTATTTCCAGGAGACAAGGTGGATATGCATATGCTATTTGGATCTAGGTACAGCTATCACGGTACCTAATCCAACAAACACTTTAAAAACGAAAGTTGAACATGATCCAATATATAATCCATAAATATATGTTATGACAAAAAAAATGGCATAGGTTTGTTTAGCTTTTCAAGGATTTCTAAAGGCATTGCGATATCTCAATCCATGAGTTGGTGATAGCCGCCTATCTCCAGTCACTGTAGAGGCATTTACATATTTTCATGCACATGTAAGATGGCATATGTCCAAGATTCATACTGTTCCTGATGTTTCTATTAGTATCTGCACTCTGCAGCCATCATATTGTCTGCAGAAAGTGGTCATCAATTATTGTACCATCGTCTGCAGTAATCAATTTTCTAAGTGACGTGTCCAAGATTACTTGGCATGGACCATCCGATCAGAAACCCTCGTTCAGTGCAATTATGAAAACTTTGCCTTGAATTTTTCTAAGTATCATCCATTATCATCATGCATTCATGGTCGGCTGAAAGACCCCCACCTGAACGAAAATTCCTTACTGCAACCAAACTACTGAACCGTACATAGTTCATCAATTGCAAACTTTGGCACATACAACTATGTTCTCGTATTGATTAGACCACTAGAATTTGCATGTTGATTTCAATATTCCTAATAGCAAGGGAGCTCAAGGCTTATATAGTTAATGTCAGGGGTTTAACTACAGATATATAGGCTCTTAAGCAAGTTCTCATCTTTCTTCTCATTAGCAAGAATTAACTATGGTCTTTGAGCAACACTGCAGAAGAGCAGTGGCATTGGCAATGTCCATCTGGAAATGAAAATGGAGTAGTACTACTAGGCTTCTACTCCAACTAAGATGACCGTTGACCAAGAGGAGGGCTAGGAGTGGACTCACATCGTTGGCGAAGAAGACGCGCTCGTACTGGTAGTTGTCGGCGGGGTAGATCCATGAGTTGGCGACGAAGACGACGGTGCCCTTGCCGGGGACGCCGTCGAGGGTGAACGTCTTGAGGAAGAACTCGGACCGGTTGGAGTTGGTGACGACAATGGCGCCGGGGATCCCCTGCGACTCGTCCCACTCGAACGCCACCCGGAACACCGACTCCCCCGCCGCCGTCGACTTCATCGTCACCACCAGCTCCTCCAGGTGCGCCGGCTTCCCCAGCTTCCCCCTCCCTCCATTGCCTGTCCATCCACGAAAATTAGACCAAAAAAATGGAAAGAGAGAGAAAAAATCGAAAAACAGATCCATCGATGAAGTGGGGGACAAATCGACAGGACGATCAATCGAATTGGGTGTCCTTTTCTTGATTTGATTTGATCACATTTAATCACATTTGATTGTAGATTGTTGAGTAAGCTTGGGGAGTTGGGGTTAAGGGACGTGTGTTGACGTTGACCGTCAATGCCGCCTCCTCCCATCACTCCACTAATTAATGTTCCCTTTCTTTCTTCTCTACGGAAGTACTAGCATTGAATGCGTGACAACAACCAAACTGCACACTTCAAATTTGTACTGCTACTACGGTTTTTTTCCGAGGAAAAGCTTGCAAACAACGCTTGAAGACTGCAAATACCGGTTTGTAATTAAGCTATTAGCGAGAGCAATTAGCGGAAACCCCAGCCAGAGAAAACGCGGCTGTTTCTCCTGTTCAGGAAACGAATCAACCAACCAACCAGTCACGCCGAGGCAAAAGCTTTGGAGCGGAGACACACACACACACACAAAAAAAAAAAAACGAAACGAAACGAAACGCACGCACGAGGAGCGTTTTGCTTTGGCCGGCGAGCGGCGGCGGTGCTTACTTGGGTCGCGGGCGGTGGCGCTGACGAGGCGGAAGGCGACGCCCTCCTTGTGGCCGAGGATGTTGTGGACGCCGTCGAGGAGGGAGGCGTGGAAGTCGCCGAGGCCGAGCACGTCCTTCTTCACCAGCACCGCCGTCCCACGGATCCTCCCTTCCTTCCACGCCTCCTTGTTCCTCCCCGTCAACCTGTCAAAGAACCCCTGCACCTGCATCCTCGCAGATCACAAGTCACAATCCCCTCCTCCTCCTCCTCCTCCTTCTCTCTCTCTCTCTCTCTCTCTCTCTCTCTCTCTCTCTCTCTCTCTCTCTCTCACTACTCTGCTAAAGCCGGAAAGCCAAGCGGAGCGCGGAGCAAGAGTGAGACGGGCTGATGGAGAGAGAGACGAAGCCGTGGTGGGATTTTATAGCGACGCGGCCACGGCCACCAGCCGCGGCGGCTTTGTGGTGTGGTGGCCGCGCGTCGCCGTCGCGAGTCGCGAGTCACCAAGGCGGAGGAGTTCGTAACAGGGAAACTATTGGATTGTACTATCGTACCGACATCCTTGTTGTTGGTATGCACACTTAAATAATTATTAAACTTTTCCCCGCAAAAAAATATTAAACTTTTAAAAAAAGATAGATTAATATAAATCGCTTCACAAACATTTAAATTTAAATTTAACTTCAACATATTATAAAAAACAAATTTAACTATAAATATGCATTAATTATTGTTTAATTTACTTTTTTTTAAATGGTTAACTTAAAATTTGATATATCACATGTTAATACATATTCTCAAAATTTTAATTTTATAATTGTTTTCATAATTATTTAAGTGCGTAAACAATTATAAACATCTTCTTGATAGATTAAAATCGACTCTAGTTCATAATAGTTTTGTAAACGTTATGTTTTTGGGATCAATTCGCGAGAGGCTGGCCGCTGGCGCGCGCGGGCGGGCGGGCTGTGGCACATGGGCGGTGTACCGGTCGGCGGTCGCTGCCATCCGCCGCGCTTGGTGCCAACAATTGCCGGGTTGACTGTCCAAATGGTGGAACCAAACCATGGAACGATCGAATGATCAAAACGAGGGAAATACTCAGGGTGTTTCGCCGCACACCAGGATAAACACTCCTGTGCCGTGTGTGCGTGTGATGGATAAGGATAAATGCATCGCAAAGTTCAAAAGAGAATTTGAACCCGGAAAGGAATTGAATTCGGGTACTATTCAGAATGTTGAATTTTGCTGGGTTCGTACAACGTCAGTGTCCCGTCAGCTGGTTAATTCATTCTTACAAATATCCGATGCATCAAACCTGGCATTACCTCATTAGGCTGTGGACACGGTGCTTTGGTTTCTTGCGAATTTTGAATATTTTACGAACTTGTATAAAATGCCTGCTCCTTCCAAGGCATTCAACTCCATGGAAAAGTAAAACTCAATATCTTGTATGTAATTTATGCATGTTTCAGTCTATTGTTTGGTTGTTTACCATATCTGTTGAAATTATAAGCACGTAATGATTTAATTTATTCTATAAATAAATCATGATATTGCAGATGCAAATTAGCATGAACACATCATTAGATCTACACATGTAAACTAAGCAGTAAAACATGAACAGATCAAATATGCGCAACATGTCGAACACGTACCGAGGTGGCGGAAAGACCAGTTGCTCGGCAGGAACTACTCGTGGTTGCGGGCGTCGACGAAGACGCGCAGCACGCGAGCGGAGAGGAGGATGAGCCGTTGCGGACATGAGAACATGGAGCAGTCGCGCGAAGCGCTTCCCAAAAACCTTATTGCCGCCTTCTCCACTCCGCGTAACCGAACTGGATAAGCCACACGTAACTTATTCGGACTCCACGCCATTTTCACGCACCGGATTTTTCAATCCAAACCTTATTGCCGCCTTCTCCACTCCGCGTAACCGAACTGGATAAGCCGCACGTAACTTATTCGGACTCCACGCCATTTTCACGCACCGGATTTTTCAATCCAAATTTCCCACAGCACGACGCGCGCCGCCTGCCCTGTCAGGCGAGGCGAGCGAGCGCGCGCGTGTGTTCCCCCTCTTCTCTCCACCATACATGCTTCAAGTGGCTAGGAGGGCATCCTCCCTTTTAAGGAGGTCCCCCTCTCCTAGAATAAGCAAGGTGGTATTAAACTCCACATGCATGCCATTCCATGAGATGGGTTTTTGTGATTTTCCAAAGAATTAATCTTCGAATGGGCCTTAGCCCATCTATTAATTCCAACAATCCCCGACCAAATCTCA
Source organism: Oryza meridionalis (assembly GCA_000338895.3). NCBI lineage: Eukaryota > Viridiplantae > Streptophyta > Magnoliopsida > Poales > Poaceae > Oryza > Oryza meridionalis. The sequence continues at coordinate 32,122,719 of CM002526.2, read as the reverse complement.
AAATCCCACTGAGATTTGCCTTTTCCAAAGTACTGTTTATATACCAGCGGTTCGATGGAGACCGATTAAGGTTGAACATCCATCTAGAACTCCAAGCTACACTTACTCACAACTTGAACAATGGACTACGCCTTGAATTGCAAGTCTTCTGCAAGCAAGTTTCACTCAGAGTCTTATTTGGTACTAGACCGTCTGTAGACTACTGTCAGGGTTATGGATACCATATACCTAATAGTAGTCGACTATATCTCGGCAGGACCCACCACATACCATGTCTTATACGGAAATTGACCTCGGATATGGAGGGAGTTCTAGATAAGGAAAGACAACCAGAGTTCTACATGGAAACGACAAGGACTGCTCGGATTGTATCCATATTGGTTTCCCTAGTTCTACTTGGACAAGGGGACACCTATGGGTATAAATACAAGGCCCCCTAGAAGGAGAGGAGACACCTAACACAATCAACATACACGGAACAATAGATCAAGACACAAGATCAACATACAAGCCAACATGCGCCAAGACAAGCCGCCAGATATCGACATCAGAGTTATGCCTGGATCGACCCTATCTGGTACCTACAGAGGCCGGCCGTAGGGATCTAGCGCTATCTCTGATCTCGCCGAGCACAAACTCGAGAAGGAAGACTACCCTGTTGTTGACTACGAGTCAGACCTTCAGACCGCCATGTCGACAACAGTTAGATAGGCTACCCTAAATATTGTACCAGTGTGATTGTGGTGAATAAGAGCAATACCGGCTTCGGCCAACAGGATGTAGGGTTATTACCTGACAATTCAGGGGCCCGAACCTGTATAAAAATCCCTGTCTCCGTCTCTTTTACCTCAGTCTCGCGTATATTCTAGTACCAACGATCCCCATACTATGCAAATACCGGAATCGCGACATCAAACGTCGACAACTACCCCTCGGGTGGAGCGTATAAGTCATACTCCTAGGTCTTTAGTAAGCTTCCTAAAAGATTCACCCAAAATCTTCATAGACTGCGACTAACAATCAAGCTCACAAAGGTGAGTTCTTTCAAGAATGCTCTGCATGACAGCATCTTCGCTAATCAAAGCCAACTGAACTCATTAAGGCATAGCCAACCTGCCTTGCAGCTCACGAGAGTACATGCATCTTCACTTAGAGAGGGTATAGATTGGTACTCTCCTCTAGTTTACTAATGGTTTGTTCTTCCCAGGTGATAATTCACGGGATCTCCGATCACATAGATTGGGTTACCACCATAGTATAACTCACATGGGTCTCAAACCCATCTCCTTCGATGCATTGTCTATCACATTTCGTGATAGTCTCTTCGTGAAGGGATCTGCCAGGTTTCTAGCTGTTTGGATGTAATCCAACGTTATAACTCCGGAGTTTCTCAATTTCCTGATAGACTTCAATCGTCTTTTCACATGTCTAGACGATTTTATATTATCCTTAGAACTATTCACTTTGACAATTACCGTTTGATTGCCACAGTTCATAAGGATAGCCGGCATCGGTTTTTCAACAATAAGCGGATCTATTAATAGATCACGCAGCCATTCTGCCTCAACAGTAGCAGTAGTGCCGTCAACTCTGCTTCCATGGTTAACCTCGTCAAAATGGTCTGTTTGCAAGACCTCCACAAAACAGCACCACCACCCAGTGTGAAGACATATCCACTAGTGGCTTTGATCTCATCCACATCAGAGATCTAGTTAGAATCACTATAACCCTCCAGTACCGCAGGATACCCAGTATAGTGAAGCCCCAATTCCATAGTACCTTTCAGATAGCGCATTACTCGCTTAAGCGCACGCTAGTGATCATATCTCGGATTAGAGGTAAACCGTCTCAACTTGCTCACAGCAAAGGAGATATTAGGCCTAGTTGCACTAGCCAAGTACATCAGCGAGCCAATGATTTGGGAATATTCTAGTTGATTCCTAGCAATTCTCTTGTTCTTGCGAAACAACAAACTAGAATCATAAGGTGTTGGAGAAGGCTTACTATCAATGTAGCCAAAGCGATTCAAGATCTTCTCCACATAATGGGACTGCGAGAGTGTAATCCCATTCTCACCTCTAATTAGCTTAATGTTTAAGATAACATCAGCTACTCCCAAATCCTTCATATCAAAATTTTGATACAAGAATGATTTAACCTCATTTATCACCCCAAGGTCTGTCCCAAATATCAGTATGTCATCAACATACAAGCACAGAATAACTCCCTCACCCCCACCATGGCGATAGTATACACATTTATCTGCCTCATTGACTGCAAAGCCTGCAGATGTCAATGTTTTGTCAAATTTCTAATGCCATTGCTTAGGAGCTTGTTTCAGACCATACAAAGACTTCAATAATTTGCACACTTTTCCTTCTTGACCTTCAACTACAAACCCATCAGGTTGATTGTCACGCCCGGAATTTCTATCCAAAATTCCAAACGCTTACATGTGTGTAAACCCTCGTCCAGGAATCAGCCGAGGCACACAATAACAAATTGATAATAGAGTACAATTATTACTCTAATTAATAAGCGAATAAATTGTCATTACAGAGGTGGATAGTTCCTCTCAAACAATAAAGATCTAAGCAGCGGAAATAAAGATAAACAGCGCAGACGACACCACTCCACAGGCAGCTTGACAAGGACTACGCCAAATCCTCAACACCTTCAGCATCGTTGTAGAACTCCTCCTCTGATGAATGATTGCAAGGTGAGTGTATGACATACTCAGCAAGCCACGCAGCAAATATGCAAGTGCACAGGATAACCAAGGATGGCATAATATAGGCTTCTTTGCATAAATAGCATTTAATAAATATTTCAGAATTTAATAAAACAGTAGAGTATTAATTAAACAGTATTAATCCAACTCTATACAACATACCCTGTTGTATAGGCCCAACCATTCTGAACAACCAACCCCGGCTGCACAGTTCTAATCTCCAAACCAGGAATATACCATTCCAAACCAGGAGCTAATCAGATTATCACTAGTTATAGCATCTTCCATTATGGTGTGATGGGTGAGACTAATCACGAAAGACATTGTTAGACCCGCCCATAACCGCGGGCGCGGCTATTCGAATAGTTTTACTCTGATCAGAGGTGTACCACTGTACCCACAAGACACAGCCCCACATCATGTCACCATGTGCCTTGATACCACCACGGTACCTCGGAAAGGAGCTGTGACATTACCCCTCACACAACACAATCCACCACAGTGCACCATTCCCGGATCATAGTCACCCCCTTATAAACAAGGCATGAACTCCCCAGCGACCCCCGTGTGCTTATCTCCGCCACTTCTCAGTCTGGTGCTCCATAATGAACTATGCTATATAAAAGGTAAAGCCGTTGCCCACGCTGGCTTGTGGTTGGCACGGTTAATGTTTCACAACCGAAACTCGTGAACCGGTCCTTAATTGTCATGAGCACGACCATCAAAACCATGTACTCACAACCCACCATTATCAGGTTTTAGTTGGCAAATTAATTAATTAACCAATCACGATTAACCATCGTGAACTATCATTAAGCCATCATTAAGTAATAGTGAATCATAAGTTATCCCATTAATGTGCTAAAGTTTCTAAGCATGGCTAAGCAATTGTATCTAATATCTAATTGAACCAATATAAAGTTCAACTAGTCAAGTTATAATAACCCAAGGTATCAAGGAATAAGATAATCAATAACAAAAAGGCTATAACAAACAATAGGCTAATTCCACCCAATGACATTCGAAAATAAATGCAATAGTTGAATAGAAACAATAGCTTTAAACGGGATCAACATGCTCAAAGGATTGATTAGGATCTGTGTGACTTGCCTTGCTGGCCTTGGAACTCTTCTAAGTCTTCTCCTGCAAAAGCGAACTCTCCGGAAACGTCGGATTCTAAACAGAAAAGAGCAAAAACACCAAAACAGCACATAAGCAAGCATGAACAGTACATGTGGATATTTTTAACATGTAGATCTCAATTTTAGAAAAATTTAGAGACTTGAACCAACTAAATCCGAGCTAAGATGAATTAGTTATGAATTTTTAAAGATTTAATCGGATTAAATCATTTATATAAATTTTAATTGAATTATGACGCAATAATGAATTATTTTTGAAAAGGAAAAGAGGATTTATTGCGGCAGCGGGTCTAGGGTTCACGGTGGACCAGGTCCACGGCGACGGTCTACGGGATTGGACGGCCGAGATCCATCCATCCGAAACGGACGGCCGAGATCAAATGGCTCACGGTCGGCTCACGGGCGACAGCGGTGATAACGTCAGCAATGACGTCACCCCCTCCCGACGGCGGCGACGGCGGCTCGGACTCGCATGCCCGCCGGCGAACGACAGCGCGGCGACGTGAACGGAAGGCAGCAACGTGGAGCGGAGGGCACGGCGAACTCACCGGCGACCAAACTAGCGGCGGAGGAGCAACGGACAACGCCGGCGACGAGGTTCAAGCGGCGGAGAGCTTCGGGTCGACGGTGACGGCGGCGTTCCGGCGGTTCACAGCGACGGCGAAGGGTCGGACGAGGACGGCGACCACGATGGTGAGCTCCCCGAGCGATGGCGACGACCGGAGCGACGGCGGCGCACGGCTGGAGCGGCGGCGGCGACGGCGGCGCACAGGTTGCACGACGCTAGGGCGGCTCGGGCGACGAGAGGCGAAGGCGAGGGCGGCGGAGTGTAGAGGGGACACCGGGGAACCTTTTATAGGGGTCGGAAGGCGGCGGCGAAGCCCACGGCGGCCCGGCGACGGCGATGGAAAGTTAGGGTTCGCCGACTCCGAATCGAGCTCGAATCCCCGTGTTTCCAAAGCGAGATAGCCGATGCTTCCAAAGAGGAAAAGGTAGAGGAGATCACGGCGAACGTTTCCCCCCAATCAATTTCACCGGATCGGGAAGGATGCGGCGAAATTTGGAAGGGCGGCGGCGGCTAGGGTTTCGGGCGCGGGCCGGCGCGACGAAGACGACGACTCCGACAGGCGGGCCCCACCTGTCAGCGAGCGGGAGAGAGAGGGAGAGCGACGGCGCGCGCGCGGCGGCTCGGCTTGCTGGGCCGGCTTGGGCCGAAGAGAGAGAAGAGAGGTTTTGGGCCGACTTTCGGCCCAAAGCCAAAAGAGACTTTTTAAAACCTTTTTCATTTTAAATAATTCATGAAATGCACTTTCATTTATTAAAAATACTTCCTTAGCTCAAATAAATCCCAGAAAAATCTAGGAATTATAAAATTAAGCAAAGTATTTAATAAAATTTTATCTGGCCTAATTTTATATTGGAATTTATTATTTAATCAAATCTTTTCTTCTAGGCTTTTTAAAAATCATTTCTAAAATTCCATTTACACAATAATTTATATAATTGAGATTTTTAGGGTGTGACATTGATCCATATAGATCTCCTCATCCAGCTCTCCATTAAGAAAAGCTGTCTTAACATCCATTGATGAACGAGAAGACCATGTGAGGCTGCTAGGGAAAGTAGCACATGAATTGTGGTCAATCTAGCAACAGGTGAGTAAGTATCAAAGAAATCTTCGCCCTCTTTCTGAGTATAGCCCTTAGCAACCAGCTGAGCCTTGTACTTTTCAATAGTACCGTCAGGCCTAAGCTTTTTCTTGAACACCCACTTGCACCCCACAGGTTTACACCCATAGGGTCGCTCTGTCACCTCCCAAGTCCCGTTAGCGATAATGGAATCCATTTCACCACAGACAACCTCCTTCCAGTAGTCTGCATCAGGAGATGCATATGCTTCTGAAATTGACTTAGGAGTGTCATCCACGAGGTACACAGTGAAATCATCACCAAAAGACTTAGCCGTCCTTTGTCTCTTACTCCTTCGAGGAGCTTCACTGTCATCCTCCTCAGTGACATGTTCATGTGTATATTCAGTTTGTTCTGGTGGTGTGATTGAACTGGGAATTATTTCAGAAGGTTGGCTAGAACTACTATGTATATCCTTCATTGGGAAAAAGCTCTCAAAGAAGGTAGCATCACGAGACTCCATAATTGTACCAATATACATGTCAGGTACTTCAGATTTAACTATTAAAAATCTGTAGGCAATGCTGTGATGAGCATATCCCAGAAAGACACAGTCCACAGTCTTAGGTCCAAGTTTGCGCTTCTTCGTTATTGGTACATTGACTTTCGCCAAGCACCCCCATGTGCGCAAATAAGAAAGTGATGGTTTTCTCCCAATTCATATCTCATATGGTGTTTTGTCCTTATTTCTGTTAGGAACTCTGTTTAACGCATGATTCGAGGTCAACAATGCCTCCCCCACCATGCCTTAGGTAGTCCCGCGGTGTCCAACATGGCATTCACCAAGTCAGTCAGTGTGCGGTTCTTCCTTTCAGCAATCCCATTAGACTCGGGAGAATAGGGAGGCGTCCTCTCATGTATGATGCCATGTTCCTCACATAATAAGTCAAACTCGTTTGAGAAAAACTCTCCATCACGATCAGACCTGAGTCTTTTTATCTTTCTGTCAAGTTGATTTTCAACTTCTGCCTTATAAATTTTAAAATAGTCTAGAGCCTCGTCTTTCGTTTTCAACAAGTACACATAGCAAAATCTAGTAGCATCATCAATCAACGTCATGAAATATCGTTTTCCACCCTTCGTCAACACCCCATTCATTTCACAAAGATCTGAATGTAGGAGTTCTAGTGGTGCCAAGTTTCTCTCCTCGGCAGCCTTGTGAGGCTTGCGAGGTTGCTTCGATTGCACACAACTATGGCCCTTAGAACCTTTGACAATGGGAAACTTAGGAATTAAACACATGCTGGAAAGCCGAGACATCAAGCCAACATTAATATGACATAAATGTGAGTGCCAAACATTAGCCTCATCATCCACACTGCCACAAATATGGTTCACAGTCTTATTGCAGAAATCAGAAAGGGAAAAGCGAAACAGTCCTCCGCACTCATAACCTTTACCAATAAAATATCCATATTTAGACACGACTACTTTATTAGACTCAAAAACCAATTTAAATCCGTCTCTAGTCAGACGGGAGCCACTAACAAGATTCCTGTCGATAGAAGGGACATGCTGCACGTTCTTCAGCTGCACAATCTTTCCCAAAGTAAACTTCAGATCTACCGTCCAACACCATGAACAGAAGCATGTGACCCATTCCCCATTAGGACGGTGGAACCCCGTGCGACCTGATAAGAAGAAAACAATGAGATGTCAGCACAAACATGTACATTGGCCCCAGTATCAACCCACCAATTAGTAGACTGATTAACTGAAAAAACATTAGGTAAATTACCATACGCGCTTCCATCTCCAGTGTTGCCAATGGTCACATTAGCAGACTGAGAAGTCTGCCCTGCAGGTGCCTTCATCCCCTTGCGCTGTGGACACTTCCTAGCCAGATGACCAGGTTGGCCACACACAAAGCAAGTCCTCTTATCCTGATTAGGATTGTTATTGTTCTTCTTCTGCTTCTTGAAGTTGGTGGTCCGTTGAGCTTTGTATTTCCCCTTACTCTTGTTCTAGGCCTTGTGCACAACATTGGCACTGGACTGCCCACCATCGCCCTTAGATGCGACGTCCTTTTCCCGAGCTTTCTCCTCAACATCAAGAGACGCTATCAACCCCTCAACGGAGTATTCCTGTCTCTTGTGTTTGAGTGCAGTACCGAAACTTCTCCAAGATGGAGGTAGTTTCACAATAATGTACCCGGCCACAAATTTGTCGGGTAAGACACACTTAAGGAGTTCGAGTTCCTTAGCCATGGTTTGTATCTCATGAGCCTGTTCGACTATAGAACGGTTGTCACCCATCCTGTAGTCATGAAACTGCTTCATGATGTACAGATCATTGCTAGCATCAGTAGCATCGAATTTAGTATTCAGTGCATCCCACAACTCCTTAGCGTCGGTCATGCGCATATACACCTCGACCAGATTATCGCCAAGAACGCTACGAATGCATCCAACAAAGAGAGTAGTGGCTTCCTCGAATTGCTTCTGCTGATCAGCAGTAAGAATTCCTTCAGGTTTGCCAGTACTCACCCAGAAGCATTTCATAGCTGCCAGCCACAGAGTGATCCTGATCTGCCATCTCTTAAAGTGCACACCGGTGGATTTATCCGGCCTCAGTGCATCGGCAAAACCAGCCATAGTAAAATCACAGCGCCTATAATAAGGTTTTTGGATTGTTGAAATTATAAGCACATAATGATTTAATTTATTCCATAAATAAATCATGATATTGCAGATGTAAACTAGCATGAACGCATTATTAGATCTACACATGTAAACTAAGAAGTAGAACATGAACAGATCAAATATGCGCAATATGTCGAACATGTACCGAGGTGGCGGAAAGACCGGTTGCTCGGCAGGAACTACTCGCGGTTGCGGGCGTCGACGAAGGCGCGCAGCACGCGAGTGGAGAGGAAGACGAGCCGTCACGGACGAACAGGGAGCAGTCGCACGAAGCGCTTCCCAAAAACCTTATTGCTGCCTTCTCCCGGTGCAGGACGTTAAAGGCAGAGGTTCCGGAGACTTGCTCTCCCGATCGCCGGTGCACGCCGGCGAGCGGGATGGAGTAGTCACGTTAAAGGCAGAGGTTCCGGAGACCTGCTCTCCCGATCGCCGATGCACGCCGGCGAGCGGGATGGAGTAGTCTATGAGCGACGGCGCAGCACAGAGTAGGAGGCAAACTCTAGATTGATTTCGCGTGTGTTGCGTGAAGACGGTGGCTCGGTTTATATAGAGATAGGTCTACGAGCGACGGCGCAGCACAGAGTAGGAGGCAAACTCTAGATTGATTTCACGCGTGTTGCGTGAAGACGACGGTTTGGTTTATATAGAGATAGGTCGCCTGATCAGGGCGCCCGCACGTAACTTATTCGGACTCCACGCCGTATGAGGAGCCAATTTTGCGGACCATTCGACGCGTAGGCGAACCCTAGATTGATTTCGCGTATGTTGCGTGAAGACGGCGGCTCAGTTTATATAGAGTATCTAGATTTCACGTGTGTTGCGTGAAGACGACGGCTCGGTTTATATAGAGATAGGTCACTTGATCAGGGCGCCCGCGCGTAACTTATTCGGACTCCACGCCGTATGAGGAGCCAATTTTGCGGACCATTCGACGCGTAGGCGAACCCTAGATTGATTTCGCATATGTGCGTAGGCGAACCCTAGATTGATTTCGCATATGTTGCGTGAAGACGGCGGCTCGGTTTATATAGAGATAGGTCGCTTGATCAGGGCGTCCGCACGATCTCCACTCCGTGTAACCGAACCGGATAAGCCGCGCATAACTTATTCGGACTCCACGCCGTATGAGGAGCCAATTTTGCGGACCATTTGACGCATAGGCGAGGCGAGCGAGCGCGCGTGTTCTCCCTCTTCTCTCCACCGCACATGCTTCAAGTGGTTAGGAGGGCATCCTCCCTTTTAAGGATGTCCCCCTCTCCTAAAATAAACAAGGTGGTACTAAACTCCACATGCATGCCATCTCATGAGGTGGGCTTTTGTGATTTTCCAAAGAATTATTCTTCGAACGGGTCTTAGCCTGTCTATTAATTCCAACAATATCTACTTGAGTAAACTAACGAAGAATCGGCACAAACTCATTAGCATGCGTCACCTTACCCTTTTCTATTAGAAAAAAAAATTGATTACACATGCGTTTAATTCAAAGGACGCGACAGCACCACCTCGAGAACGAGCCACAGCTAAACCGTCATCATTGTTAACACGCCATTGTGTTTTGAGAGGCGAGCAAGAGAGATCGGATCGATCGTGACTGGACGTTCCGGGCCTAATTAAGCTACGTGCATGACAAGCTAAGCTCATGGCCGTGGATTCGATCGATCGGACCGACCGATCGCGACTAGGCCGGGGAGGATTACGTGGGCGTTACACGAATCCATGGGCGCGCGTCTTGACTCTTGACTAGCGAGGGTATACATACAAGTGACCGCGCCCTCTCTCACGCGCACAAAATTAACGGTGCACGTCGGGTGTGGCTACGTGCCGAGGGTGAGGACCCCACCACAAAGGGTTCGACGAATTCATGAATATATACTGCCCTTTTTATGGGGAAATTTTTTCGAATGCCTTAGAAATTTCGGCCAATGTATGCGCTTATATTTTGCTCACTTTCTGATAAACGTTTGGAATTTGATTTTGAATTACGTTACGTACTCATTTTGCCGGTTGAGCTTTAGTTGTTCGTTTTAAAAAAAAATATCCATTTTACCCTTAACTACGGAAGAATTGTATAAATTTTTTGGACATTGTTGGTACTTGGTAGTGTATAAGTTTATTGTATAGTATGACTTTATATTCATGAGTTTGTTGTGCGGAATATTATTTATGATAAAAATGTATGTCTTATATTATAAAACCACTTTAAAAATTATTTGTGCCTTTAAAAAGTAATAGAAAGGTTAAATATTTATTTTTCTATTTTTCATATTAAAAAGAGTAATGTGGTATATTTTTTATGATACATACAATAGGTTTGTCTAATACTAAGATTTTGTTTGGCGCCTCTTGTTGTGGCTGCAAGCGATTGAAGAAATGTAAGTTTTATTTCTATAGTAGCTGGTTTACAACTATAGTCATAACTTCTGAATAAGTTCTAAGGTTGTGTTCGAACATAAAGGTCTGTAACCTTACTCTCCAACGTGAAAAATAAGGTGGCTTATTAGCATATAATTAAGTATTAGCTATAAAAACCTAAAAATTAATATAATTTAACTTTTAAAACATCTTTCTTATAGAATTTGTTGTAAAGAACATATTTATAAGATTAACGTGCTCATGAAAAATAAGCAAGTAGAAGTTTACCACTCATCATATGTTTTTGTAAGTGTTTCTGTTAGCACAAGCTCAAGTGCTCGCTTGCTTCAGCCTTTAGAGACGAATGGCAATACCAGCGACTGGTCTACTCCTCGAAAAAAAAACTGCAAATTGCTTACGATATTCGTATATAAGATGTATTTTTTTAAAAAGCACGTGCCATCCCTTTGCTGCTCATCTGAATTTGGACTTAATCTCACCTGTTGAGAAACTTGAGATCATGTGGCCCTGTGGCCTTTGTTTACTTCGTTGACGTACTGCAGTTTATTCATCCAAACCATAGCCCGTACCTCATTGGATGGTCTGTTTGTACTTTAAGACGAATACATATACGCAGCTTAAGTTGAGATTAGGACACCGGACACACCTAAACAAGACATGTGATTTGGAAAGAAAATTGAGTACGAAAGAAGCTACTCCCTCCGTCCTATAATATAATATAAGGGATTTTAAGTTTTTGTTTGCACTGTTTAAACACTCGTTTTATTTAAACAAATTTAGAATTATTATTTAATTTTTACTTACTTTATTATCTAAAGTACTTTAAGCACAATTTTTCGTTTTTTATATTTACAAAAAAAATAAATAAAATGAGTGGTCAAACAGTACCACTAAAAACTCAAAATCCCTTGTATTATAGGACGGATGGAGTAGCTTATTAGCTGCCATTTTGTCTAATCATGCAATCATGCTTATGTCTATCATCAGATTGTATATATGGTATGTACTCATTCCTAGCTACCGCACGCACGGTACGCACGCTAACACGTGAAACACTAGTTAATCCACTGTCCACACTAAATTATGTTCCTGGAAAAGATAGACAGCTCGGTCGGACATAGACAGCTCGGTCGGACAGGATAAAAAATTTCACTATGATGCGCATGGATTAAGTACCATTTAATAGTACGTAGCCTTAGAATATGAGCATCAAGTAGTAATAAAAAGCGGTAGCCTTTTGTCCCTTTCTTATTTGGTGCGAAAAGATCAGGTTCTTCGAAGACTCGAAGTATCATAAATCTTTTTTAAGACGAGACGCATTTTCACATACAACATTACACATGTACACCTTATTCACACATTTATAAGCAATTCTTTTCGCACACTCAAAAGACAGAAAATTGAGGTAACTCTTTAGTCTCACTAAATTTAAATTTATATTGGAAGCTTATTTGCTTATGTAATATTTATGATCGGCATCAGGATTTAAACCTTAAGTGATGGAGTCATTCCCTCATTATATTGATCCGGTACTAAATATGGCATGTTTTACTATTTTCAGATTAAAGTATTTTATAATGGTCTTTGCTGGCATGTTTTACTATTTTCAGATTAAAGTATTTTATAATGGTCTTTGCTGGTAAAAAAATAAACCGTGCCTCGCTGAGGCTCTTGTAACCCTGTTAAATCCTGAAAAATTCACTCCCATAGAGAGTCGAACCCAGGACTTCAGGTGCTACTGAGGCTAGGTTACAAGCCCTTTCGCTCTTATTTACTAAATTATGTCTTATACCACCACTTAACTACTGGTTGTAGAATTTTTTTATTAATGACAGAAGTTAAAAACAAATAGTTGTGGTCAATATAATAGGGAGCATATCATGTACACACAATTTTTTTGTGTACACACCGTACACACGAACTAACAAATTTTACTAAAAATTTTAGAAAAAAATTGTATACGTACTTCCAATAATACTAGCCACATAGTCACGCTTTGTGTGACTTTTGATCTTGTTTAAGAACTTTTCTATATGGTCTATTAGTTTAGGTAAACTTATAAGAAGATTTTTAACATAATAAGTTATTATTTTATAAAGTATGGACTTCCCTAGCCAACTATAAATTTAGCTAAGTTGTATTATATGTTTATAAGAGAAATCACTTGAAACCTCATGTTTCTTCTCTCTTTATCCCTTCTCTTTTTTATCATATGTGGGAGGTACCAGAAACCTCCGGAAATTTCCATTTATTTAGCTCATTTGTGGTTTTTTTTATACATGTACCCTTTTAATCCAATGGCCATTGTTTATCCAAATCTTTCATCCGATGGCTAATATATTTGTAATGATGTGGTACGTTCTCGTGTAAGAAAGCCTGCCTGTTGCTTTCACTATATAAGATAAGATTACACTTACGTGTTAAATATTAACCTCAAATTAATTATATTTTGGCCATAACAAAAATATTCTTTTTACAATTTAAGAGTATAAATCTATCAGAATTTTTTTCTCCCCATATATAAGTAATGAATTTGAATTGTGACTTTAGACATAGATATAACACTACTAAGGGTAGATGTACATTTTTTTAGTTTTTTTTTCATATTTTTTAGTTGGTGTATATGGTGTGCACACAAGAAAATTTGTATGTATAGGATACATTTTCCAATAAAAATGATCGATTTATTGACCAAAGTTATAATATGAATAATCATCGGTGATATAGATGTATTATTTATTTATTTATTTCAATTTTGTATGGAATAAGCTGAGCGCTATTTCTCTAGAAGGTGTGTTATCGACAGCAAAACCTTGAAACTGTCGATGATTCCTCTTTGTTCCACCGTGCAACACACCACCGGACCGCAGCAGATTGCAAGTTGCAACTGCAGCATCCTTAATCAACTCAATAGAAAAAAGCGTGCGCATGCATGTTATCCTAGCGTACTAAAGTACTAACCTTAAACAAGGCTGCGTTTTAATGTACCATGGCCTTTGAATTATCTCTCATTTTTCGTTAGCATGTTATATGGTACATTTCGTGAAATAATCTATATAAAAGCAATATAAATCTATTTTTAACATTATATTAATTAATATTTAATTAATTATATGACTCATTGGAACGGCCCCGTTAACATCGGTGCATGACGTGCATGGAGTCATGTCTGCTGCTGTGCTGCACCCTAAAATGCACAGGTAGAAGCACAAGAAGTTACGTACAACCGCGGATGATTGGTTGGCATTACATCTCAGACCGGGCAAATCGGCAAATTGACAACGCGTTGTGAACGTGGGAGGGAGAACATCAGGCAGGGTAAGCTCAGAACTCGGGAAGTTTCAGAACGTGCACCACGCGAGAGGGAGTGAGTGAGGGACGGTCGAACCACCAGAAAGGCAGCGCTGATGGGAAGAATCTGGGACTTGTGCAAAGTTGTGTGAAGCTTACCGCGAGACCGCGGGACGGAGCTGGGACAATCAGTACACGATCTGCCTTTCCAGCGGCCGGGCACTTCAGATCTAGTCGCTGTGCTAGTACTGCTTGTCACCAGCCGGCAAACCAAAACTTTTTACTCAGGTCTAGTTTATTTCCTAACTTTTTCTTCAAACTTCTAATTTTTCTATCACATCAAAACTTTTCTACATACATAAACTATCAAGTTTTTTCTTCAAACTTTCAATTTTAGTCAAACTTCCAATTTTAGCGTGGAACTAAACACAACACAGCCTCTCACTCACAAAAATGTGGTTGATTAGACCCCTTTGCTGTTTAAGAAGGCTGTGTTTAGTTTCTAAAATTGGAGAGACGTTTGGGGAAAGTTGGTAGTTTGGAAAAAAAATTGGGAGTTTATGTGAGTAGGAAAGTTTTAGATGTGATGTGATGTGATGGAAAGTTAGGAGTTTGGAGGAAGTTTGGTGTCAACTAAACAGGGCCGAAGATGAGAGTGCATGTTGCTTTCTTAAGCGTCGATAAAGGAACGAAGTCTCTTCTTGACATGAAGACACCCAGTGCATCTTTTGAAACACGGGATTAAAAAAAAGAAAGTATAAAAAGCACAAAATGTAAAACACACATGGCTCCAAATAGGTCCTTACTTGTTCAAACACACCTCTAAGTCCTCCCTAAGTTCTCTCCCCTTTTTTTTCCTTTTTTGGAAAAAAATATCTGTAGTCTTAACACCTCCCCTGCGAAAATTGGTTTCGCATGCGGTTGTGATGCTCGCAAGTGAATATTATGATTTTTCACATACACCTGGAGCTAGACGGTTGCTTCACCCACCAGCAAAAAATACTTTTGGCTGTCTAAAAAGGTTTCTTTGCAGCAGTGGTAGAAAAAGACTCAATAATAGATTTGAGTACTGCTGCTACAGTACCTTGTATATGTGCTAATGCATGGAAATGCAGTAGTACAAGACTTAAACGCTGCGGTTTTTGATAAAAAAAAAAGGTGATATAAAAGGCTTTTAAAAAGATTCAAGTATTTTTAAAAATCTATAATAGTTAACATTAATTAATGATGCGATAATTGAGTGTGTTCTCCGGCAACCAAAATGACAACTCACCTCACAATCTTCAGGGGCTTTTGGCTCTTTTAAGGATAGCATGACAATTGAATGTCAATTTATCGAGAAAGAGAGATGACACAACTCAATAAAATTTTTTTAATGTGTCCCTATAATTTTGTTAACACCTCACCATTCTTAAAAATGCTTGATTATGGGGAGTAATTAAATTGCATGTGCCGTACACAGAAATATCAGATGTGTGCAATTAGTATATAAACTAATAGAAATATTTATTCTAGTGCATAAACTTGTCTAAACTTGTCTAGTACGTATGAATCAAGTCTATAACGATATATTATAACTAATTATGTTGAGTTAAAGTCTAATTAGGATGTCTCACATATAAGGCCATGAGACATGTTGTATTCGTTGCATACTCCCTTTATATTTTACGTTTTTTATTCGTATAATAAACATTACTTATTTCATGTTTGATCAAGCATATGTATACGTAGGTAACATCATATCATGTTGACATATGAGTCTACTAATATTCCAATTAGCGTTCAACTTAGTGATATTAGTTATGACTTGTTTTTTCCCCTTTATTTGCACATACCAAACAAGTTTATATATAAAAAAGTAATTTACAAGTTATTACTATTCTAAATTATACATATCTCGCAAGTTCACCGACACTGTTCAATACGTGGAATTGCTTAATAAACTGGTCAAAGTTCAAAAGTATTTAGAGTAAACTTTAAAATTTTAGCAAAATTTATTTGAAACTGATCGTTTTTTAATCGATAACTGCTCGGTTAAGTTATGGATGAAGCCACTAGGCAGCGTTTTTGATAGAAACAAATAAGCTAGAGGGCATGCAGAGTAACCTTTTATCCTTTTATGGATGAAACCACATCCATCCTTCCTCTTCTTTCCCAACTCACTTCTTTTTTCACACACATATTTTTCAAACTACTAAACGTTGCATTTTTTTTTTGCAAAAGTTTTCTATATGAAATTTCTTAAAATCATATTAATCTATTTTTTAAAAATAGCTAATACTTAATTAATCATGCGTAACGAGTTACTCTGTTTTGCGTGCTCATGGGATTTGTTCCAACACCACACGACCGACAGCAGCCTTAAGGGAGGCAGGATCATGCCACTCATTCCTTACCACATTTAGTTACTTTTCCATAAAGATTCGCGATTCACTCAATGCGTGTAAGATTCCCTGACATAGATCTGTGGATCTGGGGCAAATTGAGGTTAGCCCATATCATCTTGTTTAGAGGATCTCAAGTTCTCAACTGCTTCATGACTCTGGAACAGAGTTTATACCCAATGCGATCCTGTTCCTCAGAGTACGAAACAGAGTGGCCTATACGCGAAACAGAGTTTGCACCAACTGATCTTCACGATTGGCAAAATGGGAGGAAACGAACCAACCCAAATTTCTGTACACCTGCTTGGATGGAAAAATAAGGACATGTTCACTTTGATGCCATTTCTAACATAGCAAGGCAAAGCCACCCAACCATCCAGATATTAGCGACAGCGAGGCGCATCGCATCGCATGCAACACCGCCCACAAGCAAATTCACAAGCCGCTTGTTTAGAAAAAATCCCCTCCAAATCTTGGACTTGGATTCATCGTCACAATAGACATGTTCTACTCCCTCCGTCCTAAAATAAATTAAATTATAACAAAATAGGATATTATCTAGTATAACAAGTATAAATAGATATATCTCTAGGCAAAGTGAAAGTAACTTCACTAGTTATTTTCTCCATTTCAGGTTATAAGACGTTTTGACTGACTTTGATCAAAGTCAATTTGCTTTTAGGTAAAATTATTAAAATTGTGTATATGTTTAGTTTCTTACCAAATTTTGATAAAAACACCAATATTTGGTAACTTGCACAGTACTGAACAAAATCGGCGTGGGCTAGCACAGCCCAAATTTTGGCTATTCTGCCTCCGCCTCTGCTGGAAGCAATCAGGTGACAGAGGGTGGTATAGCACGTCTGTTGGGTAGTAGTAAAAACTTCGGATGCAATCTAAACGTTGCCAGATGTTACCAAAATTTGGTAGAATGTACGTTGGCAACAAAGTGAACACATTTAAAATAGTAATCTTGTCAAAATTTTGATAACATTGCCAACCTTACTAAATGACAAAATTTAGTAAGGTTTTTTTTTATCAAAGTGAACAGGCGTTAAGGTTTTTTTTCAGCTAGTTCAAGGCACCTTTCTTCCGATGGTTTGACCTGGGCCGTGCTTGTGCAGTGCTGGCTCATCACGGAGAGGCCCTTGTTTCATTGGGCCGTGATTGGGCCACGCACCTGACCCACCACGCGTGCCGGCAACGCACGGCGAGCAGGCCGTGCCGGTCCGTCACGGCCCATCTGAAAAAAATGAGCGATATCGCTAAACATACGTCGATAAATTCCTTTCCGATTTTGCTATTTCTCTGTCGCGTGAGTTTTTGTTACGTCTCACTCGTTTTTATCGCCGTTGGATGCTTTGTTCTATGATTCGTGCAGGTTGACCAGTCTAGATTGCATCCCACCCGACATGGCGCGCTTTTTTTCTTTTCGGCTTCGTTTTTTAATTTTTCGATTTCCGCGCCGTTGTCTTTCTCTCTCTCGTGTCCGAGAGAGGAGGCGGAGATAGAGGTGGAGTCAGCGACTCTCTCTCTCTCTCGTCTTTCCCCTCTCGCTTCTTCTCTTTCCCCTTCTCGCTTCTTCTCTTTTCCCCTCACCTTGCTCTTCCTCAGGTTTCGCGAGAGCTCGTCTCTAGGGTTAGGTTCGCCGGAGGCACGCGCGCGTGGCGGCACTGCTCCGGTGAAGTCACTAATAGAAGTTGCGCCGTTGAAGATTTCTGTTTCTAGTGAGCTGATTTTCCTTTCTCTTCCCTGTCTTATTTTTCTGATTTGAGTTTGTGATTTTTTGAGTTGTTTTGGTGAGCAGAGACCGTGTGTGATATTGGTGCTCGTCTGTGCCTGCAATATTTTGAGCATGTTGTTTACTGTGTGGATGTATTGAAATTTTTGTTTTTTTTTTCGTTTAAGGAGTGGTTCTAGATTTGCTTCATGGATGTCTGTTTTGAAAATGCTTTGGTGGTGTTTGATTTCGCCATGGATTTTTTTTGTGCGGGATCTGATGTTTGGTTTATCCATAGCTTTTTGAAATCACCATTGTAGACTTATATTTGCTTTATCGATTCATCTGTTTGAAGGGCATGTGTAGCGTTCTATTTTCTCGCTGGGATCTGATGTATGTTTCATCGTTTTTTTCTAAATCGCCTATGTAGATCTAATGGGCTCATGTAAGTATGTTGCACTTTAATTACCTTTTGCATGTCCTGTTTGGTTGATCTGAACATAGTGGCATATTAGTGGCAGTGGGGAGTAGCTTGGTGTAATCCCCCTTATGTTCCACATAGAAACGTTCAGTTTAGTTTGCTAGTTATAGTTTATTTTTAATTGCAAGTCCGTCGATCTAGTTGTATCTGTTGTGTTTTTGGATTAGCATATCACCTGATGCATTAGATTTATTTTTGATTAGCGAGTTGGCTGTTGCAAACACACTAAAACTGAGTTCAGATGTTTGTATTTATTAACTCTGTAATTGAAAACTGACTTTAGATGTTAGGATTTTTTTTCAGCAATCTGTATTCTGAAATTGAATTGAGCAACCAATTTTTTAAATGCTAGGTCTGTTATTTTTGGATATGAAACTGAACTGAGCTGTATTTTTTTTCAACTACATTTTAATAATAATCTAAAAGTTTAGTTTGGATATTTGTGTTTATCAAGTCTGTAATTGAAACCTGACCTGAGATGTTAGTATATCTGAAACTGAGTTGAGCATTAGTGCTAGGTGTCTTATTTGGTTCTGAAGTTCTTATGTAATTTGGTTTTGAAACTGAAGTGAGCAACATTTTTTTAAACAAATTATAAAAGTGTGTTATACTAATCGCTTTGCTTCGCTATGATCATTAGAGCAAGGTTGTTGTGAGATTTAATTTAAGGTCATTGCCATGGTCCGCTCCCTCTCCTGTTCAACATTTTTTTTGCCATTATGCTCTGCTTCTAAATCTAAACCTTGTCTTTCTCTATCTCCCTTGCTACCATCTCTTTTTTCTGTAGGTGTGTTTTTTTTAATTTCAGGGAGACAGTTTACTGTTTAGAGATTAGCTTTGATTAGGTTTTTAGTACTTTTGTTAACTGAATATCGGTGTTGTTATGTTGCATTAAACTTTTTGATGCTTTTTTAATTATTAGAACCACGAGGAATACTATTTTTCAACTGCCTTTTTTTTTGTTCTTACTTATGTTAAATCCTTTTTTTATTCAGTTCATAAAGCTAATGGCTCGTAAGCATGTTGAGATATTATCTGACAAATCAGACAGCTGCAGCGATGATTCTGAATATAACATTGAGTCTGATGATAATGATGTTGCTAATGAGGTTAGTGTTTTTATTAAGGCTTGTTTATTTCAAGTATAGTTCTATTTTTCATTTATACCCATGCATTGGAATTTTTTTGTTCTTAGGTTTTTGAAGGTTTGAATGAAGCTGAATTGGACAAAATATTGTATAAAATGAACAAGAGGGTATGTTTAGTTAAATTTCTGTTTATTTTATTTTTTGCAATGTTGTTGTGTTATATTTGATTTAAATGCTTTTCTATATAAATATTTGTTTATTTCTAGGTTATTCAAGATTTGAAAAGGAAGTTCACGAGTGGCTCTACTTATGTTCACCAGAAAACTAAGGTATATGAAGTGTAGTTAGTTTGATATGTTAGCGTTTTTTTATATAGTCTGTGCTAATGGTTGGTTCCAAGCTGCTATACATTTAGTATTCTAATTAATTCTTTAATTGTGGTTTATATACAGTTAGAACGTAATATTTTATCCAACATTTCAATTATGCAGTAATTATATATATCAATGATAATTAAGTGTAATGAACTATCAATTACATTATGTCTACACGATAATTACATCATGTAATTTTAATGTATTTTGCAATGTAAATTTGTATTCTGTGCACGTTTTATCCTTATAGTTTTGTTAGCAATTAGTTAAAATTTATTTTTACATTGGAATTTCTTGTTAATTTCTTAATTTTTCTTTAAAGGCCAAGAAGCAAAAGCAGCTTGTTAAGAAAGAGCATTCATTCACACGATTCTCAGTGAAATATTTTTCTGAAGTGTTGTCTTACCTGACTGAGCATCAAAAGAGGACAATTGATAGTTATGGTTTTGGATCATTGCTGCTATTTGAGAGCAATTATGTACCAAACAATTTTGCGTCCTGGATTGCAAATAAAGTAGATGTTACAACTTCTGAGATTATTTTTGAGAGACAAGATTATACCAGTGTCAAAAGAGTCAGTTCATGCTGTGCTTGATCTTCTAATTGGTGGCTTAGAATTTGGTAGAGATCGTGACAAAGGAAAACAGTTTATCCTCTCTAAGTTTGGCTTAGCCTATATTCCATCCGTCAAATTGTTTGGTGATTAATTCATCCAGAAAAAAGTTATGTCTGATGAGGATGTGATTATATCTTTTCTCATTGTTGCGATGGCCTGCTTTTTGTGTCCAAACTCCTCCTTGATACCAAGCACAAAATATTTGACAATATTTGAAGATGTAGATTCTTTGAGAAGTTATGATTGGTCAAAGTTTGTATATGATTGGTTGATGGTTTTTATCAAAAAGTTTCAAAAGCGCAAAAGCTTGGGAGGTTGCTTTTATTTCTGGGCAGTAAGTATTCTTCATTTCTTTTATACATTTTTTGCATTTTCAGCATGTGTATTGTGTGTTATATAACTTCTTTTTTTATATAGGTCAAGTATCTTGATTGTATTGATTTTGGTGAAAGATACATTGATCAAGCAATTCCACGGATTTCTGTTTGGAAAAAGGGTATGATTACAACATTTTCTGATTTAGATAACATTGATGAGAACAATTTTGGATTGAGGCCTGTTAAGGACTTCTCTACAACATGCTACTTCAAGGTAAGGGTGTATCATTGTCTTCATAGTACTTTTGTGCTGCGCACTTGTTATGCTACTTCAAAATATATATGTATGACTTTTTGTTTTTTTTTACTCTGCAGCATGCACATTCACGGTGCAATCCAATTTCATTTCGACAAAAACTTGAGTCCGCTATTGGGAATATGCTTCCAGGTTACATCAAGGACAATATCCGTGATCTGCTTGTTTCTTATTGTTCTACAAATCACATATCTGACAGTGAGCCTTTTGAAGATGTTGTTGTCTCTGTTTTGTCGATGATCACCCAATTAGCTACTATGGATTTTGTACAACTTGAAAATGAAGCTGTGGGTAGCTTGGGATTTGACAACCAATGCGATCATGATTCTGTTGTTAGAAATGCTGGTATGTTTATGTGTTACATTTTCTCTCTTTTTTTCTGTCCTATGTTAATATGCATGCTCTGAAATGTATTTTTTCCATTTCTTGTTTGTCTTTGTTATAAAAGGTGTCCAAACATCTACCCCTACTAATACAACTGATAATCAACCTGATTTTAACAACAATACTACTTCAAGATCTAATGGAAAGGAGTGTTCTTCTCTTGAACGAATTGCTCGTAAGTTGTACTTTTACCGTCGACTAACAATTTACTTTTGTGAATAGTTTCCTTTTTTCTAGTGTTCTAATAATTAATAACTTTGTTATTTCTCTGTTTAATTAGATCTATATGGCTCTGTTGCTAATGTTGATCACCAGAATATAAGCTTGAATAATGTCGCAATACATGATAATGCCACCACTGTAAGTAAGCTTAATTATGTGATGTCATATTTTATAATTTGTTAAAAATATTTATTGGGACCCCACTGATATTTGTGTTGTTTTTCTATTAGCAAAATGAGGATAATGATGTTCTTTCAAACTTTGCTAAAGAATTAACTGGTGTGCTCTCTTCACATAACCATGCAAAGGTATACACATTATTTTTGTACTAATTGTAATAGGATATAAGAGCACATATTATTATGTTTAATTTGTAATATATATTTTTCTTTTTTTTCAGGTCTCTACTGTTGATCGCCAAATTTTGAAATCCAGGAGTATTAGTCATGGTAAATATATATATTTATTTTGGAAATTGTTATATATGTCTCTCTTTTTCTTGACTTTTTTTGTATGCATATCAGATGCAAACTTGCTTAGTCCTGATGTTGGATACCCTAGGAACCATAACAGAGGTGTTAATGAATCTTTGAAATGTATGCTCTCCCACCCCACATAATTATTAAATTTTATTTTTTTCTTTGAATTATAACTGTAATTTTGATTTGTATTCATCTAATTTTTTGCTATCACTCCCTTCTTTTTTGTAGCTTCTTTTGTCAGTGCTGTAGCAGTCAATGCTGTTAAGATTGTCGCTAATAAGTTCAAGTCCAGATTATCGCAGTTTAACAATCGTGACAGCACGGGTCACATCTTTGATGAGTCAAGGCCTAGATTCAAGCTTTTTGATTCTGATGACGAATTATATAATTCTGAAAAGGAAAATGAAGAAATTGGAGCTAATACTGCATCTCAAGTACTGTTCTAAATACTTTTATTCTATTTCAATGTTTCACATCAGTACACGCTTTTCAGATTTCTAATTCATTTATTCATATTATATATTTGTAGGATTTTATCTCTTTTCAATCCATTGAGGATTCTCCTGACCAGTTAACTCCATTCAATCATGCATCAAATTTGACAATTCATAAATTGCAAAATGTGAGCAAGAGGACACTTCAGGATGTAACTGTGAGTTTTTTTCTTTTTTTTTGGGTTTAAGTTGTGTATTTTTATTGTATGTGTTATTTTTGATGATGTGATGGGACATGCATGAGTGATTCTATAATTACACTGTATTTAAAGTAAAAATTATTCTATGTAAGTTTACGTGCTTGTACTGTAATTTTTGTGGGTGGTGATTTAGCCTCTCTTTTTTCATTTTTTTTGTCAGGATACATTAGGAACAACCATTTATTTTTATTTCAATTTACTTTTCACTAGCACTATATTTTACACTGTGTAATTCTAATGTAATTAGACTGCAATTTTAGGTGCGTATAGTTTATATGTGACCATAATATTGACAAGGATTTTGTTTCAGTAATGCATTTCAGCATTTGGATTGATCCCCTAGTATATATGTTATGTGTTGCATCTGAAGCATTTTGTTTCAGAAATGCATTTGGATATATTCCCTAGTATGTTCTGTATTTTCAGATCTGAAGCATTTTTGTTTCACTAATGCACGGATAGATCTCGACTTTTTCTGACTTTTTTGCTTAAGTTAACCCAGTCCCTTGCATGTGGTCTGCTTTCTCAAGCATTATTCGAATGTTGTCCTGCTGTGTTTTTTGGTTCATAAATTTTCTGTATGCGTTCGAAATTCCTAAGCGTTGCTCCTGTGCTTGGACAATGCATTTTTCTATGAGACAATTTTGAGGAGCTACTGGAAGCACATGTGCTTCCTTCTGGTGTGTGTTCCAAGTGAAATGCCGCACAACTATTAATCTGCTTGAATTGCATTTTTCTGAAATTGGGAACAATGGATTGCACTGTTTCAGTGGTGCCATCATTTTATAGTTGACTGTAAATTTTTAGTTTGTGATCAGGACAGTCTTGCATCTGGTTGACTATAGTTGACTATAGATCTGTATTGCATCTGGTTTTTGCAGGACTCTCCTGATGTTGTTTTTCTTGGTGAATCAAAATTCCCTCAACAATGTAAGAAACTGTGTGTGGAGACTGAAGTGCTCTACAATTCTACCAACAACACGTCGATTGGTTCTCGTGATTTTAGCTCTTCTGGTGGGAAGCTACCACCACACGGCCCAAGAAGAATTATCATCCCCGGCAAATATGCTTCTGATCCATATGTTCCTCAGAGACCCCGTTTTTCAGTTTCAGATACGGAGAGTCGTTACTTCATTGCTATTTGTTGTCTTGCTAATAGTACAAAATGGCAGAGGTATTAATTTTGTTTATTATCTTTTGTTTATTCATTTTGTTTATTATCTTTTGTTATTTGTAGTTATTTTTCTTGTTTTTTGTTTTTTGTAATTCTTATTCATTTATTAATTTTAACCCAACTTTTTATGCATTCTCTTTTGTAGTTATGATGCTGTCAATATTGACAATGTGAAGGTGCAATTTTGTACTCTTGGTCTGTCTCGTCCTGATAAATTCATCCCGAAATAAAAATCATTCCCTAAAAGGAATAATAGAATTAATTAAAATTCAAAAAGAAATTGGCAAACACTAAAATATGTACAAGAAAAATTCGAATGTGGTCCGGGGAATTTTCATTAAATTCTCCTTGGTCTAAAAGGAGCCCTCAAATTTTACTTGAATTTTCAGAGCAACGGAATTATTTATTAAACAACAGCAACAATTAATAAAGTTTATTAAAAAGAAAAAAGCTAAAATTAATCCCCCTCCTCCCTTTGGGCCAAGTCCTCCCTCTCTCTCTCGGCCCGCGGCCAAAGTCCTCTCTTCCTCCCTCTCTTTCTCTCCATCTCCTCCTCTCCCTCCTCTTGGGCCTCCTCTCCTTCCCCTCCCGGACCACTCCCTCTTCTCCTCCTGGGCCGCCTCGGCTTCGCCCGGCCCAAGCCGAGCCGCGCCTCCCACCCGTGCCGCGCACGTGCGCGCGCATGCGCGCCATTGCCGCACGCTGACTGCGCGCCCGACCGGTGGGTCCCACCCACCCAGTCGTCTCCTTCCTCCCGCCTGGCATCCTCTCTCTCTTCTCTCTCCCGTGAAACCTAGCGCCGATTCCTCCCCTAAATCCACGCGATTCAAACCGGGAATTCCAAAATTGATTAGGGGGAATTAATCCCCTTTCCTTCCTCTTCAATTCCCCCTAATTGCCCCCTTGATTCGAGCCCCCAATCGTCGGGAACGCCCGCACCAACCCCGGCCACCTTCCATGGCCACCGGCCGGCTTTTCCGCCGCCGTTCCCCGCTCCTCCCGTGGCCGGCTCCTTCCCTTTGCCTATAAAACGGAATCCCCTCGCTCCGTTCTATAGTTTTAGCCCTTTCTCGAGCTCCCCCGCGGCCACACCCCCTCTCCCCGCCTTCTCCTTCTCTCTCTTCGGCGCCGGCCGGCCTCCAGCCGCCTCTCCCTCCTCGCCCGAGCGCCGTCCGGTCGCGCCGTCGCCACCAGCGGCCTCGCAGCCGCCTCCTCTTCCCCAGCGTCGCCTCCGTTTCGCGCGGAGACCACCGGAGGCGTGCCCCCGCCGGCAACCAGTGGCGTTGGCGCCACTGTACCATCTCCGGCCGGCTGCTGTTCGTCGCCGGTACGCCGGCCGACGTCGCTGTCTCCTCCGTCGACGTCGCAGCGTCGTCCTCTCCCCCGGCCTGCCCTCGGTTTCGCCGGAACGCCGTCGCCCGCGTCGGTCTCGCCCTCCGCCTCGCCGGAGTTCCTCCGGCAGCCCCGTCCGCTGTGCCAGTGCGCCGGCCGACGTCGCTGTCTCCACCTCCAGCATCGCAGCGGCAAGGTCGCCCTCGGCCTCGCCTCTCCTCCATCCGAACCCCGCCGGTGTTCGTTATCGTCGGCTCCGTTCGTCCTCGTCGACGACTCCTCCGGTTGGTCGTTCCTCCTCGCCGGCTCATCGTCTCGCTGCGCCGCCTCCGTTGTCGGATTCGCAGCGGCGTGTTCCACGCCGTCCTCGTCTCCGTGCAGCTGCCACCGGCTGCCCTCGTTGCCTCCTCGCCGGTCCCGGTCGTCGTCCTCATCGTCGTGGCATTCGTCCCTCCGTCAAGCCGTTCTCGTCCGTCGTCCGCGTCCGTCAAGTGTGCAGCAGCCCCGTCATCGTCTTCGTCCTCGCCCCCGCGTCGTCAAGCCTTGTGCTGGCCGCGTCTCGCCTTCGTCCAAGGATCGCCGCCGAAGTCGTCCCCTCGCCTTTCGTCTCCGTCGTTCCCGGGCCGTCTCCGCCGCGCCCGTTCGTCGTTATCGTTCCCTCGCCTCGTCGCGTGGTGGTAAGGATCTCTCCTCTCGCTGCCCCGTCCTCGTCCTTTCGGTGTTGCCCGTGCCCGTTGTGCGGTTGTCGACCCCGGTACCCGTGTACCGGTGTCGGTAGTCGTTCGCTTGTGCGTGTGGTGACCGTGTTAGTGTGCCCGCTCGGTAGCCGCGTGGTTTCCGCGTGTGCAGCCCGTGTGGTGTCCGTTTGTCGGCCACTCGCCTCGGTTGACACACGGGGTCCGCTTCCGTCGACCCGTGGACTGTCTCTGTGTACTCGGTCTACCGTGGTCCCTTAGGTTGACATGTGGGGTCCGCATGTCAACCGCGCAGTCTTCCTGTCTTTTCCAGGCTAGCGCTTACACATGTTTTATAGTTGCAAAACCTAATTACAATATTCCGCAAATCTCCATATAACAACATTAAACTTCGGATGACCATGTCTTGGTCATACGAGCTCCGAATCGACCCGTTCAAGTCTCTTAATGTTTGTTATAACCTAAAGAACCCTGTGCTTTCTTTTTATGTATTGTTATTGCTTCTTTATAGGCTTGTAGCTTTGCTTGTGTGCTTCGCGTAGTCTTCGTCGTTGCGGAGGTTCCCGAAGCGTGGTTTGCGGTCGTCGCCGAAGGTTCGGAAGGCCGTTCTCTCTGAGCAAGGCAAGTCACATCATCCTTGAACATATTGAATCCCAGTTTATAAAATTATTTTGATTTAAATTATTGCATTATCGCTTTATTTAAATTCCCGCGTTATCACTGTTTTATTTAGCCATGCCTATTTACCTTTGTTATGACCTTATTATTATTGTTATTGATATTATTACCTTGTTCACCCTAGATTAAACAAAACCCCAACTAGTGGGTACTCTATTCATGGTTCCACTAGTATGAATTTAGGTAGATGCTTCGCTGATTAATTAGGCAACATTAGGTGGTTTTATAACTTTAGACTTTGGGAATTCTCATATCACTTGGATACTATGGAATGGTTGGCTTATGTTGGAATTGGACACACACCTCCCCCTCTATTCAAAACCCCCAAAATGGTTTTAGGCTGGGCTCGAGGTGCGTGGTTGGGTTTTGTTAGTCGTACCTCGGGTGCTATAAGGATTAAGCTCGGGCCTCTGTTGCAAAGCACTACCGTACTTCCACATGTCTAGTGGGTAAGGCTTAGTTTGTGGCTCAGTCTGGTTATAAACAAAAGTACAAGGATGGAGATGGACGAAGTCGGGGGTCGATGGACATCTCTAGGACAAATGAAGGCTACACGAGCTGCGGCCCGGTAGTCGAGATGTCATGGCACAGGGCTGGTGTCCTGCTGCTAGGGGCTCAATCCTACCTGCCTGTCCCGGAGGTTCCGGCCGTAGGCGGGGTTGGGTCGGTACTCTTGTCTATGGCTAGGATGGGTTGGAAACTATGTCATGTCTTCCGTCCGTATGCCGTGGTGGTATGTGGCACGTGGTTACACGTGAGGAAGATATGTCTTGTGGGTAAAGATGTACACCTCTGATCAGAGTATAATCTATTCGAATAGCCGCGCCCTCGGTTATGGGCAAGCCTAGCAATGTACCCAAGTTAGTGTTTTAATTCTTAAAACCTGCTTAACAACTAAAATGTGGAATGGTTGGCCTGGGTTGGCTTGGGACGAGCTGGGACCCAGGGTCGGGTTGCCAGTTCGGTCTGAATCATCGTAGGCCTTGGGTTAAGGCAGGTTCGTGAGGGTTCACGGCCTTGATTAATAGCACTGTGTAGCTCTAGGATCGTCTTTATAAAATGGCTTTGGGCAACTAAGTGACTTTTAAATGTGTTTTCTGCAAAACTTAACCCCTATATTATTACCCCTTGTACCCCCCTTGTATTAATTATGCATCTGCCGGTGTGGCTTGCTGAGTACTGTGGTTGTACTCATTCTTGCTCAATCTTTCCCCCCTTCAGTAAGAGAAGCTTTGGAGAAGAAGTCTTAGGTGGAGTCCTGGCTTATACCCCAGTTGAGCGCCTGTGAAGATGGAGCCGTAGGCCCGCTAGTCCGCTGCTGTTTATTTTTGATTGTCAGGCCTTAAGTGCCTTTGTAATAATGTAAATATTATCGATATAATAAAGATGTGTCTTTTGTATCATCTTTGTGTGGTGTACCCCGGCTTTTCCTGGGACGGGGATTAATACACTAGCGTTTGGGAAAATGTATTTTTCTCGGTCGCGACATGGTCATTCTCTGAAAAGAGGTGGTTTCATTTCTCCTTTTGTGATGTCTGCATTCTATCGTATCATGTTCCATAGCAATCATCCATCGAAATCCAAGAACTACTTTTTTCCCTCCATTGGTGTAAGTTACTACTGTTTTCATTTGACATTTTTCCTTTTTTTCTTATTGTACTTTTTTTCTGTTTTTAAAATGTGCCATATTGCTTGACCCATTCTTCT
The DNA here is from genome assembly GCA_000338895.3 of Oryza meridionalis. Taxonomy (NCBI): domain Eukaryota; kingdom Viridiplantae; phylum Streptophyta; class Magnoliopsida; order Poales; family Poaceae; genus Oryza; species Oryza meridionalis. Next base: position 32,094,188 of record CM002526.2, on the reverse strand, counting down.
AATCTTAGGAACTACCGATAAAAGAACAAATAAACGATGACAATATTTCTGAGTTTGAAAAAGTTAAAAATTCTTTTGATGGAGCTGCTACAGCTAGGAAACTTCATCTGTGTGACATGGTAAGCTATAATAATTTTGTTCTTTGGTTTCATAAGCATCAAGCATCAATTTTAAACCATTTTGTATTTAATACTGGTTTTTCTTTGTGCAGCTATTCTTCCCCATTCATTTCAATCAGCATTGGTTTTTGTTTATAGTTGACATCAAGGACAGAATGCTTGTCTTGTTGGATCCGTTGCATGCTGAGGGCGATGATTATTTTGAACCAATTTTCTCACTGCTTGTAAGACCATCTCTATTTATATGTTATATTATTATGTTGCCTTTTTGCTATATTATTTATATTAATTCTTTTTTTATTTATGTGTTTGTCTCACTGTTTCAGTTAAACAATTTTCAAACTGCTTAGGACATGTTCGTTGGAACTAGGATTGATTTTAGTACTTTCACAATTAAGTTCCCCCCTGTTCCACGTCAGCAGCATAGGTAATATTTTCTTTGCTTTTCATTTTGTTTTTTTTTTGGTTAAGTGTGTTGAAACTTGCACTATCTTTCTTTATAACTTTTATCTGAAACTTTGTTTTTCTTTTCTTAGTGGTGATTCTGGAGTGTATGTGATGAAGTTCATTCAACTTTGGTCTCCAAGGGTTATGTTGACAAATGAGTTCTCAAATGAAAATATTCAAAACATACGTGTCCAATTTGTCAACCAAATCTTTTTTCATAAGAAGAACAAGATGTTGCAAACTGAAATTCAGGATGTAGTTCTGAATTGGTTTAATTCTGTAAGTATTTTTATTTTTGTGTCCCTGTTTTTAAATTTATGGTCATTGTTGTTCTTATGTATCACTGATTGCTATGTATGATTTTTCTTTTTGTAGGAAAATTTCCAATGCGCTCGTCAAACTGATCTCCATTGATAAGTCTAGAGAATGTTTTTCTGAAGAAATCTGATATGTAAATAAGCGATCCCAGTATATGGACATTTTCTAGCATATAGTTGGAACATATATAGTAAAATAGAATACAATGTTGCTTTTTCGTGAGCTGTGCAACCTGTTCTCCATTGATAAGTCTAGAGAACCTTTTTCTGAAGAGATCTGATATGTAAACAAGTGATCCCAGTATATAGTCATTTCTATCATATAGTTGGAACATATATATGTAAAATAGAGTACAATGTTGCTTTTTGTGAGCTATGCAGCTCATCTCTCATTATGAATATTACACTTTTATCTTATCTTTTCTGGATCAATGCCATATAAATACACATAAATATAGTTCCTTTTTTGTCCCCCTGCAGTCCAAATTGTTTCCAGAGCTTCAGGTTGTTGTCTGCTTCAGCCTTTTTTTGGGTTCTTGTGATGATTCTATTGTTCCTGCAAATTTCATAAAAATATTTATGAGAAGTTTATTTTATTGTATAGTTTTTTCATAGCTGCAGCAAATTTATGTAATTTTGTTGATTTTTGCTTACTTTTACTTGAATCAACCTCTTTGTTCATGTCTCCACTCTTCTTTTCCTTTTTCTTTGCTTGCTTTTCACCAGTGCCTGCATTCAGAAATTAAAAAATATAAATATATGTTTTCTTTTTGGAAATGTACACATGAAACTTTTTGCATAGTTGATAATTTTTTGTCCTACCTCCTGTTGTTTTCTGTTGAGGTTGTTTTCTGCTTTTGGTTTGCATTAGTGGGCAGTTTTCAATTGTATGATTTGTTTGGCCACACCGACTACGGTGCTTTTTTGTCTTCTCTACAATCTTCTCTACTATTCTCCTCTGTCTTATTGACTTTCTGCCCTTTGTGTTAGCTATATCAGGATCTGCAATCTCTTCTTGTTCCACAATTATTTCTTCATCTGTTCCTTCTACAACCACATTGTCTACCGTATTACTTTGATGATGCGACGAGCTTTCAGGTACATCTTCAAGCATAGCATTTATCTTTCTGTCCAAGTTCTCAATCTCATTTAACATGCACTCATATGTTTCTTTCCTCTTTGATGCCTTTGATGCTATGTTGACTGACTTTCTTGACAACACATTGACCTCAACATTGAGCTGTTTCCATTGTATATTGGTCTGTCAGAAGTGCTTGTATGTTTCCTTTCTTTCTTCCTCCATCTTTCTATGATGTACTTCTCATGAATCTTTTTAATTTCTAGTGCCAACATAACTTTCAGGATATGGCAGCAGAGGATACCATCTTTTGAGAACTTCCCACATATGCAACTGTAGTTTTCTTGTGGTAAGTCAGTAATGACAACATATTTCCTTGGTCTCCACTCTTTCTTTGTTTGATTCAGAGCTATGAATACCTCATATATCTTTTCTTTTTTTATAGTATTCATTTCCATCCTTGTAGACTCTATTAGTTCTTCTTGGAATTTCTCAAATATACTCAAGTTGTACAACTGCAATGCTTGCTCTTCAATGTAGTTTCTACACCATAGTATATCTGGTCTTTTAGTTCTTGATTCGTGATCTTTGCTGTACTCAGTGTTGAATATAGTGTCATTTATGCTTTCATACTCATTCATGAAGCTCATCACACTATGCTTTGGTCCAACACTTCTTTTAAACCTTGCATTTGTGCCCTCACTCAATACTGTGCTTTGAATGAAGGGGCAGGAGTCAGTCTTGAAATATACAGGCACAAATTGTTCTCTAGTTTTCCACATGTGTTCAAAATATTTGACATTGTGCAAGCTATATTTTTCAATCATTTGAGGCCATAAGCTTTCAAATTCCTCTCTTGTTAAACAATTGTTCACAATGTGCTCAAAATCTTTGTGCAGATCATTCTTTGTTTTATCTAAAAACGTGCTTCCTGTCTTTTCTCTGCAATTTTTCTTAACATGGAATAAGCAATTTCGGTGCTTTGTTTGTTGAAAAACTTGACGTATCGTAGACCTCATAGCATTGTCTTGATCAGTTATGATAGTTTGGGGATGCTTTTCACTCATTGCTGTCAGAAATGTTTCAAAAACCCACTTGAAAGTCTCTGTTGTTTCATCACCTAGAAAAGCACACCCAAACAAGCAAGTATTTCCATGGCCTGTGATGCCGACAAATGGAGCAAATGGCAGATTGTATTTGTTTGTTTGGTATGTTGTGTCAAAGCTGATAATATCCCCATATTCTGCATACAGCTCAATAGATCTACCATCAGTCTAGAACATGTTTTTCACTTTGTTTTCCTCATCTAGCTGAAACTTATAATAGAAATCAGGGTCCTCTTGTTCTTTGTTCCTTAGGTAATTTAGTACCAGTTTCATATCAGCATTCCTTGTCTCTGAATTGATTGATGTACAAACATTGCTAACATCTTTTTTGGTGTAAGGTAATGCTGCTAACCCTCCACGGAGAAAAGACAATATTGCAATCATATTCCTTATTGGTATGTTGCACTCTTTCAAAGTCTTTATCATCTTTTTCTCCTCTTCTGCATGTTATCTGAGCGAAGAAACTTCTTTTCTGTTCATGGTTATGATTGAGCTCAAGCCTTATTATTTTCCACACTTTCCTCTCCTCTCGAACCACCATCACACACTTGCAGTTAGTCCTGATAATCACCTTTGTCTTCCTTCGCTGTTTTGTGTTGCTCTTTTTCTTTTTTTTGCCATCTGAATTTTTGCCATACCTGTAGCACTTGTGTCAGGGTTACGGGTTAGGCATACTCTTTACCCTTCGATATACGTCACATATCGGTATGGCATGCCCGCGTGTATAGGGACATTCTCCGTATGTGTTAAGGAAATCCTTCACGGAATTGGCAGACGAAAAGAGACCTACTCGGACAAGGCTGGGTTCTCAACGTATCGTGTGCGGTTCGACGTCTCCGAGTCCTACTTAGAGATTGCTTGACCCGCGATATAAAAGGGACCACCTAGGAGGACCCGGGGGGATCGAATCTCACAGCCAACACCACCACCACAGCCTACGAAGTCGGAGCCCGTGGGAGCCAAATCGCCGGGAGGTCTAGTCGAATTAACTCGATTACGATCTCACCGGTTTCGTCGAGTTCCATCGTTCCCTTTGTAACCTGTGATTTCCATCATATAATCCCATACCAACTGGATTAGGGCTATTACCTGTCAAGGGGCCTGAACCAGTATAATCTTCGTCTTCTGTTTGCTTGATGTCGTACTACGTAGACCCTTGCATCAACGTACCCCAATACCCTCTATATCCGGTCTACGGGTATCACCCGTCGACAGTGGCGTGCCAGGTAGGGGGACTTGGTACTCAAGGTTCTACTACTATGTCATCCAGCCTCGTCGACAACAGCGTCAACACCAACCTCAACTACGGGCTTCCTGCCTCAACGATGCTAGCGTGGACTCAAGTCGGCGAAATTGTCTTTCCGGTTTACACCACGATGCCGATCTCAGCTGGGCCATCGATGACCAGAAACGAGAACGTAGTGGCTGTAACCCAAGACGGCTCCACGTCGAAAGGTCCTCCCGCCGGAGCGGAGAACGGAACATCGACGACATCCGAACTCGAGAAGAATTCTAATGCGGCCGAACCTTGTCGTTCTGACAAGAAACACAAGCCGACGAGAATAACTTCCGAAGCGACAGGGTCCTGGTGCCCTATTCACAAATCCAGGAAACATACTTTGCAAGCCTGCTGGGTTTTCCTCAACGCCCGCGCCGAGATTCGCGCCTGCAAGGAGCGTGGAATTCAGCGTGTTTCTCCAACTCGTGGTGTCTATTGTCCTATTCACAAGACAAAGAACCACGACCCCTCGAGCTGTAAAGTTTTTCTCAGCGTTACAAAGATGTCATCTCCCAAGGTCCAGTAGCCAAGCAAGACCCTTAGAGACGAAGACAAAGAACGAGGAACGACGCTGACCCCAGATCGTTTCGTCGGTGTTATCGACATCAGTTCTTCCGAACCGTCAGTCCTGCATCTACTCGAGGACTACGACTCCTCGTCAACAAGCACGCCACGTGAGGTATTGGCTATCGACGGGACAGGCACATCGGCACGCGCTAACACCGGGGCGGAAAATCAGACGTCTACACTGGCTCAGCACATCAGGACCCTCAACACAATACTGAGGGAGACCCCTTATGACCCCGTTCTACACGATGACCTCGCACAATGGACGGAACGGTTACGGGAGTCAGTGACCAACCTCAGCAACGCATTTGAAGAGGCCGCCGCTGCAACCCACCCGGAACAGCAACCAACTGCTGGTGCCAACGGCGAAAACCCCGAACAGCGGGAATCACCCCATCGAGCCAGCCCTCCACTTCGTGGCACCAGCGATCTCCGCGATCACCTAAACGGTCGCCGAGAAGCTCGTCGCACGGGAAAACGAGAACCGCTCCCGGCATCACGTTTCTTCACGACATCACGACAATGAAGAACGAGGAGGCCGCTCGAACGAGGACCAAGACCGTGATCACCGCCACAACCGTCATATTTGCGACGATCGTGAGCGACGGACGCCGGGCGATACCAGTCGAGGACGCCGCCATCATGACGAAGACGACAAAGAACGGTGCCGGGACAACAACGGAGGGCGACGACAGGATTCTCGAGAACCCGGCCGGCGTTCTCGTAATCCTACACCGGAACCAAGCGACCCATCGTCATCCTCATCTTCTTCCTCCTCCTCATCGTCAGACAGACATCCACGAAGGACATACGATCGCCGACAACCCACTGCCCCCAGTGCTGGGTGTAGGGCTTTCGGTCGTTCGTTGCGCGATGTCCGATGGCCTGAGAGGTTCCGACCGGGAGCAATAGAGAAGTACGATGGGAGCACTGACCCAGAAGAATTTCTTCAAGTCTACTCCACAGTACTCTATGCTGCCGGAGCGGACGACAACGCGTTGGCGAATTATTTGCCAACTGCGTTAAAAGGCTCTGCGCGTTCATGGCTGATGCACCTTCCGCCCTACTCGATTTCTTCGTGGGCAGACCTATGGCAGCAGTTCGTCGCCAACTTCCAGGGAACCTACAAACGCCACGCGATCGAAGACGACTTACACGCATTGACACAGGGCTCGGGTGAATCCTTGAGGGAATATGTTCGACGCTTTAATGAGTGCAGAAATACAATCCCCGAAATCACCGATGCTTCTGTAATTCCCTCCTTCAAGTCCGGTGTCAGAGATCGCTACACTACCCAGGACTTAGCAACGAGACGCATCACAACTACTCAGAGACTGTTCGAGATTGTTGAGCGATGCGCCCACGTTGACGATGCACTTAGACGCAAGAACGACAAGCCGAAGACCGGGGGCGAGAAGAAATCAGCCACGGACACACCTGAGTCAAGCAAAAAGAAAAATCGCAAGAACGCGAAAAGGAAAGCTCAAGCAGAAGTACTCGCAGCAGAATATGCTAACCCTCCCAAGCGCCTAGACCCACAAGGTAGTGACGCAAGGAAAGCATGGTGTCCCATACACAAGTCGAACAGACATTCTTTGGAAGACTGCCTTGTTTTCAAAAAATCGCTCGAGAAGCACATGACATTGGAACAAGGCAAACGAGTACGCGTGGTCGAGAAGGATACGGAGATGACCGCTCAGGAGTCGGACCCAGCGTATCCAGACTCTGACCTACACGTCTCACACATTTTCGGAGGCTCTACAGCGTACTCCTCCAAGCGAGAGTATAAGAAAGTGGAGTGAGAAGTCTGCTCGACGTGGCAGGGGGCTGCACCCAAGATGAAGTGGTCTGAACAGAAGATACAATTTTCATAAGATGACCATCCCAAGACAGCCGTTATCCCAGGACGCTATCCGATCGTGGTCGAACCCACTATTCGGAACATCAAGGTCGCGCGGGTTCTCATCGACGGTGGCAGCTCAATCAACCTCCTCTTCGCCAGCACATTGGACGCCATGGGAATACCACGAATCAAGTTGGCACGCCATGGAATTACTCCCCAGTCTTCGTCCAAACCAATGGGCAAAATCACGCTGCCTGTAACTTTCGGCCAAGCAAACAACTTTCGGACAGAGCAGATCACCTTTGATGTCGCTGAATTCGATACAGCGTATAACGCCATCATCGGGAGAACTACACTTGCGAAGTCCATGGCCGCATCTCATTACGCGTATCAAGTGCTCAAGATGCTAGGGCCGAAGGGAACAATCACCATCCAAGGGAACGCAAAGCTGGCGGTACAATGTGACAAGCGGAGCCTCGACATGGTCGAGCAAACGCCAAGTCCACCCGCCACAACAGAGCCACCCAAGAAAATGAGCAAGACAAACAAGACGCCGAAACCGGACGGCGCAATCAAGACCGTTCCTCTCTCTAGTGCCAACCCCGACAAGACCGTCAAGATCGGGGCATCACTAAACGAGAAATAGGAACTCGTGCTCATCACCTTCCTCCGCGACAATGCTGACGTGTTCGCTTGGCAGTCGTCTGACATGCCGGGGGTCCCTAGGGAGGTGATCGAGCACAAACTCATGGTGCGACCCGATGCCAAGCCAGTAAAGCAAAGACTGCGGAGATTTGCACCAGACCGAAGACAAGCCATACGAGAAGAGCTCGACAAACTTCTCAAAGCTGGCTTTATTAGAGAAGTACTTCATCCAGAGTGGCTAGCCAACCCAGTCATGGTGCGGAAGGCCAACGGGAAATGGAGAATGTGTGTCGACTTCACCGACCTCAACAAGGCGTGCCCCAAGGATCACTTCCCTCTTCCTCGAATAGACCAACTGGTGGACTCAACAGCCGGCTGTGAGCTGCTGAGCTTCCTCGACGCTTACTCCGGCTACCACCAAATCAGCATGGCGAGAGAGGACGAAGAGAAGACAGCATTCATCACGCCGTTCAGGGTATTTTGCTACGTTAAGATGCCATTCGGACTCATAACCGCTGGGAACACTTTCCAGCGCACGGTCTAGGACGCACTTAGCGACCAGCTCAGCAACAATGTCGAGGCATATGTCGACGACATTGTTGTCAAGACCAAGAAAAGCGACTCATTGATTGACGACCTACGGGAAACGTTCGACAACCTCCGACGATATCACCTCATGCTCAATCCAGAGAAGTGCACCTTCAGAGTACCGTTGGGCAAGCTGCTCGGCTTCCTCGTCTCTGGCAGAGGAATAGAAGCGAATCCCGAGAAGATCAAGGCAATCGAGAACATGAAGTCGCCCACAAGACTCAAGGAAGTACAGAAGCTAACCGGATGCACGGCAGCACTAAGCAGATTCATCGCTAGGATGGGAGAACGAGGACAACCCTTCTTCGCTCTGCTGAAGAAGCAAGATAAATTTGTATGGACATAGGAAGCCGAAGAGGCATTTATTGCACTCAAGCGCTACCTATCAAATCCCCCTGTACTCGTTGCTCCCCAACCTAATGAAGAATTATTCCTTTATATTGCCGCCACGCCATACTCCGTCAGCACTGTAATTGTCGTCGAGAGAGAGAAAGTCCAACGACCAGTATACTATGTCAGCGAAGCTCTCCACGACGCAAAGACCAGATATCCACAGATCCAAAAACTGCTCTACGCAGTAATCATGACATCAAGAAAGCTACGACACTACTTCCAAGCCCACAGAGTCACAGTTGTCTCCTTCCCCCTCGGGGAAGTCGTGAGAAACAAAGATTTTGTCGGCCGTATTGCGAAATGGGTAGTCGAGCTAAGTCAGTTTGATGTCCATTTTGTACCATGAACAGCCATCAAGTCCCAAGTACTCGCCGATTTCGTAGCTGACTGGACCATGCCTGATAATCAATCAGACAACCAGATCGACAACGAAACGTGGACAATGGCGTTCGACGGTGCACTCAACAGCCAAGGAGCAGGGGCAGGATTCATCTTGACATCTCCTTTCGGAGATCAATTCAAGCACGCAATCCACCTCAACTTCAGGGCGACCAATAACACAGCCGGGATAAGAGCAGCAGCCGCACTTGGGGTCAAACGACTGATCGTGAAAGGGGACTCCGAGCTAGTCGCGAACCAGGTGCACAAAGATTATAAATGCTCTAACCCCGAGTTATCTAAGTACCTCGCAGAAGTCAGGAAGCTGGAGAAAAGGTTCGATGGGATCGAGGTCCGACACGTATACCGCAAGGACAACATCGAGCTAGATGACCTAGCGTGACGTGCGTCCAGACGAGAACCACTCGAGCCCGGCACTTTTCTGGACATCCTGACGAAGCCATCAGTGAAAGAGGCAATCGGTGAGGTCAACATAGCCGCCCCCGACATCAGCTCGTGTCACGCCCAGAAATTCCCGAATAGAATTCCAAGCAGAATGTGCATTAAAATCCCCGTCCAGGACCGGCCGGGGTACACAAACGACATTCAGATCCACGTCTTGCAAACATCATAAAAGTCTTACATAAATGCAGCGGAAAAACAAGAGATAACAGGAGCTAAGCCTTGACTTGAACTGCAGCGGGAACACTACTCCACAGGCATCCTCGACGACACGGATGAAGCCTACTCCTCGGAGAAACCACCATCTGACACATACTCGCACTCTGGGGTTGGGGAAAATAGACCAAGACTGAGTACTACCCACTGTACTCAGCAAGTCATACCGGAATAGGTGTATGATGCAGGGAATTATCAACGGAGAGCTAGACTGGTTCATTTGCATAAAGCGAGCATTTATAAACAGGAGTTGAAAGAAGTAAACAGTTGTAATAATTACTCAATATTAATCATCCACTGTCCAACGCTATCCCACGTTGCAACAGGCCCAACCATCCACCTAAACTATCCAATTTCATTAGACTAAACTAGGGTGAAACTAATCACGGTGAATCTGGTTGACCGCCCATAACCGCGGGCACGGCTATTCGAATAGTTTTACTCTGATCAGAGGTGTACAACTGTACCCACAAGACACAGCCCCACGACACATTTCCGTGCGCCGACATGCCACCACGACATACCGGAAAGAGGCCGTGACAGGACCCTTCGCATAACCCCCTCTAACCAAGCACACCACACCTTAGATTTTACCCCCACTCCTCGCAAGGCAGCGGGCAGTCCCCTCTCGTGCCTAGGTGAATCCGGAAGCGACAGAGGCCGTCGCAGGGCCCGCCCCGCTCCATCACGCCCACCCTTGCCTGGATGCGTCAGCTAGAGGAAAGCTACACTACAAGCCCAGCCGTTGCCCACGCTGGCTTGTGGTAAGCACGATAAATTCTTCCAGGGTTTCCCGCGAACCGGTCCTTAATTGCCATGGGTGCGACTAGCAAAACCATGCACCCACAGCCCACCATGTGATTCCTTTTAATTAATCAACACCAAAGCGGTGGTACTAATCCAACATTACCATTAGGACCTACAGTCTAAACATTAATAGGATTTCCCTCATTGTGTGCTAGTTGAACTAAGCATGGCTAAGCAATCCCTAGTCCAATCTCTAGTCATGTTATATCCCAAGCTAACAAAGGAACATGTTACAAAATAGTACGGCTATGACAGTAGGTAAACATCCCATAGTAACATTATAAAAGTGCAGTATTTGAAGAAAAACAATAGAGCATTTGCAATATAGGTTCAATATGTTCAAGTGACAAGCATGACTTGCCTTGCTCTGCTGCTGGAGGAACCTCGACGACTATCTCAAAGTACACCGGAGCGTCGGAAGAACCGGAATCTAAGCGACATACAAGGAAAACAATGCAAACAGGCTATAAGACTACTGAAACAGAGAACAAAACCATTTTTAACGGATTCTACACATTTTTCTTGATTTACTGAGACTTGAATGGACTTAAACGGAGCACGGATGAATTAGTTATGAATTTTAGAAGATTCACTGTGTTTTTACTATAAACAGAAAAATCCTTAATTGATTTATTGCGCAATAAATAAATCCCGGGAGAGAGGGGGCGGCGCCGACATGCGGGCCCCACATGGCAGTGACTCGGGGAGGGCGGTTCACGGTGGACCGAGTCCACGAACCGGGGAAGGGGCGGCGCATCACGTGGCGCTGACGTGGCGCCGACGCGGCGGCCACGCGGCAGCCACGCGGGCGGCTGAACGGACGGCCCCGATCTACCCGAGGGTAGATCAGACGGCGACGAGGACGCGCGGCCGGCGCGCGCGGGCGGCTCAAGCCGGCCCGGCGGCCATGGCGCGCGGCGGTGCGAGACGGCGACCGGCGGCGACCGGCCGGCGGCGGCGGGCGGCGGCGTCGCGGCGGCGCGGGCGGCGCTAGCGGCGGCGCGGCAGCTAAGTGGCGCGGGAAGGGGAGAGGGAGAGGAGGAGATGCCTCACCGACGACGATCGACGATGGCGAGCGACGGAAGGAGATGACGGCGGCAGGACGAGCTCCGGAACCACCTAGTGAACACAAGGAGAGGGGTTAGAGGGAGAGAGGAAAATGCGAGAGGGCGAGGACGCCGGCCGAAGGCGGCGGCCATGGCGGTGCTCACCGGCGCACGACGCGGAGTGGGTTCCGGCGGCGGAATCCAATGGAAGAGGGGTGGACGGGGTGGCCTGCACGACGGCGAACGCGACGACGTCGACGGCGCGGCTCGGCACGGCGGCTAGCAGCGGCTAGCAGCGACCGGAGCGGCGGCGACGGCGGCGGAGAGGAGGGCGATGACGCTAGGGCGGTAGAGGGCACGGGAGAGCTCGGCGAAATGGGGAAAAAGAGAGAAGGGGTGGCGGTGGTGCTTAAATAGGAAGAGAGGGTGCCAGACGTGGCTGGGAGAGGCGGGAATCGCCGGCCGACGTGGGGGAGTGGGAGAGGAGAGAGAGGCGGGATTTGAAAATCGAATCCCGGCCGTCTCGGGCGCGCGGGCGAGCGGGAGAGAGGGGGAAGTGGGCGCGGGAGGCGCGGGTGTGAGGGCGATGTGGGCGGCGTGGCCCGGGAGACGCGGGAGCGGGGCGCGGCGGCGGTTGCGGGCGCGGCGGCGGCGCGGGCGCGAGGTGGGAGACGGGTCCGACAGGTGGGCCCCACCTGTCGACGACCCCGGGAGAGAGGAGGGGGCGCGGGCTGAGCTGGGCTGGGCCTCGGCCTTCGGCCGGCCCACGGGAGGAGGGGAAGAAAAAGAAGAATGGGCCGGCGGCCCATTCAAAGGAAAAAAAGGAAAAGAAAAAGAAAGAAAAAGGAAAAAGAAGGAAAAAGGATTTTCCTAGGATTAAATATTGCTTGTGCTCATTTTTAATTGGTTAAAATTATTTCGAGGGCTCTGAAAATTCCACTAAAAATCTTGTTAGCGAATTTCGACATGTAGAACACAAAAAAAAATTCCACATGCCAATTCCGATTGTTATTTGCATTAATTTATTAAGGTTTACTCTTGCTTTACACTGGTATTTTCTTGAGACCATTTATAATTTCAATTTAGGCTTGGGAAAGAACTTCAGGGTGTGACAGCTCGGAGGCCACAGAGGCGGAACGCGCCATCGCCGATATCGAGACCACAGACGACTGGCGCACCCCATTGATCAAATTCATCAACAGCAAAGAGTTGCCCGAGAACGACGCAGAGGCTGAGAAAATAACCTGTAAAGCAAAAATCTACTGCACGATCGGCAACGATCTATACAAGAAAGCGCCAAACGGAGTACTTCTCAAATGCGTCTCATCCGACGACGGCAGGCACCTCCTCCTCGATATACATGAAGGCATCTGTGGGTCACATGCCGCCAGTCACACATTGGTCGGGAAAGCCTTTCGACAAGGGTTTTTCTGGCCAACCGCCCTCAAAGACACATGCGACATGGTCCAGCGGTGTGAAGCCTGTCAATTCCACAGCAAGCACACAAAGCTACCTGCACAAGCGCTCCAGACCATCCCTCTTACTTGGCTGTTCTCGTGTTGGGGGCTAGATATACTCGGGCCATTCCCACGAGGACAGGGCGGCTACAAGTTCCTATTCGTGGCGATCGACAAATTCACTAAATGGATCGAAGCGGTACCCACGGGGGAAACCAAGGCCGCCAACGCCATCAAGTTCATCAAGGGGATATTTGCAGATACGAATTACCGCATCGCATCATTACCGACAACGGCGCCCAGTTCATCAGTGCCGACTTCCAGGATTACTGCATCGGGCTAGGAGTCAAAATATGCTTCGCTTTGGTTTCCCATCCTCAAAGCAACGGACAAGTCGAGAGGGCAAACGGCATAGTACTACAAGGGATCAAGACCCGTGTCTACGACAGGCTCATGTCACATGACAACAAATGGATCGAAGAACTCCCATCAGTACTATGGGCCATACGCACCACACAGACAACGTCCAATAAGGAAACACCCTTCTTCCTCGTGTACGGCTCCGAGGCCATGCTCCCCAGCGAGCTACGACATCAGAGTACACGAGCACAGAAGTATTCAGACGAGGAACAGGCGGAGCAGCGAAACGACGATATGAATCTACTCGAGGAACATCGCGAACGAGTTGCCGTTTGAGTAGCCGCCTACCAACAAGCCCTTCGCCGCTACCACGAGAAGCGCATTCGAGCACGCATACTTTCGGTCGGCGACTACGTCCTCCGAAGGGTTCAAAGCCAAGCAGGTCGAAACAAGCTCTCACCCAAATGGGAAGGACCATACACGATCACACAAGTCTTGCGACCAGGCGCATTCAAAATTGCAGACGGCGATGGCCGCGAGTTGGCAAACTCATGGAACATTTACCAACTACGTAAATTCTACGTATGAGTCAATACCATCCATACCTGTAAGACAACTTACATCATCAACAAAGCCTATTTTCAGGCGCATATTACAAATCACAGTGTTCCTGCCTGACGATCCCTCACCCAGATGACACCTAGCGTTGAAACCTATCCTCATGTCCCTTTACGCCATGCTGACAAGGCCTCTGAGGAACCTAAGAGATCTTCGGCTGGGGACGCCCAGAGCCGATAAGGCCTTGTCGGATTCTGTAGAGACGAAAGACCATGTCAGACCTGGTCGTGTAAGAGTTCTCCCCGTGCGTATTAACCAAGCCGCGTAATCGGAAATGAACTTTCCAACTTCGCGGCTGGGGGCTAGGATCAGTGCTTGTTCAACCGAGGCAGGTGAAAGGTCCAAGAGCTTTGTCCTCCGAGAACCATTCTCCGACGACAAGGCTGGGGGCTAGGGAGAGTGTACAATTCAAACGACTGCCCAAAGTCAAGAACTGAGGAGGCACTCTTACACACTACATCCAGAGTAAGAAGGACTCGTTACGATAGATTTCTTTTCTATTTCATAAGATACTTCTTACAATTCCGCACAAGTCCAAAGTTATATTACATTTTTCCTTAAGATGTCTATCGCAGGGTACAAAGGCTACCAGGAAGGCCAACGCCAGTCCATCGACTGGAAAACTTTCTCCGCAAGCGGCGCCATCGACTTCGCCAGGTGGTCTATCTCCACCGGAGTCCTCCGAGAACGAGCGAACCCTTCACGGAGAAACTCGAGGTGCAGCCGCGGACGATGATCTCGTATACAAGCTAACACATGCCCTCCCGCATATCGGCTCGACCGACGGCATTCCTGCTTCAGGGCTTCATCAACGCGCTTGCCGACGCCTTCAAGTTGAGTACATGCCCCATTCAGCCACGAGATGTAGCCGGCCGCCGATTCCTCGGGATCTCCACGGGGCACCCGGAGCTCCCTACAAACATGGGCCATGGACGTGCAGCAACTCTTTAGATAAGAGTCGAACCACACCTCGCGACCCCTGAGTGCCTCCACGGCCTGGTCTTTTTTCACCTCCACCATCGCCCTCTCGAGTTCCGCGACTTCACAGTTCATCTTCCAATATTGGATGCGACGGTCTTGGTCAGCAAGTCTACTCTCGAGATCTATTCAGCATGGAAACAACTAAGTCAAGCTGCTTTTCTCTTCCGAGAACACGGCTGATCAAGTCGGAGGAGCAAAAAGGGATGAAGAGACCACCAACCTAAGGAAGTCGTCGCCATACCCGTATCCACGGGCAAACTTTGACCCACATCGTCCTGTGACACATGTCGTCGGAGCGCAATCGCCGGAACGACCACTGGTAACTCGGGCTGCCACACTGCTGGACATCCTCGACATCGACATACCTACAATCGACAACCAAAAATACTCAGGACTAAAGTGCTAACAGAGACCAAGGTGATGACTGCACGAAGAAAGGCAGTTGAAGCCGGTAAATGTTTTACAGAGCACAATCGATTACAAGTGAACTGAGGTCCTACTCTTCAAAAAGCAGGAGAACAGACTCTCCCAGCTCGCCGATTTCCTCCATCACGCCCTTACGCACGTCGTCGGCCGCCCCCTGATCCAAGATCCACCGAAGATCGAGTTCGGGGTGCGCCAACCTTACACATGCAAGGACGTGATAGGCTCCGGTGTAGATCCCGTTGGACGCTTCCTCCACGAGCCTGGCCGTGTGTTTGGAAGGTATCGCCCCCATCGCCGTAGCCAGCTCCGCAAGCGAGGACGTCAGCGAGAACTCGTCGGGGCTCGCCGGGATGGTTGTCGTGACACCACACTCCCCGGCGAGCTGATGAAGACCGGTGTAGGTGACCCGTAGCGAGCCACGGATCTCCGACAAGTTGTTCTCGAGTTCCGACTTCCGGTCCTCGAGTCCCCGCCGTTGCCGCTCGTTACCGGCCACCAGCTCCCTCATTTTCTAGAGGTCCTCGCGAACCTCCGCCAGGTCGTGCTCCAGCTTGTCGGCACGCTCGTTTGCCGACGACGCTGCCGCTGCCTTCGCCTCCGCGATCTCGCGACTTATGCCGTGAGCGCCAGCCTCGAGGATACGCTTCATTTCAGCTTGAAGCTCCCCCCAGGTGAGGACGTCAGCAGATGGACCGCGAGTAGGTCCGAGGTCGTTGGCTGGCCCGCTCGGCGTCGCCTCACGGCTCCTCACCACGACCACGACATCGGTCGAGGCTGTCAAAGGAGATGCGCTGGAGGCCCCTCTGGACCTGTCCTGCGCCGCCCTCGCCTGCGCCGACCTGCAAAAGATCCTTATGTCCGGCCCTCAAAACAAGTCGCCAGAAGATAAACAAGGGAAGGATCTCGATTTTCGTTTACTTACTTCTCGCCTAGCGTCACCAGCTTCCTCCGCCGCGGAGGTGGCGGAGACGCATCCACGGCCTAGGTAAATCCAGCACGAGTTGAGGGTGACATCTTCCGACTATGAAATTAACAAGTCAAGGGACTCACCGGTGGGGAGGATGCTCTCCGGCGGCTCCCGAGCACGGAGGTGAACTTTCTCCCCATTTTCGGGATACGGCTGCCACTAGTCGTGGCAGCAGCGGCAATGGCCATGTCGGACGCCTCTCGAGCGACGTCCTCCTTCAATGAGGCCGCCGCCTGGTGGTCCACGAGCGGTCCAGTGACGTCAGCCAGAGGGAGAGCCTGCACCGCATGAAGTCATTTTCCGATCCAGGAAGCAGGAATAAAGGGATTGCCGAATACACTCACGTTGATTGCGGCTTCGCGCTCGGTCGCCTCCTTCTCACAAAGAGGGATGGGGACGTCGCTTGCCGTTGTTGGGCCACTAATCATCAGTTGGCCAACGCGGCGCTCCACGGTGGTGCTACTCAAGCCTGCAGATCGAGAACAGAATTCGATAAGTCAGGAAGAACATGCACAGAAGGGAATCAATTTAACCAAAAAGGAAAATACCCCGACGAGAAACCCGGGTCGCGTCCTCCGGCCCAGAATAGTCAAAGGCTGGGTGGGCTCGGGCCTGGAGTGGCTGGATCCGCCTACCAACGAAGTCGGTAGCGACTTCAAACCCCGACAAACCTCGTACTCGGAGGTCGTCGATGGCATCGATGAAGGACTGGAGGGAACGGGTCAAGGCAGGCTTTGCGGTCCAAGACGAAATCTTGTCTGGTTGTTCCTCGGGGACAACAAAGACAGGATTCGAATTCTCTATCTGAAGATAGAACCACCTCGCCCACCATTTGCTACGAGAAGAGGGGCACTGGAACGGGATATAGCGCGACTTCAAACCATCCCGAAGTCGGAACCCGACGCATCCAGACACCCTGTTGGATTCCATCTAACGCAACTCATAGTAAAAGCGGAAGAGATCGAGGAAGGGCTCTACCCCAATGTAGGCCTCGCAAAGGTGCGCAAAAATACTGAGGAAGGCAATGGAATTGGGGTTCAAGTGGAGCAAAGAAAGGCCGTAGAAGTTCAGAACCAATAGAAGAAATTCAGAAGGTGGAGGGAGAAAACCACAAAGAATGTAGTCCTCGATCGCAACCATGCGAACCCAGGACAGGCTGGGGTTCAGTACCTCCTACTTCTCTTTCCATGGTTCCGCGACCAGGAAGGGCGCCATCCTCCTGGAGCTTCTTCAGTGACGCGTCGGTGGAAGTGGACTTGCTGAGGTCCATCGCCGACTGGAGACCGCCGGAGGAAGGACGGAGGTTGATCAGCTAGGGTTTTGACGGAGGCGGAGAAGACGAGAGGCGCTTGGAGGCTGGAAAGTCCTTCACAACAGGCGAACTTCAGAGTGGACTCTCGAGACTCCCTTAAATAGACGCACTTCGCACGGCGCGAATTTCAAGGAAAGGAGAGAGATGCCCGCCGGAAATTTCTGGATCAGTTACGCGCGGCGGGTTTTCGAACTTCAGTTTAAATTCACTCATGACCGTTGGGCTTCACATGGTGTTCTCGATTATGTCCTGTCTCTACGGTCCCCGCACCGAGAACGACATCAGTTTCGACATCAGAAGTCGCGATTGGTCACATGAGTTCATTTAAGCAGAAGTCGGGGGCTACTGTCAGGGTTACGGGTTAGGCATACCCTTTACCCTTCGATATACTTCACATATCGGTATGGCATGCCCGCGTGTATAGGGACATTCTCCGTATGTGTTAAGGAAATCCTTCACGGAATTGGCAGACGAAAAGAGACCTACTCGGACAAGGCTGGGTTCTCAACGTATCGTGTGTGGTTCGACGTCTCCGAGTCCTACTTGGAGATCGCTTGACCCGCGATATAAAAGAGACCACCTAGGAGGACCCGGGGGGATCGAATCTCACAGCCAACACCACCACCACAGCCTATGAAGTCGGAGCCCGCGGGAGCCAAATCGCCGAGAGGTCTAGTCGAATTAACTCGATTACGATCTCGCCGGTTTCATCGAGTTCCATCGTTCCCTTTGTAACATGTGATTTCCATCATATAATCCCATACCAACTGGATTAGGGCTATTACCTGTCAAGGGGCCTGAACCAGTATAATCTTCGTCTTCTGTTTGCTTGATGTTGTACTACGTAGACCCTTGCATCAATGTACCCCAATACCCTCTATATCCGGTCTACGGGTATCACCCGTTGACAACTTGTATGTGTATTTGGTTACCTCACCTTGTCTTTTCTTTCTTGTTGATTTGTAGTTGTGTGTTTTTACAACTGAGAATCCAACTTGATAGGCGTAAAAGTTGAAGAGATCATACGCTTGTTCAGAAGAATCAAATTGCATATTGATGTGAGGTATGCATCTGCTGTCGACCTCCTTGTGGCCTTCCTCCTCATTTTTCAGGAAATTGTCAATGTCCACTTCATCTAAATATTCAGCATTTGTAGCTTCTGAAGCATCATTCATTTCAGTGTTGTTCTCATTTGTTTCTTGTCGACCTTCTTGAGCTGTTGTACTATCCATTGATTTGTCCAATACAACATCATTTGTAAGAATGCCATCATTACTGATCTGAAAAACAAAAACCAGTGCTGATTAAGTCAATTGCAAGCTGTTTTTCAATGATTTTTTTCCACTGCAATCATACCTGAGTATTTGAATTGCTTGAATACAAGTTTAGCCACTGTTGTTGTTCATCAATAGAAGATTCTCCAAGATTGTCCCCAGCTGTATATCTTGGATTTGTCTGCATTATATATTTTTTTGCCATTTGTATTAATGAAATTGTTCTTTTTTTCAAATAATACTTGCAC
This sequence comes from Oryza meridionalis, assembly GCA_000338895.3. NCBI lineage: Eukaryota > Viridiplantae > Streptophyta > Magnoliopsida > Poales > Poaceae > Oryza > Oryza meridionalis. The sequence continues at coordinate 32,075,254 of CM002526.2, read as the reverse complement.
AAAGCATATAATTTTTTTTAAAAAAACTTGTACAAGCTTAAAATACCTCCAGTCTGAACAGATTATTGTTTGATTTATATAACTCCTCCATTCTTATCTCCTTTTCTTTCTGCACATATATGTAATGTTAGCTTTGTTTATAACAATACAGAACTGAATAATGAAGCAATATGTTTTTTTTTGAAATTCTAACCTCTGTTAATAGCTCTACATTTGTGTTGTAGATTTCATCAAATTCATTGTAGTAACTTTCTGCTATTGATGCCTGCTAATATAGTATTACACCTTTTCAGAACATTATCCATGAATGCCAAAATGCAGATATAGAATATATTAATTTTGAATCAAGAATTAAGCATTTTTGTATTACCTTTTGATGAATTGTTAATGTTGATTGCATTTGTTCATATGTTGCTTCTGGAGGAAATCTACTTGTTGTCAAAATCATAGAGTTCTAAAGACATAATGATATAAAATATGTTAGTTTAATATATACAAAATCATGGTATTCTACAAGTCATAATGATATTTCCTTTTTTATATACAGTTGCATTCATTACCTCAAATCCTAGTGGTGTTTGAAGTAGTTTTCTGTATTCTTGCAATCCTTCCTGCATTTTTGTACAAAGTTGTTAAGATATTATGTGATTATTTCATTTAAATATTTTTTCATAATTATACTTACATTATCACTTTGCAAGCCAACGCAAGGAGTTTGTGCTACATGTTGCATCAGATTTGTGTAGCTGATATGCCCCCCCTCAATGTTTACATTTTTGCCTCTCAAGTATACATATTTTTTCCATGTATTTAGAACGGTTAGTAAGTTTTTTTTTACCAGCTTTGTGTCTGAATTTAGTAAGTCATATTCTTCATATTGCATTTGTCCACCACCATAAGCTCCTTGAAATATCTTAGCCCCTGAAAAAACATATGAAATCAATTAGTACAGAAAATCCTTGTCTCCTGCATATTAAAATGGAAACCAAATCATATTTCTTCAAACACATACATATCAACTAGTGTATGTTAGCTTTCTCAAGTGCTTAGTTTCAATCTAGCTGTACTGTAGTTAGATATGTAATTTACATTGTTTAGATTGTAATTTCTGGATATTTTTCCAAATTATTAGTTCAATATTCTCTATAGTACTTCTTATAACATAATTTGATTTATATTGACTTGGAATACAATTCATTTTCTTCAGCTTTTTTTACAGTCAAGTTGTGCTGTAGTTACACATGTAATTTTAGTTTGATATGAATGTAATTTTAATTTTCTGGAATGATTAATCCTACTCAAGCTTTGTGATGATGTACACTAGTGTTCATTTCTTTGTTCTGCATGCTGCAGCTTGGAATCTAAAATCAATTTAAATTTTGTGGGCAGAGAGTTTTCTAATTTAGTGTTGTATGGATTTTGCACTTATAGTTTAGTTCTGTAATGGCTTAGCATTCTAGTGTATAGGTGTGGTTTTTGCTTGTGATATGTCAAACATGATTATTTTTCAGTTATACTGGAATTGAACCAAAATTACAGTGCTATATAACTAATTTTACATATGTAATTTCAGTCATATAGCACTGTAATTTTCGACTTCCAATTTATGAATGCGAATTTATTGATGTTTTTACATTTAAGGAGTGGTTCTAGATTGATAATTGATTTTATGGATTCGTTTGTTTTGAAATGCTTTGGTGGTGTTCGATTTCACCATGGATTTATTTTTGTGCAGGATCTGATTTTTGGTTGATACATAGCTTTTTGAAATCATCCTTGTAGACCTATATTTTGCTTTATTGATTCATCTGTTTGAAATGCATGTGTAGCGTTCTATTTTTCGCTTTGAATCTGATGCATGTATAATCCTTTTCTATTTTTTCAAAATTACAGTGATATATGACTAATTTTACATATGTAATTTTAGTCATATAGCACTGTAATTTTCTATTTCTAGTGTATGAATGTGAATTTTGGTAGGTGTTTTTTTTCATTCTTCATGCTGCAGTTTGGAATCTGAAATCAATTTATTTTTTTGGTGGCAGGGAAGTGTGTGAGTTTGCAAAATAACAAACTTAGCAGTGCATAATTTAGTGTTGTATGGATTTTGCACTTATAGCTTACTTCTGTAGTGGCTTAGTATTCTAGTGTTTTAGGTGTGGGATTTGCATTGTAGAGTAGTGTTTTTGATTTTTTATGTCACTAGATTCTTTGCAGTTTTAGTTGCTTCAAAAGTAGTCAAATTCTTTCAGAGTCAAATTCTCTTGTTTTTTACAATTGATATTTGAAGTTTCTACACCCTGCTTTGTTATGTAATTTTAGCTCTGAATGAATGTAATTCTCTGTATGGCATTATGGCTTTACAGTGTTGTTATAGCATATTTTATCTGAAGAAAACATGGTGTAGCATAATTCTTTTGATGGCGCGGTGGGTTTCGTTTTGGCTCGTGAGTCGTAAGTCGTGACGTAGGAGAGGGCGCATGAGGGAGTGAAGTGGGACGGGCTCGTGGTTTAGTTCGTGTCGATTTCACTGTGTGTGTCTCTTATGGAGTTTTGATTTGTGTGCTGGTGACTCATTTGACCTTCTTTTGTAGGATTTCATGGTGGATTGAGCTCACCCTGTCTCAACCATGTATATAAAGAAAGTAAGTTCTTCTACCAAGCGAGTAGCTCAGTTCTGGTTTTGATGGTATATATGGTTTGCGCCGACTCAGAAGCTGTCTGTCTGCGCAGGTTGTGATAGAAGGATTTAAGAGCTAAAGGGAGGAGATCTCAATAGAACCTTTCAGCCCCAAAGTTAATGTAGTTGGTAATTTCCTCTTCCCCTTCTGACTAGCATGACTAGAGGGTAGTTAAAGTTCGGTGCGTTTTACTTTGTCATCTTGTGCGTGTCTAGTTGTATATGCATCTAGCTACATTTCTCTTATACTGAACTTTCTCAGATGAAAGCATTGTGTACTACAAAATGCAGATCTACAAAAGAAATGTTGGATGTAGGTGATTTTGTGCCCATATTTTCTGAGGCTGCCTGTAAATTGTTCTTTGTTTTTAAATTTTAGGTGTTTTTTCTAGGTGAATACATGTGTTTGTGCTGAAATTGAATTCTAGGTGAAATTGTGTTTGAGCTGAACATGAATTTTTTTTAATAAAATCACCAGATGGAGAACCAGAGTCTGAACGAATGTTTGATGCAATTTTTAAAGTCATCTGATGCCAGATCTGGTTTTTGAAGGAAATTACCATGTAGGACCACAGATAGCTCAAGCAAAATTGAGATTATGATGAATGTAATCCCCTTTTTGTACTGACCTGTGGATTGTTTGCTGATTTGCTGGTTTTGATTCACCAGCTGCTCATCACCTTGAGTTTGATCGATTTGTTTCATTTTCTCTCTTTTTTTCTCCTTGTTCCTGGTGCTCTCGGTGCTCTCCATTGTTCGTGTCGAAGTGTGGAGGTGGAGATCGATTTCTGAATTTGATCTGGGTTGGTGAGGTGGGGGTGGGGACCAAGATTCTTTTTTTCTTGCCTTGGCTGCCAAGTTGATCGATTTCTGAATGTGTATCTGATTTGGACCTATATGGCTTTGTGTACTTAATCTTTTGGGCTTTTTGTATCTAGTTTCTAATCTGACGTATGGGTTTTGTTTCTTAAGTTTTAGGCTTTTTGCAGCATATGTGTTTAGGATGGCCTATTTATAAGTATAATTTTTTTATCTGTTTGTTTTTCTGCTTTAATCCTGTCCGTTATTCTGTTGTTCATCGTATGGCTCAAAATTCGTGTGATACCTAAGAAAATATCTGTCGAAAGATTTCTAGGTAGTCCCATTCCTTTCTCAATTTCAAAAGTTTTTTCAGCCAACTGATTTTCCTTAAGTTCCTTTTTTTTTTGCGAAATATTAAGATGAGAGAGAGAGAGAGAGAGAGAGAGAGAGAGAGCGGGCGGCGCAATTAGCCGGAAACCCAGCCGGAGAAAATACGGCGATGTTAGTGAGGAAACGAATCAATCCACGGCACAGTCCAAACACCGAAACACACAAAAAAAAAAAGCAGGCAAGCAGCACCGCGCGTTTTGGCCGGCGCCGGCGTTTCGCCTCCTGATCGACTAAAGAGAGGGGGAGAGGTGCAGCGCCGCCACCCCCTCCCGATCTCCAAATCCTCGACGACATCGCCGCCTCCACCACCCGATCCCCAAACCATCGACTAGGATGTCACGCCGGAGCGTCCCCGGCGGCCGCCGCCCCCTTCCCCGCATCTACGGGCCAAGAAACTTCAAGGACGAATACGCCAAAGGCGACACGAAAGCCGAGTGTGTGCCGGTTCTTGCCAAGATCGCGAGGTGCTACGACCACGGTCGGTTGAAGTGTCTCGAGGGGGAGTTCATCTCCAGCGGCGGCTTCTGCTTCGGCCTCCTCGATCCCACCTCCAACATCGTCGTCAACAGCGTCATCACCTCCTCTTCCCGGCGTCCGGAAGTCGGCGGCGGCGGAGGAGGAGAGCATGCCGCGGACATGTTCCAGCGGTCGCTGGATGGGCTCGTCGCCTTCCTGACCTGCCTCTTCCCCTACCTCCCCGAGGTGGAGGCACTCCGCTACCTCGACGCCGCCGGGGCGGACGCCCTCGTCGCCGCCCGACTCATCGTCAACCGGCGCGGAATGGAGCAGTCGTTCATGATCGACTCCGGCGCCACCGTGATCCCCGCCGAGATTGCCCTCCGGTGCGCCGCCGCCGCCGCCCGCTACCCCGACCCGCGACTGCTCGTGTTAGGGTGGAAGCTCGTCTCCGCCGGTGACCTGAAAATGCTCGTCACTCCCAACAAATCTCGAGTCATGGCGCTACTAGACAGCACCATGATGAACCACGCCACAGTGAAAGATGATGAAATTCTCCATCTGAAGCAATCCTGGGAGCTCGCCGAATCTCGGCTTGATCATCACGACACGAAAACCAAACTGGCAAGATCATGGCAACTTGCAAAATCTCTGCTTCTACGTGCAAAGCCTCAACCAGTTCTCCCTCATGCCCGGGCAGCCAAGAAGCGAATGCTCTTCGCAACGATCCGCGGCTTCTACCTGCAGGCGATGGCGAGGCTGCCCGCCGACGAGCTGCGCGCTCGGTATCACCGCAGCATGCTCAAGGCCGGCCACTGCTACGGCCCGTTGGACCCCGTCTCCAACATCATCGTCAACACCATCTGGTACGATCAGGCGGCCTTCTCGCAGAGCAAACCGTGTACACTTCAGATGATCAGCACCAAGTGCCTGATGCGAATCGTTGCCCGATCTTTCTACGGCCTCGTGTCCTTCCTGTGCACTCGTTACCCGGACTGCTCACCTGACCAAGCCATGGAGTGGCTGCAGATGGCCAACGCTGACTTGCGGATCGCTGATCCTGCAATTGGTTATATGTCCAACAAGATTACGAGAACGGACAACATCAGCATGAGCTTCTGTTGTAACTTGCCACTGCAGGTTGGGATTGGATGTTTGTGTTTCAGAGCTGAGGCATCAAGAAGACCGGTTACCCCGTCTGCCGGTGTCCACGAAGCTTATGCTGCTGCGGCTGCTGCTGCTTTCCACCCAGCGCCGCTTGCGCAGCAAGAGCTTCTCGCATCACCTGACAACCTAGCTAAGCTTGGGTTTGTATATCTGCATGTGTTGCAGCACGGTGACAAGCTCTGCTCCGACGATGTCACCTTGATATCCTTGTTGTTTCGCAAGCGTCACTTCGAGTTGGGACAGCAACAGCAGCCAGAGCCTAAAAGGTTAAGCAGTGATGTCTACATTGCGCTTTGTCATCGGCGTTTCAAGTTTTGGCTACATCATGACCTAGTCTGCAAGAACGTGGAAGTTGCATTAGCAGCATTCAACCTTGACAAGGTTTGGTTTCTTCAAGTTGACCCCCTCTACTTTTGTTGTACTCTCTCCGTTTCAAAATGTTTGACACCATTGGCTTTTTAGTACGTGTTTGATCATTTGTCTTATTCAAAAAATTTAAGTAATTATTTATTCTTTTTATACCATTTGATTCATTGTTAAATATACTTTCATGTACATATATAGTTTTACATATTTCACAAATTTTTTTAATAAGACGAACGGTTAAACATGTGCTAGAAAGTCAATAGTGTCAAATATTTTGAAATGGAGGGAGTATATGCTTAGCCTCAAATGTCCAATTAACTCAATCGATTGTGTCTGTGGTTGAAGGTGCACAAATATAGGCTTCATTTTATCTGTGGTGTCAATGAATGCGGTATCTGGCCTGGAGTACGGCCCGTTCAGAAGCAATAGCCCATGGAAGATTTACAAATATAATCACTCTCATATCAACTTTCTGGCGATTTGCGATGACCCCCAATCTGCCAATGATCCTGCAACGCTCTTCTTTGCTGAATGTAGCAACTATAGCGTTCATGAGGTGTCTTGGTGCATCCCTGTGGTTTCGCCGCATCGAGATACTGGTATGCTCTGGTCTTGACCTTACGATTTCTCTTTAAAAAAAAGCGAACAACCTTTCAATTTCCATGTCAATATTTCCCTTCCAAGTAGATTTGTCTATGCTATCGTAATTAATTCCATATCAGTATATATCTCTAGTTGAAAACTCACCGACATAGCAGAGGACCAAAGGTTAAGCAAAAATAGTGATGTGATGCCCACAAAAAAAAAAAAGAATGCTGCTAAAATCTGTCCAACAGAAAGATTATATTAGATATGTCTATGGTAAATAGATGCTAACGTGTGATAGATTACTTATCCAAGATGTTTCATAGATGATATAGGTGATACTCTCTCTGTCCTGTTTCAAAAGGGCACAGTTGTTTGAGAATGATCTGTCCAGTTTTAAAGGGAGTAGAAACTAGAAAGATCTGCCAATGTTTTGTTTTCTTCTGAGCACAATCTGGCAATACAGTTGCTGCATGCATGCATACGTCCTTTATACTGTTAGGAGCTACGATTCGTGGCTTCCCAACACACACACGAGGGATGGAGAAGGGTAACAACACCAGAACAGAGAACGATCAGAGAGGAACAGAGGAGCAGATAGAAGTAGATTGGATTAATTCTTGCTTGCCGTTAACCGTAAACACTCTGGCTTTTAGTAGCCTTACAATCCAACTAATGATGCTAAAAGGAAGGGATAAAAACAACTTAACAAACTTCAACTAATGTTGCTAAGATAAAGGGATAAGCAGCAGCACTAATCAGCCGTGCCGCCCGGCCCTGTAGCTCGTCCGGCATCGAGTCCAGCCTGCTGCTTGCGCCGGCGGAAGGGAATTCCCCACATAACATATACGACCATCATATTCAATATCTAAAAATCATAGTGTCTAGAAACAAAATTGGAGCCTTTTTCTGTAGTGAACTTGCAGATTTAAGAAAGTATGCCTTAAACAAGATATCCAGTAATTTGGCAAGCAAGAGAACAAACCTTCAAATGCTTTGGTACTTCACTGGGTGATTTCTGTTCTCAATATGGAGTGTGCAAATGTTACAGAAGGAATTCTACTCGCGTGAAAAATCAATTGTCACTACCATTCATCTCCATACTATTATTACTCCCTCCGTTTTACAGTGTAAGTCATTCTAGCATTTCCCACATTTATATTGATGTTAATGAATCTAGATAGATATATATGTCTAGATTCATTAATATCAATATGAATGTGGAAAATGCTAGAATGACTTACATTGTGAAACGGAGGAAGTAGTTTATAACGTGTTGTCATTTTTGTATGTATGGCAGAATTAGTCCGTTGCATTTACTGTGAGAGCAAAGGGACTAGGATTGTGCATCCTGGTGAGAAGAGCTTCCATGGACGTGACACGGAATTTGAGAAGGTGATGCGTGGAGAACGACTCTTTCCTGGATTACGGAGAGGATCCTACAGCAACATTCGGCTCGCTGAAAGAATCGATGCAGATTGGGTGGATAATCTGGAGGAAGATTGCATCTACATCACTGCCTGCGCAGCGGATAATGATAGAAGAGTGAACCCGCTCAATTACCCGCCTATGTATCGAGAGCGTGTGCTGCCGTGCTACGAAGCAGCAAGTGATCGTTCCTAGTTATCAGTTTTTTTTTTCATATATTTTTCTTCACAACATTATAAGGAAACCCGACGTTGCTCTGTCCAACTGTGCCCCAGTAATCTGGAGTACTATGCTGGACAAGTTCATGATATAAACATGGCGAGAATCAATTCAGTTCGGGAAATGCGACTTTTATCCATATAATATATATTCTCCTCACAGTTTGCTCGAGTGAGTGACCACCATATAGAACTCTGCGTTCGTAGGTGTAGAAATGGGCTTATGGACACGGTAGGTGGCACACTGATTGCTGAAGGATCAATTATTCGTAATCGTAGGTACATATTCAGATTAAGATCGGGCTGATCAGATTCAGATAGAGATGCTGTTGGGAATGCCCTTGGCGGTGATGCCCGCGGCGGAGCCGGTGACGTCGGAGGTGTTTGGGTAGAGCAGCATGTAGGGGAACTCGGCTGGGCCATTGCGGTTCTTGAGCCCCGCGTCGCCGTTCATGCCCACCACCTTCCCCTCGATCTCCACCAGCCGGTCGCTGAACCGCCGGAACGCCTCCAGCGCCCTGGCGTCCGACGTCCACGCCGGCGTGTCGCGCTGGCCGAGGTACACATCGTCGGAGGAGTGCTTGGACAGGACCTCGATCAGCGAGATGCCGATGATGGTCTGGAGCTGGCTGGTGATGGTGCGGATGAACGCCCGCTCCGGGTCGCGCCCCAGCTCGCCGTACGCATCCGTCCCGGGCTCCGGCATCCGCCGCCGGCTCACCGTCGGCCGGTTCGGGAGGTAACCCGCGTACGGGTACTGGCCGAAGTTGACCGCCGCGTGCAGCGCCGACGCGATCCAGATGATGGTGGTGCACGCGTCGCGGAGCTCCGACACGGCGTCCATCCTGGGCCACCACGCCGCGCCCTTGAGGTCGCCGTGCCCGACCTCCCGAACCTCCGTCCACCACGCCTGCAGCTCCGCGTCGCCGCGGAGCACGCCGTCGTTGGTGTAGTAGATCGCCAGGTACTCGCCCACCCACTGCTCGATCGCGTGCCAGATCTCCAGCCCGTCCGCGGCGTACGGGTAGTCCTTGATCAGCAGCCGCACCTTGTACGGGCTCGTCGCGTCCTCCACCGCCACTCCCCTGCAAAAAAATTCACATGATTTTGCATTGAATTGTACATTCTTCCCACTGACGCCTTACAAAAATCAATGGAGATGTGTAGTACCTTTTGATGAGATCGGCGGGGAGGCCCTGCTCGGTGAAGTTCCAGTTCTTGTACACCATGGACGACATCCAGAGCGCGTACTTGCCGGGGAAGACGGTCATCTCGAAGATGCCGCCGGCGTTGATGAGCGTCTGCCGCGCCAGGGCGTTGATGGTCATCGTGTCGCGGTAGTGCGGGCTCAGCAGCTTGTGCACCGGGTGCGTCACGCTGAGCTGCCGGTTCGTCGCGATCACGAACGGCTCCATCACCGCGTGCGTGTTCAGCCTGATCAGCCAACCGATCGATGAGTAAAATCTCCATCTATCAAGCGATCAATTCATGAGCTTCTCTGGTTTTGAACGTACCAGTGGCTGATCAGTTGGTGCCAGCCGGAGTCGTTGACGGCGACGTAGGCCTTGGCGAGCTGCCACACCCAGGCCTCGACGCCGGTGGACGCCGGCGTGTAGACGGTGCTCTTGGCGGCGGTGACGTCGCCCTGGATCAGAGGCTCGCTCAGCTCGATGGCGAGCGGCGCCAGCGTGCCGTCGCCTCGCAGGAAGAAGAGCGTCCTGGTCGCGTAGATGAAGTTACCCTCCAGGCTGTTGACGTCGATCAGGAACGGCATGAACCGGTCGTGGTGGTCCAGAATGTACAGCCGGTTGCTGTCCAGCGCCTGCAAATCGCAACACCAACACAGTAAATTTTCACACACTATTGCCATTTGCTAGCAACAATTCAGGTTTGCAAGTCACGATTGATAGCAAAATCTGCACGTCTGAAACCAACCTGCTGCACGGTGAGGCCCTCGAGGTTGCTCTCGATGTGCGCCGCCGTGATCGTGCTGGTGTGGTCGCCGAACTTGCTAGGATCGAGACTACTTTTCGGAGGGAATTCCTGCGGGATCAACATCGAGTCAAATTTGCCACATTTCACGTTGCAGCAGCCGCGTTCACTGTCAATTTGGCATGAACGCATCGCTGATCACTCACCGTGAGACGCGTGATCATCATCGGGTTCACGCCGGCGAGCACCTCCCGCGCGAATTCCTCGTCGGTCCTCCACGCCTCCTTGTCCTCTGCATACATAGCCAAACATTACATCGATCGTCAGTTTTCACCTAAAGATTCTGATGAAAAGTCCCTATGATGACAGGTTTTCGCTCACGTTTGATGATCTGAGGCATGGGGAGCTTGAGGATGTAGTCGCCGGCGGCGGGGAGGAGGTCCTTGATGAGCTGGAGCGGGAAGCGCTTGCGGAGCTCCTCCAGCGCGGGGACATCGGGGAGCTTGAGGCCGCCCTCGTACAGGTCGAGGATGTCCTGGAACGAGTCGAATTCGCCTGGGGTGGTGTCCACGTACGTGCGGATCGCCGGCACGATCCCCTCCGCGATCGCCTTGATCGAGTAGCCCAGGAAGTCCGCCATCTTCAGGTGCCCGAACCGCTCGTCCCGCGGCACGTAGATCTGCTCCACCAGCGACAGCCTACTCTCCGAGTTCGCATCTGCACGCACACGTGTACAAACACATCGATCAAAGATAAAAGACAACGGTCAACCACACTGCATACCGGGCCCACCGTCAGAGAGACATTGCAGCTGAATATGGACCAGTTTTGGTGTTTCAATATGACAGGTGGGCCTAACTGGGAGGTATGGGAGTGAAGGTGCCACACTCTAGTGTAAAAATATATCAAAATTTTTAAACCTTAAAATGCTTTTTCTAAGAATCGTAAAAATTTTGGTTGAGGAATGCGTACCGGTGGTGGTGGGTTTGCGGCCGGTGCGGCCGCGGCGAGGGTAGGGGGTGTCGGGGGAGCCGCCGAGGATGGGGCGAGGGTTGCCGGAGTCGGGGGAGCCGAGGTCGTTGTAGACGTCGTAGCGGTAGACGCGGTCGTGCTCCTCGTAGGGGCCCTGCTGGTCGTCGCCGCGAAGGTTGCGGAGCTCGTCGTCGCGGTACGGCTTCAGCGCCGCCGGCATCTGGCTCGGCAGGTAGGCCTGCGTGCGTCGGCCGCAGCAAATACTACAAAGTTAATTATAGCACGTACTCGTATTAATACGCATCGCTAATAATTACTTAATTGGTTAGTAGTTGATTGCCCAAATCAGCCCCTTGATACGGCACCGGCCTTGGACACCTGGCTGCACGCTGAACAAGAGGCAGGCAACTATCTGTTCACTTTAAAACTTTTACTGTGTCATGTGTTCGGAAAGTAAAATCGAGTGCTGTGTCGTTGATCTTGTTGAAAAAGCTTTCTCGGGGCCATGAAACTGTGAACTGTGGCAGCTATGATGAGTTGATGACTCACGTGAACTCACATGCCTTCCTCTTCCCGAGTCCAAACTCCAAAGGACTATTCCAGATTTCTAGTACTATAGCCACTTTTATGTTGTTATCATCAGGAAGCATATCCATTGTAGAGCTTCTCAGTCCAATGATACAGTACTTCACTAAATCCACTTCACCTACTACATAAACAAACTTACATAAAGTCCATTCACTCCTCACCGAACCAAATATCTTCCCTATGGACGCCTACCAAACAACGTGAATCAAGCAACTCCTACATAAAGCATCTACGAACGGGCCAAACCGAGAAGAACGGCAAATGGTTACTGTAATTTACATGCAGGGTAGCATAATACTCACATCGTTGGCGAAGAAGACACGGTCGTAACGGTACTTGTCGGCGGGGTAGACCCAGGAGTTGGCGACGAAGACGACGGCGCCGGCGCGGCCGGGGACGTCGTCGAGGGTGATGGTCTTGAGGAAGAACTCGTTGCTGTGGTGGTTCTTGACGATGATGGCCCCCGGCACGCCGAGCTTGTCGACGTCCCACTCGAACGTCACGCCGAACCTCGACTCCCCCGTCGTCAGCGACGGCAGGCTGCTCGTCAGCCACTGCTCCAGGCTCGCCTCCGCCCCCACCTTCCCCCGGTTGCCGTTGTCTGCACGCCGATGAGAGGATCATGCCCAATCCGTTCCCGTTAATTAGTCCAAACCAACGACTAATCATGCCCCAGCTGTTAATTATACTACGTGTCACCTCCTCGCGACACCAGCTATAGTTTCAGGCATCGAGTTCAAAGTGCGGTACTACTTTTTTTTTTCTTAATTTTTAACTTTTGTACTTTGGGTTAGCATCTGGTACTCCTACCCTGGTTGTCTTTTTCCTCGATGTTGGTCTCTTCTTTCCATGTCCCATCAAAAGAGGACCGAGCTATCTAGGCAATGGCCGCCCATACAGTGTTCAAGTTTGTATGGACAAAAATGCACAAGGAGAGAGGTAAATCGACCAAGAAAAGAGATGCAAGGGGGTGAGAAGGGGGGGGGGGGGGGTGTGCTCACTTGGGTCGACGGCGGTGGCGCTGATGAGCTGGCAGGTGACGCCCTTGCCGAGGAACTCGCCGAGGCCGTCGATGACGGTGGCGCCGAAGTCGTTGAGGTCGAGGACGTTCTTGCGCATGAGCACCACCGTGCCCTTGAGCCGCGACTGCTTCGACGACCCCGTGATGGTGTCGATGATCCCTCCCAGCATCTTCGCCTCTCTGGATGCCTGGAGCTCTCGACCTGGGTTTGCAGTGGACTGATGAACTGATCACTTTAATCAGTACGTTTTGCTCTGAATCGAGTTGCAGTGAGCGTGAGCTCGCTGGGTATTTATAGCCACAAGAGGGTGTAACTGGGAACAGTACAATAGGGCCGTGACTGAAGATTGACTGGTGAGGGCTAGTGGGGGATACTCTGCTTAAAATTTATTATCTCAAATCATTTGGCACAATTTAATATTCTTGAGAGCGAGAGTTCGGTTTATCATCTTACTGAAATTCTTTAGATTAAACTTTTTGATAGGTAAGTGAATTAAACACTCGTTTCAAAATTATTATGGGTGTGTTTAGTTCACGCTAAAATTAAAAGTTTGGTTGAAATTAAAACCATGTGACAGAAAAGTTAGAAGTTTGTGTGTGTAGAAAAATTTTGATGTGATTGAAAAGTTGGAAGTTTGAAGAAAAAGTTTGAAACTAAACTCGGCTTATGTCGAAATTATTGACATAGTTTTGGTACTTGTACCAAACATTATCGTCACATCTCTACGACTCTATCAGCCCAAAATTTAAACAACATCAGAAATTTCGGTACCCAAATCTTAGTAATTATACTTTATTTTTTAAATATAACATTATTAACTTTTAAACATGATATTTCATCATTTGCTTTGTTTTATAAAAAAAGTTATATAAGCATTATTTATGTTGTTTCTACTTTTTATAAATACATATATGTATTTTTATTTTGTTTTTTGACATACTTTATCATTAAAGATATTTTAAGTATGACTTATATTTTCACATATTTATATCAAAATTTTAAACAAGATGAAAAAATAATGTCTTGTCTAGAAATGAATGACATAATTTCTGCTACTATAGAAACGAATTGGAGTTGTCATACTTCCCTCCTGTCCTCCTAGCGTGTCTGTGCCCTCCATTCAAGTGAGTAATACTTCATTCGTCGTATAATATAAGAGATTTTGGGTGAATGTGACATATGCTAGTATGCTGAATCTGGATATTGTGGGACGGAAGGAGTACGTTATTGTATTCTTAATCACCTCCTGGTCTATCGTCTGTTCTATCGTTTTGACTTTTTTCTAGTTAAACTTCTTTTAGTTTGATCAAGTTTATAAAAAAATTGTAATATTTTGACACGAAACAAATATATTATCGAAATATATTAATTTCTATATGTTATTAAATATTTCTATAAACTTGATTAAATTTAAAGAATTTTAATTATAAAAAAGGTAAAAATAATTTATAATATAAAACGGAAGAAGGCTAATTATGACCGGTCACGTACGGGTGCATTAGAAAGGAAAACAGAAGAAATACGTTATCAAACCAAACCACCCCATATGGTGCTACTGGCCTTAATTAGGGCCGTGTTTAGATCCAAAGTTTGGATCCATACTTCAGTTATTTTTTATCACATCAATCTGTCATACACAAATAATTTTTCAGTCACATTATTTTTAATTCCAACCAAAATCTAAACTTAGCGCTGAACTAAACGCAACCTAGGACCAGGGCCATGGCATCGGCCACGTATGCGATAGCTTAAAATCGATTTGCATATTTGGGAAGACGCGAGCGGCGTGGGAAACGTCCGCGTGCACCGTGCAGCTCGTCTCATTCGTCTCGGTTTCCCCTGCTCCTCCAAATCGCGACGTCGACGTGCACCGGTGCACGGTGTGCCGGGGCGGCTCGTGTTTTTCGTGATTTTATTTCATAATAATGCTGACTCCAAACTCCTAACTGCTCTAGTCCAGCTATATCTGATTTGCATTGTTGACATAACAACTCTTCGTTAGAGGGGAATACATTTATGTGCATATAAGTTTTTCCTGTTTACATCATGTACACCAAGAAATAAATTTACTAAAAATATTAGAAAAACCCATACATATAATTTTAAGAGTAAAATATATGGCCGGTCCTTAAACTTACAGCGAGGTACCACTTAGGTCCATAAACTTAGAAAATGCACGTTTAGGTCCACGATCTCGTTTTAATGTACCATCCCCGGTCCAATCCGCGCTTGACCGCGTTTGACCGCCAGCGTGGCATGCCACGCAGGCAGTACATTTGCAATCCGCCCCCTCCGCAAAACGTACTAGCTACTGTGTCGCATTGTAGCATATCAGTACCCCAAAATTCCCAAATCATTAGGCGGCGGCGAGGTCGCAGCGGGAGACGGCCTAGTGCGGCGGCGAGGTCGTGGCTGGAGGCGGCCAAACGCGGCGGCGAGGTCGCGCTGGAGGCGGCCGAACGCGGGGCGGCGAGGTCGCGGCTGGAGGCGGCCAAGTGCGGCGGCGAGGTGACGGCTGGAGACGACCAAGTGCGGCGGCAAGGTGACGGCTGGAGACGGCCAAGTGCAGGGCGTGCTCCCCATGGCTTCTAGCTCAGCCTCCCCATGTTAGTAGTGGGTTGGTTAGGTGTTGTTGTTTTAGTGTGTGTTTTGGTTGTTCTTATGATGAAGTGATGTTGAAAATGGAACAATGATGTAATATTTTGTTTACTGAGTAATGGAACTCTGGTGTGAATTAAATGGTTTTATCCCAAAGTTTTTTATCTGTGCAATAAGTGGGAATAATGAAATATTTGTGTCAAATAAATGTTGTTAAGCTAGTTTCAGTGCTGTTGTTTCTGAACTGCACAAAAAAATGGACCATATGGTCTGAGCAATTACATGAGTTGTCAAGTCTGGCAAGCACAATTTTGACACAAACACAATTCAGGGTTGAAATACTCATCAGTACACAATTCAAGTTTTAAAATACTCATCAGGGTTCAAACATAAGTGGCACTTCATTGCATGATAATAGCAGGGTTTAACTTCAGTACATGACAATAATAGGGTTCAACTTGAGTAGCAAAAGTATCGGCCTATTTGTTCTATCCAAAAGGGAAGAGTTTATGGCATGACATGTGCATTGTTCAACTTTATTACATGACAGTACCAGGGATAATGCTATATAGAAGCACTAATCTTTAGCAAAAGTATTGGTATTGTGGCCTATCTATTATGAACAAAATGTGCATAACTGCTAGCAGGTGCATCCTTCTTTGCATCACTGTTTGGCAGCTGAAGTCTTCTTCTTCTTCCTGGAAGAAACACCTTCTTCACTGTGACTGGGATTCGCCTTCTTGACCTTCTTCTTTGCATTGGACATCTTTGCTCTTCCTTCTTTGGATGCAGTGGTCAGAGGTAATGGCCTGCTGGTTGGTTGGTTCTGCTGGATGAAGGAAGAATCTGGCAATGGTCCATGCTCTTGAGTGATTTGACTAGGCTGTGAAGACTGCAATTGTGCAAAATCAATGTTATAAGCACATCTATTTCAGTACATCAGCATGTTTTATGCATAGTAAACAAGAACCACACCTCTGCCATCATGTGAGTCAGCATGTTGTTAGGGACCTCATTTAGCAGTCCAGTACTTGTTCCAGGTTGTGTTCCCATCATTTCCTACAAAACATTATGGTTAGTAATCAGCAAACTTGTGTACACAGTGTTGAAAGGAAAATGTTCACCTGTGGCATATTGGGCTCCTGACTTCCTTCAGCTGCATCCTTCTTCTTCCTGATCTGCATCTTGGGTTTGATTCCTTTCTTCCTCATTGGGCATCCTTTTTTATTGTGATTTGGCTCATGGCAGTAACTGCAATGCATAGTTACACCATGCTTGGTGAGTTTTGGCCCATTTTTGCCTTGCAATTCTGTAGGATGCTTCCTTCTAGATTTCTTTGGTCTTCCTACCTTCTTCTCATACATAGGTGGTAGAACTTGTGGCCCATTCATCTTCTCCCACTTTGCCTTGTCACTGCATGGTATGATATTTTTGGCATATACACTCCTGAATGCCTCAACTGAATAGCAGAATGGCAGAAAATCTTGTTCAGATTGTCTCTCTTCTCTAATGCAAGCAATGGCATGACAACAGGGAATGCCTGTAAGCTCCCACCTTCTGCAATTACAGTGCTTGCTGATTACATCTACAATATATGAAGACTGCCTTTCTTGAACTTGGAATATTCCCTTCCCAGCAGGCAGTACATAACATATGTTGGCATGCTCTGCATTCTTCAGTAACTTCTTCCTAATTTTAGGACAGAATGGGCCTTCCCATTTCTCTGCTTCCTTCTGCTTGTTGTAAAACCTGCTCATCAGCTGACCCTTGATCTTTTCCAACATGGACAGAATTGGAAGCTCTCTGGCCTCCAAGATATACTTGTTGAACACTTCACAACTATTGTTAAGTAGTATGTCACACTTTGGAAATTCACTAAAAAAGGCTCTAACCCAAGTATTTGGTAACATCTCCCCTAACCAATTGTAAGCATCCTCATTGAGGCCCTTCATTATTTCCATGTTTGCATTCCATTCTAATACTGAACTAGACCTAGCACATGCCCAAAGTTGATTTTTCAAATTCTCACCTTTGAACTGCATCTGAAAATTCTGGTACAAGTGCCTCACACAGGACCTATGCTCAGATTCTGAGAAAACCTGTTGAACTGCTGGAATGAGACCCTACAGAGAACCATGTGTACAAATAGTCAGGAATTGATATGAAGTGAACAAGTCAGTAATTGATATGAACTGAACAATGAACAAGAGTGTAATAAAGAACATAATACCTTTTGTTTGTCTGTCATGATGGTCCATGGATAAGTGTTGACAATGCCAAGGTCATCCTTCATTGTTTGTAGGAACCAGCTCCATGTGCTAAAAGATTCAACCTCCACAACAGCCATTGCAATTGGGAAAATACAATCATTGGGATCAACACCTACAGCTGTCAGCAATTGACCCCCAAACTTGGTCTTGATATGGCAGCCATCCAAGCAAATTACAGGTCTGCAGCCACTAAGAAAGCCTCTCTTGCAAGCATCTAATGACAAATACAAAGTGCTAAACTTACTGTCATCTAGAGTGAGGAAAAATGAGCTCCTAGGGTTTGACTTCCTCAATTCATTTCCATAATCCCACAGCAAGTTGTATTGGCCAATCTCATCACCATGTATCTCCTTCAGGGCTAGCCTCCTAGCTCTTGCAAGCTTGGTTCTTGAGGGGGTCAAATTCCATTCCCTTTGTACTGTTCTTGAGAAACTTCCAAGTGTCATCTTTGAGTTTGACCTAAAAGTCTCAATATACTTCTCTGCTAACCAATTAGCAGTGCACCTTTGTAGAACCCACTCCTTCTTACATTTGTGTTGTGGCACATATGTCTTCACAGTGAAGGCCCTTATTCTGCTATCCATGGATGCATACAAGTTCCAGGGGCATCCTTCTGCACAGTGTGCCTTAATCCTCTCCCTGTCATTTCTAGGCAACTTGATGTCAACTCTGTTTTTCAAGCTATATTCAGTGATTGCCTTCCTAAGCAATTCAACAGAAGAGAAAACCATTCCAACCTTGAAGATTGGGTTGTTGATATCCTCAGGATTGAAAGACTTAAAACTCAAAGTGATATCATCCTCATCATCAGAGTTTTGTGGCAAGTTCAGACCTTCATCATCTGATAAAACTTGATCAGAACACTCTTCCAGTGCAACTTCCTTTCCCTTCAACTTACTCCCGGTTGCCTTCTTGTGATTGAATTTCTGACTTCCTGGCACAACATCTTCTACTTCACCATCCACATTATCCTCAAACAAGTCATCATCTTCATCTTTCCACTCATAATCACTGTCAACAAAGTCTGAATCAGCTGCACTATCATCACTGTCCTCAAAGAAATCCATTTCTTCATCTTCCTCTTCATGCAATACATGTGTTGTTTCATCCTCCTGACCAATACTGCCTTTTGCAGGTTGGCCACCAGCACTACCACCTGCCCTATTCTGTCCATGTTGCTCATCTCTAACAAGGCTGTCACCTGCCATATTCTGTCCATCTATGGCATCTCTAACAGGGCTAAAAACTCTAGGGAGCTCAGCTTCTGGCCTTAATACAATGTCCTCATTATTTCTACCTGACACATGATCTGTGTGATCTAAATAAATGACTAAGTTCTTAATCTTGTTTGACACTGAATTCATGACATTAATTTCAACATCTCTGTCTACAATCCTCAAACCATCAGCTAGGGTCTTCCCAGGCAGCAACCAATAAACCTTCAATCTTGGTCCGAAATCATATCCTAGCATGGCAACAAAATCTGCCATCCGAAGAATTCTACCCTACTCTCGGCAATCCACATTGTCAAACCAGTTCACTTTGCCATCCATGTAATTGCGATTCACTCCCATACCACAGAAAAATCCACCATGATGAAACTTAAGGGAGAAATACTTAGAACCAGGACCTACGAACCAAAAATACACACAGCCCAATCAACACCAAAGTAAACCCTAGAATTTTCTGTAAAGACTGCAGTTCGGCAACAACTTTACACATTGCATGAAAAATCAAACTTTACCACCTAAACACAACTAGATGAAAACCATGATACTAAACAAGGAGGGGCTAGGTTGTACTCACGATAAACAGGTGCTGGTTCTCCGTCTCCTCTGAAGTTGAGGTCCATCACCGTCGCGCCGACGATGTAGCCGGCACGCGCCGCCCCTCGCGGAGCCCAACGGCGCGCCGCCTCTCCCGAGCCTCGCCACGCTGACGATCCCAGAGCCTCGCCACGTCGAGGTCGCCCTAATCGCCCCTCTGTCCCTGGGAAGTCTCGCTGTAGGGAGAAGAATGCGAGGGAGCAGCCGATTTGGGGATTTAGGTTTACAGTGGCTAGTACGTTTTGCGGAGGGGGCGGATTGCAAATGTACTGCCTGCGTGGCACGCCACGCTGGCGGTCAGACGCGGTCAAGCGCGGATTGGACCGGGGATGGTACATTAAAACGAGATCGTGGACCTAAACGTGCATTTTCTAAGTTTATGGACCTAAGTGGTACCTCGCTGCAAGTTTAAGGACCGGCCATATATTTTACTCTAATTTTAAGGAATTTGCGATATTCTTTTAATACTAGTACTTGTCAGACTCATTATATTTTAACCATAATAAGAAAATAAAAATTGCGACAGCTTTAAAAGTAAAAATATGTTAGAATTTCATCGCTCCCTATCCATAATGAATTTGTAGGTGTGACTTTATACATATATGTAAAACTACTAAAATATTATGTACATTGTTTTAGAATTTTTTTAATCATATTTTTTAATTGATGTATATGATACTTATAAAAAAAACACTTATGTGTATAGGATACATCTTTGATTAGAGATACTAGGAAACAAATTAGCGGAGGTGAAATTTCAGTATCAATTTTAGACAGATATAGGTATCGTCTTCATCATCGATCTTTGTCATCGTGAATTATCCGAAGGCATCGTTTCTCTTATTCGCGGATACAGCAGAGAGCCTCGTAATTAATTCTTCCTCACCACCAGGATATGTTTGATGTTACAAAAGGATAACGATCGAGCTCTTGATTCTGAATTGAACCACGTGTACTCCCAAAATCTAGCCTTAGGGGAAAATAAAAAAGAAAAACAGAACAATATCTGCAGTACTACTCTGAATTTCGTGTCAGCAAACAAGAGAGAGAGGGGGAAACTGTGGCCATGCGATTCACACGTCCATTTGTGATTTGTGTGCCTCGACTTCCGATATCTCACTTCAGTCCGTGATTTGTAATGCGGTGGAGACCTGTCACGTCAGTTCCGATCTCTTGCTGCAGACTTGATCACGTGGTTAATTAGCGTTGCCGAGATCCGTAGCCCGGTTGGACAAATAAACCAAAGCAAAAGCCTATATTTAAATTTTCAAACTTGAATTTGCATTTGATTTTAATATACTAGCAAAAATACCCGTGCGTTGCACCGGATGATCACGGAGTGGGTACAGTGACAAAAAGTGTTGTTTGGTTTAGACAACTAATCTGCTAAAAAAAATTGTTTACCACGAACGCCTCAAGCACCCGTGTCAAATCAAATATTTAAATCAAGATTGACTGGTTCCACCACAAGAAACCTATCCGGTTAAACTATACCCACTTTGCAATTGTGGGAATATACATGTGTATTGTTACCTGAGAAAAATATGTGGACTTCAACAAATCGTAAAAATCAATCTTATTAATTTTGTAAGAGTGAGTATTGTTTTTTATTTACAAATTGTATTTGAGGTCAAATATTAATAAGTAGACATTAAAAAAATGAAAGAAGATTAGACGGTGAGGGGAAAAAATAAAAAAATAAAAAAAGAGAACGGACAAGGACAGGTGAAGAAAATTTTATTATTTAAACATTTTTAATAAATAGATGCTCGTGTTGCGTGTGTTGCAATGGGTAAACTAAAATTATAATAAATATAAAAATATTAGATCGTTAGGATTTAGTTTTCATTATATGAGCCCTTTAAAAAATATATTCCTTACATAAAAAAAAGTTGTAAAAGAAAGGCCCATTAGACATAAAACCAAACAAAAATTAAAAACCAACCCTATAAATCTCTATATGTGCTGGTTATATGGTATACTTGTGCTTTTTTTTTATTCAAATACAGAGTGCTCATTTTTTTCTTAAAAAAAAAGGCCCATCAGATCTAATCCTTAGCCCCGAGAGAGCAAGCGGAGAGCGAGCGGAGCAAGCGGCGCCTCGATCCTTCCGTCTCCTCATCTTCTCGTTTTTCCCGACTTCCCTTATCCTCTCTCTCCTCCCTTGCCTTTCCTCTTTCTCGGTGTTCTCTCTACTGCCGTCGCAACCAGCGATGCCCTCCCCTCTCCTCTCACCAGTGCGCCGCTTCCCCTCCCCCTCGCACGGCGCCCTCCGCCCGGCTGACGGCGCCCTCCTCCTCTTGGTCTTCTCTCTTGCTCTCCTCTCTCTCGGAGCCGAGGCGGTAGGCGGCGGCGCAAGAGGGGAGGCAGCGGGCGACGGGTGGCGGCGGCAGGTGGAGACGGTGAAGCCCAGTGGCAGTGGGAGGCGGTATCGGCGGTGATGGCCGTGCCTGCCCCTCCGCGGCAGCGGCGGGAGGAGCGGTGGCCGCCCAGAGGCGCCCTTCCACCACTAGATCCGGCGGGAGGAAGGGCTCCGGAGCTGCGCCGCCTCGCTATCCTCCCCGCCGCCACCTAATGCGTCGGTCGATCCAGCGGTGGCGGCTCCGCCCCCTCTCGCCTTCCTCCGGCGGCGGTGGCAGCGTCGGCGGCAGCCGCGGGCGGATCCAACGGCGGAGGCTCCCTCCTCTCTTCTCCCTCCGGCGGCGGTGGCGGCGGCTGCGGCGGCCGCGGATTGATAGCGTGGCGACGGCTGAGGGCAGCAGTGGCGACGGCCGAGGTTGGATCCGGCGGCAGGCGAGTGAAATTTTGTGATGTAGTTTTGTGATTGTGATGCATATTGTAGTTCTTCTTGGACATTTATTTTGTGATTTTGTGATGATTGTGGTTGAGTGATTTGGTTGTGCCGATTTTGGGAATTGTTTCTCTTGTATCCGATTCTGAGAGGGATTGGGATTTGGGGGCTGCGGGCGAAGGCGGACAGAAAAAAATCAATGAAAAAAAACGGGCCAGAAAACCGTGAAAAAAACGGACGGCCCAAAAAAACCGGACAAAAAACCGACGAAAAAAAACCGGGGTAGAGAACCACGAAAAAACCGAACGGAAAAAAACCGCGTGTGCGTTCAGGAAACCACCGACGGACGAAAAAACCTCACGGAAGCCTTACGAATTTTTTTATTAGGTATAGATGTTCAACATGTTTTTTTATATTAACTTTTAAGTCGATACGAACAAATATATATAAATTGTACCTATAAATTAACTCTTATTCCCTGTTTTAGCTTATTAGGTAATATAGACAACCAATGAGGCTCTAAATGATGTTCGGAAGAGTAATTTTACCATCCTTAAAAAAATATCGGGAGATACCATATTTTCTAGTGTAAAAATTTAGTATCTCCGGATACTAAGTATCCTTGATGTATCAAAAACTAAAAACTTCGATGCAAAATTTAGATACCTCGAGACACTTTTTTTAAGGAATATAAAATTTCTCTTTTTTGGAAGCTTTCCCGGCCGTTACCCGTCGGGGTTAGTAAGATATCAAAATTCAAATCAACAATGGCTAATGACGGTATATAACATTTAAGTTCTTGTAGAGTATGATGACGGTCAATAACATTTAACCATAGCTAAAGTTTTTCTCTGCTACTAGTTATAGGTCCACGCGTTCAACATTTTCTTTATTCACTTTAGTGGAGGATCTGGATCTAATGGATTGTTAGTTTTTTCAATGATTGGTTTTCTTGATAAGTCAGTTATTTTTAGTGGACGATTTTTATGGAAGAAAAGAGGTTTTTACATGGAGGTGAAAGATGATGGCATCTTTTTAAGTAGTAGAGATAAGATGATCACCAATTGCTTGATTTTTATGTTAGAAAATTATCTAAATAAAATCCAATAAACACTCACCTGCCGCTAGCAGATCCTATCACAATTGCTACAAAGACCCATCGTCTTCAAATAATTGCAACAATAATAAGCTGGTGCGCATAGTACATACTCCCTCCGCCCAAAAAAAAACCCAACCTAGTTGGGCTAGGTAATATCTTATCCTCAACTAGATTGTTTTTTTTTTTTACAAAGGGAGTACTTCTCCATATATCAACATGGGGTGTGTTTAGTTCACGTTAAAATTGGAAGTTTGATTGAAATTGGAACGATGCGATGGAAGAGTTGAAAGTTTGTGTGTGTACGAAAGGGCATGTACCTTAGTGGTTATAGTGACCTGAGTAGTACCCCAAGGTCCTAAGTTCAAATCTTCTATGGAGCGAATTTCAGATTGGGTTGTTTGCGGGGCTAAATTCCCCATTTCAATGGCCGTATATATCCGGTTGGATGTAGAGACCGGGTAAAAAATGCCCTTCTCAAAGAGAGGAAAGTTTTGATGGGATGAAAAAGTTGAAAGTTTGAAGAAAAAGTTAGTAAGCCTCCGTTTGGTAGGGCTCCAAACTCCAACTCCTAACTCCAAACTCCTACTTCAGTGGGAGCTAGCTCCAGTTGGAGTTAGACACTCATCAAAAGTGTTTGGCTACATTTCAGCTCCAGATCTGCAAAAAAAAAAGAAAAAAAATAGAAACAAAAATCCTAGCCGCCGGCTGCCCCCATCCCCTGCGCGCGCCGCCCTCCGCCGGCCGCGCGCCGCCCACCTCCCGCCGCCCTCCCGCCCTCCGCCCACCGAGCTTCGTCGCCTCGGTAGTGCACCTCCCGGCAGCCGCGCGCGCCGTCCCCCGTCGGTTGCACGTCGTCGCTGTGCGCGCCGCCCGCCACCGGCCGCACGCCGCCCATCTTCCTCCCGCGTGCTTGCCGTGCACCGCCGCCGACAATGCCGCCGCCCGACGCCGACGGCTGCATCTGTTAGGGCTCGGGAGGAAGACGGAGGAGAGAGAACGGGAGGGGGAGGTTGGTAGGGGTAGTTCAGTGGCATTTTCATGTAAATACACTAAAATTTTAAAGGGTAGTGGGTCTTTTGGAGTGGAGTGGAGCTGTGGAGCAGCAAAAACCCAGCTCCACCCCCGCAGTACAAATTTGTGGAGTAGCTCTGCCAACTCCGCTCCAAAAAATGAAGGATCTGAACCGTTTGGCACAGCTCCGGCTCTAGGTAAGTTGGAGTTGGGAGCTGGAGCTGTGCCAAACGGGGCCTAACTAAGGACGTAACTACGTAGCAAGTGGTAGCTGGTTTGTCTAAACCAGCTACCACTCCATCTATAAGAGGCACCATCCACCTATACTTTAAATACAATTTTCTCTTAAACTACTCATCCGATCTACGATCCGATTGCACCGTTGTGTTCGTAATAATTAAATCTTTACAACAAGATCTCACATGGTTATATTTTGATGAAAAATCACAAATTACTTTTATGATATGTCTAAATTACTTTTAGATTTCACTAAGTTACTTCTTAGATATATAAAAGTAAATTCATTAAAATTTAAAAGTAATTTACATATATTATAGAAGTAACTTAGAACAAAACGAAGGTAACTTTGCATGTCATTTGAAGTAAATCTGTTGTAGAGATAAAACATGACTCTATCTAGAAATTAAATTAATCAGCACAAATTATGGAAGTAACTAAAACTAATAATAAAAGTAATCACCTCATAGCATTATGAATGTATAGAAAGTATTTTAATCAAATCTAAAAGTAACTTTTATATATATATATATATATATATATATATATATGTATGATAATTTGTTCAATGAAAAAAGGCATTAATTAAAGTTACTTTCTTTTTGTTATAAGTTACTTCTATAATATATGTAAATTACTTTTGGGCTTAACTGAATTTACTTTTATATGTCTAAGAAGTAACTTAGTGAAATCTAAAAGTAATTTAGACATATCATAAAAGTAATTTGTGATTTTTCATCAAAATATAATCATGTGAGATCTTGTTTTAAAGATTTAATTATTACGAACACAACGGTGTAATCGGATTGTAAATCGGATGAGTAATTTAAGAGAAAATTTTATTTGAAGCATAGATGATAGGAATATTTTCTCCACTTGCTCAATGGATTAAGTACTAGCACGTGGGTGTCTCTGGTTAAGACTAATTGGAGAGGCCTCTCCAATTAGATTTAGGGATTGTCTATACATCTGTTGATAGAAAATCCCACCTCCCATCTTTCAAATTTTGGACTGTCGGATACGCTTTAAGATTCGTGCAGAGTAATTAACCCTAACTCTCCTCTCGTTCCCCTCCCCTCGCTCATGTCGCCGCCGCCACTCCCTCCCATCACGCATTCCACCGCCACCGCCCGATGCCCCGCCGCCACCGTCCCACCGCGCCGCCGCCCCCCTCACCGGCTGGCCGAAGGGCGTCAACGGCGCCGACGAGGCCACCCGGCCGGCCCCTTCCCCTTCCTTTCCCCTCCCTCTCCTCTTCTTTCCTCAAGCGGATGGCGGCGCACTGTCCCCGCGCCGCCGTCTTCCCCATCTCCGGCGGCGGGGCACCACCACCGGCCGCCTCCTCCTAATACACCCTTCTGCTTTGCCCCTGCCGCCTACACCGGCCCACCGCCAGCTTCCGACCCCGCGGCTTCGGCGGCGCCGCCGCCGCCTCGCTGCCCACCGCCGGGCTGCCGCCTTCCACTGCCATCCCTCTAAAGCCGGCGAACTCCCCCCTCTTCCCCCTCCCCCTCCCACCCCTCCCCGGGACCCTAACCCATAGGGTCCTCAGACAGAGTCTAGGGTGTCGCCGGCGCCGGAGAGGAAGAAGAGGTCGCCGGAATTGGAGGAGAAGGCCCTGGAGCACGAATCGCAAAGTTCATCTGGTGAACCAAAATCTGCAAGATTTGGAGGTAGATTTTATGTCGACAGATCATTAGCATTTTCGTATAGGCGGTGAACGCAATATTATACTAGTAGAATGCATATTTTGATCACTAGATTGCATATGCACGCAAACATGGCGTGGATATCATATTTGAACATTGACTTCTGAAACCGTGATCCACTTCCCAAGGTATATTTGTTGATTTTGTGTTATCTGAGTTATATTCGATGACGGCGGAACGATGATTGTTTACGTTACTGAGGCAGCTATATATGTGAAAATTAATTTTAGTCGCACGTAAAAATAGTTTTTTTAGTGCAGCTGATCTAATGGATAGAGTACGACGCTAGCCACATAAAAATAGATTTGTATATAATTTTTGGAGGAAGACCGAATTGGAGGGTATGCTCCCAGCCAGCGTCGTACTCTATCCATTAGATCAGCTCTACTAAAAAAACTATTTTTATGTGGCCAGCGTCGTACTCTATCCATTAGATCAGCTGCACTAAAAAACTATTTTTACGTGCGACTAAAATTAATTTTCACATATATAGCTGCCTCAGTAACGTAAACAATCATCGTTCCGCCGTCATCGAATATAACTCAGATAACACAAAATCAACAAATATACCTTGGGAAGTGGATCACGGTTTCAGAAGTCAATGTTCAAATATGATATCCACGCCATGTTTGCGTGCATATGCAATCTAGTGACCAAAATATGCATTCTACTAGTATAATATTGCGTTCACCGCCTATAAATACCGATGGCTAGCGCTGTCATAAATCCAACAGAAAAGAAAATTCCATCTTACCATTTTCTCCAGTTCTCCTCCTCGTCAAATCCAACAGACATATCCATCGATGGCTGCTTCTTCCGGCCGCCGTGGCGCCGCAGCACTCGTCGTCGTGATCTGCGCCGTCCTGCTGCTGTCCTCCGCCGTGGAGCGGGCGGCGGCGCAGGTGCCCTGCAGCAAGTGCGACCACGCGTGCAAGAAGTCGTGCAAGGGCTACGGCCGCGACTCGTCCTGCAGCCTCCCCTGCGGCGACCCATCGAACAAGGCCGGGTGCGAGAGCTGCCTGGACGCCTACAACCCGAAGTGCCTCAACTACTGTGGCCAGTCCTGCCGTGTGACCTGCACCAGCGGCTGAAAAAAACCGTTCACGCTTCAATTCGTGATTCGTCTCTGAGCTCACGGCGCCGGCCGTCGTGAAGCCTTTGATGTGTCACGTAAATGTATGTACTGTCTCATATGTAGTTCTGTTACTTTCTCCGTTTCATGCATAGTGTAAGTTATTTTTGTTTCGTCCTGTCTCCAAGTACTCTTCCGTTCAAAAAAAACTCAATCTAGGAAGTGTTACATCCCGACCCCAGAGTCACATCCCGACCCTATCTAGATTTTGAAAATTCAAATGCCATTGATTTGGTTTTAATGATTAATAATAAATCCAATTATGTGAGACTAATATTTTTATAAGCATTTGTTTATCTAGTCTCATGTGGATATGAAAGTGGAGTGTTGGTGGACCTAAATCACAAGGATGAAATGCATGGAGATCAAGCTATATGTATCACTCTTTCTCTTCATGTACATATTAATATGTTCGTATATAATATTTCCACGTGATTGGCATATGCATGTGAGACTAATGTTTTGTTTGAGTATTATCTCGTATTTAATCTATTTACATTGAGAACGTGGAGATGATGAATGTATATTTTTATTTTAATATCTATATTTGATAAATGTCTTCTATTCTTGTATAGGATAAGCTCTTAATGTTTAATATCTTGTTATGCATACTCTTGCTTCACACAAATATTTTGTATGCATACATTTATGGGAGCAAATCCTATACTTTAGTTATGCATGTAATCGATCCAAGTTATTCACCTTCATTTAATTGAGATTTTTACATATATTTGAGTATATGACACTTGTGGTGTTGATTAATACTCATCATTTATTCATATCCTTTTATACATGTGATCGGTTGGTCAACATGTGGAGGTTGACAACCGGATCATTGGGACTAATAATTTTATTGAGTTGAATGAAAGAAATAGGTCCCAAAGATTACAAAGGTGTTGATGCTCAAGTGATATCATTACACCTAACAATACCAAGAATGACAAAGTGAAGATATTCAAGATGTGTGATACGAAGTGGTTATTATGGCAAGACGGTAAAGGGCAAGCGATGCTCGGTCGCGATGGACCATACGGCGGTGAAGGGCAAGCAAGGGGCTTGGCGCCAAAGAACCAAATCCGGTGGTGAAGGGCGAGTAACGGCTTTGTCATGATGGACCGTGCGAGACCATTTGAAGCTACAAGTAACCGCATCAATCATTTGAAGAATATATGGTGAAACGGTATCGGTATTGGCGTCCCTCAAAACAATGAAAGAAAGATGAAAAAAAAGCATTCCTAATGGTATAATTATCTTCTTCTTTACATTTGAGTTTAGGAATGCTGTAGATGCAACGTCGAGGTGTTTGTGTATGTCTCGGTGCTCAAAGTGACCTATCATAGTGCTACCTTGAGAGAAACCTAAGCTTTAACCTATCCTTTGAGTGGTTTTAGACCTTGTTTTTGGTTGAGTTGGGTAGTCCTCTGAGTGAGCTTTTCATAGAGTCCAAGTTCATCAAAAATGGACTCCCGAGCGAAAAGTTATAGTCGTTTTACTCTGTGCTTTTTGGAAAGTCCGAAAAATTACCAGAAACTCCGAAAATTTTTCGGAGTTTTCGGATAACTCCGAAAATATTCGGACATTCCGAAAATGGCTGCGAATCTGAGATTTGCTTCTGTAAGTTTTCGTACTTGTCCGAAAATGCTTTTCGAAAACTCCGAAAATTACAGTCTTGGCCTCCAACGGCTAGTTTTTGAGGGGCTCGGGTATATAAACTCCTCCACCCCTCTGTAACACCTTGAAAATTCGACCGACAAATCAAAACTCTAAAAATTCGGATTTTCAAAAACTTTTTAAAATAAATTGCATCATGCCGATTTTATTCGCCGTTCCATTGAATTTCGATTTCGGAGTTTGGAAATTTCGAATAAAGAACTAAATCAATCAATTTACATCAATATTATCGCAAACATGCTCGTATCAATTAAATTTAAATGCGATGGAATGGAATTAACACTAAATATTTAAATAAATTATATAAGAATGTGAGCAATGTTAATTTAGGATGAATTTATTAGTGGGAATAACACAAATATTGGGTAAGAATTATATATGCAAATATTAGGGATTTTAGAATCAAATTTATATAATAAATAAATAAAAATAATATAATAAAAAAAATTAAAAAAAAAGAAAAATTGGAAGTCGGCACTGTTCATTGCACCTAAGGTGCTCGACGCGGTTCCCCTAGCCCTAACCCTACCCCGCGCCGCGCCGCGCGCCGTCCCCTCTCCCGCCGCACCGCCTCGCGCCCCGCGCGCCGCGCGCCGCTCCGCCTCCCCTCGCACGCCGCCGTTCCGTCGCCGTCGTGTCGCCGCGCAGCCGTCCCGTCGCCGTCGCGTCGCCGTCCCGCGCCTCGCGCCCCGAGCCGCCGCGCGCCGTCGCCATCACCACCTCGCGCCGCTCGCCCGCCGCGCCGCCGTCCCGTCGCCGCTCGGCCGTCGCCCTCGCGCCACACGCCCCGCGCCATCGCCCGTCGCGTCGCCGCCCGTCCAGTCGCCGCACACGCGTCCCGTCGCCGCCTCGGGCCTCACGTGCCCCGTCACCACCTGCCGCGCCGCTCGCCCGTCACACCGCCGCCTGCCGCGCCGCGCGCCGCCCGTCGCCATCGCCATGGCCGCCGCCCTCTCTCTCTCTTCTTCCCCCTCCCTCCCCTATAAATTCCCTCCCCTTCTCCCCGTTCTTCCCCACCCCACCTCCATCCTCCTCCCCTCTTCCCTCCCCCCGAGCCATCGCCGCTGTGAGCCGCCGTGCCGCCGCCCTTACGCCCTGTGAGCTGCCGCGCCGCCGCCCTCGGTGCCGCCGCACCGCGCCGCCCTTGCGCCGCCGTCGCCGTCGTCGTCGCCGCCGCCACCGTCGTCGCCACGCCGCCGCCGGTGAGCCGCCCTCCCTTCCCATCGCGTCCGCCGCCGCCGCCGCTCGGGTGAGGGAGAGAGAGAGAGCCGAGAGGAGAGAGGGAGAGGAAAAGAGGGAGTCGGCCGAGAGAGAGAGAGAAAAAAAGAAAGAAAGAGAGAGGAAAAGAGAGAAAAGAAAAAGGGAGAGAAGAGAAAAAAAAGGAAAGAAAGAGAGAGGAAAAGAGAGAAAAAGAAAAAGGGAAGAAAAAAAAGAGAAGAGGGAAAAGAGAGAAAAGGGGGGAATAAATAAAAGAAAAAAAATATATAATAATTAATAATAATAATAATAAATAAATATAAATGATAGTAATAGTATAAATAGAGGGAAATTAGGAGAGTTTAGAAGATTTAAAAATTAGAATTTAAATTATAGATTAATTTCCCGTCGTAGGATTGCAAAAATTTAATATAAATTATGGGTTATTTTTGGTAGTCACTATAAATAATCAATTCGCGGTAGTAATTTAAATGTAATCAACAACTAATAAACGAAATCTTATAGATTATTAAAGATTACTTTGGATAATCTCTACAAGTAATTGATTCACGGTAGAAGTTCGGATTTAATCCCTAGTAATTTTAGACGTATAGAATACTTAATCGGTTAATCATAAACTGAATTAAATCGTATAATATCTCTAGGATTTTGTCCGATATTTAGCTCGTGGTAGAAATTTCTAA
The DNA here is from genome assembly GCA_000338895.3 of Oryza meridionalis. Taxonomy (NCBI): domain Eukaryota; kingdom Viridiplantae; phylum Streptophyta; class Magnoliopsida; order Poales; family Poaceae; genus Oryza; species Oryza meridionalis. The sequence continues at coordinate 32,044,404 of CM002526.2, read as the reverse complement.
CCTATTACATGGATATAATACTCGGGAATACTAAATTAAAAACTTAGGACAACAAAATAATTATACTCATAAATAATTTACACCGAAAATGGGTTTGCCGTAGTTCGCGAATAGTAAAGTTAATATAAAAGAATCGACTTTCGCACTCGATTTTTCATTTGGATTTACTTGGATGTTTATTGAATTCTAACCGAATTCAAATCCATTTTCGCACGTAACTATAGAGCCCGAGGAAGCTGCTGATCCAAGCGAAGGTCAAGACCCGCAGGACTTTGAGCAAGGCAAGTCATCACTACTCTTTGAACATGTTGATCCCAATTGCGAAATTGTTTTGTTTACAAATAAGATTGCATGCAATGATAAACATCCTACTTGTGATTATGCCATGCCTTGATTATTGTTTACCCCATATTCCTTCGTAACCATGTTTACGTATGAGTCCCTAGTCAACTATGACAATTGCTTAGCAACGCTATTCTAGAATCATGCATACTCATAATTATCAAAATGCTCTATGTTTGGGCAATTGCCTTTGGGAAGGTAATTGAGATGCGGCATGTGGGGACATGAGCGCCACATTGCCATGATGTTGATGACATGATTTATGAAAAGAGAAATGAAATTAAACAACTATTTTCGACTGGGGCGGACGGAGGATTTGGGTGGTATCCGGGAAAAGGCAAGTACCGTCCCCGGTCAATTAAGGACCGAGCCATGAAGTTAAGCATGAAACGACCCCCGTACAACCGCACTTCTCGTATGGGTATAGACCTAGCAGAATAGATAGCTGAGCAGAGGCAGTATCCATGCATAGTGGTTTCTTGATGTGTGAGGCAGTGGCTCTACGGTGGGGCAGCCATTGGTAGAACCACGAGGCGGGTGTCTACAATGGTGTCGCCATCGGTAGGACTGCCATGTGAGAATTTAAACATAATTATAACCTAATGCCTGTGTGAGTCTTTCCTTCCCGGGTGCGCCAGAACTCCTCTCACTGCTAGAAACTGTGTACGCCTAGAGTGCATGAGGATGTAAAGTTCATGGAGCGGGTACTGCCAATGCGAGGTTATCGAAAAGCTTTGCCGTGACATGTCTCATGTGTTGGGACGAGGCTCATATGTTGGGCAGTCGCGGAGTGCGGGTAAAGTGTACATCCACTGCAGTGTGAGTAAACCCAATCTATTCGAATAGCCGTGCTCGCGGTTATTAAGCATCGGGACGTGTATTACACTTGGCTAGACTCTAAATTCTTAACTTGTGTGGAATAGGATGTTGCATGATGATTTCTATGCTGATGGAGCCACTTCCTGAGAGGAGGGAAGGTGGACGTCCTCAGAAAACCATGGCGACTCGATGGCGGGAAGCTATCCTTGGGATCACAATGGATGGTGGACAGAACCGTCATTATTTAATATGAACACTGGTACTAAAATTTGATCAGTCTATGCTAGGTCTTAGGCTTGTGAAAAAAATTGCAAAAACTTGCTTTGTGCAAAAGAACCATAGCCATTTCTTGAATACCCTTATCATATGCATTGTTGCTGTGGTGGCTTGTTGAGTACGGTTGGTACTCACCCTTGCAAATATAAACTTAATCAGAGGCCGGAGATGAAGCTTCGGAGGATCCCTATGCCTATTACCAGGAGGGTGATGAAGACGAAGGCGCTCAATAGGTCTTAGTTACGGTCGTTGCCTGTGGCAATGGCGTGCCGCTGCCTTAACTCCGCTGCCTTACCTATTTCTGTTTTTGGATGTATACTGGACCGCTCGGTCCGATGACTTAAGACTATGCCTGCGGGCTATTGATGTAATAATTCGTATTAGACACTCGTGTATGTGCACTGGTTACTTCAGCTATGAATTCGTGTGTACCAGACTACTTGATCCAGGGAAATGGTACTGTTTACACGATTGATTCCTGTTATAAAAACGGGGGTCCACACCCTCTTTTGAGTTGCTGCTGCTCTTGGGGAGTATTAGACACATCCAAAGCCAAATAGCCATCCCCATTTCCCTACCTTTGTGGTGCCTCTTTGTGAGGGGGATTTGAGAAGGGGAGAGAGTTGGATTGAGAGAGTGAGGAGTTGAGAGCTAGTGAGTTTCACTCCATTCTTTGTGGTGCCTCTTTGTGAGAGGGATTTGAGAAGGGGAAAGAGCTGGATTGAGTGATTGAGAAGTTGAGAGCTAGTGAGTTTCACTCCATACTTTGAGCACTTGAGTTCATAGCAAGTAAATCTTCGATTGTGTTTGTTACTCTTGGGGACTAAGGTCTCCTATACGGCTAGGCGTCGCCGATGAGCACCCAAGGTTGTGGTGTGCCGCGGAAAGTTTGTGAAGGCTTCGATTTCGCCTTCGCAAGGGAAGAAATCAAGAGTGAAACTGAGGAGTGCATTTGTGCAACCTCGTGAGGAAAGGGTTGAAATAGGCCCGGCCCTTGTGGCTCCTCAACGGAGACGTAGAATCCGTGGATCTAAACTTCGGGAAACAAATCACGCGTCTCCTCTCTTGGTTTGCCTATTTGTGCATTCTCTCATATTGTGCTTGAGCTTGTTTTTTCCCGATCTACTTGCATGCTTAATTGATTTAGTTGGTGACCTTATATTTTGTTTAGATACCTTATTTGTTACCTTTTGATTCATATATATTTTGTTTAGTTTATTTGAGCTACAAGTTCATAGCTAGTGTTATATTCCATTATCCGCCGAACTTTTCGGTTGAGACCGGAACTTTCAATCTCATATCGGAAGTTCCTATTTGAACCGAAAGTTCTCATCATTCTAATATGCTATGAAGTTGTTATAATTTTTAGGAACGCCTATTCAACCCCCCTCTAGGCGACATTAAGGTACTTTCAGGTTTGTTGTTCTAGAAGGAGATGTTGAGTTTTTTTGGACGGAGGGAGTAGTTTGTTACTACTAGTACTCCTAGTAGTAGTTCAAATAGAGCATATTTTTCATCCTTGAGGAGATACCATGAGGTACCAATCTAATCTAACCGTTGGATTAGAAGTCTTCACAATCACCTGCAAATCTCACGTAGATATATGGAAAGACGCGTGAATCAATTTATACCTAGTTCTAATCATCAATTATGTGGTCTTCAATTAGCACGTAGTTATACGATCTGCAAACACTAATCAAGTACTCCTAGGCATGTGCATTGGCACCAACGGACTGAAGACGTTATTATCTCTCCGCGCTCCGGCCGCCGGAGCAGCAGAAATGCATAATAGTATACCGTTCAGTTCTTCCTCTCTTTATGAAATATAGAAACCAAATTACATATCTCTTTTCCAAGTAATACCTAGCCCACACTTTTAAGTATCTTTTCACATGTACCTTTTACTGTGAATCGTTAGATTGGAAGCCATCAATGGATTTGGCGCACTCCAGTAAATCTCGTACCATAGATATCAAGCCCCTATCAGTACCAAACCTAGTGCATGTAGATCATTTTTTTTTAAGGAAGAGTACATGTACATGTAGGTCATGAATCTTGATCATGGTGGCAGCGGTAACAATACTATAATTTCATATGGAACATCACAGTGATAAAAAAGTGACATATATCCTAAAAAGAATCACTCACAACATATAATGCAAAATCACCCTATTTCTCTATTGGTCCAGAGCTGAAATCAAATAAAATGGAAAAAGGGTTGAGGGGATTTTACCTGCTCGTTGCCTTTCGTTGCCTTAGCAGCCGCCGGCCGTGCGTCTCCTAGCCGCCGCCCGTGCGTCGCCGGCTGTGGGCCGCCCGCCCGTGCGTGCGCCGGCCGTCCGCCCACTCGCTGGCCGACGAGGTCAGGTGGTTTGGGATGGTTCAATGGCATTTTTTATAAATATGATAAAAAAATTAAGAGAGAATCCACTCACTACCATTGAGTTTATCGTACTTCTACAATCTACCACTGAGTTTGTCAAGTTTAATTATATATCATTGTGTTTTCTTTAACCTCTACAATGTGCCATCACCGTCAATGAGCCATTAGCCTGTATCCGTTTGCTGTATTGAATTTTATGTTAATGACTAAAATACCCTTTGACTAATATATCCATCCAAGAAAACTTGTTGTTTGATCTCTTGGGATGTAGAGGCCGGGTTTTATTTAAATCCATTATCTAAAAAAAAAGAAAACTTGTTGACTGAAAACCTGAAAACCCTAGCACACCGTCCACCCTCAAATCGATCTTTCCCTGTCTCCCAGCGAGGCGGTGCCGACTCCCCATTGATGCGCCGGTCACTGGACTCCCCTCGACACGCCGGTGGCCCGCCGACTCCCGGTCGACGCACAGTTGGCCCGCCGACTGCCCGTCGACGCGTCGTCCGCCGGCCGACTCCCCGTCGACGTGCTGCTGGTCGCTGGACTCCCCATCGACGCGCCGCCGGTCACCGGGCTCCCCATCGACGCGGTGCCGGCCGGCCGACTCCCTATCGACACGCCGCCGGTCGCCGGTCTACCCAGTGATGACCTGGCGCCATCGTTGCTGTCGTCCGCCCAAGCGATGATGCCAGCAGCGTGGCTGCAACCGGTGACCGAGTGCGCCTTCGCCATCGGTGTCCTGGCGCTTCCATCCCCTCTGCCGCAACCACCTTTCCCAGCATCACCGCGACCAGCCGCCGACCTCGCCTCCACCATCGACGACATATTTCCCTGGACAAAAAAAATACCATGTACAATGAGTTAGGGGCAAATAGGTCTTTTTAGAGCGCTAACATATGTTAACTGGACTGTGATGGCATGCAATATAGGTTAAAGAAAACTTGATGGTATATAATTGAACTTGATAAAGTCAGTGGTAGACTGTAGAAGTGCGATAAACTCAGTGTAGTGGTGGATCCAGAAAATCGATTCGTTGGTGTCATAACGTGTCTATCGGTGTCATAGTATGCTAATTATGCTTAGATCATGGTGTTATAACATATAGATAAGCAGTTTTGCTATAGGTTTTGCTGAAAGTTGTCGGTGTCGCCTGACACCGGCCCTAGTACCGTAGATCCGCCCCTGCTCAATGGTACTGAGTGGATTCTCTTAAAATTAAAGGGTAGTGGGTCTTTTGTGGTGGAGTGGAGTTGTGGAGCAGAAAAACCCAGCTCCACCGCCTAGTACATTTTTTAGGAACAATGCTAACTCCACTCTCAAAAATAGAGGATCTGAACCGTTTGACACAACTCCTACTCTAAATAAGTTAGAGTTGAGAGCTAGAACTGTGTCAAATAGGACCGAACTTGGCCTTGAACACCTTCTTCGTACTTTTTAATACGAATTTAACAACACAAATATCACAAAATCATATGCATTTGTCAAAGGGTCATATCCTAACGAAACAAAATAAGTTTTATATTTTTAATGGAGGGAGTGACGAAGTTTAACCAAAACCAAAGGTTCATTGGTACTAGTATGATAATACAGTAGTCCACCTATCAAACAGATTAATCCGTAAAATTCTCGAGATATAAATTTATCGTTGAAAAATCATAGGGTTAGATTTGTCTTAAAACAGTTTTAAATATTTGTTGATAGGTTTTAGGAGTACCTCTCTTGTTGACCATACTATTGGAATTAATGGATGGCTAAGGCCCACTCGAAGATTAATTCTTTGGAAAATCACAAAAACCCACCTCATGGGATGGTATGCACGTGGAGTTTAGTACCACCTTACTTTTTCTAGGAGAGGGGGACCTCCTTAAAAAGGAGGATGCCCTCCTAGCCACTTGAAGCATATGTGGTGGAGAGAAGAGGGGGAAGACACGCGCTCGCTTGCCTTGCCTAGCTTGGCACGCGCGACTTATCCGGTTCGGTTACGCGGAATGGAGATCATGCGGGCGCCCTGATCAAGTGACCTATCTCTATATAAAACACACGCACGCAACTTATCCGGTTCGGTTACGCGGAGTGGAGATCATGCGGGCGCCCTGATCAAGCGACCTATCTCTATATAAATAAAACACACGCGAAATCAATTTAGGGTTTGCCTCCTACTCTATACTGCGCCGTCGTTCGTAGACTATTCCATCCTGCTCGCCGGCGCGCACCGGCGATCGGGAGAGCAGGTCTCCGGAAACGTCTTCGTCGATGCCTGCAACCGGTCTTTCCGAAACGTCTTCGTCGATGCCTGCAACCGGTCTTTCCGCCACATCCGGTTCGGTTACGCGGAGTGGAGATCATGCGGGCGCCCTGATCAAGCGACCTATCTCTATATAAAACACACGCGAAATCAATTTAGGGTTTGCCTCCTACTCTGTACTGCGCCGTCGTTCGTAGACTATTCCATCCTGCTCGCCGGCGCGCACCGGCGATCGGGAGAGCAGGTCTCCGGAAACGGACGATGCCTGCAACCGGTCTTTCCGAAACGTCTTCATCGATGCTTGCAACCGGTCTTTCCGCCACCTCGGTCCGCCACCTCGGTACGTGTTCGACATGTTGCGCATATTTGATATGTTCTTGTTTTACTGCTTAGTTTACATCCGGAAACGTCTTCGTCGATGCCTGCAACCGGTCTTTCCGCCACCTCGGTACGTGTTCGACATGTTGCGCATATTTGATATGTTCATGTTTTACTGTTTAGTTTACATGTGTAGATCTAATGATGCGTTCATGCTAGCTTACATCTGCAATATCATGATTTATTTATGGAATAAATTAAATTATTATGTGCTTATAATTTCAACACATACCACTGTCTGAAACGTCACTTAATTAATTTGTCCCTAGTTTGACTCCAAATCAAACAGCATCAATCCACAATTTCATATAAGTATACAGTAATGAGAAGACCTCGGTAACAACGAAGGAAGCATTGACCACAATATATGAAATACAGAGCCGGTCGGCATATAAACATATACATCCACGCCAGCTAGCTTATTTGAAATAGCAGTACTAACTATCGGTAGTGTACAGTACTAAGTCAGAACTAACAGTACGTGTACATGCACGATGCATCCTCATGACACACATCAAGACGACGACGTCCGGCTGGGCTTTTCAGCCGCTGGTGCAGGTGACATGGCAGGACTGGCCACAGTAGTTGACGCATTTGGAGTAGTACGCCTCCAGGCAGCTCTTGCATCCGTCCTTGTTCGACGGGTCGCCGCAGGGGGCGCTGCACGACGACGAGTCGCGGCCGTAGCCCTTGCACGATTCCTTGCACGCCTGGTCGCACTGGCTGCAGGGCACCTGCGCCGCCGCCCGCTCCACGGCGGAGGACAGCAGCAGCAGGGCGGCGCAGATCACGACGGCGAAGGCCGCGGCACGGCGGCCGGAAGCAGCAGCCATTATTTGGTCTGTTGGTGTTGTCGTTGGATTTGACGTGGATCAAGCAAGTCACAGGAGAGAAGAACAGGGGATGCAGATACGCGTATGTGTTGGATTTGTGGCAGCTTGCCAGCGCTATTTATAGGCAGCAAACGCGACATATACTTCAACTTGCAGGTTTTTGTTACTGGATTGCAGATTCACGCAAACATGGCGTGCCATGGATATGAATATATGATGATATTTGAACGTGGACTTCTTAAACCGTGCTCCACTTCCCAATGTATATTTGTTGATGATTTTGTGTTATATGAATTCTATTTGATGACAGTGGAGCGATTATTGTTTAATTACGGTGGTGCAGGGTTAATTAGGAGGTGAGAAGAAGTACAGATGCTATAATACTCCCGGATTATCTTCCTGCTATGATTCTATAAGCACTTTTATCTTAGAGAAAATTTAAAAAAAAAACCCGTGTTTTTGGAATTCTGTAACACAAAACGTCCAGTTTTGCAATTTGTTTATTCGTCTAATATATTTATCTATAAGCACTTTTATCTTAGAGAATGTATGAGATACTTTTTAAGTACATATATAACATTAGTTGCTTTTTAACAAGCATTGATAATCATGTTTTGATCATTTATGTGTACATTTAATCTATTATTATATTATAATTAACATGTATTATGTTAATCTTTTTCATCACAAAATTGAGAAAAAAATGAAGTAGACGAGAAGAATATGTCCTTTTAGCCAACTAATGTGAATTGATGTAAAAAAAACAATCTTATGTAATAATAAAATATGAGTATTTTATATGAATATGAGGTTTCTTGAAACATTTTGCTCAAAACATGGGGCTTCATGAAATAAATCACAGTAACCGGGGTTTTATGTAACGGATACTCCAATAACTGTGGTTTTGTGAAATTCACTCTTTATCTTATATGTAACTATTGTGTTTTCAGTGGTAGGCAATGTACCCGTCGATAGCGAGGCGCCTGTGGTGACTTCGTCAATCTCCAAGATTTGTCGGCTCAGTCATTGAAGATACTTATAAGGGTAGGATTTACGTGCGTGTATTCATAGGGATGAGTATACGTGCATTGTGAGTGTCTATGTTGTAATGTGTAATTCTTAAAACAAAATATTGTAAGCGAGGCACAAAGATTGAGTAATCCCCTACGTTTGTAAACATGCCTCGTTTCGTGGCTATTATTTTTCTAAAACGATCCGTTACAGACAACGCAATCATTCGTTGAATAGAGCATAAAGAAATTACAAAACTATTACCTTAGGAGACATTCGCCAGGAAAGAAAAAATTTAACCACCACGCACCGACAGCGTCTACACATATAAAAAAAAGGCTAGCACCAAATCAGCCACTGCTAAGCGTGTCTCTTTTATTGAACTATGTTCGTGGCTATTATTGGTTTTCTTCCGTGGTTTTTTCAAAGGGCCGCGGTTTTTCAATGTGTAGAACCATGTCTTGATCACTTCTTTGTCTGTCCGTTTATCGCATATATCTATATGGTCAGAACATCCGCTTTAATTCTTTGATCTTAAGCGGTTCTACATATATTAGTGGTATTTGACCGTCCTAAATTACGTCTTAGATGAGCCATGCATGACCAAGAAGTTAGATTCTGACTTTTGGATATAGATATGCATGACAGTGAAGACACGCCACCCAATGTGTATTCTATAGAAACCAGAGTTTTTAAGCAGCACGAAAAAAAAAAACTATTACTTCAGTCCTAGACTAGCTTTTTTCATGCAGTAGTAACTTCGACGGCAGGGAAGAGCTTTGTTGATAGTCACATTTCGTGCAATGGGAGTGGCCGAGGTGTGACCACCAGAGAGTGTGACCCATGTCATCAGCGGTGAGGCACTGCCCTTGCGCTCAAAGCTCATCATGCGCTCCGAGCTCTCGAAAGCTTGCCGACGTCACTACTAGAGAAATGATTTTCCTAGATAGGAGTCATTTTAGATTGCATACGAAACGTAAATGGTCACGTCTGCGAAAATCGTGTTCCATTTTCACGTGTGGCTTTTTAAGAAGACTGCACAGAAAAAATCAATTTTAACAGGCGGACCACTTAATAGGTCCGCACGTGAAAATAGATGTTAAGTGGCCCGCACACGAAAATAGCCACCCACCTTTTAATCGCGTGTGTCGTCGCCGCCCCACACCGATTGTCAGATCCCATCGCCCTCTCAGATCACCCCACACCCACTCTCTCCTCCCATCTCCCTCTCCGCCCCCACACCCACTCCTCCCTCTCCCTATCCGCCTCCTCCTCCCACTCCTCCCATCTCCCGGCGACGGCGGCAGCGGCGGCCTCGGCTAGGGCGGCGGAGGCGGCGACATCGGGTTAGAGTGGCGGAAGCGGCGGCGGAGGCGAGTGCGGTGGCGGCATCGGCCATGGTGGTGGAAACGGAGCGGAGGATTTTCGCAGACACCTCATTCTAGACGGGTGGAACATCCGCACGCAAAAACCGATTTCGACCGCATGAAAAAATCGTTATTGTACCAGTGCGTTGAAGGCCAGGTTAGCTAGGGTTGTTGTTGTGATCGAGCACCTCCTTGGAGATGAAGACACGACCGTTGCGGCAGCTGGATAGCGCCATATCACATAGTTGCTTGGTTGCTTAGATGGCAGCATGTACCCATAGACGCATACATGTGCATGGGCCTACGCACATCACAGAGAGACGTTGGCATGTCATCACTATCATATTTTTCATCTTCTTCCCCCAATTTCTTCTTCTCCTCCTCCTCTCTTTCCCTTCCCCTCTCAGCTAGCCAACCACAGCAGCGATGTCGATGCCAATGCCGCCCCCACAATGAAGTGTGGGGACACGGGGAGGAGCGACCGGGCAAAGGCGGCCCTGGTTGTTGCCTCCCCTATCGCCTCCCTCACCGTTGAATCCTCTGCACCATCACTGTCACCGCATCAGGGCCATTGCGACGCAACTCCATCGTCGTCGCTATCACCCTCCACCGTCGATCCACAACATCACCAGATCCCCCTTACTCTCACTCCCCCACTATCCACCCTTCCACCAATCCTGGGTCGCCGGCAGCCAAATCCACGTGAAATGCCTGGGCGGACTTCACCGGCGCCGGCCTCCCCCAACCCTAAGCCCACCCTTCGCCTCCCGGAGACTCGGAGAAGCCATTCCCGCCTGCTACTCCTACCCCGCGCCTCGAAGGAGCTCGCCTGTGAGAAGCGGAGGGTCATGGACGAGAAGGGAGGCGGAGCTCGCCGGTGAGGATCTGAGCCGCTTCTAGCACCGTACCGTCTTCCTTCATGGGTAGCTCATGCTTAACCTCCATCGACCTCGGTATCTTCGCAAGCATTCAACACTGCCAACGTCTCTTCCAAGGCTAAGTTCGTCCTCGATAGCAAGGCCATAGTGACCCTTCTGGAGTCCGAGTCGACGCTAGCGCCCATGGTTGGTGGTCTCTCCCCCCAGCTGGCAGCGCATCTGCACCTGGAGCAGCGGTGGTCGTGGTGGAGGGGGGAGAAGAAGGAGGAAGAGCCATTGTTGTCGTTGACCACATCCCATGGATGCTTGAATCGGCCTCTCAAAGCTTGCTGGTGGGGAGGAGAAGAAAAGAAAATGAGAAGGAAAGAAAAGGATATGTGATAGAAAATGTGATGGCGATAGCATGGTTTTAATTTTGTGTATGTTCGAATGATATGGATACGAATAGACGAATAGTAATGATATTTCTCTAGAATGACACATTTGTAATATATAGATACAATTGACCCACTTAAAAAGGCAAAGGTAAATATTAGCCAATATTGGATTGATCGGATGTGATAAACGGTCAGCACTAGGCACGGTAAAACTTCCCCCATATAAATAGCGCTCGAAGTGTGATTAATTAAATTTTACAAGGATAATCGGAGAATCGAGCTCCCCAAAGAATGTAGCCAGTTTCGCTTACGCATCAGTGAGAAAATCGAAGACGTCGATAACAGTTTCAATTAACGAAACAAATCATTAAGCCATTGATACATCGCTTACCGCCCCAACACATCTTGCAGCCGACCCGGCCGGCAGCATCTGATGCAGGCAGCGCGCTGCTGCGTGCATCACCACGCGCTAGCTTATTTGAACGAGCTTATTAGAACGAGAGTTTTTACAGTCCTTGAAGAGAGGAGTACCAAATCCAAGTCGTCCATTACGCACCATCCAACGGCTGCAAAGGCTTGGTACCTCGCGGTACCGCGTCTCTCGGAAAGCAGGTACCGAGTAATTTTCAACGGTGGGAGGGCAGAGTCGTACTTTCGCATACGAATTGGAGGGAAAACATCGCACTGCCAGCTATCGCCGCCACAAATTGAGCAACCTGATGCGGCAATCGGCCTTCGGGCGGCGGTGACCACGGGGGAGGTGGTCCTATATGGGGATGCGGGCAGAGTACTACCCTATCTCCTCCCTCGTCCTTGGCGCTAGTACAGCGGAGGCGGCGGCCGTGGGAGCGGACGACGGTGGCGGAGACCTCTCGGATGGTGGCCGTTGTTCCTCATTGTGCTAAGAGGCTGATGCAGACCGAGGCACCGAGCTGAGCTTCGCCGGCGCAGCAACTGTCGCAGTTGTGCACGGAAGAGGAGGCGGACGCTGCCCTGCATCATGGTATGAAGCCAAGGCCACCAGCAGGCAGCAACTGCGCGTCCAGGGCAAGACGATGGAGCCATAGTTTTTTTTTTTAAGACTGGTGATGGAGCCATGGTTGAAAACAACGTTCTGAATAATTGAAATTTCTAGTTGATAGATAAATTGGCTTATTGACCAGGAAACATGCATACATACTATATCTATATCAATATCAAGAACTTCAGATGTTGGGTTCTCTCATCCAGATTTTTCAACAAGGATGAACACTTAGGCAGATTTGCCCAGGTTAAATTCATTGGTGAAGTTATTGTGGAAACAGAACATCACGGAGCTGCAAAGAAGGAGCTCCAAGCACCAGCAGGCTCGAGTGCACCGACGAACGGAGGTTGAAGAATCGGAGCGAGCTCGACGGGCCGGCGGACAAGCTTGATGATTTAGAGCGATCTCGAGGGCGGTGAATTGGAACGAGATCGGAGCGGGCGAGAGCTCAATGACGGCGATTCAGAGCATACTTGATCACGTCACTTGGTTCAGCAAACTACAGGAAGAGAAACGGACGAATCGCTACCAGAAGCGAGAGAGGCAGGGACAGTGAGAGATGGCAGCGAGGGCACACGCATGAAGGTCACGAACCCTGCGGACATTCCCGGTGGTGGCCTCGATGCGACAGCGGTAGCCTCGATGTGCGACGGCGGCACCGCGCAGACGGCCAGCACAAACGACGTGATGCGGCAGATGGAAGAGGGGAGAAGAGGACGGCTGAGAGGATGTCACTATTTTGTTAGCCCGATCATACCCCTGCTAAACCAACGGTTAGATTAGATTGGTACCTCATGGTACCTTGTACCTCATAGAAATATGCTCCTTCTAAATGAAAAATTAATCGACGTGCCTCTGTCTCTTAGTATGGATTACTTTCTAAAGACTAGAGATGGATGGACGTATAAATTCTAGTTTTGAAATTTGAGTCATCCATCATATAGGGGTATGTGTGCAGCAGTGCAGGCGTGCAGGAAGATATAACCAAAGAATAAAAAACGGTTAATCACAATGGCTAAAGAAAAATTACTAAACTGCCCTGCCCATGTTTATGTTAATCCAATTCCTCATTTACTCTTTCAGAATCAACGGTGGATGTTTAAGTTAAGGAGAGGTACCTTGGTACCTTCCAAGCTGTAAAAGGTCTCGCATGGTACTAAGTATGATAGCGAGGTACCACCCTTGGTACCTGTAAGTAACAGGACCGGTATTCACGTGGTAGCAAGCCTAGCGTATCATACCGTTCGGAATGGAGAATTCCGTTTAATAGCAGTCAACATTCATTTGTCCCTGCTCATAGAGCTTGAGCTAGGAGTACACACCCTCCTCACCCTAGTGCGTAGGCCAGTGTTCCTAGAGCCAGAGCCTTAGGGTATTTTACTGGATATGGCAATCTAGTTTTTTTAGTACAGTGAATATGTGAATATGACGATTCAGTTTTTTGTTTGGTTGTAGTGATCCATTTTTTTGTTTGGTTAGGAGAAGTAGGACGGATGAGTGGTTGCAATCACCTCATCATTAGAAGTGGTGAGTATACCCCCCTCAAATTCACAAAACCCAAACATCATCAATGTACTACAAAATAAAAAATCTAAAGAGAAATAAAAAAAATCACAAAGAAAGAAAAGGGAAAAAGGAGAAAAACAGAAAAAAGAAAAATAAAAAAGATCTGGTCCTCCTTGCTCTTCTCGCCGGCTCGCTCCTCTCACCGGCCGCCGCCCCGCTCCTCTCACCGGCCGCCGCCTCGCCTTCTCGCTCGCCGGCTTCCGCTTTGCCTCGTCGCTCGCCGACCGCCGCCACGCTCGTCTCGCCAGCCACCGACCCGTTCCTCTCACCGGCAGTAGCCTCGTCTCCTCCAGATCCGGTCATCACCGTCGTTTCCTTCCCTACCGGCCGCCACCCTGTCTCCTCTAGATCCGGTCGTCGCCGTCGTCTCCATCCCCACCGGTCGTCGCCGTCGTCTCCATCCCCACCGGTCGTCGCCGTCATCTCCATCCCTACCGGTCGTCGCCGTCGTGCACTGGCCGCTGCCGCCGTTGTCTCCTTCCCTCTTCCCGCCGCCGCCGCCTTCGTGCTTGTCGCCGCCGCCGCCCACTCATCCCGTTGCCGCCGCCGTTCACCTGTCGCTGCCACCACCGCCCCATCATCCAGTTGCCGCTGCCGCGCACCGGGCGCTGCCTTGCTTGCATCGTTGTCGATGTCGTGTGGTGAGGGGTGACGCGACCCATCTTAGTCGCTCGCCCCGCTCGCCCGGGCGCTCAGGTGGCTGCATCCAGCCAAATCGGCCGGATCCCCCATCCAGCATATGAGAAAAATATTCCTCTTCGGGCCGCCCTATCCCACCCCACCCACCAACCAAACATCAAAAAAAATGGGCCGCCATGTCCTATCCACCCAAATTCCTCCATCCAAATACACCCTTAGTGTCGTCACGAGTTTGCCACTATATTAGGATGGGGCGACCTGATTCAAGTTCTGGGTGTCTTTCTTATATGTAGAGTTTCTCTTTCAGATAAGCTACTAAAGTTTTTTTTAGACCGTGTAATATACGGATTAGCGACCAGTAATATTGCTCAATAGTCAATCCTAAAGTCAAATCTCTTGGATCTAGCTCCAAAAGAGTTGGGTGGTCAGCCAATCAACACATGCATATCGATTTAACTAAATCAGAAGCTCTGACTTTATAAAGAAAATAAAATGGCGCAAGGTCACGTTTGAAGTCAACGGCTCCCATCGGTTGCCCATTTTGCCTAATAAGCCAAAATGGCTTATTAGAAAATAAAAATTAATTTATAAGTAAAACTTTTATAAATTTATTCGTAGCAACTTAAAAGCCAACATTAATAAAAATTACGTTAAAAACATCTCAAAATCAATTTCAAAATCAAGTTTAAAAATTCAAATTTTAGCTTATTCTTCGGCTGTTTAGGCTAAAAGATGGGACTCAACACTTACCATGCCTTATCTGATGCATGACGTGCACATGCGTTGAGTATAAATATATCCATACAGATAACTATAGAAACAATGTTGCATTTGCCATATATGCCTATAAATAGGGAGATACAGTATCTCTCGGCCAATCAATTCATCAGAGCTAGTTAAAGTCACAGTTGCCTCCTCTCCTATGGCCTCTGGCGCCGTCGCCGTTTGCATCGTACTGGTGCTGATCCTGCAGTCCTCCGCCGTGGAGCGGGCGGAGGCGCAGGCCGCCGGGCCGCAGGCGGCGCCGATGGCCTGCAGCCAGTGCGACCAGATGTGCAACTCCTCCTGCGAGGGCGCCGGCAGCGAGCCGTGCAGCTACGCCTGCGGCTCGTGCCAGGGCTGCATGCAGGCCTACTTCTACAGGTGCTTGCCCCGCTGCGGCGACTACTGCCGTTCCAACTGCGTTTGATTAGTAGCTGGATGCCACAACTGGAGAGACGGGCGCGCGCGCTTGCTTTTGTTGCATTTCAGTGTTATTGTGTTCTTTAATTATCGCTATCTTGGTCCTCGGTAGTTATATTTATATTTTTAGAAGTTGTGTCTGATCGATTTGTGACTCTTTATTATATTTGTAGAAGCCATTGATCCTTTGGGTCTATGCAGAGCAGCCTTGCACGTAGGTAGCTTTGTTGACACTGTTTCTATTTGGTTAGAAACAAAATCAATGAACTCAGAAGCAAATATTTTTCTAAGAGAGTTTTTACGGTACATTCTACGTGAAATATATACTTGGAGCATATGAAAGGGTAGATTTGGTATTCATTAAAAATCTGAAAAGGCCTATTTAGTCATTTGAAATTGAGATTTACTTCCATCTGGATTAATTTTCCATCGGTGGTAGTTTTTCTGGATCTCATCATCAGTTTGTGATAGCACTTCTTCTGGATACATCGCGCGTCCTCGGCGTCCTTGACTCCTGGTCCACTTGCCTCCCTCCCCGACACCTCCATCTCGATTCCTTCAGGTTAGGGAGCCGGGAGATGCTCGCAGAGGTGGTCAGCCGGGAGATGCAACCATTTAAATTGGTAACTTAGCCCCGCAAACAATCCAATCTGAAATCCGCTCTTATGGAGATTTGAATTCAAGATATTGGGGTGCTATTCACGTCACTGCAACCACTAGTCTACATACCCTTTCACAAGTTCAAAACCCACTAGGCTACGTGTCCTAACCCATATTTTCCTTTAAGTTCGGAACTGGTACGGAATAACATAACTCATATTTTTTTTTAGAGAGACCAAGCGCTTGCTCGGGTGGCAAGCATCGCCGGTGGGCACGCTGCCCACGAGCGTTTGAACCCCAGGTTTGACGCTCGTGCTTGCTTGAGGGGATTTTTCCCCTCTTTCCCTGGGACTGACTTCGGTTGGTCCCGGCTAGGTAATAGGGTATACACACACTGTCGGTGAAGTGGGCCCGGGGTATGTGGAATGAGGGAAATTTATCTTCCCATCCTGGCGCATGACCCACAATCTGGCCCTACCCCCGTACCCCGCGGGTCGTAGGAGCGGCCGGGGGCCTCGGGGTGCCATGTCGTGCCCCCTCGGGCCCTCGCGCCGTTTTGCCCCGAGGCCTCGGGGTGCCACGTCATGCCCCTCGGGCCCTCGCGCCGTTTTGCCCCGAGGCCCCCGCCTGTCCGCCATCTGGCGGGGGGAGCGAGCGGGGAGGGAGCCCAAGCCGAGCCTCTTTTAATGAACGCAGTGCCCCAACTGCCCCATGCCGCATTCAATGCGGTAGGGGCAGACGTGCGGCGTGCGCGACTGGCGCGCGACGGACAGGAATGACCGGTCTGTGACCGGCCTATCACCAGTCACATCTGACTGGACGGACAGCTGTGCCTCCACATCGCATCTGCCTCCGGCGGAGTGGAGGCAGGTATGACCCATCCCATCGGGAGGGTCATTCGAGATCCTCCCCGTCAGAGGACGGCCACCACAATTCTTCGTTCATTAATGGGAGATTGACAGGGGTGTCCCCCGTGTCAGGTAAGGGACAGCGCTGGGCCCCACTCAAGGACAAATCGTGGCTTAGCTTCCAGGCGAAGGCACGGGTCGAGATCCGGTCAAGATAGGGTGGGCCCCCACCCGAGAGAAGAGTAGGTAGAGGCGGTGCATGTGGTATCCCCTTGAGGTATAAAAGGAGGACCTTGCCCGCCGAGAAAAGGGGACGACTCTCAGGAACCCTGAGCTCTAGGAGAAGGGAAGCGAGAGCGATCTCCATAACGAAGGGACCTTTGTAACTTTGATCTAAATCCCACACACAGGAGTAGGGTATTACGCTCCTTAGCGGCCCGAACCTGTATAATCTTGTTGTGTGCACAGCAGCTGATAGGCTAGAGGGCGGATACGAGATTTCTAGAGGCGGGCCTCTTCCCCCGGCCGAACTCATGAAAGGGGGATCCCACGATTTCCCGCTAGGGAGGATCACTCCTCGACACACGCGTTCACGTTCAGTAGGACTGCACGTTTCCCGTGCACTGAGGCCTAGCGCCTCCAATCTTATTCCTAGCGTATGTTAGAGACACGCACGCGTGTGTGTGCGTGTGTCGTGGTGTGAGTGTGGTGTGTGTAAGTGTGCGTCCTGAGTTGTACCCTTCTAAAAAATATTATATTTTTAGAATTAAATTCGGGAAGAGATATCTATTTGTATAATATACAAGGAGACAATTAAAGTGCTAAAAGAGATACATTAAGGGAAAAAGTATACAATATTACATGTGAGTTCGTAAAATAATGATTAACCAATCTTATATTATATTTGTAGGTGAATTTATAATAGATTTACATATAAGTTTCATAATATGGGATATACAGATACATACAACTCTTCTCGTATTCTAACCTAAATATTCTTAAATATTTGAATTCGAAATCAAATGGTACCAACTATATCATTTTCTCAACCATAGCATATTCTTTTCGCGAACCATAGGTCAGATGAGCGGTCGAGAAATGCCATACCATTTTCATCCCTAGCACTTAGGGGGTGTTTAGATCCAGGGTGTAAAGTTTTGGTGTGTCACATGAGGTATTATATAGGGTGTCGTATGTGGTGTTCGGACACTAATAAAAAACTAATTACAGAATCCGTCAGTAAACCGCGAGATGAATTTATTAAGGCTAATTAATCCATCATTAGCAAATGTTTACTGTAGCACCACATTGTCAAATCATGGAGCAATTAGAATTAAAAGATTCGTCTAGCAAATTAGTCGCAATATATGCAATTAGTTATTTTTTAAGCCTATGTTTAATACTTTATACATGTGTTTAAATGGTCGATGTGACAGGGTAAAAAATTTTAAGGTGGTAACTAAACATGACCGTAGGTTATCAACCAGCTCATTGTCCTGACGATGGGCCTCATCGTTTGGCTTTTTTGTAATAAGCCAACAGCTTATTAGAGAATAAAAATAAATTTATAGGTAAAACTTTTATATATTTGTTCTCGGTTACTTAAAAACCAATGCTGAAAAAAAAACTATGTTCAAAATATCTCAAAATTAATGTCAAAATTAAGTTTAAAAATTTAAATTTTGGTTTTTTCTTTGACTGAATAGGCAAACCGATGGGAGCCGATGCCGCTCCAGGTCCAGTTCGGGTGACGTTATCGACGTATCCGGAAGAGGAAACCCATCGCAATTCCAACCGTACGTGCACGAAAGGCTGCACGCGACGTCGCGTCCTCGCGTTCGTCGGCGGCGAGCGGCCATCTGCTCCGATGAAGCCGTGTGACAACTGACAAAGACGGAGGGACAGCCTGGCATTGGTTATTCATCCACTCGCTCTGACGCTCTCCATAGATGGGCCGTTAGTTTGCCTGATTGCAGGCGGCCGGGGGTTCGGAGTATAATTCTCCGAGCCCCCTGTTTTCTCCGTAAGTTCGAATGGGCGTGTCTTCGTCATCAACTCATCATCCCGGATCTGACCAAACCAAGAGAACTTCTTATGTTTGGTTGTGTTGTGAGCGTAAAGTTTAAATTTTGGTTGAAATTGGAGATAATGTGACTGAAAATTTATATGTGTATGACAGGTTGATGTGATGGAAAAAGACTAAAGTTTAGATCTAAACTAGATCTAAACACAGCCTTTGTGTTTACTTAAACCGATATATGCTTATCTGTAGTAGTCGTATGTTAGCTAGGATGGTCAAACAATCATCATGTACGAATCTGATTAAACCAGGTCTAGATGCTCTGACTTGCAATATATTGAGCATCGACTTGCCATTGTAAACTCCTTAATTAGTCAACATTTTACCACGATCGGAGCATACGCACGCTACCCGCACATGCATGCATTCTGATCATGCACAGCACATCTCGATAACCGGTTGTCGCCTGTACTCGCGTACTGCCTATAAATAGGCAGCCGATCAAGCAGCTAATAATTCTCAAAAAAAATCAAGCAGCTAATATAAACTCCTCGGTCACTTGCAATCTTCTCTATCTTATAAGTTCTGAACAATGGCAGGCGGCGCCTCTTCTCCTAGGCTGGTCGCCTGCGTCGTGGTGGCGCTGCTCCTCCTGTCCTCCGCCGTGGAGCCGCTGGAGGCGGCGGCGGCGGCCCCGGCGACGGCGACGAAGCCGATCCGGTGCCGGAAGTGCGACCACGCGTGCAAGAAGTCGTGCAAGGGCTACGGCCGCAACTCGGACTGCAGCGTCCCCTGCGGCGACCCATCCAACAAGGCCGGCTGCAAGAGCTGCCTCCAGGCCTACTACTCGAAGTGCCTCAACTACTGTGGCCAGGCCTGCCGCGCCGTCTGCATCAACTGATCAATTTCTACCGGCTAAATTCGTCCGAATTTGGGTGCATCCATATGTGTTGTGACTTGTGTAGACGAACAGTGTTGATTACTGGGTGTGATCAAATAAGGGAGGCTCTATGTGTGTTGCCAGACAGTACGAATATGCATGTTTAATTTGCAAATGGAGATGCTCACACACTAATTGCTTGGTTAGTGTTCCGTTCAAGCTAGATTTGTGCATTATTAGCTATGTGCTGAAGTGATAAGGAAAGTTGTGCACGCTTGTTAACCGTTCCACTTATGTACTGTTCTGTTTTACTTATTTACATATTTGTGTCGAGATTCGTAGCTAGAATTAGATTTATTTTGCACGGAGTGGTATATCATGGAACATTGCCTAATCACATTGCATGTAAGTGGTAGGTTCACATGTTAGAGAGAACCAGGCCCGGACGTCCAGGATTATGGGCCGTAAGCCCAGGTCTAAACTGTTACTACCTAGTTTCGGCCCATTTATCTCCTGGATTCGGCGGAGCAAACGAGCGAGAGAATACAAAGCCCAGTTCGATCGGGAGACAAATCGGTTCCTCCGGCTCCGATGACCCCGCGGCGGCGCCGGCCGCCGGCGGCGATATGGCGGTTTCGTGGGGGCTCGAGCGTGTCGACCACCGGAGTGCCCTCGCCGCCGTGGACCGAGACGACAGCGGCTCCCTCCTCTCTGCTTCCCCAGGTTCAGTATCTCCCCACTCCTTCCCTTCCTCTCCCCTCTCATCCCCTTTAAATTTTGCAATGCGGAGGTCTAGGTAGTTAGATGCTCTCTCTGCTTGCGCGTAGACAACATGGATTTGTGCGCAATGCGATGGAGAGTGACCGTGTTGTTGTCTAGTAAGAGCTTCGGACATGTGTCGAAGGTGGTGTTTTGCTGAATGCTACAATCTATGTGAGTAAAAGAGCAAAATGTCGATGCGGGTTGCCATGGAAACTAATTAGGCGCGCGCGATATATAGTTGTACAGCAAATTGGCAATCAAATCACTTCGTAGCCCTTGTTTTCCTGCCTTGTGGTTAATTTCTGATTCCGCTACTGGTTATGCTAGATTTACAAGTAAGAATCGATCTGTGACTGAATGAGATATAATCATTACATTTGAGGAAATTTGAAGAATTTTATTGCTGCAAATTTGCCTCCCTAACATCATAGGAGTAAAGCTGCATAATTAATCATCCATATTGCAGCATTGCCTCTTCATTTGAGCTTGCTATGTGTAGCTGCTTAAAAATGGGACAAACACTACAACAGTAACTTTATTATTAGCACTAAAGCTTTATTCTTGCATAATTTGTAGCAAATAGTACTATGCAGCTTCATTGCTTGTGCCCTAGGGCCTAAGATAACAGCCACAAACCTACACCAACTCAGCAACGCGTGACGCGTGCAGCAGTCTCATATTGAGATGCTATTGGGGATGCCCCTGGCAGTGATCCCCTCAGCCGCCCCCTTATTGTCTGACGTGTTGGGGAACATCAGTGTGTAGGGGAAATTGGCTGGACCGACCCGGTTCTTGAGCAGGGGGTCCTTGTTCATGTTCAACACTTTGCTCTCAATCTCCACCAGCTGCCTGCTGAACCTCTTGAATGCTTCCAGTGCCTTGGGGTCTGATGTCCACTCTGGCGTGTCACGCTGCCCAAGATAGATCTCATCCGCTGAGTGCTTTGATAGAATCTCAATGAGTGAGACGCCGAGAATGGTTTGGAATTGGCTGGTGATGGTGCGGATGAAGAACTTCTCTGGGTTCTTGTCCAGCTCTGTGTACTCCTTGGAACCTGGCTCAGGCATCGGCTGCCGGCTTATGGTCGGACGGTTTGGAAGATAACCTGCATATGGGTACTGCCCGAAATTGACGGCTGCGTGGAGTGCTGATGCAATCCAGATGATTGTGGTGCAGGCCTTGGTGAGCTCAGGCAAGCTCTGCATCTTGGGCCACCAGTCTGCGTCCTTGAGATCACCATGCCCGACTTCCTGCACCTCCTTCCACCATGCTTGCAGCTCCACATCTCCCTGGAGGACACCATCGTTTGGGTAGTAGATGGCACAGTACTCAGTGACCCACTGCTCGATCGCTTGCCAGATCGCCAGGCCATCTGTTGCATAAGGGTAGTCCTTGATCAGTAGCTTCACCTTGGATGGGCTTGATGGGTCCTTGATGGCAATGCCTCTGTATTACAAAATTAGGACATGTTATGCAAAGTTATGTTATTGTTGGTTCTTGTGGCTGATGTGGCTCTTGGTGTTTAATTACCTCTTTATTAGATCATCCGGAAGGCCCTGTTCCGAGAAGTTCCAGTTCTTGTAAACTGCTGAAGACATTGCCAGAGCATGTTTGCCAGGAAAGACAGTTTGTTCGAAAATGCCACCGCCGTTGATGAGTGTCTGGCGTGCCAATGCATTGATTTTCATCGTGTCGCGATAGTGTGGCTGGAGGAGCTTGTAGACAGGGTGTGTCACACTGAGCTGGCGGTTTGTAGCGATCACGAAGGGCTCCATCACAGCGTGTGTGTTGAGCCTACAAGAGTTTACATCAATGATGAGGTTAGCTTACTGCTTTCAGGAAAGAACTACAGTTTGCCAGTACGTACCAGTGGCTGATAAGTTGGTGCCAACCGGAGTCATTAACAGCAACATAAGCCTTGGCCAGCTGCCACACCCAAGACTCAGTGCCACTTGATGCAGGTGTATAGACCTTGCTCTTTGCAGTCGTTAGGTTACCCTCGATGTGTGGCAAGCTCAGTTCAATTGCTAGTGGCTTCAGGGTATCATCACCACGTAAGAACAACAGGGTCCTTGTGGCATAGGTGAAGATACCATCTAGGCTGTTAATGTCAATGAGGAATGGCATGAAATGATCATGATGATCCAGAATGTAGAGCCTGTTGCTATCCAGTGCCTGTGCAGAGCCATAATTGACAGCAAATCAACTTTGGCAGTTTGTCAAATGATTATCGATGGCACTGTAAATGAAATGGATCACTGCCTAACCTGTTGCACGCTGAGGCCTTCGAGGTTCTTCTCAATGTGAGCTGGGGTGATTGTGCTAGTCTGGTCACCATACTTGCTAGGATCAAGAGTACTTTTTGGTGGAAATTCCTGTGAACAGAGAATTATACATTAGCATCAGCTTGTTTTGTTCGTGCTTGCTAGGAGCAACAAAACATCAAAGACTGTGTAGTGTTGGATAGTTCACCATGAGACGCCTGATGACCATGGGATTCAGACCAGCAAGAATCTCTCGTGCAAACTCGTCATCTGTCCTCCAAGCAACCTCATTCTCTGCAACAATGCATAGTACAACAGTTCGCTAATAAGTGCACTGCTCATCGACTACGGCAATTGACACAATGGCTAAATCACGGTACCTTTGATGATATCAGGTTTGGGGAACTTGAGTAGGTAGCTGCCTCCAACCGGAAGCAGATCCTTGATAAGTTGGACAGGGAAGCTCTTGCGCAGCTCCTCTAGTGCCGGGATGCTGGGCAGCTTCAGGCCTCCCCTGTAGAGCTTCAAGATGTCCTCGAACGAGTCAAATTCACCGGGTGTGAGATCAACATATGTGCGAATGGCAGGCAAGATGCCCTGAACAATGGCCTTGATCGAGTACCCAGCAAAGTCTGACATCTTGAGGTGCGCAAAGCGCTCATCGCTTGGCACGTAAATTTGCTCCAGCAGTGATAATCTGCTCTCCGAGTTTGGGTCTGCAGCCATGGGTATTCATGCAAATTAGATCTTACTAGTTTATGAACTTGTCTGTCAAGAAGTGCTCTCTAGATGCACAGAGCCAAGAGGAACACTGTACCTTTTTTTGTCGGACTTCGGCCAGTACGGCCACGACGCGGGTAGGGGTGTTTCTGTGAGCCACCTAGGACAGGGCGTGGGTTGTCCCTGTCTGGTTCACCGAGGTCATTGTAAACATCGTACCGGTAGATGCGGTCATGCTCCTGATACGGCCCTTGCCTGTCCTCCCCTCTGAGGTACCTCAGCTCGTCCTCACGGTATGGCCTCAGTGCTTCTGGCATTTGGCTGGGAAGGTAAGACTGCATGGAGTGGAAGATAAAAACTGTAGGAATTAATATCCAGATTCCAGAACTAAAGAAGTCCTCACTTTGCATCACAGACTTTCATTCTCTTAATTATTGGCATAATAGATGCATCTGATGCACTCTTGCAGTTGCCACAAACTTTCCATTTGTGTCTAGTCATTAATTTTGGTGTTCGTAATTTCACAGAAAATGTTGCTCCCTATTACTACTTCACTTTGGATGTTCTGCATGTAGTTTAGGAGCTTAATTGCAGAACTTTTTACTGAGTATATGGTCGGAATGATTAATTAAATATGAAATAGTCATTCACTATCGTTTAAACTATGCACTAACAAGATGATAAATTACTCACGATAACCTTAAACAGGATAAGAAGATCTGCCAAGAACAGAAAGGGAGGCGTTGTGGTATGTAGCCTTGCTAATCACTCCTGACTTACATTGTTTGCAAAGAAGATACGATTGTAGTGGTACTTTCCAACAGGGTAGATCCAGGAGTTGGCGACAAACACAATAGTGTCACAGCCAGGGACATCGTGGAGGGTGATGGTCTTAAGGAAGAACTTGGTACTGTGGTGGTTCTTGATGATGATGGCCCCTGGCACACCATGCTTGTCCATCTCCCAGTTGAACCTCACTGTGAGCTTGGACTCCCCTTGTGATAGCGATGGTAAATTTGTCAACCCAGCTTGCTCCAGATTCGCCTCTGATCCAACTATCCCCCTGCCCTCATTGTCTGCACATAGCATATAAGACAATAGGTTAGTCACTTCATTTGTGTCATTGGTCGTTTTCACCTTGTTTCCGTTCAATCTGTGCTGAGTACTGAGTACTGACCCTTGATTCTTTCTACATACAAATATGTACAGACTCATGCAAAGTAAGCGAGGAAGAAATGGAGAAAGATCAGTACTTTGGTCGGCAACAGTGGCGCTGACAAGCTGGCAGGTGATGCTGTTGCCAAAGACCTCCTGGACGTTGTCGAGGAGCGAGGCAGTGAGGTCCCTTGGATCCAGTAATTTTCGGCTCGTCAGCACAGCCGAACCTTTGATCTTATTTCCATTTCGCCCTGTCAGCTTGTCCTTGAGCCCTCCCAGCATTCTGCGATACAGCCGATACTGTAGTCAGTGACAAAAGAAGCTATGTTGCTGGTGGTGTGTGTATGTTGCAGTTGCAATGGATGGGGATGAACTTAGCAATGCAGCTGAGTTTTTATAGAAGGGGGAGAGGGAGGTTTGCGATGTCAGTGTGCCCATGAATATTGGTTACTAAATGCAACTATGCAAGTGGATACTATTTCAAGTGGAAGACCGAACCCCAAGGCATCAACTAGCCCATTCACTTGGACACTGTAAGTTTTTTTTACGCAACACACTGTAAGTTGCTTTCTTTAGTCGAGAATTGTAGAGATATTTCTCCTGTTTTGAAACTTTTAAGAGTATATCACATTTTAGCTTGAAATTTTTTTAAGGGTGTAAATCTAAGTATGAGAGATAGGGATGCAAGCAGGCTGACCCGCGAACTTACTTATATATGCTAAATAAAGGGTAATACGCAGGCTTTTGCATCATGAATTGGCTTGCCGCGTCGTAGAGAAGCAAGTGGATCAACCCATAAACCTATTTATATATCAAATTAGTAGGTAACCCGTGAGTCAACCCGCAGGTTATCCACTCATTTTGCCTATAAGCAGGTTCGTGGGTTAGCCCGCTTGCATCCCTACTAAGAGATCGAACTGGTCATTCTTGTCTCTCAGCCTTGTCAAAATATTAATTCTTGTTCCCTTCTTAATAGAAGTAGAACCAGGCAAGGATTCGGTATTTTCGAGTCGTGTGAGCTCGGTTCATATTGGCATTGAAATGAACCATCCGTATGTAAACCTTACGAAACTCTTGACTCTTGAGGTGTTCTGCCAAAATATTCGAACAATTTTCATGGGCGTGATACACATTGGCTTCCTGCCTAGTACTAGTATATTTCTACATTATCCTTTTTATTATGAGGTTTCACCCTTAATGATCCTATAGAAGTTATGGCATTACGTTAGTATCAACTGTCAAGTATCTTATTAGTCATAGAAATACAGTGAGGTGTTAATTATTCCCTATCGGCCAGAGGCTTTACTTGCTGACAGGTCCACTTCAGCTGCACAATATACTGGATAAGCACTGAACGAAGACTGTATTAACTTATTATCTGTTTGAAACGCATGCCCACGTTTGATGACCATGCCAAACAACTACTCCCTCCGTCCCAAAATATAGCAACCTAAGACTAGATGGGTCTCTCCGTCCCAAAATATAGCAACCTAAGACAAGATGGGACATCACTTAGTACGATGTATGTGGACGCGACGGAGGGAGTAAATAAGATGCCTTCGAATTGTCATTGACGAAGACCTGAGCTACGGGCCTAAGGTGTGTCCATGTTTTACTCCAGTTTGGATCATGTGACCGGCATCTTGGATCTTGCAAATTGCAGTCCCAGAAATTCAGGTAGGAGCAAATGAAATGAGGGGCATATGTAGAGATTGGGTGGGGGCAAATGAAATGAGGGGCATATGCAAATTGGGACTATCTTTTAGGACACGTTTGCAGGCAGGATCATTTTTGCCGTTTATATGGGAAATCGAGCTGATTTGAATTTAAATTCCTGTATTTGGGTTTCATGTACTTGAGTTGAATGCGCTTAAATGCGTCCGATTTCCATAGGCTTCAGTAGAGCGTGCTTAATGTTCTTTCTACCTTCAATTTTAGCAACTCTTTGATTCTGTGCACATATGCAGCATATTTCTTCCAAGGTACTAGTACACCTATCATGAAAGATTCGTTGTAAAAATATGAACTAAAATCGAACCTTCCAATCATTAATAGGACTTCTCCAGATTTGACCACTAACATGGCAACACATCATAAGATTAAGTAGAACGGCCATGTAACGCGTTGAAGCAAATGCAACGCGTGCCTTTTCATTGGCATGAAAAATACTATTTGAATATAGAAATCGTCGTTCTGTTCTCTTTCCCCTAAATTTTCCAGGAAGTTAATGTTAGTGTCGTGCGTACTGGAGCATGTGTAAAGAACTAATGATAATAATATGTCAGCGAACCAGAGTGTACTGTCAACGAACCAGAGTTCCGCTTACTCGTAGGAATTTTATTATCCATTTCCATAAATACGTATATCACTTTCTCGTAGGAATTTTATTCTCCATTTCCACAAGTGCTCATATCACTGCCTCAAGCCCCACGGTTACAGACAAGAAAAGTTTAACAAGCTCAATGGACAATTTCACGATAACGATGACACCAGCCGAAAATGCCATACTGACCTAGGATGATCATAACATGAGTAATTCGCCATACTTATATATGTAAAGAAAGCAATTACTATGGGTTTCATCAAGTTCATCACACCGAGAAAAAAAAAAGATGATACATTACATACGTTCACAAATTCACATTATTACATGTACAGAGGGTAAGCCACACATATATTTGCTCAAGCGGCCAAACAGATAGTAGTGATCTTCCAATAACCTGCATCATCAAATGCCATGCCCTTATCTTCCCATTGACCTTACATGATTACATCTAGTGGCCTGTTTGTTGCCGCTCCCACCTTAGGTCCTCAGAGTACTCCATCATGGCTGCCCTTGGATCACCGTCTGTGACAGATAAGTAGTACGCAGCGGTTCCGTCATCGGTATGCAAGCTTCGCTTGACTGACTCCAGAATCCTTCTGCTTCGTCTTTCTGCAGCAGCAGCGTTCGTCGAGGATTCTGCTTTTCCACTAGGGCGTCCCTGGGGATAAAAGACTGCAACCTCTCTTCTAGCGTTATAATCCATCTCAATGTAGCATGTGCTACCCTGAAGAATTTCAGGATTGCTGATCGGTATCAGAAGCCTCTCCCTCGAGTAGATCCCATGGTCGCTCATCATGTTGTTGAAACGTTTTATATCGGTCACCTGCTTGCAATTCATAGAGCACCAAAGAGTGACGAACGTTGCTCACACAAGCAAAGTGCATCTTTGTGGAACAAAGGAGACAAGTGTGCAGAATGGTATAGATAAACAGAATTCACAAATGTACAAAGTAAAGTTATGTATGGTTTTCAAAGTTCAGCTGCATCAACTATTAAAGAGAGTATTCCAGCAAAATTCACACCACACAAATGGCTATATCTATAATCAACTCTGCACGGCAACAGATAGAATCTAGCAGCTGAAGGTGCATAGGCATTGTGCAGCAGTCCCTAAATAATCTTCTTTGAACAAGAGTGAATCTCATGAATTTGCAACTATCATTAACAGTTTAGCACATAGCAGGAATCGTCCAACTTTTGCACAGTCAAAAATTAGTGGTGAGCTCCACAATACTGAGAATGGCCAAAGGTGTCAAACGCCAGGTCCTAGATTATTTAAACCTTAAAAAATGTATTGAATTGTCGTGCTTGTTCTTATGGCTACACATTATCAGCGTCTCAGTGACTAGTAACCTTTGTTCATTTCATTCCAGATGACCTCCCTTCTCAGCAACCACTCATAATATTCTAAGCTCTAGTGGCTCCATCTTTGGATAAAAAGACATGTTACTGTTGTTTAAAACTATCGCTTGTCAAAATTAAGTGCTGCTTGAATCTTCCACGGGGTAATTAGGGGCAAATCTATATGAGAATCATACTCTTTTGCGTATAACAAGAAGGATAACTAGGCGCAAATTTGCATGGAGCTAGCGATAGAGCTATATCAGCATCAGACGGGAAGATAGTTAGTACCTGGACGGAGTACTTGAGCGCGATGCCGGGTACGGTGTCCCCGCGGCGGACGGCGTGCGAGAGCGCGAACCGGCCGAGGGACGCGGCGCGCCAGAAGGCCCTCGTCTCCGGCTCGCCGACGACGCGGCGCACCCCCCAGGGCGACGCGAAGGCGGCCTCCAGCACGGCGCGGTCGGAGGCGACCCCGCGCCACAGCCGGCAGACGCACGCCGCCCTCGCGAGGTCGGGCGGCGGCAGCCTCTGCAGGACCGCGCGCAGGAGGTCCCCCGGGAAGTCGTTGCTCCCCTCCATCGCTGCGGGGGTACGATCGGGGCAAAGGCAAAGACGGATCGGAGCTCACCTCGGGCGGGAGGAGGATGGCTGGGGGCGATCGTGCGCGGCGCCAGCTCCGCCGCTACCGCGGCTGGTGGGGGATCGGAGGAGAGGAGGGAGAGGTGAGGCGGCTCGCGTGCGGTGGCGCGGCCGTGGCGGAGTCTGGGATGATGTGGTGGCGGTGTTGACGAGTGGTGTGCGTGCACGGTGCAGCAGCCGCCGCGTTTGCTTAACGATCCAATTTTTATCTGACAAATAAAAAACAGAAATACAGTATTCCATTTTAACGGAATAGCTGTAGTAAATAGCTAGTCTTATAATAACAGTACTCCACTTACTAAGAAGCTGTTGGAGCCTTGGAGGAGTTTAATATTTTGAAAAACAGTAAAAAAAATTAGGTTTCCTCAGCTTCTAGTTTATATTTTGGATTCTACCACTATAATTTTTCAGAATCTTGGATAAAAGATTGGACTATTTGGGGAGTTTCCTGCTGACGTTACGTTAACGTGACACAAAGTAAGCTATTCCGTTAAACGGTACAGTATATATAACGTTCTGTGGTACTCGCTAAAAAAGATCCAATTTGGGATTCACACTCGTGGGTTTGATGGGCCGGAAGGGAGCACGTGAAAGTGGGGCCCGTTAGGACGGCCCATTAGGCCTGGAGGAGCGCCTATCTGAAGTCCAACACCCGTCCGGGCACCGTCTCTCCGCCGCTCGAAGCTTCTCTCTTCTCACCGGAATCTCGAGAGCACACCGCCGCCCCGACGACGAGATCCCTCACCGGCGCCGCCGCCACCGCCAGGAGGCCGAGGGGGCCATGACGACCATCCGCAGGTTCTGCTGCGACGACCTCCTCCGCTTCTCCTCCGTCAACCTCGACCACCTCACCGAGACCGTGAGTTCCTCTTCTTCTCTCTTTGATTTGGGCGCGGCCATGGCGTTGGCGTCCCTCCCTTGGCCTGATGTTCCCCAACCTAACCCCGTCGGTATGCTCATCGCAGTTCAACATGTCCTTCTACATGACGTACATGGCTCGCTGGCCCGACTACTTCCACGCCGCCGTCAGCCCCGGGGACCGCGTCATGGGATACAGTATGTGTTCTTGCCCTTGGGGGCGGCTGGGTCTGTGCTAGCTGTTGCTAGTGATTCTGCGTCTTTTTTTGTCAGATTCGCTGAAATTGTAGAGTAAACCCTGCATTTCCTCTGGAAAACATGAGAAATTAGGGATCTTTTGGGCATTACAGTGTCAGATTCTGTAATCGTTTGCTCATTTCTAGTAAAGGAAATGGGGGCTAAAAAAGAAAAAAAATTACAGTGTCAGATTGGAATATGGTTCGCAGGAAATTTATGATTTGTGGAGGTTCCAGTGGAATCTAATGGAATCTTGGTAGTACTGTTTATTTGCTGATTAGGACTTATTATTTGCCTCTTTGGGAAGGGCGGAACACTAGGACCTGAATTGGGAGCAGGCGAGCATGTTATTCATAGTAGTGTTAAGAGTAAGCCTTTTAGTGCTGAATGCAGTATTCTATAGTGGAGTATTGAGATGATTTACCTGGCTGAATGGATTGGCACCGTGCAATATTCTAGTGGATATGTATAGTTTTTAAAATTTATATATTCTCCAAGTAATACAAAGTTCACCTGCAAAAGGCTATGGGGTCAGTTGACCCCAAATCTGCATTGCTACCATTGTGTAATGTTATGTCTGTAACATTTCTTCCTCCTCCACATTCTCCTGGTTTAGTTTATGTCTTTGTGGCCATTCATTTATTTGGATGTCTGTTGCAGTCATGGGTAAGGTTGAAGGACAAGGTGAATCTTGGCATGGACATGTTACAGCAGTGTCTGTTGCCACAGAATTTCGGAGGCAGAAGCTAGCCAAAAAACTTATGAACCTTTTGGAGGAAATCAGTGACAAGATGTAAGTATCTCAACTAATGACTATCCCTATGATTGAACCTTCACACCGATTTGGTGATTGTAAACTATACTGACTATTATTGAATTTTGTGCTCATTGTGCATAAACAACTGTTCATTTGATATATCATGTTCTTCAATCATTCATTTTCTGAATTCCTTAGCAATACAGTATTTAATCTCATTGTACTTTTGTATCTGCATGATATCAATATTGGTTGAATCTTATATATTGTCATTCTAGCGTTGCTAAGATCAAGGAACTTATCCCTGTTTAATGAGCTTAGTTCAAGTTTAAGGTCCTCTTGTATCCTGTGGTCTGTGGGGCTGATGGCTGACCAAGTGAGCTGTAGTAGTTCTGCTGTTAATTGATATAGGCCATAATTGTCCTTGCACAAGTATTAAGGAGGTGATAAAATTGAGAATGCTTACTAGGAATTTAGTTCTGTTATGTACCATCTCATGATTGTTTTTGGAGGATGAGGGAATACTTAGTAGTTTGTATGGGTTTAACGAAAGCTGCATACTGAGGAAAGATAATAAGCAGGGGTATGGTTGGGAAACCTATTCCATCGACATGCAGGAATTATAAAATCAGAAAATATCTCAAATATATGCTTTAGATTTTCAATTGAGGACTGATTATTATATCAGATTATCAGCTATGATCATAAGCATTGCAAGCTAGAAATTGTAGTGTGGTAAGATGGTAATGTATTACTGTTCTGGCCTACTAGTTCTGTGAACAATTTCCGTTCAGTACGATTCTGTAGAGTTTGACTGGGTATTTCCATCCACTAAGCACATACCTTAGATAAAGAATTGGATGCTTGAATTAAAAATATTAGCCTGTTCCATTGCTCTATTATGGTATACTTGTTTTTGCTAATATCCCATTTATTTCGACTTTTTGATTCCATAACTGTTGTTGTCATGTTGTTTATTATAGATTCTAATATTACGCTAAAAATGGTTATCCTTTCAGGGATAAGGCCTACTTTGTGGATCTCTTCGTAAGAGCATCTAACATGCCAGCGATAAGGATGTATGAAAAGGTAAGCTTCATACAAATTTCATGATCATCTAGTATTCTAACTCACTGATTTATATGATTACACATTTATATGTGGATACTGAATAACAAACGCTTGATCTTTCAAACTAGTTTCTTCTCTTGCCCCTAAACAGAATTGTTTTAATGAAAAAAAATCATGTATGAAGGTTTCAGCATAGAGTTTATATTTGAAAATTTGAATCCAAAATGACATTATTTCTAGTGAACTTATCAAATTATGTTCCTGGTTTCCATAGCTTGGCTATGTGGTTTATCGAAGGGTGCTCCGCTACTACTCAGGGGAAGAAGATGGCCTTGGTAAGCACTTCCACAGTGCCAAATCATCACTTTGTGTCATATTCAAATTCATTGTTCTAATGGCGTTGCTCACTTCTGTCCTTGTTCTTGCTTAGATATGAGGAAAGCTTTGTCACAAGACGTTGAAAAGAAGTCCATCATACCACTGAAGAGACCAATAACACCGGATGAACTTGAATATGATTGAAGTTGACTTCTAGTTATTTCCAGTGTTTTGTTTGCTGTTAACCTCAATGGCTTCTATGGTGATTTACCAAGTGTCTTTTGTCTCCAGTAGTATCATCTAGTGATTGTGCTGTTTTCTTTTCTACATCCTGATAAGATTCAACATAACTCTGAAGGTGATTCTGTCGTTTTGGAATGGAATGCAGCACTGAGTAAGTAGTCTATCTTGGAATGAGGTGCCATCTTGTAACCATACCGTTATTTTCTTGTATCGAGGAGTTCCACGTCTGTATTATTAGCCTCCACACGATTAGAAACCAGATGAGACCTCAGTATTGCTAAAATGTGAATGGCCCAAGTTCACATTTTCTGCTCTGCAGATGTGGAGTTTTGACCGGTAGCGGGCGTAACGCGAGTTCACAACTTCACATACGTTAGCACTGCAGAGAGAATGAAAATTCTTCAAACATTTAATATAAAATTGCCAAATTTCTTAAGATTTCTTCCCAAAGTTACGTTAGCCCTTAGGATTACTGATAAGGGCCATTTGGAGGAAAAAAACATAGGAATTTTGTAGAATTTTAATCCTATAGGGAAATTTCCTATGAAGGCCTTTGAACAAAAGATTGCCTTTGAAATTCCTATGAAATGTACAATCATATAGAAATTTTGGAGAAAATTTAGCAGGAGCTCTAACCTCTTAGAAATTACCTTTTAAGGGCCCCTTTGAATTGTAAAATTAATTAAAGGCCCCTTTGAATTGTAGAATTAAAAGAAACATAGGAATAAGAAAAACATAGGATTTTGATAGAAATGTAAAACAGAGGATTGCAAAACGTAGGAAAACACAGGAATGACCGTTTGATTAAACCGCAGGAAAAATGCAGGAATTGGATGAGAGAGATAGTCTCAAAGGAAAGTTACCAAGAGGTTGAAGCTCATGCTAAATTTCCTCTAAAATCTCTATAGGATTATCCATTCCATAGAAATTTTAAAGGATTGGATAGGATTCAATCCTTTGTTTCAAAGGGCTTTATAGAAAATTTTCCTATAAGATTAAAATCCTTCAAAATTCTTATGTTTTTCCTTCAAATCAAAGGGGCTCCAAGTCTATCTCTCTCATCCGATTCCTACATTTTTTCTGCGGTCCAATCAAACAGTCATTTATATGTTTTTCCTGTATTTTACAATCCTATGTTTTGTAGTTACATTTCTATTAGAATCTTACGTTTTTCCTATTCCTACATTTTTTATTCCTGCGATTCAAAGGGGGCTAAACATTCGTGAAGAACTTGCACTCTTGTTTGTTTGAGCTACGAACGTCCATAGGAAAAATCATCAATGCATGTAAGTCGTCCTCTAATTGCCATAAATATGACCATAGCTCCCATATCCGTCTCTCATTTTATCGTGCTCAAAATTCCACTAATATATTGACAATAGCTATTTGTATATGAGAAAGAATATCCATTGGACAGCAGCGGGGACCGTATTTAACCTTGTTAGGGACTTAGGGCAAAAGATTTTGGAATTCCTACACCCTCCAGGCCTTTATACAGTCCAATCAACCAATGTCTTTCTTATTAGGGAATAACAAAATTGGCATTGCCCTAAACAACGAATCTGATAGGAGATATGCTTCCTGAAGTCCCCTATTTGTATATGAGAGCATCACGCCCTGGTCCTACGCCGATGTAATGGACTGGGATACCAACCAGCTCCTCTATCCTCTCCACGTACAAACGAGCAGTCTCTGGGAGATCGCTGTAGTTTCGTACAGAGGAAATGTCGTCCTCCCACCCAGGTAGAACCTCATATTTGACCTATACCAACAGAGAGATCATAAGAATTTTCATCAATTACCAAGAGTCACATTGAGTGATTTAGTGCTCTCATATGCAGCCTGTAAAATTATGGCATGGAATATGAGTAAATCGAACAGGATCAACTGTTCTTCCTCACCTTAATTTTCTCCAGAAGATCAAGGTCTGCAGGGAATGATTCAATTTCTTTACCATCTTCAGTACAATATGCAATTCCCAGCTTTACTTCCTTGAGGCCAGTTAACACGTCAAGTTTGGTCAGATTTAAAGATGAGAAACCGTTTATTTGGCAGCAGTACTTGAGTGCAACTATATCAAGCCAGCCACAGCGCCTCGGTCGACCTGTCGTTGTCCCAAACTCCATTCCAGAAGCGCGGAGCAAATCACCAGTCTTACCCAACAGTTCTGTCGGGAATGGGCCAGAACCTACCCTGGTTGTGTAAGCTTTTACCTGCACATAGAAATATTAAGGTTTGTGGGGAGAGGAAAAATAAGGATTGTTAAGAAGTTCAAAGAATAGCTGTACCGACCACTCCAATGAGATCACCAATACTTCTAGGAGCAATACCAAGGCCAGTGCAAATACCACCAGCTGAGGGACTTGAGGAAGTAACAAATGGGTAAGTGCCAAAGTCAATGTCTAACATGGTGGCTTGACCACCTTCAACCAATATTTTCTTATTTTGCAAGATTGATTGATTCATGAAGTGCACAGTATCAGTAATATAAGGTCCTAGACGCTCGGCAAACTTTTCGTACTTCTCAACCTCCTCTTTAAGGGTCTTGGTACTGTATTCAAATCCTTCAAAGCGCAGAGCTGCATCTCTCAGCAAGGTATTGAGTTTAGCACCAAATGTATCCATATGTCGTAGATCACTGACTCTAAGTCCATTCCTTATAACTTTGTTTGAATAGCATGGCCCGATTCCCCTCTTTGTTGTTCCTATAAGGGAATTTCCAAGCTCTACCTCTCTGAGCCCGTCAACAGTTTGATGAAAGTCAAACAAAAGATGGGCACGATCTGATACTAAAATTCTTCCTTCACAGGAAATTCCATTTGATTCTAACCCATCAATTTCTTTGAAGAACCCAGGAAGATGAACTACTGCTCCATTACCAACTACACACATTGTCTTCTCATTGAGGATACCTGATGGAACAAGATGTAACGAAAACTTCTTTCCCTCTGAATTATATATAGTATGCCCCGCATTAGCTCCACCCTAATAACATAAAACATTCTACAAGTTAAAACAAAAAAAAAAATATGATCAAATCCTATTGGACGAAACTAAGTCTAGTCTTATTGCCACCTTAAGAAAACTGAACTTCATAAAGGTGTGCAAAAACCTATAAAAATTAGTCAATACAACAAAGGCAGAGAGAACAGTAGGAGAAAAGAGCACTATGTAATCAAGGTTTTCCATGAAGCAGGATAATCATATTTTTTTTAACCCATAAGAACTGCTTGTGTAAAGTGAAAAGGCAATATCCTTGCCATAAAGGAAATGCACCATTAGTTATCAATACTGCATTACTGCCTCGACTAGATAACTGGAAGGGTTATCGGTATTTTAATAAGATGTTTTATAATTCTATTTTGTTAGTACGAAGGATTCTACATTAAAAAAAATGAACATATAGAAAGTATACCCATTGTGGTTATGGGTTTAGAAAAATTGGGAATAAACAAAATGCTTTCTGCAGATATATTAAAATGATGCTTAGAATAGTTCAGCTATCCTTATTCGTTAATGATGATACAGCCATAAAAATTATCATCATAAAAATTAAAGATATATTCAAGAATGAGAAAACAGCAAGGCTCTCGAGTCTCATCAAGAATACGTTGAGATCGGAAGGGCTTCACACAATTCAAGAAAACTGGGGACCAATGGTACAAGTACAACCCATGCTGATATCAGTACTTATCATCAAAACCAAGCAAGAATCAAAATGGAAGGGAGCCTTGGACTACTAAGCTTCCTTCGTAACGCGGAATTTCTCCTGTTTTCTGCTAGACTTGAATTTCCCATGTAAAACGACTTTTTGTGATAGTCTTGCGACCCAAAGGAGTACAAAGTAGCAGTAGGTTACAGTAGTACGATAAAAGCAGTGTTCGTGGATGGCGCCGGAAGATAAACACCCTTCAAGTACTGATCATAATTCATAAGGCAACTAACGCAAATTACTACTCCGCTCTGTCAAAAAAAACAAGGACGTGAGATATCTTACTAGAAGAATGCCTCACATTTCGTACTATGTTGGTTTATTTTGGGAAGGGATCGCCTCTGGAAACTCGCCAGCGCCAGCGTGAGAATTCGTGCTATCTTACCACGAGGAACCAATTAATCGAACACCTTCCGGACTAAGCAAAGAGGAGCAGAGAGCATCACCCAGCAAAAGAAGTGCGCGCGACGGCGCGAGACCGACCGACCTGGCAGCGTGCGACGATGTCGAAGCGCTGCGCGAGGATGTCGACAAGCTTTCCCTTCCCCTCGTCGCCCCACTGCGTGCCCAGCACCCCGGCCACCTGGCTCAGCGACTCCAGCCGCCCCTGCCGCGCGGCCGCCGACGCCGACTCCTCCGCGGCCGTGGCCAACGATGCCGCCACCCTCAGCGCCCGGCGCGAGCGCGAGCGCGAGCGCGGCGCCACCGCGCATGGCGCCGGTGGCCTCGCGGCGGCGGCAGGGAGGAAGGAGTGGGAGGCGGCGGCGGCGGTGTCCGGGCACGGAGGGGAGAATGGCATGGCGGCTGGTGGTGGGCCCTCCCCGCCTGCTGCTGGGTTTGGAGGCGACGGTCGTGGATGTGCCCGTTCGTTATCTTCTCTGTTCGATTCTCCCGTCGCGAGATCGGACGGCTCGGATGTTTCAGAAATGATGATTTTCTTGAATAGTGCGGCCCAAACCTTCACAAATTCGTCCGAATTTCGTCCGACTTTTGGTCGAATTTTGGGGAAAAAATAAGTCGTTGAATTTCATGAGATTTGGTGAAATTCGTCATCTCGCCAGGGCTCGCATTTCAAAAATGCCTTTCAGAACGCGTGGTTTGCTTATTTGCGTTGTATACTTTGGAAGCAACAGTTTGAACACATACTCGAATTTCTCGTTTCAATGTGAATCGCTGCTTGTAAATTTTCTTAATTTTGATTTGCTTTCAAGCTCGCCGTTAAATTTCTGGAGCTAAGATCGCCACCAACTCATCATGTTGCATTTTGCAGCATCACCAACCAGCCAACAGATATCAGGCCCTAAACTCCTGATTGAGAATTGTGTAGCTCTAATAGCACTTGAGCAGCAACCAAGTCAAAATTTGGAAGAGTAATAGCTACTGTACTGCTCATCAGGGAACACACTTTGGATACTAGGTAAATAGCTCAAAATTTTCTACTGAGGTATCTGGGCATATTCTTAAAGCCCATGTAAAACACCTAAACATCAAAATGGAGCTGCTTATCATGCATAAGAATACGTAGGTGTGCTGATCATGGCAGCAACTCCACAGAAGCAGCGACCGATGAACAATTTGTCAAAACAGATACAGCATGGAGCAAATGAAGTTCGAGCCTCAGCGACCTTTGGCCGAAGCACTGGAATCAGCATTCTTTTTCCTTTTCTTCAGCAAGTTCACCTTGTCCTTTTTCCTTTCCTGGTTAATCTGTAGTTGCAAAGGGTAACAGATTAGTTTAGCTCAAAGCCACTTAAATTTACGCTGAAACAGGGAAATGCTTGTGGCATCTACAAGGCATATGTTATAAATTTGGTAATGTGGCTAAAATTTCAATGGATGACATGGATCTGCAACAATGAACGGATGCGAAACAGCAACCAAGCAGAAAGTGACAAATACATGCAAGGCATAAGAGTGCAGACCTCAATTGCTTGAAGAAGGCCTCTCTGCTTGCGAGACATAAGGGTCTTGGAAATGTCAGCAGCATCCTTCTCGGCTTGTTTATGAGAGTCCTCCATATGATCGTCAGCTTCTTTAGTATCACTTTTGTCCACAACATCTGGTTGGTTATCTGCCGTCCTATTTGAGAAGGTCTTTCCTTCGTATTCCATCCTCAGCTCATCGTGGTACTGCTTCTCTAGCATCTCCAACTTTAGAAGAGAAAAAGGCAAAATGAGACAGCAGAGAATGCTTTCTGTACAAGAAGCAAATAAGATGACAGCAGAAAGGACTAATGTTTTGTACTACATGGTGTTGAATTTACCTTCCTCTTCTTGTCAGCAATTTCATTAGACTCTGATCGATCAATAATTGCCTCTACCAGCGAATTTTCCATATCTTCGTCGCCTAAACTTGGCAGAGGCAACACCTGGCTTTGAGCAGCAGCTTGCAGCCTCTTAATGGTCTCTGCATACTCAGGAATGTAACCCTCTGCATCATTGTCCACAAAGGGAGATAAATGTGGTGGAGGCACCCTGAGACCAAAAAAAAAAGGAATATTGATGACAAAAATTAGGACAAACATAAGTATAAAAAATTAGATCAACTTTTATTCATCTTTATAGTTCATTTTTGCAAACTGTGCAAGTACAGACAGTAAAAAAAGGCTGTCAATTTAACTAAATGTTAAATTATACATGAACTATATTTCAGTAAAGTTGTTTCCACCTAAGAACCATCAATATGTGCAACCAAAATGTGAAAACAGCATGCGACAAATTAAGGTATTGCAGAACAGTGATTTTTAATTAAGTTGGAAGTGGGACAAACATTGGACTCTCAACTACAGGAGTGCAAATATATTATATAATCAGCACCTTAACAACTATTAAAGGGATATCTCCATATGATGTTAACAGCAAGCAATTGTCATTAGTGAAGGCTGCCCCCAACTAAGGATGGAAATAAACACAAATATCCACCCACAAATTTTAGCAAACATATGTAGAAGCAACACACAAGGCCACACAAATAATCAATAAAAATTACATATATAATACATGTGCCATGAGGTATACCTCCCGACAATATAACCTTCTGTCGGCAATATGATGCGAGCATTCACGCAATCATATATCCACTGTGGTTGAACATACTCCCTAGAGAGGAAAACGTGGCTTTGGGTCGGTCTATCAACAATCTGCAAAATAATGAGTGATATCAGTAATCTGCAAAATACCATAACAACAAGATAAAACTACATTAGAGATAAATCGTAAACAAATGGCTGAGCTAATTGTTATATATGATTACTTGATATTTAAACGGTATTTTATTTAACAAAAGGGTAACAATAATTTTATCCATCAATTTGGGCAACCTCTGGTGTAATCTTACAGAAAGATAAATATACCTGATGAGTGATGTCTTCATCTGTCTCATCAAAAGGAGCTCCTTCTCCTTCCCATGAAACGGTACCTCCAAATGCTGGAATGATAAATAAGAGAGATTCCCTAGGCACCTGAAAGTGGAAAACAGAACAGATAATAAGATAAGTATATTGAAGATGATCTAATTGAACAAACATACCCCCAGGGATATCCCCAGGGTACATAAGTTTCCACTGGCCTACCTCACGACTTAGGTAGAACTTCAGGTTTTTGAATAAACTCCTGCATTCTTTGGCATCAGCGTCGTCTGCATCAGCAGCAGTAGATTCTTGTACAAGATGCATCAGCGCTCCAGGTTCATTAGTTGGGAGCTGGTGTTGAAGCTGTGCCAATCTGAGTTCAGACTCATCTGTTTTTGAGCTCTCTTTATTGTCTTCATCCTCTTTGTCTTCAATTAGTCCAGCAGGTTCTGAATTTCCAGGTACTCTTCCAGAAGACATGTACCGGCACAACGCATAGAGCTCTAATAGGAGAAAAACAGTGTTGTCAACCAAAAAGATCCCGAAAAAGAAGAATTAAAAAATAAAGGGAAATTATTAACTATTTGAGAAGGATAAAACGTAGGTTCACCAACAAAACTACAACAAGCACCAACACTTACCAGAAGCTAAAGCTTCCAAACGAGGATCCAGAACAGGAGGATAATTTACATTTATCGAATGGTAAAGCTTGAAGTTTATAAATCCCAGAAGTGTCTGCAGGTAGTATAGAACAGTCA
Source organism: Oryza meridionalis (assembly GCA_000338895.3). Classification (NCBI taxonomy): domain Eukaryota; kingdom Viridiplantae; phylum Streptophyta; class Magnoliopsida; order Poales; family Poaceae; genus Oryza; species Oryza meridionalis. Next base: position 32,004,220 of record CM002526.2, on the reverse strand, counting down.
AAAATTTGAAAGAACCATTGTACCAAACACTGTTGAGATCGGCATTTTTTTTATATATACTAAGTGATCAATCTTGAAAAGTTATTGCTAGGTATCGTAACATTATATCTGAACATTTTCAGCATGATCATAGGACCGTCAGGTGTACATGGTTATAGCCAGACTGCAACATAATTTATTTACAATAGTCATATCTTCCATGCAACAGAATATTAAATATTAAACAGAGATTCCAAAACAAAACAAAAATATATGGCTTCAGACCTACAATTGAAACAATAGCAGCAATCATAGAAGATTGTAGCCTGCAAATTCTTGCAAGACAGAACACACAAGAGCCAAGATTGTTGCACTCAAAGAAATGTGCTTGCATTTACCCCCATGATATTTCCTTTTATTTTACCGCGTGCAATCGCATTTTATTGTGGATCAAATTTTCATAACAGTTCCAGTACTATTTGGATAGAAGTGGCACTATATTGCTGAATAAAGCAGGAAATACATAGTAATTAGGAAATTAGGACAGATCATCGTCATTGTCACCTCATAGAATTCCAAAAAGGTAAGCATCACATTGAAGTCAACGTCATCAGTTAAAACTTGCTGAAGAGCATGTGGAGTTAGCCAGGTGATCTTTTGACCTTGAACTTCAGCCTGCAAAAAGTAGTTATATTATATAAATATATATACTATAGCATGCACAGTTACAGTGATTTTAAAGGCAAGGACTGCAAGTAGACATAACTACACAAGCTTACTTGATAATATATGCCCTTGACGGATATAAATGTCTTTCGCAGGGAATGAGTTCGAGATATATATGCTTGCCATTCATGGCTCAACCTACAAAGTACAAACATGTCCCCAAATTAATAAAAGGTATTAGCAATGCCAAACAAAGTCAGGTACAGCAATTCATTATAGCAGCAATAAAGATGGGGCAAATGTCATAGACTTGTAGCATGATGAACAAATGAACTAGGAAACTACAAGAGCCCCTTGGCTGGGAGTGTTGTGTGTGAATTTGAGGGAGGGGATTCATTTACAACAGAGCATACCTGCGGCAATTATGAATCCGCTGAACTTGCACACGTTCACCTTCAACAGCAGGCAACGCAGCAAAAAGATGCACCATTGTTAGGCAATCATCCAAGTCACGAAGAGCATCAACAAAAGTTGGATATCTGTAAAGCAAAAATATGGGGATGATTTATAGAAACAATACGGTATGGATGTCATCAGCAAATCACTTTAAACCTGGTACCTTTCAAGAATAAGCCTGTCAAGTTTGTAAGTTGGTGGTCGGTTCAATAATCTGTCTGCAAGATCTTTATTTTTCTTAGCAAACGCCTTTTTGACCTTCTTCCTGTGGACCTTGATTTCTCTGAAGTCAAACAACAATGAAATGTCATTAAGAGTGGAGGCATCACAAACCAAGAATAGCATGGTCTTATAACTCGCACTTTTTAATGCAAAGACAACATGCACCACACTGTATCAACTAAAGTTCTAATGAAACTCTCGATTATATATAAAGCATGAATTATGATTCCCTTGTCAACGATCAAGTAATTGTGAGCAACTAGTCTATCTGCCATTCTGCCAACCATCAAAATATCATTGATGAAGCACCGAGGAGAATAATTCACATGGCCTAGCTAATGGCTCTCTGAAAACCTACATTATAATTATTTCCTCAATTGTATTCAGTAATAAAATACAAGTTTCTATCTTGCTTGCCATTTTCTCTGCTGCATAAACTGTGACAGAAACAAATTGCACAATTGCAGCAAACAAATCAAATAACAAGAACACAACACAAACCGATCACTAGCACAATTAAGATATTTTCATATTGCCTATCTCAGTGGCCTAATACCAAATAAGAAAATTGAAAGCATTGTTATCTCATTAAAAATTAAACATGTCTGCAGCTAAATTTTGTGATAGTGATACATTATATGCCCCTAATTGTACAGAGAAATGTGCAATCAACCAAAAAGGCATGCAATTCAAATGCTCAGTGAGTGAATACTGAATACTTCTGTAGCCGCCAAAAAAAAACACAGATGGTAGACCTTTTGCAAGAAAACTTAAGTACCTAAACTTCTCAATCAAGGGATCATGGGCCAGGAAGGCAATATCCTTCATGTGGTAATAGGTCTTGTGGTTCCCTTCCACCTTCTTCTTTGGATCCCGGGGAAAAACGCCCTTGAGAATGCATAGCTTCCTGTAACGGATTGCAAAATTTTAAGTAGCCAGGAAAAAAAAATCCTACATCTCTTGCAGTATAAAAGCTATACGTAACGCAGAGAATAGTGAAGGTAATCCTAATGGCCAATAGGCGTATCGAACAAATTAATTAACTTAATGGAGTGTGTAGCTTAAAGCTTCAGCGTAAAATGTGTAAAATTTCCCAGGTAGCTTTGTTAGCGCCAACAAAACCAATAAAATTAGCCACAGCTACACTCGTTAATAGCTCCAAAAATGACCCGAGATATCATTAGTCAGTACTCAGTAGCAGCAGCTGGAATATTAGAGGATGATGACCTGAAGGTTGCGAGGCTAATCTGCAGGTACTTCACCGCCTTGGTTCTGGTGATGTACTTCGCCGCGTTCCCCTCCTTCTTCTTGCCCTAGAGCATCCACGAAAGCAGCGGTGAGAGGCTCCGCGTACAACAAGGAGAGGGGTATTCGGGAGGAAGACGGGGTGAATTACCGCAGGCCGGTAGTGCTTCGGCATGGCGACGGCGGCTGCGGCGGCGGCGGCGGCGTGGCTCCTCGGGGAAGGGGAGCGGGGGAAAGGAGAGGCCGAAGAGGGGAGGTGGGATTTTAGGGTTTTGGTTTATATCGTGGCGGATGGCTTTGGGGCCTTGGGTTGGGCTGAAAGGCTGTTACCCGGCGCGGCGCTCACTGAAGAGAGGAGACTTGGGAGGTGGGGGCCGGCCTGTCAGCTTCTGCTTAATACTTAACATATTCTTCTCATAAAAGGGGATTATTCAGTCGATTTTAGAGAGATGTACTCCCTCCGTCCTATAAAAAAACAATCAAGAACTATATATAACATATTCTAGTATAAATCTGTGCATATCTCTGTCCATATTCATTATATTAGAATATATCGCATCCAATTCTAAATTCAATTTTTAGGACAAAGAGAGTACAAGTTTGTATCACTATTTTACAGGTAACATATGGGGTAGATTTTCGGTTATTCAGAAGTATATTTTCTCTAAACTTATTCATTTCGTTAGGGTCATCTAACTCTTTTATACCATAAAGTGACGTGATATACCAACAAGATCAGTGTATTTCAATACCAGATAACCATTTTCTTGAAATTGCATTGAAGCAATTCTTACATGAGCTTTAAAAACCATATATATGCATATTTTTATCTATCTCAGACCGCTAGTAGCAACTATAAACCAAATTACGATAATATAGTTTTGCTCAGCTGTTATAACACTGCTTAACCAGTTGCTACTTGGTTGTTGCAACGAATGAACCAGTCATGGTGTGGGCAACTTTGTAACGAGCAACTAGCAACCCCATAAGAAACAAACACAAACACCTCCTTGTTTCGAGTAATAGACCGTGCTTTGTTATATCCGAAATTACGTGATAAAAAGAAACCCAAATTTATTCTCTATTATTATTTTTTTACTTGGAGTTATCAAGCTATGACCAATAATATATTGTATATGATCTAATTAACAGTAAAAATTCACATACTGGGCTTGCAGCCGAACCGCGGCATATGGCTTCTTTGTTTGTTGTATGGTGTAACAGCGGACTAGTTGTATGGTAGCACTACACTTGGCAGGTGAACGAAGCCACTCTTGGTCAAAACCAACAAGTATTTATAAAGTGAGGAGTCACCACATCAAAGTAAATGGCTTACGTCAAAATACATTACTCCATTCGAGCTTTTAATACATGACGTCATTGACTTATAGTTTTATGTTTGATCATTTGTCATATTCAATATTTTTCAAATAGGGGAAGATGCAAGTCATGATTATAATACATAATACATCCAATAACAAAATAAATCACAACAAAAATATGATAACACAGTTTTTTTAGAAACATGGTACGAACGTAGCACTCACAACATGCACTCACTCACTCATATGAGCATCTTTTAAATGTTGGACGACATATATTGAGATTAATGAAGCCACCGCAAATGTTTTTACCGTTGATGGGTAACAAAATAAGCAATGTATCTTTTAATAAGACAAATCTTCATATGTACATCAAAAATAAATGGCGTCATACAAAAACTGAAGAAGGTACATCTTTTTCGACATGCTATTTAGTACATTTGTATTCAAGGTAATACAATACAAAGGTAACACTTAAAAGGTTTGAAAATGATAAAAAAAATAAGGAAAAAAAAAGGTTTCTCTTGGGTTGGACAAGGCCTTATCAGACCCGGCCTGAACTATACCGCACAAGTGCACAACACACAGAACGTCGACGACTAATGACGTCATCGTCCGGGACCCCACCTGCCAGTGAGCTAACTAAAAATCCAAGGAAGCAAAACGAAACCGCGCCGCCAACCTTTTCGCGGCTTCACTTTGTTTTTCTTTTGTCTTCGTTTTTTTCCCGCGGCGCGATTACGAAAAGAGCTCTTCCCGCCGGCGCCACCGCCCGCCGACCATAAACCCTTCTCTCCCCGCCATTCCCCACCTCTCTCTCCCCTCTCTTCGCGCCTCCTCCTCCTCTCTCTCCCCCTCCGATGGCGACGCGGCCGCGGTCCTCCCCGTCGTTCTTCGGCGGCCTCCGGGCACGCGAGCTCGGCGGCGGCAGAGTGCCATTGCCACGCGCCTCCGCGGCGCGGCTCCCCTACCTCGCGGACCTCTCCTCCGACCCCGGCGGCCGCGGGAGCGGGGTCATCGCCGTCGAGCACGCCGGCGACCCCGCCATACCTTTCGCCATCTCCTTCTGCATGGTGAGTGAGCCTAGGATCTTTTGTCCCCCCCCCCCCCCCCCCTCGTTTTCATGCGTTTCTTTTCCCCGATTCCGACATCGAAAGGGTTAGATTTGATGGGGACTGATTGTTGGATGAACCCTCGCCTTTTTTTTTTATTTCAGGGCGAGCAGATCTCTCACCTTCTGGCGGTAGCTGATGAGGACGGGTATGTTGGCATCTACGACACCCGCCGGCGCCTCCCATCCAGCTCATCGTCCTTGGAGAAATCAGGTTCGATTGGATCCCCCCTCTTCGATCTAGTTTTCGCACTGTTCGATTCAGTTCGTGGATGTCTGGGGCCACGCACTGGGTGTCATGTTCGATTCGTTCCGGTCTGAAACCGTGACATTCTCGCAGCTGAAACGAAGATGTCCGATTGGGTTGCCCACAACAATGCCATCTTTGATGTGTGCTGGATCAAGGTAACACCTGTTACTTTCAATCATTGAAACATGTTAGAGTTAGTGCTATAAAAGCCAATCCTCACTCACTTGTATCATCTTCTTTTTGGCGTTGTTTATTTAGGACGGTTCCCAATTACTGACTGCATCAGGCGATCAGACTGTAAGTATTGCAATAAGATCATTTTTTCAGAAGTAGAATAGAATTGTTTGTTTGTTCTGCATTACAATTCATATTAATGTGGTGGTGGACTGCCTTTTGCTCATTGGGATTGTTTGTTCTGTATCAGGTGAAAATATGGTCTGTGGAAAACAAGAAATGCCTTGGTGTTCTGTCAGGGCACACCGGGAGTGTGAAGTCGCTGTCACGCCATTCTTCAAACCCAGGTTGGTGTTATGTTGGGGAAAAAAATCAAATTCTTCATATATTTGTGCCTGTAAAATTTGCCAGGAACTTGTATTCAAGAGCTTATTCACTGCAGAGCTCATTGTTACTGGATCAAGGGATGGTTCTTTTGCTCTTTGGGATCTAAGAATCGACCCAAAAACCCCTAATGGTCACCGTGAAGCCTGTCTCATGTATGTTGCCTTGGCTGTTGCAATCTAAATTTTCTCCTTTCAACTACAGTGATACAGAAATAGCAAATTATTATGTTTTAACTCTGTTTGGAATGTGACACATGCTAGGTCTTCCCTTGTTGTCAAACAAGCACACAGTCCCACACAAAGAAATCGAACAAGGTCTAGAGCAAAGGTATTGAATTTGCATGGAATGGCTTTTGCTGGGTATGATCATACATCCTACTGTGGTCAACTTGCTGACGCTGGTAATCTTTAGGCTGCTTCGACGAGTATCACATCTGTTCTTTATTTGAAGGATGATATCTCCATTGCTACTTCTGGGGCTGCAGACAAGTATGTCATTCCCCATCCATTTCATTCTTATAGTTCAAAAGGCATGCTATTACATTTAAATATGAACACGATCATTTTGAATACAATGTACCTCATTTTTGCGGGTTGATTGCATTTAACTCTGTCCAAATATTCATGTTCCACTTTCAATAATGTCTACCAGCATTGTGAAGATATGGGATACGCGAAATATCAAATTGTCTCTCTCCAACAGAAGCTCTCAAGCAGCAGTGCAACCTTTGGTAAGCAGCTAACAATCACTACACAATATGTTTGTAGCTCAATTTCAAGACTTACTGATCCTTTTTGCAGGAGGGTGTGAACCATGGGATCTCTTGCTTGTCTCAAGACTCATATGGTGCCTATATTGCTGCGTCATGCATGGATAACAGGTATAACCGCAATTGACCACACTGCCTCAGACTTGATATGCCATTTGTGAAGGCTGCCTTTGACTTTATAAGCCTTTCAGGATCTATTTGTATAGTGCTCTTCATATGGATAAAGGCCCAATTAAGGCTTACACTGGCAGCAAAATTGAATCTTTCTTTGTCAAGGTCAGTGAGTGAACAAGCTGAGTTGATTTCCATTTTTCAAACCGCATGCCTGCTTGTTCTTAGGTAGTTTTATCTGCTATGTTTTATAACACCTGATATGTTGGTCAAATGCAGTCTGCTATCAGTCCTGATGGAACTCACATTCTTGGTGGTTCGAGTGATGGCAACGTGTACTTATGGCAGGTAGTTGTTGGATCATGTTGTCATTTCACACACGCATTAGCTGCTCTTTTACTTTCTATTCATTCCACTACTTTTTCACTGACAGCTGGATCAGCCTGAAAGAGGTCCTATAATTTTGGAAGGTCATGAAGGTGAAGCTACTTCCGTTGACTGGTATGTTCTACATACAATTGTAGTTCTTTTTTGTGTGGAAATCCTATCAACCATCCAATGTTCAGCTTTCAATACGAATTTTCACAATTTTCAGGTGTGCATCAGAGATTGGGAAGATCGCAACGTCATCTGACGATTCCAAGGTGAGTCTATGTAGTTAACCTTGCAAAATTTGTTCATTCAACTTTCATGAATCTTATGAGAATGAGATCCCCTTTTTTTGCTATTACACACCTACATGATGCAAGCGAACTTAAATGCCCGTTTTATTATGTACATACAAAGGGGAGCTGCCGATATTCAGTAAACTTTAAGAAAACCACTGATAACAACACTTTATGATGTGTATCTATCAGGTTCGCGTATGGAATACTGAGAGAAGGGTGTTCCCAAACACAAGCTCCCCAACGGTCATCCGCAAGAGAATAACCGCACCAAACACTGGAAGCCGGTCTGCTAGCCATGAGCTAGCTACTACCTCAAGAGATGTAGGAGTAGCAGCCTGCACCAGTGCAGATGGTGAATTGCCAACTGGTTCACGCTCTCCCCTTCAGCCCAGAGTACTGGAGTTTGGCACACCGGAGTCAGCGAAGAAGAGAGCCTTTAGGTTGTTTCAGGAGGATTCCTTGGACATAAGGAAAAGCCCAGAGGCTCAAATGAACAGCCCTTCTTCGGTTCTAAGCCCACCTCCTTCACTGAAGAGGAGAACAATTCGGGACTACTTTGCTAGTAGCTCATCTTGAACATTTGACACATTCTGACAAGCAGACTGTTTCTTGAATTATTAGCTGTTCCGAGGAGCTTTCTTAAGTTGAGGTGAGGAACTTTTCTTTCTGCCTGAACTTACTTTACTATTCATCCCATTGATGATTGCAGCAACTCATGACTTTTTTTAGAGCAGAAATTCATAACTCTCTCCTTTTATCCTTTACAGGATAAGTATCAGTTCAATTGTAAAGGCTGCAAATTTTGGGAGAAAACCTCGGAAGCCTGGAGCTGTTGTGGTTATGTTCATGTTTTGTCCTTTGAAATGCGGGTTGTACATAATAGATTTGCATACAGTCCATCTGTCTGCTGGTCCTATATTCATTGTTATTGGCTCCAGTTTAACAAAACTAAAAGAAAATTTTCAATTTTTAATGATTCCTCCATTATGGTTATGCCTTGGTAAGGTCTTCTGGTAATGATGGCAAATATCATATCATGGAACTTTAATATTGCGCCTGGCTTCTGGCTTTGAGTTTATGAATTGGCGGCTTATTTTTAGATAATGTTACGAATTGCCGGCTAGCCATGGTGTATGACTACAAGGCCAGACCAGAAGATGAACAGAGATTGGTCAGCCAGTACATGATCCGTTGCCAATCATGCAAAGTATTTTGGCAGTGGCCGAGTGCTGGAATTGATAATTGTGTTCTGACTAAATTAAATGACCAGAAGTCGCTATCTTCCGATGTATCCGAAACCTGGATTAAACAATCCTGTTCTGTTCTAGCCATAGCCCCTCCTGCATGGCCGAATTGTTTTTTTGACATGTTTTGTTGACTGAGTCTTAATTGCTCCTCCATACGGTTGGCTGGTTAAGAATAGGCATTTTCAAAGAGGAAATCTGGATACTAGGGGGGAAGGAACTTGGCACGAATGGCCACTATATTTACGGGATGTTTTTTTTAAGATGATGGAATAATATTCTGGCCTTTGCTCGAGTTACAGCCAATTATTACAATCTAACACTTCTAGAGTGTAGTTCAATAAAACATCAAAGACATCAAAAACAACCAACAAAAGTTTAAAGAGAGACCAAACTAAGATAAGGAGAACACATTTATTAAAGTCTATTTGTGAATCTCCATCTATAATTAGCAAAGAGTTGCATAACCGTCGTCTCAAGCTTCCGACATGCAACTTTTATGAACTCACCATCTTCATTAGACCTTTGTAGTTAAGCCCAGAGCCGGAGCCAATATGTTACCCTGAAAATTACCTATATATATATAATAGATGGTGATTTATCAAAAACCACATTATTCCTGCACAACCACATAGCCCAACATATAACAGAAGCTCCTACAAGAATAAGCTTGCACTCTTTCTTATCCACCCTAAAAGCCAACCATAAAAAATATGTGATATGCTACTTAGGGCTGTCAACGAGCCGAGCTCGAGCGAGCTCGTCAGCCTAGGCTCGAGCTCGATACAAGCTCGAGCCGAGCCTATAAAATGTTCGAGCTTTTCGACAGGCTCGGCTCGAGCTCGATCAAGCTCGAGCTCGACTACCGAGCTTGATTTTTAAGTAAAAAATATATATATTTCAAAGATAATCTTAAAAAATAATTAATTTCTAGTTTATCATACTAATAGAAGAGGAAAAAAAGAATAAAATAAATATATCAGGTCAATATAAGACATACAAATAACATATTTGATCTCATAATTTATTAAATAACAATAAAAATGATATATTACTAGGCTCGTTAGAAGTCGAGCTTGGCTCGACAAAGCTCGTGAGCTTAGTGAGAGGCTTGGGCTCGGCTCGTCTGGAGCTCGAGCCGAGCTCGAATCGAGCCTAGGACGAGCCGAGCTCGAGCAGCTCGTGAGCCTCGAGCTTTTTTGACAGCCCTAATGCTACTGGAGAGATATAAAACAAAAGAGAACTGCAGAGAGCTCTCCATATGAATTATATATCTATACATACCATAATTTGATTTTGAGAAGGAAAAATGTGAGCACACCAAGCATGTCCATGACCTTGGACTCTCGGCTCGCTTGCCAATTGTGAATAACCTGAAAAATGCTCAATATAGCTACAAGTGCCTGAAATAACAACTTTGAAAGTTTTGAACAATTTCACTAAACAACATCTATTATTTTCGTTCTAAAATATTACTACCTAATATGGTAGTTCAGATTTGTCATCCAAGGAAGTAAAATATTTTCATTATAACAGAACAGCTCTCGATCTCAACTTCCAATCTTTCACCGCAATTGTTTTCCCCAATTTTCCAGCTACGAAAAACCCTCACCAAACCCCATCAAACAAGAGTTCACCAGACCGCCCCATGCGGCCATGCTGTCACGCAACGCACCGCATTGCCTGATGGCCGCTCGATGCATGCATGCTTCCCCGTGCACATATCCGACAGACGCGCCGTGTCAGCGAGCTCCTCGACCGACCGGTGTAGCCCATGCAAGCCTCCACCCCCGCCACGTACACCCCCTCCCCCACCTTACGTGTCACCGCTCTCGCCACCTATATATGCCCACCTGGCCCCTCCCCTCCCATCTCCACTTCACCCGATCGCTTCTTCTTCTTCGTTGCATTCATCTTGCTAGCTAGCTTAGCAATGGCGGATCGCGACCGCGCCGGGCAGTACTACCAGCAGCAGAGAGGGCAGGTGGGGGAGACGGTGAAGGGGATCCTGCCGGAGAAGGCGCCGTCGGCGTCGCAGGCGCTGACGGTGGCGACGCTGTTCCCGCTGGGTGGGCTGCTGCTCGTGCTGTCCGGGCTGGCGCTGGCGGCGTCCGTGGTGGGGCTCGCCGTCGCCACGCCGGTGTTCCTGATCTTCAGCCCGGTGCTCGTCCCGGCCGCGCTGCTCATCGGGCTCGCCGTCACCGGCTTCCTCACCTCCGGCGCGCTGGGCCTCGGCGGGCTGTCGTCGCTCACCTTCCTCGCCAACACGGCGCGCCAGGCGTTCCAGCGCACGCCCGACTACGTCGAGCAGGCGCGGCGCAGGATGGCCGAGGCCGCCGCGCACGCCGGCCACAAGACGGCGCAGGCCGGCCACGCCATCCAGGGCAGGGCCGACCAGGCCGGCACCGGCGGCGGCGCCACCGGCGGTGGCGCCGGCACCAAGACATCCTCGTAAGCACGCGCCACGTCGCGCCGCGCGCGTACGCGCTGGGTCTAGCGGCGCGCGGCGTCACGTACGGGCTTTGCCTTGGGTTTCGCTTCGCTTCGTACTCGTGGTAGTCTCGTTGCCCCCGACCGACCGAGTCAAGAGTGTGTCCCGAACGTGACCGTGCCTACGTGTCGTGTGATCCTAAGTCTAATGTTGTACCAGCTGCTGCGTACTACTGCTACTAGCTAAGATCGATGTAGTTTTCGATTTAGAGTTGTGAATGATAATAAGCGAGGTCGGGGGAGCAAGCGATCTGGGGAGTTTGTGCTTTATTGACTTGATGATGATGAACATATGTATGCATTCCGTGTTCCTCTGTAAGAAAAGAATTGGTGAATGAACCCATGTCTCTTTGCTCAAATGTCAGTACTTGAATTGCCATTACAACCTAGCAATCTGCTGATTGCCGTTTTATTATCTCCAAAATGGCTTCCCAGATTAGTACATGTTTTCTCTGAAAACAGTTGAACGTTTTCACAGCGAATGCAAACGAGTCTGTCTAATGACATATTGTAAAGCCATTTTGTTTAGGACACATGGCCGCCTACTCGTCACGTGGACATTTTCAACGAGTGATGTGTCTTGGTTAGGCCACGTCGGCCTGATTGTCGGCAGTCGTGAGTGCTGACCGTTCTAGGCTAGCTATTGTTGAGGAAGTTGGGCTTTGGCCCATAAAGAGCAGCCCAATACAATAGGAGGTTAAAGAACGAATCTCTGTTTCACGTAGAATAAGGTGGTGTGTAAATCTCCTAAAGTTGTTTCGCAAAACGAGATGATGAGATGATGATAATGTATGATTAATTGAGTTTTGATTATTACAATCTTAACGAAACGTACCTATTGAGTTTTGATTATTACAATCTTAACGAAACGTACCTACAGAAAAAGATTATTACAATCTTAACGAAACGTAGGTAAAAGAAAAGAACAGGGTCTCATCTTAGAGCATATCTTAGAGCATCTTCAGTAATAGACCTTATTTTTAAAGTCCCTAAAAGTTAAATGAGGGCTGCCTCTATCTCCCAAGGACCTAAAAAATACCTCCCAAGAAAAAAAAATACCTCCAACTCTAGCAATAGCCCATATTCCTTAGCCCTTACTCATATTTCTCTTTTATTTTAACATGCAATCCATGTTTACACTATGTTTAACACCACAATAATTAAACATAAATATTTCTAACGCGTATAATTTAACAATAGTCAAATTTACAATTTCAAGTGCCACAATTCAAATCCAAAATCAAAATTTTCAAACATTTAAATATGGTGTGGGCACAATGCCATATACAACAACACACAACCAAGATTTATAATTCACCAATGAAAACGAAAATTGCTCACCAACATGTCATTGTCTGTCTCCATATCACCACAATAGGCTATGTGAACCCAGTGATGCATTATATTTTTTTTGAGATGCATTATATAATTTAAAAATAACACATCCTACAAGAATGAATGGTTTGATCATAAAAATAACAAATCTAAAAGTAATATATATCCTACTAGCAAATGACACTTAGATAATTGCAGTAATTAACACAAAATGACTCCAGGAACCAATCATGGAAATGATATATCCTACAAGCAAAGGACACGTGGATCATCCAATACGATCCAACTTATTCCATTGAAGTGCTCAAACTTTTCCATTACCGCCACCAAACTCACCTCCAAAGCCACTACTACTATCAAATCCACCATTGAGGGCAGCCACCTTTGAAGCTGCAATTTGTGCCCTCATAGCCAACACATATGTTCTCACATCGGGTTCCAAGGTGGAAACATCACAAAACATGATCTTCTATTCTTGATCCCACACTAACTTACGCTCAGCAAATAAGAGCTTGCGCTCTTGAATCTCCTTAGTTTCCTTCCATCTCTCTTCTTTCACTTTAGCTTCTTTCTCTTTGGCGTCAAGTAAATCTTTCATCGCCTCCTTGTATGGTCCATCTTCTCCTCCATTCTTCAACTTCTCCTTTGCTTGCTTCCTACCCATTGGTCTCCTTTTAGCACTTGGCTGTGATAAATCAGGAGTTGTACTCTTCCTAGCATCATCTCCTTCTTCATCTTCTTCACCAGCTATCTCAGTTGGGGTCGAAGACTTCCTAGACCTTGGCCTCTTGTAGGATTCTAGAGTTTGAAACTTTGGAGAATTCCTTAACTTGAGCCAACAATGATTAAACTGAAATGCCCTATTCTTTGGTGCATTGGATGAGTACAATGCCTCGGCTTCAAGAACCTGTAGCAAAATTCAAGTGTTAGTTCACATACATACAAGATTTTTATTAATAATAATGAATAAACAATTTAACTTACAAGCTCTTGATGTGGTATGCCACTTGGATGTCGACGCTCAATTTGATCGTAGTAGCCTTGAAACTTACTTACTTCCTTCTGAATGTTACCCCAACGGTGCTCAAGAGAGTTTGCATTCCTATCAGACTCAAAATCACGGTTAGCATGGTAGTGCTCTGCAATCCTTTGCCAATATGCCTTCCCTGGTTGCTCATTGCCAATAATAGGATCCGAGCTAATGCTTTGCCATGAAATGCACAGTTGAATGTCCTCCATACGATTAAAGTTGCTTGATCTTTTGTCTCTTCCTTTTGCACCATTTGTTGAAGTATTAAGGTCTTCATTTTGCACTGGCAAGGAATATGCTTCAACATGGGTCTCTTCGGACATCATGCGCACAAAGGAATCACTTTCACTTGCCATCACAATTTAGTCACTGCAATAAGTAGATAAATTGACAACTTCTCCAATCAATCTCAAGAAAAAGACAGATACTAGCTAATATATGTTGGTAGAATGCATAATGGTAGCAAATTTTTTCAATCATTAGAATTTAGAATAGGTTATGCTAGAGCTCTACAAAATTGAATTAAAAAGAAAACCATATAGCACCCCAAAGCAGCTTTTTTCCCTCTTTTTGTAACAGGCTGCTCGAAGAACCTGCATATAACTAACATCGGTACAAATAAAATTGTGTAGCTCAGGAAATTAAACAGCAATACACCCATACCCTCTAGAATACGATCACAAGATTTCAGCTGGCACAGTGTCTTCTAATCGAACCATTGCAACAATTGTACAGTGCTACACAATGCAGTGCTACTAAGTACAGTGATATACTCCACTAGTTGAGAATTTGGATTCTCACTGCCGACAAAGTCCACTACAATTCTCCAAAAAAATATTAAAAACAAGTCAGTCTTCACCAGAATCATCTACCACCACATGTCCACAGGTGTCAAGAACAGAGTTATTCAGAAAATTGATTAGTACTCTACCACTGAACCACCGCACCACATGACCTACTTCGAGTTTCTCCAGTAAAATAATGGGGGTAGGAGGCCAGCGTGGGGGCAGACGGCGTGTAGGTGGGCAACGTGCGCGCAGGCAGCCTCGGAGGGCACACGACGGCCGGCGTGTGGCCAGGCAGATGGCGGGAGATCGGCGGCCGGGCGTGCGCATGGACCGCCGCCAAAGGCCTTGAGAACGATAGGCAAGAAAGGTATGGAAAAGTCTTACCTTTTGGGAGCAGTCTTGACGGAGGTGTTGGGAATTCGTCGGTGCTCGTCGGAGAAGATCAGTCGTCGTAGCCGCGCAGGAATAACAAGAAAATGCGCGAAGCAAAAGTATTATCCGCGCCAAAAAAAAAGGACGATGAGGGCGTGCTCCGGAGCCCCCAGGACTAGGGCCTTAGGGGGAGGATTTGAAGGCCTCCTCACTTTGGGGGCTCTAGTAGGGTCCCTGCTGGATCTAGTTTTTTTATCTCAACTCTCAAAAATTGAATAGGGGCTGGATTTGAGGTCCCTGCTGGAGATGCTCTTACTTGAATAGTTATAGGAGGTTAAAGAACTTGAATACGAATCTGTCTCCTCCATTTTACTTTGTCATCCTTATATCTTGTGTCTTCATTCTATTTTATATATCCTGTGTCTCCATTTTACCCTGGCCTCCTCATATATTGTGTCTTCATTTTTCTCTATACCTACATAACCTCTTGAACTACTATACGTAGTAGAGGGGTTATATGTAGTAGAGGGGTTATCTTCTGCGCTCCTCATATCTTGTGTCTCCATTTCACTCTGCTCTCTTATATATTGTGTCTTCATTTTACTCTATACTTATGTAATCTTTTGAACTACTATACATAGTAGAGGGGTTATCTTCTGTCTCCATTTTAGTGTCATCATATCTTGTGTCTCCATTTCACTATTACTCTCCTCATATCTTGTATCTTCATTTTTCTACTTATGTAACATTTTTAACCATTATACGTAGCAGAGGGGTTACGTGATATCTATAACTTTATCCAAAGTTATCAAGGTGTACACTAGCAACTATCTTCTTTAAGATGTATATGTCAATAAAATAATAATTTTATAACTAATAATGGGAAAAACCTTCCATTTATACCCGAATGACCGCGATGCACCTAACCAGAGTTGTTGGTGGTTCAAGCAGCTACGAATACCCTAGTGGCAACCATATATCCTCGATCCAATTCGCCCGAAAAATGACGGTTGAGAAGGCGAAGAAGTATACTGTAGTATATATTCTTGGTTTAATTCATATTTTTCTTTAAGATAATAGAATATTTCACATATTCGTTAAACAATAAAAATAAAAATATCCGGCCTCTGCAATAAGGATACACACAAACCATAAAGAAAACAATCATAAAAAGGGAAATAAATAGACATCGTGAATATATCATGTTGTGCTCCTGCATTTTGCACAGCTAGAATATTGACATGTACGCTAGCTGAACTTGATTAGTCGCTACCAATTGACACGGTATTTAACTATATTGATTAATACTCCACAGTATTGAACTCTATTGCTATAGGCGAGATGTCTTCCACTTCTTTTGTCCTACAATGGTAAAGTAAGGTGCTCTCTATAAAATATATATATCTTATAATAGATTAAATTAATAGTAAAACACCTCAATAGTATGTCTACATGGATATATATAGCTCTCTAATCTATTGCCTCGTTTTTTTTATATAGACTATCTCCAGGTTAATAGATAGTTTTGTTCTCTCTTTTAATTTAATCACTTCCAAGTAGAAAAATATGCTGACATGGATCTTTTGTAGAGAGTCTGTAGATAACCATTACGGATGCTCTAACGTTGTTCAAGCCCTCGGGCCGGCACATACTACCAAGCATGGTCTGCTGGCCCTTTGGTCGATTCCGACATTGGAATTCGTTATTGTACCATTATTAGAAAAAGAACTACCATTGGAATGTAATTGTTGTAATTTTTTTTTAAAAAAGTAATAAATTTGTAAATGCCCCTTTAATCAACAGAGGTATCCAGCTAATAAGCTTCTCGTATGTTTCGAACGGCCACATTGCAGTTGCTCTAGCGGCAAGTGGATGACAGGCAATTAAAAAAAAAAAGATCTTCAGATGTCGATGTGAGAATCACATTCTCTTTTCTCATCCGGCACCCAGTTCCCCGTCTGTTTGGCAAAATCAGGCAACTAGAGAGTCCTCCTCCCTGGTATACGCACGCACCGCCCGCGTTCGTGCCGACGCGTGTGAAATGGCCGACGTCGTGACAGCAGCGGCGCGTGTTGTTTTTCCAGGTGACGGAAAAACTGACGATGCCCCGCGCCACCGGCCACCGCGCAAAGAGCGGGCATGGGCCCCACACCCTCACGCCGTCAAACGAAACCGCACCCGCAATGGTTATCTATAAGCTTTCTAGAAAAGATCCATGTCAGCATATTTTTCTACTTGAAAGAGATTAAATAAAGAGAGAGAGCAAAACTATCTACTAACCTGGAGATAGTCTATAGAGAAAAACGAGGCAATGGATTAGAGAGTTATAGATACCCATATAGACATACTATTGAGATGGTTTACTATTAATCTAGTCTATTACTGAGATGTATATGTTTTATAGATAGCATCTTACTTTACCATTGCGGGTGCTCTATGTTCTCTTCAAACTTCCAAAAATTCCATCACACCAAATATTTAAACACATGCATAGAGCATTAAATATGGACAAAAAAAAACTAATTATACAGTTTGCATGTAACTTACGAGATGAATCTTTTGAGCCTAATTACGCTATAATTTGACAATATAATGCTACAGTAAACATTTGCTACAATAGATTAATTAGACTTAATATATTCGTCTCGTAGTTTATAGACGGAATATATAATTTGTTTTGTATTAGTCCACGTTTAATACTTAAAAGATATGATCATATACGTTAAAATATTTTTTTTCCAAACAACTAAACACGGCCATACACCCCCTCCAACATGGGCCCACCAACTTGGGCCCCACGATCCAGTGGCTGACACGCGGGGTCGTGGGCCACGTCAATTCGAAGTAGAGAAAGCAAAAAAGAAAAAAAAAGGGAAAGCGAAACGAACGAAAGCCCAACAGATCCATCGACCGAGGAGAAGGCGAGAGCGAGCCGAGCCGAGAGCGCAACAAAAGGAAAGCAGGGAAACCTCGCCGTCCTCTCTCTCTCCATCCATGCCCTAGCACGCGCCGCGCAGCCTACGAGCGGGAGCCACACCTCGAGGTAACCACCACCATCGCCACCCTCCTCTTCTCCCCTCGATCTCGTCCGATCAAAACCCTAGCACCCTCCGCGCGGCGGCGGCGGCGGCGGCCGATCCGTACGGTTGCGGTGCCCGCGTCGGTGGGAGGGCGATCTGAATTCTGGGTCGGCGAGTCGGGCGGTTGTTGCGTGTGTGGTATGTTGTGTTGGTAGGGAGGGGATCGTCCGGTGCCGTGATCGTTGGGTTTGCTCGTTCCGCTGTGGGGAGGGCGTCTTTTGGTTTGACCATCGGCGGCGCGGGGCGGGGTGCGTGTACAGATCTGTTCGGAAGTGCGTGGGAGGTGGGGGGATTGGGAATCGCGGCCGGATTTTGCTGGTATCTTGGAGGACTTGTGATGGGATCTGTATGTGCGGGCAGATTCAGTTGTAAAGGCTGCCGTTGAGGGTTGTTTTTTTTTGTTTCCTTTTGTGGGGATTGTTAGGTGTTATTCCAAGCCGTTAAGTGATCTGTTTGTGCTTTTTGGGTTTGGGGTTGGTCATTGGTGATGTTGACTTGGGTTAGGCCTCTGAAAGAGCGCGGTTATATTGTTGCGATACAGGATGAACAACGTTTCTATTGTTAGACGAATTGTCCCGATGAACCCCTGTTCATCTCTAATGGCTGCCATGTCTTTAATACACTGAAAATTCCTTCAGAAGCTTTGAACACAGCTTAGATTTACTACTACTGATGTTGCCTGACATATCATTTTTACAGGTCTTCATCTGTTGCACTCATGATTTAGCACCAGCTGAAGTGACCTCTGAGACTGCGCGGTGACGTAGCCTGTTGCTAGGATAAAAATCTCAGTAGTTAAGCATGGCGGATTCTATGGTGTCAAGTTTCTGGGGGCCTGTTACTTCAACAACTGAGCTGTGCGAGGAAAATTATGCACACTCGTCATATATTGCAGAATTCTACAATACTGTTTCTAATGTTCCATGCGTTCTTCTGGCACTTGTTGGACTTGTGAATGCTCTTCGCCAAGGTTTTGAGAAACGATTCAGTGTCCTGCACATTTCCAATATGATACTTGCTATCGGCAGTATGATCTTCCATGCCACCTTACAGCACGTGTAAGTTTTTCTCCCCCTAAACTCATCAGTATTGATATTGCAATAACATCACTGACCTTCAATGCTATTAATGGTGCCGCTCTCCAAGAATACTATTTTTTCTCTTATGTGCTTCAATATGATGGAACAATATGTTACATTTGTGTGTTAACATGCAAGCCATTTGATGAAAACACCACGACCTTTTTTTGTTATTTTCTATGGTTTTGCACATAAGCATTATGGTTAACTTTGGTGCTATATGTTTCCTATAAAAAATATTCATTTGCATAGGGCCCTTTTTTCCCTACTTCTAGTCGTTTTGTATAGATAACTTAACGAAAATGAGTGATGTCCTTTTCTTGTAAGAACAAATTTGGCATCAAGTTATGGGGATCAGATAACTCTTGATTTGCCCCTTTACCAAGGGCATATTCTTTTGTACCCTTTGTTATTTTTTTTTGTCTACAGTGGGCATTTGTTAACTTCTCAAAGGATTTAGTTCTTGTTCAATGACCATTAGCAACTAAGTGAACAGATTAAGATTTTTGGGCTAACTAATTCCGCAGAGGCTAATGGCTGATTAATCACCACATATTATATGCATTCTGATTAATAACCTATGTAAACTTGTACACTTCCAGATTAGAAAGTTAAAAACATGAGGTCTATTGGCCACTATAATATTATTGAAATTGGCAACACCTTGTTTATTATTCGACACTTTTGAAGCTGTGCGCTTGAACACCGAACTTGTAACACTAACATGTTTCACATTATTAACGTTATATGAAAATTAATTCATTACTCTATAAAAAAGGAATACTTCTATAATATGAAAAAAAAATATTTATATCCACTAGGGTCACATCTGGGATTGTAAAAGGTCAAATGCTTAACTAAAAGTGAATGGATCAGCAGAGGGAGTACGTATTAATAACTTAATTGACGCATATATTGCGTTTTTCATAAATATCACTTAGGAGGCCAATGTGGTGCTCCTTGAGCCAGTAAATATGGAATCTGTTTCATGTTTAGAAGAAAGAGTAAGACTGTGGATTGCACTCTGCTAGTAAGAATCCTATGATATAAATTTATCCTTTTGATTTACAGCATAAGCATACCCTAGTTACTGTTGCTTACAAATTTTAACGGTTAGTACTCAACGACTCACTGCACAAATTGTCCAGTTATTGCACATGATAACAGTTAGCTTCCAATGCCTCATGTTTCTATGTGTCAGTGTATCTTAAAGTAGCATTGTTCTGTAATACGACTGCGGACTGCCACATTTTGGTTCTTTTCCATATTGAATACCATGAAATCCACTTGATATTTTTCAACTGTTTGTTATGCAAATCTTTTGCAGAAGTAATTCCCACACAGTTCTGTTTTAGTTATCTGTGGCGATCCAGTTTATATGCCTTAGTGTCAAATAAAGCACATTCCTTTTAGTTGCCATTTTGCAGATTAGAGGATTGGGCTGTAAATTATCTCCCCATAAATTAGGTCAGCCATTTATCGATGTGCTGTCAATTGCATCACTTTGTTAGCTTGCTCAAAAGCTATAGCCTATTTTATACCAGCAACATGTAGCCCTTTTGACTAATTGGGGGCGGCTAGTATTCATCTGCTAATTCCAGCATGTTTCCTTAGTATGCACAATATGCAGTGCTAATTCTTTTGGTCATGTATTGTTTTCCAGTTTACAGCAGAGCGATGAGACTCCAATGGTGTGGGAGATTCTCCTATATCTTTATGTACTTTATTCACCAGACTGGCATTACCGGAGCACTATGCCTACTTTCCTTTTCCTATACGGTGCTGCTTTTGCAGTAGTTCATTTCCTGGTGCGATTCCAAGTGGTATTCAAGTTGCATTACGTTGGCCTCTGTCTCCTATGCATCCCACGGATGTACAAGTACTACATACAAACTAAAGACATGGCTGCCAAGCGTCTAGCAAAGCTGTGGGTTCTTACGTTGAGCTTGGCGACTCTTTGCTGGCTATTTGATCGAATGTTCTGTAAGAAGCTTTCACATTGGTACGTCAACCCACAAGGGCACGCATGGTGGCATATTCTCATGGGATTTAACTCATACTTTGCAAACACATTCTTAATGTTTTGCCGAGCTCAACAGCATGGGTGGGAGCCCAAAATTACCCACCTTTTCAGGTTCTTGCCTTATGTCAAGATTCAGAAACTCCAAAAGAGGGAATGAGTTCTCTATTTGTCAGTGCTGTTCTCCAGGACCTTAAAGCCAACGCCCTCATGTGCTTAGACAAGAAGCAGAGGCATTTTTTTTGTATATGGGCTTCCAAGTGATTACGGACTTCAGTGTTATGATGCCTCACTAGATTTTGTTAACTTTTAACTGACGCCTGTTTTGTACCATACTTAATTGTTGCTCAGAGATTAGTTGGGAGTGTTGTCTCATAGTTTTGGTCATTATTTTTTGTTTCTCTACATTTGATTTTCCGTTCTAATAGGACTGAATTTTATTTGTTTTTTGTTTGTCTTGAATGTTGTCGGAACAGTTTTAGTCAAGTTACTGCTTCATATGGCCATAGATTGATCTTCTGATGGTTCAATTAATTCTTTTTCTGCTGTTGTGATTTTTGCTATGATGATGTACAATTCGATTTATGTACGTTCATTTAACAGCAACTATACGTGCTTCTTGCAGAAGCACTGTTATCCGTTTCTGGTGGTAATCAATATTTACCATTACTTCCAATTTAACATTGGTCTGCCTCGAGATGGGTGTTGATACTCGTGTGGTAGCCCATGCTTCAAGCATGGTATAGGGTTTTTGCGATGTTGGGCAGGTATGGGGTTCTTTTGTGGCGCTGGTAATCTGAATGGGCATCCATACTACGACTGACGAAAAATTAAGAAATGCAACATATGGTGAAATGTAGAGTGCGCGCTGGTAATCTGAATGGGCATCCATACTACGACTGACGAAAAATTAAGAAATGCGATATATGGTGAAATGTAGAATGCGCGACAGTACCGTGATGCTGATTGTTTCCTTGCATTTTATTATGGATCGTTTAGCTGACCACATGGAGATCATCAGAAACTTCCTGCAGTATATTTGTAGGTTGAGCTTATTTAAAGCTAGCACTAGTATTTATACCCTATAGTTCAACAAATAGTTTCACTCATTTTTTTTATTCTTTCATTCATCACTCAAGGGCAAATAGTTTCACTCATTTTTTTATTCTTTCATTCATCACTCAAGGATTCAGATCATCCGTGTAGAATCCAACGCATCAGATTATCTCCACCTCCTCACCTCTGCATCCCCCAGCCCCACGCACATCGATCTCCCCCTCATCCCGCAACCCGCGCGCCCTCTCACCTTCCTCCCTCCCTCCCCTAACCGCGTCGCCGCCCTAATTGCCACGCCCGCGATCTCTGCTCAAATCCCGCAAGGCCGCCACCCCTTCCAGGCCGCTGTAGACCGGCGCCGTCGCCCGCATCGCCGCCTCCGTTCCGATCCCCATATCGCGAGTCGCAAGCAGAGCATGGGAGCGGAGGGGAGGGGCGCCGTCGTCCCGCTGCAGACCGGCCCGTTCCTCGCGCTCTCCTCTCTTGGCCCCTCCGTCCGCGACGCCGCCCCCTCCGCGGCCGGGAAGACGTCGCCACCACCACCTCCATCCGCGACGATGCCACAACCTCCGTCCGCGCCGAACCCACGCTGCGCACGCCGCCGATCCTTCGTCCACGCGCCGCCGCCGCCGCTGTCGTTGCCTCCACCACCGTCCACGTCGACCCCACGCTACCCATGCCGGCGGCCTGCTGCCCCACATCGTATTAACACCGGGATCAGGATTCTGGCCATCGTCTCCACGCAGATATGGGAGTTGTGAATTTCCCTCTTTTATCTTTCTTGGTTTTTCTGCTCTCAGTTCTAATAGGCCTACACATTGTCTGAATCCATTTGAACAAGGTTCTGCACAAATCTTCTGATAGAATTCTGATTTTCACAAAATTAACCGTGGTGGTATTTTACGCATGTGGCAATTTAATTACCAAAATAATAACTATTTCTATCAGTCTTAATGTTTAGGTAACCTGCCCAAGTAAATTGTATTAACTGATTGATGTTTGCTGTTCCTGGTGATGATTCTCTTCTGTTTCATGTGGTCTGCAGTGCATGGACAGTGTTTACAAGGTAGCCCTATACTCCTATATTCATCACAACATAGTAGATAGTACAAACGAGGTGCGTATCCATTTGCTTTAATTCACATAGAAAACTCCCTACAATTGAAATTCACTAATAAGGTGCATATTTTGTTCTCAGCCGCATCACCGTCTGTTTCCGCCATGGCAGCGTGACTCCGCCCGACAGCTGGAGGAGGCGAGGTCGGGCCTGCCCTCAATCGAAGCTCCACGCCGCCGCAGCCCGCAGCCCCATCGGCGCCGTCGCTACGTCGCTCCATCGCCATCCCGACCTCGAAGGCGAACCGGCTTCGAGTCCCTCACGCTGCCACTGATCCCAGGACTCCTCAACCCTGCAAGCCGTCGATCCTGCCTGCGAACAAGGTAAGAGTGCTTCTCGATCCCGTTCCTGTACGAGGAGGCATACGGGGCATGGTATGTTTCATTCATAGAGATGCATAATGCCTATATCTCCTTTGTTGACTAAATCCCCATTGTTCATTATTAAACATTGTTCACTGTGCATGGATATCTGTGATGCAAAACTCTACTCCAAAATATGAAGTCCTTAGTGGTTTACTGTACCTGACAAGCAAACATCTCAAACATGTTTGTAAAATCCTCTCGAAAGTAGAGTACCACATTCCTCGACCCTGTTCATCGAGGTAAGTATTGTTTAATGATGCTAATGTATGGTACTGTTAAGCTGATATTTGATGCTACTGAAATATGTAACATATGGACATGAATGTTCACTTCTTTTTTATATAAAATGTATATTACCTCATTAATATGAGTGCTTTCAAACCTGACACCATCTTAATTGGAACATTTGATTATGAGAAAACCATTATAATTTTCTCCATTGTTCTTGAGAGTTAGAAAAATCTTTCAATACATTTTAATAGTTTTAGATGCTAAAATTCCAGAAGTTGAAGGCTTACCATGCAGTTTTAGATTTGGTTGGATGGAATTTGGATTCATTGAACATTCTTAAACTATGGCTCTTTTACTATCAAAACTTTACATTTTCCATATCGTCTTCGACTGCTTGTAAACAAACAACTACAGAAGAATATCTCATGCTTTTTATAAAACCAGCTAATGCGACAGTGTCGAGGGGGGTCTTGGCCGGATCCGTTGCTCATGATCGGTAGGAGTGAGGAGTACACAGGCTTCCACACTACGAGGTAATCTGCGTGCATGATTCATGTGCCTGTTGGTTTCTCTATCTAAATGATAGTTCATTTTGGTATACCTCCATCATTCCAGGAAACTTCAATGCTCGAGTTGTCGAGCTAGGTTGGGGATATTTGATTCTTTAATCTGTATAGGATTTGGTAGTGTGCACTCAGCCCTTAGGACTTAACATGACAGTAAGTGAGAAAAAGGGAAAACAATGAGTTTTTGCATCAGGCTGGCTCAACTAAATGATTTTAATGTACCTTTGGTAATGAAAAGATATTTTTCTGTTGTATACCATCTCATATGCTCTTAAGATACATTTTGATTTACATAACAATTATGTTTCTATGTGAAAGAAACTAAATATGTATTTGGTCATTTTGGTAACTGTTCGTTTAACTTGTATGGCATGTTGACTAAACCAGAATTGGCAACTGGAGGGGACAGTTGCAGTTCAGTGCCTGACTTGGCTGTATTTGGTCATTTTGGTAACTGTTCTCTTAACTTGCATGGCATGTTGACTAAACCAGAATTGGCAACTGGAGGGGACAGTTGCAGTTCAGTGCCTGACTTAGCTGGCTGTAGGTACAAGTATTCATAGTCAACTAATAAACGGAATACATCTCATGCTAATTGCAGGTCCTTTTCATGACATAACTTACTCAAGAACGAAATGAAATCTGCATATAGTCAGTAGCAACTAAATTTACATTTTTCTGTATGTAATTAATCATATATTGTTTGAAGGGGAAACTTAGTGTAGGATTCATGGGCAATGGCTGAGTTCAACAATATGAGGGGCTTATAATAGGTGTATCCCCAAGCTGAAAACTGAGCAGATTTTTGTAGTGCTTCTGTAATTAAAAATGCCAACTGACCTATTGATTATTTTTTTAAAAAAAAACTTTGCAAT
Organism: Oryza meridionalis; assembly: GCA_000338895.3. Classification (NCBI taxonomy): domain Eukaryota; kingdom Viridiplantae; phylum Streptophyta; class Magnoliopsida; order Poales; family Poaceae; genus Oryza; species Oryza meridionalis. The sequence goes on along the minus strand of CM002526.2, from coordinate 31,979,212 downwards.
TGATTAATTAGTGGAGATTTACCTTACTAACATTCTCTTTAGCTTTATTATTTTTGACATAATCAATGAGAAGATATGTCTTGACATAATCAAAAGGGGCTGAGATTTCATGAGCAAACAATTAGATAATATTTTCTCAGCCCAGGTTTAGTCCTATTCCCATGCTTCACTGCTTGCTCCACTCCTTTTGTGACTTGGCAGGTACCATCTCATGAGGTTCGTGGTGGTTTTCGATTCTATTTATGTACATGTGATCACTTTATGAACAATAAACATCTTGATTTTCCTCCATCAATGTTCATGTTACTTGCTGTTGTTATTGCTAACTAGACTCTGTATAATAGAAATTTCTTCTGTTGTTTACCTACCTTTGGTAGGGTTATTTCACTTCTGAAATTTATTCATTTATTTACCCTATATTTGCTATTTAGACAAAATAGCATGATCTCTCTTTTGTGTCACAAGGTAATATCCCAGCCGTCAAGGGGTCTTTGATCTGTTAGTAATCCAGGTCATGGCCTATATTACATGGCCACAGATCCTATGAGGTGGGCTGTATTACATTGCCACACATCCTATATTACATTGCCACTGGCAATGCAGCTTAACGGGATATGGGAATTAATCTGGAATTTCACTGTAATTTACGCATCTCTGCATGTGGATTTACTGTTATGGAAGATGCTTGTGATTTTCTATACTGATTCGTTCAGTTGTTTCTCATATACAAAGGATAGGGTGATTGGGGAGCTGAAGCTGTGTCACCTTCTCTCCAGTTGTATCGAGAGATAAATTAGTGAGATAGGTACTGTCATTAAGAATTTTGCTATTTTGATGTCATGACCACTTATAAAGAGCATGCCCTATACTTGCCATTTCTTTTGTTGATGGTACATTTTTCAGTGTCATTTAACATTCAAGTACTTCCAATTTGATTCCTTCCTAGCTTCTGAACATACAAGACCCAGAGCTCATATTTCCAATTTGTTTGTATAATCAATATTTTTCAGCACCATGGATGCATATTTAGTGTTTTCTGCACTCGAATCTGTAAATAAACTATATGGTGTCAGATATTACGATTGGTGTTTAATATAGAGCACATGTTAATAAGCAATTGTGAGGTGGGCTTATCTATGCATATTTTATTAAGAATCTGTTACATGGTTGCCGGTGTGCTGCATAGTTCATTTATTTTGATCCATATTTGTACCTAAACAGTGCATCTGGAAGTATTGTAAATATAAGTTGGATTACTAATCTTATATGTTGTCGATTAGGTAAGTATGGATGAAAATCAGTTTGGTGGTGGGCCGAGAATTATATTTGGAGATATAACCAATAACCAAATAGGTGTAGTGAAATAGAAAGATCATCGTATATATTAGTGTTTACCCCTTGGTACATATATAAGTGAGATATGAATCGCTCTTCCGTTTCATTTTGCAAAAAAAAATTCACAGGTAAAACTAATGATGAAGATTGACAGCTGAGGAATAGAAAACAACATGAATACCGTGCAAGGAAACAGATTTACGTGAAATATATTTGATGTTCGGCATTAATTGATTTAAAGCTCACATGCACAGCACAGATCATATAAAAATATTTTTTGCTAATATGAAATTCTAAAAATTATTAAAAATAAATATAATTGCACCGTAACGTTTAGCACGGGCATATTACTAGTATATATTGTTCTTACAAAAAAAATACACTAAATTTGCCATCAATCCTACGTGTTCTGAACTTCTATGAGGGGAAAAAAAGAGAGCAGACATGGAAACTAAAATATCCTATCTTTCGAAAATCGAAGTCCATACCATTTCCTAAATTAATGACTTTCTAGAAACCATGTTTCTGTTAGAAGGGTGTATTAAAGAATACAAGGAATCATGCCACTGATACGCGTCCACAAAATACTGGTAGGAATTCGAATCAAGATCTGTGGGATAAACAAGGATAAGATTCCAATCTCACAGCAGCACCGCCTAATATTCGCCGCATTATCCAATCTCACGCTCACAATTGTCAAAATAGAAATAGAAATGCTCAACAACTGAACACCACCATGTACATCCACTAGGCCACTAACACTAACTAGATTGTGGTGCGACGTCACGCGCGTGCGCAGGTAAAGCCACCTGCCACCTACCTTAGCACACCATGCAGCCTAGTTTCCGCTGAGTGGCTGCTGACTTTGCTGAGCGCTGAGCAGACAGCAGCTGCCACTAACCATTTGCCTCAGTATTCATCTCAAGAACACATTTATCAAAAGCACAGGTGATAACAATTCTGATGAGCGAGATTTGCGATTGCAAAACAATAGCAATGTAAGTTCAATGACAATATTACATTATTACAAATCCAAGGATTATACAGGCCTCAAGATCTGACCAAAACAAGGCCATAGTATGATCCTCGACAAATGGTGAAAGGGAGAAAAAGAATACTTTGGGACTTGATATACCACTATAGCATGCCTGGTAACCAACCTTATACCCATCAGTACATCAAGTATCAATATCATAAAAAACAAAATAAACACCGCTAAGGTAAAGAAAAGAATTCCGAAACACCAAACGAGTCTTCTTTTTTAACGGGGTTAATTAACAAAACAGGGAAATATTTTTGACTGATGAATTGAAGCTGCCGGGGTGCGATTCTACCTGGGTCGGTCTTGAAACGACCCCAATCAAGGTACTTCAATCTTTCAACCTACTGGAACCTCAATAATGTATATGATTTACCTCAATAAAGTAAAGAAAACCAATCTCTGAATCACCACCATCAGCTATCCATCCTTTTGCTTGTTGACCATCTTAATGAACAGGAAAAAAATTACTCCAAATTCATTAACTAAGAATAATAACTCCTTGCACTTTCCAGGCTCATTCAGCGCTTATGTTGCTAGACTACCAATATGCTGATCAAGCTGCATCTGTTCAAGCAATGCTCCAATAACAGCAGCTTGGTCATGCCCATCCAGCGGGGCATTCAGACTAGAACCTTCACCGTTGCTTACACTGGGAGGCATCAGTGGTGAAGGTCCAACAGAGTTTATGGATTCAGCAGTAGTGACTTGCTTCTCTGGTGGAGATTCCTTAACCAGTGTGTGTACCCAAGAGAGATCTGGATCATCACCACCAGATCTCAGCTCAAACGATGATGACCGGCGAAGCTTGCCCAATTCTTCACCATTAACACCCCAGTCTGGTGTCCCTGAAGGTGATCCCCACTTTGACCATGACGAGCTTAGAGGGGAGCCAACAACGCCTGATGCTCTTGCAGCACTCGGCCCAAGATCACGAGAACTGAGACTTCTCATTGTCTGCTGTTGCTTCTCACGCTGAGCAAGAGCAGCAGCAAGGTGAGAGTTCATAGGGGACCCAGATTCAACACATCGAGGAGACATGCGGCCAGGGGAGGATATACCAAGTGATGCTTGCAACAGAGATGAGTGTAAAGGCAACTGCTGGTTGTCCACAGACTTTGGGGAGAAGACTGTGTTGATTGGTGAAAGAAGTGCCTGCTGCTGTTGCTGGAACTGATTAAGGAAAGCAGCCTTGTGAGATGGTGAAAACATACCACCCTGATCAGCATTACTATACCTCGGGGAAGAGACCATCTCAGCAGAGAAGAGATCATCCAAGTTTGACGGATTTAGGGACTTGGTCCGAGACGTGTGGTTTCCTGTTGATGAACCAATACGTGAATAGCACAAATCATTTATAAGCTGTGAATCAATATCCTGCATCAGGGAGTAATCATCAGCAGGCATATCCCTTGCACTAAGTGAGGTACGGAGCCGGCTCGACTGAAGGCTGCTGCCTGGAAGGTGTAGTGTCGGAACATTTGGCTGCTGCCAGCCCAATGAAGGGGGCATCCCATTGCCTGAAGGGGACATTGGTGGTGTAAATGGGGACATGACTGCTGAAACTGATGATGGAGAACCAGGCATCAAGCCCATTGCTGCAGCCATCTCCATTGTAGCTGTTGCCGAGGCTCTTGGGGATGGTACTGCAGATCCAGTGGAAACATATAGTGGTCGGAGCTCATCAGTTGTATGCGCAAAGAAACAGACACGTCGATTACAGCTTGTGCCATCCTTGCAAAGGCGAGTACGGTACTGTGCTGGATGGAGCCAACACTCGAACACGCCATGAGCATATTCACACATGTCACCACGCCGGCAAACTCCCTTTCTAAAGTCAGGGCAAGGCACACAGCTGTAGTGATACTTGCGAGGGTCCCGACGCCGTGCGTTCTCCCCTGGGTGAACAAACGGGCACTCAGTCCAATCATGTGAGTACGCCCGCGAGCATGGCCTGATCTTAAATGAGTACATGCGGAACTCATCGGAAGCATAGATGCTGTTCTTGATATCGGGAAGGGACGGATCCACTGGATATTCTTTCTTTTCCGATGTCACAACCCTTGGAAGATCCGCAAACTTTGTCGTCATCATCACAGCAGCAGATGGAGATCGTGCATCTTCTGCGGTAGGGGATGATACAGGTGACGACATAGAGTTTGCGGCCCTTGTCACCACCCGGAGAATGCCATGGCCAGCCTTTGGGCATCCAAGAAGATCTTGGAGGGCAATCTTGGCGTCAAACATCTTTGGAGGAACAGAGATCACATCAGCTGGACGATATCCGGAAGCATCCGTGGCATCAGCATCAGCCCCAGCAGCAAGCAGCAGCTTGACGGCCTCCACACAAGACGGCGAGCCACCAGACGCCGCACAGTGGAGGGCGGTGGTGCCATCAGAGCCACAGCGGCGATTGACATCGACGGACGGGAGGGACAGCAGCAGGCGAAGCACCGCGAGGCTGCCATAGGTGGCCGCGACCATCAGCGGCGTGCGGTGCTCGAGGACCTTGCGGCGGCCATACCAGAGGCCCGCCTCGTCCGCGGCGGCGGGCGGGGCGCGCTCCAGCGCGCGGCGCAGGCCCTCCGCGTCGTCGTCCGCGGCGAGCTCTAGGAGCCCCGCGAAGGCGTCGTCCGTGTCGACGGTGAGGGTTTTCGCCATCTCGGCGACGGCGGCCGCCGCGGCGGCACTCTTCTTGGTCGCGGCCGCCACGGCCACCGCCGCGCCGACTCCGTCGACGCCGGCCGCGGCGGACGCGGAGATCGGCGTGCCGTTCATCGGGGCTTGTCGGATCGGAAGAACTGAAGCCATCATCAAAAACATCAGTCAAGAAACCAGTCAAGGGAATCCAAAAACAGCACAAGAAATGGACTAGAAACCAACCGAATCGGATGCACAAACACCACAAGGCAAAATAACCAGAACCGACGCTACAAAAATGGAAGCGTAAACACGCAAACAAATCCCCCCAAAACCCCACACCAAAATCTCCTCCCCAAAACCCCAAATCTTCCCCTTAGATCAGGAGACCTCACCGAGCCAAGAAACGCAAAGCAAAAAACACCACCCGCTAGATCGGAGGGAGCGAAAAAGGTAAAGTCCCAAACTGACCTTAATAACCTCGCAGCAGCAGCAGCAGCAGCAGCTCGCGATGCGGCAAACCATCTCACCACGCCAGCATCGACCGAATCGGCCCGAAGATCTCCGCAGCCCCCATGACGAGGCAAATCGGGGGGAAAGAAAGCACCAAAGATCCCGCTATAAAAATAAAAAAGAATCCCACAAACCTCCCAAACCAAGAACGGCGCGCGCCTCTCGCTTGCCGAGGCGTTCGGGGGAGAAGGCAAAGACTGCGCGCCTGATCTAGCCTGCTTCTCGCGATTGCTGGGGGAGGAGGAGAAGCATGGGGCGCGGAAGCGAGAGAGAGCGAGAGGAGGTGGGGAAGAAGGGGGCAGTAAAAAAAGGGGAAAGTGATGAGAGAGAAAGCGAGTGGTGGGTGTGGAGACTTTCGGAGTTCCCGCAGTACGCACTCTCTTTCTCCCTCTATCTCTATCCGCAGCAATTATAACCGGCGGGTGTGGGACTGTGGTTAAACAGGGAGTGAAAAAACGGGTTAACAGTGCTAGGCACATAGAATATCCTTAATTAATTAATTAGTTAGTTAGTTACCAAAGTTTTTCTAGTATGAGTATTTAGAAATATGAAGAAAGTTTGGTAGTAGTACTACATTTTGAAGGAAGATGTTATAATCACCTATTCGCTTTTTAAAGGGGTTGGGTACAACCTTGTCGTTTACAGCAATTGAGTGTATTACTGCACAGTGTTGATAGCCATTTTAATTTGGGATATGAAAAATGCTATATGTATTAATTTTTTTCTAACAAAACTCTTATTAAACAGATGTTGCGTGTGGATATATTGCATGAGTTGACTAGATGAGAAGAGTAAAGATTTGGTTAAAAACTTAAAAGTGTATTATTAATTTTTATGGTATCGATTAAGTGAACACCAAAACTAAAGGTTTATTTTTCATACAGAAACTTCCCGTCTATATTTAATATCAAAGATAAATTTGATCCATATCTCTACTACTTCCTCCGTTTCACAATGTAAGTCATTCTAGCATTTCTCACATTCATTTTGATGTTAATAAATCATTAACATCAAAATGAATGTGGGAAATGCTAGAATGACTTACATTGTGAAACATATATGTCTAGATTCATTAACATCAAAATGAATGTGAGAAATGTTAGAATGACTTACATTGTGAAACGAAGGAAGTATTATAAAAAAATAAAAATATTTTTGTCGGTATTTTAGACGTTATCCGTGTTTGAGTCGGTTTTTAAATTCGTTCGCTTTTGGAAATACAAATATGTGTTTGAGTTGGATTTTATGCTCGTTTGTTTTTGGAAATACAAAAGGAGTCGTATAAAAAATCTTTTAAAAAAACTCATGCTAACTTCAGATGAAATACGGACTCCTAATTGCAGCTCATGATTTCCTTAAAAAAAATTCAAGCGAATTCCCACAGTGAATTTTACCCTAGCTAAAACGTATAAAAAAATATAAAATTAAAATATCATTTACCCGTTACAACGTACATGCATTTTTTTAGTAACTACTCCCTCCATCCCACGATATAAGGGATTTTGAATTTTCGCTTGAAACGTTTGACCACTCGTTTTATTTAAATTTTTTTGCAAATATAAAAAAGAAAAATTATGCTTAAAATACTGTAGATAATAAATTAAATCACAAATAAAATAAATAATAATTTAAAAAATTAAATAAGACGAGTGGTCAAACATTATAAGCACAAACTCAAAATCCCTTATATTCTGGGACGGAGGGAGTATAAATTTGTCGTGTCTAAGAAATATCATTACCATTCGCTAAACATGTTGTGTGCCACTGAAATTTTCTAAAATTTGAATTATCGTTGTCACGTTTCCAGTCATCTTCTCCTCCAAACTATAGAGAGGAAAAAAAGCCATCAATGGTGCTGCGACGAGCTTGCCACCGTCCGGAGACCTCGTTAGCACAGTGATGAGCTCAACGGCACCGGTAAATATGCTTGTGCTACGGTAAAAAGGTTGCCGGACCTGCCGTCTCCGAGATTTGGCCACCGCCATGTCGAGCTCGCTGTCGTTGCACATCCTCCCCCTCTCAGTTGGCCGCCACTGTCGCATGCTCGTTGCACTATCGATATTGAGCGGCAGTTGTATCCTCCTCCTTCTCCGCTACAGTTTTTCATGAATAGTAATGATTTTTTTTTCTAGTAGGGCAGATTTTTTTTTAGGGGCCTAGTTTAGTTTCTATTTTTTTATTCAAATTTTCAACTTTTTCATCAATCAAAACTTTCTTACACACATAAACTTCCAACTTTTCCGTAACATCGTTTCAATTTCAACCAAACTTTTAATTTTGACGTAAACTAAACACACCCATAGAGGGAGCACAAATATTTGAAAAGGCAGTTTCTACATTTGAAGTTAGGCATGGGAAACCGAATTATTCCTAAAAAGAAGTTGAGAGTCAATTGATTCATTTGCACATTAATTTCGAGGACAGCAGAAATTAGGCACATAGCTTTGATGTCCTTCGCAAAGGATGTTTAAGCAGATCTGACCATTTTTCTCAAAGAAAATGTCAAATAAACCTCATTTCCAGCAGAAAATGTACAGGCAGGCGTGTTGTCAATTCATCAAGCACACTCCTCGAGCCACCATAGTTTTCTCTTCTTTCTCAGACAAACAGTAGCATCTCATCTACTCCGGTGAAGCTCGTGCCGCTTGAGTTGAGAAGCTGTCAAAAGGAAGTACTTCCAGCTAGACTACCCATATACACACACATAGTAATATCTCACTAATAAAGTACCATATCAGTTTACCAAACCTTACCCAAGCTTAGTAGTTTTACATGGCAAAAAGGTTAACCACTCCGGCACAAAGAAGCGTATCACGCGAACGATCTACGCTAGTGGGGAAAATCTGATAGCGACCCCGCCCAGGCATCGCACCAGTGCCCGGTCGGCGACCACGACGACGACTACTGGAGTACGTAAAAAAACCGTAGCAACAAACCGGCCCACACAAGCCCCACCGCCGCTGCCCGAGGCGACCCCACGACTCGACCACGGCCTGCCGCCGCGTGCAGATCGGCCCGAGCCAAGCCAAAGCCGCCGGCGCAACACCACGAGACCGATCGCTCCTACCACCCATGACATGAGATGATGAGAGGAGACGCCATGAGTGCGCGTCCCTTTCGCGGCGGGGTCTCGTCCGCTCTCGCTCTCGCTCTCGCTCGCCTTCTCGAAATTTCCGACGTGGACGCATGCACCTCTCGCGTGTCCGCGTCCGCGTCCCCGGTGTTTTTTCACCGCAAGGGGGAAGATGGTGGCCCGACGGTTGGTTTGGCGCGAGCCGGATGTGTGTGTGTGTGTGTTTGTGTCGGCGTGGGGCGCGCGTACGGCGCACGTAAAAACGCGCGTGGTCCAGTGGGGGATTTGGGCGCGATCGGCGAACTCCTGTAGCGTGGGCGTGGACAGGCGCCCCGCGCGCCCGGCAGGCGGTGGCCGTGTGGTGTGGCGGCTCATCCATCCTGGCGCGCGGTGCGAAATTCCGTCGCGCGCGCGATGGCGGCTGAGGATATCACGGTCTCCGGGGGTCCGCGAGCTGCTGCTGCTGCGTTTGGGGTTGGCACGCACACATGCAGCGATTGGTGCCGAGAAAAAGCCGAACCTGCTCGAAATTCGGTTGGCAATTGATTGGGGAGTTTGCCTGCTCGGTTTGCTTTGCTTCGCTTTACTATTTGCTTGTGCGAGTGCGACACTGGCCTACCACGAGAGCGTGGCCGGCCGCCGGCCCCTGCCTATCCCAGGGAAGAGCGGAGCTGCTCCCGTGCGTGGCAGGCAGGCAGGGCCGGCCGTGCTACTTGAGGAGTTGAGGTCATCATGTCCTGCCCGTACGCAGACAGCGGCACTGTGTTGACACAAAACTCTCACAAACTGCGCGCTACTGCTGGCTGGAGTAGGAGAGTACTAATATTCTTCTTGATCAGGTGCGCCAGATAGCCAGTGGTGTTGTATGCTGCGAACAGTCTCTCTGCCTTTCTGTTAGATTAGATTAGTTTCAGATTAGCGGAAGAGATGCTGATAGCGTAGGATTAAGACAATAACCCAAGACCCATGGCAGCGCACGTGTTTCCGCAACGGTAGAGCTAAGCCAGCCACAACGGGGTCATGTGCGCAGGCTAGAGATTTCGGTTATCCTGAGCGACCGGTGGCACGGATAATTTTGTTTATAATCACAGGGCAATTTGCTATTGCAACTCGGCTACTAATCCTAGTTGGATGGACTAGGTAGCAAGGTGAAAAACAACCCCCCACCAATGCTGCTCTCCAATCAGTTTATGCTTAATCATCAACATTTCAAAAACATGAATGCCCTACCAATGCAAGCAAAGACCCTAAGCTAGTACCCTATGAATCATAGCCTCATGGATCTTCTGGCATCAGCATCTTCTTCCAAAATCAAAAGTTTTCCAAATAGTCTAGCTTTCCGTCTATATTCACAAAATAAACTAAAAACTAAAATCTAGAAAATCCAGGTATTTTAGATTTTCAGAAACTGCCTACCAACTATCAACTCCTTAAAATTTTAAGCTGCTCAAATAGATCCAATAGAGTGTTTCTTTAGAGAGAGACAGGTAATGGAGTTAGGCACCACAATCAGAAGAGCAACCAACTTTCTTGTGTGGAGTAAACATCATATGCCCGGCAAGTTCGGCAAAGACATGGTGGTCTTGCCCCTCATCAAATCATTTCCGCTTTCTGACGTGATGTACTACATACAACTATCATTCCCTAGCGCATCATGTTGATTCCAGGGATTTGTGCTGGATTGGTGGTGGCCCAGATTAGCTTATCTCTTGTAGCTAAAAGTTAAAATTTAAAAAATATTTTAAAAATATTTTTTATCATAATTTATTGGTTTTTAAGTCACTAAGGTTGTGTTCATTCACGTGGATCAACTGACCTTTTAAATAGTGCGGAAACCAGAGTGATTAATTAACTTATGATTAATTAATTAATATAAGCTTAAAATAAATTTATTTGAACTTTCAAAAAACTTTCATATAAAAGGTTTTTTTAAAAAAAACACTACTGAGGAACGTGCTTAAAAAAAGAGAAAGCTATAGTTTAGAATGAGAGAACACTGCAAGAACAAGATAAAAGATAAAGTGCAATCTAAATATTGTGAATAGCTAATTAAGCATAAAAGAATGGCTGCGATTGAAGTGGTAGATCTAATCAACCTGATAAATCAACACAAGGTTCTTACATGGTGTTAAAGAATTCTCCGTCACAAGATCTAATGGCGGTTCTACAAATAATGTGCTAAGAGCATGCAGAAGTCTATTATGGATGAAAAGTAATCAAGAAAGTTTATGCTGAGAAGTAAAAGGCAATAAAAAACAAGATAACAAATGTTCCAGGATCAGTTGGTAATATATGCAGGCTTAATATATTGGTCTGTTTGGGCCCGAACACATCCATACTAAAACATACACAGTCAACACTTTCGACTTTTGTTTTCCTTCTGCTCTATTTGATCAATGCTTGTGCGCTGGTACTATTTGCATGGCGATGAACGCTTGCAGTATCATCAATCAGTTTTCCTTTAATCTTCTTCTTCACATCTGTTTAATTTGTTCCATTTTATCTTATTGCAGCTAATGTTTTAAGTGTAGCGGATTCTTTGTTCGATGGAGGTATGGTTATTGGGTTATCACACGCCAAATTTTTCTAACAAAAGTCATGGCTTGTAATCTTGTAGTCTCTATCACTTGAACCATCTATATGATGGTCCAAATGTATACCGGGGAAATTACACAGGAAATAATGTTTTATTGATCAATTTAGTGAGAACTACAAGCAGCATGTTTATTCTACTTACTTTATTTTATACAAAACTTGTTTACTTTATTAACTAACACTCATTTCTCTTCTAATTTTACCCTTCTCTTCCAATTTTTCACGAGCAACCGTTACAGTAGAAACTTCAACCTATATATGGATCCAACACCGGCATAAGTGTTTGTTTTTATCATAATTGTTGTGTTTTCTAAAAGTTGAAAGATTTATATATTATTTCCCTATTTATTTTATAATATAAGAAAAAAATAAATATTTTTAGGAAATGATTATCAGGATTACGGAGTTTGATTCAATCTTATTAAGGAGCAAATTGTTTCTGTTTCTCGAAACATACTATATGTAGTACGATAATTGCCCATAATTTTACAAAAGGTATTTTTTTTTCATCTTTTAAATTTTTCTTGCCCCTCTTTTATGTATGTTTGTACTGGTCTGATCACGTTGGGTTGTGGTGCCGTGTGGCCCAGCTACGCACATGTAGGAGCTCTTTCTCTCTTTCTTTTTATAATTCACCGTTGTAACTTGCGTGCTTACCATTTTTATAGAGATAGTTTTTTATCCGGCGCTCTTTCCACCACTTGTATCTCGCCATGTGTCGCTCAGCTAATGGATGGTGAGGTTAGCCAATCAGCTGGCACGAAACCAATCAGTATGAGATAGATAGATAGATGTAAAGGGGAAAGATATTTTGGGAAGCCTCTGAAATATGGATGTTTTGCCTTTTGTTTGCTTCTCGGTTATTTTTATGGATATTCTATATTTATATCAAAGAGGATGGATAATTGGGAAGTCTATAGGATTTATGTTTTTTTTTCTTTTGGCTATTTTTTATGAGAATGCCTCGGATCGGTCGCTCGGGGGAGGGAGAAATATCAGGCGTTCCCTCCCCCCACCACGCGCATTGCCTGCCCCTAGGCCTCACCACGTCTCTGCCCTCAGCTGCCACTTATCTCCACCACATACTCCATTGCAACAAATTACCCACATATTTTGGAAACCCTCTATTAAGGGAATTCGTTTCATTTTTTGTTCCACAAAAAATGTTTCACTTAGTGTACCCACAATGTTTCACTATGTATAGATCTAATGTTGCAGTGAACTGAAACATTCTTTCGTTATTTGCTGAACCATTGTTTTTATATAAGGTGAAACAACGCTCGATTTAAACTATTGAAACATTTGTGATCTACTCAGTGAAACAATTCCGATATACTTGGTGGAACATCGTGCAACATTTAAAAATAATTCAATAATAAGCTAAAAAAAATTTTCATCGGAAAATATCCATGTGTGGTTTTGTTTTAAAGATTTAATTGTAACGAATTTAATGGTGCAATCGGATCATAATTTGGATAAATAATTTAAGAGAAAAATTAGTTTAAAGTGGTTTTGCAAGTATGCGTGGCGCCCGATTTTTCCCCAAACCCATCGGGCGTCCGACGCATAGGCTCGTCCTATTTTTTATGCATAGTTTTCTGTCGACGAGTGATGCTCGCGGACCGGAAGAATAGGGTATTGGGGTACGTTGGAACAGGGATCTACGTAGTACGACATCAAAACAAACAAAAGACAAGGATTATACTGGTTCAGGCCCCTTATCAGGTAATAGCCCTAGTCCAGTTTTATATGGGATTGATGATGATGAGAACAGATTACAAAGAGAGTAACCGAATTGGCGATGCCGATGAGATCGTAGTCGAGGAATTCGACGAGATCTCCCAGCGAGTTGGCTCCGTGGACTTCGGCTTCGTAAACTTTGGTGGGTATGTTGGCGATAAGATGCGATGCCCTTAGCCTCCCCCTAGGGGTCCCTTTTATACCGTGGGATACCTTGATTCTTAAGTAAGACTTGGAGATTATGTAAATCGACACGATATACTAGAGATCTTACCCTCCCCGAGTAGGACTTCGGCAATTCGTTAACCTCGTGGAGATATTTCTTAACTTGAGGCAAATTCCTAACGGCGTATACGGAAACCAATCGTATACGTGAAGATATACCTCATCGGTATATTCTATAAGTCGTAGGATAGAGGGTATGTCTTATCCGTAACTCTGATATTTTCTTAGATTTATCTGAGATGAGCCAGCTTTAGAAAGATAGATAGGTCTAATAAAAGAAATAAAAATTTTACTTACAATTTATTTTTCATCAGTAATAAATGTTACGGTTTATAATCGGTTGCATGTGAACCGATGAGACTGCATATAGCCTGCCAGAACTAACCGATCCAAGGAAAAACAACGTCAAGAAGAGCTGAGTATTGGAACCAAATAGATACAGATTTTGGTTCCAACACCTGAAGGATGAAACGCCCGTATAATGTAGAGAGATTCTTGAGAAGCAGAATTTTATTTAGTCATTAGGGCCTGGGATACATTCCAGGATTACAACAGCTTTTAGGGGGCTACTACAGGCATCACTGGTTACATGCATATACAGACGGTAACACCCAATAATAACCTGAACTCCTGAAGGAAGATGATAGGATATTAGGTCATCTAGGACAACAATTACGCTGGGGTTGCTCTGAATGGAAGCAAATCCCCGGGTAACTAAGACCAACAAACACTTGGGTTATTTACATGGATTACATGGATAAGGCTTGAGCATGTCGAGTTGTGCTTCATACGTCGTCCACGTCGCTTCCACCAACATGAGCATCATGTGTAACAAAGTAGTGGCTGCCATCAGGACCTGACACCTTATACCTGCTTAGCGAAAAAAGAGGATATGGTTTTGAATTCCAGAGTAATACAAGGGCAAGCGGCTTGATGCATAACTCTTTAATGTTAAATTGTAGAGCTTGTTGAAACACAGCAAAGCAATATATGAGGTTAAGAGGATTACCTCTCTAAAATAAATTTCCCTTCCTTGTACCTCTGGCTCTTCTCATGTGCAGCTTCCTAGAGTAGGGGCACCATAAAACTTAGATGCTACGCAATACAACATATATGACAACATAAAATAATCACAAATCTTACATATTTCCATCCAACAATGGATCCGCAGCCAACACAGAAGATATCAGACACAGTATGCATTCCGGTTATCATCATGCGATCCTCTTTTACTCCAGAAGTCACATTGACACTGCCCACAACCAACATGACTTAATCAAAAGAGTATAATACATGGGCGGTCCGTAAACTTGGACCAAAGTATCATCTATGTCCGTAAACTTGTAAAATGCACATCTAGATTGATCCCTAATCTTGGTTTAATCTATCACCCAAGGTCCAAAATGCAGATGACGCAACTTCGATGCTGATGTGATTATCCACACCTCCACAGTAGCTAGACTTCTCCATTTAAACCCTTTTGCTATAATAGCCCCCAAATCGACTTCCACTACCCACAAATCAACAAATATGTATTTCTTGGTATTCTGGAGATTCATAGTATAAGTTATGCACCAAAAGATTTAACTGGGAGCAGCGGGAGCCAATTTAGAGGCATACTGTGGTAGAGGGGCCTAAATGCAAATTCTCACCACCGTGGACGACCATATCAGTGCCTGAGTTGCATCATCTATACTTTGAACTTTGAAGGGGCCTAAATGCGCATTTTACAACTTCATGGATCTGTACGATACCCCGATCCAAGTTTAAGGACCGGCTGCATATTTTACTCTTATAAAAACTTTTGGTTCGTAGAATGCTCTAGAGTTATATCATGCAACTTTGTATTTGTACCAAATAGTGAGATATATTTCAACCAAGGACATTAATTTGCTAGGGCTACCAAATACTCCATTTGTATCATGCAACTTTGCATTTGTACCAAACTTCTTTAAGTTTGACTAAATTTATAGAAAAATATACTAACATGTTTCAATACAAAACAAACATATTATCAAAATATATTCAATGTTGAATTTAATAATATTGCTAATTTTTTCTATAAACATGGTCAAACCTAAAGAACTTTAACTCAGAAAAAAGTCAAATGACTATATATAATATGGAACGGAGGGAGTACTACATTTATTGATCTGAATGATGGTGAACTTTACATAACACCGTAAAACTGTTATCTTCCTGTAATGGTAAAGAACCACAAATTTATTTTGCTGCAGCTGAATTCTACAGCAACACTGGTACCTTCCGGTACTGGACTACAAATGGCAGTCTATGGAGACATGTATATAGAAAATTACAGTGGTGGTTAGTCTGCTCTTAGTAGTAAGCTTCTATTAAAGTCTATCCAGGACAGCTAGTGTACATTACCAGAGATCTCGACTGGCTGTTCAATAACCCAAATCTAACTTCAAGAAAAGCAAGTTTTCAATATTGAATAAGAGTTCAATAATAGGAAAGGGAATGGATGCTTTTTCCATATGTGGATAATGTGCCCATCTATCATTCCTTTTTCCAATAATGAACTTAGGCATCAGATTGGTGGTGAAGCAATTAGGGAAGTTGTCACATACCTTTACTCATTAATAAATAGAATCATAACTACAGAAGTTCCACATACAATTATTCTTAGTACTGTGTTGTATGCAAGTAGCTTTAGCTGCAAGGGATGCAGTTCAATATCAACTTCACACATGCCAAACTTTGACTTATAACGCAACTTCTTCTAATAGGGGTCGTATTATTGCATAGGAGATCAATTTCAAGCATATTGAGTGTCATTCTATGCAAATAAGTGGTGTAACTTTAGCTATTAACAAGGCGCAGGCAAGGGATAGGTCTTGTGTCCATCCATCCAGCATCTCTAACATAGCGCATATCCACTACTCCTCGAAAAGAATAGAATAACAAGAGAAAGAAAATCATCACAAATCCTTGTCTATTTGACTCTTTACTTTTTTTCCAAAGAGAATTCGGGTTTCTATTTTGGCCATTGCCTATTGGTCACCGTAGTATATGCCCAGCGATCTCCTGTGCACAATCTGGTGCAATTACAATTTAGAGGATTCCCTGTCTGCTTGGTTTACCATCTTTCTTATCCTAATAGCGGTTTTAAGTTACTTGTACTACCAAAGAAGGCAGTCAAATCTTAAAACAGATTCGTAATTCTCAAATTTTTCGTTGTGTTAGGAAGGAATTGGCTAGGCTACCCGCGTCTGAACCCAAACAAGGTGTGGCCGCAGTATAACTCGCTTTCAATCTCGCCTTGTAAAACGTATAATTAGTGGCATGACGAACCACAGGACTCAAGAAAAGAAAGCACAGTGCATTTCCCATTTCCCCCAAATTCCACACATATCTCCCGGCGTACGCTACCTAAATTTTGACGAGCGAACAAAAATTCGAGGGCAAGATGAGGCCCGGGAAGGAGAGGCCACTTACACCTTATTGAAGAGGTACGCCTTCCCGTGCTTGCAATGGAAGGACTGCAAGAAATGGAAAGCAGCAACCGTGAAACAATCGCTCCCACATCCACCGTGCTCGCCGAATCAAACAAAGCTAGCCAACAACAACAACAACGACGAGAAGAAGAAGAGGGAGGGGCTGAAGAGGCGAACCTTGGAGATGATGTCGGAGGAGAGGCCGAGGTGCGTGTGGCAGTGCTTGCAGCTGTACACCTTCCCTTCCAGGTGCATCACGAACAGCCGCCCCATCGCCTCCGTCTCCTCCTCCCTCCCTCCCTCCCCCTCGATTCCACACCCCGATCCCCCAGAGCGCCGCCGCGATCGGTGTCCACCCGACTCCAATCGCGATCGCCGCTAGTCCCCCTCCCTCGCCGCCGCTCGTTCGCCTCGAATCCGAGATTAGGATTGCTTTTGTTTGTGGGGGGAGCAGTCTACGCGAGGAAGGGGGTGGCTTGTCTGCAGCACTGACCGGGTGACCGAAGCAAAAGCAGCAACTGGGGTTGGGGATGGGGATTGGGTTGATAACTTGATATGGGGGGTGGAGGCCGCGTGCGTGGGAATGGACGGGGGAGGAGGGAATGGTAAGAGCAAGTTTAATTAATAGTATAGCCAACTAAAAGCTCTAAAATATATATAACCAATTCATATAATAGTTATTTACTACTTTAAAAATGTTTAACCGTTCGTCTTATTCAAAAAATTTAAGTAATCATTAATTCTTTTCCTATGATTTGATTTATTGTTAAATATACTTTTATACATACATATAGTTTTACACATTTCACAAAAATTTTTGAATAAGACGAACGGTCAAATATGTTTAAAAAAGTTAACGGTGTCAAACATTTATGGAAGGAGGGAGTATAATATTAATATCTGATTCTACCTGTCATACACATATTTTATCTTGAAATCCGTTCGTGTTGTAATTAGCTACAGATCTGTAGCCAGCTGCTCTTCTCTTTTCTTTTTTATCTCTTTAAAATATGCTATTGTACATGCTCTAAAAGGGATCGCGGGGGATGCGATGCGGTGCGGTGCTGTGTCCGATTGCGTGGGATGGCGTGGGTTGCACACGACGGCACGAGCTAAAATTTGTGCGGGGGAACAAGTACAACTGCTGCCGTGCTGGATCTGGTCTGCCCGCCTGTGGATTTTCGTTACTGGATGCAGCAACCTCCTCTCGTTTTTCCTTTTTCCACGTTAACTCATTAAAGGGAGGAAAAAAAATACTTGAGGAGTGTGTAGTTCTGCCAAACTTTTCAATTTGTCCCCTCTTTTAAGTTAAGTACCACTCCTTCCGTCTCTAAATATAAGGAATTATGGGTAGATATAACATACGACAAAGAGTATGTCTGGATTCATACTCCTACGATACGGAGTAGTATCTTCTATCGAAACTATCAACTCTATATGAAATAAATCAAAGGTCATATTACGTATGGTATATTAGAGCACGCGATAAATAATTCACCATTCTATATGCACCAAAACTAAAGTTAAGCTTATGCATATAGAGTATTACAAAAAAGTTAGACATATAATTAATAGGCAAATCGGATCTATGCCATTTTAAAAGTATGGTGGAGAGACAACCGAAGAGTATCATTTCTTATAAAAGGCCATGATTATGACTTCCTTTCATAATCTACTTTCTCTATGTTATCAGGTGGATATCAAGTGGAGTATTTGCTTTAAACATATCCTCCTTTCTAAAGAACATTATAATACATGCCCTATACAACGTGTAATTCTACATCGCTACATACTATAGAAAGCCAACTAATATAGCATAAACAAACGCCTTTAGACTCTCGAACAGAAAAAATAATCTTTTGATTTTCAACTCTCGTTGTCTAAAATTATTTTAGCCATTACATACTCAAAAAATTATCATATCCTATACATTTGTTCTGAACTTTTCTATGGTGAAAATAAGTATAAATGTCTAGGAAATATACTCGTTACTCCCACTGTGACATAGATCCATCCTCTCCTAAAAGAGTTTCGTAGCACACTCATAAAAAAGTAGAGTGAACGAGCTAGCCATCAATGGTTTTTAATAAAAGTAGATGAATTTTAACTCGACCAATGGCAGAGCTAGTAACGTATACAAACCTACACAATAAAGAACATTTTGTTAATTGTCATCAACTTGTATGTCCATCCTCAAACTCCACCATTCCAAGAGTTAACTCTGTCATAAACCCAGCATGAAAATTAGCTGTGAAGAATTGAATACGGGTTAAAGCAATAAGTCTTTGCCTCACATGAGCATAAAGTTCTCAAATAAGATGAACAAAAATGTACTAGTCCAATTTGATGAACTAATGAATATTAGCCCAAGCGTTTTCTTCAAAAATGGAGGATAAAAAGTATTTGATGTCTCTGTTACTCATTATTTTTGGAAAAATAACCTTGACAAAGGATAGTGGAGTACAAAATTATAGGGCCACTCTGGCAAATGGGTTTGAAAAAATGATATCCACCCGCCAAAAAGATATATCTCAATACTAACTATTCATTTTTCTATTCTAATCCCACTTTTCATAACCTATATGTATTCGCTAAACATGTCTTACATTTAAAAACAATACTGTAGCCTGATGATAAAGGAGTTACCACGTGCTCTCGCTAGCCAAAGTTCGAATTCCCTTTTTTTGGCAAATTTTACTAGAGGACACCTTGACTTCGCGGCTTTAGTTGTAGGACACCGCACGAAGTGCCTTTTGGGAGAAAACACTCCTAAAAATTGGATATTCGCTGGTGGACACCGCACGCATTAAAGTTATTTTCTGGTTGAAGAGAAGAGAGAAATCACGTGAAATGTCAAAAATGTTCCTGGGCCCACATGTCAGCTCTCATATCTCTCTTCTCTCTATCCCTCATTTTCTTCTCTCTCTATCCCACATGTTAGCGACGATAGTGGGCAGGCGAGGTCCCACGGCTGTGGCGGGAGGGCGAGGACAGAGCAGATGCGACCAGTGACGCGCAGAGGAGCGTTGGCGCCGGCCAGACAACAGGCGAGGTTCGGCGGTGGCAGCTATGTGTGGAGAAGCGGCGGTGCAGCTCGACGGCGATGGCTGCAGCGCGCAGAGTGAGGTGGGAGGGGCGCCGTCGGTGGCCGGAGCCATTGCCCTCCTGTTGCCGCAGCCGCTCCGCCATCGCCCTCGCCCTTGCCCTCCCGCTGCTGGATCTTGCTTGCCCACCGTCATCGCTAACATGTGGGATAGAGGGAGAAGTGGAGGGGATAGAGAGATAGGAGAGCTGACATGTGGGCCCAAGGGCATTTTTGATATTTTACGCGATTTTCTCTCTTAATGCGTGTGGTGTCTACCAACAAATATCTAACTTTTGGGAATTTTTCCCCCAAAAATAACTTCGTGCGATATTTTACAACTAAAATCGCGAAGTCATCATGTAGCAAAATTTGCCTTACTTTTTTCTCACAATGTTTTCTCTCTTATAATTAGTGCTAAGTTTCTCCTTAATATCCCACATTTCCTTTTCTAAAAAAATGCTAAGTTTCTCCCAAGTATCCCCAATTTTCCTTTTAAAAAAAGCATGTCCCATAGTTCAAACTAATAAACGACGTTTGACAACTTTTATAGAAAAAAAAATCACAAACACAATTGCCGCCACATCGAATTGGTGATGTCCATACAAACGGCGGACGGATCGCGCGAAACGCACGATTTCCGTCGCGGAGCAGGACCCCAAGCCAAAACTGTGAACTGCCCAACTCGTCAGAGACCCATCGCTCGAACCATCTTGCGGCGGAAGAAAGGAAGCTGTGACCTGTGAGAAACCAAACCAGAGAGGGAGGCGAATCGCCCGGAGACCTCGGAGCGCCAGCCACGGCCATGTGGCGGCGGGCGGCGACGGCGGCGCTGGCCCTGGGCGCGGGCGCCGGCGGGGCCGCCATCGCCTACTCCGACGACCCCTCCGCCACCCTCAAGATCTGCGCGCACCTGCCCCCGCGCCTCCTCCGCGACGCCGCCACCGCCGCCACCATCGCCTTCGACTACCAGTACTCCCTCTTGGGCCTCGACCCGGGCACCCCGGCCTGGCTCAGCGCCAAGCACGACGCCCACCTCCGCTCCGCCAACCGCCTCCAGGAGCTCTGCTTCCGCAACGGCGGCATCTACATCAAGCTCGGCCAGCACATCGCCCAGCTGGTTCGTGCTACGGGAAATCGGGCTCCTCCCTTTGATTCGTGTGACGTCTTTGCTGAAATTTTGGTTGCTGCGTGGAGTTGAGGTCGAGCTGGTTGCTTGTTTGTTTTGTTCCAGGAGTATGTTGTGCCGGAGGAGTACGTGCAGACGATGAGGGCGTCGATGCTGAAGAGATGCCCGGTGTCATCATACGAGCAAGTTTGCCAAGTGTTTGGGAAAGATATGGGAGAATCACCGGAAACTGTTAGTTCCTTGTCATCCTCCTCCTTGCATTACTGTCTGAATACCACTTCTATGCTTTGCTGTGGGAATATAGGCTGCTGCACAAGCGCATAACGATCGTTGAATTAACAAAATCCACAATTCACATGCCAACTTGGTCCAATTCTGGCACAGACTATTGATGGTTAAACAGAATAGTGGGTTTATGGGCTGGATTATGCACGGCTTGTCAATTTGGAAGCGAATCTGACGCCATTTTTTTTTCTCTTTGTCCTGATGTGTAGGTTTTTGCAGAATTCGATCCTGTTCCACTTGCAAGTGCTTCTCTCGCTCAAGTTCATGCGGCAAGAACTCATGATGGGCAAAAAGTTGCAGTGAAGGTTGCAATCTAGAGAAACACTGTTATTTGTCTCGAGTACACTCTCATATTTTACTTAGGACTCTTATATTAGCACTATAGAGTTTGAATTTTGTCCAGCATGCTGTCTTCCTCTAACATGTTCTCTTCCTTTCTTAATCTCAGGTTCAACATGATCACTTGACAGATACTTCTGTTATAGATATTGCCACCGTGGGTTTGATAGTGAACACTCTTCATTATATTTTCCCTACGTTTGACTACAGGTACCCCTCCTTCTTTGGTTGTGTTGTTTCCTTTTTATTGACATGCACGCTACCTCAAAAACTTATGGCTAGATCCAGTTTAGCTCCTCTTTATGGGAACGATATGATTATGCATCGGTAGGAAACTGCTAGCCAACAAAGTCCCACATTTTTATGGGTTTACTGTTGCAAATTTTGTTTCTGGAATCCTTGTCTGTTCATGATAATCCCTGGCTCACTGCTTTTTTTGGTGATTTTTTGGGAGGTGGCATGCTTATGCAAATCATCAATGGGTTGGTCAAACACAATAAAAAGGATATTATCATCTTGGATAGTTACACACGACATTTGGCATAGTTGGTTTATCAGCTCAAGATTAAGAATTAGAACTATCAATTTTGATCTTTCAACTCCCTTGTTATTTAGTTAGGGTGCTTAGGAAGGATGAGTTTGATCTTTGATGCTATCCATACAATTCCAAAATTTAAAAGTTGCCATAAGCAATGCAAATATAGTTCCTTAATGATAAACATGTCTACATCTACAGTATTTGAGTTGAATAATATATTTTTATTACTGCCTAGTAAGTTAAAAATAGTGCCCCATTACACTGGAATTATGGTCCTTACTTTGATTGGATAGTTTTATTTTCCTTGGGAAGCTTATGTTACAACAAAATTCATGGACTGGCATCAAAATAAATGAAATATTTTCTCTTGGCAATGTTGGATCACCGTTTTTTCAAATATGAAACCAACAAAAGGATTGTGATTACTTTGAATCAAGTCAACAGCAGTTTCTTGGCATGCAAAGAGTCCTATAACTACTTTAGGATTTACATTGAAAGATGCAGTCCCTTCCACTGCAGTCTCTTCCACCTCTTCAGAGAATTTTTTTCATAGTGCCGTATTGCAAATGCTCATGACAAACATGTTATGACGATTTCCATTTAGTGTAAATGAGGCAAATACATGCAATCCTTTGCATTGTCGGACAGTTGAATTGAGCTCCTCACGAGTGGCACGTTTGTGTAATTATGCATTTGCAGACAATTATGTTTATGTGACCATAGTTCTTTCACTCTAAATTAGTGAATACTTTTCCATGGAAATCCTGTTTTGCATCAAATTTATGCCATTAAAATTGGTTCCTTGCAGGTGGTTAGTCGATGAAATCCGTGAAAGTGCACCTAAGGTACCTTTATAATATTTCTTGGCAATTTAACGTTATTGCTGTTAAGTTTTCTTTTCAATATGTTCTGCTACCATTTATTTTTTTAATTAGTAAAATGCATTTCTGGCCTTTACGATTTGTCATCTTATAACTTTATAGTCCATTTTATGGTCATGGACTCATGGTCTGTTGTCAGTAGGATCTCTCGTGTTTATCCTGAATTTCATGCTCAGCAGCATATTTTCCAGTTGGGTGTCTTCATGTTGATCTTGACTTTTTTTTTCTATACAATTATAATGTACTCAAATGTAAAGGAACAAATTTACACAATTTGGATTGGTACTGATTTCCTCTTTTGGTTTCAGGAATTAGATTTCTTGAATGAAGCTAAAAACAGTGAAAAATGCGTGCAAAACTTTAGAAGATTGTCTCCGCACATTGCAGGAAGTATTTATGTCCCCAAGGTCTATTGGACTCTAAGCTCATCTAGAATTCTCACAATGGAGTTTATGGATGCCAAGGAGGTAACTGATGTTAAAGGAATAAAAGAACTTGGAATCCGCCCAGTCGATGTTTCAAATCTAGTAAGTACCACAGTACAGTTTCTTGAAAAAAATAAAGTGCTAATAACTTCTTTACGGACTCTCACTTGACAGTTGTGTAGGTCAGTAAAGCATTTTCTGAGATGATTTTCAAGCATGGTTTTGTTCATTGTGACCCTCATGCTGCAAACATGATGATCCGACCCTTGCCACAAGATAGCAGAAAAACTTTTGGTGAGAATCTTGTCATCTAGCATCAGAAACTAAAGCTTTTTATCTTTGCTGAAGTGTATCTGGGACTGTGATCTCTTGTCCAGTAATAATGCTGCTATGATAATCTTAATAATGCATACTGGCAGTATTTTGTCATGTCATTGCCTC
Source organism: Oryza meridionalis (assembly GCA_000338895.3). Classification (NCBI taxonomy): domain Eukaryota; kingdom Viridiplantae; phylum Streptophyta; class Magnoliopsida; order Poales; family Poaceae; genus Oryza; species Oryza meridionalis. The sequence continues at coordinate 31,955,474 of CM002526.2, read as the reverse complement.
ATTGGATGAGCAGACGAGTTTTTAAATCCTTGGTGGGGTAGCTTTTTTTTTTTTCTCGAACACGCATGGTGCGGTAGCTTCACCATGTGATGATCTTCAGTGCAGTAATATATATATTAAGTGAGATGTGGCATGTGTATTTTTTTTTGTGAGAAACTGAGAATATGCTTGTTTTCTTAAGATAGTTGGTGGAAACAATGCATATTGCAGCTTATATTTGTTGGATAGGTCAGTTATTGCATTTGTTTATTACGCTTATATGCTTTTTTTACTTGAACATAGGATGGAGAAGGCCACAATTGATTCTTCTTGATCATGGTCTTTACAAAGAACTTGATTATGCTACTAGGATAAGCTATGCTTCTCTTTGGAAGGTGACAAAACGACAATGTTATCACAATTTTTTTCTACGATCACAACTGAGTAGTCATTACTAACTTCTTTATGAAATTTGTTCATGCAGGCACTTGTTTTTTCTGATGAAAAATCAATTAAAGAGAACAGTGTCAAACTAGGTGCCGGGGAGGATCTTCATGCACTTTTTGCTGGTGTTCTCACAATGAGGCCATGGAAAAGTGTAATTGACCCGGCTGTCGATCATCTTGTTCTAGATGGCAGTAGTACTGATCGTTCTGAACTTCAGGTGATTTATATTATGCATTATTGATGTTCTCCATGACTCCATGAACACTGACAGTATACGCAACTGTGCAACTTCAGTAATAACCAACAGTACCAGTACCTCTAGGGTAATCCATGTCATCATCTCCTACTAGAAATAAAATTCAATCATTGCTCACTTTTTTATTTTGTTCATTGTTGCTCAAAGTAACACTACTCCAAATATTTTGATCTTTCCAATAGTAGGAAAAAAAAGGCCACCTAAGTAATATGGAATTTCCGATTATCAGCCCAGCTTGCTCTAAAGAGATCGGGACCAATTTAGCTGTTTTTTAATCTGCAATCTAAAACCTATTTACCATATGTATGATGGTTTTAAGTTTTCATGTTTTCCTAGTATGTTTGGAAACTTTGTTATCTATTGCCATGCTTGTATAATATTACATCCTTTTTTCTGTTCATTTTTCAATTCCCGTCCTCATTCTTCTTATGATGTTTTTCTCCTTGCACCTTCAATTCATGAGATGATTGAACTGGGACATGTTAGTCAAGGTTTTCTTTTTGGGCTAGCTATGGAAAATCATGTACTTTGAGGTCCTTACGTGATTATCTTTTTCTTTGTCACAGATGTATGCTTCCTTATATTTTCCACAGATCTCAGAGCTTCTAAGGAGACTGCCAAGGGTCATCTTGTTGATGCTTAAAACAAATGATTGTTTACGTTCCGTCAATCATGCCCTGGTAAGTGAAAAGGAATTATGACCATAAATATATAGGCTGTCTCACATAGTAGTATCTTCTTTCTAGCATTTGTCACTTCCCATGATGCTTTTGATAATCAAGACATGTAAGTTTTACTGCAAAAGAAAATGATTGATATAACAACGAAGCATGGGATTGAGCTACGGGGTTTTATCATAGTTGTTACACTGGCTTGAATTGTTTAATATCCTCCATAAGCAATGAACCACACGAAGAATGTAGGTATTATTTCTTTTAGGCTTCCTCCCCTCTTTATGTGTGTTCTTTTCTGTAGAAGGTCAATGCAGCATCGTATAAGGGATTAATACAATCTTGGGGCACTCTAGCAAGTTGTACATAAATTCGAGAATTTATCATAGGCCCTTTTTGGCTCTGTTTACACGTATGATGCTTTGTCAGGTTGGAGGTTCTTCAATGGAATCATTTGTAATCATTGGACGGATCTCTTCTGAGGCTGTTTTGGAAGCTAAAAGGATGAGTAGTAGATCAATTTTGAATAAACTAATGATATGGCTGGAGGAAATTTTACTGGAAGCTCGATTCTTTAGTTTGAGGTTGCTGTTGTGTTTTATGCAGCTTAAGAAGTTATTGGCCTGTTAAGCAGCAGCTCAGCATACCAACTATTCTTGGACTAGTGTAAAAGATAGAAGCTGTCATTTTAGTTTTTCTTGTTGAGAGAGAAAAGTGGGCATTTAGTTGAAAAATTCTCTCTTTTTGGTGTACACCATTCTTTTTGGTTAACCATTTTGCTACCAGGCTTTTCATTTTGATTAGCCACTTCCAAACAGAAGATGATGCCACTATGACATCGTATGTTTATTCTAATAGATGGATAGAATTGTAGAAAATCCCATCACTGCACAGTGTATATATATAACTCTAGTTCCATGGATCCAGCAAATGTTGGCCCGATGAATATGCTGTGCCAATTGCGTTCTATACAAGATGTAAGAGTAATAAAATTGCTACTGGAAAGAGTCACTCTGACATTTGCCAGAGCAAATTTCGTTTGGTCAAATTTGTGTTCATCGTGATGTCGATCTCCATTTTCTTTACCCCCTACTTTTCTGCTAGCATTTTATCGTTGTGCTGATGTTCTGCATTTCTGCTTCATCCTTTCGAGTTGCCGCTCCTACTGTCACGTTGACACGGTTCTATACTTTGTCCTAGAACATATCTTAGACCACTAGAAATATAAAGCACTTAAAATCTGAAATACAATATGGTTTGTAGTAGTTAACCACTTAACGATGCAGTGTGTAACTAACACGGTATTTTTTTTGAAAAAATGTTTTTATTTTGAAATTCAGTAGCTCAAAAAACTGCCACAGATTGCCGCAGATTCCCCAAGCATTTGTTGCAAAATCTGCCACATCTTTGTTTCCGCATATTTCTGCTGAAGAATTTGGAGGTAATTGGATTATGCAGATCAACTACGATCGGAACGTGTGCATCGGTGACATGATACAGTTTTACTGAGCCGAGTTTTCCCCTGCGATTGTCACCGCTCTCTGCAAGCAAACATCGTCGCCGATCAGCCGAACAGTTTAGGCTCCCCCGTCCGCCACCGTTGCAGTTGCAGGCCCCTCGCCGCCTTTGGCCGCCGGCCGCGTCCGCCGGTGCTTGCTCATGTGCCCGCCAAGCGCCTGCCCCGTGAGGCACACCTTGCCGCACTCCTCGCACTTGTGCTGCACGACCTTGATCTTGCCGACGTCGCTATCGCCGTCGTGGCTTGATGCAACGACGACGCCGGCGATCTTGTCGTTCTCCTCGCCGTCACCATGGGCGACCTTGTTGTTGCCCGCGTACCCGCCGGCGTCAATGGCAGAGGCCGTCTCGGCCTTACCGTGACCGCGGCTTTCGTCGACGTCCGCGTCATGGCATGCTGCGACGTCGTCAACGACGACGGGGCTCTTCTCCTCGTCGTCGTCGTAGCGGCTGCCCTCGGCGCCATCGCATCCACGCTCGTCTTGTCCGTTGATGTCGGCGGCGAAGAAGCCTGTCCTTTGGCTTGCTGGAGCCACGGCGTCCGTGACCGCCGTCGTCGTGGCGTCGCGCGCTGCGGCGGCCATGGCGGCGTTCTTGGCTTTCTTCTTGTGGCCGAGGACATGCCCGCCGAGCGCCTGGTGGCTGCCGAAGCACCTCCCGCATATGCTGCAGACGAAGCGCTTGGAACCTCTCTCCGCCGCCTCTGCCTCCGACGCTGCCGCCGTCGCCGCCGCCGCCGCCGCCGCCGCCGCCGCCGCCGCCGCCGCCGCCGAAGCCGTTTGCAAAACCTCGCTCGCCTCGAGGTCAGGGCCTCTGCTTCTCTTGCCGCGCACCGGCGGCTGCGGCTCCTGCTCCTCGCCACCGTCGACGAACCTGCGGCGCTTCCTGTTCTTCGCCTGCACCACCACCGCGATCTTCTTGGGGCACACGCCGCGCGGAGGTGGCGGCGCCGCCTTATCCGAACCATCCAGCTCGCCCGGCAACAATGGCGATCTGATCAGGTCGACGAGGCGAGCCTTCTTGCGTGATACCTTCCCGACCCCGCGGCCGCGGCCGCCGCCTCCTGCCTCCCCACGCGGCGCCATTGCGTCATCATCATCAGAGCTCCCCTCGTCGTCGTCCTCCTCCTCCACCGCTTGGCCGCCGCTGCCATCCAGCAACGCCGGCTGGCGCGGCGAGAAACCGTCATCGTCGTCGTCGTTGTCGACGATGACGCGCCTCTTCCGTTTGCAACAACCCGTTCCTTCCGCCCCGGCGTCGGCGTCGGCATCGTCGCGGTCCACCGGCGGCGCGGGCTGGCGTGCAAGGAACACGTAGCGGTCGACGTCGTCGTCGTCGTCGGAATCCGAGTCAGAGCAGTAGGGGTAGTCCTCGCCGACGACGGCCACACCCTCCTCCTCGTCGTCGTCTCCGTGGTGCCCGCGCGCGCGCGCGCGATCGCCGGAGTTGACGGCCATCTCTCTGCACGTGCTCTCCGGCTGCGCCGCGCGGCTGTTGCTAACGCCGAACCGAGCCAGTAGGTAGCGTGCGTGCGTGCGTGCGTGCGAGCCCTAGCTTCCCTTCCTGTGTAATTTTCTTCCCTAGATACCGTGGGTCCGTGGCTGCAATGCACACGAGGTTATTATAACCAATAACTGTGGTAGAACGAAAACCTACAGCGTTTTTGTTACGGACACGGCAACGCCAATTTTCTACATCTCTGTCCTTTTTTACTGAACCAAAATGATCAGTCTAATTACCATGGAGTTTTGTTTGTGTATATTATATTTCTTTCTTGAAGCATTTTTGCGCTTGTACTAGCTGCTGATGTTGTTTTTGAGACCTAATATTCCATCTATAACAAAATTATAAGACCAATGCCTTTTCATTTCGCCACATTGGTACAAACTAATAATATAGATAAAGATGACATATGCAAGGTTTCTAGTGATCTACTCCCTCCGTCCCATAATATAGGGGATTTTGAGTTTTCGCTTGCAACGTTTGACCACTCGTCTTATTTAAAATTTTTTAAAATTATTATTTATTTTATTTATGACTTACTTTATAATCTACAGTACTTTAAGCACAACTTTTCGTTTTTTATATTTGCAAAAAAATTTTAAATAAGACGAGTGGTCAAACGTTATAAGCAAAAACTCAAAATCCGTTATATTGTGGAACGGAGGGAGTAGTAGATATATTGTTCGACTACATGACTCATGACTGCATATAGGTACTACAGACAATACTCCTGTGTTAGTACTACTCCAGTCTAATCTTGTTAGCAGCACGGGAATTCAAGAACTCTGCACACTCGACATCCCTACTGGCATCAAAACAGACGCAATCCTCCTCACATATATCCACAGCATCATGAAGATACTCGCAACGAGAGATGACATCTTCAGTTGTCGTGCCACTTGATTTATCGCGAGCCATTTCCAGAAAGTCAGTGCGGCCATTGTACTTCTCTAGATCTGGATGGACAATCTTAGCCCCTTCACACTCACAATGATAACAACGACCTTTTAACAAAAATGGGAAAAAATGGCAATCAGTTATCGTAATAAATAGAGGAAGAAAAAAAAAAAACTATATCATAGCTTACAGAAGATAAGGATACATCACTGACAGCAGCATTTAGCAAAGCAGTAAAGTTATACACATGTAATGATAAGGATAAATGTTTTGCATGTGGATGAAACTAACTAACTTTGTTATTAGACGAAATAATCAATGAAAAATTGTGCTGTATTTCACAATGTTTTTTATATGACAATGATATCAAGGAGACAAGGACTGAGTATGAATTAGCTAGTGCCATCATTGGAAACTGTCAAGGTGTGATACAGTCATGAAGTTGCTCATCATGGTCAATCTGTAGTTCTGTACTGACACCATTGCTAGCACTAAATGATCAAGCAAATTGATTTACATCACCTCAGACAATGTCTGAGATTTAACATAGATTCAGGTTTTAGTTGTTACTAACATTTGGAGCAAACAGCAGAATTCTACTTCCAAAATCATTGCTTGGTTTGAACAATTCTAGGCATGACCCCACCAAACAATCTTGGAAGTTTGATTGAATTAATTTCTGTAGCATCTCTTTTAATTAAAAAAAAAGAAACCATGCATAGTTGCACACAGTATATCCTTTTTGTTCTTTTCAAGTCAAGTTCTGCAGCGTAATGAAAATCTTTTCAGTCGATTTCACAACGCCATGGTGAAACTCAACACATAGAATAAAGAAACATCTGTAACACGCTAACATCATATGATGTAGCAATACTCAAATGGAAGGAGAGTGTACCAGGATGCCCCATGACTGGACAGCAGGTCAGTTCATCGATCACGCCTTCCTTGTTGCAGCACTCAGCAAAAAAAAGTATGGGGACTGTCTGAGAAGAATGCAAATCTCTTGGGCTCGCCAAAAAGTTGACGTGAGAATACTGAGATTTGGATCGATGCCGGCTATATCCAGGTCCATAATGTCGGCCAAACATAGTATAATTAACTATGTGTGAATTCAAGCCACAGATAACATGTAGCTCATACTCAAGTCCCTATGATTCAGAAGTTTATACAAGTGAATTAGATAATCTTGATATTGACATTTTTGGTAATGGTCGAAAACTGAAGGGATGAACGGACATACCCTAGTCCTCTGGTTGTATTTCTTCAGTGCATCATTAACCTTCCCACAAATAAAACTTTGCTCAGCCTTGAATTCTTCCTGAATGCACGACAAAGTCATGGAGGCCCTCTCAGAGAGTACAGGAACTGTCTGAACTGAACCACAGGAAGAGGGGCAGAATCGCATCAGATTGTGCACGAGGAGCTGCACATCTAAAATCCCACCAGTTTGAAACATAAATGGATCTGTCTGCAGGGGAAGGGGCTTCATGGAAAGGTTGACATGAAAAACTTCACAAGTGCATCAGGATCAGGATGATGTGCTGCGGTGGCTGCAACCATGTAAGCAAGGTCTAGGCCCAACATGTTTCTCTCAGAATGGCATTCTTGCCTTGCCATTTCAACCGCTCCCCAAAGATTGGCGCCCGTCAAGAACAGGTAACGCATAGCCTGCTGTTCAGAGATTGTGCAAAAGCAAGCACGGAGGTATGCAACAGGAGCATTGAGGGAGCGGCACGCGACGCGGACAAGGCTTCTTGAGCATATCATCTGCACTGAAACCTCCTCTTGTGGTGGAAACATGGTCTCATACCAAACTGTGTTGAGGACAATGTTGTGCACAGGGTTCTCAAAGGGGCCATAGCAGTGGCCGGCCTTGAGGAGGCCCCTGTGGTATCGCCTTCGCAAGCCATCCATCGGCAGGCAGGCAAGAGCATCGAGGTACAATCCATAGATCTTGTCAAGCAGGATGCTCTTCAATGATTTCATCCGCACAAACGGCGGCTGCTTCTCCTTAATCTCAAGTGACCGAGGAAGAAGGGTAGCTCCAACAAGGTCCACTGGTTCTTGCTGGTGCTTCACCAATCTGCTGATGTTCTTGACGGCGCTGCACGAGAGGCAACCTTCCATGCTTAGGAGACTGGAAGCTTCCCCAATCTGAGAAGCGATGGAGTACAACCTCTCGACAAGGGATTTGGGGTTTGGGTGCCACCCAGCTATGGCGGCGCAAGTGAGGGCTGTCTCGGTGGTCAGCGAGGCGAAGCTGAAGGCGTCAGAGCTGCGGTCCTGCTCGATGAGCCGGACGGCGACGGAGAGGTCGGCGTCGGCCAGCCGGAGATACTCCAGCGCCTCACAGGTGCGGAGGTAGGGGAAGTAGTTGGTGAGGAAGGCGACGAGCGCCTGGAGCGACCGCGCGGCGACGCCCATGTCGCGGAGGAGGCGGTGGCTCGGACCGCAGCCGCCGACATTGCTGGTGTCGGCGACGATCCGGGAGAGCGCCTTCCGCCGCCGCCGCCGCCTCGCCGACGCCGCCGCCTTGCCGTCGGGATCGCCGCCGGCGACCACCGGGACGCGCTTCTTGTAGGTGATGGTGTTGACGACGATGTTGGAGACGGGGTCCAGGAAGCCGACGCAGAGGCCGGCCTTGAGGAGGCGCGGGAGCAGCGCCGGCATCGCCTCCACGGGAAGCCGGTCCAGCGCCGCCGCGTAGAAGCCATTGATGGCGCCCAGTAGCTTCGATCGGTTTCGTCTCATGCGGCCCGGTTCGTCGCATTCGAGGAGATGGCCGGGGCGGGCTGGCCGCCGGCGAGGTTTGCCGGCCATGATCGGAGGAAGAAGGGCTCACAGATTGGGAGCGCTCGCCGTTAGGGAACGAGAGAGATCGTGGGCCGTGGGGATCTCTACTCGGCTCGTTCGGATGGGCCAAAAATCTGGCACATCCACGTCTGTGGGCTGGGCCCTGGAAGAAAACCTAAACGCGATTCCATGGACTTCATACGTATTTGACTTGGTCTTTGGCGAGGTTTATGGGAGGTTATGATTTTAAAATTAGCTGGTTAATAGTTGGCCTATAAGAATGGGACAATTGCATCCATGCCCCTAATTTCAAACCTAATTATTGTTTTACTCTTATTTTTTAAGGTTTATAGTTTTACCCCCACTTTTTGAATATGAAACAGCCGGCTACCCCCACTTCTAACATCCGGTTTAACGGTGTTAGTTGTACAACAAAAGAACATTTATACTTTTGGTGGTTATTGTATTTTTGCCCCTATTTTTTTCAGCTTGTGTGATTTTGTCCCTACTGTGTGATTTCAGTTTGTGTGATTGTTATAAATAATTTAAATATGAGCAGCTCTTGTGATGTTTTTCAAAAAAAAAAATCACAAATACTAGCCAAGTACAAAATTTGACCAAAATTTCGACAGGTCCGGGAAGTTGCTACTGAAGAATTTCATGACGGAGAAGCTCGCATTGCCGTCGCCATCGATGTCGAACAGGATGGGGTCATCGCCGACTGCGCAGTGCGAGGAGGAGGGCGCGGTGGGGGGAAGTGGCCGTACGGACCTCTCGATGGCGGCGTACTTGTGGCAGGGGAGAGGGTGGTGGTCGGGGAGAGCACGAACTCTTGCGTGGAAGCGGAGGCGGACGACGACGACGCCTCGGCGTGGAAGCCAGCGGCCAAGGGAGCAACAACAGTAGCCGTCGCCGGGCCAGTGAGGAGCCTGCCTGCCCTCGCAGCGGCCGCCGCCGCCGCGTGCACGCCCTCGCCCTCGCCTTGGCCGTCGCCACCACCTGCCGCCCTCGCCGTGGCCGCCGCCACCTGCCCGCCCTCGCCGTGGCCGCCGCCGCCGCGCACGCCCTTGCCGCCGCGTCGAAGCTCCGCGCGCAGCCGCCTCATGCCCTCGCAGCAGCCGCCCCCGCGCAAGCCCTCGCCGCCGCACGCCCTCACCCTCGTCGCGGCTGCCGCCGCCGTGCACGCCCTTGCCGCCATGTCGACGCCCTCACCGTGGCCGCCGCGACCACCCGTCCACCCTTGCCACGGCCGCTGCCGCCGCCCGCCCTCGAGTCCCTGATTCACGCACGCACGAGTTGGGTCTTGGGAGGACTCAGTCCTTATCCATTCCCTTAGGGGTACAAACGTAAATTCATATTTCCTAAAACCTTTTTTATTTCCTTTTGTATTTCTTTAACACAAAACGTGGGACCCACCAAACGGCTGTTACAAGTGGGGGTAGACGGCTGGTTCAGATTCAAAAAGTTGGGGTAAAACTGTAAACCCTAAAAAGTGAGGGTAAAACAGCAATTGGGTTTGAAAGTGAGGGCATGGATGCAATTGTCCCATAAGAATCTGGAGAAGCTGCAAAACCTGGTTTTTGACATCTAGCTTATTTTCTGAATTATGTAACTATTGCTTTATATAGAATCTATGTGAAAAACTAGACTATTTAAAGAAGCTTCTGATTTCGAGAGAAATTACAGCCGCTGGAAGCTTCTCAAACTTGCCTTTCGTGTCATGTGTTGTATCTTGTTACTGCCGCAGCAACTTCAACCGAAATAAATCCGAAAAAAAAATTCCTCCTATGCCTCTCCACTATGGAACTTGGTCTAAATATTTATCATTGAGAAATGTGATGATTTGGTAATTTTTAAACCTGCCACCCGTGATAATGACGCCTGGATCAGGATGACAGAACATCAAATTCACAATCCACAAAGTGGCAGATCCACAAATCCCAAGAGTATGCAATGTACACATGACATCTTGGATGGTTGTCCCACATAGAAGAAAATAAGTATATCCAAAACTAAGAAATATCAAAAGCAATGCCTTTGTTCAAGCATCCTAGCATGGGCATTCAAGAAATTTGCGCACTTTACATCCCTACGGTAATCAAAGTAGATGCAATCCTCTTGTGATATGCCTACTGAGTAAGCGACACTCTCGCCAGAACTGACTAAATCTTCATTGACGATACCATTTGAATGGCTCTTACACGCCATCTCCTCAAAGTCGATGTCACGGCCGTGATATTTCTGGCTTTCAGGATGCACAACCTTCACACCTTCATATTCGCAATGGAAACAACGACCTTAGGACAAAAACAAGTTGAAAAAGGAACATCAGTTCTAGCAATAAGTAAAGGATTAACGCAACGAACAGATAAAAAAAATGTCTTTTCTTAGAGGAGAAACCAATGTGCAAGGCTACATCAACTGTGCAGTTTCTATTCCAAGGGAAAATTTACAATATGAAAAGTGGATCCATTTTACTTACCTTTTTCTAAAAGCATGGACATTATAGGACAACACTAAAAAAATTCCAAAATAATTATCAGTACAAAAGCATTTTTTTGGTGGGTGGGTCCATTGGACGGAATGCATTGCAAAGCTAATAAGCAAAGTAAATAATATATAAACACATTATTCTCTTTCTTTTTAGCAAGCATGACCTATTAATTTGGCTAAACAGACATCTTGCCATTTTTTATGGTTCAATTTTCGCCCTAGGTGAATCCTAATATCTAGTAATCATCATGCACGGTCAGCGCAGGCCTTCAAGAAGTAGCTGGATTGTCAGAATATTTTGATTTTAATCAAAACATGAAACCCTGTTTGGTCGGATGCATTTTGAATTTCTGATACCTTTTCTTCTAAGGCATGCAATTGTGCAGAATAGTCTATCATATAGTTTACACAAACCATTGCAACATGCTGTATATGTAATGCAACAGCTGCAACTGGCATGCTTCTCCATGATCGAGTGTTGTAGAAATATTCATATAGAGAGAAGAGAGCATACCAGGATGTCCCATGATTGGCCAGCACAATGGTTCATCGGTTATATCATCGTCGTTGCAACACTCAGCAAAGAAGAGTGTTGGAATTACTGTCCCAGAAGAATGTGATCCTCTTGGGCTCGCCAAAAAGTTGACATGAGAATACTTGGATTTGTACCGGATCTTGCATGACCTATCACCATAATGGAGAGGAGAAACACCAGACTTGATAACATATGGATTCAACCCGCAGATAACATGAAGATCATATTCCGATCCCTATATAAGTATATAACAGGGCAAAGAAGAATCATATGCACTTACCTTCAAAAAAAAAAGAATCATATGCACTTATTATTTATTTATCTTTTTTTTAAAAAAAATCTACAAAAGGTAAAATGGGAAGGAAACAACTTATAGACCTTAGGTTCGTTGTGTGTATTTCTTCAGTGCAGCATTCACCTTGCTGCAAATGAAATTCTGCTCAGCCTCGAAATCCTGCTTTATGTTCGACAATAACCTGGATGCACCCTCGGTAAGTACCGGAATGGACACAGGTCGTCTGCAGTACTGCAGGCTGACATGTGGGCCCCACAGCCCTCAGGCCCACATGTCAGCCTGCAGTACTGCACATGCAGTACTGCAGGGGATCTCAATTGACCGGAACTGTCTCATAAGAACAATGTGAAGGAGTGGATGGTTCTTGTGATAACATCAGCGAGAGCAGCTGCACAATGGCCCGAAGAAAGCTGACAGGTAAAAATTCACCAGCGCATCACGATCCGGATGATGCGCAGCAGTGGCCGCGGCCTTAAGTCCAATGCCCCTATCGAACTTGTCCTTCATGGCGTGGCCTTCTTCCCCTGCCATTTCGATTGCTCTCTGTAGATTCACCTCTGTCAAGAGCAGGTATCGAATGGCTTGCTGTCTGGAGACCGTAGGAAAGCAGGCGCGGAGATAAGCAACAAGGCCAAGGAGAGATCTGCAAGCAGTAGAAACAAGGCTTCTTGAGCAGATCATGGCCACTTCAGAGTACTCTTCCTCTGCAGGAAACATGGTGTCATACCAAACGGTGTTGAGAACGATGTTGTGAGCAGGGTTCATGAAGGGGCCATAGCAGTGGCCAGCCTTGAGGAGTCCCCTGTGGTAGCGCCGCTGCAAGAATTCGCTCGGCACCTTGGCAAGAACTTGGAGGTACAGTCCGTAGATCTTGTCGACGACGATGTTCTTCAGAGATTTTGTGCGCACGAATGGTGGCTGCTTGACCTTGTTCTGGAGGAATTGGGGAGCAGTAACTCCGGCGAGGCCTGGAGATCTTGGTCGGTGGTTCGTGAGCAATCCATGGAGGTTGACAACGTCGGTGCAGGAGAGGCGGCCTTCTTTGGCTAGGATCCCGGAGACCTGCTCCATCTGAGCGGCGAGGGAGAACGACCTGTTGACGAACGCTCTGGGCTTGGGTTGCCACGCCGCGACGGCGGCGCATCTGAGCGCGGTCTTGGTGGTCCCGGACGCGAGGCTGAAGGCCTTGGTGTTGCGATCCTCCTCGACGAGCCGCACGGCGGTGAGGAGGTCGGCGTTGGCCAGGCGGAGGTACTGCAGCGCCTCCCAGGTCGGGAGGTAGGGGAAGCAGGCGACGAGGAAGGCGACGAGCGCTTCGAGTGACCGCAGCGGCATCCTCATGTCGCGGAGGCGGCTGTGGTTGGGCGAGTGCCAGGTGACGTCGCTGGTGTCGGCGACGATCCGGGAGAGCGCGCTCCGCCGTCTCCTCGCCGCTGTCTTGCCGTCGACGGGACGGCCAAGAACCATGGGCTTGCGCTCCGGGAGGCGCTTGTAGGAGAGGGTGTTGACGACGATGTTGGAGACGGGATCCGAGAAGCCGGCGCAGAGGCCGGCCTTGAGGAGGCGCGGGATCAGCGCCGGCATCTCCTCCACCGGCAGCCGGTCCAGCGCCGCCGCGTAGTACCCGTTGATGGCATCCAGCAGCGCCGATCTGTTCCGGACGATACGATCCTCGTGGTCGTATCTGTAGGGGCGCTCCGCGAGGGGGTCTCTAGCGGCGCCGCTCCGGCGACGTTTGCCGGCCATGATCGGAGAAGTGGTTCGCTCAGGTTTGCGGGTGGCAGACAGGAGAGTTTTGCTCTTTGCTCAATTAGTCATAGTCGATTCCGTTTAGAAACTCAAAATCCACAAAGCGCCAGTGACTGCCGCTACCTCGTCGGCTCGTCGCCGATCTGCGGCGACCCCGCCACCGACGTCCGCCGCCTCGCCCCTGTTGCTCGCGGCTCGTTGCTGTGCCTCGTCGCGCCGATCCGGTGGGCACTCTCCCGGCTTGAAGCCCAAGCGTACGTCCCGAGTCCCGACGACCGCCCACTCTGATGGGCATGGGCCTAGAGCTTTTAGGAAATTCAAGTAGGCGCAGTATATGTGGGCTGGCCGCTACCTGCCTGATCTGGTGGGCGGCGGCAACGTCGGCAGGGAACACTAGCTGCATGCACGTCGGAGCTAGTCAACGCTGCTCTTCTTGCCTCCCCCCCCCCCCCCCCCCCCCCCCCCCCCCCCCCCCCCTGTTTCTCTATTTTCCTTTCACAGGTTCGTCAGGATAAAGGAGTAATACAGTACTCGGTATATGATTTTAAAACTGAGTGAAGTAATTAAATGAATCGATTAATCTGTAATATATGAATTAATAATAATATAATGGGGCAGTATAAATTAACTTTGCTCATGATTGCTTGAGTATTTGTTGTCGGAAAAATGTTTTAAGTATTGTGGTAGTTAAATGATACTTATTATTATTATTAAAAGGTATTTCCTCCGTCTCACAATGTAAAACTTTCTAGCATTACACATATTTATATAGATGTTAATGAATCTATACACATATATGTGGCTAGATTCATTAACATCTATATGAATGTGGCCAATACTAGAAAGTCTTACATTATGAAACAGAGTGAGTACATTTTGAAAGATGTAATATGTATGATCTGCTACAGTGTCAAGAAATATAGCGGGGAATCTTTGGATGACCCTCCATATGAAATGAAGATATGGAGGCCTGGATTTGGATATTCCGAAGGATCACATTGCTCCACTAAGGCCTGATTTAGTTTCCAACTTTTTCTTCAAACTTCCAACTTTTTTATCACATCAAAATTTTCCTACACACATAAACTTTCAACTTTTCCGTCACATCATCCTAATTTTAATCAAACTTTCAATTTTAGCGTGAACTAAACACACCCTAAATTTGGGTGCGTCAATGTCATCTCTTCCCTCAATTCACCCCACCCCTTAAAAAAGAGACGAGCTATATTTACGACACCACTTCCATGTAAACATTCAAAATCAATTTTACACTGTAAAATTATATCCATTTATATTATAATTACACTGTATAAGATTTAAAACTTACATTATAGTTACACTATTCTAATACACACTATGTAAGAAAATCATGATTAAAAGTAATTGATTTAACTACTTAAAAGAGGATATATAAGAGATATAAACATACTCCCTCCGTACTCGTAAAGGAAGTCGTTTAGGACAACGACACGGTCTCCAAAAGACAACTTTTACTTATTATTTCTATAAAAATATTTATTGAAAAGTGATATATATATATATATACTTTTATGAAAGTATTTTTCAAGACAAATCTATTCATATAATTTTTACATTTTCAAACTCAACAACTTGAGAATTATTCATGATTTATATTTCTAAGGTTTGACTTAAACATTACCCTAAACGACTACCTTTATGAGTATGGAGGGAGTACTTAAAAAAGCACCACCCTGCTATGAAAATGCAAGTAATTAAATGCAAGCACTTAGTCATAATGACTAACTGCTTCTCTGTAACTAAGTGTAAATGCAAGTAGGATATAGAAGAACCTAAATCTTGATGCAAGATTACATAAGAAAAAGAGAAATATAGGAGCCAGAAATTTGTTGCAAGTGAAATAACAAATCTGAATATTTATATTTTGGAATGGATGGAGTACATGCTATGTTCCGTTGAACCCAAAATGCCCTCCAACAATTTCGACGAAATTTGCTGCAACCTCGACTTCAGTTTCTAGTTCGTTTCCATTTGGGCAGCAATGCTCCATAGACAAGCCTCTCTTCTATCATCTCCATCCTGTTCAAACCTTCCCGCCTTGTGATCCAGGAAGTTTTTGATGATATGTTCTACCTTGACCAACACCCTCCCTCCCGACGTTTTTCTCTCAACATGAAGTCGAAACTTCACATTCATTTCATACTTGGTACATTCAATCAACTAAAAAAATTATATTTCTGAATCGCCATGCATTCCCCATGTACTCCATAAGGCCATTCACAATATGGTGAGGTGCGTTTGGCCTCAGTGCACTACATTTATAACCATTCACATGCGTTTGGCACATGTTTGTGTCCCTAGTGATCGAGTCGCTCGTCCCTGTTAAGACCTAGTGGCCTCGTAAGGGAGAAGCAAAAAGGCGGCATGGAAAACAAAAGGCAAGAAAGAGGGGTAGAAAGCAGGAGAGAGAGGGGAAGGCATCGATGACCCGAGAAGTGCCATTGACAACGAGGCTAGCTACTGCCACGAAGCTATATGTCCGCTGCCCAGCGTGGCCGGCTCGCCGTTGATCTCGCCGGCCGAAGTCGCCTTCAGTAGGAAGGGGCCTCGATGACTAGATCTAGATATGAAGAAGTTCCTAGACCCAACGGGTATACAATGCACTATGGAGGTATGTGGCTCTACTTTTTTGATTATGTGAAGGTTGTGAACCTGGTTTGGTGTGCCCTGCGTGCGCTGTGAGTGCCCTAAAAATAGCAGATAATCATATTGGACATTGGGGAGGGCGCAATATGGTGATGGAGAAGGGTGCAATGTGCATCAGTAAACCATATCATGTACTCTCTCCCTCCATCACAAAATAAACAAACTTCTAGAGTTTGTTTTTTGTCCAAAAATAAATCAACTTCTACATTTTTATCTATCATTGGTCCACAAATCAAAACATTTTATCCCTCGTCCACCCACCAATATACCTTTACTACTAATTAGAGATATTTTGGTATTTTGTCTCCCTTCTTAACTTCATCTCGGGAATCTAAGATTGGAATATTTTTGGGATGGACGGAGTACACGGTTTCTGTTGCAGTAAACCGCATCGCAGATTAAGGCTGAGTGAACACACAACTTCACATCAGGGTTCACCAAACCATTTTGGATTACATTATCATCACCCTACGGTAATTAGACAGTTATCGCAGGGATTACTGTAGTTTAAAAACTGAGGATGTTATCGTACGGGATAACTGTGTGATAACCTTATGGTTTTGCATACCGTGCGTCACATACATAGGCCTATCCAACTCGGAGTAATCGTCGTACGTTACAGGGGCATCGATCTCTCACCTTTGCAGATGTAGGGGGCCAGCAGAGGAATTAAATTCCCCGGTTTCCTCTCAATCGTTACAGAATCGTGACGTGAATGGTTTCAGTTCACCTTTACTACTCGCGCCCGTACGTACTTGCCCAGTACACATTGTGGTACCACCCAAAAAAAAAAAAATGCTTCGCTTGCTCACTCCTCGTCCGTCCCGACTCCCCGTGCCGCAAATAATCGGGACGCCAACATGGGACGAACAGGACACCGCACCACCTCGGTTGCAGTCGCAGCCAGCCTTGCAGGCTTGCGGCCGCAGGCCCGCAGCGCCGTCGAGTCGAGACTTGACGACGATGTGAGAACCAAATAGCACCCTGGCCTAGTCGCCTCGCCTCGCGTTGCCAATCGCGTCGCCTGCAGCCAGCGCAGCGGCCGGCAGGGCATCTCAACAAGTGCGCGTACGGCTTGGCCGGCTGGGCCAAAAGGCAAAGCCCAAAGGGGTCGCAACTCGCAAAGGCGCACGCACGCGCTACACAGTGCGCGCACAGACCTCAGAGTCGGACATGGGAGGAAAAAAAAAGAAAGGGCAACAGCGCCTCGTCCTCGCTATACGCTCCCGTAGTATAGACAATAATTGGGACAACCCCCGCGCGCGCTGTGGGCTGCGCTGCGGCTGGGACACGGCCACGGCCAGGGGCCAGCACAGCGCGCGACGAGACGACGACGACGCAACTGGCGGGCGATGATGGGGCAAGCCAGCCAAGCGCCCGAACCGGCCCCCGCGCGGGCGCGGTGCGAGCGGGCAAAACGACACACGCAGGCCAGCGGGTGGCGCGGGCCGGGGAGGGGAAGCAGGCAGAGAGGCAGGCAGTGGGCGGCAGGCGGCAGCGCGTACCACAGGCGGGGCAGGCTTGCAGGAGGCCGGCCGGCCGCGTGGTTATAATAAATTGTGTGTGGGGGGCACACGCGCCGCGCGCGGCAATATTGGGAGAAGCTAGCGCGCCCACCCCACTTGCCGATCGAGCGGGCGTCGCGGCATGCATGCAGGTACGTACGTAGTACGTGAGGTGAGAGTGCGTACCACCGGCCACCGGGCGTCGCGGAAGATCCAATGGGCGCGGCGGTGGGCCTGCGCCCGTCGCCTCCCGCCGCTTTGCTCGCCTCCTTTATGGCAAAGCGTTTTTACCTTACCTGCGTGCAG
This sequence comes from Oryza meridionalis, assembly GCA_000338895.3. Taxonomy (NCBI): domain Eukaryota; kingdom Viridiplantae; phylum Streptophyta; class Magnoliopsida; order Poales; family Poaceae; genus Oryza; species Oryza meridionalis. The sequence goes on along the minus strand of CM002526.2, from coordinate 31,937,842 downwards.
TGATATGCTTCCACTGCTAGCCAGCTGTGAATGTGATGGATACCTGGATGGAGTATATTGTCATGTGCTATCTATGGTTCTTCTTGGGGACTTGGAATGTTTAGAGTAAAGTAGTTTACAATCTACATTTTTAATCCAAAATTTTAACAAGCCATAATTAAACATCCTTTTGTCTAGTAATCCAGCTAGCTTTTCTAATGAACAAGAGTTTTCCATGGGATGATCCTCACTACTTCTTTGTGTTTTCGGCCACGAGCCCACGAACAAGCACGTTTTCTCTAACATGGGGTAATCATCGGTGTGCTCTATGAATTACCTACGACTAAACGTTCAGTACGTGCCATCTCATCAGCTACCTCTCTAAAAGGGAGGTTGTACAAGAAACGATGAGAAGATAAAAGAGACCACTGGATCGGCATCAAACGAGAGAGAGAGAGAGAGAGAGAGAGAGAGAGAGAGAACCTTTTGCTCTACATGCATTCATGCAATTAGCACATGATATAAGATTAGTGCTGCTGCTCATTACATGCCAATTCAACTCGTAGAGAAACATAAAGTTGTAAACTTGATTTACATACGCTTACGAGTGCTTATACCGAGCATATACATATAGAGAAACTTGTCGTGCTACATTTTAAGCACGGCATGCATATTGCTCGCCAAGAGGTTAGCAAATGAAATGAAATAAAGCCTGGTTCCAGTTCGGCAGGTCCGATATTACATCAACACTTAGAATCGAATTAAACACACTTCGATGATTCGATCCAATAACGAAAAGCAACAAAGGATCGATCCGGAGGAAATTGAGTCACACTTAGAACGACGGCCGGCCAATGCTCACACGGCTATAGCTAGCTTCTTTTCCTCTTCAAGCCAGCCGCCGCGGCCGTGGCCTCGCCGTCGACCTGATCCCCGTCGCCGCCCTCAACCGCCGCCGCTGCCGCCGCCTCCGTCAGCTTGGTCAGTAGTTCGCCGGCGTTGTCGGCGAGGACGAAGATGTTCCGCGCCGCGGCGTCGATGAACCCTTCCTCGACGCCCTTGTCGAACAGCGAGAGTAAGCTGTTGTAGTAGCCGTCCACATTGAGCAGCCCCACCTAACGAAAACAACACCAACAATATTTATATATGTTTGTTACTAGTTAGTTTATTCATTGGGAGATCATGTCGAAAATGATTAGGCCATGAAGAATGACGGCCTAGCTATAAGCTAAGCTAAGCGCTATCCATCAATCTAGCTAGCTAATCCCTATCCACCGGCCAAGGACAATAAGATTATAGAATGCAAATGGCAGTTAAATACGACAAACTAAGTTAAGCTAATAGTATTAAGCTACTGGGGTAGCTTTTAGTACCGGTTTGTTGTGGATCCCCAGCTGCGCCCACGCTATGATCTCCAACAGTTCTTCGATTGTCCCGTAACCACCTGCGCATCACGCGGCAATTAAGAGCAAGTTTAATAGTAGAGCTCACCGCTTACTATAAGCCAATGTTAGAGCTAACTTATATAATATGTTAGCTATAAGGTTAACTTTATTTTTTCCATTCTCTCTCTTTCTCACTCTATAAATTTAATGCATATTTCTTGGAGCTTGTGTAAGGCTGGGAGAGCTAACACTACCCACTTTTCTTTATCTCTCTCTTCCACATAAGCATATAGCTTGCTTATAGTCTATTATTATCCTTGCTCTAAGTTGTTAATTAAGCTAAGATCACTCCTAGGCCCTAGCTAACTACTATTAGCCAATTAATTCTCGTTTGTGTTTGCATCAGTGTTAATGAGGAGAGAGAGAGAGAGAGGGGGAGGGGGGAGGGGAGGGGGGGGGGGGGTGACAAGTCGGCTAACAGCTCACCTGGCAGGGCGATGAAAGCGTCGGCGTGTTTCGCCATTTCTGACTTGCGCTCATGCATGTCCCTGACCACTTTCGCCTCTCCCAACGTCTCCCCTGACACCTAGGAAAGGCTTGCACAAAATCATAGTAGTACCACCAAGGTAAAATAAACACGTTCCATATGTATGCGTGTGCGCAGTAAAAGATCTTTTAGGAAGTGATAGACAATAGACCAATCGTATACTGGCTACTCCAGCTCCACACAAGAGATTCGCTTGCTATACCTCTTCAGGTAGGAGAGCACTAGGGATGACCCTGCATGTATTTACAGATGCATCGACGTGATCAGCAGATGGATCAATCAGCAGGCACAGTTAAGTCAGTGACTGTGTATGTGCGTCGTCGTGCGTACCCGAGGACGTGGCGGCCGCCGTCGTGGACGGTCTTGGAGACGAGGCCCATCAGGCCGCCGCTGCCGCCGCCGTAGACCAGATCGAGCTCCCTCTCGACCTGCATGGATTAATGGAGGCCTTCGTGGGTGAGGCTAGGAGAGGGTAAAGACCGAGAGCGAAAGGGAGGGGGAATAAGCTTGGGGTCATCGTCAGAGCAGAGAGCTAGACAGTGTAGAACTATACCCAAGTGAGCAGGACACATCTTCGCCATGGACAATGGCATTATATTGGAAGCTGAAGCTTTTGGATGGATGGATGGCTAGCTAGCTAATACTACCGATTAACGGCTCAAGACGCGACGAGACTCACCAGCTGCTTTCCGAGGTCGAGAGCGGCAGCGCTGAAGGACGGCCGGTTCCCCCGCCTGCTGCCGCAGAAGACGCAGATCGTCCGCACCGGTCCCCGGCCCCCGCGGCTGCCACTCTCCACAACCTTGTCGTGGTTAGCATCCATGTGTGTGTGTGTGTGTGTAATGGGGAGGACACGGAGCGAGAGAGAGAGAGAGAGAAGAGGATGCAGGCCTTGTGTAAGACTTTTCCCGGCTCTTCCCTGTGAAGACCTATTTATCCACACTCCAGCACTCCACACAAGAGTACAAGACGTTTGCTTAATTTGCATGCTATGTAAACTTAGCTCGCAATTGATTATCTAGTTGCTAGTTAAATGATGCTCTGGGCCCTGGCCCTCTCGATATCGTTTTGATTTCTAGCTGCAGAAACCATATACTATACGGTTATTGGTTTAGTCATATCACATGCATGTTTTACGTACGTATGCAGAGACGAAGTGGTAATTGACTATGTATACGGTACAGTGGAGGTATGTGCACGTAAGCATATCTGAAACAAATTCCCATCAAAATTAAGAAGCCAGTGATCAGACAGATTATAACTACTCAGTCACTCCGTACCATTTTAAATGCAGTCATAGTTTTCATATCCAACTTTAACCTTCCGTCTTATTTAATTTTTTTTAAAAAAATTAAAAGCATAAGTCACGAGTAAAGTATTATTCATATTTTATCATCTCATAACAACAAAAATGCTAATTATATAATTTTTCCAAATAAGACGGACGATCAAAGTTGGACGCGAAAACTTACTTATGTTATACTTAAAATGGGACGGAGGGTTATCGTAAAAATCTAACCAAAGGTTCGTGTCTCCCTGTGTCCCCCAACACATTTGCCTATCAGCCCACCAGGCCAGGTGCCATCTTCTTTTGTCTATGTCACCAGATCAGTATGCCTGGATGGATGCAGTGGCGGAGCTAGAAAATTTTTTAAGCCTAGACAAATTTAAATATATCTAGTATTTGCTATAATATTTCCAACTTTAATCCTCTCAAAACAATAAAAATTCAATGGTGTATTTGATGGCGAGCCCAGGCGGCTGCCCGTGTGTCACACCCCGAAGTTCTTTCCCAAGCCTAAATTGAAATTATAAATGGTCTCAAGAAAATGCCAGTGTAAAGCAAGAGTAAACCTTAATAAATTAATGCAAATAACAATCAGAATTGGCATGTGGAATTTTTCTTGAGTTCTACATGTCGAAATTCGCTAACAAGATTTTTAGTGGAATTTTCAGAGCCCTCGAAATAATTTTAACCAATTAAAAATGAGCACAAGCAATATTTAATCCTAGGAAAATCCTTCTTCTTTTTCCTTTTTCTTTCTTTTTCTTTTCTTTTTCCTTTGAATGGGCTGCCGGCCCATTCTTCTTTTCTTCCCCCCTCTCCCGCTGGGTCGGCCGAAGGCCGAGGCCCAGCCCAGCTCAGCCACACCCCCTCCTCTCTCCTGGGGTCACCGACAGGTGGGGCCCACCTGTCGGGCCCGTCCCATTCCTCCAGCTGCCGCCGCCGCGCCCACGCCCCCACCTCCTCCGGGCCACGCCGCCCACGTCGCCCTCACGCCTGCGCCTCCCGCGCCCACTTCCCCCTCTCTCCCGCTCGCCCGCGCTCCCGAGACGGCCGGGATTCGATTTTCGAATCCCGCCTCTCTCTCCTCCCTGCTCCCCCACGTCGGCCGGCGATTCCCGCCTTTCCCGGCCACGTCCGGCCCCGTCTCTCCCTATTTAAGCACCACCGCCATCCCTTCTCCCTTTTCCCCATTTCGCCGAACTCTCCCGTGCCCTCTACCGCCTTAGCGCCGTCGCCCTCCTCTCCGCCGCCGACGCCGCCGCTCCGGTCGCCGTTAGCTGCCGCTAGCCGCCGTGCCGAGCCGCGCCGTCGACGCCGTCGCGTTCGCCGTCGTGCAGGCCGTCCCGTCCACCCCTCCTCCGTCGAAATCCGTCGCCGGAACCCCCTCCGCATCGTGCGCTGGTGAGCACCGCCATGGCCACCGCCTTCGGCCGGCGTCCTCGCCCTCTCTCATTTTCCCCTCTCTCTCTAACCCCTCTCATCTTGTTCGCTAGGTGGTCCCGGAGCCCGTCCCGCCGTCGCCGTCACGCTCCGTCGCTCGCCGTCGCCGATCGTCGTCGGTGAGGCCCTCCTCCCCTTTCTCCCTCTCTCTCCCGCGCCGCTTAGCCGCCGCGCCGCCGCTAGCGTCGCCCGTGCCGTCTCGCGCCGCCGGTCGCCGTCTCGCGCCGCCGCCGCAAGCGCGCCACGCCACCGCGCGCCATGGCCGCCGGGCCGGCTTGAGCCACCCGCGCGCGCCGGCCGCGCGCCCCCGTCGCCGTCCGATCTACCCGAGTAGATCGGGGCCGTCGGTTCGGCTACCCGTGTGGTTGCCACGTGGCCACCACGTGTGCGCCGCGTCGGTGCCACGTGTGTGCCACGTGGTACGCCGTTTTCCCCGGTCCATGGACTCGGTCCACCGTGAACCGCCCTCCCCGTGTCACTGCCATGTGGGGCCCACATGTCGGCGCCGCCCCCTCTCTCTCCCGGGATTTATTTATTGCGCAATAATTCAATTAAGGATTTTTTCTGTTTATAGTAAAAACACAGTGAATCTTCTAAAATTCATAACTAATTCATCTGTGTTCCGTTTAAGCCCATTCAAGTCTCAGTAAATCAAGAAAAATGTGCAAAATCCGTTAAAAATGGTTTTGTTCTCTGTTTCAGTAGTCTTATAGCCTGTTTGTATTGTTTGCCTTGTATGTCGCTTAGATTCCGGTTCTTCCGACGCTCCGGTGTACTTCGAGATAGTCGCCGAGGTTCCTCCAGCAGCAGAGCAAGGCAAGTCATGCTTGTCACTTGAACATATTGAACCTATATTACAAATGCTCTCTTGTTTTCCTTTAAACACTGCATTGTTTTATAATGTTACTATAGGATATTTACCTACTGTCATAGCCGTACTATTCCGTACCATGTTCCTTTGTTAGCTTGGGATATAACATGCCTAGAGATTGGACTAGGGATTGCTTAGCCATGCTTAGTTCAACTAGCACACAATGAGGGAAATCCTATTAATGTTTAGACTGTAGGTCCTAATGGTAATGTTGGATTAGTACCACCGCTTTGGTGTTGATTAATTAAAAGGAATCACATGGTGGGCTGTGGGTGCATGGTTTTGCTAGTCGCACCCATGGCAATTAAGGACCGGTTCGCGGGAAACCCTAGAAGAATTTATCGTGCTTACCACAAGCCAGCGTGGGCAACGGCTGGGCTTGTAGTGTAGCTTTCCTCTAGCTGACGCATCCAGGCAAGGGTGGGCGTGATGGAGCGGGGCGGGCCCTGCGACGGCCTCTGTCGCTTCCGGATTCACCTAGGCACGAGAGGGGACTGCCCGCTGCCTTGCGAGGAGTGGGGGTGAAACCTGAGGTGTGGTGTGCTTGGTTAGAGGGGGTTATGCGAAGGGTCCTGTCATGGCCTCTTTCCGGTATGTCGTGGTGGCATGTCGGCGCACGGAGACGTGTCGTGGGGTTGTGTCTTGTGGGTACAGTTGTACACCTCTGATCAGAGTAAAACTATTCGAATAGCCGTGCCCGCGGTTATGGGCGGTCAACCAGATTCACCGTGATTAGTTTCTCCCTAGTTTAGTCTAATGAAATTGGATAGTCTAGGTGGATGGTTGGGCCTGTTGCAACGTGGGATAGCGTTGAACAGTGGATGATTAATATTGAGTAATTATTACAACTGTTTTCTCCTTTCAACTCCTGTTTATAAATGCTCGTCTTATGCAAATGAACCGATCTAGCTCTCCGTTGATAATTCCCTGCATCATACCCCTATTCCGGTATGACTTGCTGAGTACAGTGGGTAGTACTCAGTCTTGCTCTATTTTCCCCACCCCAGAGTGCGAGTACGTGTCAGATGGTGGTTTCTCTGAGGAGTAGGCTTCGTCCGTGCCGTCGAGGATGCCTGTGGAGTGGTGTTCCCGCTGCAGTTCAAGTCCAGGCTTAGCTTCTGTTATCTCTCGTTTTTCCGCTGCATTTATGTAAGACTTTTATGATGTTTATAAGACGTGGATCTAAATGTCAACATAACCTTATGAGTTAAGTATTTGAGGAATTGTCGATATTCGAAGTTTCAAATGTCAAGACTAAATCATGCCTAAACATCAGATATTTATAATCTAGGAAGTGACATTCCAAGGGCATGCATTCAGGCTGATCTTACCATATATTACAATAGCGTATAGCAGCATGTTTTATGCCTAGGTGTGTTGTACTTGTATATGACGCAAATAGTAGCAGAATTTTTTTTTAAAAAAATGGTAATATATATGGGATGCGATTCCATTAGTATATACACAAACATACAATGCTAGATTTAATCTACACTTAGGAGAAACAAAATAAATAATATAATCTGATGGTGAATAGTTCGAACACAGTTTATTTGTTCATCTACACAAATAGAAATTATAGAATTTGCACAACATAACAAAAAAAAACTTGACAACGGCAATTTAGTGTACGGATGAAAACGGTCAGAAAACAACCTAAACCATTATCACAACCATAATATTATTTCTCCAAAACAGAACAAAAAAGTAAGCCAAAAATAAAAAGGGTATCGGAATTATCGAAAAATCAAAAACTGAACTATTTTACGAAACATGACGGTATCGGGTCAGAAGCCCCGGCAATTCATACTACACTGGTAGAGAAAGGGGCTTTACTCCCGGTTAGAAACCCCCCTATAGTCCCGGTTATACAACCGGGAGTACGAATCCGGGACTAAAGATACCCATCTTTAGTCCCGGGTGAAAAAACCGGGACTAAAAATCCATCTTTAGTCCCGGTTGGTGATGGTGGAGCAATCCCGATTGATTCTTTTTTTTTTTGTTGTTTCATTGCTCCCTAAATATCCCAAATCATCCACAAGCATCACAGATTTGGGAAGAAATACATTACATATTGCAAAGAAATGCATCACAGATCACAAATACATCACATCACCAAATCTCAACCAAAAAATACATCACAAATCCTAAAAGAAATGCATCACAACTCAAATACATCCCAGATCAGATCCAATATCACATATATCACAGATCAAATCCAATGAAACACAAAATCAAAAAAAAAATCGGCAGCAGATGGGAGGGCGCCGCCGGCCTCCCGGTCCCTGTCCTCTCGGTGTCCGCGCCAGCTCGGCTGCCGCGCCCGCCCGCCGCCGCGGCTCCTGCCGGGTGCCGCCGCGCTCGCCCGCCGCCGCGGCTCCTGCCGGGCGCCGCCGCTCCGCCCGGCTTGCCGCCGCGCCCGCCCGGCCGCCGCCACGGCTCCCGCCCAGCTTGCCGCCGCGCCCGCCCGCCCGGCCACCGCCGCCGCTCGCGCCGGGCGCCGCCACTCCTGCCTGGCGCCGCCGCTACCGCCCGGCCGGCCGCCGCGCCCGCCCGCCCGGCTTGCCGCCGCGCCCGCCCTCCCGGCCACCGCCGCCGCTCTCGCGGGCTGCCGCCTCGGCCGCCTGCCCGGCCCCCTGCCCGGCCGCCCGCCGCTCCGCGCCCTCCCTACCGCCACGCGCCGCCCGGCCTCACGTGGTAGTAGGAGGAGGAGGAAGAGAAGAGAAGGGAGAGGAATGGGAGAGGAGAAGGGATGGAGGAGGGATGGATAAGGATGGAGGAGAAATTAATGAGAGGGGAGGGGAAAGAAAGGGGGAGAGACCGAGGCGGCCAGGCAGGGTAGTGGCGCCAGCTCAGTTAATTTCTTTTTTGTCCCGGTTGGTATAAACAACCGGGACTAAAGATCCATTTTTAGTCCCGGTTGTTTATACCAACTGGGACAAAAAAAGAATTAGGGTCTAAGTCGGTCCAATAACTTTTTGAACCGGGACTAAAAATGTTACCAACCGGGGCTAAAGATCAAAATTTTTTTAACCGGGACTAAAAATAATCTTTAGTCCCGGTTCCTATTCGAACCGGGACTATTGTGGATTTTAGGTGACCGAGCAAAGATGGTTTTTCCACCAGTGCTATATCGGAAACATCTAACTATAACATCACACGTTTAAATAGCAAGCTAGCTTGATTGCTGAGTATAACACAAATTTATACTCGTTCCATTCAATACAAATAGGTACAACACGCGTCGATGTTTATGAAAACAATAATTTGCCGGATTGTGTAAACGGTAATTACCAGTAAAATGTGGTGCACAGTCGGTAAACAGCCAACCATTTCCGTATATTTTTCAGTCTCCTAAAATTACTGTTCCGATTGGTCCGGTCGATCGATCAGTGAACGTATGTACGTCGATCGGAAACGAAAATGCAGCTCGACCGGTAATTACGTACCGCGACCGGCCGTTTTCATCCCCACCGCCCCGGTGCGGCGGGCGACGCATGCACAAGCTAGCGCTCGTTCGGTCGGCGCGGTCGCCACCTGGTGCGCCATTCACCACGCCTGACGCCGCGGCACATATGTCCCCCCGATCACGCGCAATCAATCAATCAATCGAAGCCAAAGCCCAACTCGGCCAAACCGCGCGCCGCGCGCGCGCGCTCGATCAGCGGCTGCAGTGCTCGATCGATCGCTCAGTGCGCGCGCGCGTACGCCCACCCCATCGCGCACCGAGAATATGCAGTGCGGCGCGCGCGCGCGCGCGCGCGTTAGCTCGATTGTGTGTCCGGCTAAATTCGATTGATGTGGCAGTGGCACACGCTGACGCTCATCGTAGGAGCGATACAGCTAGCTGAGCGAGCGAGCTACTCTTTCGTCCCAAAATATAAACATTATTTTACTCTCACACGATCATCGAGATGTTACTTTATCAACATTATCTATAAAAATAAAATATTTTTTTTAAAAAAGAGTTACATATTATAATAATTTGTTAAATAATAACTCTAGAAAATCAAGTTATATGATTTATTTATTTTATTTTTTCTATTAATGGCTAAAATAAAAAATGTTTGACTTGTTACTGTGCTAAAAATATTTATATTTTAGAACGAAGAGAGTAGTACCGTACTAGGATTAGCCAGCTTTTCACAACGAGCTAGAGAAATCGTCCACATGCACAACAAGAAACTCCACGCCTATGCTCTCCCTCCCAGTCTCCTTCTAGGTTAGCTTGACCTAGATTTTGTGCTAGAGCTATATTAGCTTAAGGTGATGTTTGGATTCAGGGACTAAATTTTAGTTAATGTCATATCGGATGTTTAGATACTAATTAGAAAGTATTAAACGTAGACTAATAATAAAAACTAATTGTATAAATGAGAGCTAATTCGTGAGAAATTTTTTAAGCCTAATTAATCCATAAACAGCACATGTTTACTGTAGCATCACATAGGCTAATCATAGATTAATTAGGCTTAATAGATTCGTCTCGCGAATTAGTCCAGGGCTATGGAATAGGTTTTATCATTAGTCTATGTTTAATACTTCTAATTAGTGTCAAACATCCGATGTGACTGGGACCAAAATTCAGTCCCTGGATCCAAACACCACCTAACTATTTCTTATTTTTTTTAAAAAAATAATTGCAACTAACCTAATTAGCTGATTGATGCTTGCCTAGTAATTAAGATTAATTTATGTGGTTTGATTAGGACAGCAGTAGAGAAAAGTGATGGCTAACTTTTTTAAAAGTAAATGAAGATTTATTGATATTATAGCATTATCATCAGCCAATAACAGCCCTAAACCCTCCGATTTCCTCCGTTTTTTGAATTTTTTTGGGCTAATCCTTCGATTGACACGTCTAATTTGGTGCTAATGGCTCCTCGGGCGGGCGGCTTCCATGGGCGATTCCCGGTGTGCAGGTCAGTCTGTTGGATAAGCATCGTGTGGGTGGCTTGCATGCCGGTTGGGGTGGAGGGCTGCTCCCGGTGAGAGAGGTGGGTATTTTTGCGAAAAAAAAAAAACTCCGTGTATTTGCACCGAATATCGCATACGTCCTCAGGCCGCCTGACATCCTATTTTGTTTCTTACGTATAACCCCTCGTCTTCCGGAAAAATACAATGCGAAGAAGAGAAAATTCCGCTTCTAGAGATAGCAGTGCAAACATTAAAACTATAGGAGATTTTCTGCAAAAACGTCCTACACTAACCCCCAATCCTAAAACCCTCCCCCAATTCTCTCCCTCTCCTCCCCTCCCCTCCCCTCCTCTTCCACCTCTCCCCTCTCGGTGTGGATCCCGGCCGGAGTTGTGGTCGGAGGGCGGTGGCGGCGGTGGCAGCGGCGGCTCCAAGCGGTGGCTGCGCGGAGGGTGGAACCAACGGCGGCTCCCCTCCCTCCTCCCAGTTACATCAAAAATGCGATTAATCTAAGACCCTCACAACCTTATTATTACTTTTTTTAGGGAAAAAATGAAAAAACAACAAGTTTCATGCCGCGGTGAGTTACAACATACAAACGCTTTTCATTTACATTCACCGCCAATTATAACTAGCTAAGATCAGACCCGATGATTTCGCCCTGAAAATGAGGACACGATACTCAGACCACATGTTTGGAGCTCAGCCAAACAGTTTCCGCTCCACCTAAAATGGGAACGGAGCTGGGTAGACCGTTCTCACAAAATGAACTATAGATGTAGAGCTAGATTTTAGCTATTCCACAACTTCACTACAGACTCAACCTCTAGAGCTAAATATGTGAATACCACCGAATCGAAGTCCTGTAGTCTTGCCGTGCGCTGCCTACTCTTTTTGAGGCGTTGCCGCCATATCTTCCGGTCATAGCCCAACTGAATGCTAACAGTCTTAACCCAGTCGTAGTATTTACATTGTACTCCCTCCGTCCCGTAATATAATGGATTTCGGGTGGATGTGACATATCCGGTCTATCCAGATTCATTGTATTAGGATGTGTCATATCCAGCCAAAATCCATTATATTATGGAAGGGGGGGACTAACATACAACCTTATTTAGACATTCACATGCGAGGATAACATAGCGATTAAATCAATGGCATCCAAATTTCATAAGATCATATGAAAAGAGGATGAGCCGTCGTGAAAGCGCTTATTTCAACATTATTTTAGTGTGTATTGGAACTTTAGATCTCTTGTATCATCGTCTTTACCTGATTGCTTAAGTTGATGAGGAGAGAGAATGATCAGTTTGTGCTTCAATACTCTGATCTTGATATCTAAGGGGTACTCCCTCCGTATTTTAATATATGACGCCGTTGACTTTTTAACTAACGTTTGACCATTCGTCTTATTTAATTTTTTATGCAAATATAAAAATACTTATGCCATGCTTAAAGAATATTTGATGATAAATGAAGTTATAATAAAATAAATGATGATTATATAAATTTTTTGAATAAGACGAAAGGTCAAACGTTTATAAAAAGTTAACGGCGTCATACATTAAATTAAAATACGGAGGGAGTAATTAGGTAGGAAAATAACTTTAAATGATTATTTGAGGATTAGGCACCGAGATTAGCATGGCGTGTGTACGTCAGCCTTCCTGCTTTAATATTTAACGTACCTTCGATTCTGCATGCAGTTGGCAGCCGGCCAAATATGTCTTGGATTAGTTTATCAATAGCAGAGTAGCTTGAAGCCAAATTAAGGACCGAAGTCTACACACACAACTGCTTCGAATCCACTAGAGATTCAGAGAAGATAAAAAGAAACTTAAAGAAAAGAAGTGGTATGCGCCTCCCAATCAATCTCCAATTCTGCACAGAGATTCTCATAGTTAAGAAATCTGGACGGTACTAGTATATACCTAATGATTCTTTTGGAGCACTTACCACTAATAGAATTAGAGTACTAATTAAACAGACTAATTAAGCTAGGTTGTGGATAAAATTATATATAAGTCTTGCTACTACTCACTTTTTTCAGTGGGACTGGTTGTTGCAGACGGCTCTCTTTGCTTGCAGAGCTATATCACTGACGACAAATCACACTCCAATATTGTAAACGAATAAAACAATTGAAAAGGAAGGAACAAGAGCAGCAGAAGGCAGGCATCCCTAGTAAATACTCACTCGAAGACAAATGAAAGAACAACAACATTTCTGACCAATATAATTAAATTGGCTTGCTCTGAGTGTCCTTGAATTCATTTCCTGCACTCGAACAGAGCCAAAGATTAGCCTTGTGAGTGAACAGTAGGTTGAATTCACTGAAACAAAATTAATTTTGTATACATGGGCTGCTTCTAGAAATTGAAGGACATGTCTGTAAATCTTGAGACATATGTTTACCATTGGTCTGGGCCTCTCACTCATACTGACTTCAGCTAGCTACTGTACATGGCATCCTTGAGAAATACTAGTGAGGCCAGTGGTTCAGTGATCTAGCTAGCTAGTCTGCATTGATGTTCACAACTTCACAACGGTTATGAAATGGTTTATAACCTTGTATTATCTGCTAATTAACAAAAAAATGCATTCTAAAGATCGTCAACAAAAAATAATATATAATCTAGCACTTCTATTTGGTGGACCAAAATTGCACGGAGTAGTAATGGGGATTTCTGCAGTACTACTGGTGCAGTACCAGTGGCTGACGTGTGGGCTCGGACCCACATGTTAGCCTTTGCTACTGCACCAACAGTACTGCAGAGGATTTGCATCCAAATTGTAGAGGATTAGATTCGATGGTTGGTAGCGTGTTAACAGTGAAATTTGGTAAGTCCAAAGTTACCATCGGCTTAGAGTCAGTATCGGCTTCAAAGTTCTATAATCGGCCGATGGGAGTCAAGTCGCCACGATGTCATGTTCTTGGTGGAGTCAGATCAATCAAAGGAAGCTTATCTAGAAGAGTCCGAGTTCAAGAAGGATGCGACATGACAGTTTATCTATTAATTAGGAATAGTTTATTAGTTTTCTTTTATCTTTAGGAAAGTGTGTTTAGTGTCCGATAAGGACTTTATCTTTTCCTTTTTAGTTTCTTTCTTGTCCGACAAGGACTAGTATCTCCCTATGGGTATAAATATGTACACCCGGGGTCATTGTAATCCATCAATCTATCGATCAACAATACTCTCGGCGCATCGCCACCCTCTTTACCGAGGTTTCTACTTATCTTCCGGCGGGATTTGGGCACCTGACGCGGGGCTGCATCGGCTTTCGATCTCCTGCGAAGGGGTAAGTCCTACGTTCCGTCGGGCCCTGGTGAATCTGTCGGCTACGTTGGTGTTGTTCAAGGCTGCATCGCTTCGATCTCTTGGATCGCTCTGGTTTGGTTGATATATTTGCCTACCTGATATCTCAATTCTATCTCTAGTTGCATTGTGTTTAGAGACGCATCGGTTTAGTTGGAACTGTCTCGGTTAGGTCTGATCTTCTATCTTAGCCGATATATCTCTATAATCGCAATGCTGTTATAAATAGATTTGTTATATCCATCACATTAGACAGATCTATCGGCTCACCAAGTATTAGATTATCATATACAATCTCGTGCTGCATCGGTTAGGTTCGATCTACTAGATTGTTGTTGATAATATAAGTCTTGTTGAGCCGATAGGTTCATGCTAATGTTTTATCGGGGTGCTAGCCGATAAGTTATCTGGACGTTGCATCGGCTTGTAAGGATTGCATATACATATAAGTTGGATTTAGCCGATGGCAACAAAGGTTTCACTGTTTAATCTAATCTTGTGGATTTTATGACATCGGACCTCCAGCCGATGTATGCTTTAACCTTCGGATCAATCTTTGTTCTACTATATTATATTGTTAGTCGATTAGTTTCTACTGGATTATATTGCTATATTATAAGCCTTTATATCATTATCTACATTGGACATATAGCCGATTGCTTAAACCCTATCGCTATCGGCTGTTACCGGCATCGACTATTATCGGCTATCGGCTGGAACTACTCCATCGGCTTGTCAGCCGATCGGCTGTTTTGATATACTATTTGCATATCTTGTCAGTTGCAGGATCAAACTGACTGGCACACCCGCATCTTATCATATTTGGACCTACACTAGAGCTAAGCAGATCTCCCAGGCCGGTGTGTTCGATTTTTTCGTCAACATAGCGATAGATATCAAATTAATTGGAATTAAAAAGAACACCTCACAATCATCTCTTTTACATAGGTGCATAGTTTTCAAGACAACTATATATTTCAATTGCGCTAGTTGAATATGAAATCAATAACCCGAAATTTCAATTCTCCAGAAATAAAAGGAATTGTAAACTACAATTATTAATTTGAATTTGCACCGGCCAATCAGATAGTACTAGTTAATTTATTTCATTCGAATATATGTCAAGTTGCCAACAGCAAAGGAATCACGTAGTTAGGGAGCATAATTTTGTTTTGCATGGCTACTGTTCAAAAGGAATGACAAATTATTCGATCTCACCAACTAATGTCGGCCAGGAGAGCGGCGCACTAAAAAACAATTCCTCTGTTTGATAGCCGGCGGCTGAGATAGTGAGATCGATCGATCGTCACCATGGCGCGGCAATGCTAGCAACCACGAACGTGACATGCTCAAGGCGGTTCAGGACTGAAGGACGGAGGTTGTAATGCAGAGGATGAGGATCTTTAGTACCCGGCACTAGGGGAAATAAAGACCGTCTTATCAAGAACAGATGAATTAGATCGTGTGATACAGTAAACCTGCTACAGTACTCAATAGTGTTCACCAGTATTTTCGTTAATGTTGCTAAAGTGGATCGACATTGTTCATTGTATTGATTTACCGTGCTCCTCACATGAACAGTGAGCCTCTATATTACTGCAGAGGATCTAAATCCCCCAACCGAGTGACCGATAACAAGGTCACCACCAACATCGCCGCAACACAAGGTGTCATCCGAAAATTCACTCTCGAGAGACGATTGTACCGAGGCCGGAATGGGTGATGCTGAAGAACGACTGAGAACGGAGGGAATGGGTGTTTCGCTCTATGCTACGAAGGGGTATTTAGATCCACCAGCAAATTTTTTTTCCCCGTCACATCGAACATTTAAACACATGTACGAAGTATTAAATATTGATAAAAAAACTAATTACACAGTTTGCTTGTAAATTGCGAAACGAATCTTTTAAGCTTAATTGAGCCATGATCTGCAATGTGGTGCTACAGTAAACATTTGCTAATAACGGACTAATTAGGCTTAATAAATTCGTCTCGTGGTTTACATGCGGATTACGTAATTTGTTTTGCTTCAAATGTGTGTCCGTAAATCTGATGTGACCCGACAATTTTTTTTTGCCTGTGGAACTAAACACGGCCGAATTTGCAAAACTATCCATTCTGATTTTATACTGCAATCACAAATCAATATAAATCTTAGATCTTTCATATTGGCAGTATATGCTTTCAGAAATTGTACTGTAGAAGTTATATAATTTTAAGTCCCGTCTTACGAATTTTAGGCTAGTTTTTGAAAGAAAAATATGAATAGAGCCATGTATTATTTATCTCATCTCATTTGTTCGGAAAAACACATACACAAAAGACATGCTAAATGCATATCACAAAATTTAAAACCAACAGTTCCGTGTTGTTTTTCAGAAGGATGAAAGGAAATTTAAGAACATAACAATTCCATACTCCTATACTGTATGAACCCTATAGAAACATTTATAAATTATAGATATAATGTTTTGGATTAAAAAATGTCTTCAAAAGAAGATTTAAATAAAAATTAAAAATTATGAAATATATATCTCCTTGGGCTGAGAACCAAAGAGTACCGGGGGCAGTCCTTCGTGCCTCTTATATTCGGCCCAATTACGGGCTTACAGTTTCAGCCCATTTTTCTACATATGCCGGGCAGCCGGGGTGCTGTACCTCCTGAGCACTCTCCCCTCTTCTCTTGTTCCGTTTTCTCCAAGATCGGTTTCCATCTGGTACGTTTCCTTCCTTAATCCTAACTCTCCTTACAGTCATTGATGGGCCAGACCCCAGTCCCCAACGATGCTTCCTGCTCGGACTTCCACTGCACATGGGGCCCAGCCGTTAGATCATTTCATTCAGTGGTGACGCTAACCAATATACTGGGAGGCAAGCAAGATCTCACCAAGCTTGAGACAACGCTGCAGGGGTGAACTCCGCTGTTACCTGTATATGCAAATAAAGCACTACACAGGCTAGCGAAATGGATCACACTGCAGCGCTCAAAATATAGCATAAGCAGTAAACAGCTTTTTTTTTTTTCTGAAAGGAAGCAATAAACATATTGCAATCCTAAAACAGCATAAAACGATCATGGCACTGCAGGCCGCCACAACTGTTGGTCCGGCTCATAACCTCGAGCCATTGTCGGCTTTTGCCTCTTACCCTGTGCGATAACATGGCCCTGACAGTAAGTGAACCAACAGATGCAGGGATGAGACAACACACTCAACGACGGTGATTGCGGCTTCTCGGTGTGTCAAAGTGGAGCTCCTCCTACCAGCGGCGAACCAAGCACGTCCTGGACCGGGTCATCGTCTACCTCAAAGTCGTCATCCTCTAGGTCACCCTCGATAAAGGGGCCTGATGGAGGGTGCAAACCATGCGCCGATGTGGCAACGCCAGCAAACACGTCAGGTGGGGAAGTGCGGAACCCTGTTGAAATGAAAACCACATTTAGAACTGGATAGATACTCCTACTAGCTTATTAGTAACGAGGAAACGGTTTGATGCAGCATTCAACAACCGTACATGTGGTAGGAACTGATGAGGAATCAGTGCCACGGCCAATGGTATGACCGGGCTGCGTGTGTACACGACCAGCCTGCGCACCTTGCGCCGATGTGCCAACGCCAAGAAACATATCTGACGGGGAAGTGTAGAGCCCTGTTGAAGGGAGGATCCCATTTAAAACTTGGATACTAACTCATGCTACCTACTAATTAAGAATGAAGAACAGGGATTATGTGTGTGCAACCGTACCTCTGGTAGAAACAGAGTGCTGGCCTGGGGCTGCCTGAGTGGAGGACCGCCGATGGAGTCCGGATGGCGACTGCCGAACTCCAGGCTCAACCGCAGGCGGCCAGTGGGAAGGAGGATACACATATGAGGGAGCGCAAAAAGAAAGAGATCGCAAGATCGTCCGCGCCGTCCTCTGAAACCTGTCAAAATTACTCATGTGCTCCTCCACTGTGAGTTGTATCCCTGACTCCAAGCGTCTTAGGATTGAATCCGCTTGATGTAGAAGGTCAGCCTGTTTGAAAAATGTAGGACGTGTTGCAGTTATGTTGCTGTCAATTTGAGAAACGAAAATATTTTTTTTGCAAATTAGAAAAAAAAACAAAATAAAAATAATTCACTAGATGTGCCTCCCATACTGGGCCTAGGTGGATCATGAGGTGGTTGAACTTGGCATGAAGTCAGGTGCAGGAGACAACTCGCTGGCAGTAATCTCAAGGCGTTGTTGAACATGGCCCCGCAAGCTAGCAGACTACGCATGCGCCTCCCAGGCAAGATCAGTCTACAAAATATACACATTCGCTAGGACGAGGATATATATGGACCATACCGCTGCATGAATCGCATAATCCATGTGAGATTGGTAGTCAGCTTCATCTGGCGGAGGCGGTGGGGCAACATGAACTGGAGGAGGAGGTGGCGGTGGTGGTGGAGAAACATGAACTGGAGTATGTGGCTTGGCAATTGGCTGCTTGACGCGAATACGTGTACGTGCAAGGTACCATCGGATGTAGTCTTCAAAAGTCGCGGGGTCGTGTGGCATCTGCTCTTCATGTACATCATCGAGGGCGCCTTTCCATTGAGCAATCCAAGGCTCCATCCGCACTTGCCAGGGGGTAGAAATAGAATTTACAAGCGTCGCCATCCTCATACGCCTGCAATGGAAGATCTCAGAACATTTGTAGAGTAGTGTTTGTTAGCTTGAATTAGAACGACGACAATGTAGGAAACTTACGGATGCCTGTTGCGGGGTACATGGTACAAGATGGGTACAGGGAAGACCTGGCGTAGGCCAAACTGCCTCATGACCCGGTGTACAGGATATGCCTCAACATGGACATCAAACAGGAGGAAGCTGCGAGTGAACCAGTAGGCCTTGTCGCGTGTACATAGGGAAGACAGTCCGTGCGGTGCGCGGTGTTGTACCTCCTTCTGAAGATAGGGCGTCCACCGTACTTGGTAATCACTAAGCTCATCAAATTGCCTTGTGTATATAGGGTAAGCCAAGTGTGCCGGCATGTAAGAGCTCGGAGGCTACACAAATTGTGAGAAACACTTATAGTGAATAAGTAGAAAAACAATACTACACATATGATGGGTGAAAGGCTGAAATTTCATACCCTCCGGTAGCGCCAAACAGTGCCAATTGTGGGCCGGTCTATGTCATCATTTGAATGGTTAGGGAAGCCATGAAGGGTCATGTCAAAGTTAGGGCGACCGATCTCAAACCGCTCATATGACCACAGTTGCAGTAGTAGTGGACATCCACCCAAAGTGGGACCACCCATGAACATAGTGGGCCTAGTGGCAGTAGTGCACCCATCACATAGTGCACGGTACGTGGCGCATAACACAGCTGAGGCCCAAGAATATTGTGGGACATGCTCATCATCAGCATCTGCAATATCCCTAGCAATCTGAACTAGGTACTGTCCACGCAATCATGGTGGGGGCTCGTAAACATCACCCATCCAAACAGCCATAGCAAGTACACCTCAAGGAGTCTAGTCACAGTGGCCTCATCAGCATCAGGTGCAACACGTCGCACCTGAACATCATAATACAAAGGTTAGAAGTGCAACAACACAATTACACCGCAAACAGAACAACACTAACCAAACCTGGAATTGTTTAATCCACATATGTGATGGACCTTGCGTTGTGCCGAAATCGTTGTAGCGATAACCACTAGAGACAGCTCCAAACCTATCAAGCATCTCGGCACGCCATGATGAACCAACATCTCGTGGCACGACCGGAGCGCCTGAGCAAGGAAGACCGAGCAGATATGACACATCCTCTAACGAGATGGTCATCTCTCCAACAGGTAGGTGGAACGTGTGTGTCTCCGGCCTCCACCGGTCCACCAAAGCAGTAAGAAGGGATCTGTTGAAAGGAAAACACCACGATCCACCTCGGGGCTGCTTGTCATCATTGGTGGCTTCGATCATCCTAGCAAGAGGGAGCAACCCTGCAGCTCGTAGCCTGTGAGCACATTTTGAAATTAGCATAACCAATATAAAGTGCAATGTTGTAAGTGGAGCACAACATACAGAATAAATTATGTCCATACCTGGGTATCCAACGAGGATCAAGACTCCACACCCTATGCGGTGTTCGTTGTCGTAGAGTACATACCTCCACTTGTTGCTGCCCCTTCTGGACTTGTGTTGTTGCCAGGTAGCTGCAATGGCAAGCATCGACATGACCATCCAGCAACTCATAGGGCCAACCTCCATTATCTGCCAAAATTGTGTAAACAAGCAAACAATTAATGCATAAAATTAATGTAAAAATATAAAAGCCAAGTAAAAAAAATCTTAGTGGATAAAATTCATTAATAGGTAACACATCACAATTTACAGACATGACATCCACCATGGCGTGCTAGCTGCTTTGTAGTAGCCACTAAGGACTCCTCCTCTTCTTTTTGTTTGACCTTTGTATGGCACTGTTTAAAGGTATAGTCAATTCTCTTGCATGAAGAATAATTCTTAACACGCTGGCCGCCTCGAATATATCCATATCATTCTTGCATGGCTTGTCTTCCATTGACCCCACTTTAGAGTTAGGTCTGGACAAATCTAAAACTGCTTGTGACAAGCCATATTAGGGTTGCCTATGAAAGATCTAACACCATCATAACCATATAACTCTCCACTCCATGTTTTCAGCACAATAACCTTGGGCCTGTTTTAATTTGCTGAATAGTTGAATGGCCGAATAGCTGAATGATTTTGTGATTATCATTCGAAGGGTACAAACGAATTTCTTAACTATTATAAAGTTGAAAATGGATTTAAAATAATTCTTTTAAAGAAACCCATGTATAGAAAGTTTTGTGAAAATCGCACCGTTAAAGAGCTCAGGAAGCATGTCGCATTAATCCACCTTTTTTATTCATTGGAAAAGATGACACCCAGTTGAATGCAGCATAAGTATCCATGGCATGAGAGTAAAGCCTATGAAAATGCACTTTTGTGTCATGTGTGATGGCCTCCTTGTTAGTACCACGCCAACCTTTATCCCTGCATATGATAAAAAATGTCGAATATGTGACCCCACTTTAATCTCAGTAGTAAACTACACCTAATGGAGCTATATTTGATCTATGCCAGTAGGCTCAGGAGACACAAGGGAGAGGTCGAAGGAATATCAGCAAGGAGGAGCAAGAGCAAAATGATGAGGTGTTGGATAATCTCTATCCTCCACAATCCATGGAACTTCTTAAGATCAAAGGTTACTTTCAACAAAGGGCTACACCAGTGGACGAGAAAGATGTCATTTTTTGTAGAACCTATCATGGTAGGAGTTTAAGGATTATGGAAAATGCTAGCAGCTTTCTAATGGCATGGGTCAGCTTGCCTTTCTCGATCATCTTTGGATCAAGCATGCTCTTCCATCGAACATATTGGATATGAACTCCTATTCCTCTATTTACGTCGTAGCAGTGCTGCATTTCCCAAGCTGAAAACTAAGGGTTTCAAAAAGATGTCAAAAAGGGAAAGGTGGAATTGGGAGGAACAAGTCAGCACAATGCCTGTTCTAGAGGGCATTTCCATTTCTAAGGGTGTGTTTAGTTCACGCTAAAATTGGAAGTTTGATTGAAATTGGAACGATGTGACGGAAAAGCTAGAAGTTTTTGTGTAGAAAAGTTTTGATGTGATGGAAAAGTTGGAAGTTTGAAGAAAAAGTTGGGAACTAAACCAGGCCTAACTGTGAACTGAAATATATATATCTGCACTGGGACTGTTGTGCCTGGAAAGCGTACGACATTTGGTCTCTGTAGAGAACTTCACTTCACCTTTTGAACTTCAGATGATTGGAAATAAAAAAATAGAGATCATGAGTAATCCAAGCTTGAAAAATATTTAGATTTGGGACTTCCCAGTGCTAAACGTGCTGGAGGATTTAGCATCTACTGGTGCCTATTGGGATTTGAAAGCTGAAGCACTCCTAGAGGCCAGAATACTTTAGAGCGCGAACGTTAAAGAAGCTATTTGTGCATTGCAAACATCATTTCTCAAACTGATATCCTTACAAGACACCACCTCTGAATAGGGGAAACATACAGGATGTCTTGCAAACTAAAGTGGCATATGGATGCACTCTACCAATAGAATTATCTGCATGCATTCTAAAAATAGATTTGTTTCGATGGACTCTACCAGTACATTGTACAAGGATTCAATTGTTTTGATTTTTCACAATTATCTCCATGTCATTCAGTTATTCTAATTCGTCTAAGATTGTGGCCAGTTGTACTTAACAAGTGGCATAGATACCAAATCCAAATTCAGTGGTTTCTCTTTTGACTCAAACAACTTGCCCACAAGGTTAAAGAAGAGGACATGGCCAGGGTTCTTCTTTATAAGAATGATTGCTATGATACATTGTTGATGTGTCTATCTTACTGATTGTTCAAGGTTTTCTGAAATTTTCAAATCGAAATGATAGAAGATGAGTGGGATGAATCTAGTGCAGGAGCTAAACTCAACACGAGAACCCTCCCAGTTGCTCTCCCATGGAAGAAGGTGTTCGACAACATACTGGAAACCAGAAACCTTACCACAGGAGGAAGTGCCAGTCCCCGACCCGCGCGTGTCAGGAGGCGGTCATCGCGTTGTGGCGTTGGTGGGGCAGACGCTCGACATTCCGGTGCTGCGCAACTCCAGGCCATATTCTTCCGAGACAAGAATCTCAATTGTTTTGATCTTTCACAATTATCTTCGTGTTATTTATTTAGATAATATCTTCATGTTATTTTACTTCGTCTAATAATGTGGCTAGCTGTACTTAATTGGTAAGTAGCACAGATACAAATCCAAATTCATAGGTTTTTTTTTCTTTTTAGTAAAACAATTTGCCCACAAGGTCAAAGGGAAGAGGACATGGCCAATGAATAGAAAAAAAGAGGGAAAAATAATGCACGGAATGCAAAGAGTGTTTCCTAGAGGAAGCAGAATGCTACTGCCAAATCAATACATCCCAATATCCCATCCTAGAATGTGGCGCTTCAAGATAATCAGCTTGTGAACCTAGATGCCAAAAATGATTGCTACTCCTATATATGATCCATTGTTTGATGCGCCTATCTACATCTATTTTAATGACTGTCCAAGCTATGCAAATAACTTGCAAACTATGATAGTATTCACTCTATGTTCATCGTTTTCTGAAATTTTCAGATCGAGCTAATAGAAGATAAGGGGGACGAATCTAGTTGCCATAGCACGCAAAGGTTCAGTGAGGGCTCCTTCCCATGGAATGCAGTGTTCGACAACATGCGGAACACCAAAAAAAAAAAAATCTTACCACGGGACGAAGCACCAGCGCCCGGCCCAGACGCGTCAGGACGCCGCCATCGCGTTGCGTCGCTTGGGGGGCAGACGCTCGTCAGCCCGGCGCTGCGCGACTCCGGACCACCCGTGGCACCGGCGCCGGCCGGGCAGCTGGGTGGCGTTGGCGGTGGCGGAGGAGCCCCAGGCGGGGCAGCGGATTGCTGCCGCCGTTCCGCGCCCGGAGCCGCCGGCTGCGGGCTGTGCATCGCTGGAGGCAGCAAGCGGCCGGCACCGCGGCAGGAGGAGGCTTCAGGCGAGTCGGAAGGGATGTGCCGCCGGCCCGGCGTTGCGCTGGTTGGCGGCCGCCGTTGGTGGGGATGAGTCGAGAAGTTGGTTTTCAGGTTAACAACGGTAATCTCCGTTGCACAGATTTTTTTTTTTTCCTGAGGAAAACAAGTCAAGGTGGTGTTTGGATCAGGAACTAAATTAATTTAGTCACTGTCACATCAGATGTTTGGACACTAATTGAAACGTAAAAACTAATCAGCGAGACCTCTC
The DNA here is from genome assembly GCA_000338895.3 of Oryza meridionalis. Classification (NCBI taxonomy): domain Eukaryota; kingdom Viridiplantae; phylum Streptophyta; class Magnoliopsida; order Poales; family Poaceae; genus Oryza; species Oryza meridionalis. Next base: position 31,914,259 of record CM002526.2, on the reverse strand, counting down.
GATATTGTCTTATCGCACGACGCCAACCATAGAAGCCGTGGAGAAGCCAGCGCATATGCATGCCTTTTCTTCTATTACACATGCATGTATTTTTCCCCTTGTTATAAAGTTTTCTCTCAAATTACTTATCCGATCTATAATCCGATTACATCATTGTGTTCGTTGCAATTAAATCTTCAAAACTAGATCTTATATGATTATACTACGATGAAAAAATATTTATACTTATAAATTACTTTTAGTATATACTTAAGTTACTTTTATCATATATATATAAATTACTTTTAGATTTGACTAAATTACTTTTTATATATTCATAATGCTTTAAGTCGATTATGTTTATTATAATTTTTAGTCAATTCTATAATTTATGGAATTTAAATTTAATTTTTAGATACAAAATATTTTTCTCTCGAATTTACTTTTAATGTTGTAACAACTTACTTCTATTTTGTGCTAACTTACTTCTATTGTATAGCTAAGTTACGTCTATTGCATAGCTAAGTTACTACTATAATTTAAATAAATTACTTTTAAATTAATGAAATGTTTGAATATATTCAACATGGATCTTGTTTTGTCTCATATTTTATATAGAGTACAATGATGTAAATAGATCATGAAAATAATACGTGATTTAAAAGATATAAGTTATTAAAGAGCTTAAATCTAAAAGTAATTTATGTATAGGACAAAAGTAACTTACATATATAATAAAAGTAATTTACAATATAGATATTTTTTATCAGAATATAATCGTGTAAGATCTTGTTGTAAAGATTTAATTGCAACGACCATAATGGTGTAATCGGATAAGTAATTTAGGAGAAAATTCTTTAGGAAGAAAAAAAAGGCATGTACTGTTGAGTGTACTGGTAACTGTTTTTTTGGAAGAGAAGGACGTCGCTGGTTAGCGATATGCTGCTAGCGCGCGCGATCTAGCCGTGTCCTAATTAAAAGTATTAAGCGTAGACTAGTAATAAAACTAATTGCATAAATAAGAGCTAATTCGCGAGACAATTTTTTTAAACCTAATTAATACTCCCTCCAGGCTGGTTTTATTAGTCGTTTCATACACAATTTCAAAAACTAAGAAGTCATTAAACAGGGTTCTTATTTCCTATTTTATTCCTATTAAATACGGTTGGGTGTAGCATTCAAATGAGCAACTACTACTCTCTCAATTGGTCTAGTGCATCCATCTTGGGACCTGAGTACGATTCCTGAGTTGGTAGTGAGTTGGTTTACACACTCGCCTCATCCATGGAGTCGCTGGCCATCGACTACTCATCGTCAACCTCATACATGATGTCAGGAACCATGGCCTCTTGTTTGATTTTTTCTCAAAGCCCACATATGTAATCCTGTTCAAGTTCTCCTGTATGCTTGCATGCATGCCTGCCTCTATTAAGTGGGATGAGAACAAAGCGTTCAAGGAGTAACCAGGAGTTAATCTGCGAACAGTAACACCATCAATGCACAAGGGCAATCTCGTCCCATACGTGAGAAAAGTGCTCTAGCGACATATTTTCTCATCCATAGCTAATTAAGCTCAAACGACTAATAAAACCTACATAATTAGTATATATTTACTGTAGCATCACATAGCCTAATCATGGATTAATTAGACTTAATAGATTTGTCTCACGAATTAGTCCATGGTTATGGAATGGGTTTTGTCATTAGTCTACGTTTAATACTTCTAATTAGTGTCCAAACATTCGATGTGAGGTCCAATAGGACCTAAGCTGTCTTTTATAATCTGTAAGATTCTTTTTATTTTTATGTTTTAAAATCAATAAATAGGATATACTCCATTCAGTTTTTAATATTTGACATCGTTGATTTATTTCATACATTTTGGAATGTTCGTTATTTAAATCGTGCTTAAAGTAAAACAAATCACAGCAAAATAATGACACCAGTTGCTACCCTTAACACGTGGGTCACACCAGGTCCTCTTCCACATCATCATGGGTCAATGACAAGTAGGGTCAGGCTCTATATATCGTTGACTAGCCTGGTGGTATCGATGGAAGCGTAATAAATGAAGGGGGTTTTTCCCCAGCTCCAGTCCCTCTTCTCTTCTCGTCGGAGGCGGCACAGCTGCAAGGGGGAACGGTGAATCCGCTGGTGGTGAGGGGCGTAGTCCTCCGTCCATTGCCTCGTCTGCCTCTCTTGTTAAGTCCTCCGAACGACCACGTTCCTTAACGTTGATGTCCTCCTGTCTCCATTCTGCTGAAGCACTACAGAACGTACGAGTAATGCCATGATAATAGCTGCCCTGTTCGATACTCACAGTTGGGAACGGTTCTCTCCAGCAAAAAAACGGAGCAGCGATTAGCGGGTGATTAATTAAGTATTTACTAATTTTTTTTCAAAAATAGATTAATATGATTTTTTTAAAACAACTTTCGTATAGAATTTTTTTTAAAAAAACACACCGTCAAACAGTTTGAAAAGCGCGCGAAAAACGAGAGAGGAAAGTTGGTAACTAAAGCTAGCGAACGCAGCCTATTCATTCCAACCAATGCTTCTCTCCAATCCAACGCATATCCTACTCCCTCCTCGCCGATAACGTCGAGTGAGCTCAACGCCACCGTGTTGTGCTGTCTTCGTGCACCCACACAATTAGGCGGTACAATTAGTACACCTACAACAAGGATTTGCGATTAGGTCCGAAATTAATTTGTCCATTTCGGTGAGCTCCGAGGCAGTGGCGAAGCCAAGAAATGATCATGGCTGAGTTGACGTGTTCTTAGCCGGGGTCTTTATATCTTTAGTTTTTTACCGTATTTTGATAAGATTTTAATGGAAATTTAGTCCTAATACTAGGGCTCAAACTCTAATTGCCCCACTCTTGTCTCTACCTCTGCTCCGAGGCAAACATTTTAACTCCCATTTCGTCTCAATTTGTTCCAAATTTGGTCAATTTGGTTAAATTTTGGTTCTAGTTTGATCAAATTTCGTTCGAAATTCGTTCATTCGCTGGAGCCCGAAATTTTATATAATTGATTCCAAAACGCTGGGCCTACGTGAACAGTGTCACACCATAGAGACGCCAGAGTAACAATGAGATTTCAATCCAGTCTCTTTTTTGTCTTGATTTGAGCAACAATAATTAAAAAAATAGCCGAATACTAATAGTCTTTGTAAGGCACATGGAAAACTCAAACTTTCTTGCGTTTCCCCAAGCTATATATGCTTATAAATTTAAACTTTGAGTTCCGGATCCGGTTATCCATATACTCTCTCCGTTCCTTATTGACCATCATAAAACTAAAAATTTCCGTAAAAAAAAATAAAAATAAAAAATTTCAAATTGATTATCATTACCTAGTGGAAACTGCAGCATTGGTAAAAGAAGTGGCTTGGAGTGTAATTTACTCACGGACGATATGCCATTCTATTCGTGGGGTTTCAATAAAAATACCATTTAATAGGTTAACTTTAAAATACTTTACCACTTTGAGAAGTTTTGAGACTAAAGTACCCTAACTGTGGAGAAAGAGGAAGGGAGAGGGGAGTGTCGGGGATGGTTGAGTCGGACGACAGTCGTGCTTGCTGGCAGCGGGTGACGACGAGGAAAGGGGTTTATGCCGCCGACAGGAGGGGAGGAGGGTGTCACCGCCGGTTCTCCACACATGCACGAGTGGAGCCGGAGGCAGCGAGCGCGTGTGTGCCGTCGCTGTTGCCTGCCCACTTGCTCCTCACCGCCTAATCCTTCTCTCCCTGTCGGCGGCGCTGTCCTCCTTCCCCCTGTCGGTGGCGGCGTCCTCCTCCACCACCACACTCCCCCGTTAGCGCCCTCCTCCCCCTGTCGGTGCCCGCCACCAATGAGCTCAGCCACCATCCGGCTCAACCATCTCGGCACTCCTCTCTCCCTTACTCTCTATCCACAGCCATCCGCAGCGAGGGGTATTTTGGTCTCAAAACCCCTTAAAGTAGTAAAGTATACTGAAGATAATCTATTAAGGGACACTTTATCCTTTACATCATATTGGGTGACATTTTATTGATACCCTACGAATGAAGTGGCATATTATCCATTTTCTTGTTGTAGCTAGGATGGTTCCAAAGAAAAAAAAAAGGCCCTCATAATGTAGCCATGCAGTATCGTAGGACATAGAAAGGGTGACAGGAGGGTGGTACTCCCTTTCTGAGTGCTGAATGGCAAATACACCAGACACATGAACCAATCTGTTTAGGGAGCTTAAAATTCTGAGAAGCTGCTGGTTGGTAGCCAGTTTCTGAGAATCTGAAAAAGATGGGTTTCCCAGCTTCTGGCTTTTAGTTCATTATCTGGATTCTACAACTACAGCTTCTCAGAATCTGTACCAAAAACTAGGCTGTTTGGGGGAGCTTCTGATTCTGAAAAAATCTGCGGCAGTCTCCCAAACAATGGTCTCGCACATTCTTACTCAGAAATAAGAATACGATCATTAAGAGTACGTTGATCAAGTAACTGCTGAACTGCCACAACAAAGTACTAGCCAAACACAAAAGTTGTGTCTTGGGAACCGACTGGCAACTTCAGAGCCTAGTACTTACCTACCCTCCTATTGTACCACTTGTGGCGTTCAGCTTCATGTAATTCTTTGGTCACCTTGGTCAGCTTCACACGCTCAGCTGGCCCGACCAATTCGATCAACCGTCCTAGTGCCTTAGACTCGCCTATCTCGTTCTTCAAGATCTCTTTATATCCTACTCCCTCCGTCTTATAATATAAGGGATTTTGAGTTTTTGCTTGTAACATTTGACCACTCGTCTTTTTTAAAAAAATTTGAAATTATTATTTATTTTATTTTTGACTTACTTTATTATCTACAGAATTTTAAGCACAACTTTTCATTTTTTATATTTGGAAAAAAAAATTAAATAAGACGAGTGGTCAAACGTTGCAATCAAAAACTCAAAATCCCTTATATTGTGGGACGGAGGGAGTAACAAGCAAGCCTTCTTACAGAGCTTGCCTTCATATTTCGGTGCATCATGGACCAACCTCAGATACTCAGTGTGGACCCCCGTTTTTATAACAGGAATCAGTCGTGTAAAAAGTACCATTTCCCTGGATCAAATAGTCTGGTACACACGAGTTCATAGCTGACATACCAAATGCACATACACGAGAGTCTAGTGCTAATTATTACATTATAAGCCCGCAGGCATAGTCTTAGATCATCGGACCAAGCGGTCCGGAATACATTTCAAAAGCAGAAGTAGATAAGGCAGCGGAGTTAAGGTAGCGGCACGCCATTGCCACAGGCAACGACCGTAACTAAGACCTACTGAGCACCATCGTCTTCATCACCCTCCTGGTAGTAAGCGTAGGGATCCTCCGAAGCTTCATCTCCGACCTCTGATTAAGTTTGTATATTGCAAGGGTGAGTACCAACCGTACTCAGCACGCCACCATAGCAACAATGCACATGACAGCGATATTCAAAGGATGGCTATGGTTCTTTTGCGCAAAGCAAGTTTTGTAATTCTTTTTACAAGTCTAAGATCTAGCACAGACTGATCAAATTTTAGTACCAGTGTTCATATTAAACAATGACGGTTCTGTCCACCATCCATTGTGATCCCAAGGATAGCTTCCCGCCATTGAGTCGTCATGATTTTCTGAGGACGTCCACCTTCCTGCCTCTCAGGAAGTGGCTCCAACAGCATAAAAATCATCATGCAATATCCCATCCCTCACAAGTTAAGAATTTAGAGTCTAGCCAAGTGTAATACACGCCCCGGTGCTCAATAACTGCGAGCACGGCTATTCGAATAGATTTGGTTTATTCACACTGCAGTGGATGTACACTTTACCCGCACTCCGTGACTGCCCAACACATGAGCCTCATCCCATACATGAGACGTGTCACGGCAAAGCTTTTCGATAACCTCGCATTGGCAGTACCCGCTCCATGAACTTTACATCCTCATGCACTCTAGGCGTACACGGTTTCTAGCAGTGAGAGGAGTTCTGGCACACCCGGGAAGGGAAGACTCACACATGCATTAAGTTATAATTATGTTTAGATTCTTACATGGCAGTCCTACCGATGGCGACACCACTGTAGACACCCGCCCCGCGGTCCTACCAATGGCTGCCCCACCGTAGAGCCCCTGCCTCCCACATCAAGAAACCACTATGCATGGATACTGCCTCCGCTCCGCTATCTACTCCGCTAGGTCTATACCCATACGAGAAGTGCGGTTGTACGGGGGGTCGTTTCATGCTTAACTTCATGGCTTGATCCTTAATTGACAGGGGACGGTACTAGCCTTTTCCAGATACCACCCAAATCCTCCGTCCGCCCCAGTCGAAAACAGTTGTTTAGTTTTATTTCTCCTTTCACAAATCATGTCATCAATATCATGGCAATGTGCTACTCATGTCTCCACATGCCGCATCTCAATTACCTTCCCAAAGGTAATTTCCCAAGCATAAAGCATTTTGATAAATATGAGTATGCATGATTCTAGAATAGCATTTCTAAGCAATTGTCACAGTTGACTAGGGACTCATACGTAAACATGGTTACGAAGGAATAAGGGGTAAGCAATAATCAAGGCGTGGCATAATCACAAGTAGGATGTTCATCATTGCATGCAATTTTATTTGTAAGCAAAACAATTTCGCAATTGGGTTCAACATGTTCAAGGAATAGTGATGACTTGCCTTCCTCGACGCTTTGCGGGTCTTGGTCCTCGCTCGGATCCGCAACTCCCTCGGGCTCTAAAATTACGTGCGAAGAGACGATTTGAATTCGGTTAGAATTCAAATAAAGATCCAAGTAAATCCAAGAAGATATCGAGCGCGGAAGTCGGTTTCTTACATTATCTATTTTCGTTCGTGAAATAGAGCTACTCCGTTTGTTTAACTCTATCCATCCCCAAACTATTTTGTGGAATAAATATTTTATTAGCACAAGTTTTTAATTTAATCCACTCGGGTATTACATCCTTGTAATAGATTAGTAATTTCTATCGCAAGCTAAATATCGGACGAGTCCCTAAAATTATCTTATAATAATGTACGATTTAATTTGGTCTATGACTAAACGAAATTCATGATTAAATATAATACATGGCTAAAATTTCTAGCAATTAAATCCAAATATCTACCGCGAATGGATTACTTATAGGGACTACCTAAATAATCTATAATTATATAATATTTTATAATTTTTCGACTACAAAAACTTCTATAACTAAATTTTAATTATTTTAAATTTTCTAAACCTCCTTAATTTCTCTCAAATTTTCTATTTATTTTTCCCTTCCTTTTTCTCTCTTCTTTCTTTTTCTTTCTTTTCTTCCTTTCTTTCTCCCTTCTTCTTTTTCCTTCTCTTTCTCTCTCCCTTCTTCTTTTCTTTCTCTCCCTCCCGATTTCTCTCTTCCCTTTCGGCTCTCTGCCTACCCGGCGGCAACGGCGACCAACAGGGGGGGGGGGGGCAGCGGCTCACCGACGGCGGCGGCGGCGACAACGGCGCACGGCGCGGCACACTGAGGCGGCGACGCGCTGAAGAGGAAGAGAGGAGAAAAGAGGGGAATGGGTAGGAAGGATGGGGAGAGGGTGGGGTATTTATAGGGAAGAGGGGGAGAAGGAGAGGGGGGTGGCCGGTTAAATGGCGACGCGACGGCGGCGCGGGGCTCGGGGTAGGCGACACGATGGGCGGCGACGCGACGTGCAGCGACGCGACGGCGCGGCACGACAGCGATGGCGACGGCGGCGCGGGGCTCGACGCGGCGACGGTGATGGCGCGCGGCGACGGCGATGGCTGTGTGGGGCTCGAGGCGACAGCGGCACGGGCGGCATGGCGATGGGATGGCGATGGCGACGGCGCGGCAGCGGCGGCTCGGCGACGCGACGGGCGGGCGGCGTGGCGCGGGGCTCGGAACGGCGACGTGACGGGCAGGCGGCGCGGCGCGGGGCTCGGCGCGACGGGATGCGACGTGACGGCGCGCGGCGGCATGGGGCGCGAGACGATGGGACGGCGGCGCGGCGACAGCGACGGCGACGGGCGAGCGGCGATGGCGACGGCGCACGGCGGCTCGGGGCGCGAGGCGGCGCGACGGCGCGCGGCGACAGCGGCGGAGCGGGGCAACGGCGACGGCCCGCGGCGGCGCGGTGTGGCAGAGGAGGGGGATGGCCTAGGGAACCACATCAAACACCTAGAGGCTAATGAATAGTGACTTTTTCCTATTTTTCCCATTTCTTATATAAATTTAATTCTATAAATCCTAATTTTTTCCACACATGAAGTTCACTCAATATTTGTGTTATTCTAACTAAAAATTCACCCTAGATTAATATTACCCATATTTTATTTTTGTATAATTTATTTGAATTTTTAATTAGGGTTAATTCTTGCTCCATCGCACTTAAATTTAATTAGTACCATTATGGTCACGATAATATTTTATTTATTTCTATCCTCTCCTAATCTTTATTTTAAATTATATTTATTTTGCCAATTTATTTTTAGGGTTTATTCCTAATTAACTATTCTTTTCTCGCGACTAATGAACTTCGAAATCAAATCCAAATAAAATAGGCGAATAAAATCGGCATGATGCAATTAATTTAAAAAGTTTTCGAGGTCCGCATTTTTAGAGTTTTGTTTTTATTGGTCAAATTTTCAGGGTGTTACAAACCTACCCCCCTTAAATAAATCTCGTCCCGAGATTTCTTACCGGTTTTCGAATAGATGCTGATATTCCATCTTCAAGAACTCTTCGCTTTCCTAAGTGGCTTCATCCTCAGTGTGATTACTCCATTGTACCTTGTACATATGCCACACTTTGGTCCTAGTCCTCTTTTCTGCTTCACCCAATATCCGGACTGGGTATTCTGGATACGTGAGATCATTGCTAATATGAATTTCTTCCAACGGAGCCTGTTCTTCCGGCACTCGTAAGCACTTCTTTAACTGAGACACATGGAAGACTGGGTGCACATCAGCGATATTTTCTGGTAGCTGTAACTGGTATGCAACTTCTCCTCGTCTAGCCGTGATTTGAAAAGGTCTCACGTATCTTGGCGCTAGTTTCCCCTTGACCTTAAACCTTTTCGTGCCCCTCATCGGAGAAACCTTCAGATAAACGTAATCTCCTTCCTTAAATTCCAGATTTCTTCTTCGGGTGTCGGCGTAACTCTTCTGTCGTGATTGTGCCACTTTTAGACGGTCTCGAATCAGGCGAACCTTTTCTTCGGCTTCTTTGATAATGTCAGGTCCAAATACCGCCCGTTCACCTGTCTCGGACCACATCAGTGGAGTTCGATATCATCGACCAAACAATGCCTCATTGGGTGACATCTTTAGGCTTGCTTGAAAGCTGTTGTTGTAGGAGAATTCGGCGTAGGGCAAACATCTCTCTCAGTCTTTGCTAAAATCCAATGCACAAACTCTCAGCATGTCCTCCAGGACCTGGTTTGTTCTCTCCGTCTGGCCATCTGTCTGTGGATGATAAGCTGTGCTAAAAGCAAGATAACTTCCTAGGGCTTCATGTACTTTTTCCCAGAAATGCGAGGTAAACTGTGCGCCTCGATCGGATATAATCCTCTTAGGCACACCATGAAGACACACTATCCTGGTCATGTACAACTCGGCGAGTTTAGCACTGCTATAGTTTGTCTTGACGGGGATGAATCTTGCCGTCTTGGTGAGTCGATCCACAATCACCCAGATGGAATCGTACCCTGCTGCGGTCTTGGGCAACCCAACTATGAAATCCATACCTATCTCATCCCATTTCCATTCGGGAATCCTAAGGGGTTGCAACAAACCTGCCGGTCTCTGGTGCTCAGCCTTCACCTTCTGGCATACGTCACAGAGCGCTACGTACTCGGCCATATCTCTCTTCATGTTGGGCCACCAGTATCATTCCTTTAGATCCTGGTACATTTTGGTACTTCCAGGGTGCAATGAATATGCCAATTCGTGAGCTTCCTTTATGATTAATCCTCTCAGTCCACCCTGTTCGGGTACATAGATCCTCTTTTTATACCATAAAACGTCTTTCTCATCGGTCGAAAATTCCTTTGCAAATCCTGCAGCTAAGCGCCCCTTTACCTCTTGGATTTCTTCGTTGTCCTTCTGAGCTTCTTCTATTTAGGTTCTCAAAAGAGGTTGAATGCCCAGGGTGTTTATCTGTCCACGAGGTACTATATGTAGGTTCAGCTGGGCTATTTCCTCCCTAAGCTCAGGGGCCATCCCTTCCATTCTCAGGTGATTGCAATGGCTCTTTCGACTCAAAGCATCGGCCACAACATTTGCTTTGCCTGGGTGATAGTGAACCTCTAGATCATAATCCTTGATTAATTCCAACCATCGCCTTTGCCTTAAGTTGAGATCCGACTGAGTGAAAATATATTTCAGATTTTTGTGGTCAGTGTAGATATCGCAATGGTTTCCAATCAAGTAATGTCTCCAAATCTTTAGCGCATGAACCACGGCTGCTAGTTCTAGGTCATGGGTAGGGTAATTTTCCTCGTGTGGTTGCAGTTGTCGCGACGCATAGGCCACAACCTTTCCGTCCTGCATCAGTACTCCTCCTAGTCCTTGCCTTGATGCATCACAATATATAACAAAGTCTTTCCTGATGTCGGAAAGAACTAGAATAGGCGCCGAGGCCAGCTTTTCATTGAGCTGCTCAAAGCTTTCCTGACACTGTTCTGACCACACAAACTTCTTTTCCTTCTTGAGTAGTTGTGTCATTGGTCGGGCTATCTTAGAGAATCCTTCAATGAACCTTCGATAGTATCCGGCCAAACCTAGAAAACTCCGAATCTCAGTCACAGATTTGGGTGCCTTCCATTCCGTAACGGCCTCAACTTTAGCAGGATCCACTGCTACTCCACCGGCTGAGATTACGTGGCCTAGAAAAGTGACTTCTTTTAACAAGAACTCACATTTACTAAACTTTGCATATAATTTATGCTTCCGAAGTTTCTCGAGTACCAATCGCAAGTGTTCCGCATGTTCTTCCTCATCTTTGAAGTAGATTAGAATATCATCAATGAATACCACCACAAATTTGTCCAGGTAATCCATGAACACTTTGTTCATAAGATTCATAAAGTATGCTGGGGCGTTGGTTAAACCAAACGACATTACGGTGAATTCATACAATCCATAGCGTGTTGAGAACGCGGTTTTGGGTATATCCCCGGTCCTAATTTTCAGTTGGTTGTATCCTGATCGAAGGTCGATCTTAGAGAACACCTTAGCTCCTTTAAGTTGATCGAAGAGATCATCAATCCGTGGTAGTGGATACTTGTTCTTGATAGTTACTTCGTTCAGTGAGCGGTAGTCCACACACATTCTCATGCTACCATCCTTCTTCTTGACGAATAGCACTAGGGCTCCCCAAGGTGACGAACTGGGGCGTACAAATCCCTTTTCTTGCAACTCTCTGATTTGCTTTTTAAATTCCTCCAACTCATTGACTGGCATCCGATAAGGTCTCTTGGATATGGGAGCAATTCCGGGTATCAGGTCAATAATGAACTCTATATCACGATCTGGTGGCATCCCAGGTAAATCTTCTGGAAACACATCGGGAAATCGTTGCACTACAGGCATTCCTTTCAGGGGTAGCATGGTAAATATGCCTCCGGCACGTTCGATTAGTCTAGGATCTTGATCCATAGTTGCTCTCATATCCGATCCCCAGGGTGTAGTCAGGGTAACTTCTCTACGTCTACAGTCGATTACCCCTCTGTTCTTTGTTAACCAATCCATACCCAATATGACATCCAGGGTCTGAGGTATCAAAACCATAAGGTTGGAGGGAAACACCACATCCCTAAGACGAATAGGTACGTCTATGCAAGCATGACTCACAGTTATCTCGCCCCTAGCTGAGTGTACTATCATAGGCTTTCTAAGTCCCACTAGGGTTAAGTCGTGCTTTTGACTAGCCTTCAGAGATATGAATGAATACGATGCACCAGAATCGAAGAGAACTTTAACCGGGGTAGAATTGATAGAGAACATACCCATTAGTACGCCCTGATCTTCCTGGGCCTCTTCAGCTCGAACATGGTTCACTTGTCCGCGTCCAAATCCGGTAGCGGTCCTGTTAGTTTGCGGAGTCTTGAATAGACCTCGTCCGGCAGTAGGGGTAGTAGTTCCATGAACAGTCATTGCATTAGCGCCAGTACGGACAGGAGTTTTGCGTGGATGAGGGCAGTTGTTGGCGTAGTGCCCATACTCCCCGCAGTTGAAGCAGTCCACATTCTTCTTGGCTCCAGGGGCAGCCAGAGTTGGTGTAGGGGTGCGGTTCTGAATCGCAACCGGCCTGTTGAAAATACTAGGCGCGGCGGGACGGTTGGTTGCCACAATAGGGGGCTTCCATCCAGACGAAGTGGCTCCCTTGAGTCGCTGAGGCACTCCCTGAGGTGGGCGATTCATAGCAAGCCTCCTCTTGCGGTTGTGCTCTACAGTCCTTTGATCGTTCTCCAGCCTAACGACTTTGTTGATCAGGCTCTGGAAGCTCTCATGGTCTTGCCCAATCATAGGTCCACGCAATTCATCATTCAGCCCTTCTGAACTTGTCAATCTTTTCCTCTTCATCTGCGAGGTCTCCAATTGCATAACGGGCCAACTGAGTGAACCGGTTCAGATATTCCTGCACCGTTGTGTTCCCTTGTCGCAGCCTTCTAAACTCGTTCTTCTTCATACGCATTACCGCAGCAAGCACGAAGTTCTCGCGAAATGCTGTAGTGAACTCTTCCCAAGTGGGTTCTCCAGTATCCTCTTCCCGAGCTTCCTTGTAAGTATCCCACCAATCACCAGCGGGTCCCTCCAGTTGGTTTACTGCGAAGATCACTTTGTCGGCTTCGCGTACCCGGACAAGAGTCAGTTTCTTCTCTATGATGCGTAGCCAATCTTCTGCCTCCATGGGCTCGTCTGCCGTAGCGAACGTGGGTGGCTTGGTCCTCATAAACTCTCCAAAGCTTGATCCTCCGCGGTTGCCTTGGTTGTTTGCAATGGCTTGCAGAAGTTGGGTTTGAGTGGCCATAACTCCGGCCAGGGTGGTTAGGTCAGGTGTCTGAGTTTCTTCATTGCTGGTTGACGCCCGACGTCGGCTTGCCATCTGTGTAGGCCGATTAAGTAAGTATCCTAATTTTCTAACTATCTCTTATGGTTTTATCCCATTAAGGGAGTTGTTTTGATGTGAACTTTGTTTTGCAAGCATGGTGGAATAAACTCATTTATAACACAACAGCAACAATATCATAAAGAACATCACAGAGTTCCACAGATAGTACATAAGTCATGATGCAATCGACTGCACATATACGCAGTCCAAATAAAGTTCATCCAAAAGATACATCGAACTAATCATCAAGCTACTCGTCAATCTAGGTAAGGGGGGGTGTGTCTCGCATGCTACCCAAAAACCATCTGAAGCGAGATCGAAGTTGCAAAAGTCCTCCAGTCTAGTCATCCAGCCATCTGCAGGATCCTGGGGCAGGAAGAGGGTGGTCGCTGGCTCGTGCAAACCTGAGTCCCCACGGCTCGGAAGTAGTGGCCTCTGAATCTGGCTTGGGCTTCTTGCCCGGAGGTCGTGTGCTCTTACGAGCAGTGCTGAGGGTACGAGGGCCTCCGATGAAGGTAATGCGGTAGACAGGAGTCTCGTTCTCTGAAGGATCAGTGATGTCCGGCTCTATCTCTGGCTCGGTGTCGGTCCCCTCTGTCTCGGAGTCGACCTGAATCGGAGTCTCCAAACTGGACCCTGGCTGCGGTGAAGAAGTGGAGATCAGTGGGGTGTGCCCAATCTCTGGAGCAGGTGGCTGTGTCACTGTCTGGTCCACCAGGTAAGGTGCTGACTCGGTGGCTACCATATTAACCTCTCCCAAAAGAGCGTGGAACGCTGGTGGGTACGGCGGAGTAAGGAAGAAGTAGCGGTCACGCCCTACTGCTGTGGAAGTAGAAGCTCCTGTGGTGCTGACTGTAGCTGCTTGAAGCTGCTCCTCAAGCTGGCTGACGTGCTCCTGACTCTCTCTCAGCTGCTCCTCGAGTGTATCCATCATCCCGCGGCGATCATTGTACTGATCAGATAGCTGCTGGAACTGGTCGCTGTAGACTTGGAGCTGTGCCTTCAGCGAGTCTATCTCGCTGCCCCAAGCCTGATGCTACTCCTCTAGCTGAAGCTGTTGTGCCGTGAGGTCAGTCACCTCGGTCTCCAACTCTCCCAAACGCCTCTGCTGGTCGTCGATCTCCAACAGGGCCTCCTCGTAGAAGTCGTCCATAGCCTCAGCCCATCGGGACAGTCGAGTCACCATCAGGTTGTAGCAGCAAGGTATGTCCTGAACTGTGCAGACAAAGTTGCTCTCCTCCCGAAACGGATGGTGAGCAAACTCGGTACTCGCCAACTCTGCCTGGTGAATAGAACTAAGTCGGAGGAAGGCCTCCCGGGCTGCGTCCTGCATCGCAGTCTCCGGTAAGTCGCGATGGTGGGGTGTCGGAAAGTTGTAGTCTGACTCTGAAGGAACTCGTGGATGAACCTCAATCCGGGCCTCCCAAAAGGGTCCACACTGTCTCACTCGGTAGATCGGAAATCTGGGGTACCGTAGGCGCCTCATCAGCCGATGTAGCTCTATGACGTATCCCTCTGAGCGGGGTACGCCCATCTCCCAGGTGGTGGGTGAATCCTGATCTGCCATCTAATTTTAAGAAAAACCCAAAGTCAGCTGAGAGTAAAAGTTGTTTTGTGAAGAAAGTAGTTAAGAGTAAGATGAAAATCGTACAGAGTTTTGTAAACATAGCGTTTTTATTTTTGAAAGTATTACTAAATGGGAATTTCTCCCTTGGCCAACTTAGAAAAGGGGTGGGGCGCCTTTTGGTCTTTTCCTACAGTCGTATGGCTCTGATACCAGCTCTGTGGACCCCCGTTTTTATAACAGGAATCAGTCGTGTAAACAGTACCATTTCCCTGGATCAAGTAGTCTGGTAAACACGAGTTCATAGCTGACATACCAAATGCACATACACGAGAGTCTAGTGCTAATTATTACATCATAAGCCCGCAGGCATAGTCTTAGATTATCGGACCAAGCGGTCCGGAATACATTCCAAAAGCAGAAGTAGATAAGGCAGCAAAGTTAAGGCAGCGGCACGCCATTGCCACAGGCAACGACCGTAACTAAGACCTACTGAGCACCATCGTCTTCATCACCCTCCTGGTAGTAAGCGTAGGGATCCTCCGAAGCTTCATCTCCGACCTCTGATTAAGTTTGTATATTGTAAGGGTGAGTACCAACCGTACTCAGCAAGCCACCACAGCAACAATGTACATGACAAGGGTATTCAAAGGATGGCTATGGTTCTTTTGCGCAAAGCAAGTTTTGTAATTCTTTTCACAAGCCTAAGACCTAGCACAGACTAATCAAATCTTAGTACCAGTGTTCATGTTAAACAATGACGATTCTGTCCACCATCCATTGTGATCCTAAGGATAGCTTCCCGCCATTGAGTCGTCATGGTTTTCTGAGGACGTCCACCTTCCCGCCTCCCAGGAAGTGGCTCCAACAGCATAAAAATCATCATGCAATATCCCATCCCTCACAAGTTAAGAATTTAGAGTCTAACCAAGTGTAATACACGTCCCGGTGCTCAATAACCGCGAGCACGGCTATTCGAATAGATTTGGTTTATTCACACTGCAGTGGATGTACACTTTACCCGCACTCCGCGACTGCCCAACACATGAGCATCATCCCAACACATGAGACGCGTCACGGCAAAGCTTTTCGATAACCTCGCATTGGCAGTACCCGCTCCATGAACTTTACATCCTCATGCACTCTAGGCGTACACGGTTTCTAGCAGTGAGAGGAGTTCTGGCACACCCGGGAAGGGAAGACTCACATATGCATTAAGTTATAATTATGTTTAGATTCTCACATGGCAGTCCTACCGATGACGACACCACTGTAGACACCCGCCCCGCGGTCCTACCAATGGCTGCCCCACCGTAGAGCCCCTGCCTCCCACATCAAGAAACCACTATGCATGGATACTGCCTCTGCTCCGCTATCTACTCCGCTAGGTCTATACCCATACAAGAAGTGCGGTTGTACGGGGGGTCGTTTCATGCTTAACTTCATGGCTTGATCCTTAATTGACAGGGGACGGTACTAGCCTTTTCCAGATACCACCCAAATCCTCCGTCCGCCCCAGTCGAAAACAGTTGTTTAGTTTTATTTCTCCTTTCACAAATCATGTCATCAATATCATGGCAATGTGCTACTCATGTCTCCACATGCCGCATCTCAATTACCTTCCCAAAGGTAATTTCCCAAGCATAAAGCATTTTGATAAATATGAGTATGCATGATTCTAGAATAGCATTTCTAAGCAATTGTCATAGTTGACTAGGGACTCATACGTAAACATGGTTACGAAGGAATAAGGGGTAAGCAATAATCAAGGCGTGGCATAATCACAAGTAGGATGTTCATCATTGCATGCAATTTTATTTGTAAGCAAAACAATTTCGCAATTGGGTTCAACATGTTCAAGGAATAGTGATGACTTGCCTTCCTCGACGCTTTGCGGGTCTTGGTCCTCGCTCGGATCCGCAACTCCCTCGGGCTCTAAAATTACGTGCGAAGAGACGATTTGAATTCGGTTAGAATTCAAATAAAGATCCAAGTAAATCCAAGAAGATATCGAGCGCGGAAGTCGGTTTCTTACATTATCTATTTTCGTTCGTGAAATAGAGCTACTCCGTTTGTTTTAACTCTATCCATCCCCAAACTATTTTGTGGCATAAATATTTTATTAGCACAAGTTTTTAATTTAATCCACCCGGGTATTACATCCTTGTAATAGATTAGTAATTTCTATCGCAAGCTAAATATCGGACGAGTCCCTAAAATTATCTTATAATAATGTACGATTTAATTTGGTCTATGACTAAACGAAATTCATGATTAAATATAATACATGGCTAAAATTTCTAGCAATTAAATCCAAATATCTACCGCGAATGGATTACTTATAGGGACTACCAAAATAATCTATAATTATATAATATTTTGTAATTTTTCGACTACAAATACTTCTATAACTAAATTCTAATTAGTTTAAATTTTCTAAACCTCCTTAATTTCTCTCAAATTTTCTATTTATTTTTCCCTTCCTTTTTCTCTCTTCTTTCTTTTTCTTTCTTTTCTTCCTTTCTCTCTCCCTTCTTCTTTTCTTTCTCTCCCTCCCAGTTTCTCTCTTCCCTTTCGGCTCTCTGCCTACCCGGCGGCAACGGCGACCAACAGGAGGGGGGGCAGCGGCTCACCGACGGCGGCGGCGGCGACGACGGCGCACGGCGCGGCACACTGAGGCAGCGGCGCGGCGGCACGAAAGCGGCGGCACGACAGCACAAGGGCGGCGGCACGGCGGCACGACGGTGGCGGCGCGGTGAAGAGGAAGAGAGGAGAAAAGAGGGGAATGGGTGGGAAGGATGGGGAGAGGGTGGGGTATTTATAGGGAAGAGAGGGAGAAGGAAAGGGGGGTGGCCGGTTAAATGGCGACGCGACGGCGGCGCGGGGCTCGGGGTAGGCGACGCGATGGGCGGCGACGCGACGGCGCGCGGCGACGGCGACGGGCGGCGACGCGACGGCGCGCGGCGACGGCGACGGGCGGCGACGCGACGGCGCGGCGCGACAGCGATGGCGACGGCGGCGCGGGGCTCGACGCGGCGACGGCGACGGCGCGCGGCGACGGCGACGGCGACGGCTGCGCGGGGCTCGAGGCGACGGCGGCACGCACGGCACAGCAACGGGATGGCGACGGTGACGGCGCGGCTGCGGCGGCTCAACGACGCGACGGGCGGGCGGCGCGGCGCGGGGCTCGGCGCGACGACGCAATGGGCGGGCGGCGCGGCGCGGGGCTCGGCGCGACGGGACGCAACGCGACGGCGCGCGGCGGCACGGGGTGCGAGACGATGGGACGGTGGCGCGACGACAGCGACGGCGACGGGCGAGCGGCGACGGCGACGGGCGAGCGGCTACGGCGACGGGCGAGCGGCGATGGTGACGGTGTGCGGCGGCTCGGGGCGCGAGGCGGCGCGACGGCACGCGGCGGCAGCGGCGGAGCGGGGCGACGGCGACGGCCCGCGGCGGCGTGGTGTGGCAGAGGAGGGGGATGGGCTAGGGAACCACATCAAACACCTAGGGGCTAATGAATAGTGACTTTTTCCTATTTTTCTCATTTCTTATATAAATTTGATTCTATAAATCCTAATTTTTTCCACACATGAAGTTCACTCAATATTTGTGTTATTCTAACTAAAAATTCACCCTAGATTAATATTACCCATATTTTATTTTTGTATAATTTATTTGAATTTTTAATTAGGGTTAATTCCTGCTCCATCGCACTTAAATTTAATTAGTACCATTATGGTCACGATAATATTTTATTTATTTCTATCCTCACCTAATCTTTATTTTAAATTATATTTATTTTGCCAATTTATTTTTAGGGTTTATTCCTAATTAACTATTCTTTTCTCACGACTAATGAACTTCGAAATCAAATCCAAATAAAATAGGCGAATAAAATCGGCATGATGCAATTAATTTAAAAAGTTTTCGAGATCCGCATTTTTAGAGTTTTGTTTTTATTAGTCGAATTTTTAGGGTGTTACACTCAGATTTCCGAAACAACTGAAAGAAAACAAAATTCAGCACGCATTAATTGAATCACAAGTTTCCATCAAATGCACAGCAAGCTGATAGAAATCTGCAAATATTATGATTTACCTTTTGTTCAGTTACAATTCTTTTGTCAGGGTACCATACTAATTTGAGAGCAGTGGCAATTTTCAGTAAAGACCAACCCTCACAGTCCATCCCAGATATATCTTTAAGGTGCTTACTAGCACAACGCAAATTGTCAGAATATTTCTCCACACAAAGATCACACTCATAAACGAGGGCCACTTTCTCAATAATGCGTTTATTAACCTGGATACAAGGAGCATTGCTACATAACTAATAGGAAAAGAAGAAAAACGCTAAGGGCAAAATATTGCATCAAATACTTTGGTCACTGGAGATTAAGGGCTCGAAGGCGGACCATGTACAGCAATTCGTTAACCTCTAGTCTATGATTAGAAGATTGAAGCCCATGACCGAAGAGCAAGATGGTATTCGTTGGAACCTGACAGCCAACGGGCAATACTCCGTAAAATCTACCTATAGACTCCAATTCCTGGGAGCTGCGGGATCCGCGTTCAACCAATCCATTTGGAAAGCGTGGGCCCCACCAAAATGAAAATTCTTTTCCTGGCTTGTCACCCAAAATAGAGTCTGGATAGCTGATAGACTCGAGAAAAGAGGTTGGCAAAATCAGAAGATCTGCCTGCTTTGTTGTATAATCAACGAATCAGCGATCCACCTCCTGGCACACTGCAGAGTTACAAAGAGGGTCTGGACAGAAATACAAAGATGGACCCAAACTGACCTCCAATTGAGCAAATGGAGCGACTGTGACTCGGTGGAACATTGGTGGAGTCTTGTGGTGGACTCTCCTAGTAACCCCCGTATTCCTTTGCAAACCCTGGTGATCTTGGTTTCCTGGGAAATTTGGTGCGAACGAAATGCAAGAATCTTCCGAAACTTCGCCTCAATGCCGATGTCCATCATTGCCAAGATCAAGGAGGAAGCTCGAGCTTGGGTCAAGGCTGGAGCTTCAAAGCTTTAAGAGTTTGGTATTTTAGGAGATATCACTTAATCTCTTTTGGCGGGTTCATGTGGGTGTAGTTCTTGAGCCTCCCCCTGTATATATTTTGATTTTGATCTGTTTTTTCTCCATCTCTATTAATATACGAGGCAAAGTTTTTGCCCCTCCTTTCAAAAAAATTAAGGGCTCGAACGCACACAGGGAGCAAATAAAGCAGAAAGCACTACGTGCCACACATGTTAAAGGAGGTGATGAGCTCATCACTCACCATCATCTCTGGTTTGAAATCAAAGCCATAGCGATTCAAGCCATAGCCTGATCGAGATGGCCGATGAGGGTTCTCGCCATGTGCAGCTAGCTTCATCTCCAGGGATCATCGATCGCTTCTCCTCACGACTGTGAGGTTGCGAACACACAAGTAGTGCACGGAAGACGAAAAGAAAGGAACAAGAACCTCGTCGACGAGCAACACGTACGTACAGTCTAGTAGTATCATCTCGCGTGGCGCGGCTGGGAATGTAAGTAATCTGGCGGAAGAAAAATGCACGGATAAGTAGCTACTACTCCTTCCGGATTATAAGACGAGTCAAACTGCTTTGAGTTGTGATCGAGAAAATACTAATATTTTCAATTCAAGATAAATTTATTATGAAAATATATTTAATAATTGATTTGATAAAACTAATTTAATATTATAAATATTACTATATTTTTCTAGTCAAACTTAAAACAGTTTGACTTTAACCAAAGTCAAAGTCAAGATGTCTTTTAATCTTAAACTTAGGGAGTAGTAAAGACTGATGCAATGATGCATGGATGAAAAACCGGACAAGCTCGCGATCGATGAAGACTCTCTCGGTTCGCTCGTGATTAATGTGGGCTCGTTTCACAAACTCAACATTTTGACAAGCCGAAGCTTATCTTTAAATTCCTCTTATTTTTATTGCCATTTGTATTGCACAAAAATTCCCACTTCAACTTCAATGCCGTACACGGTTCTCACTTCACAAGCATTTTCTCGTAGAGAAATATACTCACAAACTCAACAGTGAAAATAAATCGAATGAAACTCAAAACATACAGCGAAGCAACGAGGAGTGGCACCACGCGTTATACAAGCTTCTACCATTGCACAATAATACAGTAACACTGACCTGGCCACCAATTTCTGTATGTATAACGAGTTCTGCTCTGGCCTTGTTACGGTTCAAATTAGAAATACAAACACTTAATACAGCATTACAACTTCTAGTTTAACCTAATCTTACACAAACGTCTCACGGACACTGAGACGAGTACTGCTAACTCAACTTGCAACAACGGGTGGGATAGAAAGCCAAGAATGAATTGCCTGAAAACAGCAGATCTACCCATGACATTGGCACTGTGATGGACTCAATACATCCAGATTATTACCCTGCCTGCAGGATCAACAATTGGTGCATAGATCATTCAGAGGAATGTATATATAATTACTTTGCACGATGAAGATCATTTGAAAGATGGCAGCACAATTCTGGAGCAAGAATCCACCCTCAAGAGTGAATGCCGGTGGACAGAAGCCACTGTTCTAGGTTTCGAGCCGCTACTTCATGTTTCCTTCTGTAGGAGCTGTAAGTCAGGAGCGATCCGGCGATACCCGGAGTTCTGCTCTCCTTTTGGATACACAAAGCTGTTCGTCAGAAATGGAAATGCCCCTACTGACACTTGTTTCTCTCAAAGTGAAGCAATTTTGTTACCTTTGTTTGGATCGGCTTTCTCACTGGGAGCACCATCTTCATTTTTCTTTGTGTTCAGGAAGCGTCCACCAGTTCCTCTTGCCCTTCGCATAGCATGTTGATGACGAGACTCATGAAGATAGGGCTGCAATATCAAACACCAAATTCTGCTATCACTACAGAACACTGCCAGTGCTTAACAAATTATCAAGCTCTACACTTCAGTAAATGGGAGACATCCAACCAGGACACGGAAGGATCATTCTAAAAACTCAACACTCGATCTAGAGGAGGAAAGTCCAGAATTAGCAGGAGGCGAGAAACAAGATATAACTTCACTAACCTTTCTTGCTTTAACTACTTTTTTCTCAAGTTCAGCCTTCGCACGTGACTGCCTCCGTCTTAAAATTCCATGATATTGCTTAGCATTTACATAAACAGGCTCCTCAGATATTTCAAGAGGCAACGGCATGCGAGAGTGAGTTAATCCAGGTAGCTGGAAATGAGTCTGTGCAGACTGCAGGAAACAAAATTGCAGAAAGTTCAGCAACTCTCTAAGGACAGTTTTAGTAAATATTCAACCTTTATAAAAGTTAAACCACGTTAAGTCTAGCCAAAGTGGTGGAGTCAACCTAAAGACATTTGAGCATTCAGATCATTCAGGCTTCCATATACTACGAAAGCAACCAAATTTCTGGTAATCACAAAGTCCGTTTTTGGTTCAGGTGTATCCATGGTTTTGTTACTCTATCAGTTGTGCAGTTCTGTGCCCATGCCTGCCGTCTGTCTTCTTGATCTTAATCCCTCTGGCTATTGGTGTTTCCTAATGTAAATGCTAGTAGCTGTCTAAAAAAATATGGTTTATAAAAAACTAGAAAAAAGCTAAAATAGGGCGCTGCAATTTCAGCAGCCCTTTGTGGGAAATCACTAAGGTAGAGTGATAGACAGCTGCTCCCATATCTGTAGTTCTTCAATATTTCAGATCCAAAATTGCATCTCATACTCCAAGAGAGTAAGGATTGCATACTACGCAGGAGACCATTTATGATAATTTAAACTGGCAAGGAAAAAGGTACCATAGCTTGAGGTCCATAGGGACCAACCATGCCCATATAGTAAGAGTCAGGGTACTGGTATGCTGCCGAAGCCTGCACAATGACCGATATGAGCATGAGAAAATGAGCACATTGACAGGGAAAAGTATACACGAGTTGCAGACACAGCAAGATCTATAAGAAACAGAAACTCAACAAGGAAAGAATGCATACAATTGGTTGGTTTAGTTCCAGCTGTGAAAATGGTGTTAAATAGTCTGATGCCAAAGCAGTCATCTGCGATGTTGCATGATGCTTTTCTTGACCAGTGCTTCCATCTGGCATTCAAACAATATTAGTTCGTACTGAAATGAGGTAGCATGTTTTACATTTGGCGTTGACCAAATGCAAAAAAGAATAAAAACTCTTCACATGGAACTCCTAAAATCAACAATTTTTTTATGATTAGCGGATACATACGAAGGGATCAGAAAATTTTGCGAAAAAATGTCAGATACTATAAGAACAACAACTAAAATACATCATCATTTTTTCTGAATTTACTCTAGAAAAGTCAAATTCCTTCTTAGCATGACTGGGTATATAGGATGGTATTCCTTAAGCAAAGAACCAGGCAAGTGAAGCTATACGACAGAGTGAACACGATCTAGTGAGTAGTGACAAATGGTACAACATCAGCACAACACGACAGGCTCCACAGCCACTGCATATGCAACGCTCATGCATGATAGATCAGCGATGCAGCAGCAGCTACGACTGTTTCAGGATTAACGAGGTGACCAAGACTTCAGAGTTCTACCATGCTCATGGCGTACTTAACCAGCACGCAAAAAGTTGGCCTACTTTCAATTCCAACCTCCGTTATACATGCCATAAGAGGACACTCTTGCACTCCTAATTGGGAACATCTGAATTAGTCTCCTTTTTCAACTCAAGCACAATTTGTTCCCAAAATAAGCACGAATTGCAAGAGATAAAACCGGGCCGAGCACCTACAACCACTCCAAAAAGGAAAAGGAACAAAACCTTTGGTCTCCCCTGATCTTCGTGAGTCATCGCTGCTCTCCTCTGCCGCGTCGTCGCCGCCGCCATCCCTGCCCGACAGGCTGATCCCCGCACCGCTCCCCGGCGCCACGACGGCGGGCGACACCGCCCCGACCCCGGCGGAGGTCGTCCACCACGGCTGCTGGATCGGTATGCCGGACGGCAGCGCGCCCTGCCCCCTCGGCTCCACGAGGTTGGTTCCCCCCGGCCTCGACTCCATGCTCGCTCACCTGCTCAGGCAGAGTTTCAGTTCGCAGCAAGAAAAAAGGCACGAAGACGAAGCTGAGCAGGAGAGATCCAGGGAAATTTATTGATGCAGCAGCAGCAGCAGAAGTCTGACAGCACGAAGCAGGGAATGAATGAATGAATGAATAGAATGGCAAGATTTGACCTTCCTCCACACCTCGGAATCCTCGGAAGAACTGACGAGCATGAACCATTTAAAGCCACCGACAATTACTCCTACAACAACTAGGGCACAACTGCCAACTGAACCACCATGGGGAACTGGACATGAAAGAACCGGGACCAACCAAGAACTGGTCCATCCAGAGAAGATTCCTTGAATACCAGCGTGGGGGACTGTAGTACGAACCGAGTAAGATTCTCCGATACAGTTGGACTTCTGCAATCGAGCTCAGATGAAAATCACCACAGATTCTCTCCTCCTCCGCCGCCGCCGCCGCGGATCAATTCTCCTCCGCCTCTTCCTCGATCCGGTTCCCGAAATCCCAACCGGCCGGCATACCCCCATCCGAGTAGCCGACCAAGATCCCGTTCCCTTCCATGAACCGCATCCAATCCACCCACGAATTCGGTCGGGTAAGGTAAAAAACCCCATCCAAAAGTAGAAACATCCAGACTCCGCATCAAAACCAAGGCGGCAAAAAAAAGGTAAAAAAGAAAAAAAAACACAACAACAACAACAACAGCGAGGAGACACGAACGCAACGCCAATCAGGATCCAGCAGAGCAAGCAAGGGAAAGGGAAGAGGATAAAAAGACCAAGAAGAGGAAGAGGAGGAGGAGGAGAGGGGGGAAGAAGGAAGAAGGAGACGCGCGGCCGCAGCCGCTAGTACTGACCAGTGAGCAGCCGGGCGCGAGGCGGCGGCCAATAGGACTCTCTCTCTCTCTCTCTCTCTCTCTCTCTCTCTCTCTCCGAGAGGCCGGCCAATCGGAGGCGGTGCACGCCTCCTCTGGGGCTCAGGCTCTTTGCTGCTGCTGCCGCTGCTTGCTGCTGCCGCTGCTACTGGCTCTCGCGCTCTAGCCAACGAGAGGCGAGCCCTAATGCGGAGCGAGATGGGATTGGGCGAGGAGAGGGGACCATAATTATTGCGGTGGTTAAGCTCAGCTGCGTGGACAGGTGGATCCATGGATGGGGGCACTGGGGGTAGCTCCCGCGTTGGTGAGTGGAAGATTAACGTGGCCATTTGGATAGACGTGTACGGGACGGGACAAAAAAGTTTACTCCTAACAAAAGCTAAGTGGTCATCACTGATCACTATGTACTCTCGCTCCGTTTCATCGTATTTTAAGTCGCTTTCATATTTTTTTCTAATCAAATAATTTTAGATTTAACTAATTTTATAGAAAAATATAATAGCAAATATTTTCAACAGGAGGCAAACATGCAATTAAAATATGTTCAATGTTATATTTAATGAAAGTAATTTGGTGTTGTAGATATTGCTAATCTTTTCTATAAATTTAGTTACCTTAAAAGGTTTAACTAAGAAAATAATCAAAACAACTTACAATGTGAAACGGATGGAGTAACGCACTCTCTCTCTCTACCACCGTTTGAGATGGATAAAATTGATGGATTAATACATTAATATAATTTTTTATAACAATTTAAACATTTAGGATATGGTTAAAATTGATGGATTAGTATATAATATGATTTTTATATAACTATTTAAAGGTACAAATGAATGAAATAGCTATTCTTTCTTTAGAAAAGTATTTCAAATGGATTTTAAATATTCTTTTTTTGCGTGAAACATATTTCTTAGAGCTTAGAAAACCTGTAAACGAAAATCCAAAATTTAGAATCAGAAAAGAACAGGCATATGAGGAATTATGCAGTGTTTCTCTTTATTTTATTTCATATGGCTTTTTATTTGCAGGGAGTGTGCACTGCTGTCTGGGTGGAGTGGCACTGTGGCAGGTTGACGACATGAAAGAGAAGGATATTTAATGGTTAAATAGCGTTGTCAGGTTTTAATTAAGCTTTGCTCGATGCCAGATGGCAGTCGCGGTGGCCGTCCAGAGTAGCCGGGCGTGCCTCTTGTGTTGGATTATTTAATTTGCAGCTTTCTTACGAGTATACTTCCTCCGTCCCATAATATAAGGAGTTTTTTGAGTTTTTGTTTACATCTTTTGATCACTCGTCTTATTAAAAAAAATTTAAAATTATTATTATTTTTTGACTTGCTTTATTATCCAAAATACTTTAAGCATAACTTTTTATTTTTTATATTTACATAAATTTTTTAAATAAGACGAGTGGTTAAACAGGACAAGCAAGGTACAAAGGGAGTACTTCTCCACGGCATGATATTATTGATTAGTAATGTCTTCCACGGTACGCTTTGTGCTGAACGAGGGTTGTTGCTAGTATTGTTGATCTTCTATGAATGAGAGGTGCTAGTATTGCATATACAGATACAGGCGAAGAGGATAATTAGTAGTAGTACATGTGGTGTTAACTGCAGCAGTAGTAGTAGTACTGGATAGTGTATACGCAAGATAAGATGTCGCAAATTCATGAGCCTTGCTAGGCATGGCCAGTGAACTGGTCGTACTTGGTACTTCATCCGTTTTATATTATAAAATTTTTAGCATTATCCATATTTATATATATATTAATAAATCTAAATATATATATATTCATTAATATTTATATAAATGTAAGTAATACTATAAAATCTTATAATATAAAAAAAGGGAGTACTCCCTCCGCACTCGTAAAGAAAGTCGTTTTGAACAGTGACACGGTCTCCAAAACACAAATTTAACTTCTTGTTTCTATAAAAATATTTATTGAGAAGTGATATATGCATACTTTTATGAAAGTATTTTTCAAGACAAATCTATTCATATAATTTTTACATATTCAAACTTAATAATTTAAGAGTTATTTATGATTTATATTTTTAAGGTTTGACTTAAATATTATACTAAATGACTTTTTTATGAGTATGGAGGAGTACTAATTATGTTTGACGTAAGATATAAAATGGTTGACCGTGTTCTTCTTTAGAGAGAGATCGAGCTCGCGCTTATCCAATTATGCCACCGTGTTAACCCTGTCGTAATACGACAAACTATTTTTATTGCTAACTCTTTTGTTTTACGCCGATCGAACGAGCCACCTCGCCCCACCGACCGACTGACTGGTGCCAAATTCGAAAGGGCAGCCGCCACTAAATTAACCAATAAACGCGTCAGGATATCAATTATCATTTGCAAGTCAAATCTAATGAGATTAGCAAAGTTTGTACTACTAAAAGAGCACGAAAGGTGAAAAAGAAAAGGAAAAAGAAAAAAAAGGACGTGCAAAATAAGAAGATAACCCCTTCTGTCTTACACGACACACCCTCGCGAAAGTCACTACTCCACGACAATAACAAATATTTTCTCTGTCCTAATATGTTACTACCTCCGTTTCACAATATAAAACTTTCTAGTATTACCCACATTTATTTAGATGTTATATCTAAATGTATATAGCAATGATAGAAAGTTTTACATTATGAAACGGATGAAGTACTATCTAATATTTGTAGGATGTAAATCTTATTTTAAGATAACAAATTTGATAAAGATTCTGTTCAGATTTATTCTACTAGAATATATCAAATCTTAGGGCTTATTCGGAATGGAGGATTGAAAAAACACAGGAATAGAAAAATCATATGAATATGATAGGAATGCACGTGTAAAATAGATGATCGAAAAACACAAGAATACTATATAAACATACGTTCGGATAGAGCGTAGGAAAAACATAGGAATTTTTAAAGAACCTACCCTCTAACTAAAATCAGCATGTGTCAGAGGAGTGAAGCTTGTGAAGATTAATTTGTTGATTGCCGCGTTCCCATGCACAGGAAAAAAAAAGAGGTTGGAGTGGATTGTTTGTTTTCCTATGGAATGGATGGCAAGGAAATTTTCCTTCGGATTTCCTCTTATTTTTCTATTGGGGATTCCTTTGATCCGAATGCTGCTACAGTACCCGAATCTATAGGAATGCAGATCCTATATTTTTCCTGAGTTTACCCTCCGATCTGAATAAGCCCTTATCTTACATGGATAGGATAAACAGGGTAGGAACAAATTTCTTTAAAGAAAAAAAAGCAGGGCAACCGGCCAAGGGCGGGCATACCGGTCAGAATGAGGTTGCAGCAGAGCGGGCATGGACAGGTGGTACCAGCCCGGATTTGCCGGGAGCTTTTCACCGGGAACGGGAACAGTGGAGTCCCGCCAGTTTTGGCTGTAGGGGTGCATTCGCCGCCTGGCCGAAAGAAGCAATAAAAATCAGCCAAAGTCTCAGTTGCGCGATCGTTTCACGCCGCCATCGAGATGGGATCCACCCCCTCTCTCCAACGCCCGCAACACGCCAACGACGCCGTCGTATCATCACGCGCGCGCGCGCGCGACTTCCACGATCGATCCACCCGCCTGCGCGGCTTCGCCGGTGGGCTCCTGGATCGATCCACCTGCCCTGCTGCCCCTTGGCTGATCGTGATCGTGCGGCGCGAGAGAGAGACAGAGAGACAACGACGTCCCAGCGAACGGAAAACACACATGACACACACACACGCTCTCTCCGGGGCCACGCGTCCGCCCGCGCGAGGACCAGGGACCACGCGAGGGGGCGACGTGGCCTTCGGTAGGTGGCAGCACCCTGCGCCGCGACGGCGACGACGATGCGGCCGTCATCCGCGCTGAGCTAGCTAGCTAGCTACTAGATTGAGGGCGCGACCGTGACTCGGTTATTAGGATAATCTTTTAGAGCAGGTACAATAAGCCCTGCAAGCCGGCGATAGCATGCACACCCTGGCAAAAAAGAGTGAGCTGGTCAAAAAAACGGAGCAGAGGCAGCGTGAGCCGGCGACTAAATAGTCGCCGACTGCACACGCACTTCAAGAAATGAAGCAGAAACTGCTACATGTTGAGAAGATGGCGGGTCCCATAAAAAATAAAATATTTATGTTATAGTATTTTCTATTGTACAGATATTAGCTACAACGTTTATTATAGATGATATGGCTATTTTTTAAGCCAATCGTGGGCTGCATTATTGACCTTGCTCTTAAGAGAAGTGAAAAAAATTAAAACCACTGGTAGAATAAGGGTATATTTGGTACAACTTCAGCTATACTTAAAATGGGATTTGAGCTGAATGAAGCGCTCTCATATAAGAGCAAGGATGATAGTGGGCTATAATAAGCAAACTATAAGTTTACGTGGAAGAGAGAGAAAGAAGAAATGTGATGGCTCTTATGTAAGAGGTAGCTTTACACTTACTCCAAAACAAACACATTGCATATATAAGTGAGATAAAGAGGGGAAAAGAAAAATAAAAAATAACATTATAGCTAATCTACCAGAGCAATAACAATACAAGCAACTCAATTGAGCTTCCCGATATGCCATGTAGGCCCAAAGACGACTACTTGAGCCACGACTCTCATAGTGCAGGCTCACAAATACATTCAAATGGATCCAGTATATGCTTATGACACACCTCAGAGCTACGCAACCCACAGTGTCGAGTGGCCTTCCGTATACAGGCGCGTGTGCGTGCTACCGCTTGTCCTCGAGTGCACACGCGAGGAACTCGAAACCCAGTTAAGAGCAAGTTTAATAGTATAGCCGGCTACCGGCTCCAAAAGTTTTATGTCAACAAAAAATAATGGAAAGAGATTAGCTTGTACAACAAGTAGCTACATTAGCACATTGCTCTAAAAGATTATTTTATAATTTTTTTAATCTGATCAGCTCTTGCAATTGGCAGGACAGCCATGCATGCATGGAACAATGTGCTGGAGCTAGCGACTAATTAAGCGCCAGCGTTTCTCTCTCCTTGTGTTCTTTTGCTCCACCTCAGCTAAAAACTGAATTGTTTATTCCTATCGCCGACTGATATAAGCCTATTGAACCCGCTCTTAAGGTGTGAACAGCTTAATAGAGATGCACGGAGAGCTGACGCGTCACCGAGTTGCGGCAGGACTACTCAACACGTACTCGCACTGTGAAGTACTATCTTCTATATGGAGTATTGGTTTTTAAGATGGCCTAACAGCTAGCAGTAAGCTCAATTATTAGACTTATTCTAACACGATGATTAATTAGGAACGAAGAAGTATGTTTTTTAAGCAACTTTTTTATAAGACTTATTTTTTTTGGAAAAAAGTACTCCTACCCTTTAGCATATCCGAAAACGTACCGCGCGGCTGCGGGGGTGGCGTCGCGGACTGGCGGTTGGCGCTGTCCGGCGGCGAGGTGGCAAGCTCGGGGATGCTGGGGCCTCGGGGGACACCGTGACACGCTCCAGAGAGAGTCTGAGAGACGTGCCGCAGCTGCCAAGCGGCGGTGTGAGTTTTTGCCTCGAGAGTGCTCTCCAAGTATGGGTTTCGTGGCTTCGTGCCAATACGCGATCGATGTTCTGGTACATGCTGGTGAAAGGTAGATTGATTACGTGGTACGTACCCCCAAAATGCCAAATTAAAGATAGAACAGGCACAGACTCTGGCCGGGTTACACGATCCGTGTTTAGTTTGTTCGAGTGATTAGCATTTTCTCCTTTTTATTTTGCGATGAATGGTTAGTACTATTTGGTTTAATATGGAGAACATGCAGCTTAATTATAACATCCGATACAGGGGAGAGAGATGATAATTCGGATGCAGAAGTATTTTGTTACTGGCATGCACGTTGAAACTCGGCTCCAAATAGGCGTGTAAGTAGGTGTTGGGGATTCATTATAGGTCTCATTTCACAAAGATTTTGCAATAATTTCGTAACGAACAGTTTGACTTTTGAGTCTCGTGATCAATTAGGTTAGCTTCCTGCATTCGGACGGGCCTTTGTAATATTTGGAAAGGCCCACATTTGTGATGGCCGCGTAACATATGGGCTAGTATGGAAACAGGACGGTGGAGCTAGAGCTCAGCCAAACAGTTTCAGCTCCACTAAAACTGGAAGTGGAGTTGGGTGGAGCTCTCTCACAAAATGTACTAGAGTTGTGGAGCTGGGTTTATGCAGCTCCACAATTCCACTCCAGACTCAACTCTTAGAGTTAAATTTAGAAGTTGGAGCTGTACCAAACAGGCCCCTAGAACCTATACGCTGCTCCGCGCAGGCCCACGGGACACACAAGACGACATCGCCGCGACGAGACGAGAGGAGATACCGGTTTGATGTCACTCACCACGGCACGGCAAGAGGAGAGCCGAAACATTTAAGATGTGATAATTAATTATTTGTAACTTGCTGTCTATTATATGTGGTATGTGGGTCTAATGACAAATAATTTATCACCACTCGTAAGAGTGGCAAAAAGTTAATTATTCTGCGAGGGGCTGCCCCTGACCCCACCGGTCAATGTCGCTGTGCGCCGTGCGGCCCCCGCGCGCACCCACGCCTGCCTGCCCTACATTCCCCGTGCTGCCGCCACCGTCTTCCCCCAAACAGGCGGAACGCAAGCGGCACCCATTTCAAACTCGGGGTCTTCCTTCTTCCCAGTTCCCACGCGAGAGAGAGAGAGAGATAGAGACGCCACGACGTTTCAAAAATCTCGTGGCAACGGTCGCCTAACGCATGTAGTACGTAGCAGCAGTGCAAAATCTGTAGCAAGTGTCACGCTCAGCGCACACCACACAAGGCGAGGCGAGTCTAAAGTCTCTCTTGACCCTTCTTTTGTCCCCGCCGCAAATGCGATGCATTGGCATATGGCCTAGCCGAGTGGCTCAGCAGTGGCTTTTCTCTATTTAGAGGCCCGCGACGACGCGACCGTGTCGGCGAGGGAGAGAGCAAGCCAGCCACAACCACCCAACACAGCTCACCTCTAGCGGCGATGGCAGCCGTGCCGTGGGTGGCAGCGGCGGTGAGGAGGTCGATGCAGGAGGCCGCCGCCGCCGCCGGAGCCGTGTCGTACGCGCAGGCGCAGCAGGGGAGCCCCGCGGCGCCCGGGCCGCGGTCCACGGCGAGGTCGGTCGAGACGCTGGTGGTGATCGTGGCGGCGATCGTGCTCGTCGCGGTGCTCGCGGGCGTCGTCGCGAGGGCGTGCGGGGGACGCCACGTGACGCCGAGCGGGGACCGCGACGTCGAGGGGTGGGTGGAGCGGCGGTGCCGGAGCTGCCTCGACAGCGGGCTGCCGCCGCCGGCAGCGACGGCCCAACAGCCGCAGGGATCGTCAAAGGCGAGTGACGCCAAATAGAGGCCCAGAGCTCCTGCAATCTGTGTCAGATTCTTGTAGCGGTAGGCTAGCAGTAGCGTGGTTATACGGGGTATTAGCGTAATGATTAGATTATGTAGCAATATGAACATGCTAAAATAGCTGCTCTTTTTGTCCAGTAGATCACGAGGTTAGGATCTCTAAATTAACGTTTACGGTAAGATTTTGGCTATGATACAGCATTATGTAAACTTATTAAGTTTAGGGTTAATTAAACTTGAATGGATGGTGTATGTGCGTTTCACTGTTTCATATACATATTTAGCCCACATTTTGCTGCCGCAATACGTGGTTTTGTCGACAATGTAAGTTTTTTTTTTTTTTTTTGACACCGTCGACAATGTAAGTTGCATACACGTAATATTGGCCTTCTTCATTCATTGAGTCCTAAAAACCAAAGCAAATGGCCAAAGAGAAATAGCAGTTCGAAAGATTCCAAAATAACCTGAGCAGGCTAGGAAAAAGAAGAAAACACCAGAACCACAGACCCCATACTTAAGGCTGTGTTTAGATACTGGGGTGTAAAGTTTTAACGTATCACATCGAATATATGAACACACATTTGAAGTATTAAATATAGTCTAATAACAAAACAAATTACAGAATCCGTATGTAAATCGCAAGACGAATTTATTAAGCCTAATTAATCTATCATTAGTAAATATTTACTGTAGTACCACATTGTCAAATCATGGCGCAATTAGACTTAAAAGATTTGTCTCGCAATTTACACGCAATCTGTGTAATTAGTTAATTTTTTTCGTTTATATTTAATACTTCATGTATGTGTCTAAACATTTGATGTGACAAGGTGTAATTTTTTTTCTTTTTACACCTTCGCCAATGTAAGTTGCATACACGTAATATTGGCCCATACCATTCATTCATTGTGTCCTAAAAACCAAAGCAAACGGCCTAAGAGAAATAGCAGTTCGAAAGATTCCAAAATAACCTGAGCAGGCTAGGAAAAAGAAGAAAACACCAGAACCACAGACCCCCTACTTAAATGAATGGATGGCCCCTACTGAAAATGCAACCTTCACATGAGTGGATGACCCAATGTGCCATAAACCCAACCAGCACCAAAAATGCCAATGTAAATGACTGTAAACATTTTTCCCTTTGGGTAACCGATTAACAGTATAGACATGGACACCGAAAATGCCAATGTGGATTTTTTCTCTTTGGGTAACTGATTGATCGTATAGACATGACTTAAAACCATGGTATTTAGGCCTGCTAAGAAATTTACAATCGACCCGTCTACCAGCGTAGTGCAAGATAAAGAATGTTTTGCCTCAAGTGCACAACCATGGTACATAACCAAATGGATCATATTTATACAACAGCTGAAAGCACTCCAAGGGAAGTTTAAAAAGACCTCTTCATCACAGGCGACGATTGCTAGAACGCCATTAGCAACTCACTGATACAAAAACAACTGGTCAGATTCTGAAAATTTTACAATAAGCCTTCAGATATTTATGCGTCGGAGAGAGCAGATATTTACCTCCGGATAGCAGTCCTGGTGTACTATAGTTTGATTGTGCGGGTTAATATGCACCACACAAGATATTCTCCCCTGCAACAACCATACAAAGAGTTCAGTCCTTATGGGTCAGACAGAGAGCAGAGCACCAATAATGCAAAACGTTGGGCATCCTTTTCTCTAGTAAAGGTCTCCAATGTATATACTCCGTAGAAGCAGCAGCTAATCTGCTAATGTTCAGTCATAGGTGAGAATATGCAATTATAGCCATACCAAAGGTAAACATCACGTGATCATATCAGTGTGTCATCCTTGTATAATGTCAAAAGAAATTTTTGCCAATGAAATTTAGAGTAGCCCAAAGGTCAGGAGGCAAAAGACCTTGGCTTAGGTTGCTATAGTCATTTTTTGGTGCAACAAAACTATCAGGAGACCAAAAATATTGAAATAAATCCTTATTTGGTCATGGCACGCAGAACACCAATACATGAGATGATATTAATACACTTTATTGGCATAACCCATTAACCCCAACATCTCCAAAACACCAACAAATTCCAGTGGCTGGAAATGAAACACATGTCACCATCAGATAAATGAAATCACCAAAGTATATTTTCTAAAAGGATATTTTTTTTCATATTGAAATTTTGCAACCCAGAAATGTATCCGTACAACCATACTGCTGCTAAATGATCCCCTGACATGATAAATTAGCAGGTAAAAGACAGAGGCAGCATGTAAACTAATAGCATCAGAAAATACTGTTTACAAAGATATTTGAAAATGTTTCTGCATGGCTAACCATGGGATTTACTCTGCTACCAGAAGGTTCTGCTGCAAAACTTTTCAATGTTTGCATTGGTCAACAGCTTATCCAACAAAAGTAAAATAAAAATAACAGCCATCGCACAGATTGCATGGCCAACATGCCTACACGTCTACCACTTTCCATTTAATCCTCGAATTAGATTTCTCTTAGGGGAAATGCATGCCAAAACCACTCTTCAGATCATAACTCTATGCCCAAACAACTATATCTAAATGTAACACCAGGAGTAGGGATTTTTTTTTTTGAGTGATTGTTTTGGATCTGCTGGGTTTTTTTTGTGTGTGGTTTGTTTTAGTCTCCTAAAATTTCAGTCATGACCGAGACCAAATTGTCTGGTCTACATTTATTTTCAATGAAATCTGGTCTCCAGTTTTAGATGACAGAAGACCGAGACCAAAGTCTTCAGTCTAACCAAATGCCCACCACTAACCAAGAGTCGGCCTACTATTGATCCATCAACATTTCTTAGGACATGTAGCAAAACTACGAATTGCAATCCATATTTAATTCATCAACAAATTTGCTTCACAAGCAGAAAAAAAAATCACTTCAGATGCAAGAAGAAAGATCAGAAGTGGCTGTAAAAGCATGCAAAAAGCTGAGATGAGACTTGGCAAAAATATCAAAAAATGTTTTGGTAGACAAACATGCTGGGGTAAGGCCAGAGATTAGTGGCTTAGGGGAAAAATGCCTAAGTCTCCATGGAGAAGGCAAGGTGTTGGGAATTGTTATGAATGGCAGATCTGCAGATGCATTCGATATTGGGGGTTCTAGGACCAATACATAGAAGTACAAGAGAGAGTCCTAGACAAAATACTGGACAAATGTACAATTTCTTGGCGAATGCTACCTTGACAGGAATTATATATTATCCATTGGATAAGAGGAATTCTTGGCAATGGAATGGTTAAATAATGAGGTTCTGTGGTGGTACACAAAAATCAAATGATGCCTACTGCAAGGTTAAAGTTTTGTAATGCCAACTCCGATGCAGCACATGCTGGCAGAAATTGCTTGAGCAAAGTAAAATACCTAAAAAAACGTTTTAATACATCATGATTTGTGGTTCTGCTATATTCATCAACCCCAAAAGCATACCTGAAAGTCCCTGAACCAATCCTATTCCCAAATGTTACCAGAGTTGTGAAAAGAAGTGTGTGCTATATTCTTCGGCAAATCGACTATTTTCAGAAAACCACACTTTCAAGTTTCAACTCATGATTTTGGAGGTGGACTTGAATGCAACCAAGTAATAAATATAATAATTCAAATATTCCATTTCTTTTCTAGAGCAAAAAATTCATTAGAGTGATAATCAATTTGGTATACCTCTTTAGAAAGTAATACAAGATCAAGGTCAAGACAGAAGTGGATTATAATCTGCCGTGAACACAAGACATTAAATAGCAAGGAATACACATTTCATCTAGAGCCATCGGTATATTTTTTTCATGTGATAACCGGCTGAAAGCACAAGATACTAAATATTATGAATTGCTAACATTTCTTCTTCATAACTGATGCTAAACATTTTTTTCCTTATATTTAATTTCTTCATGGATATGCTGACAATTTTCAGCAGGATTAACATTTTCAGTTAGGGAATTATGTTTCGCATGAGAAAATCAGCAAACATAAAAGTAAACATCATGATGCTATGCGGATGTTGCTCCCTTTTTTAAATTTTATTAAAGAAGTAAACAAATGATGACAAGGCGTTGTTTTCAATGTCCACACACTCATATAGTAACACATTGAAGTCCTGAATCAAAATCTTATAGAAACATGATAGTATATAAGATGCATTATATGAATATCTTAACAAAAAGAAAATATTATACTGTAGTAAAATCATGATTCCTGACTTTGGAAACAAGAGTATGTTCCTTATAGTCATAAATAGGAGTATTTGACATTTAGGACAAAATTTGGTTAAACTTTTGAAATTTTAGCCATCAATTTTATATTATAATAAGTACAGAGATCTAATATGTTTGTGATATTACATTAGTACTTTTCAAGGCAGATCTACACGCACCATTTTTTTTAAAAAAATAAAAGACTAAGCATTTGAGACATTATATCTGGTCAAAGTTTCAAAAGTTTAATCAAATCCTAAACATTAAATATTATAACCATAAGTATTTGAAAACAAAAAACTTTCAACATCTGACCCATATTTTGGAAATCATTAAACAGCTTTCCTCATAGAATCAGAATTTGTGTTGCACCGGCCACAATAAGGGACATTAGCCACTAGATGAAAGGTGAACCAACAAGATGAAGACAAGTGATCACTGATCAGGCCTTTGTTTGGAACAAAAATAACTCCAATCACCGTTACACATCCTTCCTGCTAATCCGATAAAATTAGGGCGTTTGAAGAATGAACACTAGAGCAGCGATGCCGATTTGGATTGTATAAACTAAGTCACGATATTTGCAATCCACAACAAAAGCAATCAACGAGAAAGGTTTCATCGGCGCTGACCTTGACAGGGATGCTGAGGAAGAACAAGTGAACGTGGCCCTCGACCTCAGCGACGGTGTCGAAGGGTACGGATCCCCGCGCGAGGTCCTCGAGGAGGTAGATCGCGTCCTCCACGACGCTTATGCCGTCGAGGCTGAGGTTGGCGTCGATGTAGGAGACGGCGCGCGCGCGGACGCGCCCGCCGCCGGAGGTGACGCGCCCGAGCGGCGCGCCGCGGTAGCCGATGTCGACGTCGAGGCGGCCGTAGTCGAGCGCGAAGAGGTCCGGGTTGCGGACGCGGACCTTGAGCGCGGCGGAGATGGTGACGCGGACGGTGGGGCGCGCGGAGACGGAGACGTGCGCGAGGTGGAGGCGCGCCACGCTGACGTCCGGGTCGGCGGGCCAGAGGAGGAACCCGGCGAGGGAGAGCAGCGCGAGCGTGGAGAGGAACGGGCCGAGGCAGCGGCAGCGGCACCCGCGCCGCAGCCGGCGGAGCCGCACGGGGACGAGGAGGACGTACGAGTCCGCGTCGGCGTCGGCGCGGGCGTCCAGATAGGGCGGCGGGGAGGCGGAGGAGGGGAGCAGGGGCTCCCGCGCAGGCGGGGGCTGCGCCTTCGCCATGGGAGGGCGAGGGCGAGGTTGGTGGGGGCGGTGGTCGCCGGTGGTGGGGTGTGGGGGTGGTTGCGGGGAGTGGGGCTTTGGCGTAGCTTAGGAAGGAAGGTGAGGTTGATTGGAAGCCAAGCGGAGCAGCTCGTGAAGTCGTCGTGATGATGCCGCGGATCTGATGCGATTGGGTGGTGGCCTCGCCTTGTTTCTCCTGTCGCTGGTTGGGACGCTTGAATGTTTGCGAGGTTGACACGTCGTGACAGCGATTTTTCTTCACCGCAATGAGTTTCACGGTTAAACCTTCGTCAGTTCAGCAGAAGTGTAGGTAAAAAAAAAAATGATCAGTGGCGGAATCAGCGACGCGTCGAGCACAGATGATTGATAACGCATTTTTAATGATCATTGGAATTTTATAGGTGTCGATAGTTACCGGTAGAAGTGATGATAGTGGTAGAGCCCAGGCAGCCGTCCGCCGTCCGATCTTACCAAGATGTGAAATTTTATATGTGCCGATATTTACCAGTAGAATCGGGATGTGGCTTCACGCATTGTATATGGTTTTAGTGTTAAATTCACTTGCTTAGAGGGTTTTTATTGAAGAGATTACAACACTAATATGTAAATATAGTCAACTATAAATAGTACTCCCTCCGTTTCACAATGTAAGTCATTCTAGCATTTCCCATATTCATATTAATGTTAATAAATCTATATATATATATATATATATATATCTAGATTCATTAGTATCAATATGAATATGAAAAATACTAGAATGACTTACATTGTGAAATGGAAGAAGTAGCACAAAGTGGAAGTCGTCGGATTTTGCATGTAGTAGCACAATTATTAGACTGGTACGTGTATTGTTTTGCATGTTTAGAAATCAACAACCATATTTACAAGGGATAGTCCTCTCTTTTTTTTCCTTTTTTTACATCTTTATATTGATAACAAAATCTTACTCATTTTCTTTTAAGACTTGACATCTTATTTTGTTAAGTGATAGTGCATACACTTAAGTAACATTTGTTTATTTGCTTTTTGCAATGACTTGAGTAATGTTTGTAGGAGTAGTCGGTCAAACATGGCACATGGCCTTGGTTATAATTTAAAGGATTGAAGGGACTGGAGCATTCATGAAAAATAGAAGATATACTAGATTTTTTATCTTTCTTACAATTTGCATCCGACTACTTTTTGTGCTATGTTTTTTATAGACATGCATGTGCTGGCAGATAGCCAAATTGATTGTTTAGTTAAAGGTTTTTAGCAAGTAAAAATGCTAATGAGTAATGAGAGGATGAACCCAGGAGAAAATACGTATAGAATGTAGCTTATGATGAACTGGTTATATATAAGTCGTATTCAAATGAAGATGGCACAATATATATAACCAGTTTATCATAGGCTATATGGAACTATATGGGTCATATTTTATAGACGCACAGATGAATCTTCCATTACCAAAAGTGACAAAAGCTGGTTGGAACTTGGAACCTGAAGTTGGAACAGTTCCAACGAAACCCGTTGCTGTGGGAGAAAAATTGACATTTTGCCATCATTAGAACGGAGTTTCGTTGGAATGCTACTCTCATAAGTGTTTCGTTAAAATGCCACCCTCAAACAGGGGCAACATGTTGCAATGCCATCTCATTCATTTATTCCTAGTTTAATGATTTTTGCAATGTTTTTCTTGCTAAGATGACCCAAATTCCCTTGGATCTCATCTCCCTTTCTATCTCTTCCTCTTCTTTTGTCAACAGATGTGGAGGAGGTTGCCATTGCACATGGTGTGTGGCACCAGCATAGTTGAGGAAGGTGGCTCGGCTCAGCGGGGCCAGAAGGGGGGGCTAGGGGCGACAACGGCTCCACCGCCACTTCCTGACGAGCCCGCTGAAGGAGAAAGCGGTGTTGCCGACGGGGCTATACCGCATCGACAAGCGGCTCAGGCAGGCGGTGATGGTGTCCATCAACCGGGTGGATGGGAGGCGACGGCGGTGGCGCGTCCCGACGAGGTGAAGTAGAGGCACCGGTGCGTCGGTCGCCCCTGGCGGCGCTGCTCGGCTCGGCTGGGGGCGGCGGTGCCGGTGCGGTTGAGCCAGGTGGTGGGAGGTGCCGGCATGGTTGACTCGGTTCGATGGGTATTTTTGTCCGCGCAAAGAAAAATATGATAAAATTCATTTTGATTAAGAAGAAAAGTATAAAATAACATTGTAATACGTTGTCTCTATTTGAGAGTGATATTTTAACCAAACTACTTTTCGGGATAGTATTCCGGTAAAATGTTAATTTTCTCGTCGACACGGTCCCACCATTGCAACCTCCACCACGTGCTCCGGCGAGCCCTAGCAAAACAGAACAGAAACCGCCGTAAAAATAAAAGAACCCCGCGGTTCAGATCCCGGAGCCAAGCCACGCACTACGCCGTCGACCCCGCGACGCCGACCGCGCCGACGAGCGCACGAGGCGACGGCACAAACCCCACCCACCCAACACACACACACACACACACACACACAACACACCACACCACAGATTTGACCAACCAGCAAGTCTTCTCGGCTCCTAAAGCTTTCCTTCCTTCTTCCCCACACCCGCGCAGTAAAATTCCCCCCCCCCCCCTCCTCTCTCCGTCGTCGAGCCGTTGGAATCGCATCTCGGGGGCGGGGTCCCCCCCCCGATCCGATGCTCTCCGGCGACCAGGACCTCCCCGACGGCATCGGGATGGCGCGGCTGGCGTGGACGCGGCTCCCCACCGCCGACGGGGCGGGGGCAGGGGCGGAGGGGCCCGGGCCTGTCCCTGCCTCCCCCTCGTCCGCAGGGTACGAGCTCTTCGCCGGCGGCGTCGAGAGCCTCGACTACGAGGTCATCGAGAACTACGCCTACCGGGAGGAGCAGGTACGCGCGCTCACGCGCTTGCTGTTGCCCTCGTCAGCGAAGCCGTGGTCTCCGTGTGGGCTTATTTGGTGGGTTTCTGTGTTTGTGCAGGCGCAGCGGAGCAAGTTC
Source organism: Oryza meridionalis (assembly GCA_000338895.3). NCBI lineage: Eukaryota > Viridiplantae > Streptophyta > Magnoliopsida > Poales > Poaceae > Oryza > Oryza meridionalis. The sequence goes on along the minus strand of CM002526.2, from coordinate 31,873,878 downwards.
TGGGTGCCGTACTACGTCATGCTCAAGTGGCTGTTCTCCTTGCTGATCGGCGTCGGTGAGAAACACTCTCGATGGCTTGGCTTGTCTTGTCACTCTGTTTTGGTAACTTCAATGGGAAATGCCGTTTCTAAGAGATTAGGCGTAACTCTACAACTAACGTAAATCATTGCTTAGTGTTTTGTTCTAATTGAAGACCTGACCATGGACACCAACAAGGCAACACCTCGGCTGGTTCAGTCTTTTATAGTGTGACATGGCACATAGGCCAATCTTTCTGTTTGAATCGACGACTACTTCCTGAGCACTCAGTAACTTCATTTGTCATCTGGCTTATATATCAATCACAAGTGATGTTTTTTATTGCCTAGCAATGTTGAAGTAGAGTAGTTGAGCTAAGGATGGAGTTCAGACGCCTCTCGTGATCTCATCGATGAGTTATATGTAGAATGAAGACCCATTGTCCCAATGGATAATTTGATCTAAGTTTTGGATCCACTGAACTATCTACGGAAGTCAGTACTAACCAGAAGAGGCCAAAGGAATGTTTATAGATTAATTATCAAACAATATGTTATCTACCAAACTTTATTTATTTAATATTATTTAGTTAATTTTGCATACCTCCATGATAACACATGTATTTATTTGTATACTTCATTTTAATAATAATGGGATGTTAGATTGTTGAAGCTATATAGCATAAAGTGCATTTTTTTGCTTATACCCCCTAAAGGGTGTTTTAGATATTCCTAGTGGAATCAGATCTATAATAGATTTGATGCTGAACCTTGATCATGCGTACATTGTTCCGCTGGTATTTCTATGCAAAATCTCTATTCCACCCCGCGTCATCATCCATGGCAAATTATGTTCCTAAATGAATTAATTATCAATCTGGCCTGTAAGTACTTTCTAGAGTTGGGAATGGGATAATTTGCTAGTGTAGTTATATTATGGTCCACAAGCTGCAGGTCAAGGGTTCAAATGCCAGAAAACCACAATAGAAAATCCACACACATAGCGCTACCTGATTCAACCAGCAGTATATGAGAGTCGAATTACAATCTTCAGTCAAAGAGTTGAGGTGCCACACCATTTGTAATTGTAGTCTGCAATGGTTGGCAACTTGGGCTGTAAGTGATAGCTAATCAGAATTACTATTCCACTTCTTTCATCGGGTTGAATTTATCCCATCTTCCATGATTAGGATTAGCAGATGATAATATCGGAGTTAGGATTAATAGATTATATTAAATGAATTTCAGTATTCCTTATTATGAATCTTTGTACTTATGCTGATTCTAGATAAGAGAGATGATTCACTATCTTCTAGGGGGGGTTTACAATTTGTAAATATCATCTAAAGTTGATTATTGCTTTCTTAGGGTCCAGCAATAATTTTAGAGACATGGCCTTCTCTTTCCGAACTGAAATTCTCTTTCATCTTTCATATGTTTATACTGGAAATAGACAGTTTAAGCATACAAAAGGCTATATTTGTCAATGATGGTTGTATTGTACATCCAACGTTATGTTTTATTCACAGTATGACACATTTTATACACGGTGTAACACTTCATTAAGAATTGCTACTTGCTTTATTCTCATTGTCAGTTCTTTGTGTCAACTGAGTAAAGCTGTATATGATGTTACCATCCTGTTTTCAGGTACTGGATTGGCTGCTATTTTTATTAATCTGGCGGTTGAAAACTTCTCCGGCTGGAAATATGCTGCAACATTTGCAATAATACAGCACTCATATTTTGTTGGGTTCTTTGTGTACATAGTTTTCAATTTAGCCCTCGTCTTCTCATCTGTATACATAGTAACAAACTTCGCACCAGCAGCAGCTGGATCTGGTATTCCGGAGATCAAAGGTTACTTAAATGGTAGGTTTTAAGTACTGGATACTAAAACATCATGGTTTGCCAGCCTGACCTTTGTGCTCTAATTTAAGATCTTTTTTGCAGGAGTGGATACACATGGAATCCTCCTTTTCAGGACATTAGTTGGGAAGGTGAGTTTAATTTGCTTTCTTCAGCTATTATGGTATCAAAATATTTTGGTGCCCATGTAGCTTGTGCAGTTGGCCAGTTGCGCCCCCATTTGCATCATGGTGAAACAGTTCTGTTTTGAGTTAGATCTTTGGGAGCATTGGATCAGTTGGAGGAGGTTTGGCTCTAGGAAAAGAGGGGCCTCTTGTTCATACTGGGGCATGCATCGCTTCTCTTCTGGGACAGGTATTTTATGTTGACGATCTAAATTTCTGCAACATTTATCTCATTTCAAAACAAAGATTTGGATACATCTTCGTTTTTAGCATCTAACACAGATATATATGGAGTTGGTGGCAGTTATCAGTTGTTTAATTAGTTATTACAATATAGCTTGCTACCAGCATTAATTTACAAAAAAAAAAAAACCTTGAAAAAGCCACCGTATCCAGATTCAGAGTATATGATAGAAATGATCATTTTAGTATGGTTTTCTAAACTAGTATCCTGATTTATTATGCAAATAATTCACAGTGCAAATCAGTACTTGACTAAATGCTGTGCTTGGGGGAAGAGGTAGAGCTGCAATATCTCAATAATATATAGTAGTTCACTGTTTATGTTCACAACTCGACTGACTGGTTACTTACTGTACATGAAGCAATCTGTACTTCTAATCACTGTTGTTTAGTCCACCAAAGCTTATTACATCACCCATTATTATCTAAACTTGCAAGATTTCAACTTTTTTGTTTTATTCCATGTTAACTCAGTAAGTACTTCATGGTTATCTTGGGTAAGTGAGTTTATGCTGTCAACTAATTCTTGTGTGCATGTGCATAGGGTGGATCAGCAAAATACCATTTGAGTTCTAGGTGGGTACGGATTTTTGAAAGCGACCGAGATCGGCGAGACCTTGTAAGCTAAATGTGAACTACTAATGTATTGATAGCTGTTAAATAGATTCATGACTCTACTGCTTTTTATACTTTTTAAGTTTAAACCTTTGAATTAGCTTGATTCTTCTGACCTCTGTTTCTCAACTAGGCTATTTATAGAACTGAACAATCTTGAGTCTGTAAACAAATGCTAGTTAATCATAGTTTTTTTTGGCATCCAGTCAGGTACACTGTGTAGCCTGGTTGAAAAACATATTTTGGAGAAAACCTAACGGGTATATGCTATGACATGCTATTTTTGATTACTACGCAATATTGACTAATGTTACTTACTATCCACCCTATTTCGATCCAAGAGACGTCCTTGTCGCTTAGACACTCGTAATAGTAGGCTACATGGCCCTAGTATTGTCAAAAAGCAAACCTCACTGAAACTAATGTGTGCCTTCTCTGTTAAAATACGGGGTCATTTTGGGACACAAGTCACACAGCGCTCCTTATTCATCACCTCCTATTGTTCTCATATTGACCAGTATTTTCTATCAGCTGCTGTGACCAGTGGATGAGTATGAGCATTTGGTGCTTATCTTCTCGAACCTTAAAAACTTTGCTACGTTTCATAAGATATCCGAATAGACGAAGTTTCTTTTTCAAAGTTAATCTCTAAATAGATGAAAATGATATTTAAAACTTCTTTAGGAAAATATTTTTTTTGGTCTTAGCAATCTATTTTATCTCACTTCAATTTCAATTGAGAGCTCATGTTTAGAGTTTTTTGAAATAAAGCAGATTATTGGTGGAGATTCTACTTAAGAGTAATAATTGCCAAATTAAGTCTATTATTCAACTTGTTTTTCACAATGTTTTGTATGCATGCTCTGGTACTACAATTTATAAGAGAAAAGGTCAACAGGATAAAAAAACACCAGGGTGAGACTTTCCTTATTTATTTCATTTTGTATGTTGTGGACTTGTGGTTTATACTGTTGGGCACATTGTTGGTCCTGTATCTAAGATGGAATAGATTTATCGTCATGTGCATCTTAGCCATATTTGTTGGAATGGATGTATTACCATATCAAAGATCTTAAACCTATTAATATTTCAAAAGGTGACATGTGGATGTGCAGCTGGGGTTGCTGCAGCATTCAGAGCTCCGGTTGGTGGGGTACTATTTGCCCTGGAGGAAGTTACATCCTGGTAAGAATAGCCAAGTCTTACTTTATTAAGAGTGGAGATAAATTAATTAGTAAGCTAGTAATTTGGATTTTTGGACCAATGGCAAGTGGTAATAAATTCTAGTTTTCGAGATGCTATACTTTTGACTGTTGCTTTCTTTTAATTCACTAAACAACACTACTGGTAGTGATATCGTGTTCCATATGCTTGAGAGTAAACACCACCTAAATGCTCAGGTTGTTTGATTAAAACTTCTGTATTTAGTTTTTTTTGCCAACTGATATATTTTCTTGCGAGAATGGTTATTCCTCTCTTTAGTTGCCAGCAACAGCCTATGGTACTTATGTGGCTGACTGCTTGAATAGCCAAATGACTAGAAATGGTTTGGCAGCAGTTTTTAAGTAATTATATGCTAATAAAGGTAAAGTTGTTGACTTCATGGTGCCTGTGGTCACTGAATGTGGGCCAGGATGGCAAATTGTATGCCACTCATATGTTAAGGATAATCAAATGTCCCCAGAAAAAAAAAAACTGTGTCCATAGGGATTTTGTTGATTCTGACTTCTATAGCGTGACATTCTATACGTTTGTCAGGGTTGAGTACCTGATGGATGCTGCCACTTATGTGGCAGCTTATTTGGTGACTGGATCAGAAAGCTTATATGATACTTTTCGTCTTTCTATGCATTTCAACTCAAGCGGCGTAGTTGAGTGACATGAGCTATTTTGTTCAGCTGTGCACCTTTCTCTAAAATGCAATGCCATATGACTAATTATTTTGCCATTATGTTACTGTAGGTGGCGAAGTCATCTTATGTGGAGAGTATTCTTTACATCTGCTGTTGTGGCTGTTGTGGTGCGATCAGCAATGAACTGGTGCAAGAGTGGAAAGTGTGGTCATTTTGGATCTGGGGGTTTCATAATCTGGGACATATCTGGGTAAGAAGTTTTATATCTTATTTGGGATTTGCTTGAATCTGCAAATTATGTTTTGTAATCTTGTTTTTTTTTTTAACTTTTCTTCAGAGGCCAAGAAGATTACTCCTACCAAGAACTATTGCCTATGGCAATTATTGGTGTTATTGGTGGACTTCTAGGTAAGTAAATGGTATGTTAAGTTGATCTCGTATACCTAGAAAAATCTAAGTGAAAATTTTGTACATAACAGTTTTTTCTGTGTTGCTTAGGACATTCTAATTATTTATATATATATTTTGGTCTTTCTTGGTAGGTGTGTTCTCATTATGCCGCTTACCAATTAACAGTGAGAAAATAATGCGGATACACTGTAAAAATGAATCATGTGTTCACCTCTAAGTTGCTGTAAACCATTTTTTGTGATAGCTAGTTAAACTGCTCCTGACATCCGGTAGACACCTCTTTATTCTCAGTGGTATCACTGTATCAGCCTCTCTGAAAATCAAACTGCTAATTGAGCAAAGCACAACCAAATGCTAAAAAAGTTAGCAGACTGTATGTCCCAAGACATAGGAAATCCTGCTATACTTAGCCTTTCCTCAATCTAATCTAATGCCTTGTTTTTTTCTTTTCAGGGGCATTATTCAATCAACTTACCCTTTATATAACTAAATGGCGTCGAACATATCTTCACAAAAAGGGGAAACGAGTGAAGGTATAAAGAAGAAGCAATGTATTAATGGTAGAAAAAGATGCTCTTTTAGTTCGAGAATTAACATCCATCCATTTTCCAGATCTTTGAAGCATGCCTTATATCTTTGGTTACATCCACAATTTCCTTTGTGTTGCCATTGATGAGGAAATGCAGTTCATGTCCTCAGTTAGAAACTAATTCTGGCATCGAATGCCCTCGGCCACCTGGAACAGATGGGAATTTTGTCAATGTGAGGTTTACTTTGTAAATTTCTATTCAATCTATATATTCATCTAAGCCACAGTAATTCAGTTGTCTTCTGTTATTTATCTGTTGTTTTCATCGTGCAGTTTTATTGTTCTAAAGATAACGAATACAACGACCTAGCAACCATTTTCTTCAATACTCAGGTTAAAATATAATGGAGATCAATTTCTTTGGTTAGATTTTTTTTGTATTTTTCCTTGTGACAATATTCAACATCATTTTCTTGCAGGATGATGCAATACGTAATCTATTCAGTGCAAAAACATTCCATGAATACAGTGCACAAAGCCTTATCACCTTCCTGGTAACCTTCTCTCTCTATTTACATATTAGCATATGTAATATTGGACCTCTCCTTTTTGGTCTTTACTTACAAAATTCCACGCATGCAGTACAAGGCTGGAACAGATTGTGCTGCACTTCCATTAATTTATTTTTTATTTCCTTTTTCTAGAAAACGCAAGAGAACTGCGTTTCATTTCATTAAGGGGAAGAAAATTACAAAGTAGGAGAGACCAAGGCCCTCCCACCGAGACACACACACACACACAACCCAGCCCACACTGGGGAGCGCTAGCTGCCCGAGTTTGCCGACCCACTAAGAAGCTTTTGGAGTGCAGAAGCCCCTGCGAGACACCATAGGCTACCCTTGTTCTCTACCTCCTGCAAGACCGTTGCAACTCTAGGATTGGCGCCATTGAAAACAGTCATTTTGATGCTTCCAAATCTCCCAAGCCACTAAGATAACCAAAGAATTAATCCCTTTTCGCACCTCCTTCGGCTGATTTGTAGTAGCCTGGCTCCACTATCTCAAATAATGATCAGCTGAAGGTTTAGGCGCTGCATCAGTTAACCCTAGACTTTGATTAATTTATTATTTTGTTGATTGTATCGATTGTGATTTTTTGTTTATGTGTTCCACTAAATTCTTCTAATTTCATGTTTATTTCATTTTAAGTTGTTAAACTCGTGCATTTTGTATGATACTATGATTAGGAAAGTTAACTTGGATCTCATAAAAAGTTGACTAATGTTGTTCTTTTAAAACACCAAGCTGGCTATTCCAAAATCTTGCCCAAATTATTTTGATGACTTCTGAGGTGTTAGAATCCTCTCTCCCAATATTCTTACCTTTCTTTTATTACTGTGCTCAGGTCATGTTTTACTCCTTAGCTGTCGTGACATTTGGAACCGCTGTTCCAGCTGGTCAATTTGTTCCAGGAATAATGATCGGATCAACATATGGCCGGCTTGTTGGAATGTTTGTTGTTAAGTTTTATAAGAAGCTAAATGTCGAGGAGGGCACGTGAGTTCTTACCATCTAGCTTATTCAATTTATATGTTAATAAGGCTTTTAATTTTTTTGCATCCAATAGCCCTTGATTTCCTTTTTTTTCTAGATATGTATTTATTTAGTAGAGAATGATGTAGGAGTAACTTCCTACTTACGAAGTTACATTTTGATGTGATTTTGTTATAGGTATGCTCTACTTGGTGCTGCTTCCTTTCTTGGTGGCTCAATGAGAATGACTGTATCTTTATGTGTTATAATGGTTGAAATTACTAACAACTTGAAACTCCTGCCGTTAATCATGCTTGTGCTTCTGATTTCTAAGGTATATATGTGCAACCCTTGTCTCCTTTGATGAACATAATTCAATAAAATGCACCTTCTGATTTCTTTTATGTAGGCCGTGGGTGACTTTTTTAATGAAGGGCTGTATGAAGTGCAAGCCCAATTAAGGGGCATCCCTTTACTTGACTCAAGACCCAAACAGGTTATGAGAAATATGAGTGCGAAGGATGCCTGCAAGAATCAAAAGGTTTGGAGTAGTTATATATATTTAAGTGGGATTGAGAAATATATTCTTTATCAATAGTGTTCCAATTTCTAACACTTACAATCTTCTGTTTTTTATGTAAGGTTGTGTCCCTTCCTCGCGTTTCAAGAATTGTTGATATTATTTCTGTTTTGCGAAGCAACAAGCATAATGGCTTCCCTGTAAGTAACAATGACAGTTCATTAAACATGTTTCTGTGGAGTCTCCGGCAATTGACTCTTTTAGGGGATTAAGTTGTTGAATCTGTAATTAATTTTTATGAGGATTTCAGGTTGTTGATCGTGGGCAGAATGGCGAGTCACTTGTCATAGGTCTGATACTTCGTAGGTAAGATACAATGCCAAGTTCTCTCTTGAAATTGTTTATTTGTATTACCTTGTTCAGTGACCCAAATCATCCTCTTGTTGCAGTCACTTACTTGTACTTCTGCAATCTAAAGTAGATTTCCAGAATAGTCCTTTCCCTTGTGGACCTGGTATACTCAACAGGTTTGTGCTTTTCTATCATAAGTAGAAAATATGATTATCTAATGTAGTTTCCACTGGTAATAATGTTTTTTTTTGCTACATAGGCACAATACAAGTGACTTTGTTAAACCAGCATCGAGTAAAGGAAAGTCAATTGATGATATTCATTTGACAGAAGATGAGCTAGGGCTGTATTTGGATCTTGCCCCATTTCTAAATCCTTCTCCTTATATAGTGCCAGAGGACATGTCCTTAGCAAAGGTATAGCCTTCTTCTTCTTCATCATCATTTTCGCTTTTAACCATGCCTATTTTATTGAGGTGTGATGCATGCATGACCTTTCTGCTGATAATTTTCAGGTGTACAATCTCTTCCGCCAACTAGGATTGCGACATATATTTGTTGTTCCACGGCCTTCTCGTGTTGTTGGATTAATAACAAGACAAGATCTTTTACTTGAGGTGAAAAGCAAACTCATGATACTGTCTTATAGAAGTTAAGAAATATTAATTGTCTGGACACCCTTTTAAGTGTTAATGTCTTGATTGTAGGAGAACGGCAATAATGTGACAACGGAGCTCCAGTCGACTAGTGTAAGGTTTTGATGCTGCTGCCCTCAAATTTTGTCTACATTTAGCAAAACTCTTCAGTTTTCCGCATTCTGGTTCTAACTGTATTTGCTTATAGCTCAAGGTTTATTTACTTGGTTCGTACTGGCAATTTGGCACTGAACTTTAGGAACTTTTAATTGTAGAAATATTGATATAGTTATGCCCTTTTCTTCCTTGATTTTGGTGCTACGTTGACATGTCCAGGGACAGAGAGAAGACTATAGTATTTTGTTTTTCACTAGCTGAACCCAGTAAATCACTTGCATATTCTGATGACATCTTTTATGTAGTACTGGATTTGCTGGCTTTTATTTTTGTAAAAAAACTGCGGGGCAAATCAACACATTTTTATTCATTAAGCAAGTTCTGCCATTTTGGATTGACTGGGAGATATTCTTTTATGCAGGGGTCAGCTGAATGGCAAAATGCTCAGTGGCAGCACACATCTGGGGCATCCTCTTCTTGATAGTATTGTGGTTGAGGAGTAAATACATGTGACCATAATCTCTCAAGATAATTTTGACCGCAAGCAGCTAACCTGTCACTGCATCCTGGGGCATGTTTAGCTCCTCGAACAAGGCGGTCCTGGACTCTGGCTGATGCAACATGAATTGGATTCTGCAATCCTATGCGACAGAAAGGGTAGCTATGAGCTATCTCATTTAGTGGCTAATTAGGTGATTTACCCCATACCTTGGATACTAGTTAGGTGATTGTAAGTTGTAACTCGTAGAAATGTTTAGATGTTTATACCCATCATCCGTGCATACCACGAGAAAACATCTGATTATGTTTACACAACGATTTTATAGGATTCATTTTTCTTTACAGGAGTTTGCGCATGTAAATACCTTTTCTTTTTTCTTAACGGGAATTACAGGCAAGCCCCAAACCTGAGGCATGAGTTCTTTAAATTGTTGCCCCCGTTTGCACAAATTTATGTTCACGGGTTTTATCTGGGCATTTGCTTGTGCTATTTACCAGTTAAAATGCTCATAAGGAGCTTCAAGCCTGCACTGCAGGCAAGAATAGATGTTTGTCGACTGAAATGAACACCCTGTTGCCGACACGATGTTTGGTCGTTTAGAAATTTTGTCCACCAAATTATTTTGGGAGATTATACGATCGATTTGTGTCCGTTGTAAGTTCTTTCATACTCGATTTGGTCAGTGAAACCGGCAATGCACATCTCCGTTTTCGATCCGACGTCCAACACATTTGGCACTGTTTAGTTTTCAAAACAAAAAAATTTCACCCATCACATCGAATGTTTGGACACATGTATGTGGTATTAAATCTATATCTATACCTATATACCTAATAAAAAAATACGGAAGGCTTCCGTAATTTTTTCGTCAGTAAAAAAGTTTCGCCCGAGATTAAAAAAAAGAAACTAGCTAGTAATCTGTCGACAGGTTCTGAGGCTCAAAACTTTTAAATTTTTTAACCATAGGATCTTAGCATCAATAGTTGAGTTGATTGAACGGTAAGAAATTGTTCAACATGTATAAGGAAGAATAATTCAAAAGTAAAACACATATGCTCTTTAAAAAAATTTGCAAATCCTAATTCTATACAAATGTAACTACCTTATAACTATCATGTAACTACTATGTAACTAGAGTATAACTACTATGTAATTACGGTGTAAGTGCTATGTAACTACTATGTAACTAGGGTGTAAATGCTATGTAAATAGATTAAAGCATGTAAATACCTACGGTTGGGCTGGCTCAGTAGTTGGAATGCTGCCCTATGTAAGAACAAGGCCCAGGACCCCTCCATGACACTACATTCTGCTGTTTCTTTTCTTGTTGCATGCACGAATCTCGGAGCAGATCTAAGGGCTGAAAATTTGACAGTTTTATTTGAAGAAAACTGTCGCAAGTTTTCTAGCAATTCCGTAAAAAATATTGTCCGTCTCTGATTTTCTTATCTGTTGTCGCGCAAAAAATATCCCGTTCACGCACGCACGCGCTCGGTCGGAGTTGGGCCTGTGTTGTGCGTCTCCTCTGCACCCAGCGTCGCTGCTGATTTCCTCTCTGGGCCAGCTGGGCTATCTGCACACAGTCCCCAACTGCAAGTCTAAAACAGGTCCTCAAACGGCGCCAACCTGAGCCAAATGGGTCTGCTGCCCTTAGCCACCACAAGGCTTGTGCATGACGCGATTATCAGTTCATGCACATGCGTGAGCGCGGTGAAATAATATTCTTTAGATGATTTTACAAAAGTTCTTCTATACTCTTTTCTATTTTTATTTTTTTTTCATAATTTAATATAACTTTCTTCATCCAATACCTTGGAGCATATGAAAATTGGCTCTTCTTTGAGTATAGTCCCGATTCTCCTTTTTATTCTAAATCCTCCTCTTCATTCTTAATCGCCAGGCCATCGGATCCAACCACCTAGCGCCTGTGAGCCACGAGGCGAGTAACGAGGCAAGGTGAGCGGCTCAACGAAGTGGTATGAGTAGCTAGCCGAGACGATGCTACGTTGTTTGTTTTTACTTTTCTTTCTTTTCTATACTCTGCTTTTACTGAGTTATCACGATAAAAATAAATTCAATGAGATATTCTACATGATGTATAAGTAGATTTTATTAAATTTATTGATCCACGCATTTTTTTTATATAACGTTTGTGTTGTGCTTTCTTTTCCTGAAGCATTTTTAGCTATTAATTGGTTGTTTTTTCACTAATTCACTGGTTGTGTATTTAATATATTTTATTAAAATTTAGATAATAAAACACATCTTTTTTATTAAAACGAAGATTCACTATGAGGTCCATAGAGTGATTTCAGCTAACTCCTTGCGGTGAATACAAATCATTAGGCCTAACAACAATACGTAAATTGACCTTCAGGTCCTATTACCATCCCTAGCTATGACCCATATCTGTTCCTTCTATCATGCGTACTAGACCCACTCCAAACATTTTATAAACAAATATCCCCAAATCCCATGTCAATCATCCACCTCTCCGCTATTGTACAAGAAAAGATAAGAAAATAAATTATACAGTAAATAGGAACGATATACATATAATTTGAATATCCTATTGCAAGGCATGGGCATATTTGCTAGTATATGGAAAAAAAACCAATTACATATTTTGCGTGTAAATTGCGAGACGAATCTTTTAAGCCTAATTGCGTCATGATTTAACAATACGGTGCTACAGTAAACATTTACTAATGAAAGATTAATTAGACTTAATAAATTCGTCTCGCAGTTTCCTGACGGAATCTATAATTTGTTTTGTTATTAGACTACGTTTAATACTTTAAATGTGTGTCCGTATATTCGATGTAACAAAAAACAAACATTTTTGCCATCTAAACCGGGCCTAAATACGGCCCGGCCCACTAAAACCCAAACTGCTCTTCCGCCCTCCTCACCCCGATTCTTTCTTGCACCCGAAGACGAAGCGAACTCAACTCCTTTATACACCTCCTCTTCTCTCTCCTCCCCTCTCGCTCCCGTTTCTTCTCACATCGGCGAGTTCGCAACCTCCTCCATCCAGGCTCCACTTCCCACACGAATCGGCGGCGGCGGCGGCGGCGGCGATGGAGTGCGTTATTGGGGTCGTCGGCCGCGACTTCGCGGTGGTGGCCGCCGACACATCGGCGGTGCAGAGCATCCTGGTCCACAAGACCGACGAGGACAAGGTGATGGTGCTCGACAGCCACAAGCTGATGGGCGCGTCCGGAGAGCCCGGCGACCGGTAAGAGCCCGCCGCCGCCCGCCCCCCCCCCCCCCCCCTCCTCTCGACCCCCGCGTTCGATCCGTCCGCCGGTTTTGTTTTTTAGGGTTTGGAATTGCCGCGATCTGGTCCCCCGATCTGGTTTGGTTATGGAAGGGGAGGGGTTTTTGGTCCTTATTGCGGTTGGTGTGCTTCGTGTGTTCGCAGGGTGCAGTTCACCGAGTTCATCCAGAAGAATCTCCACCTGTATCAGTTCCGCAACAACATCCCGCTCAGCACCGCCGCCACCGCCAATTTCACCCGCGGCGAGCTCGCCACCGCCTTGCGGAAGGTACCGATCCGGACTGGCTTCTCTCCCCGTTTTCCAGTGTTGTACTGTCGATTGCGCCCAGGGGTTGGTCTGATCAGCTATTTACCGATTGTGGCGCTTTATGGTTCTATTCGGTATGCTTGTGCGGAGATTACTAGATTATGATATACTGTTCATGTCTGTGCATTTGGTACTTTGGTGTGATCATGCATATTTAGTGGTCTTCTTGTGGGTGTCATCTATGTTGTGATTGGGAATTTTTTTGCGGACTCAAATGTGGTGTGGGTTATGCTTACTAACTGAATAATCTTGTTGGTTTTGTTTTGCACAATAAAATTACATGGACAGTTTTTATCTGTTATTACGTGTTACTAGTTCTTTAAGCTAAGATCAGGATATACCTCTAGTGGTGTGGCTCCTCTTGACTCCTGGAAGGGCGCTTGGTTACTTGCTGTTGAAATCTGCATCCGTTGTGATCAAATGGCTACCATGTTTTCTTTTCCTCAGTAGTGATATCTAGAGGCCGCTTTGCCACTATCGTCACTTAATAGAGCATGTACAATTTGTTGTTACCATTGGTCTTTGATTGATTGAAGCTTGAACAACATGAAGTGAATCAATATAATAATCTTCATCTATTGCTACAAATCGATACTCATTCATACAAGTCAAGTTAGGACCCTATGATATTTAATAGCTGAATTGCAAAGAGCCCGAGAGCAATTCTGCTGAGGTGTATTGCGGGCTTGCAGCAAACTAAACATTATAATAAACTTAAATTATTGTTGAAAAATATTAGATGCTGGAATCAATGTTAGATTTTAAGTGGAAAATCATTGGGTACTCATAGGAGCTGTGCCGACTTGATGCAAGCTAAATGAGTCTGTCGTATGCTATATGGGATGTTTCAACTATAATCAACAAATGTTCTCTAGAAGCCTGTTATGAAATTTTCCCAAAGTAGTGTAATTGCACATTTTTTCAGTGTTTTTAGCATTAATTTGATTGGGAACTTTTACATAGAAATATTTGTTGGCATGTTTATATATACTTAGATTTTTGTGCTATCGGTACTTGAGTTAACTCTTTTTCGTATACATTTTGCTTTGCTTTTTGTCTAAAGAAGTATTGATGACAATTTACAATGCTTGAATGTGGTATATAAACTTATTCATGTTTTCCTTTGCCCTATATGTTCCTTCCCTGAGACTCTGAAGCTATGTTTCACGTTTCGTTCCTTGCAGAATCCGTACCATGTCAACATATTGCTTGCTGGATATGATTCGGATGTTGGTGCCTCTTTGTATTATATTGACTACATCGCAACATTCCATAAGATCGAAAAGGGTGCCTTTGGGTATGGCTCCTACTTCTGTCTCTCGCTGATGGACAAGTTATATCGTCCAGACATGTCAGTCGAGGAAGCTGTTGATCTTGTTGACAAGTGCATTAAAGAAATTCGGCTCAGGTTGGTCGTTGCTCCTCAAAACTTCATAATCAAGATTGTTGACAAAGAGGGTGCTAGGGAATATGCCAGGCGTGCATACACCGACAGTCCACCGGAAGCTGCAACATCGGAAGCTGCAACTGTAGCAGCCTGAGTTGTATCTGCCATATGGGTGTGAACCTTAGGTTTCCGAGTACAATTGCTATGTAATCACAAGTACTGGGATCTGAGAACTTTGTTGCAAATTTACTTCCCCTTTTTATTGTGTTATTTATCTGTTTCCGTGGACTGTTTCATGTTCGTGAATGCTGTGCATCCGGATTTTATAGACATCTTTTTAGTTCCACCTGTTCTGCTCGGTTGCAAGAGCTGCGCTTTTCTGAATATTGCCGAGATATGTGTACCTCTACACGTGGTTGATATGATGCGTCAAATATATGGATCGAGCAAGGCATGTGTCTGAACTGAAGCTTCGCAAGGGTAAGAAACAAAACACCATGCGATCACACTTGTCTTCCCACAGCTGAAAAAAAAAAGCAACAAAATGAGATATCCGTGAAGGCGGATGCACCGAGCAGAATTGGTATTCAACTATGTGTCGGCATTCTATTTACAAAGACTGTCAGGAAAGACTACCGTACGATTGTGTTGCGGGAATGATGTAGGCCAATTTTTTTACGTTAACTATCTTTACAACAACTTGAGCTATAGTTAATAAGCTGAAATACGGCAAAAATGAATCTAAAATGCATCCTTCATAGGGGTCTCAAAAGCGGGTAATCTTCGAGCAGCTCTCGTTCTGACAATGTGTCATTCTCATTTTGTGGAGTCCATAGTACCTCAACTGCCTGTAGAGAAAAACAAGAGAAAAAAAAAGAAACGTCAATATTACAACATAATCATATCAACAGAGGTAGACAATCAATTAATCAACCGGTTTTTTTAATCATAATAATGCTCATTGAATGTTCATTACAACGAGATAATGATTTGCTGCAACTTCCATTTGCAGAGTTTCAGTCTACCAGCGTTCTTCAAGGTTAATGTACTAGATAAATATTGCATACTGAAGTGGAACAAGATTTTTCTTTTCGATAATAAAAGCTTTATTGAACTCAACCCATTACCTCAAGGTGGAACAAGTTTGTAGTGTCAGCAGATCGCTGCTTATATTTATGTTTTATTTCAATGGAATTGGAATGCCATGAACAGAAGAATAAGAACATTAAAGGAACAAGCAGGGTACCAGTATTTTTCTTGATGGTATGGCACCAAGCTTCTGTAGAGCTGTCTTCAAGTCACCGCTGCTATTTATACTGGGTAGCTTATGTACACCCTCAGCAGCAACCAATATGGTTATCTACGGATAAGAAGCAAAATCATATAAGATATTGCATGATGATTGCTAGCAACACAGGTAATCAGAAACATTTTATCGATCAAACCTACAAATGCTGGAATTAGAACATGAAAACCCCAGGAACACCAGAATACCTACAAATGCTATATGACTGGAATTATAGTGTTTTTTAAATGTAATTTGAAATGATAAAACGGATCCTAAATGGTATCATCGTGGTAGCTCAAAATGCATTTGCTACTAATGTTAGATTGCTAGTCAATAAATCACTACTCCATTATAAATGAAAGTTCTTGAGTACTAACAATTTGTACTTCATAGCAGTTCAAAATATTGATATTAAAGTACAAAAGAAGTAAAGAACAGTATGGGTAATGCAATATCACTAATGGGGGCTATATCATGACAGAATCTTCCAATGCCATCCATTATTTTTATTCTAAAATATACAAAATATCTATCACTCATTAGTAATGGGGGCTATATCACTAATGAAGTTCCCATGTTACCGGCCACTGCATGATGTCAGGTAGCACATAAAAGGGAACGCCTTGATCTGATCACCTTTTTCCAAAGAAAAAAAAACATACCACAATGTACTCATTGCTAAAACCGCTCGATCTTTGGCTGCCTACTTTCTGCCTCTTGATGCTGTTCACATTCACAAGTGTCTCTTCATCAAATTTTCCTCTTTCCTCAATTGATAGTTGATTAAAACGTTTCTCCCCATCATCTATACTTCTTTTCACATCAACCTTCAGAACAAATATTAAAAATATATACAGTAAGGAGCTTGTCAAAATTCAAATCTATATGACCTGGCAACAAATGATTGCTACATGATATAGTGCCCCGCGTATGTCATTATGCCTATAGATTATATAAAGAACACATATCAGTTTCAAACATTACTTTTCATTTTTCTGGGAGCGATAGTAAAACTTAATTACATTCTATTGAAGGATGAATAGAAGAATAAGATGATTTCAGTAATAATACATTGGACAAGTGAAGCGTAAGTCATAAATAAAAACTCAAGGACAAAGCATGCATACTGATGAGTAAGCTGAGATGCAGCAATCTGGATGCCGAAGTAATGCCAATGTTGTCTCTGCAAAACAGAAGAAAAGAACCATAGTTCAGTTGATTTCGACGCAATAGTAAAAAATCTTAAGAAAGTATCATAATATCATAAATTGGTATTTTTCATTCAAAATGAATTGCAGTGTAATGCAGCTTGGACATTTTGACTACATAGCTACATTATCACTAACAATTTTATTTCAGGAGCATGTATAACCGCCAACAAAGACAACTTGTAAAAAACCACCATTTTCTTTTTATATTTACAGATTGCTCTCCAAAACCAAAACCCCCTCCCGATATCCATTATAGATGAAACTTTGCCGGTCAATATGAAAATGATCTTTCTGAACAAACCAAGATAAACTCAGTCATCTGCTACTCAAACATAGGAGACACTATTTCATAACATAAGGCTACTTGACTAACAAAAAGCACTCAAAATAAAAGCAGTATATTGACATCAAGTGCCAGCAATAAGAGCCAAAAGAAACATAACTATGCCATTTCAAAAGAGTAAATTACACTAGCGGTCCTTAAACTTGTAACAAAGTTTCACTTAAGTCCATGAACTTGCAAAACGCGCATCGAGATCCTTAAACTTGGTTTAATGTATCATCCTGGTCCAAAGCCTGGTTTGACCGTGGTCTTGCCTATGTGGCATGCCACGTGGACGATGACATGGCTAAATTTTTTTCCCTTTTTTTTCTCCCCATCTTTTCTCTCCTTCCTCACCTTGCGTGGAGAAAAATGCGGCAGAAGGGAGAGGAAGGAGGCAAAGTGGAGAAAAAAAAGGATAAGAAGGGAGAAAAAAAGAAGGAAGAAGGGAGAAAAAAATAAAAAAAATCCATGTCATCGTCCACGTAGCATGACACGTAGGTAAGACCATGGTCAAACGAGACTTTGGACCGGTATGATACATTAAACCAAGTTTAGGGATCTCGATGCACATTTTGCAAATTCGTGGACCTAAGTGAAACTTCGTTACAAGTTTAAGGACCGCTAGTGTAATTTACTCATTTCAAAATATCTACACCATAAAATTACTCTGAAGTAGAATGAAGCAGCATATATGATCTGTTAGCTTTGGTTTTACCAGTTAGCACATAACTCAGCCCTGCCGGGGTAGAAGTATCTGCCTTCTCAGCTATCTGATCAAGCTCTTTCTGAAATGATCTGGCCATGCCCAGCAAACCAACCTAGGAACACACTTATAGGTTAGAAAGTAAAAAAAAAAAAAAAACTGATTTCTCTCTTCACCTTTAAAAAACCTGGCCTTGTTCGGTTAATCCCCAATAGGGAGGGATTGGAGGGGATTGAAGAGGAATAATTCGACACCACAATAGGTGTGGAATAAATCCCTTCCAAATCCCCTTTAATCCCTTTGTGGGCAAAGGTATGAACCCAACAAGCCCTAAGAGAAGAATTTAGCACTTCAGAAAGCAACTCACAACCAAATACTAGCCTCAAATATCAATTGTAATCAAGGTATCAAGCCTCACGATAGACCAGTCTATCAGGCCATGCTCGATTACAATGTCACTCCGTGCTAATCAAGAAGTGGATTAAGTATACTGTATAACTAACCAATCTAACAGCAATTCGTTTGCATCTCTTCTTTGCTAACATAAGAAATGATCATAGCAATTGGTCCTTGCTAATGTAAATTGCTTCGATAAATAAAATGTTAACTGAGGGACGGGATGAACCTGCAGCTTGAGAACGGTGGTCTTGTCCGTCTCGGTGAGCACGCTGCCGCCGGAGGAATCGGAGAGGAACCCGGCGAGGTAAAGGAACGCGGCGAACCCCATAAGGACGAAAAAGAAGCTGGATCCCCCGAACCCGATGCCGACCGCCGGGCTGACGGACACGAACGGCGAGGGCGAGTAGAAGGGCGCGGCCGAGTACCCGCCCCTCGGCGCCGGCGCGGTGTACCCGTAGGACGACGGCGGCGACGACGACCGCGACGAGAACGCCGACCCGCCGACGCGGCCGCCCGATGCCGCCAGCGCGGCGCCGTGGTGTGGCCCCGCTGCCGCGAGCAGCGCCCCGGCGAGGAGCAGCGCCAGCGCGGGCTTCTTGAGCGCCGCGAGCGAGTCGAGGACGGACCTCTTCAGCGCCTCGAGAAGCGCGCGCGGCCTCGGCGGCTCCGAGACGGGGAACACCCGACGCGCCGGGTCCGGGTGGGCGGCGCGGAGAGGCGGTGGTGCCACTGCCACGCCGCGGCGGGAGGGGAAAGGCGGCGGCGGCTTGAGGAGGAAGAGCCCACCACGAACCGGCACAGGCCGCCGCGGCGGCAGCGAGAGGAAGCGCGGGGTGGCCTCCAGGAGCAGCGAGGTGGCCGCCATGGCGGCGGCTGCGGCCGTGTGATGCGGCGGCGCACGGGGCAGGGTGGGGGGCAAGCAGAAGAGAGCGGGAGGAAAAGATATTTTTATTTTTGAGAAGAGTCGGGTTGTGGGGGGAGAAGGATCAGGATGTGAGGCTGCGAGTGGGCGGCGTTCGGATCGAGCCGGCGCGGCGCGACGTGGAGGATTGACCGGCGACGAAGCCCTCGCTGTCTTCTTCCGCCGCAGCAAAGCGAAGAAGAAGCGCACGGCTTTTGGAGCTCTGTAGATTGAAACGATGGATCCGATGGTTTTGGGCCAAACATACGCCACTGAATCACAAGGCTGTTGTTGTTATCAGTTCACACGCTACCGGTAACTTATGCCAGATTTGATTTTATTGCTTCGGATACAAGTGAAACTCTGAATATTCGGGATACGTCTTCCTCGACGTCTGAAGATTTTCAGGCTTGATCACCCTCTCTGCTCTTATGAATCGATCGATCACAATTGCTCACAAGAGGTGGGTCGGGTTCCAGTGGCAATGCCATAACGTGTATTGTGAAAGGGACCACCTATACATTTGTCGACAAATTTTCTTTTAAAAATTTAACAGATATAATTATAATACAATCATAGTGTAATTACACTGTAACTTATATGTAATTACACTGTAACTTGCATGTAACTACAGTGTAACTTGTATATAAGTTTCACGTAATTTTGAATCATTAAATCTATTACAAGATTTGTTTTGGTGAGGAAGAAAAAAAATCACAGCACACATATATGTGTAAGGATTTGTTCCCACAACCTCCATTTTACCGAAATAACATATTACAGAAAGATTTTTGAAAGTTACATACAAGCTACACTATAGTTACAGTGTAATTACATGCAAGTCAGTGTAATTACACTACGATTGTACTGTAATTACATTTGTCAAATTTTTAGAAGAAAATTTATCGACAAATATATAACAAAATCGATTGTGAAAATGGATCCGTAATGTTGCGATTCCACCCAAAGGTAAAATCATGTAGAAGGAGTATCCACGGCCTCCAGCCTAAACCCTAAATCATGTTCTATTCTTTACCTACAAACTCCAACTTCTTCGTTTTCCGTTAGCACGTTTTTCAAACTATTAAATGGTTTTCTTTTAAAAAAAAGTTTATATATAGAAGTTGTTTTTAAAAAGCAAATAAATCTATTTATTAAATTTATAATAATTAATACTTAATTAATCATATGCTAATGAGGTTTCTCCTATTACATGCAACAAAAATTTATCTCCAAATGTGGAGATCGAACCGGGCCAAATCAGAGGGCAATAGCCCGTCGATCCGCCGTCCATCAAGCATTGAAGGTTCGCTACTCGCTCAGGGAAAAAAGGGCGCCGCTGGTGCGCTACTCACTCGCTGTCGTCCACCTCGCCACTGATTTGCTGCTCCTCTCTCTCTCTTCTCCCTCCCCTAGCGTGTCGACTCTCTTCGCACACGCTCACCGGTGCCAATGGCGGAGCTCACGCGGAAGTGGTTGTCGCTCGCGGCGCGGAGCCATTTGGCCTCGATGAGCGCTGCCATGACCATGGCGAGGCAGGACATGGTCATGCCGACGCCGGCGCGGTGGAGTGTGGTGATGCCCGCCGGGTGCATTCGCAGTTTTGCATTTGCGGGGGCGTCATGCTCGCCGTTCTATGCAAGTGCCATCCTTCCAGCGAAACACCCTCGCCGTCCACGCGCGCGTAGCCTGGAGGACGTCTTAGTGATCGAACCGCACGAGCAGGGCGATCGAACATCCTTCATCCCCAACTATACAAACCGGACAAATAACCCTCCTAAACACTGTTTTGAGTTTTTTTTGACTTTAACTTACACACGTGGCGCCAATGTCACAATCCAATCATCAAAGAAAATTAAAATAACTCCTGGACCCACATGTCATCCCTCTCCTCTCCCCAATCCCTCTGTTCTCTCTCTATCTTGCTCGCTCGCCCCTCGCTCGGGTGGCCGGCAGGAGACAGCGGAGGCAGAGCTCGGGTGGCGGGTGGTGGAGGCGGAGGCGGAGAGAACTTGGGCGGCCGGCGGTGGAGGCGGGGCGAGCTCGGGTGACCGGCGGCGTCGCGGGAGGCTGTGGCGGGGCGCGGCGCTGCGGCGGGAGGAAGGCGGCGGCTGGGGAGCAAGCTCCGCGCCGGTGGAGGAGGCGGAGGCGGGGTGAGCTCGGGTGGCTGGCGGCGTCGCGGGAGGCTATGCCGGGGCGCGGCGCTGCGGCGGGAGGCATACTACGTTCGTCCTACACGCGCGTGGAGCGCAGCTGCTCCGGCATGGGAGCGGAGAGGTTGGCGTCGTGGGGGATGACTGATGAGCGATGAGGAGACCGAGAAGCTCAGGGGTGCGATACCGCCGTGGTTCCCGAGCCTCGAGGAGCTCCTGGAGTACGAGGCCACGGGCTTCAGCCCGGCCGCGCTGCACGAGCGGTTCCGGCGCGAGTTGGTGGAGGCGGCGGCGTCGTCTGCCCGCTCAGGGAGCTCGCCCGCGACGTGCGTGGCCTGGAGAGCGTCCTCCATGTCGAGGAGTTCCAGGTCGGGATGCCGTTTTGCGCGGCCATGACGTGCCTCGGGCTGTGGCGCGCCGCGCTGGCCGTGTGCCTCGACGTCGCGATGGCGTACGTGCCCACCGTCCGTCCCAGCGCGCGCCGCTGTCCACCGGCCGTCCCCGCGCGCCGCTGGCCACTGGCGCTGCCCACAGCCCCTCTCCGCGCTGCGCCGTGCACGCCGCCGCCCGCTGACTACGTATGAACAAAGGAAGAGAGGAAGATGGGTATGATGTGGGTCCCACCATTTTTTAAAAATAAAATGCGGACTAGATTGTCACGTGTACGCTACGTAGGACAAAACTGCTCTAGATTAGGTCAAGAAGGGTAATTTATCCGGTATTAAAAGTTTAGAGTGAGCGATGTCTGATTTTTGGATTCAGGGGGTAATTCAGCCGACCACAATAGTTTAGGGGGTAATTCATACTTTTTTCTTTCTTTTATCCTTTTTTTATGGGCGGATGGATTGTTACAGGAATTTGATCAAGTTAGCAGGGAAGAGCATATAGTTTAGTTCACTCCTTTCACATGGTAGATGTCAATGCTAATCTCTATAATTTTGATCATAGTTTGACTTATGACGAAAACCGAAATGCTTATAGCATGAAGGGAGAGTGAAAAAAAAGTAGTGAAAAGGATACAATGTTAATGGTCCAATAACATGGCGAACAAATCAAATTTCATCAAATTTAAGTTACTCGAAGCGAAGCGAAGCTGCGAATCACATCCACCTTGAGCTAGAAATGTACTGAGGAAGTGTTTAGATTCAGGGGTGTAAAGTTTTAGGATAGGATCTAAACCGGGCCTGAATGATAAAATGCCATTCTGTGCGCCGAGCCGCCGAGAAGTGAAACATCAGAACAACCATGGTCATCTGAGTAGCAAATCGATTAACAGACAAACTAAGCAGCTACTAATAACCAAACAGTGCAACGAAGACGGCAGCAAAGGTAAGGAATGGCGTTGTTGCCTCTGAGAGCTGGAGCCGAGAAGACGAGAAGCTGCCGGAGGCAGCAATGGTGGTCACGTTGAGCCCTCCTCTGTTACCATCAGCCAAGATCAGCACATCGTCCCGGCCGCTCAGCACGGTGCCCTCTAGCGCGTTGTTGGAGACGTCGAGCACGCGGAGAGACGGCATCTGCAGGATGGACGCCGGGATCGTCCCGGTGAGGTTGTTGCCCGTGAGGATAATCGCCTCCAGATACAGCAGCTAGGCGAAGGCCGGGTCGATGGTCCCGTTGAGGCCGAGGCGTGACAGGTTCACCCCGGTCACCTTGCGCCGGCCGCCGCCACCGCCGCCGCCGCCATCGCCGCAGTGTATACCGAGCCAACCGTCGCACGGATCGTCTCGCCTCCAGCTCACGGCGAGAATCTCCGGGTAGTGGAACGCCGCGGCTACCGACAGGAGAGAGCTGGTCTCCTTATCGCACGGGCCGTTCACGTCCAGGCGGCAGAAGCTCCCCTTGACAGCTGCCTCGGCGAAGTCCGTTTTCACCGAGTCAGGGAGCTCCGGCACTGGCCCCTGCAACAGGTTGTCGGAGACGGACACCCGTGTAAGGCGCCAGACCCAGGCCAATGACGGCGGCACGACGCCGGTGAGCCGGTTGTGAGCGACGGAGAAGACCCTCAGCAAGTATAGGCCGCTCAGGTCGGCGGGGAAAGGGCCGGAGAAGTGGTTGTGGTCGAGGCGGAGGTCGGTGATGGACGACGCGAGGTTGTTGATGAAGCTTATCGATCCAGAGAGCCCTTTGCCGCGCAGGTCAAGCTTGGCGATGCTCTGGCTCGCGAACGTCTCCGGCACAACGCCGGTGAGACGGTTCCCGGCGAGTGACACCTCAACCAAGGCAGGGAACGCGCCGGTGTTGCCGAGGAACACCTGCAACGTGCCGTTGATGTTGGCATTGCTGGCGTTGAACACCCTCAGCTCTGTCAGAGAGAGGAGATCATCCGACCACAGACCCCACTCCTCGAGTCTTGGGTTGTCGCTGATGGAGAAGTAGTGCAGCTCAGGCATGCCGCGGAAGAAGGAATGCGGCAAGCCGCTGAAGGCGTTGTCGGTGAGGTAGTTGTCGCCGAGGTCGAGCTCCTGGAGGTGGGAGAGGGAGCCGGCCTGCCGGTCAAGCTCCGGCAGAGTGCCGCCGCCGCGGAGTAGGCCTCGCACGTCGATCCGGATGATCCTGTTGCCGTCGTAGGGATCGGACGTGACACCGACCCAGCTGCCGTTGCATGGATCGGAGTCAGCCTTCCAGCCGAGCAGGCGCTCCGCTCCCGTTGCCGCCGCGAGACGGTGCATGTACTCTTCCTCGGCGGCCGTGCTCATCTCGGCAACGGGGAGTCGAGTGGCAGACCGGAGCAAGACAAGGATAACGAGCAGCGGAGTCACGGCCAGCTTGGCCATTGTTGTTGGCTTGCAGTTTATCCTAGCGCGAGCATTGAGCAAGAAGGAGAGGAGGAAATACAAGGAGCAGGCGAGGCACGACGCGCTGGCTTGCTCAGGCTCGATGAACCACAGTGGGGCTCATCCACAAATGGTAGAGGTCACAGGCAATGAGTACACCACTGTAGAGCTCCCACATTTGTGAACAAACGGGCACAATTAGTTTCCATATTTGGGGGCATAAACTTGTTGTTTGTATTTTGGCACCTAGGTGTATGCATATAATTTAAACAGTTGTATAAAAATTTTATAAAATTTGATAAGATAATCCACGATAATATAAGACACCATGCAAACATGCAAGTCTAAATTCGATTGATATATGAAGAAATAAAAATAAAAAATTTTATCTGCATTGTACGGGTACTATTCACTGTCTAATTTTATTATTTTTGTTTCTCTAGTTGTAGATTAAATTTAGTCCTGCATGTTTGTGTATAGACTTGCATCATCACAAACGATGTTACTAAATATTTTCAATTTTTTTATAACTATTTAGGTCATATGCAAATGATAGATGTAGAAAATCCTTGTGCGTTTGTCCCTGGGATGCAAAGTGAAAGAGAAACCAAGTTCATGGTCCCAGCCTTTGACCTTGCCCTGTATTGGCATATGGAGTATATTGCTTGCTCATTTTCTCCATCAGCAAATGCAATGCTGACATGTGACCAGAGTACCAGACAGCTCAGCCAAGCGGAAGCAAGCAAAAGCCTGGCGCCCTGGCCTTGATTTGGTAAGGTAAACCCTGTTTGGCTTGGCTAGATCAGTAGAAGGAAGCAACTTGATTTTTTTTTTCAGTTAAGCGTGTATATCTTTTTTACATGGAGAAAGAACCAGGCGTTTGCAACGGAAAATAAAATGATTTGGGATTAATTTTCATGATATTGAAGAGATTATTCATATAGAACTAGAAAGATAGTCTCCGTGATGCACGCATATTAGTTTTCAATTAAAATAAGGTTTGTTTCTAATTAAAATAAGGTAGTACGTCATGGCGGGTTACCACTTATTTGTATTATAAGTGGCTTCGGAGGCCAATCAACTTGACTCTTATAATTAACCCCTAAAATAAGAAGATCTGCCATGTAGTATCTTTTTAGCCTTTCTCTACCTCTCAAGTCCATGCATTAAAACAAGTATTTTATAACTTCGTACACTAAATTACACACACCTAACAAATTTGTGTGGTGCCAACGTAAATTTACTCATAAATTTATTTCTTATCCACCAACTTGACTTTAGCTATGATTTTACAGAAAGAAAATTGTCCAACTGAAAAACATTTTGCAAAACAACTTTATGGGCATGCATGAATGGTACCGTAAAGTTGATTTTCGGTTTTAAAGTTTAGGGTGCCGGATGAACACTACTACATAAACCATTTTCGCAGGCCCTCACCTTTAATTTCACAGGCGGATATATAAAAGTATGCAACACCTGCTCAATGTTTACTAAGTAGGGAGGTTAAGTACCAGACCGCTGATGACCGCTGCTCGTGTCAATTTTCCTAGGCGAAGCCGTCCGTACTAACAAATATGTGCCTTGTGATATGGCGGTAAAGGAATGTGGATTTACACGGGCGACGGTCTACAACACGCCACCGTCTAGACAATGTTTTGTGTATGTAGTAGTGGGACTTTGGGGTGTGTGAGTGTGGGAAGTAATTTGGATTTTTCCCTAACATAATTATTCGTTTCTTATATTTCCAAGAGCTTTATATCATATTCTAAATATGCGTTCATATTTGTCGACATGGGATACCGTAGACCGTATTCTAAGAGTATTGGGGTACGTTAGTACGAGGATCTAAATGATACGATATCAAGTACACAAAAGACAAGGATTATACAGTTGGTTCAGGCCCCTCGTAAGTTAATGGCAAAATTTGCTACAGGACACTCAAAAAACGTGTAATTGGCTGGGAGACACCGTAAAAACGTGACACGGCTGATGAACACTATAAAAATTATGTAATTAGCTATAGGACACCGGTCATATTATTTTATTATTTCCGGGTCAAAATAGGTGAGAAATTTTTTAAAATGGTGAGATTGCCCCTGGCGCCATTGTTGTGCTCCGACGGCGGTGGAGTCCTATCTGTAAGCCTTCAACTAGCTAAGGTGGGCTATTAATGAGTGAGGGACTAACGGTGCTTTATTAGTTTAATTAATAATCATCGTGTTCACGTGGATTAATTAACTGACTGATTAAGGAACTTGCCGAGGCACGCGATGGGCAGGCTGCGCAGGAAGGTGTTCCCGGCGTGCTTTGTGCTCAACGCGGCGTGCACGGCGGCGTTTGCGTGGCTCCACCTACCGCCGTGGCCGCCGGCCGAGCGCCGGCAGCTCGCGGTCCTCCTCGTCGCCGCCGGGTTCGACCTCGCCAACCTGCTCGTCTTCACCCCTAGGACACTCGAGGTACATATGGCTCCATTCTTTTCAGATCGAGACATAAATGAAGGCCCCCGAGGACACTCAAGGTAAGACCGCCGCCGCGTATACCCAGCACGATCCGCCCGGCGACGTCCTTGGCTAACGCGCTCAGCAGCTCGCTGAGCCGCGCGATGCCGCCGCTCGCCGCCACCTCCACTAGCCGGAGGAGCTCCCCTACCTCCTCCTCCCGCACGGCGCGGTAGCCCCGGACCCTGGCCGGGCCGAGCAGGTGGAGCACGCTAGCCTTGCGTGCGGCGCGCCAGTACACGCCGAGTGGCGCAAAGGCGATGTCGGTGCAGCCGTATAGGAGGCGGCGAGGCACGGTGAGCCGGGGGCGACTAGCGAAGGAGCTGTCCTGGTCGTGCATCACCTCGCGCGCCGCGTCGGCAGTGGAGACGAGGACAGTGTTCACCCGGCCGAGCCGGAGCATCACCACGGGCCGGCTGGCGGCGAGCGCACGCAGGGAGCTGTACGGGAGCGTGCGGGAAAGCTGGTGCAGATTGCCAAGGAAGGGAAGGGCAATCTAGACATTTAGCAAAATATCTCACCTCTTTTGATCTAGAAATAATAAAATAATGTAACCGGTGTCCTACGGCCAATTACATGTTTTTTATAGTGTCCATCAGCCGCGTCACGTTTTTGCGATGTCTCCCAGCCAATTACACGTTTTTTGCGTGTCTCGTGGCAAATTTTGCCTAAGTTAATAGCCCTAATACAGTTTATATGGGATTATAGAAGAAACCACAGTGTACAAAAGAAGACAACTGAACTCCGAGATTACCAACGAGATTCTTATCGAGAGGTTAGGCTTCAAGTCCCCGGATTGCTTCTGTGGTGGCGGGTGTCTTGCACTAAGATCCGATGCCCTGCACCCTCAGGGGTATGTATTTATACCGAGGATCATTTTGGTCTTCAAGTAGAACTCAGAGATATCGGATCCCACATGATACTATACAAATACAGCCCTTCCCTTCTCCAAGTAAGATATTAGCGTGGCCCTCACTAGAATGGGATCGCTTATCTCTAACGGGCTGAAAGCCTCACCACTATTGGGTAAGGCCCCCGTCAGTGGGCAAATGTCATTTATGTGAGAAAATATCTCAATCGGGCTAAAGCCCGCCATGGATGGATGCTATCTCAATCGGGCCAACAACCAAGCCCGTCACAGATGAGTACGACCAGTCAAACCACCGTAGTTAGGAGCCCGTCATGGATGACTAATCTCAATCGGGCACACCACTAAGCCCGTCACGGATGAGTAGTCATCTCCATCGGGCATTTAACCAGAGCCCGTCACTGATAGGTTTGACCCCACGTGTTGAGTCAAACTAGTCCTGGTTCGGATGACTTATCTCTATCGGGTGTATTATAAAAGCCCGTCACGGATGACTAATCTCTAACGGGCTTGACTCTATAGCCCGTTACGGATGAGTTATCTCTTTCGGGCATTAGCTAAATGCCCATCAGGGATGAGTTTAGAACCAAAAAAAAAAATAAAATTTGTCTTTTTGGCTAGCCTCAGGCCTTTGCTAGCCATGCCCGCTGCAAAAATGACAGAAGCATATATATACATAGTCCCATTCCCAACAACCCCATTCCCAGCATCAATTCACATATACCAGCACAGCCAATTCACAGCCAATTCATATAGACCCATTCCCAGCATCACATCAGCCAATTCACATTCATATTCCATCACAGCATAGCCAATTCACAAAATCAAACACATATACATTCACATCCACAACTCATTCACATATATATGTCATTCACATCCATTTTTCTCTCCAAACCGCCGACATGCATCAAAACCTGCAAAACTAAGTTATAAATTGGAACAATTTTATATGTAACTAGAAATGCAAGTATATACAGAGACGAGTTACCTAGAACTTTACTCTAAAGAATTTAATTGTATTACAAAGAATATTTACAAAAATCAAATGTTCGTCGCATATGCATTGCAAATGTTCTGCCATTCCGAGACGAGCTAACTAGGACTTCACTCTAAACATCCCTTTCGATGACAAGATATCTTCTAGTATGAATTGTGCTATCTCCTCTCTAATGATTTCGAAGTTGATTTCCGGAATCCTTGAAATAAATTCCTGCATGTTCGGCTCCAAGTTAGTCTACATACTTGTAAATTTGTCGTCCTATGTGTGTATAAACAATTGAATTACACACCTCAGGGTCGAGCAATGTCACCTTTTCTGCGAAGCTCCTCATGTTATGACAGACATGGAACCCGCACTGGTCGCCAACTTGTTGACGTATTGGGAAGTCTTTCTTGTGACCAAGTTTGGGATGCCCATCGTTATGCCTCCCGCCTCTTGCCACGTATTGGTCCCATGCCTCGTTCAAGGCAGATTCAATGGCCGACCAATCGTATATTTCTGGCTTGATATTGGAGTTAAGGTAGTGTACCCGGCTCCACTTCGGCGTTATTACCAAAAGAATCCAATGTCGCCTGCGAAATTATTAAATTGCCAGTTACATACTACAGTTGTACGTGTCTAGTATTTGAGTATAAGTACGGTACACGCTTACTGTTGATTGTAGGCACACATAATGAAGTCCTTGTCTTGACGGGCAAATAAGCAGTCCTTGATATAGCCCACCATGTTTGCTCGATCGTTTTTTCAGCGTTGTCTCGTTGACGACAGCTGGATCGAGTAAGGCAATATGGGGTGCTTTACGATGGACATGCTTCCAGGTTAACCTACGACCAAGACAAGAGTCAGGGTAAGCTTAATTTGTGGACAGTCACTACCATATTGTGTACCAAGAAATACTTACAAGGAGTAGCACTTAAGGAGGTTGGTGTCGATCGCTCGCACTCTGTAGAGGTCCCATAGATCTTTGAAGTCTACGGCGATGAAGGCAGTAGGCCCGAGGAACGGCTGACCATCGTGCTGGCCCAACATGGAGGTCCCTCTATTCTTCCTCCTTGCATTGGACTTCTCTATGTAGTACCCGTGCAACTCCTTGCATGCAGGGCCCATCTTGAATAAGGCATCGTCTCCGACCAATGGTATGCCCAATGTGAATTCGGCTGGAGGCTTTGGAGGAGCTACTAGCGCCTTGCCAAGATCAAGCTTCTTTGGGGCTAATGGCACCTTTATTTTTCCTCTCCCCGTTCCAGCAGCTTTTCTGCGTGTGTCAAGCTTGGGTGGAGAAGATTTCGCCCTCTTGCTCCTTTTGGCAGGAGGGGGAAGGTGCGGCCTGCTGTCAACCTCCATACCGTCGTCCTCAAAATCAGTATCATACTATAATTGGAGATCTTCATCTCTTTGTTCAACGGCAGGAGGGAGAGATACAACAGTTTGATGGGGACGCGTCGGCGGCGGACGAGAACTTGGCGCTGGCCTTGGAGTTATATTGATCTCAATGCTGTGCTTGGGACATTGAATAAAGGTCCCACGTGCAGCCCCAAGGGTCAGGATCTCGTCATTAGGTGGGTGTGGGATAGTGTAGCCAACCCAATCGGGCTTCACTAAGTCCACCTGAACTTTGGCATTGTCGGCTTGCAGCTGCGCCCCATGCACTCGGGTATCCGGGGTTGGCTTGAATGCTTGACCCTTTGTGGCAGGAATTGCAAATCCTGGTGTCACCCTAACGACTAGGGTACACGATGTGGGTTCCTGCGATAGATTCATTATTGTCCTTAGTATATGTTGCAATATATTGTGGTGCTAATACAATATATGCGTTATTAAGTTGTTTTTACCGTTATGTGGTCCACCGTGGTGGGGCCTTCAGGATGTTTTGCCGGAGCCTCAGTTGATGCGCAGCTACTACGCCTCTGCGTGGGGCTCACTTGTACTATGGGATCGGGAGTGGCATCAATTGACCTATCCTTGATGCGTGCCTCCATCCGAGCCTCCATACCTAATAGCTCGGCATTGAGCTCTTCTCTAAGCTCTTCTTTAAGCTCCTCCCGAAGTTGGGCCTTAATGCGTGCAGCTTTCTGCGGCTTGGAAAGCTTGTGCTTCTTGTACTGCCATGCGTATTGGGGAAACCCAAACTTCCATGGAACATTGGAGCCAATGCCCCTTGTTCGTCCACGGTGTTCTTCGTTTCCCAACGCTTTCGTGAGGATGTCATCCTCGCGTTTTTGTGAGCAGACCTCTTGGGAGGCCTGTCTCTCAGCATTCAGTTCGACCTGGGGTACAGTTAGGATGCGTTAGACGAAGAATGCGATACAACATAATGAAACCTATTCTATGTGTTCAACTTACGATTTTCTGGTACACCGCTTGATCTTCGGGATTTGGGAACGAAAGAGTTCCGTCACTATTCTTCTTCACCCTTGCCCTTGCCCAGTTCCTTGCCCGCTGGACCGGGATATCAGCAAGCACTTGCGGGGTGTTAGATTCCGCTGCAGCTTCATCCTCCTTGTCCCATTCTGCCTGTTTCCCCGCGTAGTCTTCGGTGCCAAGCCGGTGCGGGTGAAGGTTCCTTGCCTGCAGATCACGGTAGGCCTGGCCTTTTGCCCGAGACTCTTTCGTTGATTTGGCGGCATGGAACTCATCCCACACGGGTCGGGTGATGAATGGGTATTTCCCAAATGGTTCTGGCTGGGCGGGGTTGAGGACGTACTCCGTAATCAGCGTTGTCTTGAAATTTTTCCAACAATTCCCCATCTTGCGGATAGCCTGCCGCTTGAGTCCTGCCTCGGCCTCTGTAGGGTATTGGAAGCTTTCCTTGAACTGCCTCCAGGCCTCTTCTTTTTCTTCTTGAGGGACCATATCGATGTGGTCCTTCAGAATAGTGAAGTTCCGCCTCCCTAGGACTCCGCATATCGTAGGAAACTTATTGACAGCTTTCGTCGGAGCCGTCGGATATCCAACATCGTCCACCTATGTTATGGTGTAGACTTCCTTAGGAATCTTATTCTGGGTCCTAGGATTCCGGCTCGATGTAGTCCCAGTAGTGGTCGTCGACATCGGTTCGCCTTGCTGCGACATGTCCTATGTCACTGTTGTACGGGGAGAAAGTACTTTTTAAACATAAAATTGCATCTACACACATTCTCTGATGGTTTGATATACCTCTATCTCCTACCTGCGTTCGCCTCGTCGACGGAACCATAGCATCCATGCTCAATAGGGCCAGAGCAGCCGGGAACTCGACTTTGACATCAGTATCCCACTCGAACTTGCTATCAATGTCACTACCATAAGATAGTGGCAACGGTAGCAAGTTCTAGTGGGATATGGATGTCGAGGTCGAGATCCCGTCTGCTCCGGCCCTAAGGAATATGGATGCTACATATCTACTGACGAGGCGGACGCAGATAGAATACACAGGCAACCAAAACCCTTCCTATCCAAGATCCCTAACGTTATCATCAGCAAACTCCTAGATTGCGTCCAAGATCATTTCGTTATGGAACCCTTATTCCCATAGATACAGCAACCATCTTTGGATACTGAATTTATGGGAATGGGGTTTCATGAAGAAATGACCTTGAAAGCAATCTAGGATATTGGTAATGATAACAGATTTCTAGAAATGATGTATTTGAACGAAATGTTCTGTTTACCAATTTGTCTTGGTCGGTACCGTGCAGGCAGTAACCCGACTAAACCAGATTTGGCAATCGGGACACTTCATATTCTCCTAAATGCCATAATTTCAGTAACTTCATTTAATAACAGATTTCTATGCATATCCATCCCAATTCCCTCAAAATGACCCAAAACAGCCCATACTACACAAGTCACATATATATTATTTTTGTACCTAAAAAAACACAAGTCATGACATATAATAAGTTTGGCCTCAGTTTTGCTCAGAAATTATGCATCAATTACCATCATTTGCAACTGCCCCCACCCCCAAAAGAAATTATTTGAGTACAAGTTTAGAGGGTCTGTCCTTATTGGACCTAAAATATCCCAAAAATTTTGCAAACAACCATATAAGAACAAGTGTAGAGGGTCTGTCCTTATGCCAAAAAAAACAGCCATAAAAAACATACCAAAACTCACATTTCCCCCAAAATAATTCAACCATCACAGCCCACATCAATTCATCCATCCCATTGGACCCAAAATATCCCAAAAATTTTGCAAACAACTATATAAGAACAAGTATAGAGGGCTGTCCTTATGCAGTAAAAAAACAGCCCACAACAATTCAGGGCAAAAATGGTATGTTCTTGAGCAATCATCACTAGCCATTCATCCATCATAGCCCACAATATTTCATCATCACAGCCCACATTTAAACAATTTTCCCAACATCCCATTCTCCCCCAAATTCACAAATTCTTCCATCACAGCCATATAAAAATTCATCAGTAGCTAACACATATAGAAATGCACAAGTCATCACAGCCATATAAAAATTCACCACTAGGTAACACATATTAAAATGCACAAGTCATCACAGCCATATAAAAATTCATCACTAGCTAACACATATAAAAATGCACAAGTCATCACAGCCATAAATTCATCACTAGCTAACACATATAAAAATGCACAAGTCATCACAGCCATACAAAAATTCATCACTAGCACAAGTCAGCATATGTAGACATTAGCATCTAAACATTGAATCAACAAATAAACGCACTATCACATTATCAAATTTAAACATTATCATCGAATCATCAAATCATCACATATAACATGTACACAGCAAATCATCACATTATGCATCATCATCGGTGAGGAGTACCTACCTTGCACGGTGGCGGGCTCGGTGAGGAGGTTGACGTGGGCTCGGGGACGGCGGTCTTGGGAGGCGCCGGGCTCGGGGACGGCGGTCTTGGGCGACGCCGAGCTCGGGGAAGGCGTGGAGGGAGGCGCCGGGCTCAGGGACGGCGTGGAGGGAGGCGCCGGGCTCGGGGACGGCGTGGAGGGAGGCGGTGGCCGTCAGGGAGACCGGATCTTGAGCGGCCCCGGGCTCGGGGACGGCGGCCTTGCGCAACGGCGGCGATCGGCAATCGGTAGAGGGAGGCAGCGGCGTGGAGGAGGTCGACACAGCGGCTAGGACGAGGTCGACGGCCGCCGGGCGTAGATATGGAGAGCAGGATGTTAGGCGGCCGTGGTCGGTGAGGCCGGATCTTCGAGGGAGGAGGAGGCGACAGCGTTGAGGACGAGGAGGTGGCGGCGGTCGGTGAAACGGCCGTGGCGTCGGTCTTGAGGACTAGGCGGAGAGGAAGACGGCGGTGGCGGTCTTGGGCGTGGAGGACACGGACTTGGAGAGGAGGCCGGCGGCGGCGGATCTTGAACCGTGAGGCGTGGAGGGAGGCGCCAGCGGCGGTGGATCTGAGAGAGTGAGAGTGTGAGAGAGTGAGAGGCGGCGTCGGCGCTGGATAAGGACCAGTGGATGAGGATTGACTAAGTAAACCCTAGTCAATCCTCATCTCTATCGGGCAGACTACTATGCCGGATGCGGATGACACTCATCCGTGACGGGCGTTAGTACTCTGCCCGATACGGATGATACCTATCCGTGACGGGCATTAGAACTAAGCCCGATAGAGATGGAATAATCTCTATCGGGCATAGTACTAAAGCCTGTCACAGATGACTTATTAAAATATTTTTAAGTTATAAAAAATATTTATAATTAACTTCTACCCGATTTAAAATTGCTATTACATTTGATTTATCACATATAATTAACAAATGTCTTATTTACATAGTTTAAAATTCCTATTAATTTTTTAAATTCATATAATTGACAATTGCCTTTCTCACATATAGTTTAAAATTCCTATTAATTTTTTTAAAATCATCTAATTGACAAATGCCTTTTTCACATATAGTTTAAAATTCATATTACTTTTTTAAATTCATATAATTAACAATTGGCTATCTCACATATAGTTTAAAATAACAAGTATAATTTTTTAAAACCACATAATTAACAAATCCATTTCTTCAAAGAGTTTTAACTGGAATGGCATGAAACATATGCAATTCATTCATTAAGGCTCCAATACAAATTAAATACATCATTCACAGTGATATGCCTTCCGAATGGTCTGAACGAATGTAAGCCACTTCATCTTCGCGATCATCGTCAAGGTCGATCTGAGGTCTAACATGAAGATTCTTGTTGTATTCTTCTTCATCGACGATGTTGTCCACCCCCACAATTCTTCTCTTGCCATCCCTAACGACGTGCATCTTCTTGTTTGCGGGGTCTTTTATGTAGAAAATCTGTTCGACCTGCTTCGCTAGTACGAATGGTTCGTCTGCATATCCAACCTTGGCCAGGTCCACTAATGTGAAGCCTTCCTTGTCGACCTTGACTCTTGTGCGGATATTCACCCAACTGCAACGAAACAAAGGGACTTTGAATTTCAGATAGTTTAGCTCCCATATCTGCTCTATGCGGCCGTAGTATGTGCTCGATCCAGCCTGATCCTGATATGCATCTATACGGACTCCACTATTTTGCACTGTGCTTTTCTCATGTTGTGTGACGGTGTAAAATGTGTACCCATTGATATCGTACCCTTGCCATGTGTCAACATCCCAAGATGGACCCCTTGCCAACCTTTGTAATATCTCACTTGGGCCATCGGTCGACCGTGCTACACGATCCTTGAACCATTCGTTGAAGCGAGCACCATGTTCTCTGTTGATCCAAATATCTGATCGACCAATATTGTCCTGTCGGACCTTTGCTAAATGCTCCTCAAAGTATGGGGTTACTTCAGCCATATGTTGCAGCACTGCGAAATGAGCCTGCACGTAGGAAGCTTGATCGGGAACAATTCTTTTTTTGCCAGTTGTGCCGACACCTGCCAACCTTCCTTCGTGGCGAGACGTAGGAACTCCGATAGGATCAGTCTCGGCCATGTAATCGATACAAAACTCAATGGTTTCCTCGGTCATGTAACCTTCAATGATGCTCCCCTCTGGTTTTGCTCTGTTCCGAACGTAGGACTTCAGAATTCCCATGTACCTCTCGAATGGCCACATTTCTCTCATAAAAGCTGGCCCACATATTTTTGTTTGCTTCACTAGGTGAACAGTGAGATGAACCATGATATCGAAGAAAGCCAGTGGAAAATACATCTCCAAGTGACACAGGGTACTGACAATATCGGCCTACAACCCATCGGTCTTCTGGATCTATAATCTTCTGACCGATTGCATTGAAGAAGGCACAAAGCCGCTGGATCGTGTGACGGACTTGTGGTGGTAGAATGCCTCTTATAGCCACTGGCAAGATCTGTGTGATTAGCACGTGGCAATCGTGAGACTTCATTCCAACCAGCTTAAGATCCTCCAATTTAACGTACTTACTTATTCTCGTGCAATAGCCCGAAGGAACTTTAATATCTGCCAGACATGATAGCATTGCGATCTTCTCATCCTTCGACAATGTGTGGCAAGCTGGTGGGAGGTACACTCTTCCTGTCTTCTCATCTGTAACGGGCTGAAGTTCACTGCGAATGTTCATCTCCTGTAGATTGAGACGCGCATTCAACCTGTCCTTTGTCTTGCCAGGCATATTCAACAATAGCCCCAGCAAGCTATCGCACACATTCTTCTCTACGTGCATCAGATCAATGCAATGACGGACCTCAAGATCTTCCCAATAAGGTAGCCGCCAAAATATGGATTTTTTCTTCCACATCCTCTTCTTGTCCTCCTTGCTACGTTTTCTTTTCTTCCCAAACTCATTAGTAATGTCCTTCACCATGTTGTGTACCTGATCTCCGGACAAATCCGCAGGGGCAGACCCAAGTTCTTTCTTACCATTGAAAATTTTCTTCTTTCTTCTAAAGGTGTGCCGTAGGGGGAGCCATCTCCTATGACCCAGGTAAACCATCTTTCTTGATTTCTTCAGCCACCTACTGCGTGTATGTTCCATACAGTCAGAGCATGCCTTCTTTCCTTTCACGGTTTGTCCAGAAAGATTACCCAGCGCGGGATAATTATTAATGTTGCAGAACAATAGAACTCGTAGTGTGAAGTTCTCCTGACCATATGCATCCCAAGTTTCCACACCCTCTTTCTACAGAATCTCAAGGTCATCGATAACAGGCTCCAAGAACACATCGATGTCATTGCCGGGTTGTCTCGGACCTTGGATTAACAAGCACAACATAATATATTTCCTTTTGAAGCACAACCATGGCGGGAGGTTTAAGTACGCAATGAGAACTGGCCAAGTGCTGTGAGAACTGCTCATGTCTCCGAAAGGATTCATGCCATCTGTACACAAACATATCCTCATGTTTCTGGGGTCGGCAGCAAAGTCTTTGTGCTTTCGATCGATATTCCTCCATTGAATCGAATCCGCAGGGTGTCTTAGCAAACCGTCATTCCTTCTCTCTGTGGCATGCCAACGTACTAACTTTGCTTCATTGGGGTTGGAAATATTCTCTTGAAACGATCAATGATTGGTAGATACCACACAACCTTCGCCGGACCACCCCGCTTTGACTTCTTTCCCTCCCCCGCGCTCTTCTTTCGCTTGTATCGAGAAGCCTTGCAGACAGGACAAGCATCTAAGTCCGCGTATTGCTTGTGGTACAATATGCAATCGTTTGGACACGCTGAATTCTCCGGACCTCTAACCCTAGGGGACACAGAACCTATTTTGCTTCATATGTCGTCTCGGGCAATGTGTTCTCCTAAGGAAGCATGTCCTTCAGTATTCCCAAAAGTTCTGTAAAACTCTTGTCTGACCATCCACTACTAGCCTTCAACTTCATTAGGTCTAATGTTGCTGATAATTTGGTGTGCTTTGGATTGCATCCTGCGTATAGAGGAGTCTCCGAGTCACTGACCAACCTGCTAAACTTCATTGAATCTCTCTCGTTCATAGCTGGGTCATCAACGTCACGTAACATGTCTTGCAGCATATCAGGGTCCACATCAACCATTTCACCGCCCAATGGAGATGGGACAAACATGTCATGCTCTTCTTCATCTCCTTCTTCATGATTGTCTGCACCACTTCCGTCCGCAGCTGCACCATCAGTACCCAGATCTTGCTCTCCATGCTTCACCCAGCATGTGTATCTCTTCATGAATCCCCGGCGTATCAAGTGAGCGTGCACTTCCTTTTTATCATCCAACCAAATCTCATTCCTGCAATCGCTACATGGACAACACATGTACTTGTCGTTTCTTCTTATCCTATCCTCCACTGCGGCTTTCATAAAACTTAATACGCCATCTCTATACTCCTTGTACTGACGCCTCAAGCCAGTCGTGTACATCCAACTTCGATCCATCGCTGAACAATGAACAAAATATTAGTTAACATCTCATAACATAAGTACTACTAAATTAATAGGAAATGATTAGTACCCTTTTACTTACTTTTATGATTTTCCTGTTTTTGTTTGCAAAAAAATTACAAAAATTCGCCCCCTTCAACCTCCCACCAAAATAGTGAACAGTGGGATAACTACAGACAACGGACTGCTGGAGTATATATAGTGTGCAAAGTATATCTCAATCGGGCCAAAAAAAAGTCATTTCTAACGGGCGCACACTAATCTCTAACGGGCAGGAATAGAAGCCCGGCACCGATAAGAGTCATCGGTGATGAGCATTCAGGCCATCTCAATCGGGCTTTCTTTGGAGCCCGTCATCGATGACACTCATCTGTGACGGGCTCAGTATTTGGGCCCAATTGAGATAGTGGAGGTCATCTCAATCGGGCCTAACTTCAAGCCCGTTACAGATGAGTGTCATCGGTGACGGGCTATAGGAATATGCACCCCGACGAGTACATCTACAACGGCAAAAATTTAGGCCCGATTGAGATGACTTCATTCTGACGGCCCACGTTGCTCAGGCATATGATGGGCCGTCACAGATGAGAGGATCTGTACTAGTGCCTACTCGTGAAAGATATTTCCCATATGAATTCACTGATTTCCTTATTTTACACGTGTCCTTTCCGTATATCATAAGATATTCCGTATTCGTATATCTCACGACTCATAGGATATATGGTATATCTTATCCGTAACTCTGGCAATATTTGTGTTAATATTTTAGAACAACTTCTATCTGCATTCATCTATTCAACGTTGTTTTATCCCATGTGAGAGGTAATTCCTACATGATTTTTGAACTTGAAGCAATATTTTGCATCGCATTCTGTTGAAACAGGTGATGTGACACACCACGTACATATCACTTAATTATAATCAACAACTTCATAGCTTGCATGTTGCTGTGGGACTTTATAGATTGAACTAGGTGAAACCCCGCGTATTGCTGTGGGAATTTAGTATGATAATAATAAAAAAAATAACATGTAAGATAGCTAGATAACATCAGATTAAGTAAATTAATGTGGTTTATGATAATTTAAATTTAAATAGTATGTAGAATGGTGATTCAAACGTAAAAAGTAAGGTGGTATGACTTTGGAAGAAGAAAAGTAGGGAGATAATTTGGACCGTAGATTAATCATCTAAAGGCTAAGAACAATTAATGTGATATGACTTAATTAGAGGAAAAAAAGAGAGAGATAATTTGAACCATATATTAGTCATTTAAGCACTAATTAAGTGAGGATGAACTATATAAGTATAGAGGATATCATAAAATATAATAAAGATATACATTGAAATATTATGTGAATTATGTTGGATGATAATTTAACATGTTTGTATTTGAAAAGCTCTTAAATTATAAAAATTATAAAGATATAACATGTTTGCATGATGTTTAAATGTGATGATTGTTAGTGGATGATGATATGACATCTTGTTAATTAGTGGATTAGTGGATGATGATGTGGTATCTTATTAGTGGATGATGATGTGATATCTTTGCATGTTAAGCTTAAGAAGTTAGTGGGGGATAACTTTATAGTAAGATAGGATTAGACAGCTAACATATATAATGTGTTAGAAATATTGGTTTTATTTTAGTTTAGCTTAAATTAGCATATATTTTTTGGGGTAGAAAAATATTTTTTGGGGTTCAACTTTCTAATATTAGTAGAAATACGGGGATGAATATAGGAAAACATTTGTACCACGGAAATAAAAAATAAACCGATCGACCGGAGCACATAATGAAAGGGAAAACTAATGAATCAAGTACTACTCAATTCAAATTCCTCTATTTGGAAAAAAAAGCACAAATCCAAATATCAAACTGAATGAAGAGGAAGAAATATAGAATTGGGTGGATATATGTTAAGATATTGGGGATGATTTGATATGTTTACATGTTGAGCACTGGAATATAATAAATTGTAGATTTAATAATTGCTAATGCATTAGGTATGTTTGCACGTCAAGCTCTAGGATATAGAGAAGAACTAATTGTTTCATTAATTCTCAATATTCTTACTACTAGAAGAAATTATATCAGTAAAAAAAAGGAATCTAAGAAATAACACATGCAAGTAACCAAAAAGAAAACATAGAATTAACGAGAGCATTCGGTGCCAATGCTGGGGTTTCCATCAAAGTTGGCTGCAACCCTGCCGGCGTCGGCGAACATGGGCACACCGCACAGGTTGTTGTAAGAGGCATCGAAAACGCGCAGGTTGACAAGCCTGGTGGCGTCGGGCACTGGCCCGGTGAAGGCGTTGTGATCCAGGCGAGCCTCCACTAGGCTTTCCATGTCGGGGATGAACAGGTCGATGCGGCTGTCGAGGCTACTCTCGCCTCCACCGTGGATGTCTCGCTGGCCACCGACGTCGAGGTACTTGATGCTGCTCTTCTTGCCGAAGCCGTCGCGTATGGGCCCCGTGAGCCGGTTCCTCGCCAGCGACAGCCTCTCGAGCCGCGGGAACAAGGTGGCGTTGCCGAAGTAGTCCGGGAAGGTGCCGTAGATGCTGGCGTTGTTGGCCGTGAAGCTCCGGAGGTTGGAGCAGGTGACCACGTCGTTCGGGATGTCCTTGATCAGCAAGGCGTTGTCATCGAATGCGAAGGACTGGAGGGCGGGGAAGCCGGCGAAGAAGCCGTCGGGGATGGAGTAGAAGGAGTTGGAGCGGAGGTCGAGGGAGAGGAGGCGAGGGAGCGGCGCCGGGAGCACAGGGAGGTCGCCGTCGAGGCGGTTGAAGCTGAGGTCGAGGTCGGAGAGGGAGGCGAGCTTGCTGAGGTCGGTGCCGTTGAGGCTGGCGACGAGGCCGCCGCGGCTGGCGTTGATGGAGGTGACGCGGCCCATGGAGTTGCAGCCCACGCCCGCCCAGGTGCCGCCGCACGGGTCGGCGGATCTCGCGCCCCAGCCCAACGCCTCGTCCGCGCGTGTCGACCTGGC
Source organism: Oryza meridionalis (assembly GCA_000338895.3). Taxonomy (NCBI): domain Eukaryota; kingdom Viridiplantae; phylum Streptophyta; class Magnoliopsida; order Poales; family Poaceae; genus Oryza; species Oryza meridionalis. The sequence goes on along the minus strand of CM002526.2, from coordinate 31,833,097 downwards.
GATCGCCTGCATGGCCGCCGCGTCCGAGGGGTCGGTCGGCAACGCGGCCAACCGGCGAGCGGCACAGGCGCCGCCGCCTCCGGCGAGCATGACGATCGCGATGAGCACCGCGACGATTGACATATTGCAGTATTAATTGCGTTCGATCTTCAGAGTTCACGTTTTGATCGATGGACGAAACGGGCCTCGGCACCCCGTACGTGATTTCGCTTATATATAGTTCAACCGTGCATGAGTGCATGGTAACATGGTATATCCTTTTTGCAGACAGTAATTAAGTAGTAGTACCATATACATCGTATCTCCAGCGTGATTTACTGAAATCTACCAAATCAAGATACTTCATATATTCCATCAAATTAAATGAAGCACCGGCCACCGCGACGATTGACATATTGTAAAATCCTTCGATCTTCCGAGTTCACGTTTTGATCGAGATGGACGAAGCGGGCTCCGGCACCCCGTACGTGACTCGCTTTTATATAGTTCAACCGTGCATGCGCGCATGGTAATATGGTAGTATAATATGTATATCCTTTTTGCACATAGTAATTACTAAGTGTACCGTACCATATACTCGTATATCGTATCTCCAGCGTGATTTACTGAAATCTACCAAATCAAGATACTTCATATATTCCATCAAATTAAATGAAGTATGTATGACGTATCCGAACTGATTTTATTATGTCTATAAACTTTTTAAAAATTTCACATCTTTTACAAAGAAATAGGTACATCGTAAATCTCGAACCCATCCCTATCTTGAGGCGAAAAATCCTTTCGGTTTCTAGGTGTGCGATGGAGGCGTAATTGAAATTTAACTAGGAATACCATTTATTTAATAATTGATATTCGTAATAAAAAATAAAGACTATTGAAAGAAGATAGCATCTAGAACATAGTACAAGATTAATTAAATTTTAGAATAAAAAATAAAATAAATTTGGAAAATAGAAAAATAATTTTAAGAGTTCATGTAGTAATCCTGTTTATAAATAAAAAAATCAGTGAAAAATATGGAATTTTCAAAAGAGATAGTCCATCTAGAACACAATGATGACAAATGGCAATGAAGAGGGGATAAGAAAAATACCGTAGAAGAGTAGGATAGTGGCAGTTGATGGGATATCTAAAAATATAAACAAAACAATAAATAGTATCCCAATGACGATTAAGAAAAGGGACGATGGGCAGGCCGTTAAGGAGCACGATCACGACGGTTGGTGGGACTTCTAGAAAGTAAAAACGTAGACTCTAATGATAATCATGTTTCATTTTAAAAATATTAATGATAATAAAAGATGAGAGGCAACGGGCGGGCCTATAGGAGTCCAGTGGTGAAGTCGCTGATGGTTCGACGGGACTTCTAGAAAGTAAAAAAAATGAACCAAAACGATAATTATCTTTGATTTTTAAAATCTCAATGACAATAAAGAGACAAGACAGTGGATAGATCGTAAAGGGGTACAATGACAATGTTTGATGGGACTTCTAAAAATTATAAAAGCAAAACCCAACTAGACAACGAAATCTAGAAACTACAAAGTTCATTTTTTCAAGTTCAATTTCTAGTTGTCATTCTACCCTTACAAGTTTCTCAAATACAACCTATAATGCATGCCCGCGTGGATGCATAGGGTACCTTCTAATTGGAAGAAAATGGTACACAAGGGGACATCCTCTCATGGGATTATGACTAGCACTAACTATTATTATTTCACATGATTTGATTTACTCTTTTAGCATATTTTTCACTTGTTCGGATTTGAAACACACGATCTTTTTTCTTAAAAAAAAATCCCCTACATTTATCACCAACATATTATACCAACAAGACAGTAGTTTGCTATTATATTTTGTTGTCAATTCATCCATTTTGTTTTTAAAAAATTCACATATTTTACAATGTAATAAGTACATCGTAAATCTTGAACCCATCCCTATCTTGGTGCGAAAAATCCTTTCGGTTTCTAGTTATACAATGGAGGCGTCTTAAGAGAGGAGACAACAAAGGGTTGTATAGGAGTCTTGTGGTAGTGTTTGATGAGACTTTTAAAAAATATAGAAATGAAACCTGAGACAATGAACTCTACAAAGTATAAGGTTCAATTTTTAAAGGTTCAAAGGAGAATAAATAGAAGTTGTGATAGATCTAGCAAGCAAATAAAAGGGTGACAAAGAAGTTGGGGTAGCAACTAGTGCTACTTGTAAAAACTACTCCCTCCATTTTTTAATGTATGACACTATTGACTTTTTAACATACGTTTGATCATTTATCTTATTAAAAAGATTATGTAATTATTATTTATTTTATTGTGACTTGATTTATCATCAAATGCTCTTTAAGAATATAATTTAAATATTTTTATATTTGTAAAAAAAATTAAATAAGACGAATGGTCAAACATTGATAAAAAGTCAATAGCGTCATATAGGATATAGTATAAAATTAGAAATATGGGGATGATAAGGTTCGGTTTTCACAATCCTAAGATAACGAGATAGTTATTTAACAAATTTTAAGTAAAATTATGTGTTAAAACAGAGAATTTTGTGCAAGTGTTAGTTGTGCAATTGCGTGGGTCACCGGCTAGTATCTTTTAAGCCAGAAATGGGCTTATGTTCTACGCAGTGCAATCCTGGCCAATTCTTGGATTACCATCGACGTTGACGGCAACACCCGGAGGGAAACTGACCGTCCCACACAGGTCGTTAATTGTCGGGGGCGTCGAACACCTTGAGGTTCACAAGCCCGGAGACGTCCGGCATACAGGTCGTTCTCGCCCATGTGAACCTCGACGAGGTTCGTTATGCCGGCGAGGAAGCGCACCGGGCTGGCGAGCGTGAGCTTGTCGGCGTCGTGGACCTGCCCGCTCACGTCGAGGAACCTGATCTTGCTGTTCTGGCCGAAGAGGTCGGAGATGGCGCAGCAGAGCTGGTTCCTCGCCAGCGAGAGGCTCTCGAGCGCCGGAAGAGGGTGGCGTTGCCGAGGAACTCTGGGAACCCGCGCCGGCCACGTCGGCGGGAAATCTTCCCCATGATCACCTCGTTGTCGTCGAGGGAGAAGGTCTCCAGCGCCGGGAGGCCGGCGAAGAAGCCGTCGGGGATGTCGAGGAAGACGTTGGAGCGGAGGTCGAGGGTGGTCAGGCGGCGGAGCGGCGAGGGCAGGAAGGGGAGGTCGCCGGAGAGGCGGTTGAAGCTGAGGTCGAGCTCCGACAGGGACGCGAGGCCGCTCCAGTCGGAGCCGGCGAGGTGGCCGACGAGGCCGGCCCGGGTGGCGCTGATGGAGGTGACGTGGCTCGCGGCGCCGTCGCAGCGGACGCCGGCCCAGGTGCCGCCGCACGGGTCGGCCGACTTGGCGCCCCAGCCCAGCGCCTTGTCGGCGCCGATCGACTTGGCGATCGTCTGCATGGCGGCGACCTCGGAGGGGGCCGTGGGCACGGCGGCCGCGCGCCGAGGGGCGCCGCCGGCGCCGAGAACGACGATGAGGAGGAGCACCGTGATAGACATATCGATCCGCCGGCCGCGCGTACGTGTTGCTTATAATATAAGTCTCCGGAGGTGCAGGGTAAACTTTTGGTAACAGATTCCCAAAAGTTTCTCCTCTTCTTCCCTGCGATCCTTCTGCGCACGGGAAAGAAATCTATGGTTAAACTGTTTATCTATATATTATAACACTATAATATAAATATAATTAACATACTATAACACCGTTAGACATATTATGAAACCAACGAATTATTTTTTAACAATCTCCACCTAATATCCCAAAAGTTTTTTACCAGTTTTTTTTCACCAAAATCCTAAAAAATCAGGATTGGAGATGTAATAGTAGAGTACTCCCTCCATTCCATAATATAAGGAATCTTGAGTTTTTGCTTGTAACGTTTGACCACTCGTTTTATTTAAATTTTTTTTTGCAAATATAAAAAACAAAAAGATGTGCTTAAAGTACTGTAGATAATAAAGTAAGTCACAAATAAAATAAATAATAATTTTAAAAAAAATTTAAATAAGACGAGTGGTTAAATGTTGTAAGCAAAAATTTAAAATCCATTATATTATGGGATGGAGGGAGTACCTTCGTTATCTATGTTGCTAGCTGTTTGCTTAGTTAGCTAGTACGTACATCAGTTTTTTTTTTTTGAGGTTGTACGTACACCAGTCACCAGATTGATAAAATTTGTCTGTTGATAGATGATTATATACGAGAATGCTCGGTACCGAGCGCCCGACGCGGGGGAGCCGGATCGGACGCTCCCCCCGCGTCCCTCCCCACGTCCGTACTGTTAGAACCACCCACTTTTCTCTCTTCTTTTTTTAAAAAAAAAATTTTACCTAGTGTACTTACAATGTTTCACTATTTATAAATTTAATGTTGCAGTGAATTAAAATACTCTTTTGCAAAAAAAACCCACATATTTAAGAAACTCTCTGTTAAGGGAATTTGGTTTATTTTTTGTTCCACCAAAAATGTTTCACCTTGTGTACTTACAATGTTTCACTATGTATAGATCTAATATTGCAGTGAACGAAACATTTCATTGCAAAAAAAAAAATCCACATATTTTGGAAACCCTATGTTAAGGGAATTTGGTTTATTTTTTGTTTCACCGAAAAATATTTCAGCTAGTGTAATCACAATGTTTCACTATGTATAGATCTAATGTTGCAGTGAACTGAAACATTATTTCGCTATTTGCTGAAACATTATTTTTATATAAGGTGAAATAACACTCAATTTAAACGAGTGAAACATTTTCGCTCTACTTAGTGAAACAATTCCGATATAACTGGTGGAACATCGTGTAATATTTAAAAATAATTCAATAATAAGTTAATTTTTTTCGTCGGAATATATCCATTTATAGTCTTGTTTTGAAGATTTAATTGCAACGAATTCAATGATGCAATCGGATCATGATTTAGATAAATAATTTAAAAGAAAAATCAGTTTAAAATAGTTTTACACGTAAATCAGGCGCTGACGTCAGTACCCGATTTCCCTCAGCACCGGATCGGTCTCCCCATCGGTAGGCGCGTCCTGATTATTATGCATGTTTTGATGTTTTACGACTTCTCGACGGAGGACGGATATGCCACTGTGCAGGTTTGTTAATTTGGATGTTTTACGTCCTAGCTGATCGGTGTGATTCACATTTGGTAGGTGGATGTGATTCACAGCTTTGCTACGCTTCGTCGGTCACTCGGTCTAACTTAAACTAAACATGTCATCTGTCATTGGATAGTTCAACTAAACTAGTTATGCATAGTTTGATGGCATTGGCGAAATTTCAAACTTTTAAAATGTGGTATGGAATGTGAACATCCTGCATGCTTTCGACTAAGGAAGTTCTTGCGCAGTTGTTTCTTATGCGTAAACTAGAGAATCGGGTGCTCCAAAATTAAGCCAAACCATAAACTAAAAGAGATTGAAAAATTAAAGAATAGTAAATAATAATCAAATTCGATCGGTACCGGAGATAAGGTCAGCTTCAAACATGTGCTCAATCCAGTTTTCGAGTTACACCGAACTACGACGGCAGGCAAACATGTGTGCTCCGTTGAGTTACGTCGATCTACGACGGCAAATGCATGCATGATCAATCGCCGGCGAGACACGAGCGCCGCACCGGCACGCCGGCCTCGTGGATCAGGCGGTCGCTGCCCACCTCGTCCTCGCCGCCGCAAAGGACGCCGCCGTTGTCCCCGTAGCAGCACGACTCGGCGTCTCCCGGCTCGGCGGGCGGTGTTGGCGGCGGCGGCGGCTGGAGAGCGCGCTCCAGTTCGGCGCGCAGCGCGGTCGCCTCGGCCCGGTTCGACAGTGCGGCGTCACGCCACGCCAGCGCCTGCGCCTGCACGCCGCGCAGCCTCACCACCAGCGCGCGGTTTAGTCCCCACGCGCGCTCGATCTCCATGTCCTTCATCACCGCGGCGCGCTTCGCGGCGTCCACCAGCGACGACGCCATCGCGTGCCGCCGTGTAACACCCTGAAAATTCGACCGATAAAATTAAGACTCTAAAAACATGGATTTTCAAAAAATTTTTAAAATAAATTGCATCATGTCGATTTTATTCGCCGTTCCATTGAATTTCGATTTCGGAGTTTTAAGATTGTGAATAAAGAACAATTAATTAAGAAAAAGCTCTAAAAATAAATTGGTAAAATCAATATAATTTAAATAAATAATAGGTGTGGATAGAGGTAAATGAAATATTATCGCAAACATATTTGCATCAATTAAATTTAAATGCGAGGGAATAAGAATTAACGCTAATTAAAAATTTAAATAAATTATAAAAAATGTGAGCAATATTAATCAAGGGTAAATTCATTAGTTGGGATAACATAAAAATTGGGTAAAATTCATATATGTAAATATTAGGAATTATAGAATCAAATTTATATAATAAATAAATAATAAAAAAATAAAAAAATAAAAAAATTAAATGGGAAATTGGGAAATGCACTGTTCATTACACCTAAGGTGCTCGACGGGGTCCCCTAGCCCTAACCCTGCCACGCCGCGCGCCGCTCGCCCGCCGCGCCGCCGTCCTGCTCCCGCGCGTCGCGTCCGTCGTATCGCCGTCGTCTCGAGCCCCGCGCCGCCCTGTCGCCATCGCCGCGCACCGTCCCGTCGCCACTGCCGAGCCGTCGCCGTCGTTGCCTCGCGCCCCGTGCCACGCCGCTCCCCCGAGCCCGTGCCGCCGCTGCTACCGTGCCACGCCGCCCGTTCCATCGCCGCGCGCCGTCGCCGTTCGGCCGTCGCGTCGCCGCTGCCGCGCCATCGCCATCGCGCGTCGCATCACCTGCCGCGCCGCGCCCCCGAGCCCCGTGCCGCCGCTGCTGCCGCGCCGCTGCCGCTCCTCGTGCCCCGCGCTCTGCCGCGCCGCGTCGTCGTCACATCGCCGCGTCGAGCCCCACGCCGCGCCACCCCGCCGACGCCATGAGGCCGCCGCCCCTCTCCCCTCTTCCCCATTATCACTCTCCCCCCCTCCCCTATAAATCCCCTCCCCCTCTCTCCATTCTTTTCCCCATCCTTACCTCCTCTCCTCAACTCCACGCCGCCGCGCCGCCGCCTCCACGCCGCCGCGCCGTCGCATAGAGCCACCGCGCCGCCGCGCCACGTCGCGCCTTGCGCCGACGTCGCCGCCGTCGCCGTCGCCGCCGTCGCCGCCGCTGTCGTCGCCGCTGCTGTCGCCGGTGAGCCGCCCTCCTTTCCCCCTCGCGTCCACCGCCGCCGCCGCTCGGGTGAGAGAGAGAGAGCCGGCCGAGAGAGAAGAGAGGAAAAGAGAGGCCGGCCGAGGGAGAAAAAGAGAGAGAGAGGAAAGAAAGAAAAAGAAAGAAAAGAGAGAAAAAAAAAGAGAAAAAGAGAGAAAGAGAAAAAGAGAGAAAAGAGAGAAAGAAAAGAAAGAAAAATAATAAATAATAATAAAAAATAAAATAATAATAATAAATTAGAGGAAAATTAGGGAAGTTTAGAAAATTTAAAATTAGAATTTAAATATAGATTAATTTTTCGTCGTAGGATTGCAAAAATTTAATATAAATTATGGATTATTCTTGGTAATCACTATAAGTAATCAATTCGCGGTAGTAATTTAAATGTAATCAACAACTAATAAACGAAATCTTATAGATTATTACAGATTATTTTGGATAATCTCTAGAAGTGATCGATTCACGGTAGAAGTTCGGATTTAATCACTAGGAATTTTAGACGTTTATTATACTTAATCATTTAGTTATGGACTAAATTAAATCGTATAATAGTTTCTAGGATTTTGTCCGATATTTAGCTCGCGATAGAAATTGCTAACCTATTACATGGATATAATACTCGGGAATATTAAATTAAAAACTTAAGACAACAAAATAATTATACTCACAAATAATTTACATCGAAAATGGGTTCGCCTTAGTTCGCGAATAGTAAAGTTAATATAAAGGAATCGACCTTCGCGTTCGACTTTCATTTGGATTTACTTGGATTTTTATTTGAATTCTAACCGAATTCAAATCAATTTTCGCACGTAACTATAGAGCCCGAGGAAGCTACGGATCCAAGCGAAGGTCAAGACCCACAAGACTTTGAGCAAGGCAAGTCATCACTATTCCTTAAACATGTTGATCCCAATTGTGAAATTGTTTTGTTTACAAATAAAATTACATGCAATGATAAATATCCTACTTGTGACTATGCCATGCCTTGATTATTGTTTACCCCTTATTCCTTCGTAACCATGTTTACGTATGAGTCCTTAGTCAACTATGACAATTGCTTAGCAATGCTATTCTAGAATCATGCATACTCACATTTATCAAAATGCTTTATGCTTGGGCAATTACCTTTGGGAAGGTAATTAAGATGCGGCATGTGGAGACATGAGCGCCACATTGCCATGATATTGATGACATGATTTGTGAAAGGAGAAATAAAACTAAACAATTGTTTTCGACTGGGGCGGACGGAGGATTTGGGTGGTATCCGGAAAAGGCAAGTACCGTCCCCGGTCAATTAAGGACCGAGCCATGAAGTTAAGCATGAAACGACCCCCGTACAACCGCACTTCTCGTATGGGTATAGACCTAGCGGAATAGATAGCTGAGCGGAGGCAGTATCCATGCATAGTGGTTTCTTGATGTGTGAGGCAGGGGCTCTACGGTGGGGCAGCCATTGGTAGAACCGCGAGGCGGGTGTCTACAGTGGTGTCGCCATTGGTAGGACTGCCATGTGAGAATTTAAACATAATTATAACTTAATGCATGTGTGAGTCTTTCCTTCCCGGGTGCGTCAAAACTCCTCTCACTGTTAGAAACCGTGTACGCCTAGAGTGCATGAGGATGTAAAGTTCATGGAGCGGGTACTGCCAATGCGAGGTTATCGAAAAGCTTTGCCGTGACATGTCTCATGTGTTGGGACGAGGCTCATGTGTTGGGCAGTCGCGGAGTGCGGGTAAAGTGTACATCCACTGCAGTGTGAGTAAACCAAATCTATTCGAATAGCCACGCTCGCGGTTATTGAGCATCGGGACGTGTATTACACTTGGCTAGACTCTAAATTCTTAACTTGTGTGGGATGGGATGTTGCATGATGATTTCTATGCTGATGGAGCCACTTCCTGAGAGAAGGGAAGGTGGACATCCTCAGAAAACCATGACGACTCAATGGCGGGAAGCTATCCTTGGAATCACAATGGATGGTGGACAGAACCGTCATTGTTTAATATGAACACTGGTATTAAAACTTGATCAGTCTATGCTAGGTCTTAGCCTTGTGAAAAGAATTACAAAACTTGCTTTGTGCAAAAGAACCATAGCCATTCCTTGAATATCCCTTTTATCATGTGCATTGTTGCTGTGGTGACTTGCTGAGTACGGTTGGTACTCACCCTTGCAATATACAAACTTAATCAGAAGTCGGAGATGAAGCTTCGGAGGACCCCTACGCTTACTACCAGGAGGGTGATGAAGACGACGGCGCTCAATAGGTCTTAGTTACGGTCGTTGCCTGTGGCAATGGCGTGCCGCTGCCTTGATTCCGCTGTCTTACCTATTTCTATTTTTGGAATGTATTCCGGACCGCTCGGTCCGATGATTTAAGATTATGCCTGCGGGCTATTGATGTAATAATTCGTACTAGACACTCGTGTATGTGCACTGGGTATTTCAGCTATGAATTCGTGTGTACCAGACTACTTGATCCAGAGAAATGGTACTGTTTACACGATTAATTCCTGTTATAAAAACGGGGGTCCACACGCCGCCACCGCTGGAGCTCCGCGGCCTCCACCGTCCTCCGGCGAAGGCCGTGTTGTTGTTGTTGCTGGTGTTGGTGGTTGGCTTGGTTCACGACGGGGTCGAGGTCGACGACGACGTGATCCGCGCCAAGAAACTGGCCTTGCGCTCGAGCGCGTTTCTTGGCCGGAGCAGGAGTCGTCGCCGCGACGCCGCCGCTGGCGAAGGTGACGACATTGTCCCTCGCCATCGTCGTCGTCGCTGCCACGCCAGGCGCGGCGTAGAAGAAGGGCGCGGAGTACAAGGGCGCGGAGTACGGGCACGGCCCGACGGCGCACGGCGGAGAGACGAAGGCCGCATTGTCACCGTACCTCCGCGTGCTCTTGACGGCGGCGTTCGCCATGGTCTTCTGGGGATCACAACCATGGCTGCCGACTTCTGCTCCGACGGCCATGGCGGTGGTTTTCTTGGAGTTGGAGACGTGGGTGACGCGGTACGATGGCATGGTACATATATATGGACTTTGGCCTGGCTCGATGGATACAATGAATCAAGTGGATTATTTTTGTTTTATTTTCTTCCAATTCCAATAAAGCATGTATATCTTTTATTTTCATCTAAGAACTATAAGAAGTAGTATACTAAAGAAATAAGGATTTTGTGGGGGAAAGAAAAATTCAAAATACATCGAAATTATCAGGGATTTGTTTGAGTCTGATATGATGCAGATTATCAAGGAGAACCGGCCAAAGCTTGAGTTAACTCAGCATTAAGTTTCGGAATATATACGAACGTACGTTGCTTGACTTCTTCATCATGTCGCTAGTGTACAAATTAATATTGTGTAACTACACCGATTTCGTCTCTTAATCGCCAATTAAGTAGAAACTGTGCTTCTTAATTAGTTGCGAGATGCATGGCCATATCATATTTCTTTACGGCTTGTTTGGTAACTCGAGGGAAGATTAAAAGCTTACACGAGAAAATTGATAATAAGATTAAGATGAGAATTTAATTTTTAATCACAATATTTTGTCTGGTAGAGATAATGAAAATTGATAGGGAGTTTAGTTGGAGATTAGGTCATTAATAAAAACGGATGGCTGAAATTTGCTTAGACAAAGTAGAGAAATTCTCTCCCAATTACCTGTCCCTATCCAGGTATTGAATTCCTACTAAAAACTCTCTCCAACCAAACAGGCCGTTAGCTAGGGAAAGCTACACGTACGTACTTAATTCGGTAAGTTGATAATTTATCAACCACATTTAACATGGCCTATCCACGTAAGAAATAGAAGAACGAACGAGGAATTTACGTAGATCGATCCTAGATTAACGTAGATTAGTGCGTCTTTCGTTACGGTAAATCGAGATTCATGGTAATCTCAACGTTCCCCGTGATCATAACTTCCTAAGTAGTACAAAACAATTAACTAAGATTACCATATGATTACTTGGAATTCAATAGAACATCAATTAAAAAAAGATTACCATATGAACATATGATCGCTTGGAATTCAAATAAAACGTGTTTGTAACCAAAGCACTGATGATAATAATCTCATTTGGCAAAGCACTGGTTATTAAGCACACGCTGCTAGTCACTATTTGAGCAGGTGTTAGCCTGGCCTTAAGGAATTTTTTTGAAAATAATATGATTTTAATGGAAAATCGCAAAAATATAGGTCGGTTAGGACAAAATCACAAGTTTAGCACCCTGTCGAACATATGTGGTTCGATAGGGTAGTTATCGAATTGCCCCAGTTCGGGGACAGGCAATGTTCGATATGTTGCCCCACGGAACTTTACGTGTTCGATATGTCCCTGCCATGTACCGTAGCACGTACTTTTTTATTTTTTTTTTCTGGACCATCTACCCTATCGAACTGCAGTTATTTGATAGGTTTCTCTGTCGTAGGTTTCTCTGTCGAACCACGGTTGTTCGACAGGGTGCTAAACTTGCGATTTCGCCTAACCGACCTATATTTTTGCGATTTTCCATTAAAATCGTATTATTTTTTTAAAAAAATCGGCCTTAAGCGGTATAAGGGGCGCGCGTACTTGGGAGTACTGTGTGCGTGCATCTTCTGTATAATGCCGCTTTTAGATGTTTTCTTTTTTTAATTCAAGGTGCCAACAATAAAACTATCTCGCTTAATTTGATCGGTAAAACAATGTATAATTCTTACCCCCAAAGATTGTAGAATTACATTACCCCCCAACAATGTATAATGATTGTAGAATTACATTACCCCCCAACAATGTATAATGATTATAGAATTACATTACCCCCAACAACTTAATTTATTAAAGCACTGTAGCGCAAACGAAAGACCGCCTAATGCAGAGCACTGTAGCTCCCTCTGCATTCTCTTGTCCACTGCAGAGGATCCAAAGAGAATGCAGAGGGAGCTACAGTGCTCTGTATTAGGGTGTGTTGTTTACTGTTGGATTCACATCCAACGGTCTAAAACAAATCGCTACAGTAGGTCTAAACAGTAAATGGGAACAGTAATCAGGCAAACAGCAGAAAGATTACTGTTTACAAATCACTTTGCTACAGTACTAAAACACTGTTTGGTGCATTGATTCACTGTAGCAGACTCAGAATACTATATGTCTATAGCTACAGTTCTTCTCTGCTGTACTGTAGAGGATCTGGATCCTTATGTTTATGCGTGATGATGTCTCGTGCTTAATAAAAAAGTTATTTGCATGTTGCCTACGTGTCCTCAGAACGTTGCCAGGTTAACAGCCCATTATGGGGGAAAAGGTAAAAACTAGCATGGTCTTTTCTGCCGATTCAATCAGTTTCAGAATCACCTTCCGAAATCAATTACACATTTTGTTGGGTCTCACATGGTTCAGTTTTGTCAGGTCATGGAGTAAACTGGCTAAAACCGTGACATAATCACAGAAAAAAAAAGGCAGCAAGAACGGTTTTCCACAATAAAAATAAGCATGAAGCATTCTCCACTAAGGGAAAAAACACATATAAAAAATAAACCCGTTTGGTAGAACTCCAACTTTTAAATTTAACTTAAATAGTTGCATCTAAAGTAGAGCTGTGAAGCATCCTAAGACCCTGTTCGGATGGGGCTAAAATTTATTTAGTCCCTATCACATTTTGGACGCTAATTTAGAGTATTAAATATAGACTAATTATAAAAATCATTCCATAACCTTAGACTAATTCGCGAGATGAATCTATTCAGCCTAATTAATCCAATTAGCCTATGTGATGCTATTAGGCTTTAAAAATTCATCTATCTCGCGAATTAGCTTTCATTTATGTTATTATCTCGCGAATTAGCTTTCATTTATGTTATTAGTTTATTTATTATTAGTCTATGTTTAGTACTCTAAATTAGTCTTAAACATCCGACGTGATAGGGACTAAAGTTTAGTGCCTAAATACTTGTCCCTAGATCCAAACACCACCTAAACTTACTGGGCTCCAACTCCCAAAGAGCTGGTGCCATGCCAAACAAATACTACCTCCGTTTCAGGTAGATCTAGCATTGTCCACATTTATATAAATGTTAATAAATCTATACACATATATATCTAGATTTATTAATATTAATATGAATTTGGGCAATATTAATATGAAACGGAGAAAGTAACATCCTTGGTACCCCGAAAGGAGAGCAGCAAATCAACGATATATACAAGTTGCTTAGCACTGTCTTGTCATTTGAGACTTGCAGGACTTGCTAACAATACCACAAGCAGGAAGTAACAACTTTACTCTAGGAAGATTGTATCGGGTAGGCATCTCTTTTGAATGCTACCCTTCTTATCTTCCATAGCATAGACAGCTGTGCATGTTAACTAGCACATTATTATGCACAATAAGGTTTAAACAATCCTAACTTTACATGTCAAATTCAATTGCTAATGAATGGCTCTTCTCCTCGCTATTTAGTTCAAAAAAAATTAGGAAAATGCAATAACTTCCAGATGCACATGCAAGAAGCAACACACGTTAGCAATTCACCCTTGGAAAGTTTGATTAACTGGTACACTTAATTATAAGAAACTCGTGTATATATACGTAACGTACTAAAAGAATTATCCGACATAGCCCTTGCATGCACGCACTGACATGAACATAAAACACAAGAGAACGAATAAGGACATGATAAAAGCAAGCGGCCCATGATTCTGATGCCGAAGCGGCGCAGGTAAGAAAAATCAACACCACAAAAAATATTTTCAAACGGAAGATTGGACAACCAAAACTACAAAAGTATAATGCTGTGAATATACTCTTCAAGCTACAAAAATATAAAAATGACTACCTGGGCATTCAGGTATGATTAAGGTAACCATGCAAAAATTTTGAGATAAACTTCAACAAATGTGCATCTTCAAAATCACATCAGAGATTTCTGGGTCAATTATTGCCAGTTTTTGCATCTAGCTTCTTTTCAGCTTCACTGATAATCTCTAGCTGTTCAAAAAAACTGGTGAGTTTTCTCATGTCCTCCTCCTGGACATTCTGTGGAGCCTTCTCTTTGTAACCAGAAGCTTCCATTTTCTGTGACAGTGCGTGTTGGAGCCTGCGTGCATGGTAATAGAAAGTTATATCCTTCTAGCGCAGGGGAACAGTGAAACATAGGCAAATCTTCATTCAAGATATTTTGAGATAACATAAGTACGCTTACTTTTGAATTTCTTCTCTCTTTTTCCTCAGCTTTTCAAGCTCAACTTCTGCATTGAGAGCTCCTTGGAGTTGAAGGTATACAGACAAATCTTTGTTTACAACAGCTGTTGCACAGTCAGGTGGCGTTTCATCATTCTCTGTCAGGATCTGGATGATTTCAAATATCAGATCAGTTCTTCTGTCAAGATCTTTCAACTCAGGCAGGACTTTTGGGGAATTTTCAAACGTATGGATGGTAAGAAACATATAAGTTTTATGAGGTACTAAACTAATAATACTCCATCCCAGGTTTCAGTATAAATTTCAATCTAAATATTTTGCTAATAGAGAAATGCATACATAATAGTACAGAAGTTTAAGGCAGAACCTTTAGAGATGATGTGGAAGAAAGAGACACAACTAGAGACTGATAACACTGAATGGTGGCAGTAATCTCTTGGCCTCGGCAAAGTGCAAAAGCAGGTCGTCTGTTTGTGGAAAAATAAGCAAGAGATATATTACACTTTCGTATTGAACAAAATGAATCTGACAACACATCATGTATATTACAGGAATAACACAAATTAAGTTAGATGATTATACACGCACCTCTCATTTGTATCAGATGGTGGCTTTAGAGATCTTAGTTTGTTGACAGTATCTAAGGCAATATCTATCTCATTTTCAAGTTTATCATCCGTCCATTCCTGTCATAAAGAAAGATATGTCTCCATTGGTAAATGTGTGCTATCTTATATATTGGTTCAATTATATTTCCAAATACAAATTATGTCTTCTTTAAGATAATACCTTAACAACAGATGGGTACTCTGATACCATAATAGAATCTTTCCGACAAGAATCTTTAGGCTGAGGAAGACGCTGCCAGAGCTCTTCTGTAACATAAGGCATGAACGGGTGGAGCAAGCGCAAACCAGTGTCTAAGCAAACCCATAAGGCATCTCTAGAGGCAGCTCTTGCTGATTCAAACTCTTGAGAGTCATTGAAGAAGTAAGGC
This sequence comes from Oryza meridionalis, assembly GCA_000338895.3. Classification (NCBI taxonomy): domain Eukaryota; kingdom Viridiplantae; phylum Streptophyta; class Magnoliopsida; order Poales; family Poaceae; genus Oryza; species Oryza meridionalis. The sequence goes on along the minus strand of CM002526.2, from coordinate 31,817,689 downwards.
TTTATAGCTTCTATGAACACATCACATAGTTGGTACTGCCACCACGAGTATATAGCAGATGTAGCATCAGAAAATTTGTATGCTTCTAACGAGGTGACAGTTTTGCCAATAGCTTTATTAAGTACTGACAATATCCATTTGCATATTGGTGGCATTGTAGTTACAGAAATAGTTGCAGGGGGAGTGTAATGATTGCCAAGCTTGCCCATTGCAAAACGAATGGCATTCCATAATTTATTGCACCACTGTCGATATCCAACAACTCGTTTGATATCCAGGTTTATCTTGTCAGACTGAACCAAGAGAGAAATCCATTAGGAGATGAATTGCAAGCATAATATAACAGAAACTGAAATGGGTGTAATTACAACCTGCGAAGTGTAAGAAACCAGTGCAAAACGGAGAGCATCGGTACCACATTCAGCAATGCCATCAGGAAAATCCTTCTTCTTCCCTTCTGTTGCAATGTTCAATTCATTTGGATCTAGATTGCCTTCTTTCAAACGTTTGAGGAGACCATCCAGTGAAATGCCATTTATCACATCAACGGGATCAATGACATTACCAAGCGACTTGGACATTTTGCGTCCATGAGCATCACGTATCATAGGGTGCAAATAAACCTGAGCAAGAGAGGAGAGCCGCAATTTAAGCGTGTTCAGCTAGAATCGCCTCACGTACCAGTGTAAGTAATACTTCTAGTTGCAGTTAAACACGTCTTTGGTTACGAAGTAATTCAAAAATCAAACTAAGAAAAATAATAGATTTTAAAATCTGAAATAAAAGGTAAATTTGTGTGTTCAGCTGAGGATAGTTCCCAATCAACCATGTATTGTGCCTAGTCAAAGTAGCATGTTGACAAAAATGTAATATATGTCCAAAATTAACAAGCTACTAGAGTACATTCAGATGAAATTAGTGTGACCTATTGAAGGCAAATGGCAGAGCAGAAAATAATGACGCTCACGAACGGAGAAGTCTCAAATAGACTTCTCCTTCATTATAACATCCACAGCTAGCAATTTGAATATAGATTTTTTCATGTTTGAATTTCGATCAGAATTATACTGTTGTATGAAAGACGATAGTGTAAAAACTGGATGAAATGTATAGATTGGACTGCTAAAATGTTATAATACAGTTTTAATGGCACAGGAAGCACATCCATGCCAATTGCCATTACCTTCTCAAATGGCACATCGCCACCAAGTTGCATCCCCATCATCACCATCCGTGCTACCCAAAAGAAGATAATGTCATGTCCAGTTTCTAGCACTGAACCAGGGTAGAAAGCTTTAAGGTCAGCTGTATCATCTGGCCAACCAAGTACGGTTAATGGGAAGAGACCAGATGAAAACCATGTATCCAACACATCAGGATCTTGATGTAACTCGAATTTCTTCCCAGGATACTTTTGCTGTGCCTCCAGGTTTGCTTCACTTTCGTTTCTAGCAACAATCCAACGGCCATTATCAGAACCCAGAATTTTCTCTTGATCATCTTCTAGTATAACATACCAAGCAGGAACACGATGTCCCCACCAAAGCTGCCTCGAAATACACCAATCACGTATATTTGCAAGCCATCTGTAAGGGCATGACAATGGATGGATTATTTTCCTTCTAATTCCATTACCTATATATGATGCCATTTGCAATAATAGGTGAGATAATTCTCAACTGACAAATGAGAAGGTGATAGACATTACCTATACCAGTCTTGCTCATACTGTTGTGGAATAATCTCAATTCTTTTGGACCTTACAGCTTCAATACCTGCTTGTGCCATGGTATTGCAATTAACAAACCATTGGGGTTTTATCATAGGCTCCACCACATCATTAGTTCTTGAACAAACACCCAAACTCATTTCGTTCTTCTTTGTCTCCTTGTAAAAGCCCTTATATTGCAGAACATAAAGTGGTAAGAATCAAGCTTCAATAATACTTGAACAAAACCCACAGCAAACCAAATGGAAAGAAAGCACAGACAGAACAAATTTGGTGAGATTATCCGGTTACATAAACAGTTCAATGCTGTTTTACACAGTTGTTATAGATACCCGACCATAAAAGCATTAACAAAATGCAGGATTCAAGATTTAATAGAACCACTGATGTCTACAGAAACCAAGACATCTTATTTCTCATAAATGTAATACTGTGCTAAGAGACCCATTAATAGAAAAATGACAGAGGATGGGGGACAGGACAATGTCAAAAGTAGGAAACCTTCATGCTATACTCCACTAACTCCTTATCGCTTACACTATCAGATTTATTCTTTGGACTAAGTTATAGAAAAATATAAATATGCAAGAATGCCCTAAAACATTCATGGTAAGTGCTTTTCACTCTGATACTATTTTGCAATGGTGCATAAATCCATAACAAAAAAGCAATAGTCCAAAGAAATGTTTAGAGATTGGATCACAAGATGCTGGGAAAGAATGATATAGCAAATCTAGCAGTACCTTTGCCTTCAGTGCCTCAATAACAGCAACTCGAGCAGTAAATCTTGGCATTCCTACAAATTGTGCACCTCCATTGTTGTTTATTTTCCCATCATCTGTGAAGATATTGATGAACTCAAGGTTGTGTCGCTTTCCAACCTCAAAATCATTTGGATCATGGGCAGGTGTAATCTGCATAGAAGATTAGCAAACGTGAATGCAGAAGATCCAAGTAGATTAAATTAAACAGAGATAGTCAAGAACTCAGCATCAGCTCCTACCTTGACAGCCCCAGTACCGAAAGTGGGATCCACTAACTCAGCATCACAGATTATTTTGAGCTTTCGGCCATTGAAGGGGTGGATTGCATACCTACCATGCAGATGCTTGTATCTGCCATCCTCAGGGTGAACAGCAATGGCTGTATCACCAAGCATTGTTTCGATTCTTGTTGTTGCGACAATAATCTCACCCAATCCTTCCTCAAGTGGATATGCAAAAGAGATCAGCACACCGAATTGTACAGTTGTATTATAACCAGGAACCTTTAACATAGTTTCCTCTTTAATCTCTAGATAATCAACCTAACAAAACAGAAATTTCAAACAAACAGATCAATTTTAGTTATGCGTGCAATTGCAACCACCATCATACACAATAAAAAGTCTCAACAACCTCTACGTCAGAAATTGCTGTTCGAAGGGTGCAATCCCAATTCACGAGGCGATAATCCCTGTATAGAAGCATGCCATCCATAAGAGGAAAAATAAAACTAAGATGGCAACCAACAACCAAAATCAACTGTATAGAAGCAAACAGGTAAAAACATAATGGTGCAATCAATAGAAGGAACAAATGTTCAACTCTAACAACAAAATAAGGTGATGGAACTGACCTATATATCAGGCCTTGTTTGTACAACCTGACAAAAGCTTCAGTTACAGCCTTTGATCTTGGTTTATCCATTGTAAAACACTGTTGCAAAGGTAGAGGGGAAGTTAATATTCAGAATAAGAACTACTCCCTCCGTCCCAAAATATAAAAACTTTTAGCACTCAGGATTTGTCCCAAAATATAACAACTTCTCCACCAGCATTCCCTTCCCAACCAATCACAACCCTCCACCATTCACTTTTCCCACCTACCTCCACTTCTTAACCAATCACAAGCTCTTTCTATTTAATTCTACTTATTTTCTTAATAACCGTGTCCAACTCTAAAACTTCTTATATTCTAGGACGGAGGTAGTATAAAATAACTTATTGCTCAAGTTTTGTCATAAGTATACTCATACTATCTCCTAACTACAGAAAGTAGGAAATGTACCTCGCGGGACCAATCAAGTGAGGCCCCAAGCCTACGCAATTGATTCAATATGGTACCCCCGTATTCATCTTTCCATTTGAGAACCTGTCCAGAATATGATAGACAAAACAGAATAAACAAGAGAAAGGTAGAAACATGGGGAGTGAAACTAAACAAGTAAAGAACACAATCCTTTGAATGCATCATATTATATGTTCACCACAATTTCCATAACGTCTAACAACATGGATCCATTTCGATATTCATATGATAATGGTAATAAATTGCTCATTTATAATCAAAAGAATACAGAGTTAACAGGCATAAAATTTTGTTCAGGAAAAATAATGCTTACTTCAGATACAAATTCTTCACGCCCTATGTCATGCCTTGTCAAATTCCTTTCACGCATAAGCTTCTTCTCCACTACAACCTGATATACATGAGATCAGAGAAATTTAAGAGGTAAAAATGATTATTGGTTTAGAGGGGAAATAACGATACGGTGAACAAAATTGAGCAACATGTGTTGACAATTTATTTTGAGAAAAGATATTTTAGAAAAAGGACAGCATTCCATTTGGAGCTTTTGTAAACTAATATAACCAATGCTGCCATGTGTTTGCCCATTGGCGACTGACCAAATTGTTAGTATGTTTAATAGAAAGTAATAGCGACAAAGATATATCAAGTCTACATTATCTGCAGATGAATGTTTCGTAAGATAAATTTCAGATGATGGTTTGAAACAAATCCAAGATATAGACCTGCGTAGCAATTCCTGCATGGTCAACTCCTGGAACCCACAGAGCATTATAACCTGACATCCTCCGCCAGCGTATCATGGAATCCTGCATTGCTTAAATGCAGGGACGTTAAAATCATTATCCAATGTTTAGCTAACATCGATAATGTTACTATGGATATGTCTCCACAAGAATAATGATGTACCTCTATAGCCACCGTAAGTGCATGGCCTATATGAAGCGCTCCAGTGACATTTGGAGGTGGCAAAACCTGAAAAAAAATAATTTAGCTGTTTGGCTGCAACATATATGGGGTAATTTGCTGCATGTAGAAAATACATAATTGATTCCATGAAAAGCAGCTCTCTAAACTTCGAAGTATGATCCGCTTACTATAACAAATGGTGGCTTTGAGCTTGCAGCATCTGCCCCAAAATATCCTGACGATTCCCACCAGGAATACCATCTGCATTAAGGTGGGAGGAAACAAATGCATGCAGAAGTTCAGTAGGCCTTTCTTATTGTATGAATTATAAGATAGAGAAAAACATGGTAGCATCTTACGATTTCTCAACAGCAGTTGGGCTATACTGCTTGGCCATTTGAGATGCAAGAAATTTCTTCTGCCCATGAGGGGTGTCCGGATCAATGAAATCCTCGGGATTCTCATCCTCCACAGCTTTCTTCCTTTGCTTCTTCTCGCTTTTCTTAGGTCCATCTGAAGCTGCTTGTGCCTACATAAAAGTAAATCAGCACGAAAATAGAAGAAGATCCATCTCTACAGAGCATCTCATCGAGTAGATATCCGGTTTTACATTCAGTCACATAGAAATTCACTAATTTTGTTCAAACCTGGAGCCTAGCCGCCTCCTTTGCCTTCGCCTTAAGCCTTTTTTCCTCTTTCTCTTTTGCCTGTGCGCAGAACAGTTTATACATAAGCGACTCTTGTCAAGTGCAATGTCCAATAGTAGTGAACACTTTGGATTTTATCATTGTGAAAATCAATGACCATTTTGAGTCCAGCTGGTGACAGAGCAGTAATCTAGGCCAGAAAAATGAATATAATTAAGAAGATAGCGTTTGATCAAATACCTTCTGATCTTTCTTCAGCTTCCGCTCCAGCTCTTTCTCATCGAGTGGCTGCGTGTCGGCAGCGGGTGTAACGCTGGACATGGTGCTTCACTTGAACACCCCCAGACTTTTTGATGAACAAAAACAAACTGTCATTAGTACTAAAGTTAAGGCAAATTGAAGCTTCCGGTGCTAGAAGAGAAGCTAGGGTTAACGTGAATCCGAGAAAAGGTGTGTGGGTAGAGAGGGATGGGATGACGAAGAGGATGGATGCTCACCGGCGAGCGAGGATGCGGCGGAAGCAACAGGACGCCCGCGCTGCTGCTCCCGGGATGGAGATCGGCGCACGCGGCAGGTAGGCGATGGTGGGGGATTAGCTTCCGCCGACGGGAGCAGGAGGAATCGCGTGCGGCGGCGGCGCAGCAGCTCGAGGGCGAAGGGTTTTGGGGTAAGAGCGAACGTGTGAGAGGAGTTGGGCCCCGTAGAGCTACCGCTTTACTCTGGGCGAGTGGGATGGGCTTTAACTCGGCGGCCCGGTATCTGCTTACAGCGTGAGGAAAAAAGAAGTACATACGAGGTCCTCATGTTGTCACCGAATTGCAAAATTGTCCATCAACCGAAAAAACTGATATATGACATCCTCAACTTACAAAACTAAGTCACTCTAGGTACTTAGGCGGCATCGACCTCGGTTTTGTCTGACGTGGCAGTTGAGTCAGCATGGGAGGAGGCCCGAGGCGGCAATGCAACGATGATCCAGCTTGGGCAGATCCATCCATGAAGGTGACGAGGAGAGGCGGAGTTCACTAGGCTCGGGGCGATCCCCATGCTCCCCCTTCGCTCTCCCCTCATGCTCCCCTGCTTTGGCTCTCCCACATCCGTCTTTGCTAGCGAGGGCACTGTCAGCCGCCACGTGCCTCTCCCGCCACCCACCACCCCCCATCCGTCATTGGCCACGCTAGAGGCTTGGATTGAGATGGGAAGAGGAAGAACATAGGTGGAACAGGATTGAGGTGCTGACATGTGGGACCAACCTAGGTTTCATGTTGACCCAGCTATCACGTCAGACAAAACCAGGGTCAATACCGCCTAAGTATCTTGAGAGATGCCATATATCTGGTTTTTTTAGTTCAAGGACGATTTTGTAACTCAACGACAAGATGAGGGAGCTCAGGTGTACTTTTTCCACAACGTGAAATCGATTCCAGCCCAATTAAAACAAAACAACAAAAAAAGTTACAAAATTATATACTTTGAGCAAACTATTAAAAATAGAGATTTAAGAAAATGTATCATAAAAGTATAGATTTACAACAAATTTATTAGAAGAATACATATTTAGGTGGATTGTCACAAAACTATAGATTTAGCATCAAATCTTATCCCAAAGAGTGTCAATAAATCTAGCAGAATATTAACTACAGCAAAATAGTGGTGCCAGGAGTCTAAACTCAACATCATAATTTTATGATAACTAAATTAGTAAATCTGTAGGTTTGTGATACTTCACATTAAAATATACAGTTTCGTAATACATCGTTATATATAGTTTTGTAGTATTTTGATAAAAAAAAATATTTGTAGTTTTGCAAGCTTTGGTCACAAAATAACAGTATCAGATTCCCCCTTAAACAGATCCCGGCCAAAAAACATCCAACCAAACAGCTCCTTAGTTCAGATTCACCAAGTCCTCAGTGGACGACATTATGCAAGCTAAAATGAAATTTCAGAGGACGACAGTACGTACCCAACAAAACATATTTACATGTCAGAAACTGCAAGCAGAGATGCTACAAATGGTCGGCTTCCATCACAGCAACTTCACACCGGCGGCTCTAAGAGAATCTATGACGGCCCTGACCTTGCCATGGTATGTCTGGTCCCTTGACATGGAGACCGACACCGCAGGGATGCCTCTGAACAGCAGGCGCTCGCCGAGCAGCTTCCCCATCTTCGCCGCCGCGGCGACATCCCGTGTCGACTCCATGCTTGGCCTAAGAAGTCTCCTGTGAACTCGCTGAGCATGAAACCGTGGCAGATGGGGTGTGGATGACCTGGGCGCTCACAAAGTTGTTTGTGAAATGCATCTTGAGAACATAGGGCTTCAGGAACTTGGTGATTGCAGGAGCCCTAGCTGGAGGACGGATAACCATATCGACCAATTAAGCTGCTTTGCAAGCCAAGAAAAATAAACAGAGGATTAGCGCACATCCAGATGGCGAGGATGAATAAGGAGAACCAATAATCGATGTTTCAGACTATAATAAAGTCAGGACTACATAAAGTCGTAAACATAGCACATAGCATACAATGTGCATCGACATCAGACGGTGAGATGGCAGAGCTTCACAGACTGTTAAGAAGGGGGTGTTAACATGGGTTATGCATCAATAGTTGTCAAAGACAGCTAATGAAAACCTATGAATATACCATACACTAACATAGTGTAATTTGTATGGAACTGGAGGGGGCCAAAACCCACTCTGGCCTCCATGAAGCTTCACCACTGCAGACGGATATTATGTCACATGAAACTAGGGAAAACATGGGATAGTGAACTAGTTCACAATTTTTGCATGAAACTTCAGTTGTCCACAAGTTCTCATCATTAGCCTTTTAGTAAAGAACTGATTCAGTACGCGGTAGCTACAACAATTACTGCGAAAATTCAGGAACTTCCATTATGTAGTGCTAAAGTTGCTGAGTTTTTACCTTCCATATGTGTATATGGTATTACATAGTACAAAGAATGAAAATGTGACATAGAATGGGCATCTAAATCACGGTTTACAGTGTTGAAGGATCCATAGAAAATTAGTTACCTTAATGTTCCTACCCCTGTTAATTAGGGCTTACCACAATTTGAGTTGAACCTTAGGAACTATAGGTCAGGTGAACATATGCTTATCAGATATAGTCTTAAGGGGGTTTATTGGACTGATTAAACCTGTAAAACATCCTAACACCATGACAGCAGGAAATGGAAATTTTATTTTAGAGAGATTGTATCAGGTAGACATCTTGCCTGTGGATGAAACCTTTCTTCTTCCAGGCCAAAATGCTGGAAATTGTTTAAATTTTGAAACAAGAAGCATTTCACTTATAAAAGGATTGATGGAAGAAAATACTACACGTTCAAACTGCCACAGGGGGGATTTGAATTTCTGACTGTACAAAAAAAAGCAAATGAAGACTTAGAGAAATATCGCATTGCCATTGCTTTTGCAACATCCAAGAGTTCAAGAGATTCCAGGGTGAAAAGGCCAAAACCCCGACAATATCACAGGGGAAAAAGGGCGAGAACTGTTATCCACAAGAAAAAATAAGTAAGGAGAAATCACCTTTCTCCATAAGAATACATCACTGAAATTCTAAAAGCAGCAGCAAATCAACAAAATGTAGCTGATAACACTGACGCAGCTGTCTTGTCATTTGAGACTTGCAGGACTTGCTAACAATATCACAAGCAGGAAATGACAACTTTACTCTAGGAAGATTGTATCAGGTAAGCATCTTCTCTTTTGAATCCTACCTTTCTTTTCTTCCATAGCATAAATAGCCGTGCATGTGCAACGGGCTGCAAATTGCTTCTTCAAAGAATGAACTAGCATTTTGTGCACATTAAATTAAAAAGAATAATCCTGAATTTACATGTCAAAGTCAATCTCAGTATTTCCTAATGAATGGCTCTTTCCCCTGCTATTTGGTTCAAACAAAGAAAATTTGGGACATGCAATAACTTTCAGATGCACGTACAAGAAACAACACACGTTAGCATTTCACTTTATTAAGTTCAATCAACTAAGTTACTTTGAGGGGATATATATCCATATCAACTTTATGACACAGTGTGGTGTCAAAAGGCCCCTAAATTGAAGCTAAGACATACCGTGGTTTCTTGTGAGTGAAATGTTCAAGAATAATAATAAAAAAAATCCAGACTGAACTGAAAGCCAAAACTCCTAACAGGTTCAAAATAATTACAAAGAAGCTAGAAATGTTCCCCTAAAAAAACCTAACGATTAACCAGTAGCACCCAGAATCCACGAAAGGGATCGATACTAGCACCCACAACAAATCACCCAAATGTCATGGATTGGATCCGTTTTATCCACAGTACGAGCGACGAGAGAGAAAAAAGAGAGAGAGAAATACATACCGTCGATGGGGGTAGTCGGCGACAGCGGCCGCGAGGGTTCTGGACTTCCGGTTGCCGTCGGGATTGGGGGGATTTGGGAGGAAGGCAACTAAAAATGCAAAATCACAAGATTTCAGGGACCTTACCTCAAAAAAGGGAGACGAGAAACGGACGGTCCTTGGATATACCAGCGGTCTGTCCCGAATCTCGATGCACCGAAAGGAGAAAAGTGAAGGGCGTAGCAGCAGCGCGACACACACAGCCGAATCGAGAGGCGGCGGCGGCGCGAGGGAACCAGCGATGCAGGCACTGGCACGGGCGGCGCGGGGGATCCTGCCGGCGCCGGCGCCGGCGGCGCAAGTGCAGCAGGCGCGGGGGATCGTGGTACATGTGAAGGACGGCAACCTGGAGCGCGCGCTGGGGGTAATGGCGCGCAAGATGCGGTCGAGCGGCATCGAGAGGCTGATCCGGGCCCGGAGCCAGATCCACCACCACGTCAAGGACTCGGAGAAGCGGGTGCTCGCCCGCAAGGCCCTCATGCAGCGCGTCCGCTCCCAGGAGCTCGGCAAGAAGCTCCGCGACATCCTCATCAAGAAGATCAGGTCAGCGCCTTCTCCCCCCTCACTGTCACTACTTCCACCCTGCTACTACGCCATTCCTGTGCCCTCGTGGGTGCGAGTTGCTGTGTTATAGAATTATCATTATCATTGGCCGGAGTTAGTGCTTTTGTTCATGCTCGCCAAGTGTTCGACGAAATGGCTGGCCGGTTTTATGCAAGCCTGAGTTATATCAGGCAACTGTTGTAAAGCAGGAAACGGAATAGGTTGCACTTGGGAGACGTTTGGTCAAATGAGTGATCACTGGATTGTCAGTACCTGAGCTGCGGTAGATGGAAATGAGTGATCTGCTGCGCCACGATTTGTTGTCCCTGACCAATATTGTCACCATCCCATCGATGAGGTAGATACAAGTTTATGGCAATGTCAAAATAGACTTTTCAAAACCAATTCTCACCATAAACCATGTTCACTGAAAAATCTCCTGGAGGAATTGATGCAGGCCTACTTTTGTGGTCTTGCTGGTGGTGCATGTGAGTATGATGGTATAGTTGCTGCTTAATTCTACAATACTTTTGCCTGATGCAAGAAGGTTGTTTTGTAATCAAGCAGCTTAGTTGTATAATATGAGCTACTATTCCACGGCCGCCTTTGGGCAGCAATCAGTTAGGACATACTCCCTCCGTCCCAAAAAAAATCCATTCCTAGCATTTTAAGGTGGAGTTAGTGGAGATGGAGAATGACTAAAATGCCCTTAATCATTGAAAAAAGTAGTAAGAGTGATAGGTAGGTAAAGGGTATTGAAGGAATAAAACTTCTCGTTTTGTGTGCTGCGGGTAGGTAAGATGGTAGAAGTTGGTTTTTTGTGGGACAAAATTCAAACTCTAGAAGTTGAGTTTTTTTTTTGGGACGGAGGGAGTAGGCATATAGCCAATGAAACTTATCTGTGTCAGTTAGTGAATGAACCAGACCACCTTTAGTACTCAGCAAACCAATATGGTACAATATACAGAGATGTGGAGCCTACTGATCTTTGTAGTTGTTTTATCTTATTGTTACAATTCTTTAGGTTGTACCAGATCAGTATTCTAAAAAAATCTACTAAGCCATCTACAAGGAATCGGTGTCCCTACTTGTTACAATTCCTTGTTTACACCTCAGAGTTAGCCAGTTAGGTTAATCACTATTACTAGGCAGATTAATGAACAAATACCGGTCGTTGATTTTCAGAGCAATACTCTGGATATGTAAACCATTCCTACATGAGACAACTTGAATTTGAGCAATATTCACTTACTTTTCAGAGCAATTATTTTAAATTTGTGACTATGGAATAGTAATTGCATTTTGATGGTGGCTGTGCAAAGTGGTATCGTAATTATTTTTCACTATGCATATGCACAGTCATGATGCCCCTAAATTCAACTTTTAACTTCCTCCCTTTCATATTATAAGTTGTTGTGACTTTTTTCCTCGTCAAACTTTTTTAAGTTTTACCAAATTTATAGAAAAACATAATAGCATTTTCAACACAAAACAAATATATTATCAAAATATATTCAATGTTAGATTTAATGGAACTAATATGGTGTTTTAGATGTTACTAAATATTTCTATAAACTTGGTCAAACTTAACAATGTTTGACTAGGAAAAATGTCAAAGCGACTTATAATATGAAACGGATGGAGTAGCATTATAGCATATCTGGTTTAATTGACCAGTACAAAATACTGTTCTGCTAGAAGATTAGAAATCTGAAGAGAAAAAAAAGGTCAATGCCCTAATTTTAATAGATGTTCCCCATATATTTCGTATGTAACCAAACTACTATAAATGCTCAAATTGAATTGATCAGTACGAGAGTTTTTCTACCAATAGTTGGTATATCTGAGAAATGTTTAGGAATACAATGTGGAATTGTGGAAATATAGAGCATCCCAGAGGTCTATCATTTGCTTTGTTTCATTTGGTATTAACGAAGAATGAAAGACAATTTACATGTAGACCTTCAGTGCTCAGTTTAATAAAATTGCATGCTTTCATAATCGTTTAAAAATTGCATATTTCTACAACTGTCATTTGAAATACAAGCATAATTGTGGTTGGTTACTGATTGATTATGCATTATCATAAAAGTTGGCATGCACATTATCTATCCAACTCAGTGCTCATAATATGCCAATACATAGTGATATTTGGTATGCTGATGTTGTTTTTGTTTATGTTTTTCTGTTTTGGCAAAGCATTATGCTGCATGAAAGTTTTCATGTATAAATGTCCAATTGTTGCTGTATAGTTCATGTTGTATGAATCACTTTCTCTCTTTCATTGATAAAGTATTTGCTTATTGCAGGGGCCAGTGAGTGCATATTTCATGAGGTGGCAGGAGTATTACCGGTACTCCATGGTCATTTTAATCCATACCCAGCGGTGAACTGTAGGAAATGAACGGATGTTTTCTTATTTGGATCCATTCAGATATAAAAAAAGAACTCCCACTTTTGCTGTCTTGTATCAAAAAAGTGGTAAATTGAGGATTTTATCATGGCATAATATTTAGTATCTCTGACTGGACTGCTATTTGAGAATGTGTTACTTGCGTACTAATGTTGTATGGAGGTCAAAATGTCTCATAATACGACTAAATGTGTGTTTCTTTAGATGAAATATTAGGTTTATTCTACGCCAACTGCTATGATATACATTTCAGTGCGTATATTTGGCAACTGCGTAAAAAGGTGAGAGGAAAAAAGAACAGATGGACGTTATCACCTGCTATATCCGTTTCTGAATATTTGTCAATTTTGTCGGACGTTGTTTTAGTTTGACAACTAGTAACTTCTAAATCGTTTATGTAATTGGAATGTTTGTATTTATCGTGTACAACCTTAAGTAATATGACACATTTGTAATACCTACAAATTTATCTATAAAACATGAGTGGTTAAGAGTGAATGTATAATAGTGCCCTGCGACAAGTTATGAAATAGAGGGGGTAGTTATTAAGTAGTGCCTTTTCTAAGTTGGAGGCTTACACTTGCAAGTTTTTTCCTCAGTGGAAAAGAGTTTAGAAGAGTTAAGCGCCTCTAAAATGAAGTTTTTTGTGTAGCTGGTAATCAACAACCGCTGTTGGACGGCGTACCGTCTAGAAAGGCGAGGGCTGCCTCATCCTATCGCATGTTTGTTGTGTGATCAAGCTGAGGAATCCATTCAGCACATTCTTGTTAACCGTGTCTTCTTTTAATAGGTTTGGTTCCTAATCCTTCAAATGTTGAGATTGGTTTTCGTCTCACCAAACTAAGGCACAAATCATTTTTCTAGTTGGTGGGTCAAGGCGACTTTCTAAGGAAATATAGAAGCATAGAAATGGTTGTATGTTTTATGGGGCTAATGTTAATGTTATGTCTGTCATTCAAATGGTAGCAAATTGTCGAGGAGTGATCCTCTCGAGCGGGAGATCGTGGGATCCCCTTTTGTGAGTTCGGCCAGGGGAAAAGGCTCGCCTCTGAAAGTCACGTACTCACTCGCCCCTTCAATTCCCAGCTAGTATGCACACAATAAGATTATACAGGTTCGGGCCGCTGTGAAGCGTAACACCCTACTCCTGTTTGTATGGTGATTCTTTTTTGCTCGAGAAGCCTCCGAATCTCAGATGTACAAGCTAGAGTTAGAGAAGCTATCTCCCCTGGATCCAGAGTCCCCTCCCCTTTCCCCCTAGGCATGGCCCTCCTTTTATATTTTAAGGGGATACCACACATGCTGCGAGATCTAACTAGAGGGAAGGAAAAATATTCTCTATATTAATTACATGTATTGTGCCTTAGGTTGGAAGCTAAGCCACGGTTTGTCTTTTGAGTGGGGCCCAGCGCCGTCCCTTGCCTGACACGGGGGACACCCCTGTCAATCTCCCATTAATGGATGAAGAATTGTGGTGGCTGTCCTCTGGCGGGGAGGATTTCGAATGACCCTCCCGATGGGACGGGTAATACCTGCCTCCACTCCGACGGAGGCAGATGCGACGTGGGGGCACAGCTGTCCATCTAGTCAGATGTGACTGGTGACAGGCCGGTCATTCCTGTCCGCCGCGCGCCAGTCGCGCACGCCGCACGCCTGCCCCTACAGCATTAAATGCGGCGGGGGGCAGTTGGGGTGCTGCGTTCATTAAAGGAGGCTCGGCTTGGGCTCCCTCCCCACTCGCTCCCCCGCCAGATGGCGGACAGGCGGGGGCCTCGGGGCAAGATGGTGCGACGGCGCGAGGGCCCGAGAGGCATGACGTGGCACCCCGAGGCCTCGGGGCAAAACGGCGCGAGGGCCCGAGGGGGCATGACATGGCACCCTAAGGCCCCCCGACCGCTCCTACGACCCGCGGGGTACGGGGGTAGAGCCATGCTGTATGTCATGCGCCTGGATGGGAAGGTAAATTCCCCTTATTCCGCATACCCCCGGGCCCACTTCACCGACAGTAGCCCCCGGCACTGCGTCGGACGTTGGCCTCCTGAGGTTGGTCTGACGTGGCGCCTCTTGACCTCCTAAGCTGGGGTTGTGGGCCCGGCGGAGAATCTAAACGGATGCTGCCGAGTGGCCAGATTGGCGTGCTGATAATAACGGTGATTTGACCGCCACTAACCGTGCTGATGATGGAGGTGCTTTAGGCACGAAAATCGGGGGGTCGGTTGGACCACACCTCGATCTCCTCGTCCGCCATATACACGGCGATACTGACGGCGGCCCGCCTAGTCTGCGCCTGTGAATGTTGCATGCCCCACGCCGAGTGCGCCGCTGACAGGCGCACTAAATGCGGGGCGCGGATTCAGTGAGCGGCGTGATGAGTGGTCACGGGAAATGATGAGGCAACTGCAGGCGCGGGAAACGATGAGGCAACTGCTGGCGCAGGAATCATGGGGGCAATCGTGAGGGCGTGAAACGAGGAGGTGGGCGCGGGCGAGGCAGGGATAAAAGGATTCAGAGGCGGGGACTTCGCCTCCTATCTTTCTCCGACTGCTCACCCGCACTCTCGCTCCCTAAGCCCTTACGCTCTCGCCACTCCACGCTACTCCACAGACCAAGCCCCTCGTCGTTTGACCGCTAGTCATCATGGCCCAAGATGCTGGCAATGCTGTGCTTCCATCGTCGCGCATCACGGGGGATAGGCATCTCAGCCTCCCCCGCAAGATCATGCCAGAGGGGACCGCCGTGAGGGCGGGGGAGTCGCGACCGCGACCGCGGTACCCAGAGCGATCCGTGCACCTCCTGTCCTTTGCCATGGCGGGGTTGGTCCCGCCATTCTCCAGGTTCTTCCACGAGGTTTTGGATTTCTATGAGATCCACGCCTTGCACCTCGCACCCAACGCCGTGATGACGCTGGCCATCTTCGCGCATCTGTGCGAGATGTTCGTCGGGGTACAACCAACGATGCGACTGTTCCAGTTCTTCTTCGTTCCGCAGCTGCTGCAAGGTGCGGTGGTGGGGGGATGCTACTTCCAGCCCCGGCCCGGCACGGCGGGGCAATACGTTGAGAGTCATCTCCGCAAGAAGTGGGAGGACTGGAAGAAGGACTGGTTCTACACCACGCTGCCGGACCACCCGCGACTTCGACTCCCCACCGGCCCTCCCGAACGATCTGCCGCATGGTTGGCGGCTTCAGAGTTGGGCGAGGAGTACGACCGCCGTGCGGGATCGCCTCAGGGGCCTGCGAAGCCAGGGCCTTATGGGGGCGATGGTCTTTGGTGATTACTTCCGCCGCCGCATCGCACCTCTCCAAGAGCGGTCTCGCGAGGCGTGGAAGTATACTGGACCCAACGATCCCATGCGCACTCATGTGGGCGAGCGTTGGGACTGGGCGAGGAGGACGCGAAGACGGTGATTCGGCGGGTGCTAGGTCTGGACTCCGCCGAACAAACATTGATTCCAGACAGAATCCTTCCCCTCTGCAGCGACCGCGACCGGGAGAGAATCCTGGCGGTAATGTCGGCCGTCAGCGTCGGCGGGGATCGGTCCCGTCGGAGCAGCGCAGGTGGGGGTGCCGTTGGTGCGGGCAGCAGCGCACAACCACAGGCAGGAGTCGGGCCAGCGACCCCGGCGGGGGTGGCAGTTCCAGGTCACCCGGCCCGAGCCGCGGGCCGGGGGGAGATTCGGCCAGCGACCCGAGAGGGAAGCGAAAAACGACCAAATCCCGACCGCTCTCTCCCCCGTGCGGAGGGGGTGCCGAACGCACGGCGGACCGACCACCGGCGGGGCGCAAGCGCCCTGTCGTACCCGAAGTTGGACGGAAGAAGAAGCGGCTCCGGAAGATAGGCCAGACAGAGACGTGTCGGGGGAGCTTTATCGAGCCCCCAAAGTGGACCTTCAACCGCCCCCCCGGTAGGTACGATTGTCGGCATCTGCCTTGGTGCCTTTACTCATCTCGGCCCCTTGTTGCTTCTTCTTCTTTTCCTTCGTTAACGCGATCAGGGATCTTCTGCAGCGAGATTCCTTCCCAGGGGGTGTCGGCGTCCGATCCCTTGCAGGGGTCGAAGTCCGAGCGACCGGAGCGGCTCGGGCTCGGCCGATCCGGCGCTACGGGGCCTTCACGGACTTCCGACGGGGCCCACGGGCCGCACGCTAGGTCTGGCTCCGGGTCCACCTCAGCCGGAGCACGACCTGCCGCAGGCGATAGTGGTGGCGGTGTCCACCCCGGGGGCAGCTCCGAGAAACAGACCCGCGTGGAGCGCTTTCCTGGAGAGGGGGCCGAGGGGGGTCGCGGCTCGGGAGCCGAGGCTGGAGGCAGCCCCGGGCCCGAGGCCGAGGCCGAAGCTAGGGGCGGGCCTGAGCCCGAGGCCGAGTCCGAGTCTGCCCGAAGGCCCGAAACAGGAGGTGAGAGAGACAGCCGCTCCCCCTTGTGTTTGGGGCGCCTTCGGGGCTGGCCACGCGGGAGGGGGGTTGAGAGTAACCCCAGTCCCGCGGGGGATCCAGCGGCACTCAGTCATCCCGGGGGCAGACCGCAACCTTCTCTTCTCCAACTCCGGCAAGCATGGAGCCACTCCTGCAGGTGCTCGCCGCCGCCGATTCCACTGTCCGGGAGGGGCTCAACACCCAAGTTCAAGCATTGGCGGAGGAGCGGGTGGCCCTAGAGGCGGAGTAGGCGCAGCTCGCAGTGGACCGCGCGCGGGTTGACGAGGGGCGCTGCGCTGTGGACGTCATGGTGGAAGTGGGGCGCAAGATGTGCCAAGCCCAACTGGCAGAGATCCAGGCGCGGGAGGAAGCACTGGACTCTGTCATGCGGGAGACGGAGGAAGAGCGGCAGGTGGCACTGATCGCCTCAAGGGTCCTGGATGAGGCGCTGGACGACATCCGCCTGCAGTACGAGGCCCATGCCGAGGACCTAGCGAAGAGGGCCGAAAACGCCCGCGGTGTCCTTGAGGCGGCTGCCACCCAAGAGCGGCGGGCATCGGAGGCCGACGCCTCGCTGCGGGTTCGGACGGCGGCGCTCGAGGCCGAACGCAAGGCCTTGGACGAGCGCACCCGTTCTGCGCAAGAGTTTGAGGCCACGATTCGTCGCCGAATCGAGGTTCTCGACTCGAAACAGCGCGAGCAGGACGCGCGCAGCCAGGAGCAGGCGCAGCGAGCCCGGGAGCTGGAGGGGCTGGCTCGGGCGATGGAGGAGCGAGCGCGTATGCTAGACCAGCGGGAGTCCACCTTGGCCACCCACGAGAGGGCGGCGGCGGAGGCGGAGACCTCCCTTCGTCTCCGCGAGGAGGTCGTAGCTGAGCGCGACCGGACCACCCTTGCCGCGAAGGCTTTGGCGGCCCGTCGCTTGGAGGAGCTAAGGCTCCGGGAAGAGGCATGCCGGGCATGGGATTCTGCGCTCGCCGAACGCGAGGCCAAGATGAGCCGCCGTGAGGTGGTGGCGCCGGCTGGGCGAGCAACCCACGAAACGCGAGGAGGCTGTTGCCGGGCGCGAGGCTCAGCATTTGGAGAGCGTTCGAGCCGAGCGCGCGGTGTTGGCGGCAAGAGCTTCTGAGCTGGAGGCCCGGGAGAAGGTCCTGGCGGCGGGCGGCCAGCCCGGCGGCGTGGAGTTGGCGAGCCAGCTTGCCGCGGCTCAGAGTGCTCTTGCTGATCTAGGGCGCCTGGTGCAAGATCAAGTTGGGGAGATTGCGGCCCTTCGCCTTACCAATGAGATCGGGCCCGGGCAACTCTCCGATGCCGTCGCCCGGCTGGAGCGCGCAGGGCGCTGAGTGGGCATCTCCGTACGCCAGGACAGGAAGCTCCCGCCCACTCAGCCGGCACTCGCGCTCCGGCTGGATGGGCTTGCGGCTGACCTGGAGAGGCTGGAGGAAGAGGTCGGTGAGACCATCAAGTCGTCGTCGGCTTCGCTGGCGCGGGCTGTGGTGGAGTTAGTCCTCGCCAGCTACCAAGCCCGCGACCCTGACTTCGCCCCATGGCGCGCGCTCGAGGAATTCCCCCCGGGAACCGAGGCCGGGGCTCGGGAGCAAGTCTGGGAGGCGGCCGACGCGATCGTCTCTAACTTCGAGGGGTCGGCCCCTCGGTTCACCTCCGGGCTTGCCTCGGACGAGGAGAGCGGGAGCGAAGACGAGGGGAGCGGGAGCGGAGACAGTGGTGACGACGTTGGTGGCGAGGATTGGGACGACGTGGTCAGCGGCGCCGGCCTCGGGAGCTTGGGCACTCCATGATCATCCCCGCTTTTAACTTCCTTTTGTTATGTGTCTGCATCGGACACCTCTTATCTTTAGGCCATCGTGCCTTCTTACCTATAAATAAAGTTTCTTCTTCGCATTTTCTATCCTTTCGCTTTCTCCATTAAATGCCTGCGGCACAGAAAGAAGAAAAACCAGAGCAAAAACATTCAATTAAATTCCCTATGATTAAATAGCTGTTTTTACCCCTTCCCCCCCTCGGGCTCATCCTTGCGAAAAGGTAAACTCGCGCTCAGCCCGTGAAACCTAAATGGTAAGGGGCGAGGCTACCGTCCCGAGGGAGCCACCCGACGGGTCTGGCCAGACCGAGGCTACGACGACCGGGGGTCGGGGACGGCCGTGTGTAGGCCCTTCCGAGCTCCCGGGGTTCGCCGCAGCCCGGGGCACTGCCCGCGCTCGGGCTCCCTTTCGGCGGTTTTCAGGTTGCCCAACGCCACTTAGGGTTCGGAGCAAGCGTGAATTATCCTTTGAACCAGGACGAGCCAGAGGAAAGGGCAAAAAAAGGGTGCGTAGCGGCGTCCACCGAATTTATTGTTTGGAAAGGGAAAAAGATTCAAAGTCCTGCACAGCGGTAGCCCCCGGCCAAGTCCGTGCAAACCGAAGGGTTGTGCGGGGCTTGGCCCGAGCTCCCGGAAAGCGAACAAGAAATGCGACGCTATGGATAGAAGCGGCGGAAGTGTTCGATATTCCATGGATTAGGCAGCTCCGTGCCGTCGTCCGTGGCTAACCGAACAGAGCCTGGCTGGGGAACCCCGATCACTTTGTATGGCCCTTCCCACATTGGTGAGAGCTTGCTCAGCCCCAGGCACGACTGCACGCGGCGTAGGACGAGGTCGCCAACTTGTAGTGATCGGGCCCGGACGTGGCGCTGGTGATAGCGCCGCAGGCTTTGTTGGTAACGCGCCGCCCGCAGGGCCGCGCGTCTCCTCCTTTCTTCCAAGTAGTCAAGATCGTCGCGGCGGAGGACATCCTGAGTGGCCTCATTGTACAGCGCGACACGAGGCGAACCTAGGGAAAGCTCCGATGGCAGGACCGCCTCGGCGCCATACACCAGGAAAAGGGGGTTTCTCCTGTGGCGCGACTTGGAGTGGTCCGGTTTGCCCAGAGCACGGCGAGCAATTCTTCAAGCCACGAATCTCCGTGCTTCTTCAGGACGTTGTACGTCTTAGTCTTGAGGCCCTTGAGGATTTCTGCGTTGGCTCGCTCAATTTGGCCGTTACTCTTGGGGTGGGCGGGCGAGGCGAAGCATAGCTTGATACCCATGTCGTCGCAATAGTCGCCGAACAGTTCACTGGTGAACTGGGTGCCATTATCCGTAATGATACGGTTGGGCACCCCGAACCGGGACGTGATGCCCCTGATGAACTTGAGGGCGGAATGCTTGTCGATTTTGACGACCGGGTAAGCCTCGGGCCACTTGGTGAATTTGTCGATGGCGACATACAGGTGTTGATACCCGCCTCGAGCCGCTTTGAACGGCCCAAGGATGTCTAGCCCCCAGACTGCGAAGCGCCAAGAGAGCGGGATGACTTGTAAGGCCTGGGCCGGCTGGTGGGTTTGCTTGGCGTGGAACTGGCACGCCTTGCATCGCTGGACCCATTCCTGTGCGTCTTGCAACGCGGTCGGCCAATAAAAACCTTGCCGGAAGGCTTTACCGACCAAGGTGCGCGAGGCGGAATGCGCCCCACACTCACCCTCATGGGCGTCGGCAATGAGCTCGACGCCCTGTTCCCGAGAGATACACTTCAAGAGCATCCTGTTGGCGGCGCGTCGGTAGAGGGTCCCTTCTACGAGTACGTACCGCTTAGAGATGTGCGCAAGCTTCTCAGCTTCTGCGCGATCCTCGGGAAGAGTATTATTATCGAGGTACGCCCGGATGTCAGCCATCCAGGCGACGTGACGAGGGGGGTCGGGGTTGACCCCCTCGGGCCCCGAGACCCGCGGGTTATTGGGGCTCGAGGCGGAGGTTGTGGCGCCGGGGTCCTTTAGGGAGCCAAATTGTGCCGACGGCCGCGCGAGCCTTTCCTCGAAGGTCCCAGTCCCCGGGGGGAGTGGTGCTCACGCCGACGCGATACGCGACAACTCATCAGCGATTGCATTGTCGCGTCGGGGCACGTGCCGGAGCTCGAGTCCGTCGAAGTGGCGCTCCATTCGCCGCACCTCACGTACGTACGCCTCCATTTGCGGGTCGGTGCACTAGTATTCCTTGGAGACCAGATTCACGACCAACTGGGAATCGCCCAAGACTAGGAGGTGGCGGATGCCCATTCTGGCTGCCGCCCTCAAGCCTGCGAGGAGTCCTTCGTATTCCGCCATATTGTTCGTGGCTCGAAAATCGAGCCAAACGACGTACTTGAGGACATCCCCGGTTGGTGAAGTTAATATGACTCCAGCCCCTACACCACGAAGGTTGAGGGAGCCATCGAAGTGCATAACCCAGTGCAGGCGCGAATGTCGGCGCTCGGGTCTTCACCGTCTCCGAGGAGGGGTGGGAGATCGGATGGGTGAGGGTCATCCACCGGCGTCCATTCTGCGACGAAGTCAGCCAGAATCTGGCTTTTGATCGCGTGCCGCGGTTCGAAGTGCAGGTCGAATTCAGCAAGCTCGATGGCCCACTTCACTACCCGACCGGTGCCCTCTCGGTTGTGCAATATCTGACCAAGAGGGTAAGACGTTACGACAGAAACCCAATGCGCTTGGAAGTAATGGTGCAATTTCCTAGAGGCCATCAAGACCGCATAAAGCATCTTCTGTGCCTGTGGATATCGGATTTTCGTGTCTCGGAGCGCCTCACTAACAAAGTAGACGGGCCGCTGCACCTTTCGGTGGGGCCGGTCCGTGGTGTCAGGGGCGACTGGTCCGAGGCATTCACACTCGGGAGCCCTAGGGGGATCTCGGACCATGCCGCGATTGTAGGCCTCGGGGGCGCCTGCCAGAGCCTTTGCTCTTCCCGCGGGGGCCTCGGGGCCCTCCGAGGGGCTGTAGGCCTCGGGGGCGCCTACCAGAGCCTCTCCTCTTCCCGCGGGGGCCTCGGGGCCCTCCGAGGGGTTGGGGGCTTCGGGCATCGGGCCTTTGGGGGACGAGGGGTCATCACCAGTTGAGGGGGCCCCTGGCCTACTCTCGTTGCGCTCGACTACTAGGGCGGCACTCACCGCGTGGGGGGTCGCAGCCAAGTAGAGCAGCAACGGCTCCTCTGGTCCTGGGGCTACTAGGATGGGGGGAGGTGAGGTAAGTTTTCAGCTGATTGAGAGCTTGCTCTGCTTCCTCCGTCCATACAAACGGCCCGGGGCGCTTGAGGAGCTTGAATAGGGGCAGCGCCCTCTCTCCCAGCTTCGATATGAATCGACTTAGGGCGGCCATGCATCCAGTGACGCACTGCACATCCCTGAGCTTGCTGGGGGGGGTGCATCCTCTCTATCGCGCGTATTTTCTCGGGATTAGCTTCTATGCCTCGGGAGGAGACTAGAAAACCAAGGAGTTTGTCCGCCGGCACACCGAACACACACTTGTCGGGGTTCAGTTTCATGCACGTGGACCTAAGACTATCAAAAGTCTCAGCCAAATCATGCAACAACGTATCCTGGTGGCGCGTCTTTACCACCAGGTCATCAACATATGCCTCTACATTGTGCCCTATCTGATTACTCAAAGTAATACGAGTCATACGCTAAAAGGTAGGGCCTGCATTTTTTAAACCAAAAGGCATAGTTGTATAACAAAAGGTGCCCACAGGGGTGATGAAAGGAGTTTTTTCCTCATCTTCCCTAGCCATGCGGATCTGGTGATATCCAGAGTAGGCATCTAGAAAACACAAAAGGTCGCACCCCGCAGTGGAGTCGACTATCTGATCTATGCGTGGCAAAGGGAAAGGATCTTTGGGGCATGCCTTATTGAGGTCCGTGTAGTCGACGCACATCCGGAGTTTGCCGTTGGCCTTTGGGACAACCACCGGGTTTGCCAGCCACTCCGGATGGATCACTTCGCGGATGAAGCCAGCCTCCAGGAGCCGCGCCACCTCCTCTCGAATGAAGGCTTGCCGCTCCGGGGCTTGACGCCGCACTTTCTGCCGGACGGGCCGCGCGTCCGGCTGCACGGCGAGGCGGTGCTCGATCACCTCCCTGGGGACCCCGGGCATGTCCGACGGCTTCCATGCAAAGACGTCGGAGTTTGCCCGCAGGAAGGAGACGAGCGCGCTTTTCTATGCGGCGTCCAAGGTCCCGCCAATTTTGGCGGTTTTGGACGGATCATCACCAAGGGGGATTTCCTTGACGGGTACCTCGTCAGCCGAGGTAAGGCGCTTCTTGGAGGCGCGGGACGCGGAGGCCTTCGGGGCCTGCTGCCCCGTGGCCACCGCCAGGTTGTCGGCGCGTAGCTCCGTGCAGGCGAGGGCGACCTTGACATCACCAAAGACTGTGATGGGACCACTAGGGCCCGGCATCTTCATCTGGAGGTAGGCGTAGTGGGTGGCAGCCATGAACCTTACCAACGCCGGCCTGCCCAGGACCGCGTTGTAGGGCAGATTGAGGTCCGCCACGTTGAAGTCGATCCGCTCGATGCGGAAGTTGGTGGAGTCGCCGAAAGTTACCGGGAGTTCAACGTGGCCGAGAGGCCACGTGTGCCCCGGGGTCATG
Source organism: Oryza meridionalis (assembly GCA_000338895.3). Lineage (NCBI taxonomy): Eukaryota > Viridiplantae > Streptophyta > Magnoliopsida > Poales > Poaceae > Oryza > Oryza meridionalis. Next base: position 31,794,096 of record CM002526.2, on the reverse strand, counting down.
CCGATGATCGGCAAGGACGGCTGGAGCTTCATCCCCGGGCCTTGAGCGCGTCTAAGGCGGCCGGGGAGATGATGCTCAAGCTGGCCCCCCCGTCGACCAGGACTCGCTTCATCTTGACGTTGTGGATGGTCGGGGAGATCACAAGAGCCAACTTCCCACCCCGAGCGAGCACCGTCGAATGGTCGTTCTGATCAAAGGTGAGCTTCACCTTCGACCAACGCGCCTTCCGTGCCGCCTCGTGAGTCGAGACGGTGGCCAGAAGCTCACGCCTCATGGCCTTGATTCCACGACGGGATATGTAAGCGCAAGCCCCCCCATCGAGGGTAGCGACAGTTCCCTGAGGTATCTGGAATTCCAGACCCTCGCTGTCATCGCCATCGTCGGCGGGGGCCTTCTTCTTAGACTCCTCCCGCCGATCATTGGCGGGGGTCACGGGGGCTTTGCCCTCCCGTCGACTCTGCCGCTTCTCCTCATCGGCTTTCCGAAACCGCTCGGCCAAGTTCTTAACCGAGCGGCGGTCGGCAAGACTGTGCCGATAAGTATTGTGCACCAAGCACCACTTGTCCGCCGACCGACCCTCACCGGAAGGGGCGGTAGAGCTCGGCTTGCCGTTGGTGGTCCTTTCCTTGCGCGGGGCCCGTGAGGGCCCATCAGCCGCAAGGACATGGCCCTCGTCATCAGAGCGGGCTGACTTCCGCTTGCCCCTTCTGTCCCGCCGCTTGGAGTGGGGGGTAGTCTCGGGGGCGGCCGCCGCCGCCGCACCGGTGCTGGGGGAGTTCCAAGCCCACGCCTCCTCCTTCCGAGCCACCTTGTCCGCTAGCTCGAAGAGCTCGGCGGTGGTCTTAGGCTCCTCGGAGGCGATTTTCTCCAGCATGCGGTTGTGCCGCACGCCGTTCCGAAACGCATAAACGACCGCGTGGGCCGGGATGCACGGAATAGTGTTGCGGACCTGGCAGAAGCGCTGTATGTATGAGCGGAGGGACTCATCGTCCTTTCGCTGCACAGCGTGTAGGTCCGCCTCCTCCCCCGGACAGGGGTATGTGCCCTGGAAGTTTGTGATAAACTGCTGGCACAGGTCCTCCCAGGAGTGGATGGAGTCGGGGGGCTTGGTCATAAGCCATCCGCGCGCCTGACCCTTAAGAGCCATGGGGAAATAATTCGCCATGACCTGTTCATCCCCTCCCGCCGCCACGATGATCGTGGTATAGATCTGGAGGAACTCGGAGGGATTGATGCTGCCATCATACTTCTCCGTGAGGTTGGAGCGAAACTTCGGGGGCCACCGGACATTCCGGAGACTCGCCACGAAGGCCCTGCAACCAGTTCCCCCTGGGGAGGACGTGAGGGGCGGGCCGCCGCGCGAGGAGGAACGCGGCACTCCAGACGAGGAGGCGCTTTCTCCCATGCGGGCAGCGCGGCGCTCGTCTCGTCGACGCTCAATATTGACTCGAGCGTCCTGCCCCCCGTACAAGCCATCGTGACGCCTCCGGCTTTCCGAGACCCCTGACGACGTTGGGGTCACAGATCGCCTTGAGGCCGTGGCTATCTGACGGGCCCTTCTCCTTGCTGACGAGGAGAGGACGGTGGAGGTACGTGACGTACCTGTGGCGGCGGAACGACCACTCGCGGCTAACTGCCGCTAGGCAGTGGTGACCAAGTTGGCGACGTCGTCCAACCATCGTTGGACGGGGGCCTCCGGATCCGCGTCGACCGGAGGATGGCGCAGGAGGGCTCTCGCCGCCTGAAGTGCGCCCTGAGGCGAGCTGCCGTCGCGGTAGGTCAGGCGGCGGCGTGCTCGGACATGCCGTGGCCTCCCCCCGTCCAGAGGCGGAGAGAGGGCCGAGCGTCCCGATCGATCGGGCATCTCCCTTCGCGGGGGGTCACGGGGGGGTGGAGTCCATGAGCCGCGTCTGCGGTGACGCGGGTTGCGACTCCCGCTGGCACCTTCACTCCCGGAAGGGGTGGGGGTGTACACCTCCACCTCTTCCTCTAAAACCTCGACCATGATCGTCGGGGCCGGAGGAAGACTTGGGGCTGAAGGAAACGACTTCCTTTTGAAGCGCACGAAATCCCCCTACCTGGCGCGCCAGCTGTCGAGGAGTGATCCTCTCGAGCGGGAGATCGTGAGATCCTCCTTTTGTGAGTTCGGCCAGGGGAAAAGGCTCGCCTTTGGAAGTCACGTACTCGCCCCATCAATTCCCAGCTAGTATGCACACAATAAGATTATACAGGTTCGGGCCGCTGTGAAGCGTAACACCCTACTCCTGTTTGTATGGTGATTCTTTTTTGCTCGGGAAGCCTCCGAATCTCAGATGTACAAGTTAGAGTTAAAGAAGCTATCTCCCCTGGATCCAGAGTCCCCTCCCCTTTCCCCTAGGCATGGCCCTCCTTTTATATTTTAAGGGGATACCACACATGCTGCGAGATCTACCTAGGGGGAAGGGAAAATATTCTCTATATTAATTACATGTCTTGTGCCTTAGCTTGGAAGCTAAGCCACGGTTTGTCTTTTGAGTGGGGCCTAGCGCCGTCCCTTGCCTAGCACGGGGGACACCTCTGTCAATCTCCCATTAATGGATGAAGAATTGTGGTGGCTGTCCTCTGGCGGGGAGGATCTCGAACGACCCTCCCGATGGGACGGGTCATACCTGCCTCCACTCCGCCGGAGGCAGATGCGACGTGGGGGCACAGCTGTCCGTCCAGTCAGATGTGACTGGTGACAGGCCGGTCACAGACCGGTCATTCCTGTCCGCCGCACGCCAGTCGTGCACGCCGCACGCCTGCCCCTACCGCATTAAATGCGGCAGGGGGCAGTTGGGGCGCTGCGTTCATTAAAGGAGGCTCGGCTTGGGCTCCCTCCCCACTCGCTCCCCCCGCCAGATGGCGGACAGGCGGGGGCCTCGGGGCAAGACGATGCGACGGCGCGAGGGCCCGAAGGGCATGACGTGGCACCCCGAGGCCTCGGGGCAAAACGGCGCGAGGGCCCGAGGGGGCATGACATGGCACCCCGAGGCCCCCCGACCGCTCCTACAACCTACGGGGTACGGGAGTAGAGCCATGCTGTAGGTCATGCGCCTGGATGGGAAGGTAAATTCCCCTTATTCCGCATACCCCCGGGCCCATTTCACCGACACAAATGAATATGGTCTTTCGTGTATGGTTGGGGCCTCAAGCTCGGCGAGTTCCTTAGAAAGTTGATTACTTTGGTTGGGTAAGGTCGGATCGAGTGAGTTGTGTTTGTGTAGCAGTCTGCTGTTATTGTTTGGGGGCTGGGGGCAGGGGGTGTTTTAGCCACTTCCTTATCGTTTCTTCTTTAATGAAATGATACACATACTCATGCGTATTAAAAAAAACAAGCACACCAACATCTACCTATTTTTGTGGTGGCATTTTGTCATCCAGCAGTTTGCACACTCCTCAGGCTTTCCAGTTGATCCCATAAGTAAAAGGTTGACGGGTAGGTGTGAAAGTAATTCCCTTCAATTCTCTCCTCCCCTTGAGGATGGATTAACTGAATAAAGTCTTCATGTGTTGCTTGTACACTACACGTGTTTAGTGCTTCGGTTAATCCCCATAAGAAAAAGATTTTTGAGGGGTAGGTGTGAAAGTAATTCCCTTCAATTCTCTTATCCCCTTGAGGATGGATTATAACTAAATAAGGCCTTCATGCATTCTTTGTACGTGACACGTGTTTGATGTTTCAGAAAAGTCTTCATGCGTTCTTTGTACGCGACGTATGTTTGGTGTTTCCGGAAAAGTCTCGTGTTTAAGAAAAAGTAATAGGAACATGTTAGAGGTATTCTTTGTACGCGACGTATGTTTGGTGTTTCCGGAAAAGTCTCGTGTTTAAGAAGAAGTAATAGGAACATGTTAGAAGCATTGTGTACTTAATAGATAGATATGAGACTTTTTGACTAACCTATGAACTATAAACCACAATCACAATGTTTCTTTTCAAAACAATCACAATGTTACTATATTTATATTGCTAACAATATTTTCTACTAAGATAAATATGAATATTTGTACCAATAGAGTTGGCACCAAAATTTAATATCATGTAATTTCATATACGGAATGATGTCTTTTACTATGTAATATATTTTTAATGCTATATTAAGAGAAAGCTGAAATAAGTTAATACTATGTTCTCTCTGAAAGCTTACAAATCATTAAGTTAATATGAGAAAACTAGATTAATTTTTATACTAGTTGTGAGCAAAATAAAATTGTATTAAAAATATAGCTGTAATACAAATACAATTCTACCAACTTGTTCGGTAGCACGTTTCAACACTGTATAGCAGCCTATAACTAGTTATTTGACTGCAACTAGTTATGGGCTCTGATATTTGAAGCAACATTTTTTTTCCTATAACTAGAAAAAAATATCCGTGCGTTGTAATGGGTGAAGACTATTTTAGTTTTATTATTATTGTTATACGGTTTAGCTAGGGTGAAAATCATTGTGAGAATTCGCTTGGATTTTTTTTTAGAAAATCACGAGTTGTGGTAAGGAGTTCGACTCTTATCGTAAGTTAGCACGCGGGTTTTTTTTAAATGATTTCTTATACGATTTCTTTTATGTTTTTAAAAGTATCCCAAGTTTATAAGACGCCTTTTGTATTTCCTAAAGTGAACGAGCATAAAAAAACAACTCAAATACGAATGATCTACTAAAATACAGATAAAAATATATTTAATTTTTATAATAGTAGAGAAAAATACACTATCTAGCAATTTAGGTTGTAGGCGTGTAAAAAAGGAGGGGGAGAACTGAGAAGTCGGGAAACTTTACAGCCGAACAAAAGCTTTTAACTCGCTATGCAAGCTCTGTTCAATATTGACGTGTTTATATGCTAGAAACGTAATAAAAACCCAAGAACTATAGAAGGACGCGGCACGACTAGCTTGGTCCCCACTGCAGAAGCCCCGGCGGCCGGCCTCAGAAGATCCACTGGGCCCGCAATCCTCTCCTCCTTTTTTCGCTTTTAGAAGAAAAAAAAAAAGATCGGCTCTGGTCAGGTCAGGTCTCGTCTTGTCGTTGGATGCTTCCGGCGATCGCCGGAGAGAGTAGAGGGGAGGGACAAGATGGACGCCGCGGCGTCGGCGACGAGCTCGAGGCCGAAGCGCGACTCGCCTCGCATCCCTCCCAACTACGTCAGCCTCAGGGACCTCGAGGAGCTCCGCCGGAAGGAGAAGGAGGAGGAGGAGCAGGAGAGTCGACGGGAGGTGGAGGCGGCAGCGGCAGCGGCGGCTAAGGCGGAGGAGGAGTGGAGGGGCTCGTCGGAGAAGTCGTGGGGCGGCAGTGAGAGGAGCCGCGGGGGGAGGCGGTGGGCGCCCGTGGCGCACCGGGCGTCGCCGCCGCCGCCGCAGGCGCGCACGGAGGTTGCGGCGACGGCGAGGAAGGTGGATGGGGCGATAGGGGCCATGGCCGTGGCGCACCGGGATGCGCCGCCGCCGCCGGCTGCGCGCGTGGAGGTTGCGGCGAAGAAGATGGATGTGGAGATAGGAGTCGTGGCTGTAGCGCACCGGGTGGCGCCGGCGCCGTCGTCGCATCGTGCGGTGAAGAAGATGGACGGAGCAGTAGGAGTTCTGGCTGCGGCTCAATCGGAGGCGCCGCTGCCGCCGCCGCGCAGGGAGGGTGCGGCCAAGAAGAAGGGCAGGGCGATAAGAGGCCACGCCGTTAGGAAGGGGGCCGACGAGGAGAAGGGGAAGGTCGCCGCCGGCACGAAACAGCCAACCGCGCCGACCGAGACGGCCACCGCATCGTCGCCCGGCGGCACGCCGGAAGAGAAGAGGAAGAGCAAGGGGAAGAAAGCCTCGGGAGAGGCACCGGTGACCAGCGACGCGGCACGCGCGCCGGCCGAGGCGGCCGGTGCGTCATCCCGAGGCCGCGACAACCCGGCGAGCCGGCGCAACCGGAAGAAGGGCGCAGTCAGCAATTCGCCGGACGGGAAGGGCCCCCAGCCGGCGCCGATCAGCAATTCGCCGGCAGCCGAGTTGGGCAGCAACCGGCGGAGCGGCGGCGCGCTCGAGACGAACGGGGAGATGAAACCGGAGCCTGTCGCGGAGAAGTCGCCGGTGGTGGAGGAGGCGATGTCCACCGTGCCGGCGGCGAGCGTCGTAGTGGGCCCGACCAGGCCGCCGTCCATCGGCGGCCCAAGGCGTCAGCACGCCGGCGTGTGGGTGCCCAAGGTGGCGGTTCCCGGCCCATCACGGCATTCCGTATCATCGGTTAGGAAGAACAATTAGGGCGGAACGCCGGATTCTTCCTAATTATCGCGGGATTTGAGCAGATTTCCGTTAGAATCATGTATAATTATTGTGTAAATCGTTTGTTTCCTAATGGGCTCTAATTGCAATCGAAATGAACTGGAATTTGGGACGAATTCCAACCGATTATGATTTCTAGTTGCGGAACTCATTCGATCATTGGCAGGTTCCTATTCTTCTGCTGTTCAAATTGGATCAGAGATCAAAAACCAAATCAAAATCAATGCCAGGATCATCCAGGCCCCTGAATCCCCCCAACTTGACAGAGGTAATATCATCCAAAATTCTAAATTTCATTTCATTAGATCCACAACAACATCTCATATCCAAAATGCTTTTGCATGCAACAGCCACAGCAGTGAAGCTAAGGCTCCACATGATTGCATCGTCTTCTACCTCTCGCCATCCTTTGGCCTAGAACGAAGGGAAGTACTTGCTGAGGCCATACGGCAGAGAGTAGAACTCCTCGCTCCTCGGGTCATGCCTGTAAGACTTGAACTTCTCCCACCAATGGAAGCCCCTGTCCTTCCACACCGGGCCGTCCCAGTAGGTGTGCGTGCAGTCCAGGAGGTAGGCGAGGATGGCAGCCACCGTCGCAGGCGAGGAGAAGATCACGTTGACGATGACATTGAACTGCAAAAGGAAAGGTGTTGTATCGTCAGAATTCAGAAACATTCAGGAAAAAAAACGACCATGATCTTGAATTCTTGATGCAATCAGAGAACAGAGATTCAGAGCTGGGTTGGTTCACGTACAGCGGGTGAGTGGGTGTGCACTGGACCGAAGACGTAGAACACCTCGTACTCCCTGAAGTACTGTGGGATGGACAGGCCCAAGAACAGGGAGATGCTGAGGATGAACTTGGTTCTCAATGTGTTGAGGTTGCAGTACTGGAGGAAGCAGAGCCCTGCAGCAGCTGTCATGCAGAAACCGAGTGTAAGTCTTCAGGAATATTGATTTTCGATAATGATTTCATTCCAGCCTCTACATCATAGATGCATTCGGCCACGAATGATCTCTTGAATTTGTTAGTGTTGGTATCATGAAGGCTCACCTGAATAAGCGAAGAGAACGCAGTACAGTGCAGAGAAGATTGGCAATGGGATTGATGCAATGATTGCCCCAAATTTCCCTGTAATTTCAGGCATATCATTGTATCAGAATCAGATAATGTGGAGTTGCTAACAATGCAATGGTGAACACTGCTGATAGATTCTGAATGATGGGAAATCATACCAAACAACGAGAAGAAGATCATGAACAAGGCTGAGATCTTTATAACCCTTCTGCTTCCGACTCGCGTCAAGGCCAACAGACCTGCATTCTCACTTCTCAAGCAATACAAGGCCAAGTTATTTCCATCCTTCTAAGTGGAATCTAGCTAAGGTTCTAAGAAGATATAAGAGAGCTGAGTGCTTTACACTGAAGCTACTGATCCTGTCAATGTACCACACATCCCGTCCAGAATGGTAGATATGCCCTGAAATTGCCCAGGTTGCAGTGCAGTGAGCGTTCTTTCTGCAGAAAAATTCAGTGATAATTACTTAAAGTTTATGTTATTTTCAGTACCTGCCAGCCAACTCCACGAGCGAAAACTGAAGGCGGGCAGAACGTTGCCCCTGCATATCTCGTCACCGCCATCAACGTGCCCGTAGACTGAAATCGAGCAGAATTCCTCGTCAGACTTACAAGTAGAAACTTCATTCTCACCAAATTCAAGGTGTTTTGAACACGTGGTTGTGACAAATCAATGATTAAAAAAAGATGCGAATATTAGAAGAGGTGGGGCTTCGAACCCAGATGTCTAGTCCACCACCTTGTGGAGCTAGCGGGGCGTTTCTCACAAATCAATGATTAGGAACTTAACTAATGTAGACATCTATCTGGTAATGAAAATTACTGATTACAAAACACGAAATTGAGTGATGAACTGACGATGCATTCCTACCTCGATCAGTGAGACGAAAGAGGCAGCGATCATGACGAAGCAATCGTCCGCGAAGAAGATGGGGTACCCCCACTGGAACGGGTAAGGGAACCTGACCCTGCCTCGTCGAAGAAGGAACACGATCGATGCAATGTTATCAGTGTGGTCAAAAATCGAGCAGAGAAACTCTGAATCCGTACGTTGGCGAATTTTTTTTTTTACCAGGGTGCGCCATGGATGAGCCCGGATCGGTCGGCGCGGCAGCTGAACTGCGTCACGAGGGACCTCTCGTTGTAGGCGCCGGCCGCCGTGAGGATCTCGGCGTAGATCCACACGACGAGCACCGTCACCAGCACGGCGCACCGCCCGAACACGAAGCTCCCCCTCGCGAAGAAATGCGCCGCGTACTGCAAACAAACAACAGAGCAGACCAAATTCACAACATTTCTTTTACTACTTGCTATAAAGCTGATGTGAGAATTTTTCCATGCTGTTTTTGGTCACCTCGGTGAAGAGCAGGAGCAGGATGAGCGCCGGGAGGCCGACCTCGATGCACTTGGCGACCTGCGACGTTCGTGTTTCAGTGTTCCAAGATTCTAAACCAACCACGGGAGATGCTAATCAAGAAGAGACGATGAGGTTAATTTGGTGGGCAAGAACACTCACTCCGGGGAAGGCGAAGTAGAAGAGGCCGAGGGCGGAGAGCGTCACGAACGGAACCGCCGCGAGTGGGCTCAGGAACCTGCCCATGATCGGATCGTCTCGGGCGTCATCAGCGAAATGCTTCGCCGGAGCAGGAAAAAATCCATCAAGAACAGATCAGGCGAGAAACGAGCAGAGCAAACATCACCTTATGAAGATCCTCCAGATTCCGAAGAACCCGATGATGGCCTGGACGACGCCGGCGATGATCAGCGCGCCCTGCAGCGACCTCATCGTGTACACGAACCTCTGTGGATGTGTGCCATTGGATTGAGCAGAGAAGAAGAGTAGTGGTCAGGCAAGAAAAAATGGAGGAAAGAGCTTGTGATACATACCTCGAAGGGGTCGACGACGATGGCGAAGCGAGGGCTGAGGATGATGGCGACGGCCGGGTAGATGTAGGCGTAGGATGCGCCCATGACGGCGGGGAGCCGCGTCCCGAGGTGCACCTGCAGCAGCGTGTTGATCCCGGCGAGGAACAGGATGGTCTGCACCACGATCGCCTTCTCCACCTGCGCGCCGCGCCCAATCAAATCTCTCGTCCCCACCAAAGAAAGCCCAGAAAAGAATGGGGGAGAGAAGGAGGAAGGTAAGGAGGAGGAGTGGCTCACATGGCCGCCGCCCATGAGGGGCACGAGGATGGTGGCGACGATGACGGTGGTGCCGAGCATGACGAGGTAGTGCTGGAACGCCAACAGCACCGCCGTCACTGCACATAGAGAGACTCCGATCAGTGTACTCCATCAACGGCGAGCGAAGCTAAGCTCGGTAGCAAGGAGAGGAGAGCAGAGCACGGACGCCATGGCGGCGGGCTGGTGATGCAGTAGTCGACGCCGTCGTACTGCTCCTTGGGGGCGAACGCCACCAGCTCCTCGGCCTTCACCGGGGCCATGGCCCCCCACTCCGGCGACAGACGGCGGCGGTCGACGACGAGAGGGAGAGAAAGAGAGAGAGAGAGAGCGGATGAGGAAGAGAGGAAAGGGGAGGAGGAGAAGGTGGGGGGGTTTTGTAGCGAAGCGAAACGCAAGGCGCGCGGCCCTCGGTTTTATCATGCGAGCCCAAGCGAAGCGAGGCGAAGCTCTCCCCGCTCCCTTGCCGCGGCGCGAGCGTGACAGGGTGGGTCGCGGCTCGCGTCGCGTGCGTTTCGCGCTCGCTGGGTGACTGTAGCATCGGTTTTCCGCTGGAATTTGGTGCAAAATCAGGTGTGCTTTACGATCGAGGCAGGGCCTCCTCCTCCTCCTCTTTTGGTTTTCGAAAAACAAAATGGTGACCATGAAAATTCGAAGAAATTTTTACACCGTATATGGATATTTTTGTTTGGGGATAAAAAGAATAAATTGGTAGATAGGGGTAGAAGGGATGCCCCGCGGTCACGTTGAGCGGGTGTGTTATGTAGGCATCTTAAAAGTTTATTGTCATAATCGGTAAAGCTTCACAATAGACACGCATGTGTTACCTGTTGGGTATGTGCTGGTGTAAACAAGGGGTTGCAGCAATTCGGTTGGGGCTACTATTTAATACTTTATCAAGATCCATGTGAATGCTCCTAAAATATTTGTGTAGCCTAATGTAAACCTCACCTCAACTTCACACCATGAACACTTCCCTTGCATTAGAACCTTCGGGGCATCTTGCTCCTATTTTCAACTTGTATGGTCAATGACATCATCCTTCTTTTAGTTTGCGACTAAAAAGGCTCTTTTTAGTTCACAGTGGCAGATCAATGAATATTTTACTGCTTAGGCGATATACGTGGACGGTCATATACATTATTGACAATAGAAATGTAAGATACCTACTATATCACGCGCTGATAATCCCCGGCATTCAAATTAGTCACCTGGTCTTGGTTCAATCCACACTTAGATAGCACGATAGGTAATAAAGTGTAACCCAGTATTATAATTCTATAACTTAATATATGTGATATGTCTGATAATTTTCTGCATGCTACATTAAATTACTTTCTATTTGGGTTACACACCTTTTACATCGCCCAAATAAAAATCACTAGAATTTACTCAACGTCCCATGTCCCTTTCCTCGTGTAAAATATCAACCAAAATTATTTTCTACATTTTGCTCTAATTTATTAGTACATACTACCTCCAATTTTTTAACATATGAGGCCATTGACTTTTTGACCAACATTTGACCATTCATCTTATTCAAAAATTTTGTGAAAATATAAAATTATTTAAATTCTGCTTAAAGAACATTTGATAATAAATCAAGTCACAATAAAATAAATGATAGTTATATTTTTTTTAATAAGACGACTGGTTAAACATATCTTAAAAAAATCAATAGCGTCATATATTAAATGACGGAGGGAGTAATAAGTTACTCCATGCTCAATAGTCAAGGGTACAATAGAGGAAAAAAGAAAATTAATTAATAGGTATATCGATTTTGCTACATATTTGTCATCCAGAATATATATACCACACTCATAAATGTAGGGTGTGCATGTTTATTTATAGGGTGTGCATTGTGAGTGACTGTTTATACCGTGTTTTAAAAAAATCCTCGTCATTTTCAGTTATCATGCTTTTAAATCTTAATATACTTTTCTCTTTCGTTGTTTGATAAGTCCTTAAACATCAGGGGGGTAATGCAGTTTCGATCGACCGATAAAGCCAAGACATGGTTCGATTGGTAGGTTCTCCTGATTCGGCTTTTAGGTAGGAAAACCATGGCACAAACATTGGAGATGGGATTCAGCTTCAACCAGACAGCTTCTCTTTTCCTTCCCCTTTTCCTTTACCCTTTTCTCATGTTAGATAGGGTTGGCTAGCTAGTTTTGAACTTGATCAGTTGCAGTCTTGCAGTCTCACTTCTTTCGCACGCCGTGAATCCGGTCGTCGTCGCGACGACGACGGCTCATCATCGTCAGAGACATTGGACCTAGACGGCTAGACCTGCATCTGAACGCGATTGATATATCGCCATTGCCAAATGTCAGCGCCGTTGATAAGATTTCTCTCTGCAATCTCGATCGAATTATACCTTTCTAAGAACAGATGATAAGCCGTTCGTTCGTCGACTGTTATGCTAAAGTTACTGTTAGTGATACAGATTGGCTTTTGGAGATTAGGAAATGGTAGTTCTGGGGTTGCAGCGACCAGAGAATGTGTATATATTGGAGTTGTGTGGAAAGGCGTGGCAAAGATAACAGGACAAAACCAAACTGACCGAGACAGACACAGCGTGGCATGTCACTTTGCCACAACTTTGGTAGAGTTAGTTCAGTTTGATGTTCAGGATTAGGTAGATGCATGCATGGTAATTAAGCTGGGATATATGATCTCGTCAGTCTAAGCTAGCATCTTCAATTAATTTTTCCGTGAACTTGGTAGTTGGTACCTATTTATCTCGCGACAGATTTATAGTTTCGAATCTTGCAGAATTCTTCACCAATGGATATAGCTCGTTTTAAATAAGATAAAAAAAATAGACACACACGTAAAAAACATAAATGTAGCAAAAAAAACGTTGTTCTAAAATCTAATTTTAGTGCACTGTAACTGAGTGTAAATACACTATAGCTAAGTATAAGTGCTATGTAATTGAGTGTAACAATAAGTTGGATATAAAAAAATATAAATCTTGATGCAAGATCCTACGGAAAAAGAGAGAGAAAGAAACAACCAAAAAATCTGTTGGAAGTGAAATTGGAAAACCATAATAAAAATCAGTGTAGCCCGATTCTCTACGTAAGAAGATTATATTTGAATATAATCATAGCAACTATAGAAGGTACCTAACAAAAGAATGGAGTGCGAGAATGAAGTGTAGTTAAACTACCATGTTCATTTTGGCCCAATGTTATATGTACTGGATAGGTACATTAGCCATTAATTGATATGCATGTTCTTTTTCCCGTAACAAAATGTAATCAAGAATATGCACGTTTACCGCTCCTAAATACTACGATTGTTAAAAAAAACCATCCATAAATATGATTTAAATCCATTTTTTAACATTATAATAGTTTTAATTAATTCGTTTATACCATTATAACTCATCTGTGTGTTCAGCCATTCAACATTACATTTCGTTCCGTAATATTAGGCTTTGGTGAATAACGTTTTCGTTACAAATTGATAATTAAATTTTGTTCCCAGGTAAGATAACAAATTTTGGGATTTTAGAGGGTAAAGTGAGCGTAACTCTACTGAACCAACACTACTATATCTTTGCAGACACTCGCTTTATTTTTACAAACATGCCAAAAGAACATCCATATGCAAAAATGATTTTATAGGTGTTCAGAAAAGACCCCTTTACAAAAATTGATTTTTGCAAGTGGGCCCTTTAAGAGGTCCGCGTGTGAAAATAATTTTTGCAGGTGGACCTCTTTTGAGAATCGTATGAGAAAATATAGTATCAGGCTCCCTCTTTTTTAATTTATCTCCTATCTCTCTGCTTCTCATTATTTCTCTCCACTTGGGGAGTTATGGGGCCTCGGCGGCGATGACGATAGCGGTGGAAGCGACGGATTGCGGTAGCGGATTGAAGCTAGATAGGGTTTTAATTTTGGGGATTTTTATTTTTTTCGCAGCCGGGTGACTTATTTTCGTGCGCTAGTGCACTGCCTGATTTAAAAAGAAACCCCTTTTTTACATATATTCGAGGAGAGGTGGCCCAACTGTTTGCGAAAATAAATTATGTAGTAGTGTAGCCCGTCTGGGTTCAAATCCTACACTCGAATAACACAGTTTCTTGCATTTACAAGTATTTATTTTTTCCGTAGTATGCGTTACTTCGTTTATCTCAAAATATGTTGACTCGTTCTTTTGGAAGTGATCATAGAGATATAGTATCTATTTTTTACAATTTTCTTTTAAAAACTCATTTTATAAATAGATATCTGAAAAAACTTATCCTAGAAATGATTCTTTTTAGGACGTTAAAGTCGCTGCCACTGTGGTCTAACGGGACAGCGCCAGCATCTCTGGCGCTGCATTCCTTCCACCGTAGCACAACACGGCGGCCCGACGCTGACGTGGTAGGGGGAGCGCGCCAATGATACTCCAAAAAGGATTATTTTTGGGACAAATTTTTTCTAATGGTCTATTTGTAAAATAAAATTTTGAAAAAGACCGAATTGTAAAAAATCCATGGTATATGTGTTTGTTTATAGAGGTGAGGATGAGTGTGCGCGTTGTGATTACCTGTAATTTGTAATATGTTTCTTACAAACAATGTAGAGGTTGCACAAGGCATGGTTGACAGCGAGAAACTAAATATATATAACAAAGTATTTTGTGCAAGGCAGCAAGGGGAAAAAAAAATGCAAAGCCATACACGTGTATATGGAAAATGCAACGAGCGTGCGAATCAGCTCTGTCCTCGCTTGCTATGGGCCCAAAGAAGCAGCCCATGTACTGGCACCAGGCATGGGCTACAAAGTGCTGCAAGGAGCCCAGCTACAAAGTGCTTGGCCCTGTTCTATAGCCCCCAACCTCTGTTCGGTGTCAGGTCTCATGCGGCGGCGACGACGGCGTCATGGCGAATTCGATCGATGAGCTGAATAACGTATATCGTATTGCTTGTGTGTTTTGCTCGATCGGGCTGCTGATCGGTGGCTCTGCTCTGAGCCGTGTGTGCCAGCAAACGAACGAGTCGTGTGGCACCCGCTCACCGCGGCCGTAGTACAATACAGTATCATTTACCTCTCCCTCCGCCGCGAAGCACCGTGCAGCGTGCAGCGCCAGACTCCGTACGTCGACGAGGCGGAGTGAGCCGCGCGACCCCCTCCCAGCCGCTGGCGCGTGGACCTGGACGCACGGGCAAACCGGCGGCGGCGATGAGACGTCCGCGCGCGGCGGGACGTACGGAGGCTTGGCTGGCGAGAGGCGACGGCGAATGCGCACCCGGCCACCGGGGCGTCCTAGAGGCTGAGCTCGGCGGCGCAAGAGAAGGGAGAGAAGAGGGGAACCAGGGGTGATTATACGTGGGTGTTAATGTAATTTGTTTTTTTATGTTTTAACCGCACGCGGACTGACACGTGGATCCAACATATTTGCTTAATTTTTTCTAGCTAGATTTCCATTGACAGATGTCTTGTTTCTCTTCTTGTGTCAGGTAAGCGCCATGGTGGTGTCACTTGAACACCAACCTCTAACAAGTCGCGTAGACATGTTAGTTAAAACTGCTCTTAATACTGCATATGAGCTTAACTTATCTAGATTTTATAGTTGAGGGATACTGAATACCTAGTTTTATGGTTTAAGGATATGAATGAAATTCGAGTAGGTAGACATAAAATGGACTTTTTTCCTTTAGTTCAAGTAGGTAGACATGCACCAGGATAAGCCCAATTCAATTAGGCCTTGGCACATGTTATAAATTTAGGCTCTTCATACCGAATCACAGTGGCGGAGCCAGGATAAAGTTATAGCGGGAGCTAAATCAAAATGACCAAGAACAACTAAGAGAGATTTTGTTAGGATTTTTTTAGCCTTCTTAGCCTTTTAGGCCTTCTAACAACCTCAAACAAAGTCTATATTAAGTCCTCATCTATAAATATATGGATTAGAATTTTAGGGAACGGTATTATGGGGGCTCTAATGGTATTTTAGAGGGTAGGGGGTCTCAAGACCCCCCCACGCTGTCTCCGCCCCTGCTGAATCAGATAGTGCTAAAATTTAAACTTAACTTTGAGTTGATTTTAAAGTTTTTTCATCGAAGTTTATTTTTAATATTGATATTTAAATCGCTATGAACACATATATAAAAGTTTTATCTACAAATTAATTTTTTCTAATATGTCATACGGCGTATTAGCAATATTTAGCCAAAAGATGGGGGCCTTAGCAACTTCCTCCTATGCACCACCAAGCCACCTAGAAAAAGGGATTGCTAACGCCACATTTTTAAAAGAACTTCAATCCTTTTAACATATAACATAAAATTTACACTATATTTTCGACAAGATACAATATAAATGCTACAAATTTATCCAATAAATTCCAAAATTTGCACTATAAGTATTACATAGTTACCTCCATTTTGAGGTTGTTGTCATCTAAGAGCAGGTACAATACTATTAGCCAGCTATAAGTATATTTTAATGAGATAAAAGATGAGAGAGAAGACCAGCGGGCTACAGATCTGTAGCCTACTGCAGCACGGACTCTAAGACGCAGTGTGTGTATGACAGGTGGGACAATATATTAATAGTATAATAAGCAACTATTGTATAAATTGGCTATAGATGAATTGGAGATAGCAGTGGGCTATACTATTAAACTTGCTCTAATACGTGCGGTTAAACCTCAATTTCTTGAATCATTAATAGATTTTAAAAAGGAAGATTCAATATTTGAAAATATCATTAACAATCTTTTCATGAAAAACAATTTCATACAGTTCCATTCTTAGTGAGTTTATAATTATATAATTATAAAAAACAATAAAGATGAGACGCGTGTATTGGAAATTATGTTATACCCAAAACGATAAATTTAAAAGACGGAGGTAGTATAGAATTAATCAGAACTTTTTTTCATCAAAAGAATTCACACTTTAATCACCCAACATTTAGCGCCACACACGTTGTTTGAATGATGATTTGCTTTAATGCAAAAACATGAACTGCTTAAAGTAACTGGCCGTATTGTAACACCAGGTGTCCCGCTGCACGACTCTAGAGTGGCCACAAATTCTACACGACTCTACATCGGTGCCTGAAAATGCGAACATTTTCAAAAGATTCCATTAACCCAGCTAGTTTCTGTTTGGCGCCTAGCTCCAGCCGGTAAATCAAACTAGAAATGAACTTGGCGTACATTGAACCTAGCTAACTGGACACATGGAGAACGATTGTCTCTTCTTAATACTTTTCAAAATAACAACCAAAATTCCCCTGCATGTTTGATCAAAGATCAGTAAGCAAAACCCAACCAGCAGACAGTAAGCCACCGATCCTTCTCACTCTTTCCTGACTTCTTTTTCGCCTAAAAAGTTCCTTTACGGTACCTTATATGGCCTTATCCTTGATCAAACTTTACTACTGTAATAGTGGATCGGAAAGACGCATTTAACGGTTCATATCCACTTTATATTAGTACAATTTCTATTAGTGGTATAGATAGTATGAGTAACTAATATGACTAATACAGGAGTATATATATGACCAAACCGACTAAAACATAGGTCAAAAGAAAGGAAAATCTCCTCTTCACAACATATGGGGTTTAATTTACAATTTTCTTGCCATTGGAAGAATTCACTAGTTTGCTACCAACAACCGTTTGGGAGCGCCATGGAGAAATAAATGAAGAAAATTTTTTTTGGTAAAACTTATAAATATATAGTATTAGCGATTTAAGAATTAATACTAGAAAATAAAATACAATGAAAATACCCAAAAAACAACTCCATAATTAAGTATCAAAATTTAAATTAAATTTTGGCTCAGCTAACAAGCAAACAATTAATTAGAGAAAATCAAAACAAAACAAATTAAAGAATCCTTTTTCTTCCTTTGCATTTTGAACAAAATGATGATCATGAAATTAACAAAACGCAAAGTTTGCCTAACAAAACCTTCTTTGCATAAGACCCGCTTTGGCATTGGCATCGCTATTATTGTTGCTCCTGGTGCTGGCTCCACCCCTTCGCTGGTGATGGCATTAACAATGTCTTCCACGTACATGAGTTTACCCAGCTTCACCTCGACTAGGCGTCCTTGGGTATATTTTCCAAGGGGGCCATGTCGTGCGATATCTCAACTTGAATAAGCGAGGGAGGACGTGGATCTGGCCAAAGGGCTCGGGCATGTCTTGGTTTGTGATGTGTGGGGGAGTGGATTATAAACTCTCGAATAGTTATAATTTTTTTAAAAAAATATTGAGAAGATGTATTAATATTGTGATATATCACTTCACAATCATGCAAGTTAAAATTTCACTTTTGCAAATTGCAAAAAAAAACAAATTAAATTACAACTAGCTAACTTATATTCATAGTGAAATTCGTTTGTTTGTTGCAACATATAGAAATTAAATTTGACCTTGCATCTTTGTGAAGTGATCTATCACATAATAATCTATCTTGTTAAATTTTTTTATAATTATTTGAACGACATGCAAATAACGATGGGATAGGATGTCTAATGGAGAGTTTAGAATAGTTTTCCGACGTGTGGCCATGAAGGGCGACGGTGCATGAAAATGGACCAATTTGGTGTATAGACTAAATTACCATTAGTGGCTTGGTGGGTAATTTACCAGATGATTCCAAAGATACCCACACCACATTCTGGTCAGATTTCGTTCGTACCATTTGCCCCTTTCTTCTTCTGCCGAAAACAGAGCACTACAAATTAAACTAGTATTTCCCGTCATCATATACTCCCTCCATCTCTAAATATTTAACATCATTGATTTTTTTAAATATATTTAACCGTTTGTTTTATTAAAAAATTTAAGTAGTTATTAATTATTTTCCTATCATTTGATTCATTGTTAAATATACTACTACCCAAGTTTTCGAATAATATTCACAGAAGCTTTTTATTAAGACAAATGGCCACACATATTTTTAAATATATTTAACCGTTTGTTTTATTAAAAAATTTAAGTAGTTATTAATTATTTTCTTATCATTTGATTCATTGTTAAATATACTACTACTCAAGTTTTCGAATAATATTCACAGAAGCTTTTTATTAAGACAAATGGCCACACATATTTAAAAAAGTTAAAGATGTCAAATATTTAGTGATGGAGAGAGTACGTTTCTTGCTCAGCTATCTCAAATTCTAGAGGGAAGAAGTTTGGGATATGTGCTAGCTCGATCGGCTGTCGGCTGGCCATCTGGTCGATCGTCGATCGGCTTATCCAGTTTAAAATTAGACAAATATAATTTGTTCTAGTGAGAAATTTGACCGAGATTTGAATGAGAGATCGATAATATTGGGTCTGTTTGGATCCGGAGGGCTATTAAACGTAGATTACTGACAAAACCCATTCAATAACCCAATGCTATTTTGCGAGACGAATCTAACGAGATATATTAATTCATGATTTGCTACAGTGATGCTACATTAATCATCCGCTAATCATGGATTAACATACCTCGTTAGATTCGTCTCGCAAAATAGCCTAGGGGTTATGGAATGGGTTTTGTCAGTAATCTACATTTAATATTCTTAAATAGCAAGATTCTGGAGGGATATTTAATAGCCCGAAGGATCCAACAAGGCCATTGATAAGAATTGAAATCATTTCATTGCTCTCATCTATATATAGGCCGAGTTTAGTTTCAAACTTTTTCTTCAAACTTCCAACTTTTCCATCACATCAAAACTTTCCTACACACACAAACTTTTAACTTTTCCGTCACATCGTTTCAATTTCAACTAAACTTCTAATGTCAGCGTGAACTAAACACACCCATAGATGAAAAATGGTAGCAATGGAATAGATCGTCACTTCAGTTTGGTGGGTATTACAAATGGGATGGCAAAATAAACGAGCCCTGAACGCCACCAGCAGGGTGCATATCAGCATACGCCCATCCCGTCGATCTGCGTCCAGCAAGCAGACACACGTAACCAAATGCGACTTACTTTCTTTCGTGATAGAAAGAAAGAAAGAGATATAAAGAAAAAAAGAAGAAAAATCTCCTTCGTTTTTATAGCTTGCATATCTTTTACGAGTCGTTTACATGTTCAAAGCAATCTCGCAGAGAAACGTGAGGTGTATTCCAGTAACCAAGAATTTGATAAGAAGGTACCACATGCAAGGGTGGAGGCAAGACTAGGGAAACTTGGACTTAAACCTAGGTTTGCCTCTATAATCCTCTTAAACCAAGATGTATTTATTTTAGAAAATCGATATCCTGTTAGTCGAGCCTTACTTGAGTCCAAGGTGTTGATGATTTTTGCTCTGCCATTGCTCATATGTAAGTATGAGAACGCGTACGTTTTGTCCGATGTTTACATGAACCGCATGCATTTATCTGGCGTTTGCTTTCCAAATCATCGTTTCTTACGTCTCTTCCCCCGAAATCCACCCATCCCTTGGATTCCCTTTCCCCAAACTGACATCTCATGCTTGCGTTGACGATAGTACGGAAGTACCGTGGGGAGGTCTGGCTCTAGCATTGTCTCACCGACGGTGTGGATTTGATCAGCGTGCTGCCTGAGGAGCTGCGCCTCCACATCCTTACCCATGTCCGTTGCATCTGAGCCGCTACCCGCACCGGTATGTTGTCGCGCAAAATGCCGATTGTAATACCTCCTTACGAAAATATAACAACATTTAGCTATATAAATCTCATAACTAACACTTGTTATATTTAAAATTGAGGGAATAATTTCTGTTTAGCTCCTAGTAAATCAAACTAGAAAACTTACCACAGATATTTATATCTGTGCGTCTAAGTAAGCTGAACCCAGCTAGCTATAGATAGGAAGATTGTCTGGCGTGAATAGTTCTAAAAAATGAGAACCAAAATTCTTATTGGCTACTACATAGTATATAAACCTACAAGCATGTTTCATCCTTTGAACAGTAGGCAAAACCCAGCCAGCAGCCACCAATAATCGCCTCGGCGCAGCAGGTGTTTCTTGCCTGCGTATCTCTTTCAAATTCTAGAGGGTATAGCTCTTGGCTGGTGTGCTTGGCAGAGAGCAAGAAACGTCCAACCGGCGGCTTGTCAAGCTCTCCTGGACCAAACACTGAATAGATAATGTTGAAAATTAGTAGAGAACTGATCAGGGAGGAAGTCATTATTCCTCACTTGACAAGAAAATAATTGAATAAATCATCTGTATTTCTGACAGAGGCATGCATGGAGTATGTAGGAGTATGTTGCTAGCTGACTAGCTCTAGGTCCTGGCTGATACAACACAGGCTAGTCTCTTATCTCTATTCCTTAGCAGCCTCTTTATGGCAGTTTGACTGCTGACCCTGTATTTTTGTCACAAGATAGATTTCGATGCCACACTAATCTTCCCATAACTGAATTGTTAATTTTGTCACGCGAGCCACGCAAAATGAATTATGCGTGCAGGGCTCGATGCATGGGTGCTGCCCTATATAAAGGGCACCAAAACTAGGCTAGCTCATCAGCACCCAAGCAAAGTAGCAAATTAACAAGCTAGCCAGCTCGTCTCGGCACTGCTACTGTCTGCCTGATCGAAGAAGTAATTCGCTAGTTGATTGGCAATGGAGCACAGCTTCAAAACCATAGCAGCTGGAGTGGTGTTCGTCGTGCTGCTCCTGCAGCAGGCGCCCGTGCTGATTCGGGCCACCGACGCGGACCCTCTCCAGGACTTCTGCGTCGCCAACCTCGACAGCATGGTCACGGTGAACGGGTACGCGTGCAAGCCGGCCTCGGCGGCCGGCGACGAGTTCCTCTTCTCGTCTAAGATAGCCACGGGCGGCGACGTGAACGCTAACCCGAACGGCTCCAACGTCACGGAGCTCGACGTCGCGGAGTGGCCCGGCGTCAACACGCTCGGCGTGTCCATGAACCGCGTCGACTTCGCGCCCGGAGGCACCAACCCACCGCACATCCACCCGCGCGCCACCGAGGTCGGCATCGTGCTCCGCGGCGAGCTCCTCGTCGGCATCATCGGCAGCCTCGACACCGGGAACAGGTACTACTCCAGGGTGGTCCGCGCCGGCGAGACGTTCGTCATCCCGCGGGGGCTCATGCACTTCCAGTTCAACGTCGGCAAGACGGAGGCCACCATGGTGGTGTCCTTCAACAGTCAGAACCCCGGCATCGTCTTCGTCCCGCTCACGTTGTTCGGCTCCAACCCGCCCATCCCGACGCCGGTGCTCGTCAAGGCGCTGCGTGTGGACACTGGCGTAGTTGAGCTGCTCAAGTCTAAGTTCACCGGTGGGTACTAATTAACCGGAGAACATTTTCATGGTGGTCTCTGCTGGTTCTGTTCTACCAGCAAAGTAACTAAAAGCTCTCGTGAGGCGGTTGCATGTTATTGGAGTGAACAAACTTTACCTCCCATGTTGTGGGAATGAAACCAAAATGTACTTCTTTGTGATTTTTTCTGCTTTGCAATAAATTAAATAAATGTGTGTGTTTACCGAGTATACGCAATTATCTTTTCATTATATTGTTTACAAATTTCATTTTCAATATACAACTGATGGTATTTACACCAGTTCATTAGCGAATCATTTGTCTCCCGACCTCAAGATACGGGTATTTACTTCGACAACCAACCTAAATGCAGTTATAAAACCTCCATCTATAGTTCACGAGAATCTATATAACCATTGTTTCCTAGTGGCTTGTAAGTTGTATGTTGTACTTGTCTTCCTCAAACTAAGAACTAGAATCTCCGAAACATCATATGATCATTACCGATCTAATCTCACAGACATAACCGCTGACGAGAACTACAACGAAAGATAATATCAAAAAGTAAATGAGATGTAAATTAGTCGGTCATCTAAATCTTACCACCGTTCTAACAAAACCAATCTGGCAGGGACATTGCCACTAAGGACACTGCACCAATGGGATACCTCTAACACATGACACTTGCAAGAAATTCATGATATCAAGTGTGTCATCGTCCTTGTTCTAGACATACGGAACTATGTTGTCACCTGAAGAGTCCACTTGAGGCATGAAGGTGAGGTAGAGTAAACATTGTAGTTTCATAATTAAACTGGTGCTAAGCTTGTAGAGTTTTATGAACTTCATTACTAAATCTTATAGTTTGTGACACGTTATCTTAAAATTATAGTTCACCAACAAATGTGATACTAAATCTGTAATTTAGTTTATGACATATCATCTCATATATATAGTTTTATAATAGTTTGGGTTTGTGAAATTTACCCATTCTACTATTGTATTAGACCTAGTGGAACATCTAGTAGAAGTTTTAGATGAGTGAAAAGTAAAAATATAATATAATAATAATTCGATAAATCCGTACTGAAGTAGTGAAGTCTTATGGTATGTTTCCATCAATCGATAGGTAAAGTCACCGTTATCAAAGTCGAGAAGTCATTGTTCTCACTAGTCCCTAGAGATAAAAATAATAAATCATGTGTTTCATCAGGTGAGGATTACAAATTGGATGGGCATATAAACGAAGCAAGAAACGTAATGAACCAAGTACAAAACACACACACTCTACCCTGATAGAGTCTGTAGCTTTCTACGATCTATCTTCTTTTTTTCAATAAAAGCCTAAAGATAATTACTACCTCCATTTTAAATTACTTAGCATTCTAATTTTATCTAAGTCAAACATTTATATATTTGACTATCAATTTCTAGACATTCATATTTTTTAACATCATAAGATTTATATCTTTTTACTAACAACAAGAAATTAATTTATAATATATATAATTCGTATGTTGTTAAACTACATATATTTCTAGAAATTAGTTGTCAAACATAAAACAAAAAATACTTGTCTTAGGACAAAGCTAGAACGGCATGTATTTTTTTTAGAGAAGGGTATTTTTTTACCCGGTCTCTACATCCAGGATATGTGCAGTCTTGAACGGCATGTAATTTGAAATGGATGAAGTAAATAACAAGGTTCATACACAAAATTAAGTTTGCAGAAAATGATAGGTTGCTGGGGATGCAAACCTCTTCTATGCTAGCTTCTCTTACCACCCATTTGCATGATAGGAACAACACCAAGACAGATATTGACGGGTCGGCACCTAGCAAATTACCCCCAAACGTCTCTTACATCTTTCAGAGCCCACCAATTTTGTTTTAGGGTTTAATTAAACTGCACATTGAATTAAACGACCTCTTCTGATAAGAAAAGAAAAAGACCCATCAGATCAAGTGTTTGATTTCTAACAGTATTTTGCTTCTTCAAACATAGCTAGCTCATAGCTCTCAATTACCCCCACCGACGGTAGGTAGTCTCTTTAACTCTCTATACAAGGATTTGGCAGTGAATTTTCCACCTTTTATCTTATTCCAAATGAGGCTGTGTTGATCTCATTTAACACTACCTCTTCTAGCAAACTTTTCAGGCTTTTCATAGCTCTCTTTTAAACCATAGGTTCCTTCTGAAACTCAAGTTCCATTCTGTTCCGTCACACTTCTCTTACATAATTTTTTCTATTATTTATCTTTACACGCAAGTAGAAATCGAGCGTCGGTTTTTGCAGAAAAAATTAGGCACTCCCCCCTACTGCGTTGTTGCTGCTTGTGCCTCGAGGTTAATCGCAAATGAAATGTAATTTTCATTACTCTCTAGACTTGGCAGGCATTTCTCGAAGGTTGGCTAACAAATTCAAATTTACTGGTTGTTTTGATGTTCTCTTTGGAGCGAGGTTTGTGCATCTTAGGAAAAATCTTGATCCCTGTAGGGATATGCATTGCCCATGTAGCATGCTCGCCTATGTATAATGCAAAATTTCTTTTTGTGTCTCATTTTTTCGCCTGTAGGGATATATATAATGTAACACTCTAGTTTTTTATTAGCTTTACCATAGGACATTTGAGTTCTGTGTCTCATCTTTTTGTGTTTATTTGTCAAAAGATACTCGGACCAATATTTTAATATATCTTCGTCCAATGTAGATATAAAATTTTGGAAAAGACAATTTTATGCTTGGGCCACCTAGCATGATTTAAATTTAACCAAATTAAGCTGAATTTAAACATCCTTTGCAAAATTCAAACCATGTCCCAAATGACATTTGGAAAAGAAATTAAAAAATAATAAAATAAAATTTAAACAAATGTTGGCTGAATTTAAACAATTTTGCATAAAAAGTTTCGGATTTCCACAATTTGGGAAATGTTTTGAATTGTCCACAAAACATTGTTTATATTCAGCCAAAGTTTGTTTAAATTTAAATCTTTCATGGTAGTCGAAGGGTAAAACATCTTTTGCAAACGTTTTATCTCTGTATTCGAGAGGATCTATATTAAAATAATGGTCAGAGTGTCTTTTTACAAACAATCACAAAGCTAGAGCGTCCAGAAGCAAATGCTAGAAATCTAGAGTATCGTAAAGCAATTGTTGCCCCTATATAAAAGGCTCCAAAGCTAGCTCGCTCGATCGGCACCCAATTTGCAAAGTAGCTTCTATACCACTGCCTCTGCCAGGTGCCATTTCATTCTCAAAGAAATTGAGCCGAGACCTGAGGAACATATAGAAGCATTGGCTAGCATATATTGCAAGTTGATTAGCAATGGAGTGCTTCAAAACTACCCTAGCTGGGGTGGTGTTCGTCGTGCTGCTCCTGCAGCAGGCGCCGGTGCTACGGGCCAACGACCCTGACCCTCTCCAAGACTTCTGCGTCGCCGACCTCGACAGCGAGGTGACGGTGAACGGGTACCCGTGCAAGCCCACGCCGGCGGCCGGCGACGAGTTCCTCTTCTCGTCCAGGTTAGCCACGGGCGGCGACGTGAACGCCAACCCGAACGGCTCCAACGTCACGCAGCTCGACGTCGCGGAGTGGCCCGGGGTGAACACGCTCGGCGTGTCCATGAACCGCATCGACTTCGCGCCCGGCGGCACCAACCCGCCGCACGTCCACCCGCGCGCCACCGAGGTCGGCGTCGTGCTCCGCGGCGAGCTCCTCGTCGGCATCATCGGCAGCCTCGACACCGGGAACAGGTACTACTCCAGGGTGGTCCGCGCCGGCGAGACGTTCGTCATCCCGCGGGGGCTCATGCACTTCCAGTTCAACGTCGGCAAGACGGAGGCCACCATGGTGGTGTCCTTCAACAGCCAGAACCCTGGCATCGTCTTCGTCCCGCTCTCATTGTTCGGCTCCAACCCACCCATCCCGACGCCGGTGCTCATCAAGGCGCTCAGGGTGGACGCCGGCGTCGTCGAGCTGCTCAAGTCCAAGTTCACCGGTGGGTACTGATCTGACGATATGATCGAGAGTATTCTTACGTGGATCTAGGTCTCGGGCTCTCTGCTACTATGGTTGTGCGGTGTATATTATTGTATTGAATAAACATGTCGTCGCCATCACAGGCTAGGAATGCAAAGGAAACTAAAATATATTATTACTACTATTGTTTTCCCCTTTTCGATAAACTAAATAAATGGTATTTTGTTAAGTGTGTCTAGTTATCTTTTCATTGTTGTAAAATTGGATTGCCATCGTGGTGTCTAATCCCGTTCAATATATTACTCTCTCCAGTAAAAAAAACATATACACCCTCCATCCATAAAAAGAAACAACTTCTGACTACAAATCGTAAAGCAATTTTACAGTCATTGAGGAGGTACCATGAGATACCACTGCTTCGAATCTTAACATAGATTATGCAATTATGTTCAGATCCATAGCTAAAAGTTGTAAAAAAAAATCACGGATAGAGTAGGTCTCTAGGATAACATTTGATCAAACTTTGAAATTTCAACCATCAATTTAGCTACGCTTGGTTTTAAAAATTGATAAGCTTAGTTTATCATATCATAATAAATTGAAGAAAAAACTTATCAGATTTTATGAACTATAATTGCTCAATGTTTTAAAAGTTGAAATGAATTTTGTACTAAACGTCAGTAAATATTATTACTGATCGATGTTCGAATTCTTATGCATCACGGGATTGCAGGCAAAATTTTCTTCCTGCTAACAGAGAGAACAGTACTAGAAAACCAAACGGAACACGAGAATAATAACTGCGAACCATTGCAACCTGACGAGATAAACTTATCCACCTACCACAAGTCTGAATTACTGTTTTATTATCCCTGATTAAAAAAGAAAAGAAACAAACTAATCATCAAGTCTTCGAGGCTCTGACGTCAGCGGCCTCGGGATTCCAATTCCACGTCGCATTTCGCGCGATGCGTCTCACTAATCACATCTCCGACGCTGCAGCCTCGCTGCCCTCCCGAACCAGCGCCTTCCACTTCTCACCGGCGTCGGCGCCGGCGCCGGAGCGCAAGAACTCCACGAACTCGTCCAGGCTCCGGTCGGAGCTGCCGCCGGGGGACACCGCCGCGCGCGCGGCGTCGCTCCACCGCCGCGCCTCGCCGCGCGCGCGGGCACGGGCGGCCTCCTGCTCCTCCCCGTCCATGACGGCGCGCACGCACCGCTCGATCTCGCCGCGGAGGAACATCGCCGTCGTCCCCGCGGCGTCGTGGTCGGCGTCGGCGTTGCCGCGGCGGGCGCGCACGCCGGCGCCCCAGGAGCGCTCGACGAGCAGGGCGTTGGTGGGCTGGTCGGTCCACAGCGGCAGCGCCACCATGGGCACCCCGAAGCCGAGCGCCTCCAGGGTGGAGTTCCAGCCGCAGTGCGTGACGAAGCACCCCGTGGCGCGGTGCGCCAGCACGTCTAGCTGGGGGCTCCACCGCACGACGAGCGCGTCGCCCGACGCCGCCGCGGCGTCCAGGAGGTGGCGGGGCAGCTGCGCCTCCTCGGTGGCCCTGACCACCCACAAGAACGGCTTGCCGGCGGCGAGGAGGCCGCGGGCGAGCTCCTCCGTCTGGGCGGCGCCGAGGGACGCGAAGCTGCCGAAGGAGACGTAGGCGACGGAGCTCGGCGGCTTGGTGTCCAGCCACTGCATGCAGGTATCCTCCGGGTCGAGCAGGTTCGCGCCGTAGCTCAAGCGGCCGGTGGCGCCGTCGCCGGCGGGAAGTGGCACGCATGGCCCGATGGCGCGGGCCTTCCACTGGGTCGACAAACCAGCCAAAACCTAGAACAGTACGATCAGAGTGTTAATCAATTAGTCCATTTTGTCGAGTCAAGTGCAATCGGCCACTGGCAAATCACATACGTAATATAAACCTGAAAATTATCATAGTAGCATTTAATATGTGTCTGAGATTTGTTCGCCTCACTATAAATAACTTTTACTCATTGTTAAATCGAAAGTTTTACTCCTTATAACGTGGACAAATATTAGACTTTATTCTTTATTTTTTTTTAGAGAAAGACTCTATTCTTTATTATACTTTATTTTTTAGATTTATACTATGCACTATATATTTCCTCTGACATTTATAGGATTTCAATAATTTTATCGTTCCAAGTTTGGCGTAAAAAGAAATAAGGGAGGAAATTGACTGTGAAGGTTGAAAATGCACAGATCCTATATTTGCTACATAACCATTACTACGGTGCTCTCTACGGGTAGTAGAAATCAATATGAACCATTGATATCATTTGATCAAAAGGTTTAGATCTATTTATACTATCACCATAATTAGCGGTAGTAGAAATGTGCGCGGTCATTATTGTCAAGAAAAAATAGCTGAAAAGGATATAATCATTATTTAGCAGTGACTAAACATTTTTTTCCCTTCCTGTTTTGGCTTTTTCGATGAAATGAGAGCGATGTCAACACAATGGATTGGATGATCATAAATAGATTTAGCCGGGAAAAGCGTAAATAACAAAGTAACTCGTAATCATTGTATTAATAAGTTAATAATTTACCCCGTAGTATAATACCACCAGAAGACAACACCGGAGCATGGAGCACTTGCTACGTATGCATATATACTGTATCCTCTAAAATGGCATCCTTAAAGAATACATTGTTTTCGTATCCTTGAAAAATACATTGCGGCTAAAAAAATTCTTAATACACTTTCATGTTTCAAATAAGACTTTAGTGACACGTGTCTTCGTAGCAATTGTTGCAAAGCTATGAACTGCAACAGAGGCAGCGGCAGCAGCACAACCGATCGGCCAAATTAAAATTCCTAATACTTTTGTGTTTCAAATAGGACTTTGGTGACACGTGTCTTCACGACAACCGTGACGACCACAGAAAGCGTCGGGCCATTCTCATCACATTCCAAATGTATCATATGGACAGGCTAAAATGATTTAATTAAATCATTTTTTATAGTACAAATCAACAAGAGGGATTAATCAAAAACCAAATATTTTAGCCTGACGCCGCGCCCACACCCATGCATAAATAAGAACTACATTGCACCCATCCAATTCTAGAATTCTGCATATCTACTTGGGTACGACAAAAGGAGAGTAAATTGATTTCGAAGAATTTATCCAACCACTTTTTTCTACCAAAATCATATGACATTCTCACATTCCAAGCAGGCATGTAAAGGATTTATCAGCTTTGTCCCAACTGCCAACAGTTTATACGTATATGAAGGCCATCAAATAAAGCTATATGCATGGGCCATGATGCTACTACGAATCAATCACCGAGACAAAATTTAGTTGAAAAATAATAACACGCTTTAAAAATTCGTTGAAAAACATCAAATCACCAGTTTATTAATTCTTCACTTACCTCGCTCTCCAGCTCGTCGAACGAGTTGAAGAGCACCCAGTCGTCCTTCCCCGCGTCGGCGAACTGGCTGAGCGCGAACACGGCGAGCGTCGGGTACGGCCCGTCGCCGAGCACGAATGACGGGAGCTCGCGCCTCTCCATCTCCGGCAGCCCGGCGAGCGCGGCGCTCCTCGTCGCCGGCTCCTGCTCCGGCGCCGGCACGGCGAGCTTCCCCTCGTGGACGTAGTGGTACACGGCGCTGACGGCGCAGGACTGCGTGGAGAACGCCACGGCCGGCAGGCCGAGGTCGCGCGCCACGCGCCCCGCCCACGGCGCGAACGTGTCGTACACCACGCACGTGAAGGGGAGGCGGTCCGCGCCGGCGTCGCACGCCTCGGCGGCGGCGGCGGCGGCGGCGACGAGCCCGGCGAGCGACGCGGCGCCCGCGGCGTCGAGCGTGGCGAGGTACTCCTCCAGGCTCGCCGCCGACGCGACGCCGCCCTCGTCGTGGCCGTCGGAGATGGCCTCAACCCGCACCCCCGGGCCGGCATCGAGGCCGCCGCCGCCGCCGCCGGCGGACGACGACGTCGTCCGCGCGATGAAGCGGGTGGTGACCACGGTCACCGCCACTCCCTTGGACGCCAGCCTCCTCGCGAACTGCACCATCGGGTTCATGTGCCCCTGGCTAGGATACGGCACGACAAGGACATGCGCCATGGCTACCTGGAGATCTCAAATTCCTCAAGAAAAGGAGAGGAAAAAAAACACAAAGAACAATCTGTAGCAACAGCGGCAAGCAAGGTTGGATCGAGATGATCACGACGACGAGATCGTCATATAGTACAAATGCTAAGTGTGAACTGGTGACTCGTCTCTGAATCCTAATCTCATCTCCTCCTCTGCTGGCGCCATTAAACCCCAGTAGTAACGCCTCCTTTCGGAGCGGTGGGGCCCACCTGTCAGCCTCACCGAAAACGCGGCACAGGAGTGTCCGGCTCTGGAAATGGCTGGGCTAGAAGAGGAAGGACAAATCTCGTGGGCAATTGGCACGCTTAGCATGCATGCATGGTTTGGATTCACATCTAGGAGTATATATGCAGTGACATTTGTCAGGTGACCTGGAGGAAAGACAGCTGGGACATTTACCTTTGGAGATGAGATGGAGCACATTTGGCATATTTAAGCAGTGGCAGATAAGGATGGACCCACCCCCAGAGACAAGGCTTGGGTCGGCCTAATACTAATTTATCGTAATATGTAATCTATTATGAAGGAAAATTGTCTCGGTCCATGGATTTTCTACTATTGGCAAAGCAAAGCTGGATTCAGTTTGGGCCTTTTTTACAAAGTAGTTTTGGCCCATTTAAAGAAGAGAAAGATGAACACTCCCGTCGCTTACTATCCAAGATGGACCGATAGGAGCATGTTTTGCTTTATGCCTAAAGCAGTAGGCGATGCGTGTTCAGTTTCGTCCCTCAAGTTTACATCGAGTCTGTCTGTATGATATCCCTAAACTCTAATACCAAAAATATCAACCCCTCAACTATTCAAAACCATATAAAGTAAATCTCTAGGTAGTATGGATGCCTAGTTTTCGCTGACAAGGCATCCTAGTCAGAAAAAAATAAAAAATATATATATGCGGGGCCCATCCATCGGACGTTGCCGCCAGCCAGCTCCCCTCCTCTGGCTAGATCTGGGAGGGAGGGAAGGAGGGGAGGGGAGCGCCGCCGGCTGCTGTGGCCATTGCCTCCGCGCCGCCAGCTTTCCTCCTGGTTGCTGCGCACCTTCGCGCCGTCAGCTACTATGGTCGCCGCCTCCGCCCTCCGCATCGACTGCTGGATATGGGAGTGGAGGGAAAGGAAGGAATGTGAGGAAGTGAAGGGAGAGGTGGGCGGAGGGGTGAGGGCTCAGTGTTTGAAGGGTGGTGGCGTGGGTGGCGGTTTTTTGCTGGCAGAGG
The DNA here is from genome assembly GCA_000338895.3 of Oryza meridionalis. Lineage (NCBI taxonomy): Eukaryota > Viridiplantae > Streptophyta > Magnoliopsida > Poales > Poaceae > Oryza > Oryza meridionalis. The sequence goes on along the minus strand of CM002526.2, from coordinate 31,763,029 downwards.
ATTTGAGGTCCCGCCTCAAAAATCGATTTTCACAAGCGTATCTTAAGAGGTCCGCCTATAAAAATAACTAAATTTATATTATTTTGAGCTATTTTTATAAACGGTGATTTTATAGTCTGCCTGAAAAAAATAAAATCATAACGTTGGAAAAAATCGTTTTTCTAGAAGTGATTTTGCGTGTACAATCAGAAGAGTTCTAATATGTCTTTCCGCATATCCTCGTGTTTAAGGATTTCCTCGACTTCTTTAGATACCAGAGGGAATAGCATATAATTTTGTTCAGATTTGTTAAAATATTTAAAATGCAAAGTAACCTCAAAGTGTGGTGTCATAGAAGAGAGTGGCACGTAGGTTAAAGTCACTATCGAGGACAGTACTTCTCAATGCATAGTAGCTCGACTGTGAAAAAAAAAAGAGCACATATACACACAACGACGACGAGGACACATTGCTAATGATACGGCTTTCAAAAACGAGATTTTTTTAGGGGCATACCTCCAAATAATTTTTGAAAATAGATTATAAGCGTATGTATTAGAAATTAAACACGATATCTCGAGATTGAAACCACACACTATGAAGTATATCTCTTAATGCGGCTTTCCAAGCAGTGGCTCGGTGCGCCAAGCTACTTTCCAAATGAGACTCGCATGCACCGCCATGAGGTCATTCTCTTGGTTGATGTGGTTGCTTTGCTCCAACATGAGTCTAAGGTGGATATATCATTACATTGTAAATGTCTTAAAACGTAAAGATCTATGCAGCTAGGGGTGGGCAGAAAAAAACCGAACCGAAAAGACCGAGACCGAGAAATTCGGTCCTAGATAGTGAAAGACCGAATTTTGTTCGATCAATTCGGTTAGTCTCCACGGTTAACCGAATAGACTGAAAAGACCGAATTATCAAAAAAAAAAGTCTAAATGCAACTTACAATCCACTATGTTTAATAGGATTAAACTCTAATTTTCACATCCCTACTTCTTTTAGGCATGCAACCTAACAAGAGTCTTTACTCATAGGTGCTTACGAAATTTTTTTATGATTTTTGTGTTGAAAATTTCCATTATTTCTTTGTATATATGAAAATATTGTTGAATTTCGGTCAGGACCGAGACCGAGACGAAAAGACCGAGACCGAATTTGTCGGTCCTAACATTTTTGCGCTGAAATTCGGTCTTCACTTTTCAAAGACCGAAAAGACCAAAAGACCGAGACCGAATGCCCACCACTATATGCAGCTCTCATTTTTTATAACAAATCGACTCCATCTAATTACAAATACTTTATATTTTAGACATTCAGTAAAATTTTGATCATCAATAACTTCTAAATGAAACATATAAATAAAATGTGTATATTGTGAAAATCACACCTCAAAGACCGAGAACGTTGAAACGTTAAATCTCTTACACATTTCTCGTAACAACGCGACGGTTTGAAAAGTGAAAAGATACACTTGCTAACATGTTTTCTCAACATTGCTATTTATCAAGTAACTTAGGATTTTCTTAAATCCCTGTCACTTGAACCAACCGTGTTGGATTAAAATTCAACTGATGTGGTTGATCTTCTACCACAGAATAAACGACTACCCAGAGCATCTTTGTCTCTCTCGCCAACTAGCTTAGTTAGCTCCAAGTGCTACTCAAGCATATATATGCTCTCGGCAACCATGGCAGCAAATTATACGCCAACGGCGTGGATTAGTATTTGAGGTTGAAGGGTGAGGTTAGAAGGAGAGCTTGGGAGAGAAAGAGGAGGGAGTGTTGTGAGAGCCTTAGAAGGATGATCAGGACAACGGCGAGCAGTGGATTTCACGGCGATGGCGCCACCGAAGCTATGAGAGGGAGGGTGAGGCAGCGGCGGTCGGAGTGGTGGTGGAGTTGGGCAAAAATGGAGAGTGGTTTGTAGGTGATCGGGGGTGGCAGCGAACCCAGCAACATACGCCTACAGAGAAGGAGAGCAAGAGGCGGCATGAGAAAGCTGAAAAATATGCAATCCTCCTGGTTTAGAAGCTACAAAATTTCTGTAAATTTTCTCCAAACTAAATCTTAATTTCCTGCATCATTATGTGATTAAATCTTAATTTCCTGCAACTTATTTTTTCGAATACGTAAGAGATATGCGTATCATTTCATTAAGCAAGTGAAAAATAGCTGAAAAAAAGTCTTGCAAGACACCCACACGAGAAAAAAGAGGAAAAGATAAAGATGAAGAAACACCAATTAACAAACAATTCTGTGAGCCTTCTGCCTCAACCCTAACGGCTAGCTCCTGAAGGCTGAAGGTTGGCAGCCTCTTGCTGTGCACCCAATTAAGGCCGTCTTCGAAGGACTTGCTCAGTATTGGGGGTAGCACCATTATACACGTAGTCATTTCTATATTTCCAGATCTCCCAAGCGACCAAAACGATCAGATAATTGAGTCATTTCTTCATTTTGTTTTGTCTTCCCTCCATCACGCTTGCCCACCAGCAAGGATTTACTAACTAAAATAAAATACTTGAGATTGTCGTTAGTAAGAATTTCGTAAGGATAAAAAATACTTCCTCTGTAAAAAAAAAAGAATCTAGAACTGGATGTGATTGGACAACATCCAATCTTAGATTTATTTTTTGTGGGACTAAAGGAGTACATCCTATTTACATTTATGTTATTACTAGCAAAAATGCCCATACGTTGCACTGGGGAAACGGCTGATAAAAGAGAGTGTGGTCAATAAAAACTGTGTGAGGCAACATCGTGGAAAGTATAAGCGAGACAACACATAAATCGAATGACATATGAAGAAAAGCAAAGGATGAAAACAAAACGCGTGCGGACGACCAAGACTGAAAGCGTGTATGTGACTATTAGAAAAAAAAATATGAGTGACGATTGGAAAAAATATGAATTCTTTAAGTAGATACTCCCTCGTGTATTTACTTATGACCATTCAACTTATTAAAAAATATAGTTATCTTTTATTTTTATTATAAATTAATTTATCATTAAAGGTTCTTTAAGCATTATTTTATATATTTATTTTATGTTTGAAATGTTTTTAATAAGACGAATGATTAAAATATGTCTAAAGTTACTGGTATCGTATATAAAAACCAGCGAGAGTATATTTCCATATATAAGAATATATAAGGATATGAATGAGATAGATATTTATCCCAAGTTGAAAGATGAAGCTGTCAATAAACATTACTCCAGGTTTAAAAATAAAGAAGTGCCATATATCAAATATGAATTCACATAAATAAAGGAGATAAAAAACATTTTTATTAACTCAAGGTTTTACGCTCTTTCGATTCATATAATAATATAATATGGTGGTTTTGAAATATTTTCAGATTTGATCACTTCATCTCATTGTTACATTCTGATCTAATTTATTCTGCTTTGGTATGCATGTCCCTCACTTTGCATAGTACCGTGGTCCATGTTTTTTTCTTCTAATTTATTAGTTTCCGTTTTTTGTGTGCAGTAGTTCTTTACTTTGCGGGAGCCTACAGTAAAATAATGGAAAAGGAATAGGAATAGGGTGGGTCGGTTTCCATACTCTAGAAAGAACTACTCTGCTCTAAAAAAAGAACTGGTCGGTTTAATTTTCCTGGTGAAAAACTACTGGGTTTTCACATTTTGATCATTTTAGAAAACTTATCCTATAAATAGACCTTAAAAAACTTATTCTAGAAATAATCTTTTTCGCGGTGCCAATATCATTGGCGCCGTGGTCCAATATGACGGCGCCAATGACGTTGGCGCCGTCCCTCTAGCCCTCCGGTGAAAGTTAAGTCACAAATGTGAAGGGAGACGGCGCTAACATCATTGGCACCGAGGACCAAATTGTAATTTTATTGAAAAAGGACCTATTTGTAAATAAAAAATATTTATAAATAGATCCTCGGCATCAATGACATTGATGTTGAGGACCTATTTGTAATTTTTTTTATTTATAAATGGGTCCCTTTTTATTACAAATAGGTCCTTTTTAATTTTTTTTACAAATTGGTCCTTGACGCCAATGACGTTGGCGCCGTCCCCTTTCCCATTAGTGACTTACTCCCCCCATCCCATAATATAAGGGATTTTGACTTTTTACTTGCAATGCTTGACCATTCGTTTTATTCATAAAATTTTGAAATTATTATTTATTTTATTTGTGACTTACTTTATTATCCAAAGTATTTTAAGCACAACTTTTCGTTTTTTATATTTGCACAAATTTGTTGAATAAGACGAGTGGTCAAACAGTACAAGCAAAAAGTCAAAATCCCTTATATTATGGTACGGAGGGGGTAGCTTTCACCTAGGGGATTAGGGGACAATGCCAACGTCATTGGTGCCGTCATGTTGGACCACAGCGCCAATGACATTGGCGCCGCGATAAGGATCATTTCTAAAATAAGTTTTTTTAGGGTCTATTTGCTATTTGTAGGATAAGTTTTTCAAAAGGATTAAAAGGTGAAAAATCCAGGAAAAACCACTCATTGGTTCGATTAACCATTCAACGGGGTCGGGTCCGTCTGGATTAGAGCAGGTACAATAGTAGGTTATAAACCAGCTATAAACATATTTTAAGAAGATAAATGAGGAGAAAGAAGAACATCGGGCTATAAATTTGTAGCTAGCTGTAGCACGGACTCTAAGACGCAGTGTGTATATGATAGGTGGGACCAGGTATTAATAGTGTAGTATGTAACTATTATATAAATGTGCTATTAAATTGGATATAGATAAATTAAAGTTAGTAGTTGGCTATACTATTAAACTTGCTCTTGGATCGATCCCCTTTTCAGTCCTTCGCTCCTTTCCAGCAGCACAGCGCCAAGCGCCGCCTTGCTTCCGCCTTACACGATTGCCACCACCGCCTGCTTTCTCGACGTCTTCGCATGTGGGAGCCGCTGCTTCCAGGACTCGTCTCCTAATGCGCCATTTCCATCGATTGCCTGGCTCCCTCGACAACCCGACATCCAGGAGCTCGCCGTTGAGGGCCACCATGTCCATGAGGCCTCCGCCCCATCGGAGCCCTGCCGCCGCCTCCTCTCGAACCAACCGCTGCCTATGACCTGTCCCATCGATGGGGAGATGAATCAAACCCGCCTCTGTGAAATCAGGTCAGATTTCACCAATTACTACGTGTCTTGTTCTTTCTTGTATTTATAGGGTTAATTTTATTCAAGTTTCAGATCAAATCAAATCCGCATCCAACTTCCTTTCCTATTGAACCTGGTATCCTCCCTGCCTGTCCTTGTTCAATTTTGTATTTGTTTGTGTCTATTAAGAATCGATGTGGATTATTTGTATTTGATGCGGACTCCTACAAGTCGTGCAGAAGCATGCGGACGACGAGGATGGACGAAAAATTAGATTATGGATGACGCACTGAGTTGGTCAAAATTTGGAGGACAGATGAAAAAAGTGTGATGAAAGGAAAATTATAAATATTTTAATTAGTTACTAGCAAAATACCCGTGCTTCGCAACGGACGAATAAAAATATAACTTTATGTACCTTTGTTCCGTTATTCATCGCTTCGTATGAAACACACCAGTGAGGTTGAAGAATAAAGCACCTTTGTTCTATCATTCCTAAGGTGAAGAATAAGCCCGTGAGATCTCGATTCCCATTTCTACTATTGCAAATAAGTTTATGTGAAAATATTTATAAACTCGAGGGCAGGCATAAAAAACAATTTAATGAATGACCTTTCACAGAATGAAAGGATTAAAATGAAAGTTGATGACGAATCCGAGATATTTTGTAATCTGGTCCTCATCGATAGAATATGTTCAGTGATGACGGAGGTGCTACCTTAGCCTCTCTCATTGCAACTCGCGAGGGACAGTGGTGGCGCTTCCTGAGCCGACCGGACCCCTCAGCGTGACGGAGGTCCTCCCGTAGTGCGGGTCATCAGTGCTTCCTTGGCCCTTCTCAGCCCTCCCTAGGTGGCAAGGGCGGCAGTGCTCTTCTATCCTCTCTAGGCGGGAACGGCGATGGCAGCAGCCTCCACAGGCGACGAGGGTCGTGGCACTCCCCCGTCCTCCCCTATACGGCGATGGAAGATATAGGTGGTGGTTTGCTAAGATGCCAGTGTACTCCGTTTTCTTGTGTTTATTGAGCTAGTCGAATTTTTGGTTTTTTTTTTGTGAAGTTGTCGTCTCCCGCTATGGTGAAAAACCTGTATGGCTTGATTCTGTTTGCAACCTCATCTCTTCTCGCTGCTGATTTTTGGTCGCGTTCCTCAAATTTTGAAGGTTTTGGGGTCGGAAATTGTGTGGACCTATTTGCTTTCCTCAAACTTTGAAGCTTTTGGGTCGGCCACAAACTTAACGGGTTGGATGCAGTATCAGACATATATCAATTTCCACGGGAACCTCGGGGACTCTTCGCGATCTAGAGTTCTAGACGTGGCGCGGGGAATAAGAGAATCAAACAAAGATTTGTTAGGGTTATGGATACCACATACCTAATAGTAGTCGACTACATCTCGGCAGGACCCACCACATATCATGTCTTATACGGAAACTGACTTCAGATATGGAGGGAGTTCCGGATAAGGAAAGACAATTAGAGTTCTACATGGAAACAATAAGGACTACTCGGATTATAACCATATTGGTTTCCCTAGTTCTACTTGGATAAGGGGACACCTATGGGTATAAATACAAGGCTCCCTAGGATGAGAGCGGACACGGACAATCAAAACCCAACACAATCAACATACACGGAACAATAGATCAAAACACAAGATCAACATACAAGCCAACATACACCAAGACAGGCTGCTGGATATCGACATTAGAGATATGCCTAGATCGACCCTATCCGGTACCTACAGAGGTCGGCCGTAGGGATCTAGCGCTGTCTCTGATGTCGCCGGGCACGAACTCGAGGAAGAAGACTACCCTGTTGTCGACTACGAGTCAGAACTTCAGACCGCCATGTCGACAACAGTTAGATAGGCTACCCCAAATATTGTACTGGTTTGATTATGGTGAATAAGAGCAATGACCGGCTCCGACCAACAGGATGTAGGGTTATTACCCGACAATTCAGGGGCCCGAACCTGTATAAAAATCCTCGTCTCCATCTCTTTTACCTCAGTCTCGCGTATATCCTAGTACCAACGATTCCCATACTATGCAAATACCGGAATTGCGACATCAAATGTCGACAGATATGTGTGCAACAAAAGCTAGATGCTGAAAAAAAATGTTTTTTTAGAAATAATACTTTTTAATAGAGAATCACAAAAATAGAATTTGACAGACAAAAATTACAAGTATAACACCCTATGTACATATTGAACAACCGCAGTTTAACAGGTTACCTATCAAAGTGCTGTTGTTCGATAGGAAATAAAAAATAAAAAGTAAAAGAGAAAACTCAATGCACGGCACTGTGCGCCACTGTAGCATTCAAGACCTATAGAACATCCCCATCCCCAGTTCGATAGGCCACCCTGCCGTGCGTACTTTTTATTTTTTTAAGTGGACCAAACAACCATGTCGAACAATCGTAAGTCGATAGGCACTGTTTGACAGGGTATTAAACTTGCCATTTTTGTCAATCAACTTTTATTTTTGCATTTTTTTTATTAAAATAATATTATTTATAAAAGATTAAAAAATCCTAGAATCCTTACATATTATTTAAGCTAGATGACAGACGAAAAAAAATAACTCCCAAAATCCTTACATATTTTTTAAGTGGTATATAGATCTGCATATACACGTATATGACTTTCATGTCTAACCGGGTTGGAGTCCTCAAACAAAAGAAGGAAAGAAAAAAGAAAAAAACTTAAAATTAAAAAAGAAAAGAAAAAAGAAAAGGGGAACCGTACCGTTTTCTCCTCCGAACCTGTCGACGTATCCGCGTGCGTGGATACAGTACGAAAATTGCGACCGGTCAACCTCCCTATCCTCATCCTCAGCCGCCGCTCACGCTAACCCGGATCCTCCGATCTAGCATGTGAGCAGCCGCCTCTACCTCCTGCTCCTCCTCCCATCCTTCACCTCTAGCCTCTCTACTCAAGTTTCTCACGAGCAAAGTGGAGGCCCACGACGGAGGGCGGCCAGCAATGCAGAGCTGGCCATGGGCGGAGGCCGGTGACCACACCCCAACTTCTCTTGGTATGGGCAGCGGTGGAGGAGGAGGAGGGTGCATGCGACAGAGTGACCGTGGCATCAAGCAATCCCTGGCCGGCATCGATCCAGCGCCAAGCTTGAAGAAGGAGGTCAAGGTGGAGTTGGAGATCTCATATCCGATTTTTTATTGCTTCGTGTTGCAGCGATCGACCCTCTGCTGATTTTATTGTGGTGCATTGGAGTTCTCTTGTGGATTTCTCTTCTGATGATTTTATTTATTTGGTGGGATTAGAGTCTAATTCTTTTAGTTTCTTTTTTTCAGATGGAAATTTGGAATTTGGATATGGTATTCTCCTATGTATTGTTCTGCTGATTTTTTTTTTGTTGGGTGGATTAGTATTTGCGGCTTGTTTGGCAATTCGAGGGAAGGGGATTGGAAGTTTACACGAGGGAATTGATTGTGATATTAAGATGTGAATTTGATTTTTAATTCCAATATCTTGTTTGGGAGATGGTGGAAATTGATTTGGAGATTAGGTCATTAATAAAAAAGATTGCTGAGATTTATTTAGGTAAAGTAAAGGGGAAATTCCCTTCCAATTACCACCCTATCCAAATATTAAAAAATTAAAAAGGAGAGAGTTTCTTTCTCAATTCTCCAATCCCATTCCACCAAAATTCTCGGTTAATAGCATCGTTCCGCTAAACTCCTAATCCCTTCTAAAAACTCCATCCAACTAAACGGGTCATTGATTCTTTTCAGTTTCGTGTTTAACTCGGGAAATTTAGAATTTGGACTTACTCCCTTCATCGTAAAAAATCAACCTAGTATTAGATTTGATGTTTTCTAATTCAGATTAGTTGTATTAGAAAACGTCTCATTCAATAAATTTTTTTTTCCGGAGGGAGTAGAGACGGGCTACATGCGCGAGGCTGAGATAGACGCACCGTGATGGAGGCAGGATGGATCACTGGTCCCACCTGGCTGCCACCATCAGCCATCGCTATTAACCCGCGACCAGCGTGGCAGAGCAAACTCTCGCGAGAAACGTGTGCCTCGTTGTTTCCCTCCTCCCAAAGCCTCACCAATGCCGCCTCCCCTCCTCCTCCTCCTCTTCTTCCTCCTCGCCGGCGCCGCCGCGGCGGAGGAGCCCCCGGCGGCGCCCTCCTCCTCCCCTCCGCCGCACAAGAACGCGACGCTCTCCGAGATCCTCCCGCGCTACGGCCTGCCGCCGGGGGTGTTCCCCGCCAGCGTCACCGCCTTCACCCTCGCCGCCAACGGCAGCCTCGCCGTCGACCTCGGGGGGCCCTGCTACGCCCACTACGAGTACCTCACCTACTTCGAGCCCCGCGTCACGGGGGTCCTCCGCTACGGCTCCCTCACCGGCCTCTCCGGGGTCAAGGTCCGCCGCTTCCTCGTCTGGTTCGACGTCGTCCGCGTCAAGGTCGACCTCCCGCCGCCCCCGCGCTACGTCTACCTCGACATCGGATGGATCACCCGCAAGCTCCCCGCCGACGAGTTCGAGTCCCCCCACGAGTGCGAGGACTCCAAGAAATGCCGCCTCTCGTCCGCGCTCGCCACGGTCGCCGCGTGGTTCCAGGTCTGACGGGCTCCTCCCCCTTTGTGATTTCGAGCTGTTTGTTTGTGTTCGATAGGTTCTTGATTTAGGCTTGCCAAATTAGTCTCTGGTTAGAAATTAATCTGCTGCCAAGTAGCAATCGAGTTCAATTTCTCGGATTGTGTTATTGTGCCGTCAATTTCAAAGTTGATAGCGGAACTATGCTAAGAATCTTCGCTGTTTCCTGGTGATTGTTTCGTGTCCGACTTGTGTTCTTCCTGGCTGCTCACTCCTGTGGTGTGGTGGTTAATTTTGACTTCTATGTAATTACCTTGAGGTTGCGTAATGCTGAAGGAAACGCAAGCTGAGAGTTTCTTCCTGTGGTAAAATTTGACATGTTAAATGAAATATATGGCATATTAGGTTGTTGTAATAAAATAGGGCTATTGTGTATTATTGCATCATGCAGTTGGAATAGTTTAAAAAGACACGAGACGTGTTGCACATTGGCTTGAAAAGAAAAATGCAAGTGTACAGAACCAGGAAGGCAGGAAGCAAAGTCGTATTAAGTCAATAAAGCTCGATAAGATGGTACCATACTACCATTCACATGCCAATCTTTGCAATACTGAAGTAACTTCTATGTTGAATGGTTTTATGTGTTGTATAAGTGAAAAGAATGATAGTTTGGTAATGGGGGAGATGAAGTTCTTGAAGCCTGACCTATGTGTACTAGGGTAGAAAAAATGTGGGGCTAACAGGAAAAATGCAGAACTTGATTTCAAGGTTCTGAATTGCTACCACAAACAATTGTATTCAGAAACTTGTTTTAGTGAAACTTCTGGAGGGTGCGTGGTGTTATGTATGGTATTTTCCCTCATGGTTGGTAGTAACGGTGAAAATGTTTGCTCAACTCTCGAAACTCATTATTGATGTGGTAAGAAATGCTTACATTTGCATTTAATATGAGTAATCCTTATAATCTACTGTTCTGAAGAATTGCTTATTCTGTTTAGTTTATTGGTTGTCATGTACCATACTGAAGTTTATGTGGGTTACTAAATTATGAATTTGCCTTACTGACATTCAACTTAGTTTTGTTCTGAGTCATGAATGCTTGTAAGATGTTTCTATGTGACTTTGACATGAAAAGGAGGGTCAAGGTAAAGGTGAAAGGCTATTTATTTGTTCAAACCTTTCTTGAGCAATGTATTCTCAACAGTATAGCTGTCTAATATTCTCAAAGGAAGATCAGTTCATATTTTTTTGTTTGATCAGAAGTAAATTAGATTAATTAGTCTCCTTGACCCTTTTACGATTAAGAAGAATTATCCAATTCATGCCTAAATACCAACACCTTTGATAAATTAACTCATGAGTTAAAAGAGATTGCACATGGCACATGGCTTTCACCTTTCAGAATTAATGTTGTGATATGGTTGTTTCATGACTCACTGTTGTAGTGTTGTTTGCTGCACATCACCATTGGTTTCTATGTTACACTTGATTATTCAAATATTTTTGTTGTTTCTGAGTATTTCTATGTGATGCATCTTGCAGAACTTCTTTGCCCAGTTTTAGGGGATGGAGAAGGGATTTGGTCTTGTGACAGCGTTACATGAGGTAACATAGTACACCTATGTCTAATTACATTCATGCAGACATTTGAACTGTTCTTGTTCTCACATTGTGATCTTTGTGAATCATCATCTGCCAAGCACATATTGTTTGTGGGAATCGACCTGGCAATGAATCTATTTTATTCTGCTTGTTTTCAATATTCAGAACTGTTAGACTTCTCAGTGTGATGCTGTATTATTCTTCTGAATCTATCTTGCGATGGTACTTTATGAAACTAGTCATACTAGGGTTGAAGTCAGTAAACACTTTTACTGCCAATTGTCAAGTAACCAGTGTATATGATCCACCTGTCTCTTCCTCTGGCTAAATAAGGATGAAAATAATATGTTGACCAGTTAGGATGTTTCATGTTCTGTTCCACAAACTATATGTGCTTATGGCTGCTGACGGTTTGTGCGAATTACTATTGAGCACATCAAAGCACAGTTTGTGATAACGACATCAGGCTTTCCTAACTACACTAAAACATCTTAAACTCCAAAATGTTGTGGTCACTGGTCAGCTGTGCAGTTGGTTGTCTATTTGGCCCCATTGATGGATGCGTAAGTTTTGTTGCAGCATGGCTATGGTTATTTTAATATGCACTGTTATTGTTCGTAAGCTGTAAATAAATTTTCTGATTATATTTGAATTAATGATTCAGATTATTTATGGTGACTTGGACTAATTTGTACTGGTTCCACCACCTTTCTGTAGCTTCGGGCCTTCCACGAGTGTAGTGATTGCCAGCATCCAACTACAGAAGAATAAGCATTGGTTGAGATATTTCTCTACAGCTTCTATATTGTCTTAGATGCACATTTGCCCATGCCCGAGAGACACATGATCTTGTGGAGATTTATTGGTCATTTTGATCCATGATACTGGAGCGTGCTCCACGATTCAAATGCAATTACACCTGTTAAGTAGTGATCATTTTATACTAATAGCAAGTAAACTGACATGATGTTGGAGGTGATTAAAGATTCATAGAACATTTTAGCTGATAAGTTACACCAGACTAATTAATTTTTATTCTGTTCTTCATTAATTATTGGGTTCTTGCGGTCAGGAGTTTTTTGAAGACGTGATCAGGAAGGCGTGGGATTCTTTCTTCTTTTTTTTTTTTTGGGAAGGAGGGGGGGGGGGGGGGGGTGAGGGGGAGAGAGAGAGAGAGAGTTTGCAGTGGCAACTATCACATCCGAGCAGGCCCGTCAACATCTTGATGACGAGTTAAACTCAAAACTAACTAAAACTGTTGATTTATTTTTCTTACTAATATGTTGTCCTGATTGTAGGCGGAGGATAGTTTTAGATAGTTCTCAATGTGCTTTGATTGTATTGTGTCCATGAAACCTCAAAAGCAACACACATCTAGCTACTTTTAATTTGTGCCTATTCCCGACTAATGGGAATGTACTTACCACCAAGAAGAATGGGTATATTTAAACCAAGCAAGCTCATTGTCAAATAGTGGTATTTTGATAAAAGTATAGATAACGTTGTAGACTTCCACAAAATATTGCATTTGAATCGAGAATTATAGAAATTTTGTTGTAGAAAGGATAGAAATATTTCTTGAGGAAGAAAATGATAAAAATATTGCTGGTATTTAGAACAAAAATCTGGGACTATTTTTACTTCCATGATGTTGTCACGATTTTGCTATATTTTAAATTAACTGCAACCCACCATTTTTTTAACTTAGATGTTTTGTTTGTTTCACAAATGTTCACTCTATCTAGGACACTTGATCAAAGTCTCGAGTGCTCGGCATGGATTATGGTCGGAGCAAAAACAAGTGGATCAATTAATATAAATATAACAGATCTTTGAGCAGTTTGTTCAGGTGTTTATTTTGTTGTTTCCTAAAATAACTGCTTTTGTATTTGGCTTCTTAAAATGTTTCAATTTTTTTCGATAAATGATTTAAGCATAACATGTGTGTATTGCTTGCAAAATTGTGAGCTGCATCCTCCTGCCGTCTAAAAAAAACCTACTTCTGGCTATGTTACATAGCCTACATCTAGATACATAGCTGCAAGTTGATTTTTTTTTTGACAAAGGGTGTATGTATTATATGTTGCCGTAGCATTAGCACGGGCATGCTACGTTGAAATTTGATTGTATACCCTCAATTTGCGGTTCCAATGATTTATGTACGATTGTTACCTGAATTCCCATGTATCCCTTCTTTCTGTGGTGTTAGTTAGCTTGGAGAATCATCAAAGAGCAGCAAGAAGAGAGAATACATGGATGCATAGTTGCTGCTGGAGGAGGAAGACGATCGTAACGCCATGCTGGGCCATATCGGGCTGTTGACTAACCAATTATGCTTCCCAAGATTGGTGATCGATAGTATTCTTTTCTCTTCCATTAAACTAGACATTTAATTTAGAAGTACGTATGTATTTTTCAGTGTTTTGGTAGGAGTATATGCAGAATAAAACTCTGCACTTATTTTACTTAGAAGAAGTAAAGGAAAAGGCAACCTACAAACTGTCGTAGCATATATATTTTTATTGCACGACATGTTGTCTCTTTTCATAAAAAAAGAAGTATAAATCTATCAGGGTTATGGATATCACATACCTAATAGTAGTCGACTAAATCTCAGCAGGGCACATCACATACCATGTCTTATACGGGACCTGACACAGATATGGAGGGAGTTCCGGATAAGGAAATACAATCAGAGTTCTACATGGAAACGACAAGGGCTACTCGGATTGTATCCATATTGGTCTCTCTAGTTCTACTTGGACAAGGGGATATCTATGGGTATAAATCCAAGACCCTCTAGGAGGAGAGGGGGAGACCCACCCTAGAAGAGACGGAACAACAGAAGCCACAACATACAAGCCAACATACGCCAAGACAAGACGCCGGATATCGACTTCAGGGATAAGCACGGCTAGTCCCCTACGGTGTCTCCGGATACTGTCAGGAGAGACGAAAGCGCTATCTCTGATCTCGCCGGGCACGGATTCGAGGAGGAAGACTACCCTGTTGTCGACTACGAGTCAGAACTTCAGACCGCCATGTTGACAACAGTTAGATAGGCTACCCCAAATATTATACTGGTGTGATTACGGTGAATAAGAGCAATACCGGCTTCGGCCAACAGGATGTGGAGTTATTACCTGACAATTCAGGGGCCCGAACCTGTATAAAAATCCTCGTCTCTGTCTCTTTTACCTCAGTCTCGCATATATCCTAGTACCAACGATCCCCATACTATGCAAATACCGGAATCGCGACATCAAACGTCGACAAAATCTTATTTTGATTAGCAATGGAGGTTAATAATAATTTATGACAAGCACCACCTTAATTTTCATCCTGGATTCGCTACTCATCAGAACGTCCATAGGGGCCATGACAATCAGTAGGGAGACGAACAGAAAAAAAAAAGAAGGAAAAAAAGTAAGGGGGATCGCGACACGAGGACCCCGGTCGATCTGATGAGAGGGACGTGGCTCCAACCCCGACCGCACCGGACGACACACCACCACTCCACACGCATGAACCATGCCGCGCAGAGGAAACCAACCGGTGCCCGCGCCGTGAAGCAGATCGATGGGCTTGGCCGACCAAATTAAACCAGTCCAGCCACACACCCACACGTACGTACTGTACACACACTGCCCTACTACCACCGTGCGCGATAGATGGATGGATGCATTGGATGCCGTCGTCGTCAAAATTAAATTATTTGCGAATCAATAATAAGTGCTCCGTATGTAGTAGAATCAACATCTCCCAACGATCCAACAGCCTCATCTTTTTTATGTACTTATACTTATCATCTAAATTTAAATTTTTAATATTTAAATTTAAAGTTGATATTTTAAGAGTTTTTATCGAAGTTTATTTTTCAACATTTACTTTTAAATCGTTAAAAACACGTATATGAAAATTTTATTAACAAATTATTTTTCATTTGCAAATATATTATTTGGTTTATTCCGTAAATAAGTCAAACGGTGGAGCCGCAAGGTTTCCAAAGCTATTGAAAGAAAATACGGCCAATAATTTATTGATATAAGCCTCAATTTTTTCAACGCACGGCCATACATCGTAGACCTGTATACGCGCGTTTTGTTGTTGATTTCTTCGCCACCTTATATTGCATATACAGCTGCGGTTTCAAAATCATGAGATTTGTCATATTAATTTGACTATCAATTTTGATTTTATTTTATATAATGGACAAATCTGCATTTACTTATACAAAAGCCACATTTTTCTTTTTTAAGACAAAATAGGACAGACATAAGCACTCTACACCTGACAGTGATACATCGTACGGTTTATGCATCTAAAAACTACACTAGCATAACCTGAAATTAGCAAAATCGCCACAAACACATGTTATCTCGACAGGTATGTCGTCTAAAAAAAGAAGCTGCAAATGTAAGCATCAATAAATTTGCATTGCAACTTAAGTTGATAAATTTCACATTAAGTAATCTAAAAATCTATAAGCATCTGAGCTACTCTCAATTCGTAGGACCTACCCGATTTTTTATAATTTGTCGTTGATACTGACACGGTATATAGGGTAAGACTATTCTACACCCGAGGTATAGATACCCCCTCCATTCCTCCCCGCCCCTCCTCCCGATCCCCCCCCTCTCTCTCGCTCCCCCTCCCTCCTCCAGATCTCTCTCTTTTTTATTTCATTTTATTTCTTTTTTTTTTCTCCCTGAAACATTTTTTTCCTCTTTTCTAGGAAAATAAAAAATAAATTGCTAAATTCAAGACTACCCATGACCTCATAGTTAAAAGTACATTCTTCTAACCAATTCATCTAATGATACTATTTGTTTCAAGAATTTTGTGAGAAAGTAATATGATTATCAATTCCTATATTTTTCACTATTGAAACTCATAACATGTTACTATGCTCCAGTAGTAACATTGTTGTAAAAGTACAGTAACACATGACGTTACTGTATAACACATAGGACGTTACTGCACTTTTGGCAGTAATGTCATAGTAAAATTGTAGTAGACCAGAAATCGAAACAAAAATATATGGGTTAAAGGCTCACATGCTAACCATATACTTTTTACTGCATAAAAGTAGAAGTGTTACTACATAATAGGTACATGTTACCACTTTCAAGTAGCTATGTTCCTGCACGATAATTGTAGTTTTACTATATCATTTTTACAAGATGAAGATCGAATAGGTGGGCTATAGGTAAAGTCTGTAGGTGGCTTTGAGCGAGGTCTGATTGATGTAGGAGTATTTTGAACAATTTTATACATTTGGTAAAACCATGTTACTGCATGTATATACGCATGATACTGCAAATTACATACTATGTTACTGCATATAGAGTGGTAAAGCTCAAAATGCCAATATTTCAAAAGCAATATCTCACAAGTTATGTATTATTTTTTAAAACAGTTTTCACAATGATGCTATAGTGTTACTGCATGTGAAGGTTTAAACTTCAAAATGCATCTACGTACTCCCTTCCTCAAGAAACCGTTCTTCCTCCCTCTTTTCAAGAAAACCGATCTCCTCCCTCCAATATAGTATTACTGCATGTATATGATGTTACTGCACTTTTGACAGTAATATTGTGGTGTATTATGGTAAATCAGGAAATGAAACAAAAATATATAGATTAAAAGTCTCAGATGCTAACCATATACTTGTTATTGTACAAAAGTAAAAGTGTTACTGCATGAAAGGTACACGTTACCACGTGTTTATGCAGTAACACTACCCAAAAAATACAGTAAAACGCAGTGTAGTAACATCGTGATGTGATTGTAGTAACGTATAACAGACAAGTAGTAACAAGTAATAGTATAGTATTACTACTTGTGGAGAGACAAATTGTAAAAAAGTCAAACTTTGAAGAACAATATCTCCCAAGTGATGTAAGGTTTTTTAAAACTGTTTGCACCATGATGCTAGAAAAAAAGAGCTTATCAAAAGTAGATCCGTCATGACTATATTTCAACTATATTTTAACGTTGTTACTGCACGTAAGACACAATGTTACTGCATAGTGGTCGTCGTGTTACTGCACCGTCCTGGGATGAGAGCTGAGAAGAGGTGGGTGGTGGGGGGAGTTAGTAGGCGGGTTTGACCGGTGGGAGGAGCCTTTGACCAAGGTGGGAGGTGAGTTTTGGGCATTGGTAAGGAGGGGTGTAGAATAGTTTTATATATATATATACATATATATATATATAGTAGCTCCCCTAGAATAACTATTCTACACCCCCCTCCCACCTCCCATCCGTCCCCACCTCCCTCCCTCCCGCGCCCCCTCCTCCCCACCTCCCTCCCTCCCGTTGCTCCTCTCTCCCTCCCGTGCCTCCTCTCCCGTCGCTCCTCCCTCTGATTCCCCCTCCTCCCGATTTCTCATCCTCCCCCCAATCTCAACTTTTCTTCTTTTCTTTTCTCTCCCTCCTTCTCTCTTCCTCCTCCCGATTTCTCATCCTATCTCTACCCTTGCTAGAAAAACACTGTCTTGAAAAATAAAATTACTTCCTAAACTGCTTGATCTACTCGCGATGGGTGAGAGGCGAGCCCAGAAAGCAAACCCGAAGCGAGGTGAAATAGGATAGGGAGTTGGAGCTTTCATCAACCCGGAACAATAGTGTAGGCGAGCCCGGATTCAAAGTAAGATGGTCGAAAGGAAAGGAAGAATAAGAAAAGGAAAAAAGCAATTTCGAGAGGAGAAGGAGAGAAACCGATACCCCTACGGCGTAAAGAAAGGAATGAAACAAAATGAAATGGGAATGATGAAAGCAGCACCTCGGGACAAGCATATCTTGCCTCACCTATATAATGGGTACAATTTTCACCCGCCTCTTCGGTCTTACCCGTCGTACCATCAAGATCCAGAACAAGCAGGATAGTCAATCCACCACTTAGGAGAGTAACTTGTAGAAGAGCCCAGGATCTCATTAAATACATTGGAAGGGGAGCATTCGAAATGCATAACTCGAAATGACTAAAGACTAAAGCTAGAACGCAAACTGAGGAAGGCAGTTTCTTCTCTCTTTTTTAGAAAAATTAAAAATACCCCCTCTCCCGTCGCTCCTCCCTCCTCCCGATTTCTCATCCTCCCCCCAATCTCAACTTCAAGACTTGAACCCATGATCTCATGGTTCATGGCGAGCACTTCTAACCAAATCACCATATGATGATTTGTGAACAAATCAGTTATGTACCTGTAACAATCATACCTTGTTACTATGATTCGGCAGTAACATCATCTCAGAAGGGTAGTAATATCATATGTTACTGCAAAAATGTAAGGTTGTAACTGTAAATTTTATAGGTTGTTACTGCACTTTTGGCAGTAACAATATGACGAAATTTGCAGTAACAGAGAACATGCATAGTAACAGTGGCCCTATAGTAGTAATGTTTTTTAGATCTAGAGTATTTTAAATCTCAATCTTTAGAGAGTACTAACGTACACGTCATGTCTTATTTTTCTAACCCATTTGCATCATGGCGTTCGTAAAAAAAAAGTGCTTAACGAAACTAGAACCATCATAACTATTTTTTAACGTTGTTACTGCGAAAAGTAGACGTGTTACTGCATATTGGCCATCGTATTACTACGTTGTTCCAGTGAGACGAGAACTAAAAAAGAGGTAAATCTCGAGCAATATCTCTCACATCATATCTTGTATTTCCAATCCATTTGCACCATGAAGTTTATAAAAAAAGCTTAACGAAACTAGATCCATCATGGCTACTTTTTGACGTGGTTACTGTGATAGTGCTGTCTTGTTACTGCAGGATGACCGTCCTGTTACTGCACGATTCCTGCAAGACGAGAGCAACAAAGTGGTGGGCGGGGGAGGGAGTGGTGGGCGGGTTTGACCGGCGGGAGGACGCTTTGACCGAGGTGGGAGGGGGGTTTTGGGCCCTAGGGAGGGTGGGGGAGGTGGGTTTGACCCATGGGAAGGGGGGTGTAGAATAGATCCTAAACCCAAAACACACACACACACATATGTATACATACATACATACATATATATGTGTGTGTATGTATGTGTGTGTGTGTTCGTTTGCGTATGGAGCTTTCAGACTTGGACACCATCATATCGATCAGAACGAATTACCTGATGCTTTACAAGTCGAAATGGTGGTTCGGCTACTGTTTTGTGGTGTGTGTTTGCTTGCTTTTGTGGCGGGCAAATTATGGGAAAAACATCTCGATCTCTCTGGGAAATTGCTATCTGATTCTTTTTTTTTTTTTGCCGGTCACCTCCTCACATGATTAGGCCTCACACTCCCTAGCGAGAACGCATGATGCTTGAGGGTTGCTTTTGAATAAAGTAGACTGAATTGTTTAGTTTCTTTTGCCAAACAAATATTTAGTTTCCGTCAATTTATACCAGTATAAATGAAACTACCGGGCGTACGTGCATATAAAACTACATATTTAGCTTATAATTTATAATCAAACTATAGATTGCATATGGAGTAGTTCATTCCAACGTTGCTATCCTAACGAGACACTAAAATCAGTTTTGTGGTAAAACCATGCTTTAAAATTTGTAGTTTTATAATAAAGCCAAGGCTAACTCTATAGTTTCATGACATTGTGCCTTGATTATGTAGTTTTGTAATAAAATTTGATATTAAATATTATGTTTTGTTGCAACAGCTTATTACATAGCTTATTTAAAATTTATGCAGTTTCATTTATAAAATTTGGGGCTTGTTTGGAGTGATATCAATTTTGGCCCTACTAAATTCTCAGCAATTTTAATAGCGCCTCATTTATGGTTAATTTTCTACCAATTTTTGCCAACACCAATACAAAGTATGATACTGCCAAAACTTATCAAGATTTTAACACTACTAAAATATTGAAATGATAAAAGTTGACTTCAAACGATGCTCTTAAGGTATCGTTCATTCTCTCCAACTGGAGAGATATTTCTAGTGCACGCGAAATAAGAAAACTCGTTAGCACATGATTAATAATTATTAACTACTATAAAATTTTAAACAAATTTTATATAGAAATTTTTTATAAAAAAAAAGTATCATCATTTAACAGTTTGAAAAACATGCTAACGGAAAAAAAATAAAGTTTAGAGTTGAGAAAAAAAAAACTGAACCTTAATTAGTTCCAGGAATGAACATAGATACAAAGGGTAAGGAGATGTTTTTCTAAAAGACAAGTCAGATATATTTTATTACGGGCGCGATGGCTCGATAAATCCTGTGTGTTCTCTCTGCTAGAAGAATCGCCACAAACCACATAACAACTGAACCAATCACATTCGCCCAGCTCGACGCTGACACATGCTACGTGGCATGAACAACTTGTACTCCGCATGTCAGAGCCTTGTACTTCTAGTGGAGTATAACGAGAAAAATCCACGGTCTTGCATGGCGGCTGGCATGCATGGATGCATCATGCATGCAAGTGCAACACGTACGAACGTAGTAACTCGTTTTAAATTCCAAACAAATTGTCCCTGCAGAGGCCGCAGAAAGAGGCGGCTTGATTCTGCGGTCGAGTTTGGTTTGTTGAATATGGTAAAAAAAATGAAAATATATTATATGTCGATCGCTCTCAATAACAGAACAAAATTAATAAGAGGTCGGCTTCTTTTTGACGGCGATATTTGATTCTTTAATTTCTATCGTTCTCAAAATTCAATACTGACTGATTATAGCACTTCCTTTTACTAATTTTTAAGGGTAGGCGGCTAGCTCAATTAGATGGCACTTAATTAATAAGGCTAAGTGGGTATAACACTAATTAATAATAGACGTATGGTGAAAAATGTATGTATGTGCAATAAGAGAGAATAATAGTCGTGAACAACTGGATTTTAATGGTTAGAAGAGTCATGCTGCTAGATCATGATTCCACCGTCATATCACAGTGCTTGCTTAATTTCTCGAGTCTTTTAACCTACAGATTTAGCATCTGCACCACGCGCACCGACACCCATCGCGCGACATGGCTGTGCGCAGCGTGCGCATGGTGAACTCGACCTCGTTGCTGCCCGCCGTCTCCAGCGCCCTCCTCGCAAGTGCCCGACGCCCGCCGCGCCCGCAGTGCCGGTCCTGGCCATCAGGAGGAAGATGTCGCCATCACCAGAGAGGAGAAAGAGGGGAGATGAGAGAAAGAGAGAGGGGAAAAAGACATAGAGCACTTCTTCCGTCCTAAAAAATTAAAACTCAATCTAAAGAGGTCTGAAGAGCCTTTTGTCCAGATTCATTCTTTTAGAAGAGTCACATCCTCTTCTAGATTGAGTTTTTTTGGACGAATGAAATAGAGAGAATATGACAGGTGGGTTCTATTGATTTTTTTTAAAAACAAATTGTTGACTGTACTGCTATGTAGGACCAAAACCGTCCGCAAGAGGTTCTTTATCTGGTATTAATAATTAGGGATGAAAGATGTTTGGTTTCAAGTTTAGAGAATAATTCATGCTCACTCAATAAGTCAAGGGGGGATTCAGACTTTTCCCCATGTTTATTTAGTGGAGTAACATGATAATTTGGACCTGTTCATAAATGCTAACCAAAAGAGAATAACTTCCATAGTCCCATGAGATTTGGTCATCGCGAGTTGTCTTTTCTTTTTATTATTATTTTGAAAACTTTTCCAAATACGGATTGATATATATTGAGCAGAGAAAGAGTTACAAACAACATGAAGACTGTTTTTGGACGAGGGTTGGGAACCTCACCTTTCGATATGAAAAACGAAGCGATGGATTAGTGCACGATTTATTAAGTATTAGTAAAAAAACTTCTAAAATAGGTTTATATGATTTTTAAAGCAGCTTTCATACAGTAAATTCTGCAAAAAGAAAAAAAATACACCGTTTAGCAATTTAGCAAGCGTGCGCACGAAAAACGAAGAGAAGTAGTTTGGAACACGCATAAACAAACTCAGCCGAAGAATGCTAGCTAGAGTGAACTTACGGGATTTTTTGGTTTCATATCAATTTTTCGGGTGTGTTTGAGAAAAGAGAAAAGGGTAAGATCGAGAAGATATACAAAATGAGACAAGTCGTTAGCACATGATTAATTATTTTAAATTTTTAAAAATGATTAATATATTTTTTTCAAGCAACTTTCCTTTTAAAAAAATGTTGAGTAGCTCGGTACGTGCGTGCGGAGAAAGAGTAAATTTTAATTTTTATTCCAATCCAATGCTACCAAATGCAAACTTGCCCTACCAGAACTTTGATAATTTTAATAGTGATATGTATATTTGGTTTGCTACCAAATTTTATTTTAGAATAATTTAAATTCAATACCATTAAAGTTGTTGGCACTATCAAAATTTTGGTAGAGATAAAAATAGGCTCCAAACCAACCAAGCCCTGCATTACCCGTAAGTCAATTACTCCTGCAGCATTCGAGAAGGACACGCTGTGCAAATTTTGGAAATAAAATTTAGGCTAGGTCGTCGAGTTGTCGTGGCCATGCATATGGCCACATGAGCTGACGAAACGATGTCAAAATCTTCTTCCTCGGTTTACATCCACGCACTGATCGATCTGCACTGCACTGCACAGTAACCGTGTTCAAAAAGAACTGTTCAAACCAGGCTGCTCGATAAATAAATATATAATACTATATTATTTTATATTATAAGTCGTTTGATTAGTTTTGTTAAACTTTATCAAGTTTGATTAAGTTTATAGAAAAATTTAGTAACATCTAAATATCAAATTAGTTTTATTAAATTTAGCATTGAATATACATGTTTGTCTTTTTAAAAGATCTTATTATATTTTCAATAAATTTGATTAAATTTGAATAAAAAATATAAATATAATATGAAACAGATGGAGCAGTACACACGCAGCTCAGCAAGAAATGGGAGCGAGTCAGCGAGCAGAAACGAAACGAGATGACAACACGCATCAGCCACCAATCATGCCTTGGACCCTGCCTGGAGGTGCTGGATTTTTTACATTTTGGTTCTTTTAAAAAACTTATTTCGCAAATAGATCCCTAAAAAACTTATCCCAAAAATAGTCCTTTTTGGGGCGCCAGAGTGGCCAGCCTCTCTGGCGCCGTCCTCCTGCCACCGTGGCGCACGCGAACCGACGTGGCAGGAGGAGGGCGCTAGCCATGCTGGCGCCGCCCCAGGGAGGAGGGCGCCAGCATGGCTGGCGCCGCCGCCTCCATTCCTATTTCTCTGTATGGAGTTGCAACGGTGTCATTTTTATTTTATTTTTTCGGATGTTTTTTCACACTCAGGATCACGATACAACCAACCACAAAAAAAATTTAAACTCGAACTATCACTTAGCTAAGTCTGAAAATAACTAGCATACCACTTAGTCTACTTTGCACCTTCACTAAAATTAAACCATAACTCCTTTAGTAAAACCCTTTGATCAGCATGTTAAACATAATGCACTCTACCACTATATGAAATTAATTAATCTAATTCAAAATATAACCACATAAAATGACATATATAAGTTAAACAGTATATAGAGATGCAAATTTTTTATTTTTATTTTATTTTTTTAATATTTTTTTCACACTTAGGAGAACATAGGAACCAACCGTATAAAAAATAAACTCAAACGGACAAAATATGTGACTTGTAGAATTTTCCAAAACTCTACCGAAACAGACAAAATATGTCATCTATTAAAATAGGCGTAACTTTCTCATACGGACTCGGAATCAGGTAAATAATATATGCACGGACATCTACAGAAAAAGTTACATCCGATTCTCCCCGTCTTTGCCAGGTTCGGCGATATTAAAACCTACAAATTCTGCTTACAAGATTGTGTTTTCGAGGAGAGAAGTTTTTCGGTAGAGCTTTGGAAAATTTCACATGCCACATATTTCGTCCGTTTGAGTTTATTTTTTACATGGTTGGTTCCTGTGAGTTTCTAAGTGTGAAAAAAATATCAAAAAAATAAAATAAAAATAAAAAAGTTGCACATCTCTCTCTTCTGCACTAGTTCGAAAAGAGAGGAGAGGAGAGGAAAAATTCTACAGGTCACATATTACGTCCATTTGAGTTCAATTTTTCTATGGTTGGTTCTTGTGTGTCCCTAAGCGTGAAAAAAATATCAAACAAATAAAACAAAAATAAAAAATTTCGGGGGAGGGGGGCGCCAGCCACTCTGGCGCACTCCCCCTAGCCACCTCAGCATCGCCCCGCCACGTCGGCAGGGAGACGGCGCCAGAGAGGCTGGCGCCGTCGCCCCAAAAAGGATCATTTTTGGATAAGTTTTTATAGGGGTCTATTTGCGAAATAAGTTTTTCAAAAGGACAAAAATGTGAAAAATCCAGCCTGGAGGTGTGCCAAAAGAGAAAAAAAGAACACACATAAAAAAAAATAGTAAATGTTTTTTTTGGTATTGCCCATAAGAAATGATGACGTCGGCGTGAGAGTTACCGGCTTTTTCCGTGACTCGGCTGACGTCGGGTGACGGCTCCGTGGACCGCGTCCACGTACACCCGAAAAAAAAGGAAGGTCGCCAGATTTTGAGGTGAGGGAGCAGAGGCAGCCTTGAAAACTTTAATCAGTCCGATGTATGAACTCACTTGGCATGTAAATTGTATGGTAAATTGCTGATGAGCTATTTCGAGTTCAGTGTCAAGCTCTATTTTGAATTGGAAACGAAGGCTCCTTAGTAAACATAGTAGTAGGGGAAAAAAAGAAAAAATATACTATGCGTGTGATTTTACTCTCTCGGTTCTATAATATGAAAGCCCCTAAAATAAATAGTATATTTTTATAGTACAACGAATCTGGACATGAAATATCCCATCCAATTCTAGGTTTCTATATTATGGACCGAGGGAGTAAGATGTAACGTGCACAAGACGGGTGGCAATAACAATTTTCGCATGAATTCATATGATTTGTTCAATTCTCATCAGAGATATCACACGTTCGAAGTGGCCTTAACAATATTAATTTTTTTCTCATAAATTAACTTTCAAGCATTTTTCCAAACGAGATTTTTTTTTCAATTGACCCATTTTCCAAAAAAAAAACAAATATTTTATCAAACATATTACATTTAATTAAACTAACTTGGTGTTGACATGCTGATAAACATAAAAAGGTTTGTCCAG
Organism: Oryza meridionalis; assembly: GCA_000338895.3. Lineage (NCBI taxonomy): Eukaryota > Viridiplantae > Streptophyta > Magnoliopsida > Poales > Poaceae > Oryza > Oryza meridionalis. The sequence continues at coordinate 31,737,681 of CM002526.2, read as the reverse complement.
AGAAAAAGTCAAAACGACTTAGTTGCATACATTTGCCCTCCTCAAAATTATCATTTTCTTTTTGTCTAGACCTTAAGTTCTACGGAGTGCTAGTATAATACTCCCTCCGTCCTAAAATGTAAGTATTTTTAGCTGTAAATCTAGACGCCTATATATCTAGATTCATAACTAAAAATTGCTATATTTTGGGATAGAGGAAGTAACATACTACGGCCGAGTTTAGTTCCAAAATTTTTCTTCAAACTTTCAACTTTTTCATCACATCAAAATTTTTCTACACACAAACTTTCAATTTTACCGTCACATTATTTCAATTTCAATCAAACTTTCAATTTTAATGTGAACTAAACACACAAAAAAAAGGCAATTTATACGATGATAGTCCTCATAATACTACTAGACGACAGACGCATTATGCGTGTGTCCCACTGTCCCGTGGATGTGACGCAACATCCGTCCCCGTTCTTCTTCTGTGGTGCACGATACATCAGGGGTACCCGGTACTACCCCTACGTGACAGGACCACGTACCGGCCATGGTGCACGTGCGCGTGCACGTGGCTAAGCCATCACTTCACAGCGAAGCTAGCTAGGGCTTGGAACTTCCCATTGCATCATCCAGTCTAGTATGCCTAGCTATCGAGCTAGACTGGTCAATGGTCAATGAAATACTATCACGCACGTTGTGGCTGTTTCTTTTTCTTTTCTTTTTTTTTTTGCTGGATAAACAAAACAGATCTGTAGGTATAATGGGTTGACGATTTATACATTGTTTGATGCATGCGTGGTACTACAACAAGTCAAAGGCGAGCTTTAGAATTGTGTAGCGCGCGTGAGACTTTTTCGTGGCAAGGATATATGATTTGTGGCCGCGAAATAACACATTATTAGTAGAAAGTTAAAGCATTCAAGCGGTTGCAAGAAGGTGGCGTACTATGAACGAAAGGTAATAGCTTCCCATTATGGGGGATGGTCAAAGATTTCTGCAGTAGTTATCTATAATACTTTCTCCGTGTGATAGATTCTACTACCGCCTCGATCTGTTCTAAAACGTGCTACTTTTTTTTTAATTTGTAGTATTAAAAAATACCTCATCGTATCATAAATTTGTATATTTTATTATAGATATAGTAGCTATTTGTAATACAATATCTTATCTAAAATGAATATATTTTTCTACCTATCTTTTTTAATCAATCACAACCATTATCTATTTAATTTCCACATATGCTTACTCTTATAAATAAATTCTAACCTTCTTCGAAACATTTTCACCTACTTATTCAAAATCTGTGTCCACCTAAAACTATATATATCTTGGAGGATTTAGGCTGAGTCCGTGAGCCCTCACTCCTGACACGTAAAACGGAGCGACTGTTAGGGCATGATTTTTTAAACTATTAGCTAAAGTAAATTTGAAAAATGAATTAATATAATTTTTAAAGCAATTTTTCTATAGAATTTTTTTTAAAAAATATGTACAATTTAGTAGTTTAGGAGTGCTCGAGCGAAAAACGAGATAGGTGAGTTGGGAAAGGTGGGGTAAGAACGTAGCCTTGGTAATAATCTCCACTAAAATTGTGAAACGAGAGATGTTAACCGAGTAATAATATGCCGCTAGCTAATCTCTCACGTTCAGACATGACACGAGACGACACGCACAAACTAACAAGTCACACGCAGGCCCCTCCAACCCCACCTCCTTCCTCACCAGAAAAGCGCGGGCCCCACCCCCCATCCCCCCATCCCCACCCGAAAAAAAGTCGCGACACGAGCCGTCGTCCACCATACACCGCGTCCACCGCGGCATCTCCACCAATCCAACCCACTCGTGTGGGAAACAAAAGCCCAACCCAAAGCCAACGCCCCACGCGCCGCGCCGCGCCGAACCGCAACGCCACCGCGACGCAGCCATCGCCACCACCTCCACCTCCACAAAAAGCTTGCGACCTCACGCGACCAACCGCCGCCGCCTCCTCCTCCTCCTCTCGTCCCCGCGGCCGCCGCCGTCCCCGATCTCCAAGCAGGCGGCGACCTCACCTCACCTCACCTCACGCGGGAGGGGAAGGAGGGAGGGAGGAGGGGGGGGGGGGGGGCATGGGGACGTGCGTGTCGCGGCCGAGCGCGTGCGTGGGGGGGAAGCCCCACACGCCGCGGTCGGGGGAGGCGGCGCGGGCGGGCGGGGGGGCGAGGCGGCGGAGGCGGAGGGGGAAGTCCGGGCGGAGGAAGGCCCCGTCGCGGGCCGCGTCGATGGAGACCATCCAGGAGGGTGACGTCGTGCCTGGCTCCCCGCCTCCGCCGGTCGCCGCCGCCGCCGCCTCCTCCGGTGCCGCCGGGGATCACCGGACCTACAGCAACCCCGCGTTCCAAGGTTGGGTGGGGCTGCGTGCTTGGGTTGGGATTGGGATTGGGATGGGCGGGCGGGTTGCTTTTCTCCGGATTCCTTTTGCCTCTGCTCCGTTTGGGGGAATTAGATTTGATCCTGGGGGACCATTCTCGGGTGCGTGCCCGCGTGAGATTGCGCCTTCCAGGCGATTAAACTACGGCGTTCTAGAGGTCGCCGTGCGCATCTACCAACAACTGATGAATTTTTTTTAATTGCTTCGGTGAATTTTACCTTGTTCTGTTCTACTAGTGCGGGACGATCAGTGGGCGTTGCAATTAATCTTCTGGGTGGTACAATTATTGTTTTCCGCGCCAATGAATGCGGATGCGTAGCATTGTGGTGGTAGTACTTTGCTAGTCCGGTTTGACCTGACGCAGATTTGGGAACTTTCTTGCTGCAGTTTCCGGGAGCATCGAGGAGGCATGGTACGACTCGTTTGCCATGAGCGAGTCGGACGGGGAGGACGATTTCCACAGCGTGCAAGATGGTAAAGCGTGATGCCCACACAATGTAGTAGGATGTGTAGGGTAGTAGTAGTACCCTACCCCCAAGCCTCCCCCGGTGTGGTTCAATTGAAGATCTCGTTGAACCTTTGAGCTGTTGTTGACTCTGCAGATGCTTTTTCGTTGAATGGGTTCGAGAACGATGCGGCATTGAGCACGAGAGATGCCAATGGCGGGAGCTTCAATGGGAGCTCACATTCATCCGAGCAGCACTACAGAAAGCCGAGGTCCAGCGAGCTGTCAAGGGGGAATTTGGAGAATGGTGTGCGGTCCTCTGTGAGCCATGAGGATGTGGCAAGTGTTTCAGCTGAGGATAGTGCACACGGCGGTGGAGGAAGGATACTGGACGACTGTGGCCTCCTGCCAAACAATTGTTTGCCTTGTATTGCCTCTGCTGTTGGTGTAAATGAGAAGAAGAGACCACTTTCCACAAGCCCAACTCATTCCATGAAGATGCCCTCCTTGAAGCTCTCATTCAAGAAGAAGTCTGGAGAAGCTCATCCTTCTTTCACACTATGTAAGCATTTCTTCCTTGGCCTCTGTGTTTTAGGCACTTTCCTCAAGTACTGGATTACACTTCATATCAGCTTCTTTCCATCTTGATGATCTTCAATTTTATGGTGCTTGATAATTAAAATTTATCAGTCAGTTTACCCCATATTATGAGGTGGGAGACATCTTGGTCTTTTTCTTATGTTTTGTCTTCAAAGTTTACGTGCGGTGGGCTTTTGGGGTGAGGCATATATGAGGCTTGGGATAAAAGTGTAAGAAAACAAAATGTTAACATTCACATGTTTGTGCAGTTCGGCTGGAATTTTTTTTCTTGCTTTATACACAATGTAGGAAAATATGAAATTTTGGCTTAATAAAAACTATTAAGTAATACCAGTTCTTCTCTTTTGATCAGTGTCTACAAAGGATTTCCTTGAAAGGCCTCTAGCAGGTTCTCAAGTTCAGCTATGCTTACTGGAAAAGAAAATACTGAACAGCTGGTCTCATATTGATCCTGGCACTTTCCGAGTCCGTGGGTCAAACTATTTTAGGTAAGCATTATTCTCAGGATTTGTTTCAAGCATATTATCATCATGTTCAGTCCATTGTACATGTTCCTTTTGAAAGTACTGGATGATTATGGAAAGCAAGTGATCTTACCTTTGAAAAAAAAATCAGGGATAAAAAGAAAGAGCTTGCTCCAAATTATGCAGCGTACTACCCATTTGGAGTTGATGTATACTTGTCACCGCAAAAACTCAACCATATATCTCGATATGTTCAACTTCCCGATGTTCAAATCTCCAGTAAACTCCCACCACTTTTGGTGGTCAATGTACAGGTGAGTTACCCCAATTTTAGACTTTTGAGATGTTCTCTGCTGGTAAGGTTCTACAGGTACATTCCACTTATTAGTGGAACATCATCCATTGCTCACTTCTAAGTGAATAAGGTACCTTTAGTACCTTCCAAGCATCATAAAACATCTCTAGTTTTTATTTTTTAACCTCTTCTAAATAACTTCTTGTTGGTACAATGACACACTTGATCAGGTTGAAAATTTTGCATGGAATTCTTTTTGTAGCATTGTGCTGCTCTGCTTGTAATAACCATATGCAGCAACTCTTTTAAAGATGTAACTATCAGTCTGCATGCTTGAGGGTCATGAACTTTTCTTTTTGAAGCTTTGCAATTTCACATAATTAAATAGTATTATTCCAAATGATAGAAATCACCGTATCTGACAACTGCAATGTCCTGTATAAACACCATTATTTTTAAGCCGAATATCTGTTCTAAAAGGAACTCACAATTAATTGCTCATATGACCCCTAAGTTTGTAGTAGCTGGTACGGTGACACCTGTGTGTTCATTATAGATATTTTTTTCTAGATATGGATACTATTATGAAGGAATAGGATATATCCACTTGACATGTAGGAAAGTTATTTTTCCTATGACCTTGCAGCAGGATTCAAGTTATGAAAATTTTGAATATTACAGCTGAATTTGAGTTTCTTGTTAGCCAGTTAACCACTGTATATTTCCTTTTCACATGCAAATATTCTATGCTCTTGATAGTTGTGTCTTATCATTCAGTGGTTTGACTTCATTTTTTATGTGTTTCTCACAGGTTCCACTATATCCTGCCTCATTATTTCAAAATGAAATCGATGGAGAAGGGATGAGCTTTGTTTTGTATTTTAGGCTCTCTGATGCTTACTCAAAAGAATTACCCCCATCATTTATAGAGAATATCAGAGTAAGATTTTGATAGTTACAATGTTTCTTTCACTTATTCTTTCTGTGCTACTTTCTTTTCATAGTTACAATGGTTATTCTAATGCTGTATATACCTTTCTGTGCATATTAGGAAGGTCTGTCACTATGACGATTGCCGATTTTCCTAGCCATTTTATGTGCGCCGTAAAAGTTTCAAAATGATGATATAGAGACCAGATTCTCCATTTTTTGAAGTGAATAAAATATAAAGTTTATACTTGATATAATAATTATATCATCCAGGCTAGTACGAACTATAGTAGAGAGTACCTCATTGCAAGGTAGTGGGGTTTTCACGCTACATTTTTAATCCTGGGAATATTGGGCTGGTAACAAAAGAAAGGCAGTCACTTGACTGTAGGATGGGATGTTAAAAATACCATTTTCTCGTAGGTTGAAGATCAAGGGCCAATGTCTTAGGTATATATAGTAAATAGGTGACAGACAAAAAGATGCATACAAAAAATTTTCATGCTTTACCGTCTGAACTCAGGTTGGACATTCTGTGGTTTCAGGAGTAGTCTAATTAGGAGTTGTATTTGTTTTCATCATTGGCCTTGGTTAACTAACATTACATTATTTATACACATTATTCTCTTATGTGATTTGTGATTGATGATCTGTCAATAGTCACCTTTTCTTTTATCAACATTCATTTGTTTTATTACTGTCTAAACAGTCACCTTTGCTGATTATTGTTATAAGTCAACAATTCTGTAACTTCTATTTTTTTCCTTTGACTTCCCAAACAGAAATTAGTTGATGATCATGTAGAAAAGGTGAAAGCGTTTCCGATGGAAACAACCATACCATTTCGAGAACGGCTAAAGATACTTGGCCGGGTGGCAAATCTGGAGGACCTTCCTTTAAGTGCGGCAGAAAGGAAGCTAATGCATGCATACAATGAGAAGCCTGTGCTTTCTAGACCTCAACACGAGTTTTACCTGGTTAGTTGTGTTTATTTTTAGAATCTAATGTATACTTTTGTAGCATGCGTCCACATACATCAGCTACTATGTCATTATTAGAGAAGTAGATGCAATGTTCTCATCATAACCACCTTGTGATCTTTTACTACTTTTAACTTTATGACTTCCTCAAGCAATGTTTGCATCTTACGTCTATTTGCAGGGTGACAACTACTTTGAGGTTGACATTGACATGCATAGGTTTAGCTACATCTCAAGGAAAGGTTTCGAAACATTTTTGGACAGGCTAAAAATATGCATGCTAGATGTTGGTCTAACCATTCAGGTATGTGCTTACAACAGCGACCACAACCTTTTTCTTTGCTATAATAAAAGTTGGATTAATTAATTTTCCTTTTGCTTGTTATGTAGGGAAATAAAGCTGAAGAATTGCCTGAGCAGATCTTATGCTGTGTTAGGTTGAATGGGATAGATTACACACAATATAAGCCACTGATGACACATGGGGCCTGAACATGAAGCTTACTAGAACATGCTAACCAAAATTTGGTTATTGAGAGGTAGCCAAATTAGCCCCTGTGTAGAAGCACTATCATCTGAGCACGTGGAATTGCACACGAGTAACATGGACAGAGGCAATGGCACATGTAGATCTGTATATCATTGCATGAGTTCCAGTGGCCTCTTCTGTTGCTAATCATGATTCTAGATTTTAGTAAATATCACTAATTTTCCTGTGAAAGAGTAGGTTTAGGTGTACTTCGAACTTGTGCAGGATTTATGGTGAATATCCGCTGCTGCATTTATACATCAGTAGGGTAGAATATGAACCTGGAAGCACTGTACCACCTCACATGAAAAGGTAGTGGTTCCAACATCAGTAAGGGAAAAGAAATATGGTCACACATTATCATATGCAGCATAAGTGGTGTTGAGTTAGTATTTGTGCTTCAAAAACTACCTAATCGCAGTCTAAAAACATGAAAAAGTAAAGGAGAACAGATTTTTTAACTTGCGAAATACTCCAAATTTCTATGATAATCTCAGGCGATTTCAGATCATTTTGTCTCAATATACCGATAAATATGTTCCGGCCCAATTCACGCATTTCAAATTTAAGTTTTTGCCTAACTAATAGTCTTCCGTACGAGGCTGGTGGTTTCGTAACTAATCTATCCGATGGCACGACCAGAAACTGAGCCCAAAATTCTAGACCCAAGAAGCTTTCTTTTCTCAGGCCTGAAGTGCCTTTTCTTTTGCTCAACCCAGGCATAAGTCTATTTTGCATCCTCGCATCTTGCTCTTCGTCTCCCTCAACCACAAAACGGGTATAAAATCAGTATAAACTAGTTGGCACCCCGTGTCTTTGCCGCGGGTTTTGTAGTTTTATCGTCAAACAATATCATAGTTTTAAATGGTTAGGTGCAACTCTATGTATATACAAAATATATGATTGCGTGGATTTATATATGTCTTATGTTATTACAGCTTTATTTTTCCAAGCGTCATTGTGTATTGCTATAATATATGAATATTATTTTCATACGTAATATGGTTTTCATTATAGTTAGACAATTTGCATTTCTCTACTTCACTCAAGTTCCTTCTGAAAATACGATACCTAATAATTATATGTTATCTTATCACACATATTAAATAATAATTTGAGTTGTATTCGGAAAACATGGTGTTATGCACAACATATGTAACAGTGCTATGTGTGACAGTGAGGTAGAGCAAAGAGAGGTGAATGGATAACTAATAAATGATTGAATTGGATGAATAAGTAGCTTCTTGATACAATGGTTATTATCTTTATACTAATATGATCTAATGGCTTAAAATTGTTAATGATGTGGCTTCTTACATATCTTGCTTTATAGGAGTAAATGCCCCTTAGTGGGTACCAACTATATAGGAAGATAGGATTGACTCCTCCAGTGATTTAAGAAGCGGTTTTTGCTGACATAGCAGATTGACCACTTTTGACTCGCTAAGTCAGCAGGTCTCTTAATAGAAAAACTAATAAATTATAGTGAGCCCATGTGTCATTCCCTCTTTCTCTCCTTTCCTCTTCTCTCCCTCCTCTTTTTTCCCGGCGGAGCACGGCGAGAGGTCAGCGACGGCTAGGTGGAGTGCAAGGAGCGGCTATTGGAGAGGACAATGGTTATGGGTGCTCGTCGCCCTGATCTTTGGCGAGAGGGTGCTGTTGAGGCGGACTAGAGGAGGACGGGACATGGATGGCGGATCTGACACATTAGTAGGGAAGCCGGCAGAAAGGAAGCAACAACGGCGGCCGTCGGGCGAAGCTGGGACGGTGCGGTGGTCGAGGTGAGGTGGTGGTCGTGCTGAACATTGTGGAGGCGGTGCGGTGGATTCCTATCGACGACGAGGGCCTGGCAGCCTAACAGCGGGGAGGACATGCCCCCCTATCGTGGTGTGGTCAAAGAAGTCCATGTAGTGGAGTTGAGGCCAAAGGGGCGTCTATGAGGCTGGATGCCAAAACGCGTGACACTGGGCCGACGAGGTTGGCCGTGGACACAGCGGAGATGGGTACCCAAGGGTGGCAGCGATCTAGTGGAGGAGGCCTGATCCAGGCGACAGTGACGTCCCGACGCAAAGGTGCCAGTGGGTGTTGGGCGTGACGACGGGCTGGCAGCGTTGCTATGCCCCCCTACTCTAGGTGGTCGTCGATCCCCTGTGACACCCGCGGTTAAGAGCTCATCGCTGCTAGGTTCGTGGCTGAGCGTTGCTGCCGTCACAGCGCATGACCGTCCTACCACGACAACAATGACACTACTGGGGGAGGCTTGCTCAATGCCATCTTCGTCGCTGCTTGCCACGGGTCTCCTCGGCGGCTCCTTCCCAGTCACACCGTCAGTGCTGCTTCTGCTACGGCTTGCGAGAAGAGAGAAAAGAAGAGAGGAGAGAGAGGGAGAGATGGGAAGTAGAAAAGGGATGTAATTGACATGTGGGCCCCACCACATATGTTTGCCACATTTCACTAACATTTAGGGGCCATGCGCTGACTTAGCAGGTTTGATTGTGGAACATGCTACGTTAGCAAAAACCACTTTCCAAACCATTGAAGGAGTTGATTTGCACTAGTTTTCGAAGTTAGTGGAGGCCTTATACCCAGTTTTACAGTTGAGAGATGCAATTTGATCGAGGGTAAGAGATGAGGGAAACAAAATAGACTTATTCCCAACCCTAATGATAAGAACTACTCGCTTGGGTCCATTTCAGTCGACGGGATGGGGGATTCAAACACACTTCCATGATTCTTTTAATTTATATATATTCATTTTTTTTAAAAAATAAAACATATTATTATTTTTAAAATTTTTAGAAATATACTACTCCTTCCCTTGGCAGGTTGGTTTCTAAAAACCGATCCTTCTAGAGGAATGAAGGGCCTAAACGTAAATATTCCATGGGGTTTTATTGCTAAAAAACTAGTAAGGCTTATTTGACATCCTAAATAATTTTAAAATAAAAAATAATTGTAGATCTTGTTGAGCTCTATCACTTTGATATATAGTTTTTCTTCATCGAAGATCATTTGGACCTCTAATTAAACCATCTTAAATAAAAATCTTGTCACCTCATTATTGTCATTGCCCGAGCTTGGCGCACCTCCACGCACGAGCTCACCCGCCTCCCTGCTGTCTCTAAGTGAGCTCGTTAGGCACCGCTTCCCCATTATCTCCCCATGATCTTGACCTCAACCTTCCCTCGCCATGGTATCGTCCTTTAATTCGCCACGGCGTTGTGCCTCCTCTCACCCCTCATCCCTGTTGTTGCTTTGGAGAAGATAGTGGTGAGGGCATGATCTAGGGGAGGAAGAAGGAGATAAGACTAATATGTGGGTCATATCGCCAGTCTATAGTCTAAACAGGATGTCTTCTTTTATGCAAAGGAAATATAGAGAGGGATTTCTTTGGCTAGTTAGCTATATAGGCATTTGATGAGTCAAATTATCAAGGCTTTTGGATATGCTCTAAGCAATGAGAATAATGGCCATGGAATGCAATAGCATGAAACAAATGCACATCATACTTTGGGATGACTATCTACCTTATGATCAAATTTTGGTATGTGTGTTTTCAGTAAAAAAATTTAACGAGTCAATCGACCTTTAATCCGCATGAATGCATCGATCTATCGTAATCGTTGGCCGTGGAATGATCATGGATCGATGGATATTAACAACACGAGACTTAGCCCAAGGAAGGACACATGTATCTATCTGATCTAAAGCCTGTCTAGAGAAGTTTCTAACCACTACAATTTTTCCATAAATCAAAAGCTCTTTTAAATAGTTTAGATTTTATTTAGATTATAGGAAGCTATTGTCACATAATCTTATAAAAAATAAATTCAAGAAGCTAGGTTTTCTAATTTTTCAAAATTATCAGAAACTAGCTACCAACGACCTATATTACAATACACCCACACGACACACGATAAACCCGACACCCAAATCACACAGGCCCTCCGCGACCGAAGGTCATGAATACGCGGTCCTTCGATCTATCGTTGGCAACCACCCGTACTGCGCAGCGCGCACACACAATGGCGCAATTACATGATACACGTATACGTAGCTGCTTGAGCAGGTGGCCGTCAGTGTCAGCGTTCAAGCTGCCAACTGGGATTAATTGGGGTGACCAAATTAAATTAAAGCCAACCAATTCGGCTATTCGTCGCTGTCGCCTCTAATGCTTCAAATCAATACAATTCCGTTCCATCTCTGGTCCATTAATTCATTACAGGGAGTTGAGATCGATCGATCTGAGGATAATTACTAATATCATGACAATGATCCAATGGATGGTTGTGACTTAAGTTGCCCTGTCTGACCGGCAAATCGCGCTCAGAAAGTTACCGACACATCGAATGGTCAAACATGTACAGAACTCAACATCATACACAGGAAGAAAATTATTATGATTTAGATTGTCTTGAAATTTTCGTGATGATATCTTTATAGTGGTTCCATACCATGAAATTCAAGTGGGTCTTGTCTAGTATTTATTTTTATCACCAGTCTTACATACTTATAATCTTGGTAGATATAGTTACTTCAAATCTGAAAATGTTTCAGAAGTACAATATGATACATTTTGCCAACTTAAGAAAAACCAGGAACAGAAAATACTTTTGTAGAAAAAAATTTACAAGAAACAGACATCATTTTAGGGATAAAGCAGGTTGCCTCAAAGGGTAGAGTGATCTACTGAATTCTCTCAAGGTATAACTATCTATATAGTGGTTCCGTGTCGTGGAATCCAAGTCAGTCTTGTTTAGTACTTATTTTTACCATCAGTCGTATATATTTATAACCTTGGTAGATAGTCACTTCAAATTATGAAAATGTTTCAGAAGTACAATATGATGCATTTTGCCAACTTAGAAAAAACATGAACAGAAAATACTTTTTGTAGGAAAAAAATTATAAGAAATAAATGTCATTTTAGGGATACAACGGGAGCTGTCTTGTAGGGTAAAGTGTGATCCGAACCGAATTCTCTCAAGGTATAACCTACAGACAAAGACAAAGCGATAAACTATTAGATGACATTTATTCTTATTGCCAAATTAAAAAAAATACAGTCACAATTATTAAACGGTAAACAGTTAAATTCTCCCTTTTAAAAGCAACCCCCTAGTCCCTAACGCTAGCACGCCAACACACAGAGGAGATCGAAAAGGTGACACAACCCACAAAAACCCAAAACCCCCAAAAAAGCCATGGCCATGTCTCCTCTCACCACCATCCTCCTCCTCGCCGCCGTCGGCGCCGCCGCCGCCTCGGGCGCGCCGCTCCACGGCATAGCGAACGACCTCCTCCCGGAGTACGGCCTCCCGCGGGGGCTGATCCCGGAGACGATCGCGTCCTACACCTTCGACAACGACACGGGGGACTTCGAGATCCGGCTGACGAGCACCTGCTACATCTGGTTCGGCTCCCACCTCGCCTACTTCGAGGACGCCATCCGCGGCCGGATCGCGTACGGCACTATCACGGGGCTCTCCGGGATCCAGGCGCAGAAGTTCTTCGTCTGGGTCTCCATCACCACCATCGTCGCCCACCCCGACCAGGGCACCGTCGAGTTCCGGGCGGGGTTCATCTCCGAGGCGCTGCCGGAGTCGGACTTCGCCGAGGTCCCCGTCTGCGGCGCCGGCGCGCGGCTCCGCGGCGCCGCCGGGCTCGCGCGCCAGCTCGGCCTGCAGCTCCCCGCCGTCGCCGAGGTATAGCTTACTAGCTGTGTATGAGTCGCATTGCTCTCCATGGTTTTCGCAAGGTGACATACGCGTGTGTGTGCCCATGCTTGGTTGCCCATGTCAATCATTTATTTTCCAAGCGAGGTCCTCATTTCCGGCAATAAAATATCCATCAAGTTTTCTTTGTACTGGTACTCTCCATAATGAACCAAGTATTATTACATCATTTGAGTTTAATTAGGGATCTTAATGTCTACATCCTCCGTCTTTAAAAAAAGCTAATACTAGCTATAGATCTAAATATTATCTAAGTTCATAGTTAGGATTAGATTCTTTTTAGGAACGGAGAAAGTACGCTCTTTATATTGAATTGGTGGGAGGGTCGAGAGAAATGAGAAAGAAGGATGGCAAAAAGGAGGCACAGTGGATGATACGTGGGTCTTATGTTTTTTTTTTAAAAAAAAGAAAGATAAAATCATGGTGATCGAACAGCACATAATTTAGAGTCAGAGAAAATTTAACTATATTGACACTTATATTTTTAACCTTTGATATCACTATAATTCTATTGTGATTCACCGATAAGCTTGGGTTGTCATACGGGGTTGTCGGGTGGTGGTTCCATCGCCAGCGCTATATAATCCAAAGCCAACCTGGTTAAGGAGAAGATGTGTAAGGTAAACAATTTAGAGTATAGATGTATGGTTTAGAAATTTTGGTTGAATTCTATGCGCTTCCGGGAGAGTGTATTCGTAAAATAAATACCTATTTTGCTAAAATTAGTTTTTGGGAGGACTACAAGCAAATGGTTTAAAAGAGCTAAAATGAGCACAAACACTTCATGTGCCCAACGGCCAACGTTTAGCCTTAAGTTCTATTTCTCGAGGGATCATAGGAATGAGATCCTCTTAGGTACGTCGGACCCACATATTAGTAACACAAAGTCGCACTTGAGATCACGTTAAAGAATTCACGTTTGAGGTAAGAGAGTGAGCATGAGTTAATATACTCCATCCGCCCCTAAATATAAGGGATTTTGGTTGGATGTGACATATCCTAGTAGAACTACTAGGATATATCATATCCAGATTCGTTGTACTAGAATGTCACATCCAATCAAAATCCATTATATTTAGGAACGGAGGGAGCAGTAGATATGCAATAGGGGGTAGAAAGCAATCAACTTTTGCGGCAAAAGAGGTCAAGTTGCACGCGAAAAATTTTATTGCTAAGTAAGAGACACTCCATATTTGCAAAACTAAAAATAGTGTATTTATTATAAAGGGACTCTTAAACATGTCATACAACGAATGTTTAATCTATTTTGCTCATATCACAGTGTTGCTTGTAGCTACATGTCTCTCATATATTATACTCCTCCGTTTTATATTATAAGTCGTTTGAATTTTTTTCCTAGTCAAGTTTAACTAAGTTTATAAAAAACATATTAGTATTTTAAAAGAAACATATTATCAAAATATATTCAACGTTAGATTTTATAAAACTAGTTTGGTGTTTTAGATGTTGCTAATTTTTTTCTATAAACTTGGTTAAACTTGACTAGGAAAAAAGTCAAATGATTTATAATATGAAACAAAGGAGTAGTATTTTTTTCAATAATAAAGAACACTCTAAAGGAAAAGAGGACTAAAACGAGGAAATTTCATATTAGATTGTGTGTAGATTTGTTTTGATCATAATATGGTGGTGGCTATGGTAGTGGCAATAGTTTGAGATCTTTTAAATGTATATAATTAGATTTCAAGATATTGTCTTATCTCGCGTGTTCTCTTTTCTAGAAGAAAAAAGATCAAGTTAGGGGTGAGCATGTTTTTTTATGCTCAACTGACAAATCACCATCCATAAACTCTTTCTCAAGCAATGAGAACTCTCTCTCATCTCTCAATTCAAAAGTCAAAAGTCAAGCCGGCCAAAAAACCCAATTTAAAGGCTAATAACTAACCCCTAGCCCTAGTCCGGAGTACACAGCGCGGAAAATTGATCACCAAAAAAAAAAAAAATCCCAAACTCCCCAACCGCCATGTCTCCTCGAGCTCTCCTCCTCGCCGCCGCCGCCCTCGTCGTCGTCGCCGGCGCCGCCGAGGCCGGCGGCGCCCAGCCGAACGGCGCGGCGAATGACCTCCTCCCGAAGTACGGCCTCCCCAGGGGCCTCATCCCGGACTCCGTCGCCTCCTACAGCTTCGACGAGGCCACGGGGGAGTTCGAGATCCACCTGGCGGGGACCTGCTACGTCTGGTTTGGCTCCCACCTCGTCTACTACGAGAGGAGCGTCCGCGGCCGCCTCTCGTACGGCGCCATCTCCGACCTCTCCGGCATCCAGGCCAAGAAGCTCTTCCTCTGGGTCTCCGTCACGGGGATCGTCGCGCACCCGGACCAGGGCACCGTCGAGTTCCAGGTCGGCTTCGTCTCCGAGGCGCTCCCGGCGTCGCAGTTCGACACGGTGCCCGCCTGCGGCGCCGGCGCGCAGCTCCGCGGCGCTGCCGGGGTGATCCGGGAGCTTGGCCTGCTCCCCGTTGCTGAGGTATAGCTTCAAATACGAGCTCTGATTAGGCAGGTATTGGAATTGGAATTGTGCCTCTGATGTTAGTGCTAAGAGATGCGCTCTTGTTTAGTTCTTAGATATTGGTAGAATACTGATGTCTCATATACGTGGTATCTCTGAAAATCAAAGCTGAGGCTGCTCTTAGGGGATGAATCCTTACAGGATTGTGCTTTTGCTGCTGCTTAGATGTTAGAATGCGTCATGGAACCACCAATTTGACCTTTGGCATTAGGATAGGAAGGTTTTGTTTTCAATATTTTCAGCCGGTTATTCTTTGATGTGATTAGGCGAGTAGCGTCCTCATGATGATCATTGACCATGTGGGTCTGAATGGTTTTGGACTTTTGTTTCGATCAAAGCTTGTTGGGTCAATGTCACCATCGTCATCAGCATATAGGCCCATACTTCACCTACTTGCATCCACCATGTTGTCGATAGCTCAAAACAAAGATGTAAACTGTGTTTGCTTAGCTCCATAGTTGGCGTCTTGGCGACAGTGTTTTGTGTTAAGAAAATTAATGTTCCCGTAGCATTGTTTACTTACGATGGTCAGCTATCATCTCAGTGTTTACTATGAACAGTTCAACAGAATTACAGAAAAAATATGAGAAAAATCATTCCTCTTTTGTAGTAATAAGACAACCAGATTTTTGTAGTGAATTTTGAACCTAGTGAAAAATGGAAGTGTTAGTATAGTAGAATTTCAACAGCTCATTATTTCAGGTAGGATTGAAGAATAGAGTGTGGAAGAGATCAGATGATAGGTAAAGTATTGGCAAGATATATCTGTGATATTTGTAATATATTGATATTACGGCTGCACATTGGTCTAAAACTTAGGCTGGTTCCATAAGCATGTTTGCGCCTTGTTGAAATGCTTTTGTTATGGTTTTTTAGTACATACTATCAGTTACTAAATATGTGGTTATTTATATTAGCTACAGACCTATAGTGACTTGTTCTGTCTGTGTAGTGCCAAACTGCCAACGGGATATCAATGCACAAGTGTGACGATATGGCTTTTCAGTATTTTGTTTGCTGTTGGTGGTTAGATGCATTATTATGTAGGATACTTTAAGATGACAAGAGTAACCAAATATTGTGAAATAAGAAGATATAAGATGACATTAATTATGTAATCTAGGTATATTTCTAAATCCTAATTTTACCAGGTTAATCAATCTGATATCTATGTGTTCAGTTTGAATGCAATATTTCAATTTCATATGTTTTTTGAACACTTGAGCTATATAAGCCTGCACCGGAGCTGCCATCCTTAATGAAGAGTTGGAGACAAGTGCCCGAAAATGTTATTTGACCCAGCCTTGTATCATTTTCAGGCATGAGCTTCTGGGTTGGGAATCGACCTGCAGCAAACTTGAGCACCTCCGGTTCGATGTTGTTACAAAATAAAGAAGACGCGCCCTTGAGCTCAGGAGGCTGTGCAAGGCTTGCTGTTGAGTGTGTACGTTTTGTGTGGTTATTTATTTATGAACATGGATGCTATCCACAAGTCTAAGATCAATATATTTCTACCGCACCCGGGTAGAGCTGTAGATTAAAGTCGGACCGTGTTGTCGTCGGATTCATGTGAGTTCTGATGGTATAGGGGGTCCGAATGCAGTGAAAATTTGCATGGAACTTCATATATGTAGTGTATTTATGTGTATGTAAATGGCAAGTACCTGGCTACCTGCTCCCATGTTTTAAGGAGAAGAGTTGGTTCTTGAAGTTTCAACCTCGTGGCACTCCCCCTCTCTTTCCCAGTACTTTCAAACATGTTGCATGAATCCTATTTAAACGAATGTCTTGCATTCATGATTCATCCAATAACAACATTGTTGGGTGCCTGTTATTGCCTTCAGTCATATGGCGATGCCTGTTCTTTCTTTGGAAGTACGTAACCTGTGCCAACAGCCACATTTCATAAGTGATGAATTAAAAGCTAACGCAGAATTGACCAGATGGTTTGGCGACTGATTTTCTCGGTAATAGCTACTCGTACGGATTAGAACGGATATATCTGACGACATTGCTTTGACCATGGCAATTGGTAGCATTGCGTGAGCAGAGTTGCTAATGACATGAGTTCTGACTTCTGACCCAGCCAATATTCAGCAGCGGCAGGTAGCAACTGCCCTTCTATTGTGTGAGAAAGAAATATGTTCGAATCGTAGAATAACATTTTATAATAGTATTTTTAGACGACAAATGTTCGAAACGTAGGACGACATTTTATTGTATTTTTTGCGTCTAAAAATACTATTTTAATTTGGTTCACCTGCAAACATAAGCAGCCTAGTAATCTGGTTCCGGTTCCGGTTCTTCCGGGCCAAAATCTGAAAACCAAATTATGGGCCTTTCGTTCACAGCAACTATAATGGGCCCGCACATCAGCTGTAATCCCATTCCGGGCCTTCCAACCCAACCATTACGGGCCGCACGGAAGCAAAAAGAAAAGGTACACCATACGTACCTCAACTTATCATCGAGTTACAAGATCGTCCCCCAACCACAAAACCAGAAATTATATAACATCTCACAACTTACAAAACCGTTCACTTTAATTCCTTAAGTGGTTTTGACTTCAGTTTTATCCAACGTAGTGGCTGGGTCAGCATGGGACCCACATGGGCCCCATATGTGAGGGTGTCCATGTCAGCACCTTCTCTCTTTCCCCTCCTCTCCCATCCTCCTCTCTCTCTCACCTCTCTGCACAGGCTGGCCGGTGGGTGGCGAGGAGGCCGGCGGGGCGAGGCAGGAGAGGAAGGCGTCGGCGGCCGGCGACGGGTGACGCGACGGCAACACTGGAGAAGGGAGGAGGCTGGCGGGTCAGGAGAAGGTCGGCGGGGCGAGGAGGGAGAGGAGAAGGTCCGACGGCGGCGGCGACGCGGGAGCAAGGCACCGTGTTGGGTGGGGAGCCGGCCAGCCAATCTCCTCTCCGAACATGCCGACCCTCTTCCCAGTCGCATCGTTGACGCCATCGATGCCGCATCGGCCCTTGGCCTTCCTCTCTATCGCGCTCCTCTCTCGCCAGCCGCCGGCTGCGCCGGCCCTCCCTTCCGCCGCGTTGCCCGCGCCACCTCACCCTGACAACGACGCGCGACCATGGCAATGGTGCCGCACGGCACGCATAGGAGGAGGAGGGAAGGCATACGACCGCTACGGCCATTCGCGCGACGGCAGCCATCGGCGGCGCCACCCATTGCATCGGCCCTCCTCTCCGCCCTGCCGGCCCTCCCCTTCGCCGCGCCACCATGCATCGCCGCCTCACCCTGATGATGACGCACGACCACGACAATGGCGGCACAAAAGGCACGTGAAAGGAGGAGGACGGAAGGCAGACGACCGCATCGGCCATCCGTGCGTCGGTAGCCATCGGCGGCGGTGCCCGTTGCATCGGCCCTCTTCTCCACCATGCTTCTCCCCCGCCAGCAGTCGGCCACGCCGACCCTCCTCCCTGCCGTGTCGAAGACGCTTCCGCCATCCACGCCCAGGGGAAAAATGAGAGAGGAAGGGAGAGAAGAGACAGCAAATAGATCATACCAAAGACGTGATCACCCTGACATGTGAGGTCCACGTGGGTCCCACACTGATTCAGCCACCACATCGGATAAAACCGGGGTAAAAACCACTGAAGGATCTAAAACTAAACGGTTTTATAAATTGAGGGATGTCATATATTTTGATTTTGTAACTCGATAACAAGTTGAGGGATGTTCGGTGTACTTTATCCGAAGCAACAACCCGTTCCGGCCCAACCAGTACGGGCCCAACTAGAGAGCTCTACTCGGTCAATCAGAGTGACGTCGGCGGCGGAGCGTCCGACGAGGCGCCACCGCTCTCGCGAGCGGCGCCGCGCCGTGATAACCGACGGCGGCGGCGGAATCTGTCGCGGCCTCGCGTTGTATTCGTCGCCGCCGCCGCCGCCGCTGGGCGCCACCACCACCACGCGTGTCCCGCGCTCTGGCCGTCGCCATCTCTGCCGGCTCGGTGCGCGTCCGCTCCTGAGATGCTCCGAAAAAGTTGAGATGCTACGTGGATTTGTGGGCTCTCTTCCCCATCTCTCGGTGGAATGTTGCAAACGGGCCCCTTTCACAGGCTCTAATTATTTCTTTTCCCTTGCGTAATGGTATATATATGGTTCTAATTGGATTTAAATTGAGATGCCGTCTCGGCGAAAATCATCTTTGCATCCACGTATCGCATTGTCTATCAGCGCTAGTTTAGTTAAATAAAACATACTCCTATAAAACATACCAATTAATGATCCAAAACAGATCGTACCAAAGACGTATAAATCAAGTAATAACTTCGCATACTCACAATAATACGACATTATATACGGACCACGTTTTTTGTTTTGAGTAGAGGGAGGAGACAAGACAAGTAGACAACAGAGAGGCACCCCTACGGGCTACCGCTATGCTACTAGACAAAATCCAAACACATATTCAGGACACTTTTAGATTGAAAGAATTTTATATATAAAAAAAGAAGAATTCAATTCATATGAACAACCCTACTATGTCATTATTTGGGTTGTATGGATTGCTTCGAAGAAAAAACATAGGCTAGGAAAGTTTCCTAGAAATTCTAGCATGAGGTCTAAACTCATGTTTCAATTTTTTTTTTGGAACACCCAATGCATTTCTCTGTCTTTATCTCTCTGACATATCAATATACTCCCTTCGTTTTTTAATAGATGACGCTGTTGACTTTTTCTCATATGTTTGACCATTCGTCTTATTAAAAAAACTATATAATTATAATTTTTTTTGTTGTGAGTTGTTTTATCACTTATAGTGCTTTAAGTGTGATTTATATCATATACATTTGCATAAAATTTTTGAATAAGACGAATGGTCAAACATATAATAAAAAGTCAATGGTATCATCTATTAAAAAATGGAGGTAGTATAACCTTAAATTTTCTATCATACATCAAACACATGTTTTGATCATTTATTATAGTATTATTTCCTGTAAGATTTAATATGATGTAACATTCCAATTATTGTTTAGAATCATGCGTTCAACAATTAAAATTACTATATTTATTGTTAGTAAAGACTTAGGAGTATAAACAATGGATAATATAACCTATTTTTGGCGGGGAACAATGGATAATACCTAACAAGCTAGTGCACCATATTTGCACGCTATAGTAATCAGTGATAACAAAAACACATCAAAAATGGTACGAGAAAGAATAATTTTTCACGAGTGCACGTAAATGCACAATGACACATTGATACGAGTAATTATGGCTACAGGCCTACCAATACACATGAGCAATTAGCAATTGGTCTAAAGAAAAGCGCCACCCCAATAATTCATCATTAATTAGCCAAATCACCGAGGGGCTCTGCACAAAAAAGGCGCTAGCCTAGCAAGTAGCAACCAACCAACGTCTCTCCTCTCTCCTCCGTCTCTTCCCCTCTTAAACCCACGGAAAATTCCAAAACTCGCGCAACCCTTTTTTCCCTCGTCGCTGTCGCCGCCGCCCCCGCAATCCAAACGCCGACGAAGCCGACATGCGCCGCCCGCGCCGCGCCGCCGCCGGCTGCGGCTGCGGCCGCCGCCTCCGGCCGCTGCTGCTGCTCCTCCCCTTCGCCGCGCTCCTCTCCGTCGCCACCTTCTCGCTCCACTCCCCGCTCGGCCTCGTCGTGCCCGCCGCGGTCACCGTCGCCACATCCACCGACAACACCGACACCGCGTCGCCCCACCACCACCACCACGGACTCAGCGGCGACGCCGTCTCGGGGATCGACATCCGGGCGCTCAACGCGACGCCGCCGCTCCACGCCGCGGCCGTCCGCGCGTTCCGCTCAGGGGGCCGCCTCCTCCGCGAGGCCTTCCTCCCCGGCGCCGCGCCGCCGCCCGCGGTCGGCGGCGGCGGCGGCGGCCCCGACCCTTCGCCGCCGCGGTGCCCGCCCTTCGTGGCGCTGTCCGGCGCGGAGCTCCGTGGCGCGGGGGATGCCCTCGCGCTGCCCTGCGGCCTCGGGCTGGGGTCGCACGTCACGGTGGTGGGCTCGCCGCGGCGGGTCGCCTCGAACGCCGTGGCGCAGTTCGCGGTCGAGGTGCGGGGCGGAGGGGACGGGGACGGGGACGAGGCGGCGAGGATCCTCCATTTCAACCCGCGCCTCCGTGGGGACTGGAGCGGCCGGCCGGTGATCGAGCAGAACACCCGATTCCGCGGCCAGTGGGGACCCGCGCTCCGGTGCGAGGGCTGGCGGTCGCGCCCCGACGAGGAGACTGGTACGTGTGCTTGATAGACTTTTCACCTTCAATAATCTGTGCAGTAATCAGCATCACATATGTACTATCGAAGTATCGATATCATATATTCATATCATAGCTAGTGCAGTAATTAGTCCAAGCTATGAGGAATTGAGGAGCTCAGCTTTAGTTGCTATTATTGATAGTACACATGTGATGCTAATTAACCGAATGGCTTTTATGTTAGTAGTGGTTTGCATTTAGTGCCATGTTTCACGGTAGGTGCTAATCTGACTGTGGTTTTATAGTACTTCGTTTGGTGCGCAACAGTCTCCAGCTTTCGGTCTTAGCCTAGTCTCAATAATTTTTAGCTTTATGTCTCTGAAATGATTTAGCAGCTTTTGTCCTGCGTGGTCAACTGTCTATAATTTTTTTGAATGGGCTAGTTGTTTGTAATTTGTTGTTAGTCTTAACAGATTGTCAGAGAACAGAATAATTCATAAAGGTAAGTATCATTGCTCAACATGTTTGCCAAACGAATGGACTATTTTCACTGTATAAATTTTTAAATGTGCTAGTTGTTTATAGTTTAATGGTAGTCTTAACGGATCATGAGAGAACTAACAATTCAAAAAGGAAAGTGCCATTGCTCGTCATGTTTGCCAATTGTATGGACTATTTACCAAGGTACCGTTGTTTATACATAGGTTCTGCCATGCTATTACTGATGGAATGCTATGCCAATATGTCATGTTAACATTGCCACCTTTAGTGAAATATTAAATTATGATTGTTATCAAAGCTTTGGGGGAGTTTATGCCAGATGCTTTCCATGAGGAGAAATGGGGAGTGAAGGGCTCCATTTGATTCATGGGTGTTAGATCAATCGTTCATTCCCATATTTTTACAAGTTTGATGCACCCAGTGACTTCATCTGTTACTGAAAAATCTAATTATGGTCCTTGGTGTTGAAGTACCATGCAGAAGGCTTGTACCTTGTGCGAGTCATATGAATAAAAGCCTGAATTCCCATGCTGTTTACACATTTATGATATATTGGTAGGCCATTCATGGCTTGTTTCTTCGCTTTGTACTATGTGAAGCGGAACTTCCCAACTCATCATCAGTACTCTTAGTGTACACTTTTCTAACAATAGTAACAAATTAATTGCATCGGCGAACAGCCTATCAATTCTCCTACAGTTCCATATCGCTACTCTCTGTGGCTTGTCATTTCTCATACTAATAAAGTGCTATGGCTTATGGCATTGGTCCCTGTTTCCAAATAGTTATTTCGGTAACTGGAAGACTTGGAGCAGATGATCCTTTCTGTCTGAAATGTTACCCTAGTTCTTCATAGTTCGAAACTTCAAATGTATATATCTGCTTTTACTTATCCATCTGATAACCTGATGACTGACTTCTTCTACAAATGTTAAGTCTACCGATTATACATCCCCCCAATAATTACATCTGAGGAATATTAGTTTGGCCAGTGATCATTTTAGGTTTTCTTTTAATTGCCTCCCATTTTTGCAGTTGATGGATTGGTGAAATGTGAGCAATGGGGTGGAAACTATGGCAGCAAACTCAATGAGTTGAAGAAAATGTGGTTTCTTAACCGTGTTGCTGGACAGAGGAACAGAGGTTCAATGGATTGGCCATACCCTTTTGTAGAGGACGAATTGTTTGTTCTAACACTAAGCACCGGTTTAGAAGGCTACCATGTTCAAGTCGATGGGAGGCATGTCGCTTCTTTTCCTTACCGTGTTGTAAGTGCTTACTTCTGAAACCATCCTACTTTGCAAGCAATACTGTTTTCTAGAGTTATCCTCTAACATCTAACTGACAGCTGTAAGCATTTTGATATGGTTAGTTGGAGATTAGCATTTCTATTGACTTTTAAGAAAGCATAGCACAGCAGCTCCATCCACTGTAATTTTTTGCATGGTTGTTTGATGTGTCCAAATATTGTTTTTGTTCTTTCAAGGGTTATAGCCTTGAGGATGCTGCTATCTTGTCAGTGAATGGCGATGTTGACATTCAATCAATAGTTGCTGGTTCATTACCTATGGCTCATCCTAGAAATGCACAGAGAAATTTGGAGTTGCTTACAGAACTGAAAGCTCCACCTCTGCCTGAAGAACCTATAGAGTTGTTCATAGGCATTCTTTCAGCAGGAAGCCATTTCACAGAGCGCATGGCTGTGAGGAGATCATGGATGTCTTCAGTACGAAATTCATCTGGTGCCATGGCTCGATTTTTTGTTGCCTTGGTAATTTTAAGTCTAACCATTTTTGTTTTGCTGCTTCTCTTTTCCATATTCACGTCAAGAGAGACATATTAACTGCAACATGTTCTAGGGCAGAATGGAAGAAAAAAAGTTAATGAAGATTTAAAGAAAGAAGCAAATTTCTTTGGAGACATTGTCATTGTGCCTTTTGCAGATAGTTATGATCTGGTTGTTCTGAAGACTGTTGCCATTTGCGAATATGCGGTATGTAGCAAATTGATGCATATGAAAAACCACATTACATTAATTTTTCATGTATCCTTCTGAATTCTGAAAAACTCTTGTGTATGTGCTTGTTCATTGTTTTTGTTATACTTGTCCTTGGAAGACACGTGTCGTTTCCGCCAAGTATGTCATGAAGTGCGATGATGATACATTTGTCAGACTTGATTCAGTGATGGCTGACGTTAGGAAAATCCCATATGGTAAAAGCTTCTATCTTGGGAACATTAACTACTACCATCGACCACTGCGAGAAGGAAAATGGGCAGTCTCATTTGAGGTAATATCTGTCGAAGAACAGAAAAAATCCCTTACTTTTAAAATGTTGCTGGCAAAAGCTATCACCAATTTACATTTGTTACTTCTTACTGGAGTACTAGTTTGTGGCTTTTACTTTAATGATCAAAATTAATGGGATGCTGCCTGTCAGAAATCAAATTGTTTGGTTTCTGAAGGAAGTATATTAGAGCTTCATTCAATTTTGTAGTGAAAAGGTTATACTATCTGTAACTTCTATTTGACAGAGTAAATTGTAGGGTTTTAGATATTCATGTAGAGCTTACTGAAAGATGGCTTACTGTAACTCTGTTCATTTGTTATTGTTCTGAAGTACTAGTGTTTCTGAATTATCTGAACAATCATCTTTTCGTATTATTGATTTGGACAATACATCAATTCAACGTGCAACTGGCTGTCAATTCATGAGCACTGCAAGAGCAATATCTATAGTCCGTATAAATCTGTTATTGTCTCCTGTAATCATGTTGGCTAATCTGTTGGTAGTGCAACCGTTTGGTGCCCAATTATGAGTTTGTTGCGGCAGTTGAACTCTTCTGTAATATATTCTTTGTTAAAATTCCAGGAGTGGCCCAGAGAAGCGTACCCGCCCTATGCCAATGGTCCTGGCTACATTGTTTCTTCTGACATTGCAAACTTCGTCGTGTCTGAAATGGAGAAGGGAAGACTAAATGTAAGCTCCTCCACTTAACATCTTCAGATCTCTGTACTCATTTCGTATCAAGCAGCAGGGGATTCTGTAGAGTTGTTGCATATCTCATTCCACTGGAAGAATTTGAGAACCGCCTGGTCTCACTTTGGTGCCCTTTAGATGATTAGAGCCACCACTTTTGAATGAAACAGAAAGACATGAATCCAATCATTCCTAGGCCATAAAGATGGCCATATCAAAAGCCAAAAAGTTTGTATCCATCACCATGCAGTGCAGCGTGCACGGGTGCTTAAATGAATGATTGCCTCGTAATTGTTTTGGCTTTGCTTTGCTGCAGCTGTTCAAGATGGAGGATGTGAGCATGGGCATATGGGTGGGGCAGTTCGTCGACACGGTGAAGGCCGTGGACTATATCCACAGCCTCCGGTTCTGCCAGTTCGGCTGCGTCGACGACTACCTCACCGCGCACTACCAGTCACCGGGGCAGATGGCCTGCCTCTGGGACAAGCTGGCACAAGGAAGGCCGCAGTGCTGCAACCCAAGATGACACAGAGCTAGGGAGATACTGTAAGTTAAAATCTCCAGGAAACCTGATAAGTTTACTCTTGCCACAAAATCACATGTATGCATAGTCGTATAGAGTTCTTTTTCCTCTTTCGAGAAGTATATAGGAGGGATATATATACCCATATAGAAGTAGTGAATACATATCCATCTTTCACTAAAAAAAATACATATTATCAGGTAATATGTAACTTATACTACATCATATCTGTACAATAACCTACTTGGCAGTCAATACCATATGGTCACATTTCTGATTTCTCTGGCACATGATTATCACGTGCACAATCTTCTCTATTTTTTCCCCTCTTCCTTGTGAACATGCTCCTTTTAGTCCACAGATAATACAGATCCTTTTTGGCATGGAGCTGGTGCCTGGTAGTATTAAACACCACTCCAGAAGGTCCTTAAGATTTAGGTCAGTTCTGTAGCGACTGCTAATGAATTGCAATAAACTACTAGAGTGTCACAAGAGGGGCAACAACATGGGGAGTGACAAATGGGAGAACAAAGGCCACTGTTCTGTACTTCTGTTGGGTCTTAGGCCAGGGCCCAACCTTGTTGACCCTACTAACATGCGCTGTTGTCTGGTATGCTATCCGTCTTGGCTGCTTCTGTGTCTCCGCATTCCTTTGCTGCAACTGTATAGTTTTCTCTGCAGTTACTCGGGAACGAGTAACTTCAGTTAATCTTTGGGTTAACTTCAGCCAGAAGCGTAGTTAACCTTACCGGTCCCAACTCCCAGGTAACTGGGGCACTTTGCCGAGCCTTGCTGCTAGCTCCAGGATGGGTGCTTTATTGAGATGAGCGCAGCTACCATATCCACGTATGCCTGGATGGTTGACCAGAATATTCTAGCTTCTAATCTGTGGGGTTTTAACAATAAAAATCATTAGTAGTAGGGTTAAGACATACTCCTAAGCAACCGGTGATTGCAATCATCCATGTTTTCTTTAACACATCATAGCAACATTAAAGATGTTTGCCTTCTCATCTTGAATGCTTTACTGAACTACTGAAGTATACTGTGTTCTTTATTTCTTGATCTTTTTTAGGAGTGCTTTTCATGGTCTATGCGATTTGACCATTTCTTGTTATAGTTCTATACTACTACAACTTGCAAATGCTTATATTTTTGGAACAGAGTTAGTAACATAAGCATTTTCAGAGATAAGTTTTTACATCGTATAGTTTTCATGTTTAATCCTGGAGCTTTAACAAGTCTGCATACTTGATACTTGATAATCCGTGGAATCGATAATTAATACTAACATGGATGAATGGATGATGGACCTGAATCTTACGACTTGCAAACTTGACATTTGCTTTGTTTCTTTGATTTAAGTATGGCAGTGATGTATTGTTGTTTTTATATATATTGTATGCTGTATGCTTAATGTTTTGTTGCTCTGGCTTGCGGGCTAAATGAGCTAGCAAGCGAAGCTTGTTAGGATAACAAGTCGAGATAACTTGTTATTGCAATGAGCCAGACCAAACCAAGCAGAGCCGTCTCATTATCCAGCATACTTTGGTTTTGGTATCCAGTGCAAAGTACGCAATCAAGACAATTGTTAGGGGAAAAAATGTTTCCTAAAGCAAATGAGCTGTGGCCGTCCTATGACCGTAGCTAGCTGGCGGGTGCCTTTTTCACAGCCTGACAAGATTACAGGAGAATGGTAGGCCAATGTCTGGTGTATGGGGCTAATGGCGCCAATGTATAGGTATGCTGCTATGCACCATCAATCAGAGATCTCAATCAAAGATCGCTGCAAATCATCCATCAGCTAAACACCGGACAAAATGCACGTTGGTCCGGCTTATTAGCGGGCGGTCTAGCATGGAACCATGAGCTACACTACAAATATATTACTCCCAGTGAAAAGCCTTCTCCAAAATGCAGCAGTTGTTTGTACTTGTGGCTTTTGACTTTTGGCAAAGGGAGAAAAAAAGGGGCAAGAGTAAAGGTGAACAGTCATTGATTTATATTGGGTTGCTGGTCCATGGCTTCACAGAGAGACAGGTCGCTCACACTGTCACACAATTCAAGTTTTCCACTGTTGTGCTGCCCTCCCAACTCCAGTGATAGAAACAGAAGCATGGCCAGGAAAGAAAAAGAGGGAAGGAGAAAAAACTTCTGACAAATTTTAAAATTCCCTGCAAGCTTAGGTCGTTTTCTGCCTACACAGGCTGCCACCCCTCTGCATAGTGCTCCTCCATGATGCAATTATTCTACCATAAAATTATTAGGGAATGTAGATGTAGAACCCACATCTCACTGCACTTCTTCTCCCTGCTTTTTGTATGTTTTGTTGTTCATGCTTGCAGCATGCAAGGTCTCCGCATTTTCGGCTACTGCTTTTGGGAGCTACACTTCGCTGCCAAGCATGTACTGTACGTGTCTACATGCTTTATTTGCTTCGAATCCAAATTGCTCCTCTCTCTAAAAAAAAAAAATCCAAACTGCTTGGTGCATATATCGATGGCTAGATAATAACTCAATATATGTTCTCGCGAGCTAGTGCTTGTTGGTCAAGATCATTCGGTCCTTTTTTTTAATTATTAAGTGTTGGTTAATTGGTAATGAGGGCCAGGTTTTATGATTCCGATAGGCCCTTCCGTTTCAAGTAATGGCGGAATTCAGAATTTCGCGAAATCCGGTGGAAAACCGGTAAATTCCGAACAAATTTCATAAACCAAAATTTGAATACAAATTCTCTGAGTTTGTCGACAAGTTCTTGAAAACCGGTCGGCTTTGGCGAAATTCCGATCGAAATCATCGAAATTTCGATCAGTAATTTGTAATAGAGGTGATTTGTTGAAACTCTTTTTTTTCCTGATGTAAGTTTCAGTAAATACACACAATACATCATTTTTTCGAAAATTTATATCCCAATGGTTCTATGAATATCATAGCATTTATAAGATTTTATTTGATTTTTTCTTTTTTTATCAATTTAAATTTGAATTTGGATGAAACTCCTCGAAATCTCAGACGGTTTCTACTTTCGAGCCTCGTCGAAACGTCGAAATTTCGCGAAATCCGACCGGATTTTGTCGAAATCGTAAACCCTGATGAGAGCTTAAAATTACTTCATATCCTTATGTATTTAACTAATGTTTTTCCATTTATTGCGTACTAACTTTTTTTTGACATATGATACATTAATAAATATAGTTGCATTGCACTCCTTCCATCTAAAAAAACCTAAGACTAGGTGTGACGTATCCTAATACAACGAATCTAGACACATCATATTCTAAAGTTGTTTTTTGGGGCAGAGGGAGTACATGATTACGTGCCTATAACTTGTTAACATTCAGCTCAAGCCAGAGACATGTGAATGAAACAACGAAAAAAATATTTTAGGATGAGGCATTTATACTTCTGCTTTTAAAATTGAGCAATTTTACAGTACTTAAAGAGGTACCAAAAATTTACATGTAAAATTTGGTACCTCATAATACCAAATTTACAATAGAAAAAATGATACCTCATATTACCTCCTCAAGGATTGTAAAATTGCTCTTTAAAATTAGGTGACTAAAATTACATGCCTATAACTTGTTAACATTCAGCTCAAGCCAGAGACATGTGAATGAAACAACGGAAAAAAATATTTTAGGATGAGGCATTTATACTTCTGCTTTTAAAATTGAGCAATTTTGCAGTCCTTTAAGAGGTACCAAAAAAATTTACATGTAAAATTTGGTACCTCATAATACCAAATTTACAATAGTAAAAAATGATACCTCATGATATCTTCTTAAGGATTGTAAAATTGCTCTTTAAAATTAGGTGACTAAAATGAAGATAATCATATATCAATTTTAAAACTAAGTTCTAAAATTCAAGGTTGACACAAAAATCGTTTCACTTTTTTTCTACATTTACATTAAAGACTCATGAGTCAAATGCGCACGCTACGAAGTAGAAACCACACTAACACACATGTGAATGTGTTTTCTTTAACACATGTTCAAAGAAACAGGGCTGTGTTTAGTTTCTAAAATTGGGGAGAAGTTTAGGGAAAGTTGGTAGTTTGGAAAAAAAGTTGGGAGTTTGGAAAGTTTTGGATGTGATGTGTTGTGATAGAAAGTTGGAAGTTTGGGGGAAGTTTGGTGTGAACTAAACAGGGCCCAAATATCACCCAAATATCAGGGTAAATCTCCAACCTCATCGCATTCCTATTGAAAACGTAAGGGGCTGTTTGAATGCTATACTAAGTTTATCACCACCATTTTATGCCACACTTGTCCAATTGTGGCTAAAAAAAATAAGACACACCTTAGTTAGCAAAATAGGTTGTGCACGCTTTTTTAAGTTGATGACATGTAGAATCATAAAATATGAGAAGAAATCTGGTCATAAGTGTGGCTATGAACCAAACAAAAAATTAAGTTGATCAAACTTGCTTAACATAGGATGTGACAATTTTTGGCAAACTTTAGAGTGAACCAAGCAGTCCCTAAATCTTCATGAATGAAATCCTGCACCTACGACTCCTTCCATCATGTCATGTCATTTATTCATGTTCCAAAGTTTGTTGGTTTGGCATGTCCAGTGCCCACAGACAATCCTCGAGTGTACGACCCCACCTGCCCACCTAGGTCTGGTTTGTTTCAAACTTTTTCTTCCAACTTCAAACTTTTCTATGACATTAAAACTTTCTTATACACGAACATTTAATTTTTCCATCACATCGTTCTAATTTTAATTGAACTTTTAATTTTAACGTGAATAAACACACCCCAGTAATAACCGTGAGAAGAAACCATTTATAAAACTTCATAAACCATCAAGTACATTCGAGGCCAGTATTTACACCATCCTCAATGCACCCCTCCCTCCCTCTACTATCGTAAAGATGAAGCTTTTTCGTACAAAGGCCCCTCCCTCTCCATGTTACAATGATGGGGACCCCGGACCCGAACCCTCCGTGAACCTGGTCCACGGGCTCCCAACACATATACCCCGCCATAATAAATTCTCGGATGTAGCCCGGGGGGCAACCCAACCCACTGTAGGGTGGGCCCGCCGTGCGCCGTGGTCCATACGCCCGGTCCATCGCTAAATACTCGCTCGCGTGCTCGTACTCCTCCTCCCTCCTCGATCCCGGTAATCACCACCACCGTTGCGCGCTTCCGTGGCGTTCCGTTCGCGTCGCGCCGCGCCGCGCCACGCCACGCCGCGCTCGCGTTGCCTCCCCGCCCCGGCGCGAGCGAGCGAGCAATCAATGCCACCCACCATGTCCGCCGCCATCACCACCACCATGCCCGGCGTGGCGGCCGCGCCTCGTACGTGCCCCGTCCTTGCCGAGCAGGCAGCAGCTAGCTAAGCTAACCGCCCTCGCCGTGCGGTGTCCGCCCACAGTCCACACCGCCCCCGCCGCCGCCGCCGCGTTACGCCCCGGGCGGCTGTACACTGCCCCCCATCCTCCTCCCGCTTTATTCAGCTGTGCTCGCGTCAGCGTCGCTCGTCGTGGTTTTGACCTCCGCCCCCTGACACGCGCAGGGCGCACCTGCACGCACCCCTGCAGGGCGAGGGATGTCCCTGTCCCACTGCACGGCACGCCCGCTACCTGCTCGATAAAAGTTGCGCAAGCAAAGGTCAGTTGCTCTCGCCATTAACGCTCCCAAAAACCTCGGTTTACGCCATCTGCTCCTCCTCCATTTAGTTCGATTGGTCGCCTGAGCAGAGAGAGCCATTGCCGTGCCTCTCTCGTGCGGGTGCTCCTCCTCCTCCTCCTCCTACTACTACTCTTCCCTGCTCCCGTTTTGGCCGAAACTTTTTGGCAACATATCTCGTCGAGGGCCTTGGAGCCACCTGCTTGTCCGTTGCGGCGTCGTCACTGGCTGTAGCAAAAGTTTCAATCTTGGAGGTATACTCTCTGTTCTGCTCTGCTCTGCTCTCTCTCTCTCTCTCACTCACGCACACGCACTCCTCATCCATCGCTTCACGCAATGCTTGGATTTTGTCCCTAGGTATCCGTTTGCTCCTCCTTGTCCACATTCCTCTCACCTTGCTCTCTTGCGGCGTGGGCGTAAAAAGGAGATAAACTTTCGCGGTTCTTGGAGCAAGCTAGCTCGCTAGCTAAGCACACTTCTTGTCAGTCTCTCTCTCTCTCTCTTTCTTCAGTTCAGTCCCCTCAAGTGGCTGGCTCACTGAGCGAAAAGGGCTTTGCATTTTTGCTTCGAGGTGCCACCGCCCACCTGGGAATTCTTGACCTATCGATTCTCTGTCTCTCTCTCCCTTTATCTGTATCTGATTGCTGAAAAAGTTTCAGAGTCTTGAATTTTGTATGGCCACAAAAATGCAGATGTTGGAGGCACGCTCCTGTTGATTTCTCTCAAGAGCTCAAGTCTTGGCGAGGTGACAGCTGACAAGGTGACCCAATTTGATGTTTTTTACTCGCTTGGAAGTTACCACGATTTGGATACGCCCGTTCAACCACCCTGAATTTCTGGCCTTGATCTTGAATTTTGTGCCTTCTGATCTGATGTTGCAGCAGCAGCAGGGAAGACTCACAGTTTTTTTTTTCTTGGGCGCTTCAGTCTCCGCTTCTTCTTCTTCTTCTTCTTCTTCTTCTCTCTGCTGCTCACGCTGAACTGGCGGTAGTTTTGGCGGTTTAATTGGAGAGCTTGGCTGGGATGGAGAGCCGAGGGAGGCGGCCGCGGAGCCCGGAGAGGCAGAGGCCGGCGGCGAGGAAGGTGCCGGTGGTGTACTACCTCACGCGGAGTCGCCACCTTGAGCACCCTCACTTCGTTGAGGTGCCTGTCTCCTCACCGGAGGGGCTCTATCTCAGAGGTCAGTGGATGCCAGCGACAGCAACAAAGAAGTTTCTTTAACTCTCCCTGTATAATTTACTCTTCTGATTTACTTTTACAGATGTGATTAACCACCTTAACATGGTGCGCGGCAAGGGTATGGCCGCTATGTACTCGTGGTCCTGCAAGAGGTACTGCAGAATTGTTCTCGTTGGCAACAATTATGGGCTGTCTGAAATTTAATCTGATCGGTTTGAGAAATGCAATCTTTCAGGAGTTACAAGAATGGATTCGTGTGGCATGATCTTGGAGAGGATGATCTTGTCCACCCGGCAACCGACGGTGAATACGTGCTCAAGGGCTCCGAGCTCTTGGACCAGTCTTCTTCAGGTAAGTGATCTTCCATGAATTGGCATTTCTCTCTGAACTTTGGACTGGAAACTGCAGGGTTAAGTTGCTGACTATTGTTTCCTTTTGCCTGTTTAGGCCAATTTTATCAGGGTACCAATGGAAACCAAAAGCAACAGAGCAGGCTGAAAGAGGGTGCACGGTTGCCTTTGCCTAGAGAGGCTTCCTATTCCTCCTCCCCTCCTAGTGTGATAGTTAGAGAAGCCAAGCCGAGGCGTTCGCCTTCGGTTCCTTCTCTAGAAGAGGATGACTCACCAGTGCAATGCAGAGTTACCTCCTTGGAGAACATGTCACCGGAGTCAGAGCCTCAAAGAACTCTCTTGTCAAGGGCTGGTTCCGCAAATCCTGCAGAATTCAGAATCTACAAGCCCACTGGCTGTGTGGATGCTGCAACTCAAACTGATGACCTCAGCAGAAGGTCGGTCCGGAAAGTGCCCGAGATGCACAAGAAGAGTTTGAGCACTGATCATGACTCCGTAGTCCGGGAAATTACTGAGTACCGGCAAAGCCAACCACGCCGGTCAGCAGAGCTCCAAGGGATCGCCAGGGAGGCCATGTCCCAGTGTCATACTCCACTGAGCATACCTTCATCCCGTGGCAAGTCGGAGAGTTTAGAGTCCTTGATACGAGCAGATAACAATGCATTGAATAGCTTTCGGATTCTTGAAGAGGATGATATCATTATGCCAACCTGCCCCAAGCTGAGGCCAGCGAATGTACTAATGCAACTTATCACCTGTGGTTCGCTTTCGGTGAAAGATCATGAGAATATCAGACTTGTTGAAGGATACAAGCCAAGGTTCCCAAACATGAAGTTCCCGTCACCGTTAATTTCTCGCACCATGATGATGGGTGAGCTTGATTACCTGTCAGAGAATCCCAGATTGATGGGTATGCGTCTGGAAGACAAGGAATACTTTAGTGGGAGCCTTATCGAAACTAAGATGCAAAGAGATGTACCCGCTGACAGATATTCAGCGCTTAAACGTTCTTCTTCCTACAATGCGGAAAGGTAAGCTTTATTTCTTCAATACAAAATTTGAACTTGTGCTCAACTATTTTGAATTTGAAGGCTTCAGTTTTGTTCTCTTATGAGTTCTGAGTGCATGTAGATATGTATTGGGTATTTGGGTGTCTGGGACTATTTAATGCTATTTGAGTCTTTGGCTTGTGCTATTAGTTGTGGAAATGGTTAGATATTTTATCCGTCTGAATGTAGGTTGATTCTGTAGCAATATATATGCTATGGTTTTCAATTAAGACAGTGCTTTAGAAAAAATGCTCTCGTATCGAGCAGAAATCGAAGGCTCATACTTTTCAGTTGTATAATGCCCTTTATATCATTGATTCATTGTGCATTTACCATGAAAACCCAGTTTTTTTACCAGACAATGCTCAATGCATTTAACCAAAATCAGTTGAGCTTGGTAGATCTCCTGCGTGTTTGAGAAAAAAAAGTTCAGCTTGGTGGCCATAAGAATAAGATGCAAGTGTATGAAATACATATCTGGTTGAGTTATATTCACGGAAGGGGCTTGTTAGGTTAGGAGCAGACAATTAATAATCAGAAAAGAAACATGTACCGTAGATAATTTATGAACAAGGACCATTGCTTTTATCATTCCGTTGATGTCAATGACAAGGGCGTTTGTACTTAGCTTAGCTTGGTGCCAACACCGCTGCATGTCTCCATAAAAAAACAAACACTGCATCCTTGTCATATTGTGCCCAGCATGCAGCTGGCAAACCATATAGCAAACAAAATAAGTAAATCCAAGAATTTTGGAGCCCCATTGTTGCAAAATTGATGAAATATGCTTATTGAGAAATACTTGAAATTAATTTCAAAACGAAAATTTTCACTATCACCAACCAGGCCTTTTTATTCCCTGCATTTTACATTTTCAGTTTTTCTTATGCCTTCTACACAATCTCCACACAAGGCCTGGTTTGATGATTTGAAAATAGTGTAATAAAGAGATATTGAGAGTGAATAGTTTTTCTGAAGATCTTGCCAAAAATTAAACACAGAAAGCCCTTCTGTCGCTTCTTTTATTTGTCATTACTTCGCTTGTACAGTTCTAATTCCATGCAGCTAGCCTGATTTCTACATTGGTACAACACGAGCCACCCGTCAGATGTAGAGGACCACGCTAGACAGTTGGCTGGCAAGATTCTTCAGTTGCTCAACTGAAATACAACAGTCTTACTGTTTCTTCTTGCTCATGAACAATATGTTGCTATCCTTACAAGCTGTCAATCTAGAGGGACCAACTTGTTAAATAGTAGGCACTGCCAAAGACAGCGGTGTTCGTGCATAGATCCTTGTCCTCAATGGACCAATGTTTCTCCCAGTTTCTTGAAATCCAAAATTTTACCTGCAAAAAATTACAGCATGGTGAAGAGTTCGTTAGAAGCATTGTCATCTGTAGCCATTCACAACTTAGCATGTGAATTTTCCTCTCTTTCTTAATTAAACATGTTCTTACCCATGAACAAACAATTTGCAGGAGCAACGAGACGCTAGATTGCGCGAGACCTGACGAAGACACCGTCAACACATCTCGCGCAAGGTGCCTCCCTCGGACGCCGATACTGTCATCCTTCCTGCACCCCAAGAGCGAGGCAATGAAGTCACCGATCTCCGACTGCCGGAGGAGCTCGTCGGCCGGACCAGACTGCAGCCTGGCTTCATCAGGAGACGGCAGCAAGAGGTTCACTGACGCCCCAGGAGCACCGGGCAGCAGGATAGACTCTTTCAGGAAGGAGGAGAAGCTCGTCAAGATCGAAGAAAGTTAAGTGCTAGTGGCCTCTCTTAACCCTCCCCAACTCTTTGTCAGTGCTGGGTATGCACTCCATGCTTATTTCCCCCTTACAATTAGAGCAGCAGAATCTGCAGAATTTTGCTTCTGCAATGACCCGATCTTGGTATTGAGACCTGCATCTTTTTCTGAAACTTGTTCGTGCAGGCTGTCGTCAGGAGCTCGAGTCGTGATCCAGTACACGGTGCCCTGCAATGGCGACAGCGATGAAGGCTGAGCTTGCAACCATGATCAGCGTTGAGTTATTCATACAGGCTCTGTTGATAGAGAGAGAGATCAAGTTACTGACGAAATGAAATGCCTCCCGTTTCTTTCTTCAGATTGAGATGTTAAGTTTGAAATTAGTTTTCAAGCATTCAGTTAGCCTAGAGTATTCTTCTCTCTTCTTCCTTTCTTTACCTTATTATCAAATCTGTAGTCCTTATCATCTGTAAGTGCCTTTAATTATAGAGTATAATGTATTGTTCGTTTTGTATTTTGCTTGTCCTAAAATCAAGAGAGAGCAGTGATCTTCATCATCTATCCGTGCATCTTGTGTTTTTACATGTGAATGAAGAGAAATAAAATAAAGCTTGTGCAGATTTAACGGATGTATGCAAAAGAAAAAAAAATATTTTACATCTTTGCACCAATGATATTATTCAGAGAAGAACTCGCAGATTAAACTTGATGAAGAGAGAATTGGAGAAGATGATGGACCCCTGCTTTGAGATGCGTAAATGCTACGTGGCTCTACGAGAGTCTCCCATAGCCTATACGACTATACGAGGCGTCTTCTCGGTCTCTGTCAGTGGGCCCGGCTAGGCCAACCTTCTGTTCGTATCCACCCCAGCCACACTGAAGAATTCGCGCCACGGCGAGTAGCTCCCGCACGTCCGATCGATTTCTCCCGCCTGATCGGACGGCTCACGCAAGCCGGTACGCGTCACCAACTCCGCGGCATCGAGTCCAACACGAGTAGGGAGACGAAACCGCCCTTACATAGACAAACCCGAGGCCCCAGCGTACATAAATTCGGCGGGAAAAAGGGCTGCGAAATTCTCCTCAGATCGATCGATTTTGCTCGTCAGATCAGCCATGGCGGCGAGGTCGTCGTCGTCGTCGTTCCGGTTGCTTGACCTGGTCCGGCCGTTCGTGCCGCTGCTGCCGGAGGTGCGGGAGCCCGACCGGCGCGCCCCGTTCCGGCGGAAGCTGGCGTGCACGGCGGCGGCGCTCTTCGCCTTCCTCGCCTGCAGCCAGCTGCCGCTCTACGGGCTCCACAGGGCGGCGGCTGCCGCCGGCGGCGCCGACCCGTTCTACTGGGTCCGCGCCATCCTCGTCTCCAACCGCGGCACCGTCATGGAGCTCGGCATCACCCCCGTCGTCACCGCCGGCACCCTCGTCCAGCTCCTCGTCGGCTCCAACCTCGTCCGCGCCGACTCCTCCAACCCCGACGACCGCGCCCTCCTGTGAGTAGATCGATCGAGTTCATCAGATCATGGCGTTGCGTTCTTGCATGTGTTTGACGTGATTTCTTTTCAGGAGCGCGGCGCAGAAGTTGCTCTCGATCGTGATCACCGCCGGCGAGGCGACGGCGTACGTGCTGTCCGGGGCGTACGGGAGCGTCGGCGTGCTCGGCGCCGGCAACGCGGTGCTCATCGTGCTGCAGCTCGTGCTCGGCGGCATGGTGGTCATCTTCCTCGACGAGCTCCTCCAGAAGGGGTACGGGTTCGGCTCCGGCATCTCCCTGTTCACCGCCGCCAACACCTGCGAGGGCGTCGTCACCAGGGCGCTCAGCCCGGCGACGGTGGACCGCGGCCGCGGCGCCGAGTTCGTGGGCGCGGTCACCGCCACGGCGCACCTGCTGGCGACCCGGGCCAGCAAGCTGTCCGCGGTGCGCGAGGCCTTCTTCCGCGGCGGCGGCGGCGGCCTCCCCGACCTGCGCGGCCTGGCCGCCACCTGCGCCGTCTTCCTCGCCGCCGTCTACCTCCAGGGCCTGCGCGTGGCGCTGCCGGTGCGGCCGCGGAACGCGCCGCGCGGGCACCGCGGCGGCGCCTACAGCGTCCGCCTCCTCTACACCTCCGGCATGCCCGTCGTGCTGCTCTCCTCGGCGGTCTCGTCGCTCTACCTCGTCTCCCAGGCGCTGTACCGCCGGTTCGGCGGGAGCCTCCTCGTCGACCTGCTCGGCAAGTGGACGCCGGACGCCGCCGTCCCCGTCGGCGGCATCGCCTACTACGTGACCGCGCCGGCGAGCGCGGCGGCGAACCCGCTCCACGCGGCGATGTACGTGGCGTTCGTGCTCGCGGCGCGCGCGGCGCTGTCCAGGGCGTGGGTGGTGGTGTCCGGGTCGTCGCCCCGGGACGTGGCGAGGCGGCTCCGGGAGCAGCAGATGGTGATGCCGGGGAAGCTGGAGCGGTACATCCCGGCGGCGGCGGCGCTCGGCGGCGTGTGCATCGGCGCGCTGACTGTGGCCTCCGACCTGATGGGCGCCGTCGGCTCCGGCGCCGGGATGCTGCTCGCGGTGACCACCGTGTACCAGTGCTACGAGGCCTTTGAGAAGGAGAAAAAAAATTATTAGGACTTATTCTTCTTCTTCGAGAGAGAGATTTTGATTTGTCCAAAAATCCGTTTGTTTAGTCCATCAAATTCAGAATTTGTTTGTGTTTTGTTCATCAAATCCAAATTTTGTTCTGAACTCAAAATACTATACATCGACTTTAGATGTGGTGCTTGACGATGGGCGCAAAGTTTGACACATTTTACGGTTCATGATTATTCTGCGGTAGCAGCCCAGGTTTGAACTTGTCTGGGCTGAAGAGCCTTCGGGCGAAGGAATAAGTTCAGCTGCCGTCCCTCAACTTTACGTCCAGTTTGTATGTCATCCCCAATCCCTAATACCAGAAATCTTCACCCCTAAACTATATAAAACTGTGCAATTAAGATCCATAGCAGTATAGATCTGTGGTTTCACTGACGTGGTATCCTAGTCAGAAAAAAAAAAGTAAAAAATAATCATGGAGTCCACATGTAAGGGAGACTTAAAAAAATGTGGGACCCACACAATCTTCTTTCTTCTCCCTTCTCTCTTTTCTTCTCTTCTCTTTCTTCTCTTATGTTCTCTTTCCTCTTATGGCAGCCGGCGAGCTCCGACTTCGTCCCCGGTGCCTGGCGGATGTCCCACCCTGTCCCTATCAGTCTCCTCGGCTATTGTCGCCTACTCTGGCTCCGTCATCGTCCGCGCCGAGCCGGGCCTGCCCACGCCTGCGCCTTCGCTCAGCTTCCCCTCTCTGCTCTTCTCCATGCCGCGCAGCAGCAGGTGCTGGCTATCCGAGTCAGGCACCGCGCCAGTGTCGACCTAGTCACGACAACGACGACGCAAAAGCGCGGCAGCGGGATTGGGGGGGAGGGGGCGGCCGCGTGGCGAGAGGGGGAAGAGGGCCGAGCTCCGCCGCACCCGACGAGGCGACGACGCAGCCTCCTCGTTGCCATGATTTGGGAATTGGGAGGAGAGACTGGAGAGGAGGAAAGGGAAGAGAGAAGAGCTGAGAAGGGTGAGGATGACATGTGGGGTCCACTTTTATTTTTGCCACGTAAGCGCTTAGTCAGCTCGAATGGACCAGGTCAACTTTGCCACGTCAGCGAAACCCCTTATCCATACTACTAAGGGGCTTATTTTGCACGATTTTGAATAATTGAGGGGTCGATATTTCTGGTATTGGGGATTAGGGACGTCGTACAAACTTGACATAAAGTTAAGGGATGGCGGGTGAACTTATTCCTTTGGCGAAAACGGGCTAGTAAAGGGTCTAACTCAAACAATCGTTTTCCTTTTGGAATAACATCTTTAGGTCTCTCATATTGACGTCAAGTTTATTCAGTATCCCTGAATCGTAAAATCGGGTACAAAATATCCCTTTCTTTCAAAATTGATGCAAATATAGTTATAAGGCATTATTGAAGGTGGTTTTGGGTGACGTGGTGCTGACATTGCATAAGAAGCGAAAATAAGGAAATAAAAAACCATGTGGGACCACATGTAAGTGAAATAACATTCTTTCTTATCCCCTCACGCTCTCAGGTGGCGGCTGCGCAGACCCACGGACTCGCCCTTGCATCGCCACTGTCGAAGGAGGGGATGGGTCCGTTGCAGCGGTGGTGGACACCCTTGTTGACACCGTCAGTTTTCCGTCTGCCAACTGCCTCTCATCCTCGTCTCCTCTCACCTCTCCTACTCCCTGCTCCCTGCCGCACACAAGCCCCCCACCACCATTAAGTTGCCACTTTAGGGGCTCAATCGGTCAATCACCATGCAGTGGCTGCATGGCAGCGGCAGCACGGAGGGATTGAGAGTGGAGGAGCAGGGCAACTGACCCTATGAATATGGGCGTATGGCAGGCTTCCCGTTAGGCCGCAACAACCACCACTCTTCCATCAACCCCTTCGCCCTCGAGTTCACCACAACGTTTCTCTACCCAAACACAACATCTTGTGGCGAGCTCCAACTATGGCAGTAGCACCCGGCGCACCCATTCTACGCCCCCAACATCATCCGCTTCACCGATGACCCCACCACGGTGGTGCCGTCCTCATGCGGCGGGAGGGGCCCCAATACCAGCGGCATCATCAGATGCCAAAACTGTGGCAACCAGGCAAAGGAGGACTGCACCCACCTTTGCTGCCACACCTGTTGCAAGAGCCATGGCTTTGACTGCACCACCCACTTCAAGTCCACTTGGGTCCCGCCTGCGATGCACCGCGAGCGCTAGAGCCACCTCGCCTCCGCCGCCACGGCGTCCACCCCACCTCTACTTGCATGCGTGTCCCACGTGAAGGACATATATTTTTTATTATTTTTGCATCTTGTGCCACATCACCCAAAATCGATTTCAATATTACATTAGGACTACATTTGCACCAGTTTTAAAACATGAGGGGTATATTGTACCCGATTTTATGGTTTAGGAATGTAATTCAAACTCAATGTCAAATGAAGGACCTAAATTGTACTTATTTCCTTCCTTTTCCAAAAATAAAAAAATAACAAAAAAAATCTGGAACTCTAGTACATGCTTAACCCTCTGACGATTCCTTTCAGTTTTCCTTAGGAAATTTAGGCCTTGCCTCTATCCGTCCCAAAATAAATTAATTTTTCATCCATCCCACACATACTAATACAAACACCCAAAATACTATAATGCCCCTACTTTATGAAATCCAAATTTAACTATTCTTCACTTTATCTACTCGCAATATAATTATTCTCTAATTATTTAAGATTAAACTTATTCTAGGATAATAAAGGAGGCAAAAATAAATTTAATATGAGACGAAGTAGTAACGATTAACGGATAACTAAGAAGTATGTACCTAATATAACCGTATTATTGTGACATCCCGGCCCAGGGCTTAATAGGATTAATAGATATCAACAAGTTGCAACTTCTTTTCAGAAAGCCGATCTCAAAAGAACTCTGAGATTAAGCGTGCTTACCCTGGAGCAAATTTTGGGATGGGTGACCGATCGGGAAATTCTTCCCGGGTGCGCACGAGTGAGAATGTGACACTTCTTTTCCGGAAGCCGATGCAGAAAAGACTAGTGTTGGTCTGTGGGGGTAGTCTATGTCCTAGAAAAACTACCAGATGTAGAAAGGCTCGGCCTCGGAGAGTGTGAGGCGTCACAATTATTCTGTCACGTAGTGTGTAAATCTTTTATCATTTACCTTGTCTAAAGCACATAAGCATCTGCTATATACTGGCACAATGGTGAGCGATGGAGAATACATACGGGCCATACAGACACCCTCTGCCCGTCCTACAACCGTTCACCGTGCGGCGAAACCGTGTGGACCGTGGCATCTATCCATACAGAATGGTTTTGCAAGTTGAGCTTCTAAGATTTATATATTGGAGTATATTATAGTTTAGGATCGTCAATTAAACTCATCGCAAAAAGGAGGAAAAAGTAAACGTCTTTAGAGCAGGTACAATAGCAGACTATTAGCTAGCTATAAACATATTTTAACGAGATGAAATATGAGAGAGAAGAGCGGCGGGCTATAGATCTGTAGCCAGCTGCAGCACGGACTCTAAGACGTAATACGTATATGACAGACGGGACCATATATTAATGTATAGTAAGTAACAATTGTATAAATTAGCTATTAGATCTATAGATGAATTGGAGCTAGCAGCGGAATAGTGGGCTATAGCATTAAACTTCCTCTTATGGCCGCTCAGCTCGGTCGGAATCTCCACGGTCCAAGGTTGGGAAGGAACGGTCAAAAGCTCGATCCCCCGCGGCCCCCGCCTCGCGCGAAAAGAAGAAAAAACATTCTCCTCCCCTCCCCTGCGACGTGGATCGATCCACAGTCCAACACCCGCAGCGACAGCATATGCCACCATTGCATTGCAACAACATCCTCTCTCTCTCTCTCTCTCTCACACACACACACAGTCTCTCTCAAAAGCCGGAAAAGCTAGGCCGCCCGACCAGTGTCGCGATCGATCGATCATAGTAGCGAGAGAGCTAGCTTAGCTTAGCTTAGCTAGCTCGGACTACTACACACTATATATTATATGTGCTGTGCCAGCCAGGGTCTGGAGATGATAGCGATGCGTCCATCTCTGGAGATGTTGTGTTGTGTTGTGTTGGGTCGCGAGGAGGGAAGAAAGCAGAGAGTGGATTGCGACAGCGCGTCCGGCCCGGTTAATTCCACCGGGAACTCTCAAAGCGGCGCCGTAGGGGCCGGCAGAATCCGGCGCTGTCCCCTTCGCGCTCGCCAGCGCCATCACACGGTCGCTTTCCCGGTTTATCTTTCTCGATGCCCAGCCAGGAGCCAACAAGGCGTTTCTTTGCTTGTATATATATGTCTTTTACTGGAACAAGGATTTTACGTTATACTACGATCCATGCAGTATACATTTGGTTGAGGGAGACGCACGGTATAACATATGGAATCTAACAACATCAATATGCTTCAAAAAAAACATATAATAGTTGATCTTGTCCTAGCAAAACAAAATACACCCTATTTTTAAAATGGAAGGAGTAGGAGAGGAATACTTAGTGGTGTTTGAATCTTCTGAAGATGAAGATGAGAATGAAGATTAAGTGTTTCACGTAAAACGAGGTGGTAATAACACGTGATTAATTAAGTTTTAATTATTACAAACTTGAAAAATGAATTAATCTGATATTTTAGAACAACTTTCATATAGAAAGTTTTCGTACGAAATACATCGTCTAGTAATTTGAAAAACATGCCACTTTAATCCAAAATTTAATCCGCCCTTTTCAGGACATTCCAAAATTTTGGATTATAGGTATATTCACCATGTGTTGATGATGTTGGCATAGAAGATATGTATCCCAACGTGTACTTGACTGAGCTTTTAAAAAGCTTGAGTCCCGCGAGTTGCTCGAGCTTGACTCATTCATGGCTCAATTCGAGCTCCACACGACATAATTATATATACATTTAAGAGATTATTCTTGAAACAAACATAGTTTTATTTACAAACCAATCTCAGTACTTGAGCTCGAACCAAGCTTGTTTAAAAGCTCGACGGACAAGCTCAAGCTTAGACAGGCAAGCTTGCTTGAGCTTGGTTGGTTGACAGCCCTATGCCTAATCATCGAAGCTGAAGGGCTCCTCAAGGGACACTACATTAGCGCCTACCACATTAATCTTGGTGTGGATCCAACAGTGAGAAATCCGACTTATCCAACCAAAAGTGTGTTGAAAAAAAAAACCTCCGAATAAAGCGACGAAAAAGAAAGCTCAAATATCTAATACAACTAGATGAAACAAATACCTCGTATTTAGAGCGTAAGCATCACTATCAGAAACCTCTTTATACTTGAAGGAACCTC
Source organism: Oryza meridionalis (assembly GCA_000338895.3). NCBI lineage: Eukaryota > Viridiplantae > Streptophyta > Magnoliopsida > Poales > Poaceae > Oryza > Oryza meridionalis. The sequence continues at coordinate 31,694,702 of CM002526.2, read as the reverse complement.
CTTATACTTGAAGGATTGAGATTCTCCGACGTAACATCAGGTCCCACTGTTCAAGAGCACACATGTCAGTGACTACATCAATGAATCTACCTTCTGTACTAACAATGGCACGTTGTTTCAACATTAGCCACCACAAAGGAGTGGCATTTTGGTCGAATCCCTCACACATCCAAATCATTCAACCCATGCGCCCATGCTCAAGCAACTAGACATAGCCAGTACTACAAAGCGACCGTATCTGATGGTACTATGACTAGACCAATATTCTGCCGTCGGTAGTAGTACCAAGTACTAAACCCTGCATTGCATTGTAGTCATCATCACTTCATCAGTTTGTTCAGACAGGGTAGGTCCCCTTCCATTCCACAGATCACCCATTTGAATACTCCATCATCTCTCTGCCTGCCTCCCCTGCATCCATTCCATTCCGATGATCGAGCTGGCCCGAATCCTGGCTACTTTGGAACTTCCCTGTCTTTCTCGGGCTCTCACCCAAATTCATTTTCATCATACAATCTAAAACTATATGTGACATATTCTAGTATAATAAATCTAGATATATGTCACATCTAATATTAAGTTGGTTTTTTGTGACATATTCTAGTATAATAAATTTAGATATATATCACATCTAATATTAAGTTGGTTTTTTCTTTTGGAACTGAGGGAGTATCTATTTATGCAGTCACGCAGAGAGCTGATCACGACGTGACCCTTTCCTCATTTCTGCTTGCTGCTTGCTGCTTTTCGAGTGAACCAACCAACAAAGAAAAGAAACGACGAGCTACTAGTAGAGTATAATAGTCATTTCAGTCAGGTGTATGACTCGCCACGTTGCTATCGATGCACATCAACATCAACCTACCTCTGCATCGAAAGCTAAGCTAATCCGATCTGAGTATATATATGTGCGTGATCAGATATAGTCGAATAGTCCATAGCCAGATCATACATACATATATTTCTTCCTCTAGACATTAGTCCATTACCAGTTTAATTACCACTTGTGTTTTTCAGCCTCTTCGTCTTGCTCCCAAGAACTCGCGAAGTTGTTGGCTAAAGCCATGATCTGTTCGTCCACACGGTACACCTCATCGTCTCTTCTGTGTCGCGAGGAGATCACTAGGAGGAGATAGCATCGTAGCAGCGGCAAGCCGGCAATCGGCAGCGACAGAGAGGTTGCTGACGAGGAGGATCAGTGGTGATCGTCGGTGGTCACGCCTGAGCAGCAGCTAGCTAGCTAGCGGCAATGTGCGGCGGCGGCGGCGGGCAGATGGTGGTCGTCGTCTTGCTCGTCTGCGTCGTGCTGGTGTCGTCGGCGGCGATGGCGGGTGGCGCTAGGACTGGGCCGGTTCATCTTGCCGGTGGCACGGCTAGTAGCAGTAGTGCTCCTGGCCCGGCCGTCGCCACGCCGCGAGGTGATGCCGCCGGAGCTACGACGATGACGGCGACGACGACGACAATGACGGCGGCGGCGCCACCGGTTGCGGCGGCCACCACGGCAACGTTTGCGGCTGATCCGTACAAGGACAGCAAGAGGAAGGTGCCGAATGGGCCCGACCCGATTCACAATAGGTACTCATCTCATCTAAATACTATATATCTCTCTCTCGTTGCCACACTGCAAATTTAATCAAGGATGCATATGTGTTTCTAGTCTTGCTTTTTTAGTGCAAGCATCTGAAGTTAGCTCTGAAATTCTGCTGATTAAGCAGTAGTGGACTAGTGGTTAACCTACAACTCGAACAACTGTAACTCTGCTCTGCAGCCTTGTCCGAGAAAATGCATAAACCTATTAAGCAAATCAGATTAACACACCTTCTAAAGTGGGCTTAACTACTCGATCTTGAGCTCGTGGCCTGTCAGATGAGTAGGTATGTTATGTAGCATGTCATCACACAAAACATCAGTGTTCAGAAAAAAAGAGAACTGGTTAATTAGCTTTGAAATGCACTGTCAGATATGTACACTGATTATTGGGAGCATCCAAGAGGCCTCTCTGAAAAGAAGAGGAATGCTTCGATGTTTGCGCATGTCGTGACTGACTGACAGTCTCAAAGGAGTCGGACAAAAACGCCCAGCACAACACAAGAAACAACAAATGATTGCAGTACACAGAAACAAGTATATACTATATTTCTATGCAGTATATATGTATCTATCCATCCATCAATCCAAGAATCATTCCTAGCTACCAATCATATAAGCATGCATCCATGGGCCCCATTGAAGCAAGCTAAGCTAGCTAGTAGTCGAATTCACAAACTGACCTCGGTTTTCTGAATTCTGATTCTTCTTTTCATCATGATGTCCTCCCCTCTCTGCATGTGCCTAACCATCATTCTTGCATTTTGCCTTTTTTCAGGAGAGCCAGATGGGGAGATGCACCAGCGAGGAGAGTGTAGAACAACTGCATGCATCCATATCCATGTAGAGCGTCGGATCGAAAATCGAACACATGAAACTGTCCATTATAGGTTTTGTAAAAGAGGATGCAGATCTCTGAAGAAAACAAGAAGATTTGGTGTTGTATGGAAGGTTTCATGGCCAGGTAGATGATGATGATGATCACATTATGGACGATGGTGAATAGAACAGCCATGAAGGGTGGTGGTGCTGATAATGATGGTGGCAGGAAGGGGATTTATATAGTTATAAGCTTATATAAGTATTCTTGCATAATGTATTAGAATCAGAGAGGGAGCTGAAAGTGCAAAGCCATGGCACACTTTGCTTTGGCCAAAGTGCATGCTCTGAATCCTCTCCACTCTCTTGGTGAGATTTTTTTTCTTCTTGTTCTTTGGAGGGGTTAATGGTGTTAAAAGGAGCACTCCAACTCCAAGAGCTAGCTAACTTTGTTAGCTACTTCATTTCACAGAGTAATTGAGTAAAGCTCACACAACTTCTGAACAAAGAGAATGGCTCATGCATGGTGCTTTATTTTTTGTATATTTTTGTGCTTTCCTTCTTCCCAATGCATGGCCTCTCTTTATAGCAACCCCTCCTTGCTGTGCTTGGAAAGGAATGAAAGGGAGAGCAGTAAATCTAACAATGCAAGTGAATGAATGAGTGATACATCCATCATTCACCAATTGAAACCAAGAAACCGAAATTCCAGATAGCGAGGCAGGCAGATCCGCAGAGGTATATAGGCTTCTGAATGATCATTGGAGAGGGGTCAGCTACTATTCGGAGGCCTAGAAAAAAAGGGTACTCTCTGAGTCTCTCCATTGTAAAATATACTTCCTCCCTCCCAAAAACTAAAATGAGATGGAACATAATCTGCATATTGTATTAATCTGCATATTGTATTAGATTATGTTACATTTCACTTAATTTTTTATGTGATGAAGAGAGTATCAACTAATACTCGATTAAACACCACCAGATACTATACATTTGGACACATGCTATCCAAATTCATAGTATTATGTGGTGTTGAGAGTGGATTTTAAACTCTCGAGGGTATGTCCCCTCATTACTTATATATCACTTAAGTAGTTACAGAAAAAAAATAAATTGATAAGATGTATTAACATGTGATATATCTCTACAAATATGTAAGCTAAAATTTAACTTAGATACAAATAATAAGGGACGTCCCCTTAAGAGTTTAGAATAGTTTTTTTTTCAAGTTTTCAATCAAGTACAGAATTACTACTATATTTTAGAATAAAGTGAACAGTTCTAGCCTAGGAGAGGTTCTTTTCACGCAGAAAGTAAGGTAGGATAGCTAGAAGCAGAGAGGCAGGAGACCGTGTCTTGATTCTTGGGCACTGTCATTGGCATTGGCATTGGCTTCTTTTGCACTTGACACAGGCAGTGAGGCGGCAGCAGGAGCAGCAGCATCTCGTCCTCGTCGTCGCCGCTTTATCTTTTAGCTGCTGTTGCTGTTGCTGCAAACGAGAGTCGCGCATTTTGAGGGGGTATGCTGATCATGCTGATTCGGGTCTTGCATCCCGAGGATGCATGCTGGTGATCGAGGACGAGCTGATGAATAATCGATCAGCTAGCTGCCTGCGCCTGTACTGCAGTACTGGCTGTCTTTGCTGCTGATGAATTTGGAAGTGCACTCGAGCTTGCATAGACTAAACGTTCGTTCACCATGGAAATATTCTTGCAGCCAGAGACCAGACTCCAAGGCCGGCGGACATGCAGTCAGGCGGCACAGCTAGCTACTGCCTACTGGTACATCATGGTACGCAGAATATAGGATTACTACAGCATGATTACAACTACTGTAGATCATAGGTCTGTCTAAATTTGTTGCACAACTTAGTTTAAAAAAAAAAATCGCTGCACAAGATATGGAGCATTCCAGTATCTTAGGGCAAGTTTTATAAGTAGATGATATTGTCATATATAATATTATCTACATCATCAACTTATTTATTAGAGGGCAGCTCATACACCGCATTGTCTTTAATATACTATCCCCAATACAACAAAACTATTTATTTTATCCGCTCTCATCAAATCAATCTCACTCTTTTTTCTTTCTTCCTTAAAATTTGTGAAGAGGTTGCCCCTTACATGAGGGGTGGCTCATCATTTAAGTTTAGGTAGCATCTAAGAGATTGTGCGTAGATACTTATAGCACTTGTCCTTCTAGGTTGGTTTATTTTACAACGGATGAGGTATGTGGCACGGATCGCCTCCTGTACGTTGTGGCCCTCACTGCATCAATAACACATGCTTCCTTCATTCTAAAATATAATAATTCAAAACTTATTCTAAAACAACAACATTTCTATTTCTAATTTCACATAATTGGTTAGTACACTTGTTTAATTCTAAAACTCATTATATTCCTAATTGTTGATGAATATGTGGGTTAATATCGATCTGACACGAAATACACGTGTATCTTGTTCTACGTCCGTGATGTGGACCCATAGACATGGACATACCCCATCCGTGTATATCTCTGTTGTGCCCAACACAAATACAGATATATCTTGTCTTTGACGTGCAACCATCTCAGACGGAAAAAACAATATTGGTGGTATGAATTCATCATAGATGCCAGTGGCGGAGCCATGATTTAATCTTGTGGGGTCAATTACTACTAGTTTGTATTTAAGTGGTGTCATTTCTCTATTTTTTCTGGGTTTATACATGAAAATAAATGCCTATATGGGGTGTTTTTTAAAAAGATGTGGGGTCAGCCGACCCCGCAGTTGATGCATAGGTCCACCACTTATAGATGCTATGTCCAATCCTGTCCGTGATTTGAACAACACCACAAATGACTCGATACATATATGTGACCTTAGCGGGATCACATATATTTCTTCGCATCCCCGTCTTTATGCTAAGAAATGTCTATAATTTGGATAATGATCATAGACACGGGAGGTATCCCACATATGTACCATTCTTTAGCATAGGCATTATGCCACCAAAACTTAGGTTGTGTTCTTTAGCATGAGTTCCTACACATGCTTCCTAAATTACTAAACAGTGTGTTTGTTTGAAAAAATATCCATAAGAAAGTTGCTTTAAAAAGTCAGATCAATTCATTTAGGGAGTTTTTACCGTCCAGCAGTATAGGGCGGTGCCAAATTTGGACCGTTGATCCAGGATGATCGAATGGCTGTCGATAATCAAGTACCTAGCAGTACCTGCACTCATCCTGCTCGGTACTAGTAGTCCGAAGGGTAAATTTGGAATTTCGTGTTTAACCACGAAGCCGCGTCCCTCTCATAGGAATCCCGACTCGGGAGTTCTTGCGCCTGACGCCCCATGGTATTCCTCTTCTCGTCTCCCAGCGCACCTACCTTGCAGGGGAACTCACCAACGACGAGAAACAGGGAGGGAGCTAGGGTCTGGATCAGGCTGCCCCAAGCGTGGGAGGTGCAAGATCTGGAAGCGCTGGCCACCAAGGCGCTGGATCCGGTCTCCCGAGGAAACATCCTCACCATCCCTAGCGAAAGGAGTTTGACCAGCCGTCGGCACCCTCGCCGCACAAGTTAGTACACAACGCATCTTCCTCGCTAGCGATTTGAAACCATACGTGTTGATTTTACTTATGCATGCTAGATTTAAATTGGTTAGCGAACCAAGTCAAATCAAGTTTATATTGGTTTATCTGATGATACATGTGATTTACGGCCTCCGGATCCCTCGATGCATCGGCACCGCTTAGACCAATCAGTAGTTAATCGGCAATGGCGACATGGAAGAACACTCAGGTGGCACTACGATGGTGCTGGTGGCCATGAAAGAACACCAATGTAGCGACTGTGGCGATCAGAAAGTTCATGAACAAGACGATGATGCTAGATTGAAGAATCGGGTCAAAGGGCGATGGCGCTAATTAATGTTCTCCACCGCTACTTCCCTTCTTTTCTTTCCCAATCATGCCCCTCCTTCTTTTCTTTTCCCAATCATGCCCCTCTTGATTCAACGGTTGGATTTCATTTGGTACTTAGCAGTACCAGTACCTGGAGGTACTAGTTGATGGACCATAAAAACTCTCATCCATTTAATTTTAAATTTATTTGTTAATACTTAATGAGAAAATCTAGAGAACACTACTCCGTGGGAACGGGATGACTTAAGTCACTAATGGTAAACGCTATTTTGATCAGAAAGACGATGCGCGCATGATTGTCACGCGTGCCGGCACTATGCATGTGTTTTTTCTTTCTTGCACAAGGATTTTTTACAAACAGAGCATGTGAATCTGTTGGCCTAACTATAATTCATCTATACCTGGACCGTTCATGTGACTTTTTTTTATTTTTTGTTTTCCCTTTTTTCTTGTTTTGTTTTTAATTTTATTTTTTTGGTTGGGATGCTTTTAAGATTTGATATGGAATAGAAAAATTGCATTAACATAATTATAATAATCGTGTAATACATACTATTTTTTTCTTTTTATTCGATACCTATAAATATCAGATGCGATACGTGAGTTTTAGACCCGATATCTAAATATTAGATCCGATACATATAGATATTAGGCCCGGTACCTATATGTACCTAGATCCAGTACCTGAGTATCAGACCCGATATGTAAATATTAGACCTGATACATATAGATATCAGGTCCGGTACCTATATGTACCAAATCCAGTACCTGAGTATCAGATCCGGTATCTAAGTATCAGACCCGATACATATAGATATCAAACCCGATACCTATATGTGTCAAATCCGATACCTAAGTATCATATTCGGTATCTAAGTATCAGATCCGATACATAAAAATATCAAACCTAAGTATCAGACCCGATACCTATATGTGTCAAATCCGATACCCGAGTATCAGGCCCAATATCTAAATATCAGACTTGATACATATAGATATAAGACCTGGTACTCATATGTACCATGCCTAGATTTTAGGTATCATGTATGTCTAATACCTAAGTATCATGTATAGTACATAGATGAATCATATGATACCTAGTACTTGCGAGTCATATATACATCACATATCTTAGGAGCCCTGCACGAGTATATCGTTTAATGACATGGTTGGAAATGGGAGTTTGGAATGACGAAGCCCTAGAAGCAGGGAAGGTGATGTCAGCGTCATAATTGATCTCCCGTTCAAACGGAATCTCGTGGTGTAGTAGTTCTCTATAATTAATATGCGCTAATCTACCGCTTCATTTTGCATGCAAGAGAAGAGGGGTTCCTTACCCCTAGCGAACACAGCCTTAGCTGCATCCTGAAAAGGAGCCAGGATTTGGCAGCCACAAACCCCGCAATACATATATACATACCACACAAACATCGTAGAATACAAAAAAATATTTTGCTACATCCTGAAACGTAACTCAGATTTTGGTGGCCACAAATTAAACCATGCAAAGATCACATATCACATAGACGACACATAGAGCAATCTAAGATTATGTAGACAGATCGAGTTAACGTTGAGACGAACAATAACATAGAACCGAGGAAGATCAAATGAATAACAACATCGTCAATTCAAGTCACCTATACAGATCAACATCAGTTCAAGACTTCAAGTCATGGAGAGGTCACTAATTAGCAGTGGCACCATGGAACTATTTTAGCGATATCACCGTCATAAAATAATTGGCGATCCATTTTAGAATGTGACTAGAAAATCAGCATGCCAGTTGGCACGCCGACTGATTTGTGTTCTGTACATATTATTGTGGCTCCTCTAATCTCAATAAAATTTTCATGTTTATATGGATCAATTAGTCCATCCCTTCAAAGAAAATATGGAATTAATTTAATGCCAATAAAATTTTTAGTGAAATTTCATACATTTGAAAGTATCCCTTAATTGGTTATTTTGTGTTTGTAAGTGATAAGGAGCCGATTGAAATATACAATTTTGGTTATCTAAATAAAATTGAAAACTATGTTGAACATCTAAAATAGAAATTTTTGTATAGTCGCTTATACCGAAGAAAAAAATGTAGCATACCCGGTGCACACATTATATAGTGTGTATTTGGAATGTGGAAATTACTATATAGATCTTTCATAAAAAGTAGTTTAAGTACCTTAAAATTCCACAAAAACTTACATTTATAAAATAAGAAATAATATATGCTTTGTGTAAAATACGTTCATCAAATAGGATGTAATATGCTTCTCCTTTTTTTTAAAAGCATGTTTTATAGAATGTGACATTCATGAATTAAATGTTTCATGTATGTATACACTCTTGAAAATCTATTGACTCTTAGGATTATGAATTTTCATCCTATCTTCTGTGATTAATTTGATTTAGTTATTTACTGTTTTCTATTTTGTATACCTTTAGAAAATTGTTCAAAAATATCCTTGAACGAAACTTGTTCCTACGTTAATAATTGTCAGAAAAATTAATAGACATAACGGTAGCTTTCTTAGATGCTACTAATTGTCACGCTTCACATATTTTAATACTACTTAATAAAAATCATTTTTACACACCATCTTTTATTTCTACGTGCCAACAAAATGAGCCGCTGGTAAAATTAAGGCAACGAGCAATCATTTTGGGAGAATTTTTTTTTCTTAGCAACACAGGACAATCAATGTATTTATTGATGGAGGTATTATTGTTCTTAACCATTCACATGAATCACTTGTGCGGTTGAATATATTTGAGGGCAGGTGGATCGGATTATCGGAACTCGGAAGCCTCTCTAGAATGTTGCTGGTTTGCTGCACTTTCGTTCGAGAAAGCTCGTGTGGCGCAGCGCATGCAAGTGTTTTCTTCTTTTTTTTTTCTTTTTTACCATCCATAATCCCTGATTTATCTTATAACAGCGCCAAGTGGCCCCAATCATAACCCGGCAAACCAGCCGGCTTGAGAATATTTAGATGTGTAGTTCTTTTTTTTTTTCTGGGGATCGTTCGATGTTCGACATTATGTGGTCCTGCTTTTTTTTATTTTGGTTGGGAAAATAAGTCAGAGTACATATAGAAAAATATCGATTTATTTATTGTAGTTCTAATTCACTAAGACCTCTCAGTACTGACAATCTATGATACCACGTATGTTGTTGCAGGGATTTGCAGCAAGCAAACCGAACTTTTGCCAATGAAAGCATACAAGTGTCGCCCATCGCCCGTTGCTTGCCGCGTCGCTGGCCGCGGACGCCCTCCTCTCCCGCCACGCCACGCCGGCCTCCTCCCCACCCGTCGGCTGGCCTGCCCAGAGAAAAGTGAGAGAGAGGAAGAGGGGAAAGACTGACGTATGGGCCCACGTGGGTTCTATGATTGAGCGGCCACGTAGGACAAAACCAGAGTCAAAACCGTCTAGTAATTTAGAGTGATCCGATTTTGTTAGTTGATAGATGAATATATATATATAGTTTTGCAGTTGGGAATGTTTTTTAATCCGATGACAAGATGAGGGACCTCATATATACTTTTCCATAGTATTAAAGGCAATCGTGGCCCATATAGCCCATCCAAATTGTCAAAAACAGATACTGTATCCTGGGAATGAATTATTCTTTTTTTCCCTTGATGCCAACGTGTGAATTGTGAAATAATGAATTAGGGGATCGCCTAATTAATTAATTATCAGTATTACTCGAGAGCACGTACGTACACATGTATGAACACCGACTTCTTCAGGTACGGCTTCATTTGGATGGGCCAAAATGCATTCCTATCCGCTTGTATGTGTTTGAGATTTTATACGAAGTGGATGAGCTAGAATTAATTGAGGCCCTTCTAAACAAGACCTCAGGAATACCATCAATTAATTGAGAATTTGGTATGCATGTCCTTTCAAAAATTTTACCGTACTTCAGAAAATATGTATAAATTTTAGTATCTTAAAATACCTAGTATCTAGAGGTGTGACAAGTTTTCTCCTGATACCTCGATCACTCAAGAATAGTAAAATTATCTATGTTCATAACTCTTTGGTGGAAAATAAAATGAAGCGAGAAACACCCAGTAGTCTTCTAGCTAGCTCTACAAAGTGGTGTGCTAGCTAGCCTGGGTTCGAATCCTCACCCATTCTATTTATTTGTTATTAGTGAGTGAATAACTGACCATAGACAAAACATGCTTCGTTTTTGGCTGATTTCATTGTTAGAGAGGCAGTGTACAGGTCACGCGGGCATGTGTATTAGTTTGTTTCGAAAATAGGTCTAACAAAACAAATTGAAATTAAAGTAAGTTATTTTCTATTTTTAATTGAGTGCTCATTATGTCTCTTTTCCCTAAAGAAATCTTGACAAACTTTTATTGGTAATAAATGTATTTTTTACCACCCTGCTAGCTCTCTCTTTAATTGTTTCATATACATGCAATTTGTTATACATGTGAAGCAATAAAGATAGAAAAGTTCTTTTAAAATATTTTTTTTTTGGATTTAGTGATTGAGTGATTCTAATTTTGAATTTGTATTAAAATCAAATTATTGTTTTCTCTAAATTGTCTTTTTACAGATTTTAAATTGTACTTAACCTCGTATCGTGTTGTATTTGGACTCTTCTTTTAATTTTTATTTTATTATTCCAAATTTCAGATATTTATAACTTATACTTTTATACGGACTCTTGATATTTTATATTCTACATGGAATCTTGTTATATTTTTTGATAGTTTGAATTTTGTTTATTTTTGAATGTTTGTTTTAACAAATTGCTTGTTTTAATTTTTTTTCTTTTGAATTTAATTACGAACACCTTGTAGTGATCCGCTTGTCACCAGCAGCCTCACGGATCATCTCGTCGACCTCCTCATCCATGAGCCTCTCCTGATGCATTGGACATGATATGGTGGGGCTCGGCGCCAGAGATGAAGATGTTTTCTAGTCCTTGTCGAAGACATGGAATGTCTCCCTCTGCCCCTCCTCTCAGTCCTTGGCCTGCACCTAATCATGTAATGCGCTATTAGGCCTAGGAGCTCGTGGAAGTCGATGCTGCTACCGCTGCGTCGGTGTCCACCTCGCTAATAATGTCTTGTAGCTCTGCCTCCGTTGGGTTTAGGCCCAGAGTATACATCATGGTTTCAAGCTCCTTGGTGGTGATTGAACATGGACTTTAGACTCACATATTTGAATTCATTCATTGTTTTCGAAGTGCTATTTTGCTCAAATATTTGTAGTCAGAACGGTTGAATATGGGCAATATGGATCTTGGATTATGTATTTAATTATATATAACACAACAAATAAAATAAACTGAGAACATGTAACTTGAGAATCATGATCGTTTAGCTATTAATATTTTTAATATATTATGTGTTAGCTAGAAAATAGGAAACGTTAGCTAGAAAATAGGAGAGCAGAGTTGGATCCCATAGGTGAGAAGGAGGGTGGAGGGAGTACGTATGTACGTGCGTGCTCACATATAGTAGGGTGGAGGTGGGGGTATCGGATTTATTTTTGTGAGATGTAGTTGTTATAATTATTGGGTCCATCTATTTAAAGAAAAATCAATGGTTCCATTTTTTTCTTTTTTATCTTAATTTCTAGGATTTTTAAAATTTATTAGTGCGCCGCATAGCGTCTTAGAAGTGTTTGTAGAACACCATGTCGCAGCTTGAGAACATTTATCGGGAGTTTAATGGACTTTTAGTATTATACTCTCTCCGTTCCAGAATATAAGAAGTTTTAGAGTTGGACACGGTTATTAAAAAAGTAGGTAGAAGTGAGTGGTGGAGGGCTGTAATTGGATGAGTAGTGGAGGTAGGTGGGAAAAGTGAATGGTTGAGGGGTTGTGATTGATTGGGAAGAGAATGTTGGTGGAGAAGTTGCTATATTTTAGAACATAACCTGAGGGCTAAAAGTTGTTATATTTTGAGACGAATAGAGTATTGGTCCTGATCGGAAGTGTTGGCAGCTGCAGCGCAGCTGCAGCTAGTCAGCCCTAATCCAAAACAAAGAGCTTATTTGTGGCAGCTATAATAGAGCTAAATGGCTTGCTGGCTGCAGCAGCCCGCACAACCGATCAAGCCCATTATATAATAGATATGTAATATAGTATTTTTTTATTGTTTATGTACTGAGCTCCTGGCTAGAAAATAAGCATAATAAGATGAGCAGGAGAGATAATAGGAGATCATTTACAATATAAAAGGAGTTTATGTCAAGTGATATATTTCTTTTATATATACACACCAAAATATGGTAAATATAGTTAAATTAAAATCGAATATATTACAAGATATTCTGATTATTTAAGTTACCGTGTTTTTATATATAAAATTTTACTACTACAAATAGAAGGAATAACATAGGGGACGTACGTGTGAGGAGAGCAGGGAGAGGTGTCCACGTACGTGACAGGGGATATACGGATGGGCGTCTAGATTTTTTTTTATATAGATCTAATGGTTAAAATGATGGGTTCACCGTATTAAGTGAAAATTATTGATAAGTTGTTTTTTCTTTTTTCTCAGAACTTCTTAGATTTTTCTAATTTATTAGAGCGCTTCTGAGTGTTTATAGAAGCCGCGTTTTTAGAAAGTTTAATGGACTTTTTTTACATATATCTAATGGTTAAAATGATGGGTCCACCGTATTAAGTGAAAATTATTGGTATGATATTTTTTCTTTTTTCTCAGAATTTCTTAAATTTTTCTAATTTATTAGAGCGCCACGTGGCGGCTTCTGAGTGTTTGTAGAAGCCACATGACGTTTTGAGAGCGTTTTTAGAAAGTTTAATGGATTTTTAGTATATAATAGATAGATAGATAGATAGATAGATAGATAATAGATAGATAGAAGATAGATAGATAGATGTATAAGTGTTAAAATGTCGGATAATACACACATTCTTCGTCGTTCCATATATGCTGGTAGTATTTCTAATTCTTTTACAGTATACACATGTATACCTTAATTGACAACCTAGCATCATGCATTCTTGCATGCCAACATTGCCATCATACAAATTAAATATGCACACACCATCATCAGTATATTCAGGTGTCATGCACCCTATATGCCGTACGTGAGATCGATCGATCGATCGCACTCCCAATATTCAGGCAAGTTTACTCTCTCATCTCATCAAGATTTCATCACATCGACGAGAGATCGATCTTCGATGGCGAGATATTCGCGTTAGCTTAGCTTTGCTCAATTCGCCTCCACCACCTTGCACTGCCTCGGCCGGAAGTTCTCCTCCGACAGCAGCGACGCCACCAGCCGCTGCAGCCGCTCGGCGCCAGGCCCAGGCCGCACCGCCTCACCGCCGCCGCCGCCGGCGGCGGCAATGCAGGGGTCGACGCCGGTCTGGTTGCCATCCCCCGCCGCGGCGGCGCACCAGGCGCCGGGGGCGACCATGCCGGGGCGGCGGGAGAGGAGGTCGGCGTCGATGCGGTCGAGCACGGGGTCGTCGCGGCGGAACTTGCGGGCGAAGGGGGCGCCGCTGGCGAGCATGGGGCCCCAGTCGGCGTCGGCGAGGTAGTGCGGGTGCTGCATGGGCGGGTTGTCCCAGGAGATGAAGTGGAGGTCGCTGTTCACCGTGGTGTTCCGGAACTCGCCGGCGTTGCAGGCGACGGTGTGGAAGTAGCCCTCCGGCGAGGAGATGAAGTTGGCGTAGTACATGAGCACCGTCCGTGGGAGGTTGTCCCACCCCCAGATCAGGTACTCCACGAACGGCCTCGATAGCACCATCCACGCTGACCCTGCAAATATCTCGCATTTTAGTCTTTGATTTTGAATGGAGTAAGAAAAATGTCTCTTTTTTTCTATGTCATTTAACTTTCACGAAAGTCTAAAATTCATATCTAAAAAGGTTAAAACTAGATAATTTTTTTTAATTATATAGAAGACCACACGCACACACTCTCAAAGAGACAGAGATCAGCTACACATTGTAGCACCGCTAAATTCCTACATAGTAAAAGCATGTTTGTTTGTACATAATATTTGTGGAACCATGGTGTTGAATTCATATACACATGATTCTACCATCATAAAAGGGTGGTCGTTCGTGGACCCCCCACGTCGAAGTTTAAGCCTAGCTATTCGGCGAGGCTTTCGTCTCCTGGGTGCCGCTCTTGGATGTGGCAAGCGTCCAACTTTCTTTGTTTTCTTCTAGGTGAAGTCGGAGCTGCTTTATTGGGATGCGATGAAGCTTGGCAACGATAACACGTTGCAGTTTTCAAGGGAGGTTGGTGTTAGCTGTGTACAAGTAGTAGTGCTCAAGTGGCTTGGGCTGATGTTCAAAAGTGGACATTCGGTGTCTTGCTCGTTTTCTGCGATGTCTTTGGCAACGATGATGTGATAGCTGTGGAGTCGAAGCTGCTGAGTCACTAGGCGACAAGCTCGGCAACGATAACACTTGCCTCGCGAAGTCAAAGCCTTTGTGTCGCTTTCAACAAGCTCTTTATCGATGGCTGTTTTGGGCTCCGCCATTTTTTCTTTTTTCGCGGTGTTGGTAACTTAGGTTTGAATGTTGTGGTTTTCGCCCAGTTTTCTCTAATTAACTGCGTATTGTAAGGTTTGGTCTTGTTTTCTTCTTAAAATGAGACACCTTATTCTTTATATAAAACGTCGGCAACGGCCAGCCGTTCGAAAAAAGATTCTACCATCATAACACAGGTGTTTCTTCAAACTGGGACGCTATTTCGGCCACTTCATCTATCACTCACAGCATAGAGGAGAAGTGGCAGAGGAAAAATGGAGCATTTTGCATAGTAAAACTTTGGAATTTATTATATGATGAAGCATAGTATATTGCTGATTTATAGCATAAATATGATGGGCCATCATAAGATAGCTGGCAAGTTTATTCATTTCATTGCAGCAACCAATTCACTGTTGACTTTGACTCTTTGATAGGAAGGAAGCAAAGACGCCATCAACTTTCTTTGATCCATAGAGCGAATAATAATAATAATAATCCAATGAATATAATTTTCTAATGAATAATACGATTGCTACTATCCAGCTATTATGTTTCTTTTAGTTTTTAGGTTGTGGTTGAGAGGTGGTCATCCTGCTATCCTGTAGCACTGTTTATAAATTATTAATCTCATATAAAAATGTGCCGCACCATTTCTTGGACCGAGAAGCTAAATGTGCCACAAATAAAATAAAACGATGTTATAATAGCTCAAATAAAGCTGGCAATTTATTACTCCGCGAACCTGTGAATTGAGTATATCAACTGAATTAGCGAAGATCAATAAGTTAATTTTGATTACCCTTATATTACACATATTAATTAGGCTAACTAACTAGTACTACTAATTAGAAGACCATAAGAAGTAGACACAGGAATGCTGCGTTTATTGGCTTCCTATAAAGAAACATGGTCTCCACTAATTCAGAACTTAGAGAGGATCACCTTATTTTTAGGAAGGCCAACTATCTGAGATTTAGTGAATCTAGACCTTTCAATTGTTCAGAGTTCAGACAAAGTCAAGTTTGAAACAGCTATTGGAATTATGAATTAAGAACAAAAGAAAAATCATAATTTTTCAACAGGATATGATTTTCAAGAACAAGCATTTTATCCTGTTGAAATCTTTGGTATGCAACGAGTAAGAAACATCACCAACGCTCCAAAATCAACAATGCAATAAACATCACCTACAAGCCTGCAACAGCTGCAATTCTGTTGTACAAAAGATCCTTTGGGTTGAACTTCTTCTCATGGTGCCACTCATACCAGTGAAGAACTTAAAAGCAGTAACATTTATCCTCTAAAAAACTACAGCACTATGATTGCAGCTGGGTTAAGCTCGATGATTTCCAGGAAGTGGTGCAGGAGGCTTGGGCGACTGATGTGCAGAGTGAAGACTCGTTTGTAATCCTTTATGTAAAGATGGCTAGGCTGGCAAAGAAATTAAGATTATGGGGGCAGCGAAGAATCAGTACCCTAAGGTTGCAGCTGCAGATTGCGCATGAGGTGATCCTAAGACTCGATGTGGCACAGGAGCTTAGGATCCTGATCCCGGCAGAAAGAAGGTTGCGGGCTGTTTTGAAAGGGCTGTGCTTAGCTCTAGCAGCTCTGGAAAGGATGAGAGTCCGACAGAGAGCAAAGATGAGGCTACTACAAGATGGGAACTCTAGTGCAACCTTTTTTAAGTTTAAGATCAGGGCAAGAAGAAGGAAGTTGGCAATCCATTATCTCGAGCATGGGGGACAACGCGCTTCCACCCAACAAGACTTGCTTGAAATGACAATGGGCTATTTCCAGGAGGTGATGGGCTCAGTTGGGTCAGGGGATGGAGCAAGGACACTCAACTTTCAGGCGCTGGGAATTGAGTCGCTGAACTTAGCAGGGCTAGAGGAGGATTTTGGGGAAGATGAGGTGTGGAAGACAATCAAAGATATGCCGACGGACAGAGCGCTTGGCCCTGACGGATATACAGGACTCTTCTATCAAGCTTGCTGGGGTGTAATCAAACAAGAGGTGATGGCAGCGTTGCAAAAGTTCTTTTCAGGCAACTCGCAGAACTTAGGAAAGTTGAACTTGGCAACAATCATTCTCCTGCCGAAGAAGGAGGCGCCGGCACTTTTGAAAGATTATCACCCAATAAGCCTCATTCATAGCTTCTCCAAGTTGGCAACGAAACTCATGGCAACAAGACTGGCGGGTAGAATGGGAGAACTGATCCCCTTCACATAGTCGGCTTTCATCAGGGGTCGCTCGATCCACGCGAACTTTATGTTCGTCAGAGGAATGGCTCGACGGTTTCACACAAAATGACAGCCAATGGTGCTGCTTAAGTTGGACATCTCTAGGGCTTTTGACTCAGTTTCCTGGCCTTTCCTGTTGCAACTACTACAGTATAGAGGGTTTGGAGCCCGTTGGCGGAGTTTGGTATGTTCTCTTCTCCTTACAGCGCAAACGACAGTGGGGCTGAATAGGGAGGAATGTGACCCGATTAGATTGATGAGAGGCTTGCGACAAGGGGATCCACTGTCGCCACTCCTTTTTGTCCTCGTGATGGATGTCTTGCAAACGCTGGTTGCAAAGGTGATCTCCCTCGGCATCATGGGTGGGTTCGGTGGCAGATCGCGTTCGCCGGTGATCTCTCTGTACGCCGATGATGCGGTGCTCTTTTTCCAGCCGTCGGAACAGGACACTTGGGCAGTTAAAGGAATTTTTGAACTCTTCGGGGAGGCCACTGGTTTGGTAGCAAATTTCACCAAGAGTGCGGTCACCATGATCCAATGTTCAGAGGAGCAATCAGAGCTAGTCCAGTCGATCCTGTGTTGCAGAGTCGAGCCGTTCCCAATCACCTACCTCGGGCTCCCGCTTTCCCTCCGAAAGCTTACGAAACACGATGTCCAACCGCTCCTCGACCGGTTTGTCAAGAAATTTGCCGGGTGGAAGCCAAAGTTTCTCTCCGCCGGTGATCGGCTGACCTTGATCAAGACAGTCCTACTTGCTTTGCCAGTGCATTACATGTCTGTGCTTGAGCTCCCACAGTGGGCAATCAAAGAAATAAACAGGAAGTGCCGGGGCTTTCTATGGAAAGGGCAGGAGGAGGTGAATGGCAGACACTGCTTGGTTGCCTAGAAAGCGGTCTGCATGCCACATGAAAATGGCTGGCCGGGAATCAAGAACATCAATTTTTTCGGCAAGGCACTTCGTCTCAAGTGGTTGGCAAAAAGGGGGGAACAACAAGACAGGCCGTGGACAACAGTTCCAATAGATTAGTCGAAAGACTTGCAAGACCTCTACCTTGCAGGAACGAGACAAGTGTTGGGTGATGGGAAGAACACCAAATTTTGGCTGGCGGACTGGTTGCCGGTGGGGAGCATAAAGTCGAGATTCCCCTTGATCTTCAGCCATGTCGAGCGCTCGGGCTTGACGGTGGCACGAGGGCTTCTGAACCACAGGTGGGTACGAGACATCAAGGGGGCACCCTCCAATCGCGCAATTGGGGAATACTTTCAGATTTGGGACGCGGTCCAGGGGGTGCAACTTCAAGATGGGGAGGAAGATGAGACAATCTGGAAGTGGGCACCAAATGGAAAATACACTCCCTGCTCGGCCTACAGCATGTTCTTCATGGCAAACATGGTGGCGCGATGTGGTACTCTGATTTGGCAAACAAGAGCGCCGTCAAAGGTGAAATTCTTTATGTGGTTGGCCGAAAAAGGGCGATGCCTCACGGCGAATAATCTAAGTAAGCGTGGCTGGCCACACCAGCAGGTTTGCCAACTTTGCTTGGTGGGTGATGAAGATTGTGAACACCTATTTGTGTCTTGCACCTACACGACCAGGGTGTGGAGAATGATCAAGGGCTGGATTGGGGTTGGCTTCCTGCTGCCATCTGAGTCAGGCTTGGACTTGGGCGAATGGTGGTTAGCGATGCGGCAAAATTTTCGGAACAACTACAGGGACGCCATTGACAGCCTTATGCTGCTTGTTTGTTGGATGGTTTAGAAGGAAAGAAATGCGCGTGTGCTTCAGAACCAGCGGCGCTCAGCCGATTTCCTGTTTGGTTCAATCAAAGAGGAAGTGGCTAATCTTTTGCTTTTGGGAGGTTACTCCGGTGACAACTTCCATTACTTCGACAGCTTCTTGTTGAAGTTATAACTTTGTATATTTGTATATATTCTTCAATCTTAAGTAAATTTGGTTGGCCTTTCTTGGCCGGCCCGGCAAAAAAAAAAAAAAAACTACAGCACTATCATGCTAATCAAGTGCAATTATGGACAAATTTACTGCAGCATCAGGTTTCCACTGAGAAGATTTTCAGGACAGTATCATGTCATACCAGTGAAGAGTTTGAAGGCTGTCGGCAAGCTCCTCCTCTCGGGAATCCAGAACAATTCGCCCTTTGTCTTCATGTACAGCCCTGGGTCTACGATCATTGGCATCGCCCTTGCAAATCTGATAAAAAAATCACATGAACAGTGCAATCAATCAGCAAAAGGAGCCGATCAGAATAATGCATTGGCACTGTTCAGTTAAGAGTTAAGACGCACGCTTTCCATCCGATGTCGCTTGTGTGATCGATGAAGTTGAGATCGCGTGGCAGCTTGGAGAACACGTGCATCAAATCTGCAGCCAATTAATGATCGAGCAGCTTAATCAATTCTGATTCTCCAAGTCCAATCAAGAACACCAATAATTTTCAGCAAATGCGGATGAACTGAATTCGACTCAACCGCTAACGGCACGAATTAATGAGTACTCCTTCGTTTCAAAATATAAGTATTTTTAAAGTCTAAAGGTACTACTTTAACTAATAATATTACGATAGTTACGATAGTCTCCAAGGTACTATTTTAAATAAAAAAATTATATATTATGATAGTTATGATAGTTTATTTAATGATAAATATAGTAGCATTAATTTTATATGATTGATCTTTTTAAATTTTTATTATTATTAGTAATTAAAGTTAAAAATGTTTGATTTATTACTATGCTAAAAATGCTTATATTTTAAGTGGCATTAATGGTGAGAGAGAGTGTACCATCCTGTGTGACGAGGGGGTAGTCGGAGGCGGAGAGGTTGATGAACCAGTCCCAGTGGGCGCCGCGGCCGGCGCCGTGGCCCCAGAGGAAGGCGGCGGCGGCGTGGAGCGTGGTGGTGACCATGGTCGGGCCGCGGTAGGTGACGAGGTTGGCCTTGCGGATGACGCGGACGTTGGCGGCCGCGGAGAGGACCGGGTGCGCGGCGACGAAGGCGGCGAGGCCGGCGCGGTCGCCGTCGGGCGCCTCCGCGTCGAGGTGGAGGATGTAGCTGTTGCGGGGGTGGTAGAGCGCGAGGAGGCACCGCCGCATCATGGGCGCGTCCCCGGCCGAGCCGGAGATGAGGTAGGCGAACCGCGGCGGCGAGGGTGGCGGTGGCGGTGGCGGCGCCGAGAGCGTGGAGGACTCGACGAAGAGCGGCGGCAGCGCGCGGCGCGGGGCTGTGGTGGTGAAGAGGGAGGCGGGGCGGAGCGGGAAGGGAGGGGAGGCGGCGAGGAGGAGGAGGAGCGCGAAGACGGCCCCCGCCGCGACGGAGAGCAGCCAGCGGAGGTCGACGGTGGCGGCGGCGCGGGGCACGGCGTGGGTGTCCATGGGATGAATGCAGTGGCGTGGCGGGAGCTGGAGCGGGGGTGTGGATGGTTATATGATCGGCGCCGCGGGAGCGGGAGCACGATGGGCAACGAGCGCGGGGTAGTGAGGAGGAGGTTGGCGTCTCGTTGTCACGGAGAGCGTGGTGGCGTGCGTAGCCGGCAGGGAAAAATCCTCGCACGCGGAGGGGAACGTGGCGTGGGTGTGTCGTACGAGTTCGTACGATGGGTGTTGTGCTAGGCGCCGCGCGGGTGCCGGGGGAAGATGGGCGTCGTGCGGGCGACGAGCGAGCCGATCGATCGACGCGGGAGGGAGAGTGGCGAAGGGATTTGCGGGGTTTGGTTGTGTCGCGGAGACATGGGAGGCATTACGTGGGGGAGATTTTCCTTTTCGTGTGAGCGCCGGCAGCGTCCAAGGGACTCGGGGGGACCCTGCTTGCTAGCGGCACTGGTTAAGCGGTTGACCGGGTTGCCCACCAAACACACGTACTTGGTATTCGTACTTATTAGTCTTATTATTAGGAAGTACTAACATTCGAAAGTACGTAGTAGATGTAATTATAATGTAGTTAGAGCATAATTATATTACTATAATTTACATGTAATTATACTATAAATCTATAACGGATGTATACGGACAAAGTTATTAGCTGGTGGAGTGGTAGCTAGGACTTGACGGTTGTGATCAGCACCTCATGAGTTTGATTCCCCTCGCCTTTGCATGTGCATGAAATGTTTTCTCCCCACAGCATGAATATTTGATGGCTGAAAAGTAAAATATTTTTCACTGGAAAACTGTCGTATGTTAACGGTTAAATAGCTGAACCGACTTATTATGGTTGTTAACAAAAATACCTCTATTTTGTTTAAAAACAAAACTACTCCGTCTCTTAAAAGATGTTGTCCTACATTTGCATATAGCCAACATGTTCTTAAAAAACAAATACCGTCTTGTGATATAAACATTACAGTCAAACCTCTTTAATTTACATTAGTAATAGATTATAAATATTACAATTTAATACATGAAAATGGATTTGTTATAAAAAAAAACTTTCATATGGATATATTTTTACTAATAAGTTTTATTAACATGCAGCTAGCAAAAGTAAGAACAGAGCAGTAGTTAATTGTCCGTTCATTGCAAATATACAAAATTTTACACTCAACTGACTTCCCATTCTGACTTCTACACAGTACATGTATAACTGTATAAGAGATCGTACGATTCTAAATAGCATTTTGCCTCTATGTACGTTTCATTGTCGGCACCTAATGCCCGAGAAGTTGCTTTTTTGACGAGACAACAACATTATTCCTCTACGATTGCGATACGAGTACTATGAGACATTTCATTAGTCGGAATTGTACATTCCCTAACGTTCAAGTGCAGTACTACTACCTTTTATATATTGAAGTGCAGTACCTTTTATATATTTTCTCATATACACTTGAACTCGTTCCAAACAATATTCTTAAAATTTCTCCAATTAGAGCAGAAGCTTTAGCCGGACAAAGTCAAAAAGCAGAGATTGTCACCTAGCTATAGGTGTATTAGTACAATACAGTTGCAATGTTCACGGGCTTAATTAGCTGCTTAATTAGTTAGTTAGATCGTTCCAACATCCCCTTCCTGTACTTTCTTTTTGCCATTTCGTGCGTATAGGTGTAGGGGCGTGAAGCGATTATACAGGCAGACCGGACGTCGAGCTCGCGGCGATCGTTGACAAAATCAGAGATCTCCAAAGGGATTGGATGCTTGAAAAGACTTTGCTAATTCTCTTTCCTGTGATCCTGTCTACAAATGGTAGCTCGTACTACACAAAGCTGGCTAATCTTTTCTTCATATTAGTTTTTCGTCTGGCTGTCAGCACCTCTGCACGATTCCAAGGGGAGGGACAACCAACCCAATGATGAAGAATGAGGTTAGCAACATCCAAAGACACCTTTTCCATTCTCTGACGGAAGGTAGGACAAGAAACTCAATTAACAACCTTAGGGTATCCCTAATAAAAGCCACAGATAGTAGTGGTCTCCTGTGGACCATATAGTCGAAGATCACACGTGGAACATGACATTCTAGCCCATAACACGTGTGTCCTAGTCCACGTAACCACGAGTGTGGTTTTCCTCACCTACCCCTCCTTTATTATTCCGTCCACCGACCGACCACCTCTTCCCTCCTCTAGACTGCGCAGCTATCTTTACTTCTCGTCACCTCCGTCCGTCGCCACCCACGATTCCTTCCTCCCAGCCAAGCTCTCCTGTCACTGTCGCCGATGGAGCTCCTCTTCACCGCGCTGGATTTGGTGGGCTGCGTCAACCCCAGGTCGTTACCGCCTCTCTCTCCCCCCGTCCCTCGCCGTCCACCAAGCCAGCAACCTGATCAGGTAGGCTACGCCGTCCCCAGGTCACCGCCACCTCTCTCTCTCCCTCCACTTGTCACCATCCTGTTGAGTTGTGATCCAAATTCATTTGCACTTAATAAAGGTGCTTCTGCCATAGTGGAGCAGAGGCTGAAGCTGGCTCATTGGGCCGTGCACCTGGGGACGCCCGGGGGTGCGGGGGCGGAGCCCCCACGAAACGGATCGTCATCCCTTCTAGGGTTCCACCATATATATACCTCTTGTAAGCCGCCGTGTGGCGTTGTAACCTCACCCCAGATTTAGTGAAGATATTTTCCTGGCTGGCGCCCGTGGTTTTTTCTCTCATGTTTTGGGAGGGTTTTCCACGTTAAAATCTCGTGTCTTCTGTGATTGATCTATTGTTTTTTATCGTTTGTTTGCCTATCGTTTACTAACAAGTGGTATCAGAGCTTGTTCCCACATTAGGGTTTCGCGATGGCGTCGATGAAGTATGATCTACCACTGCTAGACTACAAGACGAGATTCTCGCTGTGGCAAGTCAAGATACGGGCTGTTCTGGCGTAAACTTTGGATCTTGATGAGGCGCTGGAAAGCTTCGGGAAGAAGAAATCGACTGAATGGACCGCCAAATGCCTCCATTTTGACGACGCTTCGAGGAGAAGCGGAAAGATCGTAAGGCTCTGTCGCTGATCTAACTTCATCTATCTAATGAGATATAGTGAAGATATTTTGCTGGATGGCGCCCGTGGTTTTTTCTCTCCTTTTTTGGGAGGGTTTTTCATGTTAAAATCTCATGTCTTCTGTGATTGATCTATTGTTTTTTATCGTTTATTTGCCTATCGTTTCCTAACACGTCCACATGCCGGCAGCTGGATTTGGTGGGTCGCTCTGCCTCCTACTCCCCACCACGCCGCCGACTCGTTCTAGGGAGCTCCACCACCACGCCGTTTCCGAACCGCGCCTCCCCCTCCGGCTCCTCCCCACCACCGTGGGCCTCCAAGCGACGAGGCCGAGGGTTGAAGGAGGAAAATGACTATGTTGCAACAGGGATCATTAGCGTGAGGCTTAACCATAGCATCGCCTAACGTGTAGCCACGAGCCCACGACCTGTGGCTCCATGAAAAGGAGATGAGGAGCGCAAGGAGACGCGTGCCTCATAGAGGAGTCGCTTCTCTTTGCTGGGAGACGGATTCGGCGTGAAAAGAAACGTGAGCTCGACAACGTCAGCAAGGCTATTAGCCAAGGATACCCATTGGGAATGGCCTTACCCCATCTTTGAGATGACTGATGCCAACCGAATGAGCAGGAAGTTACAGGAACAACCTGGAAGAAGTGATGGAACACAGGAGGATAAGATAACCTTGATGGAATAGAAGAATGTCCAGATGGTGAGTTTATTTTTTTCTTCAAACAAAAAGAAGATGAAAACTAAAGGTTCAGAACAAAGCTTACCCCCCGTACAACTTTCATTTATAACAGTAACGTGGTTCCACTTACCAAATATTCTTGCCCATTGCCCAATCCTAAAGGCAAGCGCGGCTAATTAATTTTCAGTCATCACAATGCTACATTGCACAAGCCCACCACATGAGAACTAAGCACAACCAAATACTACTAATAATCACAAACAGTCACACAGACGTGTAGGGCTCGTCAATGCTGTACAGCAGGTGCGAAAGAAACCATACATATAATATATAACAAGCTAACAGGGATGGACATCTCACAAGAATAATGCACACAAAACAAACGCCATTACTACTGCCAACATCCCTATCCTCCTTCCTGAAGCTAATGATGAAGAGCCTGAGGGAGACGTTCCATTGTTGTTGGTAGTTGGTTTCTCCGCGGCACAGGTGTAGCCGCAGAGGCTAGGCCGGACAACTCGGTAGACGCCTTTGTATGTTAGAAGGAAGACATCCTTGTTGTTGTCCTCGCCGAAGGAGAAAATGTAGCCCAACGATGGTTGGTTGCTGCCTGATGCAGATTCGCAGGGTATCGGAGAGTTCTTGGAGCAGCTGAACGGAATCAGAGTTGAGGTGTAGTTTCCGCTGCTCTCTGGTGTCTCTGTGCCGGTCCACATTGCTGACGCGTAAAGATCAGCATATATGTACCTGAACACATATCAAGGGGGTAGAACTTGTAATTTCTATAGCTAATTTTGCCGCGCAACTTGTAATTGTAAATGGTTAACGCAAATAATAGTACTAGAAGAACATTACTGGCAATATGGGGATTGATTAATATATATCAGAATAGATGATATGTTACTATCACGGCTCATTACTAGAAGAACAAATAGTTGTTTGGTTAATTATTATGCAGCTTGTAAATGTGAATGATATTGATATTCATCAATCCTCAAGTTGCTATTAAAGTCATGTTCTTCAACGGAAGGATTGATGAATATATGTCAGTGTGCAAAGATGAAAATGTATGGTTAGGGTGCTATTGCAGTTTGTAACTGCAAATGGTATACACAAAAACTAGTACTAGGGTGACTACCTACAAAAATAGGGAATGATGAATAAGCATTAGAGTGTAAAGTTCTTTACTTAACATGTTATATGCTTCTGCCTTGCAAAGCCCAACAAAGTGCTTTTCTACCCGCTCAAAATCCATATTTGTATTTTTTTATTAGAAACATACTGTACATATGTATTTGTTTTATAATTAATGCACAAACTATTTTGCACATCATAAGTTCTAAACAAAGTGAAGTTGCACTGTTAGCTTGACATGACAGAAATATAGCATGTGCCGTGATTGGTTGTGAATAAGTAGTGTAGGCGTGTAGCTGGTTCTAAATGATGAATCCAGCGTACACGTTACCTAATGAAACTAGATACATGGAAAACTTTACTCATGCTGCATGGAGTCATTTTTTACGTCATTTGCTCCAAAATTATGAAATGTTAAGAAACCAACTAATAGCAGATACAAACCTTCCATATAGGCAGGGATCAGAAGACCCTCGATAAACAAATCCACCTGTAATTGATGCAGATCCAGTGTTCTTGTTGATAGCAGAATGGCTGTAGCCCATAACAGGGAAGATGGCATTTATAGAGTTAAGTGATGTATTCCCTCCAGGTGACCATTCTGGATGATAAATGTATGGGCCCTCATATGCGCGCCATCCATAGTTTCCACCCTTCGAGATCAAATCTACCTCTTCATATAAATCCTATGGATGTATGTCAAGATAAAAATGCCAATAAAATCAAATGGTCAGATCAAAACACATTCTGACAGTGATCAAACAAGGAAATAATGATTAATTTAAAGTCCATATTATATTATACCCGAAATAATTCTCAGCCTTCAAACATAATGAGAGAAAATAAAAGTACATAATGCAAAAGAATACCATAGATGATAAAAACAAGGCAAGATTCTTACACGATTTTCCATGTGAGTTTCACAAAATATGGACCCGTATGGGGTTTTTAAAAGGCTTAAACATGCTTATGGTAACTACAAACCTGGAAATTTTAGCAAGAGAATGCATGACCATGTCCAAATCTAGTTCAGTAGCCCGTATTAAAACTTAAAAGAGCTCAGTTGCAAAGAAGAGACTTAAATGAGTTGTGTCACATGCACATGACGATATGAAATGGTTGCCCACTTGCTAATAGTTTCAGAAACTTTACCTGCCCAACATCTGCACAGTAGAAATAGGAAGGCCTCTCAGAATCAAAACTACATCTCCATGGGTTCCTCAAGCCCAAGGCCCAAATCTCTGGTTGTAAGTCTCGGTCGTCACTGAATGGGTTGTCTTTAGGAACAGAATAATTACCCCACAAGCTCTGGTTAATGATTTGACTCTGGCCTGAAAAGCAACAATACTGTAAAGGAACAATAATCTAATAAAAAGTAAATATCAATATCATATCATGAAGATGCGGTAATGGCATATGACTTATTTCATCCAGAAAGTTCTGAAAGGACAGTGTGTTCACCTGATAAAATAGCTTTGGCTGATAACTGTAAGCAATCACGTAATATCATTATGATATGAAACTAGGAGCGCAGACACAAAATTACAATTTACCATTGTCAGCTATAATTTTTTATAATCTCAACCATCCAAAAACATGTGCACATTAAATAATTATGTAAATGCCAACCGTGCAAATTTTTAACGCTATCATTTTCTTAGCGTAGGCTGCTTCATTTAGGATACTTACTAGTACCCTGGTATTTAGGAAGGAAAGAATATTAAATTATACATAGTGAGCATTTTAATAAATCAATTATAAAATTTCCAACAGAATAATCTTTTTAAACCATCCTAAACAACTGTAACATGGAGATGAAACAATTAGACATGGCATCAAATTTAACAAATTATAATAATGGAATAGTCAATGAAATGACATAACGAACAACCATGAAAACAAAATCCATATTGCTAACTTACTTTGAACGCCATCAACATCAAGCCTCATAATTTTTCCCAAAAGTGATTTCTTATTTTGAGAGAAATTAAAAGGGTCGCCTTTGTTTCCACCATCACCCATCATAAGGTACAGATATCCATCTGTAGGTCCAAAAAGTATCTGTCCCCCATGGTGGGCTGTATATGGCAATCCCATTGTAAATATCCTTCTAACCTCAGATGGATTAGCAGATGTTGCCTAGAAAATAAATATACGATGAGAATGCTACTGAAATGTCAACTCTGTGATATCTTCTTTCATTTTATATACATGCTGCGTTGTGTCTTCATAAATAAGAGAATACACAGAAGAAGAATAAGAGCAAAGAGCATTGATGTCAATATTTGCACAGAAGAGTGTATCAAAATTCATACCTCAGAAACATTTGATGATGGGACTTTCGCAGAGTACTCTGCAACAACAACTTGGTACTGGCATGGCTGGGCACCATTATCAGATCCAAGCTTTGAAGGATCACAGTTAACATCAGAATTACATGAACACCTACCAGCACAGTTAGATGACTGAGTTCTGTCACAATTATAAGAAACAAAGAAGCGCCCATTGGTAGCAAACTTTGGGTGAAATGCTATACCCATGAGTCCAAACTCAGAATCAAAGTGGACTTCATCAGTTAGATCAATAAATGGGTTAGCTTCATCAAATTGTAGAGTGCCTCCAGAGCCTTGTTCTGGGACAGTTGCCAACCATATTTTACCTGCTTGGCTAGACAAGAAAACTCTGTTGGATCCATCAGGATGAGGAGCCATGTTCAAGTATGTCCCGTTTCCAATTCTCTCAATACACACCCCTTTAGGACTGGGTGATGGTTCTGAAGTGCTAAATGAAACTTCGTTTCCATTTAAGCATACTGACTGGTTGTCAGATGAGCCACCAAATGATGTACAAAAGTCATTTTCTGACTGCCAAACATCAGTAAGTTTTGATGATGAACTAGGTAATGTTGCACCACCTTGCAAAGGAGATTGAAAAGGAGAATTCAGTATTGTCACATTCTTGCATGTTTCCCAAACTAGTTTGCAGTAGTCTTGTGTAGAATCCTTCGATTGAGTAGAACTAGCTGAAGCTGATCCATTGCACAGGATGGGAACCATCCGAATCTTTGAGCTTGAGTTGAACAACTCAGCTGAATATGGATTACATTTCTGGATACAAGATTAGAAAATCTTTTAGCATTGATATCTACGAGCAACAAACAAGTACTAGTAACTATCAGCTCACAGAAAAAATAAACAGCAGAATATCTCTTGAAATCCATGTCCTACTGCAAGTACTGATCATCGCATGGCAGTATACTATGAACCTAAAACCCAATGGCTTTACCCGATGCATGACCCAGTCACACCTCCTTTTTAATGATTTAGACGAACTTTTTATTAGAACCAAAGGCGGTTTACATGAAAATTCTATTGCTTTTCCTTTTTAGATTCTTATAGTACTAAGAGTATGGCTATATCCTGGTATGTTAAAGAGTCTTGAATCGCAACACACCTATCCAATATCAGATTCAAGAATAAAATGATACTTGGATTGCTGTCCATCCCTCTATGAAGTCAACGAGTGATAGTGTTGGGCAGAGGTGTGCAGCCCGTGGACTCAGCAGTCGTCACAACCTGGGAAGAAGAATGTCCAAGGGTTCGGTTGCTCGCTGTGATGGTGGTTCATGAGTTTGGTTTAGAGATTTCGGCTACCAACATTTCGATGCTAATACGACTGATCAACACTATCATCATCACCGTCACCGAGAATGAAAAAAAAAAGTCCTCAGCTTAGATCCGCCCCCCGGGATATCAGCCTGATCAGGCAAAACATAGAACACTTGGTGTGCAACCCAAACAGCAGAAACTGCTGAACCAGCACTTTTGTGTGTGTGTGTGTCTTCAGATTTTCCCCTGAAGACGAGACGGCCACGGAAACTCATGATAATCAAAGGTAGTAACGAATCCGTGCGTTACCGCGCAGAGGACGGACTTGACGACCCCGGCGCACGCGGCGTCGGAGACGTTCATCGCCTCGAACCGCTTCCTCAGCGCGGCATCATCCGCGGCGCCGCAGCAGCTGCTGCTCCCGCTCCCCCCGCCGCCGCAGAAGCCCAGCGTCGTCCCGTTCAGCGGCACCGGCGCCCCTGCACCCGATCAACCACACACAAAACTCAACAACAAAAAACAAAAAGGAGTCCAGAACAGAGGAATGGCACGCCGGAATCAGTACTCACTGGAGTCGGTGCAGAGCGGGAGGGCGAGGGCGGGCGGCGCCGCGAGGAGGAGGAAAGCGAGGAGGAGGGACGAGCACCAGCAGAGGAGCTGGCTCTTGTTGTTCGCCATGGCCGTCGCCGTGGTGGGGTCTCGCGGGCATGGCGCGACGGGGCGGGGCGGGGCGAGCGGATTTATTGGGGGAGGAGCTCTGCATCTCGCATGTGGGCGGGCGTTGACCAGTCGTGCTGCTGGTTTAAATATTGCGCAACTTGGAGACCCGTGTCGGCTCGTTGGTGGGTCGCCCCACCGCTCATTCCGGCGCCGGGGTCCGTACACTAGCCGGTGGTCCGGCCGGCCAGTTGTTTCGTCACATGAAGGAAATAAGGGCATCTTTACTTGGTCCCAAATAAAATTTTTCACGCTGTTATATCGAATATTTGAATACACACATTAAGTATTACTCCCTCCATTCTATAAGACAGCCATTTTTTTAATGTTCCATAATATAAGGCATGCATGCATATAGCCAATTAACTATAACCCCTTCTCCATTAAATTATTACTTTTTAAAATTCTTCACTCTCATGTTCTCTAATTTTATTTGATACATGCATTATATTTATTAGGATGATCCAAACTACAAAATGATAATAATTATTTTCTTGGTCTTTGGGTTAGGGGTGGTTATGCCTTATATTTTGAAATGGAGGGAGTAAATGTGGAAAAAAAAAACCAATTACATAGTCTGCGAGTAAATTGCGAGACGAATCTTTTAAACTTAGTTGCGCTATGATTTGACAAATGTTGTGCTACATAAACATTTGCTAATGACGGATTAATTAGGCTTAATAAATTCGCCTCGCGGTTTTCAGGTGGAATCTGTAATGTGTTTTGTTATTAGACTACGTTTAATACTTCAAATGTGTATCTGTATATCTGATGTGATATGTTGGGGCAAATTTTTTTTAACAATTAAACAAGCCCTTAAAAAAAAAAGAGTGATCAGTTGATCACTTGGATAGTGGTAGTAGACAACAATAGAGTGGTTTGAGTTTCAACATCACGGTGTGAAGTGCCTAGTCCGAGTTTCTAAAGCCGTAAAGCTTCTCCTAAGTCCTAACACCTTCGACTCTTCCAAACGACTTAAATTTTCATCGGATTCTTAAGAAGCTGTACTTTTGAAATTCACAAAACCAATCAGGCAACCAGAAGTTAGAAAGCGTTTATAAAATATTAAACTCCTCGAGCATGTACATATGCACATAGCCACTCCTCCGTTCTAAAATCATATTTGATTTTTTTTCAAAGTGAGTATTAAGAAGTCATATAAAATTAAATTGAGTATTTTTTATTAGTTGAGACGAAGGAGTAGATCAAGAGATAATTGTATTCTAATTTAAGACAAAATCTGAACACTACCAGCGGCCATATTGCAAATTTTATCACAGGACACTTAAAATTTATGTAATTTATTGATAGACACCGTAAAAACGTGTTACAGTTGAATGGCATAATAAAAAGTTAGCAATTTGCTAGAGAATACTTTCCGCAAAATTTAAGATATATATATATATATATATATATATATATATATATATATATATATATATATATATATATATATATATATATATATATATATATATATATATATATATATATATATATATATATATATATATAAATGTCCCTCAAGCCAAAAGCTCAAACCTGATGATGGGGTGATGATAAATGGCCTGCTTGGTAGAAGCTCCAACTCCTAAATTTAGTTTTGAGAGTTGAGTCTGGAGTGAAGTTATGGAGCTGCCTAAACCAAGGGCCTGTTTGGCATAGCTCTAGCTCCAGCTCCACCCTTCCTGGAGCTAGAGCTCAGCCAAACAGTTTCAGCTCCACCCAAACTAGGAGTGGAGTTGGGTGGAGCTCTCTCACATAATGAACTAGAGTTGTGAAGCTGGGTTTAGGCAGCTCCACAACTCCACTCCAGACTTAACTCCTAGAGCTAAATTTAGAAGTTAGAGCTGTACCAAACAGGCCCAGTTCCACCTCTCTAGTTCATTTTGTGAGAGCGTTTCACCCAGCTCTGCTCCCATTTTAGGTGGAGTTGAAACTGTTTGGTTGGGTTCCAGCTCCAGAAGAGGTGGAGGTAGAGTTGAAGCTGTGCCAGACAAACCCAGAATATGATGTACACTATCAATGATTGAAGATTCAATGTTGCATAATTTTTAAATTTTCACTCTTGCTAACACCATGTTAGAAGCTCGTGGTCTTTGAGACATTCTCGTATATTTAACGAATTTGTCTTTTCAATTGGACCGAAAATATCCTTCAGTAAATTAATCATCAAGTCTTTATACATGTTTTTAAAATATATACCCTCCGTCCCAAAAAAATCACCATAGCAACGAATCTGGACACGTAGATTCTTTTTGGATGGAGTTCAAGTTAAGCACACAAATTTTAGGAGTAAGAGTGTTGGCATGGCAGAGAAAACACGATAACATTTGCTTAAGTCCACGGTTCACACTTGATGGATATTTTTCTTTTTCCTATTTGTCGCAATCAGGTTGGAATTTTTTTCTTCTCCAGGTATGCTTGCGTGTGTGTGTATATATATGAGTATATGTACGTGGTTGCTTGACTGTTTCAGTGTTAATTGTAATGTACTCCTACTCAGTATGCATGCTCGTAGTTACTGATCTCTCCATCTTCAGCACAAATGGTTGGTGCTACGAAACCTGTGGGGTTAATTTGACTGTGCCACAAGCCCACAACAACTGAGCTGACTATACATCTTTCCAGATCGAGCAAAAAGCTCCAAACTCTGACTTTGGTTCACAAAGATCACTAAAAAGTCATAGTTTCATGAAAGCGTTGGCTGCATTTGTCAACTGCGTTGTTGATCGACGTAATGCCAAAAGTCCTATCCTTCAATGAAGATGACAGAATTAGTTCGTCGTTCAAACAAAAAAGAGACAAATTAATATTTAAAGTTTTGTGTGGTCTGAAACAGTGTGCAAACACAAACCTGAGCTGGGAGCACGTAGACGTCACGGTCAAGGACACAGTTCAACGGTTGGAAGTTTATGGCAGCCCACGAACAAAGTCTCCAATTTTGACTTGCTGCTGCTCGTGTTCGATCCTTTGCCATTTTTTTTTAAAGAAAAAAGTTTTGTGCGTTTTGTGTGATATAGGTATAGTCATATTTTGATGAAACTTTAGTCGCTGGCAGTGCAAGTTGGCAAATAAAATAGCATTTGCGCTCGATGTGGGGAAGAATATATTAGTAGATTTTATCATCAAAAGTACTTTAGCTGTTTAGCATACTATAATTTTAATATATGTAGTATATCATGTATGTGGTGTATATATTATCAGAATCAGTGGTGTATCGAGTACCAACGTGGCTTACCTGTTGTTTCGGTTGTTCCTATGAACTCCCATCTGTGTTCTCCTACCTACCTGCATTTTCACCTGCATAGATTAATTAATTTGCATGCTCCCCACAAGTTGTTCTTCCTTGCCAGTTGCCAGATTGTATTTCCAGGATACGTATCCTCTGCTAGCAAGGGTTGCCGTTCGGCATTATCTCCCGTCCATCCGTATCTGACGGCTGTCCTCTTACGATGGTTATTAATAATGGTCTCTTAGTGTTGCTAATTAGGAATACTTGTTAATATTGAGGAAAGAGAAAGAGAAGAGACAAAACATCCTTGTTATGCATGACAACGGCTTAACAACGACTCTTAGTCACTATAATATGGAAATATGGTTGTATGAGGATAAAAATATGGAAAGAATATTAACAAAAGGAATATTTTTTGAGTTAATGATTAGAGCATTTGTCGTCTCAACTATTGTAAAGACATGGTCTCTAAATAATCTTGTATTGTTTAAGAGACTATATCCGCCTCTACCATTGAACATGCCCTAGTTCCAGTTTTAGATTGAATAATATATGCTATCTTACTAGCTCAGATTTCATTCCTTTTCTTTTCCGAAATACTCCCTCCGTATCTAAATATTTGATGCCGTTGACTTTTTTAAATATGTTTGACCGTTCATCTTATTCAAAAACTTTTGTGAAATATATAAAATTATATGTATACATAAAAATATATTTAACAATAAATTAAATTTTTAAATAAGACGAACGGTCAAACATTTTTAAAAACGTCAACGGTGTCAAATATTTAGGGACGGAGGGAGTACACTACAAATGCATGCGCTCACATGAACAGATGCACCCAATATATATGAGCACATTCGAAGATTGGGTCAGCATATTTTCATATTCACAAAGTCACCACGTACATCACAGATCTATACCATAACGTCCTCTTGAACAGATGATGTTTTTATGATACTGCGGATGGCTATTGGTGCATGCTAACAGACGCCGATGAATTGGCCATTTTGCTAGCCAAAGACCAATAAAGGAGCCGATTACAGAATAACCCAAGGTGTCATTTTTTGCCACGCTTTAGGAGGGCTAAAGGGAGCCGCATTTTACAGGCGACCCCCTTACCATCCTCTCGAAGAGCTGCAAGGGCTATTTGTAAAATAGTCAGCCCCTAGAAGGGTGTTTATCAAAGAAAAAAACGCTCTCTCATATAGCGTTAGGTAAAGATCTGTAAAATTTTAGGACCAATATATATATATATATATATATATATAATATTTAAAAAATATTAGTAAAAAATAAAAATTAAAAATCGTCAAGGGTGGGTGGACCTCATTCTCTGGGCCAACTAGCCATGGCCGGGTAAGAGGTACATGGAGCACAATGATTTTCTTTTCTTTTTGGGTGGGCCTAAACAGGCTTGGACTGTCAATCTGGGCCTTAGCCTATCTATGTTTTTTTAGGGGAGCCTACTTCTATGTTTCTGCTGAGTAATGTTCTATGTTTCCTCTAAAAAATTATAAAAATATTATTTTTCAATCAAGATTTATAGAGGTTTGTTTTGAAAATTATATTTAAAAACAACGCAGGGAGTATATGAAGAAACAACAAAGACAAATTTCAGGTAACAATTTCATTTTTGACAAAATTCGTTTGTTTACACGAAAATTACATTAAAATCTTGTTGAGTAACAGCATGACAACATGTTCTATTTTACTAAAATTGTTTGGATATTATTTTCCCCAATTTGTGCAAATGAGAGCACCCTGATACAGTGATACTCCTGGGAAGAAGACCTGAATATGTCTTCCCATGGGCCCGCATATCCAATTCCGGCCCACGTAGGCGTCACACGATGACATCACCTCACCCACTATCCCACGGAGTCCACGTCTAAATCCGATTCGGATTTCGAACGACGCGTCGACGGTTGCGCGCGCACGCGTACGCGCGCCGATAAATTCGCCCCGCAATTCTCCGTGCTCTTCGACTCGATCTCTCCGAGATCGATCGATCGATCCATCCATCCATTGATCGAGATGGGCGCGGCGGAGGAGACGATGAGGCTGCTCTGCAGCCACGGCGGCCGCCTCGTGCCGTGCGGCCCCGGCGGCGGACTCCGGTACGTCGGCGGCGAGACGCGCGCCCTCGCCGTGCCGCGCGGGGTCCCCTTCCGCGAGCTGACGGTGCGGCTGGCGGAGAAGGGCGGCGCCGGCGCCGACGCCGTCACGGCGGTCAGGTACCGCCTCGCCGACGGGGGCCTCGACGAGGACCTGCTGGTGTCGGTCACCTCCGACGAGGAGCTCGCCCACATGCGCGACGAGTACGACCGCCTCAGGGCGACGCGGCCGTCCGCGAGCTTCCGGGTCTTCGTCTCCACCGCCGGCGTCCAGCAGCAGCGGCGCCCACCCGTCGCGGCGCCCCCGATGATGATGCGGCGCGCGCGGAGCAAGCTGGAGCTCGCCAGGCTCGCCGCCCCACCGACCATGCGGCGAGTGCACAGCGCGCAGGAGCTCGCCGCCGGGAGTAGCCACCTGCGCCAGTGCTTCGACGACCGCCGCCGCCAGAACTGCTGCTGCTGCGGCCGCCGCTCGCCCGTGCCACAGCCGGCGCGGCCGGTGCGCCAGCTGCCGTCCTCCATGTCCAAGAACGTCAATGGCGCGCGACAGGCTGCTCCTGCGGTGTCAGCGGCGGCGAAGGCGACAGGTCCGGTGGTCTTCGAGTTGGAAAACCGAAGAGCTTGCTGGGAGTTCGAGTGATAGCTAGGGTTTAGTCTCTGTAGATCATAGCTATTCTTGTCGATTTCTGAATTTATTCAGAAATCAGAAGTGGAGATGTAAATTCTTGTAGTTTGCCAATGGTTGGAACGTCCTCTTCGTCCAATACTAGTTTGGACGATTTGTGGTTCAGTAATTAGTAGTTCTGGCCACAGGATGTAATTAATGGAGTAAGATTGGTTCTTGGATTGTAAATAAATAAAGTTCTGAACAATGGTAGGTACAGTTTATTGCTTATTGATGTTGATGT
Source organism: Oryza meridionalis (assembly GCA_000338895.3). Classification (NCBI taxonomy): domain Eukaryota; kingdom Viridiplantae; phylum Streptophyta; class Magnoliopsida; order Poales; family Poaceae; genus Oryza; species Oryza meridionalis. The sequence continues at coordinate 31,658,819 of CM002526.2, read as the reverse complement.
AGATTGTTTCAAAGTTGCATCTACAATATGTTGGCTTCACAATCTGCATGAGTTCATGGCGCAATGAATAAATATCAGGGAAGTTCAATCGAGCAATCAGATTCAATCAGCATTCACTTAAGCAATCAGATTAAATCAGCTGAATACGAAATCAGCTTACATCCTCAGAAAATAATGGAATATGAAATTCCCTGTCCATGATTCCAGCATGTCTGTTTGAAAGCCCCGCTACCAGCCACAACAAGTACTGCATATGAAGACAGATTGTAAGTGAAGTTACCAACTTCCTTGAAGGTTTGAACCACAAATACTGCATACTCAAGACAGAATATGAGCGAAGTTACCTACAATACTGAAGAAACTGCATCTATGGACAAGGTTCAGAATGAACAAAACAAGCCATTCAGATGGTGTATTATCCCTCACATTTTGCTTGATTTCTTCAGCAGTTTTTCTAGGAAAGTATGCAGATTCCTTGAGGAGGTGTTCCCTCGTTCGGTCAAAAACTATCCAAAGTTTGAAAATTTGACACTTCATACAACATATATATAACACTTTACGAAATCTTTTAAGTCTAAACTCAACTCATACATTGGGATATTAAAAAGGCAAATCCAACCTATGAATAGTACGTGCACTATTTATACTTGAATTAGTCCTTTTTCTCTCAATATGTAGGTTGATTTTGAATTTGATTTTAGGTGAAGTGATAGATGCCACTATATTCTACATTGTCAAAAGTTTTGATTTTTTTTACAACCATTTACATTGGGTTTGAATGACAAAGAAATACAAGAGGACATCTCCTCAAGAGAGATTAGGGGCCTGTTTGGGGGAGCTTAAGATTCTGAGAAGCAGCTGGTTGGTAGCCAGGTTCTGAGAATCTGGAAAAGCTGGTTTCCCAGCTTCTGGCTTCTAGTTTATTTTCTGGATTCTAAAACTAAGGCTTCTTAGAATCTAGACTAAAAGCTAGATTGTTTAGGGGAGCTTCTGATTCTAGGAGAAGCTACAGCAGCTATAAGCTCCCCAAACAGGCTCTAGATTCCACTCTTGGTTTTTCTCCACTTGACAATGGTGCTTTTTCCAAGTTTGCCCAAGTCACAGCTGCAAACCGATTAAAATCCCTTTCTCCATTCTTCTCGTACTCCACTAGTGGGGGAGTGCACTGGTTTCCAATCGACGGCGACTAGATCGAATGAAGGGAGGGGTGTGCGTGATCACGCATGACGAAGGGAGATCGAGTTGGTAGTTTGGAGGTGGTCCACCTTGAGTCAAGTTTAGGCTATATCTTGGAGTGAAGTATATATTTTAATCCTCACATACTTATTAGAGATTATAGAAAGAGATTTAGGGAACAAAATTTTGGCAACTATTGGTAATGCTCAAAGCAGGGTATGTTCATCCTCAAGGGTGGACCTCAGGCTCTAGGTTACTTGGCCATGGCCGAGTAAAAGGTCCATACGGCTCACTGATTTTTCAATTTTTTCTGTGGGGCTAAACAGGGCTTGGGCGGCCTGGGGCCTTGGCTTACGGATGATGGTGGCGTCTTCAGCGTCACTACTGGAGGCGTCATCTAGGAGGTCTTGTTTCCCCACATTTACCTCCTTGGTTCCTCTCAATTTAGTCTTTGATGTTTTCTCGGTTGTCATTATTACCAGGTTAGCACAAGGGATAAGTGGATCTTTTTCTCTCTCACTCTCTCCCTCATTAACTCTTCTCCAGGAAGATGGTTGAGAGCCCATCGACGGTCTTCTAATTGGAGCAAGTGTTCAGCAATGCATTTGTAGCCCCCTTTAGGACTTTTTTTGCGAACGCGCAAAAGGATTGCACGTCAATATATTAGCAGGAAAAGAGTTTTTGTTACACAAAGCAATCAGCCAGACTGGCTTATGCCTAGGGGGGGACTTGAAGCTAGGAACTACTACGACGGTTAAAAACGCAACTCCAAACAGCGGGAGGGGGCAGAGCCACGCTACACTCCCAAGAAATCCCCAAAAAAAGTAACACCGGCTAAAGACCACAATTGGCCCTCCGAGCGAATGGACTCCAGAACCACTGCGACCGAAGCGAGTGCAGAGTCGAAAACCCTGGAGTTTCGTTCCTTCCACAGCTGCCAAGAGACTAGGAGTATCAAGGAGTCGAAGCCGCTGCGGAGGTGCTCAGGTAAACATACCCTGGAGGATGACCACCAATCCTGGAGCCAGCTGCCACGAGGGGGAGAGAGGGCAGCCCAGCCAGGAGGGGACAACACACGGAGCTAGACCTGCCGAGCGAACACGCAATCGATGAGGATGTGGTTCGCTGTCTCAAGCTCCTGAGCACAAAAGGGGCAAGCAGAGTGGCTATTGATACCACGCTTTTGGAGAAGATCGGCAGTCCAGCAGCGCTGCTGAAATGCAAACCAAAGGAAGAACTTGCATTTAGCAGGGCCCTTCGCGTGCCAGAGTAAGTCCGCACAGGTAAAAGAGTGATGGCCAAGGAAGAACGCCTGATACGCCGATCGCGCTGAGTAGCACTGGTCACCCATCCAACGCCAGACGAGGTGATCCTCAACACCCGACAAGAGCTGGGTAGGAAGCACCGCGTCCCAGACTAACAGGAACTGAGAGATGACCGAGACAGTGAGGGCGCCACGTATGTCACCAACCCAGCAGTTGTTCGCTAACCCAGCAGCAACTGTGCGCGATCCCCGGAAGCGTAGAGGCACGGCGTGGAGAAGGTCAGGAGCTATAGAAGCTATCGAGCGACCATCGATCTACCGATCAGTCCAGAAGAGCGTGGACTGACCATCTCCCAAGATAGAGAAGGTGGATGCTGCAAACATGTCGGAGACGCTCCGCTCAACAGGGGCCTTCAGATCAGACCAGTAGGGGTTTCCTGAGCGCTAAAGCCAGAGCCAGCGAACTCTCAAGGCAAAGCCAGCCACCCTGAGATCCGGAATGCCCAGTCCACCGAGATCCCTAGGACGACAAACCCTCGTCCAGGACACCCGGCACTGTCCCCCATTGGCCGAGTCCGTACCCGTCCACAAGAAGGCGCGACGCTTCTTGTCAATGGCTTTGATAACCCAGCCTGGCAAGCCGATCGCCATAGAAACATGGACCGGAATGGAAGAGAGAACCGACTGGACTAGAACCAAGCGACCCGCCAGAGTGGTTAGACGGCCCTTCCGGGGGTGAGCCGATGGGAGACTTTATCCACAAGCGGTTGCAGGGCCGCTTTTGGCAGCTTGCGAACTGACAGTGGAATGCCGAGGTAGGTGCAGGGAAACTCCAAGATCGAGCAAGGAAAAGAGGACTGAACCAGCTCCAGGTCAAGAACCGAGCAGCGGATCGGAGTAATCGAGCACTTGGTGAAGTTGGTCCGAAGCCAGGAAGCGGCACCGAAGACAGAGAGGATGCCTTGGATGAACTCAAGGTCTTGCCGAACGGGGGAAAGGAAGAGAACTAGATCATCGGCATAGAGGGATGCACGATGTCGAATAGCACGATCATTGAGGGGAAGAAAACCACCCGAGTCAGAGGCTTTGCGGAGCATCGCATTGAGCACATCCATGACTAGAATGAAAAGCATGGGGGAAAGAGGATCTCCTTGGAGAAGACCTCTCCGATGGGGGAACCGTGGACCTGGCACCCCATTAACCAGCACCCGGGAAGAGGAGGCACTGAGAATGAGGGAGATCCAATCACGCCAACGTTGACTGAAGCCAAGCTGGGCTAGCACCTCAAGAAAGAAAGGCCAGCTGATCGTGTCAAAGGCCTTCGCGATATCCACCTTGAGAAGAAGTCGGGGAACGCGTTTGGCGTGGAGCGCCCTTGCCGCAAGCTGGACATAGCGGAAGTTGTCATGGAGATTGCGGCCCTTGATGAAAGCGCTCTGGTTAGGCGCCACAAGTTCGTCCAGGCGAGGGGAGAGACGAGAGGCCAAGATCTTGGAGAACAGCTAAGGCTAATCGGCCTGAAATCCTTAACGTGAACAGCCTCGTCCTTCTTCGGCAAGAGGGAGATTAGGGCGTCATTGAGGGAAGCGAAACCTTGGCCGTTGGTCAGGAACAAGGAGTTAAGGGCCGCCAGAATTTCGACCTTGATCCCCGGCCAGCAAGACTTGTAGAAACGGCCCGTAAAACCGTCAGGACCGGGCGCCTTATCAGAGGGCAAGGACTTGATCACCGCCCAGACCTCATCCTCTATGAAGGGACAGTCCAGCCCCTCAAGCTACGCAGGGCGTAGGCCAAGAGAGTGGAGGTCTAGGGCGAGTTCACGCTCGACGCTCGTCCCCAAGATGGCGCAAAAGTGAGAGGAGGCAAGCTCTTGCAGCGCATCATGGGAGACGGCAAGCTGGTCACCATCACGAAGGCGCGTGATGAAGTTCTTCTGCCTACGAGCTCTGGCGTGCAGGTGGAAGAACTTGGTATTGGCGTCACCCTCCTTAAGCCAGACCAAACGCGAACGCTGACGCGCGATAGTACGCTCAAGCGAGGCAAGACCAAGACACTTCAACTTTAAATCTCGCCGCAGCTAGGTCTCCAAGGGGGAAAGAGACCGACTCTCCTGCGCAACATCAAGCCGGAAGACAAGTTCCTTCGCCATCTGAGCTGCAGACGAACACTGCCAATGTGACGGTCACTCCAGCTCTGTAAGCGCTTGGCCATGGTATAGCGACAATTAGTCACGCACAATAGCAACTAGCTTTGTGTTAGTCACGCACAATAGCGACTAGCTACCAGATGTTATTATTTTTTTTATTATAGCATGAATTTAGGGTTGCAATCTTATAATTTTTTTCCTTGTTATATCAATATGAAACTTCGCATGCTAGTTGTTTCAAAAAATAAAGGGGAGAAATTTCAGTGAGCCATTTCCTTTCCATTTTAGATTTCTATTTTAACACAATTCTTTTATTTAATCGAACTTACATTAATATCTGGTAGAGTAACATATGATAAAATGGTACTCCCTCTGTTTCATAATGTAAAACTTTCTAGCATTGCCCACATACATATAGATGTTAATGAATCTAAATACATACATATGTCTAGATTCATTAACATCTAAATGAATGTGGACAATGCTAGAAAGTCTTACATTATGAAACGGAGGAAGTATATTTTTACGAAAATCACTAGGATATCATTTCCAGTTTATGCAAATGATAGCACCCTCAATACTCCTAGGAAAACCTGAAGGAATAAGTTCACCGGAGGTCCCTCAACTTAACAACGAGATTTTTTAAGGTCCCTTAACCACAAAACCAGAAATCTTCACCCCTAAACTATACAAAACCGTCTAATTTAGGTCCCAAGACGGTATAGATGCCTGGTTTCACTGAGGTGGCATCCTAGTCAGCAAAAATAATAAAATAAATATGTGGGGGCTAACATGTCAATGAGAGAAAATGATGTGGGCCCCGCATCTCTTTTTTCTTTTATTTTTGGCAAAATTTGCTACAGGACACTCAAAAAATGTGTAATTAGCTGTCGGACACCGTAAAGACGTTAATTTGCTCTAGGACACTCCAAAATTGTTGTAATTTGCTGCAGGACACTGGGCGCATTAAAATATAATATCCACCCAATTGATGAGAGAGAAACCAAATAAAATGACAATTTTACCCTCGTCTTCTTATCTCTTCTCCCCGGTTTGCTGCTGCAGCCGATTTCTTGGCTAATTAACAGATTATGGTGTTGATTAATTAATTACTGCTTGCTAGTTTTACTAAGCTTCCAAAAATTTCAGACGGAGTAGTCAAAGACAACGGAGAACTTCTCCGGGAGAAGGAGCAGCTCGACGATTGCCAGCTTGACAGCAGCGAGGAGCATCGCGGTGGCGGGTTACAATGGTGACGATCGTCGGCGCAGCGCGCCACATAGAGCGCAGCCATGGATAGCACCTGCTACATCTTGTGCACGTCGGCCTCGGCGGCAGCCGGCATCCACTGGACGCTACGCCGAGGACTCCTCGAGCAGCAACACGCCTTCTCCTCCTCCTCCTTGCTGTGCCCTCCCGTTGGCAGGGCTAGTAGACCCCCGTGTGCTGGCACCTCACACCCTCCGGCAATGGAAGAAGAGAAGGAAGAAGATAAGGGCAAAATTGTCATTTCACGTGGTTTCTCTCTCATTAATTGGACATATATTATATTTTAATGCGTCCAGTGTCCTGCAGCAAATTACCACACTTTTGGAGTGTCCTAGAGCAAATTCATGTCTTTGCGGTGTCCGACAGCTAATTATACATTTTTTGAGTGTCCTATAGCAAATTGTGCCTTTATTTTTCTCTTCTCTTCTCAACTTCTCACGCGCAGGCGGGCAGATGCAGGTGTGCGGCCGACGGCAGAGCGGGCGCGGCGGCCGGTGCAGCGGGCGCGCGCTGCGGCGCGCGGGGAAGAAGCGGGAGAGGGGGAGAGGAGGCGGCCGGCGCCAGAGAAGGGGAGAGAGGCGGCCGGCGCAACGGCGGGTGCGGCGGCTGGCGCTGGCCTCTCCCCATCCGGAGCTTCGTGGTCCGCGCGCCCCCGCGGCCGCCGTGTCCGTGGACTGCGACCGGGGCAAGCGCGAGGCCCGCGCCGAGGTGGAGGGCGTGGGCGCCGCGGCGCTCCCCGCGCGTCACCATCTGCGCGTGGAGGGGGAGCCGGTGGCAGCGGGACTGGAAGGTGTCGGAGGCCACCGCGCGCGTGCTCGCGCTCCCACGCGCCGAGGCCGGCGCCGTCAACGCCGTGCTCAACTGTTGGGCTGGCCACTTCGCCCGCCACAACTTCACTCTCCTCGTCCGCTTAAGGGCATCATCCCACGCTCTGTAGTATTTCATGAATTGAATTGCTGATGATATACATCGATGTGGTTGCCATGGTTGCGTTTTTATGATTTGCCATCACGCACGAAGTTATCGATTGCTTGAAATTACAAAAAGCGTCAACAATTCTATCAATCTAGCTGTGTTGTTCATTCATCCGCCGACTCCGCTCTCCGCCGCCGCTGCTCCAGCCACTCGCCGCCGCGGCGACTGCTACATCTCTCCCCGCTGCGCTGGCCGCCACGCCCGCTCTGCCGTCGGCCGCACACCCGCATCTGCCCGCGGGCATGCGCCTGCGCGTGAGAAATTGAGAAGAGAAGAGAAAAAGAAAAGAAAAAAGAGATGTGGGGCCCACATCATTTTCTCTCACTAACATATGGGCCCCCACATATTTATTTTATTATTTTTTGCTGACTAGGATGCCACGTCAGCAAAACCGGCCATCTATACTGTCTTGGGACCTAAATTAGACGGTTTTATATAATTTAGGGGTGAAGATTTCTGGTTTTGTGGTTAAAGGAGCTTAAAAAATCTCGCTGTTAAGTGGAGGGACCTCCAGTGAGCTTATTCCAAACCTGAATATCCTTCCGCTGGGCCGACATATGCAATTTCGGCCCACGAAACGAAAGCATCACCCTGAGACAGGGTCCATGTCGAATCCGATTCGGATTTCGAACCACGCGTTGACGGTTGCGCACGCGCAGTCGGGTCGATAAATTCGCGCCAGATTCGCCCCGCTCCCGCGCACATCTCATCTCCCCCCTCACCTTCCGATCCTTCTCTCCCCTCACCTTCTGACACTCCGAGATCGATCCATCCATCCATCGATCGATCGTTCCATGGCGGCGGCGAAGGAGGAGGAGGAGGCGATGAGGCTGCTCTGCAGCCACGACGGCCGCCTCGTGCCGTGCGGCCCCGGCGGCGGCCTCCGGTACGTCGGCGGCGAGACGCGCGCCCTCACCGTGCCGCCTGGGGCCCCCTTCCGCGAGCTGACGGCGTGGCTGGCGGAGAAGGCCGGCGGCGACGCCGTCACCGCAGTCAGGTACCGCCTCGCCGACGAGGGCCTCGACGAGGACCTGCTGGTGTCGGTCACCTCCGACGAGGAGCTCGCCCACATGCGCGACGAGTACGACCGCCTCAGGGCGACGCGGCCGTCCGCGAGCTTCCGGGTGTTCGTCTCCACCGCCGCCGGCGTCCATCAGCAGCGGCGCCCACCCGTCGCGCCCCCGATGATGATGCGGCGCGCGCGGAGCGAGCTGGAGCTCGCCGCCGTGCCGCCGCCCATGCGGCGAGTGCGCAGCGCGCAGGAGCTCGCCGCCGGTGGCAGCCACTCGCACCAGTGCTTCTACGACCGCCGCCGCCAGAGCTGCTGCTGCTGCTGCTGCCACCGCCGCCGCGACCTGCCACCGCCGGCGTGGCCGGTGCGCCCGCTGCCCTCCATGTCCAAGAACGTCAATGGCACGCGACCGGCCGGCGGCCAAGAAGCGGCGAAGGCGGCCGTGGTGGCCATGGAGATGGACAGCCGAAGAGCTTGCTGGGAGTTGGAGTGATAGTTAGGGCTTAGTCTTTGTAACCAGTAACCATGCCTCTTGTAGATATTATTTACAGAAATTGAGAAGATTCAATTTCTATCTTCAGAAATCAGAACTGAAGCTGTAAGTAAATGCTTGTAATTGCGATTGCAACATCCTGATCTTCGTCCAAAATTTAGTTTGGACGATTTGTGGTTTTAGTTTTGGCCACGGGATGAATTGATGGATTAATATTGATTCTTTGACTGTAAATAAATAAATGAAGTAAATTCTGAACAATGGTACGGACAGTTTAAATGCTGATGTGTGCTGTTGATTGTTTCAAAAACTCACCGATAATTATGATTGCTAGACAACCTGCAGCGTTTCATGGGGCGATGATTCAATTAAGGAATTCAATTAAGCAAGCAGATTCAATCAGCTGAGCGAAGTTACCTTGATTTAATTAGATCAAAGAGCCTATTAATATGTCCTCAGTTCTATACAATACTGAAAGAAACTGCATCCAGGAGAAGGTTCAGAATGAACAAAACAGACATTCAGACGGTGTATTATCCCCCACACATTATGCTTGATTTCTTCAGCGGTTTTTCTCCACTTCGCTCCAGTAATCAACCAACAGCAGTGCTTTTCAGATTTTGCCCATGTCAGAGCTGCAAACCAATTTAATACAGATGCACAAGCTTCGGGTCTTGAGGTATGGCCCCAGTATGTTTCAACAGACCAAAGGCCGGTTAGTAAGGATGCAGTTCTTACTGGTTTGCATTCTCCTGGGAGAAGGTTTTCATCTGGTTTTTTTAGCATCATCAAATATCTCCTTAAAATGAGTGAAACTGTAACGTGTAAAAGGGGTTTCTTAGGCTGTACAACATGGAATATCTTAGGCTGTCATAACTTTACATTAGAAAATGGCAAAAACTTTAATCAGTTATTCTAAGGCCAAACAGAAATTGATTTGCACTCGATAGAAATTGTTGAAAACAATTCAGCAAAACGACTGAAATAAGGATCAATGAACGATTCTCCTTGCATGATGGAGACATGATGCAGAGCATATGTAATGATCAAATGATATTATCATTGGCTTTTACCTTCCTTGCAGCAAGCTTGGACTGTTCTTGGCTGTTTGCTCCAGTGCAGACCCTCTTTTCTGAAGCAAATATTGGTCATGTCGTCTTCAGCTACCTTAAACTTCAGTTAAGCCCTGTCCAAGAGCACAAAGGGACAAAGGGTATGATCAGACCAGTTGATACAAAATCTCAGGTTGTATTCCACAAGGAAGACAAAATAGATGTATCTTCATCTGAAATTATGTGTATGGGTCGCAACTCTGCATTATAAGCCTATAGAGCAATATAACCTGCAGATCAGATTAACTGTTGAGATAATGGTCCCGAGATATGTATCAAATAACGGAGTGATTACAACTCCTACTTAATCAGTGAATTCCTGCAGAAAGTAGGAAACACTATTAGAGTTTTGGATTGGCCAGTTGCTAGTGATTCAAGATGTTACGGCCATTTTGACTCAATGATAACAGGGAAGAAAACCCACACAACTGAGCGCCTAATCTCGTATAATAGCAGGTAGCATCCTGGTATGTCAAAATTTCACAAGTTCAAATAAGAACCTACAGATTGACAACGCCACCACAAAACTTACATTTAACCTCACAATGAACATTGGGGATGAAATAACAGGAACATCAGTTATGAAATTAACAGGGCAGTAGGCTACAGAACAAAAAAATAATCTGAATATTTAACAACTAGCAGATCACAGTTCGATAGGAATTCAAACAGGCAAACCTGCTACAATCATGCATATAAAGATGCACAAGAAAAATTCAGTGACCATATAAACTGAGAAAGAGTAATTAAAGAATACAGGCCACAGGTTCTTCAGTCCTACAGAAAAGAATCAAAGATTGAGTTCATCACCCAACCAGACACGTTACTTCAAAAGTTCAAATTCATTCAAGTGGACATATAGTTGAATCACCAGGAACCAACGAAGATATTCATCTTGTTAGGAATACATCTCCACAAACTATGCATCTTGAGAGATGACAAAGTATATTGCAAAGGACTAGAGAACCATGTAACAAGTCAGCCCTCTTCTTTACTTGCATGAGTGCATGACCTTACCAGGAGATTCTGGTCTGATTTTGTCAGTTTCACTCCCTCAACTAGTGAAACTGTAACATGTAAAAATAACTGCTTACCTTACCAGTTAAAGCCTCGGTATTCTATCTAGTTATTTCTGTCCCAGAGAAAATCACTATGATAAGCAACGCAGGTTGCTCTTACAAATGAGAAATTTTAAGGAAAAAAACTTCACTAAATTTACAACAGACGTAATTGCACAAACAAAAAATTTCATACTTAATCTTATATACCAACTGACAGCAGATTCCTCATAGACAAGGGAATGGGAGAATCTACTTGCTACTGAAAAATTCTTATGATGCAGCACCTCATTTGGATATTCTCTCAAATTTTTTCAGAGCTATTCTAGTGGCTTTTCAAAAATTCAAACAACAAGTCAACTCAGGTGTATTAACATGAACATTTCAGAACTTGCTGTTTACGAGCTTAGGAAAATGCACAAGCAATTAAAAGTAACTAGCAGATTTACATCTGATGCCAAATATTCATCTAAGCAATCAACTGCTGATCACAACACAGCTGATGGTGATTAAAATAATGAAATGAGCACATGTTTTAAAGGAATAATCTCATTCCTCTAGGTAGTCGAAATAATAAATTAGTTTAAAGGTAAAGCTGATACATAAGAAATGTAGGATGAGCATAGCCATTGTGTATAAACAACACAACACAAATGGCAGCACAAATCTACAGGTAGCATGTAAAGCCTATGTGGATCCAGAGAGACAGGATGCTAAGATAACAACAATGTCAGTACACAATCTGACCTCAGCTACGAAGGCTAATAGTTGTGCTCCTTTAATGGTAATCTTCTATCTGGGAGCTGTACAGATTTATTCCTGACCAAGGGTGCAGAATTCCTCGCATTTATATTCTCCGAGCTAAGCATTTCTTTGCTACTAGAATTCCGGAAGGCTTCTTCAGTATTAACTTTATGCATGATCTTTGTCAAGCTTGTCATCAGATCTTCATCTACATGAATTGCTGCTCCAATGGTATCGACCAGTCCAGTCAACTCATCAAATAAATACTTCCTCTCTTGAACAAAGGCATTGCACATATTCTTTGTCCTAGACTTCAACTCTCCTACATGCTCATCCAGTACTTCTTTTCTTTCCTCCAAAGATCTCAGCTTATTTGCAACTTCCAGATGCTCCTTTGCCTTTTCTAACATCTCTGCAGTTGCCTTGGCTTTGAGTTGCTCAAGATCATTCTTCAAATTGTTGGACTGTTGTTTCTCCAACACTAAATTTACTTGCACTGCCTTAAGCTCTCTTTCACATTCTTCAATGAGCATGTCCTTGAACAAATTATCATGCTCTTGGATAAGATTGAGTGAATTAAGATTTCCTGCTAAACAATATAGTTGCCGAACCTCAACCTGAACTTCTGCTAGCTTTTCTGCAGCAGATTCGACTAGGTGCTTAATGTCAACTTGAGCAGATTCAACATTTTCTTGAATTTCAGAAATAGCATTTTCTTTTTCTGCAATTAGTGTATACCAATCAGCTTCCTCCTGATCAAACATTTCCATGAGTTCTTGCTCTCTGCATGTGTATTTCTGTTCGAAGAAACTGAGCCTTGTTTCAAGTTCCAAAAGCTTTTTGTCAAAGACCTCAACGATTTCAGAGTACTTTCTATTGACTTCTTGAATGGACCTGTCAGCCTCTGACTTGATAAGACCTGCCACATCAAGCTTTTTATCTAAATTTTCTTCTTCCAGCACAGCGATGTGTTGCTGAAGCTCGTCAATATTCCTGCACCTCTCATCTATTATACTGCATAACTTATCCTTTTCTTCCCTAAGAGACTCTTCAGCATCCATTTTGGAATTAAGAGCAGAAACCAGATCACTCTTTAGCACAGAGTTTTCATCCATGTAGCGCCTTAGCTCAGTTTCCATACTAACTCTCAACTTTTCAAATTCTTCCACTGCTTGCATTTGCTGATGAAGATTTTCTGTGACTTGGTCAAGCTCATTCTTCTTGTTCAAAAGACAACAGTTTACTTCATCAAGAGCACATAGCAACTTCTCATTTTCTTCACTGTAAGTCTTCTCGGCTTCTATTTTAGCCATATGGGTAGCATCTAGATCCCTCTTCAAGACACAAATTTCATCAATGTAGCCCTTGATTTCAGTCTCCATATAGACTCTCAGTTCTTCCAAATGTTCTAGTGCTTGCTTTTGCTGATGAAGAATGATTTCAGATTGTCTCAGTTCACAGTTCTTTTCAGAAAGGGCAGAGTTCGCTTCATTGAGAGCACCTAGTAATTTCTCCTTTTCTTCTCTTAGGGACTTTTCAATTTCTGTTGTTGCAATAAGATCTCTTTTCAGTACATTGTTCTCATCCATATAGCCCTTTAGTTCATTTTCCATAGAAAGTTTGAGCTCTTCCAAATGCTCCATTGCTTGTTTTTGCTTATGAAGATTGATTTCTATTTGGCTCAGCTCACTCTCCCGCTCAGAAACTGCAGAGTATGCTTCATCCAAATCAGATAATGCTTTCTGCAGTTTCTCATGCAGGCCTTTTTCCTCTTCTGAAGCTTCACCTTTTAAGCAGTGAACATCTCTTGATGCATTGTCAAGATTGTATGTATCAAGCTGCCTTTGCATCTCTTCGCGTTCCTTTTCCATGTGTTCAAGCTGCTCAATTCTTCGATGCAATGTTGCTATTACCTCAACTTGTTGTGCCCGCTCAGCTTGAGATTGAGCAATGGCACAGTTATCTTCCTCTAACCGCGTTCTTGCAGCAGCAAAATTGTGCTCAAGTTGTGCACAGTTCTTCTGCATATCCAGTTGAATCGTTTCAAAATATGAGCAAGAATCATAAAGTTTTGATTCTACAATAACAAGAGCTACTGAAGCTTCCCAGTTCTGCACAACTTGCATCTCCAGGGAGCTATAACTGCTCAGAAGCTCAATGTGCATTTGCTTGATAAGTGTATCTTTAGAATCTAACTGTGACAAGCATCCATCCAGCTCACTCCCAAGCTTCTCCATCTGTGTTTTCCATTCTGCCTCTTTATCTCTCAGCTTATCAATGCAGCTTCTATGCGTCTGTTCTAGAGCTCGGAACTTCTGCTGCAGAACCTTCAACAAAACTACAGCATCTGCACCACCAATCTGAGCCTCCTGGTGTTCCTTCAACGAAGATCGCATATCCTCATTTTCTTGCTCAAGACGTGCCTTCCCATACTCCATTTCCTTGAGCAATGTGACCTTCTCAGCCAGTGAGCTTCTCAACGATGCGATCTCCCCATCCCTCTTTGCGGTAAGCGACTCAATTGTGGACCTCGCTTCTTCATAATCGGAGACCACATTACCATACAAGCGTTTCAATTCAGACATCTCCGCCTCGAGCAGCTTCCGGCGGCCTTCCTCGTGGGCTAATGCCTGGCTGCACATCTCGAGCCTTGACCGAAAATCCTCGGCCATTCTGGTCTTGGAATTCAAATTGACCTCAAGAGTACCAATCTGATCAACCAACATTGATCTGTCAGAGCCCCATTCCTTCTTCGCGGCCCTGAATTCATCCTGGACCTTCTTGAGCGCCTCCTCGAGGTGCCTAAACTGCTCAGACTTCCACTTGAGCTTCCCCTCGACGGCGGCCTTCTGCTCCTCCATTTTCAGCAGCATATCGTCCCTCATCATCACCTCCTTCGGTGCCAATGCCCTCTGCTCAGCCTCCGAGCACTTCTTGTCCTTCTCCGACAGCAACCTCCTGAGCCGGGCAACCTCCTCGCCGCACGAGCGCGCGGCCGCCTCCTGCTCGAGCCGCCTCGCCTCGGACTCCTCCAGCGCCGCGACGAGCTCCCTCTTCTCCGCCTCCAGGGCATCGCTCCTCTCCCTGGAGCTGCTCCTGAGCCCCTCGTGCGCCGCGCAGAGGTGCCGCAGCGCCCGCTCCTTCTCCGCGAGCCTGGCCTCCAGCTCCCGGCGCGCCTCCCCCGAGGAGGAGATCTCCTCGTCCCTGGCGGCGACCTCCCGCGCCTGCCTCTCCGCCTCGGCCCTGGCCTCCCGGAGCCGCGCCGCCTGCTCGGCGCCGGCCCGCTTGAGCCCCTCGGCGAGCTCCGCCTTGGCGCGGCACTCCGCCGTGAGCGCCTCCACCTCCGACCTCAGCTCGTCCATCTCCCTGCACATCTCCTCCATTTCCACTGCACCAAAACACACAAATCAACCCCCAATGTGAGAACGCACAGTACGCATTCCAACCCAACCAAAATCTCGCGGAAAGCCGCGGTGTCGGCGGCGGCCCCAACCCACCCACCTTTGAGGGAGGAGCAGGTCGGGAAGAAGGAGCGGGACATGGCTAGAGATCGGGCATGGAAACCCTAGAAAATGTGGAGGTGTGGGGGGAAGAGGAGGATTTGAAATTTGGGGATTTACCTGCGGTGGCGGAGGGCGGAGGCGGATCTGGATGCAGCGGACGCGGTGAGTCCGTTTGGTTTTTTTAGCCGCCGCCGTCCGCGGCTTCGAGCGTTTGAAATTGGCGGCGCGGCGGTGGCGATGGGACGGGGCACGGGGGGTGTGGCTGACAGTTGGGCCCCACGTGGAGTTCTGGGACAGCGTCGTAATGGCTCGGCTGACGGTACATGGGCCAGGATTTCTGGCCCACGAATAACTGGGCCGAGTTGAAGAGCGGCTGACGGAGACCAACATGGTTATGGGCCTAAACTGTCATTAATCAATGTAACTAAGTTCACTTTAGTTTCTCACATTTTTCGGAGTCTGAAATTCGCCCCTAAACCCAAATACCGTTATTAATTTACAAAACCGGCTCACCCGACATCCTAAACAGTATTATACCCAATTTTAGTTGATGTGACGTGATAAGCTGAGTCAGTGGGACCCACATGGGGCCATATGTCAGTGAGGGGCATTTTCTTCCTCCTCTCTATACAATGAGCAGTAATCTTTGCATGAACTACCTGCAGCAGGAGCACCAAGGGCTCACCGCCGCCGCCAGCAGCAACGCCTCAGACTAGTTCGAGGAGTCCATATCCTCTTTCCTCGCAGCTGATGCTGACCTCAGTGGTGGTGGTGATGCCGACGGCTACGCGTGGTGGGTTTGCTTCGCCGGCAGCTAGCGTAGCAGGATCGCATTGGGAGCGTCGTGCGCAGACGTTGTCGCTTCTGGCTGCCACACCTCGTCGCTGGTATGCACGCGTCCCCGACCCCGAGCAACTCCTTGGCGCACAGGGCGTACGTCCGGACCGGAGGCGGCCGTTCCACATCATCGATGTTGGGCCTCGCACGGTGTGTGGTGACCGACGCTCCTCGAGTGTATCACCCGTCAGCCGGGCGCCATTGTCCCTCGCGGTCCATCCCGTGGGTCGCCGCCGTCGTGGGGAACTGGGGATTGTGAAGAGAGGAGAGATGGGAGAGAGGAGAAGGGAATGTTAGCCACTGACACGTGGGGTCCGTATGAATCCCACATTAACTCAGCTTACCACGTCAGCTAAAACCAGACATAATATTGTCCAGAATCTCGGGTGATCCGGTTTTATAGATTAAGAGACCCGTTATAACTGGTATTTTAGTTTAGGGATAAATTTCAGACTTGGCAACAAACACTACTTAAAAAACAATTTTCCGGTACAATGACCCATTTAGATTGCAGACGGACCATAACTGGTCGCGTC
Source organism: Oryza meridionalis (assembly GCA_000338895.3). Taxonomy (NCBI): domain Eukaryota; kingdom Viridiplantae; phylum Streptophyta; class Magnoliopsida; order Poales; family Poaceae; genus Oryza; species Oryza meridionalis. The sequence continues at coordinate 31,642,694 of CM002526.2, read as the reverse complement.
TGCGAAAATCGTCCTCTATTTTCGTGCGCGGCTCCTTAAGAGGACTATACAGAAAACTCGATTTTTGCGTGCGGACCTCTTAAATGGACCGCACGCAAAAAGAGCCTATTTTCACAGGTCCGCACGCAAAAATACCTCTCCCTCTTTTCTTCTTTCTCTCATCTCATATTTATCTCTTTCTCTTCTCTCCTCTCCTCTTTTCCTCTCCTCTCCTCCCTCCCGACGGCGAGAGTGGCGGCGGCGGTGGGCGTAGGTGACGGCGGCGGAAAGGGTGGGCGACGGTGCACATCGGCCTCCTCCATGCTCCACCGCGCACGGCGGGCCCCTTCGACAGTGGAGGCGCGGGATTCGGCAGGCGGTGGCCGTCCCCGCACGGATCCGGATGCCAGCCGCCCTCCCCTCGCGCAGGATCCGACTCCCCTCCCCTCCTCTCTCCTTCCTTCGCTCCCCTCCTAGATCCGGCGGAGGGGAGGGGCATCGGTGGCGGTGCGGCCAGAGGGGAGGGTGGAGTCGACGGCGGTGCGACCAGAGGGGAGGGTGGCGTCGGCGGCGGTGCGACCGGAGGGGAGGGTGGCGTCGGCGGGCAGTGAGTAGGCATGGGGGCGGCAGATCCGGTGACGGCGACGAGAGCGGGCGGCAGCCACAAAGAGGACGGCGACGGCGACGTAGGGTTAGGGTTTCGTATTTTTGGAATCTTTTTTTGATTTTTAATTTTTGCGTGTGCAACATAACCACACCGAACGCGAAAATCAGTTTTTTCGCGTGCGGGTGTGCCACTCACAGGCAAAAATAGTGATTTTTTGCATATACCTAGGTGCGTGTGGCTCACCCACCCACACGCGAAAACTTTTTTTACCGCACGAATAAATTCTTTTCGTAGTAGTGAAATTGAGAGACCCATAATGAACTTATTCTTTAATTAACTATTATGGGTAAGAATTTTAAGAAAATGATGAGCTGGAGTAGTAACTACTGTAACATGGGCACAAGTTCATAACCACGTACTCCCTCCGGTTTTATTTTAATTGACGTTTTGAACAATGGTACGGTCTACAAAATATATGTTTGACCTTATTTTTCTATTATAATATATACAATAAATAAATATATGTTTACTTTTATTATATTGTTTTAAAATACCAATCTATATATGTTGTTCTATTGTTCTAGTTTCTTTAAACTAAGTATTTTTAAAATTATTAATAGTGTAAGTATTTTTAAAGTTATTGATAGTGAAAGTTATAAAAATTTGCCTATAACCTTATCTAAAACGTACCGGAGCGAGTACTTCGGTTGGTTTAAAAGTGTAGTACTATCGGTCAGATTCCACAAACTGGGCCTACCACGACCCAAATACAGTGGACTTTCTTTTTCTACAGGTAACGTGTAAACCGCGCACGCACACCACCTCTGACCAACGTGTAGTAGCTGTGTAAGCATTCTTTAAACCGATTTTTTTTTGTTTCTTTAGCTTTTTTTTTCTTTTCTTCATTATCGCCGTTTCTGTGCTAGAGCCACGTACTAGTAGTCAACTACTCCGTTAAAAAAAATTCAATCTATGATGGGATGTGACCTCTTCTAGAACAATGTATATAGACACCCCCACATTATTCTAGAAAAGGCTCTAGCTTGATTTTTTAGAGGGGAGTAATATAGTAGTACTGCGTGATTACCCAGTCCCATAAAAATTTAACCTCGTACTAGTTCTGTCTAGATTGTCAAGTCCTAAATTGAGTAAGTATCTGATGCATTGATAGAAAAAAAAAGTTGTTGATAAACGGATTATATTATCGAATCTTAAACGGTGTGAATTTTTTTAAAAAAAACTTATGTATATGAATTTCATAGAGTACCGTCTAAATTCAATTTTTAAACTTTATAATAATTAATTCAATCATTTATAGCCTTAAAACAATTGTAACAAATTATTCGGCCATTCTTAGAAAAGAAGATGACAGCATCTAATCTCAAGTCTCAACGCATTAGCACAACGGAGAAAATGATAAAAAAAACAGATACACCTTTTTTAGGCGACCACTACAACTTTTAGGGTTAGGGTCCCTCCGAATCAAAAGATTTAGATATGAATTTCACAAGACTGTAATCCTGTAGGAAATTTTTCTATTCGACCCTTTTATTCAAAGGATGAGAGTTTTCCAAACCATTCCTATGGAATATCTCATTGCATTGTAGGTTTTAGAGGAAATTTAACAAGAGGTCCAACCTCTTGGAAAAGTTTCTTCAAGTCTATCTCTGTCGTTCGATTCCTATATTTTTCCTACAACCTAATTAAATACTATTATATCTATATACCTAATTAAAAAATACGTAAGGCTTCCTCCCTTTTTTCGTCCGTCCATCCCGACTCCCTCCCGCGCGCCGCCCCCCTCTCCCTTTCTGCCTCCTCTTCCACCTCCCTCTCTCCCTCCAGCGCACCTTAGCATCCGTCTCCCTCCCTTCCTCCCTCTTACAGCGCATTCGCTTCTGCCTACTTCCATCCATCCACTTCCACCTTCCTCCCTCTCTGTCGGTGATATGGGTCCGGGGGTATCACGTCTAGAGGGAGGAGGCTGCCCTCAAACCCCCGTGGCTCCCCCCGAGGGGGATCAAGCCCGGGGTGGAGCGGCGGCTACCCCCTCCCAGCTAGAGGGAGGAGGCCGCCCTCAAACCCACGTGGCTCCCCCCGAGGGGGGTCGAGCCTGAGGTGGAGCAGCAGCTGCCCCCTCCTAGCTTGGGGTCGGGCCGCCCCCAAGACCACCTGGCTCCCCCGAGGGGGGTCGAGCCCAGGGTGGAGCGGCGGCTGCCCCCTCCAGCTAGGGGTCAGGCCGCCCCCAAGACCACGTGGCTCCCCCCGAGGGGGGTCGAGCTCGGGGTGGAGCGGCGGCTGCGCCTCCACGTATCAGCCCGCGTGTACAGGGTTAGGTGGGCGCGCCTAACGCCCACCTAACTGCATTTAAAGCGGTCCATGCAGCCGCGCCATGCCACATTTAACGCGGCGTGCTGCGCATCTGACCGGTCTGTGACCGGTCGAATGACCGATGGGACGGCGACTGTGTACCCCCGCCCTGTCAGTGTGTCAGGAGGCGTGTGGCGTGCTTCGTCCTGTCCCATCATAATAACGAGGGGCTTCACAGCCTCTTATCCCGGTCAGAGCTGGTCCAACCACTCTGAACTGACTCGGGTTCCTGTTTCCTGGTGTGAATGGGAACCCGAAAATCCTCAACCATTAAATGGCGACTTACAGGGGCACCCCCCGTGTCAGGCGGCAAGATTTGACGGGCCCTATCATCAAGATGACGTGCGCTTGGCTTCCCAAGTCAAGAGACAAGACATGCATTTAATGCAAAGTTTGTAATACTTCTCCACTAAGTTAGGTTGTTGGGCCCATGTAGTAACCACTTAAGGTATAAAAGGAGGTCCAGGCCTACTTAGGGGGGTGAACGGATGGAGGGGGGAGAGGATGAGCCATTTTAGACTCTAGAGCAGCTTCTGCCCCTCATGATTAAGACCTTTGGCTCCAACAAGGAGATCTTGTAATTTCTCCCACAATCAGCACAGCATAGGAGTAGGGTATAACGCTTCTCAGCGGCCCGAATCTGTATAAACCCCTTTTGTCTCATCGTCTTGGAGGGGCCTAACCCCCTCAAGATGTCACGCCCGAAAATTCACTAGTAATTTCCGAACTTATTTGTGCATAAAATCCTCGTCCAGGAATCAGCCGAGGTACACAAACTGACAATTTAATATACAGATTCATCAAATTAACTAAAACGATAAATACTTACTTAAGAGGCACTAAGTCCTCACCAAGAAGAAAACTGCAGCGGAAAATAAAATCTAGCGAAGCTCCGGCTCCACTCCCACAGGCAGCTCAACTGGGGTATAAGCCAAACGTCTTCTCCTTCTGGATCCTTTTTCTTCAACTGAGGTTGATTGATTATTGCAAGGTGAGCATATGACATACTCAGCAAGCCACACAGCAAATATGCAAGTGCACAAGGATACCAAAGGATGGCATAATATAGGCTCATTTGCGAAAGCAGCATTTAGCAAAGAGTTAAGAGTAGTAAAACAGTAGAGTAATTAATCAGAAATTTTAATCATCACTGAACAGCATACCCATACTGTACAGGCCCAACCATCCTAAACAACCATACCCGGCTGTACAGATCTAACTCCAAACCAGGAGCTAAGCAAATTATTACCAGATATAACATCAATAATTATTGTGAGAGGTGTGAGACTAATCACGAAAAACATTGCTCAACCCGCCCATAACCGCGGGCACGGCTATTCGAATAGTTTTACTCTGGCCAGAGGTGTACCACTGTACCCACAAGACACAGCCTCAACATCATGTCTACCATGCGTCGCGATACTGGAAAGTACCCGAATAGAGGCTGTGACAATACCCTTTGTACAACACAACTCACCACAGTGCACCATTCCTGGATCATAATCACCCCCTTATAAAACAAGGCATGGACTCCCCAGCGACCCCCGTGGGCTTATCTCCGCCACTTCTCAGTCTGGTGCTCCGCAATGAATCATGTTATACAAAAGGTAAAGCCGTTGCCCACGCTGGCTTGTGGTTGGCACGGTTAATGTTTCACAACAGTAGCTCGCGAACCGGTCCTTAATTGCCATGAGCACGACTCTCAAAACCATGTGCTCACAACCCACCATTATCAAGTTTTAGTTGGCAAGTAACTAATTAACCAATCACGATTGACCATCGTGAACTATCATTAAGCCATCATTAAATAATAGTGAGTCATAAGTTATCCCAATAGTGTGCTAATGTTTTTAAGCATGGCTAAGCAATCATATCTAATATCTAGCTGAACCAATATATAAAGCTCAACTAGTCAAGTTATAATAACCCAAGGTATCAAGGAATAAAGTAATCAATGCAAACAGGCCATAACAAAGGAATAGATTCACACCACCCAGTGACATTCGAAAATAAATGCACAGTTGAAATAAATAGAGAATTTAAATATAGGATCAACATGCTCAAAGGATTGTGTTTAGGATCTGTGTGACTTGCCTTGCAATAATCAGTCTTCAATTAATCTTCTTGAATACTTCCGGTGCACTCGCGAACCTTCGCAACGACGGAAACGACTAACTATCACGCAAAACGAAGAAAAAGACTAATAAAAACCAAATAAACAATACATAAAAAGTAAACAAACATGTAGATCATAATTTTAGATGAATTATGAGACTTGAACGGCCTCATTCTGACTTCATATGAATTTATTATGAATTTTACAAGATTAAATCTATTTAAAGCCCATTTAAAAAGAATTAAATAAATTTAATTCAATTTATGGATAATTTTAATATGTAGATCTTTATTTTATATAATTTTTGCAACTTGAACCACATTAAACTGAGTTACAATGAATTAGTTATGAATGTTTAAAGATTAAATCGGATTAAAACACTTATATGGATTTTAATTGAATTATGACGCAATAATGAATTATTTTTGAAAAGGAAAAGGAGGATTATTGCGTCAGCTGCTAGGGTTTACGGTGGACCGGGTGCACGGCAACGGTTCACGGAAACGAACGGCCGAGATCGATCCTATCCAAAACGGACGGCCGAGATCAACCGGTCCACGGCTGGACCACAACGGGCGGCAACGATGACGTCAGCGGTGACGTCATCTCCGACGGCGGCTCGGCGGCTCGAGCGCGCATGCTCGCCGACGAACGACGGCACGGCGGCGCGAACGGAGGACACCAAAACGGTGCGGGCATCGCGGCGAACTCACCGGTGACCAAAGCAACGGCGGAGGAACAACGGACGACGTCGGCGACGAGGAAGAAGTGGCGCCGGTCTTCGGGTCGACGGTGACGGCGGTGCTCCGGCGGTCTTCAGCGACGGCGAAGGGGCGGATGAGGACGGCGACGCGACGGCGACCCCGATGGCGACCTCCCCGAGCGACGGCGACGACTGGAGCGACGGCGAAGCACGGCTGGAACAGCGGCGACGACGGCGGCGCTAAGCTGCACGAGGCTAGGGCGCTACAGACGGCGAGAGACGAAGGCGAGGGTGGCGACGGGTAGAGGAGACACCGGGGATCCTTTTAAAGGGGCAAGGAGGCGGCGGCGAAGGCCCACGGCGGCCGGCGATAGAAAGGAAAGATTGGGGAAAAACGAATCCGAATCAAACTCGAATCCGCCTATTTCCAAAGGAAATTAGACAAAGTTTCTATAGAGGAAAAGATAGAGGAGATCAAGGGGATTCTTTCCCCTCTACCAATTTCACCGGAAACGGAAAGACGCGGCCGAATTTGGAAGGAGACGGCGGCGGCGCGGCGCTAGGGTTTCGGGCGGCGGCCGGCGCGAGGAGGACGACGACCCCGACAGGTGGGTCCCGCCTGTCAGCGGCTGAGAGAGAGGAGGGAGGGGCGCGGCGGACTGGGCCGACTGGGCCGGGGAGGGAGAGAGAAAGAGAGAGGTTTTGGGCCGGCTTTCGGCCCAAAGCCAAAAGAGACTTTTAAAAACCTTTTTCAATTTAAATTATTCATGAAATGCAATTCCATTTATTAAAAATACTTCCTTAGCTCAAATAAATCCCAGAAAAATCTAGGAATTATAGAATTAAGCAAAGTATTTAGTGAAATTTTATCTGGCCCCATTTTATATTGAGATTTAACAAATTAAAATTAGATCTTCTCTTTTAGGCTTTTAAGATAATTTCTAATAATTCCTTTTAAACAACAATTTATAATTTAAGGATTTTTAAACCAGAAAAGCTCTTAACAAATATAATTAGATCATTAATGATCAAATAATTACTGAACTGTTCTTTGTATCATTTAGGAATTGAGCTCTGAAAAATCCGAGAATATTTCAGAGAGTATACTTAATCATGGAGAATTTAATAAAAATTAAATCCATCCATGCTTTATATTTAGGAAATTTTATTTCCCACATTTAACTTCTCTTGTAAATTAAAGAACATTTAATATAAATTCTATTATTAGTTTATTAAATAATTTATAAATCCTGAAACAAAAATCAGGATGTGACAGATCTACCCCCCTTACAAAGAATCTCGTCCCGAGATTCGGAACGGCTAGAAAGAAAAAGGGAATAGGTAAACTGCAGTCTATCTTATTCCATAACTCCGATAATTATTCTAAAGCTTTAAAGAAAACTACTGCCACTTTGAAACTGGTGGCTGAGCTGTAACACTTGAAGACGCAACTCTTGAAGACGCAACTGGCACTGCATTTGCTCCTGTGACGACAATGTTGTTGACCTAACCTTGCGGCTGCTGATGCTTCGGCTTCGAACACTCTCTTGCAAAGTGGCCTGGCTTGTAACAGTTGAAACATACCTGCTGCTCCCTTCCACTACTGTTATTCTCTTGAGACTGATCCTGCTGAACTGGCACCGGCTGATTTGCTTGCTCGATGTTAACTTCATTGCTTTCATTAGTCTCTGATTTGATCTCACCACCGATGTTCAACTGTTGCGATTGTCCTTGACCAGCGGAAGAAGATTCACCAATTTGGAGTGGCTTGATACGCTGTCTCTGGCTACTACCTTGTGCCTCCTGGAATACAGTCATTTTCCTTTTACGGTTATCCATCTTGTTCTTCTTGTCTTCAAGTCGAATTGCTTTGTCAACCAGCTGCTGAAAATCAACATAGTCATGGGAGATCAATGTAACTGACAGTTCATCCTTCAGGCCTTCCAGGAACTTCTCCTGCCTTTCCTCGTCAGTACGCACATCTTCTGGAGCATAACGTGCCAGACGGTTGAACTCATGAAGATACTCTGCCACGGTATGATCCTTTTGCTTTAATGCCCTAAACTCACGCTTCTTCAAAGCAACAACTCCTGCAAGTATATGTGTCTTATTGAATGCCTCCGTGAACTCCGCCCAAGTGATTGGTTGTCCTTCTGCTCTGTTCATCCGGAAATGATCCCACCATTCTGATGCAGGTCCTTGCAACTGATGTGAAGCGAAAACAACTTTCTCCTGATCCGTACACTGGAGCAGTTCCAACTTCTTTTCAACAGCGTGTAGCCAATCACCTGCTTCTACTGGGTTGGTAGTGCTAGAAAAGGTAGGCGGCCTCACACGAAGAAAATCAGCTAACTTGTTCTGCGGTGGAGCATTGTTGTTCCCTTGGTTGAGCTGGTTCTGCATCTGCTGTATCATCATATTCATTAACTGAGTCTGTTGAGCCAGAACTTGAGCAAGAGTTGGGTTCCCTTCATTATTATTGTTTCCACTTCCACTGGCGCGAGTGTTCACCATCTATTGCATATTAGAGAAGATAGAAGGAGAGGGGTTACACTAAAGACAAGACCTTAACCAGGTTAACACTGATCTGATGTGTGTAGACCATTATATTGTTCAGATTGATTAAGCAAGCAACCTAGTATAGTTACACACTCATCAATGAACTACTCCAATGATGGGAATGCAACCATACCTACACACAAAGCAAACAATAAACGTTCTACCCTACTAACTATTCTTCAAGGATAGTTTGGCGGCATAGGTTCTAATGTAGGATCCAAACTTCATTCCATCAAGGAGGTCCAGGCCTACTTAGGGGGGTGAACGGATGGAGGGGGGAGAGGATGAGCCATTTTAGACTCTAGAGCAGCTTCTGCCCCTCATGATTAAGACCTTTGGCTCCAACAAGGAGATCTTGTAATTTCTCCCACAATCAGCACAGCATAGGAGTAGGGTATAACGCTTCTCAGCGGCCCGAATCTGTATAAACCCCTTTTGTCTCATCGTCTTGGAGGGGCCTAACCCCCTCAAGATCACACAGTTTCACTCACCAAGTCCTCGAATCTCACCCGTTGCCCCCGTCCGAACAAAAAAGGGGGGCCTCATGGTTCCTTGGTGGAGGAGTTCACCCTCCGACACTCTCGTAGCCAACCATCTCTCCCTCGTGATCCCCCTCCCCCTGTGGCCCCTCTCCTTCCTAACGCTCCTCCTCCCAACGCCCCTCTTCTCCCCTGCGCTTCCTCTCTTCCACACGATCAAGGAAAACGGAATCCCCTTATTCGGGAACACGTTTTGATGCGCTCACCAGGCCGTGTTCATTAACAGAGCTCATCATTGTCGTTTCTCTCTTTGTTTTTTTGACCAAATCGTTTCTCTCTTTGTTGGGCCCACGTCTCGTCGGTCGCGTTCCCGCTGTTTTGGTTTTTTTTTGTCAACCGCCACCGTCTATGGAGGAGTCACATCGTGGGACACGTCCGGCCACCTTCTTCACCGCCGTTTGGTCACCAGAGCATCGGCGCCTATCGTCTCTCCTATTTTGTTTCTTATTTCGGTTAGGGAAGATGAACGGTGTTAATTGTTTTTCTCCATCTTTCCTTTTTCCTACGCGTTCAAATAAAACAGAACCCCTCGTCCGGAAACACGTTTTAACATACTCATCCGGTCATGTTAACAACCGGAGGTCGCCGTTGGCGTCTCTCTCTTTCTCTATCAGAACCATCTTGTCGGTCGCGTTTTCTTCGTTGCCAACGTCCACCCTCAATGGATGAGTCCAATCGTGGGACACATCATACCACAGTCCTCACCGTAGTTTGATCGTTGGTGCATCCACGACCATTATTATGAAAACATGAGTATATTATGTAATAGTGGTTTTTATCCATCCTAATTATTATTAAAATGTCTAATCAATACTTAGCCTAACAAATAACTTATCCGTTACAAAGTACGGACATTTTGCTAGTTTTATATAAAATTGGTTAAAATTAAAGAAGTTTTAACGTACGAACGCCCCTGCCCACGGAGCAAAGCAGCACGTCAGCATGACGAACGACCCCAACGAACGATAAAGCGAGCAGCGAAAAGAAGGAAATAATAAAAAGAGAAAAAACAGAAAGAGACATAAATCGCCAGAGTACAGGTCTGTTTTACACCCCGTCGTATCGAATGTTTGGATACATATATAGAGTATTAAATAGAAATAAAAAAATAACTAATTATATAGAATACGTGTAAATTGCGAGACAAATCTTTTAAGTCTAATTACGTCATGATTCGATAATGTGGTGTTACAGTAAACGTTTGCTAATAACTGATCAATTAGGTTTAATAAATTTATCTCACGATTTTACAGGTGAAATCTATATTTTATTTTATTATTAGATTATATATATAATAATTTAAATATATGTCCGTATATCCGATGTGACACGCAGAAACTTTAAGTACTGCATCTAAACACAGCCTATAATAATAATGCACATCGTAACGAGCAGTGGCCTCCGCCGTCCGCCGGTCTGTTCCGGCTAATCCATCCATCTATAATAGCGACCCAACAAAATTCCGTGGCTTCCTCTCCTCCCCCCACGCCCTGTCGCGCTCAGGCTCAGCTCCCTCCCCGACCCCGAGAGATAGCGTAGCTTCAATTCGCTACTGCTCCGTGCGTGCTCCTCCAAGCTACTAGCAGTCTCCCGCCTCCGTTTACCCGGTCCGGCTCCGGCATGGACGACGCCACGTCGTCGTCGCGGGCGGCGCTGCCCAAGACGGAGGAGCTGGACGCGGCGCTCCACGCCATGGGGTTCGAGATCGAGCGGGTCTCCCCAGCGGAGGTCACCGGCCGCCTCCTCGTCACCCCCACCTGCTGCCAGGTACGCGTACGCCACGCCCACTCCCCCTCCCGAGCCTTCGATTCGTTGTGATTGTTATACTGATCGATGGATGGATGGATGGGCGCGAGCAGCCGTTCAAGGTGCTGCACGGCGGCGTGTCGGCGCTGATAGCGGAGGGGTTGGCGAGCATGGGGGCGCACATGGCGTCGGGGTACAGCCGCGTCGCCGGCGTGCAGCTCAGCATCAACCACTTCCGCAGCGCCGCCCTCGGCGACACCGTCCTCGTCCGCGCCGCTCCGCTCCACGTCGGCCGCTCCACCCAGGTACCTCACCCATCCCATCATCCTCAATTCCTCTTCTCTGCTGCTATGCTAGCTACCTACCTGTACCTCATCATCACCCATCACCTAACCTACCACTCCATCGGTGACTTCTCACTACACTATTCTCCAATTGGTTGCTTACTAGTAGTACCACAAGTCAACTAGTTAGTACTTACCCACACCCCTAGTTTAATCTGTTTTAACCACGCCGATTAATTAATCAGTAGGTGCCGGATTAGTACTCCTACTTGATTAAGACAAGGCACCACCACCTGTCATTCCGTGCGTGCTGGCCATACCTAATGATGCAAGCTAGCCGTCTCTTAAATCACCATACGAAAGTTGTTGATGATGGGTTCCTATCGTTTCGCATATAACTGATTATAAGCTACATAAAAATATAGTAAAAAACTTTTATGTTTGAGAGCAACCGAGATAGATATGAAAAGAGCCTTGTTTTTCGCACAAACTTCCCGAACTGTTAGATAATATGTTTTTTAAAAAATTATAGAAAAATCTCTTTAAAAAAATCATATTATTTCATTTTTCATGTTTAAAATAATTAATACTTAATTAATTATGTAATAATCGCCTAAATTTGCGTATCTTCTTAATCTTTTATTTTCATCTCCTCTCAAACACACTCAACAATTTAATAGCCAATGCTTAAAATATAAACTACGATGAAAAAACATCATACTCCCAGAGTCCGAGTAATAAACTGAAGAGCAAACTATGATGCTGCTGCTTACTATAGTACTCCTAGATCTTTGCTTGCTGGGCCTACCTCCATCGACAATGACAGGTATCACACAGTGCTAGTACAGATTTCATCGTTATGGGAATAGCATAGGACAATGATATATAATTCATCATTTATGGTTAAAACTTTGAGCCCGGGGAAATAAGCCGGTACAGCCAAACAGCGACAGGCAACCAATGTATTTCTCTCCCAAGATCGGTGAGGACTGCAGACTGTTTGTGATCAAGATTGATAAGTTATGGGCACAAATCAATGGAGTAGTTGTCAGCTGCGCAGCTAGAGATGTGTATTTGAGAAAAATAAATGACATTTTAATACAGAAAAAAAGAAGTTGTAATGACAGCAATCTGGATTGGTTGACCATGTTACTCTTATATAATAAAACACTGCAACATGTCGACGTGCTGATCTCTCAATCTTCTTATGAAGAGGATAACATACACACGGCTAGGCTGCAACTTGTCCCAGACAGGCACAGCCTCAGAGACTAAACAATTTATCTCCAGGCTAGCCAATTCGACATGTAGCAATAAAAATTAAGTCTTCTCCCCCGTACATTTCACATGTCTAGTTTATTTTAGGAACTTTCAGCCTGATGATTGGCAGTAATTAAAAGAATAATTAATTGTGTTGGAATCATAAAATGGATCTGAAGTTCTGAACTTCTGAAGGTGTGGGCGGTGAAGCTGTGGAAATTGGATCCATCCACGAAGGAGAAGGGGGCTCAGATCTCTGAATCCAGGGTGACTCTTCTCTGCAATCTGCCGGTGCCGGAGAGCGTGAAAAATGCAGGGGAGGCGCTCAAGAAATACTCTAAACTGTAAACATAATAGTAATAATTAAAAGTACAAAGCTTCATTTCGATGATGGAAATGAAATGGTTTGATCTCACGATAATGTGACATATTGTAAGTCTGTTGTAATAATGTATATGTCAGAGGAGTCGAGGTGTTTGGTTTGGGACAATTTTATTGTTCTTCATGACCAAATTTGGTCGTGCGCAAAATTGAATGTGTAAAAAAAAAGAAAGGGTAAATGGTGAAGTATTTGGATTCCAAACCATTCGTAAATTTAGTTTGAGGCGAAATAGATGGTCAAGTTCACCCATTTGACCATTTAAAACAAAATTCGCCTAATTGTGACTATGATATGTGGCCATGTGGGCCTCACTACATCTAATGATTCGCAATGTTAGAAGTAGACTATTGTCGATTTTTAAAGTAGACTATTGTCGATTTTTAGGATCGGCAATATATTTTAAGGGGTGCGCTAGATCAAGGAGGGAGATGGTGACGCATGGATTATCCTGGTTCAGGCCCTCTGAGAGAGGTAATACCTTACATCCAGTGTGTTCTTTCTTGTGTACAGTGGAAAAATGGTTGGAGAAGCCAAAGCAGTCTTGGAGAATGGCGCGAGGTGCGCGAGGTGCAGCCATCCTCCTTCTCCTCATCCCCTTTCTTGGGACCTCTGCCCCCTCTTATATAGGATGAGGGGGGAATGTTATAAGGAAAATATCTAGTTGAGATCTCCCTATTCTATCTATAGAATATACGCGTGATCTCTGAGATTTATATCTTATCCCGGGAATCTCGCTTTCCTTATGTACAAGATAGCCAGATGAGTTTAGGGCTTTCGGCCCACCCTATGCAGTACAGCCCAAAGGCCTCTCCTTAGGTACCTGGGTACCGTGTACCCCACAACTATATTAGCCTTTCTTTATTGAGCAAAAGTAAAACCCTCCAAATGTCAAAATGTAGCTGATTTAGAAGATTAAATCATCTACACGAAGTATCCAAACGATCTGGGAAAGCTGACGTGAGAAGATTAGACGGGGTTTTCATATACATCTCCTGGAATATATGGAAGCAGCGCAACAAAAGGAGATCTTTCTCCGGATCAAGGAGGACGTTGTCCTCATTGAGAATTTTTTTTTTCGGTCATCCAATGTCATTAAGATAGAGGAAAAAAGTTACAAAAAGAGTTTTTCATCGACAGTTGGAAGTATGTGCACCAAAAGAGCACGCCTTGATACCACACGCCAACCGCACGAACACAAGCTATAGAGAAGGGACCCAAGCACCGAAACGGTTACCGCTAAGCGAGACCGAATGCCGCTATGTTTACAACAAAATCACAGGACAGAAACTCTAAAGACAGTGCCTTCATGAAGGTTGCGATGCCCTAGGGCGCCGTTGCCGCCCGTCCAAAGAACTAGACAAAGTTTTCACGCCAGAGATTCTTTCCAAGGGGTGGAGAGGCACCTCAACAGCGCCCCCAGGAAGGTTACCATGCCCGAAGGCGAGGCCGCTGCCGGTCCAGTGAACCACTGGGCTAGGCTTTTGCCTGGGACCATCTTGACCCCTACTGCCATGATTCGTCGCCCCCAACTCTGATACCACCAACCCAGCATCGGTAGCGCAAGGCCTCTGCCACACCGGACTGGCGCCCCTCCGCCGACCGACTTCTAGTCCTGTCATCGACAGGACATCCTCTTCGCCCTGCTACCAGCGTCCTGTGCCCCGCCGCCACTCCCCCGCACGCTGAGCTAGACCTTCTCCGCCCCACTGCCCACTAACCTCCTCGTCGAATCCGACCAAGGAAAGTCAGGACTTGGACGACATTGCCTCAGCAGCCTAAACCTTCCCCTGTTTACGTACCCCCACCCCCACCTTCCTACAGAGCATCTCACGAAGGAGGGGAGAAGCTCCACAAGAGAGAGGGCACACGGCCGACATCAAGGGAGACGGCCCTACCCCGCCGCCAGCGCTCTCTGCCCCGCCGCTACTCTCCCGCGCGCTGTCTTGGGTCTCCTCAGCTCTGCTGCCCACTAGCCTTCTCGCCGAATCCGGCCAATTAGAGCCCGATATGCACGACGCCGCTTCGTCGACCCAAGCCATCCCCTGCCGGCAATCCGCACTTCAACTAGCTATGGAGCTCCCAACAGAGGAGGGGAGGAGCTCCATAGCTAGGGAAGGTGGCTGGCCGATGACAAGGGAGGCGAACCACCTCCTCCAGACTTCCCCTCACTGGAGGACTAGCCAAGCAAACCCAGCTGCCGCCGCCGTCGCCACAGCGGTCGCCAGTCGCCAGCCATCGCTAGCACACCGCTATCACCGCTAGCCGCCAGCTGCGACCGCCGTCGCCACATCCGCCACCATCAGCCGCCATCCGACCAGATCTGGCCGAGGTGGCGTGGATCTAGAGGACTACACCGCTGTTGCCACCAACTCCAGCGCCGCCACGTCCGTCACCAGGCGCCGCCGCCGCCACTGTCAGTCCCTGCCGTCGGCTACCCCTCCGCCAGATCCGGCCGGGCCCGGCGTGGATCTGGCCACCACCGCCGCCGCTCCGAGCAGCATCCCCGGCCGCTGAGCGCGGGAAGGGCAAGACAAGGCCCCGCCGCCGCCGTCCTTGCGACCGCACAACTTTGCTGGCGCCCGCTCATGCAGCGGCGAGGCAGGGGAGGAGGCGGGAGGAGGAGGAAGGCGGTGGCAGCGTCGCCTCCCGAGTTGCCTAGGGGAGGGTGACGCGAGAGGAGAGGAGCTCTGCTACATTTATTTCTGAGAATTCCTCATTAAGAGTTAACTGTTTTAGCCACTCTAGCTGTTTTAGCCACTCTATCATTCATTCATTTGATTCTCCTGAAGAAGTTGTCCCTAGCTCACCACAGGGTCCTCCTTTGCCTTCTACTGTTTTTGAGCTGACAGGCAGGGGCAGAGCTACAATGAAATGGAGAGGGGTGCCACTTGCTTAATTTACTTTACTTTAGATCAAGTTCAAGCCGATGCAAGTATCTAAATTTGTATTGAGGGGGGTGCACATATGGTGAAAATATTTGAGGTATAGCTTAAAAAAATTTCTTGGCCGGTTCCTGGGCACCCCCTCACATACTCTAGCTCTGCCCCCGCTGACAGGTGAAGGCCATGTACTTTCCTCCTTCTAATCAATGAAATAGGAGAGCTCCTACTTGTGTTTCAAAAAGAGAAAAAAAAGCTGATTTGGAGGCAATATAGTGAAATGAAATTTGGTCATCAAATAAATGTTTTGTTTGAGCAAGGGGCTGTACCGCTGCAGTTCTGTACCTGGCCTTTGAAAAGGAAATCACCCTTTTTGACAAACAATTGAGTTGAGCCACTTGCGATTAGCAAGCCTCTCGAACAAGCCAATATAGAAATTTTACAATTCTTAAGAAAACACCTTGAGGTATCTAAATTTTACGCTAAAATTGTTGGTACCACGAGATACTTAGTACCTAAAGGCACTAAATTTACACTAGAAAATGTGACATCTCCCAGTATATTTTCAAGGATGGTAAAATTAGCCAAGCCAATATGCACTTCGGACTAGTATGACCCCTGTAACTGGAAAAAAAAAAAGAGGTCTCTCTTAATTTGTAGCATCAAAATATTGGCATTTGACATGCCAAATTTCTCAAATTATCTCAACTAGATTGGAATTCTCTCAAAGGAAAGAAAAATAACTTTGGTTAATTGCTCTGAGGTGGTCGAAAACATTTTCCTGAAACCTCCCATCCCTAGGTTGGCTTAACGAAATGAAGAAAGTAGGAACGGTCTCTTGTGTTTTTCACCATTGCGGTTCTTCTTCTTTTCTTCCTTGTACTTCACATTTTCGTACTTATATAACCTAGATGGAAAGAAGCAGGGGATAGAAGTTGTGTTGATATAAAATATTTGTTGCAAGTTAGGTTTTTATCTCCCTTCCAAATTAGAGCTTTTTCACATGTAGATTACAGGGAAATGAATGAAGAGAAGCCGGAATAATTGATAGATATCATGAGAGCAATTTAAGATCATCACGTGTAGGTGAGGTGTGATACATTTTGGTTATGAACTAAAATAAACACCCGAAAAGCCAAGTGAGATCGAATTCGCAACTACAATTAATATGCCAAATTCTCACCATTATTCAATCAGAGTAATTTCAAGTTTTTGATGCACTTCATAGTAAATCCAACTGTCCAAGGTCCTCGGTGCTGCAGTTGATGTTCTTTTGTGGTGCTTATCATTTTATTATGCACACATATATTAATTTATGAACGTTAGCCTCCTTACTACACCCATATAAACAGAGTTTTAGCAATATACTAAACTCACAGCTCCATTGATTACACTTTTACATTGCATATCCTATATTATCAGGAATGCTCCAAACCATATATGCGCCACCTTATGCATAACAAAAGAGGACGCAGGTACACGATGATAACTCGTCTCTCTCGTTTGGTCATTCTTCAATATATCCTAAGGCTGACAGGTTGTAGGCATGTTACCCGGAGTTTGTTTGGAATTGCTGAGGAAATTGAACAACAAATCCTTCTCACGTGAAGATGCTGTGTTTCGACCCAGTATTTTGCGAGTATAATTGTCCCAATGCCTCCTATCCGCATGCATGTAGCCCAATAGACCGAAAACAAATGACAGGAAAATGTACTAGCAAATGGAATGATCCCCTGTTGCAACTAGCTAGCTAGGTTTTTCTCACACATATATCTCAGGAATCAAGCTCTACGCCATACTACCTAGCTCTCTCACCCTGTTCTAAGTTTCCAATGTTTCATGTGAGCTTGCATATGGAGACAATAAAGAAAACGAGAGGACACGATATTATGTATTGGGCTGCTTGGGAGGGTGGGTAGATGAGTTGCAGCGTTTATTGAAAGGGGAATGAGATCCTTGACTTTTAAGTCGGTGACCTTAGGGATTTAGGGTCACTGGCATGTGGGTCCATGCAAAATGAATCTACCACATCCAATGAAAAGATGGCGGTATGGGTTCCATAAACTAGCTAACTGCTCACTAAACATCGAGAGTTAATTACTACATATGTGTGTCAGGCAAAGGTAGATATTAATTTCTCATCCTAGGGAAAAAAAACTAAATAGGGTCTGTGAGATCTCTTTGAGTGAAATTAGAACTGTGAGAAAATTTTAATTAGTCTGAAGCAATTCAAACAAAAAATTTAGCCACCTTAGAAGAATTAAAATAAAACCGAAATTATTGGCTAATTGAATAATATGTAAGAAGGGTCTGAGATCACCGAGGAACAGAAGAAATTGCCCAAGAAGGCAGAAGTTGGCTTTTGAGACAATGCATTGATCTATAAGACTTACATTGTCAAACACAATTCATGTCGAGTCTCGGCAGAAAATAAGAGAGCTTTAGTAGATAAAAAATGTGTAACGACAGTTGACAGCAATCTGAATGGGGTTGACTATGTTACTCCTATAAAACACCGCAACATGTCGACCTGCTGATCTGATCTCTCAATACTCTCATCAACAGGATAAGAATAACATAAACACTGCTAATATGCAGCTTGTCCCAGACAATCTCGGCCTCAGGAACTGTAGCAATGTAATGTCCAGACAAGCCAATGCAACATCTAGCACTATTCAGCCGCCTGATCACCAGGTTTTGCGCTTCACCTGGGCCTTGTTCTCTTGGCCCAATGCACACGACATAGTTTCTTCGAGACGGTAGAAATCATTCTCCTGAAACCTCCCATGCTTAGGTCGGCTGAATGAAATGAAGAAAATGGATCGATACAACATGGAAGTGAAAACTCAACCTCTGCCTGAACATCGATGTTATAGTTAGCTTTTCTTCACCATTGTGGCGTCTCTCTTGTTTTTTTATTCCTTGTGTTTTACATTTGGATCATATCCTTTTATAGCCAAGGAAACAGGAGAGGGAAGTAGTATTGCCGACATCAAAATGTTGTATTGATGATGGTGGTACATGATAGGTATTATAGTTTTACTTCCCATGCATATAACAGGAAAATGGATAAAATGAAACATGATAGATATACAGCTCTATTGACTGCTATCATGAGAGCAATTCAAGATCATCACATGGTTCTACATAATTTGGACACTAACTAAATTAAGGGTAAGATCATCACCAGGTTTTACACTTTGTCATTAGATATATTCATGATCCCTAAAACTCTGAACATGAATGTTTAAACTTCCAAATTTGTTAAATGTATGACAGGCTAACATAGACACAAATAGGATACCATATAACAAAAATGGCACAGGTACATATAGTTGCCCAGGCTCTCGTGTTCGTGAACCACATAGACCGATAGACGCTGAGTGATTTCTCTACACATATTTGCCTTTTTCCCGCGTAAAGTTAGTTGGTTAAACGGTTCATCTAATTAAGAGGGAAGTATATTTCAACGCAAGGAGCAAGATGGGTGCTTCAGTCTTGCCGTTGCATGCATGCACGCTCGGTGGTATCTCTTTGTGCATGCACGCAGATGCCAACAACTCAACAAGGTGGGTATGGAACTTTGAGATGGCAAACAAACTGACACAGAAGTACTCAGAAAATGGCTTTTAGACAAATGCATTGATTTAGAGGAATTGCATGCACCAGTATTAAGTACAAATCATGGTTGTAACCTGGAGATGTCACTCCAAATGATGCTTAGCTTGCTAGACATACTGTCGAAGAATTCTTCCATCTCACGGGGCGATGACAAGGTTCAAAGTTTTGGACCGAAATTTCTGAAATTTCGGCTATATCGGACCCCCACCCTGATCGGTATCATTTTGGCCGAAATTTTAAATATTTTATTTTCTCGTATATTTTAACAATATTTCAAATTAGACCAAATTTTGTTCAAAATTTTAGAAATTTTGGACCAAATTTTAGAAATATATATCGTTATATCGACACCCTCTGATACAAATACTGAAAACAAAATATTGAACCCTGGGCAATGATCCTGGCCAACTAGTGAAGAGAATCACGTCGTCTAGGAGTGTTGGAGTGACACACCGGTGGTCTCCAGACACCACGGTTGTGGAGGTGGTAGCGCAGCAGTTGTCTATTGTTACTCTAGACGCCTTCTTCCCAACTCCTCCCATCCTCATGTGGCAGATACTGCCCGGAAAAATTGTGATGGGGGCAAAGAAAAACAAATACTCCTCATTACAGTGGAATTTGCACCAGTGGAGAAGTGCTTTTTAGTCCCGGTTCGTAACCCCCTGTAGTCCCGTTTTCACCAATCCAGGACTAAAGATCGCTATCTTTAATCCCGGGTGAAAAAACCGGGATCTTTAGTCCCGGTTGGCTTTAGTCCCGGTTGGTGTTATCAACTGGGACTAAAGAGAGGGTAGCGGTAGTCCATCATCTGGTCTTTTTTTTTCTTTTTTATTTTCTCCAGAATCGAGTGGTATGCATATCCTCAAATCAAACCCCAAATCCACATCACAACTCCACAGCACGATTCACAGATTCACCACAAATTCATTCACAATATCCATTCACATATTCATTCACAACATCACAAATATATTCACAATATTGATTCATAGGTTCATTGACAACATCGAGTCACATACTCATTCACAACATCATAGATTCATTCACAATATCGATTCATAGATTCATTCACAGATCAAAACATCCAAACCACAAATTAAAAAAAATAAAAAAAAATCGACTCACCGGCCGGCCTCCTATCCCGCTGCCTGTCGGCCACCCATCGCCGGCCGTCCTCCATCCCGCTGGCCCGCGCCAGGCTACTGGCCGGCTGCCGCCAGCCCCAGCCCGCGCCCGGCCTCCATCCCGCCACCGCTGGCCGGCCGCCGCCAGCCCGCGCCCGGCCCCCATCCCGCCGCCGCCGGCTGCCTCTGCAAGGGGAAGAGGGGGAGGGGAGGAGGAGAGGGGGTGAGAGAAGAGCAAAGGGAGAGGATGGAGATAAGGAAGGAGAAGAAAAAGATATAAGGATGGGAGATGGAGAGAGAGAGAGAGAGAGAGGGGCTGCGCATGCGCTTGTGCGTGGGCTGGTGCGTGCGCTTTCTTTCCGTTTGGTGTTATCAACCGGGATTAAAGATCCCCGGGATCTTTAGTCCCGGGGAGCCTGACAAGGTCTGACAGATTTTAGTCCCGGTTTTTAGTGGAACCGATACTATTGTGGATTTCGGCCGACTGACAAAAGATGGTATCTCCACCAGTGTTGGCCGGTTTTGATTTAACGTCTGGTATTTTTCTGCTCCACACTTGGAGCATTTCATAAAAGGGGAGATGGTGAAGGGGGTGAGAAGAATCATTAATAATTGCACATGGTATGATATAGTTTTTTTCTACAAGAAAAAAATTAGGCTTATTAATTGTGCAAATGGAATGTGATGCATGACTTCCCTTAACCTGAGATGAGTTCAATGTCCATTTCATCAATCTATATTGCAGTAACCACTGTACGTTGTTGAGCATCTCCAGCGTGAATGTAAAACCGATTTAAGGCAGAGAAAAGCGAACCATACACATTGTGGCAGCCGACTCATGGTGTCAGACAAAAAAATCGAACTCCAAGTTGAAGTCGAACTCCAGGGAGTTAAAAAATATTTGTTGTTCATACATGCATAGAAAGTAGACACACTGATTGGTTGATGGATTCTTTTTGTGGGCCCCACAACTGCAGCTATCGATTTCACTCTTCATTCGACTTCGATCAACACAATGGTCGAACCAAACACTGTGGTTGCTCTTATTTGTTACCATGTGCAACTCAATTACCATTCGGTTGTGATCAATTGCAGTGTGCCATCTTGCCTTCACATGCTTCAGTACGAGTGCTTATCAAAGAACTGAGATGACAGGATGGTTTCTGATAGAGAGATTTCTGATAAGTGCTGACTACTTTCTCGATCTCATTATTTTTTATTATCGACCCGTTGTTTTAGTTGTTGCATAACCGTAAGGCTCAACTTTTTAGCTGTGGACTGGAAATAAAAACAAGAAGTTAAAGACACTGGAAGATTCGAATATGTTACTGTGAGAAAATTAAGTGGGTATCAGGGTATGAAGGTCGCCAAAATAAACTGAACAAAATTGACCAAGAAATGGCTTTTGAGACAATGTACTAGTAATATTGTACTACTATTAGAATTGATCTGAACCGTTAGTTTATAAGGGCATATCAGCACTTTACTAATTTGGTGATTAGGGGTAATTTTAGCTTTTAGGATTTTATCCATTCTTCTTTTTTTTTTAAAAAAAAACATATTCACTCATTAGATTCGTATCGCTTGCATCCTTAATTTAGCTGCTGGTCATGCTCAGCAAATCCTTCCGCCGGCGGCGTATCCCTGAATTTAGATTGACATGCATGGCCAGATAGATTGCTCATTTGTTCTCCCATGTGACTTTAGTTGTACATATATGCAAACTAATTAAACAAACGAGCGGCAATTCAATCTTTCTTGGTTTTCTTTCTTCTATCTGAAGTAAGTGATCGATCTCAATTATATATCTTCTAACCTAATTAAGGGCTTGACCTAGGCAATATATGAGGAGAGAGAAAGGAAATCATCCCTAAATTAAAGAGAAGAACAAACAACCTTCCGTTACCTTGCCCCCATCAGGACATCACGTTCCCTGTTAATTGCGATTGAGCAGGAAGCAAGACAGCCACGGCAGCGGCTCCGATCGAGGGGACGATTGTTTCACGGTGTGCTAGATTTTAAAATAATCGGTGGTAAAACTATGATTTAATCCCTCCACTTTTTTTTTTTACAATTGTACTCTTCCACGTTTCTACTACCGTTAAATGAGATGGTAGTAGAAATAGATCTTAACTCTTTGATCAAACGAGATCAATGGTTCAAATTGCTTTTTAGTACCAGTAGAGAGCATTCTAGTGGGACTCATTGATTTATAAGTACCGCATGCACCTTCAAATTAGTCATGATTGTTGTAACATCAAATCGTTCAAGTACAATAAAAAGACACGAATATTAGGGAATGACTTAATATTAAATAATTAGAAGGAGTGATGTTTCGAATCCAAGTCGTCGAACCCAAGTACAATCAAGATCTGAACACGTTCTGATATTTCACCCGTATTTTATTGTGTTATCTAAAAGAACATATGGTTTCAAAATTTTAATCTTTGTTTTCTTGAAACGAAAAAGGTTCAAACTTCAATCTTGAAGTTCTAGGTGAATCTCACAATGCAGAAGCCTTGGAAAAAAAATAAGTGGTTGTTCTACTAATTCACAATGTTTTGCTGTCTTTCGACCTCTGATCCAAACACACTCACATAGAGAAATCCCGCATCTGACAGGACAACACCTCCTCTAAATTTTGATCAACTAGTGCAGTCCATCGTGCCAGTGTCAAGATGGTCGCCGCCAGATGGCACGTCCATGTAGGTGGTAAGGTAGCTTCATGTGTGTGCCTCAGTGGAAGATGTAACAAACGGGCAACAAATTCTAGGGAAATTGGCAGCTTCCTTCCCAACACCTCCCATCATCATGTCGAAGTTGGTGCGTGTTTGTCATAAACATGTTTTTTTTTCATCTGTGCATGGTGCATTGCCCTTGGCATTTTTCATTTTGGTTTCTTTTGGCTTGGTCTGATGTCTTCAATATTTTCTTTTCGCTCCTCAGAAGCTTTATACTACTTCCGTTTCTTAATACATGACGCCGCTGACTTTTGACAAACTTTTGACCATTCGTTTATTCAAAAATTTTGTGCAAATATACAAAAATTTAAGTCATGCTTAACAAACATTTAACGATAAATCAAGTCACAATAAAATAAATAATAATTACATAAATTTTTTGAATAATACAAATGGTTAAACGTATCTTAAAAAGTCAACGGTGTCATATATTAAAAATGGAGGGAGTATATAAGAAGATGGAAATGGGTAATAAGAGTTGTTAGATTCCACATGACAGCAGATACCTTATTAATTGAAGGAAAAAAAAGTACACCCGGCCACCGGCGTTAGGCTTATTGTGTAAATGTAATGTGACATAGCTTCTTTTTTACATGAGAGAGAGAGTCCAAAAGGACCATTAATTTCAATCAAAGAATGCAATAACGAATTAACCACTGCCATTATGTGCAAGTATATTCAAACAAAGGCTCAAAGCGATGTTGCCATTCAATTGTGAATTGCCGCATCAACTGCGCTATGCCATCTTGCCATTTCAACACTTCATGAGTTTGCATGGCATGTCAAAGCACTGAGGTGATGGAATGATTGTGGCAAAGTGTTGATCACTTGCTTGATTTCATTGTCTTATACTTTATTGTCTCTTGGTTTTTTTGAATGCCGCTTAATGTGCCATTACTCAGTAGTTAGCGCAAACTATTTTGCTTTCTTCTAATATATCGATGCTCGAACCTTTTGCGTGTTCGTATTTTTCAAGTTGTTGCTTAATTTGCACCCATTGGAAAGGATGGCGTCAGGCTGTGTAAAGCTAGCTAACTATCCACTGAACCAACTAGGCCAATTTCTTGTCATGGAGGAAAATCTCGCAACGGTCTGAGATATATTTTACTCCTTCCGGTTTCATTTTAATTGATGTTTTGGACAATGCACGGTCTATAAGATATATCTTTGACCTTATTTTTCTATTATAATATATATAATAAATAAATGCATATTTACTTTTATTATAGTGCTTTAAAAGACAAATCTATATACTCCCTTTGTTTTTTAATACATGACGCCGTTGACTTTTTAACATATGTTTGACCATTTGTCTTATTCAAAAAATTTTATGTAAATGTATAGATATAAACCATGCTTAAAGTATTTTGAGTGATAAAACAACTCACAACAAAATAAATTATAATTACGTAAATTTTTTTAATAAGACGAATGGTCAAATGTGTGATAAGAAGTCAACGGTGTCATCTATTAAAAAATGGAGGTAGTATATTGTTCTAGTTCCTTTAAACTAAATATTTTTAAAGTTATTGATGGTCAAAGTTATAAAAGTTTGATCTCAACCTTGTCCAAAACGTCAATTAATATAGAACCGGAGGGAGTAACTCTCAAGCAGAATCTCGTTGAGAGAAATTAAAATTGTGAGGAAATTTAACTCAAAGCAATTTAAGAAAAAAACAACCAGATTCAAAACCAAAATTTGAATAAAATCAAAATTCTCAGGCCAATTAAAAAAAATACCTAAGGTGGGTTCAAAACTCTAAGATTGCCTATAAAGCTAAACAAAATTGTCCAGGACATGACTTTTGAAACAATGCAATAATTTATAAGAACTGCACCATTAGATAGGAGTGATCGTCATACAAAATCCAGAGAGGTAGAAATGATGATGCTAGCATGCTGGGTACTCCGTTAAGCAATTCTTCTGCCAATTAATCGCATTGCGCTTGCACCATAATCTGATCGTCCAACTCACCTAGAGTCCCGCATCTCATGAGGCCAACAATCTTAATCAAGTTGCTAGGGCAGTGGGTGACGTCACAGGGGCGGAGCTAGAGTATATAGAGTATATGAGGTGCCTAGTAATCTGGTCAAGAAAACTTTTTAGCTATAGCTCACTTATTTTCACCAGGTGTGCATCCCTCTCAATATAAACTTAGACACCCGCGTCAACTTCCAAAGTAGAGTAAATTTGTAGGATCGAATCACAATAACTAAGCCAACCAGAGGGGGTGAATGGTTGGTATACCCAAAACCCGAAAACTTTTAGAGAAAATAAAAGTTACCCTTGAAATCGACGGATCGCGGTCTGACCGAAGTTGTCCTGCCGGTCTGACCGCCTGGCTGCCGTCGGTCTGACCGAGATTAGATCTCCGATCTGACCGCTAAGATCAGCTGCCGCTTGCTGTCGCCGCCGCCGGTCTGACCGCCTCGCCACCGCCGGTCTGACCGCCGGTATATCGCCGGTTAGACCGCCGAAACCCGGTGAAATACAAATCGAAGAACTCTTAAAGTAGATGACGACTTTATTGATTCTCTCTGTGTTTACAAAGTGCACCAACAATACTCCTTACAAAAATTTCAACTAAACTCGAAACCCTAACTCAAAACTCAACTCAATTACTCTCTAAAGCGATACCGGGAAGCCTCACGCTCCCCCTCTATTTATACCCGAGGTAGACAGCCTAAAGCCACGAACCAAACTCATACTAGGAGTCCTAAACACCTTAGGAAACCCTCTAGTACAAGAAACAAACTTTACTTAACCAATTATACTAAATTTCGACTCCTTCCAAATTCGACTCCGCATCCCATACGCACACAATAACTCCATCGTATGCCATATGAAATCTCCATCAACCACGTGCATCAACTCTAGCCTAAGTATCCCGCATGATCTCTGACCACCACAGACGTCGTCTTATCCCCAAGCCGACTCCCGGTCCATCACCGCAAATACTCTCCCGAGGCATCGAGTCACCTACACATGAAATAAACAAAGAAACCATATTCCGAGACCAAGCTATTTCCAACTTGACTCATTAGTAGCAAACAACAGTATTACATACGTATAGTATCCATCTAGAAGCCATAATCACGAAATAATCACGGATATCCAAATAAACAACCCGAGACCGAAACCGACACAACGTCGGCCGGTCAGACCGCGGGCTGGCCGGTCCGACCGCTCGATCACCGCCGGTCTGACCGGCATACACAGCCCGGTCTGACCGGTCACATAAAATGATAGAATCCTGTGATCACCTGTGAAATCCAATCATCTCCAAAACCACTTCGTGAATAAATTCCAAATAACAAAACCAATAATCTTCAATGCCCAATTGTTCATCACAGAATAATAATCAAAAACACCTTTGATTTTACAAAATTAAGCAAGTGGCATCCCTTGATCCCCTACATTTCATTCTAACTCCTTCTCATGACGTCAGTGGACTATGGACATAAGACGGAGTTAGTCACCGGAGCGCTAGGTCGTGTGATACCGACGATAGCCGGTAGGCAACACAACCGTGGAGGTGGTAGCACGGCTGCATGTGCGCAGGTGAAAGGAATAGCAGGCAATAATTTCTTGGGACTATGGCTGCCTTCTTCCCAACACCTCCCATCCTCATGTGGTTGATGCAGCCTAGAGAAATCATGATGGGCGAGGAAAAAAGAAATGTTACTCGTACAATGAAATTTGGTTTTGATGCGATGTCTAGTATTACCTCCATCCCAAAATATTTGACGTCGTTGACTTTTTTAAAAATGTTTGACCGTTCGTCTTATTTAAAAAATTTAAGTAATTGTTAATTCTTTTTCTATCATTTGATTTATTGTTAAATATACTTTTATGTATATATACAGTTTTACACATATCACAAAAGTTTTTGAATAAAACGAACGGTCAAACATGTTTAAAAAAGTGAACGGTGTCAAACATTTAAAGAAGGAAGGAGTATGTTTCTACTACAATACTTACGGCATTATATAGTGGGGAGGAAGGGGAAGGGGTGGGAAGAATCATTAACTGCACACGCATGGTAAGAGATTGTTTTATCTATAAGGAAAAAAAAAGCTTCATTGTGCAATTGTGCAAATGGAACATGATATGTGGCTTTAATGTCCATTTTCGTCTATCTACTAGTAGATTACAATAACACATGTGCAACTCGTTATCATTCGATTGTGAATTTCGGTATCAATTGTGTTAGTTGCGTCTTCTTGCCTTCACATCGCTTCATGAAGTGCACGTCAAATAACAGTGGTTAGTGCTGATTGACCACTCGCTCGATCTCATTATTTCAGATTACTGCCCGTGGTTTTAGTTGCTGCACAGCCGTAGGGCTTAACTGCTTAGCTCTGGACTCGAAAAAAGAAGACAAAAAAGTTCAGGACTTTGGTAAATAAAAAATACAAGAAAAATAAAAGAAAAAAACAGAGCAATTTGATAGTCTCGAACACTATCAAAATTTATCTTCAGATACACTGGTGAAGAAACCGTTTTTAGTACCAATTCATAACCCCCTGTCCAGTTTACGAATCCGGGACTAAAAATAGAGAGAAGATATCTATCTTTAGTCCGGGACTAAAGACTAGAGATGGGAGCGGCAGTCCCGGTTATTTTTTTATTTATTGCTACTTAATCTCTAATTTATTTTCTCCCAAATTAGGTGGGATGCATATCCCCAAATCAAACCCTAAATTAAAATAACATCCCAAATACACAAATCAATCATATACACCACAAATTATACATCCCAAATCAAAGAAACATCCCAAATATACAAATCATATACATCTCAGATCCATGCAATGAATCACAGATTCTAAAAAAAATTATACATCTCAATGCATACAATGAATCATAAATTCTTCATCTCAATCTATACATGGATCACAAATTCTTTTTTAAAAAAAAGGTAAGGAAGCAAAGCCGCTGGGCGGCTCAGCCGCTGCCGCCTCCCCTCCTCCCCGGCCGCCGCCGCGCCACCGCCGCGCCGACCGCCGCCGCTTCGCCGCGCCACCGCGCGGCCCTCCGCGCCGCCGCGCCGGCCTCCGGCCCGCCCTCCCCCTCCTGCTGCGCACTCACACGCGTTTGTGTGGATTCGAAGGGATAAGGAAAGAAAAGAGATAAGGAGGAAGGGAAGAGATAAGGATTAGAGATGAAAAGAGAGAGAGAGAGGAGTTTGGGTGAACGGGAAAAGAGGATAAGTAATAGGGATTATATAGTGCGTTTTGATCTTTAGTCCCGGTTAGTAACACGGGACTAAAGATTATCGTGATCTTTAGTCCCGGTTGTTGTTACTAACCGGGATCAAAGATCCGAACTTTAGTCCCGGTTGGTAACTCCAACCGAGACTAAAGAACCTTGAGGACCCTAACAACAACCGACAGCATGTGAACCGGGACTAGAGATGGTTACCAACCGGGACTAAAGATCACATAGTCCCGTTCTGCTTATAAATCGGGACTAAAAACCATCTTTAGTCCTGATTCTTATTGCAACCGGGACTATTGTGGTTTTTGTCAATCGGACAAAGTTGGTTTCTCCACCAGTGATAAGCCAATTAAACATTGAGCAATAAAAAAGAATACAAGTTTTCTTTCAATGTAAAAAAAGAGAGGTGATCTCCGTACCATGCACATGTCTCGCTTATTGATCTTTTGAGAAGATTCAGCCTTATGCTTAACACTAAAAAACAAAAAAAACATTAACTGTGTTGAAATCATAAAAATGGATGAACTCTGAAGGGGTATGAGCCTCAGATTTCTGAATCCAGAGTGACTCTTCTTTGTAATCTGTCTGTGCCAGGCAGCGTGAGATATGCAGGGGACGGACTCAAGAAATACTCCAAATTGTAAGTAACTTAAAAGTATGAATTGAAGCTTCATTTTGATTATGGAAATACATTTCTAATCCTGTGTGTAATCCGTCATTGCTGGAGAGCATGAAAGATGCCGGGATGCGCCGAAGAAATACATCAAAAGGAAGACAAAGCTTCATTTTGGTAGTGGAATTGAAGGCTTTGATATGAAGATGATGCGACGTATTGTGTTATAATAGTGTGCTGCATAAAGTACGTAATTCAAAGGAGTTAAGGTGTTTTGTTTGGGAACATTATACTACTACTATTATAGGCCTAAATTTGATCGTGGCCCAAATATAATGGTGTATAACAAGGAACGATAAAATGGTGATGGCCGTGCATAATGATTTTTTTCAAGAGATGGCTTTTTTTTTTGAGACAATGCATTGACTTATGCAATAACTATCATGTCAAACACACAAGGTTATGATCGTAACCCCCGATACGTACGGGCAATTGAGATTCGTACACATCATAATTACAACCACATGTTGCCTGTTTAAAAGAAAACTAGACATAAAAAATCAAGAGAAATTTTAGTACATAGCATAAAAATAGGACCGATACTTAAAAAAGAATAACACAAAAAGTTTATGATTTTTACTCATAGCCTATGCTATTTATTTTTCTTCGATACATAGCACTTTCATGGAAAAGGACGACGACGGCGGAAAGGGCAGCAACAGCTAGCAGCTTGCTTGACGGCACACGGGATCAAAGTCAGTGATAATGACAATGGCAGCAGCAACCGATGGCTCCTTCCCATCCCAAACCCCATGGCGGCTCCTTCCATTCCCATCCCCGGTGGCTTGCTGCCGTACAACGGTGTCTTATCCAATTATTGATTTGCAAAAGAATTCAGACACTTGATTTGCGTTGTAGGGCACTAAACTGCATTTTTCACATCTTTCTCCCCATCTTCTTACTCGATTCCTGCTGCGTGCGGGATTAGGATCCTCTGACGTGAAGTCAGAGGAACGTGGTGACTGACATATGGGCCCCACTACTCACGGGCCCACCTGTCAGTGACCACGTTAGTGTGCAGTTCATGTTAGAGGATCCACTTCCCTGCGTGTGGTGACCATTTGCCCCTTCCTCTCTAACTTTCTTCTTGGGAGAGAGAAACAGGGAACTAACTACACATGCCGGTGACGAGCTGCGCCTCTCCGTCGTTCTCTATCTCTGTTCTAGGGTTAGTTAGGGAGGTGAGGATACATGAAAAAAAATAGAGATGCGGGTGCAAGTATGTTAAACACAACAGATATGACTGCAGATGCTGCGAACCCGGTAGACTAGACCACTAGGCGACCTCACTTGAACGAGTTGTTATGCTAGCTAGTTAACCACATAACACTATCTTCTCCCACCTCCAACCGAATCAGCCTGCGGTCCTGCAATTACACCTGACGGGGCAACACTCGCTCGTCGGTGGCGGACATGGTCACGGTTAGTATCCGGTTCGTCGGGTTTTGAGATAACGGTAGCCGCTGCTGGCTGCCACCGTGGTGGCAGCAGGTCAGCTGTGTCCTGTTAGTTCCAGTTCAAGTGGCGAGGCGATGAGTCTAGATGTCTCTGCTTGCTATCTTCCCAATACCTCCCATCCTCAAGTGGACAATAACATAGTTGGGGAAAATTGAGGGAGGCACAGAGATACAGTGGATTTTGGTAATTGGTGTGTTGTGTACAGTAGTAGTAGTAGGAAACATGCTTGTTCATCTTTGCATGGTCTTGTTGCTCTTGATGCTATGATTTGATGACCGGTATTTTCTGTGTTGTCAGTTGTCACACTTTGGAGCTTTATTTATTTATAATGAAGGTAGGACGGGTGTGAGAGGAAGCATAAATTGTACATATGTGTGTCAGGTAGGAGTTAATTTATTGTTCTTGAGGGAAAAATCTTCGAGATATATCTCGAGCAAAATCTCATCGAGAGAAATTAAAATTGTGAGAAAATTTTAATTTAATCTGAAGCAACTTAAACAAGTTTCCACCAGATTCAAAGAAACTAGAATAAAATGAAACAAAAAATCTCCGTCAATTGAAAAATATCTAAGGTGGGTCTGAAATGTTGAGATCGCTAAAAGAATTGAACAAAGTTGCCTAGGAGGTGGACAGTGCATTGATGTCTATATATAAAAGGACTGCATGCACCGTCAAATACAAGTTAGAGATGATCGACCTCGAATCGTTCAAGCAGTACAACCAAGATCCGAACACGTCACAAGTTCATCCGCATTGCACTATCTAAACAAAAAATACTCTCGAACAGTCCAACGATTTTAATCATGCACATCGTATGGCTAATTATTCAAAACTTCAATGTTAAATTCTAGATGACTCCAAAAATCAAGGAGTTTGAGAAATAGTTAAGATGACACTATGAACGATGCGTGCTGGTGGGCATTCTATTAAGCAATTCTTTCTGCTAATTAATCATGTTACGCTATCTTCTAGCCTCTCAAAAACACATCCAGAGTCCCGCTCCTCACCAGGCAACGATCGAGAGCGCGCGTCGCCCTGGCGAAGGAGCCACACAAGATTATTTAACACTCTTTAAAATCTTTAAAATATGTTTCGATTATTTGACATCTTGACCCACTTTGGCTATGTAATTAGATTTGTTCTCTTTGCACATAAGCATTCGAAAGACACTGATCATCTTTTTAGAGATTTTGCCTACACGCGGCAACTCTGAGCCAAAATCTCATCCCAAAGAGGTATTGCAAACATGGATGCTTACAATTTCAAATTCAGGAACAACAAATCAAAGGAGACTTAATTTGGGGGTGCTCTAATCACGACATGGTGGTATATTTGTCTGCAAAGAAACGAGAGAATCTTCAAAGGAGCCCAAAAGAGTGTATCACAAGTCGCTGAACTCATCCTAGACGATGTCCACCACAGAGAATTGGCCTTCGAACCACCTTGAAGTCTCTTTCTTCATTGGATCTCTCTCCTGGCTAGTTGTTAAAACTTCTCCTAAATCCTAATAATCCTCTCCCTATTCCTTGAGCATGTGTTGCTCTGCGCCATGTATTAATCTAAACTTTTATATTGTTTTTTATTCCTTTCAATATAACCGGCAAAACTCCAGCCATATTTCTCTTAAAAGAAAAAGACATCTTGATCCACTTTCACTTAATCAGATAGTCCCATATGTCATCCTCACAAGTGGCCATTAAGCAATTGAACAACGAAAAAAGTGTTAAACTATCAGATTTCTCTCCGATTAGCCACCGTTTCGTCGAGCCTCGACAGGACAGTGATCACTGATGGATGGGTTGCACGGCTGTGGAAGTAGTGGTGCAGCAGCCTGCGGGTCAGTGCAACAGTTCCAGAGCAGCCCAATCGGGAGACTACGCCTTCTTCCCAACGCCTC
Organism: Oryza meridionalis; assembly: GCA_000338895.3. Taxonomy (NCBI): domain Eukaryota; kingdom Viridiplantae; phylum Streptophyta; class Magnoliopsida; order Poales; family Poaceae; genus Oryza; species Oryza meridionalis. The sequence continues at coordinate 31,610,535 of CM002526.2, read as the reverse complement.
CCATCCTCACGTTGAGGTGGACACAACAATAACCGGGAAAAAAATGTGATGGGGGCAAAAAGATATATGTATGTCTGTAAGATGTATTGTGATCATCTCGGTGCATGACTGCTAGCTTGCTTTGCTCTGAATGGCTTGATTTTGTAAGATGTTTTTATTTATAGTAGAGGATGGGATGAGTGAAGGACATCATCAATTGCACACATATATATAGTAGGAGAAACTCTCTAAACTATAAGGAAAAGAATAGCACACCCAGAGCATGCATGCTAGGCTAATTGTGCAAATGAAATGTGATGTATGGCTTCCTTTGCAGGTGAGATGGGTTGGAGGTCCATTTCAAATCTAGATTGAAATGATCACTGTCATAACCATATGCAGCACGTTGCCATCTTTGCCCTCTCAGCGCTTTCAAGAGTGGCCTGTCAAAAGCTAAAGCATTGACACAATTGGTCGGTTGCAGCCAAGTGCTGACCACTTGCATGATAAATCTTATCCTCTTAGATCATTTTCTCTTGGTTTTATTTGCTCGATTGTTTCAATTGTGGGCTCCCGGAAAAGTCCAAACTTTTTCTAGTATTTGACACAATGCATTGATTTATAAGAAATACTTAAAAATGCATTGATTCACAAGTTATGGTCCATAACTTGCATTGATTCACAAGTTATGGTCCTAACCTTAACTATGTTCTGACACGATTAAGATTGGATCAGCCGGGTACACGCCATAAGTTCACACATACTGTGCTGTCTAAAACCAAAATGTCTTGAACAACAATTTAACTGAGTGTGTCAGACGGTTTCAACTTATAGATGAATCCCAAAATCTCACATATATGATAGGCGTTACATCAAGCAACTGTTCTGCTAATTAATCACGTCCTACAGTCTCCTCCCTTGTACCTCTATATTCACCTAGAACCTCGCACCTTATGGGGAAACACTGCAAAAATTTTATATAGGAAATTAAGTTGGTTTAAAAAATCATATTAATACATTTTAAAGTGTTTTAAGTTAATATCTAATTAATTATATGCTGATGAGGATGGGTTCCCAACCCGGATTGAGATCCTCTACAGTCGATTTCACCATGCTATTGTCACTGACATGTGGGCCCAACGATACATCGGACCCACGTGTCAGTGACAAAGGCACGATGCAGTGACCCATCCTTCCGAACCCAAAAAATTCTAGCAAAACTGTCTTGTTCCCTACACTTCCCATCCTCATGTGGAAGAAACGACCTAGCGAAATTGTGATGGGGGGAATTAAAGAGATACACTTGAGTTCGTGTATGTTTGTAGGAATCACGCTTGTTCTTCGCTGCAAGGTTGTGGGTTGCTCTTAATGGCTTGATTTGAAGTCTTTGGTATTTTTCTTAACTCCACTTGGATCTTCCTTTATACTACTAGCCAAGATGGGAAGAGTGAGAAGAAACCTTTGTGATCCATTGAAAACATTGCAGTACACCCCATCACTTGTAAATAAACTTTCATTTATTAATGCAAAGAAGATAGCTCCCCTGCCTTTCCCGTTCAAAAGAAAATGTACACTCAGCTCTATGTGTGTTAGGCTTATTGTGCATACGTAATGCGATACATTTCTTCCCTTACCACCTTACGCAGATTGTGCATATGAAATGCGATATATTTCTTCCCTTACCGCCTTATGAATGAGATGAGTTCAAGGTCTGTGGGTTTAGTCCCACATCGGTAATTGACGATGGGGGAGCACGACTTAAAAGGTGGGGACAGTCCTTACCCATCAGACTAGTATTTTGGATTGTGTAGGCTCAGGACCTAAAGTTGTGGCTCCGATTGGGCCTGTGGTGGAGCAGGCCCAATGTGACCTAGGTGGCCCACGGTTGGTGGGCCGAGCTGCGCACTCTAACAAGTGGTATCGGAGCCCAAGCTTTGAAACCCGAAACAATTTTCATGGGTCACATGGTGGAGAGGCCAGGTGACAAGTCTTCGGGGTCAGATGGGTTGATGTGATGGGGGAGATTGTTGGGTTTGGGGTCACATGGGTTGATATGACGGGGGAGATTATTGGGTTTAGTCCCACATCAGTAATTGATGATGGAGGAGCACGACTTAAAAGGTGGGGGCAGTCCTCACCCATCAGAGATCAGACTAGTCTTTTGGGTTGTGTAGGCCCAGGGCCTAAAGTTATGGCTCCGGTTGTGCCTGTGTTGGAATAGGCCCAATGTGACCTGAGTGGCCTGGGCTACGCACTCTAACAAGGTCCATTTCAATCTAGATTGCAATAGATTTTTTTTATTTTTTTAACTTTTCAACTTTTTAATTTAATAATAAACCTTTACAAAACTTATTTCCAAAATCTGAACCTTTTAGCGACGCTAGCCCACCTGGCGTGGCAAAACAACACTGTATCTTGCCAAGTCAGCCATGGTAGTTTGACCAAATAACGTTGCACGACAGCTAGACCAGGGTGACCAAATAACGGTGTCACACCTACCAGACTGGCGTGGCAGTGTTGTTTTGCCATACCAGTCCACCTGACGTGGCTAAAAGGTTTTGATCTTGGAAATAAGTTTTAAAATGGTTTATTTTTAGAATTAAAAATTATAAAGTTTTAAAAAATGGAAAATTTCATTGCAATTACCACTAGTACCAACACATATATATGCAACATAAGCTGCCATTATGTTGATGCAAAAAACACATACTAGCCTGAGAGATCTACTTAGGTCCAATGTAGGTCTAAAGGTTGATGATATGCAGGTGTGCTGTCAGTTTGATCCTGCAACTGACAAGATATGTAAGCAACAGATAACACAGCCGATCGGTTGACAAGCCGATGGATGCCGATTCCAGCCGATGTCGATAGGGTTTTGAGCAATCGGCTATATGTTTAATGTAGATAATGATATAAAGACAATCGGCTGATGATAATAAAATATAACAATAATATAATCCAGTAGAAACCAATTGGCTAATAATAATATGATAGTATAAGTACTGATCCGATGGTTAAAGCATACATCGGCTAAAAGTCCAATGTCCTTAAATCCACAGTGAAACCTTTGTTGCGATTGGCTGAATCCAACTTGTATGTAATCCTTATAAGCCGATGCAACATCAAGATAACTTATCGGCTAGCACCTAGATAAAACACTAGCATGAACCTATCGACTTAACAAGATTTATATTATCAGCAACAATCTAGTAGGTCGGACCTAACCGATGCAGCACGAGATTATATATGATAATCTAATACTCTATGAGCCGATAAATCAGTCTAATGTGATGGATATAACAAATCTATTTATAACGGCATTGTGATTGTAGAGATATATGGGCTAAGACAGAAGATTAGACCTAACCGAGACAGTCCCAACTAAACCGATGTGTCTCTAAACATAATGCAATTAGAGATAGAATTGAGATATCAAGTAGGCAAATATATCAACCAAACTAGAGCGAACCAAGAGATCGAAGCGTTGCAGCCTTGAACAACACCAATGTAGCCGATAGATTCACTAGGGCCGACAGAACGTAGGACTTACGCCTTCGCTGGAGATCGAACTGAACCGATGCAGCCCCATGTCAGGTGCCAAATTCCGCCGGTTGATAAGTAAAACCTCAAAAAAGAGGGTGGCGATGTGCCGAGAGTAGTATTGATCGAGAGATAAATTACAATGACTCCGGGTGTACATATTTATACCCATAGGTAGATACTAGTCCTTGTAGGACAAGAAATAAACTTTCCTAAAGATAAAAAGAAAACATAAAGTCCTTATGAGACACTAAACACACTTTTCTAAAGATAAAACGAAACTAACAAACTATTCCTAATTAATAGATAACTTGCCATGCTGCATCCTCCTTGAACCCGGTCACTTCTAGATAAGATTCCTTTAATAAATTAATTTCCTTAACCGAATATAGCAGGAATCCGACTATTGGTGATGCGATAATTCTCTTAGGGGCTTACCAAATTTCACTGTTAACACATTCGTTTGTGAGTCGCGGTCTAAACAATGTCCTTTCTCCATTCCAAAATATAAGTATTTTTAAGATTTAAAATTTATACCGTAATATAAGCATTTTTAATGCACCGATTTCAATGAATGAAAACTCATATATTTTTAGCTATGTGGTGCTTGGAAGGGAATCTAAGCAATTCAAAATTTGATCACTGAGGTAACTGGAAGAGAACTATTTCTTTATTTTCAAATAACCTATAGATACTTATATTTTAGAATGAGAGAGTATATACGTTGTGCCATGTTGACATCTTGCCTTCTCGGCACACCTGGTGGTGTTTGGATCCAGGGACTAAACTTTTACTTCCTGTCACATTGGATGTTTAAACACTAATTTAGAGTATTAAACATAGACTACTTACAAAACTAATTATATAAATGAGAGCTAATTCGTGAGATAAATTTTTTAAGCCTAATTAATCTATAATTAGAGAATGTTTACTGTAGCATCACATAGGCTAATTATGGATTAATTAGACTCAATAGATTCGTCTCGTGAATTAGTCCAGGATTATCGAATAGGTTTTATCATTATCTATTTAGTCCCATCCAAACGCCTATCAAACCATTGAGATGAACGCCTATCAAACCATTGAGATGATTGAATGGCTGTGGCTAAGTGCTGACCACTTGCTCTTGATCTGTATTAGATTATTTGTCCTTTGGTTTTAGTTGCTGCTCTGCTCACACCAGTACTGCTCAACTGTTTTGTTGTGGACCTAAAAAAACACAAAATATTATATAGGACACCGAAAAATACGTCATTTGATGGAAGATACCACGGAACAAACTTGGTTTTGCTATAGGATATATACTCATGGTTGAGATTATTTCTCTCATAAAATAATTATAATAATTGCAGTTATTTGCTACTACCTCCTTCCCCTACTATAAGGTATTTTGATATTTTGCTTGCACTGTTTGACCATTCGTCTTATTAAAAAAATTTGAAATTATTATTTATTTTATTTGCGACTTACTTTATTATCCAAAGTACTTTAAGCACGACTTTTCGTTTCTTATATTTACACTTTTTTAATAAGACGAGTGATAAAAAGTGCAAACAAAATGTCAAAATCCCTTATATTAGGCAACGGAGGGAGTAGTAGACAGTTACCCCATTAAAATAATATATCCGGTTGAAGAGCTCACTATTGTACCCTTCTGAGTTTGTCTTGTCTTGTAAACTAAAAAGGCAGGACTAAGAAGTCATGGCTCCATTCTCGGTCTTGCTTACACTTGGGATTGGTAGAAAGAAAAAAGAATGGGGCAAAATCAACATTTTACATAGTGTTTTCACAAAAAAAAAGCATTAGAGCAAAACCATGTTTTTTACACTATCAAGTTAATCCAAAATTTTAGTGTTTTATAACAAAATTTTGCCAAAAGATTAGGAAAGTAACTAGATATATACAAAAGAATATAAGCATATTCCTTCTATCCTATAAATATATTTAATGCATTATAAAGTCTTTCTCCAGACACATGAAGTTTACAAAGCTTTTATAAAAATTAGCTCAATTCCTAAAATTTCTTCTAAGAGCACTTTTTCATAAAGGATGCCTTGTACAGTTGTACTACTTAGAAAAAAAAAAACAACATTATACTACCTCTGTCCTAAAACATAAAAAATTTTAGCTATACATTTGCATTGCTAAAATCTCTTATATTTTGTGACGGATGTAGTATTATACTACATGCCTAAATTTGGTTGTTGTCAAAATGAATATGTAATAGGAAACAATAAAACGGTGACATATTTGACTATACATGGTGTTTCGGTCAGGAGATGGTTGTTGAAACAATGCATTGATTTATATATAAAAGTAAATTGTATTGACGGTATAATAATTTAGCAGGTGGGTGCAATATAATACAAGAACTTAAGAACTGAATGACCAAGTGCAACAACTTGTCATGGGGCGCATTCTAATAAAAAACGTAACAATTTAGTATTTTAGTACACAGACTTGGCTAAGTATGTGTTGTTCTGGTTAACGAGTGACATGGGAGTTTTTCTTTCACAATGTCAATATGCCATCACATATAGTAATCCTACTAATATTATCTTATAATATTAAATTTAATATTTAATAATTACAATGGATATCCAATTTGCCCCACTGATTCGAATTTTTTTGTCTTCACCTTACCAAATCTCAACCGCAATTAAAATTTTCTACATAATAAAGTTTAATTGGCTTTTAGATATTAGCATGAAAATTTAAATATGCTTATACAAATCCCAGCTAGTATACTTAAAAGTTAAATTTGTATAACAAAAAGTTCTAAGTTACTGCATTGCATTAACTTATTGTACCAAAATCACACTCACCTTGCAAGTTATTTTAATCGTACACTTACTTATAAAGTTCTTACACTAAATTGCACCAAATTTAAGTTGTTACACTAGGACGCTCATTTCTAAAGTTAAGTTCTTATACCAAATTACACCCACATACCAAGTTAATGCACCGTGAATACAATTTACCTTAAAAAGAATTATTTGTAAAACACAAAGTCAATGAATTCATGATCATAACCTCAAATATGTTCTGGCACTATTGAGATTCGTACACGTCATAAGTTCAACCATATTTCCCATTCTAAAAGAGAAAAACGGACACAAACAGTGAAATCACTTAACCACGCACACCGGATGGCTTGAAAACTTTTAATTTAAACTTACTTCCAAATGAATCCCCAAGTTCAAGGACTCCTAAAAATCCTAGAGATGTCACTGCAAATGCTGCCAGCCCGCTAGACATTCCACTAACCAGTTGGTCTGCTAACCAGCTATAGTGTTACACACTATATTATGACCTCCAACCGAATCAACCCTCCATCCTGGCACTAGGACGGCTCTACAACTAATTTAAGGGCTCTCACTAGTACAGATTCTTCCATCTGTGACGGCCCCTAACAAGACTAGAATTTGCGGACCGTCACAAGGAAGTAATCTCAATCAGACTGAAGTTTCGCCCGATTGAGATATGGTCGCACAACCATGATAGATCGGCATAAAACTAAAACCCGTCACGGATAACACTTATCTATGACGGGCCATAGTTGAGACCCGATTGAGATGAGGGTTCCATATCTCAATCGGGCCATAAAAGAAGCCCGTCACAGATGACAGCACCAACAAGAAGCCCGATTGAGATAAGTTTAATGCCCGTCACAGATGACACTCTTCTTTGACGGGTTTTTATTAAGACCCGATAGAGATTACTTGTATGCCCGTCACGGTTGATTGTTTTAGGGCCGTTACAGATATTTGTTGCACAGTATAAATACACCCCTACACCTAGTGTAACTGTATCCCACTGTTCACTATTTTGGTGGGAGGCTGTAGGGGGCGATTTTTTGTCTTTTTTCCAAGGAAAACAGAAAATTCACAAAAATAATTAAAATGGAGCAATCAAGTGAGTAATATTAATCATTAATTAAGCAATTTCATCACGTCTTACTTTTGCAATACTGATCTTATAAGATGTGCCTCTGATTTATTTTTTTTATTTTGTAGGAATTGATCGAAGTTGGATGCATGTGAAAAATTTGAAACATCATTCTACGGAGTACAGAAAGGACGTAATAAATTTTATGAACGCCCTATAAATTTTACGGAGTCCAGATCTGGACAAACTCAGCCCTATATACTCTTAAGATTAAAATATTATTTTACTTATAGTATAATAAATGATTCATAAACTATATATCCTCTAAAAACATAGAAATAAATATTACTAGCACGGGGCAAACACTCCTCATCAAAGTGCAAATCGCCACGTTCACAGATTAGTGACGCTTGTACTCATTGTTAATCACTGTTTTTATTGGGTTGTGAGATAACGGTGACCAAGAGCAGATCCAACATGGGTAATGCAGGGATCCGAGTTTCTCTATCCCGCTGGGTCACTATTGATAAAAGGAGAAAGGTAGTGACGGATCTAGAAATAAATAGCAGTGGAGTCCGAGCAAACTAGATAGAGTTATAGTCCCCCTCCCATGTAAAAATTTTAGTGGGGGCTCTCGTAGTTTTCACGCCAGTAGTGGGGGCTTGAGACCCTGCCGTCCTCATGCTGGATCCGTCCCTGGAGAGAGAGAAGGGAGAAGAAGAGGGAAAGAAAGAAGAATAGAGGTGCCGAAGAAGGAAGAAGAAAATGAGTCCCTCCTCTAACCTCATTCAATCTCATTCTGTACCCACCCCTGACGATGATCACTCAGCCGGGCCGTGGATGCAGCTGTTCTGCTTAACCGGGTGCTTCCTTGTACAAAAGTTTTGTGCAATGGTCGCTCTCTTCCCGACACTAGCTCCTATCCTGATGTGGACTATGGAGCACAAGACACAATCATACCATATCAGGGGAAATGTGTGTGTTTGTACTAGTAGTAGGAAACATATTTGTACTATGAAGCACAAGACACAATCATACCATATCAGGGGAAATATGTGTGTTTGTACTAGTAGTAGGAAACATATTTGTTCACCTTTGCATGGTCCTGTTGCTCTTGATGGTGTGATTTGACGACTCTAGTATTTTTCTACTGTCATATTTGGAGCTTTGTTTGATAGTGAATGGTGTGATTTGACGACTCTAGTATTTTTCTACTGTCACACTTGGAGCTTTATTTCATAGTGAAGGTAGAACGAGTGTGAGAGGAAGCATAAATTGCATATATGTGTGCCTGTAGGGATTAATTTATTTTCTTTGAGGAGAACCTCGCGGGAGGGTTTTGAGGTATTTCTCGAGCAAAATCGTATCGACATTAAAATTGTGAGAGAATTGCATAGTGGACATATCTTAGCTGATTTCAAATTCTTTGTGATGGAACCTATCACTTGTTTCAAATTCTAGACTTGCATGTGCGCTTGCATTTATAATGGTAACTTTGTCAATCTCAAGATATATCTGAAGCAAAATCCCGTCGATGGAAATTAAAATTGTAAGATGTTTTTTTAATTTAATATGAAGCAATTTAAACAAGTTTGCACTGGACGCGAAGAAATTAGAATAAAACAAACAAATCTCTTTCAATTAAAAAAATATCCGAGGTGTCTGAAATTTTGAGATCACTAAAAGAACTGAACAAAATTGCCCAGGAAATGGACAATACATTGACTTATAAGGACTGCACGCACTGTCAAATACTCCCTTCGTTACTAAATATTTAACGTCACTGACTTTTTTAAATATGTTTGACCGTTTATCTTATTCACAAAAATTAAATAATTATTAATTCATTTCCTATCATTTAATTTATTATTAAATATACTTATATGTATATATATAGTTTTACACATTTCATAAAAGTTTTTAAATAAGACTAACGGTCAAACATGTGCTGAAAAGTCAATGGCGTAAAAATATTTAAAAACGACACTGCTGGTCAAAGCCCTAACAGTATTCGAGGGAAAAAAAAGATAATATTTAGAAACGGAGGGAGTACAAGTTTGCTAGGGTTATGGTCGTAACCTCATAACGTTCAAGCACAACCGATCGAGATCAGAACATGTCGTGAGTTCATCTGTTTTGCACTATCGTCTATCGAAAGCAAAAAATACCCTCGACCAGTCAAATGATATAATCATACACATCGCGTGGCTTCAAAACTTTAATCTTAAATTCTAAATGAACCCAGAAATCTAGGTGTCTGAGAGAGTCGTAATGATGACACACACGGGTGGAGAAACCATCTTTTATTGGTCGGGCTATTTCCGCAATAGTCCCGGTTGTAATAAAAACCGGGACTAAAGATGATCTTTAGTCCCGGTTAAAAAGGGTAACGGGCATATTTGATCTTTAGTCCCGGTTGGTAACACCAACCTTCAAATGCTATCAGGGCTTGTCAGGCCCCCCGGGATCTTTAGTTCCGGTTGGTGTGTTACTAACCGGGACTAAAGATCATATCTTTAGTCCCCGTTGGTAATACCAAACTTTAGTCCCGGTTGGTAATACCATACCAACCGGGACTAAAGATCCCGGTAATCTTTAGTACCGGTTGGTAACACCAACCGGGACTAAAGTCCCACCCCTTTATATATGTCTTCTTCCTCCTCCAGCCCGAGTAAGCTTCAAAATTTCTTCAAAAAAGAGGGGAGGTCATGCCAAAATTTATAATGAATTTACTTTGGTGATTATATACAAATCGGAGGTGCCTAAAAGGTTAGCAACTTCATCCTCCAATGTTTTTTTTGTCATATTACATTTGGAGCTATGTTTTGCACACTTTTTTGTCTCAAAAATTTTGTTGTAAGTTGATGAGAGAGAAAATTTGTGTGGGAAAAGAAAGAATATATAGAAATTTTGTTTATTTGCTAAAGAAGGTTTTATAAAATAGTTGAGTAGGAAAATATAGTGAAAGTTAATCTTAAATAAAAGAAAACAAACTAAATTGAAAACTAAAAGAATTTAAAACTTCAAAAATAATAAATAAGAATTATTTGGTGGAATATTTTATATTTTTGTATGAATAATGATATGTCATTATTGTATGATTATTGAAAGAGTTTGTGATTATTTTATCATTATTGTATGACTGTCATTATTGTACGAATGATTATTTGTGTACGATTTTTTTTCATTTCATATAGATGGATCGGCAATGGATGTACGCTGACCGGCGGTCCAAAGAGTTTATTGACGGCGTGCATTATTTTTTAAGAGTGGCCGAAGCTAACAAGCAGAAGGGTTTTATTTGTTGTCCATGCAATAAGTGTAAGAATCAGAAGGAGTATTCTGCATCCAGGACTATTCATTTCCACTTGTTTGAGTCGGGGTTCATGCCAAGCTATAATTGTTGGACATCCCACGGAGAGCAAGGGTTTGAAATGGAAGAAGATGGAGTGGAAGACGACAATATTCTAGACTTTGCTCAGTACGCTGGATTTGAAGGAAATCAAACGGGCGAGGAGGACAGAGATGCTGATTATAACGACGTTACGGATGATCTTGGTCAGATGTTGCAGGATGCCAAGGAGGACTGCGAAAGTGAAAAGGGGGCCCATAAATTGGACAAGATGTTAGAGGACCACAAAACATCGTTGTACCCAGGTTGCGAGCAGGGGCACAAAAAGTTGGATACCACTCTGGAGTTCTTGCAATGGAAGGCAAAAAATGGTGTTAGTGACAAGGCATTTGGCGATTTATTGAAACTCGTCAAGAACATTCTTCCGGAGGGAAACAAATTGCCTGAAACAACGTACGAAGCTAAGAAGATAGTCTGCCCTCTAGGACTGGAAGTTCAGAAGATTCACGCATGTCCAAATGATTGTATCCTATATCGCGGTGAGGAGAACGAGAACCTAGAAGCATGCCCTGTTTGTAAAGCACTACGATACAAGATTAGACGAGATGATCCAGGTGAGGTTGACGGGCAGCTAACGAAGAAGAGAATTCCTGCTAAGGTGATGTGGTATTTCCCTATAATACCACGCCTAAGGCGTTTATTCAGGAACAAGGGGAATGCTAGAATGATGCGTTGGCACGCTGAAGAACGTCAACAGGACGGGATGCTGAGACACCCCGCAGATGGTTCGCAGTGGTGAAACATCGATAGAAAATTTAAAGACTTTGGAAAGGACGCATGAAACATACGGTTTGGTTTAAGTACGGATGGCATAAATCCTTTTGGAGAGATGAGCAGCGGCCATAGCACTTGGCCCGTTACGATGTGTATCTACAACCTCCCCCTTGGCTATGCATGAAGAGGAAGTACATAATGATGCCGATTATTATTCAAGGCCCCAAGCAACCTGGTAACGACATCGATGTGTTCCTAAGACCACTGGTCGAAGATCTTAAACTGTTGTGGAAGAAGGAAGGTGTCCCCATGTGGGACGAAGACAAACACGAGGAGTTTAACCTACGAGCGTTGCTGTTCGTAACCATCAACGATTGGTCTGCACTTAGCAACCTATCCAGGCAGTCCAACAAGGGGTACAAGGCTTGCACTCACTGTATGGATGAAACAGAAAGTACGTATCTTAAGCACTGTAGGAAGGTTGTGTACATAGGTCATCATCGATTTCTTGCTGCAAACCACCCAGTACGGAAGAAAGGCAAGCACTTTGAACATAATGCAGACCACCGTACGAAGCCTAAACATCGCAGCGGGAAAACAGTGTTTGCTATGGTGAAAGATCTTAAAGTGGTGTTTGGAAAGGGGCCTGGCAGCCAGCCTATAGAGAGCGAGGATGGTCACGTGACGATGTGGAAAAAAAACTCCATATTTTGTGAGTTACCCTATTGGGAATTCTTGGACGTCCGCCAAGCAATCGACGTGATGCACCTCACTAAGAACCTTTGCGTAAACCTTCTTGGCTTCCTAGGTGTATATGGAAAGTCGAAAGATACACTGGAAGCACGTAATGATCTGAAGCATATGGAACAACGCGGCGACCTTCACCCGGAACCAAAGGAGAAAGGCAGCCATTACTTGAGTCCAGCCAGCTACACTCTTAGCAAGGCAGGGAAGGAAAGTATGTTTCAATGCTTGGAGAGCATCAAGGTACCATCTGGATACTCCACGAATATAAAGCGAATAATAAGCATGAAGGAGAAGAAGTTCACAAACCTAAAGTCTCATGACTGTCTCGTGTTGATGACACAACTGCTACCAGTTATAATAAGGGGTATCCTCCCAGACAATGTCCGGGCAACAATAACAAAGCTATGTTCTTTCATGAACGCAATTTCGCATAAGGTCATCGATCCAGATAGGTTAGAAGCCCATCAGAATGATGTGGTGCAATGTCTTGTCAGCTTTGAGTTGATATTTCCAACTTCATTTTTCAATATAATGACGCATCTGCTCCTATACTTAGTCAAAGAGATCGGTATTCTCGGCCCTATGTTCCTACACAACATGTTTCCTTTCGAGAGGTACATGGGCGTTCTGAAGAAGTATGTTCCTAACCGTGCTCGTCCAGAGGCAAGCATCGCCAAGGGGTATGGAACAGAGGAGGTCATTGAATTCTGCGTAGAATTTATTGAAGACCTTCGCCCAATCGGGGTACCTGAATCACGCCATGAAGGGAGACTACGGGGAAAGGGGACTCTCAGAAGGAAAGCAATAATGACGGTAGACAACAATTTATTCCGTAAAGCCCATTTCACGGTTTTACAACAATCTTCATTGGTGGCTCCTTACATCGAGGAGCACTTGGCTCTAGTTCGCGCCAGAAACATCGGTAAGTCCGATGCATGGATTGGTCGGCATCACATTGATACTTTCCCCGCATGGCTACGACAACATCTCATGGGTAACGAGACGATTAACGAGCAACTGGCCTTCCTGGCGAGGGGTCCATCTGGCTCGATCGCGACATTCCAGGGATATGAGATCAATGGGTACACATTCTACACAAGAGCCCAAGATATGAAAAGCACGAACCAGAACAGTGTTGTTCGTATCGATGCCATGGGACACGATGGTACAACTGGCACGTATTACGGTGCCATCGAGGAGATATGGGAACTTGACTATGGACCTCTCAAGGTCCCTCTGTTCCGGTGCCAATGGGTTAGGTTGACTGGTGGAGGCGTAACGATTGATGATAGTGGGATGACAACGGTTGACCTTAACAAGGTTGGATACTCGGACGAACCTTTTGTCCTTGCCAATGATGTAACACAAGTTTTTTACGTGAAGGACATGTCTAGCAAAGGAAAGAAGGGCAAAGGGCCTGACGAGCCGAAGCGCCATGTGGTTCTCCCAGGCAAAAGAAAAATCGTCGAAGTAGAGGACAAGACTGGCGAGGATTACGATCAGTTTGATGGGCAACCCCCTTTCACGGTGACGATTGACCCTAGCATCCTCCTATCAAATGAAGACACCCCTTACTCACGTAGCAATCACAAGGAAGGAACAATAGTGAGGAGAAAGTACGTGCGGACAACCGTCACCGCCGATGTATTGCCGTAATTGTTGTAAACTATTTTGGATGTATTGAATATGCTAGTTATATATGATTTTTAACAAATTTAAATCATGCATATGCTAGGTATATATAATTATTAGAATTTTTAAAAGTTTTAAATCATGCATGTGGTATTTACATATGTTAATTAGAATTTTTAACAATTTAATATCATGCATATGCTAATAATATATGCTTATTAGAATTTTTAAAAGTTTTAAATCATGCATGTGGGATTTACATATGTTAATTAGAATTTTTAACAATTTAATATCATGCATATGCTAATTATATATGCTTATTAGAATTTTTAAAAGTTTTAAATCATGCATGTGGGATTTACATATGTTAATTAGAATTTTTAACAATTTAATATCATGCATATGCTAATTATATATGCTTATTAGAATTTTTAAAAGTTTTAAATCATGCATGTGGGATTTCATATGTTAATTAGAATTTTTAATAACTTAATATCATGCATATGCTAATTATATATGCTTATTAGAATTTTTAAAAGTTTTAAATCATGCATGTGGGATTTACATAGGTTAATTAGAATCTTTAACAATTTAATATCATGCATATGCTAATAATATATGATTATTAGAATTTTTATTAATTTTAAATCATGCATGTGGTATTTACATAGGTTAATTAGAATTTTTAACAATTTAATATCATGTATATGCTAATTATATATGATTATTAGAATTTTTAATAATTTTAAATCATTCACGTGCTTATTATATATTATCCACCTACAGACAACAATAATTTTTCGAAGGTTTTGTCATTAATTTTTCGACTTTAAATAATTTTAGTGCATTATTTACTATTTTAGAAACACATATGCAACGAAATTCAATATGCAGTGCTATTATCTTTAGTCCCGGTTCTTAACCATAACCGGGTTTAAAAAGAATTTGAAAATAGCGGAAAAATATCTTTAGTCCCGGTTGGTGAGAACAACCGGGAGTAAAGATATCTTTACTCCCGGTTCGTAAGAACAACCGGGACTAAAGATAAGTCCTGGTTCGTAAGAACAACCGGGACTAAAGATCTCCGGTTGTTCTTACGAACCGGGAGTAAAGATATCTTTACTCCCGGTTGTTCTCACCAACCGGGACAGATTTTTAGTCCCGGTTGTTCTTATGAACCGGGAGTAAAGATATCTTTACTCCCGGTTGTTCTCACCAACCGGGACTTATCTTTAGTCCCGGTTGTTCTTACGAACCGGGAGTAAAGATATCTTTACTCCCGGTTGTTCTCACCAACCGGGACTAAAAGATCTAGGGATATAGATACTCCCGATGCGCCCTCGTCTTCTCCACCAACACTTAGAAGTTTTTCCTCCGATCGGCTTCTAGCTCCTTCGCCGCCACTGCCTAGGCATCCCCGCGCCGACACCGCCGTCGTCTCTCGCCATTGTCTCGCGGTCCTCGCCGCCTCGGCCGCCGCTGCATCTCTTGGGTGAGAGCCGCCGCTGCCTCTCTCTCTCGATCTCGATCTCTCTCTCTCTCCAAACCGCCGCCGCCTAGCTCGTTGCCGACGCCGCCGCCGACGTAGACGCGCCGATGCCGACCCCTCCTCCGCCTGCCGCCGATGCCAACCCCGACTTCCACGTGGCCGCCTCCGCCGACGCCGCCGCGTCCACGCGGCCGCCCCGGCAACGACGCCGACGCCCCCGCCTCGAGCTCGCCACGCCGCCGCGCCGCCACGCCGCGTCCACGCCGCCGCCCCCGCCTCGAGCTCGCCACGCCGCGTCCATGCCGCCGCGACGCCCCACCGCCGCCGCGACACGCTGCCGCCACGCCACCACGCCGCCACGCCGGCACTCCGCTGCCGCCACGGCAGCCCGAACGTGAACGAGAAGGGGAATGTGGAGGATGCGGAGGGGAACGTGAACGAACGCGAACGAAACGTGAACGAACGCGAACGAACGCAAACGACGTGAACGACGTGAACGAAACGCGAACGAACGTGAACGAACGCGAACGAACGCAAACGAAACGTGAACGAACGCAGAAGATAGAGGGTCGACACATCATAACTGAGGTGGACGCAGACGGCCGACCTAGTGCCCCAGCAGAAGCAGCCAAGAATTTATTACACCACAGCTGTTGGGTTGTGAGGGATAGCGTGCCTGTCAGCAAGGTGTACTGGCGCAGAACAAGGGCACACAGGGATAATGACAGCTTTGTCCCGGAATCAGAGAAAGAGATGCTGTGGACCACAATGCTCGAGACGTTCACGCTCCCTACGGGTACGGAGAACATAGTGAAACAGTGGACTCTTAAGAAAATGGCAGAACAGTTCCAGAGCTTCAAGGAAGATCTGTACCAGAAATACATCCTGAAGAGGCAGACACCGAACTTCGACGTATTCCCGAAGCTAAGGGATCACTAGGACGAGTTCGTTGCTTACAAGACAGGTCAACAAGGGCAGGCGATGATGGAAAGAAACAAAGAAAATGCCGCCAAGAAGAAGTACCATCACCACTTGGGGTCAGGCGGCTATAGCGTCGCGATGTCGAAGTGGGAGGAGATGGAGGCAAGCTTGCTTCAGAGGGGTATCGAACCGGCCACCGCTAAATGGTGGAACGCTCAACCCAGTTGATGGCTCCTTGGTCTTCAGCGATCAGATACGCGAGGCTGCGAATCGACTAATGGACGCAGTGGAAGCCTCTTCTCAGGGCACGTTCCGACCCGACAGAGAGAAGGACGAGCTGTCACTCGCCCTACAGACTCCCGAGCATCCAGGACGAACACGAGGGAAAGGCGTGATTCCCTGGAAGATTGGATTCAAGGAGGACATCCACACGTACAAGAGTCGGATGAGGAGCAAGAGAGATACCGAGGCGAAGATTGCAGATCTTGAGTACAGGGTATCGAGCTACGAGCTCAGCATGCAAGAGGAGGTGGCCCAGAAGGTGGATGAACGCATGGCAGCACATCGGTCACACGATTCCCAGCCGTACATAACTCCTCCAATGGTCAGCCCATCAGGCAATCGTAGCAGCTGCGCCTCAACGGGGCAGGTAGGATCACATAGCATGGACGCCATGCAAACCCAGGACGAAACCACATGCCCCGTTGATGAGATCACGCAACGGACACCATGTGAGCTGCATATTCCCTTCAAGAACTTATCAATCAAGGTATGCTCGATGTAATATATGATTTTTGACTCGTGCGTTCTTCAAGTTGCTGCTTAGGTTGATTACTAATAGATAACCTCTCATCACGTGAAGGTGGCGTCGGGAATGGCCATCCCAATGGACATTTCAGGGACTTACCACTGCAGGCCGATTCCAACAGGATACTCGAGGGTCGAAGTTGAGCTTGTGGAAGCCGTGTACGAGGACCTCGAGTTGGACTACCCAGGAGGAGACGGTGAGACGCATCTACGAGACACAGCCCACGCCATTATACTATGGCGCAAGCGGTACATCATCCTCCCTGGGCGACAAGCGGCGTCTCGTGCACCATCTCCTCCGGCTCCGCTGTCTCCTCCTGCACCATCTCCTCCGGTTCCTCCGCCACGTCCTCCTGCACCATCTCCTCCGGCTCCTCCGCCTCCTCCGCCTCCTCCACCTCCACCTCCACCGTGTCCGCCTGCACCTCCCAAGACAAGGTCTCGCCAAGTTCCACCTCCTGCCAGCACAAGGGCAACAAAGAAGGCCAAAGTTGACACCACCAAAAAACAAGGAGCCACCGTACGATTGCAGTCAAGAGGAGCTTGACGCTTATGTGGCAGGAGAAGTGAAGAGGCAACTCAAGCCTCGGAGTCCTGAAAAGAAGATACCTATTGACCCGAGCGTGAAGAATTTCTTCAAGAGAATGTCCACCGCAAACAAGAAGGCCTTAAAGCTATCGGACTATGACCGAACACTTAGGAAAGCCTATTACAAGAAGTCCAAACCAGTTCCTCAGCTTGGAGAACAACCAAACCAAGTGGTCAAGCTGTTGGTGACCGGCGAAGACTTTAGCATAACGGATTTCATTTCGGACACCGGTCTAACTGTGGCTCAGTTGGTTGGAGGCGCACCAATCCCAAAGGCGGAAGTGGCATACAAGTTTGAACTCGGTAAACCGCTTGTCAGGCCTGAGTAGTTGCAGTCCCTACCAACACAAATGTACAAATTCCATGAACGGTACATGGAAATGAGCGCCAAGGGTAGAGAGATATTCGGAGCGAGGATCAGAAACCCCGACTTCTTGCAAGGAGAAGATGTTCTATGGATTCATTTCAAGGATGTCTTCGATCTGTACCATCGGGACGCCCTCAACGTCTCTCTTCTGAACGCATGGATTTTGTAAGTATCTTTAAGTTCGATTTGTTTCGTTCAATAATTAGCTCCTGGCATATATGTAAGCAATAATAAGAACATTCATTGTTGCAGAATGGAGATTCAAAGGGCCCGACGGTGGGGGGTTTATGATACTAGGTTCATCGACCCTCGGAAAATCAACACCGAAATGCTCGACAAGTACGAGAAAGACACAGAGGACAATCTCGTCCATCTCCTAATGCAGCAGTATTTCAAGACGTTCATACTATTGCCATACAACATAGAGTGAGTTTTTATTGTCGTTCGAATAAATTTCATTCCCATACATATAACATGTACATTCTGATATTTATCTCATCTCACGCATATTCCAGATTCCACTGGGTTCTGTTCTTTTTCGACTTGGACGCATGCAGAATCACTGTGTACGACTCAATGAATAAAAAGGAGAAGGTTTTCGAGAAGGTCTTCCAACTGATAGACAGGTAATATAATGCCATCTATTCTAAAGTCGCGGGACTCTGTTGCTATTATGTTGATCTCGGGTAATAATTAATTAATCATATCTTACAACTGCACATGTAGGGCTTAGGATCGGTTCCGTCAATTGGTCCGCGGGACTTGGAAAGAAAAACTTGGACGGAGGTTTCATTTTCCAGTGAGTACATGCATGATCCAAAATTATATTGAATTGAATCTCTAATTACAGTTAATATAAAGAGTATATTAAATCTCTCATCGTTTCTCATGTAGTGTGCAAAGCAGGACCAGGGAACTAACTTATGCGGCTACTACGTATGCGATTATGCCGACTGCCTATCAAACCAAATATACACCACACGAGAGCTCGATGTACGTATACATAAACCATTCAAAATTTCATTGCGTATCGATTTGTTAAGTTGTTTATTAATTTCATATATTGATATGTCATTATTTTTCGAATGATAGCGTATTCACATGAGGGAAAATCTCCCACACAAGGATTTTATCACGGCTGTTCAAGAACAACTGATGGGGTTCATCAACGAAGAAGTCCTTAATCCCGATGGTGAATTCTACTACGACGGATCAACAATCCATAACGCCGGTCCTTCCTCTTTTGACGTAACGCCGGCGTCGAAGTCGTAGCTATAGCTAGCGAGCAAATGAATTGTACTATATATGCATGTATATATATATATTTACATATGTATGTACATTTACTTTAGTGTTAATATATATTTTGGTAACATATATGCACATAAAATGTTAAGTGCTTTAAATTATAAATATGTGTGTAATATATGTATTTATACATATACACATACGCATATATATATATATATATATATATATATATATATATATATATATATATAATCAACCATGCAGCAAACAGGGCCATGCAAATAAAAACAATGGTACACAGATCTTTAGTCCCGGTTCGTGTTAATCGGGACTAAAGATCGCTATCTTTAGTCCCGATTTCATAGTCCCGGTTAGACAACCGGAACTAAAGGGGGGTTACGAACCGGGCCTATAAACGGTATCTGACACTAGCAATGATGCCGACGTGCTAGGCATTCTATTACCCGTTTCTTCTGTTAATCAATCACGCGGTGCTGTCAACCAGTGATTGGAATCGTGGTTCGAAATTTCATTAATTTTGAACCCCCTGGCAAGTCACAATATCGCGACTGAAATTTTTGGATTTCCTCAAACTATTATTGAACTTGGTGAAAGTTCATTCGAATTCAGTCAAAATTTGTTATAATTTCACATAACTTCGGTAAAAAAAAAAGTACCAAGAATCACAAAATTTCATAAATTTCAATGCTAGTGAAATCGAAAGTGCAAACCTTGCTATAAAAAAACTGGCCTCTGGAAAAGACAAAATTAGATTCTTCCAGAATTAATCTCGCACCTCACAGGGAAGGCAACTAGATCGACGTTTTGTTCATCGTGGCTGCGTGCTAGCTTGAATGTTAGTATTAAGAGTTTTGTTTCGGTAAAAAAAAAATATGTTGAGGTATCGGTACCTCACGATACCAAATCATTTCCGATTATTGGATCTAACAATGTCCATCCCGCACAACTAGATCCAATGATCAAAAAACAATTTGGTACCGTGAGATACCGGTACGTCGAGATACTTTTGGTTGGACCGAAGTAAATCTCATAAGTCTGACATCATCACCACATTACTCATTTTACAATTTTTACAAAGTAGTCTCTAATATTTTTTAATATCAAAGAATAGTGTAGTGTTTTAAATAAGTAAATATCATATATTTAAATAAGCAAACAAGTAATACTAACATATTTGATAATAAAATATATTGTCTTTGACATATTATAATATAATTTTCTTTTACACATAGCAAAGCAAGTGTATTTTACTAGTCTCACATGACATTTGCATAATTAGCCTAGTATATTACTCCCGCATTCACATTTGATCATCATATATGCTCTGAACATCAAGACCAGATTTATTGTCACCACCATTATACTCGTCTTAGACATTATTGGTAATGGTGGTACGCATTTTACAATTTTCCTTTGAATAATCAACATATAGTTTTCCTTTGCACGTGAGGTGAGTTGGAGGTCCACTTAAAACCTAGATTGTCACTACCATATGCAACACGTTGCCATTCAATTGTGAATTGCTGGTATCAGCTGCGATGTGTCCATCTTTGCCTTCTCAGCGCTTTTCATGAGTGGCCTGTCAAAAGCTAAGCATTGAGACATGGATTTTTTATAATTTGGTTCTTTTAAAAAACTTATTTCACAAAGACCCTTAAACAAACTTATCCCGGAAATGATCCTTTTTAGAACGCTATAGTCGATGGCGACATCGTCTAATAGGAGGGCGCCAGCCTCTCTGGCGCTGTCCTCCTGCCACCGTGGCGGGTCGACGCTGAGGTGGCAGGGGGAGCGCGCCAATGTGGCTAGCGCCCTCTTCCTTGGAATTTTTTTTATTTTTTTGATATCTTTTTCACGTTTAGGAGCACACAAGAACCAACCATAGAAAAGTTAAACTCAAATAGATGAAATATGTGACCTGTAGAATTTTCCAAAGCTCTACCGAAAAACTTTTCGTTTCGAAAACACAATCTTGCAAGCGGAATTTGGAGGTTCTAATTTCGCCGAACCCGGAGAAGATGAGGAGAACCATATTTCCCAATCTAAAAGAAAAAACAGACACAAACAGTGAAATCACTTAACCACGCACACCGGATGGCTTCAAAACTTTTAATTTAAAGTTACTTCTAAATGAATCCCCAAGTTCAAGGACTCCCAAAAATCCTAGAGATGTCACTGCAAATACTGCCAGCCCGCTAGACATTCCAGTAACCAGTTGCTCTGCTAGCCAACTATAATGTTACACACTATCTTATGACCTCCAACTGAATCAACCCTCCATCCTGCCACTAGGGTCGGCTCTACAATTTTAAGGGCTCTGGACGAACTCGATGCTATATATAGATTCTTAAGACTAAAATATAATTTTACTTATAGTATACTCTCTATTTTATATTATAAGTCGTTTAATTTTTTTCTAGTCAAACTTTGTTAAGTTTGATCAGGTTTATAGAAAAATTTAACAACACATCTAAAATATCAAATTAATTTTATTAAATCTAACATTAAATATATTTTGATAATATGTTTGTTTTGCGTTGGAAATACTACTATATTTTTATATAAAGTTGGTCAAATTTTAAAAAATTTGACTACAAAATAAAACAAACGACTTATAATATGAAACGAAGGAGGAAGTAATAAATAGTTCATAAACCATATATCCTCTAAAATCATAGAAATAAACAATACTACACTAACACGGGGCAAACACTCCTCATCAACCAGTGCAAACCGCCGCGTTCACAGATTAGTGACACTAAGCTTGTACTCATTGTTAATCACTGGTTCATTAGAGCAGGTACAATAGCAGGTTATAAGCCAACTGTAAACATATTTTAAGTAGATAAAATAAGGAGAGAGGAGAGTAGCGGGCTATAGATTTATAGCCAGCTATAGTACGGACTCCAAGATGTAGTGTGTGTATGACAGGTGGGACCAGGTATTAATAGTATAGTATGTAACTATTATATGAATGAGCTATTAGATTAGCTATAGATGAATTGGAGCTAGTAGTTGGCTCGTGGGATAACGGTGGTCACACTCGGCAGCGCCGTGCATGGATGCGGCTGCTCCGCTGAATCGCGTGATCCCTTGTACAAAGGTTCGTGCAATGGTCGCTCTCTTCCCGACACTAGCTCCTACCCTCATGTGGACTATGGAGCACAAGACACAAACATACCATATCAGGGGAAGAGTGTGTGTTTGTACTAATAGTAGGAAACATATTTGCTCACCTTTGCATGGTCGTATTGCTTTAGATGTTGTGATTTGACGACTCCAGTATTTTTCTACTGTCACACTTGGAGCTTTATTTTATAATGAAGGGTGTGATTTGACGACTCTAGTATTTTTCTACCGTCACGCTTGGAGCTTCATTTCATAGTGAATGGTGTGATTTGATGACTCTAGTATTTTTCTACCGTTACGCTTGGAGCTTCATTTCATAGTGAATGGTGTGATTTGATGACTCTAGTATTTTTTTACTATCACACTTGGAGCTTTATTTCATAATGAAGGGTGTGATTTGACGACTCTAATATTTTTCTACTGTCACGCTTGGAGCTTCATTTCATAGTGAATGGTGTGATTTGACGACTCTGATATTTTTCTACCGTCACGTTTGGAGCTTCATTTTATAGTGAATGGTGTGATTTGACGACTCTAGTATTTTTCTACCGTCACGCTTGGAGCTTTATTTCATAGTGAATGGTGTGATTTGATGACTCTAGTATTTTTTTACCGTCAAACTTGAAGCTTTATTTCATAGTGAAGGTAGGACGAGTGTGAGAGGAAGCAAGAATTGCACATGTGGGTGCCTGCAGGGATTAATTTATTGTCTTTGAGGAAAATCTCGCGGGAGGATTTGAGGTATTTCTCAAGCAAAATCGTATCGACGCAAATTAAAATTGTGAGAATTGCAAAGTGGACATATCTCAACTGGTTTCAAATTCTTTGGGATGGAACCTGTCACTCGGCTTCAAATTTCGAACCCCCTGGCAAGTCACTATATCAACTGAAATTTTCGGACTTTATCAAATTTTTATTAAAATTGGTCGAAGCTTTTTCTAATTCAGTCAAAATTTGTTAAAATTTCAAATAACTTCGGTCGAAAAGTACCGAGAATCACGACACGAAATCTCGTAAATTTCGGTCCTACCAAAATCAAAAGTGCAAACCCTTGCTACGAAGTACGTGGCCTCTGGAAAAGACGACAACTAGCTCTTGTAGAATCTCGATCGCACCTCACACAGTGAAGGCAACTGCCAACTATCCTGATCAACCAGTGCAGGGCGTCGTACGTGCTCACGGAGGAGTGACACGAGAGGACTGTGTTAGCCACCGTTCCATTGGGTCGCAATAGGTGATCGCCGATGGCAGTGGCGGAGCTAGACAGAAAATCCAAGGGGGGCCAGACGGCTTTTGACAGTTTAAAAAATTGGCAATTTCTCTTTTTTTTTCATGTATTGGTAATACATAAAAGCGAATAGTTTGCAAAAGTGGGCAATATACTTACATGTTCATTTAAACTTCACGGCACGAGTCTTCACTGTATTGAAATCGTTCATAATCAAATCTGTCGTCATTATTATAGAAAGAATACAATGTCTTTCTTTTAGGTTTTGCCTTGGTTTCCTATAAGAATTTAATCTAATTTTATCAAAAATAAATCCTATGCTGCTATTATGAGACAAGAAATTATATCAAAAATAGATTGGGGGATATGGATTAGGGAAATAGGGTCTGCTTACATTGGTTTGATTTGGAGGAGGAACAGGAACATGAGAGGAGTCAGCCATGTTGTCGGTGTAGATGTTGTTGATGCCGGCGTGCAGCACCGATAGTCGGCAGATGGCGAAGCTGAAACGTCGCCGAGCGGCTGCGACTCCTGCGGTTGCGTCTCCAATTGTTTGCGTACATACACAGGGATATAGATGGGCCAGCCGGACTGAATTCGGCCATACGGTGGCATGCTGGACCTGGGCATCATATATGGGGGTAATAAAAAAAATTCTTTTCATTGGGAGGGGCCATGGCCCCTGCCCCCCCCCCCCCCCCCCCCTCAGTTCCGCCACTGGCCGATGGGCTGCACGGCGATGGAATTGGCGGTGCAGCTGCGCTTGCGGGTCAGTGCAATTGTTGCCGGCCGCCTTCTTCCCAATACCTCCCATCCTCATGTGGAGGAGGACGTACGCAACAATAACCAGGAAATAAAAATATATATATGTTGAGAGCAAAAGAGATATATACGGTGAAATTTGGTATATACCCCCTCCGTCTCTAAATATTTGACATCGTTGACTTTTTTTAAACATGTTTGACCGTTCGTCTTATTCAAAAAATCTAAGTAATTATTAATTCTTTTCCTATCATTTGATTCATTGTTAAATATATTTTTATGTATACATATAGTTTTACATATTTCACAAAAGTTTTTGAATAAGACGAACGGTCAAACATGTTTAAAAAAGTCAACGGCGTCAAATATTTAGGGACAGATGGAGTATATGCATGTTTGTAAGACGTTTTGTTCATCATGGCTCCGTGCTTGAATGTTGGTCTTAATGGCTTGAGTGTTTTAATTTCCACTACCACACTTGGTGCTTTATTTAGAGAGAAAATTTCTTCCATACCCCTAAAATTTTATTCGAACCCTTCTATGTCCCTGTATTTTCTTCACTCCCTTGTATACATATGAATTTTCATTAGTATCCCTTCCATACCTTTGTCGTTAATTGACCGTTAGTTGACCCTACAATATGTGAGGAATATGTAGAAATTTATGGACTGTATTGTTGGAAGTATAGAAATTTGTTTTGTGACCAAAATATTCATAAGTTTGTTGTACATAGAAATTTCAATATATATTAAAAAATTACGTGTAGCATTTTTTAAATGATAAACATAGCTTTGGTAAGCATTCCTGTATAATCTATACTACAGGAAAAAAATATATTCAATTACCATAAAATGCTACATATACTCTTTTAATAAGTAAATAAATACTAATTTTATATCATTATGTAAAAATAAACTTTGCCATGAATAATATCTTGTACAATAAAATCACGAATATATATATATATATTAGTCTTATATAACAAAATTATACACTTTCAACAATATAGCTAGTATACAATTTCCATGTTTCCTCCATGTCTAAGGGCAAAATGGTCATTTAATTTTCATAGGAATTAAACAGTCAACTAAGATAAAAAAAATAAAATTCATGGGTATAAAGGGAGTGGACAAAATTCGGGGGCGTAAAAGGGATTGGTTAAACTTCTAGGGGCATATGAATTTTCTCTTATTTATAGTAGCATGGATGGGGAAAGTGAACAAAATCATAAATATATTATACTTCCTCCATTCACAAATAATCAGCATATAAGTTTTTTTAAAGGTTATTTTAAATTGATCAGCAGATAACTAATTGAAGTGGTACATGTTCATTTATCTATGAGCGTGAGTTAATGGGCATCATGCATGTTTGCATGCAGTCTACAGAAGCAAATACTCCTACTCTAATCGATTTGCATGCGCGTTGCTTCGCCTTCCCTCAGCGGAAACGAAGCGACCACATAGCTCGTTCGATGATAGATAAATTAATGTAGTCATTGGTCTTGATGTCCAGAGTATATATGACGATCAAATGTGAACGAATCAGGAGTAATATACTCCATTCATCTACTCATTTAATAGTTATATTTTATTTTGGCACAATGACCTAGAATAAGTAATTCTACTTATCATTCATTTAAATATACTACTAGTTATTACTCGTAAACAAGTGATTCATTAATATTTACATTTCTCGATGTTCATGTAGCCAATTTTATATGAAAGAATAGAGAGTCACGTATTAAATCCAAAAAAGTTATTAAGAGGATAGGTGGTTGGATTGAAATATGCCTATCAAAGTAAAATTTTCAGATTTGAAAATATGCCTATCAAAAATAGATGGAGGGAGTACTAGGCTAATTGTGCAAATTGTCATGTGAGACTAGTAAAATACACTTGCTTGGCTATGTGTAAAAAAATTTATATTATAATATGTCAAAAACAAAATATATTTTTAATCAAATATTAGTATTACTTGTTTGTTTATTTAAGTATATACTTATATGATACTTCCGTAATCACTTATTTAAAACACTAGACTATTCTATGCTATCAGAAAATATTAGGGGCTACTTCGTAAAAATTGTAAAATGAGCAGTGGGGTAGGATTGTAAAAATTGTAAAATGAGTAGTGGCTGTATAATACTTGAGTACTCCATTGTTTCGCTTATTAACGGAATAAGCGAAACGACATATTCGTAAACGAAAAATAATCTGTAAATAAAACTTTTATATACGTGTTCTTAACGATTTAAAAGTAAAGGCTGAAAAATAAACTACGATAAAAAACCTCAAAATCAACTCCAAATTTAAAGTTGAAAATTCAAATTTTGGCTTA
Organism: Oryza meridionalis; assembly: GCA_000338895.3. NCBI lineage: Eukaryota > Viridiplantae > Streptophyta > Magnoliopsida > Poales > Poaceae > Oryza > Oryza meridionalis. Next base: position 31,583,720 of record CM002526.2, on the reverse strand, counting down.
TAAATATAAGCATAAGTCAAAAGATGAGGCTGTAAATTTATGGTTATTTTCTACCCTTATCCCATTAAATAATATATTCGGCAGTGGGTAGGATGGGAGAAACTTAAAATAACGTCACTTTGTATACTTCTCCTTTTCTCTTACTAGTAGTATTTAAGAAGATAAAATTCAGATCGACTAGGCTGCCATGCATGGACTTGATTTCTTGTCTCGCTTGCTTTCGACTCAGGTCGGCAGGGGAAGGGAAACCAGCTGCATGGTCCAATTAGGATGTGTTCTATACTATATTTTCTCAACTTCTATTTTCGTTTTTTACACATATGCTTTCTAAATTAATAAGTGATCTTTAAAAAATGTATAAAAAAAATTGCTTGAAAAAACCATATTAATTATTTTTTAATTAATACTTAATTAATTATTATGTGATAATCCATCGTTTAATGTGTGCCGGAGATGACCTGAGAACTCAGATGTGCTAACCACATCTTTGTTGCCGAATTGCCATGCATGCGATCTTTTCCTTTGGTGTACCAATCCAACACAACCGCAACCTCCTCCAACCTATTTATGTTATATCCGTCCTAAAGTCTTTTAGGATCGTTATTGCATCTTGGTGGCCTCCTATATGCATGCTATATGGCTTCAACCTCCAGATGAGTCCCAAAATCAAGAAGTCCATATGAAAAAATAGCCGCTAAGAATTAACGATGTCAGCATGATATATAGGCATTTTGTTAAGCATGCATGCAAGTCTTTTGCTAATTAACTATGCTGTGATTTATTCTCTAACTCCAAAACCAACATATAGAGTCGGGGTTCACGGAGCAACACTCCTAATTAACGAGCACAGTGGGATGACACGTGGACGCTCAATTAGTCACCACTTCGATGGTTCAGGGACTAGATTTTAGTATCTATCACATCGGATATTTGGCACTAATTAAAAGTATATTAAATGTAGGCTAATGATAAAACCTATTCTATAATTCTAGACTAATTCGCGAGACGAATCTACTGAGCCTAAGCAATCTATGATTAGTTATGTGATGCTACAATGAACATGTGCTAATTATGGATTATCCAAATCTGAAAAATTTATTTTTGATAGGCATATTTCAATCCAACAACCTATCATCTTAATGATTTTCTCGGATTTAATGCGTGACTCTCTATTCTTCCATAAAAGATTGGTTACATGGACATTGAGAAATGTAAATATTAATGAATTGCTTGTTTACGAGGAATGGCTAGTAGCATGTTTAAATAGATGATAAGTAGAATTACTTATCATTGGTCTGTGTGACAAGATGAAATATGATTATCAAAAGTAGATGGAGAGAATAATTAGGATTAAAAAAATTGTCTTGTGAATTAGCTCTTATTTATGCAATTAGTTTTATTATTAGTCTATGACATCCGATATGACAAAGACTAAAATTTAGTCCCTGATCCAAACACCACTTTAGAAGAATTGAGGATGCCGCCGGGCAATTAGATTCTGAAGTTTCTGAACGTCGTTTTCCCAACACCTCCCTTCCCATCCTCATCATGTGGAGGACGCAACCTAGAAAAATCGTGATGGGAAAAGGAGATTTTAGTTGAGTTTCGGCGTAGGTTTGTAGCAAACATGTATTGCTCATCTGTTCATGGTTATGTTGCACTTAATGGGCTTGATTTGTTGTCTTTGGTTTTTTTTTCTTCTCCATAGTTGGAGCTTGACTTATATTTATAGCCAAGATGGGAAGAGTGAGAGGAGTCATAAATTGCACATGGCATGAGAATCCTATATGTCTAAGGGAAAATTTGTTGTACATCCATCACCTTTAAATAAACTCTCTTCTTTTCTATTATAAAGGTGGCAGTTATCCTGCCCTTGCTGTTCCAAAAAAAATACACTTGGTCATGTGTGTTAAGCTTGTTGCAAATGAAATGTGATATACCACTTTCCTCAAGCATGAGATGAGTTCAAGGTCCATTTCATTGCCCTTGTTTATTTCCAAACTCACGTCGTTTCAATTTCAACCAAACTTTCAATTTTAGCGTGAACTAAACACACCCATTGTAGGGTGCAATAACACTAGTACTTTGACACAAAGTACTAGTGCAATAACACTAGTGTGTGTGTGTGTGTGTGTGTATATATATATATATATATATATATATATATATATATATATATATATATATATATATATATATATATATATATATATATATATATATATATATAAAACACGCGGAAGATGGATTTCAGCGATGGAGGTACAGAGTTTTACTGAAGCATGGTTCAATGGGAAAAAAAAAAGCTTCCTAACAATCAAGTGATAATTTGGACGGTATAGTGCAAATGAAGTTATCTCTATAAGAAAAAAAAACTATAAAATAGCTAGAAAAAAATTTAATACTCAAGAAAGGATGATTTGGGGTTTGAAATTGCTTGTTTTGACACAAGTAATAGTATAGACACATATTATGTATACCTATGAAACCCCATATATTTTGAAAAGGAATAATGGTTTTGCTAAAATTCTGTCGCTAGATTTTTGGCCCCATTTTTTGGGTCACTTTTTGTCCTCTCAAATGTCCTATTAACAAATGACAAGCTGCTATTCGATTGTGAACTGAGGTCTCAATAATCTAATATATGCTGTTCCATGTTGACATCTTGCCTTCTCAGCGCTTCGCTATACTATCAAATTAAGCATTGACATGATTGAATGGCCGCGGCTAATTAAGCTGGCCACTTGCTCGATCTCATTATCTTAGATTATTTGTCCCTTGGTTTTAGCTGTTAGCTGCTCACACCCGTACGGCTCAACTGTTTAGCTGTGGAAATTGGGAAAAGAAAAGGACACCAATTTCTATAAGCTAGGGGACGCTGAAAGATACGAACTTTGATGGAATACACCAGTGGAAAAAAAAAATAACACTTGGTTTGGTTGAAGATCTCAAAGTTTGCGGTTATTTTCTCCAAAAAAAGTTTGCATTTGTTTGCTAAAAGACACTTACCCTGTAAAAATAATATATCCAGTTGAAAAGCGGGAACACTTTACAGTTTGTTAAATAACTTCACTATCACGGCTCTCTCGATCATGGACTCCATTCTCATTCTTGCTTTGGACTCGGATCGATCGGCAGAAAGGAAGAAGAATAAGGGCAAAATCAACATTTACATTGTGTTTTCAAAAATTAAAAACAGTGCTTAGAGCAAAACCATGTTTTTCTTTTTACACCTTCAATGAAATCCATAATTTTAGAACGTTCTGCAACAAAATTTTGCGAAAAGATCAGAGAAGTAACTAGATATTAAAAAATATCTATACTATTATAAAAGATGATAGTTGTGGTGCGGGACCCACAAATTATGGTTGCTTGTCTTTTAACCCCCTCATGCTATAGATCCCGTCGAAAGGAATATATGACAATAAAATATTATGAAAATTTTCATCTTTATGAAATGATAACAAAATTAGCATAATGATAATATATTAGACAATTAGGGAAAAACCTATTGCAAGGCACAAGCATTATGCTAGTATAATTCTTATATAGGCTGTGTTTAGTTCCTTTAAACTTTCAACCTTTCCATCATATCAAATGTTTGGATACATGCATGGAGCATTAAATGTGAAAAAAAAAAACTAATTACACAGTTTGCATATAAATTGCGAGACGAATCTTTTGAGCCTAATTACGCAATGATTTGATAATATGGTGCTACAGTAAACATTTGCTAATAACGGATTAAGTAGGCTTAATAGATTCATCTCGTAGTTTACAGACGAAATCTATAATTTGTTTTGTTATTAATCTACGTTTAATAATTCAAATGTGTGTTTGTATACTTTTTTTTTAAAAAATAACTAAGCACATGGTACACCAGTACGGCGCATGGATCATCAGGTTGCAGTCCTCATAGTTACTGTATGTACCTGACTTAATAACTACTCGGTACAAGTATGGTACACGTTGATATCAAGTTTGATACAGCATGGTACCTATCACGTTCTAAAACGATATAATATGATGTACTCCTGTATTTCTCTAAATTTATTTGACGCGTTAAAAGTTTTTATCCCAACACATGAATTTTGTATACTCCCTTTATAAATCGGTACTACGAATCTGAACAGTAGGTCTGTTCAAATTTATAGTACTAGGTTTTGTAGGTTCTGTATATGTAATACCCCTTCGATTCTCTTTGATGTTTTGGACAATTTGAGTTCAAACTTTATCAATAATTTTAAAAACATTTAGCTTAAAGATACTAAAACAATACTAGGTTCTGTAGGTTCTGTATATGTAATACCCCTTCGATTCTCTTTGATGTTTTGGACAATGTTGAGTTCAAACTTTATCAATAATTTTAAAAACATTTAGTTTAAAGATACTAAAACAATATGATTGTTATATAGATGTATCTTATAAAGTACTATATTACAATGAAAGTAAAATAATATTTATTCATTATATGTATTTATAATAGAAAAATATAATAAAAGATATATTTTGGAGACTGTAATACGGAGGAAGAAGTAATAGCACACAAAAGTTACTCCAGTTCAAACTCCCTAAGAATTTATTCTAAAAAACCCCTCTTGCACAGAGGATACCTTGTACGAATAGAGAAAAAAAAAAGAGTAATAATAGTACCAGCGATCAAGCACAGTGCTTGCTACCACTAGGACGCTTTACGTGTCATCAAGAGCTCCATTTTTTCCTTTTTTTTTTTTAAAAAAAAGCTCGGAAATGGCGGATGACCAAGATGCCCTCTTCCCCATACTCCCTCTCCCTCTCCTTCTCCCTCCTCCCGTCTCTCTTCCCCGTGTTCCTCAACCGCTGTAGCTGTACCCCTCCTCCTCCTCCTCCTCCTCTCCTCGATCCGCACGCACCGCCATCTCCGATCCGCAGCAGCAGCCGCGAGGCCCCGGAGCCACACCGCGGCGGCGGCGGCTTTGCCGGCGAGAAGGCCCCGGGTAGCCGGTGGGCCACAGCGGGAGGAAAGGTTTCGGAGGGAAGCGACACCGCGCTCCGACCGAATCGGAGGTGAGGTGCTCCTCATTCCTCTCTCTCTCTCTCTCGTCCGCTGCTCCATTTGATGAGAGGGTTGGGTTGGTGTGGTGTGGTGTAGAGATTGGGAATCCATCTGGGGGCTCCGGCTGCTGATTTCCCCTTCTCTCTCCGATTTGTTTGATGCGTGGTGTAGTATCATATCAATAGCTGTTTGTGTTGTAGTTTTAATTAAAAAAAGTTTAGCGGTTTGTTTTTCCGATACAAATTCGTGTGGTTCAGCTGATTTTTTCCACTTGTGGTATTGATCAGCTGAAAACCAAAAGTTGAATAAACTGAGCTTGTCGCTAACCATGAAAAGGTGAAGCAGGTGTGCCATTTTTGGAGGCTATCGATGGGTCTGGACAACAATTTCGGGGAGCTATCTGGCATGTTCTGTGGCTTGTCCTATGATGGCTACACGGATCACGGCAGCCAGAGCGATTACTTCAGGTTCGCCGACCCGCAGCCGGCGATCGTGCCCCAGATGGACGCCGGACCCAGCTCCGCCGCTTCCTCCACGGTGTCGAGGGCCGCCGTCAGCTCCGGAACCGACAACCCAGAGGACTGGGAGTTCATCTCGGACGAGTCGCTCAACTATATCAGCCGCATGCTCATGGAGGAGGACATTGATGAGAAGGTCAGCATGTACCAGGAGGAGTCCGCGGCGCTCCGTGCTGCTGCGAAGCCGTTCTACGACATTCTTGGGCACAAGTTCCCGCCATCCCCTGACCACCAGCTGGTAGCTTGGCCCCTTGACAGCCCGAGTGAGAGTAGCACTAGCAGCTATCCACACTCCTTGGCTAGTTCTGTTACTAGCAGCAGCATTAGTGGTGCGGTCGATAGCATCCAGCGCCATTATGTTGGACACAGTGAGTATCGGAGCTTGTCTGGTCATTCTTCTCAGCCGCCGGTCGGCCCATCAAGTGATGTTCGCAACGCTATGGAGACACTAGAAGATCCTTTGATTAGTAATGGCAGGATCCCTGAGTATTTGTTTGAGAGCTTTCCAACATGGGATTTCAGGAGAGGTGTTGACGAGACACAGAAGTTTCTCCCAGGTAGTGATAAGGTAGTGATTGATTTAGAGGCTGGTGGTGTTGCAAAACGTCAAGAAGCAGGGAAAGCTATTTCTCTGAATGGCAGCAAGGCAGAGGTTTTGAAGGTAAAGAAAAACAGACAGAGTGAAGACCTTGACGTGATGGAAGGACGGAATAGTAAACAGTCTGCATTTTGCTCTGATGAACCTGATTGGATTGAGATGTTTGATGTTCTGCTTCGTCAAACTGAGAAGAAGGCAACTGATCTTCGAGAAATGATGCGTTTTGAGGCTTCCAAGAATTCACAAGTTGCTCAGCCAAAAGGACCAAGTGGGACCCGATCACGGGGACGGAAGCCAACTAAGAAGGATGTGGTGGACCTTAGGACGCTACTCATCCACTGTGCTCAGGCAGTGGCAGCTGATGACCGCCGGACTGCTAATGAGTTGTTAAAGCAAATAAGGCAGCATGCCAAGCCAAATGGAGATGGCTCCCAGAGATTGGCGTATTGCTTTGCAGATGGTCTTGAGGCTCGCTTGGCTGGAACAGGGAGCCAACTTTACCATAAACTTGTGGCAAAACGGACAACAGCCTCTGACATGCTCAAGGCGTACCATCTTTACCTTGCAGCATGCCCATTCAAGAGGCTCTCACATTTTCTTTCAAATCAAACAATTTTGAGTTTGACAAAAAATGCATCAAAGGTGCATATCATTGACTTTGGCATTTACTTCGGCTTCCAATGGCCGTGCCTGATTAGACGTCTCTTCAAGAGGGAAGGTGGGCCACCAAAGCTGCGTATCACAGGGATTGATGTACCTCAGCCAGGTTTCCGCCCAACTGAGCGCATCGAAGAGACAGGGCAGAGGCTTGCAGAATATGCTGAGAAGATTGGTGTCCCTTTTGAGTACCAAGGCATTGCATCAAAGTGGGAAACAATCCGTGTTGAGGATCTCAATATTAAGAAAGATGAAGTAGTGATTGTTAATTGCTTGTATCGGTTCAGAAATCTTATTGACGAAACAGTTGCTGTAGACAGTCCTAGGAATAGGGTGCTCAATACCATAAGGCAAGTGAACCCAGCAATTTTTATCCATGGCATTGTGAATGGGTCGTACAGCGTTCCCTTCTTCATCACACGGTTCCGTGAGGCATTATTTCATTTCTCTGCATTATTTGACATGCTCGAGACAACTGTGCCACGGGATGATGCCCAGCGTGCACTAATTGAGAGAGATCTATTTGGCCGGGAAGCACTCAATGTGATTGCATGTGAAGGCTCAGACAGGGTCGAGAGACCGGAGACATACAAACAGTGGCAAGTGAGGAATCTGAGGGCTGGATTTGTCCAGTCTCCATTAAACCAAGACATTGTGCTGAAAGCCAAGGACAAAGTGAAAGACATCTATCACAAAGACTTTGTCATTGATGAAGACAGTGGATGGCTCCTTCAAGGGTGGAAAGGAAGGATAATCTATGCCATATCTACATGGAAGCCTAATAACAATTAGGGTATGGTCTGTGAGCTGTGCCTGGTTGCCCGTTAGCACTAGCAATTAACGAAGAAAAGTACCTTGCATTGGGCTACATGCGTATGTACAGGTCTGCTTATTGTTTTCCAAAGTACTGCTGTTCAGTTCACTGATTTTCACATTTGTCCACTATTAGTTCAGTTCAGTACTTCTGTTCTTGATTTGGCCTTTGAGTTGATAATTTTTTTCAAGTTCAGAACAAGTAGGACATATGTCAAAATGGGTTAATTAACAAGTATAACTATCAGCATCAAAGTGGCATATGTCAGAAGACAAGTGTACTTTTTACATGCTATGCATTCCATGCATTGGTGCAGACCGCAGAGCAGTTTCTGCCTTGCTTTTACCATATCTGTATCTATACTTATATATAACATGAAAAGCACTAGTTTCAAACTTTTACCATACATGAAAGGTTGCTACAAGTAATCCTAGCAATTGGTTGATTTGATCATTTTGTATTGAAGATGGATCCTTCATCCTTTCCCCCAACCCAAATCTCTCCAAAACAATTAATTTGTACTTAATATATACTCTTTGCTCTGTCCAGATCTTCATGTGCACAGACAGTCCTAAACGTCCGATCTGATGAATCTAATGGATGATATCCATTCCATGGTCCTGCCTTCCACAGATAACTAATAATAATAGTTGTCTACACTAATACCTGATAAATTAATTACCTTAATGGCCTATATTCCTCCTAATCCTGCTCTGGACCAAAAAAAATCCCAGCCTCCTGAGAATACTCTTCAGCTGCATGGGTGCCAAAGTCCAATGCCTGTAACATCATAGGTATGCATTTGTTATTTTGTTTTCAGTTTCCCTAGCTCTCTTTTCTTTTAGGGAGTTGGTAAAGTATGGAATTGTGATTATCTACTGCAGGCATGAATTAATTTGACTTGGATACAATGGACATATATCAGCACATCTATGCATTACGACCTTCTGATCCTCATGAGGCCTTGGTTTTAACCGTTGCCGTATGAGTGCTTAGTGCTTGCCCCTGTTTAGCCTTTTTATATTTTCCCTTTTCCAGGGATGTAATTTACAGGTTCCTTTTATTTGGATTGCATTGTACTAATTACATAAATGTTATTAACGTTTTTTGGCCCAACTATATTCTACCATCCATCCTTACTGAGATTTACTGCTCACTTTCTGATTGCTGAAAATCCGAAAAAGTGGTAAATTTCTGTTTTGCTCACAGTGAAAGCTTGGGCCTTCCACTTCATTTCAAGATGGATTTCTAAGGAAATACTACAGTGAAAGATTGAACAGAAGCCGATTGTTGCTTTCTCATTTTGTTCTCATGCAAAACCAGGTAAAATTTTGACTGCTTTACCTTTTCCAAATAATAGTATCTCAATAATGGTATATTCATAAATATAAATTTTCTGTGCATACTTTATGCTATAAGAGACAGCATGACTAGCGGTATCTTCTGAATTATTCACATACAGTGGTTACTTTTTTTTTTTGCGTAAATGAATAGCATCTCAATCACCTAGATTTGTGCATAAAATGCTGTTTAGGACCAACCGATTGATCAGGCAATGCTCAATTATGTGGTTTCTAAGCAGTTTGATGCCATGATAAAAAATGTACCATAGATTTGTTACAAATACATGTCGAAACATCTAGTGTTAGTAAATTTCTGCGACAAACAGATGGTATTAAATTTTGCTTATTCTAATTTCGATTTTCTAGGGTCACTCACTGGCAGATGCCAAACCTTCTCGATTGTGTAAAATTCGTTCTATACGGAGTATAACCCACCAGGGTTATGGAAATCGCGGCCTGACCTAGAGAAGGACCATGATGATCTCTTCCAATGATTCCTCCAGCACTATCAGCTTTTAAAGATAAAATCATTAGTGACTTTTTAGTTTCAGTAGTCTCTGTTTTAGTAACTTTTTATTTCATTTATAGGTTTACAACATTTCGGTCTGTTTTGTTGGGGATATATGTGGATGTGTACTTTTTTTAAAAAAAAAAAAATTTTAGGCCACCTCAATTTAAAGCTACTCCTTCCAGCCTGATTTATAAGTCTTAATGGAATAACCTCATTTGTGTTAATTGATAAGTCATAAGCGAGATAACAGATTTTATCTGTTTTTCTTCAGCGTTTTCTGTTTTATACTTTTATAAGATAAAAGATGTATAGGCAAAATAAAGATTCTGCACATGAGTTTTCAGTCATGACAATGTGTGGATACTGGATAGTTTTAAGAGATTGAGATGGTTGGGAAGCTGCTCCTCGAAGAAGGTTCTTCGCTATTGGATTATATATGTTGAAATTGAAAAGGCTATTATATATGTTGATTTCTACTTCAGGTTGTCTTGTTAGGTTACATCAAATGGAGTTTGCTCCTCTGTTCTTCTGTTTATATGTACACATTGTTTATCTCTTAGCTTATTTTTCATGCTATATAAGTGCCTATTGGTTGATCTGGCATCCTGGAATGTTCATAAACATCATGATTCTTCTCTATGTAGTATATTCTAGTTTGCTGACATATTATAGATTCGTGCATATGGTGAAGGATGGATTCAAGAATTTTAACGAACCAATTATAGAAACTTCTTTACACTTGGATATCTGAGGGGACACTTGCATTTTGATTTGCTCATAAGTTTTAGTCACAGGATGGCTGAAGATAATCCGAAAAAGTGATGGGCATCTTGATAGCAAGTTAGGTTCATAGTAACAGAAGTGAGAAGAGAGAACAATGAACTTGTGTCAGAAAAAAAATCAATTGAGGTTATGATTATTTGTGCTTGCAGCTGGTTATCACTGTGGATGACATTTTCTTCTGATGCTTATTTAATGCCCAGTGTCCTAAATAAAATATGAGTGGAACAAACACACTTTCATGATAAGATGAAATATTATCAGCTGCTAGCAACCACTCATAGTCATCTTAGATATCAGTACCTTCTGCACATCATGTCATTTCTTTTTGCACGTCTGGTGAATGTATGTTCTCATTTAATTATCCATGATAATATTGGCACACGTTTAGCTATTGTTAGATTAAGAACATGTCTTTTTGATTGTCAATCGTGTACTGCTACTATATGGTGTTGGCTTGATTTGGCTGTGAATATCCACTTTGGATATAGAGGCTGGATTTTATCCATTATCTAAAAATGGTGGTGGCTTGATCATCGAAGAAGATATATATACTTGTATTTACTTAGTTGCTAGACTGACGAAGTGAGAAGAAACTGATGAATCTCTTTTTTTGATATTTTTCATGCATTTGTAAAGCTATATAATTATACTCACAAATATTGGTTACTTTGTATCTGCAATTTTTCATGAATTTAACATGTTGACTCATGTGAAACTGAAGAAAAACAAATCAGGATGTAAAAATTATACTGCCAATGCTGTAGTTGTAACTTATAAGTAGATCTTAGAAGGGAGTTAAAATTATGAGTCAAAAAGGAGTTAAAGATCAGATTGATCTCGCAAGAACCTTTGTTTAAACAATGCAAACATGTGAAGTGTCACACACTAGGGTTCCTCTATTGGTGAAACCACTAAATTGAGATTTTTGTGTGCTTGTGTTATCTAAGATTTTCTCTTACTGTGCAGATATGTCTACTGCTGTTGCTTCCCCCCATTCCACCTGCCAGCGTCAGTCATCTTCTATCGGGACCCGAATCGATGTTTGTTGTGATGATCGGAACTCGGAAGGTGAGCTGGAAGAGGGAAAAAGAAAAAAAAACACCCCCAAGGTATCGTGAAGAACTTCTGCTAGTACATCTGATAATTGAAACCAGTGTTTGCTGGCTTCAGTCCTTGTGTGGACTGAAGCTATAGCTAGCGCCTGGAAACATCTTCGTGAAGCTGGTACAAAGTATTCTGATAATTGAAACATCAGTCAGATTCTTGCTACATAGGATGATGGGCCATGCGTATCATGCATGTGATGCGGCGGCTGAAAAAAATAAAGGCGAGAGAGACTTGGAACCAAAGGATGAGGCTTGTGAGCGAGCAAAAGAAGCTGATCATAATGATAGGATTGATGGAGGAGCCTGATCCTTCTCTTGTCCGATGCTGCTGCAGCTGGTGGTGGTTATCCCCATCTGTGACCCAGATTTCCTTGGTGCAAAGGCAAAGCGTCCATGAGAGGTCCATGTTTTTCCCCCAATTAATTTAGCATTAGTACTCTTGTATTTTTTGCGTGGGGGAACCAAAATTAGTTGCATATAATCTTGCAGGTTTTCAACAAATGCGGGGAGATGATTGGACTGGAAGGAAGGTTTCTTTCTCTTTTTCTCTCCTCCTTATCTCTGGACGTGGATTGCTGGGGGCCTCAAATCCGTTCCTGCTATCCTGGGCATATAGTGCACGCACTCAGGTAAAAGTGAGATCATGGATGGTGATGCGTGGTTGCGTATACATACATGGCTCGTGATCGGGTTCGTTTAATTGCAGGCACGGGAACAGCAACGGCTTAACCGACGGGACAGGCTATAGCTTCTCGTTTCTCCGGCGATCTGGGGAATTGGGTGCTCTCTTCCTTGTTAAGTGATGGGCTGATGGCCATGCGATGGGCCCCGGAAACCAGAATTCAAGGCCCAGTTGTTTCTAGCCCAAAGGCATTCACTGAGACAGTTGCTAGCTCTGAGGGATATCTGGGCAATCTAGCCCTTTGCAGCTGCCGGTTGCAAAGGGCCTATCACTGACAGCCTTGGCCCTTGGTGGATTAGTGTTGTGGCGTGTGGGCTTCTTTCTTATGGTCTTCCCGTGGCTGGTGCCGAAGAAGGCCTGAAAGGCTCAGGGCCTGTTTGATTCTGAGCCACTGCCTTAACAATTTTTTTTTGGTATGGCAAGGTTTGGCAATTGCTAATATTTTGGTAGAGTTGTTTGGATTGTTGCCAATTCTTCTTTGTAAGATTTGAGTAAGCTTCAATTTGGTATTGCTATATAGGGGTGCCAAATGATTGGAAAGGCATTGATTAAGTTGGGCTACAACCCGAACACATCCTGAAACTGCAGTGGACGAGGGTAGTAGAAGAAAAAGTGCCGCACCGGGGAATGATGCAAACTTGCAAACGTAGAAGTTATATTTTAGAGTAAATTTTATATAACTGCAGATACAATGACCATACTATGGTAAAATTACAGATTTAAAATCAAATTTATTAGTACAAAACTACACATTTAGAATGAATTGTCCCATATTTAGTAACAAAATTATCATAAAATTACGGGTTTAGAACCATTTTAGTTACAAAACTACAATGTTGATAGCTCCAACATAACAATGGTGATAGGGATTTAAACCTTAAAATGTGTAGTTTTCAATATTGAATATATACTTTTATGATACTTAGTCTTAAATTTTTAGTTTTGTGATAAATTTAGTGCTAATATGTTGTTTTGTGATACAACGCCTTAAATATGTAGTTTTGTGATAGTTTAGTCAAAATACCTATAATTTTGTGAAATTTACTCTACATTGTAATATTTTAATGGTGCTGGATAGATACTGTAGCTATAACAAATTTTGCCAAATCCATTTCCCCCTCAAGCAAGCCTAAATGGGTTTCATGGATGGTGCTCACTGTTGCCCAATATGATGTTAACTTCTTTTTTTTAAGCAACTTTTTTTTTTTGCAAATAACTCATAGGTTGTTTTTCAAAAGAATTTTTTTTTCTAAAATTGAATTTGCCCAAATTATATCAAACCCCACCTTCTTCTTTATATAAACCTCCAAAATGAAACAGAAGAAATAACCGAGGACAAAGCAAACAAGCGAGCATTAATTAGTGATTTTGGGGGGGATCCATTTTGATATTGATAGCGTTGTAATTTAGGTTCTATAACTTTGTGTCCCATGCGGTTTCTGTTTTTTGACCCTTGGTGTGCTTGAGGATGGGAAGCATCAGGAGAAAGACACCCAGAACCAAGGTACGTGACGGGTGGTAAGAAGTTCAATGTGTTGTGGTATACCGAATTCTTTTACAAAGCTAGATAGAGAAGAACTAGCTCAGTTATTATGTACATTTGGTAGCTTGTAACATGTTTCGTTTCCATGCTCCAACTATTTCTAGGGACATGATCGATGAGGACATCAATCAGCGAGCGAGAACCAAAGAGAATCAACGTCCAGATTCTGTAGAATATCCGAGGCCTCTTCGCGTGCCAGATCGACAAGATAGAGTAAAACACCATTAGCCGAAAGTTCTTAGCACATTTCTCTATTTAGAGGAGGTTATTTGCAATCTGCGGACAAGAATAATTAACATGCCAAATCTGGCTTCTACGCAGCTCTATCGAACTATGAAATATGAAATGCTCACGTATGGCATTCAAAAAAAAAATGCTCACGTATAATTTTTCTTTCTTGCTCACACATTATTAGTGCTGTTAATTAAGTGAAATGTGTCGTGGAACAGAGGTGGTGTTCACAAGTGATGAAGATGAAGATTAAGTACGAATACGCAAAACGAGAAGATCATTAGGATTAGTTGAGTTTTAACCATTTTAAACTTGAAAAATAGATTTATCTAATATTTTTTAAAGCAACTTCTATGTAGAAAGTTTTTTTTTCACAAAATACACCATCTAGTTTGAAAAGCGTGATAACATAAACCGGGGTAAAAATTGTATCAGAGAGAGAGAGAAATATAGCTAGTCTAGACTAGCGGCAGCTAGATTTAAGTGGTGCAGGGCCGGGCGGCTGTCAAGGCCCTTGTCGTCATAGTGCGCGAGGAACTCGGCGACGGTGATGCTATAATTTGCTCAAGGGTATCGAGCTCTGCCATGTATACAAAGATCACATTTGCAAAAGTTCTCGCAGTGTGTAGAACCCCTCTCGTACCACCTTGGAATATAAAACTAATAAAAACCAAGCAATTTATCACATTTGCAACTTCTTTCTTAAAATGCCTTTACATTGATTGTTGTCTATATGACTCGAGAGATGCCTTTGCCACCTGTGCTTCGCATTAGTGTGTTTTTTCTTTCTCTTTAGTCTAGAACCCGTGTAAAAGTTTCCTGCAATGTACAGAACCGATAGTTAGCTCCTCTCTCCCTCTCCTAATACCCTTACATCGTGGATCCTCTGAATGGTCTTTAATAATAGCGCCCACTTTTAAAAGACTATCAAATAATTATAAGAGGTGAGGCTTCGAACCCAGATCGTCTAGCCTACCACCTTATGGAGCCAGCAGGAAAACCCTGAGCGTTTCTCAAATAGCGCTGACTATTGGCCTAGCCTTTTTTTTCTACTTTTAGTTTCAATTTCGGTTTGGCTGCAAATGATATTAACTTCGTATTTTTCACAAATATTTTTCACCAACTAGCACTACAAATTAGGTACAACTTATATGATGTATTTATTCATATCTTCTAAGTTTGAATTTGCCGAAATCATATCAAACCCTACCGGCGATTACTGTTACCGGACCTTGAGCAACATACGCCTTATATTTTTGGGTGAATAACCAACATGATCCTTGAATTTTCACTTAAGGATTAATTTAGTCCCTAGCATTTTGTATTGTCCAAAGAAGTCCCTAAAGTTCATTGTGTGAATTAATATAGTCCTTGGACCCTCTAAAAATGCCATGTGTACATGCCACATCATCTATGCATGCAAATTCAATATTTAAATGTCCATTCTACTCTTACGTTTTCATAGAAATAAAGAAAAACTATTGAGAAAAAAAAAAGGTTTTGGCCATTGGCTAAAATATGTAGCATTGGTAAATAAAAAATTTGGCATTTTCCTTAGTTTTATGATTGCTTCTTCTTGCTTTCCCCTTTGTTTTCTTTTTTTAATAAAAAATGTAAGGTTAAATTGGACATTTAAATGTTAACTTTACATGCATGAATGATGTGGCATATCCACGTGGCGTTTTAAGTGGGTCAAGGACTATATTAAGCTGCATGATAATTTTTTAGGACTTGCTTGGACATTATAAAACATCAAGAACTAATTCGATCTCTGAGCAAAAGTTGAAGGACCAACTATTCACCCTATATTTTTATAAGGAGAGAGTAGTAAGGAAAGGGCCTTTCCATGTCTTTATTTTCCTGATTTCCTCTTGTCCTGGCAGCCTGACATTACTAACACCCTGATCAGTGTAGCACCTACCTCATCTTCCTCCCAGTGTCTCATTCTTTATATAAACTTCCAAAATAAAATAGAAGAGATAATTGAGCAAAAAGCAAACAAGAGAACATTTGTGATTTTAGGGAAAATCCATCTTGATATTGCTAACTATCGTTGTAATTCAGATTCTATCTTGCGCCTCATGCGGTTTTCGTCTTTTTGTCTCTCCGTGTGCTTGAAGATGGGAAGCATCGGGAGAAAGAAACCCAGAAGCAAGGAGACGGATGGTAAGAAATTCATGTGGCATACTGAATTCTTTTACGAAGCAAGCTAAGCTAGAGATCTATCTCAGTTAATTATGTACATTTGGTAGATTGTAATTAAGTTTGTAACATGTTTCATTTGCATGCTCCAACTATTTCCATTTTCCAGGGACGCATATCAGCAGTGCAAGAACCAAACTCAATGCTCAGATTCTGAAGCATTGTCCGAGGCCTCTTAGCTCATGGTGCTTTGCGTGCCAGACTGGGAAGATACGAGTAAAACGCAAATGCAATTAGCGTTAGCCGAAAGTTCTCAGCACATATTTCTCTATTTAGAGAAGGTTATTAATTTAATTATTTTGCAATCAGCAGGCAGGAATTAACATGCCAATCAATCTGCTTTTTATATGCAGTTCGATATGAAATATGAAATTCTCACGTATAATTTTCTTTTCTTGTTCACGCATTATTAGCGTTGTTAGGTGAAATGTGTAGTGGAACAAGGTTACAGAGAGGGAGGGAGAAATATATATAGCCAGGTTTAAAATTTCGGCCGAATTTAACATACCCTCCCAATATAATATTATTTCGGCCGAATTTTTTGATTTTTTTCATTTTATTTTATGAATTCGATAATATTTTTATTTAAATTTGGCCAAATTTCAGTATATCGGCAACCTTCCGATACAAACACCGAAAACGGAAGATTGAACCCTGATATAGCTAGCCTAGACTAGCTGCGGCAGGTAGACGGAAGTGGTGGAGGGCGGGGCGGCCGTCGAGGCCCTTGCCGTCGTAGTGCGCGAGGAATTCGGCGACGGTGGTGCTCCTGTACCGCGGCGGGTCGCCGGCGGCGGTGAGGTCAGCGATGGGGCCGTACAGCCTGCCGCTCCGGCTGCTCTCGCGGGCCAGGTCGACGTTGCAGAACGCCGCCACGGACACCCGCGCCGTGTCCCTGCTCCGGTTAGCCACCACCCGGTGCTCCACGCTCCTCATCCTCCCGTTGCTCACCAGCTCGAGCAGGTCGCCGACGTTGACGACGAGCGCGCCGGCGACGGGCGGGACGTCCAGCCACCTGCCGCCGAGGAGCGCCTGGAGGCCGCCCATGCCGTCCTGCAGGAGCACGGTGAGGAACGCCGGGTCGGAGTGCCTCGCCGTGCCGACGGTGGCCTCCGGCTCCGGGCACGGCGGGTAGTAGTTGCTCACCACGCTGACGCCGTCGGCGCAGCCCATCCCCCCCAGCCGCCCCCGCTCCAGCCCCAGCGCCGACGAGAGGAGCTCCAGGACCGACGCGGCCAGCCGCCGCGCCGCCGCGGCGTACTCCGGCAGCACGCCCCTCACGTCGGCGGGGAGCTCCTCCGGCGCCGGCGGGTCCGGCGCCGCCTGGCAGAAGAGCGTGTCGCGCCAGTTGGCGGCGGGGGACTCGAACAGGTCGAAGTTGGAGTTGAACCTCACGCGGCGCCGCGCCGCGTCCCGCGTGTAGAACGCCGCCTTCGCCGCCGCCGGCTGCTCGTTGAACCGCCGCACCGCCGCGAGCATCCCGTCCGTGAGGCGCGCCGGCACGCCGTGGTTGACCACCTGGAAGAAGCCCACCGACTCCGCCGCCGACCTCACCTGGGCGACCACCCTGTCACGGTCGGCGTCGGCGCACGCGAGGTCGATGACCGGGATGGCGTCGGCGTCGGCGGCGGCGGAGGCGACCGGTGTGGGGTCGGGAGGGTGGCGGAAGATGCGCGGGACGGCGGTGACGCCTGCGTCGACGAGGCCCTTGACGCCGGCCTTGGTGTCGTCGAAGGCCTTGAGCTCGCGGAGGCGGTCGTCGTAGCCGGACATGGCAGGTGGTCGATCGACCGAATTGGGAAAGGGATGGCGGCGATGATTGAATGATTGATGGTAGTGGAGTAGGTAGCTGGGATCAGTACAAGGAGATGACGGTCGAGGAGTGGGGATCTTCTGCTCTTCTGCAAATGCATTAGATGCCACTGACATGTGGGCCCGAAGCAAGTGGGACCCACATGTCAGTGGTACCTACTGCAAATGCAGTATATATAGCAGACGATTTGCATCCAGTCTAGAGAGTCTGGAGAGAAGCAAGTGCTAGTTATTTCGTGTCAAAATATAAGTATTTTTTATGTTAACACGTTTATATTAAGAAAGTATGCACGAATGATTGAAGAAAGTGTATAATTGGTTGAGAAGAGAAAGTGGATGAAAAAGAATAGTTGTGATTGGTTGAAAGGAGGTAGATGGAGTAATAGTTTTATTTTGGGTTAAGATATTGTACTAAAAATGCTACTACAGTCGTTTCAGAATATAACAAGTTTTAGAGTTAGACACGGTTATTAAAATAGTATGTAGAGTTAAATAGATAGAGGTTGTGATTGGTTGAGAAGTGGAGGTAATGTTGGGTCTTTACATTTCAAGAATTGGTGAAAATAAAAATGTCACTTGACGCGCCACATCAACCACTGAGTACTTGTAATTCTTAGAGCTTATCGCATTGTGAATGGCTAGATCCATGTGCTTGCTACTCTATGTCATGTTCCTGGAAATGTGGATGCATGGTTAGAATAATTTTACAAGATCAGATGTATCATGTACATAACCGATATAGTTCTCCACTTTGTTCTATGAAAAATAGATTCCCAGAACTTCTTGCCTTTCAGACCCATATATCATGATTTATTGTTCCTATATTCCTGATGCTTCCCATCCTCACCCACACAGAGATTCGAAAAAAAGATCACCACCTATGACACAAGATACTCTATACAATACTACAATGTTAAAATATTATAGATGGATTCTCCAAAATCACAAGTATTCTCTTGTTTGCTTTGTTCTCGCCTCTTGTCCTATCTTCTATCTTTTGTTTTATTTTGGAACTTTATATAAACAAGATGGAGAGACACTCCAAGGGAGATGATGTAGGTGTTGCATTGATCAAGTGTATTAGTTGCTGCTTTCATTGTAGATGTCAGAACAAGAAGAAATGAAGAAAAACAAAGACATGGAAATGCTCTCCCCATAGTACATCCTCAATTATTGATGCCTAATTATTCATTCCATTCTCAAGTCCTTTGTGTTAGCTTAGGATGTTTGCATGTCCAAACATTAGGGCCAGATGCATTGTGCTGTACAGTTTGTAGTGATTTGGATCTTATCTAGTAATTTTACGTTACACTGGAATAAGGGAGTGTAATGTGTATGCTCCACACATATCGTGAACTAATAAACCTATATACTCACTCTGTTCTAAAATAAATAAACTTTTGTTCATGAATCTGGGTGTAGGCTATATCTAGATTCACGTACCAAAGTTGACTTTTTTTTCTAGGACTGAGAGAGTTGGCTTCTCTTCTATGTTCATAGTTTAGGCGTTTCTACAGTAACTGCTATTTGAGACCAAATTTTTACTTAAACTTTCGATAGTACACTACCGTGGAGTTCTTCACACATTACTACAACAAAAGACTTGACAACTGCTTTGCTCTCCACCATATTCACGAATAACATTGTATATTGACATTTCTTCTTACATGGCACATTTCACCCTAACAACACAAAAAGTCCAAGCAAAGAAGGAAAATTATGCATTTCATAGTTTGACAAAACTGGATGTAAAGCAGATTCAATCTATCTGGTTTGTTTCATTGAAAACAAGAAACCGTAGTCCAGCCAAAATAGCTGATCAGTTAAATGCAAAACTTTGGCGGGTTACAACAATCATTGTTTCCCATCACCATAATTCCATAAGAAATGAAAATGCCACAATGGTCCTCTGATCCTCTCCATCAACTGTTTGCCTGAGACCTCTACTCTCAGCTGCACTTCTAGAGCTTCGCTTTGTAAAAAGATGTCATCAAGTATCGTCTTGGCTAATCGATTATCAATTTCATGTGCCTGAAAAGGTAGGTGAATGGAAAGAAATATGTTATAAGATCATATGTATAGAACCGATCGAACTAGTTCTCCATTTCGTTTCATTTATAAAAACTAGTTATGCCATGAACTGCATTTCTTACTATCAGGCACATGTGTTCTGGAGTTCTTATTCCCAATGATTCCCATCCTCACGCACACAGATTTAGAAACGAACATAGCCACGGCACCAGATAGACTCTACAACGCTAGTTGAAATATTCAGACGGATTCTCCAAAGTCACAAATGTTCTCTCCTTTGCTTTGTGCTTTGTTCTTTCTTCTGTTTTGATTTGGAAGTTTATATAAGGAAGATGGTGAGGCACTGCAACTCTGCAAGGGAGATGATGTAGGTGTTGCATTGATCAAGGTGTTAATTAGTACATAGCAGCTACCGTTGCAGATGATAGGACAAGAAGAAATCAGGCATACGAATTAGATATGGAAATAATAAGGCTCTTCCTTGTTAGTTACATCATACGTCAATTTTATTGCCCAATTATTCACTCCATTATCAAGTTCTGTATGTTGCGTAGGATGATTGCATGTCCTAACATTAGGGCCTTGTGCTTTGAGCAGTGATGTCCTAATATTATCCTTGACTCTGGGTTTCTTTCTCCTGATGCTTCCCATCCTCAAGCGCACGGAGAGGCAAAAAAAAAAAAAAAACGAAAACCGCGTGAGGCACAAGATAGAATCTGAATTACAACGCTAACAAATATCAAAGATGGTTTTCCCTAAAATCACAAATGTTCTCTTGTTTGCTTTTTGCTCAATTCTCTCTTCTGTTTTATTTTGGAAGTTTATATAAAGAATGAGACACTGGGAAGGAGATGAGGTAGGTGCTACACTCACTACTACAGAAAACGTTTTTTTGGACGAGGCCCCCAATAGGTTCTAGACGGCCTGTAAGTGCCGCGCCTGCAAAAATCGACCCACACATTTTTTCATACGGCTTGTTAAGAGGAGCACATGCAAAAATACCCCCTCTTTTTTTTCTCCTCTTATCTCTTCCCTCCTCACCACTTCAATTTTTTTTAGCCCTCTCCTCTCTCTCCCTCTCCTGATATATATTCTCCCCTTTCTCTCTTTCTCTCCTCTCCTTTCCTCCTCTAAATAGTAGCGGGCAGAGGCGCCAATGAGGAGGCCGGCTGTCGGGTGCGGCGACGGGCGGAGGATTCGGCGGCTCCACCCTCAAGGGGGCTGGATCCGCCGTCCTTGGGTGCGGTTGCGTCCTCGGCAACGGTGGGCAGATCCGGTGGCTGATCCCACCCCTACGCGCGCGACGGATCTGGCGCTGTCGATAGTGGGAGCAGCGGCGGATGAGGCGATGGCGATGGGGGGAGCGGCGGCAGGGTGCTCGGCTGGCGCCGGCGAAGGAACTAGTGGGGTGGGGGTTAGGGTTTGTTTTTCTTTTTGAAATTTTTTTGGCTGGTTTTGAACAGTTTCACTAAGGCCAATTCTAATGAGAGTTTCATTACAGTTTCTAATGAGATGCTATGTAAGCAAATGTGGCGACATGGCAACACAATTAGAGAGAGAGAGAGGGGGGGGGGAACTAGCATAGGGCGCTAGAGTGTTTCATTTCATCCAAATACATCCAATCCCACGCATCGCTATTAAATGTCATGACTAACCTATAAAACCATGAAATTCAATTGTGTATTGCAGGTTTTATTTCATTTATCGACTCAAAACTCTTGAGATGACATGACACTATTGGTAGCCGTAAAATGTAACTCTCTACTAGGGCCCTGTTTAGATTCCAACTTTTTTCTTCAAACTTTTAACTTTTTCGTCACATCGAACTTTCCTACATACACAAACTTCTAACTTTTCCGTCACATCGTTTCAATTTCTTCAAACTTCCAATTTTGACGTGGAACTAAACACAACCTAGGAATGGCCTAAAATCGTAGATGAACCACCCAAATTACTATAAGGCCAATTTGCAAAAGCCTAGTCTAAAAATGCTACGCTGGAGCCTAGCCTGAGACCCAACCTTACCTTCTGAGCCTAAACCCAACCGTCAATCATTAAAGCTAAGGCTGGCCAAAAGACGAACGACCAGACAATAAACTAGGATGAAAATGAATGTATAACAGTAAGAGGTTATCATTACTTAAGAAAAAAAACATGAGTATTGCAAAATCATCAGTCCAATGACGAGTGCACATATGCAATAACTACGCAATTATGTTGGCAAATGCAGCCAATCAAATATGCATCTTTGTTTGCTTGTGATGAGAGTGCTGAAATCCATCAGCCTAAGGCCCCCTTTGAAACAAAGGGAAAACATAGGAATTTAAAAGGATTTATAGCCTATAGAAAACATTCCTATAAAGCCCTTTGAAATAAGTGATTAATTCCTACCAATTCCTTGAAATTTCTATGGAATGTACTATTGTAAAGGAATTTTGGAGGAAAATAAGCATGAAGTCTTCCCTCATGTTTTCTTCTTGCCATGTCTTGAATTCCTACGTTTTCCATGTGTGACTATCAAACGGCGGTTTTGAAGCTTTCCTATGTAACTGTGTTTTCAAATCCTATATATAGGAATCCAATGAACACGGCTTTCTATTCCTACGTTTTTACTATTTCTGTGTTTTGACAATCCTGTGTTTCAAAGGGGCATTAAGTGAAATAGTTGGTGCATGCAATTTAATAAGTTATTAACTTTTGGGTAATATGTATCAGAACCATAGGTCTCAAATTCAATTTCTGGCCAATACATTTTAACTCAATTTGTGCAATGAGACATTAACGCTACCAGCAAGAAGTACATTTGCATGCACCTGAACACACTAAAATGTTCAAGCAAAGAAAATACTGTAGACTCAGTTTATTCCTTTTTTTCTTCTTCAGCTATGTTTTTCATACTGATTTTTTTATCAGCTAAAACGAGTTCCTTTCTCCCCCTTGTCATCCATTTTTGTCAGGTTGAAAAACAGAAGGGAAAAAGGAGACGAGAGCATGGAAATATAACAAAACACTCATCATCTACTTAGAAGAGTGTTGCTGCATAGTCCGCTCTATCTCCTCTCCTTTGCTCAGTGCTAGATTTCATATCCCTAAAAAGGTATAGTTGCATGAAAAGAGAACATGCCTTGTATCGTTAGAAGAACAGACAACAGATAGGTACACCACACACTCAATTTCTTACAATTCACCCTGGTCTTTCCAGGTTCCTATTTCCTGATGCTTCCCATCCTCACGCACGGAGATTTAGAAATGAACATTTCATGGGACACCGGATGGATGGACTATACAGTGTTAACAATATCTAGTATACTTTGATGGATTCTCTGAATCACAAATATTCTCTCATTTGCTTTGTTCTTGACATTTGTCCACTGTCTTTCTTCTATTTTGGAACATCTAATGAAAAAGAGAAGTTTCTTCTGTTCTATTTTAGAATATATAATGAAAAGAGAACTTTTACGGTCCATGAGAAAGTACTAGGAGGTATAAAAACTTTACATTAAAATTTTGATATCTTGAGGTACAAAGCTTTATACTAGAAAATGTGGTGCCTCCCGATAAGTTTCTAAGGATAGTAAAATTATCCTAATCCTAACGAAAATGAGGGAGAAACTGCTAAGGGATATATGAGCCTTATGAGGTACGTGTTGCATCGAGTTGGGTGTTAGTAGCTGCTGTCAGGAGAAGAAGAAATCAGGAAAACTCCATTCTACGTCGTCGAGTATTTATGTCCAATTACTCACTCCATTATTCAGTTCTGTATGCGCGCGGTGATTGCGGTCTATTGTACTGCTTGCATGTCCAACATTATAAGGGCCTTGTGCTTTTTGGTCAGTGCAGTCCTAGTGATTTGGAGCGTGAAGTGCTTCACCATGGCCTATACATAATTTTTATTAAGATCTCTAGTAAATTATTAAGGAGCGTGTTGTGTATGCATGGCACTATGGCCCAAATATAATAAATCGTGAAGACATGAATTAATTGAGCGGATATATATAAGCTTCTTTTGTATATACGGATGTTCTAATATATTCACGTGCAATCCTTTTGCGCGTTCGAAAAAAAGTATATACTCCCTCCGTTTCACAATGTAAGACTTTCTAACATTGGCCACATTCATATAGATGCTAATGAATCTAGACATTATTATATATATATATTCATTAGCATCTATATGAATGTAGATAATGCTAGAAAGTTTTATATTGTGAAACGGAGGAAGTACATATGTTTCTTCACTTATCCAATAGTGGCATTCTCCTCGTTTTCTATATGTTCTCTCATGAAATTCATTGCCTGCTGCCACATGCATTCGTAGTTTCCTACTAAATTAGTAAACTCCACTGCTGCTAGCTATCCCCTCCGTCCCAAAAAAAAAAACCCAATCCTAGCTACGAACCTGAGCATATGCATATGTGTCCAGGTTCGTAGCTAGGGTTTATATTTTATTTTGGATAGACTAGTAGTTAATAGGATTACTGTGTAACAAAACTATATTGGTGTATATCTCAATATTGCTTCTATAAGGTCAGAGACAGACCAGCCTGGTATGAAACAGATTAGGCTGTGTTCGTGTATAGAGGTTGGGAACACATGCCCTGTACACGGAAAACAGAGCAGTCCATTAGCGTGTGATTAATTAAGTATTAGCTATTTTTTTTAAAAAAAGATTAATATGATTTTTTTAAGCAACTTTTGTATAGAAACTTTTTGCAAAAAAACACACCGTTTAACAGTTTGAAAAGCGTGTACGCGAAATACGAGAGAGAGGGGTTGGGAACCCATGATTCCAAACACACCCTAAAAGTACTCAACCTCAGTAGACCTTGGATCAGATTTATACTCATATTACTCCCTCTATCCCATAATATAAGACGCCTACGCATTTCAAGATTCCACCTTCAAAATATTTTAACCAACATTTAGGACAATATGAATTGAATTTTACTTGCTAAAAGTTATATCATTAGATTGACATTTGAATTTACTTTCATATGATTACAATTTTGTTACTACAAATGTTATAATAGATGAGAAATTATAAGACAAAGATTAGTTTTGGAGACCGTGTCAAGTTTGATCATGCCTTATATTATGGGATAGAGGGAGTATTGCTCAAGGAGCCAGACTCATATGTAGTTTTGCTATGTCTAAATATTGTTGAAGTAGCTGATTGATTTTTCCCTGCGGCGTCTGAAAGTTCTCTCAGTTTATTCTACGTTCCTTTACCTGAAAAAGGTAAGATGTCAACAAAAGAAACCATTGAACATAGAATTCAGCTTGTTAAGAACAAACACAGTTTTTTTTCAAAGAAAGGAACTAATATCATAAACATTAATTTATTTACTGATCCAGCTGCAAAATGTGGAATTCTAGAAGAAAAAGATACTAAATAGATGATCCCTTACATATGTGATTGGTCCCTCTGGATTTCTTGTTCTCGATGCCTCCGATTCTCATTGACACATAAGTTGAGATAGCAAAACTGAAGGATAAGTAGACTCCATTTTCCTGTGCTTCTTCGTAGCTACTCCTACATGCTATCTATGCTCTGTTTTAAAAACAACTGGTTTGGCATTTCTTCTATTTTTTTCCCCTCGGCTCGTTTTGATACATCATATATAACCTTGAGTAGCTGCAAGGCGAGATGCAGAACTGGCTATGGAGAGGGGGGAGGGGTGGTGGATAAAGTGATCACAGCAGGTACAATAGATCGTTTTTGTTGGCTACACTGCATCCATGCTGGAGAAATTGATGAGCTGGAGTAGGAATGAATGGAAAGAGAGTGAAAGCGAGCGACTAAATAAGCATCGACTGCTCACACGCTCCTATTGGATCTCTGCAGTAGCTCTATTCTCACAGAGAGAACGATTGGACAGGGATCAAAAGGATATGGACATGCGTGAAAAGCTTAGATTAAAAAATTAAGAATGGATGCATAGGAAATTGGGTGTAGATGATTTTACATCTACTTATTGTACACATACTACTTTTATTCACTATTTCTATTACTGATGTGGAGATTTTTGGAGCCAGCGATCGGCTATACTATTAAACTTGCTCTTATTGAAACAGATAGTTTGGAGGTGGACAATGATCCAAGACCTCAAGAATAGGTTAAAGACTTCCTGGGAAATGAAGGTCCAATGGGTGCAGCGATCGGCGAATAAAAGCTGCTCATTTGGTAGTCATGGATGCGTGACGGGCGAAACATCGAATTGGCTGTCGATTCCACCAGCCTTCATTGACCATATTTTAAAGGAAGAATGTAATTTTGATAGCTATATTTGGTAGTTCATTTTGTGAGGTCTTACCCTAAAATAAAATTTTCCAGAAGCAAATACATGACAAAAGGTCTCAGTCTTAGTGTTTTACTCCATACGTTTCATATTATAAGCCTTTTGACTTTTTTCCTAGTCAAACTTTGTTAAGTTTGACCAAGTTTACAGAAAATTCTAGCAACATTTAAAATATTAAATTAGTTTTATTAAATTAAAAATTTGATGTATTTTGGTTATATATTTGTTTTGTGTTCAAAATACTACTCTATTTTTCTATAAACTTAGTCAAACTTCTTGGTCAACTTATGATTTTTATTTTTTTTTCCATGGTGCTTCCCATCCTCACACTTTGGCAGATCTCTGAGGAACGGGTGCCACATGAGATCTATAACCAGATGGACTCTACAATGCTAGTGCATAGTTATCAGTCATCACTTTGTGAATAGTCACCACTGACTCTTGATCAACTTTGCACTGCCCGCTGCTCTGTTTCATATCACTGAAAAAGTAGTGCATCAGAAAAAACATGTTACAAGATCAGATGTACATAACTGGAGAATAGTTCTCCAGTTTGTTTCATAAAAAAAAAATAGGTGCACCACAAACTGAATTTTCTTACCATCACTCCCAGTGTCGGTGAGTTTCTTTTACCGAATGCTTCCCATCCCCATGCACATATACTTCCAGAAAACGAACACTGCCTGCTGGGACAGTAGACAGAGTCTACAATGCTACCAATGTTCAGATCGATTCCCCGTTGTCATTGCCTTCTGTTCTCAGTTCTTTCTCCTATTTCATTTTGGAAGTTTATATAATAAGGAAGATAGGGATCAGACACTGCAAGGGAAATGTGGTAGGTGTTCCATTGATGATGGTGTTTGTTGTAGCTGCTGCCATTGCACATGCCAGGATAAGAAGAAACCAGGAAAGCAAAGATTTTGTAAATTAGCATAAGAATTCAGATGTCCCCTCCTTATAATGCATCTCCCCTTTTAAGTGCACTGGTAGGGCTC
The DNA here is from genome assembly GCA_000338895.3 of Oryza meridionalis. Lineage (NCBI taxonomy): Eukaryota > Viridiplantae > Streptophyta > Magnoliopsida > Poales > Poaceae > Oryza > Oryza meridionalis. The sequence goes on along the minus strand of CM002526.2, from coordinate 31,556,560 downwards.
AGGGGCCATCCAGATAAGATTTTAATTTATTGCCACCGACCACGGCAATTTTATCTCTAATATCTTCTTTTCTTGTTAGGGAAGAAAACCAGTGGAATTTAATCTCATCCCCTAATTTGTATCAGTAGTTCAATGATACGATCATCCCCTAAAATGTCATTTCATAGTTTCATGGAACAGATGTAGAGCAGATTCAGCCTGTGCTAGTTCACTCCCAAACTGCGGTTCATTAGTATATATCCATATGCTTCTTTATTTAGGTTATACTCCAAAGTGATTTTGAATTTTAAAGTTTGATTTTTAAAGAATACTTTTAGGTAAAATTCTTACTTCTTAGCGATCATGAAAAGAGAATAGGCTAACGAAAATGATGGAGAAATCCCTAAAATTAACCTTACAAATCAAATTCTAGCCGTCAAAATCAGATTTGGATTAGCTCAGCCAAGCAATTACACGTTCGCTCATTAGGTCTTCGTGTAGTGATTACTAGGATTAAAGTTTGATTCACCGAGTTGGATCTTACCTATTAATTGTATGATATATTAGGATTAGGGAGGCCTGTTGTGTATGCCCCAGAAATAATATAGATCTTGAACTAATTAAAGTGATATCAGCTTCTCTTCTACATATCATTTGGATGTTTTTGCAGTTTCTATATATATTTGAGAATATCAAAAATTTTACTCAAAACAACGAAACTCCGATAGGAGATACATACATCCTCAGCAGTTTTTATGCTTTCCCATGCATGCCAACCCTGCCATTTTCTGATATACAATTGTTCGGCTTGTTCTACTCCATGTATTAGTAAAACCAAACTATCAGATTAGCTCTTCTGAAACGGAGAGAACCACCCTGGTCTGCAATAAACTCAACTGTTCCAGACCTTGGGCCATGTCTGGACTCGGATCCATCTACGGTTTCGTTGTCAGAGTACGGTTGAAGGCTTTGAAGCAAAGAAGCAGTAGGAGGCTTATGGAATGTTGTGCTGCGAAGTGCTGTATGAGTTCATTCTAATATGGTTCTCATACCTGAAAAATTAGACGGGTAAAATCAACAAAAGAGGGCACTGAACATACTAAAATTCAGCGTTTTGAAGGAAAACACAGCAAGTGTTTTTTTTAAAAAAAGAAAAGAGTTATTTCTATCATAAACATTTGTTTGCTGATCTATCAGACCAGCGAAATTCTAGAAGAAAAGGATAGTATACAGATTTGATTACTTACAATTTAGGTTACATGATTTGGATTTATTGTTCCTGATGCCTCCAATTCTCATGGACACGTACAGAAGTTGAGGCAGCAAAACCGAAGGAAAAGTGCAGTCCATTTTCCAGTGCTACTTGCTATCTAGCTACTCCTAGTCATTTGTGCTCTGCTATAAAACCTAGACCCAAACCAAATTGGTTTGGTCTGTCTTTTTTTTTCTTTTCCTCGGCTAGTTATGATGCCCTAGGCTACATATATATACTCATTCTGTTATTTAATCACAATTAGTCCATATAGAAATTACGGTATCATGGCATTTCCCCTTCAAAACCACCATATTACTCCTCTAGTTTAGGCGCCAGAACTCATAAAAAGAAAGCATAATGCCAAAATCACCAATTTAATGGAATTGTATCCTCTGTCATTCCAACGGGCATGGTACGTAGAGAACTAAAGTGGTCCATGCCATTAGCTATTTATAGCCGTTAGATCAAATTTAGATGTACAAGATTAATTGCTACAATAATCCTAATAAAATAATTAGACGGTACATTCCATTGTTTGTACAGTGATTTCTTACTGTGGTTATGGTAAAACATTGTGTCGCTCGTCACATTTTATTGTTTGCCTCTACCATTTACCCTCTAATGGCAGAGGATGCGAACCCCAATTTAATACACAAGTAGTACACAGATAGATGCAATAACTAGGTAATCAATCATGTATGCAAATCCGACCAATCAAGCATTTTTGAAAAAAAACATGATAATTACAGTTTACTAATACGCCATCAGTTTTATCTTCAGGGTTTCAACAGGTATTGTTTGTTCCTTACTTCCTTCAGATGTTTCATTGAGCGTTCTTGGCATCTCGTCAAATATTACTGTATCATATGAATGTTTTCCCCAAGTCTCATGCATGTTTCAACAAGTTCCATATTACTCTCGTGCAAACATCAGCAAGTTACACGAAATTTCAGCAAACAATTCAAATAACATTAAAACAGGCCGTAGATGTGTCGATTTCCCTTGAACTATACATTGAGTCTACCTCAACACTTGGAGAAAGAGACTACGATTCATCCAATGAAACAAACCCCCAAACCCCTGGTGCTTGACCTTGTCGATGATGCACGGCACCCACATTGACTACTCCAGTGCCTACAGGCTACAGCCTGCTACTACTACTAGGGTTTTCACTTTCGATTTCACTCAAAATTTCAGCCATTTTGTTAGCACCGAAAATTCTGAAATTTCAGGACTTTTTTTGCACTTTTTGGACTGAAAATATTTGAAATTTGACTGTATTTGGATAAATTTTAAATAAATTCAAAAAAGTTGAGAAAAAACTGAAAATTTTGACCGAGATAATGACTTGCGGGGGATCAGAAATTTTGGACCGAAATTGCATTCACTAACTCTATTTCTTATTGATTAATGGTATCTCTGATTTCTCTCATCCCTATACTTTATAATGATCATATTACCATTCCCTTCATCCTGGGGCTGCAGAATAACTTCTTCCTTGAACAAAGTTCTCCATGATTCAAAGGAAGGTTGCTCATTTCGAAAATTTTTCCCATTCCTCTGCTTCCAGATATGCCAAGCAGCAATAAAGAAAACTTCCAGGAATCCTTTTTGCCTAAACTGCAGGCGTGCCGATACAATCATTTGAAAAAAAAAGTTGAGATTAGGATCCCACAGAATGCCAAATGCTGCCAACATGTTTGACTGAATGGACAAAAGAAGCAAAGATACTCTCTTGTTTCCCTAAGATTATTAACACAAAGTTCACAAGTGAGGTCATCGTTCTCCTTTGCACAATGACGACGATCAAGAATATCTCTGGTGTTCAATCTATCACTGAAAAGAAGCCAGACAAAGACCTTAATCTTCATAACGCATCGTGTTTTCCATATCCAAACAAAAGGTCTAGGTGTTTGCACATTCATGAAATTGAGCTTGTAAAACTTCTTAGCAGTGTATCTATCATAATTCCATAGAAAACTCCAGTCATCTCCTTTGCCATTTTGCCATTTTGTAAATTAAGAAAGGAAATCTCTTCCTCCAAATTGAGAAATTCCTCATAAGCTTGACTGCTTAAAGGCAAAAGGAAACAATCTTCCAAAGGATGAGAGCACAACTGCTGCACTGACTGCTTCTTATCCAAGGCCACATTGAACAGATTTGGGAAAGTCAAACACCTAACCTCTTCATTCCAAAGATCATCCCAGAAAAGAGCTAAAGAACTTGTTCTGACAGTACAACTTGAATAAAATGGTGCTTTAGTGTCACACATGTCATCTACTCCCTCCGTCCCAAAAAGCTAGTCGTTCTGCTGTTGAAGAAATGTCCCATAAAATTTATCGTTCTAGCATCTTGACCAGTGAACCGACCATCTAGTCTATTCCATCGAATCATTCTAACCCGTTCGAATCTAGCTAATAATTACTCTTTCCCTATACAACAGTGCCACTATTAGTACCATGCGCGATATATAGCAGTACTAGAAATGATTAATTAATTACCTGCAGTTTTTCTCTTACAATCCAAAGTGACAAATGCAACCATTAAATGTGGGTAATATGGTCATTTTTACTTGCTTCTAATTTGTCCGATCAACCTTAAAACGATGGGCTTTCCGAGACAGAGGGAGTAGTTCGGTTTGTATTCGAAAGTACTTTCATATTATGTCAAGTTTTTAGTTACAACCTTACTGCAGTATATATTATTAAAGAAGTTAATAATCAAAGTGTCATGTTAATATATGTTATGAAAGAAATTAATAGTCAAAGTATGATGTTGGAGACAACATATTTTGGGAGAGGCTAAAATAGTAAAATGATGTTTTCACGTCACCATTTTCTTGTATTAGCTAAAAACTTGTTCCGTTTTACTCTTTTCCAACTCAATTTAGACAAGGAGAGGAACAGGGACAAAATAAAAATGTCACGGGGTTTCCTCGATAAACCACCATGTTCAGTGACATGCCTTAGCCTCAGTTTGCGAATAATCATCACTGTCTCCAAACCAGTGCTGGCTCCTCCATATTATATCCCTGAACAAAAAAAGATACATTGGAGAGAACATGTTACAAGATCAGATGTACACAACTGGAGAGTAGTTTCCTAGTGTGTTCCACAACAAAATCATGCCATGTGCACCAAATTTCTCACCATCACTCTTGGCTTCTCTGGCCTTCTTTATGCTGATGCTTCCCATCCCCATGCACATTAGCACATATACTTTCAGAACCCAACACTTTGTGGGAAACTAGATAGACTCTAGAATATGCTACCAATATTCAGATGGATTCTTGCCCAAAGTCACAATCGTTCTTTCATTTTTTTTTTCTATCCTTTGCCTTTTGTCTAGCTAGTGTCCACAGTTCTTTCACATGTTTCATTTTGGAAGTTTATATAAGGGAAGATGGTGATCAGACACTGCAAGGGAGATGTGCTAGCTAGTCTCTCCCTTTGTGAATATCCAGCTCAGTTTTATAGTGCTGGCTGTTCAATTTCATATCCCTGAAAATGTAGATGTATGGGAGGAAACATGTCACTAGATCAGAAGTACGCAGCTGATGTAGCTCTCTACTTTGTTTGGTCAAAGAAATAGATGCGGAAAAAACTGAATTTCTGACTAAAGGCCACTTGAAACTAATTATTGCGCGTCACTGCATTAAGATGAATAAAGTTTGGTACAACCAAAAACAAAAAGGAGGCAGAACCCAGGAGGACATAAGCCTAATCTAGCGACATTAGGAAACTAACAAGCTTCAGCGTAAGCTGGAGCAGCGTGGCACCAGCTGCACTCCAGAGTGCCGCCTCTTCCGCCATTGATCTAGGCCTGTAGCATCCTGGTGCCAAGGGAGAAGGTTGTGATGAAGACCTTGTTTTTTTTTTTGCGGGGAAAAGAGGATTTATTACTCAGCTATAATATCCTCACACACAAGGTGTGAAATAAAATTACATCCTCCTTCCAGCCAGAAATCTGAAATGGATTCAGATCTTGCTCTATGAGCTAACAAGTGGCTAACACTATTTTGACTTCGATGGATCTTCTTTCCTTCCAGATTGAGAAGACCCAGTACTGTGATGGTACGTGTAGAGAACTCTTCTAAGCTGTTTAGGCAGTTTTAATCTACTTTCACAGTTCCACTGGGGAGAGCTGAGGTAGGGAAAAAGATGGCTTCACCTCCTTGGTTGGTCCACACGCGTGTCCTTTTACGCCCTCCCACAATTTTTACAGGTTGTTCCCTTTAGGTCCCCCAGTAAAAGTTGATTTTTAAAAACTTTGCCAATAAAAATTAATTTTTATAAGTGAAGTTTTTAACATCTACCAGCGAAAATAAAACCCAGTGTTATGAAAAATTGTTTATTAAATAGTGAAACTGTAGTGACATCCTTACAAGTCTTTTTTAGATTTTCCTCATGAACTCATTGGCTGCCACATGCAATCCTACAAAGTAACTCCACTTAGTTCATGGAAATAAATTGTACCCACAACTTCTGTAAAGCTTGCACCCACATATTGACTCTGATCTTTTCGGCTTCACTAGTTGCTAAAGTCATCTATGGTTTTGCTTTGTCTAATTATTGTTGAAGAACCACTAGGATTATCTCCACTATGTTGACACATTATCTATTGGTACATTGTAGTTTGGTTCCCGTACCTGAAAAATGATATATGTGAAGTCCACAAAATAGGACACTGAACATATATATTAAAACTCAGTTGGTTTAAGGAAAACACACACACGAAAATTTTGAAAGAGAAGAACTAATTTCATAATCATGTGTGTTAATCGATTTAGCAGCTAGCACGAAGTGAAATTCTAGAAGAAAAAATGCCGTAGAGATGATCACCTACGAACACAACTTCTTCGTCTGCATTCCTTGCTCTCGATGCCTCTGATTCTCATGGACACACTAGTTCAGATAGCAAAACTAAAGAAAACATAGAATACATTTTTCAGAGCTACTACTCACTATCTACTCCTACTGTCCTACATCTCATTTTTGCTCTTCTTTAAACACAACTGATTCGATTTGTCTTTATTTTTTCTCTTCCTGGTTTCAAATCCCTATATATATAGCACCGAGTTTGATTCAGTTATTTAATTGCAAATATCAGTTTTGCAATTGTGGTCTTGTGGATCCATGAATTCCTTTTCTTTTCCAAAATAACCATATAACTCCTGTTGTAACCAAAACTCGTGAAAACAAACAGAATAATACCAAAATCATCAATGTAATAACGAGTAATACATACATAGATGAAAAAAACTAGGCAATTATGTAGGCAAATAGCCAATCAAGCATCTTTGTTTGCTTGCGACAAAAAAATCCCTTTGTTCCATATTATAAGTTGTTTTGAGTTTATCCCAAGTCAAAGTTTTTAAGTTTGACCAAGTTTACAGAAAATATTTAGCAACATTTTCAATAAAAAATATTCGATGATGGAGTTAATGAAAGTAATTTTGTATTGTAGATGTAGTTTTTTTTTTACAAACTTGGTCAAAATTAAAAGAAGTTTGACTTCAAGACAACCCAAAACTTCTTAAAATATGAAACGGAAGAAATACATACGATAGTTACAGTATAGTGGTATACAAACGTGCCATTCAATTAGGGTTCCATCAGGTATTGTTGGTGCCTCTCAAAAGTTCTATTGAGCATTCTTGGCATCTCTCCAAAATCATTGTGTCATATGAATATTTCACCATGTCTCGCATGCATGTTTCAACTACTTCCATGTTATCTTTGTTCAAATTTCAGCAACCAAATGAACGAAAGTTAAAGCAAGCCGCCTTATGACAAGTCGATTTCCCATGAGTTATATATTGAGTCCACCTCAACACTTGGCAGAAAATATATACAATTCATCCGAAAAAAAAAAATCTATAAACTGGTTGGCAAGTACACTTGATCTCTCAAATGAACCTACTCCAACCCCACACCACCTGCGCCTGCAGCCTGCTACTCTACTAGAACTTATCGATGCATGGTATATCTGGTTCTATCATCCTATAGAGAGAGATCACATTGCCATTGCCTTTCTTGCTTTGTGCAGTGCCTGCTTTGTCTCATGTCAATTGTATCATATCCATCCGTTATGCGTTTTACTCTACTTCATATCCCTGAAAAAGTGTATCGGTGTATGTAAAATTATGAATCCGTTCTAGTTTGTTCATAAAAATGTTATGGTACATACTGAACTTCTGTAAGTAATAAACATTATAGGTATTGGGATGTCTTACATGGTATTTGGGTGTTTCTCATTTTTTTTCTCCTTACGCTTCTATAGATCTCTGAGAAATGGAAAACTCATGAGACAGAAGATGGACTCTACAATGATAGAAGTACTCTAGCATATATACATTACCCGAATGAAAAAATTATTTTCATGAAACCACAAATGTACACTCCCTTCCACTATTTGCCTTTTATCTCTTGTTCATTCTTGATCTATTATGTTTCATTCATATGTCTATGTATCAAAGATGGACACAACGATGAAATAATAGGTTGGCGTGGCACTGATCCCCTTAATTATTTGGGAAAGTCATTTTACCCTTTAAAGGGGATGCCCCCTTTTTTTTTGCATGTCACTTAAAATAATCATGAAAAATTCTTGAAAATTTGACAACTCAAATGGCTTTGACAGAAGTAGAAATGCTCTCTTTCCTTTCATTATTTGTCTTTTATCTTGTATTCGTTCTTCATCTGCTCATACATTGTGCGAGAGATGGGGGAACACACAATGAAGAACATGTTAGTGTGCCTTTGATCATCACACACATGTCTGGATTAACAATTAAAGCATCATGGCGTGTATCACCGTTGAAGGGCATCGGCCAACCGACGCAAATAATGGATCTTTAGTTTACCCATGCGGAAGCGGAAGAGCATACTCACGCCTCTTCTCCAACATCCTGAAGCATTCTGAGAAGTCACATATCTTTTGTTCATGGTACTCAAGCAAGAGCAGCTAAAAGAGCACAATACTTCGTTCTCCACCTCTCTAGCCATGCATGTTCGTTCTGGTTTCTCTCACATACCTGAAAAAACAGTTGTATATAAATCTACAAAAGAGGGTATTGAACACAGCTGAATCTCAGCTTTCCCACAAGCGTTGCATATTACTTGGCGTAAGTCTTGGCTGGGTACCCTTTTCCTGATACCTCCTATGCTCATGTGGACTAAATGGGAAAATGGAAGTGACTTTCATATAACAATATGATTGCTCCTAGAACAAGTATACTATAATATTCTCTTCACAAGCGATGTGTGTCTACTGTTTCTTCCTCTCTGCATTTGGAGGTTTGTATGACAAACATGCATAGGAAGATAATGTAAATCCTTATAGATGTAGGTGTTGTAATAAATCCTTGTAGATGTCCATCCACATAATTACTTGCTTCATTCATGCTTGCTCCATAATTTCTTTTCATGTATATATTATATTAATATGTCAACAAGTTAAAGATCTGATAACGTAAGAGTCATGAAGAGGTCATCGTAGATGTCAGTCTAACATATAAGTAGGTGTTATTACTCAAGTACATGCGATGGCTTCTACTAAATATTACCAATATTATTATCAGTAGTAGAAGTGATTTAAGTCTTGAGTTATGAATTATACTGCAAGTAGGTTAGGTGGAAGTATAAATAGATGTGATTTTTTATGGTGGTCTTTATTGGTGGTATTCTACTAGCAATATTATCACCAATAGAAGTAACCTTGACCATTAATTTATGAGTTCCGCTACCAGCAAAAGAAATATTCTATTGCAAATAGTTGAGTTCGTAATAGAGATAGATCTGATCCATTAGATTAGAAAATATGAGGGCTCTAGATTAATTCTACTAACAAAAACCATTGTAAAACACCTTTAGCTTACATGATACCCACGTGCATGCTAGTTTTGTCTTCAGAGTTTCATCAGGTGTATTGTCAGTATCTCTGAAAGTTTCATTGATCATTCGTGGCATATCATAAGTATAACCATGTCAAATGAACGTTTCACCAAGTTGTCATGAATGCTCTATCAGGCTCCTGCAAAGTTTAGCAAGTTTTATAAAATTTCTGCAAAAAATCAATGAAATTCAAATCATGATGATTTCCCCTAAGCTATATATTGAAAACACCTCGATGCATAAAAAAACTAGAGCCCATCCAACAAAACAAAACCCCAAACAACCAGACTTGATTGTATCAATGACGCACTTGTTGGCATTGGCAGGCAGCAGCTCTCATGGCCGCCTGCTGCTCCGCCACCATACCGGCGACGTCTTCAGCCTGCTACTATTACCAATCATTGTTGCATGGTGTTTCTAATTATCTCATTCTGTACAATGATCTTTTCTTCAAAATTTTGTGCAATGATCACATTCTCCTTGCCTACCTCGCTCACTTGAGACAGCAGTTGTTTTGTCTCATGTCCATTCAACTAGGTCCTTCCATGCGTTATACTATGTTTCGATCATATCCCTGAAAATGTGGGTGTGCTAGAGAGAACCTGTTACAAAGATGTAATACTTTGTTCATCAAAAGTTGTTTTTTTGTAACATGTACTATAGGTATAATAAGTAACATATACATATACTATAGGTATATGTAGGGCTGTCAACGAGCCAAACTCAAGCGAGCTCGTCTGTCTAAGCTCGAGCTTGACACAAGCTCGAGCCAAGCCTATTGCACCTTCGAGCTTTTAGTCAAGCTCGGTTCGAGCTCGAGCTCGGTCATAAGTAGTATAATATATATTTTAATGATAATCTCTTGATAAGTATAATTATTTTCTAGTTAATCACACTAATAAAAGAGTAGAAAATGACTAAAATAAATATATTGTGCTAACACATGCTAATTTATTGTGTAAATAGATACTAATATATATATTTATCTATTAGTTTATTATATCAATAAGGTGAACATGCAATATAAACTATACACAGTCAAGCTCGGTTAAGCTCGGTAGAAGCTCGAGCTCGGCTCGGTAAAACTCGCGAGCTTTTGCTCAGACTCGGGTTCGGCTCGTTTGGAGTTCGAGCCGAGCTCGAATCGAGCCTAGGACAAGCCAAGCTCGAGCTGCTCACGAGCCTCGAGCTTTTTTGACAGCCCTAGGTATATGTGTTACTTCTTGTATGGGTACGTAGCTCTAGATTTCTTTCTCCTGATGCTTCCTATCCTCAAGCTCAGATATCTCTTGAGAAATGGACATCTCATGAGATGCAAGATAGACTCTCCAATGCTAGCATCTATGTTATTCGCGAGATAACAAATGCTCACTTTCCCTTTATTATTTGGTTTTTATCTCGTGTTCACTCTCCATCTGTTATCTACAACTAGATGTTTATGTATCAAATTCAAAGATGAGGAGACACAACAATGAAAAACAGGTTGGTGTTGCATTGATCATCATTCATCAGATTAAAAGTGTAAGACAAGTAGAGGGTCACTGCTGAAGGTCCTCGGCCATGTATCAATATATGTAAAGGGAACGTCTTCAACCAAGTGGAACCGCTCATTTTCATTGCTTTTCTTCAACATAGGATTCAGGACTCACATATCTGCTCTATAAAATGACTAAAGTAGTAGGTGCTAAAATAGTTGCAACGCTTCATTCTCAATAGGTTCATCCTAGTTTCTCTCGAATACCTAAGAAAAGTTATACACGGTGTAATTCTAATAAAAAGAGGGATTTGTTTGCTTGTGTGGAAGGTTAGCCTACCTGTGCTTTTCGCCATACCTCCTATACCCATGTTGGATGGCATGTGAGAATGGAATGACATAGGATGCTAGTATACTATTATACTTTCTTCATATGTGATGTGTGTCCTACTGTCCTCTATTCTCTATACCGTTTCCTACATTATGCATTTGGAGGTTTTTATGACAAACATGCGTAGGAAGATGAGTAGTTACAAGCGGTAGGTGCTATAAAAACAAGGGTTAATTAGATCCATGCCATTATAACTTTCATGGTTTTAAAATATGCCATTACAATTCAACTATTTTGAAATATACCATTATAACTTCATACTTATTTGATATATGCCATTACTTATCCCTTCAACCCATATTCTAACTATTTTAGATGAAATTGCCCCTTTCTTCTTCCTCTAATCCTTCCTCTCCTCAACAAGCCGGGATCAATGGAGGAGGAGCTGAGCAGGTCCTGCATGCATGTCCACGAGCTCATTGTCCTTGTCCATGGCGCATTGCACAGCCTAGAAGTTTCCTCTAGTATCAGAAAAGCAGCACACCAAATCCTACAAATGTTGCCGGTGCTCCTCTTCATTGATGCAGATTGGAATTTATTTCCGGCAGTGTGTAGCATCAGCGTCACAGACCATCGCTGGGCAGTGCGGCAGCCTCGACAGCTGCGGCAGGCAGGGAGACAGGGGACAGGTCAGGGCGACCACGGGGCCCTCGATCTGTTGCCGCCGCTGCTTCGAGCTGCAGCTCGCCGGCCGCCAGATTCAGAGAAACAGAGGGGGGAGGAGGAGACGAAGAAAGAAGAAAAGGGTAATTTCGTCTATAAAAATTAGAATATAGGTTGAAGAAGTAAGTAGTGATATTTATCAAATAACCAATAAGTTATAATGGTATATTTTCAAATAGTTGAATTGTAATGGCATATTTCAAAACCGTGAAAGTTATAATGGTATGGATCTAATTAACCCTAAAAGGAAACCCTGATAGATGTCATCCAGTTACTTTCCTCATGATTGCTCCATTTTTTTTTCATTTGCATTACTCCAAGAAGAGGCCCTTATAGATGTCACAGTCTTATAGGAGTAGGTTATATTACTCAGGATGATAGTAGGAGCAGAGTAGAAGTAGGTGCTATGATTGCTTGTTGATGTAAATACTTATTGTTGAATCTACACGCACACAAGGAATTGCAATTTTGGTTCAAAATTTTGGTAATCAATATATTAACCGAAATTTTCATATTTTCTCTTTTTTATTGAATTTGGTCAAAGTTTATTCAAATCCAGTCAAAATTTGTTAGAATTTCAAAAAAAATCAGTCTGAAAAGTGCCAAAAATCACGAAATTTTGTAAATTTTGGTTTTACTGAAATCACCGAAATTTTTGCCGAAATCGAAATTGCAAACCCTGCATGCACACTTGCACAGCAAATTGAGAAAGAGCAATATATCGTCATTGTATTAGGGGATAAGAATTACTTCCTCCGTTTCACAATGTAAGACTTTCTAGCATTGCCTACATTCATTTAGATGTTAATGAATCTAAACATATACATTGTGAAACGGAGGGAGTAAGTCTAAACAGAATCACAGCCTTGCTACATGCAGCAGGAAGACCATCGGCAGTCTAGTTACATGCTTATTCTCATAATAAGCATTCGTTGATGGAAAAAAAAATGGAGAGAATGGGTAACATTAACCATCTCTGTCCTACAGAGCATTACTTCAATCTCACTTCGTGGGTACGTTTTACTCTGTTTCTTTCATATCCCTGAAAATGTGGGTGCACAGAGATAACTTATTCTAAGGATGCACAATTCTGAAGTTGGTCTCTACTTTGTTCATAAAAAAAATTGTTTTCAGATATAATGGATTTCTGAGAGTAAAGAAACACGGTATTTCTCTTACTTATCATTTTGATCTCTCAATCTCTTTCTCCTGATGCTTAACATCCTCACGCTCTAAGAGATATCTGAGAAATGGACATCTCATGACCAAACAAGATGGGCTCTCCAATGCTAGCGTATATATTAATCGGATGGCTTTCACAGAAGCAAAAACATTTTATTTCCTTTCATCTTTTGTCTTTCTATCTTTTGCTGGTTCTTCATCTATTCTATACATCTAGATAATTATGCATCGAATATTTGAAGATCGACGCAGCAATGAAGATCAGGTTGGTGTGTGTCAATCTGTCATTGATCATCTGACACACAAAACCTACGTAGGGCTGAAGGACCTTGCAAACCTATGTAAGCGGAAAATGATCTTCAGCTGCAGAAAAGTGTATCCGTGCCGTTCTTCTTCAAGACGTGAGGAGTCACATAACTTCAATCCTCATAGGTAAAAAAGCCGCAACGCTCCATTCTCCCCATGTTTGTTCTTCTAGTTTATCTCGCACACCTGAAAAGACATTATATATAAGTAATGTAACTCTATGAAAGAGGGTATTGAACCAGCTTGCTAAAGTTCAGCATTAGTTATTTGTTACAGAAAGAAACACAAGATTTTCAGAGATAAGGACTAATATCATAAGCATTGCTTACTTTATTGGAAGAATGGTTTGGCTACGCTTATCCTGATACCTCCTATTCCCATTTGGACTAAAGAGGAAGAACGGAAGTGACATAGACGCTAGTCTCAACGGTTTACGCCAATTTTCATATACTAATGTTAGGAAGATGAGTAGTGACAGGTCGGTGTTATACAGATCCTCATAGATGTGCAATAGCGATTTTCTTCATGCTAGCTCCTTTTCTTCATGTACTAGTAGTGATAACGTGAGAACAATGAAGATGCCATTATAGATGTCAGTCCCAGACAAGTATGTTGCTTTACTCAGGATTATAGTAGCAGAGTAGAAGTAGGCGCTGTAATTGCTTGCTAATGCAAATGGTTACTGCCCAATGTAGATGCACAGCAAGCTGACTAAAGAACCATGGCGGAAAATGGAAATGATCAATTAATTTCTAGTCCTAGAGGCCTTCATGTATATAGTACTCTAAACAATTCATGGCCATTTTATGTTTTTTTTCTACACTGCATTCTATCAGCTGCCAGCTGACATTTCTGTTCCAATACAAGCATGTCCAAGAAACTGCATATGGATCATAGTTCATCCATCACACTATCCGTGTCTCCTTCGAATATCAAATGGTTCATGAGAATCTATACATAATAGATTATATGCATATCAATGCCTTAACAACAGAGGCTTGTTGCTGTTGCACCCACCAAGCAATAGCAATGGAGATTTCTTTTTCTTGATGCTTCCCATCCTCACACTCTTCAGAGATCTCTAAGAAATGGAGATCGCATGAGACACAAGATGGACTCTCCAATGATAGCATATATGTTATTCTGGATGGCTTTCCCAATTCACAAATGCTCCCGTTCCCATCATTTGCCTTTTACCAACTAATTATTCTCCATTGCTGTAATGTTGTATTCTTCTACATTCAAGGAGTCACGTATATACGGTTCATTCTCCCATGTTCATTCTAGTTCCTCTCGCGTACCTGAAAAAGCATTATATGCACAAAAGATTTGGACACAACTAAAATTCAGGTTTAGTTATTTGTTATCAAAGAGAGAAGATTTTTCATGACTAGAACTAATATCATAGCACTGCTTACTTGTGCAGAAGGTTCGCCTGATAACACTGTTCCTGATACCTCTCATACCTATGTAGACTTATTATGGAGTGCTATTTTTTTTCCCTTATATGTGATGTGTGTCCTCTGGCCAATATTGCTGTTTCATCTGTTCTGCATTTGGAGGTTTATATGACAACATGCATAGGAAGAAGAGTAGTGACAAGAGGTAGGTGCTATGAAGATCCTCATAGATGTTCATGTTCGCCAGTTACTTTCTTCATGCTTACTCCATTGTTTTTCATGTAATTTGCCTTAATATGTAAATAAAAAAAAGAGAGAAGAAGAAGTAATAACGTGAGAATCATGAAGAGGCCCTTATAGATGTCATAGTCTCACAGGATGATAATAGCAGAGTAGAAGTAGGTGCTGTAATTGCTTGCTGATGTAAATAGTTAATGTCCAATGTGGATGCACATCAAGCTGAGTAAAGAACCATGGTGGAAATGATCAGTTTTTTTAGAGGCCTTCATGAATGCAGTACTGTAAAAAATTCACGGCCATTTTATGGTTCATTCTACACTGCACAATATATCAGCAGTGAACTTATCATTTCTGTTGCGATACAAGCGTGTCCAAGAAACTGCATACGGCTCATAGTTCATACATTACGCGAAAGGCGTCCGCTTCGAATATCAAATGGTTCCTGAGAATCTAGACACAATAGATTATATGCATATCAATGCCTTAACACCAGAGGCTCGCAGATGCTTCCCTCTTCAGGCAGCAGCGACCGCTGGAGGAGGCAACAGGGTTATCTCAACATTGTCATGAACCCCCTGTAGAAGCAGCTCACCATCATACTTAACAATTTTCCTCTTCTTGGCAGCCCGCAAGGTGCCGACTAGTGCTTCAAATATGTTTGCACAACGGTCATCGTTGAAGATAACACCGAAAGTTACCTGCAGATCACAATATTTAAGTAAGGTGAACCAGTATGATTTGCATAAGCTCAGTAATTCAGAAATTCACAAGGCGTAGGATAGCTATGCCAAAAACGTTTCCAAGGTTAAGTTTATGCACTCTGCTGCTCCTACTCCTACACATGTGATGGTCAGCAACTCAGATAGGAACTTACAAAAAAATCAGCCATTTCTTTTACTGGTTTTGATTGTTATTTGTTGCATTACCCTATGCTATTTCAGTATGTGAATCATGCAAAACCAGGCTAGTATTTCATAAATTGTTTAACTTGGATGAATCAGAAAAAATAGAAGCGATCCCTGAACTATGATACCCATCTGTTCAAATTGAACCCTGCTTCACACATTCATAATGCCTTGAACAATTAACATTTACGACTGAATCCAAAAGTGAGTGTTATACAGTGTATCAAAAATTAATTGTAATGTAGAGTATAATGATTAAAAATTAATACAAAAACCATCATACATGAGTCTGGATCAAGGAATAACTCCTGTCCATGTAGATAAAGAAAAAAAATGTTTTTTTCCAAGTGAAATTGTCAGGAATTGTTTTGATGAAGAACAGAACAATTAACAGGGGGGGAGTAGGATATATTTGAGTCATAGGACAAATTGACAAAGCAACACATCTTGCGTATATAGGTAGACGAATGCCAGGGATAGCTGGAGTTGTCGATTCAATGGAAAAAGAGCTTGGAGAAAATGGGAGAATAATTAGGAAGTACTCAAGGGAGTAAAGTGCCTAAAAATGGTCAAAACTATCACTTGCAAAGCTTTCGTTGGCTGCACCTAACATGAAAATAAAGAGGAAAAAGAGAAGGAATGAGACAATTAACAAGGTAAAAGCTGTAACCACCAAAGAGGAAAATGAAGGTCTGATCAAAATGATAAGGACCAGTTGGTCATCACACTGCTTATAGAACACACAACTAAGAAACAAAATTTTTGATTCAAAATTACAATATGAGATGATTGGAAATTGTAGGCTGCATCAGAAGAAAAGATGGATAATGGCATCACCACATACTTGTTGTATGATATGATTATACATTTACATGAATATATATCGTAATGGAACAGTGATGGCAGAAAAAAAATAGAATGCACATGAAGTGTTCTTTTTTTCAAGAAGCATATACATCAAGAGTTCTGGGAAAAAAATATACACATTTCTGGTTCTTACCTGTTGGTCCTTTATTGTTTCCCATTTCTTTCAACAGCCTGACAGTCACAGTGGGCATCTTTCTCGTCACTAGGACATCGGACATATACAACAAACAATATCTAACATATAAAATGCAATTTCACAGGCTTGGGGGCATATGAACATTACAAAATACCAAATCAAGCTCAAAATTTTCAATCACGAATTCAATATCATCAATAGTATCACTGATCCCTCTAGTTTGTTTCATGACCAGCTACGTACTAACTAGGGATCTTCAATGTACACACCAGCAGATAAAAGCTCTCTCCTCTGAACAATGCATCGCCAATTCTCCATAGAGACACATACCAGCATTACCAATAATGGTCACCTAGAAATCCATTTCTTTAGGGGCAATGGACACAAATAGGCCAGACCATAATTTCTGGAGGAATCTCATGTCGGGAGATTGGAAAAGCGCACACGATGTCACCAAGGTGCACAATGGCGTATGAATCGCGAAGAGGAAAGCAATTCTAACTCGGGAAATGGGGGGAAAATGCGGGGCCCTTGCTGCAGGCGCCAGATCTGGTGCTCGTCTCGGAGGAGAGGAGAGGAGAGATGAGAAAAAGTGATTGACCTTGTAGGATCCATCGGGCTGCTTCTGGCCGAGCCTCTGGATCTCCTCCTTGAGCTTCCCCACCTCCTCCTCCACGTTCATGGCGTCCCCCCTGTTCTTCGCCTCTCTCCGGCTTTTGAGGAGTTGATATTTTTGGGCAAGGAGGAGAAGCAGCAGGTCGAGGAAGAAACGGGAATCGGGGAGAGATGAAAGAGCAGTTGGAGTGGCTCCAACCGTCGCGTCCGTGGAGCGTGGGCCGTCCGATCGGAAGATGAACGGGTGAGATGGACGTAAACCTGCCGCGCTAGATTTCCTGGTCGCTGCATCACACTGAGACGTTTTCACATCTCGCCGGTGCAAATTTTGGTTGATTTGGTTTCAATTTTTTTAATGGGTTTAACTGGATCCATGCTATTAATAATGGAATTTTAGAAAATATTCTCCATACCATAGTCACGTAAAACGAAATCAGTGGTAGCGTTTCTCTACTTGTCCCCATCACGAAAATGCTGGGTCATTTTCGTCCCACCTTGTAAAACCCTCTCGCAAATAACGTACCACGTTCCTCAGTCTAGTTCCTCGATCCCATCGACCCAGAAACTTTTCTACTATGATCCATATCATCCAAATACATAAAACCAATTATGGTCACATTTTTCGTCTTCTTCCAAATTTTTTTTCTTCTGCTCCCCTCTCTCCATTCCCCTCATGTTGGTCAGCCACGGCAACGGTGCCAACCTCCATCGCCACCCTACATCTCCAACCCCCCCCCCCCCCCTCTCTCTCTCTCTTGTGGAGCAAATGGCGATGGTGCTTGCCAACCCAGGCAGTACTAGGTGCATCATGCACATAGCTCTGCCCGCCAATTTTGATGGTAGCCCTAAGGAAACGGTCTCGAGCCGCCAAATCTCCGGCGCCCGGGCTTGGGTCTCTCATACTCCCACCGGCAATCGCGAAGACAGCGACATAACGAGGACGAGTGGAACTTGTGACGACGAGGAGGGTGTCAACCTAGATCTGGCGAGAACCGTCTTCTTCAGCATCAGAAGCAGCAGGGCCATTGAGAGGAGTTTGGGACGGGTAGCAGCTTAACAACGAGCTCGAGTGGGGGCACATCGAGTTTCCTCCTTCCTTCTCAGATCAACAGGTGAACAATAACTAGCGCTTCGCCAGTGCGTTGGGCACCACTTTCCTATTCGGCTCCCTCATCATGTCCTACTCGATGCCTGACGCTTTTGGATCTGCGAGGTGGAGAGAGATATATAGAAAGAAGAGTGGTGGATAGATAAAGAAGGTGGAACTGACATGAGGGTCTCATGTCTAGAGTTTTTTTTGTCTATATGATAGAAAACGTGATGTCGATAGCTGGTTGTTATTTTGTACGTATTTGGATAGCATGGATATGAATATATGAATTGTAATGATATTTTTTAAATAGTAGTGGTATGTATCGAGAAACGTCTAGAGGTGTTTCGGCTAGCTCCATAAGATTGTGGGCTAGCCGACCTGGATTTGAAGTCTCTATCATTTTAATCATTTGATATTAGGTCATTCTTTAATATTCACGTCGCAGTGTATGTATCCAAAAAATTATTTTAGGGCCTGTTTAGATCCATTTGGAATAACAAATGGCAAATGGCAAAAGTTTTGGTATTGTAAAAGTATTACTGGGTGTTTAGATGCATCCTAAACTTTTGCCATTCTAGCACTAAAGTGAGAGAGAGAAAGAGAGAGGGAGTGGTCCCAAAGCATTTTTTGGTACAATTTGCTACTATGGACTAGCAAGTGCCAAATGCCAAATTGCTAAATTTTACTACTAGTGTTTATATCCAAAATAATAAAAAGTGCTTCACAATGACAAAACTTTTGCTATTTTGGAGGATCTAAACAGTGCCTTAATCGGTTTTGTTTAACATATTCGAAAGTAAAGCCAGCTGCAGGTTGTTTTAAGATAAGATTAGCGCACACACTAATCCAATTCCAACCCAATCGGGTCGCTCCAAACTAATCCACCTCACCTCGTCCTCGTCCTCGTCCTCTTCTCCCCACGCTTCCGGCATCTACGCTTCTCACGCGGACTACCCCCGCCTGCCTAACAGTCACTGACACATGGGCTCAGGGCAGTACGTGTCCCCACATGTCAGTGACCTCACCCTAGAAACCAGGGAGGCCAGCGTGGGACCCACGTCGTCGCCGTGGCAGCTAAACCAACTCGCACCCGTGCGTGTCCCGCTCTCCCACTCCCACCCACCGGAGCGACGCGGCGGCGACGGCGACGGCGACGGCGAGAGCGCGGCGGGAGATGGCGGCGGCGGCGAGGGAGGGGGAGGTGCGGAGGGACATGTGGGGGCAGGAGTACCGGACGGCGTCGGGGGGCTGCGCGGCGGCGCTGGAAGAGCACTACGCGCACACCATGAGCTTCGGCCGGGGCCGGGGCCACGCCGTGCTCCGCGCCGCCGCCGCCGACCCGCGGTGCGCGCTCGCCTCCTCCCTCGCCGCGCACCACGTCGCCCCGCGGGACCCCGCCCGGGCAGCCGCCTTCCTCGCCGCCGCCGCCGACAACCTCGTAAGCGTCGTCCCTCGCGTTGTCGCTCGCCGCCTTAATTTTCTTTTCCCCCTCCTCGAATCCTCCATTTACTCGGTGAGCTTGCGCTTTCGTGTAAATCTAAACTTCCACCAGGGTGCAGCGACGGAGTACGAGAGGGCGGTGTTCCGCGCGCTGACGGCGCTGATCGGGGAGGAGAGGGACGAGCAGGTGGCGATCGAGCGGCACTTCGAGGTTTGGGGATAGCTTGGAATTGTTGTCTCCATTTGTAAATTGGGAGTATGTGCTGCTGGATAAATTGATTAATGGCTAGAATTGATTGGTGGTGTGTGCTTTACATGTGGCAGTTGCTGAAGGAATTCCCCAGGGATCTCATGTCTCTGAAGAGAGCTCAGCTCATCTGCTTCTACATGGGACGCCCTGATACATCGCTCAAATTTGTTGAACAGGTAAGTTGACTACAAGGCTCGTGAATGTTTATATGCTTACAAAGTGGAAATATCGTATATAACTCATGAAACCGAGGTTGAATCTAGCAATGTTTGTTATTATTTTACAGCAGTTGATAAAAAAAAGCATCACTTTTAGACACTACTGGGATTTTGTGTGCATGCGCGTGTGTCTGTGGAATACAAGAATACAGGAGTTTCTAGATGTGCTTTAAAACACTTCCTCTTATCAATGTACCATAGTTCTAGGTACTATTCTTTTCATTAGCTTTGTTGTACTCATTCTTGATCAGGTTTTGCCAGAGAATCAAGACCAGAACTACATATACGGCATGCTTGCTTTCCCATTACTAGAACTTGGAAGGATGGATGACGCTGAAAAAGCTGCTCGGAAAGGCTTGGCCATAAACAAGAATGACTGCTGGTCACAACATAATGTATGCGAGTGGTTTCGACATAATTTTGTTATTTTAAGAAGCTTATCGGCATAACAGATTGTGTTATGCATTTATGCCTATTCGTTCATATTCTACCAACAAACTTCTTTAATACAAGCTTCATCTGCCATTCCATCTTGCAGCTGTGCCATGTTTTCCAGCAGGAGTGCCATTTCAAAGAAGCTACTGAGTTCATGAAATCGTGTTCTCCATCATGGGCAGCATGCTCATCGTTTATGTATACAATTTTCCATATGATGCTCTCTCTTTTGATGCTAGTAATAACCACAGAAATAGTTCTTACAAAATCATTTTCTTCTATCTGTAGGCTAACCCACAACTGGTGGCATGTTGCTGTTTGTTACTTGGAAGGTGAATTCCCTACATGTAAAGTTCTGGAGATATACGATCATAACTTCATGACAGAGCTCGAGAAAAGTGATTGTGAGGCAGCAGAGGTATTATTGCTGGCCATTTTTCCTGTACATCAATGTTTTAGAGACACTCAGTAATTTCTCATGCATCAGGTGTACCTTAATGCTCTAGGGCTGCTACTCCGTTTGCATATTCGTGGTCAGGTTGATCTGGCCAAAGATAGATTGGCAGCATTGCTAGATGCACTTACAAATGAGGTACTGTCCCAGCTTCAATAATTTCAAATATGTTCGTAAAAGCTGTTCAGATTTAAGTAAGCTGTATACTGCCGACTGCCAAGAGCATTTTACAGGTCTGAACTAAAGCTGTGCAGGACTCATTTTTCTGACTATCTCGATTTGAACTTTGTACTTCGTTCAGAAAATATGGCATGTGGAATGGCTCCTCGATCTACTTGTATTATGGGCACTGTCAAGTATGGGTGAGATTACAAGAGCAGACAACTTGTTGAAATCACTGAGGTCAAGGTCAGATACATTAAAACTTTTCTTCAGGGAACACAAGACTCTGCTATTAATTACTAGTCAGTAATGCTAGAATAACACATTAACCTTGCAGAGTTAGTTCAATGGACACAAAGAGGCAGCAAATGATGCAAAAAGCAATCCAGGTATGCTAAATTCTTTTTGCAAGATGAAGTACAAAGACAGAAGAAATATAATACTCGTTCACAATGAAAAGTGTGGACCAGCATCTCTAATATTTCTGAAAAAATGACCAGCACTCACTTCTGATGCCTCAATATCATTACATACTGTATGTTTTTATAGTATAACTTACCTGCCAACTAATTCTAAGATCTGTTTGCTTTCCTGTAGCTATTTATTATTTGTAATTTATTTTACTTCTTATATGCATGCCTACTGTACTTATTTTCTCAAAGATAAAATTGCATATCTGTTCTAAAAAAGGTATAAATATTCTGTTATTTTCATTACCTCCTTGGCACAGTTAGCAGAGGCTGTATATGAATATGGAAAAGGAGAGCACAAGAAAGTCTTTGACATCTTGGGTCCAGATTTCGATGCACTCAGTTATAAAGTATGATTAACAAACCTTGTTTTCGTTTAAGACAAAGTAGTTATGAATTTGTTATCTTTTACTGAACATCAACATGTGTACAAGTAGATGATTGGGGCATCAGATGAGCAAGTGGATGTCTTCAATGAAGTTTGGTACACTGTGCTAATAAATACCGGAGAGAGTTCTAAAGGTATTTGCTTATTTGGTCTTCGTCATTAGAAAATTGAACTACTGTTTTGTCACTCCTTAAAGTGCTAATGCAATTTGGATTGTGCATAGCAATTGAGGTGCTCGAGAAACAAACTAGGAAACGAGAAGGTGCACCCTTCTTGTGGCGTTTGCTGGTAAGTCTTTACTATTTATCTATTTTACATTTTCTTCTCACTAGTGTTTCTTAACTGACTTGTTAAAGTTCTGAAACATTAACTCCAAGAATCTCTTAAATCTCCTGTCATCCTCTCAAAAAAAATAATTATCTCCTGTCATGACATGTAATGGTGGTTGCTATAGATCGTAGATGATTGCCTGAACATAGCATTGTTGACAACAATCTACTAGTGCTTTCAAATAAGTTGGTGGTTGTGCTATGAGCAAAATAGAAATATTTGTGTCAACTTTGTACCATCTGTAGAGACTGGTGGCATTCCTCTTTGCATACAAGCAGAATCCTATAAGGCACTTGAGATTATTGTGTTTCTGTTGAGTGTCAACACATTGACTGGTATCTTCATGCCAAACGCAACATTTAGTGAACTAAGGAATTTCAAAGATCGACCCAATCTTGCCCCAACCTGGCCTGCTTGCTGACTCATTTTGTGGTTAGTACCATTCTGTTATTCATACCAGGCCCTATTCTGAATACAGCTGCCCTCAGGGTTTAGTAAATGCTTTGAACAGATCAAGCCAATTCAGTTGCTTGGTAATCAGACAGAAGATACTAGTATATACACATATTTCCATTGTATTCTAATAACCGGAGATTAAGTTGTTTCCTCTCTAATTTCCAGGAGAAGGCATACTCATTGCATGGCAGAGCTGAAGATGCTTCAGTGGCATCCGAAAAGGCAAATGCTCTACAGGCTTCTTTTTCTCAGTAGAGTTATGAAATACAGTGTACCCCCAATATGCTTTACATGCCTTATAGAGTGCACTTGTTGTTTGACATAATAATTGGCCACAAACCGATCAATATATAGTTTGGTGGCATCCTTACGGCCAATGAGCAAATATGTTTCGTTCACAAAAAAAAATTCTGGTTTTATGTGATGCTATGAGGAAATTATGCTCAAGATGTGTCAATACTTGCACTCGCATTGGATGACAATGGAGTACACGTTAGCTAGTTAAGGCAAAAAGAAAAGAAAATTCAGTAGTTACACTGAAATCATGGAAACCACTTCACAAGCTATATGTAAAAGTTATTCAAATTCTTAAAATTCTACCATAAGGAAGTGCACGACACATGCAACCATGCAAACTTTCAAGTGCAAGCTCGATTATGTTGTGAAAATACAAAATTCACAAACATTGGAATGAACTCTTCCAAACGAAATCAAGTCGTATCTTGAAACTTAAAATTTCTATTAACTTATTAAAGGAATAGAAAAAAGAGCCTTCACGTTCGCTCTCACGGTCTAAAAATTCTTATATTATTTGAAGAAAAAGAAAAACAGAGTCCATATAAAAATACAATTTTGAAATAGTTAAAATTCGGAATTAAAAATAAGGAATATTAGAAGAAGAGTATAGAGTCGATATAGAAATACAATTAAGAAATAATATAAATTCGGAATTAAAAATAAGGAATATTAGAACTAGAGTATAGACTCCATATAGAAATACAATTAAGAAATAATAGAAATTCGTAATTAAAAATAAGGAATATTAGAAGTAGAGTATAGAGTCTATATAGGAATTTAAAACTAATTAAAATTCGGAATAAACATAATAAAATTAAAAGTAGAGTTTAGAGTTTGTATAAAAATACAATTTACAAATAAGTAAAATTCGAAATTAAAAAAAACATGAGAAGAAGAGTCTAAAGTCAATATAGAAATAAAATTTAGAAGTAACTGAAATTCGAAATTAAAAAATAAAGAATATTGAAAAATGAGTTTAGAGTCCACATAGAAATACAATTAGAAATAATAAAAAATCAGAATTGAAAATAAATAATATTGGAAGAAGAACATAGAGTCTATGTAGAAATACAATTTACAAATAACGAAAATTCGGAATTAAAAAAAAAATATTGAAAGACAAGTATAGAGTCCATATATTGAAAGACAAGTATAAAGTTAGTACAAAATTTAAAATTATGTTGTTATTTTAATATATTTGAATAATACATTGAGAAAACAGATATATACTATTGTATACTATTGCTAATTTGTATAATATTATCATCCCTACCTACATATCTATCGGGGATATTTGGGGGGAATTTGAGAAGCTGGCTTCTGAGCGTTCACCGCCCCACAAGCCTGCCCCAGAGCTGGAGGAGCTCACCATGATTGCAGCAATCAGAACGTGAATCACAATTCAGAAATGAGAAAATCAGAGTGGCACCACACATCGGAGGCCTCCAATTAAAGGGACAACACATATAGGAGAGCTCAACAAAAACTGATAGTATCAACAATCCCCTTTGATGATTTGATTTATAGATTGTATGAACTGTTGGTTGATTACATTTATGTTAGCTGAGAGGAGATAAAAACTACTAATTAGATGAAACGAAACAGTTCCTCTGCAGCAACCATATACTCTTGTTAGATAAGAGTCTATCACACTGTGTAGGACTGGTGAATGGTATCAATGTCCAGGCCCTTCAGCTTCACAACTGACTCCACATGCCCCTTCAGCGTATGAAGCTCCCTGAGCCTGCAAATGTAGCATCAACAGCAAGAACAAGCACATAGTTAGCTTTACATCGTTTTCGCGCCACGTGTTCCAGGGGGGATGCAAATTGGCATTGTGCAGCTAGAAAGGAAGATGCTTCTTGATCTTGGAAGGAACATGGCAAAAGCAACTGAGAATTGATGCAATATAAAGGACAGGGTGCTTCTATATGATTCTTAAGGTGACAGATCATGGAAAAGAATTATACAAGTGTCTACTGCAGATTTAGGTCCTACCTTGCAATCTCAGCCCTCCGTTTCGCCTCTTCCGCCATCTGATTCAGCTCACTGTAGCCGGTCTTCTCTGGGAAGGGCTTCACATCCGGTGGCTGCAGGCCATGGAGTGTCCTATGTGCATGTGCCCACTTGAGTTCCCTCTCTTCCTTGCCAAAATCCTTCTTCCTTGTAAACGCAATCTGTCGAAATCGATGGGCCATTAGTCACAAATGCATGGAAATTCAGTCAAAATAGGTAAGGAGCCAAGACAACTATGCAGGGTGCATTACTCTCTGCTCAATGACAAGATCCCATGCTTTCCCACTCAGAGCGTATCGGATGAGGAACTTGATGATATCGAGCGGGAAGTAGAAAACAAGATTGTAGAGCCACACGATACCGGCCCATCCCCATCCAATGCCTTTGATTGAAGTGAATGCCCAGTTAGCATAAACAGCGATCAATGTAGCTATCTGCATTTGAAGGGGAAGAAAGTTAGATTAACACAATTCTACCCAGAAGAGAATTATCAGTTTGTGATAATAGGGAGAGAGCATACCAGCTGTGCAACGAAGAAAGCAAAGACAAGTAGAAAGCCAGGGCGTTCGATAAATGACCAGCTGCGAGACCTTGTGACAAAGATAAGAGCTTGGCTGATGGTGCTAACTTGAAGATATACAGCAGATGCAAGCTTTTGGTAGTCATCTTGGGCTGTCTTCTCAAGGCTTTCGACGTGAAAGATCCTCTGAAAGTCAATGCAACATTAAGTTTCAAAGCAACAAGAATCAAATAACAAAATGTGGTAGACCAACTGTTCAATTAGAAACATTAGTTATCATTTTTTGGCACTTCTTACAGGGAAAAAGTTGGTCTTGTATGCAGCCCAGAAGAAGATAACAGTCATCATTGCCAAGTATCCACCCAGCACAACTCCAGTTGTGAAAATTTCAGCCAACTTCCAGCTGTCAGGTAGTGGAGAAGGCTTTACTCGATCCTTAGATATAGTCATTATGGTACCTGTTTGTGCCAGAAAATGGCCGTTGAAGTGAAAATCATGAAAACAGTTTCTACTTACTACTGAAGTATTAGGAGATATAGCAGGGATGGAGGGAACAAGAATGTGATATACCATCATTCAGAATTGCAATGATCAGAACCATAAATGGCGGGAAATCAAACTCCCATATAAGGGCAAGCAGCATAAACCCAAACTGTCAAAAGAGCAGTCAATATACATTAATTGCTAGCTAAAACATAAAGTTTATACACATTGTTTGGCACAGTAAGATGAAAACATAATATTGGGGATCATCAAAGTTACTACCTCCGTTTCAGGTTATAAAACATAATATATATGCCTAGATTCATTAGCATATATATGAATGTAGGCAATGCTAAAAAAAGTCTTATAATATGAAACGGAGGAAATAATATGTACAAAAAGTTATACACTGGAATCATTTAGTGCTTAGTTCTGTTAAATTTATCTGAATGGTTAGTTCTGATTGACCTGTAGTTAAACTAAAATACCTACGAGAACCATCAACTATTTATTTACCAAATGAGAGGAAATCCATAATTTCTAGTTCTCCAGTAAAGAAAACATACCACAATACGTATCGTAATCGAGACAGCATATATCTGCAAACATGGAGATGAATTAGCAAAATAACCCAAGGAAAAAGGCAGAATATTAAAAGACACTATGTTTGTTTCCATCTGACTTACAGTGTAGTTCTTCATTCGCTGGAAAATTGCCCGACTGGTAAGAACAGCACTAATGATCACACTCAAGCCAGGTTCTGTGAGTACAATATCAGATGCACTCCTTGCTGCATCTGTTGCATCAGCAACTGCTATACCAATATCAGCTTTCTTTAGTGCTGGAGCATCGTTTACACCATCACCAGTCATTCCACAGATGTGCTTCCGTGCTTGCAGACGTTTTACAATCTCATACTTGTGTTCTGAGAAAAGAGAGGACTTCACAGTTATATTTTTCTTTGTGACTTTCAACCATTTGGTTTTTATTCTGCAATTGATTGCATACATACCTGGGAATACACCAGCAAAACCATCAGCTTTCTCAATTAGATCGTCAACTGGTAAAGCAGCAACAGACTCATCCTTGTTCTGTCCCAACAAAGCAGATGAAGGGTACATGTTTGTACCCATTCCTAGACGACGCCCTGTTTCTTTCCCAATCGCTAGTTGGTCACCTGAAGATAAAGAAATAATTTTAATTCCCATAATTCAGAAAGATTAACAAAATTGCAATAAATTTCCATGACATGATCCAGTAGTGACACTTGGTAGACCAACTCTCAACTTATCACAATTTTTTAGGCATGTTTACAGTGTTAATTTTAAAAAAATGTTGAATCAGAATTAAATATAAATTATCCTCATAAAAATAATTTAAATAAGTTATATAAACAAGAAAGAGTCTCTATAAACATTAAGTTAGACCTGTAAATGGATACATATAAGCAATGGTGAAGACTGGAACCGCTACAAAGACCACTATCTGCAGCTTTGAACTTGTGATGGTCCCCATGGCTCCAAACAATGACAGAAGAGCAATGGATGGTTTAATTTTTTTAATGATGAAAATTGAGTTTCTTCTTTATGATACATCATAATCATGCATTTTTTATTGAACAGGTTGCAGTACTGCAAATTTATGCTAGTTGTTCTTCCTATTGTACTCCATCCGTCCCAAAATATAAGGGACTTTGGGTGGATGTGACACTTCCTAGGACAATGAATCTGGACAGAGACATCCACCCAAAGTCCCTTATATTTTGGGACGGATGGAGTAGATTAGGATTCTAGTAACTGATGCACCATATAATAACTGGACATGGAGTACCCTCTCACCACCACAACGACCAGAAAAGAATTTGAATTTTTTGGAATTGTGATAAAAAAATATATAAAACAAATAAAACATCTGGATTTTTTTCAATCGGAAGAGTACCTGTGATCATCTTGACATTTACACCAAGGTTAAGTGCCCTTCGAATTGTTTCTGCACTATCATGCCTTGGAGGATCAAAGAGTGGCAGGAGAGCAACAAAGCGCCATGGCCCACCAGGACTCTCTTTCCTTCCATCTGGAACTTCCTACATGACAGGGAAAGGAGACCATAATAAAAATTAAACTGGCCCAGGGAACAATGATTTTTCAACATATATAATGACTCTGGATACTTCCTAATCATAATTAACTCAAAATGTTAAAACATTCAAATTGTGCAAAGAGTATCCTAAGAACTGCTAACCTGATATGCTACAGCAAGTGATCGAAGCCCACGTTCTGCAAACTTATCAATTACAGCATGGACTCGTCGTTCTATCTGTGTCTTGTTGTGTGCCAGGTTGAGAATCTGCATGTCAATTTATGAAATCAATCAATAACTCCATCATATAAATGGAAATTTCCAGCAAAGCTTTTTTAACATATCTGCAGCTGATTTTTGTTGTACCTGCTCTGGTGCGCCTTTACTAACACGGTACATCTTTCCATCACTATCAATGTATGTCAATGCGGTTCTCTTGTCAGTAGGATTGAATGGCAGGAAGTGAACCTCTTGAATACCAGCACGTGCCTGCAGAAAATATTTCCTGGTGTTTAATTCCTCAGATAAACAAGATAGCCAATCCTCCCCTATCTGACAAATCGATGTACCTCTTTTGGATCAGCGAGCATCCCGACTATTGCAGTATCAATAGCATCTTGATTTTCTGTTCGGGATGCTCTAGCAGCCATCAGAATTACTTGGTCCTGAGTGACTCCTCTTTCAAAAACCTGGATAAAAAGATGTAAATAAGTACTTCAATTAAATTTAAATTAAGGGAAAAAATGATTGAGTTTACCTCAATGAGATTCTTGTCCACTGTGAGCTTATTTAAAGTCAGCGTTCCTGTTTTATCACTGCAAAGAACATCCATGCCAGCCATCTCTTCAATTGCAGTCATTCTCTTTGTTATAGCTCCCTGCAGAAATGAAGTTCAGAATCGAGTATACAGTACAGAAGTTCGGGATGCCACTATATGTTTAACAGTGTGCCTAAAAAGATACAAACCTGCTGAGACAAGCGATGAGACCCTATTGCCATGGTTACAGATAAGACTGTGGGCATTGCTATAGGAATGCCTCCAATGAGAAGCACCAATAGGTTGTCAATCCCAGGGCGGTATGGCCTGTGCTGGATAGGGTACATGACAATGATCTCAACAAACATCCCCACAGCAATTGAGCAAATGCAAAAATTCCCGATAGCTGTTAAAACCTGCACAAATTGGATAATAATGAATGCAAGAATGAGTGAAATTGATTATTCAGATGGCTAACAGCATGAGACATGAACAGAAGTGAGGCTTCTCAATCTTGCCTTTTGGAAATGGCCAACTTGATTGGTGGAATCAACAAGATGTGCAGCCTTTCCAAAGAAAGTGTGCACACCAGTTGCAATCACAACAGCCTCAATCTCGCCCTGCTTAACTGTTGAACCAGAGTAAACACCGTCACCAGGACCTTTGGTGGCTGGCAATGACTCTCCAGTCAGCGCAGACTATTAACAATAGATCACATCATGACATGAGTAAAACCTCAATTACTTAAGGACTGAAAATGGCTTTAAAATGTGAATCGCAGAAAGAACCTGATCAATCTTCATAGGATCACCTTCCAGGAGGCGAGCATCTGCGGGAATGATATCTCCCAGCTTAATACTGATGATGTCCCCAGGCACAAGGATGGCTGCCTCTTCCTCGGTCCAACTACCATTTCGGAGCACCTAATAACCAACACAAACATGAGTTTCAATATTCAAAAGTGCTCCACCTCAATATGCACAATAGAGTGAATATCTCATAATAAAAGCGGAGATTGGAGAAAGACCTTGGCTTTTGGTGCAAGACGCGCCATGAGCGCAGCAGCAGCATTGCCAGCATTGTTTTCCTCAATGAAACTGATAGTTGAGTTGATAAGTAGCAGTGTGATGATACCAACAAAGTCCTGCCAATCTGGTGGCTTCCCCTGATGATAACACCACATATATTGTTAAAGGAACACTGGAACAGGACCACTTACACAGTTGCACTGAATTCATCAACAGAGAAAAGGACAGAAGCCAAGTACTAAGTAACAGATTTTGTCATTATGTCTAAGACTCCTAAGTACTTACCCCACCATTGGCTAATGCAATGGCCATGATAGCTGCAGCCTCCATGACCCATGACAGCGGATTCCACATGAACCCCAAGAACTTAAGGAATTTGCTCTCCTGCAGCCATCAACGATCCAGCATAAGCAGAAACGTAACGCAAATGAACTGAATTATATTATTACTTTCCAACAAGAAAAAGGTAAATCTTTGATAGCAATGGCAAGATGAGATGAAGGAACTCAACCTCCTTCTCCTCGAGCTTGTTCGGACCAAAAAGTTGCAGGCGCAGCTGCGCCTCTTCGGAAGTGAGCCCCTGTCGGCTGCATTTCAAATTCTGGAATACTTCTTCGATCGGGATGTTCTCCTGCAAATAATTGAAAATTTAGTTTTTTTATTTATTTAAGAAAATCAATACAAAGAAAGTTACCAGAACCTGCACGCACAATTGTCGTGATGGTAACTCCAAGAAAAAAATAAAGATTTGTCTACCAATAATAAAATATGTCCTTGTTTCAACATGCAAGTATGCGACCTATGATTCCAATTTCCACGGAACCAAGAACTGTAACAGATTCCAATAAACAAGAATCAATCTTCAAATACAAATAACCATAAAACGATATGAACCGAGTAAAAAAAAAAACACACACACACACGAGAAAACTAAAGCAAGCAGTCAACATCTGCATGTGGGGGAAAGACGATATCCTACCTTCGAATATAATAATCAGAGATCAGAGAGTGACAAGAACAGTAACCGAATATATATAAAAAAATGAACCTTTATTCCAAGAATAACACCTGGCATTCTGGAATTCACAAGAAACAACTCGTTCATGCCGATTTTGCTGCACAGTCCACCAACCAAACAAGAACTTTGAACACACGCACGCACACACACACACAAAAAGAAATCTGCATTTTTCTGAACTCTGACTCGACTCCACGAACTACTAACACACATGCAAGAACAAACAAACGGATATCCATCAAATCCAAGAACATGCAGAAACCGAGATCCCTCCGAACAACAGAAGCGCGTGAAAGAGACCAACCATCTCTACCACAAACCGAGGCCACCCTGAAACTGAAATCCTCGAAACCAAGAACAGCTAGAACCGAAATCAATCTCGCCACCCTGAAATCATCCATCCCAAGAAACCACAACCAACCCCAAAATCATCCTCCAAAACCCATGACCATCACAAGAAACCCCCGGTGCTAAACCCAAGAACATCCCAAGAACAAGTGAACAACCATCCCATCCAAAGATGAGGGCGTTACCAAGTCGACCGACTCCTTGAGGACGGCATCGAGGCCTCCCTTGTCCTCCGCCATGGAGGCGACCTCCCCACACCTCTGAAACCCACCCTCAACGAGTCCCCCTCCCTTGCCAAAAAGAACTCGCCTTTCTTTCTTTCTTTCTCGCACTCTTTCCGGTCCCCTTGCTCTCCTCCCAGCTATTTATACGCGAAAAATTTCCAGTGAGCAAACTGCAGTAGATGGATAGATAGCGAGGTCAAAGAGGAAGAGAGTGTGGGTTTCCACGCGGCCCACAAGAGACCACCGGGAGAGAAGAATGTGGAAGAAAACGGCAAGAAATGGAAATGAATTGGACAACAAAAGAAAGGGTAGGTAGTGTACCAGGCAAAGGGGTGATTTTGGGCTGGGAAAAAGTAGGTTTTTTATGTGAAAATCAGGACAATCTGTGGTTCTCCTCACAATTTTATGGCTATAGATGGTTTTTTTTTTGGTTGTTGTTGTTGTCATATAGGGTTACTCCTTGCTATTTTAGTTCATTACCATTTTATTATGTTAGTAATAATGTGTGATTTTATAACAGCTTTAAGAATATACTAGTACTTGGTACTAAATTTCTTTTTAGGACTTCAACTTTCTTACCTGAGGTTGTTTATTGTTTACGTTTGAAAATAAGAATATATTCAAATTAAGTATTGATCTAGATTATAAAACTAGACCCTAATTAGCATGCGCTATCTGCCGCAGCCGTAGCGGCTGCAAGGCCAACCGAACGCAGCCCCAGTAGTTTACAAAAACATTTTGGTGAGGATTGTGGTAGTTCAAACCGACTAGGTGCTACCACCGTTTACAATGTCGCAGCCGTAGCCGTTGCGGCAGCAAGGCCAGCCGAATGCACCCCTAGTAGAGATTGTAAAAGTATTTTGGTATGGATGCATGATTGTAAGGGCAAAAGGCTAGATTTAATTTTTCATGTAAAATAATAATGTCAAAGAACATGTGTAATGGTTGTGATGGCAAACATAATGATCAATGCGTGTATAAATTAAAAGGAGTTACAGATATAAATATACATATGACCACAAATATGTTGTTTCCTATTGCATATTTGACTTTAGTGATGAGTATAGGAGCGTCACTCTATCTAGTGTACGTCAACAAAGCGATAACAAAATCGACGTTATGGCTACACCTTCTTCGCTACTGAACTAATTATACTACGTGAGCATAGATATCTCTGGCAGGCCATATGACATCGGTCATATCGGCACCTACCAACAATAAAAAAAGGTTGGTTGATTCGGTGTAGATAGGGATCCACCTCTTGGTTTTCCACCTCTTATTGGTTTTCTTGGCGTTTGAGCTAAAGTTTTCTCTTATTTTCTACGTAGTAATTCATTTGGTAGGATTCAACACTCAATGAACATACAATATGTTAGAGAACCTTGGAACATTAGGAATTAGGATTTAAGATTTCCGACTAACTTTGTGTGCATGATCAATATAAAGGGTACCTTCAAGTTGATGTATATACTCTATAAAAGATAATAGAAATTCTCTAGGGACTCTCTAAAGAGGAAGTGTGAGCCCAAAAAGGCAAAAATAATGCTACGTATTCAAGCTACCTTCTAGTTTTTTTTGTTTTTTTTTTTACAAATGAGCGTACTTGATTCCTTTTCTCAGCTATGTTGTTTTCATTTTATACTTCTAGAGTAAAAAAAAAAGATCCTATCAAATCACCATCGTACAACACAACGCCTGAGTACGTTGTGAATAAAGGCACATAGAAAATATTTTTCACAAAAAATAGGCGCATGAACTTTCTTCTTTTTTTTTTCATATGCACGTCCACGCCGCTATACAAGGACCCACCCATAAAATACAATCTAGAATATATGTTCACATAGGCAGAGACTAGCGGTACATCCGATCTCACTAAAATCTTATTAATTAAAAGGGCACCTATACATGTGAGAAACATTCGTAGGCATCAGGATTATATGAAAACTAGCACATTGAGTTAAGCATCCATGATGTCATCATTACATTGTCGGTGAACACTAGCACATTGAGTTAAGCATCCATGATGTCACCATTACATTGTCGGTGCTTTCCAATGTATGAACTTTCAAAATTAACGTTGTGAGAGAAAAAGATATTATGATAATGTATAGCATTTCTTCCTATATGTTAACCAAATATTTTCTTCCTATACGTTAACCAAATATTTTATGTGTGTTTGTAGCCAGGTAGACACAAACCCAAGTCTAAATTATGAGTCTAAAAGTCAGCCTATGGTCTAGAAAAAGCACAAATTTTGAATTAATTATATAGACATGTTTTATTTTAAAGATAAGTTATATAATTATAAAAGAATTATTTACAAATTACAATGAATATGCCTTTCTTTAGTTTTTAATCGTATTTATCCGATTAGACATATGATATAGTTAGAACTAATCTTCAATATACCTTAAGGTCACATTAATTATAAAAAGAGAACCACTGGATTAATTTCATCACTCATCATAACCATCTAATATATATTAAAGAGTGAAGTGTATGGATGATTCCTAAACTTATTTAGCTATATCATCTAGATTTCAAAACTCTTAAACGTATTTTCAAGCTCTCAAATTTGTCTCATGTACCATACCTAGTCCAAATAGACTTCAACTCACTCCACAGTCGCACGTGCGTGTTAGTGGGATTCATATGTTACACATGAAAAAAAAATAAAAATAAAATACTCCTCCTCCTCCTCCTCCTTTTTTTTCCATTTCTTCTTCCCGTGAATTGCGAATAGACAATTACATGTACATGTATGCATATGGCCCACGTGCGCCGAGGTCAAACATGCATTACGTGGATTTTAGCTCTTTGCGAGCCATGCCATGCATGTCATCAGCAGCAGCCCTTGCTCCACGCCAGCAAATTAATTTCACCGACTGCGATGGGATCTCGTTGAAATATTAAATATACTAATAACTCCGGGGTTTTTTTATGCGACGCTCTTCAACTTTTATCTTATTAAAAATGTTAAAAATTTAGTATAAATATATAAAATTATAAGTTAAAATTTAAAACTAGAAATTTAGTAGAAATATATAAAGTTGCAAGTTAAATTAGAGTTTCTTTAATGAAAATAAATAGCATTTATATAAAAAATTTTGAGTAAAAAAAAGTCCAATATCACAATAGAAGTTAATAGTATACGGATGAAGTATTTCATTTTTTTAAGACGTTGGTTACCATGTTACATATTTTAGGATGGAGAGAGAGTATATAATAGTCATTTGAAATATAGTCATTTTGTTCATCGTTGATTAACCAAATATTATTTCACCGAGCAAAGACATATATCATCTATATTTATGACAGTTATAGCATCCTGAATTTTCATATATTGTTGTTACCGGGTCACAATCTGCAGTACCATCACGTTCGTGATCTCCTATATATGTTAATTATTGGTGTTCAGATTCATCACATCGTTTGCTGTTTTCACATCTGACACGTTTGTTTTGATCTATTAAGCGTGATAAACTCTCTTTACTTACGTGTGATTGATATCTTAATTGGTATCAACTGCTATGCTGACCCTATCATTAAAGTGCCCTTCATTACCGTACTAATACTGGAGTAGTATAAATCTTGTGCCACCACCTCCAGTTTTTAAATATATATGGCAATATTGTCAACTGCTATACATGATATTCAATCATTCGTTTTACTATTAATTTTTTATATAAATATCATCCATTCTGTTATGATCTTTATTACCATTAAATATATTTTAAGTATGAATTATAGTTTTTAATATTATATTAAATTGTTGAACATGATGAATATTAAAACATCGTGTCAAAAATCATCGCATATTTAAAAACTGAACCAGCACTGTTATATACTTGAATCGCACCTTTATCCCAAAATAGTTATATAGAACGAAGGTTGTACGCACCGGTGGATGGTATGTATAGCGATTTTTTATTATGTATAAATTCTAACCAAGATAATCCTATCTTATATGCAAAGGTGCCACATCATCATCCACTAACAATTACTATTACATTTAAGCATCATACATGTATTGCTATATTATTTATAATTTAATAATTTATTAAATTTTAGAGAATTAAAATGTAAGCATGTCAAATCATTCCATATAATTCATATAATATTTTAATATATCTCTCCATCGTTTTTTCTATATTATCTCCTATACCTATAAAGTACATCATGACTTAGTTCATGTTACTTTTATTTTTCTCCCATTAAGTCATATCTCATCAATTGTTTTTACTTTTTAATCCTTATATGATTAATCTTTGATTCAAATTATCTTAATTTTTTCAGCCCTTAGATGTATGGTCTAAATTATCTTCCTTCTTTTGTTTTCTCATAAGCCACGTCATCTTATTTTTATATTTGAATCATCATTCTATATACTAATTAAATTTAAATCACATCAACTTATGTTTATGTAAGCTCATATTGTTTAAGCCATCTTACACATTATTTTTAAATTATTATCGTAGTAAACTCTCATAGCAACACGCGAGATTTCACCTAGTAAACACTAGTGAATTGCAGCCAGCCGTTGTCTTGGCTTCTTTGGCGCTGGCAGCCAAGTTACAACTTAGTTACAAGTTGTAACGTGGCTGCCGAGCAGGAACTGGATTTGATGTTTGATTTTATTTTTCTAATTTTAGTTTGCATCGTTTTCTTGTGAATATAGTTACCAGAGAATAATTTTTTATGGATAATAATATTTATCCATATATAATGGAAATTACGTTACTAAGAATAAAGGCGGAAACATATTCAGATTGAGCCTCAAGCTCTCAACTATTGGTATGGTAATGCCTGTCAAAGACCCATCGCGACAAATTCCTGCTGTCCAAATACTTGGCATAATACGCCAGACGCTTCCAAGCTTCACTTTGCTGAATTGCTGCAAAAGGCAACTCACTCTTCGGCCACTAAAGTGAAGTTGATACAATCTTTTCTTGCCTTTTTATCATCAGCTGTGTCAAAGGGCATACTTATCTATTAATTTCTTTTAAGAAAAATGAAATGATATGATATTGTAATCTTTTCACAGTCAATGGAAGCATCCAAATGTAGAGCGACACTTGTCGGTGCAACGTGTGATCCAATCATGCCCCCAAATATAAATTAGAGTTAAAATCATTTTTAAAATGGCCAAAAAGAAAGACGAGATGAGGATATCATGTTTCACACATCCCTTGTCTTTCTTCACCTACCTCGCTAGGTTTCCGGCTTTCATCACACTATCTTTTGCTTATTTAACAATTGGAAAATCTTGCCTTTAGGAGTATATCGTTGATGCAAACAAAATATTTTATTTTAATTCTGCCTTACTGTTGTAGGTTTTGACCAGATCTCTTAAAATACACTAAAAACTACGGATGCTACCCATGCTCATGTTTCTTGAGAGACCAGGCTCATCAGACAATGATCGTGTCTAGCTGATTGACTGTGCAGCCTTTTTTTTTTCAGCAGAGTTGAAGTGTGCCAAAATAGATGTGCATGAGCTAACCAGCTGCAAGGTGGAAATCAAATGCAAGGAAAATTCGTGCATGCCTAGGTGTTAGCATAGGTGTTCTCCAACAGACATTGTCTGATGAACATCGTCCATGTTGCCAAAATGCCAACATTGTCCAGAGCTTGATCAGGAGCAGAAAGTATATTTGATCCCTGGACAAGCCAGTTCCTGAAAAAACTTGAGGAGATTGCATATTCAGAGTTAGCTACACAGTTGCATGTATATTTTTGTGCTTCACCAACAGGATTTGAAGACAATGGGCAAGAGCACTTATAAAGGATCCAGTCTCTGAAACATTCGACAAAGTTACCAAAATTGGGCAAATGGTGTTACCACCAGATGCTAAAAGTTGAGAAATATTCACATGGATCAATTCTACCCATTTTGTAGCCTTTTCACTTATTTCCCGTTAGTCGCGCCCTTGTGAAAAGGCCAGAGACTAGCGAGTCTTTCAAGCATTCCAGAGCCTTTGAAGTAGCCAGAAAAGGCTTGTGGCGCAGCAGCTGGAGGGAAGTCTTCAGGAGGCATCGCAAATGGTCGCACCATTTTCTCAAACTTGTCCAGTGTTAGGCAGGAACCAACTTCCTGCAGTCTCTCAGGCCCCATTATCGGCAGGGTGTGCTCCTGGAGCAAGGAAGTATTTTCACTGGTTTTATCCTGGACCAAAAAATATATTACATGAGTAAGTCTCAAATGCTCAAATGCATCTAGTAGCGAGCAAGCACAACGGAGCTCATGTCCTGCGTTGCAAAAGAAGGTGCAAGCATCACCTCTAGAGGACTAAGATCAGCACCACGACTAAATGTCATTTCAATCCGGAACCTTCTCTCATCTTCTAAAGGAACCTGTAAATACAAAATCCGGTAAGCAAATAAGACCATGTAAATAACAACATCCAAATTCCAGAGAACTGGCTGTAAACGTTATCCCAACAGTAAGAACTGTAGCCTATGAAGCACATCAACATAAGTAGGTGCAAAACAGAGAATAGTTAAGGAAATAAGATAAAGAGATCCAGGACCTCATCGCACATAAAATGGCGGTTTGGAAACATATGGTCTCAAGTATTTTGTGAAAAACAGAAATCTTACCCAGAATAAAAATAGCATTTGTAACAAGGCAAGTTTTCTTGTGAGCCATATGAAAAAGATCCATACCTCAGTATTTTCAAACATTCTAAGCACAATATTACTCATGTAGTCAAGCTCCCTGGTTCTATGCAGTCGGTCTAAAGCGCTTTGGCAGACAAGGCTATCCTCCCCTTGTAGACATTCATCCAAGTTGCAATAGCGAAGGACATTCATTAAGGAGTGTATGTGAGATTCCTGTTAAAGAGAATGTTAGAATAACAATTAAAATCCAAAAATGATGATAAGAACAAAAGCAAAGCTGAACATGAAGTCTCATGCATACTGATGTGAAATAAAGCCTTGTCCGGACATGTCTGTCAGGTGTCTTTACATTAGCATACCTGGAATAAAGTGAATTAGAGAAATTAAATACACATGTGAATATAAATCAGGAAAAAATGAATTTATTAGGATTGATAAAACCAAGGACATACTTAGGATCTAAGCGGTATTTAGTTTCTCTATCATCTTCATCTTCCTGATCCAATGATTTCTCACTTGTGGAACTAGATCTTCTTCCATCCTCATTTCTAGTTTGAAGTTTTTGTTGGTACTCTGATTCTTTCGTTGGTAAGAATGTAGCTTCATCTTCTGTAAATTTTGGATCTGAAACACTTATTGCTTCTTCACGAGTGTTCCGTAGATCAATTAAAATTTTTCCAAGTAACCGACGTGCTATCTAGGAAAACCAATCAAAGCATTCAAAATGATTAATCAATTTGTGGCATTCAAAGAGCATATAATCATCTGTGGATGGAACAAACAGTAACGTCTTTCTTAAAACAAACCTTTGAGCCAATTTTTAGTTTTTGCTTTGGGTTGATCCCATACTCATTTGGAATTACGCCATCAGCAAGAAGCTACAACAATCAATGTTCGATAAGCTATGATGAAAATATTAAAAACATCAAAGAGAACTAATCTACGCAAATAAACTAACAAAAAAAATCCAAAACTATAACATCATATGTGGCTCTAATAGATAAAAGCTATAATTTTTCAGAAGGTCAAACTTTGTAAATTTTTGACAAACAATTAGTCAAATTATAAGTATATTTTAGTGCATAAAGTTATACCAATACATTCATTTTTCAAAGAGCGTTCATAAACATTGCTTTTATAGATATTATGAATATATTTATGCGCAATCAATGGTCAAAGTCTTGTCTTAAAGACTTCTTTTCCAAATAAAATATGCCCTACAATTTTCTACAGAGGGAGTAATTGATTTATATGAAATGATAAAAGTATGAAGAAAAGAACATATTATAACTGAAAACAATTCAGTTATAATATCTAGCTTAATGAAATTCTCACTAATATCTCCCATAACATTGTACAAAAAGAATGTGGAATTGGACCTTCTACGTTGAATCATCCAAACAGATGCACTAAACAAACAATGTCTGTTCCAGGTCACTTCACTCCACAAGATCTAGCATAATGAACTTAAGACTCACATCTCTCATAAGGCTATACGAAAAGAATATAAGATTGAACCTTCCATGAGGAATCATCATAACATAAGCACTGACCATACAGTTTGTCTCACATAGTCACATCACCTGAGCATTGGAACTGTATAATTTAACCGCTTGCGATCTTTTCAAGGCCTATGTGACCACAATGCAATAGTCTGCACTCCAAGACTTGTGGAGGCAAAGAAAACTAGGAATGTCATTCTTTATGTGGCACAGGTGACTTGTGTGAAATGATATCCTCAGAAGTCAGAACTTCAATGCCCTATCTACCCAGTTGTTCATACCAAAATAATATGGCCATATTTTGCAATTGCATATCAGTATATATTTACAATTGCAATTGACTGATTTCTCTTCTACAGGAAGTACTTAGTCAATATGACTTCATGGCTACTCAAGAAGTCCATCAGTAACATTCATGCAAATTTAAAAGAGAGATCAAATGGAAGTACAGAACGTAAGGTTCCTTACTTGAGCAACTTTGAAAAGCTCTTCCAAACCTTCAAGGTTAAGATGTGCATTATGCAGGAGGTCATATCTGCAATGTAATTCAGATGTAAATGATCTTTCATAATTCAAATAGGTACATTAGATATATAAGGAAGAATAATGGCATCACGTTATAATTCTGTGTCAAATTTAAATAACTTTATGCCATAATGAGTATTTAGGTACCCTTCAAATATATTAGTGGCTTTGGATTCAGAAAAGCTAGAAAATAGAGATTGCTAATGAAAACAGACGGTTAATTCACGCTCCTGATTTCTTTCTAAATAACCTAGTTACTTGAAGATGGTTTGTTCACTTACTTGCAGGAGTCATAGACATCTGGGATTTGTGTAATGTCAAATCGGCTGCAGTAAAATTTATGGAGCACTATATAAGTGATTGGAGAAGGAAGTTATACTTGGTTAATAAAATGATTTCTGACATCAAGAAGTCTAAAAGTGAAACATTTTACTCACTCCTTTCTTTCATTATATAAATCCCTCTCAAGTTTTTTCCATCGAGCAAACATCAAGAGGAAGCTCTCACTACCACAAGGCAACCCGGCAGCAATACGAGCAACATCAATTGTTGTTTTTCCAAAAGCCTTTGCTTGGTCATATCTAGAAAACGAGTTTGTTAATGCGAGCTTCTCATCTTCATCTTCAGCAAGTAGCTTGACTTGTGCAGTTACTTCTTTCGTCAACTTGGCCTAGTAAGTTTAAAGCAAGGAAATAAGAATCATATACATTTTTGCATAAATTCTCAAAACAAAACAGTGGCATCTACTGAATCCTACACCATCATGACTTCTAACATTAATTATATTTGCTTCAAAAGGTTTGTTTCATGAATCAAGCAAGACATGCTCCAGTATAAACCTATTGAGCTCAAGACTTCACAGTTGGCATGACTGACACAGTAACATATTGCTTTGAGGTGAATGTGAGCTAATATTTTTCACATTTCTTTGTTAATCATCAGCATATACATAAATACCAATTATTAGCACTGCCCTAAGTTCTCAATATTTTTGTTCCCATATCTTTTGAAGAAAAGACTGCCCTACATGAGACAGTCCAATATTTTCCATAGCTGTCTTCTCTTATTATTAAAACCTCTCCTAGAGTGGTTTAGAAATGCATTATTGAAACAAATGCTGTAAATTATTTGAATA
The DNA here is from genome assembly GCA_000338895.3 of Oryza meridionalis. NCBI lineage: Eukaryota > Viridiplantae > Streptophyta > Magnoliopsida > Poales > Poaceae > Oryza > Oryza meridionalis. The sequence goes on along the minus strand of CM002526.2, from coordinate 31,515,003 downwards.
CTTCAAGAGATGCTTATGAAAAAGACCAAGCTTATATCCAGTCAAAGTACTGTACCATCTTAGGGAGAAGCTGCGAAGCATTTGCAGGCAATCCTGCACCATCAACCATCCATGGAAACTCCACTGGTTCATTGGTATTCTTTGCTTTAGCATTTGTAATGATGATCTCATGCAATCTAGCCTGAAAATGTTTATTTATTTAATTTTTGGTAATAGTATATGATGAACAGGAATAGAAGGCAGCAAGGAGATCTTAGTTATTAAGTGAAGATATGACAATACAGAAGGATTAAGAATTAGCTTATAGTAACTAAGGAACATCACAGGTGCTTCTAAAGATTTATGAGGGGTGAAAAATAAAGTAATGGTTAGATTCAACACTAGCAAGTGTTAAAACTCAAAGTTACGCCAGGCGGTTGTCCTGGCATATACAAGATACAGGCTAGACTTGTAATATACTCGTAAATGATCTAACTTCCTGAGATTAAAGCAAACATGCCAAAACATATACATATCTAATTGTATCGTATATGGAACTGGTTGACATGGTAAGTATGGACATGACATGAATTATACGGGACTTGTAACAAGTAACTGTCATGGGTAGGTGGTTTTGGCCCCAAGCGTCACTGACCAGGAGCTGTGGTGAGGAAAGCAAAGAAGACAAGAGGCAGTGAGAGAAACAGGAAGACAGAATAAGTGTCATCAGGACAGGATTTCCTAATAACAGAATCTCAGCCAAAATTTCCATACTCTTAGCTATATCCTTTAAATCCTCACAGGCAATCTCTAATTGATCTCTCGATGGAAATCTCCTAACCAAAGAGGAGTATCAATCCAACTAAGCTGAAGAGGATGGCACCAGTGCCAGTCCACAGTAGCACCAGACAGTATATACCTTAAAATTAACCTCTTCGCAGTATACTATGTGCTTGTGTCTTTTAGAGACTTCAATACTTCAGAGTTCATAAACAAATACGGGGTGTTTATTAAATATGAGAGCAAACCTTTGCTTCATCCATCTCGATGCTAGCATCTTCCAATCCATCTAGCATAGATGAGTCTTTACTTACTAGAGAGACCTGGAGAAGTTAGTACAAAGGCAGAGTTGAGAAAGAGGCAGGAGTCACAAGTAAGCAACAAAAAGGATCTAAATTATAAGCAACAGACCAGTATAGGTGTTAGTTGCCCTTCCAAATCAAGAAGGCCTTTGGCAAATGCTGCTGCTGACATCTGACAAGTACACCATCATGAACATATACTCAGATGATAAATAACATTACAAGAGAAAATAACGCATAGCCACATATACTATAAGACAAGTTGCAGACGATCCACTTCTATTTTGCTGCTATCTTCTCTCTACTATACCCAGTGACAGCATCCACTTTATGATTATCCTACTGAATAACTTATCCTATCATTTCTGCAATATATTTTTCTGTATTTATGTGTTCGAGTACAACAATTTGTCAAAGTGTACAACGGTGGTGTAATTTTATCAAAGTAGTGAAAGTACCAAAATGAGCGTGCTGGGCTTGAATATACAGATTTGAAGTTAGGCTATTAGTTATGACAATAGTATATTTCGCCTGGTTTTTCAGTAGTCCGGGAAATAGTGAAAAAATGCAATTATCTAGGAGTACAATTAGATTACAGAGTTTCCAATAAAGTTTGAATATGCATTGATTAATATTAGACTGATTATTGCTTCCGAGCCATCCTGAACACGGTATGGATATGATCAAGCAGATTTAGCCCTATCTGAGAAGAACAAACATCATATATCACTGAGACCAAACAATTTTCATCAGCTTAAGTTATGTTTGCCCCCATCCATTGTTCCGTATTTGATAGGTTAAACACAAGCAGGTATGGGCCTTATTACCACAGGAAATAAAAAGTAGTTGAAAGGTAACTAACAACAATTACCTATCAACAGGTAAAATTTTCCTAAATCCTGTTGGCCTGACCAATGTCAGCATAGAAAGGAAAAACAGAATAAATTGAAAAAATAAAACTATTTCAGATTATCTAAATTGAACTATTTCAGAGGGTCTACAAATTGAAAAAAAGAAGACCAAAAGTATACCTGCACACGGCCTTCATCTGAACTGTATATTTTTAAATCATGTCTGTAGGTGCTATGAAGGCGAAGCAAACCAGTTCCTTCACCTATATTCAGGATAACATACTAGTAAGAAAAGAATATTGAGTACAAGAAATAAACTTTTTTTTTAAAAAAAAAAGAGAAAAGAAAACCAAGATGATACAAGGTCATCATGCAAGACAAGGCAGCCTGACAGAGATCACATTTCATTGAGAACATTACATTACTTACAATGTTTTAAAGCTTAAATACATGCAACTTTATTCTTAAAAAAAAGAAACCTGCAACAGACTGTAATGTCAGTAAAGTTACTTTTCCTAGCCAATCATTGCCTATAATAATGCAAGGTTCTTATTGCATTTATATCTAAAGAAAATAACTGAAATTTTCACTAGAAGGCCCCTTAATGACAGGTGTGCTAGGGCCCTACTTGACAATTGTGTCGTTTGTGTCAATGAGCCAATGGACTTACAATTTACCGAAGGTTTTGAAAAACATAATTGATGTAGGTATTGTACAGATATTTAACTAGCTAAAATAAGTTGCAAAGATAAAAAATGGGTGTTCTATAATTTCTTGTTTGCAACCATCAAGAACCTCATCTAAGCAGTAACTTCAACAAGCCACATCAACTACTCACATACATGTTATTATGACAGCTAAGTCACCTTTTACATGAACTTCCTTTCCAAATTAATTGGAAAATTGTTGTAGTAAACTAAGTGGAACAGGTGTTCAACATCACAAGCCTGCCAAGGACCTAGGCCACTACTGCTCAAGTTTATGGATCTCCAGTGTAAATTTCTCTTTTCACTTGAAAAGAACATCAAAGATAAAAAAAGTTCTTTACATAATAACAGAAGCAACACAATGTGAATCTTACCTGGATATATATTGTTTCTGAAAAACCTACCCAACTCTTCAGCCTGAATGAGAAGCATGAAAAATAAAATCATGACGTAAGAATTATGTTGATCACAAATGCAACTGTATGAACTTTGTTCCTGTTGTATCCAAATTTGCTCATTCGGTTGTAAGAGTTATTTGTGGATTGATGATAAATTGAAAATTGTATAAAAATTTTCAAATTTCTGTTGTACTTATTCTAGATCATTACAACTCATCGATATTTGGCTAGTACGACATAATAGAACCTAGTTGACTAACCATCCCACCACCACCTCTTGAGTTGGTGGGACCTTCTATGGATATGTTATTCTTCTGATATATATATAGAGCCTTGCAAGTTTACAATATTCTGGTATATTCATTTAAATTCCATTGCAACGCTTAGGTACTAGCCTAGATTGGAGTAACAGAAAACTAGTGATTGATACAGAATAATTCTAGCTCTGAGGCTTATTAAATTAAACTTAGATTAATTAAGTTGTAATGAGGAAGGGTGGATATTTACCATGAGAATACATAATACTCCCTCCGTCACGAAATAAGTTCATTTTTCACCCATCACATATACCAATAGAAAACTAACTCCGATGAAATGATTGCTCAAAAATGAACTTATTTTGGGACAAATGGGAGAGGCCAAAATGAACTCATTGTGGGACGGAGGGAGTAACAAACAGTTGAAAATTAAAGTAAAAAGTTATGAGTACGAAACCTGCTTTCTCCCAGCATGAGTGAGTACACCGCCATATTTAAGAATCATCAGTGCTTCAATTGGTCGTTCCTCTTCACCATCACCACTGCGCTTTGGAACTCTAATCCATTTCAGTGGCTTTAGTTGCACTTTTCTATAAATACCAGAGAAATGCCCACCCTAGTGTTGCAATGATAACAAAAATTATCATATGTCAGCATTCTTGTAAAAGAATGGTATAGCCTTGTTATGACAGATATGCCAGCACCCTTTAGAAGGCTGGAGGATATATACAAGTTCCGTGCTCCTTTTACCACTAGGTTCATTATGTTTGACTACAAGGTATGCAAGACAAATATGGCACCTTGTTCCATTAACGGCAAGAAAAGAATAAGTAACTAAGAGTGAAAAGATTATTATAGCCCCAAAAAAAATTATAATTTCTTGAATTGACCAAAAATTAACAAAAATCTAACAATGTTAGTATCAGAGTCTACTGGTTTATAAATTAAAAGTTTGAGAAATCAATAGTAAATAGCATTCATGCCTCCATTTGTGGCATCATGAACTAAGTGGCTACAAAGCACACTGAATACATTTGTGTTAGCTATATAATAGTAAAGAGCCTCCACGGGGTATATCTAGTGTAAACCTGAACAAATATTAGGAACAAGAATATTAGGACTCAAATTAATGAAAAGAATGTTAACAAATTGACAAGAAAGTCTATGGATTGATAGCAAAAACAGAAAGGAAGTGAGGTTCCGTGGAAGCGGAAATAACAGCATGTATTTCTATTATTATTCCATAGCGAGTTAGAATAATTGTCCCACTTTGTTTCTTCCAGCGCATAGTCATTTGAAATATAAATTTCTAAATAAGGGACTACCCCATTCATCCAGATTCGAGTGTTTGTCATGCCTATTTGATGCCAAACTGAAAAGGTTTTGCATGCATAATACTAGCTACTCGTATGAGTTTGCGCAAGATATGTTGCCCCATAACCTGGTGAAGAAATATCCATATCACATGGACAGGCAGATTTGAATTAAAAATTACCTCCTCCAGTACTGCTTTGACTTGACGAAGCTTCTCAATATGCTCCAAATCCTCAGCATCACTGTCACTTTCCCGGCCAGACCTAGATAATATAAATTTGGTTGAGCAAATAGAAGACCAAACTGACTAAATTAACAAGTTTGCGAATTGTGGCAAGCCAATAGAAGAATAAACTTGCACAGACTACTAATTCTGGATTGGCTTACCTTGTTGGTGGTACAAGCTGCCTTGTGGCATCTAGCAAGTCTTGTAATTGCACGGCACTTTTCAGTTTTGTCTACAAGGAAATCAAGAAAAAATGATTTAGTTTAAGCGCCAACAGGATAATGAAAAATGAATATTCCACAAAGGGGATACCTCAGCTCTTGGCTTTCCACCATTGTATTTCAACATCAAATTCAGGAGTTTTTCCTCAGTAACTTTCAATTTCACTTTCTGCTTTGGTGTCCGATCGCCACTAAACAGATATTAGATGTCAAGACACAACACCAATATTTATCATTCAATACCAGCTTAACCAGCATAGAGGCAGTAATCCTTACTGGCGTATCACAACAATGACAGAACGTAATTCTTCTGACTGCCCAAATGTGCCAATTATTCCACTTCCTTGTCGTGTAAGACCTTCAGTGGGCTGAACTGGTTCATTAGATTTCCAAGGAAGGCTTGGAGGGATGGTTGAAGAAAGATGAGGTGCCTTTGCATCTAGAAATATCTTTCGTAAGATGCATGCAGCATCGTCATAATACCTGAATGATAGAAAAAGTTACGCAAATCTTTCAGAACTAATTAAGGTCCATAGACAGTCTGTAAGAAAAGAACACTAGGATTAAATAAATTACTTGTACGAGTTCTTCACAAAGCTCCATCCATTAACGTCACAAACATATGATCTTCCATCACACCTTAAGAGATCAAAACCACAAACCTATGGAAACAAGTCATATCAGACCATAATAGAAAGAGTAAATTTCACAAAACTACAGATACTATGACCAAATTATCGCAAAACTACAGATTTAACTCGGTGTATCACAAAACTACACATTTAACACCAAATTTATCACAAAACTACACATTTAAGATGAAGTGTCACAAAACTACAGGTTTAGTAACTAAATTATCACAAAACTACAGGTTTAGAATCAATTTAATCACAAAGTAATGATGTTTATAGCTCCACCATAACAATGGTGCTAGGGATTTAAACTCCAAAAGTTGTAGTTTTGTGATAAGTTCAATATTAAATATGCATTTTTATGATACTTAATCTAAAATATATAGTTTTGTGATAAATTTGATGCTAAATATGTAGTTTTGTGATACAACTCCTTAAATCTGTAGTTTTGTGATAATTTAGTCAAAATACCTGTAGTTTTGTGAAATTTACTCTAATAGGAATATTAGGAAATACTATGATAAACGCAAGGCAGTTATGTTAGAATTTCAATGGTTACTCTCATCGAGAAGAGGATGGCACTCGAGATGGGGCAATTTTCTGGTTTTCTTCATTCACAAACACAAAAGCCATACCTTCCCGAGGGAGGTTGGATACATATATATAGCCATAGCTGGCTGGATGGCTGCTAGCTAATTGCTGCCCACACTAGTCTAAAATTTGAACGCAATGCTGTCCTAGAGAGCATCCAAACTGAATAAAGCATAAAGGAGATGCTAGATGCTGTCCTAGGGATGCTAAAAGCAAAACCGAAAGATGCTAAAAGCAAAACTGAAAGGATGCTGTCCTAAAAGGGGAAAAACAACCTAAAAGCAAGAGAAGGACCACAAGGACCAAAGACCACAAGGCTTATTCCATCATTCTCCCCCTAAGTCTTGTGCGTCGTCTTGTGGGAAAGTTGGGCCATCCCGATCCTGGAGCAGAGCTCGAGGAACTTGATCCTCCCAAGAGGCTTGGTGAGCAAGTCTGCAAGCTGGTCCTTGGTGTTGATGTAGCTCGCCTTGATGCTCCCTTCCTCCAAGTAGCTTCGGATGAAGTGGTACCTCACCCGGATGTGCTTGCTCCGTTCGTGGAAAACGGGGTTCTTTGCCAGGGCCAGAGCGGACTTGCTGTCCACCCTGAGCTCTACTGCTCCAGTGTCTCCGCCGAGGAGATCACCAAGCAGTCGAGCAAGCCAGAGCGCCTGGGTCGAAGCGGCGGATGCCGCCATGTACTCGGCCTCGCAGCTGGACAGGGCCACCACCTGCTGCTTGACCGACTGCCAGCTAACGAGGCACTCGTCGAGGAAGAAGAGAATCCCGCTCGTGCTCTTGCTGGTGTCGATGTCGCCGGCGTGGTCGCTGTCGCTGTACCCGACGAAGTGTGCCTTGCCAGGACACCTCGGGTAGTAGAGTCTGTGGTCGAGAGTCCCCGCAACGTAGCGGATGATCCTCTTCACAGCCTGCTGGTGCTCCGTCGTCGGTTGCTGCATGAACCGACTGACGTAGCCGACGGAGAAGGCCAAGTCCGGCCGTGTGTGGGTGAGGTAGCGAAGGCTCCCCACAAGACGCCGGTACTGTGTAGCATCCACCTCCTCCGCCGTGCTGTCACGGCTCAGCTTCAGTCTCTCCTCCATCAGAGTGAGAGCTGGGTTGCAATCGGTGAGCCCAGCCAGCTCAACGACGCGCTTAGCGTAGGCAGTCTGTCGAAGCGTGATTCCGGAGTCGTCCTGGTGCACTTCGATCCCCAGGTAGAAGAAGAGAGGCCCCAGATCACTCATCTGGAAGGTGGCCTTCATCTCCTTCTTGAACGTCGCCACCTCCGCATCCTTGGTGCTAGTGATCACCAAGTCGTCGACATAGACACCCACCAGCAAGGCATTTCCTCCATTGCCCCGCCGGTAGATGGCCGCCTCGTGCGGGTTTTGCTCGAAGCCCATCCCCTTGAGCGTGGAATCCAACTTGGCATTCCACGCCCTCGGTGCCTGCCGCAAGCCGTAGAGGGCCTTGTGCAGGCGTAGCACCTTGCCCTCCTTGCCGGGGAGCACGAATCCTGGCGGCTGGTGCACGTAGACCTCCTCCTTCAAGTCGCCGTTCAGAAACGCCAACTTGACGTCCATGTGATGGACACCCCAGCCTTCCTGAGCAGCCAGCGCAAGGAGGAGTCGCACGGACTCCATCCGTGCCACGGGAGCGAAGGCATCGTCGTAGTCGATCCCCTCCTGCTGCACGAAGCCGCGTGCCACCAAGCGAGCCTTGTGCTTGACGATGGCTCCGGCTTCATCCCTCTTCAGCTTGAACACCCACTTATGGGTGATCGCGCGGTGACCACGAGGGAGGTCAGCAAGCTCCCAGGTGCGGTTCTCCTGAACCGCGTCCATCTCCGACTGCATCGCGGCATGCCATGCCGCGTGTTTCTCGGCCTCTGCAAAAGACCGAGACTCACCGTCGTCGCACACAAGGTGCAACTGCACCTCCAGGTTGCGAGGCACCAGTCCCGGCACCGGCTGGTCGCCGAGAAGATCCTCCATCGTACGGTACCGTAGCTGCTTGCCGTCGTGGTACGCGTCGATGCGCTCCCCCCGTCGTGGGAGAGCGGAGTAACGAACTCCACCAGGCTGCGCTCCACACGAGCTGGCGTCGGAGTAGACGTGCCCGGAGGAGTGGCTGTTGGTGCTGGAGCGCGTGGGGACACCGGCTGGGGTGGTGTCAACGAAGAGCTCATCGTAGTCGAAGTCGTGGCCCGAGGGTGTGTTGGTGTTGGAGTCGGTGGAGGCTCGAGGACTGGGGTAGACACGCTCGGTGAAGAAGAGCTGCCTACTCCCCCAGCTCCCTCGAAGTGGACGTACTCGATGGTGAAGTCGTCGTACGTCGGAGTCGAACCATCATCCACCGCCTTGTCCCATACCCACCCTCGCCCTTCGTCGAACACTACGTCGCGCACTGTGCGCACACGCTGTGTCTCCGGGTCGAGGATGCGGTAGGCCTTCGAGCCCTCCGCGTAGCCGATGAACACCCCTGGGGTGCTCCTGTCGTCGAGCTTACCGATGTGGCTAAGCTCCTTGGCGAACGCGAGGCAGCCGAAGACCCGTAGGTGGGAGACCGCCGGCTTGTGCCCATGCCAAGCCTCGTACGGTGTCCTGCCATCGAGGGCCTTGGTAGGCGAGCGATTGAGGATGTAGACGGCTGTCACCACCGCCTCCCCCCAGAAGATGGCCGGCATCCCCCTCTGCTTGAGAAGAGCCCGAGCCATCCCCACAACCGTCTGGTTGCGCCGCTCGACGACGCCGTTCTGCTACGGGCTGTACGGCGCGGTGTAGTGGCGCTGAATGCCCTCATCAGCGCAGTACGACATGAATTCAGCCGCCGTGAATTCGCCGCCGTTGTCGGTGCGCAGCACGCGCAGCTTGCGGCCGCACTCCGCCTCTGCAGCGGCCTACGCGCGCCTGATGGCATCCGCAGCCTCTTCCTTGCTGCCGAGGACCATCACCCACATGTAGCGGGAGAGGTCGTCGACGAGCAGCAGGAAGTAACGTCGTCCTCCTGGTGTGGCCGATGTCACTGGGCCACACAAGTCCCCGTGCATGAGCTCGAGCCGCTCCTTGGCTCGGAAGCTCGTCTGCTGGGGAAAGGGGAGCCGCCGCTGCTTCGTTACCACGCAGACGTTGCAGAGCTGCTCCACGTGGTCAAGGCACGGCATGCCTCACACCATCTCCTTGGCACTAAGGCGCTTCAGGGCCTCGAAGTGGAGGTGCCCGAAGCGCTCGTGCCACTGCCATGCCTCGTCATCCCGACGAGCGGCGAGGCAATCTGGTTACCTTGGCAAGAAGGCGACAACGGCGATCCCAAATCCTCATGAGTCCGTCCTCGACCAACACGCGTGAGCCGTTCTCATCCAGCTGTCCCATGCTGATGATAGAATTCCTCAACGCGGGGATGTAGTAGACTCCGGTGAGCAGCCTGTGCTCACCGGACTTGGCAGTGAAGGTGACGGAGCCAACGCCCTTGATCTCTACGCCGGAGGCGTCCCCAAACTTGACGGAGCCTCGGACGCTGGGGTCGAACTCGGTGAAGAACTCCCGTCGGCCGGTCATGTGATGGGTGGCGCCGGTGTCGAGGTACCACCCATCAGCCTTGTCGTTGCTGGAGCCGTTGCAGAGGGAGACGAGTACCTTCGGCTCATCAAGGTGGAGGAAAGCCGCTGCGGCCGGTGCCGCTGGAGGAAGCTCGATACTTGCGTGTGCCAGGAGCAGAGCCGGCTCTTCCTCCTCCACCTGTGCGACGTGGGCCTAGCCACGTCGTGGCTGTCGACAGTCTTTGGCCCAATGGCCAAGCTTGCCACAGTTGCGGCAGGTGTCGTCTCATGCCGGCTTGTGGTTGCCGGCGGCCCGCCCTGGGCGCCTCTGCGAGCGCCACCCTCGGCACGTCTTCGCGCCCACCGCAGCTGGACACCTCCGCGTGCCTTGCGCGGCTTGCGGCCGCCTGTCGAGGGAGAAGACTCCCCCTTCCTTCCGTCACCCTGAGAAGCCTCCCACTGCTCCCGAGTAAGATGGAGCTTCCCGCCAATAGTGATAGGCCCTGAGAGAGGCTGTGGCTCATCATCGTCGACAACCTTGAGGCGACCCAACGCCTCCTCAATCGACATCGTGGAGAGGTCCAGCAGAGACTCGATCGAGCGAGCGATCTGCCTGTACTTCTCTGGGACGCAGCGGAAGAGCTTCTCGACAGCTCTCTCCTCGTCGTAGGTGTCGTCGCCGTACTGCACCATCTTCTGCAAAAGAGTGTTGAGACGGAGGGCAAAGTCATCAACATCCTCACCTGGCTTGAAGGCCAGGTTCTCCCACTCCTTGCGGAGTGCCTGCAGTGTGGACTTGCGGGCGCGGTCGCTGCCGATGCGTGCCGCAGCGATGGCGTCCCAGGCCTCCTTGGCAGTTCGCTTCTGGGAAAGCGAGAACTGCATCTCGGGCGGGACTGCAGTGATGAGGGCATCCAGTGCCCGCCGATCCTCGTCGTAGTCGACGTCGCCGTACCGGACTGCCTCCCACATGTGCCGCACCTGGAGCCTCGCCCTCATCACCGCGGCCCACTCGATGTAGTTGGTTTTGGTGAGGGTAGGCCACCCACCGCCGGGACCAAATCCCTGACCACCGTCTGGACGCCGTGGTGACCATGGCGCCGGTCAAGGGAGGGAGAGCCGCGCTGCCTGCGAGGGCCGCGCGCGGGCTCCGGGCTGCCGCCGGCACGGCCGCGCCCGTCTGGGTTCCCGTCGACGGGCGCACGGTCCCTTGGGCCACCGCCGCCGCCGTGGGGGTGGGCTGCTGCCCACCGCTTTGCCCGCTCCCGCGCCCTTCCTCTTGCCAGCTCCTCAAGCTCCCTGTCGGCGGTGATGTCGCCGGCGATGGAGCCGTTGATGCTGCTGCGCAAGGTCTCAACCTCTACCTCCGCCGCACGTGCCGCATCTTCTGCCGCCTCTGCCTCCGCCTCCGCCCTGGTTGCTGCCAACTCCGCTACCGCCAGTCTGGCCGCCCTCGCTGCTACTGCAGCGGTCTGAGCCGTTGCTCGCCTGCGCTCCTCTGCTGCGGCGAGCTCGGCGTCCTGCTGACGCCGAGTGCTCGAGGCGACCGAACGCCGAGACCGAACGTCGGACATGGCGCGCCTCCGGGGGGCTGCTATGTGGAGAGGGGTAAGGGAAAGGGGAAGGAGGAGCAGCTGGTGCTGCTGTTGCTGCTGGCTGAGTGCTCAACCGAGCTTGGAAAGGGGTGGAACAGGAGATGTTTAGCCTACAGGAAAGTGTTGCTCTGATACCAGATGTTAGAATTTCAATGGTTACTCTCATTGAGAAGAGGATGGCACTCGAGATGGGGCAATTTTCTGGTTTTCTTCATTCACAAACACAAAAGCCATACCTTCCCGAGGGAGGTTGGATACATATATATAGCCATAGCTGGCTGGATGGCTGCTAGCTAATTGCTGCCCACACTGTATAAAATTTGAACGCAATGCTGTCCTAGAGAGCATCCAAACTGAATAAAGCATAAAGGAGATGCTAGATGCTGTCCTAGGGATGCTAAAAGCAAAACCGAAAGATGCTAAAAGCAAAACTGAAAGGATGCTGTCCTAAAAGGAGAAAAACAACCTAAAAGTAAGAGAAGGACCAAAGACCACAAGGCTTATTCCATCAGGTTATCATGAAAAGAAGATGAGAAGCAAGCAAACACGATAGCTGCAAAGTATCTAAAGCATAACTATAGAGATAGTAAAACATACTACTTTCCCCCAAAATTGGACAACATGCAACACCTTATCTATTCAGCAGAGTTGCAAATTGAAACGTAACAAGATTATATAAGTCTGTTGCAGTATCAGTTGAAGAATTCACTCTCAGGCAAAACAAAACAAAAATAAAAGGCACAATTAATCTAGGCGTTCATTTCATAGGATATTCAAAATAAACTTAAGAGATAACAAAGTAAGCTAGCTTACCATCTGTCTAAAAGCACTGCACACGTCTCTTGACATTTGTTTCTCTGTAGGGGTCAAAAGCACAGGATACCGTACCTTCAAGTAATAAAATAAAAGGTAAGAAAGATCAATAGGAAACAGGAATATCAAGAAATGAAGAGGATGATACATTGTTCATGCAGTAGATGAAAAGCTCCGTGTCAAGAAACTTAATTTAGAGTCATAATTCAAACATTACCAAACAACATCCATTAAATAGCCAATAGATTTTTAAACTACTGTGTGTATCAATTAACAAACTCCATGATCTTAAAAATAATAAGGTTTTATTAATTATCATTTGTCATAGGTTGATTGCTCCATGCCTGTGCACATTGGTCTGACTATAGGGCAGCCAATTACAGCCTGGTGCAATACAGCAAGTTCTCACCCCAAAAAATAGTCCGACTATTTCTTCTATGCACTGATGAGTAATATACAATAAAAATGCTAGTTCACGATATATTGATACCAGTGTTTTTACCATACTCCACGGTATAATCATTTAACAAATTGCCAAACCACCAAAAATCAATCCATTGTCTTGTTCTTGGCTACATTATGTAAAATTGTTTGCACAATAGCATGCCCAGTTTAAGTTGACTTCAATATCGAATAAAACCTTAAAGCTGGTAATAACAATCAGAAGTCCATTGTGGAAAACGGTATCAATTTGACCTAACAGATGTGGACATCTCAGCAAAGAGACCTGCTTGACTGTGAATTTGCTTGGAAACACATGAAATATGTGCAGGTTTCATACCAGTAATGATAACACAAATTTTAGGTGGATTTTTTCTATTTTCATGAAGCAGATACCATGGCACAACATGAACTTTGAACAACACAAATCAATGCATATTCAAATGAATTTAACAAAAAACATGTGTAATTGCTCACTTCTTTCCCATCAGGGTTCCTCATAACAACACCATCAACAACTGGTGATTTACGTGCCTCAGCATGTGCATATCCTGGGCCAACTGTGTAAACCTGAAAATAGTTTTGTGATAATTTAGACGGAAGCCAGGAAAGTGAAATTTGTAGAACATATGTTCCCTGCATGATTTACTCGATGCAAAAGCTCTCCAAACTGTTGAATGAACCATGTCGAAATAGACAAAGAATCCAATAAAAGGAGCTGAGCACACTGAGGCTCGACTTTCTTTTATTGGTAAGAAATAGGCCAAATGATTTTTCTTTTGTGAAATGTGAACATGGATAGTTTCCACATTTGGTGAGACCGTGAGAAGCTTCTCATCCATAAATAAATTGTATATGGCTGACTGCAAGGATATAGGTCCATTCAATTTCAGGTTTTCCAAAACAAAGCTGAACATAGGAAAGAAATAGATTCATGAATCCTTTTAAGAGAACAGCCAGAACCATTAAAGTGAAACTAATATGCAATTTTTCAGTGTACAACAGTTGAAACAGAACACTTGCCCAACTAAAAGAACAGAACACTTGCAAAAGTTTTCTTACTTTAACATCCGTCCCACCAGTAGGCATGAACTCCTCGTAAATGTAAGATCCTTCACGCCTCACTCTCCTGACATCAGGATGAAATTCACTAGATCGGTTACCAACCTACATTTAATCAGAAATATAACAAAAAGTTTATTTTTGTATCCAGATACAAGAAAAATACATAAGAATACATGAAGAACAGAAAATGTTGTTTGGTTTCCTCTCTGTTTAGAAACCACCTGACATGTTGACAAACAAAATATAAAGGAGCTAACAATTAAATTCTGCAAAGGGAAATGCAAGGGATCAAGCATTCAAGCCTTGTGATAGCATAGCAATTATAATTAGGTAATCATTGGCCCCTTTTTCCTTAAATTGCAGAAAATATAAGGCATGGATCCTCAACTCAAAATAACTCCAGAGATATGTTTTCATATATCTTTGTTTTCCAGAAGCCAAAGAATCAAAGCAATTGGCAGGTTTAAGGACTCAAGGGGGAAAGGTAATTACAGTCGCCAGGTAAAAGAGTGGTAAGTATGATGCATGAGACTTAAACCGTTGTGGCATGCTACATTCAAAATTACCTTTCGGAACAGTTCCTTCATTCCACCACCAGCAGAATTAGGATAATATATCATTATTCTATGGTCATCCCCTGAAAAGGATTAAGGAATCAGTTATCGTATAATTGATCATTGTGAGTGAAACATAGACTAACAAGCCATACTACTATAAAAAGGGAGGCTAAAAAGATCGTATTTCGTTCACTGTTGTACCCTCAGCACAAAAAAAATATATAGTGTATGCTTTCTTGCATACAGCAAAATCAACCGCAGCAGTGCCAATGAGGCAATAGAAACAACAATTCAAAGAGACGAATCACAGTACAGCAGAAAGAAGTTAATTAGATAAATATTGGCAATTACCATTGACAGGTTTCTCCACGAAGGGCTTCATAAATCGCTTTCCATGAACCTCAACAAAATCTTCTTGCTCAATGAAGTAGTCTAACTCTTGGTACGGATATTCTCTATTGACAAGAGCATAATTGGGTACAGGAATTCCATACTTCTCCAGATGCTTAATCATGAAAATGATTGCATTTAGCAAAATTTAGTAATTATTCCAAAGAATAACTTGGAAGAGTAAATGAGAAATCATGAAAAACACATCCCATAATTACTAGAAAATTATTGCAACTTGAGGAAGAGCGACTTGGTGTCTGATAAACAAGATGTGGAAGATACATACAAATAAAATATTTAGAATGCTAGCCAATTCGGTCAGTGGCAATCAAAAGTACACCCAAGCTGAAATAACCTTAGATTTTTGAAAAAAAATGTCATCTGTTAAACTTCGTGCTTCAGTACTCCTGTAAACATATGTGCTGCCAGTACAATATAGAAGAAACTAGGTGCGTTGGTGGTCGTCTGCCACTCCACCACCATTTCTTGAGTTGGTGGGATCTCTTGATTAGTAGATCATTTGTGAATGACTGAAAATTATATCTGATGTTTGGTTGAAAATTTTATGTGTTTTCTTCCATAGTTATATAGAACTACTCAATTATAAAATATATGGAATATTTATTTGAAGTCCGTTGCAACACATGGGTATTCGACTAGTAACTGCATAAATGAATATCTTCTATACTACCTGTAGATGAATCTTCCAAGAATGTCAACTGGCTCACTAACATTTTATTTTATCTTCCAAAAATGTCAAGTGATTCACTGACATCTTGGTAAATACCCCACGCAGAGCAACAACAGAAATATTTTTTTTATCTAGCAGGGGAAACCCCATAACACAATTTTTTGAAACTATAAAAATGACAGGAGTGCCTATCGGAGCTCTGGAAAATCCACTTTTAAGTAAAGACACTTTGAGAACAGTAATGCTAAACTGAAACTCTTAATAGGTCAATGCTAGTATGCTGTTCCAACATAGATAACAAGATCACTTCTCACAGAGGTTAAAGATAAAACATATATATTTATTCTAGGAGTGTACGTAATCAGAGAATAAAGATCATGTGTTTTACTGAGCGCAAGAGAAGACACTATGAATGCCATGGAAATACCTCATATACTTTTCTGCGGTCGTGAAGTAGGTGTTGTGGCTCCAATTCATTCACTAAAAAAGGCCTGACATTTATAGAGGATAAGACTGCTGTTACAAAATGCAAGACAACTGGGAGATATGGGCAAACTAAAATCACCAAATGTAACTTTAAAGGTAACCTCTATTCACTTCAAGGAAAAAAAAATCACCCTCAATAAGGTGAGCTGGTGAGGGTGTGAGGTGGTGCTTACTTTAACAATTTATTTAAAGTAATTAACGGCAAAGAAATTCCAGTGGTTGTAAGAAACAGTAAAAGTTTTCCACTTTCTCAATGCTCTCTTGATCAACTCATGTCCAGTGAGATATCTGGTGTACTACACAGATCAATAGCAATGTTCCAATATCTAGATGCATATAAGAAGCTTGTTGATAAGAGGAGTTGGTGATGGAAGACGGTGATGATGTGCAGTGTGCTCCACACTAGACTGATTTTCTGTGGATGGGTCTTTGCAGGCAAGGGTGAACCTTTCTAGGGTTGTTTTTAGAAAATAATTGCATCGTGTACACATGTGTATATATGGATGAATAGTCCGTATGATTGTATTTAGTTTACATTTAAATATAACTATTTGGGCACTTTTTGAATGAGAATGCATGACATTTATATGAAAACCAGTGCAACGTATGGTACTACGCTAGCAAAAGCTTAAAATAAGACGTAAGATAATATTGAAGAGGAACAAACAGAACTTCAAAAATAAAAGGTACACTTCCTTGACGCAGGCCTAGTTGTCTAAATGTTGTATAAGAATCATCATGTACATTCCAAGAAAAATGATACGACAAATTATAATAAAAATTTTGAGAAGTGCTCTATAAATCATTTTGGAAACAGGGACGTATTTGCTAAATCATAATAGAATTTATGCCAACATAACAATGTAGAAGGAAACAGTTCATACCTTCGTAAAGCAGCATAAGCCTCAGCTTTTTTAAGAGGGAAACCAGATGAATAGAAGGCAATCAAGCAATCGCATTTTGGCCAACTGGACATAAAATGCAGATAAGTGAGACATTACTCTTAAACTTACAGCCAAGCATGCACTATATTTATGCCATAAAAAAAATACTACAGAAGTAGTGTGGATAAACCTATACTTGAAAAGAACAATGATTAAGTTATCAATAACCTGAGTTGTCATTACATACATCTCAATAGGATCCTCGAGAATAACTTTATCCCCAAATATTATAATCTGCAAGACAAATAAATAATGCTGAATGACAATTGATCTGAAACATTTCAACTTTCTGCACATAACTTAAACATCAATTAATAAAATGAAGTTCAGATAGAGTAATTAATAATGAGATTAAGTATGCCTGAGATAAAAAATAGAGAAATTTGAAGCGTAAAATAAGTACAGTCCAGGTTTATCAACAGGTTTGATAAAATATATGAAGTATGGAACATAAAACAAAAGAAGCAACATGACGAATAAATGGAAGCACGGAGTAATTAGTGACATATGATGTAGCTCGAACTACGGTAATGCATAAAGAATGACGAAGTATTCCTACTAGGCAAACTTTGGTCAGTGGTCCCGAGTAGAATGCAAAGAACAACATGCAAATGGATTAATATATGCATGCCGTAGACCAAATCCGATGCCTTATCGTCTGCGGAAAGTTAAGATTTCCATTGCATTTCACACAATTGTTTAATTGATAGGGAATCCCGGTTCATACTAAAGCACCGCTCAACAGCTTATATACTTAAAAGGAGTCAACATTGGTGCATAAAAAATGGGGATATGGAGTACTCAAGTGCTAACATTCAAATATTTAATTGACAATAGTGGCTAAATTATCGGTAAAGCAAGTAGGCGAAGTTAAGTCCACCCAAAAAGAATATTGCAAAGAATCTGAGAAATCACTCGTGTCCAATACAGATTAAGGGACCTAGTTGCTATAAGACAAAACATTTGGGGACAAACCGCAAAAGCAACCACATGATGGGGACCTCAAGTACTGGTATCCACAAAGAAAAGATGCAGAATAAATTGGTATCCACAAAGATTCACGGATGTCTCGCCATAAAATATTTCGAAAAGCAATTTTTTTTTACCAAAAAGAAAAAAATTTATCGTATGCAATTCTACGCCATCCACCCATCCACTGATCCACATGACAAGTTTCAATCGCACACCCGTTTCCACTTTTGCAAATTGATCGAACAGAGAGAGAGAGAAACGGCTTGGAAAAAAAATCTCGCGTACCTCGAATTCTCCAAATGCACGGAGCCTCTCAAGAATCTGCTCCATTGGAGAGCAGAACACCTACAGAGAAAAAACAAAAAAAATCAAGAGACCAAATTATAATCGTAGTCAAGAACCAGCGGCGCGACCAGAAACCGCATTCCTCAAGAACCGGCCAAATCAATCAATAGGCAGCCGCAGTAACGGCAACGAGACGAATCAAATCAAGAACCAGAGACGCACCGCAACAGCACGAATCGATCAAGGAACCAGAGACGTCCAAAAGAAAGAACAGATAAGTGATTAGTGAACACAGGAGAGATCGAAAAGAAAAAAAACGAAAGGAAAAACAAATCAAATAGCCATATCCATGCGTTCGCGGATCACGTGAACCACCCAAAAAAAAAAGAAGAGAAGAAGAAAAAGAAAAGAAAACGAGAGTCCTAGAACCAAAGGGCGGCAAGATCCCCCGACCTTCTTCTCCATGACGCAGACGCCAATGGTGATCGAGTCGGCGCGGCCATTCCCCTCCACCACCATTACGTCCCCCTCCCCGCTCCCGATCTGCGTCCACGGAGCGTGCGCGCGAATCTGGAAAGATTCCCACGCGGGGGGGGCTGACTCGAGAGGCCAAGATTTGATCTCCTCCTCGGGTGGAAACTTTGGAAGAGCCCGGAGACGCTCTCCACCTCTCCGTGTTCCACACAGCTTTCTCCTCTCCGCCGCCGCCGCCGGGTTGGTAGCCGCGGGCTCTCGCTCGCAGTCGCAGGAAGGAGGAAGGCCGAGGCTGGCTCTTATCGGTTGCACAGTGGAGGGTGGAGGCGGTGCTGGTGGGCTTGCCTTGGTTTTAATGCTGTGGCCACCCCCGTTGGTTAATGAATCCCGTTTGCTTTCAAAAACCACCAAATTTTTTCACCCGGGTGTGTTTAGTTGACCTCTAAATTAGTTAAAATTGAAACGATGTGATGGAAAAGTTGGAAGTTTATGTATAAGAAAGTTTTGATGTGATGAAAAATTTAAAAGTTTGAAGAAAAAGATTCGAACTAAACTCGGCCCAAATCTTGGTAAGAAAATGAATATATGAATATATTTATCTAAAAAAATACATGAATATATTGCAACTTATAAATAATAAAGAAGATATCCTTAGAAACAAGGGGATTTCAGATATTTTCGTAAAAAAATGAACCGGTTCGAGAGGTTGGATCCCTGCTGCACGCATCTGATTTTTTTTCCGTTTTCCTCCACCAGCACAAATCTCACAGCATATCGGATGGCTTAAAATTCGGAAGTTTTCATCCCTGTTAACTATCGACAGTAGGATAGAAAATCCGTAAAATGAACACATGAATATATTGTAAATTATAAATAACAAAGAAGATATCCTTAGAAACAAGGGGATTTCAGATATTTTTTGTAAAAAAATTGAACCGGTTCGAGATTGCGGTGTTCCAAAAGAGCGATGAGCTTTTGACACGTGAACGGTTACAGACGAATGTCGTGCATGAATACACGTCATGCTAGAGTATTAGAATCGCAAACGTTTCCCATGCATGCACGTAAATTGGTTGGAGTTCACGTCACGACTAAAAGTTATACTATAACGGAGACATGCAACGGTCTAATTCTACCGCCATTCGTTATAGCACAATAGGGCTAACATAAATGTGATTGGTGTCATGTATGTACATGGAAGTTGAGATGGGCCAATCACCTGTCGACCAATTTTTATTTCGCTATTTGTAGCCCACTAGCTCTAAATTTGTTATGACAAACTTACTATATAGTTCTCATGGGACAATGTATTTGTTTAATTATATATATTTTTATAGTGGTTTACTGTTATCATTAAAACAATACTATTTTAAAAGAGTGTGCCAACTATGTATTTTCATATGTTTTTTTCAATGGTAAAGCTGTGGTATAAGAATATTGTTTGGTTCTGTCCAAATAGTCCAAATAGCAAGGTTATCCACGTTTGACGCGTGCTACCAGTACCAACTAATGACTTGCTGCTATATACCGATCGGGTTTATTTGATCGTTCTCGAGTGATTTTAAATTAAAAAATAATAATCAATTGGAGCTAATTTAACATAAGGTAGACATAATCATAGCCGATCATATACTTTTTATATTGAACTAGCTGGACACTCCTAGTAGTTGCTTTTTATGGAACTAGCTAGACGCTCCTAATTGATGAATTGCTTTGGACAGGGGATGGTACAAGAAATACTGGAGTTGTTACATTGAAAGTTGCTTAATTGCTTCAAGGCAGGTTTTGAGATGCTTTGATCAGATTAGCGTAATCAACGCTCCTGATTTCATCCTTAGCCAACCAGCAATGCATCATAATCTCCGGAAATTTAAAATGAGAAAACGAAATTACATGAGTCATTTTGTAGCTACTACTACAAAGCAGAGGGCTTGGATAATAACCATTGATTCCATTTCATAAGTAAATACTACTTTTGTCTCATAATAATTGTATTCTATGATTTAAATTTGTATCAAAATAATTGTCACAATATAATACTAATGGACCTATTAATCACATATCATTCAAATGTCTCCATATTTTACCCTCAACTACCCTTTTACTCTTACCTATACACCATTTAATAAGGGGCATCATAATTTTTTCTTTTTAAATCTTAATATGTACTAAATAACTTAGAATCACAATTATTTTATGACAGAGGTAGTATTAGGTAATCTACATACACATCACTAATTTTCTCTTACAAATTTAGAGAGAGAGAAAAAAAGACAACTAAACATGTATCCCACCACCAACACCACCTCACATACTTGTTTTTTTAAACTGCTTATAATGTGGATAGAAGTGTTGAAACGGCTAGTTCGTTAACATTTTTTTTGTTGTTTTGGTTTACTCGGATTTAACATACTCAAATGTAGGGATAGCAATTTTCCCCACGTGGCCGGGGCCGGGTGAAGTTTTTATCCCGCGGGGAGTCGGGGGCCGGGGCCCCGCAATTGGGCGGGTGAGGGGCCGGGGGAGGCATTCCACCCGCGGGGCTCTGGAAGAGGTATATCAGACTTTTAAATATAGCGTCAATCCTAAATATAGCCCATTAGACCCAACCCGACTTGAGAAAAACCCTAACCCCAACACACCCCCACCACCCCATCACTCCTGGCGTACTCTCCCCCTCCTCACTCAGCCGCCACCGCCACGCCACTGCGCCGGCGCACCCCTCCATCTCGTCCTCTCCCCTCCGGCCATCCTCTTTCCCTCCGCCTCCAGTCGCACGTGGGCCGCAGCCACGCGCCCTTCTCCCTCCTGTTTCCAGGCAGCGGCGCGCAGGTTGGCGGCGCGAGGGCGGCGCACGGGCGGCAGACGAGGGGCGAACGAGCGATGCGCGGGCTGGCGGTGGGCGACGCGAGGGCGACGCGCGGGCAGCGCACAAGCACGGCGAGCCCAACGACCGGCAAGAAGGCGACGCACGCGAGCCTCTTCCTCCACCAGTCCTCTCCTGGTGACTGTGGGTCCCCGGTCGGGTTGCGGGGCCCCGTAGGGGCCGGGGCCGGGAGTTGATTTGGCCCCGCTATTCCACTCGGGGCTAGGGCCGGGTGGAGAAGTTGGGGGCAGTGCCGTTCCAGCCCAACCCCGCTCTGACTCACCCCATTGCCAACCCTACTCAAATGAATTGGTTACTTTTCTTAGTTACTCCTAGTTATTGCTAAAAAAAAACAGGTGGCTAATTATCGTAATCATCTATCAACGAAGAAGAAAGCAAGTAAACGCTACAAAATTTATCATCATCACACACATCTTTATATATTTTTTAAGAAGAGTCTAATTAGACATTGACAATAAATAACATTTATTCAGCGTTTGCCTTTTCAATTGAGAAGTTTTTTAGGTCTTGTGTAAGAACTCACGGAGCTGACCATCAGTTCTCGGGGACTCGTATCAGTTTAACATATATTTACTGGTATGATATATGGTTGGATGGCAACAGGTGGAGCCCAGGTGAATGAGATCCGGGATCGTAGCTTTAGTTACATTATCTCCATGTGGCCCAGAATGTCTGTTCCATACTCCCTCCGTCCTGTAAAATAAATAATAATCTATTATCAGATATGATATATCATAATATTATAAATCTGAATAATATCTTATATTGATTTTTTATAGCATAGAGGGAGTAGCATATTGCTGACCTATTATAGACTTTGAATTGTAAACTAGAGAGGTAATATTCAGTAGTAATCACTATGGTCTGTTCACTGTGATTTGGAGGCTAAGCACTACTTTTTTTTCGCGAACGTGTAAAAAGATTGTATGTCAATATATTAGAAAAAGAGTGTTTGTTTACACAACGCAATCAGCCATACCGGCTTATGCCAAGGGAAAGGAGAAAAGACAAAAACAAAAAAAACAAGGAAAAAGGAAGAGACTGCTACGACGGCTGGACACAACTCCAATCAGCGGGAAGGGGGAAGAGCCAAATTACTCTCTAAAAAACCAAAAGAAGCAACACCAGCTAATGATCATAGATGGCCCTCAGTGAGGATGGACTCTAGAACCACTGAGACCGAAGAGAGAGTAGAGTCGAAAACCCTAGAGTTCCGTTCCTTCCACAGTTGCCAAGAAACCAAGAGGACCATGGAGTTGAAGCCGGCACGGAGATGATCAGGTAAGCATGTCCTAGAAGATGGCCACCAGTTCTGGAGCCAGTTGCCACGAGGAGGAGAGAAGGCAGCCTAATCAAAAGGCGACAACAACGGAACCAAGACCTGCCAAGCGAACACGCAGTCAAGGAGGATGTGATTCACCGTCTCAAGCTCCTGAGCGCAAAAGAGTATACCGAGTGGCGCTGCTGAAATACAAATCAGAGGAAGAACTTATATTTAGCAGGACCTTCGCGTGGAGGCTAAGCACTACCATTGTTGATTTGATCCCTTTCACAATAATCCCACTGTACAAAGGTAATAATTAATACAGGTTCCATCTGTGAATAATAGTATATGCAACCCTTGTTTTTAGGGGGATATATGCCACCCTTTAAAAAAAAAGGAAGATGTACTTATGCAGTACTACTAGCTAGATTGTACTGGTGCAGTACAGTTATTTCCACGGGAGATCGTTATAGTTGACTTCTTGTCTATATCCTCAGCTCCGTCATAAGATATGTTTAAATTTATAGTTACAAATTACTATATTTTACAAAACAGGGAGTATGTATATGTTCGTCCCGAATTCCTCATGGAATAGAATGTCTTGAAACGAAAGCAAAATAACCTTCACCTACCCTGGCTAAATTGTAAAACCGTTGTAATATCATAATATATACCAATGCTGCTGTTGTATATGTAACTGGTGTTTAAAAAAAGAAGAAGATGTTTTTAGTAATGTCTAAACTAGCATGATTAAAATTAATGAGGTTGATATTGATATGACTTTTGCTCCTGCAATTTTTTGGTTGCATGTGTAATCTACATGGAAGTCAACAAAAGATCAGGTCAAAACTCACGCTTTTGTCAAGTAGAAGTAAAACTTTCCAGTAGAGACTTCCCAAGTTGACATCAAAGCTTTGTTTAGTACTACTGTTAAAGCGTCAATGAACTAAAACTAACAGCGACCAAACCATTTACCAGCTGTCTGTAAAGCCAAACTGGTAAATTAATCACATCACGCAGTGTGCTGGAGTTTTTTTTGAGAAAGGCCACACGGCCCGGCTTCTATTGAAAGCCAGAGGTTTGTGCTGGTAACACCCAGCTATCAGTTTACAGCATAGGGAGGTTCAAAGCCCTCCAAAAGGAAAACAGGAAAGACTCCCAAACTTGCTACCAGCTCTAAAAGCAACAGCACAAGCAGAAAGAAACCAAAAGGCTGTCCTTACATGTAGAGATCAAGCATCGTCATGACAGCAAAACAGAAGACAAACCCCTACATCCTAGGTATCCGCTTGGCTAAACTATTACCCAATGCCCTGCCTGTCATTTCCAGAGTTGGCAGCGGCGGACTTCATCTTCTCTGCCACATCCGTCATCATGTTAGCTTCTTCAGCATGCCCCAAAGCCTTCCACTGCAACAAATAAGAAGCAATCCGAAAGGGAAGCATTAGGGGGGAGTACACCAATTGAGATCTGAATATCATATTATTTCTTGTGGTCCAAAGAACCCAACAGATAGCAGCAAGCAAAGAAACCAAAGCTCTTTTATCACTACAGGCATTATGTTTAATTAGCAAGAAAAACTCTTCAAAGTTGCAGGGGACAGTATCCCAGCTCATAACATCTCTACAACAACACCAAGCAAAAGTTGCCATTGGACAGTTAAAAAGAATGTGATTGGTAGACTCAACAGCACTACAAAGCATACAAAGTCCTGAACCATCCCATCCTTTCTTTTTCAGTTGATCACAGGATTGGATCCTATCTCTACTTGCCAACCAGAGGAAATGCTTAATTTTCATAGGACAGGGAGATTTCCAAATCAGTTGTATCATCTCATCTTTCACCCCTCTGAAAGTCATAGCTCTGTATAAAGAGTTGGTAGTGAACCTCTTATTAGCTGTCAGACCCCAGTTTATAGTATCAGGGGCATCAGTCACCTCTAACTCTTCCAGGATTGTCTTAATCTGCTGCCATTGATCGAGTTCCAGAGGGCCAAAAGCTCTCCTGAAAGATAGCCCACCTATACCTCTCTGTTTCAGCTCAGCAATTGTGATTGTTTGTTGGTTACATATCTCAAAAATCTCATGGAAACTTATTTTTAAAGGGCAGGACCCATGCCAAACATCTAGCCAAACCAAATATGAGAACCATCACCAATCATCCATTCAGAACCAAGAATCATCCATTTTCTGGTATTAAGAATCCCAGACCAAAACTGAGAAACACCTTCAGTAGAGCACTGAAACACTCCCCCAGCACCCAAGTATTTCTTCCTTAAAAGTTCAACACAAAGACTACCATCAGGAGATTCAATCTTAACCAGCCATTTAGCCAACAGAGCAATGTTAAACATTCTGGTTTCAGTGAGACCCAAACCTCCAAACTCTTTTGGGAAGGCCAAGTCTGCCCACTTCATCATACGATATTTTCTCCCTTGCTTGTTACCAGCCAAGTAATATCTACCTCGAATAGAATCAAATCTCTGATGTATCCCTTCATAGAGTTGATAGAACCCCATAGCATAGGAGGGAATCGAAGAGAGACAAGCATTTATATGAACAGCTCTCCCTGCATAAGAGATAGAACAACCAGACCAGTTTCCTAATTTTTTCTCCATTTTTTGTGCTAAAAACATCAGATCTTGCTTTAGGATTTTGTCTGGGCTTTTGGGAAGACCCAAGTATTTCATTGGGAAAGTACCAATAGGACAGTTAAGCATTTGAGCAACTCTCAAAGTATCCTCATCATGGAGACCTATTGTGAAAACCTCACTCTTAATAATTGATTTTCATTCCAGCCATCTCCTCAAAACAGTATAAAATAAATTTTGTTATAGCAATTTGAAAATTGTCATAGGGGATAAAAATGACAGTATCATCAGTATATTACAGGTGGGTCAGCCCCCTGGGCAAAGGTTAGACACTAAGCCTGAAAGGAGACCTGACTGCTTAGCCCCATCAGTGTGCTGGAGTTTGGTTCCATTCCATAAAAGAAGAAGAGGAAAATTGAAAAGAAAAGAATTGCAGGGATCAGTCATCACTGTCCTCGTTTAATTTTGGCCGTGCTGACATATACTGATCTTTATCCTCGATCTGATAGCGATCAGATGGTTAGAGTACTTTCTCAATTATTGGGAGAATTAAATCGATTTTCCTCGCAGAAAATTATATCGGTTTGTAAGGAGAAGCCAAAGCGAAAGCGATGACACACAAAACGATATACATATATATGCACCCGTGGCGATCGGTAGGCATGCAGTTCCATCTCAATCTCTAAGTGCGTTATATATAACGGTTAGCATCAGCTAGTTAGCTGCACTAAAAAAAAAGTGCTCCCTCCATATTTTAATTTATAACGCCATTCAACGTTTTACCATTCGTCTTGTTCATAACTATCATTTATTTTATTGTGACTTGATTCATCATTAAATATTCTTTAAGTATGACATAAATATTCTCATATTTGCATAAAAATTTAAAATAAAACGAATGGTCAAACGTTGGTCAAAAAAGTCAACGCCGTCATACATTAAAACACGGAGGGAGTAAGTTGTTAGCACATCATTACTTAAGTATTTTTTAAGACGATTACTTAAGTTTTCTCTATTGTAAACTTGAAAAATGAATTTATTAAATATTTTAGATAAACTTATATTTAGTATGAAGCATACTTATTTGACAGTTTGTACTCGTGATAAACGAGGAATTAGTTTAGCTCAAATCCATTTTAATTAGAACACAACTTAAGACATGTTTAGAAAATTTTTCTCATTTAAATTTTCTCTATTTTTTTTTACTTCCGATATAATCCAGACTCTCATTCAAACTATTTTAAGATTACATATATAGCCATAAATATAGAGAATAAGTAGAACTCACAAGCTAAAAAAACATTTTTAAAAAATAAATCTTATGAGCTGGTTGTTTTCTCATAAATCTCGCGAGCTCCCAAACATGACACAATGTCGAACAGCTCGAGCATTCTCGGCGACCATAGCTACTACTAGTCGGCGGAGAGAAACAGGCGGTTGTAAATAAAACAAAGCAAACGACGGCGGAAAAGGAGGCTTTGACGACAGCCAAACGGTTGGTTTCTCTGGGCAACGTACAGCAGAAAACACCAAGAAAGCTACGACTACTGCTAGCGTGGAGTCAGGTATAGCAAGCAGCCAGAAACTGACGTACCGCCGCCGCGTGTTCGTTCTCATCGCAACGCGTATATATCCGCCGCTTGGTCCGTAGCTGCGATCAGGTTTATCAAACCGTTTAAAATAAGATGATCACCATCTCATAGTTTATCGTGAAATATATCATGGTTTAAAAATTAAAAATATTACCGCACGTTGATAACCGCCGATAACTAACCTGTTTTTTAAAACCTGCCTGCGATATCCCAACCCACGATACAGGGGTGGAGCTATGTACAGCTAAGGGGTGCCGAGAAACCCGGTTTAAAAAAATAGCTATAGTTCATCTATTTTCACCATATATATCCCATCAATTTAAATTCAGATATTTATATTAAGCTAAATTTGATTTAAAGCAGAGTACAACAACTTCTTCTAGCTCCGCTCCTGCCGCGACATGCATGTGCTCGCGCCAATTTATGTACGCCCTCTTGCCCAACCTCGCACCTCGCAGAAAGAAAAGAAAAAAAAAACAACAACAGCAGTAGTAATCTCAGTTCAGATTCGTCGTTAGTTGTTCATAATCAGTTAATTAACTAATCCCGAAAAGAGTGTCAGCTACTGTTTTGAGATATTGCAACTGGCCAACTACATCTCGCTAAAACTTGGGTTGGTTTTATATATGCAGGATTAGGACAATTGCGAATAAATGAAGCAAAATCAATCAACGATAATCACTGCACGTTAATTATTAACCATCGCATTCCCCGAATAATGCGCCAATCGCCATGTGTTTGTGCAGCAGTGGGCCTCGTGATAATTCTCGTATCATCGTTGTCACCTTTACGGACAGTAATGGACATGTAGAGATCAAAGATGATTCTCCTTGCTTCTTTCTTTCATGTATTTGTCACGTTGTGCCATGAAAGGAACCACCGCTGGATTCCATCTCTGCGCGTGCATGTGGCTAGCTGGATAATGTGACATTATTAAGAAATTATGAGAATTTATTTTTATGAAATTGTTTCCCCTTTTATTTTCTACTTATATACATGCAGAGTACAGTGAGTTTTAGTGTGCTTATAATAATATTGTTTTAGTTATAAAAAGTCCATTTCATCATAATAACAAATGAACACAATAGAGATAAATGGCGACCATATGTTGATTATACATAACTTATGAATCGGACAAAACTTATATATAATATGTGTGTGTACATTACGATTTAAAAACTAATGGTAAAAATTAAACTTCGATAAAAAAAATATTCAAAAATCGTATTTTATAAAATTTTAATTTTAGTAGCGTCTTATAAGCTGAGCAAAAGATGCTGAGCCTTAACAAATCGAGAATACAATTGAACGGTCAAAAACAGAGTAGGGCCCAGCGAAAAAAGTAATGCAGCGCTGTGTACCTCACCAAAGCCTCTAGCGCCCAGAATTTATGTTCCTGACGATATTCTTAATTCAGTGCGCCAATTATTAATCAAGTCAGGGACATCGAGGGAGGAGATCACGCGCGCCGGAGGTGATCGGCGGACAGGAGGTAGCTTGCCGGCGGCGGGCGTCTCGCCGTCGCCGGAGCTTGCTCTGATCAGTGCCACCGACCTAATCCCGGACTTGTTAATTCCGGCCCATCCATAGGGCATGGCCTGGGAAGCCTCAAGCCGCTCCGTGACGGCCCACCAGGCTGTGCTTCACCGGCACGACCTACACGGTGGGCCGGACCATGCCCGCCCACTTGCTGCACCATCAGCCCAAGCACGACTCAATAAGACTCGGGTCGTGCCGGATCGGCCCGAAGAAACGAAAACCCATCGTGCTTCTTTTTAAATAAAGTCTATCTTGCCTCCCTGATCTCGTTGGGTCATCTCTGGTATGGCTGAAAATAAGTCTATTTTTGTGTCCTCGTCTCTGTCGGCCATGTCTGGTATGATCAGAATGGGAACATGGGCGTGATCTCAAAAACAACAGGGACTCGAACACAGTAAAATTAAGATATCCTCCGTTCGGAATGGAAACACGAAACACACACGAAGTCAGGAACCGAACGCTGAGACACTACTACTAGTACAGTCAGGGGGCGGAACTTGAGCATACGAAGGGGTGTCGAGTAACCCGGTTATTTTTCTTTACCTATATCATATATTTTTATTATTTATGCACCCACTCAATAAAAACTTAAACACCGACATCAGTTTAAACAATATCCAAGATAAAGTAAATTAGACAAGTGACACACTCCTCAATTTCATTCTAGCTACACACCGGATACACTACTACACTAGAGATACGTTTATTCAGAGAAACAGCAGGTATGCAGCCACGCACCACGCGATCAATAAAGCAAAGCAAAGCAGCAACCGGAGTAATTTAGCATCAGGCGCCGTGGCTGTGAGCCCGCAGCAGCTGCACGAAGCTCCTGTTCGCGATCACGCGGGCCACGGCGAGCGCCTCGCCGGCGCGCCTCCACCGGAGGAGCTCGAACGACATGGTGTCCCAGTGCTCGATGTACGGCAGGTGCTCCGCCGCCACGCGCGCCTCGCCGTCGCCGCTCTCCCACCCGCCGTCCACCGTCTCCCTGATCGGCTCCAGCCGCGCCGCGCCTGGGTCAGCACCACCGACAGCGTCGCCACGCCACGCCTCATCTCATCACCTCCTCGCCGGCGGCGTCGTCGGCCCGGATGGCGCGCAGCGAGGCCGCCCTCCCGATCGAGCGGCAGGCCGGGGACGTTCTCGAGGCCGCCGATGAGGTCGCGGTAGGTGTTGCGAAACGGGAGGCGCCTGGCGTCGTCGGGGAGGACGGCGGCCTCGTCGTCGCCGGGGAAGACGTGCCAGTGGCCGCTCCGGTTGGCGAAGCCGGCGAAGGAGTAGTCGTGTTTGTGCACGGCAAGGTGGACCACGTCGCCGTCGGCGCCTTTCATGCTGACGCCGTACATCTCCACCACCGGGTGTTGGTCTCTCCCGGCCACCGCCGCGAGGGCTCACTACTACACGATTAATTTTCCTGGACGTCTCCCCTTTTTGTTTCCATACGGTTCGTAAGTGGAACCGCACGGAAAAATAGAGAGCCGGCGCTGGGGGTGTGGCGTCCTAAGCCAACCGCACACCCCGCACGGGCCCACCATTTAACCCACCTCCCACCGCCCGCTCCACCAACCACTCTCCCATTCCACTCCTCTCCACTCCTCCCACTCTCCTCTCCTCTCCTCTCTTTCCCTCCCTCTCCCTCCGCTCCACGACAGCACGGGCGTGCCTGCGGCGGCCGCGGGCGACAGTGGCGGTGGCGCGCGCCCCCTCCCCTCCTTCCCCTTGCAGGCCGGCGGCACACGGCTCTCCTCCCCTCCCTTGCAGATCCGGCGGAGGGGAGGGGGACCGGCGGAGCGGCGGCATGCGTCGGGGACCGGATCTATCTCTCCCCCTCCTCTCTTTGTTACTTGTGTTTTTTTTGTGTGATTTGTTCATGTGAGATGTTCATGTGATGTGTTCCTGTGATATGAGATGTGTGTTCTTGTGATGCTTCTTTGTTACTTGTGTTTTTTCTGTGTGATGTTCATGAGATGTTTATGTGATGTGTTCTTGTGATGTTCTTGTGATGCTTCTTGTGATGTAAGATGTGAGATGTGTTCGGCGGCGGGCGACCGCGAGGGTGACGGCGCGGGCCTCAGCTAGGTGGCTGCGGATTAGGGTTAGGGTTAGGGTTTTTTTTTCTTTTTTTTTTCTCCGTGCGGGCGGCTTAAGCGCCCGCACGCGAAAATCGCGATTTTCCTAGACGACTGGGTGCGTGCGGGCCGCTCACCCGCCACGGAAAAAGTGGCGCTGTAGTAGTGGCTTCTTCCCAGTGGCCGGCGAGACCGAGGAGGAAGAAGAGGAGGAGGAGAGCGGCATGGAAGCTCGCCGCCATGGTGAACCAGGACGCCGAGCAAAACAAAGCTACGTGTGTCGACGGGGGATACCCGTAGACCGGATATAAAGGGTATTGGGGTACGTTGGTACGAGGATCTACGTAGTACGACATCGAGGAAACAGAAAACAGAGATTATACTGGTTCAGGTCCCTTGATAGGTAATAGCCCTAATCCAGTTGATATGGGATTATATGATGGAAATCACAGATTACAAAGGGAATAGTGGAACTCGATGATACCGACGAGATCGTAGTCGAGTTGGTTCGACTAGATCACTCGGCGACTTGGCTCCTGTAGGCTCCGGTTTCGTAGGCTGTGGTGGATGTGTTGGCGGTAAGATTCGATGCCTTAGGTCCTGTCGGGGGGACCCTTTTATCCCGCAGTTCAGTTGGTCTCCAAGTAGGACTCGGAGACATCGGACCCTACATGATACAGTGACGACCCAGTTCTGTCCGAGTAGGAATCTTTCCATCTGTGGACTCCGTGATGAATTTCCTTAACGTGTACGGAGAACGTCCGTATACGCGCAGATGTACCATATCGATGTATGACGTATATCCACGGGTAGAGTGTATACCTCATCCGTAACCCTGACAACGTGCAATGCATATGAAACTTCGCACTGTCTCGCCTGGGTCATTTAAAAAGAAAAGCTATGTGCAGCGTGATATTATGGGCCTGTTTAGATCCCTTGGGAAGTTTTTTTCACCCTATCACATCGAACGTTTGAACACATGTATGAAGTAATAAATATAGGTGAAAAAATTACTAATTGCACAGATTGCGACTAATTTGTGAGATGAATCTTTTAAGCCTAATTGCTTCATGATTTGACAATGTGGTGCTACAGTAAACATTTGCTAATTACATATTAATTAGGCTTAATAAATTCGTCTCGCGGTTTACAGGCGGATTCTGTAATTTGTTTTGTTATTAGACTACGTTCGTCTCGTGGTTTACAGGCGGATTCTGTAATTTGTTTTGTTATTAGACTATGTTTAATATTTTAATTGTGTGTCCGTATATCCGATGTGACACGGCAAAAATTTTCACCCCTGATCTAAACACACCCTATAGTGAAACTAGTACAATACGGAGAATTAATATTTCGGCGGCGCCATGAAAAGAGCGTGTCCTCTCTACCGCCATAAGAAAAACTGAAGAGATTTTGTGTGAACCTGATGTTTCATATGCATATTAGTACAGATCATCACAATGAATTTGCTGTAAATTTGCTTGATTACCACCGTTACCACATAATTACACCCGACGCAATTTCAAACACGCACAACGAATGCTGAAACAATCCCAGCGTTCACTAACACATCCTACACAAAGGTTCAGATAGACGACCGATCGATGTACAGTAGATTGTACAAAAGAAAATTGGACGAAATGGAAAGCCCAAATTCAAATTCGAATGACGTATGCATCAAATTTTTTTGAAAAATTCGAGCATTGCGTCGACCTCATCTTCTCAGTGAATTCTCAAGTCCGAATCGACTGAATTCGTCGAGCTAGCGCGCCATGGTGAGCGAGCCGTCCTTGATGAGGCTGTTGCTGAGCGTCTTGAACCGCTCCCTCGAGTATTGCCGCGACGCCTTCCTCCAATCCGTCCCGGATTTCATCATCGCCACGAACTCCTCGTAGCTGATCCGCCCATCCTGTGTGCAAATTCAGAGATTGATCAGTTTCAGAGTTTATTTGGGAGAGCTCCAACGTCTAAATTTAACTCCGAGAGCCGAGTTTGAAGTGGAGTTGTGGAGGAGTCTAAACCCAGTTACATTTCTCCAGTTTATTTTGTAAGAGCGCCCTAACTAGTTTCACTCTAATTCTGGGTGGAGTTGAAACTATTTGACTAGGCTTCAAAAGAGATAGAGCTGAATTGAAGAACATTTTTGTTGCAAATGGAGTAGTGGAATGGAAGCGTGTGGTTATTACCTTGTCGGTGTCGACTTCTCTAAGGATGTGGTCGAGCACGGCGTCGTCGGCGTGGCCGGAGTCGTCGGCGAGGGCGTCGGCGAGCTCGGCGCGGTCGATGTAGCCGCTGCCGTCCTTGTCGAAGAAGAGGAAGGCCGTGCGGAGGTGGTTGTCGTTGGAGAGGCGCTGCAGGTGGATGGTCACCGCCACGAACTCGCCGTAGTCCAGGTACCCGTTGCCATCCACATCCGCCTGCCAATGCAAAAAAAATCAAGAACTCGCCGTTGCCGCCATTGCTATCTTGGAAGAAGGGTAAAGAAGCTTACGGCCTCCATGAGAAGCTCCATCTCGGGCTCGGCGAGCTTGGAGCCGACCTTGGTGAGGCCGTCCTTGAGCTCCTGGAGCGTGACCCTGCCGTTGTTGTCGGTGTCCATGAGCGCGAACATGTCCTTGATCACCTCCACCTCCTCTACCGACAGGTGTTCCGCGATCACCTGCGTGCATCGCTGGGCGGTCAGACACAGAAACGGCTCGCCGTCGCCGGCGGCGACATCAAGAGCAGAGCACGCACGCACGTACCCGCATGGCCTTCTTCTTGAGGCGGTTCATGAGGGAGAACTGCTTGAGGCGGGCACGGACGACGTCGCCGAGGGGGACGTTGGGGGCGCGGGCGGCGTGGTGGAGCCAGGGGTGGTCGAGCACCTGCTGCGCCGTGGGGCGGCGGCGCGGGTCCACGTCGAGCATCTGGCGGACGAGGGACTTGGCGGCGCGGGAGATGCGCGGCCATGGCTCGCGCTCGAAGTCGGCGGCGCCGCGGAGGATGGCGCGCGCCACGCCCTGCTCCGTCTCGGCCCAGAACGGCGGGACGCCGCAGAGGAGGATGTAGAGGATGACGCCGGCGGACCAGATGTCCACCTCCGGGCCGTAGTCTCGCCGGAGCACCTCCGGCGCCATGTAGTACGGGCTCCCCACGATCTCCCTGAACCTCTCACCTGTTTCGTTTTCTTTGACAAGTCAGTTTTTTTTTTTTTTTGAGGTTGAAGAAAAGGCTGGATTTAAAACATGGGCCGTACGTGTGAAATCTACTGGGCCTATCTGCACAGACCGCATGTAGGCCGGCCCATCTCAAAGTCTCACACTCTCACTATGCTCTATCTCGTCACAAATATTGTGTGACTTTCCATCATATTTGTCGATAAATTTTCTTTTAAAAATTCAACAAATGAGTGTAATTATTATAACTTGTATGTAATTATAATGCAACTTTCACATGATTTTAAACTGCTAGATTTACTTATTTGTGCAAGTTGGAAAGAAAAAAAGAATCATGGGCGAGGAGATTTGGTCTCCCGACCTCCGCTTCGCGAAAATAACAAGTTGTCGCGTGATTTATGAAAATTACTTGAAAGTGCATCTAGGCCCCTAATGATTTTGGTGATTAATTACAACACGATTAGAGAGGACTAACATTTTTATTTAATCAAATGTGAAGGTTGTTATGTCCTCAATGAGTTAGCGTAATGCTTATCCCGCCAAATACGTTGAAGTGATGCATTGCGGCAAATGAGCAATTGGTATTTTGTACCCTTTTCTTCTTGCTTGAGTCAATAGGAAAGCCGCACTATTAAGAGGGATGATGCATTGACATATCAAGAGTGATCAAAGTGCTCAAAATCTTTTTTTAAAAGTGTTTCTCCTCAGTTTTAGAGTTCTTGAGTTTTTCGGAGTTTTCCGAAAATTATTTTCGGACTTTCCGAAAATGACTGCGAAGGCAAAAATGGTTCTGTGTATTTTCGGACTTGTCCGAAAGTGACTTTCGGAAACATCCAGAACGATGTTTTGGCTCTAAGTATTTTTGGACTTGTCTGAAAGTGATTTTTGGACTTTTCCGAAAACATCCAGAACGATGTTTTGGCTCTGAGTATTTTCGGACTTGTCCAAAAGTGATTTTCGAACTTTTTTGAAAACATCCAGAACAATGTTTTTGGCTCTGAGTATTTTCGGACTTGTCCGAAAGTAATTTTCGGACTTTTCCGAAAACATCCAGAAGGATGTTTATATTTTCGGACTTATCCGAAAATTTTTCGGAATGTCCGGAAATTCTCTTGTTGACTTTGCTGCTGGTGCTGAACTGGAACTTTCGGACATGTCCGAAAATCTTTCGGAATATCCGAAAATCTCAATTATTGTGCATAACGGGCAGAATTTGGGCTGTGGCTATAAATAGCCCCCTCCCCTCACTTGTGAGGTCTACTGGTCACATTGGATATTCTTGTGCACTTGGCTTGCTCTTGTTGAGATTCACTTTTGAGTTTTGCTTTCTTGTTTCCCCTCTCACCCGTGTTTGATTCGGATTTGGTGTGTGTGTGAGAGTTGTGGATTCGAGTTTGTGTGAGTGCTTGCTGTTGACTTCGTGAAGATTTGTGAACACTTGCATCATCTCCGGGAGTTCTTTGCTTCATTTGTTACTCTTGGAGGTTGAGGACTCCTAGGCGGCTAGGTGTCGCTCCCGAGCCACCGATCTACTTGTGGTTGGCCGGGAGAAGTTTGTGAAGGTCGGATCTCACCTCCGAAAGGGAAGAGATACCCTTAGTGGAAGGAGGAGTGCTTAGTGCAACCTCTTGAGGAAAGGGTTAGCTAAGACCCGACTCTTAGTGAGCTCCTCAACGGAGAGTAGAATCCCCTCAAGGATTCGAACTTTGGGAACAACTTCGTGAGCTTTATCTTTGGTGACTTTACTTCCTCCCTCTCCACTAGCTTTGCTTGTTTGAGCCGCTATAGGTCTAGCTGCTGTTTGTGCTAGTAAATTCTTGTCGTAGACAATTAGATCTAGGATTTTCTTTGCTGTTTGTGCTGACTCCAAAAATTTTCGGATATATCTGAAAATTTCGGAAATATCCAAAAATTACTGCTTCCGTTTTTCATTGATTTTTGAATTAGCTTATTCACCCCCCTCTCTAGGCCTAATTGACACTTTCATTACTACATACAAGTTATTACGTAAGTACACTATGATTGTATATGTTTAGTAGAAAATTTGTCAACAAATATAGCTAATCCCATATCTTGATGCTTTAGATATGCATTTAGACTTTTAAAACTATAAATAAAAATTCATTTTAAAGTTCATGATGGATAAGCAAAATACACAGGAATTTTATCACTGTACATATTATGATACAAAGTGATGGTCAATATTATGTTTGAAAGATCATGTCAATGTGCAATGTTTTTTTTTTTTGCTTGAACATGAATGTGCAAAATGGAGAGCCTCTGTTTAGAACAAAGGACTTGTCAAGGAGTTTTGTAGAAATCAAATCTTTCCATTTATTTGAGGAAAGGATTGGAGATCTAAAAATCGCATGAAATTCCTTTGGACTGCTCAATGCATTAATTAATATTTTGGAGTAAGGTTAAAACAATCCCCGTCTCTCTCATCCAATTCTTCTACTTTTTTTTATTATACGGATCCTTTGTTATTCAAATGTATTTATATTAAAACTCTGCTTATTTTCTATTCATATGTTTTACCACCATTCTTACATTCCAAGCAATAACGGTACGAGATGACTGTATTCTGAAATGATCTGTCCAGTCCAGCTCAATCAATTCGGCCATGCAACATCAAAGAGGAACAAGAATTAAGAACAAGAGTGACAGTTTTTTTTCCCCTGTGGACTCAACAAGAGCGACTCGTCTATTATCGTAAGATCCTTGACACCGATCTTGCTTATCTTAATTAAAATCTTGACAGCAATATGCTGCCGACCACGACCTCTTAACAGTCTGGACGCAACTATGAAAAAAAAAGCTCGGCGTGTGGTGGTGGTGATTTTGTTCTCCTTTTTTAATCATTGTTTTTCGTGGCCGTGTATATTCGGTTTAGATGTAAAGACATGGTTTTTCAATCCATTTTTTTCAAAATAAAAATATTCAGGTTATACTTTTATATTTATTTTTCCACTATCGTTAATTAAAAAAGAAATTCAGCTTTGTGGTAGGTTTGACAAACTCACTGACCGAGTAAGCTAAACACTGGGGACGGCGTGATGCGTGTCTGCAGAGAGGAGTAGCATCATCTGATGACCCAGCATCCACAGACTTTTTCTCTGAAAATTCAGGGCAGAATTGGCTCGGTTTTTCGGCTCACCGTCACGATCAGCTGCCGTTTCAAATGCAGACTGTTCTTAATTTCTTCCACCGGTGAAAGTGAAATTCAGGCGCAAGAGGGCACCGAAACGCCGACCTGTTCTATTTTCACTGCACACCAAATTTACTAAGGGAGGGGGTCAAATTTGGGTTGGCTAGCCGACCAACTATGAGTTCACATTTTGTTAGTAATAATGTGTTCTTATTGATGTTTACGATTCTTTTTAATGTAAGAGTGATTTTGCGGGTTTTTATGAGGCATCGTATTTTCGGTATCTCTCTGCAAAATTTGATTCTCCCTCCCTCAATTCATTTATATTTGACGTTAACAGAATTACGATTGGTTCTTCCAACGTCAAGTACAAATGATTGGAGAGAGCACCTCTTTTGAGTACCATAAAATTTCTCTTAAAGATATGTTTTTTATATATAAAAACATAAAAGGCTCTACTGAGGTTTTATATGTACTCCTACCTACCCTTTGATCATTTGGGGGTGTTTTGTGCTTTATGATTTGGCACCCGTGAAAAGATAACGTGTTTAAGAAATGGGATAAAATTTCACCTTTTATAACAGAAGGGATCTTTTGAAAAGTTGTAGCAGGGGACTACTTAACTATTCCCAACTGTGCTTATAGTATTATAATTCTCAAAAGAATCCACGTGCAACCCAAAAAAACAACTGCAAAACTAGTTTGAGCATTTCTGGAAAATCTCTGTTTTCATGCAATTAGATCTTTTGACATTGTGAAGGAAAAAAAATCTCCTTTTTTTTTCTGCAATTTCATCTTTGATATTTTGAAAAAGCTCCCAATTTATTTACATTTCAATCTTTAAGATTGTGAAAAGCTCCAAATTTATTTGCAGTTCAATCTCTGAGATAGTGAAAATCTCCAAAATTTCTTGCAATGGGATTTTTTGAGGTAGTGAAAATCTCTGAAAAGAAAATTTCTTTCAATGGGATCTTTGAGAATATCTACTACCACTAAAATTTTTTTGAGAATATGTTCTAAAAAAATTAAATGGGGAAGAGAGGAAAAAAAATGTTTTGTTCAAGCGTGCATGCGTTGGAGATTTGGAGTGGAAGAAGAAGCTGACCAGGTCGGAAGAAGACGGAGAGGCCGAAATCGATGGCCTTGAGCTGCGCGTCCTCGGCCTTGCCGGCGTAGAGGAAGTTCTCCGGCTTGAGGTCGCGGTGCATCACGCCGTGGGCGTGGCACGCGCGCACCACCTCCGCCACCGTCCGCGCCGCGGCGGCCGCGGCGCGCTCCGTGTACCGGCCCCTCGCCACGATCCGGTCGAACAGCTCGCCGCCGTCGCAGAGCTCCATCACCAGGTGCACCGCGTCGGCGTCCTCGTAGGCGGCGCGGAGGCGCACCAGCGCCGGGTGGTCCGGGAGGGACGCCATGATGGCCACCTCGCGCCGCACGTCGGCGACGTCCACGGCGGTGCGGAGGCGGCGCTTCGGGATGGACTTGCACGCCAGCCGCTCCCGCGTCG
This sequence comes from Oryza meridionalis, assembly GCA_000338895.3. Taxonomy (NCBI): domain Eukaryota; kingdom Viridiplantae; phylum Streptophyta; class Magnoliopsida; order Poales; family Poaceae; genus Oryza; species Oryza meridionalis. Next base: position 31,476,756 of record CM002526.2, on the reverse strand, counting down.
CGCGGTCCGTGGCGAGGTGCGTCACCCCGAACTCGCCGCGCCCCAGCTCGCGGCCGAGCTGGTACTTGTCCGTGACGCGCAGCCGCGGGTGGTGCGGCACCACCCCCTCCAGCACGCGCACCGCGGACGCGCCGCCTCTCGCCGGCAGCACCCGCGGCGGCGCCCAGTCGTACGGGTTGGGCTTCGCCCTCGCCCTGGGCTTGGGCTTGGGTTCTTGGCCATGCCTCTGCCTCGTCGTCGCCGTCGTCGTCGTCGCCGGCGGCGACTTCTTGGCCGCGTGATGATGATCTCGCGGCGGCGCGTCCACCTCATCGGCGGTAGCCGGAGCGACGCAGCATGCGTTGCCCATGGCGATCTTCTAGAACCTTCTGGAAACTTCCTTACCACAACTATATATCTACCTCTCTAGCTAGCTTAATTCTATCTACCTCTACATCTCTCGCCCATCTCAGCTCAGCTCATCTCAGCTCAGCTTAGATTAGCTTGGATGAACAAGAAGCATAAAGAAACAAGGGAAATTAAGCCGCAAATATATATATAGTGTGAATCAAATGGTGGAGAGAGACGGGCGGGAGGAAGAGAGGAGGGGAGAAGAAGAGGTCGATGTCTTGTGAAGGGGTCCAAACTCCAAACGAATGAAAACAGCACCAGTACTATACTACGCAACAGCAATGAGATCAAATCGATAGAGAAAGAGAGAAGAAAAAAACGAGACAGGAATCGATCAAATATAAGTTTTTTGATGAATGATGGGCTGATCTGAGTAAAAACTTAATTTGATCGGTAAGAAGCATCAGTGTGCACGCATGATGCTTTGCCATGCATGGTCGATCGATCAAAGCAGGGGGTAGAAAGAGGGAGGCAGTGACGACCAGTGAGGGAGGGAGCTTTGCTTCAGGGCTACGTCGTGTCGAGAGATGGGAGTGTAGTAGAGATGAGAAATGAAAAAAGAAAGGGACCATATAAATCATGCATACTCCTACTGCATGATGATGCATGCATACTAGTAGGATATGAACAAGTTGTAGCGAAAGAACAAATTAAACCGAAACTAGTTAACAGTTATATTTTTTTTCTATTAAAGACTTGTAGATGTTTGTCTCATATTAATATATCTTATTAAGTTTTTTTTTTTAAAAAAAGAATTGTAACTATTTAGCTGATATGCAATTAACAAGATGGTATCCTTGAGAAAAACACTTTAATTAATTTCCCTGTACGAATCTGAAGTTTTGATGCGGATGAAAGGATGCGTAGCTTCCTAGTACGAGGGACAGCTCTACCAAGAGGCAGGATTACTATAAAATTACCCGATTCCTTTGCTGTCTCGATCTCCAACTAGCTACAACCATTTCTAGCTCGAACTGTTCTTTTTTATTCAACTTCCTTTTTTTTTCTCCCCTTCCTTTCTGTTGCTGTCGAAGTGTCGAGTTGCTGCTGCCTCTTGCATTGCATCGGTCCATTGAGTTGGTCTCCCGGTGTAGGCGTGTATAGCTAAGCTAGCTGCCTTTGGCTCACTTGCAGAATTTGCCCTCGTATTGTATATATTCGCTCCGTCTCAAGATAAAACGACCTCATACCGGATATAAAAATTCATCATAGTAGTTAGGATATGTGAGTGTGTCATATCTAATACGAAGTTGATTTATTTAATTTAGGATGGGAGGAGTATGCAGCTAGTCAGCTGATCGATTAACCTGCAGCTCGTGCATGCTTAATTTAGCTTTGCTGCGTGTTGTTCCCTGATCTGTTTGTTGTTCATCATGTCGCGCAGCTGGGGTCGATCTCGCTGCTGCCGTGAGGATTCCAGCACAAAGGGTCCAATTAAAACAACCCCGAGCCGGCATTCAGGCATGCAAGTGTCTGTAGTTTCTTTGAAAATAGTTCATTATTTATTCTGTTATTTAAAAATATACAAGTGTCCAATACCATTACTCGCATAAAGACCCATTTAATAATTTTATATCCTACAAAAGTTAGAAGTAAAAATGAAATAAATTTTAATAATCAGGAAAAATCCGTTTTTCTACTCCACATGGTAACTAAAGATTGATGCGTGCTCTGTCGTACATGTTCCTACAACAAAGTGAGAAGAAATACATCGTCTTTTAGGCACATGTTTTCCGAACTGCTAAATGATGTATTTATTTTACATAAAAAGAAAAAAATACTTAAGAAAATCATATTAATCTATTTTTTTAATTTTAAAATAATTAATACTCAAATAATGATACATTAATGGATGTATGATCATACACAGCCATTACAAAATGAATGGATGAAAAATGAGCTGTTGTGTGAGCTACCCGCTTAATTGCATCACTAGTAATGCGTCCCAATCCCTCAGATATAGCTAAGCTACTACGACTACCGTTTGTTTGTTTGTTGCGATCAAGACAATTGAAATGTGGACACGCTGACCGACAAAGTGACCAGACGTGCGTGTGCACAATGTTTTGTTCGTGATCAATTCATATGACATGACACATATCCAACTCCCAACATCTCGCCATAACCCACAAAGGAGTACACCCTATTTCACGCTAAAATTAAAAATTTAGTTGAAATTAAAATAATGTGACGGAAAAGTTAAAAATTTATGTGTATAGGAAAATTTTGATGTGATGAAAAAATTAAAAGTTTAAAGAAAGCCTAGAGTAAACGTCCCATACCACGAGTGAGGTGACTCGAGAAACCAAAATTTCTCTCTTGCAATCTCCACCACAAGCTTGGCAGCTGATGCAATTAATGAACCTTAATCAAGCTTAGAATTTAGGAACGCCGGAAAAGAACTTGATTGGTGTCGAATCGTAGGTAAATGAGCCATCCTATGGATTAATTTAATAAATCTTAATGTTTACGAATATCACACACGAAAGTGGAATTTTAATCCAAGTTTAATGAAATCGTAGATGTGTCACCGACTTACGTCTTTTTTAGCATGTACTCACCCCATCCCAAATATAAAAATTTAGGACTGAATATGATATTTTCTAGTATTACGAATCTGGACAAGAAAATATTTCATCCAGTTTGATCTTATATTTAGGGACGGATGGAGGGAGTATAATCCTTGTGTGTTCCGCCGTATAAACGAAAAATAATGCCATCCTCCAAGTAAGAGAGGAGGACCACAAAAACAGGGCATGGAGAGCTAATGATGGAATCGGCGCGAAAGGACGGAGGAACTGTGCAAGCTAGAAAGGTGAGTACAACAAATTCCTTTCCGCTTTGAGCGGATTAAGCAAATTAAACAAGTGCTAAATAGAAGAAAGGCAATGGTCAAAGGTTTTGGGAGGAGATAGCTAACATGCAGGGTCATGATTAAGGCATGAAGCGACGTGCACCGGGGCCATGATTAATACCCATGATTTCGCTCCTTCCGAAAGTAAGTGCCCGGCTAATTACCATGCCATTCGACACTCTCTCACACACAGACACTAATCAACCTGTCCGGTTTGCTAAAGTCAGCGTGATAAACAGGATTACATGTGTTTTTTTTTTGTACAGACAGAAATGTTAGGTGGAATGGTGGTTAAGAAATGGTCAAGTAATTTAGGTGGAGTGTTAAGATGTGGCATTGTCCATGTCTATTCGCTCAGCAGAAACTCTAGGTCTTCTCATAACACAAGAAACTCTAGGTCAGCTGTCTGATTAAGTCCTACCAGAACATATCCTCGAGCTGAATGCATGCATAAACAAATTAAAACAACAGACAAAAACATAAACAAAAATGTTGCACATAGAGCACATAACCGCAGCTATCGGCTCGGATTGCTCAGGTAAACAACACACGGTCGCACGGGTCGTCATAGAACAACAGCTAATAAAATAATCCTCACAAAAAAAATATGGTACAGTACCGGACGGGAAACTTGGGAGTTGAGACCCTGTTTAGATGGCACTAAAACTTTCCCTATCACTCGGATGTTTAGATATTAATTATAAATATTAAACGTAGACTATTAATAAAACTCATCCATAATCTTTACTAATTCGCGAGACGAAACTATTGAGGCTAATTAATACATAATTAGCCTATATGATGCTACAGTAAACATTCTCTAATTATAGAGTAATTAGGCTTAAAAAATTTGTCTCACAAATTAGCTTTCATTTACGTAATTAGTTTTATAAGTAATCTATATTTAATACCTTAAATTAGTCCCTGTATCCAAACACCACAAACAGCAGTTGGCACGACTAGCAGCATCTATGAAGCCAACTCATGAAGGAAAAAAAAAAAAGAGCAGCACCAATTATGTGTATCATGTTGTTGTGATATGTAGACGGTAGATGCATGATAAATCTCATAAACAGAAAATGAGAAGAGAAGTAATTCAACCACCACACATAAACACAAGAAATGGAATTAAGGAGAACGAATATGACCTTAAACTACTTCCCCAAAGTATTCCGCATTATCAACCAACCATCCATTGAAAGTCATTGGAGTGACAAAATAACTCACAGAGGGGGGCAAATGTTGACATAATAAAGGGCTAAGTTAGTTCTATAATAACAAAATGGCTCCCACAGATTATGTCCTCTCCTCGCGTAACACTCACTCCTCCAAGCAAAATAGTTAGGAAGCTAAGCGTTTGCGCCCAGCTCAACCCTCCCAGGATGCGCGTGGCCACCTCCCTGCGAACCTCCACCTTGATTGTTGTAATAAGAGTTGCCGCCACTAGAGCGACCACCCCTGCCTCTGTTGCTGTACCCCCTCTGCTGGTAGTAACCAGGCTCATTATAGTAGTACCCACCACCCCCACCCCCACCCCCACCACGGCCATTCTGGTAGCCACCGCCGCCACCACCACGACCATTCTGGTACCCGCCACCGCCCATTCCTCGCCCCCCACGTCCACCACGACCTCCATTCTGGTAACCCCTCCTGCCACCACCACGACCACCACCACCGCGCTGGTTCTGGTAAGGCCGTCGAGAAGTGAACTGTTGATCTGCATTCCTCTCTTGTTCCTCCACATCTGCTTCAAACTTCTGCTCCACCTCTGCTGCTGAGAACTCTTCAGAAGGATTCACCGGGGCTTCATCCTCCTGAAGTTATGTAGTTAGTCAGTATGAGGAGGAAACATATTGCATATAGAAATATCAACAAATCATTGGTAAATACCACATTCTGAGCATCAGCTACATTAGGCTGATTATCGTTGTAGATTTCTGTAGCCTCCGAAGCCTCCTTCTCCTCCTGTCAACAAACAAAATATAAGATATCAGTAAACAAGATAGCCCGTGCCTCAAATGAACTGACTAGGCAGCAAACAAACTACGCCATCAAAACAAATTGATAACAACATTTGCTCACAGGATAATAGACCTTCAGGTTTCCCAAGTCAAATCACATCCATACTACAAAAAATATCTCTTGTAGAAATGCTTCTACAGTGCACTAGATGCAAAATAAGCTAATGAAAATTTGGAGTAATTATGCCCAATTATGCCCACACAAAATCCATCACAATCGATAATGGACACAATTCTAACCTCACAATTATAGTGTGTTCTATCTAAATATTGCTCAGTCTATACACGTAAACCAAAAGATGCAAGCCTTAGAATGCCGAAGATGTTGCAAACATCACAAACTTTATCAACGACTCTTCTAGCAAATACTACAAATAATAATATATAATGAGCTCACTATGCCAGCAATTTCAACAGTACTATATTACACAAGCACAATAAGAAAAAATATCCACACATATGGCTAGACAAACAGTTTTGGGTTAAGTGCCCATTAAAGGCACAACTTTGGTCATACTAAAAAAGGATATCGATTCATAAGCATTAATAACGTAAGAAAAATAAAACAAAGTCATTGGAGATGATGAAAATATATCCTTCATTTTGTTGCTTCCTACGAACTGATGTTAACTAGCAACATCGACAAATCACATATACAAAGTATGTAGTTGTCAAAATAATCTAATCTTTATCCTTCTCTAGACCTCCATTTGTTATTGCTGTTCCTATTTTAAAAAGACACAATTAAGTTATGTAAGGATGCATTATGGATTATGCGTACCACAGTTCTCAAAACACAATCTCTCGAAAAACTTTCTACAACAGCATTGCTTAGATAACTAGTTCTAAGCTAATCTTTTGGTTAATCCATCCATATGAACGATTGTCTATAATCTGTCCAATCATCCATAAAGAACAGAGCTTCAGTTTGCCATGTTCATCCACAAAAAAAATTATCATGCACAGATATGGACAAGATTGGCACTTCAAAGCTCAAAATATAAACAAGTACAGTGCTATTTGGCATTCCCCATCAGAGGGGACTCAGCTTATCCATGTGACAAAGCTAAAGGTAAAATTATATATAAATGCCCTGATGGGGCTCAATTTCCAGCATTTTGTTCAACCAAAAATAGAATTCTATCAGTTGTTCGATATTACATACTACAGAGTGAGAAACGATTACAGATATTACCTTATAGCACTTATATAGCCAGAAGGGAGCTGATTAGGTGTTCACTCAGATGAATAATGACAAATAATAAAATAAAATATTTTTAAAACTCAATCACACTTCAAGGCTCAATCATACAAAATTTATCAACCATCCTACAAGTGTGAAAAGGAAATAAGCATATAAAACGTACATCTGATATTTGACATGCAACAAGGTTATCCAACCTACCTCATTAGGATAAATGGGCTATGTCTGAACCAACCATCAGTGGAGTGTACTACAGTGAAACATAGTCCTTACTTTCAGGTTGTGTTCTATTCCTACAAATAGGACTGACAATGATACACACAACTTTTAGGTGCAAACCGATTCTTTTTTTTCCATTTTATAAATGCACTACCCTTTCTCTAATTGCTTCAGTTAGGTGTTATCAACTCGAAGAATGAAAACATGTATGACAGACACCCATTAAAGGAGTTGGCATGCCTAAATACTGCCGGAAGGGAGTTAATAGCATTTTTTTTGGACATGGTAGTTGCTATAAAAAAATTTGCACAGTGGTTCAATATTATCTAAGCATTTTTCTGCAATGAACATTGATCATGTGCTCATAAGAAATTTACCTAAAATTCATAGCAGAACTCCAGAACTATCACAATAAGATAAATCTATATGGTATGACTGTTGTCTGCGATAAGTTCTAGTCTTTATTTGTTGATGGTGACTTCAGATGTGATGAAACAAGAGCTCTAGACAGAACAATATGTAAATGGGAAAGCAGCACTAGCTAATAATGGGCCCATGTTCAGCATGGAAAACTGGGTCATACAGAAAGCAATCAGCAATCCTATGTAGTAAATTAAATTGATCTGAATATATCATATAGACACAGATGCAATTTGGTGTGTTCATAAAATCCATCAGAACAGGATGTTCATGCCAACTGGATCAGTACACTGTAAACCTAGTTGCACATGACTGAGAACAAATGAAAACAATTATAAACATATCCACATTGAATTACATCACTTTATAATGATTTTAGAATAAATATAATCACCATTGTCAGTACTGCTTAGTGGTTATCGGTGGGTTTTTGGATGAACCTATAAAAGAATAAGTAGGCAACTCAAAGTTTAAGATGCAAATTGCAGGCACCAAGCAAATTGGTAAAAAATTCTTGTCAAGGATGCATGGCTGTACAATAGATAATATTCACAGTCAAAAAACAGTAAATAAAAACTGTGTCCGTCTAAAACTTGAAAATATGCGGCATCAGAGAAGCAATACTTCAGCATAACAATATATAAGGAGTATATTGTTGCAGACAAAGCATATAAAACTGAAGTTACACAAATTGAAAAGGAGAAAGATTTTGCAGATCAAATCCATCCATGGGGCTTAACTGGTCAAAAAAGAACAACACGTACAGAAAAAAAAAATAGATCTTTTAAGGACCGTATAAAAAATCTTAAACATAAAAAGTTCACGGAAGTTGTAATTTTGAACCCTCGACATCTTATATCATGCTTTCAAAATGATAGCAGGCAAGAGAAACATAGTAGTATATTTGCCTACCACAAAATAATCGATTAGAGATGCACTATTGTAAAGCATATCAATTTCCAACAGCGGCAAAATCATTGGTAACTATATAGTGGAATACTCATGCTTTTTTACTTCAGATATCAGTGACATAGGACCCAGAATAATACAAATATCATGGTGTAGTACAAACAAAGAGTGGCAAGTTAAATGGGATACATGAACCTTTTCCAGCATAATTCTCCCACACAGGCACTAACTGTCATTTGTCATCAAATAAACCATATGCAAGTTATCTAACTGAAAGCTTTTGATAAACACAATTTGGATCTAGCTTACAATCTCTACCCCCAAATGAAGTAATTATCCACAGTTGATCATAATAATAGCACTAGACAACAAAATCAGACCAGATATAATAGTACAAGCAGCAGCAATAATAACATATTGTACTGCATCAAATCCATCATCAATCCACAGCATGATAAAGTTAGCAGGACAACAATCATTGGGCCACACCAAGTAAAGTTAATTGGCAACAAAAGAACAAATATTTTTTCACCTTGTGTCCCTCAGCCTGGCTCTCTTCCACAGCCGGTGCCTCTGGTGACACAACCATGCTCTCCTGCACAGCAGCCGACAAATCGACCGCAGCCCCCATCTCCGGCATCTCCGGTTGCGCTGTGTAGTAGTCTGAAGCCATGATCTTGTCCAACTTCGCCCTAACCGCTGCATCTGTAACCAAATAAAGCATCAGGGATATATATAAATCATCCAATCAGCAGCTAAAATCAAACAATATTATAAACAAAACCCCTATACTTACAAGTGATGCTGGATTCGGGGTGGATTGGCTCATCGGCACGGCGAAGCCAGAGGCGGGCGTGCTGCGCGCAGGACTGGAGCGCGTCGCGGTGCGAGACGCCCACCGCCGCGGCAGGGCGCGAGGCGGCAAGGGCGGCCAGAGCAGACACCTTGTCGAGATCGGACTGGTGCAGCAGGTCCGCGGCGTCCTCCGTGACGTAGTCGTAGGTGATGCAGCAGTCCCGCTCCTGCGCGCGCGCGACCATGGTGGCGACGAACTCGGTCTGCGGCTTGAGGTCGAAGAGGGTGCCGAAGTAGATGAGCGCGAGGAGATCCTCGACGACGGACGAATCCGCGCCGCCTGCGGCGGAGGCGGAGGCGGAGGAGGATGCGAGGGGCGGCCCCGCCGCGGAGGAGGAGGAGGGGGAGGGGGAGGGGGCGGGGCGGGAGGAGAGCTCCTCGGCGAGGGCGGCGGCGAGAGGGGCGCGCATCCGCTCGAGCTCGTCGATGAGCGCGACGACGACGGGCTTGGATCGGAGCACCTCCTCCTGCTCCTTGTTGAGCTTCCTCCCGCCGGCGAGCGACTCCTCCATCTGGAGGATCCGGTTGTGCTTCTTCCGCAGCGCGCGGAGCCGCTTCGAGACGACGCTGAGGGTCGGCCCGTCGGTGGCCTCGGCCGCCGCCGCCATCGCCGCCGCCGCCGCGGCGGCGGGGGCCGAGGAGGAGGAGCCGGTGGGGGAGGCGGCCATGGCGGCAGGGGGTGGGCTAGGGTTTTGGGGATTCGGGCTTGGAGATGGAGCGGCGAGAGGGGTGGGAGGCGATGGGGGGATGCGTGGGGGAGAGAGATTTATGGGGGAGAGGAGAGAGACCACCGGGTAGGGCATCTGGTTGGGCGGATGGCGTTGCACGAATCTCAAAGCCGTGTTGCCATTGCCGCCTCTCGCTACTTCCTCACCGGTGGTGTGCCGCTTGGACTTTGGACCCACCCTGGGCCTTTGTTCTAGAGTCTTCTTCCTTTGTGTTCAAGTACTTTTCTTCCTCTCAAATAGTACTCCCTCCGTTTCATAATGCAAATCATTCTATCATTTTTCACATTCATATTGATGTTATGTGGAAAATAATAGAATGACTTACATTGTGAAACGAGAAAGTAGTAGTTTGTTACTCTGGAATTCTTTTTTACTCTCTTAGTTCCATAGTATAAGACTTTATAACATTGTTTACATTCATATATATATTAATGAATCTAGGTATGTCTAAATTCATTAACATCTATATAAATGTAGACAATGAAAGTCTTGTAATCTAAAACGGAGGTAGTACATTTTATCTATTTTTTAAGGAAAAAAAGTAATTTGCAAATGGATTAACCAGACAGTTTGTTGGAAATAATTACATTAATACATTATTACACTGTTTGACACAACAAGCGAAAATTATCCTATTTTTTACGCAAAAAAGCGAAAATTATTCCATCGCTGAGTGTCATCGAGGAATGGCTTCTACTTCGCCGAGCTTGCATGTCCGGCGGACGGTGCCGTCCGCGGATGACACACACCCGAGGGAAGTGGTAAAAAGGAATAAGTTCACTTAAGTGACCCTTAAAACTCCCTTAAAAGTAATCGAAATCTAATCCGTGACCCTAAACCATAAAATCGGATATCTCGATCTTTAAACTCTTAAAACCGGTGCAATTTAACTCTCTCGACGGTTTTACTGATGTGACACTTACGTAGCGATATTGACTAGGTCTCTTTTACACGTGGTGTTTAGGTGTTTTAGAATTAATAAATATGTGTGGGGCTCATTTGTCAGTGACACATAAAAGAAATTGTGGGTCCCACGTATCCCATCCCTCTCTCCCTTCCCTCCAGTTCCTTCTCCCTCCTCGCTGCTCCCTCTCTCTCCCGCGGCGGGCGGAGACGGCGGCGAGCAGCGGATGCGCGGGCGTGGCGCGGCGGCCTGCGACTGGAGCGGCAACGGCGGCGGCGCCCGGGATGAGCTCCACCGCCTCCTCGCCGACGGCGACCGGGCGTTCGAGCAGGAGAACGGGCGGGCAACGGCGGCGGGAGGCACACGCGGAGGGGCGACGACGTACTCGCCGACCGTCTTCCTCGCATCGGCGCCGCCGCCATGCACGGAGGCCACCACCACCACCAGGCACAGGAACACGAGAGACAACCGAGCTCCAGCCATTGTGGGCAAAAGCAACTCATTCTCGATTCGTCTCGGGCAACTCACAGGACGAGAGGAGAGAGACGCATGCAACTCATTCTCAATGGTCTCCTGATATAGATGTAGATAGAGGTGCTAGCTGCACAAGCGAGGCGGCGACCGGCCGCGATCTCTGACGAGTTTGTTCGAGGCGGACCGGACCAGCTGGTTAGAGACACCTGCGCTGCGTGCGTGCTGGCGTGTGATCTTTTTGATCGATCTGATCCCTTGTGTCTCAAGTCGCAGCGAAACGGAGCCAGGTACACGGTCCGCCTTGCATGGGTCCCCTCTCCTCCATATCCATCGCGTCTTCTGCGAGGGCTGGCCCCCGATCCGGCTGTAAGCCGCCGCACGCGGATCGGCGGTGATGCGCGATCGGGTTGGGTGGGTGACGGTGGAGGACGTCGTCGTCCAGTGGCGAAGCTAGAGCAAAATAGAGGGGGTTTGAGATTTTGCCACAAGTATATTAATATATATAACTTCAAGCTATATTTTCAATGTAACTGTTGATCGATAATTTTTTACATCAACAGTAGAGACACACAAGCATCAATAAAATAAAAAAAAGTGACAAACATTGTTTTTCAAAATTAAGAAATCCACTAATAACATTGATAATTGATAATTGGTTACTAACCCATGAGCAGAAGATGATCTGCATTGCAAACAATATCCTCGACAATGATTTGATAACCTAAAACAAGTTAACATCAAAATCAGTTCTTATTTTTCAAATAAAAAGAAGAATCCAATGCACTTCGATATAATCATTACCTTCAATCATCATCAAATCTGCGTCCTTGCATTTTCATGAAGCAACAAACAATGGCCTCATTGGTGACTTTCTTCATTTCTTTTTTCTCCACATAACCTATCATTAGATGATTCAGGAGGATGTAAATGTATACTGATTTTATCATTCATTCAAGTACAGAAGTAGAATGAAAATTGGCATGACTTACATCCAAATAGCACCTTCAACTCTAAATAGCACCTTCAATTCTCAAATTTTCCCCCAATCTGCAATTTTATTCCAATTCTGAAGGATTCCAAATTGAAGCCTACTGGCCTCCTAATCCTACAACGTAAAAAAAACAACCAATAAAAATTTTAGGCCTTTGTATCTAATAAATCAAATTGATTGAAAAAGAAATAGATGAAGCATGCTTTCTTACCTTGTCTCTACTAACGCACAATGTGACTGTGTGCTGATCAGTTGATGGAGATGGATGATGTCGTTGTTGGCTTGTGAAAGTGTGGTCTGACGCTTGCTCCTGGTTAGCTGGTTGCCTGGCGACCGGCTTCCTGCCTTCTTGGCTCCTGCGGGCTGCGGCTGGAGCAACGCAGGTGCTAAGCAAGCAGGAGCGACGGCGACGGCGAGCTGCCGAGGGTGACGGCGCGTCGCGATGCCGAGATGGGCAAGTGCTGTCTCGGAGACTGGGATTGGCTGGTTGCAGAGCAGCGGCGTGGAAGCCAAACAGACGCGAGACGGAGTCGTCAAGATTGGCAGCGACGGGACGCGGCATACGAGAAAGTCGAGAAGAGAAGATTGATCTCGCTTCGACTCTCCTCATGGGCTTACAACGCTAACTGGACTGTTGTTTGGGCTGTGGGTGCACTATATTGGGCTGAGGAGGGTGCATATAGGGCCGAGATATGGGGGTAATAACTAATTTTTTTTGGGGGGGTTCAGCTGTACCCACGGGCCTCTACTGGGCTTTGCCCCTGTCGTCGTCATCGACCTCGTCGTGTGTGCCTCTCGCCGCCGCCGCCGCCGCCGCCCGCCGTACTCCGGCTCGAACGCCTAGTCGCCGTCGACTAGAGGCGGTGGAGCTCAGCCCGGGCGCCGCCACTCCCGCGTCTCCACCGCTTGCAGGCTGCCGCGCCACGCCCGCGCATCCGCCGCTCGTTGCCGTCTCCGCCCGCCGCAGGAGAGAAAGGGAGCGGCAAGGAGGGAGAGGAAACTGGAGGGAGGGGAGAGAGATGGGACACGTGGATCCCACAATTTCTTTTATGTCAATGAAAAATGGGTCCCACACATTTTTTAATTCTAAATGCCACCTAAACGCCACGTCAACGTCACGTGTAAAGGAGACCCGGTCAATACTGCCACGTAGGCGCCACGTTAGCAAAACCGCCCTCCAAAACCGCTAAGGGAGTCAAATTGCACCGGTTTTAAGAGTTTGAGGGTCGAGATATCCGGTATTATAGTTTAGGGTCACGAATTAGATTTCGATCACTTTTGAGGTTCATTAAGCGAACTTATTCCTGGTAAAAATGACCATCGGGAGCAGAGACTGCCGGCATCGAGGAAGACGCGTTGTAGTAGCACTTTAGGCCGAGCCCACTAAGGCCCACCAGTCATGTGCAGACTACACTTATGCGGCCCACAAAGGCCCAGTACAATTAACTGTGGATAGCGGTCGAGCATTTTCATTTTAATTTTATTTTTTTTTTTTGCAAAAACACCCTTCGACATAGATCGTTCGTGTATCCCTGCCCGGAGATGCAGCTGGCAAAAGCATTGGCGAGCCGCCTAACGTATTACGCCATTTGCGACTGCAATATCGCAGCACTGCATACACATTTCCAGCATGCAATCGAAGAAGAAAAGGCCCATCATTTCGCTTACACGTGGAATAAACCAAACGACATATTTACAAATAAAAAATAATTTATAAATAAAACTTATATATACGTGGTCTTAGCGATCTAAAAACAAAGACTGAAAAATAAACTTCGAAACCCCCCCCCCCCCCCCCCCCCCGAAAATTAGCTCCAACTTAAAGTTGAAAATTTTAAATTTTGGCTGACCGATTTCACCATGGTGTACAACTGCAGATCCAAATTTAAGTTCAGAAATTTCGAATCGACGCAGCTCAATGCCCTCCTCAATCAAACAAGTCCCTACCATTTCTCTCCCCCACCCGTGCGTGCGTGCGTGCCGTGCATGCTGTCCTTGCCGGTCGCAACGACGATTCATCACAAACCATGGTGCAGTTGTCCAACGCGACCCGAATGCAGGCAACACACACCTTTGATCGATCGTGTCGGCGTGTCGCTCGACGACAACGACGATTCCAAGTCCAAGTCGAGCTTTCATCATCCCGCGGCGACGTGCCGGCGAAGAAGAAGAAGGAAGAGCTCTCGCTCCGCCCTCCTCCTCTTCTTCTTTGCCCTCCTCATCCTCGCCGTCTATCTCCTCGACCTCTCGGCCGGCCACGGTGGCGCCCCGCGCCTCCGGGGAGGAGGAGGAGGAGGATCGGCGGCGGCTCGCTCGGCGGCGCTACAGGCCGGCATCTCCGGCGACGACGTGTTCCTCATCGACCTGGACGGCGGCGAGGCCACGCTGGCGGCGCACCGCCACGACCTCTCCTTCGCCGGCTTCGCCAACCGGAGCAGCCACTGGCACGTCTTCCGCGGCGACGAGGGCGCCATCCCGAACGCCTGCAGGCGCCTCCCGTTCCGCAACGCCTACCGCGACCTCATCGGCGGCGGGATCGAGCACCTCCCCGGCCTGCCGCTGGGGAGGGCGGCCGCGGCGGAGGCCACCGAGGCGCTCGCGTCGTACGACGCTGACGCCGCCGGCGAGGAGGAGGCGACGGCGGCGCTCAAGCGGGGCGTGGCGGCGCTGTCGGTGATGCTCGTGGAGGCCATGCGGCTGGAGCCGATCAGGGAGACGGTGTCGAGCGGGTGGGAGAGCGGCGACGGCGAGGCGCGCGTGGCGGCGGAGCACCTAACATCGAGCACTGGGACACCATGTCGTTCGAGGTCCTCCGGTGGAGGAGCACCGGGAGGTGGGACGGGCCCATCACCGAGCTGCTGAGGAGGCGTGCCGGCATCCGCAGCGCCGGCGAGGCGCTCGCCATTGCCAGCGTGCTGGCGAATCCGGCCACCTTGGCGCAGCTGATCCTTGCTCACTCCACCACCTGATGCAAAATTGCAAACTCTCTCTTTTCTACTGCTTGCTAGCATGACCGCATCGCGCGTGCTGTTTAACTATTTGTGTAATTGAGTTGAGTATATATCATTCCTGTCAGCAATCTCGACTTTTGAACTTACATGACCTTATGATTGACATGTGAATCTGATTGTACTTAGACTCACATGTCAGTGATAAAAGAACAGTGACTTCTTCAATAATAGAGGAACTCAATCCAAAATATACATGTGTTGTGTTTCGTTTTCTAACACGAGTCTGTTTGATTGTGTGGTGTGTTTTGAGATCACAGGAAAAATAACTTAAATAATTTCTTTCGGCAAACCGACGGAAAAAAATGAATTTCTCTGTGGTCTCGGCTATTTCTATAGGTGTACGGTGTCTACCGCACAAAAATATTTTCTGACAGTAATTGACATTTTTCCCGATGGTTTTCGGCCAGTGTAAACTAGAAGTCTGGTAATGATTTATTATATGATGATGTGTATGCCGTGTGCGCCTCAATGTTGTTCCGTTATTCACCGACTGACCATTTCCATCTTCATGTGCATTTGCATCATATCGTGTTTCAAATTTTCAATACGAACTGCCCGGAAATGAAATTTCATGAATTAATCCTACAGCTTCACACCTTAATGGAGGCTGCTAGTTACAAGTTTTTCATCACTATGAGATAGCATAGTGACCCGCGCAGATTGCGCGGCTAGCATCATTATATTCTCTCATATAATAGTAGCATATATGTTTTCTCAATGTATTATTCAAATATATTAAAATGATAATATAATTTTAAATTTTACACTAACTTTATGAAACTACTAATGTGTAATATTTATATTGTATTTTATGTACTTGTTAGTTATTAATTATTTTTAATATCAAATTTTAGTTATTTGTAAATTATATGCCTATATGGACTCTGGACTCGTCTTTTAATATATTTTTTAATTCCAAATTTTTGTTATCTGTAAATTGTATTTCTATATAGACTCTAGGCTCTTCTTCCAATATTATTTATTTTTAATACTGATTTTTTATTATTTCTAATTGTATTTTTATGTGGACTCTAAACTTATCTTTCAGTTACTTCTAAATTGTATTCCTATATTGACTTTAGACTCTTCTTCCCATATTTTTTTTAATTAAGAATTTTATTTATTTGTAAATTATATTTTTATACGAACTCTAAACTCTACTTTTAATTTTATTATGTTTATTCCGAATTTTAGTTAGTTTTAAATTACTATATGGACTATATACTCTACTTCTAATATTCTTTATTTTTAATTCCGAATTTCTATTATTTCTTAAGTTTATTTCTTTATGGACTCTATACTCTACTTCTAATATTCCTTATTTTTAATTCCAAATTTCTATTATTTCTTAATTGTATTTCTATATGGACTCTAGTCTCCTCTTTCAATATTCCTTATTTTTTAATTCCGAATTTCAACTATTTCTAAATTGTATTTCTATATGGACTCTGTTTTTCTTTTTCACCGATTAATATGAGAATTTCTAGACCGTGAGAGCGAATGTGGAGGCTCATTTTTCTATTCCTTTAATAAGTTAATAACTGGGTGGCCCGCGCAATTGCGCGGCTAGCACCCAAACAAAATTATATATTTTTTAGTGTGCTTTTACTTAAAATTTATTAAATAGATATCTTGTTGTCTTAAGACTTTGAAAGACCAAACCTTATCATCCCCATATTTCTAATTAAATAGTTTTTAAAAGTCACACCAGTTACTACCCCTTACTTCTGTCATATCCTTCTTTATTTGCTTGCTCGATCTATCGCTATTATTCATTCTCCTTAGAACATTTAAAAATTGGATCTTATAGTTTTTAGAGTTTATTGTCTCTTTAGGTTTCGTTTTTATAATTTCTAGAAGTCCCGTCAAACATTGCCATTATACTCCTTTACGGCTCGTCCACTGTCTTTTTTTCTTTATTGTCATTGGGATTTTAAAAATCGAACATAATTATCATTCAAGTTCATTTTTAATTTTCTAGAAGTCCCGCCAAACCGTCAGCGGCTTTACCAATGTACTCCTTTATGGCTCGCCCGCTGCCTCCCTTCTTTATTGTCATTAAGATTTTAAAATCGAACATGATTATCATCGAGTTTTTTTTTACTTTTCAGAAGTTTCGAACCTTTAAAAATTGGACCTTGTAGTTTTTAGAGTTTATTGTCTTGTTGAGTTTTATTTTTTATAATTTTTAGAAGTCCCGTCAAACGATGCCACTATACTCTTTAAAAATTGGATCTTATAGTATTTAGAGTTTATTGTCTTTTTGGGTTTCGTTTTTATAATTTATAGAAGTCCCATCAAACGCTGTCATTATACTCCTCTACGGCCTGTCCATTGTCTTTTCTCTTTATTGTTATTAGGATTTTAAAAATCAAACATAATTATCGTTCAGGTTTATTTTTTACTTTATAGAAGTCCCGCCAAACCGTCAGCGGCTTTACCGTTGCACTCCTTTATGGCTCGCCCGCTGTCTCCCTTTTTTATTGTCATTAAGATTTTAAAATCGAACATGATTATCATCGGTTTTTTTTTACTTTTTAGAAGTTTCGAAACTTTAAAAATTGGACATCGTAGTTTTTAGAGTTTATTGCCCATCCGCCACCTACTCTTTATTGTCATTAGGATTCTAAAAATCGAACATAAGTATCATTGGAATTCATTTTTTATTTTCTAGAAGTCCCGCCAACCGTCGGCGGCTCTGCAACTATACTCCTATACACCCCGCATGCTATTTCTCCTTTTTATTGTCATTGAGATTTTAAAATTCGAATATGATTATCGATGGGGTTTATTTTTTTTACTTTCTAGAAGTCCCGACAACCGCCTTGCCCGTTTGCTTCATGGCCTGCTTGTCGTCTCTCCTTTTAATCGTCATTAGGATTCTATTTAGTGTTTTATTAACAGTTTTTATATATTGTATCAACAGCCACCACTCTACTCCTTTATAAGCATGTTACTTAATTTTTCATTCCGATATTTTTTTATTTATAAATTATTTTCCTAATTGAACTCCTATAATTATTTGTCTGTTTTTCTAAATTTATTTTATTTTCGGAATTATTTTGTTGCTGTCTAGGCTAGGCAGTAACAGGCTGCATGCACGTTCCAACTTTGATGCCCTTTATCAATCATCAATCAACCAAACTAATAATATATATTCTCAGTCTACCATATATATTTATCTATAAAGGTGTATACATTAGGCCTTGTATTACTGTTGTATCCGTGGTGTTCGTATACGTGTATTATATATATTATTAAGGAAAACGTATACTATAGAAAGAAATACATGGAGTAGTAGTGAGACCTTGTCCGATTGGGTGTTTGGACATAATTCCAACATGATTTTTGTTTTGTTGTGTAGAGTAGCAAATTTTTTTTACCAAGTCTGAGTAGGATTAATTTTTCTAGATAGTTTCCTTTACTATAGATATCTAATCAATCTCAACCGTTATAATACAGGCTCATCATGATCTAATGGTTCAGATTTTTCTCTTTTTCTCCGATTAATATGGGAATTTCTAACCCCCACAACGAACGTGGTGTCTTCTTTTAAGATTGTTTTAATAATATAATAGATGCATCAAGCCACGAACACCATTCATAACGTATACATATGAAGCGGCAACATACGAAATCGGAGCTCACATACCACGAAGAATATACGGCCGGATCAACTTATAAGGCATGCGGTTCCTAGGGTCAATCAACACAAACCATAAGATATTGACCTGGAAACCATAGACCTCGAAAATATGCAAGCTCTTTGCTTGAATAGTTGTGTAAAAGTCTGTACTTCCGATAAATTGGCAGCCCGTGGATGGCCAAACAATACATACCACCCGCTCTATCACCACATACTAGATACATGCTTCCACCTCCTAGCGGAATGCATGGTTGATCAAACAACACATACCGCCCACTTTATCACCATACACTAGATATGTCCTTTAATCTATTAGCAGAATGCAGATACACAAGAAAAAATTGAGATATCTTATCTAATTAGATGACCTACGAGCAGCTCAAATCGTCGAAAAGGAGTGTAACCGTAGTGGTTTATAAATGATGGACAACACTAACAATTGGCAAAGGACAAACGGAAACAAAAAAGAAGTCTGCACCCTCATTCAGCTCACGACATGGAAAGCTTGGAAGCAGGGATGGATCTGGGAAAGTATTTTCTACGCACCGATGCTATGATAAATAGGAGTATGTATACGGTTTAAATAGTTGTATAAAAAAAACGGAATTGCTAAAATATGTCGACAGTTTTTTTTGACTGATTTCAGTCATTGTCGCTGGCCGTACGATTGCTCCGCGAGTATCCGCTGGTCGTTGAATGTTTTCACGCACTGCGGCATTGCGGCAAGCCCTACTTCTTTGCTTATTAGCGTTTAACATTGCACTGATACTTTCTCTTATACTGTGAATACACTAAAATTACATATGTAATTTAGGGATTTCCAATGTAATGGACTGTTTAGATCCTTTGAAATGGCAAAAGTTTTGCTGTTTTAGAGCACTTTTTGCCGTTTTGGATCTAAACACTAGTAGTAAATTTGATCAAGTTGGCATTTGGCATTTGGGAGTCCATACCAGCAAATTTCAGCAAAAAATAGCTTGGGCCCCGTGCGGACGTGGTTTAACCCTCGCGCTCTCTCTCTCCGCTCTCTGCTTGCATGCGCTCTCTCTCCCCCAAAATTTCCCCATCTTTGCTCTCTGCTCGCGCCGTCTCCGTCTCCGCTGATCTCGCCTGTCGCCGCCGCTCACGCCAGCCTCCGCCTCTACCTCCGGCCAGCTCGCCTGCCGTAGCCGCTGACGCCGTGGCTAGCGGAGCCAGGAGCCGCGATGAAGGTCGTCGTTCCCCGGCGCAAGATATATGATCATCTCTCCTTGCTTTCTTTCTTCTTTCTCTTCCTCTCTCCTTGCTTCTCTTCCGGCCGGCAGCGGCGGCGCTCTTCCCCACCACGAGCAGCAGCGGCGACGCTCTTCCCCACCGCATGCGGCAGCGGCGACGCCGCTTCCCGTGCAGGAGGGGGAAGGGGAGGCCGGCGAGCCGGAGGGGGAAGAGGAGGTCGCTGCGTGAGAGGGGGAAGGGGAGGCCGGCGAGCCGGAGGGGGAAGAGGAGGTCACCGCGGGAGAGGGGGAAGGCAAAACTAGTAAAATGTGCAATTAATATGGGCAAATCAGTCTTTACTAGTAAAATGGTAAAACTTTACCATACATCCAAACACCAACTAACAAAACTTCGATGCCAAATCTTTTACCACCAAAACTTTTGCCAAAAAAATTTACCACAGCAAATTGATCAAAACAGGCCCTAAATACATGCCGACTATTTTCTTTTAAAAAATCTGACGTCATAAATATAGCTACTCCAAGAAAAAACATATTGAACTAGCGAGTCATACGATTAGTTTCTCCCAACTATATATGGCCATAAGGCCTGAGGCCCGAAGGCCCGGTCCACGGCACGGTATTTTGGCCTGGCCCAAGCACGGCCCAGCCCGACTTGGGTCGGGCCGTGCCTGGGCCTCCCCACCGGCACGCTGGGCTGGCCCGGCACGATCGGGCCGGCCGATGGGCTGGCAAGCCAGGCCCGGCACACAAAGTATAGGTACTAAAAATAGACATATTATGTCACGGTCCAAAGAATAGGGACTCAAAATAGACTTATTTTAGCTATTTATATGTCACAGCCCAAACAAGAGGGAGGAAAATAGACTTTTTTTAGCTATATATATGTCATAGCCCAAGAGGAGGGAGGAAAATTAGACTTACTGTGTGGAAAAGCGCGATGGGCCGTCGTGCCCTCTGGTCGGCCCGGCACGGCCCGGGTCATGTTGGGCCGTGCCTGGGCCGTGTTTGCGGCCCGTGGGCTGACACAACACGGCCGGCCTGACTACCCTCAGCCCAGGCACGGCCGGGCCTGGGCCATGCCGGCCGTTTGGCCATCTATACTCCCAAAAGTGCCCGGGGTACTGGCCCCACCTGTCATCCCTTCCCGGCCCGGAGCGGTAGAGAGGACACGCTCTTTTGACGTGCCAAAGCTATCGAGCTAATCTCTCTCTCGTACTTATATTCTAGAGCAGCAGTATCACACTTGCTCAGAAGGAAGCTAGAGAGAGTGGGAGCAGTAGGCGTGCAAGCTGATCGATCGATCGATTTGGGGCCATGCATTTCCAAGCCGCCTTCTTCCTCTACTTCCTCCTCGACCTCGGCGGCTACCGCAGCGATGTCCTCTCCGTCTCCGACCTCGAGCCGCCCTCCGACGGCCTCTTCGTCGTCGGCCTCACCGGAGGCCTCGACGCCGACGAGCTAGCCGCCGTGGCGCTCAGGGCCACGACCTCTCCCTCGCCGGCTTCGCCAACCGGACGCGCCACTGGCACGCCTTCCGCGGCCGCGAGGGCCTCGTCCCGTCCGCGGCCAGCGTCCTCCCCTTCGGCGGCGACACCTAACGCGACCTCATCGGCGGCGACACCTAACGCGACCTCATCGGCGGCATCCGGAACCTCCCCGGCGTCCCCCTCGGCCGCGCCGCCATGGTGCGCGCCGCCCGCGTGCTCTCCTCCTACGACCCGGCGGCGTTCGCCGGCGACGGCGTGGGCGGCGAGGTGGAGGAGCTCGGGCGGGCGCTGGCGGCGGTGACGGTGATGATCAGCGAGGCTGCGCGGGTGAAGCCGATCAACGAGACCGTGTCGAGCGGGTGGGGGGGGGGGGGGGGGGGGGAGGCCCGCGTCGCCGCGGAGCACCTGCCGTACATCGAGCACTGGGACACCATGTCGTTCGAGCTCCTCCGCTTCAGGCGCACCGGGAGGTGGGACGGCCCGTTCACCGAGCTGCTGAGGAAGGACGCCGGCATCGGCAGCGCGGAGGAGGCGGGCGCCGTCGCCGGCGTGCTGATCGATCGCGACCTGGAGGAGCTGCAGCTTGCTCACGGCATCTGATCACTGCAGCTTGCTTGCTTTGCTTGCTTCGTCGTCTCACGCGCGGCTGCTCTCTGAAAAAAAATAGAGGACTTTTACGGTACATTATACTGGAAGTATATACTTGCAGTATATATAAGGGTAGGTTTGTTATTTGTTAAAAATCTGAAAATGGTTGTTTAGTCATTTGAAGTTAGGATTTATTTTCATCGGGAGTAATTTTCCACCGGTAGTAGAGATTTTTTGGTCGCACTTGCATCTAAAAATATTTATCAGCACGGTTAAGTTAAGTTTTGACATGCATAGCCATGATCCATGAAATTGATATATGATGACTAGTTAGTCCATATTTTTTTGCCAGATATATCAAGTTCTCAGTATTTACTATGTTGATTTCTCGTTCAATTAGTTTATGACAGGATGATTTGCTAGTTCTATCAACTCTGCACGGAGGCGGCACCAGGAGACAGTCATGCAAAATGAAAATGACTATGGCCATCAATACAATTTCTCAATGGGACTGGGGCAGGCGACCGGGCGAACGAGAGGCTGGGACGCTTCATCGCCGACGGCACTGAGTTTGGCTTAGGCGCTCGCAAAGTTTTGGTTGTCGGCGGCGGCGATAGCGCATGGAACGAAGGAAAGCGAACCTCTCGAGCGGATTTCTCTCAAGCCGGATCTGACAAAAAAAAGGAAACGCGAAAATACAAAAATACTCTTTTCAATTTATACTGCAAACTAATTTAGAGAAAGATCAGATAAATCTATATCGTTGGATCGTTTATACTGCAAGTATATACTTGCAGTATAGAGTACCGTAAAAATCCTATAAAGATATTGTTGTGTGTGATGTTGTGTTTTGTGTTTTCATATCAAAGTGTTTATAACATAATTT
This sequence comes from Oryza meridionalis, assembly GCA_000338895.3. Taxonomy (NCBI): domain Eukaryota; kingdom Viridiplantae; phylum Streptophyta; class Magnoliopsida; order Poales; family Poaceae; genus Oryza; species Oryza meridionalis. The sequence continues at coordinate 31,453,952 of CM002526.2, read as the reverse complement.
GGTGAGCCGCCTCTGACGATTATTATGCAGTAGATGTTTTGTGCCTCAGTGGTGTTTACTGATGGAGTTCCATTTCATACAGATTGGTATTGTGATGGTTAATCCAAATTAAATTCAGTATCTTCATGAATCTGATTGCACCTTTGAGAGTGTTGACACATCACATCTACAGCAAATTAACAGCTTCATATGCATTGTTGAACATACTGTCAAAAAAAAGGATATGGCACCTACTACGAAAAAAAAGAACTGTTGGATATGTACAGTGGTAACAGATTTATTCTTTCACCGTCTGCAAGTTAAGCGGTCGCCAATGATTCTGTTACACTTCTAGTTGCATATACTGTTTGAAAACACAATCGGTAAGCACGAGCGTCAATTCCATGTGCCAAAGTGTTGGACGAATGGGGGATACTTCTTTTACTGGACCTGTTCTTCGGCACAGGATTGATACTCATTGTTCAGTTCATGAGGATTTGGGACATTTGCCAAACTCATTCTAGGCCAGAGCAAGGCATGAGGATCTGGGCATTAGCCAAACTCATTCTAGGCCGGCCACACGCTTCTGAAATGATCAAACAGAAGCGTCCAACAAATTTCTCAGTTTTCCCTCTGCCAATGCAAATGGCTGCACGGATCATCGGATGATTCAAATTTACACACAATATGTTCCAATGTGTGTGCCACCAGATCATGCGCAAAAAATCTTGTATACTCATGCCCCACCTGTCAGCGGCTCTACTTTTCGCCTTCGCGGTCAAGAGATTCGCTCACGCCGATCGCGCGCGGCGAGCCACCGCCGCCTCCGGCAACAAACTCGCCGCACACCTGCCACTCCGCCGAGATAGCCCGCCGCCCTCTTGCCGGCGGATAAATCGCCGCCCACTTGCCCAACGTTGCACACGCATTCCTCACTCCTCGCCATGGCCGCCGCACCACTCCTCTTCGTCCTCCTTCTCGTTTCTCTCGGCGCAGGGGGGGCACGTCGAGCTGTCCCCCACGAGCCTGAGGGGCAAGCTGTCCATGGTGGACCTGCTCGACTTCGGGAGCGGCGCCGGGACGCTGGCGGTGAGGGTGGACACCATGTTCGTCGCCGGCTTCGCCAACCGGAGCGGCCACTGGCACGCCCTGCGCGGCAGCGACCACCTGTTCCACCGCGGCGACCACCACCACCAGCGAGCACGGCCGGTGGTGATCACCCCTCTCCCGTTCGGCAAAAGCTACGACGACCTCGTCGGCGGCGTCCACAACCTGCGCACCCTCCCCCCTGGGGACCTCCTCCTGGGCGCACGCCGCCGCGGTGCTCTCCGCCTACGCCGCCGCCGCGAGCACTGGCGACGATGACGCTGCTGCTCTGCGAGCCCCTGCGGCTCCGGCCGATCGCGCAGGCCGTGCTGGAGGCCGGCCGGATGGGGAGGGCGCCCGCCAGGGAGCAGGCCCGGATCGCCGACGAGCACCTGCCGTACATCGAGCACTGGGACGCCATGTGGCACGAGCTCGGGAGGTGGAGGCGGCGCGGCGAGTGGGGCGGGCCGTTCACCGGCGTGCTGAGGGAGCGCGCCAACATCGGCAGCGCGGAGGAGGCGCTCGCCGTCGTCGGCTGGACATTCCGGCAGAAGCTGCTCGGCGACGGCTCGGCGGCGGCGATGTGCCGCACTGAGTCTACTGACCTCTATGATAAACTGTTAAGTTAGTTGTAGAGTAGTAATAACGTTTGCATTAGCGACAAGTTCTAGTTCATTTGTGTGTGTGAGTCCACAATTTCCAGCAGCAGATCAGCTTAGTGTCGTAGTCATGTGCTGTGTTGTTACGTTTTCGTGATTAAGGTGTGAGCTATCAGCATTCGACCAGTTCAAAACAATATTTTTGCGTGAGAGAATTGCTTTTCTTCTTTTCTAAGCTAGACAAGGTGACTGCAGTTATTGGGTTGGTTTCTTCTCCAAACAAGCAAGCCAGATCAATACTTATTTCCTAGCTTAACAAACTGAAAAGTGGTTACATATTTAGAAAAAGATATTCACACAATGTTATTACTCACAGTCCATGTAGTCTGTACTTAAATATCCAGGTGCTTAATGCAAACCTATAAATTCTTTTGTTTCTTCCCATGAAACGCAATCAGCAATCACATCATCCTTCTGGTAAGTTTTAATTTTCCCTATTGGTTTGTTTCTCCCCACCTTTTTTAACCCTATACCCTTCAGGACAGTTGGTTGTACCGTGGTTAAGGATGTTATCATATTGTAGCCATTATATCTGCAGGGAGCTTCTTCCTTTCTATACATTCATCTATCTTCTAAATCTGAATTAGTAACATGTAAGCTCACAATGGCTGTGTTTAGTTCCTGAAATTAGGAAGAAGTTTGAGGAAAGTTGGTAGTTTGGAAAAAAAGTTGGGAGTTTATGTGAGTAGGAAAGTTTTAGATGTGATGTGATGTGATGGAAAGTTGGGAGTTTGTGGGAAGTTTGATGTGAACTAAACAGGGCCAATACCAAAATATTTGCAACTGAAAACATAGGTGACTTTCTATAGTCTACCAAAAAGTGATGACAGGATAAGGCTGTGTTCGGAAGCATCTGTTCCCAACACGCGCAGTGCGCACAGAAAACGGAGTGGTCCATTAGTACATGATTAATTAAGTATTAGCTATTTTTTTTCAAAAATGTATCAATATGATTTTTCTAAATAACTTTCGTATAGAAACTTTTTTTAAAAAATGCACCGTTTAGTAGTTTGAAAAGCGTACACGCGGAATACGAGGGAGAGGGGTTGGGAACCCTGAGTTCCAAACAGTAACACAGCCTAAAAGTGGTTCTTCTCTACCATGGTGATCCATCCCAGAAAGCTTCTCCAACCACTACATCCTATTTTGCATTGAGGTAAAGCCAGTTTAGACACATCAAGTATTCTCACCCACTTTACCATATTGCTAGCTTTTTTTAGTACTATAAAATTAATTGTGTTGTATATGCAAAGTTCAGGTTAAAGTTTCTATCCAACTATACACTCATTCATTTCTTCCCTAAAATGGAAATATTTGTGTGGGAGCATTTTCAAAATACGAACAAGCAAAGTTTTGTATAGTATCACAACTGCCTAGCCTTTTTAGTATAGTATTCCTTTTCACTAGAGTTGATATGGGAGAGAAATTATAAAACTCCTAGAATTAAAGTGTTGTAATTTTGTATCGATGTGGGATATTTAAGTATCTTAATCTGTCAATTTAAAATTACTGTCATTGGCAAGCATTGATAAGCATTGATGATTGATCAGATATGTCATTGGCAAGCATTGATCTGATCGTTTCCTTAATCTCCTTTCCTTTGTATTGAAAGACTACTAGAAAGTATTCGCTTCTTATCACTACTTAACAGTGATGCAATACAATTATACAAAGCTGGTCTGATCCTTCACCATCAAGTGAACACAATAGTTTACCAGTACACGATGTGTTGATTTCTCTACTTTCAGATTTATATGCCAAAGCAAACTTGCAAACAACCTTCTGTCGTCGTGTGTACAAGATAATGGTAATTAAGTTTCTTCAATATGTTGCAATAATTATGCTTGATACAATTTTCAATTGTTAATTCTCTTGAACCAGTTTGAGCAATTGTGTATACTCAATTCAGTAGCATCATGGTCAGGTGCGGCCAATATTTCTATTTTTTTTTAAAAAAAAACATAATGTTTAGCAGTTCAGGAGGGACACGCTTTCTTCATGGCACGGCCAATATATTGTAGGCGAGCTAGAATAATTTTATAGTTCTTAATAAGATACCATAAGATACTATTAGTGTAAAATTTAATACCTTAAAAAATATTAAATTTATAATAGAAAAAATAATAACTCATGGTACATTCTTAAGGACCATAAAATTGCTCAGGCGAGCTAAGCTGTATCAGCATTCAACCAGTTCATCCTCCTGGTGCAGTTGTCCCACGCAAATTGCGAGGATTCATCACTTCCACACTACACATATATAGCTTTGCTTTGCTGAGGAGAGAGAGCATCAAAGCTTAGGGAGCTAGCTAGCTCGATTTCACCATGGCGAACTTCCAGGCCACGCTGATCCTCCTCCTCCTCCTCTTCCTCCTCAATCTCGCCGGCCACCGCGGAGAGGTTCTCTCGGTCTCGGCGGCGCAGCAGCAAGACCCGCCCGGCGACGACCTGGTCTTTCTCAAACTGCGTAGCGGCGACGGCGACGGCGACGAGACCGTCCTGGCCATGCACCGCCACGACATCTCCTTCGCCGGCTTCACCAACGGGAGCCACCACTGGCACGTCTTCCGCGGCGACGAGGACGCCATCCCCAACGCCAGGCGCCTCCCGTTCCGCAACACCTACCGCGACCTCATCGGCGGCCTCCACCACGTCCCCGACCTGCCGCTCGGGAAAGCGGCCGCGGCGCGGGCCGCCGCGGCGCTCGCCTCCTACGACCCCGACGCCGAGGAGGGGACGGCGGCGGTGAAGCGGGCGGTGGCGGCGCTGTCGGTGATGTTCACGCAGGCCCTGCGGCTGGAGCCGATCAGGGAGACGGTGTCGAGCGGGTGGGAGAGCGGCGAGGCGCGCGTGGCGGCGGAGCACCTGCCGTACATCGAGCACTGGGACACCATGTCGTTCGAGCTCCTCCGGTGGAGGCGCACCGGCGAGTGGGACGGGCCCTTCACCGAGGTGCTGAGGAGGCGCGCCGGCGAGGCGCTCGCCATTGCCAAGCTGCTCGCGAACCGCAGCTTCGTGCAGCTGCTGCAGGATCACAGCCACAGCGCCTGATGCCCTATATATTCTGCGTGTGCTTTCGTGCTGTTCCTCTGAATAAACGTTGATCTATAGACCTCTAGTGTCAGTTCGTGTGTCACCGTGATGTTTCCTGTAATCCTCTGTGTTTGTTGTTCTTGTTCCCTTTCTGAATGGATGATCTTAAGTTTTACTGTGTTTGATTTGAGTCCTATGGTGGTGGTTGTTCTCCAGATCATATCACGCGCCTGTTACAATGAGAACCATTTGATTAATTATGGGGTTTCCATTTGATCCGAATGAGTAACAATTTCTTCTTAAAACTATTTGGAGGAAAGTCTAGTTTATTTGATCCAAATCGGCATCACGCTGTGTTGCTTTTTTCTTCTTCCAACAACAAAAGTACAAAACTTATCGGATATGTGACTGTCGGTATATGTCAGAGACGTAAACCATTTGTTCCATTACCTTAAAAAAACACGAACTACCATTGTCAATTCAAATTCAGCAATCAAATTTCACGAATTAAGTTACAACTTTGACAGTTCACGCACCTACGTACTTCAGAAGTTCAGATCACATTCTGCACGGCAACAACACAATTCGTTCAACATGCAGTCAAATGCAGATGTCACCACTCAACAAATGCAGCAGTATCTACTACCTCCAAATTATAAGTCGTTCTGATTTTGATAAAAATAAAATTACTTTAAATTTAACTAAGTTTATAGACAAATATAATAGTATTACAACAACAAATTAGTTTGATTAAATCAATAATCGAAATTTAATGATCGAATATATTTCCATAACATATTTGTCTTGGGTTAAAAATATTACTGTTTTTCTACAAATTTGAACAAACTTAAAACAGTTACTTTTGAGCAAAATCATTTTAAAAATGACTTGTAATCCGAAATGGAGGGAGTATATGTGACTTTTTTATTTTTTAGTTTTTACAGCGCCGTCAATAGAGATTCCCGGCGCGCCGATCACGCACGCCGGCCGCGCCCGCCTCCGGTCTCCGGCGACAAAATCGCCGCTCACCTGCCAACCCACTCGACCGCGCGTCGCCGGCTACAAAATCGTCGCCATCTTGGAAGAACAACCGAGCCACTGGCTAGCTCTCCAGGTTTGTTGCACGTACGACGCCATGGCCGCCGCGCTCTCCTTCTTCCTCCTCCTCCTCCTCCCGGCGCCGCTCCTGCTTCTCCCCCTCGCAGGGAACCTCCCGGCGGCCGTTCTCGGCGAGGTGCGAGTCGAGCGCGACCTGATCTTGGTGGACCTCCAGGACTACGGCAGCGGCGTGGGGACGCTTGCCGTGAGGCCCGACGTCTTCTCCGTCGCCGGCTTCGCCAACCGGACCGGCCACTGGCACGCCCTGCGAGGCCACGAGCACCTGTTCCGCGCGGCGGCGACCACCCCTCTCCCGTTCGGCAGCAGCTACGGCGACCTCGTCGGCGGCGTCAACAACCTGCTCGGCCTCCCCCTGGGGCCGCCCTTCACGAGCTACGCCACCGTGGTGCTCTCCGGCTACGACGGCGGCGGCGGCGGCGGCGACGAGGCGGCGGAGGCGGTGAAGCGGGCGCTGGCGACGCTGGCGGTGGTGGTCTGCGAGGGGCAGCGGCTCCACCCGATCCTGGAGACCATCCTGACGCGGGGACGCGGGGCGCGCGTCGCCGCCGAGCACCTGCCGTACATCGAGCACTGGGACGCCATGTGGGAGGAGCTGAAGCGGTGGAGGCGGACCGGCGAGTGGGGCGGCGGGCCGTTCGCCGGCGAGCTGCGGGAGCGCGCCAACATCGGCAGCGCGGAGGAGGCGCTCGCCGTCGTCGGGTGGACGTTCCGGCAGCTGCTGCTGGGCGACGGCTCCATTCCGGCGATGTGCCGTGCTGAGCTCTAATCGAAACTTGGCGGGAACAACATTACTAAACGTTGCGGTGCTAATCTGAAGAACATGAAGATTAGATTACGACACGCAAAAATAAAAAAGTATTAGCATATTATTGATTGAGTTTAATTATTATAAATTTAGAAGATATTTTTTTATTCTAAAATAACTTTTATATAAAAAGTATATTTAGCATCTTGATAGAAAAGAACAAGACCGTGCAATAAGATATGGTTAACGACTTGCGTGCAATTTCTCAACTCGAACAGCAGATCAGCTATTCAGCTGTACTGTGTTTATGATGCGTGTCGTCAGTTCAATATCACGAAGTATGAGAAATTGCAAGGAAAAAAACATCCCATAAATCATTTAAAGTTTGATATTCCATCATATAGGTTATTTTATTACCGACATACACCCCTACTTAGTTTTGTTGAAAAAAATCATCTCTATGCTCACGTGCTTAACCAAATTAGTCTGTTATCGTTGATGTTGAGTCACCACTCACCAAAGACTAAGTTAGTCGAGTCAATTAATGTTGATCAAATGTTTGAATTAGATTTATTTTTTATATTTGATTAAACTTTTTTTTCTCATTTAGTGAAACTCAGTGCGATAACGTTTAAGTTTTTATCATCAGTTTTATTTATGAAATCTAAAAAAATTGTCAAGATAATACAAAGTATTTAATTTTGGTAAAGACTACATTAACAGCTCACACTTTATGAAAACATATTTATTCGATTAAACATGTGTGCATTGAGATAATTTTTGTAATAAAACTAAGTAGGTTGATGAATATTTGAAACAAAATGATTTTAGAGAGTGGAATGTCGAACTTCAAACAACTTATGATGTTTAGCATACAACCCAATGCTGTGCAGGAGCTCAGGTCCTACACAGCATTCGGTTGTAGAGAAACAGCGAAGGGAAACTGGAATCCCATTGTAGCTTGTTCAGATAAGTAGGAGTAACAAATAAGAAAAGGGAAACTATTTACATCCCTATAGGGGATATTCACTTATTGTTACATGTCACTTAAATAGTTATGAAAAAAATTGAGAAGATGTATTAACATGTGATATCTCATTCTGTAAACATGCAAGTTCAAATTCAATTTCTATATCTCGCAACGGAAAAAACAAATTTGATTGTAGTTTAATTTATTTTTTCGTTGCGAGATGTAGAAATTGAATTTGAACTTGCATATTTATGGAGTGATATATCACATGTTAATATATCTTCTCAATTTTTTTTAAATTTTTTCATAACTATTTAAGTAAAATACAAATAATAAGGGTAATAAGGGGAAGTCCCCTCCCATAAGAAAACAAATCTTGAAAAAAGCCAAATAGTGATCCGGGGGGAAGAGCACCTTCTTTTCCAGACATGAAGCATGCAACTCCAAGCAAAAAGAAAACATGTATACGTGTGTGATAGTTTAGCACTATGGAATCTGACGCTTCCAATGGAGTAGTACCGACCGACGACGACCGGCTATGTGGGTGTGTAAGTGTAACAACCGTAGATGTGTGACATGTGTCCCCCGTACATTACCAACGGACGGATGGAAAGAGTGACGGTCCTCCACGGTACTGCACACTGATATGTGGACCCCACAGATCTTTGGATCTACAGCCAGTGAGCAGTAATGCAGAAAACATGAATTGGGATGGAAAGAGAGCTCATAGTTTTATCACATGTTGATAATGGATATTAGAGGCACCCATACAGTCATACTAGTATCTTTGATATGTACAGTGTTAAAAACTGTTAACTAGTAAGGTGATGCGATCATAGCTGCTATTTATACAACATTAACAAACCCTGAGCTCCACTCGAGATACTCATGGCTATGATTGGCCCGATTTTTCGATGAGTTGAAGATAACTATGATTTGAGAGAAACGTTGACGACCCAACTATAGCCGTACGAGGTGTTGTTGTGTTGCGCCTTAGTAATTGATACACTTCTCCGTGAATTGTTGTATCTTCCCGATGCAGATCAACCTTATTGCTACAAGCAAATCGAAGAAACAAGCAATAACAAGATAAAAGCAATCTGAATTGCAAATAGGAATTGAAAACAAATGATAAGTTGGGTTCCGAAGACAAACAAACGGACTAGCCGACACGCGCGATGTAAGAAAGTAACAATGACTAAATTTTAATCTATACAAAAACCCCAAAACCCTAAATGGTACCTAGCTATTTAAGAAGGTGGGGGGACAACCAAAGGGTCCCTAGGGTCGTGCTCCATTAGGTTTGGGCGCGCCCCACATGGGTCCTAGTTGAGCCGGGGTCCCAAATGAAATTACAAGCCTAATGGCCCAAGATAGGTGGGCATCACCTTATTTCTTCAATTGCAGATGACTAATATGTAATTTGGTGATGAGGCTGGATCCGTTGGAAAGAGTACTTCGAGAGTTTTTCATCAAGTACTCATGGATTGGAAACGAAGATCGTATGCATATTTGGCGGCCGTTTGAACTCAACGCTGCTGCAGTCGGCCGAATTGGATTCTAGAATGTGGGCGGCTTGTCTCCCTATTGTGCTATGATATGAGCAACGGTTATATCAATAGCAACTATGGTCACATCATAAGGTTAAACCTGTGAAAGAGCACACCCAAATGACTCGAGTGATTCATGATTGGTGGGCCAGACTGATTGGAAAGATATAATTAGATCCGATGAAAACAAATAATCTAAATTATCGGGTTATGGATACCACGTAACTAATAGTAGTTGACTAAATCTCGGTAGGACCCACCACATACCATGTCTTATACGGAAACAACCTTCGGATATAGGAGGAGTTCCGCATAAGTAAGGATGAATAGAGTTCTACATGGAAACAACAAGGACTACTCGGATTGTATCCATATTAGTTTCCCTAGTTTTACTTGGACAAGAGGACACCTATGGGTATAAATACAAGGCCTCCTAGGAGGAGAAGGGACACGGAGCAATAGATCAAGACACAAGATCAAGATACAAGCCAACATACGCCAAGATAAGACGCCGGATATCGACTTCAGAGATAAGCATGGCTAGTCCCCTACGGTGTCTACGGATATTGTCAGGAGAGACATTGCGCTGTCTTTGATCTCGCCGGATTCAGGAGGAGGAAGACTACTCTGCTGCCGACTACGGGATGGTTTTATGGCCGCCAAGTCGACAACAGATAGATAGGCTACCCTAAATATTATACTGGTGTGATTATGGTGAATAAGAGCAACAACCGGCTTCGGCCAATAGGAGTAGGGTTATTACCTGACAATTCAGGGGCCCGAACCTATATAAAAATCCTCGTCCCTATCTCTTTTACCTCAATCTCGTATATATCCTAGTACCAACGATCCCCATAATATACAAATATCGGAATCGCGGCATCAAACGTCAACATAAAATTTTTATTCTATATTTTAAAAAGCAAGGGTAAAAATAATAAATGCGCTAAATTTTATTTTTTTTAAAAAAAGGGTGAAAATTAGCTGCAGCTTTTCAACAAACATACAAAATCTATGGGCTTGTTCAGAATAATGCCACTTTAAATCATATCATTTTTGGCAGAGTTGCTAAATTTGCGCATCCATTTAATTTTCTTTTTCAAATTTTAATAAATATATAGGAAATCCTGTTAAAATTTTAAAAACATTACTCCCTCTGTTCTAAATTTTCTAAATTATAGGGCACCCTTTTTAAGGAAAATCATATTGGGTAGTTTTTAACTAATAATCATACTAACTATATCTATACTAAGTATTATACATGCTATATCACTAGATTTATACATCAAAGTACTTTTATGTGATACTAATTTCATATTTATTAGGATCATAGAATAAAATAAAAAACTGAAAACCGTATTGAAAATATAGACCTTATAATCAAGGGTAAATTGGAACCATGCCATTATAATTTTACAAAGTTTGAGATATGCCATCGGTATCTCAATGACATGTGGGTCAGGATGGCATATCTCAAATTTTGCAAAATTATAATGGCATGGTTCTAATTTTCCATATATATAATCAAATGGTACCTAATTTTTGGCTTCAATATGAGCATCCCATATGCAACTATGGAAGCCGTGTCAACGCCAGCGGATGAGCGGGTCGTGTGATCGTGTCCACCCCTATCCCCTCACCCTCCTCTTCTCTCGGCTCTCGCTTCACTTTCTCCACTCCCCGCGACGCCGACGCCCACGACCACGACGCCGGCGACGGCGACGGCGACGATCCGTCGACCTCCCGGCAGCTTATATTCCTCCCTCCCTTGCTTGCTTCCTCCCCACCTCGCCTCCATCCTAGGTGAGCCCAGCCACACGATCAGAGCTGTGCGAGGGCTAGCTTAAGCTACCCTTCGCCTTCGGGGGGGGGGGGGGGGGGTCCTCCTCGCGGTCTCCGGCGATCCGCCCTCCGCCGCCGCCATGTCGGAGCACCTCGCGCTGCGGAGCTCCGTCGGGAGCTGCAGCTCCGCGCTGCCGCCGTCCTACCACCACCACCGCCGCCTCCCGCCGCCGCAGCACCCCGACCCGCTCAACTCCGTCTGGATCCGCCGCCTCCACCTCCTCCCCAACCAGCCGCCCCCTCCCCCGCCCCCGCCCCCGCCCCCGCTGCCGCAGCACCACCACGACGCCGTCTCCACCGACGAGTCCCGCACGCCGCCGCCGCCGCCTCCCCCGATGGGCGCCCCCGGATTCGGTCCCTTCCGCTGGAGCTCGCGCCCGCTGCGTGGCGCGCCGCTCGCCGCGTGGGACGCCGCCTCCCCCGTCCGCAGCGGCGGCGGCGGAACTGGTCCACCTATGCTCTCGCCGTTCTTCCGCCTACCCGCGCCGTCGCCGTCGCCGCCGGTGACCGACTTCGGGGAGTTCTCGCCTACCATGCCACTTTTCGAGGTTGGCAGCAGCAGCGGCAGTGGCGGGTTCCCGGGGCCGTCGTCGCGGATGATTCCCGGCGGCAGCTCATCTCCTTTTGCAATGGGAGTTGCAGGTATAGATTTTTCTTTGTTCTTCCTTGCACACATCTTCTTCTGCATTGCAATTATGTATGGAATTATATAGGAATTGGTTCCAACTTATTGGACAGAATTGCAGCCTGTTTTTTCTTTTTTTCATGCGCAAAGTATTCCATTCAAAGTGAGGATGGCGATGAGCAATTCGACTTAGAACCTTCATTCACTTGATCTCGAGAAACACAAAAATGACCAAGCATGCTGGGATCATCCTATACATGATAACGCAATCACTGGCATGCCTTTGTTTGCTCTAAATCTTATAACTGGTATGGTAGCACATGAGCGGAAAGTTTAGCCACTCTTCGTGGTTTTGTCAATGTATAAGTCATCATTCACAATGACATTAGCAAACGGTTTTATGCTTAACTAGTTAATTTTGTGTAGTAAGATTAGTGAGCAACTACAAACACATTATACACAGACTACAGAGTTGTGTCATGATGATGAATTATTTCAGGAAAAAATTAGGAAATATGGACTGAATATTGTGTTGCTTGTCATGCTATCAACTAAGATACTAGGTTTACATATGATCTTCTGATTAACAAGTCACCTTTTCAATTGTTGTACCTTCCTATTTTCTCTTCAACCTTTTCCTTCAACTCCCTTATTCCCCCTTCATGGCATCAGAATTTTCTATAAAATTTGCCATTTAAGAAAATATATGATGTAAATTAGTTGGAGCTTGAAAATGTTACAGTTACAAAAGCAAGTATTTACGGCAGAGGAATCATTTTTTTTCTACAGTCAATATGGTTCAAATACTGTACGCGTTTGTTCGATACAGGTATCTGTTTTTTTGTTCTTTCTGCGCATCCTTAGGATTTCTCGCTCTTCCGACTTGCGATATTGTAGCTCTAAGCCTCTAATAGAATCCAATGAATGTCTTACTGCAATACTATTTCAGCATGTTATCCAATTTGAAGCTACACATACTTACTGTTGGTTTTACAGTGGATCTCAATTAATTGTGATTATGAAATTTCTCTTGTCATAGCTGCTGCTTACCCTAGTCATGCTGTGGACATGGTTCCCATAAGAACTCTTCAGGTAAGTTTTTCATCTTCATTTCTCTCATTACATGGTGTGATGCAATAGATTATAGTTGCACAAAAAGTGACGAGGGCATTAGTTGAGACACTTCATATCTGGGCATGTGCATCTGGTGAAACTTTGTAAGATGCACTTATCTTTACAGTACTGATTTGACTAGTATCAATTCTAAGTTGCTAATTCTGCAACTCGCTTGCCTGGGGTCATCAGATGTTACGTTACAATGAAGCTTTCAGGATGAGAACAGTGCTAGCGCAGTTGGCAGGGGCAGTCATGGGATGGAATACTGTTGCTTCTTAAAATAATGAAAATCAAGGTTTGGTGTCCAAGTTTTTTTTTTAAGAAAACCTTTCAGGATAAACTTAACTTTAATACGTTATGTTGAGACTTATTTAGCAATGACTATCAGCAGTTTTTTTTCTGTTCACTTAAGTTTTTACAATTCAGCTTACTAGATATCAAACATCATTATGTTGAAGTGATGAGTAAATTTCTGTCAGTTTTTGCCAGCTATCAAGTTAATTAGAATGCCGTAAAGCTGGAGTGCTGCACAAGTGCATTACCCATAGAAATTTATTTACATAGTGATTGTGAGGATCCTCAAATGATTGTAGGTGAGTTATATCAAGTTAGATCAAAATGAAGGTGTGCAAGATCTACATGTGGTGAACTGAAGATGTTCAGTGCTTCAAGCTGTAACTAAAATCCAAATAGACGAAATTAAAGAAAATAGGTCTAATCGTTGACATGGTACCAAAAAAAGTTAATTTTTTTTGGCTTTAACTCGTGTCATTCTTTCAAAAGTTCAGTTTCCTAGACACCACACTGTAGAATGGAATGGGGAGAACACCTCACACCCAATGGGAGGGGTGGCCATGTATTGATATAGGAAGCACATGTACAGGATCCTCAATTAGAGGAGAATACAAGGAAAGAAACAATACAATACAATCTGTACATATATGGCAAAGTATTCCTAATACCCGTCCGCAGTCGCAGCGGGAGGCTCGCGGACGCAAAGGCTGGACCGAAAACCTGTGAATAACTGCACAGGCAAGCCCTTGGTCATGATATCGGCGAACTGATGCGTAGACGGAACATGGAGCACACGGACCTGTCCCAGAGCCACCTTTTCCCGAACAAAGTGGATGTCGATCTCAATGTGCTTGGTGCGGCGGTGGTGAACCGGGTTGGCGGTCATGTAGACAGCACTGACGTTGTCGCAGAAGACAACGGTCGCGGTGGAGATGGGAGCATGCAACTCCTGGAGTAGCTGGCGGAGCCAACAACACTCGGCAACCGTGTGAGCAACGGCACGATACTCCGCTTCGGCACTGGAGCGGGAGACCGTCGTCTGTCGCTTGGAGGACCAAGACACCAGGTTATCGCCGAGGAAGATGCAGTAGCCTGAGGTGGAGCGACGAGAGTCGGGGCACCCGGCCCAGTCTGCGTCGGAGTAGGCGGTCAGAGACCCGACCGGACTGGTACCGATGTGGAGGCCGGCCGAGAGTGAGCCCTTGATGTAGTGCAGGATGCGTTTAACCAAGGCGAGGTGAGGCTCGCGAGGGTCATGCATGAAAAGACACACCTGTTGAATGGCATAGGCGATCTCAGGACGGGTGAGGGTGAGATACTGGAGAGCACCGGTGAGGCTCCTGTACTTAGTAGGATCGGCGACGGGGGCACCCTCCGAGGCGGAGAGCTTGGCGCGAGCATCAACCGGGGTGGCGGTGGGGTGGCATTCAGACATGCCGGCTCGCTGCAGGAGATCGACGGCGTACTGTCGCTGGGACAGGTAGAGGCCGTCGGGTGTGCGACGGACGGAGATGCCGAGGAAGAAGTGGAGGTCACCAAGATCCGTCATGGCGAACTCGGTGTGCAACCGAGCCGTGATGTGGCGAAGAAGCTCAGCGGAGGAGGCCATGAGGATGATGTCGTCGACGTAGAGCAGCAGGTAGGCGAGGCGATCACCGTCCCGGAAGATGAAGAGCGATGTGTCGGAGGCCGATGACGTGAAACCCAGCTAACGAATGTATGTAGCGAACCGTTGGTACCAAGCCCGAGGCGCTTGCTTGAGGCCGTAGAGGGAGCGCTGGAGTAGGCACACAGCGTCGGGAGCAGCGGGCTCGATGAAGCCGGACGGCTGCTGGCAATACACCGTCTCATCGAGGGTGCCGTGGAGGAAAGCATTCTTCACATCAAGTTGATGAATCGGCTAGGAGCGGGAGGTGGCGATGCTGAGGACGACACGAATGGTAGAGGGCTTGACGATAGGGCTGAAGGTCTTGTCGTAGTCGATGCCATGTTGTTAGGAGTAGCCACGAACAACCCAACGTGCCTTGTGACGGGCGGGCGAGCCGTTGAAGTGGAACTTGTGCTTGAAGATCCACTTGCCGGTAACGACGTTTGCACCAGGTGGGCAAGGGACGAGGCGCCACGTGCCATTGTCGATCAAAGCCTTGAACTCTTCGGCCATGGCTGCACGCCAGTTGGGGTCGGCGAGGGCAGAGCGGTAGTTGGCCGGCAGTGGAGAAATGGCGCTGTGGGACGCCGAGAGCACGAGTCGATCCACTGGCTTGAGAGAACCGGTCTTGGAGCGTGTCACCATGGTGTGGACCTGCGGGGGAGGTGCGGTGCAGCCGGAGCGATGACTTGGGGCGGAGGAGTCGGCGCCGGTCGTCGTTGGTAGTGGTACGGGAATGGCGCCACCGTGCCAGCTGGTCGTGAAGAAGACGTGGGCGGCCGGATAGCTGGTGACGACGGTGCCCTGCTTGAGGAAGATGGAGACGTGGCAATCGGCTGTGTGGAACTTGCCGTCGTCCCGCCCGCAGTGTGATGCGGCTGCATATAGTAGGGCAGGTGCTCGTCCTCAGCCGAGGGAGCACCCGTGGGCAGCCGCTGCTCGACGTTCACAGGGAACGGAGCGTGCGGAAGGTGCGGCTGCTCAACACCAGCCAGTGTTGGAGCGACCACAGAGGGAGCAGGAGCATCCTGCAGTAGAAAATCCAATGATGAAGCATCGACGGGATCTCCCGAAAATGGAAACTGTCTCATAAAAAATGACATGGCGCGAAATAATGATGCGGCGGGTGGATATGTTGAGGCAGCGATAACCTTTGTGCGAGGAGGGGTAGCCCAGAAAGACGCAAGCGGCGGAGCGAGGTGCAAGTTTGTGGGCAGCGGTGGCACTAAGGTTAGGATAGCATAAACACCCAAACACTCGTAACATGGAATAATCGGGAATCTTGCGATGAAGAAGCTTGAATGGAATGGAGTTTTTTACCAAGGACGAGGGTCGACGGTTTAGGAGGTATGTGGCGGTGGCTAGACCTTCGGCCCAATAGGAGGGTGGCATGGAGGCTTGTAGGAGGAGGGTATGGACGGAGTTGTTGAGGGTGCAAATCATGCGTTCGGCCTTGCCGTTTTGTGGGGAAGTATATGGACAGGAGAGACGTAACAGGGAACCTCTACCAGCGAGAAAGGAGGTGGTATTGTGATTAACAAACTCGGTACCGTTGTCGGCTTGGAGACACTTGAGGCAGTGGCCGAAGTGTGTGTGGGCATATTCAACGAACTCAACAATATGGCGATGAACATCGGATTTGTGGCGAAGAGGAAACGTCCAACAAAAATGAGTAAAATCATCAACCATCACTAAATAAAATTTGAAGCCCGAAATGCTCATAACAGGAGAAGTCCATACATCACAGTGCACAAATTCAAAAGGAGAAGAGGTACTGGAGGTGGACTTATTAAAAGGAAGACGAGTGTGTTTCCCTAACTGACAAGCATGGCAAAGGGAATTATTTGTCTTGGAGCGAGGTATGGCGGATAAATATTGGAGAGTGGTGACGGCGGTTGGACCCAGATGACCGACGCGGCGATGCCATAACGTGGAGGAGGTGGCGAGGTTGCAGTGGGCGGCGATGGAAGGTGCAGCGGTCGGGAGGGTGTAGAGCTCGCCATGGCTATTGCAACGAAGAATCACGCGCCGGGTCCGAGGGTCCTTAATAGAAAAACCAAACTCGTCAAACTCAATGGAACATTTATTGTCACTGGTAAATTGACGAACGGAGAGTAAATTGCGAACCAAAGAGGGAGCAACAAGAACATGACGAAGGTCAAATCTAGTGGTGCCAATAGGGAGAAAGGAAGTGCCACGGCAAACAATCGGAATGGAGTGACCATTACCAACGGTAATATAAGTGTGTGAGTTGGGGAGGCGAGTAACGAGTATACCGTCGGTGGAGGACATGTGCGAAGTGGCACCCGTGTCGAGAACCCACGAATTGGGGTTGTGAAGCGTCATTTGATTGAGAGCGGCGACGAGGCCGGCTTGGTCCCAAGCCGGCTGGACAGACCCTACAGGCGGCGGCGAGGAGTATGGCCCGGCGAAGGCAGTGTGAGCCTGACGATACGGCCCAAGTATCCCGGCGTTGGGAGCACGCCAGGGTTGCTGCTGTCTTGCCCAGGGCGAGAAGCACACCCATGGTGCAGCTTGGCGTGGAGCAGGGACGGAGAAAGTGCTAGTGCTGAAGCTGTTGCCGCCGTTGTTCTGTCCACCAGGGCGGCCACCGAATCCACCGCCACTGTTGCCGCCGGAGTTACGGTTGTTGTTGCGGCCGCCGTTCTTGCCCTTGTTCTGCTGCTGCCCACCGCTGCTAGAGGAGTGGCAAGTGCCCCCGGCGCAGTTGGAGTGGGCACTGTTGGCTGTGACAAGGGCAGTCTCGGACTGGACTTGCACGGAGTTGGTGTTGCGAAGCTCCTTGAGAACCAGTGTGTTCCTCGCAGAGGTGAAGGACGGCAAGACAGGGGCGCTCGCGATGTTGTCGGCCGTGCTGGTGAAGCACGAGTTGACGCCGCGGAGGAGGTTGAGGACGAGCTGGGACTCGGTGACGGGGTGGCCGACGTCGCAGAGGGCATCAGCCGCCGTCTTCATGCGCTGACGGAGAGATCGCCTTGGGTCATGGAGTGGAACTCGTGATGCAGATAGATCGCGCGAGGCTCCTTGTTGGCTTGAAAGAGGTTGTCGATGGCGATCCACAAGTCCCGAGCTGATTGATTAGGCTCCATGGCGAGGTCGAGGACATCGTCGGCGACGGAGCCGAAGAGCCAGCTGCGGAGGCAGCAATCGGCCTGTTCCCAGGCGGCGTCAGGGTTGGCAGGAGGAGCAGCGTCAAGATGATTGAGGAGACCGAATTTCCCACACATCGAGCGGAAGAAGGCCTTCCACTTGTTGTAGTTGGGATTACGAAGCTCGAGGGAGATCGCTCGAGGGAGATCGGAACATGGGACTTGACGGCGACGGTCGCATACGGGTTGACGAACACCGGGGCGACGGTAGAGGTGGAAGACGACACCGTAGCGGAGTCGGTGGCAGCGGAAGTAGCCGAGGAAGTGGACATGGTGAGGGAAGAGGGGCGCGGCAGCCAGGGAGGCGGCGACGCTCGGTGGACGCAGTGACCAGAGAGGAAGCAGCGCTAGAGCAGCGGAAGAGAAGAAAACTTGGAATCTGATACCATGTAGAATGGAATGGGGAGAACACCTCACACCCAATGGGAGGGGTGGCCATGTATTGATATAGGATGCACATGTACAGGATCCTCAATTAGAGGAGAATACAAGGAAAGAAACAATACAATACAATCTGTACATATATGGCAAAGTATTCCTAATACACACGTCTTCATTCTCCCATGTCTTCAATTGTATCTTGCTAATCCTTACCTAGTAACTAGTAGCACTCAACTTATAAGGTGACATTTCCTAGAAGCATGTTGTCTAAGAGTAATCTTGCTAGCAAGAGCTCATAATTTTCCATTGTCAGCAACCAACTATCATTCATGGTCCATACTCAAGTCTTAATCTTAAATTAAATGAACCATCTAAGTGAACAGCAGATTCACCTTGGATCTTTCTAATGTCAGTGCCTGTGATTGTTACTCATGAGTTGTTTTTTCCTGGCTGAAGGGATGGCACACCATGCTAGTTGCCATAATTGTATGTTGAATTGTTGGTTGGTGATTTGTTCCAGGATAACATATAGAGATCTTATCATAAACAGAAACTGTAGGATACCAATAACTACCAATTGAATTGTAGTAGTCCAAGGCTGGATTCATTTGTTTGTTTACAACTTTACATGTTGTTGGTTTCAATTACTGCAGATTAACTCTTGATCTCTTGCAGGATATCCATGACCGACAGCAAAGTGTGATACCAAGAAATTTTGCTATGCGTTCTCCTAGTTCTGGAAGCCAACATGATGGATTCTCATATTGGAACATGGGGAGGTTTCGGCGAAACACCACCACTTCCTTGGTCTCACCGACTGGTGTCACACCTAGCAGTTTTGGCAAGAAGAGGAACGCCGATTCAAGCAATTTCCTCCCTCTGAAGTTCAGGAAAATGAGCGGGGCAACTTGACAGCCGGCCAATGCAGCATTGAGGGCATAAATTCTCTGCTTTCTGGAATAGCATGCAGTAACTCAATTCACAACGTAATACTATAGCTTAAGGAGGCTGGAGCTGGCGGTATTTTTGGGGCAACCTGTAAATTGTAAATTTGCCCCATATCCGTTGCATGGTATCCAAATCCAACACACCGATGTGTTTGGTGCTGGGTGCCACTACTAACCTGCATGTTTGTAGAATCCGGTGGCACCATATATAGCCGTATAGATAGGGAGATGCAATGTGCCACCTCTCACGATGCTTGTATACCTGGGAAATAAAGCATTGCGTGCACTTATACAACAGTTTTGCCATGAGAAAGGCTTTATGTTGCTGAACATTTTTTATTTGCCCCTCTTGTATTTTAGGATGTAATCGACTTGATTAACACTCTCTCAGGTTCTATAATTATTCCTGTTTTCGATAAGGTTAAGGCTAAACTATTAGAACTTTGACGAAGAGATCGTGATATTGTTCAAAATGACAAGAATCATGGAACTGGAGGGAGTGCTATTTTTTACCTGTTAACTTCAGATTATTAGAAGGCAAGATGGTTATAGACGAAGTTGAAGAGAGGAGGCGAAGGTTGCATGGGCTCAGAGAGAGATGGATGGAGCAAAGTTGTCCACTAGCCCAACCAAAAGCAGGGCAACCACATAGGCCCATTCTTAAGTCTGCTTGATAGTAACCCAAAATTTGAGGATTTGCCGGATTGAAAGATGGAATATTTGATGATACCGACGTGTGTTGCTAATAACCAGTTGCATAACAAAGGTTTGCTACCTCCATTCTGAGATGCTCCTCACTTCGCATTTAGCAACTTTCTGCCTCAAACGAAAAATAATTTGTGAATAAAACGTTTATATACGTGTTCTTAGCGATCTAAAAGCAAAGGCTGAAAAATAAACTTCGATGAAAAAACCTCTAAAATCAACTCCAAATTTAAGGTTGAAATTTAAAATTTTGGATGATAAGTATAAGCATAATCGAAAAATGAGACTGTTTATGTACTATTGGCGCTTAACTATAACCATGAAGTTCAATTCATATATGCATCCGGATGCTTGCATATTTTTACTAAACTAACAATGTTATTCCCCCCTTTAAAATCTCGTCCTACTCATTGTTTTCTAAGCTGTTGGCATTCATCACACAATGATAGAACACTGACGGCTCTTGATGGGGATACGCTACTAACAATAGTCCACAAGTTCTAAAAAAAAAAGTCCACACAAATTAATTTCGCTACTCGACAGGTCAGAAAAGACGGTGAATAGTTTCGACGTCATTACAAGTGCCGGTCTAACACTTGTTATCCATAAGCCGTACGTTTGCCTAGATTCCTGGCCTTGTGTCCATTTCTTTTCTTTCTTTCTTTTTTTGCCGGATCGGCCAAAGGAAGGAGACCAAATTTCATGAAGGAATTGGGGTTGTGTCCATTTCAGCTCTTGTGTTCTGTCCAAGTGTCCACATTCTTAGCTTTCCTCTCTGTTTCAGCCACTCCATCCGTCTCATTTTAGCGCAACCATAAATTTTTTATCCAACTTTAATCGTCCGTCTTATTTAAAAACTTTTTAAAAGAATTAAAAAATATAAATCACACATAAAATACTATTCAAGTTTTCTCATCTAACAACAAAAAAAAATACCAATCATAAAATAAAACAGATGATCAAAGTTGGACACGAAAACTCATAGATGTGTTTAAAATGGGACGGATAAAGTAGTACTTTTTTTTTTGGCTCATGTCGTCACTTGACACACTCTCTCAAGTCTCAATCTCATGTTGGCAAGGTAGAAGAATCCATGGAGCCCATGGCCACATGGTGGCCTTGAAATTAATTGGACTCTGATTAACTGGTCATCGCGGATGTGATCGAGCTAGCTCAACTAAATCTAAAGTAGGACACTGGACACACAGGACAGAACAGGAGGTATTTAATTTGTATGATGTGTCCAATTAGAGCCCACTACTATCTTCAAATCATTTATAGCCAATGTAATAGCTAATTCATACAATAGTTGTTTACTATATTATTAATATTTGGTCCCACTTGTCATACACACATTACGTCTTGAGGTTCGTACTGCAGCTGGCTATAGATTTGTAGCCCGCTGCTCTTCTCTCTCTTTCTTTATCTCTTTAAAATATATTTATAACTGGTTTATAGCCTGCTATTGTACCTGCTGTTAGGAAGTAGGAGTAGACTTTGACTGCAATGGCACAAGGTTTTATTGCGTGCAAGAGTAAAATCCTCTTCGGTCTCTGTACATGATTGAGCCTAGGGTTGGCTGTGACATTTCATGAAATAAAGGGCCTATTCAGCTTCATGCCACTTAAACCATATCACAGTTTGGTAAAATCGACAAATATATGGTGATATTTATTTTGTTATCAAATATTGGTTATATGTCTAAAAAATTTGTCAATATCATATTTATCTTCCAATCAAAATTTGGTAATATTACCAACTTACCAAAATATCGGTAATGCCAAATTTTGAAAAGAGAAAATGGCTATATAGTGAACAAGCCCGAATCTCGTAGCTTTGAATTCTCAGCAATCTAATTGAAAACATGTTATTGAGATCATAATCTCATAACAGCAAATGGCCATAAAAAGACTGTTCCAGTTGAAGCATTCCATTCCGACGAGACGAACATGCTGTATCCACATTGCGCTGGTTTGGTGCAGGTTATCCCCGTGGGCTGCTGACGGACGGCCCATCCAAGCGAGGTTTGACTACGGAAGGAAAAGAGGTGTTAATTTGGTGGGCTCAAAAGCCCCATTCTACTTTAAAATTAGCCCCTAATTAGATACTATAACTAACTAACATGAAGCCGGCAGAATCAAGCTGCAAAAAACAAATGAAGCAGAGCTGGAAATGATATATATGCAGGGTGAAAAGAAAAGGAAAAAATAAACAGAGACGACAGCGGCCGAGCAAAGTAGTTAGGTCGTGTATATATACTTAGAACAGTAGATCATATATATGTAAGGAGAGACTAGCGATTCCACCAGTGTTGCATCCGCTAATAATAATTAAACGCAGCTGCTAATTAAGCTTCTGAATTCATGGCCTCCACGACCCAGGCAACCAACGAACCACCAATATATATATAATCGTTTCACGTCTAAATCAAATTAGTACTACTACTTGTCAACTAACCAACCCAACCCAACCAACCAACCAACTTTTGTTACTCCGGACGCGTTGGAACGGAACGATCCAACTCCAACAAATATAATGCGAGTGTGTGCAATGCAAGCAAACGCCTAGCTAGCTACCCTGCAGGTGCCCCAGCAAAAGCCCAACCGACGACGAATCCATCCAAAGCGATAGCCTGCATGCACTTGGTCGTCGTCTCGTCGGTACGAAAGCGATATGTCACCTGATCGATCCATCCACGCATCGCATCCAAGGCTGCCGATCGAAGCTGTAGGATCGAAGTCAGATAATCCGGCCCCCCTGAGTGATCGTTCAAACACCTATGGTATGGACATGGATCCTCTTTAGTATTATTGTATTTACCGTAGCAACGGCTGACACGTGGACCCAGTCACATGTGTCACGGCTGCTACTATACGTGTAGTACTACAAACAGTCCTCGCTGCTACGGTATAAATCGTACTTTTACCAATGTTATTATCCTGTTATTAGTAAGAACACCAGTGTTCTGACGCTTCACCAATTTCACCACAATTTTACAAGCATTAACTCAACCATTTTTTTTTCGTTGTCTTTGACAACTATTCATCGCCAAGGCTTAATCAACACATTGATTTCACAGAAGCAAGATGATCGATTCCATGACTATCAGGGATGGATCCTGATAGAAATAGTAAAGGGATGAATAAATTAGATAAAGCTTCAGCATCTTTCATACATGTATATGAAAAAAAGAAGATCAGGTGAGATATATATATGTAGTCATGTATAGATAGAGTGGGCGATTGAGGAAGCATAGGAGTGCTTCACACCTTTAATTAGTTTTAGCTTTAGGTTGTTGTGGTGGTGTGTGCGTCCATCAGTGCACGTCCTTGTCTTGCCTCCATCTTTCACCAAAGCTCATTCGATATTTCGATGGGTCTTGTTTAGTTCTAAACTTTTTCTTCAAACTTTCAACTTTTTCATTACATTAAAATTTTTCTACACACATAAACTTTTAATTTTTTCATCACATCGTTTCAATTTTAACTAAACTTTTAATTTTTACGTGAACTAACCGTGGTGCCTGGCCTCTGCCTCTGCAATCTGCATGCATGCCCACTCAAGCTGGAGTACCAAGGACGCACAGCCTACCAACGAGAACGGTTAGGAATTTGGATGTTGCTGCTAGAAATGAATGAATGATCAATATCGGTCGCATTTTTCTCTCAAGGTAGTAGTGCATATCGAGTTAATTTAATAGGGAAAAGTATAGTAATATATGTGCGTAGTTCAAATCCAACGATCAGAAATGGTCTACTATATGTGTTATTACTCAATTAGGACTTCTTTAAAATACATATATAAAAATAATGAAGGATTGAAGTGTCATAACATCTTCAATCTTATGTATTGAAAAAAATACAGAAATAACCGTTTGGATGGAGCATAGGAAAAACATAGGATGATTTTTTTTTTCTAGCTAAGAGGTTAAAGTTCATGTTAGAATCCCTTCAAAAAAATTATGGTTTAAGCCAATCCAAATGTATTCTTATAACTTTTAGATAGCCATTCCTTTAATCTAAATGATTATATAGGAAAAAACTTTATAGGATTAAATTTCTTGGAAAATTCCAAGATTACTTGTTCCAAAGAGCCCTTAAATGGGCTGGGCGTTCGGTGGTGTACAGCAGCAAGTTCTATCTTTTTGCGAGAGACAGAAGAACAGACAAGGCTCTCCTACACTTTATAGCTGCCAACTTTCTTGTGTGTGTCTGTACACATTTTTTTTTTCATCGCCTGTACTGATTGCAATGCAGCATATAGCACCAAATATATGCTAAAGTACATATATATAGTATATTGGAGACGTCAATTCTGGGTAGTTAAGCATAGCTATAACGAAGTTATTATAACGATCATTATGATTTGTGCCAATATTATCTGTGATGGCACCAATAATATAAGTAGCATCGCGTGCACGCATCAGGTTCTTCCCCGGTCTTGGGTGACAGAAGCTCTCTTTTTCCTGGAATGAATCAAACGCTTGATCAGTTGGACATACATGCACAACAACTCCACATGCTGCTATCATCGTGTGTAAAATAATAGCCTAATTGTTTGGATCATAAAGGATATACATACACTGAAAGAAAATGTGTCAATTAGCCATCTTGACACTACTTTTAAGAAAAACAGTGATCTGATTTCAGTATAGGATAATGTTCGGTATATCTTACTACGTCCATTTTTTAATAGATAACGCTGCTGACTTTTTATTATAGACATTTGACCATTCATTCTATTAAAAAAATTGCGTAATTATAATTTATTTTGTTGTGATTTGTTTTGTCGATCAAAGTATTAATATAAAATTTTTGAATAAGACGAATATCAAATATGTGTTTAAGAGTCAACAGCGTCATCTATTAAAAAAACGGAGGAAGTAATACTTTTATAACTCAATAGCACGTCCTATAACAAGAATTACCCGGTAACACCGATTAATGTCGGTTGGTCACCGCTGGTTGTGTATGAACCGAGGTGATCCGTTGAGCAAGTGCGGCTAAGCCTCTGTTTTAGTTGGAAACATGAGAGTATGAGATATCCTTTGGGTGGGTAGCAAATCTACAGTGTAAATTTGGTGCTAGCTTTGGCATAAATCTGTCCAAAGCTGTACCAAAAGCTTCGTGTGCATGCACCGTACATGGATGGAAGAAATCATTCGAGCCATATATCTGCATTCAATTCAACGCAGCAAGCAACAAACCGAACGAGTTCTTCGTGGCTACCAACTTCCTCTGATCCGGGCTTGCACTAGTATTCCTGCAGCCCAGCTAGTACTGGCACGTACGGAAGGAATAGACACGAATCCCCGTGTCTTTTCTCTCTCGCCTTGACTCTGCCTAACTCTGACGATGATGAATTGCAGGCCAAATTGGCAATTGCAGATCTGCAATGCAGGATTGCAGGGATACACAAGCAACCCAAAACGGCGACCGCTACACCCCGAAAAATGTGGGCCCCACAGCTGAGACTCGGGTCTCCAGTCGTCCGTCTCAAAATCAACCAAACACGATTAGGACAAGATATAATAATCTAATTACAGAATATATAACACGATTATAACGTGTTATATATTCTGTAATTAGATTAATTTGTTTTAGAACGGATGAAGTAGTACGCAAACGCAACACAAGGACGGGCATGTTGGTGTGTCACCGCCACGTGGGCCCTACGTGCCCGATCAGTCTCAGTTTTGTCATGTTACTATTTGACAGTGTTAATTACTAGTAGTCCACTAGTCCTACTGTACGTACTAGTGGTTTCTGTAGCACATAGTCCATGGTTGCTGCTTAATCGCGTGCAGATTTTAGAAGGGTGATTAGACTGTTTTTCAACTTGTGATCGCCATCGGATGCCCTCATAAACATGCATTCAGATTCTTCTTCTCTGAAGGTTAGACGGTACTGTACTGAAACTACTCCATCTCTGTCAACAGGATAAGAAAAATTCTCCAATGAGCAGTGGCACTCACTGGCTGTATCACATGTCAGTACGTCGCAATCGGATTGGTGATAAGGGTAATAATGTTCGTGTCAGTAAAGTACTCCTTAACTCCTCACTTGTTTAATTACTCTTAGGTCTGGTTTAGTTTTCAACTTTTTCATCACATCAAAACTTTTCTATACACATAAACTTCCAACTTTTCTATCACATCATTTCAATTGCAATCAAACTTCTAATTTTAACGTGAACTAAACACACCCTTAGTTTAACCCATAAGAGATTCTTTCACCCCCAAAGCCTGACTGATCACGTACTGTTAGTACTACTATTAATCCAAACCAAGTCCACGTCAGAGACTATCTTGTCAATTAATTCTTCAAGCCATTGCATTGCACTGCATTGCATTGTTCTCAACCACTGTTCATGATGTTGCATGCATGATACAGCATGAGTATGATAGTCTAGCTACTTGTACAGTTAACCAGCTTCCAGCTAGCCAACCTTGCTTCTCCACACATATCACAGTCACACCCTTAGATCCAGGAGACAACCATGTATACCAATAATACATTTTCCTTGATTTTTTTAACAGATTACTAGTAATGCAGATATTTAGTGGTTAGGTCGATCCCTAACGACCAAAAGCAAGCACCAAACTAGCAATAAACAAAATGCATCATGCATATATACATGCATGGATGTACACGACCTGTATATAAATATAATTTTAAGCATAGCTGAAGCTTCGTGCATGTGAAGAATCATTTTGAATTATTATTTAGTTAGTGAACAACCATGTGATCGATCGATCAAGGTAGGTACAGTAGTGGTAGTGTTTTGTTTGGTTCACTTGTTTAAAATCCAACGCGATGCAAAAAGACGGACACGCCCACTCATTTTGACGAATCTTTGAGAACTTTTTTGAGGCGACCAATCATCAGTTAAACAAAATGGTTCATGCATCTCGCTAGCTCTCTCCATCGTCTATCTCATGCACAATAGAAAAGGATGCATCTCTGCACAGAGAAAAAAAAATGAATTTTGAAATGAGGAATTCCTGAGAGCTAACGAGATTCAGATGAGAGGTCAATTGCTTGCATTCCATAGCGTGATTAACAAAACGGACCAATGACAGATGCCAGTCAACTAAACAACAAAAACAGGTAAATAAAGCTGCAAACAACTCTGGCTAGGTATCTGAACGGTGGAGGCTGAAGAAGTAAATTTTAGATTCTTAAGAAAGTATTCATATGTACTAAAATTTTACGCTAGGTATCTCGAGGTACCAAACTGAAGGTGTTAAATTTTTACCCTAAAAGATATAGTATCTCCTAGTACCTTATGATAAAATTACCCTTTTTATTATAAAAAAAATACTCATTTCGTTTATGTGTACTTGTCACCATATACAATTTATAATTTAACATTGACAGATCGTCTTTTGGGCAAACAATATTTAATTATAAATGCTTAGAACGATTAGTGTTCAACATGATTGGTCAATGGTGACAAGTAAAGAGGAACGGAGGGAGTGTTACTTTTACAAATTATAGTACATGTTACTTTCCTTCACCATTTCAGAGCATGTACAATAGCAAACTATTAGCCAACTGTAAACATATTTTAATGAGATAAAAGATGAGAGAGAATAGTAGTGGGCTACAGATCTGTAGCCAGCTGCAGCGCGAATTCCAAGACGTAATATGTGTATGACAGGTGGGACCATATAATAATAGTATAGTAAGCAACTATGTATAAATTGGCTATAAATGAATTGGAGTAAGTAGTGGGCTATACTATTAAACTTGCTCTCAAAGCAAAAGGACCTTGTATACATACACAAGGGCAGGCAATCCTAGGACTGGCAACTCGGATTCCTCTCCCATGGCCGTCGCTAACGTAGATCACACACTGGACACAACAATCAATTGCACACTACAAGCACCCTACTAACAAAAAGGAGAAAGTTTTGTGTGTCATTCGATGTTGATGTGCATGCCCCATACATCATCCATGGGCCCAAAAGGGAAGAAAGAAAGAAGGAAGGAAGGAAAGAAAGAAAATGGCGTCGCTTTGCGTGTTGTTGTGCATGTGGTAAGGAACCTCATGAGCTCAATAATGGCCAATTGGCCATTGCAAACATGGCAAAGCTATAGACAGAGAGAGGAAAAGGAGGAGGTTTGCATTTTGCTCTCACACACTCACTCGCTGACAGTAGCGTACTAGTCACCGGGATGCTGCCATGCTAACAACTCTTGATCGATGGATGATGCATTGCTTTGGTAGCTAAAAATTGCAATTATCAATCGGTTTAAGCACCCCTCAACAACCCCCCAAAATACCACAGAGCATCTCCAGCGGAAGCTCTCATTTTAAAGCCCCTAAAAACCAAATGAGGGATGCCCCTAATTCTCTAGGACCCTACAAATACCTTCAACTCCAGCAGCAGCCCCTATTTATTAGACCATATTTATTATTCTCTTTTATATTAATATAGACTATAGGTTTACGTCTAATTTAACATCTCAATAATTAAAAGATAAATATTTTACAAGATCATCTCGATGTAAAAGTTAATTATTAGGTGCATTATGCATGAACAGCATAAACTATAGAGTATATATTTAACCAAACTACTGAAATATTATCCTATATATGATGTGTCAAAGAAAAAAAATGAATATATACCACTGTCTCTCTCTGATCATGTATGTCTCGACCCAAAGGAAAAAAAATGTCTTTCCACTAGATTCCTCTCTGTAAAAAAATGCAAAGAAAAATCTACTCCCTGCATTCTGCGTGCAGGGACATTGTAGGGGCAAGCAGACAGGTAGAAGAGGGACAGGCGAATGAAAAAGCAAGGGGATGGGCTGGTGGGCAGGCGCTGGCCCTCTGGCTGGTAGCGCCACTAGCGCAAGCAAGAAGTGGCGCGGGCTGGCAGGCAAAAGAGCTAAAATCAGTACGGTGATTCGTCGGCGTGCGAGCAAATTTCTGGGGTGATCTTGCCGGAGGTGAGGGGCCAACGACAGCAGCCGGAGGAGATACAAATGCATCGCAGGGTGTTGTGGGAACGTGAGACGAGCACGCGAAGGGAAAATAACGTCTGCACCAGAAAAAACATTGATAGGGGCCAACCTGTTGAGCCCCCAGGACTAGGGGCTTCGAGGGAGGATTCAGGGGCCTCCTCACTTTGGGGTCTATAGTAGGTCTCTGCTGGACTTGATTTTTTCATGTTAACTCTTATAATTTAGTTAGGGGCTAGATTTAGGGTCCCTACTGGAGATGCTCTTGTCCTGCACTGATCTTCTTGGTCTTCTCTCTGTCTCTAGGGCACCTAACCAAATGACCTAACCCTCCCTCTCTGCTTGACCGGCTCTGTTTCTGCTTCTCATTTCTTGGACTAGCAGCTGGAAAGGTCAAACGTTTCAACATGCCCCTCACGTCTCACCGGAAAGCTAATTAAGAGAGGCCAACCGGTTGATTTAGCACATCATTAAGTACGACTCCAAGACCCTTTTTTTTTAATGAGTATGAATTTTCCAAACTACTAAACGATATGTTTCATATTAATATCTTATATATAACATTTTATTAATACTTTCATAAAGTAATTCTTTAATTTTATAACAGTTAAACTATTCATTTATATCCTCAAATAGCTTAAAAAAGTAAAATCAGATAATCCAGCAATTACTGTTGTAACCTCAGAAACTTTAACAAAATGGAAAAGATGTACCAGTAGGGACAGACGATGACGCTAATTAGCATGGAGTGCAAGATTCAGCTGAAATTTGGCAGGTTTTTGGGGGCGTAAAAAACAAACTCGGACTCAACAACGACGCTACGTTTTCAGATCACTAGAGATCGATGGAAGAGGACACCAGCTGTGTGCATCACTGA
This sequence comes from Oryza meridionalis, assembly GCA_000338895.3. NCBI lineage: Eukaryota > Viridiplantae > Streptophyta > Magnoliopsida > Poales > Poaceae > Oryza > Oryza meridionalis. The sequence continues at coordinate 31,424,237 of CM002526.2, read as the reverse complement.
ACAGACTCCCTTGGAAATTTTTGCACAAGGGTCCAACAGCAATGGACTTTGTCGCGGCAGGCAACGACGGCGACAGAGACAGCAGCAGCTTGCACTGCTCACCGGAATGCCGCCGTGCGGTGGACTCAAAGGCAAAACTCGATCGATCGTTCGTTCAATCCGTCCTAACTCGACAGCGATCTCAGGGGAGGACCACGGCCAGCTAGCTCCTAAACTACTTGACTCCTCGATGTTTATCGTGTTATCAGAAAACGCCGTCTTCGTTTTTAAATAATTGTTACAGTTTATCAGGCTGAGTTTTTTTATTGAGTTTGAGAGCTAACCTCTCGCAAACACAAAACAAAACGGAGTAACTCATTAGCACATATGATTAATTCAGTATTAGCTATTTATAAAAAAAAGTGGATTAATATAATTTTTTTAAAGCAACTTTCGTATAGAACTTTTTTAAAAAAGATAAATCCGTTTAGTAGTTTGGAAAACATGCGCGTAAAAAAGAGAGATATAAGTTACGAAATATGTGATATGGATGATGGATAGGGTGTTTTCGGAAGATTGAGAGAGGGAGTGTGGTAGTAATAGTAAGGACGACCTTGAGTTAGGTAGCTCAAGATCACTCCATTTGTCCATTTTCAAAATTTTCAACCATGCGAAGTCACCCAATTGACTTGGAACTAGTGAATTCCATCTGTTTCAGCTCTGTCCTCCAACATTACGGTTTCGTTCGATTCAGTAGTTTGGCTGAGATGATAAACATTATAAAAAACGATTTGAGTCAACAGCACATTATTAATTAAATATTAACTATTATAATATTAAAATTTTATTTATTTAATTTTTTAAAGAAACTTCTATATAGATGTAGGAGCAGATATTTTGAGGTAAAAATTTAACTTGCAATTATATAAAGCTAGATTACTTTTGAGTACAAAATCAATAGGTATAGCCGTAAATCTCAACTTTCAGCAACATTGAACTTTTGAACCAAATTTCAAACCATTTGGATTTTGGCACCAGGCCTCCTAAAATGAACCAATTCATAAAACAAAAAGATCGTACAAAACTTGTACGCTGCAAACGTGCCCTCAAAACATTTTGTCCCAACAAAAAAAAAAAAGTGCAAACTAGTGCCGACGAAAATATATCTTGACGCAGTGTAAGGGAGAGCATTAACTAACTAGCAAAAAGAAAAAAGAAAAAAGTTTGGCTTCAAGGACCTTCTTGCAATAAACGAAAAGTCTAGGTGGTTTGAAGCAAAAAAAAGGCCCTCCCCCCCGTGACGACTAGTACGAATTGCGCGTCTCCTCCTCCTTCCGTTTTATAAACCGGCAACTCGGCTCGGCGAGGCAAGCAGTATACTCTCACTCTGTCTCCTCTCCTCCCCCGCGTCGGTCGCTTCGCTTCTACTGGAGGAGAGCAGAGGAGGCGGTGGTGGTGGTTGGTGAGAGAGGATGCGCGGCGGCGGCGCCGGCGAGGAGGCCGGCCAGAAGCTGAAGAGCATGGACGTCGACAAGCTGGAGAACGGCGGCGAAAGGCCCGCCCTCAAGTACCACGGCTGGAGGGCCATGCCCTTCATCATAGGTACGGCGAGATCGCGGATTCGATCGTTTTTCCTCTCCGGCGCCGGTGAGCGGCGAGCGGTGGCTGACGGCGGTGGGGGTGTGTGCAGGGAACGAGACGTTCGAGAAGCTGGGGACGCTGGGGACGTCGGCGAACCTGTTGGTGTACCTGACGCAGGTGTTCCACATGCGGAGCGTGGACGCGGCGACGCTGCTCAACGGCCTCAACGGCACCACCAGCCTCGCCCCCATCATCGGCGCCTTCCTCTCCGACGCCTACCTCGGCCGCTACCTCGCCCTCGCCATCGCCTCCGTCGCCTCCCTCATCGTAAGCCGCCTTACCCCCACCTCCCCTCCTCCTCCGCCAATTCGCTTCTTCTCGCCGCGATGCCCCCACACGCATTCGCCTCCCCAATTCGAGGCCGGCTTCGAATTTTGAGGCGGATGTCGCTGCGATTTGGGGGCGGCGCGATTTCGCTTCTCGGATTCAGATTTGTTTTGTTTTTTTTTAAAAAAAATGAAAATCGGGAGTTGGTGGCCTCTGGCTTGTCAGTAGTTCGGTTGGGTGTTAGACTTCCGAGTTGGCCTCTTTTTTTTATTATTATTTATTTATTTTCTTTTCTCTGCGATGGAAATGGGCGGCAAAGTGAGCGAGGAACCACGTGCGCTTGTGCGCTCGTGATTATTTTTAATTAATTAATTCACGGCGAATGTGGATTAGAAGAGTTCAATCCGTAATTTGGGAGGTAAATTGAAACGACGTTAGAATTTAGTTGTGTGGTGAAATTTATCCAATTTTTTTGCTGGAAATAATGGGTTAATCTGCCAATACTAGTAGCTTTCCTAAAGAGGCGGCGGCCTACGTCGGTTAGCCTCGTGCCCTGCATTATCTGCTCCCCTTTTGCCAAAGCGGCACTTTGCAGCGGCGCAGTGGCTCATGATTAGCGCTAGCTCTTCTAATCCGTATTATATGCCCTATAATCCACTTTTATCTATTTTTGTGGACAGCAGTATTAATTCTGCCCACACTAGCAGCTGGTTTTCTTTTTCTGATGACCCATGTACAACAACAACACATCATCAGTCTAAGCTAGTAGTTGTTGCATGCGCACCACTAAACTACCAGTAGTAGTAGTTTCTAGCATCACCCTAGTTTTCTTGTAAAAGAAAAAAAAGGTATGACCTATTTGACGTGGACATATTAACAATGATATGTACAATTATATAGGAGCAGCACACTTAGTTCTGTTGGCATAGCTTCAGCTCCACTTCTACTAAAGTTGGAGCCCAACCAACAGTTTTAGCTCTAGCTAAAATGGGAGTGGGGTTGGGTGGAGCGCTCTCATGAAATGAAATAGAGAGGTGAAGCTGAATTTAGACTGCTCCACAACTTCACTTCAGACCTAATTTTAGAGTTAAATTTAGGAGCTATAGCTCTACCAAATAGGCATTTAGGTTATGTTTGTTAGATATGGTTGAGAGCTAATCTCCTGTGCACGGAAAACAGAGTGATTTATTAGCGTATGATAAATTAATTTAGCTATTTTTAAAAAAGGATTAATATGATTTTAAAGCACTTTTTCTTTAAAAAAAACTTTTGCAAAAAAATGCATTATTTAAGTAGTTGAGGCAGCTGGCTTGGTCTGTATTATTTGTGGATCTCACGTCGCTAATTTTAAGTTTTAAACATAGGAAACTGTGTTTGTAAGGGAACTTGTTGAGCATTTGGATTGGGTTGGTGGATCATCTCGATCTGTGCTGAATCCTTAAGTGGACTTGCTTCCTCTCCTCACTTTGTTTAACCTTTCGCCTGTATTAATTTCAGTACAAAAATAACATGGGGACCAAAGGGTGCCTTGGCTTGCCAGGCATGCAACACGGATAATTTTCAAGTTTTAATTAACTCTGTTCAACAATAATAGTACTACGTAGTACAGGGGCTTGGTTGGTGAGATGCAGTGTCCACTGTCCAGTTCAATTTGTAGTTGTGTTTTGACTTGAACGGTGTCTTTTTCTAAGGCCAAACTCTGGAAGGCCGTAGCACTGAAGTCCCAAGATCCAACCTGGTTACATTATGTCATGTTTTCACACTGATAATAGTACCTGCTTAGACTAGCAAGACACTAGTTAGAACGGGGAACTCTCTTGCATTTTGTTTGGATTTGCAGTAATTTTGTACGGTTCATCTAGTACAATTTACACCTTGTTGTACCAAGTGCTAGAATCTTGGGGGGCCCTAGGCTAGGCATAAGAACTTTCTGCTCTGTGCTGTGCTGCCAAGTGCAAAGTGCAATGAGATGATGAACAGTGGCAGCCATTGAGGCTGAAGTGAGGCTGGGGATCCGGCCATCTTATCCGGACAATCTGTATGGAGGTGACTGCCAACTAACTGCGCAAGTGGGGTGGTGTCCTGGTGTGGCCATCGACATTGACCAGTTAGCTAGCTCACCCCCAATTCCTGGAATATATCAGCATTACTGTACACCATTACTTTAGCTGCGCTTGCATTTCGGTACACCTGTACAAAAAAAAAAATCAATTAGTGTCTCGCACTTGCTCGCACGAAAACGATATGCTCCCAAGTGAGAGTCAGTGCTGCCATCCAAAGCTCCAGGAATTGACTAGTGAGCGGCCCACGTCGCGGCATCAATGTCACACCACCTCCCTAACCATAACCAACCTGACTATCCCCAACCACGTAGTACTAGTACTAATGACGTAGCGTAATCATGAGCGCCATTTAGGTAGTACTAAGCGTGTAATAGTATGGTTTGATAGCGAGAGCCACTTCTGACGAATGATGCTTGCGCCGCTGGTGCTCGTGGGGGGAGGTGGGCCAGCTGCTTGATTCTGAAGGTCACTTCTATTGGAACGGTAACATAATTTTATATTGGATAAATTTTTCAAATTTTATGTTCTTATTTAAGTAAAAAGAAAAGGATCACACAGCTGATAATCAGCCATAAGAGTGTTCAAATCATCAGATTATAAATTTAATTTAAACAGTTTTCCCGGTTTGTGTGCGGTGCTGTGCTCGCATGCATCTGTTGTTTGGGCCGACTGGTTGTGCAGACAGAACTCGGCCTAACTAATGGCCCATTTAAGTTCACATGGGTTATCACACGAAACTCAAAGCCCATAATCCTCCAATTCAAAGGCCTCATCTTTTCACTTATACTTATACCTATCAGCTAAAATTTAAGTTTTCAACCTTAAATTTGAAGCTGATTTTGAGGTTTTTTCATCGAAGTTTATTTTTCAACCTTTGCTTTTAAATCGCTAAAAACAAATATATAAAAGTTTTATTCACAAATCACTTTTCGTTTGCAAAATAACGATGGCTCCAATGTACTAACGCATGGTTTCCTTCCAACGATGGACGGACAGGGCATGTTCTTGCTGACGATGACGGCCGCCGCGGACGGGCTGCACCCGGCGGAGTGCGGGGTGGGGGAGACGTGCTCGAAGGCGACGTCGGGGCAGTTCGCGGTGCTGTTCATGTCGTTCGCGTTCCTGGTGCTGGGGTCGGCGGGGATCCGGCCGTGCAGCATGCCGTTCGGCGCCGACCAGTTCGACCCCCACACGGAGTCCGGCAAGCGCGGCATCAACAGCTTCTTCAACTGGTACTACTTCACCTTCACCTCCGCCATGCTCGTCTCCGCCACCGTCATCATCTACGTCCAGAGCAACGTCAGCTGGCCCATCGGCCTCGGCATCCCCACCGCGCTCATGCTCCTCGCCTGCGTCCTCTTCTTCATGGGCACAAGGCTCTACGTCCGCGTCACCCCCGAGGGCTCCCCCTTCACCAGCATCGTCCAGGTGTTCGCCGCCGCCGCCAGGAAGCGGTCGCTCAAGCAGCCCAAGGACCCCAAGCAGGACCTGTTCGACCCGCCGCACACCAGCGCCATCGTCACCAAGCTGGCGCACACGGACCAGTTCAGGTGCCTCGACAAGGCGGCCATCGTGTCGGGCCCCGACGACGTGCGCGGCGCGGCGCCGTCGAACCCGTGGAGGCTGTGCAGCGTGCAGCAGGTGGAGGAGGTGAAGTGCCTCATCCGCATCGTGCCCGTCTGGTCCACGGGGATCATCTACTACGTCGCCGTGGTGCAGCAGTCGACCTACGTGGTGTTGTCCGCGCTGCAGTCCGACCGCCACCTCGGCAAAAGCTTCCAGATCCCCGCGGCGTCGTTCACCGTCTTCGCCATGCTCGCGCAGACGCTGTGGATCCCCATCTACGACCGCCTCCTCGTGCCGCGCCTCCGCAAGGTAACGGGGAAGGACGAGGGGCTGACGCTCCTGCAGCGGCAGGGGATCGGGATCGCGCTGTCGACGGTGGCGATGGTGATGTCGGCCGTGGTGGAGGACCGGAGGCGGCACATCGCGCTGACGCAGCCGACGCTGGGGACGACCATCACCGGGGGGGCCATCTCGGCCATGTCCAGCCTGTGGATGGTGCCGCAGCTCATGGTGCTGGGGCTCTCGGAGGCGTTCAACCTCATCAGCCAGATCGAGTTCTACTACAAGGAGATCCCGGAGCACATGCGGAGCGTGGCCGGCGCGCTCGCCTTCTGCAACCTGGCGCTGGGGAACTACCTCAGTGGGTTCCTCGTCACCATCGTGCACCGGACCACCGGAGCAGGGAGCAACTGGCTGGCGCAGGACCTCAACAAGGGGAGGCTCGACCTCTTCTACTGGATGATCGCCGGCATCGGCATCTTCAACATCATCTACTTCATGATCTGCGCCAAGTGGTACAGGTTCAAGGGAGCAGCCGCCAACTGAGATGCAAGTGAAGTGAAGTTTGTTCGTTTGGGTGGTTAATTAATTATGTCAATGGCAGATAGTTAATTGGTGGAGTGCTTTTAGCTGGGTTTTTTTATTTTCTGCCTCATCATTTCTCTCTTGTATTTTTGTATCTGTGGTGTCTTGAATTATAAAATCTATAGGATTAAGTGGGTGAGGAAAGAGAAGGAAAGAAACAAAAGGGTTGGTTTCTTGTAAGTGGTTAAAATTCAAAGATTAATGAATCTTCAATCCTAGTAAATCGCTACTTGCTGTTTGACTGATTCACAAGGAAGTAAATGAAATAGTTTTGAATGGTACCTTCAGGTTTGCACTTGCATGACTTGTTTGCCTTTTCCCCTTCATGCAGCCACACTCCATCAGAGTTCAGCTAGTCAGAGTTCAACCTGGTCTCAGATACAATAATTTCATACTCGAAAGCGTCAGAAAATCACAATTTCAACTCACCCGCTCCTCTTGCATAGCACACAATTCAATCCTCTGGTGATATCAGATTCTCAGGTGCTAGAGCTGGCATAAGAAGATTGCGTAATTAAGCCGTAGTAACAACTCACAAGTGAGGTGACCACCTTTGAAAACCTAAAGCTTCTGCAAGTGCACATTTACCGCGGGGGGTACAACCACATTCCATGAAAGTGTGCAACCAGACTCCTGGATACCCATCACACAACTATACTTCTCCGGGTAAAACACGGGGAAGAAAAGAATACACAACTATTATCTTCTCCTATCTAACAGGGTGAGGCATTCTGACAACACCCTTACACTGTTTAAATTGTAAGAATCTCTACCAAAGAAACAGAACGACGACTTACGGCGAAGAAGATTAATTACAGGGTGGAACAGAGCTAACCAGCTCACACTTTTTTATTTTTGTTTCCATTCTGGATGAATTGGCCTAATCATGTTGATAAAGATCTAGATAACAATCTACAAAAATGCTACCAGGATTGACACATGGAGCTTCAAGTCAAGTGACAGTCAGAAGGTTGTTTTCATGCCCGTTATTGCTCACAAGGGGGCGCAGAGGATCATTCCTCCAAACACCATCAACAATAAATTTAATCTGGAGAATAGGCAGAGGGGCTATCAGATGAGATGAAAATAATAATGCCTGGAAGCATAATAAGACAGACCATTACCTCATATCTACCAGGATACAACCTCAGGTTTAAGGAAAAGGTGCCTCTTTCTGATCTTTCCATTCTTCTCTGCACGAAGTCAACAATGTTATGGAATTAGATTATCATCAGATTTCAGATGATAAAAAATGTACATGTGGCACTTATTTAAAAAAGCTTTCCAATTTGAACATATAATAATAAGCATAACAAGGAAACACTGTGAATGTTATCAAGCATGGAAGTACAGAGCTATGTAGAGTGACAGATTGGCTTCATTAACATTACAATTATATTATATGAAATGCAAGTGCTTGTTACATCAAATTGCCAATTACGATTCAAAACCAGAACCAGTCAGGTATAATGCAGTTATGCCTTCTAGACCAAAACTTTTAAGTCCCTATCACATCGGATGTTTGGACACTAATTATAAATATTAAACGTAGACTATTAATAAAACCCATCCATAATCTTGGACTAATTCGCGAGACGAATCTATTGAGCCTAATTAATCCATGATTAGCCTATGTGATGCTACAGTAAACATTCTCTAATTATGGATTAATTAGGCTTAAAAAATTTATCTCGCAAATTAGCTTTCATTTATGCAATTAGTTTTGTAAGTAGTCTATATTTAATACTCTAAATTAGTGTCTAAATACAGAGACTAAAGTTAAATCCCTGGATCCAAACACCAGAATTGTTGAAGCCATTCCCACTGAACTTCAAATACTTAAATGGGAAAAGTCAATGATATCCATATGAAGACTCTAAACCTACTAGCCACATAGACACATGATGGTTCTTTTTCATATTATCTTTCAAAATTAGCAGCACATGGCAGAACAATCATCCTAAGCCTTAGCGAAGTTCAAATGTTTACGGAAGGTAATCGAGAACTGGTTCAAATGCTCACCTGACTTGTCCAGCCATCGAAAGACCCAGTCAATAGAACCTCTGAAGCAGGATTAGACCACACAATATAAACAGTACGGAGCTCACTCAAAGCCTTCTCAGCTTCATCAAGCCTTCTTTGTTTCTCTTCAATTATTTTGTTCTTCTCACTGATGACATGGTATACAATTACTAAAAGGGAACATACAAAATCTAAAGCATAGTTAATCAGATATTAGGTGGACGTACATTATCTCCAGTGCCATCTTTCCTTCTAATACTGCTATTTTTGCACGGATTGACCGTAGCTCTTCCTGAGCTTGCATTACTTTGGTCTCTTCAAATTCCCAATCGTCGGAGAGCCCATTTGGCGCTTTTGCTCCGTCACCTTCGGACTGGAAAAAAACAACAAAGTTGGATGCTTAGAACAATGAGTACAGTGCCTCTGGCAAGAAAGGTGAGAGGCACAAAGCACAACTTCATCCAGTAATGTTTCATGTATTTGTATGCCCTGTAACTGCCATATTGCAATACAAAAGTAGCTGCCAGATGGAAGTGTTGCTAAATATACATTATAGTTAAAGGTTACAATATCATGAACGAAATTTCAATGGAAAATCAAGTGTTATCATTTCCAAGTCTCTAATCTGCATTTTAATCAGGAAACTGCAAGTTAAAAACTCGAAATACATTTTTTTATGAGTAAAGTCCATCACCGGTCCCTAAACTTGTACCGCTGTGTCATCCCGGTCCCTAAACTCGTAAATTGACCGTTCAGGTCCTCAAACTTGTTCGACTGTGTCATCCCGGTCCATAAACTTGCAGATCACTCGTTTAGGTCCTCCAACTTGTTTAGTTGTGTCACCCCGGTCCCTAAACAGGACGGTCTAAAAACTTTATATCAAAAAATAATTCATAACTTTTTCATGTGAACTCTAATGAAGACAAACTTTATATCAAAATTGTAGCTCTCGACACGACCTACAACTTTGTAGTTGAAAAGTTTTTGAACTAAAACTGTTTAGGGTCCCAAAATATTGTTGCGTGTTTATAGATTTTGAAATTTTAATTTTAAAATTACATTTTGGGACAAAAAATGACTTAAAATAAAAAAATTCAACTACAAAGTTGTAGTTCAGGTCGAGGGCTACAAGTTTAATATAAAGTTTGTCTTCATTAAAGTTCACATGAAAAAGTTATGAATTATTTTTAAATATAAAGTCTTTAGACCATCCTATTTGACCCAGATAATATTCAAATCCAAGTTCAGGGACCGGGGTGACACAACTAAACAAGTTGAAGGACCTAAACGAGTGATCTGCAAGTTTAGGGACTGGGATGACACAGACGAATAAGTTTAAGGACCTGAACGGTCGATTTGCGAGTTTAGGGACCGGGGTGACACAGCGGTACAAGTTTAGGGACCGGTTATGGACTTTACTCTTTTTTTATTGCATACTTCCCACTATGGCACCTTTTTTTTGTTATTCAGAGAGAGCATAAAGCAGATGGAGTATTAGACATACAAAAGGCTGATTAAATAAATGGAACTATCTTTCTTCTTTTGTTTGTGTGGCAGCAGAATTTTTACGTAAAACAAACAGCTTTACAGATGCAGAAAAAACACTTCACGCACAAAAAATTATAGTCCACTAGTAATTCAAAACAAATGAAAGCAAAATTGATGATGTTAGGGGAAATATACACACCATATCTGATATAACCTTGTCGAATCTTGATCTTAGTGTATGAAGAGCGGCAGTAAGATCCAACTCCAAATTTTGAAGGCGTGCATGTATATCGTCTCTTTCAGAGTCTACATCATTAATATCATAATCATGTACAGCCACACCATTAGATGGCCCGTGCATGTCATCTTGTGCAAGAATGTCTAGGCCATCATGTCTAAATGATTTCCTGCTGTTAGTTGAATGGATTTCAGCGGCTGCAACAATATTGACCATGTCAACAAATAATCATCAAACAAATGGGATGCAGTACAGAAGAAAGTTAAGTTGTCATATGACCTTGAAAATCTGAAAAACCACCCTTGTCAAGGGACCATGTTCGCCATGCATCATTAGTCAAACTCTTTGGGCCTTTGTTATGCTCTAGTGCTCCATTTTGAGGATGAGAACTATGTATATTTCCATTATCAGGTACCTTTGGAGTGTACCTGCCACCAGTTGCGGAGTGACTGGGTGCTCCACTCTGACCCATTAAAGCTGAATATATGCAACACAGAAGGATGATTTCAGTTATACACATTATATGCAAATACAAACTAGAAAAAGAAGTAGATAATGCATCCAAAAGGAACACCACAAATATGTACAAACAAGTTATCCAATAACGACAAACCAAAGCTGTTGATAAGTTCATTAATAAAATTGTAAATTGCGGGACCTATGATCACTTCATATTTCGTTTTACTTCATTTACAGTATTGCCAATTACAATGCATGATTTAGTAGTCAAACATTCAATTTCACTTCTCCTATTTATAAGTTTCTAGTGGGTGACATAATTGTCGTTCGGTGATCATAAAAGTGAACTAAGACTACCATGAATGTGCGATAATCAGTAAAATACCTAAAAATCTTAGAATATAACACACATGCACACACTACATTTCAAGTTTTCAATCATTTGATGTTCGTTCTACGATTACTCTTGATTGTAACTGGCGTTAAAATCAGAATGACACGTCACCGTGAAAAAGGCAATTTTTGGCCCCCTGTGCAGACATACGTGGACAACTGGTAAGCAACTATTCTACTAGGTACTCAAGAGTGAAGAACTGTAAGGTTTGATTTAGGAAACTCCCTACTAGAGGCAGAAGTAGCGAAGGTTTGTGGACAAGACCGTCATCTGCAAAAATCAGACGGCTTGGATAAACTGACATGAATGCCTCTTTTTTCCAGCAAGGAACTGCAGTACTGCACTGAATAGGAGCCAGCCACGATTCCACAAGCTGTAACCATGGGGGCAACAAGTGCACTGATACACGGACTAATCATCTCAAATGTAGTCAGATTAATGCTATCTTCTCAAATGTAGTCAGATTAATGCTTCCCTAGGGACACGTAAACCTATTTTTGCGAAGCAAGTATATATGATGCACAATTGAAAACAATTGATGTTTCTGAACAATATGCTGGGAATTGAAAACCCACGCACCAACATTGTCGCGTTCCCCTCCCGCTCCATCACTCCTCCGTGGGAGCGGCGGCCGGACCCTCTCCCTTTCCCTCTGCAGCCTGGTAAGCATCCCGTCCAACCCAGTCCCAAAATTCGTCTCCCTGCAAACCACCGCGCAAGCAAACGAACACAATCAGGAAGAAACGAACACCCCAGGGAGCAAACAGAGCAACGATGCCGAGCAGAAACCCACGTCTCCTCCTCCTCCGTCTCCGGCTGGCGCCCGGACGGCGACGCTTCCGCCTCCCTGAAACGCACGGGAATTTCAGCTGGAATTTCATACGGGAGAGGGGGGCAAGGAAGAAAATACCCCAGTAGAAGGGAACAGCAAAACCCCACCTCGAGGACGCCCACGCGGCGCCCTGCGCTAGGTCGGAGGCGCCCCCCGCCGCCGCCCCCGCCTCGGGAGGGTAGTTAGGGTGCACGCCGACCGACGAGGAGGCCCTGCCTGCCTCCGCACCACCGGAGGGCCACCCGAGCGAGAGCCACCCGCCGCAGGCGTCCACGGCGGCGGCGAGGTCGGCCCTCCCGGCGGCGACGAGCTCGGCGCGGGTGGGGAACGCCCCCGGCTTGTCGGACCGCCGCATGAACTCGTAGATCGCCTCCTCGAGGTCCTCCTCCCCGCGGGCCGCATTGGACGACGTCCTCGGCGCCTGCGGCGGAGGCGGTGGAGGCGCCGCGCGCTGGCGACGGTAGACGCGGCGGCGGCGGTGGTGGTGGTGCGGCGCCGCGGCGGCGAGGAGGACGAGGCGGCGAGGAGCGGAGGAGGGGGAGGGGGCTAGGGTTAGGGTTGGGGAGGGGAGAGGAGGAGGGGTCACGGGGAGGGGGAGGAGGAGGGGGAGCATCTCGGTCGCATTTCGGTGCTGCTTCTCCGCGGACGGCTTCAGGGTTGGGCGGGAGGGGGGAGGCGACGACACGAGAAAGATGAGGAGGAGGGGAGCGAGACGGCCAGCCACTGCTGCTGCCACCAGTGGCGAGCCGGGACACGGGAGCGATCCCTCTGACGCGTGGGGCCCTGGCCAACCCCAACCCCTGTTGCTCCTCTCTTCTTGGACCTTTCTGCACTGCAGATCCCAATTTGGCAATTTGCAACCTTGCACCGCGAGCTGCTCAGGTGGCTACAGCTAGTAGCCTGCGTTTATGCCTGCTACTGTAGTGCTCCATCCGTCACGTTTTAGTACAGCTGTGAATTTACGTGTCCAATATTTAACCGTTTGTTTTATTTTATTATTATTATTATCAGATGATAAAATATAAATAGTACTACTAACTTTTTCATAATTTTTTCAAATAAGATGGACGGTCGACCATTAGATATAGAAATACACGGACTTAAGATGGGATGGAGGGAGTAACAGTAACGGAGTAGACATGCGCAGACAAGGAGCATGTGACTGATGATTGGTCCTTTGATGCGACTTAGGATTTTATGGATATGGAGGAGACTGTACAATGTGCTATTGTGGCATTCCCTCCCTATTTTGATAGGGAACGAGATCATATATGCTACATTATTTGGTTTTGGGTCACTAATATGTGGTTTATTTATTATGATTTATGTGTAAGTGATCTAGAGTCACCTGGCATCATGGTAGGTAGTGTTTGGTTGCTGGGATGGGATAGGATGAACCCATTTTTAGGGGTGTTTGGTTCAGGGGTGAGTGGGATGGGTTGGTCCCTAGAGAGGAATATTCCTCTCAGATACGGGACCAACCGATCCGGCCAAAACTGGCGGACGAACTCATCCCAGGTGGGACGAGCGAACGGCGTGAACGAGCGAGCACGCTCGCCGCCCTGCTTGCGCGCTCGTCCTCGAGAGACGGCGGCGGATCCAGCGACGACGGCGGCAATACACGGCTCGGGCGACAGCGGCGGCGGTGGGCTCGGCGACGGCAGCGGCGGGGGGCTCGGTGGCGGCGGATCCAGTGGTGCGGAAGGCGGCGGCGGCAGATCCGGCGATGGGAAGGGTTGCGGTGATGGATCCGGAGGCGGGGAACTCGGCGGCGGGCCGACCGTGTGTCGTCGCACTTCTCCGCTCAACCGACCGCGATGGTGGCCGTGCTCGCCCTCCTCTCCACCGGCCTCTCCCTCTCCCTCTCCCGCGTGGACCTCGCCGCCGTCGTCGTCGCCAGGCCGCGGCTGCTCTGCGCGAAGGCCGACACCATCGCCGCCAGCGCTCGGTTGGGTCATCCCGTCCGCCGTCGTCGCGCTCCTCCGCCCGCTCGTCTGCGATGCCGACGCCGTCATCTCCGCGGTGCACGCGACCCAGGTCCCCGACCAGACCAAGCTCATCGACGCCATCAAGGAGGCCGGCAGTGACCACGTCCGGAGGTGAGGGCAGAGGCGGCGTCGACCATGGTTGTTGTAAACAGCGTTGTCGGTGATTGCAAACGGCGCTCATCCCATCCCTCCCTCGTTCCTTCAACCAAACAAAAAACTGGGATCGTCCTATTCTACAAACCAAACACCAGAATGGAATCATCCCAATCCTAAAATCAGGGATGGTTTCATCCCATCCCACCTAGTCCCATAACCAAACACACGCGTAGAGAATCCGTGTCCATTTGATCGAGCTAAATATGGTGATGGCGGTGACTGTGGCAATGAAAAATGATGTTGGTGGTGATGGCAATAAATAGAACTGTCTGTGTTTGTAATTTAATGATTTCAGTTGTGTGAATGTAAACAGTGTTGATGGAGAAAATATAGTAGTGTAATAAAAAAGATTTCATTTCGAAGTTGATTTGGACTACATTGAAAAGGCTCATTTGTGACTTGTGAAAGGGAACACGGGTGGTTGCTATATCCGAGAGATAGACACAAACACCTATGGGTATTGTCCATACCTCTCACATCCTTGTCATCGTACGCCCGACAAATATAGGACAACATCAACCTCACATCATCGATTCGTTGACAACTTATCGTAAACATTTGAGAAATTTTTCAGTGAGCATAAAAATGCACATATCGGATGGTATTCAACATGCTCCAGCTTGTCTGATTGGATCGCCACGCGATTCGTTCAAGCAGAAAATGGGGACAGCTTTGACAGTGAAGAGCATATGACAAAAAGGCTAAGAGGCAGACACTTCCGTTTTGTTATTATGGGCTGAAGAGAATAGAGAAAGCTGGAAAATCACAGCTATGGAGGATAGCTGGTGCCAATTATTTCATCGTTGATCGAGACGGTTACTGGTTACTGGATGCATGAGAGGCCATCAAGTTATTTCCACTGAACTGATTGTGTGAGCTGGATGGTTGATGAACAAACAAACAGCAAAATTAAATTTTGAGTTTATGAGTGATGGCATGGGGTGTAGACAGCTGCGGTTCAATGTTACCATCGGATTCTCCGTTCATCATTAAGCAGTTCTTCCATTTCAAAATTTTGCCAAAATTTAAGCTGGACTTTTTCCTCGGGCCGATTTGAGAGACGGCTACTCCTTGCCAAGCCAACCTGGGATTTTCCTTACCTTCGCATGCTTTAGTTCAATATAGTTCATGCTGCGAGAGTACGCCGTGCCAAATTGTCGATACACAGATTTTGAAGGCGTACCTGCATATATATGGATTGAGATCCTCTGACTTCAAGTTAGAGAGGCGTGATCATTGACATGTGGATCCAATTGCCAGTGACAATGACTTTGACTACCATTAGATGACATGTTAACATCATCTTCCGCGAGCACATCGTCTCTGGCCATCATGTCCAAATGATTTCCTGCTGTTGGTTGAATGAATGTCAGCGGCTGCAACAATATTAACCATGTCAACAAATGTTTATCCAACAAATGGGATGCAAGTATAGAAGAATGTTAAGTTCTAATATGACCTCGAAAATCTGAAAAAACAACCCTTGTCAAGACATTCCGAAAATCTGAAACTTTTACGGCAGCTTCGGTTCTAACAAAAAAAAAAAAGGGAAGCTATTGCAATAGTTCCGAATCAAAGGCACCATATCCCGTATCTTGAATTTAAGTAGACATATCCTATAATATTTCCATAACTACAGGCGGTTTCCCATTTAAGTGACTAAACAATAATCCATCTGCCACAAACATGCCAAATCTTGTTGCGTGCGCAGGATTTATAACCATTTACTAGATGTGTAGCCTCTTTAACGTATCATGTTTGGCTAGTGCTACATGAATAGAGACACCAAACGAACACATCATGAATTTAAATATAACGGAATTCCGCAACAGTATCAGTTAATCTGTATGATGATACATCGGTTGACACATCCCTTGTTCCTGGGTCACCACGGGGATCTTCTCGAACGAGAAGAGGGAGGACACCAGCTGAGCTTCAAGCTTTGGATACAGAATCACTTGCATCACCCAAAATCAATGAGGAAACTGCATCAAAACTGCATGCAGCAAGTCAAGATCTCGTGCAGCTGCACTGTTAACAGCTCCAAGATAGTGAAGAAGAGCTGCAACTATTGATGTCGTCATGGCAGCTGATGACCCAAGTCCAGTTTTGGCAACTTCAGGTTTGCTCCAGTCATTGTTCCATAATTCCATTAGCAACTTCTGAATTAAATGTAATTGGACAGAATGGAGGCAGCGAAAGCAATACTTCTGGTCTGGAGTTAGAGGGAGGCCACGTGCTTCAATCTGGAGAAACGGTGGAAAAAGACAAGTTAATTATTTAACAGCGGCACAATGCTTCAAAAGTGAGTTATATTCAGACATAAGTTAATCATGGAAAGAGAGTATATTTGCAGTTTATAAAACCATGCAACCCATCCGCATTGATTTTTAATTTTTATTTTTGCAGCTGGTTCATCCTTCACAATTCCATTGAATATTTATTTGTGGACACAATAGAGGATATCATATCATGACCACACAGAGTACAATACAAAAACTTTTCAACTTTATAAAGTACATAAGAGAAAGGATAGGCCTCAAAGCAATGCCATTACATTATAACCAATCGTGTTCAATTTATTGCAGTTACAGATAGGTGAAATGTAAACATTTGCCAATGGAATGATAATTCAATTAGCAGAGAATCTAACATCACCAGGTATCATATATACAGAGAGAAAATACTTATTACAAAGCATAAAGCATATCTTCTCCCTTATGGTTCTGCCTGAGCCACCCCTTTTCAGTAAATTATCCGAATAGTCATGAAAAATTACCAAAAGTTTTGTTCAGACATCTATCCAGGAAAAAAAAATCAGCTGAAAATTACTACAGATTGTCAGGAGGGAAAGAATAGAAGGCTTTTTCTTAAATCCTTAATTAGGCACTGGCAAGTGGCAACCGTGTTTGTTAGTGCTTTTCGTGGGATGCGAAGAAAATATATGTTCAAGATTAGGTGGTCAGCAAAGCTGAAAGAATCAACTAGGGCCACGTTCAGATTAAGTCACACTTCTTTGTTAAATTCTAACCTGGGATTGGTGAGTTAAGCTCTTGGCTAAAGGAAAGCAAATGCGCGACAACGCGAGCTAATTCAGAAAAGAAGCTTTACCTGTTCTCTATAGGAATAAAAAATCGTTGCAACCTACAAAAAATAGAGATGAGAATTTAACAACGATACGAAATCAAAATATAGCGTGGTATTCAAAATGATTTGGACAGGAGCAAAACTTGAGACTAAAATTGCAAAACCTTGCAAAAACAAAGCTTGTCCAGTGCATCCTTCCCCTCTTTGTCAGCGACTGTCACTTCCGCAGCTGCCACCGAGAATTGCCTGTTCCACAAAAGGGTTTGCAGATTCCCTGCAACATCTAGTCATTAACCACTATCACCAAACATGATTACATGAGGTCCAAGTCTCCAATGACAACTACAGAGCAGAGTTCTGCTTACATGAGGTCCAAGTCTCCAATGACAACTACAGAGCAGAGTTCTGCTGCGCAAATGGTACAATCCCAGCAAACGATCATGGACTACTTACCTTGAGGACGTCGATTGGAGCGTCGATTTCTTCGGGGAGAGCTTGAAGGTGACCTCCCGGGAGAGCCGAGGAGAGGTCACCTTCACATCTGTCCACGCCTAGTTTCATACGGCACAGCCGCACAGGTACCCACCCATAGTAAGGATAAGGATTAATTCTCTATCTGATGGTGATGCTGCTAAATCGTTCGATAAAAAAATCTGGGGTTCGGGGCTCACCCATGACCAGGATTCGTCGTGGGTGAGCTAGTCGCGGAGCGGGCGGACGACGGCGTAGAAGCGAGCGGTGGTGATGAGGACTAGGCCGGCGTTGGGGCGCTCCAGCACCTAGGAAACCTCCCGCGACGAGCACCTTCCCCGGCGCCGACGCCGACGCCGCCGCCCTGCCCTGCCCTGCCCTGCCACAGGGATCGGTCGAACGATCAGACCTAGATCGAGGGCTAGGGCAATCGAAGTCAAGTAGAGAAAGAGAAACACTCACACTTCCATTCTCGGCTTCGGCGGCGAGGGGGCACGCGATCCGGAGGCCACGGCCGGCGGCGGGAAATGCCGGGTAGCGCGCGGCGCGGCGCGACGCAAGCCGCCTTTCGAGGTCGCTCCGATTACGGCGGGGCGGGGCTTAGGAATCGAGGGGCATCGCGAGCGTGTGGGCGCCGGCGGTGGCCGGGGGGGAGGACGATGGTGGCGGCGGTGGCCGGGGGGAAGGGCCTTTTGCAGTTACGCGGGCTCGAGGACTGGGCTTGGTGAAATGGGCTCCTGGGCCATGAGGCCCACTACGCTTAGCTTCATTATTACGAGTAAAATTTTCTCCTCTTTTTGTTTCTTTTTTTAGGACAAAAAGATTCTTTAATTTTCCATTCACGAGGGATTCGAATTTTGTCATAAAATATAAGGAATTTACATTTCTAACGTGTACTCCAGATGACTCTATATATATAACTAGTTTGTAGTATATATTAACATCCATGTCGTGTTTAGGCGCATTTATAACACATGAGTATAGCACGATCTAGTTTCGTGTGCCCAAATTTACTTTAAATAATAATTGAATAAAAATCGTATGCTATGCATGGTGTAAACCGTCTTTATACTCCCACTCTTGTTTGGCATTCGGCAAAAAAAAAAAGTGGGAGGAATTGGCTGATGTTTGCCCTGGTTGCGCGTACTCTCATTTTTTAATAAATGACATCGTTGATTCTACACACACTTTTTTATATCTTGTGCTAATGCATAAAATCATGCTTGAAGTATTTGTAGTGATAAAACAACTTTAAAAAAATACTTATTAATTAATGAGGGAGACTACAGAACGGGATATTTTAAGTGACTCTTCCCCTTTTTTCCGTGAGCTTCCACGTGTGTTCCCCTGGCACCTAGCTGGTACATGGTACCTTTGGCACCAACTGGTACTTGGTACTGGCTGGTACCTAGGTATCACAGACTTTGGTACCTAAGTACCTGGTATCTGGTACCTTGGTACTTGGTACCGGCTAGCATCTAGGTGTCACAGACTTTGGTACCTGGGTACCAGGCCTGATACTTGTGGGTACTAGGCCTGATATTGAGGTATCATGACTAATACCTGATGGAGAAGGCCGTAGCACGGACGCAGAAGGTGGTGAGGTCCGATCGGAAGTCGGCGGTGACCATCTCCAGGAACACGCACTGCAGCAACTTCATCTTGAAGGTGATGGCGAAGGAGAGGAGGTAAAGGTTCCAGAGCAGGTTGTTGCCGCGCGTTGCGGCGACCGAGGCACCGGGACTGCCGGCTTCTTCTGCTTCTGCGGCGTCGGCAGAGAAGCCACCTGCACTCAACGGGAAGGATGGCAGCGGGAGCAGCGGGCAAGGACGACGGCGCCGATGGCTCGCGAGAAGCGGGCGACAGAGACCTTAGCGAGGAGCGCGAGGGAGGAGGGGAGAGGCCCTGGTGCCGGCAGCGACGGGGAGCGCCAGCGGAAGAAGTGGAGCGTGCGCGCAGAGGACGGCGTTGAGGAGGCGTGGCGAGATCACCCTCCACGCCACCCCGACCTCGCCGACACCGTGCCATCGTTATCCTCCTCGATCGCCGAAGACGACGACCCCTTCCTCCTGGAAGGCTTTACCTCCGCTTCTCAGCCTTCTCCTGTGTGTGAGAGAGAGAGAGTGAGAGAGGGTGTGTGAGTTTGTGGAGAGAGGGGAAGGGAAGGAGATAAGATAGATGAGACCTTATCCCGTTGTGACGGGATACTTGTGTAAATTTTCTTTTAATTAATTAATTTTTAAAGTATAACACAAATAGTTAAAAGTGTCCCTAAAAGTTAACAATGTCAATTATCTATTAGTTCTGGGCGACATATCGTTCCATCCAATATACAAACCACCCCAATAGTAAACTTTTTGGAGTAGATATTAATTTCAAGGTCATGTGGAGGTTCAATCGCATATATGGTAGTACTATAGAAATCTAAGCAGTAGATCTGGGGTTGCTGACCAATCCAATTAATTAACAAAAGACAGCCATTTTGCTGGCTAATTCTCCTGTAGCACGTGCCCAACACCGAAACCGACATCCCATTTACTTTTAAGCAATTTTCACAAAATCCATATATTATACTCCCTCTATTCTTAATTATAATGTCTAAATTATGCAGGTTTCAATGATATATTTTGACCATTAATTTATTCTATTTTATATTCCTAACATATATAAAATTAACATCACATGAAAGTGCTTTAAAATATGAATCTGATGATATGACATACATAATATTTAGCATAGCTATATGGTTAGTATGCTTATTAGTAAAAAACTATCAAGTTTGATTTTTCTTAAAAAAATAGAACACTCTATAATTTGGGATGGAAGGAGTAGTCCAAATTGTTTCATAACCATTGTAACCTTATAGTTTCATAAAGCACATCATTAAGCAGTTTTTCTTTGATAAGCATGTGATATCCAAATTACATCCAAAACATATGTTTTATTAATTCAACAGTAGTAAGTTAGTTTTTTTTTTATTTTTTATACAAAATTAAGATATGGTTAACATTCTGGTTCTATAAAACCTTACAACCGAAATACCCATTATTATATGAACCTGCCTAACCTCCTATAGTTTTCTGCAACTTAAGGTTTGTTTGTATCACTACCCTATCAAGTTCTGGGTAGTACCAAATTAAACATAGGAAAGTCTGGCACTACCAATCGTTTGGTCGGATAGTTTTGTGTTGATCTTGTTTGGTTTGCTACCAAAATGTAGCTAAACCATGATACTATAGTAAAATAAAGTTCTCGATTGCTACCAAATTTAGTATGAGCATTAAAAAAAATTGGCTTCAATCCAAATTAACCAATAGTAGGTAGGCTACCAAAATACTGGTAGGACAGATTGATAGCAATCCAAAACTGCTCCTTGAAGCATAATACTTGGGGTTTTGTAAAAATTATTTATTTATCCTTTTCACCCTCGACTTAACAAGAAATAACGAAGCGGAGGCGATAACAAGTCAAACAGGATAGTAACTTGCTTTGCTTGGTGTGGCCCAGTAGTTTAGTTTGGAGTTGAAACGATGATAGTGATCAGTGTAAAGGAGGTTTGGATTTCTCGGCGTTTCCTTCTGTGCAGAGCCCTTTTAGAACAGGTCAAGCAAAACTTTGAGCCTTTCCTTCTGCGAGACTCTGATATTATGCCATGATTTGGAGTTCATGACATGCACCAAGGACCCACAATGGTGGATCCATATACATGATTCCGCATGTGTAGAAACTATAGAACAGATTTTCTGTACTAAACGTAGCATCAATGGTTTTCACATATATGAACCAGCAAGTTAATGTTACTTGTCAATTTCATGAAATTCAATACCAGTTATTATATTTTTTGCTAATTTTTTTATTTACAAAAACATTAATCTGGGATGATGGTGTGGGTCCCTTCCTCTTCCCTTTAGATGTTGATTCGGATCTAGGGACTAAATTTTGGTCCCTGTCACATCGGATGTTTGGACACTAATTAGAAGTATTAAACGTAGACTAATGACAAAACACATTCCATAACCCTGGACTAATTCGCGAGAGAAATCTATTAAGCCTAATAAATCCATGACTTGTTTATGTGATGCTACAGTAAACATGTGCTAATTATGAATTAATTAGGCTTAAAAAATTTATCTCGCGAATTAGCTCTCATTTATAAGTTTTGTTATTAGTCTACGTTTAATACTTCTAATTAGTGTCCAAATATCCGATGTGATAGAGACTAAAATTTATACGGTGATTTAGTAGTAACATTTTATGATTTAATTTCTGTGATTTGTTTTTAGTTTTTGGAGTAAGACTTAAATGAATTGTTTGTCTTAAGATTGGCGAAGTCACCATAGACGCCTCGCTATCGAGGGGTACGTCGTCTATCACTGAAAGAATAATTAACCGTAAAAGCGAGCATCCATATCAAATCTAGAATTTAAACACGGATGGATTAGTTCCACCACAAATAACCAAAACCAGATGAGCTGTACTTACTTTGTGATTTGAATGAGCCGGATGATGGAGGCCGGCGCCATGCAAACTGGCGCCGAAGTTTAACCCGGCACTAAAGACTTAGTGCCAAAGTTTTGATCAAATTATATAATAAGTTTTTATAGGGATCTATATATCAAATGAGTTTTCACAAAGGTCTCGTATAAAAAAGATCCAGAGTCAGCAGTCAGCACTCAGGTAAGGGTTGAGCTAATTCCAAGCAAGTGTTTCCTTCCTCAACTTCTTTTTTTCTTTTGAACTGACGAGATTGTGTTTTCTTGCACGGATCCTGGTACTATTTGGGCAGACGCAGGCAGGGGGACCTTGGATTCTTCCCCGGCACAAGAGGATCGGGTGTGTTTTGGGGGCAACAAGGTGGCGTGGCGTGGCGTGGCCCCCACATCCAGCGGCCGCGAGACATCCTGGCTTGGCCTCAGATGCGGCCCCCCGCCCCCCCCCCCCCCCCCCCGGCGGCGCGCCTAGTCCATCCGTCCATCCATATGAGCCCTCCAGTAGCATGAATCTAGACAAAGAACCATTATGTAATAGAAAGTGTTACATCTTCTTCTAAGTTATCTTTTTATTGACGGAGGAAGTACGGTGCGCGAGCGATAATTTTTATAAAAATAATATAACTTTTTAAAATTATAAGAATACATGTTGATTTATAAAAATAACAAAGTTAGCACCATATCAAGTTCGATAGGATATCTATTGAACAACCAATATTCGATATGTATTTGTGAAACAACGATGGCTCGACATGTTAGTTCGTTAGGGGGTGTTTAGTTCACGTTAAAATTGGAAGTTTGGTTAAAATTAGAACGATGTGACAGAAAAATTAAAAGTTTGTGTGTAGGAAAGTTTTGATGTGAGGAAAAGTTGGAAGTTTAAAAAAAAAGTTTGGAACTAAACTCAGCCCTATTTTCTTAAACCCCATGGGACAACGGTTGCTTGACACGGTTGTTCGACAGAGTGTATTTATGGTTTCAGTTAATCAATACTCTCTCTGTTCTAAAATATAACAACTTTTAGCCTTTAGGTTTTGTCCCAAAATATAACAAAGTCTTCACCAACATTCTCTTCTCAACTAATCACAACACTCCACCATTCACTTTTCCTACCTAACTCTACTACTCATCCAATTACAACCCTCCACCACTTACTTCTACGTACTTTTCTTAATAACTGTGTTCAACCCTAAAACTTCTTATATTCTGGACGGAGAGAGTATTTATTTTTATAATTTTCAATTAAAGTTGTATTATTTCTCAAAGAAAAAAAAATTCCGAGCGCGACGCGGCTCTCGTGCCGCTGGACTGGATGGACGGCAGGCAGCGGCTGGCCACACGATGCCGCGGACCGGAGGGGCAAAGTCTCGTCCACTCGGTCGGTGGACGGGCGGTGCTCTCGCGTCACGCCGCGAAAATCCAACGCTGCTCGCTGCACGCTAATAGTAGCCGGTTTGCTGACGGCGGCTGGCGGTGTGGCCGAAAGCGTTGCCGGCCTCACGGGCAAAATAGCCAAAAAACTGTTCACTTTGATACTATTTTCAACCATAATATTTTGTAAAGTAAAGTTGCTAAAAAAGTATTTATATTTATTTTGTTGCTAAAATTGGTCAATGCATAAGAAATTCTGCTAAAATTTTGACAATATTATCGTCTTACCAAAATTTTGGCATTGCTAAAACTTAATAAAGTTTATTTTGGTTACAATCTAAACAAGCGCATATGCTGCTTGAGCTTTTCTGGTGGTTGATGGTCACACAAGAAAAAATGCAACTTGAGTCCTCCCCTCTCTAACCGTTTTTTCTTTTTCTGCGATTCATTTGGTGTCCTGACACCCTCCTATCAAAAAGAAAAAGAGAGAGAGAGAGAGAGTCTTGACACCCTGGTCCTATGAAGCTGTGCTTGTACTCCTGTGGCGTAGACATGCAGGAGCAGTGGTAATGTGGGATATAACCCTTGGGAACTTTGGAAATCATGCAGGAAGCCCATGACAAAATAACGAGGTTTCCTACAAATTTATACGTTTTCAAAGTTTCAGACAACACTAAGATTTTACTCCATTTCTATCAAAATAAATAAACCTGACATCTCATATTAGCTTATTTATTTTGAGAGAAAGAGAACAAATTACTTTTATAGCAACCTATGTTATCAAAATATCGGGTACGGAGCATTTTCACCACAGGAGAGACCGAGAGATTTTCCTTGAAGGCCAATAGCCCAATACTAGGGGAGGGAAACTTGCTAGTTATTGAAATGCAAAGTGAAGATTACTCATCGCAACTTTATGATTTTGACTTTTATATGGGTAATGAAAAAGATTAGAAGAGCAACACCAATATCAATAGAGTTATGCGAAAGGGTCTATAGCCTAGTGGGAGCGAAATTTCCAGGATTTAACGGCGCTGTGCTTTCAGTGGTAGGCGACGTACCCGTCGACAGCGAGACACCTGTGGTAACTTCGTCAATCTCTCCAAGATTTGCCGGTTCAGTCTTCGAAGATGCTCATAGGGGTAGAGTTTGCGTGCGTGTGTTCGAGTGCACATGCGTTGTGAGTGTCTGCGTTGTACTGTGTAAGTCTAAAAAAAATATCAATATCAATAGAGTTATATAAAAAGAAGCAAACATTGGAATACTGATTTAAATTCCACGCAAAACATATAATACGTGCTTAAAAATAACATTAACAATCAGTGCACTTTGTTTTTACATACTCGAGCGAGCCACATCTAAAGAAAGTGTTGGACACTTTCTGCCATGCCACATAGGGTAAACGTTGTTCCGAGGAAATAACGCCTAAGCCAACACTAAAACTATTTTCACATGCTGTCACATATTATGCACGCCCTTATATTTCAAGAAGTACATAACCTATAAAATTAATAACTTTTTATTTTCTTTTCAATCATAAGGACTAAAACGAAAATGCAAAGAGAACAAAAAGTGAAATTCCGAGAAGTACAAGCCCTTGAAGCAAAAAGCGCAGGTATTTTAGCTGCCTTGCTCCAAGAGAGCAGAATTCCTCGGTTCTTTCAAAACGCAAGGGGAACTAAAAACAGCCTGTAATTACCATTTCTGTCCCTTTCCCCTCCCCTCCACGACTCCGCCGCCGCCGCCGCCGCCGCCGTCATCGCCGCCGTCGCCGACGACGAAGCCGACACAGAGCCACACGGCGGCGCGCTCGAAGCAATCGAACCAACAAGCAGCCGTCCCCGCCGAATCGCATAGGAGGAAGTGAGAAGTTGGGGGCAGCAACCAACAGCTAGGGGTGGGTAGGTGGTGGTGGCAAAGCAGCGGGGGTAGCGGGAGGAGACCGGGGCGGCGCGCGCGCGGTGCCCTCGGGAGCTAGCCCTTGGCCCCGCCGCCTGCGCCGTCGCGCCGATCTCCATCGCCACCGGCGAGCAGCGGCGCCGGGGGCGTCCTGCTGCTGCTTTCGCCGCGTGCTCTGAGCCTCTGATTCCCCTCGGCCCCGCGGCTCCCGTCTCCTCGCGAGCTCGTCTGCCCGCCGCCTGCGCCGATCTCCATCCATCCCGCGAGCAGCGGTGCCGCCTCCGTCGTCATGGTGAGCGCCCCGTACCGACGCCACGCGCATCCTCTTCCTTTCTCATCTCCATCTCGTTCTACGCACACTTTCCTCGAATTCGCGTTATCCATATCTTCTCATCTAGATCTGGGACTGGAAGCTAGGTTTTCTATCTGTCTTAACCTTAGTAGGAGTAATAGCTCCCCCCCCCCCCCCCCCCCCCCCCCCCCCCCCCCCCCCCCCAAAAAAAAAAGTTTGGGGGGTTCAACTGAAATTGCTCATAGTAGTTCCATCACTACTAGGTACTACACAATGTTTCATTGCTCTCACTGTAGTGTAGTTACAAATTGTTTAGCTGCCTAGTATGCCACCTTACGAGAAACCTGGACCCATGCAAAATTGGGATAGAGCAACTTGATTTGGAGCTTTGGGTAGTAGTAATAACTTGGTAGGTGAAATGGCTCCTGCGAGTGACATGGATGAAACAACAATGTTTAGCTCTTATTTGCGGAGAAATTGATTGTGCAATAATGTGAAAGACACGGAATAAGATGTTTGTTTATAGATTCGTGTGAAGCATGGTATTGTGTTTTACTTTTGGTGTGCTTGTTGAAGTTTGCTAGGTGATGTTCGAAATGGAACCGTACCTTTTCATATGCATTATGAGCAGTTTTTAGGTCCTGAGTCCTGACACAACTTTCTGAACTCGAATATTTATTCGAAAAGCTCTAACTAAAACAATTTGAGGAGACTGATATTTTCATGTTTTTGAACCAACTAGCTAGGATTAAGCTTAAATATTACTGAAACTCTGCAAAACTTATATACTAAGGTTTTGAAGCAACTAGTAAGGAAATGCTATTATACTTTGCAAAACTTATAAATACTGAGGTTTTGAAACAACTGGTAAGGAAACACTATTATACTTTGCAAAACTTAAATACCAAGGTTTTTATATCATGAATTCATGATACTCTGATACCGCAAAAGACAAATACTAAGGTTTTCAAGCCTTAACAAGTTTGCACATCACACAACTGATTTTGACATATTGCATGGTAAGTGGACTAGTGGAGTGAATGTTAGCCTGATGTTTTAGTGCTCTGATTTTTTAATCTTATCAATCTTCTAGATGAGACCCCATGTGTTGCTGTGGGAAAATTGCATGATAAGATGGTAGGCATAATGTGCGAAGTCGAATTTTTCTTGTTACCAAATGGTTCAGTTCATATGCTTTGTACGATAAGAACCTTTAATCATTTCTCCAAAGGCTATACATAATTGATATGCATGGTGTGGAAAAGAGAGACAATTTGTACCTTAGAACAATCACCTAAAAGACTATGAAAACAATTGAGGTAATGTGTCTACATGAGAGATGAGAGAATTAGCACTTACTACAGTTAGTGGGAGGCAACTATGTAAGTATAGGATACAATCATTGGAGGAATTGTTAACTAAAATTCACCTGTGAGATCTACTATGAATCCACCTGTGACCTACACGTTGGAGGAAAAAAAAGAAGAGGACATCGAATCACTCATTCCACTAAAGCAAATCCTGTCTTTACCTTTCGGCTAAAATCCCTATTTCTTTAAAAGCCTTTTAATGATATGTCATATAACGTATTCGTCAACCCTGAGTGTCTGATGCTTGGTAAAGTTGGCAGCGATACGCCATGGATGTCTCCTTTTTATCCTTTGTCATGTCCAACATACTTACGCATATTCTCAGTTGTCAGTTATATATGACAATTTCGCAAGATGTAACACAACCCTCTGCATGAGAATGAGGGAGGAGTATTAGA
This sequence comes from Oryza meridionalis, assembly GCA_000338895.3. Classification (NCBI taxonomy): domain Eukaryota; kingdom Viridiplantae; phylum Streptophyta; class Magnoliopsida; order Poales; family Poaceae; genus Oryza; species Oryza meridionalis. Next base: position 31,396,902 of record CM002526.2, on the reverse strand, counting down.
TCATCCATCAAAGCCTTAAATTATTCTTAGTTCTGTTTTATCTAGGCATCTGTTTGATTACTGCACCACGTGTTTTGCAGGGGACTCCTGTTAATATTATTGTTGGTTCTCATGTTTGGGTCGAGGACCCAAATCTAGCCTGGATAGATGGAGAGGTTGTTAGCATAAAAGACAATGAAGTTCATGTGCAGACTTCAAATGGGAAAAAGGTACAGTTTGCAGTTTCCTATCTTGCATTCTGCAGATCATCTCTTTCTAGTTCTTAGTATTTCCTTAAAATCCTTCAATTGATCTATTTTGCTCTGTTTTAATGTACAAGGAGAACTTCGCAATACTGTTTTGTTATTTAAATGTGGCTTCACTGTAACCATGGATTGTATCATTTTGACATAAAATGTATTACGAGTTTCATCACAAGTAATGCTTTTGCACAGGTTAAGACAAATAAATCAAAAGTTTTCCCCAAGGATATGGAAGCTCCACCAGGAGGAGTGGACGATATGACAAGATTATCATACTTACATGAACCTGGTGTTCTACAGAATCTTGCTACCCGTTATGAGCTAAATGAAATATATGTGAGTGCCTTATCATTTCTGCCCAAAATCTTACTTTAGATGCACTACATGACTAGCGCATGATTATCATTCTGTTGCATTCCCAGACTTACACTGGCAGCATTTTGATTGCGGTAAACCCATTTCAAAGATTGCCACATCTCTATGATACCCATATGATGGAACAATACAAAGGTGCAGATTTTGGGGAGCTGAGTCCTCATGTCTTCGCAGTTGCAGATGTTGCTTACAGGTGAACTGTTGTATAATATTGATATTGCCATATATATGACCCTGTCAGCAGATTGTACTTTTTATATACCTACATTTCCCTGATATGACCTATTAATGCGAGCAACCAGAGCAATGATAAATGAAGGGAAAAGCAACTCTATATTGGTCAGTGGTGAAAGTGGTGCTGGCAAGACCGAAACAACAAAGATGCTTATGAGATATCTGGCACACTTAGGTGGGCGATCAGGAGTAGAAGGAAGAACTGTAGAACAGCAAGTTCTAGAGGCATTTCATTAACCTTCTCTTTGTCTGCATAGTAATTTATTTTTCAAATAAAAAAATTCCGTTTGCTGATTACCTAATAACCGATATAATTTCAGTCAAACCCAGTTCTTGAAGCTTTTGGTAATGCAAAGACTGTGCGGAACAATAACTCGAGGTAAGTTATTACCTTGTTGCTTTCATTTTCTTTTCCTGTCATTGACACTTCTTCTTGCTTTATTTGGACATCACCAATTGGTTTTTTGACATCCTCATTTGCTTTACGATTCTGGTAAAGTCGCTTTGGTAAGTTTGTTGAGATCCAATTCGACAAGACTGGACGCATTTCAGGAGCTGCTATCAGAACTTACTTGCTGGAAAGATCCCGTGTATGCCAAATAAATACTCCAGAGAGAAATTATCATTGCTTTTATTTCCTTTGCGCTGCACCCCCAGAGGTATGTTTTCCTATTGATTTACTGATATTTGTCTGACTATTAATCTCTGTTTCGAACGTGGAACTGAATGTAGCCTAAAGGGTATTCTTTACTATGGATATACATATGCAGGATACACAGAGGTATAAGTTGGCCAATGCTAGATCTTTTCATTACCTCAATCAGTCAAGCTGTATTGAAGTAGAAGGAATTAATGATGCTGAAGAATATTTAGCAACAAGAAGGGCCATGGACATAGTTGGAATCAATGAGGAAGAGCAGGTTTGTATTGTATTGTGCTGAAGGCCTGAAGCTGTTGGAAATACTAGTTTGAGGACTAATGGTAAATACATAATTACCAAATTGTATTACAGGAAGCTATATTCAGGGTTGTAGCTGCTATACTTCATCTTGGAAATATAAATTTTGCTAAGGGAACAGAAATTGATTCATCTGTGATCAAGGATGACAAATCCAGGTTCCACCTTAACACTGCAGCAGAACTGTTGAAGTGAGTAAATTTCTTCTTTTATTATTTTCCTATATGTTCAGGGTGACCAAAAATCATATTGCTAACGACTAAAATTTCTTACAGGTGTGATTGCGATAATCTGGAAAAAGCACTGATAACACGAGTAATAGTTACTCCTGAAGAAATTATAACTAGAACACTTGATCCTGCTTCTGCACTTGTTAGCAGAGATGCATTAGCAAAAACAATATACTCCCGATTATTTGATTGGTAATGATCCTTTCCCTTTGCCCTGGCAGAAAAACTCAATTAGATTTCAACTATGCATCTTGACATTTCCCCACTATTACTGTTATCTTCTTCTCAGGATTGTGGAGAAGATCAATGTCTCCATTGGACAGGACCCAAACTCAAAACAGTTGATTGGTGTTCTTGATATATATGGTTTTGAGAGTTTCAAAATTAACAGGTTAGTGTTTTTCACCTTTTTCAAACTAGGCGAAAAATCCATTTCATAACATACGCTAAAACAGCAACGTGTTGCACTCCTCTAAACAGTTTTGAGCAGTTGTGCATCAATTATACAAATGAAAAGCTGCAACAACATTTTAACCAGGTACATCTTGAATATGTTCTTGAAAGAGGGCTTTGCTCTAGAGATTGCTGGTTTGTGTCTAAAGTGAGATGTTTGTCCTGCAGCATGTGTTCAAAATGGAACAAGAAGAATACACCAGAGAGGAGATAAACTGGAGTTACATAGAGTTTGTTGATAATCAAGATGTGTTAGACTTGATTGAGAAGGTACACATTTCATCATATCTTACATGCTATGAGATGGCATATTTTGGCTATGCAAACGTATACCAAAATCCCTTAGATTATGGGGCGGATGTAGTATAATACAAGCTCTTCAAAAGAATATATATTACAAGCTAAATTTATCTAGTTCCACTATAAGCTTTTCGGAATATTAGATGAAGAGATGGGATAAAATTTCCCAAAAAAACCTATTCTCATCCTACAAATGGTGGTTGGGCAACAAGGCTTGTTCAGCTGTTCCTATGGGGTTATATCTGCAGTACTATTCCTGCCAATAATAGTGTCAGTAATTATAAATCAGTAAGAAAATGATCCAATTTGTGTTCTCATTTTGAAATGATTATCATGTAGGCTCCTAGTCTGTTTGATGTTTGCTGCTCGAGATAGCTTAACTTAGGCTAGAGGAAAATCTGTTTTGTAAGTTTTGAACCTTCAGGGCACTACCATCTGGGAGTTTACTGATTTCATGGATTAATTAAATTAATCTGTTTATTTGGTGTTATGTCCTTAGGTTGTAGGTCTTTTTGGTAACATTGTACTTGCAGTGCATATAATGTTTCAACAGACTTGTGTCAGATAGTATGTGGTTGGTAGAAGAAAGTCTCCTAGCTATAATGAGCTTTACAGATTCCCTTCATACGTGCAATGCTTCTAGTTCTAGGATGAGCTAAGGCTTGTCCAGACAACATATTGCTTGTTAGTATTTGATTGTGGAAATTGGAAACAACATATTGCTTGTAATAACCTTTTATTTTGGAGTTCTATAAAATGGCAATAACACATGTTTCCGTACTCGCAGAAAGGTGGTTTGATCGCACTTCTAGATGAAGCATGGTATGTTCTGGAATTCACAACTATCATTCCAAACCACTTGCAAGCAACATAGATATCTTCAATCACTATAACATCTGGATCAATTGTAGATTATCTCAATCCTGTGACATGTAACTGCTTGCGAATTAATAATGTTTTGCAAATTTTGTTCGCAGTATGTTTCCTAGATCGACACATGAGACGTTTGCACAGAAGTTGTATACAACATTTAAGAATAACAAACGGTTTGCCAAACCGAAGCTTTCACGCACAGATTTTACAATTGTTCATTATGCTGGTGATGTAAGCCTTCTTCATTAAAACATATGTGTATTGTTACAGAAGGTAACCATCATACTAATTAGACATAGTTATGTATCATCCACAGGTGATGTACCAGGCTGATTTTTTCCTAGACAAGAACAAAGATTATGTAGTGGCTGAACATCAGGATTTGCTGAATGCTTCTTCTTGTCCTTTCGTAGCTGCTTTATTTCCTGCACTCCCTGAAGAGACTGCAAAATCTTCAAAATTTTCATCAATCGGGTCACGTTTCAAGGTGAAACTTTACTTGATTTTGTTCTAGCTTCCACAATATGGTTGGAAAAATTTGTAGTAGCATACACCTTACATATTTACACATCCTACCTTGTTTGTAGCCTTAAAATGGTACCAATGTATCGTATCAGAAGTTATCTAGTTAATACGTGCATCCTTTTTAAATGTTATGTACTACGTATGTCGCTGCATCAGTGTTATTCAAAATTCCTAGCATGTGAGTTTTCACATATCCTTCTGACCTTCCCTTCGTGCTCTCCTTTGGTTGCCATAATGGCGGCGTATGACACCACTGTTGCTCAGTTCCTCCTGCTATACATAGTGACATAGTCATTAGATCTGCATGTATATCGTACAGAAAAAAATTGGTGTTGTTACATCTGTAAAGATTGCTCAAGTCTTCACTAATTATATTTATAACCTCTAGCAAGTCAAACAAGGCGGTCCCTCTGTCTCAAAATGTAAGTTCTCGTGCAGTCAATCTTCTGATTCATGTAAAAGTATATATAGATTCGCTGCATGCTAATGATACCATTCAATTTGTCTTCCTAAATAATTTCATGTGATAATATAAATATGATTAAAATTCAGTGCTGAAGTCTTGCTTTATTTCTATCTGGGAAAGTATATCTTGTTTACAATGCCGCTGACCTTTTTTGTGTTTACATTCCTGCTGTCCAACTCTCAGCTGCAACTTCAATCTCTCATGGAGACCTTGAGCTCAACAGAACCCCATTATATTAGATGTGTGAAGCCAAATAACCTCCTAAAGCCAGCCATTTTTGAGAACACAAATGTTATACAACAACTGCGATGCGGAGTAAGATTCACGTGTTCTATTATTGTTTTTATGCTAGCTTCTGGTGAACTAATTCTGACAAAATGCAGGGTGTTCTTGAAGCTATCAGGATCAGCTGTGCTGGATATCCCACAAGGAAAACATTCTATGAATTTGTTAATCGCTTTGGTGTTCTTGCTCCTGAAGTTCTAGAAGGAAGGTAAGAAATCCAGTTGAATAGAAAACATAGTTTTTTGTTGCGTAAGTTTGTTTTTTTTTTTTTTTGATGTTTCAAGCTATTCACTTTTATCTTGTTCTTGTACCTAGCAATGATGATAAAATTGCATGCCAGAAGATTTTGGAAAAAATGGGGCTGGAGAACTACCAGGTAATACATGCAACTAGGCCAAATGCCCATGGTGTATACATGAGTTTGCGCCATTGTGTTAACAGAATCAGTGAAAGCAATGTTTGAAAAAGATGCATGCTGTGTATACACGTTTTGAGGCTTTATTGTTGTCGTCTTTGGGTTAGCTCTTACATAATCTCTTGATTGTCTTTCAGATCGGAAAAACAAAGGTATTTCTGAGAGCTGGACAGATGGCTGATCTGGATGCACGAAGAGCAGAAGTGCTAGGAAGAGCAGCAAGAATTATACAGAGACAAATCTCTACATATATCGCACGGAAACAGTTTGTTTCGCTCAGAAGATCAGCAACACAGCTACAATCTTTTGTTAGAGGTACTCCTCCCCTTCTGTATAATGCAGTTTCTGCAGCACTGGACAGATTTTATGCAGCTGTCCTTTTCCCTTTTTTTTTTGTAATCTAGGGACCTTGGCACGTAAATTATACGAATGCATGAGGCGGGAAGCATCAGCAGTGAAGATACAAAAGAATGTTCGTCGTCACAAAGCTCGCGTGTCTTATTTACAACTACAGGAGGCTGCAATCACGTTGCAGACAGGATTAAGGGCAATGTCTGCCCGCAAAGAGTTCAGATTCAGAAAGGAAACTAAAGCAGCTGTCCATATCCAAGTATGTACGGTTTCAATTACATTGTTTTGTAATAGTATTTCATCAATTTTACAAATTATGCCATGGCTTGAGAAGTTTAGGTCCATCATGTTTCTGTTCTATTTGTAGTTTTCCTTTGTTGTTGTTAAAACACTTATTGTAATATTTTTTGATGAAACACATTGTAATATTGTGTTATGGCATTTTTAAACATAGGCTCGATGGCGTTGCCACAGAGACTATGCGCATTACAAGAATCTGCAAGGAGCAGCTCTTACTTATCAGTGTGCATGGAGACAAAGGCTTGCAAGAAGAGAGCTTAGAAAGCTAAAAATGGTAGCTTGTTATCCCTTTGCAATCTTCAAATATTCTTTACCATAGTATATGTCATTGTTGTGTTTATCCATGAATCGTCTGCAGGCTGCGAGAGAAACAGGGGCCCTTAAGGAGGCCAAGGATAAACTTGAGAAGCGTGTTGAAGAACTGACATGGCGCCTTGGACTGGAGAAGCGGTTAAGGGTATGTTGAGGCTGACGTGACACTATTTGGGCTTGGTAGTTTGGTACTTGATGCTTAAGTGTAACATTCTCAATTTGCAGACTGACCTTGAGGAAGCAAAAGCCCAGGAAATTGCTAAGCTGCAAGAGACATTGCATGATATGCAACAGCAAGTTGAAGAAGCAAAGGCTATGATTGTTAAGGAAAGAGAAGCAGCTAGAAAGGCAATAGAAGAGGCACCTCCAGTAATCAAAGAGACCCCTGTATTGGTCGAGGACACGGAAAAGATTAACTCACTGACAGCAGAGGTTGAACAACTGAAGGTATGGTAGAATCTGAAAGCGGTTCCTAGTAGTTGGTGCATGCATAAATACAGCCTTATTTTTACACTGATCTTTCAATGAAATGATCTTTAGCTGAGGCATTTTTCATTGACAACAATATTAGCTTGCCTTGTGAAAATTTGCAAGGTCTATGCCATACTTTTGCTTATCTTATGAAGGAAATGTTATTAAGTGTTTAGTGAAAAAGAGGTCATGTGGTTTTTGTTGTGTGCTAAGTTTGAAGAAATCCCTATATGCTTAGAAATCCCGTTTCCACAATTTGCCACCCTCTTCAGAAAAAGACTGATGGTAGTAGTGGACCCTGCGTATTTGGAATTCAAAATATATGTTTGTTGTATAGTTGAACTTACGTCTGACTGTGATGTTTGCAGGCTTTGCTGCAAACAGAAAGGCAAGCAACAGAAACTGCAAAGAAAGAATATGCTGAAGCTGAACGGAGAAATGAAGAACTAATCAAGAAATTTGAAGGTGCAGAGAAAAAGATTGAGCAACTTCAGGATACTGTCCAGAGGTGAAGTCTAAACAACGCTATCAGTTGTCATTATTTCATTTGTTGTTTGTATGTTTTTCTTTTGTTAAGGTCTTAAGGATGATGCCTCTGTTTATACTTGTATTAACTCCTTTTTCTTCATTCTGAATGGTCTTTATGTAAAATTGAGCACAGGCTGGAAGAGAAAGCAACTAACATGGAGTCTGAGAACAAAGTGCTACGTCAACAGGCTGTTGCTATTTCTCCTACTGCAAAATCATTAGCTGCATATCCTAAGTCTCCCTTCCAAGTATTCCATGACCCTGACTACTTGCATTCTGTATTAATATAATTCTTTTCAAATTTCACATTGATGGTCTAATATTTCAAATCAATTGTGCTTTGTTAGCTTAAAACTCCGGAGAATGGTGTAGCTCCGTATGGAGAAGTGAAACCTTTACCTGTAAGTGGAAAGAATAATTTGTACATTTGATATTCATTCAAAAGTTGCTGATATTTGGTTATCTCTGCATAGGATATCACCCCTATCCCACTCAACCCTAAAGAGCCTGAGACTGAGGAAAAGCCACAAAAATCACTCAACGAGAAGCAACAGGTGTGTTTTTCTGTTTGTTTGACATTTCTGTCCTGAAGCAATTTTCACACCTCTGTTTATTTGACCCTGAAGTTATGTCGATTGTGAGTTATTTTTCATCCTGTATTTGTTTTATGCTTCAGGAAAACCAAGATATGCTGATCAAATGTGTATCACAAGATCTGGGATTCTCCAGTGGGAGGCCCATTGCTGCTTGCCTTATATACAGATGCCTTCTACATTGGAGATCATTCGAAGTTGAAAGGACTGGTGTTTTTGACCGTATAATTCAAACAATAGGCACTGCTATAGAGGTAATAAATAATATATTGATTGTGCATTCCACTTTACCTCCTTTTTCTTGGAAGTTGGAAAGCTGCATAAGATATTCTGTTTGCCTATTACAGATATCTTAGGCTTTTGCTGTAGAAATTGAAAAACAGAAATACTGGAGCATTAAAATTTTTAATGCTGCTATTACTCACACCCTCCGTCCCAAAAAAAAAACCAACTTCTGGGGATACTGTCAGATTCATCCCTAGAAGTTGTCCTTTTTTGGGATGGAGTATAGATTAAAATTCGTTTACCCTTAATGTTTTTTATATCCCTAATTTGCTATATAGCTAAGTTTAAATTCTTACTTTCCAAAGGCCCAGGAAAATAACGACAAACTAGCATATTGGCTCTCCAATTCATCCACATTACTCCTACTATTACAACGAACACTGAAAACAACTGGAGCAGCTGGACTCACACCTCAGAGGCGAAGATCTTCCGCTGCATCATTTGGGCGGGTGTTTTCGGTAAAACATATTTCATCTCTGTTTGTTTTACTCTTAGGATTTTCTAGTCCGAATATCTTTTAATTCACCATTTCTGAAATTACAAGGGAATGAGAGCTTCACCACAGAGTGCTGGCCGTCCTTTTCTGGCTAGCCGCTTGATGGGAGGAATAGGTGATCTTCGTCAAGTTGAAGCCAAGTATCCTGCTCTGCTTTTCAAGCAGCAGCTTACAGCTTTCCTTGAGAAAATCTATGGCATGATAAGAGACAACTTGAAGAAGGAAATATCCCCATTACTTGGTCTTTGCATCCAGGTATGAATTGGGGGCACTAGCTTGGCATTTGTTTATAAAAAGAGTGAACTTCAGGTTTGTTTTTTTTGTGATGCTTATTTTTTGCAGGCGCCGAGAACATCTCGTGCTAGTCTAATTAAAGGATCTCGTTCTCAAGCGAATGCCTTGGCCCAACAAACCCTGATTGCCCATTGGCAGAGCATTGTGAAAATTCTAACGAACTACTTGAATGTTCTGAAAGCCAATTATGTACGTAAGCAATGTGTTCTCACATACAATTTTGATTGAGTTGACATTAACTTGTGCTGTATTAAATGTGCAACAGGTCCCTTCATTCTTAATCAGCAAGGTGTTCACTCAAATCTTCTCATTTATTAATGTTCAGTTATTTAACAGGTAAGATTTGGTTTTTGCTTTACCTGTTCTACGTACTCTCCTGTTGGGATTTTGAGATGCTCCTTATCTTGTAGTCTGCTTCTTCGACGAGAGTGCTGTTCATTTAGCAATGGAGAATATGTCAAAGCTGGACTGGCAGAATTAGAGCAGTGGTGTATTTATGCGACCGAGGAGGTATTTATGGACCTTTTAAGTTTCCTGGAGGTCATTTTAATCTTGTGCTAACATACGCATTAATATACAGTATGCAGGTTCTTCCTGGGAAGAATTGAAGCATATTAGGCAGGCTGTTGGATTCCTTGTAGGTGTTCTATACCGATTGTTTGTTTTGTTTTTGATTTTCTGGATCAAAATAGGATAATCTAACTGGTTGTATTATTAGGTAATTCATCAAAAGCCAAAGAAAACACTGAAAGAAATCACCAACGATTTATGCCCTGTAAGTGATCTTTGAACTGATTTAAGTTTCTCAAGCCATTTGACATTTGTTGGTTGACTTGTCATGTATGATGCAAATTTTCAGGTCCTAAGCATACAACAGCTATACCGAATCAGCACAATGTATTGGGATGATAAATATGGAACCCATACTGTTTCGTCAGAGGTAATCTGGTTTGGCTTAATTTTACTTGTCAAATTTTCCAATGTACATCTGCTACTTGGTCAAGCGGTGGATTTACTATATTTCTTTATTTCTTTATCACTAAATATTGTTTTTGTTCATGCACAAATGCCTATAGGTCATCTCAAGTATGAGGATAATGATGACAGAAGACTCGAATAACGCAGTGAGCAGTTCTTTCTTGCTGGACGATGATTCAAGGTTTATTCCCTTACACCAACTTCAACAAAAGTCAATCACACCTGAAAAAGTTGTTCTCTAACGTTGGCCATGGTACTTCTGATTGCAGCATTCCGTTTTCGGTGGATGACATCTCAAAGTCAATGAAAGAAATTGAGGTAACAGATGTTGACATGCCGCCTTTGATCAGGGAGAACTCTGGCTTTACCTTCCTACACTAAAGAAAGGACTAACAAGGGTGGTGGTCCTTTCAATGCAAAACATCTTCTACATTCCTTCTGTCCAACTCATCTCCAACCTGTGCATAACTCATGTACATACTACTCATGCCCTTTTGCACTTTTACCAAAATCACATGGTCTAGTCTGGTCAGTAATCGTTAGGCCTATTTGTTATTTATTATTTAGGTCTTCGGTTTGATTTGATTGGTTCTTTATCCAATTTTCTCCCCTTTTTTCTGGGGGATCAAATTTATATTGTAATGGGAGGGGTCGGATGCCCCTCCCTGGTCAGGTCCCCGAGCTTTGTTATTGGAAAAGCTCGTGTTCCTCTTAGCGTCTGGAAAAGGTTTTCCACATCTGTGTCGGGTCTCCGGTGTCGTTCATTTCAATCTTCACCGTATTGTAAATTGCAAAGAAGGTCATAGTTGAAAAAAAAATCACATTGGAAAACTGAAGCTTTTGGTGTATTCTGTGATTCTGTCTGCCCCAATTTTCATCCATTTCTAGATCTCTTTGATCAGGGATGCGACTGAGACCCAAAAAACTAGATGTCTCGTTCCATCCGAGAATCCCATCAAGAGAATTCTCCAATATATAAATCACCCACAGGAAACATCAACCCCAAAGAAAAGAATTGCCGAAATGAACAAATGATCCCAAATGTAATGTTGGCGTACCAGGTCCTTGTCGCCTGCAAGGCAATGTTTCCCTTCAATGAATTCCTCGGTGTGCATGTCGTTTCCTCTGCCGCCGCGCAAGAGAGGTTGGGAGACTTGGGAGCTGGAGGGAGATTGATGATGCATGTCGCCGCTATGCTATATTTGTCTTGTGCCGGATTCCAGGGATCACAACTCACTAGTGGGAAGGTAGTTGTTGACTCGCCCACCAACGATATACTATGGCAGATTGACAGGTACGAGGTGCACCGGTCGCTAGTGACTTATTAGCGAGCGATGCATCCAAAAATCACAGTGTTTCTCAGTGCAGCAGACGGCTCCAGAACGGGATGGACTGCTTGGATCTGACCTTACAGAAGCTACTCCCTCCGTCCCAAATTATAGTAACCTTATACTGGATGGGATATATTGTAGTACAACGAATCTGTACATGGGCCATCTAGTACAAGGTTGCTATATTTTGGGACGGAGGGAGTAAGTTTCATTACCCCATCCTTTCAGAATTCATCAGCATATAAGATGTTCGCATTGAGACCAAAGAAGGAGAAAATCGATCCATACTCTAGCGTATCGATGTACTTTAGTGGATGTGTCATATGTGTCGTGTATGAGAATTGAGAGATGCTGGTTAGTGGTAACTGATGTCGTGCGTGTGTGCCGCTTTAAAGCGGCAAAGACAAACGGAAACCACGGAGCAATGTTTGGCTCTGCTCCGGGCCTCAAGACGAAATTGGAACACAAGTTGAGAGCATTGCGGTAATATAGCGTAGCTAGAAATTGGAGCAAAGATGATCCATATATAGATATAGATAATGACCTAAATCAAAGAGTAGCCCACTATATAAGTTTTATCATGTTAGACAACAGAACTAATATAGTTTTAAGCTTAGGCCATATTTTAAGGTAATTCATGGTTCAACTAAGCACATAATTTAAGGTGGTACATGGTCCACAGTGCCTCTGCCTATGTTATCTTCGATCTTCACATAAAGGCTAACCAACCATCTCAACCGAGAGAGTGGCTTGAGAACACGTATGTACTGTTGAAGGCAGGAGACTTCAGTTTTGAAAAATATACCATTGTACAAACAAAGTCCTTATCATGATGCCTTCTTAGGGCATCCATTCTTTTTTAGCCGGTAAGATTCATTAAATGCTTTCTTCTTACCCGATAGAAAGCACTGAGAATGGCAAAGAGTTAGAACCTGGTCATACGCTACTACCGATAAAGAAGAGATAAACTATAGAGTAAATTTCACTTTGGACCAATTCTTTTTACCCGAGTTTCACAATGGGCCAGGCCTAACATTAGGTTTTCAGTTAACACCATATAATTTTGAACTAGATTGCACTTTGGACTAGGGGTTGGTGATTTGGGATAGGATGTTGGCTATGGCCCATCCACGTTAGCAGGCAACACCCTCTCTTCTTCAGCACCGGTATTGCTGATCCGGCCACTGCCAAGCAACAAGGGTGTGGGTGAGCTCTGCACGTGCATCATAGCTGAGCATATGCGGGGAGAAGAGCAGCCGAGAAGGTGCGGCAAGTGGGAGAAGCAATGATCTCGGACGACAAGAATGTGCTTAGAGATTGTTGGGGTCACCGGTCATAGAACAGAGAGATCAACGACGGTCTTGAATGGGTCGCGGACGTGGAGATGTTGGATCCAGACAGAGATGTTGATGGTGGCAGCTGGGTCATGGATCCAACAAGGACGTGATGTGGTGACCGGGTTAAGGTACCGTAGCCTTGGCGATGGCCGTGGCTTGGCTTTGGCGGAGGCGACGGCAGCGCAGAACCAAGGCAAGAAGATGGCTAGCGGCTGCAGTTCTGCCTGCTTGTGTAGATGGGCCAGTTCAAATTGAACTAGCCTAGTCCAAAGTGCAATCAAATGCAAAAAGATATGGTGTTAAGTGAAAACTCTGTGTTAGCCCTGGTTCTTTGTGAAACTTGGATCAAAAGAACTAGACCAAAGTGAAATTTACTCTAAACTATATTATTTGCATAGTGTTTCTGATAGAACTTTAAAAAAATGAAGGAGAAGTCGAGGGAAGGAGCCACGCGGCAGTCACAGGATTACTATAGGGTGACTTATTTTTTGGTCAGCCCCACCTTATTCCCCTCCGGTGCACTAAAACAATGTAGAGGGTGTGATGACTTAATGCCACCTGACACTTGGGTCCATAGTATTGTCGAACTCAGTAATTAACATTGTGCTTACCCTTGGACCATTCAATCTACTACGCGTGTGACAAATAGATGCCCTACACGGTGGCTCTAGGGTGTATTCTTTTCTCCTTATCAATTTCTCCTCCCTCATTTCCCCGCACATGCTTTCCAAACGGCTTGTATTTTACAAAAGCTTTCATATAAAAAGTTGCTTTAAAAAAATCGTATTTATCTTTTTTTTTAATTTTTAAGCTAATACTTAATTAATACTCCCTTCATCCCAAATTGATATATAATATTTGTACAATATACAAACATTTTCCTACAATATATGCATCGATTAAGATAATGCACAAGTACACCCTTAACATGCACGTATGCATGAATTGCACTCCAGTAAAAATCCGTATTCATGAGGTTATATGATCTGTGAAGGAGAGAGCAGTGCACTAATCCATCACTCGTTTCACGTACGACGTCCCAACCCACGCTAAAGAACACAACATAATATTGCACCGAAAATGCCCTAGCAAGCTTTGTATACCACAACAATTGGAATGGTTTTCAAATTTTAATGACGCAAGCAATTCCTCAGTGCGATTATTAAAACCTTCTGTGGTACAGCCATACAGAACAGTAAAATCAAGAACGGAAATACAGAACGGCCTCTCTAAGACCTTCTGGATCTGAGCTTTTAACCAAACCGAAAGCAGATGACCAAAGCACGGTAGTTCAAGGATAAAATTTTCAAAGACGTCATTTGGATGGAAACGGGTTTCTTATTGCGACCACACTTCCTCACGAACGGCATCTGCAGAAAAGAAAATTAAGAAACCATCAAATCATCTGACGCTCCAAGTAAAAGATAAACGAAGAACACAAATGGACTAAAGGTTTTGTAGGTAACAACACATGACTGGGTGACCTGCAAAACCATAAAATTTACAAGATCCTATCAGGCAACATAAACAGAGATACTAAACACCACAACAGGGGTCTAAAGACAAACTTCAATAGCTGAGCTGATAGCATTTTTCCATGAACAAACTACTAGCATTTATGAGGCTATTGCCATGTTCAACAAATGTGTTAGATCAAGTGGAAAATGAACACCCAAAGAACTCTATAATTTCCATAGGTTGATTGGAAAATCAAAATATTGCAATAATTTGCTCGCAATCTATAAGCCTGAAGTTAACAACTTGGTTTTCTTTTGTGTGCAAGCTTCTGATAATGTAGCAACCATACTCGAACTGAGGGTGGGTCTGAGAGACTCAGTGTGCACTTCCCCAGATTCCCATCAAGCATTAATATGGACTTTACTAGCATCTATTTATATATCCTAATCCAACAGTTCAAAATAAAAGAAAAGAACAACGAAGGTAGTCAAGGTACTTACTCCCCATTCAACATTAACATGGATACGTTGTACTCCCTCCGTTTCAGATTGTAAGACTTTCTAGCATTGCTAATATTCATTTATAAGTTAATGAATCTAGACATATATATGCCTAGATTCATTAACATCTATATGAATGTGGGCAATGCTAGAAAGTCTTACATTGTGAAACGGAAGAAGTAAAATATACATATATAATATCCCATTATTTCAAATTAGGGAACTGAACAATTCATGAGAGGTAAATACATGAAAAGAGTAAGACAATGACTCCAGCGCCCAAACTATAATTGTTTCTTATCATCCAGACCATAGAGGCCCATCAAACATTTTCATAACTAGGAATCCCAATGGACATATTCTGTCTCTAAAATTAGGTAAATCAAACTATCAAAGACAAACAGGAGTCTATAAGTTAATAGCAGCAACCAACTAATCATAAAAACTAGGATAATGCGAAACTATAAGCACACTACCCTAACAAAACTTTGATAGTGCGAGAAACTTTGTCAGGGTAAAATTTATATTAGTTAGGAGAGAAATTTTGATAATGTTGGAAAAAAATGGCTTCCATCCAAACATCAACAAGATACTATTGAAGATACCAACAATTTGGTGGGTCTTATGTAAAAGCATCGCAGGAATAAACATAAACAAAATATTACTAAAGTTGGCAGTTTCAGTGTATGCAGCAATTATATGAGTATATGTTCCAGCATTCGATTTTTTTTTTGGATATGTCAACTGAAAACATAATAACTACTTTAGGCTCAATTTTAAAATCCGAGTCTGTTAAAATATATATGTAGTTAGAAAATTTTAAAGTCTTAG
This sequence comes from Oryza meridionalis, assembly GCA_000338895.3. Classification (NCBI taxonomy): domain Eukaryota; kingdom Viridiplantae; phylum Streptophyta; class Magnoliopsida; order Poales; family Poaceae; genus Oryza; species Oryza meridionalis. The sequence goes on along the minus strand of CM002526.2, from coordinate 31,381,481 downwards.
TCTCACCACTTGGGACTACAGGCTTAATCACCAACACGTCATGCATCATCTATGAATTTGGAAGAGCTAACAAGTTGCTAGATTCAAACTCAAAAATATTGTTTCCTTAATGTGACACCAAAACAAAGTTAAGAAACCATTTAAGTATTTAACACACCTTCTTCCTCACTCAACTTCATGTTTTAAAGAAAACCTAGAGTTGTGACATCCATCTGCAGCATGAGTCAACAACCTTTTCCCAGGATAATAGTTGAACGAACCTACAGGTTCCAAACAAGCATTATTTCTCTGTCCTTGACTCGATACATTCCGGTGATATCTCCCGAGTCTATTGAATCAACCATGTGTTAGAGCAAATAGTGCAGTCAGATTGGAAATTAGTTCAGTGAACACCTCAAGCTTAGCAACTCACAGGTGACCAAGCCTAACCTAATGGAATATATACAAACCATCGGAAGGCAATGAACATTGAATGTTAGACAAGCTCTTAACTATTGGAATTCCCCAAAAAGGGGAATCGAGCAACGAACAACAAAGACATTTAAACCCTCTAAACGAGCCCTAATCGCTTGATTGGACCTCCCCAAAAAGGGGAATCGAGCAACGAACAACAAAGACATTTCAACCCTCTAAACGAGCCCTAATCGCTTAATTGGAGCTCCCCAAGAGGGGAATCGAGCAACGAACAACTAAACCTACGAATCCAAGAAGCAAATCGAGGGGCAAGTTACCTATTCCGGATCGAATCGGGATCAGGAGGAGGAGGAGGGGTGTGGGTTGGAGTGGCGGTGGAGGACGTCGTCGTAGGGGTCGCGGCGGCCCGGGGCGTGGCTGATCTGGGGATCCCAGGAGAGCTGGGAGTTGAAGCGGTCGAAGGTCCAGAAGCCGTAGGGGCGGAGCGGGAGGCTCCACGCCGCCTTGGTGCGCTCGCAACGCTCCTTCATCCGGTACACGTGCTCCCGCTGCGCCGCGTCCCGCTTCCCCGGGTCCTCCATCATCCGCAGGATCAGGTTCTCCGCGAACTCCATCACGAAACCCATCCTCGCAGCCTCCTCTCTTCTTCTTCCTCGGTCGCGGTGGGTGGTGCTGGTGGTGGCTGACGGCTGCTGCCTCTGCCTGTGCGGCGACCTCGATGTGCTTAGGCGTGATTGGAGTTTATCCCAGGACCAGCCCAATAAGCTTTGCTGCCTAATGATGGGCCAGCCCGTTTAATGGCGTTGTACTGTACCTCTTTTTTTTTTGTTATTCTTTTTATAGTGGAAAAAGTATACTTTGACTCCCTCAACTATGGCACGAGTACGATTCATAACCTCCAACCACAAAAACCGGTGCAAAACATATCCTTGAGTAGTTTTGGAAGCGGTTTTGGCTGACGTGACGCCTACGTGGCAGTGTTGACCCGGTCTTCGTCACACGTGTCATTAACGTGTCTCTTATGTGGCATTTTAGAGTAAAAACAAAAGAACAAAAATGCGTTGGACCGACATGTCATTTACACAAGAAAAATAGTGGGACCCACCGACATATGGGCCCCACATGTCATCTCGTGTGCCGGTGGGACAAGCCAACGGAGGCGGAAGGCCAGCGAAGGCCATCGGTGCGCCGCCGGCTTCCGTGGGTCCCGTCCCCCCGGCGATAGCTGAATTCCAGCGTGGTGGAGGCCGACGACTGGTTTGGGTGGCGAAAGCAGGATCGCAGACGGCGGGTGGCGGTGGAGGGAGCTCGTCCACCTGGTGAGGGCGCCATGCCGGTGGAGGTGAGGATAGGGTCCGTCCCCCGCCTGCGCCGCCGCCACCGCTGCAGTCAAATGTTGCTTCCTCGACCGCCGGCGAGCTAGCTAGGCACGTAAGTTCATTTCGATTGCCTTTGATTTTGCTTCGATGTACAGGAAGTGATCACAGAATTCTATTCAATTCGATGATCTCATCTTGCTGATTTTTTTTGTTTCGAGCTAGCTAGCTAGGTCGGATCGATCTCGATGGTGGCGCCCGTGTTGTTCGTGGTTTGCCTGGACATAGCGGCGGTCGACACAGCGACAGTTGCCTACCTCCGCGATGTCATCGGGGCTCTCAACGGGAAGACTTTCCAGCTTGCCTGCGACAGCCAGATCGCCGCCGCTGCTGTCGGTGACGATGACCCCGGCATGTTCCGCCTTCGCCCAGAGCCGTCCCTGCTCGCTAGCTTCCCTGACAAGGTCGCGTCCGCCATCAACGCCCCGGAGGAGCTCCTCCGCAAGGGTAGCCCGGCGCAGGCGGCGTACGAGCACCATGTGATCTTCCTAAGCGCACACAGCAGGAGGAGGTCGTCGGCGCCGTGGATGGCGGAGGGAGCTAACGACGGCGACGGCGCATGGGGGAGGAGCTCGCCGGCCGTCTGGGAGCGTGGGAGAAGCTCGCCGGCCGTCCGTGCGCGGGGGAGAAGCTCGCCGGCCGTCTGGGCACGGGGAGGAGCTCGCCGGTCGGCCGCGCGTGGGGGAGGAGCTGAAGCTCGCCGGTGGTCGGGAGCGGCGGCGGTGGCGGTGGGGGAACGCGCGCGGGGAGGAGCTCGCCGGCCGTCCACGCGCGGGGGAGGAGCTGGAGCTCGCCGGTGGTTGGGAGTGGCGGCGGTGGCGGTGGGGGCAGCGGTCGGGAGCGGCTGCGGCGGCGGTGGGGGCAGCGGTCGGGAGCGGCGGCGGCGGCGGCGGCATCCGGTGGCCATGGGCAACAACGACCACGACGCCACTAGGCCGGAGGAGAGAAAGGGCGATAAGGGAGAGAGGGGGGAAGAAGAAGGGAAGGAGAGGGCGGATGTCATTGGGTCCCACATTAATCTTTTTTAGTGACATATGGGCCCCATATTTTTTTATGTTTTTATTCTAATGCTACATAAGCGCCACGTAGAACAAAGACCCGGTCAAGACCGCCACGTAGCCGCCACGTCAGCCAAAACCACCTCCAAAACCATTTAGAAATATTGTTTGTATAGATTTTGGTAGTTGGAGGAGTCGATATACCCGGTTTTATGGTTGGAGGACATAAGTCATACTCGGTCAATAGTTGAGGGAGTTAAGTATACATTTTCCTTTTGTAGTTGCTTTTTTTCTGAAATTTTTTTTGGGTGCAATTGAGCCATGGGTATGCTAATTAATAATCGCCAATGCTCAGTGTTATCAAGTCACCTACGGGGAAAAAAAACTAAGTTTTATGAGCGCAGCTTTAGATAGCACTGAGTACCGAGTACACCAAGGGTAAGAACAACATTTCAGGTTGTGAACCTATTCGCACTTACCTACGTTTCCGCCTATTTCTTGGTAGGTAACTTGAGTAACAATACGCAGCCACTACTGTCTGTTACAGGTTTTCAATAACTGTACAGCATATTTTCCTGCGACGGTAATCAGCGTTGTGAGACATCAACATTAGGAGGTGGTCAGTCACACAGCCACACAGGTCACACATATTCACATGGACACACACACTGCAGAAATTAGCCTACTAGCAGCCAGTAGACATGGGGCAAAGCTAAGCCGTGCCGTCGTTTCCTCTGCCGCCATCCTGACCAGTGCTCTCCATCGCCCTCGATGAGCTGCTACGGGTGAGTTGAGAAGCCGCCGCAGCGGTGGTTTTCTGGGCCTCAGTGGCAGCCTGAGGGGTGCTTGCAACTGCAACACCTGCCTCTTGCTGGGGAGGAGCAATCGCCGCTGCTGGAGCTGGAGTAGGGGCTGCTGCTTCTTGAGCTTCGCTAGGGTCAATGTGGGTGCTCTGCTCTTTGGAGCCAACTGTTATAGCATCAAGCACACAACATGCATTAGGCCATTTTTCGGGTATGGAAAGAAGGGATACCCAGATGGCGGAAGTTTGATGCGATACCTTGAGAAGAAACTGTGGCTTGCTGTGAAGCTGTCGCTGTCGATGTCGGGGCTCCTCTTTTACTTCTTGACTGCAACAAGAACGGGTCGGCGTTAGTTGAGGCGAGGGGGGAAGGTTATATGTTAAATACTGGGCATCATGTTCATACCTTCATCTCATCGCAGTACTTTACAACGGCTGATATATTGGAGTAACGGCCGTGGACCAAGGTATAAACCCATAGAAGGAGCTTCCTTGGAATACTGAGGTCAAGGTTCTCAACTGCGTCTGGGGCTTGCTGTAGGCCTTCAACAGGTGGCTGCGATGGGGTGACTGTGTACAGATTAATACCCGATGGAAATGTTCCGCAAGAGCTCTCCCGATAGAAGTTGTAGGTGCTCTTCATGACAGTAACAGCAGTCTCCATGTTATCTTCGGATGTTTGCCTGATCGGAATGTTCTTAATTCTGTTAAAAGTCTCAAACCAGTTCATATCAAGGCCTTTGAATTGAGCAGGCCCATCAGGAGACGAGATGAGAAGCTCATCAGGTTGCAAGTCAATGTAAAGCACAAGACCGCTGGATAGTGGAGCAGGCTGATCAGTTGTTTCCATGGATTCAGGCAGTGGAGTGATGGATGCAAGTTTGATGAGAATACAACGGCACCATGCCAGAGAAGCGTGCTTGCATATCTTGGCGAAATTGCTGTTTGACAGTTTGGGTGTTTTAAAACGCTTTCTTATCTTCTCATTTAGTCCTTCAAGAACATCCAGTCGGACATCACTCTCAAGCAAATGGATGTATTGGTGGATATAACTGCCACAAGGAAATAAAGTATGAAAACCATCTGGCTTGAGTAACTATGTATTTTGTACTCTAATCTAGTAATTACCTGTAAAGATTGCTTTCTGATAGCTCGGGACTATTGACCTCTGGAATAGTGCTTATATCAGCCCATAAGTTTGCATGGTCCATGAACACACCAAACATTTTCTCAAGTAGGTTCTCAACGGAAGCATCGCCAGAAACTCTACGAATCTCAGGATTGCGGATTGCTGAAGTTAGAACTTGAAGGTACTTCCCAAGACCAACAGGAACGATATCGCCCAAGCATAGAGCAAACTACAAGAAAAATAGACTTATTATTATAATATATCCACAAAACAAATATAGCTCAACATCATTGTTGTGGTTATTAGGGGGTACCCTCTTATCAGTTCGCAGATAAGTGTATGCCCTCTCTAGGGTCCACAAATCCCTGTTTTTCTCCAAAAGGTTCAAGTAAAGTATCATGTACTTCCTGATGCATGTAATGAATTTCCGTGAACTTTCTGACAAGCTGACCTCCAGATTCTTTTTGCATCCACCAATATTCGGATTTTTCCTCCTGGAAAATGGAAGGTAAACCAGAGTTTTTTGGGAAGATAATAATATTGTAAGCTGTAATGGTTGGATAAATCAATATGCATTTGTAAATGGGTAATTACGACATTACACACAAGGACAAAAAACTATACCTTCCTTTTCTAACAGAACCATCAATTTCCCACATGTTCACCGTAAAGGAAGAACGAGTAGATTTGAAACAAAATGAAAGCTCTTCTTTAGCTCGCTCTAGGTCCCCTGATTCACCCCTTCTATACAATCCTTGTGCAAGCTTGTATCTCGCCTTATGGAAATGCTTCAGCTCACCTTCCACACAAGTACCAAGGGCACACAGGCAATCATCATATAGGATGTGCCACACTTTATCAAGTAGATCAGGGTCAACAAACTTATTCTCCGCTGTGTTATCAAGGACACATTTATCATTATGATCAGAGGGTGAATTCTTGACATTATTTATGGACTGTAGCATGCTCAAGACATCTTCCTTGGTTGACTGTTTGTATGTATAATCAGCAACAACCTAAAAAACATAAATCAATAGAGTTAATATCAAAATATCTATTATAAACTAGCCTGTCACAATCGAGGGGAAAACCAGAAACTGCTAGTAAGCTAGACCAGTGAGGCCAAGGAAGGAGCAGGCCCCTCTTTAAGGCTGCACCCTTTCCTTAGCCCTTGGCCAGTGCCCATGTCAATAGCCTAGTTAAGACTGTACACAAACTATTAAATAAGGAACCCAACCGTGCGTAACACTTTTACAAAGAAAAAAAGAAGAAATCTTAGACAAACCTGTATAGCATCCAGATTCTGCTTTCCTTGGGTATAAAGTAACTTCATGCGTGATGCATGCATCCTGTAAACCGGGTCGACTGCTGTTGGATTCAACACAACAGCTTTGTTGTAGTATGAAAATGCTTCAGCAGGGGAATGCCCCAGTTTCTCACACAACTTCCCAAGGTAAAATGCATAGAGCCACTCAGCCCTGTGAAGGAAATAAGCATTATCATCCTACTTGTGGCAAACAACACACAGAATATGAGATTACAAACAAGGTATGTAAGATTACTTCAGTTCAAACGCCTTCTGAAAGTGCTTCATAGAATTTCGACAAAATGTCTCCCATGTTGAATCCTTCACTGGCAAAGTAGCCCTTTGATCATAAAAGGGTACCACATTTTGCAGGCTATCATAATAAACTAGGGCCAACATTTCATGCATTTGGGCCTGAAAGAAAATGAGTTAGACGTCATTGCCAATATTAGTTTAGTTCTCATCAAGATAGAAAGAAGAAAAATAGCACCTAAGGCATCTCATAGATGAGTACAGAACAAGAAGACACACCTTATCAGAAGCGGTTTTAGCCAATGCTAAACTCATCAATAGGCAGCGTCGACTATGTCTACGACCCATCTCAACTCTTTGGATTAAAGTTGTATTTGTTCGCCAGTCCAAAATGCTAATATGTTTACTACCATCGTTCAGCAACAAGTCAACCTCCTGTTTTTGAACAAGACAAAAACTTGTTATGCAACAGAAATGCATGATACAATGGAACAGGTTCAATCAACTGCTGTAACCAAATAAACATTACCTCATCATACAGATTAGCAAGCTTCTGCCAGCTTTCGAACCGCAATGGGTTATACAGTAGATCGTACTTGAAAAGGTTAGCACTCTGTTGAACAAATTCGCCCCCTTCTTTTTTTAACACAAAACCTGTATACTTGTCAGAGGCACTTATATCTTCAACTTGCGCTATGTAGTGATACAGGTTCCCATAAACTTCTGAGTATGGCTCTGAGCTGCAGCAATCAGTCAAAAATGTACTTAGGGTATATCCACAACTAAACTTGTTCCAGTGCAAAAGAAAAATAAAAGGAGAGGAGGGACTATAGGTACAATGCACAAAGCCAACCTAGCATTGGACAGTTTCTTGAATGCTTCGTAGCCATTTTCACCTGGGAACAGTACATTCAGGACAGCTTCCTTAGATCCATTAGTTTCGTAAATTTCAGAGAGTATCTTTTCGCATGAATCAGGTCCATCCAAGAAATTGTCAAGAGGATTATTGACCAATAAGTCATAAGGTGGCTGTGGAAAGTGTTTACGTATAGCTCGCAGCACTCTTCGTAATTTAACCAAGCCAGTTTTCTGAAGAAAATGAATAAAGAATGACCAAGGCACTATGCGCTGCAATTGATGCTTCTTACCAAACTGAAACAACAAAATGAAGGAACTCAATATGAATTTACTCACAGATAGAGCTTTTGCATATGGCAGGACATATTGAAACACATCAGCACATTGTTCTTTTGTCTGATAATCACCACGGCTTGTATTTTTGTGTACTGCTAAATCATCTTCACTGCAAGAATCAGGGTTTATCTTCAAACCATATAAGCAGAAAAAGGCCTGGTCCAAGGCACTGTCAATGCTTGACTGTATTTCGTCCAATTCTACAAAAAACAGAGAATTTCAGGGTCAATGGCAAGTCGGTAACAGAAAGCTTATTCAATCATTTGTCGGATTCTAATTTGACTATATCACCAGGCATTTACGTGTCAGTAAGTCAATATGCATGCGACATAATCAGACAGTATTGTCTGTCATTGTACATCATGTCTACCACAAGATATATAGGAAAATGGAATAGTTACACGCTATGAATATGGCCTACCAGATTCTTCCTCATCCTCAGAATTATGTTTATTGTCACAAACAGATGCCTCATCAGTCGTAACATCTTCTGCTCTGTCATTTTCTGCTGCATCTTCTTCCATCTCATTTGGATCTAACAATAAGATAGAGATAATAAACAAATTCTAGTAATTAATTGTGACAAACATGATACCTAATAAATTTGCTAGGAAGCACCTACTAAGTTGGGATTTTAGTTTCACATCTAGTGCCATGAGATGCTTGATAGAGAACTTGAGGAATGTCCCTTCCTCCCCTTCACCATCACGCCCAGCACAGCAGAGCCCATATTCAGCAAGCAAATCATGCACTGCCACAATCAAGTCAACCTGCAAAGAATCATAGGTGAACAAAAGCAACTAAAGTTAATCATGAAAATCAATACTAGAGAGTTTTTTGGTAACGTGGTGCGCAGAACGTGCCTGAATTTTGATAGATATCATAGGATCAAGATGCTGAAGTTTGCAAAATGCGATGGCTGCATCAACAAGGCAGGAACTCTCCAACTGGTCAGCCTGATAGGAGGTTCCAGTGCACGAGTGTTTTCTGGATAGGATCATCTTAACAGCAGCACACATGATTGTGAGGAGCAATGATTGAAAATCACCAACAATAGAAACTAGTGAACTGAAACCGTCTTGCCCATCCTGCAAATATGACAATAAACAGTCGTTTCAGTGGCCCTCTTTGAGGAATTAATCAATAATAATATCCCCAAGATTGTTAGAAATATAGATATTCAGCCTGATAGATTAAAGAAACTGATACAGGCAATATAGAAACAAATATGAAATTGAAAAATCTCAGAATAATGGGCGTCTTATAATTGCTCATATACTAATTTCACTCATGCTGGATAGCATTAGTGTTAAGCTAAACTGGAACACACCATTGATAAACAACTTCCGCATAAAGCAGTAAACAGTCAGGAAGGACAGTACAAACCATCCTAGAATGCACAGCATAACCTTTACCCTAACAACCATCCTTAAGTGTTAAATTGTATATTAGATAGCTCGGGGGCGAGTTGATGTTCCAGTGAAGCTCAAAAGATTTACCTCTGACATGCTACACAATTCTACATACTGTGATCATTTATGGTATTCATAGTATTATCTATTCCTTTTGTTCAAAAAATAAACATGAAAATTTCCTTTATATTGTCTCCAAGATACTTATTTATTACCATATGTTACTAAAAGCCTAAAATCATAGATAGAGGTTATTTTTCACAGCACTCAATGAGCATGCAATACAAATATTTCTAATGAGTAAATGGTCAAAGTAAAAAAAAGTTTGGCAGTCACCAATATACCAATTCTTAAATTGTATACTTAGCTTTTTTTGTGTGTGCATTTTTCTCTCTGGTAGCTTAGCGGTGTGTCCCTATACTTGAGCCTAGCTCACTTCTAACCGCAATGATACACAGTTCTCCTGCCTATTCTCCACAAAATAAATAAAATAAGAATATTTAAGTTTCCTCCCTTCCTCCTCCTCCACTGTTCTATGCAGCTTCACCAACTTATATAGACCTACGGAATTTTATGAAATTATCATTTAGCTCCACACATACTTCTTCCTTTATACCTTGTTCCTAATATTCTTTTAGTCTGGTGCAGTGTTGTGCATTGACCTATAATATAAAAGTGAAGCTTGGTAGATAGCGTTCCAAGTATGAAAGACTTGAATTAAAATGACAGTCAAGAAAATCCACAGAAAATAGAACAGTCAACTTACAGGGTTATCACACTGATCAACAAAGGCTTTCGCTTTACTAGCATTTCGAGAAACATCTTTGACTGCTTCAACAACACTTTCCAGTCGATTCCTATTCATTGTTTCCATAAACTCTATATCACTTGATTTTTTCCCCTCATTGGTGGTAACCGATCCAACCATGCCAGCTGCCACAGTTAGAACTTGCATTTTCCTTCGATGAGAGTCAAGGTATACCTGGATGTTCATTGGTTTAGCATTTTCACATGCTGATATTAAAACATCCAAGGCACCTAACTCTAGTGAAATAACTTTCTCACTTTCTCTTGGTGGACCATATGCGCTGCCAACATAGACATCTTTGGTGGAAAGCAAAAGTGGAGGAAGCAATTCCATGAACTCTGTATGAGTTATTTTATTGATGTTTTCATCATTATGCCAAAGTAAAGATTCAAGCTTGATCAAGTTAATTTCACGAAGAATCCTATCAGCTGTCAGCAATTTTACAAGCTTATTGTGAGGTAGAAGGACAAACTCTCTATTGATTTTGGCTTCGTTGCTACTTCTCATAAGTGACAGGGCAATGTTGAACTCCTTGTAAGCTTTTTCTTTGCAGTCTGATGAAAGGGACAGACAACCACTCAGCCAGAAGAAGCGAATCCAGAAAACACAATTAGTGTTTGAAGAAGAATCACATTCAGATGTTTCATCACAAAGAATGTTACTGGAAACCGAGTTGACAGAATTTACAGAGTTTCTGGACATATTTGAGGCATTCTTCTCAGTTTTATCGCTTGAACACACCTCTTCCATATGGCTTTCCATATTCAAATCCAAATTGGTGGACTTCGCTGCTCCATCAGAGGTTCTGAATGGCAATTCCAAAGCTACTGATTGGATGACCTTACAAAGATGGTAAGATGAATTGGACAACTCTGAGGATGCTAATGGGCTTCCAGAACAAAGAGCTTGATCATAGTATAATTCAGCAAGAAATAAGCTGCATTGTGCAGATCTATCTTGAGCCCAGCCTCTAGTAATTTTGTCTAGTTCAATGAACTTAACAAAGTAATCTTGAAAAGGTATGTTGGTCTGAGCTATTTCCTCAAGTAACATATAGCCAATATGAAGAGGTCCACAATTTTTTGATATTTTGGAAAGAAATTGCTTCACATCACTTGCCTCACGATCAGGTGTATATGTTAGAGCTTCAGGGGTAGAAGCATCACCATTTCCAGAACAATCGATCTTTTCTGGAATACTTGTGTGCTTCAAGATAAATGAATCTAGAAATTGAGTTATAGCATGTGATATATCTTTTCCATTGGATTCATGTTCATCTTTACCAGATTTACGACTTCGCAGCCTCTCAAGACGTGTGCTTCTCCTTTCGTGAGGATGTTCTCTATCTGAATTGGTGTCCTTCTCTTTAACTGCAGTTCTGCAGTCATGAGACAGCACACTTTCACCATCATGGTACAAATCATGTTCATTCCCACCAGCAGATTCCATAGTTTTCAATGTTTCCGTAGATAAGGAGACATCCATCATGTTATAAGCAAACCCATTGATACTCCTCTTAGTATCACATTGACTCTCAGTATTGGCACCATGATCTTCATTAGTTTTTGTGTTGTTTGAACTTAAGAAGCTTAGGATACCATCTAAAAGGGCCATCCATTTGGCTTCAGTCAACTGCAATTTAGCATTCTGCCTACTCTTCTTTGTCACTGTTTCATGATGCGTTTCATCATCTCCAGATTTTCTTTTGTTACAAAATTTGAGTTTTGCATGCTTGGGTTCAAGTATGTCGATACCTCGAGGTGCAAAGGGTACTGGTTCTGCATCCTCAATGGTCTTCTTTACATGTAAAGCCCGATGATGTGATGGCCAACTCCTAAGTATTAACTTTGCTACAGAAAGGCATGCAACTTCATCACAGATAGCTATAAGCACCTCCAAGAGTTTCTCCATGCAGTTCCCTGAAAACCAGAAAAAAAATCATGGATTTTAGGAACAATAGATGAACTAAAAGGCAGTGGGAATAAACTAGAAGGGAATAATGAAAAAGACATCATACAATTATTTGGGCTACATAGAAGCCCTTGCTCAAATGCCCATCTTGATGTGCTCAGCAAACCCATAGAGCAGGAAAGTGTTCCCAGATGGTTCCATACAACTGAATCATTTGCATCAAGCTCTACAGCTTGTAGGTAACAACGAAGAGCATTATCATAAAATGCTGACCCTTGTTGAAGAAAAACAGATGCAAGGTTTTTCAATGTAAGAAACCTGTGAAATTAAGAAGCCTCACGTTAAAAATTAATGTTGCAGATTTCAAATCTATCAGCCATTGAAATTTAGTCAGCTATATCTGATTGAAGAGTCAACACACCCAATTATGCACATGTGTAGTATAGCACAACCTTCAAGAAATCGTGACACACAAACAGTTGCCTATGATTATATTATATCATCCATATGATATTAGCTACTTAAAAGAAGAGATCTATCCACAAAACATGATCAAACCAAAACCATGATTAATCAGATTGGGGTAAATTGGGATGGGATGTGGTTGAAAGGTTCTGCTTGTTGCAATTCAGCATAGAGTTGATTTAGTTGATGCTTGCAATTCAATCTGAGTCATTTGTATCCCAAGTTCTTTTTTTATCCTCCACCATCCACGTTCATTTTAAGATTGCATACTGTATGCAATGTAATAGTAATGTATATTTACGTTCTTGTGATATATTATCAATATCTTACTTTTTAGTTATAATACTCCCTCCGTCCCTAAATCTGGACAAAAACGTGTCCAGATTCGTTGTACGAGGATGTGTCACATCCCACCAAAATCCCTTATATTTAGGGACGGAGGGAGTAGTATACAAGCAGTGCCATTGCAACTCGTCACTCAAATTATGCTTCCTTATATGAGAGAGAATTGTCCCACCAAAAAATATGGTGTCCTAAGGAACGACCATCTCCACGGCAAATATATGTTGAATCCAACACATTCCTATGCTTCACAAATTAATATAAACATAATGTTTTATAAATCTGCACAAATTTAATGACAGATTCATCCTACAAGTTGAGATCCAAAAAAGAGAGCTGAGATCCAAAAAAGAGAAGTTGTAATGCTAGCACATGATGAATAGTTCCAATTGATTGCTTCTCTTTTTTGTTCCTCGATATCTGGAATGAATTTTTGCAGGCTTGTATAACTTTATGTGTACTACACATGAGTTTGTTTCTCTTTTGGAATTTTATGAATCATTGCAACATGGTGAATTAGATGATGGGGATGTGGTTACCCCATGACACAAATGCATCTTTCTAAAATTAAGAGCTGTTGTAGTTCTAAGAAATTTCATTATTTTATGAGTGTTTATTCCACTTGGTATAATTCTTCGCGCTATGTCAATGATTTTAACCAACAAATAAAAATGGAATTACATCATGAACATTACAAATGAGGTATGGAGAAAAGAACCTTAGCTGCAGCAAATGCTGATCACTGCCAATGTTATCAGCCTGTTTAAAATAAACAACTTGGTGTTATAGAGAGCACAGGTCTAAACAAACTGATATCTGAAATGTTCTTATAGAGATTGCCTGAATTTTTGATATTAGTGGGTCCTTTAAGACATCCTCCAGAAGTTCACGAGCTTTTACATAATTTTTTTCTTGCAACTTGAGGAGCCCCTCGTGGTACTTCTGAGAGAGTGCTGATTCCTGAAGCATTTTGAAAAGTAATTTCAATAACACAGTAATATTGCGGCAACAAAATTGAGAGCTTGTAAGTTGTAAAACTAAAAAAATTGACCTTACCACAGGAAGAGATTTACAAAAGAATCCTTCAGTTAAATACTGTTAATTAACTACTAAACGTGTTCTCAGATCAATTACAGTGACCTACCTATTGCACAAGACTGGCAGAATCAATTCCTTGGACAGACATGATATGATAGCCACACACATCTAGTTGGTGCAGGTAAAACTACATCAGAACTGGTATATTATGATATACTCCCTCCGTCCCAAAACATAGCACATTTAGCATTCAAAATTTGTCCCAAAATATAGCTACCTTTCCACCTCTCAACCAATCACAACCATCTCCCATTTAATTTCTCCACCTACTTCCTCATCTCAACCAATCACAACCATCCATTTTATTTTACATTTCTCCTTAATAACTGTGCCCAACTCTAAAAGTCCTTATATTGATATGGAGGAAGTACTAGCATAGTGACTGACTGACTGTGCATTGCAACAATTCTCGAAACAATACAGATCACATATTCTAATTTTAAAGATACCGAAATAATTATCTTCGAATCTAAAATTAAATAAAAATGTGTACCAGCCATCTACTCTCTCCATCCACAAGAGTTAGACCTATTTCATATTTTAGTTTTTCCAAAATCCAAATAAGTTGTTCCTATTTGTAGTCTCTATGCATCCAAGACTTAAACGGAGAGGTAAATTAGATGTTTAATCAGAACCCGATGAGCCATCTTAATATTCATTGGTTGCATGCGTGCATATACTCCTTGATCTTTGTTACATGCAAGATGAGTTAATTTCTCTTGGTCTTGGTGAAAAAAGTAACAGGTCTAACTTTTGTGGAAGGAGGGAGTAGATATGTATACATAATGCATTAAATTACCAGTTACAAATGGCACACACATGTATCCGTCCATAAAAATCCAGCACAGAGAACACCATCCCCTATCCCAAATCCCAACACATCAACACATCAATAAAAGGGCAGATGAACAAGTATATTACCTATCAAACTATAAATTAACACATGCATTCCATTGTAATCCAGGACCAGCAGAGCAACATCAAGACAATCAGAGTGGTCAATGAATCATCCTAAATTAATGTTTACATAATAGAACCAATGTTATTTAAGGATTAAAAAAGAGTAAAATAAAGTAGAAATCTGCCCCTGGAAGATTCCCTTTTGTTCTGTTGGAGCACCTTTTTATGATCATGCCTCTAACTAAACAAAGTTCCACATATATAATCAGATGGCAGCATGTTCAATACAGGGCTATTAACAATAATAACTTGGAATTTCCCTGAGATATCCTTCTTAACCATTTAATTAAAAATGCAAAAGACTTGCACCAAACCAAGTTTAGTTCAGGTTTTTTTTTTTTTGGGGGGGTGGGGGGGGGGGGCATATCTCTCCTTCCGAATAGAGAAGGAGCATTAGAACATCTAAATCAAAAGGCTCCTATGGATTGAGTTGGTGAGATGTTTTCTAGATAATAGATAATCTAGGCACATGATATAGATTGATGTTTGGCAGCAAATTATATGTGTTTTCCTTCTGAGAAACATATACAACTGTTCATAAAGTTTATAACTTATGTTAATTCAAAATATGCCAAGGAGGATGGGTAATTAGCTAGTAATCCTAAAAATTTCCATCCCAAAGTTATTTACTTATAATAATTGTCCGTGTTAATCTTCCGATTCTCGTAAAGCAGTTTAGAAGATATTTATTCCGTATTTCAATTAAATCGGTTCCTAGCATGACTAAAGATGACAGCAAAATCTTTACCAACAGCTAGCTTTCAAAACGACCTTAACATCCTAATAATTTTATTTTTTTGAAAAAAAAATGTAGTACTATGCTATCACGCATTCGTCTACATCATGAGCAATTGAGCATGTATAGCTCAACATCAAGAATACTGCCCCTTAACCTGAAAGGCCTAACCTGAGTGCCCTCCTACACCTGCAACCGATAATGAAAACCGAAATCTTACATTATCCTTTTATTAGGGGATAAGCAAACATCAAATCAAAGGAACAAAAAACAGCTATTTTGAATTCCCAAGTCGCTGAATCGGAAGAAACCATAGCTAGTAAAAACCCCACTTCAAGCTCCCAAATTGTCGAAAACACAAGCTAAAGAACACATGGTACCTTACATCACATCACACCAAAGAACAGGGTGATCGAATTCTACATCTCCTAGAGTCTGCTTGCCACAACATTAAGCTGCGTTTACCCACTTAAAACCGCTCAATCCATCACATTGCACTCGAAGAACCGAAAACCCTAACGGGGACCCAAAATCACAAGCTACGGAGGCGAAGCATTAGATAGATATGCAGGAAGGGAGAATGCTCGGGGCGACAAGGGGGAGGAGACTTGCCTGAGCTTCCTTGGTAGGCGCGAGCGGCTCCCACTGCCCGCCGGTGTCGCTCTCGTTGATGGCCGCGATGGAGAACTGCGAGCGCCGCGGAGACGCGCGCGCGAGAGAGAGAGAGGAAGCGAGTAAGGAATAAGCCGACCGGAACATGGAGCGAGGCGCGCAGCCACGAACAGAGAGAGAGGTGGAGCTCACCATGGCCAACTCCGGCAGGGGAGGTGGCCGCGCGGGCTTCGCCGGCGACTTGGGCTCCCTCCAGCCGAGGAGCGGTGGTCGCCGCCGTCTCGCGGCGAAGTGCTGCTTCCTGCGAATAATTACGGGTTTGCCACGGCTTTTTTGTTTTTTACCATTTGATTTGATGTTTCATCTTCTCGTGGGATTGGGCCTATGGGGGAAAACCTACCCACAGCCCACGGATCAAAGCCCAAGGCCCATCGCCGCCTCCGCGCGCCGCCGCCATCTTCGCTCCGCCTCCACCCGTGGCCCGCACCATCTCCGCTCCGCGTCCGCTCGTCGCCGCGCCGCCGCCGTCTCCGCTCCGCCTCTGCCCGTCGCCGCCTCCTCCCGTCGCCGCGCCGCCTACTCCAAGCGTCCTCGCCTGCGGGTGCAGCGGGGCCCCGGAGGGGCCGGGGCCGGGGATCGATTTCGACCCGCCCTCCACTCCTGGGCCGGGGGCGGGGCCGTTCCAGCCCAACCCGACCCCGACCCGCCCCATTGCCGTCCTACTACACGAGTGACACTAGGCGGGAGAAGCCGAGAAGTCCAGAACCCTAGTCTGCCCCAGCCCGGCTCGTCGCAGGCAAGCATCGCGGCGGCGCGGGCACACCTCCGCCGCCACAGGCGCCGCTCCTCCTCCTCCCTTCTCCCCTCTCGTTTCTTGCGTCCGAGGAGTCGCCCCCAACTCAGGTGAAGACGATGAGCATCTCGGGCGAGGTCCCCGGTGGTGAAGGATCTGATGGAGAGGAGGTGTTCATCAATGAGGAGGACATCATACACGAGATACCCATCGATGAGGAAGGTTAGTATTACTACTATCCATCTACTATCTGTTTTCTGCTTTGCTTGGTGCTTACTATTATTGGTTGTGTTTTTCAGATCTCCCTGACCGGGATGATGATGAGGATGACGATGGGATGGGTATGTTGCATACTAAGGCTCAATATGATGCTTTGAAGAATATAACATTTTTCTCTCCATTACTGTTGGAATTCTGTAGAATATCATGAGTTTGATTCTTAAGCAGAATTACAATCATGGGCAATAGGCTGGGGGCTACATAAGCTGGAACACTTATTTTGGACGCATTTCTGTGTTACTATCATGCTGTTAACTGCCTATATAATTGTTTGTCACTGTCCTGGTTACATGGGGCTTGTAGCTTGACATTTGCTTTGTTGATGTTGGTGTCTTGGTGGTTCTCTTAAGCAAAGCTACAATCTGGATCACTTCTCTTGAGTGCACTTCTGTTTTAGTATCCGGAACACTTATTTTGAGTGCACTTCTGTTTTAGTATTATGCTTTTTGCCTGTTTTACTGCTTATCTGATGCTCCATTTGGCATTCAGGTGTATTATGGTAATCTCGTTTGGTGCAACTGCATTTAGATGTTTTAGCAATCGGCAAATTGCTTTCTTTATCTAACTTGCAAATGAAATATTGCGCCCTAAAAAGATGGAACAATTGTGAGAAATATGACAGTTGAACATAGTTTGTCCAGCCTTAATTTGATTTATAAAGAAAACTGCAATGGTTGTATATTTATGTTTCTACAGCTGTCCTGTCAGATCCTAGAGGAACATTCTCCTTTCTAGAATTTTAGTTGCAATCTGTTCTTCAGTTGCTCATTTACATGCTAAGCATTTAACTATTCTGAACTGTCTTGTGGTTTGTGAAATTTGGTTTGTAATTATCTATCCTTTCAATTTCAGGTGATATGCAAGAGGATGATTCCAAATACGCATTTCATGCTCATACAGGCAAGTTGGTGCAAAAAAATGAAATTATGATTTTTCTGGTGCTGATCATTGGTCAATATAGTACTTGACTGGTGTAACTTTGATGCACTGTTCTCTGAGCCACACCATTCATAACTCAGGCAGCAATTGCTCCTTTTTTTTTTGTACTCCAGTTATACTTATCCATGCAGATTTTGTTATATATATTCTGATACTTCCTGTTCTTTTCTACACAGACGAGATATTCGCTGTGGCATGCAGTCCTACAGATGCATCACTTGTGGCTTCTGGAGGGAAAGACGATAGAGGATTCCTGTGGAAGATTGGATCAGCAGAGGATGTTTTGGAGCTGGCCGGTATGATTTAGTTATTAATTACTATTACCGTGTTAATTTGATGTGTCTGAAATATTCATGGGAACATCTCTGTTCCTTTCTACCTTTTAAAAATATTAACTCTCAGGTATATGCTTTCACTTCCATTTCTTTTATTTATGAAGTTGATGTCTTCATTTATGATGCTCGGAATTATTACGTTGAACTTATGCAATAGCTTCGCAATACAGGGCACACAGATACTGTCTGCACGGTTGCTTTCAGTTCAGATGGGAATCTTTTGGCTTCTGGAAGTTTTGATGGACGCATAAATGTGTGGAATGCATCTACACGAACACTTCAGGGAACACTTGAGGGTTCTGGATCTGGTTTCGAGGTGAGATGATTCTGTTCCATTTCATTTGTTAGTTGAACAAACTCTTGTTATTGCCGCTGACAAACTCTTGTTTCCTCTCCCAAAATATATGAATACTTTATGATTAGTCCCGTGGTGTAACTGTATGTCTTTGGTTTTGTAGTGGCTTAAATGGCATCCACGAGGGCATTTGATAATTGCAGGATCAGAAGATTGTAATTTGTGGATGTGGAATGCTGACCATAATGCCATTCTGAATACCTTTGCTGGCCATAGTAGCACAGTGACATGTGGTGATTTTACTCCAGATGGTACCAATATATTTCCTTGATCAATAACAATTTTCTTAAGTTAATTTGGTTAGTTAACCCTGAGTAAACAAGTTGTTTGGGATGCTTTAGCATGGAAATGTTCTCCTACCATCTTTATTTAGCTGTCCACATAGAAGTTCTGCTGTGGCAACATAGTTTTTGAACGAAAATATTGTTTGCTAATGCGCATACCTTATTCTGAAGGTAAACTTATCTGTACCGGATCAGATGATGCATCATTGAGAATATGGGACCCAAGAACTGCACAAAGCAGACATGTTGTTCGAGGTAAATTACCATATGATTGAATTCATATATACTCAATCAGTCGTGGACATCAAATTCTGATCTTTTTTTTCTCCAGGCCATGGCTATCATACGGATGGATTAACATGCTTATTAGTTACTTCGGATTCCCAAACAATTGTTAGTGGTTCAAAGGATAATTCTGTGTGTGTTGTGAACATAAACTCAGGCCAGGTAAGTGTTCTTATGACTCAAGCTAGTGTGTCTTTATCATGTAAGTTGGTACATAGGCTGGAATTTTTTCTTGTTTTGTTTGAAAATGTATGCAGTCTGGCATTTTGGTACCATCATCATCGCTGTCGTTTTGCAGGTTGTTGGCTCACTGGACGGCCACACTGGCTCTATTGAGTGTGTTGGCATCTCACCAAGGTACCGGATCCATAGAGTAGCAGTATGGTAAACACGTGAACACCGCACATTTCTCATATTGACCTGGAGTATTTTCTGCAGTTACAATTGGGTGGCTACAGGGAGCATGGATCAGAAGCTCATCATCTGGGACCTTGCTCGCCAATCGATCCGATGCACTTGCAACCACGATGTAAGCGCCAAAAACCGTCGCCCATTTCTTAGATTCTGCCTGCACCACCACCATTTCCAGCACTCAAACAGTATATCTGTTCTGCCTGTGTGATGAACAACAACAGGAGGGGGTGACATCCCTGGCATGGCTGGGCTCGTCCAGGTTCGTGGCGTCGGGGTGCATCGACGGCATGGTGCGAATCTGGGACAGCCTCTCCGGGGAGTGCGCGAGGGCCTTCGCCGGCCACGGTGACGTCGTGCAGTCCCTCGCCGTCTCTGCTGATGGCAACTCCATCGTCTCCGTGTCCACGGATGGCTCTGCCCTCGTCTTCGACATTTCCATGTTCAAGTGAAACCATAGTAGCAGTAGTTACCAATACATGATGAAGCCAACGCGAAACTGTACAATGGTCTCCTCAGCCACATTGGCCATAGGCCAATGGGATTGAGATTTTATACATGGAGCCACTGCGAGTTGTACAATTAAACACCCTCCTGTCCAGGGGATTACTTACAACTACAAGTCGGATCATTTTTTATGTGAGCATTTGGCATGGATTAGTAGCATGATTTCCTGATGTTTTTCTGCATACTCTTTTCATTTCAACGCCAATGGTGTGCGCAATTGCAACATGCGTTTGGTTGTGTGTGGGATCTAGCCGGTTGGACCAAACCTTAATATGGATATTAGTTTGAGATTTCTAGAAGATTATTAATTAGAGATATTTCATCTGGCATTTATAAATGCATGCTAATTTGAGGTTAATATTTATGACCAAATTGCTCAATTCATTTTGTACAAATCGGAAGAATCACGTATCATTTTTCACCTTATCATCACGGGAGCACGAAAAAAAAAAAAACGTTTTCCCTTAGCCGTTCACGGCTTCGTGCTGCTTCCGGTCATCTGGAGGAATCCAGAGTGTTCCGAGCATATCCCAGCGTGCGTGCCGCCGACATGTGGACCCCACAAGCAATGGCCCCACATGTCACCGCAGATTTCTGGCCCCACATGTCAGCTTGGCGTGTCTTGCAAGAAGGTGGGAGGTTGGAGAGAGAGAGCAAGAACGAGTAAAAAAAAAAAAGAAAAAAAATCCGGACTCGCGGCTATAAAGCCTAACCCTAGGCGTGGCTCCCGTTCAGCCTCCCGACTTTGTTGCCCCTCTTCATTCGCTCGCTCCCCTCCGCTCCTCGCCGCGCCGCCATCTAGGGTTTCGTCCGCCGCCATGGCTCGCCGCAGCTCAGGTAACCCCCATCCTCTCTCTTCCCCCTAGCCCCAGTAGCCATGCGGGCGTTTGGGATTGGGTTCTCGCGTTGAACGCGCCCGTTGTTCTTGTTCGGATCTGTGGCCTTCGTTTGGATGGGTAGGTAGATTTTCGATTCGGATCGATCTGCGCCGCGCGATTGGGCGATTCGTGGTCTCACGTTTAGCGTTTGGTGGGATGTAGGATCAGGAAGTGCCCTCCCTCTGTATTGGCGTATTTAGCTGCTAGATTGGTCAGATCTGTCGTCGGTGTAAACATGGAACTCTCCCCGTGTTTGGGGAATTATCGAAGGGGTTCTTTTTTTAAGATCAGGAACGGGGAAAAGATTGCTTCTTGAATAACCGGTTGCGAATTGTTTTGTGGCAAAATGTGCAGGCGGTTCAGACAGGGGCATATAACAAAGTTTGAATCCATAATATATTAGGGAAAGGAAATTTCGATTGATCCTTTCTTAGATGGACTCCACATATATATCTTATATTCCATTGCGAATTGCATCGTGCAAGTGCTATGATAAACCAACATATATATCTTTAGTTTATATTCCATTGCGAATTGCATCGTGCATGTGCTATGATAAACCAATGGCTTCCATTCCATGTGCCTCTTTGAGTGGCCACTTCAGTTGTGCATACTGTCCTGGCTTAGTTAGGAGGCGCATACAGATGGGCATTTGATGCCCACTTGGGCCTTTTGAGGGAGTGCCTTATAAACCATAATATGCGGTGCTCCCCAAGCAGCTCTAGACATTCCATCAAATTCTTATGTTCATACTATTTCTTGCTACAGTTTTCCATCCACAATCCAAACTACACCCTTGCATTTTGCCTTAGTCATTAAAGTTAACTGTTTGTGTTTATTTCATCACTATTGTAGAATTTCATTCTGTCTTAATGAGTAGCCATCATAGTTGTGGAAGTTTTGAAATTTGCTTGGGCTTGGGTACCTCATCTTCTATAACAAGAAATGATACAAAGATGTTCTAGATGATGTACATCTTCTACGTGTTCCTGCAGTCTTTAGTTCCATATGACTATCTCTATTTCATATTTGGTCATCAGAAAGTGGTGTTGAACATGCATTAAGATTGTTCAATTCGGTTCCTTTTGGGAGCTCATGCTATTTGCCTTTTTGAGTAGCCATTATATTTATACATGCTATCTTGGCTTAGTTAGAGGGCATATAGAGAGACTATTGACTGCTTTAGCTGTTTTAAGTACAACTCCCTTCTTTATAGGGATTGTTGAACAGCCTTGCACATTGTGCATTAAGCTTTTTTTTTTCAATTGCTTTGGGCTGCAAATACTGTTTGCCTTTTTGAGTAGCCATTGTAGTTGTTCATGCTATCTTGGCTTAGTTATGGGGCATATAGAGATGTTATTGACTGCTTTGGCTGCTCTAAGCGCAAGTCCCTTCTTTCTGGGTTTGTTCATTGATCGGCCTTGCATATTCCAGCATTTCTCTCTTTCAATCCATTTCCTTTAAAATTCGTGAGATTTACTAATATTAAGATTGATATTTATATATAGTGTTCAAATATTAAAAGATCTGAATGACTAAAATTAGTTTGCAGACCACTTGTATAAGTTAGTACTGTACTATAATGTTCTATGCAGCTTGGCACTGCTGCCTCATGAATAACCAGCTGCTTAGTATATTTGCATTTGGTTCAGACTGGGGCACATAGCAAATAGAATCTTTTTTGAGGGAAGGGGCCTGATTTTCTGTTCATCCCTTAGATAGATTCTGATATGAAGTGGTGTTCTTTTTTCTTTTTTCTTATGTGCGAAGACTATGATGATGTTAACTGTATGTATTATGCCCTTCTACATGCATATGCTCTAGATTAGCGTGACACATCTAAACCCATTTCATTCTTTTTTATGCTTTGACATTTATTTTGCAGCAAGGTCTCGCCCTGCACCACGTGCTGCTCCCGTGAGGAACCCTCCGCAGCCAGGTATTGATTTGTCCATGTTGGGGTTTCACAAATTTTGTGTTATTCTTTACTGTTCTAAAGTGTTTTGTCTTGTCAAGTTGTGCCTTATGTTCTCATTGTACCTGTATAATCTTTACTGGTTTTAAAGTGTTTTGTCTTGTCAAGTTGTGTCTTGTGTTCTTTGATTGACATCTGTAATTTGTTCATTGCAGCAAGGCAGGTTCCTCCTCCAGCTCCTGCCCAGAATGGTGGTGGCTCTATCCTGGGAGGAATTGGTTCCACTATTGCTCAAGGTATCATCATTGTGCTTCAATTTAATTGAAATGAATAGCATTATATTAACAATGCAGTTTCTAATAAGTACTTCTTTGCACATATATGCAGGCATGGCTTTCGGTACTGGTAGTGCCATGGCACATAGGGCTGTTGATGCTGTAATGGGTCCCCCTACTATTCAGCATGAGACTGTTGTCTCTGAGGCTGCTGCCTCTGCCACCCCAATGGCCAACGCTACTCCATCTGACTCATGCAGCATCCATTCCAAGGCCTTCCAAGACGTATGTTTTCCTGCCCATTTTGGCTTTATCTTTTGTTGCGTGGCTGCTTCCTTCTACTCGTACTTACATTTCCCATGCGGCCATGAGAATGAATTTGATGATGCTTCATTTATCTATTTTAATTTTACTCTTAAAACTCCATCTGGCATTCTGGCTTGCATGTTGATCACCCCCACCATTATCTGGTTACCATCATCGGGTTAATTTTACACAGCATAAGTGTCTCTTTCTTCTATGTGAACAGAAGAAAGCATCCTCATTTCTTCATAATGTTAACATAGATTGAATTGATAAGGCTTAATTTGTATATGCATGCTACTACCTGTAACAACTAACAAGAGTCCACGCACTAGCATGGAGGTTGTCCTAAATCCTAATTATTGGTTTTTTGTATTGCAGTGCATCAACAACTATGGAAGTGACATCAGCAAGTGCCAATTCTACCTGGATATGCTGAACGAGTGCCGCCGTGGTGGTGTATCTGCTTAGGCTGGTGGCCTTTTGGAACTTTTATTAATTGGGCCTCGCGTTACTCTCATGATTATACATGAATAACTTGGCAAATTCATGAACTTGGTGCCACTGCTTATGGCTGTACTCTGATTATCGTTGGTACGCCTGGGTTTGTGGTATGCTATGTTGTTCTGGGAGTACATTCTACTATCCTAAAATGTTAGAACTGCCTACATTGCTCTGGGTGTCATAAATATTATGGAATTAAACCCGCTATTTCTCGAAATGCTCCGATGTTTCATGTTTCGTGGAATCACAGCAATCTAAGCTGTTTGTATCATTGTTTTGATGATGCGATATTGTTGTTTTGATTTGACATGTTCGTGAGCTCACTTTGGACGGATTTCTCCTCGCGTTTGACTCCTGTCACTGAATGGTTCTGGCCCATATTCTGGCTGGTTGGGGGTTTTGCATAAATAATTGTACTGGACGGTTTCATGCTGCGTTTAAATTTTAGTGAAATTCAAACTAGTGTCAAAATTGTGGCTCGCCTGAGAGCAGATTGAGGCCCTGTTTAGTTCTAAAGTTTTTTTTTCAAACTTCCAACTTTCTATCACATCAAACATTTTATACACACAAGCACATCGTACCAGTTTGGTTAAACTTCAGTGTACGAGGGCAAGTCATTAGGGCAACTAACCATTTAAATTTCAACCATTCAAACTTTAGTGTACGAGGGCAAGTCATTAGGGTAACTAACCATTCAAAGAGAGTTTGACAGGTACGTTTCTATGATAGAAATTGAAGTAATCTGAACCATGAAAAAGATAGTAATAACGGTAACTGAGGCTGCCTTCTGTACCCTATTTAACTCATTTTCTCACTCTTATCAAAATACTAAACATTCGAAAAAACCTGTAATTCATTTCCCATGCAAAGCCTATCAAAATACTAAATGTGCCTATCAAAATACTAAATGTTCGCAAAAACCGTTATACGAAAGTTGTTTTAGAAATTGATATATTTATGTTAAAATAATAGCTAATATTTAATTAATTATATTCTATTGAGATGTTCCGTTTTATATATGCGAGCATTGGGTTGTTCCGTTTTAAGTGCGTTTCTAACATCAACAACCAAATTATACGATCTTACATTCCTACGTAAGAAAATGATCAGAGCATGAAAATGATCATATGCTCTGGTACCCTCGTGGAAAGTTGTCTATTACACCATCTGTTATTGTAAACATCTATGTCATGTTGAGCTGTTGACATGTCTTAGGATCAGTTCGTTCCCTCCTTTCCCAACCTTTCTCCCTCGTTTTCAGCGCGTACATTTTTCAAGCTATTAAACGGTGCGTTTTTTGCAAAAAAAATTCTACACAAAAGTTACTTAAAAAAAATCATATTAATCTATTTTTGAAAAAAAAATTTAGCAAATACTTAATTAATTACCCGTTAATCGCTGCTCCGTTTTCCGTGCGAGGGAGTGAGGCTCCCAACCCTTCTTGCGGTGCTTTAATCCCCGACGTTTACAAGCATATGTCAACGTTGAACCCCTGTATTGCACAACATCTTATGCACAGAGTGTCATCCCAAGTAAGTTAATGATGAACAGTCACTGCGACTTGGCCCTGTGTTGGTGCGTTTTTTCTATAGCAACAACTACTGGTAGTAGTAGATAAGAGCAGCGGCAATGCAGGATACGCTAGTCTCTAGTCCTTCTGAAACTAAGAAATTGACCAAAGGCCTCGAACGCCAGATTGCACGCTACCTTTTTCGTAGCTTGAATTTGGGTTGAGTAATTGTTGAGGTCACAGCCTACAATGCATGTGACCAAGGTAAGGAAGGGTATCTCAGTCCTAGAAATAAATTTCCCCACTTAGGATGCATCGCCTCGCCTCCTTTCCACCGCGCCGCTTCTCCTTTCACCCGCCGCTTCTCCTCCCCATCCACCGCGCCGGTCCACTCCCCCATCAACCGCACTGCTTCTCCTCCCAATCCGCTGCAGAGCATCGCTGACAACTATGCCCCACCGTAGCTAGTTCATGGAGATGGAGCTCTGGAGTGGGCTGGTGCTACTCCCACAGGGGTATCCCATCTAGAGTGGCAAGGGCGAGCGGGAGGAAGAAGAGGGGTAAGGCGGTGAGAGTAGTGGGCTGGAACCTCGCACAACGGTGCTCCGTTGCCCTCGGCTCCACTAGAGCTTTGGATCGTTGATTGAGATGTGGACCGAACCATCGATTGCAGGATGTGGTTGACTTGGATGGTCCACAACTTTTGGGAGCTCCACAACTATTGGGATGGCTGCGTCTATCCACAACACGGACCGGTCGCGGTTGGTACCGCTTGTGGTTCATCGAACCTAGACACTTATCTTATCTCTATAGTGTGGCTAGCAGCCAGTTGGCCTAATTTTATACTACCAGTATTCTCATGCTATTCTCCCGCGTAGCTGCTCGTGCAAAACATGGAAAATGGTATTAACATTTTTTTTCCTTCGGAACTGATAGACATTGTAATGAAAGTTTGGTGCATAACCATCATAATAAGTTACAAGCGGTTCTTGATGCTGATTAAACAACTCCATATGATGGATGCCTCTGAATGTCAAGCAGTTAGTGAACCTCTAGATGAGGGTGCTTATGTGCCATGGATCAATCAATTTTCAACAGGTGAACCTATTGAAGTAGAAGGGGACATGTCCACCACGCACTTAGATGAAATTAAGGCCCTGTTCTTTTTCAGATTATCCATTGAATTATTGTCACTTACTATTTGCCCCACTTTTCTAAAAGTACATTTCTTTAAAAAAACATTTTTTTACTGACCACTTGTTCTATAAATGAATAGGTATCTACTCGGTTTATCTCTAAAAATAAATAGGTGATCCATCAGTTTTCTTCCGCCAAACAAAATGTTGTTGACTCAGTCAGAGCACATGATTGAATAGACGGAATTGGGATGATCCTACAGAACGACATGAACAATGCTTGCCTCAATGGCTTACAAGGTGTTTTAGGGATTTGTTTGGAGGCACTAGATGCAAAACTAGTTGCATGATAGAAGGACCTAAAATGAAGCAATTTATTGTCCTACACACGCAGAGAGAAAGGACTCCCGTGCCGTTCTCCTAAGTGACACGGGAGCCGAATAGCCCCGAGCGAAGGCTTGCCGGCCACGTCCCACTAGCGTCGCCGCCGCCAGCGATGGCGCCTCCCACCCCTTTCTTCCCTCCTCCTTTCCCCTTTCTCCTTCTCTCTTCCTTTCTCTTCCTCGTTTTTCTCCAGTTCCACCTTGTCTCGCCATCGTCGGCATGGCCACGACACCTCCCTCCCCACCCCCCATCCTTCCTTCATCCTCCCTTCTTCCTTTCCCCATCTTTCCTTCTCCCTACCCCCTCCCCCTCTCTTTCTGTAAATTCACATCCAGGTGATATGGTGGTCTCCATGAGGGGGGCTGTCCAGTTGGTGGTCGTCTGGTAGCACCCACGGCCCAGCTCCACGGCTCAATGGAGCTCCACAGGTCTGGCTAGGTGGCGGAGCAGGTCGTAAATGGTGCCGGTACGACCGTTGTGCAGATCATTGCGGTGTGCAGGTGGTAATGTGCATAGTGCAGGTAGCTTCTGTGTACATGTGGTATTTGGTGACTTTCATTGTGGATGCTATGGTTGGATAGGGACTCTAAGGCGTAAGTCTTACTCGGCTTGCTGGTGGTAGCGAGGGCAATGCCCTCGGCCGCCATTCACCTTCTTGAAGGCATTACTGTGGGGCCCTCGTTCAACTTCACATCAAAGTGAGATGGCATGTTCACGTTGTTACCACTTTCGACCTACTAAATTTTAGTAGGGTAACAAACTAAACATTATCTTACCAATGCCATTCTACCAAAATTTGGTATTTCCAAAACTTTCCTCTCAAAAAATACTAATATATTTTGCAAGGCATCAAACTAAGGCTGTATTCGTTGCTCTATGTTCCAAACCTCTATCCATTGTATTCCGCGCGCACGTTTTCCAAACTGCTAAACGGTACGTTTTTTTTGTAAGTTTATATACGAAAGTTGCTTGAAAAATCATATTGATATATTTTTGAAAAAAAAAGGTAATACTTAATTAATCACACGCTAATAGACCGCTCCGTTTTCCGTGTGCAGGAGATTTGTTCCCAACCACCCACAACGAATGCAACATAAGTAAGGTTGGAATTGGCAATAAAATAAAGCCTAAAGTGTCCTGGATCAAATTTTGATTTAGAAAAAATAGGGGTAAAGTAGTACAACAAATAGAATCTTATTTCCACTCTATAAATATCCTAACTGCACCCCCCAAAAAATAAATAACTAGTTCGGAG
This sequence comes from Oryza meridionalis, assembly GCA_000338895.3. Taxonomy (NCBI): domain Eukaryota; kingdom Viridiplantae; phylum Streptophyta; class Magnoliopsida; order Poales; family Poaceae; genus Oryza; species Oryza meridionalis. The sequence continues at coordinate 31,353,318 of CM002526.2, read as the reverse complement.
TAAATTTTAGTGAAAAATGCTACAAGACAATATTCCGTTCGGACGAGATGAAACCTCTAAAGTATTGCCAGATACCTGGTATGTATCGGTTGATATCCAGTTATCAGGTATTATCCCGTTCAAATGGAATACCGTCACGTAGCATTTCCCATTTCAATTGCATCAAGAACTAATTGGTCCCCCTCCACCAAGCATGAGCCACCGGCCACCGGTCCCGGAATCCCTCTGCCTACGGAGAAGGCTGCGCGTGGATCCGTCTCTCTCGCGCGTCTCCACCAGCTTGACGGCGCTCCGCCGGTGGTCCATTGTCCGTACTACACTAACCCCCCACACCCCACATATTGCCATGGCTGGCCACATCTCTTCAACTCATTTCTACCGCGTTTGTGTTGTGTTGTGTTGTGTTGTGTTGTGTTGTGGTCGTCCTCACCAACGCCGCAACGGCGTCACGTACGCGAGATGGGCGCGTGGGTGGCCGGGGAGCGGCCGGAATCTGGGATCTCGGCAGCCTCTCTCTCCTCTCTCTCTCTCTCTCTTGCCCGATGAGGACGGCCAAGAGAAGAGCGGATTCGATCTGTAGCCCAAACAATGATAATAATGTCCTTCGTCCGTTCCAACTAACAAACACAACACTGTTGGGCCATGAGAGGGACTTGGTACTGGCTTGTTTGTTTGGTTTGGTTGGGTCTTTAGAAATGACGCCAATGGAAGTTAGGGCTTTTGTACTTTGCATGTTTCTTGGAAAGTTGAAAAGGGACTGGGTTTCAATTGGAAGCATCCTACAGTACTGACGATTGATACATGAACGAGCATCCATGTAAGTACGTTTTGTTATGTGCCGCGTGACGAAAATGTAGGATGGAAGATGGGAATTGATTGACACATGAGATTTTGCTAATTAGGCCACCCCCAATTACTCTCTTATTATTGCTCCGAATAAATAGTTTTTTTTCCTGTACAAATCTGAAGCAGAAAATAAGGATTAATCTAGGCTCCCCAATGGCCCCATCTGATCTCACTCAACTAATCTTGTTTACTATAGCACCAGCTTCGCCGCCTTCTGCTGCTTCTGATGTTGCTGCTGCTGCTGCTGCGGTGACTGAAGCCTCCCCTTTAGAAAACCCCTGCACACCTTCTTCCACAGATCCTTGTCTGGCTGCCGCAAGTCGAAGCTCGCCTTCGCCTTATCCACCTGGTGATCCTGTCATCAACACAAGTCTTCAGTTTTTCAGACGAGCTACAGTAGTAGACAGAAGAAACCACAGAGAGTTCAGTCAATTCCGTGGCTTACCAGGATGAGATTGTTCCGGAGGAGACGGTCGGCGATGCTCATGAGGATGTCCTTGCTGTACTCCGGGTGGCCCTGGACGCCCATGGCGCGGTCGCCGAGACGGAACATCTCGACGCCGGTCATGTCCGACCGCGCCAGCACCTCGGCCTGAGGAGGCAGCTCCCACACCTGCATTTTGCCATGTACTTATGTCAGGTCATTGACCATTTCTGAAGCTTTGATCAGAGCAACCTTGAAAACGAAACGGCTAAAAAGTGTACCTCATCTTGGTGGAACTCGATGATGGGCATGTGGACGGGGAGCTTGATCGGCGAAAAGAGCCTCGCCATGGCCGCGGTGGGGTGGATGCAGTTCACGCCGATGTCCCAGCCCTTCTTCGATCGGCCCGTCTTGCCGCCCAGCGCCCGGCACAGGACCTGCAGCAGAGTGATCACGCCTCTGTTAGCCACTTGTGTAAAAGATTTAAATTTTCCAAACTGAAAGAACTAAAACATTGTACGGCAAAACTATATTATTACTACATCTCTGAAACTTTAGCAGTAAAATTAAAAACAAATGTTGCGGACTGCAGTCAATCACATGCAGAGATCTTCAAAAGGGGGACCAGCTCAACAGCCAACTCGGTCCTGTGCGTGAATAATTAAGACCAAAGCTGGCATTTTAAAGAGCTAAACGTGTTTCTTTCTGACAGGCGATCGATTCCATCCTCGCCGCTGGGGTCATCATCGACCGATGCCGGGGCCGGCCGGTGACGCATCACATCCTGCTCGTTCACAAATCACAAACATTTCAACTAATTCCAACTGGTAGAGCTTCGCAAAGCCAGCCATGTGGGTGGAGACTGGAGGAGGAGAACACACCGACAGACAGACAGTGGAGTACATGCGAGCTGAGCTGGCATGATGTGAAACATCGGATCCATTTTCAGATTCAGACAGCTCGCGAGATCTAACGCGGCACACCGAATGTAGGAGTAAATTAACTGTTCTTGCGTAGCTGTTGCTGCCATGGACACGCTGACCTCTTCGACACAGCTCTGTACGGCCCTTGAAGCTTTGACTTTTGAACAGAAATCACGGTCGATGCTTGGCTTGGATATTAAGCTATGATCGGTACCGGACTCCATCCTACGATTATACTAATCACTAAAGAAACCAATCCAGCTGACAAGTTGGGGATCAATGTTCCCCAAGAACAGCAGCACAAGTTGCGCTTCTCTACTCGTACAAACAAAAACAACTCGTCTCTTCAATCGAGTTAGGGACTAGGCTACTTCTATCTCCTTTCTATAGACACAGATCAGACTGTGCAATCTCTAAAAAAAATTTAAAAAAAAATCAAAGCAATTATAGTAAGTTGAATACGCACTCATCTTCTTTTTTACAGCAAAAAGTCTACCGAGTCATCACGTAACCATGGTTTCCGCTCGTTCGGACAAACGACCGGATTCAAACATGTATATACTCACAACCCAACCTAACACAAAAATCACACTCTTTGGGCGCTGTCGCTGGTGGTTTGATTTCAAAAGCGACCGCTGACCGCCTTCCCCGGTTTAGATGCATCACGCCAACCTTGTGCCGTTCAAACCGAGCAGCTTCCGTTGCAGCAATTCCACGGAGGAGTTGATTACCGCCAAATATAGAGAAGAAAAAATATATTAAATAAAATTAGATTACTAGATTGTCTTGTGTGTGTGCAACAGCAAGTGACCTCCGCCGGTGCCGCCACGTCAGCTCACGTGAACCGTCTTGGCCCACTGTGCCAGGCTGTCATCAACCGTGTCCGGAATTAGATTTAGCGAAAGCTAAAAATTCATTTCCTTTAGCGGCCAGGCTAATGCGTTGGCGTGACAGGGAGTGGGGCCCACCTGTCCAACGCACAAGACGGGAATTTCTTCTGGCCACGGGTGCGGTTCGGTGTGGGCCCACGGGATTCACGCCCCCAAAAATATTATAGCTCTACTAATTTAAAATACGATTTTATACTTAATACTCCCTCCGTCCAAAAGAGACTCAACCACGTACTAAAAGTTAATATATTATATATTATGAATCTGGACATGGTAGTATTTAGTACGAGGTTGATTTTTATTAGACGGATAAAGTATATTTAAGTTTAAGCAAATTTTATTTATTTGAAAAGAAGTATTTTTTCAAAATAAAAAAAAAGTCCGTGCAGATTACTGCGAAGGCTAAAGCTCACCTGCTGTGAACTTGTGCAGTTGCCATTGCAGGTTTACCCCCCCCCCCCCCCCCCAAATTTATGAATTACTACTATTTACAAATTTTGTATTCGGATTCAACCTGTTTAACCTGCGACAATGCAATTAGTTCGAATTTTTACCGCGCATGGTTTTAAAAAAGCAAAAGGAAGAGACGAAAAAAAAAAAGAATCCATAAGAAGTCGCTAGAACAACGCCACTCCAACCAGGTAATCGCAAGCGGCGCCGATCTCGGAAAGAGCAAATTTACCATTTCACCCCTCCCCCGAGCAAACCAAACCAAATCGCAACCGAGACGAACAGAAGGAGACATCCATGGCGAAGGAGGAGGAGGGGGCACCTGGTGGCCGAAGCAAACGCCGAGGATGCGCTTGCCGGCGGCGAGCTGGCGGCGGATGAGGTCGACGAGGGCGACGATCCACGGCTCGTCGGCGTGGGCGTCGCTGCAGCTCCCGGAGATGACGAACCCGTCGATCCCCGCGGCCTCCTCCTCCCCGGGGAGCTCCCCGCGCACGGCGCGGTACACCCGCCATCGCTCGCCGTCCTCCGCCAGCAGCGCCCTGAACACCTCGAAGTAGCCCCCGTACGCCTTCCTCACGTACTCCGAGTCCTCCCCGCACTGCAGCACCGCGTACGAACCCCCCACGCCGCCGACCGCGGCCTTCGCCGCCAAGGCCTCCGCCGCCGCGTCCACCACGGCGTTCTCTAGTGGCCCCATCCCCATGGCTGCTGCAACACCGGCGGCGGCGCAATCCGGGAATGGAATGGGAGCTCGCGGAGGCGGAGGCGGAGGAAGGAGACGAGCTGATTCGTTTTTGGTGTGAGACGAGATGATGGGGAAGGGGAGCGAGGCGAGGTGGGAGTATTTAAAGGCGGAGTTCGAGGCTTCTTTTTTTTTTTAATCTTTTTTCGTTACGAAATTGAAAAAATATATTCATTTCCTTTTCTCCGGCGGTTTTATTTCGGTTTCCCCTTTGTATCCGGCGTGTTGTCTGCGAGCTTGCTTCATTGCTTTTTTTATACCGTTATCATTTTTTTGATCCTCCCGTGAAAGCAAGAATATACTACTGTATTACTTTGATCCCAATCGTATCAAGGTAGATAAAATACATATACACGGCTCGATTGTCTCGGGTAGATTTTATCCCTTTTTATTAGCATCTAATTGTTAAACCATTATTATTAGAGTTTAATAAGGCTAAAATACACCTATTACAAACTAATAATAACGGTATGATATAATTTCAGTAATGCACTGTATATGTAGGAAAAAAAATCTAGAAATTCATATGAGTAACAGTGCTATATTAGCTCGATTTTGGATAGCGAATTCATTTCTCCCTGTATCTTCGGCGTGTTGTTTGCTCATTCCCTCGAAATGAAGTCTCTAATTCTCTGTTGCTCCGAGTAGATTTCATCCAATTTCCATTCTCTTATCCTGTCTTGCAACAAATTTGCAACAAATGTGTTAAAAATCGCAATTTCAATGCACAATATTTTAAGAAAAAATAGTGTCAGCGTGATCGTGCGATTTTATTGATATAATACAATGATGAGCTTATTGTATGTTTACCCTTAATTGCACATTTTGTGTGCTGAAAAATAGGAAAATTATAGGCAAACTTTTATTAGTCTCACCGCAAAAAATATATGTATCTTTACATATGAATTCGGTTGCACTCATTCGACTACGGTACAGCTAGCTCGAATAGCACTTTGTGTCAGCAGTTGTGACATAGCGGCTATACCGAACATGTCTAATTTGGTTTACTCAAATTCATAGCAAAAGACAGTCCAAATTTATACCTAATGTAAAGATATTTATATATTTTATAGGACACAAGAAATTGCAAGATTGGTAGAGATACTTTTGAGATTAAGGGAGCACCGAAGTTTCCACCGCATGTATTGAGATATTTTTTGTTTCACATCAGGAATATAGAACAAGTAGTTGCTCCCAGGGTTTACATTACCGGTTGACCACTAAATTCTGAGCCCCGTCGGTATTACGGTTTTCGATAAATTTTGATCGGTTTTCGATAAATTTCGACCAAACTTAATGTTTAACCTTTGAAATTTCAACCAAAAATTAATTCTGAGCCGTGTCGACACGTCGAAATTTTATATAATTCGGCCGGTTTTCGTCAGAATTGTGAACCCCGTTGCTCCTCTTTGGAATCACTCAAAAACTTGTCTGCCACGAAACGATCCAACGCATTGTGTGTTTCCGGCCATGTGGCGACTTGACTGACTCGTGCACACAAGCCTGCCCGAGCACGTTGCCTGAGGCCGCCGATCCGGCCGAAACGGCAAACGCTCGCTTTTTCTTATCTCGGGGAGAAGAAAAAACAACCTCACAATGCAAACCAGGTCAAAAAGCGGTAGCAACCGGCCGGTTGCCACCTTGGTTTAAGCGGCTCAGCCAGACAGCCAGTGTAATTTGAACCTCTCGCGGATGGACCTGGACATGGTTTTGAACTGGGACGGGTTTTAGAGGTTTAGGGAGGCAGAGAGGGCGTCCAGGTTCGTTGAACCTGGGTGGACTCCAAGGATTTTTGGGTGTCACTGCACGTTGGCTGATTGTGAAGGGAGGAGGGAATTTGGTGATCCATGAGGAGGGCTAGTGGATATGGAGTCATGGAGCGTGTATATACTGCTTTCGCTCTCACGTTCGACGAGAGTTTGGCACGAAATGGGATTAGATTCGTCTTGGTGGCGAAATGTGGTGACTTTGACCGGCAATGGATTGTCCTCGATTTGATGGATTACATGAAAGACGTATGCAACCTAATTGGGTCAAATCATATACTACTACGCATATAATATATGTATTATATACACGTCCCAATATCATCGTAGTTTACAGTACACAATTAATTATATTTTTAACTATATATTCATCATTCGCTAAAAAAATACACACATATTAACATACTAGCAATATTAGTAGCACTACCAATTATTTAAGGATCAAGGACAACTCCAGCGCACCACCTGCAAATATATATATGTAAGACCGCATAAATTATTGGATTATTCGGTATTAATATCTTTGTCTTGCAGAAAAAAACAAGTACAGACATAGAATGACGCTATGTTTGCCATATAGATCGACGATTGCCCGACATATTTTGTCTATAATAAACATTTGTGCGGCTTGTGTTTGGTTGTAGGAGGAGAAGGGTACTCACTTCATTCTATAAAAAATAAATTTAGTATAAGATATGATATAACTTAGTATTATAAATCTGAATAACCGTCTGTTTAGATTTTTAATAATACTAGGATATGTCACGTCTCGTATTATATTCGTTTTCTTGAGGATGGAAGAAGGAATACGCGTGAATGAGGCGTGCCACTGCTGCGCGCGGTCAGTGTGGGTTCAACTAGCATACATGCATGATCCATCCATCCATCCATCCATCCATCCATGCACATGCGACACAAGAAATGCCGCGCGAGAACAACGAGACGAGCTTAGCTAAGGACCACATGTGGCGGCATGTGACGCCCCAAGATTCGGATCTTTGTTCTGCCAGTACGTCGTCCGGCCTTGATTTTTTTTTCCTTTCTTTCTTTCCACGAGAAAAAGAATATATTAAAGGTTCAGAGTTCAGACGGCCGTGTTTAGATTCAAAATTTTTTCGTCAAACTTTTAATTTTTCCGTCACATCAAATATTTGACATATGTATGGAGCATTAAATATAGAAAAAACCCATTACACAGTTTGCCTGTAAATTGCGAGACGAATCTTTTGAGTCTAATTACGCCATATTTAATAATGTGATGCTACAGTAAATATTTGCTAATGACGAATTAATTAGACTTAATAAATTCGTCTCGCAGTTTATATGCGGAATCTGTAATTTGTTTTGTTATTAGTCTACATTTAATACTTTAAATGTGTGTCCGTATACGTAAAAAAAATATGGCGCACGAAGTAAACACAGTCGTATAATTGTAATAGTAGAAATTCAGAGAGCTGAGCTGAGCAATTTTTTCTCTATATTAATTTATCTCAAGGCAAGTACACAAATGTGACATGCGGGCTGTATATAAGGGCTAATCTAGTGAGAAATTCGATTGTTTACAAGTAGCTCGTGCTAGGAAAAGTACAATAATTAATTACTGCCTCTGTTTTCTAATATTTGAAGACTAACGTTTCACCATTCTTTTTAAAAAGATTATACAAATATGAAAAAAATAATGACAATAAAAAATAATTATGTAACTTATTTTAATAAGAGAAATTGTTAAACTTTTATTGAAAAGTTAATGATGTACATATCAAACGTTAAAAGAGCAACGGAGGGAGTATTATTTTTGCTGAAATGTTCTGAAACGAGTCGAGAGTGTTAGGCCGGCCGGGCATGGAATTTCTAGATACGCCTTGACCAAAATTTCTTGCATCGCCCTCATTTTCCACCTGTTTTGTATGTCTAAATGGTTGTTCATGACTTTTAAACTGAGCACACCCGGTAATGTTGGATTGTACATTTCGTACAACTTTTAAACTTATTTAGAAAATGTACATCCGGTTCTAGATTCATTTTTTATAGAACGATGTATATCCGGTTCTAGATTTATTTTTTATAGAACGATGGGAGGAGAGCATTTGACAAACTGGTAAATTGATCTAGCTAGAATGTTTGTGTCATATGATGTGTATGCCGTGCGGTTTGAACTTCTTTCGCTACCTACTCTCTTCATAAAAAAAAAGACTGGATATGATATACTGGCATATCATAGCATAACGATTCTAGACATGCTCCTGTTTAGATTAGTTGTAGTAGAATATATAGGTTTGTTACATTAGGATATGTCACGTATACTTCTAGATTTTTTTTTTTTTTGATAAAGAGAGTACAGCTGCGCGCGGTTTCGACTTCCAACCAGCTGCACGTACCCTCCTTTGTTGTAGCCTGTATGCATGTCGTGTCGAGTAATCAGGACACTGAACAGAGGATTACTACTAATGGTATTCTTAATGTAGGAGGTGTTTGGATCCCACCCCAATATTTTACACCCCATTACATCGAACGTTTAAACACTTATACGAAGTATTAAATATAGGCGAAGAAATAACTAATTGCACAGATTACGACTAATTTGCGAGACGAATCTTTTTAGCCTAATTGCTACTCCCTTCGTTTCAGATTATAAGACGTGACTTTGATCAAAGTCAAACTACTCTAAATTTGACTAACTCTATAGAAAAAAGTAGTAATATTTACAACACTAGCATAGTTTCATTAAATCTATAATTAAATAAATTTTCATAATATATTAGTCTTGGGTTAAAAATATTACTACTTTTATCTACAAAATTAGTCAAACTTTGAGTAGTTTGACTTTGACTAAAGTCAAAACGTCTTATAACCTGAAACAGAGGGAATAAATTATTTGACAATATAGGAGTGCTACAATAAACATTTGCTAATGATGGATTAGTTAGGCTTAATAAATTGTCTCGCGGTTTACTAACGGATTATGTATTTTGTTTATTAGACTACGTTTAATGCTTCAAATATGTGTTCGTATATACTATGATATGATAAAAATTTTCACCCCTGGATCTAAATATAGCCGTAGTACTCCCCCAAGGGTACAAAAGTTCAAAGACATGACATATTTTGACCAAATACCTTGGATTCTAGAAGGACTATAATGAGGAGGATGACCCTCCATTCCTAAATGATTATCGTATTTTTTTTCAATGTTATTTAGAAATGGTTAGCACATTTGATAGTACAACTTTCTATATGTGACTTTTCGTTTCTGTGCATTATTAAATGGTCATTTGCATGCATAGTTTAATGTACTGCCTCCATCTATTTTGATAGTCATATTTTATCTTAATACACAGATCAAGAATAAGTAATTCTACTCATCATCTATTAAACATGCTACTAGTTATTCCTTGTAAATAAGCGATTCATTAATATTTATATTTCTCGATGCCCATGTAACCAATCTTGTGTGGAAGAATGAAGAATCATGTATTAAATCCGAAAAAGTCATTAAGAGAATAGGTCGTTGGATTAAAATATGCCTATCAAAAATAGATTTTTCAAATTTAAAAATATTACTATCAAAAATAGATAGAGCGAGTACTATTCAACTAATTGTAATTTGTGGTGCATATGCATGCATACATGCAAGCAATATCATTGGTGCAAATTGCCCTTGTTGCATGCGCAGGATACGAGAAACTGTGTTGCATGTTAATCGATGTAAATTTAAGTGGAATGTAGGAGTGCATTGGTATCGGCGCACAAACCATATGTACTGATCATTTGTGAATGGAGGGGGTAGCAAGTGGGTAAGGGCAGTCCTAACCCTCCATTTAGAATTGTGTCTATAGTATTAACTACATTGCCATGTATAACTTTTAGCTTATGTGGCACTATATTAATTAAGAGAGAGCGAAGAGAGGAAGAAACTAGGTCTCATGCAAGACACAGCTTCAACACGAGAACCTATGCACTAGATCCTATCAAGTTTTGCATTGAGAGAGAATAGTATCTTCATAATAGATGAAAAATAAATATGATTAGTAGAGAAGAGAGATGATGTATTTATTAATGGCCCACTTTAAAAAACCATGGGTTGTAGAGTATAGTTTCTATTGTGATGTCTTATTGATATGGCACCATAGATACTACTTATGGGCACCATGGGTTGGGACTGCTCTAATAAGGATAGAACGCAAAATCATATAATCTTTACATCCCAAAATGTAGTAACATAGTATGACTAAATAGAACGGTTCTACGAATCTGGAGAGAAATATATGTCATATCCAATTTTAGAATGTTATATTTTACGACGGAGGGAGTTGTTGTTGTTTTAGTTATCACTCCCTCCATCCCAAAATATAAGATATAATCACTCATAATACAAAGACCAAGAAAACATTTAATTACCTTCTTGGATCATCTTGATGCATGCAAGCAATATGATTAGAATGTTTTATGATATAAGATTTAAAACAAATCAATTTTATAGGACCGAGAGATACTAGTTAATGGATGCATACATACACATCTTATATTATAAAACATGAGAGAAAAATGGTTATGCCGTATATTTTGGGATGAAGAGAGTACTAGGAATGGATGGTGAATAAGAGAGTGGGAATGAGAAAGGAGAGTGTTTTAATATTTGTTGATTGCTTGTTATCTGGTACTCCCTCCGTCCCTTAATATAAGGGATTTTAATTGGATGTGATGTATTCTAGTACAACGAATTTGGACATAAAGCCTGTCCATATTCATTGTAATAGGATACATCACATCCAACCAAAATCCCTTATATTTAAGGACGGAGGGAGTACTAGTAGTGTTACCACCAGATCATACTACTATCCACATTACTATCTCCCCTCACAATGGTGAACCAGGTAATATGATTCCTTGCTACCCACTTTTTAAGCATAGTATGGATGCTCTAACAAATTTCCACACAAATTCGGCTTCTTGACATCACACGGTTTGTTTGTCAAAAAAAAAATCACACAGTTAGTGCACTAATTTAGTACCCTTATTTCGAACATCAAATGTGTTCACTTAGGAAAGACCTGCAAAATTTGTTAGAGCCTTAAAGAAAGTTATGAAAACTATCAACTATAGATAAATAAAACTTTCCTCAAAATGTTATCCGGAAACGAAAAGGTTTTATCAATGAATTTTATTCTAGAAAAAAATCACAGGAGCCTTAAAAGTTTCTATATATCATCAAAACGGCCAGTATCTATGTATTCTACAAAGAGTAAAGAGTAAAGTCCATCACTGGTCTCTAAACTTGTATCGTTGTGTTATCCCGGTCCCTAAACTCGCAAATCGACTGTTTAGGTCCTCAAACTTGTTCGACTGTGTCATCCCGGTCCCTAAACTTACAGATCACTCGTTTAGGTCCTCCAACTTGTTCAATTATGTCACCCCGGTCTCTAAACTTGGATTTGAATATCATCTGGGTCAAATAAGACGGTCTAAAAACTTTATATTTAAAAGTAATTCATAACTTTTTCATGTGAACTTTAATAAAGACAAACTTTATACCAAACTTGTAGCCCTCGACGCGATCTACAATTTGTAGTTGACTTTTTTTTTATTTTAAGTCATTTTTGTCCCAAAATGTAATTTTAAAATTAAAATTTCAAAATCTATAAACATGCAACAATATTTTGGGACCGTAAACAGTTTTAATTCAAAAACTTTTCAACTACAAAGTTGTAGGTCGCGTCGAGGGCTACAATTTTGATATAAAGTTTGTCTTCATTAGAGTTCACATGAAAAAGTTATGAATTATTTTTTATATAAAGTTTTTAGACCATCCTGTTTAGGGATCGGGATGACACAACTGAACAAATTCGAGGACCTAAACGATTGATGTGCAAGTTTAGGGACCGGGATGACACGGTTGAACAAGTTTGAGGACCTAAACGGTCGATTTGCGAGTTTAGGGACCGGGATGACACAGCGGTACAAATTTAGGGACCGGTGATGGACTTTACTCTTCTACAAATTTATATCCGAACTCCAAAACTGCTCCTTCCATCTCAAAATAAATCAACTTGGAACGATAAACTTTTGTCGACAAATAAAAACTGTGTATCTCACTCTTTTATTGCCCCCTTTGAAATATATATACTCTCTTCGAATCAAAATAAATTAATCTCGTAATACGCCGAATTTAAATATAGAGTTTGTCTTATTTTTATTAGGATATGTCATATTTTAATACGAGGTTAGTTTTTTTTACTGAGGGAATAGATCCATACATTGCCCTCATTCAAGCATTAGCGAGTGGCAGCGTACGTGAATGCTCTTTCTCCCGTCCACACCAATTAATGCACCATCGGTTATTGCTTGTCTCTCTCGCTCTTGCGGATTTATAAATAAAACTTTTATAGACGTGTTCTTAGCTATTTAAAACCAAAAGCTGAAAAATAAACTTTGATAAAAAAAACCCCAAAAATCAACTCAGAATTTAAAGTCGAAAAATCAAATTTTGACTGATAAGTATATATAAGCATAAGCGAAAAAATATGGCAATGTCCGGCACCCCAATAAAGTGGATTAATTTTAACATGTTGAAAGGTTCGCACAAATCTTCAAGCCACGTACTTCTACTCAGAGCCTAATATATAAGGGGCATTTATAAATTTGCCACTAGTTTTTTTAATATTGCAAGGATACCATTCGAATGATAGTTCTAGTGGTATTTTTGCAATTTTCTAGTGGCAGTCTTGCAATAACGATTCAAAGTAGTGGTAAATTTGCAATTGCCTCAGTATCTAATGGTTCACCACAGTGATCTTTAACAATTAAACGAACCATTAAAAATATCTGGTTAAGGACATGTTATTATTGTGCAGAAGAACCCTTATAGAGATTTAAGGGGACATCTTTAATGATTCTTTATTAAAAACAGTAGAGATTAATGACTCATGTATTAGAAATCACCCCTAATTTATACTCACTTCGTCTAAAAAAATCAATATTTAAATAAATTTTGGATAGATTCATGTATTTATTGGGGATGGAGGGGGTAATTAACTGCGTACTAACTCTATCCTCTATCTAAAAAACACTATTTTTGGTTATACATCTAGGCAAATACTCCTACTTGTTTAGATACGTGCTAAAAGACTATACAACTGGAGATATTTGGAGCTTATCCAAATGTATAGCTAAAATAATACTCCCTCCATCCCAAAATATTTGACGCCGTTGACTTTTTTAAAAATGTTTGACCGTTCGTCTTATTCAAAAAATTTAAGTAATTATTAATTCTTTTTCTACCATTTGATTTATTGTTAAATATACTTTTATGTATATATATAATTTTACACATTTCACAAAAGTTTTTGAATAAGACGAACGGTCAAACATGTTTAAAAAAGTCAACGGGGTCAAACATTTAGGGAAGGAGGGAGTATATTTTAGAGGAGTGTTTTTTTTTCAAAAGAAAAAAGATAAAATCCCATAAGGTTGTGTATTTTAAGTACTGAGCTAACCAGACGTCTTAAGTGGTTGTTTGGATGGGAAAAGTAAAAAAAAACAAGTTTTATACGAATTATTAGGTTTAACCGTTTAAGGTTGTTATTCTGTTACCGTGGATTTATGTAAAATCCAAATCCTCTGTTTGGTCCACAGGAGAGAAGACAGAAGAGCGAAGGGAATACAACGATTTTTTTTTTTACTTTGAGAGAACTTATTTTTTTTATATATATCCACAATTCTCTTATGCCAAACAAACAAGATTTGATCTAAAAACATGATTAAGGTAAACCAGTTTTAACAAAACCTGAGATACAAATTAACAACCCCTAACAGCAAAACTAAAATTAAATCGTTCTTCAAGAACGAGCAGTAGTAATAATGGCAGTACTGTTTTTTGGTCTCTTGCCTCTCATTGCTTAAATTACAATCCAAACAGCCTTTGCTAATAGCTGTCATTGATCCATCAGTTAGCTCGACCAAGGAATCAAAGGCATTGTCCTACCTCAGCTAAAAAGACGGTTAAGCAAGAGAGATATCCGTTGGATACACGCCAGCATCAGCATCAGTCAGTGAGGTGACTCATCACCTTTTTTTTTTTTTTTTTTGGAGAGCAGATTCATCAGCTGATGAATATACTTCTATCTCTGCATCAGAAACGGCCGGCCGTTGTCACCTGTCCCAATTAAGCTGATCAAAACCGCATCCATTTAATTAGTGGGTTCCAGCTAACGGTGCACACACTTAACCATTCCCGCCAATTCCGTCCACCACCCGCCAAATCTGTGATACGAAAACGCAAAGCTAGCATTGATTCAAATGCGGATCAATTCATCATCCTCAAAACCTGGGTTGCCGCGGCTGGTTCATCGAACCTGGCCGTGATCTTGGGACGAGACAACTACTGGTGACATGAAAACGGCAGCAACCACTTTGGTAAATCTGGCTACACTATTCACTGCTTTTTAATTGAAAACCGCATGCATAAATGGCAATGGCGAAACAAAGTAAAGGACAGATAAACTTTATTGGATTTTCGGTGATCTAAGCCTGGAAGCCATGGAAACCTCTTCTTTATTTTTTTTGGAAGAAAGCTGAGATTGGGCAAGGGCCATGCTTTGGTGATGATTAGAGTTTGTTGAATTCGGAATTCTGTTGGGAGATCGATGGGCAACGCGTACGTGTGTGGATCAAGTTGCGCGCGATCACACCCAATTTCATACGAAAATGGTGGAGTTTGTTTGAAACTTTGAATGGGGTGGAGTAATCGGTGATGTGATGCCAGTTAGGCATTGTGTTTAGGATTCATAAGTTCCACGTGACATTTAAATATGAAACTAAAAAAATGAATAAAAAAAGACTTGAGCCTCTCCATATAAAGATTTGAAAGTATCGCTCTTAAGGAGTACCCCCTCCTCCTCCCACAATATAAGGGATTTTGATTTTGAGTTTTTGATTTGTAACGTTTGACCACTCGTCTTATTCAAATTTTTTTTATAAATATAAAAAATGAAAAGTTGTGTTTAAAGTACTGTAGATAATAAAGTAAGTCACAAATAAAATAAATAATAATTTCAAAATTTTTTAAATAAGACGAGTGGTCAAACGTTACAAGCAAAAACTCAAAATCCCTTATATTATGGGACGGAGGGAGTACTATTTTCAAACCTTGCACTAGTCACGCGTTTTGGGTCCTGCTCCTGCTTGGGCTCTGAGTTCATAATTTTCTCATGCCAAACACTATGGCCCTACGCACTGTTTAGTTCCCAAAACCTTTTTACAAAAACATTACATCGAATCTTTGACACATGTATAGAGCATTAAATATAGATAAAAAAATTAATTGCACACTTTGCATGTAAATCACAAGATGAATTTTTTATCTTAATTAATCCATAATTAGTCATAAGTGCTACAGTAACCCACATGTGCTAATGACGGCTAAATTAGGCTCAAAAGATTCGTCTCGCGGTTTCTAGGTGAGTTATGAAATTAGTTTTTTCATTCGTATCCGAAAACCCTTCCGATATCCGGTCAAACGTCCGATGTAACACCTAAAAATTTTCATTTCACCATCTAAATAGGCCCTTGCATGGCATATTTGTAAATTATAAACGCCCTCATACGAAATAATCGACTTTATAGGTTTTGATCAAGGTAGTTCAATTAGAAGTATATATTAACGTGTAAAAATATTGGATTTATAGCTATTAAAAATATAATTTATGATAAATCAATAGTCAAAATTTGATGAGTAAATTTCATTTTGGTCAAACTTTTGTTATCAATATTTCGCTTTGGATCACCATTTAGCCAATGTTTTTACTTTGGACTGGATAAAGTTGCTTTTGTTTTATTTTAGACCACCCGACCTACTTCTAGAGCATCTGAACGATCTCGATTATGTTAGTTTCTACTCGTCAATGAACTCCTCAGCCATATATGAGATCATTTCTTCAGCATATTACAAGTTTAATGTAGATGGATAAAAGAATTAAGGGTGGTTCAAAGTGCCACAAAGGTAAAAGTATCCGGTTCAAAGTGAAAACATTGTTTTTATGGTGGTTAAAAACAAAACATCGGTAATAAAAAATGACCCAAAGTGAAATTTACTCCTAAATTTTTCTAAAAATAATAGAATATATCATACATAAAATTTTTAAATTAGAATACATCATACCGAAAATCACCAAATACCGGTAGCATAGTAGTGTGTGTGTGTGTGTGTATATATATATATATATATATATATATATATATATATATATATTTGCAAATAAATAGGAATTAGGCAACCTATATGAATCTTCACATTTGCTAAACCTTTCGGCCGTGCGAGGACCTCGCTAATTAATATTGCCAAACCATCGATCGAGAGACTGATATACGCACCTTGTCTTTTTAGGATGTCAACTGTCAAGTGCCCCATAAATTACACTCCATCCCTAAAAAAACGCCAAAAGATAAGCGAAAGAGCTTCAAATAATTTTTAATTAGTCCACTGTACGGCATCAACCACCGTTTTCGTCTCCATTTTATTCCGTGGAAATGGAATTGAACAACGACGGTGCGCCGCCCATGGAGGAAAAAAAATTAAAAATTAAAAGATGACAACGCATGGTCACGTACCACGCGTAGCAACCTTTGTTTGTGCAGCGAGTTAGTTAGTCCAGCAATTTATCGCGTAAACACAATGGGACAAAGCACATTAATCCAGGTAACGCGTTGTTTTTCATTAAGATATGAATTTTATCTCGTTTCCGTTAACACGCTTTTTAAATTACTAAACTATATATTTCGTAAAAAATTTCTATATAGAAGTTAATTTTGTTTTAAATTATCAGATAAATAACTTAATTAATCATATAAAAATAATAAAATTTTCTCGTTTTATGTATTTCTTTACTTAATCTTCATCAATTCAAACGGAGCCTTACAGCCTTACTGTCTAAGCTTGCATGGTAGGAGTAACACATAATTAATTATGTAGCTAATGACAAGGTCTGCTAGCTAATGATGAAGGTTTAGGGCATGTACAACGGTGTGTAATAACGGTCTCTTTTCGTTTCCATGCAAGTAAAATTGATGATGTGGAAGAGAGAGAGTGGAGGAAAGAGAAACATGGTTGGTACGCATGACAACGGGTCAAAGTCGACTCTTAACGTTTATTAAAGAAAATTTTGTTACATGAGGTGGAGAAAAGGAAAGAATGGTACTTAAAAAAATATTTTGGTACATTAATGGTTAAGAGTTCTCGTTGTTGAAGAATAGTCTCTAAGTGATATGTATTATCAAAGAGACTATTCTAGACTCTAACTTTCTACGCTGTTAATTTAGCTGGCACACGCTTAACTAATTTGCTTCGTGATTAGGCAAGACCAGCGGATAGCCTAAAAACTAACTGCTGTTTGGACGAGCCGTGCCACGTGGCGGCCTTCAGCATGCTTCGTGCCTTCGTCTCGGAGCGGAGGAGGCGAAACGAAAGCTGCGAGGATCTGACGTGGCAAGAGGCGATAGGCTTGATGACATGGCGGCGGTCAAAGATGTCAAAGTCAAACGCGCGGTGGAAATGCGGTCAAAGAAGTCTACGCGCGGAGGCGGCAAGTTGACTTTGGGGGAGATTTTGCATATTTTAAAGGTGAAGCTTTCTTCCATCTTGTTTCCTCGACCGTGTTCTCCTCCTCGACTTTTTTTCCCCTTCGAATTTAAATTTTTTTGTTGCCGTATGTTTTCAACTTCTGAATTTGCACCATGGACGTTGTTTTTTAAAAGTGTGATTAGTCTTTGTTTTCTTTTGTCATAGAGGATATTAACAGTTGTACCTCCATGCACTATTGACTTTATTTTGTTTTAATGTATAACTTTGACCCGTTTAGCCTCTTAAAAATATGCTTCCATAGTCTGTATTTAACTTCTTAAAATAGAAAGGAAGGTGATGTCTGTATTTAACTCTCTAAAATGAAAAGATCACCCTTCACCTAGGCATTATCAGATCATGCCACCCATTTAGCTAGCAGGGTCATTCTCCTGCTTGCTCTTGAGTTGCAGTCTCGCTCAAAAGATGAAATTTGGGAGAGAATGATTTTCAACTTGTGGAGAGTGAGAATGAAAGATAAGGGAATTTCGTTTTTGTGAGAGAGCAGGGAAACTATTAGTGTATTTTTTTTCCGACTGAAATCCCAAAAATCTATATTGGGAATGGAGTAGGGGCACGATGTTCTTAGTATTTCATCTTTATTTTTTTTGAAATAAACAAATAAACCGACAGAGTAATTTACCCATAGTTCAGTCACGTGGCTGGACATGTCTTTTTTTTTAAAAAAAAGAAAAAAAATAAATAAACCGACAGAGTAATTTACCCATCGTCGTCGCCGGAGATGTCTCACATGACCGAGACAAGATTTGGAGCTTTCACAATTGAATAGCTCGAGTGAGTTCACCATCGTGCCGTGAATGCACAAGACACAGCATGACTGCTTGACATTTTTACCTGATAAAACGCACCGATTTGATTTTCCCAATTCCTATCCAATTTGCGCCGTGTTTAGTTCCAAAATATTTCTTCAAACTTCCAACTTTTCTATCGCGTCAAAATTTTCATACACACAAACTTTCAACTTTTCATCACATCGTTTCAATTTCAACCAAACTTTCAATTTTAGCGTAACTAAATACAGCCTTGAAGTGTTTTTTCCCTGTCGCTTTTTTGAATTCGTTAGCAGGAAAGTGCCACGACGAAGTGGCAGCACCGACCTTTGAAGGGAGCTAGAGATTTTTCAAGAGAACCCAAACGAGTACTTGAATTAATTACTCGACTGATTTTTTTTTCTTTTTTGAACAATACTCGACTGATTTTTTATGAGAATCTAAACGAGTACTACTTGGATAGTTGGATTAATTACTGGACTTCCTTTTTTGGCTCATATGATCGTGTTGGTATTGTCTTCTACGCCGGTGCATGCAAACTCTATGATGGAATCCTACTCATAGTTACTGTATCAGATTCATCTGACCTACTCTTACTTGTAATTTGTAAAGCATACTTCCTCCATACTCGTAGAAAGTCGTTTTGGACTACAGCGACACGGTCTCCAAAACACAACTTTGACTTCTTGTTTCTATAAAAATATTTATGGAAAAGTGATATATATATATATATATATATATATATATATATACTTTTATAAAAGTATTTTTCAAGACAAATCTATTGATATAATTTTTATATTTTCAAACTTTATTCATGATTATATTTCTAAGGTTTGACTTAAATATTATTGTAAACGACTTCATTCATTTATAAGTACGGAGGAAGTATATACTTACGTATATGCATCCTTTGGTGTTTAGCATTAAACTGCAACTTGTCAGCGCAGACGAATGGGCAGTGGATGGGCTAGGCTTTGGAACAAGAACAGCCATGCCTTTCGCCTCGGTGACTGATGAGTAGGAGCAGTCGAGCAGAACCAAGGATTTTGCCATTGCCACCTTTTGGTTCCCTTCTTTTGTAGTCTTGTCACGTCGCCGTGGACGGCAACTTGGGCAGCACATCGACGATCTTATGAATTTTTTTGAATTTTTTTTTTACTCTTGTCCTAGGATGTCATGGGCTCATGGCTAACTTCTTTTTTTTTTGAAAACAAAAAAATGTGTTAGGTTACTAAAGAGGATCTTAGCATCCATTGCTGATAAAGTAGTGAGAAAACATGTGTTAACATCCAAATGTGATAAATTGCTGATCTGATTGGCGACAAATGGACGGTCAAACCGTCTAAGTCCGACTTCAAGTTGAATTTTGTCGGGTCTCAGGTTTCCTTGCTTGGGTTGAGGTTTTTTGAGTTTTTATTGGTATCTACCTTGAGTAAGACGTGGAGAAGGCTCTGTAGGAGGCAAGACCAGTCTCTTTATAAGGGCTATGGCCAGTTCAACTGAACACATAATCTCTTTTCAATACAATTAGCCAATCATTTTTTTTAATTCTAGTTTTCATCCATCTTTGTCGGTTTGCACTAAAAGCCGTCCGTCCTTGATGTGGGTGTGCGAATCTCTTTGTAGGTTTGTCCCAAAAACCTTCCGTTCCGCCCACGAGACAAATGTTTATCCCTATTTCATCTAAGCCAGCTTCAACTAGTCAGTTTTGAATTAAATAAACCACCTTGGTTTAGATTTATCTAGATCGAGATGGTTGACGACCTTGTAGCACCGCAAAACATTAGGTGTTTTCATCATGATTGACGGCGTAACCAAAAAAGTTACCAACAACATGCACTGAAAGGGATTCAAACTCAGGCCGGTGCACTGCTCGTCTGCTCCTAACAGCTCCTTGCCAGTCGAGGTAGGCACCATTTCCATCGCTAGCTACAGAAAACTGCGGTGAAAAAATAACTCTAGAAAAATAGTAACACGATTCCAAGTTTTATTATGCTAAGATTTATGTCGATGACATCAATCTACTATATTATCAAAACAAACTTGAAAAAAACCACTGTGCTCATTCCAAAGGCCTAGAAATTACAATATTAATAGAAGACAGAGAACTTTGTAAACCAGTAGATCATGATGAGTCCAAATTTTAATAGCGAGGATTGATCGATATAGGTGTGCATAGAACAGAAAATTGTATTTGGAGAAACATAGTTAACAATTATATACAAGATACCTCTGTGGGATCAGAAGTAAAATAGTTGTATACCGAATTAACATAATGACGTGATAGTACCCCTTTTTATTTTTTTTTCTAGGCACAGGAGTTTACAGCTGAAAAACTAGAGGGAAATGTATTAACAACACCGACAAATTAATCTACTTCTTTCCTCCCTGATATATAAAGAGTTTAACGTATTGTCGCTTCTGGGGACTTCAGCAAATGATAAAGCAGGAATATATGTACCAGCCACATGGCAATGCCCTGAACTCTTCTGACAAAAAAAAAAAAAAGAGGACACAAATAATCCCCAAAGCTGCAAAGGAAGAGACAAATGGAAGGGCACCGATCTACATTCAGATGCATGCACACGTATCAAACTGACATGAGCTACCAAAAAGCTTTGATTTGCATGATCTCTCTCTCTCTCCAGATAGGCTAACACACCAACCTGGCAGTGCTTAATTAAGCAAATGATGCACCAATCAGTGACCTCCCTATCACCCTATGCTAATTTCATATTGAATACCATAGATCTGCCAGTACACAACCACACCAATCCCTTTCTAACAAACTGCAAAAAAATTGAGTTGATGCCAAATGGCACCAGCTCTTGATGATTCATACCCAACAATTCAACAAAAGCATATATCTATGGGTCTTAAGACCTTTATCATAACGGAGACCATTGTTTGAGAAATGTGAACGGAGACGTGCTGGCCACACTACTAAATCAACTTGCCTGTATTGGCATGCTGACAAAGCGATAATGTTGATTAGTGAACTAAACACATAGATGATGAAAGGGAACATCTAGGTACCATAGCTTTTGATTGGGTATGCACTGAGGTTGAGTACAGTGAGATGAGTACACAACAGCATGCCCAACATGCAATAAATATTCTAGCTGTATGTGTCTTAATAACATGATTAGTCCAGAACTGGTTTCTTCTTCTGAACTGGTCCGAGAACTGGTTTTCTCCTTTTTGAGGACTTAGTCCAGAACTGGTTTATGATTGCACTTCTGAACTAGACATGTGAAAACCAAGCTAGAAGCACATGATCACTTCAGTGATGCTTAGCAGTTAGCACAGATCCAGTATTAAAGTACACATGCACAAATTGCGTGAAATTAGCAATTATATAACAAGAAAACAGTGGGCACAAGGTTGTAATAGTTGCAGGTAGAGTAATTTAGAGCATGCTACAGTACAAGGAGAATTGGCCAGCAGAAGACTACTGGGATTGAAAACTGTCCACATTCAGTTCTAAAATGAGCTGGTGATGTTTCGTTTTGTGAGTAATCCCAAAACAATCATCATTTGAAATGAGTATAGCTATCAACCAATCACTGTCACAGGAAAAATACTGTATGTATAACGCAGAATGACGAAAGAATCGCTTACCAAAGAATAGCAGATAATAAAATAGAAGTTGACAAATGTTGTTCCACCACTTCATGTAGGAAAATATCCACTACCTGTTATTTTAAGTCTGACCAGTTCCCAAATCCATAATTAATATAAATGCCCCTAGATCATCAGAACTTCTTTTCAAAAGAGCAAAACTCAGAGGTGATTTGTCATCGTGTGTGCCAATAAAATGACACATGGATGGATTTGAAAAAAGAACATATAGTTGATGCAGATTTAACCTTGTTCCTTTCAAACTGTGCCAAAAAAAAGTCAGTTTTGTATTATGTTCTAGCATATATAAAGAAATTATTCATTGCCGATCACTCCAGGACCAATTTCTATGCTCCCTTACTATCTATCTACAAGAGTAACAGAACATATACAAATTTATCAGATGGACATCCATATTCCAAAAACAAACTTAGAGAAAATGGTGTTTTTTTCTTTTACTCTACTGCTTTATCAGATATCTAAAATGTACTCTTCCTAACAAAGGTAAGCATCGAGATATTACAGTTTTCTAAACCTAAACCTTTTTCTCATATGTTTAGAATGTTAATCTAGAAATATCATACAGATATCTCCTTTGGTGAGGGTCTCAGCCCATGTTCTTAATTGGTTCCCAAAGCTCCTAAGGCTGTGTTCTTCCCCCCATCTTTCCCAACTTACCTTCCTCATTTTCCACACACACGCTTTTCAAACTACTAAACGATGTATGTTTTATAAAAATTTTCTATATGAAAGTTGTTTTAAAAAATCATATTAATCTATTTTTTAAAAAATAAATAAATCAATACTTAATTAATCAAGTGCTAATGAGTAACTCAGTTTCCGTGCAGAAGGAATGAGTTCCCAACACAAGGAAACGAACACAGCCAACATAACAAGTTATTATCTATTAAACACAAGACAAATGAATATAATAATAAAACAGTAGAAAACTACGTTTCCAGCACTGCCTCTTTAAATACTAAATGCAAAGGTCATTTCATTGCTCTTTTCAACAAATTATTATTCTACAATCCACAGTGCCAAACAATGCGTCGGTGAATCAAATTCAACTTTATTTCCATCAGTATGCCTCTTTGTGTCTCCTTTAGGTTGACACAGGTATTCTATCTTAAATTTGTCATCAGCCACTAGCACTTGGGTGCCAAAATATTGAAGTGCTGGCTCATGTAGAACCATCAGGTTTGATTTTGCACCTAGTGGTTGGTTTCTCAGCATACAACTTATACATAATGTAATGCCTCTTTGCCTACAGAAGATATGCTATTTGTCCCAGTTGCAGAGTACAGGAAAAGTGAACACTAACAGTCCATAATGTATAGGGCACTGCATTGCAGAAGAAATAAACTACCTATCAAGGGTTAAGAAAACTTAGCCATCAACAATCGAAAAATTGTTTGGGGAGCCAATGATACTTTTCCAGAAAATACAAAATTCACGGTAAGATGAGCAGTTTTACACCAGCATGTATGTCGTCAGAGGAATCCACATATCAGCTATAGACAGGAGTACAGGTAAGTATCACTACAAGAGAAACAGGGAAACTGAAGCACCATTGTTTCAGTGAATGACAGACGCGCATTCCCACAGATGATATGTATAGTACAATAATCAAAGAACTAAGTATGCATATGAGATATGACTCAGGATGCTCTCACAGGCTAAACAAAGAAGCTTTCACCTGAAAAGACATACCTTCCTCTGGAAACCAACTAATTGGGGCTGAAATAAGTTGTAGTGCTGCAAAATCAAGTGTGCAAGATGTCTCGATTAAGGACGATACCTTTTTCAGTCAGAAATGGTGGATCACATGTAAGATCCCATAATAAATATGTGGAAGGTGTCATTACGGTGCTGACAAAGCCAGGAGTTTCTGCTGATCTTATGTATCATTAATTAGATTACAGTTTGAGTATTCCACAGCCCACAGCAGCGAGAAGCAATACTGAAAGCTGCTAGTCATTTATAACATTTGGACGGTCCAGCTCAAGAAAGAACATAAAGTTGGTCTCAATCAATGAATCATATCTCAACTGGACTAAGTCTTAAAGCTTCCTATTAGATTATTTAAGTTTGGAAGATTATATCAATAGATACGGAAGATCTAATCCAGTGTCTAAATGGACATTTTACCGCAAAATTTGCATAATGATTCAACTGACTACTGTTAAATGTACTCTAACATTTCAATTCTACATAGTAAATGCTTGGGCTGATAGAAGGATTCCTGTAACAATCAACAAAATTTCACAGATAACTTACATAAGCTTGTGGACCAGGACTACTGATCTGGCCTGTTCCAAAAGGCTCGTATTGATAAAGGACCACCGTGTTTGATTGAAGCTACTATATTCAAGGGCCAAAGGCAAGGCTGCAGTGATTATGGTGGATCTCTTTCATAAATTGCATAGCAATCTTCAGTCGTATAAATACATACTACAAGAATTACACAAAGTTGTGTTGGTTATCTGAACAATGAGTTCATTTTAAAATTCTTTCGGCAGTTCATTCCATCATCATTTACTAGGTTTCATATGGTGCCATCCAATGATCCTTGTGACAAAACAGGTAAAGTTTGATCATATACCCTCCATTTAGATTGAAGTTGAGGATTTACCCTCCTGGTCCACATGTCAGTGACCTTAGATGATCCCACATGTCAGCGGCGCGGGAGGGTAAACAATTCATTTCAATTTAAAGGGAGGGTATATAATAAAATGTTCTCATTTTGTTTTGTTTGTCAACCAAGATCTTGCATTCCTCTTAACAGTTTGTTCCTTCACTTTGGATTGATATCAAGCTATCAGCAATGATGTCAGAAAGAAGAACCAAATGTAACAGATTGGACAAGAACAATAAAATTATTAAAAAATCAAGGATGACTTAAACAGTTAACGTTCTGCCATTTTTTCCTGTTTAGTTTGTAACATAAATAAGAAGATACCACCTGCAACTGAAACATTCAGAGATTCAAATGTACCTTGCATAGGAATGTTTACAAGCTCACAGGCTTGAAGGGTCTCTGCCGAAAGGCCATTGCCCTCACTTCCTAACACTAAGCACACTGATTCACTCATCAGTGAATCCGCTAGTTCTTTAGATAGAACATGTGTTCTTTCAGATCCATTACTGCTGCTTTCTGGATGACCTGCCAGCATCTTCATATCAGATTTAGCCATCAAAGCATGCAGATCAGACCAGTTACCAGAAACAACTGGAAGCTGCAATGAGGCTCCACGAGCTGCACGAAGAGCTTTTTCATTGAAAGGATCACAGCAAGCTGGAAGAAGAAATACCCCATCCTGTTGGTAGTTCGTTTTAAATGTTGTTAGAAGCATAGAAATTGGTAAAGACTAACCGAACAACACTACTGAAAGCACTTGAAGAGTTAGTATAAATTTCTGGTAGGCTACACACCATGCAGATATTTTTGTGTGATGGCATATTGGCATGTGCTAACTGCTAACTAAACTTCATCTAATGCTGTATAATAGGAGCATGTTTTTTTTGTGGAAATGTAGAACACGTATGGGGTTTCTAGCCTTCTAACCCAGAATGTACTAACCTTTTGCTTTCAAAATGTCATTAATAGCATTACACTATCATCCTTAGATGTAAAAACAAGTGCAAACCTAATAATTCTACATACTACCAGTAGTATTAGCTTTTTTATCACTTAAGTTCTACATTATTATTGAGAAGTAAAACAAGCTGTAATAACTACTTTATATGAAACAATAGGATGGTGTGATCCATGAGACCATGAAACGTCAAGTTTTGAGAAATGCAATCAGAGACGCTTCAACAATTAGGAGTAAATGACATACCCATCTGAAAGCACAAGCGGATCTTATCAATGTTCCAAGGTTACCAGGGTCCTGCAGGATAGAACCATAATGGACAGTGTAAAAATTTAGAACCCTTGCTTAAGAGGAATCAAATGGACTAGTTCAAACTTAAAATAAACAATAAGCAACATATTATGTGCCGTCTTATGCACAAAATGACATCCATTTACTACGGATAATAATGGAATATTGCACACTTCTTTTTACCTGAATCCCATCAAGAACCAAAATCCTCTTTGCGGAGCCGAGCCACTCATCAAGAACAGCTCCACCCTGGTCGCTGTCAAGGTCGCGGAAATACTTAGGCATGTGAATGATAGCAATTGCCTCAGTTGAATCAACTGATTGCATCCCAGAAACTTTCTTCATCACAGCGGCGCTGACATACACGACATTGCCAGAGAACCCGTACAATTCCTCCGGTAGCTCTATGCCGTCCAAGAGAAGCAAGGTTTCGATGGTGGAGAATTCGAAGCTACACATCTCCCTGCACCAAGGCGTACGAGGAGTACAGAATTAGGAAAAAATTCATCTCAGAATAAAACAAAATAAGGGAATTTCACAGCTTAGAATAGAGAAAAGTTTACAGGATGGGGACGAGTCCGACGAGGAGAATGCGGCGGCAGGAGCGGCGGTACGCGGAGGAGAGCCTGAGCTTAACGCAGTGCTTCACCAGGGGGTTCGCCACGCTCGCCACCTGCTTGTGGTTTTGCCCACCCCGGAAAGGACCCGCCTTCGGCGCGGCGGCCGTCGCAACGGAGGCGCGGGGCCAGGGAACGCGGTGTGGGCGGAGGATGCTCTCCCGTTGCGGCGGCGAGCTGGCCGCCGAGGGCATCGCCGGCGGCGGCGGAGCGCGCGCCAGTAGCATCGCGGAGGGAGGCGGCGAGGCGCGTGTGTCGCTTTCGCTTCCCTCGCAATTCGCGCCTTATCTATTCGGCGGTGGGCCAAATTAATTAGCGGGAAGAATTCGTTATTGGGCCTAAACTGTTTGGGAAAATTAAGTGGGCCAAATGTATCTGTGGGCCTATTTTTGTTGACTGGATTAGGTGGCTGAAATCATTTGCTAACGATAATTAAGTGGGCCAAATTTAGTGATGGGCTGAAATTGTTCGTGGGAGTTACGTCCGTCCAATACGATTGAGGGCCTAATTCGTTGACAAGAATTGAGTCGCCCAAATTTATTGACGGGCCGAATTCATTGATGACAAATTAGAAGGCCAAATTCGTTAGCGGGCCAAAACTTTTTAGAAGAATAAAGTGGTCCAAATTTACTCATGGCCCGAATTCGTTGAAATGAAATTAGTAGCCCAAATTTCCCAGTTGGTTGACGGAATTTAGAGGATCAAATTTTCTCTCGGGCTAAATTTGTTGACGGGAACCCATGAGACCAAATCTACTCATGGGCCGAATTAGTTGACGGAAAATAGATGGACCAAATTTATTTTTGGGCCAAATTAGTTGACGGAATTTTGTCGGCCTAATTTACTCTTGGGCCCAATTTTTTGACGAGAATCTACGAGGCCAAATCTACTCGTGGGCTGAATTAGTTAACCAGAATTAGGTGGCCAAATTCTCTCGTGGGCTGAATTCGACGTCGAGAATAAGACGGCCGAATTTATGCTTGGGCTGAATTCGCTAAGGCAGGGTAGCAGATGGACCAAATCTTTTAGCGGGCCGAATTTGTTTTCTGGAATTTCGTGGGCCAATTTCACTGATGGAGTTAACTGGGGCCAAATTCATTGGTGGGCTGAATTCGTTGAGGGTGGGTTGAATTCGTTGATGGTTGTGTTGGGCCAAATTCACTTGTCGATCCATTCGTAGACTTCGTTAATGGGTAGCAGATGGACCAAATCTTTTAGCGGGCCGAATTTGTTCGCGGGAATTTCGTGGGCCAATTCCACTAATGGAGTTAACTGGGGCCAAATTTGTTGGTGGGCTGAATTCGTTGAGGTTGGGTTGAATTGGTTGATGGATGTGTTGGGCCAAATTCACTTGTGAATCCATTCGTAGACTTCGGTGGGTATTTGCTATTTGGTTTGGCGTTCGTGGGACTAATTCGGTGAAGAATAATAACAAGTTGGCTGATTTCCGGCCTGATTGGGCAGAGGATTTGTCTGAATTCATCTCGGCTACTCCAGTTTCAGGTTCCACGCAGAATTGGACAACGGTGTAACCTGAGGCAACACGAACATAAAACCAACTTGCCCTGCATCAGTATTCTAGTTTACTACACATTCTCAGCTACAACGAACTCTAGAAGCTCATTTTCAAACTGGTTGTATAGAACGGAAGTATTTGAAACTACATTTGCTTTGTACATAAATTTAAGATTCAAATTCACTCAATTCAAGGTTTTCATGACAGCATATCATTCCCAAACTCATAACTCCGGTGATCATTATTCATTATTCGCACTCAAGATTAGGTGTTCAGTTTACAACTTTACAAGTAATCCATGGTGTTATTCGTCTGTCAGGTGCAAACTAGAAAAGATATTTTTACAAGAAAGCACACTTTACATGCCAAACAACCGCAAACAGAGTAACAGCACTGAAGATGGAAAATTCTGAGCTGAGGAAAAAGCCCCATTCTCCACTTTCAAAGGAAGTCCTTAAGACAACATGAGCTGCCGACTGCAAACACCACTGTAAAGGATGAGAACTGAGAGTTAGATGAGAATAGAAGGGGAAAAATGAACAGATTAAACAATGTAGAGATTGAAATTTCTGGTGGTGTCACCTCTTAAGACACGGCTCACTCATCACCCATTGCAAGCTCCAGTGCATAATCATCCCTTTCCTGAAAAAAAGATCAGTCCACTTTGTCTGAGAAAAGCTAGAAGATATAGTTTCATGTTTAAAGTGGAATTGGAATAACAGTGGTGTTGACAACCACAGCCAACATCAACAGTTATGCGCTTATGCTACAAATTTTCTACACGGGAGTTCCTAGGCATAAAAACTGTGAGTTGTGAAATACAAATTTAATAATACTTACAACAGGTCCTCGTGCGAAATATCTTCCAAACTGGAGCCAGTAGACCTATACATTGAGGTGTTATGTGCTTAGTGGAACATGTAGGCCTTATCATAAGAATTCAGAAGAATACAGTCTAGTTCCTTCTGTATGGTTAGATAAGACAGTTACTACTATTAACAAGGTGGTTTAGTGCTTGCCTCATCTTCATCTTGTGTTTCAACTTCAACATCAGAAGTTGGAAAACCAACACACAACAATGCATAGCCCTGAAAAAGGAAGTAATAAGACATGCAACATATCACCATTTCAGTTTTTGTTATGCCAAATAGAAGAATCAGAATAATGAATGTTTTATAGGCACACAACTAGAACACCTAATTCACACACTAATTAAAGAAAACAATACAACTCTGTCTTACCAAAATTGAAGGGAACCTTTAAGGATCCTAACAGGTCAACAATTCATCTCCAAATCAGTTGTTTTAGATAGTACCATCCAAACTATTGATTACAAATAAATGTGATACTTTTGTAACGAATAAAAGAAATTGTGAAGCTGAAGGCCATGAAACCTTGCAGGAACATCAATGGACTTGTAAAGAATACTAACTGGGTAGGATCGTGTGTTAGTAATGGATAGAACATAGGCACTGTTGAAACCACCGAGTAAATTGAGGAATGAGGAGGGATCAAGTGGCAAGCAAACTGTAGCAGAAACAGTAAAAAACATGATATACCTAATTAATAGTGACAACAAAGCATAAAAAGATGGATGCACCTTATCTTTTAGTTCAGCAGATATTCCAAGTGCTTCAGGTTGTCTTATTTGTCCTGACTTTATCCGAACCGCACAGCTAGTACAGCAACCTGATTAGAAAAATGTGTCTTCAGTAATTCAGAAGTTTAGTCGCCTGGTTGTATTTGGTTTTTTGTTTTGGTCAATCTGCTGGTTTTGCATGCCGAATTGCTGATGATGTAACTTTTCTTTCTCCATCTTAATACAAAGTGAGCAATCCATTTACACATTCCCTAAAGTAATTCATTTGCTTATCTACATTGTAGATCAGAAAAAAAAGGGAGAAATGATACGCTAGCCAGAGACTACACTGGCTGAGTCCATAAATAAGCAACCGCTTGTGTCCATTGATCAGCATGGTATGGCACACGTTTTTCATGCTTAATGTGTCCCTTTGCCGTGATTAAACATATACATAATATAATACGAACAACAATTGACAAACAAGTAAAAAAAATGCTTCCTTTTTGTGCCACTAAAATCGAGCAGAGTATGATGGATTCGTCTAAGCAACGACCAAGCCTTAAAAGTCCAGCACAGATTAACTTTTTTTTTGAAGGGAATCAGCACTAGATTGTGCTATTTCATTGAAAAGCACAGATTAACTTGACTCTTAAGCTTGAGTGAGCGAGCGAGTAGTGAGGGCAATCAAAAGAAAAAATGTGTCCTGGGAAAGGCACGAGGATGGGAGCCTACCATGGCGGCAAGCAAAGGGCAGCGTGATGTCCTGCGCCTCCGCGGTGTGCAGAATGTACTGGTCCTGCGCCCATGAACCACGGCACTAATCAGACAAACCACAAGAAGGAGAATTGCTACTGCTGCTTGAGACCGCAACGAAGGTGAGTGTGCATTACAATAATTTTTAACCTGTGGGACGACGAACTCGTGGACGACACCTCTCTGGCGGTCGTGGACGGTGACCTTGTGGGTGGGAGCGGGCGACGAGGACGAGTACGCCCTCTCCGACACGGGGCCCTCCACCTGCCGCAGCCCCGACGCCCGCGCCTTCGTCGTCGTCGTCGCGCCCCGGGCGGGTCGGCGAGCCGTCGTCGCGGCGAACGGCGGCGCCCCAATGCGAGCCCTGACGATGGAGGGAAAGAGAGAGAGAGAGAAGCAAAAGGTGATAAGGTGATAAATGTCAGAGAGGAAGAGGAGTGCTGGGGTGCAGCGGACGTACGTGGTCGCGGCGGGGCACGGCGCCATGGCTTGGCAGCCGGAGCAGCTAGCTTGCTTGTCCCGCGGTGGTGGCCGGTAGCTAGGGAGCGGCGCGAGCGAGCGGAAGGGGGAAATCACGAGGGGGGAATCGGGTCGGGGTGTGTCGTCGCGCGAGGGCGAGGCTGTGGAGCGGAGCGGATAAGGGAAGGAAAGAGGGACGGACGCGCGCGGCCGCGGGGGCGGTGTGTCGCTCCAGTGCGCGAGTAGGCAGTTGGTTGGTTTGGGCCGCGGGGATGCGCGCGGTTGTGTGGGTCGGCGGCCCATCCCATGGAACATGTCAGCCTGTCGGCGGCGCCGCTAGGAAAATGTCCACTTAGACTTCCTCACCGAATCTAATTCGTGACGACTCCCCCAATTACTAAAATCGGTATAAATCGACTCCTATGACAGTATTGTAGGCGGTATTCGATGACGTGTCACCTTGACCATGGTCAACACTGTTGACTCAGCTGAGGATGGTGGGAAATACATAGCTGACAGTGGGCCATCGTGAGCTGAGTCAGATCCGCATGGGGCGACAGCTTGGGCGGCGCTGGGGGGCGCGTGCGCGTCGTCAGCGGTGGACTGCGGCCGTCCCCCTCCCCTTCTCGTCCAGATCCAGTGATGGTGGCGGCGGTGGAGAAGGCCGGGCGGAGTGGTGGCAACGACGGCAGCGCCCCCCTCCCCCCTTTCTCTCTCCCTCCCAGGGACCGGCATTGCATGCGAGAGGAAGAGAGGGGTTGGGCGTGGCGACAACAGCGACGGGCGAGGGGGGTGGGTGCTGGAGTGGCGCGGCACCGCCGTCCAGATTCGGTGATGGCGGCGGCAGTGGAGAAGGCTCGCGTGAAAGCCGAGCGGAGTGGTGGCGACGGCGGCGGTGGTGGTGGCGACGACAGCGACGGCCCCATCTCTCCGTCGTCGCTCGAGAGGAATGACCTAGCCTCTCCACTTCAGGATGTCCGCGCCGCCTCCCCCGACGACCTCAGCCCCATCCGCCCCCTCTCTCTCCCCGCCTGCGCCGACCGCCGCCACCTCCCCCCAGCCGCTTCCTCATGCCTTCCTCGCCGCCGTATCCCCGACACCGGCATCGCCTGCCCCCGCCCTTCACCGGCCACTCTCATGTTACCGTCGCCCACGGTATACTCTATCTCGTCGCCACGTCCTCCGCCGCCTCCTCTCCCCTCTCCCCTACACGAAGATGAGCAACGGCGGCGGTGCCAGCTGGAGGAGAGGCCGATCTGCATATGTATCGCCACCGTCACCACTCCGGCCCCCGCTTGCCATCACAGTTGATCCGACTCCCACTCCCGAGAGAAAAGAGGAAGAAGGGAGAGGGAGGGAGGAGGAAGAAGGGAAGGAGAAAGAATGACATGTGGGCCCCACATATCAGTGGGTCCCACAATATATTTTGTGTGTGAATGACAGATGGGTCCCGTAGATATTTTTTTAATTCTAATGCCACACAAGCGCCACGTGGAACGAAGTCCGGGTCAATGCCGCCACGTCAACAAAACCGCCCTCCAAAACCGCTGGAGGAGTCGATTTGTACCGGTTCTAGTAATTGGGGGTGTCGTCCTACCTGATTTTCTAGTTAAGAGTCACGAATTAGATTCGGTGAACAATTAAGGGAGTCTAAGTGGACTTTTTCCATGCCGCTAGCATAGCTAGCTGCATGTGGGCTGGCTGTCGGCACCGGGGGGTGGGTGGGGGGGTGATTAAGGTCATCTTTAGGGGTTAAGGGATTTTGGAATTTTTAACCTTAAATTTGGAGCTGATTTTAAGGTTTTTTTCATCGAAGTTTATTTTTCAGCTTTTACTTTTAGATCGTTAAGAACATGTATATAAAAGTTTTATTCACAAATTACTTTTCGTTTGGAAATATATCGTTTCGCTTATTCCGCGAACACTCCCATTTTGCTCTGTAGATTACTTTAGACTTCATATTTTAGCAAGTTCATTTTCATAAAATTTAATGGATTTACGTGTGAAAATGGAGAGAAAAAAAGTTACACTAGGCTTGTTGGTTGCTTTCAAAACCTTTCGACATGTTCAGCTTGTTGTCTTGGACTCCCTCCGTCCCATAATATAAGGAATTTTGAGTTTTTGTTTGTATTGTTTGATCACTCGTCTTATTCAAAAAATTTGTGCAGATATAAAAATAAAAAGTTGTGCTTAAAGTACTTTGGATAGTAAAGTAAGTCAAAAAAAAATAATAATTCCAATTTCTTTAATAAGACGAGTGGTCAAGCAGTGTAAGCAAAAACTCAAAATCCCTTATATCATAGGACGGAGGGAGTACTAACTGATAACAATAAAGAAGTATTTTATTTTTGAAAAAAGATCACATGTGTTCAACTTTACGCAGTAAAAAAAAGTCAATCAGCTGTACGTTCCCAGATCCTCATTGATTTTTTTAGAGAACTTATATTATGGAACAGAGGGAGTACTAACTGATAACAATAAAGAAGTATTTTATTTTCGAAAAAAGATCACATGTGTTCAACTTTACGCAGTAAAAAAAAGATCCTCATTGATTTTTTTTAGAGAACTTATATTATGGGACGGAGGGAGTACTAATTGATAACAATAAAGAAGTATTTTATTTTCGAAAATGATTTTTTTAGAGAACTTATATTGAGGGAGTACTAACTGATAACAATAAAGAAGTATTTTATTTTCGAAAAAAGATCACATGTGTTCAACTTTACGCAGTAAAAAAAAAAGATCCTCATTGATTTTTTTTAGAGAACTTATATTATGGGACGGAGGGAGTACTAACTGATAATAATAAAGAAGTATTTTATTTTCGAAAAAAGATCAAAAAAAGATCACATGAGATCACATGTGTTCAACTTTATGCAGTAAAAAAAAGTCAATCAGCTGTACGTTCCCAGATCCTCATTGATTTTTTTAGAGAACTTATATTATGGGACGGAGGGAGTACTAATTGATAACAATAAAGAAGTATTTTATTTTCGAAAAAAGATCACATGTGTTCAACTTTACGCAGTAAAAAAAAGATCCTCATTGATTTTTTTTAGAGAACTTATATTATAGGACGGAGGGAATACTAACTGATAACAATAAAGAAGTATTTTATTTTGGAAAATGATTTTTTTAGAGAACTTATATTGAGGGAGTACTAACTGATAACAATAAAGAAGTATTTTATTTTCGAAAAAAGATCACATGTGTTCAACTTTACGCAGTAAAAAAAAAAGATCCTCATTGATTTTTTTTAGAGAACTTATATTATGGGACGGAGGGAGTACTAACTGATAACAATAAAGAAGTATTTTATTTTCGAAAAAAGATCAAAAAAAGATCACATGTAACTTTACGCAGTAAAAAAAAGTCAATCGTCCCAGATCCTCATTGATTTTTTTTAGAGAAGAGTATATTTTACCCCGTCTCTATATCCAACCGGATATAGCCCCACAAACAATCCAATCTGAAATTTGCTCCATAGGAGATTTGAACTCAGGACCTTGGGGTAAAATTCGCTCCATAGGAGATTTGAACTCAGGACCTTGGGGTACTACTCAGGTCACTGTAACCACTAGGCTACATGCCCTTTCGTAGATCCTCATTGATGGGATGATTATATTGTTTTTATTCTTCACTACCATAATTCGGCTGATTTCCGGTGTACTAAAGAAGTTAGGAATCTGATTCGGATACTCGTATGTTATTGTGCCCTAGTACATTCTGGGGAAAAACATGGTAAAGACTAAAGAACTGATGAGATTCGAGTTTGCATGTTAACCTGTTGTCATTCTTAAAAGAACAAAAACATTATTGTTCACGTACTCACGTTGGATCGGGTCAGACCGTCAGGGTATGTAATCACATCATTTTTAGATTAGATGAAGATTCAACTCATATTACATCTCTGGAGATCCTTTTTATTAAAATAAAAGAATGGCCAATAACAATGGTAGATAGGACTTTTAACTAGATGATGTTTCAACTCGTATCTCAGTTTTAGTCAACTATTTGAATACGGAACAATTTTGACAGTCATGAACTTCTTTCAGTAACTAGGCTGTGTCTAGTTCAGCGTAAAGTTTAGATTTTAATTGAAATTAGAGATGATGTGACTGAAAAGTTGTGTGTGTATGACAGGTTGATGTGATGAAAAAGGACTGAAGTTTGGATCCAAACTTTGTAGCCCTAAATTTGCACCACCATGAGCATAATAAAAAGGCTACTAGCCCATCCTTCGCTAGTTGTTTATTGGTTAGCTCAGTGGTTGCCTCTTTGATCAGTCCCAAGAGCCGCCTCTGTAGTCCTCTGCTGGATTCTGTCCTTATTTTTCTTTCCTAGGAGGCTGGATTACAGTGTCGACACTCGACAGCCAGGCTATGGGCACCCGGCATTGCACATGCAAAATAATTTCAACAAATTAAGCAAATTGCGCATGTCAGACCCCAGTTTGTTGGTGGTTAGAAGTTGTAACCATCTTCTAATGTAAGGTGCTGTAACGAAATATCTATTGAAGACTTACAGTTGGAACAACAGAAAATAAATTCTAAGTAGGGCTGAAGACAATTTGTTTGTTAGTTTTTCAATCTTCTTCCTTCAAAGATTAGAGCAAGTGGAAATAACGCCCTTGACCAGCAAGTAAGCGAGCAGTAGTTCAGTCTCCGACAAGTGAGGCCGAACTAGTCGATCGGCTCTCATGGTGGGGGAATCAGAGTCAAGTTAGGTGCAAAAGAGGTAAGTTTGGAACTGATCCAATGCAAACATATGCAAAATTTAAGATGGAAGGAGCAGATACTCGTGCAGTACAAGGAATATACAAACCCATAATTTGTGAGGAGACAAGAACAATCAATATCAAATATTGAAGTTTAACTAGCCAAGTTAATAAGGCTATAAAATGCTCAGATTCTTTTCTTTCTTACCGGTTGGGGATGTTCTCAGAACCTGTGGTAAATAGACCATCTCTAGCACTTGCCAGCATTGCGGCCAATGATGATCTTCACACCAAAATATAATCAGATTTCGCTTGGATTCATGCCGCCGCCCGTGTAAACCTGTCACCACTGACCACATGAACAGCATGTGAAAGCAACTGGTACCATCTGCTGTGGACAGATAGCGATGAGCAAGAAGCTGCCAAGGAGCAGCAACGGATCCATGCCTCTCCCCGGTGATCCAACCAGCATATGACCTGGATCAAAAACGGAAGAAAACATGGAAGGCATATGCACTTGACAGTACAGTATTTGTTTACTATACTTTGTTATTATTCCAGGCATCAACATCTGCGACTCTCCACGGCGCTGAAGAGCTAAGCCGCCTTCTCTTCCCCTCACGTCCACCCAAGAGTCCATCCATCTCTCTCTCTCGACCCTATCTCCTCTTCACCGCCTTATCCTGCCCATTTAAATACCCATACTGTGCTTCTTGGGGAGAGAGAAGGAAGGAGAGAGAGAGAGAGAATGGCATTGCAGCAACGACCGGGGATGCTCGGCATTGGCTGCAGCAACGTCTTGGCACGAGCAAGGGTGCAGCAATGTCTAGCAGCGGCGTCCCACTCCAATATGCCATGTCTACCCGTCCTCCTGCATGTCAATGGCAGCAAGAAGCAGGGTAGCAGCTTCCTTTCTTCTCAGAGGATCGGCTTAAGTAGGAGGAGGAGGAGGGACCTGAGCGGCGTCGTTGTCGCGGAAGCGAGCGCCGCTGCCGGTGTCACGCCGGCGTCGTCGTCGCCTGGCGGCATCAGCGTCAGCGATGTTCTTTGGCCCTCCGCCGGTGAGTCTGAAACTTGGTCTTCTTCGTTTGCCCTCGTTGACTGGGTCTCTGAATCTCCATGCTTTTTCGCCAAGTGAATTCAGGGAGGGCTTGGTTTCCTCTCTGTGATATATTTTTGTTGAATGGTTATGCAGAGAAAAAAAAAAGACTATTTCTTGCATATAGTAGTGGCAAAACCACAAAAGCCGTCGAGAGTTTGATGGTTTTGCCAATAAATTTTATAGAAAAGAAGGCTCACCTGACATATTTTTCCTCAAATAATGATAACGTGCAGGTGCATTCCTAGCAATGGCCGTGCTGGGAAGGATGGATCAGATGATGGCGTACAAGGGAGTATCATTGACAATTGCCCCTCTCGGAGCAGTCTGCGCTGTGCTTTTCACCGCTCCAGGCTCACCTGCTGCCAAGGTATGAATAGCTTAACAGTTAAATATTTTAGTTACAACATCGACAGTGACTCTTCAATACTACAAAGAAAAAATTTCTATGCATAATACTACCTTTTATTTTTTTTATGGGGAACAAATGTTCTATTATCCTTTTCTAAGATTTTTGGGCAAGTCGGAAACCCTAAGATGCACAGATGAATTAATCGCTGCCACTTACTGTACTGACTGAATCTAATGGACACCCAGATTATGTTGATTTGCAAACTAGTTTCTCAAATTAGAAAAAAGATCTACTAAAAAATCTGCAGCATGTAGTAGCAAATATAATGCTTCTAAATTTCAGGGTGTCCATGTTGTCGTCGACTGAAAAACTATGGCTCATAGAACTCAGTTGAAGGCTTGGAACCATACCTCTGTTTTCCTTTCTGTAGTCATGACTAAACCACAAAAGTAGATGCAAAGTTATGTAAGATTTTTCGGTGTAGTAAAAATCATTAGGTGTTTCCATTTGGGTTAATGTTTTGAGATTGGATGAACACATTCCAGTTGGAGTCCTACAACAAATCTAAAAACATTCTTAGATCATACGTGAAATCAATACTAATACTAGCAGGTGACAAAATCTTGCAGAAATACAACATGTTTGTTGCCCAGATTGGTTGTGCGGCATTTGGTGTGTTAGCCCTTTCCTTATTTGGGCCTGGATGGTTGGCAAGAGGTGCTGCTCTTTCTGCATCCATAGCATTCATGACAATTACAGGCGCCTCACACCCTCCAGGTACATAATCTTTCTTTCAACAGGGATGTGGTGCTTTAGATGTGCTCAACAGGATTTAAAAAAATATTTCTGATTGACATCTGTTTTTGTACTCTACTTAAATGCATCATAGCAAAGCTCACCATTTCCATGATGGTTGCAGCTGCAAGCTTGCCTCTCTTGTTTATTGATGGTCCAAAGTTTCACAACTTGCAACTCTGGTATGCCCTTTTTCCTGGAGCTGCAGGCTGCATAATTCTTTGCTTGATTGTAAGTATATTTCCCCTCCCAGCTTCCTTAAAGTAAATGAGATTATCAAAAAGAGAAATATAGCATTAACCCTCATACTGTACTTGTTTCAGCAAGAGGTGGTGATTTACCTGAAGAAGAATTTCAAGTTTTGATTCAAGCGGTGCATTACTTCTCGTAGCAATGACATGACTAAAATTCAAGATTGTACCACAATTTGCTAGAACTGCATTGGGGAGAAATGGAGGAAATGCAGATTTAGTCTCCTTGGTCTTATTTACTAAACATGAAGAGGAGAAAAGGCAGATTGATCGATACCTGATTGTGAATTTGTGATCACAGTGCAGAACATGCAAATATGAAGTACATACCAATATCTCATTTAATGAAATCTGATAAGTGTACAAATAAAATTCCTTCTTTTGTGATTCATAATTGCTTTCTTCATGTAATATACAATTTTGCACAAAAAGAAAAAAGGGAGGAAAAAGGGAGGAAGGAAGTTCACCTCTGTTAATCTGAGGGAGATTGAACTATTTATTCTGGCTCCTGGGGCACGATTGCAATTGCATGCACAGTTGCAATAATTACAGATTGCACATGTGAGGCAACTAGAATTCAAAAGGAATTAAAATTATGAAATATAAGTGGAAGCGCAGGAACACCAAAAACCATCTATGGAAAACCTACAGCAGGGGCACGCTAAACTAATAGAACCACAACAGGATACATTGCTGAATAACTTAATTACATAATTCCTCCTGCACTAGTCCTCCCCCTGCTTCCCCACCTTATATACTTGGCTAATCAGTCTATTTGAGTCTCAGGAATAAAGCTATCCACTAATATGTGTCACTATACATCCCAGCCATCACCTCGGCTGTTAAAGAACCTCTTAGCTGTTAAATTTCCATATATTTCTGAAAATTTAGCCAGGCATTTGCTCCTAACATGATAGTGTGCTTGTGTGTTTCGGCTGATGGCAACTCCTGAGAACTTGGACATATCAATTGCCCAAGCTGGCTTTACATACTCCACTGTGCTTGTCAAGCTTGCATTTGCAAACAAGAAATTTAGAAGGATATCCTCACAATTGAAGAAACTGTCTACAATCTGTCTTCCTACCTCAGCTTCCTTGCTCCAATATTTCTTGAAGGCCAAACCATGGTCCATAAATGCTGCGCCTGTGAGTACCATGTTATAACCTCCTTGTTGCCGAGCATACCTCTCATTGCGGTATTCCAGTGGGCTGCCTTCAGAAAGGCGTGGATAGTAACCAATGATCCTGTCAGGGTGCTCCCTCCACACCTTGAACCCACGCTCCAAGTCATCGCATGTCATCATAATATCATCATCAAGCTCCATAACAGCTTTTGTCTTAATTTCACTGTCTATGTTGAATCTGTTGTTCAGAGAGTTCCTATCCTCAACTCTGATCCTAACAGGAACGACTGACTTCAATTCACCTTGAGCTGGGGGTTGCCCTTTGTTCCAGACCACTACAATATCCCTCACCGATGCACATTTGGAATAATGCTCCACAAACATCTTCAGATTCCAAAGCCGGGCATCGTAGGTCATAGTCAACAATGTGAACTGTGAGTACTTGCCCTTGATTGGATACGGTTCTTCTGCACCGTTGCCCCCATAGATGTAGTGAGTTCCAACACAAGTTAGAACCACTAAAATTAACATTACTACAACTACATAAACTCGCCCTTTACAGGTTCTGTAGTTAATCCTTCCACAAATAAGAGATCCCAGTCTGTTCAAATTGGAGATCAGAGAGCTTAGCTTATGGTATAGAAAGAATCTCTGCTCTACATTGAAGAGCCCACTCCTTTTCTCAGTATGCGGGAGAGACCATCTGAGTGGTAAGCAACAGTTAATTGTACCAATAAGCCCACCAGTGACAAGAGCTAGTACAAGAACAACTCCATAAATCATGTAACCTATGGTCAGATGGTGAACTGAGTCACCTGAAGGTACTCTGTCACCATCCATTACACCAATCCAAAGTTTACCTGATGGAAGCTGCTGGACATCAAGGTGATGTGAGCGTGCCCCATTCCATGCATTCCGGCCCTTGAGTTGCTTGTTGATCACAAATGGGACCTCAACTTCTTTGAATTCATTTGACTTCAGGATTTCAACTTTGAACACTTGGATACCATGGCCAGATCCACCCCCTTGGCCTTTACCAACACGATAAAGATTGCCATTGTAAATGAATGGCCTGCCCCCATTTCTAGTGCTTAACATTTTACCTGTGTTATGAATCAGATTCTGCTTGTGTGGAATCCAAGGACTAAGTGGAGACTTACTGTACCAAATACTGATCTCTCTATTTTGTTTTGCACCATAAGAACTTAAATCTGTTCCAAGGAGCCAATAGGAACCCTGGAAATTTATGATAACCGAATCTACCAATGGCTTCTCCAAAAGGACCTTTTCCAATTCCCACTTGAGCGGAAAATCTAATGCACGATACAAACGAATATCTCCATTCTTGCTGCTTTCAGGCATCATATAGACCTGTGCAGTTAGTCGAGTAAAAGCATATGTGAGAATGATTGCAATAGCAGTTTTCTCCAACCTGTGAGTGAAATATTTCACCTTGTTTTTGTAGGT
Source organism: Oryza meridionalis (assembly GCA_000338895.3). Classification (NCBI taxonomy): domain Eukaryota; kingdom Viridiplantae; phylum Streptophyta; class Magnoliopsida; order Poales; family Poaceae; genus Oryza; species Oryza meridionalis. The sequence continues at coordinate 31,312,627 of CM002526.2, read as the reverse complement.
AAACACATATGGGTACGAAAGATGCCATTCCTCATCTAACACTACTCCCAGCTGCTGCCATGTCACTCCGGCGTCCTCGCTCACAGCAGCAGCAATATCGCCTTGCGACGTAATGGGATTCTTTGTCTCAAAAAACATGTAGATGGCATCCCCCTGAAAACAATTCAGTTGCACATCCATCAGGGCTGGATACAGACCACTACTTGGAAGATATGCGACCACCATGATCGTGAAAACAGGGGCATGGGTTTATAAATTCTAAGTTATCCAAATACACATAAAAGTGACATGAAAACCAATATATTTACAGCGTCAGATATCAGGTACTCCATATAGCTGAGTTAGAGATTTGAATGAGTTAATGCCCACTGAAGTAATCGAATCGTGACATTCCTGCCGAGATTGCCAATGGGAAGGGATACTTGAAAATTGAGATGGGAACACAGTGAAAAGCTGGTTCGAAGAACCTGGAGGAAAAGGAAGGGCTTGGCGACGAAGCTGCTGGGGAATCCGGCGTCCTCCACGTCGGCGCACGTCACCACCGGGTTGGCCACCGGCCACGCCGCGCCGTCGGCCTTCGAGATCCCCCACTGCAAGGCACGGAGATCAACCAAGTCATCTGCATCGTTCGATCGGCACCCCCCATGCATCCGCACACCGAAACCTAATAAGCAGGAGCTCTCGCGTGTTCTAGGGAGCAGTTACGTGTTCGATGGGCTCGAGGGAGAACGGGGAGTCGCCGAGGAAGACGCCGGCGGACCAGGAGCCCTCGGCGTCGGGGCGGCAGCGGCGGGTGGCGGGCGGGCGCGGGAAGCGGTGGCCGGCGCGGGAGAAGGCGACGGCGGCGAGGACGAGGAGCGCCGCCGCGGCGGAGAGGTAGGCCCGCGCGGAGGGCGGGCGCTGGATCAGCCCCCGGCGGTGCGCCGCCGCCGTCGCCGCCGGCCGCGGGGACGACGCCATCGGCGGCGGTTAGAGATGGCGAGCGCCACGTGTGCTTCGCCTCACTGACTTCCCCTTCGTTCCGCGGCTCCGTTCGGCTAGTAGTACGTGTCTACGTGACGCGCGGCGTTCGCGAAGGCGAGCGGCGCGCGCGCCTCCCAACGAATGGCGAATTGGTCGCACACGGGACGGGGACATCTACCGGGATAACTACAGACTACAGTTGGATTTGTAGTTGTTTTACTTGTGTACCTACATCAATATTTGCGAGATCAAATATTTTGCGATCGGTTTGAATGTCACAAGTTTAGCAGGTACAGCAGATCGTTTTAATCGATCATACTACATGCATGCGGGACTAATATGCTGAGTTGGCACTTGGCAGAGAAATAAGGGGGGAGAGAGTGTGAGTCGGTGATTAATAGTTGCCAACTACACTTCCACGTCGAGGCGAGAATAGTAACAACGGGTTGTTGTCCCATATAATTATGGAGTCCACAAAATTAGTAATGTGTGAAGAAAAAAAATAACAGTTATAGACATAACATTAATAAAAAAGATTTTGGTAATTGCGTGAAGGCAAGCTTGTAGACTTTTATTGTACATGATATCTATTTGATGGAGCAGTACTCTATATGTTTGATAGGTTTTGGAGCTGACGGCTTACTCTTCTATTGAAATTGCTCTTAGGCCAATTTCAATGGTAGTTAATGTAAAAAAATATTTCTAGTGGTAGTTTTATAGAGTTTTTTCTCAATAAATGAGATGCCATTCAAACAAATTTGATGATATGACAATATCATTATGAAGAGAGATTAAAAGAGTTTCATATATATGGAACTGGATGTACACTGTTTCTAAGACTATAGAACTATTTGAAACTGGCATTGAGGAGCTCAAGTATTTCATTTCATCCAACTGCATTCAATCCCATGCATTATTATTAAATGTTATGACTAACCTAAAAAGCCTCAAAATGAAATTGTACACTGAAGGTTTTATTTCATTTATCGATTCAAAACTCTTTAGACGACATAACAATATTGGTAACCGTGAAATGAAACTTTCTGCTAAGAATGGACTTATACGATTTGTTATTAATACTTTTTGTAATTTGTAAAAGATGTGCCCATTGTTGCATTAAGAAGATGTTAGTACAAATTTTAAGTGTTGTCTACTATTTTATGGAACATGTAGGTTTTATCCACAATGATAATGTTTTAAACCTGATATGTAAAAGATGTGTGTATTACTACTATTTTATGGAACATGTAGGTTTTATCCACAATGATAATGTTTTAAACCTGGTATGTAAAAGATATGTGTATTATTTTACTCAGATGTCTCTACAAACTTTAAGTAATGTCTATTATTTATCGAACATGTAAAATTTACCCGTAAAGATGGTGTTTTACACCTGAAATTTCATATGTCACATTATCATAGACGAAGTTAGATCACAAGATGCATTCACTATACCTCTACGAATCAGAGACATTGTTTCCTTTTTCTGAATCAGAGACATTGTTTCCTTTTTCTCATTGCAAGCTCGGGTAAATCTGTTGAGTTATTTCTTTTCTTCACACCTAATTATGTATATGGCAGGTGTTTTTTTTCTCTCGATTATCACACACACCTTACTTTACTAAAATCCCCCTGTTGAAAACCAACTTATATGTGTATAATATTTATGAACACCAGAATTTAAAGAATGATGGATAGAATCATGCATCTATGACTCTACCATCACCCCATTGGTGCTCTCTCTACATAAATGGTAGGTTATTTTCAATTACATGGAAATGCACACACCACCACATGTACCCACTTACCAATACACTTGTCGGAGTACGGAACTCCTCTAGCGGGGAAGCTAGGCACTCCCTCTATGTGAGTTTGGCTGGGGGAGCAAGTTTTGAGCTTGGGTCCTGATTATGCAAAGGGAATGGACACAAAGCGAGTATACATGTTCGAACCGCACGTATACGTAATACCCTACTCTTGTATGGTGGACATGGATGATGAAGATAATTATAAGTAAGATGTGAAAAGTTCTAAGTGAGGAGGAGAAGATCATTTCTCACCCAATGTTTGGCTAACCTAGATTAGATGAATGTACGAGCCCTTTTATCGGTGGCATGGATCCTCCTTTTATACGTGAAGGGGGGGGGGGGTCCTCAATGCCGATGCATGCATGTAGGAGTGGCACCCACTCCACTAAACTTGATATATTTAGCCTTGTCGATGTCCCTCCAAGCTAGCTGGCCAGATGTGACAATCACACCTACAGACTAACAAGTGGATTAGAGGCAAAAGTCTTCGTTCCAATTAATTGTCCCTATGTCTATCTATGCCCACTTCTACACCTTGAAGACGTAGATCTCGTAGGTCTGTATACTCTTATTGATACCTTGAAACTATAGATCTTTTGAGTCTCATACTCTTCTTGACACCTTGAAGATGTAGATCTTGTAGGTCTTAGTATGGGCCACAACGCCCCGAGGGGAACCCCTGTTCCCACTTCTCCGATAACACTCAATAGGGATGTCACTTGCAAAATTTTATAGTGGAAATACACTGCATTTCTAATATCATAGGCACCTTCTTATATCCTTATAAAGTCCCGAAATTAGTGAATCACTGATATCCCGGGAAACTTTAGTGTGTGTGAGGAAAAAAAGACCAAAACCCCTTATTAATAGAAAACTAGTACATTTAAGGGGTATTAAATGGACAGAAGTTTTTGATTCGTGGAGAACCTAGGAAGAAAGTAGAAATAAACTTATCTTGAGACAAAGTTTCAACTCTAAAAATTAACTTATTTTATGATGGAGGAAGGTTCAATCACGATGAGCCAAATCTTAATTACACGTGGAACTGACACAGGCAGCCTGTATGAAAAGTGAAAGCACAAGGGGAAATCCATGAGCATGTCAACGCAGGGCAAAATTGGATCCAGGCAAATATTTTCAAAGATAATCAGTAACAACGATCAATCTAGAGTTACACTGTTCAGCACTCTCACCCAGTGCAGTCATGAAAACCACCACGGGTCCACGGCTTTATGTAAGAGATGCGAAATACTATGGTCTTGGTGCTAGGCTGCTAGCTTCATCAGGCGTGCAGCGAACGCTTGGTCCAAAGTTCAGAACCGACGCCCATGACAGCATTCATGGGAGCATCAAAGCAATCTCATATGAATCTGTACGTGCCTCCATAAATAGCTTTCAAAATGAGATCAAAACCGAATTATTTACATTCCTAGGAGTACCGTATGCTACAGAGTTTTACAATATCTTTCTAGTCTTTAGGTATGAGTACATGATGAAAAATCCAGCCACTGCTCCAACTACTATTCCACCAGTTGTCGCCCAAAATGCCCACTGCTCCAAAATAAACTCATCATCAACTCATGCTATATCAAGTAGTGCCAGTACGTGGCAGAAAGCAGAATTGAACTCAAGAGTGCAATGCTATACCGCGTTTGTCTCAAGGTACGATTTAAGGTTCATGCCAAATATTCCTACAGGAAACAAATACAACGGTTCAATTATAGCATTACTTCAAGAATAAAGAGTGATAGATAGGAACTGAAATTTGAAAATCACTAGATACAAAAGCGCTGACAGATTTTTGTACCTGCAATTAATGCTCCTATGGCGACGCAGAATGTTCCAACCTGAAGAAGCAACTCAACTCTGCTTACTTCAAGTCTCCGGGAGCTGTAACGATGCCCAATGTGGTAAGAATTAAGAAAACCCATAATTTATGAAATGTTTGTGATGTTGAGCTAGTTCACATAAATTTCACATCCGCCAAAAAGAACAAGATCCCACAATTCTCAAATAGTTTATTGTGATTGTATGCTACACAAACAGAGATGCAGGAACACACCACCTTATACCAAGACCCACTCTCATTATTTCATCTTAAATCAGTTCTAAGAAAATAAAATTATGGGAATGCAATTTGAAGCACTCAAGCAGTCCCCCTTTCTTTTATCTGGTTATGTTTTGATAATTGAAACTGAAACATAATGCTGGCATTTTATGTTGCAAAGTACACAACTCCATGGCCTGTGGACGCCCGCAACCACAGAGAGTACTAAAGGATGGAGGATAATGAAGTCATGCCCCCAAGGCCCCAACCCACAAAAGAGCATTTGCAAAATTTTGAGACTAGTACTATGTATGTATCCAGTACATAATTGGTGCGTCCTCCATTTCCAAGTAATTCTTGCATTTGCTTTCTTAATTTCATCTATGTTGGAGACTTGGAGTGTATTGTTTGCTCTTAATTGGTATTTTCTCGCTAGTCGCTACAATATAGCTATAAAATTTAAGAATCTGAAATGTCCATTTGTAGTGATGTTAATTGTAGTTTGGTTGTACTGCAAATATGTGAAAGATCATTTTACAGTTATCTGATGGATATAGATTCTATTTCCAAATTGGAGAACGTGTTTCTCTTTCTTTTTGCTGAAAAGCTACCATGCTACATGATCTTCTAGATGCACGCAGCCTAGCTTTATGATAAGTACAGTTGGACTCAGTCGCTTGGATGAAGGGTTCACAATTGTAGCTGCTAAAAACAGTTTAGAGGCAGCAAATAAAATGCGATGTCTGTTTAGATGCAGGGCTTGCAAAGCAAAGACCATTTTAATCCAAGTTGGAGTGACTTCAGGGTGTTAAACAAATTATGGACCATGCACATGATTTGGAATATAAATGTAGAGAGAAGAGTAGAAAACAATGGTTGATTGTCTGGTTGAACTAGTAATTTATGTTTGGTTGTCACCTTAGATCGTTTATTAAATTCAAAATATAGTTTTTATTAAAATTCATACATTTACACATATTTTTTTACTGTCCAATTATATTCAAGAGCAAAAAAATCACAAAAGTGAGCATTGTTATAAATTATAAGAACACATGCATTGATGAAGCTAAACTTTGTGAGATCATGTGGTCTGTGAGAGTAGACAGACCTTAAGTTGACCGCAATTGAATCTTCCATTTCTCTTGCAGAATCAAGAAGTCTCTCTGCTTGACCATGGATTGATTCACATCTGACAGTAAGAATACACAATGAAGGTCTGCAAGAAAGAAACAAGACATCTGAAAAGATTGTATTGCAGATGAAAACCTTTGAAGATAATTTTCCAACAACATTTCGATTTCTTCCTCTTCTTCTGTTAAAACAAAAAAAATACAGATGAAACAAGTAAAACAGAATCAAACAGTTAACTACTGACTAATAAGTGACTGCAACACTCCTTGTGAATTCCGCACATGCCACGCTTGGAAACAAAAAAGTCCATGAAGGCAGTAATATGTCTCCAAAATATAAAAAGTCCAATGATGCTCTCAATCCATACCTTCAGCAATCTGCTTCTCTAAAGGAACGGAGCACTCCATGTTATCACTTAATTTGTCAAGCGTGCAATTTCTTCCCATTATGCATATTCGACGGATTTCATGAGGATCATCTAGGAGATCAATAAGCATTTGTTTGAGATCACCTGCTCGTGAACCCAGCTCAACCTTGACATGAATAGAGACAAAATTAAACTTGACAAACAAGTCCAGGAAATGATTCTAAAGCCCAGCTTTAATACCAATGCTTGTTTGCTTAGACGAAGCTGCTCCAACACATCAGCTGTCAACCGATTTGGTAGAACTTCAAGCAAAGCACCCACCTGAGATATAAGCCCAGATACCCAAATTATTATTTTTTTTCCATTATAAATAGAGTCAATTTGAACACTGGCATGTTCTTGATCCATACATGACTGAAACACAAACACAAGAATATGACAACACCTAAAATACCACATGAAAATGCAGGGTCAGCTTGGTAGGGCTCTTTCCGACTGTTTCCCATTTTTTTAAAAAAGAAGGAATTCTGCAGTGATCATGTGGCACGGACACATGGTACTGGTCTATGTCTTGTCTGTGATTTACAAGGGACTTCAAGAAGATCCTTACTCCCTAGTGTTAAACTTAGTAAGTGCTCAGCAAAAAGCTAGGTATTGACAGTAGCTTATGATTTGTGCAGTTGACTTGTGTGAAGATCAGGTGCTCTAATTAGTCCATTTGGCAAAGATGTATAAAAATATAGAGGAAGGCGTGCAAATCTGCAGTCAAGGACTTCTAAATGCCAAAGGAAAGAGTTAGGGTGCAGGATATGGAAATAACATGCATTATTATTGGTTCAGTTCTGTATATATGTGCTTTGAATGAAGTTTTCAAGGTTGAAATCAAGAAAATAGAGGACAGGAACAGGAATTCGTAAGTGTCTTAAGTCACCTATTGACAATATATCAGATTGCTCCATAAATTGAATATGCACCAGAAAGTAGAACTAACAACATCAGGATATACAATATTGTACAAGATGTAGAGCTAGCAGGGACTTTTCTGGCACTCACACGAGGCTCAATACGCATTAGCCTTCGCTCCAACCTTTGTATTCTAGAAAGCAGTGCAGCTTCGACAACCTGAATATAAGAGAAGGCAATAAATAACCAGATCATCTTGGCCCAGTATTTGGCAGGAGGATGGTACTCTCAATAATCGGGTGAAAATGCAAGCATAGCATGACATGTTGGCAAATGCATGATGGCGATAAAAATGTTTTTTGTCAGCAATATATGTTAAATGATTTAATATAATAACTAATGAGACCAAAAAAGATATTGTACAATCAAAAAGAACTTTTAAAATCAAAGATGATAATCCTATTCTTGTTCAAGATTCCATTCGACCGTTAAAAGAAACTAGGAAAACTCATGGATGACAATCTTATTCCTATGTGAGTTGAAAACAAAGTAAACCTTCCATGGAGGCAAATATAAATGAAACAATTGACAAGGAATATATCATCATATTAAGACTGTTCCAGACCACAAATATGGATTAATATAAGAATATCCATATGCCTGATACCTCAAGTTGAAATGGCATTGCTGGTCCACCGTTGATATTTCTTGGATTTAACCGTGGCAGTAATGAATCTAAGAAGGCCTTTCCTCCTGGGCTACTCAAGTCAGATAAAATAATTGATAAATTTCACAACAATAGTGGTGTTCACCAAGTAAAATACAATTTATATTAAAATGACTAGTGTACAAACTGACCTGTTGTAATTGAATATAAGAACGCGTTCATGCATAGCAATTGCTCGCAAGGAACCAAGATTGACTAATATGGCTTGTTCACGGACCTATATGAAATGGTACATAGAAGCAATATGTTGAACTGTGAAGCAGGTTGATAAGGCAAAAAATTAACTTCTACATAAATCTAGAATTTAGTAACCATGCAAACATAGAGTTCAAATATATTGATATGGAAGTTTACATGAAAAGCTATACACAAATATTCTATGTATGTTATCAGTTCATAGTAATGAACAGTGGTTGTCAAGATTACAATCACAATGCAGGTTACTGAAAAAGACAGCTAAACGAAATGTGAGCTGGAAAATATTGCAGAATTAAAACCTTTTTCTTTACTTCTATCTTTGAATATAAAAAAATTTGAACTCTGTGATTGACTATAATAACATAGGTAATTTTGACAGGCAACCTGAGATACTTGTAACAGAGCAATCGTACTATCTTCAGACTCTTGTACATACACAATTATTAGCATCACTCATTCCATTGTTTGTGTAACTGAAAATTGTAGGAAAAGATGGGCAACATATACAGAGTAAAGTCTACATGATTAATTATTGAAAGTATCTTATTACCAGCAAGGATGGCATTGAATTCATTAGCCATAGCGATGGGTCAACGCTTCTGGTATCTCGTAGGCGGAGGCCTATAAGAAAAGGTCAGTGATCAACATAAATACTGTCAATGAGCTTGACATTCACAAGAATGAACAAAACCACAAGAAATGGCAGCATTTTCAAATTCTAAAACTGTTACCAGTAAATTATCAAGCACTATATGAGAGTTTGGTACAGACTACATAATCATGTTATTTACAGTCCTTGAGAAACATATTCTTTATACCTACCACTTGATTTCAATAGCTGCCTCCGGCTTATTTTTTTGGTAGACATCCTCCCATTAGATTTTACTTCTATCACCTGAGTAAAATTTGATATCCGGGAAAGTTAATTTGTATTTGCAATTTGCAGAAGTCCCAAATATGTAACAGGCATTTCATTCCAAAGCAAACCTACCCTTACAGAAACATGCATCAAATTAGTATGACAATTGCAGATTTATTTTAGATAAGGGAGATGATTACATCCCCAACCTCTGCATCTAGGATGCACACGGCCATTTGAGTTTGCAAAGAAAATGATCTCATCAAGGGACATAACTCCCCATGACTTGAAAAAAAAAAGAAGCAAAATCTGAACCTAGAGAAAGATTTATTATGCATGAAGCCTACTAGTAGCCCTCCATCCAAAGTTACACATTTGGATTAACGGGATATAATGTATTGTTTCTTTACGTTTGGACACTCACAATGATCATATTGCAATATTTCCATCTGGCTTGTTGAGTGGACTTAAGACCTTGAGAACATGAGCTATTGCAATCCATAATTCTGACTAGGAACAGAAGTTAGCTGATGCACGATCTCGCAACCCCATTTTTTCGCTTATTCATATGCTTATCCGAATCGCTTATTAGCAAATAAAAAAATGTCCTTAGCAACTCAAAAAACAAATGCTGGAGAATAATCTACTATGAAAAAAAAATTCAAATTCAAGATTAAGTTCTAAAATTTAAATTGTGGCTTATAAGCATAAGCATAAGCGAAACAAAGAGCCCCTTGTTGTCTCCAATTTACCATTAACCATTACAAGGCATTCGATCGGTTACCTCGTAGACGGGCTCCCTGATGCCGAGCGAGATGTAGTCGGCGGAGAACCGCCCCGACCCCGATCCCCTCGCCGCGGCCTCCCTTGACCCATCGTCCCCTGGCTTGTCCTCCTCCCTCCTCACCTCCACCTCTCCCTCCCCCTCCTCCTCCACCGCCGCCGCCGCCGCCTCCTCCTCATCCTTGGTCACGGCCCGCCCATCCTTCCCCTCCGCCGCCCGCAGCGCGGGCAGCGGCGGCAGCAGGAGGAGGCCCCCCGCTCCGCCCCGCCCCGCCGCGGAGAGCCCCAGCGGCGTAGCTACGGCATTCTCCCTCCTCTGCGACTGCGAGCCGCGGTACCGGAGGCACGCGCCGCCGTGCCCGTGCTGGTGCGGCGGCTGGTGGAGGAGGAGGAGGACGGCGGCCTGCGACGAGTACGACGGGGACGACGAAACGGACGCCATGGGCGCGGGCTCCGCGGGGGCATCCACGCGCGGCGGCGAGGTCCACGTGGCAGCTAGCTGCCGCGGCGCTTCTCCTGTTTGCTTTTTTTTTTTTTATTTTGGGATCTCGCGCTTCTCGCCTCCTCGAAGTCGAAGGCGACGACGGCGAGGCGAGAAGGAAGAAGCGGGAAGGGAAAATGCTATCCAGTAGATGAGCTGGTGGCTGAGCGGGCTCGCGCGGGCGGGGGCGATCTGGGCCGTCCGATCGCGGATCGGACGGGGGCGGATGCTCCGGTGGGATGACGTTTGTCCGTTACTTCTGGCTGGTGGGGCGCAGTTCTATTCACGGTGGGGATGGCTGCCAGCTGTTCCTCTGTTTCGTCGTCTTCTCCGGCCCGGAATATGAAGGTACTGGAGATCGGAGGACCCATGTGGGTCCCACTGGCAGTGTCCAACGGCATGGATTGGATATGATCTGGCTACTGCTATACCGTCGTTTGAGTTATTGAGTAGCGTCGACGTCGTATAGCGACGGCGGAGGGTCGCTATATTTAGCCCCGTCCCGTCTCGGCTTGTTTTTTTTGGTTCATGCTATTTTCAGCCTTGCCGGATTTTTTTGGAAGGACAAAAATTGGTTTTTGCTAAAATTTTCGAGAATGATTGCCATCGGGTGATCGGGCGGGGGAGCAGAAATCGGGCACTCCCTCCCACCCCTCCCCCACAATGCACGCGCGCTCTCCCTCTGGTCCACCACGTGTCCACACACACAACCAACTCTATTAGGTTTATTTATTGTTCCACCGAAAATGTTTAATCTAGTACACTCACAATGTTTCACTATGTAAAGATTTAATGTTACAGTAAACTGAAATACTCCATTGCAATAAATCACCCATATATTTTGGAAACCCTCTGTTAAGGTAATTCGTTTCTTTTTTTTCCACCAAAAAATGTTTCACTTAGTATACTTATAATGTTTCACTTAATGTACTTATAATGTTTCACTATGTATGAATCTAATGTTGCAGTGAACTGAAACATTTTTTTCGCTATTTACTAAAACATTGTTTTTATATAAGGTAAAACTACACCCGATTTTAACGATTGAAATATTTTCGTTCTACTTAGTGAAACAATTCCGATATAACTGGTGGAACATCGTGCAACATTTAAAAAAAAGTCAATAATAAGCTAAAAAAATTTCGTCGGAATATTTTGAAGATTTAATTACAACAAATTTAATGGTGCAATCGGATCATGATTTGGATAAATAATTTAAGAGAAAAAAAATTTGAGAAGAGAGAAAAATTAGTTTAAAGTGGTTTTACACGTATGGGTAGCATGGACGTCAGCGCCTGATTTTTGGAGATTTAGATCGAACGACCGATCCCTATTCACCTCCTAAATTTTTCGGTGAAAAATAGCTATGATTTGTCTGGTCTGCTTACCAACCTTAAGAAGTTATACTCCCTCTGGATATAATTAATTGACATTTAGGACAACCAAATATCCAAATTACAAAGAAAATGAAAATGCTCCCGATGCCGAGTAGTTCAACTCAATGAGCGGTAATTTCTGGAAAATCCCTTTGAACTGAAATTACAAAGAAAATAAGCCAGGACTTTTCTCTAAAACCATGAATAGAACTAGCCGGAGGTAGTATTTTGATATTCAAGTAAGCCAAATAATTTGGCAATGCCAATTTTGTTGGCTACAAAGCAACCAGGTGAGACAAATGCTAAGCGAACCCTACTTACTATACGCCATAAAAAAGTTTGCAGATTTCTTTCATGTTATCAATGGCACAAAAAGGATTTCTGAGTGCCTCTGAGAACTCATCCTCTTTTACCAACATGAAAGGCTAGTATTACTCTGGACAAGTTTCTTTGGGATAAAAGTTTACGTCTCCCAAATAAACCCATCCACGACATGAACGACCACAATGTGATGCTCGAAGGAGTACATATTAGCCCTAACAAAAACTACCCGTGAAAAATAAGCCCTGGACAAGTGTTAGGAAGGGCTACAGCCTACAGGCCTACAGCCAAACGAAGCATCAGAACACTGGAGAGAACAAGAGGTCAGGGACTAGCGCTTCATCAGTGGGCTAGCAGCCGAGAACTGCAAGTAAAAGAAGTTGAACGCCTCAACTACTTCCATGTACCACATTGATTCACGGTCGGGCTGCGCGGAAAGATCGACTAGCTTATGCACCTGCAACAATAAGTCCAAAGTCGTTAAAAGCAAGATGCTGATAAGAGTCCTCAGGAAAACTAGTGCAGTGGGTAATGTTTAAGTGCTTGTACGTCTTAAGGCTGAAGCCCAACAACAGAACTTAGTTTCTAGTTCTTCTATTACGTTTTTTTTTTAGAACTTCATTGATAGTGACAAATACAGTAATCTGCCTAGATATGTTTTGCCAATGCCTGAATCTAACCCAAGCAAAAGTCTGCTAGATTAAAAGTGTGAACAACAAAATGAGCCACCATCTTATCCTTGTCTTTTCATGTTACTCATGTAGAAGATAGCATGGTTGATACTTAATACATGCAGGAACAAGCCTTCCACATGATTTCAGTAGCTATTTCAATCCTGTCACATAATCAGGAAATGCATGGTTCAGCAAAGATGACCAGTGCAAGGGGATCACAGATTGCAACTTGTCAGTAACCCGTCATTCTGCTGCAACCCTGCAACTGTTGTTACCACCATGCTGATTGGTCAATGTCAAAGTTACTAGTTGCTTCTACTATGGTCATTTCCCTCAAATTTAGGTTGGCTCAAGAATAATGTTATGTAAAATTGACAGTTGAGTAGAAAGTTCTTCAAATCTCCAGATCTAACACCCACTTTTGCAGACTAATGTTGGCCAAAATTCAGAAAGATTATCTCGAATGTAATAAACCAATAAAGCTCCAAATGCAGTACATAGTAGTATTAGTGATTCCTTGTTCTTTCAACAAATGTGTTCAGAATGTCAGGTTATGTTTCATATCACTAACTAAACCGAATGGAGCTTTCTAAAAGAAATCATGTATTCATGGTTTCAGGCTTTCAGCTATGGTTATCACTTGAACACAAACAGCAACCAGAAAGGCATGAACCAAAGATTTGCATTAAGACTCCTTTACCTATTAAATTGTCTCTTCAATTATAATGAATACATCATGAAGATGGCAATTGCCTAGAAATTGAACACAGGGTGTTGGGAACAAAAGAGAACTGTTAAATACGCTAAGTTGAGCAAACTAATAATCGAAATAGATATGATAATTGCATTTGCTTATAGAGATCTGACAGAGTAATAGATAATGGAAAAATTACACTTCAAATAAGATTTTGATAATATAAATGGCTCTTACAATCTGATATGGACAGATAACAAGCACAATGATACAATATGTAACCATTTTGTTTCTGTAATAGTAATAGAAGTTGAAGTAATTCGATCCCCGATGAATCAAGGGTCTTCTTCTCATCAGCATCACCAAATTTAGGTTAATTAACTCTAATTTGGCACTAATTATCAATATGCTCGTGTGATTAGACACAGATCTTGCTCTTGAACTCGTTCATACTCCTAACACTATAGAATCTAGAGGTTGAAGGCTCCAAAAAGTGAGACCACTAGGATGGATTAGTATTTTTTTACAAGCTAAATCTAGGAGTCTAGTTCTCTTTTCCTTTCTTTTAAATCATTTGACCAAGCAAGGTTTAAACTGCAAATGTTGGCAATGTTCAAACTTTGAAATACTGTATGGGCAGAAATAACAAAATAAATATACTGTATGGAAAGAAATATGCATGTGAGAACCAAGAAGGTAGGGACACACAAAGAATGAGGGAAGTAACTGGAACCTTAATCACCGGCCGATTGGCCCGAGGACGAGATTCCTTTCCACTATATGATCCAAGAACCATCACATACATGCCTACAGAACAAAATAGGGCATCAACTAGAGCAAATGAATCAGGATCCAGGAAAATAACCAAAATGGCTATAGGTCTACGGCACAAACAGAGTAAAAGGCTAAAAGCTGCGTAAAAGATTAAGTAGCACTCCACTCCACTTTGCCAGCAAATTAGACATGCCAATTGGATGGTAGCATAGCACCACATGGCAGATGACCAATCAAGCATGAAGAGCAAAATTGTTTTCAACAATATGCTTGTAAACCAATGGCATTCTCATAAATAACACATGCTACCATCTAAGGACAAACAATTTTTTTAGATAATGGATTAAACCGGCCTCTACACCCAAAGGATGTACACAGCCTATCTAAGGACAAACATGCCCTGACAATAAGTTACGTTTTGATAGCCACCTTAATGGTGAACTGGTGATTATTAGGATAGTGTATGGTTCCAGAGTTGATGGAAATCTCAATCTTTTTTTTAGAGAAGGGTATTTTTTATCCGGCCTCTACATCCAACCGGATATATACGGCCATTGAAATAGGGAACTTAGCCCCACAAATAACCCAATCTGAAATTCGCTCCATAGGAGATTTGAACTCAGGACCTTAGGGTACTACTCCGTAACCACTAGGCTACATGCCCTTTCGTATATATCCGGAAATCTCAATCTGTCACGCCATGAATCACATGATACAACTAGTACGATTGATCAACAACTGCACAACTATATGTGCGTTTTGACGATTTTCCAAAAAAAAAAAAAAAGGGGACGCCACGAGCAAAGAAATAAACCTTCTCGCCATGGCTGCCCCTCGGCCTCCTTCGGCGTGAGCGTGATCTCGGCGACGCAGGAGCCGTCATCCACAAGAATGTGCCCGGCGCCGTCGCGGAAGTCCGCCAGCACCACCACGCCCTGCCTGCCGCCACAAGTCGTCAGGGAGAGATGGAGCTAGGAGATGGGGGAAATGGGGAATGGTGGGGAGGCGACCTGGAGCCAGACGCGCTGGAAGCGGATGCCGTAGAGCATCTGGGCCTGCGAGGTGCCGTCCGACTCCGAGGGAGGGGCCTCGGTGGCGCCGGCGAGCTGGCAACCGAAGAGCTTCAGCGCCGCGAGGGTGTAGTCCATGTTGTTCCGCTTCGGCGGCGCCGCCGCTGCGCCGCCGACAGGTTGAGCACAAGAACCCTCCATTGCGGCGCCCCCTCTCTCCGGTGCTCTCTCGGGTCTCAACAAACAGTTCAACTACACTGATCGCAGATGGGCCGTGTACCTGGGCCTAATTAGGCGAGGGCTACTACATGATGCTATACCTTTCGATGACAATAAACCCAAGTCTGTGTTTGTGTTTAGTTCACACTAAAGTTTGGAGATTTGGTTGAAATTGGTATGATGTGATAGAAAAGTTGTGTGTGTATAAAATGTTTGATGTGATGGAAAGTTAGAAGTTTGTGAAAAAACGCCCAAGTGTATATCGTAGCATACAATTAGACCATATATCATCTTTGTCGGTGATATGGGTCCGGGGGTATCATGTTTAGAGGGAGGAGGCTACCCCCCAATGCCACATGGCCCTCCCCCGAGGGGAGTGAGGCCCGAGGTGGGGTGGCGACCACTCCTTCCCAAAGACTAGTCGGAGGAGGCTGCCCCAGGTGCCGCGCGGCCCACCCCCGAGGGGGGATCGGGCCCGAGGCAGAGCGGCGGCTGCCCCCTCCTCGCTTGGAGGACGGACTCCCCAGGTACCACGTGGCCCTCCCCCGAGGGGGGATCGGGCCCGAGGCAAAGCGGCGGCTGCCCCTCCTCGCTTAGGGGTCGGGCTCCCCCGACCCCCCTCGCAGGTTACCACGTGCGATGGGTTAGGTGGCCGCCTCCAAGCGCCCACCTACCCGCATTCATGACGATCTGAGCGATTGCGCCACGCCGCATTTAATGCGGCGTGCAGTGCACTCAACCGGTCTGTGATCGGCCGATTGACCGATTGGACCCAGGGTGCCAGGCGCACTACCGCGCGTGTCAGGCGGCGTGCGTCCTGCCCTGTCCCATCAGTCATGATGATGAGAGGTCTTAGCCTCTCATCACAGCCGGAGACGGCATGCCTAACCCGGTCAGGGTAGGGCTCCCGTTTCCCGGCGCAAGCGAGAACCCAAAAGTCTTCACTCATTAAATGCCGAATGACGGGCATGTCCCTTCTGTCAGCCGGACAAGACCCGGTGGACCCCACATCACAGCAAGGCGTGCGAGAGACTTCCAAGACAAGTAACAAGACATGCATTTAATGCAAAGATTGTAATACTTCTCCACTAAGCTAGGTTGTTGGGCCCATGTGGTAACCCCTTGAACTATAAAAGGAGGTTCAGGCCTACAGGAAAGGAGAGAGAAAACAGGGGGATCGAACTCGGGATTCCCGAGCCAAAGCTTCTCTAACCCTAGCTTGTACGTCGGAGATTTACAAGCACAGAAGAATCATCATACACACAGGAGTAGGGTATTACGCTTCATAGCGGCCCGAACCTGTATAAATCCCTTGTGTCTCTTTTGTCTAAAAAACATCGGATCTCACCCGCTGCCCCCGGCCGAACTCACGAAAGGGGGATCCTACGATCTCCCGCTAGAGAGGATCACTCCTCCACAATCTTGTTTAGGAGGGCTGCTATAAAACGGGATCCCGTTGCAACGGGATAGACATGTTAATTATTCTCTTGCACGAGTATCACAGGTATCAGGTCATATATATCATAGATACCAGGTAACAGGTATCGGGTGCCATACAGCGGGTACCACAACAGGCATCAAGTATCAGGTACTGTCTCATAGAAGGATATCCGTTGTCTAGGTTTTATGCTTGTTTAAAAAAAAACTAAGCGAGATATTGAGGTGTGATTTTGTTAGAATGCTAAATTTGGTAGTAAAATGAGCATATAAACAATAGACAATTGGATAATGGTTTTACCGTTGTAGTTAGACTTGTTCAGGCTTCACAAAATTTCTAACTCCACTATTGCTCATATATACCACACACAATACTATAGGTACCATGTTGATGTCATAAACTATACCAATATGATACACTTCAATACTAGACCTGGTATCTACGATATCATGCTACTATCATTTTAGCATTAACTGTTAAGTTAGAACGGTATACATTTTGTAATATGTATTACTTCCCCCGTTTCACAATGTAAGTTATTCTAGTATTTCCCACATTCAAATCTAGATAGATATCTACATTTATTAACATCAATATAAATGTGCGAAATGCTAGAATGATTTACATTATGAAATAGATATCTATCTAAATTCATTAACATTAATATAAATATGAGAAATGCTAGAATGGTTTTTATTATGAAACGAAGGCAGTACATAGGAGTATGTATTTGTATGGCCTAATTAGACCCAGTGAGATCGATCAGAAGCCCGACCCGGTTACATGCCCCAGCATTTCTTGCTTGCGAGTGGAGTTGAACGGACCGCACCGGCGTCAGCTCACGAGGCAGGAAAGAAACCCCAAACCCGCGTCGCCGACGCCGTCGCCGGCACACTCGCCTTCGCTTCGCCCACCACTAAACCACCTCCGATGGCGCCCGGCTCCTCCTCCACCTCCTCCCCGGGAGGAAAAGCCGCCGCGGTGGGTGGCGAGGCGGGGAAGGAGGGCGGAGCCGTGCCCTCGCCCGCGGCAGCTGCCTCCGACCACGCTCCGGTGGCGCCCGACGGCTCGCCGGGAGGAGGCGCGCTGCCGGCGGGCGGCGAAGCGGGGAAGGAGGACGAGGGCGTCGCCTCGACCGGCTCCCGCACTCCGCTGGCCCCTGGCTCCTCCTCGGGAGAAGGCGCGCTCGGGGAATGCGGCGAGGCGAGGAACGACGACGAAGCGCCAGCGCCACGGCTCATCGCCTCGCCCACCGCCGCCGCCGCCGCCGCCACCACTGACTACCCACATGAAGGCGGCGAGGCGGAGCAGGAGGGCGGCAACGCGTCATCACCATGTGAAGAGCAGGAAGAGGATGACGACGACGACGAGGAGGCCCCGACGCATCTCCCCTTCGCACCCTCGTCGGAATCGGAGGTACGTGCGTTTGCCCCCCTCAGTTCTTGCAGTTCATCCCCTTTGTCACTCTTACCCGTCTCTCCCACCCATTTTGCGCTGCATTGCTTTCACACTGTCGCCCTCGTGGGCATTTCGTCAAGCATCTGGTGGCTGGTGGTGCTTCCTTAGTGTCATTTAACCCGTGGGCATTTCGTCAAGCACTTGGTGTGCTTCCTTACTGTCCTTTAACTCGTGGGCATTACTGTCATCTAAGTGTTCCCAATGTCATTCAAGTGCTTTCACGGAGCGTATGTACCATTTACAGTTGAAAACTTATATATCATCTTTGCATGCTCAAAATTCTCGTAATCAAGTGTTCCATGCGAATGTGAAGGTTTAATCCACGATTCCGCATGGTTCTAGATAATTTTTAGTGAGATTTCTGTGTGTTGCGAGCTTCTGTTTTAGCTAACAGTTGACTTATTAGAAAGGACTTCTGGATATTTTCAATCTGTGTTCCATTGCTTTATTGATGTTTTCTCTCCTGCTTGTAATTATATGCAGTTACCTGATGATAAGTCAACAGTTGATCCCAGCTTCACCATCTCTCTCATAAGGAAGCTGGTACCTCAGGGACCAGATGTGGATAAAGAGTTAAGGTGCAATTTACTTCCATGAGATTTTATTTTCAGTTAGAGTTCTCTAAAAGTGAAAGCCGTGTGCTAGATTTTCATGCTGATTTTGTTATTAGCTGCTAACCTCTGATACCATGTAAACAGTGTGAAGCAGGGACGAATAGAAGAAAAGGACGCTAGTTCTGATGGTGGGGAACCAAAACAGCCTCATGACAAAGATCTGTGGGACAATGAAGGTTGCAAACTGTGGGACCTTTCAGTTATTGAACCTCAGGCAGAACTTATGGTACTTATCTCTATACTTGATAGTTGATATCATGTCATAGTTGATAACTGTGCATTGAATTTAAGTTCTACGGTGAGATATTCTGCATAATTATTGATTATGATTGTGAAATTTTCGGCATGCCTCTATCCCAATAGCATGCCAGCATCAATCAACATTCGAACAGGAAGATTAGTATCTTCTACTAGGAGTCGATTCTTATCTATTAAAATATATTATTTACAAGAAAGCTTTTCATGATCTGCGGGCATGTACTATTTATAAAAGATTGTGCTACTGCAGGTGAATCATCAATTGAGTTCTAAGATTCACTGAAGCACCATCGTCAAATATTTGTACTGTTGTATTTTAAGTCTTTAAGTGCATTGACTGCTTGCGGGAAGTGCTAACTGTGCGGATCTTTAATTCTTGTAGATTAACAACCTTGTACTTGAAGTGCTTTTGGCAAACCTTCATGTGAGACAATTTCTTCGAGCAAAGGTGAAGTGGAATATCCTTCTACTACTGCCTCCACGTTTTTGCTAGCAATATCTTAACAAGTCCTGCTTCTCTGAATTTTGTTCTCCACAGGAAATCTGTATTGGGATCATAGGAAACTTAGCTTGTCATAAATCTCTGGCCAATGCAATCACTTCTCATAATGGATTAATTGCTACTGTCGTGGATCAGTTATTTCTTGATGACCCTGGTTGCCTTACTGAAACATTCAGGTTGGTATTCATGGAATATGGTGAATGTGCGGGTAAATATGTAGTGGAAACCTGGAAACCACCACATAAAAGTTTCCAAAAGTTTTTTTTTAAAAATCTCACCAACGAAGTTTGATCTTAATATTGTGTGTGGTTTTCTAATATCATCTTTACTATATGTGACATTTTTCTTGAAAATTTTTGGAAACTTTTACGGGGTGGTTTCCACTACATATTTACCTATGATGCACGGCTTGTGCTAATTAAGACTATCTACATAGCACTTTCTTTTTGCTCTGACAAGATTAAAAACAATAAGCACACTATTGTCCCTTTGACTCCTTTAGCAAACTGTTAAGTATTGAACCTGTAGCAACATGTTTTTAGCAATATAAGTTCTTTTATTACCTGAAATTAAGCATTTATCATGTTGTAAGCATCTTACTATAATTTATGCTTACAACATATGTTACATGCAGACAGATAGTCATACATTACACATATACAGCATCACTATTTAGTGGATTGTGGATTAAAATGCTTGAATATACAGCTGTTCTTAAGAAAAAAAAAAGTAAAATGTAACTTCTTTTAGCACTCGTAAGTACTCCTTATTATGATTCCTTTATCTGATTCCTTATTATGCATCTCCTTTTCCTCATACACATTCATGTTAGCTTTCTACTTTTTTTTTTCCTTTTGTATTTTTGTATGTAGACTAGCACGGCAACCCGAGTTCTGTTCTGAAGTTTACTAGTTGTGCATCACACAGTCTATTTGTATACAGGTTATTGAGCACCATTTTTCAGAGCAATGCATCTATGTCATGGGCTGAAGCTCTTTTACCTGATGAGATTCTTTCACGGATTATGTGGATAATTGGAAACACAGTGCATGCTACCTTACTTCAGAAGGTAAAGTACTTGTCTATCCAGTCAACTTGATCCTAATAGGTTGATAACTTGTATTGACCTTAGCTTGATGCTGAACATTTTAGGA
This sequence comes from Oryza meridionalis, assembly GCA_000338895.3. Lineage (NCBI taxonomy): Eukaryota > Viridiplantae > Streptophyta > Magnoliopsida > Poales > Poaceae > Oryza > Oryza meridionalis. The sequence goes on along the minus strand of CM002526.2, from coordinate 31,291,868 downwards.
TGATTTGTCTATTTGACATTCTATGTAATAATTGCTACTTCTATTCTTTTACAAATGATAGTTAGTTAGATGCGTTTGCATAATTTGTTCTTTTTCAGTTGATCTTATTATGATTCAGTGTTAGAAGGCCGTTAAATAAATCGTTTCTGTTGATTGTTACATGTATGGCCACTATCAATGTAATGACCAGACCTCTTAATCCATTGTAATGTGTGCAGAACATCCAAACAATTTCTTGATTGCCCTTCTGTTAGGAGTTCTTATTTATGTCATCATTATTGGCAACTTTGATCTTACCTGCAGCTGTTTCTCATGTTTCCCATGAGTCTACAGACACTGAAGATATAGTTGCAAACTATAGTTTTGACCATTTATGGCCTATGAACTATTTTGGAATTCATCCAAAAAGCTGTGCACTTAGATATTTGATTTAGTATAACTTTAATGTATTTGATTTAGATATTTAATATAGTTATATGGTGAAATTGTGGTACGGCTGAAATCATCTGGCCAACTGACTTATGGCATTATCTTTTGAATCCTGTACATGTTCAAAATTTGTGATTATTTCCTTTGTAAATTATTGGGTGCAGATACTGGAGTTTCTATCAGCTCTTGTTGATGATCAAGATGTCATTACCATTCTTATCGAGCCCTTGATAAAAGTGGGTTTAGTTGACTGTGCTATTGGTTTGCTATTAACTGAGCTTGAAAAATCAATGGATGGGAACAATCTAGACAGGTATGGTGAATACTATTTCTGTGAATTAAAGTCTGAACTAACTTCAAAATTGCAAAAGTGTGCGGTTCATATAAATTATCTAAGAAATAAGAACAGATGACTGTCAAATCTAGTGAATTATACTCTATTTACAGTTCATAAAGCATACAACGCTGTTGCAACGGCAAAAGCGATAAGGCGGTAAAAACTTCTTCCCCTGGTCGCTCTCGCGCGGGCGACTCGGGGGCGACGAAACCCTAGCCGCCCGCCTCCACTTCTTCCCCTCACCTCGCCGCCGCCGGAGCTCGCCGGCGGCGAAGCCGGCGGCGAGCAGGGAAGGCGGCGGCGAGGCCTTCCTTTCTTCGCGGCAACTCACTCCTCGGCGCGACGTGGACGGGGCGCGCGACGAAGCCCCCACCGGCCGTGTCTCCGGCGACGGCAGTGAGGTGTGGGGAGGCGGATCCGGCGCCCCAAAGCTCGGATCCGGCCATCCCTCGCCTGGATCCGGTGCGGCGGCGGCGCAAGGCGGCTAGGGGCGGCTTGGCGGCGTGCGGCTGGCCCGGGCGCGGACGCGGTGGGCGTCTGGGGGCGGCGGCGGCTCGGCGTGGCTAGCCCGGAAGCAGAGGCGGTGGAGGCGGCTCGCCGGAAGGCAGCTGGGGGCGGCAGCGGCGGCTCGGCGATGCAGCCTGGGCGCGATGGCCGTGTCTTCAGCGGCTAGGGGTGGCGCCCTAGCCCTCTGCTGCTTGTCCTTCCCGGCCGCAGCAGGGCACGCCCGCCACGTGCACACCATGGGTGTTACTGCCGACGTGCGGCCTCTTGCTCCATTTTGCTAATGCCGCCGCGGTGGCCAGGCGAGGCGCGGCGGCTGGGCTACGGGGGCGTTGGCGGTCAGATGGCAGTGCAAAGGGAGTTAGCGGCGGTGGGTCGTCTTCCTCGTTGCCGGTCGGCACCCTCACCCTTCCTGAAGCTCCTCCCCTTCTTTGCGGGGAGTTTCTAGGTTGGATTGAGGCCGTTGCTCGTTAACGGGGGAAGCTCAGGGTACCGAAGCAGTGCCACCCAGTCCCGGGTTCTTCAGCCAGATCTGGCGAGGTGGCCGGTGGGTGGTGGAACGGAGGGGTCCTGGGTTAGCTCTTAGGGATGGCGGTTCAATGAAGTCGGCTGACGGAGGGGCGTCGGTGCGGTGTGGTGGCAGTCTTGTCGTTGGCAAGACTGGAAGCTGGCTGGCGGAGGGGCGTCGGTCGGGTGTGGTGGAAGCCATGTGCCGCCGATGTTTAGATGGTGGATTCGGATGGGGAGACGGACCACGGCGGTAGGTGGTTCCGAGCGAAAGCTTAGCCCAATTCTTTAGGCCAGCAGTGGCTACCCCTTCGAGCGTGGTAACCCTCCTGAGGGCATTGTTGAGGTACCCCTCCCCCCTCGGCAAGGAGCTCTAGGTGAAAACCTTGTCCAGGATTTTGGACGGATGACGACGGCGTCTTTTGGCGTCGCAACCCTCATGAGGGCGTTGTTTTAGAGTCTTCGTATCGTGGTGATGTTGTTGGCCCGGTGGCGATCAGTCTCGCATAGCGATGGCTGGTTCGGTGCTTGGCTTCCCTCTCTGTAGCGTGTGTTTGGGCGGTTCGCACATGGTTCGGGGCGTGTGCTCTAGTGCACATCCTTCCTCGACAGCCAGCTATCAATGTAAAACTTTTCTTGTAACTTTTTCTTCCTATCTTAATTACATTGAATGACCTCTTTCGGTCATTCCGGCAAAAAAAAAAAAGCATACAACATAATCCTCTTGCTATAAATCTAATGCATGGGTAGGTCCATAAATGCCATCTGAAATGCGGGCACTTGATGTTCATCGATAATTTAGTCTTTGTATTTTACAGTTTTCATGTTCCTTCTGCTTAGTCTGTTTGCATTAACCAGGAATTATGGCATAGTCATATTTCCTTCTAATCACTTTTTTTGGGTTTTCAAACTTTGAATGAATAGTATAGCACAGGAATGGAATTTTAGTACCTTAACTTTCTTTTTAACACATTTCAGGTCAGATTCTCTTGATTCAATCCTTCGCCTTATTGAAGAACTATCCGCCATAGACAACTGTTCAAAAGTAATGTCATCAAACGACCAATTGATTAAAGCACTAAGTAATATAGTCAAGTTACCAGATAAATTTGAGGTGAGCATGATGCTACTAACAGTTCATTTATTTGATTGCATGTCCCATTTAACGTCGTGTGCAGTTGGCCCTGCTTACTAAATAGTTTTAGTCTGCTGTACTAATTGATACAAATCTTAAGGTATGCCATTCTGGATTAAAACCATGAAATATATCTTTCAAGAATATTTTTTTCTTATTGAATATATTTCGGGATCATAGTTAGGTTGATAAGTGCTATTACTTGTGAGTCCTCTCAATAGCCTCAGTTCTTACCTGGATTTTAGCACCTGAAAATTTATGCAGATTAGATATAATAATGTTCCAGATGAGCATGCTGATCATGTTATATATTCACAAACTATGCTTCAGGTTGAGGGCTATTGTGCTTCTGTGGTAATCATATTAGCAAATGTTTTGTCTGATGGAGAACATCTCACACCTATTCTGTCCCAAGGTATGCCACATTTTGCTGAGCAATCTCTCATAATTCTTAGCCATTGTTTGCGAGTTGAAAACATGACTATTTAGATACAGTGTCACAGTGTTGTTATGTTCATTGTTTCAGATTTACCCTTACTGGAGGGCCTATTTGACATTCTTCCATTGATCTCTGATGATAATGAAGCTCGAAATGCATTTTGGTGTATCTTGACACGTTTACTGCAACAAGTAGAAGAACGAGAAACCATCACGAACTCTTCAAAACTCGAGCAGTTTGTGTCTATCTTCTTGGCTAAGTTCACCCTCATGAAAGATGACATTGAAAGACATGGGATTCAAACTGAAGCTGATTCCTCAGTTGAGGGCGTTTCTTTGAAGAATGGGCTACGCACATCTGTATCCTTTATAAGAAAATTCAATCCTGATATCATCATGCCCTTCATGGATATACATAGATCTTAGTTTGCATTCCCGTGATAAATGCATCTAAACTTAATATATCATTGCTTTTCCTATGCTACAATTTTTTTTAAACAGCTCAAGGCGATCTGCAGTATCACGGAGAGATGGATTGCGGACAAATCCTCCTTGGGCAAAGAAGATGCTTCACTGACCGAAAACACCACTGAAAATGCTAGAGAGCTGCTGACTTTCTGCCGGCGTGCAATGGGCACTACTGACCTGTGAGTATGGAATACGGAGGTTTTGACGTAGAGGGCAACTACGTACGTGAAAACCAACTAGTAGGAGTTTTGCTGTATAGCACGAGATCATCCGGAAGTCTGTTAAAACCAACTAGGAGTTTTGCTGTAGAGGATCACAGTGATGCATAGATCATCAGTTGCTAAAGTAGATCACTACTCACATAGTTCTGCCAATTTACATTGATGTGGTTGCATTATTGGTGCTAGCGATGTAATGACCGCGCATAGAAATGATACGGTGCTAGAGGTTTCTTATCAACTCTTGTGCTCATGGCTTAACGAGATGCTGGCAACCTATTTTGTTGCAACCGTTACCAAATTGCTTCTTATTGTTTCGTGAGGTGACACACCACCACGATTCTATTGATGCAAAATGAGTTCATGCAACTCCGTGATGGCATGCGCGATGGAGGTTGAACTGGAAAGGCTACTTTAAGTTGGGTACGAAGATTTGGGAATATTTGATACTAAATTTGATCATTTGCAAAGTACTGTAAAACGTATATGTATCTCCATGAACCTTGTCTTGCTTTAGGGAGCCTCTAGCAAGTATAACTACTCTTACAATCTCCAACTCTTTGAATAGTTCAAATTCTTGCTCCAGATTGTATGACTAGCTAGAATATAAAAATGTCATCCTATAGCACTTAACGGAGGGTTTCTAACAGAACCTTAACATTGATAACATTTTTGAAACAAAGTCACTTGTATGATGATATTTTATAGAACTCACATTTGTCGATAGTATTTCTTACAATTAGGCGCTTATTAATAGCATATTTGGATTTTTCTCAAAAATGAACTAGACGCTCCCACCAATGAATTATATCTTAGGATGCGGATTGGGGTCCTCCGTGTTAGAATACAAAATATAGAGGTTCTATAGAAATTACAGTAAGAAAAGCATGCACCATCTATTACAATTCTAGACCTATGATTAACATCCGTAGGATAAATGTGTACTACCTATAAGATAAAATACTGATGCTACTGATTTAAACTTTTTATTGTGACTGCTCAAGTGCTACTGCAAACAATATAGCAACTTTACATTAGCAATTCAAACTGCAGAGGATCCGGATCCCGTAAGATTTTGCTAGTATCTATACACACGCGCGAATTGTTCAATATTATCGTGGGCCATCTTTGAAAATACCTTTTATTTTAAGGATTATGAGAGATTTTGTGTGAGCACTGGGAATCTCACCTATTTCCTGCTTAGCCTCTCCAAGTACAAACATAGCAATGTCTAGTACTTACTATGTACGTGGCGTGAGTTTTATTAGGTTATGGACTCGGTTACTTTCTCGTTTACCATAAACACGCTTCTTAAATTATTAGATGATATGTTTTGGATAAAATATTTTAATATAAAAATTTCTTAAAAAAATATAAATAATAAAAGATTTAGAATAGTTAATACTCCCTCCGTCCCATAATAGATGTCGCTTTGAATTTTTCCTTGTGACGTTTGACCATTCGTTTTATTTGAAAAATTAGTGCAAATATAAAAAATAGTAAGTTATATTTAAAGTGCTTTTGATAATAAAGCAAGTCACAAACAAAATAAATAATAATTCTATTTTTTTTTAATAAGACGAATGATAAAAATTACAAACAAGTGACAATAATATGGGATGGAGGTAGTACTTAACTAATTATACATTAATAATCCGTTTTGATATTTGCACCACTAACTAACTCAGCCAAACACAACCTTAGATGAATCCATACATTTCATCCTAGCGTAAAGTTATAACTTATAAGCATATATGCAATTGCCTTTACAAAGTACTCCAGTTTACAATGGAAAAAACACAGGCTACAAAAACCACACCTAAAAAATAGTTCTAATCCAAATTACAATATTTCGATGGTTTTAACTGAAAAAAAAGAGGTGACCTCGTTAACTCGTTTTCTTTCCTCTGTGAGAGAAGAGCAGGAAACCAGTGAAGTGACTGACCTCATCCGTGCGGCCGTGCCTGTTCCTCCGCATCACGCTATCTATCACCACCACACAACACGTTCCACGAGCTCGGCCACACCCAGTAACACGAGTGCACAGCTCCTGCGCCGCATCACCGCCTTCCATTTCCACATCTAGGGTTTCAGTTGAGTCGAGTTGAGTCCCCCCCACCTCGCCACCGCCGGCCATGCCCGACGCGGCGGCCGCCGCTACCGCCGCCCAGGACGCCGACGCCGTGATGCGCGACGCACCCGCCGACGCAGCAGCAGGCGGCGGCGGCGGCGACGGCGACGACGACGACGACGGGGATGACGGCACAGAAGAGGATGATGAGGAGGAGGAGGATGACGACGATGTGGACGACGAGGAGGGCGAGGAAGAGGAGCCGCCGGCGGCGACCGAGGATCCGGCGGCCCCGGAGCCGGTCTCGGCGTTGTTGCCGGGGAGCCCGAACCAGCTGACGCTGCTGTTCCAGGGCGAGGTCTACGTGTTCGAATCCGTGACACCTGAGAAGGTCGGTCTCTTTACCCCCTCATCACCTCGTGTTGCTTTCCTTCCGCAATCGTCCTGGAAATGTTTAGCTCAAAAAAATTTCGTGGGATACGATGAGGAATTTGACGTGTTAGTGTTCGTGCGCCGCAATCGGATATATGATTGGTATATTGTGGTTTTTGTGTCGAGTCATCCTGTGGGTAGGATTCTTACAGTTCTGGAATTATGAATTAGTGTTGCTACTGTCACTTCAGCTAGTTTACAATGTTGATTGTTGGATACTGTCACACCAAAAAACGCAACACTAGAAATGTACTAATTTATTCTATTTGGATAATATGGTTGATTTGGTTTGAAGTATACCGTCATGTTCATGTAGACTTGAATATTGGATATACCTATCTTAGACTGTTAGTAACTTAGCGCAGAGCGGTCCAGCCTCTGAATTAGTGTAAGCTCGCAGTTGCAATACAACAAGTAGCCACTATTATCCTCTGGCTCATAGTTTTAGTAACGGTTAATATGATTCTCTCTCCATCCCAAAATATAGCAACTTGATACTACGATTAGACACCACCTATATTACAAATCTGGACAAGATGTCTATCCAAATTCATAGTACTAGGTGGTATCTATCGTATTACTTGATTGCTATATTATGGGACGGAGGGAGTATGCCAGTTCTTATCACTCACAGTAGATTACTAGTAACACATGGTGATGACTTGCTATTTCCTACAAGTTAGTCCTTGGAACTTTTCAGTTGTGCAGTTTGTGACCGGAGTTTTCTGTTGTTTTTTGTTCTTGGTTGGAATCCTGATTCATGTAAACAATATGATGGCTTGTATAACTGCTTGCTATAATCCCAAGTTAAATTTATTCCAGAGTTGAGTTTTCTGAATATTCATTTAGGTATAGGTATTTCTTTTGTTCCCTTTTATGGTCCTGTCTTTTCATAAGATGAAGTTTTTTTTTCCAGGTTCAAGCTGTTCTGTTATTGTTAGGAAGCAGTGAAATGCCACCAGGTTTAGCTAACATGGTTTTACCAAATCAACGTGAGAACAGAGTATGTGGAAATAAATAGTTCCATAGTCGCTTGGCAATCTGTATTGTTTTCTTCGTTTATAGTTCATGTTAGAATTATCTGCAGGGTTATGATGATTTACTTCAGAGAACAGACATTCCTGCCAAAAGGGTTGCTTCACTCATTAGGTTCCGTGAAAAGCGGAAGGAAAGAAATTTTGATAAAAAAATACGTTATGCCGTACGCAAAGAAGTGGCACTCAGGTTTGTATCTAGTCTGATTGAGTATTCACCGATCTTTTGCAAATTCTACCACAGAAGAAGGCATAGATGAACCATGTGGATTTGCTACAGTCTTTTAAATTTGTTTAGATCAATCATCATTCTTTTTCATTCTTCTAGTTGATGGAACTGCTTTAGTGTCCATGGGGAGCACATGAACATTTTCATTAGGGGTTCTCAATTTGATTAGCAATCAATGTGTCTACTGCTTGATTGGTTCCATGATCATACCATGAACATCTACCAATATGATTTGCAAGAAAAAAAATGCAAGCTCAATTTTTTGTTGTCCCTGGATGCTAGTTGCTCAATATGTTCCAACAATTAATTGCATGGCTCCATTAGAATAAAAATGTAACAAATTAACTGACTTAAGACTGGAGGTCTGGAGCTGTACTTCTGTGTAGCTTTAACTAAGAGCAAGATGTACCATATCCATTGTATCAATGAGCAATGGATGGATGTTATGAGTCTTTTTTGTGGTAAAAAAAATCTAATGATTTATGCTGTTACCTATTACTTTCTGTGTCCGATTGTTTTAGCCATCACCATTGTTGTCACCTCAATCTTTCCAGCTCCATCTCCTTTGTGAATTTTGTGTTTGTTGAATACTGACAGACAAGAATGATTGGGGCCCTGGCCAGCAGTGATGGTACAAATAGTTCGCATACATGCTAGGCACAGCATCAATGGATAGAAGCTAGGCTGGAGATAGATTAGGCATAGGTAGGAGGTAAAGGATGGGATGATAGATCCCGTGGATTACATTGTTTGCAGACCCAGGCGCATAAAATTCTGCACATCAAGCTATGGAATCAACTAGCAACTAAATTGTATGACTAGATAAACATTACTTGGCTTGAAAAAATTGATGTTGCTTCTACTTACTCTCAGGATGCAACGTAGGAAGGGTCAATTTGCCGGAAGAGCAAATATGGAGGGAGAGTCCCTATCTCCAGGCTGTGAACTTGCTTCCCAGGGTTCAGGCCAAGATTTTCTATCTCGAGAATCAAAGTATTTCTTATCTTTTGATAGTCTATATACTCGTTCTGTCTAATTATTGTTTAGTAGAAGACTTATCTTCTTTCTGTAAAATACTTGTTGCAGGTGTCAGAATTGTGGCACTAGTGAAAAAATGACACCGGCAATGCGCCGTGGTCCAGCTGGTCCAAGGACTCTGTGCAACGCATGCGGACTGATGTGGGCTAACAAGGTATCGTTGCATGTATTAATGAGCTAGTTTATTGTTTATCTTTCTTTCTGATAACTAATGGGCTCCTCTTCATCTTTGTTTTGAGGACACCTATCCCATTTCATAAATTGATAGCATTAGAATACAGTAATATTCTCGTGGAGGTGGATTACATAATTGCATTGCTTGGTTCAACTGGCAAAAACATTCTTCATGGCATGCATGCCTCTTGTTATGGCGTTACAGTACAGGGCATGTTAAGGCAGTGGCCCTGTTTTGCTATCTTATGCGGTTGATAATGCACTTGCAGCAATGGTGTATATGCAGTACCAACTAGGGTAAAAAGAGTCATGGTTTTTGAACCATATTATGAAGACATGGACACATGGTTATATCTGTCATATTGTACCTTTTCTTTTATTTTTCGTTGGCTTTCTAGGTACGCCGTTGACTTCAATAGCTATATTTCAGAATTGCGGGTATGGTCATTTGGAAATTAGGGGGTATACGAAAAAAATAAAAGTAAAGAGAGCCTACCATTGTTGTTAATTAAGCCGCTTGTTTCATGTTATTGTTGCTGCATAGAAGTGGGATGAAAATGTTGCTGATTCTCTGTGCAAGGAACATATCTCAAACATCACTATGTGACTTATTATTCTGATGTTTGCAATTTGCCTTTGCTGGCACTAGTCCTTGTGTCTGGTAATTGCCTAATTGGTATCTGCAGGGTACCCTGAGAAATTGCCCCAAGGCAAAAGTTGAATCTTCTGTGGTTGCAACTGAGCAGGTTCATTTTTTTAATAATTATTATCAAAAGTTTGAAAATGAAATCATTGCTGAACTGTCAATATTTCCATACCCGCAGAGCAATGCAGCTGTCTCTCCGAGTGGAATCGACAACAAGGAATTGGTGGTACTAAACCCTGAAAACATTACCGCAAGCCATGGCGAAGTGTAAGTGCCACATTTCCCGTTCCAAATTTTGTTCAGGCAGCTGATTTGATTGACAGTGGATCATATCCTTTCCAGCATGGGCGACAGCACTCCGGCAAATGAAGCCGAGATAGGAGCGCCAAAGGCGCCGTCACAATAAGTTTATGTTTAACCTGTCATGATTGAAACCAAAAGATTCTGGATTCTTTGCCTACAGGCTATACAGCTAAACATCACAATAGAAGGTCTTTTTCCTGACCAAAGTATACTGATTCTCCTCAAGTGTACAATTCTTGCTTGCCAGCACATGTAAATGTAATTGTAATTAACATAAAGAGCCTGATTGGTGTCATTCTCGTAAACCCCTCATTCTCATGACATCTAAGATAGCACATCAAGCAGACTGTCATGTACTTCCGGAAGGGGAGTTGTCTGATGGTGCTTTGTGTCCCTTCCTAACTCCTACACCTGTAAAGTTGTACCAACTGATCCTTGTACAGTTTGTATTAATGTGTCGTCTCTGTCTTTCGTTTTCCGTTTTGCTTTGTGTATGCCTCTCTAAAATTGGCATTTCGCTGTCAAGATGGGAATATGGGATGATGCCATCGCAAAAGGGTAGGAGCCCCTGTGATGATGCGACGGTGCCTGCTGGGTTACGAAATCCCTGGGGAAAGAAAAAGCATCCACTCACAGGGAGCTCATGCTACGGTTGATGAATGATGATGGCTGGCTGGCTGGCTGGTGTGTGTAGAGCACACCCTGACCCAAACGTCCAGGGTGCATCCTCCTGTTTCGTTTGTATCCAACGACGTTTTCTTTCTGAAGCTACACACGTTACACGGACAAATATTGTAATGGTACATATGATCTTAACAGAACAATCGATCACTTAAAAAAAACAGAACAATCAATTTTAGTACCCTCTCTATCTCATATTATAACAAAGTTTCGTATTATAAGTCGCTTTGATTTTTTAAAAACATTTTTACCTTTAACTAAGTTTATAGAAAAAAAATAGTAGTACTTACAACAACGAATAAGTTTTATTAAATTTAACATTTGAATGTATTTTGATAATATATTTGTTTGGATGAAAATATTGCTATATTTTTTTATACATTTAGTTAAACTTAGAAAATTTAGGTAGAAAAAAAGTCAAAACACCATTGAAAATACCCAAGTAAACTCAAAATAGATCGGTACTCCTTCCGTCCCAAACTAAGTACAGTTTTAACACTGTTTATGCTCAACGTTTAATCGTTCGTCTTGTTTGAAAAACAATTATGATTAATATTTTTATTGTTATTAGATGATAATACATGAATAGTACTTTATGTGCGACTAATATTTTAAAATTTTTTTATAAAATTTTTCAAATAAGACGGACGGTCAAAACGCTGGACACGGATATCTATGGCTGCACTTATTTTGGGACGGAGAAGAAACTGAAAAATAACTGTTGAATAACTAGTGGCCTATTCGCTGATCTGGAGTAGAAGACGACGATCTCATGCACACAATAGATGAACAATGAACATAGATATAGGGAGAGGCATCACAGCTTTTGCTTTCTCATATGTGGATACATCAACCAACCTCTCAAGCCCTCTCTCTCAATATATATACTCATAATAGGAAGAGTCCTATTAGGATACGTTTCCATATATTTGGTATGAGCCCATATTTATCTCTGGCAGAAGATAATAGTTTCATAACACTCCCCCTTGGGCGAATACCGCGCTATACACATGTCTCATTAAAAACTCCATCCAAAAATCCAGTGGGAGAAAAGAGTACATCGTACACGCTAGTTATATTGCACTTGTTGCCTCGTTAAAAACCTTGCGTGAGAAATATTCAAGTAAAAACTTACTAAGGGAAAAAGAGTACAACACATGATCTTCTTGATAGCATAATCTTTAAGATCGACTATTCTTCATAAATAGCTAATGATCTATATGCTTTATTATATTAATCAACTTGGATTAACACAACAATATAGCGGTAGTAACCTTCAAGATAAATTATCAAAACAATGATTAATTTAATTAATTTTCGGTAAATCAAATATAAGACTTCCAAGTCTTAAGTATGATAATCAATGTTTAGCATATATGCTCCCCCTCAATAAGACATCCGTTGAAACTTCCATGTTCCAATGTCATAACCACATTTTTATTAATGTGTAAAATAATGATAATAAAATTACCACAATGCTTAATCTTTCGTTTACTTATTTCATAAGTTCTACTATGAACATGAGAAATAAATCAATGTATAGGAGAAATATGTATAACCACTTATTCAAATATGCAATACAAACAAAGTTTAATCCTTACGGAGGATTATGGGAAAATAAGTTGCAACGATACACATATGCGGTATGTATAAAATAATTAGCTCAATACGAGAGGTTAAATATTATGCAACTTTCTCTTAGTGGATTTATCAATCATTACCAATTTGATTGTTTCACTAATCTTCAACAATTAGCTTAAACCACTTAGAGTGACATAAACTGGTCTATATTTTGGCATTAGGGAAATTAATAAGATTGCCAAATACCATCAATAAGTATATCTTCATGATATATAAATTCTTACACCTTCATAGTATGTAGAAAACTACCGATCCACTTGCATGCTAGTGGATGTGATTTTCCAATTCATTCGTTTGAACGGGTCTGTCCACTTCACGGGAGTACGAGTTATCGGTGTTATATGGAGATTAACCGGTAATTCATATATTAGCGTAGTCCTACAGGGATCAACTTATTCTTCCGGAAGTCATTTTTTCTGCTATGAGAAATATTCTCACTTCTAGGAGAAAAACTCTTCGTGAGTCATCATAAACTCTTCTACGAGTCTTGCAATTCTCTTCATGAGAATATAGTGTGCTTCATGACACTAATTAGTATGAGATTTACATATATGTTGCGAAATTGTTTTCTTTCTAGTGAAAACTTCATATGGATTTTCATAACCCATAAACTGCATATCATTTATTCATTCATGCCTTTTGCTAGCGATATATATAGCGGAATTTAATACATTCATAGTAGGAGAATACCAGTCTTTTCCATGACCATATGAACCGTCGCTTTTCACCACTTCATTTCCTATTAAGTCTGAACTTCCATGTTCACATAGACTTATTTAGCGACTATGGTTCAACCTCATTGCTTTCTTCAATAGACCCGATATGAGTGCTACTATGCAACTCTGCCATGGACTTTGGTTCAGGATCCGGATTCTCATTACAGAAATATTAGCAATCATAGAGGCGATGTTGTCGACAACTATTCTTTTCTCCACATACTCATTCCGTGAGGTTAATTCATTATAAACCATATCTTAGTCATTTCCCAAACATAAGATGTATGGTTGTTCCGCATCCCAGAATTAGATAGATGTGCGCACTTTAACTCTGGGTTTTCATCTTCATTATGAACCTCTTCATGAGGCAATTCACCTTCATGGTGATTACTCTACAAGAGTTGTAAGGAGTTATTAATGGTACATTGACAATAGTCGTTAGATCTTAGAATCCGCAGGCGTCCCCGTAGATTTTAGAACATTGACTAACATGTCACTCTGCATTTCTGGATATACTATTCAAAACCCGGGGTATACCAGTGTGAGCAGAAAATTTACTACAAGTAAACATAACTTCTGATTACTCCTTTAATTCATAATTATCTGGCAAGCTCCCGCTTCTGGCTTACAGGAGAATAAACTAAACCTTCTAGTTTAGTTTGGCTTGTGCGTTATTCTTACTTATAAAGATCTTTTTCTTCTTGAAAATATAAGACATCTTTAACACATGGGCTTTTCTCCCCCTGATGCCGATATTCGATCTTTATCTAATAGCATATCACAAAAATCCCCTATCATAGGCACTGGATTAATGGAATCCGGTCCATTTGTATCCCCAACTTCATGTGGAGGCCCATATATGTATGCTATGGTGGTGATATATGAGGGAAATATTCATTGATTGAACACGCACTTATACAAAATAAAGGGGGTAAAGATATTATATGCAGTGAGCTAACATAAAAATTAATGCAATGGCATGAAAAATTGCACATCCCTAATACTGTAGGTTATCCCAATTCATAGAGGGTTATTATTCTGCGACAATGACGCCCAAACAAATATCCACTAGTTGACAAAATTACTCTATTTTCTAGCTCTTTTTATTTGCCCAAGACTTGATCCAATTACTCATACTATATTCAATTCTTGAATTAAATTGGATCAATAAACTTCATGTTTATATTTATGCAACATAGATATGATCATAAGATGGATGTGTTAGTATTATATAACTTCATGATGTGTCTTCAAGAACATAACTATAACACTAAAACATTAATCTATGAACATAGTTTAACCATCATGGAACTTTCAAATCACCCAAACATTATTCTACGAGAATATTTATTCTTCTTGAATATGCCAATAAATTAATTGGGTGACATGTCTAACTTTTATTCATTACGCCAAAGTAAACGTAGTGTCATTTGATCATTCAGAATCATTTGAATCCAAAAGGTCATTAATTATTTAGGATATTGTTTACTACAAGTAAACCAATAGCTTTTAAATAGCTATATGCAATTTCATACTTCCTTGATGAATATGCAATTTTCAATGGCCAATAAATAACACACTTCGTTGTGTGACAATAATTTATAATTATCCCAAATAAGATTCGCTAATAGTTTGGGCTATTTTTGCTTCTAGCATTTGACCTATAACACACCAATTTGCCTGCCACATATCCACAATTTCTTATGCTTCTTTATTGAAAATATTCTGAAATTAATTTGCAAAACACACATATTCCTCCCCCTTTTCACGCCAATCATAAGAAAATTTACAAAATAGTTGTCGTGAAACCCATATATTTGTTGTAACTTCATGGTACAACTTTTCTAAAAGAAATAATGTGGTTGCTGGTGGATATATTTAAGCTTCAATGCTTAAACATAAATATTCTAATTGTTTATGTACATAAGTAAACAACTTTACATGTATGCCAATATGGCGTCAATGCACTTAGATCTACCAACCTACATGGTTGATATAGATAATAAGAATACATTCGCCAAAAATACTTCAAATAATAGGCAAGACAAATATTTACATTCAATGTTAGACATATAATTCACAATTTTATTCCACAGAAGGTTAAAGAATTACTACAGGTAAAAAAACAATATAGGTAAGGTGAGATGACATACATACATATATATATATATATATATATATATATATATATATAAATATTCAGTAATCTAATGCAAAAGCTTCTATGCGTAAAGCAAAAGATAAAGATGCTCTACATGAGCTTAACCATGTTCTTCATATTGAACTTAATCTAAACAATAATGTAACTCGTGTATTGTAAAATACTATCTCAAAAGAACGAATGCAAGATTACTGTCATTACTATTCGTCTCCCCCTGAGTTGAACATCAAATTCAAATACACCAAATTCTTTTCCTTCCGCAAATTTTGAGTATGCATGTTTTTCATGAACATATTAATAGTATAAGTCATATATGTGCATGCAAATGCACATGTTGACAGTAATACAACTTCTTGTGTATCAATTCTAACAACTAAACATGTTGCATCTAGGCCAAAATTGCTTCAAATGCAAATGACCAATTTACTCAAAATAATTTACATACATCCATAAAAACAATAATTCATTTGTAAAGTCATTTATACATGGAAGATGGACATAACATTATCAATCAAATGAACTATAGACACTGCATAGGTACATAATCTTTTGATAGATAATTTTGGTGCAGGGTATATTGGCATATAGACTTCTCGTCTAGATATTCACAAATTCGATGACATTGTATCTACTTGGACACAATTAATATAAATTAGTTGTAACTTATCTTCTATGATAGTCATGCACTAATATATTTCTCTAAGTCAATAATATACTCTCTTCATGATGAGTGTATACATTTATTCTATACGGAGAATATATAATGGTGCCTTCTACAAATGTGGCGACAATTCGACAAAGAGAAGATATATGAATAATTCTATTACTCATTTGCCCAATAAATGTATTTGCTACATGAAACTACTTACATGATGTCCTTTTATGCAACTTTCTACCGGTTTACTTCTAGTAAATAAAATGCACAAAACGAGTAGAAAATAGTAAAGAACGCACCTTTTATTACAATCCTAGCAATTAACATGATTTTCTGCTATTCAAAGGTATGTGTAATTTACAGAACTACTGACCCACAGAACAATCAATTCCCCCAAACAGACAATTGCTAGGAAATAAACCATAAAATATTATGCTTCCAAAAGGGGTGCTAAAACAAAGGTTTCACAAGTTCATGGAAGCTCTTTTGCCTAAAAACAATGTTTCTAGGATTGATTATGGTTATTCAAGAAACTAACTAAATAGTTAAAGCAAATACTTAGAAATACGGGACTAAGGTATAAATCCTTAATTCTTCTCTATTTGGCGTAAACCCAATTCATGAAGGTTCAAAGTATAAATGGCGAATGTATATTCCCCGTAGTTTCTAATGTCCCATAGGACTTTTCCGCATAATTTCCGAGTTCCGCATAATGCCTTGGAAACCAAGGACTTTTGAAATAAAATGCCGTTTTTGGACCAAAATCGCGGTTCGTGCCCGACTCTTTTTAATAGGCCAATTTCTACTTGGCCCACCTCCTTATACTGGCTAGCTTGAAAACCTGGCCAGCCCATCTCATATGTTGCCCAATGGGCTATTACGACCTTCTCCCACAAGAAGTGGGTGAGGTATGATCCAATTGCCATTCTTCAATGGAGACGACGGATGGAACCAATGGCAAACGTGTTAGTGAGCCCTCGGTAGAGATGGACGACTATGGCAAGTTGCCATGGCCAGAGGCAGAGCGGCGGTGCAACATCTAGTAGCACCGACACCGGCATTCGTTGGCATCAGGCCGTGACCGGCGTCCGACAATTATAGCTCCATGTTACGTGTCGATGAAACTCGGCTCGACATACAGGCCGGCATGGCGGACGGCTATTGGCGGCGGGCGCTTACGGCGGCTTCGACCGTCGTCCCGGCCGCGTGCGGTAGCGCGGGAGGCATGCCGTGCATACCGGCGGCGAGAGGAGGCGGGCGTAAGCTCCTTGGCATCGCTACGGGCGACGGCCGTCAATTGCGTTGCGGATGGCCTCGAAAGGCCGTCGAGTCGGCGTTTCAGATGGCGGATCGACGAGGGAAAGTCTCTGGATTGATTCGGCAACCATTGACAAAGGGGAAGACGTCATGCGGTGACGTTAGGGTGTTGCTACGTGCAGACGGCGGTGGCGGCGCATGCAGGTGCCGATGACTCGGATTTGTTACCATCTACTTCATACAGATAGCAATATGACGGATTATTAACATACAAGTCACAACCAACAGTGTCCCAAACGCGTTGATCCATAAGATCGGCGATGACGAGTGTGTTAATATATTCATAGATCAACGACTATGTTAGCCAGATAAACGACAACTTCTAGGTGGTGTCGTGTGTTACCGAGTGTGAGGTGTCGTCGTTCGGGACAGCACTCCATCATTCAATTCAATGGATTATGTATGTGCACCTTCTTGTGTGCACGGTAAGCGCATTCGGACGCGTGGTGCCGAACTTCGTGGTTGGCGATATAACAAGAGAAGAGTCGGCGCAAAGGCCGGACAAATACATCTATTCATGCGAGAAAATAAAATGACCAGAGACATGATCTAGCATATTACTCTCGCTAGTGTAAAGTATTAGAATATATGAAATCGATAACTTATCCTGTTTGACCGATGTAAAGTTAGCCGGTCCGCGTATGCATCTGCGTAGCTCGCGATCGAGCATCCTGGCCACAGCATCTCCGTGCGTGGGTGTGCGGCGCGTGGTCGCTGGCACGAGAGACGTGTGGACGCCTGGTGGCGGTGCCTCGCGCGGCGCAGGCGGAATATCGATCGGCCGACGGCGTTCATGCAAAACAATAGATCAATCTGTGGTTAGATACAAGATCATATAGTTGTATCGATACATATGCATATGCAGCAGTGCATTGAATTTGGATAGATCCATATGCGTGGGCATGCATGTTTGTGCTTGGCATATGGCTGCTTCGATCTGCACACATGCATGCGCATGTGTCGTCGGCTTAGGGGCTCCTGTGAGGACGGCCGACGGGGCTGCTGCTCCGTGCGTGGAGTGCGACATGCACGCGCGTCACCCGGCGAGCTGCCTCGGTGTGCGGCTGCGTGCGGAGGCGATCATCTCGGCCGACGGTAGACACATGCATAAACACAGATCAATCTGATTAGTACGGAAACAAATTGATCTAGTAAAAAAACTTACACGGCGGATCAGCGGGACGAGTGAACGATAAGGAGTAGAAGACGACGATCTCATACACACAATAGATGAACAATGATCATGCACACAATAGATGAACAATGAACACAGATATAGGGAAAGGCATCACAGCTTTTGCTTTCTGATATGTGGATACATCAACCAACCTCTCAAGCCCTCTCTTATTATATATACCCATAATAGGAAGAGTCCTATTAGAATACGTTTCCATATATTTGGTATGAGCCTATATTTATCTTTGGCAGGAGATAATAGTTTCATAAAAATAACCACTCACTGAGATAGTACCAAGCAAGTCTACCGGAATACTGTCCGGAATACTGTTACGCTGACGTAGACATGAGTAAGCGCCCAGATTACATACACACACCTATCCAAACCCCATCATTCAGTTACGCTGACTTTGGGGATTATTCGTCCAAATATTCTCGCGTCTTCACCGACCTAGTATAAGCGTGGTTACAAATCTCAAACCAACAAAACGAACCATCTCCACCTAAACCCGTCCACACGCCGGGTGGCCGCCAGTTCAGCGAGTGACGACGACGACCCCCCACGCGCGGCGGCCGCGCCCATCTCCGTCGCCTCCCCGCCGGCCATGTCGGTGCCGCCCGCCGGCCACCGCCAGGTTCCCCCTCCTCTTCTCCACGCCATGGTAGACTCCTTCCCTCCGCATCGCTCTACCGTGGCTGATTTTTTTTTTTCTGGTTGCTGTAGGTGTCCCTGAGGGGATCGAGCGCGAGGGAGATCACCCGCGACGCGCTGCTGCAGAAGGTCTCCGAGGAGCGCCAGCTCCGCAGCCACCTCCGCCGCGCCGCCGCCGCGGCGCTCTCCATCCAGGTATCACTCCTCTCCGCGGCCTACCTACCGGCCTCCCGATCTTATCTGGGAATCTCCTCGTTCCTCATGAGATACACTTTTCCTTTTTACATTTTTTTTTCTTCTTTTGCGAACTTCGATTCGATCGTGTCGTGCCTTGTTGGTGCGTTAGAAGCAATGCTTTTCTGGAGATTGCGTGGAGATGGATTTGATTTATTTGAATTAAGTGTGAGGTCATATGAAGAATTTCTTTTGGGAGGTTGATGTAATTACGAATTTAGGATGCACATATCGATCTGAATGGAAGTGTTGCTGGTGCTAAATTTTGAGAGTTGGTTTCAGGTTTAAGCATGGTTGAGAGGTCTAACAGGTAGAGAAATATTGAGAAACCCATAATTGCTCAGTGCCTTTCTAGATATTTCATTAACAAAGTCCTGCAAAGATATTGAGAAGCTTATAATTAGGTTTTGCACAAATAATATAAGCAGTTAACCAAGTCTGCGAACCACCTTATGTGGCCATTTCAAAAAGAAGTCCACAGAGTTATTAGGCATGTGGCTGTTGTTCATATGTGGGTATGAGAAACACAAAAATGACGGATGGTTAAAACATAAAAGTAGGATAGAAGTCTTGATGATTCTCTTGTTGCTCGATGTGGTTAGATTGGCAGGATGGTTTTGGTGCTACAGTTGTCTGTGAGGTGGAGAAATCATGGACGACTACTAGAGTACTAGACAGGTTGATAAGTTGATTAGTGGCTTGATATGTAATATATTTAACGATTTTGTGTTTGCACGAATTTGCTACATTAGGGTAAGACTTTCAATTTGATGCAAACTTGTGAGGAGTTTGTGATAATTCTGTCTTTGTAGGTAGCCTTAACACACAATAGATGTGCAGATGGTCAAATCAAATGGATTAATTTATTGCAGGTTCAACACTTAAAATTAAGTTTATATGTGCTTTTCCCTCAGTGCAAACAGCACCGGGAGTTCTCTGACAAGAAACTTGATGCCCTTGCAAGCTGCTGGAGTACTTAAAATATGTCTTGATTATTAACGTGTTTGGAGATTAGTTAGTCGATTGTTATCTCCTTTCTCTTTATAGACACAACCTCAGACAGTAGAATTTTTTTAGGATCATGCTAATCCACTATGTTTCTTTTTCCTGTGTGTGGGTCGTTCTTCTGACCATTAAGCTTGATGCAGAAATAGTTGTTTTTATCATGGGAAATATACATCCAAAGTAGACATGAAGGCCCTCTGAGTGCTCTTGTATATGATCTAGATTTCTGCTGTACTTCTTTCAAACTACTCTACTGTTTCATTTGTACACTTATATAATTGATGCTTTTGTTTTTTGCTTTGTTATGCCAGCGTGTTTGGAGAAGATACTCAGTCATAAGAATTGTTTCAGAACAGCTCCATGAAGAGTGGGAAGCATTAATAAACCAGCCTGACATTAATCTGACAAAACAATGGATATCAAGCATGATGCTTAGACCATTTCTTTTCTTCGTTACTCAACCATCAAGCTGGTACAAGGGACAACAGGACAAGACTCTAAACTCGATTTCGGCATGCTTCAAAATCATCTTGAATAGCATAAACTCAATGGGTATGCCTTTTTCATAATCAAAGTTTGACTTTACCGACTTCCATCTTGACCTTTTTGTACTTTATTTTCTCCTTAATGAAATGACACGCAGCTTTCCTGTGTAGTTTGAAAAAAAAATGTTTTACTTTACCCATTCCGCTAGTTGTGGTTAACTCCTATAAAAATTTATTTATGTAATACTTCCTTTTGCTGTAAGGATTATAATCCTTTATATTATTCAATCCTTGTATGGCGATGACCTAATTGTTAGTTCTAGAATGGAATTATGTATTAACAGAAAAGAAATTACAGTCGACGTGAGATAAGCAGATATTTGTTTTGATATATATATTAGTACTGTTTGGTTGAGCAGTGCAATATGGAAGGAATATTACAGTAACTCTTTTCTTGAGGCTCTTGATCCACTGAGCTGGCACAAATGAGTAGTCTCTTGTTGAGAATGTATGAATGTCATAAGGCAGATTACAATTACGATTTATTTTAATGAATTTAATAGATTTTGTATCAATTTTATAATCAGACAATTACTCCCACATAATTGATAGGGTGGAATGTAGCCTCTAGATATTACTGTTTCAAGAAAAAAAATAAGTTCTTTCAATTTGAATGTAAAGTGTATGCTAAGCTTTGATAGACAAGAATTATGAAGTGGGTCTACGATATGTAACCTTGTTTAATAATGGAAAGATGCATGCTAAGCTACAGAGAGAAGCTCCCAACCAGCTGGCCTCCATGTTTAAAGATAATACAAATATTACCACATAACTAGTTTAGAATGCATTGGTCCAGAACTGTCCTTCAATTATCATTTGGTAGATGAGGTTAAACACCAAAAGCATGAACTATCTTGGACAGCTAGCTTTCCTTTAACCATTACAGTAACAATAAGAACAGCCTTTAGTCCCAAGCAATTTGGGGTAGGCTAGACAGGAAACCCAAATCAAACCACATGAACCACAAGAAAAAAAAGGAAAAAAAAACTACTTAAACCACCAAAAGTGTTTTTCTAGGCCATAGTTCTGGCACATGGATAGCTACTTTCCACAAACTCTTATCCAATGCCAAATCTTTCGATACATTCCAAGCCTTCAAGTCTCTTTTAATTCCTTCATCCCATGTCAGTTGTGGCTGGTCATGCTTTGATTTAACCATTGCACCTTCCTTTTCAACTGACATGTATCTTTCCTCTGTAGATGCAAGCAAAAACTTATGTTCCTTTGCTGTGGGCACGCCAGAAGAAAGGTCTATTTGGCTTTATCAGGCAAAAAAGTTGATTTCACTGTGCTCATTCATTCTTGCCAGGTGTAACCATTCTTGCTGTAAGGATGGAAACATGGTTCAGATTACTGACACTGCTATGAGGTTGGCTGTGTCTTTAACTGATTGCAAAACATGGAAAAAAATTACAAGTAAGGATACTAGAGCTGCTGATGCATCTGTGGAGAGCTTGATTGAATTTATTGGTGCAAACCAGAGTGGTACATATAGCTGTCTTAGGAGATATATAGCAAATCTTGGTTCTCATGCCTTGGAGAAGAAAAATTCTTCAATCTCAACAGATGATCAGTTCCTGATTACTGCTAGTGCAGTCACCATTGCGCTACGACCTTTCCATTCTATGAGAGCTGGGAGGGGTGCTGATCTAAATGGTGCTTCAAAGGAATACTTTACACTTATACTCACAATTCCGGATCTTTGCAAACGCTTGCCACCTCTGTTGTTGCCTGCTATAAAGCACATCTCTATACTACAACCATCCCTAGATATTTTACTGGTAAGAGTTTCAAGATTTTGATATGGACAAGTCACTCTTGCATTTTGTATAGTATAGCATTTTAGCTGCCGTGGAAGCCTTGACTCTCCTAGAAGTCATAGGTTCAACAGATAAAGTCTTTTGCTGCTAACATCATAATTGCACACTATATTTGATCTACTGATTTTCAAATAATAATCAATTTATTAATAGCAGGTATTTGTTAGGTTTATTGATGTACCATCATAGGAGATTGATTCTAGCCCCCATTTTTGTTTGAAACTTTTCTTGGGTCGCTGGTTCAGTGATAAATGAATTTGTGCTAGATCATGAATGATATATTATATCTTGTTGTAAGGCCTAGAACTTCTACAGACTAAATATATCCTTTTGGCAGATATAAAACAAGTTCTTATTAGAGGAATATAAAACAAGTTGATTCCATGGTATTTTTGGATTTTGAGTGAACGTCAACATGCTTAATAGGGGCCAACATTTTGATTTAATAATTTTAGGTGCCATGCTATTTTTTAAAATATTGACATATTGTGAGTGCGAAACTGATCAAGGCATGGCAGGTGGTAGCAGATCTCCAAGGACAAAATATTTGAGGAAATAACTAAATTGGAGAAGTCAGGGGTTTCTAGTGGTGGTTCTGGTACCATTCCCTACTGTGGATGGGCTCTTGGAAATCTTGTAACTTTAGCTACAGAGCATGATGATTTATCCAATTCAGGGTGCTTTGTTCAAGGGCTAGATTGTTGCCTATATGTTGATGCAATTAACTGTGTTTCCCAAAGCTTACTGAAATTTTTTGAGGAGAACAAGGAAATGCTTCTTAGTTTTGGTGATAGTGTTGATACATCTTTCATCAAGGAAAATGATACCAGTGACAGCTGCAGCAGAACACTGTTTATGGATCTTCTGAAGCCAATTTACCAGCAGTGGCACCTCAGGAAACTTTTGGTGTTGGTAAAGGAGGATGCTGTGTGCAAGAGGCAAAATAATCATGACCCAGATACACAGACCCATTCGCGTAGCCTAAAATTGCTGGACATTGTATGCTTTTACTATCACATGCTCCGAATTTTCTCTTTACTGAACCCATCTATTGGTTCATTACCTATTCTCAACATGCTCTCGTTCACCCCTGGATTTCTTGTTGATTTATGGGGGGCATTAGAAATATCTATCTTCGGACAAGCAGTCCACAAATTACAGGAACCAAAACATGAAAGAGAATCAGCTACAAGTAGTTCAGGCGAGCACGTATCCTCCATGAGGCAAAGAAGAAATTTCAAGGATACATCAAACAAGTGGTCGAATGTGTTCCAGAAGATTACAGGAAAATCAAATGACGCAGAGGATACAAATTTGGTTGACAATCCTTTAAATTCTGAGCAGAATGGTGAAGCATTAATTTTATGGGATATTGAAGCCATGAGACAAGGATCTGAGTGTATTGGAAAGGATTTAATGCAAATGTTGTATCTGTTTTGTGCTACGTATGGACACCTATTGCTTGTGCTAGATGATATCGAGTTTTACGAGAAGCAGGTAAGATTGGCTCACAACCACAACCTACTTCACCCTACCTCCTTTTCTGCACATCTTGGTCATGAGTTTAAACTTCTCTGAATCCACAGGTTCCTTTTACCCTAGAGCAGCAGCGAAAGATTGCATCTTCACTCAATACACTCGTATACAGTACTTTCATTCAGAATGGTGGAAGCAGCAGAAAACCACTTATAGATGTGACTGTGAGATGTCTTAATCTACTGTATGAAAGGGACAGCAGGCACAAGTTTTGTCCTATTTCTCTCTGGCTGGCACCTGCTAGGAATGGCCGAATTCCAATCGCAGCGGCTGCCAGAGCCCATGAGGCAGCATTTGCTACATTGCCAGGAAATCAGTTTTCTGGAATTCCTATCCGGAGCTCTGTACTTACTACAATACCACATGTATATCCATTTGAGGAAAGGTATCCAACTTTGTTTAGCTCTTGAAAAAAAAAATCTAAACATTCTAAACTCAATAAGTCATTACTGTATCATTTAGATATTTGATTATTGTCCCTAGTGGCTACTTTCATACACCATTCGTAGATCTAACAGCGATACTTGCATAACCTAATTCCTGCAGCATCAGTTCTCTCTTGCCATGTAAATCTCGTGTTTCATACCGTGTAAAATATTTTTTCTAATTATTATTTTTGGAAAGTTTAGATTGCCAAGAGGCGATGCTTCATTTGATCAAAAAGTTTAGATTTTTTAATTATCATTTTTAGTCTTGCTACATTTGTTGGTTGAGGAGAGTTGATAAGCCCATTTATTTTCCACTAGCGATGCTTCATTTGACCAAAAAGCTCATCTCAATTTCATCACGCTATCTGAACATTTTCACTTGCATATAACTGTTTCTAACATTTTCGTCTGGGATTTCTTAAATATTAGCTCAAATGTTAGTCCTTAGCGGGACATGTTCCATCATCGGAACTTATCTAGAGGCTCTATTTACTAATATTACAGTTAAGCACTCGATGCAATGCCGTTCTAGCCTCGCAGTAGTACTTTAATGCACAACACCTAATTTATTAAATATTTTCAAAGAGTCAATCCATAAGGATTGATTCTTGTGTCAAATCATGCTATTCAAGCAAACCACCCTATTAGTGAGGTCCATATGTGTACAAAACAGGGAACTCCATTAATATTTCAGCACTTTTCTCTGTTTCAGAAGTGCTATTTGCTCTTAACAGATTTAATGGCTTTTACTTAGAGTGCAGATGTTTAGAGAATTTATTGAGTTGGACAAAGCATCCCGAAGAGTTACCGGAGAAGTATCTGGGCCAGGTCCAGGATCTATTGAGATAGTTATTCGTCGAGGTCACATTGTTGAAGATGGATATAGACAGTTGAACTGTCTTGGATCAAAATTGAAGTCTTGCATTCATGTGTCGTTTGTCAGTGAGTGTGGCCTTCCTGAAGCTGGTTTGGACTATGGTGGTCTATCAAAGGAGTTTTTGACGGATCTGTCTAAAGCTGCCTTCAGTCCAGAGTATGCCTACTGTGGAAATTTTAGCCCTTCAATATTTTAGTTTTCCACTTCAGAATGTTTATATATATTTTCACTGACTTGTTTTCTGTCCCCTCACAACAGATACGGGCTTTTTTCACAAGCATCAGCATCTGATAGCAGCTTAATTCCAAGCAATTCTGCTAAACTTTTGGATAATGGCATCGATATGATTGAATTTCTTGGCCGAGTTGTTGGCAAAGCGCTCTATGAAGGAATTCTATTGGACTATTGTTTTTCACCTGTATTTGTGCAGAAACTTCTTGGGCGCTATAGTTTTTTGGATGAACTATCAACTCTTGATTCTGAGCTTTACAGAAGTCTAATGCAACTCAAGGTACTGTTTTTTTTCTTTAAGAAAAAGATTCTGCTGTAATCTTGTTCTAGACCCAAAAAAAAACCATTTGAATTATTACGCTATTGAAAGTAGCAATTATCCTAATGGTACTTGTTCAATTTACATGCTCTTTATGTTAGAATGTCTTTCTTGGTACGTTGATGAATATCAATTGAGCTATGGCCATTGCTGCATTGCCTGTTTTTTCAATCTCGAAACATCATCCATTCTTTATGTTCAAGACATGTCATTAGTTTTGGCTGACTCAATATAAAATATGGATCTAAACCTCAATTAAGTTTTTGTGGTTTTCTATTGACTGATGTTTACCAAGTATATCACTTCTAATATAGAGACCATATATGATATTTAATTTGCACTGCTTTTGTGTATGATGTTGTCACGACCGGTAATTCACAATACAGAATTCCAGACAATATGTGTATTAAATCCCCATCTAGGACTAGCCAGGGACCCAGGGAACACAAGAGACAAGGTTCACTGTGCACCTCCCTCTAGCCTCAAACTCCATGGAGGAAAGTTATGCTTATGCAGACTCTCCAGGCAGCAACAAGTTGACATGACAAGTCTCCTCTCAATGGGGTCTACCTTCGTGTACTTAGGGATACACGCTGGTGGACCCCATTGGTTTGTGATATGTAAGACGTGCATTGTATACCAACTCTGTCTCTTTTGTACCCCAGCGGGTCCTGGACGGGGATTTAATACACATAGTCTGGAATTCTGCATCGTGAATTTCTGAGTGCGACAAATGTTATGGGGATGCTATTTTTGTGTCATCTTTTTTACATAAACAATGTAGTGCCTTTCTGATGTTTTCATCCTTATGTTTTCAAACTGGCCTTTCCTTGAAACAGCACTATGAAGGGGATGTTGAGGACCTATGTTTGGATTTTACTCTGACTGAAGAGTTGGGTGGTAGAAGAATTGTCCATGAACTGAGGCCTGGTGGTAAAAACATCTCAGTTACAAATGAAAATAAATTGCACTATGTTCATGCTATAGCAGACTACAAGCTCAATCGTCAGGTTTGTTACTTGGTTTGCTTTCTTGTATGTTCTAAAAACTATTGTTCTTTATCAATAAGCAGCCTTTTTGATAATACCATAATCTCTTGCAGATACTGCCTTTTGCAAATGCATTCTACAGAGGACTCGGTGATCTCATTTTACCATCTTGGCTGAGCTTGTTTAATGCTAACGAATTTAATCAGGTAACATGAATACTGAAACAAACTTTTCCTTTACAAGTGATGCTAAAAAGGAATTTAAAATATTTAAGTTGGAACCATAAAACATAGAACTTGAAGACTCAAATATTGTGAAGTCTACATGATCATATTATATTTTGAAACTGAACTTGGTCTAAGCAACAGAATTCCAAACGGAACAGGTGCATGTGCTGACGTGCATGTCCTTCCATTCACACATGTAATAAAAACAAACTAATTTTCACACAGCCAAAAACCCAATTATATCATGTATAACCCAAAATGTACTGTATGACTGACATGCAATCCCTGCTATTTCTTGCTATGTGCTATCAGCTATTAGTTTGTATTTGCTAGACTGTTTCAGAAATAAAACTATGATAGTCTGCACTTTTGGAAATACTGCTAATGTATGACTATGATTGCCACATACAGCTGCTTTCAGGCGGATTACAGGATTTTGATGTCGATGATCTTCGGAACAACACCAAGTATACTGGTGGTTATACCGAGTCAAGTCGATCTGTTAAACTCTTCTGGGAGGTATATATTCATCTGAATTCGTTTTTTTTTCTCCTAATGCTATCAGAAACATCAAGTGCAAAGTTATGTATAAGTAGAACATACAAACTAATATGTGGATATCAGGTTGGATTTTCGTTTGTGTTGGAGTCTAAAAATTACATAATCTCAATGTTTAGCCTATACATGGTCACCTCTGCTTAATGCAGAATACTTTGATCTATGCTTGAGAAGCCATCTGGGTTGAAGTTACTCTCTGTTCTTCCTTCCCTTTCTATTTCTTTTTTTCCTTCAACTTTCCTTCTTTTTCTTGCGTCAACAGAAATTCCCGAGATCGCCGAATCCCTTCCAGCGCTCAAGCCGATCGGGCAAATTAGGGTTTTAGGGTTTTGGCAGAGAACTCAAAGTCCCTTTCCTTGGCGTTAGCTTCTCTTTTGTAGGCGTTGGTGGGGCTTGGGGGATATCTCCAATTTGGTTTTAAGAATTAGTTTTACCGATCACAAAACTAACTCTTACCTCTTTGTTATGAAATGGATTTCCCAATTAACTAACCGGCAAATAGCTGATAAAATCAGCCAACAATTTGGAGTAGACATATCTACCCCCATGCTATTTGTTGTTTTACTTGTAGGTTTATAATAAGGGAAGTTTTTTTTTTTTTTTTTTTACTTATCATCAGCTTGACTGCCAAGATCGATGCAAACACATGTCAGATTTTGGAAATTGCTTAGTTCATCTATTATATTCTACTGTGTGGTGAGGACTGAAGTCAGTATTTTACTGCTGCGTTGCAATCTCGCCTCTGGTTGGAGGAAGTTGGTTGCCAGATGCCCAGACACATGTTGACAATTGGTATTGTTTACTTCCAAAAAAAGAGAACAATTGGTATTGTTCTAGATGGAGAAATTAATTTAGTCTGGTCTTTGCAATCATTTTTACTACTATCCTGGGCAGCTGGGGGCTTAAAACTGTCACATTTTTTTTCCTTTTGTAAAACAGTATCTCCAGGTTATTTGCTTGCGGCGTATGCACTTGCTCGTACATTTGTTGAATATGATATTTTTCTCTCTTTTCTTTTTGTGGCCATATGGTCTTGCTCTTTAGTGTCTGTTGGCATGTGATGCACAAAATCAACTGGTCTTTAGCTAAATACAACTATTTTTGTTTTTTTTTAAACAAGAAACAGCATGGGAGGGCCCCTACAGTTAAATTTTTATTGATAAAATCAGAAGGTACAAAAAATTACAACGACAAGATCCAATCTTTCATTTAATCTAAAAAGAAGAGATCTCCCTTGAAAAGGTGCCTCCAAGACAAAGGGTGGAAGCTACTCGTATTAGCTTATTATCAAAGATGAAGCTATTTTTACTGATTGACAATAAACAAAAGTAATTTTCGTGAAGGCTGAACTGGAATGATCATAATAAAAATATGGTTTTTGGAATGTGCAGGTTATCAAAGGATTTAAGCCAACAGAACGTTGCATGCTACTGAAGTTTGTGACAAGCTGTTCCCGAGCTCCATTACTTGGATTCAAGTATTTGCAGCCTTCTTTCACAATTCATAAGGTTTGGTTTTTATAGTCCTGTGTGTACATTGATTGTTTTGTACTGCTCATTGTTCAATTTGTTATTGTTCTATCGTTTTTGTCTAGGTTCCATGTGATGTTACACTTTGGGCTACAATTGGAGGCCAGGACGTGGATCGTCTTCCATCTGCTTCCACGTGCTATAACACACTCAAGGTAAAAACTATATTGCTTTTATCCATGCACCCTGCTAATATGATAATTTTTATTACTTGTTTCTCATCCGCATGTTCCTAATTTCTTATAGGCATCGATGCCAAATTGCTGCATTTTATTTGACCTGTTCTGTTCATTTTATTACTTTCCAGCTTCCAACATACAAACGGTCAAGTACGCTGAGGAGCAAACTGCTATACGCGATTAGCTCAAATACTGGGTTTGAACTCTCGTAGAGGTATAAAGATTTTATGTGGATAGATTAAAAAATTGGGTTTGGCACGTGAATTGAGTGCCATAGCCTAGATAATGCACTTGTAATTGGTATGTGCATCGCTGTAAATTTATCTGCCTATTCTGATGAAAGAGTTAGAAGGGTATAGTTGATAACCTGCATATTCTCATTGATTTAATATCATACTTGTCATCGAAACTGTATTAAAAGTTGTATGTAAATTTTGGTTCAAGTTCTCAGGAACCAAACAATTTGATTTTATTAGTAGTTCCTAAAATCAAAATCAGTAATTATAAAATTACACAGTGATGCCTTTTAAATTGTTTTTTTTCTTAATTAGTAAATAGAAAGTTGCACTCCGTTTGGAGTGTTAATTATAATTTTTTTCAGGACTCGGGATTTCAAAATTCGGAATTAGTAAGCATCGAGTCGTACTTGTCTTAAAATTGCAATGTATTAAGAAATTCAAAGTTAATAATTACAGAGTTGTTTCTAACATGGTCTCTTGTTTTAATCTGAACCATTACAATCTGATCCATGGATAGCCAGATTTTCCAATTTTCTCCTCCTTGGAGCATCCAATCAGTAATCCAAGCTGTTGTAATTTGGTCCCACCTAAATGGATTAATAGATTTATAACTTATTACTAATTTTTTTAGTTAAATTTTGAAATCCCATGTTTTATATGGTCAAAGTTAAACATACACAAAACCACATGTATTATGACGTGTGACATATAAACACAGGTTTGATGGTATATATGTTTTACAAAACCTCACCTTCATTAAAATCTTGATTAATTTTAACATACTTCAAACATTCTTCTTTAAAGTTGCGAAGAGTTAAACTATCAACCTTATTCAATAATTTTATAGTTAAAAATTCTATTTACACATTTTGTTTTAGAATTTTAAGTAAATTTGTGCTCAACATATATAAAGGTGGGGTTTGTGTCATAATACCGAGGCTATGTTCCATATGTTATAACACCTGTGTTTTTTCTGGAACTTTAACCTTAAACCACAGGGTTTTCTAAAATTTACTCTTACTTTTAGATTGACGCATGAATTTTATTAGATTAGAATGTCTAATTAGTATATATAGGTATAGAATAGGTAGAGCAATAATCTCATTAGTTAGCGTGGTTGTGAAGTTAAGCACATACTACCTCCGTTTTTTAATAGATTACGCCGTTGACTTTTTCTCACATGTTTGACCATTCATCTTATTCAAAAAATTTACGTAATTATAATTTATTTTGTTATGAGTTGTTTTATCACTTATAATACTTTAAATGTGATTTGTATCTTATACATTTGCACAAAATTTTTAATAAAACGAATGGTCAAACATATGAGAAAAAGTCAACGGCGTCATCTCTTAAAAAAACGGAGGGAGTATATGTTTTCACTTATCGTCTCTCAAATCGTAGTGTTCGTGATTGAACTTTCACGACCTACATATGTACACGTTATTGCGCTTTTTATGAGGCTGAACCATCTATGCGATTATGGATTTCTCATCGCGTATCCATGGTAAAAACATGTCACATATGGATCACAAAGTACCAAAGCACACAGCTGCAAAACACCCATTGCTAGCGGGATAGTACAATCCAAGCGCATGTACACGACATATTACACCAAGCAAGCAGTTCATTCATACTACAGCAAAACAACTAAGCCCAAGCCCGTGCACATGACTGCACGATAGAGAGAAAAACAAAACTAAACAAGCAGGGCAACCGAAACAGCAGCATGCAGCACGTACGGCGGCTACTCGATCGCTAGCAGGAGAAACAAGAACAACTTAATTAAGTTCACAGGAGTAGAGTAGTTCAGAAGCGAGAGCAAGAATTGAAGCTAGTAGTGCTGTTGGCTGTGCATTCGTCCGTCATTCTCACGAAACGGATGGATTGGATGGATGGATCAGGAGATGAGCTGGAGGCCCCGGAGGAGGAGGGCGTCGGCGAGCACCTTGTTGGCGGCGTCCGTGGGGTGGAATCCGTCCCAGAACACGTACCCCGTCGCGTTGGTGCACGTCCCCACCGCACCCTGGTTGCACAGCACCGACGTCTCGATCGTCCCCGTCCCACAGCACGCTCTCCTCGACTCGAAGAAACCTAGTTAATTAGTACCCATCATCACATAATTAATCATCAGTTCAATTTCTCACTCACCAACATCTTCAAAAGAGAGAGAGAATTCGTGCATTGTTGCTGCGGAAGAGGAGGAATGATTAGAGGTGTAAATAGCTAATCCGCGAACCTATTCATTGATAGATCAAAACAAACGCTATAAGTTTGCTTCGCGGGTTAGTCGCTTACACCTTTAGACTGCGTTCAGAGATCTTGGATGGGAACTCTTTCCCTCCGCATGAAAAACAGAGCGGTTCATTAACAAGTGATTAATTAAGTATTAGTTATTTTTTTAAAAAAATAGATTAATTTGTTTTTTTAAAGCAACTTTCGTATAGAAATTTTTTTACAAAAAACACATCGTTTAGTAGTTTAAAAAACGTGTGCGCGGAAAACGAGGGAGAAAGGTTGGTAACCCTGAGTAACAAACACAGCCACGCGATTACGTTTACGTACCGGCGGCGGTGGGGTTGGTGACGAGGTCGAGGAGCGGGTTGTAGATGTCGAAGACGACGAGCTTGAGGTCCGAGTGCTGCTTCCTGATGCTGTCGGAGGCCGCCTCCAGCTTCGTGTTGAAGATCCGTGAGTCGTTGTTCAGCCGCTCCACGCACCCGCCGCCGCCGCCGCTTCCGCCGCCGAACAGCGTCACCGACGCCGGGAGGCACCCCATCGGCGGCAGCGACGTCACGCCGATCCGCCTCGCCCCCTGCCCGTACAGCCCCTGCATGCACCACGCGTTCCCCAAAAATACCCCAAAGATCAAAATCGCCGAATTCATTCGGTTCCACGACGAGGCCATTTTCACTGCACAGTACTCATGGATGCATTTTTACCTCAGATAATATGAAACGCGGGAAAATGTTTGTGATTTTGTACCTATTTAATCCCCCCGTTCATCTTTGTTTGTTTGACAACAGATAGTACGTACTATGCAAGTACAAACTTTGACTGCTCATCTTCTTTTTTTAAAAAAAAATACGAACATTTGAAAACATATCATTATCTATGTAATTTGGCAATTTGCATGCTGAAGAACTATACTACAACTTGTATTTATCAAAACATCGTAATTCAGAATAAAATTATACTTGTCAAGTGTCAAATAAAAAAAAACAGAGAGTGTACTTGGTGTACTGGCTGTTTCAGTAAATTCAAAGATGCAAAAAATTGTCCTGTGCGTGTGAGCTTGGTGGATCGATTGCGTTAAGTATGCCATTACACCCAACAGTAGCTGCTAGCTGTAGCATTGTGTATTGAGCAGTGAAATCGGTGGCAAGCAAGATCGACAACACCGGCCGGTGCAGTAATAAAGAGAGATTCATGCTTGCCTTGAATCTTTCATCCACCCACATCCACATGGTCAAGACAGATCTGTGAAATGGCAGGCAGCAGCAATAGGTTTTCTGCCACTGCCACTGTCCAATCTTTCTTTATTTCCTTTGCAGTGAAACCACTCACTATACATGCATATGGACAACACGGCCTAGCTTGGAACTCTAGCATGGAAATGGGTCAATTTCCATGGTGTATTTACTAGAGGGGATTGGTGTGAGGGAATTGTGGATTTACTAGCTTGGAACTCTAGCATGGAAATGGGTTGCAATTTCCATGGTGCAGAAAATGTTGCATTGGCAGAGGCAGATCAGTCCGGAATGTCACTAGCTAGAGCATTGCATTATAGGGGAAAGCTTCTAGTTGTAGCTATATAATTGCAACATTTGTAATAATCTCGTCTAGCTTTCTCTGCCAAAACCGGGGTCAATTTGGGATAGGACTATAGCTAATAAAATGGTCTCTTCAACAAGGCCTAATCAACAGGCCTCTGGGGCTCTGACCCCCTTAATTTTTTTTGCCTTTGTGCCAATGACCAGATTAGCAATTTAATGTACTAATGTAGCGATTGCTGGCAAGCAAGCATTCGCATTGGATGATCTCCCTACATGTGACACCAGCAACAGTAGTACTCCATGAAAATTACAAAATTAAATGTGTATCTGCGTGCATTAACTGATGCTAGCTACAACAACGTATGTACTGTGGAGAATGGCAGGAACATGCATGTTTTGGAAGAGAAGAAAACCATGGGAGGTTGAAGAATTGAGATGCAGGCCATTGATAGCTACCGGTCCTACCCATAGAACCTGTGACCTTTTGATCCATCCATTTACTCCTCTAACCTCCTCTGCAAAGGCTATTCAATTGCCTGTCTGTCCGCTCAAGATCGATCGATATGTCACTGTGCACTACGAGCAGGGACTGTCCCATGCCGCTACTCCTATAGAAGTCTTCTTTAGAGTGAAGTAATTTTTTTTTTCTAAACAGGAGAAGTAATTACCATGAAAATTCTATAAAATTCTACTCGTAAACAGGAATACTAGCTACTTACGAGTTCTAAACTTGTTGCTAATGGCCAATGGGATGAACAATCTGACACTATAAATATTGCTCCATGCACATTTTACAAAACGTTTGGCTATTTCAGTTATCCTGGGATTAGCATGCGGTTTCATGAAAAGTCTAACTGTAATTTGGTGCAGTAAAAGATAAATTGACTGTGCCTTTCTTCAAAAAATGGAAAAAAAGAAAAGAAACTGATTGTTAATTTAGCTGGGTTTTTTTTTTTGCTACCTTACATTTAGATTCATTTAGTATAGTACCCTTGCCCATTGTGTCATGGCAATGGCATGGACCATTGTGGAACAAACGGAGTACAATGACTTAATGCATGTAAGCATTTGCATGCATGGTTGCATCATTTAATCAAGTGATAGATTGGAGAACCAAATGTCAAGTGCTTTGCATGCTGTGCTTAATCAATCAGTGCTTAGTGGTACTAATCAATTACAATAATATATGGATTTGATTACCTCGATGAAGGTGGTGAAGGGCTGCATGAGGACGTCGGAGAACTGGTCGGGGGTGTAGGTGGCGGCCAGCATCGGGTTGACGTAGTAGTTCTGCACGAAGTCGCTGGTGCCGGCGCTGACCACGTAGATGGACTCCGACGTCAGCGCCGCCGCCTTCTTCCCGCCGGCCACCGCCTCCACCTTCGTCTTGTACTCCTTGAAGTACCCCAGCTGCCGGCTCAGCGATATCGCCCCCTGCATACGCCACAAAACACACCACATCTCTGATCATCGATTAACATATAGTGATTTTGGTTTACAAGCTAGTATGGCTTAATTGGTCCCGTTTGAACTGGCTGGAGATAAAGATTAAATGCGGGCACCAAAAAACATCGACATGTAACTAATTAAGTTTTAATTATTTTAAACTTGAAAAACAAATTTATCTGATTTAAAATAATTTTGTAATACAAAATTTTCATACGAAATATACCTTTTGCGGTTTGAAAAACATACTATTAAAAACCGAGGTAAATTTTGTATCTTAATTAGAAAAGAACATAACAATTTGAAACATATCATTGAGCACATTGTTTCTACAGAAAATATTACTCCCTCCGTCCCATCTTAAGTGCAGCCATATTTTTCCGCGTCAACTTTAACCGTCCGTCTTATTTAAAAAAATAAAAAAAATAAGTCACGAGTAAAGTACTATTCATGTTTTATCATCTCATAACAACAAAAATACTAATTATAAAAAAAATTTAAATAAGACGGACAATAAAGTTGGACACGAAAACTTATGGTTGCGATTAAAATGGGACGAGTGAGTTACTTAACTTAAATAGACTGAACAACTAACTTAATAAGAAATATATTGAAGACGAAAATGCATTTTTTCTAAAAAAAAAGAAAAAAACGTGAAGCAGATAAACAAACCGTACGTAGAGGGAGGCGGTGGTGTCGAGGTAGCCGGAGGCGCCGGAGGCGAAGTTGGCGCCGTGGAGGAGGGAGCGGTTGTCGGACTGGGCGAGCTGGCCGAGGTAGGGCGGCGGGTAGGAGGTGAGCCCCAGGTTGTCGACGGTGTAGTCGGTGGCCAGCTTCCCGTTGCAGAAGCGCCCCGTGGGTGCCCCGTGCGTCTCCGGGAAGTCGCGGCCGTAGGGCGGGAAGTCGGCGCGCACCAGCGTCGCCAGCCGGTTGTTGTTCCCGGCGTCCACCACCGAGTCCCCGAATATCATCACCCCCGGCACCAGCGCCGCCTGCTGCCCCGCAGTCGCCGCCACCAGCAGCAACGACACCAACACCGCCGCCGCCGCCGTCGCGGTCATGATGCTAATGCTACTAGCTATACGTTGTCTCTTTGGTTAGTGAGAAGTGAGGTGGTGAAGTGGTGAGCGAAGTGAAGTGCGTGGGTTTTAATTTGTTGCTGTCTGTTCTTAAATAGAGACGTGCGCTCAAGTAAGTTATTGCTGCCTGCCTGCCTGCTGGAGCTACTCTCTCCGTTTTATAATATAAGTTATTCTAGTATTTTTTACATTTATATTAATGTTAATAAATATAGATATCCATATCTTAGATTCATTAACATCAAAATAAATATAAAAAAAATATTAAAATGACTTATATTGTGAAACGGAAGAAGTACTGATACTCTCTTCGTTTTGAGTTTCTTTTTCTTTTTACGTTTAACTTCTTATTCAAAAGATTATAAAATTATTATTTATTTTATTTATAACTTAATTTATTATCAAAATTACTTTAATTATGATTTATCTCTTTTTATATAGATACTAATTTTAAATAGAACGAATGTTCAAACGATACATGTAAAAATTTAAAACGACGTGACGGAGGTACTAACTTGACGGAGGTAATAACAAGTTACAACTATTACAAACATGTGCGCATTCAATGGGCGAACCAAAATGTACTAGTGCGAAACTTATCTTCCTATGATAGTACTCCAATACAACGAAATAACACTGGATCCAACTTTCCACCTACAGCGTCATGCATATCGTCTTGCCTTTTTTTTTTTTTTCACTACGTGCGTGCGTGTGCTTATCTGGAGCGACTAAATCGTATCTAACCCGTAATTAACACAGATACTGACATGATACTATTATTATGTTGAGATTTGTGAAACGGCTTTTAATTTCTCCGTGAGCCCGAGAGCTTCACTCGAATAAAACCATTTTTATCCGTGAAGGCTTTTCTGCTACTCTAGTAACTACTTTTAAAAACTTCCCCTGTGAAACAGTGAGACCTCAAGATTGATCAATAGGCCAGTTATTATCAACTAATATCCATTTGAAGATCAAACGCAAGATAAACGGACAATATTTAAGAGGTTAAGATTGCTTACGACGGCTCAAGAAGACAGTATGTAACCTTCTCTTTACAGCCGCATGAACTGTTCCAACTCAATACAGTTCATACTTCATAGTAATAGATCGTACGGCTGACATAACTCCATTACCACGGCTGATACTTTACTACGGGTCAAGCTGTGCAAAACCTTGAATAGCTGATTTGAATGCGGAACAATAGCAAACGGCTGCGAAGTAAATCACTTCGTCTACTTAAAAACAGAAACATCACAAAAATAAGCTAGAGATTTGTCGAACATTAGTTCTGTTCCCGACATTTCTGATCATGATTTCACGTAATCACATACCACCAAAGGACCGAATGAAACAAAAAAAAAGGATAATCTAAACCTTCCATGGTCTAAAGCCTAAAACAACCAATTAATCAGGCCAAATGTACCAGAACTAGTGTATAAATGCTGTACTGCAATCAGTGGGCATCCTAGCTCCTACTGTTAATAATACACAAATGTTACGTGAACTTACAAGCAGGGGAGCGGATACTGGACACGGTTTCCAGGTCGCAAGGCCAAGACGCATTCCATTGGCTGTATAGTATCCGAAAAATCCAGTTGGTTTTGCAAATCAGGTGGCAGGAGCTGAGCTGGGAATCTTGAATTGCTTCTTCACATAGTGCGAAGCCTCCGAATCATTTCTGTGGCAAAGGACCCTAAGCAGGGTTTTGGAATCGGTTCCAAACTTACTTTTAGCGCCCTGAGTAACTTCTCGTAGGTCATCGATGAGCACACGTGTCTGGTAAAAACATGCAGAAGCAAACCGTTATAGACACTTGGCACGCACTAGTCTTTTTTTTTGGGAAATAAGAGTTTCCTACGGCTAAATTTTACTCCCTTTATTTTTAATATACTAGAAAAATTGTACGTGCATTGCAACGGGTAAAGGCTATTTTAATCATATTATTGTTAGATCTTTTTATTTAAAAAGTATATGGGATTTTTATTTTGATAATATTGATATCTAATTTGGAACTCTTATTAGCCCTGCCAAGAATTTTGTAGCAATTAGGAGTCTGACTCTCGTTCCAAATTAACATGCGAGTATTTTAAGGATTTCTTATATGACTCCTTATTATGTATTTCCAAAAGTGAACAAACTTAAAAACCGATTCAAATACAAACGACGTACCAAAGTATCAACGAAAATATCTTTAATTTTTATAATAGTAGAGATAGTTTATAATAGTAGAGATAGAGATAACGCCATTGACATTCTAAGATTAACCTTTTAAGATACGTTGACTATTCATTTTATTCAAAAACTTTATGTAGTTATCAATCATTTTGTTATGCCTTATTTATTGTAGAAGGTTCTTTTAAGCGTGACTTATAAGACAAATGGACAAATGTATGTATAAAAAAATCAACGATGTTATATATTAAAAAACGGAGGTAGTGTGATTTTGGGACTGATTTCTGCTCTAGGGCAAAGGGCATGGAACAATGTGGCACGATTACATGCAGCTTGGGTTGTAACCAGATCTGGGCGGACCAGCTACCTGAATTGGTTTGTTTGCTGTGCCAACGACTTAGGCTGTGCTGAACCCCTCCTCCCCTCCCCGGCACGCAAAACGAAGCTCATATTATTGCATGATTAATTAAGTATTAACTTTTTTTAAAAAATAGATTAATATGATTTTTTAAAACAACTTTTATGTAGAAAGTTTTTGCATAAATCACACTGTTTAGCAGTTTAAAAAGCGTGCGCGTAGAAAACGAGAGAGGTGGGTTGGGAAAATGGGGGGAAGAACACGTGATTAATTAAGTATTAACTTTTTTTTTGAAAAATGGATCAATATGACTTTTTAAAGCAACTTTCGTATAGAAATTTTTTTAAAAAAAAAGCACCGTTTAGTATTTTGAAAAGCGTGCGTGCGGAAAACGAGAGAGGTGGGTTGGGAAGATGGAGTGCCAAACTCAGCCTAGGATAACTAGCTAATGGAACAGAGAAGTTCCATCTAAACGAACAAGTTATACAGGTGCCTATAATCCAAACAGTGAAGATTCTACTTTTTTTTTTACCAAAATAAGAAATGGGACATAATTAGGTTCGTTTGAGTTGACATGAAGCTAATGTGTGTTCTGTGCCAACGACTTAGAGATAACTAGCTAATGGAACAGAGAAGTTCCATCTAAACGAACAAGTTATACAGGTGCCTATAATCCAAACAGTGAAGATTCTACTGTTTTTTTTTTACCAAAAATAGGAATGGGACATGATTAGGTTCGTTGTTGACATGAAGCTAATGTCTGTTCACTAACAACTGCTAGACACCTATGTAACCATTGGAGCTACGTCATTATGTTACCTCCACGATCTGGAGTTCCGCACCCTAGGTTCTGTCCACTGGTTTACCCAGAGTCAAAATGAGAAATTAAATCCAAACTTACCTCTTGCTTGATCAGATCTATTACAGGGCGAACACGTGAGACCAAATTCTCGACAGTTCCACGAGGTAGGCCATCTCCACCAGATATAAAAAATTCCTATGCGAAGTGAAAATTTACATCAAGACTAACAGTTTTTTTGTTTGGCCAGCAAAGAGAAGACAACATTAAATGTTCCAGAGGCATAATAAGCACAAAACAACCAACATCCAGGTAATACTATGTTCCTTATAACGCAAAAAACAGCCAGGTTGTACTTCAGATAATGATATACCTTCAGAATTTCAAGATCTTCTTCCAAAAGAGTGGCATCACTTGGAGAGAAGACACGCGTAGGACCTCCATCCAATATCACACGGAGTAGGCCATCCTGCCAAGCAAGGTAACTTTAAGATAACATATAGTTCACAAGCTGTCACAACAATCCTACAGAATTTAGTATCCAGAAAGATTACCAGAGATGCTTGTAGAAGCCCTGTAACCACACGATCCCGTAGTTGCTCCACAATGACATTACAAAGCTGATTAAGCACCTAAATATTGAGGCGTGGAATCAAATATCTCCATTAGTTCAAGCGAATCTTACAAACCAAATGACAATATATATATTTATCAAAAAAAACTAATAACCAGACGTACAGGATTCAAGATTGATTATCGATTTTTGTGATATAGCAAATGGTTTGCACTTCGGCCACAGATAATTAACTTATCCATATCTTTTGAGGAAATAAGCTATATTCATAACAGAATACAATATGTGTTCTGTGAAAAGTTGATCATCTAAGTAGCTAACCAGCATTAGTACATAGATAAATGGTAGGTTCATGCTAGCTGTCAGATCATAGGGTTTTGTTTCTCCAATTTAATGTTCCTGAAAGGTTGCACAATTCATGAGCATACCGTATCAAGTACTTCCATAATAGCATCCAGTCGAGCTTGAGAAACATTGTTTTTGTACAAATTATCAATAAATGGCTGCTGTAGGTCCCAGAAGATAACCTTTAGCCCTAAGAAAGAAAAGGTTAACATGTTAATAGATATCTGTCAGCTTCCAAGAAAGCACTGGGGCATGTATATTTTCTTACCTGTAAACTCACATATCCGATCAATTGCAGCATTGATTTCTTTTCTGCTGCCATCAAATTGATTCTTCTGACTCGAGACAGCACTCTTTGATTTTTCACTCATTGATCGTCCTGACAAAGTTCAAATATTTTCAATATAACATATTTAGTCTGATGTTATCTATAAGGGGTAGATCAAATAGATTGATTTGCAAACTTATCAGAATATTCAACAGATAAATTGGCAACTAAAATATTTTTTTTCTAAAGAAAAACATAACAGTATACATTTTTTTCTTGAAAACGCATAACAGCATACTTACTGATGTTAATGCTCTCACTATTCCTCCTAGCCCACCGCTCATTTATGCTGTCCTCCAGCTTGCTTAGCTGGCTGATACCATACTGTTTGACAAAAAAAAAGTGCTTCTGGTTCAAAACTAATGAAAATGGACACAATTCAAAGGGAAGAGAAAAGTCAAAAGATGCCATGAGGACACTGATGTAGATCATGAAAAGAAAAAACTAGCAATAGCTAAATTCAAAGGAAGCCAGGCTGGAAGGTGAAGATATTCACCTATAGGTTATAGCAGCATAATTATCAACTCACACTTGAAGCCTAGAAAATAATTTTAATGAGATACATACACTGATCCCCAAATGTCATAGTTTTAAATTAATTTTTTATTAAGATTGGCATATAAAGAAGATATATCGTTTTATATCTCACAGAAATTGCTCGGGAACTTGACAAGTCATTCTAGTCAAAGCAACAAATCCATATAGCAGTGCTCTGTTGTAAAGACTCACATATAGGCTGTTAAGCCGTACACAAAGCTTTGGCATAGTAAGTTGTATTATTTCACTTGCTTTCCTCCCGTCAACTGTTCTAACTTCATGTATTTCCTTTTTTACGAAAGCCTTGATTCCAAGCTCCTTTTTATATCGAGTAAGAACAGGGACAGGTGGAATTAAATCTTCTCTATCAACTGCAAGCAAACAAAACCAACAATTACAGAAAAGTTATTCTGGCGTCCACATCCACA
Organism: Oryza meridionalis; assembly: GCA_000338895.3. NCBI lineage: Eukaryota > Viridiplantae > Streptophyta > Magnoliopsida > Poales > Poaceae > Oryza > Oryza meridionalis. The sequence continues at coordinate 31,250,348 of CM002526.2, read as the reverse complement.
GTAATAACTTTTAAGTTACGATCTTGGAAGCGATGCACCATCTACAGCATTGATTATTTGCCATATACTCATGTAAAAGAGAATATTTTCCTTTGAAATCACTCAGACAAGGAATTAAGGAACAAAAATATGATGACCGAAAGATATACAGAAAGTACTTCATAGAAAAAGGGTGCCATGCAAACCTATCGGTCCTGTAACAAGTTGTGTGTAAGCTTGAAATGCCTTGTCAAAACCACGGCAGAGGCTATTTAGTTCTCCAGTTCTCATGGGGACCTTGAATGCAAAAAATTGATCTGCAGTCTGCAATAGTTGGCAAGGGGCAAATGATTGCTCTTTAGAGACAGATGGAAATCAGTCCATAACATATTCAACTACCAAGCAAAAAAAATAAATCTAAAGAAAACTAAGGGCATCTTTGGGTTGCAACCCAAACGAACACTAAAAAAATTTGGTAATGCCAAATTTTGGTAGCATTGGTGGATACATTTGGTTTGAAACCTTACCAAATAAAGGTAGAAATTTAAGAGTGGTAAGCTTCCAGAATTATGGAATTTTGTTATGGTAGCAATTGTTGGGATATGTTTGTTTTGTTGCCTTACCAAAATTTGGTAAGGCTGAAGGTGGTAACAAACCAAACAGGCCCTAAGGCATGCAAATATCTTTGAAATGTTGTGGCATAAAAAAATCTCTACATGAAAACAAAAACAGACTTTATCCCGTAAGATAATATTAAGCAAAATTTATTCAAGGAGATAATGGAGTGAGGGACAAAAAGGAGCACCTCTTCTATGATTCTGTAGACTTCGACAATAGAAGCCCCATGGCGTTGTTGAGGGGATATAGGATCCCAAGTCTGTTGAGCAAAAAAAAGTTTGGCATAAAAAAGATGACAGAATGAATAAGATAATGTTGTATCCAAATAATGTATAAGCAATGGCAGGCTTTGAGAGATGTAACATGACATTTATGTTTGAAATATATCATGAAAAATAGATCACTTTCGCAATATACCATGAAACATTCTGGTTCACTTCACTAACCGAAAAGCATGGGATTGAAAGGTAATAATATGGATATAAATAACTTTAGGCCATTCGTATAGCATGTGGAATAGACCAGAAATTACTTTAGGTCGTTCATATCATGGTAAGAAAGAGGATGTTGGATATAGATAAATCAAACATACTGAGACAGTAAGAGCTTTGTAAAAAAGTAACTTGAGTCAAATAGTGTTACCTCTTGTTCAGCAGCTCTTTTAACCCAAGTTTCAATTCTCTCAAGCTGCCCATTTACCCAGCGTAATATCAACGTGCCAGATTTACTTTCAATCTGGGATAAAACAAGGACTAGGATGAACAACATATGAACTCTTAACACAAAATAAACTAACAGTTCATTGCTGAGCATCGTATGCTGGATGATAAAATGGCAAATACTGACATAAATTGATAAACACATCATGTCAAGGTGAACAATCAAGCAAATGGATTGGATACCATTTTGCACTGTTGTGAGTGCTGCTACTTGAAGAAGATACAGTTAAATAAGCAAACCTGATAAGGAGCTAGCTTTTGTCTGCATATGCTGTCCAAACCATCATCTCCCACGACAGAAGCCATCACAGACATTATGTACTGCTCCAAAGCATCGGCTGCCGGAAATACAGAAACCACATCCTCCGTAAGATGCTCCGCGTGCTCAAGAAACGGTTTCTGGCACAAATGTCATGCAAGCATTAAGAATCCTATGGTGGTGGATATACAGACATTTCAGATAAGAGTGTCTGACATAGCTTACCAATTTGCTTCCATAAAGTTTATGGAGAAGTGAAGCAGAAACAACTGCAGACTGTGGGTGCCACTTTGACAAAACCGATGAAAACACAGTTGTATCTTTCTTCAGAAGCTTCTTTGTCTCCTCAGCTAGAGATGCTAAAACATGTTCATGTGATGTGTCTGCTTTAGCCTCTACTGAGTGTGCCATCTGAATAAAAAAAGAAAAAAATGTTTCTTTAGTCCATATTATAGATACAATTCAGAAGGGGAAGGAACTAGACAAGTCTATGACAACTCCAAATTGCAGAATCTTGACATGGATGATGCTGTCCACTTCAGGTGCACACAGTGAGTGTCCAATCCGGTAAACAAAACAAACAAAAATATTGGTTTGGACAGAGCATAGTTACAAGGTTTAGATCCCGGAGTTTCTATCTCTTGATATGTAAAGGACAGCCATGTACTGAGTTTTGTTATATGAATGTGGCATAGTAATATTGCATTCAAGACATTTCATAATGACTTTTCAGGAAGGTAGTGGTAAAAAAGCGGAATTCAGTTTATTTAATGCTACTAAAAGATATAGACAAAAAGTAATTTGGAAAATATAAAAAAGTGAAATTCAATCACATAAACCATAACATCCACCAATATTTAGGCTTGGACATCTCTCATCAAACTATGGTCATGTTATAATTTCTAATACATGAAATAGACATTTCAATAATCAAACACCCCAACTACAAAGAAACTTGCTAACGTTGACAATAATATGGTATGATGATTTCCTATGAGCAAACATGGTCAGATACGACATTACTGGAACTTCAAAATTGAAGTACATCTACAAAATAACGGATTGAGACTGAAGGTTTCACATACATACAGGCATGATTATGTAAGTGATTTTACATCCATCTCAATTGCGAAAAGTGTAGGAGGCAAAGTGTATAGCTCTGCTATCAAAAGAAGCCGCTAAGAAAGTCACCTTTACGAAAGCACTTTTGACAGAAGAAGTGATGTAACGGTCAATCTGATCTCGATCAGGCGACTCCATTCCCTGATGTACAAAACAAATAAAGGGCGACATCAGAATTTTCCACATGTGCAGATGGTAGAAGTATTGCTTTCTACATTCCAGATGGCCTGTATTTACTATTTAGAACAGAATTTATTATATCCTTTTTTTGTGAGAGCCACCCCTGCATTATTATATAGCGGAAATGACTTTTGCTCATGAAATATCTAGCTACACTAGTGCACGAGCCGGCAATAAACGATCTAATTTTAGATTAAAAATGGTGTAATAGATGAAAAATGAAGTGAAGTATAAATACCTTGTTATTTTCTTCACCAAGAATTCTCCTAATAAGCATTGCCACTGTTACAATATCAGCCATCATGCTAGGGCCCTGTAAATGAAAATAAATATTAATATGGGAAAATAATCCCTTGTTGCAAACAAAGTCCAGATATAATGGTTCAGTGTGATCTATGGACTTGGTTTCAGTAAACACCAAATGTTGAACGGCTGAAGTCTGAACAGAAACAGCAGCGTGAAAAGAGGAAATTGATTAGAAGGAAATTACAGCTCCAAGTCATACACATAAACATGCCCTAAGAAGAACAATTGAAGAAAATGATAAGCTTAACAGTGAAAGTCAAAACCATGAGGCACGGAAAGTATTGGTACAATATGAAATCGAGGATCTAAAAAAGACAATATGCATGAATGACTAAATAGTATTCAGCTGTAATGATTGACTGCCTTATGCATATATGAGTTGCACACTAACAAAAAAAAAAGCAAAAGCCAATACCAGGGGATATAATTGATCTACACTGAATGATGACTGTGAAAGAGTAAAGGAGATCCTTTCCACAACTCATGCATGTTATGAAGCACGTGAGCAAACCAGGAGTTGGCAAAACAAACCTCTGAGAAGTGTAGGTGATAATCATTCAATTTCTTGTCCACCCATTTCTGAACGGGAGATAGGAAAGATTGGAAAAATGTGAAGTCTTGAAAGCTATCCTCAGCATCAACAGAACTACGCAAACTTTTCAAGTGTAATCTTTCCTGTGGACCACGCTGTTCCTTCAAAGGTATCTTCCTCAAATGCTCAATCACAACTTTCAAGAGTCCTTGCTCACCTGTAAAAACAAACTGTATTGCAGAACATACATTAAATACCATACTATTGAGAAGGTTACTTAGTTTATAAGCTAAAAAGGTCAATTGCACACCATGGGATATGGTTTACAAGTATATATGGGCCATATTGTTAGTGAAGCAGTCTTTATGCAAGAGCACCTATGGTATCAAGAGACAAATGATCCACTGGCAACGAACACTAGTGATGGATCATCCTACTTCATGACATGCTTAACTGGAACTACACATCACCATTTCCACAAAATAGTAAAGGGTAACCAAGATTTTGCACCGATCTCCTTTTCAGATGACCGTGTCTGACATTATGAACAGAAAAGGTTTGGAATCATTTCATAAAAAAACTGTTTATGCTTGAGGAACTCACTTGCTTTTGGCTTATTTGGGCTATTAAGAGAAGAACATTAGATATCAGAGTAGACCTCAATCAGTGGTTATGGAAACACATAGGGTTATTGCAGAATGTAGAGGTACTTAGGGCCTATCATAAATCCATAACGCAACCACAAAATATTCCAGTAAGGGTAACCTCAAGTAATAGTACTGCTTGGCTAGAGCTATACCTGTCTAAATAATACCCATGCATAACATGTATCATGAATCGTCTCTGTGATGCCTAGTATCCGCCAAGTTGATTTTAGGAGCTCCAGGATTTCTTCCACTTCCTGGTAGATTGAAGCAAAAATGTTAAGAGAAATACCTGCAACTGATAGTGTATCTAGACAGAGGAAAATTACAAAAGATGATTTTAAGTACTGGCCTCTGTAAGCTTTCCCTCATCCAAGATATCAAAAACACTGCCGAGCATTTTCTCATACAGTGCCACATTCAGATGGTAGCCATCAGCCCAATGACAAACCTCACCAGTAAGATCACCCCGTGCAGGTCTTTCAGAGAGAGAAGTAGCAACTTCTCTCAGTGATCTTAGGCATTCAGTGCGTTGAACCTCCGCAGCAGATGGTTGCAAGGACTAGCAAGTAAAACACCACGATGAGCCTCAGTATACTGGATAGTTTTACACAATTGTTTAAAAGTCAACTATAAGAGTATTCACTGAGAATCTCTAAATAATAAAACCTCAGATTCTTCAATCTTCCTGAAGAGGTTTCGTAGCTCATTGACCTTTCGACCTAGCTCTCCAAATCCAACAACAGGATGGTTTATAAGGCCCTCCTCCAGCATGTTTAGCTAAGCAAAGATACAAATGAAACATATAATGTTAAGGCATGATAGGGTGGCCCCAAATACTGTAGAATTCAAGATCATTTAAGGCACAATAAGATGGCTAACCTGTCTCTTCTGCCAACGAAGATATGCTTTCATGTCTGAAAACTCGGCTCTTGAGATACAGCATAGTAGTTCCAATGGAATCAAGAGATTGTCCATCCGTTTTCCAACTTTGCCTACCATAGCATTGAGCAATCCTTGTCTAGTTCTAATATCCATGGATTCTGTTATCTATCCAAAAACAGCAGGGAACACGGAGGTCAATGTATGTAAGATTAGCATGCTGAGATGCTTTAAAAAACCTGGATGCACAGAAACATAATGAAGGGACTGATGGCCTTAAAATCAAAGAGTTGTAGTTTATGGACTTTCAAGCGACAAAAGAAGCTTATAAGCTGCTAACACTCAAACTTGCTAATCTAATTTAAGTTGTGTGAAGCATTAATGAACATCAGGGAACAGAAAGGTGAACTTCCTTTATTCGTTTATTATTCAGTCACCAGAAGCAGAAGGCTAAGACAATATACCTCAAGTTGTGCTCGCATGGTTTCAAGCAAACCAACCAAACCTGGTTGCCGCTGAGTTTGGGATTGAGTACTCTCACTCTTACTACGTCCGAGTTTCCTCATTAATTTGTTTCTCTTCTCTTTCTTCTTTTCTTTCTGTGGAACTATAAGTCCCCTGGAGGTATGGAAATGAGGTAAATGATATGGTACACCTGGAAGACTGTCAATCTTCTAATTGGAAAAAAAAAAGAGCACAAAGAAATGCATAAGCCTACCCTGAAGCACCAGCAGCAGCAACAAGAATTTCATATGCTGTTTCACGGAGGTCATCATCTGTTATACCTGGAAAAACAGCACAGTTTCCGTTGTCAATAACTTTCTTGACCCAATGTATGTAGCCATACCAGCATGAAGACTTCTAAAGAAAATAAGTCATGAAAATTTCACTTCTATCTGTTATTGGATATCTGAATACCATAATGACATAACAGTCATCACTATTACCTGTTTCAAATAGTGGTAACCGCAATGATAAATCATTGGCATCACTTTGATGTCTTCTAGAAGCCCTTCGGCTATCGAATTCATCTTCTTCATCCTCAAAATCTTCAATGTCATCTATGGTTAACTCCTTCTCAGTTGGAGAATCAAATGATTGTGATTTTGATAAATTTGTGGTAGAGACTGGTGAGTGCACAGCAACTGGTGGTGGATCCACAACTGGTGCCGGTATCACAACAGGTGATGGTGCAATAGCAGGGACAGGGGGTGGTTCTCTCACTGGAGCTGGTCCAGAGTACTCTGGTTTTGTAAGTAAAAAGAACTCCTCCACAGTTCCACTGTTATTCTGACAAAAGTATAATGTCAAGGCATTCAAAATCATAAGAAATGAACTTTAATGATCCTGAAATGATGTGCACAGCATATCAACTAAACATGAAACATTCTCTATTAAAATAGGAAACACATATTAAAATGTCCATATATGAGCATAATTGTATCCATGGAGTTTAGTGGAATGGTTAGGTCTTTTATCCTGGAGCTTTAAAATGGGCAACTCAAATAGCTCCTACATTGCAAAATGGCTGACAAACTTTTCAATGAAACAAAATAAATGCAGCAGCTACTATAGATCAGCTCACCACGTAAGGGTAGTCAAGGCTGTCATGAAAAAGCCGGATGGCATCTCCAAGGTCAAGTGCTTCACCTACATGGTCGAATAATTTTCAGAATATACATATGAAAAATACAGAGTGGCATACTTGGGTAAATCTAAAACCACCTCACCTTTCTTAGCACAATTGAGGACGTAATCAACACTGACTTGATCTATATCCACATCATCCAAAGAGATCGCACCAGGAGGCATTACAACTTTCTTGATCAAGTTACCAGAAAGCATGTAGTTGAGCAATACATGACGGTCACGGCGATAACGTTGCAGCAGCTCAACAACATTTTCTCTGGTTAAGTTGATATATAGAAAAAGCTTAGCTCACAATTGAACATACATATACTGATCTATAAGACCTATTCTGAAACGATCATTACTCGTCCATATCGTGTGCAGGGGAGACAGCAATCTGAGTTCAGAAACACTGTTGGAAGCACCCCAAGTCGCTTTCAGCTAGCATCACTCCCCTGCAAAACAAAAGGGGTTAACTACATGAAAAAGTGCTGGGGTGCGTAAATCGGTTTGGGCTGAACAGTTTATGTTGAAAATAGCTAGTGAATCATGAATCTGATCCTACAATCGGTCCATTTTGCCTGTACAAATTCACAAACTCTCGTTATTAAAAAGGAAATTACAGCCATGCAGTGGCCAACTGGTGATTCATTCAAGCACGCACAAACTGAGATGATCCATGCCTCCTCTCGGACCGACCAACTCAACCTCCCAACCAAATCACATCCGACATCAACCAGTGACAGAACTGAGATCGCATTGGCCCGCAGCTCCCAGATCATACATACCCGATCCATCCATCCAAACCGAATTCGCCACACCACAGCGCCCCCGCATTTCAAACACCGCAAAAAAAAACCACACCACCGCAACCCGAAAACAAGTCGAACCGAAACGAAGAGGAAGCGCATATCCAAGCAGCTCCCCACCACCACCACCACCACCACCATCCAGGCCGGAGGGCGAGGGCGAGCGGCTCGGGGGCTGGGTGGATCTGGGCCCGAGGCGGAGGCGGTGGTGGGTAGCTCGTCGAGTTAGTTACCTGCGCGCGCGGAGAGGGAGATCTCCGCCGGCTACCGACGACGACGACGACGACGCCGATGCCGCTGGTCACTCGCCGCGGCGCTTGGGGAGTCGGGCTAGGTGGTAGCTGGCGGTGGTGGGCGCGACTCGCTTTCCTGGTGGTGCTAGTGGAGGCGAGGAGAAGACGCCGCGGCCGGGGACGCGTGCGCCCAGGCTGTGGACGCGAACGAGGTGACGAGGCCACGAGGGCCTATTTTACTTTGGCCCATCTCACCTGCCCTGGGCCTTTGGGCTCAATTTTCTACGACCCCAGTCGCCAAGCCGGTCGAGTAATAAAGATAAAGTCCACTTTGATCCCCCAACTATAGGTCGGGTCTAATTCGTATCCCTCAAGGAAAACTGTTATAACGGCTTCTTCAATCAAGTATTAAAACCATGCAAAATAACTCTATTGACAGTTTTGAACAATGGTTTTCGCTGATGTGACACCTAAGTGGTATGTTGGCATAGTCTTCGTCCTACGTGACGCTGATGTGGAATCACAATTGGGAAAAAATAAAAATAAATAAATAGAACCCACATGTCAGCCTTAGTGTGGAGCCCACATATAATCTTCTCTCTCTCACTTCTTCCTCCTCCCTCTTTGTCTCTCCCTATTTTCTCACTATTCCCTCTTTCCCTTCTTCCCCTAGCTAGCTGACTCTCCTCCTCCCTCCTCTTCTTCGTAGTAGTGAGGGAGGCATCGGCGAGCTTGACGGCCAGCTTGACCTCTTTGGGCCATCAGTGAGCTCGGGTGCTCCGAGCTTTGTGGCTCCTAGCAAAGAGACAAAAACAGACGCCAGAGGAAGGAAGGCAGCCGTCGGCTAACCTCATCGCGAACCCGACCATGCTACCTCCATCACCAACCTTCGCCTCCGAGCTTCATGGCTTTTAGCGAAGAGATAGAGGCAGACATGGAGGAAGGTGCCAATGAACCCCATCGAGCTTCCTCTGTGTTGACCTCCGCCTTTGCCAGTACCTCCGCACCAGAGCGGCATCAACTGGGGGATGACGCTTCGAGCAATGCAATTCCTATCCCGGCGCTCCTCTAGCTCCCCGCCACTACTCCCATAGGCCCATGGCCTATGGACGAACAACACAACGCGGGGACTGTCCATGGGGAAGAGGAAAGCAGCACGATGTGTCGTGGCATAGAGAAGCTCGGGGGCCAGCTGGCAATGGGGATGCAGATTCAACGAGCTCCCCCTCAGTGAGCTTGACCGCATTGCAGATCTGGTTGACGTGTCGCCGGCGCTGTGGCGGAGCTCCGCCACCAGTGCACCACTGCCCTCTTCTTCCCCTCATGCGGTTGAGTTCTCTCTCGCCACCGCCCTGGGCGACTTCTTCCCGCCGCCACTACCATCGCGCAAGTGATTCCGTTCGTATTTTTGTAACAATAGATACAGAGAGATACCCAGTTAAAATTTGGTTCGGTCAGTCATGCCGTTTATTTTCTTCGTGCAACAAGCACACAACACATGCTATTGTGTTGTGATTTGTGAAAAGAACGGCTTTTCTGTGTAAGCTAGAGAGAGCATCACTCGTAACAAACCATTATATGCGTGAAGGTGCTAGTTGTTTTTATTCGGGAATTATGTGCGTGAAGGTGCTACTATTTTGTTTTTCATTGAGAGAGTCCCTCTCTAAAATAAGTAACAGCCTACGACAACGCATGCAAATATGTATGCAATGCTGTCTAGGACATGTCACATGTATGTTCATTCCGATCGATCAAGTTGGTTACAGAGTGGTTCATGAAGAATTGATTCATGAATTTTGGATCACCATATATCGAGCGCAAATTCCTACCGATCGAAGTACCCTATTATACAATCATATGAAATTAAAACACCACCCTGTAAAAGGAAATGAAAAACACATAATGATGAGAGATACTACGATATAAATTTTCGTATTGGAAGTACATGATGATCGATACGGAGTATGAAAGGGATGACACACATCACGAAACTGGAACTAAAATGGGTTGCCAAACGAGACTAAATATGAGTTTCCCTGCAGTACACACATCACATAGTAATAATTAATTAAGACGCTAGCTATAGGCTGATCTCCTGTTGGAAATAGCCCAGAAATGATCACGACGATAACTTTTGCCGCGCGCTAACACAGCGTTATTAACCCTGTTCTTCTGAGTGATGATGACGAGTTAATTGATTAGAGATCACCATCGAAATATCCCATCGAACGGGGGCGCAGGTCGGGCATGGTGGCGCCGCGCAGGAGGTGATCCCGGAACGCCAACCCGATGACGGCGAGCGCGTCCTCCGCGCTGCCGATGTTGGCGCGCTCCCTCAGCACGCCGGTGAACGGCCCGCCCCACGCGCCGCCGCCGCTCCTCCTCCACCGCGTCAGCTCCTCCCACATGGCGTCCCAGTGCTCGATGTACGGCAGGTGCTCGTCGGCGACGCGGGCCCCCAGCCCGCCGAACAGGAGAGTGTCCATGACCGGGCGGAGCCGCTGCGCCTCGCCGATCGCCACCGTGAGCGTCGCCAGCGCCCGCTTGACCGCCGCCTCGCCGTCGGCGGCGGCGGTGGCCGGGTCGTAGCCGGAGAGCACCGTGGCGGCGCGGTTCGTGAAGGGCATCGAGATGGGCAGGCCGCGCAGGTTGGCGACGCCGCCGACGAGGTCGGCGTAGGTGTTCCCGAACGGGAGGCGGGCCGTGGCGAGCCCGATGGCGTCGAACAGGTGCCCGTTGCCCCGCAGCGCGTGCCAGTGGCCGCTACGGTTGGCGAAGCCGGCGGCGTGGATGGTGTCGACCCTCATGGCCAGCGTCCCCGCGCCGCTCCCGTACTCCAGCAGGTCGACCATGATCAGCTTGCCCCTACTCGTCGCCGCCGACTCGACGGCGACTTGCCCGCCGCCGGCCAGCAGGATGAGCGGGATCAGAAGGACGAAGAAGAGCGCGGCCATGGCGGCGACGGCGAGGCGAGTGCGCGCGGCGCGGCGTCGTACGTGGTGCAACCGCCTTTGCATTGCAAGAGAGGCGATTTTTATCGACGGTAAGATCGAGGCGGACGGGTAGTAACTAGTAAGCAGGTGCCGCGCGCGATCGGCGTGAGCGAGCGAGGACGAAAGTGTAGCGGCCGAAATTTCTGAAAATTTCGAAATTTCGGGTTTATCGGACCACCCGGTACGAAATGATTTCAGTTTTGGAAATTCTCTCTCTTTTTTGAATTTGGCAGAAAATTGTTTGAACTTGACCAAATTTAATTTGAAAATTCAAATTATTTTGGACCAAAATTACCGATTTTCGGCCATATCGGTGACCCTGATAGAAATAGCGAAATCGAAAAATTGAACCCTGCCGGGAATCGCTTGACCGGCGAGGTGAAAAGTAGAGACTAGAGAGGTCCTCGTCAACGCTCCGGCGAGACGATGACAGGTGGGGGGCAGGGCGGTGCCGGGAGAGAAAAAGGTTGCAAAGATTTGCAGGTGGTGACACACACATGATCTTTTGGTGTGTTTGCTGTGCCAGGGGCTAACTGAAATTCATAGTGCTGTGCTGATCGTGTTTTTTTAACTTTACGCAGCTGAAAGTGGGACAGACTTGCAGGCGGTCAAGGATGGAACATCTCCAGCAGCGGGATGCCGAACCAAGCTAGCCGTGATCAACTCACCACCTACAGCAATGGCCGATACAGAATTACAGACATTCATTCAGGCCGTGTTTAAATCTAGGGGTAAAAAGTTTTAGCGCATCACATCGGATATACGGACACATATTTAAAGTATTAAACGTAGACTAATAACAAAACAAATTACATATTCTACATGTAAACTGCGAGACGAATTTATTAAGCCTAATTAATTTATCATTAGCAAATGTTTAGTGTAGCAACATATACGGACACATATTTGAAGTATTAAACGTAGACTAATAACAAAACAAATTACATATTCTACATGTAAACTGCGAGACGAATTTATTAAGCCTAATTAATTTATCATTAGCAAATGTTTAGTGTAGCAACACATTGTCAAATTATGGCGCGATTAGGCTTAAAAGATTCGTCTCGCAATTTACACGTAGTTTGTGAAATTAGTTATTTTTTTCGTTTATATTTAATACTCTATGCATGTGTCCAAACATTCGATGTGACATGGTGAAAAATTTTGACAGAGTATCTAAATAGGCCCTCAGGCATGTTCCCATTCCTTCGGAAACTGCTTTAATCACCTATTTCTCTCAGAAACTTTGAATGGGACGCAAAGTAGCAAAGAGCTTTAATTGGCGAGAAAATCTCTTAAGCACCTATGTGTAGCTGGGAAATAGATCCTCGGACTTTGTGCAGTCCACAGTTGTGTCATTGATAGGGCCCACGTGTTAGTGGCACAATAGCAAATTGCGCACTAAAACTAGCTACTATATGTTTGCATCAAGATTCAGATATACCCAGGTGAGAAAAACAATGTCACTAGGAGAAATTATAGCATGTAGCATGAGACGAGGAAGACAATGGTGTGGGGGCTCCTCATCGCTGCCGGATCGAGGGGACGTGCGGTGGCGATGGAGGAGGAGAGGGCCACACTATGGGGAAAAGGAAAAAGAGAACGAAGGTATTATTACTTATGATTATCAATCAAAAATTGAATTTTCAATCTTTAATTTAGAGTCGGTTTTGAGGGTTTTTTTTATCGAAGTTTATTTTTCAACCTGATTTATATCGTTAAGAACACGTATATAGAAATTTTATTCACAAGTTACATATCAGTTACATATTGTTGTTACATGCAAGTTTATATTACACTATAGTTATACTATATTTACATTTGATTCTTTTTTTAATATAATCTGTCGATAAAATACTCCATATAGAGTATGTAGCAAAATTTTAAGCGGTGCTTGCCGGTAGGTGTTGGGTGCGTAACAAAAAGTGCGTGACTGATCAACGAACCAATCACATTCGTTCTTCTCCACCCAGTGCTACAACAACCTATAAAACCTCCTCCTCCTCCGCACGTACACTTCCAGAATGGCGCTCTTTCTGCCACTACTAGTGGCGTCGTCGTTGTTCTCGCCAGCAGCAGCGCTGCTCGCCGGCGGCGAGCATGGCGTCGTCGTCGTCGAGCCGAGGCAAGTGGAGATCTCGTTCGACCTCGCCACGCAGTCATGGTACCACGAGCTCTACAGGCCCCTAAAAGCCGCGCTCGCCGACAACGGGGCCGGTCCGGAGCTCATGGGCCACGCCGTCATGGACCTGCTCGACGACGACCAGCCGCCGTCGAAGCAGATCACGGTCCGCCTGTTCGCCAGCGGCGGCGGCGGCGGCGACGTCGACGACCAGGCGAAGCTCCTCGTCGCGGAGGACGACGCCTACGTGGCCGGCTTCGCCAACCGGACGGGCCACTGGCACACGTTCCGCGGCGGGCGCTGCCACCCGGTGATCCCCGCCGGCGGCGAGGCGCCGTGCACGGAGCTCCCGTTCGGGGGGACGTACCGCGAACTCATCGGCGGCGTGGCCAACCTGCGCGCCGTGCCGCTGGGGAGGGCGTCGGCGGCGAGCGCCATGCGGGTGCTGTCCCGCTACGACCCGGCGACCACCCCGGCCGCCGACACAAGATGGCCCTGGCCAAGTTCATGGTGATGGTCACCGAGCCCATGCGGCTGAAGGCCGTGTCGCGCGCCGTCGGCGGCCGGTGGGAGGAGGAGAGCTACCTGAGCTCCGACGAGGCGAAGCACGTGCCGTACTGGGGCGAGATATCAGCCATGCTAGTGGAGTGGAACAGCACCGGCCGGTGGGGTGAGCTCGGCCCCCGGAGCAAGATGGACAGGGCGCGGTGCCCACGGCCCGCCGGATGCGAGGACGACGGCGGCGACGGCGGCAAGCTATTCATGATATAAGATTTCATGATTGCATGCACGGTCTGGTCTGATCGGTTCATCGTCGGCACTTCCATAATCTCGAGTGATTAGGTTGATCTGCACCTGTGTGCTCTGCTGCTAATAAAGTCTCTGCTGTGTTTTGGTTGATCAAGTTTGCTTAATTACTATTGTTGCTCTAATTTTACAAGCTGTAATGGAAGAAGTTAATTAAAATTGGTCTTGCCAAAGATGTAGAATGAACAAATTAAATGGGAGGGAGAGGATGGATACAGTGACCTATGGCTGTGTTTGCAATCCTGGGTTTCCAACATGCATAGTGCATATGGAAAACGGAGCAGTCCATTAGCGCGTGATTAATTAAGTATTAACTATTTTTTTTAAAAAATGGATCAATATGATTTTTTAAGCAACTTTCGTATAGAAATTTTTACGAAAAACGCACCGTTTAGCAGTTTGAAAAGCGTACGCGCGGAATACGATGGAGAGGGGTTGGGAACCCTGGATTGCAAACACAGCTAAGGCAGCAAGCAGAGATGGGATATTAGCTATATACTCCCTCTGTTCCATAATATAAGGGATTTTAGAGGGATGTGATACTTTATCGTACTACGAATCTAGACAACAAAGTGCCTGTTCAGATTCAAAGTATCACATCCCTTACAAGTTAATTTTAGGATATACTTGACGTAAAATGTTCAAATAGGTCTTATAGCACCTATTCCGCAATGCAAGGAGGGTGTGTTAATTAAGCTAAGCCGACCCATCTTTTACCATTTCAAAACACCTCTTGCTCCGCAAGTGAAGTAGCTCATTTTGTAAAGTAGGACTTATATTTGCGAAAGACGGCCTTTAGATCTTCTTGAGGTTCTTTTGATTGCTTGAACTCCTATCCCTTCAATGGGATTGTAAATGCTTTTGATTTTCTCCTCCTTTCAATTAAATTCCGGCAGTTCTCCTGTAGCCGTTCTGCTTTAAAAAAAAAAGACAGTGGGACTGTGCGAGTGGCCACACGAACCAGCAGAATCACACATACAGCTCGGGGGAACATGAAGGGCGATAGCTAGCTTAGGTTTCCTCACTTCCTCTGGCCAATCTCACCGTGCCGCTTTCATTGATGATTATTATTAGATAATTGGTGTTCACCGATGGATCAGCTTCCATTGAGTACAAATTAATTTGCATCATATTATCTCAAAATTTTTTAGTAACTGCCCTTCTCAATTTATATCCGAGAATCAAGTTTTTTTTTTTTTAAAAAAAAGAAGAAGCAGGAGCTCTTCTACTAAATTAGGACGAATAATTTCACTGGTGGAGAAACGCTTTGTTGTCCCGGTTGGTAACCCTTTGTAGTCCCGGTTTTCCAACCGAGACTACGAATCCGGGACTAAAGATCGTAATCTTTAGTCCCGGTTCAAATAACCGGGACTAAAAATCGATTTTTAGTCCCGGTTGGTAATACCAACTGGGACTAAAAATATGGTCCCAGTTTTGGTTTTTTTTTCTTTTCCTTTCATCCAGTTGGCCTTTTTCCTTTTTTATTGTTCTTTAGATTTGGTGAGCATAACGTACAGTTATCTATAGATCACTACTAGAAGCAAAGAGGAGACAGCGCGGTGAAAAGACCGGCAGCTGCCTCACGCGCGGCGCACCGGGATATTTAACTTTTTGCCACACTTTTATAATAGAGTAAACTGCACCCACAGTACATAACTTGGTATGTGCGTGTAATTTAATGTAAGAACATGAGAAATGAGTGTTCTAGTGCCTTTTATAATAGAGTAAATTGCACCCACGGTGCATAACTTGATAGGTTTGTGCAATTTGGTGCAAGAATATGAGAAATGAGCGTTCTAGTGCAACGACTTGACAGATATGTACAATTTAGTATAATTTAGTATAAGAAGTTTATAAGTGATCGTATAAATACAACAACTTTCAAGGTAGACAATAAGTTAAGAATTTATACGATAACTTAATTATTTGGTGTATTTTTTTATACATGTTTAATTTTTAAGTACTTATTTTGACAATTTACTAGTGTGGGGATTTGTTTAAGCATATTTATATTTTTATCGTAACAACTAATAACTGAAAGTCAATATAAGTGGATGTAGAAATTATTATATATATTTCGGTTGAGATTTGAGGAGGTGAAGGAAACAAACATTATTAAACGTAACGGGATGTAAATTGGATGTGCAACATAATTTTTAAAGACTAAATTCAATATTATGAGGTAATATCCGTAGGATTGCTGTGTAATGGTATATTGATATTGTGAAAAAAAAACTCACCTAACATATACTTAACTAAGTTGATGTACCAAAATACAAATAACTGTCAAGTTCTTGTACTAGAATACACCTGATTGTCAAGTTATTGCACTTGGACGTTCAATTCTCAAGTTATTGCACTATATTGCACACACCTGCCAAGTTATTAAACCGTAGATGTAATTTATACTCTAATAGTTCCTCATATGTGTGTGGATCTAATGGTAAATTTTTAATTACCACGTTAATATAAAGTTTAATTATTCCCGGCGCGCTTGCCTCCGGGCTCCGGCGCCGCTCACCTGCCAAGCCACTAGACCACGCTATAAAACCACAGTCGCATTCTTGCGAACCCGAGCCACTGTGCTGCGGCTTGCACGCATTCCTCGCCATGGCCACCGCGCTCTGAGATTGCTATTGCGCGATCAGTCGCGCGCCCCCCTCCCCGCTGAAGCATCTAGGCCCCCGGTGTTAATTTTGGTAATTAATAATAAGCGCTAATTGTGGACTAACCGTTGTCTTTGAGCTATACATTTTAAGTCAGGTCCACGTCATATGTGCGCATGGATGATTATCGATGGATTAAAATTGACGGCGCAAAGCAAAGAGAAAGAAGACGGTAAAACTAGTGCTTTAATTTAGAATTGATCGAGGTGTAGGGCGATCAAAATTGCTAGTTTATTTTCTAGTTTCGCCGTATTATTAAGAGGGGTAATGACCTAGCAAAGAGATGATTGAATTGCCACATTAGGTCATTGCATTTTCATTTGTGCTCTCTTTTTCATCACACACACATTCTCTTGCAAATTCACTGGGTTCGGCCTGACCAGGGGCGATCAGACCGGCCACATAGTGGCGGTCTGACCGGCGTGCCCTGGCCGGTCTGACCGGCCCCAAGCGGGCGGTCTGACCGGCGCATAAGGCCGGTCTGACCGGCAGCACTTGCCCGGTCAGACCAGCCCCCTGGAGGCCGAGATGATGCTGCTCGGGATGGCCGATACAGAGCCGACGGAGCCGTAGTTGGTCAAACCGAGCCGATGGCGGTCTGACCGAGCCGAGGCCAGTCTGACCGCTCACTCAACGCCGGTCTGACCGGCCAGGCCGATGGGGCCCTCTGACAGCACTACAACGGCTAGTTTTCTAGCCGTTGCAGAGTAGCATGGTCTGACCGGCCACATACCTCCAGTCAGACCGGCAGAGCACAGAGTTGGGGGATTTCGCCCCCAACCGCTAGTTTTGGTGGGTGGGAGTATAAATACTCCCCCACCAGCAGCAAGGGGGCTCTCTTGGCACCCAATTCAATTGCATACATCCCTTGCACCTCTCTCACACCCACTTGAGCTTTGTGTTCATCCATCTAGTGTGTTAGAGGGTTGATTAGCCAAGAGTCAAGTGCATTGCTTCCATCTGTAGAGCTAGTGTGGCACTTGATTGATCATCTCCACGCCGGGCCATTGCTTGTTACTCTTGGAGGTTGCCGCCTCCTAGACGGCTTGTGGAGGAGTTGCCCGGTGACCTCTCCGAGAAGATTGTGGAGGAGGTCCGGCGCCGGTTTGTGAGTGGTTTGGAGTTCACCACTTTCGGAGTGAAGGAAGAACTACCCTAGTGATCGAGGCTTGGGTAGTCCTCTCCGTGGGCCGGCTCCCGCCTTGCCCACCCCTTGACGAAGGGGGCGTGCGGTGGCTTCGTGGTTGAGCGCTGGAGTTGGGCTCGCCTCAACGGGGAGTAGGAAACCGGCGAGTTTCCGAACCTCGGTGAAAAATCTCTTGTCTCCTTGTCTCATTTGATTGTCGCATTTACATTTGTGCAATTTACATTTCTAGAGACAAACTTGAGATCATATCACCCTAGGATTGCTAAACATTGACATAGGAGTGTGATTTACTTTCCTAGAGATATAATTGAGCCACTATCACCCTAGGTTTGCAAACCATAACTTAGTTGCTTAGTTAGAGTTGATCCTCACCAAGCCTAGCAACTTAGGTTAGTTTTCATTAGGTGTCATTTAGTTTTAAATCGCCTATTCACCCCCCTCTAGTCGACATCTCGATCCTACAAGTGGTATCAGAGCTTGGTCTCTCTTGATTAGGCTTCACCGCCTAGAGAGAAGATGTCGAACGAGGTGAACCATGTAGGGAAGGCTCCCATGTTTAATGGCACAAACAATTCCACTTGGAAAATTAAAATGTCTACTCACCTGAAAGCTATGAGCTTCCATATTTGGAGTATTATGGATGTAGGCTTTGCTATCACCGGCACGCCCTTGACGGAGATTGATCACCGCAACCTCCAACTCAATGCCCAAGCCATGAATGCTTTGTTCAACTCTTTGAGCCAAGAGGAGTTTGATAGAGTGAGCAACCTTGAGACCGCATATGAGATTTGGAACAAGTTGGCGGAGATCCATGAGGGCACGAGTGAGTACAAGGATGCCAAGCTTCATTTCCTCAAGATCCAATATGAGAGACATTCTCCATGTTGCCTCATGAGAGTGTGAATGACATGTATGGAAGGCTCAATGTCATTGTGAATGATCTCAAGGGGCTTGGGGCAAACTATACCGATCTTGAGGTTGCCCAAAAGATGCTTAGGGCTCTACCGGAGAAGTATGAGACCCTTGTCACCATGCTCATCAACTCCGACATGTCAAGGATGACACCCGCAAGCCTCTTGGGGAAGATCAACACCAATGACATGTACAAGTTGAAGAAGAAGGAGATGGAGGAAGCCTCACCTTCCAAGAAGTGCATTGCTCTCCAAGCCGAAGTTGAAGACAAGGGCAAGGGCAAGGTGAATGAAGCCAATGAGGACTTGGAGGAAGAGATTGCCCTTCTTGCTAGAAGGTTCAATGATCTCTTGGGAAGGAGAAAGGAGAGAGGAAGGGGCTCCAACTCCAATAGGAGAAGAAATAGAAGACCCAACAAGACTCTCTCTCCAACTTGAGGTGCTTTGAGTGTGGTGAGAAGGGACACTTTGCTTCCAAGTGCCCTTCCAAGGATGATGATGGAGACAAGTCATCCAAGAAGAAGAGTGGAGGCTACAAGCTCATGAAGAAGCTCAAGAAGGAAGGCAAGAAGATTGAGGCCTTCATCGGGGAATGGGACTCAAATGAGGAGAGCTCCGCCTCATCCGGGTCCGAGGAAGAAGGTGGTAATGATGCAAGCTCCAAGAATAAGAAGATGGCCGTTGTTGCCATCAAGGAGGCTCCATCACTCTTCGCTCCACTTTGTCTCATGGCAAAGGGCTCCTCTAAGGTAACATCTCTTAGTGATAGTGAGAGTGATGATGATTGTGATGATGTTTCCTATGATGAGCTTGTGAGTATGTTTGAGGAGCTCCATGCTTATAGTGAGAAGGAGATTGTCAAGTTCAAGGCCCTAAAGAAGGATCATGCTTCTTTGGAGGTCTTGTATGAGGAGCTAAAGACTTCTCATGAGAGACTCACCATTTCTCACGAGAAGCTTAAGGAAGCTCATGACAACCTCCTTTCCACTACTCAACATGGAGCTCTCATTGATGTTGGCATATCTTGTGATTTGCTTGATGATAGTGCTACTTGCTATATTGCTCATGTTGCATCATCTAACATTTCTACCTCTTGTGATGATCTTGTGGATATGTCTTGCTCTAGCTCTATCTCTTGTGTTTCTATTTGTGATGCCTCACTTGTTGTTGAGAACAATGAGCTTAAGGAGCAAGTGGCTAAGCTCAACAAGAGCTTGGAGAGGTGCTTCAAGGGTAAGAACACTCTTGACAAGATTTTGAGTGAGCAACGGTGCATCCTTAACAAGGAGGGACTTGGATTCTGTGGACCCCCGTTTTTATAACAGGAATCAATCGTGTAATCCGTACCATTTCCCTGGATCAAGTAGTCTGGTACACACGAATTCATAGCTGAAGTACCCAGTGCACATACACGAGTGTCTTGTACGAATTATTACATCAATAGCCCGCGGGCATAGTCTTAAGTCATCGGACTGAGAGGTCCGGGATACATCCAAAAACAGAAATAGATAAGGCAGCGGAATCAAGGCAGCGGCACGCCATTGCCACAGGCAACGACCGTAACTAAGACCTATTGAGCGCCTTCGTCTTCATCACCCTCCTGGTAATAGGCATAGGGATCCTCCGAAGTTTCATCTCCGGCCTCTGATTAAGTTTATATTTGCAAGGGTGAGTACCAACCGTACTCCACAAGTCACCACAGCAACAGTGCACATGATAAAGGGATATTCAAGTAATGGCTATGGTTCTTTTGCACAAAGCAAGTTTTGTAATTCTTTTCACAACCTAAGACCTAGCATAGACTGATCAAATTTTAGTACCAGTGTTCATATTAAACAATGACGGTTCTGTCCACCATCCATTGTGTTCCCAAGGATAGCTTCCCGCCATCGAGTCGTCATGGTTTTCTGAGGACGTCCACCTTCCCTCTTCTCAGGAAGTGGCTCCATCAGCATAGAAATCATCATGCACATCCCATCCCACACAAGTTAAGAATTTAGAGTCTAGCCAAGTGTAATGCACGTCCCGATGCTCAATAACCGCGAGCACGGCTATTCGAATAGATTGGGTTTACTCACACTGCAGTGAATGTACACTTTACCCGCACTCCGCAACTGCCCAACACATGAGTCTTGTCCCAACACATGAGACATGTCACGGCAAAGCTTTTCGATAACCCCGCATTGGCAGTACCCGCTCCATGAACTTTACAACCTCATGCACTCTAGGCGTACATAGTTTCTAGCAGTGAGAGGAGTTCTGGCGCACCCGGGAAGGAAAGACTCACACATGCATTAAGTTATAATTATGTTTAAATTCTCACATGGCAGTCCTACCGATGGCGACACCACCGTAGACACCCGCCTCGCGGTTCTACCAATGGCTGCCCCACCGTAGAGCCCCTGCCTCACACATCAAGAAACCACTATGCATGGATACTGCCTCTGCTCAGCTATCTATTCCGCTAGGTCTATACCCATACGAGAAGTGCGGTTGTACGGGGGTCGTTTCATGCTTAACTTCATGGCTCGGTCCTTAATTGACCGGGGACGGTACTTGCCTTTACCCGGATACCACCCAAATCCTCCGTCCGCCCCAGTCAAAAACAGTTGTTTACTTTTATTTCTCTTTTCATAAATCATGTCATCAACATCATGGCAATGTGGCGCTCATGTCTCCACATGCCGCATCTCAATTACCTTCCCAAAGGTAATTGCCCAAGCATAGAGCGTTTTGATAATTATGAGTATGCATGATTCTAGAATAGCGTTGCTAAGCAATTGTCATAGTTGACTAGGGACTCATACGTAAACATGGTTGCGAAGGAATATGGGTAAACAATAATCAAGGCATGGCATAATCACAAGTAGGATGTTTATCATTGCATGCAATTTTATTTGTAAACAAAACAATTTCGCAATTGGGATCAACATGTTCAAAGAATAGTGATGACTTGCCTTGCTCAAAGTCCTGCGGGTCTTGACCTTCGCTTGGATCAGCAGCTTCCTCGGGCTCTATAGTTACGTGCGAAAATGGATTTGAATTCGGTTAGAATTCAATAAACATCCACATGAAAAATCGAGTGCGAAAGTTGATATTAACTTTATTATTCGCGAACTACGGCAAACCCATTTTGGTGTGAATTATTTATGAGTGTAATTATCTTGTTGTCCTAAGTTTTTAATTTAATATTCCCGAGTATTATATCCAGGTAATAGGTTAGCAATTTCTACCATGAGATAAATATCGGACCAAATCCTAGAGATTTCATATGATTTAATTTAGTTTACGATTAACCGATTAAGTATTCTATGCGTCTAAAATTCCTAGTGATTAAATCCGAACTTCTACCGTGAATCGATCACTTCTAGAGATTACCCGAACTAATCTATAATATTCTATAAGAATTCGTTCATTTGTTTTAATTATTGATTATATTTAAATCACTATAGTGAATTGATTATTTAAAATTAATCTACAATAATCTATAAAATTTACCTAATTGTTTAATTTCTAAATGCATCTTATGATTATAGCATTATTTTTACGAATACTAGATTTTAGTTAACCACAATTAAATTTTATTATTATTTTATTTTATTATATTTTTTTATACTTTAAATCTCCCCCTAATTTTTCCTATTTATTTTTCCTTCCACTCCTCTCTCCCCTTTTTTTTTTCCTTTTCTCCCTCTCTCTTTTTCTTTTCTTTTCTTTTCTTCCTTTTCTTTTCCTTTTCTCCCTCTCTCTCTTTTTCTTTTCTTTTTCTTTTCTTCCTTTTCTTTCCTCTTCTCTCTCTTCCTCTCTCGGCCGACTCCCTCTTCTCCTCTCCCTTTCTCCCTCTCGGCTCTCTCTCTCCCTCACCCGAGCGGCGGCGGCGGTGGATGCGAGGGAAGAAGGGGGTGGCTCACCGGCGGCGGCGTGGCGACGACGGCGGCGGCGGCGACGACGACGGCGACGGCGGCGCGGTGCGGCGGCACCAAGGGCGGCGGCGCGATGGCTCAAAGCGGCGGCGCGGCGGCGTGGAGGCGGCGGCACGGCGCTCACAGCGGCGATGGCTTGGTGGGGGAAAGGGGAGGAGGATGGAGATGAGGTGGGGAAGAACGAGGAGGAGGGGAGATTTATAGGAGGGGGGGAAAGAAGAGGAAGAGGGGAAAGGGGGCGGCGGCGGCGTGGCAGCGGGGTGACGCGCGAGCGGCGACGCGATGGCGGCGTGGGGCTCGGAGGCGCGGCGACGTGACGGGTCGGCGGCGCGGGGCTCGGGGTGGACGACGTGACGGGTCGCGGCGATGGGACGCGCGAGCGGCGACGGGACGTCGATGGCGACGGCGACAGCGGCGACGCTGAGGGCAAGCGGCGCGGCGGGGCGGGAGGCGGTGATGGCGACGGCGTGCGGCGACAGCTGCGACGCGACGGCGACGGGGCGCGAGGCGCGAGGCCGAGCGGCGACGGGACGGCGGCGCGGCGGCACGAGCGGCGCGGCGGGGTGCGGGGCGCGAGGCGCGACAAGGCGATGGCGACAGTGCGCGGCGGCTCGGGGCGCGAGGCGGTGCGGGGCGCGAGGGCGCGGGGCGACGGCCGAGCGGCGACGGCGCGCGGCGCGCGGCGCGTCGATGGGACGGCGCGGCGACGGGATAGGGTTAGGGCTAGGAACCGCGTCGAACACTTGGCGGCAAATGAACAGTGCTGTTTTCCATTTTTTCCTTTTTCTTTTTTTTTATTTATTAATATTTTTTTTATTATTTTATTATTATTATTTTTATTTACTTATTATATAAATTTGATTCTAAAATTCCTAATATTTGTATATATAATTCTTACCCATTATTTGTGTTATTCCCGCTAATAAATTCATCCTAAATTAATATTGCTCACATTTTTATATAATTTATTTAAATCTTAATTTAGTGTTAGTTCCATTCCATCGTATTTAAATTTAATTGATACG
The DNA here is from genome assembly GCA_000338895.3 of Oryza meridionalis. Lineage (NCBI taxonomy): Eukaryota > Viridiplantae > Streptophyta > Magnoliopsida > Poales > Poaceae > Oryza > Oryza meridionalis. The sequence continues at coordinate 31,226,842 of CM002526.2, read as the reverse complement.
AGTAGGTTTGCGATAATATCGGTCTAAATTGATTGATTTAGTTCTTTTATTCGAAATCTCCAAACTCCGAAATCGAAATTCAATGGGACGGCGAATAAAATCGGCATGATGCAATTTATTTTTAAAAAAAATTTGAAAACCCGAACTTCTAGAGTTTTGATTTGTAGGTCGAATTTTCAGGGTGTTACAGATTCATTCCAAAGAAGGGTAGGAAACCTTCTCACCGTGCCACTCGTTTTGTCAAGAGCAATGGTAAGTATTGCTCCAAGTGTCGTGAGGTTGGGCATTTGGTGAATGATTGCCCCAGTGGTAAGCCTCCTAAGACATGCATGTTTGATTCTCATTATATGCTTAGGAAGGCTCATGATGGTAGCATTGTTGATAGATATGTGGGTTCCCCTATACTCGGTGGTAAAAAGAATGCCATTTGGGTGCCCAAAGCTTTGGTCTCTAACCTCCAAGGACCCAAACAAGTTTGGGTACCTAAAAGAGCTTGATCTTCTATTGTAGGTGAACTACTGCACCGGTGGGAGCCATTGGGTGCTTGATAGTGGATGCACTCAACACATGACCGGTGATAGGGCTATGTTCACCACATTTGAAGTTGGAGGGAATGAACAAGAGAAAGTGACATTTGGAGACAATAGCAAAGGAAAGATAATTGGGTTAGGTAAAATTGCTATCTCCAATGATTTGTCAATTGACAATGTCTCTCTTGTTAAATCTCTAAATTTCAATTTGCTTTTGGTTGCTCAAATTTGTGATCTTGGCTTGTCATGTGCTTTCTTCCTGCAAGAAGTTATTGTTTCTAGCCTTCTTGACAAGTCTTGTGTGTTCAAAGGTTTTAGATATGGAAATCTTTATTTGGTTGATTTCAATTCTAGTGAAGCAAATTTGAAAACTTGTTTAGTTGCAAAAACCTCTTTGGGTTGGCTTTGGCATAGAAGGCTAGCCCATGTTGGCACGAATCAATTGAGCAAACTTTCAAAACGTGATCTAGTTGTGGGCTTGAAAGATGTGAAGTTTGAGAAAGATAAGCTTTGTAGTGCTTGTCAAGCCGGCAAGCAAGTTGCATGTTCTCATCCTACTAAGAGTATCATGTCCACATCTAGACCATTGGAGCTCTTGCATATGGATTTGTTTGGCCCAACAACCTATAAGAGCATTGGTGGTATTAGTAATTGTCTTGTGATTGTTGATGATTATTCTCGCTATACTTGGGTGTTCTTTTTGCATGATAAGTCTATTGTTGCCGAGCTTTTCAAAAAGTTTGCAAAAAGGGCCCAAAATGAATTTAGTTGCACTCTTGTGAAAATTAGAAGTGACAATGGTTCCGAGTTTAAGAATACCAATATCGAGGACTATTGTGATGATCTTGGTATTAAACATGAACTTTCCGCTGCCTACTCACCTCAACAAAATGGTGTAGTGGAGAGGAAAAATCGTACATTGATTGAGATGGCAAGGACTATGCTTGATGAATATGGTGTTTCCGATTCTTTTTGGGCGGAAGCCATAAACACCGCTTGCCATGCAACCAATAGGTTTTATTTGCATCATTTCTTGAAAAAGACTTCCTATGAGCTAATTGTTGGGAGGAAGCCAAATGTTGCCTATTTTTGGTTGCAAGTGTTATATTTACCGAAAGGGTGTTAGACTAACCAAATTTGAAAGTCGGTGTGATGAAGGGTTTCTTTTAGGTTATGCCTCAAATAGCAAGGCATACCGGGTCTACAATAAGAACAAAGGTATTGTGGAAGAAACCGCCGATGTTCAATTTGATGAGACTAATGGCTCCCAAGAGGGGCACGAGAATTTGGATGATGTAGGTGATGAAGGCTTGATGAGAGCTATGAAGAACATGTCAATTGGAGATGTCAAGCCTATTGAAGTGGAAGACAAGCCATCCACCTCCACTCAAGATGAGCCATCTACTTCCGCTACGCCAAGTCAAGCTCAAGTTGAAGTGGAGGAGGAGAAGGCACAAGATCCACCTATGCCACCAAGGATACACACCGCTCTTTCCAAGGATCCCCCAATTGACCAAGTGTTGGGTGACATTAGTAAGGGTGTTCAAACTCGATCTCGTGTCGCTTCGATTTGTGAACATTACTCGTTTGTTTCTTGTCTTGAGCCAAAACATGTAGATGAAGCTCTTTGTGATCCGGATTGGATGAATGCTATGCATGAAGAGCTCAACAACTTTGCAAGAAACAAGGTGTGGACTTTGGTTGAAAGACCTAGAGACCACAATGTCATAGGGACAAAGTGGGTCTTTAGGAACAAACAAGATGAGAACGGGTTGGTGGTGAGAAACAAGGCAAGGTTGGTGGCACAAGGTTTCACACAAGTTGAAGGTTTGGACTTTGGTGAAACTTTTGCCCCCGTGGCAAGACTTGAGGCTCTTCGCATCCTTCTTGCATTTGCATCATGCTTTGATATAAAACTGTTTCAAATGGATGTGAAAAGTGCTTTTCTAAATGGTGAAATTGCCGAACTTGTCTTTGTTGAACAACCTCCCGGTTTTGAAGATCCTAAATATCCTAACCATTTTACAAACTCTCAAAAGCTCTTTATGGTTTAAAACAAGCTCCTAGGGCTTGGTATGAAAGATTGAGAAATTTTCTTTTGTCAAAGGATTTCACACAAAAATCATTGGTGATGATTTCTTTGTGTGCCAAATTTATGTTGATGACATCATATTCGGTTCTACTAATGAGGTATTTTGCAAGGAATTTGGTGATATGATGTCTAGGGAATTTGAGATGTCCATGATTGGAGAGTTGAGTTTCTTCCTTGGACTTCAAATTAAGCAACTCAAGGATGGGACGTTCATGAGTCAAACCAAGTACATCAAGGATTTACTCAAGAGGTTTGGTTTGGAGGATGCGAAGCCCATCAAGACACCTATGGCAACCAACGGGCATCTCGACCTTGATGAGGGAGGTAAACCGGTAGATTTAAAGCTTTATCGTTCTATGATTGGTAGCTTGCTTTACCTTACCGCATCTAGGCCGGATATCATGTTTAGTGTTTGCATGTGTGCACGGTTTCAAGCCGCTCCTAAGGAGTGTCACTTAGTGGCCGTGAAAAGGATTCTAAGATATTCAAAGCATTCCTCTACTATTGGCTTGTGGTACCCAAAAGGTGCTAAATTTAAGCTTGTTGGCTATTCCGATTCGGATTATGCCGGTTGCAAAGTGGATAGAAAGAGCACATCCGGTAGTTGCCAAATGCTTGGTAGATCCCTTGTGTCATGGTCATCCAAGAAACAAAACTTCGTAGCCCTCTCTACCACCGAGGCGGAATATATTTCGGCGGGTAGTTGTTGTGCCCAATTGCTTTGGATGAAACAAACCTTGTTGGACTATGGCATATCCTTCACCAAAACCCCACTCCTATGTGACAATGATAGTGCCATAAAGATAGCCAATAACCCGGTCCAACATTCTAGAACCAAGCATATTGACATACGCCATCACTTCCTAACATACCATGTTGCCAAGTGTGACATAGTCATTAGCCACATAAGAACCAAGGATCAACTAGCCGACATTTTTACCAAGCCTCTTGATGAAACCCGCTTTTGCAAGTTGAGGAATGAGTTAAATGTCATAGACTTCTCTAATGTGGCTTGAGATGGTGCACCATGGTTGCTTCTTTTGCATATTGTATATTTGCTCCTATTTGCTCTTATGCTTTGGATTTATTGTCATTTGGTTCTTCATTGCGAAAATAGAGCATGTCAAATTAAGGGGGAGTCTTGCACTCTTGCATGTGCTCCACTTCCTTTTATATGTAAGCAAATCAACTAAAAGTGCTAGTAGTGTTTTCAAAATGACCAAGTCAACATAAGTCAAAACTTTTGCAAAATCGATGCATTTTGAAAACTATCTCTTGGAAAATGTTTCAAAAGGTTCCCTATATGTTTTCCAAGCCTCACATTGCAAGAAAAATGATTTTTGAATGAAAATGCCATTTTGGCCCTCTTTTGAAGAAACTAGATTCTTACTTTTGGATAAAATGAGATTTATCCCCAAAATGAGATTGAGAAGGAATTTGAGAAAAGTTTTAAAACAAAGTTGGTAGAGGAGAAGTTTTGAAATGTTTTTGGTGTTCAAACCTATTTCAAAAACCAAATCATTCAAAAGTTATTTGAAAATCAAATTCGCCCAAAAACCCCTATAGACCATAAAAGGTCACCTCCTAGCACTCAAGTGAGTTTTGTTGCAAATCTTCATAATTTTCGAATGTTATGAATGGTTGGCAATATTTTAACTCACACATTTCAAAATTGCTCCAAAAATCAATTTTTTTGTTGAATTTTATTGTGGGGGTAGCCGAACTGTGCAAGGGCTGTGCACAGTCGGCTGGGGGCCAGGCGGTCTGACCGGTGCTATATGCACGGTCTGACCGGCCACTAGGGCACGGTCTGACCGGCCGCGTATAGCCGGTCTGACCGGCCGGGGATGGTGGGCCCAGGAATCTTTCTTTTTCTTCTCTCTTCTTCCCCTACCCGACTCCATCTCCTCCCATTCAGCTTTCTTCTTCCCCAACTCGAAAAAACTCCTCCTCTCTCCTTTCCCAAACCCTAGTCACCTCCCTCTACCAAATCCCCTCAGTCTGACCGCGGATTTCTCTCCGGTTACACCGTAAGTGATTCTCCTCCGCTTCCTCTCTCTATTCCATGGATTGGTTTGTGTTTTTGTTGAAGTTTTTGATCCATGGCATGGAACCCTAGGTGAAGCACGAGGTGTTCTTCGATTTGCACCAATAGTGGGTAGTTTCTTGGTGTGATTCAACTCCTTCAACTGGTAAATCACTCTCCCTCTTGCGCATTATCTCAAATCGGTCTATTTCAATCTCTAGGGTTTAGGGTAGTTTCCCCCATTATTCCAATCTTGATGAAATAGGCCATACCCTTTGATGTTCAAGTTCCAAACTTGTGCAATATTGTTCTAGCAATATTTTAGACTCATTTGTGTGATTGTTGGAAGGATTTGGTTGTGCTCCTGTCAGTGGCGGTCTGACCGGCAGGGGGTCTGACCGGCAGCAAAGCGGCGGTCTGACCGGCCTAGGGTAGGCGGTCTGACCAGCCAGGGGCCGTTGGTCTGACCGACTTGACGCCGGCGGTCTGACCGGCCCTGGCCCCCGGTCTGACCGCCCCTGACAGGCAGCACCCCCATTCCTTCCTCTTCACTATGTGGCTTCTTAAATTGTGGCTTATCCATCCTTTTCTCCTTGTTTTTCAACTATGCCTCCCCGCACTCGCCATGGTCGTCGTGAGCCCACGCCCAATCCCGTCAGTGAGAATGAGGAATCAAGCGGAGATGAGTATGTTCAAAGTGATGATGACAATATGGAAAATGTTGTGGGTGATGAGATGGAAGTAAGTGATGATGGTGATGACAATGGGAGTGGCAATGGTGAAGATGATGAGGCAAGTGATGATGGGAGTCCTCTCAATTCCACCATCCAATTTGTGCTTAATTTGAGGAATGCTCAACAATACACTAACCTCCGTCATCATGATCAATTCCGGAGGCCTAACGATTGTAATGATCTTTTGTCTATCATCGCCGCCGTGATGCTTCTCATCCTTCCACTTCGGCGCGTCCTCCTTCTCCTCCACAAGAGTGAAGACCTTTTTGGTGCTTGATGCCAAAAGGGGGAGAAAAGTGTTTATGTTTTGTGCGTTGGGACTAGTAGTAGTGAGGTTAGTCACCTCATATTTAATAGGTTAAGGAGGTTTGGACTATATTTTGTATGGGTATGGGCTATTACTCTATCTTGTGTGTTATTTGTCGTTTTGTTAATCTCTCTATGTCATTTGGACCCTTCGTGGTCTCGTAATAACCTACATTTATTTGTGAGCCCTTTATGTGGTCTTGATGTGAACTTGTGCTATGATGGATGGTTGGTGTGACATTGATATACTTGTGACCATCTTATGTATTCAGTTGATTCATATGTGAAGTTCACATTATAATTTGCATATGTGTTGTGCTATGTTGAAATGTGAAATTGAAATGTGCATTGGCTCCATATTTGCTATTTGTGTTTGTTATCCATATGTTTAGGGGGAGCATTTGCTTGTCAATGCAAATATATGTCCATGTGCTCTATGTTTGATTATATATATTTGTGGTGTTTGTCATCAATTACCAAAAAGGGGGAGATTGAAGCATCTAGGCCCCCGGTGTTAATTTTGGTAATTAATGACAAGCGCTAATTGTGGACTAACCATTGTCTTTGAGCTATACATTTTAAGTCAGTTCCACGTCATATGTGCGCATATATGATTATCGATGGATTAAAATTGACGGCGCAAAGCAAAGAGAAAGAAGACGGTAAAACTAGTGCTTTAATTTAGAATTGATCGAGGTGTAGGGCGATCAAAATTGCTAGTTTATTTTCTAGTTTCGCCGTACTATTAAGAGGGGTAATGACCTAGCAAAGAGATGATTGAATTGCCACATTAGGTCATTGCATTTTCATTTGTGCTCTCTTTTTCATCACACACACATTCTCTTGCAAATTCACTGGGTTCGGCCTGACCAGGGGAGTGGCCGGTCTGACCGGCGTGCCCTGGCCGGTCTGACCGGCCCCAAGCGAGCGGTCTGACCGGCGCATAAGGCCGGTCTGACCGGCGGCACTTGCCCGGTTAGACCGGCCCCCTGGAAGCCGAGATGATGCTGCTCGGGATGGCCGATACAGAGCCGACGGAGCCGTAGTCGGTCAGACCGAGCCGATGGCGGTCTGACCGAGCCGAGGCCGGTCTGACCGCTCACTCAACGCCGGTCTGACCGGCCAGGCCGATAGGGCCCTCTGACAGCACTACAACGACTAGTTTTCTAGCCGTTGCAGAGTAGCACGGTCTGACTGGCCACATACCTCCAGTCAGACCGGCAGAGCACAGAGTTGGGGGATTTCGCCCCCAACGGCTAGTTTTGGTGGGTGGGAGTATAAATACTCCCCCACCAGCAGCAAGGGGGCTCTCTTGGCACCCAATTCAATTGCATACATCCCTTGCACCTCTCTCACACCCACTTGAGCTTTGTGTTCATCCATCTAGTGTGTTAGAGGGTTGATTAGCCAAGAGTCAAGTGCATTGCTTCCATTTGTAGAGCTAGTGTGGTACTTGATTGATCATCTCCACGCCGGGTCATTGCTTGTTACTCTTGGAGGTTGCTGCCTCCTAGACGGCTTGTGGAGGAGTTGCCCGGTGACCTCTCCGAGAAGATTGTGGAGGAGGCTCGGCGCCGGTTTGTGAGTGGTTTGGAGTTCACCACCTTCGGAGTGAAGGAAGAACTACCCTAGTGATCGAGGCTTGGGTAGTCCTCTCCGTGGGCCGGCTCCCGCCTTGCCCACCCCTTGACGAAAGGGGCGTGCGGTGGCTTCATGGTTGAGCGGTGGAGTTGGGCTCGCCTCAACGGGGAGTAGGAAACCGGCAAGTTTCTGAACCTCGGTGAAAAATCTCTTGTCTCTTTGTCTCATTTAATTGTCGCATTTACATTTGTGCAATTTACATTTCTAGAGACAAACTTGAGATCATATCATTCTAGGATTGCTAAACATTGACATAGGAGTGTGATTTACTTTCCTAGAGATATAATTGAGCCACTATCACCCTAGGTTTGCAAAACATAACTTAGTTGCTTAGTTAGAGTTGATCCTCACCAAGCCTAGCAACTTAGGTTAGTTTTGATTAGGTGTCATTTAGTTTTAAATCGCCTATTCACCACCCCCCCTCTAGTCGACATCTCGATCCTACACCCGCCGCGCGACTGGACACGTGTCGCGCGCAGAGAGGGAGCGGCGAACGCGCCGCGAGGAAGAGGAGCGGATTTTCCCTTTTTTTCTCTCTTTTTTTTCCGTTTCTGTTCGTTTGGTTTTTTTCCTCCGGTTTTTTCGTTTGTTCGGTTTTTTTCCGTTTTCTCTTTTGTTCGGTTTTTACGGTTTTTCTAAAGATGTATAAATACCAAGTTTGTATTCGTATGTATACCAAATTTATATTCATACGTATACAAAGTTTATATATACGCGTATACAAACTTTTTATATGTGTATACAAACTTTCTATACACATATACAAAGTTTATATACACGTATATAAAGTTTGTATACGCGTATACGAAGTTTGTATACGTGTATACAAACTTTCTATACGTGATGTATTTTTTATTATTTTATTTTTTTAGTGCGTATACAAACTTTGTGTATGTGTGTATATATTTTTTATGCATTGAAATATATTAATATCTCTATCTCTACTACTTAAAAAATAAAAGGTGCTTCCATCGTCCGTCAAAAAAACTAGGTTTGTCCGATAAAAAAACCGGGCCAAAAAAAGTGCGAAAAAAAGAAAAGAAAAATCCGATCTAGAAAAAGGGGCGAAAAAAAAGTTGTCCGATCCAAGAAAAAAAGGGGCGAAAAAAAAACAAAAGTTGTCCGATCAGAAAAAAAAAGGGCGAACAAAAACGTGCAAAAAAGAGAAAAAACAAATCTGTCCGATCTCTATCCTCTCTATCTCTACTTCTCTACTCTCTACCCTCTATCTCTGTCTTTTCTACTACTTAAAAAAAGAGATGCTTCCTTCCTCCGTCAAAACAAAAATAGCGAAAAAAATAAAAAAGTCCGACTCCTATATCCTTTTCCCTCTCAAAAAGAAAAAAAAAGTCCGACTCTGATTGGTGAAAAAAATTGATGTGTCGGATTGGAGATCTGTTTGCAAAAACGGAACATACAGGTCGAGAGCATTCCATTTTTATATTATTTTAATTTTTAGGTTTGTACTTTTGCATTTGAGTCCCTGTAATTTTTTTATATTTATATTTGAGTCCCTATAATCTTGCAATAAGGTACTTGAGGTCGCTTTTATTAAAAAATAATAAAAGAGAGAGAACAAAGTCAGAAAGGGACATAAAAAGAAAAAGAAAAGCTGTACAAAAAAGAAAATAAAGAAAAAAAACATCAACAAAAGTCTTTTTCCCCTAAGTGGCGAAAAAAAGGTAGATCCGAATGGAAAAAAATCTGATTCATATAAATGGCGAAAAAAAAGTGGTGAAAAAAAAACCGCTAGATCCGATTCTTTTAAAAACGGAAAAAAGTATGATTCCTATAAAGGTGAAAAAAATTTGAAAAAACATCTAAAAAAGTTTGCCCGATTTCATAAGAAAGTGGCAAAAAAATAGTTCGTAAAAAATAAAAAGCTGATTCGTATAAAATAAAAAATGCACGCGAGAAAAAAATGGAAAGGGCGAAACAAATTCTGATTTCTAACCGGTATATATCTCTTCTCTATCTCTAATCTAATCTAACTATTTAAAAAAAGAAAATGCACGAGAATAAAAACGGTTCAAAAAAACACGTGAGGCAAACATCAGAAAAAAGCGCAAAAAAAAACATGCTAAAAAGGTTTTCCATCTTCAATAAAAAAAATAAAAAAACGGGCGAGAAAAATTAGTTCCATCGTCGGTAAAATATTTTAAAAAAACATGCGAGGAAAAAACTATCAGAAAAAAAATGGTTTTAAAAAATCGCGCAAGAAAAAAAACACCGTCTATTGAAAAACAAATTGCTCTGAAAAAACTGTCAGGAAAAAACTAAATTGATGGACGCTTGAGTCGGATATGATCCATTGATTTTTTGCCATCTAATACATGGTTTTATTTCGTCATATATTCTCCTGTATTGGAAAAAATATTTCGTCATATATTCTCCTGTATTGGAAAAAAGCAAAAAAGAACATTCGAAAAAAAAAGTAAAAAAACGTGCGAGTAAACAGGCAAAAAAAACACACGAGAAAAGAAAAGCAAAAAAGAGAAAATATGGTTTTCTTCGTCAGTAAAAAAAAACAAAAAAAACATGCTAGGAATACGCCATTTCTAAAAATGGTTTGAGAAAATCGTGCAAGAAAAAAAACACTGTTTATAAAAAACTAGCCGCTCATTAAAATTGAAACATTGTCATTGACATAATTATAAATGAAAAATTATATTATTATTAGAATTTTCTTACCCGTTACAACGTACGGGTATTTTTGCTAGTATATATATATATATATATATATATATATATATATATATATATATATCTACACGTATGTTATATACTTACGTATATACATATAATGTATACAGTACGTATGAGACTAGGTAGGGGGGGGGGCGGCTAACCGTCTCCCTCCTGCTTCTTCTCCCTCTCGCCGGCAACCTCCCGGCGGTCGTCGTCGGCAAACCGCACATCGAGGGTCCCCCGGGGGCCGAGATGATGATGGTGGATCTGCAGGACTACGGGAGCGGCGTGGATACCTTGGCCGTGAGGATGGACGGCCTCTCCGTCGCCGGCTTCGCCAACCGGAGCGGCCACTGGCACGCCCTGCGAGGCAACGAGCACCTGTTCCGCGTGGCGGCGACCCCTCTCCCGTTCGGCAGCAGCTACGGTGACCTCGTCGGCGGCGTCGAGAACCTGCCGGACCTCCCCTTGGAGGAAGACCCGGCCACCGTGGTGATCTCCGCCTACGACCCCGCCGCCGCCGCCGACGAGGTGGAGCTCAAGCGGGCCCTGGCGACGCTGACGGTGGTGATCTGCGAGACGCAGCGGCTTCGCCCCGTCATGGACACCGTCCTGGCGACGGGCGCCGGGCGCGGGGCGGCTCGCGTCGCCTCCGAGCACCTGCCGTACATCGAGCACTGGGACGCCATGTGGGACGAGCTGAAGCGGTGGCGGAGGACCGGCGAGTGGGGCGCCGGGCCGTTCGCCGGCGAGCTGCGGGAGAGGGCCAAGATCGGCAGCGCGAAGGAGGCGCTCGCCGTCATCGGGTGGACCTTCCGCCATATTCTGCTGCGCCGCGATGGCTCCATGCCTGGGAGGACCGAGGACGTGCCATCCTATGGGACATTCTGACCTCTAACTCGCGAGTATGACGTTGTAGTAGCGGCAAGTTTATATCGTTGACGTGCGTGCTGTTTACAAGAGCAGATCAGGTGGCTATAGCCTATATATTGCCTTGATTATGTGGGAGATATATTGCCTTGATTATGTGGGAGATGGATTTCTATCCCCTGATTTTATGCATGGCATTTTAAAAGTTATTACAAATTTTTAGAAATTATTAAGATAGATCAATATATGATGTATCTTTCGACAAACATGCATGTTAAAAATTCGATTTATACAATTCGAAACAAAAATAATAAATTTAACCGCGAATTATGCGTTCTATTCGATGTCAAATTGTGAAGTAATATATCACATATTAATCTATCTTACTAATTTTTATCAAAATTTTTGATGACTTTTTAAGCGACATGAAAAAAAGGATATCCTCTTAAGGGATGATTGGAGTTTCCTGATTAATGTGTTGTATTGTTTTAATTTAGTGATGCGTACTTCCTCCGTCAATAAAAAACACAACTTCATTGTACTGAAAAATGTCACATCTTTTTTTTTTTTAGATTTAGTTTTTTTAAGATGGAGGGAGTCATCCGTTTGATATCCCTACCAGGTACCAACACAAAATGCGCTCCAATGCTGGAGTGAATACTCATCGTGAGTCTGAACTCTTTTTCTCCATCTTCTGGTACAGGGGAATAAGCTCCACTGCAACTGTGCACGGAGAGGTGCCACCCGCCGACCGCCGGCGAAGCATGCAGGCCACGCGCTCACGCTCTGCCTCGTGGGCTTCAACCAGCTGTGGCCTGGCCAGGACATGACGGCCCAACACCAGAATTAAGCGCATCTAGCCCAATAGTCTCCATGAAACGGGCCAGCAGCTAACCGGGGAGAGAGAGAGAGAGCGCGCGCGCGCGCGCCATCAACGCGCGTCGCGAGCAGGCCTGAACAGGACGAGGCCGGCAGCAACGTATACCGCCCGCGGCGGCACGGGCGCACGGCGCGCTAATCAAGCGTCGCGGCCAATCCACGACGGCGTGCGTGGGGCGTCGCGGACTCGCGGGGCCACGTCCCACGTACGAGGCTTGGGCGCTTGGCTCGCCGCCGCCGCGCCGCGCATACGCACGTAGCTGCATGCACGTGTACCGGCCGGCACACACGGCGGACTCGCAAGTTCTCGACCGATGCGGCACGACGATAGAGTAATACTCCGTGTGTGTGTCGTGCCGTGCCGGCGGTAAAGGCAGCAGGCAGTAATAGGTGTCCCATTGAGAGTCTCTTTGACCACTATTTTTTTTTAATCTATACGATCCGATCCTATATGGCCAACGTTAGGGCATGTATAAAAATAAAGTCAGATATGAGCTCTACGTTATCTAGAGACTAGCATTTAGAGATAATATGGTCTCTAATCATTAATGTATCAAACTACTTTTTCTTACTTTTCTTTCCTTTCTTTCACCACCATGAGTCGACTCTGAGCTGTTGTCATGCATAACAACCATACTTTTTTCTCTTTCTTTCATGTTATCAAATTTACTTGCATGGCAATAGAGATAGACCACTAAAACACCGTTGTACATACCCTTACAACGCTACCTCGCTGCTTCCTCTTTGCATTTTCTTGTGTGTGTGCGCTTTTCCCTTCTTTTCTCCACAAGTTTGTCTGGTAATAGACACGTTATCATTAGTTACCACCTTGCACTGATAGGCTGACAGCAACGACATACTCCCCGTCCCAAAAAAAACAACGCTTACAATAAATTTGAAAAGAGTGCTATCTAGATTTATTGTACTCCTAGATTTTTTTTAAGGATAGAGAGAGTACATATCCCAAATACGATCTGCATAACTAATATATATAGCTTAATACACAACATATATATAGTGTTGAGTTTGGCCGGCAGATAGGTTTGAGGATAGCCAAACCAACAAATCTGTCCCCTTTTATTTATTACCGAGTGACACAAGCGACGATGCTCCACCTACTGACCGGTCCGGATGCAAGCTCTCCCGTCGAGAGTCTGGGGGCAACGAATACTAGCTTTGGACCTGCACATGAACGACTAGAAGACTAGAAGATTGCACGGTGCTGGAAGATTGGTGGCAATACCTGCTTACAACTCCCCATGCCCTAAAGAAGCTCCTCTCAAGTCTCTAATTATTCTCGTCGTCTGGAAATTACGGTGTGCGAACGAATCACAAGAGTGTTTCGTCATGGGGTGACCACCCCAACAACTTTAATAGCAAGATAAAAGAGCAAGCTTGGATCTGAGTGAAAACAGAAGCGATGAAACTTTAACTAGTAGGAGTTATTACCTCCATACTAGTAACATAGAAATAAACATGACTCAGCCTATTACTTCCTCTATTTCATATTATAAGACTTTCTAGCATTGTCCATATTTATATATTTGTTAATAAATCTAAATATATATATATATGTCTAGATTCATTAATATATATATATATATATGGGCAATGCTACAAAGTCTTATAATATAAAACGGAGGGAGTAGTACGAATCTAGATCATGGTTATAAATTTTATATTGGACCGAAATCTCTAGGCGCCGAAATTTCCGAACAATTCAGAAATTTCTATACTTTTTTGCTAGAAATTATTTGCAAATTCAACAAAATTTGATTGAATTTTAATAAGCTTTGAAAAAGGAAATTAAAAACCAAAAATTTCGGGTGACATATTTGCTTTCCGGTAGGGGGTGAAACTACCAAAATTTCCTAAATTTCGTTCTGAAATAGACAACGAAATTGACAACCTGATCTTGACATGATTCATGTTCCTACAATCCTTTGTTTCGGATGCAAATGAGAAACGTCCAGGGTCTTCCGGTTAGCTCCACAAGGTGATGCGATAGATAATCTAGGTTCAAAATCTCACCCCTTCTAATTATTTGATACTAGAAAAAATACCCGTGCGTTGCAACGGATAATGTTATTTTGATTTTATATATTGTTATACGGTTTAGTTAGGGTAAAATTTACTGTAGGAATTCGCTTGAATATTTTTTTTTTCAGAAAATCATAAGCTGCAATTAGGAGTCTGTATTTCATCTCAAGTTAGGCTGTGTTCTATACACATGGTTACCAACTTTCTTCTCTCGTTTTCCGCGCGCACGCTTTTCAAACTGCTAAACGATGCGTTTTTTGCAAAAAATTTCTATACGAAAGTTGCTCAAAAAATCATATTAATCCATTTTGAAAAAAAATAGCAAATATAAATTAATCACGCACTAATCGCTGCTCCGTTTTCTGTGCCTCCCGAACAGAGCCTTAGCATGCAAGTTTTTTCAAAAGATTTCTTATACGACTCCTTTTATACTTTCCAAATGAAACAATCCTAAAATCCAACTTAAACACGGATCTGTATTTTCAAAAACGAACGAGCTTAAAAACCGACTCAAATACGGATGACGTACCAAAATACCGATAAAAATATTTTTAATTTTTATAATAGTACGATATTGGTCTTCCCTAATATTTACGTCTTTGTTTCGGATGCAAATTAAAGTTGTTAATTTAGAAACAGAGGGCGGTGGCACATAACGAAGCAGGATTAATTAGGTGTAACGTAGCCGCCTTTCTAATAAATCAGTTATTATGTAGGATATAGCTACCTAACATTATCTCTTGTACATGTTTATAGATATAATGACAAACTTGATTTTTCTTATTGCGCATAGTTAATTGGTAGTCTCTATCTACACACGCAGAAGTTGACCTTGCGTGATCGAGTACGACATATTTTTTTCTTACTTTATCACACAAAACCTAGTATAATCATATGGAATTGGCCCTACCTACCTAATCAAAAAACTCACTCAAGCTGATTCAAGCTAGCAGTCTAGCTCTCACTCTCGTGACTCTTGTATGCATGCATGCAAAATACCAAACAACAATTAAGTAATATTAAACACAACAGTAATATGTACGTGGTGAATCATTTCTTGCTAATTAATTAAGCTACTACACAAAGTGACACACGGGTAGCTAGCTAGTAGGATCTCTCAGATACTATATACTTGTGCTGTTCTTGTTAATAAAGTTTGATGTTTAGATCGAGAGCTATAAGATACCTGGATGCAGAGGTGGATGAGTGAGAAGGGAAACGAGTTATAAGCTTACAACCGATTTAGGTATATGAATAAAAAAAAAAATCTGTGAGACTGATATGTGGACCATATATTTATAGTGAAGAGCTAACCACTATCTAAATAAATTGAGAGATATGCTATAAATATCTTATACAATAAGTAGCTGGTTGTATTATTAGCCTTTGCTATTATTAATTATACCTTTATTAAGCAGTATTATTTTGTGATTAACTTTTCAATGGCAAGTATAGCTAGTAACTAAAGCTAGGCGATGTTGTAGCAAATCTTCTTGAACTCTTCTAGATGGTTCTCGAAGAGTGGCACGTAGACGTCGATGCTGCCGTCGCCGAGGAAGGAGGGGACGAGGAAGATGGTGCCTTCCATGGCGAGGTAGGACGGCATGAAGTACAGGGGGCAGCCGCCGCCGAAGTCGAGGTCGTAGAAGCTCATGCCCAGCCAGCTGTCCACCTCCATGTCCGGGCACACCACCACCTCGCCGGCGTCGGCGGTGGGGACGAGGCCCTCCGCCTCGACGGCGCCGGAGGAGGCGAAGTCGACGAACGAGCGGAAGTAGGCGTCGTCGATCCCGGCCACGGCGCGGTGGATGAGCTCCGCGGCGTGGTGCGACGGGCGCGCGACGAGCTCGCCGGCGTCGCAGCGCGGGAACGCCCAGAGCACGAGGTTGCCGAAGTAGTCGCGCGGGACCGGCGGGCGCATGCGGCCGCGGCCGTTGACGGCGATGCGGACCCTGGTGGTGGTGGCGGCGGCGGCGAGCCCGCGCGCCGCGGTCACCGCGCGCCAGAGGTGGGCGACGAGGCTCTCGAAGGTGGTGTAGCCACGCCCGCGCCGCGACGGCGGGAGCCCCGACGAGGCCCGGGACTTGAGCCGCGCCACGAAGTCCTTGGTGTAGTGCACCTTGTGCATCTTGATCTTGTCGTGCGCCGGCGCCACGCCGAGCTCGTCGTCGTCGTCCTCGCCGGCGGCGCCGCTCTTGATCTTGGCCGGCGGCGGCGCCTTGTACTCCGTCTCGCGGTGCGGGAACTCGACGAGCGGCGGGTCCCGCGGCACGAACCGGGTGGCGCGGTCGCGGACGGGGACGCCCACGGCGGCGTCGGCGGGCAGCCGCCCGCGGCGCGTAGCGAGCCCCCACGCCACCAGGAAGCCCGCCGTGGCCTGCCCGTCGGCGACGCGGTGGTGCGCCGCGACGCCGAGCACCATGGACCCGCACGAGAACCGCGTCACCTGCACCCGCAGCAGCTCCTCCGCGGGGGCGCCGTCGACGCTCGGGTGCAGCCGCTTCACCTCCGGCGACGACCGCCTGCTGATGATGAACGGCGCCGCCGCGGCGAGCGGCGCGTCCACGGCGGCCTCGACGAGCCGCGCGCCGGCGTCGCTGAGCAGCACCGACCGCCGCCCGTCGGGCCCGACGCCGAGCCGCCCCGCCCACTCCCGGTACACCGCCAGCGTCCGCGCCAGGCCGAGCTCCATCGCCGCGCTGGTCGGGTTCGGCGGCCGGAACGCGTAGATGATGGCGATGCTCTCGTCGTACGTCGCCGCGTCGAACACGCTCAGCGGCATCCACTCCGGCGCCGGCGCCGCCGCGTCGTACAACGGCTTGACAATCCTCGAGCTCTCGACCTTAACCTTCATGTTGTAGCATGCACGTAGCTAGCTAGTATCTTCTTTTGCTTGTGCGTGGTTGCTACTTTGCTACTACTACGTTTCTTTTTTTTGGTTGGTTTTGTTTGCCAAATGTGGCACAAATCAAACATATATATAGTGCAAATTTGATGATGGATTACGTGAAATGAAGTGAGAAGTGGTAAGTCAAGCAGGAGAGATTTTTGAGGTTGGATCTGGGCTTGAAGCCTTGAACGACCGGTCTTGCTGCACTGGGAATTCCATAGGTTGGTACATGGGTTAATTAGTACTTCATTAATGTGAATGTGTGATCATGACATGGCCGGTTTCAGGTCATGTCAGCTAATGGCCATCCAGCTAGAGACAAAAGGGGAAAATCCGAGATCATCCAAGTAACACAAACTACAAATTGCAAGGGAATATGTTAATGAGTTAAAAACTCAGCTGATTAGCCCTTTCAGCGAAACCTTACCTACCTGCTATATATCGAGAGTCTCATCGGTTGCCCATATATATAAAACTTTTATATATTTACTCGTAGCGATTTAAAATCCATCGCTAAAAATATTACGTTTAAAATATAAACTTTCTATATTAATTAATGTCACTAGAGACTATCCTCTTATAATAGTAGAGACAATAAGATTTCTAAACCATTAATACACTAAATATTTTTTTATTATACTTTTTTCCTTTTCTGCACTCTCATGCAACAAACTTTTCGTTAATAAATGCTAAGAGTCGACTCTGAGCTCTTGTCATGCGTAGAAACGATGTTTCTTATTTCTTCCATCTCTTTCTTCCACGTCAACAAATTTACTTGCATGATAATTCTTCCATCTCTTTCTTTCACTTCAACAAATTTACTTACATGATAACGAAGAGACTCCGTTATTAGACATCATTGTACATGCCCTTAGGCATTAGCCATTAAATCATGGAGAAACGCTATTAGCCGATTAGATTTAGCGGTGTCGCAGGCTCTGTCATTGCTCCTGGCCGGATGGATGAGCATGTATTCTGTTTGTTGGAATGCTTTATTATTGAATCTGGAAAACTTGTAAAATTGTTGCGCAATACGAAAGATCTTTGTCACTAGGGCTCCACAATAGCGCCGGCTCCGGTAGTTCAAAATCCACCGTACATGCTTTGTGTGGTGTGAGAGCAGCTACAATAGTAGGCTATAAGCTAGCTGCAAACGTATTTTAAAGAGATAAATAAGAAGAGAGAAAAGCAGCGGACTATAGATTTATAGCCAGCTATAGCACAGATTTCAAGATGCAGTAGGACCGGGTATTAATAGTATAATATATAATTATTATATAAATGAGCTATTATATTGGACATAAATGAATTGGAGCTAATAGTTAACTATACTATTAAACTTGCTCTGATAGGATCAGTAGGTTGCATTGATCAATCTCATCATCACTTCCACAATACCGGCCGTTAGATACAAATGCAACTGCGAAAATCAAACACAAGTTCGTCACTTCACAAGGTCGCCATCTCACCGAGAGGTACCCAAAGAAAAAAAAATTATCTTTTAAGCCTTCACTAAAATAAATGAAAAAACCATGTTAATTACTTGCAATTCTGAATTTAGTAATAATTCTGGAAAAAAAAACGGAGGCCACTAATCTACGGGGTTTTTCCGCTTAATTTGGGAGGAATAACTTAGCGGGGCATTTAACCATTTGCCACTCTTAAGATGTGATGATAATAGATTTGCCACTCACTATCTATAACATGTAGGCTCTCATGTGTCTATGACATGTGAGTCCAGTGATAAATCTGTTATCATTACTTTGCAAGAGTGGCAAAAAGTTAATTATTCCTAACTTAGCAGTCTTTTGCGGGCACGGGTCCTTGCCTCCATGCCATGCATGTACCGATGCACGTAAGCACATAGTTTGTCTGGAGAGTAATTTTATAATTCTTAATGAGATACTATGAGATAAAAAAATTTAGCGTAAAAGTTGGTATCTCATAGTACCTAAGCAAGAAGTGCTAAATTAACAATAGAAAAGGTGGTACCTCATGAACTATAAAATTACACTTGTGAGATATAAATATGGTGAAAATAGATAAATTATAGGTAAAATTTTTTCTTAAACAGATTCCTGGTACCCCTCTCTCCTACCAAGCTCCGCTCCTGCCTACTCTATCAATAGTCAGCTTTTGCCCTTTCTTCAAAAACATAATAATAAAATGGCAACACTTTAAGAAGTTACACATCGTTTCGTCGATTCTCAGAGTAGGCATTTTAATGACTGTCAGAGTTTAATAAAAACTTTATCCTAAACGCATCCTACTATATTAATACTGCGTATCGAGGATCAAATGTGTCATATGTTCTGCTAAGAATACGTGGTACATGCGTGCACGTGCGTTGCACACGCATATATGTATGCACACCGCACACGCTTTAAACCTGTAGTGGATCCGAAAATTTAATATTATGAACATAGATGGTTTACGCCACGTATGACTATCACATGAAGATCGGATATGTTCTCCCTTCGTCCCCCCCCCCCCCGGTTTTTTTTTTCATTTTTAACCCATCCCGCACAGCAGCAGGAAAAAAAACCACTTCTATACAAATCCCAATGCAATTACTCTCCCTCTGTCCTAAATTATAATTCAGGAGATACCATGAGATAGTTTGTCTGGAGAGTAATTTTATAATTCTTAAGGAGATACCATGAGATAAAAAAATTTAGCGTAAAAGTTGGTATCTCATAGTACCTAAGCAAGAAGTGCTAAATTAACAATAGAAAAGGTGGTACCTCATGAACTATAAAATTACACTTGTGAGATATAAATATGGTGAAAATAGATAAATTATAGGTAAAATTTTTTCTTAAACAGATTCCTGGTACCCCTCTCTCCTACCAAGCTCCGCCCCTGCCTACTCTATCAATAGTCAGCTTTTGCCCTTTCTTCAAAAACATAATAATAAAATGGCAACACTTTAAGAAGTTACACATCGTTTCGTCGATTTTCAGAGTAGGCATTTTAGTGACTGTCAGAGTTTAATAAAAACTTTATCCTAAACGCATCCTACTATATTAATACTGCGTATCGAGGATCAAATGTGTCATATGTTCTGCTAAGAATACGTGGTACATGCGTGCACGTGCGTTGCACACGCATATATGTATGCACACCGCACACGCTTTAAACCTGTAGTGGATCCGAAAATTTAATATTATGAACATAGATGGTTTACGCCACGTATGACTATCACATGAAGATCGGATATGTTCTCCCTTCGTCCCCCCCCCCCTTTTTTTTTTCATTTTTAACCCATCCCGCACAGCAGCAGGAAAAAAACCACTTTTATACAAATCCCAATGCAATTACTCTCCCTCTCTCCTAAATTATAAGGCTTATATTTTTATTACACGGTCTTCAATAACATATTTTAACCAATATTTTATTCCATTTTATGATCTCAATAAATATGAAATTAGTATCATATAGAAGTGCTTTAAAATATTAATCTAGTGATATAACATGTATAATACTTAGTATAGATATAGTTAGTATAATTATTAGTACCAAAAGCTACGGAGGGAGTATTACATACTTTAGCAGCTCCCAACATAATTACTTCTCCGGTTCCACAATTCTTAACGTCTTGGACAAAATTAAGGTCAAACTTTTATAATTTGATTATCAATAACTTAAAATATTTAGTTTAAAGGAACTAGAACAACATATATAAATTTGTCTTGCAAAGTAATATAAGAAACTAAACATGCATTTATTTATTATATATATTATAATAGAAAACAAATTTTAAAGATATATTTGTAAACCATGCCATTTGTCCAGAACACGATGAATTATAGAATCGGAGGGAGCATTTTCTATTTCAAACTTCGATACAATGATTACTCAAAAATGAATTTATTTTATGACAAATGAGAGGAGTAAAAAATGAATTTATTATAAGACAGATGGAATATTATACTAGTATGTTTGAAGAAAGAGTAAAATTCACAGAACTTCACATATTATGGTCTAAGTTGCACAAAATCACAGAAATTTAACACATAACACATAACCCTAGGTATAATGGTACTAAAATTTCATAAAAACAAACTGTTAACCATTTTTACATACTCCTATATCAAAATCTGAAAAAAAAGATTACTTGCACACTCTAACATTTATATGGTAGATGAAAAACTCATAAATTCAAAATGTGATCGTAGAACTTAAAAGCTTGGCAAATCAAAGTCGAAATGATCAATAATGTGTTTTCTAAAACTTTATAGCCACAATACTCGGTGTTAAGTGTCACGTGTCAAAAGCCCTATAGTTTTATGCAACCTAGACCACAATGCTTAGGGTTAAGTGAAATTTACTCTTGAAGAAATTTATTCCTACCTAATTTTAGGAACTGGGATTGTTGTTCATTCATAATTTATAAGGCTCGTGGTGTGCATAGATAGGACAATCATTTACTTGAAACTGTGTAAAGATTTTCACCACATCGCTTTTGGTGCAGGTTAAGCAAAAGGCTCATGGTGCACATTTTTTGAAATCCAATTCGATCACTGAAGAATCAATTTGAAGATGACTGTACAGATTTTGCATATGAATTAGACTGATGGATATGCTTGAGTTTTCGTACTATAGAAAAGCCAGCTTATATATTCTGGCTAATGTAAATAGAGAACAGTTTAGAGGTTTGAGATAAAAGATATATCACCTAGTTAGAAGTTAATTAGCGATTACCTCTACTGGTATTTTTTTAGATAATATTTATGGAACATGAATAGTCAAACAAAATAGAGTGAATTATAGTTTGGGTTAGCTTTTGATGCCAAAGTTTCAGAATGAACAATCTTGAACCAATCTTTACCTCTGTTATACTTTAAACTGTCCTAATGCTACATTCTTTCTCTCAATTCCTAACTTCTACTCCCTCGTTTTCTATACACACGTCCCAAACTGCTAAACGGTGCGTTTTTTCGAAAAGTTTTATATTGGAAAATTACTCTAAGAACCATATTGGTTCATTTTTTAAAATTTTCTACTGATAATTAATTAATCATGTGCTAATGGATAATACCTTTTTTTTTTCCCATGCAGTGAGATGGAGCTTCTAACTCCACTACCGAAAGCAGGAACTCCCGTCTCCAACATATATATCGTTGCCCTGTACAACAATGAACTCCCCAGCTGTTCATTGATAAGAAGTGGCACGTGGAACGACCAGTGAGGACAGATTACTTTCAAACTCGATCGATCTACTTTCGTGGTGTCAAGGGACACCAATATATTTTTTACAAACTCCATTGTAATTCTTTTACTGTGCTTTATGTTCACAGGGCCTGTTTGGATCCGGAGAGCTAATAGCCCACCGAAATCTTGTTATTTAGTAGTATTAAATGTAGATTACGGATAAAACCCATCCTATAACCCCTAGGCTATTTTGCGAGACGAATCTAACGAGATATATTAATCCATGATTTGCTACAGTGATGCTACAATAATCATCCGCTAATCATGGATTAATATACCTCGTTAGATTCATCTCGCAAAATAGCTTAGGGGTTATGGCATGGGTTTTATCAGTAATCTATGTTTAATACTCCTAAATAGCAAGTTTACGGAGGGATATTTAATACCCCGAAGGATCCAAACAGGCCCATAGTCTTGGTTTTTCGACAACGCAATCGAACATGCACGTGACCTAATAATTATGGCAAAATTGCCACAGGACACGCAAAAAATGTGTAATTAGCTGGGAGACACCGCGAAAATGTGACACGGCTGATGGGCACTATAAAAATTGTGTAATTGGCTGTAGGACACTAGTCGCATTATTTTATTATTTCCGGGTCAAAAGAGGTGGGATATTTTCCAAAATGCCCGGATTGCCCTTCTCTTTCCTTCGTTTTCTCCTTCGCTGGGAAGGCACGTGGTGGGCAGGGTTCAATCTATGGAGAAGGGGAAGATTTTCGGGGGTCAGCGAAATTCCGAAATTTCGGAAATCTTTTGGAATTTTCGAACAAATTTTCAAACAACATTTGAATTCAAACAACAAAATTAAAGAAATGTGATCTAGATCAGAAGATAAGCATTGAGTCCATCCAATCCAAAGTAGAGACAGGTGAATGAGACAGTCACATGCAAGCCGCAAGGATGGGAGGCTTGTGTCGTCGTTGTCGTCGTCGCGCCGAAGAGGCACGGAGTCACTGGTGCCCACTCCAGCCATGCGAGGCCCGCGTCGTCATCGTCGTCGTCGCGCCGAAGAGCCGGGGAGCCCACCGGTGGCCACTCCAGCCTCACGAGGCCCGCGCGGTTTGTGTCGTCGTCGCGCTGCGGAGCGCCGTCGCCGGCTACTCCAGCCACACTGCTGCCGCCGGTTCCGCGGCCGCCGCCGCCGCCACTGCTCGCTAGCGTTGGGAGGATGGCGACCTGCTGCCTACTGGGGCGAGCTGTTGGAGGAGGACGACGAAGCAAAGCTGCAGCCAGCCTTCGCTAAGTGAGGAATTCAGGGATTTTGATCGTGAACCCTCGCCCCACTACACGCGTGATAACGAAGGAAAGAGAAGGGGTAATCTGGACATTTAAGAAAATATCTCACCTCTTTTGACCCAGAAATAATAAAATAATACGACCAGTGTCCTATAGCCAATTACACAATTTTTGTAGTGTCCATGAGCCGTGTCATGTTTTCGTGGTGTCTCCCAGCTAATTATATATTTTTTACGTGTCCTGTAATAAATTTTGCCAATAATTATTATACTCCCGGACTCCTACTCGGTAGGACTGTCATTTTACTCGCAGCCCGACCCATTCCCCCAGGCCCCAGCAGTTGACCAGCCCTTAATCGTTGCATCTGTACCGTTGACTTTTCGACCAACATTTACCATTTATTTTATTTAAAATTTTTGTGCAAATATGAAAATATTTATGTCATGCTTAAATAACAGTTGATAACGAATCAAGTCACAATAAAATAAATGATAATTACATAATTTTTTTAATAACACGAATGGTTAAATGTTAGACAAAAAGTCAACGGCGTCATACATTAAAATATGGAGGTAGTAAATAAGTACTTATTCTTCTCTTAAATGATATCCCGCGCTTTGCTGCTGGATATGTGATTGGTGGATGTATATGTTTAAATAATGTGAAAATGATGTGGAGATAATGATTTGATATTGCTGGCATCTTGAGTTGTAAAAGATACAACAAAATTGTAAATGATATATCATGTTTACATGATTTTTAAAATACTCTAGATAATAATTGCTAGTGGGTTATAATGTGCTACATTTATATATTCAAGCTTTAGAAGTCAGTGGATATCAACTTCATAGTAAGATAGAATATCTTGTTTTTAATCCAGTCTCAAATAAATTAATATGACGTAAAAATACGAATATATCATTACATCATTAACACTATATGCATCTCTTAGCTTTGATGTTTGGTTAGACTTTTGACATACCAAGCTCTAATTAACGACGTTTGTATCTGACGATTGGAGGTGAGAATGGTGATGTTATAACAAAGGGAGAGAAAGTGGACCCGAAATATTTGAGATTACGAAGAATACTAATTATCATAATTATATAATAATGGTCATCAATATTCCATTTAACTCCTCGACCAGTTGACACTTGACACCTCAATATAGTATGTGATGATACCATCTGTGGAGTATACAGCCGCGATAGATCTTCCCTAGTTGATGCCGCGATAGATCATCCCTAATTATTGATGCCGTATACGTTCGCAGACCTAGAAACGGAGTGTCTGATCGATTCTGAATATTGGTAGGATTATGTGCTCAATTAATTATATTATCTGTGCGTTTTATCAAATTAACTGATGGTCCAGGCCCAACTACTACCGATTAAATCAAATATGAAGGACAAAATATCTCAAAAAGATTATGAAAGTGAACTTAGGGAAGAATTAGGTTTTCTGTTTTTTTCCCCCGACTTTTAAATAAAAAGGGGTAACATACTTAGCACATGAAAAAAAGAATATGGAAAAACACAAGTGGTATGGTGGTAGAGTCGTGGGAAATGAATTTAACTTACTGTGTATGGAAATGAATTTTCATATGCGAACAAGTTAAGGCCGCTTACAGAAATGTATTTAATTTTCAGTTTCACAACTCAAGCACAATATGCGCGCGGCATATGGATTCGAAACCGAGATCTGTCTCTCCGTACATAGCTTTCTTACCATTTCGTGCACCTATCATTTGTTGGCCAGATTCAAGATACTATATGATCTTCTAGTATGCTTTTTTTTTTTTACCTTAACCTTCAAAATCATAATATATAACAACGAAAGGTCCAAGATGGCCAAATTGTCGTTGTTGTTGTGTGTGTGCATGTGTTAATTTTATAATTAGTATGCTCAAACACTGTTAAATACTCCTTTTAACAAAAAAAAGGGGGACACATTTTACATATTTTGAATAACGTAAGAACTTCGATAAGTCATATTTATCCATAGCAAGTAGCAAGTGAAAAAGGATTATTAGCACACAAGATGCTCTGCAGGTTGTCATGGCAAACTACTGTACATGCTCAAAAACTGAGCTATTGTTTTCTTACTAAAAACTAAAGTGCAAAAGGATTATTAGTCTAAAATATTCTTGCTTCATACTCCCTCCATTCCATAATATAAGGGAATTTGAGTTTTTGCTTGCATTGTTTGACCACTCGTCTTATTCAAAAAATTTGTGCAAATATAAAAAACAAAAAGTTGCGTTTAAAGTACTTTGGATTATAAAGTAAGTCAAAAAAAAATAAATAATAATTCTAAAATTTTTTGAATAAGACGAGTGGTCAAACAGTGCAAGCAAAAACTCAAAATCCCTTATATTATGGGACGGAGGGAGTATGGTATAAGTTGAATGTGAAATGAATTGTAATTAATTTTGTCAAGACATTGATCTCCCAGCCTCGACAGGATTAGACCTGATTTGGCAAAAAGTGTATAGAATCATAATAGAATGCCAATTGGGCGAGACACACAGAAATGGATAGCCACTTGTTCATCCTTTTCCACAGTTCACCAAACCGTTGAAACCCTTTATTTATATTTAACGGAGTGATAAGCAGCAGCAATTTTGCAGGAGGTTGACGCGTTGCTGTCCTGTGTGATCGCATCATCTCTTTAGATTCCATCACTAAACAAAATTCACTTGTCATTACGGATAACATCGTATCCAAAAGTCAAAAAACCAAATTCCTTGGTTGAACCCTCACGAAAATTTCATCGAAACAGAGAGGAGATAAATTAAAGAAGGGAGAAGTACTCAACAGCAATGTTGTTGTCAGACACTGATGAATACAATCCTGGACTCGAATGATTGATCCGTCGTGTAATCTGGGGTTGAAAAATTTTCAAAATTGATGATAACACAAACTTTTGGCGAAATGGGTTTTTTAAAAAAAAATTTCATGAGCAGCAGTATATGTATCAGTAAGCAAGTCAAATATTGGGGCTGGCTTGTGCTAATTATTCTAAATAGAACCTTTTATTTTTGCGAGAAGCTGATATTAAGAAACTGATCATATCAGAGTGAGGATAAATGCATAAATCGTGTGCTAAATGTTCAGACGAAAAGTGTGGCAAGAAGTAGATAAATTGCTGTGGTTCCAAGCCTAAGTTTGCCGGATTTTGGTTGCTAATTACACGATAGTGTTGACTGGACTTGACTACTATTCGGTTCACTGCCAAAATTTTGGCGAGATTCCATCCACTTTGGAAACATATCGAGTTTTCGATTTCTTCCAAAATTTCAACCACATTTTGGCACAAATCAACCGTTTGACATTGCTGCGTTCCGTAGCTGTCTTGGGCTCTTGGATAAGGCGTGAAAAGAATGCGTGCAATTTAGCCGGTAGGCCAAGATCGGTGTGATGAGGCTAGTCGATCTCAAACTGATCTCTCTGCTGTTTCGTCAGTCGTCACACTACCAAACTGTTTCTTTTAATAAAGTTTTTGCACATGAAAAGCTAAGCTCAAAACTCTATGAGGTCAAACGGAAAGGAAGACAAGCAATTATCCACATAGAATTATCGTCAAATCGAGCAATTGGCTATTTAATTATCTTCTTTTGATCCAATGTATAAGATGATGTATCACCACTGGCGTCACTAGAATTTAGAGCAAAATGTGGTTTATCCAGATATAATGAGCCAAATAAAAAAAGATAATTCATATACAAATATTTATGATGTTAATCAGTAATTATATTGTGTCAAATTCTAGGGTGGTCCATGATTTACGGTGTCACCTGACTAGCTCCTATTTATATTACCATGAAGGAGCTGACCCTTCACCTTGAGAGTGAAACAGCTAATATATTGTCTTGCCAAAAACTGGATAGTTTCTGCCGTATAAAATTGCCTATGGTTATTTAGTAACGTCAATTAATTTATATATTGCGTCAAAAAATCAATTAATTTATTAGAACTACTATTGGGAGCGTTGCACGCTCCTATATTCCAAGCGCCAAACGTGAATCAGCCAGGCCCACCTCACCCCACGTTCCATCATCCCGCTTCCACCGTTATCGGAGTAAACGATTTACTTCGATAAAAACAACTTCTCTAGTTACGATCCCACCTCACGTCCCGTCATCCCACTCCTACCATTATCAGAGTAAACGATTTACTTCGATAATAAAAACAACGTCCCTTTCGATCCCACCCCACGTCCCGCATCGTGCTCCCACCATTATCGGAGTAAATGATTTACTCTGATAAAAACAATTTCTCTACTTCTGGTATATATTCTATTTTTCCCGTACCCAACCAACCACTCTCGCCCCCACTTCATTTTTTCCTTTTTTTTTCGGATCTGAACCGATCCACCATTCCAGCCCACAGATCGGCAACACACCGTGGAGGAGGAGGACGACGACACCGTGGCGGTTGATGGCGGTGGCCGGCGAGCGGTGACTGGCGGCGCTTGAGGCGAAGGCACTGCTTCAGGCCTCGCTGCTGCAGCATCTGCTTCAGATCGATGCTGAAGAGACGTCTGGCCTATGGCAAATGAGGTGGACATCGTGGGGATGGTGAGTTCTCTCAGCAATTTCTAATGAGATTCTTGATTTCTTGCAAGAATTGTATACAATCTATGATTAATTAAATTCTTTATCCTTCTTAATTCTATGCAGTCTGACTTCGATTGGGTTGAGCACTCATCTTGGCGTGCTTCTCTATTCTCCCTTACATGGCGGAGATCCTGTTTGTGATGGTCAATCGATTTGGTAACATCGGTAAGAAGCTGTGATTTGTTTCATCACCTCTGACGTTGCCTAGTTTATGACAGTGAGGCGGTGACAACAGCAACGGCGGCCTCCATCTTTGGCTCCGTCGCCGGATCTGGCTCCTACCAAGGTCGCAGCGGCCAGACTTGGTGCTACCTCGGCTCCAGTCTGTATCTCCGCCGCATTGTCTTATTGCTCTCTCTAGCGGGAGAGAAACTCCATTCAGCAGTCACGAGAAACTGGCGATGGCGTGTATTGCTGTGTTTGTGTGTAAAATTTTTATTCTTGTGCTTTTACTATGATGTACATGTAAAATCTTTATTTTTTGTCCCGTGTTTTAGGATGGAGTGATTCAATGTATAAATAAAAAATTTATTCACGTATTATTTAGGGTAAACTAGTTAGGCCCTGGTAACTCCCTCCTTATTTATTTTTCCTTTTTTTTTTCTTGATGCACTCACTATAAGAAATCATCAACCAAGGCTGGTAATGCAATTACTACAAGTTAATGCACCATCAATTTTCATTTACATCGACAGTAATATGAATACTATAAAATTTGATCAACCAATATTGTTCATAATCCAACTACTACAAGCACATGCACCATCAATTTTCATTTATGTCCATAGTAACTCAATCACTACAAGATTTCACCAAGCATGGTTGTCGTTAATCAAATTACTACAGGCACATGCACCATCAATTTTCATTTACATCGACAGTAATTCGATTACAACAAGATTTGGTCTCAGTTTGTTGCACACCATATCATAACTACCTCGATTGAAAACAGAGACAAACCAATTACAACGATTATTTTCAACCAACCATCGATTTTACGGATCTGTAATTGATTTACCCCGAATTCAAATAGAACTAATCTACACAGATCGAACGTGGGCAACCGAACACCAGTTTTTGCGGACTCTGGACGCGATGTGAGGCGCTCGGAACAATATTCCGCACTCTAGCGCTCGGAATAGCACTACCGTTAATTTATATATTCCTTGGAACAAAGCATTTTTTTGAAAAAAAAAGTGTGAATTGAATTCGTGTTAAAATTCTTGCTTCCGAAAGGGCCCTTAAAGAACAAAGAAATTTCGGATTACTATTCATTTTGAGTTACTGAAATGAAACACATTTCAATATTTTTGCCGCAGCGTGTTACACATGCTGGCACAGTACAGAGTCGTTTCCAGGTCAAAACTGAAAATAAACGCTGTTGGAGAGCATAGAGATTCTAGTGCAGCTGTGCAGGCGATTTCAGAGGAGTACTAGATTTGATATCAGTGGCCTAATATGACTTTTGGTTTAGAAAAGTGCGGTCTTTTCCATTGGCCTAATATATACTGTACTACAGAGTCAGAAGTTTGGAAATGATAACGAGTTGGTAAAATTCCACGGTTCAAAAGTTGTTGGAGTACAACATGACAACAATTGCATCGTTTGGATCTTCAAGTCAAATCAGACCTGTTGCAGATATAGTGATAAAATACTTACCCTATATTACTCTTACTGTACTATTTCGGCGAGATAAATTTTATGATGGCCTTAATTGGTAATCATCCAATGGATCATATCAATTTTTACTACACGAACTATTGGTAATAGAATCAAGGAGATTAGTTATTTTATTATTAGTAGAATTTATAAATCAATACAGTAGCTTAGATTGTTTCTATTGATAATAATATTGGTAATACTCCCAATAGATCGTTTAATTACCTAACTTTATGACCTTACTCCTGAAGATTAAGTTAGGTGTCTTTTGGTGTTGCAGAAGTTAAACGGTTGATAGAATTCATGGTCAATTCTTCAGGAGTTCAAGTGATGTATTGTCAAGTTAACACACGCATAATCAGAGTTTCAAGCGTATATAATACTTTCTTCGTATTTTAATGTATAACGCCGTTGACTTTTTTTAATCAATGTTTAACCATTCGTCTTATTCAATATTCAAAATTTTTGTACAAATATAAAAATATATATTTATATCATGCTTAAAGAATATTTGATGATAAATTAAGTCATAATAAAATAAATAATAATTATATAATTATTTTTAAATAAGATGAATGGTGGTACTGATGGAGTATCATAGTTTGGCAGTCCAAGTTGGAGAATTGTCAAGGGAAGGAAAAAAACAGAATTCGTTTGATGGGCTGCTGCTACATTGGGCTGGGCTGG
The DNA here is from genome assembly GCA_000338895.3 of Oryza meridionalis. Lineage (NCBI taxonomy): Eukaryota > Viridiplantae > Streptophyta > Magnoliopsida > Poales > Poaceae > Oryza > Oryza meridionalis. Next base: position 31,196,729 of record CM002526.2, on the reverse strand, counting down.
GCTACCATGGCTCCCAAGTTCTCAGCGCAAATCGATCTACGAGTAGCTTTGGGCCCACTTCACAGGGCCCAAACTGGAGGATGCATCGTCTCTCCGGAGTCCGGACACGATTCACCACGCTAAAACCCATTCTCGTTCCCGTGCATCACTATATTGGTGTGTCTCACGGTGGAATTGCTGGACACTCGTCGCCTCCGTTTTTGTCCCCCTTTTGCCGAGCTTTTATTTCCTGTTGCGTTTGGGTCTTTGGTATCGACGAATCACTCAGCGTGCTCCAGAGTTGAGTTGAGACCCAAAGTGTGAGACGAGTATCATCATTGCGTCTTTTGCACCTCGCATAGTAATCATCAGATAATAACAGAAAAATATTTGAAAATATGCCGTTTATTTTTTTCTCTCTCAGAAATATTCGAGTTATAATTTTATTTGCATAAATATACCTTTGATATTACAATCTCGTACAATAAAAACGCGAGACCGCTAGCTATCGCGCGGTAAATTCGCGAGAGCGAGCAGTCTCGCAGACTCAACCAACGAGAGCCAGCGGTCTCCCAGAGTCAAGTAGCGCCGCTAATCAATGATTAATTAGTGATTAATTATCTTAATTAGCAATTAATTAATTAATAATTAATCACTAATTATTATTAATTAATCGTTAATTATTTAATTTTCAAAACACTCTCGCACACTCACCATGCGAGACCGCTCTGCCGCGCGACACCGCGCGGTCTCGCGTCCTCTTCGTGTGAGACCATCCATGTCGTAAGGCCACGTCAGTTTCGCGCAACGGTTTAGCGATACCGGTGGTATATTTGTGTAAAAAAGTTTATATCAAGACTATTTCTAAGAAAAAAATATGAAAGGTATATTTTCAAATTTAAGTCGATAATAACACTCCTTCCCCACCGTTTTCCTTTTTTTTAATTTAATTTGTTATCTCGCATGACTGATATGACTACCTCCCTCCCAAAATAAGTTTAGTCTTATATTGTTTATGTCTAACGTTTGACCTTTCGTTTTATTTGAAATTCTTTTATGATTAATATTTTTATTGTTATTAAATAATAAAATATAAATAGTACTTTATGTGTGATTAATTTTTTTATAAATTTTTCTAATAAGATGGACGGTCAAACATTGAACACGGATACCCATGGATACACTTATTTTTAGGATGGAGAGTAATATTTGGATGCCTTTGCCTCCATGTACAGTAGGGTTGAAAGTGATTCGGATAGTTTCCATCTGACCGGACCTTTTTTCGGATTCGAATAGTTTCGGTCGGATATATCCGAAAATTTTCGAATTCAGAAATGAATTCGGATTTTTTTTTCTAGAAATGAAAACGGATATGATATAGGTGATATCCGCCGGAATCGGATAACGGCTGGATACTATCCGGTATTCTTATGCAAAAACATATTTTTTTCTTTTCTCTACTTAGGTGGAACAAAACAAACCATATAAAAAAGATATAAGGAATAGCAATTAACATACAAACAAATGAAAAATTTAATTCTGAAAAATAACCACTCAATTTTTCAAAAAATTTAATTCAATTATGAAATTTTTAAAAACTTTTAATTCAAAAATTGAAAAGTTTCAGTTCGAATTCAAAACTCTCAACTCAGATTTTAAAAATTCAACTCAAATTCTAGAACATTTAATTCAATTTCGAAATTCTCAACTCCAATTGAAATGTTCAATTCAACCAATTTTCAAAAATTTGAAACTCCTCCCTTTCCCTCTCCCCCTCCTACTCCCACCCCACCCCGGGACCCTAACCCGTAGGTTCCTCTACCAAAGTCTAGGGTGTCGCCGGCGCGGAAGAAGAAGAGGAGGTCACCGGAGTTGGAGAAGAAGGCCTGGAGCACGTATCTCGAAGCTCGTCCAATGACCAAAAATCTGTAAGATTTGGGGTACAATTTCTGTCCGCAGGAGGTTAGCAATTCCGTTTAATAAATACTCAGTCCATCTACTTTTGATAGGCATATTAACAAATATGAAAAATTTATTTTTGATAGGCATATTTTAATCCAACAAGCTATCCTCTTAATAACTTTCTCGGATTTAATGCGTGACTCTCCATTCTTCCACACAAGATTGGTTACATGGGCATCGAGAAATATAAATATTAATGAATCGTTTGTTTACGAGGAATAAATGTTTAAATGGATGATAAGTAGAATTACTTATTTATGGTCTGTGTTGCAAGATGAAATATAACTATCAAAAAGTAAATGGTGGGAGTACAGTGAAAAAAAGACAAAATTCCGATCACAAGGGTGGCGCCGTAAACATGTACAGTAATATACGTGGTTGTGTTTTGCAAAACGTCTATCCCCTTCCCCCTCACCAAGCCCACCGGCCGCCCCTCCGGCCCTCCCTGCCGCCTCGCACGCTTGCATGGGCGCCGCCCCCACGCACGTGCCCCGCGCTGTCGCCTACGCCCCCTACCTCCTCCTCCTCACCCAGCCGCCCCGCTCGGCGCCTCGCCGCCTCCCTACACATAGCAAGCTGCCATGACGGAGGGTTCGACACCGATTGACGCCGTGGCAGTGGCACCACTACATGCACACGCGCGAGGCCGGGTGTCGTGTCGGGGAGCGGTGCGCCGCTATCCCCCTCCCGGCGAAAAAGGTAAGGCGGAGCGCCGCCCATCTGGGGCTTGTTTGCCAGAGGGGAAGGGGGGCGGGCCGCGACTAGCTCGAAGTCCAGCTTGTGTGCGTTGTTTCCTGTGCTAGCTTGGCTGCCCTCTTTGCTGGCGTACGTTGGCCCGCCCTACTGCTTCTTCTGATTGCTCTGCACTTCTGCTTGCAGGCTATTCGGGGTGTCTTGAATTGGCGGCGGATTTAGGCCTTTTCTGTGGGGTCATAGCTTTTTGAAAAACATCCTATAAATCTCGATTTTTCTGTATAAATTTAAAATAATTTAGAGAAATTATCCCACCTAAATACAAACTACTAGTAATTGACCCCTGTCTTCGATTGGTGAGGGTATCGGGTCGTGCAAGCAACCCCGCCCGGCGGCGTAGTGCCTCGTCGGACGAGGCCTGGCCAGAGCAACGCCATTGGAAGCAGGTGTTCCGTTCCCTGCATCCGTCCAATCCCCAGCCGATCCTGTACCTCGCATCTGCATCCGCATCCGCATCCGCATCTGCCGTCCACTCCGTTCACTCTACTTGTTTATTCGTTCCCACTTCATGAACAAAGTAACTGTTGTCGGTTCCAATCCTGGTTCTTGAATATGCACTAACATTTTGATTTTTTTTTCCAGGCTGAGCATCCACAGTGTGTTTTGTTTGGATCTAATCCTTATTTTTCTTCCGAGTTCTGGCCTTTTCAAGAACAGAGAGGATGGCATCGCTTTGTTGTCACCAGATGAGTTGAAACAAACTTTGCATTTCTGACTTCTAAGGCTGTTAGCACCCTTTTTTCCCATGTTCTTGCTAAAGAGTCTATGTTCATGTCCCGATTTGTGATTTTTGTGTCCACTTGTGCATAGCCATCAAAATCTAATTAGATTTCATGACTGACTCGAAGTGGGATAACAATCCTGAAAAAAATAATCACATGCTTAGTGGACATGTATAGTATGTAGCCTTTTCTCATCTGAACGACAGAATGATCTTGGTTAATTTATCTTGTATTGTTCTCTTAGTTTTTAAGTGCAAACAAATTTTAACACTTCTTTATTGATCATCTGGATTAGCCGTCTACTCTGTTCGCAGTTCTTGTTTCTTCATTCCTACTACTTGGACAAATTAATTGTTTTTTCAGGAATACGCTAGATGCGTATTTTTTATTAAGAGGAATAAAACAGTTTTTTACAGCCAAAAACTAAGAACAGCAGGGGACGGGAGTACTGGACAAAGAGAGCTAAAGCCTATTCTCGCAACAGAAAAGGCGACCTAAAAACGACCTACCTCTAGAGACGTAGCGCCGGCACTGCGGCGTTGGCTAACCGCCAAAGCCTCGCCTCCTCAGCCATCCCTATGGCTATGTCCGTCCAAGTTCTAGTTTTAGAGGTCTGGTTGAAGATTCTATTGTTGCACTCTTTCCAAATCGACCATGCCGCCAGGGCTGCGATGGTGTCGAATCCACGCCGAAGTGGTGGTGCGATCCGCTCCCTGCTCTCGCATAACCACAAGTGGAAGGAGGCTTCATTCATTGGCAGGCAACCGGGGAGGCCAATGGCTGAGAAGAGCATCCACCACAGCTGCTTGGATTCTGGGCAAGCTACCAGGATATGGTCGATGCTCTCTTCGCTTTGCTCGCAAAGAACTCAGACATCCGTGTGGGGAAGGCCTCTAGTGCGCAGTCTGTCTGCCGTCCAGCATCACCTCAGGGCGACCAACCAGATGAAGTAACGACATCGAGGGGGAGCAAGCGGCTTTCAGATTGGTTCTGACTGGAAAGGGATCCGCCCGAAGAAGAGAGCGTTATAAGCTGAGCTGGAGGAGTAGCGACCTGAACTCTCCCACTTCCAGATGAATCGGTCTGGGCAATCCTCGAGCTGGAACGATTGCAAATGCAACCAAAGTTGAAGATATTCTAGGATGGCCTGAGTCCCCAGCGCGCCCCTAATGTCCTGTACCCATCTGCGGTTGGTGAGGCCTTCAGCCAGTGTTCGGCGCCGTCGGATTCGAGTGGGGACACGATCAAAGATGGCCGGGTGCGTTGGAGCGGATACAAGAGCCGTCTAGCCAGCGATCTTCCCAGAAACGAATCAGCTCCCCATTGCCCGGCTGACAGGACATAGATGCCGCGACAAAGCCATGTTCTTTCTGCGAGCAAGGAATTGATAAACCTTGCCACGGTTTCTCTTCTGAAGTGCGCTGCGACCAAATCCATCGGGAACGGAGGGCCACTCCCATGAGCTCCAGGTTTAGGACTCCTAGCCCTCCGTAGGCGATGGGAGAGCAAACCTTCGACCAGGCGACTCTACAGTGCCCTCCATGAGCGGACTCCCTTCCTGCCCACAAGAACCCACGCCGGATTTTATCTACTCCTTTGATCACCCACTTGGGGATGGGAATCGCACTTAGCACCGATTTGACCATCGTGATGCGACCAATAGGCGCCATCTGATCCGCTTTCCAAAGGGGTAATCGGGTGGCAACCTTGTCGACCAGCGGTTGTAGATCCTCTCTTTTCAGCCGAAAGATGGAGAGCGGCAGTCCCAGATATTTGCAGGGGAAGGAGGCGATCGGACAGGGAAGCTCGCTCACCACTGCGTCGATGATATCATCAAAGCAACGGATCGGGAGGGCCGCACACTTGGAGAAGTTAGCCTTCAGGCCAGAAGCTTCGCCAAAAATTGACAGGATCTCTGTGGCCACTCTGATTTCTTCCACTGAGGGACAAATTAATTGTTGCCAGTTCTAATTCGAAGACTGCTGCTGTACGTAGTCCTATATTCAGATATGTGTTCTTTCTTGGCAGGGGCACAACCTTCCGCTTCCACAGGTTAAGCACCAGAGAAGGTCTAGGGTGTAGATTGTATACAAACAAGCAATAAGGCCACTAATTTTATATGCTTGCAGATCAGTCAGATGAAGTATATTGTAGTAGTATTTTGTTGAAATAAATAAACATTCTAGGATATATATCATTTTGTAGTCATTTTGGACAACATCACTAGGTGAATGGATGTAGTACCATTTTTCAAATGTCAAAATGGAAATATAATATATACATCATTTTGTAATGCCATTTTGGTTTATGGATGTATATAGATATCAGGATATATCATTTTGTAAATGTCATTGTGGACCAGTGAAATGAGAATAAATCATTTATCCTGAAAAATGTCAGTATGGAGATGTACTCCGTATTATAAATCTCCTGTACAAGGACACCTCATATATTTGATATTTTGCTATTTTTTTAAGGGGGGATATTTGGCTATTTTATTCTTCACCCTTTTTTATTATTATCTGAAGTCAGTGTTTGTGTTTTGGAATGTCTTTTTTTGACTTGGTCACCCTTTTTTGGCAGATATTCATCCAATTATTCCAGACCAACACATGCACACCGTTGTTACATTTCTTTTTTCATCTCGCTACCTTGCTGCCATAGAGTTTGCCTTTTAATCAAGCAAGTCATTTTGCAATGCATTATCTGCGTGCTGCAGTTTAGCCATTATTGTACATGCAACTATCAGCAGGATGGCCATGCTAATAATCAAAGACACGAGAGACCAATTTTTCTGGGATTCACGCATGCATGATATGGCATGCAGATATAAGCTGATGCATCCACCTATTGACAGTGTGTGATCAGTCCATGATGGGAGGGGGAAATAAACCTGGGTTTATCATTACCAATGCCGCAGCGCACTGATGTGATCGATGATTTTTCACATGTGGTGATCATGAGGTTTCTTGCAGATTAATCTCCCTGGAGGCATCGGGGACAACATGGTAATCTCTACTGCTGTTTCCCAGGAGATCTTTGGCCCTTTTTAAGTCCTAACGTATCTAAAATTATATGTATGTATCACTGTATCAATAAAAAATGACAGGCTGAGAGCTCGCAACAAATTTCCTGTTGCAGGACAAGTTTGTCGAGATGGGATGAAAGGCACAGGTTTGAATTCATTCTCTTCTTTCAATCATCATTCTGCTCATTTGCCAGTGGTTTGGACCACATATCATCTTGCATTCTTGCACCTATGGTATGCTTCCGAGCCAAGCTGTGTTAATAGGACCACAATAGTTTGATGCACTTGTAGAAATCTGCTGTTGCAAGCATGCCCTGCTATTGTGAAGTTTTTTAATTGGTGATTGTCTTAAATTTGGTTCAACAATCTAAGGGGCAATGGGTGATTCCGTAATCCATATACCTAAATTATCCATGTATTTTAGCTAACCGCCTAAATTATCCATGTATTTTTTCAGGACCATTGTCACGATAATATTGGCATTGCGTTGGCAATATTGCCATGATTATATATATTGGAAAATGAATTATCTTTGCCTGTTCGTCACAGGGAAGCTACTTGCAGCAGGTGAAAACATTAGGAGTTCAGCGTGCTGAAGAATCCAAATTTGTTATGGTCCTTAGTTAAGTGACTTTCAGTCTTAGTCGATCTTGCCGGGTGGTATTGTATACGTATGACAGATTAAGCGTGTCCTTTTTTACTTTGCTAGAACACTTTTTTTTTTGCACATTATTCATTGTGTAATTTACGTGACAGAGTTGCTTATATTTTATTCACTAGTACAGATCCTTCTATCTGTGACGGGTTTTAATATGGTTAGAAATAGCGGGCCGTCACAAGGAAGTCATCTCAATCGGGCCGTGCCCAATTGAGATATGATCGCATAGACATGTTAGATGTGTATAAAACTTAAGCCCATCACGGATGACACCTATCAGTGACGGGCCATAATTTAGGCCCGATTGAGATAACATTCCATATCTCAAACGGGTCTCAAGTTGTGGTGTGACAAGTTGTGGCACGTCACGCCACAACTTGAGGCCCGTTTGAGATCAAAACTAGGCTCGTCACAGATGACTCATCAATGACGGGCTATATACTTAATCTCTATCAGGCATTAACTAAAGCCTGTCACCGATGACTATTTTTTCATTTTTCATATGAAATGTTTATATTTGTAAGTTGACTATAGCAAAATAATTGAGTGCGGTATAATAATTTATTTTATGAGTCAAAATAATTTTACGGGTAGTAAATGATTTCAAATGGAAAAAATGTCAACAACAAAGTTGTATAACTTATCAAGATTTACAACTTTTAGTTTGGTCATTTTTCTATATAACATTTTTTCTGAATAGTTTGAATTTGAATTTGAAAATGTGACAACTTCAAACAATATTTTCAAATACTACATGATTTCAATTGAAAAAGTCATCAACAACAAAGTTGAATAAATCATCAGGATCTAAAACTTTTATTTTTGTTATTTCTTCATCCGACGAAATGTTCGTAATATTATTCACAAATTATATATATATGTGTTATAGTTTATAAAATCAGATAAGAGATGTATCAATTTTGTGAACAATGTTACTATCACTTTGTCGTATAAAGAAATGACCAAAATAAAAGTTTTAGATCTTGATGAGTTATTCAACTTTGTTGTTGATGACTTTTTCAGTTGATATCATTTAGTATTTGAAAATATTGTTTGAAGTTGTCATATTTTCAAATTCAAACGGTTCAAAAAATGTTATATAGAAAAATGACCAAAATAAAAGTTATAGATCTTGATGAGTTATACAACTTTGTTGTTGATGACTTTTTCAGTTGAAGTCGTTCACTGATCTAAAATTCTATTTGAACTTTTCAAACTTTGAATTTCAAATTTCAAATTGTTTAAATAGAGCCAGATGGAGAAATGACCAAAACAAAAATTTTGCAGCTCGATGAGTTCTACAACTTTGGTTTTGGTGACTTTTCCATTTGAAATCATTTAATAACCCCAATTTGACATCCTGGCCTAGGGCTTAATAGGATTAATAGAATACTCATCCTAACAAGTTACAACTACTTTTCCGAAAGCTAATCTTCAAAGAACTTTGATGTTAAGCGTACTTGGCCTGGAACAATTTCGAGATGGGTGACCGACTGGGAAGTTTGAACTTCCCGCGTGGGTGCACACGAGTGAGGGCAGGGAGATGACGGTAACTCTTCACATCTGTGACTTCTAGCCTGTTTTCACTTTTTTTAGTTCGCGTTTCTCAGTAAAGAGAGGAGAGTATAGGAATTTTTTTATCACTACTTCTGGTTGATAGCGAAAGACATACATATCATACGTGGAAGGGATCCTCCTATGTTATACTATTCCACTCTCAACCATGAATTGATTTGATAGATCCGATATTCATAATATTGAATTGATTCAGTATTATCAGAATGCAAGTCCTCCCCTTGAATTTACAGGATACCCTTTTCCCTCTCCATGGGATTACATCCCGAGTTATTGCGAAAAAAATGTGACTTCTAGCCTGTGACGGACACCATACCCGATTAAGATAGGGTTTACTGCCCGATTGAGATGATGGTATCATTTCTAGTGATTATGTTTTGTTCTCTGTTCCCTATATTGACATTATCCATTTTCTACTAAACACGCAACTTGGTCAATAATACAACTATGTAAATACTTTATGAATTGTCTGAAAGCTTAGGTGTTGTTAGTCTTACGATAGAAAAGCCACTAAGATGCTCTCAGGCGTATGGTTTTTCCTACTCCTTCCGTTTCATCGTATTATAAAGTCATTTAATTTTTTCCTAACCAAACTTATTTAATTTAATCAAATTTATGGAAAAATATGTGTTTTTAACATGAAACAAATATATTTTTAAACTGTTAGATTTAATAAAACTAGTTTCATATTTTAAATATTGTTAAATTTTTTATACATCCGATCAAGCTTAACAAAGTTTAACTACGGGAAAAAGTCAAACGATGGAAACAAAGCTTAACTTGAAAAAGTCAAACAACGGAAACGGAGGGAGGGAGTATGATTTTCGCTGTTCATGTTATTTCATTGGCCACGCCTTAGTGTTTTTCATTGACCTCATCCGCTAAAGTTAATTATAGTTTTACTATCAGTACATGCTAAAATGTCCCCCAAAAAAGCCAATAAGCAATACCTACTGTTTTGACTATAGTAACTTTTGTGAGTACCTTTCTGTGTGCGCGGCGACAGCCCACAGCCCCTTCTAGTTAACGAGTAACGACTAGACATGAGACAAACCCGACGCTGCGTGACGTGAGTACGTGACGCAGCGTCGATGCCCGCGAGAGAGAGAGCAATCAACCGTCCATATGCCTCCCTCCCTTCCCCCTGCACGCATCTCCATGCGCTCCTCTGCCGCCGCTGACAAGTGGGCCCGCCATGTCAGTGAGAGGGAGAGGGCCCGTGAGTGGGGGGTCGACCTATATATGTCGCTCTTCCAACTCCGCCTCGTCTCGCTTCAGCTTTCCATTTCCTCCGTGGGTTTGCGTGCTTCTCCTACCCATGTCTTCCCGCGGCGGCGGGGTAGGCGGCCAGCGCCATGGCCCCAGCGGCGCCAGCCGCGGTGGTAGCGAGCGCGGACGCAAACGCGGTCGAGGTGTCTTGGCGGAGGCGGATGTGCTCAGCGGCGAGGTGGAGACGAAGATGGCGGCCGGGATGGAGGCGCGCGACGCGAGGGGGCGTCCTCGTCGTCGTCTGCTTCGGCGCCGGCGGTGGGGGAGGGCGAGCCGCCGTCGCGAGCGGTTGGTGCGCTGCCGCCGACGTCGAGCAAGGCGGTGGTGTCCCCGGCGAGGCCGGGGTTCGGGACGGTCAGGACGAGCTGCCGCGTCCGCGCCAACCATTTCGTCGTGCAGCTTGCCGACAAGGAGATCTACCATTACGATGTATGTCGCGCGCACGCACGGTTTCGCTTTGTATTTTAGTAACTTTTTTTATTAAGTTGACTTCTAGTACAAGAATGGATTTTAAACTCTTGATGTCACATATCATTCATCGAAACGGTTATAAAATTTTTTTTAAGAGAGATTAATATGTAGTAATAGATCATTCCACGGTCATACAAGCTTAAATTTAACTTCTACAAGTTAAAAAAATGATTGACTACACTTAGTAGTGAGTAGATCTTAATTTGTTCTTTTTCTATAATTTGTAGGTGTTAAATTTGAGTTTGCATGGTTTTAACATGATATATCATATATTAATCCATCTAGTCCTATTTTTTCAAAACTTCTTTTAGATGATATGCAAAGACATTTCCATAAGAGTTGAGTACCCCGTTTTATCACTGAAGTAACATAGCCCAGTTGTGTAAGAAAATTCTAATGATAAAACATATTTATGTTCAAATTACCAAGTTTGATGTGTTTTAGTGCACTGGTCCTAAAGCGTAAAATGGATGGAGTAGCTATTATATAAATGAGACAATTGCATTCATGCCCCTACTTTCAACTCCAACTGTTGTTTTACCCTCACTTTTTAAGATTAACAATTTTGCTCCAACTTTTTCAAAATGATGCAGCCATCTACCTTCACTTTTAACACCTAATTTGCACTTTTAACACCTAATTTAACGGTGTTAGTTCTAGAATGGATAGACATTTATACCCTTGACTGTTGTTGTATTTTTGCTCCTAATTTTTTCATCTATCAAGATAAATAAATCATTGGTTAATAATATTGATTGGCGCATACACAACACTTTACCGTTTGGCACTTTTGATATATATCGTTAGGAATGAGTGAGAAAAAGGAAGAAAAGAAAAGGTAAAAATAGAAAAATAAGAAGAAAAGTCGCAGCCCCTGGATATGATGGTTGACCATTGGATCTAGTTGGGGTTCGCGGGGACGGGCAAGGCCGGCCGAGAACCAGCCAACGGCGACGCCAACAAAGGCCGGTGTGGATGAAGAAGATAGAGCTGGAGGTTGCGCCAAAGAGAGAAGGGGCTTAATAGGAGCCGGTCAGGTCGCTCCATCATCGCGCCGGAAGCCCCGTGGGCACCGCCTGCCTGCGCCTCGCCTCGCCGCGCCGCGCTTGGTTGTCACCCGTCGAGGTTTGTGGGAAGCCCCGCGACCGCCGCCCCGCCGAAGACCCGCCTGGCTCGATGCGCCGAAAGCCCCGCGGGCGCCGCCTCGCCAAAGACCTGCCTGGCTTGACCCGCTGCAACGCCGTCACAGTGCACGCCGCCGCTGCCCGCGCACGCCTGAAGTGCTGCCGCCATAGCCGCTTTAGGGTTTTGACTAGGTAGGGAAAGTGTGCTTCTATCCCTATCCACTCACTCAGGGGTAGGGTGGTAAAATAATACTCCCTCCGTATTTTAATGTATGACGCCGTTGACTTTTTAATAAACGTTTGACCTTTCGTCTTATTCAAAAAATTTATATAATTATCATTTATTTTATTGTGACTTGATTTATCATCAAATGTTCTTTAAGCATGGCATAAATATTTTTGTATTTGCATAAAAAATTTGAATAAGACGAATGGTCAAACGTTGATTAAAAAGTCAATGGCGTCATACATTAAAATACGAAGAGAGTATTTCACAAATCTTTTTTTTATTTCCATTTGCATTTCTTTAACTCATAACCGTGGGACCTACCTAACAGACGTCAAAAGTAAGGGCAAACGGTTGATTCATTTTTAAAAAATAGGGGTAAAATTGTAAACCCTAAAAAATAAAGGCAAAACAACAGTTAGGGTTGAAAGTGGTGGCATGGATGCAATTGTTCTTATATAAATAGTTGGTTAAGTCGGCCAAGCTTGAGATGCATCATTTTGTATGATCTTTCTAAGCTAAGTTATATTGCTATCCTTTAAAAAGATGTTTTTGCTGAATAGTTGATGTCTTTTTAAACCTTGTGAAATACTTAAGATGTGAAACCCCTGTCCATGTGGTTATTATACGTGGTGGATGCATGCTTTTGTTTTTCTTTTCTCTGTGCGCTGCATCACTTCAACAAATATTTTCACATTCTAAGTGCAGTTGCTGCGTTTCTAATTATTTATTGGTGCAGGTTGCCATCTCCCCTGAATGGAGATCTCGAGAAAGGAACAGGACTATAATCAAGGAACTTGTTAGATCACACCAACAATACTTGGATGGGCGATCGCCTGTTTATGATGGAAGAAAAGGCATGTTTACGGCTGGAGAATTGCCTTTTAAAAACAGAGAGTTCGTTGTCAAAATTGCAAACGACCCTGAGAGAGGAAACCAGGGGTAATGTCTTCCTGTCCATGTGTTCCTTTTGTACCTATTGTCATTGTGCATTACATTGATTTTTTTTTCTCCAGGGAGAAAGAGTTCAAAGTGACCATAAAATATGCTGCAAATTTAGATATGTACAGCCTTAAGCAATTGTTGGCTGGTCGTAGGCAGAGAGAATTGCCGCAAGACACTATCCAGGCTCTTGATATCGCTCTTAGGGAATGTCCCAGTTCAAGGTAATGCATCTTGCATATTTTCCCTTCTATAGAATATAGAGTGGCAGCACAGGTTTCTTGGCCATTACCTACCAGTTTCTATCATTTGACATTGTCTAATAAAGGAAGATATCCTATGCACACAAGTTTTCCGTGTACACCAACTAGCAAATGTCATGAAAAATTTTACAAAAAGTTGGACATATACTCCTAATAGTATCACTATTATCTACAAAGTCTCATATTCAAATTCATTATATTTTACCGTAACAAAAAAAAGAAAAATCTAACAGTTTTAAGGGTAAAAATCTGCTAGGATTTTGTTTTTTTTTTGTTACGGCTAAAATATAACGAATTTGAAGATAAGATTTCATACGTAGGTGTAATACTATTAAAAGTATGTGCTCAATTTTTTCTAGAATTTTCTGTGATATTTGCTAATTGGTGTCACGGAGTGTGCACGGGAAGTTTGTGTGCATAGAATATGTTCCCGTCTAATAATATTGGTTATTCATAAATAATGATATGTTACATAAGCACATGTTTCTTGCTAATTATTAACTTGTGACAGGTACACATCCATCTCAAGATCGTTTTTCTCACAAGCATTTGGACATAAGTATATTGGTTGTGGCGTTGAATGGTGGAGAGGGTATTACCAGAGTCTACGCCCCTCGCAGATGGGATTGTCTCTTAATATTGGTATCGTCCCTAATTCTTTACCTTAAATCAAACATTCATACTCTAGTTCTTTACTGTACCCATGACAGTAGTATTTATATGTTATTCAGAATGCAACTATGAGTTGCCTTCTAAATAAATTAAAGCAGGACACAATTTGATCCTAGGTTTTAAAACAATAATGTGTTCACCCATAGAGAATAACTGTCTCAACACAAGTTAAATTGCTTCTGAATCAAGAAGACTGCATTTCATTTTTTTTTTTGCCGGGCCAACCAGGCCGACCAATTTCATTAAGATTTGGAAGAAAAACAGTAAATAGTTACAACGACATGAAGATATAGCGCCAGTCTAGGATTGATCCCAGGTCCGGCGAGGAACAAAAGAGAGAAAGAAAGAAAGAAAGAGAGCAGGGGTGAAACCCCGATACACAGTGACAGTGATCACTCACCAATTTGGGAGAAAATCCTGGCTACCCTCCAAACAACAATTTCTTCCTTTATATCATCTGCTAGTTGCTCTGGCGTCTTGGAAACATGCTGAAAAATTCTGGCATTGTGCTATTTCCAAATTAGCACGAAGGCACTGTCAAAATCCGTCCTGTAGCTCGTCCGAAAACGCCGTCTTGTCGCGAGCCACCAGTCAGCCAAAGTGTTAATCGGCATTACACCACTTCCTAATCTTTCGCCACACAAACCGTCGTATAGTCACAAAGTCACAAACAGGAGGTGACAGTCTTCGTTCTCTCGCTGGCACAGCGGACAGAGAACGTCGTGCGGCCAGTTCCGCTTAGCCATGAAGAAACATGTCATAGGCCGATGTAGTCGAAAACTTTCCATCGCCTGTTAGTTTCCATCTGATTTCATCAGTCGACGGGTGGAGACATATCGTAGACCTCATCCCAGAGCTGGAAAAATTCTCCCATTGCTTCATTGGACAGTGCACCGGCCCTGCAGACCTCGAACCCATCTGTTATTGCTTAATGCTTTGGCAACCGAAAGTCTGGCGCGTCCCACGTAAGAGTACAGATATTTCTGGCTCTAGGATTTTTCCCTCATTGTTATGATGCTTGTTACTTGCAAATGAGTGATTTCATGAACTTTTTCTCTTGTTCAGATATTTCTGCAACAACATTTTACAAGGCTCAGCCAGTAATGAACTTTGCATTGGACTATCTGAACATGAACATTCGTGATGCGTATTCAAGGTGTTTATGTGATCAGGACCGTCTGAAAGTATGTGCCATGGTAGCTTTGCACCCACAGTTAAACTTTTTATGTGCACAAAACTGATGGTTGCATTATTGTGTCTTGTTTTTGTGTTTTTGTTACATTGTAGCTAAAGAAAGCCCTTAAAGGAGTCCGGGTTGAGACCACACATCGACGTGATGTGTCCATACGTTACAAAATTACTGGGCTAACTTCAGCTCCTTTGAAGGAATTGACGTATCTTTTTTCTTTCCTGCTGCAAGCACCTTTTATTTGATCAGATTGAATTTCATCTATTTATCCACATCATATACATCGACTTGTTATGTTTGCTTGTACAGGTTTGATCAAGATGGGACAAGGGTATCAGTTGTCCAGTACTTCAATCGCCAATACAATTATTCTTTGAAATATATTAACTGGCCGTGCCTTCAGGCTGGCAGCGACAGCAGGCCAACATATTTACCTATGGAGGTAGCTTTTATCTTTAGGGCTCTCAGGGCAAGTACAAAGTTAGAGACCGTATGATCTCTATGTTAATTAGAGGCTATCACGTTATAATAGTTAAGACAATATAGTCTCTAACCATTAATATATCAAAATACTTTCTTACTAGTCATCTTTCCTTTATTAGACTCAATGCAACAAAACTTCCTAATAAATGCTAAGAGTCGACTCTATGCTGTTGTCATGCGTAGCAACCATCTTTCTCTTTCCTTTTTTCTCTCTTCCACGTCACCAAATATGCTTGCATGACAATAAAAAGAGACCGCTAATAAAAACCATTGTACATGCCCTTATGGCTCCTATGTATCGATTATATTTGGTAACTCATATACATATGTTACATCCAATGCTTGCATGCATATACATATTTTGTTAGAATAAAATGGATGTGGATTTTCATCCCTCGAGGGGACATTCCCTCGTTGTTTGCATGTCATCTAAATAGTTTTTAAAAAAATTGAAAAAAATCGACAACATAGATTAATACGAAATATAACAAACATGCAAGACCAAATTCAACTTCTACAAGTTACAACAAAAATAACAAATTAAACTGAAAATAGTTATCGCACATTCGTAACTATATTTGTTATTTTTGTTACAATTTGTAGAAGTTGAATTTAAACTTGCATGTTTGTGGAGTGATATATTTCATATTTATTTATGTTACCAATTTTTTCATATTTTTTTATAACTATTTAGGTGGTATGCATAAAACGAGGGGATATCTCTCGAGGGATGAAATCACTTTCCGGAATAAAATTTGCATATTTTGTGCAGGTTTGCAGAATAGTAAAGGGACAACGCTATTCTAGAAAATTAAATGAGCGTCAAGTCACACGCATATTGAAGTTGGCACGTGTGACACCAGAAAAAAGGGAGAATAGTATTTTAGAGGTGAATTTTGCCTATCTTTCACCTGTATTTTCCTTTGGCATTCATAATATTCTTTTCTCCTTGCATTAGATTGTTTATTCTTTTGGGGTTACAATATACTACCTTTTCTATTTCCACAGGTTGCTAATAAGAACAACTATGGTAATGATTACCATGCCAAAGAATTTGGCATCGGGGTGACAAACCAACTTGCCTTAGTCAATGCTCGTGTACTCCCTGCTCCAAAGGTAAATATATTTATTTTGAGTAAATTATATCATTATCGTTTGTTTATGCATTGGATTTCCTATTTCTATCTTTTAGCTTAAGTACCATGACTCTGGAGAAGAGACAGTATGTGATCCTTCCATTGGTCAGTGGAACATGAATAAAAAGGTATGTTCTTTTCATTTTGAGCTATATTCTAGACTGTCAAATTGTGGTAAATTTCAATTATTTATGTTTTCCCAGAAGAATATAATTGCACATCAATTTTCAATTTTGGGAGAGGATAATGTGATATACCTTCTGTTTTGAACATTGATGATGTGTTTCACACACAATCCTGTCCATTATCTTTCTAAATTATATGATCTCGCATGTTTCTTAATAAAAAAAATACAATGAGAAGTATTTTTATGATAATTCTACTTTTCATGTGACAAATCTAATTACTTGTATGTACTAGTGATTAAAGGTTAACATGGTAATGTTTCCACTTCTTCTGTGATCAATTATTGTTCTCTGGAAAAATTAACAGTGCTATATATTTTTTAAAAATATTTCTATATTTTTGTTTATATAAATCATATTATTTTAACCTACTGTAAGTTGCTTGAATGGATATGAGAACAATTACTCTTTTGTTTGTGGATATTTCAGAGGATGCTCAATGGTGGATCCATCAATTACTGGGCATGCTTGACTTTTGCTTCCTGCATGCATCTGGCTGAAGTTAGGATATTTTGCAAGGAGTTGGTTCGTGTGTGCAATAACATTGGCATGGTAAAGATTTTATCTTTCTATATGGTCCTCTTTTGGGCATGTATACGTTTGTTTAATTGTATAATCCTCCTTTCCATAGCAAATTACCGGGGAACCATGTGTCCGCATTAGACAAGCACGTCAAGATCACTTAGATGCTGCTGTCAGAGATATACATCGACAATCTGCAGAATTTATTTCTCAAAAAGGTGTGATCGGGCAACAACTTGAGTTACTGGTAATAGTTCTACCTGATGCAAATGCAACTGTCTTTTATGGTAAGCACATAAATACTTCTCAAATTGATGATAATTATTTTTCAGGTATACCTTTTCTTTTTGGCAGTGTTTTTGCTAACCATCTATTGTCTCACATCTGTAACATCTGCAGGAAGGATAAAGCGGCTTTGTGAAACTGAACTTGGTGTGATAACTCAGTGTTGTTTAGCTAAGAATGTTCAGAATGTCCGCGAACAATATCTCCGAAACCTGGCACTTAAAATCAATGTTAAGGTAGGATATACTACTTTGACAGTACATGGCTTACGTGGGCACTGTCTCTTTAGCTTTACGAGCAATTTGGCTATTAGTATTTGAGAGTAGCTCATTCCACTAACAATTTGAACATAGGTTGGTGGACGAAATACAGTACTGGAAGATGCTTTGTATAGGAGAATTCCTCTGTTAACAGATATGCCTACAATGATCTTTGGAGCTGATGTGACCCATCCACCTGCCGGGGAGGATTCATCTCCATCAATGTTAGTATTTTCTTGATCCCTACTTGTTTTCATGGCGATGTACGTTAATTCCATTTAGTTTTTAAATGTGCCTCTAGTGTAAAAGATATAGCCAATGACTTCGGCGATTGTATGTGACAGAATTATAAACACAAGTGTTTATGTTATACGTCAATTGCGGGCTGGCGAATATAAATTGAAGAGATTTGCTCCGGTCGGGCAAAAAATATCTCGAGGTACCAGATTTGGTACCGTGAGGCACCGGTTCCTCGAGATACTTTTTGCTGGACCGGAGCAAAATCGAGATCTTTTACGGTGTTGTATTTCAAAATAGGTAAAAATTCAATGCTCCTCAATGACAGGTACCATATTGGTTTGGTACTTAGGTATCAAGGGTAAAAAAATAAATTTGCTAGTAGAGAGAAAAAGGTATAATTGTCTCTAAATTTAAATCGGTACCGTGGTTTGGTTTGCGCGGTTTTATCTTTTTATGTTTTGTTCCAAAGAACATGTCAAAACTATTTCATTTAATTCTTTTAGAGATTTATATTTTGTTTCAAGAAGAGATTTATTAATGTGTTTTAAGAACCTGACCGGTTAAAATATCATCGAAGGTAATCAATTTAAGTTAAATATTTTATCGATATATCCCTCGAAAACATGAACTGTATGTACTTGCTTCCATTTGAACATGATATACGATGGAACATGTGAACTGCGTACATAACTAATCAACTACGTAAAGTAGATCTTACCTGATCTCATATTGAATCCTCAAGCATGTTGGCGCTTCTCGCTCTGTTTAATTCTGATGAACGAGTTCTAACCCAAAAATAAGAACTGAACTGATGGGGAAGAAGAAAAAAAAATCCAATCTGATCTTTTTTCGTGAGATCTATTCAATAACTAAATTAATGCCCGATTTGCGTTGTTCGTATTGAACTAATTACTTCACTGTCATCGATTACAAAATTCTTTTTCCATACCTTGCACCTCTCTTGATCAACGGCTTATATTATTCCACCTCTCAATACTTCTAAGTATCTCGCAAACACCGTAAAAGCTCTAAAATTGGATCTTTTTTTCTTCTTCCCCATTGGTCCTGTTCTAATTCTTGGGTTAGAACTTGTTCATCAGAATTAAACAGTGGGAGAAGCGCCGACATGGTTGAGGAGAACAAAACATAAAAAGATAAAACCGCGCAAACCAGAACTTTTGCGCCAATAAACGTGTTATTCGGAACAAAATATAAATCTAGAAGAAAGCACGTGCACGCAAACAAGAACATTGAATAACACAATGTAAATCTAGAGAAAACCACGCAAACGAGAACCTATAGGCCATTAATAGGCAAACGACTTAATTGGTACCTACACGGTACCGATTTAAATTTAGAGACAATTATACATTTTTCTCTCTACTAGCAAATTTATTATTTTATCTTTGATAACTAAGTACCTAACCAATACTCAAATACTTTTTACATGGTGCCTGTCATTGAGGACTGAGGAGCATTGGATTTTTACCTATTTTGGAATGCAAACACCGTAAAAGATCTCAATTTAAATTGAATGCTTCTTTTGTTGGTGTAGCTACTATATCTTGCTTTCAGTATTGTCCTCTTTTAAAATTCACAGATACTAGCAATGAGTGATTTCACTCCTTCACGAGAAATCTGTACTTTCTCTTACTAGTTATCTTGCTCGTACGATTCCTTATCATAATATGCTTCATGTTTCAAGTTATGTTAATACTGTCAGCAGGTTGTTGCATCGATGGATTGGCCAGAAGTGTCAAAATACAAATGCTCGGTTTCTTCGCAAAGCCATAGGGAAGAGATAATAGCTGATCTCTTCACAGAGGTGGAAGATTCACAGAACAGACTTGTTTATGGTGGAATGATCAGGTACTTTTGGCATGGACAGTGTCTAATTTAATTATTCTTTTGCTGCAATAACCTTGCTCGCGTATGTTTTCATTAAAAAACTTTGTTGTTTCAGAGAGTTGATAGAATCTTTCCGTAAAGCAAATGGCAGCTGCAAACCTGGAAGGATAATATTTTATCGGTTTGTGAAGCAAATAATATGTGCTATGTTATTCTAATTCTCCTTTTTTATCTGCTACGAGAACTCAATTTTCTTGGCATGCAGAGACGGTGTTAGTGAAGGCCAGTTTAGCCAAGTTCTGCTTAATGAAATGGATGCAATTCGGAAGGTCCTTTTTAGCCTCATTATCTCTCATGTTTCTATATGTTTTGTGTGCTTGCAGTTTGCATTTGTGTTGTTTTGTGATCTTGTTAGTCTATGTATGCTTCTGCCTGCAGGCTTGTGCTAGCATAGAGGAGGGCTACCTCCCTCCAGTTACCTTTGTTGTGGTGCAAAAGAGGCATCACACCCGTCTTTTTCCTGAAGATCATCACGCGAGCAATCAGATGGATCGAAGCAGAAACATCTTACCTGGTAAGAATTAACTTTCCAGGCAGCAATTAGCCTGATGCATAATTTTGTATTATCTCAAATAGTAATAACTTTTTTTTTCTTAGGAACTGTTGTTGACACTAAGATATGCCATCCCAGTGAATTTGACTTTTACCTTTGTAGCCATTCTGGCATTCAGGTAAGCAGTTACTCAGTGAAGTAGCATGCCATTTTCTCATGCATTTAGTTAGGCTTTGATTAGCAAGGCCCAAATCTCAGCCAATCCCTGGGGATGGTCCTGGAAATTGAACTAAATTCCAGGTCCATATCTGTGGGATAGGTTAGGAACTCAGGAATACATCTACAGAAACATGGAGGGTGGCTGGAATTTTCTCCCAATTTCACGAGTAATCGTCATGACTGTCTGCGGGGTTTAGCCCTGCTTTCTTTTCTCGTTTTTGGTTGGCTGGGGTCCTTTCCTGGTTACCGCGGTATTGTAACATCATTGTAACATTTTACTGTATTTTCCCCTCAAATCTTAATGAAATTGGTGGCCGACCCGGAAAAAAAAAAAAACATCTACAGAAACGTGTTAAGGAGATTGAGAACATCATCTTGGTCTAGTTCCTGCATTGTGATCTACTGCCCTCTTCTAACTTGTAATGGAATAATTTTTCATTTCTAACAGGGAACAAGCCGCCCCACGCATTACCATGTTCTATTCGACGAGAACAATTTCAGCGCCGATGCGTTGCAAACATTGACTTACCATTTGTGCTACACGTAAGCATTTCTCCGTGATTTTCCTGCTACTATACAGTACTATACACTTGTTACTGTTTTACCACTTCTAACCCCTTTTTCATCAGCTCCATGTAATTCCGTAGTAGAGTACTAATTAACGTCCTGATATTCTGGCTTGCAGATATGCAGGCTGCACGCGATCAGTCTCCATAGGTAAGCCTAATAAGTTCATAACTTCTTTTAGTACTCTACAGCCTGAACTCTAAGAAGTTTCATCTTATCGATCATCACTGTAGTGTTAACTGTATTCTGCGTGATCCCATTCCATTATTTTTCAGATAATTGCTATAGTTGTTGCTTGATCTGTCTGTGAAATTAAATCGAACAGTTCCTCCGGTGTACTATGCGCACCTGGCGGCACTACCTGGAGGAGGGATCACTCCCCGACCAGGGATCGTCTTCTGCTTCTGCAGCCGGCGGTTCTCGGCGGAACGACCGTGGTGTGCCGGTGAAGCCGCTGCCAGAGATTAAGGAGAATGTGAAGCAGTTCTTGTTTTACTGCTGAAGTAACTATTCCCTCCGTTTCATGTTATAAGACTTTCTATCATTGCCCACATTTATATATATGTTAATAAATCTACATATATGTAAGATATTAATGAATTTATATATATAGGTCTAGATTTATTAACATCTATATGGATTTAGAATATGTTAGAAAGTCTTATAATATAAAACGGAGGAAGTAGCTAGCTTGCTAGGTGGATCATCTTTTGCCAAGAACCAAGTTAGCGTCTGTCCGTGCTTTTGTGTGGTTATGAAATGAGACTCGGTGTCTTGCAGATCGACTTGTGTGTTGTGAATATGTTAAAGTCACAACAGTCTGTGTGAAGTTAAGTAGTAGTACTTCATAGTACTATGATATGGGAATCATGTTGGACAATCTGAAGTTAACCGGCTGCTGTTGTTATGCCGGCTTCACATATATTGTTTGTGCGATCTACTCACTTTTTTTCAAAATAAGAAAAGACTAGAATACCTCTATCTTATAAAAATCTCATCTCTCACTGAAATTGTTTTTCAGTTTACTTACTTCCAATCAATGTTTTTCTTTTCTGCTTTCACAAGCTCCAATGTAATGGTTATTTGGGGCTAAACGGAAGGAGACAAAGATGATCTAATTTTGATACGAGTGTGTATTAATTACACAATACAGGCCAAATTAAAGTTAGCTTTGGAACTTTTGCCACTGGAAACACCTTGATAAACCGTAAATGTGAGCATTTGAAATAGGAGTACTACAAATGTTACTCCCCACTAAGACACATTTCAATGAACACCTGAACTAAGGGTGTCTTTGGTTGGGCTTTTGACTCTACTTTTGCAAAAGCGTAAAGCTAACCAAAGAGCTTAAAAGTCATAGCTGCTTCTACCCAAAAGCTGCTTTTGCTCTGTGCAAACTGAAAGCACCTCCACACCTTACTTTCAGCTGCTTTTAGTCAAATATTTATCCACCTGCCATTGGTTATGATGCATACCGATTCGTTCTTTTTTATCTCTCATCCCTTCCCACTGCGCGCCGCTCCTCCTCCTCCTCGCCGAGCTACCGCCACCACCGCTCCTTCGCCAAGCCACAGCCACCGCCGCTCCTCCTCCTGGCGCCGCCCCTTCGCCCGTCGGCCATGGAGGCGGGAGACGAAGGAGGTGAGGTGGCCGACGACGGCGCATCTCCATGCCGCCGCCACACGTCTACCTCCCCGCCGCACGTCCTCCTCCTCGCCGAATCACCGCCGCCGCTCCTCCTCGCCGAGCCACCTCACCGCCGCCGCCACTGAGGCTGACGGCAATGGCCATGGCCATTTCCATCTCTCCCTCTTTTTTTTTTCAACATGTATATGACATGTGGGGCCCACTTGTTAGCGGGACTAGTTATGTCCAAAGCCACAGCTGTTGAACCAAACGAGCTTTTTCAAAAGCCACAGCTTATATTTCATAGCTAATTTTCGAAAAGCCACAGCCCACAGCTATTTTTTTAAAAGCCACAGTTCAATCAATCATACCCTAAGTCAGAGCACCATCAACCAGAGTACCTGAGCTCTCCGCCGCATAGGTTCTTGCCATGCGCTGCCGTGGGAAATCGAGGTGCCATCGCCGCGGCTAATTAACCGGCGCAGCCATCCACACACGGGTCTGCGGCGGCTGGCCGACGGGGCGGGGTCAGTTACCAGCGTATATCAATCTGCTGCGATCTTCCTATATGCGGGGTTTGAAATTTCGGTTCAAAATTTCCGAAATTTCGGTAATTTCGTCCCCCACCGGCATGCTCAAATCTCGCCACAAATTTTTGGTTTTTTGCAATTTTTTATGAATTTGGTCAAATTTTATTCAAAATCATTCAAATTTTCAAATAATTTCGGCCAGAAATTTCTGAAATTTCGATAATTTCAGTCACCCCCGGCATAAAATCCAATTTCAAAATTGAAAACCCTGCATATGTGGGCGGGCATGCCCATCTCTCGAATTAAATTTGAAAACAATATTCGGGATGCAAATTTTTTTGCGGAAATATACCGTCGGTCTCACACAACCGTTACGTGAAAATGACGTCACGAACGGTATCGCGCGGTGAAAGTGCAAGACCATTCGCTCTCGCTGAAGCAATGAGCGATACCGGTGCCATGCCAATTTAATTAGCAATTAATTATTATGATTAGCGATATTAATTAATCGCTAATCATAATAATTAATCACTAATTATTAGTAGTTAATTGTTAATTGAATAATTAATCACTAATCAAATGGAGCCGTTGTACAGCGTCGCTGTTTGATTCCGCGAGACCGTTCGATCTCGCTTTTCTATTGGCGGTCTCCCACTTCCATCGCGCGATACCGCCCATGATATTAAGCCCTCGCGCAACGGTCGTGCGTATTTCCGTAAAAAATTTACATCCCAAATATTCCTAACAAAAAAATAATAAACAATATATTTTCAATTTTACTTCCACATCTCTCATATCTTGAAATTGGAAATACGGCATGAAAAAATGATTATTTTTTAAAAAATAGTAATATAATAATTAAGTGATATGGCACTCTATAAACATGCGTATTTAAATTCAACTTATATAAGCAGAAATAAAAATAATAAATTTGATTGCGAAATACGCGAATTTGAACTTGCATTACTAATAATAAACTAGTAATGTCTACTACCTCTGTTTTTTTAATATATGACGCTGTTGACTTTTAACAAACGTTTGACCATTCGTTTTATTTGTATTTTTTTTGTAAATATAAAAAAGGTTTAAGTCGTGCTTAAAGAATATTTGATGATAAATCAAATCACACTAAAATAAATGATAATTACACATTTTTTTAATAAAACGAATGGTCGAACGTATCTTAACAAGTAACGGTGTTATATTTTGAAAAAGGATGAAGTATCTAACTATTTTTTTTAAAAAATAATGACCTTTTTAACAACGTACCCCCTCGGCCTAAAATAAATCAACTTCTATAATTTAAAATTTGTCCCAAAATAAATCAACTTCTACCTTCTTACCTACCACCAATCCGTAAATCGAGAAATTTTATTATTTCAATACCCCTTATCTACCTACTAATCAATACAACTTTTACATTTATTAAGGGTATTATGGTCTTTTGTCTCTTTCCTTAATTATTTTTGGGATGCTAGGATTTGGTTTATTTAGGTACAGAGCGAGTATGTAACAAAAATCATCTCCCCCTGCCAGCGCTGTTACAGTGTACTATAGGGTACTATACTCCCTCCGTCCAAAAAAAAAAATCTAACTCCCTCTATCCACAAAATTTGCATATAGTATTTCTTTTGACATCAAGACCAAAAAGAAATTAAATCATCTTAGATGTTACAAAATCAAGAAGTGAATACAAGCATGCAACTAATAAATATTTAGATGAATCCTTGGTTTCTAACAAAAACATT
Source organism: Oryza meridionalis (assembly GCA_000338895.3). Classification (NCBI taxonomy): domain Eukaryota; kingdom Viridiplantae; phylum Streptophyta; class Magnoliopsida; order Poales; family Poaceae; genus Oryza; species Oryza meridionalis. The sequence continues at coordinate 31,171,694 of CM002526.2, read as the reverse complement.
TAATTTATCTATTCATTTAAGTCTTGAATGCATAAAGATTACAAACATAAATAACTTATTTGGAAAAACTTAAATGTGAAATAGGTGTAACTTTTATGTATAGAGGAAGTACTTTAATTAGACATATATAATCTAATCTGTCCAGATTCGTAGGTTATGTTCCATCGAAATTTTAGATTGGTTTTTTTCTTACGGAGGAAGTACTCGAGTGCAGGATTTGAAAGGTCATAAAGGAGTACCATGATGAATGCGGGTCTCTCCCACGTCCATCGCCCGTCGCCATCCGCATTCCCACCAAGTTCCCAGGAGGAGCAAGACACGGATCGTCGCGTCGCCAAGTCACACGCAGCGACAGAGCAGGAGGAGATCTCTTTGCCAAGATCGCTGCTGCGCTCGCCATCGCATCAATCCATTTCCCCTCCTCCCCTGCGCCGCGCCGCGCCCGCTGCTGACGTGCGGGCCCCACGCCACTTGTCACCCCACCCACACCACCACCCGATCCACGTGCCTCGTGGGGTTGGTTTGGTTTGGAGACGCTTTGTATCCCACACGATCCATTCGCTTCTTCTTATATGGCTCTGTGTGGAGAAATAACCCGAGTTATTTTGAAAGCTATTTTTTAGCATAAGGAAATAGCCCTCTAATAAAATAGCTTTAAGTTGTTTGGATCCAAAGGCTATTTTGAGAACTATTTGGGTTTTAATGTAACTTCTCATAGAGAGATAGAGAGAAAAGACACCTTTTAGTAGGCCCACCTGAAATAGCCCCAATTAGCACCTCTTGAATGCGATAGTTTTTTTAGGTGAGCTATTTTCAAATAGCTCTCAAATAGCTCACTCTTTTGGATCTTTTTAAGCTATTTGGACTATTTGAGAGTGGGCTAAAAAAATATCCCTAAGACCCTATATATAAACGCCGCCTCCTCCGCTAACCCCGCACGTCTTCCTCGTCTCCGCTTCGCCTTTACCCCCCTCCTCCTCAATAACCATGTCTTCGCGTGGCGGCGGCGGAGGAGGCCGCCGCGGAGGACGAGGCGGCGGCGGCGGCCGGGAAGGAGGAGGTGGCGGGCGGGGTGGCCAGGGTAGGGGCGATCTCGGCGTCGTCGGCGAGCGGCAAGGCGCCGATCGCGGCCGCGGGGGAGGAGGGGGTGGTCGAGGGGCGGGTGAGCGCGGAGGCCGTCACGACGCGCCGCGCGGCCGTGGCGGCGTCGCTGTGGGCGCGGGGGCGGGGCGGCAGCAGCAGCAGCCGCAGCCGCCGCCATTCCACGCCCCGGCACCGCCATCTGGCGGCGGCGGCGGACGAGGCGGCGTGCAGGTGCAGCCCGATGCGGCAGCGCGTCGACCCGTAGGCGGCGTCGGGGTGCCGGCGCCTGCGCCGGCGGTTGCGGTGGGGGCTCTGTGCGGCGAGATGAAGGGGAAGATGGTGGTGTCGTCGGGTGGACCGCCGCCAGCGGGCCAGGGTTCGTCGTCCTCATCACCGGCCGCCGCGGCTAGGATGGCGGCGGCGCAGGCCACGGACAACGTCAAGAGAGAGCCATCTCAGGTCGCCGCACCGGCGCCCGCGCCACCGCCCGCGACGCTGCCGCCGTCGTCGAGCAAGGCGGTGACGTTCCCGGCGCGTCCGGACGTCGGCACGATCGGGAGGCGGTGCCGCGTCCGCGCCAACCATTTCCTGGTGCAGGTCGCGGACAACGACATCTACCACTACGACGTACGTTTTTCTCATCCAATCTCATCTCATATATATCTCATCTCTCTATGCATGCTAGCTCGATCGTTTCGTAATCTATTGTGAATTTGTGATCGCTAATCTAGCACTAGTCTACTACTAGTACTCGAAAACTTATTCCATTCTCCTCATTTTTTTGTACTCGCCGTTGGTATTTTCTCGGAGGATCGATCATCGTGCTCCGGCGACGGCGAGGAATGGAGAGGGTTGGCAACTAGGGTTTGGGGAAGGGGAGCATGGAGAGTTTAACTATAGATGGATTTGGGGCAGCGAGAGAGAGAGAGATTGGATCTAGATCCAATGGCTAGAAATTTGAGTTTCCAATTAAAAAGAAGTTCGTTCTAATCAACTTACATTTGCACCCTAGTACCAAAGTTATTTGAACAGGAATCGTACAAGATCTTGCTCTAACCCCTTGACATTCAAGTGCTTTCCCCTCTTAAGAAAGGGAAAACACCTATGCATTTAACTTGCTAACCTTAAATGCTTCCAAGATATTAGGGGTTTATATATACTGGTAAAATGGAAGCGGTATAGGCTTCTATAGCACATTATAACGAGTCTACATGTCACATCAACTTCGTCCTGAAATTCAAGTCAAGTTTGAAAGTTTCCCAAAAAAGAAAAATCAAAATATAAGTGTAAAATCTGGAATGTATTAAAAATAGATATAGCACATTAATTTTACGTCTCAAATTTCTAATAGCTGAATAAGATATGTTTTAAGGACCATTAATAAATGTATTCTACCATTTTCCTGAGTAATAATATTCTCATGTCAAATATGAAATTTCACTAGAGGAATTGTTGAATTGGATAAATTTATTTAAAATGCTCATTTACAATGTAAACACCCCTTGGTTTAATGAAAAATTTGTATGACTGCTTTGGTCTTCTTGCTGAAAGAGGAAAAGTGTAAATTCCACAAATTTAGCACTATATGTTGTTTTTCAGATAATGGATATCAATCCGGTCTCTACATCCCACATGGATGTACATGGACAGTTAAATATGTTATTAAAAGTTAAACATTAACTCTGAACGATTTAACTTGAACTTCTATATTTGTTACCATTGAGTTGCTAGTGGCATGCATGCATTTAGCCATGCTTTTGAAATGGTGTAAAATAAATGATCAACCATATATAGATGTGCAATGGACTTTCCAAACTAGGAACACCGTGAGAAAAAAATACATAATGATGATATATAGTCTTGGTTAATCAATCATCAGTGAATGCTCCTTTCAGCTTCATTTCTTTCCCTCGCCACTCGCGATGTGGTTGGTTTTAGTGAATTTGTTTAACTATTTCCATCATAAACATCTTATGATTAAGTGCAACATCTTTTGTTGGTACAGGTGGTGATCTCTCCAGAATCAACTTCTCGTGAGAGAAATAGATCAATAATCAACAAACTTGTTGCGTTGCACAAACAATTCTTGGATGGTAGGTTACCTGTCTATGACGGAAGAAAGAGCATATATACTGCAGGTCCACTACCTTTCAAAACCAAAGACTTTGTTGTCAAGCACATTAATCCTTTGAGGGGTAACCAACGGTATGGTTAAACACTTAAAGCCTTCTCCTTTTCTCAACTGTTTTGTTATTAATATGACGGCTTTATAAAATATTTGTTATTGTGTTTTAGGGAGGAGGAATACAAGGTGACCATAAAGCAAGCCTCCAAAACAGATCTGTACAGCCTTCAGCAGTTTTTGGCTGGAAGGCAGAGGGAGTTGCCACAGGACACTATTCAAGCTCTTGACATTGCTCTTAGGGAATGCCCTACCTCAAAGTAATTCTTTGATATTTGATGTTTCCATGATATGAAGTACAATTAGTTCATTACATCAACTTCTATGCCTTATGATTCCATATGTGCATGCGTCCTGTTAATCCAGAATCTTGATCGACATGAATATTTTTAACTAGGTAAATTTTACTTGTGACAGGTATGTATCTATCTCAAGGTCATTTTTCTCCCAATCATTTGGGCATGGTGGCGAGATTGGTAGTGGTACAGAGTGTTGGAGGGGGTATTACCAAACTCTGCGCCCCACGCAGATGGGACTGTCGCTAAATATCGGTATGGATTTACCTCAAAGTATTTTAGTAGTATAGAAATGTTTGTGTCGAGATACTCAACATTTGATGGAACGGTCAATCCATCAATTGATACAGGAGTCAGTTAATTTTATTTCACAATACAGAGTCAGTTACGTTCTGTGTTGGATATTGATGTGAATTTTCCTTTTAGATATTTCTGCAACAGCATTTTACAAGGCCCAGCCAGTGATGGACTTTGCAGTTCAGTATTTGAACATCCGAGATGCTTCAAGGCGCTTGTCTGATCAAGATCGTATTAAAGTTTGAATCTTATTGCCATATTTCATCTCATCTCTAATTTTTCGTTCTATGTTTCCTGAATTAGTTATTGCTGTCTTTTGTTTTGTTCTTCTGCATCATAGCTGAAAAAGGCCCTAAGAGGAGTCCAAATTGTGGCAACTCACTGGAAAGAGAAATCCATACGTTACAAGATCACTGGAATACCATCAGCTCCAATGAATGAATTAATGTACCTTTTTTTCTTTTGTGACCCATTTCTGATTTTCTGTCAGCATTACATTTTATAAACTTGAATCACACCATGCCATTAAGACAGTAATTGCAGTACAATATGTTACAAGTAATTTTCTGATTTTCTTATTTGACAGGTTTGATCTAGATGGAAACAGGATATCAGTCGTCCAATACTTTAAGAAGCAGTACAATTACTCCTTAAAACATGTTAATTGGCCATGCCTTCAAGCTGGCAGTGATAGCAGACCAAAATATTTGCCTATGGAGGTTTCCTTTTCCTTTCTTTGTTCATCTTCACAGAGTTGCTACAGAGTAGATATAAATCTATTAGCATGTTTTTTCTTCAGGTCTGCAGTATACTTGAAGGACAACGATATTCGAAGAAGTTAAATGAGCATCAAGTTACAAACATTCTAAGGATGACATGTGAACGACCCGCACAAAGGGAGAGCAGTATCATAGAGGTGAATTTTGCTCCCATGTTTACTTTGGTGTAGGTGTAGTCTCCTCGTATAGTTTTGTTTTATGTTCTTTCATGTTTAATTTTTTTTGTTTGATTTGAAGATAAAAACATTTTACTTGTATTCTCAGATTGTTAATACGAACTCTTATGGCAATGATGATTGTGCAAAAGAATTTGGCATCAAAGTCGCTAACCAACTAGCCGTGGTTGATGCCCGTGTACTGCCTACCCCTAGGGTATATAACCATCTTTTATTTATTGTTTTATTAAATTATGTACTTATTTTTTTTATTAAAATTATGTGCTTCATTTCAGTCTCGTATGTTCAGTTAACCCCTTAATTTTCCTCTTATAATTAGCTTAAATATCATGACTCTGGAAGAGAAAAAGTATGTAATCCTTCCGTTGGACAATGGAACATGATTAACAAGGTATGCTCTGTCTCACTGTCTGCACCATTTTATTTGCAATGTACTATTGCATACTTAACTCACACAATACCATTATTACACAAGGTATTTCTTATTGTATTTCTCAACACCCCGTCATATCGTCTGCTGTTTTGACAGTTGCATGTGAATGAGCGATGCTTATGTTGTTAGGGCATACTCATTTTTGTGGTAGCTATAAGCCTATCATAATGTTTGACTACTTTGTTTATAAATGAAGCAAATGTGTAAAAACAATGACACATTGAAATGAAAAGCACAATTTTCAGGTTATTTGTATTGATGGTTTGATATCTTCTCTTTGTGGCGAACCGTCTTGACATTTTTCCTGAGATTTTTCAGAGGATGGTAAATGGAGGATGTATCAACCATTGGGCCTGCCTATCTTTTGCTTCTCGGATGCATGTAAATGACATTAGGATGTTTTGTGAAGACTTGGTTGGCATGTGCAATAATATTGGCATGGTAAATTACTCCTTAAAGAAATCCGTAAATTTATTTTTGTAAGTATACTTTTGTCACTAAAATATTCACTGGTTGACTTTATCCATTTCTGTTTGTAGCAAATGTATACGAGACCATGTGTGGATATCATACAAGGACAGCAACGCAACATCGAGGGTGCAATCAGAAATATCCATAGGAAATCTTCAGAAGAGCTTGACCAGCAAGGCCTGACAGGGCAGCAACTTCAGTTATTAATCGTAATATTGCCTGAAATTAGTGGTTCTTATGGTAAGCTCTTGATGCATTCTCATGCAGGTGATTCAATTTGAATTTAAGTTTCTGATACTCATTGCATATGTAGGAAGGATAAAACGAATTTGTGAAACAGAGGTTGGTGTGATAACTCAATGCTGTGCACCCAAGAGTCTTCAGAAAGGTGGGAAACAGTATCTTGAAAATCTGGCCCTAAAAATGAATGTTAAGGTAGGATGAAGTTTAATTGTATGGTATGACTAACCACTCTACAAGCAGTTCAAAATACATTAATATCATTTTTATTTTGCAATTAGGTCGGGGGGCGAAATACAGTACTTGAAGATGCGTTGCACAAGAAAATACCAATTCTGACAGATCGTCCTACGATAGTGTTTGGAGCGGATGTTACACATCCATCTCCTGGGGAGGATGCTTCTCCATCCATTGCAGCGGTCTGTGTACTGTCCCCAACTCACCATATCACAGTTTTACATTTTGCTCAACCTGTGTTGTTTGATTTTTCTGATTAAGGTAGATCAATGTCTAACAGAATTATGATGATTCTGGAACTTATTTAGCCCTATAGTATTTTTTTTTCTGTTTGAGCCTTTGATTATTTTTTATATTTGTTTTTTTTCTGTTTAAGTCTTTTTTTTGGTGGATAGTGGACTTTTAGCATTGTGCTAACTTTTGCATTTTAAACGAAGAATGGATAAACTAAAGTAGTTACTGTGCGTTAGTTCTACAACAAGCCTGGCTTGTGTTTAGGCCTTTAGGGTGCAAACATTTCCATTCTGCATTTCTACTTTTCTGTGGCTTGTTTATTAGAAGAAAATTATCCTTTTTAGCACCTTGTATATGTGGTCTTGATTTAAAGTTTCTATTCTCAATGATTGTAGGTTGTTGCATCCATGGATTGGCCAGAAGTTACAAAGTACAAATGCTTGGTATCTACACAAAGTCATAGGGAAGAAATCATATCTAATCTTTACACAGAAGTGAAAGATCCATTGAAGGGAATTATTAGAGGTGGAATGATTAGGTAATTGATATTCTAGAGAAATAAATGTCTGAATTTCTCTCTTTTCGTTGTATTAACATGTATATATTGCAGGGAGTTGCTCAGGTCTTTCTACCAAGAAACTGGACAGAAACCTAGCCGGATTATATTTTATCGGTCCGTGAAGAGTTTATTTAAAAAAAAGCATTTTTTTGCCTGTGCTTAGTTCTGATTTCTTCAATATGCAGAGATGGTGTCAGCGAGGGACAGTTTAGCCAAGTGTTGCTTTATGAAATGGATGCAATTCGCAAGGTATCTCAGGCAAAATCCTTTTTGTTCCGCTTACCTATTTATCCCTATATAGTTGCTTCTCCATCTCATGCTGCCGATAATACAATGTTGTTTTTGCTTGTATACGTAGGCATGTGCTAGTTTGCAGGAGGGCTACCTTCCTCCAGTTACATTTGTTGTTGTCCAGAAAAGGCATCACACCCGCCTATTTCCAGAAAATCGTCGAGATATGATGGATAGAAGCGGAAATATCCTTCCTGGTAAGTAACTTTGTTATGCAATAATTAATATACACATTGTATTAAGTATGAAGTTTTTTTTATACTAGAAATATTAAATCATCAAGTGCATTTTTTCTCTTAGGAACTGTTGTTGACACAATGATCTGCCATCCGAGTGAGTTTGACTTTTACCTCTGTAGCCATTCTGGTATCAAGGTAATGATTGGTAGAACAAATCACAATTTCACTTTGCAATGAAATTAAAATAATTTTACCTCCAGTGTTAATAGTTTCTTCTTTTGTATTTGGACAGGGGACGAGCCGTCCAACACATTATCATGTTCTTTTAGATGAAAATGGGTTCAAGGCTGATACGCTGCAAACCTTAACCTACAATCTTTGCTACACGTAAGTTTGCTCTGCCGTTTTACCTTACGATGAACAGTGCATGCATCATCCCCACTCTTTACCATCCTCCCACTCTTTACCATCCTGACATGATGTAACCCTTTTTTCCTTGGATGATCCCTTGCCTGCAGCTATGCCCGATGCACCCGAGCAGTCTCCATAGGTATGCGTTATCTTGTCGGGTTTTCATTTATTCAGCTATCAGAGCTGATTTTCTTACCAGTAATCTTTCTTTCTATTGTCCTTTTTTTTTTTACTGAATTTTGTAACTCTCCTATCTGAACAGTTCCTCCGGCATACTATGCGCATCTGGGAGCCTTCCGAGCACGCTACTACATGGAGGACGAGCATTCTGATCAGGGCTCTTCTTCCTCCGTAACGACGCGAACGGATCGATCGACGAAGCCGCTTCCTGAAATCAGGGAGAATGTTAAGCGGTTCATGTTCTACTGCTGAAGGGTTAAGTTGATGCTGTTGAATAGAAGCTCATGTTCTACAACTACTTGGTTGGGTCTTTTGCAAGAACTGTCAGTAACTTTTGCGGGTGTTAGATGTCTCTAGTGGTTGTGCAAGTGCGAAACACCCCTCCCCAAACAGTCTGGGATCATGGGTTTTACTTAGCATATTGTGTTTAGTAGGTACCTTCCTGTCTGTCTAGTCTGGTAGTCTGGAAAAGGAAGTTACTGCTATGTGGTACTTGGCTGTATTTTGCTGAAACTCCTTTGTGTTCGGCTGAATTTCCGAAGTTATGTCAAGGCCAAGTTATGTGATCAGTAAAGCCTGAAACAAAAACCTGGTTGCTGGCTTGCTGCAGAAAAATTCCTTCTGGTTACAGCCGAAAAATCCTTTCCAGTCGTTGCAGCTGAAAATCAAGGCCGGACTGAAATAATTGCACTTATACTACTAGTTAAACTACGAGCTGATAATCTCTGTTGCATCCTGACCACGCAACGCAACGCCCTGATCATGCTTCCAGTAATCACTAATCAGCTTCGTCTAGACGGCAGCAGCTGTATCACTCGTCCATCCGTTCCAACAATTAATCAACCTATATATTCTAGATTAAGGAATCAATGAGTTAAACGCATGCGTGGTTTGGCATCAGATTAGTCAAGACTAAGAAACTCTCGCCGAATTATCAATCGGCAACTCATTTTTTCTGCTTCCCTGTCGCTGTTGCCGCGACCGGCGCCGTGGACCGTCGCCATTGGCTGCTTGGGCTCACTGGTTTTTTTTTTTTATCAAACACGCAAAACGCTTTGGAAAATGCTTCGTGTCGCGCTTCCTCCTCTATATTAGTCTAAAGTTGATTTATCTTTCTCAGTGTTTTCCTCATGTCTCTTACTTTTCCCACATGTATCCATAACTTGCATGCAAGTATATATGAACGTGCAAATTGAGATATGTTCTTTAAAACCATTTTTCTTCAAAATTAATTATGCGATTCATGATCTGATTATTTTGGTGTATTCGTTGTTATTAAATCTTTACAATAAGATCTCACATAATTATATTCTGACGAAAAAAATATATATGTTTCAACCGTTAAAATTCAGTGTTTCACTCAGCGAGAAACAAATGTTCCAATCAGAATTAGACTATTGTTGCACTTTAAAGTTTCTTTTTGTTGCAATGGATTTTTGAAATGTCGCATATAGTACTATATGTTGTTGCAATAAGCATTTCATGATGTTTCAGTATTTTTTTATCAAAATATAGCCATGTGAGATCTTATTCTAAAGATTTTATTATAACAAATCCAATAATGCAATCAAATCACAGATCAAATATATATATTAAGAGAAAAAAGTTCAAAGAATAAAAAATTATATGTATACATTATAATACAATACTCCCTTCATTCCAAATTGATCTACATATAGTTTTTTTGAGGTTATTCCTAAATAATCTATATATTTGTGTTCATTTATTAAGTCTATTCGTTATTTGTGCATTGGAGTAAATAGATATTGATGCATGCATCCATGCACACAAGTATATATAACCTACATGCAATATCTTGATTTGCTATTGGCTAGGAAATAGTGAGGATGGTGCATGCATCGAGTCTGTTGCTAGAGTAAATATAGTACTCCCTCCATTCGAAATTGATCTACATATTTCATAGGTACACCAAGACCAAGAAAAGCTAATAACTCTCTCATACTATATTTATTCTAGCAACAAACTCAATGCATGCACCATCCCCACTATTTCCTAGCCAATAGCAAATCAAGATATTGCATGTGGGTTATAAATACTTGTGTGCATAGATGCATGCATCAATGTCCATTTACTCAAATGCACAAATAACGAATAGACTTAATGAATAAATACAAATATATAGATCATTTAGGAATAACCTCAAAAGAACTATATGTAGATCAATTTGGAATGGAGGGAGTATGAGAAAGTTATTAGCTTTTCTTGGTATTGGTGTACCTATGAAATATGTAGATCAATTTCGAATGGAAGGAGTACTAGCAGACATATAGGCTGCATACACAGGCTAGCACATGCGGCTGCATGCACTTGCGCTTTACATGTAGTACAAGGTGTGCTCCTACATAGGGCTGTGGGAAGCGTCCGATATTTTGTTTTTTTATCGGACGTCTGATAGGTAGCATTCTCCAAAAGCTTTACACGTCAATATATTATTATAGGCTTCCCGATTCAACCTAGCACCTCTCTTTGGATGGAGACGAGAGAAACGGTGGCGCGCTTATCCGGCCGCGGATGCATCTGCGTGTGTGTATATCGTAGTGTATAATTAGTGTGCATTAGATCAAGCAGGTTTGGTTTGTTGACTTGGAGAGTTTAACAAAGTTAGGGTTCCTGTTTTGGCGTGCGTCCACGGAAGTTGGAAGAGATTCTGATAGAGAGAGAGATCGATGATTAGTCAGAGAAAGAGACGTACGTGCGCTGGCGATGACTTTGACTGATGAAGAGGGAATAATGGGGATTTTATTTGAGCTGCGAAATTTCGTGGCATCGGCAGTCACCGATGCTGACGGACGGCGTACGCGGGCACGGTTGCCTCTGGTGTTTCTGATAGTTTGATCTCCTCCACTGCACATAAGTTATTACACAAAAATAAACAAAGCAACCAAAAATAATCTATAGCCTAGGCAATACATCCATGCTTTTAGAGGTGAAAAATCTTATAAATTCAGTCACCGGCGGCAGCAAGTGGAGGCACGACCGTGGCTGCGGTGGAAGAAGGCATGGCGGTCTCGAATGGCTAGCTAGGAGCATGGAGGACGGCTGCATCTGGCCAGCGCGGCAGCGATTGGAGGAGGGTCGGAGGTCGGCTTGGCGCAAAGAGGCGCAACCGATGGCGGGAGGCCGGATTGGCGCGAGAGGCGCGTCCGGTGGAGGAGGCCAACACGGCGCGAGAGGCGCTGCCGGGGTGACGGAGGCCGGCTTGGCGCGAGAGGCGCGGCCGATGGAGGGAGGCCGGATTGACGCGAGATGCGCGTCCGGTGAAGGAGGTCGGCTTGGCGCGAGTGGTGCGGCCGGCGGTGGAGGAGGCGACCTTGGAGCGAGGAGGAGCTGCCGGTGGATGTGGCGTGGTCTTCGGCGCACGAAGGCTGGCCGGCGGGGGGCGCCGGTGCAGTAGTCCCACATGTCGGCAGAGGTTGAGTGGTGGTGGAGCATCGGTGCATCAGCCGTGGATTCACAGGTGGTGAGCGGCAGGTGAAAACCCAGCCCGGCCTTGGTCAAGCCGACAACGATGATTAATTCCCCCTCCTAAGGGCGTTGTCGTGCTATCTCATCTCTCAAGGGTAGTTGCCGGGTGAAAGCTTAGTCTTGGCTCCTTTGAGCCCTGACGGACAGCGGCGGTGGTTTTTCCGTCACTTCTTTTCTTGAAGACGTTGTTTTGGCATCCCCTAGCCGTTAGGTGATCTCGTCTGTATTCCTTTGTTGGTTTAGCGGCGGTTGGTCACGCATAGTGGTGGCCGATCTGGTGTTAGCCTTCTCCCGGTCTTGTGTGTTGGCGCTGTCGGTGTGTGGGTGGTGGTATATTTTTTTCTTTTTTCTGGTTATGACCCTCGAGGGTTGTAATCTTGTAATTTTTTACTGCTCTATCAATAGAACTTCGCACCATCTCGTGCGACTCGTTAAAAAAAGAAAAACCTTATAAAATAAGATAAGAGGCAAACAATGAGAAGATAAGATTTATCATGCAGATACGATAATGGTAATAATACCGTAGTTATATTCTCGATTATTTTATACAAGATAGACTTATAAATATTTGCCTTGAAAAATACTGTGAATTATGGTTTTACTGTGAACTTGTGACCTACTCCCTCCGTCCCATATTAAAGGGATTTTAGGTGGATGTTTCATTCGGAATATCATGTGTGGATGTCCACATTACTCCTTCCCATTTGAAATAAGTTAATTTCTAGAGTTAAAAGTATGTTTCAATATAAGTTAATTTCTAGCTATTTATCTAATCTCGGTCTACAAACCAATTTTTTTTCTCTCTTAAATACTTCCTCCGTTTTATGATATAAGACTTTTTAGCATTGCCCACATTCATATAAATGTTAATGAATCTAGATACACATATATGTCTAGATTCATTAACATTTATATAAATATGTGCTAGTGTTCTTAAGGCGACCCACCCCTGCTCAATTGCTTAGGCGATGCCTTAAGCGTTTAAGGCGAGGGTAAGGCGACGCCTTACACACAAGCAAAAGAGGCATACTAGAGATATATGAGGCAAAAAAGAGAGAAAGAACATGAAGGGGCGAGGAAGATCCATTGGAGAAGAATGGAGCAGCGGGAGGGACACAACCATCTTCTCTTTCCATCTTTCCCCCTCTTCTCTTTCCATCTTTCCCATGTTTCCAATCTCTGCTCGCCCTATTCTCTACTCTCTTTCCATCTTTCACCCTTCCCTCTCCCTAAATTGGTGCATTGCTATCTCTATTCTCTTTCCATCTTTCACCCTTCCCTCTCCCTAAATTGTCGCACATGTGATTTCCACCCTATCTTCACGCGATTTCCTTCCCAGCGTGCATAATTCCCTAAGCGGTGGGGACGCTCTGCTCCCTGGTGACGCTCAGACGCCTAGGCGACGTTTAAGCGACGCTTTTAAAACCATGACGTGAGCAATGCTAAAAAATCTTACATTATTAAACGAACGGAGGGAGTACCTCTTACTGCACTACTTTCTCGGACACTTTAATATTTTTCCTCAATAAGTACTAAAGTTTTTGTTTAATATATGAGATCCATTTATTTTGGGATATAGGATGTAGTACAAATTTTTTTAACAAGAGATAAATTGTTTATACTTTTTTTCAGGGGAAAGGGGATTTCTTCAGTCACTCTAGGAGCGGTTACAGTCGTCGACAATTCTAACGACAAGCTACAGTCGTCGAGAATTCGTGACTGGTGACTAATCTTGTTCACACACGGCACACGCCTTTTGGAGATTGTGTGGACGACCACATTTGCATTCATGATTAATCTTCTTCTGCATAGATACGTACTTCTCCGTAAAAAAGAACTCAACCTAGGATACATCCAATCCTAGTTTTTGGACGGAGAGAGTAAACAAACTCAATCCCATTCATCAGTGAATGCTCACAACCACAGTAATTTCCATGGACACAAATTAGCGTCGACTTTTTATGTGTCATAACATGTCCTCCTTATGGATATAAATGCCAAAGGGAAGTGACAATATATTTTGAATGCGATTGGTTGCAAATTAAGGGACGGTTTGGTTGCTGCCTCATTTGTCAAACTTTTATGTCAAAGTGCGGCATGCCACAAGCCCACATTTGTGCACATCCTCAGTCCCAAAAATATAAACAGTTTGAGGTAGACACTGATATTAAGAAAGTAGGTGAAAATAATCAAAGTAATGGTATAATTGGTTGAGAAGAGAAAATATGTGAAAAAAATAAATGGAGAGTAATGTTGTGATTAGTTGAGAAAGGGGTTGGTGAAAAATTAGCTTCATTTTAAGACAATGCATTGTATTAGAAATAATTATATTTTGGGACAGATTTAGTTTGTAGCTACTCCCTCTATCTTAAAATATAAAGCGCAACTATTTTTTTACGATGTCTCATAATACAATGCGTGTATGTATGCAATTAACTATTACTCCCTTTCTAAATTTATTATTTTATGATCTCTATTTCCATTCATGCACTGTATTTATTGGGTTGGTCCAAATGAAAATAAGATATTAATTTTTCTTGGTCTTTGCGTTAGTGGTAATTACGTCTTATATTTAGGGATGGAATGAGTAAAAAATAGTCATCACTTAAACATAATTTGGTAAAAGATTATGCTAGATAAAGGTTTTAAAGCCAAATATGTGATAGTAAACCAAAATTAAGCTAATTTGATCAAACCTCCTTAGCAACATATAGCAAAGTATGGCTACAAAGTAAACATCATAAATGAATGGGATCAACATCTCCGGTCCTTTTTAGGGCCTGTTTAGTAGGGCTCCAAACTCCAACTCTTAACTCCAAACTCCTACTACCGTGGGAGTTGGAGACCCATTGAAAAGTGTTTGGTTAACTTTTAGCTCAGATCTAAAATTGAAAAAAAAAAAAGAAATCCCCAATCCCGTCCATGCGCGCACCGCCTGTGCCCCGTCCCGGCTCGCCCGCCACCATCAGCCCTGCCGCCGCTTGTGCACCGTCCCGCCTGCGCCGCCCGCACATATTCCCCGCTCATGCCGTCCTTGCTCGTGCCGCCGTGTGCCGCTAGCCCACCCCCGTCGGAGCGCCGCTGCCGGCTCACCGCCTGTGCGCCCACCGGTGGAAGGTGAGGTTTCGGGAGGGAGAGAGAGTGGTGAGGAGGTGAGCCTTAGGTAGTTCAGTGGCAATTTTTTGTAAATATGATAAAAAAAATTTAAAGGGTAGTGGGTCTTTTGGGAGCTGCGGAGTAGAAAAACCCAGCTCCACCCCCATAGTTCATTTTTTAGGAGAAACTCTGCTAACTTCACTTCAAAAAATGAAAGATCTAGATCGTTTGGCACAACTTCAGCTCTAGGTAAGTTGGAGTCGAGAGATAGAGCTGTGCCAAACACACCCTTGATATATGTTTTGTTTTTCAATTAGTCTTCTCAATGTCATTTTGACCATTATTTTTCATGGCTTACACTAAATTATTATGAAAATATTTCTATCAACAACAAATCAATTAGTGTAGTTTTCAGCACTGGCTAAGGATAAATTCTTGAATCTTGAAAGTCCTACTGAGGTACACTCACACGTGTGACATCAGGATTTAGACTTCAGCAGATAATATTGTCATACACACATAATTCCAACTCCACAAATAGAGATATGTTCCCATTGAAAGTAACATGTAAAACATACAACTCACTCTGTCCCAAGTTATAAGACGCGCATTCTTACAATAATTACTCTCTCCATCTACTTTTGATAGTCATATTTCATCTTGGCACACAGACCAAGGATAAGTGATTATATTTATCATTTATTTAAACATGTTACTAGTTATTCCTCGTAAACAGACGATTCATTAATATTTACATTTCTTAATGCCCATGTAGCCAATCTTATATGGAAGAATGAAGAGTCATGCATTAAATCCAGGAAAACCATTAAGATGATAAGTTGTTGGATCGAAATATGCCTATCAAAAATAAATTTTTCAGATTTGGAAATATAACTATCAAAAGTAGATGGAAGGAGTAACATACAATTAATCTTAACAACATACAATTAATCTAACTTAAATTAATTTTATTTGATAAATAATATAATTGATCCACGTTATGATTTTATTCTAAACATCATAAAATACATAAGAAACTAAAAGTCAATATGCCTTATATTTTGTGATGGGAGGAAAATTGTACTGACTGTAGCAGGCCATGTTTGTATATGCTGGTTAGCCACTCTAAGTATGCGTATATTCTAATTGAAAGAAAGGGAAGGTAGTGATCACATACACCAAAACGACGACCTGCAGGTCATGCAAAATGTCAGTCAATGCCACAAATTTCCGCTGTTTTTCTTGTAAATTTGGTCATCGACATTTTACTTGTAAAAATGGTGCTCTAGAAGTTGTACTCTTCTGGCATCCAAAGAAATAGAGAAAATGACGGTTTCACGAATTGATCGGCCGATCAAGTGATCAACGTACCCATCCATTAATTTCAAGCCAGTAAATCACAGATTCGGGCCATTCCATGGACTCCAGAGTCCACGCACGATCTCAGTTAGTGGTGCCCTCCCGTCATACCGGTGCTGTACTATAGTACTCGTACCAAACTATTAATAGAGTTTTCTACATATATGATATCCCACTTACGTAGGCATTAACCTAACTATTTATATTCTAGTAAAGATTAAAAACATTTAGGACGATGGGAAGGCGGTGAGGCAACGGTGATGATGTTGGAACCACGGGGACGGAGGAGGGTTGTGGGCGGTGGTGACGGGGGGGGGGAATCTTCTTAGCCCAGTGGTTGGGTGGTGACATGTGGTGGTGGTGGATCTAGCAGGAGGAGAAGGGCAGGGTGGGAGCACCACGCCAAAGGTTAGGAAAAAACCATAGTAGACGGTGGTCGCCAAAGGGCTCACTGATAGATGTCGTTGAAGGCGATGCACTTTGAAACAGAAGGCGTGGATGGTGGTGGTGGCTGGCGGCAGAAGAATAGGAGGTCAGTGTTTGGTATGTGTGTTGAATGGGTTAATTGATCTGGAACGCTTGATCTTGATCGGACAGATGGAAAAATTTGATTATGGTTGTAAAGGGGTATGCAGGCAACCCTATTAGGAAAAGAAATTTTTGACAATATCGCTATAACAAATCTAGGCTTCCTTGATAGATTTTCTATACTGAACAGGGAATTCATCATTGATCTATGACGAATTCGCCAAAAAAATGTTGGAAAGTTCACCCATGGTGCATTCTAGCGACGACCGAAGGTACTGGTAATACGATATGTTCATCCAACAAACACTACCGTCACAAACGCTAGGTATTTCGTCATTACCAGTTGGGTTATCTGTTGACAACCAAATTTGGTAACATCGGCATCGAAAAAGAAGATTAGATCAAAGTGGAATCGGAGGCGGAGATCGATTCGGGAACAGAGCAGGAATCGGCTAGAGTCCGGATCGGCTACGACTAGGGTCGGCTAAGTCCGAGTCAGACTGGGTTAAGTGATACAGCCGATTCTGACAATACGACTTGTGTACGATATCGGGTTTGAGTTGATAAGTTTCAAGATGATTGCCGCGCATGGATAGAGTCCCGAAAAGGCAATTGTATCTATTAATTAGGATATTTTATGTAAATTCCTTAGAGATAGATGTGGGCAAAAGTCTGCCGCAAAGACTTATGGTATCTTAGAGTTTGTTAGAGATAAGAAGTCGTGTCCAATATGGACATATTTTGTAATTCTCTGGTATAAATAGACCCCGAGCCCCATGTAATAAAGGTGACACACATTCAATACAATTTCGGCGCATCGCCACCCTTTTACTTTCGTTTTGTTTAGACGAGTTCTTGTTTTCAGGTTGAGCTGCATCGGTTTCGATCTTCAACAAGAGGTAAAACTTGTTATGGCGGCTTGTGTTCTCGGGATTAGTGCTTCCATCTTTATGACACTCTAATCTTGTTTATGTAATTCGTCAAGTTATCATATATCTTGTATAATCTTCGGTAATATCGTCATCTAACCTACAATCGGCTAACATCTGTTAGTAGAAGGCGGCCGATTAGGTTAAATAGCGACGTTAGCTTGGATTGTATAAGATATTTACCACTCTATGAAACATCCAGCGGCTTGATTGTCTAGATATTGTTCTTCTTTTCATACTTAATGCTGCATCAGTTGAGTTTGATCTATTAAGTCTCTAGCCTGCTTCCTGGTTGCCGATTAGTGTAGCATCGGGGTTTCAGCCGATCTTACCTAATTTAACTATAGTTATCCTATATACTTGATTGACATGTTAAATCTACCCTTATGTTAAGATCTTGTTGTATTTAAGTATATTATGCTTCTGTTTGATATATTCTACTTGCTTTAATATCTTAATATAGAGTGGTATCGGAGTATTAGCCGATACATGCTAGATCTATCTGATCGGCTATGCTATGAACGTATATAGTTCTGTTGTTAATTTATATTTCGATCTAAGTGATTTATACTGTCTTGGCATGACGACCGATCTATCCAATCACTTGATTTAAGTATATATCAGCATAAGAGTTATATATTGTTAATGTCTACAGCCGATCGAGTAGATTTAGTTCTTCCTTAATTATTCATGACTGTCGATCGATATACACATGACATCGGCCTAAAATAAATGATATGTCATTGACACCTAGCCGATCGGCTATCATTTATGGATTTAATCGCGGTTTCTTTGTCTTCGTTTCTTGTTGATTGTAGGATCAAATCAACTGGCACGCTCACACATCCGAAGCCGAGTTTTGGACCTGCACTGGAGTTAAGCAGATCTCTCAGGCCTCGTGTTTTTTGTCAACATTATCACACTATCGGATGCTCGGGGCACTGTGGGACCCACCATGGCAAAAGTGGGAGCTAGCACAAGGTCCCAAGTATTGCGCTGAGCTAACAAAGACGACCTGGGGGCAACAATAGCCCGGGGACAAACCGTCATCACCTAGGGGCCCCGATAACCGCTGCAGGTGGGCCGAGGCCCTAAGGATAGCGCTAGGACACGAGATCACAGCTTCCCCTCGCTTGCCCACATCTCCATCATTTTTGTTCCACCTGTGCACGAGCTCGGAACCTACACGCTGTTCAAACTCTCGAGGAAGGGTACCTTGCCTTCCTGCTAGAGGAGCTCCTACCTCCAACATGCACAGTGACGAAGTATTTCATCATAAAAACCAGTCAACAATAGTTGGCATGAGGTTCTACATGTAAGCATGAGAAAATGAAAGAATCAGACGATTTATCCGGTGTTTATATAGACCGTGTGTATTTGTGTGGCTCTTGTTTTCTAAATCAGCGTGTTTACAAATACCCTCATTTTGGAATTTTCACATATGACACTTTGCCCAGTGACCGCATCTTTTGTTTTTCAATTTCCGCGCCTCTATTTTCTTTTGCCAATAAAATCCACACTCCTTCTGTATGGGTTGAGTGAAGAAAAAATAAAAGGTGTGAGAATTAGATGTCATATTATTAAATTTGTCATCAGAAAATTATAAAACGGTTATTCAGCTGGGACGCTTACTTCAACCCGTTAATTATGCGTGTATTATCCAAAATCCGAATTTTCCTTTGAAATGAGCCAAGAATATGGATAGACAAAATCGAGAGACAAAATTGGTGGAGACGAAACTTATGGAAAGAATCTTCATTTTGATTGTGATTCATTTTGACTGTGATTAGTTGCACGCTCGCCCAGGTAGCTCCTACTGCTCCCTCCGAATTTATTATACTTATCGATTTGATAAGAGCATGGTCTAAAAAAACAACTTTATTATTATTTTTCTATAATATATATAAAAGTGTTAACAAATATATAATTTTATTAAAATAGTTTTTAAGGCTAATCTATACATATAGTCACAATATTTGAAAGATAAATATTTTTAAAAATAATTTATAGTCAAATATTCTAAAGTTTGATCTTACTTTTATCTAAAACGACAAGTATTATCATTTGAAAGAGAGAGTACTAATCACACTCGTTCATGTGGTCAAAATCTTTATCTCACACTTCACATCACCCAAGCTCCCTACGGTCCTCGCTACACCGGCTTGAGGCTTCCCTACAAATAGCCCGCGGCCTCGTACGCTGGTGGAGAGGTAGAACCGTAGAAGCGTATCGATCACGAGCTCGCGACGATGGCGTTCGGCGTCTCCGGCCCCGGCTCCGGCGATGGCGTGGCGGCGGCGGCGACGCGGTTCGGCGCGCACGTGGTGCGGGGGCGGTGGTTCATGTTCTTCGCGTCGATCCTGATCATGGCGGCGGCGGGCGGCACGTACATCTTCGGCATCTACTCCAAGGCGATCAAGACCTCGCTGGGCTACGACCAGCAGACGCTCAACACGCTCAGCTTCTTCAAGGACGTCGGCGCCAACGTCGGCGTCCTCCCGGGCCTCATCAACGAGGTCACGCCGCCGTCCGTCGTCCTCGCCGGCGGCGCCGCCATGAACCTCGCCGGCTACCTCATGATCTACCTCGCCGTGTCGGGGCGCACGACGCGCCCCCCCGTGTGGCTCATGTGCCTCTACATCGCCGTCGGCGCCAACTCGCAGTCGTTCGCCAACACCGGCGCGCTCGTCACCGCCGTCAAGAACTTCCCGGAGGACCGCGGCGTCGTGCTGGGGCTGCTCAAAGGCTTCGTCGGCCTCAGCGGCGCCATCTTCACGCAGCTCTACCGCGCCATCTACGGCGCTGACGACGACGGCGCGTCGCTCGTGCTGCTCATGGCGTGGCTCCCCGCCGCCATCTCGCTGCTCTTCATCCCCACCATCCGCATCATGCCGCGCGGCGGCGCCGCCAGCGGCGCGGACGCGCGGAGGCGGGAGCGCAAGGCGTTCTTCTACTTCCTCTACGCCTCCATCGTCCTCGCCGTCTACCTCCTCGTCATGAACGTCGTCGAGCTCGAGGTGGTCGGCTTTCCCAAGCCGGCGTACTACGTCACCGCCACCGTCCTCCTCCTCCTCATCTTCTTCCCCCTCGTCATCGTCGTCAAGCAAGAACTCAACACCTACCTCCAGCCACCGCCGCCGCCGCCGACGACGACGACGACGACGAACTCCACCGTCGACGAGAAGAAGGAGCACGACGGCGGCGGCGGCGAGGACGACAAGCCGGTGGCGTGCATGCAGGACATGTTCAGGCCGCCGGCGAGGGGGGAGGACTATACGATACTGCAGGCGCTGTTCAGCGTGGACATGGCAGTGCTGTTCGTGGCCACCATCTGCGGCATCGGCGGCACGCTGACGGCGATCGACAACATGGGGCAGATCGGGCAGTCGCTGGGCTACCCGCAGCGGAGCATCTCCACCTTCGTCTCCCTCGTCAGCATCTGGAACTACGCCGGCCGCGTCGCCGCCGGGTTCGGCTCGGAGTACGTGCTCGCCGCGTACAAGCTGCCGCGGCCGCTGGCGCTCACGGCGGTGCTCCTCCTCGCCACCGCCGGCCACCTCCTCATCGCGCTCGGCGTCGGCAACGGCCTCTACGCGGCGTCGGTGATCCTCGGCTTCTGCTTCGGGGCGCAGTGGCCGCTGCTGTTCGCCATCATCTCCGAGGTGTTCGGCCTCAAGTACTACTCCACGCTCTACAACTTCGGCGCCGTGGCGAGCCCCGTCGGCTCCTACATCCTCAACGTCCGCGTCACCGGCCACCTCTACGACCGGGAGGCGGAGCGGCAGCTGGCCGCCGCCGGCGGCGGTGGCGGCGGCGCGGGGAGGGACCTGACGTGCGCCGGGGTGAGGTGCTTCAGGGTGTCGTTCTTCATCATCGCCGCCGTGACGCTGCTCGGCACTGCCGTGTCGCTGCTGCTGGCGTGGCGGACGAGGAAGTTCTACCGCGGCGACCTGTACGGCAAGTTCAGAGAGGTCGCCATGGCGGGAGGGGAGGAAGGAGGAGCACGGCAGGTCAAGGTCGACGACGAGGCCAGCGGGAGTAGCGGCGGCGGCGGCGGCGACAAGGACGGCGGCGGCAATGGCACCACCAAGGTTTGAGTGGTAGGTTGCAGCGTGTAGCAAGAAGTAGGAAGGAGTAGCAAACGTGAACGTACAGGTGTGAATCGTGGTCAAACGGGCACGGATTGATTGTACCGTTACCGTACGTGTGGTTACGTGCAACGCAACAGTACACGCCCCCAACTTGTTAGCTTGTGTGTACGGTCACATCTTGCTGGCCCTGTTAATTAACCGGAATTGCTAGCCAGTTCTTTTTTTTCTTCTTTTTTTCAAAAAAAGATTTTCGATTTCTGTACGGTCAGATCTAGTAATCGAAATTTGTGTGGGGGCAGAAGGGAAACAAATCGCACGGCACCAGCGCGAGGCGAGATTGCTAAGGCCTCGTTCGGCAGCACCAGGAACGAATCTAGGCAGTATCTAATCCAGGCCTGGAACTGATGGATCCGGCTGAAACCACTATGGGATTAAATCCAGGCCAGGAACTGTGCATTCGGTTTGACATGGAATGAAGCCAGGAAACATGCATTCTGTTCAAGTTGCCTCAGAAAATGTTTATGAATAAAAAGATTCAGAATATAAGGGATTGAACAGGAAAATGTAGGTCAAGTAAGCTGCAAAAAAGTTGCCAGCACTGATTCTTCATGTGAAAATAAACAAGAAATGTGAATCCTAAACTACTTTAGTTCAACAGCAGCAAATCCATATAATTGTGCTACATAAGTTTGCATACAATTAACACAATTGGGCCATTTGCAATAGCATGTTCTTTTGCGAAGTTGCATGCCTGCTTCATAGCAAGAACATCCATTCCATCAACCTACACCAAAGCAATTAGATGATGTCAGTGGCAGATATTAAGTAGGAACTTAGAACTTAAACATGAAATGAAAATATTTAAGTTGTCAATATAATTCAAATAGGAATATCCTGACAAATGTTTCAGAGAATAGTTTGACCTTTGCTAGCAAGCAAACAGATTTCCATATGCATGAACAGGAACATGTCTATTAATCTAGCTACATAGCTTTGGCATTTGGCAATGGAAAAAAAATGTCAGGGACAATCTGGCAATGGATGGACGAGACCACGGCATTCGATCGATTGTATCCAATACCAGGGACTGATCATCCATGTCAGTCTCAAAAAGCCTAATTAAATTAAGGCTTGGAAAGAAATCTCTGTCCTGATCATGCAAAAATAAAAGAACTAAATTATATTGTGCAATGATTCAGAAAAGTCTGAGGGCCATTTTGGATTGAAGCCAAAACGGTGCCTTACCAAAATTTTGGTAATTTAAATAGTAAATATGTTAGTTTGGTTTGAAGCCAAACAATTGATAGTGCCCATACACAATTTGGCCATATTCTAGAATCTTCTTCACCATACTACTAAAATTTGGCTCCATATTGGTATCAAACCAAAAGTAGGCTAATTAACTTTACCCTACCAAAAAATTGGTAGTGCCAAAATTTGCCTAGATTTTGGCACTACCAATGAATAGGTAGGGTAAAGAACCAATTAGGCCCTGAATTTTTTCACTGAAGTAGTACAGATCAATATCCATGTGAAACTGATGAAAGTAGAGTGAAGTTGGCATATGTGAGACAGGCAAACTGGATTTAAAAACTCTTATCGGTCAAATTGGAGAACATTAAAAACTATGAATTAAATGAAACAGTATATAATTTGATGGAACATTTCCCAATAGATAGCTACCTTGGTGGTCCGAACTATTCAGGGAAACAGCACGTGCAGAACAAAAATGTTTGTAACAAGAGGACAATGCACCTGATGGAGTACATGGCTAGTTTCATACTCTCATCTAGTTCAGGGAGAGTGGAAACTGGGTAACGATGACATGAACATTCTGATCAGATACTATACTTTACATTGGCCATGATTGTATTATACACTTCTTTCTGCTACATGTCTACATGGTCCTCAACTCCCCAAGAACATAAAAACCTCTAAAAATTAAACACAAACTCATGGTCAAGGACTGTACATCGATGCAATGGTTCTTCCTAGAAGTGATAAATGTATGAAATAATCAAAGATAACATGAGTGATGCATTATCAGTGCAAAAGATGGATAAGTGCAGGGTGTTCCACTATGTTCTACTAGCTCTGAATTCCATGGGTGTCAAGCATGGTCAGTCGGCGATCGTGGTCAAGCCGCCGGCAGCATGCATGCATAGCGAACAGAAAAACATCAACCATGCCACATTCTCTCGTTGAGATCTTTTTAAACATGCTAACCACGACGGATCTCAAAACCACAACGTGCCAACACCACATCACCCCATTCTCAGAAGCATAAATCCGTCAGAGAATCATCTTTCAGAAAATAAAATAAAAGAAGGAGGCTTGACGAGAGAGATACAGAGAGAGCGCGTCTCCTCGTCGTCGTCAGGTCGGACCCGAACCACCGAGCTCGCTTTGCCGACAAATCACGCCATCGACCAAGCCAACCCGTGCCGCAAAATCCCCAAATCCCAGCCTCCCGACTCCCAGGTCGGCGCCGGATCGATGGCAACAGCCTCGCCGCTCGCCGCCGCGGCGGCGCTCATCGGCGTGCTCGCCGTCCCGGCGGCGGCGGAGATCCGGGAGACGGTGATCCGGAGCGACCCGCGGAACATCAAGAAAGGCAGGCAACAAGAACCCTAGCAAGGTGATGCATTACCGGCGAGAAGGCAGCGGAGAGCGCGGACGTCGGATGGGAAGAGGTCGCCGTCGCCGTCGCCGTCGACGTCGGTGCGCTGCCGCGCCGTCTCCTCGCCGTCGCCTCTTCGCGTCGCCAGCCGCAGGCCGCCGCCTCGTGCCCGGATTGGAGCCGGAGGGTGGGAGGTGGGGATTGAATCCGGGCCAGGAACAGGGGGAGTGAGGCCAAACCGGGCCCGTTTCCAATCCGGGCCGGCCGAAACGAACGACGCTTCCGGGCCAGACCAGATTTGAAAACGGGCCACTTCGTTCCGGCCGGAACAGAGGCCGTTCCGGGCGCTGCCGAACGAGGCCTAAATTGTCTCCTGCGCGCTCTTTGTCTGGAGCGTAAGTGCAGGAATCCTTTTTAGGAATAATATTTTTTATTAGAAAACTAGCATGGTGAGGCTGGATCCGCCGCCAACGCGGGGTGGCGCCGCGATGACGGGGCATCGCCGCCCCTACCCGGAGGGGAGGAGGCCGGCGGCGGCAATAGAGGGGAGGCAATCGGGGGGTGGTGGCGGCGGTGCAGGGATGACGAATCCGCTACGGCGGGGAAGCACGGAGCCGCCGCTGCCGGCCGCGGGGCCTTGTCATCATCACGGCCTCTGCACTCCGCACTTCTTTGTGATTTATTCTATGAATTCGTGATGTGTGAAATGTTTGAATTTATTTTTGTGAGTTTTGGAATGGTGGAATTGTATTTGTGAATTTTAAGATGGTGGAATTGCATTGTGAATTCTATGAAATTACAGAATGTTTGGTATATGCCCTGTGAATTTGGACTGGTTGATTAGTGAATTTTTGCAAATAATATTTTTGGGTTTTATTTTTTTCACCGAAAATCCTTTTTTCTAGTGGTCGGCTTAATGGAGCCGCTTGTGAAGATCTTTTTCACAGGTGGCTGCCGCTCGTGAAAATGGATATCGCAGGTGTCCAGCAGTGTATTTTCACTTGCCTTTACTTTCTTTTTTTTTCGGGGAAAAGAGATGCATTACTCAGCTATAGAGTCATTACAAACCAAGTGCGAAATAAAATTACAAGAATCATCTGGCCAAAAGGCCGTTAAGGATTCTCGACGACCTCTGCTAGCTAGAGCATGACTGACGCTGTTCTGATTACGATTGATTTTCGTCAGTACAACCTCTCTGTTCTTGAACAAGAGATACTTAATCTCTCTTATTATAAACTCAAATTCAGATCTCCCTTCTTCCTTGGCAAGAATCATTTGCATAGCTTCTAGGCAATCTGTTTCTAGGACGATAGGGAGTAAGGTCCATTGAAGGGCCATCACCAGCCCTTCTCTGCAATCTACCAGTTCAGACTCGAGTGGCCCTGCACAACGGTTCAGCTTACCGCAAGCTGAGAAGATAACCTCGCCTGAACTATTTCTGAGAATTGCCCCAATACCTCCCGTGCCTTCTAATTCATCAAAAGAGCCATCAACAATAAGTTTCATCCAACCCGGTTGGGGCCTCATCCAACGAAGGTTAGATGAATCCTGCTTATTCCGTCTATTTTTCCCCTGTGGGCCATGACACACCACCTGTTTTCCTTTAGCAACATTAGCGTCAGGGTGTTGCTTAATCTCCAGTAGTGAACTAACATAGCTTGCAATGAATCGTTGCGACACTGACACCGGAGGGGCCTGTTTCCCGTGTACAATTTCATTACGAACATACCAAATGCGCCAGAGCATCATCAAGAACATATCTCTTTCCTCGGTATCTAAAGAACCCAGGTGATCAAGGATCCAGCTCGCTCCCAACCAGCTTCCATTTGCCAGCTTAGATATGCAGTTTGCATTCTTCATCGCGACCCACAAGAAATGAGCATGAGGGCATCGGCACAGTGCATGTGCCACATCCTCTGTCTCTAACCCACAGATGCAGCAGGTATCTACTTGTTCAAGATTTCTCTTCTTCTTATTCTTCATGGTGGCCAGGCAATCAGTGGCAGCTTTCCAGGAGAAAATCTTTACCTTCTCTGGAATATTGCACTTCCAGAGGGACCCCCACTTGCCTTTACTTTCAGGTGGCTGACATTACAGCCAGCAAAAACCTTTATGTAGTAGTGGTGGCTACCTCCTTTGCTGAAGAGACATTTGGAATGAGGTATTCCGTTTTTCCCAATATAGACTACAACTTCGTTATATGTCACAGTCTTACATTTTGTTCATTTCCGTTGGCTTTCCCTACGCTAGGGCGAGAAGGGGCCGCCTGCAAAATTGCTGCGACGCACCCCTCTCGCCGGGCACCACGTCACTTTCCCCGCCCTCCCCTAAGGCGATTTATGTGCCTCATTCTACTAAGGGCGGGAGGAGTATATTTTTGTAAAATTTGAATCTGAAATTTATTTTTGTAATTTTTTAATAAAAAATATATAGAAAAGGTGAAAGAACCCATGGACTAGAGAGCCGTATTGTTCCACAATCTACCGTAACTTTAGTTATGGCGCATTAGGTCGGCCCAGTTCTCAAGAAACTAATTGGAATAAGTTCATTTGAGGTCCCTTAACTTGACAGCGTGTTCGATTTTCGTCCCTGAACCGCAATACCAGATACAGCGGTACCTCAACTGTCAAAACCGGTGCAAACAAGGTCCCTCGGGGGTTTAGATGGTGGTTTTCGCTGACATGGTGTCTACATGGCTGGTCCTTGTCTTACGTGGCGATGATGTGGCACTGGAGATAAAATATAAAAAATTTAAGAAATGAGGAGGGTCCCACATATCAGTCAAACAAAATATAAAAAATTGTAGAACCCACATTTTAGTGGGTCCCACCCTCCTCTCTATCACCATGGGCGAGCATGCGCGGAGAGCCGGAGAGGGAGAAGGGCGCCGGGGGGAGGGGGCGGCCATCGAGCATCGCGATGGACCTCATCGTGAGGGCGGGGATAGTAGTGCCGGCGGTCCAAAACCTGAGCCCCCTTCTATACCTACGCTGCACGACCTGCCAGTGGAGATGACGACATGGGAGATGGAGGCTGCTATCGCCGCTGTTCCCGCGAAGAAGGAGGTGCTGCGGGAGGCCTTCGATGTCCTCGCCTCCTCCAGTGGTGCAGGCTGAGGAAATGGAGGTTGGTGAGGCCAGCGACCGCGGGCGGCACGGTGGCGGTGAGGTTGTCCTGGTTGACGGTGTTAGAGTATATGGATAGGATCATATTGTATCCGGTTTGTTATGGTAGGATAGGATTAGTTTCCATCTCTATCAAGATCCTAGACTAACCGAACGTGCCGGAGGCATATTTACCATGCTACCCCTGAAATGAATGCCTGTAGTGCAACGATTTCCTGATGTGTTTCCAGAAGATTTACCTGGGATGCCACCAGATCGTGACATAGAGTTCATTATTGACCTGATACCCGGAACTACTCCCATATCCAAGAGACCTTATCAGATGCCAGTCAATGAGTTGGAGGAACTTAAAAAGCAAATCAGAGAGTTGCAAGAAAAGGGATTTGTACGCCCCAGTTCGTCACCTTGGGGAGCCCCAGTGCTATTCGTCAAGAAGAAGGATGGTAGCATGAGAATGTGTGTGGACTACCGCTCACTGAACGAAGTAACTATCAAGAACAAGTATCCACTACCACGGATTGATGATCTCTTCGATCAACTTAAAGGAGCTAAGGTGTTCTCTAAGATCGACCTTCGATCAGGATACCACCAACTGAAAATTAGGACCGGGGATATACCCAAAACCGCGTTCTCAACACGCTATGGATTGTATGAGTTCACCGTAATGTCGTTTGGTTTAACCAACGCCCCAGCATACTTTATGAATCTTATGAACAAAGTGTTCATGAATTACCTGGACAAATTTGTGGTGGTATTCATTGATGATATTCTAATCTACTCCAAAGATGAGGAAGAACATGCGGAACACTTGCGATTGGTACTCGAGAAACTTCGGAAGCATAAATTATATGCAAAGTTTAGTAAATGTGAGTTCTGGTTAAAAGAAGTCGCTTTTCTAAGCCACGTAATCTCAGCTGGTGGAGTAGCAGTGGATCCTGCTAAAGTTGAGGCCGTTACGGAATGGAAGGCACCCAAATCTGTGACTGAGATTCGGAGTTTTCTAGGTTTGGCCGGATACTATCGAAGGTTCATTGAAGGATTCTCTAAGATAGCCCGACCAATGACACAACTACTCAAGAAAGAAAAGAAGTTTGTGTGGTCAGAACAGTGTCAGGAAAGCTTTGAGCAGCTCAAAGAAAAGCTGACCTCGGCGCCTATTCTAGTTCTTCCCGACATCAGGAAAGACTTTGTTATATATTGTGATGCATCAAGGCAAGGACTAGGAGGAGTACTGATGCAGGACGGAAAGGTTGTGGCTTATGCGTCGTGACAACTGCGACCACACGAGGAAAATTACCCTACCCATGACCTAGAACTAGCAGCCGTGGTTCATGCGCTAAAGATTTGGAGACATTACTTGATTGGAAACCATTGCGATATCTACACTGACCACAAAAGTCTGAAATATATTTTCACTCAGTCGGATCTCAACTTAAGGCAAAGGCGATGGTTGGAATTAATCAAGGATTATGATCTAGAGGTTCACTATCACCCAGGCAAAGCAAATGTTGTGGCTGACGCTTTGAGTCGAAAGAGCCATTGCAATCACCTGAGAATGGAAGGGATGGCCCCTGAGCTTAGGGAGGAAATAGCCCAGCTGAACCTACATATAGTACCTCGTGGACAGATAAACACCCTGGACATTCAACCTCTTTTGAGAACCCAAATAGAAGAAGCTCAGAAGGACAACGAAGAAATCCAAGAGGTAAAGGGGCGCTTAGCTGCAGGATTTGCAAAGGAATTTTCGACCGATGAGAAAGACGTTTTATGGTATAAAAAGAGGATCTATGTACCCGAATAGGGTGGACTGAGAGGATTAATCCTAAAGGAAGCTCACGAATCGGCATATTCATTGCACCCTGGAAGTACCAAAATGTACCAGGATCTGAAGGAAGGATACTAGTGGCCCAACATGAAGAGAGATGTGGCCGAGTACGTAGCGCTCTGTGACGTATGCCAGAAGGTGAAGGCTGAGCACCAGAGACCGGCAGGTTTGTTGCAACCCCTTAGGATTCCCGAATGGAAATGGGATGAGATAGGTATGGATTTCATAGTTGGGTTGCCCAAGACCGCAACAGGGTACGATTCCATCTGGGTGATTGTGGATCGACTCACCAAGACGGCAAGATTCATCCCCGTCAAGACAAACTATAGCAGTGCTAAACTCGCCGAGTTGTACATGACCAGGATAGTGTGTCTTCATGGTGTGCCTAAGAGGATTATATCCGATCGAGGCACACAGTTTACCTCGCATTTCTGGGAAAAAGTACATGAAGCCCTAGGAAGTTATCTTGCTTTTAGCACAGCTTATCATCCACAGACAGATGGCCAGACGGAGAGAACAAACCAGGTCCTGGAGGACATGCTGAGAGCTTGTGCATTGGATTTTAGCAAAGACTGGGAGAGATGTTTGCCCTATGCCGAATTCTCCTACAACAACAGCTTTCAAGCAAGCCTAAAGATGTCACCCAATGAGGCATTGTTTGGTCAACGATGTCGAACTCCACTGATGTGGTCCGAGACAGGTGAACGGGCGGTATTTGGACCTGACATTATCAAAGAAGCCGAAGAAAAGGTTCGCCTGATTCGAGACCATCTAAAAGTGGCACAATCACGACAAAAGAGTTACACCGACACCCGAAGAAGAAACCTGGAATTTAAGGAAGGAGATTACGTTTATCTGAAGGTTTCTCCGATGAGGGGCACGAAAAGGTTTAAGGTCAAGGGGAAACTAGCGCCAAGATATGTGGGACCTTTTCAAATCACGGTTAGACGAGGAGAAGTTGCATACCAGTTACAGCTACAAGAAAATATCGCCGATGTGCACCCAGTCTTCCATGTGTCTTAGTTAAAGAAGTGCTTACGAGTGCCGGAGGAACAGGCTCCGTTGGAAGAAATTCATATTAGCAATGATCTCACGTATCCAGAACACCCAATCCGGATATTGGGTGAAGCAGAAAAGAGGACTACGACCAAAGTGTGGCGTATGTACAAGGTACAATGGAGTAATCACACTGAGGATGAAGCCACTTGGGAAAGCGAAGAGTTCTTGAAGACGGAATACCCGCATCTATTCGAAAACCGGTAAGAAATCTCGGGACGAGATTTATTTAAGGGGGGTAGGTTTGTAACACCCTGAAAATTCGACCAACAAAATCAAAACTCTAAAAATTCGGATTTTCAAAAACTTTTTAAATAAATTGCATCATGCCGAGTTTATTCGCCTATTCCATTGGATTTTGATTTCGGAGTTCGTTGATCGCGAATAAAGAATAATTACTTAGGAATAAACCCTAAAATTAAACCGGCAAAATAAATAATTAAAATATAATTCAAAATAAAGATTAGGTGAGGTTGGTAATAAATAAAAATATTATCGCGACCATATTAGTATCAATTAAATTTAAGTGCGATGGAATAAGAACTAACTTTAATTAGATTCAAGTAAATTATATAAAAATAAAATATGGATAATATTAATCTAGAGTGAATCCATTGGTTGGAATAACACAAATATTGAGTAAACCTCATTTATGCAAAAACTAGGATTTATAGAATCAAATTTATATAAGAAATAGACTAAAATGGGGAAAAATAGGAAAAAGTCACTATTCATTAGCCCCTAGGTGTTTGTTGTGGTCCCCTAGCCCATCCCCCTCCTCTGCCCTCGCGCCCCGCGCCGCCGCAGGCCGTCACCGTCGCCGTCGCCTCACTCCGCCGCTGCCGCCGCGCGCCGTCGCGCCGCCTCGTGCCCCGAGGCGCCGCGCGCCATCGCCATCACCGCTCGCCCGTCGCCGCGCGCCGTCGTCGTCGCCGCGTCGAGCCCCGCGCCACCGTCGCCATCGCTGTCGTGCCGCGCCGTCGTGTCGCCGCCCATCGCGTCGCCCACCCTGAGCCCCGCGCCGCCCGCCGCGTCGTCCACCCCGAGCCCCGCGCCGCCGTCGCGTCGCCGCTGCCGCGCCGTCGACGTTGCCATCCCGCTGCCGCACCGCGCGTGCCGCCGTCGCCTCGAGCCCCGTCCCTCCGTCGCGTCGCCGTCGCCGTCTACCGCGCCGCGCGCCGCACGCCCGTCGCCGTCGCCGCCTCGCGCCCCGCGCCCTGCCGCGCCGTGTCGTCGTCACGTCGCCTGTCGCCGTCGCCGCCTCGAGCCCCACGCGCCGCCCGTCGCGTCGCCATTAGGGCCGGCCACCCCTCCCCCGTGCCCTATAAAACCCCGGCCCCCCCTTCTCCACCCCACACCCATCCCTCTCCGTCTCCTCCCTCCTCCACGCGCCGCCGCCTTCGTGCCGCCGCGCCGTCACCCCGAAGCCGCCGCGCCGCGCCGTGTGCCGCGCCGAGCGTCGCCTCGCCTTGCGCCACCATCGCCGCCGCCGCCGTCGGTAAGCCGCCGCCCCTCCCCTTGCTCCGTCGCCGTCGCCGCCCCGGGTCGGCATGAGCCGAGAGAGAGAGAGAGGAAGGGAGAAGCCGAGAGAGAGAGGAAAAGAAAGAAAGAAAAGAAAGAAAGGAGAAGGAGAGAAAAAAAAGGGAAAGGAAGAAAAGAAAGAAAAAGAAAGAAGAGAGAAAAAGGAAGGGAAAAATAAATAGAAAATTTGAGAGAAATTAAGGAGGTTTAGAAAATTTAAATAATTAGAATTTAGTTATAGAATTATTTGTAGTCGTAAAATTACAAAATATTATATAATTATAGATTATTTTGGTAGTCCCTATAAGTAATCCATTCGCGGTAGATATTCGGATTTAATTGCTAGAAATTTTAGCCATGTATTATATTTAATCATGAATTTCGTTTAGTCATAGACCAAATTAAATCGTACATTATTATAAGATAATTTTAGGGACTCGTCCGATATTTAGCTTGCGATAGAAATTACTAATCTATTACAAGGATGTAATACCCGGGCGGATTAAATTAAAAACTTGTGCTAATAAAATATTTATGCCACAAAATAGTTTGGGGATGGATAGAGTTAAACAAACGGAGTAGCTCTATTTCACGAACGAAAATAGATAATGTAAGAAACCGACTTCCGCGCTCGATATCTTCTTGGATTTACTTGGATCTTTATTTGAATTCTAATCGAATTCAAATCGTTTCTTCGCACGTAATTTTAGAGCCTGAGGGAGTTGCGGATCCGAGCGAGAACCAAGACCCACAAAGCTTCGAGCAAGGCAAGTCATCACTATTCCTTGAACATGTTGAACCCAATTGCGAAATTGTTTTGCTTACAAATAAAATGGCATGCAATGATAAACATCCTACTTGTGATTATGCCATGCCTTGATTATTGTTTACCCCTTATTCCTTCGTAACCATGTTTACGTATGAGTCCCTAGTCAACTATGACAATTGCTTAGAAATGCTATTCTAGAATCATGCATACTCATATTTATCAAAATGCTTTATGTTTGGGAAATTACCTTTGGGAAGGTAATTGAGATGCCGCATGTGGAGACATGAGCACCACATTGCCATGATATTAACGACATGATTTGTGAAAGGAGAAATAAAACTAAACAACTGTTTTCGACTGGGGCGGACGGAGGATTTGGGTGGTATCTGGAAAAGGCTAGTACCGTCCCCGGTCAATTAAGGACCGAGCCATGAAGTTAAGCATGAAACGACCCCCGTACAACCGTACTTCTCGTATGGGTATAGACCTAGCGGAGCAGATAGCGGAGTGGAGGCAGTATCCATGCATAGTGGTTTCTTGATGTGTGAGGCAGGGGCTCTACGGTGGGGCTGCCATTGGTAGGACCGCGGGGCGGGTGTCTACAGTGGTGTCGCCATCGGTAGGACTGCCATGTGAGAATCTAAACATAATTATAACTTAATGCATGTGTGAGTCTTCCCTTCCCGGGTGCGCCAGAACTCCTCTCACTGCTAGAAACCGTGTACGCCTAGAGTGCATGAGGATGTAAAGTTCATGGAGCGGGTACTATCAATGCGAGGTTATCGAAAAGCTTTGCCGTGACGCGTCTCATGTGTTGGGACGAGGCTCATGTGTTGGGCAATCGCGGAGTGCGGGTAAAGTGTACATCCACTGCAGTGTGAGTAAACCAAATCTATTCGAATAGCCGTGCTCGCGGTTATTGAGCACCGGGACGTGTATTACACTTGGCTAGACTCTAAATTCTTAACTTGTGTGGGATGGGATATTGCATGATGATTTTTATGCTGTTGGAGCCACTTCCTGAGAGGTGGGAAGGTGGACGTCCTCAGAAAACCATGACGACTCAATGGCGGGAAGCTATCCTTGGGATCACAATGGATGGTGGACAGAACCATCATTGTTTAATATGAACACTGGTACTAAAATTTGATCAGTCTGTGCTAGGTCTTAGGCTTGTGAAAAGAATTACAAAACTTGCTTTGCGCAAAAGAACCATAGCCATCCTTTGAATACCCCTATCATGTGCATTGTTGCTGTGGTGGCTTGCTGAGTACGGTTGGTACTCACCCTTGCAATATACAAACTTAATCAGAGGTCGGAGATGAAGCTTCGGAGGATCCCTACGCTTACTACCAGGAGGGTGATGAAGACGATGGCGCTCAGTAGGTCTTAGTTACGGTCGTTGCCTGTGGCAATGGCGTGCCGCTGCCTTAACTCCGCTGCCTTATCTACTTCTGTTTTTGGAATGTATTCCGGACTGCTCGGTCCGATGATCTAAGACTATGCCTGCGGGCTTATGATGTAATAATTAGCACTAGACTCTCGTGTATGTGCATTTGGTATGTCAGCTATGAACTCGTGTGTACCAGACTACTTGATCCAGGGAAATGGTACTGTTTACACGACTGATTCCTGTTATAAAAACGGGGGTCCACACCCTACAACCAACTGGCAATTTGTAGCCGAAGCCCTATAATCAAAAAAACAATTTCCCTTGGGCAAAATCCTCCTCGGCTATTTATACCAAATATCGAACAATGCATCGGCCAAGATAGCCGTCGGCTCAGTAGTTGGGGTAGGTGGACCATGGTGGTTGCTGCAGACCTGGTTAAACCTGGTGGTTATGAAAGTCGTCAATCGGCCATCTGTGACAGAAGCTGAATTTCCGAGGTTGGAGCCGATTGTGGAAGATGATGGAGAAGAACGCACTCATCGTAGATGCATGTCATATGGAGAATACACATCTACGCCAACTGATGCTGGAGCAAAGCTATCGGCTGAGCTGCTTAAGGATTGGTTCTGCAGCTTTTATGAAGGCTTTCAAAAAGATGCCCGGGTTTGGTTTCCTTACGAGGACTCAGCAGATCTTGAAGTTCCATCAGACTTCAGATTTGAAGACATCAATCATGAAAAATACCAAAAATCCAGGGAAATTCTTACAGCTGCAATCAGCCCATGCATCCTTCCTGTTGGCATTCATCAGAATATCCAAATCTCTTATGAATTTTACCACCCAATGAGCTCGGCTAGACAACTTGGATTGGGCCAACTCCCAATCGGCTTATTCTTTGCCGACAAGATCCAGTGCCGAGGAGAAATCTCATCAACTCTGATGATGGATCGACTACTCAACATCCCAGGACCCCTCTTGGGCAGTATTGAGAACATAAAGCTGGCAAGGTTCAGGAGTAAGAACTTTGACAGATGGTGGGGTGAATGGAAACATATCTTCCATCAACCAGCTTCTATGTACATGACAGATCTGTTCCCCGATATTATCCCTTAGGTAAATCTTTACTTTATCAATCTTGCTTGAACAACTGGTAGCCGACTTGAACCTTGACTAATCTTTTCTTCTGACCTGCAGACAACAGAATCCTCTCCTCCTCACCAGAGCAACAGTGGCAAGGATATTGAATATGCTATAGGTCTAATTCCCAATGGAGGTGGACCATATCCCCCTGTCATCGGCTATCATGCCCCCAGGACTTCAACCCTCCTCCAAGGCCTAATCAGGGAACCAGCCGAAGCAGGTAAGAAAAGAAAAACCAGATCGTCAGCTGTAGACACATCAGCTCCGGCTCCCAAGAAGAAAACCAAATCAAAGAAAACCAAGCCAGCTGATGACCTGCCTGCCTTGGATCCATCCATCGAACAAGCTCTGGATGAAGAAGACATTGAAGATGATATTGATCAGCCTGCAGTCGAAGTGAGCGATACAGAGAGAACACCATCGGCCTCGCCCAAGCAAGCTCCTCCAACTCCTTCAGCTCCGGCTCATTTTTCAAGAGTAAGCAGCTCTCCTCAGCTCCTTTTGCAATCACTTCACTTATAGTCGATTGCTCACTGATTTTTTAGTTGCAGAAGAAGAAAACTGCTGTGAAGAAGAAATCGGTAGCACCAACTCTCAAACCGGCTCCACCAGTAAGATATTCTCAATCCTCTCATTAACTGATATCGGCCGATTATGTCTAACATTTGTCTTTTTTACAGCCTCCTCCTCCTCCTTCACCTCCTGTGCAGCTAGAATCAAGCAACCGTACTCCATCGGCTGCAGACAGTCATAACGTCGAAGAGGAAGAACAACCAGCTGCTCCTGCCATTCCAGTAAGCTTTTGTTGACACAAATCTGAGATCGGCCAATCATGTTTTGATCCTTAACCATCCATAATATTATCTCTTGCAGGTCTTAGCTGATCTGTTTTCCTTTGATATCAAGAATTATCTCGATGAAACAGAAGAAGACACCACCAGTAAAGCCATAGTTCCTCTATCCGATGATGTGAAGAGAACGTTTGAGGATATCTCTCATCGGCTAGAGGCATCATTAGACAACTTAGTGACCAACTGTGGCTCGATCCGGGCAAGGTTCACAGATATCCAAGCTCTACTCTCGGATGAACTAGCCGATGCCCTTACTCTAGCCGCTTACCTTGAGCAACACCAATTCAAGCAGGAGAAGGCCAGGCAAAGATTAGCCGATCGCCGGGAGCGCAAAGATATGGAAGCTACAATCCAGCACAATCGGCGGCTTGTGCACGTAGAGAAGTCCAAGCTTGATCAGCTGTCTGAGGGCCCGATCAAGTCAAATATCGATCGGCTTGAAGCTCGTAAGATTGATCTCATGGCACAACTTCAAGAATGCAACGCCGAGCTGGATATGGAGCACAAAAAGTTAGCCGAACTCCCACAAGCTGTTATAGAACAGAAGGCAAGGCTGAAATCGGCTATCAAGAATGTCGCTGATATGACCAAGTCCTTGAAAGTCATCCCTGGAACCGATGCTCAAGATGCTCAAGCCATAGAAGAAGTAGAACAAATTAGGTAGAGGGCTATTTCGGCTATCCAGCG
Source organism: Oryza meridionalis (assembly GCA_000338895.3). Taxonomy (NCBI): domain Eukaryota; kingdom Viridiplantae; phylum Streptophyta; class Magnoliopsida; order Poales; family Poaceae; genus Oryza; species Oryza meridionalis. Next base: position 31,135,170 of record CM002526.2, on the reverse strand, counting down.
ATACTTGTCTCAATGACTTTCTGTGTAATAAACTTTAGAAATTTCTGTAATCGGCTAAGCTACTCTAGTACTTTACTATCTTGACAGTCCTTTGTGTTGATTAATACAACTTCTAAATTTGTTCAAAAAATTCCATTATATATATGCCCCCCTAATTTTACAATGTCAAAAGCATTGATAAAATTAGAAAAACAACTAAGGGCGATATAACAATATCGGCCATTGTATATCGGCAAATCACAACCGATTACAAATGGAGGAAAAACGATTAAGGGCGATATAACAATATCGGCCATCTCTAGACGATGAAAATACATCGGCTATCATGTATCGGCAACATCAGCCGATCATGCATTAACCCAAACATTTGGGTAATATTTCTTCAAATATTTTCCATTTAGTGCTCTGCCATAAACTTCTCCATCGAGTCCTTGCAACATGTAAACTCCTTTAGACACAACTTTATAAATTTGAAATGGTCCTTCCCAATTCGGCGACCACTTGCCAAATTTGCTATCCCGAGTCCCAATCGGCAAAATCAATTTCCATACAAGTTCTCCCTCCGAAAACTCTTTGGGGACTACCTTCTTATTGTAATGCCGAGCAATACGCTCCTTATCTTTGGTAACTTTTGCAAGGGCTCGCAATCGTGACTGATCCAGATCTTCCCTCTTATCGGCCATAAGGTTGTAATACTCATCGGCTATTAAATCATTTTGCAATTCCGTTCTTCTAGAGCCGATTCTAACCTCCCATGGCAAAACAGCCTCATGTCCATAAACAAGCTTATAGGGAGGGACTTGAATTGATCCATGACATGCCATCCGATACGACCACAACGCTTCGGCCAACCGAGTATGCCATTGCCGAGGATAATCAGAAACTTTCCGCTTAATCAATTTGATCAAGCTTTTGTTAGATGCCTCAGCCTGCCCATTAGCTTGTGCATAATACGGTGAAGAATTCAACAATTTGATTCCCATGCTATCGGCAAACTGAACAAACTCATCGGACACGAAGATTGAACCTTGATCAGTTGTAATAGTTTGAGGAATACCAAATCGGTAAATTATATGCTCTTGAACAAACTGGATTGCATCCCCGGAATCAACTTTCTTTAAAGGAATCGCTTCCACCCACTTAGTAAAATAATCGGTCGCCACCAATATAAACTTATGTCCTTTACTCGATGATGGATTTATCATACCGATCATATCAATTCCCCAACCTCGGAATGGCCATGGCTTAATAATAGGATTCATAGCCGATGCTGGCGCTCGCTGAATTGCCCCAAACTTTTGACAATCTTGACACCCTTTGTAATATCTGAAACAATCTTCCAGCATTGTCGGCCAAAAATACCCTGCACGCCGAAGCAACCACTTCATCTTATGAGCCGATTGATGAGTGCCACAAATTCCTTCATGAACTTCGCCGATTGCAACTTTAGCCTGATCGGCACTCAAACACTTGAGCAACACCCCCATCAATCGTCCGATAGTAAAGCTCATCATCCAACAGAGTGTACTTCAACGCCTTATATCTCAATTTCCTAGAAGCCGATTGAGATGGATTCTGTAAATACTGGTGCACATCATACCTCCAATCATTGGCTATCATAGCTACAATTTCAACCTTAACATCTTTGATCATCGGCCTATACCCCGATGCCCCCTGGGCCAAATCATTAGCTTCAATATTTTGTTCTCGGGACACATGTTTCAAAGTAACCAGCCGAAATTCCTTCATCAATTCTTGGCACTTCTCATTATAAACCATTAACGTATCATTCTTGCATTCATATTCTCCTGCCAATTGATTGATTACCAGCAACGAATCCCCCATGATTTCAATAGTTTCGGCTTCAACTTCCTTGAGTAATTGCAACCCTTTAAGCACTGCCTCATACTCAGCTTGATTATTAGTTGCATAAGGTTTAATAGTATAAGCAAACTCGAAACATACCCCTCGAGGGGAAATTATAACCAATCCGATGCCACAACCATGAGTACATACCGACCCATCAAAGAATAAAGTCCATGGCACAATCTCGACCGAGCCGATTGAATCATCACGATGTTCCACAATAAAATCGGCTATAGCTTGTCCCTTAATTGCCTTCGGCGACTCATACCGAAGATCAAACTCAGTTAAAGAGAATATCCACTTTCTAACCCTTCCTTTCAAAATTGGAGCCGATAACATGTATTTGACAACATCGGCCTTGCAAATGGCAGTACACTTGCTGGATAGTAGATAATGCCTCAATCTTGTACATGAAAAATATAGGCACAAGCATAACTTCTCCACATGTGAATATCTAGTTTCAGCATCCAAGAGCCGACGACTGAGATAGAATACAACTTGTTCCTTCCTTTCTAGCTCCTGAATCAAGACTGAGCCGATTGACTTCTCACCGGCCGATAGATACAATCTAAACGGTACTCCTTTCTGCGGAGGAATCAAAACAGGAGGAGAACTAAGATATTCCTTAATACTATCCAAAGCCTTTTACTGCTCTGCCCCTCAAGTAAACTGATGATCAGTTTTTAATCTCAACAATGGTGTAAAAGGCTCTAACCTTCCCGATCGATTAGAAATAAACCTCCTAACAAAATTTATCTTGCCGATCATTTCCTGTAGTTCTGTCTTGTTCTCCGGAGGCTGAATCTTCTTGATCGCATTAACACTCCTTTGAGTCACCTCAATCCCCCTTTCATGAACAAGAAATCCCAAAAAACTGGCCAGCCGATACACCAAAAGCACATTTTGTCGGGTTCATCTTCAGGCCATTATTTTTTGTTCTCTCAAAAACCTTCCTCAAATCGGCTATGTGGTCCTCTATTTCTTTAGACTTAACAACCACATCATCAGTGTAGACTTCAACCAACCAGCCGATTAAATCATGGTAAATGTAATTCATAGCTCTTTGATATGTAGTTCCAGCACTCTTCAAGCCGAAAGTCATCACAACCCACTCAAACAAGCCGATTGCACCAGGACACCTAAAAGCTGTCTTTTGGATGTCTTCTTCGGCCATAAAAATTTGATTATATCCCGCGTTTCCATCCATAAAACTCAAAATCTTATGTCCCGAAGCAGCATCAACTAGTTGATCGGCTACTGGCATTGGGTATTCATCTTTAGGGGTGGCCTTATTCAAATTTCGGAAATCAATGCATACCTTGACCTTCCGTTTTTCTTGATAACAGGAACTATATAGAAACCCACTCAGCATACCGGCAGGGACGAATAAAACCAGCATCATATAATCGTTTAATCTCAGCCTTGACAGGTTCAAGCATGTCGGCTTTTCATCTCCTCGGAGGTTGTTGATGTGGCCTAACCCCTGGTTTGGTAGGTAGCCGATGTTCAACAATCGATCGGCTGAGTCCAGGCATCTCATAATACTCCCAAGCGAAGCAATCTCTGAATTCTTTCAACAGCCCTATCAACTTGGTTCTAAATTCTGCAGATAAATTCTTACTAATAAATGTCGGCCTTGGTCGATCACCTGGACCTATATCAATTTCTTCCAAATCATCGGCCAACATAAATGCCTGTCCTTGTTTGTAATCGAGATCATCTACTGTGTCCTCTCTGTAGACATCTGAACCCTCCACTATGCCCTCAAAATAATAGCTTGGGTTCTCCATCTTCAATTGGCTGTATATCAGAATCGGACACTTTTAGAAAATCTCCATCCCAAACTTTTCCAGATAAACAATCAAGACCATCCATCTCCCAAAGAGCTAAATCAGCACTGGCAACACTGACTGACCTGTTGGCTGGCACAATTTCAATCTTGTCGCCTTGCCACTGAATCAAGCATTGATGCATGGTTGAAGGAATGCAACAATTAGCATGAATCCAATCCCTTCCAAGCAACAAGCTATAAGAACCCTTCCCATCAATGACAAAGAATGTTGTAGGGATGGTTTTGTTGCCGACTGTCAGCTCCACATTCAAAACTCCTTTGGTTTCTGATGGGTTGCCGCCAAAGTCTTTGAGCACCATGTTTGTCTTTATGAGATCTTCAGCGTTTCTGCCCAACTTTCTGAATGTAGCGTAAGGCATCAAGTTCACTGCGGCCCCACCATCGACCATCATCTTGGACATCGGCTTCCCATTGACATAACCATTTATATACAATGGCTTAAGATGCCGATTCTCTGTCCCCTTTGGCTTCTCAAAATCTGCCTGCTCCGGTGACAAAATCAATTTAGCCGATTCTTCTTCAACTTCATCAATGCCGGCTTGCTTGATCCCAAACTCAGCAGGCAATGTGAAAACCATGTTGACCGACGCAGTTACAACACTTTTTCCTTTAGCCAACCTTTTCGCCTCACTGGCTGCGGCTTCATCGGCTACAGGAACTTGATTCTTAACACGCCACACCTGCCTCGGCTTTGTCTTTTTCAGCCGGTGGTTAATTTTCTGCTCGACCTCCTGAAAGCGCTCCCTGCTCCTCAACCTTTGAACCCTTCTTTTTTGATTCTTTGTAAAAATACCAGGAGGACACCATCGACTTTTCCTGTTCTCATTGTCCTCTTGGCCATGATCCTAATTCACTGGACGCAATCTTTAATGAACAGGAACTCTTGTCTGCCTTAGCCGATTGCCCCTACTATATGATCGACTCGAGCTCTCGGCCATATCACTGCACCCAGGACAGTCTTCAATAGATGGCAACCTCATACCTTCATTCCAACAGAATCTAAAGAACTCTCAACCCCAATGAGGATCAAAGCCATCGTTATCTGCCTCATAATGCTTCTCCTGCTGCTTGTCATACCTCTTCTGATTTTTGCTGATAATTTTAGCCGAATTCACCTGAAAACCCCTTGCACGGCCCCCATTGGCTGTTCGGCCAGCTGTATGCACTATATTAACAGGAAAAGGATTGCCATCAACCTTCATCGGCCTCTTAGAATCGTCAAACTTGATCTTGCCTCCTTCAATAGCCGCTTGGATCTGTTGCCTGAAGACCTTGCAATCATTAGTCGTATGGGACCCAGAATTATGCCACTTGCAATACCTTTTCTTGCCCAATTCTTCAGCCGATGGAATTGTATGACCGGCAGGAAGCTGAATCTGCTTTTCTCGGAGTAGCAAGTCAAAAAATTTTATCAGCCTTGGTTATATCAAAGTCATACCTCTCCTCTTTGCCTGAGCTCTTTACCCATTGGCATGGTACAACCTTTTTACTCCTTACCCACTCGGCTGCAGCTATCTCAGAATCATCATCCTCATCATCCGATCCATATACATAAGGGCAAACATGATTAACCTTTCTAGAATTTTTCCTAGCCTCGGCATACCTTTGTTCATGTAAGGCTACCTTCTGTGTAAGGTGTGACAAGCTTTCAAAGTCTTCAGAGGAGAACTTCTCCCTAATTGGAGCAATCATACCCTGAAAAGCCAAATCGGCTAACTGGGCATCAGTCAAACTTAAGCTGTAACACTTATTTCTCATCTCTCTGAATCTCTGAATATACTCGTGCACTGGCTCATCATGCTTTTGCTTGATCGATGTTAGATCGGACAGTTTCATCTCATGAACTCCACTATAAAAGTAGTTGTGAAACTGTTTTTCCAAATCGGCCCAACTGTTGATTGTTCCATATGGTAGAGAAGAAAACCAAGTAAAGGCCGATCCAGACAAAGACAACCGGAATAATCTAACCCTCAAGGCATCCACAGCCGATGCTTCACCGCATTGAGCTAAAAACCGGCTAACGTGCTCATAAGTTGATATACTATCTTGCCCTGAGAACTTTGAAAAATCTGGGACTTTGAACCGGTTAGGTAAAGGAACTCTCTCAAACCATTCAGGATATGGCTGTCGATATAGATTTCCAGCATCTTTTGGCTTGAGCCCGAACTACTCCTTCATGACATTTGCAATTAAATCGGCCCATGGCCTCTGTTGAGGTGTCCCTTGGGATTGTTGTGGCATAGGCTCAAATTGATTGTATTGAGGGACAAATTGGGGATGAGCCGACCTTGCTTGCTGGTACTGAACATGATGTGACGGTGGCTGATATTGATAATTCAAATTGCCCCCCTGATAATTTTGAAGGTCTAGCTGAATACTATGCACCAAATGTTCAGGAATAACTTGAGGAACAACTGTGCCATCTGGCTGTACATGATGAACTAGGTGTTCTGGGACAACCTGATTTGCAGCATGTTGCACAAGCTGAACACCAGGCGTTGCGAACCCAGCCGACGCGTTCATTGAACCTTGCTGCTGAATCGGCTAGACAACCCGTTGAATTGGGGGTGTTTGCTGAATGGGTTGCACAACCTGCTGCCTTGGCAGTGTTTGCTGAATCGGCTGTTGCTGGGTTGGATCAACAGTATTTTGAAGAGGCAAAAACATAGATGCAACCTGGTCTTGTGTTAGCCGATCCACATTCTGTCCAGCGTGTTGTGGTTATTCTCTTACCAGCAATCGGGGATTGACCAACTAGCCTGGAGCCGAAGGTGGTACAGTAGGTGCGGGAACCGATGCTGGTGCCATCGGCTGAGCCGATGGTGCTATAGAAGGAATTGCTTAAACGGGTGGATGAGTATTGGTGATCAAAGGCCGATAATTTAGAAATACACCTCCTTACAAATAAACTGGGCCCGCAGCCTAGTATTCAGCTATCGTACCATCGACCATTGACTTCATCACATTTGACAAGGTATTGACTAATACCCAGACGGATTGATCAAAGCATTGTGTACGGCATAGTCAACCCGATCCTGGAAGTTATTGAAAAACTCTTGTGATGCATTGCCATTCTGATTGGGGCCTTCACCTTGAACTCCTTGGGCACCAACACCTTGAACTCCTTGGGCACCAACACCCTGAACTCCTTGAGCTCCCTGAGAGTTGTCACCTTGGTTTCCTTGAGAATCATCCGCGGTACCTTTGTTGCTCGGTTGAGCCGAGCCATCTGGGGCTTGTTTCATTCCCCATCCTTGGAAGAACCGGTCTCGGGGACATCAGCTACTACTCGTACCTGATACTTTTGCACCACTGTCCCCTTGTGGGTCTGCATGAATGAGTTCAAGAACTGGTTCCGTGCTTGCTGCATCATTGCTTCAAACTCCTTCTTCTGATCAGGTGTCAATTTGTCTGGAGTAATGGTCATGATGTTGCCCTCATTAACGTCAGATTGGTCTAATTGTTGGATCTTCTCTTTAACAGAACCCAGGCTAGCCGAGGATGGTGATGTTGGCGGCTTGCCGTCCATGAGAGGACTTCTGACTTCTAATCGGTCCCACTGGGCGTGCCAAAAGCGTGTTGATGAAAAACACGAGGCCTGGGAGATCTGCTTAACTCCAGTGCAGGTCCAAAACTTGCCTTTGAGTATGCTAGCATGCCAGTTGATTTGATCCTGCAATCAACAAGAAACAAAGACAAGGAAACCGCAGTTAAATCTATAAATGACAGCCGATCGGGTAAGTACCGATGACATATCATTTATCCCTGAGCTAATGTCATATTTGAATCGATCGGCTGTTATGAATAAATTAAAAAGAGCTAAATCTACTCGATCGGCTGTAGATATTAACAACATGTATTCCTTATATCGATATATACTTAAATCAAGTAATTGGGATAGATCGGTCACCATGCCGAGACAGTATAAATCACTTAAATCGAAATATACATTAATAATGGGAATACATATGTTCATAGCATAGCCGATCAGATAGATCTAGCGTGTACCGGCTAATACTCCGATACCACTCTATATTAAGATATTAAAACAAGCAGAATATACCAAACAAAAGCTAAATATATTTAGATGCAATAAGATCTTGACATAAAGGGCAGACTTAACATGTCAATAATGCACATAAAGCAAATGTAGTTAAATCAGATAAGAATGGCTGAAACTCCGATGCTACCCTAATCGGCAACCAAAAAGCAGGCTAGAGATTGATATTCTAAACACGACTTAATAGATCAAACTCAACTGATACAGCATTAAGTATGAAAAGAAGAACAATATCTAGACAATCAAGCCGCTGGAAGTTTCATAGAGTGGTAGATATCTTACATAATCTAAATCAACGTCGGAATCTAACCTAATCGGCTGCCCTCTACTAACAAATGTTAGCCGATTGTAGATTAGATAGCGATATTGCCAGAGATTATGTGAGATATATAATAACTCGACGAATTACATAAACAAGATTAGAGTATCATGAAGATGGAAGCACTAATCCCGAGAACGCAAGCCGTCATAACAAGTTTTACCTCTTGTTGAAGATCGAAACTGATGCAGCTCAACCCGAAAGCAAGAACTCGTCAAAATAAAACTAAAGCAAAAGAGTGGCGATGCGCCGAAATTGTATTGAACGTGTGTGTTAAAAAATTACATAGGGCTCGGGGTCTTATTTATACCCGAGAATTACAAGATATGTCCATACCGGACATGACTATTATCTCTAACAAACTCTAAGATACCATAAGTCTTTGCGACAGACTTATGCCCAAACATATCCCTAAGGAAATTACATAAAATATCCTAATTAATAGATACAATTGCCTTCTCAGGACTCTATCCATGCGTGGCAATCATCTTGAAGCATATCAACTCAACCTGATGATGTACACCGAGTCGTATTCTTAGAATCGGCTATATCGGCTAGCCCTGTCTGACTCGAACTCTGCCGATCCTGATTGCAGCCGATTCTTGCTCTGTTTCCGCAACGATCTTTGTCTTCGATTCCGCTTCAATCTAGTCTTTATCTCCGACACTAATATTACCAAATTTAGTTGTTAACAATTATAGAAATTGATTATAGTTAATTAGAACTAGGTTGGGTTGTATGACGGAGTATTTGTAATATTTCAATGTGTAATGCACTAGTAAACTTGTTGATATTTGTAGGTGGATTAAATATTTTTTGTGGAGTAGTAGCTTTGGGACAATTTAAGTTATGCATTGGTTATAATATATCGGTTTGGACTACGTTTAGGAAGGAAGATTTAATTTTTGTTGCAAAGTTACATTTGATTTTTTGGTGTAGATGGATAGACTTGTTCGTGTTTACTACGGTGGTAGAGTAGTGAAACCTTATGTTGGTGCACATGTTGAGTTTGAGGATATGTCATTGAAGACCATTTTGTTTCCCACCCACCCAACTCTAGATGAACTAAGGTCACGAGTGAAAGAAGTTCTTGGATGGACCGAGGATAGTGTGGAGATTCGTTTTTATGGGAGATACGATGTTGGTCAGGGACATAAGTATATATTAAATGTGATAGGTCAGTTGGAATGAGAAGTTTACTTTGATTTAGTAAAAGAGTCTCAGTTTAGATCTCTAGAGGTGTTTGCATAAAAGTTGGTACGTACCATAGAAAATTTGGATCTAAACAAATCTCCTTCTTATCATTATGTTGAGAAGAATTTTGTGACATATTCTTCTCGTCGTGGAGGGGGTGCAAGTAAGACTGAGTTGGTACGAGAAGACTTGGAAGGGGAAGGAGAGGAGAAGAGACCTTTGTTTGGAAATGATTTAGGGGAGGTAGGACCATCAAAGAGACATTGCAGTAGTGATGATGTGGATGCAACGAGGGAGATGAAAAGGGAGTTAGTACAAGAGTTAGTACATTGGATTTTCAAGGTACACTCCGGGCTCGCAAGCTATTCGGCGCCAACGGAAGAAGTGATTTGTATGAAGTTAATCTATTTGTTGGTAGTATGACGTATGTGGTGCACTATGTGATATAAAATATGAAGGACTATGTGATGGACTTTTGGCATTGTATCATGTGTGGAATATGTGAGGACTATGTGATGGACTTTTGGCATTGTTTGATGTGTGGAATATGTGATGAACTTTTGGCATTGTTTGATGTGTGGAATATGTGATGGACTATGTGAGGACTATGTGATGGACTTTTGGCATTGTGATTTGTGCAATTGGAACTTGTTTTAGTCTGTATGAAACTGTGAATTGTGATTTCAATTGCGAACTGTGAATTGGTACATTTGTGCAATATGGATATTCGATTTGCAGGGAGGCAGAGGGCGGCACCAACCACCCTGGCGCCGCGGTTGGGGAGGGTGGCGCCAGCCCGTGGCGCGAGGCAGAAGGGTTTGGGGGGAGGAGGGCGGTGCCAGCCACCCAGGCGCCGTGGTCCGTGAGGGCGACGCCAGCCGCGGCCCGGAGGTAGAAGGTCCTAGGGGGGGAGGGGGCAGCGCCAGGATGGCTGGGGCCGCGGTCTGGGGGGGGCACCAGCCGTTGCCCGAAAGCAGAAGAGACTTGGCGAAAATGGAAGTGGGGGAGAAAGTTTGTGGGGCCCATAGAGGAGGGGTGCGCCAGACATGCTGGTGCCGTCTTATGCGGGGCGGCGCCAGGGTGGCTGGTACCCCGCTCTACCGAGTCAGCAAGCCCACGTAGGCCCTGGTGCCACGGTGGCATGGGGAAGGCGCCAATTTGGCTGGCGCCGCCATGTTGGAGGACGGCGCCAGCCCCTCTGGCGCCCCAAAAAGGACCATTTCCGGTTTAAGTTTTTCCAAGGGTCTATTTGTAAAATAAGTTTTTAAAAAGGACCAAAATGTAAAAATTTCAGTGTGATCCAGATGAGAGGTGAGACGGCCAAATAAAGTGTGCTATATCTGTAGTTCTGCCCCTTAGCCCCATGCCTCGGTACTTCCTGGATGAGGCGATTGGGACGCCGAGGCGTGGTTCGTGGAGGCGAAGTCGATGAAGGAGTGGAAGTAGGTGTTGTCGACCTCCGTGACGCCGCAATGGACAGGGGTGGATCCAGGAACAAAAAATTGAGAGGCTCAATTACGCAGTTTCTTCAATCTCCAGCCATTTAGGGACCTTTATTTTATCTCCAGCCATTTAGGGACCTTTATTTTATCATCCATGGTGAAAAAAATCAAAAGAGGTGCTCAGAGGGTATCCATGGTTTTTGTGGTGCACCCATGTTGAATCCGCCCCTGGCAGTGGATGAGCTCGGCAGCGTGGTGTGCCGGGCAGGTGAAGAGCTCGCCAGCGTCGCATCGTGGGTACAACCAAAGGACGAGGTTGCCGAAGTAGTTCCACGGGACCATTGTGCGCATGCGAGCGCAGCCATTGATGGAGATGCGGAACCTGGTGGTTGGGACGGCACCCTTGTCGGCGCCTAGCCCCTATGCCATGGTCACCGAGTGCTAGAGGTGCGTGACGAGGCTCTCCATGGCAGCGTCGCCGCACCAAGTAGCTCCCAAATCCCAAGCAGGCAGCGGTCGGGACGGCTGAGCTGCTACTCCCAATACCAGCACACCTCGGGTATCGCCCTCCTCTCAACCGGCACGTCCACGACGGCCACCACGAACCGCGCCCCGGCGTTCGGCCACTTCCTCCAGAAGCGGGCCGCCGCCCACGCACTGCCCCCGGATTGGTGAGGATAAGGAAGAGGGAGGAAAATGTTACTGACATGTGGAACCCACGTGGGTCCCACACTGACTCAATATAGTTGACCGAAACGTCACATTGGACGAAACCGGCAACCATATTGTCTTGGGATGTAAGTTGACACGGTTTTACAAGTTTGGATGTAAGTTGACACGGTTTTACAAGTTCGAGGATGGGTTATATCAGGTATTACGGTTCAGGGACTACATCCAAAGTCGGCGACAAATCAAGGGACCTTAAGTGAAATTATTCCCTCCATTGGGCCTTGACACCCACCGACCTACCCCAAGGGCCGAGGCAACAAACCAACAGGGCCGGCCCACGGGCCGCCACGCCGCACGCGAGCGATGCGAACCGACTAAACAAAACAAACCCTAGCTTCCTCTCTTTTTTTTCCGTGCGATTTCTTCATCATTTTCCATCCCCGCGGCTGCTTCTCCTCTATCTCACCTCTTCCCTTCTCTTCCCCCGACCCAAACCCTAGCCATCCGAATCCGCGAGAGCGGAAGCCACCGAGGCGGAGGCGGAGGCGGGGAGGAGGGCGCAATGGCGGGGAAGGAGGAGGGCCGGATCTTCGTGGGCGGCCTGTCGTTCCACACCGACGAGCGCAAGCTGGCCGACGCGTTCCGCCGCTTTGGCAAGGTCGTCGACGCCCAGGTACCCTACCGCATCGATCGCTCGAGCCGCAGCTCCGTGTTACGTATGCTTTTTTTTTTTCAATTTTTTCGGATGCTGCCGCTACTAGATCTAGGAATTTTGTGGATTTTTTTTTGGGGTCTGTGGATGCGGTTTGAAGGAAGGATGGTGGGTTGTCGCGTGGTGGAGGTAAGGAGGTGGATGTGCTGCTGTTTATGAATATGTTTGAGATTAGATTCATTCATTCATCTCTTCACTTTGGTACGCCTTTCTGGGTCTAAAATCTGTGTTACACACCGTAAATACCAAAAAGTTCAAAAATTCGCTGCCTTTGAAGGTAGCAGAAGTAATTCACTTCTTCATCATAAGCCAAATATTAATTCCGTTTTATTCCAAATATTAATTCCGTTTTATTCTGCAAACAGGATAAAACTTGTTAGCTCGTGATGATAATAGAAAAAGGCTGTAAATTTAGTTGATTTTATTGTCTTGAAGGAAGTGAAATTATACTCGTTTTTGTAGGAAGTACTCTGTAATGATTTTGATTTTGTTCGTGGCCACCTCAGGATTACTCATTGCTCTTGTTTTCTCTCTTTTTAGTCGAGATCTAATTGTGATCTTTCTCAGCTACTCGTTGCTTGATGAGCTGGAAAATTTGCGGATTTGGAATGCGCATCGTTCTTTTGATTGTTAAAGGAACAGAGGACTTTTTTTTTCCCGAGTGCACTTTGAGAATTAGCTTGAGGTGGAAGTTGCTTTCCTGAGGAGACATGTGATGGTGCTCGTACGATTAGATGCCTGAAGTACGTGGCTGGGTGCTGTGTCCCCTGGACTTCATCCATAAACAGTTAACATTCAGTTGATCCAACTGTTGGTTGTGCTCTGGCATTTTTCGTTCAGCTTTCTGGTATGATAGAAGAAACAAGGTTCACACTTTGCAGTGTTACTTCACACTGAATACCTGCAGTGGTTCGGTAGCTTTTGTGGCTCTTTTGTGAACCAGGTGATACTGGTATTCTGCTATGCAACACCAGAGTCTGCTGATGGGATTACTTCAGTGGCTTCTCACCAAGTTTATGGACATGAAAAATCAGTTGACCTTTTGTAGTGCACTGTTCATATTACACTGATACGTTTGTTGAAAAGATTAAAAGGGTGCTGTGTGCTTTATTTAGTTACCACAGTTTCTTTTATAGGGAACCATGTCTACGTGCTATTAGTAATTTCCATTCGCATTGTTATTTTTTCCTTTGACAGGTGTGTTATGTCATGCAACATTGTCTTTTTGGTTCTTTTGTCACAACTTCTTTGGTTTTCTATTGCTCTTTTGTGAAAACAGTACGAACCTTCTGTTTTGCATCATCTATTGGATCAAAAGTTCAACACTAATAGTGCAATTGTTAATGATGAAATCAATTTGTTTTATTTGTTTCTGTTTTACTCAAGTTATGTTTCTGCTGTTGACTGCGAAAACAGTTTTCTGCATTATTCAATCTTAGTCACCATCTGTTTTAAGGGCTATCATTGTAGCCTATAAATTGTTTGTTATATTTAGTAATATATTTGACGAGATGAGGTGGAGCTGAAATCCCAGATCTGTTCTTTGGTGCATTGGACACTGTAGTTCTAGTGGACATTGTGTAGTTCTAGTGGACATTTTGAAGGATAACCACTGAAGCTGATGTTAGCCCTCAGCTCAACCAAGCCACACCTTTGATTCACTGTGTTTATCAGATATTGCTTTGTGCTGCCTTCGTCTGCTCCGCTTGTGGTGTCATAAGATTGCCTCGTGAACATATGTACCAGACAAGCTTGGCAACACATCAGACACTTTCCATGATGAACCTGGGAGTACTATTGTTTTGCTGTGAACACATCAGACACTTTCCATGATGATCAAGTTAGTAGATGGTTTCGTCCTTTGTTTTGGGAATTTGCTCAAGTTAGTAGATGGTTTCATCTGCTCAGCTGGTTGATTTGATATTTTGATGGCCAGGAGGTTTTGGCATCTTGACTTTTAGTTTGTTTCAATTGGTTTAGTTGAAATGGGATGTACAGTAGGAATCCAGACAACAGGTGATGTTTGGGCTATTCAGAGAAGTCCAATGAGTAAGTTTAACTGAAAGTTTTGTTGAAAAAGGGGGTAACTGCAAAAAACAACAGCTTGGCTACAATGTGTTACTTTTCTAGGACCGAGAATGGACAGATTTTTTTATTGCTGTGCTGCTTGTCAGTGATAATGAGGTTTACTGTCTTGGGAATATATTCAGTCTCAATGGTAGTTACAGCTACAAGCAGCTGTGTTACAGAAATTTTATTTGTTCGGTTGAATAATTGTTATCTGGAATAACAATATTCCAGCGCTGTTCTAAGGTAATGAATTTCTGTTGTCTTGTAACCATCCTAAATTTGTCTCTGAAAGATTTTCATTGCTCGGGTAATCTATTTCACTGACAAGCTTTATTACATAAATGCCTTAAATTCTTGAGTTTATTACTGGTTGCATTTTCTTTTCTGAGTTAAAGTGAAGGCATGGTCTTTATAATGCTGATCTAGCTTGTAGACATTTGCTGATCTAGCTTGTAGACATTAGCTATTCATAGCGTTCTATATTCACCTGGTCATATGGTCAAAATACATGTGTTCTATGTTGCTGTCTGTGACAACTGATAATCCTTTTATTAAGTTACGATATACTTCAGTTCTGGATAAAATTGAAATATGAATTGAAATGTCATGTCATCCTTTTGGTACTGAATTCAGCAAATTATTTGCTGAAATTAATTTTTTTTCGCCCCTTGGTCCCTTGCTGAAGTTGGATATTTTGGGTTTTTATCGTATGGATATGAGCTATGCTAATATTATGCTGCTGACTTGATCTTAGTCCTCACTTGGTTTATTTTTTCTCATCATTATGTGCATTCCGATATTGATAAGCGTTTCTTATTGTAGATCATGCTGGAGAGACACACCCAACGCCATCGTGGTTTTGGCTTCGTGACATTTTCAGATCCAGAGGCAGTTGATAGCGCTATTAAAGAAATGCACTGTCAAGAGTTAGATGGCAGGACTATATCAGTGAACAAGGCTGAGCCTAAGATGAATACAGATGACACAAGGTATGAAAGTGGTGGTGGACGAGGAGAGTATCGTGGTGGTAGAGGTGATGGACCACCCCCAGGCAATTGCTTTGAGTGTGGCCGTGCTGGTCATTGGGCTCGTGATTGCCCTAATCCTGGTGGTGGTCGTTCTGCGCGATACTCTTCTTCTAAGTTCAGCGCTGGTGGCAGAGGAGACCGTTTTTCTGGATCAGATAGGTTTGGAGACCGTTACGTGGATGATCGTTATGATGGTGGGTACCGTGAACCTGTTGATGTCAGAGACAGGTATGGTGGAGGCCGTGACCGATATGCTAATGATCGATACCCATCAGGTGGTGACCGCTATGTTCCAGACAGATATGGAGGTCCTGATCGCTATCAGCCTAGTAGTTATGGCCGGGAACGAGAAAGAAGCTACGAGAGGGATGGAGTGCGTGGCAATGGCGGCTATGATAGGAGTGGCCCAAGGGGTGGTGGAAGCTATGACAGGGATGGCCCAAGGGGTGGTATGAGTGGTGGCTATGACAGGGATGGCCCACGTGGCGGTGGTGTTGACCGTTACGGTGGTGGAGGGCCTGCTCGTTATGATGGAGGAAGCTACAGGGACAGATCTGGGCCGTATGACCGCCCTAGCAGAGGAGGACGCTTTGATGATCGCTTCCAGTGAAGCCTTTCGCAGAATCAAGTTATGTATTTGCGGTTTAACGCTTGCAGTTTCGCATGGCTGAATGTTTAGTGAATGCTCTGGCACAGTTATATCTATTATGTATTAGAACCTCTAGCACTGTTTTGATTCTGGCAAAGTTTATCTATCAGACTGTTTTGGATTCTGAATTGGCTCGCATTGCACTGAGTGGTTGTCTGCCTGATTCCCTATTTGCTGAATGCTTTCTGTGGTTTGTACATGGTGATCAAGGCTTGCATGCTATCATCAATCTAATCTGCAAGGATTACTACAGAAACAGTGGCTAAATTATGCCGGCCCAGCACATTTGTGAGAAACCTTAGTATGCTTTATCTTCCGTCCAGAAAGCGGTAGTCAGAAAAGCCATTACCATGCTGATATGTGGTTTTATTTGTTTGTTAACAATGGCTGATGTGTTCGATCCATGCATTGTGGAAGCAGCATCCTCGTTTCATCTTCTTTTTTTTTCCTCTATCATTTCTTCTGTAAAAGATGGTACATATTATCATCAGTTGGATCCCTGAATCAGTAAAACTTGCAATATTCTGACATTACTCGTTGCCTTGCTTGAAATATATGCAGAACTTTGTATCTACTCCCAACGTCCAATTTCAAGTGTAGTTGTGGTTTTCCGTGTTCAACTTTTAACCATCCTTCTTATTTGAAAAATTTATGAGAAGATTAAAAAAAATAAGTGACGTAACAATAAAAATATTAATGGTAGAAAAGTTTTAAATAACACATAAACTCACAACTGTATTTAAAATGGAATGGAGATGGAATGGAGGAAGTATATTTTAATAAATTCTATATGAAATATATGATGCAGACGTTAGAGAAAAAATTTCTTAAAAAGGTCAGATATCTCGTCCTCCAGTTGGTCCAATCCGAGCCAACATGCCTGTCACTATCTCCGTATCTCTAGTGTTTCTGCATGACACTTATCCAAAAGCTCCCCCGTCTCTATCACCTTTCTTCTCTCTAATTGGACTCGGCAAGCAATAAATCTTTGTTTCACACCTAAAGTAACATGTGTACCGTGATTTTTGTTTATTTATATATTAGTATAAATATTCATAAACTAAACTCAGTACTATGGTGGCTCATGATCAGGCAAGTTCTCAACGCTTTGACATGGCAGATACTACCAAAGGACGAAAATGCATGGGCTTGGCAGGTTCAGGGTGGATTTAGGAAGTTGAAATCCGTTTAAAATCCTAGGCTGGCCATGGATTTGATGCTCCCAAATCAATCCATTGTTATGCTACTACAATACGACATCGCAAACAAAGCAAAATTTGCTAGATAGCATTGTCATCACCTTGGCAATTTTACTTAATCAATAAAGCTTTTTTTCCCTTTTCTTTTGAGATGAAGAGGAGCTACCCCCAATACATGCACAAGAAGAGCTAGGGCTTGTTTAGATCCACGGGCAAATTTTTTCAATATGTCACATCGAATATTTGGACATATGTATGAAGTATTAAATATAGGTAAAACAATAATTACACAGATTATGTGTAAATTACGAGACGAATCTTGTAAGCATAATTGTTCCATGATCTGACAACGTGGTGCTACAATAAATATTTGCTAATAATAGATTAATTAGGCTTAATAAATTCGTCTTGCAGTTTACAGGCGGAATCTGTAATTTGTTTTGTTATTAGTCTACATTTAATACTTTAAATGTGAGTCCGTATATCCGATGTGACACGCCAAAACTTTTTACCCCTTAATCTAAACACAACCTTACATTCTTTAATTTCTTCGTTGTATATCATCTCTTCTTAGTTGTTATGGATGTCCTCTAAAGTATAATTCAGACTTTTGTATGAAACTTTCATCGGGCAATAGCAATGCAACTTGGTTATGCTTGGAGGAAATTTTGACCACATAACAATCAATAATATAATCAAATGTTGCATCGGGGCATATAAACAGTTTTGGTAGCACACTAGCACTAAATCACCAAATTCCGTTAGAACGATAAATTGTTTAATTGTTTCATACAGTAGGAGAGACTATGCTCAGAGTTGTTTGTGTCTATGTGGTGTACTCTCTCTGCTGTAAAATGTAAGTATTTTCGAAGTTGGACGTAAGTATTAAGTAGGTTGAATTAAATAGGAAATATTGTGATTAATAAAAAGGAGAAAAATAGGTGAATAAATTATATGAGGGTGGTTGTGATTGGTTGAAATGAGAGGGTAATGTATAAATAATTATATTATGGGATAAAATTTGAACACTAAAAAATATCTATGTTCTTATAATCGAGATATACCAATGTCGACTGTATTGGGAGCGCTCTAATTTAGTTGGTTTATCATTCTAGTACTATATATTACAGTCCTGTCCCTTCCATAACTAACTCTCTTAATTCCACTTTGATATTAGGAAGACACAAAAATATCTAAACTTTGTTGCACACTTGCACTTAATATAAGTAGTGATGGGCAAAGTCTGTCCTCCTCTCCCACTCAAATCTCAATTGACTAGTGAGTGTGGCCACCATTGCTGACGATAGCCATAGAATCAATGGTGCATGCATGAGTGGTTCTTTTATTGATATTATCCCCAATAAGTATTTTACAAAGATACTTTCTACAGATATATTTTGTAGATAACATTGATCTACCTCCCTACTCCTTCCTCATTCCGATAAGTGTGCAGCGTCCAATATGTTAAATCGTATTAACTTGATATATACATATTGTGGCTAGGCATGTGAGTTGTAAGGAGTAGAGGAGATCAAGTCAGAGTAGAAATTAGTAGTATAAAGTAGAAGCTTCATGAGCAATAAGCATAGGACATGAATAGTATGATAGAGATAGGATGATCCAAAGAATGGGTCTGTTCGGCTGCAGGTTACAGCCTTTTTCACAGCCAAACTGCTGCTTGGAGATGCAGCGAAATAACCAGTGAGTAGCTGCTTCGGCTGCCTAGCAGCTGCTGTAACAAGCAGCCGAACAGGCCCAATAACTATGAGCTAATTAGCACATAATGAGTTTGATGAGCATATAGAGCTCCTTTGGATAGATAAAGTAAAGAAAAAACACATAGGATTCAAAATCCTGTGAACTGCGTCACTGTATCATCCTTTGGTTGGAAATTTTGGTCATGGGAATAGTAGAGGAAAAAATTATATCCTACAAATGCAATGCAATAAACACATGGAAATTCCCATCCAGTCGGAGCTCATATTTCCAATTCGTTTAGGATTGAGACGATCAAGCCACTAACCCCACACTGGATGTGAGAGGGACAGTATTAACGAATGGTTATTGCTTAATTCCAATTATTTACGCACTGGTAGATGATAATTCGGTTATACTCCGTCCGAACAATCAGTCCGACAAATTTCCTGTGGTTTTTCAATCCCTTTTGATATGTGCATTTCTATCCCGCTCTTGTATATTTTCTATTATTGCGTTTTTGCAACCCTGCGTTCCATCTGATATGTGCATTTCTATCATATTATTGTATTTTTGTTTGCAACCCTGCATTCCAAAGAAGCCCTTGGAGGATGTTTTTTTTAAAATAATTCTTGACTTATTTGTCAAATAAATTATAATACAAAAAAATTACTGCTCCTTGTTATAAAAAAAAGTCTCATTGTTTTTGTTGTAAAAAAAAATATCATAGAAGACATCTCCTATCAAAGCACAAAAAGCTGCTCAATTCAGCACAACAAAATAATAAATTTTCCAAAAACCTAGCCACGTACTCCCTCCGTACTTGTAAAAGAAGTCGTTTAGGACAATGTTTAAGTCAAATCTTAGGAATATAAATAATGAAAAACTCTCAAGTGATTGAGTTTGAAAATGTAAAATTTATATGAATAGATTTGTCTTGAAAAATACTTTTATAAAAATATACATATATCACTTTTCAATAAATATTTTTATAGAAACAAGAAGTCAAAATTATATTTTGAAGACCGTGTCGCTGTTCTAAACGACTTCCTTTAGGAGTACGGAGGGAGTATATGATACTACTGTTTCTAAACAGAAATTAAAAGAAAAACGATCAAATAACCACCCAAAAGAAACGGCATAAAAACACCCCTTGCAAACAAAAAGGAAAATACCGCCTAAAATACATGCCGAAAATAAATCCGAAAATCCGCCCGTGCTCCTCTCCCTTTCCTTCCTCTTCCCCAGGCCACCCCCCTCCCTTCGTCCCCCCCCCCCCCAAATCACCAGCCCGCGATTCACCATGCCGCCTCCTCCCCTCCTCCTCCGCTCGCCGCCGCCGCCGCCGCCGCTGACTGGCTGACCCCACCACCTCCCCCCCCTCTCCCTGCCACGCGGGCCCCCCACCATCTTCCCCCCTCTCGAAATCCCCAAATCCCACCTAGCCCAACCCAATTTGATCGATCGACCGATCGATCGATCCGCCGCCGCCGCCGATCTCGCCGCCGACCATGTTCAACAAGATCATCAAGCGCGGCGGCCGCAAGGGCCAGCGCGCCGCCGACGGGGGCGACGCGGCGCACGGCCGCCCCGCCGCCGCGGCGGCCGCGGCCGCGCCGTCGTCGTCGTCGGGCGGCGCGCAGCCCCCCGTCACCGTCAACCACGCCTCCCGCGCCGCGGCGCCCTCCTCGCCCCCCTCGCCGCACGCGGCCGCGGCGGCCTCGGCGCCCTCCGCCGCCGCGGCGGCGAGCAACCAGGCGTCGTCCCACCACCACCAGCAGCAGCAGCCCGCGGCGGCGCCGCAGCCGCCGCTCCTCGAGCCGCTCCCGCTCCTCCGCGACGTGGCGGCCGCGGACCGCCCGGGGCTCCTCGTCCGCAAGCTCCGCCTCGTCGCCGCGCTCTTCGACTTCACCGACTCCCTCAAGCACCCGCGGGAGAAGGAGGCCAAGCGCCAGGCGCTGCTGGAGCTCGTCGACTACGTGCAGGCGCCCTCCCCCGCGGCCAACGCCAACGCGCCCGCCCGCCTCCCGGAGAACGTCCAGGAGGCCCTCGTCGGCGCCATCTCCGTCAACGTCTTCCGCCCGCTGCCCCCCGCACTGCACGAGTCGGCCGCCGCGATCGATCCTGGCGCCGCCCCCGACGACGAGGAGGAGCCCTACCTCGACCCGGCCTGGCCTCACCTTCAGCTTGTCTACGAGCTCCTGCTCCGGTATGTCGTCTCGCCGGACACAGACACCAAGGTCGCCAAGCGATACGTGGACCACGCCTTTGTTCTCCGCCTCCTGGACCTCTTTGACTCCGAGGATCCACGCGAGCGCGAATATCTCAAGACGGTGCTCCATCGCATCTATGGCAAATTCATGGTCCACCGCCCATTCATCCGAAAGGCTATCAATAATGTGTTCTACCGGTTCATCTTTGAGACCGAACGCCACAACGGTATTGGCGAGCTCCTCGAGATTCTGGGAAGCATCATTAATGGCTTTGCGCTGCCAATGAAGGAGGAACACAAGCTGTTCCTCTCCCGTGCACTCATCCCATTGCACAAGCCCAAGTCCGTTGCAATCTACCACCAGCAGCTCTCCTATTGCATTGTTCAGTTTGTCGAGAAGGACTACAAACTTGCGGATACCGTAATCAGGGGACTTCTCAAGTACTGGCCTGTCATAAATTGCCAAAAGGAGGTACTGTTTCTCGGGGAGCTTGAGGAAGTACTTGAGGCGACTCAGCCTGCCGAGTTCCAGCGGTGCATGGTGCCACTATTTAAGCAGATTGGGCGCTGCCTTAACAGTTCCCATTTCCAGGTATGGTTTTCCTTTTGGTAATTTCACATTTGCTCAACATTAAATATATCTGCTCCCAGGAATGTGATTGTTTAGGCTAATATGCTCATATAAGGAGTATTCTTCTTTGAAGAAATGTGTCACATATAACTGGAATCTGGGATAAGCACACCAGAACATAACTTATGTGGAGAGTGAAAAATCTCTCATTATAGGCACGTTGTATAGTTCTCTATAGATTACAGGCTTATGAGTGTACAGTATAGTTGAAAAGGAAAAATGAGTTTGTTGGTCATGCCATGTGCTTCCTTCAAAATTAGATTCTGTTACTAGGCTGCTAGCTACTCATGTGAGAGTATCATCTGGTTAGATATAGGAAAGTTGCCTTTTTTGTGACATGCATGTTCTTCATCCATAAATATACACAATCAAGCTTTTCTTTGTTGAGAGTGTGGTGTGTTTAGGACAAAATGAAGGGTATGCATTCTACTGCTAAGTGGAATGCAAATGGGGCAATAATTAATTACAAAACAAAGTAACAATTTGTGGATAAATATTGGTTGTGACAAACAAAAGCCAATATACAATCGAGATCTGTTACAAAGAGTCTCAAAGGAATACATCAGAAGGCTATTTGTTTTTCTCTTCCTGCTTTGGTTTTGATGTTACTTTTACTTTTGGTGTTAGCAACTTATTCATCATCATTATATTTCCGACATACTATATCTCAAGCACAGATGTGGGGTCTTGTTGAGATTTTTATGATTATACATGCACTTTTACTGCCTAGTTTTTTCTTTTTTTTACTTTTTGATTGGGCCCATCGATATGTTTGTTTTTCAGAAAATTTACTATTACCTACAATTGGAATTGTGCTGTATTGTTTGTTCAACTTTTGTGGTTTAAGAAATCAAATTAGGAAGGTTAGCCATCTTGTTTTATCATTGCTAGGCATCTCTTTGTGCCATTTACGTGAGTCAGTTAAATAAATATGCATGATTATCCACAGATGGGGGCATAAGTGCTCTCTCTAGTTACATCTTGGCAAGAACACATGTTAAAATTATTTTTTTTTCTTTTACTCCAAACCATGTTCTAGTGTTCTACATCATAAGAGGCCACTATTTTATAACGTTTTTTTAATGAATATTAGTACCATGTGCATGCATTGCAACACATTACGGCTAAATATATTATAAGTATAATATATAAAATGCAATAAATAAATAATTATCCTCAAATTAAAACTCATATATGATATATGAGACCAGCTTGCCTACACATACTCATATGCAAAGACATGGTATTTTTCAATAAAAATTTTATGCATAACACAGTCACAGAAACGCCTACATATTTGCAGTCATAGATGATCTGTAGTGGGGATTGGTAATGAACCTACCATCACCTCAACTCTCTCTCTTTTAAATAGTACTACTATAAGATAAAATATCTTTTAGCTGATTGGCCTTGTAAATCTTGGACTCTTTGTTTCTACTGCTACCTCTGTGCTGTTGATTAGACATTCGAATTAGCTTATTGCTTTGAGCATATTATATAGTAGTCTTATTCTTGCTTCATTGGAGTTTACCGGTATTTTTTGTTTTGTTGATTGTGCGAGCGTGGCCATTATTTTCTTCTGGGTTAAGTCCTAATTACCCCCTTCAACTATCACGAAAGTAAGAAATACCCCCCCCCCCCCCTCTTCATCTATTCGATCCGGATACAGAACCCTCCTTCCTCTTTTACCGGCGGTTTTGGGCTAATTACAGAGATTAATCTCCTAATGAGGGCTGAGGAGAGTTACGTGAGGAGCACACGATGGAGTTAGCTACTGCATGTAGAGACAAATTTCCATGTCACTGTAATTGGCCCAAAATGGTCCAAGAGATTAGCTGCTAATTACAGAGATCCAAACCAGAGGCAGTGGCTGCATGCGACGTTCGTGGGGAGATGGCAGCCAACTGTTGGCCACACCTCTTTCTTCTTTTTTTTTTTTTTTTTGCATCCTCTGCGAAGCATCTCACCGGAAGGAAGCACAGTGCCATGCTCGCCTGGATGCTCACCGGAAAGAAGCAGTCGTGCCGTCCAGTGCCTCCTGCACCTCTAGTGTTAGGGATTCGGGCTCTAGAGGATGGGGAATTTGAGTGAGAGAGAGATGAGGGAAGGGAGTTCTTTATTTTTTTGCCATGTCATCCATTGGAGTGCCACGTGAGATAACTCTGGACCAAAACTGCCTATAAATGGGAATGAGGGGGTTATGTGTCCGGACTGAACATTTAAGGGGTGTGATTTGTCTGGTATTAGAGTTGAGGGGGCTAAATCATACTTCCGTGATAGTTGAGGGGGGTAAATCGGACTTGAGCCTTTTCTTATACCACTTATTTTCTAATGCAATATGCCAGTGTTTTCTTTGATCCGGCAATCAGGTAGCTGAATTAAGATAGATTAGTCTGTCAAGCTATACTTCACAACTTTGAAATTTGAATGAAATCACACCTCATTATTTTAGTTCTATACCTCTCCGTTGCAACCTACTGGGCACCTTGTAGTCCAGTCTATATTTGACGCTGTAAAGTGAAGTGTGTTGATGGCCCATCTGCAGCCTCGCTAGATGCCAAAAGGGAAGCAGTTGCAGTGACACCCTTTCTCCAACTACTTTCATTGCCTTTTGTTGCATTCTGTGATGTTTACAACCATGTCTGAAATGTCTCATTCACTACCAAAACACTTCTGTTCGCCTCCTTTTCTTCCTTTGGCTCCAACTTCCCTTCGAAGGCTTTGTTTATGAACATAGCTGCTCTTTCCCTTTTGATCATTGTCGTGAATATGTGGTTCTATGTTTTGGTGTACTCTGAATTCATTTCCATAAGACTCCTTTTAGCTGGAGGAGATTTAAATAGACAGAGAAGCTTATGCTTAAACATTTGAGTTACTGAATCACTGAGATAGTGAGTTTATTCGTTGCTGAGATATTGTTGTTTTCTGGTTTCGTCGCCTTGTTCATAGGTCATGTTAGTGGATCCTGCATTTGATATTTGCAGATATGGAATTTTTTTAAAAGAAAATTAATTGCAATATCCCAATTTTATGTTGATCTCTTACTGATATCATGGTGCATCTTTTGAGGTTGTGTAACCCAATTCTCACCTTGTTATACATTACATGCACCAATATAATTGCCCTTCATTCATTCAAGTCAATGGTTTAGATGCGGTCTTGGTAACTTTGCCTATTTGATACTGCAGTCATTGCTTATTAGCAACCTGTTTTTTTATTTAATGATATCTTGGTTTACTGGTGCCATTTGTTAACTAAATATATTAATTAGATTAAATAGCATTGTTGGGATTAAGGTATTTGTTTTGTGTTTGGTTACTGGCCAATCACTCTCGTCTGTAAACCCTGGTATCATAGGATGAACTGTTAAATCCTGGTATCACATGAAAGTCTGTTATACTGTGCTGTCAGTTTGTTGCATATTATGGTTTGGCTAACATTTTTATTTTTTCTTAACTCACATCATTACACTATGTCTTTGTTTGCATCACAAGTTCTATCTGCATAACTTGTTTTTGCTGGCTCTGAAAATCACTGTATTTTAACTACTGGCCTTCCTGCTTTTGTAATGCATGACTGTCTTTTCTCGAACTCCCTCTTCATTTGATCGTTGGTTTTCTTGGCAGGTTGCTGAGCGGGCTTTGTTCTTGTGGAACAATGATCACATTGTAAGCTTAATTGCCCAAAACCGTAGCATTATATTTCCAATCATATTTGAAGCACTCGAGAGGAACATAACGAGCCACTGGAATCAAGCTGTTCATGGTCTGACTGCAAATGTGCGCAAGATGTTTTTGGACATGGACAGTGAGTTATTTGAGGAGTGCCAGCAGCAGTACATAGAGAAGCAAGCAAGAGCCAAAGATATGGAGGAGCAAAGATTGTCAGCATGGAGACAACTGGAAGCTGCTGCCGCCAAGGCTTCGGGAGATGACATGGTTTTGGTCAACTAGGTAATATATATTCCTCTTACTTCATTTCTTTGTTAGTGGTTGTGTCCCTAAGTTGTTTTTTTAGCCATGTAAGTTAAAAAAAAACTGTATTTGTCCTGGTTATGCCATTTTCGTCTTGTTTCCATTTGTTTTGTTTAGCATTTCTATGAGATGCATTGCCACCTTTTGTGCTGCTGACTTTTTGTTTTAATTTGGTCATGGCAGTCCACAAAAAGATGGAACACATTTGATGTATCAAACTTTCAATTGATTACGGACATTCGCTTTAGTAATTCCAAGCAAATCTTATTTGTACCAGCATCCATAAATATGCAAGCGACGCTTCAAAGATCATGCTTGCTCAGATGATTGGTGCTCACTTTATCTCACAAGCACTCGCGCGCACCAGTCGACTTGGTATCGATGTTGCTTGTGGTGTGCTCATCTCAATCTTTGATGGCATGGGGATTGCAAGGTCAGTGCTCCTTGGATCCACTGATGGTTTCTTAAAGTTCAGACACGATGATGCTTGCAAAAGACCATTTCTTCCAGAGTTAACATGCCCTTTGCCCACTGACGTCCTGCTACGGTACTGAGAAACTCTTCTTTTCTTCAATCCTCCTCCCTCTTTTTTTTTTTTGATCTACGTATGAATAATCGAACCCTTTGTATTAATCCTTCATTATTTGTCCTAGTTCGCTACCCACAATTTGGGGAAATGCAAGTAGAAAACGAGTGAGCTAGATGTAAGCTCTTCCTCTTTCTTTCTTTTCTTTTCTTTTTATTCTTTTGGAGTATTTTTAATTCATCGTGTTGTATGGAAGTAACATAACCAATGGAGATAAGAGCGCTTTAATTTAGTGTTTGGTTGTACTGGAGTGCTAAAATGGCTCACCTGTAGGAATTGCCATGTTGTTCTTCTCAATGTTTCAGTCAACCTCCCGATGTAGCTTACCTGCTGCTGCCCGTGTTTCTAATGTTGCTGACCTGCTGCTTTTTTTCATTTTCGTTTCCGCAACTTGGGTCGGTCCTAGTTCTGTCGCTCGAAGTCGACGTGCTTGTGGGGCCCACATGTCAGTGACGATCTGATTTTTATTTGGTCCTTTTTCTTTTTCTTTTCTCCGAATTAACATGACAGCGACGAACTGTTACGATCTAGAACCAAGCATGCCTTCGTCTGAAGACGCTGGAATTCTTCTTTTACAATACGACTTCGTTGCAAAATTCGGGCATAACTATGATGACGCTCTCATCTTTCCTTGCGAAAACAACACGACTACTGTGTGTCCATCCCAAATGTATGTCAGATGTTCAGCTCCACGATTACGCGGCAGATGTTCAGAGAAAAAAATGCTGAAAAGAAAAATTCCCATGCGAATTTGAACCGCATTTTACGAGCACTCGTCCGCTTGCTATTCTCAAATGAGGTCGTACCAAACTGCCCCCAAAAAAGAAACTGAACTATTTTCATGTGTGATAATACCAAACTGCCCAAAACTAGCATATCAAGAATAGAAGAGCACTTTGTTAAAAACCGAGGCGCTTAACAAATCATATCAATTATCCACCTTGCGCATGCACATTATTTGTCAATCAGGTGCTACAGCAACATGAAGCCAGCTGCTTTGGCCTCAAGGTCCTAAGAGTGCTGAAATTTTTCAGAGCTTCACATGTTTTCAAACTGGAGTATGTACAAAATGCCTGAGGCACGGGGCTGTTTATGATGGTGCTGATTCAGCTCCGTCATGAAGAGCACAGCAGACAACTGGTTTGTGATGCGACGTGTAAACCCTGATGGCCTCTCCGGTTGACATCGTCCACAATCTCGCCGTAGTGTCAGAGGAAGCTGCAAGACAACGGCAGGTTTGTTTGGTAACTCATGAAATTCAGCGACCGGGAATCATGAACAGCGTAATGCTAGTTTAGATTGTAGGAGTACCAGTTATCAAATAAGCACCATCTACTGAGAATACGCAGTCCCAAACCCAACGCTGGTGACCTGAGAGGTTAGCTCTTTATGTAAGGATCTCACTTAGAAATTCCACAGGTTTCATTTCGATAGGAAAAGTGAAGCACTGCTCAGGAACGCACCTACTAAAGTTTTTTCCAATTTGAAGCCATCAACATTCCAAATCTTCACAGTGTGGTCAGATGAGGCTGTTGCAAGGTACCTAGAAAGCAAGCCAAAGCACACCAAATGAAATCCAACAAAATGAAGTAGCTCGGAGTTTAGTATTGCTACTTCTCAAAAAAAAAAATGCCAGTCTTGCATTTCTTGGATATTTAGAAGTGGAGATATTACTGATACTTCTATGTTCACAGATTATATATTGGGAATGAATGCCTAGGCAGCAATCTTCATACATAACAGTACATTGGAAGCGACATGAACATGAAAAGGTAGTCATTTTGCACATGTATACCTGTTGGGGTCACAGAACTCCGGTGAAAGCAGGCACTTCAGAATGTAACCATCATGTGCTTGCAATTTATGGAGGGGTTCAAAGCAGGTAATTGTCTACATAAGAGATTCCGTCAGCTTGGAGATCAAGAAATCACAAGCTTATGTTCAACAACAGAAAAGTCAGAAGGACAAGCTGTCTCCTATTTTCATTTTAGGAAATTCAGTAGGACTGACAGACCTGAGTACCCTTAAGCAAGCGCCAGACGTAACATGTCCCACGGTTATTTGCAGCAACCACCATACTCCCATCCCACATGACTGTCAGGGATCTTACAGCAGTATCAACCTCTGGCACCTAGATAGATGGAACCAACACATCAACATTTCTTTTCCCATGGAGTGGTATCTTAAAACTGAAATACAACTCACCAGCTCACAGCTGCACGAGTTAGCAGCCAAATCCCACACACGTATGTTTCCGTTCTGATCACCAGATATTAGCTCTTTCTGAAAAGTCAAGACAATGTTGAACCAAAATTATGCAGAATGAATGTGAGAAAAAAAAGGGCAGGGTATCCCTTCTATATTATTCCATCCATTTCATTCAACAAGAAAGTTAACATATTGACACGGTAAGAAACTTAAATTGCAAGAAAATTTCAGTAGTGATTTCTCTGACTGTCGCCAATGCTGACAAAGAAAGTCAATGTCAGGCCTTCTCTGCAGTCAGTAATGGCTCAATTTTGATACCACATGAATATGAATATACAGCGATAAATGTGGATGTAACAACTGTGCCAGCATATTTCATATTTGCAGGTGGTCCTGCTAATATTAGACTCCTATAAATAATACAAAGTGATGAGCATGAATTTTGTATTAGCAGCTAAACGCCAAGCTTATGCTGAAGTGTAACATAAATTGGATGATGAATTTTTCAATCATCTAAGACAATGAAAATCCTAACCTGATTTGGGTGCAGAACCACAGTGTTCACAGCAGCACGACTTTCATATTCTCGTTGACAAGTGGCAGTGCTGAAAACATATACATGTAATTAGGAAGACAATTAAAAGGCATAGCACGCATCACAGACTAGAATTTTAGTACTTATAGCATAAAAGCCAAGTATATAATGGTGTTCTGGTTCAAACTTATATATAAATAACATTTTGCAAACTTTTACATGGGTGACATTTCGATTATTCAAGAATCAGAGAAAATTAAGGTGATGGACCATATTGTGGACTTGCATGAGAGCAGCTAGAGATTGTTTGCAGGCTAGCCTGATCAGAGTATGCGAGAAAAAAAAATTCCCACAAGTCCACTGGTCAAAGAAAATAAAGCTGCAATTCAAGAAACAATAGGCAATAGTAAGTTGAATAACCTCACCGCAAATCCCAGATTCTCACAGTACCATCCTCAGAACCTGAATACATCCAGTTGCCGTCACAATGGAATCCCACAGCCATCACATTACTAGTATGTGAGTCATAGCTAATTACCTGATAAGTGTGTTGTATATCGTGATTAACTAGGTAAAAAGAGCATATTGGCCCAGACTAGTTCATTTAGAAAAATGTACATACCGGATGGTTACTGTTTGAGTTAATGTCAAAAAGACGGATATGAGGATTGCCAGCAGCGGCTAAGAAACGCTTGTCTGGGGTTATCTCAAGGCGGTTAATATGCTGCAAGAATTGGGTTACCAATAAGCATAAGATATGCAAGATTGCTGCTAGTAACATAGATAGCTGATACAATCTAAAAGATAATAACCAATAGACCAACCATTGGTCTAAAATCTAGTCTAGGAGTTTCCTGGGTGTTGTATCATAGCGCGTCGATGGGAAAGAACAGGTTAAATTTTGAACATAAAAAAGGAAATATGGAACATCACCATACAATTACCATGAAGACAAATAGAGAAAGCATAACGACATCATTACTTAAGTAGTGCAAAATGATGCATGAATAGGTCCATTTATCCAAGCAAAACAAATAAGGAGAAGGAAGCATTGTACTATGTTTCAGTAATTCCTGACTTCCAATACAAGGAGAAATAAGTTAACAAGCCTCACGTATTGCATGGTAAAATACATATAGCTACAATCTTAACGAGTAAAATGTTAAAGGGGGGGAAGGGGGGGGGGAGTACAAAGGTAGCTAATACCACAACAAACCATGGAATAAACTGCACATCAAGAGAATCATGCAGCAATACTGACCGATTCCGTATGTTGAAGAGTGCGGTAACAGCGACCACTCTTAGCTTCCCAAAATTTTATTGAGTGATCATAACTTGCAGTTGCTAGGATAACAGAAGGTTGCGCCATTTTAAACCTCCTTCCTGCGATTCCATCAAAAACCCTCTCAAAATGAAAAACAATGTAGCTGAAGCAACAACAGTATGCCAAAAAAAAAAAAGGATGGACTCTGTTCCCGTCCTTACAGTATACCGCATAGCTTGGATCAAACTTCACATGTACAGGCCAACTGTACATGAATCAGTGGCGGATCTAATTAAATCATAGGACATGGGGGCAAAGTTCTAGAACAGAAGCTAGGGTTAACGCAAATTCGAGAAAAAGGGGACGGATGCGGCGGAAGCAGGAGGACGAGGGATGGATGGGGGATCGGCGGTGGCGGAGGATGTGCTCACCAGGGTGGAAGCGGCAGGACGAACGACGGCGGCGTGGTCGCTCGCGGGATGGATGGGGATCGGCGGGGGCGGTGCGCAAGGCCAAAGCGACGAGGAGTCGAGGAGGAGGCGCCGCCGTCACTGCAAGGCCACCGCCGCACAGGGTGCTCGGGTCACAGAGAAAGGAGAAGAAATTTTTTTAAAAAAAAAAGAGAGAGAGAAGGAAAGGAGAAAAAAAAAAGGAAAAATGAAAATTTTTACGGAATTGCTAAATCTTTGTCGACAGAAAATCTAACCTCTTCACGATTCGTGCTCTTCTTCTCCAATTCTGGCGACCACCTCTTCTTCTCCGGTGCCGGCGAACCCAAACTCCGGTAGAGAGCCGACGAATTAGGGTCCTGGGGTGGGGTGGGGTGGGGGTGGGAGGGGGGGAAGAGGAGAGGGAAGAGGGGGGAGTTCGTCGGCTTTAGAGGGATGGCCGTGGGAGGCGCTAGCCCGGCGGTGGGCGGCGGATCGGGCGGCGAGGCGGCGGGGCCGAAGCCGCGGGGCTGGAGGACGGCGGCGGGCCGGTGTAAGCGGTGGGGGCAAAGCAGAAAGAGTGGTAGGAGGAGGCTGCCGGAGGTGGCGCCTCGCCGCCAGCGACGGGAAAGACGACGGACAGCTCGCCGCCGCCAGCTTGAGGCAAAGGAGAGGAGAGGGAGGGGGAGGGGGCCAGCCGGGTGGGCCTCGCCGGCACCGTTGACACCCTTCAGCCAGCCGGCGAGGCCGGGCGGCGGCGCGTTGGGGTAGTGGAGGCGGGGGAAGTGCTGAGGAGCGGCGGCGGCGGCGTGAGGAATCGGGAGAGGAGAGAGGATTTTTAGGGTTTGGTTGCCTGCACGAATCTTAAAGCAATCGGGTGGTCTAAAATTTGCAATATTTGTGAGGGGTTTTCTGTCAAATGATCTTTAGACAGTCTCAAATTTTTAAGTGGGTCCTTTTTGTCCATAAAGATGATGTCACGTCATATCCATGTGGTATGTTATATCAGCGCCACATAGGATTCTAGAGGGACTATGGTGATTTGGGACATAAACGACACACTTTGACAAGGTCTAGGCAGGGGCGGGCATTCGGTCTGACTGTAAATTTTGGTCTCGGTCTTTCGGTCATTTCGGTCTTTAAAAAGTGAAGACCAAATTTTAACGAAAAATATCATGACCGACAAATTCAGTCTCGGTCCTGACCGAAATTCAACAACATTTTCATATATGCAAAGAAATAATAGAAATTTTCAACACAAATCACAAAAAAAATCATAAGCACATATGAGTAAAGACTCTTATTAAGTTGCATGTCTAGATATGAAAATTAGAGTCTAATCCTACTGAACTTAGTGGATTATAGGTTGCATTTTATTTAGACCTTTTTTTTGTTAATTCGATCTTTTCGGTCTATTCGGTTAACTGAGGAGACTAACCGAATTGATGGAACAAAATTAGGTCCTTCACTACCTAGGATTGAATTGATGACCAAATTTTTCGGTCTCAGTTTCGGTCTTTTCGGTTTGGTCCTTTTCTGCCCACTCCTAATTCTGGGACTTGGATCTGAATTTTGAGAGTTTTGTGACCTAGATGATATAACCCTACAAATTTAAGGACCGTATGTGCACTTTACTCTGATCTAAAATAGTCTAGATAATAATTGCTAGTGGTTGATGATGCGACACACTTGCATGTTAAGTTTTTAGATTAAGTGGACAGCAACTCTATAGTAAGATAGGATAAGGGTGATAAGCTATGTTATACGAGGATACATATATGGATACGGATACATCGATATGGGGATACAACATTTTTTAAAAAATAAGGATACGGGGATACGCTTATATATATTTTTATATATTAGAAATACAGAAAAAATAAGAATTTTTTGTATGAAAATAGCAATATAATACTAGTATTAGTGCATTCCAGTCCATGACAATCTTCTCTGATTTTCTATTCTAGTTGACGAAGCGATTAAGCCCTCCAAAACTGCAAATAGCATACAAAACACGAACTAATAGTTCAATCATACGTAGTTGCTCTTGATGAATGTGCATCAACATTAGCTGATTAGCAGCTACACTACACCTAGGATTGCTACATGCACTAGTACAGATTGAACCGTAGCACTTGGATCTAACAAAAACAATAGTACTTGACTACCTGTCCTAAAATAATAGAGGCATTGGAGATAAGCATGGAACACTAGAGAAGTGGATTTGCCTCAGGTATTCAGGGAAACAAAGAAGAAACAGCATCGGTGCTTCGATGCTGTCGGTGTTGTGCTTGGCTTAGGTGGCGACAGCCCTGGCAGCCTGGGCGGCTAGCCCCTGCCTCTAAGAATGGTGGCGGAGGTGCTGTGCCTGTGCGCCCATCAGCGGGGATTCGATGGAGCCATGTGTCTCGCAGAGGAGGCGATGTGCCGCCGGGCACGGCGGCGACACAGCTGCACTCCTACACCCGGCGTGTGAGGACGACCTCGCTAGGGTGCGTGCGAGATGCATTGGGCTGGGAGGCAGCGAGGCCCGGCGGAAGGCAGCTCTGCGCAGCGATGACGGAAGCCGGGGGCACGCGCTGCAAGGGCGGATAGCATAGAGTGCGAGGGCGCGAGCAGCTAAAGAAAGAGGGAGGCGGCGCGTATCAGACACGTATCCGAAAATAGCTGGATACGTACGGGATACGTATCCGTATCCATAGGAAGGCAGGAAGCGATATCCAGATAACTTAAGTGATAAGTGACAATATAAAAATAATGACAAATCATAGAATCGACAACAGTTGGATTGAAGATACTTGTCTAGCCCTCGCTGTCTAGTCTGGTCGAGATATGATATGACTAGTGAAGTTTAACTTGGATGTAAGCTGATTTCCCGGCTAGATGGTTTAAGCGAACTTTCTATTTAAAAAAAATACTTTATGATGTTAGAGTATTTATACATTCTATGAAAATAAAACCCTAATCTAGTGTGAAATACTCCCTCCGTTCTATAATATAAGGGATTTTGAGTTTTTACTTGTACTGTTTGACCACTCATCTTATTCAAAATATTTTAGAATTATTATTTATTTTTTTTAACTTACTTTTTCGTTTTTTATATTTACATAAATTTTTTAAATAAAATGAGTGGTCAAATAGTGTGAGTAAAAACTCAAAATCTCATATATATATATATATATATATATATATATATATATATATATATTATTGGACGAAGAGTAGTACCATATTTATTTGCAACCCTAATTATTTTGGGATGGATGGTGGGAGCACTGCTGATTTGCTGAAGCTGAAGAGCTGAACGCGGTGAGGCGGTCGTAGGCCTTCTTCCCCTCTCCGTCTCGTGTCCCACGCACGCACGCACACCTTTCCCCCCCTCTCTCCCTCCTCCGCCGTCCCTAGCGGCCGCCCCGCACCCGCGCCCGCACCATGACGAGCTCCTCCTCCCCTTCCCGCAAGGTACCAAACCCTAACCCTAACCCCCTCCTCTCTACCCTCATCCCCTCCCGATCCCATCTCCCCTCCGCCCCGATTCGCCGTAATTTGTTTTGGGTTTTTTTTTTTTGTTTCTCTCTGAGCTGTTTGTGTGTATGTGTTCGTGCAGGTGCTGAGCAAGATCGCGTGCAACCGGCTGCAGAAGGAGCTCGCGGAGTGGCAGGTCAACCCTCCCTCCGGCTTCAAGCACAAGGTCACCGACAATCTCCAGAGGTGACCCCCCCTGACCACTCCAAACCCACGCGGTTTTTGTCCTTGCCGCTTTTCGCGTTTCGTCTCTTTCCCTTTCGATTCAGATGAAATCGCAAACCCTTTTCGGCGTCCTGATTGACCCAGGATCTCTTTTTTTCTATGAGGGTTTTGGCCGCGTAGTCGTGAAATATTCAGTCGTTCATGTTCTTGTATGATTTATTTATTTTCAACTTTGATACTTTCTTGTGATTTTTTTATCCATGTGAAAAGCATGAAAAATAATATATCATGATATGGATTATTCCGAAATAAAAAAAGGTGGGTCATCGAGGTCGCGGGGGCTGCGGGCACGCTCTATGCCGGAGAGACATACCAATTGCAGGTGGACTTCCCTGAGCATTACCCCATGGAGGCTCCCCAGGTGGGATTTCTTGATACTATTGATTTATACTGTGTTTAGTTTGGGTATACTGCATGCACTGGAATCCAACGCTTTGGGTTTGATCGACTGTTTTTTGTGTAGGTCATATTTCTTCATCCGGCACCAATGCATCCGCACATTTACAGCAATGGGCATATCTGTTTAGGTAAAATGATTGTATGCTCCTATTGATGCATAAATAACTATTGTTTTCGTTTTTGGTGCTTTTGCCCACTCCATTAATTCTCTTGGGTGTACAGCATTTTTACTGGACCTGTTTTACAGTTTTAGTATGTCCACGAAGTATGCCTTTCTGTCCTGCTAATGAAAGCTGCCATCTTCAATGGCAAGCATGATACTTAGGAGTTTAAAGTAGTAAATAACTAGGGTAGTAACTGTATGATAAGTTTTAAACACATTTAGCTATCCCAGCTGTACCTTTTAACTTTATATATGCTGGGAAGTGTACAAACTTAGAAAGTAACACTTGAAGTCCTTAGATATGGGCGTATGGGCGTAGAGGAAGTGACTAGAATATAGGTGGATTAACCTTATCCACTTCTATTTGTCTAGGGTAATCCTGTGTTACATAATGTTGACCAAGATCAACACTTGTCTCTTCCACCACCACATGTTGTTTTTAGCACCTTTGCATATCCTCTTGTCGTTCATGATCAAGAACTGCAACTTTTTGACACATCTGGGAAATTCTGCTATTATGTTCCTGATTGACATTTAACAATTTGACTATTTGCTGTGCTGTGATGTCTGGTCTGTTCATGGAGGTTCTGGATGTAGTTAAGCTGAAATTCTAGCCTATGTGGTTATCTAGTTAAATTTATCCTTAAGAGGCTGCACCCCTTATAGTGGAAGTTCTCTTGTAAGTTACAACACACAAGTTAATTGATGTGTACTATGTACCTTATGTAATTCCTTGATGCATTGAAATGGATGGTTAAAAACTTTACGGTGGATTGGTAAAATAGTTTATGATAGAGCGGTATTGAGATGAACCATTCAATAAATTCTCCCAACGTAGCAAACCTGTACAATAAGATGTCTTGTACTCAGCAATTTTTACAAGATGTTATGAAACACATAATACATGCCTGCCAGATCCCTCAAGTTATTAGATGTTATTGTTGTGCATATATTCTAATGGTGGGATATTCCAAAATTTTCTTTTATTAATGGGACAATACTGTACATTGTCATCGGATATTGTTCTGCCTGCTGTGAAATGTTCAATCCAGTGTAGATTGCTAAGTGTACAGAATCTAACTAGTTTGTCATCCTTTTCAAGAAAAATGGTTGCCCATGATATAAGCATTCCCACTGATCAGCTTACATTAATATTGGCAAGCACAAGTCCTCTGCAGTATTACTTCTCTAGTTAAAGCGATGCCTTTTTGCAGATGTATATGCAGCAGATGCACCCTAGAAAATTTTCAAATCTTGAGCATCCTGACCATTGTTCAAGAAGGCGCTAGTTGGGCGACTGGGGGGGCGCCTCGGTCAGGCCAATTAGTTAAATCCAAGAAATTAGCAAGCATATTGCATAAAACTTGGACTTTATAACACTAAAATAGCAACAGAACACCACCCAAATTAGTTCAGCCGCCTAATGCACCATCTAATACTTAATCGTGGCGGCTACCTAGTGCATAGAGCCGATTTGTAGAACACTGATATTGACTCCCAAGTTGCTCATATTTAACGGTTTACCCATAGTATAAAAATCCACCGGATGGCAAGCCGGCACAACTCGTGGTTCACAGCACTGCCACCCCCCCCCCCCCCCCCCCCCAACACACACACTGCCTGGTCCCACTGTTGGACTGCTGAACCACGGCTCACTAAAATTGATACCGATGTATATTCTCCATGTAACACAAAGTGATTTGCTAGCTGGATGGTTGAAAGGCAGCAGCTGCAGGTTGCCCACCAGTGTGCGATCCTCTGCCTCCTTTTTTTTTCTCATAACTGGGCCTAACTTGCCATTCACTGATGAGCCGTGCGGTTTATGATCTGTTTCTATTGGTTCACCAGTTCTTAGAAAAACCATCTGGTTTTCCTGGTTTACTCTCCTGTCCAATAGCAGAAGCGATCCTTCACACAAACTGAACCGGAAGGGATGCTGGTTAAGTATGATGGTGCACCTTACTCTTTTTTAACTGAATTATTGTCTTTTCAACTTTGCAAACATTCAGTTCCTTTCCTAATGCAGTGATGCCACTTTTTGGAATGATTGTTTTGCTACTTTATTTGTCTATCACTCCACCTGTCTAGTTCAGTACAAAATGAAATTTGGTGAACTGAGTTGTGCATTTGCATTCCCCTTTACTTTCTAACATTAATATAACCATGTTTTGACTTTTAATGCAATACATGACCAGAGGAATGCCTCCTTTTATGCAAAGAACATGCGTTTTGTAGGTGAAAGGTATCTATTACACCATACAATTGAATCTAACATGGCTCAATGCATTTAATTCCCTTACTATGTGTGCTGGATAACCTTTTTTTTTTTTCCGGTTTGATGGTGTGGCTTGTTTGTTTTTTCCTGTCAACTAGCGAAATACCCATGCTTTGCTATTGGCAGAAGAAACAAAATATTATAGTATGACATAGTAAAACATATTTTATCAAATATCTTAGCATCACTTGTTTGCTTATTTTATTATCTGATAGTAGAAAAAAATGCCCGTGCGTTGCAATGGGTGAAGGCTATTTTAATTTTATTATTGTTATACGGTTTAGCTAAGGTGAAATTCACTACGGGAATTTGCTTGGATATATGTTAGAAAATCATGAGCTGCAATTAGGAGTACAACTCTTGTCTCAAGTTA
This sequence comes from Oryza meridionalis, assembly GCA_000338895.3. Classification (NCBI taxonomy): domain Eukaryota; kingdom Viridiplantae; phylum Streptophyta; class Magnoliopsida; order Poales; family Poaceae; genus Oryza; species Oryza meridionalis. Next base: position 31,097,617 of record CM002526.2, on the reverse strand, counting down.
GTATGTGAATTTTTTTAAAAGAGATATCTTATATGACTCCTGTATTTCCAAAAGCAAATAAACTTAAAAAACCAACTCAAACACAGATCTGTATTTCCAAAAGCAAACAAACTTAAAAACCGATTTTTATTTTTTTTCTTTGTACACATTGTTTGGAAAGTCTACTCACGATTGCCTTTATAATTTGAAGTTTTGAACCTAACCAGCAAGAAAATGGAAATCTAATGGACTACTTGGGTTGCCTTAGTGGTTGTATTTTTGCTTGGATGGGTTCTGGAATTTTTGTCCACCTACCATCTTTGTCTAACAATTAACATGTCAATTTGACCGCAGATATATTGTTTACTGTTGTTTCACTTGTCTGCAGATATATTGTATGACTCGTGGTCACCGGCGATGACCGTTAGTTCTGTTTGTATCAGTATCTTGTCCATGTTGTCAAGCTCACCAGCAAAGGTTATAGAGCTCCACTGCGTCCTCTCCTGTTTAAATGGAGATCATGCATCTGACCATATCTTATGTTTATTATATGTTGGTTGCAGCAACGTCCTGCCGACAATGATCGCTATGTCAGGAACTGCCGCAATGGGAGGTCGCCGAAGGAGACCAGGTGGTGGTTTCATGATGACAAAGTGTGATTGGTTCCAACTTCCGGTTGGCTTCTCCTCAGCAACCCTTTTACCCGCCACCCTATCTACATGGCGTCCTCCATGGGAGATGATTTAGGCATATTTTTAAGCGATCTATTTGACCGCAAATTAACATGCCTTTGTGGTTTGTAAATGAATGTGAACCTGTATCGAATCCTAGACTTATTAATTACTATACCTTCGATATATAGAATAATTACATGTGTATCTTGCTTATTGCCCAAAATAGAGGCATCAAATGCAGTCAAAACTTTGGTTTTCTGGGTTTTCCAATATGCCCCGTTACGGTACGTCGGTACATAGCATTGTTTGTTCCAGTTGGAGCTATAATCCTGCTTTATTTCTTTTTTTTGTTTTTTTTCTTTTCTTGACTGTAGTTAGAGCTATAATGCAGTTGTGTTTTTTTTTCTTTACTGTAGTTGGAGCTATTATCTGGTTTTGTTTACTGTTTTGCCTCTTTTTTTCTTCAACAGTTGAACATCATAGCTCAGGCCCTGTTTAGTTCACAAAAGAAATTTTCACGCCGTCACATCGAATGTTTGGACACATACAGATGCAGAGTATTAAATATAGGAAAAAAACTAATTAACAGATTTCGTGTAAATTACGAGACAAATCTTTTAAGCCTAATTGTATCATGATTTGACAATGTGGTGCTACAATAAATATTTGTTAATAACGGATTAATTAGGCTTAATGAATTTGTCTTGCAGTTTCCTAGCGGAATCTGTAATTTGTTTTGTTATTAGACTACGTTTAATACTTCAAATATGTGTCTGTGTTTTGTTATTAGACTACGTTTAATAGAGTTTAATACTTCAAATATGTGTCAGTATATTCGATGTGATAATCAAACCCAAAAATTTTCTCTAGGCCTCAGTCAAACTTCAAGATCTCTCAAATTTCTTCAGAGGAAATTTGCACATGATCTATCACATCATTGTCTCTTGCACCTATGGAAGTGAGTTTTTGTGCTCCTAAGAGAGTGAATTTGTCTTAGGGGTATGATTTTAGTTCCAACACGGGCCATACATATGTTCAAATGAAGAGACCTCTTATTTAACTTATACGAAGGCCATTCAACTAGTTACGAGAAGATGTCTAGCTACAACAATACATCACATTTTTCTCTGCATGCTAGCTGCTACATTGGATTGTTGGGCTACACGCTCGATACAACTTCCTCACCCTACTATATATATACATATACAAGGCCGAGGAATCCAAGACAACACCTGAATAGCTCCTTCAGGGTTGGAACAGAACGACCGATATATCATCATTTCACTGGCCAATGAGCTTTACTAACAAAGCCTCCACTCCAGCACTGTGCATGTGGAATGGTTGCATCTTATCCACCAAACACAGAAGTTGACAGCAATTAGCAGCTCCTGATGACCAAGAATCTGATCTTCTCATTGCTTCTCTACTCATGGAAATCCTCGTAAGGTGACTCTGATGATGAGTCCGAGTCGCTTTGATATGGTGTTGTTTCGCGTGGACTAGATGGCAGTGAATCTTGCAATGTCAGGCCTGTGTTCTTCTGCCCCCTGGGACGGAGCTTTCTTGTATGTCTCCGTAAGAGCTTCTTAGTGATTGTAAGCTGTCTAGCAAAAGGGAACTCGCCATCGCTGTCACTCCATTCGTCATGGCATTCATTGTCTCCATCTCCACGCACAGTCCGTAGCACAAACGCCTTTGCTTTACGGCGCTGTGAATTAAAGAGCCCTCTAATTGATGTGACAAATCCATCCCCTGCGCCTTCACCCGGCCTCTTCAGCCATGACACAGGAAACTGATCGGGCTTTCCGTGATGGTCACCGTCACTGTCACTTAAATTCAGATCATGATCAGGAACAGCTCCATCATGTGCTTCCCGATTGTGGGCCTTAAACTTCTTAACCTGCTTAGAACCCAGTCCAAACACAGTACATCAGTAACCGTTGACATGAAGTAAAGTAAAAATGGAGAAACGTTTTAAAAAACTGGAAGGTACTTGTGATATCCACTTATCCAGAGTAACTTTGTCAATTGAGCTATGGGAAACTCAAGCATAATTTAAATATATAATCATGATAAGTGGTTATGTTGCAGGGAATTTAAGGATGGGTCTATGCGACACCACCGATTGTATTCCTAAATTAGTTTAGCAAAATGATCAAGTAAAGCTAGTATTCAGAAATATTGTATCTATTAATTCCCTTGATTTGCATATTCATGAAAGATGTCACGGAAGCACAACCGTTTCACATTGAGGGACAAAAGGGCAGTTTGTTATGTAAACAGGCCACAATTTAGTGTTAGGCAGAAAACGCCGATGCGATACCTAGTATGTCACAGGTATTGAAATGCAGCACCCATCGCAACAGACAGCTAAATTCGTATGAGAAATGTTAAAACATAGCAAGCATAAAAACATGGGCTTACTATTGATCAGAGTACAGATTCAAAACTTAGATCCAATTTCGGAGCACTAACTAGAGATCTAGAACACAAAGCTTGCTTTTGAGAATAAAACATACATGAAAGTGATGCATATGTGAGTGCAGAATTTTTTTTTATACCAATTTAAAGACAAGGAACACTCAGAATACTTGCCTGCATTCCAGCCATCGACTTCAAGACACTCCAGATGATATGTTTTTTGACTCTTGAGAATAGTCTCCTCCATGTACCAGTGAAGTCTTCGCGGTGGAAAGTATCCATAAGCAGCCTTAGGTCACTAATTGCAAGCCTTGATCCCTCATATGTTACAATAAGTTCAACCTACAATGCGACCAAATTGGAAGGCAATGTCATACAGTAGTAGTTGCTAAACATATCCAGATGCAATGATACAGAAATATATTAACCTGACTAATCTTGATGTCATGAAATTCAATCAACTTCCGAGCTCTTGTCCTTTTTTCATCATGAGATTTTCCAACTTTCTTTTCATCTTGAGATAAACGAACAGACTTGGTGGGCTTTGAATCTTTAGTTCTACTCCTGAATATCTCAGCAGCTGCAACCGAGTTATCTGCCATAAAGTTGTTGGTGTCTCTTGAGGAAACATTCAAATTGACCAGCGATACCACATTATTATTTGTGATACTATCGACTGCATTTTCCTCCAAAGTCATTTCAAATGAAGATGTCCGTCGCAACTCTGGATGTGAACCACATACCACGTTGGACTTTAGAGACTGCAATTTGGATACCTGCACAACGTTCAAGCACTGCATGTTGTTACATTTAGTCTTCATCGTGCATTTATAACACAGTGAAGGTCCATCATCCATGTAATGCAGCTCTAACTAGGGATGTGCTGAGGTCACTTCATAGGTACCCATTGACCCATTCTAGCTCAACTAAATTAACTAAAACTCACTTTTCCTGGTCCATAGAATTTACTCCCTGTAGTAGTTCATTTAGCTAAACTAGAATGGGACAGTGGGTACCCAATCCCTACTCCCTAGCTTCAATCTAATTATTGCTTCCTGTAAAAGGAGAAAATAGGGGTGATGGTATGTTCTACACCCAAACCCCGTAGGACTTTCTGTGGTTATATATGTAGACTGTACGTGTTGTTTGCAAAATTTTTAATGGCATTATCTATAGGTGGCAAAGTGTTTTTTTGGGTAGGGAGCAGGCAAATTGATGTCATGTCATCATGTAAACAACTTTAGATGTGTGGACAATTATGTTTTACATTGTTATCATCCAACGACTAACGGGCAATATTTGACAGACGAGTGCGAGGCTGATGATGGTCTGGGCCATATGAGAAAAAAAAAGGAGCTATTGATGAGTTTGTAAATAACATTTGAATTGAAACTACAGGTTACTCAAGTCACTTTTCGCATTCAGTTACAAATTTTGAATAAAATATTTGGCCAGAATTCCATATTCCTGTATGCAGTGGGAAGAATACTGGTCTGCCTGGAAACTGAAACCCAAGTTCCAATCAAAACCCCATAGTCCAATTGGCCCAGTGAACACATATTAGTCTCACGTAGGGGAGCATCATAATATTTTCTTAAGTGAATCACCTGTGAATTGTCGCTGCCTTGCCAACTGGAGACATTTGTTGAAGTGGATACGTTTATACCTGACCTTCCAGGAAGCTCATGCTCTCTCACAGAATAGCTAGTAGAAGCAACAGCATCAGCACCAGTAGATATTCTTCTAGCTCTTCTGGCTCCCGTTGATGTTGAAACCCTCCAAACTTCCTTTCTCCCAACAAAAGTATATCAGAGATGATGAGTGGACGAAGACAACTAAGATGTAGGGAATGTGAGAGAGCATGATTTCTGGCTTACCTGACGCCTTTGTGAATCATCTTCCTCAGGAAAGAAATAATCCCACATCATTCTGTACATTGTTTCGGACAGATAAATTTTCAGTGGATGTATCTCCACCTGCAAAGTTCAAGAGTAAATAGAACAAATGACTAGTCAGTAGCAGTACACAGATCATTTTACATTGCTGGCCCCATAAGGAACACAGGAATTTCACAGAGAACACTTCAATTTCCACAGAAAACAATTAAGTTCCCTGCATTCCAAACAAAGACTTAGCTTCCAGCAGAACAATGGAATGCTGTAGATCTTATAGCTATGTAATAACTGAAAACCAGCATAATATTACTGCATGTAATAACTGAAAACCAGAATAAAATTATTGCAACCAACAGTCCAACATTAAATACTCCTATTACACACAAAAGAGTCAGTGTGGCATGCGTGCAGTCAAATCATTTTAATATTGAGTATGAACATCTAGAGAATTGAAACCCATATGTACGCATTGCAAAACGAAAAATTGGTGATCACAAGTTGCATTTGGGAAGAGCCTAACAGTTATTTTGTGATAGCATGTAGAAACAACGCTTCTTCATAGCAATCGAAAGAAAAAAATAGTGAATGAAATGAATAATGAATGAAATAGCATGGTAAGTACTATAACTTTTCACACCAATTTTAATTGGTTTTACCAGGGGGCAAAAATAATGAATGAAATACATAAAGTCACAAATTGGCCATTTGTTTCAAGTCAAGGCAACCTGAAAGAGCTCAAAGAGATCAACTGGAGAATTTCCATCCTTCGGAGCGCCTTGCCTCAAGTCAACACGGAGCATGACACCTCTGTAAGTAGAACTCAGTTAATAGTCTTCACTGGAATCCCATTTCATGAAAGAATTCATTCACAACCAGAAGAAGCAAGTGAACAGAATGCGAGACGTTTACTGGTCCTTACTTTTCAGGAGGAGTGTTCCACGCAGACAACAATGTAGCACATTTGGCATTGGATATACAATTCCTCACTTCAAAGCATTTAGTTGTAAATCGACCAACACCAATGTCTTTGTAATCCCGATCAAAATCAAAAACCTGAAAAGGGAAAAAGGATCATGGTTGAACCACAATAGCAGTTATAGGTAGAAATGTGGTTCTAGAAGCGTAATGATAAAACATTTCTTTTTAGAGAATACACAGGAGAACTGCACGTCTTTGCATTAAGAGGAGAAAAACAGTTACAACCGGGCTTTCGCCCCCAGGATACAAACGAGACTTCTCCCCCAGGATCAACCGACCAAGTATCCCTACGACCTATGGGCCGCCAATGGCACTCCTGCTAGTGTCCAAACTACCGCATCATCTATGATAACTGACACTAGCTTTCTCAAATCCCTGAACACGTCACTGAATACATGGTTGTTATGTGTTCCTTCCACAGCATACAGCCACAATTATAAACACCAATTACAGCAAAAATAAAAGGTAAACTCACGGTAAACTAAAATGCTAAAGAACAGAAATACTAAAATGAAAAGACAGGAAAATGCAAGAAGATAATTATTCTACTAAAGGTTGAACATACCATTTCGCTGATCTCAGCTTCAGCAAATGTGTTCCCATCAGCGATCATGCTCCATACAACCTTGCTAATTTTCATAGAAATTCGTTTGGCACAAGAAGGAGTTTTGTTCTTTTCTTTCTCCATCAAGCGTAGCTGTGCAGCTTTCTGCAATGCTTTCCTTAATGTCGAAGATGCAGATTTTCGAGACTTTTTAAGGTTTTCAAGATCTCTCTTCAATCTTTCCACCTGATTAATATCAATTAAACACTATAAGAAAAACTCACTAAGAAAGGCAAAATATGACAGATATTCGACCTGCTGTTTTCATACTAAGAGGGACAAATAATTGATTCTAATAATATACACTACTAAAAGAAAATGTTTACATACATAGTCTGACTACATGTATAAAAGACACTCTCTATTCTTCTTGTTTGTAAGCAGTAAATTACTTCTTTTTTTATCCAAAATAAGTGTTAATCAGTTGATGTGTGTATGGAGACTTGTATACTCCCTCCGTCCCAAATTATAGGGCGCCCTCTTTTTAAAGCAAATCAAACTCAGTAACTTTTGACTAATAATTATACTAACCATATCTATGTTAAGTATTATGCATGTTATATTACTAGATTCATATTTTGAAAATACTTTCATGTGATGCTAATTTCATATTAATTTAGAATATAACATGGAATAAATTAATGGTCAAAGTATGTCATTGAAGACTGTAACAAAAATATAGGGCTCATAATTTGGGACAGAGGAGTATTATACACAGTATCTATGTTGGTCACAAGGAAATTACTCCCAACAGTCACAAAAACACGCTATTTTGGTATTTTAGGCATACATCAAGACAATTGTTCAAAAACTTCGAGCATCAATATCGTTTAAGCCATTTAGATTTGATCCATGAAGTTTATACACGTGGGTTCATCAAAAAGTATTTCACAATGTTATAAGTTTATCAGGTTTTACAAATATAATAATTATTATGATAGAAATTACTGGTCAACATTGCATTTTGGAGACTCTGCTGATACCCAAAACATGTTTTCGTGACTGAAGAGAGCATAATTTTAGACTTGTTTCCAGAAGCCCCTTGTGTCATCGCTATAATACTCCCTCCGTTCCAAAATATAAGCATTTCTGGGAGCTTTAGCGGAAATCAAGGTTGAGGTGAGAAATGATTGTGATTGGTTGAGATGAGGAAGTAGGTGGAGAAATGCTTATATTGTGGTACTAATTTTGATCCTAGAAATGCTTTATATTTTGGACAGAAGGGATAGCTCTTATTAACAGTGTTTTGGAAACAAAATCATAATGTAGTTTACAGAAAATTATGATTTCATAAAAAAACATTAATTTCATTACAGGCTAAAGTGAAATGTTTACCAGTAAAGATTTTCCACTGTTGATCATCCATAAACAATCATCCCTTTCAACTGAAAGGAAGTTGCTAGTATGATTGTTACCAGTTCCCATGAGGGACCTTATATCGTCCAGTAGTAGTTTCCTCTCCCTCTCCTTCTGCTCAAGGCTAATTTTCGCAAGCTCCACCTCTTCTACTCCATCAGGAACCACCTCATCAGCCTCTTCTTCAACATCTTCATCGTCTGATGAATATTGTAGACTGTTTTTCCGAGGCCTATCCAGGAAGATTAATGCGGATTAAGGATGAATTACAGCTAGTTCAATATGTGTTGTTCCAGTACAGATGGTTATGTGAGAACATTTCACAAGAAGGTTGTAAGGGCACAAGAGAGATAAATGGTCCTATTTGACATTACCAAAAACATATTTTGAGCTAAACAAGACAACTGCCAGCGATGCGCAGATCCATGTGCAGAAAAAAAAATAAATTACGCGTACACAGTGTTAGATGCTTCTGTAGTCAAGGCAACATTTATTTGATTAAGGGTTGCCCCCCGTGTAACAAAAGACAGCGATTTATCAAAATAAGTATTTGCTTGCGGGTTATCAAAGTTGTTAGGGTGGTCTGAATTTGCCAACCAACCCTTTTAATTTAAGGGGTGGGGTGTTGAAGGAGGAGGATGGGTAACAATGATAACTCACATATGATCCAACAGTTTCATACTTGTATGTAACAGGATCATCACGATCTCGACTCCCATCCCTGCCTTACACTCCTACCCTTACCCTTCCCATCCTCACAGTGGCGGAGCCAGAAATATTTTTGAGCCCAGGCAAACTTCAAATAACTAGTATTTGCTATAGAAATTTTATCATCAATTTACTCATCAATATTAAAATTTAATGGAGTTTTTACCGGCGAGCCCGGGCGGCTGCCCAGGCTAGCCAGGCGGTGGCTTCACCACTGCATCCTCATCTGTAGCAACACAGAATGGCCAGAGAGTTCATATGAAACAAGTCAAAGGAACGGACAAGATTCAACTCACACCTAAAAGTAAATAATCATTCTCAGCTAAAAGAAAATCATTATACACAGCTAACAAATTCGCACTGACAATTTCAGTGGGCTGTTGTGTCAAGCATGTCCGATGCCGTTCTAGATTCTACACAAAATATGCTGCGTGGACCTGAACCACCCCAAAAGTTTGGTGACCACAAAGCAATTCTCTTATCAAAATTGAAAATATACACCTAGGAGTTGTAACATGAACAGCCATTAAAAGTTAATATACATAAAACAAATTAACAATTTTATCAGAAAAGACCCAATAATTGATGTAATAAACCATAGTCACACTCCATAATGTAACAATCTAGAAATAAACAGAAACTCCATCAAAGTGCGATCTTTTATGCAAGTCAATTCCAGTTCAGTTCCAGTCAGCAATTTACAAATGTTTGGCAACTATGTGAAATCGAACAATCCATTAATTACAGTTTCACTTGGAAGTTGGAACACGCCTTTTCTAGTTTACAAAATATCAACTCAGGCATGAAACCAAAAAATAAGCCAGCACAAATTTCAGTTGTTAAAATAGCAACCAAAATTCCAAATAATGTCTGTAGAGAGCTTGTGTTAACTCTAGAATATTATCCCTGTTCTGGTAAATTGACTTCCCAACCGAGTAAAATTTCATAAATCCTTGGAAGTTGGTATTTAATGACAAAATAACATAGGCAACAAACTTAAGTGCTTCAGCATTGGATAAAAAGAAGAAATTCATGAGCCTAAAAGAAATCTCACTTGGGGAGTCTTGCAAAAAGGAGATTGGTAAGCACATCTAGCATAACTTGAAACTGGCGCGAAGTCATTGTTGCAGTGATGTTTGGAGAATTAAAAATTAGCTCCTTCAGTGGCTTAACCTGGACCATATAATATGACATTAATTAATCAGTAAGACAAAATCACATGATGCATTTAGCCATTTACTTTTATAGACTGCAGCCAATTGAAACTCATAGCTCTTGGGGTTGGCCCATAAGCTTGAACATGTCTCGGTAGCCTTACCTTCAAATCTGCAGTTCCTCCTTTGTGCCTAGTGTAACGGAAGTACATCTCGCAAGGCATAAATACTCTCTCTAACAAGGCACCTGTGCGCTTTAATTTCTCGGAACTACCAAGAATCCGCGGAAGCCATTGCAGGCCAGCACCTGGGTCCACATCAGTCGGTGCAACATGAGCTTGAACATCTTCAAGAAGCACTGAGTAATCAGCCCTTTGCCAGGTCATTTCAGGTTGTAACTCAGGAATTTGTACACTGCTTGCCCCCAGTGCTTGCTCTAGCATTTCTTTCCCAACATGAACAACTGAATGAAACGAACGAGCCAGCACACGCCCACTGGCTGCAGCAAGTAGAAACCTACCCTGGTGCATACAGAAAATAGTTTTACTTCCAAAGACATAATCATTTGTTTGTAGCAATAATACCGTAATCCACATGAACCTTTTACATAACGATCAACTTCATAAGTCTTTTCCCTAGAGCCACACAAAAGGAGGGAATATAAAGGATAAACAAATCATATATGCATGCATAGAAACTGGGAGCCCAAAGTAGAAGCTAAATAAAAGCTCAAAGAGATATAACCTATTTGAGGGGGAAAACAATCAGCCCTGACAGCGCCTATTTGAGAAAAAAAAAATGCTTGACACAAGCCAATGTGTGGTTTAGTCATTTGCATAGCTAATCATGCTTGGGAAACCCTGTTTTCTAATGTGAAATACTAAAATGTAAAAAAGCACATACAGCACAAGATTGGAGATGAAATATTTAATCTTAAAATACAGAGGATTAAATAAAAGGATAAAATGCAGATTCACTTAGAATCAGCCAAAATTGCGGCACACAAAAACTTGCAACAAAACACATGATTATTATTCTTCATCATTAGTTACACAGACAGAATAATTTACAATAGAAAATCATCAAATGAGAAATTAAAAGCAACACATTTCTTAAGAATCACTTACATTAGCTTCTTCAGAATGTAGGTTGAATTGGGGTTTAATAACATTAACCATGAATTGGAGATTCCCTCCCTTATCCGAATCATCAAAAAGGCCATGCTTCCCTGCCACATTACCATACATATTTGGATTGAATCCAAAGGTGACAGAAATATGTAACAATTTTAGTTTTCAAATAGCTCAAGTGCACAAATAATATAAGTTAAACCTGTAACTTGCAGTCACAGCATGAAAATATCTAGCTAAGAAGCATACCGGCAATATCATAGGATAAATTGGCTTTACTATGTAATGGGGAAGTAGAACCCAGAGCCTCAACATGTTGCCCTGAAGGAGAACCAACATGGACAGAAGAGGTAGCATCTTGAGTTAGTTTAGAACCCTCAGTAGTTTGCCTTTGCTCAATCATCTTCCTTTGAATATATTGCCGCGACGGAGAGGGTTTTGGAGGCTCAAATGCTTTGGAAATTCCTCCAACCCATGACCAAACTGCGTCTCGGTTCTCAATAGTCCATAAAAGTCTAAGGCCATAGACAAAAATGCGCTGACAATTGTCTGCTAGCACCACATTGAAGCCATCATCATCATCGCTAGGCTCAGAAAGAGTGTGGTCACTTTCACTTCCATTCTCAAACTCAGATCTAACATATGTTATCTCAAGATTCCTACCAGCATCCTGCCATTCCATAAGTCTTGCAGGATCTGCCTTACGAGATTGTCTTCTTATTGTGAAATAATCACAAGATAAGAGGAAGCCATCCTCATGTTTATCCTGGAAATTGCCCATGTTGCCTTTATTATGAATTACCTTTCCTAGTTGTGTATTTGTTTTCAAGTTGGATACAGTTTCAGCTGAAGACAGGTTTATGTCTCGCATGATATAAACTTCTGGCTTGTAAAGGTCAAGACCACGGTAAACAAGATCCAAAGATTCACGCTTACAATCAAATGTGTATTTCTGTTTGCCCCGACTGTAACATAACTCATACTTCAACCTTGACATTTTAAAGGTCAAGCCATTAGCAGGATCATCCTCAGTTAAGGTTGCATCATCCTCAGTTAAGGTTGCATGTCTTATGCAACAGGGAGTAGCATCAACACGGAAAAAGAACTCGACCAAAACTTTATCCAGTGAGAGGTTACCAGATCTAGCAGCTCGAGGAATTTTGTAGCGAGGCCATCTCGAAAACGAACGCAGTTTGTGAGGAGGGCTATAATTTAAGCTCCACCACTTGAAAACCCAAGCAAGGTCATGGGCTCCCAGATTCATGGTAGGGAATTCAACATTAGCCAGTTTGGAATGATTATCAGAGATGGCTCCACATTGCATTGAACTATTTCCATAACTGGGAGATAATGCGTCATTATCGTATTGTACTTGCAAAGGTTTGAGGGAGAAGTTCCACCTAAGCGAGAGATAAGTGGATCGAAATGGATCATAAACTTTCTTCCTTGGCTCACCCTCAATGGGGAGCGCATGCAAATAATGATTCAATGGATTGCCAGATTCACACTGCCAATCAATAACCACATTAAGGGAGAAGAAAGGAGCATAGATAAAAGGTCTGGGCACACCAGGTGGAACTTTTAATGTGCAGTTCTTCATCATACTTGCTAAGCTACTGATATACATCTTGAATTCCTTTGCAGAAACATCTACATGCCCATCAGTTTGCTGGATCTCCATGTATTCGGAAACAATTTGGAGCCTGTCCACCTTCTCATAAGGATTTGTTGTTGCCAGGAACTTCCATGTGGTCTCATTGAAATACAAAACTATCTTTCCATGGATGTAATATCTCATGTCATCCCACCATGGCAAGCTGCGCTCCTTTTTAGGTGGTTGGTTTGTTGGGCCAGAATCTTTTACTCTGGTGCTAAGATTAACCCTCCTTAGGGCTATTTGAAATGCATAACTTATGTCAGCAAAAGATGGTTCATAACCAACACCAAAGGAAATCTCCCCCCTCTGGAAATAAATAGGTAAATTTGAGTACATTTTAATTGCTGGTGTGGTACCACTGGCAGAACGTAGCATCGTGACCTTGTGCCATCTTCCAACATATACATTCTGCTGTATTTGGGGTTGAAAACATGTTGCCTGGAAGTGGACACAATGAGAAACACATAACTGAAGAATCTCGTATCCAAATATATAGCAATTAAGTATAACTAAGTAGCAGTTTTTCCAGTAACTATTCCATTTCAGCATGTATTTGCAGAGATAAAACTGCTAGCAATGGGTTCGGTTTGTCTTCATATAAATAATATGCCATCTGTAATACTGCCTTAGAAGGAAATAAATTAATGTGATACATTATCTGTGCCATAAAGTTTAGTCACTGGCTATTGCACACAGAAAAACAAAGGTAATAATGAAAGGAACAAGTTTGTTTCTCCGTCCCTCAGTTGTTGACTCAGCTTAGTTTTCATCAGTAAATAACATAATTACTGTTATCCAATGGATACTGTCCCCATGTTTTATCAGATGCATTTAGATCATAAAACGGAAGTCAGCTGAGGAGCTAGCGGTCAACATGCATAGTAAAGGACTTGAAAACATAATGTAGAAACAAAAGGAACAACATATCTGTGTACCATGAAATTATTATCAAAGTTCAAAATCCCTACGGTAACCATCAACAGCAAATTACAAGAAACCCAAGGAGACACCATATTCAAAAGCCAACTCGTTTTTCATTTCAAACTTGAAAATTTTAAATTTAGTTTCAGTTTCTGTTCCCACCAGCACGGCAGCAACCAACCTTGACAAGACAAGGAATGGTTTTTCAATTGGAAGTTGCAATTAAATTTCAGTTAGTACTGGACTACGTTGCCTAGATCACTCCCACAAGGAGTTATGAATTTTAGGTGAAGAAATATAGATGGGTATCTTTTACTTTCTCCGTCCCAAAATAAGTTGATTTCAACTTTCTTACCTACCATAGGCCCACAAATCGAGAAGTTTATCCCTTTAACACCCCACACCTGCCCACCCACCGATACTACTTTTCTAATAATAATGGGCACCTTGGTAATATTTCCTCCCTACTAAAAGTGCCTCAGGATGCAAGGGATGGTTTTATTTTGTGACAGATAAAGTGCTAACTTGGTTTATCTTAGCTTCGCTGTGCTGCCATAGGAGTATAGGACAGAAGAATTAGAAATACCAACTTAGCTCCAATGCTTAGGTATGCCTGTGTATGTGTTACACTGTCACATGCACACACATGGTCTTATCAAAGTACAAGCATGGCACGCCAAGGAAATGAAATGGCATCAAAAGAAAGAGACATATAAAGCTATAAGCATGCATGCACAACATGGTGATACACATGTGCGACACAAAAGAATGGATTTGATGGGCCTGACCTGCTGAGCAAGAATAACACGACCTTGGCATTGCCCACTGGTTGCAGAAAAGAGAGGAGAAGTATAATCTCTCAGTTGTATGACCAATGAACCTGCAAGCACAGCAATATCACTCCCATATAGCCGGGAGAATGGTATATCTTTCTCCTGACAAACAGGATCGAGCCCCTTAATGAATTCAACCATCGCAACCTCTCCACCATCTATCCTGGTCAAAGTAACATCCAGTTCAGAAGCAGAAAGTGAAAGAAGTGAAGCTCTCCGTGAACTTGGTTTGAATCCAGCTTGAAAACCCTCTGCACATGCTCCTGATCCTTCTGCATGTACCATTTTCTGACAAGCCGTATAATAAGATTGAAAAGCTTGCTTATGGATTTCGTCCCGCAATTTTTGAAGAGCTGCAGTGTCATGCATGTCAACCTCAATGCCATCATAGAGAAGTTTCTCCTTGGAACTGCAATTATTAGGATCTACACTTCCTGATATAGCCTCTTCAAGAAATTTCAACCTAACTCCCAATTCACAGACTTTGTTCCTCATCAAATGATAATGTTCATCAAGCCAACCTTGAATGGGTTCCTCCTCTATTTCTGCTGTCAGTTTACGTAACACAAACTTTACAGATCCAAAGCTGGTGGTGCCAGACTTGACCTTTCTTGGGTTTTCTTTGCCGTCAGGAAACAGCATAGTTTTCTTGGCAGCAGAGATAAGCTTTAGGGCACGAATCATATCTTCAACAGCATCCTCTATAGCACGCAATGGCAGCCTATAAGGCATGCAGATATGGACATCTAACCCTTGAACAACCCAATCTCTTTTGGATGATGACTCAACCTTTGCATCAAGCAAACTACTGGTGCCAAAAGGAATACATGAGATTTGTATTCGCGTGCTCTTCATTACTCTGGCACCATTAAGACTGAGAGAAAGGCCTTCAGACAGTACACCTATCTTAATATTTTCAGTAAAAATAGATTGTATATGCATGTTTGCTTCAACACCGTCTGCAAGCTCAGCAGATACTCTGAGCACCTCCACATCAACAGCAAAAATCGACCCTTTTTTGTCAGACTTCTGAGGTTTTCCTGGACCAGTAGATATACTACCAGGTCCATTCTCACAGATATCGCCAACTTCAGCATTGATTGGCTTGTTATTATGTAGGAAATACTTGATGCGGATGAAGGTCTCGAGTATTGCTAAATGCGCATCAGGCTCCCATCTGAGATTAATGTCTGTTGCCCTAAAGAGGGAACAAGCAGGAACATCTGGAAGGCCGCCTGATCGGCGAACAATTTTAGCATTCTGCATATCTAGCAGTGTCACTTTGACACTAGAGCTAAGATCCTCCTCATAGATTGCCTTCACCCGTTCCAGTTCAGCTTCTGTTGACCTTTTCTCCTTGTTTATACACACAGAGAGATGAGAAATAGCTACAGATGCAGAGAACATCAAGTTACGAGACCTGCCTGGTAGTTCTGATGTTATACTTGCCAGACGAGGTGTGCCATCAGCAGACACGCTAATAACTACTTGACCACCTTGAGATCCATAATTGACACGCTTTGGATCAGCGACAGGCATATTTACTACATTTGCATCACCACAGTAAGTAATTGACAATTTCTGTACGCTTAATTTCAAAATTTCCACACCTTTTTTTCTCCTTTTCTCTCTATGCTCCATTTTTTTCTCTTTTGAACTTCCACGAGAGGATGCAAGACTCTTAAATAGAGTCCTAAAGGTCATCAAATTAAGCACAACAGATTCCAAATGCTTGAAGCCAAATTTTACACATATGCCACTGATATCGATGGAAAATACAAGAGTAAGTCTACTAGTTTCTACCATATCTTCGATCTCAGGCCCCCTGTATCCCCAATCAAGACTTACCCGAGCAATGTGCATTAAGGAACCAGAGTAGGTGTCAACACCAAATACGTTCCCCTTTAAAAATTCTTTGTATTCATCTTGCATATGCACTTGCAATTCACCAAGCTCTGTGTGTATCTGAATACCTTTGCTTGCAATGTTATTTGCGTACAGATGAGATGATTGGGAACAGATCTGGGAAATGAAAGAAGAATCAAACCAAAAGGAAGATAATACTCATTGGTTAAAGAATTAAAATAATTGTAAACAATAAGCTTAGGAAATTAAATGGTAACTTATCTAAGCAAGTAAGCTTAGAGGAATCTTATAACCTACTGTGTAACATAAGAGCTATTAACAGAAAGTAAAAGATAAAGAAGTAATAACAAAATGGTGTTTGTAAAAAACAATTTCCATCCCTCCATAAAATTGTCTGTTGGGTATGCCAACTCTAGTACACTATCACTGTTACGGAGAATAGTTCTTACTCTTGGTATTGAATGGAAATAACTTACATGGTATAAAACCAATCCATTAAGATTGTAAAGCATTACGGACATTTCAGGAGCAGAAACTGTACAGGTCCACATAATTAGCTTGATCTCTTTTGTTTTAGAAATTCCTCGATGAGAGTTCTCCTTTGAAATCTTCATTCCTTTGCTTTTCAGATAATGAAGACGCATCCATGGCATCAATCTGCTTAACATAAGATTGCACTGTGTACCACCAAGCTTGGCATCGATCTCAGCTCTGATTGGAAGAAATGGCTGGAAGAAAATAATATTTTATAGCTACCAAAGACAAAAACAGTTGCCAAATTATCAACCCAAGAATATAGAATTCTTACATCAACAGGAATATCCAAAGAAGCTCCAGCTGCAACTTTAAGCACTTCCAACAGAGAACTAGAGCCTTCTCTCACCAACTGAAAAGTAAACAGTTCCGAATAAAGATTAGAAAATGGTAGTATAACATGGGAATTAGATAAAGCACTAAGAGATGTACATGAATTTCACTGAGATCAATTTGAACATCAAAATGAGGTGTGGCTTCCTCTAGATCATCCTGTGGCACGGTCTTTGCACTAGTAAAGTGGATCCCCATTATATTGTTATCAACGCTAAGTCCTTCACCCAGGTGTGTGAACTTCACATCAAGCTTCGGCACACTGAAGCTAATCTTCCAAAGAACAAATAAAATATTTAGCAAAACTTTTCAGGCACAGAGAAAGACATAGTTAGACAACAGCAAAAGGGGCTACAGAAATATAATTCAAACTGCTTACAGAATGCTAGTATATTCGATGATTTCAACTGTCAATAGAAGAACTGTGTGGTTTAGATTTACATATTGGAGAACATCAGAAACAAAGTAACAAACTAATTTAAAACAAATTCATCAGCTAAACCAATGATGCCAGCAAGACCCAGCACATTTTTGCCAGCGATTAACGAACTTAAGAACCTCCTGCCTAGTCTTCACATACTCCTCCAAAACATCAGCAAGACATCCATACCAAGCATGTTTAACTTCTTTTTTAAAAAAAGGCTTTAAGTGGATTTTTCAAAACTCAAAAAACTAGAATAGTGTTTGGCAAACAACAAAAACTGCTGTTTTTGTTGCACCCAAACAAGTCAGTTTTATATTCAACAGTACCCATGTAGAATTTGAAACCATGGCACTGTCTAGAAACTCTAGAAGTACAACGAACCCAAACAGGCCCCAGGTATTTATAAGATTACAGGAATCATGCCAATATTTCCAAGCCCTCTCTTCACTGATGACATATTACTTTCTTTCCAAAAATTTTCCAAGAGGAAATAATGAAACATACTGCTAATAGTAAGAAATGATTTCAACGAAATAGTCTTTATTAGACCGCAAATACTAGCACAGTAATGAGGCTAGAAATGTTTTAGAAAGAAAAGCAAATACATAAGTTAAGAGTACAGGTGAACTTCCAAATGACATCCAACAAAAAGCACAGGTTGCAAGCACAAAATGAAGTTACTGCAGCAAATGAATTAACACCCCCCCCCCCTAACCCACCCCCACGCGCGCGCAGATAGTAACAAATATTCACTTCAAATTCTCAGTAGTAGCAAACCTTATCCGGAAATGCAAGGATCTGTTTCTTCAATGATGGTAGAATGAATTTGCTTTTTGATGTTTGGTTCATTGCTGAAGCATCCAGGACAGCATCTCCACCATTTTCAGAGCCACTAAAACCCTCTGGCTTTGTGTGTTTCTTGTGAAAGAGTCTTTCATCAATGTTGGCAGTAATAACCCCACATTTCACTTCGAGGTTAACTATTTTGACACCCCTCTCCCTGCCAGCCACTAATAATTAGTAATTACTAAATACAAAGATAAAAATTAAGTAATGTGAAGCTTTAAATATGGTAGTTGTACAATACATCGATCAGACAGAAATTTCTTGGTGCTTTGAACAAATAAGTAAACCCAGAACATTGCTGTTGTTTCATTTGTAGGCACAAGCTGAACCAAAATACATCAGCTACCAAAAGAAAAGGGACTTACTTTTCATGGCCAAAGTCACAAGTAACGAACAAATCTTCACAAACAAATGGAGCAACAACTTTCTCTGAATTAACTAGAGATATTTGATCAGACTGGAAAGCATCAAGCTGATTACAGTTGCCCAGTGGATCAGCAGTCAACCCCAAATCTCCATAGTGTACATTCAAAGGTACAAGATGTAACTTAACACCAAGAATATGATTAGGTCCAGCAATTTTAAATGTGTCCACCTTTAACTCTTTAATGTCAACAGCACCACTTGGTACCTACATTATTGAGGTCAAACAAAGAGAAATCATAAGTTGCAGAATGGACCAGTAAGAAAATGCACCATTTCATATGTAGAATGCTTGAGTGGCAAAAATATATCCAGCAACATAGTTGGATTGCGCCTACCGCTGATATGCTTTTGTGGATAAGATTTACATATAGAAGACAGATCACCAGAAACACTGTTAATTAGACAGCTATTGTGGTGACTCATGCACATGAATCTGGGTTTAGCAGCTCAAAGCTCCAAAAAAACTTATTAGATCATTACTTCTTTTTTTTGGTAACTCCATATTCTTGCTAAACAATCTTGTGCTAAAAGAACATAGAAGCATGTTTAAAGAGCCACTGAAAAGAATCCTGAAAGTAATAAAGGAATACAACTACCATTAGAACTCTTGGACCCCACCTTTTCAGACCCTGAAAAAATAGCCCAATACATTCTCACTTCCATGTCACTCATGCTTTCCTTTGAGCTCAATCCTTGCTGACATGACATCTCCCAACTACTACCTTTGACATCCACGACAATCAAGTTAAACATCCAAATCTTCATTGTCCAATGCAATAAGGGTACAATACGGATCAGGTCAAAAGGTCCAAAGTCCAAACTCAGACCACTGCTGCTCGCTGACAGACAGATAATTTGCCAGAGCACTTCACCTATCCAAGGGCCTCTAGACATCTGTATGTATCAAGCAAGCTTGCAGTTTTTCCTTTTCCAGGCTTATCAGCTCCATGCTATTTGCCTCCTTCTACCTCTGTTCCAAAATAACTACATTTCTAGCCATTGGGATTCAAATTAGCATGGAGGGAAAAAGACCAAAGTGCTCCTCATTGATAGAAAAGTAGTATACGGTGGGTAGTCAAGGGTTATTGATGGGATAAAAACTCCTCGATGTGCAGAACGAGGGTAGGTAAGGGGATAGAAGTGAACTTATTTTGAGACAAATGGTAGAGGGTAGAAATGAACTTATTTTGGGATAGAGGGAGTAGTAGTTAAACCCATGACCCTCTGCATACCTCCTAGCAGACTCTACAAACATATGACTATTCTTGTTAGCCTAATAATGTTATTCAAAGCAAATCCTATATGGTCCCCTGGGGTCACTAACTATGAAGCACTGATACTCCTCTAATTCAGCTATATATATCAAAGAAATTTGGGTTATCTTATACTTGAAGTAAGAAGAGAATGAGTGATCTTCCACAGTACCATGGGATACAGTCCTGATACATCAAGGCCCTATCACCTGTAGCACTCACCCTACCATATCCTTTAGGGCCTCTACATGTGCACCTCCCACTAAAAAGCTCACTGACATGGGAGAAAAAATAGGCAGCAACGACTTAAAAATTCGCATCTGCCTAAAGGTACGATAAGCAATGTCACTCTAGAATCAGTAGATAACAGTGCTCTAGATCCCAGTGTGGCTCCCCTTTATTTCCCTCTAATCCTTTCTTCAACATACGAACACGGACCCAACTTCAGAATCAACCAACAATTAAGATCATTCCACTTCAGAATTTTTGAACAGAGTAAAGCAATAAAAAGGTAATCTAACCATCCAATCTTGCTAGTATTACTTTCACAAGAAAATTTAAACACTTTAAACATGTTAGTATGGGTATGGCAACATTTAGGGGGGAGAGAAGTTGCATCTCAAGGTGGATCAAAATTTTGGAGATAAGAAATTACCAAGACAAGGTGTTACCTTGATCAGCAGATCTGTCACAGATATTGACAAAAGTCTAGCCATGCTTGAAGTTACCAACCATTTTCCTTTTCCTGTGGAACGTGACTTTCCTGGCTTGCTTAATTTTTTTCCTTGTGAAGAAGATCTTGTTACAATTTCAAGATCATTTATTAGTAACTGTAGCTTTGGGTCTTTGGATATGAAACCAAAACTTAATTTGACCAATGACTTGCGGAAACTTAGCTTTATTTCACCAATTGAAATAGATTCAAGAGAACCCTGAGAGGAAGAATTAGGATATTGT
Organism: Oryza meridionalis; assembly: GCA_000338895.3. NCBI lineage: Eukaryota > Viridiplantae > Streptophyta > Magnoliopsida > Poales > Poaceae > Oryza > Oryza meridionalis. Next base: position 31,076,668 of record CM002526.2, on the reverse strand, counting down.
TAAGTGTAGATATAAAATAGCAAAAAGAATAAAATTTCAGAGGAAAATATACAATCAGAGGTCTGATTTTGGTTTCTCAACTCTTTATAGATCAAACAAACACCCTCAAAACTTTATGTCCCCCAACTATGCTAATAAGTCCAAGAATGGCTGCATTGGAAGATTTTGGGTGGCGTGGCTGCCACATCATAATTATTCGCCACAACCTTTTCCATGCTGCCATCCTGACTCCATATGTCAGACCCTTCTCTTTTACTCCTGTCTCCACGTGGGGTACAAATTGACTGGAAGTCTGGAATGAAACATGTCCGCTAACATGGGAAAATTGATGATACGGGATCCACATCACCAAAAAAACAGCCATAAAAACAGATATGGACAAGATCGCTATCATTTTTAATAGTTGGGAGTCCTACGTAAAGAATTGACATGCAAAACAACTCCTCTGTTGCAAATTTCCAATACTGTTTTAGTTAAAAAAAAGGAATAAAAAAAAAATGGACTACAAGTTTAAGGTAATACGGGCATCCACCTTCCTAACATCCATGCTATTTATTTTCATGCTTAAGAGTTCCTAGGATATAGTAAGACGTTGTTGACATTATTTTGCAGTAGCTAATGAGCTAATCAGAACCTTTGTATCAGAAGGCAAATGCAATTTAAGGAATGCAAATTAAGGAGTCAAGTGGTATCAAGCAACAGAGCCACAATGCGAGCAAAGAATTGTCCAATTAGCTGTACATAGCACAAAGGTGGAAACCACTAGATAGTAACAGCTGCTTCAAAAGTGCAAGAAAGCAATGACAAAGACGCAACAGAGTAATAAAAGGAGTAGCACCATACTAAAATAAAAAATATATATATAAATGAACTAGTGAAGATGATTCAAATTAAAAATGAACTGACAACCAAGGGCAGAAAATCATGAACTTCTAAAACCAGGTCACATGGTAGCATAAGATGAAAGACAAACCTTGGAGAATTTTATTGTTACATCACGCAAGCAGTTGAACCCAGCAACTCGGAACCCAACAGAGGCATGTAGTACACGGCTCAAGAACCAAGCTAACAATCGCGATGCAAATCTGTGAAGAATGCAAACACAGATCAATCTTGAGCAGACACTTCACTAAATATTTTTGGTTGAAAACAACATAAGATGAAATAAATGTGATAGGACATCTGAATTTGATTGGCATCGCTTGATCTTAGGAACTAGGACACCTCAATATCACATTTCTCTACTTTCCAAATGCTTGCTGCCTTAGTGTGAGATTGGTGCCAAAATTATATCTTGTCGTTATGTTGGAATGAGATGCTGAACTTCCACTAAGTCATTGGCCACTCCAAAAGAATCAGCTAGAATTCATAAATGCTTCTGTCATCTATTCCCTCCGTCCCAAAAGAAGCCCAATTGGACTTTTTTTGGGACGGAGGGAGTAGACTGTAAATAGCTGCTGACAGTGCATCCATTATTGAGGATACCAGTATAGAAAGCAAGAGAGAAAGCTCGGTATTGTGGTGCAAAGCAGCCAACAGTCCAACACCATGACTATGATTGTAACAAAATTGCCACAAACAACAATGCCCCAATTTTATCATCATTCAATCCATTGCATAGCAAAAGATATTACACCCTCTGACTCAAAATATAAGTTGTTTTAGCCTTCTCAGCTCCTCAAAATATAAGTCACCCTAGAACTTCATCACGCTTTTGGCTCTTTACTAACTCCTTTGGCGTTGTTAAGTAAGTGCTACAGCCCTCATGCATAAATGACTTGTCTTTTACAATGCAGGTATAAATTGAAGGGCAGCAAGGTCTTTTATCTACTTTCTTAATTCTTGTTCGCAAGTCCAAACGACTTAAATTTTGTGTAGGAAGAAACACTAAGCATACCAAAACATCGTGCCAGTACTAGTGAGAACCATAAATGGAACAACAACTAGATCAAAGATACCAAGCATTATTGAAATAAATCGCATGGGCATGGCATATTAGTTATTACTAGTAACTCAAATTGTTGATATACAACCAACTGGCAGAAACATATAGAAACTCAAATTCTGTTCAGTTGGAAAACATAACTCCATGTTGAAGTATCTCCGATGCAGGAAAGGACAAAAGCACCTAAGGCAAACTCATGTGGCCAGAATGCAGGCAGTAAAGTTGAACCAAATGAGACCAACCATAGAGCCCACCAGTGCTTCGAGCCTACCGATCAAAGCTCACTATGATCCGGACTGCTCAGCGCATTTGCTGCTCCGACCCGAATGGCAAAGATGGCCATGATCCCAAACAAGCCATGTAACATCAAGACTCGATGACTTCACCACCACAAAACCCCCCCTCAAACCCAAACAACGAATCTCCTAGCCAACCCAACCCCCTACGAGACTCTCTCTACTGCTGCCGCTGCTTCTGCTTCTGCTGGAATAGGAGCAGAATCAACGCCCGGAGAGGCTCAATTCACCACCACACGAAACTCGAAATCGCACTACCCAAGCAAACCACCACGAACCAAATGCGTGATCCATACACCCACCCCCAACAAAATTCCCCAACCCCCGAAACGGCAGCCGCCCCCGCGGGATCCCACCCCCACCTCTACCGGAGTTTTGGTTTCCAGCGGTGAGAGAAGCGGCTTACGTGAAGACGACCCATCCGACGACGGAGACGGCGAGGAAGACCGAGAAGAACTTGACCGGCGACGACGCCATCCCCGCCCCCGCCCCGCCCTTGACGGGATCCGCGGTCAGGCCGCCCGGATCCGGGGCGGCGCCATGGATGGGAGGAGCGCGATCTCTCGCGGGGAGTCGCGTGGAGACGAGACGAGACGAGACGAGGGGAGAGGAGGGGAGGGGAGCTGCCTTGGGGAATGCGCCGTGGTCAGAGAGGGAGGGGAGGGGAGGAGTAGGGTACTAGCGCTAGCGCTGCCGCCGCTGCTGCCTGCGCTGCGTGCGTAGTGCGTACGGAGGGAGTAGTAGCGTGATGGCCTTTTGGGGGCTTTTCGGCCTCGTGACTTTCCAGGAGGAGGCACGGTCCAAAGCGAGCCGACGGCCAGCGTCGACCCTTTTTTTTTTACTTTTTCTTTTGTCAGCTAGGAGTATACACGAAATCATGGGGGAAAATTTCTTAAAATATGTTATGATGATAATCTCGTTGGATGTCGAGAACCGACAAATTTCGGTAGAAATCAAATCGAACTTGCTGTTTGAAATTTGAACTTCTTCAGAACCATATTTGAAATTCTACTTTGAACTAGTTTTGACTTGAGTTCAGACACGGACGGCTCCAGGTGGGTGTTCAGGCGGTCCCTGGACCGCCCTGAATTTTGGCTCGGCGTATCTCACCTATCCCAAACACTCAACCCACTAATCATCTATTCCATTTTCCACCACGCCCAACTCTAGGTTTATCGTGAGTACATCGTGCATGTGTTGATGCAATGCTCATCTCATGTTCCGTAGGCTACGGTGCTGCTATTTAAGTATGCTAGAAATTTTAGAACGTGAAGTAGGCACACCAACGAAAATTTTCTCGGGCCGCCACTAAGTCCAGATTGTTGAGGTTTGTGAGTGTCGCCTTTTCGCTATATAAAACGAGCAACTTTTGCTCATTTTTTCCCCATTAAAGCAAGGCCTCGATTTGTTTTTCTCTAATTTAGTTTGTCAGGTACTTAGGGTCTCAACCAATTTAGCTTAGCTGCCAAATAACTATTTTTGCCAACACCAAAAGAAAACTATTTCTTAGCTGGACTTGTTTCTGCAGCGGATTAGACAAGTTAGCAAGCGATCATTTTTTAACCTGGATTTGTTTGTTGTGTAGATTAGACAAAGCCTCCCTTCTGTTTCTTGTGTTTTTATTTTTGTTAGTTTAGTTTATCTATCTGATTTTTGAATTTTAGAGATGTAGATCTTTTTTTAAATGTCATTTATGAATGTATGAACTTGATAGTATTCTTATGATTAATTTTGTGTGATATGACTGGTTATATTAAGATATTTCAACCTTATAGTTATAATAAAAAGACAAAAATCTATCATCAAAGAGACTCCACATCTCTTGCAATACTGCAAAAGGTACGGACAAACAAGCATAGTCGTAAGATTGTTGCATATGCACAAAAGTAAATGAAAGAGCATCAGTCACCATCTTCATTCCTCTGATAGGACAACAAACCAGCATTACTGAACTACAGATATAGGTCTTAAAGATGGCATTGCTGATTGGTTCGTCGGCAACTTGACAAACAAACCTTCCTAAATCTTTATCGAGGGTCTAGCAAACGAAATAACCACTGAAAAGCACAAAGGCTCTAGCCAAATCTAACTACATAATCACCATATAACCCACTATAGTCATCTAAACCTCTTTAGATATTTCATTGAAAAAAACCCCAAAGATACTTAAGTAGAATAATAGATAAGTTTTTTTATCCTCTGCTCTCCAGCATTTCTATTGGTGAGCAGATTAGGAACGGCCCCATTGTTTGGTTTATTCATGAATAAGCCAAACGGCATATTTATGAACGAGAAGTAATTTGTGAATAAAATTTTTATATATGTGTTCTTAGCGACTTAAAAGCAAAGGCTGAAAAAATAAATTTCGATGAAAAAATCTTAAAATTAGCTTCAAATTTAAAGTTGAAAATTTAAATTTTAAATGATAAGTATAAAAATAAGCGAAAAGATGGTGCTGGAAGTGAACAAAAGGTGGTGACGGTGAAGACCCTCAAAGCCTTGGAGGTGGTAGGGCGTCAGGAGTTGCCGCATGAGCCGAGGCACGACTCTTTTTCTGGTTAGTGGTTAATTTTATGATTAGTTGGAGGTTGATCATTGGCTGAAACAACAACTTGAATGTAAAAATGATTTAGCCTGCATACTAAGCAAAGTTTCTAATTTAATTTGATAAGGAACTAAAGCAGCCATCATGATCTGACGAAGGTATTTTGGAGTTAAAAGTAGATTTACTCATGCGAATATATGTTTGACCATATCGGTCGATTACTATTTTCAAAACTAAAAGGAGTAAAAATAAAATACACAAACAACATAATCCTCCTTTTTTTTTCTTCATCTACCAACCCACAGCTCCGACTGTGTGACAACTGACAAGAGCACGGTAGGCAGTAGGCAGAAACTTCAGAGAGTGAGCCCAGATAAGCATATACCTGGGCCGTAGAGTGCAAAAGCCCGTGCAAAGTGCAAAGTGCAAAGCCAGCATGATGGTAATGTGCAAGGTCCCTTAATTTTACACCGAATCCGATTTTCATCATTGAACCCCAAAAGGAGATATAACCGGTCCCCGAACTATCAAAACCGGTGCAAACAAGGTCCCTCGGCGGTTAAACCGGTGCAAACAAGGTCCGTCGGCGGTTTTGAAGGCGATTTTGGCTGACGTGGCGCCCTGATTTGACTAGGTCTCTGTCCCACGTGGCATTGACATGACGATGACGTAGCAATTATAACTTGAAAAATTAATAAAAATCACGGGCCCACATGTCAGCCACACAAAAAATAATCTTAAAAATGGTGGGGCCCACATGACAGTAAAAAAAATATGGTGGGCCCCACATGTCATCTCCCTCTCCCCACTCGGCTCTCCTCTTCTTACTCTCATCACTCTCCCCACTCGCGACACCGCTCTCCACACCGTCGCCGGTTCACTCGTCGCCGCCGCCTCCGCCTCCCTCGCGAAGCTTCTGGCCCAGCCGGCGCAGCCATGGGGGATGGAGGGGAGCTGCCAGTGGAGAAGCACGTCCGCTACATTGTCACCGTGGAGAAGGTAGGCCGCCTCTCGCTCGGAAGCGAGCTGCTCGATGCAGCGGCTGATTCTGATTGGATGCTCTTCGCTGCTGCTGCTGCTGTGATGCAGAAGAAGGACTCGTTCGAATCGCTGCTGATGGAGCACGTCCGGCTCAACGGCGCGAACTGGGGCCTCACCACGCTCGACCTCCTCTACAAGCTCCACGCCGTGGAAGCCGACGAGTTCATCGAGTGGATCATGTCCTGCTACCACCCGGATTCCGGATCCGCGAGAAGGGGGGGAATTGATTGATTGATTGTTGGTGGTGATGGTCTTGGGATCCTTGAGGGAGACGTGTTCTTGACTTGATCTGTGCGTTTGGTTCTTCGGATTTGGGTGTTGCAGGTGGATTGGGGGGAAACGTTGGGCACGACGCGCATGTCCTCTACACGCTCAGCGCCGTGCAGGTCCTGTGCCTCTTTGATCGACTTGATGCTCTCGATGTCGATAAGGTTGCTGATTGTATCCTTCACTACTAGATCTTGACTGAGGTTCATCATGCTTGTGCAAACATTAGTTTATCAATGTCCAAATGAATCTAGTCAATCCTGCAACTTTATATTGAGGCTGACTGTTTTGCAGGAATTCGCAAGACAACGAGCAGAATCAGCCGCTGCATCGAGCAGCTCGCATCCGAGCGAGAGGCGGCCTACCTTCTCCACGGTGACGATGTAGCGGACGTGCTTCTCCGCCGCCAGCTCCCTTCCATCCCCCATGGCTACGCCGGCTGGGCCAGAAGCTTCGCGAGGGAGGCGGCGGCGGCGGCGGCGAGTGAACCGGCGACGGCGAGGAGAGCGGTGTCGCGAACAACGGCGGGGGCCGGTGCGTGATTGGTTGGGCCGCCGCTCCGCCTGCCCCTCCACTCCTCGTGGGCCCCTTCGCCCGCGGCCTGCCGCAGCCGCCGCTCCGTCGTCGTCGTCGGCACGCTGCAACGTGATGAGGAAGAAGAGGGAGAGCCGAGTGGGGAGAGGGAGATGACATGTGGGGCCCACGTGGGCCCCACCATATTTTTTTAGCTGACATGTGGGCCCCATCATGTTTAGATTTTTTTCCTGACATGTGGGCCCATAATTTTTATTATTTTTCTGAGATATAATTGCCACGTCAATACCACGCGAGACGAAGACCTAGTCAAATCAGCCACATAGGCACCACGTCAGCCAAAACTGCCTTCAAAGCCACTGAGGGACCTCGTTTGCACCGATTTTGATAGTTCGGAGATCGGTTATATCTGGTTTTGTGATTCAAGGATAAAAATTGGATTCGGTGTAAAATTAAGGGACCTCAGATGAACTTGTTCCTTGTAACGTCAATGTGGTTGTCCATCTAGAAACCGCCTTATCCATAATGTATTTCTAGTTTCTTTACGAGCTAGTACGACCTACAGGTGATAATGGGCTAAGGCCCATAGTTTTTCTCACAGTTCTACCTAACTCACATATATTTTGGGTCAAAGATGTATACAATTTCAATCCACCCTATTTTACTTACATGTGTAAAAAGTTACTAGACATATTACCATCTCTAGGTATACACACTTACACAGCCCTACGAGATAGATACTCCCCTGTGTTTTCAAATGGAAAAGTGTTTTAGTTATTTAAATTTGATCAAAGTTATGGAGAAAATAATTAACATGTGGTATGATATTAAATAAATACACTATTAAGATATATTTTTTCACAGCGGATTTTAATGAGTACTAACAATTATGCTAAGAGCATGGGTCATCGAAGGATGACGAGATGAGAACAATTCGTTGCCTTGATGACTTTTTTGAATTTTGACGTTGCCTGGTCGACGAGACGATCTGTCTAGCGTGGCTGCAGATGATCCACGTACGCAAACCAAACAGCCAATTTCATCCCATAATCATCGTGGAATCAATGAATCTTCTCGAGACTAATCATTAAGGACCGGGTTTCGTGTGTTGTGCCTAATGTTAGAACAGCGACGGGGGATGATGGTAGCTAGGGTCGTCGATAAATACAGGGGCCTGTTAAAATTATAGCTAAAATAAATTTTACCAAGTTTTAACAATATAAAAAAAAGTAATCTTGTCAAAAATTTAGTAGGATTTATTATGTATTAACTAAATTTAGCAACAAACTAAACGTAAACCTTTTTTTAACAACTTTTTTAAAAAAAATACGGTTGAAAATGGCATCAAAGTGAACATGCCCTAGGTGATGATCGAAATTTTCATACTTACTATGTCATATAGACACTATTTATAAAAACTATATATCTAATGAATAATGTCTTCAAATTAAATTATCATCGAGTCATCCCTCTCATCTCTCCTTTTATTTACTTATCCTATTATTTTTATTTTTTGTTCTTTGTAGAGATAGTTTCTTTATGAGAAATGGTTTCTTCATCTTTTTATTTCTTTCATCATTAATTCTTTTGTCACATTAAATTTTTACTACGTGACAATATATTTAATACTATGAATACTAGATGGTATGGAGGGTTGGGATGACCTAAGTACTCCACCTATATCTAGCAGCCTTGTAGCTTCATTCATTTTTTGCCCTATTTGAGTTATTATGTTGGTTTTATTCTTTTACCGCATACTTGATTAGAAATTCGTTAATTTGTCACCACATGATGCAAAATGATACACTACCCTGTTTTAAAATATAAGCACTTTAAAAAAAATTAAGCAAAAACTAAGATTGACGAAAATAATTTCTTTGAGTCACTTCTGTTATCAGATTTTAAATTTTGAATTAATTAGATTCTCTTCCCAAACATCTCGTTGGCTGAAAATGTAGACTTTCGTGCCTAGAAATATTTATATTGTGAAACTTCCTACCTCCCACTGAATAAATCATGGTCAAACTTGATACGGTCTCCAATACTATTTTATTATAAATTTCTCATATACTACAATATTTATAGCAATAAAAAAATAATAATATAATAGTAATTCAAATGTCAATCAAATGATATTATTTTCTATCAAATAAAATTTAATTTATAGTAAAATACTTATTGATTAAATATTAAGAGAGTTGAATTAATCTTAAAATACCTACGTCTTATTCAGTGGGACGGAGGGATTACAAATTTTGAATCTTAGGTATACTTATACTTTAGAACATTAGAACATAGCAGTATTTGTCAATATCTTATTCTCTTCATGTCTTCTTTCGTTTTATTCCATGAAACATCTTGCTTGTGGTTTTCATTATCTGCTTGCTGGCTTTATTAACTGTTGTCGTAATTTAAATTTGAACTTATTTTAATTTTGGGTTTTTTAACTACGGTCTATTTTCTATACTACCAAAATGTGGTAATGAAATGTATGTGTAAAAGTAAACCTCAACGTATATTTAATATTTTTAATGTACATGGATTCCACATGTACTTAATTTAGGAAGTTACTCGTAACTCAGTGTAGACAATCAGAAAATACATGGCCCTATTTTTTTTGTTTATGCATGTGTATATCTGAACCGTTTATTATTAACTTAAATATAATTTATAAGTAAAACTTTCAAAATAAAGCATAATGAAATAATCACAAAATTAACTTTAAAATTTGAAATGTAGCTTATAAACATAAAATAAGCGAGGCTGGAATAACTACTGTTGTACTGCTGACTATTCCTATACAGTACAGTAGGACAGTACCGACTACGTTCAGCCAAGACACATGGCAACTTGGCAAATGTATACGACCACTCTACCAGGCCACTCCCTAGCCATATATGCGGATATGCCTACGACTGCAATAATAATAGGGCTGCTGCTCCTATAGTAGGGATATATGTGGCTAACCCGTGAAACCCACTTATAAACTAAAATAAACCGTAAACCCGTTTATTTTGACTTATAAGTGGTTCGCAGCTGATCTACTTACACCCCTATAGTGTTAGGGTTGCTATATTTTAGTATGGAGATATAGTACATATTATCACTAATCACTAATCAAACCTAGAAAAATATTACCAGTTAATAGTGAAGTGTGTGCATGCCAACTAATAGTGATGGTCCCCATGAAGTTTTTCCTTGTTTTACTGGATGAATGAACGGAAGAAGAAGAAAGAAATGCATACACTTCACTATTAACTGGTAGTATAACCCTTTCGGGTCTGGATCCTCTGGAGTTGAGTATAACTCTACCGGGTGGAGTTGGTTAAATCTGTGCCATCCATTGTTTCCTACAACTAACATCATTCCTCATCAATTTCACCTAATAAATTAACTCATTAATTACTTAAATTAATGGTTATGACTTTCGAGGAAACTTTTTTTTCATGCATTTTCTCTATAATAATAATAATAGCGATTTGATTAAATTCTCACAAAAAAAAGTAATAGACCAGTGTTTTGTTATTGCCCAAACAACAGATATAATCGATCAACTCTAAAGCTTCAAGCAGTGTATACCAAGATGTATAGAGCTTTGACATACAATGAACCATATCAATATTAATGTGTGTGATTTGTTATATAATAGATGAAGCATGAAATTTTTATGCTAATTATACAGTAAAACCGATCTCATGACAAATTGTTGATGCAAGTTTATTTGTTCCATGGTCAGTTACTAGTTTTTAAGTACAAATTAATGTGGCTTAATCTCTGCCCTTGAAGTATACCGAATGGCATGTAGCCTAGTGGTTACAGTGATCTGAGTAGTACCCCAAGTTCCTGAGTTCAAAACTCCTATTGAGCGAATTTCAGATTGGGTTGTTTGCGGGTCTAAGTTCCCTATTTCAATGGCCATATATATCCGGTTGGATATAGAGGCTGGGTAAAATATACCCTTCTCAGAAAATAAAAGTATACCGAATGGCACATATTTGACCAACTCTACCGTGTAGAGTTATATCTAACTCTAGGGGATCTAGACCCGAAAGAAATGGTAGGCTAAAAGGATGAAAGGGGGAAAGAAATGGTAGGCTCCTCTTATCACATTTGGGTGTCCCTGCTGGCAGGAAGGATGGATCATGGATAGATGGATCCGTTCCGTCCCGGCCGGTCGCAAGTGTCGTCATGGGTCACTCGATCCCGTCGTCGGTCCCAAGCTCTGTGTCGGCCTCCGATCTACTTGACCGCTGTGCCACACTGCTCGATCGATAGCAATATCCTATCGCTAGGATTTCCTTGTGTTTATAGTACACAGTATCGTACAGTACGCTGATATGCAGTCTCCACGCGTCAAATCATGTGGAGATTTCCAAGTCAGAGTGACCTGCATTTCCAAGGTTAAAAGGCTAGTACTGTCTCAATTCTAAAATATAACCATTTTTTTTAAAATAATACCAAGTTAAACATTTTAAATTTTGACTATTAATAGTAAAAAAACAATCTGGTAAAATATTGTTACTAGATTTATCATTAAATAAATTATCATAATATGTAAGTCTTTTTATTTAAAACATCTTACTTTTATAGAAATCATTGTTCAAAGTAGCATCTTCAAGATTGTGTTAAAGTCTAAAACTACTTATATTTTGAGACATAGGGAGTAGCTAGTTACTACATTTATGTTCCCCTTATTAGTTAATCAATCGTAACAAAAATTTAATTTTAGAATTGATTTTGGACATTGTTTTCCAGTCCGTTTTCAGTATTGCTTTCAAACTACTCATGTCATGTGTACAAAAGTTTTATATATAAATTACTTATATTGTTTTTTTTTCGTTTTACCATGACGTCCGTAGGGTACAAAATTTTGAAACGAACTTTCAATTCAATCCCCCCTCCCCCGATACGATATTATTTCTTCCGATACTTTTGATTTTTTTTGGTTAATTTCGCAATATTTGTTTAAATTTTGTTAAAAAATCAAACAGATTCAAACTGAAATAACCAAAAATTCGGAAAGTTTGGCCATATTGGTACGTGATACAAATGCTGAAAAAGAAAATTGAACCCTGTCGTCCATGCTATGGTCCATCTCGTGTATTAAATATTAATGGTTAAAGACATACTTCCCCCGTCCCATAAAAAACCAACCTAGTACTGAATGTGACACATCCTAGTGCTACGACTATCTAAATTCATTGTACTAGAATATATCACATCTAGCACTAGATTTGTTTTTTTGACGGAGGGAGTACATGGACTACGTGTATGGCGGTCCGGCCTCGGTTTGGAACGAAATTATTTACGCGTGACAAACTAATTTGGCTGTGATAATTGAAGGTTATCTCACATGATTTTAATCACGTCCATGCATGAAACAAACCGGTTATAAAATTACTCCCTCCATTTCAAATTTACTCGTCGTTTAGATTTGTCATAAATTAAACATGTATGTCTTTAACCATTAATATTTATAAATCTGTGTATTTAGTATTTTCTGATGGTATATCTAAAATTATAGATTGTATGATGTTAAACAATATGTATTCATAGAAATTGATGATCAAATATTAAAATTTTTATTAGAACATATATAAATTGCAAAGTAATTTGAAACGGTGAGAGTGCAGATAAATTCGACGATCTATTACTACACACAATACATTCCTTGTAAGAATATTTGGCTGGCTCTTTCCTTTTATCTAAAAAACTTACATTAAAAAACACAGTGTGTAAGATATTAGTAGTACTAAGTAGAATTTAAGCCAACTAATCATAATTCTTGGCTGTTGGGCTAAATCACGCCATAAAATGGTTGGTTTTAATGAGATTTACACAAACTCCAAGCAAATTAGTACTATATTGGTGCCATAAATGGCTGTCGAATAGAAACACTACAAGTCCCAAAAATCTTTGTGTTTTGAGACAGATTTAATCATTTAAACGCTAAACATACTTATATTTAAAAATGGAGGGAGTGCTCAAATCATAGCAATAGCAAATTATAAGCCAGCTATAAATATATATCGAGAAGATAAAATAAGATAGAGAAAAACAACAGACTACATATTTGCAGCCAATACGGACTGCAAGACGCAATATGTGATAGGTGGGACCAGATATAAATAATGTAGTATATGTTTAAAGGTAATTATTATATTACTGGCTATTAAATTGACTATAAATGATTTGAAACTATACAATTAAACTTGCTCTTATAGGTTGAGTTTTTTTATTGAAGTTCCCAATTTAACTTTCTTCTTAAATTACTAAACGGTGTGTTTTTTAAAATATCTATAACTAATATAAATATTCGTATTTTTCCAGTCGTCACCTCATAGGTGCGGTGTTTTTTTGGTCCCCCTCGCCTCCCCCCGCATCCCAGTCCGAATTCCATCACCCCTACCAAAAAAAATTTCCAATCGGAATTCAATCAATCTTCACAATGGGAATTCAATGAAACCCCCCGAATCCCAATTGCACTAAGAATCGGATAAGGGAAACACGTTCCAAAATCGGTACAACCAAATCGGATGAACACACCGCAAGAAAAATTCAACCAATCTTTGTCCCCAAAAAATCATCCCACATACATACATCACAAAACTACACTCCCTCCCACCGGATCCACCCTCGGCTGTCGCCGCCACCGACGCCGCCACCGCCGGCGGATCCATCGCCGCCGGATCTAGGGCGGGAGGGAGGCGAGAGGGGAGGAGGGAGCCGCCACCAGCCCGCGGCCGCCGCCACCGCCGACGGACCTACCCGCCGACGCCGCCGACACCGCCATCGCCGCCGGATCTAGGGCAGGAGGGAGGCGAGAGGGGAGAAGGGAGTCGCCGCCGCCACCGTATCCGCCCACAGCCGCCGCCGCCGCCACTGGCGGATCTGCCGCGGGAGGGAGGATAGAGGGGGTGGAGGGAGCCGCCGCCGACGCCGCCCCCACCCTCGGATCCGCCGCGGCCGCCACCAACCCGCCGCCGCCGACCCGAGAGGGAGAGGAGGAGGGGGGCGCCGCCGCCGTCGCTTTGAGAGAGGGGATCGGGGGCACCGCTCGCCAGTCGCTGATCCGCGCCGCCGCAGCCGCTCGGGGGAAGAGGGGGGGAGGCGTCACCGTCGTCGCTCAACGAGGGGGGGAGGGAGGGGGAAATGAATCCTAGGGTTAGGGTTAGGGTTTGGGTATATTTATTTAGGTTAGGATTAATCTGGACCGTCCATTCGATCGGACGGCTCCAGCTGCTCCCACATCCGGCCTATTGGGCCACCGAATGGAGGACGCAAAATAGACTTCAATGGAGAAAGGAAACAGGCTAGACATAGAATAGAAAAAAGGAGGGAATATAAACTTTGCTATATTCGGCCCAAACATAGAAAGGAGGATTTTGATTTTTTTTCCAATTAAATAATTGTTAAATGATTTTTTTATTATTAAAAATTAGCAATTAAGTTCTGATAATTCCAATAAAATTCCAAAGAGCGTAACTAATCAGGAGAGTTTAATAAAATTAAATTTAACCATGTCATTTTATTTTTCACACTTGCTTTACTTGTAAATTGATTTAATTATACACCTACCTACTTAAAAATACCAAATATTTTAATTAATTACATAATGTAAATTTTTCTTAACTTTTTCTCAACTTTTTGTTCTGTACATTTCCGTTGCAACGCACGGGCACCTTTGCCATTGTGTGTGTATATATATATGAAAGGTGCTTTAAAAATCATATTAATCCTTTTTAGAAAAAATATGTAATACTTATTTAATTATGTGCTAATGATTTGTTTTGATTTATGTGAGTGAGGGATGAGTTTCTCACACCAAGCAACGAACTTGGCCTTATATCGATGATAAGCTTGTCGATGTTGACCCGACCAAAGGAGGATAAATATGTATATACATCATACACGCACGTACGCCGTGCGAAAGACCGGTGTATTACACATGAAAAAACAATTATGTCAAACTTCAGGAGCAATTCACATCCTCTTTTTTTAAGGATCTTGCTTGCGAGATGCTACTACTAGTAATTAATCTAGTACTATACATCTATATACTACAAAGACTTTCCAACGTTTCGCACGATTAATCAGCATTTGAAACAGTACCCCCAAGTCGGCCGGTCGTCCGGGGTTTGCTTAAACTTAAAACAAGGATAAGATACACAATGCATTGTTTACACCGTTCATTTCAATCCTCGGCACTGCACAAGACATCGTTTTCTTATAAAATATGATATATACATCTGAAAAAGGTCATGTAGCCTAGTGGTTATAGTGACCCGAATAGTACCCTAAAGTCCTGAGTTCAAATGTATATAGGAGCGAATTTCAGATTGGGTTGTTTGCGAGGCTAAGTTCCTAATTTAAATAGCCGCATATATCACATCTTCTTAACAGACGCAACACATGCATACACAAAAAGTAACCATTGTCCCTTTTTAATTATACAGACATGGTCTCTTAATTTATGGGCTCTCGAGCAATCCCTAATTATATGGGTCTGATATGTTATAACGTACCGAGATCACATGACATTTTTTATCTTCATCTTTACATCTTAAAAAAATTGGTTAGTAGTGTTTTTGTCGTCCATCAATCCAACAGTTGTGACCCTTCATCCAATAGATCCAACGGCCAGATTACTACTCCTAGGCTCCTCCCCCTCGCTTCCCGAGTTGGAGTTGCAGTTGATGAGCAGGAAAGAAACCATGTAACAGATAAGGAAAGAAGAGAATTGATTTGTTGATGAATCGGATCTCAATCACCCTTAACAAAAATCAGTATTACAAAGAAAAAGAAAGAGATCGATTGGTTAATTTCTTGGGCTGAGGTGATTTTGGATACGATGGGCAGATATGTGATACATGGCCGATGTGTAGCAACGTGCGGCGAGAAGAGAGCTCGGTCAGTGTCATCTTCTTTGTTTAATATGGTTGTTTTTATCTGTTGCAATGCATAAGTATTTTTGCTAGTGTAGTACGTATAAATCATTTATTACGGAGTAGTATGTAAGGTAAACCTGAAAACTATCATAGAATGTAAAATAGAAGTCTATGTTAGGTGCTGTTTGGATTCATGGAAACTTTAGTCTCTGTATTTAGACACTAATTTAGAGTATTAACTAGTAATATATAAATTCGTGTCATTATCTAGAAAGTCATAAAATATGCTGTTTGGTTGATAAGCATATTATTGGAGAATTTGGAGAGATCGCAAAAGGGTAGGCTCCTTTAGTTCGATGGCGATCCACTGGGTTAGGTTAATTATAAGTGTGTAGAAATAGTTAACTTTGGATCAGCTTAATTATCCGTTAGTAGATGTTGATACCAGGCTAGGCCGCTGTCTGCGTCGTCCCAGATTGCACATCACTCGTGTTTACTACCAGATCACGTGATGTCAAACTGGCCGGCCTGCCGATAATATTGGAGTTTTTTTTTTCTCATGGCAGATGCAAATTAAGCACCCCCTTCTTTTCTTTTCCCTCTTACAAAATAATGAAAGAGTGTGTGCAATTGAAATTCATGAAAACCTAGAAGAGAACATATAATTTTTTTTAAAAAAATAAAAGCTTTATTGAACTCAATTGAATACATAAGACAATAAAAGAGTACACGATTGAGAGAAGAAATAGAAAACACCGCTCATTAAATTCAGGGAGCTACTTGGCTAGGCTGGCCGGTTGGAGGTGTTCTAGTCTACTGTTTTTTTGAACGTAGAATTTTACGTGGTTTCTAAGGATTTATTTAAATCAATAAAAAACCCCGAAATTTCTCTATTATAAATATGGCCTTGCTATAAATTCCTTGTTACCGACTTAGGCTCTGTTCGTATGTAAGGTTCCTAACTCCCCCTCCTTGTTTTTCGCGCGCACGCTTTTCAAGTTGCTAAACGATGTGTTTTTTTTTGCAAAACGTTTATATACGAAAGTTACTTAAAAAATAATATTGATCCATTTTTGAAAAAAATAGCAAATAACTAATTAATCACGCACTAATGAACTGCTTCGTTTTTCGTGCCAGAGGGATGAGTTCCCATCCCAGGCAAACAAACAGAGCCTGGTAGTGTTTGGTTGTAAGGATGGGATGGGACGAACCCACTTTTAAGGGTGTTTGGTTGAGAGGTGAGTGCGATGGGTTGGTCCCTAGAGAGGATTATTCCTCTCCGATCTGGGACCAACCAATCCGGGAAAATGTGGCTTATGAACTCATCCCACCTGGGACGAGCGAATGGCGTGACGATGCCTTGCTCGCGCGCTCGTCCTGCTTGCCCTCGGGAGCAGCTTGGCGACGGCTCGGGCGACAACGGCGGGCTCAGCGACGGCGACCACCGGGGGCTCGGCGACGGCGACGGCAGCAGCGGGGGCTTGGCGACGGTGACAGCAACGGCGCGGGACTCGGCAAACGGCGGATCCAGTGGTGGGGAGGGCGGCGGCGGAGGATTCGGCGATGGGGAGGAGTGGCGGCGGCGTGCGAGGAGGAGGTCGAGGGGCGACGGCGGATTCGGTGATGGGGAGGAGCGGCGGCGGCGTGCGAGGAGGAGCTCGCGGGGGAGGAGCGGCGGTGGCATGCGAGGAGGAGGTCGAGGGGCGGCGACGGATCCGGCGATGGGGAGGTGAGCAAGCCATGGTTATCTTCCTCTTCCTCTTGCTCTTGCTCACCGTCAGCTCTTCCTCTTGTTCTTCCTCCGGCGATGGGGAAGACTGTGGCGGCAGATCCGGCGATCGTTGACGGTGGTTGCAAACGGCGTCCATCCCATCTCTCCCTCGTCCCTTCAACTAAACAAAAAATTGCTATCGTCCCATCCTATAAACCAAACATGTGAGTGGAATCATCCCAACCCAAAAATCAGGGATAGTTTCATCCCATCCCACTTAGTTCCGAAACCAAACACTACCTAATAAGGTAACGGTGCGTGGTGTGAAAAAAGAAAATAAAGTAACGGCCACTTGGACCGAGCTTCAAACAAATTGACACGTAGTACGTCGAATCTTCTTGACATATACTACTCCTACATACGTCGCGTCGAGCCCACCTAAGGCCTTGTTCGGTTACTAGGGATTTAATCCCCAAGGGGAATCAATCCAGGGAGGGATTGAGTGAATCCCTCTCATGTCACTCAATCCCTGTTGGGGATGAATCCCTCCCTACCCACTAATCCCCCTCTCAAATCCATGTGTTCGGTTTGGTCAAGATCAACAATAGCAGGATTGGTGCTTTCCTGCTTCAACGCTGCTATTGAGTTAGCTTGGCAGTTTATATGCATCAACTTCAGAGCATCAAACGGAGGAAGCATCAAACATAGCAACGGAATTTGATAATATCTTATCGTACAAACAAAATATATTCAGCGGAGTAATTACTGTAATCTCCAATGAACATCAAATGTCACTTTTGCTTTTCAGTCGAAACATAGCATTATCTAATATAAGTTAGAATATCGATCAGTCCTAGCTTCTACAGTCTATGCTTAATAAATATTTTAGGCATAGTGAAAGAAGTGCGGTGCAGATGCATGATTGATCCTTCAACGCCCCTGCAACAAAAAGATCCTTACAGCCTTCCAGTTCCGTAATTTACACCATCATCAGCATCATCTCCAACTGTCATCACAGGAGAATTACGAAAAATTATGTAAGACCATAATAGAGTTGATTGAGGATATGTATATGGTAATTTAAAATTCCAGCAATTGACAACTACTTGTGGGTAACCCCAAAGAGAGGTAAATTATAACAACTAAAAATTAAGCATTATCTAATATAGTTTTGTATGGAAGACCATACAAACTACTTGCAATTTTCTGAAGTTTAACCATGTTCAGAACAATGATCCAGAAATTAACCAACATGCTCCTATTCCCCCATGCATCCATATGGTGACATTGGTATACACAAATACCATTAACTTTAATCTACAGTACTTCGAGGAACTTATGCAAGCATTGCCTTTTGCCATGCCACACAAACAAAAAATGATTTTTTTTCTTCTAAAAATAGCATATAAGCTAGTTGTAAATGATCATCTTCATCATGCATGATTAATATTCATAATAACACTTTAGACAGAAACAAATTGACAGAGGAATTATTATATTCACATCACAAAAATTAATACCTTGTCAACTTTCAGCATTCTTAAACATGTTGGACATGACATGAAGTATAATCTTATGAAAACATGTTGAACTGAACTAATGCAACAATCCATTTCTTGCTGTACATACATAAAATAAAACCAGTGAACATTATAATGCACAAAGTTTCAAACTCGTATAACAGATATATGATAAATGTAGAAAAGGATGACCACCTCAACCTTCTTCTAGTTTCTCTCTCTAGAAATTAGAACGTGTGGAAGTACAATTCAGCCTTGACAACACTAAACACTTGCTTTCTAGCTACTGGTAATAGAGTGTGACTCTGAAATCTGAACTTACTTTATAGACAGATCCAAAACCATATTTTCCAAGCAAACTTTCACTTGAGAAATTATTAGTTGCATCTTTTATGTCAGAGAAATCATACAGTTTAAAGCCCGAGTTGCCCTCTTCTAACCTCCAGAGAGTTATTACATTCTGTACTGCCATGGACAACCTTCGCATTCGCAGCTCTGATCTTATTCACCACGAGTAAGAACTTACCGGGAAATGCAGCAATCAAGAACGCACCACGCCCAAATCAAGAACTAATGAGATGGTTTAGGATGTGCGACGGCGGCGGCGAATCAAGAACTCATCCCTACCCAACCAAGAAAAAAAAGCTCATTCCCCATGTGATCAAAAACTCACTAATCCTGACCCAAATCAAGAACTCACCAGATCGAGCAGGATACGAGGAGGATGACGACGAATTGCAGCGATGACGGGAAAGGGAGAAAAGAAGAAAACCCTAACCCTAGCTTTGGAAGAGGAGGGGAGAGGGGAAAAGGCTGCGTGCTCACTGGAGAGAAGATGGCCGGAGGAGAGCGTCGGGCCGTCGTCGTCGTCTCCGCGTCATGCCGCCCCCGCCGTTGTGCCACCTCGAATTGCCTCCGCGTCGTGCTGCCGCTGTGCGTGTTGCGCGTCGCCTCCCGGCTCCTGTTGTGAGGAATTTTTCCACGCCACACGAGAAGCTGATTTTTTCCCGGGCCTGGGTGAGGGGGAAAGGCCGGGATAGGCCGGGGTAAAACCCAGACTAGGCTTAACCGCACACACAATTTCGGATGGGCCGGGATTGTTTCCTCGCCGGGGTGATCCACGGGGATTGGGCCCCGACCCCGGCCGGGAACGGCCCAACCGAACAAGGTCTAATGCAGAAAAAAATAAACTTAATTCCATCGAGCACCCAACACGACCAACCGAGCAAAAGGGAAAAAAATTCGTAAAATACAACGGCTATTAACTTACTCCCTTCATCTAAAATACAGTATAATTTTTTTTATCACCAAGACTAAAAAGGAATTAACACACCCCTGATTAGAACAAAGAATTTTATGCATACATATAACCAATGATTATTACGATAGCTTATTGAGTTCCGGTTAACAATTAATATAACATTTGGAGACTATAAATATAACAATCTCTTTTAGAAAAATTCAGGAATGAAATATGCCTAACACTTTTGAATTGAGAGAATATAGTAGTAGTACAGTGAGAGGAAATATTTTTTTTCGAGGGAAAAGTAGAGGAAATATAAATAAGTTACTGAGTGATCAGTTGCCGAATAATCAAGCAACTATAGAGAAGTCATTCGTGAACAAAATTCAAAAATGGAAATTAAGACAGCGACCTCTTCACTATACTCAACAGACGGCATCACTGTTACATCAGCCGAGGCCCAATAGGGAGGCAGACATGACTAGTTGTAACTCCAAAGTCCAAACTACAAAGGGGATTATTAGCATGTTAATTAGCTTCAAACTCCAATAGAGAAAAGGCAAAATAAATAATTCTAATTAATAT
This sequence comes from Oryza meridionalis, assembly GCA_000338895.3. Taxonomy (NCBI): domain Eukaryota; kingdom Viridiplantae; phylum Streptophyta; class Magnoliopsida; order Poales; family Poaceae; genus Oryza; species Oryza meridionalis. The sequence continues at coordinate 31,056,093 of CM002526.2, read as the reverse complement.
TCCTTGCTTCCAAAGTCAACGGCATATTTGTCCTACCGATCGCAATTTAATTATACTTGTTATTTTTTCCAACTCCTAAGAAAAATATATCTTTCTACGGATAGCTATTAATTATCTTAACATTTTCAGAAGTACGTATATTTGTTGTAGCAGTACTGAAAAGAACTGAGGGTTGTCATATATATATATATATGGTCTCTCATAATTAACTAATAGTCAGTGGGCATTTTTGAGCTTTATATAAAGGCATATATCGTTGTCCACATATGAAATAATCACAAACTATTTACCCTCATACCGGGCTGCAAATTAACTGTATATCTAAAGCATGTACAAATTAAAATTAACAAAAAAAAAGTGTGTAAACAGCGGTGTCAGCATCAACTAATTAAGCATGTACAGTAGTTTCATCACTTGCAACATAAGCAGGCTAACAGAAAGTGCATAAAGCTGAGGCACATTTTTTCAGTGGGTGCAATGCAAATGTGGTTACATGAAAAGAAAGAGCACTGGTTGGGCTGGAATGGGGATAAAAAGGGAGATCAAGTTGTGACTTTTAAAGCCAGAGCCAACAAGGGTTTTAGGTCCACCTTCTGGTTGCCACTTCATAATCTATCTTGATTGCTTGATTATAGGGAAGCATGCATATGCCTAATAGAAGGACCACTCTTTTTTTTAAACGTGCAAAATGATCGTATGTTATTCTACTAGAAGAAGCAATTGTGAAGTTTACACGATGCGACGGCTTGAAGCTACCATACGGAGGAGGACCACTCCCAATGCAATTAACAACATCAAGCCCCATTAGAACCCAGTTATTTTGAAAAAATAATATGATTTTCTAAAGCAAATCGGAAAAACTTCTATATAAATTTTAGACACATCATCGACACATACATTATAAACCTATAAAAACACTTCGAGTTGAAGAGATGGCAAGAAGGCAGTAGTGCATTGTGCACCTCTTAAAATTTAAATAGGCACAAGTAAGTAAGTGCATGCACCTGTTTGCTGCTACTACTTCCTCCGTTCCATAATATAATATAAGGCACACTACTTTTTTCAGATGTTCTATAATATAAGGCGTGCATACATGCATATAATTAATTAGTATATCTTCTTCATTAAATTATAATTTTTTAAATCCTCCACCCTCAAGATCTCTAATTTTATTGGATGCATGTATTTTATTTATCAGAGTGATACAAATTAGAAGGTGATAATAATTGTTTTTTTGGTCTTTAGATTAAGGGTGGTTGCGTCTTATATTTTGGAACTGGAGTACTAATTTGCATAGTTAGTATTAATTATGATTTGGGCTAAATCCTTGTTGGCTTAAGAGAGAGAGAGAGAGTACTGGTAAAAAGCATGTGGTACTAGTAGCTAGTATGTGTCACGTGTGCTAAGGTGATGATAAAAAAGAACAGGTTACCCCCGTGCCATGCGCATGCACAATGAGGAAAAGGTTATATGCCGTCACTTCACCTCTTCGGCGCAATTTGAGCACAGCAGTAAAAAATACTAGGAGCACTTCGACGGTATCACCAACTCCAAGTGCACGGATTCAGTTCATTTTAGAAGTCTTAAAATTGAATTTACTAAAATCTTAATAATGGAATATACTCCAGTTTGTAATAACAATACTAGGACATTGTTTCTATCAAGTGAAGTAGGAGTAGGCCATCTTTTGGTATGGATTAAATTTGGAGGCGCTGCTATAGGTTCAGTACAACGATCAAATTCTGATTAAAAAATTTTAACCGGTATTTTGAGTTGAGACTTGGAGTTCGTCAGCGGACTGTTTCAAAAAAAATTAAGATCAAATGCATACTAGCGGTTTTTTTTCAGATAATAGCAGTTAAACTCTTAAGCCCCGTTAGTTTGCGTCAGTTTGGAGTAGATTTATGACGCATGTGAAACAAGAAATATTATTAGTGCATGATTAATTAAGTATAAACTATTATAAATTTAAAAAAATAGATTTTTTTTATTCTTTAAACACTTTCTATATGATTTTTTTTTAAGAATGTACTTCCTCTATTCTAAAAACCAATCTTTGTGAGGATGGAATATCACCTAATACAACAAATCCACATAGTTGATAACAAAAAGGAGGAAGTTTAAGGGTAGAGTTGAAGAAAAGAACGGGGTCTTAGTATTATACTGCATCTCATTTTAGAAAATGGATAAAAAAACCTGGCCTTAACAAGCTACATGACTTTTTGTAACGTGCTCATACTCCCTTAAAGCCCATAGAAATACAAAAGAGCCATGAAAATATTACAGGATTGCCCGTCTCGCCCTATCTCCTACTCATATTTTCTTCCTCTCCTATTTGTACAGATAATAAATGGAAAATAGAAAAGGTATTAAAACAAAGGAAATCACAAAGAGAAACTAAAAATTCGGAGAGAAAATAAAAAATATCAAAACTTAGAATAAGAAAATAAAATAAAAGTGAAACAATAGTTAGTGATTAAAAAAATTGAAAATTCCTACTGATTTATAGTGCTAGTATTTTGTTTTCTGTTTTTAAGGGATCTTTTTCTTACTATTTGTTGGATAAAATGGTGGCTCAACGTTTTCGCTCCGAGCACTTTCGGGTTTTTCCACCCAAACAACAACGGATCTCATCGGCTGTCTAAAATCTTATTATGAACCATAACAACTTATTAGTGATAAAAATAGTTTACATGTAAATTTTTTTATATACGTGTTCTTGTAACTTAAAAGCCAATAGCAAATGTGGAAAAAAAATCATTAAATGTCTTAAATCAATTTCAAAATTAAGTATTAGAATTAAAATTTTAGCTTTGTTTTTTCTGGCAGGCTCAGCGTTTCCGACTCTACCATTACCCACGTGGGCATCCTCTTGCCATGACACATGCGCCCCCAATCTTCGCCTCGATTAGTGAGTGATGGATCGCCTCAAAATCTCCAACAACCACAGCTGCTGTCTCCGAGCGAGAGCGACCACGGCGATGCCCCCGGTGGCGAGAGCGAGGCGATGGCAACACAACTAACCATGCGGCGCCGCCGCCTACCACTCACCACCGACGGAACGACTGCTCCGTGCACTTACAATCACCTATAGTGCGAGGTAATAAGTTCGATCACTCACTCGTCTCTTCCACTTGCCCCGCCACCGACACCGGCGAGCAACCTAACGCGACGCGATCTCATCAAGATCACTTACGACGTGTGGCAGTTAGACCTGTAATCTTACGGGCGGGGAGAGAGAGAGAATCGATCGGTGAGGGTGAGATCCTCGTCTATGAAGGCAGACAGGCACCGAGGCGTTTGGCTTGACTTGTCTTTGCCAATCTCATCGGTTGCTCATATTTCTTAATAAAGTTAAAACAACTTATTAGGGAATAAAAATTAATTTATGGTAAACTTTTTATATATGTGTTCTTAGGGACTTGAAAGCCAATATAAGAAAATACGTTGAAAATATCTTAAAATTAATTTTAAAATTAAGTTTGAAAATTTAATTATTGATTGTTAGGCCAATCGATGGATCCGTCCATTTGGTGCGAAAAAGAAACGGGTGACCCAATCTATCACACACGCGGCTCCCCACCCCGTGGACCACACGAACAACGTCTCCTAATTTTTCAGGCTGACGGCAACTGCTACGCGTACCAACAGGATGTGCACTCTAGTTTGCCCTTTCAACTTTCTCAAAAAAAAAAAAAATAGTTTGCCCTTTCAACAGAACACGACTGTAACTCCCTGCAAGCACCATTCACTGTTTTATATTAATAGAACATGGTTGTTTCATTTAACTTTTAAGACTTGGTACTTTTTTAAAATCATAATAAAGTCAAAAGCTCTGCGTCAGTTCGAGAAAAGGGTTCACATCTAAAATACCGTCCTACAACACCTTGAGATCATTTCTAAAAGCTACAATAAACACCTGAAAACACCTATAACACTCAGCGCCTAGAGTTTGTTTAATACTTATGTGAGTATAAAATCTAAGAATTTTTTTTTTCTCAAAAGAAGATCTAGCAATATTTTATTTTCTAGGTATAAATAAACATAAAGAACACAATGGGAATGCATCGAAGTTGTTTGATGATTTAGACTGTGTTCGGAAAAGGATATTGGGAAGTAATCACGCAAAACGAAACAGCTCATTAGTGGAGGATTAATTAAATATTAGCTAAAATAATTTAAAGATAGATTAATATGATTTTTTTTATTATAAAAATATTTTAAAAAACACAATGTCTAACAGTTGAAAAAGGTAAGCGCGAAAATGAGACATAGAAGTTGGGAACTTGAACTTTCTAACACAACCTTAGCCAAAAGAGCTAGAAAAAGACTACTGTAACTTTTGAACCATATAGAGTACTCACTAACCAAAAAAAAAAAGAAAAAACACCCTAAGACGGAGAGCATACAAATTTCAATTCTATCGGAAAAATTCCACCATTTCAAACGAGCCTCTGGTAACATGATTTTATTCGTGGGCGTAGCATTTTCCCTTTTATGTGTGGTGAGGTCCCCTCATCTTTCTCCAAGGGACTTTGATGCCACATGTGATAAATCCTCTGCCCATGTTTTTGTCCAGAAATGATTTGATGATCTTGCATATCTCTGCGTTAGCTGGCGTAGCATCGTAGAGCAAGCGTCCAGCGTGCTGCCATTTATTGCGCTTTTGTAGTCTGGTGGTGCATTGCATACTGACAGATATGGAATTTAGCAAGAGCAAATCTATCTCCCCCCTCCATTTATTATTAGCACCAGATGGGATTTCGGTTCTACCGCTATTGGTTACACCATATTTCTGCAAAATTGTCGAGCTAAACTAAAACAGAGTCGTCAGTGAACTTTAGTGCTATTAACACTGCCATAATATAACTCTTGATACTTAGATATGATTTTGTCACATTATTTATGCAAAGCTCGTAAGATTTTGGTGATGTTCATTTCTACTGAAGATAATATAAAATTAAGACATAAAAAACATTAACGTATAATTAATTAAGTATTATTTCTCAGAAAATAAATTTATCTGGAGTCAAGTCGGAGTGCACGGATTGATCACAACACCTTTCCATGAACGATAGACATGGTGTACTTGTAAGAGTTTTAAGGCGTACCAAACGATAGCAAACTATTATTTATACCCATTGCTAAAAAAAACAAAGTTGGTACACTGGAGACTTTTTTCCCCTTGTTCTCATCTACAGGAAATATATCTAGTATCATAATTGGCGTTTAGACTTAGGGGCCCCCCATCTCTAATTTTTCTAAGGATGAACTGGACCGAGCACAAATTGTGCAAGCGAATAAAAATAATATATACTCAATATATATTAATAATACGCGTTATCGTGAAGGAAGAAGCAACTGGAAGATGTGGTGGACACACAGCCAAGAAGGCCAAAATGCCTCCAACCGGCGGCCACAGCTGATGAGTAGGTTTAAACCCCCCAAACCCCACCCAATAATCCTCCTCCTTAATGATAAACACGAAGAAAATTAAATACTCCCTCCTACAATTTTTCTTTTTCTTTCTTTCTTTCTTTTGGAGGCCCTCCACAATTATTTTATTTTGGTTGTTGGTGGTAGTGGATGGTGTTTCTTTTTTTATTCCATTTGTTTATTTATTTTTGGCAACAACAAGAAGAAGAGAAGGAGAGAGAAGTAGAAGAAGAGAGGAGAGAAGCTCTTCTCTCTCTCTCTTGCCTTTTTTTTTTCTCTCTTTTTCATATTGTTATCTTGGGATCTGATTTTTGTCCCCATACTGGGAGGGAAAGAGGAGGAGAGGAGAGGAGGGATTGATTATCTTTCTCCTCCTCCTCTTCTTCTTCTTCTTGTTGTTCCACTCTTATTGTTCATCATCCTCCTCCTCACAGCTGACCAAATCTCTGCTGTGACAGCAATCTCTGCTGCTTTGGTTCTGCCTCCCATGAGGAGCACACCATCAGGTCTCCCTTCCATCTTGCTCGATTTTTTTATCACCCCATCTGCATCATTTGGTCTCTGTTGGTTGCAGCAGCAGAAAAATTCTTTTTTTTTTGGTGCATATTCCTCCCCCTAGGATACGTGATTTGCTCTTCTTCTTGCTTTGCTTTGCTTCTGGATTTGTGTTGTCTGATTTTGGTGGGTGCAACTAATCCTTTTTGTTATTCCCGCGAGGGGTGGTGTTGTCATGAGCTCAATCATTGGGTTGGTCTCTGTCTCTCTGAGAGTCTGAATTATGTGTGCACGGGACGGGGTTTGCTTTGCTTTCTTTGATAGCGGTGGAGCTTAGCGTCTCTGGATGAATTGCGAGGTTTTCTTGGTGTTTCTGCGTGTTTAATTGACTTGGGGATCTGTAATTCTGGAAGCTCCGTCTCAGGAATTTTGTGTTTCTTTGGGTTGGTTCATGGATGAACTGAAGGTATGGTGTTTTCTGCAGTTTTAGTTGGTGTTTCCTTTTGCATCCTCACCTCAAAAGTTGTTGTCTTTGGTGGTGTGGATGCTTGGAGGAACTGAGCTTGGTTTGCTGGCTTCAGAATCCATGGCTTGTGTTCTTGAATTCTGGGTTTTTATGGCGTTCTTGGTGGCTCAACCACCATTTGGTGTTGGGGAGAGGAGCTCTGAGTTTCTAGCAGCTGCTTCTCCAGCTACCGGTAGAGCTGGCTTTTTTTTGGGAGAGATGACAGAATTGAGCTTGATTACAGTGGAGTCCTGCTTTGATTTGTGGCTTGTGTTCTTGAGTCTTTAATCTCTGTGCGTTCTTGAATATTTAATCTCTGTGGATGCCTGCATGAAGGCCATATGCTCATAAAAAGCCATGTTCCTTTTTTCTCTTTTCTGTTGTGGAAATGATTCTTGTGTTGGATTGTAATCTCGTATTCCTCTTGTAATCGAATTCTTAGCTCTTTTCTCATCAGAATTTGGGTGTGCCTCGTATTCTGTTGTGTGTGGCAACAAAGTTTTTGCCTTGATCGTTTCTCCTGGTTTCCACCTCTTTCATATCGTTAAAAACTAGTGAAAAATTTGAGATGTAAACAAGTAAAAAAAAGAAACTTTTATAATCTATTTGCTGGTCTCTACTCTCTAGTTAGTCATCTCAGGTCATTTTATCTCGTCTTTCAGTGTGATTGCAAAGCAAGGAACCCTCCTACTGCGTCGCTGAGCTGATGAAGGAGCTCTGACGACTCGGATGCATATGCTTCTGCCATCAATCAATTGATCCAACAAGGTATTGCAGATAGTATTTACGAGTTCTTTCTTTTTTTTTCAAGGAAAAAACCCTGCAATTTTATCTGTGGCCTTGCAGTTCTTGTATGTGGTATAGAACCAGTTATCTCATTGGGGTTCTTGAAAGGTCGCCTAATCTTGATGAAATAGGAAGAATTTATAGCCACATTCTCGCCGTCTTGATTATCTTGATAAGGAAGGAGCAAAAGGCCAATAACCTAGCTATAAACTCAGATGAAGGACCACCTGAAGTTCTGTACCTTTAGCCAGCAAACTGGCATCTTACCTTCTCACTTCATAGTTTATATTCTCTTGTTTCTTGAGCATATAGCCTGTGTTCTTCCCTACAAATATAGTAAGAAAGAAAATAACAAAACAGAGGTGGTAACTGCTGCCAAAGCTGTGGGTCTGAGCCTCACTCACTCGTGACTGGCCTTTGTGTTTATCTTGTGTCCTTGCAATAGTAACAGAACCGTACTTGCTTTCCAAAAATAAAAAAAATAAAAAAAAAGAAAGAAAGATCTGGTGATTATAGTGTGTTTTGTTTCTTCTTAACTATTTCATTATGTGGTGTAGAATTTGACTGTCTCATAAATAGTTCCTAGCTAACCTTTTGTTGTCATTGTTTTGTTGAACCTTTTTCCTTCCCCCTTGGACAGGCAACTCGATCGAAATTTGAGTTTGGTGAACTCTGTGATTGATTCCCTGCAAGTATCCATGCCTTTGCAGCAATCTTTCTAATTGAGTTGTCAAAGGTGCAGACATGGCTACTTACTACTCGAGCCCTGGCAATGAAAGGGACTCGCAAGCTATGTACCCAGCGGATTCAGGCAATTCATCATATCCTGTGCCATCAGCAATAGGAAACATGTTATATCCTGGCAATGGGTCTTCTGGGCCATACACGGAATTCAGTGGCATTATCCAGCATCAGCAGAATTTCATGGAGCTGCCTGGCCATCCAACTGCAATCTCTCAAGATTCATCGTCACGGGAACCTAACATGGTCGCATCGTACACGGATCAGCGCTCTTTTGGACCTGCCAAAGATATGAGAAATGAGATGTTGATGCATCTGATGGATGGAGCACATAATGCTGGTGCTGATCTCATCCACAATGACACTCATAGCAGCGCGCAGATTGAGTTTGGCCTATTGAACAACCACAATTCGATGAGTGTCACACCAGCACCAGGCCAAGGGTTGTCTCTGAGCCTCAACACGCATATCCTGGCGCCTTCGTATCCGTACTGGTCTGCAAAAACAGAGTTGCTAACACCACACTCTTACCAGGGTGATGACAACAGAATGAAGAATATGCAATCTGAGGCCTCACAGGCAATCAGAAACTCAAAGTATCTGAAAGCAGCACAAGAATTGCTTGATGAGGTCGTCAGTGTTTGGAAGAGTATAAAGCAGAAAGCTCAGAAAGACCAGGCTGAAGCAGGAAAATCAGATAACAAAGAAGCCGAGGGGGGTTCGAAAGGTGAGGGGGTATCTTCCAACCCACAGGAGTCTACTGCCAATGCTGCACCAGAGATTTCTGCTGCTGAGAAACAAGAGCTCCAGAATAAGATGGCAAAACTTATGGCCATGTTGGATGAGGTTTGTGACTTTATTGCCCTTCTATTTCTTAAAACAAAAATTATATTGCCCTTCCCTATACCGCGCTATCAAATTGAAGTGTCACAATGGTTTGTTTGTGCTTGGCTAAATTCATACCAATAATTTGCACAAAGATTACTAATATGAGAAGGCTTAATCCAGATACTCCAAAGTAAAGCTCCAGAAACAAATACTTGTTTAGTAGCAGTTGCAGCTTATATTCTCTCGCGTGTCAAAAGTCAATTGCGTTGTCCTGCCTTCTGTTGTCTTCCTAGAAAAGTATTGGTTGGACACTGGAATCTCCACCAAATCAGTGTTAGATATGACCTTAGTATTCACTATTAGCATAGATGGGTCATGATCCACAGTTCAGAATTGTTTGACTTATTTCTAAAAAAATGTTTGGCTTCTAACAAGAGCTTCATAAGTTGGGCTTCTTAAGGAAGTTAGAGAGATGGGTCAAAGTCTCGAAGGTAACTAGTCTAGGTGGGTTTAGATTTTCCAAGAAAGCTTAGCTGCCTATAGTCTTACATGGAAAAAGTCTTTATCTTCCAAATGCTCAAGTTTTTATCTTAAGGCCCTTCAAACAGGTTTGAGAAAGTCACATGGCCTATTGAAGTGTTCAGTAGCTGCAGGAACTAAAAACAAAATTCTCTTTCGAGAAGTCAAACTGATAGCATTTTCAATAAGATGAGTAGTGGTTTTACTGGCAAGCTAATGATATCCTTGCTGGTTTGTAATCATACCATTTGTTTTAATTTTCAGGTGGACCGAAAGTACAAACACTATTATCATCAAATGCAAATTGTAGTCTCATCTTTTGATATGGTTGCTGGGTCTGGAGCTGCCAAGCCTTATACTGCAGTGGCCCTTCAGACAATCTCAAAACATTTCAGATGTCTGAAAGATGCTATCAATGATCAGATCAATGTTATCCGGAAGAAACTTGGAGAAGAAGAGAGTTCATCTGGAAAAGAGGGAAAATTAACGCGCCTCCGTTATATTGACCAGCAATTAAGACAACAGCGCGCTTTCCAGCAGTATGGTTTGTTACAGCAAAATGCTTGGAGGCCACAGAGGGGACTGCCCGAAAACTCAGTTTCAATTCTTCGTGCTTGGCTTTTTGAACACTTCCTTCACCCGTAAGTGACTTTCTTTATACACTCGTTTTCATTTGCTTTTTTTTCTTTTGTTGCCATGACATTTTGTTGCTTTCTTAGGTATCCAAAAGATTCAGAAAAGCTGATGCTAGCGAGACAAACTGGCTTAACAAGAAGTCAGGTATTTTTTTTCCCTATCATACAAAGACAACCTGTTAACTTATCATAATAACATAGTAGTTTGCAATCATTGGGATGTGTTTATCTAGTTAAAATAGATGGCCACGTGTTGGTATTACTAATGCATCCGGATGTATACCCATGTGCTGCAAAATCTCTGCCAGGATACTGGGCAACTGTTTATTATTTGCATGCACATCGGCCTTTTTCTCAGAATAGGTCATCTGAAATTTAACCCTGTTTCATCAGTTCTGGAATCATACTACGTTGTAACACTGGATGCTAATACAATTTTGGTTTTGAATGAGTACAAATGTTTGTAAATTACCTTTCTTTCTGCAGAACCTTACACTCTGCATCAATTCATTGGATAAAATTAGTTTGCTGAACTCACCAATATTCTTCTTTGTCCTAGATTTCAAATTGGTTCATAAATGCCCGTGTCCGCCTGTGGAAGCCGATGATCGAGGACATGTATAAAGAAGAGATTGGGGAGGCAGATCTCGACTCGAACTCCTCCTCCGACAATGTACCAAGGAGCAAGGACAAAATAGCAACATCTGAAGATAAGGAAGATCTGAAAAGCTCTATGAGCCAGACTTATCAACCAAGCCAATTAGGTGAATCCAAAGCCAACATCGGGATGATGAGCCTTGGTGGGGCACCAGCCGGCTTCCACAACGAAGGCAACCAGGATGACAGCTTCATGAACCTAATGCTGAAGGACCAAAGGCCGGGCGAAGCCGAAGGCAGCCTCCTCCATGATGCCGTCGCCCATCATTCCGACGAGAACGCTCGGTTCATGGCTTACCATTTGTCGGGGCTCGGAAGATACGGGAACAGCAATGTGTCATTGACACTTGGCTTACAGCATCCTGACAGCAGGCTTTCGGTACAGAACACTCATCAGCCAGGTTTCGCCGGTGCTGGAGAAGAAATTTACAATTCCACCGCTTCTCTCGGTGTCGCTGCAGCTTCCTCTTCGGACTACGAATCCACGAACCAAATAGATCAACGGCAACGGTTCGAACCGTCGCCTCTAATGCATGATTTTGTGGCCTAAGATGCTCAAAATACCAAAAATACATGGAGGCAAGATTTGCCTGGGGGGAGCATTTGTAATTTGTAGTGCCAGAATAACATGCCTCAGAAAGCATGGAAATTGTTAGCTGTAGTTGCATTTGGTACAGAAGAGGGGGGTATAGCATGAAATGTAATATAATTAAGTTTAGCAGGTGGGGGTTTATAGGGGGTAAAGAATCCTGTAAAAATGGAATACATCATACATGTAAAAGATTATGATTTTCAGAACCATGCTGTAAAAAAAACACACCTGTAATGACTACTTATCATCCAGGTATATGTTGTTCAGCCTATTGACAAAATAAAAAAGAAAGAAAGCGAGAAAAGAAAAGAAGAAGATCAATGGACAGATCGCTGGGGAATCTTCAGCTTTCTGTTCTGCATCTGCAAGTTGATGCTTCAGGCTTTATGTTACTGGAGTTGAGCACCAGCTGTTGCTCTCTCCTCTTTTATCTCTGTGGAGATGGTTTAATTTGTCGGTCCATGCACTGTTTGCCATTTCATCTCATTTCATTTCCATGACAATTTTAAATTCTAATTGGCAGCCCTTGCCGGTGCAGGAGCAGCTGCAGGATTGAAGCTGCAGTGTGGCTGCCCAGGCCCAGGGACTGGCCTCTTGCATTTTTTGTACGAGTAAATGCGCCCTGTTGCTGTCATGTGGGCCCGGGAACTATGGCTTCTCTGTGGGTTCGATGACCCCAAACCCAAAGGCTTTTAACAACCACCACTTGTCAATTATTGAGGAACCGGATGAGCTGGCTTTGTGAATTGTTAAGGTGACCTCACCTCCTGCAGTTAGGACTTTGATCATTGTGGTTTGTTTAAATTGTATATATGGTTGGTTGGTATGGATTGAGAAGTTTTTCCGACTTATTAGAAACAGTCCACTCTAATTGTCATAACGTCTAAGGGTGTATTTGAGAGAGGAGAAAAGAAGAAGCTTGAGAAAATACACAAAACGAGCGTATGGTCAATTGAGTACTAATTATTTCAAACTTGAAAAATTGATTAATACGATTTTTAAAAGCAACTTTTTCATTTTTTTTTTCATAAAATGCATCGTTTAGCAGTTGGGGAAGTGTGTACGTGAAAAAAGAGAGAAATCTTTTCCCTTTCATGCGCTGCCAATTATCTTTTTTTAGATAATGGGCAGCACCGGACCTCTGCATTATAAGGTGAATGCACACGGCCAAACAAAAGTATAAATAGGTATATAGACCCCGCAATTTTAACAAAATGGTGACACAACCAACCTAAGGATTACATCCCAATAAGAAAGTTTCAAACCCGCAAGAGAGGAAACCAAAGTCTGCACTAGTAATCTTCTTCTAAAATTCCATTCGTGCTTGGAAAAGAAATCCATCACGTTGGCTTCTAGCAACATGCATCCTTTTTTCACCATGATTCCATCTTCTTCATTAAGCAACAAGACCCATTGCCGTGCCCAGTGTGTTCCTCTGAATATTACCTATATAAAAGAATTAATTTTGGTACCATGAAATACCACATCATTTCGGCATAACCATACCGCCCCAATACACCCCAGAAAGTGATATTTTAGCTTAGGATGCAAACCATTAGGCCAACTACTAAAAAGATGCGCAACACTATTAGGCGGTGGAATACCAAAGGTAATATGAATAGCACTCCAAATATACTTTACAACACGACATTCAAGGAAAAAGATGATGCATGTTCTCATTAGAGCTAAAAAACAACACTTAGTGCTACCTTTCCACTTTCTTTTCGCCATATTATCCTTTGTTGTCATAACTCCCTTTTGCATGTACCACAGGAAAATCTTTATTTTCAGCGGAATTCTAAGTTTCCAAATCAAAGATTTCCTTGGTATAATATCTTGACACATAATTTACTTGTACATGGAATTTACCCAAAAAGTTCCATCTCCTTTCAACCTCCATTAATTTGAACGAGTCACTTTGTTCCAAAAAGTTAAAGGAACAGACTTTTGCCACTAATTGGTACCATTCTCTTCAGTTATCCCCTATCAATGCTCTCCTGAACGACACATTTAAAGGCAGCGTGCTTAGCACCCCTGCTACAGTTACATTCCTTCTCCTAACCAACGAATAAAGTGTGGGAAAAAACTTATCGAAAGATATATCCCCACACCAGCAGTCCTCCCAAAACCTCACTTGTGTTCCATCATGAACTACCCAAGATCCGAATGAAAGGAAGTCCCTCTTAACCTCCACGAGCCCTCCCCAAAAGTGTGAGTCTCCCGGACACCTTTCTACCCGGGTTATACTCTTATTTGACAAGTATTTCCTTCTAAGCAAGGTTTGCCACACCCCTTCCTCATTTATCAATTGGAACAACCATTTGCTTAGCAAACATCTATTCTGTGTTTCCAAGTTTTGGATTCCGAGGCCACTACACTCCTTACGGCTACATAAAACACTCCATTTGGCCAACCTATACTTCTCCTTATGCTCATCACACTGCCAAAAGAACTTGGACCTATAGTAGTCTAGCTTCTTAAGTATACCCTTTGGTATCTCAAAAAAAGAGAGCATGAAGATTGCCAAACTATTCAAAACCGAATTAATCAAGACCAACCTCCCTCCTGCCGACAAGTGGTTCCCTTTCCAGCTGCTTAATTTTTTCTGGAATCTATCCTCAATAGCCTGCCAATCCTTGTTTGAGATTCTCTTATGATGCATTGGGATACCCAGATATTTAAATGGATACTTTCCCATGTCACACCCAAAAAACTTTACGTATTCCATCATCACTTCTTTTGCCTTACCATAACAAAAAAGCTCACTCTTATGAAAGTTGATCTTTAAGCCCAAATAATTTCTCAAAGGTGCTTAGCACTAACCTGAGATTCCTGGCCTCCTCTAGATCTATACTTCTCAAAGGTCCTTAGCACGATCTTGTATTATCTATATCTATACTTCTTTAAAAATGGGTGGTGGTGAGTTTGCCACCACCTCACCATCAACTCTCCAAAATTCTAACATGTGGGACCAGTGCCCTCCAAACATACGACATAATTCACAGATTGTCGTCGATGATGAACATTTTTTAAGCTAAGAGACTCGACAAGTTAATTGAGTCCATGAACTTTTTTAAGGGAAGGAACAGTTATAGTAACGATAAGTTAATTGAGTCCGCTTGAAATATTTTACAGCTAAAAAAATAAATAAATATTTAATTCTAAAATTAAACATTAAAATTCAAAATAAATTTCTTCTTTGCAATGTGCCAATGTGATTTTCTAAATTCCGTAACAGCATACGAGTATGTTTGCTAGTTGCCTTAAAAAGGCATATTGCCAAGGAGGAACTTAGTATCAACTTTCCCAAAAGAGTTTTTTTTTTCAATGACATGTTTACAAGAGGAATGAAACACCTAAATTTGAGCGTAGATTACCTTGGGTGATAAGAGTGTACAACCACACCTTCAACTAAATCATCTAGACTCGTTTCCTAACTGTGCCTACTCCCTCCGTCTCAAAATAAAGCGTATGCTTATATTCATGTAAAAAAACTTGGTTTATTCTAGAATGGAGGGAGTATACGATAGCACCAATTGCCAAACATCTTGATTAACCTAAAACTATGAACTTAATTTCTCAATTAAAATAAAGACTTAGGTTTATTTGCAATAACATCTGACTGCTTTTTTCTTCCAAAACAACAAATAAGTTTGCCCTAATGTCCCACTATTATATGGGCTATGAACTAAGAGAATGGTGAGAAAATAATAAAATGACTAAATTTTTAGAAATGAAATAAAAGAACGGTCTAAACTTTCAGGAGGGAATAAGGAATTTATCCGAACAAGACTGATGTTTTGGACAGCCCCTAAATCACCACTGGCTTCCTATAATCATATGATTTACTATTAATATTTTCAGAAATAAAGGATGAGCGTTGGATGATATTTTTTCATGTCCTTTCGTGTATATATTTCTTTTCTGTTTTCCACTGTCTTCTCTGTTACTGATTTGCTGTGTCCACAACTCCACATAGCACCTCTGTTCAGCCTGCGCATAGGCACAGCTGAAAAAAAGGATAATAACTCTTTTATCCAATGGTTAAAACTGGCATCTGTCTGTATTTATTTTATACTTAAATGCATCTCAAATTAGATTCACTGCATACATTACTTTAGCAATATCAATATCACTATATCAGGCATCAGTCCAATCCTCCAGTTATTTCCAAGTACAGTACTTCTCTATTTCACAGTAGAATCCAGACTGTATTTATTTTCAAGAGAAAAGGAAAAACCAAACATTGCATTGTATTGTACAGTATTATGAGCTAGCATATATAAAAAAAAAAACATTTGGAAGGGTGATAGGCGTGCGTGGATTGGTCAAAAGTGGGCAGTTCAAAGCACAAACGAGGCAGGCCAGTTTGAACGGCACTGTAGAGATCACCTGAACCAAAAAGGCACCACTGCCCCAGGAAAGAAAAACAAACAAACAGCACTCCTCTTCTTCCTCTTAGGATCAGTCCAATCAAATCAATGGACAGCTCCTCTCAATGACACCTCCCAAAAACTGTATTTTGACCTCCTCCTCCTATTCACTCTCACATCTCTCTCTCTCTCTCAGCATCTACTACTAGTAGTAGTGGTACTATATCTTTCTCTCTCTAAAAGAGAGGAACTGATCACCTGTTGATGTGTGATGTGTCTGTGCTGTCTATCCATTTATGCGCATGCCACACTTGTTAGTTGGTTACCCTTTCCATGCATGATCCAGCAAGTACCACACATATATGTGTGTGCAGCAAGACCAAAGTGGTTGCTGCTTTGCTTGGCTCCATGCGCAGGCTCTCATCAGCTCTCTGCATGTCATGTGCACTCTCTCCAACTCTCTCCAAGCATTGTTCAGCAGCTAGCCAGCCAGCCAGCCAGCAACAGAAGATGCAGTGGGCACCCCAGGAAAAAGGTTCCGGTCTTTCCATAGATTAGGGCAGCTACACAATGCATAGTGTGCATTGCTTGCCCTTTCTTGAGATTCTACAACACATACTATGGTCTATATCTACCTTCCTCTCATCCACACACACTATATACAATAGACAGCAATAGTGTCATGGTGTGTGTGTGAGAGAGATTGTAGTAGTAGTGTGTATCAGTGTATGCCTTTGCAGGTCCAGCTAGCCAGCACACAACACATACACAGGGAGCTCAACTCGATCAGCTGAGCTAATGCATATGCAGTCTCCAAGAAAAAGCTAGTACCAAACAGAGGGTAGTGAAGTATAGTAGATAGGTAGAGAGGAGGCAGGACAGTACTCCTCCTGAGTAGCAGTAGTAGTATTGTAGTAGCAGGAGCAGCAACTAGCAAGTATAGTGACAGGGGAAATAGCAAAGGATGGTGACAAAACAAATGAGCTACTACTAGTATTGTAGCACTAAAGTTGCAAAGTTTGAATACCTTCACTCATGTGGTTGGTGTTGTTTCAATGCAAAGATGATGGTCCAAGGTGCACAGTGGCCATGGCCAACCTAGCCAGCTACTACCGAGTGGCAGTATATGCAGTAGTAGTAGTAGTGGCAGTATACATATATGCAGTTGTGAAGGCTCTCATCAGTAGCATACCTCTTTCTGTGGCACATATGCATGTACACATAACCATTTGGTTCTCTATACCTCTTTCTTGCTGCTGATTCAGTTGCTCATCCAAGGCAAGAGGTATGACACATTGTTTGCCTGTCAAGTGTCAAATACTACATATTGTCAATACATCTCCTAATTCTGATGAAAGTAAAATATCAGTGTAATGATCTTTTTAATCAGTGCGATTTTGTTAGTCATTACCATTTACTACCAGTTTGTCAAATGATTCAGAAGTTTTACTACTACCGCTAATAATTTGCACTGAAAATAAAAGTGGTTTCAGGTCACTCACATGGTCACCTGACTTGAAATCAGGTGCTTGCAGTTTTTGTTGTTGTTGTTGCAGGTAGTTATCTGAAGATTGCAAGGTGAGACTGACAATGGTGGCCAGCAAGCAGCTCCACTCGCAGCGATGTGGCGGCCACTACTGCCAGCTGCACCACCACCGGCCGGAGGAGATCGCCGGCGCCGGCACCGAGAGCCACCGGAGTGACGGTTCGAGCGGCTGCGGCGGCGCTGGCCCGATGGTTGTGCTGACCCTCGGGTCCGGCGCGGCGGCGGCTGAAGACGACGGCGGCGGCCGCTCGCGCTGTTCCTGCGGTGTCGGCGGCGCCGCGCCGGCGACGATGGTTTCCGCGTTGCGTGGTTCCAGGTACCTGCTGCCGGCGCAGGAGCTGCTCCGCGAGGCGGTGTCCGCCGCCGCCGCCAGCGCGCGAGGTGGCGACGACGACGACGAGGCGGTGGCGAGCTTCCCGCACGACGGCAAGAGCACCGGCATTGGCGGCGGCGGCGGCGGCGTCCAAGCCAAGCTCCTCAGCCTTCTCAGCGAGGTCCGTACAATGCAAAGCCCTCCCTCCTCCTCCATGGAATTTGGATCGAGGCATCGAGCGAGTAATAATGGTTAACCCATGGCGCTTTCTCGCCGCCGATTCGGCCCCCGCGCGCTGCAGCTGGAGAGCCGGCACGAGCACTACTTCGGGGAGCTGAGGCGGGTGTCGGCGTCGTTCGAGCCGGCGCTGGGCGCCGGCGCCACGGCCGGGTACACGGTGCTCATGGCGCAGGCCATGTCGCGCCACTTCGGCAGCCTGCGCCGCGCCATACTGCGCAAGCTCAGGCTCCACGCCGCCGCCGCGGCCAGGACGAGGTCGGCGTTGCTGCGGCTGGCCCGGGACGCCATGGAGGAGGACGACGAGGGCGACGGCGAGGAGGAGGAGGAGGAGGAGGTGGTGAACAGGGTGGTCCGGCGGACGAAGCAGGCGGCGGCGGCGAGGGCGGAGCAGGCGTGGAGGCCGCTCCGGGGATTGCCGGAGGACGCCGTGGGCGTGCTCCGGGCATGGCTCTTCGACCATTTCCTCCACCCGTAAGCCGTCCAAATAATCTCACTTTCACTGTTTCACATTGCCATCATAGTGTTTTGCAAATAAAACTATGTCAAATCAAATAGTTTTTCCTAAAAGTTATTTGAAAATGGGTCATGTGAAGATTAACAAACAACTACTCCCTCCGTTTTATAATGCAGGTCATTTAGATTGTTTTCCTTAGTTAAACTTATTTAAATTTAATCAAGCTTATAATAACATAGCGATATTTTTTTACACAGAATAAACATAGTATCAAAATATATTCAATGTTTGATTTAGTAAAAACAATTTGGTGTTGTAAATTTTTTTTATAAACTTGATCAATTTTAAAGAAGTTTGATTAGGGAAAAGGCCAATTGAATGTGGAATTCCATTAACAAAGTTCATTTTTGGCTCTAATCAAACTCTTTTGAGGCTAGTGGTTTATTTGTCGTGTGGTTTCTGTTTTCCTATCTATGATCATCTTTTTCAAAACCAGTAACACCTTTTCTAACAAACAATACTTCAACTTAATTTTTTTATAAAAAAATACACTTTAGTATCGATCCTTACCCATACGAAGAAAAATAATACTTCATCCGTTTTATATTATAAGACTTTCTAGCATTACCCACATTCATATATATTTTAATGAACCTAGATATATATATACGTTTAGATTTATTAATATCTATATGAATGTGGACAATGCTAGAAAGTCTTATAATATAAAACGGAGAGAGTATATTAAAGCTGCACTTATTTTTAATATTGGGCACGTTCAATGTATACAATGGTGAAATGTTAAGTAAACAAGATGATCAATGAATAGCGAAATTAAACTCCTTGATCAAGATGAGATCAAAATGCTAAACCAAGCTACTACACTCACAGTTCAAATTTAAATAAATTTCTGCAGGTATCCGAATGACAACGAGAAGCTCATGCTGGCCGTGGCTACGGGTCTAAGCAGAACCCAAGTACGAGATTAATTAACAACCGTCTCATTGATTAATCAAACAATACTCTGCGTGCTAACACTGACACATTGCTGCATAATCATATATAGATATCGAACTGGTTCATCAACGCGCGAGTGCGGCTGTGGAAGCCCATGGTGGAGGAGATGTACAACGACGAGTTCGACGACGACGACGCCGGCAGCGGCGGCGGCGGCGCTTCGTCCTCCTCGTGAGCTCCTCGCCGGCCGGAGTTCATCCTTGATCATGATGGGGAGTATGCATGCTTGCTTGCAACTTTTGCAAGAGTCCGATGGATCGGGTGGCCGATCGACGCATCATATCAGAGCCTATATAAATCGTTCTAAGCATTAGTTTTTCTGAGATTTCTGCTCATGTTTCCGAAAAACTTTGCGTTTAGTTTTGTTTCTGGAGGAGTTATTGGATGCAGAAGCTAGCTTCTTTGTTTGTGGAAGCGTGGGTGAATGCACCTTTGTAGTAGTGAGGACTGAGGAGTAATTGAGGCTTGCAGCTCTGAAGCTAGGAAAGGGATTGGGTTTGTTTTACTCTTCTTTTTTATTTCTTTGATTTGATTTGGAAGAGATCAAGCTTTTGATGCGAATGAAACAGTGCTACTAGTAGCTTTGTTGGGAATACTATCCTCTAGTTCTGAATCCCAAATTGGCTGGACATTCTCATTATCGATCAGTTTGAGATTTCGGCTCTGTTCGCTGCTTGCTGTTCCCAACCGGAACAGTGTGCACGTAAAACGGAGCCATCCATTAAGACAAGATTAATTAAATATTAGCTAATTTTATTTTAAAAATAGATTAATATGATTTTTTAAGCAACTTTCATATAGATACTTTTTTAAAAAAAGTATCGTTTAGCAGTTTGGGAAGCGTGTGCACGGAAAATGAGGCGAAGAGAGTTGTGAAGGAGCACTTGCAAACACAGCCTTCGTTTTTCTTTCTACTACTGGCTGCTCCTTAGAGCAGGTACAATAGCAGGTTATAAGCCAGCTATAAACATATTTAAAGAGAGAGAAGAGCAGCGGGCTACAGATCTATAGCCAGCTGCAACACGGACTCCAAGATGTAATGTGTGTATGACAAATGGGACCAAATATTAATAGTATAATAAGCAACTATTGTATGAATTGGCTATAAATGATTTGGAGCTAGTAGTGGGCTGTACTATTAAACTTGCTCTTAAGGACCAAGATAGGCTACATTATTTTCTGATTAGATATAGATGTTACCCGTTAGCACATTTTTCAAAATGCTAAACTAGATAATATGTTTCATATTGAATTAAAATATTAAATACATTTATTTTTAAGTTTATAATAATTAAAACTTAATTAATTATATGATAATGGTTTTCTTGTTTTGTATGTCCTAACCTCATCTTCATTATAAACGAAAATATACGTATAAATTCTGCTTTTATATAAGAGAGAGAGAGAGAGAGAGAGAGAGAGAGAGGGGGGGGGGGGGGGAGGAAGTCTACATTGTTTATAATCTACTTCCTCCGGAGTCCGGACACACAAAAGAGGCCTTACTTATGACTTAATTGGGCCTCTAATCGGTTCACTTAAAAACCAAATGGGCCT
Organism: Oryza meridionalis; assembly: GCA_000338895.3. Classification (NCBI taxonomy): domain Eukaryota; kingdom Viridiplantae; phylum Streptophyta; class Magnoliopsida; order Poales; family Poaceae; genus Oryza; species Oryza meridionalis. The sequence continues at coordinate 31,035,402 of CM002526.2, read as the reverse complement.
TTACGTATAAAAGTCCACTTCTTAGCAAACAGAGAATGACAAGCCCAACTAGAAACATATAAAATAAGCCCACGTAAGGGCCCTGCAAACAGAATCTCCCAGCCAACCCCAAAGACACGTGCAACATAAGGGAACTAAACTAAAGATCAGATTTGTAATAAGACGATGAAAATGACGAGTTCTAGACGATGTCATGTCATGAGCAGAGAACACTGGCATTAACACCAAGGAGTGCTTAAGGCGACAATTTTTCCCCATCATGGTAGTATGCTACTACTATGCGATCCAAAAGGTGATACTTACTTAGTACTGTATTAGTGCTCTAGCTCAAGAGCATTACGGCCGTTTTCTGGACAATAATGCAGAAACATATCAATATGAAATGTATGGCTTGAAGCATATGAAATGATGAAATGTATGATAAGTTTACCAGCATCAATATGAAATGTATGATAAGTTTACAAAGGCGATTATTACATCCTATTCATGCTCCGTGATAGTTTTGAACAGAAACATGAGTAGACTTCTCGAAACATTCTGGACATTGTTCTAAAAGGTTTGCTGAAGCTTGCATGAATTGTTTCCAACAATAAATGCACTCACAATCACAGTGCTGTTTGGCTAAATCATTAGACATGCTATAGTAAGACAAAATCATAATAAATGTGTGAAATAGTTTTAGACAGACCTATAATAAGATAGGCTTATAATAAATACACTCACAAGCAGAGGCTACTCCATTCAGTCGAAATATATTTATGTATTTATGTTTCATAATAAATGCACTCACAAGCAGAGGTACAACTTTGAATAAGATCATAAAATCTTAAAAGTTAATGATATTATGAAACTTCATTTCAAAACAAATACAAACATACCATTTTTATGTTTTGAAACTAAGTATTTTATAATTTCTTGATCAACTGGAAAAAGTCAAATGACATATTTTTTACTAGAGAGAGTATTTTTCTATGTCTATCCATAATTCCATATATGTTGCAAAGAAGATATATCCAAGCCAACAAACCGGATTTTCTTTCATGGAAAAAAATGTGGCTTGCTCATGTCATCGTACCTCAGTGTAGAAAATTGAGGCGCCACGGTAGTCCTTTCTCTTAACAGCTTTCTCACCCTGTAGTTTGAGCTGAGCCTTTTTATCCTGCTCATCCTGCTTGTCCTTAATAGCTTTCTCACCACGTAGTTTGAACTGAGCCTTTTTATTATGATCATCCTGCTTTTCCTACATCACGAAGAAAAAACCAATTTAGGCATATACCGATACCAAATGTCCAAAATCTTCTGAAGATAAAAAAAAATCGATGAAACAATTTTATATAGCAACAAAAGTCATAGGCATTTTTAAAATATATTGGATTTTGATTTAAAAATGAAACCACAATATAAGGTGCAAACTGAAACAATGACCTGCACTCTTGTATGTTTCAGAACAGAACACCGCACAACGGTGATACAATCTCTTACCTGATATCCCACTCGCATTGTTGGAAAATAATGGTACTAATTACTACATAGGTGCAACAGAAACCAAGCCAAGTGAAAGGGCCTAGCGGTTATAGTGCTCAAGTAGCACCTCTAGGTCTTACGTTTGATTCCCCACAGGAGCGAATTTCAGCTCTAGTTAAACTCGCTGCCCCCTCGTAAAAATATGTGTTAAGAATCGACCTATGAAGGGCGGGCCCTCGTGTAGGGGGCAGGGGCCTCAAAGCATGGGTTAAGTTCCTAATTGCAACAATAGAATAATCACCCTCCTATAATTTTTCTCTATAAAGTTGTTCAACATTTTATATTGATATAAAAATAAACAAGCAGATTTTTCAACTACTTGATATTGCTTCTCAACAACTATATATGTTTCCTGCTCTAAACAGTAAAATAAACAGCACTATTTTAGAAGTTTGTTGGTACAAACTCAGCTGGAAAACTGTTGTGTTTCTTTGGAAGTAAACAGTATGATCTAGAGAAAAGAAAATTGTCAATAAACTCATGTAACCCAACGTGTCAGTGCAAATTTTTTATGCTATAAAAAAAATGACAGATACATAAGGAAATACAGAGCGATCATAATGAATTATTCACATTCACACCTTGGGCTTTGAACATTTTGATCTGGCATGCTTTGATTTGGCATGGGCAAGAATTCCTTCGACAGTCCAGTTTGACACAGCTCGAATGGGGGAAGTTAAGGGAAACAGTAATTCCACATCCTTTCTTCTTCCATAGCTTGCAGCAAGTTGTATTGGCAAGGCACCACACTGCAAAGTAACAGAATAACAACTATATAATTACTACCTCAAAAGCAATTTAGACCAAGGCAGGAATATCACAAGCATTCATTATACAAATAACATAAGTAGTATATTAGGCAATTAATAAATAGAAACATGCATAAATAGATGGATTTATTATGCCATTTCAGGTGCAATTTAAATGTCATCTGAGCTTCACTTTAAATGTCTTGTGAGCTACATCTTATAGAAGTCTCAACATCAGTCAACCCAAAAACCAATTACATACTTGCAAAAAACTTAATTATTTCTACACATGCACAATTCATTCCAACATTTTAGTTACTCATATTAGTAGTCAGATCAAACTCTCAATAGTCAAGGCCCAAAGGGTCACGGTGACAAGTCACAATTATATAATGGGGGTATAGCTAGTACTGATCTCAACTTTTGGATAAGAAAAAGAAACGAGCAAGTAAAAAAGAGTACAAAACTCACATGACAAGTTGGGATATTAGGGTCTGCACCAGCCTTTAGCAAGTATTTAATGCAGTTAGTCAAGCCATTAGTAATTGCTACCACCAACGGAGTGTCACGATCACTGAAGTTAACGTCAGCACCTGCCTATTTGTATGAAACAGACAAAATTGTCAATGCCACTGTTCATACAAATAGATTGATCACATAAAGAGGATTCAAGTTACCTCGACGAGTAGTTTTACACACTTTCAGTGAAACAGATTCAGCTAATCCTTGAGAAGTAGCATGAAGAGTTGCAATCAACGGTGTACCTAACTCTTCTGAAACCTTGTTTGGCTACATTGGGAAAAAAATATTGCTTTTAGTGCAAACATACTGAATGGCATTTGTTAGAGAATATGCCAGATATTAAATGCTGGGATATAAATATAGATGCAAATTATATCCTGAAAAACAAAAATAGGAGCATGCTGTTATTCTTCTTAATACAAAGATGAGCAATCCTTTTGTGCATTCCCTAAAAGGCATTTGCTCTTCTCATGAACCTTCATACTTTATTCAGAAACCAGGCAACAAAATTATAAGCCCTACGCAATTTACAATACATGGCTAAGTGTCAACTGCAACAACAGTTTTTCAATCCAATTGTGTATGGGAGTGTGTCGATCAATTGGACCAAAAGCACACTTTTTTCATGCATGGAGTAAGATTTATCACTCCACACTTAAAAGTTAAGGAGACTCAAGCTTGAGTGGCAAGGTTCACAATCTTGTGCCCACCATTGCACCCCACAGAGTATCTAAGAAATCTACCATGTTCCTGCATTAAGATAGGGGGATGCAAATCCATAACACTATTAGCACCTATTATCTGTCAATCACGTGTGAATGATGGAAGATCACATAGCAAGGGCTATGGTACACAGCATCAAAAATAAAACATGCAAGGCATTTAAGTCTTCAATATTTGAATTCATAGTAATCCAAAATACTATAGGAGATGAATAATACTCCCTCCGTTTCATATTATAAGTCGTTTTGACTTTTTCCTAATCAAACTTCTTTACGTTTGACTAAGGTTATAGAAAAATATAGATGTATTTTTGACAAAACAAATATGTTATCAAAATATATTCAATGCTAGATTTAATGGAACTGATTTGGTGTTTAAAATGTTACTAATTTTTTCTATAAACTTAGTCAAACTTAACAAAATTTGACTAGAAAAAGTTAAGGTGACTTATAACATGAAACGGAGGGAGTAAGGGAGTAACAATTACAATAAAAAGGACAAGAGAAAGATCACAGTGGAACCGAGATCCAAAGTACTACATGCATGTGCATTATACAAAGTTAGCACTAAAAGCTCACTTGAAAAGACATATAATCTATTTCTTACATCTGCATGGTGCTCCAATAAAACTTTCATGACGCTGGCCTTCCCATATGCAGAAGCAATATGTAGTGGTGTCCCATGAAAATAAGCTATATCAATGCTAGCTCCTCTAGATAGCAACAGACGTGCTACTTCATCATGCCCTAAACAAAATGCACAAAAGTAACATGACAATATTGACATGAAAAATAAGGATCTATCAAATAAATGGATAAACAACAGGCGAGTATATATATTCTTCAAAGATTCATGATTAATAAGAATAATATTTTTCCTGCCCTACCTAGACACCAAAGAATACATCTTTTACCTGATGGAATAAACTATTTATGATGTGACGCAATACGATGATATGGAAAACTGAAAGAACACAATATATTTATTCCCACTTTATTATAACAAGGCAATGCAAGTTCCAGAATGTACAAACATTCATAATGAAAATAAGTAAAACTGGAATATGTACAAGTTATACCATCTCCTAGAAAATCAGTCAAATCAATCATTCCTTCTAGAACCATGTTACATATTTTCCTCTTTTTTATCAAGAAATTAACCGGTCAACGTAGATCTGAATGAAAGTAGAAAGGTAACCATTTTTTGCAGCGCAGTGAAGAGGAACAGAGCCTGCATTGCACTTCTTATTTGGATCAGCCCCATGGTCAAGAAGGTACCTTGCAGTAGCCAGCCTTCCATCCAACGCAGCAGAAGCCAAAGCTGTTATGCCTGGGGGGACCGGATAACATCAGAAGCAAAAAAAAACCACATTAGAGATCATCGGCACATGATTATCTCCCAGATGACGCAATACACAAGATGAGCAAATATGCGAGCAGGGCAGAGCAGAGCAGAGCTCTACGTATGAACATCGCGCGTACCAAGCTCGCTGCCGGCATTGATGTCGAAGCCGAGCTCCTCCACCATGCACCTGCACGCGTCCACTTCCCCCAATCGCGCCGCAGCCTGGAGAGGACCGATGCCCGAGAAGCTGATGCCTCGCCTTCCCCTCCGCGTCCTTGCCGCTCGCCAACTCTTCGGTACCAGCCAATCAAAAAAATAAAACAAAAATTCCAGAGAAATAACAGCAGTAAGAACCGGAATGGGGAAATGGTCGCCGTTGGGGTTGGGGGAGGGAGGGAGGGAGGAAAGCTCTCGCTGCTCACCCCTGAGGCGGCTGACGTCGCCGTGGGTGGCCGCCTCGAAGAACTGGCTCTGCGGGCCGCCGTCGTTGAGGTACAGGAGCGCGCGCCGGAAGGCGAGGCCCACGCGGAAGCCGAAGCTCGGGTCGCCCTCGCCCATGGCCGCCCGCCGCCGCCGACTCGAGCAGCCTAGCTAGGGTTTTCGCCTCCAGAGGAGAGGACGTCGTGCGTCCGGGGCAATCGCCACTTGCTGTTGCTGCTGCGTTGTTATATATACTGCGGCTGGCTGCGCGTCTCACACTCTCACGGGCCGTTTGGATAAAAAGATTAGGGCAAGTACTGTAATGTCCATTTCATGGACCATTTAGATAAAGATTAAGATAAATAATATTGTCTCTTTCACGGACTGTTTAGATAAAGATTGAGATAAATACTATAATGTTTCACATATTGTCCCTAAGAGTATCACATTGAATTGAGTGATAAGGTGGAGGAGAGAAGTGAGCAGAGAGAATAGGAGCCAACCATTAAGAGGCAAACCTCCACACAAATTTCAACAAAGATGTGAGAGTATTAGATATATTGATATTTATGTACTAGAGGTGATATATTGTCTCTTCATGAGTGAATAAAATAGATAAATTTGGATGTGATAGTCACATCTACTATAGCACTTGCCCTTACTGAAATGAAATCCCTCGTGAGATAATCCAAATCATTTTCCGTATTTTCCAAATCTCCAACGCCGTGGATATCCATAATAAGGCCGAATCTTCAGCTTGATTTAGCTTTTCACCAGCAAGTTAAACATGAACACACTATAAATATAGGTTTATTTGAATTTTTAAAGAAACTTATACTATATAAAAAGGTTTTACAAAAAAAGACATCAATATATATATAGCAGTTGGCTCGAATGTTTCGTTTAGAAATTTTCCGCATACAAGTTAATCTGATAGCGGAGCATATCCGCAATGATTTGTTTTCATAGATCGACCATAGTGCAGATACTCTCTTAAAAGTTTACACTTGCAAAAAGGAAAACATGAGATTTCGACAAGGAACACCTAAGCATACGGAAAATAACAAAATTAACCTATAGAATCCGCTAACGAGATATAACAAAGCACACCGTTGAAAGGGCTCATCAGAGACAGTTCGTACTAGTCATCGGGAAATACTCCATGTAACACAACCATCAAACTCTGATCCACACAAGGTGTACACAGAAGTACGTAAACAATAACTAAGTTCTCTCTCCAAGAGATGATGATTTATGATCAGACCCCAAAAGGAAGCGTTCAAACCCAGCAGGACAGCATGTAGATATGCACATGCAAATGCAGCATCTAATCAACCGACTCCAAGGTTTTCTCTTCAGCAGCAGCATCCATCTTCATCGCCTCAACGGCCTCCCTGTGCAAGTAAATCAAATCGGTAACAAAGCCCAGAGGGCTACAACCAGTGTTTGAACCCCACCGAAATGTTCATATCTCGTCCGAAACTTTCGGTTTTTTTTACAATTTTTTGTGAATTTAGTCAAATTTTATTCAAATCCATTCAAAATCAATCAAAATTTCAAAAAAATTCGTACGAAAAAATTCCGAAATTTCGGTTCTACCGCTCCCCCTCGGCAGAAACCCTGGCTACAACGTATTTGGTGCTAGATGCAGTCCGAGACTTTCTAAATATACATATTTCTGAGGAGATAACTATACGCATACTACTTGATTCACTGAACAACTTAATGTTATAAGCCTCCTATACCAATGTAACACGTAGGCTGGATGATTCGTTTATACCATTTATTATATGCACCAAACAATGCATTGTGGCTAAACTATTCTGGGCAGCAAAGCTTATTAATAACATGGCATGTGCAAGCAACCAAAATATCTGTATCCGTGTATAATCGACATTGCTTACATAAAAATTAAAGTGATTTGTCGTCCAAACTCCACAGATAAAACCATACATAGGAATAGTACGAGACATCATAGATACAGTGACGAAGCTAGCGTAAAATAGAGGGGGTGCATCACTATTTTTAGCGGTATGCTTGTTTCGTTCTTAAAAAAAAATCAACTTCTGACTACGAATTTAAATATAGGGTATGTCTAGCTTACTGACTAGAATTTGTTTTGTATGGGACGGAGGGTGTATGTTTTTATTATATATGCAACATACAACGCTATAACAATACTAGTACAATTATTATTTTTTACATCGATAGTTTCACATAAGCAAGAAGAGTGACGTAGGAAATAAAATTCTAGCGATGAAAGTGCTTACCGAAACAGGAAACCCAAATGATAATATTGGTTAGTATGTTCAGTGAAAAAAAGATTTGATGAGGTAATTAAGGTACGTATAAGTTTGATGAGGTTGGCTGCTGGGCATCATGCATGCCCCCCTGTGATTTAATTAACAACTTATAAGCATACGGTGGCGGCGACATTTGTTATGGCTACGTCTGTGAGCATATACGCTTGTGTTGGCTACTTGCTTGTTGTCTTGCTTGGCTGATTGTTTTGTTAAGGGGTACACACTGTTGTTCCGAGGGGGGTGCACATATGGTGGATATGGGCTAATTACAGGTTAAAAGTTTTTCTAAACCGGGTGCCTAGGAACCCCTCCATCAATATAGCTTCGCCCCTGTATAGATAGAATCATTACCACATCACTTTCTCAATCTAGGCATTAGCAGGATCCAGTTTCAGCGCGTTCAAGAATGCCTCAAATGCTTTCTTGTGCTCCTGTGGACAGAAAGTTTGGCGGATGATCTAGCATGAAGCTTATGTAAAGGGCAACATGTGACTAGCACACTGCAACAAATTTTCTGACCTTTAGCACCATCAAAGCAGCTCCTTCCCGGTAGTGACCTTTCACCCACTTAGGCCGCAGTTCTACACATCTATCTGCGTCAAGCAAAGCCTTTTGTGCTTCCCCAATTTGTAGGTTGCAAAGGCTTCTGTTTGAATACAAGGTTGCATCAAAATAATCTAGCTCAAGTGCCTACATCAAATTTGTCATGTGGGGGCTCACGTATGAATACAGGCCTCGCAGCAGTTTGTGGCAGCAACGTCTGGACGAGCAACAGTAGTTTGGATAGAATTTACCTTTGCAATTTGTTATTAGGCTTAATCTTTGAGTTGGTTAGCATCTTTATCTCTAAGAGTTTGTTAGGATTACATCTCATGTACTATTTAATGCCGATTGTGGCCAGGGAATAGATACAGCAATTAAGTCCATAACTAGTTTATATACCTGCCTCGCCAGTGCGTCGCCGATCACGGCTCCGCCGCGCCGACGAGGTCCAGGGCCACGTCCTGCAACTTCCCGCCTATGGCAAAGAACTTTAAGTATTCGCTTCGCCGTAATCCCGCCTCCAATTCCCTTGTCCGTGACAACTTGATATCAGATTCCTCTAGTTCCGATCCTATGGCCTCTACTCAGAATCAACTCGACGAAATCGCGAAGAACTTTACCTCCATGGCAGCGTAAATCTCCGATCTCGCCAGGAAGATGAGCGCCTTGGAGCCCCTCGTGCCGCTCGCGGCAAAGCTCGACAAGCTGCCTGATCGCGTCACGCAAGTGCAGGCGTCCGCCTTCGAGTACTCGGAGCAAGTTCACGCCCTCGACCTCGCCGTCCAGTGCGTCGAGGCTTCCCAGTGTGCGGCCACGACGGACCCTTTTGGCTCGGCCTCGCGCCAGCCGCGCGACGACACGCCGCCACAAGATGATGCCGACGCCGACGCACGCTCTCGACGCGATCGACACGGCGACGACACCGCGATCGACAACAGCTTCCTTCCTCGCGCCAAACTCGAGTTCCCGACATACGACGGCAAGGGCGACCCGCTGCCATGGCTGAACCGCTGCGAGACCTTCCGCGGACAGAAAACGCTGGAGACACGCAAGGTGTGGTATGCCTCATTGCATCTAATCGGGGACGCCCAGTTGTGGTATTACAGGATTGAGCTCAATTCCGGCGAACCGTCGTGGCGGAGGTTCGTCCAGTTGGTGCACACTCGCTTCGGGCCGCCCATGACGGACAGCCCGCTAGGCGAGCTCACGGTGCTGCGTCGCATTGGCACGGTGGAGGACTACGTCAACAGTTTCCTCGCCTTGGCGTGCCGCGACGTCGAGCTATCCGAGTCCCAGCAAGTCCAGCTCTTCACGGCCGGCCTCGTCAACCCACTCAAGACGGATGTGGCGCTCTGCCGTCCACGTTCATTGGATGACGCCATCATGCTCGCGCGAGCATACGAGCAGTGCGTTAACCTCTACGCCACTGACCCCGTCCCAACTTGCGCTGGCCGAGCGTCGCGCCTAGCTCTCCCGGCGCCGCCCACAGCCACCCCGTCGACGTCTGCGCCGGCCGACGCGTTGTCCTCGACAGTGGCCGGCAAAAAGCCACTGGTGGCGTCCCTCCCCCGCAAGCGCCTGTCACCGGCTGAGATGGCACAAGCGCCTGTCACTGGTGGCCGCCGACTTCCACGTCGACCGGGATCGAGCGACGGTACAGGAGTATGTGCGGGCTTGCCACACGTGCCAGCGCAACAAGACTGAACATCTTCAACCGGCCGGTTTACTCCAATCCTTGCCGGTGCCGTCCGCCGTTTGGGCCGACATCGCCATGGACTTCGTCGAGGGACTTCCGTGCGTTCACGGCAAGACAGTCATCCTTACGGTGGTGGATCGCTTCTCCAAGTTCACGCACTTTATACCTCTGGCGCATCCGTACACGGCGACGATGGTGGCCACGGCGTTCTTTGCGGATATCGTCCGTTTACATGGTATTCCGGCGTCCATTGTCAGTGATCGCGACCTTGTCTTCACCAGCAACTTTTGGAACGAGCTATTTCGCTTGGCTGGTGTGCACCTTCGCCGGTCGTCGGCGTACCATCCATAGTCCGACGGCCAGTCGGAGGTCACAAACAAAATCATCGCCATGTATTTGCGGTGTCTGACGGGCGATCGACCGCGGCAGTGGCTGCGCTGGCTTCCGTGGGCTGAATACTGCTACAATACCTCCTATCAGTCGTCGCTCCGCACTTCTCCTTTTCGTGTGGTCTATGGATGGGAGCCGCCATCAATTCGTTCTTATGAGCCGGGTGCAGCCCGTCTTCCTGCCATACAGCATTCCTTGTCAGAGCGCGATGAATTCTTGGCTGCTATACGAGATCGCTTGGAACAGGCGCAATAGACTTACAAGGCAGCATATGATAGAAAACATCGTGAAGTGGAGTTTGGTGTCGGTGATTGGGTTTGGCTTCGTCTTCTCCATCGGCCGATGGCGTCTTTGGATGTTAAAGGGAGAGGGAAGCTGGGTCCTAAGTTTTTTGGGCCTTATCAGATGATTGAGCACATTGGTTCCGTTGCTTATCACCTTCATCTACCGGCGTTCACGACTCCATAATGTTTTTCATGTTAGCCTGCTCAAACAATTCAAGGGAGTTCCGCCTGAACTGGTACCACCATTGCCACCAACAAGTCATGGTCGTGTTTGCTTGCAACCAGCATCCGTTCAACGCAGTCGTTTGGCTCGGGGTGTTCGTGAAGTCCTTGTGCAATGGAAAGACAAACCTGCTGCAGACGCATCCTGGTTACCACTAGATGAGTTTCGAGCCTATCCGGATTTTCAGCTCGAGGACGAGCTGCTTCTCGAGGGAGGGAGAGATGTCATGTGGGGGCTCACGTATGAACGCAGGCCTCGCAGCAGTTTGCGGCAGCAACGTCCGGACGAACAACAGTAGTTCAGATAGGATTTACCTTTGCAATTTGTTATTATGCTTAATCTTTGAGTTAGTTAGCATCTTTATCTCTAAGAGTTTGTTAGGATTACATCTCATGTACTATTTAATGCCAATTGTGGCCAGGGAATAGATACAGCAATTAAGTCCATAACTAGTTTATATCCCTGCCTCGCCAGTGCGTCGCCGATCACGGCTCCGCCGCGCCGACTAGGTCCAAGGCCACGTCCTGCAACTTCCTTCAAGTATTCGCTTCGCCGTAATCCCGCCTCCAATTCCCTTGTCCGTGACAAAATTGAAGATAAAAGTGCATAATATGTACAAAATGAAAGAGTGAGGCAGTAAGGGAAATTTGGTGAAAGATGAATGCATCAATCAGGAATTCATTTTAGGCTAAAGTTTCAATTTGAAAACCACCGTAGCTAATAGTGTCCAACTTTCCATATACTAGCTGTCTAATATAGTAGCACCCAGACGAAGAAATATTATTTATGCAAATCTTTCAGCCTAGTTTCTCGTTTTTCTTCTCTTTATAGGTTATTCGTAAAATAACTATGAGGGTTGACATCCCCACTCCATAAAATCAAAGATGCATGGTCCCTCCTATGTATTCTTCTTTTTCTGACAAAACAACTTCGGCACATCTAGAAGATGCCATAGATTTTATCCAACACCATGTAGTTTACATTATAAAAATGCTTTGTAATTTGGTTAAGACTTGTACTCCATCCGTTTCATAATGTAAGACTTTCTAGCATTGCCCACATTCACATATGTGTTATTGAATCTAGACATATATATGTGTGTCTAGATTTATTAACAGCTAGATGAATGTGGACAATGCTAGAAAGTCTTACATTATGAAACGGAGGAAGCAGTTACAAATTGTCAACTGGTCAATTTGCTCAGGCACACAAAAACTCTAAGTGTCCAATGTCCATGACATAATCAGATATAGGAAAATAGACATACAATTTACTCCCTCCGTTGCAGGTTATAAGATGTTTTGACTTTGGTCAAATTCAAACTGCTTCAGGTTTGACCAAGTTTATAGAAAAAAGTAGAAATATTTTCGACCTAAGATAAATTTATTATAAAAATATAATTACTTATTAATTTAATAAAACTAATTTGATAATGTAAATATTATTACATTTGTCTATAAACTTAGTTAAATTTAAAGCAGTTTGACTTTGACTAAAGTCAAAAACATCTTATAACCTGTAACCTGAAACGGAGGGAGTAGCAAATTGGAGCCAATTCACAAGAAAATCAAAGTACATAAGAAGCACAAAACACAGTTTGGCAGAACATTCTCTTCCTTCTCTTAAAAGTTAAACTATTTATCTTCTTAATATAAAACAGTAACTCCCTGTCCTCCTCGAGATTTATCTCAAAAAAAAAAAACTTATAACTGTTTTGTTCCTCACACACTAGCACAAGGAAGGTTGAATCAATGATGCACACAAGAGCACTACAACAATAAAACATCGGAACAAGTAAGATGCAAGCACATACCTCGGAGTAGATCTTTGACGCAGCAAGGTAGTCATTTCTCTTAACTGCTTTTTCTCCCTGTGATTTTGGCTCAGCCTTTCTGTCATTGACCTTGCCACATGACTCGTCCTAAATAAGAAACACAAATTTAGCCTGGCAAAACTACAGAATATGCAACATAAACTACAGAAACAACTGGCTGGCAAGTTGCATCCCAATGGAATCAAACACAAGTGCACACAAAGGTGAGCTTGTTTGGATAGAAAGGTAAATTGAACAAAACTCCCCAATAATCCTTTTGCTTGTGCAAATAGATCCAACAGGCTTGCGAGGGTTGGAACTACATATACAACTTCCATATGCCCAGTCTAAAATAATTAAAAAGATATTGGTGGCACTCAATGATTACAGAGCATGTTTTCATTACCAGGGAACAGTCTGCTTAAAAATCCACAACAATCCGGGGGGATTATCTAAAATCCATCAATACAGACAAGCCCTAGAGGAAAAGAAAACTTTGCAGGCCACAACTATCCTCTTTAGATAGTTGAGTGGCAGATTCTTACAATATCACATGTATCAGTTCCGTTACCATATTATTGTTTTTGTATGTAGAAACCATGCAGTACTTTTATAAGCTACTACCTCCGTCCCAAAATAAGAGATCTTGACTATGTATCTGGACATGCCCATGCTTGGTACTATTTCAAACTTCGAATCCAAGTCTACAATCTGCATGATGAAAGCTAACATATAATAGGGATTCAAATGATCATGACGAGAACTATCGAGTGACCCGTTTTATCTTCAGAATTTGGAACTAAGAATGTGAAAATGAATAAGAGAAAACAAGAATGACTGCTGACAAATCAGAGATATACACATAGTTTAAATCATCAAGGTAAACAAGCATAGAACGGTCCAAAAACTTTTAGTTCAAGCCAAACCTTGGGAGTCAAGCGTCTCGATTTCCCATGAGCAATAATTCCTTCAAGTATCCAATTTGTTACTGCACTGATAGGGGAAGTGAAAGGAAATAGAATCTCCACATGATCTCTTCTTCCAACGCTTGCAGAGATTTCTACAGGTGTATGTCCGCTCTGCAAAGTAACAGAAGAAGATAACCTTTGTACGATAACTTAACAAAAATATAAGAATCAAGAGCGTGATTATTAAATAAGCAAGAACCTTGTGGAGGTGGTTTTCCCACCTGAATACTTTCATGAACAGAAATGCTTAACTTATTTGAAGTGCTAAATGACTTAAATTCAAAAGGCAATAAGCCAATAATAAAAGAGTCAACTGAATTAGAACAAGTAATTCAGGTTGAACCATACAAGTGTACGCATGGAACACCATGTCGGGACCACATACTTAACATACCCGAGAACAGAAAAAAATAATTGTACAACCAATAGAGTAATTTAGTACTCAAAGTGACATGTATTAGATCATGCACTAAGAAGAACAACTCTAGAAAGAAGAACAGGGCCTAAAAAGCACACCTGTTTATCTGGAAAGTTAGGATCTGCATGAACCTCAAGTAAGTACTTGATACAGTCAGCTAAGCCAGCTGTCGTGGCCACCACCAAGGGAGTGTTTGGACAAGCATAGTTCACATCAGCACCAGCCTAGGTTGGCATAATTCACATCAGGACCAGCCAATGCAATTAATACAATAATATTGCATAATATAGAAGTGCTTCGTACAGAAATCCATATATTGTTAGATAAACATATATGTTCTGTATTTTCCTTTGTACGAAGGGTTTCCTTGTTTTCCTACATGTACATGTATACATTTGGGCCCACAGCCCTTAGAGATGAATACAAGCACTATGGATAACAATAGCAATTAATAGATTCTCAACTTATAAAGAAGATAATATGAAGAAATAAAGGTGAAGCAGTTACCAGACCTTAACAAGCAGCTTTACACATTCCAAAGAATCAGATTCATCCAATCCATGTTTAGCAGACCGGAGAGCCGTAAGAATAGGGGTACCCCAAACTCCTGAAGTGTTGTTTGGCTACAAATTTAATGCAAGAAACAAAATTATTCCCTACACACAAGTAAGATAACTCACATGTTATAAAAATGTGACTGCAGAATAATAAATAGAAACAGTATATAAACACCCATATATTTCTCTGCATTTCCATGTGTTTGCAACAATCTTGTATGTAGTTGTTAAAATTAAACTGTTTAGGACTAATACGTTACCCAGTGCTTGGAAACACTGCCAGGACATGTAACAATTAAATATTCAACCGTAAGTGCCTAAAACAATATTATGAAAGATTTATTGGACTTATCAAGCACAAAATATATTAAGAGCCAGTAAACTATGAAGGAGTGAAATACTAAATGAACATAAGCACATAAAAACTCAGATAGTATCAAGATATAAGACTAATGCAAATGACAAAAACAACAAATTTACTTATTACATCTACATGGTGATCCAATAAAATCTTGACGACACCAATCCTCCCATAGAAAACAGCGATATGTAGTGGTGTCCCATGAGCAACAACTATATCAGTCCTGGCTCCACTGGATAACAAGAGACGGACTACTTCTTCATACCCTAAACAAAATGAAAAAAAAATGGTTCTGTCATAACCTGCTTGTTCGAGAAAAAGAAATGGTACTATCATAACAAAGAACAAGCATTATTAGAACATTACATAGTTAGATAAAAGTAGCTTTTCTGCTAAAAAGATCCTTCCAACCACCCATCTTTCCATAACTAAAAATTCCAACCACCCATCTTTCCATAACTAAAAATAAATAAGGAGTTATCGGTCTCTTGGTGAGGTGCTTAGCTAAACAATTAACTGCGTGTTGTTATAATACTACACAGGACATCAAGAAAACGACCGCTAGTGGGGAAGCATTGAATAAATAGTAAAACAAATATAGCTAACATAACTTTGCAAAGAATAATGACAGTGATATTTTAGGCAGGAATACTTCAAATAGCAGGATGATTTGTAGATTGCCTGCCATGTGGCTACAACAAACTAGTCAACCATAAAAGGAATATAGGGACACTAATCCAACCTGCAGAAACTACCCCAAAAAAGCAGTCACAACAATGAATTACAAAATACTTTTTTTTTCACAATTAAGTCCAATGGTTCTTGATTTGATGGTTAAAATTTGAACCCATCAGTACATATTCAACAAGACATTTGTAGTCACAAAATGAAAAAATAATAATAGTAGACGTGAAGAGAAAGACCATTTTTCGCAGCAAAATTAAGAGCAACAGAGCCCGTCTCATCTGTCTTATTAGGATCAGCCCCATGCTCAAGAAGATATCTCACAACATAGGCTTCTCCAAACATTGCGGCAGAAGCCAAAGCTGTCACACCTGTCAACAACAATGAAAACAAGTACCTTGTGAGATTACCAACAATTTGGCTCTCCTCTAAATTATTACAGTCCTCAAGCTCATCAAAAAATTTTACACCGTACATGCATTTGCCATAGGAAGAATTCCTAATAGCATGTTAAATACACAGTTTGCATGATTTCTAAAAGAACACATCACTATTGGATGGCCTCAGAATATCACATTGCACGGTGTGTATGCATGCACTGGTGTGCATTTAAATTTTTTTGTATTTTAGGAAAGTCTATATGTCCCAGCTAGGTTCTAACTGAATTTAGTAATGCTATATATGGAACCTAAATGGTACCTTATGTTATGTATGGAACTGGATCTTGAAAGTACCACACAAAGTTCATAATAACCTCAAATCCAAAATGCATTTTTTTAATCAATCAAAGCATCTATTTATTGAAAGTTGTTTATTGAAATAGCCCAACTTTCTCATGCTGCATCTATTTATAACATAAAAGAATGTAGCATTTTGTGAACTAAATGTTGTGTCACACAACAGGTTGCTTGACATAATCTGTTGAATAAACTAATAAACCATTCCCAAAAAAAAAATGCATTTGATCTAGTGAAAGAGATGCACGCGCCATCAGAGAGGCAACCAGCGTTGACGTCAAAGCCAAGCTCCTCCACAAAGTACCTGATGACCTCAATTTTTCCCAGGTGTGCTGCCACTTGCAGTAACCCATTGCCATCTATATTCATATCAGTAAACTTTGCCCTGTCCTTCTCGCCCATTGTATTCACCATTTCTTCAACACCCAAAATTTTGAAGGGGAGAAATCATAATCACGATATGATAAAAGATTGTGCAACAAAAAAAAAATTGCAATTCTATATTACCGCGTCTGGTTCACAAACTAAAGTAACACCGTGAATCACAAAAACAAAAATCTGGTTCACAAACTAAAAGTAACATCGTCTGGTGAAGGCGTGGAGCACACTTCCAGCAGCATATAAAACATGGCAGAATCCAAATAGTCGCCCATCAGACATCAGTAGATAACAACAGGATCCTAACTCGTTAGAGCGTCGACGCTCGCAAAAAATCGTACGTGGACCGATCCAAAAAGACACGCACGCACGCACGCAAGCAGCAAGAGCCTCGCCCCCAATCAACAAGCGTACGCACGCGCAACGCAGACACAAGCACGCACCGCCTCCGATCCCGACGAGAAGAAATTAAACCAGCCCGCCCGCAGCGTCGGAGGGCGGTGAAGACGAGGAGGACGGAGCAGCACTCACTAAATGGTAAATGGTGTGTTTTTTACAAAAAAAAAACTTTCTATACGAAAGTTATTTTAAAAAATCATATTAATCTATTTCTTAATAATAATAATAAATACTTAATTAGTTATAAGAAAATGTATCGCTTCATTTAAAATAATAAATACTTAGTTAATTGTAAAAAAATGCGTCGCTTCGTTTTGCGTATGCGATGAGGTACCTCACCTCCCGAACACGTCCTAGAGCAGGTATAATAACAGTTTGGAGAGAAAAGATGAGAGAAGAGAAGCGGGGCTACATATTTGTACAGTCAGCTGTAGCACGGATTTGTTGTGTGTTTATAATAGGTGGGACCAACTATTAATGATGTAGTATATATTTATAGTTAACTATTGTATGGATTAGTTATTAGATTGACTATAAATGATTTGAAGTACTATTAAACTTTCTCAAAGGGAGCTAATCTAATATTACCCCTATTTTAAATGGTTTTTCGTTTTTCCCTCTTTTTTTCGAAACGAAACTAAGTTATACTTTTACCCGTATTTTGGATGGACATGTTAACTATGTTAAATCTTTGATGAAAAGGCATTTGTACTCTTACTGTATGGTTGCACTTTTGCCACTACTTTATTCATTAGTGGTGTATTTGCCACTATTTTATAGCTGCTTTTGCAATTTTCACAAATCACAAACTTCTCCAAATATGAAAGATTTGACATAATATCAAAAAAGGTGTACCGTTTAATCGTTCGAGGAGCGTGTGTGCAAAACACCCGAGGAATTAGAAGTTGAGTAAGTGTAAAAAGAACACAACCTTAATTGGGGCTTGCAACTCTGAAGCTAGGAAACTGATTGGGTTTTTTTCCCTCCCCTTCTTTTTAATTCTTTGATTTGATTTGGAAGAAATCAAACTTCAGATGCGAATGTAAGTCTGCCTGGAAAGCTTTGTTGGGAATATAATTAAGGGAAAAGTCCAAATACCCCCCTAAACTTTGGATGAAAGTCCATTTAGCACCTAAACTTTAAAACCAGACATCCAACCCCCTGAACTTTGTAAAACCGTTCATATTACCACCTTAGGGGTTAATATGAACGGTTTTGCTAAGTTCAGGGGGTTGAATGTCCGGTTTTAAAGTTGAGGATGCTATATGGACTTCTATCTAAAATTTAGGGGGATATTTGAACTTTTTCCTATAATTAATTATTTTCTAGTTCAATCACAAACTGGCTGGAGATATTCCCATCAACGATCAGGTAGAGATTTGGCCGCTTCCGGCCTTCCGGGAGATTCTTCTTGCTGCTGGCCGTTCCTCGAGAAGGAACAAAATAGTGATTTAAAGAAGAGACAATTGTGCATTCGACCCTATTTTAAAGTGTAACTATCAATTTGACATACTTTTTAAAGTTTACTTACTTGACCCTTATTTTCAAAAATGAAGATCAGCTCTGACCCTATTCCATGAAGGTAAGCTAATTAATAGCGTTAAGTCGAAGAAAAAAAAGACGTTCATACCCTTATGCATTTAACCCTAGTTTCTACTTTTTTTATTCAACCTAAATATGTGCAAGTGGTGGTGGCAGCGGCATAGGCGCGCAAAGGGTTAGCGGCGGCATTGGTGCGCTAAGGGTTGGCAGCAGCGGCGGCACCAACGCCGACGCGCGGAGGGAAGGGACGGCGGCACCATGGCGGCCTCCACCTGTCGCTGCGCCTCGAAGGGAGGGAGGTGGTGCCAGCTTGGTCACGCGGAGGGTTAGAACTGGTGGCGGCAGCGACAGCTCCGACACGCAGAGGGAGGAGACGATGGCACTGCCGCCTCTGCACCTCGGAGGGAGGGAGGTGGCGACAGCGGCGGCAGTGGGGACACGCGGAGGGAGGTGACGGCGATGCCGGCGCGAAGGGAGGATAGGGCGGCGGAGCTCGTGCATGTGTGCGTACACTCATGCCTCGGCTTCCTTCTCCTCGCGCTGCGGAGCTCGGGCCATGCACGCCGCCCGAGAGACAAGCGAAAGAGGGGAGAGAAAAGGAAGGAGATTGAGAGTGTGGATGATATGTCATACCTACTTTCTTTTCACGCCACATGCGCCGTCGAAAAGACAATAGAGAGGGGAGAGAGAAAATGGAGAGAGAGAAGATGGAAGGAGATTGAGGGTGTGTTTGGTTGAGCTGTGGCTTTTAAAAAAGTACTGTGGGCTGTAGCCTTTTGAAAAGTAGCTGTGGAATATGGGTTGTGCCTTTTAGAAAAACTCGTTTGATTCAACAACTGTCTTTTGAAATAATTAGTCTCGCTTACAAGCGAGTCCCACGTGTCATACACTCTGGAAAAAAAGAACAGGAAGAGATGGAGTCGGCCTCGGCGGCGGCGGGCCGGCGGCGGAGGCAGACGCTGGCGGCGAGGTTAAGGCCACCGCGCACGCGCGCTCGCCGTCGCCGGAGCTCCACCATGGCCACCTCCCATGCCCGCCGACATACGACCGAACGACGGCGTTGAAAAAAAGTAGTCGCGCCGCAGCGGAGATGGAGTCGACCTCGGCTGCGGAGGCAGACGTGCGCCGCGGCGGCGGCGGCGGCAGAGGCAGACCTACATGACCCGCGGGTTCAGGGATGAGAAGGAGATGTGCAGGAGCCACCACTGCGACCTCCGCATGGGCGCCTTCACCCTCGGCGTCAACCGTGTCTCCCGTGCCACCGTTCTCAGACTCAGAGGATGGGAAGCATGATCTCGTCAGTCATCTGATCATCTCCCTGTTGTACTTCATGCACTGAATTTCTTTCGGTTTTCGCTTTGGTCAATCCATCAATCGGGATTGGAGAAGATAGATTCAATAACCAACCCCACGATGAGTCGATGAGTGTACCTTTCTCAGAGATTAGTTGGGGAAGAAACATTAGTAGTCTGCTGGGTAGTGATGAATTGCCTGAATTTATCATCTTGCAGAATGGCACTGCAGGATTTGTTGTACTATGTGGCTGAAATTCTTGCTGGTTTGCATGCAGTAATCTGAATTTGGTTTCTTGGCAAAATCTTTTTTTCATCATACATACATTCACAATACATAGAAAAAATCTCACAGGAACATGATTAGCCATTGATCACTCAACGAGAGGATCAGTGGAGATGAAGCTGTAGATGACCATGTCCCTGAGCTGGCCCTTGACGACGCAGTAGTTGCGCAGCACGGCCTCCTACTGGGACCCGGCCTTCTCGAGCGCACGCCGCGTTGTCGACGCCGACGAGCGCCTCGGCAAGAGGATCAGCGGAGATGGAGTCGATGGAGTCGGCCTCGGCGGTGGTGGCAGAGACAGACGCGCGGCAGCGGAGATGGAGTCGGCGTCGGCCTCGACGGCGCCGGTGGAGGCAGACGCAGGCAGCGTCGGTTGGGGAAGGGCCGGAGCCACGCCGTCGTCGGGATGGGCGGCGTCGGTTGGGGAAGGGCGGGGGCGGCGGCGGCGGAAACCCTCTCCCCGTGTGTGACTCACGAGAAAGAGGAGACGGGAAAAGAATAGCGAACCGTTTTTTTTCGTAATAGTAGAGGTGGGTAATTTTTTCCCCCAAAAGCAGGTGAAAGCAGAGGGTAGAGATGCTTTTGATTTATACTTACACCAAAAGCTGACTTTGGACAAAAAGTATATGTGGCTTTTAGGCTCTTTGGTTAGCTTTTGGCTTTTGTAAAAACAGGTTGAAAAGCCCAATCAAACACACCCTGAGTGGATGATATGTTGGACCCAAGTCAACTTACCATATCATCGAAACCCACCATCTAGACTGTCAGATGATCTAATTAACCTAGTTTTGCTTCAAGTATTGTGATTTTGGGATGTCAATTAAACTCAACATAAAGATGAGGGAGCAAGTGAAGTTATTCCTATACTAAAGACTGCAATTGGACGATGAGATGATAAGGAGTCCTAGAGGATATCAATGTTATGACTCGAGCAACGAAATACCGAGGAAAGCATCTCTCTCCCAAACATGGTAGGCCTAAGTAGTACTACGCAGGCAGCATGGTAGTATGCTACTACTAGTAATACATCATAGCGCTCCAGCTCAAAGCCTCAGAGCATTACGACCGTTTTCTGCACAATATGTTACACAAAACGTGCAGCCAAAGCCTAAACTTATCTAATCGGATGGCTTGAAGCTCTTTGTAGCGACATGATGCTTCATCGCCTCAATCGCCTCCCTGCAAGCGTCAAATGAAGTTAGTTAAACTTTGTTCCACGTTTTGTTTAGACTAAACTGAAACAAAATGTGCATAATAGTGATGTGCAAATGCAATCTTATGCAAGAAATTGTCCAACAAGTTAGAACTGGAACTTAGTTTAAGACGGATTACCGTAATGCTTTCTCCATCTCAGCATTTCCAGGATCCAGCTTCAGTCCAGCCATGAATGCATCGCATGCTTTTTTGTGCTTCTATGGATAAAAAGGCGGGCAGATTACATATGGGAAGTGACAAGCAAAGTAGTGCAAGGTGAAGAAATAAGGATTTTATCTGACCTTCAGCAACATGAGAGCAGCTCCTTTCCTGTTAATAACCTTTTATCCATTCAGACCGCAATTGTATGCAAAACTCAGCATCAAACAAAGCTGCCTCTGCTTCGGTCATTTGAAGATGGCAAAGGCTCCTATTCGAATAGAGTGTTGCATCAGTAGGATCCATCTCAATTGCCTGCATCAAAACACAGAATTACTCAAGAGTCAACAAAGTTCCTTTGCGGAAATAGGCAGAACTTCTATTGTTAAAGGCTGACAACGTCCTAGTTATGATGCGCTGGAAGAGCAACACCCCAATTCACAAGAAAACACTAGTTCCCATAATAGCATGCTTATTAACGATAACAGAGGGGTATATTCACGCTTCGCGGTAATTTTGAAGAGAAACATCAACCCACATTCCGGACATTATTCTAAGGGGTTGCTGAAGATTTGCATCAATGGATTCCAATTGCTTCCAACAATAAATATAAATGCACTCACAGTGCTCTTTGGCTCATTATTAGACAGACTTGTAATAAGACAGAATCATAGTAAATGTGTGAAATGGTTTTAGACAGACCTATAACTAAATAGGCGACATAGGGAAAAAAATCCTATAGGACTGGAACCCAATAAAACTCCTATGTTTTTCCTTCAAATCAAAGGGGGCCAAAATAGTTTAATTCCTCTAAAATTTCCGAAAAAAATCCTCTAAACAGAATAGACCCTAAAAGGTTTGAGGTTATGGAAGTTATTTTTCAAAACAAATCTAAACATACCAATTCTATGTTTTGAAACTAAATAATTTAAAATTTATTGATAGTCAAAATTTCAAAAGTTTGACTAAAAAGTCAAACACCATAAATATTTTGACTAGAGTATTTTTCTACATCTATGCACATGTGTTGCAAAGAAGATATATCCAAAACAGACCATACTGTCTTTGATGTAAAAAATGAGGCTTGCTCACATCATCATACCTGACTCTAGAAATTTGAGGCACCACGGTAGTCCTTTCTCTTAACAGCTTTGTCACCACATAGTTTGAGCTGAGCCTTTTCATTCTGATCATCCTGCTCGTCCTACGTCACGAAAACAAACCAATTTAGCCAATATACCAACATTAAATGTACAAAATCTTCTGCAGATAAAAAATAATTTCATGAAACAATTTTATATAGCAATATAAGGCATATCGAATTTTGATTTAAAAATGAAACCACAATATATAAGGTGCAAAAACTAAGACAATAACCCACTCTTGTATGTTTCAAAATAGAACACCACAAGGGTGATATCAGTTTCTACCTGATATCTCATTCACATATAGTTGGAAAAAATTGGTACTAATTACTACGCAGGTGCAACAAAAATAAGCCAATAGGTGCTACAAAGGCAACACCATTTCCATGGATCAAATAATAGAGGCCACACCACGCTGTCTAGAAAACAGTGATGATGAACCAAACACCACAGTTTATAGTCTGCACAAGAACAACTAATCAATCCAGAGTAATTCCTGAAACAGTACCAGTATACGACCTGTATTGGATAAATATAATAAGATCAACAGCTAGGACTAGGAGCGGGATGACACAAATTAATCTCTAGCCAACTCATTTCTGTACATACCATGAATTAGCTTACCCATAATACAAATATGATCAACTGATCTGGGTTAGATTACTTTTGGCATAAAGCTTGATTATAACAACCTCGTTTAGCGCAACTGCTTGTTTAAAATTGATGTGTGGCCAATTGTTTTTTTTCCATCCAAGTTGCAAGCCAAGAATTATCATGCTTCGAAGAAAGAGAAGTTGTGACAAAAACATTCGGTTCACACAATTGGTATACACTTAATTTGATTTCTTAACAAACAAAAAAACTTTCAACTGAATTCAACAATAGCTTAACACCAAGCATAGCAGTACATAACCGTAAACTGAACCTTAAACTTCTGAGCTTATGTTTTTGGACCACACGTGTAGCTATTGGTCAATACCTAGACAGTTACTGGTCATTAATTCTTTGCAAACTCCAATTTTTCTAAGATTTTCTGCAAATCTTATGTATCACCAAATAACATCACATCAAGTACTTCTCAAATAAAACTAAAACAACAAATAATGAGTCTCTTCATTTCTGTTATGTCAAAAAGTAGAAATCATACCGAACTCTCTGGCAGTTTTCCTTGCCCTGACTAGTATGAAAGGAATCTAGAAAAAAAAAAAAACTACCCTCCTTGCATGGGATAAGATTATGACATTCTGTGTTATGAGTGTTTGTACAGCTCAAACAGTACAGAATATACCTATCATCAGGATTAAGGCTTTCCTTATCAAAATAAGAATATTCAACAAATAAATAATTGATAAATTTCCTAACATTGGGATTAGTTATTGTGTATTCTAAATTTCTAATTGGTAAGGAATGTAAGGATCCAATATTGCGGATCAAGCTAACATGAGCAGTCCCACAGGTACTACAGCATCGTGAGTCATCCATGTGAAAGGGACCCAATGCAATTATTACGATTTTTTTGACGAAAAACCAGCAGTAGAGGCACCTACTGAAATGCATTGCCAATAGAACATATTTACAAACCCAAAAAGTTCTGAGAGGGAGAAAAGAAGAAAAAAAGAAAATAGAACTTAAAAGAACAAATTACAGATTATCTAGCCATGATTTCCAGGGTGGTCTGTCCTGAGCTCTAACCCTATGCAAAAGTAGGGTAAAACACTTAGGTTGATCACAACCTCCTAGCTTTTGGGAAGCTCACCATTGATGAGAGCAATTCCACCTCCATCCTAGTCTTGGGATTTGTACCATATCCATGAATCAATACCCAAGCATAAGGGTCCAAAGACTAGGACTTAGCCATACCAGATTTTGTTGGCGGTAGGCCTATCCCGTTAGCTAGGAGACTTGATCAAGCGAGACCTAATATGTGTTTCTTTGTTTCTCGATCATAATAATAGGAAACTAGATGTATGTGGGTCCATTTCATAGGGGCAGCTCATACTTCTACAATCCCAACTTGAACCTCAATAATAGCAATATAAAACTGGAGGGAGTAATATGCACTAGAGAAAACAATATCATCATGTGACCCAAAGCATAGGTGCGAATATTTAAGCTATAAAAAAATTGACAGGCACATAAGGAAATACAGAACAGTCACAACGAATTGTTTTCACTCACACCTTGGGCTTTGAACATTTTGATTTGGCATGTTTCGATTTGGCCTGGGCAAGAATTCCTTCAACGGTCCAGTTTGACACAGCTCGAATGGGGGAAGTTAACGGGAACAGTAATTCCACGTCCTTTCTTCTTCCATAGCTTGCAGCAAGTTGTATTGGCAAGGCACCACACTACAAAGTAACAGAACAACAATTATATAACTACTACCTCAAAAGCAATATAGACCAAGGCAGAATATCACAAGCATTCATTATACAAATAACAGCAGAAGTATATAAGCCAATTAATAAATAGAAACGTGCACAAATAGATGGAGATATTTTTTCGAAACAAAATATATGGAGTTATTGATGCCCGCTCAGATGCCATTTTCAGCTGCAATTTAAATGCCATCTGAGCTTCACTTTAAATGTCATCTGAGCTACATTTTGTAGAAGTCTAAACATCACTCAACCAAAAACCAATTATATACTCGCAAAAGAACTTAATTATTTGTACAAGCATGATTCATTTCAACCTTTTAGCTACTCATATTAGTAGTCAGATCAAATTCTCGACAGTCAAGGCCCAAGGGCTCAAGGTGATAAGCCATAATTATGTATAATGGGGGCATATCTAGCATTGATCACAACTTTTTGGATAAGAAAAGGAAATGAGGAAGTCAAAAGAATACAAAAACTCACATCACAAGTTGGGATATTAGGGTCTGCACCAGCCTTTAGCAAGTATTTAATACAGGTAGTCAAGCCATTAGTAATTGCTACCACCAACGGAGTGTCACGATCACTGAAGTTAACATCAGCGCCTGCCTATTTGTATGAAACATACAAAATTATCAATGCCACTGTTCATACAAACAGATTGATCCCATAAAGTGAATTCAAGTTACCTCAACAAGTAGCTTTACACACTTCAGTGAAATAGACTCAGCTAGTCCTTGAGAAGTAGCATGAAGAGTTGCAACCAACGGTGTACCCAACTCTTCTGAAACCTTGTTTGGCTAAATTGGGAAAAAAAATACTGCCTTTAGTGAAAACATATTGAATTACATTTATTACATAATATGCCAGACATTAAATGTTGGGATATAAATATAGATGCAAAATATATCCTGCAAAATATAAATAGGAGCATGCGGTTATTCTTCTTAATACAAATATGGGCAATCCTTTTGTGCATTCCCTAAAAAGTATCTGCTCTTCTCATGAACCTCCATATTTTATTTAGAAATCGGGCAACAAAATCATTAGTCCTATGCAATTTGCAATACATGGCTAAGTGTCAACTGCAACAACAGCTTTTCATCAACACAAATGTATATGGAGTGTGTCAATCAATTGGAACAAAAAAAAACACGTTTTTCATGGCACCCCACCAGCTTGAGTGGCAAGGTTCACAAGAGAAATACTAAATGAAACTGTGATCCAAAATACTAAATGCATTTGCATTGTACCAAGTTAGCACCAAAAGCTAACATGAGAAGACATGGAATCTACTTCTTACATCTGCATGGTGCTCCAATAAAACTTTCATGACTCCAGCCTTCCCATATGCAGCAGCAATATGTAGTGGTGTCCCATGAAAATAAGCTATATCAGTGCTAGCTCCTCTAGATAGCAACAGTCGTGCTACTTCATCATGACCTAAACAAGATGCACAAAAATAACATGACAAAATTACCATGAAAATAAGCATTTATCAAACAGATGGCTAAACAACAGAAATATATATATTCTTAAAAGATGCATGATTCATAAAAATAATATTTTTACTGTCCTACCTAGACACCAAAGCATGCATCTTTTACTTGATGGCTATTGGCTGAAATGAACTTTTTAGGATGCCATCCAATACGATGATTCGGGAAACTGATCGCACGAACAAGAATATATTTGTTCCCACTTTATTATAACAAGGCAAATAGAAGTTCCAGGATGTACTAACATTCATAATGAAAATAAGTAAAACTGGAATATGTATAAGTTACACCAACTCGTATAAAAAATCAAAACATGTGAGTGAGCTCATCTAGCTTGTCAGAGAAGTGGCATAAAAAACGGAACAGAGATGCTAATCGGCATTACAGGTCTGGACTCTGCCCATCACCAAGGACCAGCAGGGACTAGGGAAAATCAGTCAAATCAATCATCCTTCTTATATACCTCGATATTCAAACTACCTTCAGTAGATCTATGGGAATTACGTAAAATGAAAAAAAAAAAAGAGAGAGGCGTAAATGTCTATGGCATAAATAGAAACTGCTCTGGCACACAACGAAGCACCCTGCTACACTTTTTCAAACTTTTTGTCAATCAAGATATTAACTCGTCAACATAGATCTGAATGAAGGTAGAAAGATAACCATTTTTTGCAGCACAGTGAAGAGGAACAGAGCATGCATTGCACTCCTTATTTGGATCGGCCCCATGGTCAAGAAGATACCTTGCAGCAGCCAGTCTTCCATCCAACGCAGCAGCAGCCAAAGCTGTTATGCCTGTGAATAACCATAAAAAAAAGCAAGTAACTGTTGAGATCATTGGCACCCCTCCAAGCTAAAGGATGGATTTACACAAAAACTCTGCCAATGCAATTAGTTGCGACCTATGTAGTCATGGTCATTAAGAGTGAGTAGCGACTAGAGAGCCATAAACCACAAACTGGAGTGCATATCAAGATGACGCAATGTTCAATTGATGCGATGAATTCAATGGGGGGCATACACAAAATGAGCAATGTCCCAAGACTGAAATTTACTTCCATCGAAGGATACAGCAGAGCAATCACTACGAAGGAAGCAAGCAGAGCTCTACATAGGAACAACATACGTACGTACCAAGCTGGCTGCCGGCATTTATGTCGAAGCCGAGCTCCTCCACCATGCACCTGCACGCATCCACTTCCCCCAATCGCGCCGCCGCCTGGAGCGGCCCGATGCCCGATACGCCCATGTCGGCGAGCCACGCTTTCCCCTCCGCGTCCTTCCCGCTCGCTAGCTCTTCAGTAGCACACCAAATCCCCCAAAAAAAAAAGCGTAAAAAAATCAAACAAAAAAAGAAAGAAAAGTCCAGAAGAAAAAAAAAGTGCAGTAAGACGCGAAGCAAAGGCCCGGCAGCGGAGATCGCGCGGGGGGGGGGGGGGGGGGGGGGGTGGTGGTGGTTGGGGTGGGGGCATGGCGGCGGCCGCCGCCTTGAGCGGCAGCTAGGGTTTTCACGAGGAGAGGAGACTTTTGGAGAGGCGAAGAAGTCGGCGAGCGTGTGGCGTGGTGCGTCCGGGGTAATCGCCACTTGCTTTCTGCTGCGCGATTATATAGCAAAGCGCCTGGCTGCGCGTCTCACGGTCACAAGCTGTTTGGATAAAGATTGTTTGAATGAAATCCCACGTCCAAATAACCGTATTTTCAAATCTCCACAGCCTGGGATATCCAGTGGAAACGAAATCACTACTGGTTACATTTCGTTTGGTGATAACAGATTTGGTGTTTGAATCCCGAAGATAAAGATTAAGTAATAATTTGTGATTAATTGAGTTTTAATTATTACACACTTGAAAAATAGATTAATATTATATTTTAGAACAACTTTCATATAGAAAGTTTTCGCACGAAAGTACCGTTTAGCAGTTTGAAAATACGTGCCACGAGTATCTAAAAATTTATCCAACTTTTATTGGAGAAATCATCAATATACAAGTTTGGTAGTTACAACAAATACTACCTCTGTTTTTTAATGTATGATGTAGTTATTTTTTTTATCAACATTTAATCATTCGTCTCATTCAAAATTTTAATGTAAATATAAAATCATTTAAATCATACTTAAAAAACATTTGATTATACATCATTTTTTTAATAAAACAATTTATCAAACATATCTCGAAAAGTCCATGACAGCGTATATTAAAAAAAGGGAATAATAATTTTCATATACCGATTATTGCGAGGAGATTTTCACCTAAAGTTCTTTTGTCTTTTTAAAAATGAAAACACGGGATTTGACACGGAATACCTAAAGCTTAGGGCAAATCGAAAAACATAAAATAACAAGGCACATTTAGCTATATACAATGAGTGCATGAGTGCGCTCGTGCCCAACACCACCAAAACAACCGATCTAAGCAGATCATACAAGAGTGCACAAGAACGCAAGCAACACAGTGTATCTAAGCAGAACATACCAAGAGTCTGTTCGTACGAGTAATCGAGAAAGATACAATGTTGGACAAAACATAGCACAACCATCAAACTCCAAAAGTTGAACGCATGAACATACAGTAACTAGGTTCTCTACCCAAGCGATGCGATATGGTCAAAAGACCCCAAAAGAAGCGTTCACTTCAGACCCAGCAGGACAGCATATATGCATCTGCAAATGGAGCGTCTAATCTACCGACTTTAAGGTTTTCTCTTCAGCAGCATCATCCTTTTTCATCGCCTCCAATGCTTCCCTGCGCAAGTTAAATCAAATTGGTAAGGAAGCCGAAAAGCCCAGGGGCTAGCTAAAACGTTGGTAGAGGAAATATGCATACTGCCTGATTCACCGAGCAAACCTAATGCCAAATACATAAGCCTCATTTTTTTTTAGATAATGAAATACATAAGCCTCATACCAATATAGCAAGTCAGTGGCTGGATAATTTTTTTATCATGAGGCTGGATAATTTACCATTTATTATTATGAACCAAACAATGCATTGTAGCTAAACTAATTCAGGTAATAAAGCTTTATCAATAACTTCGCACGTGCAAAGCAGCCACCGATATGTATATAAAAGAATAACCGGCACTGCCTACATGAAGATGAAAATGATTTGTCGTCCTGACTCCATAGACAAAATCCGTAGACGACATAAGACATGACACATAGAAGCATTACCACAACACTTTCTCAATGTCGGCATTTGCAGGATCCAGTTTCAATGCATTCAAGAACACCTCGAATGCTTTCTTGTGCTCCTGTGCACAGAAAATTGGGCAGATGATTGATATCAAGCTGACGTAAAGGGCAACATGTGAGTAGCACACTGCAACATTTTTTCTGACCTTTAGCAACATCAAAGCAGCTCCTTCCCGGTAGTGGCCTTTCACCCACTCAGGTCGCAGTTTTACACACATTTCTGCGTCAAGCAAAGCCTTTTGCACTTCTCCAATTCGTAGATAGCAAAGGCTTCTGTTTGAATACAAGGTTGCATCAAAATAATCTAGCTCAAGTGCCTGCATCAAATTGAAGATAAAGGTGCATAATGGAGTACGTGCCCAATAACAGAATGAAACAGTAGAGAAAATTTAGTTACAGATGAATGGCACATCATGAATTCATCATCATGAGTCCGTAGCTAGTAGTGTCCAATTTTCCGCATACAACCTGCCTAACATTGTAGCACCCAGAAAAGGAAATATGGAGTACTATTTATGTAGATCCTTTAGTCTAGTTTCTCCTTTTTCTTCTCTTCATAGGTTATTCATAAAATGACTATGATGGTTGAAGTCCCAGTCCATAAAATCAAAGATGTGTGGCCCCTCCCATGTATTCCTCCTTTTTCTAACAAAACAACTTCAGCACATCTAGAAGATATCATAAATTTTACCCTAGATTTTATCCAACACCGCATAGTTTGCACAATACAAAGGTTAGTAATTTGGTAAATATTTGAAGTTGAAAACTGCCAACTGGTCAATTTGTTTAGGCACACAAATTTCTAAAGTGTCTAGTGTCCACGACACAATTAGACGTAGGAAAATAGCCAAATAATTTAGCAAACTGGAAACTATAGTAATAAGCCATAAAACAAGCAGAAAACATAGTTTGGCATAATATTATCCCCCTTATCTTAAAAAGTATTTTGCTCCTTATTAGCACAAGGAAGATTGAAAACAATGATGCACATGATAGCACCAAATACAACATTAAAATAGAACAAGATGCAAGCATATACCTCAGAGTATATCCTCGATGCACCAAGGTAGTCCCTTCTCTTAACTGCTTTTCCTCCCAGTGATTTTAGCTCAACCTTTCTGTCATTAACCTTGCTACATGGCTCATACTTAATCTGAAACATAAAGTTAGCCTGACAAACTACAGAATATGCAACTTATATGGTTTAGTTCACATAAAGACAGAAAAATATGTGCACAATACACATGTAAAAAATGATTTTTGTCTCAGAAAAAAAGTTGAGCTCATTAGTTGAAATAAGCGCGTAAACATATTTTGTCAATATGTATGTGCAAGTTGAAAATGCAATACCGACATTTTCTTTTCCATAGATAATGCTCTAAAAATGGAGCCTTCTCCAGATGCTAATAACTGGCTGGCGAGTTGCATCCTCATGGGAACAGCAACACAAGCGCACACAATTCACTACTGGAGAAGTGATCTTTGCTGGGATTACAAAAATCACATTAGTCCCAGTTCGAATAGGAACCGGGGCTAAAGAAGATCTGTAACCCTGGTTCAAAAGCCCAACGACCCTTTACACCAACCGGGACTAAAGATCATTTTTAGTCCCGGTTCAAAAAGTGTCAGGCCCCTACTATCTTTAGTCCCGGTTGGTAACACCAACCGGGACAAAAGTATACTCTCCTCCTCGCAAACTCCGTCCTCATCTTTTCTTCCTCCCTTTCCTCCTCTCTCTCCTCTCTCTTCCCTCAAGCTGTATATATGAAATCATTTATCTCTCTCTTCTATCCGACCCCCCACATCCATCCATCCATCCATTTGGTCAGGGAGCGGGCAGCAGAGCGAGGAAGCCGGCGAGCAGGCGGCGGGCGGTGGCGGCACACGAGGAGGCAGAGGGCAGCGGCGGCGCCCTTCCCTCCGCCGGATCTGGCGGGAGGGGAGGAGGCAGGCGGCGGGCGATCTGATATGTGATGTTCTTGTTGTTTAGATGTTTTTGTGAATTTGTGGTGTCAATTTGATCTGTGGAGTACATTCAATCTGTAAATTTGTGATGTCAATTTGATCTGTGATGTTCATTCGATCTGTGATTTTGTGATGTCAATTTGATCTGTGATGTGATTTTGTGATGTCAATTTGAATATGTTCATTCGATATGTGAATTTGTGATGTTGGTGAGTTTGGCTCTAAATCAATATGCAAACTGCTAAAAACAATGAAAAAGAATTAAAAAAAAAGAACTTTAGTCCTGGTTGATGTTACCAACCAGGACTAAAGATCCATCTTTAGTCCCGGCTATTTCAACCAGGACTAAAGATTATTAGACGTCCCGGTTGCATACCCGGGATTAGAGGGGGTAGCGAACCAGGACTAAAGATGGGTTCCCCAGCAGTGATTGCACAAAGGAGAAAAGCACACAAGGGCTTGTTTAGATAGTTGGGGCCTTTTTGGATAGAAAGGTAAATTGAACAAAAATCCCCAATGATACTTTTGCTTGTGCAAATAGATAGATGGGGGCTTGTTGGCGCTACACATAATATTTCCATATGCCCAATCTAAAATATTTAAAAAGATATTGGTGGCACTGAAAGGTTCAGAAGTTTCACTTGATAGGTATCCAGACTCAGAGCACATTTTCATTACCAAGGAATTTAAAAAAACCTCAATAATCCAAAGGGATTGTCTAATCCTCATCTACAAAAACAAGCCCTAGAGGAAAAGAGAACTTTGCAAGGCACAACTCTCTTATGTAAACATTTAAGTGGCAGATTCTTACTATTTCATACGGAACAGTTCTCTTACCATATCTTATTTTTCTAAGCAGAGACCATGCAATTCTTTTATAAGCTACAATAACATTAAGTGACAATTAAATATAGATTAGTTTGGTACTGTTGCAAACTTCCGATCCAAGACTAAAATTTGAATGATGAAAGCTCACATATGGGGAAAATGATCATGGCAAGAACTATCAGCTGAATCATTTATCTTTGGGATTTGGAACTAAGAAAGTGCAAGTGAATAAGAGAGAGCGAGAATCACTTTCGACAAACTAGAATATACATGTAATTTAAATCATCAAGGTAAAAAACCATAGAACGGTCTGACAACTTTCAGTTCAAGCCTAACCTTGGGCATTGAGCATCTTGATTTCCCATGAGTAATAACTCCTTCAACTGTCCAATTTGTTACTGCTCTAACAGGGGAAGTGAAAGGAAATAGAATCTCCACATGATTTCTTTTTCGTAAGCTTGCAGCGAATTCTATTGGTGTGCGTCCGCTCTACAAAGTAAAAGAAGAAAGATAACCTATACGATAAACTTACAAAAATAAATTACAATCGCGAGCATGATTATAAAATAAGAACCTTGTGGAGGTGGTTTCCACCTGAATACTCTCATGAAGAGACACGTTAACTTGCTTGAAGTATTAATTGACTTAAATTCAAAAGGCAATAATAAAAGGTTAACTGAATTAGAACAGGTTATTCAGGTTGAATGATACATGGTGTGCACTTGTGCACATATTGATGAACAAGCGTATGCATGTGAATAGCTGATAGAAAAAAAATTGAATAGCTGATAGAATGATTTAGTACTCAAAATCAATTATATTATATCATGCACTGAGAAGACAGCAACTTTAAAAAGAATAATAGGGCATAAAAGGCACACACCTGTTTATCTGGGATGTTAGGATTTGCGTGAACCTGAAGCAAGTACTTCATACAATCAGTTAAACCCTCTGTCGTGGCCACCACCAAGGGAGTGTTTGGACAAGCATAGTTCACATCAGCACCAGCCTGGACTAGCATAATTCACATCAGGACCAGCCTGTGCAATTAATATGCGCAATATAGAGATGCTTCGTACAGAAATCCATATAGTTGTTAGATAAACATATACTATGTTCTGTATTTTCCATGAGGGGTTTCCTTATTTTCCTACATGTACATGCATATATTAGGGCCTACAGTCCATAGAGATGAATACAAGCACTATTGATAATAATAGTAACTAATAGATTCCTGACTAATAAAGAAGATACTATGAAGAAACAAAGGTGAAGCAGATACCAGACCTTGACAAGCAGCTTTACACATCCCAAAGAATCAGATTCATCCAATCCATGTTTAGTAGAATGAAGAGCCGTGAGTATAGGGGTACCCCAAACTCCTGAAGTGTTGTGTTTGGCTACAAATTTAATATAGAAAATAAAATCATTACACAAGTGAGATAACTCAACAAGTTACAAAAATGTTGCTGCAGAATGTAAAAATAGAACAAGCATTATATATATATATATATATATATATATATATATATATATATGCATTTCATCTTACGCGCCTAAAACAATATTATGAATGATTTATTTGATTTATCAGCACAAAATATGTTAAGAGCAAGTAAACTACGAAGGCATGAAATACCGAATGAACACAAGCACACAAATCATTCAGATTGTATCGAGCTACAAGAATAATGCAAACGAAAAAAACGTGAAAATAGTTATTACATCTGCATGGTGATCCAATAAAATCTTGACAACACCAGTCTTCCCAAAGGAAACAGCAATATGTAGTGGTGTCCCGTGAGCAACAGCTATATCAAGCCTGGATCCACTAGATAACAAGAGACGTGCTACTTCTTCATGCCCTAAATAAAATGAACAACCAACATGCTACTGTCATAACAAAGAACAAGCATTATTAACACACTACATAATTAGGTAAAAGTAGGATATGTGCTAAAAAGATCCAACTAACTTCTTGCCAAAGCTAAAAATGACAGGAGTTATAGGCCTCTTGGTGAGGTGCTTAGCTAAATACTTAACTGCTTGTTTTTATAATACTACACAGGACAACAGGAAAATGATCGTTTGTGGGGAATAGTTGAATAAACAGTAAAAAAAATATAGCTAACAGAACTTTGCAAAGAATAATGAGGATAGTATTTTGGACAGCTTTACTTCAAATAATAGGAGAGTGTTAATCCAATGTACGAGAGTATAGGAGAGTACAGCAAACAAACTAGTCAAGCAAAAAAGAATATAGGAGAGTGCTATAATCCAATGTGTAGAAACTACCCCGAGAGAGCAGTCACAAAAATGGATTACTAAATATATTTTTTTCATAATTAAACCCAAAATGGTTCTTCATTTGTTGGTTAAATTTTGCGGTGAATCCATCAGTTCATGTTCAGCAAGACATCCTTAGTCATGAAATGAGAAAACATAGTAGTAGGCATGAAGAGAAAGACCATTTTTCACAGCACAATGAAGAGCAACATGGCCTGTCTCATCTATCTTATTAGGATCAGCCCCACAGTCAAGAAGATATCTCACAGTATCAACTTCTCCAAACAATGCGGCACAACCCAAAGCTGTAGCACCTGTCAACAACAATGAAGACAAGTACCTTGTGAGGTTACCAACAACTTGGCTCTCATCCAAAAGATTTCAGTGGTCAAGCTGAAATCCTAGTAGCATGGTAAATAATACGATTTCTGAAAGCGGGTTTGCTATAAATCTTTCGACAGAATTTTAGCATAAAATTACTCATTTTTTAACCGTTCAATATACCTCGAGATATGTGTCCCTTTTTTTTTGGCCTCATCATCCCCAGGCAGCAGGCACAACCAAGTTTTCTTGTTCACTCGTTCCCCAGGTGCAGGGCATAGGTGGCAAATATTTTGCATGCAGCCTTTACCTTTTCCACTACCCAATAATATGATTGGATGACAACTCGACTTTAACACGGGAGAGAGATGAAGGCAATGTTGACAAAGAGAAACCATAGTCTAAGTTACAATGTAAATATTACTCTTACACTACTTTTAATACGCTTTAACTTTTTAGATTTCTATGTAACTTTTTGTATTCTAATTTATCAAAAAAAATTAATCATATTGTATTTTCTAATGAAACTACTTATTCTTTTTAATCTTGTTAATGAGTTTCTTCTTCGTATTGCTCTAATGTAAGCTAGGAGTTGATAATCGAGAGGTTTAAAAATCCAGGTGATTTTGAATAAAAAATTTGTCAAATGGCGTGTAGATAGTCCCTTCTAAAAGACCATCTCACCATAGGATGGCCACAAAATGGCACATTGCACGGAGTACATGCATGCATTGGTTTGCATTTTAGGAAAGGCTATATGTCCCAGCTTGCTTCTCACTGAATTATGGGATGCTATATATCGATCCTGTATGGAACCTTATGTTATATATGGAATGAAATCTAGAAAGTAGCGTACAAGTTCAGAAATGACCTCAAATCCAAAATACATTTTTTTATCAATCACAACAGATTGCTAACTAAAGCAGCCCAACTTTCTTATGCTGCTACTATTTATAACATGTCACAATCAAACATAAAAGAATGTAGCATTGTATGAATTAAATATTGTGTCACGCAACATCTTGGTTGACATAATTTCTTGAATAAACTAATAAAACAATCCAAAAATAAATAAATACAATTAATTACTGGAATAAATGCGCGCACCACCACAGAGGCAACCAGCATTGACGTCAAAGCCAAGCTCCTCCACAAGGTACCTGATGACCTCAATTTTTCCCAGGTTTGCTGCCACTTGCATTAACCCAATGCCATCTATATGCATATCAGTAAGCTTTTCCCTGTCCTTCTCGTCCATTCTATTCACCATTTCTGTTTCATAGAAGAAAATGATAATCATGATATGGTGATAGATTATGCAACAAAAATTCAATTCTAAACTACCATGTCTGGGTCATAATTGGAAAGTAACATCAAATCACAAAACCATATCTCGCCAAGCACAACTGTAGAGCATGAAAACATCCCAAGCTGAAGGTGTGAAGCACTTCCAGCTTGTAAAGCATAGCGAAATCCAACCGCGATGCAAGCAATACTATAATTGCCCATCAGAGATAAGCAGATTACTGCAGGATCTTAATTCATTAGCAGCTTGGTGCAACCTGCGAAGTGACCAGGGGCAGAACTACGTTATATCACCCGGGTTAGATGACACTGATGATATCTAACCAGCCAGTGTGTTCCTTCGTATGTGAGAAGTGATCCCATAACCCGATGCTTGTTGACCCCGGCCCGCTCAACTGCAACAGCTCATAGACTAAACGCTCAGAACTGCTCATCACATCTTCCAACATCTTTGTTATGGTGTCTTCAGCCCACCACCACCGCACAGCTAGCCCATTAGCATATTACATCACTTAACAAATTATCTATTTCTATGTAGTGTGTTTATACATGCAATTAGGCTAGTAATTCTGCTAATCAACTACACTACACATTAGGCCCGTTAATTAATAAACAACTCTGGGGACCTGTTTTTGTGCCCAAAATAATTAGGCGTAGTTTGTCAATTATTATATAGTTTTAGCTCATAAATTATTGCCAAACTTGGAGTTTTATGTCTAAATAACTAACTAAAGTGATTTAACACTTTATGTTTAGGCTAAGATAATGATATCTCACCGAAATTATCTCAATCCACAATTAATTTAGTTCCAAAATCTTTTGGCTCTAAAGATTTGTAGATTAAAAAAATGATCTTAGAATTAGAGCCTAATTAAACATGACGTTAGCTTAGACTAGCTAGTGTGACCCCGGTGCCTCAAAATACTGGCTCCGCCCCTAGAAGTGACATGCGCGGAAGGAAAAAAAAAACGTAGACAGACCGATGGAAACAGCCACGCACGCACGCAAGCAACAAGAGCCTCGCTCGCACGCACAAGGACAAGCAAGCAGGCCGACGAGTAAACCGTAACATACGCGAGCACACACGCACGCACGCGCGCCGCGCCGAATCCCGACGAGAAGAAATCAAACCCGCCGCGGCGTCGGAGGGCGGTGAGACGAGGAGGGAGGAGCACTCACTCTTCAGGCGGCGGACGTTCCCCTCCGCCACGGCCTCCAGGAACGCGCTCTCCCTCGAGCCACCGCCGCGGCCGCCGCTTCCTGGAGGGAGGAGGAGGAGACGAAGAACCGAATCAGCAACAACAACAACGCCATTAGAGACTAACCAAATTAAAAGCTGCGAACCACTAGCTAGGGTTTGATGAGGCGGCGGCCGGGGAGGTGTACGACGAACTGACCGATTGACGTGCGGTCGGTGATCCAGGAGAGGACGTCGGACTTGCTGAGCACATCCGGCGGCGACGGCGGATCCATCCGTGGGCTTCCGCGGCGGCGCGGCTGGGTTTGGGTTTTGCGGGGTTTGAGCGAGCGATGGCTTCGAGGGGAAGGAAGCCGAAGCGGAAGAGGCGGAACCGCCTGTGAAAGAGAGAGAGAGAGAGAGAGATTTTGGCCAAGGGGCGGGAGCAGAGAGAGAGAGAAGAGAAGAGAAAACAAGGCGACGCGCCTACGCCGGCGGGGCCAAAGGGAACCAGCGTGCGTAGCGTTTTCCGTCCCGTGTGGCTGTAGTCGCACTCGCACGCGTCGCATTCGACGGACTGGTGTTGGTGTTGGTGTTGGTGTTGCAGCTTTGCACCGGTGCGAAGCGGGGACGTGACGAGTACACTCCCTCCGTCATTTAATATATACATTTAATATATATTTGACCATTTATTTTATTTTAAAATAATATGTAATATCATTTATTTTGAAGCGAATTAAGCTTTGGGCTATATTTTATTGCATATGTTTCATTTTGGATCGCTTTATACACAATCTTTTCACTATGAAAAAGTAACTTTTATCTTTGTTGTATAATAGGCCACCTTAACTATCTTCGCTAGCCATGTCTAGCGTCTCCTTCGACAAAGGTTTGACAAGTTCGCCAGCATATCGTTCACAATTTGCTTGAAGTCATTGAAGTGTTGAAGATGTGGTTTCGGGTAGTCCATTGTGTGATAAAGGTAAAGTTACCTAGTCTAAAGTGTAAATATTGGACTGGGTGGTCCAAAGTGAAACTTTGGCATTAAAACATGCTCGAAAGTGAAATTAACTCTTTTTTTTTATTGTGATTTGATTTATCGTCAGATATTCTTTAAACATGACTTTATTTCTTTTATATATTTGCAAAAATAAAATAAATAAGACGAATGGTCATACATTTATAAAAAAAAGTCAACAGCGTTTATATATTAAAAATGAAGGTAGTACTACTGTGTGCTATAGGGACGGGTGTCGAATATCACTGGAAGGAGATTGGGTGGCAACAAGCAGACTGTAGACCGGACAAGATGGCAAACGGTGTGCACCTGTAGGGTTGTCAACGAGCCGAGCTCGAGCGAGCTCATCTAGCTAGGCTCGAGCTCGATACATGCTCGAGCCGAGCTCGATCAAGCTATCGAGCTTGATTTTTAAGTAGCACAATATATATTTCAAAGATAATCTTTTAAAAAAATAATTAATTTCTAGTTCATCGTATTAATAGAAAAGGAAAAAAGAACAAAATAAATATATGACGTCAATATAAGACATACAAATAACATATTTTATCTCCTAATTTATTAAATAACAATAAAAATCATATATTACTATACTCGTTAGAAGCTCGAGCTCGGCTCGACAAAGCTCACGAGCTTAGGGAGAGGCTCAGGCTCGGCTCGTCTGGATCGAGCCGAGCTTGGATCGAGCCGAGCTCGAATCGAGCCTAGGACGAGCCGAGCTCGAGTAGCTCGCAAACCTCGAGCTTTTTTTGACAGCCCTATGCACCTATATGCAAAGGAGATTAGCTAAAAACTTTTTCGCTCAACGGGCTTTCACAGAGGCGATGTGTTGGCTTTCAACCCGAGCACTCCACGTAAAAAATTTAGCGCCACGTTCGCGTAAGGGCTCACCAACCTGCATGATATTATCAAATTTTATTTTTTTGTTAAATTTCGTACTGATATAATGTAAAAATAGAGTTTGTAAGAGCTGGCTCAGTTTGGAGAAATTTTAACCTGTAAGAATAAGAATACATACACTGATACACATATCAATCGCTAAAAAATTTTCCAAAAGGTTAGAATAGATGTTTTTTTTTCTCTCCCTATATGTTGTAGGAAAGGAAATTTTCCTTTTGTTTTATATGTTTCATCCGTACAAACCAAGTGACACTTATAGGAATTATAATCCTTATAAATCCAAATCATTTGTTTTTACTTCAAAGTGAAGAAACCCCAATTGATGTTAGTAAAATGAATTGATCTTTTTAATTTTGAGCGGACTGAATCCATCTTAATTTTAAATATTTCTTACGTGGGAATGTATTATCAAAATCCTAACCGATCCCATGAGATCGTATAATCTGTTACGATATTACGTAGGATCGAATAGTACGAAAAATTAGGATACACATTATGATCAAGATCGTTATGCCTTGGCAAGATAATAGTATCCAACGTTGCTCACAAGGAGATGATAAGTGAGGAAGAGAAGCTAAATAGAGTGATTTGTTTTATAGATATTGTATAAAAACTAGGTACAATAGTAAGTTTCCTTGTTCCTCCCTCCCTCCGTTTCAAGTTATAAGCCGTTTTGTCTTTCGTCAAAGTCAAACTATTTTAAATTTGACCAAGTTTTATAGATAAATATAGTAATATTTGTGAAGGGCATGTAGCTTAGTGGTTACAGTGACCTGAGTAGCACCCCAAGGTCCTGAGTTCAAATCTCTATAGGAGCAAATTTTAGATTAGGTTATTTGAGGGCTAAATTCCCTGTTTGATAGTCTAAGTTCCTAATTTAAAATGACTGTATATAT
Source organism: Oryza meridionalis (assembly GCA_000338895.3). NCBI lineage: Eukaryota > Viridiplantae > Streptophyta > Magnoliopsida > Poales > Poaceae > Oryza > Oryza meridionalis. Next base: position 30,994,982 of record CM002526.2, on the reverse strand, counting down.
CCAGTTGGATATAAAGGCCGGGTAAAAAATACCCTTTAAAAAACAATAAAAAATATAGTAATATTTACAATACTAAATTAGTTCAATTAAATCTATAACTGGATATATTTTCATAATATATTTGTCTTGGGTTAAAAACATTATTACTTTTTTTTTTACAAACTTAGTTAAACTTAAAACAGATTGACTTTGACTACACTCAAAACGACTTATAACATGGAGTACCTAGCAAGAAGCATTGTGAGAGTGATAAATAACTACTACCTGGTCATATGTCTACTACCGACAATAAGGAATAAATTATGTAATTTGCACAGCACCCATGTGTCGGCGATATAGTCCCAAGGGTACCAAGCTTAGAAGGAAGAGGCCGCCCCTAGTGTCCACGTGCCCCCCCCCCCCCCCGAGGGGGTTGGGCCCATGGATAGGTGGTGGCCACCTCCTCTAAGCCGATGGGTCGGGCTGCCCCGACCCCTCCCCGCGTTCGCCACGTGGATGGGGTTAGGTGAGCGCGGCCCAGCACCCACCTAACTGCTTTCAATGCGGGCGGAGCAAGCGCGCCACGCCGCACTAAATGCGGCATGGTGCGTACCTGACAGGCCAGCAACCGGTCACCGACCGTTCGCAGGCCAAATGACAGATGGGACGGCGGCGAGCCGCCCACGCCCTAGCTGTGTGTCAGGCGGCGTGTGGCAGGTATGCCCTGTCCCATCATGATGATGGGGGGCCTTGAGCCACTCATCCCAACCGGAGTAGGCATGAATGCATCGGATGCGCCCTAGATTGTGTTCCCAGTACACACACGTCCTTAAGTCTTCGTCCATTAAATGGTGAGTGACAAGGGCGTCCCTCGTGTCGTGTCAGTCGGCATGATTTGATGGGCCCCGCACGACAGCCGACGCATGGGTGACTTCCAAGCCAAGACACAAGACACACATTTAATATAGAGAATATTTTCCTCTTCTCTAGACGGCTCTGGGAGCGCATGTGGTAACCCCTTAAGATATAAAAGGAGGTTCAGGCCTACTGAGGAGGGGGTTGGATCCCAAAAACACTGGGTCGAACGTTGAGTTCTAGCTCATTAGAGATTCAAAGACTTTGTAAGCTCAGAAAAATCATTATACAACAGGAGTAGGGTGTTACGCTTCTCAGCAGCTCAAACCTGTATAAACCTCATGTGTCTCACCCATCTTGAGGGCCGGACCCCCTCGACATAGTCATCTATTTCCATCTCTCCAACTTCTCAACGTTCACTCGTTGCCCCCCTAGGCCGAACTAACACAGGGGGGCTGCACAGTCCCCCGCTTAAAGAGTTTACCCTCCGACACCATGAGTATCAACAAGTTCTTTTCTAGCAGGAAGGAGTCACGGGAGCTAAGGGATTGGTGAGGTTTTTTTTTTTTTTTTTACAAGCCCCACGTACATTATACCATACCATCCTGCAAAACAATACGGACTTCATCTCCTGCTACTACCGCGTGCTGTCCGGACCACATTTCTACCGAGCTCGGTAACAAACATTAGGCATATGCTCTAAGATGAATGTGCAGACGTATATACAAGCATCTGCTATATTTGAAAAAAAAAATGGAAATGATGACGCCGAATCGATACAATTTGACCAACTCATTTAATACCAAACTTTAAGTAATGCAGGAGTACAATGACACGGTACAAGATATATGTTTGACCTTATTTTTCTATTATAATATATATAATAAATAGATATATATTTAATTTTATTATAGTAATTTAAAAGACAAATTTATATATGTAGTTCTAGTTCCTTTAAACTAAATGGTTTTAAAGTTATTGATGGTCAAAGTTATAAAAGTTTGACCTCAATCTTATTCAAAACATCAATTAATATGGAACCGGAGAGAGTATTTCTTATCCTAGTTTGTTGCAAACCAAACAAATAGCCTTAGACGTCGTACCAAAATATTAGCTTACATTTGACAGTAAACCACTTGTCTTTGTTTTACCAAAATTTAACGGATTTACCTAACCTATTTACCAAGCCGAGTGCGTATCCAAGAATCAGATCGCGAGCAGGTCCGTTGAGTTTTCATGACAAATTACTCCAGGAAACATCTCAATGTAGAGTCTCGCCAATCGCTACCACCTCGCTGTATGTTTGATGTCATGAAACCATCCAAGGGCGTACTAGTCAGAGACAGTTCAAACTAGTTATTGAGAAATACTACTCCATATAATGGGTGTGTTTAGTTCACGCTAAAATTGGAAGTTTTGTTAAAATTGAAACGATGTGATGGAAAAATTGAAAGTTTGCTAAAATTGGAAGTTTGGTTGAAATTGAAACGATGTGACAGAAAAGTTGAAAGTTTACGTGTGTAAGAAAGTTTTGATGTGATAAAAAAGTTAGAAGTTTGAAGAATAAGTTTGAAACTGAACACGGCGAATGTTACAGAACATAGCCATCAAACTCCACACAACTACACAAGTTGGACACAGAAGCATACAGTAACTAAGTTCTCTGCAAGAGATGCGATATGATCAGACCCCAGAAGGAAGTGTTCAAACCCAGCAGGACAGCATGTAGTATAGTAAATATGCACATGCAATCTAATCAACCGAGTTTTATCTTCAGCGGCATCATCCTTTTTCATCGCCTCAACTGCCTCCCTGCGCAAGTAAATCAAAGAATAAATTTCATAAAACTACATATACTATCACCAAATTATCGCAAAACTACAGATTTAGCATCAAATTTATCCCAAAACTATATATTTAAGATGAGGTGTCACAAAACTATATATTTATATATTTAGCAAAAGAATATCATAAAACTACATGTCCGGAACCAAGTTAGTCATAAAACTATAATGTTTATAGCGCCAACAATGGTGCTAATTATTTAAACTAAATCTATAGTTTTATGGTAACTTCAACATTAAATATGTAGTTTATGATACTTAGCCTTAAATCTATACTTTTGTGATAAATGTAGTGCTAAATCTTTAGTTTTGTGATACAACACGTTAAATCTATAGTTTTCTGTAGTTTGGTCAAAATGTAGTTTTCTGTAGTTTGGTCAAAATGCATGTAGTCTTGTGAAATTTACTCTAAACCAAATGACGTTAAGAAGCTCAAAAGAGGGGCTACAACGTATTTGGTGCTAGATGCAGACCGATACTTTCTAAATATCCATATTTCTGAGGATATATTCATACTAACAACTACCTGATTCACTGAACAACCTGATGTCAAACAAATAAGCCTCATATACCAATGTAACACGTAGGCCGGATAATTTACAATTTATATGCAATGGATTATGGCTAACTATTCCGGGCAGCAAAGCTTATCAATAACTTGGCACGTGCAAGCAGCCAAAATATGTATATACGTGTATAATCACATTGCTTACATAAAAAAAAGAAAGTGATTTGTCGTCCAAACTCCACAGGTAAAACCATATATAGGTGTAGTACGAAACATCATAGACAGAAGCATTACCACATCACTTTCTCAATCTCGGCATTAGCAGGATCCAGTTTCAGCGCGTTCAAGAATGCCTCGAATGCTTTCTTGTGCTCCTGCGGGCAGAAAATTGGGCAGATGCTTGACATCAAGCTGATGTAAAGGGCAACATGTGATTAACACACTGGAATAATTTTTCTGACCTTTAGCAACATCAAAGCAGCTCCTTCCCGCTAGTGACCTTTCATCCACTTAGGCCGCAGTTTTACACATTTTTTTGCGTCAAGCAAAGCCTTTTGTGCTTTTCCAATTTGTAGGTAACAAAGGCTTCTGTTTGAATACAGGGTTGCATCAAAATAGTCTAGCTCAAGCGCCTGCATCAAATTGAAGATAAAGTTGCATAATATGTGCAAAACAAATGAGTGAAACAGTAAGGGAAATTTTATTACAGATGAATGCATCCACCAATAGTTCATTTTAAGCTGAAGTTTCCATTCAAAAACTACCGTAGCTAGTAGTGTCCAACTTTCCATATACTAGCTGTCTAACATAGTAGCACGCAGACAAAGAAATATTATATATGCAAATCTTTCAGTCTAGTTTCTCCTTTTTCTTTTCTCTTAGGTTATTTGTAAAATGGCTACGAGGGTTGAAGTCCCCACTCCGTAGAATCAAAGATGCATGGTCCCTCCTATGTATTCTTTTTTTCTAACAAAGCAACTTCAACACATCTAGAAGGCCATAGATTTTATCCAACACTGGTTTGTAATTTAGTTAAGACTTGTACTCACAAACTGTCAACTGATCAATTTGCTTAGGCGCAGAAAAACTTTAAAGTGTCCAGTGTCCATGACATAATCAGACATAGGAAATAGCCATCTGATTTAGCTAATTAGAGCCATTCCCAAGAAGATAAAAGTAAAGTACATAAGAAGCACAAAATACAGTTTGGCAGAACATTTTCCCTTCTCTTAAAAGTTAAACTATTTTGTTCCTTACACACTAGCACAAGGAAGATTGAACCAGTGATGCACACAAGAGCACTGCAACATCAAAATAACGGAACAAGTAAGATGCAAGCATACCTTAGTGTAGATCTTTGATGCAGCAAGGTAGTCCTTTCTCTTAATGGCTTTTTCTCCCTGTGATTTTAGCTCAGCCTTTCTGTCACTGACCTTGCTACATGACTCATCCTAAACCATAAACATAAATTAAGCCTCGCAAACTACAAAATACGCAACATATATGGTTTAAGAACTTCACAAAAAGAAGGAAAAAAAGTGCTCACAGTACACATGTATAAAAAACGGCTTTTGTTTCAGAAAAACAAATTAAGGTCATTAATTGAAATAAAAGTATAAGCATATTTTGTCAATACCTGCAAGCTGAAAATGCAAGAGCAACATTTCATCTTTTCATAGATAATATTCTAAAAACGGAGTGCTATCCAGGTGCTAACAACTGGCTTGCAAGTTGCATCCCCATGGGAATGGAACACAAGCGTAGACAAAATTGAAAAGCACACCAAGGTGGGGGTTAGTTTGGATAGACAGGTATATTGAACAAAACTCCCCAATAATCCTTTTGCTTGTGCAAATAGATCCAACAGGCTTGCGAGGGTTGGAACTACACATGCATCTCCCATACGCCCAATCTAAAATATTTAAAAAGATATTGGTGGCACTCAACGATTACAGAGCATGTTTTCATTACCAGGGAACACTGCTCTGCTTAAATATACACAACAATCTGGAGGGATTGTCTAATCCATCTACACAAACAATTCCAAGAGGAAAAGAAAACTTTGCAGAGGCCACAACTATCCTATTTAGACAAGGGGCAGATTCTTACTATATCATATGTATCAGTTCTGTTACCATATTTTTTTTTAAGCAGAAACTATGTAATACTTTTATTAGATATTATTTCCGCCCCAAAATATAAGGGATTTTGGCTATGTATCTGAACACGCTCATGTTTGGTACTATAACTTCGAATCCAAGTCTACAATCTGCATGATGAAAGCTCACAAATAATGGGGATTCAAATGATCATGACCAGAGCTATCAAGTGACCGTTTTATCTTCAGAATTTGGAACTAAGAAAGTGAAAATGAAAAGGAGAAAAAGAATGACTTTTCATAAATTAGATATATACACATAGTTCAAATCATCAAGCTGAACAAGCATAGAACGGTCCACGAACTTCTAATTCAAGCCAAACCTTGGGAATCAAGCGTCTCGATTTCCCATGAGCAATAATTCCTTCAACTGTCCAGTTTGTTACTGCTCTGACAGGGGAAGTGAAAGAATCTCCACATGATCTCTTCTTCCAACACTTGCAGCAATTTCTATAGGTGTAAGTCCGCTCTGCAAAGTAACAGAAGAAAGAAGATAAACCTATATGATAAACTTATCAACATATATAAGAATCGAGAGCACGATTATTTAATAAGCAAGAACCTTGCAGAGGTGGTTTCCCACCAGAATACTTTCAAAAAGAAAAATGCTTAACTTATTTGAAGTATTAATTGACTTAAATTCGAAAGGCTAGCCAATGATAAAAAGTTGACTGGATTACAACAATTAATTCAGGTTGAAATTGAATCATACATGGTGTGCACCAGTGCACACAGAGATGCACAAGCGTATGCATGGAACGCCATGTCAGGAGCACATAACTTACATACCCGTGAATAGAAAAGAAAAAGAATAGCCGATAGAGTAATTTAGTACTCAAAGTCACATGTATTAGATCATGCACTAAGACAAACAGCAACTTAGAAAGAATAGCAGGGCCTCAAAAGCACACCTGTTTATCTGGAATGTTAGGATCTGCATGAACCTCAAGCAAGTACTTGATACAGTCAGTTAAGCCAGCTGTCGTGGACACCACCAAGGGAGTGTTTGGATAAGCATAATTCACATCAGCACCAGCCTGGACTAGCATAATTCACATCACGACAAGCCTGTGCAATTATACTATAATATACACAATATAGAAACGCTTCACACAAAAATCCATGTAATTGTTAAATAAACATATATGTTCTGTATTTTCCTTTGTATGAAGGGTTTCCTTATTTTCCTACACATGTACGCCTACAGCCCTTAGAGATGAATACAAACGCTACGGATAACAATAGTATCTAATAGACTCTCAACTAATAAAGAAGATAATATGAAGAAACAAAGGTGAAGCAAATACCAGACCTTGACAAGCAGCCTTACACATTCCAAACAATCAGATTCATCCAATCCATGTTTAGTACAATGAAGAGCCGTAAGTATAGGGGTACCCCAAACTCCTGAAGTGTTGTTTGGCTACAAATTTAATAAAAAAAAATCACTCCCTACTGGTTGCAGAAATGTGACTGCAGAATGATAAAACAAAACAAGTATAAACAACCATATATTTCTCTATATTTCCATGTGTTTGCAACAATCTCGTATGTATTTGTTAAAATTAAATTATTTAGGGCTAATATGTTACCCAGTGCTTGGAAATACAGTTAATAAAATTGCCATGATTTCATAGCCCAGGAAAATTTACAATTAAAATATTCAACCATAAGCACCTAAAACAATATTATGAATGATTTATTGGACTTATCAGCAGAAAATATGTTAATATCCAGTTAATTACAAAGGCATGAAATATCAAACGAACACAAGAACATTAAGATTGTATCAAGATAGTGAAAATGACAAAAACAATCAAATTTTCTTATTACATCTGCATGGTGATCCAATAAAATCTTGACAACACCAGTCTTCCCATAGGAAACAGCGATATGTAGTGGTGTCCCATGAGCAACAGCTATATCAACCCTGGCTCCACTGGATAACAAGAGACGCACTACTTCTTCATACCCTAAACAAAATGAACAAACAATATGGTACTGTCAAAACAAAGAACATGTATTATTAGCACACTACATAATTAGGCTTAGGTAAAAGTAGCTTTTGTGCTAAAAAGATCCTTAGGTAAAAGTAGCTTTTGTGCTAAAAAGATCCTTCCAACCGCCCATCTTGCCATAGCTAAAAATAAATAAGGAAATTATAGGCCTCTTAGTGAGGTGCTTACCTAAACAATTAACTGCTTGTTATTATAATAAGGCACATGAAAACAGGAAAATCATCGCTAGTGGGAAAGAGTTGAATAAATAGTAAAACCAATATAGCTAACATTACTTTAAAAAGAATAATGACAGAATAATATTTTAGACAGGAATATTTCAAATAGCAGGATGGTTTGTAGATTGCCTATCATGTGGGTACCACACACTAGTCAAGCATAAAAAAAATATAGGAGTGCTAATCCAACCTGCAAAAACTAGCCTGAACAAACAGTCACAACAATGAATACTAACTATACTTTTTTCACAATTAAACCCAAAAATGGTTCTTGGTTTGATGGTTAAAATTTTGAACCCATCAGTACATGTTCAACAAGACATTTTTAATCATAAAATGGGGAAAAATAGTAGTAGACATGAGGAGAAAGACCATTTTTCACAGCACAGTGAAGAGCAACAGAGCCTGTCTCATCTATCTTATTAGGATCAGCCCCATGGTCAAGAAGATATCTCACAGCATCAGCTTCTCCCAACAATGCAGCAGAACACAAAGCTGTCGCACCTGTCAAGAACAATGAATACAAGTACCTTGTGACATCACCAACAACTTGGCTCTCATCTAAAAGATGCCCTCAAGCTCTACCATAAAAAAATTACACCATACGTGCATTTGCCACCGAGGGAACTCCTAGTAGCATGGTAAATAATACACAATTTGTATGATTTCTAAAAGAGAATATCACTATTGGATGGCCACATAATGGCACGGTGTGCATTTTATTATTTTGTATTTTAGGAAAGGCCATATAGCTTCTCACTGGATTTAGGGATCCTATATATGGAAACTTTAATGGTAGCTTATGTTATATATATGTAACAAAATCTTGAAAGTACCACACAAAGTTCAGAAATAACCTCAAATCCAAAACACAATTTTCTATCAATCACCGCATATTGCTAACTAAAGCAGCCCAACTTTCTCATGTTGCATCTATTTATAACATCCCAGAATCAAACATAAAAGGACGTAGCATTGTCTGAACTAAATGTTTTGTCACACAGGTTGCTTGACATAATCTGTTGAATAAACTAATAAAACAATCCAAAAAATAAATGCAACTAATCTAGTGAAAGAAATGCACTCACCAGCGGAGAGGCAACCAGCATTGACATCAAAGCCAAGCTCCTCCACAAAGTATCTGATGACATCAACTTTTCCCCAGCTCCGCTGCCACTTCCAGTAACCCAATGCCATCTATGTTCATATCAGCAAGCTTTGCCCTGTCCTTCGCGCCCATTCTATTCACCATCTCTTCAGCACACAAAGTTTCATAGGAGAAAATCATAACCATGATATGATGAAATATTGTGCAACAGAAATTCAATTCTCAATTAACGTGTCTGGATCATAACTGTAAAGTAACAACGAATCTGAAAACCAAGCACAATTGTAGAGCGTGAAAACATCACAAGTGAGGGCGAGAAGCACTTCCAGCATGTAAAACACGGCAAAAATCTAATCGCGATGCAATCAATAAAATAATCATCCATCAAAGATGAGTAGATAACCACAGGATCTTAATCCATTAGCGGCTTAGCGCAACCGGCAAACTGACGCTCGCAAAAAAGAAAAAAAAAATCGTACGCGGACTGGTCGAAACCACACCGCACATGGATAGGCAAGCAAGCGTACACACGCGAGCACGCACGCACGCGGCGCGGCCTCGAATCCCCACGAGAAGAAATCAAACCCGCCCCCCGGCGTCGGAGGACGGTGAGACGAGGAGGAAGGAGCTAAGCACTCACCCTTGAGGCGGCGGACATTTCCCTCCGCCACGGCCTTCAGGAACGCGCCCTCCCTCGAGCCGCCGCTCCCTGGAGGAGACGAAGACGAAGAACCGAAGCAGCAGGCAGCAGCAACGCCATTAGAGACCAAGCAGGCAAAATAACTAGCTAACGAACCAACTAGGGTTTGATGAGGCGGCGGAGGTGCAGGACGAACTGACCGAACATGCGGTAGGTGAGCCAGGAGAGGAACGCCGACTTGCTGACCTCCTCCGGCGGCGGCGGATCCATTCCGTGGGGTGGCGGCGCGGCGGCGTTGTAGCCGATGGCTTCGAGGGGAAGAAGCGGAAGAGGCGGAATCGAGAGATTTCGGCGAGGGGGCGGGAACGTGGGATAGGCTACGCGCGGCACCTGCTGTGTGTGGAGCGTGATTTCCGCGTGCGCGTAGCAGCGCGAGGCTAACGGCTTGTTTTGTGACTCGAGGGAAGGGGATTGGGAGTTTACACAAGGGAATTGATGAAGAGGGATGATGGAAATTGATAGAAAATTTAGTTGGAGATTAGATCATTAATAAAAACGGATGGCTGAGATTTGCTTAGACAAAATAAAGTAGGAATTCCCTCCCAATTGCCTGCCCCTATCCAGGTATTGAAATGGAGGAAGTTCCTTCCTCAATTCCCCATCCTCATCCCACCAAAATTTCTATGTCTCCCAACCAAACAAAACACTTAATAGCCCCATCCCTCTAAACTCTCAATCCTTCCTTAAAAACTCCCTCCAACCAAACGGGTAAGGGCCTCTTATTAAACAAAAAAAATTTCATTCTACTACATCAAATGTTTAGACACATATATGGAGTATTAAATATAAAAGTAAAAACTAACTACATAGATTGTTGTGTAAATTGTGAGGTAAATCTTTTAAGCTTAATTGCGCCATGATTTGATAAAGTGGTGCTACGGTAAACATTTGCTAATGACGGATTAATTAGACTTAATAAATCCGTCTCGCGGTTTTCAGTCGGAATCTGTAATTTATTTTATTATTAGTCTACGTTTAATACTTCAAATATGTGTTTCTGATGTGACACACCAAAAATTTTCATTCACGAACTAAATAGGCCCTAAGTATCTAAGCAAAAGCTCTTATAAGCCACCTAATCTTAAATGATGAGGTGGAGGAGAGAAGGGAAAAGAGAGAGGATGAGCCATCTCTTCACAAACTTTAAGGATGAAAGAAAAAATAGTGAGGTTTATTGGATGAGAAAGTATAAATAACTAGTTATGTTGTGTTGGGGCTTGTATATTAGAGGCAATGTGGTGTATGAGTTGCCCCTTAATAAATTAATTGATGATGTGGATAATATTAGGTGTGACAATCAACCTGTCCTAAGCCATGAGGGGGGCATTCGACGGACTGGTTGGTCAGTCCCTGATGTAGTAGTGAGTTTTTTTTAAAGAAATACTACTATTTTAATAAATGATTGCAAAAGTATAGTCCAGTTACTTAGAAATCTTTAGCGCTCTGTCGAACAATAAAAAAATTCGACAAGGTGCCTATTGAACAGCCGTTTTTCGATGCAAAAGGTACCTGTCGATCAAGAGCCTCATCGGATGGCCAAATGATTTGGCTGATCAGCTAAAGCTACCTCCAATTGAGCCAAACTTCAATGCATATTGGTTAGCTTATTTTGCTTAAATGGCTGATCAGCCAAAGCATTTCGCCATCCGATGAGGCTGCAATAGTCGTTCGACATATTAGTTGATCGGATACAAAAGAAAAGTGCATGATGCATGGAGGCCTATCGAACATTGGGAGTTTGATTGGTCCTGCCAGATGCATGTAGGATAGCACCCCAGATTGCTGTGTGTTCGATAGGTCCCTGCTGCACAGTAGCCCATGCACAGAAGTACTTCATAAAGAATCCAAAAAGATTATGTTGTCAACTTGTCATGTCGAATAAAGAATCAAAAAAAATTATGTTATCATGTCCTAACTATTTGATAGGGATACCTGTTGAATAACCGTTATTTCGATACGTGTCCTGTCAAATTTTGTTTGTTCCATAGTGCTAAACTTGTGGTTTTGAGTAACTGGATTATATTTGCAATTATCTATTAAAAATATTATTTCTAAAAAAATCAGTAGTGCTGTTGCACCGGGCGAGGGTGCAAAGCATGGCATGATGACGGTGAGTACTTTGGTGTTTTGCATTTTGGTACTTTGGAGTGTGACTGCCTACTACTATTGTGTGGGGACGGGCGTTGAAGCGCTATTAGTAGTTATGGGTGTACTGTAGTTATTACATGTAGTAACATTTCTAATTTTTAAAACCACGGTATACCTTATAATAATCGCATAGTTACGCCAAACCAAAGAAACAGCAATAAATATCTCTAGAACAGGGCAACTAAAGAAAACCAAGTCACTAATAGAAACAGCGCATACATATATCGCGAGAACAAGCCAAGCAAGGGAACAAGTAGCGTTTTCATGACAAATTACTCCAGGAAACATCCATCTCACTGTATTTAGCAGTTAATTGCTCGCCAGTCGCTGGCACCTCGCTGTATCGAGATTCGAGACTCAAAAGAGACCACCTCTAGAAAGTTTGAAGTCATGAAAGATGAAACCATCTAATTAAGGGCGTACTACTCTCTTCAGACGAGTACGGATTAAGTCCCCAAAAAAACACCCTGAACCAAGCAGGAAATCGACCAGATCCTAATCAAATGAGCTGACAGTCTTCCCAGCCAAATGTTTCTTCTTCAATGCCGCGGCTGCCTCCCTGAAAGGGTAAGAACATTATTTTTTAGAAAATCCCTAGGTGGCTTCAAGCTACCATGCAATTATTCTATTTTGTGAAAAAAAACTGCTACTATTAGAATGGTAAACAATTCAATGATCAGGCTCACGGTTTCACTAACACAGATAACATATGAGCATTATGATTCATAAGAACATGTACCGTTTTGTGGGACAGGGTCATTTTGGTGTAAAAGGCCATTCAGAAGTTCAGAATTGTGTTGGAAGAGAAAGAAAGGTAATGGATAGAAAAGAGTACCAAAATGCTTCATGCATCTCCCCACTTGCAGGATCCAGTTTCACTCCATCCATGAATGCATCACACGCTTCTTTGTATTCCTAATAATAAAAAGGTGCAGCGGGTTATCTACAGGTTGTGACGTATAAAGACGGTGAAGACAGGAGTTGCATTTTTAGTTCACCTCGAGCGACATCAGGGCAGCTCCTTTCCGATAGTAACCTTTTGGCCAATCTGGTTTCAGTCCTATGCAAGTCTTAGCATCAACCAAAGCTTCCCGTGCTTCACCACTTTTTAGGTAGCAAAAGCTCCTATTTGAATGCAATGTTGCATCGGTAGGATCCAGCTGGATGGCCTACATAAAAACAAGCAATAAGAGGAAAATATGTGAATCTGTGATCACACAACATAAACCAACCTAAGACCAATAGTCTATCAATTATAATTTCTTCTATCAATTTGACTTGGAAACAATACAATAATCATGCTTGATGAATCATAAAATTCCTATATAATTGGAACCCACTTATTAACCCTTGCTATGAACTCAACATGCCACATATCACAGAAACAAGAGCCTTTGGATACTCCCATGATCATGTTACTCCAAACATTTTATTTATTCGATCACTTTTCTTGTTCTTTTTTTTTTTGCTTATTTTTTACTTTGTGATTGGTATATTTGAATATTATCTCTTTACTATTTTCCAATTCATGTCAACCTGTATCGCATCTTCAAATGTTTTTTTGAAGTATCTATAAATTAACACTGCAACGCTCAAGGTATCCAGTAGTTCCAATTATGAACAAGCCTTGATTTCTGTGGCTAAAATCAAACTTGTTTCACAGGGAAATCCAATTCCAAAAAATCACTTGTTAACATAAATCTGAGTGCCAAGGTTTCAACTATTCACTCTGAGAAAGTCTCCAGGAGGCTCATAATTGAAACAAGCTAACTATGACACAGAACCAGTTCAATACCAAGTACCAAACCAGATATGTAAAATGCCAATTTTATCAGTTCTAAAATAACGTTTTTAAGCACAAAGATACAAAAGAAGAGCTCGAGAAACAAACAAAATCAACCATAAGTTGGTCTATTTGGTCAGTGGAATATCAGGTCTAGTTTGAAAACAAGAGAGGAAAAAACTCAATACACATTGGTTATCTATCCTGTAGTTATCAGGTTTCATCCAACCATGGCTCAAAAGGCATTCATATCATTTTAGTTGAACAGAATAAAAAGGTTACACCGCTACATAATATTTTTTGCACACAGAAACAAGACTTCACATTTAGACATTCCCCTTCCAGCTAATTTCTGGTAATATGCCATTTGCCAGTATATACCAAGGAAATTACTAAATATGCCTAAAGAAAAACTAATCAAACATAAAGTACTATTACTGTAGTAAAGGCAACAGGTGTATAAGTAACGATAGCAGAATTCCAAATGTGGTAAGTCAACTCTTTCCTAAATGTAATTGGTATTAGAACTTCCAGGCACTTTTTCATCTTCTCTTCCATGTTTAACCTCACCAAGGAAATGCCAGTTGCTACTCCTCTCACCCTCATCTTTTACACATTCCAATGTAATAAATGAAGGGCAACAAAGTCATTTGAGTTATCTTCTTAATTCACAGCACAAGTCCAAAATGACTTATATTTGGAATTAGAGGGAGTAGGAACTAATAGAACTTTCCAGTGGGAAGATATGATGCACAAAATATACCTCACTGTAGAATTTGGATGCACCAACATAGTCCTTCCCCTGAACTGCACTTGCGCCCAATGATTTCAACTGAGCCTTTTTGTCTGTATCACTTTCCTTATCCTAAATCATTAAGAAAACTTAAACTGAGAACTCCAAATTAAAGCCTCTTGTTGACTACTTGTTTACTCTTATGCATGACGACGGCTTTCTGATAGGAATGCAGTACAATTCTTGCAAGTACCTATGCAGACCACGGCTTGACTAACTAACAGAGTCAGTGTGTAGGTAAAAAGATCTTCTACAGAACTAGTACATGTTTGTTTGTTACTAGCAGGTAGGCAGGTGAAGCACAAGATAGAGATAACATGCATTTTTAACTCTGATCTCAGAAGCAGGGAAAAAGTTACAGACTACAGAAGATACACAACAAAGAAATGCATAATCACACATACAACACTGAGCTGAGAGTTCAGACCTGAGCGCATGCTTTCTTCTTTGATTTTTTTGATTTCACATGGGTGATGATTCCTTCAACAGTCCAGTTTGACACACCTTGAATTGGCGACGTGCAAGGAAATAGAATCTCCACAAGCTTCCTTCTTCCAGACTTCGCGGCTATTTCTATTGGTGTCTTACCACCCTATTGCGTATCAAAAGAGAGATGGAGAAAAATATTTCACAATATGTAATAATTAATAGTAATAGAAGACATTAGCCCTTGCGCACCATCTAGATGGCATGTTGACAACATAACACATTACATTAAAGCAGCAGCAGCAGCAGCAAGCCCCCCAACAGCAAGCATACACACACCCAAAAAATCAAATAAGGATCGCAATAAAAAAGAGTTTAGAACTCACGTTATTAGTTGGAATATTGGCGTTTGCACCAGCCTCCAACAAGTACTCAACACATTCAACAAAGTCTTTGTTAGTTGCTATCACCAATGGTGTATCAGGAATAGCGCAGTTCAAATTAGCACCAGCCTGTGTATACAGACATCATAATATGAAGAAAAAAATGTGGATATCATAGTTCAAATAAAGCATATGAATCTAATTAGAAGCACATCACATAATACAATTCCCCCCCGGTGATTTAAAGGTAAAGAACATTCTGAATTGGGCAGCAGACCTTAACAAGAAGCTTTATGCACTTCAGCACAGCAGGTTCATTCAGTCCATCAGAAGCAATAAGTGTTGCAGCTAATGGTGTCTCTGAATCTGCGGAGACCTTGTTTGGCTACAATTTTCAAAATGAAAAGGTTAGCCATGTGGCGGACAATAGAACTTTGTAGACAAATAGTTGTGCAGACAAAAACATTAAATAACCCATTACATCTGCATTGTGCTCCAATAGAATCTTCATGATGCCAGACTTCCAACTGGAGGCAGCAAGATGCAGGGCTGTGCCTTTAGAAGAAATAACATCAACACTAGCCCCTTTAGACAGCAGTAGTCGTGCCAGTCCATCATACCCTGTAAAATAAAAAAAAAAGTAATATAGATAGGGCCGTACTCCAGTGAAGAATTTTAGAACTTAGATATTCAACATTCCGTTGCTTCCGTGCACCTCTTTTAGGAAAGTTTAGAAACCTTAAAACAAAGTGCTTAATATGCATGGGGGTGATTTTTGTATCAGCATAAGTAATCGATGACAGTGAAGACACATATAGATGAAGATTTGGATTAGCCCCTGTGCAATATGCCAATATTGACTACTTTGTTCTACGATTCTTAAATTTCCCTAAAGCATAACCATGACAAGATCTGACTCAATGTATACATATATTTTGTACTAAGTAAAACTTACAACATAACCATGCTAACACAGAGTGGAGAAAAATGTTGGATATGAAAATCATGCAGCATAATTAACCATGTCTAAGATATTGATATAATATGAGGCTCCCCACTCCCAACTCTACAATGAATGTCATAAGGAAACAAAAGGATAATGGCCAATTTAGCCCACCGAATTTTGCCCAAGTGTTCCAAGTTTGGTATTTCATTCAAAATGGTCGTTGAGCCCACCTGAAGCACCATTTAGGAAACCCAACTCAGCTAATGCTTTTACTTGGCAAGCTCCATTCTGAAAAATCTATTATGCCACTCATGTCTCCCATAGCAAAAGAAAGAAAGAAGATGATGAAGTACAAGAAGTAGGAGCTAAAGATAAATAATTTAAGGGAAACATGAAGAGAGGACTATAAGTAAGGTTTCGGGCAACACTTTTTCCTTTCTTTTTTATGTGAGACGTAAGGGCATAATATATTTTCATAAGGAAGCTGCCAACCACGGACTACTGCTCAGCAGTTTGATTGCCCATGTGGCACTTCGAGTGGGTTCAAGGATCATTCTGAACCAAAAACCAATTTTGGATAACTTTATTGGACAAACAACAATTTTCAGAAACCAAACTGATCCTCAAGCAAGGCTTTAGGACAAAAATTGGCTACTATTATTATCCCAAAAAAGGTACTTCCACCGTCCCAAGATATACCTACCTTCCGTTATGAGTCTGGCCAAGCACTTGTCCAGATTCATAGGTAAAAGGTAGCTATATCTTGGGATAGAGTGGGTAGGAAGTTAGGGATGATAACCAGATAAGAAAATTACGGAAATATGATAAATAATGTGGATGCATTTGTAATTCATTTCTTTCATGCAGCGACAGATCGGTACAAGAACTGCAAATATAAATGGCAGCATGTGAAAAAGGACACCTTCTTTTGTAGCATAGTGCAGAGGAGTAAAACCGATGTTGTCTTGCTTATTTGGATCAGCACCTTTGTCAAGAAAATACCTCACAGCAATAGCTTTTCCCTTGGACACCGCACAAGCCAAAGGTGTCATACCTGCCATGAGTGTTATGATCAAGCAATTTAGTCACAACAAAACATGGGGCATAAAAGTTCTATAATTCAACAAAGCACATAATAGTTATATGCAGCTAGCAACAATTCACAAGATACGTCACGTCAACATGCAACAGGGGACCCTCCGCTTTAGAAAATAGTAAATTTATGGTGCATATCAACCAAAACTAGATGCGCAAATGAAAGGCACTAGCTTCCCGGTTTATATGGACAATGCGCTCGATGCAATATGACCAGCCTAAAAAAATAAACATTTTTGGCAGTCATATTCGTTACCCAATTACTTGGGCCTCTTAGAACATATTTGGCTATCACCACATGTTTATATTATGTGATAGAAGCAGAACAAATATCAAATTAATAACATACACTTTAACAAAGTGGCATGGGAAAACATATGCACCAGGAGTGAAGGGCCAGTAGCCAGAGACAATTTTGCACGACCAATAAACATCAGATAAAAACATGGAGACGGGGCAAACAAAATGGGAGAAGATATTCTTGAAAAAATAAAGACAAAGGTATTACATCAGCTGATTATGATTTCATCAATGTTGGCACGCCATTGATGATCATAGAATGATCACAATACACAAGAAAAACCATGTGGCATTTGAAGTCAGAGCTTCCAGTGCTGGAGCTGTTAAGGTAAGGTCCCTTCATGATGTTCGTTAACAATTTACATCGCAAATGATCTTTGTGTTGCATCTAAAAGCTTACATAGTACCTAGGAGAAACATGAAAGCATTCAAGTTGTAAACTGCGATGGAACATACCCAAATCATCACTTGCTTCAGCATTGATGTCAAACCCAAGCTGCTCCACCAAGTGTTTGCAAGTATCCATTTTCCCTGCGCTTGCTGCCTCATGAAGCAGCCCAACTTTCTCCGTCTCCGCAGAGTCATCAGAATCAGAATCACTGTCGCTACCTTCCATGGCACCAAACATCCCTTCAACAAGCCATTTTAAGAAGAAACACAGTAAGATACGTACTCGCTGGACAGTCTAATTATCTTTTCTCAACATGCCATGGAGTAAACCAAGATATAAATAGGTCGCCAAGAAGGGGGAATTTCCTAAACCACAGCAGAGAGGCCTACTGATTGATTACAAAATGAGAACAAAAAATGTTTCACCAAAGGGACAGAACAACGAGCAACGAGGTTACTATATCATCAAGCTACACTAGATGCATGATATGAATAGTAAACCAGCATTGACTAGTACGAATAAAAAAAAACTCTTTTTTCCCCAAAACAGTATCGGACTACACCTATAATACTAGCTAATACAGGCACGAGGATTCGGCCTCAACCAACCACCAAACACGCATGCGTGCTTACTAACACGATCTTCCAAATCCGAACTGATCGGGAAACGAACAGTGGAGCCTAAAATAACTATGCCTTTCGCGCTAATCTTCCATGAGGAAGTAGAAAACCACTCCAACATCACCCATGCCCAAAATGTTCCAGTAGCCAAAAACCCAAGCAAAACCCTAGCCCAAAAATTATAAAAAATATATATTTTTTATAAAAAAGGAGCCCTTTTTCCGGGGCGGGAGCTGGAAAGGAGAGCGTGGGCTGGGGGTGATCTCACTCATGACGCGGCCGGTGTCGCAGTCCGACGACGCGATGACGCGCCTCATCTGCTCCGCCGCCGCGGGACCTGCATCCATGCCATGGCACGGCAAGCAAACAACAACAAAATTAGGCCATTTTCCGAAGCCCGTGACGGATCGAAGCGCGAAGCAGCCAAAATACAGAGAAAACCGGATCAAAAAAATGAAAAAAAAAAGAAGAAAAGAAAGCCCCGGATCGGAGCAACGCACCCATCCGGCACTGCATCCCGAGCTGGGCGGCGATGAGGTGGGCGCTGAAGTTGGCGGTCGAGCCGCCAGGCACGCGCCCACTCGGCATGGCGTGCGGGGATTAGGGTTTGGGATTGGAATTTGGGGTCTCTCTCTCTGCCCTTGTGGTTGTGGAGAGAGTGAAGCTTTGCTTTGGTTTGGAGAGTGAAGAAGCCTCGCGACCAAGCGGCTTTTATTTATGGGATGGGATGGGGATGGGGATGGGGATGGGGGAGGTAGTAGGCGGGAACGTGGGTGAGGGGAGAGGCGGAGCGCGGGATGCACTGGATCGGCGGACGCGTGTCGGTACGGACGGCTGTGATCCACCTGGGGGCAGCTCTGGCTACGCGGCACCCGTGAACGCGTGCTACTTTCCCTCGGTTTTGGAGGGGAAATTGGTAACGCGTACCCAACTTGCTTTCTGTTGTGTGTCTGTTTTCTCTAGAGGTCGGGTGTGTTTTCCACGCCAAAATTAGAAGTTTGGTTGAAATTGGAAAAGTTTGGAACGATGTGATGGAAAAGTTGGAAGTTTACGTGTGTAAAAAAGTTTTGATGTGATGAAAAAGTTGGAAGTTCGGAAAAAAAAAGTTTGGAACTAAACAAGGGCTTTATTCGCCGCGGTTTGATAGTATCGAAGTAAAATTATTACTACTACCTCGTTAGAGCACAACAATGTAGCCTGTTTGGCACAGTTCCAACTCCAGCTTTACCTTTCCTAGAGTTGAAGCTCAGCCAAACAGGTTCAATTCTATTTAAAATAGGAGCGAAGCTTTTAGACCATGTTTAGTTCGCGAAAAGAAAATTTTTGGGTGTCACATCGGACATTTGACCAGATGTCAGAAGGGGTTTTCGGACACGAATGAAAAAACAAATTTCATAACTTGCCTGGAAACCGCGAGATGAATTTATTAAGCGTAATTAATTCGTCATTAGCATATGTAGGTTATTGTAGCACTTATGGCTAATCATGAACTAATTAGGTTCAAAAAATTCATCTCGCGATTTCCATACAAACTGTACAATTAGTTTTTTCATTTTATCTATATTTAATGCTCCATGCATGTATCTAGAGATTCGATGTAGCGTTTTTGGAGAAAAAACTTTGGAAACTAAACAATGCCTTAGTGCAGCTCACAAAATGAACTACAAATTTCAAGCTGGGTTTAGATAACTCCACAACTCTACTCCAGACCCAACTCCCGAGCTAAATTTAGGAGTTAGAGCTCTACCAGACAAGCCGTAATATCTTGTACCATTGCTATTTCTTCACTTATTATCTTCTCCCAACTAATCACAATCATTCTCCATTTTATTTATTCATCCAATTATTTTCACCTATTTCCTTAATATCCGTGCACATTTAAAAATTAGGAATGGAGTGCACATTTAAAAATTAGGAATGGAGTAAGTACCTCTCAAAATATTTAAAAGTAAAGTCACATCCTCTTAGGTTAAGCCTTTTCTAAAGGTTAGTTTTTTTTAACGAAGGAGGTACTTCCATAATAAACGTAGTTGTGGGTTCAATGTCCAACTTTAACCATTTGTCTTATTTAAATTTTTTTATGATTAATATTTTTATTATTATTAGATGATAAAATATAAATAGTACTTTATACGTGACTTTACTTTTAAATTTTTTTATAATTTTTTTAAATAAGACAGAAAGTCAAACCCTTATAATGAGACAGAGCACAAATACTTATGGCTACAATGAGACAGAGCATGAAAACTTATAACTTATAGCTACATTTATAATAAGACAGGTAGTACAGTAGGATACCTAAACGAAATAAGACGCAATACAACATGTACTCACCAAAGAGATCACCGAATTACGATCAACAAAGAACACGCTCAGGCAAACAGGTAACAACGTAAGTACTGGAGTAGTAAGTACTGTTTCCAGAACTGTTATGGCAAAACAAAGGTTCCACGTGGAATCGAGCACTTGTTCCACCACCACTTCGCCGTCCTTAACCAAGGAGAAACATCATATAGACACAAGTACTAACACGAAAGTAAACCATCCAAGTTGACATTCGGGCCCAAAAGAAACAGCAGAACAGGGCACGAACACACCGATGACCTAGATTCTAATCAACCGAGCTGACGCGCCTTCCAGCCATATATTCATCTTCATTGCTTTAGCTGCCTCCCTGAAAATGTCAACATGGGTTGGTTTCAGTCAGTGGCATAATCGGCTCCCAATTCTCTTGTAAACATTCCGTGCAAAAGAATCACTAACATATCACGAGCATACAAGTAACTGAAAAAATTCATGAATTCGCATATTTTGATTCATAGAACTGTGTCGGAGGTCATTTAAGAAAATCTGTGTTTATAAAATGAAAGTGAAATAGGTACAAAGATTACCAAAATGCATTCTGCATTTCATCGCTTAAGGGATCGAGCTTTGTTCCAGCCATGAATGCAGTACAAGCTTCTTCGTATTCCTGGAATACAAAAACATAGATAAGATAATGACAGGGAAATGATGTATCACAAAACGAAAAACTTGGAAAATTTTATTTTTCTTTTCTGACCTTGAGTGCCATGTGGGCACATCCTTTGCGATAGTAACCTTTAGTCCACTCAGGCTTGAGTTTTATGCAATCATTAGCATCCAGCAAAGCCTCTTGCACTGCACCACTTCTCAGATGGCAAAGGCTCCTGTTTGAATACAGTGTGGCATCTGCAGGATCAAGTTTCATTGCCTGCATCATACCAAACTGTGATAAGACCAATCTGTGATTCCAGAATTAACCTAGACAAATTAACAGTTCCGTATTAATCGCAATTTGATCTACAGACACTAACGTGAAGAGGGAATTTGCCTCCCAAGTTCCAACTCTTCTAGTTCACCAACAGAGGGAATTTGCCTCCCAAGTTCCAACTCTAAGTTCACCAACAGGTGGGACTACTTGGCACCGGTTGCGACCAACCTACATCTCATAATCCATTTTAGGCTTAAGAGATAGACTACCGCCCTACCACACTTAACTGGCAAGACCATCTCCACTTACAAGTGTATCCCCCACATGATGGCAATGCCATTGGAAATTCAAACTGAGTCTTCCTTTGTTAACACAGCAATAGTCCCTAGACAATAGAAGTGATAATAGTATCCTAGGTGTCAACTGGGATGCAGATGTGAATTCTAGCATGAAATTGGGGATTCAACTGTTCATACATTGAGTTAGCCCTAAGAGCTAATATGTTGAGAAGAGTACAATGCGAAAAGACAGAAATACCCCTTAACACATACACACTAATACATATATTCTTAACACCCCACTCAAATGCAATGTGTATACAATAACATTGCATTTGGAGTGAAAACTAAACAAGAGAACACAAACTAAATATTAGCCAATTCTTGGATGATGAAGAAGAAAAGATGTATCCCCTTCTAAATGAAGTGGACCTCAGAGCTTTCACAAACTGTTCTTCGGCCCTCGGTACCTTGAAGCCTTCACGAACCGTTCTTCGGCTCTTCACTGATTCAGAGATGTTGATGATGATGACAATGGACCTTCACAAACTGTTCTTCGGTCCTTTGACTGACGATGAGACATTGATGTTGATGAAGGCCCTTCACAAACTGTTCTTCGGACCTTCACTTATTGATGATGATGATCAAAAGCTCCGACGTGGAGATGATGAAGTGACAATGAAGGCCAGCTCGGACGGGGAGCTGATGATGATGAGGACCAGCTCCGACAGGGAGCTAGAGAAGTGATAGAATAGCATGACTTCGACGAATTGAAAATATGTAATGGACTTGGATGGAATGTAGATGACTAACTATCAAAAGACGCTAGACAGATGACATAGGACGTGATATTAGCAGCAGAACAGGTGCTATAGCACTACAATACATTGGCAGATGGCAGCGACAAGCAAGCACAATAACTGAATGTCTATGTGATGGAGCACAAGCTCGAAGACATGAAAACAAACCATCAGTTTTGACAGATTCTGCAACTAAAATTAAGTGGTAATCAATGGAACTAACATAGCAGGAGATTAGTACTAAACGAACTGCTCAAGACAAAAGGTTGTAACATTGCCATGAAGAAGTTGGTGACTGTGATTGGAATGCAGCAGCTGAGCAGCAGATTAGCAACAAAGAGCTATCAGTGATGAAGGATTGCACAAAAGGGGAAAAGGGAACAGGACCAAGATAGGAAAAAATACATGATCCATAGATGGGTTTCTAGCTTTCTGCTTCTTTGCTCACGAAGGACTCTCCCGAAGCCTCATGCGGCTGGGCGACAAGCAGACAACCACAACGGCCACGCTGCCCAGCAATGGAGACGAGCAGCGATGACCTCGGTGCAAGGACGCCCGGCCAAAACTGGGGCCGTTGCGGACGACGGCGGCGGCTTGCCGCCGGCGGCTAGGACATGCTCCGGGACCTGAAGAATGGTGGGGACGAGCGGCGTGGATAAGCGACGCGACGGGCGTGGCAGCGAGAGTGGATGGTGACAGAAGCGGGGGTGGAGAAGCGGGCGCGGCACCGCGACAGACGGCGGCTGCGACCGGCGAACAGGAACGCGGTGACGACGACGAGCCGCGGGCTTGCTGCTTGGAGACGAAGACGATGACTTGACTGCTGCTGCTGGATGAAGACGACGAGCGATGATGGACGAGGATGAATGACGACAACGATGGCTCGCCGGCGGCGAGCCGCCGCCGGCTCGCCGGCGATTTGGCAGCTAGGGTTTGGGGAGAGGCTCTGATACCATGTGAATTCTAGCATGAAATTGGGGATTCAACTGTTCATACATTGAGTTAGCCCTAAGAGCTAATATGTTGAGAAGAGTACAATGCGAAAAGACAGAAAACCCCTTAACACATACACACTAATACATATATTCTTAACAGCAGAGACTGCCATGCTTCTGCGATGTGGCGTGTGTGGAGATGGGTTCTACATTGAGTTAGCCCTAAGAGCTAATATGTTCGGGCTTGGATTATTGAAGAAATTATATCTGTAAAGAACATGCCAATTTTCCCATTGACAGTGTGCACTTGACCACTCTCCACACAAATTGCATTCATAGCAGAAAGTGTCAAGGGCCATGCATGTTTCATGTAGTAGTGTGATCATCATCCAGGTATTATAATTCCACAATGTATTTGTCTCACAAGGATTTATTTTTTTAAAAGGCAAGTAAGAATCAATAACTATAGGCTTAAAAGTGTAAATGCTGGACACAATGTTTGGCTGAAGTATGTTTGCATTTAACTTTTTGCAGTGAACCAGCTATAACAATGGAATGAATGTGTTAATATCTTTTTGAGAAAAAAACTATAAAATTACTTGCATAAAAACTGCAAAAGTTAAACAATACTTAGTTATAGTGGTTTGAGCAGTAATAGATGCAAGGAACTGCAACCAGTGTGACTTGAGTTTGTAAATTGCAATATATCTTTTTGTTCTGTCCTCCGGTAATGTCCACTTGATCATGTATTAGAATTTAGCAATAATGAGGATAGCACAGGCAGCAGCACATTCCTATTGATTTTCCACCATGCAGTTTCAGCTTAGCAGTAATAAGTCCAACAGGAAGTAAAACCATATAATGCACATCTATATACCTCAGTGTAGAATATGATTGCACCCGCATAGTCACCCTCCTCAAATGCTTTTCCACCATGTAATTTCAGCTTAGATTTTCTGTCTCCATCACTTCCTTTGTCCTAAATCATTAGGAAAACATAAGTAGTGATAGAAGAAAAAAAACATAGAAGCTGAAAATCTGTAAATAGACAGAATACTAGATGCAGTGTTCCTACGACTAATACCACTAACATTCTAACAATGAGCTGAATCATGGTGATTACAAACAAAAGCATAGAGAATAAATAGCCTCCTTTAGTTGCTTGCATATATACATGTAGTGAAGAACACAGATGTATTATGTACCAAAAAAGTAGTTTCAATGTGTAATGTCCCCCAGTTCTAAAAAACAATTCCTCCCGTTCTCAAATAGACAATGTTTTAGGTTTAGAATATGCTCAGGTAAACGTCAAAATCTTAGTTCATTAATACATAAGCAATATTAAGACTTGATAATTGAAAATGACATTAATTTTTCATTAAAACACTCTCATGCTGTTATATTTTTAATAATTATTATATGATTAGAAAAGGTAATGATCAAACATCTGCATTGCAAACTGTGTCAATGTCCCAAACAAACTATAGACGTGGAACATGTCCGATTCATCCCCTTCTACATGCTTTGGAGCAACCACCACTTCAAATACCAGAATGGAAAAGGAAAAATACTTCCATATTTTGCAAACACAGATAGATTGGTTGCACAAATGTCCATATCATAAACTCATCCATTCCTAAACTTGTTTCTACCATTGCCACTCCAAAAATGCCTTAAGCAGAGGAACAGTACAAAAATCACAAGTGCAATGCCCCTTCCACCATTTATTTGTATTGAATAAAAACCAGTACAGGATAACAGTTCTGTTTGAAATCAGCAGATTAAATCCTGGAGTAAGCATCTTATAATATTATCAATTATAAGGCTGTGGCCGATTCAATCCATGTCTAGATGGTTGGTAAAGTAACAATGTACCGTTTGAACTGGTATAGCTCTAGACCTGGATAATGTATTCTCATTCTCATAAAGAGAAAAACATGGGATGCAAATTATGTCGTCCTTCACAAGACCTTGGAATTCTCCTCGGTACTTTACATATAACAAAGCAAGATAGCCAATTAAAGGCAGGCTGTCAACAAGGCAAATTCAAACAAACTCTATATAAAAGCTTCCGTGTTGTTCCTCTCTAGTATAGTTTTGCTCTACGAGACTACTGGTGACTGATGCCAATGCTGGGTTTCAGAAGACGTCCAACAGATCAAAGAAAAAAAATCCAATAAAACAGTACAAATAAGGATATATATAGCTTTCCTTTACATTTCAAAGAAATGATAACACAGAGCAATCATCATTGCCACAAGTTATAGGTTCAACAAGTCCTAGGAGAAAAACGAAGTAAAAGCACCAAATTAGCAAGAGTTACTCACATGTTCACTTAGTTTAACAACTGTGCTGATCTCCAACAAGTATGCAACACACTCAGTTAAGCCATTTCTAGTTGCTATCTCCAATGGAGTATCAGGAGTTGCAAGTTTATAACGAGCACCAGCCTGCAGATAAATGTTACATGACACAACAATATATTGTTGATATGATATCTCACATAAAACATATGAATTTACTAGCGAATGCCCGTGCGTTGCGATGGATTTAAAAAAAAATCACGTCATTACAATTTCAAATATTCAAGAAATCACATTATGGTTAGAATTTGATATCTTCCCTTAAATGCTTTGTATATAACTCACTTAATTTATATATATATATAAATTTGTTTGGTGCTCCATGGTGCCTGGGCTCCATGATTCAAATTGAGTATATACTCAATTCAAATGAGTATGAATTTTTTTAAAATGTTTAAGTATAAACATTAACTACTTTACTAACTAGTTCAAAACAAGTTTGAACTAAATTTAAACATGTTTTTATTAGAATTTGATTCTAGGTATATAGCATCCAAACATATAATTAGTTAGGTATGTAATATTGGATTGTGAAATAAAGTTAAATTTGAGTTGTTTTGTTGCTAGGTATAGGTATGAATCGAATACTTACAACTAGGTATATACTCACAATTTGAAATTTTTGAAAAATTTGAGCGAATTTGTGTATTTCATACCATGGTGCCCCATATGAGTGTCATATATATATATATATATATATATATATATATATATATATATATATATATATATATATATATATATATATATATATATATATATATATATATATATATATATATATATATATATATATATATATATAAAACACAGTAGGTCACATTACTTTGGTCACAGTTTTGATGGTCCACATGTCAGGAGATAGTGGGGATAGGTGAAGGGCTGAATGCAGATTCACCCTTCACCACCACCATTGGAGTCTTTTAAAGGAGTATGGATATACTTTTTTTTTCACATGATACTTGGGAAATAGAGATACAAAGAGGATCAATTGGGTATCAAACCTTGATAAGGAGTTTCATGCACTTCAAACACTCAGATTCATTCACTATTTCAGGAGTGGCAGAAAGAACTGCGGTCAGTGGTGTATAACAATTTGGCGTCATCACGTTTGGCTGCATTGTTTGAAAACTAAAGTCATTCCTCATAAATGCATATAGTTAGCTGGTAAAAGGAGCAAAGTCAATACAAATCCAGAAATAGAAATATCTTCTGTATAAATTCCTGAAACTAAGAAAACAGTTAATAACACAATTTCTGGACAAAGAAAAAATCAACAAGATATCAGCATGGAAGTATGGCACAAGAAAAATGCAACGCATTACATCATTTGCAAATTGCAAGGCATGAAATCATGAATAAACTATCTAAAAAGCATCGTAAGTTGCCTAACGACTATTTACAACCAGCATGACCTAGAACAGCCCATACTAGGAAACATATGGGCATCATAAACGGCAAACATAAGAACAGTGTGGCAACGAAGTCAGAAGGTAAGACAGTAGCAAACCAAAGCAGGTACATAGAACACCTAGACCCTGTTTGGAAAGCTTTTTGCATCAACTTGTGATCGTTGAATCTATATATCCACAAAAAAGGTGCAGCTGGAGCAAAAAAAAACTTGGTCCATATTGTGCCAAGAACTAAACCAGCACATTAGGTGGTTGGAGGGAGGGTGCTGAACCATCACAAATTGAGCCTTGAATTCTATCAAATGACATGGAAAGATGAAATAAAAGAAATTATGGTACTTACATTTGCATGGTGCTCTAATAAAATCTGCACAATGCTAGATTTTCCATTAGAGGCAGCAACATGAAGTGGTGTCCCTTCAGAAGAAGATACATCAACACTAGCTCCTTTAGATATAACAGTCGTGCTATTCCAACGTGCCCTGAGAACAAGGGGGGAAACATGGAATTGTGTTATAGTGAAGAATAAGCTTTTTTTTGTAGACATTCTTAATTTTGGAATTGTTCATTCCAGAACTGATTTAACATATTGAATCGAAAGTAAGGTGTATGTTTCAGAACTAGTGTGTTCGGAGTATTTATTGTGAGTGTTGACCAAACCACCTAAGCAAGCACAAACCTAACAAAATGGCAAGATTTACGTAAAAGAAGACAGATAAGCAAATTGGTCCCTTGAGCTGTTATCCCCTACTATAAGACACAAAAGTGGATTATAGATTTTGGACACATAAGTGGATTATAGGTTTTACACTTAGCTTTTGTCGGGAAAGTTATACAGTGCAAGATTCGCCTACAGTAAACATGACAAAGGTAGTACACATGCACAGATGTAAAAGAAGTGATACGTTACCTTTTTTTGCGGCTTCATGAAGAGGAGCAAAGCCTTCTGCATCTTTCTTATTCGGATCAGCACCTTTGTCAAGAAAATACTCCACAGTAATCTCTTGTCCATCCAACACAGCGCAAAACAAAGGTGTCATACCTAGCAACGCGTTACAAACAAGCAATTTAATCAGATAACTCCAACAAAACGACACAGGAGTATTGCTGTATAACAGCTTTGCAAATGCACAAATATTAGCAGCTACAATTCCAAATATGGAAAGGAGAACTTCATGAAATACTTATTGCCTGGACGGTATTTATATGAGATGCAATATTAAACAATGGAATCATGCAGAAACACCACTTCATAAGTGCATATCAACAAGGGTAATAGTATAGTTAAAACTACAATACAAACTCCCATTTGCCAAGTTCTTAGAACCAAATTTTGATGGCATGTACTAAGTCACAAAAGTTCCCGGAACAATGGAACGAGGAACTGGAACGTGGAACGTGGGACGCCATTTTTCAAAAACATGGAACGAGATGGGTATACATCTTCCAAAATTACGGAACTATAGGTGGAACGTGTTCCTGGGTTTGTTGGAACGATAATCCGGAACAATACATATTTGAAACAAGAAATATACGTTATTACAGTGGTATAGCGCGTGCTGAGTCCGCTGACTCCTTCAATTTGCTCTCTTTTTGTTACTTTATTTTTTTTTTTGCCACTCATGTGCTGATATGGCTTTTGGGCCATGCGTGCCAAACTGCAACCAGCCCATCCCAGCCCATCACCGAAAGTAAACAAAGTAAAACCTAGCTCATCCCTTCGTCCTCATCCATCGTCCACTCGTCCCCATCCCCAAACCTAGCCACTGCCCTTGATGCGACAATAGCGCCGCTGCGCGATGGAGCAGCAACACTGCAGGAGCAGCGCGACGACGGCGCCGTTGCACGATGGAGCAGCAGCAGTGCAGAGCGCCTCTCCCCTGCTCGACAGCAGCGGCGTGCGCTGGTTTATGTAGCTCGGGTCATGACGGCGGTGAGCAGCGAAGGAACAATAGCGCCGCTCACCGCTTGAAGCAGTGCCCATTCCTCCACCAGTGTAGATCCGGGTGAGTTCCCCTTCTCATTTTTTTTTGTTCAACGTATCCTACCACCCTTCTCTATCCTCCATCGCTGGAACGACGACCCCTCCGTTTTTGGAACGAAGTTCCGCTTCGTTCCCGTTCCTCGTTCCGGGACGAAATTCCCGGGACGAGGAACTCACCCATGTTCCTCGTTCCCTGTGACTTAGGGCATGTATATACCACGCAAAAGGAACTAGAAGAAAAATCAAGTAGTATTACATAATAGATAATAGATGAGCTTCACAAAGTGAACTGCATGTATTGTCTAGACACAACTGTACCATCAAGGGTAGGCAAAAGCAATATAAAAAAGGCTGAATGAGATAATCCTATATGGCCCATTACAAAAAGCAAATTACTAGATTAGTGCAGGAATTGAGTTTTCTTCAGGGAAATTCTTGCAGTACTCCCTCAGAAAATCCTACCTAACAAGGTCTCAAAGGTGCCACATAATTGTTTGTTTTCATAAAAAATGTGACTAGTCAAGAACCATCACTTAAGAATCAATTTATAGTACTAACGGATTTAATCACATAGCGGTGTTACATTGGTTTACCAATTCAGATAGCAGCATGCCAGCACTACAAATGTGTGTAATAAAAAAAAAAACAAGAAATCAGCGTACCTAGTGCTGTAACTATAGTTAAACTCTTCATGGTAAGGTAAAGACGGTTCCTGACCCTATCAAGACTAGCCTCACATACAACAGCTCCTATTACAATTGCATTGCCTATAGGAGATGCACTAAGCATAATAAAACAATGCAATAATCTAGGAAGGCACATACCAGAATCACGACTAGCTTCAGCAGTGACATCGAACCCGAGCTCCTCCACCAAGTACTTGAAGAGATCAATTTTTCCCGAGCTCGCTGCCTCAAACAGTGGCCCATACCCCTCCATCCTCACAGTGGCGAGCGATTCCCGATCATCCTTATCCATGCTATCAACCACCTCTTCAATACCGAAAGTTCCAAAAGAAAAGTAAGGATCAAATTTGCACAAATTGCAATTCTAGTTATTACAGAAGTTTTTTTTTGTGCATAAAACAAGATCAAAATTCTAGAGAAATGGAGACATAATCTACCAAAAATCACATCTGGGCACTTGGAAGAAGAAAACAAAACCAAGAGGAAGAGATCTCTTACAGAAATATGGCATCACAAAGGTAAGTATCATTAGTAATTATTAATCAAAAGTAAACAAAACCAAGAGGAAGAGATCTCTTACAGAAATATGGCATCATAAAGAGAAGTATTATTAGTAATTATTAATCCCTATTAAGAATAATGGCAAACAAATAAATTCCTATCCAGATTAGTACCAATTTGAACCAAAAGTAGACAGGAAAACCCTCCACCCGCATTAAACACGCATACACTTCTATCAACAACACGCGCAATCGGGCATAGAAGATCATATTGTAACGGAACAAGAAACAATGCATGAGGCTAAAAACCATCTCATCCAATTGTTTTCACAAATGCACAAAAACATCGGCGAACACATTCGTGTATAATATCTACCCACAAAGCCGGCACAGAAAATGCTGAAAAAAAAAGAAAGCTCACGATCACCAGTTCACCACCACACACAAGCTAAAAAAAAGCCCTCCACCGCGCGGGCTCCTCAAAACCCTAACAAAACCCCTATCCCAGGAAGAAGCACGAGCAGTTCGGGAGTAAGACGGGCACGGGGTAGAGCCGTAGGATCTCACCCTTGAGGCGCGCGACGTCGCCGTCCGTACACGCCATCAGGAACTCCATCTGCGGTGGCATCCCGCCGCCGACATCTGCAAACACGCACGCACGCACAACGACGAACAACACCACTCCACCATTAGAGACCACCACCCCAACGAAGAGAAACGAAACCAAATCAGCCAAAAAAAAAAAAAGCAGAAACGATCGGGGAGCAGCGGCCGCTTAGCCAACGTACTGATGGTGCACCCGAACCCGAGGCGGGTGGCGATGCCGCTGATTGCCGCGGCCGCCGCCGCCGCCTGCTGGGCACGCGCATCGCTCCCGCGCCGCCCCATTCCCGCCCCTCCTCCTCCGCTACCTCCACCACCGAGATCCCCACCCACACCACCACCACCCCCGCCTCCGCCTCCGCCTCCGCCTCCGCCGCCGCGGCCGCGGTGCCTTCCCTTACCCTTCTTCCCCATGGAGCTCAGCGAGCACGGCGAGCAGAATGGGATGGGGGCGATGTGGGTTTTGCTGGCGAGAAGCGGAGAGACGAGACGAGGCGTTGGCTTCTAGGAGAAGGAAGGAAGGAGGTGGCCACGTCTCGTCCGCTTTAATCGCAGCGCAGCGCGGAGGGATTGAGATCATCTCTCTCCGCCGCGTTCGAAGCACCTTTGCCTTTAGTCACTGACATGTGGGCCCATGGTTTGTTGGGACCACATGTCAGTGACCAGGACACGTAAATACCCACCTTTTGAAGGTAGAGGAGAGCCTGACCCAGCGCAGCGGGGGAGAGGAGGGAGAGAGAGAGAGTCTGGAGTGGCACGATCGGCCGACACGTGTAGGTACGGACGGCCGAGATGGAGCGGGGGAGCTGCGGCCTTTGCCTTCCATGAGGGCGGAGATTTTGGGACGTGCTGCGTGTAAAATGGTAGGTGTACCAAAATGTATACCAGCGTCAACGAGATGGTCGCTGCCCTGCATTTCGCCGTGCATTTCTCCTCGTCAAGCGGATAAAGCTCAAAATTCTCTCTTCTCTCTGATCCAATCGTGAAATCATTTGCTGCAGAGTTTTTCTTTGTAAATTCAGGTCTTTCAGAAACAGTAGTTTTTTTTGGCAGATATGACTACTAATAACTACTCTCTCCGTCCTAAAAAAAATTATTGGATAACACATTATAGTGCAATGAATATGAACACAGTTATATCCAGATTGTTAGTACTAGGATGCATCGTATTAGGTTTTTTTTATGGGACAGGGAGAATACGATCTAATTAAGGTGAGTATTAACCGGTTGATAATGAAGCCATTAGGGCAACCTCAATGTTGGTTGCTGAATGAGCAATAGGGTGGACCCATGTGCAGATGGCTTTAACTATATCTATCCCTACAATGGTTATGGCTTTGCTTGAGAAACAAGCCAGGGCCCATCAAAGAAGAAGGCCGCGGAGTTTATTTTCTTCGACTTACAACTTTTCTATCACATCAAAACTTTTATACACAAACAAACTTCCAACTTTTCCGTCACATCATTTCAATTTTAACCAAACTTCTAATTTTGGCGTGAACTAAATACACCCGAAATATACCACCAATTCGCAACCATATGCAGATAGGCCCTAGTAGATATCATTTTTTTTAATATCTTAAGTTCAACCATAAGCTTAGAGTTGTTTTTAAGCATTTAATGTCCTATGACCATGTCCATAATGTATATAGCTTCAAAAAAAAGTCTTAAGGCTCATTCTTATGGCCACACTGTGGATGCCCTTAGTTGCCACACTGTGGATGCCCTTAGTTAAATTGGTGTTGTAGTTGGTCGAGGTGCTTGTCTAGCAAGAAGACGCATGACGGTGAGGCTGCCGTATAGTGGAGCTCATCCTTCAGTTCCCTTTTATATATACAGTGGAGAACTAGAGATCGTCACCAGTGTATGGAGATTTTCTTTCCTTATATATGCGTATGGGCTAAGGAGATTAGGGGTAAGTAGGTGGCGTGCACTGTGCACATAGTAAAGGATTGCGACTGCGAAGCCACGGTCCTTGCCTTTAAGCAATAGCAATGCAAGCCACGCAATGCGTATCTCTAGCCCATGTGACACTGCGAAATCAGCCCAAGGCCATTCAACTCCACGGTGCATGTTACTTCTTTTGCGTGGCTTTGATTGGGGCGAGCTACTCTCGAGGCCACAAAGCCCACAATACTGGTGACCAAGACAATCAAGGTGCCCCAGCCCTAAGAAATTAATTCTCCCAACTACCCTTATCCTCTCTCCTTCCCATCGTCTCTCTCAACCAGGCGCCACACCCGCAAATGCACCACTTCTCGAGGAAGAGGAAGTCATTGTCGTCTTCTGAAGCGACCCTTGTATTCCACTTGCGATGTAGAATACCAGTCTACGGCTCATTCCTTAGTAAGAACCAACTTACCAAGAACTGAGCACACCAGAGTAGCATAGCAGAAACAACTGTAGCGAAACCCATTAAATACAAACCATAAGAAATTAGTTTTTACCAAAATAATAATACCAATAGTACCCTGCTCTTCTAGATTTTCATCACTTTCAATATTAAGTTGATGTAGAGAAATGCAATACTCGATCAATTTAGTAGAATCTTCTCTTCACCTAATTGTTAGCTCAACACTACCAGGAATAAATATATATGGGATGGGTACGAATGGTACTCAACAAGTCCAACTATAGCAATCCAACAAATATATGCCCATAATCCACCTGCATAATACATATATCTCCAAATACCATAATCCAACAAG
The DNA here is from genome assembly GCA_000338895.3 of Oryza meridionalis. Taxonomy (NCBI): domain Eukaryota; kingdom Viridiplantae; phylum Streptophyta; class Magnoliopsida; order Poales; family Poaceae; genus Oryza; species Oryza meridionalis. The sequence goes on along the minus strand of CM002526.2, from coordinate 30,961,208 downwards.
GAATTTTATGCATGTTCATAAAACAGTGTAATAAAAGCTCATATTAAGTAATTATAAAATCTACTGCATATAAGGCACCACAGGTATTAGAATCTCTGATAGGTTCCTTTCCTGCCGCGTTCGCAGTTTCTACCCGAAACAGGGAGTGACATATCACAATTCATATACTCTGTAGATGTGTGTCGCTGTACTCACAGACGCCTTAAACCTTTTAATGCCCACGCCCGTCGGCGCTTGAAGCACATTTCATGGTATATGCCTGTCACGCACAGAAATTTAGCCCAAATTTCCAGACTATTTTGTGTATTAAATCCCTGTCCAGGACCAGTTAAGGTACATAAAACAACAAGTAATAAACAGATCCAAACGTAAATAAAGCGTAGAGTACTTACAGAAGAGGCACTTAGTCCTCACACCGAAAGAGAACGACAGCAGCGGAAAAAGGCGATCCTAACGGGGCTTCAGCTCCACTCCATAGGCAAAACTCAACTGGGGTCTGAGCCTTGGTCCTCTAACTTCGTCTTCAGCTCAGAAGCACTATACTTCTGAAAAGGGGAAAAAATAGCAAGGCTGAGTACAACCACCGTACTCAGCAAGCCACACCAACGATGCAGACGTACAAGGGGAATACAAGGACGGTTTGTGGCTATTTGCATAAAGGCGGTTGTAAAACATTTTATTGAGCAAAACAGTAAAACTGTTGAGTAATTAAAGTAACATTAAATCTCCACTGATCAACACTATACCACGTTGAACAGGCCCAACCAATCCACCTGAACTACAGTGCATTGGGTCAATTTATTAAGTGTGAGACTAATCACAGTGAATCTGGTCGACCGCCTATAACCGCGGGCACGGCTATTCGAATAGTTTTACTCTGGCCAGAGGTGTACAACTGTACCTACAAGACATAGCCCCACGACACGTTTCCGTGCGCCGACATGCCACCACGACATACCGGAAAAAGGCCGTGACAGGACCCTTCGCATAACCCCCTCTAACCGATCGCACCACACCTCAGGGTTCGCCCCCGTCCCCAGCAGGCAACGGGCAGCCCCCCTCTCGTGCCGCGGTGAATCCGGAAGCCGATCAACCGGACACCCCGGCCGACCCAACTCCATCACGCCCACCCTCGCCTGGGTACGTCGGCTAGAGGAAAGCTACACTACAAGCCCAGCCGTTGCCCACGCTGGCTTGTGGTAAGCACGATAAATTCTTCTAGGGTTTCCCGTGAACCAGTCCTTAATTGCTATGGGTGCGACTAGCAAAACCATACACCCACAGCCCACCATTCAGTTGCATTTTAGTTGGATAATTACAACCATGAAACATGGCCAGATGTCTCGAGCACGCAGCTCATTTTGATACTAAAAAGGTCTAATACTGCAATTATCCCATCAACTGAGCTAGTGGTAATTAAGCATGGCTAAGCATATAGTTCTAGCTGTGTCACATAAGTAACATGAGCTAGTCGATTTATCACCCAAGGTTGACAAAGGACAGATATCAAGTAAACATGGCACAAGCGAGCAGATAGGTAAACCCTGATCCCATGTAATTAGCAAAACATGCATATTTATTTGCAAACGGTAAAACATTTGTAAATTGGGATCAACATACTCAAGGGGAATGTGTGACTTACCTTACTTCTTCACTTTGATCTTCCAAACTCTTTCCCTTGTGATCGCAACCTTCCGAAACGACGAAATCTACGCGCTGGCACACAAAACGAAGAAAAACTCTAATAAACACCAAGGAAACAGTACATAAAAAGTAAACAAACATGTAGAGCTCAATTTTAGATGAATTTTGCAAGTTGAATGGCTCAATTTGGAGTTCGAATGAATTAGATATGAATTTTAGAAGTTTTGAGCCATATAAATGAATTCCTACAATTATTAATGATTTATTCCGCAATTATTAATTAATTTCTCAAAGGAAAAGATCATCGCTGACGTCAGCAAGGGGCGGCCGGTGCCGACACGCGGGCCCCACACATCAGCGGGTCAAAGGGGGAGGGCGCACGGTGGACTCGGTCCACCGCGGCGAGACGGCATCGTGGACCCAGACCACGGGAGTGGTCCACGAGACTGACGGCCTGGGCACGGCACGGCTCAAAGCCGGCCAGCCGAACGACGATGCTGGGCAGCGCGCGGCCACCGGCGGCGTGGAACGGCGGCAAGTGGCCAAGAGGCGGCGGGAAGGGGACGGGAAAGGAAGGAGGGAGGAGCGATCCTCACCGGAAACGGCAACCGGCATGGAGGAAGACGATGACGGCGGCGATTCGGCGGCTTCCGATGAAGGAGGAGGGGAGGCCGAGGGGCGGCTACATCTGGGGAAGCGATTGGAGGGATTAGGGAAAAGGGAAGAGGCATGAGCATGGCCGGCCGAAGAGGAAAAAGAAAGAAGGGACTCACCGGCGACGGGAAAACATGTTTTGGCAGGGTTCCGGCGATGAAAAACAGCAACTGAGGTGCTCCTCGGCGCTGCGAAGCGAGTGGCGGAGGCAGCGCGGTGCGGCGACAACTGAGGGACGACGGTGCGCGGCTGGAGGCGACAGGCGGAGGCGGCGCAGTGAGGCCGCGGCTAGGGCGTTGGTGGCGCACGGCCGGAGTTCGCTGGAAAGCGGCAGCGCACGGGCTCGGCGTGGGGAGAGCGAGGGAGAGCGCGACAGGCTCGGGAAAGGAGGGGAAACGAGAGAGGAAGGCTGGGGGAGGGTTTTTATGAGCTCGGGTGATGGGGATCGTGGCCGAGCGAGGCGGAAACCGGCCGGCGACGTGGAGCTCAACGTGGGCGTAGTGGGGACTCGATTTTGCGCCAAAAAATGGGGAAAAGTGGGGGATTCAGTGGAGGAGGTGGAGGGGAACCGATTTTATGCGGTTTGGGCGCGAGGGCGTGAGCGGCTTCTGCTCTGGAGACCGAAGGTAGAGGAAGGGCCTGACAGGTGGGGTCGCCGGGCCCACTTGTCGGGGAGGGAGAGAAGGAGGAGAACCCAGGGGGTTATTTAGACTTTGCGCGAGGGGAAGGAAGATGGGTCGACAGCCCAAGGAGGAAGGAAGGAAGAGGGGAGGGGACGGGCCGCGGGGAGGGGAAGGATTCTTGAGCCGAAAATGGCCCAAGGAGGAAGGGGAGTTTTTATTTTGTTTTCTTTTTATTTTAATTGATAAAATGAACTTTGTATTGTTAAAATTATTTCTTGAGCTTCGAAAATTCACGGAAAAATCCGGAGAGTTCATTAGGGCACAGAGAATATTACAAAATATTTCCGGCCAATGATTTTTAAAGGGAAATTTTAATTCTCCCATTATTTCACTTGATTAATTTGATTTAACTTTTATTTAATTTCTAGAAAATGTATTATTTAATCATTTTTAATCCCGAACGAAAAACGGGGCGTTAGAAAGGCTAAGGTCACAAGCTTTTCATCAATCCCATCTGTCAATTATCTCTGCTAGTGATTCCCGCAACAACGGCGATCCACATCATCCATGTGGTCGACACGATTGCTACGGCGCTTGAATGCCATATAACAGTTGTTGTTTAACCTTATGATGATAAATATATGCAACCGAACCCCAACCACCATGGCAAGTTCAGAATACACCTATAATATGACCGACTGCTCCACCAGTCAATCCAATCCATCAGCATATTTATTTTAATCATAGAAAGTATAATTTAATGCAATGTGATATATATAGATTGCAATTACGAAAATATAACAAGAGTTGGTCAAAGGTGTTGGACTTGCCTGAGATACCCGAAATTGAAGACGCATAAATCAATGAAGAATTCCAAGAAATCTGAGATAAACGCCCAATTGAAAGGAACAAATAAAACACAACTAAACACAATAATGTTTATATGAATGCAATGCACGTGATATGTCTAACCCGAATGCACATATTGGATCTATATAGGTTATGGACTTGCTTTTATTAAACTTTTATTTTAAGAAAGAGTAATTAATTTACTTAGAAGAAATTTGCTTTGCTAGAGAGAATTTTATTCCATAAACTCCAGGTATATTTCTTTAATTAGAATATACATTTAGGTTTGCTTGATAAGATAATTTATAAAGTATATTTTGAAGAAATACTTGGATTATGATTTGCAAAGTTAAGTTGTATTTGTGTGTACTTACAAAGATATTCTATAACTTAAGTTTATAAAGTGAATAAAACAGTGACTGTAATAATACATCACTGTAATAATACATCAGGATTTCCAAGAATTTATTTTTGAAGAGTTTTAACCAATTTAAATATTCAATAATGGACGTGACTAGACAGCTAGTGGTAGCTGATTTGTATGAGAGACACTATCCACCCATATTTCAAACACAATTTTCTCTTAAACTACTCATCCGATCTATGATCCGATTACACCGTTGTATTTGTAACAATTAAATCTTTATAACAAGATCTCATATGATTATATTTCGATGAAAAAGTATAAATTACTTTTATAATATATCTAAATTACTTTTAGATTTCACTAAATTACTTCTTATACACATAAAAGTAAATTCAATAAAACCTAAAAGTAATTTACATATATTATAGAAGTAACTTATAACAAAAAGAAAGTAACTTAAAACATTTTTTTAATTTAAAAGTAATTTATTTAAATTGTAGAAGTAACTTAGCTATGCAATAGAAGTAACTCTCTGTAGTGAAAGTAATTACATTGTGACTGAGCTGAAATAAGAAACTATTATAGAGTAAATTAACAAGGTGTAGAGAAGATTTTTTAAGTAAATGCATTTGTGAAAGTAAATTTAATAAAGTCTAAAAGTAATTTACATCAATCATAAAAGTAACTTAGCATAAAATAGAAGTAAGTTTGTCAAGGATACAATTAAGAGAATTCGTTGTAGGGAGAAAAATATCGTCTATCTAAAAATTAAATTTAAATTCCATAAATTATAGAATTTACTAAAAACAATAATAAACGAAACAACTTTGAGCATTATAAATGTATAAGAAGTAATTTAGTCAAATCTAAAAGTAATTTATATATATGATAAAAGTAACTTACGTATACAATAGAAGTAATTTACAAATATAAATAATTTTTCATCGTAATATAATCATGTAAGATCTTGTTGTGAAGATCTAATTGTAACGAACACAATGATATAATCGGATTGTAAATCAGATAAGTAGTTTGAGAGAAAACTTTATAAGAATGAAAAAATGACATGCATGTTCAATAACAAAAATGGCATGCATATGTAGTAAGCTTCTACACAGCTCCCACGATCGAATGATTATGACACAGCATGCGTGATCGGACGAATCTTAGCGGCATCACGCGATAAGACAGTATCGAGAGGCCTCGCCAATTAGTTTTTGCATTCAATAATGATTTCCCCTTATTATAGTTCTATTACACATTTTCTTTAATTGTCCCCCCATATGCAGCCCATAAGCAAAAGCCCAACAAAACATAACCCACCTTCTTCCTTTTCTCTCCTTTTCTCCCGTTCTCTCTCTCCCTCACGCTCTCCCAGTCCCAGCGCCGCCGTTTTCCAGGCAGTGCCGTCGCTCTCCCCTGCGCCGGCTGCCACACCCCACTCCGGCGACCCCTCTAGCCGTCGCCGGCCTGAATCGGTTTCTTGGCTCCTCGCTTCTCTGCCCCTAAGCTAACCCCAGCCACCGGTCTCCTGCTGCAGCCGCCGCCGTGGAGATGGCCAGTGGAAACACAGGCAACTCCGGTGGCTGCATCCCTCTCCTCCATAGCTGAGCTACCTATTCCATCCTCCCATCTCTGATCCCTATTGTGATATACTGGTGTGGTTTCCTCTCTTGTATGGTGTTGTTTGTAAACGGTGATGTACTGCTGATGCTTGTGAGTTTGTCCTAATGATTATACTTTTAGGGTTGTATTTACTGGATCTAGGGTTCTAGAGAAATTGGCTTGCTAAGATGGATGATGCCTATATGTTCATGATGAATGAATGCTGACATGAATAGGCCTATGAATTGCATTACTAAAAAAGAAATCACACTAGCATGATTAAATCCTTAATTATGCTTATGCAATGACCATCGAAATATTGAAATTTGCTACAAACTAATAAACTAACATGATCAGATCCTTATATTGCCATGCTGAATAGTAATCCGGAGGATTAATATGGTTTCATTCATGCATGATGCATCATGGTAGTATCATTTAAGGGATTTAATGACCTAAAAATTATAAATCTTGATCTTGATGTCAAAGTATACAAATTACTGAAATCACATGTAAATAATGGTGTTTTAGGGTATTGGTCTTAGCAAGGTTATGCTGATCAACTACGAAAGTTCAGATTATGATATTATGCTCTTCTCTAGATGACTTGCTGTAGAGACCCATAAGTTTAGGTTCATTCAAACTAAAAATATACTTGTACACTAGCTATCCAGATTAATCCTATAGATTCAGTATCACTTGTATTAAGAACTAAATGCATTGATTGATTTTTAAGACTGCTAATGTTTCTCACAGTGGGATACAATTTATATTGATTAATACTTACAGAACTAATATATGCCATGTTTTAATCTAGAATCATTTGCTCTAGATGCTTTGCTATAGAGACTTATAACTCTACTCATTAATTCTAACAATTCAATTTGATTTCCTTTACTGACCTACTACAGCACGATCTGTATATGTTTTACTTGACATAACCTGAACAAGTGAGATTAGGTGAACCCTTCTTCAGTACTGAAGGTTATTTTATTTAAGTTATAACTAAATTCTAACTTTTTATAATTTCATGATTCACCAAATAGATGCATGCGCAGCTGTTTACCTAAATGCATTTACATAATGATTCTAGGCAAACTAAAATGTTTCTTGTTACTAACCCCAAATAATTATAAACTAGAATTAACCTATTTACTTATCAGTTAAATAAAAATATTTATGTCCTACTAGTTACACTTCCTACTCTGCAGCTCAAATTACTTAATATTCTTGTTCATCTTCTAATGGATGCAAATGCAACTCACAACTCCTACACATACTAGTATATGCATCACTCAAGAATCATGTCATGATATGATTGTACTTTCATTTCAATCTCCTGATTACCTGCCATGATTTTAGGTGACTGATATATGGTTCCCTACTCTGGTTCTGCAGCTACTCTTCTGGACTCTGATTCAAGGGTTCTCCTGATGGAACTCTGATTTCTCCTCTTTGAGCTGAAGCACCATCTGCTCCTCCAGAAACCGAAACACCACTCTTCTTGAAGCTCAGGTACCTCCTACTTTATTTGCACCCTTGCTACCGATTTCTTTGATTTCTTGTTCTTGCTGATTTTACCTCCTAATCCAATTTACAACAGTTGCCTCCTTTCTTTCTTGATTTGAAGCTCCTTGTTTCTCCTGGATCTCAAGCATCTCCTACTCTATTTCTTTCTTTTTGTCCTGCTTCTGCTGTTACTGATCCATCTTGTTTCTTGAGCTGGAGTACCATCTCCTCCTAGAGCTGAAATCCCTGTTCATGCAGGAACTGAACACCCCTGCTTCTCCTTTTACTCCTCTGACCTCCCTCTCTATGGTTGCTTGACCACGGATGCTATAGTTGAGCTGTGGTGTGGTTGAGATGTAGAACTTTTAGTTGGTTATCTCTCTTTCTCCCAATCTCCACTGATTTCCAGCCGAGGCTGCTTGCTGTTGTTGGGATCTTACTACAACATGGCCCTCTTCTTTCAGCTTAGAATTATTATAATCTAAATTATTGAGTCAGATTATTATAAGCTAGATTATTATAATGTGTAGTAAAATAAGCGGTTAGTTGTTTCTTTTCTAGATTATTAGAGCTTAAATTATTAGGTTTACAAGTCTAAAGAGGGAGTAGGGTGGTATGGTAGGTAATTTTTCACCCAATAATCTAAAAAAAGCTCACCTAAATAAACTTATTAGATTATAATAAATTGAGCACCAGATTATAAAAAGCTACTTTAATAGAGTTGAAACCGGGCCTATGGCTGCTGTCCTACTGGGAGTTGCTAGCTGCAGCTAGGTGTCTATCGTTGCAACCAAGGCTGGCTCTACCAGACTCTGGATAATTCACATTGATATGCTTTATCTCAGTGCATTTGGTGCTGCTGATTCACCTGCTTGGGCCACATGTCTGCTGCTAGCTTTGACACCTCACTCTTGCATGCTCGGTGGGATAAATCTAAAGCTCTATACTAATTTCCCAATTAATGGAGATTTGTTAATGTCTGATATGTTTGTTGCTTTTGCAATTGAGTCCCTCAAGTTTAGTGAAATTAGAGTTTACTATGAGTTTAGAGACTGATATGCAATTGCTCTAGAACTCAAGAGTTTTTGTGAAAAATAAATAATTATTGAATGTTTGACGAGATGGTTCAGTTTATGGTATTATATCTATAAGCACCATGTATATATGCATAATATATGGGATGTATACCGTATAAAATTTCTAGTGTACAATTATATGCATGTATGTATGCAAACTTGCAGTGGTAAATTGTAAATAAAGAACTGTGTGATTTCTACTGTGCACATGTGTACCTCGCTTCGTGATGACTAATCTACACTATAATTTAACCAAAACTAAATGATCCCACTTCTCACCAGGTTTAGGCTAACAAACAATAAATCAATGATGCATATGGATATGACTTAATAAATAAATAATAAGGAAACGATCGAAAAATCATTTAAGGTCCATAATAGAACAACAATCAATATATTTATAGGTCCTAGCCAGCATCGTGACTCGATCAACACCGCTCTCAGCCAGTGTGATCAAGTCATTAGTATGATTAAGACTATTGCTAAAACCCGGGATGTTACATCTTCTTCGTCATCTGAACATGACTCTACTTCGTCTCCTCCACGGCGTGGAAGAGGAAGTCGTCGTTGTCGTCCACCCCGTCACGGTCCACTCTGTCTCCTCCGCGATGTGAAAGAGGAAGTCGTCATCGTCATCCAGCCTGCCTGCGACGAAGTTGAGGATCCCGCCTCACGACGGTGGCGGCAGGGCGGAAGTGCGATGCTTGGCCTCGTAGTGGCTCCACTCCGGCTCCTCCGCGGCGTGGAAGAGGAAGCCGTCATCATCGTCCAGCACGCTGGTGGTGAAGTCGAGGATCGGTCTCACGGCGATGGTGCTCCATCGGCCTCCGTGCGTTTCTCCGGAGGGGATGGCCAGGCTTGAGCGGGACTGCGGGAGTGACAGAATCTCGGTGGCATGGGAAGGATCAATCCATTGCTGGGAGGGCGATTTTGGGAACATGTTTTTCGATGCGGCGCGAGGGAACGATGAGACGGAGGCTCGACCCCAATAACGCAGGCCCGATTCGTTTGTGGACCGCGTGTGGACTCACGATGAGCGAGAAAACTTGTCTCCCTGTGTGGAGGTGAGATGCTCTGTAGGGATGCGCAATTACTCGCCACGTAGGCACACTGTGAAGGGCCTAAGCGTAAATGGCATGGGGTGGGCAAAAAACGTGTGTGTTTCCCATGTTAATATTTTTTTCCTATGTGTAGTATTATATCGAAGAAAATGTAGTGAACTAATATTAACATTTTTTTTTCTTGCAGTAGCTATGGAAGGGACTTGCACTAGAGTTCTTCACAAATTATACTTTCGAGATGACCGTTAATTGAATAGTTGTAATTTTGAGCAAATATTTGCTACTAGGCAGTAAAAAAAAAGAATTTGTATTAAGTGCTGATATTACTTAGTTAAAGAGTGATTCATCGGTTATCACCCATGTAAATCAAGAGACAATACTGAGTTAATACATCTAATAGATTAGATTTTTTTTATACAGAATGGATGAGCACGCATCTACCACTATACACGCTTGTGTGTGCGTAATATTTATGGAGACTGAAATTTAAACCCTCATAGGGAAAGTCATACACCCACAACTCACACCACATAAAATGCTTACCCTCTAAGATTTAGTCTCATACGAAGTAATAACTAATATTTGTTTTCATAAAACTCGATTTTACTTTAGGCCATCTATTTAGCTTCTCCCGAGCTGCGCGGCGATGAGGTGGGCGCCGAAGTTGGCGGTCGAGCCGCCAGGCACACGCAGGCTCCGCCCCCTGGAGGGCGAACTCTCTTCTTGCGGCGGGGATTAGGGTTTGGGGTTAGGAATTTTTTGGGTTTTTCTCGCTATCCTTGTGGACTTGTGGAGGAAAGAGTGGCTTCCTTCCAGGAGAAGCCTTGTGGCCAAAGCTGCTTTTATTATGGGATGGCCAGGAGGGAGATAGTAGGCGGGAACGTGGGTGAGAGAGAGGGGGGAGAGGCGGAGCGCGGGATGCACTGGATCGGCGGACGCGTGTCGGTACGGACGGCTGTGATTCACCTGGGGCAGCTCGGGAGGGGGTATCGGCTACGCAGCACCCGTGAACGCCTGCTTTTTGTCTCGGTTTGGAGTGAAAAATGGTACGCGTACCCAGCTTGCTTTCTGTTGTGTACTTTAGACCCTATCGTTTGGCATTTTTCCCTAATAAGCCAAAACGACTTATTAGACAATAAAAATAAATTTATAGGTAAACTTTTATGTATTTTTAATGACTTAAAAGCTAATGCTGAAAAAAAATTATATTAAAAATATCTCAAAATTAAGTTTGGACCGTTTTTGCCCCTACTTAGCATCCTTAAACAACGAAACATTGTAGTGAATATAGACTACCAGTCGACATTTTTGAGGGATATTACTCAAACGTTCCAACTAAGGGCCTATTTGGTACAGCTTCAACTTCTAAATTTAACTCCAGGAGTTGGGTCTGGAGTGGAGTTGTGGAGCTGCCTAAACCCAACTCCACAACTCTAGTTCATTTTATGAGAGAGCTTCACCCAGCTCCACTCCCAATTTTGGTGGAGCCGAAACTGTTTGGCTGAGCTCCAACTCCAGAAGGGGTGGAGCTGGAGGTGGAGCTGTGCCAAACAGGCCCTAACTTGGCATCTAACCCAACTAAGGCTGTGTTTGCAACCCCATGTTTCTAACCCTCCCTCTCGTTTTCCGTGCGCACGCTTTTCAAACTACTAAACGGTGTATTTTTTACAAAAAGTTTATGTACGAAAGTTGCTTAAAAAATCAAATTAATCTATTTTTTAAAAATATTTAGTTAATACTTAATTAATCACGTGTTAATGGACCGCTCTGTTTTCCGTGATAACTGTTCCTGATGGGAACGACGAATAGCAAACACACCCTAACACGGCACGTAAAACGAAGTAGCGTTTAGCGCGTGATTAATTAAGTTTTAGCTATTTAAAAAATGGATTAATATGATTTTTTAAAATAACTTTTGTATATAAACTTTTGGAAAAAAAAAACCATCGTTTAGTAGTTTTAAAAGCGTGTACACGTGAAAAACAAGGAGTTGAGAAAGGCAAGGAACAAAAGCAGCCTAAATACTCCCTACGTTTTCAGGTTATAAGATGTTTTAACTCCATTTTTAGGTTATAAGATGTTTTAACTCCGTCTTAGGTTATAAGATATTTTGACTTTGCTGACTAAGTTTATAGATAAATATAGTATAATATTTATATTACCAAATTAGTTTTATTAAATTAATAATTAAATATATTTTTATAATAAATTTATCTTGGGTCAAAAATATTACTATCTTTTCTATAAACTTGTTTAACTTTGACCAAAGTCAAAACATCTTATATGCTAAAACAGAGGGAGTAAGACGTATACAGCATGGTTCTCACCAAGATACAATCATCAAAAAACACGCTCATGCAAACAGGTAACGTTAAGTACTGTTTCAAGAAATGTTATGTGAAAACATCGGTTCCACGCGGAATCGAGCCCTTGTTCCACCACCAATTCGCTGTGTCCTTAACCAACGAGAAACATCATATAGACACAAGTACTAACACGAAATTAAACCATCCAAGCTGACATTCGGGTCCAAAAGAAACATAACAGAGCACGAACACGCCGATGACCTCTAATCAACCGAGCTGACGCGCTTTCCAGCCATATGTTCATACATCATTCCTTTAGCTGCCTCCCTGCAAATGTCAACATATGGGTTGGTTTCAGTCAGAGGCATAATCGGCTTCCAATCACTGACATATCACGCAGCATACAAGTAACTGAAAAAAATTCATGAATTAGCATATTTTGATTCATGGAACTGTGTCGGAGGTCATTTAAGGAAATCTGTGTTATAAAGTAAAATAGGTACAAAGATTACCAAAATGCATCCTGCATTTCATCGTTTAAAGGATTGAGCTTTGTTCCAGCCATGAATGCAGTACAAGCTTCTTCGTATTCCTGGAATACAAAAACATAGATAAGATAATGACAGGGAAATGATGTATCACAAAACGAAAAACTTGGAATTTTTTTTTTCTTTTCTGACCTTGAGTGCCATGTGGGCACATCCTTTGCGATAGTGACCTTTAGTCCACTCTGGCTTGAGTTTTATGCAATCATTAGCATCCAGCAAAGCCTCCTGCGCTGCACCACTTCTCAGATGGCAAAGGCTCCTGTTTGAATACAGTGTGGCATCTGCAGGATCAAGTTTCATTGCCTGCATCATACCAAACTGTGATAAGCCTCCTGCGCTGCACCACTTCCTTGTTAACACAGCCATAGTACCTAGACAATAGAAGTGATGATAGTATCCTAGGTGTCAACTGGGATGCAGAGACTGTCATGCTTCTGTGATGTGGCATGTGTGGAGATGGGTTCTTGTGTGATAATCTCTGTTGCTTATAGTTAGGGCTTGGATTATTGAAGAAATTATATCTGTAAAGAACATGTCAATTTTCCCATTGCCAGCGTGCACTTGACCACCCTCCATGCTGACTGTATTCACAGAAGAGTGTCAAGGGCCATGCATGTTCCATGACTAAGTGTGATCATCATTGCAAGGTTTTTTTTTTTAGAAAATCTAAAAAATGCCATTGATAAGCGCCCCAATCCAAGAAATGCCATCAACAAACCTAACTTCCTAGAAATGCCATCATACAAAGCACTTTTGTCCCAGAAATGCCATCGCCGTTAGGTTTCCGTTAGCATCCCTCCGTTAAGTGCTATAAAAAGACCATTTTTGACTAATGGAAAACAAGGAAGTTGATGTTGAAGTTTGAAAAGCGTGCTAATGGAAAACAAGGAAGTTGAAGTTGAAGTTGGAGAAATAGAACGCAGCCTAAATTATTGTACGTTGACTGAAAGAGTATAAGTTTTAATCATCTTTCAACAACTCGTAGGGGTAAAATGGTCTTTTTATAGCACATAAAGGAGGGCTACTAACAGAAACCTAATGGCGATGGCATTACTGGGATAAAGACGCTTGTAGAAAGGCATTTTCAGGAAGTTGTGTTCGTCAATGGCATTTCTTGGATTAGAGCTTTTATTTTTAACAGTACGTAAGAATCAATAACTGTAGGCTTGAAAGTGTAAATGCTGAACACAATGTTTGGCTGAAGTATGTTTACATTTAACTTTTTTTGCAGTGAACCAGCTATAACAATGGAATAAATGTGTATTATCTTTTTGAGAAAAAAAACTATAAAATTACTTGTATAAAAACTGCGTAAGTTAAACAATAGTTATAGTGGTCTGAGCAGTAATAGATGCAAGGAACTGCAACCAGTGTAACTGAGTTTGTAAATTGCAATAATCTTTTTGTTCTGTCTTCAGCTAATGTCCGCTAACAGATCATGTATTAGCATTTAGCAATAATGAGGATAGCATGGGCAGCAGCACATTCCTATTGATTTTCCACTATGCAATTTCAGCTTAGCAGTAATAAGTCAAAAAGGAAGTAAAATCATATAATGCACATTTATATACCTCAGTGTAAAATATGATTGCACCAGCATAGTCCCCCTCCTCAAATGGTTTTCCACCATGTAATTTCAGCTTAGATTTTCTGTCTCCATCACTTCCTTTGTCCTAATCATTAGGAAAACATAAGTAGTGATAGAAGAGAAAAAACATAGAAGCTGAAAATCTGTAAATTGACAGAATACTAGATGCAGTGTTCCTACGACCAATACCACTAACATTCTAGCAATGAACTGAATCATGGTGATTACAAACGAAAGCACAGAGAATAAATCATCTCCTTTAGTTGCTTGCATTATATACATGTAGTGAAGAACACAGATATATTATGTACCAACAAAGTAGTTTCAAGGTGTAATGTCCTCCAGTTCTAAAAAATAATTCCTCCTGTTTTCAAATAGACGATGTTTTAGATTTAGAATATGTTCAGGTAAACGTCAAAATCTTAGTTCATTAATACATAAGCAATATTAAGATTTGATAATTGAAAATGACATTAAATTTTTCATTAAAACACTCTCATGCCGTTATATTTTAATAATTAATATAGGATTAGAAAAGGTAATTATCAAACATCTGTATTGCAAATTGTGTCGATGTCCCAAACAGACTAAAGAGGTGGAACATGTCTGATTCACCCCCTTCTACATGTTTTGGAGGAAATACCAGAATTTGGAGAAGGAAAAATACTTCCTTATTTTGCAAACACAGATAGGTTAGTTGTACAAACGTCCAATCATAAACTCGTCCCATTCCTAAACTTGTTTCTACCATTGTCCCCTTCCACCATTTATTTTGTATTGCATAAAAACCAGTACAGGATAACAGTTCTGTTGAAAACAGCAGATTAAATCTTGTAATGTTATCAATTATAAGACTCTGGCCGATTCAATCCACGTCTAGATGGTTGGTAAAGTAATAATGTACCATTTGAACTGGTAAAGCTCTACACCTGGATAATGTATTCTCATTCTCATAAAGAGAAAAACATGGGATGCAAATTATCTCGTCCTTCGCAGGGTGTCAACAAGGCAAATTCAAACAAACTCCAAAAGCTTTCGTGTTGTTCCTCTCTAGTATAGTTTTGTTCTACCAGACTACTGGTGACTGGTGCTAATGCTGGGTTTTGGAAGGCATGTTCGGTTTTGGAAGGCATTTCCCACAGATCAAAGAAAAAAAATCCAATAAAACAGTACAAATAAGGATAGACACAAACACACACACATATATAGAGAGAGAGAGAGCTTTCCTTTACATTTGAAAGAAAATAATTGCCACAGGTTTATAGGTTCAACAAGTCCTAGGAGAAAAACAAAGTAAAAGCACCAAATTAGCAAGAGTTACTCACATGTTCACTTAGTTTAACTGTGGTGATCTCCAGCAAGTATGCAACACACTCAGTTAAGCCATTTCTAGTTGCTATCTCCAATGGAGTATCAGGAGTTGCAAGATTATAAATAGCACCAGCCTGCAAATAAATGTTACATGACACAACAATATGTTGTTGACATAATATCTCACATAAAACATAGGAATTTAGTAGCGAATGCCCGTGCGTAGCTATGGATTATAAAAAAAAATCACATCATTACAATTTCAAATATTCAAGAAATCACATAATGTTTGGAATTTGGTATCTTCCCCTTTCTCTGTACATAACTCACTTTATTATTGTTTTTTTATGTGTAACACGGTAGGTCACATTACTTTGGTCACAGTTTTGATGGTTCCACAAGTCAGGAGATAGTGGGGATAGGTGAACGGCTGAATGCAGATTCACCCTTCAGCACCACCATTGGAGTCTTTTAAAGGAGTATAGATATACTTTTTTTCACGTGAGACTTTGGAAATAGAGATACAGAGAGGATCGATTGGGTATCAAACCTTCACAAGGAGTTTCATGCACTTCAAACACTCAGATTCATTCACTATTTCAGGAGTGGCAGAAAGAACTGCGGTCAATGGTGTATAACAATCTGGTAATATCACGTTTGGCTGCATTTTTAGAAACCAAAGTTATTCCCAAGTAAATGCATATAATTAGCAGGTAAAAGGAGCAAGTCAATACAAATCCAGAAATAGAAATATCTTCTGTATAAATTCCTGAAACTAAGAACAAACAGTTCATAACACAATATCTGGACAAAGATAAAGTCACCAAGATATCAGCCAGCGCTCAGTACAATAATGAACATGGAAGTAAGGCACAAGGAAAATGCAACACATTCATTTGCAAATTGCAAGGCATGAAATCATGAATAAACTATCTAAAAAGCATCATAAGTAGCCTAACGACTATTTACAACCAGCATGACCTAGAACAGCCCATACTAGGAAACATATGGGCATCACAAACGACAAACACAAGAACAATGTAGCAACGAAGTCAGAAGGTAAGACAGTAGCAAACCAAAGCAGGTACATAGAACACTTGGACCCTGTTTCGAAAGCTTTTTGCATCAACTTGTGATCGTTGAATCTACATATCCACAAAAAAGGTGCAGCGGGAGCAAAAAAAACTTGGTCCATATTTTGCCAAGAACTAAACCAACACATTAGGCGGTTGGTACCATCACAAATTGAGCCTTGAATTCAACCAAACGACATGGCAAGATGAAATAAAAGAAATTATGGTACTTACATTTACGCGGTGCTCTAATAAAATCTGCACAGTGCTAGATTTTCCATTAGAGGCAGCAACATGAAGAGGTGTCCCTTCAGAAGAAGATACATCAACACTAGCTCCTTTAGATAACAACAATCGTGCTATTCCAACGTGCCCTGAGAACAAGTGTTGGGGGGGGGGGAACATGCAATTGTGCTACAGTGAAGGATAAGTTTTTTTTTGGTAGACATTCTTAATTTTGGAATTGTTCATTCCAGAACTGACTTAACATATTGAATCAAAAGTAAAGTGTATGTTTCAGAACTAGTGTGTTCTCAGGTCACAAATCAGAAGTATTATTGCGAGTATTGACCAAAACCACCTAAGCAAGCACAAACCTAACAAAATGGCAAGATTTACATAAAAGGAGGCAGATAAGCGGATTTGTCTCTTGAGCTGTTTTCCCCTACTATAAGACACATAAGTGGATTGTAGATTTTACATTTAGCTTTTGTAGGGAAAGTTATACAATGCAAGCTTCGCATACCATAAACATGACAAAGGTAGTACACATGCACAGATGTAAAAGAAGTGATACCTTACCCTTTTTTGCAGCTTCATGAAGAGGAGCAAAGCCTGCTGCATCTTTCTTATTCGGATCAGCACCTTTGTCAAGAAAATACTTCACAGTAATCTCTTGTCCGTTCAACACAGCGCAAAACAAAGGTGTCATACCTAGCAAGGGCGTTACAAACAAGAAATTTAATCAGATAACTCCAACAAAACGATACAAGTAGTGTTGTGGTATAATAGCTTTGCAAATGCACAAATATTAGCTGCTACAATTCCAAATATGCAAAGGAGCACTTCATGAAATACTTATAGCTCAGACGGTATTTATATGACATGCAATATTAAACAATGGAATCATTCAGAAACACCACTTAAGAAGTGCATATCAACAAGGATAATAGTATAGTTAAAACTATAATACAAACTCCCATTTCCCAAGTTCTTCGAACCAAAATTTGATGGCATGTATATACCACGCAAAAGGAACTAGAAGAAAAATCAAGTGCATAATAGATGAGCTTCATAAAGTGAACTGCATGCATTGTCTAGACACAACTGTACCAATCAAGAGTAGGCAAAAGCAATATAAAAAGGAAGGCTGAAGGAGATAATCCTTCAAATAAGAATAAAAAGGCATATCACCAACACTTTGCTATTGTGATTCTTTCTTGGATGATGTTTTCTTATATTATCTATGGCCCGTTACAAAAAACAAATTACTAGATTAGTGCAGGAATTGAGGGGAAATTCTTGCAGTACTCCCTCAGAAAATCCTACCTCACAAGACATCATACATTCATACGTCCCAAAGGTGCCACAGAATTGTTTGTTTTCATTAAAAAAGGTGACTAGTCAAGAAACAACACTTAAGAATCAATTTATAGTACTAAACGGATTTATTCACATAGCAGTGTTACATTGGTGTGCCAATTCAGATAGCAGCATGTCAGCACTATAGTTAATGTCTCCATGATAAGGTAAAGACAGTTCCTGACCCTATCAAGACTAACCTCTCCTCACATACAACAGTTCCCATTACAATTGCATTGCTCACGGGAGATGCACTAAGCATAATAAAACAATGCAATAACCTGGAAAGGCACATACCGGAATCATGATTAGCTTTGGCATTGACATCGAACCCAAGCTCCTCCACCAAGTACTTGCAGAGATCAATTTTTCCCGAGCTCATACCCCTCCATCCTCACAGAGGCGAGCGATTGCCGATCATCCTCATCCATGCTATCAACCACCTCTTCAATACCGAAAGTTCCAAAAGAAAAGTAAGGCGCAAATTTGCACAAATTGTAATTCTAGTTCATGCAGAAGTTGTTTTTTTTTTTGTGTGTGCATGTGCATAAAACAAGATCAAAGTTCTAGAGAAATGGAGACACAAGTACCTCCCGAAAATCACATCTAAGAACTTAGAAAAGAAAACAAAACCAAGTGGAAGAGATCTCTTACAGAAATATGGCATCATAAAGATAAGTAGTATTAGTAATTATTAATCAAAAGAAAACAAAACCAAGAGGAAGAGACCTCTAACAGAAATATGGCATCATAAAGAGAAGTATTATTAGTAATTATTAATCCCTATTAAGAATAATGGCAAACAAACAAATTCATATCCAGATTACTAGATTAGTACCAATTTGAACCAAAAAAAGACAGGAAAACCCTCCGCCGCATTAAACACACATACACTTCTATCAACAACACGCACGATCAGGGGTATACACGATCATATCGTAACGGAACCAGAAACGATGCATGAGGCTAAAAGCCATCTCATCCAATTGTTTTCACAAATGCACAAAAAGATGGGAGAACACATTCGAGTAGAATATCCCCCAACAAAGCCGGCACAGAAAATGCTGAAAAAAAGGTTCCCGATCATCAGTTCACCACCACACGGAAGCTAAAAAAAAAGCCCTCAAAACCCTAACAAAACCCCTATCCCAGGAAGAAGCACGAGCAGTTCGGGAGTAAGACGGGCACGGGGTAGAGCCGTAGGATCTCACCCTTGAGGCGCGCGACGTCGCCGTCCGTACACGCCATCAGGAACTCCATCTGCGGTCACGCACGCACGCACAACGACGAACAACACCACTCCACCATTAGAAACCACCACCCCAACGAAGAGAAACGAAACCAAATCAGCCAAAAAAAAAAAAAGCAGAAACGATCAGGGAGCAGCGGCCGCTTAGCCAACGTACTGATGGTGCACCCGAACCCGAGGCGGGTGGCGATGCCGCTGATTGCCGCGGCCGCCGCCGCCGTCTGCTGGGCACGCGCATCGCTCCCACGCCGCCCCATTCCCGCCTCTCCTCCTCCGCTCCCTCCACCACCGCGATCCCCACCCACACCACCACCACCCCCGCCTCCGCCTCCGCCTCCGCCGCCGCGGCCGCGGTGCCTTCCCTTACCCTTCTTCCCCATGGAGCTCAGCGAGCACGGCGAGCAGAATGGGATAGGGGCGATGTGGGTTTTGCTTGCGAGAAGCGGAGAGACGAGACGAGGCGGTGGCTTCTAGGAGAAGGAAGGAAGGAGGTGGCCACGTCTCGTCCGCTTTAATCGCAGCGCAGCGCGGAGGGATTGAGATCATCTCTCCCCGCCGCCTCCGAAGCACCTTGCCCTTAGTCACTGACAGGTGGGTCCATGGTTCGTCGGGACCACATATCACTGACACGTGTAGGTACGGACGGCCGAGATGGAGCGGGGAGCTGCGGCCTTGCCTCGCATGAGGCTGAGGGCGGAGATTGTGGGACGTGCCGCGTGTAAAATGGTAGGTGTACTAAAATGTATACCAGCGCAACGAGATGGTCGCTGCCCTGCACTTCGCCGTGCATTTCTCCTCAAGTGGATAAAGCTCAAGATTCTCTATCTGTGATCCAATCGTGAAATCATTTGCTGCAGAGTTTTTCTTTGTAAATTCAGGTCTTTCAAAAATAGTTTTTTTTGGCAGATGTGACTACTAATAACTATTCCCTCCGTCCAAAAAAAGCAACCAACCTGTCCAGATTCGTTGGAGAGGGGTCACACCCCCTCCTAGGTTGCCCTTTTTTTTAGCGGAGGGAGTACGATCTAATTAAGGTGCTTGTCGAGCAAGAAGACGCATGGCGATGATTCTGCCGAATGGTGGAGCTCATCCTTCAGTTCCCTTTTATATATACAGTGGATAACTGGAGATCGTCACCAGACACCAGCGTATGGAGATTTTTCTTTCCTTATACTTCGCCCGTCCCAAAATATATATACATTTTAGAGGTTGGCACGAGTATTAAGAAGGTAGGTGAGACCGTGAGAATGATTGGAGAAAATGCATAATTGGTTGAAAAGAAAAAGTAGGTGAAGAAAAATGGTTGTGATTAGTTGATAGGAGATAAGTGGAGAAATAGCTTCATTTTGAGACAAGACTGTGCTAAAAATAGCTACATTCAGGGACGGAGATAGTATATGCATATGGGCTAAGGGGATTAGGGTAAGTAGGTGGCAGTAAAGGATTGCGACTGCGAAGCCACGGACCTTGCCTTTAAGCAATAGCTATGCAAGCCACGCTATGCGTGTCTCTAGCCTATGCGACACTACGAAATCAGCCCAAGGCCATTCAACTCCACAGTGCATGTTACTTCTTTTGCATGGCTTTGATTGGGGCGAGCTAGTGTCGAGACTACAAAGCTCACAATACAGGTGACCAAGACAATGAAGGTGCCCCAGCCCAATAAATTAATTCCCCCAGCTACCCTTCGCCTCTCTCTTCCCTATCGGCATCACCTTCCTCAACCTGTCGCCCACCGCCCGAGCTCCCTCTCCTTCGCCTCTCTCCTCCCCATCGCCATCGCCTCTCTCAACCAAGCGTCATGGCTGCAAATGCACCACCTCTCAAAGAAGAGGAAGTCGTCATCATCTTCCTCGTCATCCGCACATGGCTCCGCTCCATCTCCTCCTGGGCGTGGAAGAGGAAGTTGTCGTCGTCGTCCAGCCCGTCGACGGTGAAGTCAAGGATCCACCTCACGGCGGAGGTGGCGGGATGAAAGTGCGACGCTTGGCCTCATAGTGGCTCCACTCCGTCTCCTCCGCTGTGTGGAAGAGGAAGTCGTCATCGTCGTCCAGCCCACCGGTGACGAAGTTGAGGATCCGCCTCACAGCGGCGGCGGCGGGGCAGAAGCGCGACGCTTGGCCTTGTAGTGGCTCCCCTCCAACTCCTCCGTGGCGTGGAAGAGGAAGTCATCATCGTCATCTAGTCCGCCAGCGGTGAAGTCGAGGATCCACCTCACAGCTATGGGTGGAAACGAGCCAAGCCGAGCCAAGCTCGGCTCAGCTCGTGAAAGCTTGGTCAAGAACAGGCTTGGCTCGGCTCGGCTTGATAAAGAGAACGAGCAAAAAATGCAGCTCGGCTTGGCTCGTTTCAAAGCTCGAGCCAGCTCGAGCTAGCTTGTGATGTACATCAGCAAGCAAATACTTCAACAAATTGTTGATTCATTTGCCTCAATCTTTCTGTGATTGAATCATTGATAATAGCACACAGTGCACACATACACATCAATTCATCACACGTATACTACATCAATTCATCACACATATACTACTGAGCTACATGCATCACAAAAAAATGACAAAATACTACTTAACCTCTTCATCCGCGGGGCATTGGGATCGAGCGTCGTTGGGCGGTTGGGGAGGGAGGCCGGAGCCAGCGCAGCCGCGTAGGCCGCAGGGAAGGAAGGCGGCGCAGGGAAGGGAGGCCGGAGGCGGCTGGCCGGCAGCACAGATGCTGTCGCGTCGAGCGGCGCGCCGGCGCGACCGCTGGGGACTGGGGAGGGAGGTAGGGTAGCAGGCAGCAGCGCAGGGGAGGGAGGCGGCGGGCCAGCGGCCGACAACTCCTCGTGCCACCCAGTCGCAAATCGGCGCCGCCCAGGGGCGCGAGTCGCAAATCGGTGTCGGTGTGACGGCGGCTTGGGCTTGGCTGTGGGAAGGAAGGGGAATAATTTCTGTTTGTGCCAAGGTAGGTTAGGGTTTCTTATTGGGCCGGGGAAGGGGAATTGTTAATGGGCCAAAGTCATTTTTTCACAAGCTTGACAAGCCTACCGAGCGGCTTGCGAGTCAGCTCGGGCTCGGCTTGATTTACAAACGAGCTCTGGAGGCGGCTTGGGCTTGGCTCGTTTAGATTTCGAGCCGAGCCGAGCTTTGCGAGCCCGAGCCAAGCCCGAGCCGAGCTCGCGAGCCCGAGCTTTTTATCCACCCCTACTCACAGCGACGGTGCTCCGTCAGCCTCCGTGCATTTCTCCGAAGGGGATGGCGAGGCTTGCGTGGGAGTGACTCCGAAGGGGATGGCAAGGCTTGCGCGGGTGTGACGGAATCGGTGGCATGGGAGGGATCAATCCATGGCCGGGAGGGTGATTTTGGGAATAGGTTTTTCGATGTGGCGCGAGGGGACGACGAGATGGAGGCTTGACCCCAACAATGCAGGCGCGATTCGTTTGTGGGACACGCGTGGACTCACGATGAGCGAGAAAACTCATCTCTCTGTGTGGAGGTGAGATGCTCTGCAGGGATGCGCAATTACTCGCCACGTAGGCATTCATTTGAGCTGGCGGCACAAAGAAACTCACCACGCAAACACACTGTGAAGGGCCTAAGCGTAAATGGCATGGGGTGGGCCAGAAACGTGTGTGTTTCCCATGTTAATATTTTTTTCCTACGTGTAGTATTATTATATTGAAGAAAATGTGGTGAACTAATATTAACATTTTTTTTTCTGCAGTAGCTATGTAAGGGACGTGCACTAGAGTTCTTCACAAATTCTACTTTCAAGATGACCGTTAATTGAATAGTTGTAATTTTAAGCAAATATATGCTACTTCATCCGTTTCATATTATAAGACTTTCTAGCATTGTCCACATTCATATATATGTTAATGAATCTAGGCATATATTTACTAACATATACTCTCTCTGTTTCACATTGTAAGTCATTTTAGCATTTCCCACATTCATATTGATGTTAATGAATCATTCTAGCATTTCCCACATTCATATTGATGCTAGATTCATTAACATCAATATGAATGTGAGAAATGCTAGAATGACTTACATTGTGAAACAGAGAAAGTATATGATTGTGGGCAATGCTATAAAATCTTATAACCTGAAACGGAGGTAGTACTAGACAGTAAAAAAAAAGAATTTGGTATTAAGTGCTGATATTACTTAGTTAAAGAGTGATTAATCGGTTATCACTCATGTAATTTTCAAAAGACAATACTGAGTTAATACATCTAATAGATTTTTTTATACAGAACGCATGTGCGCGCATCCATCACTATACACACTTGTGTGTGCGTAATATTTATGGAGACTGAAATTTACATCCTGATGATAATAAGGTGACAACGATACATAAAAAATAAATAAATATGAACATATACAAATTACATAGACATACATTCAATACTAACTAATGATAATAATATCTGAACTTGATCGGACATTGTATAGTAGTACTGAACTCGGAATGAACAACAGGTAACAATCTGATAGAAAATAGTGTCAAGATCCGTTATGATGAAAATTAAAAACACATTGCAGGAGCACAATCAGAGCAAAATTCATCTCCAAATTGTTAACCACGAGCATAAAGACTCCAGCCACGAGCAACTTTGTCCACACGTCATTTCACTTAACGTTTCACGTCAGTCAAATAATGGGATTGGATCACAGGTAAAATAATTCCACATGGCAAACACAAAATGGAGTGCCGAGTAATAGTTTGCTGAGAAAAACATGATTATAACATCAGAAGATAATGCCCAAATTATGTTCTACAGGCAGATGATTCCTATCCTACAACATAATCGGTCAACAGAACCTAGCTAAAGTTCTTTTTCACATGCTATTGTGCATGTATGGGTGCTTTCAAATTATCTAGCGGATACAAATAGACTTGTTTTCTTGGATAATGCTACGCAAAGATCTGAGCGGCTGAGCATCATTGCATTAATGAATGCTCCAAAACAGACTAAATAATTCTATTATACGTCAAACACAAGGTGCAAGTACAAAATTTGATCATTTCTATGGGAAAGACAAATAAATAGCTAAAAATAAAACGTCTCTGACCATATCAATAAATTAATTCCTAATAAACACCTTCCACATGAATCATGATCAAGTTAAATTGAATTTAGTCAGTATATTGTGTGCTCAATTGACAAGTGGCATGCAGCTAAAATGTCCATTCTGTAGAGTTTATAAATTGTTTTATACTTTAATTAGATATGTGCAGATAGATGGTTTAAAATCAATTGCATAGGACATGGCCAACGCTTTGCAAATCTACACGGATAATAAATGTATGACTAAATCTGTTATGGGACATTACGAAGTGGTATCTGCAGAAATCCTCTCCTGTTGGAGAAATGTCAGCATGCCACTATGCCACTAATCAAATGAAGTATTATTACCATGTTACCTCAGTTGTAAGAAACAGGTATATCCAGCTGCTGAGCTCACACGTTCAGGAACATATTGGATAGCTCGATCTCCCACCAAAAAGGGGTTGTGTTGAGAGTTCCCTGGAAACATAAAAGTAGAAATGCACACTCCCTTCGCAGGCATTATCCTGTTCAGGTTCAAAGGGACTTTCTCAGCCCAATTCACAACTATCCAGGCCAAGAGGCCTTCAGATCGTTGAGAATACAGGCACCCCTGGTGCAACTTTCATTACTAACAACCCACAGTGATGCAAAGAGGAGAAAATATGACACGGAAGGATCACATATAGAGTTTAATTTTATTACAAGCCACGACAGAATTAACAAATTGAGCTAAGCAACACCAGCTTTATTCAAGGCACTTATACTGCTTACCACCTCCTAACATAGGATGGTGAGGAGTGCTGCTGATAAACGCTCCACCCGGAGTAGATGGACACCAAGACGATCTGCACGGAGATTGTATTCTGAGTTCCGAGAAGGCGAGAACATGTTATTGTGATATAAAAGTTAGTGCCTTTGCAGTAATGCACATACAAGTCCAAGCCACTAAAGGTTTATTAAGGTCCCTGAAATTACAAGTAGAAGTTGATAAAAACAGAGCAGCTATCCAGTGCTATTACAGTTAGTGTCAAATTTCAAATGTACATGCAAACCCATTTCAAAGGATTGCTTTTTTTTTTGGCAGCAATTTCAAAGGATTGCTGTGAGAGTAATTTTCCCTTAAGAAATATAACTGAAGATAGTGTGTGGAGTCAAAATTACAACAGTTCTCATAGATTTATGAAAAATTTCTGATGTACTCCCTCCGTCCCATAAAAAACCAACCTAGTACTGGATGTGACACCTCCTAATACTATGAATCTGGACATACCTCTGTCTAGATTCGTTGTACTAGATGTGTCACATCCAGTCCTAGATTCATTTTTCTCGGGACGGAGGGAGTAAAAGGATTAGCAGAATGTTTACTGAATGGTAGATAGTACTCGAGTAGTATTTATTTAGTCCAGATAATTCAGAAATATTTGTAACAAGCACTAATGTTATATAACTAGTAGCATGTATGAAGTTACTGGGTCAACAAAAATGCTAGAGAAGGCATCTGAAAAGCTGACGCTGTTTCAAGACGGTAAGCACACATTAATGGCTTATTTATGTAAAACTGATTGAAATACGGCACTAGACCATTTTACTCCAGATGACTAATTGCTTCACACTGAGTAAACAACCCTACATATTCAGAACAAAAGAGTCCAAACATCTCCCACAAGGTGAACTATACATGATAAGAAAAGGACCAACCTTATTTGCGAGCTGTATAGCTTTCTGGAACATATATCTCCCCTCCAGCTTCACCATGTTGCTCCCCACTGATCGTTTTCCTTGCAGCCGAAAACTCAGCACTCATAGCATTCATTCCTTGTATCACTGCTTCCTCCACTGTCCCGTAACCATGTTCATCAGCATATTTTCTAATATCCTCTGTGATTTTCATCGAACAAAACTTTGGGCCACACATTGAGCAGAAATGTGCCACTTTGGCACCCTCCGATGGTAATGTTTCATCATGGAAAGACATAGCGGTCACAGGATCCAGAGATAGAGCAAATTGATCCAACCATCTAAACTCAAATCTTGCCTTGCTTAGTGTATCGTCCCATGCTTGTGCATAGGGATGGCCCTTTGCCAAATCAGCAGCATGAGCAGCAATTTTGTAGGATATCACGCCTGTCTTAACATCATCACGGTTAGGCAATCCAAGGTGCTCCTTTGGTGTTACATAACAGAGAAGTGCAGTGCCAAGAGCCCCAATGTTGGCAGCACCAATGGCGGAGGTGATGTGATCATAACCAGGTGCAATATCAGTTGTCAGAGGGCCCAGTGTGTAGAAAGGTGCTTCATTGCACCACTCCAGTTGCTTCTCCATGTTTTCAGGAATTTTATGCATCGGAATGTGCCCTGGGCCTTCATTCATTACCTAAAAATTGAGAAATGTCAAAAACACTGCTTGACAAGGTTAAAAAAAATTGAATTGTGTAGCTAATGGAAACAAATCATCATTCAGGCACATCACCGTTCAAAGTTTCTACTACCGAATTATTAGGGAAACAACAACGATTCATCATTTAGAGCATGTCATTTACAATAAAGAGTTTTAAAACCACATCTCTAACATCTTCTCATATGTTTATCTCTATGAGTTCACAAAGAGTGTAACAAGCAAGAAGAGAAGTAAATTTCTACAGATACTTTCTACAAAAGCTTAATGATTAAGGAAGACTATATTGCATTAATTGAACATGTAGCTGTATAATACAATACTTCCAAAATAAATGACATATTATTAATGCCTGCAGATTTAGCAATCAGCTCATTTCTACTCCCTCCGTTTCATATTGTAAGACTTTCTAGCATTGCTCATATTAGTATAGATATTAATGAATCTAGACACATATATATGCCTAGATTCATTAACATATATATGAATGTGGGCAATGCTAGAAAGTCTTACATTGTGAAACGGAGGAAGTACTATTTATTCATTTGTAGTCTATTTACAAAAATAACATTTTGAACAAGAATAAGTTTTAAGCGCTGATCTTTGCAAATATCTTCTACTTTCTGACCAGTTCTAGAGACCCTATACTCTACAGGCCATCGTTTATTTCATGCATTTTTTTAGTAGAACCATATGCATATCGAGTATAGGATTTGCATCTATAGTTTCAGTTAGATAGCAGGCAATACTTATTTCAAGGATGTTCTATATTCTTGTCAACAGACCTAAAATCAGAGGCCAATAAGTCAACTGTATAAGTTTATTCACAATACATGTTCTCAGTTTCATATACGAAAAATTGGAACATTAAACTATGGCGGAGTATATCACAATGTGTCGAGGATATGAAATGCATAAAGTTTGTAATTTAATTGATCACATTGTTCTCACCTGCACATCTTTTGCCCAAGCTCGGCGTGTGAGTTCCCCTTGAGTCAGCAATTCTGCAAACTGAGCACTATCATTTGCATCATAAATAGAACCTGGTCTCAAACCATCGCCAATGGATAATGCCACATCATACTGATTGCAAATATCAAGAATTTCATCCCAGTGCTCATAGGCAAAGTTCTCCTTATGATATGTTAGGCACCATTTTGCATGGATAGAGCCACCACGTGAAACTATGCCAGTCATTCTCTTTGCCGTAAGAGGAATGTAACGAAGAAGCACGCCAGCATGGATTGTGAAGTAATCAACACCCTGCTCAGCTTGTTCGATTAAAGTATCTCTAAAGACTTCCCAGCTTAGATTTTCAGCAATACCATTAACTTTCTCAAGTGCTTGGTAAATAGGCACCGTCCCAATAGGGACTGAAGAATTACGAAGGATCCATTCCCGGGTCTCATGGATATGACGCCCTGTTGAAAGGTCCATGACAGTATCAGCTCCCCACATTGTAGCCCACTGGAGCTTGTGTACTTCCTCCTCGATGGAGCTCACAACAGCAGAATTCCCAATGTTTGCATTCACTTTTACAAGGAAGTTTCGTCCAACAATCATGGGTTCCAATTCCAGGTGCCTCTTGTTGGAAGGAATTATAGCTCGTCCACGGGCAACCTCTGACCGGACAAATTCAGGACTAAGGTTCTCACGTGTGGCACAGTACAACATCTCCTCTGTTATGATTCCCTGCTTAGCGTAATACATTTGTGTGTATCGAGGACCACCTAACTTCTCCCTCCTGTCAATCCATTCCTTCCTTATCTTTGGAAGTCCTGCAAAACAAATCAAATGCTTATGCAAATTGTCTTATATGTTAGGGGGAAAGAGAGGGAAGAACCCTCAACCATCCTATCAGTGTAGTTATTTGAATATGGAGAGGACTGGACATAGTTACTTATGTAGCGAAAATGTGAGAAAAGGTAGCCTAGGCACTGCGTGATGTTAACACTGGTTTGTATACCATTTTGGTTTAACAGTATTAGTTCAGTTGTTCTGGTGTCATCTCTTTTTACTGGCCGTTTTGGTACTATCTGATGCGGACATCATTACCTCGGATACACACAACAATCCTCCAACGGTCATTCAAGGACCGATAACAAGAGCTCGTGCGCGACAATTGAATTTAGAGGTGAGCTCATTCCTATGTTCTTCTTTGTATGAATTCGAAAATAGATTGCTACCTAATGATTATATTGTGATTAGGAACAATGGAGGGGACAAGGAGACACTTGGAGAAGGACTTAGAGCCATGGAGGATTATCGAGGACGTCCAAGTCAAGGTGGAGGCCCAACCCAAGTCGACGTTGGGTGCAATTCGTAGTCCAGGACCAGTCTGCACTAAAACGGGCGCCCAGGTCGCATACGTGCTCGGATTGGGGCGTTCTTTATATGGATGGAAAGCTAAGAAGATAGCCTTTCCAATGGTTTTGGTCTCACGTCCAAATTCTTCCCAAGTCAATGGGAATTGACCGAACAAGTTGACGTCCAGAATCTGTCCCGGTGCTGCGCCACCGTATTTGGGCCTTTGGCCCGTGTATCGTGTTGGAACCCATTAGGGTTGCGTCGAGAGGGGGTTGCACGACCCTAAACTCTATATATCAGTACCCGCCGCCATCTTTAGGTTTTTGGGTTTTGCTTAGATTATTCTGTTAAGAACAGTTTCGCCGCTAGATCGGTTTGTGGAACCCCAAATTCGTGTGCTTAATCATTCATATGCAATTTGGTTGCAATCTATCTTGTTCTTGCTTGTGTTCTTCGATTCGCATGCAGGGATTAGCCTTCTCGGCGAGGTCAACCGGGTTTCGGCACGGTTGATAACCAGAGGAGACGTGGTGCTGCGATTGCGGGGCTCAGTAGCGTATTTGTTCAGAAGCCGGATCGAGTTGTGTCGCGACTCCGCCCAAATCGACTGTTTATCAATACTATCAGAAGATCGAGACCTAACTCCCTCATCAGTTGGTATCAACCAGTTGTTTCAGTTTGCTATGCTTGCAGAGAAGGAATTGCAGGGGAGTGAGCAATAGGGCAAGAACAAGGCGGGACTGCCCAAGGCCGTCTCTTTTCGGGTGCCGTCCCAGCCAGTGAGCAAGCGACCAGCTGCATCCGGAGCTTCTGCAGCACCAAAACCATCTCCACCATGACCCGCAGAGTCAAGTAAAGATTCTTCGCAGGTACCCGCTAAGAGTGCCTCATCTGTCGCCTCGACGGGACGCATTCAGTGCCACCGATGCCAAGGGTTTGGGCATGTGCAGAAAGATTGCCCTAGTCAACGGGCATATGTTGCTACAGAAGATGGCTACATCACCACCTCCGACGTGGAAGAGGAAGAGGAGGAAGAAGAACTTGAGGATGAGGATGGCGAAGTCTTTGGTCGTGATGACACAACGGCCTACAGGACCATCATTGTGCAGCGGGTGCTCAGTATGCAGGTACAGCGGTCATCATTATCAAATTAACTATGCAATTACATTCATGTATCAAACTGCACGATACCTAATATTATACGTCCATGTTCCCTATGGAAATTATTTCTATTAGTTTTGAAATAAATTGGTATAAATGAAAAATAAAACTCCGCAAATAGTACAGAAATATAAAAAAATAAAATATGTAAATAAAAATAACAAAAAGAGTTCAAAACAATATAAGGTATCATAATTGCATTAGAGTGAACATAAAAGAACAAGAAATAATTTCCACTAAGCCGCTGATCTTTCCTTTCATGCAGGATTGATAAAAAAATGTAAGATGTTATGTTCATTAGCTTGGTTTGGGGGTTTAGTTTGACAAGAGAAATGAGGTCAGTGAGTTACCAATCCTTGGACTAATGTTTTGTGGACCACTGGTGTCGTATGTGTCAAAATGCTTCTCATCTCCGGTCAAATGGATTCTCCTAAATGGGATCTTGAGGACATGGTCAGATTCCTCGTGCAGAATTTCTCTGAAGAACATAGTCACAGGCAACATAAGCTTTAGTGGAGGCGTTAACATACCGGAATGTAAGTAATTCCAATACAGCTCTTAATGAAAAGTGAAATGTAAATCATGCCTGGATTCTTTTGTGCTCCTTGGAAAGCATTCTTCAAATGATGGGAGTGGCAGAAATTCTGGAGCAGAAGGATCAACAGTGTGCTTGTTTTGCCTGCGTTTTGCTGGCTCTGCTGTTGACTGGTCAGTCACTGAAGCTGCTCTAGGCCTTGAACAAGTGAAGTTAGCGCTCCTGTCCTGCACATCTTGAGGACGTGCAATACCACCAAACCCAGGTAAAACTGCAGTTTTGGGGAACTTCAGACTTTTCATAGCCATTGCTGACGAGAATGAGGGTTGCAGGGCAGCCATTTCCTGTCCAAAGGTAGAGAAAGATTAATGACTAAAGACAGTGCAACGCTATCAACTCAAAAGCTTTATATCTGCACTTGCAGAAAACTACAGTCCTAATCTTATCTCCATGTAGGCTATCTGAAGATGACGACAAATGCATGTAGCAGTCGAAATAACCCCTCTAGCTCTGATGCCTTTAATATTCAGAGTTCATTCATGATGCCTGATGAACTGGTTTTGATTGAAAAAATGATTCATATTTCAATTCTATACTGGACAACTCTATTCATCCCTTAAGGGGATAACCCCTCATTTTTGCATGTCACTTAAAAAGTCATCAAAAAATTTAAATTAATTTAGTAGGATAGATCAATATGTGATATGTCACTTCACAAACATGCATATTCAAATTCAACTTATATAAGTAGAAACAAAAATAACAAATTTGATTATGAATAGAACGTGTAATTCACGGTTAAATTTGTTATTTTTGTTTCAAATTGTATAAGTCGAATTTTAACTTGCATGTTTGAGAAAAGATATGTCGTATAATGATCTATGTTGACAATTTCTTTTCAAATTTTTTGATAACCTTTTGAACGCTATGCACAAAACGATGGGATATCCCCTCGAGGGACAAAAATACACTTCCTTCTATACTACTCTACATCTTAGATGAAACATGCCTTACAAAGGAGTTGTGGAACTTGTGTCTCCCCTCTCCCGTGTGCACTGCACCGAACAAGAGCATAGAGCATATACGGATATACCCATGTGGAAAAACTAGCGTCCAGAATCAAAGAGCGCCCCCCCCCCCCCCCCCCCCCCCCCATGTACCAATACGATCGAGAACTAGGAAACCATGGTAGCAACAGAGGCCTTCACCACGCGCGCACGATCTATCAAGCATCAACCGTATCATACGGAAATCACACCCACAAAGACGCAGGCAAGCAAAGCGAGGCCAGCCAAAATCCTTACCCCCCTAATCCACAACGGATCCAGAACCTACGATGCTACCGCTAGAAGCAGCATCCAAAACCGCAACCCCGGCCCGGCGGCCGCGCGAGATCCCCCGTTCATTCTGATCGAAACGAATGATGGAGAGCGGAAGGAAAGGTTCTCTCACCTCGGGGCGGCGGCGGCGGCGGTAGCCGGGAGCCGGGAGGGAGAGGAGAGGAGGGGCGACGCGGGCGGAGGAGGAAGTGAGGAACTCGTGAGCGGGATGGGGGGGAGTAGTGCAAGGGCGGAAGATATTTTTATAGCGGGGGGCGCGCGGGGGATTGGAGATTTGGGGGAGGATAGCGGACGGGTGGCCAAAAGAGAGAACGGACGGCCAAAAGCGACGGCCGACGGGAGGGGAGATATTTCTGTCCGTCGCCACAGATACTTTCTCTGCGCCAGCGGACGCTTCCAACGGTCCGGAAAAGACAAGTGATCAGGAGGGATGATGACGTGGCGTTTGCAGTTGTATGTTGGTGTTTGTACGCTATTCAACTATGGCGACGGTTAATTTTGAGCCTGCTGTTTATTGATGACATTTTTAGGTGTATCATTATTTGGTAAAATTGATTATTATATGGATATGTTTAATTTAACTATATATATATATATATCATTTTTGGCCACTTTATTAAGCCAACCCGATCAAAATTTTAATAATATTATTAATTTGTAAAATTATGGTATTGTCAAATTTTGATAAGGTTTATTTGGCATCAATTTAAACAGACTCTTTTGTTTGTCGGTTGAGGTGGTATTGTCGTGCTATCCTCTACCGAACCTCGGGTGTTGTATGTTAGTGTTTGATATGCTATATGACGGATGATACTGTACCGGTGGGGACGGTATTGTGTTAAGAATATAATCCCCCGGGACATGGATTGTTTTGTTTGCCGAGAGAAATGGACAAAGCCTTTTTCACTGTGTATATAGGGACTAAATCATCGTTTCAAGTGACGAATACAGGGAAATACATGAGAAAATAGCTACTCTCTCCATTTTATATTACAAGTTGTTTGACTTTTTTTAGTTTGCTAAGTTTATAGAAAAATATGTTAGTATTTTCAACTCAAAACAAATATATTGTTAAAATATATTCAATGTTACATTAAATGAAACTAATTTGATATTTTAGATGTTGCTATTTTTCTGTAAAGTTGGTCAAACTTAATAAAGTTTGACTGGAAAAAAATCAAATAATTTATAATATGAAATATAGGGAGTAATTGATAGTAAATCGTATATCAATAACAAAAAAACTATAGGAGGATAAATATTCAATTCCAATATAGATATGAGCTCAATTTTCCATGCACACAAGAATGATAACATTTTCGCACGTGGTTTGCACTACCCATATGAAAAGATACTGAAAATAATTTTTAAATGATAAGTGCCCTTACAGCGAAAAAAAAAAATCTTTAGACCTAGCAGGGTTCCAGTCAAATGCAAAAAAATCATTTTTTTATAGCGCCCTTGCAACAAATAAAAAATCTTTATGCCTAGCACCAATAGGTAAATACATGTTTAGGTATCGATTATCTCTGCGTGAAACCCACATCTCTATCATATGTTCCATCCATGACGCGCATGAGACCCACCCAGGTTCATGAAAAAAAAGGCCCCCAAATATGCATCATCTAACTCTCAGCGTACACAAAAGAAGTAACATATGTAATTTAGATTTCCCATCGCAACGCACGTGCATCTTTGCTATTCTTAAAAGAAAAAGAAATGAGAGAGATGAAAGGAAAAGGTTCAGTTGAGGTCCCTTATCTTATCATCGAGTTTCAAAATCGTCCCTGTGAAGCATTTAGGCCCCCGTTCTTAGTTTTGGTAATTAATGACAAGCGCTAATTGTGGACTAACCGTTCTATCGAGTTATAAGTTTTGAGTTAGATTCACATCATGTGTGCGCATGGATGACTACCGATGGATTAAAATTTGATGGCGCAAAGTGAAGAAAAGAAGATGGTAAAGTAGTGCTTTAATTTTAAATTAGTCGAGGTGTAAGGCAATCAAATTTGCTAGTTTATTTTTAGCTTTCGCTGTACTATTAAGAGGGGTAATGACCTAGCAAAGAGATGATTTAAATTGCCACACTAGGTCATAGACTTGTGCTTATTTACATATCACTGTATCTTGCTGTTGCTGTGATGAGTGACCAGGGGCGGTCAGACCACCACACAGTGACCGGCCACTGTGTGACGGGCGGTCACACAGTGGCCGGTCACTGTGTGGCGGTCTGACCGGGGCATGCCGGTCGGTCTGACCGGCCCCATGGTGGTCGGCGGCAACGCTCTGGGTGGCCGATCCAGAGCCGCTAGAGCCGAGGTTGGTCAGACTGGCCACCCAATTGCGGTCTGACTGGCCAGGCAGTTGGGGCCCAATGTCAGCCCTGCAACGGCTAGAGAACTAGACGTTCCACAGTAGCACGGTCTGACCGGCCACACATCTCCGGTCAGACTGACAGTACACTGAGTTGGGGGGTTTCGCCCCCAACGGCTAGTTCTAGTTGGTGGGTGTCACACCCCAATATGGTACCACCGTACAACGGCACCTGACAGGAGCGTGTCGTAAGGAAAACGGCGCAAACCGCTTCCTATGAAACCGCGATCTCAGTACCAGTCCCAGGACATAGCGCTGGTACCCACAGTGACAAATATGAATCATTGCAATCCTTAAAATAAATAGAGGACTTATTTACCTTAACTTAGGTTGCAACTCAGAACAACCCGAGAATGCAACCGACGACGCGAACGAGGAAACACCAACACCAACAGCAGCAGCGGAACCAACGGTCTAACACCCAACACCACAGGAGATGGCTGGGAACCAGGACGAAACCCTATTCTTCACTTCACTTCATCTTCAACTTCACGGCGGAGGAACTATATATATATTTATATAGAGCAAGGGTGAGTACTTTCGTAGTCAGCAAGTCACGGGAACTGTAACACCCTGAAAATTCGACCGACAAATCAAAACTCTAAAAATTCGGTTTTTCAAAATTTTTTTTTAAATAAATTGCATCATGCCGATTTTATTCGCCGTTCCATTGAATTTCGATTTCGGAGTTTGGAGATTTCGAATAAAAGAACTAAATCAATCAATTTAGACCGATATTATCGCAAACCTACTCGTATCAATTAAATTTAAATACGATGGAATGGAACTAACACTAAATTAAGATTTAAATAAATTATATAAGGATGTGAGCAATATTAATTTAGGATGAATTTATTAGTGGGAATAACACAAATATTGGGTAAGAATTATA
The DNA here is from genome assembly GCA_000338895.3 of Oryza meridionalis. Lineage (NCBI taxonomy): Eukaryota > Viridiplantae > Streptophyta > Magnoliopsida > Poales > Poaceae > Oryza > Oryza meridionalis. The sequence goes on along the minus strand of CM002526.2, from coordinate 30,926,123 downwards.
TATGCAAATATTAGGAATTTTAGAACCAAATTTATATAATAAATAAATAAAAATAATAATAAATAAAATATATATATATATATATTAATAAATAAAAAAAAGGAAAAATTGGAAAACGGCACTGTTCATTGCCCGCCAAGTGCTCGACGCGGTCCCCTAACCCTAACCCTACCCGCTGCCGCGCCACGCCGCGCCCCGAGCCCCGTGCACCGCGCGCCGTCGCCATCCCCGCCGTGCCGCTCGCCGCCGCGCCGCCGTCCCGTCGCCCTCGCCGCCTCGCGCCCCGCGCCCACGCGCCGCTCGCCCGTCGCGTCGCTGCCTCGCGCCCCGCGCCCTGCCGCGCCGCGTCGTCGTCGCCGTCATGCCGAGCCGTGCTGAGCCAAGCCGAGCGTCGCGCCGCGCCGTCCTATCGTCGCCATCACCGTCGCATCGCCGCCCGTCGCGTCACCGCCCGTTCCGTCGCCGCGCGCGCGTCCCCATCGCCGCCTCGAGCCCCACGCGCCCCGTCACCACCTACCGCGCCGCTCGCTCGTCGCATCGCCGCCTCGCGCCCCGCGCCGCGTCGCCCGCCCGTCACCATCGCCGCCTGCCGCGCCACGCGCCGCCCCCGCCGACGCCATGAAGCCGCCGCCCCCTTCCCCTCTTTTGCCCCCCCTCCCCTATAAATCCCCCCCTCTCACCATCCTTTTCCCCATCCTCACCCCCTCCTTCTCCCCTCTTCCCTCCCCACCGAGCCACCGCCTTAGTGCCGCCGCGCCGCCGCCCTCGCGCCGCCGCACCGCCACCTTGAGCCGCTGCGCCGCCCGCCTTGAGCCGCCGCGCCGCCGCCCTCGGTGCCGCCACACCGCGCTGCGACTTGCGCCGCCGTCGCCGTCGTTGTCGCCGCCGCCGCCGTCGGTAAGCCCCCCCCCCCCTCGGTTCACCGCCGTGTCGCCGGGGAGCACAAGCCGAGAGAGAGAGAGAGCCGAGAGAGAGAGGAAGGGAAGGGCCGGGAGGAAGGAGAGAGGAAAAGAGAAAGGAAGAAAAGAAAAAAAAGGGGAAAAGAAAAAGAGAGAGGGAGAAAAAGAAAGAAAAGGAAGAAAAGAAAAAGAAAAGAAAAAGAGAGAGAGGGAGAAAAAAGGGAAAGAAAAGGGAGAGAGGAGAGAAAGGAAAAAAATATAAAATATAAATAGAAAAGAAAATTAGGGGGAGATTTAAAAAAATATTAAAAAAAATAATAATAATAATAAATAAATAATAATAATATAAAATAATATTAAAAAAATATAAATGATAAAAAGAAGTAATAATTAGAGGAAAAATTAGGAAAAGTTTAGAAGACTTAAAGAAAAATTAGAATTTAAATTATAGATTAATTTCCCGTCGTAGGATTGCAAAATTTAATGTAAATTATGGGTTAACCTTTTTATAGTCACTATAAATAATCAATTCGCGGTAGTGATTTAAATATAATCAATAATTAAAACAAATGAACGAATTCTTATAGAATATTATAGAGTAGTTCGGGTAATCTCTAGAAGTAATCGATTCACGGTAGAAGTTCGGATTTGTTCACTAGGAATTTTAGATGCGTATTATACTTAATCGGGTGATCATAGACTAAATTAAATCGTATAATAGTTTTTAGGATTTCGTCCGATATTTAGCTCGTAATAAAAATTGCTAACCTATTACATGGATATAATACTCGGGAATATTAAATTAAAAACTTAGGACAACAAGATAATAATACTCATAAATAATTCACACCAAAAATAGGTTTGCCATAGTTCGCAAATAGTAAAATTAATACCGACTTTCGCACTCGATTTCTCATTTGGATTTACTTGGATTTTTATTTGAATTCTAACCGAATTCAAATCCAATTTCGCACGTAACTATAGAGCCCGAGGAAGCTGCTGATCCAGGCGAAGGTCAAGACCCACAGGACTTTGAGCAACGCAAGTCATCACTATTCTTTGGACATGTTGATCCCAATTGCGGAATTGATTTGTTTATAAATAAAATTGCATGCAATGATAAATATCCTACTTGTGATTATGCCATGCCTTGATTATTGTTTACCCCATATTCCTTCGTAACCACGTTTACGTATGAGTCCCTAGTCAACTATGACAATTGCTTAGCAACGCTATTCTAGAATCATGCATACTCATAATTATCAAAATGCTCTATGCTTGGGCAATTACCTTTGGGAAGGTAATTGAGATGCGGCATGTGGAGACATGAGCGCCACATTGCCATGATGTTGATGACATGATTTATGAAAAGAGAAATAAAAGTAAACAACTGTTTTTGACTGAGGCGGACGGAGGATTTGGGTGGTATCCGGGTAAAGGCAAGTACCGTCCCCGGTCAATTAAGGACCGAGCCATGAAGTTAAGCATGAAACGACCCCCGTACAACCGCACTTCTCGTATGGGTATAGACCTAGCGGAATAGATAGCTGAGCAGAGGCAGTATCCATGCATAGTGGTTTCTCGATGTGTGAGGCAGGGGCTCTACGGTGGGGCAGTCATTGGTAGAACCGCGAGGCGGGTGTCTACAGTGGTGTCGCCATCGGTAGGACTGCCATGTGAGAATTTAAACATAATTATAACCTAATGCTTGTGTGAGTCTTTCCTTCCCGGGTACGCCAGAACTCCTCTCACTGCTAGAAACTGTGTACGCCTAGAGTGCATGAGGATGTAAAGTTCATGGAGCGGGTACTGCCAATGCGAGGTTATCGAAAAGCTTTGCAGTGACATGTCTCATGTGTTGGGACAAGGCTCATGTGTTGGGCAGTCGCGGAGTGCGGGTAAAGTGTACATCCACTGCAGTGTGAGTAAACTCAATCTATTCGAATAGCCGTGCTCGCGGTTATTGAGCATCGGGACGTGTATTACACTTGGCTAGACTCTAAATTTTTAACTTGTGTGGGATGGGATGCTGCATGATGATTTCCTTGCTGATGGAGCCACTTCCTGAGAGAAGGGAAGGTGGACGTCCTCAGAAAACCATGACGACTCGATGGCGGGAAGCTATCCTTGGGATCACAATGGATGGTGGATAGAACCGTCATTGTTTAATATGAATACTGGTATTAAAATTTGATCAGTCTATGCTAGGTCTTAGGCTTGTGAAAAGAATTACAAAACTTGCTTTGTGCAAAAGAACCATAGCCATTCCTTGAATACCCCTTTATCATGTGCATTGTTGCTGTGGTGACTTGTTGAGTACGGTTGGTACTCACCCTTGCAAATATAAACTTAATCAGAGGCCGGAGATGAAGCTTCGGAGGATCCCTACGCCTATTACCAGGAGGGTGATGAAGACGACGGCGCTCAATAGGTCTTAGTTACGGTCGTTGCCTGTGGCAATGGCGTGCCGCTGCCTTAACTCCGCTGCCTTATCTATTTCTGTTTTTGGATGTATTCCGGACCTCTCGGTCTGATGACTTAAGACTATGCCTGCGGGCTATTGATGTAATAATTCGTGCTAGACACTCGTGTATGCGCACTGGTTATTTCAGCTATGAATTCGTGTGTACCAGACTACTTGATCCAGGGAAATGGTACTGTTTACACGATTGATTCCTGTTATAGAAACGGGGGTCCACAGGAACTTAGGTGTTTGATGCAAGCTTGGAAGAGAGGCAAGGTTGTTTTGCAAATCCTTTGTTTGAAATCATTTTGAAGTCACTAAGTGATTTATTTCTTTCTAAGATTGGGCCGAAAAGAGACTTGCGTCTCGATTCGACTTTAAGAGATTGTTTTAAACAACTCAATTCATAATGTACCGACCTCCCAGGTTAGATCATTACTTCTCGGCTCCCAGAGCCTTTTTCATTTTCTTGGACTCCCAGAGTCCAGCTGCCCAGCAGCACAACAATCTGCTTCCACTCAGGAAGCCTAGTCTATGATGCCCGCAGACATCCCGAATCACACAGATTCGTTTCAGACCACATAGGTCATCCATCTGCCACATAGGCTGATTATGGTGACGATTCCCACACCACAACAACATTTCACAAAAGCACTGGCAAACAAATCTACACTACAGGAAACACCTCACATCCGCTCATGACCGTGGGCACGGCTGTTCGAATAGTTAGTTAACATCTGCAAAGGGGATACACTTTATCCACACAACATTACTAACCCGGATCACCCAGCCCGTGAGATCAGCCACGTCGGGAGACCCTAAAGCTTTCATGACAAGGCATTTCGAAAGCTGACACAAGGTCGCCATATGCCAACGAGAGGGGTCCCAGACCAACAACAGGTTAGGTCCCAGACCATACTGTGCCAGGAAGCCCGAGGGTTCTACCCGACACCACTCCGTTGAATCCACTTGTCTCTTGGCATCAAGGCTTCCCTGGTTTGCTATTTACTCAGCCAGGGACGTCCCATTGCACCTGTGTGGTCACACTTATTATATGCTCGGATGAATTTCCCACAGGAATCGGTCCTTATATGCGAATACGGGACAGTGCCACATAGGCACAACCCCCCGCATCACAAGTTTTCACAATTTATTTTATTTTCAAACACGCCGACACCACATGTTGAGTTTTCAAGGCTTCTCAAACCCATTTCCCAAATTATCGACAAACAACGGTGTATGTGGAATAGTTGGTATACGCGCTCAGAGAGCACGGATACCGAAGTACCACAAAGGTGGAGCGACAAGGAATCAGGGTAGTACGGCCTACAGGAATTAGTGCGACTACCGGGTAGGTCCGTTGGTTTGGCACGCAAACCGAGGCCAAGCAAGTTAAGTGTGTGATTCTTAAAATGCAAGTTGCGGACAAAATAATAATGACTTTCCAATTATAGGAGCAATTGGTCAAAGGGTGACTTGTCTTGCTCAAGGTCTTCACGAATCTTCGAGAAATCCCGCGATTGACGAAAATCTGGTAATTGCAACTATACGCAAACAATCGAAAACCTAAACAAAAGACCAAGAAAAAGATCCTATTTGGACTAAATAATAGTGCCATTAGATAGATCTCAGTTTTACAGGGTTACTGGAAGTGGAACGGAGTCGATCGGAGTTACGGATCGCGAGATATGAATTTTGGAAGTTTAATTGGAATTTCTGGAATACGAGAAATGGTTTATGGAATTTATAGAAATAATATTTTCAAGAATATTATTGACAGTCACTGACGTGCGGGGCCAAGGGAAATGATTTATGGAATTTCAGAATAAAGAATTGATTTATGGAACAAAGGAAAAAGGATTTATCAAATCCTTTTGGGAAAGGAAATCAAGGAGGGATGTATATTAGACTTGTTTAGGGTGGCATTGGTGCGGCCCAGGTGGCTTGCGCGGCGCAGCCGAACCGATGGGCTGGCGCGCGCGCGCGGGAGACGGCCCAAGAGGGGCGCGACGGCTTCGGGCTGAGGCGCGGGGCGAGTGGGCCGGCCGAGCACGACCCACGCGGCGCGGGGCAGGCTGGTGGAGCGAAGCCGAGCTATTGCGGGCCGGCGGGGCGAGCGCGGCCCAGCGCACACGACGCGGGCACACGTGGCCGCGGGAAGGGTGAGGGCTGACCGGGTCAGCTTGACTCGGTCAAGCCGAGGTGGCGACGACGTGGCCGCCGCGCGGGCATGGGAGAGAGAGGGAAGCGGTGGTGAGGCCGGCCGGGGATCCAACGGTCCACAGCGTGCGAGGAGTTCCGGCGAGCGGCGGCGAACCGGAGTGGGCGGCGGGCACCGGAAGCGAGAGGGGGTAAGGGTGGTCCCATCCACCGGCTCGGATGAGGGAGAGGCGGCGCAACGGCGGCCAGCGACGGCGGCCGTGCGGCGGCGGGATGGGTGGCATGGCGCGGGCGCAGCCGGCGAGGCGGGCGACTGGGACGGCCGTCTGAGAAGGTTCAAGGGGTCACGGGGAGGGTCGCGGCGCAAGGAATCGGCGAGAGATCGGCCGGCGGCGGCGCGCGACTGCGCACGGCGGCGGCGGAAGCAGAGCTACGGCGGGGCGGCACAGCACTGAGAGGGGCGCCGCCGGGGAAACAAAGAGGGGGCGCGAGGAGTTACGGGAGGGCGACGGCGAGCTGGTTCGACGAGAGAGAAGGGCCAACGACGGCGCGCGACTGCGCGGCGGCGGATGCAGCACAGCGTGCGGTACGAGGAGGAAGAAGGCGGCGATGCGGAAACAGAGCGCACGGCGAGCTACGCGAGTGCGGGGACGGCGAAAAAGGAAGGTGAGGAGCTCACCGACGGGAGGAACGGTGTCGACGGCGATGGCCCGATGGTGAGAAGGGCGGGAAGCCAGCTGGTAGGGCGGCCGGGCTCCGCGGAGGATGGTGTTTGCGACGGCGAACGCGGCTCGACGGGGCAGAATTGCGTCGGCCGAGTTGTGGCGCCTGGCGGCGAACTTGATGCCGAGGCGAGCGCGCCGGGGAGGAGCAGGAGGAAGACGGCGACGAGACGGCTGCGGCGCGGAGGTTGACGAGGCCGACACCGAGGCGCACGCGGCCATGGACACGGCGCAACAGCGGGGAGGAAGGGGGACGATTTGGGGCTCGGGATGGGATTTTATAGGCGAGGAGGCGCTTGACTGGCGCTCGGCTAGCGAGCGGCAATGGCGGTTCGTGGGTAACCCGAAATCGAGCGACGGCGTGGATGCGTTTGGGCGGCGAGGTCGGTGGATCGGGCGGCATGAATTGAATCGCGAGTGCGGGAGGGCCAGCTCGGCTGGTTTAAGGTGGGGGCGCGGCGAGCTGGCGGCTGGCATCAGCGGCGTCAGGGCGCTCTGCCTCCAAGAGCAAGGAGACAGATGGGAGAGAGAGACCAATGTCCAGGAGGGAAAAAGGAAGGGAGGACGGTGGGAAGGGGAGCTTGCTCCTTCCGTTTTGGGGAGGTGCGGCAGGCGAGGCGCGTGGGAGCGGTATGGGGCACGCGACGCAGGCGGCGCAGGCGCGGCAGGGCAGCGTCCAGTAGTACCACGTCTGATACCCATCTACTAGGTTTGAATATTGGGTTGAATACCCTGTTACCGAGTATGATACCTATAAATAGCAGCTGAGATACCGAGTTATCGAGTCTGATACCTATGAGTATCGGATCGACCCATATAAACCTAAATAGGTGTACGGATAGTATCGTATTGGAGTATTCCATAGCTATTTAGTACCGTAGGAGAAAAGAGCACTGCCACTAGTCGGTGTAGACCTGAGGGTCTCCAATATGAAAGGACAGCACACAATACGTTTTTAGAGAGAAAAAGAATCCAGGCCTGTTTAGATCTTCTAGCAAAATTTTACACCCTCTCACATCTAATGTTTGGATATATGTATGAAATATTAAATATAAATACCCGGGTCTATTGAGATCTCCTAGCAACATTTTACACCCTCTCGCATCGAATGTTTGGATATATGCATAGAGTATTAAATATAAACGAAAAAAATAATTAATTATATAGATTGCATGTAAATTGCGAGACGAATATTTTAAGTATAATTGCGCCATGATTTGATAATGTGGTGTTACAGTAAATACTTGCTAATGACGAATTAATTAAGCTTAATAAATTCGTCTAGCCGTTTAGAGGCGGATTCTGTAATTAATTTTTTATTAGTCTATGTTTAATACTTTAAATCAGTGTCCGTATATCTGATGTGAACCGCTAAAACTTTACACCCCTTTTAAACACCCCCTTAGGCTGTGTTCGCTTCTCCTGGTTGGTAACACTCCCATCCGGCATAAGATGGGTTGGGAAAATAGGCATCCGAACACAGCCTTAGTGAGTAATGGATAAGTAGAATTTATACACTATACCGTTGAGACGGTACACCGTCCCATATATTTCTCCAACGGTAATATCTCCAACGGTAATATCTGGTTGTCTCCTCCGCTGCTTCCCCCGCCGCCAAGACGAGTCGCGGCTGAGCATGGGAGGGGCGGCGATCTCCATCCGGCGAGCAGAGCAGGGGAGAGGAGAGGATCCTGGTGAGGGGCGGCGATCTCCATCCGGCGATCTTCTCGGGCGCTCGCGCTCCCGGTCCCCCCGGCGGCGATGGCGGCCGCGCCGGTTGGGGTGGCGAGCAGAGCACGCCGGAGTTCTGGCCCGAGGGGAGTGGCATTCTGCCGATGGACGAACGGCCTCCTCCACCCGAGCTTCGTCTTCCCCGAGGCCGCCGCTGTGGCGGGCTCTCGGGCTGGCTCCGCTCAAGGTACAATCCGCCGCGAACTCCCTAGGTTTTCTTTTTGGTGGCTCGGTTGCGGGATCTACCGCGCGTTTGGGTGCTCGGAGATTCCGATGGGTGCGCGCGCGCGCGCTTCGCGTTCCAATCGATCGTTCATCAGATCAATGTGATTCAATGTGATGTGATGCCTGTCGCATGATTCGAGTTCTAGATAGTAGATTGATGCATTAATTCATTTGTGTACTTCTCTGAAATTTGGGGATGTGAGTAGTAGGTTATCTGAACTTCACGGGATGCTATCGGACCAAAGTAATTAGAGAATTTCCCTAGGGTGTTTGGGTGCTGGATTGGAGATGTTTAGAGTGGAGACTGGACAATCTACGTTGCAGGAGTTCTTCTGGTGCTGCACACATTTTGTATCCACTTGTTTAAGCTTATGCTTTAGGAAATGTGCTGCTCTGCCCCGGCACACACTTTGCATTAGGAAATGTGCTACTCTATAGTGAACTGCGGAATTAATTCCTCACCATGTGTTTTCTTTGGGGATACAGACTGCATTGCATTGAGAAACGCCATTATGCCAATGAAAATTTCTCCATATGCTTCCTATACTGGTTCACATAGTGTTCAACACTGTAAGTTCCCGACAGCTGGAACTTACAGCTAGGATGCTGTAAGTTCCTCACTTCCTGTGCCCATGTTCTGAACCGTTCCATATGCATTTCCCACTTGATGTTATTTCAAATTGCTGTGTTCCACTTTTGGGCCATATATCTGGCAGTAATTCAAACAGATATAGTTTTGCCAGGAGTTCTAGCTAATGTCTCTTCCCGGTCCTTGAGATCACATCTGCTTGGTTTTGCATGTCCTATTGTTTGAAACTTGCTGCCTATTAGAACCTCCTTAGTTGTCTCAATACTTTTATTTTTATTACTGCCATATTGATTATCTTGTTGCTGAGTCCTGCAACTAAAACCATCCCCCTCCCCCCCTCTCCACTGCAGAGCACAGCGTGACCACCTCAGACAAACCCGAGGTTTTCTTCTTCTCCTTTTTGATCGATGCAGCCGTTGTCCTTGCGGGGAAAGGGTTCTTTTTTTCCTTTTTTATTTTGTGGAGGCGCGGCCGTGGGCGATGGGTGGTGGCTGATGATCGGGGGATTACCACCACCTTCGTGATCTCTCTTTTTCTCTGTGGAATTGGGGTGGATGGATGGATGGATACTCTGTTCATAGATGGCGACGGTCCAAGTTTATTCCTTTTTATTTTTGTATGTTTTTTCCTTGTTGGGTTTGTTCTGTTGCTGTAGTTGCCGTTTCTTGGCTTCTTGCTTTCAATGTGTTCTCTCTTCTCCTTCTCTTTTTTCTTTCTTTCTTTTTTGTTGTTGTCTGTTCTTGGGGGTAATGGTGTCCCAATCGTATTGGACAAGCCTTCGCGTATGTAACTGATTGGAATTGGAGTGTGGAGTTAGACGCCGACAGGTGAGGCAGATGAACAAGAGTTCGCAACCCAAAAGTTCACTAATGAAGTGAAGTGTAAATAAAATAAAAAGTAAATAAAAGGGAGAAAATACTAGTAGTTGCTTGGGGGAGTTGGGATTCTCCAAAAGATAGTGTCTTTTTTTCTTCCTTTTTCGGTTACGCTTGGTGAGAAGATGATTTATTTGGAGATGGTGGACGACGCCTATTTCTGTTTTCTGGCTGTCTAATTCTGATGATGGCATCTCATGTTTTTCAGGTGCGTTTTGCGTGAAGCGGGTTTTAAGGATGGTTCTAAACAAGGTGCTCGAGCTGTTTTGTGTGAAGAAGAAGGATTCCAAGAAGAAAGGTGCTGCACAGCTGCACTACTGCCCCTATTTAACATCATCTTTACGTCAGCTGCTTCTGTTTGTTTGATTGATCCTAGGATGCTTTCCTCATCTGATGGCATATTATCAGTTCGTCTTGTGCACTCTTTCTTCCATGAATTCTGTTTTTTTTTTCAAATATGAACGTGTTTTCTGGTGAAAGGATACTGCAGATTAAATGAGGTTGTCATAATGGATTGACATTATTGGATAATTGTGGCTGCTGTACATTATTGCTATATCAGATGCTTTGAGGTTAACAAAGTATACCAAAATGTGATATGTGGAGTAAACTTAATCTCAACAGATTGAGAGTGCTACTAGTGTGATTGGATATATTCACTGGAGAGTGAACTTGTGAATAGTCTGGTATTATGACTCCATGAGTCTTGGTGATAATATTGTTAAGTTTGTTAAACTGTATAATGAAAAAAAACTTAATATTTTATTAGCCTGTATACCCAGCCACGAAATCCGCATCTCCCTCTGAAGCATGGAATTCTCCTTATTTTGTTTCAGAAAGATAAAATCAAGTGTTTTGCTCTTCTGCCTGGAGTTTTCTAATAAAAGAATATTTTCATGCAGGCAAAGCCATTAATCCTCTTTGTAAAGGTATGTTTTCATGCAACTTGTTCCTCCTTGTTTGTTTTTGTAATTCTTATGCTTCATGTAGCTGAACCTGTTCTTTTAAAAAATTAAAATGAACAAAAAAAAAATAGCACCCCCCTGTTTACCCCCAAAGGGGATATTTTTTACTTTAACAGAACTACACATTATCTAAATGTTCATCACTCTTTGCTTTGCTGTCAGTAGTTAGTATTGATGCAAGTAAACCTCTTTTTTGCAGTTAAATGAGCTTCAATATCCCATTCTGTATCTCTGTCTTTAAGATTGGTGTGCCTTTTTTTGTAACATCTTGGTTTGAAACTAGTTACTCTACTGGCTTTCAGTTGCCGCTCCACACTCCACTGCAAATGTCAGTACAAACAACAGCCTTTTGGATCCCTTTTCAACTGGGAATGGTACTGTGCTATCTGTGCAAAAACATGAGCCTGAATGTTCAAGTGTTATATCATCAATGACAAGGACAGAATATGGATTTGAAAGTGATGGTTGCAATTTGTTTAGCCATTTTGATGTTGTTCAAGATTTTTCTGATCATTACTATGCAAAGAATTCACCAGGGAAGGTAAGCTGTGCGTTTTATGAATTCTATTTCTATCAATAGATCCAACTGTGAATTAATTTCCTGTCTTTATCTGTGGCCACTGATCAGACCTCCAAAGATTGGGTGAAGACAATCCAAAATGAATGGAGGCCTCTACAGAAAGATCTACCTGGTCAGTACATGCTTTTATATGGCAAATCATTGTATTCAATTTTATCAAACCGTCAGTGCCTAGATGGTGAACACATATAATGGTCCTTTCTTATACTGACCTCTGTTTTATGCCAATTATATCTGATCCGTGTGACATGCCAACAGACCATGTTTGAAATCTTTCTTGAGTTAAAGGTAGTCACATGCTCTGTTTGGGTTTGAATAGGATATATTCATTGGTTATACCAATTTGTTTGTGGTTGGGAGTTTTGTCACAACTGTTGCTGAATCCCGAACTAGCTAATGACATTGTCTATGCTTGATGTATAGAATACTTTATTCGTGCTATATCTGATTTATCTGTTAGTTTTTGTTAATGTGTCACATATCTTTTAGTTATGGTCTGCATTTATCGTCCCTTTTCCATGCAATCTTGTCATAGAAGCATAACAGTCTTCAGAACTTAAACTTGCTAAGTTTGGGTAATGGGACAAATGGAAAAGAATGTACATGTCTCAAATCATGTTGCTGAAGGAAGCTAATGTGTCACAAGTATCATTACATACAGTTTACATTTGCGCCTTAAGTTTTTCGTTTAGAGCAACTGTGACTGAAATAGCTGATGTCTTCAATACTAGAAACTTGCATCTCAGTCTGGTTTCAATCATGCAGAATCTATCTATGTTAGAGTTTATGAGGATAGGATTGATCTGCTGACGGCTGCCATTGTTGGGCCAGCTGAAACTCCATATCATGATGGTCTGTTCTTCTTTGATGTTCGCTTTCCTTCTGAATACCCACAATCCCACCGGTATGAAACCACTTCACACACGCTTTCCACCATTATTTTCATGTTACTACCACCATTGGTATAACCTCTTTAAAATAATATCCAACGTGTACAGAAAGTTCATTACCATATGCATTTCCCACTTGATGTAATTTCAAATTGCTGTGTTCCACTTTTGGGCCATATATCTGGCAGTAATTCAAACAAATATAGTTTTGCCAGGAGTTCTAGCTAACGTTTCTTCCCGGTCCTTGAGATCACATCCGCTTGGTTTTGCATGTCCTATTGAAACTTGCTGCCTATTAGAACCTCCTTAGTTGTCTCAATACTTTTACTTTTATTACTGCCATATTAATTATCTTGTTGCTGAGTCCTGTTTTGATGATTATGCACAAAGTATTCAGTTGTTCTGGTACCTAAATGAGTAGTTTGCTTGCTGGCGTATCACATGACTTAAACAATAATACTTCTCTTTTTGTAACTGAAATTAAGTCAATAAAAAAGGAAAAAAACTTGCTATTACATACAGATCAAGAAATTAAGTCAAAAAATGGAGAATAAAAGAATGGTACCTTCAGTGTGGCCAAATTGAAAGGTTGGATGTGATAGTATGCCAAGAATGTTAGGTTTACATAGAATCTTTCGTGAGAACCATTGCCATTGTAAGATCATCCACAAAGAATACCATCAATGCTTATGTATTATCATCCTGTGTACAAAAATAGCAGGCAACAAATTAACCAATAAAAACCTGCTCATAGCATAAACAACTAAACCTAAATAGGACCACATATATCATTCATGTTGAACTAATAATGAGCAGCAAACCAGAACAGGGATCAGTGGCTAGATCAAATAGGTACACTTGCATATAGTAGATAGAAATCATAGTACAACACAAAGGGAAAAATCGTTCATTGCTTTAAGTAGAACTGCATACCAAATTGGGTTTAGCCGAGTCGTCGCCATACGCTGGTACAGTCATGGCTTGTTATTGTTGTCCTAGTCATGGCCGAGCCGCCGCTCTCAATCTCTCTTATCGTCTTTGGCGTCCTAGCCATCGCTCGGATCTGGCACTAAATGGAGTGGAGAGCGATTAGAAGAGGGCAAGAGCAAGGGAGGCGATGGTGGGGTGGGGATGGAAGAGGAGAAGATGGTGGCGGCGACTCGTGTCCCTCGCTTCACTGTGGCCAGATCCACCGGTGACTTATGCGACGGCCTCTCTCGGAGAGAGCGGCGGCGGCGCGGTGAAGATGGCTGGAGGAGGGTGAGGAGGCACGCGGGTGAGGATGGGTGGCGGCGCTAGTTGTGACGACGCGGGTGAGAGGAGGAGGGCGGCTAGGGTTTTGGTGCGGTGTGGTGACATCTGCGCCGTTCATTCCCTATCTGACGAGCGCACGGCTTAGGCTGCCACAAAGGGACACGTGGGTGGTCAGATCGACGTTAGTGCGAGATCCAACGGACGACAACAATGGGGCCTGGCATGTAATTAACAGAACTGCGGTGGCTTTTTTTGCAAAAGTGATAGCTGACGTGGCATCCCTACTTCCAGCAATCGCACGGCATTTAGAGAGATTAATATATCCAGTGGTCCAAAACCAAATTGGTGCGTTGGCTGGTTAAGAGTGAGTGCAACTTTTATACATTCGCATGTGCCTGTTAAATATAGTTGTTAGTGCTCCACTTGAAAAAGTTGCTGTTATTTGTTTAAATCTTATGCTTTAGCTGGAAAACAGTATAATCTCTAAAGCAGCATCGGCATTTTCGAAGAGCTTAACATTTGGTTGATTATATGCAGCTTGACGCATGTGCACATCCCTTCTTTGATGAGCTACGAGAGCCCAATGCACGCCTGCCATGGCAAATGGTCGTCCATTCCCTCCTCTGTTCAACTTCAAGCATGAAGTAAGTAAACGAGAACATTTTTGAACAGTCGCTTTTTATGTTACATTTATATTTACCTGTCATGGATGCTTATCAATGCTCATTTCTGCAATGCAGCTAGCTGGCGCCTCTCCAGAACTCATCCACAGACTCATACCGGATCATATCAGACGGCAACATGGCCTCAACTTGCGCATGCTGGGAGTTAGAATGGCACCGCAACGCTCACCGTTTTGTTCGTTTATTTTTCCATGAGCTGGACATTGCAATCCTAGATGACTCCATTGTCTTGGACTTGGGACTCCATGTCAGATTGCACCATCCATGATTCTTCCATGATCTATCCATCTGTCAAAGCCATTTCCGCAAGGACTCAGTACCAGAGAAGTACAATTATGTAAATTATCTAGCCATGGAGAAATGCGTGCTGCTGCTGCTGGTGTTAAGTACGTGACGGGGCATGCTGGTTGAGTAGTAGGTAAGGTTAAGGATAAATGTAGTTGGTGGAGACTGAGAGACATGTTAAGCTAGGGACCCCTGCTTTCTTTTTTTCTCCTTTCATTTTGGTTTCTTCCCATTTTGTGATCCTTAGCATTGCCCTACAGTAGCGTAGCTGCTCCCTGTTTTTGTTTGCTCTTTCATCATGTAAATGCCAATCCCAATCCCAATCGCAATGAACCCTCTTCCTTTACATCCTGGTCTACTCCCTGTGAGTCTTAGGTCTGTGAGTTTGTGCTGCTGGTTCTCCATTCAAGGTGGCTTGGGTGTGCGTTCTGATCGATTTGGCGTGACATGTTTGTTTCCGTAGGGAAGGACTGCAAGGAGAAGCACCCTAACGTCAAGCAGGTATCTTGTGGCGCGTTTGTGTTGCTCTGCTGCGTTAACTGCTACAATGTGTGTTCTGACTTGGTTGATTTGGCGGTGACAAGTGCAAGTCCATGTCTGATGCTGTGAGTTCCTCAGTTCCTGTGCCCATGTTCTGAACCGTTCCATATGCATTTCTCACTTCATGTAATTTCAAATTGCTGTGTTCCACTTTTGGGCCATATATCTGGTAGTAATTCAAACAAATATAGTTTTACCCGGAGTTCTAGCTAACGTCTCTTCCCGGTCCTTGAGATCACATCTGCTTGGTTCTGCATGTCCTATTGTTTGAAACTTGCTGCCTATTAGAACCTCCTTAGTTGTCTCAATACTTTTAGTTTTATTACTGCCATATTAATTATCTTGTTGCTGAGTCCTGTTTTGATGATTATGCACAAAGTATTCAGTTGTTCTGGTACCTAAATGAGTAGTTTGCTTGTTGGCGTATCACATGACTTAAACAATAATAATTCTCTTTTTGTTACTGCATTTCTTGGTTCAAGCTTATATCTCAGTTGACCATAGGCTATAGTGGAAAGTTCATAGATCAAATATGTTAAGAGTAATGGAATCTATTTACTCTGCTGTGCATTTAATTGAAGCAAAGATTTCTTAATCTGGTTGGCTATTTGATATCAGGTGAAAGCAAATATTTGAATGATATTATGTGAAACATACGACAGGTTTTGGCACTTGACAAATGCTTTGTTGACCCACGTTGTTTATTAAATCCCACACAAGAAGTAATGAAGAGGGCATTATACCATTAACAGATGCTATTCCCAATATTCCAATCGTAAGTTTTATTTTATGTTGGTGAAAATCTAGTTTTCATTGTTTTCTCCATAAATGCCTTGCGTGTGTAATTCTTGTACATATACTCCCTGAACTGTTATTAATATATCTGAACAGTATGATTCATATGATTCTGTCCCGTGTTTGATTAAAAAATTTAGGATATCGCCTAAAAGATGCTATTAGCTGTTACAATCTTATCATGAGCAATTTATGATCTGCACAACCAGTAAGTGATTGCTAATTTCATGTTAGAATGATGGCATAGAGTAGAATGAATTGTACCTTTGTTTATAAGTTAAAAACTTTGGGTTATTTATTCTTGTATTTGGTAATACAATGATGTCCTGTTGCCTTGCTTCTATAACGTGGCAATAATAGGTCGCAATAATAGGTCGGGCTACTCAATGTCGCTAAGGGGTAGTATGGCTCAGATTTACCTTTTTTAAAAAAAGGAAAGCACTAAACTAATTTTAATTTATGTTTGTAATGAATGATTTTTTTGGGATTGTGTTTCTGTGTGTGTGGGGGAGGGGGGATGCAAATCCATATCTGTTGTTAGGGGCCATGCGGATTTGGAAATTTCAATAGACCGGGAAGGGCAAATTTATTGCATTGTTCATGTATATGGTATTTCTCTCAAGTACAAGAGTACATTGATGCAATATATTCAGATGTTTGCAAATTTCTTTACTGTAAACTTCCGTTATCAGCTTATACCCAACAGAACCAGTTTATTACAAGGGTACCAAGATAAGTTTTTTTTTCTAGAAAGGAAGACAAATGGAAAACCTGCTACAAGTACTAGTTTAGAAGCTTTAAAATACATAGGGCAACAAACATTCTCCTCTCTTCTCGAAACTTCTTTTGGTGTTCTAAACTCTGAGTAACATCCCTTTGATTATTTTTAATAACATTTCTCGATTTTGTAATCGATACATTTATATGGATTATACATGTTCAGTTTCTAACCTACAATTGTTTTTTTTTTTTGGAATTTGGTGTTAACTTTTGTGTGTTCGATGTTTTTTTTTTTGTGTTTTAAAGCTTTAATTCTGCATTTCAGATTGGATTGAGACTCTACTTTGGACCTTATTTCGTTTCTTGCATGGCATTTAATACTATTGGTTTCTTACTGTATGCTAATATTTGGACTTGACAGATTCAGTTCTATATGCCTAAATGCTTTTATTAAAGTTGATATTTCTTTTTTTTAATCATCTGTTACTTTGCACTTCAATCAATTTTCTAAAGCTTTAATTTGGTATTTCTAATTTCTTATCCAAAAATTACGATTTGTTTTGCAATTCCTTGGTTTCATCCTTGATACTTTTATTGGGATTCAGAAAATTCAGATTTGTTTTTTTTAATTTGGTACTCCCAACTATAGAAATAGGATATTCTAGTTCACACGTGACCCTTTTAATTTGTAATCCGTCCCCCCCCCCCTAAAAACACTGAATTGGTTTCTTCCTGGACACTTTTAAGTTGGTGTTTCCTTATCCATAAATACTTTCTTTAGATTTCGGACCTATTCTCTATTTGAACTCTTCCGCTTTAGCTTGCTACTTAAGATTGGATTTTTAGAGATTGCTGTTCTTTTTTAGAAAAAGAAGGCCTCTTAGTCTTATGTATTTTTGGTTATGTTATTTTCAAAAAGAAAATATTTGCCCGTATTTCAACCTTGTGGCTTTTTTTGTCCCTCGAGGTTTCATTTCCCGTCCTTGTTTAAACTTTATGTTTTTATTTGGATATATATATCTTCGAACGTTCTTCTCTATTAATGGTTTTGATATGCTATTTGGACTTTAAAACTTTAATTTGGTTCCTCAGATACCGGTTATTTTTTGATCTTTGAGTTTCAACTAGGTATTTTTAGTTTGATTTCTTCAATTACCAAACTCTCTTTTTGGAACTTCCCTTTAGACTTTTAAACTTTATTTTACTTCAGAAATGACAATTTTCGTAATTTTGTTTGAACTTATGCTTACTAGTTTGCGAAAAGAAAACATTTGCCCACATTTCAACCTTGCGGCTTTTTTTGCCCCTCGACACTTAATTTCCCGTCCTCGTTTAAACTTTATGTTTTTAGTTGGATTTAATAATCTTCGAAGGTCTTCTGTATTAATAGTTTTGATCTGCTATTTGGACTTTAAAACTTTAATTTGGTTCCTCACTTACCGGTTGTTTTTCATCCTATGGGCACAACCGGAGCCTAGGACCAACTTGACCAGGTGCTTACAAGCAATTATCAAGAATATGACATAAAAGGAAGACAATAGAACATCAATATAAGTGCACTAGAGCTCCCAAGGCAGCGCAGCCACCACCTAGACGCTACCCAGGGACCAACTTAACAAGTGGTTCCAAGCAATTAGCAAAGCATATGAGTATATGACATAAAAAGAAAGACAACAGAATATAACATCATTATAGCCCTCAAGGCAGAGCAGCCACCTAATGAGTGCCAAATGCGAAATCATGGTGGCTTCCCGGTGCCAACTTTTAGAACACTGCAAAATATATCAAATTTTATGGAGCCCAAGCCAGAAAAGAGAATTCTCTTTCGATACAGATTTGTGGAGTATTACACCTTGACACAGGGTCCTGCACTGGGGGGGCATTGTATTACACCTTGACTTGGGGAACAATGAAATGATGGATTAGCGAAAGAGATAGAGAGGGGGCTAACTTGGCTTAGATCTCTTAGAAGAGTTATATGGGTGGAGGTCCTTCATACATACTTCCACTGTTAGCTAAGCTCTGGTTCTGCAATTATTTTCATTCTCGTTAGGAATAGATGTGATGTGCATTGCATCTTCTGTAAATATACTGTGTTGACTGCATAAATAGCAGTTTATCCTCATTCTAGCTACCTATGTACGCAATGGACAATAATACTTATGGCAATGAATTTTTCATTAAATAATAAGGAAATAGTTTTGTTATGTTTGTGGGAAAGTGACTCTTGGGTGCACATTTTTTTTTGTGCCTTGCACATCAGCTAAGCCAAGGAGGACCTAGTGTACTCAGTGGCCTTTAACTGTCTTGCTGATGAACGTTATGAAACAGAAATGCTTACATACTGTAATAAAAAATGTATTTAACTTGTTGTCTACAATTTGTAGTCATCATTACTAACAATTTATAGTCTCCTAGTGTTTCTCTCTGATTTTTCATAACGTTTATGTCATCGATCTAATTCTGTGCAGATAGTGGTGGTTGATCACGCAGATGTGATTCTTATGCAGGTTAAACCCATCAGCTTTAATATGATATTGTACTAATTTTGTTATGCCTTCTGGTACAAATGACTCTTATTCATTTATGTAGAGTTGGTCACATCTGTATGCTGTGTTTGAACAATTAAATCAGTTGCCATCAAAGGAACATGGAACCAATGTGATGCGTATTAGGCCATGGTACTTCCTGATTTCTTGGATAGTTTGTGCCTGTCTTGTATGGCTGTTCCTATTTTTATAATTTCAATTTTGTTATATCAAATCAAAGGGGCTATTTTGTTCCTACATTGTATTTATTAATATGTTAAATTTTTTATTTGTTACATTTTTATTTTTCTTGGTTAAGGTACTTGGATCAGCATGCACGTTACTATCGGCAAACAATACTCTTGAGCTGTTATCTTACTCCAGGTATGGAATTTAACATGGAACTCAGACCAAATGTTTTGAGCCCAATGGCTGCTCCTAGGCTGTAGCCTATGGAATTCATCTAGATTTTGTTATATCAGCTCATATTAAACTAATTACTTCCTCCATCCTAAAATATAAGGCACAACCACTTTTTTCCAATGCATGCATGAATACATTTACTATCACCTTTTGATTCTTTAAATTTGATTTATTTTAATTCCTGTACCATTAAGTCTTCCAATCACACTGCTTGCATGTATGAATGCAATTCAATCAAGGAAGTGATTAAATTCTTTCTTGGTCTTTGTGTTAGGAGTGGTTGAGCCTTATATTTTGGGATGGAGGGAGTATGTTTTTTCCACCTTGGCCAATGTCTTTTTTCTGTCTAATCTTAACTAGTTCATAGATGTTCAATGGAGTTATTTGAGTTGCTTTGTTATTTCGATTGCTTGCATTTATAATCAGTATTTATTCTGTAACTGTCTAGCCGTGATTGTAATACAACCTCCTGTCTGATTATGTGGCCTAACCGGTGATTATATGGTAGTTAGGGCGACCCGTTCCTTTTATATGTTGAGTATATCTAGATCTGTCAATAGATTTGATTTTAATGCTACCACATGAGGTTCGGCTTCTATTTTTGTTTCCATCCACTGTTCATTCATAAAAATGGTTTAATTGTCTTACCTATTGCGCAGAGATGAATGCTTTATTCAATGGATTATGCTTGAATTATGAGGGGAAGGTATATTGGATGTGAAGGTACTCAGTCATCGTTTACTTTGTTGCCCACATGTTTCTGAAATGCTGTAACTCAACTTTTATCAGGTTAAGCTGGTGACTGAATATAAAGGTGTTCTTTCTAAAATACAGTTTGAAGCACCGCAGGTCAGTTGATTCCTCATGTTATATTTCTATTCCATAGCATCATTCCAAATTCGATATGTAGATTTGTAGCAATTTGTCGTGCCATGGACTCAAGCATACAATTCTGTAGTCTTATGCCCCAAAACATTATCTATGAGATGAATATGAAATTCAATTAGATGAAGCAATGCCGATTGATTCACAGGTGTATGAAAGGTTTGATGCATCTTCTATTACTGAAGTTGATGATGCTCGCTTTGATCATTTCTGCAAGAAGGTCAGTTCCGTTGTGCCTTTATGGGATTTCTTCTTGTGTTGTGAGAAGTTGGATGTTTACATGTGCCTTGCTTTTGGCTCAGATTATGGAACTCTTATTTGTATCAATGTGTAAAATTATACAGCCAATATTCACTTTTGGTTTGCATTAATTTCATTACTAGTGTAATCTGGCCTTGGTATATTCTAGCTGCTGTTGCATTGGCTATTAACTAAAATTCTAATGATCTAGTCACTCAGTAGTTCTGTTTATATTCACCATAGCCACATTTATTGTTTCGTCCTGATATCCAGCAACATGCATCTTAGCACCAGTTATCTTCCCATATTTCCTGTACGAGGTTTCTCAGGACCAAGCCCTAATAGGTGAACAACTCTGTCGGGTATCTCTTATTGGGCCCCTATTTCCATCCCTGCTCAGACTGCTTGGCCTGTAACATGTACCATAAACCATATTCCCATGTTTTCATATTGTGATTTTTGCATCCTTTGTCATGACTTAGGATCAACAGCTTGCTGTGCACTGGAGATATTGCGTGTAATGTGAACGGGCCTGAAGCCTGCCTTAGTAGCATATCCCAGTGGCCCGAGTTCAACTCCCCATGGGAGATGATTTTTCAGGGCTTGGGCTAAAAAAGGACCCCTCACCACCCTTGCTTCAGTGTTACTCGTGTCCTGCAGGCGTGTCCTGGGCAGTGTAGAGGGAGCCTTTGGGGTCTTTTCTCGGTCCTGCATAGAGAAAACTTCTTCTACTGCTAAATACCTAGGGCCTAGTTTATTGATATTGCGCATAATTAATATTCTTTTCGTGTTTTTATTTTGCTGCTTTTATGGTCTTAAGTGTTATAAATTAATTCTATTACTGAATACTTGTGGAATAATTTTTACATTTGTGACATTATTGCAGGTGTACCCAAAGATTCAGGAGTCAGATGAGGTATGTCATTCATGTCATCACTTGTTATCCGCGAATCTCATAATCGTACTTTGATTTGGTTCTGCAAAGTTGGTAGGACCGTAGGAGCACTAGGTTCAAAATGCCCTACTAATTATAATCATAGTTCACAAAGTATATTGGCTGACAGCTGATGGGCCAGGCCCTAGGCAATACACATGTAGGTTTGTCTCTGGGCTGAGGTTCAGCAAGGCCAAGTAGGCTTGGTTTGAGTGGCACAAACATAAACTGAGCCTAGTGAAGAGTCTGGAAAGGTCATCAGGCCATTGCCATGTTATTCAGCAGGAGCAAAAGAAACTTTGTAAAGAAACAAGTACAAAACAATGTGTATAAGCTGGGCATATTCACGTAAAGAACAACCACTGAACAGTAAGGATGGGTCACAGGCCACCAACCTGCACTTGGAGAAACTAGGATAAGCCCTCTTGGCGTATGACACACAATATGTTCCAATGTCCCATGTGTGTGTGTGTGTGTGTGTGTGTGTGAGAGAGAGAGAGAGAGAGAGAGAGAAATTCGTATCACCCAATGAAATACTACTGTAAGAAGAAAGGCAAAATTTGCTACAGGACACTTAAAAAACGTGTAATTAGCCGTGGGACACCGCAAAAACGTGAATTGGCTATAGGACATCACAAAAGAGTGGTAATTAGCTACTAGACACCGGAGACATTTTATTATTTTCGATGAAAACGGAGAGAGAAAGAGCGTTAAAAGTACTGAAATGCCCCCGGCCACGAGCACTACCTCCAGCCTCCTCGCCGCCCTCCCCGCCGGCGCCGCGTCGGCGGCCCGCGGGAGCACGCCACCTCCGGCTCTGCGTCGGCAGCCCGCGCTGGCCGTTGCAGGAGGCGAGGACGGCGGGGAGGAGAGGCAGGGACGGGGTGAGCTGGCAGACGAAGGTGGCGGCAGCGGCCTCCAACGACGGGAAGAGCAGCGACGGCTTGAGTGACGCCGGGTCCGGGGGGCAAGCAACAGTGCGAGCGGCGACGCCATCAGCAAGAGCCGCGCCTGGTCGGCGAACCGCTCCGCCGCCGACTCGTAGCTCATGTACCACGAGAATCCGAGGAAGACGAGCAGCACCACCAGGAAGAAGCACAGGAGCAGCGGCAGCTCCGTTGCCTGCACATACCCTGCCGTCACCGGCGAGCTGACATTGCTGTACGAGTACCCCATCGATCGTTGGAATAATTGAACTGTCTCCCATGCGAGGCGAAGAAGAAGCTTGGCAATGGAGGTGAGCAGGCCGGGGGCATTTCAGTACTTTAACACTCTCTCTCTTTGTTTTCACCGAAAATTATAAAATAACGTCTCTGGTGTCCAGTAGCTAATTACCACTCTTTTGCGATGTCCTACAGCCAATTCACGTTTTTGCGGTGTCCCACGGCTAATTACACGTTTTTTGAGTGTCCTATAGCAAATTTTGCCAAGAAAGAATGAACACGATAAATCTCATCAGTACTGTAGTGGAGAAGATATTTGATGTGATAATAAAAACTATTTATAAGTGAGGCCAATCATATCTAATTGTTCTTCAGTACAGTAATCTTAATGCTATGTGTAGAGCAAAAAATAATTTACTCTACAGCCTAAGACTATGCATTGAATTAACTGTGAAGAAAGTGAAGAAACTACAGAGGCTGGGACGGTAAGACTTCAAGCATGTATAGCATGAATAGGTTTATGAAGCTACACAAGTACCAATTGTTGATTTAAGAAATCCACCAAGAGAGCTGCACCAAATAACCCTCTAGCAAAACAAAACAATAAAAGTACCTGCATGGAGACCATGCAATGAAATGGGACCAATTAGAAAAAGATCTATCCCCAAATCATACATGATGTACCTTCTTCCCCGACCATAGGATTAGACAAACATGATGGATGGGTGCTCAAGGACCAGACCTGCTGATCTGAAGGCCCCGATAAGTGGGGTAGCCATCTGGTGATGCGGTGATGCTGTGGTATGGGCCAGCGCTGCATAGAAGGTGCTCTTAGGCACCGCAGCCAAATGACTGAAAGGCATCCTAGGTGGAGCAGGTTTACAGGCTGAAGCATTGTGGTGCAGAGCTGTGGAGTACTTATTCCTTGGCCGAGCAGAGGGGATGGGACTGCCAGATGGAGTAGCCAGACGAGGATGGGTGGCTTGGCAGCATGTCTGATGAAGCAGTACCGGCGCAAGTGAGCAGGAGTAAGCGGCAAGCCGGTGATGATGTTGATGTGGACCAGCAGAGTCATCGATTGTGGAAAAGAAGTTATATAAGTTATTTTTTCTGTTTTCCTTGAAGGGCACTGTGCAACAGGACCTAGGCTCTTATTGTGGAGGCAATCAATTGGCAAGGCTGGTGGGATGAAAGCCAAACACCAGGATCAGACAGCTGCAATTTCCAATCGACATGATCCTCCAAACCAATGAATAGTTAGCAGTGACTTAGTCTAGGGGAAAATCTAAAGGTTCATATGATTTATTGAAAACGAAATCACCTGTTATGAAATTTTATAGTATTAAGCTTTCAAAATGCACATATTTACTATTTTTATTTAATAGGTTGACAATATCTACTGTAAGATCCTAACATAATGCAATGCAGGGTCGGGTGTTGCTATTCATCAGTTCATACTTTGAATATATTAGGATAAGAAACTTCTTAAAATCTCAGGAAGCATCGTTTTGTAGAATTGGGGAGTAAGTATTTTCTCTCCTTATAGCTTATCTGATTTGTATAGTTGTACCTTAGAAGATATGGTTTTTGTCTTATGCATCTGGTAACTGTCTACGTGTGTTCGTAAATCAGGACAACATCGCAACAAGATATATCACGTGCAAGACTCTGGTTTTTTGAGGGCAAGAAAAAAAATCTTACTTTATAGTGAGAGATCTCATTTCTACCACAGATACAAGGTCATAACATCTATAAGACTAAAGTATAATATGTTATGATGATGTGTTCTTTCCCAACCATGCAGTTATATTGTTTGCTAATATAGAGGCCAAACTTTTTATCGTTGTTCCTTAAATCGCAGATCAGGGGAGCACACCATTTGATTATCTACTCTTTGCCAGGGAGAAAGGAATTTTACCCAGAGGTATTTACTAAAACTTGAACTATATGTAATATTGTAATCTGTTTTATGTTGTGCTGTAGAAGAGTTTCAAAAAAAAAATTTATCTGGGGCCTTTCTTTCAGCTTGTAAACATGCTCAGTGAATCAGAAAACAGGAAATGCACCGTCTTTTTTTCACGTCTGGATCTTCTTAAGGTGAGGCCAGTGATTCATTTTGTTTGATTCCATTAGCAATACTTTGATGATCTATTAATTTCATATTGCAATAATTTTCATCTTGGCCATTATAATTGGTATTATCGTTAAGATTTCCTGACGAAGATCGTTTGATGTAATTTATGTTCTGTATCATGAGTATTATACTTTGATTCATGAGTATTAATTCATTTCACTATTCGTTTTATACTTTGAAAAAAATATTAGTATTATTTCAGTGTTACGGTGAAAACTTCTGACCTGTTAAACGACGATCACTTAACTGTGGTCTCACCTAACATAATGCAAAATGTGCTGCATGCTCCTGACAGCATTGCTAGCTGTGTCCTTGTTCCGTTTCTTGTCATAGCTTGCTGAACTTAAGATATGTCCCGCCCACTGCTCAAATGAGTTAATTCTGTACTTGCAGTTAGAACGAATTGTTGGGACGTCCGCTGCACAAAGGTTGGTTTCTTCAGATAAGAGCATTTTCGTGTTCCGCTGATTCGGGCGTCATATTCGGCAGCCTCACAAATTTTGGAATGCGAGATGATTATGTACTGTACCACAACTCCTTATTTTTTTGTAATCTAGATTGTGGATGCCATTTTTTGGTAAAGCTCGTGCTGAATATTTCGCATCACTATTTATTTCAATATTATGGATGCCATTCTTTGTTAGTTTTTGGAAAACATGCAAAGAAACAGGGCCGTCCCTGTGGGAGTGCCACAAGCGTGACCGCACAGGGCCCCCAATTTCGAGGGGCCTCAAATAACTTAGTATGTGTCACAGGATCATTAGCCCAATAGATTAAATTAGATGAAATGTGCCAACTAGATAAAGAATATAGCATTGCTTAGCAAGTGCTTATATAAGTTACTCATCACACACGGAATGTGACAACATATATTACGTAATAAATATTTTAGATCGCAACCTTTAGCTCGGGCTTATTGGAAAGCGGGTGAATCATATTTTTGGGCTAGTCTTATGAAGATCAGACAAGATTTTCTTTGATTTGGGTCCTTTCGTATTAGGGATGGCTCTCAAATAAGGTTTTGGGAAGACAAGTGGTTGGGTAAGTGGTTGGGTAATGCCTCATTGAAAGGCCAATATCCTTGTCTCCAAAACATACTTAGGCACAAACTATCAATTATCTCACAAATCTTCCAAACAAACCCATCAAGTTTTTCATAGAGACGATATTTAATTTGAGCAAAGTTAGCCGCATGGCATAACTTATTGCGTTGGATAGCTAATTTGGTTTTGACACAGGAGCAAGATAAAGTTCACTAGAACCTCACTTCCAATGGGGTCTTCTCGATCAAATCTGATTATTTAGCTCTTGTTCATACGGGCGTTCTGAATATCAATAGACGTATTTGGAGGGTAAAAGTGTCGCTAAAGGCTAAGATTTTCCTTTGATACTTACATCGGGGTGTAATTCTCACCAAGGATAACATAGCTAAGCGAAATTGGAAAGGTAGTAAGAAGTGTTGCTTTTGTCACAAAGACGAAACTATCCAACATTTGTTCTTCCAATGTCATCTTTCTCGTTTGGTGTGGTATGTTATTCGAATGGCTTTAAATTTAAAACCTCCTCAAAATGTAACTCATATGTTTGGGCGTTAGCTTTTATGTTTTCCGAAAGACGTGAGAAATCTGCTTTTGATGGGCGCAAAAGTTCTTTGTTGGTCCATCTGGCTAAGCAGGAATGGGGTGTTGTTTGATAACAAAATGGTGTTTTCTCATTTGCAGGTTATTACTTTAGTTGCCCGGTGGCTATGCACCTGGACTATTCTCCACAAACCGGGACTTCAGGGTACTATTGTGGTGGTATGACAACGTTTGGACCAGGTGGGGAAGGAGTTTTTTTTTTTTACCCAAGAGCATGGGTAACAGTCTAGTTTACGGATTGATAGCCAATAATTTTACGTTTCCTTCACACTGGAGTGCTTTCATGCAGAGGCCGGGGGTGGGCTTAGTTGAATTGTATTATCTCGGTGTAATTGACTGAGTCTTAATAAAGTTTCTATTATCTAAAAGTTGAAGAGGAGGCTGAGCGAGCACGTCGAAACTAGCTGGATCCTGCGTGTTACCGTGTGGATGGGGATGTAAATTGAAAAAAAAAACAAGTAATGATATACACATCGAACTGGATGAACTTTAGGAACTTCTGTGTTTTTTGAACAATTAGTAGAAGAGGTATGCGAGAGCGAATAGGTTACCCAGCCATGGACTCATGGTGATGAACCAAGATGGACGGAAATAAAATGAAATAGGGTAATTGAACCAAGTTGAACCAAAACGGAAGAATACGTCGGAGACACCAGCACAAGGACACTGCACCGATAAGGAGCCTCCAATGTGAAGTTTCAAAAAGTAAATATTATCTTAAATAGCAGCCTAGCTATTCCTGACACCCAGGGCAAGGTGGTTTTCACCCAGAGAGTATGTCCCATGGCACATACAAGGGAGGGCGGTGTCGTGACACTATCTGAAAAAACTTGAGCGGTAGCTAGCTTTCGCGTCTGCGATGGTGGTGGCCGATCGGGTCGGTAGAACTGTATCGGAGGCTGGAAATGACTATGGCCACATGCAGCCACCGCTGCCACCAGTTTCAATTGAGGGTTCAACCCCCACCAACAACAGAGAAGCCTGCCACCGCCACCGTAAGTTCAGGTGGCTTAATTTGGTTTTGCTGATTAATGAAAAATTTAATATGTTTTATGAGCTTTCTTTTGATTAGTCTTATTTGGGTAAGGAAATGAAAATGACAATAGATGTGTCTTAAACTTCACATATTTTAAATTGGTGTCTCTTGTTGATACAAAATACATCGTGAACTCACTCTTTTAATCTTCATTGCTTATGTGCATCAGGGGAAAAAAAATACAAATTAGGACCCTAAATTTTAAAAATCATATGTCTAATATAGATAATGAAAGCGCATCTAGGCCCCCATTGGGTTTTTGGATAATTGATGACAAAACAGTAAAGGGAACTAATGTGTGTATGAAGTGTTTGAACAGGTGTAAGTTTCCTAATCAATTGCACCGGTAACCCCTATGAAAGGCAAAGAAACAACATCGTGAAGACTTAGACGTTTTATTTTTTATATCTCTTGTTGCCGGAGTTCAGGTATGCGCACTATCAAGAGGGGCGTGTGCAATGCAAGCAAAGATCAAAAAGTTCTTAAACTCTTTATCTTTGATCTTGGGTTGGTTGGTTCAAAGGCCCCGTTCCTTTGATTCTCTTTCCATGGGCCTTTGATAAGAAACCCGAAGTCCTCGGGTGGATATCCCGGAGACTGCAGGAAGGTGTCTCAGGTGCCCGGAGTTCCAATTCAGGGGACCTTGGGCTTGGGGCGGTGGTGCTGCTCTTTGAGTCTCAGGGACTACAAGGGTTACCCCAGAGCCTCCGGTCATCTCCTTCGGGTGCCGGAGGCCCCTATTACGGGTGCCCTAGGCTTGAGCGTGGCGGTGTTGCTTCTTTAGGCCCAGAGGCCCTAGGTGGATATCTCGGAGTCTCCGGGAAGGTTTCTCTGGTGCCCGGAGGTTATATTCTGGGGACTCTGGGCTTTACTCTGCAGCAACGCATACGGTGCCTCCCGCAGACTCCGAGATCCACCTCAGTTCTCAGGGCTGCGTAGCCATTGCCGAAATGGCTAGTGGCTGGTTGGTGGTGGTATTTATAACTCCCCAACCATGTCATTCGCACTTTCTAGCCCTCATTTTGGTATTTCACTCTCTCTTGGAGCTCTTCCCCTCTCCCTCTCCCTTGGCTTTGAGACAAATCTTTGTGGGATTTGAGGTCTTGACCTAGGGTTTAGTCTTGAAGCACTTGAGATCGATGCCGGGCCTTTCACGTACTTGTTACTTTTGGAGGGTAACCTCCTTGCCAGCTAGGCATCTCCCACGAGCTTCCAAATTGTGTGGCAAGGCCGAGAAAGTCTGTGAAGGCTCTACTCCACATCCGCAAGAAAAATGAGGTAAGAGTTGATACTTTGTTTGCTCTTACAAGATTGCTTGGTTGAGAAACTCACACAGGTGGACTAGGGTTTCCCTCAAAGGCTTGATCTTGGGGTCGCTTGGGGATTTGAAAGTCCTTGGTGGTGAGTTGAAAACCTTGACGATCTTGTGGGTGCAAACTTGGTGAGGTTTATGGTTAATCGAGACCTGGCTCTTTGGAGTCCCTCATCGGAGAGTAGGATTCTTGAATCCAAACTTCGGTGAAAAATCTTGTGTCTGTCTTATTTATCGCGTTTACTACCTTGCATGTGTTAGAGCTAGTTCTATGCTTGTGATAGTTTGACTTATTGTGGTAATTGTTTATCTTCTTGTCTTTGGAACCACCAAAGAAATGAGTTGAACATTTGTCTTAAGCATAGGTTTCCAAGCAATTGTTTGGAGATTCCAACGAAATATTTAAGCCACTACGAAGTTTGTTTAAAAATTTAGGTTTAGCCTATTCACCCTCCCCTCTAGGCTACTTTCAATTGGTATCAGAGCCTAAACTCCTCAAAGGCTTAATCGCTTGGAGGAAGTCTAGATGACCGAGACAAGTCAAACCAAAGAGAAGCCACCACCTATGGAGATTACACCTTCCGATGAGGAGAACTCCACCTCGAAGACCAATCCACCTTCAAAGGGAGTTACCATTCCTTTTGATTACACTAAGTTTAACCCTTCTAACCACTACATCCCCATGCCTTCCTAGCATGCCCCACACTTTGATGGGACTCACTATGCCGCTTGGAAGCATAAGATGAAGTTGCATCTAATTGCTTTGCATCCTAGTCTTTGGAGAATGGTGTGTACATATTTGAATGTGCCCTTGGAAGATATGAACCTCACTCTAGATCAAGAGCAAGCTGTATATTGCAAAGCTCAAGCCACCAATGCCATACTTGTTGCTTTGAGTCCCGAAGAGTTCAACAAGGTAGATAGGCTAGAAGAAGCAAAAGAGATCTGAGGTAGTCTCCAAGTTGCCCATGAAGGAACTCCGGGGGTTAGAGAGGCAAGGATTGAGCTATTGGAGAGTTAACTTGGTAGGTTTGTGATGGAGTACAATGAATCACCACAAGAGATTTATGACCGATTGATGATTCTCGTCAACAAGATCAAGGGACTTGGAAGTTTGGAGATGACTGATCACTTTGTTGTGAGAAGACTAATCCGGGCTTTCCACCAAGAAACCTGGCCTTGGTGACTCTTATTCGGGGGAATCCGAACTTCAAGAAGTTCAATCCAAGTGAGGTGCTCGGTAGGATCACTTCACATGAGCTTATGGAGGAAGAGGCCAAGGTGATTAAGAATCTCTAAAGGAAGAGATGTTGCATTGAAGGCTAAGAAGGACGATGAAATGACCTTGATGTCGCCTAGAGGGGGGGGGGTGTGAATAGGCGTTCCTAAAAAAATATCACAACTTCATAGTATATTGGAATAATGAGAACTTTTGATTCAAATCGGAACTTCCGATATGAGATTCGAAGTTCCGGTCTCAATCGAAAAATTAGGTGGAAAACGGAATAAAACATTAACTATGAACTTGTACCTCAAACAAACAAAATGTATATGACAAATAAGGTATCTAAGAAAGATATAAGGTCACCAACTGAATCAATTAAGCATGCAAGTAGATCGGGTAAAAACAAGCTCGAGAACAATATAAGAGAATACAAGAATGGGCAAACCAAGAGAGGAGACGCGTGATTTGTTTCCCGAAGTTCGGATTCACGGATCCTACGTCTCCGTTGAGGAGCCACAAGGGCCGGACCTATTTCAACCCTTTCCTCACGAGGTTGCACAAATGCACTCCTCGGTTTCACTCTTGATTTCTTCCCTTGCGGAGGCGAAATCGAAGCCTTCACAAACTTTCCGTGGCACACCACAATCTTGGGTGCTCACCGGCGACGCCTAGCCGTCTAGGAGATCTTAGTCCCCAAGAGTAACAAACACAATAGAAGATTTGCTTGCTATGAACTCGAGTGCTCAAAGTATGGAGTGAAACTCACTAGCTCTCAACTTCTCAATCTCTCAATCCAACTCTCTCCCCTTCTCAAATCCCTCTCATAAAGAGCCACCACAAAGGTAGGGAAATGGGGATGGCTATTTGGCTTTAGATGTATCTAATACTCCCCAAGAACAGCAGCCACTCAAGGGAGGGGTGGAGGAGTTTATATACCCGAGCCTCTCAAAAACTAGCCGTTGGAGGCAAAGACTGGAATTTTCGGAACTTCCAAAAATTTACAGAAGCTAAACTCAGTTTCGCAGCCATTTTCGATAATTTTTCGGAATTTTCGAAAAGCACAAAGTAACACAACCATAACTTTTTGCTCGGGAGTTCGTTTTTTATGATCTTGGACTCTATAGAAAGCTCACTCAGAGGACTACCCAAATCAACCAAAAACAAGCTCTAAAACTACTCAAAGGATAGGTTAAAGTTTGGTTTCTCTCAAAAGCACTATGATATGTCACTTTGAGCACCGAGACATATACAAACACATTGATGTTGCATCCCTTTGTTAACAACCAAATTTGGTAATTCAAGAATCGGAGGTGAAGATAAAACCGAAGCGGAATCCAAGATGGGGATCGTTTCGGAACAGAGCGAGAATCGGCTAAAGTCTGAATCGGGTGCGATCAGGATCGGCAGAGTTCGAGTCAGACAAGGTTAGCCGATTAATCCGATTCCGACAATATGACTCGATACACGACATCGGGTCGAGTTAATATGCTTCATATGGATTGCCGTGCACGGATTAAGTCCTGGGAAGGCAATTGTATCTATTAATTAGGATATTTTATGTAATTTTCTTAGAGATAAGTTTGGGCAAAAGTCTGCTGCAAAGACTTATGGTATCTTAGAGTTTGTTAGGGATAAGAGTCGTGTCTGACATGGACATATTTTGTAATCTCAGGTATAAATAGACCCCGAGCCCCATGTAATCAATCTAACACACATTCAGTACAATCTCGGCGCATCGCCACCCTTTACTTTCGTTTTGTTTCGACGAATTCTTGCTTTCGGGTTGAGCTGCATCAGTTTCGATCTTCAACTAGAGGTAAAACTTGTTATGGCGGCTTGCGTTCTCGGGATTAGTGCTTCCATCTTTATGATACTCTAATCTTGTTTATGTAATTCGACAAGTTATCATATATCCTATATAATCTCTGGCAATATTGTTATTTAACCTTCAGTCGGCTAACATCTATCGCTAGAAGGCAGCCGATCAGGTTAAATACCAACGTTGACTTAGATTATATAGGGTATCCACCACTCTATGAAACATCCAACGGCTTGATTGTCTAGATATTGTTCTTCTTTTCATACTTATAGCTGCATCAGTTGAGTTTGATCTTATAAGTCGTGATTAGAATCTTAATCTCTAGCCTGTCTTTGGTTGCCGATTAGGGTAGTATCGGGGTTTCAGCCGATCTTACCTGATTTAGCTTTATATCTTATGTGCTTAATTGATATGCTAGATCTGCCCTTTATATTAAGATCTTGTTGCATTTAGGTATATTAGGCTTCTGTTTGATATATTTTACTTGCTTTAATATCTTAATATAGAGTAGTATCGGAGTATTGGCCGATACATGCTAGATCTATCTGATCGGCTATGCTATAAATGTTTATAATCTTCTTGTTAATATATATTTCGTTCTAAGTGATTTATATTGTCTCGGCATGGTGACTGATCTATCCCAATCACATGATTTAAGTATATATCGACAAAAGTATTATATACCATTGATATCTATAGCCGATCGAATAGATTTAGTTTTTTATGCTTATTTATGACTGCCGATCGATTCATATATGACATCGGCTCAAAGATAAATGATACATCATCGGCAGCCAACCGATCGGCTATCATTTATGGATTTAACTGCTATTTTGCTGTCTTTATTTCTTGTTCATTACAGGATCAAATCAACTGGCACGCTCACGAACCTAAAGGCAAGATTTTTGGTCCTGCACTGGAGTTAAGCAGATCTCCCTGGCATCGTGTTTTTTGCATCAAAACGCTTTTGGCATGCCCAGTGAGACACGGCAAGCATGTCAGCAGACAAGCAATCTCCGTCATCGACGGGCAAGTCGACAGATCCTCAGTCCAAGATCTCGAAGCCGACTGGGTCTGACGTAAATGAAGGGAACATTGTTCCGGTCACTATAGATAAACTGTCACCAGAACAAAAGAAGGACTTCGAATTAGTGATGAAGAGCGCTCAAGAGCAATTCACGAAGTCGTTTGCAGAAACCCGCGGAAAAGATTACCAAAAGTACAACGTAAAGGTAGTTGCTGCCGACGAAATCGGCTCAAGCTCATCCCAAGGTGATAAAGGTATTGAGGGTGTACCAGGCGACAAATGTGACGGTTTTCAGGAAGGAGTGGTTGAGGACCTTGGTCCAGATGGTAACGGAGTACAACCACAGTTTAACAACTTCCAAGATCGGATTGACTACGCAGTGCAACATGCTTTGATCAACCAATCAGGAGTCCTAGTCAATACCTTAACAAACATGGTGAAGTCATTAGTTGATGGCACAATTTTTATGTTGTTTTTATTTTTATAAGATGCAGTTGGAAAGCAAATATGCAATTGGAAAAGGAAATATGTAATGTGATACAAGTTACCTCATGGGGAGAGCTCCCCCCAAGCTTGGCTTTCGCTCAAGGTCCTTGATAAGGATTGAACCCCTAACAACGAAAGTATGCCTGAAGATCATCGTGCTGTTGCTACATCATGTTGTTGATGTTGGCGAACTGAGCATCAGCAGATTGTTGCCATTCTTGCGTTTGAGCTATGTGTTCCGTGAGGTTGTACTGGATCTCCCCCATCTGCATATCAAGGGTGTCCATTCTCCTAATGATTTCGCCCAAGTCCCAACGAGAGGAACTTGAGCGCCATTCACTTGGAGAGGGAGGCACACCACTTGACCTGGGAGGTTGGTTGTCCCCCCAATGGATATCATGAGGCGCATGCCACCAGTCCTCACTGGCGCTTGCCCAGGTTGAGACCCCGATGCTATGGCATGGAGCTTGGGTCCATCCGGGTGCATCCCCAGTTGGTGCCCAACCTGCCTCATACATCTGTACGGGTGTCGAGGATGATGAACTTTCTCGTTCGTTCCTTGTCATGTTGCGCGTCTCCCTGTATGTTCCACCTGCACGAGATTCCTCTATGGTCTGCAGGGGAATGGTTAGTTCATGGCAGTTGTACAAATGATACCCCGCATTTGGCAACGGGATTTCATTTGTATAACCGGGGAAAAAGTATATCAAAGATCCATCTACTCCATGTTTCAAAATATGCCCTTGCACTAGATAAGCCTCATCAATACGCGGACGAACGGCTGAGATAAAAGCAATCTGGTTGCTAACGACCCCTAGCCCTTTTGCTATCCGAGTAATCAGAGAAGTGCACTCAACAGGAGCAGAGAACTTTATACTTTCTAACCATTGCCTTATCATACATTTCACAGGAGCAATTTTGATCTTTCTAACCATGGCAAACATGATAATTAATTCATCTCCCCTAATGGGTCTCAGATCACTTCTAGGAAACAAAGTCATAGCAATCCATTTGTGCATGAGCCTAAGTGTAGGATTATGGATGTCATTCGTTCTAGGTTTCTTGCAAATTGGAGCACCAGAAATATCTTCCCAAAACCTATTTTTCTCGAACCCAGAAATTCCTTTCTAGAGATCGCTTTTACAGGAATCGTGAAAACCAAGAAGTGTACTTAAGCCTTTCCATGTGAGTGTGAACTCCTTACGGAAAAAGCGAAAAGAAATACCATCTTCTATTTCTTTCAAAGTGCACAGAAATTGCAAAGTAAGCAAACGAGAACCAGGCTCATCTACGACAACAAATCTCTGCCAACCAACAGCTTTCCAAATGGAACGAAATTCAACATCCATACCTATCTTTTTCAGCAGCTCCGGTGAGTATTCTCGCGTGTGAGCATACTCCCAGTCGCTCAGCATGTAGTAGGCTTGTCTTTCCCGATCACTAACAAGGTCGAGGTCGGTGTCATTCAGGAGTCGTCGCGGAGCTTCGGCGTCTTCCATCAAGACATCGGCTGATGAATGAGTACTAGACTCGTCATGATGACTTGATGAAGAGCTAGACCCCCTTGAACAGGCGAAACAGTCGCCTCCTCATACTGCACAATGGAGCAAGAACAGACTAACTCGGCGGGGGTTAGGAATGACAAGAATTTCACCCGCCGGTTAGTTTCACCAAAGCAACTTGTATATATGCAATTAAAGATTTGAATTTGAGGGAAACAATCAAAGCTTGAATGAACTTGAGAGCATACTTTGGAGAGGGAATGAAAATGTGTTGAAATGGGGTGGAATTCCCTCTCTCGGCGGGCTGGCTTTCATAGGGTGCCCACAACGGTCAGAAATGACATGTGGGACCCACTAGTCGTTGCCCTGCCAAAAGTGGCAGGTAATTGTTGCTAGGCCGGTTTGGCCGAACCAGGGTGTTCGACCGAACCCCTGGTGGGCCCAACCGGCCCCACTTTTGATTGTTGGAATCCAACAGTTAGTGTGGTCGTGGCACAGTAAATTTTCGTTGAAAATTTTACTTTGGTTTGCTCTTAAAATTTTCATTTGAAGAATTTCCTCCAAATTCAGAAATCCTAAATGCAAATTTAAAATTCAAACATGTAGTGATGCAAAAAATCAAATTGTTGAAAGTAAAAACGCAGATACATACCAATTTACCTGTTGGCGAAGGTCGCGTCATTTTAGGTCCGACGTGCAAGACCGTACCTCCTTTCGATTTAGCTCACGGATTTTTTACCCGTCTCCGGAGGTGATGTAGCGGGAGTCTTTGGCTTTTCCTCCCACACTTTCTTTGATTTTGGTGTGGACGGCGGCTTCTTCTGAGCCGACTGCTCCAGCTTTTTGGCCGGTACGGGTGATTTTACCGGCATCCTCCAACAAAGGTTCCTGGGCATCATTGTTTCCTTCTCCAGGAAATTCTGCATGAACTTCACCAGGCTGTCCGTTTTGGGTGGCTCCACTTCGACCACTTAAATATTCTGTGGATTCGGCCCGTACTTGATTCTGACCATGGAACATTGTTCCGTCCTCGGTTGAAATTCAAACTTTTCCTCCTTCCCGTTGATATGGAAATGGATGCTCCCCGTTCCCACGTCAATGTTGGCTCCTGCGGTGCTAAGGAACGGACGCCCAAGGATAAGCGGTGTTTCCTTCCCCGTGTCCATGTCTAGTACCACGAAGTCAATCGGGATGAAGAAATCCCGTATCTTGACTGGCACATCCTCCGCTATCCTTGCCGGGTAACGAACTGATGAATCAGCCAGTTGGAGGCGCATCGGTGTTGGTGCCAACACCGTGAAGTTGAGTTTGTCAAATACGTCCTTTGGCATGACGCTGACACTGGCTCCAAGGTCGCACAAGGCCTGGTCGAATTATTATGTCCCGATCGAGCAGGTGATCGTCGGACACCCCGGATCTTTCTTCTTCTCCGGGAGCTTGTGGAGTGTTAGGTTGCTACATTGTTCCATCAGCTTGACCACCTCCGTTGTTGGGAGCGGTCTCTTGTTGTTGAGTATGTCCTTGAGATAACGGGCGTATGTTGGTACTTGCATAGCATCCAACAATGGCACGTTGATGTGGATCTTCTGGATTACTTCAACAAAACGAGCGAATTGCTCGTCCACTAACGGTTTCCTATTCCGTTGAGGGAACGGCAGCAACTGTGTGTCGCAGTACTCCCGCGGCACTGTCTTTTCTGGCTGAACCTCCTTGTCAGCCGAGTTGCTAGATGGCACTTCTTTTGATGTTCCATTAGTTCCTGCAGGGTTAGGATACGGCGGATCACGAGTGGACTTACCTCCTCTCGTCGTGATCGCCTTAACATTTTCAAGGGAGGAGTCGGGTTGCCCCGGAATACTCCCAGTTTCAGTTGTAGGGACTAAAGATGCTAACTGAGCTAACTGGGTTTCTATCATTTTATTGAAACTCAGCTGGTTTTGAAAAGCGGAAGCAAAGCCATCTAACTTAACATTTATGTTCTCTAGGACCTTGTCATTGGCCGCAAGCTTTTTGCTTAATGCATCAGTGGTTTTAGCTTGCACAAAAACAAGATCCTTCAAGGAGGGCTGGTTAGAGAAGTTAGCGTTATTGTTACCTCCTTGATAATATGAGCGTGGTTGGTTCCACCCCTGACCGTCTTGTGGACGATACCCGTTGTTGTTGCCCATGTACATCACTTCCTCACGGGTTTCCGGGCAGTCATTCCCAGGGTGACTCGTGTTGCCGCAGGCCTCACACGTAACGTGTGAGTCCAAAGCCTTGACGCTGTCTTGTGGCTTTTTCTTGTGGTCGTCCAAGCGTTTCATGAGGAGGTCCAGCTTGGCAGCAAGTAATTCCGTCTCCTTGACGGTGTGCATGCCTCGACGACGGGTCTGGAGTAGTTCCTCGCTCCAACTCAAGTTGGAGACCATCTTCTCTATTAGTTTAACGGCTCCTTGGACCGTTTTAGAGAAGAAGGCTCCTCCAGCTGCCGCGTCCAATGATCACGGGACATCGGGGTGAGTTCATTGTAAAAATTCTACAGGATCAGCCAGTCGTCCATCCCATGATGAGGACAGGCGGCCACGTA
The DNA here is from genome assembly GCA_000338895.3 of Oryza meridionalis. NCBI lineage: Eukaryota > Viridiplantae > Streptophyta > Magnoliopsida > Poales > Poaceae > Oryza > Oryza meridionalis. The sequence continues at coordinate 30,888,823 of CM002526.2, read as the reverse complement.
CTCCTGCAGTCATTCCCATGCTTCCGGAATAGACTCGTCCCTTGTCTGCTGGAAACTTGAAATTCGTCCACGAAAAGCATCGGTTTTGCCCATCGGGAAGAATTTCGAGAGGAATGCCGTAGAGCATTTGTCCTAGGTGTTGACAGCAGCACGGTTGGCATAGAACCACTGCTTCGCTCTCCCGAGGAGGGAGAACGGAAACAGTCGCAGCCTGACGGCGTCGGGACTGACGCCCTTGATGGTGTATGTGCTACAGATATCCAGGAATTGTTGCAGATGAGCATTGGCATCCTCATTAGGCTTGCCACATAACGGGCTAGCCTGTGCCGTCGTGATAAGGCTGGACTTCAAGTCGAAGTCCACGTCTCCTATGTTGACCTGCGGCCCAATGGCCACATTGTCAGCAGAGGGAGCAACGAACTAACGAAGAGTCTTGCTAGCCATAGTCTTGAAGGTAGGTGGCGCTGGTACTGCTGGTTTTTCTGTCGGTAGAGTTTTCTGCGGAGCAACGACTCGCGGCCTGACGCTCCGAAAGAAAGCTTCTGGATTTTATTTGAAGTTTTCCAGCAGGTTGAAACCAGTCATACACTACCCTGTTTCCACAACAAAAGTGAAAACAACCAAGGTTAGCTTGCAAAGGAAATGATTATATAGAGGTAAATATAAAGTATTAGTTCAAGTAATCTCTATTATGAATCTTCCCCGGCAACGGTGCCAGAAATGCTTGTCGGTATTTCTTAACGACATTACTAGAAATATAATTCCCAGCAATGGCGCAGAAATACTTCTGATATATTATGGTTACAGAGTTCGTCTGCAAGCGCACGGATATACCATTGTAGCATTTCACCCGAGAGTATTCCACGGGTATCGTATTTCACCCGAGAAATACTTCTGGTATATTTTGGTCCAATTCATCGTGTCAATTCTGAGTTCTTGACCCTTCTCATACACAAGTCTGGTTCTCAATATCGTCCGATTGATTTATCGTCTGAGTTGATGTCGATTCTCCTCCACTTTAATGTCATTCTCTGCAAAAGGTTAATATACCTAATACTAGTGGAAGTTTATTATTCTAACAGATATATGCATTGCATGCATCACTAGTTCTCATCTATCTTGGTAATATTGACGGTCGAAACTGATCGATAACGACCGTCAACAGGTGTCCTTCTGGTATTTCACAAAGAATCAGAAGAGAAGGGTTCAGAGATTGAGGAACATAGAACGCTTCCAGGAGGTGGAGCAAGAAATCAACCATTGGCTAAAGAAAGCAAAGCCTAGGCAAGAGTGGCGTGTTAAAAACCAAGTTGCAACAGCCGATGAGGTTGAAGCCGATAAAGCAAAGAGGTTAGCCAAAGGAAAGAGTGTTGTAACTGCATCTGTAAACATGGTTTTTACGCTACCTGCGGAATTTGGAGCCAAACAAGCCGATGTTGATGAAGTTGAGAAAGCTTCTGCTAAATTGGTTTTGTCGCCAGAACAAGCAGTTTTTGAGAAACCTGGGGGGGGGGGGGCAGAGAATCGGCATCTCAAGCCGTTGTATATCAATGGATTTGTCAACGGGAAGCCGATGTCCAAGATGATGGTTGATAGGGGAGCTGCTGTGAATTTAATGCCATATGCTACATTCAGAAAGTTGGGCAGAAATTCAGAGGATCTCATCAAGACAAACATGGTTCTCAAAGATTTTGGTGGCAATCCATCGGAGACTAAGGGGGTTTTGAATGTAGAGCTGACAGTCGGCAGCAAGACCGTTCCTACAACATTTTTTGTCATCGATGGGAAGGGTTCCTAGAGCCTGTTGCTAGGAAGGGATTGGATTCATGCTAATTGTTGTATTTCTTCGACCATGCATCAGTGCTTGATTCAATGGCAAGGTGACAAGATTGAAATCGTGCCAGCCGACAGGTCAGTTAACATTGCCAGTGCCGATTTAGCTCTTTGGGAGATGGTTGGTATTGATTGCCTGTCTGGAAAAGTTTGGGATGGAGATTTTCTAAAAGTGTCCGATTGTGATATACAGCCAATTGAAGACGGAGAGCCCAAATTACTATATTGAGGGCGTCGTGGAGGGTTCAAACGTCTACACCAAGGACACAGTAGATGATCTCGATGACAAGCAAGGACAAGGTTTCATGTCGGCTGATGATTTGGAAGAAATTGATATAGGTCCAGGCGATAGACCGAGGCCGACATTTATCAGTAAGAATTTGTCTCCAGAATTCAGAACCAAGTTGATGTGACCATGGCTACTACGGATACAACCATTACTCACATCATGGACCAACATGAAGACATCAAGATCAAGTTCTCCAAGTGCTGGAATCCGATTCGGCCACCTGCTACACTGCTGACTTCAAACGGCCGCCGAATCTGCATACGACCTCCGTTTTCAGCCCATGAGTACTTGATGGAAAGCTCTCGGGGTCCTCTTTCCAATGGATCCAGCCTCATTGCCAAACTCCTTCTCAATCGGTAGCAACTGAAGAAACAAGGTGCTGCGACACCTGTAATGGGCCTATGGGCTTGTAACTTCGTCTAGGATCCCGGCCCATGTGGGGCCCATGTGGGGTGCGCCCCAACAAGGTGGATCACAACCCTAGGGTCCCTTTGGTCATCCTCCCACCATTATAAATAGCTAGAAACCCTTTTAGGGTTTCGCGGGTTTTGATTAATTGTAAGTTTAGCCATTGCTACTTCCTTGCAGCGCGCGTGTCGGCTAGACCGTCCGTCTGCTTGTATTCGAAACCCCAACTTATCATTTGTATTAAATTCCTATTTGCAATATCAGATTGCTTTTATCTTGTTCTTGCTTATTTCTTTGATTTGCTTGCAGGAATAAGGTTGATCTGCACCGGCAAGATCAACAACCCACGGAGAGGTGTATCGATCGCTAAGGCGCAACACAACGTCTCGTATGGTTGTAGTCGGATCGTCAACGTTTCTCCCAAATCGTAGTTACCTACAACTCACCGAAAGATCGGGCTAACAACAGCCTTGAGTGTCGAGAGGAACTCAGGGTTCATCACAAGTTGATAGAGCTTTTGAAAGAATATAGAGATTGCTTCGCTTGGGAGTATTATGAGATGCCAGGACTCAGCCGATCGATTGTCGAACATCGGCTTCCTATTAAACCAGGGGTTGGACCATATCAGCAGCCGCCGAGGAGATGCAAAGCCGATATGCTCGAAGCTGTCAAGGCTGAGGATGCACGATTATATGATGCCAGTTTTATTCGTCCATGCCGATATGCTGAGTGGGTTTCCAATATAGTCCCAGTTATCAGAAAAACGGTAAAGTCAGGGTGTGCATTGATTTTCGGGATCTAAACAAAGCTACCCATAAGGATGAGTATCCAATGCCAGTTGCCGATCAGTTGGTTGATGCTACTTCAGGACATAAGATATTAAGTTTTATGAATGGCAATGCAGGTTACAATCAGATTTTTATGGCAGAAGAAGACATTCATAAAACAGCTTTCAGGTGCCCTGGTGCAATCGGCATGTTTGAGTGGGTTGTGATGACTTTTGGTTTAAAGACTGCTTTGGCTACATATCAGAGGGCTATGAATTATATATTCCACGATTTGATCGGCTGGTTGGTTGAAGTCTATATTAATGATGTGGTCGTCAAGTCAAAAGAAATAGAAAACCATATAGCCGATTTGAGGAAGGTTTTCAAGAGAACTAGAAAATATGGCCTGAAGATGAATCCGACAAAGTGTGCTTTTGGTGTATCGGCTGGCCAGTTTTTGGGATTTCTTGTTCATGAGAGGGGGATTGAGGTAACTTAGAGGAGTATTAATGCAATTAAGAAGATTCAACCTCCGAAGGACAAGAAGAAGTTGCAAGAGTTGATCGGCAAGATAAATTTTGTTAGAAGGTTTATCTCCAATTTGTCTGGGAGGTTAGAGCCTTTTACACCTTTATTGAGATTGAAGGCCGATCAAGAATTCACCTGGGGGCAGAACAGCAGAAGGCCTTGGATAATATTAAAGAATATCTTAGTTCTCCTCCAGTTTTAATCCCTCCACAGAAGGGGATACCTTTTAGATTATATCTGTCGGCTGGTGAGAAGTCAATCCGCTCAATTTTGATTCAAGAACTTGAAGGGAAAGAGAGAGCTGTGTTTTATTTGAGCCATAGGCTCTTGGATGCAGAGACAAGGTATTCTCCTGTGGAGAAGTTATGTTTGTGTTTATATTTCTCTTGCACAAAGTTAAGGCATTATCTATTGTCCAATGAATGCACTGTGATATGCAAAGCCGATGTGGTTAAGTATATGCTATCGGCTCCGATTTTGAAAGGAAGGGTTGGAAAAATGGATATTTGCTTTTACGGAGTTTGATCTTCGGTATGAGTCACCGAAGGCAATTAAGGGGCAAGCCATAGCCGATTTTATTGTTGATCATCATGATGACTCAATCGGCTCAGCCAAAATTGTGCCTTGGACTTTATTTTTCGATGGGTCAGTGTGCACTCATGGTTGTGGTATCGGCTTAGTTATAATTTCCCCTCGGGGGGCAAGTTTTGAGGTTGCCTATACTATTAAGCCTTATGCAACTAACAATCAAGCTGAATATGAAGCAGTTCTCAAGGGGTTGCAGTTGCTTAAGGAGGTTGAAGCCGATGCTGTTGAAATTATGGGTGATTCTTTGTTGGTGATCAGTCAATTGGGAGGGGAATAAGAATGCAAGAATGATATATTGATGATCTACAATGAGAAGTGCCGAGAGTTGATGGATGGATTTCGGCTGGTCACTTTAAAACATGTGTCTCGAGAGCAAAATATTGAAGCTAATGATTTGGCTCAAGGGGCATCAGGATACAAGCCGATGTTGAAGGATGTCGAAGTGGGGGTAGCTGTGATCACAGCCGATGATTGGAGATATGATGTTTTTCAGTATTTGCAGAATCCATCTCAATCGGCTTCTCGGAAATTGCGCTATAAAGCTTTGAAATACACCTTGTTGGATGATGAGTTGTATTATCGGACGATTGATGGGGTGATGCTTAAATGTTTAAGTGCCGATCAAGCCAAGGTTGCGATAGGTGAGGTGCATGAAGGAATTTGTGGTACTCATCAATCGGCTCACAAGATGAAGTGGCTGCTTCGGCGTGTCACGCCCGGAATTTCTGTCCAAAACTCCAAACACTTACATGTGTGTAAACCCTCGTCCAGGAATCAGCCGAGGCACACAATAACAAATTGATAATAGAGTGCAACAAATATAAATAGCGCAGGCGACTCCATCCCATAAGCAGCTTGATCAGGGCTATGCCTAATCCTCCACACCTTCAGCATCACTGTAGAACTCCTCCTCTGATGAATGATTGCAAGGTGAGTATATGACATACTCAACAAGCCACGCAGCAAATATGCAAGTGCAGGGGATAACAAAGGATGGCATAATATAGTTTCATTTGCATAAATGGCATTTAATAAATACTTCAGAATTTAGAAAAACAGTAAAGTATTTAATTAAACAGTGTTAATCCAACGCTATACAACATACCCGTTGTATAGGCCCAACCATTCTGAACAACTAATCCCGGCCGCAAAGTTCTATCTCCAAACCAGGAATATATCATTCCAAACCAGGAGCTAAACAAGTTATTACCAATTACAACATCATTTATTATGGTGAGAGGTGTGAGACTAATCACGAAAGACATTGTTAGACCCGCCCATAACCGCGGGCACGGCTATTCGAATAGTTCTACTCTAGCCAGAGGTGTACCACAAGACACAACCTCAACATCATGTCAATCATGCGTCGCGATACTTAACAAGTACCCGAATAGAGATTGTGACAATACCCTCCATATAACACAATTCAAAAAAGTGCACCGTTCCTGGATCATAATCACCCCCTTATAAAACATGGCATGGACTCCCCAGCGACCCCCGTGGGCTTATCTCCGCCACTTCTCAGTCTGGTGCCCCACAATGAACCACACTATACAAAAGGTAAAGCCGTTGCCCACGCTGGCTTGTGGTTGGCACGGTTAATGTTTCACAACCGAAAATCGTGAACCGGTCCTTAATTGTCATGAGCACTACCATCAAAACCATGTGCTCACAACCCACCATTACCATGTTTTAGTTGGCATCTTAATTAATCATCCTATCATGATTAACCATCATGAGCTACCATTAATCCATCATTAAGTAATAGTGAAGCATTAATTATCCCATTCATATGAGCCAGTGTCTCTAAGCATGGCTAAGCATCCTAATTACTTTAGCTAAAACCATATAATGTTCTAGCTAATCCAATTATTAACCAGGTGACAAAGTATAGGTAATCAATAACAAAGGCAATAGGTCATTCCCACCCGATGACATTCAAAAATAAATGCAATAGTTGAATAGAAACAATAGCTTTAAACGGGATCAACATGCTCAAAGGGGTATTTAGGATCTGTGTGACTTGCCTTGCTGGCCTTGGAACTCTTCAAAGTCTTCTCCTGCAAAATCGGACTCTCCGGGAACATCGGAATCTAAGCACAAAAGAGCAAAATCACCAAAACAGTACATAAACAATCATAAACAGTACATGTGGATATTTTTAACATGTACATCTCAATTTTAGAAATACTTAGAGACTTGAACCAACTAAATCCGAGATAAGATGAATTAGTTATGAATTTTTAAAGATTAAACTAGATTAAATCATTTATATAAATTTTAATTGGATTATGACGCAATAAAGAATAATTTTTGAAAAGGAAAAAGGATTTATTGCGTCAGCGGGGCTCGGGTTCACCGTGGACCGGGTTCACAGAAGCGGTCTACGGAACGAACGGTGAGATCTAATCTAAACAAAACGAACGACCGAGATCTAACCGATCTACCACAGGTCTACGGCTGATGTGGCGCTGACGTCGACGATGACGTCATCGCCGGCGGCGGCTCGGCACCTCGTGCTCGCCGACGAACGACGGCGCCACGGCGCAAACGGGCAGAACTTACGGGTAGAGGGCAACGCGATGAACTTACCGAAGGCTCGGACGACGACGGACGGCAACAGACGGTGACGGCGGCGAGGTCGAGGCGGTGGAGACGTTTGGGTCGAGGCGGCGGAGACTTTCGGGTCGACGGTGACGGCGATGCTCCGACAGTCTTCGACGGAAACGGAGGACGGGACGGGGACGGCGATGACTTGGCGAACCCGACGGCGACCTTCCCGAGCGACTATGACGACTGGAGCGATGGCGGCGCACGACTGAGCTTCCCTCGACGGCGGCTGCACACAGGCTCTAGTGGCTAGGGCGCTACGAGCGACGACGAGCTAAGGCGAAGGTGGCGGCGGAAAGAGGAGGTCTGGCGGTCCTTTTATAGGGGCTAGGAGGCGGCGGCGAGGCCCACGGCGACCGACGACGGGGATGGAAAGGTTAGGGTTGGAGGGAAGAAATCGAATCCAAATCGAGCTCGAATTCGACGATTTCCAAACGAAATTAGCTAAAGTTTCTATAGGGGAAAAGATAGAGGAGATCAAAGGGATCATTTCCCCTCTATCAATTTGATCGGATCGGGAAAGATGCGACCGAATTTGGAAGGGGGCAGTGGCGGCTTGCGCGTGGCTAGGGCGCGGCTGGCGGCTGGAGGTGGAAGACGGCCCTGACAGGTGGGCCCCACCTGACAGCGGGAGAGAGGAGGGAGAGAGGGGCGGCTCGGCTTGGTGGGCTGGCTCGGGCCGCACGCGCATAGGCCGAAGGAAAAGAAGGGAGAGAGAAGGGAAGGTTTTGGGCCGACTTTCAGCCCAAAGCCAAAAGAGAGATTTTAAACCTTTTTCTTTTTAAATTATTCATGAAATGCAATTCCATTTATTAAAAATACTTTCTTGGCTTCAATAAATCCCAGAAAAATCTAGGAACTATAGAATCAAGAGAAGTATTTAATAAAATTTATCTAGCCCACTTTTATATTGGAATTTATTACTTAACATTGGATCTTTTCTTTTAGGCTTTTAAAATCATTTCTAATAATTCCATTTAAACAACAATTTATAAATGTGGGATTTTTAGGGTGTGACACGGCGTGCAAGATATTTTTGGCTGACAATGTTGGAAGATTGTTTCAGATATTACAAGGGATGTCAGGATTGTCAGAAGTTTGGAGCAATTCAAAGAGCACCAGCATCGGCTATGAACCCTATCATTGAGCCATGGCCATTCAGAGGTTGGGAAATTGATATGATCGGTATGATTAATCCACCATCAAGCAAGGGACACAAGTTTAGATTGGTGGCAACCAAATATTTCACCAAGTGGGTAGAAGTGATTCCTTTGAAGAAGGTTGATTCAGGGGATGCTATACAGTTTGTTCAAGAGCATATTATTTACCGATTTGGGATTCCTCAAACTACTACAACCGATCAAGGGTCAATCTTTATGTCCGATGAGTTTATTCAGTTTGCCGATAGCATGGGTATCAAATTGTTGAATTCTTCGCCATATTATGCACAAGCTAATGGGCAAGCTGAGGCATCTAACAAGAGTTTGTTTAAGTTGATTAAGAGAAAGATTTCTAATTATCCTCGGCAATGGCATACTAGGTTGGCTGAAGCGTTGTGGTCCTATCGGATGGCTTGCCATGGGTCGATCCAAGTTCCTCCTTATAAGCTTGTTTATATTCATGAGGCAATTTTACCATGGGAAGTTCGAATCGGCTCGAGAAGGATGGATTTACAAGATAAATTGACAGCCGATGAGTATTATAATCTTATGGCCGATGAAACAGAGGACTTTGTTCAGTCAAGATTGAGAGCTCTTGCAAGAGTTACCAAGGATAAGGAATGGGTTGCTCGGCATTATAACAAGAAGGTGGTGCCTAAGTCTTTTTCTGAGGGTGAGCTTGTTTGGAAGTTAATTTTGCCGATTGGAACTCGGGATAACAAATTCAGCAAGTGGTCACCAAATTGGGAAGGACCGTTTCAAATCTATAAGGTTATGTCCAATGGAGCTTACATGTTGCAAGGACTTGATGGAGAAGTTTATGGACGAGCACTCAATGGCAAGTACTTGAAGAAATATTACCCAAGTGTTTGGGTCAATGCATGATCGGCTGGGTGTTGTCGATACATGTTAGCCGGTGTGTTTACATCGCCTTCAGATGGCCGATATAGTTATATCGCCCTTAGCAGTTTTCTTATCATAATCGGCTGTGTTTTGCCGATGTATGATGGGCGATATTGTTATATCGCCCTTAGTTCAAATTATAATTTTATCAATGCCTTCGTCATTGCAAAATTAGGGGGGCACATATATACAAAAGTTGAAAATTTTTTAGCAACGCAAATTCAGAAGTTATATTAATCGGCACAGAGGATTAGCAAAACGGAAGTATCAAAATTTCTTAGCCGATTACAAAAGCTTCTAAGTCCCTGTTATAAGCTAATCACATAGACAGATGACGCTGGATAGCCGATATCGCCTTTTGCCTAACTTCTTCTACTTCGCGATTGCTTGGGCATCTTGAGCATCGGTTTCAGGGATGACTTTGAGGGACTTAGTTATATCAGCCACGTTCTTGATGGCCGATTTCAACCTGGATTTCTGCTCTTCGATAGCCGTTGGGAGATCAGCTAATTTTTTCTGCTCGAGCGCCAACTCAGCGTTGCATTCCTCCAGTTGAGCAATGAGGTCTATTCTACGAGCTTCTAGCCGATCTATAATGGTTTGAATCGGCCCAACCGAGAGTTGATCCAGCTTAGCTTTTTCTTCATGCACAATCTGCCGATTAGCTTGAATAGTGGCATCGATGTTCTTGCGCTCCCGTCGATCAGCTAATCTCTGCCGAGCCTTCTCCAGCTTGAATTGGTGTTGTTCAAGATAAACGGCTGGAGTAAGGGAATCAGCTAGCTTATCTGGAATCAAAGACTGGATTTCTTGAAACCTAGTCCTGATTGATCCATAGTCAACCACCAGATTGTCTAAAGATGCTTCTAGCCGATGAGATATATCTTCAAGAGTTCTTTTGACATCTTCATCTAGAGGGGCTAGAGCCTTGCTTGTTATTTCCTCTTCTGCCTCTTCATCAAAGTAATCCTTGATGTCAAAAGAGAGCAGATCGGCTAAGACCTGCAAGAGAGAAAGTTGAAGACAGTTAAGGATTAAAATAAATTTAACCGATCTAAGATTTATGACAATGAAAGACTTACTGGAATGGCAGGAGCGGCTGTTTGTTCTTCCTCCTCAATATTGTGGCTGTCTGCAGCCGATGGTGTGCGATCGCTTGACATAGGTTGCACAGGAGGCGAAGGAGGAGGAGGCTGAAAAGACAAGTGTTAAGTAACATCGGTTATGATCAGATTTAAAGGATTTTTATAGAGAGAATCTTACCAATGGAGCTGGTTTAGATGGTGCTGGTGCCGATTTCTTCTTCACGACAGTTTTCTTTTTCTGCAAATGCAAAGACTTATAATTGATCGGCTGTATGAAATGATTGCAAGAGGTAATCAAGGTGAGTTATTTACCCTTGAGAAAAGAGCTGGAGCAGCAGGAGTTGGAGGAGTTTTCTTGGGTGAAGCCGATGGTGTTTTTTCTCCTGAGTCACTCAATTCGACTGCAGCTTGGTCGACATCTTCTTCAATCGCTTCCTCATCCAGGGCTTGTTCGATGGATGGATCTAAGGTATGCAAGTCATCGGTTGGCTTGGATTTCATCTTCTTGGCCTTTTTCTTGGGAGCCAGAGCCGATGGATCAACAGCCGATGCCTTGGTCTTCCTCTTCCTGCCAACATCGGCTGGTTCTCTTAGCTGCCCTTGGAGTAGACTTGAGGTCCTAGGGGCATGATAGCCGATGACAGGGGGAGATAATCCACCTCCATTTGGGATAAGGCCTGGAGCATATTCTATGTCCCTGCCACTATTGCTTTTGCGAGGAGGAGAGGATTCTGTTGTCTGCAAAGTAGAAGAGGAGATTAATCAAGATATAAATCGGCTAACAGTAATTCAAATAGGATTGACAAAGTGAAGATTTACCTGAGGGATGACGTCCGGGAATAGATCTGTCATATACATGGAAGCCGACTGATGGAATGTATGTTGCTTCCATTCACCCCACCATATGTCAAAATCTCTGCTCCTAAACCTTGCTAGCTCTATGTTATCAATGCCGCCCAAAGGGGGTCCTGGGATATTGAGCAGCCGATCCATCATCAGTGTTGATGAGATTTCTCCTCTGCATTGGATCTTATCGGCAAAGTACAACCCGATTGGTAGTTGTCCCATCCCAAACTGTCTAGCTGAGCTCATTGGATGGTACAACTCATATGATACTTGTATATTTCTCCCTTGATGGATGCCAACTGGGAGAATACATGGGCTGATAGCAGCTGCAAAGACTTCTCTGGACTTATCAAATTTATCGTGAGTTGATGTCTTCGAATCTGAAGTCCGATGGAAGATCAAATTCTACTGAATCCTCATATGAGAACCAAACTCGAGCATCTCTTTGGAAGCCCTCATAAAAACTGCAGAACCAATCCTTGAGCAGTTCAGCCAATAGCTTTGCTCCAGAATCGGCTGGTGTTGATGCAGCTTCTCCATATGACATGCATCGGCGGTGGGTAAGTTCTTCTCCATCATCGCTTGTGATCGGCTCCAGCCTTGGAAATTCAGCATCTATCAGAGCTGGCCGATTCACAGCCTTCATGACCACAAGGTTGAGCCATGTTTGTAACAGCCACCATGGTCCACCTTCACCTACTGCTGAGCCTGTGGCTATCTTGGCCGATGCATTGTTCAGCGTCTGATACAGATAGCTGAGGAGGATTTTGCCCAAAGGGATTTGCTTCTTGGTTTCAAGGGCTTCGGCTAAGAATTGCCAGTTAGTAATTGGGCCACATTAACAAAAAGGCTGTGTGCTCTCGGGGGGTGACAGATCCCTTGCCCATGTATGCAGCAACGTAGCCAGACCAACCACCTATGCTCTTGATCCTGAAGTCAAATTGGTTCTTGGCATTCAAGCTTATGGGGTTAGCCGATGAGGTCACATCTAGACCAGTAATCATGGTGATATCAAGCAAAGTGGGGGTCATCGGCCCTTGATTGAACAAGAAATAGGCTGCAGAAGCCATCAGGGGTTCGTCCTTAGCCGAATTTGCTAGAGTAAGAGCAAGCGCTTGGCCGATTCCTAATTCATCCCAATGAACTTGCTTGCTGGCCGATACGCGCTTGTACCATACGGGCCAACTCTTCTCAGGAGCAGTTTTCTCGAGGGAAGGCCAAGACTTGAAAGTATTCTTCCAATGACCTAGATTTGGGTTGGCCAATCTAAAGGGTATCCTATTGGTTTCGGCGATCATAAACTCAGTGGGTCAGAATTGCCGATTGGACCAAGGAAGTATTGATGCTCATGAGATAGGTTGGGAATTGCAACCAGATTGGAAAGATGTTACAAGTGCAAAAAGAATAGAGAAGAAGAAAACAAGATGAGAACAAGAAGAAACCGATCTACTGCACAAAGGAGAGGATCTAGCCGATGGGTACTTACCTCTACGTATTCGGCTGATGGCGTGGCAGACAGGTTGGCGGAAGTCGACATCGCTGCGAGCAGAAGACTGGCCGGAGGGGAAATCGCCTTGAGATCGCCTTGCGCACCGAGGGGATCGCCGGAGAGAGAGAAGACAAAATTTGCTTAAGCGGTGAAAACGGAGGTAACGGTGTGAAATTTCTCAGGGGTGACGGTTAGTATTTAAAGCGCTGCAGTAACAGTCGGAAAAAACGGCAATGACCGATATTCTTGGAGGAACGGATATAGCAAATCCGAAACATTACCAAATATTCCGGACTTGGGGGGCATGTGTTAACAACCAAATTTGGTAATTCAAGTATCGGAGGTGAAAATAAAACCAAAGCGGAATCCAAGATGGGGATCGTTCCGGAACAAAGCGAGAATCGGATAAAGTCCGAATCGGCTGCGATCAGGATCGGCAGAGTTCGAGACAGACAAGGTTAGCCGATTAATCCAATTCCGACAATATGACTCGATACACGACATCGGGTCGAGTTAATATGCTTCATATGGATTGCCGTGCACGGATTAAGTCCTGAGAAGGCAACTGTATCTATTAATTAGGATATTTTATGTAATTTCCTTAGAAATAAGTTTGGGCAAAAGTCTGCTGCAAAGACTTATGGTATCTTTGAGTTTGTTAGGGATGAGAGTCGTGTTCGACATGGACATATTTTGTAATCTCAGGTATAAATAGACCCCGAGCCCCATGTAATCAATCTAACACACGTTCAATACAATCTCGGCGCATCGCCACCCTTTTCTTTCGTTTTGTTTCGACGAGTTCTTGCTTTCGAGTTGAGCTGCATCGGTTTCGATCTTCAACTAGAGGTAAAACTTGTTATGGCGGCTTGCGTTCTCGGGATTAGTGCTTCCATTTTTATGATACTCTAATCTTGTTTATGTAATTCGTCGAGTTATCATATATCCTATATAATCTCTGGCAATATTGTTATTTAACCTTCAGTCGGCTAAGATCTATCGCTAGGAGGCAGCCGATCAGGTTAAATACCAACGTTGACTTAGATTATATAGGGTGTCCACCACTCTATGAAACATCCAACGGCTTGATTGTCTAGATATTGTCCTTCTTTTTATACTTATAGCCGCATCAGTTGAGTTTGATCTTCTAAGTCGTGATTAGAATCTTAATCTCTAGCCTGTCTTTGGTTGCCGATTAGGGTAGTATCGGGGTTTCAGCCGATCTTACCTGATTCAGCTTTATATCTTATGTGCCTAATTGATATGCTAGATCTGCCCTTTATATTAAGATCTTGTTGCATTTAGATATATTAGGCTTATGTTTGATATATTTTACTAGCTTTAATATCTTAATATAGAGTAGTATCGGAGTATTAGCCGATACATGCTAGATCTATCTGATCGGCTATGCTATAAATGTTTATAATCTTCTTGTCAATATATATTTCGTTCTAAGTGATTTATACTGTCTGGCATGGCGACCGATCTATCCCAATCACTTGATTTAAGTATATATCAACAAAAGTATTATATACCATTGATATCTACAGCCGATCGAATAGATTTAGTTCTTTTATTCTTATTTATGACTACCGATCGATTCATATATGACATCGGCTCAAAGATAAATGATACGTCATCGGCAGCCAGCCGATCGGCTATCATTTATGGATTTAACTGCTATTTTCTTGTCTTTATTTCTTGTTGATTGCAGGATCAAATCAACTGGTACGCTCACGAACCTAAAGGCAAGATTTTTGGACCTGCACTGGAGTTAAGCAGATTTCCCAGGCCTCGTGTTTTTCGCATCAACACGCTTTTAATTGTACAGCATTCCTATACTCAAATATAAATAGGAAGAGAATTATACCAATATGAATGCCTTCTTTCCATTTCCTTCTTTTGTCTTAAGGGACGCCAAAACCGTATCATTTTGCTTTCGGAAGAAGGATTTGCGACGTGGTCGTTCTTCACAGGTTACCGGAGGTTCTTCTCCGAAGAGTACTTGTAGTTCTTCTTAGAGGAGTACTGGAAGTTCAGATACATAGGAGATCCTTACGTTGCTACGTCCCCTCACTGCCTCTGCTTCGACTGGTTCAGTTGCTTCAGTTGCTTTGCCTTCTGCACACTCGGGCTCTGTTGTTTCTGGTTCTCACCCATCCACCAAGGGATCACCATCTGCTTCATTGTTGCCCTTTTCGCCTGGTTCATTGGCGCGCTCCTGTTGAACTCGATATGGTCTCCAAGTCTTAGAGATGTGCTGCTGGCTACATGTTGATTTTTCACCCAAAATAACCAGCATGGCTGGTCCAATAAACACTGTAAAGATGTTGACTCTGAATGTTTGCATTTGTATGGTGAGCTATACTGTGTTTAAGTCAATCTGAGGAACAGCAGCATAGCTGCTTTGGGTTAATCATTCTTCACAAGAGTCCAACCATGATGAGCACATGTTTGAATCAGTTTGAACTGAATATGTGGGTCTGTGATTGAACAGGTGTTTTGTTGGAATCAGTACAACCATGATGAGCGCAGTATTGTTGACTAAAATTAGATTTGTGTTTGTATAATCAAACCCTGTTGCAATTAATTAAGTCAAGTTAGTGAGAATTGGGCGTACGGCTATATATAACGGTTCTGTTTCGTGGCGGATCGATTAGAGAAATGGATCATGCGCACCTCATAAAAAAAAGGGGAAAACGGATCCTGCTGCCATGATGAACCTCGTCCCCACCGCACGTCTTCTCATAAATAAGTCTACCTGTTGCTGTATACTCGGAAAGTATTTCAATACCAGAAATGTATAAAAAAAAGTATTCTAAATAAAGTATAAAACTTATAAAATAAAAGAGAAGAGCTACTAGAGCCATACCCGAACTCTTCCGAAGGCTTCCGGACTCCGATTTCTACTCTATTCCTATTCCACTAGCTTAAGAACACTAAACTAAACTTGAGAGAATATGAGAGAGCTTTGCTTGAGGTATGTGAAGAGAGTGAGGAGGTGAAGTCCTTTTATAGCTGCTAATGACGGTTATGGCAGTTGGAAATGTCCTAACTGCCCTGCAACTGTTCATGAGGATGAATCCTGGACGTCCACGCAAAACCCCAGGATAGACGGCGCTGATGGGGGTTCGGCCGAACCTGGGGCTGGGCCAAACCAGCACATCCTCGGCTGGCGGCCTCCTCCACTGTGTGAATTTTTGGCCCAATTAGTTGTATCATTTCTGAGTTCTTGGCACATTCATGTATAAGTCTGGTTCTCGACATCGTTCGATTGATTTATTGTCTGATTCGATGTCGATTCTCCTTCACTTTATGGTTATTCTCTGTAAAAAGGTTAGTAAACCTAATACTAGTGGAATATTATTATTCTAAATTGAATATGCATTGCAAGTATAACCAGGTCTCCTCTATTTTGGTAATATTGACGGTGAAAACTGATCGCTAACGACCGTCAACAATGGGCCGGCTCCCGCCTTGCCCACCCCTTAGACGAATGGGGCGTACGGTGGCTTCGTGGTTGAGCGGTGGAGTTGGGCTTGCCTCAATGGGGATTAGGAAACCGGCGAGTTTCCGAACCTCGGTGAAAAATCTCTTGTCCCCTTGTCTCATTTATTTATCGTATTTATATTTGTGCAATTTACATTGCTAGAGACATACTTGAGATTATATCACCCTAGGATTACTAAACTGAACTTAGGAACGTAATTTACTTTCCTACAGATATAATTGAGCCACTATCACCCTAGGTTTGCAAAACATAACTTAGTTGCCTAGTTAGACTTGACCCTCACCGAGCCTAGTAACTTACGTTAGTTTTGATTAGGTGTCACTTAGTTTTAAATCGCCTATTCACCCCCCTCTAGTCGACATCTCGATCCTACACCCTGAACCGAAATACTAATATAAAGCATCCCTGATTTTGCAAAACTAGGTAACGTTAGGTCCCAAGGCAACATTGCTCCCCGGTTTTGGTGACGTGGCGACTGAGTCAGCGTGGGCCAATATGAGCCCCACATGTTAGCCGATAATCTTCTTCCACCTATCTCCTGTCTCTTCCCATCTCAACCCAAAACTCCAGGGCAGCCGGCAACATATGGGGAGAAAAGTGGTGGCTAACGGTCGCGTCATGCACATGCGCGCGCAAAGAGAGGCCGAGCTCGGTGAAGAGTGCGGAGAAGCGAAGTAGGAAGGGCTCCCGGCACGTCGTACCCTCAGGGCACACCGCCACGCCGCTGTGCAGCAGCTCGTGTGCATCTGCGTCTTGGTCGCGTGTCACCCACACCATCGAGATTGGCGAGAGGATCTCCTAAGAGACAGGTGATGGAGTACATTCAGAGGCCTGAGCACAATCGCGAGCACCACCGGCTCCATGAGTGTCCGTGCGTGCATACGAAGAGGACGTCGAATGTTGAATCACGGGAGAGCTACCCGGTGGCTGGCGGCGGTAGGTAGAAGCTCGACATCGACGACGAACGATGGGCGGGGAGAAGGCTGGCGGCTGTCGAGAAGCTTGATAATGGCGGGCGACGGGGAGAAGGGCGTAGGCGTCGAGGATGATGTGACCACATCGTGGTGTAGATGGAGCCGACCTTGAAGACGATGCGGCGGAGCCACGCGTGCTCCTCCACGGAAGAGAGGCAGAGCTCGGGGACACCTGAACACATCGGCTTTTGAGTAGCTCGGCAAGGGTGGCCCTGAGCTTGGGGGATAGGAGCTTGGCCAGCGTGACGAGGCGGAAGCCCCAGCCTTCGCGCACACAGGTGAAGACGACGTTGCAGTTGCAGTTGGGACCTGCCCCCGTACCGCGTGTGCACAAGTCCATGACGCGAGCGCTCTAGGCCATTGGGAGCCACGTCAGCCGGCGGCCTCCGCCGTCGAGCTTTTCCCCACCGGCCAACACCATTCTCCCCACCGATTCGCGGCTGCCCTGGAGGTTTGGGTTGAGATGGGAAAAAAGGGCAGTGAGGTGGAAAAAAATTGCCGGCTGATATGTGGTGTCCACGTGGGCACCATACTTACTCAGCCGCCACGTTAACAAAACCGGAGAGCATACCTTACAATATTAGGGATACATTACATCTGGTCTTTCTGTGCGGGACAGTTTTAAAACTCGACGACAATATAAGGGACCTTAGGTGAACTTTTTCCGAGATGAAAAATTTCCAGCCTCATGGGCCTGTGCATATGACCCATAGGCAGGCGGCACTGCGGCAGCAGAGCGCTGCACAATCGACCTCCGCCTCCCCCAATCCATCCCGTCTCGTCGCCCGCCGCCGTCGACGACTCCCGTCTCCTCGCCTGCCGCCGGCGCCGATCTCCATCCTGCTAGCAGAGGTGGCGCCGGCGTTCTCCTGCTCCCGCCGCATCATCGCTCACCGGTGAGCATCCTAATCCATCCCGTCCGGCCTCGAATTTCGGTCTCCTCGCCCGCCGCTTGTGCCGAGCCCCAACCCGGCGAGCAGAGGTCGGCGCCCGGCGTCCTCCTGCAGTCCTGCTTCCGCCGCATCGTCGCTCGCCTGTGAGCATCCTTCATCAGGTATTTTGTGTTTTTCTCGAGACATCGAACCAGCCTCGTCGTCGCCGGCGACCGCCGCCGAGGATGCCGGTGAGGGTGGTAGACACCGCAACCCCTTCCTCCCAGCCCTCATCAGGTTCGTCCACCTCCCCTACCTTCTCTATGCTATGCACCCACCCCCTAATTTGCTGTGTAATCCAAGTTTTTTTTAGATCTGATATAGCCTAATCAGGTACCTTCTGGGGTTTGATTTAGTACGATTTTAAGGTCTATTGGTAATCTAGATTGGTCTGAGTTGTACTGGGGTATATTGTTTTGATCCTTTTGGAATGCTCAATTGTTATAATTTTGGCCACTCACGCAATGCATTATTTGGGGAGAGCTCGGATGGTTTTGTAGCTAAGCTGCCAACTGATTGTAATGTATTGTATATTTTTAAGGCGTTGCAATGCTTGTGGCTGTGTCAAGTGTTCTTCTGTTTCAGGAGGCCTTCTAAATAAATAAACCAATTGCTGTTTTTGTTCACCTTCAATTGAAAATTCATTAGTTATTTTGTATCTATTTCTGGCAATAGATAGCCCACCATGCCAATGTGCCGTACTGATTAAAATGTTGCAGGTCAAGATGCAAATGCTGGGCATCCGTCTCCTCCTAGCTGTTCCCTCTTAAGTGCTGGAAGAGTAAGTCTTTTTGTGTTGTTATTTGGAACTTGACCAAGGATCAAATCTTCTTATCGGTGTGGTTTTTGGACTGAACATATGCTTTCCATCTTTCAGTGTTATGCTGGAACCCAGAATGTCTCTAATATACAAAAAGAAGAAGCTTGGAAAGTTAATGTGCGGATCCATGGCTGTGATCTTGAACAGGGTTATTTATGTGGAACAATGGAAGCTCTTAATGTTCCCTTAGCTGATACCCCTGTGAGCAACCTACTTCCTTTTCCACTTTGACTCTGATCTTTATGTTCCAAAATCGTTCACTAAGAATACATTCGTATACTAATTCAGTAGGCAAACAGTTTGTTCCGATAAAATTTTAAAATATGCTATGTTTTACTTCTTGTTTCCATTATCTGATTTGCATAGCAATTTGCAAATAATTTCCATAGGTGGTAACGTTCTGGGAGGGGGAGATAGTGGATGCTAAAAATTATACATTTTTCACTGGCAAGTGGGAGGCATCGTGAGTATTTAACTATTTACGTTTTATCCTTGATACTATCATCTACTTGTTTTATTAATAGATGCCCAAGTGTAGGGTAACAGTCCAAACTTACTCATGAAACATTACTCCTGCTTCTGCTTTTGCAGCCCAGAGGATGATATTAGACACTGGTCCAAGTTCCCATCATTTACGCCTCTTCTGGTATTCTGTTGCCTATCTTCATGTTGTTAGTTGCCACGATTTTTTTGGATACATTTCTCACTTATGTTTTTCCACAGAGTCAGATTGAGGCAGATGGTGGCAAGTCCGTGGACCTCAGCAACTATGCTTACATATTCATGGTACTGCACCATCTGACCTTTCATGTATGTGCACCATTTATTGAAATACAAAGCCATAACAACTTAGCATTATTCTGATGCTACATGTAGAGATGGAAAGAGCAGTACTTTGTCAATGTTGGAGTGGACTGTGGGTTGACCATAGCTGGTTTCTACTATGTCTGCTTTTCATGTAGCGATGGTTCCATTAGTGGGTATTATTATGATCCAAACAGCAGGTAATGTATATTTTGCTGGCACTTTTTATTGCGATGTTACAACTAAATTCTATCGAGGAATTGAAGTGATATAAATATTTCCTGCTCTCTCAATTTACAGTCCGTTTCAGAAGCTTGAACTGAAGTGTACCAATGAGAAAGATTCTGGATTTACCTTTTCGTCCTATGAGCTGCAGTGAGAGACTGACAGGCCTGCTGTCATTATAGTATGTGCGGATGTTAATATACACAATGTATGTACTGAACTCATAATTCTGAATGGTGTCCCATTAAAAGGGCTGAGATGGCATGTTTGTAACAGTGATTTGGAGCAAGATGTATTTTATTTCTTTGTAATATGAATATAAGCTGGTAAACTTTCTAGTTTGAACTACTTGTGTGTTCTTTTTGTGCTAATCATGGCATGGTTATGTCCAAAATAAATAAGACAAGAATGTGAGGGCTAGTTGCTCGTTCAAAGAAATATATGCTTCTTTCCAGGGTAATTGTAGTTCTGCAGTTGGAGGATCTTCGTTTTGTTTCAATATTTCTGTGCTGCTTACATTGTGGAATTTGTGGTCACTGATTGTGAATCTAATCTCTGGTACTGAGCTTTATCTGAAGAGACACTTAAGATTGCAATCTTGTACATTAGTTTCTGGTACACAGCCACATAAACCTCCTTTTGGTTTCACATGCAGCCTGCCATTGTAAGGTATGATGTAATTCTATGAACAAAGTATACTTGGGGCAAACACTCTGTCTTCGCCTCCGGTCTTCGGACATTGTAAGGTAAACATCTCTCTCTACTTATGTTGTTTCGTAGTAAACCTCCTTTTGGTTTCACATGCAGCCTGCCCTTGTAAGGTATGATGTAATTCTATGAACAAAGTATACTTGGGGCAAACACTCTGTCTTCGCCTCCGGTCTTCGGACATTGTAAGGTAAACATCTCTCTCTACTTATGTTGTTTTGTAGTAAACCTCCTTTTGGTTTGACATGCAGCCTGCCATTGTAAGGTATGATGTAATTCTATGAACAAAGTATACTTGGGGCAAACACTCTGTCTTCGCCTCCGGTCTTCGGACATTGTAAGGTAAACATCTCTCTCTACTTATGTTGTTTTGTAGTAAACCTCCTTTTGGTTTGACATGCAGCCTGCCATTGTAAGGTATGATGTAATTCTATGAACAAAGTATACTTGGGGCAAACACTCTGTCTTCGCCTCCGGTCTTCGGACATTGTAAGGTAAACATCTCTCTCTACTTATGTTGTTTCGTAGAGTCTTGATCTCGTGCTTCAAGCCATAGTCAATTCTCTAATGAGAATTCTTCTGCATCTTCATTGCACAGGCTTCAAGTTATTGCTAAACCCTATAATAATATTCTGCAGATAGGACTACCCTTGCATACTTGGTGAAGCTTACCTTCATAAACACAAGGATGGGTGGACAGTGGAACAGGAAGGAGGTAACTCTTCTCTCCTTTCTGGCCTCTCAACATTCACACACCAGGCATTAAACATATCGAGGGCAGCCTCAGTAATGATTTCTGAGAGTACTTTATCACCTTCTCCAGGTGCCAGCTTCAGCATCAGGTATCTATTGAACGATATGATCTTCTCTAACATTTGCCTTCTGCCAATATTATATGATAACATTGCGTCTTGGATTATAGAGACCATCCTGAGGACTGCCTCATAGACTATAGCATATGCATGACTGAATATCTCGGTTGCTGTTTCCCACAGTTCTTTGCTGTGCCAATCATTTTTGAGCAAGATTGGCGCAAATGTTACAGTCTTCGGTTTGGTTGTGTTGACACGCAGCTGCTTCGATTCCCTCAGCATTTCATTGGCTTCCGTCATTTCTGACTCGAACCTGCTGCTGATCTTGAAGTATGGTTGTTCCTTGTGTGCAGTTGGGCTCGGGAGTGATGAATTTTGCCTTGGTGATGCTTCCATGTATACCTCAGGTGCACAAGCTGATTCACACGCTACAATTCACATGGAAAACACATGTATTACTCTTCATCATAACAAAATTATGCTGGAATTGATATCTTGACTGAATTTAACTGGAGAAGAGGTGGTGCTCTTTTTTTTTTTCATTTCAATTAACAGATTGTCCAATGTATGCAATATTGTGAAGTCTGGCAGACATACAGGAATGGGGATGGATGTCGAGCTGTGCTTGGGAATCCGTAGTCTGCATCGTTGTGCTCATTGCTGCTGCTGTCGTCTGCACTGGGTCCTGCATGTCCTCTTGCGGCTTCTTCTTGTGATGCAGCAGGTGCATCCATTTCTTAGCCTTGCTCTTCACCTTGCCGAGAACCGGCTTCTGGCTCCCATTTGGGGTCCGCGGTGATCCCATCGGACTCTCCGGCTGCTGTTGATTTGGATGATGTGGATGAACCACAGTACAGGAAATTGAGTTAGTGGGGATGGGATCACTTGTAAAGTATTATAGGATTAAAAAAGAAATAGCAGTCAAACTTCAGTCTTTTTTATGGGCCTTCTGGCTTTAGATCGGCCTGAACAAGGGCCATGAAAGTCCCCGAGGACTGGCCTAGTAATCAACATTCTTGAAGACCCATATGGCAAGTATCAGCCCAACAGGGCGACTGGACATGAAGCTTTTTACATTGAAAAAAGTTCACTTTTACGGCGAGTTTGAATCGCGTTTCTCAACCATAAAACCAGATATAACTCATCTCTTATCATCTAAAATCAATGAAAATGAGGTCCTAAGGCGGTACTGAGGTAGGTTTTACTGACATGGTGCCTGGGTGGCAGTTTGACTTGGCACTCATCCCATGTAACATTGATGTGACAGTGGAAACAAAATTATTTGTTTAAAAAAAATATGTGGGGCCTATATATCAATCAAACAAAAAGATTATAAAAAAGTGGGACCCACGTGCCATTGACATCCACTTCTTCCTACTCTACCCCTACCATCTTTTCTCTCCACCGGTGAGCAGAACGAGTCGATGACGACGGTAGGCTGGGCAGCGTGCTCATCACTGATGCTGGTGACAAGGACGGTGGCAGCTTCCAGGCAGTACAACATGGTAATTACATATAGCCTAGAGATCCCTCCTCTCTCTCCCCTTTTCTATTATCCCAGTGAAGAGAGAGAGAAAGAGAGGCAGACGACGACAAGGAGGAATGGAGATTTAGGGTGGGAGGTGCATTGTTGATGTGACACAACTCTTCTCGGGCCGATGTTCCTGTTGAGATCCCACACGGTTGGTGCCCTCATGGAACAAGGGTAGGAGGTGGTGGGATCACACTGTGGTCGATGGGCCTAAATCCGTGCCGTGAGCCCATGACCCACAAGCCTAGTGGACACAGGATGGTGGCGCTAGCGTTCGGAGGAGGTGGAGGGAGCTCGTCGGCCTCCCCGCTAGTCCCTCAGCGGCGCTTTCTCTCTTTCTGCACTGGCCTCTCGTCAGTGTCGTCCTTCATCGTTGCCAACTCTAGCTCGTTTAGTGCACCGAGGTGGATGTCACCACCAAGCTCCTCCTTCTCGCCCCACCTCGTGCCTTCCTCCCGCAGTGGCAGGGCTTGGGGTTCTGGGACAATGGAGTCCTGTCGCGCGCCTGATCTGAGGCATGATGCCCTCCACCACTACGGGCGGTGCTAGGGAACGAGCTTCACGCTGAAAGGGCCTTGATGTCACCTAGAGGGGGGGTGAATAGGCGTTCCTAAAATTTACTTCAAATCGCAGCGGTTAAAATCAGGGCCCGGAACTTCCTGGCAAAATGTCCGGAACTTCCTGCCAGCTTTTTGTCATAAGCAGAGAAAGCTGCCCGGAACTTCCGGAGTTCTTCCTAGGAACTTCCGGGCAGTTGTGAATTGCTATTTCAAGCACCTCACAACAAGTAAATTAAATCACAAGGAAGCCTAAACCATAGAGAGGTACAACATGTCTCAAACAAGAGTAATACACATGAAAATACACAAGATATCACAAGTGATCATATAATGGGAGACATGATAGCACAACTAGGCAAATAAGGAGATAAGCATCACAATCACAAAGATAAAGAGAGTGAGAGGAGACAAAAGATATGTTTCCCGAAGTTCGGATTCTCCACCGAGTATCCTACGTCTCCGTTGAGGAGCTCCAAAGAGCCGGGTCTTGATTAACCCCTTGCCTCACCAAGAAAAGGCCTAGGAAGAGGTCTCCGGTCTTCAAGCCAACACCCCTAGGTACTTCTCTTTGGTTTCAAGTGACCACTAAGATCCCCAACTTGAACACCAAAAGAACACCACAAGTGAGGCTTGCTCTACCAAGACGACCTCCTAAACCTCACCTCGGATTCCACTCACCGAGTATTCCGTTTCCTTTCGGAGGTGGAATAATGCCCTCACAAACTTGCCTGGGTCAATCCACAACCTTGTTGGAAACTCGTGGATGACACCTAACCGTCTAGGAGGTCACCCTCCAAGAGTAACAAGCTTCAAGTGATAGCCCAACGAGATACACCAAGTGCTCAAGTCATCCTAGCCTTCAAAACCTTCTCCAATCCTCACCACCACCCTCAAATTCACTCTCTCACTCAATAAGTGCACAAGATTTGGGTGGAGGAAATAAAATCACATTGGGAGAGGCTAGAACAAGCTAGGGAACACAAGAACTAAAGTGGAATGGCCAAAGAATGAGCTGGGGTCGAGTTGGCTATATATAACGGCTAGGTGACGTCATCTACCGTTACTCACATATTTGAACTGGAGGGTTGCCATGAGGTTCCGGGCCTGGGTGCCAGGAACTTCCGGGCAACACTTAGGAAATTTTTCAACCTCACCTCGGCGCCAGGAAGTTCTGGACAGAACCTCCGGGTGGGACTCTCTGTCCCGAGGAGAGCCATTTTCAAAAACAGCTCCTAAAAATATTTCAACACTTGGACACCACTAAGAGCACTTGTGTTATCTCAGAACCACACTTGGAACCCCTCTTAATAGTACGTTTTTCCTAAACTCAAAGCGAAAAAGTAAACTAGTCTAACTCGGCTCCGAGTCTTCTCGCCGCTTTGATTTTGATGTTTTGGGGGGTCTCCAAGCATCCTAGCCCACTCCTAAGCAACCTGGGACTAATACACCACTAGGAATGTCATCTTCTTGCTTCACCTTGAGGGTTGTCAACGTCAACGCCATTTCATTATTGGGACTATTCTCACCTACACTCATTAAGCATATTAGTCCTAAATCAATTATGCCTTTGCCTTGATCAATGCCCACTTTGGATTTTGACTTGATGTTCATCGAAGAACCACATCCTCTTGATCCTCGGCATTCCATCTTGCGGTCTTCTTATAATTGATACGGATTACTCATAACTTCAAATGGCCTCGCACGATCCATCATGACCATCATGACAAAGCCTTCACTCGCCCTTCACCACCGGATTCGGTCCATCGGCGCCAAGCCTCTTGCTTGCCCTTCACCCCCCGCATGGTCCATTGTAGCCGAGCCTTGCTTGCCCTTCACCGTTTTGCCATAAATAGCCACTTCATATCCCGCATCATCAATGTCTTCACTTGCTCCTCATCAAGGTATAATGTCCATCTTCTAGCCGAGCCTTGCTTTCTCTTCACCGGTTTGCCATAGATAGTCATTTCATACCCCGCATCATCAATGTCTTCACTTGCTCCTCATCAGTCCATCTTCTAGCTTCAATCTTTTAACTTGATGCTGGAATTTAACCTAATCTCACCAACTCATGGAAATAGTTAGTTCCAACAATGGGTTGTCATTAATCACCAAAACAATCACCGCACTATTAGGATCATAGATATTCCAATCTCCCCTTACAAGGCAATTCTAGTGCATAGATCTTTCACACGCAACATAGTCTGCCACTTGCCTTGAACATCGACGAGAGGGGGTCCGATAGGCCGGCACCTGCACCTCCACCATAGGGAAGCCATGAGTTGTGTTGTCGTTGTTGACATCGACGCTAATGAGTGCCCCATCAAACATGGGCGAAATGTGTCCAGGCAGTGGTGGTGATCCTCCTCCATCGCAACTCATGAGGAGGCTGATGTACCGCCGTTGTTGGCGTCGACGCCGACGAGCACCTCTCGTTGAGCTCACCACCTTGAATGCGACATGTGTAAGAAGAGAGGGAGAAGTAGATGAAGGATATTTCAGTGACATGTAGGTCCCGAATTAGGGATTTTATTTTTATTTCCGCATGTAATGCCTTGTAGGATAAAGACTAAATCAACAAACCATATAGATATCACGTGAGTTGAAACTGACCTTAATACTGTTTGGAATCTCGTTTGCATTGATTTCGAGAGAGAGGATATTAAGGGACACGATTCAAACTAAACACTTAGACAAAGAACTTAAAAGTGAACTTTTCCTTTTACGTTAACCGGGATCTTATCTGCTGATCACACAGAATACGTAAGCACTTACAACTTGCAAGTTGGAACTCTCACATCTCACAATGTGACACCGAATAAACATTGCATGTCTCTCTCAATCTCAAAAGAAGGAAAAAAAACAGCACTGAATATTAATATAAGTGCAAAGAAAACGAAGTGCATATTTGCAAGCAACTTTTTTCTTTTCCTTCTCTTTTTTTTGCAAGAAGTGTGTATCTTCTTGTTATCCTAGTGAAGTTAACAGCACGATCCCGCGCATGTACGTACGTACTGCATCTAGTGATAATCCACTCGCCAAAGGATCTGCAGCGTCCCAAGCCAAATCCAACATCACGCAAGCAACTTGTCTGCTGCTTTTTTTTTGGCCATGGCATAATTTTCTAAGATAATAAAAAATATTAAACCCCATCAATTATATAAGATGATATAATATCGTACTAAGAATACTACTGGCTTCTCTGTAACTAAGAGGCACGCACAACCAAACCACTCCCTCCGTTCTCGTAAAGGAAGTCGTTTAGGACAATATTTAAGTTAAACCTTGGAGATATAAATCATGAATAACTCCCAAGTTGTTGAGTTTGAAAATATAAAAATTATATGAATAGATTTATCTTGAAAAATACTTTCATAAAAGTATACATATATCACTTTTCAATAAATATTTTTATAAAAACAAAAAGATAAAGTTGGTGTTTTGAAGACCGTGTCACTGTCCAAAAATAACTTCCATTACGAGTACAGAGGGAGTACTGCATATCTACAATAAACAAAGCCATCCTAACAGGTGGAATGCGCAAATTTAATTCCAACAACCTAGAACTATGTGTAAAACACAAAAATCCCAACTTGCACAAATCCTTTCCATACTTTTCGAAAAACTGTCGCATTAATCCTTTCCATAGAGCGTGACACTTGGGGTGCGGGCGTGTGGCTAGCACTGATGAGACATGACCAAGCTATGCAAAAATGGTGTGATCGCACGTACACACTTGGAACATTCTGTCAAAGGATTAAAACTCGTTCCCCTGTTGTGACCACGCATTGGAAGCTGGCCATCCGCAGCATGCGAGTACCCTCCATCTCCTAGTTACTCCATCCGTCTAAAAAAAAAAGACAAACCCTGGTTTCCGTGTCTAACTTTTAACTATCCGTTTTATTTGAAAAAATTATGAAAAAAATAAAAAAGATAAGTCACGCATAAAGTATTAATCATGATTTATCATCTAACAACAATGAAAATACTAATTATAAAAAAATTTCATATAAGACGGACACTTAAACGTTGGCACGGAAACCCAGGGTTTGCCTTTTTTTTATGGGACGGAGGGAGTACAGCCATAGCAGCGAATCATTAGCTAATTTGGTCTCTGTTGTTTTCTGATTAATATACATATTTGATTCTCGTTAGCACGTTCTTCAAACTAAACTGTATGTTTCGTATTATAACTCTTTATATATGTTGCTTTAAAATATCATATAAATCCAATTCTCAAGTTTAAAATATTAAAACTTAATTAATCTTACGCAAATGGTTTTCTTATTTTACGTATATGCATTTAATTTTTATCCATTATCCATTGCAGGTTTGAGCCGGGCGCAAGTCGAAGAAAAGATCATAAAACGATGGATCGATGGATCGATCGACATCAATATTGGGGAGGAGGAGAGGAGATTGGATCAGTAGGAGTGGAGATGCCACCGCAAATCAAAATATCAAATCGGGAAAAAAGATGATCGATCGATGAGCCATACAAAGATAGATAGATAGATACTAGGCTGAGAGATGCACATAATTAATGGCCTCCAAAAGTGCAGGCCTAACGGTGTACACGGCCCCGGTCGAAACGGCGCCATCGCTGCACATACCCCCGGATGGATTAATTGTTGGATTGTCACCAACTCGATCGACGGCGCAATCATGACGGCGGGGGGGGTCCAAAGCAAGCCCAGGAACAGTGCCCGGATCAGCTTGGGCACAAAACCTTTTTAAGCGCCAATTAGAAACTGGCCTAAAAGAATAGGAAATGGAGAAAAGGGCACACAAGTTAAAGTTTGGTTGCTACTTTATACTGTTCATTTTTGGGTACAGATTTGCATCGGTAAAGACTGGACTAGTTTTTTTTTATGGGGTTATGTAGATACTTTCTTCATGCTAAAATAAAATAATCTAGGATGCCACTCTCATTATATTATTGTAAATCTGGACAGATATAATATGTATAATCTCATCTTGTATTGCTACGTTCTTTCTAGATTCGTAATAATAAGACGAGTCTATTTTTGTTATGGATTGTTATATTTTGGGACGAATGTATTATATAGTTTGAGCCAAATTTTAATGATGAATGCAACATCCACTGAAGCAGCCATTTTTTTTTATTTGAAGAGGAAGCAAACAATCCTTTTACACCTCAGATTTCTCTAATTTTCTTGGTTCCTGATTATTTGAATTTTCTAGACACAACATTAATGCATACACTCGTCTCTACAAGCACTATCGAGATTTAAACCGACATATGTTAAAATTAATAAATTCATCACATCCATTTTGTTATCGACGAGTACATCACTGTCAATGAAAAAATAATTAGCTATAAATACAAACAGATATATAAAAGAATTGAATACATGAATATTATCTACCCCCAAAGAATCTAACCTGCTGAGCTAACTCAGTTCGTGGAATTTTTATTTTCTTGGTTCTGAAATCCACGGTGGCCACATGGATGCTGTTCCAAATCTAATTGTATATCTAGCTAATAAAGTGTGTGTGAATATAATTAGCTCGGCGTTGGAGCACAAAGATAAAAAGCACATAAAAATAAAACAAAAGGCAAATGGGCGCGGTCGCATCAGTTAATCCGACAATCACTCTCACTCATTATGCTAAAAACGAGCTTTCGCCACTAATCAAGCCCAAAATTAGTGGGAGGCATAAAAGAACATAGGCTTTAATTAAAGGAAGAGCTCGTTGTTAAGTGTTTAAAAATTGGCCAAATTGATTGAAAACAACAGGAAAAATGTATCAACTAGTCATATATGCACAAGCGCCATAATTAAAAGATCAGGCCAAAGTAGGCAACTGAGTGCAAACCTTGCCCCGTAGCATATATAGTAGCAACCATTAATTATTTA
The DNA here is from genome assembly GCA_000338895.3 of Oryza meridionalis. Lineage (NCBI taxonomy): Eukaryota > Viridiplantae > Streptophyta > Magnoliopsida > Poales > Poaceae > Oryza > Oryza meridionalis. The sequence continues at coordinate 30,859,561 of CM002526.2, read as the reverse complement.
CACTAATTGGCACCATTAGCTAGTACTAGCTAGGAGAAATATAGACAAAAATAAAAATTTTAAAAACCAACAATGCATGCATGCCAAACGAAGAAAACAACATCCACAAGGGCACACACAAAAGCTTAAGAAATTCAAATCTAATAAGAACTCAAAACTTTAGATCAAAAAAGTTGTCATCATCTCTGTTCATTCCTCTAAACAATATGTACACTTGGCATAAACATCTCTGATGATCTATGAACAACCAAAGAACCAACACATTCTTTCTTCTAAATCCCAAAAAAGAAGGCGAGCAGCTGCTGAGTCGATCACGAGGTCTCGATCGCCGCCGCCGGGCGGAGCAGGTCGTACTTGGCCCAGACGGCGTCGAGCGGGCACGGCTTGCCGGCGTCGAGCCTGTCCCATGGCTTCCCCTTGCCGCTCCAGTGCAGGAGGCTGACGGCGCCGGCGTGCAGGCCGCGGCAGAGCCCCCGGTAGTTGTCGCCGCCGAGGCCGTGCTGGTTCCAGCGGTGGTCGACGGCGGCGATGCGGCCGGCGAACACGAGGAGGAACGGCGGCAGCGAGCCCAGCTCGTAGATGCGCACCCGCCTCTGCAGCTCCATCCACTCCTCGATCTGCGCCGTGTACCCCGCGCGCCGCCACCGGGGCAGGTCGAGCACCATCACCCCCGTGTTGAAGTAGCACGCGCGCCGCCCCGCGAACGCGGACTCCGACAGCGCCCGCGACGCCCAGAACCCCGGCGTGAAGTAGGCGGTGAAGTTGGCGCCGCAGTACTCGGGCGCCGCCACGGCCGCCTCCCCCGGAAGCGGCGTCGCGGCGAGCGCGGCGATGTCGTCGGTGACCACGACGTCGGAGTCGAGGTAGACGACGCGGCGGACGCAGGCGGGGAGCGTGGAGGCGAGGTAGGAGCGGGCGTAGTTGAGCGGACGGTCGAGCGCGCCGCGGATGGAGGTGGAGATGAGCCCCGCGACGCGGGACTCGTCGAACGGGTACACCCGGAACGCCAGCGACGGGAACGACGCCCGCACGGTGCCCCTCAGCTCCCGCGCCGCCGCCGCCGCCTCCGGCGACGAGGAGGAGGAGGCGAGGAAGTGGAAGTGGACGGACTCCGGGCAGGAGGCGTGGCGGAGGACGGAGAGCACCGCGGCCATGGTCCCCCTCAGGTACGGCGCGTCCAGCGTCATGGCCACGTGCACCGCCGCGTGCGGCGAGCACGCCGCGTCCGCGTCCGTCGCCGGCAGCGGCGGCGGGCACCGCGCCGCCGCCGAGTTGGTGAAGTGCGGCGCCTCCCTGTACTCCGGCACTGCCGCCGCCGCCGCGCCGACACCCAGCAGCATCAGCATCAGGACGACGAGCAGAGGAGCGCGCGGCATCTGAGCTAGCTTGGCCATGTCGTCCATGTCCTCGCCTGTTCGCGTTTGCGTGTGAGAGACTGAGAGGAGAGCGCGCGCGCGCGCGCGTTTTATATACGGCGCGGCGCGGCGCGTGGAGAGGCGCGTCAAACTGGGGGTCAAACTGTCAAAGGCTTTTTGGGAGAAGGGGGGGGGGGGGGGGGGGGGGGCGGGGTGGGGGGAAAGCGTGTTCAGACACGTGACGCGTACAGGAGTGGTAGTAAACTCGGGTTTGAGCCTTTGAGGAAGGACGCGTGATTAATGGAAGGGGGTTAAATGCTACTCTTAAGTTTGCGTGAGGATGGGATTACCGGCACGTTTGGCGTTTTTACTACGTACTCGTACTAAAAGTAGGCAGTAGCTTTAGCTAGCGCATAGTATGCTATTTTAGGGTAAAAAAGAAAGATTTGCAAATGGTGATGCTATTGGAAGGGAGTGTAATTAATCATGTCTACGATGGTTTGTTTTTAAAAAAGTAGCTTTTTACATGTTTACCTCATGGAGGTTTATTTAATTGGGATTGAGACCATCTGATAAGGAGTGGCACGTGGGTTAACTACGAGTAACTCAACAGAAATTATGTTCTGTTTAAATTTCGCATCAAGTTTTGTACCACATTTGTAGCATGGAACGTGCCTATTCTCATGTTTTCACTTTGAGCTAGGTAAACTTGCAATCCCTTTGTCTCTAGTTAGGCTAATTTTATCCTTTTGTCATCACTATTTCAAGCCAACCAACAACTACCATTGCAAGCTACTTGCCACAGCCTTAGGCCCCGTTTGGCACAGCTCCAGCTCCCAACTCCAATTTACCTGGAGCTGGAGCTGTGCCAAACAGTTCGGATTCATCAAAAGGGGGAGCGGAGTGGTGTGAATCGCTCCAAAAAATTACACTAGCACGGTGGAGCGGCAAAAACGTAACTCCACAGCTCCACTCCCAATTGATTACAGCGCTACCCATTATTTTTCAAAGAAATTACACGCAGAATGCCACCACCCTACCCCTTCGTTCCCCACCCACATCGAGCCGAGTTGCGCATCCCCGTGGTCGAGCGCATCGCCTCTTCTCCGCGAGGCCGTGAAGAGAGAAGGGGAAGGGAGGACTAAGGCGGCGGCGGCGGTAGCAGTGACGGCACACGGCGGCGGTGGTGGCGGCTGCCTCCTCTCTCGCGGCTAGGGTGCCGGGCAGAGGTTTGGGCGGCGCACGATGGTTGGGCTTGGCGGCTGAGACCTCACGGCGGCACTTGGTAGCGGGAGCGGCTCCCCACAGCGAGGAGGCGCACGGCAGGAGCTGTAAGACGGCGGCGGCATAGCAGATCTGGTGCAAGGAGAAGGTAACCCCAAACCCTAGACTCTCTCCCTCAAATCTGGTTCTTTTTTGGGGGATTGATTGCCTAATGTTGGTTAAAATTTCTCCCTATCTGTGTGTCTATTATTGCTTGATTTTTAGTTTGTATACTTCAACCATATTCTCACTGTACTTAGATTTCTAGAAAGACTTGGTCAGAAAAAATTATACTCTTTTGTTGAAACTTGCTGCAAATGCAGCGTTTGGCACTCAAGTTATTACTGTTTTTATAGTGCACCCATGTCCATCTCTACACGCTTTGCTCAAATCGAAGTTGTGGCAAAATATGTGTTTGGTAGCATTTACAGGATCCCTGCTTAATATAGTTGTTTGTCATTTGTAGATAACATTGCAGCAGCTAGGCATTTGACCAATGGTAAATTGTTCAATCTTTCAGGCAAGCGGAGGCCACGAGGAAAAGATATTTAGATCATGCTCACTTTCTAAAGATCACGAGAAATCCCCACAATATATTGGAAGAGCTTTTGTCATATCTCATTAGGCTACTGACTGAAAGAACTCATTAAGATAGTATATATTGCTATTTGCTAAAAATATTGGTTTTGAACTATTGTTGTATCAAGCATACATGTACTTAAAAAAGACATATGGTTTTAGTAAGGGTTGATATTGATCTGGTCTTTAGATTGGCAAGAAATAGACATTTGTATGGCATTTGGAATGAGTATGGTAACCAGCTTCTCAAGGAGAAAGCAAAGCTTCAGGATTATGTTGTTTTGTATGAATCATTGAACATTATGGTCCCGTTCGTTTCTCAAAAAAAAAGTTGGATGAAAATTTGGATATTGCTGAAATAAAAGTTGAACATTATGGTACCCACATCTATTTCGTGTCATTGCTAAAACTCCACTTATATGACTTGCCAAATAAAACTAAATATAACCGTAGCGTTAGCACGGGCAAATTACTAGTTAATCCTAAGCCAACAGTGAAAAAACACAAGGGTAGTATTGTCTATCTAGCCCATATCCTCTCTTTCAGGATTTCTGGAGCTGAGCAAATTAGCCAAACACTTTTAGACCACCTACAGCTCCCAGTGGAGCTAGCTCCTAGTGGAGTTGGAGTTTGGAGTTAGGAGTTGAGAGCTGGAGCTCTACCAAACAGGGCCTTAGTGACGATTCCTCCAAATCAGGCTGAACCCTGGAGTTGAGGACGATCTCGCTGCCCTGCTCTTCCAAACTTCCACAAGCTTGGGCGCAACCTTAGTGATGATTCCTCCAAATCAGGCTGAACCCCAAGTTCTTTTCTCTCCTTCACATGGTTGCCCCTAATCCACATCTTTGGCACTAGCCATGGTGGCCGATAAGCTCGATCTCTACTTCCACGAGGGCCACTCCTAGAGAAATAGAAGCTGGTACAATGTGCAATTTATTCTTTGGAAATACGGAGTATATGAATAGAAAGGGAACAATATTGAAATATATGTGCTCGCAGATCCCAGAGGAATCTAAAACATAGTTATTCAAATGTTGATATGTTTTGAGGATCACAGAGCAAAATAACACAAAAGATGGATGTATTCTATAAAGGAGAGACCGGGAGAGAGAGGGAGAAGAAGATTGGACTTCTCAAGACGAAAACAGGAGGATACTTTAACCTCATGTGGAGAATTCATATGAAACTAAGCTATATGGATGCAATCCAAATGAATTCGGTTATCCTTAATGCTATCTTTTAAACAACCTGGATAATAAAAAAGTACCTAAGGATTTGAATTATTTAAGACTCCTGTGAAAACCTTCAAATCCAAAGATACATTCAGGCGACCATTATTCGTTTCATTTCGTATCATTGTCGGTGAGGGGAGGCATACTGTACAGCAGCTGTAAGTGGGGCCCAGTAAGAACGTGCCACGTGGTCACCTAATACATCCATATGATACGTACAGTCAGATGCCTTGCCTTCTGCTGCATACTATGCATACTAGTACCAGTACTCCTGTACAATAGTACTACCTCCGTTTTAGGTTGAAAGAGTTTTTAGCATTACCTATATTTATATAGATATTAATAAATCTAGACACACATATATGTCTAACATATATATGAATGTGGGTAATGCTAAAAAGTCTCAAGGGCTTATTCGTTTTAAAGGATTTGTAAAGGAAAAGTACAGAAATATCCAATCCTTTGGAATGAGCACTATACTATCATTCGTTTCAAAGGAATGCATCAAAGGAAAAATTCCTATCCCTCCACTTTTAGAGAGAAAACAAAGGAAGAAAATAATCCACTCCAATCCAATGTTTTCAATCTTTTGGATTGTTTGCAACTCAACCATAGGAAAATTTTCTATGTTTTTAAATCCATAGGTTTGCACATGTATTCTCACATTATTTCTATGTTTTCTCCATTCTTATGGTTTGAAAATCTTACAAACTGAATAAACCCTTATAATATAAAATGGAGGAAGTAGTAATAAAATTCATAAACAAAAGAGAGAATTGATCGAGAAGCGATCATGAGCCAAGATCAACGTTGGATCGTGGGAACGACAACGTGGCGTTTTCAGATGCCAAAGCACTGCCCCAATTCTTCGTGTGCATTGCAAGCAAAATGGCCTGTCGGTGTGCACATGTCAAAAGACTTCCTTCTTTTTTTTTTTTTCCTGAAAGTCTCGCTGTCTGATTATTGTCTTACAAATCACACTCATTTCAAATTTAGAACCTAATTTTTCTTTAAAGAAACTTATAAATTTGTTTCAATTGTCTCTTCATTTCTCTACGGCTTATTAGTCGTAGGCTTGTAATTCAACACATAACTTGATCAGGGCTGGATCCTCGCAAAAAAAAAAAAAACTTGATCAGAGCTGGAATAATCCATATATTTGCTGAAACTTCTCTGGCCCTATCAAACTTGTTAAAAAAAAGAGAGAGAAGAACTTGAAAATTTTCTGATAATCTAAATGCTGTCATTAACTACTCCTCGTGACATGGCCGCGTAGTTCAACAGGTAATGTGAAATCTTCAATGCCACACCGGTTATACCAGTATGGCTCTCCATGCCCTGCAAAACACATCTTATCCATTCACATCAGCCAAAAAAAACATCAGCCTTCATTATGTGCCGCTCTAGTTAATGCCTCCTCCCTACCTAATCTCGAATTCACACAGGCAAATTAATTGGTGAAATGAGATTAATTAACCTAAATGCATGGTTAAAAAGAAATCCATACTGGCTGCCGCACCGACACAAGCGTAGCTACAAGGAGACGAGACGACGAACACATCACACAACTATACACAAAGCATCTTAATTATGAGGTGACAGTGAGAGGAAGCTGCTGCTCCCTTGGAAAGCTCTACAGATCTGAATGATCTCGTGAAAATGATGTGGAGATAAAAAAAGAAAAAGAAAAGCAAAGGCAACAGTAATAAGATCGAATCAGAGGTGGAGAGGTGCTAAACAGATTAAAAAATGGTGGCCTTTTCACATAGAAGATCAGCAAGTTCAGGAAGGAATGGTAAAATATATCGTTTTCAGGTGGATCAAGTCGATGTCTCGATGATATCTCCGTCGATGCTCAACTAAATTAAGGTCGGGTTTAGTTCTTAATTTTTTTCCAAAAACATCACATCAAATCTTTAAACACATGTATAAAACATTAAATATGAATTAAAAAAACTAATTATATAGTTAGCAAGATAATCGCGAGACGAATCTTTTAGAACCTAATTAGTTCATAATTAGTTATAAATGCTATAATAACCCACATATGCTAATGACGTATTAATTGGGCTCAACAAATTCGTCTCGCGGTTTTCCAGGCGAGTTATGAAATTAGTTTTTTCATTCGTGTTCGAAAACCCTTTCTTTTCGCGAACTAAACAGGCTCTAAGCAAAAAAATGAAAAAACAAAGTCAAGATCTCTCCTCACTCTTCATCTTCGGTAAAAAATAAAAATAAATTACAGGAAGTCAAAGACATCTAAAACCGTGTAAAACATGAAACAAGTAATTAAAAAGAATGAATTACAGGAAGTCAAAGATCTCTCTCTTTTTTTTTTGAACCAAGTCAAAGATCTCTCGAACGGTGTAAAACACAAAGCAAGTAAATTATCACCCCCCACCGTCAATTGTCATAAAAACTAATTGATTATAAAAACTGAACGGTTTCAGACTATCAGTAGAGATCACGGTAAAACACTGGTAGGAATGTTCATGAGCTAACTCATCCCTGTTCGCATTCAAAAAATAAAACTCAACCGTGTTAATGTGTACTAGGTACAACCGGGTTCAAATATTAGGTCTGTGCGAACTGTGCATAACTCAACTGGTTATGTTTTCTTTAATCAATCCACATGTATTTAAGTTTTAGAATTAATACGGATGCTCTTATTATTAATTATTATTTTAGTGGTAGGTAACGTACTCATCGATAGTGAAATGTTCATGATGAGTAGATCAATTTTAAGATATAACGACCCACTATTTTAGAGGTGCTCATCGGGGTAAGGTGCGGATACGTGTGTTTATAGAGGTAAGCGTGCCCTTGTTATAAGCGACTATTTTTTACTGTGTTTCTGAAAAAATATTTGGTCTATGGTCGTATGGATAATGCAGAGGTCAAATATATTTTTATATATACGGTATTGCTAGATTTCAAAATTTCAGTAAAAAAATCACACATCCATAAGCCGAAAATTACATTGGTACTCCCTCTGTTTAATAATGTAAGACTTTATAGCATTGCCCACATACATATAAATGTTTATGTGTATATATATGTGGGCAATGCTAGAAAGTCTTACACTGTTAAACGGAGGAAGTATGTAATATACAATTTTACTTAATTTTGTTGTTACATATATGAGTTTACTTTATTTTATCTGAGTTTGAATACTTTTTTACATCTAGTAATATTGTAAATCTGTATAAATTGTAAGTTTCTTTCATGTAGTTTGGTGTTTTTTTTAAACTTTTTATATGTTAGACTAGTTTATTGCTTAACTTGTTATCTAAGAAAGAGCTAGGTGTGATGAGAACCATTAGATTAAATAAGAAAAGTGACTGAAATTTAATTCAGGTTGCCCATCTCTTGAAGATCACCTTCCTTGCAAAGCTTCTGTTTAATTTGCCCTGTTCACTCTACAAATTCAGATTGATTTTAGAGATTATCCCCTTCCCTCTACAATTTCCTATTGAATCAGGGATTGTCTACAACTGAAGATAATCAATTGCCCCCAAAAAGTTGTCCAACTCGTTAATCAAAGACGCTTAACTACCTAACTAACTAACCGGCTCCGTCTAAAACCGATCGAGTTTTTCATGTACAGCTAGGTCATAGCATGCCAAATTTCTGTGCATCACCGCACTAACCAAAGCACACCTACCAAACCATTTCCTAGTACACGAACGACGTCGCGGTCTCCGCAACTTGTCTCTCATTACTGTGACCTGTACCTGAACCAGCTGCTGCTGCCGCTGCCGCTGCCGCTGCCGCCTACAATTCCAAACCCAATTCCAACACATGAATGCCTCACCAAGAGCAAGCTGCAATGCAACCAGGGTTCACAACAGGGACGGATCTAGTATGGAACGGCGAGGGCTCGAACCCTTCACTATCAACGTCGAGACCACGAGAGTCCACTAAAATTTTCTGCCATATATACCTGAAAGGAGGGTTGGAGTTTTAACTAATCTGTTCGGTCTCTCCTGCTATTTCTCTCTGAATCCGTCTCTACTTCGTAATCCCAATATTAGATAAAAATCACTTATGAGCGGTATCTCCATTAATAAACCAATAAAAATTGATACAAATCCAAACATATCTTGTAAAAGGTTTTAAATCTACTTTGATTTTTCTTAAACTTAATAAAAAGATTAAGTGGTTTGCGGTTTTACCCGATCAAAAAAAAAATCCAGATCGTGGTTTCTAGATAGATTGTAAACCTGAATGCAACTATGCAAACTAAAGCTAATGAGTCCAAAGATGGCTTTGACGGGCAGGTCAAACAGGTAAACTCGCCGTCAACTATTAGGCTCGGAATTAGGTACGTGCACCACCACTGTGTGATTAGGATCTCAGGATGATCTGCTAAAATTAGTCGCCCATTTGTAAATTCGAAGTCAGAGTTGGGGTCAGAGGCTGGACGATGGTGCGACCACGAGCCTGAGAAACTTGACAGTTTTTTAGCCTTTTGAAGCGTCTAATTTTGGAGCCGTCGTTTGCAGAAAAGAAAATTCACAGGTAAGCCAGCTGTTAGACCGGACTAGCATACATCTCACCGTCAAGAAAGCTAGTATCACTGTTCGTCAACTGATTTCAGTTCATCAGCCACGAAGCTGATTGACCCGGCAAGCTGCAGAAAAAGGGACCAAAGCGGTCGTAAAATCATGCAGGTAAACCAAAGTTATGTAGTAGTTATATTACTTATATATGCAGCTGGATTACTTGCTGATAAGTTTTATATAGATTCACCGTGTTGATCTGGCATCACGCACAGCTGGGATTAGCGGCTAATCCGATCCTTCCAAACTGACTAGGATTGTTGTCCACTAAGCACGCATCAACTTAATCTATTTCTATGATTAGTAAGAGTTGATATCGCCGGACTGATTAGGCTGTGTTTCGGCGCATTAGTTTTCTAACATCCACTCCCTCGTTGTCCACACACGCTTCTGAAACTGATAAGCGGTGTTTTTTTTTAAAAAAAAAACTATATAGAAAAATTGTTTTTAAAAATTATATTATTTTTAAAATTTTAACTAATGTTTAATAATTATGTGTTAATGGATAAGGGGAAGCGGAGTTTCCAACCTCAACCTCTAAACGCAGAATTAATGCAGTTATAGTCTTGTAGTACTACAAGGAAGCAAAACGCAGACAGCCAGTCACGCAGCATAGCAAAGCAAAGCAGAGGTAGTCGATGAGTTGGTCACAAGGAAGGCAGGCAGAGGCAGAGGCAGAGGCAGTGGCGTCTCCACTAAACCCAAGCCCAGCCAAGCTATAGTTGCCCAACCCACTTGCCCATTGCAGATTTGCAGGTCCAAACCCCGTACGTATACCCGCGTCCGTCTCGTCTCGCCTTCCCTTTCCAAGAAGCTTCCCGCCGCGACGCGCAGCCGCGCCATCGTTGCTGCCTTGCTGGCTTTGCTGCTGCGTGGACGTCGCTTTTTCCTTGCTCAGTTCAGCCCTTCCAACCGATTGACCAAAAACTCTTTATAAGGAGGAGCAAGCGTGTCACATCAGCTATTATATATGGTACTCGTTTAGAGTGACTGGGCAATTATGGGCCTGTTTAGCTCCCACCCTAAAATTTTTCACCCCGTCACATCAAGCGTTTGAACACCTGCATGAAATATTAAATATAGGTTAAAAAAATTGCTAATTACACATATTGCGACTAATTTGCGAGACGAATTTTTTAAACCTAATTGCTACATGATTTGACAATGTGGTACTACAGTAAATATTTGCTAATGATGGATTAATTAGGCTTAATAAATTTATCTCGCGGTTTACTGATGGATTCTGTCATTAGTTTTTTTACTAGTGCCAAACACCTCATGCGATACCCTATATAATATCCGATGTGACACGCCAAAACTTTACACTTTTGGATCTAAACACCCCCTATGACACGAAAGTACTACTGTGTTCTTAGCGACTTAGGTTGCGTTAGTTTCCCTGGGTTGGGAACGCTATCCTCCGGCACGGAAAATGGAACGGTCCATTAACGCGTGATTGATTAAGTATTTACTATTTTTTAAAAAAGATGTATCAATATGATTTTTTAAACAACTTTCGTATATAAATTTTTTACAAAACACATACCATTTAGCAGCTTGCGTGTGTGCGAAAAACAAGAGAGAGGGGTTGGGAACTAGCTGGAACGAACGTAACCTTAGAAATCAATGAAAATTATTATATTAAAAGTATTATAAAATTAAGTTTTAGAATTTAAATTTTGGCTTGGGCTGATTCTACGCTCTTCAGCTTGTATTGCGATTGGTGGCGTGGTTTTTGCAGTGGTAGCAGCGGCAGCTTTCTTCAGTAGCTTTACGGTCACAATCAAGAATTCCAGATATGGCAGGCTGCTGTTCCATCCATCGGTGGTTTTTGGGGCTCGGCCGAATTTTCAACGCCCTTCACATACAAACGGATGCGCACAGGAACAAACAATGCTCTGCTTGCTTTTCTGGAGGGAGAAGAATTGTCTCGACTGCTCTTCTTCTTTGCAGATTTGGACCATTTTGGTGCTTCAAAAGTTTGTGGCATCGAGGTCAAACTGGCTGGCCCTACGATTGTCAAAAAGTTTCAGAATCGTCTATAAATAAATACGCACTCAGACAGTTCCAAGCCTCTCGTTAAGAAAATACTAGTACTAATATTAGATAATCTTCTTAGCTGAGGGCACAAGTTGGGATTTGGGAATGACCTGGATGGAGGCGACTAACATTTGGAAATAGGAGGAACTGACTGATACATGATGCTTTGGATCCAATCCAAGCACACTAGCACAGAGCACATTCATGTGCTACCAACACAGCGTTTCTTCTCCTCTCAAACGAACAACCGTCTCATTCGATACGAGTTTAATGAGCTTAGAGATTCATCATTGACCCTCGTCTTTTAGCATGCTAGGAGGCCACATTCGAGAGTGTGTGTTTTGTAACTTGTAACTGCGAAAAAAAAAAGAACAATCTCACTCCCAATCACAAAAAATTGCAGACTGAAACGGACGAAGAGTTGTTTTGACTGTTTGAGAGAGCTGCCGAGCATGTCACTGACACTGTTACTTTCTCCGTTTCACAATATAAATCATTCTAGCATTTTCCATATTTATATTAATGTTAATGAATCTAGACACATCAATATGAATTTGAAAAATACTAGAATGACTTACATTGTGAAACAGAGGGAATAGTATTGTCTTAGACACATGGCCACTCTATGATGGACTTCACATTGTCACTACCCTGATTGGTAGTACTCCTTTGCCAGACGTACTGCGACTCTTCCTCTGTGCACATTTTGAGGTCTTAAAATATCCGGTACTTATCTTTTCGTTTATATATATTTATTAGCCAAAATTTAATTTTTTAATCTTAAATTTGTAGTCGATCTTGAAATTTTTTCATCGTAGTTTATTTTCAGCCTTTACTTCTAAATCGTTAAAAACATACTTATAAAAATTTTATTCATAAATTATTTTTCGTTTACGGCGGGGCTTCTAGCATGCAAGCAAGCAAAATTGGCCAGATCACTCGGGCCTTGTTTAGATAAAAAATTTTTAGAAAAAAAGGTCACACCAAATATTCGGACACATGCACGGGGATTAAATGTGGAGAAAATACCAATTACACAGTTTGCATGTAAATTACGAGACAAATCTTTTTAGCCTAATTACACCATGATTTGACAATACGATGTTATAGTAAACATTTGCTAATGATAAATTAATTAGGCTTAATAAATTCGTCTCGCAGTTTACAGGTGAAATCTGTAATTTGTTTTGTTATTAGTCTACGTTAATTTGTTTTATTATTAGTCTACGTTTAATACTTCAAATGTCTGTCCGTATACTTCAAAAACTTAAAAAAAAAAAACTAACACACCCTCACTCCCGTACAAGGTAGTACAACCCATTTTCTGAGAGAGCCGTACTACACGTTACATGATTGAGGATCGAAACCGACTCCAAATGAGCAGTCGACCATTCATTTTTTTGCGAATCTCTCCTGTTGATAATCTTATGAGATGGCACAAACTGCAAATGATCTGTCCACGTACATTCTGGATAAAAAAGGCAATCAACATTTTTTGGATAGGCATCCAAGCGCAGAGCCAGTGCACATCCTGCGTGACAAAATATCTCATTTCCCGATCGCAGATTGCGGGCAGAAACATCCCAGAATAGTTTGTCATTTCCAGATCACAGATTGCGGGCAGAAACATCCCAGAATAGTTTGGAGAAAACAGCCGAGGGGCAACAATCCAAACTCAAACCTGATCGGCCATCATATTTTCTTTCCATTCTTCAAATATTCAACTGATATTGGCACTCCCTGACATAATGACATATATCAAATAACTCTTAGCAAGAATTTTATTGTATCTTCTGTTCAAGACTATAATAATATCAGCACACTGACTGTCAAGCATCAATGTATATAAACTGGAAATTGGTGCAAATTGCAAGCAAGAGTTTGAAATTGGGGAAGAACTATTCTTTACATGTATACAACACATGGAGACAACATCCCAATAATTGTACATCATATCCATCAAAATAGTCAAAACTAAAAAAGGAAAATAAAATAAAATGGCTCCTCCTAATTTTAGTACTACATATGAGGCTATAAAAAGCCAGATGCTTATCCTACATCTACATGCAAATATTCTATGAACACTTCATGTAAATACGCAAAATAACTTATGCCACATTTGGCAGGAAGATACTGCACGCACCACAACGCCACAGGGATATGCTGGCGATTCTTTTACCATCTTCTATCACCAGGTGAATCTGTTAACAATCTTAAAATGCAAGAAGGCTTGCAACCACAAGAAATCCAACCATGATTAGCAGGGCCTTCAAGTAGATGTCTGCCTGCTGCGGTTGCCCCAGTGGTCCTTGTCGAGGGACACCATGGGCGGCATGACCCATATGTCCACCATGGAATCCATGACCATGGCCATACCCATAGTGAAACCCAGCAGGCTGTGCATAAGGATTTGCATCTGGAAATCCATGCACTTGGAAGCTAAGCATAGGGAATAGGCCTCCAAACGCAGCTGAGAATGCATAATTCCCCCACCGTGCATTAGCCAATGGTACTCCAGTGCCCATGAACCATGGATTGGCATTAGCATTAGGATTGGCATGGGCAAAATTGTTGTTAGGATCGGCCTGTGGAGCTGTGGCAGGCCTCTGGCCAGTTGGGCGGTTAGGAATGTCAGTCTCGGGTATGTTCTTTGACCTTGGATCGACGCGGTCCTTGCCACGGCCATAAAGGGGAACGAGCTTATCCTCTTCAACGACAGCTTTGCACACCGGGCACTCTGGAGAGTGCGCGTGGATGTGCAACCACCTGTAAATACATGGCCAGCAAAAGAGGTGGCCACAGAGAGTAACTATTGGTTCTTGTGGCAATTCAAAGCAGATATTGCATTCAAAGCTCCCCCCAGCTGCATCGCCATTGGTGCCGCTGCTTGTAGATTCCCCAACATTGGCTGCCATCTTGCTGTTTCTTCAAAGTGCAAGAAGCTGCAATTGCCAATGAAATTATAATCACCAACAATGCTAGAAATAGCTATGCAAAGCTGATAGAATATATTAGGAGTACTAAGTAATATACTGGCTACTACCAACAATTACGAAGTTGCTCCACCAACTACTAGGACATGTGGTCATACATAAGGAGCCAGCATTAAACGATAAGAATCTCATGAGTTAGAGCAAAACATAAAAAGGTATAAGCCAACAAGAACACCACCAAGAAAGATTCCCCAAATTCGTGCCGGTAAAGAGGACAGCTGATGATCAGAAACCCTCCCAACAAACTCAATTTTGTTTCACACCATTATATATCATCTTCTATAAGAAGATGCTGACGATCCACAAGGATAGAATCAACAATCTAAGCATAAATAAACAATTCAAGGAAATAAATCATCTAGGAATATCTCCACGTTGGAGGATAAAATCACACGCGAGAAAAAGACGGGATTATCAATAAGCCCGATCTATTTCTACCGTAATCGCAGAACAATTAAAAAAAATACCCCAATTCTCCAGGAAAACCAACCCACGTATGAACAACTAGCAAACAACAGATCGCCATAAACAAACCAACCAAATCTACGCCTGAATCGCCCAGTCCCCCCACCCCGCCCCCGCCCCCGCCCCCCCGCCCCCCCTCACCGAATCGACCACCGGCCCCGAACCCAAATCCGAATCGCACAAACCCAGCATACAAGCACCCAAGCAACCGCGAGACGAGAGGAGAGGGTGGGGGCAAGCGGGAAGCGGCATCACCTCCTCCTCCCGGCGAGCATGGGGATCCGCGACGCGGCGGCGGCGGCGTGGCTCGATCCGACGGCGAGGCCACGCGGTGGAAGGCGAGGCGAGGCGACGACGATGACCTGGACGCGGCCGCGTGGGGGAGGAGAGGATGAGGAGTATAAAGTTAGGGGGCACGCGTGGGGCCCACACGGAAGAATCTAGAATCCGGGGACGCTTTCGCGGCGGTTCACCCCCGCTTTACCCTGCGGAATTCCGGGGCGGGAGGCGTTTTCCGTGAAGGGAAACGGAAACTCTCCCCCGCTGGATCGAAGAAAGTACAGTACTGTTGAAAATTGAAACTGTCTTCACACTCGCTCACGCAAGGTATCGCGCTGATCGTGCTTTTCGAATGCTGGAAGCGTGTGTTGCAAGGGATATGATCTCTGTCGATGGTACTAATATTCAGCCCCACCGTTTGCCTTATTCTAAGAAATAAATCCAAATCAATATATTTGCAGACGTAAAATAATTTATGAATAAAATTTTTATATACACGTTCTTAACGATTTTAAAGCAAAGACTGAAAAATAAACTACGATAAAAAAATCTAAAATTAACTCCCAATTTAAAAATGAAAACTTCAAATTATAGCTGATAAGTATAAGTATAAGCGAAAAGATGGGATCGATTGTTACCCATCAATGTTATTAGAAAAACAAACATTATATACTCCCTTTATATCTTCTTTTTAACGTTATATACATTTAGAAATTACCGTAGTATTTTCGGTACTCTTTGGTTGCCTATATTTTTTAATAAGTCAAAATAGTTTATTAGAAAATAAAAATTAATTTACATGTAGAATTTTTATATATGTGTTATTAGTGCGACTTAAAAGTCAATATGAAAAAGAAACCACGTTGAAATTATCTTAAAACTAACTTTAAAAATTAAATTTGAAAATTTAAAATTTGACTTTCACTTTAACTTATTAGGGCAATCCATGGAGCTCTCAATAATTCCATGAATTTATCCGTTGTCCAACTTATATATATCAGACACGGAAACTATCGCACCCCTCCCATCGCTACGAGCATGTGAACTGTTTTATTAACAACCATGTTAGTCTCCCATTACTTTTACAGCATATTGTTATCAGTATACACCAGTTATAAAAGAAAAGATTAATTGTTACTATACCAGACTATTTAACGGCACAAACTTTGATGTTTATCTAGATTCATTAACATCAATATGAATATGAAAAATAATAGAATGACTTACATTGTGAAATAGAGGGAGTAAAATCTAATTTTAGTTTGATTTTTTTACATAGAGAGTATGTTAGAAAAACAAACATTATATGCTCCCTTTATGTCTTCTTTTTAACGTACATTTAGGAACAACGGTTGTATTTTTGTCCTCGTCGGTTGCCTGTATTTTCTAATAAGTCAAAACAGTTTATTAGAAAATAAAAATTAATTTACATGTAGAATTTTTATATATGTGTTATTAGCGATTTAAAATTCAATGTAAAAAAAGAAGCCACGTTGAAATTATCTTAAAATTAACTTTAAAAATCAAATTTGAAAATTCAGAATTTGACTTTCACTTTAGCTTATTAGGGCAATCAATGGAGCTCTCGGTGATTCTATGAATTTAACCGTTGTCCAACTTATATATATCGGATACGAAAACTATGGCATCCCTCCCATCGCTCTACCAGCACGTATGTGAAATATTTTATTAACAACCATGTTAATCTCCCATTACTTGTACACCAGATTGTTATTACTATATACCAGTTATAAAAGAAAAGATTAATTGTTACTATACCAGACTATTTAATGGCGCAAACTTTGATATAATCTCTAGTATGTTTGATATATGCCTATGGACATTATTAGTTTCATCGAGTATCTTCCAGCTAGCATGCCGCATCACATTCTTGGGCAGAACTAGGCTCAATCTCATCATCTTGCAAGCAATTCCAAATGCCTCCCGTTCATATGTACTATAGACTATAGTTTTGTTGTCATTTGATAGATTTGATATGTCTATCAAATGACAACAAACAAAGGCTGTGTTTAGATGCAAAGTTTGGATCTAAACTTCAGTTCTTTTCCATCACATCAACCTGTCATACACACACAACTTTTCAGTCACATCATCTCTAATTTTAACCAAAATCCAAACTTTACGCTGAACTAAACACAGCCAAAGAGTAGTACTGCCGTTAACAATTCAATACTTGAAGAAAAATAATTCTTCAAGAAAGAATTCTTCAACAAACAAAGAGCAGGGCGCGTTCGTTGTTGGCTCTCTGTGTGATATCAGTCTATAAATTTAACCAAAAGTTGGGCAACTACCATGTACTTGTCAAGGACCTTCGTTATAAGTTCTTGGCAATTGGTCCGTGTGACCATTAAGTATTTCATGTCAAAGACATTGAGTAGTTACTATCGCTTTTTACCTGTCTTAATTTCCTAAAAAATATTAGTTGATTATATCTCATGACCCAAGTACAAATTCCTTGCTGCTCTGTAATGCTCAAGAGCGAATAAACACATGCATTGCTGGTGAACAAAATATGCAGAAGTTAAAAAAATGATATATGCAGACAGATGGTAATAATAAGTTAATGATAATTCTTTAATTAAAATCGTATATTACAACGCACGAGTGATATGCTAAGTATAATTTAAAACATTGTAGGCTTATGACAAAAGCACCGGTGATATCTACTGCAATATTTCCTAAATATGACTAGCGAGATTTTTTTTTTCTCAACAGCATCAAAACAAATATGCCCCGTCGTTAAGTTTTCGATCGTTTCACCTGTGTCTAGGGTGACAAAGGACCTAACTTTTTAGTATATAAAATTTAAGAGCTAATCTAAAATAGAGTAGGCTGAATTTTTATTAATTTTTGACCTTAAAAATATTTGAGAGCCTGGTACATGGGTCTTGACCCATTGCCACCGCTACCTGTGTGGCTGTCATGGAAGCATAGGGGCATTTGATTTTAAGGAAACTTACAAAAACACCACAAATATCACCTTGAGTTTGTTGCAAATATCCCTATCGCAAGTTATTTTTGTTTGAGATTACCCCCAAGTGCCGTTACTCGTCCATTCTCAGGGCTGCAAACCCACGACCGTGGTGGTCATCGTGTCTAGCATGGACGATGACATGATCGTGGAATCCCTACTTATGGTGTCTAGCATGTAGTTGGACGGTGATAGTCCCGAGTCTTCGCTCTTAAGCATTGAGATTGCTGGAAGGTGAGTTATTACACTTGTCTCATAGGATTCAACAGTGACTTGTTTCTTTGGTTAGATTCAAAATGAGAAAGATGAGCTCGGTATAGCACACATTATTGGAAAAGAAAATGTATATGTCCATCAAAAAGTGCGCTGTGTCATATAACACACATAAAAAGATGCAAGACTACGAGATCTGCCTTCAACCAATCCATTTGGAAAGAGTGGCCCCCACCAAAATGCAAATTCTTTTCCTGGCTTGTCACCCAAAATAGACTTTGGACAGCTGACAGACTCGAGAAAATAGGTTGGCAAAATCAGAAGATCTGTCCGCTGTGCTACATAATCAATGAATCAGCGGTCCACCTTCTGACACACTGTAGAGTTACCAAGAGGGTATAGATAGAAATACAAAGGTGGACCAAACTGACCTCCAAATGAGCAAATGGAGTGACTGCGACTCGGTGGAACAATGGTGGAGCCTTGTGGTAGACTCCCCTAACAATTCCCGCATTCCTTTGCGAACATTGGTGATCTTGGTTTCCTGGGAAATTTGATGCAAACGAAACACAAAAATCTTCTGAAACACCGCCTCAACGCCGGCTTCCATCATCGCCAAGATCAAGGAGGAAGCTCGAGCTTGGGTCAAGGCTGGAGCCTCAAAGTTTCAAGAGTTTGGAATTTTTCCCGGGTTCTTGCGGGTTTAGCTTTCGAGGCTTGCCCTGTACATATTACTTTGATCTATTTTTTCTCCATCTCTATTAATATACGAGGCAAAGCTTTTGCCCTCCTTTCAAAAAGAAAAAACAAAGAAAAGATGCAAGAAAAAACACAAAAAATGGTAATTGCTTATTGGGAAGGAACATCAAACCAGAATAGATTGAAAGGAGCTGTTTGCAACAAATAGTTTTATAAGAAGAATCTTAAACTCAAGCTGATATTTGGGGTGTTTTTTTTTAAATTTCCCTTGATTTCATGCCTTCCTCAGCTTAAGCTGGCACTGAAGGTGTTTGATGAGCTGCTTGATGTGGTCGTACTGGTCGCTGCAAACACTTCGGGAGTTGCTCTTGTCGATGGATCATTCTTTCCACACTCCACAGCAAGCAGTGAGGCGAAACGTGGCACACCATCGTCCTTCTCAGAGCCTCCCATTCCCGCAGCTTAGCTATCTTGTGGTCATCAAGCACAGAGAACAAGTTCGGACCAAAGCAAATGTGTCAAAAGTGTAGTTCACTCAACCTCTCCGCTCAAGCTAATGTTGAGTCATGTTTCTTTCAAAATTTTGGGCTTTGGCTTACAGGTTTTCCATCACTCGGAACCAATACTCCTAGTGTTTCCGAGTAATTTTTGGCTTTGGCTTACAGGTCATCTTGTATTGGATGTATCATGTATGGCTGACAAAATTTTGGGGCATTTATAACAAAGTAAATTTAAATAGCATGTACTGTATATGGACTGAAAGAGACAATTACAACGCATGTACTTTCATAATATATAATTCATTTGTTGTAAAACATACATGAATTTCGAAAAAAATATGATTAAAGATAAAAGTATATAACATAGGACAAAACTAGAATGAGAAGTAATGTGAAATGGAAGGAATATATGATACTTGATTTTCTTTCAAACTTTGACCAATAATATTGATGGTGGCGCTAATACACGCGCTGCGTGCAGAATATTAGTTTGAGCGCCGCACAATGCTTTCTTCTTCTGGTTTCCCTTTTTTACCACCCACCTTTCCTCTGTCCGTTTCTTTCGTTTTTTACCACCTCACCTTCCGTGTTTCTTTTTTCTCTTTTCCATCTCATCCGTGCTTCAGCCCGGTAAAATATTAACCATCCAGATTTTTCACTTTTTCATTCTTTCTTTCCAGTATTTCTGTTTTCACTTTTTAGTAAAATATTTACCGTCTAGTTTTTCTTTGGGAATTTTCTGATTTTCTAGTGTCTCCCCACATTTAAAAAGGAGTAAAGTGTACGGATGGTCCTTAAACTTTTAGTGATGTGTCATCTAGATCCCTAAACTCTCAAAATGCATATCCAAGTTCCAGAACTTATCATAGTGTGTCATCTAGATCCCAAATCGCCACAACCCCTTTAGGATCCTAAGTGGCGTTGATGTGGCATACCACACGGAATGACGTGGCATCATTTTGACTGACAAATGGGCCCCGTTAAAAAAATTTTCTTTTTCTTTTTTTTCTCTTTTTTTCTGTTTTTCTCCTTTCTTTGTGACCCGAGCAGAAGAAAGGAAAAAAAGGAAGAATGAGAAGAAAACGAAGAAAAAGAAAAAGAAAAGAAGAAAAAAAAAAGAAAATGGCACGTCACATCCATGTGGCATGCCACATCAGCGCCACGTAGGATCCTAGAGGGGCTGTGTCGATTTGGGATCTAGATGATACACTTTGACAAGTTCTGTGACCTGGATATGTATTTTGAGAGTTTAGGGACCTATATGAGACAACCCTACAAGTTTAAGGACCGCCAATGCACTTTACTCTTTCAAAAGTAAAGAATTTACTTTCGTGGAGTTTTCCTTTTACTCTCAGCCTCCCACATTTGCCCATTCAAAAGTAACAAATTTACTCGCATGAATGTCCCATTCAAAAGTAAAAAAATTACTTTCATGAATGCCCCCCATTGTACGACACTATTCCTAGATGGCAGTAAAAGAATTACTAACAGCTTACAATACTAGTAATTATTTTACCAGTATTATAAACATTTAGACTTCATGGTCTGTGAGTAAAAACAATACCACCTTCCTCTCGATATAACCCATGATTTCATAGTCACCGTGTAGTAATATGTTTACTGATCTGTTCAATATATAGTATAAGAGTATAAGCTGATACTAAGATTATTGCTAATCTGTTCACAAAATAGTCGTATGAATGAAAAAAAATTACAGGCTCAATTACACACGAGTGATAAAATTACTCACAGGTGAATCAAACTAGAAAAAGAAGAAAATTGATTCAACCAAAAATCCATGGTGAAGTTGGGATCCTGGTGGCTTTGCTCGATCTTGCTATAAGGATGGAGATGCTGGTCTGTGTTTTGTGACTGGTAGTGGAGAGGGCAACCGAGTGGCGAGCGGTAGTCGACGATGGAATCATGGAAGGATGTAGCGGCATGGTATAGACATGAGCTCGACGTTATGCAGTAGCAGCCATCCATCATTTAGCAAGCTCGAAAAAAAATGCAAAAATATTGTCGTTCATGTCATACAAATGAGGAGCAAAAGAAAAATAGCTAACAACCTTCATCACAGGCAGACTCCACCCTATCCTTTGCAACCAGCCACATGGAGCACGATGTGCAAATGTAGGACTTGTGCGGCCCATCAGTTCAGATCGGGTAATATTGGAGATTGCACGTTAATTTGATTTGCAAAAAGAAATTGGGGCTTCATACGTGAGGTGAAAGAGAGTATGTAGATACAAATTGGAGTGTCATTTCCTTGCTTGTTTTGTCAATGTCACCGACGTGTAGCAGCCGTCGGTTGTTGCTCTTGGCCCAGGTGAACACCTCCTTGCTGGTTAAGGTGTTGTCTGGCGTTCGGTAGCAAGGCCCAAAGCAGCGCCTTCGTCTCAACCGCCATGGTGTTGTTCTCCTCCTCCATGGTGCGTCACCAATCTGTGGGCTGGGATGGTGGGTCGATTTAGATCCGAAAAAAAAGGAAAAAAATGAAGTGGGGGCGAGAGTGGTTGGTTGGGTACGGGAAAAATAGAATATATACTGAAAGCAGGGAAGTTGTTTTTATCGAAATAAATCGTTTACTCCGATAATGGTGGGAGCGGGATGACGGGACGTGGAGTAGGATCGGAAGCATGAAAGTTGTTTTTATGTAGTAAATCGTTTACTCTAATAACGGTGGGAGCGGGATGACGGGACGTGGGATGAGGTGGGTCTGAGCTAATACATGTTTGGCGCTTGGAACGCTACGCTCCTAGTAGTATCTCTATAATATTTATCCAATTACTTAGTTAACTAAATTGAAAATAGTACCACTAGATCTATCATCAAAATTACTTTCACCATGTCTAGTATGTTAGTCTATTTATACAAATATTTCTAAAAAAGGACGAATACTCAAATAATTTTAAAAAGTCAATTTCATAATAAATTAAAAAAACAAAAGGCAGTGTGTGGGCATGTTATCGTTAAGCTATACTACAACGAGGTTCCCTTACAAAAACTTTACCACTAGAAATTAACATGCTAGTTGTTAAGTCAAATATTATTATGTAAAAGAAATTAAGTTGTTTAGTCGAATATCGGTTCTTCCTTTGAAGAGGCATGTACATTCCTCCGCTTTTGATCAGCATAAGCACCTAACAACGAGTTTGAAAACCGAGTAATATCCAGTGAGCCAGTGAGGCTACCCATGCATGCCGGTGATGCTAAACTCCCGTGTGCCTCCCATTTCCATCAGTTTTCTGAACATTTGAAACTAGCAACCACATCCGCATGACAAATCAAACAATGGAACCTTTTGAGGAAACGGCCATGAGTGAAGCTCTGAAGGAGAAACAAACTTAAGCTAGTACAGGTGTACATCAATCGATCAGTTTCTTCTTGTTCTTCTATAAATATATTATTTTTGAAACCAAAGCTAGGCTAAGCTGGTGTTATATTAAGAAGAGGATCAGAAAGTATTTAAAGTTCACCAAACAGTGATGGAAACAGAAGGGGAAGAACAAAACAAGAACAGAAACACGCTAATACAGAAATTTAAGCCGATATTCTCACGATGGTTCTTTTATAAATATATCATGCTGGCTGTGTATATCGTGGCCACCTTAATTAATTTTTTCAAGTAGGTGGCTACCTTTAAATTAAGATTGTCTCTCTGCTACTAGGGGATTCATGTAGTACATATTGGTATATGCAGCTGTAAAGAAGAGTTTGTGGAAGATATTGTGGTACAACAAATGAGAGCTGTGTGCTACATTGGAGGAAAAAGATCTATCGTTTGTAGCGAAAACAGGTAAATGCGTCTCTCAACTGTAGAGGAATGCCTCTGCTTGTGCTCTTTTCCTCTTCAGATGAGCCTTAATCTTGTCTCATCCCCGTTCTTTTGCTCTCACATATTATGAATTATAGTGGACATGCTTCCTAAGTTTATGTTTTTTTTTTAAAAAATCTATATATAAAGTACTTAGAGTACTTTTTAGAATAACTTTTGAACTTCATAATAATTAATTCACTCAATTGTACCCTCAAATATTTCTACTATCTTAAAAGTGGAGTCATCCTTCTCCTTCCAACCTCTACTCCCAATGCTCAGCGTGTCCATACACGAAATCTAAGTACCATTCCTTTCTAGTTTTATGGGCCCGACCCATCAACGTACGGGCTCCAAGTCTATTCCTAATTATATGGACCTGATCCATTATAACACTTGTTATAAAACTAGTTATAAGAAAATCAAATAATCCTTACCCATTCATTCGTTCAGCCCTTCTGAACCGGGCAACACCTATCTGCCGAGTTGTTCCACTATGTTGTCTGTTGCCTATTGCCCACTTTGTTGTGTGTTGCCCACAATAGAAGGAGCACTGCCAATGGAAGGAACATATATCTTCTCCGCAGGTGGTACTAGGAAACTTGGCCGGCCTTCTCGCCAGCGATCGTTGCCTCGCACCATGGAAGTTCATAGCAGCTGTCGTTGGCACAATCGGCACGAAGAATTCCTGTATGCCTCCCATTTCCATTGGTGCCCTCAACACAACAGATCAATTAATGTTATTTATGGATTCCTTTGAAGAAATGGGAGGGACTGTAATACAAGGAACCGACTGCTGGTTGCTCGCTGCATTTTTTTTATTGCACTTCCATTGTTTGATCTTCTTTTCTTGTTTTCACTTCCACATGTGTGTAGGAAGAGTTCTGTTAGACAGTGCCACCGGCATATGGCAATGGTGTAAATTGTGCCATACGGGCTAGTAATTGTAAGTGGTAGTTGTGGTGATAAATGATGCCTAACTCAACATGAACAGATAACTGATCTGTCATATTTTGGTCATCCATACAAAATCTACTCATTTTATCCCAAAATATAACAATTTAGGTATGAATTAGACTCTTCCTTGTACTACGAATCTGGACAGGAGGTCTATCGACATTCGTTGTAGAAGGATGTATCTAATTTATGCCTAAATTATTATATTTTATAACAGAGGGAATAGCAAATTGTAGCATCTTGTAATTCCAATGTTTCATCTATTTTTGTATCAAATGGTGGATGTCTCAAATGATTTTGCTGAACATGCCACTTGTAGTTGCATTGTACAACAATGGGAAAGCTGGCCGTGTTCTCTCTCTCTTTTTTTTTTCACTGTATCTCCTCGCATTGTCTTGTATAAGGATTTTCCATGCGTGTTCATCTATTCTACCGTGCAAATACAAACAGCATGAAAGCAAAAAAATTGCTACTCCTATGTCCCATCTGGGGTTTCATTGTGTGTGTGTAATACACCAGAGGAAGCTTAGGTTAGGTTTGTAGTGACTGTCCCATTTCCCCATTTGGGAATTGATCACCACCTACACCTATCTTGTGGCTCCAAACACGGAAAACGAATTGAAGCAACAGATCATATAGTTGATTTTTCCAGTACAAGTGTGTCAAAAGTATAGAGTTTCATTGTACGTCTCTTGCACTTATGCAAATGTTGTGCTGGTTTGTCAGCCTTTGTCTTAATACATCCGTTTCATTCTATAAAACTTTCTAGCATTGCCCATATTCATATAAATGTTAATGGAATATATATATATATATAGGGATGCGCTAGACCGCACCCAGGGTGCGTTATAATTAAACTACTCCCCTCACAAACCCCACCCACCCCACCCCAGCCCCACCCTACCCCCTACCCCCCACCCCCTCCCCCCACCAACCCGCACCTTTACCACCCCTCCCATTCGCACATTTTCTCCGTCCCGCACCTTTCCCACCCCTTCAGTTCGTACCTTTTCTCTTCCCACGTCCTTATCTCAGTAAAAGATTTACTCACAGTTGATTTCTTCTTTCAGTAAATATATTACTCACCCATCCATATCTTAGTAAATGATTTACTCTCAGTTTATTTTTTCTTTCATCTTTCAGTAAATGTGTTACTCCTGGGTAGTTCTCAACCCTTATCTCACACCTGATTTTTCTTCCCACGTCATTTTCTCAGTAAATGTTTTACTCTCAGTTGTTTCATTGTGTAAGTATAAATGGATTACTCACAGGTAGTTCTCACTCCTTATCTTAGTAAATTTATTACTTAGTAAATAGATTCTCACTCCTTATCACAGGTAGTTCTTACCCCTTCTGTTAGTAAATAGATTACTCCTTACATTAAAATTTTGCTCCAATGTTCTATCAGTAAATAAATTACTCTCAAGTTAGAAGTAAAAACTTTTGATATAGCAATATATATTAGTCCAGTCTTCTCTCAGTAAATAAATTACTTTGTGCTTTCTTCATCCACCTTCCTTGAGTAAACAAATTACTCTTAGACTGCAGGAGTAAAACATTTATGCATATCCGGCAAATGTTTGAACGGATTTAGTATTACAATGGCTGTCTGATCACACACGCAATGTGATACATTTGTAGAATGCCCAATAACAAATAAAGAATTACAACACCACCAACAATGATGGATATGGCCGGCACCAGACTCAGTCACCACCCTGCCGACGCTGCTGCTAGTCTTGTGCCATGCCGCATAATAATCTTTATGGCCCTGCTCGTGTGTCCTTGCCAGTGTCTCCAACAGGTGATTTCAACGAGAAGTCTCGATTTACATTCAATATGACTCTAAATGACACAAATTAGAAGCCAATAAAACAGAAAGTGCCTAGCATGTAGAGATCACTGTTAGTCACTTTCAGAACATCAAAAAATTAGCACATTTTAATAAAAATCCTCTTCTTGATGTACCCCTTGAAGCTGTCAATTGGAGCAGCAGGATTGGCTCATCAACATGCCATCAACCCGTGCCTCAACTACAGTATCTCACACTGCACCTATTGAAAATATACAAACTTGAAAATAACAGGATTAATCCAGATATCAAGTCCAAGATCCACCAAGATTTCGCATAACAGTGGTCTATACATGAAGAATATAATGAGGCACAGCTGAATACAAAGCAATGTGAATTTGGAATATTATAGGCATTGTTTTAGTCTTTCACCTTGATTTTTTCCCCACTCATTAAAGATATATGACAGTAACACCACATATGCAAGAACTAAGTTATTTTTGTTAGTATAACAAATTATGAAACAGTTTATTGTTTCACATACCTCAGGAACACATATATGTTACTGCGAAGTGGAGCACACCATGACCCGATCGAAGCACTGTTGGGCAAATACGTAGATACAAGAAGAATAGCAATAAGAGCCTCAACATTATAAAGTATTAAGAAATGAAAGAAAATTAAGAATGAGTTGGGGGGAATTTTTACGGTTTTGGGAGGGGAGGGATACCGTGTTGAGGTGCTGGGCGGTGTTGGGGCCCGGCTTCACCGCCGTCCTCGTGCCTCCACTGTCGTGTGCCGCTGCCCTATGCCGCCATGTGCCAGCTGCAGCAAGCGAGATTGTCGGTGCTAGGATGGGAGAGGAGAAAGAACAAACTGAAGGGGGGGAAGAGATGGGAAGGGGGAACAGGCGGGGAGGGACTTGTTCATCGCCGCCGTCGCTGGTGCGCTGCCGCCGGATCTGGGCGGAGGACGGCCCCGTTGAGCCCGTCGCACGTTGCTGCCTACCGCCCGCCGCTGCTGCAAGCCGTTGCCATCGCCGGCTCGACGAGCGCAGGCAGGATGGCGGCGAACACGCCCGACTGGAGGAGCACGAAGCCTCTTCCCCCTCGCCTTACCGATCCTCGCCGTCGCCGTCGCCAAGTCCGCCGTTGGGCTCTCCTCCCGACGCCACCGGTGGATCCGTGTGGGGCCGGGCGAGGGACGGCCGCCGCCGCCGGATCCGGGCGGGGGACAACCGCCGCCGCTGGATCCGGGCGGGGGACGGCCCCGCCGAGTCCGTCGCACGCGGAAGCCGGCCGGCCGCCGCTGCCGCAAGCCGTTGCCGTCGCCCACCGCTACTGCAAACCGTCGCCATGCCCGTCACTGAGTCCGCCCGACGCCGACCTTCCATCGCCGGTCAACCGCCCGTTCGACCCGGAAAAAACGGGTATAACCCTGAAAAAATAATAGAATGACTAATGCCATTAATTATATATAATACGGGTGTTTATAGTAAACAGATTACTATAAAAAGGGGCCAGCAAAATGGGGGGTGCGGTGCGGGTATGCTGGTGGCTTTAGGTGGGGGGTAGGGGTGGGTTGTGTTTTAGCTAAACTACACCCTAGCTGTAGTATAGTATCTCCCTCTCTCTCTCTCTCTATATATATATATATATATATATGTGTGTGTGTGTGTGTGTTTGTGTGTGTGTGTTTGTGTTTGTGTTTGTGTTTGTGTGTGTAGATCCATTAACATCATGAATGTAAGCAATCACCGGTGGAGAAACCCTTTTTACTCCGGGTTGGGAACCCCCTTTAGTCCCGGGTTTCCAACTAGGAGTAGCAATCCGGGAGTAAAGATGGACATCTTTAGTCCCGGTTGGTGTTATCAACCGAGACTAAAGATAGGGTATCTTTAGTCCCGGATAGGGTATCTTTAGTCCAGGATAGCTAGGTTTTTTTTCTCTTTTTTATTTTCTCCCTAATTTGGGTGGTATGCATATCCCAAATCAAACCCTAAATCCCCAAATCAAAGTAAGATCCCAAGTCCACAACACAAATCTTAAATTCTAAAAAATTACATCACAAATCAAATACATCACAAATCCTAAAAAAAATTACACACAAATCAAATTACATCACAAGTTTCTACAAAATTCATCGCAAATACATCACAAGTCCACATCACACACAAATCAAATTCATCACAGGATCATCAAATAAATCACAAATTCTAAAAAAAAAAGCAGAGGGGCTGGCCGGCCGCTGCCGCCTCCCCTCCGCGCCGGCCGGCCCCCGCGGCGCTGTCCGATGCCGCGCCGCCGCCCGACGCCGCGGCCCTCTGCGCTGCTGCCCGCCGTCGCGCCGACCGGCCACCGCCGCGCATCCCTCCGCGCCGGCCGCGAGCCGCCGCGCTGGCTGCCGCCCGGCCCACTCTCGCTCCGATCCAAGCAGCCGGCCCCTCTCGCTCCAATCCAAGCAGCGCTAAGGAAGAAGCGCTAGGGAACAAGAAAGAGATAAGGATAGGGAGTTAGAGAGGAAAAAAGAGATAGAGAGAGAGTTTGTTGTGTGGACGGGAAAATAGGATAAGTAATAGGGATTATATAGTACGTGTTGATTTTTATTCCCAGTGAGTGACACCAACCGGGAATAAAGTTAGGTGTTACCAATCGGGACTAAAGATCCTAGCCGCCTGACACGGTCTAATATGGAGACAACCGGGACTAAAGATCATCTAGTCCTGTTACGCTTATAAAGCGGGACTAAAAATCGTTTTTAGTCCCGGTTTTTAATGGAACCGGGACTATTGTGGATTTGGGTCGACCGACCAAAGATGGTTTCTCCACCAGTGAATGCTAGAAAGTCTTATAATATGAGACGGAGGGAGTATATTTTTTCTACTGCATTTGTTTAGAGCCTACATCTTCTTGGCTTAAAGCCTATCGTTCCAGCTATTACCAGATGGAACCTCAGAATCCGGAGTAGTGATGAATTAATGTGCACATCGATACCATGAACTCCCAATTTACCTCCTATTTCCATAAGTGCTTTCAAGTCGACGCCGAACATTGCAACCATAACCACATGAGAAATCAACCACGGATCCAAGTTCTCTTGGAAGAAATGGGGCTATTGAAGTTAAGGTCATGAAGGAGAAATGAGCTTAAGCTAGTACAAGAAACCTCCTCCTTTTCTAGACCTTTCTAGGTGCATATATATCTTGGCCACCTTCTGTGCCATTGGGCCAAATCTTTGGAGTAATAAGAAGATTCATTATTATGAGCTATAAGAAAGAGTTGACGAGAGATATCTTTAGGGTATGGACATGTGGGCAATAGCTCGATCTTTGATTGCATTTACTTTTCTAGAGAAAAATGGATGATCACAATTAAGAAGTGATAGGCAGGTGCAATTATAGATGGCCAAATGGGTTGTTTGGCCCAGGCACAACCGGGCTTGGGCCCGAGATCAGTCGGGCCAGCACGGCTTGACCTACATGCTGGGGTGGGTTAGGCCTACCCACTTGCTGCACCAATGGCCTAGACATGGCCCTTAGACCCTATAAGACTTGGGCCATGTCGGGGCAGCCCGAAGGCACGTGGGTGTACTGTGCTCCTCATTGGAAAAAATCTATTTTCCTCCCTCATTTCTTTGGGCCCTCTTATATGCCTAATAAGTCTATTTTGCGTCCCTCATTGTCTTTGGGCCGTGCTTTATATAGCTGGAATAAGTCTATTTTACCTCCGTCGAGTATTTGCCTCCTTGGTCTTTGGACCGTGCTGTTCCAGGCAACCCACCGTGCCGAGGCAGAGGCCCTGGCACGGGCTTGACACTAGTCAGGCGGTGCCATGCCTAGGTCGGATCAAAACCTTATGCCATGGGCTAGGCCATCGGGCCTCGCGCCTTTTGGCCAACTATATTTGCAAAATGGTAAATGACAGACAACTCAAAATTACAACTTAGCACGTAGCTATCCAGTGCCTGTTGTACTTGCATCTTGCACGTAGTAGAACAAATTTTATGGTACTAGGCCATCTAAGCTGGAATAAAAGAATAAAACCACAGAGTGCATGAGTAACCATTACATCTCCCTGAGGAAGAGATCGAGATCAGAGCACTGATAACTTAATTTTTGCATGTCGTCTAATCCAAATATTTTAGTCATAATATCATCCAAAAGGGGACATGGATAGAATGAGCCAAGTCAAAAACTTCTAATCTTTTCCTAATCTTTCCTATGGAATGAGCATGGCGGCCACTACGGTTCTCCCTGTTTCTTTCTAATTCATCTTTCATTTTTCTTCGAACTTTCCGCTTTAGATGATTTTATGTCCTTCGGTGTTAGCATTTCGTGTTGTCCTTTCTCGAAATTATTATTGATTTTCTATTTCTTAGTAACTGTACATACATACTTTTTTTGGAATTATATTTGTTGGCTTCTGGCTTCTAGTTAGTACGGTGATACATGGCCGTGGCCTGCGGGTACGGGGTACGATAGTCGACGGAAGAGCCCACAGGTATCCAATCACCTGCTGTCGCACTTGAACGGCTGTCAATTTCTTGTGGGATTGTAGAATGGACCTTTTGAGCAGCCTATGGGGAGTTTTTGACATGACGGATTACCATATGCCTCCTATTTCCATTGCTACTCTCACTCAACAAGCTAAACAGCTAAAGCTATGGGGATTAACCACACAGAAGATCAGCAATGGATCCAATTACTCTTTCAAGAAACAGGAGTGAATGTGAATCGAGGTAACACAAGAATCCTTGCAGAGTCGCTCGCTGTATTATGTCTCCACTGCCAGGAGACTAGAAGCTTAGGTTATATATAAGAGGAGTTGGTCAGACATTGCCAATGTCAATAGCACAATCGTCTTATACTTCCCCGGTACACAAATACAACAAATTAAACGAAGGGTTTAAAAATTTTCCATAATTACCAGGAATCCTATGGAGTACTACTTCCACCCAACTATTCCTCATTTAGGTGGTGTTTGAATTTTCTAAAGATGAAATGAAGATTAAGTGTTTCACACAAAACGAGGTGGTAATAACGTGTGCTCAATTGAGTTTTAATTATTACAAACTTGAAAAATGGATTAATCTGATATTTTAGAATAATTTTTATATAGAAAATTTTCGCACGACGAAACGCACCGTTTAACAGTTTGAAAAGTGTGCCACGAAAATCCAAAACTTCATCCAGTGTTTACAGTGGAAACGAACGGGGCCTTAATTGTTCATCTATTTTTATCCCTAAACACCCTTTCGCTCCCCATCATGGGTTCTGTCAAGGGGATTTCGCGAGATGGCCGAGCATTGATGTGATTTGCCCGCAACACTTCTGTAATCATGATTATGGAGTAATACACATGATAAATGATGAAACTATCCTTGATAAATGACGTTTAGTCCATTAAGTAGCTTCTAATTGGGGTCTCCCATCTTCTTTAAAGTCCGTGTAGATATTTTTGAAGAGTGTAGAGCACACATCATATAAACTTGTACTGCTGGTAAACACCATCATAGAACTTGTCCCATATCAAACATTAGAAACTGAAATTGTCTTGGATTGAACGTTAACTTTATAAACTATAAGAGTCCCTCTCCGGTGCTTTCTACCTGTAGTAGAAAGTAATTTGAGCCGTTGATCATATTTAGTTGGAGGTTGAGATTTAGTTCTACTCCCACCATAATTAATAGTAGTAGAAATTTAGAAGGGCATATTTGTCCAGAATAATAATTCGCGTAGGGTATTATCGTAGTTTATCAGTATCTAACTCACCCTCTCCCTGCGCCAACCCCGGCCACTACATCGCGCTCGTCACCCTCCGCGTCGCCGAGGAGATGCGGCAGCCGCCGCCGCCACCGCCGGCGCGGGCTGAGCAGCACGGCACGGGCACGGTGCGGGTGACGCGGGTGAAGCTGCTCAAGCCGCGGGACACGCTGCTCGTCGGCCAGGCCTACCGCCTCATCACCGTCGACGAGGTCACCAGGGCGCTGCATGCGAAGGAGAAGTCGAGGAGGGCGGCGGCGCAGCATCACCTGGAATCCAAGCCCGCCGGCGCCGCCGGTGTTAGGATCAATTCTGGCGGCGACGACCACACACGGCCTATTAGGCCTGCACATTTGTATATTGTTTCCTGCAGATGCAGTTGGTAGTAAGACAAGTGCTAGAGATTTGTCAAGTTAGGTGCCAACACCTGAACTCGAGTTCCCCTGCAATGAACAAGGTTTGGTCGTTGAAGAACTGAAATGATTGACAGAACAGATCATCAAAGGGAAACTGGAGCATCATGCCATGTTTGTACATGGCTGCAAATATGTTCTGTTGGGGATAACTACCCTAACCTGAATTTATTTTCCTTTCTTGATGAATCCTACTCTCTCATGTCCCAAACACAACTTTGGTGTCCTAAATTATAATGTTATCAGGAAAGCAAGTGCTTTTCGAGCCAAACCTACTCATAAAATTTCCATGTATCACCCATTTACAAATACCAATCCTAAAAAGTTTCAGAAGCTTGGCTAGCACATCTGTCCAAAACAACATGGGTTTATGGCTGTACAACAAAGCACCAGAAAAAAAAATCAACCATTGCTGGTTGGTTGGCCGGTACAGATTTCAGTAGGCAGAATGCCAGAATGTGAAAGAAAGAGCCCCAAATTCCATGGCAGAGAGCCACACAAATCAACGCACGTGCACCACGGAGGAGTGGTCCTTCTCCTGGAGCTTGGAGATGACGAACATGTACAGGTCGCGCACGCGGCGAGGCGCTGGTAGGGCACGCCGGCCGCGGTCACCGCTTCTGCTTCCTTTGCGTTGAGGGACGTCCGATGTGGATGTGTGCAAGCAGAGCGAAACGACTTTCCCCTTCAATCAACGCTAGCAGCGCCGCCGACCGCACCGCCGCCTGCCGGGAGTAGCGATAACCTTTTTTCTAGGAGTAGCGATCGGACCTGATGCGAGCGATCGAGACAGAGAAATATCCCATACCAAAATTACCCCTAATCTGTATTAAGAGATTACTAATCTACCCTTTAAAATAAAGGGTCAAGATTAATTCTACTTGTAGTAGAATACTTTGAGTAGAGAGCACCGGAGCGTCACACAACCACCCTTAACCCAGCCTTAACCCAGCGAGAGTGGTTATAAAATATTTTGTGCTTTATAAAATATAAGGCACAACCACCCTTGAATTGAACATATTATTCATCACTATTTTCTAGATAACTTTTTTCTAAACTATCTGTTAACTTTATAATATATTAGTTTGTCCCTATAAACAATTAACTATCCCTGACAAGCTGCATTGTCTAACAAGAACAGGTCCCCTATTCTGCCAACGATTTGATCAGAACCATCGATTCATAGCTAGTAATATTTGATCAAAAGCTCAATGCTTGCACAAGCACAAGTGGCACTGTACGCACGGTGCCCGTCTAGAGACAGTGTGACTGGATCTTCCAAAGGGCACCCACTCGTGTGGGAGACCAGTTGAGATCCCCTACTGCAGACGACCTGCATCCGTGGGAGACCGCTCGGCGTGGCAGAGGTAATTGAGGAGAGAGTCCGTCCGCAACAATGAGCCTTTTCTCCTTGGCCAGCAGGCGCAGATGTGACTTGTGAGCCACCAGAACCGTTTCCGAAGCCTCCCGTTCCGATGTAGTTCCTCTATCTTAAAAAATAAAAATGTACGAGACATAATACATACTAGCAATACAAATCTTATTTTGTAAGAGTTTTTTTTCATTTTGAGATGGAAGGAGAAGTTCTATCCCATAAAAATTTAACTTATGGTAGCGCAGATTGCGAGCAGAGAGCACCGGCTGCCACGCTACTGGTCTATTTGATCTTTTTGAGGGCAGCAAACTGAAGCGTTGGTCAGTGTTGATTTGATCACTAATTATTGTGCTGTAGGCTAACAGTGTGTTTGGTTGTTAAGCGCCCACCTTCTAGGTTTGCACTCCCTAGAGCCAAAACTGCCTGAAGATTTCCCTTCACTTTATAGTGAAGGATGTGCTTCTATGCTTTCTCAATGGAAAAACTGCATGGATATTAATTAAACCTTATGAGTGGTCCAGATTAAAAGTTATGCTTTATACTATAAGTTATTTTTGAATTTTTCTTAAGTCTAGCTTAAAACTAAGTTTATAAAAAAACATAGAAACATTTTTATACAAAATAAACATAATATCAAAATATATTAACCGTTAGATTTAATGAAATTAATTTGATGCTGTATCTATTGCTACATTTTTATATACTTTATCAAATTTAAAGAAGTTTGATTTATAAAATAATCAAATCGACTGAAATGGAGATAATACTTAGCAAATTATTTATCATTTGGAAGGGGCAATTTTGTCCTTAACAAAGTTGTCCAGTTACTCCGTCTCACGATAGAAGCTTATCCCTTCGCCGGCTCGGTGCACCAAATCGCGATTGCAGCAGCGTCATCGGCTTCCTCCGCCGCGCCAA
Source organism: Oryza meridionalis (assembly GCA_000338895.3). Lineage (NCBI taxonomy): Eukaryota > Viridiplantae > Streptophyta > Magnoliopsida > Poales > Poaceae > Oryza > Oryza meridionalis. The sequence goes on along the minus strand of CM002526.2, from coordinate 30,825,356 downwards.
GGATGTGAAGCAATGATGGCATTCTCAGCCTTGGCAGGGAAACGATTGGCTTCAGGCAAAAAGAAGTGGTAATAACATGTAATTAATTAAGTTTTAATTATTATAAACTTGAAAAATAGATTAATTTGATATTTTAAATAACTTTTATCACATAAAACGTACCGTTTAATAGTTTGAAAAGCGTGTCACTTTAATCCAAAATTTTATCCACCCATTTCAGTACATTTGAACAGGACCGCAAAAGGATTAATTCGGCCTAGCGTGCGGCAGTTAGAGCCTCGCGTGGGCGCGGGGCCAGCGGCGCTGCTGCGCGTCGCGACCTCGACCTCCCACATTGATCGATCGCGGCCCCATCGTTTTAGGAATAAAACAAATGGCATATTTATAAATAAAAAATAATTTATGAAAAAAAACATTTATATATGTATTTTTTAACGATCTAAAAGTAAAAATAAAGATTAAAAAATAAATTTCGATGAAAAAGGCTAAAATTTACGATTGAAAATTCAAGTTTTGACTAGTTAGTACAAACATAGAGCAAAAATATGTCTCCAAAAGAACAACATTGAGTTACTATCGGCCAAATTAACTTTTAGTTCAGACCACTCGTGAGCTTTAATATCCGTGCATTTCTTTTCTCTGAGAAGTATAGAAGCATAACTTTTAAAACAAGGGAATATTATAAATAAGGAAAAAGTACGAATTACCCCCACCCCCCGAATTATCGTGATCATTCGAATTACCCCATGAACCACAAAACCAGACATTCTTCACCCTCAACTATGTAAATCAGACGAATTACCCCCTTAATCCAATTCGCGGTGGTTTTGGTCTACGTGGCGTACACGTGGCGGTCTAGTCAGTATTTTATTTTTTAAATGGTAGGGTCCATATGTCATACCCCCTCTTTCTCTCTTCCTAATCTCTCTCTGTCTCTCTCTCGTCGGCGGAGGATGCACGGCCGACGTATATAAAAATCATATATAAAAATATTTCACACTAATCGTATTGATTAGAAACTCGGTAAACGTGTGCATTTATTCATTCATCAACCTTCAGCAATCATTTCACCAAATAATCTTTTCAGTTGTCACTCATTTAGACTTTAATTTATGAAAGTATTCTTTGAACCCATTATCATATTACAAACAAGGTTTTAATTGTTATATACTCCCTCCGTTTTACAATATAAGTCATTCTTGTATTTCTCACATTCATATTGATTCATTAGTATCAATATAAATGTGAGAATTAATGCTAGAGTGACTTATATTGTGAAACGGAGGAAGTATTATTATGTTTCGTTTTCTTTTCTCTTCCGGTTGTCTCATTTAAAGTAATCCAAATGTTATATTATATTTTTTTCTCCAATCCATTTGTTTTCCTATTCTCCAAATCCTGCATTACCTTGGCTATCTGTTCTGGCATTAGGAGAGCACAAAGGACCACCTGGAGACGTGGTGCAACAGGTTGGTCATTAGATAAGCCTAAGAAGAGGTCTCTTATTTTAGAGGACGAGACTCCTTTAATAATAAAATTAGAGGTACATGACCACTGACGTATGAGCCTATAAATATAGACACTACCTATTAGAGATCATGTGCTTTTAACTTTACATCAGAAGAGCTCAGTCCCTCTTACGAAGGTTGTACAAAACAAGTTCCAGACTCGTCCTGTTCCCATAGTCACACACCTGTTCGTCAGGGGTTAACTCTTAACTGAAGGCAGCATGGCAACTACAGTAGGTGGGGTGTGAGCTCTCTGGAATCTCCTAGCTTGCCCGAGACAGAGAAAAAGAAAGCCTCATCTCCGGCCTCTCTTCCTCCTTGATTCCGGTGGCTCGCCGCCGGTGACGGGAGGGAGAGGGGTCAGGCTCAATCGCGTCTCCTTCGTATAGTAGTTTAGTAGGGTTAGTCTCGTAGTCGAGTTAGTCTCGTTCTGTGTCATTCCTGTTCTTCGTCTTTGGTCCTCTATGAAGAGTCCAGTATTCCCTTCTTCAGATCTGAAATCTTGTGGGTGGATTAGCCAGGGAGGTCGGTCTTTGCGGTGCCAGACCTCGATTTCGTCGGCCCTAGCGACGCCTGATTGTGGAAAATTCAGCTACAGTGCCGGTGGCCGAAAGTCTTCAAGCTTTGAGGTCGCTGGCCATAGTTTGCGGTGGATCTGGCTGGCTTCAACCGATTTCCGCGGCCCCTTTGTCCATCTAATCCTTGGCGCTGTGCCCTTCCTCAGCGATGCGCTCAGCCGCGTCGTGTCCGGTGAGGGTGGGCTCACACATGCCCAGATCGTCGTCGTATTTGGTGGGCTTGGAGGTGCAGAGTTAGCTGAGCTATTGGAGCAGTTCGTGCTTGCTGATTCCTCTCATGCGAGCATCCAGAACATTGTCTCGACCGACAGCACCTCCATCAATTTGCTGCTGTGCCTAAATCAATTATGCCTAAATCAATTATCCAAGCAGCAGCACAAGTCATGGGCCAGCAAGGAGCACGCCATGAATCCCCTGCATCATACAGGCAACCAACAAGCTACACAACAAGGCAAAGCTGGTCCCGGCAATTCTGTGCATGCCGGCAACGAAGTCTCCTTCTCAATCCTCACCTATGGGATACATCTTAAGTTCGTAAGACTTCATCATCGCCACCATCTAGCTTCTCTAAAGCTTAAGGTCAGCTGGGTTTTGGATGCATCTTCCATTTCATTCCTTTGCAGCAGTATCCATGTTGAGGTTATCGTTCGGGTTGAGCACCGACTATCTGTTAGACTTTGGTCGGCAGGGATGTTGTTAGTGTTCCTCAGATTTGACGATGACTTCCATGGCAATCATTGGTTGAGTCCGGTGAAGCCACCAACATATCTACGACTCAACTCCAAACCTCAATTAGTGCCAAATCCGTGGAGGCAGCCGGAGGGATCGCTGGCAGGTCAAACGGGAAGCACGTTTGAAGAGGCCCTTGGGTGCAATCGTCGCGGCAATGCCGCGGATCTCCGACGATTGTATTCACTACTACTGCTGTATCAGATGATCTGGAAGTTTGCTTCCATCATTCAATCTTTACCTTCTTTCAGGAAGATGGTCCTTAACGTTTGTTGTTGTCAATTTCTTGCAAGGCGATGTTTCAGGGAATGTTGTTCCCTTCCAATGTACTCTGTTTAATATGTAATAAAACTTTATGAGTTTCAAAAAAAAAAAAAGAGGCAGCATGGCAGACCAGAAGCTGGACTCACATCTCACAATGTGAATGGAGAACACTATTCTTCTCAAAGTCATAGGGCCACCATATTGCGCTCAATCTCACGATATTTTGTTTCTAGGAGTAGCTAGGACGGGAACCACCATTGCCCGGTTGCTCGCTCCATATGATATTTTTATTTTTTGGATGAGAGCTCGCTCCGTATGTTTGCAAGGCCAACCTCTATTTATGGCAGTCAAATAGTTTGTTTGTTGTTGTTTTTTCGAGAGCTCGGTCATAGTAGATTGATGTACTCAATGACTATAGATGAAGAGGAAATGTCTGGGGGTCTATTTCACAGTGATAATATCTAAAGTTGTGTTAGAATAGCTGTTGAGTATTACAGTTGGACTTGAAGTTATAATAGATGGTAGGCTTGAAGTTATAATAGATGGTAGGCTTAACAACAGGAGACTTTTTCTGTCCTTTTCCCAATGTTATGCTTAGCAGTCACAGATCTCTGCTAGTAACCTAAACCCACACTAGCTAGCGCCACAGAGCAAACATGCATGAAGGTGCTAATTAATTCGTTAAATTCATCGCGATATTTTTATCTGCTGCAGTGTGCTGTGAGTTTGATCAACCAGCATTGCTGGGACTCGTGCGTGCCAGCTCTCCACCATCCGGTGGGGGTGCTGCCTGGCTGCTGCTCGTCGGCGCCGATCCTCAGATGATCGCCGCAACCATTTTACGACGCATGTATCGCTGCTCGACGGGATTCGCCGTTCCTCCTCGAGCAGCAGGCGTCCAGGAGAGCGACACGACGGTATCGGATGATTTCCAAAGCGTCCCATTCCCATCGATCTGAGGCACGAGCATCAGTTGCCGGCCGTGCTACCTAAGCAGCCAGTCGATCGGACAGTGTGTTGAGGTGATCGATGGCTAGCTAGCTCCAGAATGAATGCATGCGTCAGATGAGGAGCAAACGATCGAGTGTGTGTTTCTTCTGCCATTTTATTCTAACCTTCCAGGCCTGCACTGCCTGGACACTCCTGGAAACAACACACAGATAGCTAGCTTGTGTGTTACATTCATTTTATAGTGAAGGAGTTACATCATCTTGAAACAGGGTACATGGGGCCCTGGGCTCTTGCACCCAATATATGATTGATTATATATAGGCCACGTTTGGTATAATTCTGGATCCCAGATTTCTTAGAGCTGATGAGTATTCCCAGTTTTATAAATCTATATATTTGAATATACGACTAAGTTGATAACATTTAGATGACTCATTTTGTTTTTATTTTAAATGAAATATGAAATTTTAAACCACTGTAGTTTACGTACAAACTTCAAATCCTACGTGGATTTAGGATCTGAAGCTATTCTATAATCTGGGCTTTACTCAGCAATTTTCTTTCTCCCTTTTTTTTGTTGCATAATACAACCGTTTACCTACTGATTTTTTTTAATAATGAAAGTGTTTTGCATTCCTAGCTTATATGTCATAGGGCACCTAACCACCTAGCGACTGAACAATGAAAAAGGTATATTCTGACTTCAATGATCAGGATGCAAATTGGAAAGTTAAATTGCCGGGTAGCATAAGAATGGGACCCAGTACTATTGAAAATTCATCCGATCCGCTTCAACATATTTTCATCAGTTTGCCCAGTAGTACTATTGAAATTTGTGACTCATATATACATAAATTTAGCCTGGTTTAATAATTCACAATCGATGGTGTATGAGCAATGAACGCGTGCTTAGAGGCTTGGTCACTTAATGCTCCCGAATCAAACATTCCATGAATCCATGCCAAAGAACCGAGTGCTGGCCTAAAGGTCATGAATACATTGCTCCATGGTCAGTACATGTGAAAAACTTACAGACTAAAACTTTAGTTCAAAAAATGACTGAACGATAAAAGAGTCCACATCATTGTGCTTTGTTTTTTTTTTCCTCATGCTATCCTAGCTACAATTCATCTTTCCTTAAATTTGTAAACAAGACGAAGTTTGCTCCACTTAGAACTCAACCACTGAAACGTCTGTAAATTAAATTAGCGATCTTGACAAATTCACGAGTATATGTGTCCATCAATGGCGAGCTCCATGGACTAATTCCCATGGAGACAAAGTCGGTGCGGCATGTGGAACTCCGGCAGCCGTCCCGTGCGTGGGACAAAGTCGGCGCTGGGGGCGCTATCAGTTCGTCACACAGGTGAGAAAAACTGCTCGTGGAAATACACTTGATAGTGCAGTGGTAAGAGGTGTGTGATTTTAACCCCAAGGTTACATGTTTAATCCCTAACATGTTCACAATTTCTTTTTAATGATGTTTGGAGGGATGTCTCTCCCTCCAAATCTCGATTTTTTGAGAAGAAACTACTTGTCAGGGAGACCAGTTCGTTCCCACCATCATCATTCCCAGTGATTCTCATTCTCACATATATAGCCGCGGCGTTAACATTTGGTAGAAAGTATGAGAATAACCAAAGCGTTAACATTTGGTGAAATTCGAAAGAACGTTTGGAGCGAGCACCAACACATGGAGCTGATGAGATCTAGACATCTGCACACTTGTGCTTTTATGCCAATGTTGTGTCGTGAATGCCTCTGTATTTAATTTCCACTCCTCATTCCTTGCAGCCCTTTTGCTTCATTTAATTTAGGGTGTGTTTAATTCACACCAAAATTAAAAGTTTGGTTGAAATTAGAATGATTTGACAGAAAAGTTGAAAGTTTATGTGTGTAGGAAAGTTTTGATGTGATGGAAAAGTTGGAGGTTTGAAGAAAAAATTTGGAACTAAACTCGACCTTATGTAGAAAAGGAGTGGCACCCTCTAGTTGCTCCTCATGATGTGTTATGGTCAATAAAGATTCCATTACTCTTACTACTTATTACGGAGAAATAAAGACTTGCATCTGTATAGGTAACGGGCCACCGGTCCTATTACTCATAGTAGCTTTATGGGTTGTTGATTTATCGTGGGTTTGTTTTTCGAAGCTCATGGCAACCATGCATATATTTCTGATGATGGTCTTGATTCGGAGAGAAGCCAATACCAAAAACCATACCAGCGACTAACGCGACTGGTGACGACCAAATTGTCCGGGATGGAGACAGGAGACCTAGCTAGAACAGGGGTTATTGCCTTTATTGTTCCAGCGCAAATTTCCCAGTACTTGGCCGCAAATTTCCCGGCAATAATAATCGCAATGACGAAACCCCACGTCCCAAGCTCAGTTGGCTTCACGTGCAAAAAGTTTGTCGCAGTCTCATATCCCACCATTCAGCATTTTTGCGTTGTGCTGTCCTCCGTTGAACATTACCATTGTTGAGTTATAAGCAAGCAAGCGAATCGTGCCCTTGTTTGATGTGGAGGCGGAAAATTTTGCTCAAAAGATGTGCAGTCAATCTGCACTTCTCTTTCCTTTTCTTTAATAATGAAATATAACATCTCGGTCTTTACTCAAAAAACCTATAGCCCAATATTACAGTCTAGCACTCAAAACAAGTGTAGTCTAAAAATAATAGCAACCAGCATATAAAGATAAAAATATCCAACAAAAAATGTGAAGAACATATTATTGAAGTCTATTTGTGAATCTCCAAAAAGCTGCGTAACCATCGACTCAAGCTTTTTGCATGCAACTTTTAAAAGATCTCCGTCTTCATCAGAGCCATTTTGTTTAATACCAAACTTGTCCTGCCATTTTTTCTAGTTGCTTCAACAATACTTGCTAGCTACTATAGCCGTTGGCTTTCATATAACATTTGATCATTCATTTTATTTAAAAATTTATTATAATATGTAAAAATATATGTTAAGATTATAGTTTCTTTTATGATAAAAAAATTAACACAAAATAAATGATATTTCTATATTTTTTAATAAGATGAATGATCAAACGTCACATCAAAAGTTAACGGTGTCATACATTAAAAAACAGAGTGTATATTTGTATTACAACCAATACTAAACCATACCAATATGGTTGATACAAACCGGCCCTTAGCACTCTTTTGTTTAGTTTTGTCCCAAGTCAAATTTGACCATGTTCATAGAGAAATATCAACATTTATAATATTAAATTAGTTTTATTAAATGCATCATTAAATATGTATTTTATAGTATATTTGTTTTTATTTTAGAAATATTGCTAACTCCTATAAATTTGATCGAACTTAAAGAATTTAACTTAAAACAAACCCAACACGTTAGAAAGGAGGGAAGCACACAAAACTTGTTACTTGATACACATATACAAGTTTTTAGCCAAGCTATGACCTGTTCCAACCTTTGATCCAGGCTCCAATCCAAACAAATGTAGTGGTTCCAATCGATCCCTCGGTCAATACTGAACTGGTGCAGGAAGATGCAGACGGCCCCAAGTAGCCTCTTGATGCTACTCCAATCAATGCTATGGCAATTCACAAAAGAACGTTGCAAAGCCTAACTCTACAGTCGATCGGACTGCGCTCAGATCATTCCCAAAGTCTCCCAATCTCAAAACAGAAAAATATTGATCAAAAGCCCGGTAATGTTTAACAGAATATAATGCCAAAGAGCGAGCAACAGATCGATGTTGGTGATGATATATCTTACAGTGCTTCACTTCTTCTTTTATGCTTGGATGTTTTTGTAGGATCGAAAAACCGAAACTAAGCCAACCAGAAGGGGGTGAATGGTATACAAAAATCTAAACTTTTAGCGGAAATAAAAGTTACCCTCAAATTCGATGTAGATCGGTCTGACCGAAGATAATCTGCCAGTCTGACCGCTCCGATGCCGTCGGTCTGACCGGTGAAGATCGATCGATCCGACCGCGCTGAGATCGCCTCTGCTCCCTGTCACCGTCGCCGGTCTGACCGCTGCTTTGCTACCGGTCTGACCGCCGGTATGTCACTGGTTAGACCGCCGAACCTGATGAAACACAAATCGAAGAACTCTTAAAGTGGATGACAACTTTATTGCTTCTCTCTGTTTTATAAAGTGCAACAACAGCACTCCTTACAAAAATCTTGACTAAACTCGAAATTCTAACTAAACTATCAACTCAATTGCTCTCCAAAGCGATACAGGGAAGCCTCACGCTCCCTCTCTATTTATACATGAGGTAGTAGTCTAAAGCCACAAATCAAACTCATACTAGAAGTCCTAATCACCCTAGGAAACCTTCTCGTCCAAGAAACAAACTTTACATAACTAATCATACCAAATTTGGACTCCTTCCAAATTCGACTCCGCATCCCAGACGCACACAATACCTCTATCGTATTCCATATAGAATCTTCACCAACCACGTGTATGGAACTCTAGCCTAAGTATCCCGTATGATATCTGACCATCACGGACATCGCCTTACCACCAAGTCGACTCCCGGTCCATCACCGCAAATACTCTCCCGAGGCATCAAGTCACCTACACATGAAACAAACAAAAAAACCATATTCCGAGACCAAGCTATCCCCAACTTGACTCATTGTTAGCAAACAACAGTACTACATACGCATAGTATCCATTTAGAAGCCATAAATATGAAACAATCACGGATATCCAAATAAACAGCCCGAAACCAAAACGGACACAGAGTCGGCCGGTCAAACCACAGGCTGGTCGGTCTGACCACTCACATAGCTCCGGTCTGACTGGCAGCACCTGCCCAGTCTGACCGGTCCCGATAAATAGCAGTCCCTGTCAATCACCTGTAAAATCCAATCATCTCCAAAATCACTTCGCAAATAAATTCCAAATATCAAAACCAATAACCTCCAATGCCAATTGTTTATCACAGAATAATAATCAAAAACACATTTGATTTTACAGTGTTGTTTGGTGTTGCTTCATATCTTCTACTCTTTTGGAGCCAGGACATCCTCTAGTTGCTTAATCTCCTCTAATCAAAGGTCCTATACTTCTATTTATGGAGATATATATGGACTAACTAGCTAGATAGTTGTACTTTGAGCATACACTTGATTGATTTTTGTCACTAGCAGATTTTTAGATGAGACTCATGCATATATAGGAGGGTAGGATTGGTTGTGGTATTAATTAATTCCTAAATATACAGATTAACATATGTTGAAGTTTTGAATATTTCGCATGAAACATTTTCATACATATATACATACACTACTGATCCATCTTATCTAAAGAAAATATACTACTGATGCATATTTCCTTTTAATTTTGAAACATTTTTGCATTGGTTGTATTTGAAAAAATTTGCAACCCGAAGTGCATGTACAACTATAGTTGGCCATATGGGCCGCCCGGCACGGCACGGCCTAGGCGCGACCGGGCCTAGGCCAAGGTCAGTCGGGCCGGCACGACCCGACGAACAAGCCGTGCCGTGCCGTGCCAGCCCACGGGCTACGACATGGCCCAGGCACGACCCAAGTAGCCTCGGGCCGTGCCTGGCTGGCCCGACGGCCCGCCAGCCCATCGTGCCCGTGCCGGCCCAGGCACGCCCTGGCAAAAAACCCCTTCATCAATTCAATTCAACATCAAAAATTGACATAACACATCAAATTCATGAAATTCACATGTAATTCATCAAATAGACAACCACTTCATCAAATATATCAACCATTCAACAAACTTACAAACAATTCATCAAATAGATTTACAAATCACTTCATCAAATCACAGATTTACAAACAATTCATCAAGTCACAGATTTACAATCATTTCAAATCAATTCATCAAATACATCAGTCATCTACTATTCTTCATCAGAATTGTTCATCTCAGAATTACAGAAATCACAGTTCACACTTCACAGAATCACAAACAGAACTCAGAAAGTCAGAATATAAAAGGGGTTTATATAAGCTGCTTAGTGCAATGGCTGCCTCATTAAAAACATTTCTAGGTAAAAACTCACACCTCGTGAGAAAACCCTAGAAAGGAAAAGAGTACAGCCCACAGCTAAAATGTTCACATCAATTACAATCATCCAGTTCAAGGGTTTACATCAATTTCATCATCAAGATACATATTCTCATAAGCATTTTGAAGCTCCACATTCTCAATAGTATGATGACCTTTTTCATCTACTAGCTCCCAGTCCTTGAGCACTGCCAAAATTTCCACCAGCCTAGGGTTTAGATGCCGCCGACGGTCCTCGATGATCCTGCCAGTTAAGCTAAAAGTAGACTCGAACGATATAGTAGAAACAGGAATAGTCATAACATCTTTAGCTAAGATTGAAAGAAAATGATAAGTTAGTTTGTGCTGTTGCCACCAGCTAAGGATATTGAAGTCATCATCATATTAGTTGACAGTGTCACTGTCAAGATATGCAGACAGTTCAGAAGCATTGAGATTAGCAGTTGAAGAAGCTGCCTGAAGAAAAGCAGTAGCAGATGTCATCCTAGATAATGAACCAGCACCAAGCCCAGCACCTGGACTGGCACCAGCATCAACAGAACCAAAAATCTTCCCCCATGCAGTCCTTTTCTTACCAGTGGAAGGGCCTGGAATACTGGAACTATGCAATCTAACAGAACCAAACTTTCTTTCATACTTAGCAAAAGTATCAGACAATGAAGCCCTAACAATAGTTAAATAAGCAGAGTAATCATCACCAATGAGTTGAGCCATAATCTGAAGCACTTTACTAAACCCCCTAATCTTGGCCCTAGGATCCAAGATAAATGCAAATGAATAAAGAATTGAAATTTTAGACTAGTAGTTCATAAACTTATCTTTCATGGGACCAACAACATTTGCAAGGTTTTGAACATTGCCATATGTGTTTAGATGTCCAGCAACCTCTAAAATGTGATGCATGATTAATGGAGATGTTGGATAATAAACACCAGACAAAACAACAGTTGAATCATAAAACTGTTCAAGGAAACACAAAACAGATTTAGCACATGCCCAATGTAAGTCTGTGAGTAATGGATGGCCATTAACAAAAGGATGCTGTGTACTAATAAATACTGTGAATGGTTCCCTATGTGGTATGAGTTGCTTAAGCATTAGATAAGTTGAATTCCATCTAACATCCATGTCCAAACCAAATATACGAGGACGATAACCCGCAGCAATGCAAACATTTTTATATGTAGCAATGCACTGATTAGATGCATTCAAGAATGAAATAGCAGCTCTAATGTCATTTAGCATGGGCTTGAACTTGTCAAGTCCAGCCTTAACAATCAAATTGATGATATGACATGCACAGCGTTGATGCAAAAATAAATCACCAACATAACCAGACAGAGCAGGAGTAAGGGTTTCCATTGCTTTAGAATTAGCAGATGCATTGTCTAATGTAATAGAGAAAACCTAATCAGTAATACCATATTCTTCAGCAACAGCAGTCACACGCTCAGCAATAGTAGCACCAGTATGTGACTCATCAATGAGCCTAAGACCTAAGACCCTCTTTTCTAATTGCCAATCAGAATTAACAAAGTGAGCTACAACACTCAAATAATCTTCCTTAGCATGACCAGACCATATATCAGATGCCAAAGCAATAGAGCTAGCAGACTTGAGACGCTCAACAATAACAGAACGACGATCCTTAAACAACTTATGAAAATCTCTGGTAGTAGTTTGTCTAGAGACAGGAACAAATCTAGGGTTATGAGCAGCCTTAATATAGTTCACAAAAGCAGGAGATTGACCAAAACAAATTGGAAGATCCTCTCTAGCAATCAATCTACACAATTCAACCCTAGCAACTTCAGGACTATATTCCCATGGAATAACAAAACCATCTGCACTAAATCTAAGCATGGACTGAGGCAAAGCATTAGACCCAAGCCTTCTAGGTTTGCATGACTTAATATGCCTAAGCAAATGTCCAGTGCTAGCAGAAGAACGAGCACTCAAAGTTTTATGACAGTAATTGCATTTAGCAGAGAAAGTTTTATGACAGTAAATGCATTTAGCAGAGACTCGAACCCTATTACCATTGGTCGTTTCATAAAGTTTCTCAAAGTCATCCCATACCTTGGAGGTTTTGGTCTTCTTGTTGGTACAAGTGGCACTAGAGCCAGTCGGCGTCCCATTGCCACTACCGTCGACCGGCGGGTCGTCGTCGTCGACATTCACATGGATCGGGCTATCGGAGGTATTGCCGAACACCTCCACACGATCCTCCTCCACATCATCATCGTCATCACCACGCATCCCCATAGTCCTCAGCTCGTAGTTGACGGAGGTAGGATCATCGTCCATCGCAGGCACTCCGGTCCCTCAACGGCGGCTGCCGCTAAGCAATGGGCTTGCGACCTGCAAGCAGCCAAGCACACTCAAGGTTAGGGCTCGGAAATGGAGAAAAAAAATATGAAAAAGGATGGGTTCCATGCTTGTACCTGCGCAGCCGGAGCACCGGAGTTGCCATTGAAGACGATAGGCTCACGGGTCTACGAGAAGACCAAGGGATCTGACGAAGAAGAACAAAAGGGAAAGAGACGAAGAGGAAGGCTGGATCTGGAAGAGTGGAAGGACAATGACTCAGGTGACCATGCGTGGCCGGTGGCCCTCATGCGCCCCTCATGCGAGTCAGGCGAGGCATCGATCGGAGACGAAGAGGAAGGCTGGATCTGGAAGAGTGGAAGGGAGGCGACTCGGTGAGTCTCACCGGTGCGCGCCTGAGTGAGAGAGCGGTGGAAGCGGAGCGGCGGACGGTGGAGGAGGAGATCTGGTGTGCGGGGGAGCGGCGGAGGCGGAGCGGCGGAGGCGGCTGAGCGGTGGCGGCTCGGGTTAGGGTTAGGCGGAGAGCGAGAGGGGACTGGGGAGGGGAGGTGGCGCCACTGGCTTTTATATGAGAGCGCGCGCGGCGCGGCCTGGCTGTCTGTTAGGCTAGGCCGTGCTTGTGCCTACCGTTGGTGCGGGCCGTGGTTGTTCCGACCGTTGGGCCGTGCCATGCCGGGCCGACCCATCATGCCGACCTCGGTCCGTGCCGTGCTTGGGCTGGGCCAAATTCCCGTGCCGTGGGCCGGGCCATAGGGCCTCGGGCCTTATGGCCAACTATATGTCCAACAGTAGCGAGCTCTCTATAGTGTTAAATTATCTATAGTCTATACCATACATGTCCAGGCTGAACAGAGTCAGCACGGAGGAGAAACTAATCCTGCTCGGACCTCGCGACCCAGCACTCCATGCAAGGTTGCAGGCTACGCCAGGCACAAGAACGATTGGAAGGTGTTGCAATCAGCAAAGAAGTTTTGTTTCTGACTTCGGCAAACAGTTTGCCACACCTTGTGGTCATGGCCACCATCATGTCCTTCCTGTACCATCATTCTCAAGCTTTTCATTCTCACATATACGTGTCAGCATTGACTTAGTGGGTGAAATATATGTATGGAGCGAGGCAGCGAGCAACAAGTCTAGCTTGATGGTAATGTTATGTAGTGAATGCCTTTATATTTTGCACGAGTTTCCCCGCCTGAATAGCTTTCATTCAGCTTTGTAGAAAAGGTAAATTACACATGGTAGTACTGCTAGGGAAGTAGGAACACAACATTCAGAGAGTTTGTAGACGGGTGGAAATTAAATATCTTTCACTTATGATATACAATATAACATTCTCTAGGCTTTAGGAGCTCAATTACCTAGGTTGAGTCTTCCATACATTGTTCTAAGATACGTCGTAGTGAGGGTGCCACCGTCCGAAAGACAACATCATGTTTGTGATTCGAAAGCCTCCAAAAATAGAATCGTATGAGTGATATGAAACGTTTTGCTGAATTTGTAGGAGAAATGGTGATCATTGCAATTTTTCTATTGAGGGGATTCCCTTAATGTTTTGTTGTCATCTGTGTCTTTGTCGAGTCTTTCTCGAGGGTTTGTTTTCTAAGCCTATCAGGCTGGCGCAAATTTCTTGTATATACCTTGCTTATGATATTTTTCTTTTTAATGATTTGACAGAACTCCTTCCTTATGTTAAAGAAAATGTTGAGGGCTTGTTATTTCTCTACTCGAATATATGAAATGGCAGAGCTCCTGTCTATTCCCTCGAAAAAAAAGAAAGACATGATGAATAGATGATTTGCATTTTCTTAACCTTGTATGCAAATTGGACAATATAAACGATATTTTCCTGCCATGATGTGATGATGTCCTTTTACTAAAGGTCCTATTACATTTACATATGGTGAAACAAAGTCACGCGTATATAAAATGTACTTTTGTAAAATTTAAGAGTAACGAACTCTAAATATTTTGTTCAAAACATTTTGGTATTCTTGAACCCTTGTTGCCTTCTAGTTTTGCAGTGATCATGGCAACAATTATTTTCAATGGCACTAAATGATTATTTTTGAATAAATCGAAGAGCGTCAATTTCATTGAATGGAACAGGAAACGGCACTGAAATATCAAGAACACTGGAACCTTTTTTGGTGCTGGTACCCTGGTTGAGATTCCACATGCTTCCCATTTCTACAGCCACTTGAGTAATAGTATGGGTCCTTTCTTCCTCTTCTTATTTTCATTGCCAAATATGGAGTGAAGGAAAATAGCAAGGAACTGAGCAGCTTGCCGGTATATATGATGTTGGTATATATAACTCACCATGCATCATGTAGGTAGTGATAGCCATAGACTATAAATGACATACCAACAAGAAACATAAAGAGCATTCCCAAATCAGGAACATACATGACATGATTTTGGTTGTTAATTAAGATGCACTTAACTTTGTAGTAAGCATAGTTAACAGTAACCAGTTATGTAATGTCGTTGGTCTAGACTATGAGGCTAGTGGGCCTGTTCGGCTGCCTGTGCTACGGCTGCGGCGCAGCCGGCACCAATAGTGCCACACACACACATGGCGCAGCCACAGCTGCAGCCGCCGTAGACAGGTAGCCGAACAGGCCCATTATTTGTTATCTTAAAAATAAAGAAAAGAAGATAGGTGCTACGGAGTTGTGTTGCTTTGGATAGACGTGTGATAGTGCGAGCCTAGCTTTGCCTTGCTAGTTTGCCGGCAGCTAGTAGGTCTTGCCTTCGTTACAACTTGACTATGAAGTCATACAACCAGCGGTGGAGCGAGGCCCAGCAAATCCTAGGCTGATGCGACACTGCTCAGGCGGGTGGTAGAACATGCAAGCTCCTTTCATCGCAAGAAGTAGAAGGTGACGGCTTCGTTCTTGATGGCAGTGCAATCGATACTCCTGGTCCATGGCTGTAGCAATTTACCAAACAATGTTGCAAATCCTACACCTACAACTACCCGTTCTGCATTGGAATTATTCCCGAAGCCTTCCATTCTCATGCTCGTCGAAGAATTTGACTTTCATACTAGTGGGAAGAGAAGGAGAAGAACAACCAAAAGGGCTAGGTAATATTTCACAGGATGTCTAGAGTGAGAACCATATATATAATACAACGCAACCCATCCGTCGTAGTATAGTATGTCTATATATATCCTACTACACTTTCTCACTTATGTAATGTGCTTAAGATGCGTTGTTGGTGTTGCCTTATATCTTCCACTCTGTAGAGCCAAGACAATCCCCTTTTACTTTTTTTATTGTACAAAAGTAACTGCATCCTTTGGTTCTTGCCAATCCTCGAGGCGGTACCACCGGCTTGGCCAGTTCTCGCCACTCCTTCTGGTGAGACAACTATATTCCGTATTTTTGTTTTCAAAAAGGGTATATTCTTGCAAGACACGTGAGAAAATAATATATTTTTAGAAAAAAATGTGTTACATATATACCAAACATCCTTGTATGATGCAGGAGTAAAATTTTACTCCATGTGTGTTTGTAAAACTGAATATATCCACAAGTACAATTTGACTAAGACATGATATACTACAGCATAATAGAACACAATACATGTGATTTAGCGCTATGTACCATTTAACGCTTTGCTTCTTGGAAAGTACTACAAGAACATTCGCTCCGGACAAGTGTACCAATTTACTATTTAGCTAGCAAGCTAGTTTCAAACGAATTAATAGAGCTAAATCAAGTAAGAAAATTCTATAAAGTTCGTATATTCCAAGTAAGGACCTCTAAGAATTTTTTATGTTTTGAATGGAGCACAATCAACCAATGACCCTATGTCATGGAAGATGGCATGCCATGTTCCAACCTTTGACCGTGTCTCCAATCAACAATGCAGTTAGTGGCTCCAATCAATTGCTCAGTCAATGAACCAGTTGCAGCAAGGAGAAGAGGGCGCCAAGTAGCTTCTTGATTCCAGTCCTATCACTGCTATGGCAATTCACTAAACAATGATGTAAAACCTATATATATATAACTGTCCAACCTGCACTAAAACCGTTCCCAAAGCCTTCCATTCTCATGTTCATCGGAGAATTAGAATTTCAAAACTAGTGGGAAGAGAAGGATCAGATCAGAACAACCAAAAGGGCTAGTAATATTTGACAGGATGTATGAGCAACACGTACGGGAGATGACATCCTAGGTACTGTACTTTCACTTATTCTTTTTGCTAACGTTGTGTTGGTGGTGTTGCCTTCATACTCCCTTCGTCTCTAAATATAAGGGATTTTGGTGGGATGTGACACATCCTAGTGTCCAGATTCGTTGTACTAGGATGTGTCACATCCCACCAAAATCCCTTATAGTTTATAGTTAGGGACGGAGGGAGTATCTTTCACTCCATGGAGCCAAGACAATGCCCCTTTTTCTTCATTTATTGTACAACAGTAGCTGCACCCTTTTGTTGCTCACCATTGTTTCCTCTTTATTAAAAAGGCATTTGCTCCTAACCATAGAAAAATAAAGGCATGCATAAACTCTATGGTTGTGTAGGTAGCTAGGCCCATTGGTTCTTGGTAGTAACTATAAAGCATAATGAAGCCACACATTGCAAGTGTCACGCGCCTTCGTATATGTGTCTGTCACTAGCAGATTATTAGGACAAGGATAATACATATATAGCACGGTAGGATTGGCTAGCACGATGTATTAATTCCTAATAGCATACATGTTAACACATATTCCTAATAGTTTGCTCAAACCATTTTGCTACACATTGATCCTAATTGCCTTTTAATTTTGAATTGGACAATGGTTGTATAGTGTACTTGGGGAAGAAAGCTCAATGGCATAGGAAGTCGTCCGACACTAAGGAACGGTAGGGAGAAATTGGTGCCCCTCGTGACGTTGAATGAGAGGGAAATCTCCACCGAAGCTGAACAGAAGTGAGAAATGACTGCCGCGCTGACCTCCATGTTTGCTAGCTCGTAGTTGCGGTCACGCTAAACAAGATCGAGGAAGAGATCAAGGAGCTTTCCATTAAGATTGATTGGTATCCAATAGGCATCACAATTGGAGACACTTCAATATTATGAAATTTTCTTCCCTGTTTGATGCTTGTAATTCTGTTGAGGTTCCACATGCCTCCTATTTCCATTGGCCATGTTGAGAAATAGTACCCTGTGTTATCTTCCACTACCTAAGTAATGAGTACAACTATACACGAGATGATATAAAGACAGCGATGGGTGGAGTTATGGAAATGATAAATAGACGTACTGCTATGAAGAGAGAGAATATGCACCAACTGTGCACAATAAAATTCATAGGCATTTCCATCTACCCTATTATGAAAATATCGCACAAAAAGCTTTCAGAAACAAGTATATTCATCTTATTTTGTCCATATTTCACTCTACATTGCTTTGTTTCTTGCACTACCCATTTCCTGTTATTTGACATCCCCAAACAAAATAATAACATAAAATTTCCCTACCAAATGTTGACATCTACTGCAGTATGGATTATGCTGGAATGACATTCTTAATCCTAGCAAGCCATACCTTGTGAAAAATGTAAATAAGGAGTGTGGGGGTCTTGGTATCCAAAATTTAGCGGTTCAAAAGAAATGTTTGCTAAGCAAATGGTCTTTTAAGCTAATAAATGAGGAAGGGATGTGGCAGAGCTTTCTTAGGAAAGTGTTAAAGTATATAGTAGTTAGAGTCATATTAGTATAAGACTGATATATGTGGACTCATTCCATATATGTAATCCTTCCTTATCTTTACCTCATGTATCTCCTATATATACTCTAAGGCTTCCTCTCTCCCTTTATTATGCAACAAAAAGTATTTGGCAAAGAAAACTATTACTCATGTAGAAAAACAACCAGAGGCTCTCATTTTTTGTCAGGACTAATGGAGACTAAAGAATCTTTTTTAACCTATGGTTCATTTGAGGTTCGGCTCTCAAATAAGATTTTGGGAGGATTGTTGGTGTAGTGATTTGGCTTTTTGCATGCTTTTTCCTTCTTTGTATTCTTTGCGGAGAAATAGAAATGTACCAGTGGCTATGGTGTTAAATAGAGTTCCTCTGAATGTGTCCTTTAGAAGAACCTTCATAGGGGGTAATCTTCAACATTGGTACAAGCTGGTTTCAAAAGTATGTACCATTAAACTCTCGGAACAAAATGATGTTTTCATTTGGAAAATTCAAAAAAAAAAGTTTTAACGGTAAATTTCATGTATAAAACTCTTATGCATCATGATATTATAACAAGGAAGTCTTTTTTTTCTTTAGGGGGGAGGTTAGACTTCCTTTGAAGATCAAAATCAATTCATCACTAAGTAAATGAAAGGGTAGCACTAAGTATTGCTTTTATAGTTCTAACAAATCAATTCATCTCTTTTTTAGTGCCAAATTGCTAGAAATATGTGGAATGCAGTATATTATTTTTGGAATTCAACAGCCAACTAGTGTTGCTAATATTCTTGCTAATTGGTAAATGATTGTCAACCTAGGCTAAAACATATTTTTTTTCGTGGGCATTGCAGCTTTATGCAGCTTTATCTTGTGCCATATGGCTTTGTAGAAATGATGTGGTTTTTAAGGGCACCAAAACTATCTCCCTTTTTTAGTTGATTTCATAGGAACTCATTGGGCGCGCTAGGTCTTCATTTTTAAGGAGGAAGATAGTACCTGGATGAAAGAAGCATTAAAAATTTGGAAGCTTTTGTGTTGGATTTCTTTTCTATGCATGGTTGGAACGGTATTAAGGATATTAAGCTTAGACTTAGTTTTTCTTCTTTTGGCTGAGTTCGTTTTGCTTTGGTTGTATATTTGCTCTGTAAAGTTGGTTGGGTCTAAGTGCCTCTGTACTTTATTTTGGTTGTATACATCCGCGTTGGATGTAGATGTGGGGTTTTACCCATTATCTTAAAAAAATATGAAAAATATAAAATATACCTAAACAAATAAATGGGCCAACAAGGATATATCAAAGATGGTAAAAGTGCACCGAAGGTCCCTCAACTTGTCATCGAGATAAAAAAAAGTCCTCCAACCGCAAAACCAGATATGCAGGGTCCTCAACTATACAAAACCGTTCACCTGAGGTCCCTTGGTGGTTTTCTACCCGGTTTTGTCCGACGTGGCGGCTGAGTCAGCGTGGGACCCACATGGGCCCCACATGACAACGTGGCCACGTCAGCCTCATCCCTCTCCCCCTCTTCTCTCCCTTCCTCCTCCTCCTTCTCTCTCTCTCTCTCTCTCAATCTTGTCTCTGTGGCTCTAGGCAGGGGAGCAAGGCGGCAGCGGCGGCGGGAGCAGGGGAGCAGAGGAGCACGACGGCGGCTGCAGTGGCCTCCGGTCTCCCCCGCCCTCTTCGCTCCGGGCTGAGGCCGCCGTGCTCTCCCCGTCCTCTTCACTCTGCCCAAAGCGGCGGAAACCTAAATCGATGGAGCGATGGAGATGGAAATTGAGATGTTGGTGGGGATGTGGAACTTGTCGGCGACCCACAACATCTCCGGCCGCGCCATCGCGTCCTTGGCTACGCACCAGAGGCGGTTGTGGAGGTGGACAGTGTCGGCCTGGAAGTGGACGTAGTGGAGCGCGTCAGTGACGTCGGCGGCGACCTTGAGGCGGGACTGCCACGATGCGAACGGGGTGAAGGACAGGTTGTTTGGGTTGCGGTGGAGCGCGAAGAGCGGTGACGCATCGGGGAGAAGCTCGTAGGCGAGGAAGAGCGAGCTGTCGGGCGACGCGGCAGCACCGAAGAGGAGCGCGATGGCGGTGTGGTGGCAGTGGTCGAGGACGGTGAGGCGGGCGGTGACGTGCGCCTGGTCGCAGCGGAGCGGGTGGCGGAAGACCGTGGCGGAGTGGCCGCGGAGGGAGCAGCGGAACGATGAGGAAGAACTCGCCGCGGCAGCGGCGGAGGTGGTGAGATGGTGGGAGGAGGAGAAGTTGGCGGTGGCGGCGGCGAACTCGTGGAAGGCGCGCGAGGAGGAGAAGGCATCGGGATCGACGGCGGCGGGGAGGCGCGCGAGGAAGCGAGCATAGATGGCGGCGGCGGCGGAGGGATTGGAAGGTGGGGCGGGAAGGGGACCAGATGAAGGCCGGGGCGTCGGTGGAGGCCATGACCTCGGAGAGGAGCGGGTCAGCGGTGTGGAGGTGCGAGCAAGCTAGGCGCAGGTGGGCGCTGCCCCCTCGACGGTCTCGCCTTCTCCCTCTTCGCGTGCGCATCGTCGGCTTCCCCATCTTCGCCGAGACTAATTGCACGTTGGTGCCGACATGGTCCTAGCACTCCTCGGCGGGTTCCCGCGTCTGTCGCCGCTACAAGATCGTGGTTGGGCCCTCAGTGATGACAATGAGAGCTCCCCTGCTCCCACGTCGTCGTCGCCGCCGCCGGCTTGCTCCCCTGCTCCCGTGTCGTCATCGCCGCCGTCGCCGCCTCCACCGCCATGTCGCCGGCCGCCTGACCTCCTTTCCCGCATCGCCCCGTCGGTCTCCTCGCCACCCGTCGGCCGGCGGCGCCGGCTTGCCCAGAGCACCAAACAAGAAGAGTGAGAGAGAGAGAGAGGAGAAAGGGAGAGGAGGGGAGAGGGTGATGATGTGGCCAGCTGACATGTGGGTCCCACGCTGACTCAGCCGCCACGTCAAACAAAACCAGGTTGAAAACCACCAAGGGACCTCGGGTGACTTGTTTTGTATAGTTGAGGGATCCCGCATATCTGGTTTTGCGGTTGGATGACGGTTTTTATCTCGATGACAAGTTGAGGGACCTTCGGTGCACTTTTTCCATCAAAGATTGGAGATTACAAAGATGGTCTGGCCAAAGCCCTAGCCGAAACAGGCCCCACGTTCCTTTGGCTCTGTTTGGGGGAGCTTGTCCCAGCTGCAGCTTTTCCCAAAAGCTGTTTCTGCTAGAAGCTGCCCCAAACAGTCCACAGCTTCTGAGAATCTGTAGTTACAGATTCTGAAAAATGAACTAAAAAGCCAGAAGATAGAAAAGCTAGGTTTCAGAGCTTTTCTAGATTCTCAGAAGCTGGCTACCAAATAGCTGCTTCTCAGAATCTAAAGCTCCCAAACAGGCCGCTACAATGGCCACATGTTCCCTGCAACCCCGTCGAGACCCAAATATAATAGGCCATATATAAGTTCCTCACAGTCTCGTTGTGGCCTATCATACAGGCGTAACTCCTAAATTGAAAAAAAAAAATATATGTATTATCTTGCTTCATTATACCATGAGTTCGTGTTTTCTTCCTAAACCATAAACTGCAAAACCAGAAGTTGCCATTACCAGTTTATTTGACCTCCTCAAGCAGAAGTTGCCATTCCCTCAAAAAAAAAAAGGTAGAAGAAGAAGAAGTTGCCATTACCAGTTTATTTGACCGCCTCAAGCAGTTTTGACTATGGTTTTATTAGATGTGATGGCTACGTGGTGCCACGATTGAAAATATATTAAAAAAATACAATGTGACCCTTATTTTGGCTGCCACGTAGATGTAATACTCGCAAGCAACTGGTACATGGGATTTACCCGAAAAAAATTCATCGAGGTTGCATCTCTGGGCAATTAGCACGGCTCCAACGGTATCCTGTCCTATGGCGAAGATCACCACGGATGGGTTATGAACTAGCAAATGAGTTGTTCCCTTGTTTAATGTGGAGATGAAAATTCTGCCCCGAAAGATGTGTAGTGAAACTGTAAAAATAAATTTCTTTTGCACTTCAATTGTTCCACTACAAGATACGGTCAAATTTGACATTGTTTTCAAAACTAATATGTGACTTTTAACATCTCATATATGATAATATTTGTAGTAACAAAATCATAAAGATTTGAAAGAAAATTCAAGTACAAATCCAATCATATTATGTTCATTGAATAAAAATTAATTTATATTAGAATAATTATTGGTCAAATATATCGAGCGTTGAACATTAAAATACATGTTTGCCTTAATCTATAGGATGGATGGAGTATAAACTTGTAGCCAGGTACAGGTATAAAATTAAAACCATTATATCATACCAATGAAATGTATATCTTATAGAACATCCCAATACTGTGTGGGAGTAATATTTTTACTTATTGTGTTCGAAAAAACATTATATATCACGCGCTGCATGTGATTTAGAACGTCCATGTATAAAACACTAATATTAATAAGGCATTGCTTCTTGAAAAGTACAGCAAGAGCATTTCACTCCGGGAAAGTGTACCAACTATTTGGCTTGCTAATTTCAAATGAATTGAACTAAAATCCAGTGAAAATCCCATGAATTTCTGTTCCACAATCAACGAACGGCCATGAAATCACTGGAGAAGACATCCTCTGTTCCTACCTTTGTTTCTAACCGATCCCTCAGTGCATCACATACAGTACAATCGGCGCTAAAGGCTCGTTCCAGGAAGAAGCAGAGGTCACTTACGAGTATTTTGGTGCTGGCCAGACCATTTCGCATGGTCCATGGCTGTAGCAATTCACCCAGCAATGTTGCAAAGCCTATACCCATAGCCAACTGGACAGCGCTGAGATCGTTCCCAAAGCCTCCCATTCTCACGAAAGGAAAAGAATAACCAAGAGAGGCTGGGTAATATTTAGCAGAATACATTGCAATAGAACAAGTAACAAATGTGGGTGTGCTTCACTTCGGCTTTATGCTAATGATGTGTTGTTTGGTGTTGCCTTCCTATCTTTCACTCCTTGAGCCAATATACAGCTCCCCTTTAATATTTTTCATTTATTGTAAAAAGGACCTGCACCCTCTGGTTCCTCCTTGATCTCCTTTATATCAAAAGTTCACATAATGAGAAATAAAGATATGCATATGCTATTGCCGATATTTAGATAAGGCTATGAGGTATTGGGGTTCTTACGATGGTAGTAGCTACTACATAATTACTCCCTCCATCAAAAAAAGGCAAACCCTGGGTTTCTGTATCCAATGTTTGACTGTCCGTCTTATATGAAATTTTTTTATAATTAGTATTTTCATTGTTGTTAGATGATAAAACATGACTAATACTTTATGCGTGACTTATCTTTTTAATTTTTTTCATAATTTTTTTAAATAAAATGAATGGTTAAACGTTGGGCACGAAAACCTAGGGTTTGTGACAGAGGGAATAAGCCACAAGTTGCAATAGTACAGCCTGGATAGTTGTACTTTTGTCCTTGTTTTTGCCTCTATGTGTGTATGAGCCTGGTTAGCCTGAATATTAGACTTTTTCTTTTTCAAAATTACGCACAGACAAAGACTCATATAAATACGCGCACACTCATCCTATGAACACACGTATATTCTACGCAAAATCTATTTCGAGAGGCATCTCGATTTAGACTTAACGAGCGACGCAGACAATTACGTGAGAAGTACTAGTAGCGTTACAGACATGCATGCAAGTAGTTTTTGCTATTAGGTTGTGCATATTTTTTTTCTTCTTATGAAATTTTCTCTTAAATTACTTATCCGATTTATAATCCGATTACACCGTTGTGTTCGTAACAAATAAATCTTTACAACAAGATCTCACATGATTATATTTTGATGAAAAATCACAAATTACTTTTATGATATGTCTAAATTACTTTTAGATTTCACTAAGTTACTTCTTAAACATACAATAGTAAATTCAGTAAAGCCTAAAAGTAATTTACATATATTATAGAAGTAACTTAGAACAAAACGAATGTAATTTTGGCATGTCATTTGAAGTAAATCCGTTGTAGAGATAAAAACATGACTCTATCTAGAAATTAAATTAATCAGCACAAATTATGGAATTAACTAAAAACAATAATAAAAGTAATCACCTCAGAGCGTTATGAATGTATAGGAAGTATTTTAATCAAATCTAAAAGTAACTTATATATATGATAATTTGTTCAATGAAAAAATGTATTAATTAAAGTTATTTTCTTTTTGTTATAAATTACTTTTAAGCTTTACTGAATTTACTTTTATATGTCTAATAAGTAACTTAGTGAAATCTAAAAGTAATTTAGATATACCATAAAAGTAATTTGTGATTTTTCATCAAAATATAATCATGTGAGATCTTATTGTAAAGATTTAATTGTTACGAACACAACAGTGTAATCGGATCGTAGATTGGATAAGTAGTTTAAGAGAAAATTATATTTGAAGTATAGGTAGATGATATCTCTTATAGATGGAGTGGTAGCTGGTTTAGTTTAGACAAACCAGCTACCACTAGGTGTGTAGTCATGTCCTATATTCTACCTTTATTAGTTCATCTGAAGACTAGACTATAATATCTTGAGATTGATAAAGTCACCGTGGATGTCTCATTATCGAGGAGCATACCCTACCAAATTATTAGGATAGGACTAATGCATATATGAAAAGGTAGGATTGGCTCTAGTAATTTCTAAATATACAGGCCAAACAGAGGTTAAAGTTCTAAATATTTTGTATTAGACATTTTGCTACATACTCACCCTTGTCGTCTTATTATGAAGTAGACATGTCGATTTTTTAGTAGTTTGTATTCGGAAGAAGAAAAAATGCAATGCCACATGAAGTCAACAGTACTACTGGAAAGGGCAATAGTGTGTTGAATGGAGAGGAGGAACTGACGCCGGGCAGCCTCCTGTGTGCAAAGCTTGTCGTGAAATACAGGAGTGGGGAAATATACCCAAGCTCAACGGGAGTTAGGCCCATTTTGCAAGGCTCTGGGTTCTATCTCTGTTGGAGCTAGAGCTAAAATAAATCAAACAATTTTAGCTCTATTAAAAAAAAGCAAAGCGAAACAAGCTAGAGTGATCTTTATAAAAAATAAACTAGAGGATTGGAGCAAGGTTCGTGCAATTTCATAGCTCCGCATCAAACTGTACTTATCGATTTAGATTTAAGAGTTCAAGTCTGCCAAACGGGCCCTATAAATCGGAACAGCTCCAACTTCTATGTTGTTAGCTCACGATGGGCTGAATGACTAAGGGGCTGTTTAGAACAATTTTTTAGTAAAGTTGTAAAAATTGTACATCCATTTAGTTTTTTTACCAAACTTTAACTTGGCAATATTGCCAAATTACCAAAATTTGATAAGGTTAATTTTGGCTACATTCTGAACAGGCTCTAAGTGAGATGGAAGAATAACCTCCACGCAGTCACCATGTGTGTGTGTGAGCTCGCAGGTGTGCCCCGTTCCTCCCTCCATCCCATAATATAAGGTATTTTGGGTGGATGTAACACATTTTAGTACAATGTATTTGGACATACGGTCTATCTAGAATCATTATTAGGATATATCACATTCATCTAAAATCCCTTATATTATGGGACGGAGGGAGTACTCTCATCTCGACCACTTCACAGCCGGGCAAAATTTTCGCCTCCGGCTAATATAAGACCATCACCGTTGCGTTGCGACTTGTGAACTAAGTGAGTCGCTCCGTTGTTTAATGTGGAGATGGAACCTTTTTGTCCCAAAAAATGTGCAGCAAAACAACAATTTTCCTACTTTCTTGACCAGCACAAATTAAAACTTGTAGCCCCGGTACAACTGTGTAAATTACTGTACATTAACGCAGTACTTCTTGAGAAAGTACACCACCAGCATTTCGATCACTCCGTGCAAGTGTACAATTGTACAAACTATATTAGCAGCCTAAGAATTTTTACGGGCAAGCAAAGCATATACGTTGATCAATCCCGTGTCCAACCAATCACACACTGCAAGGACGCACGGCGATCTCTCAACGACTCCCTGATGTGTGAGATGAATCCGTGTGATTCTCGCAAGCCCTCTCGTGGAGAAGCTCCTGCAGATGCGCGTTCCTGGCCATCTCCTCCTCCACCTCCGTGCTCAGCTCCTGCACCCTCTTCTCCAGCTCCCTCACGTACCCAACCAGCATCTCCTCCCTCCCCACCGTCTCGCCGCCATCGCCGCTGCCGCCATCGCCTTCTAGCACCTGCATCACCATGTCCCTCTGCATCTCCAAGCTCCCCAAGATGGTCACCAGGTGGGGAACCGCCACGTCGCTCGAGCCATCTTTGTCATCCTGCCGCCGCCGCCGTTCTTGCTCGTGCTCGACCATGTCGTCGTCGTCGTGGAAGGGGAAGCATGGCTGCTGCTGCTGCTGCTCCTGCTCCGGTGGTTTGTCGGTGGGGTCGAGCTCGAAGCTCTCCTCGTTGAAGTTCCAGCCGCTGATGCGTCGGTTCTTGGCGGCGACGACGTTGCCGCTGCTGGCGTGGCGGCACGGCGAGACGCAGCGCGCGCCGCGGGCGCAGCCGCAGAGCTGGGTGGAGTCCCTGCACCTCTCCTCGACGCTGGGGACGGCGTCGAGCACGTTGCGGACGAGGTAGTCGTAGTCCCTGGAGCGGCAGCCCTTGAAGAACGGGTGGCGGAGGAGCTTCTCCGCTGACGGCCGCTTCGCTGGCTCCTGGCACAGGCACGACGACACCATGTCCTTGAACGCCTTGGAGAACTTCTTCTTCTTCCTCGCCGCCGACGACGAGCCCTCGGAGGAGGAGGCGGCGTCGACCTCGAGGCGGACGCGGCTGGTGATCCGCATCAGCATCGACTTGGACGGCGGCAGGTGGGAGAGCGGCGGCCGGCCGTGGGCGAGCTCCAGCGCCGTGATGCCGAACGACCAGATGTCGGCCTTGATGCCGTACCCGACGTGGGAGTGGATCACCTCCGGCGCCATCCAGTACGGCGTCCCGGCCATGTCGTTGAAGCACGACGAGCTCAGCGCCGACGGCGGCGCGTGGATCATCGGGCCGGAGAACGCGGACGACGCCGTCGACGCCGCCGCCGGGGCCGTCTCGTAGATGGACGCCGACACGCCGAAGTCGGCGAGCTTGACCGACCCGTCGGAGTCGACGAGGATGTTCCCGGCCTTGATGTCGCGGTGGATGCGGCCCTGCTCGTGCAGGTAGCACAGCGCGCGGAGCGTGTCCCTGAGCACGACGGCGATGCACTGCTCCGGCAGGCCGTCGGGGAAGCCGTGGGAGAGGATGGAGTGGAGCGAGCCGGCGGCCATGAACGGCATGACCACCCAGAGGTGGCTGCCGACGGTGAAGGAGCAGTGCGCGCGGAGCACGTTGCGGTGCGACAGCAGCGCCATGGCCTTCGCCTCGCGCCACACCTCGTCCAGGTTGGCGCGCGACCGCTCCAGGTCGATCGCTTTGATGGCCACCACCGCCGACCCCAGCGGCACGCACGCCGCCTTGTACACCACCGCGCTCACGCCGCTCCCGATCTTGCACAGCAGCCGGTACGACCCGGCGTCGAGCGGGTACCTCGCCTGCTGATGATGGTGGTCGCCCGCCATGGCTGATGGCAGCGGCGGCGGCCGGAGCAAGGACAGCAGTTGTAGCATCGGTCGGTCTCGCATAGCGGCGGTGTCAAAGAGAGAGACGATGATTAATTAATATACGGCGCGAACGTGTAACGAAAGCGTTTGCACGTACGGGAGCGGCGGCTCGTGATCGTCGTTAGCTGCTAATCATCATTCACCATCAGGCGAGAGCTGAGGTGGTTGTTCGGTTTAATTAGCTGCGTGCATGTGAAGAGGTGGTAAAAAGGCAAGGCGCGTAGCGATTCGGGTGGCGGTGTCACGAAGAACTGGGGGAATCTCGTGAAGCTTCGGATAGTTAGTTGGTGTTTATTATTGTGTGTGATTGTGAACGCGACGAACGGGCCAG
Organism: Oryza meridionalis; assembly: GCA_000338895.3. NCBI lineage: Eukaryota > Viridiplantae > Streptophyta > Magnoliopsida > Poales > Poaceae > Oryza > Oryza meridionalis. The sequence goes on along the minus strand of CM002526.2, from coordinate 30,797,292 downwards.
GCACCACTGTACGCTACACCAGCGTCCAGTGACCGATGATGTGTCCGTATGTCTGTCCATTTGTGGATAATTGTTTCTCTCCCCGTCCTAAATGCATGATCTGTTCCAAAACCTATGAAGTGGTGTTATTTATATCCGTGAATCTAAAAATTATATATTTAGATCCGTGAATTTGGTTTAATGTATCATCCCCAATTAATCCAATTGTCTTTTGACCGTGGCTGACCGTCACCATGGCACCACACGCAAGTAACACCTTTGTGCTTGGCCTGCTCTGCATATACTTTCTCGCATAACTTAACCTGACCAGTAACCTGAATCCTCCAAAATATCCCAATCAACTAGGGTTTCGATAGCGATGTTAGCAATGGGAGCCGAGCAGGCGGCGAGGTAGCGGCTGTGGCAGCCAAGTGCACGCTGTGAGGTTAGCGGCGAGAGGCAGCGCAGTGCGATGAGGTTAGCGGTGGCGCAGTGCAGCCCGGTTAAAGGCAGTAGGCGGCGCAGTGTGGTTTTGCATGCTCGGCATCCCCATGTCTTCTCCAATACAGTCGCTGGAAGAAGCTATCATTGATCAAGTGCTCGTCGTGTAAAGAGAAGACCATCATGGAGCGTACAATGATGATGATGGAGATAGTTTCACTCTGATAGAAGGTGGCAGTCCTTGGGGTTGCTGGCATAAAAGGTACTACTTTGTTTTTCATGTCTTAAATACTCTAGTCATAAAAAAATTAGAAAAATCATAAGATTAACTTAATGCGAGATATCTTAATTCACAAGAAATCAATATTTAACTTCTAGAAGTTGTAGAAAAAAGAACAAATTAAAGTTCATAGTTATATTTGTTATTTTTATACAAGTTATAAAAGTTAAATTTGGATATTTACATGCTTGTAACGTGACATATCACATACTACCTCCTTTTTAAAATGTACGATATCGTTGACTTTTCACGTAACATTTGACCATTCATCTTATTTCCAAAATTTAGTATAAATACGTAAAAGTATAAGTTAAAATTATATTTGTATTTGATGATAAAACAAGTTACAACAAAAATAAATAATATTTATTATTTTAATACGATGAATGATCAAAAGTCAATGTCGTCGTACTTTTTAAATAAAGGGAGTATTAATCTATCATATTAATTTATTTTTAATTTTTTAATGACTATTTAAATGATATGTAAAAAAGAAAGGGATATTAATGCGAGGGAAAAAAAGATACTTCATCAAAAAAATTATTTGTTTTGTGGGATATATAAAAGGATATTATTTTATTATTTTAGATACCTGACAAATTAGGGGGTGTTTGGGAGAGTACGAAGAGGAGCTTTCTCCAATGACAGATGTGGTACACACAAAATGCGATACGTACGTCAGTTTTTGCATAGGAACTTATGTCGTATGTGTGATTCGAAACCAAAGATGACTTATTGTAACAAATATTGGTGCATTCGACAACTTTCACAGCATTTTGCAGCAACGCATAATTAAGATAAACTTTTAATCGAGTAAGTAATTATTATAAAATTAAAAATGATATTATTTGATTTTTTAAAAAAACTTTCATATATTAAAATTATTGTACAAAATATACCATTTAGCAGTTTGAAAACATGTCAAGAGGGAAAACGAGAAAGTAGTCATTTAAGGTTGATGAAAAAAACTTAGCGCCAGTTTTACACTGATTAAAGTGCCACGTAGGCATGCACAGGTAGGCGTCACGTTGGCAACATAATACTCACCGTGCCAAGATTGTGAGGAGCGAAGGAGGAGGATGCAGCGGTTGGGCAGCACGACGGCGAGCGTTGCAGCGGCCTCCCGCCGGCCACCGGCGTCGAGGGAGTGGAGAGAATGGACGTCGAGCGGCGGCGGCATGAAGGGAGCCGTGCCGTCGCGCGTCCCTCCTCCTCGCCGCAGCTCACCCCGCCCCGTCGCAGCGTCGTCCCTGACGTGGATCGATCGGCTCCCCAGGCGGAGGCGTCCGGCAATCCTGGATCTGACATTTGGTGGGTGGCGCCCGGCAACAGAATTATTCCCGGCCGTTGCTGGAGTCCGGGTGGCCAGCCAGACCTCAGTTCCAGAGCCCGACGACTGATGGACTGATTACTGAATCTTCAATTTTTTAGAGAGAGAGAGAGAGAGAGGATTTAGTGAATCTTTTCATTGAAATTCAGCGGAGTAAACAGTGGAGTCAGCAAGGGCCGTATCTTTTCAGCAGTTTCACTTGCAGGCGGTCCTACGGTGGAGATGTAATTGGTGGACCAACTGTGGGTGATCGGAAGGAGGTGCTGGAAGTCTTCAGTAATTCCTGTTTAGCGTCCAAACTTTGCCGCTTTGTCATTTGGCGTGATTTAGAGTTTAACCTCAGTTATCTATTGTAATCTTCTTTTTTTTTAAAGGGCTTATCTAATGTAATCAGTTCAAACTCTTTAAAGGCCACGCTGGTCTAGAGGAAGCGCACTACTACATAAACAATCTTTCCAAACGGCTAAAATGCCGCCTACACCCAGATGTCTATAGGGATAAGGATTTTTCCGTACGAGTATTATAACTGATCACGAAAATGAGATTTTCAAAGGCGGGCATATTATGCGGCCCGACTAAAAAAGATTTTTAAACAAAATAAATAATCAGAAACTCTAGGTCCCAAAGCCGTCTCCCACGCGTCGCGTCTAGATCCGCCGTTGTCATCGCTCGAGGCCGCCACTGCCACCATCGTTGCGCCCGAAGCCACCGGTGTCATTGTCGCTCCAAAGATCTCCAGTGGCGGAGCTGTCTTCCCGAGGCCGAGAGCGGTGGATAGGCCTCTCCCGACACTAGCATTGACCGCTCCCGAGCCGTTGGGTCCGCTGTCATCCTTACCGAACTCCCACAGCCGCTGCCATCCCCATGTGCTCCTCCCAAACTCCCCGTCATTGTCGCCCTCCCCACGGCTGGATGTACCCCTTCCGATGCCATGGCGGTGGATCTGTCCTTCTAGTGGCTGTCATCACCGCCGCTTTCACCACCTCCCGGAGCACCCAACACTGCTGCGGCCTTCGCCACCTCCCGGAGCGCTTGACGCCGCCACCGCCTTCGCCTCCTCCTCCACCACCCAAAGCGCTGACCGCTGCCTCCGCCCGAAGCTCCACTACCCGAACCATGAAGTGGAGGGAGGTGGGGTCGGGGGAGGAGAGGAGACGACAAGGACTTAGAATATTTAAGTGAGAGGGGATTGGCAGGCAGCTTAGTGGCAGACAGGCCTGTTAAGAGGCCCGCTCGAAAAAAAAATTGATTTTTGCATACGGGTTTGCTGCCACCAAATTCAGGTGTTTTTGACTTGATCAGTTGGTTGGTGGGCGGGATTGAGGCCATGCAATTTTCATTTCCTGACAAAAAAAGATTATGTCAACTGATGTAAACAGGAAAGGGAAGAATGGTACTGTAGATCAGAAAAGGATCATCTCACACTTTGGCTGATCATCTTTTCTAGAAAACCATGTATAGCTATATGCAGAGCTATGAAACAAAAATAAGTTGTACTCCCTCCTTCCCTAAATGTTTGACACCGTTGACTTTTTTAAACATGTTTGACCGTTCGTTTTATTCAAAAACTTTTGTGATATGTGTAAAACTATATGTATACATAAAAGTATATTTAACAATAAATCAAATGATAGAAAAAAATTAACAATTACTTAAATTTTTTGAATAAGACGAACGGTCAAATATTTTTAAAAAAGTCAACGGCGTCAAACATTTTGGGATGGAGGTAGTACTTTGCAAGCTAAGGTATGAAATAAAATGCTCCCTATTTAGGCCAACATGTCATTGAACTATACTGATAAAATGATCTCCGCAATGCTATTTAGTATCCAAAACAAAGTTTAGCTATATCCATTTGAGTTTTTATCTCCACAAGATTCATCCACCAACGTCTAGATATCATGCACGTGCACTTGAATCTTGCATCATGCATTATTTACAGAGGTAAGTCAAATTAATAGCTGCATCGATAAATTTTTAGAATTTATGTCAATTCAGAGTGAAAGTGAAACAATACCTCGGAGAGGTACTGTCCCCGTGTGCGAGCTTCATTTCCAAATCATTCTCTCAAGCAGCTTTTCTGCGGGCAGCATAATTTTAGTAAGAAATTAAGCTGAGATAACTTGATTGAGCATAATTTTGCTGAAAACAGGAAAACAAAAAAGGAAACTAGCTATTCTTGCTGATTTGTTTTCCTCTCTCCCACTATAGCACCTGTTATTCAAGTATTATATGCCTGTGAAGAAAATTGTTACTTTCAAGTGCATGAGTATATGGCTAACCTCTAAACGGAAGTGATTTAAAAGGTACACTACAGCAACATAGAAGGCATGGCAACAGGGCAGTAACTGGATTTTGACTCTTTCTTTAAGTAAAATTCTACCTATGAACAGAGAGACAGGGATAAACCAACATTTATGTTAAATATATAATATATTAAAGATATTTTCCCTGGGTTTCATCTAGGACTCACTCTGGCCCAGTGTTGTGGATGACGAAATACGGATGTCGGACGGAGATGGTTCCGCTAAACGAATAATCGGAGTACGGGCGAATAATCGGAATTTGACGGAAATTTAACGTTTTGGACAAATATATGTACATAACTCATAATAGCTTATTATTTTTATAGATAAATGCATATAACTACATATATACCTACTATTCTTAAATAAAAATAAGGATAACATGGCATTAACTCGGCATATAGTAAAATATATGTCTGAACACATAGTGATAGGTTTGGTTCGTAATGCATTAAGGAAATTGTAACACTATATAAGTGACACTAAAACGACGTTCTGTAGCTATATATTGCTAGGTTACACAACTAATGGGCAGTATCATGGGCTGGCTGGCAGGGCCTTCTGGCCTTGTCACATGATTTGGCCCGTTTATTCGGCTGATTAGTCGGATACGGCCGATTAATCGCTAATGACGGTGATTATACGTCCTTAAACGATTAATGATCAGCGTTTTGTTCATTCGTGACGGAGGGGTCGGCGCCAACGTATTAACGCCCGAATATACGGCCGTACCAACCGTTATCCACAACACTGCTCTGGCCAAAGAGGAACTAAAATATTCAGTTAGATGACTAATAAGAACAAAAATTCAATCATGTAAACAAGAAGGCTTCGCTAGCAATATAGATATGCTGGTACCATAGCTTACTTTTCAAAATAGTGGCAGCAGATTTAATCTGACATAAGGACATACTGATATACAGAGCTCTGAAACAATCAATGAAAAAAAATCCATGAGTCCACGACCCAAAAGCTGACTGTGCACTTGGAAAATAATAAATAGAATATTGTAAACCACAATATTAACAGTATATGATACCTAAAGGTTTAACTAAAACTATTTATGTTCATTCTGGATCATATGAAGAGGTCAAAATGGCTTAAATGAATTTTTATTCTTCAAAGTATATGAAAAAGTATAAGCATAATCACTGTGCGCTGACAAATCTTAAAATTTGACATCAGACACTGTAGGGGGAAAAAAAGGAGAAATTGGTATAAAGTTCTCTGTAGGGGAAGGGGCCCAAAGGGTGGCTGGCTTAATGCTACGAATTGAGTAATTTGTGGTAACTACCTTTCCTGAGATATAAACAGCTATTGAGCATGGATACTGATGATAGAAAAAACCTCTACCTGAAGTGACTTTTATGTCATAATATGTGGTTCTTTGCCCAACTTGTTTTTGTGTTTCTCATAACCCCTAGGAAGGCTGTTGGGATCATGTGAAAAGAAAATATCCACATTGTAAAAACCAGTAAAGCCAATCATATCATCTTCATCTTCAGTGTATCTGAAAATATCAACAGAATTTAAAGCAGATCGCATGTTTTACCTAGCCACCAAGCAAACCAGGACAAGAAGAAATTCTTGAGAATTTAAACTAACAGAGTCTGAAGTGAAACAATACAAAGAATATATGTGCTTGCTGCAATTCTTCCAAATTCAATCAAGGAAGCGAAGTAACAGAGTGAGTCTGAAGTCAAACGATAAAAAGAATTATCTGTGCTTGTTGCAAATGTTGTTAATTGTGCTTTATAGTAGCGTACCTTGTGGATGTGGCTAGATGGAACAGCCGAGGTGGTCGAAGAAGACCTGATCAGGCGGCGCACCGGTGGGAGAGCGGCACTCTGCAGGATCGGGAGACGAGCGAGCTAGTCGTCCGCTGCGGCGACGCAGAGCGCGGCGCGTGCGAGCCTGCGAGGTCCGGTCACCGGTTGGGTTGATGGCGACGCTGGTGTCGAGCCGCCCGCCCGACATGCTGCTGCTTCGTTCCCTCCCGGGCCGGGTCGCTTTCCCGGCGTGCACGGTGGTGCCGTCGAGCGACTCGTGCAGTACCATCCGTCCCATGTCGCCGGGGATTGAGGCGGCGCAGTAGCAGCTGGGGGTTGGGGGAAGGAAGATCGAGGAGAAGGGGTTGGGGGGCCTTGAATGCGTGATTTAGCGAATCCAAAGGTTAGTTTATTTTTATTATTATTTAAATGGTAGTATCATTGTAGAATGCGGAGTCTTTGAAAATGAATGAAAAATATACATGCACAAACACAGAAAATACAACTGATATGAGAAGATTCACCAACATTATTGTATATTAGATTGTGAAAAGGAAATTTCTCAACAAGCTATTACATATAGATAGCAGTTAATCAGGGGCTACAAATTAACCTCTTCCTTGCCCCCTCCTATCCATCCGTGCCCTAATTTGCTGAATATGTTGGTCATCTAAGATTGGTAGGGAGCATTTCTTAGGTCTAGGCCAAAGCACCACATCAAGGTATTGGAGGGTATCAAATTTGCTTCGAATCTGGAACTTCCCCTGCAATATTCCGGCCTCTGCCCTTGCCCACCACCTTCCATACTTGTCACAAATAAGGACAGCACAGGACATGTCTCGCCAGCTAACCACTTCCTTTGCCAAATGACTAGTAAGACGAGTCCCTGTAAACCATCCATCCAATAACCGGTATTGGATAGGCCGGAAACGTACGGCTTCTGGCAGGGTAACAATTAGCGTGGTTAATGCTATTTTGATGGCCGTGTCATCTGAGGATGGCTGGTAGTTGGACAAAGTCTCGATGGCATTTAATGTGGCATGCAGTCCGAGATTTATTTTGGGTAGATTTTGGCTGGAACCATCACCTAGAAGAGAATGGTAGTCGTCTCCAAAAGTCAGGAGTGTTTTGGGTTCGGGAATTTGATCTGCAAACTTTGGATATACATGCCAATGACCGGTTCTGTTGGCAAATCCGGTTACATACAAGTTATCTGCTCGGATTGAAAACATTGCATTGTCATCCCCTCTCCCAATCAGATGTCCCATCTTCCAAGCTACTGGCGCACGATTGGGAGTTTGTTCGCTAAGGATATACCTATTATCAATCTGTAGCTGACTTGAGGTAGCAATTACATCGTCTCGAAACATGTAAAAATTGACATAGTAACTGTTTCTGAAGAAGTCGTAATCCAAAACATGATATGGAGCCCACCCAACACTGAAAAGGAGAAAAGAAATCAGAAAAAAAAAACAAATGGAGCTAAGACATAAGAATTATATTACTCCCTCCATCCACAAAAGTTACACCTATTACTTTTGCCACCAAGATAAGGAGAAATTAAACTATCTTGGATGTTACAAAATCAAAGAGTGAATGCAAGGATATAACCAATGAGTATTTAGATGACTCCCTGGGTTCTAATTAAATATTTAATTTATCTCCTCATTTAAGTTTTGAATGTATAAAGACTACAAATAGAAACAACTTATTTGGAAAATCTTAAATGTAAAATAGGTGTAACTTTTATGGATGGAGGGAGTAGAATGCAAACAACATAATTCTTATACATTCCGACGTACCTCTTGAAGAACTCTACTGATTGCACGGGGAAAACAAGGTATAACAGAAACACCGCTGTAATGACAGTAGAGGTAGACATGGTTTGTGCAATTAACACTAATAACTAGCTCATCTTATATAGTCTTTACCTGGTGATTTAGCTAATTAGTTGGTAATAATTAGATATTGTTAATTAGTTGGTAGTGAGTAGTTTGAATAATTAGTTGGTATTGAGTAGTTTGAATGTAAAAAAACAAATTAATATAGAGGATTTTGGTAATTAGTTGGTAATGAGTAGGTTGAATGTAAGAAACACATGAATATAGAGGATTTTGGTAATTAGTTGGTAACATATTGTTATAATTATCGGTGGTAAAAGTTCTTCATCAAACCCCCTACTATATCAATACATACTACACAAAACTTTTGCCCTCTATTTCTTTTTTTTAAAAAAAAAGAACTCTTCATCAAACCTATGAGCTAATGTATACTACTAATAAATGGTTTTTGCAGGTTGCCAAAAGCTTAAAACCGATATTCGTATGCGATTATGTCACCCGCCTGTACGAAAAGGTATTTGAAGATCACCATTTTCGTATGTTGTCGGCCCAACCACAATCTTCGCATGAGAGCCTTTTAATTAGTTATGTAGCTAATGGATTAACTTTTTTAAAATTAATCTATTGTATCTAAGCGTACATCATATGCATCGGTATGCACTGAAACCTATACACGATAGTACACGTACACATAGTTAAGTTATCTATAAGTACGTATGCACACACATGTCTATGGGCTATATATGCACGCTGATCAGATATAGGAAAAAGTACATCGAAGGTCCCTCAATTTGTCATTGAGTTACAAAATCGTCCCCAAACCGCAAAACAGATATCCGGCGTCTCTTAACTAATCAAAACCGATCATAATAGGTCCTTCGGTGGTTTTGATCCCGGTTTTATCCTACGTGGCGGCTAAGTCAGCGTGGGACCCACGTGGACCCCACACGTCAGGCTGAGTATCTCTCCCCTTCTCTTCCTCGATTCCTCGTCTCTCTCTCTCCCTGCCTGTAGACCGGTCGGCGGGGCGGGGCGAGGCGAGGCGGGAGAGGAGGGCGGCGCCACGACGGCGGTCGGCGGCGGCGGCGGCGGCAGCGGCAGCCCGGTGAAGCTCCGCGGCGGCCGTGCGAGGGCCACGACGCTGGTAGGGGAAGTGACGGGGGGCGGCGCGGTGGCCGCAAGGCGGAGAAGCGAGGCGGCGGCGAAAAAGACGTGTAAGCCGCGGCGGCGTTGGTGGCAGAGGAGGACGCGATAGCAACACTCGACCTGGTTTTGCTCTCGGGCCTCGCGAAGGCGAAGAAGCCTCCTCGACCTTAACGCTCGTCGTGAAGACGACGTGCTTCAGGTGCGCCCTGTTGTTGGATGCGTCCGCTGGAGTGATGATCGTCGTCTCGTGCCACCGCCGTGTCACACGCAGGAGCTCGCTGCGCGGCGTGACGGCGAGGTACTGTGTGGGTTTGGGATCAGAGGAGAGGAGTGATGCGGCTGCGGCTGCATGCGGCGGCGAGCGCAAGATGGTTCGCGCTACCGGAGACGGAGACGACGACGACGACGACGCCGCCGCCGCCACCGGCGGTGAGGTGAGAAGATGGAGCCGCAATAGCGTATGTTAGAAATAATCTAGACTTAGTATTTTGCTTTTGCATGTTTTCTTATGTATGCATAACTTGGGCTGCTAGCTGGTCTATTTAAGCATGTACTTTGAGGTTGATTATGTGCATTGAAAAAAAAAAAACACTGCGGTGTGCAGTGCCAGAAAAGGTTGCGGTTGTGCAGCACAAATACCTTGTGTTCTTTGCCTACTCTCCTGCATGTGTATTCACCAGGTGTGAGTACGTCTCGGTCTAAGAGTGTTTTCTTGTGTGCTAACAGCGTAGCAGGTAGAAGAGCCTGTTCTTGTGGTTGTGGACGATGCTGAGCCAGTATTGGCAGCGACGAGCGTGCAGAGAGCGCGCGGCCGGCGGAGCGGAGCACCGGCGGCGGCAGACGAGCGCGCTGCCAGCGGAGCGGAGCGGCGGCAAGCGAACGGCCGGAGCAGGCCCGCGAGCGCGCGGCGGCAGGCGGAGTGGAGCGGAGCGGCGGCGGGGCGAGTCAGCCGCCGGACCTTCTCCTCTCCCTCCTCGCCACGCCGACCTCCTCCCGACCCGCTGGTCGCCGCCGTCTCCGCCGCCGCGTCGCCCGTCGCTGGCCGCCGACGCCCGTTCATCTCCGCGTTCGTCGTCGGGGCCGTCGCGCTCATCGCCGTGCCGTTCGCCGTCCCTCCCGCGTCGTCGTTCGCCCGCGACGTCGGGCGCGTCGTTGCCGAGCGCGAGGAGCGTGACGGCGGCCATGGACGGGGAGAGGCGGAGGCGGGCCGCGAGGCGGTAGACCGCGGGGGAGAAGTGGGACCCTGCGACGGCGGCGAGGACGCGGAAGTTGAGGAGGAGCGCCGAGCACCGGGAGGGAGGCGCGGCGGTCCTGGGCAGAAGAGGGGAAAGAGATTAAGAGAGAGGGTGGTGACGTGGACACCGGGACACGGGTCCATATGGGTCCCACGCTGACTCAGTCGCCACGTAGGATAAAATCGGGGCCAAAACTACCGAAGGACGTGCTGTGACCGGTTTTGATTAGTTAAGGGACGATTTTGTAACTCGATGACAAGTTGAGGGACCTTCGGTGTACTTTTTCCTCAGATATATCTGGAGCACAATCCGAGCCTGCTAGCACATCTGATTAAGATAGTTAGTATATTAGTTTATTTGAATTAATCTACTATAATTTCGTACACATATTCGGCGGGTATGTAGTATTTTATATATGCTTATTGTATTTTTCGTATCAATAGTTTACTATATTTACGACGTAAAGCATATTTATATACAATATTAATTTACGGTACCGGGGGCAGGGTGGGTCGACCGACCCTGTTACGACCTTTGCCGTCCCACCCCTAAGATCTCTTACCTATTATAGTAGTTATGGGTCAACAAAATTAGATAAATTAAGGTGTGAGAATGACCAACAGATTAATACGTCTCTGCAAAACGCACGCATAACGCAAACTATGATCGAGGTATGGTAGTTATACGATTAAATTATAAATACAAAGTAGGTTATATTTTGATTGCTCTAGTTGAGCGAATATCTTCGTTCTTCATCTCACCTATATATTTTAAACTGCGTCCGCCACCCCGTTGCAGCGAGGGCGCGTGGCAGTCAGAACTTGGCAAGGCAGCGGGGGCCGGGGGCATGGCGCTGTGGAACAACAGCGCCACCCTATGCAGCGGACCAGTGACACTGATACAGAAGTCGCTGTCGAGTGAGACGACGCGGGTGAGCGGAAATGCAGACAGGTCGGTGCACGTGGCGAGTCGTATGTGTCTACACGACTTGCTGCTTGACTTTTGTTTCATGAGTACTCCCTCCGTAAAAAAAAAAAAAAAATAAACCCTGGGTTTTCGTGTCCAATTTTAACTGTCCGTCTTATATAAATTTTTTTTATAATTCGTATTTTAATTGTTGTTAGATGCTAAAACATTATTTATATTTTATGCGTGACTTGTCTTTTTATTTTTTTTCATATTTTTTTCAAATAAGACGGACGGTCAAACGTTTGGCACGGAAATCAGTGTTTGTCTTTTTTTAGGACGGAGGGAGTAGTAGAGAGAGTTAGAGAGTAGGCTGGTATGTTCCAGAAATAAATTAACTCCAACAGAAATTGCAGCACTCAGGATGCTCTTAACAATAAATCTCACAACAATGCATTGTTGCTTTGGACAAGTTGCTTCTTTCCTGCTGCATCTTCCATGACATGTTGACCTCCAACCAGGAGTCATGGTTTCGTCGACGCGCACGGTCCGTGACCTCCACGACGGGACGCCGGACGCAGCGGAGGCTTCCGCTCGAGGGAGGACACGGAGGCGGGTGTGGGATGGGGATGGGGAAGAGGAGGGTGGCAATGAAGGGACCTCGCTGGGAGGCGCAGGCTGTGGCGGTGACGCCGACGGCGACGACTTGCTTCCTAGCGGCGCTGGCGGTTGTGGCTCGGAGGCGGCGTCGATGGCTGATTGGCTGTAGGTCGCGTGGGCCGATTTTTCTGCAACATATGGGCTGAGTCTAATCGCTATGCTCGCTCGACTCCGTCCGATGCCGAATGAACGGACGAGAGCCGTTGGACGTCCCTCTGACGTAGCCAGCGCTACGTTAGAGGATCTGGTTCCCATGTTGTGCAGCTCGGTTTGGTTAGGTGTAAGGTGTCGATTTTGCTAAACGTGATTTTTTTTCTCTGATATTTGATGATTTTTTGGCCGTGGAGGCATGCACCAAGATTAGTGCAGGAAATTATAGTTCTATATAACTAAAATTACATTATTAAATTCAGTTGATATGACATATAAGTGCACTGTAATTTTGGTAAAAATACCAAAATATTTTGTAAGTAAATATGTATTTGTTATTTTTTTAAAAATATAAAATTACAGCCATATATAACTAAAATTACATTTGTAAATTCAATTGATATGACATGTAAGTGCACTATAATTTTGATAAAAATATCGTAAGTAAATATGTATTTGTTATTTTTTTAGTCCGTTGGATGTAAATCGAACGGTAGAAAAAATTTAGATGATTTTTTTTTGTTAGAAATCACCTGACAAATGAATAGGCAGTTCCATAAAGTGTTGCACAAACAGACACTGCCAAGCCCATGGCGGCAGTCCACGAAAGGAAAAAGTACACCGAAGCTCCCTCAACTTGTCATCGGGATACAAAACATCCTCGAACTACAAAACCAGATATACAGGGTCCCTTAACTATATAAAACCGGTCACAATAGATCCCTCGGTGGTTTTGATCCCGGTTTTATCTTTCGTGTCTGCTGAGTCAGCGTGGGACCCACGTGGGCCCCCACATGTCAGCCTGTCCAGTTAGCCTCTCTTTCTTTCCTCTCTTCTCTCCCTTCTCTTTCTCTCTCTCACTCTTCTCTCTGGGGCTCTAGGCAGGTCGGCGCCGCCGGCCGACGGGTGGGGAGGAGATCGACGGTGCGAGGTGGGAGAGGAGGTCCGGCGGTCGGCAACATGGCGGCGGTGGCGGCGGAGACGACGCGGGTGCAAGGGAGCAAGGCGGCGGCGAGATGTCCATGGTGAGGTACTGGAGGCAGAGCTCCGTCGGGGCGGGGAGCGGGTCGACGGCAGCGGACGGCGGGCACGGGATCGCGTCACGGCCCCACGCTAACGCCAGCGCCGGCGTCGCCCGCCCGTGCGTGTTCTCCCTGTTGACAGTCGTTAGCGATCAGTTTCGACCGTCAATATTACCAAAATAGAGGAGAGCTAGTTATACTTGCAATGTATATTTATGTTAGAATAATAATATTATACTAGTATTAGGTTTACTAACCTTTTGCAGAGAATAACCATAAAGTGGAGGAGAATCGACATATATCAAACCAGACGATAAATCAATCGGACGATGTTGAGAATTAGACTTATGTATGAATGGGCCAAGAACTCAGAAATGACACGACCAATTGGGCCAAAATTCACAAGTCTGCGGAGTAGAGAAGTCCAAGAGGCCGCCAGCCGAAGATGGGTCGGGATGGCCCAACCCATGGTTCGGTCGAACCATGGGGTTCGGCCGAACCCATCCTAGCGCTGTTGGATGCAGGGTTGCGGCTGGACGATGTGGATTAGCTCCCAATGACGGTTGGAGGGTATTTCCGACCATTCCAACCGTCACTGGGAGGCTACATAAACCCCTCACTCTCTCCATTTCAACACACACCTCAAGCAAAGCTCTCTTATATTCTCTCAAGTTTAGTTTAGTGTTCTTAAGCTAGTGGAGTAGGAATAGAGTAGAAATCGGAGTCCGGAAACATTCGGAAGAGTTCGGGTATGGCTCTAGTAGCTCTCCTTTCCTCTTTTGTAAGCTTTGTACTTTTATTAGAATACTCTTCTTTATACATTTATGATATTGAAATACTTTTCGAGTATATGAATGCCAACTTTATATTATGTTCATGTTATATTGATCATACTGCTAGCTTATCTGGTAGATGCATTGGTACGGGTATAATGTTTGCTTATGCAATTACTATATGTCATGACGATGACATTAGAGTAGTATCTGGTAGTTTAGGCGTGGTGTTTAGATTACGGGATATCGTTATTTGGGGTTATATGCTGCGGATGAGAGGTGTGCCGCTGATGGTGACAGCTCAGTATGGGTATTCCTCCATGTCACGCCCAGAAATTCACTAGTAATTTCCGAACTAATTTGTGCATAAAATCCTCGTCCAGGAATCAGCCGAGGTACACAAACTGACAATTTAATATACAGATTCATCATAAAAAAATAACGTTACATACTTACAAAAGAAAAGAAAACAGCAGCGGAATTAACGATCTAGCGATGGCTTCAGCTCCACTCCCACAGGCAGCTCAACTGGGGTATAAGCCAAACGTCTTCTCCTTCTGGATCCTTTTTCTTCAACTGAGGTTTGATTGATTATTGCAAGGTGAGCATATAACATACTCAGCAAGCCACGCAGCAAATATGCAAGTGCACAAGGATACCAAGGAATGGCATAATATAGGGCTCATTTGCAAAAGCAGCATTTAGCAAACAATTTAGAATTGTAAAACAGTAGAGTAATTAATTATCAATTTTAATCAACACTGAACAGCACACCCATGCTGCTCAGGCCCAACCATCATACCCAGCTGCACAGATCTATCTCCAAACCAGGAGCTAAACAAATTATTACCAATTATAGCATCAATAAATATTGTGAGAGGTGTGAGACTAATCACGAAAAACATTGCTCAACTCGCCCATAACCGCGGGCACGGCTATTCGAATAGTTTTACTCTGGCCAGAGGTGTACCACTGTACCCACAAGACACAGCCCCACAACATGTTACCATGCGCCTCGATACCACCACGGTACCTCGGAAAGGAGCTCTGACAGTACCCCTCGCACAACACAATCCACCACAGTGCACCGTTCCCGGATCATAGTCACCCCCTTATAAACAAGGCATGGACTCCCCAGCGACCCCCGTGGGCTTATCTCCGCCACTTCTCAGTCTGGTGCTCTGCAATGAACCATGCTATACGAGAGGTAAAGCCGTTGCCCATGCTGGCTTGTGGTTGGCACGGTTAATGTCTCGCAACAGTAGTTCGCGAACCGGTCCTTAATTGTCATGAGCACGACCATCAAAACCATGTACTCACAACCCACCATTATCAAGTTTTATTTGGCAAATTAATTACTAAACCAATCACGATTAACCATCGTGAGCTATTATTAAGCCATCATAAAATAATAGTGAATCATAAGTTATCCCAATAATGTGCTAAAGTTTCTAAGCATGGCTAAGCAATTATATCTAATATCTAGCTGAACCAATATATAAATCCAACTAGTCAAATTTTAACCCACGGTAATCAAGAAATAGGGTAATCAAAGCAAAGTGGTCATAACAAAGGAATAGGTTCACACCACCCGGTGACATTCGAAAATAAATGCACAGTTGAAATAAATAGAGAATTTAAATATAGGATCAACATGCTCAAAGGAATTGTGTTTGGGATCTGTGTGACTTGCCTTGCAATAATCGGTCTTCAATCAATCTTCTTGAACACTTCCGGCGCTCACACGAACCTTCGAAACGACGGAAACGACAAGCTAATACGCAAAACGAGGAAAACACTAAGAAACTCCAAATAAACAATACATACAAAGTAAACAAACATGTAGATCATAATTTTAGATGAATTATAAGACTTGAACGGCCTCAATCTGACTTCATATGAATTAAATATGAATTTTACAAGATTTATTCTAATTAAAGCCCATTAAAAAGAATTAAATAAATTTAATTCAATTTATGGATAATTTTAATATGTAGATCTTTATTTTATATAACTTTAGAGACTTGAATCAACTAAATCCGAGCTAAGATGAATTAGTTATGAATTTTTAAAGATTAAATCGGATTAAATCATTTATATAGATTTTAATTGAATTATGACGCAATAATGAATTATTTTTGAAAAGGAAAAAGAGATTATTGCGTCAGCGGGCTCGGCTCACGGTGGACCAGGTGCATGGCGACGGTACACGAAAACGAACGGCCGAGATTCATCCATCCAAAACGGACGGCCAAGATCCAACGGTCCACGGCCGGGCCACGGGGAACGACGACGATGACGTCGGCGGTGACGTCACCACCGGCGGCAGCTCGGGCGGCGCATGCTCGACGGCGAGCGACGGCGGGACAGCACAAAGGGAGGGTACCAACGGGTAGAGGGCGACGCGGCGAACTCACTAGTGGCTTGGACGGCGGCGGACGACGACGGATGACGACGGCGGCGAGGCTGAGGCGGCGGCAGTCTTCGGGTCGACGGTGACGGCGGTGCTCCGGCGGGAAACAGCGGCAACGGAGGGGTGGACGAGGTGCTGCTCCTCCTCGCGATCCCGATGGTGGCGACGGCGACCGAAGGCGGCGGCTGCAACGGCGGCGCGGCGCAACTGGATCGACGGCGATGGCGGCGGCGCACGGAGAGACGCGGAGGCGGCGCTACAGACGGCGATGGGCAAAGACGAAGGTGGCGGCGGATAGAGGAGAGCTCGGGGGTGCTTATAAAGGGGCTAGCGAGCGGCGACGGAGGCCCACGATGACCGGCGACGGGAAGGAAGGTTTTAGGGTTCGGAGGAGAGAGATCGATCCGAATCAAACTCGAATCCACGGGTTTCCAAACAAAATTGGCCGAAGTTCCAAAAGAGAAAAGGAAGAGGAGATCTCGAGGATCATTTCCCCTCTATCGATTTCACCGGAGAAGGAAAGGGACGGCCGGATTTGGAAGGGGCGGCGGCGGCTTCGCGCGGCTAGGGTTTCGGCGGCGACGGCTGGAGGAAGACGATGGGCCTGACAGGCGGGACCCACCTGTCAGCGAGCGGGAGAGAGAGAGAGGAGCGGCTGCGCGCGCGGCGGCTCGGCTGCGGGCCGACTTGGGCCGGGGAGGAGAGAGAAAGGGTTTTGGGCCGACTTTCGGCCCAAAGCCAAAAGAGAGAATTTTAAAACCTTTTTCAATTTAAATAATTCATGAAATGCAATTTCATTTATTAAAAATACTTCCTTAGCTCAAATAAATCCCAGAAAAATCTAGGAATTATAGAATTAAGCAAAGTATTTAATAAAATTTTATCTGGCCCAATTTTATATTGGAATTTATTATTTAAAATTAGATCTTTTCTTCTAGGCTTTTAAAATCATTTCTAATAATTCCTTTTAAACAACAATTTATAATTTAAGGATTTTTAAACAAGGAAAGCACTTAACACTTATAATTAGATCATTAGTGATGAAATAATTACTGAACTGTTCTTTGTATCATTTAATAATTGAGCTCTGAAAAAATCCGAGAAAATTTCAGAGAGTATAATTAATCATGGAGAATTTTAAAAAAAAATTAAATCCAACCATGCTTTATATTTAGGAAACTTCACTTATAAATTAAAGAACATTTAATATAAATTCTATTAATAATTTATTAGATAATTTATAAATCCTAAAACGAAAATCAGGCTGTGACACTCCACGCGTGTATATAGTCCTAAGTGAATTTCCTGAGTAGGGTACTCCTCCGTATTTAGCCTCGGTTGTATGGTTATGACGGCCTGTTATAAGGAACTCGGTAGTCAGGGGTGGCTTCTCGAAGTACCAGAGGGCATCGCATAGAGGGTATTAGCTAATTAATTAGATAACTAGAATATATATATATTATGTATACTAGAAGTATAGGAATAGATTCTCTTTCTATTTTCTTTCTATTTTCTTTCCACTTAGCTTAGATATTTTAGTATGAGAATGAGTAGCTCCCTGCTTGTGTGTCACTCTACCCTTTGATTTATCTTAATCCCTGCTTAGACTATGATTATTACAAGTAACATATAAATTATTAGTCCGGTTCTCTCTACTATGATCTTCTCACGGGATTAAATAAATACGATACCCTTGGAATACTCTCGGGTGAAATGCTACAATGATATATCCGTGCGCTTGTGGATGAACTCTGTAACCATAATATATCAGGAGTATTTCTGCAACCTTGCTGAGAATTTTATTTCTAGTAATATCGTTAAGAAATACCAACACTCTCCCACTACGTCATGAACAGCAATGCGCCGAGGGCCGAGGGCCGATGCGGCGGCGGTGGCGTCACCGATGGTTGCCGTCGAGGCGGTCCGGGAGAGGCGGCAGAGGAAGGGGAGATCGAGCCATCGAGGATGACGACGCCGTATCGACGGCATGTCCCGTTTCTCCCTCCCGGGAGAGGTCGTAGGTAGAAGATAGCAATGGCAATATGGCATGGAAGGTTTGGCCATCTTGAGGGGAGCCATGGCGACAGTGATCTGCTTGGCCGTGCCGTTGTAATCGACCCATACTTGCATAGCCTTGCCGTGGCTCGCCAGTGTCAGGTTATGGAAGCCATGGTCGCCGGAGTTGCCGCTATCGTCGTAGTAGCCAGCGCTGGTGATGTCGACGCCGACATGGTTGCCATCGATGTCGCGGAACTTGTTGTTCTAGTCAATGTCGAGCTCAACGCCGACAAGGTGGTTCGTGGCGTCGCCATTGCTGATGTCGTTGAAGAGGCCGATGTACTGGCTGGCGACGAAGAAGACGATGCCGTGGCCGCAGGCGTCGGCGTCGGGGCATAGAATGGAGGTCAAAGTGAGTGCGTGAGCCGGGAGGCCGCCATGGCATAGAACTCTACTTATCATTACTTATCCGGAACCCCTTCTATACACGAGATATGATTCCATATAAGACATGGTATATGGTAGACCCTACCGAGCTTAATCAACTACTATTAGGTATATGTTAGGTATGTGGTATCCATAACCATGACACCGTCGGACCGCCGGTCCGGTCCGGTTCTACTAACTATACTCACTACATCGTCATTTGTTTTTTGTTTTATTTTTTATAGTGCATTATATGAAATGACAATTAGGGGAGAGGAAAATCTGTCTTTACTGTTCAGTAGCTTATTTCACATATTTCATATAACCAGCTAGGCACTACTAAACTTTGGATATTTATACACTGTGCAGAAAGAAATTGTTTGCCCAACATTTAGCCAGTTTGAATTCTGGTGTGTCCTACTATTTGTTATTTCATATACTCGATTGTTCAACCCTAAATGATATCACTAATTTTTTTCCTACATTTTGTTGAGGAGAAGATACCTTGATCCATGTGATGCTGCTGACAAGCTACAAGGATTAATGCCGATACATTTATTTCTTCTTTTGTATGACTGAACAAGCTATATTTGTTTCTTCTTTTGTGGTCGGATGATATAACAGCTTCTATTTATGTTGTAACTGTAAGATTATATTGTAGATTTAAAAATGTATTGTTTCTATTTATGGAAGAAATCGGTTCTTTTGATATTCATTTTTCACTTATGTGATTTCAAGCTCCTAATCCTATATACTTATATAGTTCATCCCCACTAAATATAGTTAATGTTATATATTTCTCTCTTCTCTTATTAAGTCACATCACCTCAATTATTTCTAGCCTTTGGATGATAGATCTATGGTCCAAATTGTCTCCTCTTTCTTCTCTCTTAAAAACATGCAATCTCAATTATTTTTAGACTTAAAATTGTATTAAATTGTTTTAGTTTTGTTATTCAAATTGCATCTTATTCGTACATCCTATATACTTATATAGTTCATCCCCACTAAACGTAGTTAATGTTATTTCTCTCTTCTCTTATTAAGCCACATCACCTCAATTATTTCTAGCCTTTGGATGATAGATCTATGGTCCAAATTGTCTCTTCTTTCTTCTCTCTTAAAAACACGCAATCTCAATTATTTTTAGACTTAAAATTGTAATAAACTGTTTTAGTTTTGTTAGTCAAATTGCATCTTATTCGGACATATTATGCAACTTAATTTTCCGCAGCAACGTGACGGGTATTCATATAGTAATATATACTCCCTCCGTTTCTAAATATTTGACGCCGTTGATTTTTTTAAATACGTTTGACCGTTTGTCTTATTTAAAAATTTTAAGTTATTATTATTAATTCTTTTCCTATAATTTGATTCATTATTAAATATATACTTATATGTATACATATAATTTTACATATTTCACAAAAGTTTTTTAATAAAGCGAACGGTCAAACATGTGCTAAAAAGTCAACGGTGACAAATATTTAGAAACAAAGGGAGTACATGAGTAACCAATTATTATCGTTCCTATGCATGCGTTACCTTGCACCTATTAAATCCAAACAAACATTGTCGTGCGCCTCCAGGATCGGTTTCTATAGTAAAATGTGATATAGTACCCTGTCTAACCTACCGTACACGCAAGGTTATTGTTTGTACAGTGAACCACAGCAAGCTACTGCAGTTGAGTCAAGACACTGCTGTAACAGTGTCTCTTTGTTGTAACAGAAGAAGAGGATATGCATCCTAGCTGTAACATCAATTTATTCGGTTCTTTGGAGAGCTGTAAGATGATATCATAAATTATGTGCTTTCAGAAAGCTCCCCTATCCAGCAGGGAGTGTACACAAAAGACGCATACATCTCATGAACTTCCGAATGATAACATTCTGGGAACGTTTTTCCCAAGTATTGAATCTTTGAGCTATTGAAATGATAAGCCAATCCTCTCTCCATTTGTCGGTTCAGAAATATAACCTCTTTGTAGGGATGAAATCCAAGGATTGAAAAAAATGTATCACGATGTTCGTCATTCATATTTTCAATGTCGAGAATGCTATCATTGTCAGAGTCCCACTCAAATTTATTTATTGGTACTATCACGTTTCTGATGCTATTTCCATTACGATCTTCATAGGAGGCAGCTTCAAAATGCTTGCAATCTTGGGCGGCGATGTACTCTTCGTTATAATCTTCATTTATGTAACCTTCATAATGGGCATCATTGTCATTCTGGTCATAATTTTCACAATAGTCAAAATAGTGCAGTGTCCAGGGTCCATCATTTTGTCCATATTTGTCATGCCTTTTCAGTAGAAAGCTAATGTTCTTGTCATGCTTCAATTCCCACATTTTCTGACCACATGACTCGTTGAGAAACCAAATTCGTAGTCGTTGGTCCCTATCCATTAATGCATAGTGCACCCCATTCTTCGATCTCCCGAAAAAATGCGATTTATATTCAGATACTTCCGTAGTTATAGGCAGCATAATGACCTGATATGTCTTGTCATATAAGGATATTCTGCAAAAGTAAAAAGCGACGTTGTGGACACCATCAGATCACCAAGCAATCTTTAAATGGAGAAAGAAAGCAATTATAATGCTAAGAGTGGATAGCCACTTACCTCATGACAAAATCTGCTTCACAATGTACATAAAGTGCTCCCTGCCAATAGACTCCATTGAAATGATCGTATGGAAAAGACAATGCCATGTCGGCAACTGTACCGGCAGCCTCACCCTCCCGTACGTACGATCTCTTTTCCCATTCTCCGGTCCTTGACGAAAACACATTCAACACGCTTGGTGACGGTGGCCATTGCGAGGTGTCATCCATAGGATCAAGCTCGTCGTGATATCTATCAAGCGCACGTGGGATTTGGAAAATTTCGTAGTGCGATGATATGGTAGGGTCATACATGAGATAGTTACTAAGCTGGCAGACGCCCTTAATCTCGGTGCATGGAGGTGGGGGCTCAGGGAAAGGCGCCCATTGTCGGGTGGCGGGGTTAGCTACGCCACCCCAGAGTAGAACAAGGCCGTTGCAGTGATCCTCCACGCGGTCCGCATTGGGCGTGTAGTCGGTGAACATCCCGGAGATGATGGGGCGCGTCGAGGGGCGGGAGAAGAACACCGAATGCCGTTCATCATGGAAGTTGAAGTAGATGCCGCCGAGCGAGAGCGGGAGGAGATCCGCGCGGAGAAGGCGACGGCTGTCGATGATGGCTTGCCATGCCTTGCAGACACAGCGGGACGCGGCGAGCCAACGCGGCGCGAGGCGGCCGAGGATTTCGGCGAGCAGGTCGTCTGGTAGGAGCTGCGTTGCGTCGTCCTGCTTTTCCATCTCTCTCTGCTCCGGCCGTTCCTGATCTGTTCTTTGGTGGTGTTCGGTGTGTTCCGTGATTAATTTTATAGAGGATATGGCATCCGATTCCGTCTGTGTTCTCAACTCCGACCCCGAGTAGGAGAGTGCGGCTGTTCTCTTGCGTTGCCGCGAAGCGGAAGAGGCAACCAACTTCAAAAAAGAAAAAAAACCACGAATCATATACCGGAGAGTCGGAGTAGTAGGCGACACGGAGTTAAGACTTAAGCGCCTCTTTCTATGGTTCTCAGACAGAAAGGAGAGCAGAGAGCACATTGACGACGACGCAACCCTTCCTCCGCCGAGACGAGTACTAGGCGACTAGCGATTTGCGTCTATAATCAACCGTCGACGCTAGCACCGACCACTGTTCCCCGGCCGGCAGGCCGCTTCGTCAGAACAGCCGCCGCGGCTCCGCAACTGCAAGACACGTTGACTACTCGCCGATCTGCTCATCGGCCTGTGAAATATCTAGGAGGTAACCAGCAGCAGCAACAGCTCGTTGCCAAATGACCATTGACATATGTTGTGAGTGACATACACATTTGGCTTAATCAAGTTTATTTATATTCCTTGTGGGAGGTTCTCAGCTTGGACGAAGCAGCCGTCGTGCGTGTTGCCTTGCACACCCGCGATCAACAAATCAGTGAGATTTAGATTTGTTTGAATAAATCTGGTGCTTTTCTAGTTATGTTTGTACTTTATATTTATGCTAGAAAAAATATCCGTGCGTTGTAATTGGTGAAGGCTATTTTAATCTTATTATTATTATACTGTTTAGTTTAGTTAAGGTGAAACTCATTCTAAGAATTTGCTTGGATTTTTTTTCCTAGAAAAAAATTACTACACCAAATTCAATTATTATAGTTATACACCAAATTCAATTCACAGGTTGAGCGGTTTGACTGGTTCAGTTGCTAGTCAAACAGTCAAATAAAAGTATCCCAACAACGCATGATAACTAGGACGGACGAAAATTTTATACAATTATGGTGAGTATGGAATCATCTTCAATTTTTATAATAGGTAAAAATATGAGTTCAGATGTTAAATATTCTTTTTCAATTTTTTGCATATCCTTGACATCATTTTTGTTGAGAGAAAAGCAGCAAAAAAAAAAAAGGACAAGTGAATAAATTGAGAGAATAAAAATGGGGCAATGAAGAAGAAATTGTTGGATGATATTGGTATTGATACCATGGTCAATAACTTTTCATCCAGAAATATAGGAAGAAAATTTAAGATATTATATCTATCAAAAATCATATAAATACTGATTCTAGATGGATTTAAGGTTTGTAACTAATTTGTTTTATGTTAAGACCCATGTTTTTAGTTTGGAATAAGACTATTTTGCCTCCCTCATATCTTGTTACTATTGAATCACATCCCTCATTCACGAGATCGGGTATAGCGCATCCTCTGTCTTCCAAAACCGGTAAATATAGACTCCTTTGTGGTTTCAAAAGTGGTTTTTGCATCTAGGGCCCACATGTCAATGAGATGTGGAAAACCATATACAGTGGTCCCAAATGTCAGGGAGCATGGAAAAAAGGATGTAGGGCCGACCACCTCTCAGCAATCCGGCATTGGCGGCTGAGTTCGCGCATCTCTCCGCCCTACACGCGTGCCGTTCACGCAGCGCCAGATGCGGCGTCGTCCCGGCGAGCTGACACGCGCGAAGAGGCGATGCGTGGTGGCGACTAGGCCTCGGTGCGGAAGGTGAAGGAGGAAGGAATACTGAGAGTTCGCGGACACGGCGGTGGCACCGCGGAGTTCTCGCGAGGTGGTGGAGGACAAACCGAGTTCCTCCCCGCGCACGCGTCGCGGCCGGCCAGCGACCGCTCCTCCCGCGCGCGCCGTGGCCGGCGAGCCCTCCCCGCCCTCGCGACCGGCTAGCGAGACCTCCAGCGCGCGCGACCTGCCGGCGTCGAGGCCAGCGAGCTCCTTCCCGCGTGCGCGGCGCGGCCGGCGAGCCCTCCCGCGCGTGCAACCGGCCGGCATCGAGACCAGCGAGCTCCTCCCCGCGTGCGTGACTGGCCAGCTTGCCCTCCTAGTGGGTGCACCGCGGCCGGCGACCCCTCCCGCGTGTGCGACCGGCTGGCTGTTGACTGTTATTTCAGCTATGGCCCCAAGGTGATCCATGCGATGGCAGTTGCAACGGCTGGATGAATAATTCAGTTTTGAGTTTGTTATGCATGCACGAGAGATGTGGCGAGCTGCAAGAGTAGACGACCGCGTCAGGCGTGCGTTGTGGGCGTGAGTTTTGCACGGCATTGGATCCAGGAGTTCCGGATCGTGGGATGGCGCGATTGTAGGCTTGCATTCGTTTTTTCTGTTATTAGAGTATAAGTAGCAGTAGCTAAAATTTCCATTTGTAAGTTTTTCAATTCAGTTGAATGAAAGAACCCAGAAAATTGTCCCACAAATTCCTTCTCTCTCGTGATTCTCTGAAACTCTGAAATACTCTGCTTCTCTGTTCTGAATTTCTTCCTATGTTCTTCAGTTTTTTTTGTCTGTTGCCGTGCCGGACGTGTGCAGTGTGTGCACAAAGTGTTCGATCGGGTGATTAGCAGCTAACAAGTGGTATCAGAGCTTCTCAGGTTGAGGGCGGATCTGGCACTATGGCGTTGGTTCCGGCGACGGCGGACCCGGCGAGGGGGAGCTCAGGAAGTGCTTTCCTTTACCCACAGCTCACGTCAACCAACTACACTAGTTGGGTAATACGTGTGCAGGCTATAATGGAGGATCAAGGCGTATGGGAAGCAATCGAGCCGGCGGCCGGGGCGGCCGTCGACCCGAGGAAGGACAAGAAGGCAAAGTCTCATCTTCTCCAGTCGCTGCCGGAGGATCTCTTGATGCAGGTTGCAAAGAAACGCTCGGCAAAGGAGGTTTGGGATTGCCTCAAGACGAGATTCGTCGGGGCGGATCGGGTGCGCGATGCGCGCCTGCAGACACTCAAGGGAGAGTTCACCAACATGGTGATGGAGGCCGGGGAGACGCTGGACCAGTACGCCAGCCGGATCACCACGATGGGGGTCCGGTACTCTGCTCTCGGCGCGACGTTGAACGACGCCGCCATGGTGAAGAAGCTGTTCGACACTGTCCCGGAGAAGTTCATCAGCCTCGTCGCAAGGATCGAGCAATTTTACGACGTCGACACCATGCCGTTCGAAGAAGCGGTAGGTCGCCTCAAGGCGTATGAAGAGCGGATGCGGAAGAAGAAGGCGACCACCGGCGGAGTGACCGCTGACGGGCAAGTTCTCCTCACTCAGGCCGAGTGGGAGGCGCGCTTCAAGAAAGGCAGGGGAGAAACCTCGTCGCCACAGAAGAACAAGCCCTCTGGTGAGGGGGCGAACCGCGGCCAGGCCGGGCGTGGTCGTGGCAGGGGTCGCGGACGCGGCGGGACGCAGAGCAGCGGTGGCGGCTCTGGTGGTGGCAGCGGTGGCCGCGACAAGAGCCACATAAAATGTTTCAACTGTGAGGAGTTTGGCCACTACTCCACGCAGTGTCCACACCCCAAGAAGAAGAAGGCTGAAGCTCATCTTGCGTAAACGGAGGATGCTGGCCCAGCTTTGTTGCTCGCTGTGACAGAGGCGGTGCAGAACGCGCCGCGCCAGGATGCGCTCTGCGGGCTGGTCGTGCACGAGGAGCGTGTGTGGCCTCGCCTGATGCTGGCAGAGAAGGGAGCAGCTGCTGGTGATCTGTGGTACCTGGACAATGGTGCCAGCAATCATATGTCAGGAGATCGTCGGAAATTCCGGGAACTGGACGAGACCGTGACGGGGCAGGTCAGGTTCGGCGACGCCTCGTCAGTGCAGATAATGGGGAAGGGATCCATCCTTTTCTCATGCAAGAACGGTGACCAGTGGTTGCTCGACGATGTCTACTACATCCCCAGCCTCTGCTGCAACATGGTGAGTTTGGGGCAGCTAACTGAAACTGGCCACCGTGTCGTGATGGATGGAGATGACCTCGAGGTGTTCGACAAAAATCCTTGGTGGTTGGTGATGAAGGTGCGGCGATCCTCAAATCGGCTGTACCGCATCGAGCTGCAGCTGGCATCACCGGTGTGCCTGTTGGCTAGTCTCGATGACCAGGCGTGGCTGTGGCATGCCCGGCTCGGACACGTGAATTTCCATGCATTGAAGCTATTGGTGGACAAGGAGATGGCGGCAGGAGTGCCCGCAGTCCACCACCCAAACCAGCTGTGTCAAGCATGTCTGGTGGCGAAACAAGTCCGGCAGCCGTTCCCAGGAATGGCAAACTATCGAGCAGAGGCGCCGCTCGAGCTGCTCCACATGGATCTCCCAGGAATGGCAAACTATCGAGCAGAGGCGCCGCTCGAGCTGCTCCACATGGATCTGTGTGGGCCGATCACTCCATCGACGTTCGCCGGTAATCGATACTTTATGTTGATCGTTGATGATTTTTCTCGTTGGATGTGGGTGTTTGTGATCAAGTCGAAGGACCAAGCGCTCGCGGCCTTCGAGAAGTTCAAGCCGTTGGCGGAGAACACGGCAGGACGAACGATCAAGACACTCCGGACAGACCGCGGCGGCGAGTTCTTGTCCGGCGAGTTCGCGCGCGTCTGCGATGCAGCCGGCATCGAGCGCCACCTGACGGCACCGTATTCACCGCAGCAGAATGGCGTCGTGGAGCGTCGCAATAGGACGGTGATGGCAATGGCGCGGTCTCTCCTCAAGGGGATGTCCGTGCCCGGCAGGATGTGGGGTGAGGCAGTTCGTCACGCCGTATTCCTCCTAAATCGGCTGCCGACCAAGGCGATGGGAAATCGCACTCCGTTCGAGGCATGGACGGGGAAGAAACCTCACCTGGGCCACCTGCGGGTGTTCGGGTGTACGGCGCACGCGAAGGTGACTGCACCGCACTTGAAGAAGCTGGACGACCGGAGCAATCCGGTCGTGTACCTGGGCGTTGAAGAAGGGAGCAAGGCCCATCGGCTGTTTGATCCGCGTCGTCGGCAAATCATTGTAAGTCGTGACGTTGTTTTTGATGAAAACACACCTTGGCTGTGGAGTGCTGCTGCAGGAGAGGTGACTTCCACTGAGTTCGAGGTAGAAGAACCCGTCGGCGCAGAGCAGCCGGCGCCGGCAGAGCAGGCAGGCTCGGTACCGTGGTACCGGGCGCCGCCGGTAGGAAGGCGAGCCGGCAAGGAGCCAGAAGTGGCAGAACAGCGGGGAACGCCTCCGGCAAGCCCGGCGATGTTCTCACCAACCTTGCCTAGCACGCCTACACTTGGCTCATCCTCAACGCACTCTGCCGAGGTGCAGGCGTCACCGCGCACGGCCGGCAGTGACGACGGGCCGGTGCGGTACAGAAGCTTGGCGGAGATCATGATTGAAGCACCTCGGGTGGACCTGGTGGAGGATGATGATGACACAGAAGCGCTGCTCGCAGAGATGGAGGAGCCGACATCCTATCGTGAAGCAGCCGGCGAGCCGGCGTGGGTGAACGCAATGAACAAGGAACTGGAGGCTATTGAGAAGAACAAGACGTGGTCGCTGTGCATGCTGCCAGCTGGTCACAAGGCAATAGGGCTCAAGTGGGTGTTCAAGCTAAAGAAAAACACTGCCGGTGAGGTGATCAAACACAAGGCGCGGCTGGTGGCGAAGGGGTACGTCCAGCGGCAAGGTGTGGATTTTGATGAAGTGTTTGCGCCGGTTGCAAGGTTGGACACGGTGCGAGCTATACTTGCAGTTGCAGCTGATCGAAGGTGGCAGGTGCATCACCTTGACGTCAAGTCGGCATTCCTTAATGGTGATCTTGAGGAAGAAGTATATGTCTCTCAGCCAGAAGGTTTTGTTGAGAAGGGAAAGGAACATCTTGTGTACAAACTGAGCAAAGCTCTCTACGTGCTGAGACAGGCGCCACGGGCGTGGAATACACGGCTTGATCGGAGCATGAAGGAGCTTGGTTTCAGCCGGTGTGCACAAGAACAAGCAGTCTACACTAGAGGTACAGGGAGTGCCGGGATAATTGTTGGAGTATATGTTGATGATCTGATCGTGACAGGAGAAAGCCCAAGCGAGATCACTGCATTCAAACAACAGATGATGGGGGAGTTTGAGATGAGTGATCTTGGACTGCTCACCTATTACTTGGGAATTGAAGTGTTGCAAGGCACTGACGGGATCGCCATCAAGCAGGCTGCTTATGCAAGGAAGATTCTGACCTAGTTTGGGATGCTAGATTGCAATTCTACCTCAATTCCTATTGAACATCGTTCACAGTTGCACAAAGATGCTCAAGGAAGCACAGTTGATCCCACGGAGTACAGGCGAGTGATAGGTTGTCTTCGTTACTTGTTGCGTACTCGGCCGGATTTGTCCTACGCAGTAGGCGTGGTGAGCAGATTCATGGAACGACCGACAGTGATGCATTTCAAGGCGGTGAAGCAAATTCTCAGATATCTCAAGGGGACAATCAATTGTGGACTCATGTTTTCTGGAGGCAATGGTGCAGTGGAGATTACTGGTTTCACAGATAGTGATCTGGCCGGCGACAGTGATGATCGTCGGAGTACTAGCGGCATGGCGTTTTACTTCAACGGCAGTTTGGTCTCGTGGAGTTCACAAAAGCAGAAAACAGTGGCACTTTCGTCTTGTGAGGCTGAGTTCATGGCAGCCACTGCAGCAGCGTGTCACGCTTTGTGGCTCAGGGGATTGTTGATTGAGATGATTGGTGCAGAAGCTAGGCCGGTGAAGCTGTATGTTGATAACAGATCAGCAATTGCACTCATGAAGAACCCTGTGTTTCATGGGAGAAGTAAGCACATCGATACCCGGTATCATTTTATTCGTGAGTGTGTTGAAAGTGGGAAGATTCAGATTGAATTCGTCCGGACTGAGGAGCAGCGGGCGGATGCGTTAACAAAAGGGTTGCCAGCAGCGAGATTGGCGACAGCACGGCACCTGCTAGGTGTTCGTGATTTTGGGCCGTAGCAGAATTAAGGGGGAGTTTGTTGACTGTTATTTCAGCTATGGCCCCAAGGTGATCCAGGCGATGGCAGTTGCAACGGCTGGATGAATAATTCAGTTTTGAGTTTGTTATGCATGCATGAGAGATGTGGCGAGCTGCAAGAGTAGACGACCGCGTCAGGCGTGCGTTGTGGGCGTGAGTTTTGCACGGCATTGGATCCAGGAGTTCCGGATCGTGGGATGGCGCGATTGTAGGCTTGGATTCGTTTTTTCTGTTATTAGAGTATAAGTAGCAGTAGCTAAAATTTCCATTTGTAAGTTTTTCAATTCAGTTGAATGAAAGAACCCAGAAAATTGTCCCACAAATTCCTTCTCTCTCATGATTCTCTGAAACTCTGAAAAACTCTGAAATAGCAGCTAACACTGGCAAGCCCTACCCACGTGTGCGACCGGCCGGCTAGCCCTCCCCGCGTGTGCGACCAGCCGGTGAGCCCTCCCGCGCGCGCGATCGGCTGGCGTCGAGGCCAGCGAGCTCCTCCCCGCGGGCGCGCCGCGGCCGGCGAGCTCCTCCTGAGCGCGCGACTGGCCCGCGACCGCTCCCCACGCGCGCGCCGCTTCTGGCGAGTTCCTTCCTGCGCGCGCGCCGCGCCAGCGACCCCTCCACCCGTGTGCGCCGCTTCTGACGAGCTCCTCCCGGCCGGAAACACCTCCCTCCCCCGCGGCCCGCGCACGACACGGCCGGCAAGCTCCTTCCCACGCGCGCGTCGTGGTCGGCTGACGAGCTCTGCCCCGCGTTCTGCTGTGAGAGGTGATGGAGGAGGAAGAGGAACGAGAGACGGGAGCGGCGAGGAAGAAGATGAAGCGGTCCCTGATGGGTGGGGTCCACAAGCTGAGTCAGCTAGTCAATAGGGTCAAAGCTGCCACGTTAGATAAAATCACCTTTCAAATCACTTAAGGAGGCGATTTATACCGGTTTTTACAAATAAGGGAGGTGTTATACTCGGTTTCGATTTTGCTATATATTTGTCGACAAATTTTTCCCCAAAAATTTGACAGATGTAATTACAGTACAATCGTAGTGTAATTACACTGTAACTTGTATGTAACTTGTATGTAACTTTCAAAAATCTCTCCGTAACATGTTATTTCGGTAAAATGGAGGTCGTGGAAACAAATTCTTTCACATATGTGTGTGCTATGATTTGTTTTCTTCCTAACCAAAACAAATCGTGTAATAGATCTAACGATTCAAAATTATGTGAAACTTACATATAAGTTACAGTGTAGTTACATGCAAGTTACATTGTAATTATATATAAGTTACAATGTAATTACACTACGATTGTACTATAATTACATCTGTTAAATTTTTGAGGAAAAATTTATCGACAAATGTATAGGTAGTCCCCTCGGTTTTATAGATGGCCAAAAGGCCCGAGGCCCGACGGCCCGTCCCACGGCACGGCATTTTGGCCCGGCCCAAGCACGGCACGGCCCGATGTGGGTTGGGCCTGTACCAGCCCAGCCTGACCACCGGGCCGTGCCTGGGCCCCTCCACCGGCACGTTGGGCCGGCCCGGCATGGCACGATGGGCCGCAGGCCAGGCCCGACACACAAACAATAGGGAGTAAAAATAGACCTATTTTATGCCAAAGTCGAAAGAATAGAGACGTAAAATAGACTTATTTAGCTATATATATTTTAATGCTTGCTTGGTTTTGAAGTGAACGTTCATTCATTCCTCCCTTTTCAGTTCTAGTTTTAGCCCAGTCTGCTACCTCTATCTGCTCAGTCTACCTCTCTTCGGCTCAGCACACACGTGGAACTGTAGGCCCAACTCGAACAAACCCGTGCCCGGTCTACCGGCTCAGCCCACAAGTGGAGCTGTAGACCCAGCTCGAACAAACTCGTTCCCGTACCATGACGGAGCCGATCCTCCCATCAAATCCGGTAATTCGGTCGAGCTCGCATAGTACCATGCCCGCATGACAACAGAGTCAATCCTCTCCGTCAAATGGGGTCGAATCTTTCTTAATCTCTAAAATTATTGAGGGATCGATTAGATATATATGCGGCCAAATCTTTGAATCTTTCCTGATCTCTAAAATTATTGAGGGATCCTTTAGACATATATGCGGTCAAATCTTTCTTACGGCGTTTTGCTTTTTTTTTTACCTTTTTTTTCGCCGTTTTATTAGGGATGGCGGTTTTTTTTTTCTTTTTCAGCTTTTTTTACTGGCGACGTTTAGAATCGAAAATCTTTTTTTTTCTTTTCTTTGTTATTTTCACCCTTTTCACGTTTCTTTTGGCCACGCCTTTTTGTTTTTTTTTTCGCCCTTTTTACGGGCTTTTTATTATGGACGGAGCTTTCCTTTTTACCGTTGCACAATCGGACTTTTTTTTGCCGTATCTTTTCTTTTCGCTTTTTTTTATGTATATACGGACAACGGAAATTTTTTAAACTTTTTAAATAGAAAATAGTAGAAGTAGAAGGAGATATATATATCCTCCCAAAGAGAAGGGAGGGAAAATAGACTTATTTAAAAAAAGCATGATGGGCCACCCATGCCTTCGAGCCGGCCCGGCACGGCCCGACTACTGGTGGGCCATGCCTAGGGATGGCAATGGAGCCCTGTAACCCGATCCCGGTGGGGAAAAACTCTATTAGGGTCTCTAGTTGGGAGAGAAATACTATCCGTGGGGCTGTTATCGGCCTTTTTCCTCACCCGTCGGATAGGCCGAGTATGGGGACGGGCGCTAGCTCCCTGGCCCCGTATCCCTATGGGACCCCGACGTAGGCAGATATGCAGGCCTTAGCCCACATGAAAGTAAAAGCCCTGCCCAATTCGGAGGTGTTGGTATATAAACCCAAGAAAACCCTAGGTCTTCTCATCTCACCGTGTCTCTCTCCCACTCCTCTGCTCCCCTATCTCACCCTTAGATCCAATCGGCCGGGGGGGGGGGGGGGTCGACGCCGCCAGGGAGCCGCCGCGCCGGGCTCGGTGAGCGGCGGCGCATCTTGCCGCCTTCTTCCCATCTTCTAGCCACAGCCCACTCCACGCCGTAGCTGCCGTCGCCACCACGCGCACACAGCAGCATCGCCTCTGTCGCCCATTCCACGTGGCCGCCTCTAACACATCTGTGATGAACAAGCTAGTTGCTACCTTACATTATGTAATGAGTAATGACTAATGATGAATTATCAGATTGTTCACTGATTCAACCATTATCAATTTATTGTTGCTGCTGGATTATGGTGATTTGGTGAATTGCTTGTGGATTAGTGCCTCATGGCTTACCGCTGCACTATTGGTCTGCTGGATGAATTTCTTTCGATTGTCGGGTGTGGGGACCTGGCGGGTGCGCCGTACCCGCATGGGGACAGGGACGGGGTAAAAACCTCTCCCGTGTGCGGGGATGGGAATGGTGACGGGAGATTTTTCTCACATCGGGGGTGGGGACGGGGTGGCTACCCGACGGGGGTAGCCCCGTTGCCATCCCTAGCCGTGCCTGGGCCAGAGGTGCAGCTGATGGGCCGGCACAGCCCGGCACGAAGTGCCGATCAGACCGTGCCGGCCCGATGGCTGGTGGGCCGTGCCTTGCCGTGCCTGGGCCGGGCCGTGCCGGGTGGACCTTTTGGCTATCTATACCTGGTTTTGCGGTTGAGGGATGTGATTCAACTAGGTGCAAGAGTTGAAGGAAGCATAATAGACTTATTCCTTTTAGTTTCAACCTATGCCACCAAAACCTTTGCGCTGACCTGGATCATAGGCATAAGCATCGGCGGCCCTGCTACGAATGGCTGGCTTTTTCCCAAAACCGGTGGAATATACAGGCCGAAAGGATTAATCTTGTTGAGCTCAAAAAGGGATCTTTGGAATATGAATGAACCAACCCTTACAAAAAAAATTAAATTGCATCCGAATAAGTTCACTTTACATTCCTCATCTTTAACGTCCCTCAACTCAAAATACTGGTGTTCCCAAGGTCCTAGAAAGTATAGTCCTCAGTTTTGGTTGACGTGGCGCCTGAGTTAGCGTGGGACTTACGTGAACCCCACACATGTCAGCTTCCTTCTCCTCCCATCTCTCCCTTCCCAGCGTTCCTCTTCCTCTTTCCCCTTCTCCCTCTCTTCCTAGTTTCAAGGACGATGCCTTTCTTCTCCACTCACCACGCCCCCTCACCACCATAGCCATTGTCGAAGCTTACTAGTCCACTTTCTAGGGACGATCGACATATAGAGACAGTGGCAATGGTGGACGCGGACCGTCAAATGGCCGGTTTGTCCTTGGCAGAGCTTCGGCGGTTGTCCATGCATGTCGTGGCGGGGCCCTTGTCGATGTCGGCCTCACCGCACCATGGGCTCCACTTGTTCCACGCGCTGGCGAGCATAGTGCTGTCGCATGGCTGTGCTCCCGGGGCTATCTGACACAGAGCAACTGTGCACCGATACCGAGATGGGATTCACGTTCCCGCCCGATCTATGATCTACGGGCGGTGTTCTCCATGGGGCTCCCGTCCATGCTTGGGTTCCATGACTAGCAGACATGCGTCAGGCTCCGTTTGGGTTCAGCCTGCCCATCAATGTCATCGCTGCAAATTAAATCATGTGTTGTTGCACCTCAGGGCATCCGGTGTGGCCATGGTCGTGGTCCTGGGGCCGAGTCCGACTGACCCCAACAGGGTGGTCCTTCTCGCGTACTTCGCCATGCTCGTCCCACTCTTTGACCGGTTCTTCCTATCGTGCCGCCTTGTCTCGCTGGGAACCCTGTCTTCTTTGTCAGCAACGACTGGGTGCTCTGTTGTGGCTCGCGATGAGATGATGGAGCTCAGCTACCCCTCTCCCTATCGACTGCCAGCCCACTGCCTTGGAGGCTAGGAAGAGAGGTAGAGGGGGAATGAGGACGAGGAACATTGGGAGGGAGAGAGGGGAGGGGGAGGGAGCTTACTCGTGGGGCTCAGGTGGGTTTCACGTTGACTCAACCATCATGCTAGCTTAAACCGGACAGTAGTGCCTAGGACCTCATGTACATTGGTACACCGGTATTGTAATTTGAGAAATGTGTAATATTTGGTATTGCGGTTTAGGGACGCGATTCAAAATCCAACATCTAGAATACCGATTTCAGGGTGCAAACATTACCATCTCATTGGGCCACATGGCTAAACCTCGAAGCCACTACTACGTAAACCATTTTTCGTGACGCGGCCATTTTAGGTTTTCGCTGGCGGAATTTAGAGCAGCCACAAAACAAAGCAAACACATGAAGAACACTAACTCACTGAGAACCAATCTCTCGGTGATTAGGAAGACGATTTTTACTTGTGAACCATCCATCCAGGTGCTGCTTCGAGGCTCTGATGCCTGGGCTTTGCCTTCCTGTCCGTCGCGGACTCCGCAAACGATGCCATGGCGCATTCTCCAAACGGATTTCACGAGTGCCAGCATAGTCGTGCAGCCACGACGCACCATAGAATAGATACCACAGAATGCAGAGTGGATTTGCTGCCGGTTTGCTACGGCGGTAGAGAGCAAGGAAGGAACAAAAGGGGATGGGCGCACCAGATTCGTCTCCGCCGCCGCCGCTTGTGTGGCTGGGAGGGTGAGAGGAGGATTGGGTGTCATCTAGGGTTAATATTTTGAGATGGCTTGGTGGAAAATGGACTGCACCGACTGGTTGGGCCACTAGCCTGTTACTTTCCCTCAGCTCGTTTGAGCTCATGAGCTAGCTCGAGCTGGCTCGTTATGTGTAACGAGCTGAGATGCCAGCTCGGCTCATTAAGAAAATGTAACGAGCCGAGTCGAGTCGAGCCAAGCTACTCACGAGCCACGAGCTTTTCGTCCAGCCCTAGCTGCCAAGGCCTCGTGGTGGCAGATCCGGCCACCCCCGTCGGCGTCGGCGGCGGATCCGACCACTCCCGTCAGCGGTAGAGATGCAATGGGTACCCATAACCCGAGACCCGACGGGTTTTTACTCTATTAGGAGCCAATCGTGTTCTAACTCTTATACCCATGGGTCTACTAACGGGCGAAAACTCTTACCCATTGGGTACGTGGGTATGGGTCCGTTCTTTACCCACCCGTACCCACCAACCCGTGGGTAGAAAAAACCCGTTGATTGAGTCTAAAACTATGAGCATTATAACTCTCAACGACTACTAAATCATAGTATAAAACTCCTTTCACATCTTAAATCATTGCTTAGTCTAGTTATATGAAATTATTATTTGATCTCTTGAGTATGTAATGTGGTTGTATAATTTTTTTACTCGCCTTTGAACACTAATATTAATAGCATTGCTGCTAGAGAAAATATTGATGGTTTACAACTCTAATATGGCTAATTATAGTACAAAACTATAAATATTACAAGTCAATTATATGGGTATGGGTACCCGTTGGATACCCGTTACCCGCATGGGTGTGGGTATGGGGACAATTTTGTACCCGTGATGGGTGTGGGTATTTAAGTGGGAGTATTTAGACATCGTGGGTATGGGTATGGGGCAAGAGAACCCGATGGATATGCACCCGTTGCCATCTCTAGTCAGCGGTGGCGGCGGCGGATCTGGCCTCACCCGTCGTCGGCGGCGGCAGATCTGGCCTCCCCGGTCGTTGCCGGCGGTGGATCCGGCCCCGAGCTCTCCGCGTGGCGAACGCCGCCAAGGAGAGGAGAAGGCCGGTCGTCGCCGTCTCCGCAGTCGCCTTGTCCGCCGTCGCTACAGTTGCCTTGTCCGCCGTCTTCTTCGCCATGGCAGCCAAGAACAGGGGAGGCGCGGGCGTGAGTGGATAAGATGGAGGTAGGGTGAGGAGAATAGGATAAGATGGAGTGAGTGGATAAGAAGAGTCCGTGCGCACTTGGTGTTTTAGTATAGCGAAAAACTTTCGCTGGCGATCACTTAAGAGGACCGCTTGTAAAAAGACCTCTATTTTTGCAAGCGGTCCTCTTAACCCGGCCGCCAGTGAAAATGGTTTTTTGCTGGCGGTTCTTAGCACCTCATCTCTCGTCAAATTTTCGCTAGCGGTTTTTGCTTATAGCCGCCAGAGAAAAAATAGGTAAACACCATGAAAAATCGATTTTTTTTTTGTAGTGAGCAAAGTTTACATATCTTTGAAACGCGCCACGTGGCCGCGTGCTATTCGAAGGCTCGGTTCGCACCCGCATCTGTTGGATTATGAATCAACGGTAGAGATGGTTCAAAGGACGTAACTGCAAAATTTGATCTTCCAAGGGTGTTTAGTGAAAAAGTTAGCATTCATTCTAGGGAAATTCTCCCCTCCTCTCGCCCGTTCTCCGGCGATTCGCGAACCGCCTCTGACGTTGGCCACCGCCGCACCTCGCCAATTCCCATTCCTAAAAACCCTAGCCCACAGAACCTCCCTCTTCACTTCATCTGCGAACGCGCCTGCGCCGGCGAAGGAGCATGGATATTGCGAGCTCGGTTGTGCGGCGCGGCGCGCATCTGCAGCAGGCACGACAAGGGGCATGGGTCGGGTGGTTGACCCCCTGGCTCTCTTCAAGCGGCCGTCGCCGTCAACAGGGGAGTTCTGCAAGTGGGTGGACTGGGAGCTTCCCTGCTACCTCACCTCCTTCCTCACCATCGTCATTCTTGGCATCAGGCTCAACGCGAAGCCCAACTTCACCCTGCAGACCCGGCCGCACCAGAAAGAGCGCCAACATGCAACAGCAACAGAGCAACAGGAGCTGGTTTCCATGGAGGCCCAGACCGAACGATCTGCACGCCTGAGGTCACCTTGAATCGTACACTGCGTTTGTTTTGCTTCCAATTAGATGGTTGAGACTTGAGATGTGCAGGCTAAACACTGTGTTGTTGTTTTTGTTTGATGGATTTTACCCGATGATGGCGAATGCCCTGAATATTCTGAAATGCTTTTCAGTTCTATCATTTCCCCCTCTTTAGATGTGCCGCACTGCAATTTTTTTTTGTGAGCACAATTAGAATTTAACTTGTCTCTACCATTCCCAAATAACATGGTTACAGATTGCATATTCGGGTTAGGTAGAGCAAAAATCAATTGTCGTGATGAATCCTAAAGCCAAGCTCTGAACAAAAATAGCTATCCCTCTTGCTGAATATCATGGCATTGTTAGGATATCTAAAAATAACATGCCACAACGGATGATTTTGTACTGTAGCACCGGTGGCTATTATATATAAACTTACCTCTTCTTTATGTTGCTTACATTTCTCTCCAGTTCATTACTTCATTTCATGCCAAGTTGCCAATTAGCCTATCAATTTATTTAACCCGTCCGTTCAAGATACTATCACTTAACACGAGACATGAGTATATCAATGACATGCATTGTATTGTCATTAGTTTTAAAAGACATACTTTTTACCATCACCTGGCAAACCATAGAGCATATTAAGGTCAGATAACATGATATCCAGGGTTCTTAGCTGCTACCATAGATCATGACCATAGTGCTTTGTTTTTGTTTTCCATTTTCTTGGTGTCATACTAAACATATAGCTAGGATATGTTTTTTTTTTCCAAATGCCAGTTCTAAGAAACTTAACAGCTCTTTATATTCATCCACACTCCACAACAATAAAACACACATGCATAGAAATATAAAGGCTCCTTTGAGTAGGAATATTTATGTTGTCAATTTCATTTGCCAAAAACTAATGATCAGGTTAGGGAAGACAAGAAAATAGTTTTTTTTTTGTCAATTTTGAATATTTTAGCTGATCAGATATTGTTATCACGATGAATAATGTCCATGAATATAATGTCTGTCTTCCCTGCTAGGCTTCTGAATATAATTTTTAATTGGTAAACTTCCTTGATATATGTTCTGATGGTTTGTCATGACAACCTGTACGATGAACGATTCCTGTTCTTCCAGCAGCGCCTTCTTGCATTCAAGAATGCGAATTTGGTTCTGAAAAAAGAAGTTTATGTACTTTATCTCATTTGACTGCGCTTGCATGCCACTGACACACTCATGGTGGACTGGCCGCTCATCGATGACCAGAAGCCGGTCTTGGAGCACAGCAAGTTCGCTCTCAGATTCTTCCAGCCCCAAGGTAATTAAAATCGATCATCCTCTTCTCCAATCCACGCACATTTTTGGTTGTTCATTACCTTAATCAAATCAGTGTCCCTTAGGATTGTTTGATTGAGTGAAATTAATTTTGCATGGTACATAACAACTGCAACTTGAGAAACATATCCCTTATAATATGCTAGCACGAACCATGCTGGTCTAGATGAAAACATGTTTATTTAGCAACTCAGAAAAAAAAGAGAGTCTCATCGGTATATAAAATCAGCACTACAATTCTGCACGACTGCCAGCAGAAAATATTCCTTACCAATAAGGCAGTAACAAAGATTTTTCTTGCTTTGATTTCTCTCTCTTCCTTATTGCCAGTTACTCGATCAATGTTGCACACATTGTACTTCCAGGAATGGAAGGCCAAATCACTTTTGCTGTTCGTGAAAATTGTAAGGTTATAATTTAGATACCTTTTTATACTTAGGGTATCATGAAATTTAGATGGTGTTGTTCTTCGATTAGGACCGCCTGTGCCTTTGGAGATTAAAAAAAGCATATTTTAATTTGTTATCCCCTTTCCCACTTTGCAGCCATTTCGTTGGTCCAATTTTTTATCCCTTTTGATGCTGCTATATGGTGTGCTTGATAATAGTTGATAGCCAAAAGGATTCTTTTCGGGCTGCAAAAGGCTAAAGGCGTATGCTTGATGATTTGTATCATGAATTTGTTCTTTCAGTTCTGTTATAGCTATTCATTGATATCATTTTTATTTGCAATGCATTATTAGCATATGGTATTATCACTTATTGATGTGTAATACTGAACTCTGACATTTCTTACTTAGTGCAGAAAATTCATCGAAAATAATCGTGCCATTACTTGGCATCGGTCCCCATCATTTGTGTCCTCATCTTACAAGGGGTGAGCTCGAATAGTTTGTCATGGACAGATAAGATTGATGCCCCCTTTGATTCAAAGGAATTTCAGAGGATTTCATTTCTATAGGAATTTTTCCTACAAAGCCCTTTGAATCAAAGGAATGGACCTTATGGAATCCTATGAAATTCCTATGGAATGCCTCTTCCCATATAAGTTTTGGAGGAATTTTAGCAAGAGGTAGAACCTCATGGAAAAAATCATTTGAGTCTTTATCTCTCCTCAAATTCCTGTGTTTTTCCTGTGGTCCAATCAAACGGTCATTCCTACGTTTTTCCTATATTTTGCAATCCTGTTTTACACTTACATTCCTGTCAGAATCCTATGTTTTTCCTATTCCTCTGTTTTTTAATTCCTGTGATTCAAAGGGACCCTCAACTAAAAGCTATATATTCGATGACTATGTACGGATAATAAGGATATCACACATCTCCCTAGTCCCTAGTCGTTGTGGACATGGCTTGGTGATATAATTGGTCATGAGTAATGATCATTTATAGTAGCATGTATTTTGTTTGTAATTTGCCTCGTTGCACTGGCAACACAGTAGCTAGAGTTGATAATGATTTTTAATTTTTTGCCATTCACTCCTTGTTCATGTAAATGTAACAGGGAATACCTCTATTCGGCCCAATTGAGCTGGCGCATGCTAGTTGAGAGACCTAAAGTGGATTTATTTCCCAATAAAATCAGTCGCTTCTACTTCAACCAATGGCATTTTTAAGTTCAATTTTTAACTTAGCTGTCCACCTTTTAATGTTTATTTTCCAACAGCATAGTCGATTATTATGTTACTTTTCCATAACTAATGTTTCCTTGAAATCAGTGGTAGAGACTTGTAGTAGTCAACACCTTCCAACTCTAGCTGGCTTCATAGGCCACCACCTTCGACGCATAGTAATCAAGTAGTAATCGTTAGTGTGGACAGCTGAGTACTGCAAAGATGTAAGGTGGTGCCATCTCAACAGCGAATGGCAGAGAAGAAAAGGAACAATATCACGCTCTGCGTATTGCTTAATACAGTCATTCAACGAATAAGTACCAGATTCAAGTTCAGGGATCCAAGATACATAAACAGGGATACATATGTAGCTGCTACCTACGATTAACTCAGATGCATCAGGCAACAGCTACAATTGAGAGATACATGGATCGGCCATTGACCCCTTACACTTGACGAGGAATATTATTCCGTGCAAGGATGGTCGGCAAGCGATTTACTACCTCTCGAAAAAGCGCGTACACGATCTGAACTCCAGTCGCGACCTCCAAGATTGCCATAATGTACCGATCCCAGTTGCTGAAGTTGTCCACGGGATCAAGTATCACCTTAGGCTGCTTCACTGTGGCTGTGCCAACGCCATTTCCAGCCGGAGGTGGAAGATTTGGCTGCTCATCCTCTGTTTCTGCACACGAAAAACAGTACCAATTTAGTACTAGCTAGCATGCAAAAGAACACATCATTTGAAATTTTATTGATTAGAGAACCGCAGAAACATTCTAACCATTGAAGCCGTAGCACAGGGCTGCATCCTTCTGTTTGACGGCACGGAGACCTCCACATGCTCGGTAAGAGGTGATCAAAATAAAAGCAGAAAACTGGGACTCCTTAATCTTGGAGCGCAGAGACACCAGGCAAAGACAATTGGGTAGATCAACTACCACTACAATTGTCTCGCAGCACCTAACATCAGGAGAAGACCCATTCCCGCAAGAATCAATTAACTGTGATGCCAGCTTGTCTGCTTCACAAGTCTGATCCTCCGGGTAATCCTCACCCTGTGCTAGGGGAGGGAAAGACGAGGCAACACAATCTAATTTTAGTAAACAAGTGGTTTAAACAGCAAAAAAAAAGAAGCAAAAAGCATGCTTTTCAACTAACAAAGACACAATCTTGCAAAGGATCAACAAGACAAACGGGCACGGAGGGAGGGGTCTAGAGACCTAGAAGCGGTGGCTGGCGAGGCGGCGGCCATCATGAGAAGCGGATGCGGCGATCACCCTTCAGGCGGCACCGCGTCATGGCGACTGTGACACGGCAGCAAATTAAGTGGCCAACACGGCGAAGGGAAAAAGAAGGGAAGTTGAGTTTTTTAGCTATTTCGATATTTTATGAATCCTAACAAAACCATTGTAGTCGGTCTTTTAACCCATGATATTCTTATTGAGATTAGTGCTTGCTTAAGGTTGTATTCTATACTATGCTTTCCTAATTTATACTTCTTCGTTTTCCACGCACGCGCTTCAAGAAGTGCTGAAAGTTGTGTTTTTTTTTCAAAAAAAGTTATATATTAAAGTTGTTTTTAGAAAGAAAATTTTATTCATCCCTTTTTCAAGTTTTTAAGTTGATACTAATCACGCATTAATTTGCCACTCTATTTTAGATGCCGGAGGTAGGGTTTCCAATCCCCATACAAACATAGGCACATAGCACATTGTACCTTGAACTCCAAGGCCAGAACTAACTTTTCAATCAGAACTCTAATTAGACAAGTCTTTTATTCAGAAATTACTAGCAAAAAAGTAATCCTAACGGAGGGAGATATGTAAACACAAAGCCCAAAAACCAAATTTGGGTGCAGTACGACACAAGTCAAACTCAAGACCTCCAGTCCTGGGCACAAGATGGCAAAATACAGCTATCAACCACTGACAAAAATCAAAGTAGTGGAGGACTGGTGGTACGATATATTCCACCTCTGTTTGAAGGAAACAAAAGAAAAAGGAAAAGGTTGAGTTAAAGCTTTAAATCGGTATTCATATGAATATACTACGCTTGTTCAAAGCCCCCCCCCCCCCCCCCCCCTCTCCTCTCTCTCTCACACACACACAGACAGACACAGACACACACAGAGGCCAACAGCCACTTTGGAATAGAAGTTTGGCTCAAGCCCTCTTCTTTTTTATCATTGGAACTTTGTAAGGAAAACGCATGACTCAAAAAGAAAAAAAAACTTTGGAACACAAATAACATTACTCAGAAATACAACCGTTTTTAATTTATAATTTCTACTTCAAATATTCTAATGCCATGTTATATTTACTTGGAATTCGAAGACTTTAGTATAATGCTTTTTAGGCTAATGCTTAATTAATCAAACGCTAATTCATCGCTCCGTTTTTCGTGTTAGGGGCACTACTAAAAAAAGCTAATTGAAAGAGCATCTATATGTCCCAGTGAGTTTTGCTGAATTAATAAAAATATTAAGGGACTAATACACTTATTTGTGTGTATAAGTAAGGGATTAGTCCAACGAAGAATCGACCAAGATGATAAATAAGAATATGCAATACAACGAGTAAACTTTTGCATCACATCAAAACTTTCCTACACATACAAACTTTTAACTTTTCCGTCACATCGTTTCAATTGCAACAAACTTCTAATTTTAACGTGAACTAAACACATCCTAAGTTAAAAGAAGTACAGTAAAACTAACACCTGGTAGTATATGCCTAACAGAGAAAGAAGCGAGTGAGTACGTTGAGGGAGGGCATAAGCATAATACGTACCCGGGTACACAGCTGCCTGATGATCCGGGCGTGCGACAGCAAGGGAGTGCTGATCCTGAGCAGCGATGGCACCTGCATCGATCCGAAAAGAAAGGGTAAGAGTCATCGTATAAACTCCAAATCTAAGAAAACAACGAGGACGGATCGGACATTGTTTCAAAAAAAAAAACAAAAAAGAAAAAAAGAAAAATCTTTCAACAGCGACGACAGAAGAAAGGAAACAGCTGGATCGTTACCCGGAAAGACAGGTGCATGATGCTCCGGGCGTGCGACTGCGACGGCGAGGGCGAGAGAGTGGTTCTGGGTGGCACCTGCATCCGACACGGGTATGAAAGCTAAGAGAAGAAATAAAGAAAGAAAAGAGAGATACACAAGAAACAGAATAATAAAGAAAACAGAGAGATACCTGGTAACGCAGCTGCGTGATGCTCCGGTGGTGCAACGGCGAGGGAGTGGTCCTGGGGGGCGACGGCGATGGCACCTGCATCGATCCGACAAGGGTAAGAGGGAGGTATATATGATGAAATCCAAGATACACAAGATGAGAAAGAAAAAGGAGATGAGGGGGCTGATGAATCGGTACCCGGTAAGGCAGCTGCCCGAAGCACCGAGCGTGCAACGGCGAGGGGGTGCTCCTGGGCGGCGACGGCGACGGCACCTGCAGCATCCGACACGACACGCACGAGTAATTAATTAAGAGTCTTGTATATAGATAGGGATGGAAAGATCTAGGATGGATGGATGGATAGACACTGGGTCACCTTTGCAAGCTGCGGTAAGATCGCCGGCGTGGAGGCCGCCGCAGGAAACGTAGAGGGCGGCGAGGTGAGTGGCGTTGAGCCCGACGAGGACGACCTCCGGCTCGGCGGCCACGCGGCAGAGGCAGTGAAAACCGCCGCCAAGGTCGACGACGGAAACCAATGGCCGGCAGCACGTGGGCATTGGCATCCCGACCGCTACGCACGGAGCAGCGACCTGGGTAGCGAGCGCAGCAGGCTCGCAAGCCGCCGCCGGGAAGTGGTCGGCGACCACGGTGGGGGTGCTGCCGCTGGCAGTGGACGCGCCCAGGAGAAGAAGGCCGAAAACAAATTAGTGCTACCAACAGGGATGGAAGGAAGGGATGGGGAGGGATTATATATAGAGAGAGCGAGGAGAGTTCGATCAATGTGAGTGAATCGAGGAAGGAGAAGCATTGATGATGGTGGGCCCCACTATTCAGCCTCTGTACGTACCCAGTTCTAATTCGTTTCAATTCTCTCATTTCTTTTTGCAACTACTCCTACCCTCCGATGTGCTACTATTTTCTACTGCGAGGGCGGGTCTCCCGATCGATGATGCATGGTGGGGCACACCTCTCAGCCTCTCACGGTATATTCACATGAATACCCATTTCAAACTTTCACTCAACCTTTTTCTTTTTTTCTTTTGCTTCTTTCAAAAAGGGGTACGTGGAATATATTGCGCCATACCACCAGCCCTCTGCTACTTTGATTTTTTCGCATAGCTGTTTTTTTGCCATCTTGTGCCCTGGACTGATTTCTTTTCTTTTTTTTTATTTTTGGGAATTTGCGTTTTAAATATCCTCTCCCCCTATTAGGAGTACTTTTGGCTAGTAATTTCTGAATTAAAGGTCTTCTCCCATTAGAATTATGCTTTAAAAGTTAGTAATTCTGGTCTTGCAGTTGGAGCATGGTAAAAGTAGGCTCTATTCTTTTGTGGAGCTGGGAACCCTTCCTCACAACTAAACAAATTATTTTTCATGACACCACCTTTAACCAACGGCGAGAATCTATCACTTAAGAAGTCTGCTCGTAGAGATAGAGTTATTTTTATAAGCGGGTGGCTTAAATTGCTACATGCGAAAATCTTTTTTTATATTTTTTGCTGCTGCTTAAGAGCACCGTCTTAAAAAGAAAATCATAGGCTGTGTTTTAGTTCCCTTCGAACTTCCAATCATAAGGAGATCCTCCGCCCCGTCGCTGTTCAACACTGCCCGGCAAGGATCCGGCGCCTCCTCCCTAATGATAGAGTAGATAGAGAGAGAGGTGAGAGGGGAAGAGGTAGAAAGAGGGAGAGTATGACATGCGGGCCCCACCAATTTTCTTATGCTGACTGGACTACCATATAGGACCACAATCTTTTTCGTCTAGGTGTATTTTCGTTTTCTCGTTGTTGGATCGTTTCATCTGCTTGTCTCGTGCCCTGGTACTCGTTCTCGTGGCATGGCACGGTCAAATCCGAAGTCTAGGCATGCCTTCCATTTCCCATTTGGTGCAACCAACACCAGCAGCAGCGAGG
This sequence comes from Oryza meridionalis, assembly GCA_000338895.3. Classification (NCBI taxonomy): domain Eukaryota; kingdom Viridiplantae; phylum Streptophyta; class Magnoliopsida; order Poales; family Poaceae; genus Oryza; species Oryza meridionalis. The sequence goes on along the minus strand of CM002526.2, from coordinate 30,752,527 downwards.
ACGGGAAGGCTGGGAGACTTTGGACATGACTGTTGTTACTCTTCTTTTGCGCGCGCGCGCTCTCTCTCTCTCTCTCTCTCCCCTGTAGCATGCATGTAGGGAAAACTCTTTTCATCCCTTATGGTGTGGCATGGCATGCCATTTGTCTCTATGTTTGAGTGCTTTTGTGTTCTTCTAGCTACCATCTCATTGGTCCTGCAGCTGGATCATATCTTTGTCTGTCTCTATCTGCAATGTTTGCAATACAACGGACTTTTGTGTTTCAGGCAGTGTCTTTTGCGGAATGTGGTGAAAATATATAGTTAAACCATTTAATTCGGGGAAGCCATTAAGTGGCTCAAGAAAACTGCACGATCAAAACAGTTGCCTCTAACGTACCGTGTAACGAAGCCAGAACGACTCTCAGGAGAAACCCTAGCTGGTCACTCGGCAGGGGCATGCGTTTAGCAGCTCGATGCCTCGATCCATATCTCGTGCAGCAGCGGCATGTTTGTCTAATTGTCTGGTTGGCATCCAGGAATCCGGTTTCTCCATCGCCCGTTTCCTCCTACACAGTCACATAGATAATTGTAGAGTAGGGACGAGAACGAGCTAGTTCATTCTCTTAGCTGTTGCATTGGTCACGATTCACGAACAAGTGAAAATAATTAAGCAGCAGCTAGTTTTCAGGACGGGTTGCCGAGCAGCTGTGCATGATAGGAGGCAGGATCGGCACAGGAGGGGCAGCCTTTGTGGCCGCAGAGACACACATCTCTCTCTCAGCGAAAGGCGTATAGTACGACGGCCCAGCGGTGTGGCGCAGATGGCGGGTGCCCGGGTGGTGGGAGTGTGACGAGTTTTTCGTCTTTTTGTTCTTAACAACTACTCCACAGTATACCATCAGTAATCCCCCCACCCAAAGGGGAAAAAAAAACTAGAAATGCAATATAATGCATCCATCCAGACATTCGATCCATTGGCGCAGTGCAAACCGCCCTGTGCGCGCTCCGACTCCAAAACCACGTACGCTCTCGCCGCGGCTCGTCGATCCTCCCGAGCATGCAGCCGGCGCGCCATGAAGCGCACGTACGAGCTCCTGCTCGGAATTGAGCTCGCGCGCCAACACCGAACCTGTCGCGGTGGCCGCCTGCTCATGGCTCGTCCATTGGTATCGACGGCGCGTCCAATCTTTTGTTGGCTTGTTCACGCTGGGTGTTAGTATTGCAGTGGTCTTGTGCCCGAGTCTGGGAGCAGAACGGATTCGCGCCCCAAGTCCAACCGATAAGAATCCCTCGATCGACTCCGTATGTATCAGGCAAAACTCCCACTCCAGCGCCCAGCGCGCGCTTTACTCGGAGTGCGTGGAAAACCAACACGGAATCGGATGCCATCTCTCGTCCATAGATTAACAGACCGCCCACAGGTAGGATGTACGCGTACGTACACGCACCCAAAAACCTTTCGAGCAACGAATTAATTGAACAGAGAGATTCCATGGAGGAGCACCACGACGTGACGCAGCTCCTCCCGGACGACGTGCTCGCGGGCGTCCTCGCCCGCCTCGCCCCGCGCTGGCTCGCCGCGTCCCGCTGCGTCTGCAAGGCATGGCGTGCCGTCATCGACACCCGCCGCCTGCTGCGAGCCGACCTCCTCCCTCTCTCGCTCGCCGGCATCTACATCAACTTCCACGAGATGCACCGTTCGGTGTTCCTATCCCGTCCCAGCTCCACACGCCCCGCCATCTCTGGCATGTTCACCGACTACACACCCAACGACAACCTAGTCGAGGATCATTGCAACGGACTCCTTCTGCTAAAGTTCGGCGTGGCTAACCCTGCTACCCGACAGTGGGTGCCTTCTCCTCCTGCCCTACCTCAGCCCGTCTAGATGAAGGACTTCTACCGATTCGACAGCTATCTCGTGTTCGACCCTACCATATCAACACACTATGAGATCTTCAAAATCCCACGAGTTCCTAGTACAGGATTTCGCGTGCTAGATCCTATGCTTAAGAGCTTGCAATGGCCACCCTCACTGTGCGTGTTGCAAGTGTTCTCATCAAGGACTAGGCAATGGGGAGAGAGATTGTTTGTACGAGACGGTGCAGTTGCCGGCACAGTTACTGACATGGCATTGGCTTTTCCATTTGATCATTATAATGGAGTCTATTGGCATGGGGCACTTTACGTACGTTGCCAGGCAGATTTTCTCATGAGGTACGAGGTCATCATTCTTTTAGTGTGCTTAAATTGCTCTATCTTCTTTCTTTATTTTTTTCAATGGTTTTATAACCCATATATTGTTTTTTTTTCTAATACAGAATATCCTTGTCTGATAACAAGTACCAAGTAATTAAGTTACCAATGAATACTGAAGTATGTCAATATAAAAACCATTTTCTCGGAAGATCAATGAGGGGTGTGCACTATGCATTAATCGATAATGAGCACCGACTACGGGTTTGGTTCCTCAATGAGTTATATGGCCAGATGACATGGGAACTGAAGCATGACAATGATCTTAGTTTCCTTCTAAGGTGTCAGAAAATCTGTACACAAAATGATGGTCTGTGGACTTTGCAATACCACAACTACTTTGGATATCCCAGACAAAATGACATGGACAACTATTATGAAGCTTACAAGAAACACATTGTTAGGAAATATCACTATGAATATGAGAGTGTCTGGTACAAAATCACTGCGAAGATATCAAGAAAGATGTGGTAGTACGAGTAAATAATTTTGAGTGGGACTCCGACAACGATGACATTCTTGACACTGCAAATCCAAACGAAGGAGAATGCCATGGATTTCTTTCAATTTTGGAATTTCATCCTTATAAAGAAGTTATTTTTCTGAACCAAAAGAGGAAAAGAGGGCTTGCCTATCATTTTAATAGCTCGAAAGTTCAAAATCTAGGTAGTACGTTCCCAAAACCTTATGATGATTTGTATATTCAAGGCATGTATTCATCTTCTATATATACACCGTGTTGGATCTAGGGGAGAACTATGAAAGCATGTAATTAGGAGATTGTCTTACAATTTAGCATGTGTTGGTGGTGTAAGTTGTATGGCGACCTAAATAAATATGCTATCTTCAGATGAGATGTTAAGAGACAATTATCTCGATTAATTGTACATGACATTATGTATACATGTATAGGTTTTATTTGTGAAGCATATATGGTACCGACCAAAGTTGATGTTTGACTGGAGCGTGCCTGCTAGAAAATGGCGCATGTATTTGCAAAGGACTTTTTTTATTATAATACCAGAACATAGTATTCCATCCGTTTTAAAATATAAATATTTTTAGAATAGTGATAAGTCAAACATTTTTAACTTTGACTATTAATAGCAAAAAAATAAAAAAGATCAATCATGTATAACTGATGTTATTAGATTTATCATTAAACAAACTATTATACTAATATGCAACTCTTTTTTATTTAAAACATCTTATTTCATAGATATTGTTGGTTGGAGACTATGTCAGAGTCTAAAGATGCTTATATTTTGATATGGAGGGAGTATATATCATTTACTTACTTTGTCAAATAATCAGGATTGCCTCGAAAAAAAATTGCTTGCCGATGCACTCTAGTTCATAAATTTCACTCTAGTTCATAAATTTCAAATGTGGATAGGATCTTTTGTTTAGATGGGTTCTTTTGTCCTTTCTTTCTCATACCAATACTAGCAACAAATTAGACTTTCCCAACTAAATTAACAAAATCGTATATTTTCAATCTCGTAGAATTACCTCCAATCACTGAAGATAAAAGGTAGTAATAATTGATAATCGATTTGAAATGTATTTTCTTTTCTTTTCTTTTTCTTTTAACAACTATGACATCAAAACATATACTCCCTCCGTTTCACAATGTAAGTCATTCTAGTATTTTTCATATTCATATTAAGGTTAATGAATCTATATAGATATATATATGTCTAAATTTATTAACATCAATATGAACGTGAGAAATGTTAGAATGACTTACATTGTAAAACGGAGGGGTAACAAAACTCTGTGTATCAGGCAAAACTCCCACTCCACCCGTTTCTTTCTAGAATCGGAACAGAGCGCGCGCTTCACTTCTCTCGGAATGCAAAACCAACGCGGAATCGGATATGCCATCTCGTCCATAGTTTAACAGACCGCCTGCAAGTATTACCCGACGAGACGACATCCAAAAACCGAGCAGCAGTTTGAGCAGAGAGAGAGATTCGATGGAGGAGCACCACGACGACGTGACGCAGCTCCTATCCGACGACGTGCTCGCGGACGTCCTCGCGCGCCTCGCGCCGCGCTGGCTCGATCGCCGCGTCCCGCTGCGTCTGCAAGGCATGGCGCGCCGTCATCGACACCCGCCGCCTGCTCCGCGCCGACCTCCTCCCTCTCTCGCTCGCCGGCATCTACCTCAACTTCAGCACATCTGGATGGATTTGTACCGGTTTGACAACTATCTCGTGTTCGACTCCACCGTATCACCACACTACGAGATCTTCCAAATCCCACGGATCCGTAGTAAATCCTACGAGCTATATCCTCTGGTTAAGAGCATGCCATGGCCACCATCACAAAGCCTACTGCAGGTGTTCTCATCGAGGACTGGGCAATGAGAAGACAGATGGTTAATTTGCACGGGAAGGTGATGCTGCCGGTACAATTGCCGACATGGCAACAGAATATCTATATGATCGTTACAATGGAGTCTACTGGCAGGGTTTGTCACGAGGTACGAGTTCATCATTTTTTTGTACTTTGCCAGACAGATATCTGTGTTCGCATCTAGGGGCTGGGAACCTATTCCCTCCTCACGGAAAACGGAGTGGTCCATTAGCGCATGATTAATTAAGTACTAGCTATTTTTTTTCAAAAATAGATTAATTTGATTTTTTTAAGCAACTTTCGAATAGCAGTTTGAAAAGCGTGCGCACGAAAAACGATGGGGAGGGGTTAGGAACATGGGGTTCCAAACACAAGTGTGCTTAATTACCATTGCTTTCTCTTCTTTCTTTATATTTTTTTTCAATGGTTTCATGATTCATATTGTTTTAATGCATAATATCCTTGCCAGATAATAAGTACCAAGTAATTAAGTTACCCATGAATAATGAAGTATCTCCATATAAAAACCATTTTCTTAGGAGATCAATGAGGGGTGTGCACTATGCATTAATAGATAATGAGCATCGACTACGTGTTTCGTTCCTCAACAAGTCATGTGGTCAGATGACATGGGAACTTAAGCATGACAAGGATCTTAGTTTCCTTCTAGGGTGTCAGGAAATCTGTATACAAAATGATGGTCCGTGGACTTTGCACTACAAGAACTACTTTGGACATTCCAGTCAAAATGGCGCTGAGTACTACGAAGCTTACAAGGAATATATCGTCAGGAGATATTGCTATGAATATGACAGTGCCTCGTACAAAAATCAGTGCGAAGATATCAAGAAAGATGCGGTAGTACGAGTAAATAATTTTGAGTGGGACTCCGATAATGATGATATTCTTGACAATGCAAATCCAAACGAAGAACGATGCCGTAGAAATCTTTCAATCTTGGGATTCCATCCCTACAAAGAAGCTATCTTTCTGAACCAAGAGATGAAAAGGGGACTTGTCTATCATTTTAATAGCTCAAAGGTTCAAAATCTGGGTAGTACTTTCCCAAAACCTTATGATGGTTTGTATATTTAAGACATGTATGCATCTTTTATGTATACACCGTGTTTGATATAGGGGAGCATTATGAAAGCTCGTAATTATGAGATCATCTTACAATTTAGCATGTGTTGGGGCTGTAAGTTTGTGTGAAGAACCGAACATGTTAAGAGATACTTATCTTGGTTTAATTGTACATGACATTGTGTGTACATGTATAGGTTAGTATTTGTGAAGCATGTATAGTATGGTTCTGAGCAAAGTTAATTTTTGGCTGGAGCATGCCGGCTAGAAGATGACGCATGTATTTGCAAAGTCCTTTTTTTTCTCTCGGTTATAATACTAGAACATACACCGTTAGTTTGCTTTGTCTAATAAGGATTACCCCGAAAAAAAGGATGGCTTGCCGATGCACTCTAGTTGATCAATTTCAAGTGCGGACAGAATTTACTGTTTTGATCAGTAGTATGATCCAGGGGTGGAGCCATCAGCCACCGCCCGGCTAGGGCTCAATGGTGGAGAAACCATTTATACTCCCGGTTGGTAACCCCCCTTTAGTCCCGGTTTTCTAACTGGAACTAGCAATCCGGGACCCGGTTGAAATAATCGGGACTAAAGATAGCCTATCTTTAGTAGAGAGGGTAGCGGCAGTTCCATTAGGTCTCCTTTCCTTTTTTTTTTCATTGTTTTTTAGCCAGAGTTTAATCCCTATATTTCCTCCCAAATCGAGTGGGATGCATATCCAAATCAAACCCCAAATCAAAGTAACATCCCAAAACATTCACATCACAAATCTTAAGTTACTTGTACACACAAATCAAATACATCACAAATCTTAAAAAAATTACACACAAACCAAATACATCTCAGATCCATACAACAAATCACAAAATTATACATCTCAGTGAATCACAAATTGTAAAAAAAAGAAAATAATAATGGATGCCGGTAGTGCCACCTGCCACCGCTCGCTACTCGGCCCGTGCGTGGCACCTGCTGCGTGCGGCCCTGCCGGCCGCCTGCCGCGTGCTGTCCCGCTGGGCACGGGAAGGGAGGAGGCTGTCCTTGCCGGGATGGGAGGAGGAAGGGGAGGAGGGGGAGGAGAGGGCCGGGATGGGAGGAGGAAGGGGAGGAGGAGGAGAGGGAGATGGATCTGAGGAGAGATCGGATGGGAAGGGAGGAGGGGAGGAGATGGCGGGGATGGGAGGAGGAAGAGGAGAGGGAGATGAATCTGAGGAGAGGAGAGGCCGGTTGATGGTGAGAGGATAGGGAATAGGGATTATATACTACGCGTGATTTTAGATCTAGAAGATCTTTAGTCCCGATTCTTTTTGTAACCGGGACTACTGTGGTTTTGGGGCGACCGAGCAAAGATCAGTTTTCTAGTAGTGGCTCGCTGGCGAAAACTCCATTAAATTTAATATTGTTGAATAAATCGATGATAAAATTCTTTTAAAAAAATTATAGTAATAGTGAAGTTTGTTCAGGCTTGAAAATCTTTCTAGCTCCACCACTAGAATGATACATTCCAGTCAAAATGGCACTGAGGGGTACTATGAAGCTTACAAGGAATACATCGCCCGGAGATATTGCTATGAATATAACAGTGCCTCGTACAAAAATCACTGCGAAGATATCGAGAAAGATGTAGTAGTACAAGTAAATAAATTTAAGTGGGACTCCGACAACGATGATATTCTTGCCACTGCAAATCCAAATGAAGTACGATGCCGTAGATATCTTTTAATCTTGGGATTCCATCCCTATGAAGAAGTTATCTTTCTGAACCAAGAGATGCAAAGAGAACTTGCCTATCATTGTAATAGCTCGTTGGTTCAAAATTTGGGTAGTACGTTCCCAAAACCTTAATTATGATCATTTGTATATTCAAGACATGTATGCATCTTTTATGTATAGACCGTGTTGGATACAGGGGAGCATTATGAAAGCTCGTAATTAGGAGATCATCTTACAATTAGCATGTTTTGGTGCTGTAAGTTTGTGTGAGAACCGAAAAAAATGTTACTTCAGATGACATGTTAAGAGATAATTGTTTGGTTTAATTTTACATGACATTGTGTGTACATGTATAGGTTAGTATTTGTGAAGCATGTATAGTGAACAAAGTTAATTTTTGGCTGGAGCGTGCCTGCTAGAAATGGCGCATGTATTTACAAAGGCCTTTTTTATTCCCTCGGTTATTATATTAGGACATAGTACACCATTAGTTTACTTCGTCAAATAATAAGGATTACCCCGAAAAGAAAAGATCACTTGCCACTGCACTCTAGTTAATCAATTTCAAGTGCGCCTAGAATTTACTGTTTGGATCAGTAGTATGATCAGGGGCGGATTATAGACCGCCCGGCCTAGCACGGCCCAGACACGACGGGGACTAGGGCAAAGTTAGTTAGGCCGGCACAGCCCGACCTACATGCCTGACCGGGCCGTGTCTATCTATGGCCTAGGCACGGTCCAATAAAACTTAGGCCGTATCGTCGGGTCTCGGGCTTTATGGCCATCTATGGGGTAGAGCCACATCTCGGCTAGGGCTCACCGGTAAAAACTTCATTAAATTTAGTATTGTTGAATAAAGTGATGATAAAACTTCTTATAATAAATGATAGTAATAGTGAAGTTTGTCCCGGATCGAAAATCTTTCAGGCTGCATGAGTACAGAGAAACGTAAAGAAACTTCTTGTATAAACCTCAAATCACTGAAGATATGGTAGTATGGTACAGTAGTAATCACTGATAACCGATTTGAAACATTCTCGTTTTTTTTTTCTTTTGTTCGGAACAACTATGCCATCTGTCTAGCTACTTGGTGCCATGCACGAGGAGGGCGCCGTCCTCTTCGATCCTCCCGAGCGGCGCCGTCCCGCGGCCGCGCCACGCCGCCGGCGCGCCAGCCCCAGCCTCCGCCTTCTTGCCGCCAGCTCCCGCGTCCGCGGCCGCGCCGCGCGTCGCCCGCATGGCGCCGGCGCCGCGCACGAGCTCCCGCAGCTCCTGCTCGGAGCTGAGCTCGCCGACGCCGAACACCCTCGACGTCGGCCGGCCGACGACGCCCGCCCTGGGGTTCGCCGCCACGACGAACTTGCCGAAGCCCCTGGCGCCCCGGACGTAGAGGTCGCGGGCGCGGCGCAGCGCGCGCAGCATGGCCGCCCCCGCGACGCGGGACTTGCGCGCGCCCCGCCGCTCGCCGGCCGTGGCCATGGCCGCGGCCGCAAGCCGGAATGCCGGGAGGCAGCTGGCACTACGCCTTGATCGACGACGAAGCTTGCTTCTGGGTGCAACGACGACCAGGTAGTGGTAGCTAGTTTAATAGTAGTAGATGGAGGAGAATGGAAACAGTGAAATTCCGATATGAGGTTGGTGAGGTGAGAGAAAGTTGGGTTAACCGTTGTATTAGGTGGTGTTTGGAGCCAGGGACTAAAATACATCGGATGTTTGGACATTAATTTAGAGTATTAAATATAGACTACTTACAAAACTAATTATATAAATAAGAGCTAATTCGCGTGACAAATTTTTTAAGTCTAATTAATCTATAATTAACACATGTTTATTGTAGCATCACATAGACTAATCATGAATTAATTAGGCTTAATAGATTCATCTCGCGAATTAGTACAGGGTTATGGAATGGATTTTATCAATAGTCTTTATTTAATACTTCTAATTTATATCCAAATATCCGATGTGATAGTACTATAAACTTTTCCCATCCAAAACAGGGTCGTCCTGCAAATCATTGTATAGTAGTTTGGAAGATTTCGTCTTCGAATTGACTTGAAATGGGCAAACGGATTGGTTTCTTTTCTATTTTCCTCTTTTAATAATTGGTTGAACGTTAGGAGGTTCACACTGTGCAAATGGGCGCAAACGGATTGATTTCTTTTGTATTTTCTTTTTTGAAATTGATCTTGTCGTCGTGTCCCCGGCGAGGCAAGCTGATGGACTTCTATCCGTTGGAAGTTTCCATCAATGCCAATTTGGGGCCTTGACGGGAATTTGGGGCAGAAGGGAGAAAAAGAGTAGACGATTGAATTCTATGGCGATCCATGGACACGTGGAGTTATGTCGGCCGTTGGTTTTTGATCCAACAGTGCAAGAAAGCCAGTGTTAAGAGTAGCATGATCGCACGAATGTCATAAGACTCACTCTGCGTTTTGTGCATGAGACATGCCTTCACGATGGTGAAGTGTGAACCATCACTCTGACCAATTTTTCTTCTAGTCCCTCTTTAAAAAAGAATCCCTCCTGAGAATAAAAAAATAGTCCTATTTTAAGTGCAGTCATGATTCGTTGCCTACCTTTAATAGTACGTCTTATTTAAAAAAATTTTAAGAAAAATATAAAAACATAAGTAATGCATAAAGTATTATTTATGTTTTATCATCTCATCACAATAGAAATACAAATTATAAAAAAATTAAATAAGACGGCCGACTAAAATAGGACACAAAAACTCATGCTTACACTTAAAATGGGACCGGAGAATTATTTGATGAAGATATTTAAAAACGAATAAACTACTCCAACTACAACGAATGTGGAGAGAAGAATAGCAGCCCCCCGTGTAATAGAAAAACTGAGACAGGCCGATATCGATTATCCGGCGGACGTAAGCATCCTTGACAACCGATAATATAGTGCTGCGGACAAGGGGAAAGAAAAGATCACATGATGACTTCTCAACACGGTACACGTCTGACTTGGACTGGCAAAGCTATCCACTGTCGCGCGCTGATTAAAGCCAACCGCGTCCGAGATGAGGCCGTGCGCGTGCAGCCGTGCAGTGCAGGGCTCTCGCTCTCCTGGTGGCATGCCATATGCCATCGCGTATCCGCGACCGCGACCGGGACGGCACACTGCGCGCGCACCGCGCGGACGACGGACGACATGTCATGGGCTATGATGGACCGGAATTGCATGGGAGGGTTTGGTAGAAGCCTAACCATAAAGCAAGCAAGGCCCAGCGAGCGCACCGCAACCGTAAACTTGCCCGAGAGAACCTGAACGAAACCCAATCCTAGGGGGGGGGAATAAGTTCACCTGTCATCCTTTAACTTTACACTGAATTTGTTTAACATCCCTTATTCTCTATTCCGGAAATTTTCACTCCTAAACTATACAAAACTACAATTTAGATCCTTCACCAATATAAACATATGGTTTCGCTGACGTGACATCCTAGTCAACAAAATAAAAATAATATGTGGGTCCCACATGTAAGTGAACCGATAGGAAAAATTGTGGGGCCCACTTTTTATTTTGCTATATTTTTTTTGGTGCTCTGTTTCGTGGATGCTGATGGTGTTTGTTGTTTGCGGATACAGGGGCGGTGGTGTCGGCGGCGTCTGGGGGTGGTTCCGGGGATCCGTACGTCGGCGTCGGACCTTGCCGAGTTCCTCCGCGCGCAGCGCATCAGCCACGTGTGCCTCTAAGACCTGCGCATGCTATCAGCACTGGCGTCGTCGGGCACCCGCGCCATCGTCGGCGTCCCCAACGATGAGCTCGTCGCCCTGGGCTCCTCCCCGGCAACCGTCTCCGCCTGGGTCGCCCACCGCGTCCTCCCCTACGCCGACACCAACTCCAGCACCCCGGCCCTCATCACCGTCATCACCGTCGATGACGAGGTCCCTGTTAGCGAATACCTGTAACCCATGCGAATGTGGACGCGAGAGAGAAGAACAGCAATCACACAGAACACAAGTGTTTGGCGCTGTGAACAAATGAGTAGCATTTTCTATTTACCTTCTTCCTTTTATTCTATGAATACAAGAGCATGGGCCACGTTGGCCTGGTTGACGCGGACACATTTTCTGAACAGCGACTGCCATCCCAATCATCAGGACTGAAATTTTTACAATTTGGTCCTTTTTGAAAACTTATTTTACAAATAGACCCTTAGGAAAACTTAAACCGGAAATAGTCCTTTTTGGGGCGCCAGAGTGGCTGGCGCCGTACCCCAACATGGCGGCGCCAGCCACACTGGCGCCGTGCCCGTGCCACCGTGGCACTAGGGCTGTCGTGGAGGTGCTGACTGGGCAGAATGGGGGCGCCAGCCACACTGGCGCCGCCCCTCATACCACGGCGCCAGCATAGCTGGCGCGCCCCTCCTCTGTGCCTTAAACCCCGTGGGCCCCACCACCTTTCTCCTCCCCACTCCCATTTTCGCCATTCCCAGCCCGAGCAGCGAGCTGCTGTTCTTCTCCCTCTCTCTCCCCCTCACCTCTCCACCTCAAATCCACTCAATTTGAAGCCGTTTTTCGCGGGATTTTTTGTGGAAATCAAAGAGAAAGGTAGACTCCTTCATTCCCCCCTCTTTTTTTTCATTTTTATTGGTTGAATTTGTAGATCGGTCGGTAACCCTAGAACCCCTTTTTTACCCAAATTTGTGATTTTTAGCATTTGTTCTTAGGATTGGCTTGTTGTAGTGCTACATGTTTGCAATGTACTCATTGGTGTCATGATTTTTTTAACCATATATGTGGTAATGTTAATTTTTGGATGGTTTGGTTGGATGGATGGATGAAAAATTATGGTTGAGGCATGACGGAGGTTTGGGTTGTATGATAGAGTATTTGTAATATTTCGATGTGTAATGCAGTAGTAAACTTGTTGATAGTTGTAGGTGGATTAAATATTTTTTTGGAGTAGTAGCTTTGGGACAATTTAAGTTATGCATTGGTTATAATATGTCGGTTTGGACTACGTTTAGGAATGAAGATTTAATTTTTGTTGCAAAGTTACATTTGATTTTTTGGTGTAGATGGATAGACTTGTTCGTGTTTACTACGGTGGTAGAGTGGTGGAACCTTATGTTGGTGGACATGTTGAGTTTGAGGATATGTCATTGAAGACCATTTTATTTCCCACCCACCCAACTCTAGATGAACTAAGGTCACGAGTGAAAGAAGTTCTTGGATGGACCGAAGATAATGTGGAGATTCGTTTTTATGGGAGATACGATGTTGGTCAAGGGCATAAGTATATATTAAATGTGATAGGTCAGTTGGAAAGGGAAGTTTACTTTGATTTGGTAAAAGAGTCTCAGTTTAGATCTCTAGAGGTGTTTGCATCAAAGTTAGTTCGTACCGTAGAAAATTTGGATCTAAACAAATCTCCTTCTTATCATTACGTTGAGAAGAATTTTGTGACATATTATTCTCGTCGTGGAGGGGGTGCAAGTAAGAGTGAGTTGGTACGAGAAGACTTGGAGGGGGAAGGAGAGAAGAAGAGACCTTTGCTTGGAAATGATTTATGGGAGGCAGGACCATCAAAAAGACATTGCGGTACTGATGATGTGGATGCAGCGAGGGTGATGAAAAGGGAGTTAGTACAAGAGGGGCTTGATCTAAGTGAACATTTGTCGGCGAGTGTTCATTGGTCGTCGTACGGAGTCAACCCTGAATACCCGACAGAAGTAGCAGGCCAATATGTGAATCCAGATGATTACTTTGATGTCGAATTGAGTGGTGGTCACGATTCTGTCTCAGTAGAAGTCAATAGAGATGATGTTGACGAGGAGGCAAGTGTTGAGCAATATGATGTTGAATTTGCTGAAGACTCTGATGATGACCGTCCATTCCCTCCACTTACTAATAATGACAAGTTAGCATTAGAGGAATGTCGTGCGTTTGAGAAGATGTTTGGGAGGAAGCCGGACATTCCTGAGTAAGGGACCTAACACATGCCCATGGTGCACTACTAGATGGCGGCATCAACCTAGATCAGTTGCCAGAACCATTCCAGGTGGATGGTCTCAGAAAGGGTTTAGAGTTCCCATCCATGGTCGCATTGAAGCTATGGCTCCAGGAGTACGCCATCGTGCACCATCGTCCATACCGTGTTGTCAATTCTGCCGCAAATAGGAGGTACACTGTTAAATGTGAAAACCCACGATGCAAATGGAAGGTCCATGCAACTAAGAGGTATAGTGGCACGTGGAGGATATCACGGGTAGGTAAGGAACATAGTTGTGCTACTGCCGAAGGTTCAGGGAGCCACCGGCAACTGACATCAAAGTTCATAGCAAATAGGTTATGCAATGCCATAAAACTGCAACCTACACTCTCTGCTTCTGCGTTAGCTTTGTATATATTTGAGGTTTTCCAGTATAGGGTGAAGTATGGCAAGGCTTGGAGGGTACGAGAGGAGGCTATGAAGCTCATTTACGGTGAATGGGGTGAAGCGTATGTCCGTTTGCCCACTTTGCTGCAAGCCATTAAGCAGAGGAATCCCAGTATGGTCTACCACATCGATGCTCATCCTGATAGGGTTGTCAACGTTGATGGAGTGACCAAGAAAATTTTTATGCGTGCATTCTGGTGCTTTGGTCCTTCCATTGAGGCTTTTAAGCATTGTAGGCCAGTACTAGCTATAGATGCAACCTTCCTAACTGGGAAATACGGTGGTGCCTTGATGACTGCATTATCAGCTGATGCAGAGGACCAACTTGTACCTTTAGCTTTTGCCTTGGTGGAGAAAGAGAATTCACGAGACTGGTGCTGGTTTATCGATCTTGTCCGACGGGTTGTGGTTGGGCCGCATAGGGAGGTTTGTATTATCTCAGATCGACATGCTGGTATAATGAATGCCATGATGACTCCTGTTCCAGGATTGCCATCGGTTCACCACCGGTGGTGCATGAGGCACTTCAGTGCTAATTTCCACAAGGCCGGTGCGGACAAGCATCAGACAAAAGAGCTCCTAAGGATATGTCAGATTGACGAGAAGTGGATATTTGAGAGGGATGTTGAGGCACTAAGGTAGCGTATTCCCGAAGGTCCTCGTAAATGGCTTGAAGATGAGTTGTTGGATAAAGATAAGTGGTCTCGTGCATACGATAGAAATGGCCGCCGGTGGGGTTACATGACAACCAACATGGCCGAACAGTTCAATAGCGTGCTAGTTGGTGTTCGTAAGCTTCCAGTGACGGCCATCGTATCATTTACGTTCATGAAGTGTAATGACTACTTTGTGAACAGACATGATGAAGCTTTGAAGCGAGTCCAGTTAGGGCAGCGTTGGTCCACCAAGGTTGACAGTAAGATGAAGGTGCAAGAAAGTAAGGCGAACAAACACACTGCAAGGTGTTTCGATAAGCAGAAAAAGACATACGAGGTCACAGAGAGGGGTGGTATAACGCGTGGTGGTGTTAGATTCGGCGCAAGAGCCTTCAAAGTTGAAGGTGAGGGAACTCATGTTCTTGCCAAAGGCCATTGCTCTACCATATGCCTTGCTCACATCTTATACACGTTTATCTGATTCATGCAATTGATAAGGAATCTCCCAACCGAATGCCGTATCAGTTCTCTTCAAGAGCCGTTGTGAACACATGGGCAAGTCGCTTTGAGCCATACCTCGACCCCACACAATGGCCATCGTACGATGGTGAAGAATTTGTTGCTGACCCAAAATTGAAGATTAAAACAAGAAGGAAGAGGAGATCCAAACGGTTCAAGAACGAAATGGACTCGGGTCTGGGTGGTTCTGGAAGGAAACCACCTTCATGCGTTCAACTTGATGCTACGCCGGTGCAAAATAGATGCTCGTTGTGTCACCAGGAGGGTCACAAGAAAACTAAGTGTCCTAAGCGTCCAAAAAAGAAGAAGTCCAAAAAAAATTTAAGTGTTAGGGAGGTAAATATTTTGTTTTCCTACTCATGTTCTCGCATTCATTTTCTTTTAATATATGTCACATTGGTAACTAACGGTGAATTTATTACTTTTTCATGTAGGATGGCCGAGGAGGGACAACCGCCGACTTACCCAGCCTTGGAGGCGTACTACGAGGCCCGTCATCGCGGGGCTGCAATCGAGGCGGGGAGGGTATGAATCGGCATTGATTCACTTGTGCATAAGTATCGGTAGCGTGTATTTGACATTATATTAACTAATTGATTTACAATTGCTAATGCAGGTACTTCAACCGCTCCGAGTCAGAGCTCATGCCCCCCCAGTGTTCGACGATAGGTACATCCCGTACCTAAGGGCTGCCGGGTTGCTCGGGGTGGCCTTGGTCGTGAGCAGAGGAATGCCAGTGTTCAACGCTCCTGCGTTGACAGCACTTGTGGACAGATGGAGGCCTGAGACACACAGCTTCCACCTCCCCAGTGGTGAGATGACCATCACTCTACAGGATGTGGCTATGATCTTGGCCCTCCCATTACGGGGGCATGCCGTGACGGGCAGGACAGAGACTCCTGGATGGCATGCACAAGTGCAGCAGCTGTTTGGCATTCCACTAAACATTGAGCAGGGGCAAGGGGGGAAGAAGAAGCAGAATGGAATACCCCTGTCTTGGCTGAGTCAGAACTTCTCACATCTTGACGACAATGCTGAGCCATGGCGTGTTGAGTGTTATGCCCGTGCATACATCTTGCACTTGTTGGGAGGGGTTCTGTTTCCTGATGCTGGGGGTGACATTGCTTCGACGATATGGATTCCTTTGGTCGCCAACCTTAGTGATCTGGGCCGTTTCAGTTGGGGGTCAGCAGTGTTGGCGTGGACATATAGACAGCTCTGTGAGGCCTGTTGTCGTCAGGCACCATCATCCAACATGAGTGGTTGTGTGCTATTGATTCAGATGTGGATGTGGTTAAGACTACCGGTTGGAAGGCCTAAGTGGAGGCAAAGATTCACTCCTTGGCCCTACAATGAGCCAGACATGGAGAAGACAGTGGCCTACCTTTTTGAGAGTACTGCCACTGCACATGCTCACCGGGATGTGGCATACAAGCATTATGTCAATGAGATGGACTGCTTGCAGCCTCAACATGTAAGTACTTCCAATATCACTTCTAGTTAGACATTTACTTCTTTAATTGAGATACTAACCAACGACATCTCTTCAACTTTTGCAGATTGAGTGATTACCATACCACACAAATAAGGCTTCAAGCCTGACCCTGAACTCGATGTACAATCGAGACTCTGACTATTTCATGTACCAATGCCCATTGATTTGTTTCTGGGCAGTTGAGTACCACCTTCCGCACCGTGTCATGCGACAGTTCGGGAAGAAACAAGATTGGCCGGTTGAGGACATCTCAACTGGAGTTGAATTACACAAGTAAATATTTCTTATCTTTGTTTGCTTTCATTGTCAATGTTCAATTTTGTACCATTTAACCCTTGTCGATGCTCACTACTGTTTCATCACCTTCTACTTGTCTAGGTATGACAGGGTGAGAACAAAGAAGGTGAAAGACTGGGGGCTAGAGTATAATAGATACATTGATGAATGGAGAACAGCCGGAAGGAACGATAGGTACATCGAGACTATACACCAAAATCATCTTTTCTCAGAGTACCTTTGTTGGCTCATAGGACATATAGACTGTTCCTCCGCCCTACTTGGACGGAAGCCGACATAGAGGATGACCGCGACTCCGATGAGGGGCGGAATCCCTATGATGTCCGGACTAGAGTTGGATATCAAATGGAGCACGCCCCACTTAGAGACAGAGTCGTAAGTTTTCTTGCATTTGTCAAAGTTACTTCCATTTGCACCCTAGACCCTAACATATATCTTTTCACGCTTTCAGTCGAGAGAGCTCCTCAGGAGTGTGAATGAAATGGGGCATGCCCTCCAAGCTCCGAGGGGTGGTGAGGACACGGAGAACACGCTCCGCAATGTTTTAGAGGTAAAATTTATTTAGCACTTTGCATTACTTGAGTTATGCCTAACAAACTTCTTTTTTTTTTAAATGCAGAAAGTTCGTCAAAGGTGCCGGAAACTTGCAGCAAGATTAGGTTGCAGGTCGGTTGGATTGGACGACGTGTACCAACTGGGGAGACTACCACCACCACTACCTCAATCCGCGCGTCCAAGTACTGCTCGACACTCCATCAGGATAGAAGAGCGTGAAGGAGTTGGTGGCTCGTCGTCGTCACGCATTAAGCAAGGGAGGGGAAAGGGGAAGGCGCCGGCTCCACCTAGCGACGACGATGACGATGAGGACGAGGAGGATGAGGACTACGTCGCACCAGACGCCGAGGAGATAGACATGTCACAGCTTCCCGACGCGCCTCAGGGGACGCAACCCACGCAATACAACTTGCGATCCACTCGGGCAGCGAAAAAGAGGTAAAATGAGCTTACCATTCTCAAATGTTATTTGATTTCCCTTATTTTGTTTTTAAAATGTTTTAAACATTGGATTTTCAAATGTAGGTACACTCCGGGCTCACAAGCAATTCGGCGCCAACGGAAGAAGTAATTTGTATGAAGTTAATCTATTGGTTGGTAGTATGACATATGTGGTGCACTATGTGATATAAAATGTGATGGACTATGTGAGGACTATGTGATGGACTTTTGACATTGTTTCATGTGTGGAATATAGGATGGACTTTTTGCATTGTTTGATGTGTGGGATATGTGATGGACTTTTGGCATTGTTTGATGTGTGGAATATGTGATGGACTATGTGAGGACTATGTGATGGACTTTTGGTATTGTGATTTGTGCAATTGGAACCTGTTTTAGTTTGTACGAATCTGTGAATTGTGATTTGAATTGCAAACTGTGAATTGGTACATTTGTGCAATATGGATCTTCAATTTGCAGGGAGGCAGAGGGCGGCGCCAACCACCCTGGCGCCGAGGTTGGGAAGGACGGCGCCAGCCAGTGCCGCGAGGCAGAAGGGTTTCGGGCTGGGGGAGGGCGGCGCCAGCTACCCTGGCGCCGTGGTCCATGAGGGCGGCGCCAGCCGAGGCCCGGAGGCAGAAGGGCTTCGATGGGGGGAGGAGGGGGGCGCCAGCCACCCTGGCGCCGCGGTCGGGGGGGGGGGCGCCAGCCGTTGCCTGGAGGCAGAACAGACTTGGCGAAAATTGGGGGGGGGGGGGAGAAAGTTGGTGGGGCCCGCAGAGGAGGGGCGCGCCAGCCATGCTGGCGCCGTGCTATGAGGGGCGGCGCCACTTTGGCTGGCGTCCCCTTCGGCCTAGTCAGCACCTCCACGACAGCCCTATTGCCACGGTGGCACGGGCACGGCGCCAGTGTGGCTGGCGCCGCCATGTTGTGGTACGGCGCCAGCCACTCTGGCGTCCCAAAAAGGACCATTTCCGGTTTAAGTCTTTCCAGGGGTCTATTTGTAAAATAAGTTTTTAAAAAGGACCAAAATGTAAAATTTTCAGATCATCAGAATCGTGCCCGCGCATGACGCGCTCCCGTGCGAACTAAACGCGCACGACGAGCCCCAACGTCGCGCACGACCGAAAACACAGCGAGGTCAGGTGACTCTAAAAGAATCAACAGAACAGGGAGGGAAAAACAGAATTCTGCGTGAGAGATCGATCCCGTACGAATTGAGCCTTTGGAATTGCCCCTTGAGCTTTCACTGCGGTATGTGGGCCCTCTGTCCTAAGTCCCACTGATCAGTGATCACTGACAACAACGTTGCTTAAGTCCGTTGATAACTTTACAAGAATACATCGAAGGAGAGTGGAGAGGAAAACAACGAGCTCACCAGTCAGCAGAGCCAGAGAGGTCCAGAGCAGAAGGTAAAGCGCACAGCTGACAAAACACAGATGCCAAATCCGGTAGCACGACGAAGCTTCTACCCGACTAAAGTTTAGCGATCTCCGGTAATCCGCCCTCCAGATTAAAATAAAATCATGACGCCTTCTAGAACCCCTTGTCGCAAGCAAAAGCCCCATCCTAATCTTTCGCATCTGCAAATAAGAAAGACCACACATCGTCGGTCGGTCCTACCACTAATCATTCATCCCCCCCCCCCCCCCCCCCCCCCCCCCCCCCGATCTCTCCACAGACACGAGAACATTGGGAAGCACACGCGACAGGAAAAAATCACTGTCCGTGCGACGTCACCTCGCCCACGCAAGACGCTGTCTCGCCGGTCGATCGTCATGTACCCACGCCACGCGAGTGCTACTACCATCGAACAGCACAAACCATCGACACGGCACGGCTCGGTTTTACGGTCGCGCGACTCCGAACCATCCAAGGGAAGACGCCGACGGCGACAAAAAAGAAACCCAGGATACCGCCCCGCCCGCCCGTCCCGTCCCGTCCCGTCCGACGTCCGCGTCACGCACGCGCTGCGGCTGCGGTTGCGGCTCGATCCGTTACCGATCGGTTCCGCCTCCACCACCCACCACCGTTGGGCGTTGGCGTTGCGTTGAGTCGTTGACCCGCACACTTCCCCTTTGTGTTTTCCACGTGTTTCTTCCACAAATCGCTTGGCGTCGCGTCCGTCCGAGCCCCCACACATCCACTCTCCCGGACTCTGACCCGCTGACCGCTGCGAAACCCGCACGCGCGCGCGCGCGCCCGCGCACACCACCCTGCGCCGCGCGCGCTACAAATACGCTGCCCCACGCCCGTACGCCGCCGTGTCTCGACCTCTCAGCGCGTACGAGCGAGCTCGATCGTTTTTCTAACTCCCCAGCGAGAGCCGATGGATCATGGCGGAGAGAGGAGGAGCGGCGGCGCCTACGAGGCGGCGCTGAGGGCGGTGCAGAGGCCGGCGGCGAAGCCGTGGCGCGGCGGAGGAGGAGGAGGAGGCGCGGGGGGATCGGCGGGTGCCGCGGCGGCGCCGCCCAAGGTGTACCGCGTGGCGCCCAGGGACTTCCGGGAGCTCGTGCAGAGGCTCACCGGAGCCGGCACCGCGGCGCCGGCGGTGGCCATGGGCGCGAGCCAGGCTGTGCCTGCGCCCCCGCCGCCTTACGCGGGTGTCCCGGCGCACGGGCAGAGCGACGCGGCGGCGGCGGCGGACATGTTCGACTACGCGTCGTGGTTCTCCGTGCCGCTGCTCAGCCCGGCCTCCATGCCGGCCGCCGGCTACGACGGCCAGCTCCACCATGGACATGGTGCTTTACTGTAGCTATAGTATAGTCGCTGTCCGTGTAAGATCGAGCCAAATTTTGCAGTTCGATCGCTTCTTCTTCCTGTCGTAGAACGCTTGTATTGTTTCTTCAAAACAACAAATTCAAAGAATTCGATGAATAAACACATGAATTAGTTCTCGGCGGCATAAAGAACACAATTTCCAGTGTTTAATTATGTGACTATCCCCTTTGGTTTGACTATCGCTGACGTGTAAATTATTCCCTGGTTATCTTGGGTTCCTGGGTTCATTATTAGCTAGGCCTAGGCGGCTGTGGTTAACAAAACTTAATTAAGCTATCGTTGTCAACGTTGAAATTTCTTTTTTATCTAGATGGCTCAAATTTAGCATGTGAGAGAATTCTGCCCATCAAATTTCGCGTCTTCTTGTATTAAGTAATGTACGCTCACAGACAAAGGCAATGGCATGCAGTTGCTTCATTTCATTATGGGCGCTCAGGGGATGCTTGACTAACCGGACCAAGGCTGTGTTTGGGAATCCCTCCTCCCTGGCACGCAAAACGAAGCACCTAATATTGCTTAATTAATTAAGTATTTGCTAATTTTTTTTAAAAAAGTAGATTAATATGATTTTTTAAAGCAACTTTCGTATAAAAACTTTTTACAAAAAATACACAAACGCGCGCGCGGAAAAGGAGAGAGAGAGGGGGTTGGGAATTACTTCCTCCGTGAGATAATATAAGGGATTTTGAGTTTTTTCTCGCACTGTTTGGCCACTCGTCTTATTCAAAAAAAATTAGAATTATTATTTATTTATTTTGACTTACTTTATTATCCAAAGTATTTTAAGCACAACTTTTCGTTTTCTATATTTGCACAAATTTTTTTAATAAAACGAGTGGTTAAACAGTGCAAGCAAAAACTCAAAATCCCTTATATTATGGGACGGAGGGAGTAGCACTCCCGAATGCAGCCCAAGTTGAGTACTCCATCCTCCGCTCCAAAAAAAATAATATAACGTTTATCTTATTTAAAAAATCAACATAAATATGTTAAAGTATAAGTTAAAATTATTTTTTATGATTTAAACAGGTCACAACGTAAATAAATAATATTTATATTTTTAACAATATGAATAGTCAAACATCATGAAAGAAAAAGTTAAACAGTGTCGTATATTTTAAGATGGAGGTACGAGGTAGTAGTTGAGTAGGGGTATATTTCACCTGATTTTACTTTCGAAAAAAAACATAAAGGACAAATCATCATCAACAATATCTTATCGCTACGGTGATCGTTGTCTACTCCCTCCGTTGCATAATATAAGAGATTTTAGATGGATGTGTGTTCAAATTCATCGTATTAGAATATACCATATCCACCCAAAATCCTTCATATTATGGGACGTAGAGTGAAAATTCGCCGACACGTTCAATTCATCAAAAGGGCTGCGGTTGATGGCACGAGGAAGTGATCACATAGACTCAGTTATATTTGAATTTTATAATTAACCTAGAGTTTCTTTTTCTGTTGATTTATCCCTCCCAAAAAAAATTGGATTGCTAATAGTAGAAATATAAAGTTTTACCTTAATTAAAAACTATTTGTTTATTTTTCTTGGTTAATAGGTTATAACTTATAAATCAACCGGTGAGACTCGAATTCTTACGAAAGATCTCAGGGAACCATGTCCCCCTGAATAATAATGCCACGGTAACTTTCTCATGCTGATCCGTTGGTGAATTCCTAAAGTCTCGGTACAAGTTTGATGAACAACCAAGAAAATTGAAAGAAACTATATTTTTCTATATACTAGGTGAGATCCGAGATTTACTGCGAAATGCATATATAGATGAATTGGTGTTAAATATTATAAAATAATGGATGGATATATATTAAAATATCTGTGGAAATAATGTGATCAAAATGATTTGGCATACTTATACGAGTCATGCTTGCATGAGATGAGATTAAAAATGCTATTGTTTTGAGACTATTGTCATCCAAACTTATAATTAACATTTAACACCATAGATGAGCTTAGATGAAAAATTTGTCCACTCCAAAATTGTATATCTCGTCTATATCTACAACTTCCATATAGGTTTTGTCTTCATCTGAGATTGTTTAGAAAATTTAAATATTCATTTATGTAAATAGATCCGAGACATTAAAACACAGTTTCGGATATCCAAACGATCTTAAATCAAAAAGTCGTCTACTAAAAAATTGTAGATCTCATCGAGCTCTACAAATTTGATATAAAGTTTATATTCATCCGACTTTATATGAAAATGTTAGATAAAAAATACACATATATAAGTTGTGTCATCATAGGTGTCGTTTTTAATTATAAACCGGCACCTATAGCCTCATAAGTGTTTTTTTAAGAACCAGCACATATGTGATGCATATATATACTGGTTCATGATAAAAATGATACCTATGACACCACACTTATATGTGCCGGTTTTTGTTATAAACTGGTACCAAGTGATTATAGGTACCGATTATTAATTTTATACTTGAAAAAGGTGAAATTAATTTTATACTTGAAAAAAAGTGAAAAAAGCTTCATAAGTGTCCTTTTTTTGGTAAACCGGCATCTATAAGATCGGTCTCTATGTGATATTATGTGATGTTTTATAGTAGTGTTAACTTGGCATGTCAGTAAAACCAGTTATCTATGCTACCAGAGGACTTAATTTAACGCGGTTTTATAAGTTAGGAGTTCAATATTTCTACTATTACGGTTTAAAAATACCGATTAAACTTGATGTAAACATGAGGGGTTGCAAGTGAACTTATTATGTGCAGAAACCACCCCACAAGGCGTCAACCTTCAAGGCCTGTGACAGTGTCTACTGTGACTGCTGGGCCGTGAGCAGGGCCTGAGGGAGGAGGGAGATCCGTAGAGACAAGGCCACAAGGGGACGGCGCAGCATCCCTGGCAGGGCGCCGAGGCCATGGCCGCACAGCAGTTCAGCAGTGACAGCAGCGACTCCAATTAGGAAAAGAGAGGAAATGATCACAAAGAGGTAATTGATGATCTTATTTAATTTGAAAACCATTACTCATTAGCAACTACAAATTACCCCATTGACAAGTAGTGTAGCAGCATTGCAGCATCAGTAAGAGAACAAGCCAAGAGCTAGAAGCAGAGCAGTAATGCTTTTCTTCTCTCCTGACCCACCTAAATTTTTGGGTGTTCTCTACCACTGGCACTGGCAAGCTTAGGATGATGACCAGCGCACAAATCTCACGCAAGGAAGGGAAGTCGTTTTGATCCTGGGTATGTCCCCTCTAGTTTGTTGAACTATTTATTCTAAAAAATTAATATAGCCTCTGTAAAATCTTAATTTTGAACTCAACTAACACAATAAGATAAAAAAGGATTATTCATAGATTGAATGTCTTTTTCTGTATGTGCAGTTAAATTTGAACTTGTTTTGGTGGAGTGATAGATGTCGGTGTACTCTACATCATCAATTGTTTTGTATAACTGTTTGTATTGAATTTAGAAGAAAAGAAAAAGATACACGAGGGACATCACTCCAGTGAGATTAGAATCCGGTTCCACAATGGGAACTAGATTCTCTGATGTTTGTGATGTTTTCCCAATCACCTGACTAGCAAAGATGTTTACACATAGCTAGTTCTCTTTATTGATTCATGGCGATATACTATACCACAGACATGTACCACAACCAGCTAATAAACTGAGAAAGGAACTTAAACAAGAACACACGGCATGCATCTGATCTGATTAGCTAATTAATTAAGCACCAGTAAGCATAACCTCAAACTTGCACACATATATCCTCTTCATCACACTCTCTACAGGTAACACCAAACCCATTGATCCGTGGTGCCAGCGGCTGGTCGGCGCCGATCGAACTCGGCGTTTGGGAGATTCAGCAGTAGGCGGTGCACTTGGTCTTGCAGTCGATGGTGCAGCCGCCGCCGCCGCCGCCGCCGCCGTAGCCCTTGCCGGAGCTGCTGTAGGACGAGAAGCACTTCTTGGGGCACGTCACCTTCTTCCTGTAGCACGGGCCCTTCTCGGAGCACACCACCGTGGGCACCACCACGCCGCCGCGCGAGTACCCGCCGCTGGGCGTGCCGTACCCTCCGCCCCACCCGCCGCCCATCCCGGGCACGCCGCCCATCCCCGGGATGCTCCCGAACCCCGGGATGGTCGGGATGCCGCCGACGCCGCCGGGGTTGGTGCCCGGGTAACCCGGCTGCACGCGGGAAGGCGGCTGCTTCTTGGAGGATGGCGCGGCGGACATGAGCTCGCGGGCGGCCAGGGGGGCGGTGGCGGAGAGCCCGAGCAGGAGGAGGAACAGCGCGGCGGCGACGCGGGCGGTGCTGGCCATGGCTAAGCTAGCTTTAGCAAGAGCTAGAGTGAGCTCCCTCCTCGTCGATCCCGTGGAGTTAAGTAGGGAAGGAAGAGCGAAAAGTTCAGTCGTCTCGTATCGTATATACGGACATATATATTTAAAATATTAAACATAGATTAATAATAAAATAAATTACATATTTCTTTTATAAACTGCATACAAATTTATTAAACCTAATTAATCTATTAGTTGATATTAATTGTAGCACTATATAATTAAATTATATAGCAATTAAGTTTAAAAGATTCGATGTGGAAAGGGTGTGAGGATGGACAATAAAGGTGGCGAGACATGGAGGAGGTTGGGGAGGCCACAGGCGCAGCGCAGGGCATCACCAGCAGTGCAATGTCAGTGGAGTGGAGTTATGGCCTCTCTTTGAAGTTTGAAGTTTTGGTCCGGCTGGCTCACCACCGGCGGTGCTCCACCTTTGACCCCCAAAATCTTCCATGTCATCATCATCATCAATGAAGGATTCATTACGATTTTTCGTTTGGCCGCCGGCCAATAACGCGACTCACGTGAACGTCCGTACTTGACACGCCCGCGAACGTTGTGCTACACCTGTTGTTTTTTTTTTCCTTTTCGGGTACAAAAGAATTAAAGAAGCACGTATTTGTGTTAAGAAGAGTAAAAGTATTTACAGGTGTTGCAAAATCAAAAGAATGAGGAGAAAGAATACATGAGAAAAGGATTAAAACCTACTCTCATGGAACATTTTGCGACCTAACTGTCCTCACGTTGTCGGCGTTGGAGCTGCCACATCACCGTCTCTTTTGCCATTGCCTTTCCAACCTCTTCCAGTTTTTCTGTTATTGATTAAATACCTGATTATTCCGCTCTTTCCAAATTGACAAGACATAAGAGTAGCGATAGCATCGAATCCTTGGCGTTTGGATTTGGCAATTTTTTTTCTGTTGTCACACAACCAACCATGTAAGGATCCTTCATTCATTGGCGAGCATTTTGGGTGACCGATTGTCCTGAGCATCAGCCACCAGAGCTGTCTCGAGTCAAGACATGCAACCATAATGTGATCGATGCTTTTATCATGTTGAGCACAAAGAACACATTAGCTAGGGTGCGACAAACTCCTGCTACACAATATGTCCGTTGTCCAACATCGCTTGAGAACAACCAACCATACGAAATGGTGACAACGCGGTGGTGCAAGCGATTTTCAAATTGGTGCTGATTGAAAGGAGACTCTTGCAAGGAACAATGCCTAGTAAGCTGATTGAGAAGGGAAGCAAGGGGGAGGGGAAGAGTTGGGAAGTTTCTCATCTTAGAGAGATACGAGGAGATGTGGTGGCCCAAGGGTGGACCATGGAGATGGGGCGCAACGACAGTATCGCTCGAGTTGTGAGGTCAGCAGTGGGAGCAAAGTAGAATGGAGAGGTTAGGAGACGGAGGGAGGTGCTAATAGATCCGCTCACTGAAGATGGAGAAGGGTGGGGCGTCAGATCAATTGTAAGAGACGGATGAGAAAGGCTAGGCAGGGGCACCTCATCAAAGCATGAATGTGGTGGTCGAAGGAAGGTGTCAATGTCCGGCCGTCCACGATGGAGATGTGGAGGATGGGGGTGTATAGGAATTAGGAGTAAGATCTTAGCCGTTGGATTACAATTGTATGGTCCAAAAATTGCTAGATTTGAAACTAATTTTCTATCAAATTATATATATAGGTAATCCTTCTCTATGGATTTAGGTATGTAGCTAATCCGATTGCCCGCTCATTGAGCAGCAGGTTTGGCATCTACTATAAAAGAGAGAATCCACTTCAAATAACCACGTCTCTGCTAGGAAGCGTGTGAAATGGCCGGGAGGGGAACAAATGGATATAATCCAAGTCGAGAGTGGAGATATGTGAACAGCCGTATGATGAAAAACAACTTTCATGTATGTTTGGTTCAGAGAGCAATTTTTTTTTGTCGAGAACAAGTCCATCCCGCATACAAGTCTGCAACTCAATGGATTAACATCCCAGCCGTGCACGCTGTTTCGTCACACTTGAATCGGATGCATGGCACGTAGTACGTGTGGTGTGCAACGGTGTAAAAGGCATCCTCCGGTGGAGCGATCAAGCAAGTCGCCGACAGTGAACGTGGGAGGAATTGAAGGCGAGGGAGACGGCAGCTGATGCTGCGGCATCATACAGCTCACTTTCTGGCACCGGCACTGCTCCTGTGTTTCAATTCGTTCAGACTTTCAAGTCATTGGGGGTGAACATTTATGAGGCTTTTTATCTGAACCTGGACAGTGCTGAGGCTGTTTCCAGATTGGAGAACGGAACACCCGAATTCTAGATCATTTCTGAACCATCCACATGATAAGGCCGAGTTTAGTTCCCAACTTTTTTTTTAAACTTTCAACTTTTTCATCACATCAAAACTTTCTTACACACATAAGCTAACTTTTTTCTTCAAACTTTCAATTTTAGTCAAACTTCCAATTTTAGCGTGGAACTAAACACAGCCTAAGGTTAGAGTAGGAGTTGTAGGGCCTGTTTGGGGGAGCTTCTAACTGCTGCAGCTTCTCCCAGAATTAAAAGCTTCCCTAACAGTCCAGCTTTTGATCTAAATTCTGAGAATGTAGTTGTAGAATACATAAGATGAACTAAAAACCAGAAGCTGGGAAACCCATCTTTTCCAGATTTTGAGAAGCTAGCTACTAACTAGCTGCTTCTCAGAATCTCAAGCTCCCCCAAACAGGCCCGTAAGGCCATCTACAATCGGTATCCCCAGGTCGTGCCCCTAGCCGACGCCGTCTCGTTCCAAACGGAAAAGCAAACGAGGCATCCCCTTGCAGGACCGTGCGACGCCTCACTGGGGGCGCGCCCCCAGCTCGTTCTCGCGCAAGCAACCCATTGCGTGGGTAGGTTCTTGAGACGACGCACCCCGAAGCTTCGATTTCCTCTTCCACCCCTCTCCCCTCTGTCCCCGGCCTGCGCGTCAAGGGCGAGGCTAAGGCGCCGCTCGCCGCCGGAGAGAAGAAGGGAGAGCGAGGAGGGAGGCGGCGCCGACGAGCGCGGTGAAGAAGGCAATGGCGCCATTGTCGATGCGACCACCGCCGGCGCCACCACCGTCTCCTCAATGCAGCCGCTCGCAGTCGGAGAGGAAGGGAGGGCGAGAAGGGAGGTGGCGGTGGGGAGCGTGGTGAAGAAGGCGACGGCGCCATCATCGATGTGGCCACCGTCTCCTCGATGTGGCGTGGCCGGTGCCGCTCCATCCGCTGGGGGGCCAGATCCAGCCACGGCGGCGCCGGATCTGCCGCCTGCGGGGTCGCCACCGCCACCTTCCACGGGATATATAGAGAGAGAGGGAAAGAGCGGCTGGATCTGCCGCCTCTGGCCACCGGACGACGACGACTGCTGCCTCCGCCCTGTGCATCGCTCGCAGTTGCCCGCCTCCGCCCCGAATCTGCCGCTCCGGCCACCAGATGACAACGACAACGACGACTGCTGCCTGCGCCCCGTGCCCTTGATTCGGAGGCGGCGGCGGGAGACGGTGGAGGCGGTGGGAGAGAGAGAGAGGGAAGAGAGGGGTAGAATAGAAAAGAGAGGGAGAGGATAGAGGAGTTTTTTTTTTTGTTGGGACACTCATTGGGCCACCCAGATGTGGTCTACATTGTAGAGGTGAGTACCCCTAAAGTACTCTCAGTTAGTGAAGGTACTTTGGGAGTGGCTTATATTGTAGATGTCCTAATCCAGATCAAGCTTTTAAGTTCCTAGTATGAAAGTGCAAACCAACTCAAAACAATTTATTGCAAGAGTCTCGTTCTCGGAACTCACTTGCTGCCGACCAAACCAGTTGCCTGCAGCTGTATCTGCTCGGCTGACCAACCAAATTACTGTCCTAACTCATTTGCCATGCCTCTGCATAATCCTGCAGATAGGCCACACAAACAGCAAGCTGCATTCCATTGCGAGAAAACAGCTAGATGAGTCATTCTAAGGAGGACCCACTCGGCCGTGCTTTCTGCAAATATCTGTATATCTCTCATATCTAACTTTCTTAGATAATGGATGGATAGGAAATCGGCAATCTCCGTCCTCTGTTCATATATCTGTGATCTAAGCTAAGCCACTCTGTTTTATGGTACTCCTATCCAATATGAGCTACTATTGTACCACTCTATAGTCTATACACGTCATGAACACCAGTCAGGAATCGCTAACAATAACATAATGTCGTTGCACCGAAAGCAGGGGGCAAGTAGATAAACTCATGAGTTGGAACTTGTGAGTCACAGGCTAACCAAAAGCCAAAAGCAACCACAATAGCGGCCTAAGTGCCTTTTTCACCACTGAATTTACATAGAAGAGTAACTAGTAGACTAGATACAATTTGTCAAGGCTCCGGTAACATAACTAATTAACTAAGTAGTACTAGTAACTATTATGGTGGGGAGATGGAAACAGGATCAAAGAACCTCTGTTGTGTTCTTCCCAATTGCCATCTCCTGCAGGCCAACATACACCACAAAAATTCCCACCTTACTCCTCGCTAAATTCCCAAGCATGGCAGCGTCTGTAGAACTACAAAATTAAAAGAATACTTACTGAGATAAATGAATACATACAAAGAAAGGCCTAATTGCATTACGAATTTGCAAAAGGGAAAAAAAATAGTACTACTTCTTTACCATGAAAGCATCAGCATTCATCTTCATCCTCCCCATCTTGCACAAATCCCCCTCCCATCTCGCAAATCCAGTCCCAGACCTTCGCCGGCACGGGCATCACCGACAGCCGAGGCTGCCGGAGCAGCGCGAACTCCCTCATCCCCTCCACCTCGCCGCCGCCCGCCGCCTTCTTGATCTCCCCGAGCGCCACCGGCCGCCGGAACTCCCCCACCGCGCGGACGTCCACCGCGCCGCCGCTCGCCGCCTCCCCCTCCCCCTCGTACCACTCCCTGGCGACCTCCACGACGCCGACGACGCGGCGGGAGGCGGCCCCGGCGCCGGAGTGGTAGAAGAGGCAGCGGTCGCCCTCCCGCATGGCGCGGAGGCCGTTGATGGCCTGGCGGTTGCGGACGCCGTCCCACGGCGCGACGCCGCCGCCGGGGGCGCGCGCCTGGTCGGACCACGACCACTCCCCCGGCTCCGTCTTGAGCAGCCAGTACTTGCAGTTGCCGGCGGCGGCGTTGGGTGCTGCTTTCTTCGCCATCCCGCGTGGATTCGGAGCTCCGGCGATCGCCGGGGTGAGGCGAGGCGGGTTGTTTTGGCGGGAAATTGGGCGGCTAGGGCTTGTGGTTGCGCGGGGAATTCCCAATCTCGCCATCGCCTTCCCAGTTCCCACTCCCGCTGCCTCAAGTGCTCCCATAACGTATGAGCTGGGCCGGGCTACCTATAAGCGGGCTTTGTCCAGATAGGCCCATTATGGGAAGGCCCAGCAGGATAGACATGACGAACTTTTTCAACTTCAAACTGGCAATTAGTCTCTCTGTGCCATGAAGACTTTATTTTTAGGTTTTTTTTTCCCCAACGTTTGATTATACGTTTTATTAAAAAAATTATGAAAAAATTAAAAAGAATTAGTCGCCTATAAAGTAATATTCATATTTTATCATCTAATACAATAAAAATACTAATCATAGAAAATTTTTAATAAGATAAATAGTCAATCGATGTATCCAAAAACTAAAAAATAGAGCCTTGTAGGACGGAGGGAGTACCTCAGTTTTTGGTTAGCACACTTTTCAAATTGTTAAATATTGCATTTATTAATAAAATTTTTATATAAAAGTTTTTTCAAAATCAAATAAACTCATTTTTTTAAAAAAATGTAATAATTAATACTCAATCAATCATACGCGTGCTAAACCAAATTCCAGATTCGAACTAGGCCTAATCAATACTGCTGAACTCTTGGGTAGTTGGGTACGAAACCAATTTGGAGCTATTTACAAAACAGAAAACTCACAGTGGTGTGCCCAAAATGATGGTTTGGAATGTTCCTTTCATCTGTGCATGTTGCAATGTTCATTTCAACAACTAGGGCATACAACTAACTGAAACTGTTCTAACAAAGACTGGAGCTAGAGCATAGCAATGGAGTAGTTTTAGCAATGTTGTAGCTCCAGCGTTCTGATATTGGGACTTCTTGTAAGCTTGGCAGAAATTGAATCAGCAAAACTGGCTTCACTTGTGTTTAATTATGTCGTTCCAGTTTGCTCCTCTTTTGTTCCTCCTTGCTGCTGCTGCTGCTTCTCTGCCCAGTACTTCTGAAGAGGTGGCCCAAATATAACATTCCCAGAGATCACTCCAATCCTGTAATTGTTTGTAAGACAGAATGACCATGAACATCAAAATAAGCTTGACGATAACAAGACATCTGCTTATAATGCAATGAAGCAGTTATTCAATTGTTAAGACAGCAAACAAAGCGCTACAACGAGACAGCCTTAGCTGAGAGCAAAATCAATTCAAAAATTCAGAGAGGATTCGAAATAGCCACTGAGCCACAATAGCTACAGGCAATCATCTGCAGGATATGGCCAGTCCTAATAAGAAGATGTGATCTAAGGATACTAAGGTAATTTCTTTCGCCGCGCTGTTTGGAACAGGGAAAGTTTGCCCCATTCCTGCCAGGTATTCAGGACTATGATTATCTTTATTACAGTGTTGACAGATGTAGATGAGCATTTTCAAAAATACCAGGATATAAACAGTCACAATAACATAAACAAACAAGTTAATGCATTACAGAGGAAACTATCATTAGTTTTGTGATGTACAAGTTGGCACCTACTTTAGTGTAGAGCATTTCAGTTATGCAACTATCATATCTCACATTAAAGCGTACTGTAACATGTTAGTGACTTTAAGCAGAACAAGGATGTCAATTTCATACAAGAATTTAGATACAGTGAAGGTAGGCTCATAACCAAAAATATGTCACTTTTTATTTGCTTAAGCTTGCAGTCGCGGTTACCAGTGCCGATTCCATGAATTATCTCAGCCCTAACATTTTTTATCAGAGTACAGAAATGTATATGCAGCTGTTCCACATATATGCAGAATCCCTAATGCAATTGCTAAAAAAAAGGAATACATCCAATATGTTTTCAAGTGAAACACAAGTGCTTATTCACATAAGAACAAGGCACCATTGTATTTTCCCCCCAAAAAAGTATTGCATTCCATTGCAAAATACTACTACTAGTAGCAGAGCTTCAAGAAACACTGTTTTTACTATGAACATGAAACGGCAGGATTCGAGAACAAGCCTTCCAATCCACTCTATCTTTGATATCGGTGGAGATAATTTGTCCAGCGTAATTTTGCTCCATATCTAATTACTATCAGACACCCCATTACTCTTTCCTGCTAAACACTAATAACAATCGTAGTCTGGGTCGCCTGGGCGAGAATCAAGTGTGCCACCTACTAGAATATTAGAAAACCAGATGGAATTTCATATTAGAGGTCCCATCATAATCGGAAAGGCGCAACATCAGGAGCCCCGAATAAACGCGGAATGAATCTGGTTAGCATCAAGACTAGGAAACAGCAGCCCCCGCCGCCGCCGCCGCCGCAGTAGATCTGAGCGTCAGAGCGATGGTGCGGAGAGGCGAGAGAATCGGAGAGAGAGGGCTGGAGAAACTCACACGACGGCGCCGGCCACCAGGGGGAAGGAGAGCCGCATCCTGAATTCCTGAATCCCTCTCGCCTTCTCCCCGCGGGTTCTTCTGTTTCTTGGCCCTCGCTATTTTTTTCCCCACGATTTCTCCGGTCAGAGACGGCGAAGCTGAGAGAGAAGAGAGAACCCCTCCAAGAAAGGGGAGAGAAGTATCGATCGCCTCCTGCGCCGTCCGATCAAGATGGCCCTGGGTTATTCTATATCGAACGGTTTGAAATTTACATCGAAGCATTTTTCACGATTTTTATAGCATTACAGAGCACTGGAGCTAAGTTTCTGTATTGTCTGATTCTAAAAGAAAATATTTGTTTTTTTAGAAAATAATATTTTCCAGGATCCCCTCCATGTGCGCACAGCGTACGCTATCGTTGGTTTCTCGAGTATGATCCTCCCATCCGCTTTGCTAGCGTGCGCATAGGTACACAAAATTTGACAATTTGACCCTTTACGAAAACTAATTTTTGCAAATGTATCGTGGCTAAAACTTATTTCAAAAATGACTTTTTTTCAGCGCTAAATTGTATGGCGCTGAATTTAGACACCTCAGTGCCACGTCAACTGGCGCTGAATGCTGTGCACCACGGATGGGAGGCTGAGTCGGCATGCCAATGTGCATCCAACGCCATGCTATTTGGCGCTGATATGTCTAAGTTTAGCGCCATACGATTTGGCGTTGAACAAAAGGATCATTTTTGAAATAAGTTTTGGCCGCAATTCATTTGCGGAATTAGTTTTCGGAAAGGGTCAAAATGTCAAATTTCGTGCACATAGGTGACAGGCATGTAGATCCTACTCTTCCTCGATCTCGCCTCCTCATATTAATTACTACTACTATCCATGGATAGGAGCTTCCTGGGCAGGCGATACTTCATGTTGACCATTCTCCTCACACCCAAGGGAAAGGTAGTGCCCATCCATCGAAGCCACAAAGATTGTTCTAGACATACAGTCAGCTCGACCTGTTGCTAGCGTCATCATGGTGGCCCGGTCATCGTTGATCATCAACCACTGTGGCACCGACGGCATCTTGGCACTCATGTTGTAGCTTGGATAGGCCTGGTGACAAACCATGTGAGTAGTGGTGGTGGTGGCAGCCGACTCATTCCCCTGGGTTGCCATACCCTTGCGTGGACGGTGAAGGTTGAGCTATGGAAGCTTCTTGACTCGAGGAGAGGGGATGGGGAGGTTTTGGTCTAGAGGAGTGGTCGATGGAGGATGGGAAGCACCATAGTCGTCGTCGCCGCAGCCATTGTGCCGAAGTAGGGTGAGGAGCGCTACTGTCGTCATTCTAGTAATCATCTCCATCCCTTCTTCTTCCTCTCTCAGCTTAGACCCCCATCCCTTCATCTCTCTCTTCTCCGCTTATATCTAATACCCATTTCATCTCATTAATCCATCCCTTCTTCTCTGATACATCAACTCAAATCTGATACCTGATGGGTACTAGCCTAATATTGACAGGCATTGGGCTGGTACCGACGATGTATCAGTTGGTACCTGATGGGTATATATCGGTCGGTACCAATGAGGTATCAATCGGTACTAATTAGATATGATACCGATAATCTGGTACTTTCTTGGTATTATCTCGTTCAAACGGGATATCGTAGTATAATAACCCCTTTTCTTGCTCACGCGCATGAAACAGAATCGTGCGGTTCAAATGGATGTCCTCTTTAGGAGAGAATTCTTAAGCTATGTATCGTCTTCAAGAGAATTCTTAAGCTATATATTGTCTTCAAGAATGTGGTAAGATAAACAAAAGGGTGTGTTCGGTCCTCGTTTTTATCATTTTATACTCTCTCATTTTTCGTGTGCATGTTTCCAAACGGTTAATAGTATGTTTCTTGCAAATAAAAATTTATGTAATAAAGTTGCTTTAAAAATCGTTATTTTAAGAAAGGTTTTAGCTAATACTTTAATTATGTGTTAATGAGTCATCCGGTTTTAGTGATGGAGAGAAAAGGTTCCGAAGCTTTAGGCTTTGTTCTAAAAAAAAGCTTTAGGCTTGAACGCAGCCTAAAGTTCTTTGAACACTACAGCCTACATACATATTCAGAGATTGATATGTGAGCGTAAAACCGGCAATGTTGCAAGTTTCGAACAACATAAGTTCATAAGTACCATGACAAACTTCATACACATATACAAACATTTAAACTTCATACAAACTTTATACTTTCTCCACTCTAGAAAAAACACAATGTGTAGCTGAGAGAACTGCGCCTAGCTCAGTTAGCTGGACGCCTAGCTTCTCGGCTTCTCGCACTTGATTCCGGATTGTGCTCATATTTCTTCATAATTATTGATATCAGGCTCCTTCCTGATATCCAGTGGTTCTATTTTCACATGATATATAGCTCGTACACACATATTATCATCTAACGTCAAGCTTGCTCGCTTTCTTTTTTCTGCTCGGCGGTTTATTCTTGCATGTATTTTGCATGGATTGCTCATTGCAAACGTACATCTACTCCTCTGCTTCTAATTGTGTTTACCCTGCGTGTAGATGTAGTCCAGATGAGCCACGAGCAAACGCTCCACTAGGCAATCTTCTTCTTCGCAACCTTCCACTCTACCATCGTAGTTTCCCCTCTCCACAACCTGTGACACGATACCCACAACATGATGGTAAAAAATCGGTTAAAGATACGTTCAATTAATCAAATTATACTTCGTACATGTAAATTTATCAAAGGAAAACATGTAGTGACGCAATATGATATCAAATGTACAACTGAAACTAAATTTAAAAGAAAGAAAAACAGTTTTTTCCTTCACCTTACTGGAAGCTTTGCTGGGTTCAATTGGCCCAATTCTACCTCCATGGCTTATGCTGATGGGAAGGAGAAGTGCTACAAGGCAAATGGCTATGACCTTCGGTGACATAGCGTGTTATGTTTGTGTAGGACTAGTATCGAATAGGTCATGGAACCTGCATACACAATGGTGTCATTCAGACGCTTTATATAGGACTCAAAGCAGGGGAGAAAGAAACGGTGTCAATCGTATCAATTATTTTACAAGGATTTTTGTTTCAAACCGATTTGAGAAAAGGAATATACTGTAGACAAGTATGGGTATAGTTATGCTGCTGCGGTGGCAAGCAAGAGTACAGTTGATAGGTTTCCTGAAAAAAAAATTGCCACAAAGAAAACATACAGGAGTATATTCGTTAGTTATGGACGTGCATTCAGACAATTGACAAGTGACGATGCCTCTCGTCGTTTATTATACCGGTTCATCCACGAAGAAAAAGAAAATTAATATATGCTCTTAGCTATTTACAAATAAGTATTGAAAAATAAACTACGATAAAAAATCTTAAAATTATCTTGAAAATAAGTTCCTAACTATTTTTTTTTGTTGCGTCTGATAAGTCAATAAGCAAATGACAAAACTGTGTATATGGACTCCACTTGTTCATAAATATAAGTATTCCAAGCATTTAGAACTTGTTCACAAATATAAGGATTCGTGCGTTGCATCAATCATCTTAGATTCATTTTTTTTAATTTACACCCTTTGTTTCAAAATAAATTAACTATTGGATATTTTCATATTTGTAGCCATAAATTGATGGGCCAATTTTATTCTATTATAGAGGAAGTAACCCCTAACCACCTAACCAGCTTCGTACCCCCATTCATCCTTTATTATTTGATGTAGGTATTAAAGTTTCGATTTTTTTTCTCTTAGCCATAATCTGAATAAACTATCTAGAAATACTTATATATTTATATGGATGGAGGAAATAGCTATCTACGCTTTCCAATCTTAATCATTTGTTGCTTCATCGGTAGGAAGTATCTAAAAAACACTCGCAAAATTTTTTAGAAAAAACTTTCAAATGTAACTATATTATAACTACGATATAACTTATGTATTCAACTATGGGTTGGTTTGCTAGTATCGGGATCTTGCACGTGACCTATGTAAAAATTTCTTTATAGCAATTTTTTCTCTTCATACAGAAATCTCAAGACGATCCAACGACCATAAATCTAAAAGTTTTGGAGGAAAAAAACCAGTGGAAGTTTTCTAGCGATTCCGCTGTCAATATAATTGCCGTTCTCGATCGTTACCTAGATAGTCTTGGGACATTTAACTCCTTGCCACAATGTGAGTGTCCGATCAAGATCCTTCAGAATGTTCTCAAAAAGAAGAGAGAGAAACCTTTTGGAAACGAAACTGAAGTGTCTCTCTCGTTTTAAGTTTTGCAATCCTTCATTAAGTAGCACTAAGATACTAATCACTTACACCAGATAGTTTGCAATCTTATTAATTACCAACTTACTGCGTATAACGTTGTTAATTTTTCTCATAACGTTTAAACATTCTTCTTCTTAAAAAATTTAGTATAAATATGCAATGTTATAAGTTAAGATTATATTTTATTTGGTAATAAAACAAGTCACAACAAAATTAATAATATTATACTCCCTCCGTCCCTAAATATTTGTCGCTGTTGATTTTTTAAAATATGTTTGACCGTTCGTCTTATTCAAAAACTTTTGTAAAATATGTAAAACTGTATGTATACATAAAAGTATATTTAACAATAAATCAAATGATAGAAAAATAATTAATAATTACTTAAATTTTTAAATAAAACGAATGGTTAAACATGTTTAAAAAAAGTCAACGGCGTCAAATATTTAGGGACGAAAAGAGTACTAGTTTTAATTAAATAATAGTAGTTAAACGTTATGTGAAGAGTTAATGGTGTACTAGCTTAATTTACTAGTCCTATTTAGCTGGGGCGGGTCACTATCTGTGTCCACGCGCAGACGAGGATGGCGTCGCTTTCCCCGCGATGATTACCCCCGGCCCGATGGAGAAGAAGACACAGATGATCGAGTATAGATGACCAAGGACGACGGCAAGTCGATCCAACAGATGAGTAGGTCGTTCTTAATTGATTCTCATTGCCTACAACCTGGGGAAACCAAACGAGAGCGGCTAGCCACAGTAACACGATAACGTACACAACACTTCCAGCTGCGGCGGTGTATGGCGGCGCCGGCCCGACTCCGCCGGTGCACAGCCCCCACCACCAGCCTAATTTGTTCCAACGCGCGCGCGGCAGAGAGATCAGCAAAGCTGAGCATGCAGTGCCCAGTGGCCGTGTCGTACGCATCTCTACCTTAAAACATACGAGTCTTTATCACTACCACGTGAGCTCGATAAATACTCATAGATCCATCCGTGAATGATAAATGCATAATGCTTTTAAAGATAAAGGATCTGAATCAGTCAGTACGTCTACCTTGCGCGGGAGCCAAACCACCTAAAAATATCCCACAGCCATCGATGTAGATGGTGTTCTTTTCTTCTGAAGAAATTTTTTACGCAAAATGAGGTGGTATTGACGTATGACTGATTGAGTTTTAATTATTACAAACTTGAATAATAGATTAATATGATATTTTAGAGCAACTTTCATATAAAAAGTTTTCACATAAAACACACCGTTTAGTTGTTTGAAAAGTGTGCTATGAAAATATTAATCTTCTATTGGAGACCGTAGTCGATCGATAAAGATATATAGATGGATGGATCGACCGCGCGCGCGGGCAACGACGGCACTGATCGACCACCTTAATTTGGTTGCAGCTGGTTGCGACGTCGACGCGGGTACGTGCGTGCGTGCGGGTGCGCGTCGCGGGGCCGGGGAGGCGTTAGAGTGGTATGACTGTTGCTGTGTGTTGTTGTGTTGTGTGATCTGTGTGCGCGAGGTGCGTGCGTGCGCGGTGGTCGAAACTGCGGCGGCGGGGTCGGGGATCGCGCGCTATCTGCGGCCGCGGCGCCGGGATCGTTGATCGTGCGTGCCGGGACAACACGGCTTTGGTGGGCCGGCCTGGTGGCCATGTCGGCTTTAGCTTCCGAAGCTGTGCATCGTTCGGACGTATCAGGCCCATTACGCCATCGCCTGTATGTAGTCTTGTATACTCCTGTAGTTCGTTTGAGAGCATACAGAGAGGAAAAAATCCGTCAGATTTTCGTGTGCACCCTTCCTATTCTGCTAAACAATATGTTTTTAATATATTTTCTATAGATAAATTATTGTTTTGAAAAAAATCATATTAATTAAATTTTTTAAGTTTAAAACATTTACAATTCAATTAATTATATCCTAATGGTTAATCCTGTTTTTGCATATCTTTTTTATCTTTTTTCCACTCTTTTTTTAATCCATTGCTTTCCGTCTACACTACAACAACCCAGTTTTCCACACATCGCCGGCAGCATCAACAACAGCCCTTCTCTTCTAATCCCTGTAAAAAAAATGAAAAACCATGTGTTTTCGTGTCTAATGTTTGACTATCCGTCTTATATGA
Organism: Oryza meridionalis; assembly: GCA_000338895.3. Classification (NCBI taxonomy): domain Eukaryota; kingdom Viridiplantae; phylum Streptophyta; class Magnoliopsida; order Poales; family Poaceae; genus Oryza; species Oryza meridionalis. Next base: position 30,713,673 of record CM002526.2, on the reverse strand, counting down.
ATTTTTTTTATAATTACTCTCTCCATTCCAAAATATAAGGCACAACCACCCTTAACCCAAAGACCAAGAAATAGTTATTATCATTTTGTAATTTGAATCATCCTAATAAATGTAATGCATGCATCCAATAGAGTTAGAGAATGTGAGAATGAAGGATTTAAAAGAATAGTAATTTAATGGAGAATATGTCATGGTAATTTAATGGAAAATTCATGCATGCCTTATATTATGGAATATAAAAAAAAAGTGGTTGTGCCTTATATTATGGAATGGAGGGAGTAGTATTTTTATTATTGTTAGATGATAAAACATGATTAATACTTTATGCGTGACTTATCTTTTTATTTTTTTCATAATTTTTTTCAAATAAGACGGACGGTCAAATGTTGGACACGGAAAACCAGTGTTTGTCTTTTTTTTGGACGGAGAGAGTACTTGCCCTGCCCGTACGGTGTATACGTGCTGTCGTTGATCTTGCCTTACGAGACTGACACCGGCCCACTCAAAAGGGATACCATACTAACCCCACAAATTTTGACAATTTGACCCTTTGCAAAAAACTATTTTTACAAATGAACCGCTGTCAAAACTTATTTCAAATCTGACCTTTTTGCTCAACGCCAAATTATGTGGCGCTGAACTTAGACACCTCAGCGCCACGTCAGCTGGCGTTGAATGCCGTGCCACGACGAATGGGAGACTAAGTCAGCGTGCCAACGTACATTCAGCGCCATGCTATTTGGCGCTGAGGTGTCTAAGTTCAGCGCCACACGATTTGGCGTTGAGCAAAAGGGTCAGATTTGAAATAAGTTTTGGCAGCGGTTTATTTGTAAAAATAGCTTTTGCAAAGAGTCAGACTGTTAAAATTTGTGTACCAACCCTGTAAGACTCTTAACATTTTTTTTTTTGGCAACATTGCTCATAGGGTTAGTACACAGTACTTGCTGATCCATTGATTGACAGCCGTTTCATTGGGTTGATATTCAAGGGCGAGAGGACAGTACATTAGAAGTACTAGTAATCAACAAAAAAAAGCATTAATTTCTTCATGTACGTGGGCGTGCTTACTTTTACATATGTACCACGCATGCACCTTAAATTCTCTTAATTTAGAGCTCATCAACAGTTTGTATGTACACAACTACGGCTGTCTGCCAGCTAGCTTTTCTACGTATACTCTTGGCAAAATACCCTAATTTACGGTTATGTTAATTAATTGTGATGGAATATATATCCTCCTAAGTCCTAATAACAGTCTATTGCCACATACTAAGTTCTGGAGGGGTAAAACTTTTCACACAGAATTCAGAGAATAATTTTGGTACAGCTCCACCTTTAATGGTTCTTGTCTAGCTCTAACTTCAATTGTTGCGATGATCGGATGGACGTTGTTTGCGTCGTGGATGTAAATTTCTTCTTTGTCTAGAAGACATTGTCAGATGTTTCTTGGTCATTGGTTGTACAGACCGTTGTTTATTCATAGGAAGTCAGAGCGGCTCTTTTGAGCTCGACAACAATGATTAATGTGTTGGAATTAATACGTGGGCTAAAACTTATATGGAGATTAATTCTTTAAAAAATCATAAGAGCTCACCTCATGATAAGGTATACATATAAATCTTTAGTACCACCTCACTTATTATATGAGAGGGATGCCTCCTAAAAAAAAAGATTGCTCTTCTAGTTACTTGAGCCATGTGAGATGAAGAGGACTAGAGAAACTCACGTGCTCCCAGACGAGGCTGCCTGAGCATGAATGGTCACAATAACGGTATTTATTTTTGGAAACCAGTTTTAGGAAACACACCGAACTGCGTGGAACGGCATCGAGTTTGGATAAGTTACACATAATTTATCCAGTTCGGTTATGCGGTGAAATTTGGTGTTTGTTATCGGAAACATAGTTGTAGGAAACACGCTGAATAATCCATTGCGTGGAGCAGCGTCGAGTCCGGATAAGTTACGCGCAACTTATCCGGTTGGGTTTTATGGTGTGAAGATCGTGTAGGTGTCCTGATCACACGTCTTGATATCTCTCTCTGTATAAACCGAGCCACCACCTCCTCACAACATACGCTAAAACAACCTAGGGTTTATCTCCTCCTCTATACTACATTATTGCTCGTAGTCTACTACATCCCACTCGCCAGCATTCACTGACGATCGGGAGAGCAGGTCTCCGAAACCTTCGCCTTCGGTTTCCTGCACCGGGAGAAGGCAACGATAAGATTTTTGGAAGCGATTCGTACGACTGGTCGCTGTTCTTTCACAATAATTTGTCTTCCTTTACGCTTGACGTAAGATTAAGTGAGAAAGCTATTATGTTCACATTTTAGACTAGGTAGTGTCTTAAATCACTTTATTTTAGTCTACAAATGTCATGTTTGGCACAGCTCAGGATCTGACATTTTCTGGAGCTGGGTGTTCCTAGCTTCACAAATCCATGGATTGGATTTAGGATTACATTGATAATATATGGATGAACCATTTTGTTCGTATTTTATAAAGTTTCAAACTGTACTATAACTTAATATACAAACTTTAAATTTAGTGTGTATCTAGGATTTAGAGCTGTGTACCAGACCAAATTTAGTATACACTCCATATCATGTAAGAATATTAAAAAATATATATAGCTCTAACAAAAATCTGAAAATTAGCTAGAGCTCTACCAAAACCCGGAGTTTTCAGCTGCTGGCAGCCCACAGACGACAAAAGCACAAAATGCCATGATACAGCGCACCTTTCCCTTTGGGCACCATCATATCAGTCCAGCCCAAGTTTAACATCCGTGACATTATTTATGTGTACCTAATGTGGCCCCCATGTCATCACCCTACCCACAAAAAGAGACAACAAATAACTCTAGTTGCTTTGCTAGCCACTCCCTTGTTTTATGACCAAACTTAAATTAAACTTTTTATTAGTGGCCATCAAATTGAATATAACGGCTTCCCTTTTAGACTAGAAGAGGACGACGCAGAGGGAAAACTGAAAGTTTTATTTTTCAATAATGTCTTGATTAATGTCTCCCTCTGTGACGATGATTGTTACTGAAAATATGTACAGGAAATTCAGTAAAGTTTTATCAAGCAAGTACAAATTGGGAAACTACCGGTTGGTAGGTAGGTTAGTTAACTTTAATTTAACTAGTGGCGCCGATTAAAGAAGATTTCGTGCAGCGCGGCGCGCGCGCGCGCGCTTCTCCTTTTTTCTTTAAGATTGCAGCTAAAGCAAAGAGCTAAAAGGTGGCGAAACGGGAGGCCTTTCTCGCCGCGCTGCGCCCCCTCTTCTTCGTGCCATCGCCATCGCCATTGCCGCAACATCTGAGCTCAGGTAGCTTATTAGCTAGCCATTGCTAGCCCATGCAGGGCCTCGCGTCCCCGCGGTGCGCTCCCTTCTGCGGCCGCTCCGGCGCCACCGGCGCCGGCGCGGCGGGCGCGCCACGCACGCGGCGGCAGCAGGGAGGTGGCTGCGGCGCCCGGCCGCTGGACCGCGTGGCCGGGTGGGTCGGCGGCGGCATCGCCGCGGCGTTCTTCGCCTCCCTCGAGCGGTGCTCCTGCGTGAACGTCCGCACGCACGACGAGCTCGACGACGAGACGACGGACTCCGAGGTGCCGCTCATCATGTTCGACGTCGTCGACGGCAGCGGCGACGCTGCCGCCGCCGGCGGCACCGGCGCCGCCGGCGGAAGGAGGAGCAGGAGGAGCGAGAAGAGCAAGCAAGGTGGCGGCGGCTGTGGCGGACAGCTATGGTGAATAATTAGCTGCTATATATTTTTTGCTATATGATCGAGCTCTTGATGATGATCGATGCTTGTTAAGTTTGTGCAAGATTATTTACGTTTATATAGACATATATATATATATATATATATATATATATATATATATATGTCTAGCTTTCATCTTGTGAAAGATGCATATTTTCTTGGATGTATGGATCGATGATAAATTGTATTCAATGTGGTTTTTGAAGTTCAATGGCAATGAAACACTAATTCCTTCATTGTGATCTCAAGATGTTTTTTGCAACCTCAAATGACAAAGTGTTCTACTCATGAAAAGTTTTAAGTTATATGTAAAGATCAATCATGTGGCATAATATGTTTTTATATGGTTAGATTGTTAAAATTATTTAGGGCACCATCATCCTATATTTTGTTAGTCCATTCCTCTATCTTTTTTTTAATGTGCACACTAAAGCAGTGGTGGTTCTCACTGCAAAAAAAGCATCTCTACTGATTTGTTTTTTTTTTCAATGGAAGTACATGATTGAAAAATCATTTTCTTATGGGGTAACCCATTTTCTTAGGATCCACCTAGGCGTTCAACCCAAATGCTTCCTAGCTCTACGTTCTAACATAATGCTCCGATTTTCTTTTTCTAATCAGGAGTTTCGTTCTCATTAATCGAATATAAGAGAAGGAAGAAAGGGTTACATTTTCTTTAAGAAAAAAAAAACATGTGCTACTTCATATTTTAATAATAAAGTGAGCTTCTTCTTCTTATTCTTGTTTTTACAAAAATAGGATCAGATTACAATCGGTGGAAAAATATATTACAATGTCGGACAAAATATGCTCAATTATATTGCCGGAGGCACATTGCGCAACCAAACAGCCAAGCTTAACACTCCCTCTAGCGAACTTTAGTTAAGTCATGAAAGACATGAGTTACTCAGGCTAAATTGGAGCAAAATTAACATCCCAACAAAGCCCATAACTTTATCACAACGTGCCAATGTTGTTCTGTTTCGCCAGCATTCGGTTTGGCCCATCAATGTAAACCCACTGCCTTATTTTGAAGCCCAGCTTTGCTTTCTCAGCTACTATACCCATTTAACAACCATCATTGATCATTCCCATCATCATCTCCATTTTTGTCGGAGGGTGATCTCCTCCACCAAGGAACCGTGAGGCCCCCTTTTTTGAGTTCGGCCGGGGGCAGCGGGTGAGATCCGAGGTTTTTCGAGACAAAAGAGACACAAGGGATTTATATAGGTTCGGGCTGCTATGAAGCGTGATACCCTACTCCTGTGTGTATGATGATTCTTCTGCGGTTGCAAAGCCTCTGAATCTCCGATGTACAAGCTAGGGTTAGAGAAGCTTTGGCTCGGGGATCCAGAGTTCGATCCCCCTTCCCGCTAGGTGTGGTCTTCCTTTTATACTCTAAGGGGATACCACATGTGCTGCGAGTGTAAACTAGGGAGAAGAGAAAATATTCTCTATATTAATTACATGTCTTGTGCCTTAGCCCAAAAGCTATCTGCATGTCGGTTGCTGCGCGGGGCCCACCAAATCATGCAGGGCACCCTTATCGTTCGCCATTCAATGGATGAGGACTTCCGGGTTCTTGTTCGCACCAGGAAACGGGAACTCGGGTCAGTTCAGAGTGGTTGGACCAGCTCTGACCGGGGTAAGAGGCTGTGAAGCCCCTCATTATTATGATGGGATGGGACGGAGCACGCCGCACGCCGCCTGACAAACTGACAGGGCAAGGATACACAGCCGCCGTCCCATCGGTCATTCGACCGGTCACGGACCTGTCAAAGATCGGTTGAGTGCACTGCACACCACATTAAACGCGACGTGGCGCAACCGCTCAGGTCACCATAAAAGCGGGTAGGTGAGCGCCTAAAGGCGGCCATCTAACCCATCGCACGTGGCGACCTAGAGAGGTGGTCGAGGGAGCCCGACCCCTTGTCACAGGAGGGGGCAGCCGCCGCCCTTCCTCGGGCCCGATCCCCCCTCGGGGGAGGGCCCCGTGGCGCCTGGGGCAGCCTCCTCCCTCTAATCTTGATCGGGACGGGCCCGCCTGGAGGCGGCCACCTAACCCATCGCACGTGGCGACCTAGAGAGGGGGTCGGGGGAGCCCGAACCCTAGTCACAGGAGGGGGCGGCCGCCGCTCTACCTCGGGCCTGATCCCCCCCTTGGGGGAGGGCCACGTGGCGCCTGGGGCAGCCTCCTCCCTCTAGTCTTGATCGGGACAGGCCCGACCCCCAAGCAAGGAGGGGGCAGCCGCCACTCCACCCCGGGCGCTACCCCCTCAGGGGAGTGCCACGTGGGTTAGGGGGCAGCCTCCTCGCTCCAAATTCGGTACCCTAAGCTGAGAGGGCGGCCGCCGCTCCTCCCGGGCGCCACCCTCCTCTGGGGACGCCATGTGGGTTTGGGGGCGGCCTCCTCCCTCTAAACATGATACCCCCGGGCCCATATCACCGACAGTAGCCCCCGGCGTTAGCCCTGACCAAAACCTTCCCCAGGTAGCCAGGGTTGACGCCACTCTCCTAGTCTAATGATATGTGGTCCCGGTCTTCTGTCCTATCTTCCTGGGAGTTGGGCGGTGAGAGTTTAGCCACGTTCACATGCCAGCCTAACTTCCCACTTCCTTCCCGGTTTCCCAGGCGCTGTGGGCTCGGGAGTTTAGCCCGTACCTTAGGCCGTGAACTTATTTCCTGTATATACTCAGCAAACGTTGTTAGATTCTCTCGGGCCCATGACCTTACGCCGCGTACCTCGCTTGCCCCTGCCTTTTGTTAACCTCTGTTCGTGTTCTACTTGATCTATTCAAACGATTATTTTCGCGTGAGTGTGAGGACTGAACTTTCCATGGCCAGCAATCTTCACCCGCGATCAAGCCAAGCAGGGCGTCGTAGCCAGCCGGCGGGGCCAGAGCCAGCACAGGGGACCCCGGGCGTCGACGGCGTCCAGAGCTCAACGCAGGGCTAGGATAGAGCTAGGAATCGTACCCCCCACGCTTTTAGCAAAGAATCGTTTGAATGGATGATGCGAATACAAACTTTTTGTTACCAAGGGGGGTTAACGAGCGTGCGACACGTGGGTACCGTGGGACCGCGAGGAAGAGATGGGAGAGAGATAAATATAAGCAATAATAATTCTATGCAAACGATTATCTTCGTGCGAGTGCGAGGACTAAATTTTCTATAGCCAACAATCTTTACCCACAATCAAGCCAAGCTGGGCGCTGTAGCCAGCCGGCGGGGCCAAAGCCAGCCGCTACGGAAGAGCCAGCACAGGGGGCCCTGGGCGTTGACGGCGCCTAGAGCTCGACGCAGGGCTAGAATAGAGTTAGGAATCGTAGCCCCCACACTTATAGCAAAGAATCGCTTGTATGAATGAAGCAAACACAAACCTTGCTTGCATGTCGCGACCTTTCAAACCTTTAGCTCGAAGAGGGCCTCCCACCATGGGTTCCTAACCATTTTGGGAAGCCTGCGACCACTTAGCAAATGAGGTGAGGTTCCCACGAGCCTGTGTCCCCACGCTACACATTCGTTTTGCTCTTTCCTTTCGGCGGCCTCCTTCCAATATCTCTCCCTTTTACACGGACGACTACTTTCGCACGAGTGTGAGAGCCAAAAAACTCTAGAGCTAGCGATCCCCGTCCACAGTTGAGCCAGGCTGGGCACCGTAGCCAGCCGGCGGGACCAAAGCTAGCCGCTACAGAAGAGCCAGCACAGGGGGTTCCGGGCTTCGACGGCACCCAGCGCTCAACTTAAGGCTGGAATAGGGCTAGAAAACTTTGCCCCCACACTTACCGAGGAAACGTTCATGTAGATGGGAGAGAGGTTGGGCTCTTACCACCGAGGGAGCAAACAAATGCGTAACACGCGAGCGTCGCAGGGCCATGAGAAAAGAACGGGGGGAAAATAAATATAAGACTTCAAGCTGTATTAAGCCGATGAATTGAAAAATTGTAAATACTTGAAGCTTGAAAGGACGATTAGTTGAGCCGGGCTGGGCACCGTAGCCAGCCGGCGGGACCAAAGCTAGCCGCTACGGAAGAGCCAGCATAGGAGGTCCCGGGCTTCGACGGCACACGGAGCTCAACTACAAGAGCCCTCCGAGGAGTAGACCGACGCGGGTGGCAGGTTCATGAGCGATCCCCGTGCTTGGCCCTGGAAGGCCATGGGGAAGAAATTCGCCTTGACCCGATCGTCACCCCACGCCGCCTCTATGATCGCCGTGTGGATCTGGAGGGACTCGGAGGGGTTGACGCTACCGTGGTACCTTTCGGTGAGGCTGGGCCGAAACTTTGGGGGTCATCGGACATTCCGAAAACTCGCCATAAAGACCTGGCCGCCAGCCTTACCCGGTGAAGATGCGGGGGGCCTAGCCCCCTGCCTGGGGTGGCGCGGCACTCCTGAGGAGGCTGCGCCTTCCCCCGCATTGGCAGCGCGACGCTTATCACACCGGCACTCGAAAGAACCTCAAAAATCACGAACGCGCCCCCTACCTGGCGCGCCAGATGTCGGAGGGTGATCTCCTCCACCAGGGAACCGTGAGGCCCCCCTTTTTTGAGTTCAGCCAGGGGCAGCGGGTGAGATCCGAGGTTTTTCGAGACAAAAGAGACACAAGGGATTTATATAGGTTCGGGCCGCTATGAAGCGTAATACCCTACTCCTGTGTGTATGATGATTCTTCTGCGGTTGCAAAGCCTCTGAATCTCCGATGTACAAGCTAGGGTTAGAGAAGCTTTGGCTCGGGGATCCAGAGTTCGATCCCCCTTCCCGCTAGGTATGGTCCTCCTTTTATACTCTAAGGGGATACCACATGTGCTGTGAGTGCTAACTAGGGAGAAGGGAAAATATTCTCTATATTAATTACATGTCTTGTGCCTTACCCCAGAAGCTATCTGCACGTCGGCTGCTGCGCGGGGCCCATCAAATCATGCAGGGCGCCCTTGTCGTTCGCCATTCAATGGATGAGGACTTCCGGGTTCTCGTTCGCACCAGGAAACGGGAACCCGGGTCAGTTCAGAGTGGTTGGACCAGCTCTGACCGGGGTAAGAGGCTGTGAAGCCCCTCATTATTATGATGGGATGGGACGGAGCACGCCGCACGCCGCCTGACAAACTGACAGGGCGAGGGTACACAGCCGCCGTCCCATCGGTCATTCGACCAGTCACGGACTTGTCACAGATCGGTCACAGATCGGTTGAGTGCACTGCACGCCACATTAAATGCGGCGTGGCGCAACCGCTCAGGTCGCTATAAAAGCGGGTAGGTGAGCAACTGAAGGCGGCCATCTAACCCATCGCACGTGGCGACCTAGAGAGGTGGTCGAGGGAGCCCGACCCCTAGTCACAGGAGGTGGCGGCCGCCGCCCTCCCTCGGGCCTGATCCCCCCTCGGGGGAGGGCCCCGTGGCGCCTGGGGCAGCCTCCTCCCTCTAGTCTTGATCGGGACGGGCCCGCCTGGAGGCGGCCACCTAACCCGTCGCACGTGGTGACCTAAAGAGGGGGTCGGGGGAGCCCGAACCCTAGTCACAGGAGGGGGCGGCCGCCGCCCTACCTCGGGCCTGATCCCCCCTCGGGGGAGGGCCACGTGGCGCCTGGGGCAGCCTCCTCCCTCTAGTTTTGACCGGGACGGGCCCGACCCCCAAGCAAGGAGGGGGCAGCCGCCACTCCACCCTGGGCGCCACCCCCACAGGGGAGTGCCACGTGTGTTAGGGGCAGCCTCCTCGCTCCAAATTCGGTACCCTAAGCTGAGGGGGCCGCCGCCGCTCCTCCCGGGCGCCACCCTCTTCTGGGGACGCCACGTGGGTTTGGAGGCGGCCTCCTCCCTCTAAACATGATACCCCCAGGCCCATATCACCGACAATTTTAATTGTGCAATTCAACTGATAGAGTTTTCAACAAAGTATGAATGCATCACACATGCACATACACGCGAGTTTGTCCCTTTAGCACACATCTCTGTATATAACATTCACATTGTTTGCTTGAGTTTTACTAATAAACAAATTAGGGAAGAACAAGAAACCAAATAACTAATAACAGAAAAGGTAAGCAAAAGTATGAAAGGAAATCTAACCAAAGCTGCTGTGCCCAAAAGGCCCAAGACACTATACCGGCATGCTCTTTTAATTGGACACCTGTCCCAATAATCTCCCAAGATCAAAGCTGCATATGCATCCCCCATGTCTGCCTGACAAACACAGCCAAAAACCTTTCACATGCAGGCCTCTGGAAAGCTCAAATACTATCAAATTCCCAAAGCACAATCAGGGAGCAGCTAGCCAAGCCTTTATCCCACCATCTCGATGCATCCCATGTGTTTGGCTACATTGCGTGCAACTTTTGCTTCAAAAGAAACTAAGTAAAAGGTTTATGGAGACCAGTACGCTCCCATCAATCATCATACATGCAACTAACTCTCTGCTCATAGACAGGCAGCTCTGGCATATAGGCTTGGAATGATGCCATCTGTCCTTTGCAAGTTTGCAGTCTTTGTTTTGCTGATATGCCCTGTCCGTTGCAGCTTAAACATCTCCTTTTGTAGTTTTGCTACCTAGAACAAGCTTTTTTAGTTAGTTAAATAGCTGGCTAGTGACACTTATATCAACATTCAACTCGCAGACAATATTAAGGCAATTACGGACTTCATTCTCATCAAATAGATGTCTTTATGTAATACGTGCAGTTAAACCTCGAAACCTTAAATAATTAATTAATAAAATATATTAGGAGTTGATACAAGAAAAGTGTCAATAGGTGCAGTCAAACCTCGAAACCTTGTATGATTAGTTAATAAAAAAATATTTGGATTTGATATGAGAAAATGTTATTTGTAGATTTGTCATGAAAAACACTTTTATATTATTTACTTTTAATGGTTTTTAATAAATGAATAAGAGTAAACTATGCTCACAGAACTGAACTTTCGTGGTAGGTGCAAATAGGTAAAAAAAATTACAAAATGATTAGTCTATGAGAATAGGGACGAAATGATCCACGCAAACAAAATTGTTGCAACGTCGCAAACTGATGGCACAACAGCTTATATGTATGGCCATGTTTTAGAGATATTATTTGGAATCTAAAGAAGAATAGAAATATGCAAAAGTTCATTTTTCATGTACATAACATAATTTATTTCATATCATGGAAACATTTTATTCACTATATAACTCATATAAGGTTAACTTATATGTTTAGGACCAAGGTAATTTCTGCCATGCCTTTGATCAAGTAACTGCTGAAAATTACATTTTAATTTTCATGCTCAGACACTTATTTCAAAAAAAAAAGTTTTATAAAAGCTTACTTTCATGGTTGGGCATTTTTAATTGTTTCGCTTTTTTGCCAATCTAATTCTTAAAAATATCAAACGAATAATAGTTACACATTTTATCCATCTAAAATTTGATGTGCAATAATAATTACTCATCAATATGCACCACACATTAGATCAATTTTACTTGCAAAGATTGTATTCACCTAGGTTCACATGGACTAGACGTGTTAGTGTAACAGAATGAGCAATTTGCAAAATGTTGTATCTATTTGCACCCACTACGCAATTTTATGTACCATGAACGTAATTTACTTAATATATAATTAAAATATTCAGTGATAAGATATACGTACTAGGGACAATGTATCGATATAAAAATGACAATTAAAATAGAACAGAGGCAGTCCATGTGTAGTGTGGTGATCATGGGCAAGGGCAACGGAAGGGAGGTTTTAATTTAAGACAACGATTTCTTTCGGTTCCTAAATCATGCATTCTAGGGTAGCGTACTCCTGCATGCATCTTGGGCATCTTTTTCGGCTCAATTGATCTCTCATGCAGCCCACTTGGTGCAAATGTTGGAGAGAAGTGGGCGTCCATTTAGGAGAATGCTTTGGGCGAAAGGAGGTGAATAGCTTTAGAGAGAGTGAGACACTTGCCATTTGGATTGGATATAAAAATTTTGCTAGTGCAGTAATGTTACAAAAATACACGTACAATAGTAGCAGCCTATTTCTTCCTTGCGCCCTGACCCTAATGATTGGTGACATTGCAGCAACTTAGAGCTAGATTATGTGTGCCTTAAGTCGTTATATTTATGGGGTTTCCTGCAAGGGATCGACTAATGGAACATTGTGATATCCCGGCTCAGGATAGGATTAATAGAATACTCATTGCAACCTTTTTTCCGGAAGCCGATCTTAAAAGAACTTTGAGGTTAAGCGTGCTTGGCCTAGAACAATTTCGGGATGGGTGACCGATCGAGAAATTCTTTCCGGGTGCGCACGAGTGAGGAAAAAATGTGCAGAAAAGACTTGTGTTGGTCTGTGAGGGCAGTCTATATCCTAGGAAAAGCTGCCAGATGTAAGAGGGCCCGACCTTGAAAAGTGTGGGGCGTTACAAACATGTTGTCCACTGTCCAGTGGTTTAGCATATCACCTTCACAAAAGTATTATTTTTCGCAAAGTTAAATCTTTAATTTGTATCTAACATATCTTTTGATAGATAAAGACATAGAAGAATATCGTATGGTTCTATCAATTATAGTACTCGAAAATAAAAGTAGAAAATTGACCTCCAAATTCGTTTTCAAGGCGTACAGGTTATTCCTACCATGTTAATCAAAGAACAAAGGAGAAATGGGGAAAAATCTAAACCATTGAGTGTGGTGTCCGGATGACAAGAATATACATTTATTTATCTGAGATGGCATATTAGGTGCATGTCAAAATAAAATTGCCAATTGAATTAGAAATCTTATGTGCAAATGATTTTATTTTAATAATATTGTATCATTTTTTTAAAATAACACAGTACAACCTATGAGCATCGCATGCAAACCCTACCCTATGAGCATCTTCAAAGACTGGGTCAGTAAATCCTAGAGATTGACAAAGTCACCATAGACGCCTCGCTGTCGACGGGTACGTCACCTACCACTAAAAGCGCCGCTAAATCCTGAAAAAATTGCTCCCATGGAGAGTCGAACCCAGTAACTAAGGTGCTACTGAGGCTCATTTTTGTTATCATGTTCGATGAATATGAATATAGGTTGTTTGAAGTTGAAAGAGAAGAAAGTGAAGAAACCTTTTCTCTCTTTTCTGAATAAATTGGCCGGAGAAAAGAAGTGCAAACAGAGTGAGCATGGTAGTGTGGGTGAGCTATGCACAAGTTTGGGGTGATTTTGATGGAAGACGACCCGAAGGGCAAAAACTTCAACCTTAATCACGAAGGAAACGGCCCAGATATTTAATTACTCCATCCTTCCCTACATATTTAACGCCGTTCACTTTTTTAAACATATTTGACCGTTTGTTTTATTAAAAACTTTTACGAAATATGTAAAACTATATGTATACATAAAAGTATATTTAACAATAAATCAAATGATAGGAAAATAATTAATAATTACTTAGAATAAAACGAACGGTCAAACATATTTAAAAAAATCAACGGCGTTAAATATTTTGGGATGGAGGGTGTATCTCACAGCAGTCCACCCCACGATGATTTTGAAGTTACTCTGATGGCCCTGTATCTTGTCAGTAATTCGGTATGCCAGAAACTGGGGGGCAATGTCAAAGTCTTTGGGCCTCACTGGCAGCTGAAACGGGGGAGTACGTGTGCGTTCGCTGTGGTGCGAACGGCCGGTCGCGAGTTGGACTCGCGGGGCCTCACCTCGACGGGTTTTTCCCATTTTACTTCGAGACTGTTCTTGGAATAGTTTCGACTAGAAATAAGGTACACACAAGTGTACGTGTTTAGTGGGACTGTACGTTTCCCGTGCAGTAGGACATAATGCCTCCAATCTCAATCCTAGCATGTGTTAAAGATGTGCACGCATGTGTGCGTGTGTGGTTGTGGTGTATGCGTGTGCGTCCTGAGTTATACCTTCTAAAAAAGTTAACTGGCAGCTTAAACGGGACAACTGTTTTATTGGCTCAAATTTTGCCTACCACTTGCCAACATTTTTGGGTTTGTTAAATTTGGTCTAAAAGCAAACAAAACCATACTTTGGCTCGTCAAATGAAGACATGGAACAGAACAAACCAGACATGCGCATTGGCATACTGTTTGGGAATACTCATAAGACCTGCGAATCATTTTATTAAGATTTTGCGCATTGAAATATTACATCTGATTCATAACAATTAACAATTGCCTCAACCGGGCCGGCTACGGTAACGCTGGAAGCGTCATTCCCCTCTCGAGGATGTTATCATGCCGTCTCATCCCTCATGTATGAATGCCGAGCGAAAGCCCAATCTCGGTTCTCTTTGATACCTTGACGGATAACGGGTGTTTCCGTCATTTCTCTCCTTGGAGACGCCGTTTAGGCATCCCTTAGTCACAACCCCCCAACCAATTGGTGCAAGTTCACTCTAGATTTCATCCTCTTGTGGAGGCGTCCTAATCTCTACAAGTTAGCCACGTTGAAGGATGGCCTAGGGAGAGAGGAGTTCCATTCTTCTCTCTCACCTTCTCCCTAACTCCTGAAAACTTAGATAGAGCGAGGCATTGTGTTGATTGTAAGAGTTGGGTTTTGGGCGGTCTCGGCCGTGTTTCTTTGTTGGTCTAGCGGCGGTTGATCACGCTTAGCGGCGGGCAGTCCGGTACTAGTCTTCTCGTGGGTTCTGTGGCGCTGTCGATATGTGGGTGGTGGTATAATTTTTTTCTTTTTCTTGGTTACGATCCTCTAAAGTTGTAATCTTGTAATTTTTCTTCTGCTCTATCAATAGAATTTTGCACCGTCTTGTACGAGTCGTTAAAAAAAATTACAAAAGTAAACGTTTCAACTCTAATAATATTTAGCTAACAATTAATTTGGTATAAATTAAATTTTATTTCATGAAAATTATATTATTGTATTCATATTTGGATGTGCTTCCTTATGGTTATCTTTTGCTACTAATAAACATCGTAGTAATATGAGAAATTAAAAATCAAATATTAGTTTTAGAGACCCCGTCAAGTATGGACCGTGCATTATATTCTAGGACGAGGAATCAATAGCAAATGCAAAGCTAACTTAACCACAAATTCACTCACAAGAATTTTGGGAAATTTATTTTTAACATGAGGATTATGGACCCCAAAAAGTAAGAAATACCAATAATACCCCTCCTAAACCATCTATAAATACCACAGCCCTTCACTTCTTCCCTCCCTTTTCCCTCACTCCCGTCTCTCCCACTCTAATACGCTCCTAATTACCATTATGCCCCTCATGCACCTCCCGGCCCCACCAGCGCAAGCCTTCGTCGTCGCGCAGCCGCGCGTCGCGCCGGCGTTCGACGGCGCCGCCGCGCCACCGCGTGAGGACGACCCAGCCGGCGACCACCCGCCAGAGAGGGAGGCCGACGCCGACGAGCGGCGCCTCCGCCGGAAGATCTCCAACCGGGAGTCCGCGCGCCGGTCCCGCGCGCGCAAGCAGCGGCACCTCGACGAGCTCCGCGCGCGCGCCGACCGGCTCCGGCGCTGCAACCGCGAGCTCGCGGCGCGCGGCCACGCCGCCCGCGGCCGCGCGGGACTCGTCCGCCTCGCCAACGCGCGGCTCCGCGCCGAGGCCGCCGCCCTCACCCGCCGGCTCGCGGCGGCGCGCCGCGCGATCGCGCTCGGCCAGCTGTACCGCGCGGCGGCGGCGGCCGCCGGCGGCGTCGGGACGTTCGAGCAGACGATCGCCTCGCTAATCGCGTAGCGCGCCGCCATGCACGCACGCATGCACGTTCTTGATTTGATTGGCTGCAGGTTAATTAATGGAAAGACAAATGGGTTTAAATCCTGAAATCCAAGCATAGCCTGTGGATATAATTCGTCAAGTAAAAGAATGAGAAAGAATTAATGGCATGACTAATCTGTGAGCCTAAATCGGTCAGAATGTTTACTGGCCACTTGTATTTCCTGAGATCGTTGGATATTTCTACTCCCTTCGTACTCGTAAAGGAAGTCGTTTAGAACAATGTTTAAGTCAAACCTTGGAAATATAAATCATGCATAAATTTCAAGTTGTTGAGTTTGAAAATGTAAAAATTATATGAATAGATTTGTCTTGAAAAATACTTTCATGAAAGTATAGGGTGAATAGCTAATTTAGTCCCTCAAATTTCACCGAAAGCTCAATTTGGTCCTTTCACATTTTATTTTGTCCACATAGCTCCTCTAAATATTTGTTTTGGCTTGAAATTATCCTTGGACCCACTTAATATGTTATATGGCTATTTCTAGTCAATATTCTTATTAGAAAAGGTCTCTTTTGCCCTTAATTTATATTTAGCTATATACTAGAAAAGAGAAAACTAAGATGAATAAACAATATTATTGCAGATGTACTTCCTATTATTTCAACATGTGCACATGAAACTTAAGCAATTGCTATCGTATACACTTGCTAGTACATAATTAATTTTCGTTTTACATAATTTACTATGCATTATCTATAAAAAAATTCAAGCATGCAATTTTCTCTTATATATGTGAATGATGGGGTATAAGTGTCATTTATCAAGAAAGTTGTTGGTTTAAGGATAAGTTTGAACTAAAATAAAAGCTTGAAGGACTAGTATGGATAGATTAGAACATCAAGGACTAAATTGAGCCTTAGATGCAACTTGGAGGACTACTTTGGTTATTCACCCAAAAGTATACATATATCACTTTTCAATAAATATTTTTATAAAAATAAGAAGTCAAAGTTGTGTTTTAGAGATCGTGTCGTTGTCCAAAACGACTTTCTTTAGTACAGAGGGAGTATGCATTAGGTTCTCAGATTATTAGCACTGATGTCAACTGGCGACACACTTCAAAACTGATTTCATTTGTGACCTTCTTCGGAATGGATGATTTTGTCGGGAATTGAACTGATTTCCATGGAAGTCTCTTTTAATTTTTTTTCATTCCAAACGATATTGATCTGATAAAGTCTTAAGAGAGCCTACGTGTGAAGAGAGTACTCCACCTGCAGAAAGACGTTTTGGACAAAAGATCTTAAAAAGTATTTTCATAATCTCATAAAGATTACTATTTGTTTATAAATTTATTTTGTACAAAATTATGACCAAATTTGCACTGACAAAAAAAAAAGGTCAAATGTCACCTCTTTTAATCGTAGGGAGTAACGTACAAAATCAATATAGAAGCTCTCGACACAGTCCATTAATTCCAACAATATGATTCCAATATAATCATCCTCTAAAAGTTACATCGTCGGCTACAAACATAGCCAACACGTACACCTACAATAAATGGTGACCTTGTTTTTTTTAAAAAAAAAAATCAATGTCACCTCAACAAAATCAAATTGACAAAATTTAAATTAAGTCCCGTGCACAATTAGAATAAGATCATTAAGCCAGTTGCTAGACAAGTTAATTAGACGCATTTGTCAAAGAAGGTAGATTAAGCTGGCCCACCTATATAGATCTCCTCATTAGATTATTCTTTTCGATGAAATGGTTAATACATTATACATACAACTGAATAATATTTCCTCTTCCTTGTTAGATGAGGAGCACTAGAACATATCTTTCTCATTACATCGTTTTTGTTACCGAATCTATACCACTACATATCTATCCAACTTCCAATTGGCTTCTATCACTATCTTCCTGCCCTTCTTCTATCCCTCCCAACCACGGCTTTGGAGGCATCACTTCTGCATGCTTTACCACTTATCTGTCAACCTTCCATCGCCCCAAGTTTGGTATATATGGAAGTTTCCACTCTAAATCCTTAATCTGGCAGGACACCCCATCACTATCAGTTGTTAGTTTTTACCACTTAGGTTCTCTTTGGAGGTAGGAATGCTAAAAGCATATAAATAGGAAAAAAATAGGATTTTTATATACATGCATGTGTAGAATAGAGGACCGTAAAATTCAAGATATATGTATACTCTCTCCGTTCTTTAATATATGATGTGTTGACTTTTAAAGATATATTTGACCATTCATCTTATTTAAAAAAAATTATGTAATAATTATTCATTTTATTGAGATTTGATTTTTCATTAAATGTTCTTTAAGCATGAATTTTCTGTTATATTTGCAAAAGAAATTGAATAAAACGAATGGTCAAATGTTTATCAAAAAGTCAACGACGTGATATATTAAAAAACGGAGGTAGGAGTAGTACATAAACAACCATTTGGATAGACCACATGGAAAAACATAGGGGTTAGATGGCAAAGATGGACCCAAATGAAATTTTTTGAGAGTTTGAACCTTATGCTAACTATCCTGGAAAGATCTCCATTCGTTGAGCATTTCATAGAATTTAATGGTATCCAATTCTTTGTTTCAAAGTGCCATTTAGACCCGAATATTAGGGAAGGACCTAATAACAAATAATTAGAAGGGGTGAGGTTTCGAATCCAGGTCATCTAGCCCACCACCTTATGGAGCTAGCCCGAAGACCCCTAGACGTTTCTCATAGCGCCATTTAGGACAACATTGTCCTATACAGGGACCCAAATCCTGAAAAAAAAAACCTCCATTTATCATTTGGATCATTTGTTCCCAAGGGCGCAAGTAAATAGTTAAAAATGTAGCAATGCTATAGTCACAAACGTTTCAAATCTTACCGTGAGCAAATGAATTGATGGTACCACTGATACAGTGATACTAAAACCCCAAGACCGTAAGAAAACTTATTACGCCATAGTTAATGTGCAAACACTTTGGATGGACAACGGCCGGTGGATGGATCTTGATCAGACAACTGAACGTCTCTCGTACGCGTGTGGTGGCCAACTGGCCATTAGTTCATGCTAGATTTGATTGGTCGACCGATCGATCTGGTGCATGCATATATATGATCTGATCGAAGTGGACGTCATTGTTTAATTCCTGTGATTAAAAGCGAGGACAGGATGCTTTCCAGATTAATTTTGCCAGCAGAGAGCTTAATGCGTCTTAAAGCTGTGCCTGCTTTGGGCGTTAATATCGTTTTCGGGTGCGATTAGGAACTTATTCTGTGGGTGGGCTGTTGCCATCGCCACGTACGTCGAAAGCTTTGCTGCCTCAAATCGCGTTTTAGGACTCGGTAACGACGCTTTTCAGATAATCAGAAAGAAAGTAATATGTCCTCTGGCCGAGAAAATATATATATATATATATATATATATATATATATATATATATATATATATATATATATATATATATTGAAAATCACGTATGTAGTAAAAATTATCGTAAGATATAATAGATGTATGTGATTCCACATTACTATAAGTTTTACTGGAGTAAAAATTTTACTAATATTAACATGAACAAATTTAAATCATTTATTTTTTCATCTTACAATAATTTTCACTACATATTTTCTCCCTTGACCTTATTGGTTTGCGATGCTAACATGCATGGCCCACCTAGTCACCCGCTGTCTCGATGGGTTTGGCCCAATTAAAACAAGCCCATTTGGTATCCATTTCATCTCCTCTTCTCTCTAAGATTTTTCTTTCCATTTTTTTCTAGCGAAGAAAAAAAATACTAAAAATAGATTAATCCATATCCAAATGCGTAATAATATGTTTGGATTCGTAGTATTAGATTGTGTAAATACAATACTAAATTGCTACTCCGGTTGCCCCGAAAAAAAAAACTCCTAGCTAGCATCCCAAGACAACAATAAGAGTAGAAAAGATCGAAACGTTCCTTATTAGTAGAAATTTAGAATTGGTGGATGAGGGATATGGACAGTGGTGGTGCCAAGATTTATGGAAGACTAGAGCTGGATAGGGCGGTACCATGTGATCGTGGGTTTATTCCCCACGGACGGTGCTAGCTGTTGTCGATTCGACAATATATAGCGTCTGCCGAAAGACAATATTCACTCAAATATTTGGAAAATATGAATGGTAAATGTATTGATTTCTAAATAATTGGATCCCCTATTACATACCCATATAATTGTCTTTTGACCCAGTTTACAGGCCCATGGGCCCTAAAGGCCCCTTACTAGGCCATTTATTAGGTTCGCAGGGCGAAAGCCTCTACGAAGAGCTCATCCTCCTTCGTCATCTGGTGTTCCTTTGTGTCTTTTGCTCTGTTATTCCATGGGCGCTAAGCCACTAGTCGCTTGCCTTCATTACTTATGCGGGCTTCGCCCTTCAACGTCTGGCCTCGCGACTTGAGTGGTGTTTCGGTAGTCTGGTCGAAGGTACTCACAACATGTCTCCAACAGTTGGTTGAAGGCACTCATGACATATCCCTAACAGTTGGTTTTCTATAAGATTTATATGGTGATTTAATAAAATATAGTCGAGATTTTAGAGGCATGAAGCTACCCTAGGTCTACCTCTGACCCTGGGTATATGGAATGGATATATTTTCTCGATTTGTAAAGGTATGTACTCCCTCCATTTAAAAAACAGTTCTAGAAATCGATCTATTTTAAGATGGAATTTAAGGGCCCCTTTAAATTAGAGGATTGTCATAGGAATTTTGAAGGATTTAATTTCCTAAGGATTTTTTTCCTATGAAACCCTTTGATTCATAGGAAAGTATAGGAAATTTTGCTTAGGATTACATTCCTATAACTCAATTTCATAGGAAAATAAGCAAGAGGTTCAACCTCTTAGAAACTATCATTTGTTTTGTTTGTTTCCTATGGTGATATCAAAGGGACACTCTTCATATTTCTTGTGTTTTTTATTCCTATAGAATTAGAAAAATATGCCACTTCAATTACTACTTTTTTCTATTTCTGTGTTTTTTCTATCATGTGTTTTAAAGTGGCGCTAAACTCTACGAGTTTTTTTAGGAAGCGCAAGCAGTTAAGCTGATGTGGATGCAAAGTCGCAGACAGTCACAAGCAGGCGGAGGTTGGTTTCTTGGTTTCAGTGGAGAGATTGACAGATGGTAGGAGTAGAAAGGATAGGTGTGGTGTAGGAGTACGGGCGGAAGGCGGCGAGGACAGCAGGAACGAGGCCGGCCAAATTCAGGGGGTGTTTGGATTTTCTTAAAGTACCTATCATACTCCCTCCGTCTCACGATACAAGTGATTTTTCAATTTTTATTTATAATATTTGACCACTCATCTTATTCAAATTTTTTTTATAAATATAAAAAACGAAAAGTTGTGCTTAAAGTACTGTAGAAAATAAAGTAAGTCACAAATAAAACAAATAATAATTTCAAAAAAATTTGAATAAAACGAGTGGTCAAACGTTGCAAGCAAGGGAGTATATATCATATGGAATGTTTAGATGCTACTCTCTTCATCCATAAAAGTTAAACATATTTTATATGTAAGTTTTTCTAAATAAGTTGTTACTATTTATAGTTTTTATGTATTTAAAATTTAAATGGAGAGATAAATTAAATATTTGATTAGAACTCAAGGAGTCATCTAAATACTCATTGATTGCATGCTTGCATTTACTCCTTGAGTTTGTAATATCCAAGATGATTTAATTTCTCCTTTTGGTCTTGATGATAAAAATAATAGGTGTAACTTTTGTGGATGGAGGGAGTAATTTGGAGTATTAAACATAGACTAATTATAAAACCCATTCCATAACCTTGGACTAATTCGTAAGATGAATCTATTGAGTCTAATTAATCCATGATTAGCCTATGTGATGCTACAGTAAACATTTGTTAATTATGAATTAATTGGGTTTAAAAAATTCGTCTCGCGAATTAGCTCTCATCTGTGCAATTAGTTTTATTAATAGTCTATATTTAATACTCCAAATTAATGTTAAATATCCGATGTGACACGGACTAAAGTTTAATCCTTGTATCAAAACGCCACCTCAGTGCCCGTTGCTGTACGCCGTGAGCCATCAGATCACCACCCCAAAACTATGAGCGCCTTTGCGCCTTTCGCCCGGGCCGGCGTACGCACGCCGACGCAGCTTTTGCACAACCACAACACTGCTGCTGACATGTTCTATGCTACTGTTCTACCTTGTGCTAAGCATGGGCCATTAGACATTAGTTTAGCTCTACTACTTCAGTTACTATTACTACTGCTGTTAGTTTGTCACTGTACTAGTACTACTACCCCCATGCTGTGCCTGTATGGTCAAAGAAAGGCTTGCTGGTTACCACAGCTGCCAGCATCATTCGCTTCAGACATCCACATTTCAGTGTGTGTTTTTTTCATATAAATGGAATGTCAGGGAATCAGGGATACACCGTTCAAAGGGACCAAAACACACACACACACAAACACACAACACCGCTCCTCTGAGTTCTATCCTGCCCCATTGAGCTGTGTGTCCATGGCTCTCATTGGAACTTTCAGCTAGCAATAAATTTACACAACAAGAAATGGAAAGGCCCCCCCTCCTCCCCAATGAGAGGCAACGAGAGGACTGTCGTCTTGGTTTTGGTTGGAGGCTGGCGCAACTCTCACACACTCACAGGGCCTTTGGTACAGCTCTAACTCCTAAATTTAACTTCAGGAGTTGAGTCTAGAGTGGAGTTGTGGAATTGCCTAAACCCAGCTCCATAACTCTAGTACATTTTGTGAGAGAGCTCCATCCAACTCCACTCCCAGTTTTAGTGGAGCTGAAACTGTTTGGCTGAGCTCCAGCTCCAGGAGGGATAGAGCTAGAGCTGGAGCTGTGTCAAACAGGCCCACAGTCATAGGCTTCACGAATCATGACCATGAGCTATACATATCTGTCTCTCAAAACACACAGAAACCACTAGCTGTGCTATGGTTTATTGGTTTAGGGTCCCTTTGAATCATAGGATTGATAAAACGGAAAAATAGGAAAAATACATGATTCTGAAAGGAATGCAAGTGTAAAACAGAGGATTGCAAAACACAAAAAAAACATAGGAATGATCGTTTGATTGGACCATAGGAAAAACGCAGGAATCAGATGAGAGAGATAGACTCAAGGAAAGTTTTCCAAGAGGTTAGAGTGGATGTTAAATTTTCTACGTTTTTCCTCTAAAATCCTAGGAATAGGAAAGTTTTCTATATTTTTCCTTATCTCATTCCTATGAATCAAAGACGTGTAGGATTTCAATTCCTTTGTTTTTCCTTTATGTATCCTCCAATTCAAAGGGGGGCCTTAACAGGGTTAGTAAAAATGTAAAATGCAGGAGCAGAAGCCATGGAGGACCTTGTCCTGTGCTGTGCAAGAAGCTGGCTGTGCATAGAAAATTGGAGTAGCAGTAGCATAGCACCTGTGCTCCCTTGTGCTGTTCCTCTGAAGAGGGGCAGTGATGAGAGATTTTGGGGGGCCTCCACTACTCTATGTAGTCAAGCTTTGAACTCAAAATATTGCAAGGTGCATCGTGCATGGATACATATATACAGTAGTATTTGCCAGTACTCCCTACTAGGCTACTACGGAGTACTATACTGTAGTATCCGTGAAGATAACATTTTTATGTTGTTCCTTGTAATCTACTCCAGTAGTTCATTAACAGGGGAACCAGCGCTTCTACCAAATCACCCTTGCTCTGAACTGTCGCGAACGCTTGAAATTATCTGATGCATCGAGTAGACCATGCAGCGTGTGCTGTACTCCGATGTAATGTTATCCATTCGGAGTACTACTATCAGTGTTCCGTACTGTGTCTTAAAACGTGAATATTAGGGAAGAACTTAATATCAAATAATTAGAAGAAGTGAGGTTTCGAACCCAGATCGTCTAGTCAACCACCTTGTGAAGCTAGCCGAAAAACCCATGCATGTTTCTTAATTCCGTACTGTGTCTTAAGCCTGACCATGAGAGTGTGTTTTGCTGCAGCTTTATATGATCGCTGCCACTGCCACTATAGGTTTCTGGGCACTCCTGATTCCCCTGATCCGTCTTCAGGTGCCATCTAATCAAACAAAGTTGAAGGTATGTTTGGAGGGTTTCGGTCAGCTACGGTTTCTCCTAAAATTAGAGGGTGTTTGGGTGAGAGAGGCTAAACTTTAGCTATGGTTGTACAATCTAAAATATAAATCAAAATTTAGAAGTTAAGAAACCCAGTTTTTCTATATTTTCAAAAGTTGACTAACAACCAATTGCTTCCAACATCTCTCGAGCCCCATTGGTTGCCCCAGTAAACCAAAACTGAAACTAAAATTTAAAATTTCAATTCTCAACGTGGTTTCTTTCTTAGCTTTGATTTTTAAATAGTTAAAAACTCGTATATAAATATTTTACCTATAAATTATTTTTTATTCTTCAATAAGCAATTCTGTTTTATTAGAGAATATGAGGCCTCAAATGCCACCTGATCTGCTGCTTCAAGATTCATACAGAATCCATGATCCCCCGAATGTTTACAGCGAGGTAACTTCTTGCCCCCCCCCTAGCAAGTTTAACAGTATAGTCAACTAATAGCTTCAAATCATTTATAGCCAATCTAATAGTTTATTTGTACAATAGTTACATTCCACACTATTAATACTTGGTCCTACCTGTCATACGTATATCGTGTCTTGGAGTCCGTGCTACAGCTGACTACAAATCTGTAACCTGCTCATTTTCTCTCTATTTATTTATCTTCTTAAAATTTGCAGCTGGCTTATAGCCTGTGTACCTGCTCTAACTTATTCAGTTTACAGCGCAGTTCAGTAGCCAATAGAACGCCAGCGACCTGGGCGCATCTTGCCTTCTCCGTTGGTTTACTCCTTCCGTTCGCCTCGCCTCGCACCGCACCGCTTGCGGCGAGCGCGAGCGAGTACGCGACACTACACAGGACACACTCGGACACTCCTCTCCGCTGCGGGCGGATGGATGGCTGCGCTACCCAACAAGTAACAGCCATCGTCCGTCCCTGGGGACCCCGACCGCAGAGCAGACGCCCTCCTCCTCCCTCTCCTCTCCCCACCCATGGTGTTATGAGGAGAAGAATACTATGATCCTCTTCTTGGCTTCTTCTTGCATCCCCTCCCCTCACATGCCAACAACAACCCCCTCCTCCCCCTCCATTCGCCACCCCTCCTGCTTCCATCCATGGACGCCACTCCGTCTTCTTGATTGCTGATTAGTCAGCTGCGCTGCGCTGCGTTCTCCTTGTGCTTGTGCTTGTGTGTGTGAGAGTGTTCGAGCGAAGGAGGGGAGGAGGCAATGGCGGCGGCGAGGAGGCTGTCGGAGCTGCTGCAGGAGCAGCAGGAGCCGTTCCTCATCGAGGCCGCCAAGATCAGGCGGCTGCGGCGCGGCGGCGGCGGCGGCGGCGGTGGAGGTGGAGCGTGCTGCCCCGTGGCCGCGTGCAGGAGGCTGCTCAGGCTCTGCAACCACGGGTTCAAGAAGAGGCGCGGCGGCGGAGGCGGCGGCGGCGGCGGGAGCGGCGTCACTGGGCTGAGGTCGGCGCTGAGCAAGGCGCTGTGCGGCAAGGCCGTGAGGAGGGTGCTCCGCTGGGACAGCCTTGGCTGCTTCGCCGGCGGCGTCGACCGCGAGTTCCGCCGGCTGCGGCGGTCCACCGGCGACAGCGGCGAGTGCGACCCCCGCGCCATGGACTTCGGCCACGGCAACGACGAGCGGCCGCCGGCGAGGTGGAAGGACGGCATTGGCATGGACATGGACGTCGACGAGTCGTCGCGGCAGCTCAGCCCGGTCTCCGTCCTCGACCTGCACTCCGACGGCGACTCTCCTGTGCACTGCCGCTGTAAGTTCTCTGACCTCTACAGTGCCCTCTGCACTCTGCACTACTACGCTTTACCATTTTACCAACTCGTCAGTACTTTTGATTAGGCATTCAATGTGTCTTAACATTTCGATTTACCCCCATGTTTATTACTCTTACTACCACCTTAATCAACATTTTCCCCTCTCTCTCTCTCTCTCCAACAACAATGGTTAAAATCTGTACTACAAATGCAACTTACTAACATGTTAACTGCACATTTAATGTGTCACCATTGCCATTAATCCGATGTTTATCAGTACTCCATCTTAAGATTCATCTTTTTCCATCTTAACACTCCATTTTTATTATCACAGGGGAGGATGAGAAGCCCTCGACCTCAGGGAGCTCGCCACCATCCGAGGGCTTCATCGGCGCCACCTCACCATGCTTCACCTACAACATCCATGGCAAGATCATCCCAATGGAGGTAGAAGAAGACGAAGAAGAAGACGGCAACGAGGAGGAGATGGCCAGAGCCGGCAAGTCCATCGAGCAGCAGATCTCCTCGTGGGAGAGGATCGCAGAGGACATCTCCAACATCCCGAGGATGGTGGAGATGGACTTCTCCCAGTCGATACAGCAATGGAGCGAGCTCAAGCTCGAGGCAGCCATGGAGATTGGCACGAGGATAGAGACCCTAATCTTTGATGAGATCAGGAGAGAAACCGTCTGTGACATGCTTGCTTCACACTGTACATTGGCAGCAGCAGCAACATCTTGTTGACCACAGAAAAGAGAGAGATAGTAGTATGTGGACTGAGGAGGAGGAGAGGGGGGTGTGGTTAAAAAAAAATATGGAGGATCTGTATAATTTGAGAGGGTTCATGTGGAATTCATATTTTTCCCTAACTCCAAAGTCTTGGTCCCATTGTTGTCCTGAGCTCCATGTTTTTCATTC
The DNA here is from genome assembly GCA_000338895.3 of Oryza meridionalis. Lineage (NCBI taxonomy): Eukaryota > Viridiplantae > Streptophyta > Magnoliopsida > Poales > Poaceae > Oryza > Oryza meridionalis. Next base: position 30,687,429 of record CM002526.2, on the reverse strand, counting down.
TGCAAATATTATAGAGTAAAGTGCACGGCGGTCCTTAAACTTGTAGTGGTGTGTCATCTAGGTCTCTAAACTCTCAAAATGTATATCCAAGTCTCAGAACTTGTCATAGTGTGTCATTTAGGTCCCAAATCGCCAAAATCCCTTTAGGATCCTATGTGGCGTTGATGTGGCACGCTACACGGAATAACATGGCATCATTTTGACTGACAAATGGGTCCCATTTAAAATTTTTCCTTTTTATTTTTTCTTCTCTTTTTTTTTCCCTTTCTTCTCCTTTCTCTATGACCCAAGCAGAAGAAAGGAAAAAAAAGAATGAGAAGAAAACGAAGAAAAAGATAAAGAAAAGAAGAAAAAATGACACGTCATGTCCATGTGGCATGCCACATCAGCGCCACGTAGGATCCTAGAGGGGATGTGTCGATTTGGGACCTAAATGATACACTTTGACAAGTTCTGGGAACTGGATATGCATTTTGAGAGTTTAGGGACCTATATGACACAACCTTACAAGTTTAAGTACCGTCAATGCACTTTACTCTTATATATATCTTTAGATGATGGCAAATATTATATGGATTGAGAAAGGACGGATTTTTATTCTTTCTTAAAAGAGCAGCAGTTAAGAGGCCTAACAGACACTAAAAATATATCAAGAGATGTGTAGACTTTTACATGCCTGAAAACTCTCTGAACAAGAACACTACAGATGAGTGCTTGTCTTGACAAAGAAAGTGGGGCTTGTCTGTCCATTTACTCTCATTGTAAATTCACCAGGAAACATGCCATTATTCCAGGTAAACAGAAGGAGACAAATCTGTGGTCTCAAAAGTCACAGGACCAAAGCTTTGTATTGCATGGATATATAGACATATGGACATATAGTATAAAAGCAAAGCTTAGCCTTTTTCATTAAGCGATCAGTTTTTGTCCATTTCACAAAACTAACAACCTAAACTGCACATTTGGAATCTGAGCGCTGCATTGAAAACAGGTGTGGCTTCCAATGGAGACTCTGTCTGTAGGGAAAGCCAAGTCCTCTGCTAAAGGACAGGGCATCATGTATAGGATACCCTTTGCTGCTACTAGTTGATGTCTTAATTAGTGGGGGTCAAAGAAGCAGCCAATGCTGCTGGCACTGACAGTACCTTCTTTGCATCTCCCCATGACATAATATACTGCTAATTAGCTCTTAGATTAAGGAGACTGGTACTAGGTGCACACTTGTACTGCTGCTTAACTAAAGGCTTAAGATGCAAATGAAATGATTCCGCATTTCCACTAGGGAGGACAAAAAAAAATATTCAGAGAAAGCTAGAGAATTCTCTCACAAGATTAGACCAAAGAAAGTAGTAGTAGGCCACAACGTGTGGACTAGTGCTCACAATTACGCCACACTGGAAGAAAAAAAATGTGACTTAAAATATGAAGAGATCGTGCGTGGTTGCTCCAGGTAAGGAGTACAATATGAAGAATACAAACTTAAGAGAGTTGAGTGGTATCAGGGTTTTGCTTTCACTGAAGTAATCTGAAATCGGCCGATCGAGCTTGTCTCTTGTTGATCATCAGGGGGTTGGTAGGACAGAAACCTGAGAGAGATCGATCATAGCCAAAACAAATCGGCAGTTAGAGGGGAAGGGGCAATGCAAGAGCCACTCCGATCGCCGTCGCCGTCGCCATCGCCGTGCACATGCACACTGCGCTGCTCGGCCCTGCGAAAAATTCAGAGAACCAAACAGAAAAATGAAAAATGCGTTTGCATCTACCACCAGTCATTGTCTTGTGCCATGAATCTGTCAGCAGCTATACGAGTAAAATGTGTGTGCGTCGCGGAGGTAGCTGAGCTGAGTGAGGAGAAGCGGAGTGGAGGCCCAGGTGGCAGCCAGCGTGGCGGGGGCCATGTGGGCACAATAAATGGCCCGGCGGTGAGGCAGATTGCGCGGTTGCGTCGCACAAGGCTGATACTGATGCCCCACCCAACCGCCGCTAGTGTCCGTCCTCTGGATGTGGGGCCCGTCCGCCCATGCACTATGCCTTGTACGTCCACGGTACAATTATGTGGTCTCTACATTCGTCCGGTCCTCCGGCCCCTTCCCTTCCCTTGTGGCCGCTTTGTCACTCTTTCTCCAAACTCCAAGTGGAATCCATCCAGTGGAACAATGGAAGGGATCGAGTTTAACTGCTTCGAGTGGTGATAGGGAAATCATACTTACTACTATGTTGATAAATAGAGAGGATCGATAGATAGAGCTCATTTTGATTAGGCAAACTTTACTCCAGCACATCTCAAGTTTGTAGTCTTCGCTAAAAGACACCGTAAAAAACGTGAAAACAATTGGTAGACACCCCTAAAAAATTACTCTCTCCGTTTCAGGTTATAAGACGTTTTGACTTTGTTCAAAGTCAAACTGCTTCAAGTTTGTTTCACTAAATTTGTAGAAAAAATAATAACATTTTCAACCCAAGACAAATCTATTATGAAAATATATTCAATTATTTATTTAATGAAACTAATTTGGTATTATAAATATTAATATATTTGTCTATAAACTTAGTCAAACTTGAAGTAGTTTGACTTTGACCAAAGTCAATACGTCTTATAACCTGAAATGGAGAGAGTAGTAATTAGCTATGGGACACCGAGGCTATTATTATATTTTGGTCCAAATAAAAAGAGAAACATTTAGAAAAAAAAAACAATTTTGCCTCTAGGGCCATATGCTTCTAACCTGACTGGGTCTGATTAAAACATAGGGTTTGGAGAGGGGATCGGGGATGAAGATAGGCCTAATTCTTGTTGAAACCAAACCCAGTCGTCTTACAAGCATTTGGCCCCATCGGTACATTTGTCTTTTCCACATTGTTCTCTCTTCATTTGAACCAAATATAATAAAAAAAATTGTTTCGTTGTCCCACCGCTATTACCATTTTTTGGGTGCCCGCCAGTCGTGTCATGTTTTTGTGCAACGTTTTTTTAGCAAATACCACAAACTAAGTGTCAGGTAGTAAATTTTGCATTATCCTGCATTACCACGAAGTGTGACTATAAAGGCCTATGAAAATGGTGCATTCTTAGTAGAAAATTGATTTCACCCACGTGAGTTGAATTGTTATCAAGTTTCTAAAGGCCACTCTATAAATAATGGAGGAGACTATACTTAACAACAGTAAATTAATTCCGAACAAAGCGGGCATCCATGAGCTGAACACCGGCCAAAAAGAGAAGCAGTGCACCCATAATTGAAGAGTATCCCGCACGCCCCGGATAATAATGTCTTAGGACCAAAATCATAATTGAATAACAATGTCCAGAGAGGAGAAAATCTCGTATGTCTTCTTCCCTGGGCATTTAAACATAAGCCAACAAAAATGTGTGTGTATATGCATAGATCAAAATGGTCCAAATCTATATGTGAAGGATATGTAACGGCCAACGGGGCCGTTGCATGCAACAGCAGCATGTGCTCCAATAGTTTGCAACATGTACCAGCAGTTATTAGGTTTAGGCACCGCCTGTTGCCATGTTGTCGTCGAACGGTACAGTGCTAGTACGTCCACACATTTTGTAGGTTGTCAAGGCAGGATTAAATTAAACCACTAAAATTGCAAAGGTTAATATTTTTAATGTGAAATGCTAAGTTAAGAGCCCTTTGATTGGTAGGGAAAATATGGGACATTTATAATCCTTTCAAATAAGTAAGGATTGGGACCTGAACAATCCTATCAAATTCCTATGAAATGACTTTAAAAAAATGGAGAAAAGTTAGGTATGGTTTAGTTCCCAAAATTTTTTTTCTAAAAACATCACTTCGAATCTTTGGACATATGCATGGATCATTAAATACAGATAAAAACAAAAACTAATTATACGGTTTGCATGGAAATCACGAGACGAATCTTTTGAGCATAATTAGTCCATGATTAGCCATAAGTGCTACGGTAACCCACATGTACTAATGACGGTTTAATTAGACTCGAAAGATTCGTCTCACGGTTTCCAGACGAGTTATGAAATTAGTTTTTTCATTTGTATCCGAAAACCCCTTCCGACATCTGATCAAACATCTGATGTGACACCCAAAAATTTTCTTTTCACGAACTAAACAAGCCATGTGAGGTACAACCACGCGCTCATAGAAAAACTTTTTGAGTCTTTAATTATCTCTCTAATTTCTATGTTTTTCTTATGATCTATTCGAATGGCCATTTCTTCGTTTTATCTATGTATTATGATCCACTTGCATTCCTGTTTAAACCTTATAAATCTTATTTCTATTTGTGCGCTTTCTCAATCTCTCGTTTCAAAGTACCCTAACTTGCCGTGGATAGCCGCTGTATGCATGTTGGAATTTTGAGTACTTTTATTCTCAGGTAAACAACAGTGACCAAGTCAGGAGCTTAGCTGTTGCATGTACAACGTATGCATGCAGCTTTTCGGCCATTAATTCGACCGAGATGTTTGCTGGTTTGACACTGTGGTGATATAGCTAGATTGCTGGAAGAGAGACTGTTTATGATGTCGCCTTTGTCCTTGGTATATGTTTTTTTTTTTGAAAGATTTGGTGGTACAAATTAAGACTCCATTTGGAAGGCATAAATTAATTTCATAAAGAAATAGTACGTGCAAGGCCTAGTTCTTAATAGATGACGGATGGAAATGAAACCGAGTTTAGATAACCGTTTCGATGGCGCAAATGAACAAAATAAATACTAGAATTTTTTTTAAAATGATTTTATATTTTTTAAAAGATACTTTGGTGAAGAAGGTTTCTGTAAAAATCGCACGGTTTAGAAGATTGGGAAGCATACCCCCAATAATCCATAAGCCAAATCGAACGGGACCAAATTGTTGTAGCAAACAACCTGACAAATTTTAATCTTCAATTTTTATTTTTATCTAATTTTCTAGGGAGTGGGTATATAGGGTTGTAGGAGGAATAATTAAAGAATTACTCCTTGCACAGAGAAGAAAAGAAAAAGAAAAGAATGAGTATTTAGAGAGACAAGGATCAAAATTACACATATTTTTTTAGCGGACTAAATTACACATACCTAATATAGGACACAAACATATTGTTATCATGAAAATGCCTTTCACCCTACCCAATACTAGGTAACTTGGATTTCTCAACTAATCAACTAGTCGTGGGGCACACCCTACTGTTTGAGATAGTACTGGATGTTGCCTAATTGCCAGTTATATGATACTCGAAGACAAAGAGAAGGATTGAATGTGTGAATTATGCATCGAGCAGCTTGTGTGATTGGTGAAGGACATCCACTTGACCATTCCTAATTTCATTTCTTTATTCGAACACGGATCCTATATCTGAATATCTAAAAATCTAATAGCAATCAAACAAATCACTCATCTGCAGTGAAGCAGCCAGCAAGCCTGCCTGCCTCCATCCATCCAATCTGCTTGGCTGCATTGCATTGCATGGTTCCAGGCTTCCAGCCAGAGCCTTGGATGCTCTCAGGCTAAAACACAATAGACACCATCTTGTCCTGTTGCGCCATTCGGCTGTGCACGTGCAGACACGAGAGCGACAAAGCAAACCAAGTGCCACACCATAAACAAAAAAGCAAAGCTGTCGTGTAGTTTATAGCTGGCTCTCTGTGTGTGAGTGTGTTCAGTGGCCAACGACACTGCGTCGTCGTTCTGAATTCTGATACTATCGCTGCTTTGTACGTACTCCGTATTTCTGATGGCAACTGTGTCGCCGTCTGGTTCTATCTCTCTCGTTTTCTTTTTTTTTCTTTTGAAGAGTTTGATTCTTAACTTAGCACTACGTACCAGGGTGCCTTTTTAATTTCGTCGTCTGCACATGAGTAGATCCTCCGTCTGTTTGAGTGTTGACCGAATTTAGTTTTATATTTGCACCGTGCCTTTTAAAAACAAAGCAAGACAAGGAGAAATGGAAGCGAGTGGCTGTGTACTAGAGTATATATCTATCTGCACTTGCGTTTGTTTGTATACGTTAGCTCCTAGAAACTCCTTAATGAAACCTATAACTCGAGTTCGATGTGGGGTAGCGAGCTTTTCAGTTTGCAAGGCTTGTCGGTCTGGTTCACCCGTGCTCAAGCAAGGTTGGTGATCGTGAAGTCGGAGCTGCGGCATCGGCGGGGCGCGACGTGTGGCAACGATGACATGAGTCCTTTTCTGTTGTGCTTCGGCGTGGGTCGGGTCATTTACCATGACTTGGCATTTCTTAGCGAAGTCGGAGTCGCCCCGATCACATGAGTGATGGTGTGATGACGATAACTTCATGTCTTTGCCAATGTGGGAGTCTTGTTTTCTTTTAGTTTGCTGCTTGGTCTTATCGTTCTTGTGTTGAGCAACGTTTGTGGTGTGTTGTGCTTGGTTGTCCTTTTTTGTTGCCGTGGTTGTTTAGGCTAGTTGGAGAGTTTGTTTAGTTGTGGTTTTCGCTCAGTTTTTTCTAATTAAAATAGGATATTCTTTTTTCATAAAACGTCGGCAATGTTCTCTCTGTTCGAAAAAAAAAAGAAACCTGTAACTCGAACAGAAGCCGTCGAGTTGTCTCTACATCTAAAAATTCTAGAGGTTATCAAACCTAAAAAATCTACCAAATTTTGAAAAGGTTCTAAACTAAACACAATTAAGCCTGAAATGTGCCAAGATTTGATAGCGTTCAGAGTGTCAACAAATAAACCAGCCCGAAAAAAATATTTTCACTACGTAAGAGTCCAGTGTGAGGCTCTCCGTCAGTGAGTTCAATTTTGGTCACTAATCTGTTCTATACTGTATTTCCAATCACCAGAAAATAAATATCTTATGAAAGTATTAGTATCAGGACAAGTAAATATGAATCCTCCTCTCTCTCTTTCTCTCTACGTCGTGAACAAGTAGATGGGCTGGCGCGAATAGGCCTTTCAGCACGAAAGAACATACGGCCCAGAACACCGTGAGCCCATGATGAGTCCTGCGCAGAAGTGAGGGAGCGGGCTGAATCCGGGGAGAAGCCCACTGCGCACCAGTCGACACGGCCCTGGTCTAAATGGGCTAAATCACGGGCATATGAAGAAAAAAGTACACCGAAGGTCCCTCAACTTGTCATCGAGTTACAAAATCATCCTCCAACCACAAAACCGGATACAACGCATCCCCCAACTTACAAAACCAGTGCAAACTAAGTCCCTCGGCGGTTTTGAACCCGGTTTTGTCCGACATGGCGACTGAGTCAGCGTGGGACCCACGTGGGCCCCCCATGTCAGGATGCCACGTCGGCAGGCCAGCCTCCCCCTTCCTTTCCTCTCCCTTCCTTTCCTCTCGACATGTTAGGATGCATGCCGGCCGGTGGTGGGGAGGGGGTCGCCAGGGCGAGAGGTTCGACGGCCGGCCGGCGATGCGGCGGCTGCGACGTGGCGGCTGAGACATGAGAGAAGGGGAAGGCGGTGGACCAGCGTCGTGGCAAAGAGGCGGCGGCGGGCGAGCGAGCGTCGTGGAGGAGGGCGGAGGCGGCGGCGGCGGCTGCCACGCGGGAGGGGAGGCTGGCGTCGACCCAGAAGCGGAAGCCGAAGGCGACGGCGTGGGCAAGCGTGAAGGCACGCGGCGGTGAGGCCGCCGCTCCGCCCGTCGCCTCTTCTCTCTCGGTTTTCTCTTCAACTGGGTGGGCAGACTGGCCGGTGGGTTGGGAAGGAAGGGAAGGGGTTGGGGTGATGGCTTGCTGGAGCTGCTTCGGCTGCAGCCGGTCGAACGCAGCAGGAGGCGAGGTCCGACTGCCGGAGCCGTTCTAGCTGCCGGCGCCCTTGCCCAGCTAGCCGCAAGGTCTAGGGACTTGTTCGCTTCCATCTTTCTTCGAATTCTCTCCCCGTTTCTTCTTGTACTGTTTAATTGGTTCTTAATCTGCTCGTAAATTAATCGTCGTCATCTATGGCCTGGATTGCCGGATAGTATCTTTGTGCTTGTAAATTTTCAGCAACTATGTGAGAGCTCGTGCCAAATTTGATATGTGAGAGTTTTGTTGTTTGTTCCGCCGGCAACCGAACAGGACGGGTTCGGGCACCGGAGTGACAGGCACCGCGCGCCGTCGCCCACCGCCGCGCGGAAGCGACCGGAATGCGGCAGCCGCACTGGCCTGCCGGAGGACCGGGCAAGCGGTGGGCGAAGTGGGCGACGGCGCGGGCCGGAGCGGCCGGCCGACGGAGCAGGCCGATGATGGGCAGGCGCGCTGCGGGAGAGGAAGGCCACACCGGCAGGCGGCTGTCGACGTCGACCATCTGGAGGACAGAGAGAGGAGAAGAGCGGGGAGAGGGGAGAGCGGAGGCGGATGGCACCGATGTGGAGCGGGATGGGGAGAGCGCGGCCGCCATCGCCGTCATCGTCCATGGCGTGGAGGAGGCCGCCGCCGCTCCGCCCGTCGCCTGCCTGCCGCCGCCGAACCTCCTCCTCCTCTCCCGCCTCGTCCCGTCGACTTCCTCCCCAACCCGCCGGCCGGCCTGCCCACCCAGACGAGAAGAGGGGAAAGGGAGAGATGACGTGGCATCCTGACATGGGGGGCCCATGTGGGTCCCGCGCTGACTCAGCCACCACGTCGGACAAAACCGGGTTCAAAACCACCAAGGGACCTAGTTTGCACTGGTTTTGTAAGTTGGGGAATGCGTTGTATCCGGTTTTGCGGTTGGAGGACGATTTTGTAACTCGATGACAAGTTGAGGGACCTTCGGTGTACTTTTTCCGCATATGAATCCCTACATATTTAAATGGAGGAATAAATTCACTTAGGACCCTCGTCTTTGACGTTAAGTTTGACTCATGTCCTGAAACCACAATATAAAATATAACACATCCCTCAATTTTCAAAACATGTGTAAGTTAGGTTACAAAATGGCTTGGATGTCAGTTTTAGCTAGTGTGGCACCTACGTACGTCGCTGGTTTGACTGGGTCCTTATCTTATGTGGCGTTGACATGATAGTAGAAGCAAAATAAGAATATTTAAAAAATTAAATAAAATATGTGGGACCATATGTTAGTCAAATAAAAAGATAAAGAAATACTAGGATGCACATGTAAGTAGGTCCCATCCTCCACCTCACCCTCCTCTCTATATTTTTCGGCCGACGGCGCCTCCTTCCACTTCTCCTTCTCACTCCCGACATTTCCTCCTCCCTCCTTGAGATCGCTCGGTGGTTGGACACTGCCGCTGCTTCCGTCGATCATGGAGGTCGAGCACCAACGATGGTTGTTCCCTTGCTAGGGACAAACTCAATGACGACGCAACTGCTAGGGACAAGGGTCTCGAAGACGATGTTGCCCTACTTGGCAGTGGTGTCCGTGACCTTGTCAAGGCCTAGGATGCCCATCTGCTTGTTTCTCCTGGCGGCGGTCGGACCGTCCTTAGCCGTCTACCCCAGCACGAGGTTTACGCCCAACCATATCGTGGTTCTGGATTTCTCGGTAGGAACCGATGGTTTAGGGCAGGTTTCAAAATTCCATATCGGTTCTATCAAATTCCATTTTTTAATGTTTTTCAACTTTTTGTGAATTTGGTAATATTCGTACACATTTGACCAATTTTTATTAAAAACGAATAATTAAGGACCGAAATTTCGGAAATTTTGACCATCTCGATACCCTCGATAGAAATGGTGGAAACAAAAGATTGAACCCGTGTTTAGGGTTGTTTCTTGATTTGAGCTCATTCTTGAGTTTTTGTGTGGTGATGCTTTAATATTTTAATCCGTCGCCATTCAATTCTTCCGTATCTTTTTTTTCCTAAATCCGCGTTCTTACTGTCGTGGTTCTCTTGTGCTGTTTCAGATGATCAGCACCGCCTTGAACGACCGTTGCAGGCTTGTTGCATCAAGATTTGCTCATCTCGTTGTACGCAAAGTGCTTAAAATGTGGGCACCCTCACCCTATATAAACACACACACATACACATAATAAGTATTAAAAAAACATTTATGAAACTAAAGTGGGAAAAATTAAACTTGCAACCACTTCTCAAGCCTTTCGTGCAACATCGACTACTACTACTATTAGTATTTGGTGATTCATCAAAAGGATAAGAAAACAAGAGAAATTTTATAGCAGGTGAAGTCTTTGGTGATCGATTCACCAAGCATACGAACATAACGAGCTTTAATTTGTTCCGCTCCAAAAAAAAAATAAAAAAAATAAAACTGTAATACTTAAATTTATTTACAATAAATCATATAGGCCAGAAAAATGGCGTGATCAATTTGATTCAATCGTCGTTCAGGGCTTGAGGAGGAGGCATCTTAGCCAGCCTCACCACGCTCTGCACCACACCGCCGGGCCCCTTGCACGACAGCCCGAGCCCAAGCCCGGACCCAAGCCCGAGCCCAAGCAGCTTGCTCCCGCCCTTGGGCGCCCCCCTGTTCCCGCGCTCGGTGCACGCCAGGAACGCCGCGAGGAACGGGTCCTCCTCCGGCCGCACGGCGGCGCCGCCGCCGCCTCGCCGGCCGCCCCGACCCGCCGCCCCCGGCGGCGGACGCACTCGTATCCTGTGCGGCACCACCTCCTTCTTCGCCGGCGCCGCCGGCAGCTTGTCCGCTTCTCCCGCCGCCGTCGTGGCGGTGCCCTGCAGCAGCTTGGACACCCCCGGCTCGTGCTCCCACGCGAACGCCACCGCGCCGCCGCTCGCCGGCGCCGGCGCCGCCACTGCTCCCGCCGGCTTCATCTCACACGTACTCTCTGCGCTCTACCTAGCTAGAGATCTCAACCAGCTTATATATAATTGTGGATGGTTTTTGGAGACGGTGGTCAGAGCTAGCAGCCTAGCATGCATCTTTGTTGTTCTTGCTTCAGTTTTTATAGCAGCAGCAGCAGCAGATAAATCGATGGAGACGTCAGGTTGGGCAAAGGTAAGGGGGATCGTCGTTTGATCGCTCATCGCTGACGTGGACATGCAACAATGGTGTCTAGGCCAGTACTTTTCTCCAACTTCAAAATTTAGCTTTCTTGTTTTTAGTCAGTACGTTTTTAAAATTGTTACATGATATGTTTTCTATAAAAAAATTCAATATAAAAGTTGTTTTAAAAATTTAAATAAATAAACTTTTCAATTTTATAATTACTAAAATATGCCAATGAGCTTTTTTATTTTGTGTGCGATAAAAGTTTCTCTCTAAAGATGGATATCGAACGCAGCCTTAGCTTGAGCTTGACCATCATCTCTTCTCTCTTCTTCTCTCTCAGCTTGTCGTCAGTATTTTCCTTTGGGCATGGCAGCTGGAACGGACACACGCAAGGCCGGCCGGCAGCTAACTGCAAGTGGTTGCGATGCAGCTTCGTATCGTCGACGTATGAGTAGTTTTTTTCTCTCCGTGTACAGATACAGTCGATGGAATCTGTTTCGGATCATATCGTCATCATGTAGCTGGTAAATTTCTTTGTCATCGATCGACGACCCCTGCCTTGATTAACGGATGAATGAATTTAATTGTTTCCTAATTCCTATTTGTTACTACGTATAGGAGTGAATTTCACTTTGAGCACTGATGTTTTTCTTTGTACCATAATTTTAACCATTTTTTTTAAAAAAAATCGAACCGGATAGTCTTATACTCCATCCATCCTATAATATAAGAGATTTTGGTGAGATATGATACATCTAGTACTACAAATCTGGATATAGTACTAGAATATGTCAAATCCCACTAAAATCATTTATATTATAAGACGGAGGATGTATTTGTTTGTACTTTGTACCACCCTAACTATTTTCTTAAGCATATGAATAACTGAGTATACATGCTCCTACTTGTAAATAAACTCTTACAGTCACAGTTGTATGTACACTACTCCTTTAATATATGATAAATTAGATGTAGATAAAATTGAAGTGTTAATATTGGTCTAAAATGCTACAAAGATAAAATTATCCGTTTCAAAGTGAAAATATTGAGTAAAAAATATAAAAAAAACACCGATAATAAGTGGCGGACGTAGGATTTCAACGATGGAGCTACAGAGTTATAGACTGCGGACTGTGTACGTAATACTAAGGAAACTACTTGGTATTCCAATGCATTTTAGAAAGCTTGATAACAAAGACTGGAAGGTTATTGAACAAAGAATTGAGAAAAAAACTTAGTAGTTGGAAAGGTAAGTATACGTCTGTTGGTGGTAGATTGGTGTTGATTAATTCTGTACTTTCAAGTTTAGCTATGTTTATGATTTTCTTTGTTGAGATACCGAAAGGGGTGCTTCAAAAAATTGATTATTATAGATCTCGTTTTTTTGGCAAGGAGATGATAATAAGAAAAAGTACAGACTTACTAGATGGGATATCATCCGCCAGCCCAAAGATCCGGGTGGTTTAGGGGTTCATAATTTGGAAATACAAATAAATGTATTTTGAGCAAATGGTTGTTTAAGTTAATTAATGAACAAGAAGTTTGGCAAGACTTATTGAGGAGGAAATATCTTCATTTATAAGTCTATTACCCAAGTTGATAAGAAGCAAGGTGACTCTCATATTTTGTCTGGTCTCATGAAAGTTAAGGGTACTTTCTTAAACATGGGTTCCTGGATTGTGAATAATGAGAAACAAACTAGATTTTGGGAAGATAAATGGTTAGTTAACTTAGCATTTAAAGATAAGTATCCTTCTTTATATGCCATTGTCTGAAGGAAAGGTTCTTCAATTGCTAGTGTTATGAGATCCGTTCAACTTAATGTTTCTTTTAGGAGAGTTTTAGTTGGTCAGAATCTTATTTTTTAGCATAAGTTGTGTGCTTCTATTGTACATATCCAATTGAATCATTTTTCTGATTGTTTTAGATGGAACTTTAATCAGAATGAAAGGTTCTTGGTTAAGTCAATGTATTTTGCTTTAATTAATAATGATTATATTGAGAGAAATAAAATAATTTGGAAGCTTAAAATGCCGCTTAAGATTAAGATCTTCATGTGGTACTTACTTAAAGGAGTTGTATTAATCAAAGACAATTTAGCAAGACGAAATTGGAATGGGAGTTTAAGATATTTTTGTATGAAAAATGAAAACATTCAACATCTTTTCATGGATTGCCATTATGCAAAGTTTATATGGAGAGCAATGCAGTATTCTTTTGGTCTATACCCTCCTAGTAGTATATTACATATTTTTGATGGTTGGCTTTTAGGGGTGGACAAGAAAAAATGAGTAAGTTTATACTTGTGGGAGCCTCTACAATATGTTGGGTTCTGTGGTTGAGCGGGAATGATTTGTTTTTTGACAAATCATCATCTATTACATATATATAGGTAATTTTCAGAGCAACATATTGGTTCCGGTGTTGGGCTCAGCTACAAAGGTGTGATGAAGATGGCGAGTTAATGAAGGTTGCATGCCGTAGGCTTGAGACGACAGTTATGCAACTTTTTGCCAATTATGGTTAGAGATTCACAAATAGACTTCGATAACGTGTTCTCCTTATCTTAGATGGGTTATTTTTTATTTTAAGTGCGTGTTCTTAATGTTTTGTTGAACTACACATTTTTTAGTATAACTTTGTAATAATTGGTTGTAACTCGTTTTGAGCAAAGGCCGAGATATTCTGTTCCATTATTAAAAAAATAAGTGGTTCGAAGTGAAATTCACTTAATAAACTCCATCGACTGCGTCGTAATCCAAAACGAGGTAATAAAAAGGTGACTAAAATCAAATCCCTTTTTCTTCATATGCTGATAACTTTAGCCGTATCTCTGTCGTGTTCGGCGTACGAGCTGCCGTGATGACCGATGAAATTAATGTGGTTACTGTGTCTAATACACATGGCAGGCATGCATGCTGCTTATTGCCTGCAGCCTCCCGGTCAAGTGTTTGCACACGTGAAGGTACATAAGTTATCACGACATTGACGCTAGGCTACAGCACAGGAGTCAATACCCCAAAAACACACACTTGAAGAAACTTGACAAGCTTTGGTCACACTAATTATTTAGAGCACAGACAAAACTGTCTACAGTGCTCGATCGATCGTCACAAGCCATGAAACAATGGAAGACACAATGGTCAAATTAATGAAATGGAATTCCAATTGTCCCCTGGACTTATCTAGCTTCAGATTTTTTTTGCATCAGGAAGAACACAAATTGGCGATCGATGAACCGAACAGTTTGGCAAATTGTTTCTTCAGAGGTTGGCCGGGTTGAGAGCTGGAAGATTTGCTCTGCACAACAGGGACAGGTAGGCTGATTTTTCCGTCTGACAGTGACTTCGTTTGGCTAAGCTAAACCTAACCTAGCTTAGTTCGATCGATTGCAACAAGTATTAGCAGTGGTAAAATTCAGATTTGTTTCCACGCATAACCTGACATATCCGGAAGAACTGGTCAGATATCGATCCAAGGGCACGCAGACAAATCTTTCGCTTTTATGATTCATGAATGCGTTTTGCCCTGCAAGATGGCCGGGGAAACCCCGGCCCCCACGGTGAGAAATCCAATCAGATTGCCATTGTGGCGACTCGATTCTTTGATAGTTCTGACGAAAGTTCAGTAATCCTCATCTCTACCACTTTCTACTACTTTAAAAGCGCAGTCATTCTCCTTTCGTCTCCTTCTCACCGTGCTCGGATGTCGTGTAACTATTGTAGGATCCAATACATTCATCTTAGTCTACCCATCCAATCAATCTCCAATTATATATTTGTATATAGCTTGTGTTTTATCCTTAATCCACCCATAATCCAACTAATCTCCAGTCATATAGACTTGGACATATTTCTAGGTCAAGCAAAAATGGCGAGATTGGGTTCCTGTGGGCCTCAGTAATGGGCCGCGGCCCACTAGCCGGGCGAACCGGCGGGCTCAGGACTAACGAGGCTGGCCCGGTAAGCAGATCCCCGCGTCGAATCCGAGGAATGGACGGCCGAGATCTCATCTCCACAAGCCTTAACCCTAACGAAGTACTAGCAGTATTAACGAGCGGCGAGCGCTCGAGCTGGGTGCGCGAGCGATTGGCGGCGGCGGCCGGCGGCCGGCGGCGAGGTCGAGCGAGGAGGCGGGCCGGCGAGGCGCGCGGTACTTTGTGCCTCAAAACGGGTGTGCCATTTTTTTTTTGGTTCTGTTTCGGCTTGTCGCGGATTTCGCACGGTTTGCTTCGTTCGTGGGAGATTTGGTGATTTTCTTGAAGCGTCGACTTCTCCGATCGATCGCTTCCTGTAGTTTCTCCCCCTTCTTCGGTGGTACAGATTTGTTCTTGGAATTGGTTTCTAACATGTGCTTCTCTTGTCAGTGTCTCTCGTGTGTTCAGATTGGGCTTGTTGGTGGCGGATTTGATTGTGGTTTCTTGGCTGTGATGACAAACAAACCTCGTTTCTCGATGCTGAGACTTGATTTGTTCAAGGACCAGAACTGTGCTGACCTTAATTTGTGCGTGTCTGAGCCACCCCAAACACACCATGTCCGAATCGATTTCTGCGAAAGTTAGTATGTCTGCACGATGCCACTCGATGCTACTAAAAGTATTTAGGTGTCTTTATTAGCTTTTTCCTCTTCTATGTTTATTGGCTGTTTCTTGCATTTGCGTTGTTGTAGTGTGGCTGTGACGACTAAATACTTTGTTTCTCGATGCTGACTTGATTCAATCAATCAAGGACCAAAAAATTTTGATGACCTTTGTGCGTGTCTGAGCCACTGCAACTCAGTTTTTTTTTTCAGTCTTCGCTTGTGTGAAGATATCATCTTGCCTTCCGTGTTTTGAGCCTGAGCGACTGCTGCTTGTTCTAATATGGCTTTTACGATCAAGAAGAGATGTTTCTTGGTGCTGATTCGACTCATTTTAGGATAGAATTTTGACGTGCCTCATGCTAGTCTGAAGTCTGGACCATTATAAAACTTGGATGTAGTTTTGTTTTTTATTTCCTAAAAAACGATACTTTTTTTTCTCTCGTTGTTTCTCTGCTGTATTTGAATTTGTTCATTTTTTCCAGCTGTTGTACTTCATATTGTGATACTAAAATGTTAGGTGCGATCAATGTAGTAGTCCTTACATGCTTGACAGACACATGGACATTAACTCAAGTTATCCAAAACATTGAGATCCTTGGAATAGTTGTGCTGGAACTATTGCATGGAAATTTAACAACTCGCTATATGCTAGAAGCGAATCCCTGTAGTTCCTTTTCCTCAATCAGCCCAGTAGAGATCTAGCTAACGATATCTGATAAGGGGCAAATTGTTTTTTCAAGGATACAGCTGAATTCATAAGAACTGAAAATCGCAATTAGGTGGTATTACATTGCAGAAGCTTGAGAACAGAAAGAAGGGAATAACAAGCATGGGTAACGCGGATATTAAAGCTATCCCATGGTGAGTTCGTTAACGACTTGATCTCCGTTTCCTGAAGATTCACATTGCATGATCCTCGAGGTTCAGTAACCAACCATATGGCCTTGCTTCTGGTTTCATGATTGAATCGTCAGGATTTTTGGAGTTTGTCAAGATTTCACCTAGAGGCCCACCTTGAGGCATCTCCCAAGAACTTGAGATGCTATCCTCTTGCATTTGTGCCATATTAGGTGCATGGCAGCTGACGCGTGGGTCCTCTGGCGAGGAATAGAAAGTTGATGGAACTGTCATGACATTGGAATCTTTGCTTTTCTGAAACTCCATTTTCTCGTCCTTAGGCAAGCTGAAATTCTGAAGGGCTGACTGAAGGCATCCACGATCATGCATCTTGGTGAAAGGAATGCTTTTGTTGTTCTGCTGGTTGCTGCTCTCCCAAGGCTTCAACATGGTATTTGAAGAAATCGATTCACTGTCTCCTGCTGTATTGAACTTCTCCGGTTTGTTCTGTTGCTTCAACTGAGAGAACAGGGACAATGTTGGCTGTTGATTCGTTAAATTTAGCAGTGGGCCATTGTTTTCTTCAGCAGCTTTGTTTCCTTTCTCTTTGTTCGCCATTGTCCTGCAAATGTGTACAGGTTTTCAAATTAAATGATTATTACTTTCTATTAAAACTGAAATAATCTAGTTGTTTTCCTTTGTCCCTGACTATATTGCAGCATTTGTATTCCATTCTTTATAAGAGATTTTTTTTCCACCAGAACTCAATGATTACCTTCTATCATGAAAATGTACCAGAAAATCTTAAACCATCGATAGGATATGCAAAAGTGGTGGAAAAAGAATACTGTGATTCAGCCTATAGCACTAAAATACTTGTACGTTGAGAATATTAAACCAAGTTTAAGGATATATACCTGTTCAAACTATCTGTCCAATAGCTGATACTGCCTGGCTTCATTTCATTAACTTTTGCCTTCTTGGAGCTGCCCTGCCCGACAGAAGATGGCAATGAGCCAGCACAGGGTGTCTCTTTCACAGTCTTTCTACTTTGGTTTTCCACAGGCTTTCTTGAACGGTGGCGGTTTCTGTTGATGTGCCTCTCACAATACTTGTGGTCGGCCATGGCCTCCTTTGAACACCGCCATTTCTTGCCATCTGTTCGACGGCATCTTCCTGGTTCTGGGTCAGAGTCTGCATTTGGGAAGCCTTGATAGAGAGGCCTCCAGCTCACTGCAGTACAATAAGTAAGTATGTCATGTTTCCATTGGATTTACATACCACTCATAATAAATCTGAACTGGTGAGAACTGAGAACATAACATTGATACAGCTCCTTTTTTGTTAATAACATGTTCACTTGTACACTCAGATTTGCAATATTCAGTTTGTGGAAGCAGTATTCTTTACATACACCTAACCGACACACATATCGGTGTATGTAATGTATGTATGTAACTTGATGATCGTACGTTTCAAGATGATGTAAACTACTGCATTTCTATTTTGCTCATTTATACTTAACATGTGTTTCATGTATATGCAGTAACACAAGTAAAGAGAGTTTTTTTTTTTTTTGTTCTACCCAGGATATGAAAATGTGAGTTTTGAGGTTTAAAGCATCAAGATATCTGGGTTTGAATACTTACTTCTGTTAGCTGATGATCTGAAGCTTTTGCTGATTGAAATGAGCAGGCTGGAAGGTATAGGGGCCTTTGCATTGAGATACTTGTAAATGAGAGCCTGGTGCTCCAGCTCCATCCACTGTGAGGGAGTGAAAGGCCTCTTGGTCCTAGACAACAAGAACCTCTGCTCATTTTCCCTCCCAAAATCCAAACCTGGATAAGTCAAGGAAAAACATTTTAGTGTGGTCAATACTATATTCCAAAGAATCAAAAACCTTATCTTGAGATAGATATGGATATGGTTAAGGCATGCACCGGCCAGAGTCAAGACAAAAGTGTAAAGTTAAAATAAAGCAATGAAATGAAACAGCCTTAGGTTTGGGAAGGGGGCCCCAGGGTTTGTGCTCATCCCCATGACTCGTTCTGTAGCACTCATGAGAGCTCATCAAGTTCAATAAATGTATCACTTGATTTATCTTTTCTGACTTTTTTTCCCTCTCATTTGTGCAGGTGAACAGAGAAAAACACTGTCCATCATGAGTTGCAGAAAAATACACAGATCAATGGCCTTACATACATACATGCACACATGATCTTTGCTCCTAACCTATTGCAAGTTACTAACATGGAAGTGTGTATGTATGTGGTGATGAGCAAGGCCAGACCTGATGGCAATGTGTGAGCAGCCTTGGCGAATCTGAGCATCTTCTGTTCATCAAGAAAGGGGGAAGGGTATGATGCAGCAGCAGCCTGGGTGAAGCTACCAGCAGCAGCTCTCTTGATGAGGCTCAGATCACCCTCCTTGGTGGATGGCACTGTGAGGCCTTGCAAGCCCAACACCTCTCCAAGCTCCATGGCAGCAGCAGAGAAGTCAGCAAACATCTTGGAAGGACAGGAGGAGGGGAGAGGAGGAAGAAGAAGAAGAAGAAGAGGGGGTGAGCATTGCTGGGGACAGTCACAGTGAGACTGAGGTGAGACCGTGACAGTGAGGAGGGGTGTGGCGTGTGCTTTCTAGTAGGAGGCAGGAAGTGTGTGGTGATATATTATGGGATGGTGGCTCTTTGGGAGACTAGAGATAGGGCTAGGTGGTGGCCCTTAAATAGCAGGAGTCCTTTCATTCTTTTAGTGGAGTAGCTTTTTTTGCTGTCATTTCTTTATTTTATTTCTATTTTATTGATTTTTTGGGCTCAATGTTTCTGTGAAGTGATACTGTTGGGTACTGATGGGGAGGAGTAATTGGTTCGTATATAAAATCTAGTAGAGGTAGTAGTAGCAGCAGCATGTTTATTCTCTTCCTTTCTAATTAAGATATACATTTTATCTCAGTTTTCGTTAGGAAGTTTTTTAAACTGTTTAATGGTGTATTATAGAAGTTGCTTTAATATATCAAATAGAATCATTTTTTTAGTTTATGATAATTAAAACTTAATTAAACGTACGCTAATGATTTTCTCGTTTTGTGTGGATACTTAATCTCCATCCTTGTCGGAGGTTTGAACACAAGCCTCAAGATAAAAAATGTGATTTAGAGCAATGTATGTACTGTTCCACAAAAGCGGAGGGAGAGATTTTGCGGCCAAATTGATTGGGGGCAATTACGTGAGCTGTAGGGGCAAATCAATAACTACATGGCTGTACTGGCTGTACACATCGCTCAGAATTAACCCTCTATGCAGTACTACTACTACTACACTTCCAATAAGTGCAGTGCACCCTTGTGTTCTCTTGCAAGTAAATATGCTCGAAATGAATGGTCGAGCTTCATGTGATGGTCAGAGGCTCTTCTCTCTTGCTCCCTCCCTGAAAGGATTGTTTAGTTTTTATGTAGGAGTATTTATTTGTGTTTTTTTGAAGTCACACACACCACTGCTTTTGCCATGTCCCAGGACAGACAAATTTGATTATTCAATTTAGCAATATCTGTACTTCGCGCCAAGAAGAAGCTCAATATAATTAACGCAGAGTTTCACTGTGCTCTAAGGTATACTGTACGTCGCAAAGAAACTAAATTTAGTAAATTTCTTTTTTGTGAACCATTATCTGTGTGTATAAAATAGTGTGATTCCGTTTTTTTACCACAGCTCCAAGGATGGTAAGACGTCCAACCAAAGCGCTGTGCTCACCACAACACCAGCAGTGAGTGACTAGTGAGGCAGACAAGTAGCAGCAGAGCTAGTACCCCTGGCATCGACGTGATTGAGCCTCTCATCTTTTGCGTATTAACTTATCAGTCATAACTAAATTTTGAATTATAAAAACTTAACTTTTGAGTTATTTCATCGTAGTTAGTTTTTAAACAGTTAGTGACACGCACATAAAAGTTCTACCCATAAATTTATTCCACAGCAATTGCGAGTTTGCTCTTTTTTATACTGCTTCCGTCCTAAAAAAAAATAACTTTTAGGGATAAATCAAGATAAGCATTTGTCTAAAATTCATCCTCAAAATTTATTTATTTATATTCAGTTTACTTTCTCTGTACCAAAATAAATAAACTTAGCACATAACGTGATACATTATAGTACTAAGGGCTCATTTGAATCGTGGGATTGAGAAAACATAGTAATAGGAAAAACGTAGGATTTTGATAGGAATGTAAGTGTAAAACAGAGGATTACAAAATACAGAAAAAACACAGGAATGACCGTTTGATTGAACCTCAGGAAAAACGAAAGTTACTAAGAGGTTGAAGCTCTTACTTAATTTCCTCCAAAATTTCTATAGGATTGTTCGTTCCATAGAAATTTTAAAGGATTAGATAGGATTCAATCCTTTGATTCAAAGGACTTTACAGGAAATTTTTCTATAGGATTGAAATCCTCCAAAATTCATATGTTTTTCCTCCAAATCAAAGGGGCCCTAAGAATCTAAATAAACATGTAGCCCCATTCTTTTCTTCAACTCCAAACTTCAACTTGTTCGTTTTTCGTTTTTCATTAGCATGCTTTTTAAGCTGTTAAATGATATTTTTTCTCTCTCAAAAAGATGAGATGGAACGTACTCTCTCCGTTTCAGGCTATAAGATATTTTAATTTTGGTTAAAGTCAAATAGCTTTAAACTTGACTAAGTTTGTAGACAAATATATAATATTTACATTATAATATTAGTTTTATTAAATTAATAATTAAATGTATTTTTATAATAAATTTATCTTGAGTCAAAAATATTACTTTTTCTCTATAAATTTGGTCAAATTTAAAGTAGTTTGACTCCAAGCAAAGTCAAAACAAAACATATTGTAACCTAAAATGGTGGGAGTGTTATATATAATTTTTTTAATTTTGAGATGGAAGAAATATGTGTGTTGTTGGATGGGGGGACTCTGCAGTACGGTAGGGCGTAGGCGAGGGGGCGCCCCCGGTGAGACGAGAAGAAGCTGATAGTCGGCTGGTGGCGCTGCCGCGGTCACGAGGTTGAGATGACGCCTTTCATTCATTGCCGGCAGCCGCCCGTGCCCGTCGTCCGTCGCGCGCCCGCCCGCCCGCCGCGCTCGCCGCGGCGCAGACACCGAATTTATTTGCCTCTCGCCATATATGACTTCATTCATGCGCGTCCAAGCAACAAGATACTGCGACACCGTGCTACCACCACCACTACAGGTCGCACAGGCTGCTACTGGAGGTAGTACCAAGCACACACATCTCTGATAGGATTTTATACTCTTCTCTGTGTTCTACCTGAGGTGTGGAGTGAGTGAGTGAGCAGCTGGCAAATCTGGCATGCATCATGTGAGTGGAAACAGGGGGGTTTAATTGGGTCCCCGATCCCCACACTCAGATACGTAATCTACGTGTACGGGGCTGCATTCTCCTCGCTCCAATGGGTGTGCGTCCGTGTTTGATGATGTTACTCATCAGGGGACCAACAACTGAAGAAAAGCCAACTACAGATTTTACAGGCCAAACTATCGTGCCAGAAATTGCGTGCGCCGGTATTTTGAACTATAGTTACGTTAAAGGAGTAAAATTTCAGAAAACTACGGATCTGTGCGCAGGAAGCCGACCTAGTTCCACGTATTTGCGCAAAATATAAGGGCAGGATATAAAACTGCTCGTTAATGTTATTCTACCTGTCTACTGTAATAGTTGTATTTTTAGGATTTGAATTTGTCCCAAAATAGTTATCACACCAGTGTATTAATGATCTCATTAATAATTTCTTGTGCGAGACAGGGTTCATCGGCGGGTCCCAGTGCGATGTGCTTCCCATAGCGACAAACTTGTTTTTTTATTTAAAAAAAAAGAGCAAATTTTGTTCAAAATTTATCACTAAAAAATTCCAACATTTTGGTCTCCCAAAATGATGTCGCATGTATTCTGATATTGTTGACCATGGTATAGGGTGGTATGTTAAATAAACAATGTTGTCCAAGAGGAACAACCAATGTGTATATATGGATGCCGGGAGGATGCCAGCATGCACATGATTGCATCAAAGGCGGTATGCAAGTGGCAGCCGTACAATGCGTACCGAACACAAGGCAGACCAGTGGTTCACGTTCACCTTTTTTTCCTCCTCTTCCATGCTAGTGTATGCGACCTGCTACAATGGCTCAGCATTCATTTTCTCTTGTGTTTTTACATCTTGCATGAGGCCTTCTTCCAATACGATTAGAACCTTCACATTTCCTTTGAAAGTTATTTCAAGAAGAAAGAAATTGGCCATTGCGGTGAATCTCATACTTTCAATTCCTCGCATCACTTCAAGTGATGCGAATATCCACCCATTTCGTTCCATTTTAGCTACCAATTATGTGACTAATATTTCTCCACTCCTAGCCTGTGGATGCTAATAATTTGACAATCAGAGAATCGTCTTTAACCTCCAGTAGGTAAATGGGATGGAGGAAAACTGTCAGCAGAAAATTTAATAATAAAAGTATCACCCATATCGACGGTGCCATGTTGCTGGTCAAATTCCACAAGTCCGCATGGATTAGGTTAATTATCGCAGCTGGGGCGAGAAGCGGAGGAGTGTCGGGTAGAGGTAGAGGCTTCATAGGGATGCCGTAGGATCGGAGGTGAAAGCCCAATGGTAGGTGGTAGTTGTGACAGGGTGATGAGGTAGCAGTGGTGCCTCTCGGCCGCAGGACAAGAGAGGATGAGTACGGGATAGCGTTGGTGGTGGTTAGGATGATGGGTGTTTTTGTTCGGTCCAACGGAGACGTTGATAGAGATGCAGCGCGAAGAATCTGGTTAGATTTGAACAAAAAAAATATGCATCTTAATCGAAATAACTATATATATATCAGGTGATTGTTGAACAGCATGCCTCTCCACATTTTGTTGGCACGGTCAGTACGTTTTTTTCAACGCTACAACACTGTATATATACGTGTTCTACGCTTGCCATGAATTTCTCCCAAGTTACTGGGGAGTGGATTATAATCCCTCGAGCGGATATCCCCTCGTATACCTTTTTCTTCCAAATTTGATGCAAATAGTTATGAAAAATTCTGAAAAAAATTGACAATGTAGAGTATAATGACACCTACTAGTCTACCAAAATTCATGTTCAAATTCGATCTACACATCGAGAAACAAAAAAACAAATTTAGATATAAACAGTACGCTACTATTCACACGCATGAATTTGTCTTTTTTATATCTCGACGTGTGAGTTGAGTTTGGAGTTAAGATTTTGTGGAGTTGTATATATGTGTTGTATGAATGTTGTCAAATTTTTCCAGAATTTTTCATAACTGTTTAGATGGTTTTTAGTAAATGAGGGAACATCTCTCGAGGGATTATAATAGTTTCCCTAATTTACTGTATAATTAAAGCATCACGAACAGTCCCATGTCATATACTCCACCGGGCCCCGTCAACAGTGAGCTCTATCCGTGGCGTTTGCCCCCACCGGACGACCGACCGGGCCCATACATAATCCACCCGTGCATTTAACTCTGTCTCTCTCTCTCTCTCACTCACTCGCTCACAGTCGA
This sequence comes from Oryza meridionalis, assembly GCA_000338895.3. Classification (NCBI taxonomy): domain Eukaryota; kingdom Viridiplantae; phylum Streptophyta; class Magnoliopsida; order Poales; family Poaceae; genus Oryza; species Oryza meridionalis. Next base: position 30,663,597 of record CM002526.2, on the reverse strand, counting down.
CTCACGCGTACTCCTACAGCAGGTCAGCAGCAGAGTTAATCCAGGGAAAGCATCAAGCGAAAGCAGCAAAGCTGCCGTACGCCGAATGTTTTTTTTCCGTCCACGCGCGCATGGAATCTTTTTAAAAAAATTCTCTGTTTATAGGAATCGTTCCGTATAATCGATTTAACTATTTAGTAACGAGATCAATATGATGCTACAGAAAGAAACTGTATCGTCTCAGAATAAGTTTAATTTTCATCTCTCCTATTTATCTCAAAATAAGTCTATTTTTCAGCAATTATTGCGTTAAAGTTTACGAAAGTAGAGGATAGACGTATTGGAAGTTGATAAAGTAGGAATGATTGCATTGATATTTAATAGATAAGGAAATGAATTTTCTCTGCCGTTGATCTCCGGAGCCATCGTTTCACTTATTTAACATCATATTTATAAACGAAAAGTAATTTATTAAATAAAAAGTTTATATGTATATTCTTAGCGGTCTAAAAGCAAAATCTAAAAAATAAATTTCGATAAAAAAAATCTTAAAATCAGTTCTAAATTGAAGATTGAAAATTCAAATTTTGACCGATAAGTATAAGAACGAGCAAAAACGATAGACGTGAAAACCTGCGCGCGCGCGCGACGCGATATGCTTTGCTACGTGGGGGCGGGGCGGTGACCGGTGGGGGGGGGGGGGGGGGGGCACCCACCCCGTAGCATAGCATCGGCGTACGTGCTTTTACTGAGACGGGCCCCGTACGACGACGTCTCTGGCCCGTGTGTGGCGCGCGTCGCGGGACATGAGAGATTTGATGGGGGAGCGAGACGCTCTCTCTATCGTTCTCGTCGTCTCGTGCATGCAGTGGCGTCGCACGGCATATGTCTGGGAGATTACGCGCTAGCCATCCATAGCTAGCTCCTGCATGCCCCGGCATGTCCGGCAGGCCCCGGACATGTACACTACTGCAGCAGCTAATATACAAGCTCGACTATACTAGCTAGCTACATGGCTCGATCCCTTTCCCATTGGTCTCCGTGTACCGTGTACGTATGCGTGGCATGTGCAACCCGTACATGCGTCTATATATTTACGTAGTGGAGTACTACGCTAGATACTACTCCTAGGTACTAGAACAGTGGAGTATATGTTGTTGTACAGACAGGGCCATATATAGGGGCCATCAATGTGATTTGATGATTCATGTGCGAGTAGAGATAGAGGCGTAGCTGGGGTGGTACTGGTAAAATGGCGCAGGGGTACGTACGCGGCGTGCGTGCCACCACATGCGTGTACAGCGTTGTACGTACTAGTACTCCACAACCAAGTTCCAATCGCGACTGTGTCATTGCGATTGTGTCTGTTGTTGCGGGTTGGCAACCCATCATGCGTACAAATCCCCCCCCCCCCCCCCCCCCCAAAAAAAAAAAAACCCTAGACATGCATAGATGTGATTATATTCTAGGAGTCTCTGTCGAGATTTATTGAACAACTCCTTCCATTTCATAATAAGGGGTTTTGGTTGATGTGACACATACTAGTACAATTAATCTGGACAGACCAAACCTAAAATCCTTCATATTATGGAACGGAGGGAGTACGATATATCACATCCATACTAAATTCTTTTTTACAGAGGGAGTACCTCTCAGGATGTGTTCTTTACTTGGTATTGGGAATTAATTACTCTCGCAATCAAAACGGAACGACAAATTAGCGCATAGTTTTTTTAAATGGATTAATATGATTTTTTAAAGCAATTATATATATATATATATATATATATATATATATATATATATATATATATATATATATATATATATATATATAAAATAACTATTCTATACCCCCCTCTTATCCGTATCCTCCACTCCTCCCTCCCACGATCCCCCCTTCCCCTCCCGATCTCTCCCTCTCCTCCCTCCCTCACAATCCCTTCTCTCTCGCTTCCCCCTCCCCCCTCCCGATCCTTTTTTTCTCCTTAAAACATTTTTTTCTCTTTTCTAGGAAAATAAAAAATAAATTGCTAAATTCAAGACTTAAACCCATGACCTTATAGTTCAAAGCATATTCTTCTAACTAATTCATCTAATGATGCTATTTGTTTCAAGAATTTTGTGAGAAAGTAATATGATTATCAATTCTAATATCTTTCTCTACCATCGTAAAACAAAAAACAAAGATATGTTACTACGAAACTCATAACATGTACTATGCTCTAGTAGTAACATTATCATAAAAGTACAGTAACACGCCACGTTACTGTAGAACACATAGGACGTTACTGCACTTTTGGTAGTAACGTCATGGTAAAATTGTAGTAGACCAGGAATCGAAACAAAAATATATGAGTTAAAGCCTCACATGCTAACCATATACTTGTTACTGCACAAAAGTTGAAGTGTTACTACATAATAGGTGCATGTTACCACTTCCAAGTAGCTATGTTACTGCACGATAATTGTAGTTTTACTATATCATTTTTACGAGATGAAGATCGAATAGGTGGGCTATAGGTAAAGTCCGTAGGTGGCTTTGAGCGAGGTCTGATTGATGTAGGAGTGTTTTGAACAATTTTATACATTTGGTAAAACTAAGTTACTGCATATGTCCTTGTTACTACAAATTACATATTCTGTTACTGCATATGGAGGGTTAAAGTTTAAAATGCCAATATTTGAAAAGCAATATCTCACAAGATAACTATTATTTTTTAAAACTGTTTTCACAATGATGCTATAGTGTTACTACATGTGGAGGGTAGAACTTCAAAATGCATCTACACACTCCCCTCCTCAAGAAACCGTTCTTCCTCCTTCTTCTCAAGAAAACCGGTCTTCTCCCTCCAATATATTGTTTTTGCATGAATGTATATGACGTTACTACACTTTTGACAGTAATATTATGGTGAATTGCATTAAATCAGGAATTGAAACAAAAAAATATATGGGTTCAAAGTCTCACATGCTAACCATATATTTGTTACTACACGAAAGTAAAAGTGTTACTGCACGGCTTATACACGTTACCACCTGACAGTTACATATTACCGCATGTTTATGTAGTAACACTATCCAATAACTGCAGTAAAACACGTTGTTACTATAGAACATATAGAACGTTACTGCACCTTAAACCGAACCAATTCCCCTCTCTCCATGTTACTGCACTTCTTTTCTTACTATACACATTCGTGCAGTAACGTTATCAAGAAATCGCAGTAACACACTATGTTACTGTGAAACTGATAATCGTTACTACATCATGTAGTAATCATATGATGTGGTTGCGGTAACACATAGCAAACAATAGTAATACATATGATATAGTATTACTGCTTGTAGAGAGTTAAATTTTTAAAAAACAATCTTCGTAGGGTAATATCTCTCACATCATGTACTACTTTTAAAAACCGTTTGCACCATGATGTTAGGAAAAAAGTGCTTATCAAAAGTAGATCTAACATGACTATATTATGACTATATTTCAATATTGTTACTACAAGTAATACATGGTGTTACTGCACGATGAACATCACGTTACTACGTCGTTTGGAGACGAGAGTCGAGAAGAGTGGAGGTTACTACGTCGTTTGGAGACGAGAGTCGAGAAGAGTGGAGGTGGTGGGAAAAGTCACAGGCGGGTTCGACCAATTTAGAGGACCTTTCACCAGGTAGAAAGGGGGTTTGCCCTCTTATAGAAAGGGGAGGTGGGTTGAAGGGAGGGAGGTACAGAATAGTTTCTCTCTCTCTCTATATATATATATATACACACACACACGCCTCTCACGAGCCATCTACTTAGTAGCGCGTCTCACAGCAGCGGCCCCACCTCCGAACGCACCTCCTCTCCGGATTTCTCGTTTTTCTTCCTCTCCGAGCGCTGGTTGTTTTTTTTTCTTTTTCTTTTCTCTCTGCGTCATACTTCCCGGTTTTTCGGTTCCATTCGATGAGCTGGCGTCCCCTCGATATCTTATTAGATAGAGTAGTTAAAAAGTTACTTTTCTTGCTCCTGTTCCGCATGCGTTGATTTTCCCAGTTAAAAAATTACTGGCTTGCTTCCAGTTAAAATATTACTTTGTTGTTTGCAGCCTCACATGCATCTATCGTTGAAAAGTAAAAAAATCACTAAAAGGATTAGGTCTCGTTGACATTACCATTACCGTCTTCTTTCTTTTTGTTTGATGCATAGTAATTTATTTACTTAAGGTTTATTTACACTTAGTAAGAAATTATTATGCCCTAATTTGTACTGCGAGTAAACAATTATTACCTCATCTCTAATTTCCGTACACACAGTTCTATTGAACACTGAGTAAAAATATTTTTCTCATTACTTTCGGAGTGCCAATAGTAAAATCTTTACTCGAATATGTTTATATCACTTTTTGATGTGTTCGTAGTAATATTTGTACTGTGCGTACATCACACACAATCAAGATTATTTTAATCATGCAAATCAATCATATTCTTCACAGTAAAAAAATTTACAAATCGAAAGAGGAAGAATAAAAGAAACGCATCTCCTCCTCGGGGAGGAGAGACCGCAGGAGTCTTCCAGATCCAGTGCCGCTGGTCTTGGAGATGGATGCAACCAGCGTCGGCGACCCAGTCTAGGAGCCAGCAGTTGCTTCAACGTCCTAGCTCCTTCCCTCCCAAGGAGGGCCTGCCACCACGTCGGTAACAATGGGCAATCGGATCTGGGATGATGTGAGAGGGCACCTCCTTGCCGTTGGAACTCATCGGAGGTCGCTAGCGGGGTTGAACGACGGCGCCGGTCTGCTGCACCCTCACGCCGATGGCTACCAATGCTGGCTGCTCAACCCCTGGGAGGTGCCATACTCCGTCTGTATCGGACCTGCAACCCCGGTAGGAGCTCCGCCCCATCAGAAGCGGAGATTGGGGTCGCCGATGTCGCTGCCTCGCCATTCTTCGAGGTGTTGCAGTAGAACCGGGTAGCAACGAAAGTTGATGTTGACGACCTCGCCGTAGTGGCCTCCCGATAGCTGCGCCCATCCGCCCTCCACGCTTCACGCCGGACTACGGGGCAGCGCACGCCATGGGGAAGGCCACCGAGTCTCATCCCTAGAACCACCGCCTTCACCGGGATCCCGCCGCCTCCGTGGTTGATAGGCCATCACGCCGCTTTGTCCGCCCAGATCCGGAAAAAACGGGGAGAGAGATGAAAAGTGGGTGGCGATTCCTACAGCATGTAGGATTGTATATAAATAGGCAGTTATGTGTTCAGTATATAAATATATTACTCATCATATGGGCAGTCCCAACCCATAACACTAGACATAGTTTCCATAAACTCCACATCATCAAGAAACTAGTACTAGACACTGTTCTTTCAATGCAAATACCACTATTCCATACTTCAATTTAATGATATTTATCTCACATGATGTTTTGGATGTTGTGTAGAAACCATGTCTTATGCAAGACATGGTTTCCTTCTCTTTCCTCATTTATTCACTTGCCACATTATTTTTTATTCTAAGTGGCAACTTATTTAATGCTATGGACACCATCCTAGTCATTGGGTTGGGAATGCCATAAGGGAGGTGGAGATGCTTGCGGGATGTAGATGTGGTAGTAAAAATTTTACTCTTGAAAATTTCTAAGAAGTTAAATTTTAATTGTATATAGAACTACGAAAAAGTTGGATAACATTAAGTAAAAAAATTACTTGGACTATGAGAGTGGGGGAGGAGGCGCAGGGGTGGGATGGTCGTCCGTGAGTTAAATTTTAACTGCATACTATGGACTTGGTGGGGGTAGGATGGGGAGTGTGTGTGGGTGGGCTGGGGGCTGTGTCACGTGCTGTTTAGTACGTAGCACCTTAAGGTGCTATATAGTAGTTCTCTCTCTATATATAAAAACTTACCATTTACTAGTTTGGAAAACGTATAAAAAAAATGAGAGATGTGAGTTGAGAACTTCAACAAAAGAGCTAACCCTGATCACCGCATTTACCGATAGCAATTACCTTGGGCCATATTTTTCGGTTTTCATGATTTGTGTCGATATACGCATGGTTAGTGGAATTTCTCGTGAATATATACTACCTTCTTCTCTAAATATTTGACGTTTGTTTGTTCAATTTTAAATTAACCAACGTTAAAAAAAAGAAATGGAGGAAGTACAATTTATGGGCGTTAGACCGTACCTTATTCAGTTCAGCTGGCTGCAGCCTCAAAGTCATAGTAATTAACCAGCAGTCATTCGTGCAAGCCTTGTGTCCAAAGACTTCTGGTTCATTTTCTTAGCTGACATGAGTGAGAGATCGTCTCCCTCCTTACTGGTTGGCTGTTTTGTTCAAGATGAATGATGTAAGGGGGCTGTTATATTCTTAAAGTTGTTTGGTTGAGTTGGTAGAATCGAGACGATGACTAGAGAGAATATTCCCTCAAGACTCGACAGGTTAATCCTAAAATAAAATTTGACGGACCAATCCATCTCACCACCTCACTCTCATTAACATACAGGTCATACCCACCCATCCTAAAAAAAATGAATCATTCTATTTTATCTCTTAAAAACAAAAATGGTTTCAATCCATTATGTCTTGTCCTCGAACCAAACACTGCTTAAAGTTTTGAGATACGAGTTTAAAGTTTTATATAAGACGACAATAATCAAAGTTGTAGGTGCTGACTAGCAAAAGCAATGAGGCTAAGGCAGAAATGATATTGTAGGAAAAAAAGAAATTGTTGTGAGGAGGTAATTAATCAGCTTGAGAACACGTGGATTTCCCATCGGAGTTAAAAAAACAAAATAAACACGAAATGTAATGGGGCGAGGAGCATAGGGAGGTGCAATGATGAAGCTAGCTAGTGGCGCTGTATAGTCCCATGGAACACCCAAGAATTCGGTCGAGTTTAGAACTATTGTAGATGTACTTTCTAATATTTAAACATTTTATATGGATCATCTTTTGTTTTGACTTATTACATCTAGAAGGATTATCGTTGCTCTAGATCACAATTAGCTATCCCATTGGTGAGAGGTGGTGATGATCCTCATTGGTACTAGTTGGCCGCGTATTTTTCACCGGTTTTGTAGTTTTATCGTCAAAAAAAATCATACTTCTAAATGGTTAGATATAACTCTATGTATATACAAAATATATCATAATATGGATTTATATATGTCTTATATTATCACAATATAATTCATGCTTTGTTTTTTCAAGTGTCATTGTGTATTGTTATAATATATGAATATGATTTTTATGGCAATATGGGTATCGTGTATTTAGACAGTTTGCATCTCTCTACTTCACTCAAGTTTTTTCTAAAAATGGATTCAGGTAATAATACCTAATAATCATATGCTATCTTATCATGCATAATAAAACGCAACACACATATTAAACAATAATCACATATTAAACAATAATTTGATTGTATTTGGAAAACATGGTGTTATGCACAAAATATGTATCAGTGCTATATGTAACTATGAGATGAAGCAAAGGGAGGTGAATGGATAACTAATAAATGATCGATTGAATTGGATGAATAAGTAGCTTCTTAATTCAACGATTGTTATCTTTATACTAATATGATCTGATAGCTTAAAATTGTTAATGATATGGCTTCTTGTATATCTTATTGTATAGGAGTAAATGTTTTTAATGGGTACCAACTAGGAAGATAGGATTGTCGTGGTGCCATTAACGAGACCTAATTAAGGTGCATGCTACTTTGGAGGAAAAATAGCATTAAGTACATGAGACACGTGTCAGCAATTGAAAAATTGGAATTTCACTCTCTTCATCCCTGAAAGACCTTTTATGTGATTTTTCAGGATCGTTCACACTATCTGATAACGAACTAAAATGGCTCCTAAGAAAAAATTACTGTATTTCCTTTCTTAAAAGAAAGACATTATTGTCTTTCTTATTGCTTATTGAAAGGTTTAACCTATTACTCCCCCCGTTTCAAAATATTTGACACCGTTGACTTTTTAGTACATGTTTGATCATTCGTCTTATTTAAAAAAATTTAAGTAATTATTTATTCTTTTCATATCATTTGATTCATTGTTAAATATATTTTTATGTAGGCATATAATTTTATATATTTCACAAAAGTTTTTGAATAAGACACATGTGCTAAAAAGTCAATGGTCTCAAACATTTTAAAACGGAGGGAGTATTACCTAAAACCTCAAAATACGATGTATGGACGGTCCAAGGTCCATTGCCATCTTACGTGTACTGGTCTACTGGATTACTGGTACCGTGCTGGCAGAAGGTTAATGCGGCGCCGTAAGTTGCATGCCGAGCGTGGCCGTATGATCTACTTACTACTTACTATATGTTCGTATGGCATACTATTAGCGAGTGTAAATGCGTGTCACGTTGGGCCTGTAAGCCTGTTCCCTAGCATGGGGTTCGCCGAGCATTTTGTGCTATGCGGTTATAAATGATGCCACACGTGTACTTGAGCTCACTTCATCTGTCCCAAATATAAAAGTACTTCTAGAATTTCTTTTTTATAATTAAGAAGTAATATGAAATTAAACTAGTTCTATTCCAAATTGATAATTTCGTAAAACTTTCTAGGTATTTCCGAAATGATTATCATCTTAATTGTCGATATCTATTGTTTATTCATCTAATAAACAAATGGTATCGTTGCATATCTGTTCATTTATTTATGCCAAAGTAAATGATATCGTAGCATGCCTCACATGTATGCAATTGCACGTAATACAACATATTAATTGATGAGGTTTAATTTTAGAAGATATGGTGCTTCTTGTCTTGGTCTCAACACCTTCTATAAATATGATGATTAAAATGAAAAATGAGAAAGTCAGAAGAGGAATTTAACAAGAGGTAATTATGATAAGCTAAGATAAGAAAATATAGATGTAGAGAAGTCGTCATATTTGAGGATTAAATTTGAACGATATTTTTTTTTATCTGAAGCAGTATTAATGTAGAACCGCCTGGCGCCAGCAGTCCTAAACATATTTTGACTTTGTACCAGTAGGATCATCGAGTCAATGATGATATGGAAGTAAACTAATAACCAAAATTCTCCCTCGTAATTATTTTAAAATGATGGGAATGATACCTGTACTATAACTCCATAGGGTACTGGCAGATAATAAATACATATGAGAGGAAATCGATCAATAGTGCACTTTTTGGACAAACATCAGTTATTGTAACTATGTTATTTATTGACAGGCTTTATTTTAAGTACTACCTTAGGGAGTATACTGCAAGAAAAATCTATTTTACTCTCTCAAACAATTTTTCTGTAGCAGTTAACACCCTAAACATTTTTTTGACTCGTTCTACATCCCGAAATATTGAAAATGGTTCACCTTCCTCCTAATGATATGCATGTTTATTGTTTCTCTCTATATGTCATATTTTACACTAAATTCTGGTTGAATTGATAGATGCATTATAACTTACCCATAATATTTTAAAGATTTGTTTATCTATTTTTAAATAGGTAGGAAACACTAAAACTAGTTAAATATCGAGGTTTAAAATAGTAATGAAATTTTTGAAAATATTTTGCAACTTTGATAATTGTGTCATCTATGGCTCTAAAAATTTTAGTTCAAAATACGACTCGTATGAGGAGAAACAAAGAAAATAAATGCTAATAAGTGGTGTCGGAGCTCAAACTCCTCTAGCATGGAGAAGTGGCACCCTTTTGGGATTCGGCCAGGGAGCGGGTGCGTGGAAACGTGGTGATTAGCATCTTGCTCTCTAAGTTGCAGCTTGAGTTGAACTAAGTCTAACCCAATTGAACATTCCCCCTTTCTCAGTGGTATTGGTCATCTTTTTATGTTATGGGGATACCACAGTGCACATACATGTGTGCACAAGTGGGACCCAACCCACAAGTGGTGGTATGCTTGGTCTTGTCACATGATAGTTGGGGGCAGGGCACTATTGGCCCTAAACTTGCATTTCAGTCATGTTGGTGGGGCATAGAGCGGCTTCTCTCCACCTCCCTTATGGCATTCCCAACCTAATGACTAGGATGGTGTCCATAGCATTAAATAAGTTGCCATCTAGGATAAAAAATAATGTGGCAAGTGAATAAATGAGGAAAGAGAAGGAAACCAGGTCTTGCATGAGATATGGTTCTACACAATATCCAAGACATCATGTGAGATAAGTAGCATTAAATTTAAGTATGGAACAGTGGTGTTTGCATTGAAAGAGTAGTTTCTTGATGATGTGGAGGTTTATAGACACCATATCTAGTGTCTTGGGTTGGGACTGGTCTTACTCCTTCCTTCGACGCGTGGCTTAGGGTAGGTGATGTGGATACCTTGGTGGTTGTTGGGTCCGCGCACCAGCCTCAAAGGCTAGGTGGGGTCGTACCGCGGTGTCCTAGGGTTGGTGTATGTCACCTCGCATTGAATATGAGACTTGATTGAGTCAATGCATTGCATCTACCTCGAGCACACAAGGAAAGGTGGAAGATGTCCCTAAGCATAGCCCATGGGGGGCAAAGCTTGGGGACGGATGTGCCCCAAGCACAGCCCACTGGGAGCCGCACTCATGGGCGGACCTGCCTTGAGCACAACCCACGGGGAGCTACACCTGTGGACAGATGTGCCCCGAGCACAGCCCAAGGCCTGGGCCTAGGGGCGGATGTGCCTCAAGCACAGCCCACGAGATGTCGGGCCTAGAGGCGGATGCGCCCTGAGCACAGTCCACATGGGGCTGCGCTTGGGGAAAGGCGACAAATGTGCCTCGAGCATAGCCCATGGAGGGCTACACCTGGTGGCGAATTTTCCCCAAGCACAGGTCATGGGAGGTTGTGTTAGGGAGCGGTGGCAAATACAACCCGAGTAGCTGGTGATTGGGACCTTGGTTTCTATTTCTCTGACAAACAGTAAAATGAATTGTTTTCAATTGTTCAAGGTGTTAATTGCTCCAATAAAATAGTTTGAGACTTCACGGGAGTAAAATGGACCTTTTTTGAGTATACTTGTTGATGGAGGATTGCCCTACATTCCTTCATTTGTATCTCAAATGTAAATTGTTTATATCTTTGTATTCTCTAGCTCTATGTAGGTAGGGATGAAAATGGAGCGGATAGTTTCCATCCGCTCCGGACAAAAACGGATATAGATACCTTTCGGATCGGAAATTTCTCGGATAGTTCGGATACGGATACGAATACGGATAATTTCTCCCAGATATGGTATCGGGGTTTCCATCGGATACGGATAATAATTCGGATATTCGGTGAACAGTGCTATTCGGATATCCACAGAAGCCATGAGACATACCCCCATTTCTTTCTAACTCTATAACCTTCAATATACCTTTTAATAGTAGTTTATCTCTTAACACTAGTCAATACTATTAATATTTATAAATTTTAAAAATATTTATAAAGTATACTTCATTTTGTATAAAATGAGCTAATTATATATGTTGATATTTATTTCCGTATTCGTATCCGATCATATTCGATTCTTATTCCTATTTGATTTTCCGTATTCGTTTTCGTATCCGGTAAAAAAAAGTAAAAACAAATATGGTATGAGCACTATCCATTCGTATCCGCTCTGTTTTCGTATCCGGTAAGAAAAAGTAAAAACAAATAATTGATGGATAAAAATTTTAATTGATATTATTAGCGGATAAAAATTAATGTTTAAAAAACAGACTAGATGACCAAAAAAAACTACTCCTAAATGGCTAGCTTCAACTCTATAGAATCATGTGGGACAATGAATGCCTAGTTACTGACTTCTTGTGCGTCCTGCTCGGCCCTCAGAGCTATAGCTAATTTGCTAGCTTCAACTCTATAGGAGCGCTCAATTCGATCCTGTAGACCGTAGATTGGCCGCACGAGGTACGTACACGCGGCTACGCGCGCGCTACAAATCGCACAAGCGATCGATCGTCTCATGCGTTGTGCGATCGATCATCATGAGTAGTAGTAGTAACAAACAAGAGACAAATAGATCCTCACTCGCACGGATATACGCTCTCTACGTTATTCTGGGAACAGAGCAAAAAAATCCTGATGTTATAGGACAGTAATCAAATCCTTTAATTTTTTACTGCTACTACTACTACGTATAGGATCCCGAGGAGATACGTACGTGTAGACGAGGACAAAAAATCTGGATGAACTGTAGTGGTACAAAATTTTTTTTGCCGGCGCCGTTCCACACAAAACGGCCGTAGGTAGCACGACGCGATTAAATTCTGATACGGGAACGGGAAGTCCGCGTGCGCCATTGCTCCCTCCTGACCAACAAGAATGGACCATATTGGTTTATTGTTTGGACTACATGATCCCAGCGAATGCGAATTGGACCACGGTTTGTTTAATTGTTGGGACTACATGGTCCAGCGAGTTTCGGAGTTAATGCTCTTGCGGCAGCTCTATCTCGACTGGTTAGCTTTGATAGATACTCCCGCCTCCGTTCACTTAATTTTGATTGTCGTATTTTGAGTTGACACTGAGTATCATAGTTGATCATTTGTATAAAAACCTCTAGTTGCCTCACAGTTCCATGCCGAAAACTCGAATTAGAAACTGCAGCCAATTATTAGAGATGGTAGGTAAAATGACTGTGAATCACAAATCACATCTTAATTTAAAACAAGAAAACTACTACCTTATTCCATTATGTATATTACTTTTATCACCAAAACCAAAAAAAAAAAATTAACTCATCTTACATATTACTCTGATCAAGGAGTATATACACACATGAAACCAATAAGATTGCTCTTCGGGTCTTGATTAGTCATTTAATTTACCTCTTAATTTAAATATTGGTGTATAGGGATTATAAATAGAAGCAATTTATTTGAAAAAACTAAAATATGAAATAGGTCTGACATGGATAGAAGTATTTGGAATGACATATCACATCTTGATTTAAAACAAGAAAGCTATTTAGAATGATTTGATCATACGCTTAGACCACAACAATGGTAGACAACAGCCAGGATGATGGATGATGAAGAATGGTCTTCTGGATTTGCATCTCCTGCCGGCTACGCGCTTTTATCACGGCATTCTTCCTCCTTTCCAGAGGAAAACAAAGGGTATTTGATGTTCTGACCGGACGAGTAGTGCTCATGGAGCCGGGACTCGGGAGCGAATTCTCGCATGTGGTTCACTCATTGAAGGCGCTCGTTCCCATCATACGAGTGAGATTTTTCCCAGATTTCGAGAAATATATAAGGCTGTCATGCTTTTTATTGTTACTGTGCAGACGCTTCACAAGAAAGCGAAGCCTTCCGAAGGAGCACCATATTGACTCAGAGCGGCACTATTACCGCGTCAAAATCCCGGGATAACCAGTACAGTTTCATAACTACGCAATCCTACACCCAGGACCAAGCAAAATCACACAACCCTTTGTCCCTCTCTACTACTGCACTACTAGACACTCGTACCAGCTGTTCAAATGAACCAATTCAACCCCCGTTTCTATCTACGCTGAGTACAGTATTACGTACTAATATAAACACATATTTGCACCTGGCACTTCCCCTCAGCCAAAAGAAAGGCATGGCACCGATTTTCTGGTTCAAAATGGGAAGTGACTGCGGCATGTGTCATTGTTCTTCAACATGTACGTCTGTCTCATCGTATATCTCCTCCTGTGCCACCATGAAAAATATGAATTAATGATATAATATTGCACAATGTCATTGTAACTACTTTTAGAGCAGTTATGTAAGGCATTGAAGTTCAGCACATCTTATGGTTCAATGGTTGGACATATAAACATGAAAGTAACTACTTTATGAATAGTATATGATTGGCTGATCATTCACATCTTACTGTGTTGAATCGCCACTGAGCATGTGTTAAATAAACAAATAGAGTTGAACAAACGGACAGTTCTACAAACCTCTAATAAAAAGAGAATATTTGCAAACTACTAACCTGGAGCAGCTCTTCTATGACATCCTCCATAGTTATGATACCGACAGCTTCTTCATCTTCATTCAGTGTCGGCAATGGCTCTTCGTGTATTTGAAGAACATCTGATTGATCTTTGGACCATTTTCTATTCCTGTTCCCTCTATTAGAATTCTGAGAGTTGGGGTAGCTCTTCCATCTTCTTAGTGGAGGAAGATTCTTCACAACCTTCTCACCATGCTTATCATCAATTGAGATCGCAACCTCTTTGTTCCACATGGAAAGAAAGAAAGAAAACAAGGAGAAAATGGTAAGATAAAAGGCTGTTATATATATGCCACATGCAAGCTACTGAGAAAGAAAATTGCCTTGGAGCTCACCAAGAGTTCCACCGTCGTTGGCAGGAGGTTCAGCTGCATAATTTGCATTGGTTTGTCTTATGACTACTGCCATGTGACTGTGGCCCTTCTGAAATTCATTTAGGATGTCATAGAGGGGCATGTCTTCTGAAACACTGACATTCAACAAGATGAAGGTTGCGTTAGCTGAAATGCTGAATCTTAAACTACCATACGTTCAAGTTCAATTATTCCATTTCAAGCATTTCATTAAGGTAAACAGGCAACTAATTTCTATTATACACCATATCTGTTAACTTCTCCACTTTGCAATATAAATTAGTTCCCTTTTGTAGATGTCAGAATTCATTTCTACTACAAATTACAACAAAACTACGGATAAGTTAAGCATTTGCAGATGACCTAATTATATCAGCTGTTGCTTTGTTTTTGCAGTAAACCAGTGGTTAGCAGGCATTAATTAATTTCATAATGAGAGGAATATTCAGTTGTATTGAACAATTTCACCATTAAGATGTTGCACTGTTGGATAAAAGAACAATTTACAGTTTAATACCGTACCGAGGAATTTTACGGATAGTTACTCTCTTTATAGGAATTTCATCATCAGGGTTGATGGATAATAAATTCTTCACCTGAAAATTGCTAATTTTAGGTGAGTACAACACAATTACATATCTGAAGTTGCCAGATAAATAAATTGCAAACCGAATGTAAATGTACTAGCAGCTCAAATCAAGATCCAGTGATCCACACCATAACATTAAGCATGGATGCTCTCAAAGCATACAGATCGGTCATACAAGACACATAATGCTATCCATTTTTGTTGAAGAGCACAGATCCACTGATCCAGATCACAACATTATCTAATGCATGGATGCTCTCAAAACATACAGATCTGTCATACAAGACACATTACCGCTATGCATTTTTGTTGAAGATGGCACAGATACAGGGTGTTGACTCTCCTGCCTGTTTTAAAATTTAAATGCACATTTACCAGCTGCAACTTATAACATGCTAATTTGAATGCCTCCTTCCTTCACAATTTATGCTCATTTACACAGCTAAGTACACTATAGAATTATCATTCTGCTGAGAAAATGTTGCATGCTAGTTCATAATAAAAGAATTATCATTCTGCTGAGAAAATGTTGCATGCTAGTTCATAATAAAACTACAACTAAAAAGAATCTACTCCAACTAGTGGCACTTCAATGGTTATACTCGATCCAGAGTTTGACAAACCATATGGTTTGATGTATTAAATTAAATAAGAAGCACATAAATCATATCTGGATGGTAATTAGTGATTTTGGGTTCTTGGCCAAATTTGTTAATCAAGTTCTGCTCAATCTAATGCTACAAGGCATAAACAGGTAGATGTCAAATACGAGAAAACTAAAAAAAAGTTTCATCCAGACAAAACACGAGATACAATTTACAAGAATCATATGATTGTTTTGAAAAGGAAGATAGCATTACCAATATCAATCCAATAATGTTTGTCTTCTTCTCATAATAAACCGGAACCCTGCTATGACCTTTGTCAAGGACTTTTTGCATTAGATCCCTGCACGAGAACATGAATGACAGGATTATGCGGTTGAGAAAAGAATATGGTAGGGCCAATTAAATCATGTGTAATTGTAACGCAACCAATACCTGTCAAGCTTTGCATTTATATCAATAGCAAATGTTTGACATAGGGGTGTCATAGCATCTTTAGCTTTCTTTTCAGTAAGCTCAAGAGCTCCAGCTATTATAGTAGTTTCATCGTGGGTTAACTCCCCACCTTTACCAGCCTGTTGAAATTGAAGTAAAACAGTTATAAAACAGATTTCCGTAACCTCAACACTCATGCAAAAACTAATAGGAAGGTCAATAAACATGAATTCATTTTTTACATGACTAAGTCAATGATTGGTACAGGTAAGACCAACTAGCTCTCTAAGCCTGTCCAGTTTCAAGTGTGGACTGTGGACGGCCTGTAAGCAGAATACCAACCAAATGACCTGCTCCATTAGGACATCTAAGATCTATTTTCTAACCGGGGTAGCAGACATGAGTATTTAATCACAACCTGTGAAGTAAAACCATATCCTTCGTATAAAGCATGAAAGGTTAGGGGAAAAAAAAAGAGCAAAGTATGTTTATCAGTAATATTCCAGCATGCCTATGCCCTCTGAGTCAAAATCCACTTAGGGTGAGGAAGAAGGAATGCATCAGATTCCACTAAGTTCACTCTCCCTTTCCTTTTTATGTTTTGTATTTCTTTTGTTATTTCCTTGGAAGTGATATTGATAATAAATTACTTCAAAATAGAACATAGAATCTCCAAACCTAAGCTTTTGCACATCACACAACCCAACGAATCAGAACCCTGACAGTGGTAATTCATACGTAGATCGGATGATATACAGAGGTATTAACAATTTAACACCCGAAATTCTTACAAAGTGGAGCTGTCTATGATCTACAATTTCGTGTAGTCTCACATACATAGGATAATAGCAATAATCTAATTTCTTCTTTAAGACACAATATTTCTGTTTACCTCATTTCCATGCAGGGTCACAAGTGTTTTTAGTTCAGCTCTACGGAATAGAGCTGTATGACCTTTACCAAGCAGATGGTCCAGCAGCTGAAAAAGAAAAGTAAAAAAATGTTCAATACATGTGCATTCGAGGATACTGATGCTAAAAAAGAAAGTAAAAGATATTTAATACATGTGCATTCGAGTATACTGATGTAATGATATTGCAGAGTCTGCGAGTATAATTACCTTGCTTATCGGATATGCAACAGGGAAGCAAACCCAAACAAGCACACGGACTAATGGAGCAACTGAGGCACCAATGGCCAGCCCATAGCGTGAACAGATGGATTGTGGTAATATCTGTTTATACCAGAACATAATATTAGCATGGGGTGCAAAAATATAGGCTTGTAGCTGAACATCATAGTAAAGTATATATAATTCACCTCACCGAACAGCAGGATCAATGTCACTGAGATCAAAATCGCACCCCAAGCAGTCACCAAGCTATCAAGGAATATGGGCAGAGCCTAGCAACATACAGAAGCATGCCATCACATGTTCATTCATCTGGAGAACCTTAAAGCTCTAACCGGTCTACAAATAGCTTGAAATAAAGCCAAATACCTCCATGGCTGCAGCATTGCAGATCAGAAGAGTACATAACAGAAGGTGCTGGTTTTTCACAACAGGCAATATCTTAGCTGGAAAGAAAAGAGAAAAGTTAAGATGAGCAGTATCACAAAAATATGAGAAGATTTGCATTTGACGCATGCCATTTTACATATTAAAAAAAAAGATGAAGCATATGCATTTCATTCAGCCAAATAAATAGCGAATGGGTCGCCTAACATAGCAACAAAAGAAAAAAAAAATGGATGAGTACCAGGGTTTACTTCAGATTTTACTGGGTGTTTTTTATCTTTTCTATGCCACTAGGTCTTACTTTCCGAAATAAGAAAGTGCAGAGCATGTCGCTATCCCCTAAAACAGCAGTAATACGACCACTTCCCAGGTGATCAAGCCAAACCTTCGCAACAAAAAATACACAAAAATTTGTTGAGCCGCCTCTAAAATCGCATGGATTGATCAACAAAAAAGTAGGCACCACGGGAAGGCCGCATGTGTACGGCATGAATTGATCGCCCAAAAAAAATTATATGACCCATACGTTCCAATCACCCTCCCAACAACAGCTCTATTCGCCAAAATTCATCACAACAAAGTTCATGTATCGATCATCGGTCCAACCGACACCCGCAGGATGTTCGACGAAATGCCAAGCCGGAAAAGTTGAAGCCAAATCCTACCAGAAACCAACCCATCTAATCAGGCACGACATGCGCACACCAACGGGCGCGCGAACGAGCGCCGCCGGCCGTGGGAACACACCCAGCGGGCACAGGGGAATGGCAGGGCGCGCACCTGCGTGCTTGCGGTCCTGGTCGGTGCCGGACTTGGCGAGGACCTCGAGGTCGACGAGGCTGAGGGACATGAGCCCCAGGGTGAGCCCCGACATGAGCCCCGCGAAGAGCACCAGCACCACGATGATCACCACGTGCTCGAAGAAGGCCGCCCCGCAGCAGTGGTACTCCACCGCCATCCGCCGCCGCCGCCGCCGCCGACGCCACTCCCCCCCCCCCTACTACTCCCCTTCCCTTCCGCGCTCGCGACGCACCACCGCCTCCTCCTCCGCCGCCGCCTCCTCTCTCCTCTCGCGCTCGCCGGAGCCCGCGGCTCCCGCGCTATTTAGCGGCGAGGGGAGCGGGAGGGACGCCGCGTGGTGTGCTCTGCGCTGCGCTGCCCGAGCGAGCTGGGCGAGGCGAGATTTTGGAAGAGAAGAGAAGTAGAAGTGGAATCGAGAAGAGAGAGAGACGAGGCGATGCGTGGGCGCGGAGGCGAGGCGACGGGTGGCCATTGCCATGGGTGATGATGGGTGGTGGCTCTGACATGTGGGCCAAGTGGTGATTCCACTGGGTGTGTGGGGCCCACACTGCAGTGGCTGTGGAGGTTGGGTTGGGTTGGGTTGGGTTTGCGATTATCCGGGGTTTCGGGGGTTGAAATTGCTGGAAGCACCTGCTTTGCTTGTGCAACCGTGGGCTGTCGGCATGTGCCGGTGTCTTCCGTGGGACCGGTCTATATGGACCATGGACGCCAACTTCGGGACCCTACTATGCCCATGTGTCTCGCAAATCTCATCAATGTCTCCTCATGCAACTTCTTGTCCCTTTGGCTATTTTTTAGGATTAAAGCTATTCAAAAAGGAGTGCGAGTCATCTTATATCTAGCCTCTTCTCGTTTAGAATCTCCTTTAAAAAAATATGTAGGGGCTTTTTTATGAAAATATATGGTGAAAACTACATATGTGATGGAAACTTAGAAACTACCGTTAGATCAAATAATGGACATCCGAGATTCGTCCACGTCATCATGACTAAAAATTTTACTCACAATAAATCCGTGAGTAAAATTTTTACTCGTGATGATGTGGATAAATCTCAGACGTCTATTTTTCAATCCAACGACAATTTTTAAGTTTCCACCGTATATTTTCCCGTGTTTTAGGATGTTGATCCTATAGAATATAATTATACGATGCCCTTTGAAACGAATGATAATTTCATATCCGTTCTCTTAAAATTTTATATGAAATTAATAATTCTAGAGCAATTTTGGAGGAAAATAAACATGGTTTTAAATCTCCAGCTACAACTATTTAAGAATGGTTCTAGCTATTTCCTCTCATATATAATTTATTCGCTATAGTTCCTTTTAGCCCACTGTAGCTGTTGCTATAGTTGTTTGAGAATATCATCAACCGCTAAATGTCTTAGCTGGCTATTTAAAACCATTGAAAATAAGCATAAGAATATACCTCATGCTTTTCTCTTCCCATGTCTTGAATTTTTTATATGTACCAATAAAATAATAGTTTTAAAACTTTCATGTGTTTCGAAATATAGTAGGAATGCAGATAATACAAAGATTTTTTTATCTGTTTAAACCGTTAATAATATAACTATGGTTTCCTTGCTTAGTTCATTTTCCCACGTATTGTCATCTACTAGATCAAATCAAACAATCAATCATAGCGTCAACCTTTTTTTTTTTGCACTCCATTTTTTTCTCGGCGTGCATCCCCCTCTCACAAATAAATTACTCCTCTATTTTTAATAATTGGTACTCCCTCCGTTTCAAAATAAGAGTAATTTTACACTGTTTATATTCAACATTTAACTATTTATTTTATTTGATATTTTTATGATTACTATTTTTGTTGTTATTTGATGATAAAACAAGAATAATATTTTACGTGTGACTGATTTTCTTAATTTTTCATAAAGTTTTTAAATGCGATGGATGGTTAAATATTGAACACGGATAGTATGGCTCTACTTATTTTATTTTAAGACGGAGCTAGTATAAGAGTAGACGGCTAGGTCCGGTATTGAAAAATTATAATGGCATGGTTCTAAATTACCCTAGTGACCTGTTCAGTTTGATGACAAAATAAATCTTACCAAAATAATTTTTGACATTGCTAAAATTTTGGCATAGTTACCAAAATTTTGGTAGAATTTCTTATATAGTTATCAAAATTTAGTAGCAAATTAAATATAACCAAAATTTAGTAAGATTAAAAATAGCATCAAGCAGGCCCTTAGTCCACGGACCGGCTCCACCGCCCAAGGTGTGCGGCGCGTCGCTTGCATGGGAGGCGCGTGTGCGTGAATCGGGGAGAATGGCATCTCATCTTTTCGCGGATCTGTGCTGGATCGATCCACCGTGTCTAGCATCAGCATCTGATGCTACTAGCAGGCTGCTGGTTTTCCCATTTTCACACCTCACGGGTTCCCACTTCCCACAGCCCTACTGTATGGCTGGATGGATGGTAGGGTTGGTCACTTGGACTGTTCACTGTTGGAGGGTGATTGCTACACTGTGCTAGGGCAGCTTTGAATTATGAGAAACGGGTAGGAATTTACTTATAGAATTATGGTATATTCTAACACTATAAATATAAATAGATAGGGTGATTGCTAGCCTGTACTAGGAAGCTTTGGATTATGAGAAACGGGTAAGAATTTACTTCTAGAATTATGGTATATTCTAGCATTATAAATTTAAATAGATAAGAAGTAGAGGGTGTAATTTGTAAGAAATAAAAAAAAGCTGATTTTAGCTTCTAGGGTTATTTTCTGAATTATAGCAAAAGCTTTTGAGAATCTGGATAAAAAGTTAATTTTTGCAAGTGAGCTTTCAATTATACGAGATGCTATAGTGCTATACTTGCTAGAAGGTAGATTATCGGTGAAGTTCACACTATAGGCTATTAGGGTGATGAGCTGGATGACTATTAGGCCGAAAGTATGGTAGGCCTTAATTCTTTTATTTTTTTGGTTAGAGGTGGAAAGTGTGAAATTATAAAGTAAATGTTTAAATACAGTCGTTATCCACTTGCCTCAAAGCATGATGACTCTGTTATACTATTGGTTGATGTCCTGTGCTTTTGTTGTGATATGTATTAATAAATACATGTAATATTATAGAAATAATCTATGGATACATGCCGAAATACCTGCAAAATGGTGTGAGAATGAGGATTTTGACATGCTTTCATGTTAAGCTCAAAATATAAAGAAAGCATAGATTGGATGATGCAGTACTATAGAAATGATGGATGAGGATGGTAATTTTGTGCTTGCCGTTGAGCACAAGAATATAATAAAATTATAGATGGCGTGTAATACTTGTATAAGTTTTAAGATGTTAAAGCGAGGAACTGCATTCTGAAAAGGCCCCCGTGTCGCTCCAAGGGCAGCAGTGACACAGGCGGTGACCACCGCCACCTTCCTCCCTCCTCTGCCTCGCCGCCGCTCGAGCAGACCGCCAGAAACCGCGCGGCTGCGAGGAAGGTGGCAGCGGGGCCTTCCTTCTCCCTCGAGGTCGCGGGTCGGTGCCCACGACCCCGACCAGATGGGGGCGGCGACGGTGTGACGGCATCGGCGTCGGTGTCGGGTTGGGCGTGCGGAGGCAGCTGGGTGTGGAACGGCTGGGCGTGGAGGTGGTTGGGTGCGGGGGCGGCGGCGACGGCGCTGGATTTGGCACCCCTCGCTAGATCCGACGGTCTGTCCCCCTCCCGGGACGACGGCGACACCCAAGGAGGCGGAGAAGGGAGATGGCAGGCGACGGGGAAGAGGTGACGGCTGGCGGCGGGGGAGAGGCCGGCGCCGGGGCAGCGCGAAGACCGGCGGCAGGCAGAGGCAGTGTCGCGGTGGGCGGGCGACGGCAGCAGCGACTCGCTCATGCCGTGGTCACGGCGCCGGCGTCAGCGTCGGCTTCGGTGATTGTGGACGATGGATGTTGCGGCAGCGCGACCTAGCTGGTCGTCGCCTCCGAGCCTGGCTGGATCTGGTCGTCCGCGACCGGATCCGTCGCCTCCATGCCGGATGGCAGCCGGTCGGCAGGGCGGCTGCGTGTGGGTGTTGCATGGCTCGGTGGGCTCCGGCGAGCGCGGCGGTGGCTCGCTGGCAGCCAGCCTCCTGTTCGGCAGGGGGCTTCTTCTGCCCGTGGTGGGTCTCGTGACTCATGGGCGGCGATGTGCGGACGTGGAGTTGGTGGGACGACGGCTTGTGCTGGCATGAAGTAGGAATGGGGCTTGACGTCCACGACAGTGACTTCCTCGTTGTCGGCCGAGTGTTCTCCCTCCTTTCGATTTCCCCCCTTCTTTGGCCGGACCCCTTTCTAGTTATGGGGAACGCTAGAGGGAGGGCGGAGGCTCTGGCTTGCTATAGAAGTTTGTGGCGGATGGATGGCATTTCGAGGGTGGCCAATGGCCCATCTTTGCCGTTGGTTACGATCAAGGTATGACTGCTTGTGAGACATCATGGACTATTCTGTGGCCATCGATGTGAGGGTGCTTGTGTGGGTGATGTCAAGATGCTAGCGAAAGCCTTGCCGTGCTTTTGGCCAGTTCAACAATGACGGTGCCCGTGGGCGTCGTTTCCCTCCTTGGAGACATTGTCATGGCCTTCTTTCATATCCCCACAAATCTCCAGGTGAAAACCTTGTTCCGATTTTCGGATGAGCGGCGGCAGCATTACGCGTCGTGTCCTCCTTAGGGGCGTCGCTTCGGAGAAGTTCCAACGCATCGATGACTGTTGATGGTCCTTTTCGGTTCAAAAGCTTTCATACCTTGTGTTCAGCGAGGCTGCACCTTCTTGGGTCCGCTTCATTCTTGTGGTGGGCGACACGCTCTTCGGTTGTTTTTGCTGATGAAGTCGAAGCTGCTCGTTGATGGGGGTGCGGCGACGCTTGGGAACGATGACATGTTGCAGTCTCTTCCATGGAGTTCTAGTGCTGGCCGTGTGAAGGAAGTGGCTCCTCGGTGGCTTGGCTGATGTCCATTGTTGGATGTCAGAGCCATTTTTCGCTTTGGCGACTTTCGTCTTCAGTGTCGCTACGGTTGTGAAGTCGGCGCTGCTAGGTCGCTTAGGTGGCTAGCTCGGCAATGATAACACCTCTTCTGCGATGTGGGAGCTATTGTGTTGCTTTTGTGTTTATCTTGGCGGCGACGTCCTGCGATTGGGCTCCGCCGTCGTTGTTAGTTGTGTAGCGGTGGGTTTCAGCCGGTTTTCCTATAATTAACCGTGCAGTTGTATGATTTTCGGTTCTGGTTTTCCTTATAAACTGGGTCAATTCTCTTCTTCTAAATATAAAAGTGAAACAAAGTTCCGCATTAGCATGTTTTATAATAATAGAAGTAATTAATAGTGAGTGGTGATATTTGTATGTTCTGCTTTATAAGTCTTTGGTTCTCATCGTTTTGCTTATCAGTGGAATAAACGAAACGGTATATTTGCAAACGAAAAATAATTTGTGAATAAAACTTTTATATATGTGTTCTTAACGATCTAAAAGCAAAGGCTGAAAAATAAACTCCGATAAAAAAAACATCAAAATCAACTCTAAATTTAAGGTTGAAAATTCAAGTTTTGGCTGATAAGTATTAGCATTAGCGAAAAGATGAGGCTGAATGAGTTTCAACTTATATAGAAGGAATAAATAATTACGGATCCACCGACGTTATAGATATAATTAATGAATTGCAATGTTATGTACTTCTTTAGAAGACTAGCAATTTAATATGATTTGAAATAGTATTGGAAGCAGCTTTTGTTAAAAGATTGCTTTTGACATCTGGTGCATAAATTTATAAATGTCAAGTAGCAAAAGGTTCGTAAATAGAATATACGCAATGATTTTAAGCCAATTAAGTTAGTGCTCTGCACAATTAAGTATGCCATGGAAAAAATGTGGATGATTTTCAGAGGAATGACCTATATGAATGACAAGAAAGGAAACATATTCTGACTTTTCAACCTTTTCTAGGCCGTATTTTTAAATGGTTAGTTAAACAATTGCTCGCGAGAAAGAGGCGATGGAGGCATTGAAAAAATAGATCATCATAAACTACCACGATTTTGACATTGAACCGTATACTGTCTTCATTTTCCCTCTCTTGAAAGCTATATGAAAATGATAGCACAAGAAATAGGTCAATTGTACTGGCAATTTGTTGCAGATCGATAATGACATGGGTTGATGGTCCAACGTACATAGTTTCTAGCAGATTAATAATATGTATTAATTTTGTTTATTATACTGTAAATGGACATACATCACTATTTATATAACACCACACTCCCACACCCACGAATAATGTGTCCCTGACATACACACTCAAAGAGACGAAAACCAACGATATATCCCGATCTCACTGAAATCCTGTGGAAAATGAAAATCCACGTGCGTGCACAATATCCGTAGGCGCTAGAGTTAATGCACATGTAGGTAATTTTCTAACAGTTCTCTTTTCAGGATCGTTTGATCATATATATTTCTCCTAATTGTCTAATTGTTAAAATTAAATTGCAAAACACTAGAGTAAGATCAGCATAAGTAAATATCATCGTGGAACAAACAAAGCCCCCTATGTTATAAATATGTGACGCCATTGACCAACCGTTTCATAACCAAAGAAGACCAGCCATGCAAAGTGAAAACCTCTAGATTTTAAAAGCCCTAAACTTAAGTGATCATGAGAGATTAAGGAAATTAATTGGGTGAAAAAAAACATAAATATTAGGAAAGGATATAATATCAAATAGTTAGAAGGGGTGAGTCTTCGAACCCAATTCGTCTAGCCCACCACCTTGCGAAGCTAGCTAGCCAGAAGACCAGTGGCGGATTCACAATGGGGGCGGGGAGTCTTGAGACCCACTACCACCCCTGGGATAGTGGAGACCCCCTAAGCTCTCACTAAATTTTTTTTCTATAGATTCAAAGGATGTGAGAACTGGAGGTTTGATTTATGCTGATGTAGTTTATTCAGCCCCCGCTACTATTTTTTTCTAGATCCGCAAAGACATCTGGGTGTTTCTCATGAAATTAATTGTGTGACCTTAACAGGTAGACAAGAACATTATCTAAAAAAACAGGTAGACAAGAACAAAATTGCTACGGAAATTAGATGGAGGAATTAGTGAATTTGCCATGGTTAGGGGAAGAGATAAACTGCCGATGCCACGTTCGCCACGGGCTGAGCAAGAAAGTTGACGGGCTAAGCAAAAGCGAACGCTGATTTTAGCTGATGGTTGGTGTTAGAACACATGGCTGATTGATCAGCAATGTTAGAATAAAAGGGGTACATGGGTTACGGCAAATGTTACTGGTGTTCTGAAACCACTCATATAACGCTGGATCCGCCCCATACGTTGTTCTATGGTCCAACGCACCATTCTCTTCAATGAGGCGTCCAATTTGCCTATTACAAACCATATATCAACTCCATATATACGTCAGACTTTTTGTGCTCAGGTATAAATGCAAGGCCATTCCTTGACTATTACCTCCGTCCCAAAATGTAACAACAGTTATCCAGATTCATAACTAAAAATACTTATGTTTTGGGACGAAGGGAGCAGCTAACTAGCTTACCACACTTATTTTTCACAAGTATTGCCTCTGTCTCAAAATAAGTTTATTTTTCATCCATCGCATATATACCAATACAAATACCAGAAGACTAGAATACCTCTACTTTATCCAATCTCAATGTTACTATTACTCACTTTATCTACTCCCAATATAATTATTTTCTACTTTCACAAACTCCGATGCAATGATTATTAAAAATACTTATTTTAAGAAAAATGATGGGGACTAAAAATAAACTTAATATGGGACATATGTAGTAATTGTATTGGAATATTTGCACACATTTGTAAGTATACTAAGGCCGCATTTGAGAGAAGAGAAAAAAGAGAAGATTGAGAAAATACATAAAACAAGGTGGGCCATTAACACATGATTAATTGAGGCCCTCATCGGTTACCATAGCCAAAACACTTATTAGGGAAAAAATTTTAATTTATAAATAAAAATTTTATATACATGTTTTTAGCGACTTAAAAGCCAACGGTGAAAAAGATACGTTAAAAATATTTTAAAATCAACTTAATTTTGAAAAGTCAAATTTTGGCTTTGGCCTAGGCTTATTAGGGGAATCGATGAGGCTCTGAGCATTAACTATTTAAATTTGAAAAATTGATTAATATAATTTTTAAAATAACATTTCTATAGAATTTTTGCAAAAAAAAAATATAGCTTTTAGTAGTTTGGGAAGCATGCGCGTGAAAAACGAGAGAAATCTTCTCTCAATTCTCAGCTGCTAATCGTAGCCTAAATATTAGTATTACATTAACCTAGAAGATATCTATATTAATCTCAGGACTTCTTAGTACATAAAGGGGTAATATTATCTTCAAGTCCTCTCATTAAGATCTAGAGCTAATGTTTTTAGCCAATCACCTAATCTGGGTGAGTGATTCTCCATTGTGATCATGTAATTTTTTCTTGCTCTATCAATATTTTTCACCTCCTTAGAGTCTACTAATCTACGGCTGCTTTCGAATCCACTTAAAAGAGTGGATTAAATTTTGGATTAAAGTGGCACGCTTTTCAAACTGCTAAACGATGCGTTTCGTGCGAAAACTTTTTATATGAAAGTTGTTCTAAAATATCAGATTAATCCATTTTTCAAGTTTATAATAATTAAAACTCAATTAATCATATATTATTACCACTTCGTTTTTCATAAAACACTTAATCTTCATCTCTATGTTAAAGAGATTCAAACACCACCTACTAATGTGGCATGATATAGTTTCCACCAGAACATTTATTCCCTCCCTACTGAATACCAGTACCATATATTTGAGTTTGTACATGCTAATATGCTGTGTATATGTAAATAAACTTTTTGGATATTCACCATTTCCTAGTTGAGCAAAGGAGCAAAGCAAAGATGATGATGGAGTTTTAACAAGGACCATGATGATGGAGTAACTACTAATCTTGTCAAATTAACTCCCGCACATACAGCGTGGCACGGGGATATGCCCCTGCATCCGGTGGGTCCCGGACTCAACTCGACCACTGCTGTTCCGCCACGTGGCACCCACCCCAATCCGCAGTGGGCCCACCCCACCGGCCTCCTCCCACTTCGAATTATTTATTTTTCTTTTGACAAATTTGACAACTCCTCTAGCTCCCACTGCTACTCTCCCTCTCCTCTCCCACTCTTCCCGTCACTTTCCCTTTTCGTCTCTCTGCCTTCCTTCTTCTTCTTCTTCTCCCTTGTGATCGAAACTTCCAACCCAAACCCCCCACCAAATCGCAAATCTCCCACCACACCATTGCTTTCTCGAAATCTCTCCGATCCCCCCCGGCGAATCCCGATCGCGCGTCGGCGGCGGCGGTGGTCGACCGGCGAAGTGGAGGTGGTTTTTGCCCTCCGATCGCCTCGCGGATTTGTTCTAGTCTCCTTTTGTGCGCGTGCGCGTGTGATCTGAATCTATTTTTCGGTGTCTGTAAGTGGTGCAGGGGTTTTGAGGAGGCGCGGGCGGCATTGGTGGGATTTTTCGGCGCGCGTCGCGACGGGCAAGTTTTCTGTCTCTTTTGTGAGTAGGAGTCGACTTTGTGTTCATCTATCCGAAATCTGACGGCGTAGTGTTGTTGTATTGCCCAGTAGATTCACGAGGGGCCGGCGGGCGATTGCGACAGCCGTGTTTAGTTTTTGAATTTCCGATGCATTTGGGGGATGAATGAGTTCTTAAGATTGGCTGCTCTAATCCTAGCGTTTAAGACAGCGGATAAATGAAATGCCTGCAGGATATTGTTGCCTTTACTTTGAGTGAACTAGAAGGCTTATTATTAAACTCTGACAGTTGATGGATTGTTCTTTATCTTTAGTTAAAAAGAGGAGGACAAAAGCAGTCTTTTGATGCTGAGAGAATAATATGAATTCTGAAACGGTTACCGGCCTTCCAAAGTGTAAAAACGTCCTTTGTGGGTAGTGGAATCGAGATTAGTTCTTGTCTTTGTACCATACTGACAAAATTCTTTTCTCTCTTTTTAAGATTCTTCATGCCTCCCATACTTGAGATTCTTCATGCCTCCCATACTTGAGATTCTTCATGCCTCCCATGAGATCTGTCAGATATTCCATTTTGTACTTTCTTATGCCTTTCCAGCCATCTTTCTTTGCAAATCGTATCTGCGTGCTTTGTTTATTAGCCACTTACATTTGCTCTGGCTGTATACTGAGAACAAATCCTCCTTGCCTTGGCTCAATAGCTTCTTTTAGATCTACTTGGTGTATTTGAAAGGTGAGGTGAGTTCCGCGTTATCTTTAAAATAATGGAAGGAAAAAAAAGGTCAATAGAAACGAAAGGGCAATGAATTTCATAGTTCGTCAATATTAATGCAACAATCTGAGACATAGGAGATCAGCCTGCAGGGCTACTTGAACTAATTTGCTTCCAGGCCCTCATTTCAATTTTTGGTGGATCCATTTGGTTTTCTAAAGGAAGGTCTACAAGGCTGTATACAAGGAAAGGGTGCCCAACCTGTTACCAATAATTGCTAATTAGGGCATGTTCAAGGAGTAGTAGCTAATTGGGCCTCATAAGCGGTCTTTTAGGCTTGTATAATTGCTACAAAGTGGCTGACCTGTAAAAAGCTGGATATGAAAGGAAGGACTTCCATGTCAATGGTATTAAGGAGAAAGTGGGTGACCTGTAGCTGTACGAGTACCCACTTACTAGCCTTTCAGAACCTTCATACCACTGTTTTTCTGCCAGGAAAAAAAAAACTGAACAAGTTCTACTTCAGTGCTTTACCTTGATAGAAAAGTTTATGAATGATTAATCAGATAACAACTTGGTATTGAATAGACAGTAGCTCATAATTCAAATTTCATCACATTGAGCCTCATTTAAACATAATTTCACACCAAAGTTCTTCTCCCTAACCAACCTGGCAGCACACTTCTCCTGATTCCTGGATATATTTTATTCTAATCTAAAGAAGACAGAATATCGTAATTCGCTTGATCTGCATTTAGGCGTGGTTGCTCTGCTTCCATGCATGAAAATTCTACTCACCGTCTTCATTAGCATTCTTATACTGCCATTTTAGGGGCAAAGATAAACCAATTTGAATAAGGACAGAACATTTTTCCTGGTAGAGTAAGCGGTTAACCATCTGAAATATATTTGTTTGTATCTTATTTGAGTCTGGACCAGGTCTGAGTTGTGAACTATTCACATTAGTATACGGGTGTCCTGATTTTAGTCTGGCTTATTGTTCTGGTACAAATCAAAATCTGTCCCTGCGTGATGCCTGTTCCAAGATTTTTGAAGTTTTTTCTCTTGATGTCATGCTTAAGTGTATTCCATGTCTTATTAAAGTGTTAGGGTTTTATCTCCTTAAAATAGCCCATGCTACTCTTTAGTTAGCTGCCTCAAATATGCTTCTGCATCATACATTTTGTAACCTTGAAGAAATCCAAAGGATGGCTTTCAGTGCTGTTTTTTTAGCGTGCATGCTCTTCTCATGATTTCTTGTATGTCAAACCTGAACTTCCAATCTTTTCCTGCAGAATTAAAGGAGATACGAAGTTTGTTGCATTTAGATGACATAAGACAGAGATGAAAGTAGGCGCTCTTTTGACCTCAGCTGGAATCAACATTAGCCTCTGTATACTTTTTTTGTCACTGTATTCCGTTCTGAGGAAGCAACCGCAAAATGTTAAGGTCTATTTTGGAAGAAGGATTGCTGAGGAGAATAGTAGGCTCAGGGAGGCTTTTATTTTGGAGAGATTTGTTCCATCCGCTAGCTGGATTTTGAGAAGTCTTCGATGCACGGAGGATGAACTCTTAGCTACTGCTGGGTTGGATGCAGTTGTCTTCAATAGGATTCTTGTATTTAGGTATGTACACAATTACTTGATTCTCTGTTCCACTTAAATATTTTTTATCTTATTTGAAGTTTATATAGATGTTTCTTTTTATGCTGTTTCTTTGTGTGCCTTGAGAGTTTAGACCATCAGGAATCAACTTATACTTTTGCTTAAAAGGTTCGCCGTGGCGCTTTGAAAATGAAAATCAAGCTGAATACGATTATTTAAACTAGTGGTTTTTAATCTCTAATTGTTGACTGGTATGATGAGTCATTTCCTCTGTCAAATGGGATAGGTAAAAAAACACAAAATAGAATATGGGAATCAAATAACTTCAAAAAAGTTAATGATAATAAAAAATCTTATGCCAAAGTTGATAATGTGCATACCAACATTCGTCGGGTGTCACATGGTATGCCCACATAAAGTTAAGTTACTTTATATATATTCATTTGCCTACTGCATTCTCACTATATTACTTAAGTCTTCAATTTTGGTTTTATATCCAAGATATGCTTATGTGTTTTTCTTTTCAATAGCATACGCATATTCTCCTTAGCCGCTTTCCTTTGTGTACTTGGAGTTCTTCCACTGAATTATTTTGGACAAGATATGCTCCATGTACGGATTCCTTCAGCATCGTTGGAGACATTTACAATTGGAAATATGCAAGAGAGATCAAGATGGTGAGCTATGGAGCTTCTCTTACATGATTATGTTCGAACTTTAAGAGTTCAAATGTTAAATACAACATCTTATGTATTTATCTTCAGTCCGTAACTGATTTTATACTGTCTGCTGGTGTGGTGTTATGTGCAATCTAAAGTAACTAGTTCACGTTTATTGCATGCACTGATAACTGAATTGTTTAGGCATACATTATAGAAAGTCATAGATACCTCTTGGATTCTTTTTACACATTGGCTATAACTGCAGGCTCTGGGTCCATTGTGTTGCGCTGTACATCATATCTGGTGTGGCTTGCCTTCTTCTATACCTTGTAAGATCAAGTCATTTGATCTTTCAATAGTTCATAAATGCTAGTTAATCTTATCTTTAGACCTTACTAGCTGATTTATGTTATTTTTTATGTGGTTCCTTTAGGAGTACAAGCATATTGCTAGGCTGAGGTTACTTCATGTTTCTCGAGCATCGACCAATCCTAGCCATTTTACTGTGCTTGTTCGTGGAGTACCAAAATCAACTAAAGAATCAATTAGTTGCACTGTTGAGAGTTTCTTCACCAAGTACCATGCGTCGAGTTACCTTTCTCATCAGATTATTTATAAAGTCGGGAAACTTCAGAAGATTGTGGTAAGTAATACTGCAATAATTAATTGTGTAAATTTTCCAAATGAGGAAATTTAATGACGCTGCCAGTGAGAAACAGGATGAAAATGTTTAGTTATTTGGTTATTAGTCTCCTAAGGCCTTGTCTGGGAAACCCAAAATTCCAACCTATCCCTGTGGAAGACCGAGAAATTGCACTATAATCCTGCCCTGTCCATGGGATGAACAGGGAATTTGGGTCTCCCAGATGATACCTAGAGATTATTTATGCCCACACTGCATCATAACAGTACTAGGATCTGCTTGCTTTTTATAGTTAGTCCAATCAGTTGATAAGCACATATGTACTGTTAGAGGACTGCCTGAAGCCTTTAGCTGAGTGGTAGGGCATATGGTTGCAAACATGTGATGGTTGTGGATGTGTGGTTAACTGGTTATTCTCAACTCTTTTGAGAAAAATATCTCACTAAGAATTGGATTGCAAAGGTTTTTACATAGGAAAATACATCCAGGATTGGCTAGTGAGGAACTGAGCCTAGCTCAGTTGGTCAATGGTGTGGATGTACGCCTAGACCACCCAATTCCGATTCCTTGTTGAGGCAAATTTGGGTGCCGATTTTCTTGTTAGTACAATGTTCCCTAGTTCCTGCTAGGTTGATCCCTAGTTGAAGTAATTGGAGTAATTAAAAGTGAGGGCGATCTGCTCTCCCCACAGCGCTCTGCCCGTTTTTGGCATGGCGTGTTCGTTTCCGCGGCTATCCACGTCATCCGGGGCTGGTCCTGGCAATTTGCAAAAAAGTCCTCTCTTAACTTGATAATCTTTGTTAAGTCCCTCAATATAAGTTTACTGTCATGTATTCTTACGTAATGGCCCTCTGTGTCTTGGTATATTCTATGTGAAGGAGACGAGATACCGAATATAGGGACCGCACGTTGAAAGAAGGAAAATAAGGGGGTTTTCTGCGAAAGGAGAAAATCCCTATCCCTCCTTTCCCCGAAACCCTAGCCAACACTGTTCCCCCAACCCTCTCTTCCTCTCTCGCTCTCTCCCCTGCCCTTGCGACGGCGCCGCCCTGTGTTCTCCTCGCCGCCAACAGCCTCCCCGCCGCATTCTCCCCATCCTCCCCCATCTCCTGGCGCTCCCCAATCCCCGTCAACCCTAGCACGTAGAGGCCACTGCCGGTCTGCCCTCTCGTTCTGTTAAAGATTAGCAGGTACGGTCTCGGACACTTGTCAGTTAGACATTATGTTTTTTACTTCCAGTATGCAGAATCTTTGTAGCTTTCTAGAGCACAAGATCTTTGTTTAATCAGATAAATCGGGACTACAATAAGAACTTGGTACAGCCATTTAGAAGTTCTGTGCACTATTTTGACCTAGGTCATTTATGCATATTGCTTATGGCCTGTCCCCTTGAACATTCATATCCCTCAGTATCAGCGCCTCTCCTGACTTGGCATGCTAGAAAACTCTCAATACTTCTGCTAAGTTCTTGTGCACAATCTTTGTATTTTGTAGTGCTTTTGCTCACCACGCCCTTTGCAAATGTAATTCCTTTTTTGGTGGTTAGTTTGAATAGATGACACTCAAATTTTTAATTCATGTGATAGATGCCGTCGCATAACTAAAATGTATATCTGCTAACAGACCAAATTAATAGTGTAGGTTTGTTGCTCCATGATACTTTGTCCAATATATGAAAAGAGAATTATTGATTGATCATAGTCATAGATATTTGAATGAACACATTTGATGTATCTTTATGTTTTCCCTGTTTGTAGTGATAACTTTTGTCCCATATCTGGAAAGGGATTTTTGCATCTTCATATATTTCCCCTGTTTCTAGTGGTAATTTTGTTTTTTTTTTGGCAGACTGGTGCAAAGAAGGCTTACAAGAAGTTTAAACATTTCAAGGGCACCACAGTTGATCAGAGATGCGGACCAATTACATATAGATGTGGTCTTTGTGGAGCTTCATCAAAGTCGTTCGAGCTGCTGCCTGTTGAACCTGAGCAAGAGATGAAAAAACATGATGTGAAAGATTCAGAGTTGAGCTTACCTGATAAGGTCAAACTGGCAATAAAATTGGTTATTTACTGTTCTGAATAAATTAGCCTAAAACAATAATTTTATTTTGGGAGATGAATGCAGGATTGTGGTGCTGCTTTTGTATTTTTCAAAACTCGGTATGCAGCCCTGGTCGTATCAGAAATTGTTCAGACATCCAATCCTATGGAATGGGTTACTAGTCTTGCTCCAGATCGAGATGACGTATATTGGTCAAATCTTTGGTTACCCTACAAGCAGCTTTGGATTCGCCGTATAGTTACACTTTCGGGTTCTATTGTTTTTATGTTCCTGTTTCTCATACCTGTGACATTTATACAAGGTCTAACTCAGTTGGAGCAGCTGCAGCAAAGGCTCCCTTTCCTAAATGGCATATTAAAAAAGTAAGTAATCTAAACGCTCAATGCCTACCTACTGCTTCTTTGCTAGGTGTCATAAGGAAAAAAAAAGATTGATTTTCGCATCAAGCATGTCAGAGATTACTTGGGTGTGTTTATGTACCCTAACTATTTACCTTATTTGATTGGAGAGACATGGCTATGGGAAAGTACATTTTTACATCATATATATGTGATAATTGTGTCATTTTTTACCTTTCCATGTGAAATCTGGAAGTCCAGGGTTGGGAGGTAGACTTGCTGTCATTACCGATTTCTTCTCCATTAGCAGTTTATTATAGTAACATATACATTTTTCTAGATCTACTATTTGGTGCTCAGGGCGTCCCCTGTCTGTTTACAGTCACAGGGGACGCATTTACTACTTTGGGGGATGCTTCTACTATCGCTGAATATTTAGGCCCTGTTTAGTTCCCAAAATCTTTTTCCTTAAAACATCCCATCGAATTTTTGGATACATGCATGGAGCATCAAATATAGATAAAAACAAAAACTAATTGCACAGTTATGGGAGAAATTGCGAGACGAATCTTTTGAGTCTAATTAGTCCATGATTAGTCATAAGTGCTACAGTAACCCACATGTGCTAATGACGGCTTAATTAGGTTCAAAAGATTCGTCTCGCGGTTTCCAGACGAGTTATGAAATTAGTTTTTTTATTCGTGTCCGAAAACCCTTTCCGACATCCGGTCAAACGTTCGATGTGACACCCAAAAATTTTCATTTCGCGAACTAAATAGGGCCTTACTACTTTGGGGGATGGATTTTTTTTTAGATAATGGAAGCTTTATTTAGACTCAGTTAATTACATCAAAATGATATAATCAAACTGAGTCACCCCCGGCCTCTGCATAAAATGCACACAGCCAATGGGGGATGGATTTACATTCTCAGGGATGGGTCACTGTTAGTTCCCTTGATGCTAGTTAGCACTTCAATGTATTTTTGTTTGTGTTGCCATGCCGTATGCACCATGTTCAAAACATTCCATCTGTTTTTTAGGCTTTAAACTTGAGGTAACATTATAATTATTGCACGCACAGTATTATCTTCTGGCATGTTATTTTATTCCTTTATTCATTTGTAGAGGAACATAAAAATGTCTATTTCTCTTGCAGGAAGTACATAACCCAGCTAGTGACCGGATACCTTCCCAGCGTCATCTTGCAAATATTTTTGTACACTGTTCCCCCAACCATGATGTTTTTTTCTACATTAGAAGGACCCGTGTCCCACAGTGAAAGGAAGAGAAGTGCCTGCTGTAAAGTATTATACTTCACTATTTGGAATGTATTCTTTGTGAATGTCCTATCAGGTTCTGCAATTAGCCAAGTGAATGCGTTATCAAGCCCAAAGGACATTCCTATGGTGCTTGCTAGAGCGGTACCTGTACAGGTGAATTGCATGCTCACTTATTTTGGCTATCAGGATGCAGCAAGTATTTCTGTTACGCATATACAACTTGTTGATTTGTTAATAGTGTTGTTCAATTTTACTATAATTTTTTAATACTGTTTTTATTTGTCTCAGGCTACATTCTTTACCACCTATGTACTGACTTCTGGTTGGGCTAGTTTATCATCAGAACTTATGCAACTCTTTGGTCTCACATGGAACTTTATAATGAAGTATGTCTTGAGAATGAAAGAGGATAGCTACTTTGTCCCGTCATTTCCCTATCATACTGAAGTGCCAAAAGTTCTGTTGTTTGGACTACTGGGATTCACATGCTCTGTATTAGCACCTCTCATCTTGCCCTTTTTACTGGTGTACTTTTTTCTTGGTTATGTTGTGTACCGCAACCAGGTGAGAAACTAGAGATTAAATTTTGATTCCAAACCAATAAATTATCCGTGATTATGAATATTGTTGAACCATAGTTATAGTGAATATGACCAGACTAACTAATTATGGGAAGTTGGTATGAGTGCTTATGCATTTGTACTTTTTAGGTGAAAATGCAACTGATGCATTTTACATATACATGCTTCTAATTTTGTGTAAATTGTTGTTTCCTGGTTCATGAATGTAAATTCTCAGAGTGCAAAGTTTTGTGAAAGATTGGTCTGTTGTGCTTCTTTTCCCCGTTCCTACAATCTTTTTTTGACGTAACCGTTCCTACAATCTAATGGGTTAACTTTTTTTCATTTGCAGTTCCTCAATGTTTATTGCACAAAATACGACACAGGTGGTCTGTATTGGCCGATTGCTCACTATACAACAATCTTCTCTATTGTGCTCACCCAGATCATCTGTCTTGGTGTCTTTGGGCTTAAAGAATCCCCAGTAGCTGCAGGCTTCACTGTACCTCTCATCATCCTCACTCTTTTATTCAACCAGTATTGTAGCAATCGTCTTCGGCCATTATTCAAGACTCTCCCTGCACAGGTTAGTATGAGTTCACCTTTATATATTCTTGGAGGGATTTACGGCTAAACTTCTTGCCAGTTTACATTTATGTGCTCTCTACTGAGAGTACATATCTTGCACTTCTCTTCTGCAAATGCCATAAAGTCCTATGTCGAAGCATTATCCCTGGCTACCTGAAATGAAATCTCTTACATTAGTTCTCTCTTTCTATTACATAGGATTTAATTGACATGGACAGGGAGGACGAGCAATCGGGAAGAATGGATGACATTCACCACCGTCTTCATTCTGCTTACTGTCAGTTTGCTGACACTGACGACATACCTCTGAAAGGAGTTCACGTTGACAGAGATGCAGAAGCAAGTGGAAGTTCTGGTGAATCTAGCTGCAGAGAAGACACCAACCAACCCACAACCAGTGACATTTCTCACCCTACACTGGAAGGACTCCCTGTAAACCGGCTACGGCATGCAGTGAGGTCGCTCAGTTCCATCATCAGGTTACAAAAGAGAGGCCTGTCACCACAGCCCGCTGGACCCTCCGCCGATGTAAATCCGCAAACTGCATAAGTTTTGCAGATAGGACATACATACAGTGACCAAAGAAGCATACAAATGAATATACAAAAAAAAAAAGCATAGAGATGCATATAAAAGAAAAGAAACATAGAAATGAAAGAGAGCGCCATCTGTCCTAGTTGCTAGGGTAAAATTTTTGTTTGTTTTAACTAGTGCCCTGAGCAACTTGTGTCAGATCCTTTTGGCCATACAAAAGTTTTGATTCTTCAATTGACTGGTGATACTTTTGGTCATATACTACTGTCTTCCACAACCTGGTGATGCAGTTATCTGGTTTCTTTTAAAATTTATTAAATCAGTTCTTGCGCTTCTGTTTGCTGGGGGCATATGATGTTTCAGAGTTCAGACATACGGGGAAGCTTTGAATACGGTGTAAACCAACTGGAAAAAAGGCACAGAAATTTTCACATGGTTTGGAGTACTCCCGAAATCCATTTATAACGGAATAGAATGGAGCATACAATTCACAGGGACTAATCACAAATGGTTAAACGAACAAAAGATTTTTCCATTAATTGAAACCCGATACTACTACACAAGCACACAAATCGCAGACGACGACGGCGAGCGGATGTTTGTTCGGTGGCGGCGAAAGTCAGAGGATGGTGCAGACGCTGGACGACGAGGCCTCGTCGGTGGCGGCGCCGGCGCCGGCGCCGGCGGCCTTGTCGGCGACGCCCGGCCAGGCGCGGCAGGCGCAGTGCTGGCCGTCGGCGATCTGGCTGTGCACCGACGCCACGTGGCGGCCGCACCCGGCCCACGTCGACTTGCCGCACGTCCCGCACTTCACCTGGTAGCACATGCTTCTCTCCTCTCCTCTCCAGATGCAGCAGAAGAGACGACGAACACGATGACTTTGTTGTGGCGATGGGGGGCGTGGCTGGAAGGGGGATAATATTGGGGCTTATTTATACACGCTGACGCTGTGTGCATTCATTTTTTCTTTCCCTCGTTTTGTTTGCTATTGGTGCTTTGTTTGTTAGGTAAATTAGAACCATGCCATTATAATTTTGTAAAGTTTGAGATATATCATCAGTATCTTAATAATATGTAGAACCCACGTGAGTCAACGACATATGGTTCAGGATGGTATATCTTAAGTTTTACAAAATTATAATGGTATGGTTCTAATTTTCCCTTGTTTATTTGGGTTAATTAGATCCATCCCACTTGTATGTTCCGTCCAGTTTGACCGATCTGTTCGTAGCTTAAATATTAGTAGTACGTTCATAGAAGTGTCCGATCCTGTGAATCCAAGGTTGGTTCAGGGCATCGGTGTGGCTGGCCGGCTGGCATATGCTGTCCAAGGCTGACTTCTAAAGATCAGCTGTTTCCCTTTTTTTTAAAAAAAAATGAGTACGCTTTTGGAACTATTAAACAATATGTTTCGTTACAAAAATTCTTTAAGAGAGAAAAAAAAATCAAAATTACAAATTTAGTGTAACTCTACTCTATTAATCATGTGCTAATACTCTATTAATCATGTGCTAATAGCTTATTTTGTTTTACATACCATAAAAAACCCAAACAAAAGGTAGTAAAAAACTTTGGTAATGTTGTCCGTTTTGCACAGTATGTTTTCTCCACTCAAAGGGATACATCGAGTCGGTTCTTAAACAAACGTAAAGATTGTAAGCTTAAACTGAAATGAGTTGGTGCTTCATCGAGTTATTTCTAGAAAATGAGATCATTGAATCGTGAGTTAACATTAATCCAAATTGGACCAGAGGAAAAATCCGTAGAAGATCCGGCCAAGAAACTCATTGCTGACATCACACATACAATTTTCAGGCAGTTGGGGTGTATTCAATTCAACCCATTCCAAATTTCCAATTCGCCCATACACGCGTTGACATAAAAATAGTGTTAGGAAAGGCAACGAAAATGGTGGGGGAGAGAAACCCAGCCGTCCAACAACGGCAGCTACACATGTGTATAAATGGCCGACCTATGATTTGTACAGTGGATTGCCACTGTAAGGCTGCGTTCATTCCTTGCTATTGGGAGCTAATCTCTCACGCACCCAAAACAAAATAACTCATTAGCACATAGTTAATTAAGGATTCGTCATTTCTTTTAAAATAAATAAATTTAATTTTTTTGAATCAACTTATTTTTTCAAAGATGTACTCGTATCTTTTAGCAGCCTGGGAAATGTGTAAGTGAAAAACGACAACGGTGAGTTAAGAACTTAACAAAAGTAGACAACCTAAAGCGCAAAAAAAGGCCATTGTCTTGTGGAGGTTAGGACACATGAAGATTCACGGGATGTCCCATTTAGGGTCGTATGCATTTTTCGATTAAGCCTTGGCCCAACCATCGGGGACACGGGCGGCGTTGCCCGTTAAGGCTCAGCTAAGAAAATACTCGTTGGGAGGAAATCTTTTTTTCAAATAAGTCTACATAACTCCACCAATTATCACTGGGTGACTACTTAACCCCCTCAATTATCAAAAACCATGTATTAGACCCCTCATCTTTCTAATACCGTATAATTAACCCCCTGAGGTGGTTTTGGAGGGTTGTTTTTGTCAGGTGGCGTGATGAGTTGGACAAGCTTCCTGTGTTAGAGCAGGCTGATATGTGGGACCGGCTTGTAAGTGAGAGGACCAAACTCTAGACACTGAATCGGTTAAAAAAAAACTCGACGCTATATGACAGCATGCGCACAGACCCTGTATAATAATAATGCAAACACAAATTAGATCATAATTTGAACTACTCATTTCCACTTAAACAATCATTTGGCTGCTACTCTCTCCATCCCCTAATATAAGGGATTTTGACATTTTACTTGCACTATTTAATCATTCATCTTATTAAAAAAATTAGAATTATTATTTATTTTATTTGTGACTTACTTTATTATCCAAAGTACTTTAAGTATAACTTTTCGTTTTTTATATTTTCACAAATTTTTTGAATAAAACGAGTGGTCAAACAGTGTAAGTAAAATATCAAAATCCTATATATTAAGGGACGGATGGAGTACAATTCAAAAGGAACAGGTGCTAGCTGAAATAACACCATAACATTCAGAATTTAAGCATAAGTGTTTCAGGTCATTTGAGTGTCACAAAATCATGCCAACCAGCATCCACCATCTACCATCACCAACTCCATACAAAAGGCAATTCAGAAAATAGTACGTTCTAGTGCTGTATATCTTCAGTAATTATCACCAAACATCAGGTGAGCAACCCTGAAAGAAGTACGCCTTGGAGTCCTCTTTTTGACCTGCTGGTGATCGACTTGTGCTGATATTGGCACCTGTTGACTGCTGCTAGCTTGTTGGTTATTGCTTGCTGCTGGTGGCCTTGTGGCTTGCCTGCTTGTGCTAGTTTGGCAGTGCTGAACATGCTGTGGTCTTGGGGCCTGTCTGCTGGCCTGCTGGTGCTGATCTTGACACTAAAAAATAAAACAAGAAACATGATGGCAAATGAAGTTTAGACAAACAAAGCAGGAACTTACAGTTGGCCCAGTTTGCCTTTTAAAAGACACTTGAGTTTGGTCCTCTCATTTACAAGTTGGTCTCATATGTCAGCCTGCTCTAACATAGGAAGCTTGTCCAACTCAGCACGCCACCTGGCAAAAACAACCCTCCAAAACCACCTAGGGGGTTAATTAAACGCTATTACAAAGATGTGGAGGTCTAATACATGGTTTGATAGTTGAGAGGGTTAAGTAGTCACCAGTGATAGTTGGTGGGGTTATGTAGACTCTTCTTTTTTATGGTTTGTTCATTTGATTTCATGAGAATGGGATTTGAGAAAATTGAGAGAACTAATGACACGGATTAACCGTACAGGATCTTTGGGCTTATTTCGCAGGCCATTCCCGTGAAGGGAGGCCCACTGAGGACACATTTATGGGCTGGATAAAGTGTCCCATGAGTACGTACGGCCCGACACGTCCGTTTCCATGGCTCTGCTTGAAAATTTCTCTACTAAGAGCATAGCGTCGGTTCAGTGGTTCATTTGTACGGCTGTTATAAATCAGTTAAACTGTCAGTTCAATTGTTTTGAACTGTATGAATTGAACCGGCCACAAATACTTGTAAATGTTCGATCAATGATCATAGATAAAAATAGGCTCATAATATTACTCTTTGCAACAGCCGTTTGTGTACAAATAATCTGCAACTTTGAATCTCCAAATCTCTGAAATCTGAATACTAAGAATTTCACTAATTTGATGTCATTATTTTTTTATCCGAACTGAATGGACATTTGGGCTAAAAAAGGACTAATCAATTTCTGTTCGATCACACAGGGCCGATCTCTTTGACTCTAACCGATAGCCGAATAAGTGATCAACAATCACTTATTCGAAGTCAAAGAACAACAAAGACTAGCAGAAATTAAATACATGTGTGTAGCTAGGGATGAAACTGGTTCAGATAGTTTTCGTCCGTCCGGACCAATTTTCGGATTCGGAAAAATTCGATCGGAACTATCCGGAATTTCTCGGATTCGGAAACGATTTCAGATTTTTTTTCTCGGATACGAAAACGAATACAGTAAGGGTGATATCTGACGGAATCGGAAAACGGTCGGAAACTATCTGGGATTTTTCATCGGATATCCGGAGATATTTTTAAGCAAAAAAAACAAAAAAAAACCCAGGAACCCTAGCCGGCTAGCCGGCCGCGCGAGCTGCCCACTGCCGCCGCCCGCCGCGCGAGCCTGCCCGCCGCCGCGCCGCGCGGCGTGCCGCTCGAGCCCGCCTGCCGACGCCGGCCGCGGGAGCCCGCCGCGGCTCCCGCCCACCGCCGCCGCCCGTCGCCGCCTGCCGTGCAG
Source organism: Oryza meridionalis (assembly GCA_000338895.3). Classification (NCBI taxonomy): domain Eukaryota; kingdom Viridiplantae; phylum Streptophyta; class Magnoliopsida; order Poales; family Poaceae; genus Oryza; species Oryza meridionalis. The sequence goes on along the minus strand of CM002526.2, from coordinate 30,622,008 downwards.
CGCGCCGCTCTCGGCCGGTCGCCGCCTACCCCGCCCTGTGCCCTGTGGATGAGAGGAAGTGAGAGAGAGAGAGAGTAGAAAGTGTGTGTGAGAGAGAGGAGAGAAAGAGTTAAGAGGATAAGGTTGGGGTGAAAAAATGGTGGATTTTTTTCAATGTAAAAATCAATTTTTATTTTACATGTGGCTCTTTAAAACGAATTTAAAGGCACTAAATCAACTCATATGAAAAAAGTTGTTAAAAACAAAGTTGTATAACTTATTGTGATCTATCATTTTTATTTTGGTCATTTCTCCATCTGAATTTGATTAAACTATATAAAATTTAAATTTAAAAATATAAGAAATTCAAATAATTTTCCGGGTAGTAAATGATTTCAAATGAAAAAATTGTCAACAACAAAGTTGTATAACGCATCAACATCTACAACTTTTGTTTTGGTCATTTTTCTATATGACTTTGTTTGAACCGTTTGAATTTGAATTTAAAAATATGACAACTTCAAACAATATTTTGAAATACTAAATGATTTCAACTGAAAAGTCATCAACAACAAAGTTGTATAACTCATCAAGATCTATAACTTTTATTTTGGTCATTTTTTCATCCGACAAAATAATAGTAACACTGTTCACAAAATTTACATCATCTCATTTGGTTCTATAAACTTATAAGAGAGAGATATAAACTTTGTAAACAATAATACTATCACTTTATCGGATGAAGAAATGACCAAAATAAAAGTTATATGTCTTGATGAGCTCTACAATTTTTATGTTCATGACTTTTTCAGCTGAAATTAATTACAGCTTCAAAATATTATTTTAAATTAATTACAGCTTTAAAATATTATTTGAAGTTTTGAAATTTAAATTTTTAATTGATAAAACAAAGTCACAAGAAAAAAATGGCCAAAATAATAGCAGTAAGAACACAATAATATGATAGAGCATGATTTTAGAAACATTTAGGAAAAGAATCATCTAATTTGGAGTTCATATGAGTGAGATAAATTAGTTTCAAATTTCTAAATTTTATTTTTGCATACGGCTTCTTAAGTCACCCATATAGAAAAATTGATTTTTTCTATGCGGGTCCTTAAATGGTCCACATACAAACAAGTGAAAAAATTCAATTCTGAAAAATAACCACTCAAATTTTTAAAAACTTTCAATTGAAATATTCAACCCAAAATTTAAAATATTCAACCAATTTTCAAAAATTTCAATGTGCCTACGAAAATTTCAGTGATACACATAAATTTGTATGGAAAGTAAACATAACATTTTCTATCTCTCCCTTTCCCTTATAAATAGAGATAAAATTTGAAAATACTGATGTTTTGTTTTTGAAAACTAATGGCTACATCTCTTCTTCGTTTTAAGAAGCTTATTTTGAGGGGTCTTGATATTTTGATAATTATTCGTTACCGTATTCGTTTCAATTGGTCTTAATATTTTGATAATTATTCGTTACCGTATTCGTTTCGATTCGTATTCGCTCAGTATCTCTATTCGATAATATTCGATTCCGTTTTCGTATCCGGGTTTCCGATTCCGATTTCGATTCCTAGAAAAAAAAATGAAAACGAATATGATAGAGCTAGTTTCCGACCGTATTAGATCCATTTTTATCCCTATGTGTAGCTTGAAGGGAAAACCTGGCGAGAAGCTCTGCACATATTAGCCAGCTCTGACGGCTGAAGAACTTGCCAGCCGGCGTTGGCGAAAGAACGGACGGGGAACGAAACGACGCCTAGGAGTGGCCATTGGCGTTGGCAAGATGTTATTCTTCTGCAATGAAGAGGCTGACCTGCCTCACCCATGCAGTTAAGCTATTCTTTTCACTTTTAATAAGACCCATATAACTAGATTTATGTCATTCGGCCAAGCTTTGTCAATTCACGCATTAAGTAAATCTATTCATTGTTAGCCTGAACTTACCGTTACGCTAGGGCCAGTGCTCTAACCCTACAGAGGATCCAGAAAAATTCTTAAACTCGGGCAAATTTTATTACATCGAGTATTTAATATAAAAATATTGCAAATTAAAAAAGCAATATTAGTGGCTCACCTTTAAGGGTCTACCCATGCCTGCAAACAACCCCTCCTCGACCTTACCTATTTAAGAGCATCACCGACTTATGCCTAATATGGTTTTCATTTTAAAATTTAGGGATTATTGATGAAAAGTTGGCTCTAACAGTTCCCCTAATTAACTGCTCAAAAATTGAAATCCCCTTCATCTGCTCTTCATTAATTAGTTGGACATCATTGGCTCTCAGTCCACCATTACCAAATTGCGCGCATGGAAGGAGCAACAACTTGATAATAAGGTGGTGTTTGGATGGGAGTTTAGTCCCTCCCATTCAAACAGCCCCTAAATTTGGAGGTGCCCTAGGCTTTAAGGAGTCAAGTCTAGACTATTTCTTGAAGAGAAATATATCTATTATTTCTTATATCCTCACGAGATATTTCAAAAGGTGTTTTATAGGATATAATTTAGAATAACTGTAGAGGATACTCCAATCCTCCCCTCAGCCGATCCGTACGAGGGCTGCAAGCTAATTGGCGCGTGCGTGCTAGTAACAGAACTGGCGCGCGCACCAACTGGCGCCTGCCACGCGCTGGCGCTTTCTTTTTTTTTTTTTGCGTTTTCTTTCTCTTTTTTTTTGCCATCTTTTTCGTTTATCTTTTTTTCGCTTTCCCACCCCTCGCGGGTTTTCTTTTTTTTTTTTTTGTGTTTTTTCCGACTTTTTTAATCGTTAGCATACGTGTTTTTAAAAATATTTGAATCGAAAGTTTTCAAATTTTAACTTGAAAGTTTTCAATTTGAAGAAAGTTTCAAATCTCGAGTTGAAAGTTTTTAAATTCGAGTCAAAAGTTTTTCAAATTTGAGATAAAAAGTTGAAAGTTTTCAAATTTTGACTTCACGTATAGATTTCTTTTCAATCTGATACTTAAAAAAATCTTCCGAAAAAAGAAAAATCTTATCTTAATTATTCTTATTATCTAAAACTAACAGATTAGTTACATTAGATATACTCGTCTTCGGGAAAAAAAGTCATGGAAAAAAGAAAATCTACCGTGCCACGTGCGCATTGCCGGCGCGTATGCGCCAGGTAGCTTTTCTGGATCCACGTAAGTAGTACTGCTCAAATAAGACAAACAAAGGGTCCTAATCTGAAGGGGAAAAAAAAACAAATCATCCTCAACTACCAAGAATAATTAGCAACAATATTTTCATCTTCAAGGTTTTGGAATTAATCTTGGCCACAAAACAGCCGTCTCCGAGAGACAAAGTAATCCTGCTGTCAATTAATCAAATGTCAACACACATCAACCGTACAAGTGGCAGTCGTCGCCGTCAGTTGATAATAACGAGACCTTGGCTCTCGGCCAGTTTCTATTCCACGTGGTCGGCTGGTCGTGAACCTACAGGGTGACCGATCAGCGGCGCCTGTGCCTGCCGGCCATCAGTTTCACTTCGCCTCTCTCTCGCGGGCGCGCGCGCAGCGACGTCCCGACGGCGCCGAGGAAGACGGTGACCGCGCAGCGCGTGAGACGGCGACGTATCCTAGCAACCCACAAATGGTGACCACAGACGTGCTAGCTAGCTGGCTAGTTGATCCAAGGGAATGCGACATATATGCAAGCAACCATTGGCTTGAAGAAGTACAACTACTATTTAGTGACGGATGTAGCATCCTCCAGGAAATGAATGCCTTCGCACTACTACAGGATAGGCTTTCCTGGACGCCGCTTTTGTTTTCATGCGGTTCATAAGTAGAACCGCACGGAAAAAAAAGGGACCGGCGGCGGGCTATCGCCCGCACGGGAAAATCAATTTTTCCGTGCGGACGTCCTAATCCAACCGCACGAAAAAATCGATTGACGTCCTAATCCAACCGCACGAAAAAATCGATTTTCGCGTGCGGCTTTTTAAGTGAACCGCACGGAAAAATACCTCCCTCCTTCCCTCCAACTCACTTCAAAATTTTCACATCCTCTCTCATCCTTTTTTCCCTTTTTCTCCTTCAACCACTCCCCTCTCTCTCTATCTACCTTATCTCTTCCTTTTATTCTCCTTTCTTAGCCACACACCCAGCTTCCCCACACCTCTCCCCACCTTAACTCCTCCCCCCCTTCCCCTTCTGTCGAGCCGGCGACGGTGGCGGCTGGGCGCGGCGGCGACCGGACGAGGCAGCGAGACCTCCTCCTGGTCGTCGTCCTCGTTGTGCACGTCGTCGCTCGGCTCTGTCAATGACAGTGTCGTCGTCGCGTGCGTCGTCAAGGCAGCGGCCGTCGTCGTCGTCTCCGCGGGGAACGTCCCCGCTGCCAGCCACCTCCTCACCGCCATCCACCACCACCCTCTCCGCGCCCTCGTTGCTGCCCCTCGCCACGCCGCTCCTGGGCCACCTCCTCTCGCGCCGTCGCGTCTGCGAGGCCGCCTCCGTCGTCCGCTGGATCTGCCGCCCGAACTCCCCACAGCGGCCCAACAGCGCCACCTTCACCTTCGTCGTCGCGGCAGGCGGGCTCGATGGCGACGACGGTGACCGGGCGAGCGTGGCATGGTGGGGACTGGCGAGGCGGCGGCGAGCGGGCCCCGCCCAGATCCGACGAGTTGCGGCGGCCGGTTGCGTGCGGGCCGGCGATTTTCGCTTTTTTTTTATTTTTGGTTTTTTTTGTTTCGTGCGGGCGGTATAATTTAACCGCACAGGATAATCGATTTTCCTGTGTATCCCGTGTGGTTGGGCCGCCCACACACGAAAATATTGATTTTTCCAGACACTTGGGTGTAGACGGACAAATCATCCGCACGGAAAAATCATTTTGACTGCACGGAAAAATGCTTTACATAGTAGTGTCGACGAAAACCAACTTTCTAGAAATGCCACTGTACAAGCGTCTTTGCCCTAGAAATACTATCGTCGTTATGTTTCCGTTAGCACCCCTTCGTTAAGTGCTAAAAAAGGCCATTTTACCCCTACGAATTGCTAAAAAGTCGTTTAAAACTTTTGCTCTTTTCATAAGCTTACACTAATTTATAGATTGTTCTTTACACTAAATTATTATAGGTTGACTGGAAGAGCAAAAGTTTAATGGGCTTTCAGCAATTTGTAGGGGTAAAATTGTCTTTTTTATAGTACTTAACATAGGGCTACTAACGAAAACCTAACGGTGATGATATTTTTGGAACAAAGACGCTTCTATGATGGCATTTCCGGAAAGTTGGGTTCGTCAGTGGCATTTCTTGGATTGAAGCTTCTGTTGATGAAATTGTTTTGATTTTCTCTATAAAATAAGGATGGACTAGAGATATTTGATAAAAATAACCAAACACAACACAACTATATCATATTTACATTGCAATCGTATAAAAAGTAGAGAACAATCACCAAATTAAGATAAAAAAGGAACATTCAACATACCAAATATAGTATAATTAATAATACCAGAGTCGCTTATCCATGCAGACTGTTTTCTAGGACACAGGATAGGCGGGTACCATATTACAGTATACAATGCAAACCGATAGAGGCATGACAAACGCCTACCGGATAGCTGGCATAGTCACTGGCATAAAGAAGTGGACATGCTCGAGGCGAAGGGGTATATAGTCACAAAATTCAAAAGATGAAACAACGATCGATTGCCTCATACATGGTCAGGATATACTTTAATTATCGATTTTATGGGTTGCTTATGGAATGTTGGGTGATGGTTAATATAGGCAGCTCGGTATTAAAAGGATGTTCTTGGGGATGTTGGCCGAAGTGGGATGTAGCTGGACCAACCAACCTACCTTGCCTAATGTGAATAGGTCCCTCCATGCTACTATTTACATATATACCTCTATATATCTTCTTAATCACTCATTATGATTGATTGTTCAGTTAATATGCGCATGAAATTAAATTAACTAACGTTGGTCCTGTTCTTTTTTCCAACAAAAATTAGATGAAGATTAATATTTTCGTGGCATGTTTTTCAAACGGTTAAACGGTGTGTTTTGTGTAAAAACTTTCTATATGAAAGTTGCTCTAAAATATCATATTGATCTATTTTTAAATTTATAATAATTAAAACTCAATCAATCATATGTTAATGTCACCTCGTTTTGCGTAAAGAAAACTTAATCTTTATTTTCAGAAGAAAATTAGGAACACCACCATAGTATAAGTCCCTACTATACATAGATATCACTGTAAAAGTACCTCGCAAAAGGTCTCGATCACACTGAATAAATTGCAGGGATAAAAAGTCGATGTACGATCATAAATTGCAGGGATAAAAAGTCGATGTACGATCGATGTTGAGAGGGTCAAATTAGTTGGTTTGCAAGAGCTTAAATCTGAAACGAGAGACTATTCAGCTCGTCTGAGTTAGTTCACCGTACCACTTTCAATTAATTTGATCGATTTAGAAAGCTGATCACCTTCAGATGCCACTGTAATGTGGACCACCTTTTATACATGCTATACCTAGGAGCATTCCAAATTTACAATGCACGCAAGCATATATAATATGCAAGCTACACTGTGAGAGTCATTATCTAAAAAACAGGACCATACGCATTGGATATGATGAATAATTTTGGTTGCAAGATGCTTTGATTTGGAAAACTTATGTGCACTAGCTAGTCAATATTCGGTGCCTTCTTTTGGCTAGCTAATAATCAATCCGAAGCTGATTTTAAATTTTAGGATTTGAGTTTAAGATCAATTAATTGATCTTTAAAATTCGAAGTCATTTTTGGGTTATATAATCCAGAACTAAAATAATATGCCTATATGCTATTCGAGGTTTCTCGTTCCAGTGTCTTAATGTCTTTACTCCCTCCGTCCAAAATTATGGGGGTTTCCTTTTTTTTCCTTAGAAAAATCAAACTCGGTGGTTTTTTACTAATAATCATACTAACAATATACTCCCTCCATCCCTAAATATTTAACGCCATTGACTTTTTTAAACATGTTTGAATGTTCGTTTTATTCAAAAACTTTTGTGAATATTATTCAAAAACTTGAGTAGTAGTAGTATATTTAACAATGAATCAAATGATAGGAAAATAATTAATAATTACTTAAACTTTTTGAATAAGACGAACGGTCAAACATGTTTAAAAAAGTCAATAACGTCAAATATTTAGGGACGGAGGGAGTATATACTGTATATTATGTATGTTAGATCATTAAATTCATATTTGAAATACTTTCTTGTGATGTTAATTTCATGTTCGTTGGAAACAAAAAATGAAATAAATTATTGGTCAAAGTATATCAGTGAAAATCATGTAAAAAATATATACCTTATAGTTTGGGATAGGGAGGAGTATATCGGTAATCAATATGCATGCCACAGTGAGAACTGTCGACAACACTTTCTCTGTCAATGGATAATAAGAAAGTAAATTGCAATTAGACGCTAGAAGCAATATCTTTAGCACATATTAATTAGGACATGCTCAATGGTAGATGGAGCCGGAGTTTGACCGTCCATCTTATTTAAAATTATTTTATGATTAGTATTTTTATTTTTATTAGATGATAAAATACGAATAGTACTTTATGTGTGACTTATTTTATTTATTCAGAAAATTTTTAAATAAAACGGACAGCCAAACGTTGAATAAGAAAAACCATAATTACACTTAAAATATGATGGAAAAGTAGTATTAGATAATACAAGATTATTTCGAGACTATAGTGGTGTTTGGATCCAGATATTTGGACGCTAATTCGGAGTATTAAATATATAGAGACTAATTATAAAACTAATTGCATAAACGAGAGCTCTAATTTCCGAGATAAAATTTTGTAAGCCTAATTAATTTATAATTAGCTTTGAAGCTTAAATTAAGCTCTTTCTATATGCTTTCCTTGAATTGAATCTCCTTGCTGACAGTACTAACTCATCATTGCTCTTGTGATCTTTGTCATCGAATAAAGTGCATTTATGATTTCATGTCGTTGAATCGGTTGCCAAGTTAGCACTGTTCAACTGAATCGGCTGCAGGTCGATCGCAGAGACGACAACGCACGAATGGGACCATGCATGCGCTCCCCAGATGCATGGCAAGCTAGCTTCCGCTGTCCTGCAGCATGCATGGATTTTGTCACGGTCGTACATATGGGCGGCTATACACATTTCGTAAGCTGTAACGCCCATTAGAGCTCAAATATAATTTATAAGCAAATATTTATTTATAAATGTATTAACGATAATTAATGCTGAAATAATACATAAAATCATCGGAATTAATACTAAATTTAAGATTTAGATTTTAAAATGTGATTGCGACTTATAAGCTAAGAAGCAATTAAGGCTCTGTTTGATTTAGCTTAGGATTATTATAATCTGGGTTATTAGAAGTAATCTGAAACAAACAGATAACTTATTATGATAGATTATTATAATCGATAAGCCAGATTATAGCATAATCTGGTAATCCACTCTAAAGGTGGGTTTTTTAGGTTATTGGGTGACTAACAACTAGCAAACATCTAATAATCCAGATAAATAAACAGCTAACAACTTAGGCCCTGTTTGTTTCAGTTTAAGATTATTGTAATCTAGATTATAGAACTAGATTACTATAAACTGTATTATAATAAGCCGACATAGAATAAGCTGCTAGATGTTTGTTTCTCTAGATTATTATTTGTTTGTTAGTTGTTAGCCACCCAATAATTAAAAAAAGCACCTTTAGAGTGGCTTACCAGATTATAATAATCTGGCTTATAAATTATATTAATCTATCATAATAAGCTATCTGTTTGTTTCAACTTACTCCGAATAATCCAGATTATAATAATCCTAAGCTAAATCAAACATGGCCTTATTCTATGTCAGCTTTTTATAATACAGCTTATAGTAATCTAGCTCAATAATCTTATTCTGAAACAGATTATTGAAACAAACAGGATCCGAAACATACACAGATTATTGAGCTAGATTAAACAGGATCTAAATTAAATGATGTTACAGCTATGGTTTACTCCCTCCGTCCCATAATATAAAGGATTTTGGGTGGATGTAACATAACCTAGTACAATGAATCTGGATATACAGTAGGTTGTGTCACATCCACTTAAAATCCTTTATATTAAAGGACGGAGGGAGAGTAGTATATATATGCATACACGGTTAACGTACGTTGATAGATGATAATCATCAGACCAAATGACATTATTAAGCTCACTGGCAACTTTAATAAATGCACGGTACGGTTATGTGCCAGCATGAGATTAGGCTATACTCCCTTCGTCCAGAAAAAAATCTAACCTAGAACTTTAAAGGGATGTAATCTAGTATTACGAATATGGATGAGTCTTTTTTTTTTTTATGGAAGGAGTATACGTGTGGCGCCGTACGAACTGAAGAATGGTCAAAACGTTCTTGCAGATATGCTTTATGTCAAAAGAACAATTGGAAATAGTGTAGGAGTACATGATTCTTCCCCTTTTGGCAACCCATCCAAAATTAAAATAGCTTTTCATATCTCAGCCAGTGAATTATAGCCACGCGTGCGATGTAGTACAGTACATTGTCCGTCGGCAAAAGAAAAGGTAAGTACATTTATATATTTGTTGACGGTGTAGTGACGACTGAATTAATTAAGGCGATAGCAGGAACGGCATTGATTAATTTAGTGGTGATATGAGAGATATGTGCATGCTGAGCTAGCTGACATATTTGTTGTGTAATAATATCTCTGCACTACAAGAGCTGGACCCTCTTGTGGTAAAAAAAAAAAAGCCAGAGGCCTTGTCTTATACTCCAGAGTATTTAGGGGGAAGACATTGATCAAATAAAGTTGGCAACTAGTTTTTTTTTTCTCTTTCTGTTTTTTAAACCAAGCCATCTCTCCTGTAATATCAATTTGTCTGAAAATGAAGCTTTTCATAGTATTGCATTCCTATGGTTCACGGAAAGTAAGAGGTATTACAATTTTCTATGGAAATGTAAATCCTGTAGGATTGGAGATGCATACCATTTTAATTCCTATGTTTCCTTTACCTCTTGTGTTTTTATTATCCTATGAATTAAAAGGGGACTTAATTACGCGTGTGTTCTATCCTCCGAGAGTGTAATTTTTGGTCTTCAAAGAGATACTTTTAAAGGCACCACAATCTTTGATGTAATTTTAGCATGTATTGAGGAGGAAAATGATGTAGTTTTTTTTTCACGTAGCTGCTTGTTTAGTGTAAATTTTGCTAGAATGAAAAATAATCTAAACGAATGGAGTATATACCTTCTCGATATCACCTAAAAGACAAAAATCTCCTAATACAATTAATAATGGAACTATAAAGACTAGTAATTTAGCCGTGCTAACGCTACGGCTATATTTAGTTTTATTTGGTAAGTTGGATATAAAAAGACAAATGTATTTTAGCACTTACACATAAAAAAAATCTAGTGAGTTATGTATTATTCCGGTCTGAAAACACACGTAACTCAACTCATGAGTAGATCTTTTGCAAGTAAATTCCAACACAATTTCTGTCATGTTTTCATGTTAAGACACTATTTTTCATCTTATGGTCAGGTATTTTTTAAAATGTCTTTCATTTTTTCAGTAATTGTAAATCTCTAAAAGATTCCTTTCAACCTAAACTCATTAATTTGTAAATGAAAAAGGCCCAAGTAATTGTACTCTAGCTACTTTCAACCGCAAACAGATCAAGAGCATTTCTACAAAAGTGCTAAAGTGGCAGGGATATAGCAGTAATATTGCGGCACTCAGGGGAGAAAATATGCTATAGTACCTACTACTAGCTAGGTTTTCCATGTGAGTTAGATGATGTGATATAGTACCGGATGATGGGCAGCTTTGACATTTCAAGAAAGGTACATGATTACATCCTCCATCCTAAAATAAGTTTATTTATGGGTTTTTTCTTAACATTTGACCGTCTGTCTTATTTTAATTTTTTTATGATTAGTACTTTTGTTGTTATTAGATGATAAAACATGAATATTACTTTATACGCGACTTATTTTTGTTAGATTTTTCATTAAATTTTCAAATAAGACAGACGGTCAAACATTGTATACAGAAACCCAATGTAAAAATGAACTTATTTTGGGACGGAAGGTGTAGTTAGCTAGGGATGCTTACTTGCATTTGCTCATTTCCTAACTGGTGAAGCTTTACTGGATATAGGAAATTAAAAGACAACAATTACTAAGCAAATACCCATAATTGAACAACCACCAAAATTGATTATTAATTACTCCCCTTATTAATTTTGGAGCACAATTTTTTTCCCCTTATTTTGTAAGCACAAACCATGTCCTCTCCCTCTCAATCACTCAATATCTGATCAAGTACTAAGAAAGGTGAACCAACGTACAGAAAGCTTCTCCTTGTTGCCCTAATGTTCCGATATATTGTCTCTAACCTCCTACCACAAACAATATTTAATGTGTAAACCTCAATGAGATAGCCTGGATCGATCGTCTCGAGAAGATAATTCACATCAGCCACTGATCACATGGAGCAATTCCATCTCCTTGCAAGCGGCGGCGGCTCCAAGGCCAGCACCACAATAATTCCCCTCTGCCTCTCTCGTGATCACGCGTCCACTTCTTCGCCATCACCGGCCGCCGCCGTGGCACCGCCAGCGCCGCCGCCACCGGCGGCCTCTGAGCAATCCAGCCATGGCAGCGGCGCCGGCCTGCAATCATCGGAAGCAATGATCAAGGCCAAGATCATGTCACACCCTCTGTATCCGTCTCTCCTGAGAGCCTTCGTCGACTGCAAGAAGGTATATTATATTTTGTTGGTTACTAGCTCTTGTGTATATCTCTTCTCCTGTTTTTAGTTAACTATTCCATGCAAAAATTAATGGTGTTCGTCATGCATTAATTCTTTGTTGTACTACTGTGTGTTAAGGTCGGAGCGCCACCGGAAGTTGTTGGCCGGCTCTCCTCCCTCGCCGTCGTCACCGACGAGCTCGAGTCGTACTCCGGCGACCGGTGGCAACCTGCACAACAGCCGGCTGCTGACCCTGAGCTCGACCAATTCATGGTAATTAATGGATTGATACGTGTGTTGATCTGTCAGCTGTGTCTTATATACGTAGTAACTAACTAAATACCCATGCGATGAAACGGGATAGCAAAGCGAAAAGGGCAAAATAAAATTATTCGTACTCTCTAATCGCCATATAATATTTGATACAACTTTTTACAAGTATGTTGAGCTAAATAATTACTCATAGTAATGAACAATTAATATAAATTCATTGTATTTGATTTATATGATGAACAGCTGGTACTATGGATCCACACGGTAGTGGTAACGGTGGCTAACTTTTAAAGTAGTATAGATATATATTGGCAGGATGCTGGAGCTATAATGCCATGTATATATCATAAAGAAAAGTACTTTCTTTTTTTTTATCTTTTGTGCACAGGAAACGTAGCTACTGTTACATCAAATTAAGTATTTATTTTGTCTTCTGTGTACAGGAAACCTACTGTTACATGCTGACGAGGTATGGGCAGGAGCTAGCGAGGCCAATCCAAGAAGCCGAAGAGTTCTTCAGGGGCATAGAGGAGCAGATCGACTCCTTGGCACTAGGTGCATATACTCGCACTATTTGTCAATTGATCATTGGCTTTTTCCTGTTCAGATCTGAATAATGTTGCGACAGTGCGTGCCAGCAGCTTTTGCTCTGCAAATATCGTCCGAGTACACACGCTTATTTGTCGATTAAATTAAAAGGAACAAAAAAAAGAAACCACTACATAACATAGTCCGTGGTCCCTTATCTCTAACAGTTCTAGTACTGAGTTATTTGGCTTTAAATCCACAAGTGAGCATTGATTTACGCTAGTCTATAACAGTTTATAACATGCATGAATCATTATTAAATAATCAGTTTTTTTAATTATGAACGGTTAACTAGAGATGCGCATATTGTCCCTTAGTCTAGAATGGTTCTCAGAGAATTATTAAGCTGATAAAAACTAAACCCATGTGGCTCTAATCGTTTAGAGGTCATGGTGGTGTGATAGATGAACCACGAATATCTATGATCTATCTCGTCATATATAGTCAACAAACAAATTAAAGTAAATTTTACAAAATTACAAGTACTTTAATTGAACAATCGCAAAACAATACATTTTTAGCCAATGTATCAACTACAGTTTTAACAGTAAATTTATCACGAAACTATACATTTAAGATAGAATATGATAAAACTATAGATGATTTAGTAACAAAACTACAACTTTTACACCAATGTAATCACAAAACTATAACATTTGAAGATAGTATAATTAGTGCTAAGGATTTAAACTAAAAAGTTTGTAGTTTTGTGACAATTAGTATTAAATAAATAGTTTTGTGATAAATTTAGTGCTAAATCTGTAGTTTTACGATACAACGTCTTAAATCTGTAGTTTTGTGCTACTTTGGTCAAAGTATATGTATTTTCATGAAATTTACTCAATTAATTAAGATTATGTTGCTTAGATATAGTGTGCTCATTCACCCAAAGCTCTTACAAATCATTGTTGTACTTTGATCTAAGAGTTAAAATTACTCTTACCTCTCAGGTGCGTAGAGTGCATGTGTCAACGTACCATGACATGTGACATTCTACGAGTAGTAAATCGCACTTTGCACATGATAAAACGCATCATACACGCATGTTTTCCTTTACACCAAAGTTAGTATATGTATTTCATCACTTCGCACAAGATGTTATATTAAGTTTTTACTATATTGTCCTATGAAAAATTTGGGTGAAACCATGAAAAATAAAGTGTAAAGCCTAATGGACCACGTGAAAAAATTCTTATGAGATCAGATCTAGTCATTTTCTCGATTTGTGGAGAGAGAGAGAGAGAGAGAGAGAGAGAGAGAGAGAGAGAGAGAGAGATCTTGCTATACGAGGTTTCCACATGACATAGCAAGAAATGTGACTTGTTTTGATAATTTGACATATTGTGCAAAGTGAGAAAGTGCGTGTTAATTAATTGGTCAGGAGCAATGGGACACAAACAACAATTTACCTCGTGCAAGATCAAGTCAATTTGAGTTTTGGTTTTGCGATCGACATTATATTGTCTTAGAGCCCATTGTATATATATTGAGAAACCAATTAATTAGATTTGATAAATCTACTACATGTTTGCACCATTTTTTTTAGGAAACCCTATATATATAAGAATCCATAATTTTCTTGACCGCTAAATCCGCCAAAATCTTCAAAGAGCCTCATAGCCAAAAATTATCAAGCGGAGAAGCCATTTCTTTCTCTCTTTGATACAAATTCCCATCTCATGAAATTTCTATTCAATTTATTTAAAAAAAATACAGGCTGGCCTTTAAGATAGGATTCCATAATTGCAAATTATTTTTTACTAAAAAAGAAAGCAATACAACTGAAAAGTGGATTTTAGAGCTGGCTGACTGACATGTTTACGTCTCATATTGGCTAATGTATTTAGAAGCCCTATGAACGTCTGTCAAATCATATTTAAAAACTTTCCAAGGCCATATTAAAAATGGGAGAAATTGATTATGGTTGTTCGTCCTCTATGAACTATGGAGAGAGATACACTTAAACCAACCGCAAAATATATTTTGGGGGCCAGCCGCCGAGTAAAACCACCGATTTTAGAGTGACAGGAAAATACGTACTAGTATTTGAATTGTAGTTTGATTTGCATCCATATGCAATTATGCATGATTGTCATTTTGCTGGCATGACCCGTACGTGGTCCACCCAAATCACATGTCCAGCTGGATCGTACCGTATATATCGTTATATCTGTGCAGCTGCAGCAGCAGAAACACTGTGCTTGACGCCATGGCATTAGCTCTCAAGCGCCCCTTTTCTTTGCCGGCCAAATCTGTGCATTATTAATTACTTCATCTAATATAATCGAATGATTATTACTCTGTCCCCTGCATGTCCGCATGCATGATTAAATATTGGAGGTAGCTAGCTACAGAATTGGCTTGATTCATGCATGCATGAGCTCTCACGTTGCTATATATGGATCCATGCATGGGGATGGGGGTGTGCAACAGTGCAAGATTGAGTTTAAGTTCGGCATGTCTGTATTGGTTTGGTGTTTATATATTAATTAATGCGACAGTTTTGCAGTTAGCAACAGGGAGGGGGTACTAATGGTAAACTGAAATTTGGCTAGCTAGTTTTATTTGCACCACTACAAGTGCTACTCCCTCCGGTTTCATTTTAATTGACATTTTAAACAATGACACGGATTATAAAATATATCTTTAATCTTATTTTTCTATTATAATATATACAATAAATAAATGCATATTTACTTTTATTATAATGCTTTGAAAGAAAAAAATTATATACGTTGTTCTAGTTTGTTTAAAGTAAATATTTTTAAAGTTATTAATGGTCAAAGTTATGAAAGTTTGACCCTAACCTTGTCTAAAACGTCAATTATTATAAAACTGGAGGGAGTACTTATATACTTCCCTTGTTACAAAATATAAGGTACAAGTACCATTAATATAAGGTACAAGTACCATTAACACAGAGGCAATGTTTGGCTAATGAAATAGGAAAATGATTTCCCACTCATCAAAAGGCATCTTTAAATCTTAACCATTTATTCACCTTCTTCCATTTAATTTTAACCCTTCATTCATTTTCCAATCCTAATCCTATCTCCCTTTTCCCATTATCCAAACACACCCAAAGATCAAGGAAAAAATATTATTATCTTCGCCTTTGGATAATCCTAATAAATGCTCCCTCCATTCCAAATTGATCTACATATAGTTTTTTTAGGTTATTCCTAAATGATCTACATATTTGTGTTCATTTATTAAGTCTATTCGTTATTTGTGCATTGGAGTAAATGGACATTGATACATGCATCCATGCACACAAGTATTTATAACCCACATGCAATATCTTGATTTGCTATTGGCTAGGAAATAGTGGGGATGATACATACATCGAGTTTATTGCTAGAGTAAATATAGTATGAGAGAGTTATTAGTTTTTCTTGGTCTTGGTAAACCTATGAAATATGTAGATCAATTTGGAATTAAGAGAGTATAATTTATATGCACCCAATGAGATTGAGATCTTAATAAGGGTGAATGATTAAAATAAATAAATTTATGGAAGGAAAAGGTACTAGTTAATTGAATGCACACTTTATATTATGAAACACTGAAAAAATAGTTTACGCCATATATTTGTAAAATGGAGGATAGAGGGATTATGACGGAAAATCAATACGAGAGTACTACCGTACTACTCCCTCCATTCCAAATTGATCTACATATAGTTTTTTTAGGTCATTTCTAAATGATCTACCTATTTGTGTTAATTTATTAAGTCTATTCGTTATTTAATTTCTGCATTGGAGTAAATGGACATTGATGCATGCATCCATGCACACAAGTATTTATAGCGCACATGCAATATATTAATTTGCTATTGGCTAGAAAACAGTGAGGATGATGCATGCATCGAGTTTGTTGCTAGAGTAAATATAGTATGAGAGAGTTATTAGCTTTTCTTAGTATTGGTGTACCTATAAAATATATAGATCAATTTGGAATAGAGGGAGTAAGGTTTAGTGGGCTGTCTGTATAATGCACGTATGCGCACAAGTTACTTTTGTTTTCTTTGCTTTTAAAGAAATGCAATTTCAAGAGGAATTTGACACTAATTCTTAATTGCTTTATCATGGTGAAATGGAGATGTCTTTTTTTCCTTTCTCTCCTTGTGTACAATAGTATATGTACTCAATCATCATTAATATTCCTTCATAATAACACACAGTGCAGCTAGAGGATATATATACTTTATCCAAAATATCATTGATCTGTACTGATGAAGCGTATGTATATATATCTCATCTTCAGACGAAGACGTTAGGTACGACTACGAGGACGAGGTCGCCGGCGGCTTGCCGGAGAAGATCGCCGCATTTGGAGAGAATGAGGTGACGACGACGACGAGGACGCACCTCATGAACAAGTACAGCGGCTACCTGAACAGCCTATGGACGGAGATCTCCAACAAGAAGAAGAACAGAACGGGGCATCTTCCCCGTGACGCTCGCCACAAGTTCCTCCAATGGTGGCACCTTCACTACAGATGGCCCTACCCATCGGTACGTATATATATCACACCACGCCATGGCTGCTTAATTTGCTAGCTCCTTCCGTTTTATAATATAGTAAGACTTTTTAGCATTACACATATTCATATAGATGTAAATAAAATCTACACACATATACATATATATATTTAGATTCTTAACATCTCTATGAATATAGGTCAATGTTAGAAGGTCTTACATTATTAAACAGATGATGAAGTAGCTAGGTAATTGATATATACATACGACACTGAGCGCGGGCATTATCGTGGTACATGTACGTGTTGTGCAGGAGACGGAGAAGGCGGCGCTGGCGGAGTCGACGGGGCTGGACAAGAAGCAGGTGACCAACTGGTTCATCAACCAGCGGAAGCGCCACTGGAAGCCCAAGCCGGCGGCGGCCATGGACGCCGGGTTCTTGCACCCGCGGTACGGCGGCGCTTCTTCCAGCAGCTCTCCCGCCGCCGCGCTCCGGGTGGAAGACGGAGGAGGAGGACGAAGTGCGTATCATCCGCGTGGTGGACCGTGATGCGAGAACACGTATGGCGTACGTACGTACGTCGTGTGATCCACGTACGACGCGGGCGCGGCGCCATCGCCATGTTTTGCGTGCGAGCGCAGTGCGCGCGGCGGCCGCGGATCAGATGCATATTCTCCTAAATAATTTGCTTGACTAATGCTAGTAATAATGTTAGTGTCTATCTATCTGTTTCACAATATAAGTTATTCTAACATTTTTTATATTTATATTGATGTTAATGAATCTAGACATATATATATATCTAGATCAATATAAATGTGAAAAATGTTAGAATGACTTACATTATAAAATGGAGGGAGTACAAATTAACACTAACGGAAAACTCCCACGTAGTAAAAGTTCTGTTCTGGTCCATAGATCATATTGCCATCACCATATACACTACTTAAAAAACTTTTCTTTCTTATGGCACCAACTTTTTATTTTTACCGGCAGATTGAAAAAAAAACAAACGCTTGTAAAAATGTATTGGACATTCCTCACAAAACGTCAACGAAAATTGATTTTTGTATGTTGTTACTTGAAAGGTCCGCTAGTAATAATAGAGTTATTTTTTTGATGTGGATTTTCATCACTCAAGAGGACATCCCCTCGTTGTTAGCATGCCATGTATAGTTATAACAAAATTTGAAGAAAAAAAAATGACAATATAGATTAATACAAAATGACAATAATTTGCTTGACTAACGCTAGTAATAATTGTCACACAGTCGGGTGTCTTAATATACCTACTTGGAAATACCGATTTTTACAAGCGACCCTCTTAAGGAGACTACTGTCTACGAAAATCATTTTCACAAACAGTTACGGTGCCCGCTACAAGTAGTAGTTGTGACGTAGCCGTGACCGTCTGCGTAAAACTATTTTTTTGAAACTAAACCGGCAGGAGAGCTGCCAATTATATTTTCAATAAGTAGGAGTAAAAACCCTAGACGGGTTACAAGAAAAAAAAAACCAACCACTGGCTGGCTGAACAGTTACACAGCACACGCCAGAACTCACTAATAGCTGAAACCACTGACGGAGCCCAACGTAGGATATACAAATGACCAAAACAGCATAGAGGGTTTCGACTTTGCAACCGTGTCATCGTTGCCAAGCTTGCCGCCAAGCGACACAGCAGCTCCGACTTCAAACCGGATGCATCATCTAAACCTAGATGCTGCAAATGATCAAGTAGCTCCGATTTCCCACGATGAACCTCAGCCAAAGCCGCCTAAACGCCACAATCTATTCACGGCCAACAACAAAACCCCTAGAAAGAAAATGCAGCGTGTCATCGTTGCCAAGCTTCGTCACCCTGACAAAGCAGCTCCGACTCCACCATGCAAAATCAAACAAAGAGCGAAAGTCATCCACCGCAAAACAAAATGTGGAGCTAGAAAGCGAAGGCCTCGTCAAAGCCTAGGACTGAAAAGCTTTGAAGCCAATGCATACACCATTGACAATATCCTTGCACGAAGAGGTTTCTACAAGCGGTGCCCCCAAGGAGGACGCGACGTGGATCGCCGCCACCGCTCGTTCGGAACCGAAGCAAGGTTTTCACCCGGAGAATATGATAAGAAAATGAGATGGGTATGCTAAAACGACGTCTCCAAGGAGGGGAACGACGCCAAACGGCGTTGCCATCGTCAGCCAGCCAAACGGCTCGGCGAGGCTTTCACCCGCGATTCCCTGTCCAAACCCACACCACCAATCCGCACAAGAAGGATCGTCGTCGATCAACAACATTGTCCCTTCAGCGATCCGGCCAAGGCCACCGCCCATAGTTCTTCCCGCCATCGACGTCACGCCCGCACCTGGACTCCTCCTACCCCGCCTCCACATGCTGCCGCCGTTGACGACGCACCGTCAGCCCCAGGTGATGGCCTTGCCAACCACCGCCGCCACAGGTGCTACCGTCGCCAGTCGCCACCGCCATCGCCACAGCCACCACTCGCCAGCCGCCACCGTCAGCAGCCACCACCACCGCCACCACCGTCCAGCCGCCACCGTCAGTCGCCACTGTCGCCAGCCAACGCCGCCACCGTCGCCAGCCAGCACCGCCAGCCGTCCAGATCCGGCCGAGGTGGCGCGGATCTGGAGGTGCAGCGCGCCACGCGGGTCGTCGGCGTCGTGGAGAAAGGCGCCACGGGCATGGCGTTCACGGCCAGAGCGTTGACGAGGGCGCCGCACCTCCCTTGTGGCGGCGAGGTTCTTGACGAGGTCGCCGGCGTCGCGGCACGCGCCGCAGACCGCCGCCGTCGTCGCCAACTCCGTCGCCGCCATATCCCACCAGCATCGCCGCTAGGCCCCGCCGCCAGCCACCCCCCTGCCAGATCCGGCTGGACACGGCGCGGATCTGGCCACCACCGCTGCCGCCACGGATGGCTCCCCCGGCCTCCGAGCGCAGGGTGGGCGAGACGAGGCCCTGCCGCCGCCGTCCTTGTGGCTGCGCGGCTTTGCCGACGCCCGCTCAGGCGGCGGCGAGGCGAGGAGGAGGCGAGGGGAGGAAGGCGGCGGTGGGCGCGTCGCCTCCCGTGTCGCCCGGGGGAGGGCGACGCGAGGGCCCCAGTAGGCAATTTTTAGGAAAGCTAACAGCTCCAAGTTGTTGTATTACACCGTAAAACTATTTTGACTGTTTAGGTAGATCTTTTTTGTAGTAATGAAAAATATTAGAATGTGTTATGTATATAATTTTGTAAGCGTTGGTTTCAAATTTTGGAATAGAACGAAACTGTACTGTTATTAAATAAATAAAATAAGCAAAGTTCACAACTTCACATGTACACAAAAGTTATACTACCTTCATATTTTTATACGTGACGCCGTTGATGTTTTCATAACGTTTGACCGTTCATATTATTTTTAAAAAATAGTGTAAATATTAAAAAATATAAGTTAAGATTAGAGTTTCTTTTGATAATGCAATATTTGATTAAAAAAAGTTGATAAGATAAAGGGCCACTTTGGATTGATGCCAAAATATGCCATGCCAATTTTTTTGGTAGTTTGAATTGTAAATATAATGGTTTGGTTTGAAGCCAACTGAATGGTAATGCCCTTACTTAATTTGGTATAATTCAAGAACTTTCTTCCCCATAATATAAAATTTGACTTCCAATTGGTGTTAATCAAACACATTACTTGAAATTCTACCCTATCAAATTATTAGTAGTACCAAAACATGCCTAGGTTTTAGCACTACCAATATTTTAGTACGGGCCTAAACCAAACAAGCCCAAAAGCCCTTGCATTAGCATAGCAGCCTTCAGTTGGCGGCGGCCATGTTATGACCGTCGCGCAGCTCGGCCCGTATGATTCATTGATTCCTCGTGGGCCGCCAGACGGCTGGCCGGCCCGCGCGCTACAAAGGGAAAAAAGAACCAAGAAAAGCTGGTCAACCGTCAAGGTTGTTGGAGGAATTGGTTATGTACATCGGCGAATCGATGAACAAATTAACAAACTTCCATACAAATAATATTACTCCCAACTGATCGAAAACGAAAATACATCACCGTTCACAGGTTAATCGAAAATCAAAAGTATACACGGACAAGCCAAACGACGTGCCACCAGCACGCGTCATTAATTATTCGTCCTCGTAAATATATGTTGCTTGATTAATTAGGCGGAAGACGAACGCTCACCGGCGGCGGCGGCGCCGGAGGTCTTCCCGCCGGCCGTCTCCGCCGCCGCCGCGAGGTCCTTGTCGCCGGCGGCGGCGGCGGCGACGCCCGGCCAGGCGCGGCAGGCGCAGTGCTGGCCGTCGGCGATCTGGCTGTGCACCGACGCCACGTGGCGGCCGCACCCGGCCCACGTCGACTTGCCGCACGTCTCGCACTTCACCTGCCGGCACATCCTGCTCCGCTTTCGATTGATTTCTCTCTCTCCTCTTTGGAAGCCGCTCGATTCCTCTCTTTGAACCCAATTTGATTGCAAATTTGCAATGGTTGGGATGGCAAAGAGATTTTGGTGTTGGAGAGCTATTTATAGAAGAAGAAGATATGCCACGCAGGCGCAGCCATTCTTTTCTCCCCCCAACTCGCTCGGTGCAGGTGACAACTTTTATTTATTTTTATTACGGAGTAGTATTATTTTTGTTCGTGGTTTTGCTTCGAGATGAACGTACGAATCCCGGATCCAGTGAAACCATTCTTGGACCAAGACATCTGTGTGGCTGGCTGACACAAGTCACACAAACACAAAGAAAAAAAAAACTGTTGTTTCCGATATAGGCCCCGTCTGAGATTGCGGAGCTTTAGTTTATTTTAAAACGAAAATAATAGATTTATCTTATATTTTAGAGTAAATTCGATTTAAAATTTTCACACGAAATATGCATACTACTTCCTTTGTTCTAGAATATTTTAGAGCAAATAGTAATACGAATCTGGATAGGCAATCTAGATTCGTAATAACATGATGTGTCCTACGTAGTACTATATTCTTATATTATAAGAAAGAGTGAGTAGTATTAAATAGTTTTCAAAACGCGATAAGCCAAGGTTTTTTCTTTCTGATAACAGGTAATTGATTACCCGGCTTTTGGGAGAAAGCCAAAACAGAACAAGGTCTGAATACAGAGGAACTGGAAAAGAAAAGAGAAACGAAGGTACTATATGTTAATTAGTTTCAAACGGGCCAGTTAAGCAGATAGAAATACGAGGCCGCAGAGGATCCCACCATGCCACTCATCGCTGACGCCGTGTTGCGTCTCTCGCATTCTCTCCCCTTTTTTTTTTCTTCATTTTTTTGAAACGAGTGTCTCACGCATTCTCTCTCTCTCTCTCTCTCTCTCGTCATGCGGTTGTGCGTTGTGCCGTATTGAATTGTTCTTCGATCTACGGCGAATTCTTTCACACGACACGACCAACGTTTCTGTGATTTTTTTTTTTTTGAGAAAGACGTTTCTGTGAATGAATAGCGCGAGTGCGTGCGATGCGATGGCCTTTCTGAACCACAGATCAGCCACAAGGCGACCAGGCTCGTGGTCTCGTACAAAGGCCATGTTTCGGAGCGCCTGATGGGCCTCGGCCGCGTCTCCGTCTCGCCTGATTTTCTGGGCCATTAGGCCGAGCTGCACAAACTAGGCCCGTTACACATCGTTCCTCCACCCCCATTGGGCTCCGTCCCTGCGCACAGTTTCGCTAGCAGAGGATCTTTTTTAATAATCACATAAGCAAAAAACAGTAGTACTATCATACTCCCTCCGTCCTAAAATACAAGCATTTTTATGTGTTCAGATTTATAGCTAAAATTTGCTATTTTTTTGGGCGGAGGTAGTACCTTTTGTTATAAAATTTGATCGTTTGCCTTATTAATAAAAAATATGCAAATCTTAAAAATATAAGTATTGCTTAAATTTCCTTTAGTGATAAATTAAGCTGCAACAAAAGAAAACATATTTAATTGAAATTTCCAATAAGATGAATGATCAAATATGATGTAAAAAGACGATCGCGTCATATATTGAAAAAGGAGGTAGTTATCAACAAAGTCATGAGTCTATACATTTAAGTATGTATTTCCTTCGTACCATAACGCTATTGGATTTTCGTATAATGTTTGACCATTTGTTTTATTAAAATTTTAGTATAAATATGTAAAAGTATTAGTCAATATTATAGTTTTTTGAGTAAAGCGTACGGGCGGTTCTTAAACTTGTAGGGGTATGTCATTTAGGTCACTAAACTCTCAAAATGCATATCCAAGTCCTAGAACTTGTCTCATCTAGGTCCCAAATCGCCACAACCCCTTCAGTATCTTACGTGGCGTTGATGTGGCATGCCACACAGATATGACATGGCATTATTTTGACTGACAAATATGACCCATTTAATTTTTTTCCTTTCTTCTCCTTTCTCTGTGACCCGTGCAGAAAAAAGGGAAAAAAAGAAGAATGAGAAGAAAACGAAAAAGAAAAATAAAAGAAGGAAAAAAAAAGAAAATGACACATCACGTCCATGTCGCATTACCACATCAGCGCCATCTAGAATCCTAAAGGGGATGTGTCAATTTGGGATCTAGATGATACACTTTAACAAGTTCTGGGAACTAGATATGTATTTTGAGAGTTTAGGGACCTATATGACACAACCCTATGAGTTTAAGGACCGCCAATGCACTTTACTCTAGTTTTTTATGATAAAACAAATCATGATAAAATAAATGATATATCATGATAAAATAAATGATATTTTTGTATATTTTTTATTATATTTTCGTATAAACGATAGCCCAACGTTATGCGAAGTGTTAACGCGCGTCATAAATTTTAGGTCGGAGGAAGCATTTCACTCCCCTATTTCATACAACAAGATACGATTGGTCCAAGATGGAAGAATATATTTCCCTAGCTAGATTTGCCTGCTTGGTGATGATTAATAAATCGCTCAAGTTTTACTCTAATGGCCGCCCTAACATAGTAAAACCCCCAAAAGCTATGCAATAATAGCCACTCCATCCGCTGCAAAATATCTGCGTATGTCAACAGAACACTGAAGTAGATCATCTGACTTTAAGAATATAAATACAAGGACACACACCGTGAAAGACTGAATGGAGCATAGTATGCTACTATGGTTTGCAGTTGCCACAGTTAAGATACGAAAACAATATATAGTATCATTATTGTGCCAATTCATTGTTTCACTGCAAATACTGTACAATAGTAAATATCGATCTCATCTGCTCGATACCAATCAGACTATAAGACCTCCTAAAATCACGGTATATTGTACTACACCTTTGGCTTTACTTAAGTCAAGCTAGGGATCCAAATTCTACCTTTACACACCCAATACATACCGTAACGTCTTGTAACCCCAGAACTAAAACAAATACGTAAACAGTAAAGTAGTCCCCCTCTCGAAAATATGCTAGAGTGATTTTTAGTGTTCAAGAATTTTAGGCCCCAAATTTTTTTTACAGTAAATTTTACAAAACCATAGAAGTTATAGTTTAAGATTCATAAAACCACACATAATTTTCAACATATGCCACAATAGCTCAGGCATTATGGTTTTATAGTTTCACAATGCCACACATTTGACCAATTATCATTTCACCCACCATTTAACTGATTGACTAGCCGAGAAAGCTAATCCCTACAAGCGAATCGAATAACACAAGAAAGAATAAGATAGATGCAACTCAATTGCAGATGAATGATTAAGCACTTGAAATTGGGGTTCCACAACAACGAACTAGCGGTGAAACTGATCGGCAAAAATAATCTAGCAAAACCCAACTCTAAACTATGACGGCTACTAAATAAATATAATTAGGGATATCCTATGATTAGCCTTAGGGCGTCCACCTGTTGGGCTTAGTCCACAACATAATTATAAGGCCTAAGGCTCGAATCAGATTCGGACTAGATGATGTATGTGGTTTATTTTGCAGATACCCGATAATTTGATAGGAATTTAATTTGACATGGGACTAAAACCATCTGAAAGTAGACTCCATAAGCTTTCCAACAAGTAATTATGGGCCCCGAGATTCCTTCTAGATCCACGGCTAGATTCATTTGAAGTCGATGCTGTTAGGAGACCAAATTTGAATCCAAAACGTGCAAAACTTTATCTCTTACCTTCTATGTACCAAAGGTGATGTGGTAATGTTAGAGTAGGGAAGGTCTTGGTTTGGTACCAATCAATTTGTTTGATTATACATGTATTCCTTTCGCTCAATCTCTTTCTTTTTATCTAAGCAAGTACCTCTACAAACGAAAATACACAAAACTCGCAGTGCAATAATGTTTGTTCAAATATATAACACGTAAATCACACATAGAAAGCGTGTACTATTGATCCATGAATACATAAAGTAACTATATCCGAGCAAATAATGTCTTTATCGGGAATGAGCAGATCGGGCCGTGGAGAAGTGGTGGTGTCGGTACAATGAGGAGGGAGTAGACGAGGAGTTCAGGTTAGGATCGGAGGTACGGCATGAATCTAAAAGCGATCTAACGGTACGGTACAGTATTCGCAAGATTTTTTTGAGGCGTTATCCTATCATCAAATGTCAAATATGCCATCCTAAAAGAAGATCTTCTTTTATCTATATGCATGCATGTATGGTCGTGTTTCACAAACAATCTCTAGGCTCCAACAAACCTTATCTCTTGGATGACCTAATATGAAACTAAAACTTTCCCCTCTCCTTACGATATCCGGATTTGGTGTTGCCACCGTACGTGCTAAACCTAGCTAGCTTGCTACAACTAGGTCAGTCGATCGTCTCAGGGTTCGAATTGGCGCTGTTGAAAAAAAGGGACGGTGCAGCGGAACCAGTACTGTACACACAGCCAACAAAGATGAAAGAGTGCCCGTCGTACTCACACGTTAATTGGAAGGGAATGTGAGGAGGAAGAAGGAAGCTGCAGGCTGAAGGAAACTAGCTAGCTACATCGATCGATCGCCTGGCTAGCTGGCCGGGGCCCGGGTCGTCGTACGTACGCGTTGGACTGGGTGGGTGGAAGGCAACAGCTAGCTAGCCGGCATGCCAACTCCTCGATCGATCGATCGATCTCTCCTCCTTTTTTTGCTGGGACACGGCGCGAGGCCGGGGCGCCAACTCTTGTTCCTGCCGCCCGCCCCGGGGGCGTGCGTACGGATGGCGCGTCGCTGGTAGGCTCTTTTGCGCGCGGCTGCTGTCGCGCACGCTGGCTACAGGAGATGGGGTGCATCATTCCTGTGTGAGTTGTGAGTTGTGACTGATTGATCGCATTCTCTCGTTTTCTTTTTTTTTTAAGGATGGCGATTGCAATGACTTAATTTCAACCCCATTAACTATTACACAATCTATTCTAAAATATAAAGGATTTTAGATGAATGTGACACATCATACTACTACAAAACACATTCCTCCAAAATCTCTTATATTTTGAGATAGAGAGAGTATATTGATTAGGAGCTAGCTAGGGTGGTGCCCTGCGCATTTGCACAACTTAGATTTATTAAAACATTCTACAAATCAATATTGTATTGCGTTTTAATTAATTAGATCACTGCTAAGCCACTGGATGGGAAAGCCCATCAATATGGGTTTGATGCCTTTCCCAACCAGCACTACCCCTATAGACACCATTAGATTATAAGTGCCGGACTTCTAGAGCACTAATTCACGTCCACAACCCCCCACCCCACCCCACCCCCCTAAAAAAGTTTGAACCCCAAGCCCACAAAGCAAAACACAGAATTAGTAGCTAAATTCATGGATGAATCAATCATTAAAACACATATTAATCAATAACCAAATCGAATATTCATGGACGAATTAATCACCAAATCATAAAACTTGCAAAAAAAAAAGTTCACCGCAAATCAATCAACAAAACACGGAAAGGGGATCTGGTGGCCTCCGCCGTCAAGCTCATGGATCTGGTGACCTCGAACAGAGGGGGATGAGGAGGTGTTGCCTACTAGGGACCACCGCTTCTCCTGCCCATCGTCATCGCAAGTGAGTCAAACAAGTTGGCTCGGCTCGGGCTAAGTCATTAGTGCCGGTTCCTCTCAAAAACAGGTACTAATAATTATTTTAGTGTGTCAGTTTGCCTAAATAACCAACAACGAAGTATATAGTCTGTTCATGTAATAAATTAAACCCGCGCTAATGTGGGGTCATGATTGCGATGCTTCTTTTCCCGTGCATAGATGGGTGTAGAGGCGGGAAACCCTTATCAATGTTAGTTTTTGTCTAACCGGTACTAATAGGACGTCATAGATGTGGAGTTACGTAATAGTGTATGGACTTTTTGTTACTATTTTTTTCTTGATTTCAGTAATGTAGTTATTTAAGTTAGGAATTCTTATTTAAATCAAATTTCTAGTTTTATATTATTTTATTTTGAATTTCAATTAATCTCTTGTTACAATTTGTACATCTATTCTTTTTATTATTATTATATTTCTATTTTCTTCTGAATTATTTTGGGTATTTGAGTTTAGAAACTGTATTTGGAATTGAACTGCGAGTTAATTTATTTTTATTCTGAATTTTGTTCCATCTCAAATTTCCTCTTACGTGGACCGTTTATTTCGTATTCTTTATTTTTTTTTCTTTTAAATCTCTCAACGCGGCGCACAACTGACTTATTATCGGTAAAGAAACAGAAAGGCGACAGTACATAATTTCAACAACACTATACATAAACAGTGCTGAGTATATACTAGCTATTAAAATGTTCAACTCGTACTGCCCTGTGTTTATCAACACACAATATTTTGTAATTTGCACCACTTCTTTTTTTTTTTATCGTTGAGGGGGATATATAAACAAAAAAAATCTGAAAGTTGAGGCTGGTGATAACAGATAAAAAAAAATCTGGGAAAAGCCCCGACCACACTGAACAACCGTGGAATGTCGCGGCCCCGCTCACTCGCACTGAGCGATGCATGTGATGCCTCTACAGTAGCTGTCGATCGCCGGGTCATTAATGGTGTGTGGGGGCGGGGGTAGTACGTACGTACGTCCAGCCTTTTTCCACACACAAAAAGATGAAGAGAACCATTGCAAGGTGAGCCAACAAGGCATCGATCACAGCCAGTTTGTAAAAGGTTGAGGCCCCACCTCTGCAACAAAACAGCCAGTTAACGCTCCTTTGAATCACACGAATAAAAAAACGGAGGAATAGGAAAAACATATGATTCTGACATAAATGTAAGTGTAGAACAGAGGATTGCAAAACACAGGGAAAACGTAGGAATGACCGTTTGATTGGACCACAGGAAAAACACAGGAATTTGAGGAGAGATAAATACTCAAAGGATTTTTTACATGAGGTTCTACCTCCTGTTAAATTTCCTCCAAAACTTGTATGGGAAGAGGCATTCCATAGAAATTTCATAGGATTCCATAGGATTCATTCCTTTGATTCAAAGGGCTTTGTAGGAAAAATTCCTATAGGAATAAAATCCTCTAAAATTCCTATGAATCTCCTTTGAATCAGGGCCCCTTTAATTTGTAGGAAAAGTGTAGAAAATTTCGAGGATTTAATCCTATGAAAAAAAATTCTTATGAAAGCCTTTGAAACAAAGGATTGAATCCTATACTGTCCGGACCTAATGTGTAAAAGGCATCTGCATAGTATTCCTACGTTGTAATACTACGTAGTTGGAGTATATCCAAATATTACTACATGTCTACGTAGACGTACGCAACGTACTACCTACATGCTCTTGACTCCTATGTACTCCCTCGTCCCTTTCATATTATAAGCCGTTTTAGTTTTTTTATTTTTTTCTAGTTACATTTTTAGTTTTAGAAAAATTTAGTAACATCTACTATCACACTAAACTAGTCTCATTAAATATAACATTGAATATATTTTGATTGTTTTGTGTTGAAAATGTTACTATAAACTTAATCAAACTTACAAAATATTTGACAAGAAAGAAAATCAAAACGACTTATAATATGAAATGAAGGGAGTGGTAGTCTAAGTTAGCTCATCAGCTAATAATCAGGTATTTATGTATCTTTTGCACAACTTGAATCAAATTAAAGCTCAAGAAGAACTTCATCGAGATGTTGCTCTCTCGATCTAAAATATAGGTGGGGTGTTAGTTGTTTCCTTGTTGGTTTATGGGCAGAACACAAAACTTAATTTTGTTAAATTTAATTGGGTTTTCTTATTGTAGTTTATTTTTTAAAATTAGATTTTAAAACGTTAAAAACAGAAGTATTGTTGATTTTTTTTCTCATTTTATCATGGAGGGGTAGATTAATTAGGAACGTTGTCGTCTAGTCCACTACTAATTAGGAGTACGCCGTGGCGGATATTTAGGAAGAAATAACAGTGGAGCTGAAGAAACAATACAAAACTTTAACCTCTGTTTTCTATGGTTTAGTGGAGTGATCACATGATCAGAGCGTAGTAGTGAGGACTCGCGAGCCCCTCCACCCTTAGACCTTGTTCGATTAATCCCTATGAAAAAGAAATTGGAGGGGATTTATTTCCACATTTATTATGGTGTGGAATTATTCCCCTTAAATTCTCTATAATTCTCTTCAATCCCCTCTAAACGGAACGAGACCTTTAAGGTCGTACTTGACACTACCATGTGCTGATTGTGCTGGTGATCATGTGCCAACACTGAAGTGACCAGCAATGACGACGGAGCGAGCGAGCTAGCTAGCTAGCCCTAAGGAAGCCGAGAGATGATAGATCGAGATGAGCAGCAGCAGGCAGCACCCGCGAATCGCGCGCTCGTCTCCACTCAGGTCTCAGGCACTCACATCTCGCGCCCTTTTGCCCCCCAAGAATATATACTCCCTCCGTTTCGAAATGTTTGACACCGTTGACTTTTTAGCACATGTTTAACCGTTCGTCTTATTAAAATTTTTTTTATAAAATATGTAAAACTACATGTATACATGAAAATATATTTAACAATGAATCAAATGATATGAAAAGAATAAATAATTACTTAAATTTTTTTAATAATACGAATGATCAAACACGTACTTAAAAAGTCAACGGTGTCAAACATTTTAAAATGGAGGGAGTAGTATTAATCCACTACTGGACTGGACCAGCCTGCAGCTAGCCTCCGCGCCCACAGATCGATCCATCCATCCATCGAGACGCCGCCATCGCCATGCACACGGCCGGCCGGAGACGGAGGTATTATGTGATTATTATGTCCCAAGATATATATACATTGGTCCCGTCTATCACATGTGCCACTCTACTCAAGTGTGCTTCCATTCGCTGATTGATTGATGGATCCAATCGACGTGTTCTGCAGGTTTCTCCCCTATATATATGGCTTTCTTGCTCACTTTGCTTTGGATCTTGATCCCTACACATGGACCCAATACAAACTCCACCCATTTTTCGATCGATCGTCTATCATGGATCAAGTACACACATATATTTGACACCGGTTATCCCTCTCGATCGACCGGCGCCGGCCGGCCACCACCCACCCGACAATGACTGATTGACACCAAGTATATATGCAACCTCTTACTCCTGTTCCTCCTCCCTCAATGCCGATGCCTCAACCATCATCCCTACCTCTAAATTTAATGCCCCGGCCCTCCTCGTCACGGTCATCCCCTACTCTACGTGCACCTACTCCTTCCGGCTTGTACCCTAACATGAAAAAAAATTAATCTGCCGAGTCTACTGCATGTCATTTGAAATTCATCCTTTTAACGTCAGAATGAGTTCGTCGCTCGAGTTAATTGACCGAAGCAAATCCATATTGACGATATTTTTCTACCTCTACTCCTAGCTAATACAACCTCCATTCTAATATAATTATAAATTTTTAGGTTGTCTAACAAATACTAAGGTTAATGATGTATTTCCCTCGGCTCCCCAAGCACCTGATTGACTAAAGTGCGTACATCATAATCCGTGATAAAAATTACTTATGTTGTAGTACGAATTGTTTATCCTCACTGCTCGAGAAGTGGTTTTTATCACCGGTTCGTAACCCCTCTAGTTCCGGGTATACAACCGGGGCCATGAATCCAGAATTAAAGATGCACTCTAAATATGCCTAGACCCCCTTTAGGGCAGGTGTAACATCAACCGGGACGGCTGGCGCTACCATCTTTAGTCTTGGTTGCTACTAATTTTTTTCTTTTTCTTTCATTGTTTTGTACTGCATGCATCAATTAATTTTCACCCCAAATCCCCACAAATCATCCACAACAAAATCATGCACAATACACAAATCATACACAAAATCATCCCCATACAAATCATTCACAAAATCGTTCACAAAATCTAAAAAAATGCCACAGCCCGCAGATGGGGGAGAGGAGGAGGGCTCCGGCCGCCCGCTGACGACGCTGCCCCAGCCTCCACCGCTCGACCGCCGCCTCCCCTCCCACTGGATCTGGCGGAGGGGAGGCCGCCACATTGTTAACGCAAGAATTTGGTAAACCCAAAATAATCATCGGCCTAGAGTCAATATCGGCTTCAGAGTCTTGGAATCGGCCGATGGGAGTCGTCAAATCGCCAGCAGTCGTGTTCTTGGTGGAGTCGGATCAATTAAAGGAAATTTATTTAGAAGAGTCCGAGTTCAAGGAGGATGCGGCATGGTAAGTGTATCTATTAATTAGGAATAGTTTGTTAATTTCCTTTTATCTTTAGGAAAGTGTGTTTAGTGTCCGATAAGGACTTTATGTTTTACTTTTATCTTTAGGAAAGTTTCTTTCTTGTCCTACAAGGACTAGTATCTTCCCATGGATATAAATATGTACACCCAGGGTCATTGTAAGATATCTCTCGATCAATAAAACTATTCTCGGCGCATCGCCACCCTCTTTACCGAGGTTTTTACTTATCATCCGACGGAACTTGGCACTTGACGCAGTGCTGCATCGGTTCAGTTAAGATGGGAGAAAGAATACAATAGAAAAGGAAGGAGATGGATGGAAAACGTGACGGCAGTTGCACAGTCTTAATTTTGTAAAATTCCAATGGTGCGGTTAAAAATAGACGAATTATAATGATATTTTTAAGAATAGACAAATTTGCAATGATATGAATCCAATTAACTAAGTAGATGAAATAATTTTATTGCTCTTCGCTTATAGCATATCAAAAAAGATAGATAATTTATTTGCAAGAGGGGTAGCATCTATTTTAGAAGGGAAAAAAAGTAGGAAAAAATACATAATACCATTGGTGTACGTTCCGACAAAAACATACGTACTCGGTGATATGCATGCTTATCTTTGTGCCTTAGTCTGACAATAATACCATTGATTAGGTTGCAGAGACGGTTAGGCATTAAACAACCATGTCTGAAGCGTCTCTCTCTCAGTACTCCCCCTCTACATCAGATTCAAATGATGATGGATGAGTAGGGCACTGGTGGAGAAACCGTCTTTGGTCGGTCGCCCGAAATTTACAATAGACTCGGTTCCACTAAAAACCGGGACTAAAGATCTTTAGTCCCGGTTGGTGGCTACAGCGGGCATATTTGATCTTTAGTCCCGGTTGATGTTACCAACCGGGACTAAAAATGATCTTTAGTCCCGGTTCTAAATCTGTCAAGCCTTGTCAGGCCCCCCGAGATCACCAACCGGGACTAAAGATCCTATCTTTAGTCCAGGTTGGTGTTACCAACCGGGACTAAAGATCCCAGGGATCTTTAATCCCGGTTGATAACATCAACCGGGAATAAAGCGTACGCACCAGCCCACGCACAAGCGCATGCGTAGCCCCCCTCTCTCTCTATCTCCCATCCTTATCTCTTTTTCTTCTCCTTCCTTATCTCCATCCTCTCCATCCTTCTCCTTCCATCCTCTCCCCTTGCTCTTCTCTCACCCCCTCTCCTCCTCCCCTCCCCCTCTTCCTCTTGCAGAGGCAGCCGACGGCGGCGGGATGGAGGCCGGGCGTGGGCTGGCGGCGGCCGGCCGGCGGCGGCGGGATGGGGGACGAGCACGGGCTGGCGGCGGCCGGCCGGCAGTGGCGGGATGGCGGCGGCCGGCCGGCAGTGGCGGGATGGAGGCGGCCGAGCGCGGGCTGGCGGCAGCCAGGCGCGGGCTGGGGCTGGCGGCGGCCCGGCGCGGGCCGGCGGGATGGAGGCCGGTCGCCGGTGGCCTCGCCCTCCCCTCCTCCAGATCCGGCCGGAGGGGAAGCGGCGGGATGGAGGACGGCCGGCGACGGCCCGGCGCGGGCCGGCGGGATGGAGGCCGGTCGCCGGCGGCCTCGCCCTCCCCTCCCCCAGATCCGGCCGGAGGGGAAGCGACGAGATGGGTGGCCGGCCGGCGGCGGGATGGGAGGCCGGCCGGTGAGTCGATTATTTTTTATTTTTTTTTAATTTTTGGTTTGGATGTTTTGATCTGTGAATGAATCTATGAATCGATATTGTGAATGAATCTGTGATGTTGTGAATGAGTATGTGACTCGATGTTGTCAATGAACCTGTGAATCAATATTGTGAATATATTTGTGATGTTGTGAATGAATATGTGAATGGATATTGTGAATGAATTTGTAGTGAATCTGTGAATCGTGCTGTGGAGTTGTGATGTGGATTTGGGGTTTGATTTGATGATATGCATACCACTCGATTCGGGAGAAAATAAAAAAGAAAAAAGGACCAGCTGATGGACTGCCGCTACCCTCTCTTTAGTCCCGGTTGATAACACCAACCGGGACTAAAGATCCCTATCTTTAGTCCCGGTTGGTGTCATCAACCGGGACTAAAGATCGATCTTTAGTCCCGGTTTTTTCACCCGGGACTAAAGATAGCGATCTTTAGTCCCGGATTGATAGTCCCGGTTTGAAAACCGGGACTACAGGGGGTTACGAACCGGGACTAAAAAGCACTTCTCCACCAGTAGGGCCTCCGCTTCTGAGCCTATGGGCGACACATGCATGCAACATTTGCTCCCTTTGTCCATATAGTACTATTGTTTGTATGTCTTGTATCCCCCTTCTTCTGTGTTTCTCCTACTTCTAGACTGAGTTCGAAAGGTGGAGTTAAACCCTGTTTATATGGGACTAAAATTTTTAAGTCCTTATCACATCGGATGTTTGGACACTAATTATAAATATTAAATGTAGACTATTAATAAAACTCATCCATAATCTTGGACTAATTCGCGCAACGAATCTATTGAGCCTAATTAATCCATGATTAGCCTATGTGATGCTACAGTAAACATTCTCTAATTATGGATTAATTAGGTTTAAAAATTAATCTCGCAAATTAGCTTTCATTTATGTAATTAGTTTTGTAAGTAGTCTATATTTAATACTCTAAATTAGTGTTTAAATACAGAGACTAAAGTTAAGTCCCTGGATCCAAACACCACCTTAGACTTCTCGTACGAAAACAGTGTTGTACATCAAATTAACACGTGATTAGTTAAGTATTAGTCTAAAAAAATTTGAGATTTTTTAAGCAATTTTCCTATAGAAAACTTTTGCAAAAAAAGGAACACCGTTAGCAGTTTAAAAAACATGCGCACGAAGAAGAGAGGTGAGAGTAGGAAAAGAAGGGATAAGAACACAGCCTAAATTCGAGCAAGCTCTAGGATGTTAGCTCTAGTTCGTACCGCTAAGAGCATTTCCAGCAGTCTCTCCAAATCTAACTCTCCAACTGTCTATTTGTCCAACTCTCCATCTAATTTAGCTAGTCAAACTCGTTGTTTACTCCAACAGCCTCTCCATCTACTATCTCCATTATAAGTCTATGACAAATGAGACCCATATGTCAGTCTCTTCTACCCTTCTTCCACCCCAATCCCCCATACATCTCCCTTCTTCCTCCCCTCTACCTCGGATGCGGTCACGCAGCGACGGGCCGACGGCGGAAGTCGACACCGACGGCGACTCGTGGAAGGCAGGCCGCGCGAGGTGACGGCGGATGGCGTCAGCGACTCGTGGGCGCGAAGGCGACGGCAGACGTGGGAGACGGGCCGGGGGACAGTAGCGAGCGGCGACGGCGCTGAGCCGGCGGGCTGCAGCATGTGGATCCGCTCCTCGCCAGCCTCCCTCGCTCCTCCCTCACCGCCACCGCTGCTTGGGCCACGTCCCCATCCGCCACCACCGCCGCTCGGGCCGAGCTCGGGCTCCATCCCCATCCGCCCATCGCCGCCGCTCGGGCTCCTCCTGCCAGTACCGCTCTAGCCGAACTCGCTGTCGAGCAACACCGCCACCGCCACCGACCTCGCCGTCGAGCAATGCCTCAACCGCCACTCCCTCCATCCTCGCCCCCATCTCGTCCTTCCACAGGTTGATGCTGCGCAGAGGCGGTGTAGGAGGCCGGCACCCACCACCGTGCCGTCCCGCCCTCGCCGTGCCACCGCCGTGCCGTCGGCGCGCCCTCCCGCTCTCGCCCTCGCCGTGCCGCCGCCACCGCTGTCGTGGACTCGTGGTGGATTCAACTGGAACCTTTTTATGGGAGAGAGAGGGAGGGATAGAGTTATGGGGCCCACGTTGGCCAGTGAGTTTGGATGGCCAAATTTGGCCAGGGAATGGAGAGATTTGGCCAGCTGGATGGCTTGGCTATCCGGTTGGAGAGGCTATTGGAGCATATATTTTTTTTTGCTAGAGTTGTCAAATTTTAATTTGGAGAGGCAATTAGAGAGGCTGTTGAAGATGCTCTCAATGGTTGTGTGTTTTTGCTGGTGAAAAGCGTCATGTATCTTAAGTAGCTCTATGCATGGGAAAAATATAGTTTAAAACAATAGAAACCCGAAATTAAACTGCGGTAGGATGTAATAGGCGTCTGAGATTCGTTTACTTCATCCAATTATTTTACAAATGGTTGAATATGTTAGAACCATTTTACTCATAGGTTTTTTAAAAAGATCAAACTATGTTTTTTTTTGAAATTTACTCACAGTGAAGTGGACAAATATTGTACGTCCATTGCTGCATCCTTGTGATATTGTGATCCACTGTGTTTTGTTTTCTATTTAATGTCTTCATGCATATAATCAAGCTAATCAGTATCGAGATACTAGGTATGATCGTTTTTCGATTTGTATTATCATCGTATCATATTTTGGAAAGTACATATTTTTATATAAAATATATACGGAGTAATATGTTGTATAAATTAAAACATATAATATTGATTTTGATAAATTTAATTGGTTTTTAGTAAACTTGAGCATATTTATCTATATTATTTTTAATCCACCTTATTTTAAATAATATTTGTTACTCCCTCCGTTCCAAAATATAATGGATTTAGGGTGGATGTGACACATGCTAGTACAATAAATCTGGACCGACAATATGTTCATATTTATTGTACTAGGATGTGTCACATTCACCAAAAATCTCTTATTTTTAGACAGAGGGAACGGAGGGAGTGTGATTGTAGGGATCGTAGTATCGGGATACTATCTAAGATTTATTAGGATCATGTGAAAATAAAAAGTAAGATCGAGATACTACGAAAATTAAAATACAGGTAGGATTGGTATCATTTCGACTTCATAGGATCATACTATTGTAAGATACTAGGATACGGATCGAGATATTAACAATCTTGCATATAATCCCTCTAATTATCCTTCGGGCTTCTGCGCGCTTGTATATATAGTTGAGACGAAACTCTCCCGGTTTGAAGTAATATATTCATATGGACACACATAAATCCGAAAGTGTTGTCTCCTTTTCAACACACATGCTTAGGACATAGAGGACCACGACCAATTTATAAACCCCGGCCCTATGGATATTTAATTAGACCAAGTACTCTTTTCTGCCTTTTTCACTGCTGTCATTTAAGAAAAATCACTACTGGGATATTTATCTATGGGGCCAAATTAACCTACATGGATCGGATAAGCCTCCATAAGGAAATCAGAAAAGATATGTACTGTATTGTAAAGGTGATATAGCATCTCGATCGCCTGAAAACAGTAGGAAAACGATTTGAAAAAAATATCTTGTAACCGACACAATTCTTAATTTCCTTGTTCCACAATTACGGCATAGAGCACGACATTACACTGCACATTGAGTCCGACGTGCAGACAGAAACTCCAGATAATTAAGGCCGCAAGATGCACGGAAATGAGATGTGATCAATGGCCATATCGATCGATCTCGATCGACCAAATATTTCAGTTCTGTCCTAACTTTAATAAATCCAAGCTCTCGTGTGATTGTCGACCGGTCAGAATGGCCCAACCGTTCAATTAATCGATCGAAACTATCGCATAAATGCATGCAGTGCGATTAATTAGCTTGGTCGCTCTGTTAACTGATTGTTGGCCCAAGAAAGAAATTGATAAAATATAGCGTACGGCAAATTCATATAATATATAAATTTAAGACAGAATATAAAAATTAATTAATTAACAAAAAATATTCACATGCACCGTCCTTTCTTCGATGGTACAAGGATATATCAGATCGATCGAACTAATTAACCTGTCTCGTCTGCGTGCCCACTACCTTTTTCTTTCTTTTTGACGTGATGTGTAGTATATAGGAGTATGACTACTCATCTGATGTGTGTTACTAATTTCTTAATATTATCTGATTTAGTCCTGCTGTTTCTAGTGACAGTAAGGGAATTAACGTGACCGTACGTACCAGCAGCACCGCTTTCAATGTACAAAGCATGTCTCAATCAGTATACTATACGTTGCAAACAAAGAAAAACATACAGAAATTCTTAACCACAAAATATACATTACGTGATAAAATAGATTTTCGTGCTACTATTTTTTCATAAATAATTGAAGTAGTTCCGATGTCCAAAGCTCACACAGACACATACATCACACTTTCGTCACCACACGAACACTCTTGCATATCTATCCGGCTGGTACACATGATTGATTAGAATATGAAACACAGGTGTTATTAAGGCATGAAACACCTCTCCAGAATGCAAGCAAGCCCATACGCACTAAAACACAGGTGCACGCGTGGAAATTATATCCAGTCACCGATTTTAGCCGCACAACCTAAATATCTACTAGTAATGGATTTTAGCCACCTACGAAAATTATGCAGCATTCCCACCTGCCTTTGGTTAGAGGCAATGGGCTTAATCATTTATAATGTAGTCGCATGTGAAAACTGTTTTTATGTTCTTGAAATTATAAGTGGTTGAGTCCACACACGACCTCTAACCAAAGGCGCGTGGAAATGTTGCATAATTTCTACAGGCGGTTAAAATCTACTGGGTTGTCAGGTTCTTGAATACTTCCTTAAAAAAGGTTCTTGAATGCTTGTTTATATTCTTTGTTGATTAATTCAGTGCAGTGCATAGTTTGCACCTAAAAGACACTAATTTGGGATATACTCCCTCTGAGGAAAAAAAAAAGGCAGCTTTTAAGGATGAATGTATAGCCATATGCATATCCACATTTATCCCAAGACATTCGTCTTTTTTCGATAGAGGAGTACATGTTCTTCGAGTGAAACCTCACATCCAAGAAAATAAAATAATGAATACATATAAGCCTAAATATTATTATACAATAATGTCATCACAAGATAATTAAGTGCATAAATATTTTAGAATAAAGGTATAAATTATATATATTATATTACTAAGAGTGGTCGAAAAAGAGTTATCATGTTTGCTCCAAAGGACCATTTGGATTGTGGTAAACCCAGATTAGGAAAAAGTACGAATTACCCCCCCCCCCCCGAACTATGACGACAGTATGAATTATCCCCCTGAAGTACAAAACCAGACATTTTAAACCCTGAACTATCTATACCGGACGAATAACCCCCCTCAATTCAATCCAAAACGGTATTATCCTACGTGGCGTACGCGTGGCAATCCAGTCAGTATTTTTATATAAAAAAAATAGTTGGGCCCACCTGTCATACTCTTCTACCACTCTCTTCCCTCTTCCTCTCAATCTCTCTCTCTCTCTTTTCCTCTTCCTCTCAATCTCTCTCCGTCTTTGTCTCAGATGTCGTCGGGGCGAGTGGGTGGCCGGCGATGGGCGCGGCCGGGGCGTGGTGGGCAGTGGGCGTGGCGAGGGCGCGGTGGGCGTGGTGGAGCGGTGGCCGGCGATGGGCGTTGCGGGCGGCGGGCATGGTGGTGGGCGTGGTGGAGCGGCGGCCAGCGATGGGCATGGCGGGGGCACAGAGGGTGGCGGGCATGGCGGGGGCGCGGTGGGCGTGGTGGAGCGGCGGCCGGCGATGGGAGTGGCAGGGGCGCGGTGGGCGTGGTGGAGCGGTGGCCGGCGATGGGCGTGGCGGGGGCGCGGTGGGCGTGGTGGAGCGGCGGCCGGCGATGGGAGTGGCAGGGGCGCGGTGGGCGTGGTGGAGCGGTGGCCGGCGATGGGCGTGGCGGGGGCGCGGTGGGCGTGGTGGAGCGGCGCCCGACGATGGGAGTGGCGGGGGCGCAGCGGGCGTGGTGGAGTGGCGGCTGGTGGCCTGAAGGATTGCGGGCGACGGGCGTAGCGGATCTCCCCGCCACCCGCCGCCCGCCACCGACACCTCCTCTCTCGCCGCCCGCCACGATCTCACCGCCACCGACGCCTCCTCTCCTGCCCGCCCCCCACCGGATCTTCTCGCCACCAGCCACGCCGGTTCCTTCTCCATCGCCGACCTCCCTCGCTCGAGCCATCACTGCCTGCCGCCTGTGCCAACCTCCGCATCCCCAGGTTGAAGACGACGATGACGAGCTCGGGTGCGGTGGCGGCGACGGCGGCGGCCGTCGGGGGCTCGGAGCGGAAGGGCGGAGACGACCTCCATCTCCACCCTCGCCACTTTGCCGCCCTCCACCGCGACAGGCAGAATCGGGGACGGCGCGCGGGAAGGCAGCGGGGCGGCGTGGCAGCAATGGGGCACGGGCGTCGCCCCCTCTTCGCCGCCACCCACTCCGCCCCCCATTGTCTGAGCCGTCCCAAGTTCCGCCGCCCCATTCGTCGCCCCAAGCCGACCGCCATCCTCGAGGTGAGGCCGTGATGGAGGGAGAAGAGAGAGGATTCTGGAGAGATAGATGGTGAGAGACTGACATGTGGGGCCCGCTGATTTAAAAAGAAAAGAATTGCTGACTGGGCTGCCACATATACCAAAACCACTTGCAAACTTGCTCGGGGGGGGAGGGGGTTTCATCCGGTATCGATAGTTGAGGGTGAACAATGACTTGTTTCTAAGTTTAGGGGGGTAATTCATACTCACCCAGTACTTCAGGGGGGGTAATTCGTACTTTTTCCCCCAGATTATAACGGTATAGACTAATCTCGTAGTTATATATAAAATAAAATTGTGTTCATAAAAACATAAGAAATTGTTATATGCTAATTAAACAGTTGTATTTATTTTATATAATCGCATACAAAATACAAATTAATATATGGAAACGTAAGCAACAATAATAGAAAAATAAATGTAATTATGTAAACATAAGCTAGAGTTACGTATCATATATAATTCTATTTTAGTAGTAGCTAGCTCCACAGAGTACTGCAAGGAAAAATCTGCATGTTTAATTTAATTAATAGTAGAAACTACAACAAAAATTGTGCTCCCTCTATTCCCAGAGCTGTACAATCCTAACACTTAAATTTTATCTCAGAAAGATTGTAATTATAGAGTACTATTTATTTCTCAAATCACTCATCATTCAAATTTCTTTTATCTTTCACTCTAAACTAGGGCTGTCAAAAAAGCTCGAGACACGCAAGTTGCTCGAGCTCAACTCATCCCACACTTGATTCGAGCTCGGCTCCAGCTCCAAACAAGCCGAGCCCGAGCCTCTTCCAAAGCTCGTGAGCTTCTTCGAGCTGAGCTCAAGCTTTCAACGATTCTAGTAATATATGAATTTTGTTGTTATTTAATAAATTTTTATATTAAATATGTTATTTCTATACCTTGTATTGACGTTATATATTTATTTTATTTTTTTCCTTCTTCTATTAATATGATGTACTAGAAATTAACTATTTTTTTAAAATAAAATTCTTAAAGTATACATTGTTCTACTTAAAAATCAAGCTCAGTAGTCGAGCTCGAACCGAGCCCGTCTGAAAACTCAAATATTTTATAGGCTCGGCTCGTTGACAGACCACGCTAAACTACCCTTGCTCTCTACAACTCCTCATTTAACGAGAGACATCCAAGCCATTTTCATTCGTACTAATTTCTCTTTCAAATGCTATAATTTCAAAAAAAAAATTGTACGACAGGAAGTAATATACTAATATATTAGGGTGGGGATGGATTTCAGTTGTGGGACAGAAGAAATAATATTTTTTCCCTTCAGGAACAGCAATTCCCTACTCCACAACAACTATTGTTCCCTTCCATTATTGGCCCCCTTTTCTCATCTGCATTACTGGCCGGCCACTGTATCTAGATTTTAAGTGCAAACCACACCCTCTCTCTATCTCTCTCTCCTCTCTCCCCTCTTCTCTCTCACACACACTCCGATCCAGGATTGGAAGACAATCCTATAGACGACTAGATTAGTGCCCCTTCTTCCCCTCCTTGCCCCCTTTAATCCCCCTCACTAGTAGATAATTAGGGATATTGTGATTAGCTTGGAGATAAGTACACCCATGGAGCAGCAGCTTCCTCTTCTTGCACCTGACTCTAAGGCTGCCACGTCGTCCCCCTTGTGCCTCACCTTGGACAACCCTACCTCCACATCCACCTCGCCGGCGGTGCCGTCGTCGGCGCCGCCGGCAACCGCCTTGGAACCTTCTAGACAATCTTTCCATGAGAGGGAAACGGATGCAATCAAAGCCAAGATCATGTCGCACCCCCTCTACCCGGCTCTCCTCAGAGCCTTCATAGATTGCCAGAAGGTAAACTATGTACTGAATTCCTCACATCCCAAGCACACACATGCATGTGATTAATATAATTCATGGCAATTGTTCCCTCTCTTTCAAATTCTTTTTTTCTTCCCTTCTTCTTTTTGAATTTATGTGTGTGTGGAACTGGTCTTGATTTTGTGAAACCTAAGGTCGGAGCTCCGCCGGAGGTCGTCGGCCGGCTTTCCGCCCTCGCCGGCGAGCTCGACTCGCGTGCAGAAGACAGGCACCAACAAGGGCAGTCGTCAGACCCGGAGCTCGACGAGTTCATGGTAATAATAAGAAGATGAAGATCTCTGCATGCTCTCAATTGTCAAATATAGCCAGTTATAGAGTTCTCCCGAACAAAATACTACAAAATTCACCATTAATTAGCACTGTTTAATTTACAACTAACGCCTTATTTCACAAGAAGAAGGGGGGTTAAATTTGCGCATATATTCGTGAGCAGGAAACCTACATTGATATGCTGGTGAGCTACAGGCAGGAGCTGACAAGACCAATTCAAGAGGCCGACCAGTTCTTCAGAAACATGGAGGCACAGATCGACTCGTTTACACTAGGTGATTATGCTTGCACTTGAACAGTTTTTCTCTTTCTCTTTTCTTTTCCTTTTCAGAGATGTGCAGTTTCTGAAAAGGATATATCCTGTGGCTGAGCAGGCATCCTAGTACATGTTAATTTGTTTGTTTCAGAAAACGAACACGCTATAGTGCTGCCTATGTAGCGTGCCGTGTGACCTGTTATCTGCGCACATATTTTGAAGTGGTTTTCAAA
Organism: Oryza meridionalis; assembly: GCA_000338895.3. Lineage (NCBI taxonomy): Eukaryota > Viridiplantae > Streptophyta > Magnoliopsida > Poales > Poaceae > Oryza > Oryza meridionalis. Next base: position 30,579,341 of record CM002526.2, on the reverse strand, counting down.
GCAAAAAAAGGAACAAAATGCTTGTTTTGAACCGCGATTCAGGTGGGCTATGAAATAATAAAGTGAACAGTTGTGCGCCATTTATGATGTTTAAATCGATCTTATCCCTTGATAAATTCAGAGCGATGTAGAATGACTAATTAATGTGAAGACATATAAGCCACTCAGGCGTATGCATCTTTTTGTCATAGAACTGCTTAGCAAATTATGCTAGCTAGGGCATTTTGTTTGGACATTTGGAACGAAGAGAGTTCAGAGAATCATATCCCAGAGCAACCATTTCCTATAAGTAATATAAATAGTCTTTTCTCCAATGAATCGATGTCGCATGAAATTATTGAGCATATATATACTTTTGCAAGCCAATTAAATAAGAGATCTCGAAGAGAAACGCACGTTTTAATTTTCTTGAACCGCTTGCATGCATGAATGCCTAGACGTACGGCTCCTCTCTAGAACTCCCGCCACAAATATAACCCCTTTTGCTCCAAAACAAAGGAGGCTGAATTCTGAAATGATCGCATCCCCTTTTAATTAATTTACTTGCTGCTTTCTCTGGCTCGCATGTGGATCAGTGCCCAGGAAATGGGGCCAAACGATGCTGCAGTCATGCACAGTATCACCCTGACGATTCTTGCAACAACTCCAGCTATTTCTCTCTGAATTAGCAGCAGAATACCTGCAGTGTATCTGCAGCTGGGTTGGGAGCCCCATCTGATAAAGAAAATGAAGTCCTAGGAACACATCTGCAGAGAGAGAGAAAAGCAAATTAATTAAGGACGACACATTCATCACGAGTTCACTGCCTAGCTCTGGACTCATGTCATGCATGCGTTTCATTAATCTCCAAATTAATGAGTGATCTGTGCATGCGTTTACAAATTAATATACATGGATATGAATATATGATGCATGCATATATGCATAGCCGGCCATATGTACATTGGTCATCAGCGCACACACACACACAGACACACACAATATATGATAAGTATATGCAGCCATGAGAAATATTCAGAGATAGATCGACGTACGAGCTAGCACTGTGCACGTTGCCGGCCAGTGCAGTGCAGGCCGGCGTGGTTGATATCTGTCTCTGCACTGATCATGGCATGTGAATCCCTGATTGAGATGTTCGCTGCCCGTGCTGTCTCGTGTTGTCTGGCCGGCCGGTCGACCGTTCATTAGCCTGCTAGTTTTGCGTGTGATTACTATTGGATCGCATTTGATAAGCCTGTTGCATATTGCATGGTGATGAATGGGCGCTGCAGGCTGGTGTGGGGAGCCACACTGACTCAGCTCTCTTTGGATTGTTTTAGGTACTAGAGTAGTGTTCAGTACTCCTAATTGGGTGGCAATGACATGCAGTTCTGCTATATATATATATATATATATATATATATATATATATATATATATATATATATATATATATATATATATATATATATATATTGCTTATAGACTTATTTGGCATTCAGAAAAAGGATTTTAATTTATGGGGAATAATGCCGTAAACAGAAATGAAGTTGCTATATATAAAGCTAGTTAATGCTTGTATTTGCATGTACAGTCATGCACATATATGCATATTCTTCAAGATCAGTTATTAAACCTTACACTCCTCTAAGGCTCTAACAGCTAGCTAGGGCTTCCAAAAATCAACATTACACCCTAGCTGATGATCATTCTGGAAAAGATTAACATATACCGTGGAGAACTGACCATACCTCCAAAATATTGCACACATCTAGCTAGCAGTTTTTATGTTTTGCCAAAACAAAAAAGAAATCTTGCTACAAGTTTGTGGTAAACAATTAGTCTATGTTTTATTCTAGATACTAATATTTTGACGCAATTCTAGATACTAATATAATGTGGCATTGCTATTTGACAATGTTAATTAATGTACAGGTTAATGCATATATGTGACAAACAAACATGCATGTAGAAGCACAGGTGATGTATATTACCGATCAAAGTTCAGACACTATATCTGACATATTAATTACGTTGTTGGGGCATATACTTATGTGTAGTGAAAACAATATTCACATTGAAAACATATTAAAAACCTATTATTTTAGGCACAAAATACATAACGTTGTAAACTTGAGTACAATAACCTATGGCATACACTAACTTAAAATCCAAGTCTTAACTTAAAACTAGTTAATTAGGAGAAGAGAAAAGAAATTTATGTGATTAGTACACATTTGTCATTTTTATGACCCTTTTAAGTTATATGATGTTAGTAAATTCCCCTTATTGTTTCCATAAACACTGGTTGAATCAGTTTGCAATAAAGGATGGTTGCTAAATTAAGAACTAAGTTCATTAATAAAGGATGGTTTCCATTAAAAATTTCTTTCATGTTCATATATTTTGTGTTCATTTTATATAGTTAGACATCTAGGGATCACCATATATACCAACTGCATGTCCATTATATGATATGCTAGAAATTCTATGTTGAAAACAAACTTCAAGCATGATTTGATGTGCCTAATTATTTATCCACCCATACTTGCCCTCATCGCAATAAGGAGAGTTTTTATCCCACAAGAGAATGACCCTTCCTTTTTGTACCATAAAAAAATTGAGAATATAGATCAGCATGTAGCATTTCACTTCACAAATATAAACGTTTGAATTTGACTTATACAAGTTGAGAAAAAACAAATCAAATGTGAATAGTTTATATCTACTTCCTCCGTCCCATAATATAAGGGATTTTAGGTGGATGTAACATATCGTAGTACAATAAATTTGATCCACACCCAAAATTCCTTATATTATAGGACGGGGGAGTACTTATGTACTAGTTAGAGTTCAGTTTTTTTTTTTTTGCAACTTGTACTCCTTCTATTTTATATTATAAGTTGTTTTGACTTTTTAAAAAAGTTTCACTAAATTTACGGAAAAAATTAACCACATCTAAAACACCAAATTAATTTCATTGAATCTAGCATTGAATATATATTACTAATATATTTGTTTTGTATTAGAAATGCTACTATATATTTTCTATAAACTTGACCAAATTTAATAAGTTTGACTTGAAAAAAGTCAAAACATCTTATAATATGAAATGGAGGGAGTATATAAGTCGAATTTAAACTTACATATTTTTATATTATCAATATTTTTATAACTAATTAAATAACCTGCAAGAAACGACCGATATATCAAAAAGATTTCCCCCTCATCGCAAAAACACTACGTGCAGATGACAACGGCTGCAATTCCTCCGAAGACGAGCAAGAGGCCGGCGGCGGCGACATGGCAGCGGCCGGCTTGCCGGAGATCACCAGCCCCTGCGCGGAGGACAAGGAGCTGAAGAGCCACCTCCTGAACAAGTACAGCGGCTACCTGAGCAGCCTATGGAGGGAGCTCTCCAAGAAGAAGAAGAAAGGCAAGCTGCCCCGGGACGCTCGCCAGAAGCTCCTCCACTGGTGGCAGCTTCACTACCGATGGCCCTACCCATCGGTACGACGATCTTGCTTAATTTTGATCTGTGTAAGAAGAAGAAGAAGAACGATGGCTGATCGATGCAGTTTTCTGTGTGGCGCGCGGTGCAGGAGCTGGAGAAGGCGGCGCTGGCGGAGTCGACGGGGCTGGACGCGAAGCAGATCAACAACTGGTTCATCAACCAGCGGAAGCGCCACTGGAAGCCGACGCCGCCGGCCATGGAGTACAGGTCGTTGCAGCCCGCAGGCGCCGCCAGCTACGGCGGCGCTAGCGCCGGTGCTTCCACGAGCGGCGGCGGCGGCTCGTCGGCCGTCGTCCACGGCATGGAAGGGCAGCACTTCACCGGAGGGGGCGCCTATCCCCGCGGTGGCCCGTGATCGACCGATGGCCGCATTCATGTTTCATTGATCAGTACATGGTGTGGGTTTGGTGTGCTCATAATGTAGTATAACGATTTGGTCACATATATATATATATGCTCCCTCCGATTCCAGAAAAAACCAACCTAGACGAGCGAACGAGACATTTCCTAATACAACGAATACAGATATTTGTCCAGATTCATTGTATGCCTCGTCCACTCCTAGGTTGGTTTTTTGTGGGACAGAGAGAGTATGCTGCATATATATACACGTATACATACAGATGCATCTAGCTAATGCCAGAGTTAAATTAGTTATAAGGGATGGTGTAACAATGGAAATGTTTCACTTGCTAACGCACATATATATGATTCAGTCATATACATATTATCCACTATGCATGGTAATGGTACGCATCTATAAATTATACAGATTTTTTGTGCCGTTGTAATTGATACACTTAATTTCAAACAGTTTATGTATGTTATAATGCATTAATGGTTAGCATTGGTTTTAACTGATGTCTCATGTCAGAGCAGAGACTTGTGATGGTGTTTTATCTGTTTTTGTTTGTTCATGTGTAGGGTATCTGCGAATATTGGTTATGTCCTTCAGAGAAAGACTGTTATTGTAGTGGGGTGCCAATACAACAGCGCCAAAAGTCTGACCTTAATTTATCGGTGAAGTTGTATCCGATGATATTTATAACCTGTTTGGATCCAGTGACTAAATTTTAGTCCTTGTCACATCGGATGTTTGGACACTAATTAGAAGTAATAAACGCAGACTAATGACAAAACTCATTCCATAACCCCGGACTAATTCGCGAGACGAATCTATTGAGCCTATTAATCCATGATTAGCCTATGTGATGCTACAGTAAACATGTGCTAATTATAGATAAATTAGGCTTAAAAATTTTGTCTCGTGAATTAGCTCTCATTTATGTAATTAGTTTTATTATTAGTCTACGTTTAATACTTTTAATATCCAAACATCTGATATGACAGGGACTAAGATTTAGTCCCTGGATCCAAATAGCACCTATGCTAGAACCGATTATTTCAGCAATCTCAAGGTGTGTAAGGAAAAAGTTTATTCATGCATATATACGCAATGAAAATGTTTATTCTAAAACCCCAAAGTTCCATGAAGCTTTAAAAATCAACCACATGAACTTTATTTTTTTTTTAAGAAACACAGTACAAATACAGGTGGTCAATGGGTGTACACATGAAGTAGGATTTTATATGATGCCGCAAGAAATTATAGATAGAGGACAGTAAGGCCCCATTTGAATCTAAGGATTTTTGGATCAAGGAATTTTTTTAGATTCAAATCCTATAGAAATTTTCTATTTAGCCCTTTAAATAAAGGGTTGAAGCTTTTCCAAATCATATATAAGAAATTCCTAATGAATGGTTCAATGCATAAAGATTTTGGAGAGAAGTTAAATAGAACTCTAACATCTTGAACAATTTTCTCTGAGTTTATCTTTCTCATTCGATTCCTGCGTTCTTCGTGCAGTCTATTCAAACGATTATACTTGTTTTTTTTCTTTATTTTGCAATCATCTATTTTACAATTGCATTATTCATGTCAAAATTATTTGTTTCTTCATATTCATTCATTCCCCCAATTATGTATTTCAAATAAGCCCTAAGATGGTGTCTTTGTATCATTGTATGAGCATAGCTCAAACACAAACTAGAAAGCTAAACATTACATATTGGGGTCTTGGGGATGGAATTATCAACACGTTTTTTAAGAAATATATATGACCAAAGAAGTAAGAGGAGATTAGAAGGATAGGGTAATATTTACTGTTGGTCCATTCATAGGCATTATGTATTGACACATTAATTGTGATCCATATAAGTTATGTTTATGTGCCATAAATGATGGATTACTTTATATAAAATTCACCATGGGGACTGCCCTAACTAGGCATTATTCAATTCCAAACCATCAAAACCACAAACTATTACACTTTTAAACGTTTATATGGCTGTTTTAATTAGCTGACATGGCGATCTAGGAAAGAGGCTACAATATTTTTTTTTGACTTAAAATTAATAAATAGCTTCAGAATTTGTTGTAAAACCATCCCTTGCTTTCTCAAGTTATTGTAACCTATTTTTTTTGTGTGAACTAACTATACAAAAACTTGACAATAGAAAACACTTCCGAAATAAAAGCATGAATTTACAAGAAAAAATTATTTTGCTTCAAATTAATTTTATGTAGGTTTTAAGTACTCCCGTATGCAAGTGCAAAATAAATTTTTTTTGAAGCCAAAAGAAGAATTTACAATTATATCTTCAGCAATAACACACAGCAATACACACCACACAATTTTATATGTATATGTAGATATTCATGCTTGCATATATAGTTGCATATTCTTCGTGACAATTGTGATATATATCCCATATTTTTGTGAGCGTATATATCATGATCATGTTAATGATAAAAAAAAAATTTGAATTTGACTAGCCCATTATTTACTTGTTCTAGTAGCACGGTGTTGTGGGCTTAATTAATTAATTAGCTAGAATAATAAACTTCATTTTTCTTCTTATTATCACACGGTGATGTTGAGCACCAGCGGCGCGTCATCCTTGTCGACGGTGAACTCCTGGGAGATCTTGGCGCCGGCGGGCGTGACGACGTCGACGTGGTACGCGCCGTGGTGGCCCCGGAACCTGAACTCGCCGTTGCCGTCGGCCCGGCCGTGCGCGCGGGTGAGCCACTCCCGCTTGAGCTGCAGCAGGCGGCGGCCGGCCTCGTTCACCTCCCCCTCGGCGTCGACGAGGTGGGCGTCGTCGCGGCTCATGGAGAGCTCCCAGAAGCCCCAGAGCACGACGCCGTCCACCGCCGGGTGCGCGTACGCCTCCCGGAGCATCGCCTCCAGGTCGTCGGCGCGGACGTGCTCGTTCGCCGACGACACGTCCAGCTCCGTGAACCACAGCGGCAGGCCCAGCACGGCGAGCCGGTTGAGCGCCGCGCGCACGACGGCGCCGACGGGCGCGCTCACGTGGCCCTGCAGCCCGACGCCGCCCACCGCCGCGCCCTGCTCCTGCAGCCCGGTCACCTGCGCGATGTACGCCTCGGGCGTCGCGCGGACGTCGACGCACGCGCCCTCGACGTTGTAGTCGTTGACGAACAGCAGCGCGTCCGGGTCCAGCTCGCTCGCCGCCCGGAACATGGCGGCGCGCGCGCCGGCGCCGAGCTTGTCCTGGTAGAAGGAGCCGTGCAGCATCTCGTTGTTGACGTCGTAGTGCCGGAACTTGCCCCTGTACCGGGTGAGGAGGCCGTTGATGCGGCTGGCCACGGCGGCGGAGAGCTCGTCGGCGGGCAGCGCCTTCACCCACTGCTGCACCGCGCTGTCCACCTCCCAGAAGATGCAGTGGCCGCGCACGCACATGCCGTGGTCGGAGCAGAGCTTGAGGAGGTCGTCGGCGTCGCCGTAGTTGAGCTGCCCCTTCTCCGGCTCCGTCCAGTACCACTTGAGCTCGTTCCCGAATACCGCCCAGTTGAAGTGCTTGGTGAAGAAGTCCACGTAGTCCTCGTTGTCCATGTTGGTGCGCATGATGCACGCGCCCAGCGGGAAGCTGTTCGACACCTGCCGCACCCGCACCTCCACGCCGTCGGCGGCGGCGGCGGCGCCGCCGCCGCCCGACGACGTCGTCACCTTCACTACCACGTCGCGCTTGCGCACCTTGTCGGTGAGCTTGCGGAGGTGCTTGACGCGGGCCTTGCGGTCGACGGGGAACACGCGGAGGGCGGCGACCATGAGGTCGACGCCGGGGTCGGGGCCCTGGACGTACAGCATCACGCGCGACGGCGGCGTGGACGACGACTCGACGCGGAACGACCCGCCGATCTCGTACCACCGCTCGTCCAGCGCCATGACCTGCCCGCCGTTGAGCCACTGGCTGTCGACGGCGACGGCGACGTTGATGTTCTGCGGCTTGCCGGCCGCCTGCTGCCAGCCGACGCGCACCCACGCCGACACCTGGTACGTCGCGTACGGCGTCACCCTGTCGGTGATGACCTGCGCGGGGCCCATCCACGTCTGCGCCCGGTTCGTGACGTGGATGTGCTTCCCGTTGAGCGGCTCGCCGCCGCCGTCGCCGTCGTCGAGCGGCGACAGCGACTGCCGCGCCATGGGCGGGAGCACGCGCGGCGCGCCGCCGTGGACGGAGAGCGCGCACGAGCCGAGCCCGAACCACCCGTTCACGCCGTCGTCCAGGTCGCTGTTCTGCAGGATGTTCGCGCCATATTCCAAATTCTGAAAAAACAAAAAAAAAACACGATGACGTACGTGCGCTTTAAGATTCGTGCTGATGAAGCAGAGTTGGCCGGCGGCGAGGTGAGGTGACTGTCACCTCGAAGTCCGGCGCCGGCGCCGGCGTGGCCTTCTGGGCGTGCTTGACCACAAGGCTGTCGAGCAGCAGGTCGACGCCGGCAGGTGGGCCCTCGATGTAGATCGCCGCCTTGGCCACCGTGCCGTTCAGCAGGAACTTCCCCTGCAGCTGCACCCACTCCTTGTCCGACACCGCCGCCGACCTGCACCGCCGCCACCGATCCATCAGAAAAAACCGGCGATCGAGGAGAGGATCGATTCGAGAGATGTGTGTGTCGTACTTGGCGACGCTGATGTATTGCTGCCGGCCGTCGGTGTTCTGCACGGCGACGGTGGCCCGGACCTCGCACAGCGACGCGGCGGCGGCGGCGCCGGAGAGGCGCACCGTGGCGGCGACCTCGTACAGCAGCTTCCGCTGCAGCCGCGACGTGACGTCCTGCTGCACGCCGTTCCACGTGTCCGTCCTCCCCGTCGCCGCCACGAAGTACTTGCCGTTGACGGGGAGGACCTTGCCGTCGTCGAGCGAGTCGTGCAGCTCGATCTTGCACCCGCTCCCGGACCAGTTGTCCAGCCCGCTGTCGAACTCCGGGTTCAGGATGATGTTGTTGTCGCCGGTGCCGGCGCCGCCGTCGCCGACCACCCGCCCCGCGTCGCCGCCGATCGCCATTGCACACAACAAAAACTAGCTCGATCACAACCAACTCGTCACTGCTCGTGATCAGTCAACTAATCAACCACGCTTGAGCTCAGCTGGCTGATTACCCGATTACTGTGATCTGATCGCCATTGCCAAGAACTGGTGACCTATATATAATAACGACCCCAAACTCACAAACTCAAATTCTCAAACCCCAGGAAAGTGAGAGGCCAACGAATTACCAAAAGAACAAGAAATGTGCCTGGGATTGCAAGCTACACAAGATCATCAAATTCCCCACACACACACCACACCGGTCTAATTTCACCTTGACGATCACTTGATCTCCCCATTTATCCGTCGATCGATCTCGCCCCGATCCGGGCCGGTTAATCCATCCATCCATCCATCCATGCAGGGATGTGATATGCCTTGTTCAGGATGGTTGCTTCAGCTTAGGACTTGATCGATGCATTACAACTCCGTTAGCTTGTGCGTGAACGATCCATCGATCCATTGATCCATCACCGATTAGCCTTGCACCGCACTATACGGCTGCAAAGGACTCTCGATCGATCGAGGAGTGTGGATTCGCAGTGCAGACGTTGGAGTGAAGGCAAGGACGAAGAATTAATCCCTCTGATATACACTTTTGTCACTTTCGATAAGCACGAAGAAGGGGATATTAGCTAGATTGCGTCCGAGCAAATGGGGATTAAGAGCGGGGAGATTACGGCATATATATGGCAGTGTCAGTGCGTGTGCTTTGCATGCGCGGGCTGATCAAGTTGCATCCTAGTATGAATGACTACTGGATTTGGGCGTTTGGCCATTGGTCGGTGTCACCGAAAAGAGTGAGAAATGGATGACGACTCCTGGAGTCCTGGTAGGTTGCTGAACCGGGCAGGTTTTTATATGTAGCTTGTGAGTAGCCAGTGTACAGTTTTTGAGAATGTCTGTGATATGTGTGAACAGTGGTATAACATGGCTGAATATTCTATACTAGCTGCTTCATACCTGTGTTCTACACGGGGTACCTTAAAAGGAACTGCAGGGGAGATGCAGTTTGATTTTGAAATGAAGTTCATGTTTCAAAAGAAAATGAATAAGTAACTTCTTATATATAGTGGTTTCAGTTTTGACATACATCGATGGAATAAAATTTGCAATACCAATATTAAAGAACATACATACATACATATATGTATGTATGTATGTATGTATGTATGTATGTATGTATGTATATGATGGAATTTTCTGAAGTTACTAGTATAACACATTCTAGTACTAGAAATCTGAATATATATAATATTACTACGAATTTGGATATATCATAGTATTACGAATTTAGATAGTAGATATGCAATATTTTATACTTTATTTATTTATTTTATGATGTAGGGAGTACTTTGTTGTCGTCTCCGATTAGGAATAAGTTCACTTCGACTCCCTTAAAAGTGACCCGAATCTAATCCGTGAACCTCATCCACAAAACCGTATAGGACAACTCCCTGTGTAAATTGACTCTCTCAGTGGTTTTGCATTGAAGGGCGGTTTCGCTAACGTGGCGCATGCGTGGCGATATTGACCTGGTCATCCTTCCACGTGGCGCTGACGTGGCATTCGAATTTAAAAATACTAGATGATACCCCACTCGTTGTTGCGGGCATGATAGAGAAATTTTAAAAATGCAATATGGGCATAACATTTGCGACAGAAAAGGAAAAAAGCTATTACCATATAATTGACTCGTAAAAACTTTATATATAGTGGTCTGATGAAGATAGCGAGTTTATAAAAGTTGCATGTCGTAGACTTGAGACGACGGTTATGCAACTCTTTGCCAATTATGGATGGAGATTCACAAATAGACTTCAATAAATGTGTTCTCTTAATCTTAGTTTGGTTTTTTCTTTAATCCTTTGTGGATAATTTTGTTGTTCTGTTAAACTTCACTCGTTTGGAGAGCTAGTTTGTAATAATTGGCTGTAACTCTTTGAGCAAAGACCGAAATGTTATATTCCATTATCTAAAAAAAAATATTTTTCCACGTTTAGGACTCTAGGCCCAGTTCCACCTCTGTTGATGGCTGTGGGTGCTTCCCTCCAGTTCCTTGCACAAGGTTGATGAATGGAGATGTCTAGAACTGAAATAAGGGCATCAGGGCTGAGCTAGGCCGAACATATATGCAGATAGCTAAGGACAAAGCGGTGGCGTAGTCGAGAGAAAAGCAGCAGATGGCGCTCTCATGAATTGCGAGAGAGAGCGCTAACAACAGATACAACAATTTTATGGTTCATCTCTGTAGGCAATATTTGCTACAGAACACTGATCAAAGTTTGTGACATTTGCTGTGAGACACCTAAAGAACGTATATCTTCTCGTAGGCATTGTAAAAATATGGTAATTAGCTGCTGGACACCCAATGTATTATTTTATTATTTCCGATGAAAACAGAGAGAGAGAAATATTGATTAAAGACAAGTTTACCCATGGGCCCACTTGTCAATCTCGCATATCCTCTCTTTCTCTCCATTATCTCTCTCTTCCTCGTCTCCTTCGGCCGGGAGCGAGGCGTCGCTGATGAGCACGACGAAAGAGGGGCGGCCGAACGGCGAGGCGGACTGAGGGGGGCGGCGCGACGTGCGGTCGCCGAGCAAGAGTAAGAGAAGCACAGGAGGCGCGCGGGCCCACAACGGCGAGTCGCGCAAGCTGGAATGGTCTCCGACGTGCTCAGCCGGTGGGACTAGCCGAGCTCGGAGAGGACGAAGCAACTGCTGGGTGGCGAAGGCGCACCGAGCTCAGCATCTCTATCCATACAGCAACAAACGAAAGCGCGCGGCGGCGCCTGATCTGGGTCGTGCCGGCCACAATGTACTTCCGCGTCGTGGACAACGCACACTTCGACAACCTCGTCTGCCAGGCGCTGTTCACGGACAGCGCGTCGGCCGTCGTCATCGGCGCCGACCCTGTCGTCGCCACCGCCGCCGGCGGCGGCGGGGAGAGGCCGCTGTTCGAGCTGGTGCACGCGACGCAGACCCTCATACCGGAGACCGGCGGCGCCATCCTGGGGCTCCTCCGAGAGGTGGGCCTGATGTTCGGTCTCATCAGCGAGGTGCCATCCTGATCGCCAAACATCGAGGCCGGGTTCCTCAAGATGGTCGGCGGCGCCGGCGTCGACGACACCGACGATGACGACCGGAACGCGCTGTTTTGGGCGGTCCACCCGGGCGGGCGCGCCATCCTCGACAAGGTGGAGGGTGTGCTGGGCCTGAGGCTAGAGAAGACGAGGGCGTCGCGCAAGGTGCTCGCGGATTACGGCAACATGGGTAGCGCGTGCGCCTGGTTTTGGGTGGTGGTCGGCCGGCGAATCGTGCGGCACCACTGGCGAGGGGTGCGAGTGGGGCGTTCTCCTCGGCTTTGGCCCAGGCCTCACCATGGACACCGTCCAACTAGCCCATCACTGACCGCTGGCTCACTATCCTCTCCGCCGTTGGCACCCTCTTCAGCGCCCACTGTCTCCTCTGTTGCCCGTTGCTGTTGCCGTTTCGCTGGAGCACCGTCGGCGCACGCGGTGAGCGCGCGCACCAGCTCCAGGCACTCCTGCTCCGCCTACCCCTGCGTGGTCTGTGCCCGACAATGACGACGAGTCGGGCCGCCTCGAGCGAGGGCGACAACGGGCAGCAGAGGTGGTAGACATCAGGCGACGCCACTGAAGAAGAGAAGAGAAGAAAAGAGAGGAGAATAAAGAAAGGAGAAGAGAAGCAGGAAGAAGTCCAGAGGCATTTCGGTACTTTCAACACTTTTTCTCTCTTTGTTTTCACTGGAAATAATAAAATAATGACTCGGGTGTCCAGCAGCTAATTACCATATTTTTGGAGTGTCCACAAGAACATACACGTTCTTTGGGTGTCTCACAGTAAAGATCACAAACTTTGAGGGTCATGTGGCAAATTTTGCTATCCCTGTATTGTTGAATTTTTTTTTTAAAAAAAATACTCTAGATTGATGAATTGGGGAACCGTGGACTGGGAACCTTAGATAAAGATAAAGATGAAGATTAAGTCATTTATGCAAAACGATGTGGTAATAACGTATGATTGGTTGAGTTTTAATTATTACAAACTTGAAAAATGGATTACTCTGATATTTTAGAGAAACTTTCATATAAAAAGTTTTCGCACGAAACGCACCATTTAACAGTTTGAAAAGCATGCCACAAAAATCTTTATCTTTATCCAACTCTTATTGGAGAAAAGAACAAGTCTTTATACAAATGATAATACAAATGAGTATGTGATAATACAAATGTACCCTTTCATTCAACTCATATGTGCTCTAAGAGCATCCCAGCAGCTCATTCAAATTTGATCATACATATTTCCATATGAATGGCTATCAAAAAAGATTCCTCCTCCATATCCCTTCTCACTTCAACAGATCATCTAAATTGTATTCTCCATATCACATTCTTCCATATTTTATTAATATCTTCCAACTAACCATACATTTTATTTGTGTAATTTCTTTTACATGGGTTATATTTTGAATGACTAAATATATGTTTGAAATGAATATATTTGTAATCATAGCAAAATAAGTAAAGTGTACAACAAGAGAAAAGTTATAACAAAATAAATATTTCTATTTATTTTCTCATTCTTCCCCTTTTTCCTCTTCCTTTCCATCCACTACCTCCTCTCTTTACCTCACCATCCACTCTCTTCACCTTCTTTTCTTCTCTTCCTCTTTCTCTTCCTTCACCGATAGCAACTCACGAGCGGAGGGGAGCCAGCAGGTGAGGGGCGGCGGGCTGGTGAGGGGCAGCGTTGGGCGAGCTGGTGAGGGGTGGCGCTAGGCGAGCTGCCGAGGGGCGGCGGCGGGCGTGCGGCCAAGGGGCGGAGCTGGGCGAGCGAGGGGCGGCAGCGGCTGGCGAGGGGCCTCGCGCATGCCTGAGGAGGAAGGCGGCGGGCACAGGTCGACGGTGGTCCACATCTGGTACGGCTCGCTCCACCAATCGCTGAAAAAAAAAGCAAAAACAGGCACGAGGAACTCACCTTCGCCGGCTGGGGACGACGGGGATGGAGGGGAGGTCGTGCCAGAGGTGAGGTCGCGCCGGAAGGGAGGTGGTTGCGGAAGTCCGGATGGGGCGGGATCTCGATCCAGAGGCGGCTGTTGCGAAATAGCGTGAAGAGAGAGATACACTATTTTTGTCTAATTCTCTTTTGGAGGACCGGTTAGAGCGGTTAGAGCATCTGCTAGAGACAGTTTTTTCCCTTCTATACGCCAAATGATGGATGGAGGGACGGTTAGCATATCCACTGGCCATGCTCTAAGAGGGGTGGCACTAGACAGGTGTACAAGAGGTACCACCAAGTGGCCAAACATATAAGCCGTCTACTTAAACTAGATCAATAGCTAAACATACGAGCCATCTAATTATTACGTACCTCCCTCCCTCAAAAATAGTAAAAACTCTCTAAAATTATACTCCAAGTTCCTCTAAACCTAGTACCATCATAGGTCACTCACAGACAACAATGGATCTACTTTCTCCGTTTTATATTATAATATTTTCTAGTATTGTCCACATTAATATATATGTTAATGAATCTAAACATATCCATCTGTCAAAATAACTCAATCTAGAAGGGATCAAATCCCCCCATCTTAGTCCCCTTCTAGGTTGATTTTTTTTTGGACGGAGGAAGTATACGAATGTGGATAATGCTATAAAGTTTTATACTTCCTCCGTTTCATAATGTAAGTCATAAATCTAGATGAATATATATGTATAGATCCATTAACATTAATATGAATGTGGAAAATAACATTAATATGACTTATATTGTAAAATGGAGGGGGAGTACATGGGAACCAGTCCAATTTAAATTCGTGATGTTTGGTTGCCTGCTCGGGCCTCCCAGACTGTTCACGCGGATGCAAAAACAGGCTTCGCTGTTCGGCCTGGCTCGACCGATGCGCACCCGCGCGTGCAACTCGAGGGGATGGGAATCGCTCCCTCCCCGTCTCACTTCTCCCTCTCGTGAAAAAACTAGGGTTTACCCTAGGCTCTGCCGGCGGCGCGGCGCGGCGCTGCTCTCCTCGTCACTCCGGCCGCGAGCGGCGGCCCTCTCCCTAGCCGTGGCGGAGGCGGCAGCAGCAGCAGCAGCGGCGGCGGCGAACCCTAGCCCCTTCCGCGGGAAGGAGCGGACGGCGAGGCGCGCGGAGGGCGGCGAGCGGCGCAGGGACTTGTAAGAAGAAGCAGCGGGCGTTCGGGAGGCAGCTGTGCCCTGCGGACGCCGCGGACGGCCTCGATCCGCTTTGGCGCTCGTCGTCGAGGTAGCATCCAAGTAAGAATTGCGAAACCCCCCATGTCTAGTTCCATGCTTTATTAGTATTTGTTCCCATCTGTTTGGTGAATCATGCAATTGTTCAACTCATCTTGATGGTGAAGAATTGGGGACTTGTTTCGATTATATGATCTGAATTTTTCTTTTATTTGTTCAGTTTTGTAGTTCCAAATTGATTACGCAACTTAAAATTGCTATACAGATAATAGACTTAGCACTTGTTTTCCTCCCAAACATGCAGCTTAAGTGCGATTTTTGATTTCACTGGTGTTTTTTTGGGTACCCAAAACTTACCTGTTTTTTTCTTTTCTAGTATGCAGCTTCCCAATCAGGTCCTTAGTAGTATTTTTACAATGTAGCTTGTGTGATCGTGTGCGCCTTATTTTCACATTGGATAAGTACTGTTGATCTTTTCTTATTTACCTAGTGTTGTAATTTTCAATGTTTCTTGCAAACATATTGTCTTAAGATTGTTAACACATCCACTTTCACTTAATGGATGGCAGGGTGTAGTCAATTTGACACTTTGAACTACCCTTGCAACATTTATTATGGAAGTCGATGATGATGTGGAGGAGGATGACATGGATTTCAACCCTTTTCTCAGAGAAGGTTCTCCATCTGAGACCTCATCGAGCCTTACCTCAGAGGCAGAATGCGAGGAGACTAGTTTTGATGATCAAAGAAGTAGTGAGGTATATCCTCATGGTAATTTTGTCAATGAACACATGGGTGACTGTGCACTCCCACAAAGTGCATTGCTTTCTGAAGATACCTGCAAAAAAACTAATCCAGAAAGCACTTCATCCCAGGCTCCTTGTGAGAATGGGGATGGTTGCTTGAATGGATTGGAACAAGAGGCCTTACCAAGTGAAGTTGCTTGCTCTCCATCATTAAAGGATTCTCATAACCTCTTGCTTGAAGGTAGTGAGGAAGATGCGATCTGCCGGCGGACTCGAGCAAGATACTCTCTAGCGAATAAATCACTAGAGGAGTTAGAGACCTTTCTCCAAGAATCAGATGATGATGGTGACCTGCAGAATGTTGATGAGGAAGAGGAATATCGTAAGTTTCTTGCAGCTGTCCTATCTGGTGGAGATGATGGCACACAGGCATGTCAGGGAGACGAAAACCAAGATGAAGATGAGAATGATGCTGATTTTGAGCTCGAAATTGAGGAGGCCCTAGAAAGCGATGGTGATGAAAATGCTGAGAACTATGAAGACACAAATATTATGAAAGAGAAAGACGGCCGTAGGCGTCAGACCAGGAAAAATAGACCGTGCACAGAGTTGTCAGGAGCAGCCAATGAACATTATGGATCGACCAAATCTTCTTTACGACCAATTCTGCCATATATCTCGCCTGAACTGCTTGCTTCTGGCCAACCTTATGGGTGGCAGTATCCTTCACAGAGTACCTTTATCCCTTCGTCATTGATGTCAGTAAATGGTGCTGCTTTAGCAAATGGATTTAGTGACCAGCAGCTTGGTCGACTGCATATGTTGATATACGAGCATGTTCAGCTCCTGATTCAAACCTTCTCTTTATGTGTTCTTGACCCATCTAAACAACAACTAGCTACTGATGTTAAAAAGATGATAGTTGAGTTGGTTGGCTGTTGTGATCGAGCACTGGCCAGTAGAAGCACTATTCACCGGCAATTCTGTTTTGAACCACAGCATCTACGCTCTTCATTTGGTTTTTCTTGTTCTGAGACCTTACAATACCAATGGATGCCATTAATTAAGAGTCCTGTCATGTCCATCCTGGATGTCTCACCACTTCATTTGGCCCTTGGTTATTTAAAGGATGTTGCAGACGGTAAGTTCCTCAATATAGTTGTATGAGCTCTTGCATCAATATTCTTCCTTTTATTTGTCATCACTTAACAATTATTCTTATTGGCAGCTGTTGTGAAGTATAGGAAAAGCCATGTAGATGGTACTGCTGACAAAAATCGCTTTAAGAAAGAACCTCTTTTTCCTACAACAGTATTTAACACTTGTAAAGATGCCAACAAAGTTTCTCAAGGCAGATCAAATAGTGTGTCCTCATCACCAGATACATCTGGGAAGTCACAGCAGAAGAAAACATTAGCTGCTACCCTTGTTGAGAATACAAAAAAGGAGTCTGTTGCCCTTGTTCCATCTGATATTGCAAGATTAGCAGAGAGATTCTTCCCACTTTTCAATTCTTCACTATTTCCTCATAAGCCACCTCCTACAGCTATGGCTAATAGAGTGCTCTTCACTGATGCGGAGGATGGGTATGCTTACATCTTCTCTGACACTTCTTTTTTTTAAAAAAAAATATAAATTCATACGATGTGATTACTTTTTTATTAGTTCTAATCTATTGATCAAGTTTGATTAACACTTCCTTCCTATTGGCCTTAAGAATAAACAAGATCAATGTATGCTGAGTGTGCACTGTGCAGGTTTGGTAGTATTTGATCAAGCATGCACACTATTTCTGTTTTACTGGATTGTATGAATTTTAGTCAATTGACTGAAACTGTTGTATTTGACCATTCCTTATATATTAAGATTTCCTTTTAATATGGTTAGTGGTATTATGTTTGCTACATATCACCACTTACATGACAAAAAATAACATAACAGTCCCTTTTTCAATGCATGGTTTTCGCATACCTAATGTGACAAACTAGTGCTATTTTTGTCTTGACCTATTTACATTTTAGTTTATGTCCTGTCTGTAGATTATTAGCTCTTGGACTTTTGGAATACAATAACGACTGGGGAGCAATACAAAAACGATTTCTTCCATGTAAATCGAAGCATCAGGTATAATTGTTAGCATGTTGTTTTGTTTGTTTATCATGAAGTCTTACCTGGGCATGGAATTTTTTTTCCTGTTTATATTTTCTTTCAGTAATTTATCATTTTCTGTGATTCATTAGACATACCATCTAATAAAATACTTCATCCGATTACCTGCAAAATTAAATAAAACACCTTCTAAATATTTGTAGTTAGAGTGAGTATTGTTGACATGCTGGCACTAGTGATGACCTAAAATTTGAAAAGGAAAATTATATGTACTCCCTCCATTTCAAATTACTTATCATTTTAGCAAATCTGGCAAATTACATTGTAACAACCCTCATTAAATACATCCCAATTGTTTCCCCAAAGTAGCCATTAAGTCTGATTAGTTGAGACTTGAGATGAGCCAATGAGAGGTTGTGACTGCATTGATGAAGGATAGGGAGGGAATGTCACCTATAAAGTACTTTGGAATTTGGAATGTGAGAATGACAAGTATTGTGATAAACAAAAATTGAATACTAGGGAAGGCAATTAATTTGAAACGGAGGGGGTATTGTGTTTTCTTTTTGTTTCACAAGTGATCTGTGAACCGGATTCTTTATCTCTAATCCCTTCTGCAATTAGAACACCTAAGCATTTTGCTACATTCCAATTATGGTATATGCTTACTTTAGCCTTATCTTTAGCTGCTAAAGGTCTTTAAGGCTTTTGTGGGGTATGAGGCATGCTTGTTTGCTAAAATATTTTTTTTGGTGTAGATATTTGTGAGACAAAAGAACCGCAGCTCCTCCAAAGCTCCTGACAATCCAATTAAGGTAAATATTTTGGCCTCCATTTACTGGTATACTAGTATACAAGATGCTGGATTGGTAAAGGGCTCAAGGATTTGTGCATAGTATGTGTAAACAATTCATTCTGTTATCCTATTTTGAAACAGCTCTAATAATGAACAGAATCATTTTAAATCCTAATTTTGTACTACTCTTTTTGGTAGTGAAGTTCCTAAGCAGATCTGCACTATCTTGTAATATGATTTTGTCTTCCTTTTTTGCGCATTATTTTTACCATTGTGCCTATATGCCAACACTGACGTAGGAATTTACTTTAATTTTTTTTTGACTAAATTATAATGCGCGACTTTTGCACAATGGACCATATCACAGTTGTTTGACATCATACTGAGTGAGAAGCTGGAGAATTGTTCTTTGAACTGTTTTCCTTGAACAGGAGAGTTCACTAGGACAAATGTTTCTATACTTACGGAGAGCTCTATAGTTTTTCACCTTTGGGTACTTAAAATTTTGAATAACTACTATGTTTGGTCAGCATGCTCCCTTGTACCGAATGGCAATACTCTTTGGGGAGTGTAGTTAACAGGACACTTGGTGCTGTAGTGTCTGCTATGCTGTGGCTGGAATGAAGCAGTGGCGGATCTAGCATTTAGGATATGGGTGGTCCGACCTAAATTTTTTTTAAACACCGTAAATCTAACGATGCTAATATGTGCAATACATGTATAGATAATAGAATAGACCAAAAGTACACCATGATATATTAATAAAGTATCTTAAAACATATAAAATTTTAACTTAAAGAAGCTTATATGCCTATAAAAGTTTAAAGAAGATTACCATACTACTTCGTCTTGGGTCTACGCCTTTCGATGGCCATGAAAGTGGAGGCAGAGGCGACGGGCGGCGAGACATCTTCCTCAACGTCGTGTACTTGAGTGTTCTCCTCTATATATCACAACGGGGGAAGAAGTCTATTTAGAAGCATTATTCTTTGCTGCAAGTTTTCGAAAAAGAGATGCAATATATCCATCTTTTTTCATGCTTCAACAATCAACAATCTACAATATAGTACTACAATTTAATATCACAATGCACATTGTACCAGAGTTAAAATTTAAAAAATTAGAAAAGGTAGAAGACCTAAAATTGAGCGGTGGCGGAGAACAGCCAGCTGCCGGCAGGCCGCGGGTGGAGGCGATTGGCGCTCCTCCTTGTGTTCGTGGGCGGCAGGGCGGCCAGGCCAGGCGGCGGCGGCACTCGGCGCGGCGATCTTGGCGTGCGGGGCGCGTCGTTTTCGATGCTAGTGTCGCGGAGTTGGCGTCTCCTCTCGGCAATGATGGCGAGTCGCGCCTGCCCCTGTGAGTCGACGCGGAGTCGAGGAGCCGGAGTCAGGGCGTCGCGTTTACACGTTGACTCGTGTGGCCGTGCGTAAAACGCGGAGTCGCGGTCGTGATACTGATTCTTCGGTTTCCTATTCCCGTGCACTAGCGCCAGTGTTTTTTTTTTTTTGATACGTAGTGGGGTCGTTCGCCCTTCTTATTTTTGAAGGTCTATGGTCTTCAGTAATGTCAACATACTTGCCTTCTGAACTTGTCATATTTTCCCATATTAACACAGGACGTTCGCCGTATGAAGACCTCTCCATTGACAAATGAAGAACAACAGCGTATCCAGGAGGTGATTATATTTTTTACTCCAGTCTACTTTCATTAGCACGTGCTTATCACTTCTCCTACATACTGTTGATGCCAGGGACTCAAGGCATTCAAAAATGATTGGGCATTGGTTTGGAGGTTCGTTGTGCCACATAGAGATCCTTCACTGCTCCCACGCCAATGGAGGTCTGCCACTGGCGTCCAGAAATCCTACAATAAAAGTGAAGCTGAAAAAGAAAAAAGGCGATCATATGAGGCTAAGAGGAGAAAACTTAAAGCTTCAATGCCTAATTCACAAGCGGTTCATGGGCAGGAGGTTAATTTTTTTTTATCAAACCTGCGCTGTATCCATATTATATTTCAATTTGATAAATTCCATGTCCATGTACAATGTTGTCACTGAACTAATTTTTAGTACTTTCATGATAGGCTGACAACAATGGCTCCGAGGGTGCTGAAAATGATGATGATGATTCGTATGTCAATGAAGCATTTTTGGCAGACACAGAGAATAGGAGCATAAACTATCAGCCTTATCAGCTGTCATTACCAAGAAATGCTGGAAATGGCATGATGATGCAGTCAGGCAGCAGCCTCTGTGAAGAATCTGGTGTTGCAGGTGACTCTGCTGAACAACAGAAAGGAAACGGCACAAATTTTGATGTGACAGCTTCATATTTCCCTTTTAGTTCTTGCACTTCTGATGGCCTTTCATCTAAGCGAAAGGTACAAGGTGGCTCTTTGGACCAACCGCAGGCTTCGCAATTTTCAAAAGAGAAAGGTAGCTGTGTGGTCAAGTTAGCCCCAGATTTGCCTCCTGTAAACCTTCCTCCTTCTGTCCGTGTGATATCTCAGGTGGCATTCCATCAGAATGCAACACAACTCAATGGCACCTCAGATAATGCGGCAAAGGATCTGTTTCCTGTACCACCTCCAACCTTTTCAGAAAGTGTTTATAGACAACTAAATCTGTTCCCTGATCATAGTACTAATGTTAGATTACATCAGAGTGGGATTTCTAATGGAAATACGACAGAAGATGGTGCTGAGCAAGATTTTCAGATGCATCCTTTGCTTTTTCAGTACCCAAGAGAGGTGCTTTCATCATATAATCATCCGGTTCAAAACCTTATCAATCATTCAAGGGATCTTTTCCCCTTTGAGAAAGTCCAAACCGAGAAAAGTAACAATCAGACTACAGATTGCATTGAGACGAGAACTCCTGCAAATGCTAATACTATTGATTTCCATCCTCTCCTGCAAAGAACTGAAGTTGATATGCATGGTGAAGTACCAGGAGATGACTGCAATCGCCCTTATAATCAATCTGAGTGTAACATGAGGGAAGCCCCAGCAGATGATCAGTCAACAGCTAGGAAAAAATCCACAAGCCCTTGTGAGAAGGAAAATAATATTGACTTGGACATTCATTTATGTTCTTCAAGGGACTACATGAATGGAAATGATACCGGAGGTACCAGTAGCAAATTGAATGATAGGGCAGAGGTGTCTAGGAAGGACAAAGCTAGTGTTTCAGAGCTGGAGGATGGAAATGCTTGTTCCCATCATGGCATTGAAGAGCCTAATGAAGAATCAATGCAAGGCATTGTAATGGAACAAGAAGAATTAAGTGATTCCGAGGAAGATAGCCAGCATGTCGAATTTGAACGTGAGGAAATGGATGATTCTGATGAGGACCAAGTTCAAGGTGTCGACCCCTTGCTGGCTCAAAATAAGGTAATATTGCAGTTTACCATATACTACCTCCGTTTTTTAATAGATGACGCCGTTGACTTTTTTCTCACATGTTTGACCATTCGTCTTATTCAAAAAATTTACGTAATTATAATTTATTTTGTTATGAGTTGTTTTATCACTCATAGTACTTTAAGTGTGATTTATATCTTATACATTTGCATAAAATTTTTGAATAAGACGAATGGTCAAACATATGAGAAAAAGTCAACGGCGTCATCTATTAAAAAACGGAGGTAGTATCTGTTATTCTTGTATCATTTTATTGTTCGTTTCTGGTTGTAGAATTCTACTGATTTCCCCCTTTTCTACAATGATTTCACCAATGGCTTTAACATATCTATTGCACTCTGTTGCTTATATCACGGAAAGTTACCTTTGTATGATTGCTTGCGCTTTTCTTGGACTTACCTGAACAAACAAGTGAAGCATCACATTGTCACATGTTCAATCAATAATTGGTGACAAGGCTGCAATTTTCCCTGAAAGATCTCATGCTTGAACCTTTCTTCTATGAATTAATGCTTGCAATATGTTTTTTCTCCTCTTCCTTTTGACATGCTGATAGGCTGATAGCTATAGATGTTTCCTTGTGCAGGAGGTTTCAACATCAGTTGGTTGTGGGGAGTATGAAGGCAGTAATAATCAGAGCCAGAACCAACAAAGGTTAGTACAGGTGGGTGGTAAACAGGGTGCAGCAACGCAGAAACCACAGAGGCTTTCTAATTCCAGACCAGCAAGAGAAAAGCTGAAGGGGGATAATGCGAAACGTACAGGATCTAGAACAAGCCAACGGTCATCCACGTCCCCTACAACTGAAGCTAACCAAACGAAAACCAGAAGGCCTAAAGCTCAGCAGGTACAGATTGGTGCTGAGCGCAAGTCCAGTGATTCAAGAAGAAGCAGAAAAAAACCTGCTCCAAGTTAAGAAAAGGTCTTTCCAGCATTTCGTCTCATTTGCACATCAGCTACCTGTTTGCCTGGCCGCAATATTCTCCAGATGATAGCACGGTAATCTGCTGTCATTCGCACTTCTGTGAACGGAGCAGCAAGATCAACATGCGAAGGCGAGACCTTGTAAGTACATGTCCACTGTTGAATAGCAACTAAGCAACACTGAAGCGGCGATCCTTGGTTCACCTCTGACACCATTGACACATTAGCCTGCCATTGGCTCGTGAGAAAGCGTTCTACTTACGGTGGGCACTCAGAGATCGTTGAGTAGTTAATTGCTTTTGATTGACTTACTGAGTTTGTGTCCTCTCCACTCTCCAGGGAAGTCTCAGCGAGTCATGTGTTGTGTTACAGCTTGTAACATGAGCCAATGTGTTAATAGTTTTGCGAAGTTGGCGTAGCGCCATGGCCATTGACGCTATAATGTTAGTAAAGTTGATTAGTGCATGGCTTATTTGGTTGCACATCCATTTTCCTACCATGTTGCAGGAACTGCACGCGCACATATCTTCAACCTGTACGCTTGTTATGTAGAGAGCTCACTGCAATTACATATAGCAAGCTTGTAAATATTTTTCAAGAAGGCTTTCCCCAACTGAAACCGTTGGCCGAAATTGATTTCGCCCTATTTTTAGAGAAATAGCATACACACAACAAAATGTACTGTATACAAGGGTTAAACGTCGTTGTGAAACCGCTAATGTTTGGTTAGTGAAAACTGATACTAGTAGTTAGTGAAAACTGATACTAGTAGCTGTTTTTTATTACGATTTTACTGGTTTTTGGTAAAGTGGTTAATTTTAAACGGCCGGAAAAGTAAACCCCGGGAGTACAATCAGTCGTTGAAAGAAACAGAAAAAATCATCAGAGCCTCATAGGCAGAAATCACCTGTAATATTCATATGTATAAATCATAAAAAAATCATCAGAGCGTCAGAGGCAGAAATCACCTATAATATGCACATGTATAAATCATTGTTGTATGTATGAAGTATATTTCCCTATTTTTGGCATAGCTAAATTAATCCTTTACACAAAATCTATGGCCGTCCAGCGTAATTATGCGCTCCTGTCCACTCGTCCAACAACAGCATGCTTAAATTTGCGTCTTGGAAAAAGGATTTTTTTTTTCTAGTGTATCTTTGAATGAATATGCTTATGCACTAAGATTTAAGAATCTTAAATATGCACCGTTGAAGGGATGAGATCTAAGGATGAATTTATTGGTACTACACCTAAAATAAGGGTGTAGTAGTATAGTACAAAGGTAATTGTAGAAAAAAATACTGTGGTATTCTTGTAGATTCAGCATCAAGAGGGGTGTATTATGTAATTGCGCGTGCACTGTAATTGGGCCGGCTCAACTGATTCTAAGCTCCGATTTGGGATCAGTTGATTAATTAACATACTATACCTGAAGAAAAAAAAAAGGGCTGCAGATCCTCGTGGCTGTGGCGCTGGTCGTCGTGGATGGCTGCAGATCGTGCTGGATGTGGAGCATGTAATGGAGGTGTCGACTGGCAGCGGCGACCACATCGATAATGAGTACCAGCGTTCGCCTGTGATTGACGGCCGAGGCGGAGATTAATCATCACTTGGGCTGCCAATTAGATGGGCCTCCCAAAGTACAGGGCCAGATGTACGTACTTGGACTCAAGCTCCTAAATGGGCTTCACTGATCCAGCCGATAATACATGGACTTGAAATAAAATTGGACAAGCATCTATATCGTCGCATGTTCGGTCCGGCTGGTTAGAGAGTTTGATTTTTTTTAGATACTAGTAATGATGCCCGTGCGTTGCAACGAGTGGTAATTTTAATCATGTATACTGGTAGTAAAAAATATAAAGGAATCATAATCATAATAATAATATTAATGAAATAAAATTGCAGTGACCTTTGGTCAAAAAGATAAAAATATATAATTAATTTTCCATTAATTCCATTAGCTAAAAATAATATAATACAAAGTAGGAAAAGTTATTCTCAAATTTTAGCAATTTTTAAAAAGCTTAAATAGAGCAAACTAATTATATAAATGAAAACAAATTTAATCACCTAAATAAAACAATTAGACCTGTAATTGAAAATCTCTTGCCAGTTCGTTTAAACATGAGGCTGCGGGTGTATATGGTATATATCTCTCACTCGTATGTCGTGGTCCTTTTTTTTGACATAGAAAAAATACCCATGCGTTGCGACGGGTAATTAAAATTATAACAAATATAAAAATATTATATGATTAAGGTTTAGTTTTACATGATATGAGCTCTTTAAGAAAATATATTTATAATGAAATAAAAAAAGTTCAGCTGAAGGGACCTTAAGTGAACTTGTTCCATACAGAGAGTACACGTGGTCCATGAGGGAACCCAATAATATGGGCAGCCTGGGAATAGAATCGGGGAGGAACAACTTAAGCGACCTAAAGTGAACTTATTCCGTGTGGGCGGCCTGGGAATGGCGTTCGACCTGACGCGGGAGAAGCCAGATCCATCCGATCTGATAGACGATCATCCCGACCTATATAAAAGTTCAACAGCCCAAACCCTAACCCTAAAATCATTTCCCCTCCCCCCCTCTCTCTCTCAAAACAACGTGGCGGCGGCCCGGCATACTGACATCCCTGCGACGGCGGTGACGGTTCGGCAGCGACGGCGACACCCTCCCCTTCCGGCTCGGCGTTTTCTTAGTGTTCGATTTAGGTCCAAATTTGATGCGGTCTCTCTTTTTTTTTCTTTCTTTTCTTTTTTATTTTTTGCCATCGGAGAGGGATTGAAGCGGCATCGATCACACGTGTGATGGAAAATTTTTTTTGACGGACGAAAACTATAACCCATAAGCCATACAAATTTTTTTTAGTTAGGTATATATAGATATTGAATCGGACTTTCCTTTTTTTTCATGTTTTTTTGCCCTTTTTTGGTTACTACGGATGTCAGAAATGTCTTTAATTTTTTTTACCGCGTCACGTATAATCGGATTCGATTTTTTCCGTCCAATTTCTTTTTCATGCTTTTTTTCACGGATGGACGACGGAAACAACTTTTAATTGTTAAGTAGTAGAGATAGAGATAGAGATACATATAGAGATAGAGAAAGAGAAACGGAAAACTTTTTTCGCAACTTTTTTTTTATGGAATCGGACAGAAAAAAATTTTACGCTTGTTTTTTACCGCGTTGATGCAATCGGATTCGATTTGTATTTTTACCACGCCGTGTCACATATAATAGGATTCGATTTTCTTTGGAATCGGACAGATACTTTTTTTTATTTTTCTTCACCCTTTTCTTTACCGCGTCGACGGAGTCGGATTCGTTTAGATTTTTTTCCCCTTTTTTCCGCCCTTTTTTACCGCGTAGACGGAGTCGGGTTCGTTTCTTTTTTTCCCTTTTTTTCGCCCTTTTTGGATCGGACAGGTTTGGGTTTTTTTTGCCTTTTTTTCGCACGTTTTTTTCGCCCGCGGATTTTTTTTTCATTTGTTTCGCCAGTTTTTTTTCGGACAGAGTTGGTTTTTTTTCTTTATTTTCGCCCGGTTTTTTCGCACGGTTTTTTTACGAACGATGGAAGCACCTCTTATTTTTTAAGTAGTAAAAATTAACCCAAAACGTCCCGGTTGTTAACATAATTTCTCCTAAAATGGTAGTTCTAGTTTAATTTACGTGATCACGATGAAAAACATGTGTTTTTGGTTGCTGACCCGATCCGGACAGATTGGATGAAATCCGGAGTACCATGCATTGTCCTAAAATGGTAGTTCTAGTTTAATTTATGTGATCACGATGAAAAACATGTGCTTTTTGTTGCTGACCCGATCCAGACAGATCGGATGAAATCTGGACACAACATATATTGTCCTAAAATGGTATATCTTGTTTAATTTATGTGATCTTGATGAGAAGACTCGTGTTTTTCATTGCCAACCCGTTCCGGACATACCGGATGAAATCCTAAAATGGTAGATCTTGTTTAATTTATGCCTTTACGATGAAAAAACACATGTTTTTGGTTGCCGACCCAGTCCAGTCAGACCGGATGGAATCCAGACGCAACATATATTGTCCTAAAATGATATATCTTGTTTAATTTATGTGATCATGATGAAAAAAACTGAGTGGTATTTGTTTTCGACACGGTCTGTACATTCCCAGTTGAAATCCAGCGAAAGTCTGACAAAATTCAAACCGAGTTTGAATTTTCTGTCACCATTGCCTCCACATTTTAAATCCGACTATCTGGGAGCTGTTTTGCACTGTGTTTGGAGTACACACAATGCATTTTGTGGCGAACTGTAACTACCATCACTAACTCCGTGCACATGAACATGCCAAGAAATTCTCAAATTAAGCGCACATAGCAGACAATTAAGCGCACAGCCGGCGGCTTCACAGGATGCAGGGAGTAGCACCTAATGTAGCCAGGAAGCAGCATAGTACGGAGGTACTGCTCCGTCAAAAAAAAAAAAGCAAATCCTAGCTGCTAACCCGGACATGCATATACTTAGGATTGGATTCTTTCTGTGACGGATGGGGTAAGAAAGAAGGGAGCAGTGTGGGACGGAGGCAGAGAGCGGCGTCGGTGAGTGATTGAGGTAGGGAGTGTCACCGGCGCGGGAGCGGGACGGAGGCACGCCGCACGCGCATTGGCTGAGCGGCGGACGGGGGCTCGATCTAGGCGTGAGAGATGAGGTGGTGGCGCGGAGCGAGAGATGGAGTTGCGGCGGCGTGGAACGATGGAATTGAGGAAAGAGGAGAGATCGAGAGAAAGAAAGAGATCGATGTGAGGCGTGCGCTAGGATTGAAGGGCATTTATCTATTTGCCACCCTACTCGCTTCGTTCTAAAATAAATCAGCTCCTAGAGTTTAAAATTTATCCTAAAATAAATTAATTTCTACCTTTTTACCTACCATCAATCCGCAAATTGAGAAATTTTATTACTTCAATACTCCCTTCGTCCCATAATATAAGGGATTTTAAGTTTTTGTTTGCACTGTTTGACTACTCGTCTTATTCAACAAATTTCGAAATTATTATTTATTTATTTTTGACTTACTTTATTATCCAAAGTACTTTAATCACAACTTTTCATTTTTTATATTCGCAAAAAAAAATTAATAAGACGAGTGGCCAAACGGTGCAAGAAAAACTCAAAATCCCTTATATTATAGGACGGAGGGAGCACCCCTCACCTACTTACCAATCAATACAACTTTTACATTTATTAAGGGTATTATGGTCATTTGTCTATATCCTTAATTGTTTCTTGGGATGCTAGGATTTGATTCTTTTGGGGACAAAAGGAATATATCTCAATGACATGTGGGTCCATATTTGTTTATGACATGTGGATCTAGTGGTAAATAGTTAATTACCACATCTAAAAATGATAAATAGTTAAATATCTAATGACAAATAGTTAAATATCTCAAGATTGGAGCCTACGGTTTCTTGGTTGCCATGCTACCGAATGGGCCTGGTGACCTATGGGCCTTGTAGGCCTACAATCAAACCAATAAACTTATCCTTAATTCATGGGCTAGGTGGCTGTTGGTTTGGTTCGTTTTGGCTCGCGAGCCCAACTCAAGCTGGCTCGTTATAATAAACGAGATAGAACCTTGGCTCATTAATAAATCCAAACGAGTCGAGTCGAGCAAAGCCAAGTGAGTTAACAAGTTACGAGCTTTTTGTCCAGCCCTAATTCACTCAAGCTCATGTTTTTGCTATCTCGTGTAGTATCAAGGCAAATCTAGAAGCTCATGCCACTTGTCTATTCAATTAGTGTAGGTTATATGTGTGTAAGTAGATAACCAACACAATTTTATCTATTAATCCAAATATATTTTTGTGTTTTTCTTACGGTGCAATTAAACACTCATTATTACATTTTTCTAATTGTTTGTTTTGCATATGTATTTCTATCATATTTTTTTATTATTTCTATTTCTATATTTTGTTAATCCTGCGTTTCAAACGGACCCTAAAAATTTTGCTACTCATCCATCTAGTGAACTAGTATAAAAAAAATGACCTTAATATTGAGGTCGTTTTTGAAGCTTCAAGTTTATGGTGCGCTTTTGCAATGTTTAAAGTATTGTAAGTAGTATTTATTATTTAAGGTTTTTTTATACTACGGCCTGGTTTAGTTCCTAACTTTTTCTTCAAACTTCCAACTTTTTCATCACATCAAATTTTTTTCTATACACATAAACTTCCAACTTTTTTTCTTTAAACTTTCAATTTTAGTTAAATTTCTAATTTTAGCATGGAACTAAACATGTCCTTATTACTGTTTAAGATGCTCGAATAAAAAAAAATGAATAGGTTCTCTGCGTATACATGGACATGGAGTACGTTTCTACTACGCACACGGGCAAACTAGTACCGTCTGGCTGTACACCGAAAGCAAGCTGTGAGCTGACAAAAGAAAGGGTGAGCATCAGTAGGCGTAGTAGGTGTAGCCGGGGGTTGGGTGGTCTCTCTCCGGTGTCTTCTTCCCGCGAGAATCCACGCATAAAAACGCCCGCTCGCACACGCGCAACTCCTCTGCCGCCGTCGTCAACCCCATCATCTCCACGGCTGAACCGGGGGACGGACGACGACCGGACGAGACGGCTGCTGGCTGGCTGGCTTCACCCGGTCGCCACCCAACTTTTGCCTCCCAAATCATCGTCGAAATGGCGGGCCATCTGTTCCTGCTCGCTCTCCTCCTCGCCTCCTCCGTCCTTGCCAAAGCTGCTGCCGGCTTCACCGAGGTCAGTAAGATGACAGATCGAGCTTGCAAAGATTGGTTAGCTAACTCTATAGCTGGGAGGCTGATAATGTGTAATAGTGGTTGTTGAGTATTTGCAGGAGAAGGGCGTTGCTGGGATCAGAGGCGTCATAGGGTCGAGGCCGCCGAGCTGCGAGGGGAGGTGCAGGTCGTGTGGCCACTGCGAGGCGGTGCAGGTGCCCATAACCCCACAGCAGCTGCAGAAGAAGGGAGGCCAAGGCGACGACAGGAGGAGGAAGAAGAAGCAGCAGCTGCTCGGCCATGGCGACAGAGCTGCTGCTGCCGGTGGGAGGGCAATGCCTGATTCCTACGACGACCACTCCAACTACAAGCCGTTGAGCTGGAGGTGCAAGTGTGGGGGAATGATCCTGAACCCATGAGGGAAAATCGATCGATCTCCTCCACCGGTTTGATGAACGAACCTGAGGTCGATCTTGTGGATATAATAGTACAGGGGATTTCGGGATTCTTGTTTGCTGATTTCCATCTTTGAATTTGTTGATGATCCTTTTGTTTTTTTGGGGCGAGAATTGAAGTTAGCTTCCAACTTGCTGCCGTTTATACGGGCCCTTTGTAACGATCACTAGCTACTACTCCAGCTTTGGTAAAGTCATGAACTTTTGATTCAAACATGTGCAGGATGCCTGGTTTATTACTACTAGCTGACGGGCTAACTATGTTCGCACTTCGTTGCAGAACACCTGCGATCTCTTAATCTTAAGGCGCGAGGATAAAGCTTTGAGCAAAGCATATCTAATTACAACTGCGGCAATGTGAGAGCTGTTCCGGTTAGGAGTACAGGGATTCCTCCTTGTGTTGTGTTGCCGAGTTTGACTAGACGTGATCACAAATGGACGAAACCTACTATAGTAGTAGGAGCACTACTTCTTACTCTAGCTACTCCTCGAGCCCAATTATTCCATCCATCGGATTCCTTCTACAGATAGGCAGAAACTAGCGAGGCACTAATACTAATTATAGAATCCGTCTACGAAAATACTAATTATAGAATCCGTCCGTAATCAGGTAGACGAATTTATTAAGCTTAATTAATTTATCATTAACTAAACATGGTCTATAATACTTCCTAAGTACTGTACTACCAGCTTAATACTCCGAGAAAGACGTTTATCAATGTTTGAAGTACTAGTACTGTACTGGCTGCGGCAAGGGGTGGTGTTCAGCTTATAATACTTCCTACTTCCTCTGTTCCTCTGTCTGCTAGTAGTGTACAGTCTTTGTCTCAAAATATATTTTTAACTTTTGACTGATATACAGTTATTCAGATTTATAGTCAGAAATGTTTATATTTATATTTTTGGATGGTTGAAGCAGTTGTGAACTGATCGTTACGAAGTCTCATTTATTCTAAGCTAATTTTTGAGTAATTATTATATCTAAATTTACGAAAGTAGTAGAATATATAGATATACTGGGATTTGATAAAATAAATAATAATGGTACTGGAATTTAATAAGGTAGAGGTACTCTTTTCAATTTTTTATTGGTGCAAGAGAAAAATAAACTTACTTTAAAAATAAACGGCTTCAGTACTGGGATTTAATAAAATAGAGGTATTATACTATTTTTAATTTCGTATTGGTGTGAGAGAAAAATAAACTTACTTTAAAAATAAACGGAGTCAGTACTGTATATATTTTTTTTACTACCTCCGTTTTAAAATTAAGTTTATGTTTCAACCATCTCACATATACTAGTACAAAATAAAACGACTAGGAGCCTCATCGATTACCTATATTCCCTAATAAATCAAAACAACTCATTAGGGAATAAAAATTAATTTATAGGTAAAAATTTTATATATTTGTTCGTAACGATTTAAAAGTCAATGCAAAAAAGGAAATTATGTTGAAAACATCTTTGCATCAACTTTAAAATCAAGTTCAAAAATTTAAATTTTAGTTTTTTCTTGGTTTATTAGGCTATCTGATGGGGCTCTAGAATATACATGCTTTATCAAATCTTAATGTAACTATTTTTTATTTTTATCTTTTCTCAATACAATCATTCCTTACTTTTATATACTTTGATGTAATGTTTACTCAAAAAATAAATTTATTAACTTTCGTATATAATTTTTTTTATAAAAACATACCTGTTTAGGGTGTCTTTAGTTCCTGAAAAAAGTTGAAAGTTCGAACAAAGTTAGGAGTTTGGAAAAAAAGGTTGGAAGTTTACGTGTGTAGCAAAGTTTTTGATGTGATGAAAAGTTGAGAATAGGGGGAAACTAAACACAACCTTCTTTCCTTTAAGTTCCCAACCCCTATCCCTCGTTTTCTGTGCACACGCTTTTCAAACTGCTAAATGGTACGTTTTTTGCAAAAAGTTTCTAGCTTAAAAAAATCAAATTAATCCATTTTTTTTAAAAAAATAGCTAATACTTAATAAATCATGCAATAATACGTGCTCCGTTTTACGTGCCGGGGCCTCCTCCCGAAAGCAGCCTTAGTTGTTTGAAAAACATGATTTTTCGTGACCAACTTTAATCGTCCGTATTATTTTATTGAAAAATATTTAAAAACATAAATCACACATAAAATATTATTTATATTTTATCATCTAATAATAATAAAAATATTAATTATAAAAATGTTTCAAATAAAACGAACAATTAAAGCTTGGTACGAAAACTCGTAGTCGCTTTTAAAATGGGACAAATGAGAATGGCTAGTGCTACTACCCCTATTAATTATGCAATGTGGAGTTAGCTACTAGCTCTAGTGTAGGGAGACAAGATTTGGATCGCATAGTCAAGATTTTAGATAAGTTGTACTCCCTCCGTTATATGATACAAGATATTTTAAGTTTTTGTTTGTATTGTTTGATCACTCATCTTATTTAAAAAATTTATGCAATATAGAAAACGAAATGTTGTGCTTAAAATACTTTGGATAAAAAAGATAAGTCACAGTAAAAATAAATAATAACTCCAAAACTTTTTGAATAAGACGAGTGGTCAAACAGTACAAGTAAAAACTCAAAATCTTTTTGAATAAGACGAGTGTCAAAATCCCTTATATTATGGGACGGAGGGAGCATGTCATATTGAATATTATATAGGGTGATGTATGGGTGTTTGGCCATAAAAGAACTAATTACAGAATCCGTCTATAAATAGCGCAAGACGAATTTATTAGGTTTAATTAATCTATTATTAGCAAATATTTACTATAGCACTATATTGTTAAATCATGTACTCCCTCCGTCCCACAATATAAGGGATTTTGAATTTTTGTTTGCAACGTTTGACCACTCGTCTTATTCAAATTTTTTTTGCAAATATAGAAAACGAAAAGTTGTGCTTAAAGTACTATAGATAATAAAGTAAGTCACAAATAAAATAAATAATAATTTTAAAAAATTTTAAATAAGACGAGTGGTCAAATGTTGTAAGCAAAAACTTAAAATCTCTTATATTATAGGACGGAGGAGTAGTAAGTAGGATCAAAAGATTCGTCTGCAAATTAGTTAATCTGTGAAATTATTTTATTTCTATATTTAATCTTCATAGTTCCGTTGTCGTGTCACCCGGCGCAACACGCCACCATGACCTGTCCTGTCCAATTGAAAGGCCTTTTCCATAGCTGCTTCTGCTGTAGCAGCAGAGCGAAAGCAGCCAGAGGCCCAGAGCTTCAGCTTCAGCCTACTACTAGTACTACTACTCTACTACTCCTAATCCATGCCTTCGTTCGCCTGCACGACAGCACTACCAAAATGCGCAGAAACTCCCAATACTCCTGCTACTGAACACAGGAGGGGACATTGCAAGAAAATTATACTAGCCCCAGCATATAGCCTGCACAGGAGAGGCAGCAGCTGAAGAAGGAAGCAAAACAGTCAAGCTTTTGCATTGCAAGCAGCCGATTCTGAATTCTGAAAGCTGTGATTCCTTGCTTGCATAGTGATTCCTAATAGGGCATCCTCAATGTTTGTGGTGTAGTGTACAATGCTATGGTTAAAATTTAACCACAAGATGGGCCCACATAGAATGGAAAAATAATTGTTTCATCTCTTGTTCATAAAGTGAATGAGAGAGAAAAAATATTTTCTTTTTGCTTGTGGTAGACCTTAAACATAAGGTGCAACCTAAGCTAATGCTACTTTCCACAATGTATATAGCTCACTTTACAAGTACAATCATTACCTTAAAGTCACCTTTTTTGTACATTGCGGAAATAAACATGCAAATGAACTAGAAAAAAGTGTGGCTGCCACAACTCACGCAATAACCAAACATCAGCCAAACTCTGTTGTGGCAGCCACATGTTTGGCGAGGCAATGTTTGGCGGGGATCCAAACACCCCCTTAAACTCCATCCACAGGGAGTCGCACACGGCGAGGCAGGCAGAGAGAGGCAGTGGAGAGCGTGGGTGGCTGCATCCTGCAGGCAGGAGGATGGGAAGCGTTTTGCTCCAAAAGGAAAGCTGAAAAGGCCTTTGGCCTCGCGCTGTGCGTGGCCGTGTTGATGTTGAGTAGCGCCCGGCCGGCGGGCGTTCCCCTCCAAGCTGCGCGCCGGACGGCCAGTGGACAGTGGTGGCCATGGCCATTGCACTACTGTGCAGCGATATGGCTGGGCGCTTTAAACTAAGTGCACTGCACTGCGCAGATGGGCTCTTTCTTTCTGACCTCCTCGGTTGTTCTTTACACGAGCAAGTTTAATAGTATAGCCAACTACTATCTTTAAATCATTAATAGCTAATTCATACAATAGTTAGTTACTAAACAATTAATATCTGGTCCTACCTGCCATACACATATTATGTCTTGGAGTTCGTGCTGTAGCTGGATATAGATCTATGGTCTACTGCTCTTTAAAATATCTTTTTAAAATATGTTTATAGCAGCCTTATAACCTACTATTATACATGCTCTACAGGGCATTTTGGTTTTCGATGGCATGTAATTTTAGTGCCCTTAATGAAAGGATTAAAAGGTTTTATGTAATTTAAGGCTGAGTTCTTCGGGTAACTTTCCCAAATTAATTTTCTCATTTTTCGAGTGTATATTTTTCAAACTATTAAATGGTGCGATTTCTAAACAAAATTATATAAAAGTTGCTTTAAAATATAATATTAATTTATTTTTAAGTTTTTTAAGTTAATAGTACTTAATTCATCATATATTAATAAATCATTACATATGCTAATTTTACTAGAACTCTGTTAAAATAAGTGTACTTATTAAGTACTACCTTCGTTTTAGATTATAAGACTTTCTAGCATTGCTCTCATTCATATATATGTGAATGAGTCTAAATATATATGTGTCTAGATTCATTAATATTTATATGAATGTATGCAATGCTAGAAAGTCTTATAATATGAAACAGAGGAAGTACTTATTTAAAGAACTTGGAAAATAGATTAAAATCTTAATGAAAAATTTGCTTTTTGACCTTATGATATACTCCCTTTGTCTAATTTTAAGTTTTCGTGTCCAAATTTGATTGTCCGTTTTATTTGAAATTTTTTTATGATTAGTATTGTGTTGTTATTAGATGATAAATAAGACGAACGATTAAAGTTAGACATGAAAACTTTTTATTAATGACAGCAATTAAAATGAGACGAAGGGAGTACTTCATCCGTCAAAAAAAGGCAACACCTGTCGTAGTATAATAAATCTGCACAACCCTCGGTTCAGATTCGTTGTATTAGGGTTGACTTTTTTTTAACGGAGAGAGTAGTAGTAAAGTGAAAACACCAAAACAAATTAAAAGAAAAAATCATACTAGCTCTCTCTGGAGCCATCAAATTGGTGGCGGCCCGGCTGTGGCTGTGGAGCACGTCCCGTCTCGTTTGGTCCGATCCGGTGCGGTGCGGGTGCGGTCACGTCGTTGGCCAGGCCTGTCCCTTCTCTCGGGTCATCTCAGCGACGTCGCCACCTGCAGTACTAGTCTCCACGGTAACCTGTGCGTCGTCACGCTACGCAGATGCTACCCTCGCTGCCGTAAAAAAAAAATCCGTCGATCGATCGCCGAGATGATACCGATGATCGATGGGAAAATGTGCCTGATACCGCTGGCTCGCTCGCTGCGCGGCGAAACAGGGATCCCAGCATGTGACTCGCCAAGTCGAGTCTCCAGGGTGTAGTCGGTCTGGCCAATTGCAGAGATCGATCGATCGGTTGGTCAGATACGTTGTGCCGAACTGCCGGTGTGTGTGTGTGGTAGATGGATGAATTCAATTCAACGGTGCATAGACACAAGTTCCAACGAGAGAAGACGAGAACACAAAAGGAATTAAACATAAACTAAACTTTAATCCATCCCTGTTATATCGGATAAATTTGAAGTATTATTATAAAACTAATTATATAAATGAGAGCTAATTCGCGTGATAAATTTTTTTAAACCTAATTAATCCATAATTTGTGTATGTTTACTGTAGCATCATATAGACTAATCATGGATTAATTAGGCTCAATAGATTCGTCTTGCGAATTAGTTTTATTAATAATCTACATATAATATTTATAATTAATGGTCCAAACATCCGATGTGATAGGGACTAACAAGTTTTATTCCCATCCCATCTAAATAGGATCTGATTTTGGGGCTGAAATTTCTTCGTCGATTGGCAGTTGCGTTCTTTTTTTTTATTAGTGTTTCCTTCATCTAGAATGTAACAATTTAAGATGGGGTGAGATCCATCCTTAAATAATATATCTAGATATACCTCATATCCAAATATTTCCAAATATATTGTTCTAAGATCTTAGACGGAGGTAGTAGTTCCTAACTCACTTTCTCGTCTCTCCTGTGTACGTTTCCCAAATTCTTAAAAAAATATTTATATACGAAAATTACTTAAAAAAATCATATTAATGTACTTTTTAAAAAAGAAAAAAAAGTTTCTTATATTTTGTAACAAGGCTACTAGTACTCCGTGGTATATGACCCATTGTTGGTGTCCTGCGCCAGAGTGATGCCCCAGAGTAAATTGGACCGGAATATTATTGAGCCCCGAACAGCAGGCCTAGATTAAGTTGGGCCCGACCTGGATAGTGAGGAATGAACCAGCCCAGAACTAGTCGGCTAGGTCGGGATGCGATGGGATCCCGATGTACGTGTTGGACTTGGACCCAGCCCCGTTGGTCCAGCCCAACACTCCCAATATTCAAGTTTGAGGCAGGTCACTAATCTGTCGCAGCATTCGAGCCCATTTTCGTTTCGAATCAACGTCACAGGAAAGATTTAAATATCCACGCATTTCAAACGTGTTAAAACTAAAAGGCCATATGATTTTTTTTCTCAGTCCTGCGAACACGCCTACGAGGTTACTAGTGAGTCTATGGTGGCAACTTACTCATTTTCTGTTAGCTAAACAAATACGCTTTCTTTTTTTTAAAAAAAAACTAAATAGACCCATTTTTATTTGTTATAATTGATATTTAATTAATCATATGGTAATTACTTGCATCGTTTCTGTGCCACGAAAAATCCAACTCAGTAGGGTGTGTTATTTTCTTGGGATAATTGGATCCATGCCACTGTAAATGTGGCAAATTAGAAAAATGCTACTACTATTTACGATATCGGCTAGGTGTCACTAGAAATCGCCTTTTCCGTCGTTCCCCCCGTTAATTTCCTAACTCCGTGGTCCATGCTGCTGTGGGGGCTGCCGGGACTCAACGCCACCACCGGACATCGTCTTCGTCGCCGTCGAACCGGAGCACGCCGGAGCAAGCCATGGCGCCACCGTTGTCGCCTCGATGTCCTCTTCAAGAAGCCTCAAGAACCTCAGCCGGAGACACGAAGAACGGGGAGATCGGCCTTCATCATCTTCACCTCCGGCGCCGTTCCCATCGTTGATTTCCGCAACGCCGGTTGCCGCAGCTGCGGGCCTCGTTCCTCGCGCGGTTGCCACCGCGCATCACCACCTTTCTCATCGGACGCCGTTGAGGAAGAGGAGCTCATCCTCGCCGTGCATCTCCATGTCCTCCACGAGCAGCTCCTCTTCCTCCATGGACTGCGTGCGTAGCGGGCTAGCAGCTTGGTTGGGGAGAGCCCCGCCGACGAGCTGCTCTGGTGGCTCGCTGCCTCGGCTCCCCTGGCGACCACCACTTACGGTGGCGGCGGTACACAGAACAGCAGCAGCGCAAGGCCACCGCGGCGTAGCCTGCCCCCACGCGGCAGTTGACGATTCGGGACGGCGTGGCGGGTCGCGGGCGGCACTCCGGCGCGCGCCGAGAGCAGGAGCGGGAGCAGCAGCGGGCGAACGCCGTGCCGTCGTTGCCGAGTGGACGCCGCGTTGTACACGCACGGCGACGTCACCATCAAGGCAGATGTTGCCGTGGCCGTTGACCTCGCCATTGCCCGCCACAGCCGCCTCGACGTCCTCTACAGCAACGCCGGATCATAGACGTCCTCTACAGCAACGCCGGATCATAGGAGCATAGGCTCTGGCCTCGCTCGGCGCGCTCGACATCGATGAGTACGACCACGTGATGGCTGTCAATGCCAGGTCCATGTTCGCATGTGTCAAGAATGCAGTCCGTGTCATGGCGGCATGGCGGCATGGATGTAGCCTCTGCACGATCAGCATGGCGGCGTGGCGGCCACGACGCCGGCCGGCAACTCCGCCGCTCCGCCTCCTCGACCCGTCGGCTCCGCCGTCCGCGACTTCGGCAAGCTGCTGTTCGACCACCCGGCGTCCGTCTCCATCCTTGCCGGCCATGGCCGCAGCCGCGCACCAGCTCCCATCCTCGCCGGCGACGGCTGCGCCCGCTCCCCGACCTCCGCGACCTCCCCGCGACCGTCCTTGGCGGCGGCGACTGTGCCCGCTCCCCGCTCCCGTCCTCGCCGGCGGTCCCCGCGCTCTCCGCGACCGTACTCGCCGGCGGCGGCCGCGATCGCACCTGCTCCCCGCGCTCGCGATGTCGTCGCCGGCGGCCACCTCGTCTTCTTGCCCTCGCCGTGCCGACGTGAGATTAGAGGATGACGACGGTGAGAGAGAACGACGAAAATAGTGACGGAGTGGCATGGTTTTAATTTTAAAAATTTGTAGTGGCACCTAGTCAATAACACAAATAGTAGTGGTATTTTTCTGATTTGCCACATTTACAGTGGTATGGATCCAATTAACCCTATTTTCTTCCACTCTTTAGTTTTCACTTTTTGATTTTGTGGACACGCATCCCAAATTGTTAAATTGTGTGGTTTTTTAGAAGAATATGAAAGTTCATTTGAAAGTATCATATTAATATATTATTTGATCTTTTTAATATTTAATTAATAATGCATTAGTACCTATTTGGGTTTCGCGTGCCTAGGAAAATGGTATCCAAACCCTCAAAATAACACAGCAAAGTCTGTGACCCGCGTGGTAGATCCAGCCATTCAGGAATTTTAACAATCGTGCACTACATGTTTTATGATTCAAGTTGCATAAAACAACACATATTTTGACACTTGGCACTTTAGTACATATATTTTGGTAATTTAGTTTCACAAAACTACACTATTGATGAATAGATTCACCCGTGAGATGACGTGGTTGTTCCATCTAAGATGAGGATGTTACATCCTATTAATTTCGTGCGATGGCTGATAATAGGATGCCATGTCCTCGTCCTAGGTGAAACAACCACGTCATCTCGCGGGTGAATCCATTCATTGATAGTGTGGTTTTGTGAAACTACACTACTAAAATATATGTACTTAAGTGCCAAGTATCAAAGTGTGTGTGGTTTTCTACAACTTAAACCCAACATTTTATAACAATAGTAACAATCTGTACGACTGTACCTTGTTTGCGCTAGGTGTCAACGGTCGGTTTGGGGAAAAAAAAAAAACGTCCAACGGCCGGAATCCTTCTTCCATCTCCTCATCCAAATCCCAACGGTCATCTCTCCACCCTTCCCCCCACTTGTCACCTAGCTCCGCCGCGATAAAGTCTTGTAGCCGTTGGAGATCAAAATCACCAAGCAATCCCATCCCCCGCGGCGCCCCTTCCCCCAAATCTCCGCCTCGAATTCATCCTCTCTCTCTCTCTCTCCCCACGAATCCACAGATCGAGATGGCTGCGGCGACGGCGAGGTCTCCGTCCCCCGGCCCCGGCGCGAGGCCGGGCTGCGCCGTCAGGAGGAGCGCCGACTCCAGCCCCGCCGCCTCCCCCTGCGGTAACGTCTCGTTTTGATTTGTTTCCCGTTTCGTTTTCGAATAAGCTTTCCGTTCCTGCGGCGAGCGGATTTGCTCGGATCTGATGGTTTCGTGGTGATTTTGATCGAGTCGTGTTTTTTTTCTTTTTTTTTTTTGGTTGGATGCGGCAGATTTGGCGGCGCTGAGGAGCTCGGCGGTGTGCAGGAACGCGTCGCCGCGGGCGTCGTGGTGCGCGGAGAAGGAGAACAGCGGGCAGCGCGACGCGGCGGCGAGGGCGGCGGCGGCGCCCAAGCCCGCTCGCCCCGCGGCCGGCGCCGCGAAGAACTTCATGGCGCCGACCATCTCCGCGGCGTCCAAGGCCTCGCCGAGGAAGAAGGTGCTCGGGGAGCGCAACGAGCAGCAGCTCTACCCCGTGGACTCGTCCCCCGTCAAGCCCATGGCGTCCGAGGCGGGCGCCGCGCGACGCCTCCGGCTCTCGTTCGATGGGGCGCCTAATAGTGCCCCACCCGCCGCATCCACGCCGGTCACCGCGGCGGCCGGCTCCAGGCACTCGTTCGGCGGAGAGGAGGAGCTGAGGGTGGAGAATCCCCCGTGCAAGAACTACCACCACGCCACGGCCTTCGACGACGCTGCTTCCGCGGAAGCGGAGGCGGAGGCGTACCAGGGTGCGGCTCCGTACGATCCCAGGACGAACTACCTGTCGCCGAGGCCTCGGTTTCTGCACTACAAGCCCAACCCCCGCATCGATCTGTATCGGCAAGGCAGCAGCGGCGGCGTGAGGCGGCTCGAGGACGGCTTCGCCTCCGAGAGCAGCGAGGAAACCGTCACCACCACAACCACCACCACCAGCGAGGAGGAGGTGGATTTTGTAGACGAAGAAGAACAAGCGCATCTGTCGTATGAGCTCGGAGATGGCGCCGCTGTTCCCGCGGCTGATGCTTGCGCCCTGCCGCTGGAGCCTGCGTCGGGTTCACCGCGGGCTCGCGTGCTGACGCCAGAGCCAGCGACGCGTTCCCCGCGCGCTCGTGTCCAAACACCGGAGCCGGAGCCTACGGCGAGCTCCGAGCGAGCTCGTCGTCCCAAGAAGAGGTCTTCGCTGAGGTTCCTGGTTGCTCCCCTTGCGCTGGTCGTGTTCATGGCTGCTGCTCTCATCTGCGTGCCGCCGCCGCCGGTGGATTCTCCGGTCATGCGGCAAACCGCCCTGTCGAAGGTGTCATACTTTCTGTCAGTTCAAGAATTGCATCCTGTGGAGTTGGCTGCTTGGCTGAAGCAATGGTCAAGCAGTTCGTTGAATATGGTCACATCCTACTGGGAATCCCTTGTTTGGGCGCAAGAGCAAGAGTTCTTTGGTCCGCACTTCGCAGCCAATTTGAGTGCTGCAGCTGCAAGTGCGGACGAGGGTGTTGACCTCTACTGCAACTTTGTTGAAACAAGGCCAGCACTGATGGAAGATATTGGTGCCAGTGCCTTTGAGCAGGATTCCAAGATCCAGGAGGCTGTTTCAGCAAGTG
Organism: Oryza meridionalis; assembly: GCA_000338895.3. Taxonomy (NCBI): domain Eukaryota; kingdom Viridiplantae; phylum Streptophyta; class Magnoliopsida; order Poales; family Poaceae; genus Oryza; species Oryza meridionalis. Next base: position 30,537,795 of record CM002526.2, on the reverse strand, counting down.
ATTCTGAGTTGATTTCAGAGATCAGTGATGCGGAGCAAGAAGCTATCCCTGATAAGGGAGATGTGATCGATGATGGCTTCTTAGCAGAGGAGCTTAATGTTGAGATGCCGGAAGAAGACGCTGAGATGTCACAAGAAGTTTCAGGTAGCAATGGTGAAGAGATGGCATCCTTCAGTCAGGATCTGGGGCCCTCCCAACCTGCAGGAGAAGCTGAGCCACTAGAGAATACTGAAACTAGCACATCTTCCTTGGAGCAGGATGTTCAGACTGATGATTCTGAGGGTGATCGTGCTGCTGACGGAGAGGAGAGCCCAGAGGCGGATCATGGAATGAAGTCAGAATTGGGGATGTGGCCAAGCTACCTGGACAAAATCTCAAAGCCTGCTGCTGCTGGCGCTGCTCTGGCTGCCGTCATTGTTCCAGCTGCACTGGCCTTCCTCCTCATGAGCAAGAAGCAAGATCAGGCTGGCGCAAATGCTGCCGCTGAGGCACCAGCTGAGCAAGCTGAACCGGTTGTCGAGAAGACCCTATCTGGTTCAGGGAGCAGCGAGGGTCATCTTCGTGTGAAGGGTTCGCAGCTTCAGACTCCTCCCGTGGCAGATGAAACCGAGAGATTCGGCGGCGGCTCCGGCGCTTCGATGTATAGCAGCAGCTTGTCTTCTGGCTATGGCAGGAGGAAGAGTGCCAAGGAGGATGAGAGCCTGAGCCTTGATCCAGTGTCCAGGAGGGATTCTGCCGCGCAACCCACATCGTCCTATGGTAGTTTCACCACCTACGAGAAGATCCCTGCCAAGAAGGTATAATTAAGCGGTTGCTGTTTATATCCTGAATTCATCCTTTGAAAGTTTGTTTGTGCTTGGTTGGATGCTTAATTTAACTTTGTTTGTGCAGAGAAACAAGGATGATGAGGCGGTGACCACCCCAGTCCGGCGTTCCAGCAGGTTGAGGAATCAAGTTAAATCACCGGAGGCGTAAAGATGGGCAGGCCCAGTGCTAACTACTACGATCTGTAGGGGACCTAACTATCAGTTTAATTTTAGCACTTGCTGCTTTAGCTTAACTGCTCCTCAGCTTTCATTGACATTGCTTTAGCACTTGAATTCGACTGATAAATAACAGCTCTCTGCTGTTCTTTTCATCGAAAAATGGATTACGATTTCTGTTTTTTTTCCCCTTCTTTTTAGTTGTGTCTGTTGAGATGACTGCTTTCGTGCAGCTTTGTTATGCTTGCTACTACCTGAATATGAATGTATTAATCCAGGACATCGCTTTGTTACAATTCTGTCAGTTTCTTGGTGGCCATAGACATCATCTATTGTCTTCCGTATTAATGTTTCAGAAAAAATGCTGTTTTTCGTTTGGAGTATTTCGCTGGATTTACGATTATGGTACTAGTTGTAAAGTTGTTGCCAGTTGCCACGACAAAACACTTTGTCCAGGTTAGATTCATATTGAAATCAGAACCAAGCCTGCCAAATTCACTTAGCATTAAAATTTCAGATTTACTATGCAAACACTTGGAAGCTGTGCTGTAACAATCGTTCGTGTTTCTGCAAAACCGTGTGCAAATTCACATAAAACTGCTCGAATTCATATTCAATTGTGATGGGTGTGAATTTCAACGCTGCTAATATTTGACTTTTGACAAGTTGCCAACCTGTGGCGGGAAAAACAAGCTTAAAAATAAAAAACAAAATCAAACAACATTTGCCTACCGGACCCACATGTCAGCTTCCAAGTAGCCGAATCCGTTGGCTCCCTGACAGGTCGGACCCACTTGTCATCTGCCCCAATCCGCGGGCCACGCTGCAAATTCGTTCAACTACCCGCAGGAGTCGGTCTCCTCGCATCCTCCGCCGCCGGCATCACTCTCCTCTCCGCCGCATTCGCAGCAGAATCCCAAGCCATAATGGCAACCTCCGCCGCCTCGAGCACCTTGCCTTACCTCGTCGCCGCCGCCGCCTCCTCCGCGGCGGCGCGCCGCCGCGGGGCCCACCGGATCCGGGCGTCGTCGTCGGCGTCTGCGGCGGCGGAGGTGGAGGGGGCGATGGACGTGGTGGCGGAGGCGGAGCTGCGGGAGAAGGGGTTCATGGGGCTCCGGAAGACGAAGCTGGTGTGCACGGTGGGGCCCGCGTGCGTGGGGGCGCTGCCGGCGCTGGCGCGCGGCGGGATGGGCGTGGCGCGGGTCAACCTGTGCCACGGGGGCCGCGGCTGGCACCGCGCTGTGATGCGCGAGGTGCGGAGGCTCAATGAGGAGGAAGGCTTCTGCGTCTCCCTCATGGTCGACACCGAGGGGTCCCAGCTCCTCGTCGCCGACCACGGCGGCGCCGCCTCCGTCAAGGCTGAGGTGTGCTGTTCGTTGCTTTCTCCGTTTCCTTGTCGTGCCTGTTGTTGGATTACGCCGATTTGGTTCCGGGGATTATTTTCATATAATTGTGCAACAATGCCCCACACCTTCAAATGTGCATCCTAGAAACATCCAATTCTGGTGTTTTGGTTGTCCAAATTTCAAATAAAAATAAATGGTGTTTTCTTGGGAGTAATTTTGTCAACTTGATTGAATTTGGTCTAGCCGGTGACCAGATTTGAATCGTTACATTCAGGGTAGGATGTCCATTCATTTGGGGTTGTTTTGCTAAAATGACAATAGTTGTACAGAGACATTGTTATGACTTTCATTTAGCAGATGGCCCTTTGGCATTTGATTTATTTGTATGCATATTTTATACATCCTTTATATTGCAAAAGACTAAGATAAATTGAATATTAAACAGATAGTATATTCCTCAATAAAAGTATAGCGGCTAGTGTATTTCTCGAAAGAAGGATAGTGGCTAGTGTATTTCAGCCTTTGTAATGCTAAAACAGATAAGTCTTCACTTAAGTTCCTCCATTATGCCGAAGAGGCTGAAGTAACTAGACGCATGCGCACATCACACGCGCGTGCACGTGCGCGTGCACGGCGAGGGGCAATACTAGTTATGCTTACAGAAATGCGATATTTCGCATTTAAAATCGGTTTAGGTGTCAAAGTACCTAAACCTCACTAAACCTATGCTCTAGCTTCGAAAACAGGCCTTCTGGGCCTTTTTTCTCAATACACGTATCCCCGTACACGTGACACCGGTGTAAACACCGCTTGTGCTAACAGCATACTTAATAGGACATATTCATGGTTAAAAAATTCTATGGACTTGGTACTACTAGAAGTACTAGATGATTATTTCGTGCTTATAGCTTAGGTTGCATTAGAGTATGGCACTGTAAGTAAAAATATATGAACTATGGTCATCTCGATCTTTGTAATTTACGCCTTCAACCATTCATCAAGTTATTGTGTGAGGTAGCAAAAATTATTGAATTAGTCTTACCATACAGTGTTTGAGTTTTTGTTAGTATCTACTCTTCATTGATACTATCATTTATCTGTAATTGTCTCAGCATCTCAATATCTTTGTGAACATATTTTTGTTACTCTCTCTCACACAAATCATTCCATTGTTTTCCTGTTTCCATTAAATATTGCAGGATGGCTCTGAATGGCTATTTACAAGTAAAGGAACCGATGAATCTCATCCATTCACAATGCATGTTAACTTTGATAAGTTTTCTGAAGGTCTGAAGATTTGCATGGCTCTTGATGGTTTTCCATAACAGGAATTTAAATGTTCTTTTCACAAATTACATACCATTTACAGACATTCTAGTTGGTGATGAGCTTGTAATTGATGGAGGAATGGCAACATTTGAAGTTATTGAGAAGGTCGGAAATGATTTGCGCTGTAAGTGCACAGACCCAGGTTTGCTTCTTCCTCGAGCCAAACTGTCATTCTGGAGGAATGGAAAATTAGTTGAAAGGAACTTTGGGCTTCCTACATTGTCAGCAAAGGTTAACTTAAAATGCAGTACTTTATTATTGCTATTTGTTCTCTTTCAATGTAGTGTTGCTTTGTTTTTTCCTGAAAAAAGCAGCATGTTTTCACTTATTCATGAAGTATTTCTATTAATTGAATTATTGCATCTATACTGTTTCCTTAAAGTTGCCCATTTTTTTTTGTTTTTTCCCCTGAAGATTGCAACATTTTTTTGGCATATTCATGAAGTATTTCTGTTAATTGAATTATTACATTTATACTGTTTCCATGTGATAGTTCTTAAGAAGTGATAAAATTTCTGGATATTTCCATTTGATAAATTTTTCTCTCATAGCATGCTTGCTGCGTGCATATATCATCTTGTAGGATTGGGCTGACATTGAATTTGGGATAGCTGAAGGAGTTGATTGCATTGCTCTTTCATTTGTAAAAGATGCTAATGACATCAAGTATCTCAAGACTTACCTCTCCAGAAAATCATTAGAGTGAGCAGACAACTGACATATAAAGTCCTTTCATAGTTTCCTAAATTTAATTTTCTTTGCATTATTGTAAAATGGTGATACTATTACTTGTTTCACAGGATTGTTTCGCAATATATATGTGTCAATTTATTATTATTATTATACGGAGTAGATGTCTCTGTGCTAAAGGAGAGTCCTAGAAAATGCTGGAGCTGCTGCAGTTAAGCTTATAATCAATGCATCACATTGTCTTATCTAGAAATGCAAACCTGGTAGAAGTGCAGAACAAAAGAAAATCGATGCTATTATTTCACAGCAGAGTATATTAAGTCAATTGTTTGGAAGTATTCAGCTGCAATACAAAACCATAGAACTAACTTGTGTTACTGATGTATTATGCCAAAGTTACCACCCTATTCAGTTTAGGATTCGCAGTTATGTTACTGTTGGATAGATCTTTATGCAACTGCTAGCTAGTTGCTGTATTAATACAATCTTGCTGTATACCAGACACATCAAAATATTCGCGAAGGTTGAGAGTCTTGAATCACTAAAGAACCTTAAAGACATCATAGAGGCATCTGACGGAGTTATGGTAGCACGTGGTGATCTTGGAGTTCAGATTCCTTTAGAACAAATCCCAGCCATCCAAGAGGCAATTGTTGATCTTTGTCGACGGTTGAACAAGCCAGTGATAGTTGCCTCTCAGCTTCTTGAATCAATGGTTGAGTATCCAACACCAACTCGTGCAGAGGTAATCTAATTTTTTTAACGAAATAAAGTTAACATAACCACGATGTATGGATAATACATTTCAAAAAGAAATTTTAATTCCATCTACCTAACCTTTTTGTGCTTCTCCTTGATGACCTGGCATTATCTTTCTGAAGGTAGCAGACGTTTCTGAAGCAGTACGGCAATATGCCGATGCCGTAATGTTATCGGCAGAGTCAGCTATAGGTGCATATCCCCAGAAAGCTCTAGCAGTCCTCCGTGCTGCTAGTGAGAGGATGGAATCATGGAGCCGTGAGGAAAACATGCAGAAACTTCTTCCACAACATCAGCTTGCAATAGCTTTGCCTGATAGGATCTCAGAGCAAATTTGCACCAGTGCTGCAGAAATGGGTAATTTTCTAATTTTCTTGTTTACACATCCTTTCCAGATATCCACTACCCTTTTCTTTCGATAAGCAAATACTATATATTATCTTTTTAAAAATATCATCTGATATTCACTCATGGTTACTCTCCCTGCAGCAAACAACCTTGCGGTGGATGCCATCTTTGTTTACACAAAGTATGGTCACATGGCGTCGCTTCTTTCGCGCAACCGGCCCAACCCTCCCATTTTTGCTTTCACTGATAATGCCAACTCAAGAAAGAGCATGAACCTCTACTGGGGAGTAATTCCACTTCAGCTTCCACTGTCAAATAACATGGAAGATAACTTCAATCAAACCATCAAGCTTATGAAGTCGAAGGGTTCAGTGAAATCTGGAGACACAGTCTTGGTCGTCGCCGACTCTGATCTGAACCGACCCCGTGCTGCTACCTCAGTTTTCCAATCCATTCAAGTTCGAATAGTGGACTAGGTTAGTCATTGCTGAGCTAGTTGCTAGCAGCTGCAGATCTGGATGGATATTTACAAAACGATGATTCTTGAAATTGTTATGATGCGAACTTCTTGTGGTATTTGGATTAGGGGTCTTCATCTGCAATAAGTATCGAATGAAAGTGTTGCTTGTGCGCACCTGGTATTAGTTCGTATGCATTCCAATCATGAATCATCTCCCCTTTTTCATACTAAAAGGCTTCAAAAATAATTCTATGTTCAAATGTTACCGTTATGTGCAGAATCTAAAATGTACGACGTTCTAAACTGTGGCCCACTATGTCTATATCCAAGCCACCAAGTAATCATACAATTTTGATTCTGATACCTTTGAGTCGTTCTGATAACATACGAAGTGTATGAGTTCATGGGTATTGGCATTGCAAGCATAATGCCGAAAAGCCCTAATTTAATAACACATACATATAAAAATTTAAAGAAAAGCTTTCGTAGCTCAGTTGGTTAGAGCACCCGTTTAGTAAGCGGGAGGTCTTGAGTTCGACTCTCAACGAAAGCATAATTTATTTGCCCAGTTGATTTTTTATGAAATTTTTGCCACGATTTTGTTTGAGTTTGTGCTAAGGAAAGCAATTAAATAACCATGGGTTTGAGACGATTTACTTGAAGTATATAACCACGATTTCATTCGAGTTTGTGTAAGGAAATCAAATAACCAGGATTTTCTTGAGTTTGTCTTTAGGAAAGCATATAACTAATTAACCACAATTTCGTTTGAGTTGTGTTAAGGAAAGAAATAACTACGATTTTCAAACGCTGCGCGCGCCACAGAATCGTTGCATGCATACCTGCAAGATAAATTTGTGCACTTGTGCAGTGAAATCTACTATTCACTGTATAATTGGTAAGAAACAACTAGCCTGCCATAATCTGCAGAAGCTTTGCTACAACGCCGTTTCGTCTATGTTAATTTTAAGTTAAAGTAGAAAAAGCCGTTCCTCTTTAAAGAAAACAGTAAAACTGTGGAACATATACTACATTCGTTTTATAATATATGACGTTATATATTGAAAAGGAAGGGATTATTATTATTATTATTATTATTATTATTATTATTATTATTATTATTATTATTATTATTATTATCCTATCAATTCCTTTTCAATCATTTTGTATGGTCATGCCTCATACTTGTCTTCATTAATTTGCAGATATGAGCTTATCCATGTGCTTGAATGCATCTCCCCGTTTTCGTTATATGGATGTGAACATTACAACCTAATCTTGCTATGTCCATGGACATAGAACAACCAGAGGAAAATTCAAGAGTGAGTTGGTGTGCCTACATCAATTGATGGAGGAGCACGCAGCAAAATGATTCCTACATACCCCCGATCCACAAGGATAGGCAATCATATCTTCATTGACCCAATCGGACTTATAGGTTGGTTCTAAAAGCATCATGGACTAAAGCGGATATAGCACAAGAAAGATCATCGGGGAAGGAGGTCAACACCTATGATAGGAGGTCTAGGATTGGAAGCCAAATTGAGCTCGTGCCTGTTAGAGATCGAGTTGTAAGGATCCTAACCTTTGTAATATGAGTAATTTTATACTCCTTGAGGAGATAGCGGGAGATAACATATTTTCTAATGTAAAATTTGGTATCTCTTGGTACCTCAAATACTAAGAGGTATGGAAATTTACACTAATTTTTTTTACCTCTTTGTATCTCTCAAGGACTACAAAATTTCTCTTGTAACGTTACATCTAGAAGTGATATATGCTAAGCTTCCAATACTTTTGTGCTTGTAGTCTAGAGAGCTTATTAGAATAGTCAACGACGTAGGGCATGCGCTTGGACTTAAGAGAGGAGGAGAGCAAACAGAGAGCACAATCCGTAATATGCTAGAGGTAAATTGTCAAACTATTTTACAATTCAAACTTTGCCAAACATGCTCTAACATCACTTTGCATTAATTCATTATTGTGGAATAGCATGTAGAAGATGTTGCAAAATGGTGGCTCGCCTTGGATGTCATTTAGGTGGAGTAGATGTTTTTATCCCTTGCCACCTCTATGCAAATCCCTTAATTGACACGTCCAAGTGTAGCTAGAACATCCCTATCGAGCTCAAGACACCAAGAAGGCGATGCTTCTCCATCTCATACCCGGAAAGACCACGGCTCCAAGTGATGACGATGATGAAGAGGAGAAGGACAATGGCAAGGATTACATCATACATTGTGCTGACGAGATTGGGCCATCTCAGCTTGACAATGCACCTTAGCCATCTCAACCCACTCAACAATACAACACTTGTTGTAACCAATCGATAAAACTTAATACATTGCAAATTATTAGACTTCCCTTCACATTATCAAAAGTAAGTCTTTACAATATGTAGGTACACTCTTTGGACGGATGTTATTTGACATCAGCATAAAAAGTGAAGACATGTTTTTACAAATTGTGTTGCAATGTACGTTGATTACTAATTGCTTGTGATGGACTACGTGTTGTAATATCATGCAATGTGAAAGACTATGTTGCTATTTGTATCGACTATATGTTATGGTAATCGATATGCTATGAATTGCTATGGTCAGCGATATCCCATGTGTATAATGGGGATATGGTGATTTTCTATGAGATGTGCTATATTGTTATATTTGCTGTGCTTACTACAAATATGTATAAATGCATGTGGTTCATGCCAAATTTTACTGTCAAGTTGTTCTGGGAATAATATCTTCCTAACAAAAAAAAAATTCCAGGTGTTGCCAGGCTTGGTGCCAGCCTCACCATGTGCCTACCTTCCACACCTTGGCACCAGAGGCCGCTTGAGGCAGGAGGGGAGGTTGCCAGTAGGGGTGAGAATTTCGGTCAGACCAAACCAATAGTTTGTTTTTTTTTCAAAAGTTTATTTATCTAGAAAGGATAAATGATTGGTTCCTAGAAAATGTCAAGGCTGAGCGTTTTTGAGTCAGTTAGAACCAAACTAAACGAACTATCAGAGACCACGTCAAAAGGCAAATCATAAAACACGATAGTTTACATTGGATTTAGAGATCTAGAACATATATGAGAGACAACATACAAGCACCAAATCCGAAAGCAAATCACCGAATCACCATAGTTTTTACAATGGAAAGAGAGAACAGATCAGAGATCAATTAGACATGCATGGGAGAGACATGATGTTGCCACCTAAGGAGAGCACCCGGGATCCACCGCTAGCCTCTCCTGACTCCATCGCTCGAGCCAATCACCGCTGGTCCCTCCATCCTCAACACCGGTTGTGACGAGCAGAAAGGGTCGCCCGGAGGGAAGGTCGGAGCGGAGGATCAAAGGAGGAGGAATGTAGATCAAGGAGGCGGAGGAGGAGGCGAGCCACCAGGCGACTGCTGCTTGCAGCCTCGTAGGGGCGCAGGTTGGCGGGATGGTGGCGACTTTTTATGTGTGGTGGGAAGTGGATGCTGAGTGGGAGAGGACAGGAGTGGAGGGGAGGGGAGTTAGAGTGTTGGCCTAGTGGGCTTTACATTCCATAGGTGCTATTTCATTGGGCCTTGCACATGTGTCCAGTTTCTTTCGGTTAATCGCCTAATCGGAATTATTTCGGTTAGTAGCAATCGCTAACCAAATATTTTTGTTTTGGTCAATTTGGTTTTGGTTTATTATGCCTACCCTAGTCACCAGGGCCTTGGCTGAGATGGCGGTAGGGGGGGGGGGTCGGTGCCAGCCTCCTTGGCGTCGAGCTGCAACACCTCGACGTAAGCCTCATTGGCATTGAGCCCTAGCCACCGCATCAACCAACTAGGCATGGGTGCCACGGGAAGGACCGACGGGGGGAGGGAGTGGAGGGTCGGCATTGAGCCATTGGACCTCGGCACCAAAAAAGGGTTCGTTCCTAAAATAAAATTTTTAGGGTCTATTTATGAAATAAGTATTCAAAAGGGCCAAAATGTAAAAACTTCAGGCTTGTGAGCACTCGTCTTTATGTCATGTACTCTAGTAAGTAATAGTGTACATGTATAGGCTTTTAATGTTGATATTTTTGAAAGTGCATTTATGCCCCTAGTGGGTTTTGGTTTATTGATGACAAACGATTAATGGACTAATGCACTTATTGAGTGTATAAGCAAGTGATTAGTCCGATGAAGAAGCTAGGAAATGGACTTATCGATGGATGAGAATTAAAGAGAAGATATTGAAGATGCGGGTATGAAGTGACTACCTATGGCAAGACGGTGAAGCGCAAGCGACGCTCAGCTGCGATGGACCATGCGGTGGTGAAGGGCAAGCAAGGGGCTTGGCGCCGACGAACCGAAACCGGTGGTGAAGGGTGAGTGAAGATTGTGTCGTGATGAACTGTGCGAGGCCACTTGAAGCCATGGATTATCTGCATTAATCATTTGAGAAATGGAAGATGAAATGTCAAAGATCAAGAAGATGAGATCTTCCCGATGATCAAATGACCTTGACGTTGGTAACCCTCCAAGTGAAGAAACAATATGATGTGAAGGTACTCCTATTGGTATAACTTTGCTTTTTAAATTTGAGTTTAGGATGCCGTACTATTAAGAGGGATACCACATGCAATATAATTGGTTGAATACTAGTGCTCAAAATGCTTCATCTTTGTGTGAGTTGAAAAACCTAAGCCAAAATTTCAATCCCGAGTTGTTTCACTTGTCACAACACTTACACCGGGTTTCTTTGCAAGTTTTTCAACATATCTTGAAGGTTTTGGACCATGTCTTATGTTGGGTTTGATAGCCCACGAAACTAGCTTTCCATAGAGTCCAAGATCTTCAAAATCGGAGTTCGGAGTAAAAAGTTATTGCATTTTTACTTGAGCAACATTAGACTATCCGATGTATCGGACTATCCGATTTTTCACAGAACTTCACTCTCTGTCTTGATTTGAAAAAATCCTATCGAGTGAGTTTTTCTAAGTATCAGAGTATCCGATGTCGGATCAAATAGTCCGATGACACAGAGACTCCGAAATTTCATGGAACTTGAGTCTCTGTTTGAGGACGAATTTTTCTTCTAAAATATCGGATACTCCGATTCCACATCAGATAGTCCAATGTCTCGGGAAGTCTGAAATTTCATGGAACTTTGTTCTCTGTTTCTCGTTGCCTTGGAGGTTTAAAATATCGGACTATCCGATCTTGTATCGGACTGTCCGACGTGGGCTGAAAGATTCCCCTCCAACGGTCATATTTTGGGGGATCTATATAAACCCCCCACCAACCCTTTTATAGGGTTGCCTAAACTGATTTCATTCTAATCTTGCTTTGGGTTGAGCTTTTTGCTAAGTGCTTTGGATTTTTTAGCTCTCTCCCTCTCTATCTCAAATCCCCCTGTTCTTTGTGACTTAGATCTTTGTGTGTGGATTTGGAGTTTGGGAGCCTAGTGTGTGTTTCTTTTGATCTTGAGCACTAGGATTTGTCTAAGAGTTGTGTGGTGTTTATTACTCTTGGAGGTTGAGGACTCCTAGACAGCTAGGTCTCGTTCTTGGGCCACCGATCTACGTGTGGTTGGCCAAGAGAAGTTTGTGAAGGCCGGATCTCGCCTCCGCAAGGAAAGAGATACCCTTAGTGGAAGGAGGAGTGCATTTGTGCAACCTCACGAGGATAGGGTTGAAAAAGACCCGGCTCTTTGTGAGCCCCTCAATAGAGACTAGAATCCCCTCAAGGATTTGAACTCTGGGAAATACATCGGCGCATAAACCTCGGTGATATCCTCACTCTTTTTACCTTCTTGTTCCATTGCTTTGTGCTATGCTAATATTGTTGTTGGTCGAGCTCACCTCTTTGCTTGTGGATTGAATCTAGATCTCTTTGGTTGTTCTCTTGTTTGTATTGTTGTTGTGCAGGTTAGATAGTCTGATCTCAGTTCAGACTATCTGATCACATAGGACTATCTGACCTGATATCAGACAATCCGACCCTGTTTTGTTTTAGATTCCGCATTTATTTTTAAAACCGCCTATTCACCCCCCTCTAGGCGACATCAAGGTTCTTTCAATTTTTCTATCCATATATGAACCAAAGGTTTTATGAAATCGAAATCGATTCTTTCTTAGATATCTAGATAGATGGATGGATCTATCTTTCTATTCAGATATCTTTTGCAATTATTCCTAAACCCTTGATTTGGCCAGGAAAGAAAGCACTGCTTTGGCCCTAGGAAGCGAAGGGAATGAGCTCGGCTGCTTCTCCTCCATGCTTCTTTATTTCTCCATGCCCCTTCTGCATGCACTTCACGCGCCATTGGCCCTTTGCTCTCCTCTTATTTCTTCACTGGAGTGTTCGGATGGACTTCGCCGTTCTTTCCGGTAGCGCCTCAGTATACTATCTTGCACAATAACTAGGAGTCCTATTACACCTAAGACCAACTTCCATTCACCAAACCCAGGTTCATCTCGTGTAGTGATTGTGGACTCGTACAAGGATATGGAGTCAACGGTTGATGTATCAGACTTGACCCTGTCTTTCGTAGCATGCATTCCCATCCGTGTTGCAACTGATTTGGTAAGCTACGTGTCCGGTGCACGGAAAATTGCCTTCGGTCTCCCAACCTTACTCATGGCAACCTTCTGGCCACTCAACAACCTATAATGCTAGTCACTACTCCCATTGGGGCTAGGAAGTAAGCCCCACAACCCAAAGCGGCGAAGAACAAATAGAATTTGCTACAAAAGCCTGCTAAAGGGGTATTCCCGCATATGAGAACATTGTAATTGAGAAGGTTATAGCCAAAATAGGATTCGGAATTGATAAGTATTCCTTTAAGATGTACAATTAATTAAGTTATGTCAGGCATCCACAGTTTCTCCATGTATAATCAAATTTTGGAGGGTTTGGTTCCTAAGGAAAGAATTCTTATATGATCATTTGAAACAAAGGAATGGTTTCCCCAAATTCCTTATTAGTATTGTCTCAAATCATAGGAATTTTGAGGACTCTCAACATGAGGTTCTACCATACTAGGTAAAATTCCTTTGTATCTATACATCTCTTCTGATTTTTGTGTTTTTCATGTGCTCCATCTTTCTGTAGTTTTTTTTTAAAAGTTTTTATCTATAGGATTGAAGATGACAAGGCACTCCCGACTCCTACGTTTTCCATATTCCCATGTTTTGAAAATCCGTCATTCCAATGACTAAACAAAGGAGCCCTAATTGTTTGTTTTCCAACTTCTAGCGTGAATTTTCTAATTTTGATTAGGTTAATTATTATTCTGCGGGGAATTGTCCATTTAATGCGCGATTGCTAACGTGTTTTCACTTTCAGTTATTTCGGTCGTAGCAGTACGTGAACATATTGACATATTACTAGCTACAGATTGAACAAGTGAATGTTCATTATATTGTACAAACATCTTAACAAGTCTTAATAATTATACATTTAATATTTCACTGGTACTCTGCTAGTACCCAGCCTTCTCACCTCTCAGATCCAACAGCCTATATATGTGCTACAGCAAACATCATCAGAGCATCTTCAGTGCCCAGTACTACCTAACATAAAGTACACTACAGCTTCAAGAGACTTCGCTATATATATGAGCTGATAATTTGGCCGGATATATACATCATTGAGTATGTTGCTGGATTAAATTCCATTAATTATCCAAAAAATTAGCTGACAGTAGCTTATGGAGATACTCCTATGAAGCAGAGATTTAATTAATTTCTGTCTCTGCAGTGAAAATTAATTCAGAGGTACATATATATACGTAGTTATACATCACTAACATACAAAGGGCCATCATTGCCATTTCATATATAACCGACATCGCAATATTGGTTTTTAATCCAGCAACAGGGCAATCGACTGTGATGGTATCACTGCCACGAACCGCTATATACCCGATTGGCCGATTCATATAATATGCAGTGCAGCACTGTATATTCTGTGCACTCGTGCAGTACTTGAGCCCTGGAGATGTTATTATGTATGGATCTTGTGTTAGATTCTGATCCTACTGTATATTATATATATGTATATATTTAAATGGATCTTTCCACAAATTTCGTTAGTTTCAACACACATCGACCGTGCAGTAAACAATATATTAGAGCAAATTTAAAAATATAATCAACTGCCAGCTTCAAAATTAGAACATCATCAATAGCTGACCTAATTGCCAACTCATTAGTTGTAGATATATACTGCATCCTTAATATCTAATCCACCAATTTCTCTCATATAGTTTATTGGAGCTCGTGTTACATCTGGTTACAAATATATAGTCTGTTTTTCTTCTCTCTCCTTCACATATGCACAAATATGATATGGCAATTTATACAACCTGCTCGCATTACTATACTACACCCGCTCTTAGGAAGTACTACCTCACGTATGCATAAAAGACTGTAGTTTTGCACTATTTATATTTAATGTTTGACTGTCCATATTATTTACAAATTTTTTATGATTAATTTTAATTGTTACTCCCTCTGTCCCAAAATATAAGCACTTTTAACTATGAATCTGGATAACTGTGTGTCCAGATTCATAGCCAAAAGTTGTTATATTTTGGGATAGGGGTAGTATTAGATGATAAATATAAATAGTAGTTTATATGTGACTATTTTTTAAATTTTATAATAAATTTCTTAAATAAGATGAATGGTCAAATGTTGAATACGAAAACTCACACCTACCTACTAATGAGGGAGACATGGCACGTGGTTTTAGCATGGAATCTGATGCATTTCCCAAAAGGTGGTAAATGTGGAGGGCCATGCATTGCCTGCGGGAGCAGCATCCATCAATCATACTAGTTTTGTAGGTTTAGTACTGATGCACCATGCACAAACATGGCCAAGGACCCGACCCCTGTAGTAGCACGTTTCTCTGTAACTCCACCACGACGGTCGTTGGGTCCTAGCTAGCTTTTCTGAACGACATGGACTAGCGTTATTTTCTTCTCTCTCTCTCTAGCTCTCTCATTTTCTTGGGAGGACATTAAAGACAGATGGATTAATTAGCTGAAATTACGTACATAGAGTTACAATACATTCTTCACTGTATATATGAACGAGAGGATATTAATTGGCAGGCTGCTCATCTATCCATGCTGGAGAGCCTGTAAACCCTACTAATTAATTACATTACATTGATCCCTCTTAACCTTCTGAAATTCTCACCTCAGAGGATCGAGATCAGTTATATCATCCTGTTCTACGTTTTCCAAAACTAGGATTTCGGAGATGCATGTTGGCATTTTGTATCCTAATAAATCATTTAAGTACTAAAAATTTCAGCAAAATCTATAATCTTTCAAAGCATTTCATCCTTTTTATCCCATCAGTAATGTGTCTCAGAAACCAGCTAGAACTAGCCCACCACTATAGTATGTGGTGATGGCCGCCATAGCTACCAAAAACATGAGGACATCAGCTTTCTTGGCTTCTCTCACCCTCTGAGCACAAAGGACGAGGCATTTATCATATAAAAAACCATCGCTTGTATATTATTAACATACTCGGTACATCCTATTTAACATTAGCTATGGTAAAATAAGGCATAGAAATACAAAATACTTCACTACAACTTGTATCCAATGTATTTCTTGTAAGAACTGATACACACAACACTAATCGAC
This sequence comes from Oryza meridionalis, assembly GCA_000338895.3. NCBI lineage: Eukaryota > Viridiplantae > Streptophyta > Magnoliopsida > Poales > Poaceae > Oryza > Oryza meridionalis. The sequence continues at coordinate 30,522,259 of CM002526.2, read as the reverse complement.
TACATGATATTTCAGAGATCCATGTAGCTTTATCGTGATCTGTGTATGTCTTCCACGATCTAGGATTTAAGAGAAGCATATTAGAGCAACAACATTTTATATCCTAACGAATCATTTATATTATTGGAAAAGTTAGCTAAATCTATACATTTTGAAAGCAAGTCATGCTCGGCATCACTTAAATAATGTGTCTCAGAAACCCGTGCTGGAATTGATCCACTAGAATAGTGTGCTATGACCACCATTGTTAACCAAGGACACGAGCGTACCCTAGCTTTCTAGGCCTCCCTCTCCCTATGAGCATGAAGGCCGGGATGACAAGACCTTTATTACACTATAAGTTCTAGAGTTATGCATGTGCGTACGTACGACACTAGTTGCAACATATGAAACACTTATATCAATATTAGTAATGCATACAAACAATTTAAAATTAGTGCTCCATTATAACATGTAGCGAATTGAATTGTCTTGCAAGAACTAAGTGGTTGTTTTGCAAGGCTCAAATTCCTAAATCTAACTTTAGGAGTGAAGGCGAACCCCGCTCCACCCTTCTAGTTCTTTCTAGATCAACTTAGCTCACTCCACTCCAATGGACTATATAAGCAATTGGTCTATGGAGAGAGAGAGAGCATATTTTCTTATTTATTTTTACACATGGATTAAAAAAAAGACTAACTTGTGAAAGTTCAACTAGGGATTCTAGTCATAGGTCACATGTGAATTTTTTTATAGGTGCCTCTCTTATGAGGCCGAACATAAAACTCAGACCATTTTTACAGGCGAGCTTCTCAAAGATCCGCTTGTGAAAATCATGTTTCCCAAACCCTCGCTTCCTCTCTCCTCTCTCCTCAGACCCCTCTTCAATCACATTCTCTCTCCCCTCAAACCCCCCTCTCTCCCTCTGTTAACCAGGTTTGCAGGCGGCGAAAGATAGGTGGCAGCAGCATCTAAGGGAAGGAGTGGACCCTTCCTCCCTCTCTCTCCCTCACCATGCTCGCAGGAGGCGGTGGCAAATGGCAAAGTGGAGATGCGGTGGTGTTGGAGGATGCGGATGCGCCATCACGGCACTTGGGAGAAGCGGATCTACCAGCGGCTTGCTACCAGCGGCTTGCTTGGGAACTCCTTCCCTTCTTCCTTTGCAACCACCGTGACACCGATCGACAAGCTCGGTTGAGGCGGATTCATCGGCAACAGCCTTGGAAACACCAGATCTATTTGTTGTGGGTTGCGGAGTGGAGGTCGGCGGCAAAGGTGCTCAATGAAGGTGATGATGGCAGCAGGCAGATCCAGGCGAGGCGAGGTCATTAATGGCGTCGGCGGATGGATCCAAATGAGGCAAGGATCATCCAAGACAGTGAAGCTGGGGGAGCCCTGTATGCAACAAGAACCATGTCTTCGCTCCACCTCTCGTCTCCGAATACTCGGTCATTCCTCAAGCTTACTCACCTTTGAGAACCATCTTAGCTGCCTCCAGGAGGACCTCGTCTTTGCCCTCGAGGAGGACCTCCATGCACAACAGCGGATCACCTCATCGAACTTCAAGGTACTAGCCAGGCTAGCTTGTACGGAGTGGCTTCAAGGGGAACATTTTGCTCTACTACTGAAATCTGTAATCGTGCTATATCGGTTTTTATTTGTTCCTGATATGAACAAATGAGGAATCGATGTTGCCATCTGAGGATATTCTATAGTGCCAAATATCAATTCCTCATTTGTAAATGCAAATAGACGGTCTAAACTTAGCTACCTATGAAAATCAATCCACATACGGCAGTCTTAGGAGGCTCGCCTCTGCGATTTTCACGGAAGAGCGGGTGTGGAACCATCTGCAAAAATCAATGATTTTTTGTAGGACTTCGGTTTGAAATGGGCAGTCTATCTACCTATAAAAACCATTTTTGATTGCCTGAAAAATGCTTTTCTTAATAGTAATTAATTGACGGAAAAAAATGTTTTTCATTATATCTCATTCATCCTGCCTTTCTCGATCTAAAAGAATGAAAAAGAAATGGGTTTGTTTTGGTCTGTGCCGTAATTGATGTCACTGAGGGCATGTATAATAGAAGCCACAAGCACCAGTGGTCTCAAGACGCCACGTAGAATAGAACCACACAAAGGTCACACTACCCACAGTGAAAACCACTCCAAAACGTATTTTGCATTTCAGCCCCTATCTATTTATATGTCAGCCTTTATGTTATATGTTATTATCAAACCTATTAAAACTTTATATTTTGGACTCTATAACAACCAAAATAAGTACATATGCACCCCTAAACACTGTACGGACCCACTGTCAGCCTCTTCCCCCCTCTCTTTTTTATTCTCTCTCCCTCTCTCCCTCTCTCATTCGCCATATTCGCCAGCGAAATCCCCATCTCGGTGGCAGATCTGGAGGCGGGCTCGACGCCGCCGTCGTCCTCCCCCACAACGGCGCGGACGATCTCATCGATGGTGTGGCGAGCTTGGCGGTGGCGGGCTCGCTGGATCTGGCGGCAGGGGCCACAACGGCGGCGGTTCCTCTCCCCCTCCCTTCTTCGCGAGCGTCGGCAGCGGGGAGCAACGGTGGCGGCGGATCTAGCGACTGAACGAGGCGATGCACGGGGCTCCGGCTCCGCCAACGCATGGCCTCGGGCCGTGGCTTCGCCCTTTCCGAGCTTAGGCGCAGCGCTTCGAGCGGTTTCTCTGCAGGCGCGAAATTGGCCTGCGGAACCACGGTTCCCACTAACACGGGTGCGCGCGTCCGACGTGGAGGGTTGAGACCACGAGTCAGAGCCACGCGTTGTGCGTAGCCTGACAAGAAATCGAAAGTTTTATCACCAGCAGTGACATGACTTGTGCACTATTTTTGCACGTACGCCAGCACATGAAAGACTATCACCGGCACTGTGCCGTCACAAGCTGATTGTACTAAAATAGTCTTGTCTTGGTGTTCTTCCAGGAAAGATGCCGCCAACTAAAATTAGTAACGTACTGTACGTACAGACTACAGTAGTTTGGTCCAACGTACACGGCATCACAGGATCAGGCACATGCCTATTCTCAATAGTATTATTTTAATTAAACTCCGGCCACTTGGGTAAAAATTCGGCTCTTCTTTGATCAGTATAGCTAAGATAATTTGTAAAATCCGTACGTGGAAACAAAATTCACAAAGCTATATATAGAGAGCTGTGATATTTAATTTCTTTAATAATGAAATGAAGCATATCTTGGGACATATATAGGCTGTGTTCTTTCTGTACACTTTCCCAACTTCTACTCACTCATTTTTAATGCGCACACTTCTCAAACGGCTAAACGATGTGTTTTTTTTTCAAACTTTTCTATAGGAAAGTTGCCTTTAAAACAATCATATTAATCCTTTTTCATTTTTACCAAATACTTAATTAATGATACGCTAATGTGTCATTCCGTTTTGTGTACCGTGCGGAAAGATTCCCAACCGCCACAATCGAACATAGCTATAGATGATAACTAAACTTGTGCCCTTAAATGGACTCCTGTAATAGTAGCTTCAATCAACCCTGATATACAATCTATCTATCTATCTATCTATCTATCTATCTTCTATCTATTATATACTAAAAGTCCATTAAACTTTCTACAAACGCTCTCACGCCGCCACATGAGATTTCTACAAACGCTTCTAAACCGCCACGTGGCACTCTAATAAACAGGTGGACCCACTACTTTCATTAGTATTAAAATTATTTTTCCACCTGACCTCCCTGATCGATCACCTCTGCCCACCGCCCCACACCCACGCTACATATACGTAATTAAGAAAAAAAAAAACCCTTCCGACTATTTGCCAAATAAAACAAAAAAAAAACATTATACGTATATAGAATATTCACCAGAGAAAAAATATATATGTACGTACCTTCGCACCTACGATTGGGAAAGAAGACGATCAATACTTTGTTTTCTTCGATTGTTGACTGTTTATAAACTTTATAAAACATAACATATGATTTATCTTATCTATAATACATGGAAAAATATTACATCCTATATTACCTATATTTTAATTAAAAAAATGTCAGGTGGAATCATATTAGAGCCCTTTTATGTCATCCTCATCTATATAGTCTTAATAATTACTCCCTTACCACTGTATTTATACAAACATGGAACACTCATATTTTCGGTAGAAAATTGACAAATATGTATATTACTATGTTTTAAAACAAAACACATGAAACCACATTCGATCCCTTTTCATGTTATTTTTAGTGCAAGTAAATTTGATTACATAAATTATTCCAACGTATGACATGCACACCTAAATTAGATCTATAATACCAAGGAGAAAATATCAGTACCACCGAGGCTCTAAAATCTTCTTAGAGCCTCCTACAAACCTAAAGTGCAAGGTTTATAAAAAAATCATGTTGACCATTATTTACCTATTATATACTAAAAGTCCATTAAACCTCCTACAAACGTCCTTAAGCCGTCAAGTGGCACTATCCAACCTCATCATCGATTTTCACTTAAATTGGTGGACCGCTTAGTTTACACCATTAGATTAGATCTATTATTAAAAAATAATAAATTCCTACTATTTATACAATACAAACACTACTACTATACTCCCGTATGTACGTATGTACATGATTGAAAACAATCCAATAAAGCTTAGCTACCGTTCATCGAAAGAAACATACATCCGTAAAAATCGACGGTGATTTTCTACAATATAAAGATAAAATATATTATTTTAAAAATATAAAAATGTAAAATATCCAATTAATAATAAAACTATAAAATATCCCATCAATTGTCTTTAAACCATCTTCTAAACTATTTTTAAATTATATATTCAATTTGTGATCCTATTGTATTTCTTGAACTAAATTATAAAAAATTATATTGTGGTTCTAAATACATCACGACACATGGGACCGATATATAATAATTAGTCGTATGATAATTTTTTAAAAAGTTCATATCATATTTTAGGGTGTCAAATATCACTTCACAATTATAGAAGACTATATAAATATACATATGTACAAAATGAAAACAACACAATTTAGGTGTGTTTTTTCAAGTACATCTCATTAAATTATAATTTGTTTGAGAATAAGATTCTCAAAGTTTTTTTTAATATTTTCAGAACCATTTGATTGATATTTGAGAAGTGAGCAACAAACATAATAGATAGATATGAAAAAAAAATCAAAAATATTTCTAGCCCATGATCTTTGCTATAATGCAACCCCTTGATCAATCCATCATGAGGTTTATGGTCATTATTTTTTGCCAAATACTTTTGGCACAAATGAACAATCAAGTAACCTGCACAATATTTTCTTATATTTAAAGAGTTTCAATATGTCAGACATAATTGATGCATATATGTCGTAAACTTCACTGTCATAAGTGCACTCCAATGTATTAGTTGTTGTAAATAAGTTTGGGAAAATAAATACATTCTTTAAATTAGTAAAGTGTCACATGTGATTATGAAGAATAGGTGTTCAAAACAAACTAGGTGCTAAACTCTAGATATTTGTCAAAATATAAATAATAATATGATGATCTAGATATTATCGTGGTGGTTTAGCTATAATTTTTTTTAAATATCATTGAATGATTAACCTCGATCATTTTCAAAAGCGAGTATTCTATCTATATCATAAAAATGTGAGTAGTAATAATCAACATCAGAAACAAATTGTATGTACACTATACCACAAATCTACTTGAAACATTACTGGTTTGATCACCTCCATCTTTTGTTTGTCCTTTCCTAAAGGGCACCAAACATGGATAACAAAGTTTAGAGTTTGCTACGGTGACGTAAGTATAGCATGTAACATATGACTAAGTTAAGGCGGCTCCAGTGGAGGCCGCCATCGCTAATAGTGCACAACTTCCTACATATCGATGAGATACTCTATGAGCGTGTGATAATGAATTAGGCATTGAAATTATGCTCCATGCTGGTCTTGAGAAGCATGGCTATATCGATGTGGGACCCATATTTAAAGACATCATAGAAAGAAAATCTTGGTGGATACCATCAGCTTCACCAATTAGAGTAGCATTCATGTTTAACTTTAGTGATGCTATTCCATTAATGAATAGAAGTGGTGGTATTTTTACAATATTTATTTATGGATTTAGAAATAAGTGAGACATGAAACCTAAACCTAAGTAGTACATATTTTAGTATATTAATAATGTATTAGGCTTATTCAATTAGTACATATGCAGTTCACTCAGCTTTGAAAGCATAATAAGTAATAGTGACAATACGATAATTTATATGTTACTCGGTCAAAGTGTTTTTTTAATAAAAATTCTAAGAAATATTGTTATCATTTGATATTCCTATCATTTAATATCATTTAAATAGAAATAGTGAAAAGTGACTTCTTTAGCATTGTTTTTATAAAATAATCAATAAGATACCCGCGCATCCCCGCTGGCTATCTTCCTAGTTTAATTAAAAGAAATATCCTATAGTTGTAGAGTCTGAATAGATTTCCATTATCCAGTAATGCACCTAAAATTCGAGCATGAGATGACTCTAGCTAGCTTGGATATTGGTGGCGGCGAGCTAACTTGGTTTCTCACTCATTAATAATTTACTTTAAAAAAATAAACATTCGCTCTAGTTGGTTTGAAATAAAAAAAATTGAAGTTACTGAAAGCAGAGCAATTTCTTCAGGACCCCGTATTGAAAATAATTAATACTTCCTTAGAGCGTTGTATATATGCACACGTTAGGTTAGCGCGCGATTAATCAACAATTAATAGATTGGCTAGCTACTAGTTGCATCATGAGATGTGGATATCTTTGTATATGATAATCTGACAGTGGGTTTCGAGTATCATTTTGGTAGGATTAGGCCAGATAATCGCGATCGCCAGAAATGATTTGTATATTAATTCCGTCGCTTTTGGTTGTCCTTTGTGGGGAAAGGGAGAGGTGATCGAGAGTCGTATGCATAATATTAGCGGCAATTTTGGAGGAGACATAGCACGTCAAAATTAAATTTAAATTTAAAGCCAACACACACAAAAGGCATCTGCTTCACGAGTGTAGTTACTGCACGTTTATTTTTGTTTCCTAAAAGTAAGTTCAAAGTGCACGTTTATAAACTGTTCTTCCTTTTGTTTTGATTCTATATCTAGCAACGATTTTAGCGCAGTCTATCGGTTTGATTCATGACAAAGGCGAGCCGATATGTATATATTTATCAAGACGAGGTGATTCAACCAAGAGTACAAAACAAAATGTCTCATTTTCAAATGAGAAAATTATTTACAGAAACTTTGGAGCTATATAGCCATCCAAAGTTCCTTTCTAAATACTACAAACACATGCATACTTTTTTTGAATCTCTTTCAAAATGTAAGGTACATATGCATGTAGGATCAATATGACTTTCTGCCTTTTACCATCATTTAACTGTAGTCTGTTGTGTCCCACCCAACAAAAAAAAAAAAACCGCGCTCACACACATTGCATATCCTCTCTTGGTTCAAATCATTAACTCCATAGGTACACTGGCTGTTCATGAATGTAGGAGACACTGCACGTGAGGTATTTCACTTTGTTAATCTATATATATGGTACTGTATAGTACAATTGATGGTACTACATAAATACCAGAGGTAGCACATGTAAATCAATGTTTTGTTTAAGGAGAAATTTTATGGTCCTTACAAGCTGTCAAAATGCCAATACGAAAAGGTTAAATAAATTACACTAAAAAATTGGTACCTTTCGAATTCGGTATCTACTTAAGAACTACAAAATTACTCATTTTAAGGTCTATGAGGAAGTATTGAAAAGGGTACCATATAATGTTAGTGATACCTTCCAAGTGTTGAGGTATCAAGAGATACCATAAATTAGTTAAGCAAATCTTTGGATTATGACAACTCCTAAAGTACCATGAAAAATCCCATGATTGTTTAACCAAAATATATGCAATTGACTAAACAAAAGGGAGCAGTCGGCCTAGTGGAGGTGCTCTATATATGTCAAAGAGGAGAAAAGCCTCTGACATGATTTATATGGAGAGAGGTGGTTAGCCTGCAGCTAGGCCAAGCACAAAAAATCCTCGACTAGTCTTGAATGGTGTTCTTCAGAGTGACTCTCTTCCATACATTGCCCCAAATATTATTTGCATGTTAAGCAGGATCTGAGAGATTGTTGATAGATCTGCAGGTAAGTGTACTGTCCCACTGTCTTGGCTACAAACGATTCTGTGTGTTTCACGAGCTCCAATTCAATGGGCAATCTGTAGTGGCATCAAGTCAGCTACTGTTCTTGTCTCTGATTGATAGCTGTATCTGTCTCCCGGATGCATGGATGATGGATCTCTGTGCTTGTTTGCCAGTAGACCAGTAGCCAAATAGTTTTCTCTTCAGACTGGCTGCAAAAGTTTTTGTTCGACCATTCACATCTCGACCAGTCGATTTTCTGTTTGAATCATGTAGCTTAGCTCTCGCTCGATCGTCCAATTAATCTTGGATTCTTGGAGATAACTTTCCGATGTCTAGATCGACATTGATCAGACTCAAGAGTGAAATGTTTGTTTGTTTGTTTGTTCTTTTGTCTAGGTAGATAGCTAGTAGAGTTCTTTGGAGACATGGAGGACTCGAGCCTGTTCATGGAGTGGGCCATGGAGACGCTGCAGCACCTGCACCCGCTGCCGGCGACGCCGCCGCCTGCCGGCGGCGGGTACGCCGGCGACAACGCGACGTTTCCGTCGCTCCAAGCGCTCCGCGAGTCGTCGGTGTCGCAGAACGGCATGGCTCCGCCGGAGCCAACGGCGCACGAAGGCCACCGAGCCTCCAACAGCTGGAGCTCGGGCGACACGGACAGCGTGTCCGGCGGCGGCGGCGGCGCGGTCATGGAGCACGACGGATGGTCGACGTCGCCAAATTCGGTCCGATGCGCGCCGGGCGGCGGCGGCGGCCTCTGGCCGGTGAGCTGGAACTTCTCGTCGGCCATGACGCAGCCGTGCAACGATCAGGCCACGCCGCCAAACCCGCCGACGACGACGAGAGCGCGCTACGGCGGCGGCGGCGGCGTTCGATACCTGCCGGCCGCCGTGTCGCCATCGCCATCTGCACAGACACGGAGAGCATCCTCCAAAGGCAACGGCGGCGGTGGCTCCGGCTCCTCGTCGGCGGCGCCGTACGTGCAGGAGCACATCATCGCGGAGCGGAAGCGGCGGGAGAAGATCAACCAGCGGTTCATCGAGCTCTCCACCGTCATCCCGGGCCTCAAGAAGGTATAATACATATATCTCCATTATTTTCTCGCACATTTCTCTCACCATCTTCTCTGAACACCATCGATCGATTCGATCAGATGGACAAGGCGACGATCCTCTCCGACGCGGTGAGGTACGTGAAGGAGCTGCAAGAGAAGCTCAACGAGCTCGAGCAGCACCAGAACGGCGGCGTCGAGTCGGCAATACTCCTCAAGAAGCCGTGCATAGCCGCGTCGTCGTCGGACGGCGGCTGCCCCGCAGCGTCATCGGCCGTGGCTGGAAGCAGCAGCAGCGGCACGGCGAGGAGCTCGCTGCCGGAGATCGAGGTGAAGATCTCGCATGGCAACGTGATGGTGAGGATCCACGGCGAGAATAATGGCAAGGGGTCGCTGGTGCGGCTGCTCGCCGCGGTTGAAGGGCTCCACCTCGGCATCACGCACACCAATGTCATGCCCTTCTCGGCATGCACTGCCGTCATAACCATCATGGCAAAGGTAAGACAAATGAATTCGTCGTTTTAATTCGAAACAATTTAACCTGTTTTTTCTGCATAATGGAATTGATCAATCCGGCCTTTGCTTCAACGAGAGAATTTAATTTGTTTGTTCTTATAATTGACATGTCTCTCAATTAATATTCCCCCGGGTCAAATATAAATGACTGGAGCGAGTAATAACACGTCTAAATAATACGGACATGTATGGCTTATATGCTTTAAAATTGGTGGCACCAGTCTTAAATAGTTTACAAAATTAAGTTAGCTTATGAACACAAGCACTTCGATCTAAGAATATTCGGATTGATCCTCTTAAACAGGCGAGGACAAAGCTGTAAGTAAGTAAAAATAGTTTACACTTGGTGCTGGAGCATAAACTTTTGCTACAGCTAGCATATATATGGGTTTGCCTTGTGCTGACTGCAGGAGTAGTAAGTAATTAAGAACACTAAAATTCATAAAGGTATATATATCTCATGATGATTGTCATGTTATGTAGTACAACATATCTTATGACTACAGTCATTCTTTATGCACTTCTTATATATACTTTCTAGTTGCAAGATTTTCATTAAAAAAATGCTGGGCCTGTCAATTGCAAATTTATTGCTTTATACATGCATAATCATAGTGGCTTATAATTAGGTGGAAAATAAAATTGATTGGGATAAAACTATAATACTACTTAGAGTAGTATATAAAGTTAACTAAATATCACTGAAAACAAATTTTGGCTATGATATACTATATATAAGATAATATTTATCACCTAATCGGAACTAGATCTTATACATATGTAATGGCTCTTGTAATAATCACAGTATAAGAAAAATGGCTTCATGTTTCCCAACTTGCCACATTCAGGAATCACTAAAATTAATCTTTGAGATTTAATTTCTCATGTCATATACTATAACTATAGTTATAGCAATAAAACAATAGCTGTACGAAACAAAGTAAATGCATCTTCAGGATTAAATTTTTTTGGGGACGGAGGGAGTACATGCACAACGCGTATGTCCAGATACATCTTCAGGATTGAACTTTTTTAGGATGGAGGGAGTACATGCATAACTTCACCCATTAAATTTACATAGATTTAAATTCTTGTGCACATTTATTTCGCTAGAAATTACGTGTTTATTGTTGATTCCGTCGTCGTCTACTTAATTATTGCATATGTACACGGTGTCAAACAAAATAATACTCCGGAAAATTATGGGAAGCTGAAAGGCAAGTGAGAATTGACTGGATTTTTCACATTTTGGTCCTTTTAAAAAACTTATTTCGCAAATAGACTCTTAGAAAAACTTATCCCAAAAATGGTCCTTTTTGGGGCGCCAGAGTGGCTGGCGCCATCGTCCAACAGGACGGCGCCAGCCTCTCTGGCGCCGTCCCCCTGGCAACGTGGCGGGGCGATGCTGAGGTGGCTAGGGGGAGTGCGCCAGAGTGGCTGGCGCCCCCCCCCCTCCAAAATTTTTTATTTTTTTGATATTTTTTCACGCTTAGGGACACATAAGAACCAACCATAGAAAAAATGAACTCAAATGGACGTAATATGTGTCCTGTAAAATTTTTCCTCTCCTCTCATCTCTCTCCGAACTAGTGCAGAGGAGAGAGATGTGCAACTTTTTTATTTTTATTTTATTTTTTTGATATTTTTTTCACACTTAGGAACTCACAGGAACCAACCATATAAAAAATAAACTATGTGGCATGTGGAATTTTCCAAAGCTCTACCAAAAAACTTCTCTCCTCGAAAACACAATCTTGCAAGCGGAATTTGGAGGTTTTAATATCGCCGAACCCGGCTAAGCCGGGGAGAATTGGATGTAACTTTTTCTGTAGATGTATGTGCATATATTATTTGCCTGATTCCGAGTCCGCATGAGAAAGTTACGCCTATTTTAATAGATGACATATTTTGTCTGTTTCGGTAGAGTTTTGGAAAATTCTACAAGTCACATATTTTGTCCGTTTGAGTTTATTTTTTATACGGTTGGTTCCTATGTTCTGCTAAGTGTGAAAAAATATCAAAAAAATAAAATAAAAATAAAAAAATTGCATATCTCTGTATTGTTTAACTTATATGTCATTTCATGTTGTTATATTTTGAATTAGATTAAGTAATTTCATATAGTGGTAGAGTGTATTATATTTAACATGCTGATCAAAGAGTTTTACTAAAGGAGTTATGGTCTAATTTTAGTGAAGGTGCAAAGTAGACTAAGTGGTATGCTAGCTATTTTCAGACTTACCTAAGTGGTAGAATTTTTTGTGGTTGGTTGTATCGTGATCCTGAGTGTAAAAAACATTCGAAAAAATAAAATAAAAATGACACTGTTGCAACTACATACAGAGAAACATGAATGGAGGCGGGTGGGGGGGGGGGGGGCGCTAGCCATGCTGGCGCCCTCCTCCCTGGGGCGGCGCCAGCATGGCTGGCGCCCTCCTCCTGCCATGTCGGTTCGTGTGCGCCACGGTGGCAGGAGGACGGCGCCAGCCTCTCTGGCGCCGTCCTGTTGGATGACGGCGCCAGCCACTCTGGCGCCCAAAAAAGGACCATTTCTGGGATAAGTTTTTTCAGGGGTCTATTTGCGAAATAAGTTTTTTAAAAGGACCAAAATGTGAAAAATCCAGTGAGAATTGATTGATTGATTTATGCACGGGAACCAAAATAATTAAGAATGCATCTACATTTATTTAATACGCTTGCGTGGCAGCACCGTTATTTTTTAATCGATAGCAGCGGTCCTCAACAATATTAATTAATTGATGAAAGCGGCTGTGAGGAGATTTTTAAAATTAAAAGTCATACATAAAATCAATTAGAATGTCAAATTCATCTTTTCGTGGTATCTTCCACAAAATCTGAGTACTATATATAACTGGTCGTTGAGTGGATATGTATAGCAGGTATATATAAATGCGCATCCACTTATTAAGTTTGCAAGCTGTAATATACATTGCACCAAAAATTATACTAGTACTAATTTCTTATACGGGTCGCTTATAAAACCCTTCACGAAAATTCGTCAAAACTCTCATGAAATTAAATTCTCACGAGTTTGCATTCGTAATATATATGCATATATATTAATTATACGCTTTAATTTGCATCAGGTGGAGGACGGGGTGAGCGTCACAGCTGAGGACATTGTAGGGAAGCTAAACACTGCGCTCCAGCAAAACAGCAGAAATAGCGCACGAGAAACAAAAAGCTGACAAACCGCAACAAACGACAGCTGCTAGCTAGCTTGGCTAGCTACTCGATCAGGCATGTTGCCATTGATTCCAGAACAGTGTAAACACACTCTCTCTCTCGATCAGCTCGTCGTGTACTTGCGTGCATGTGGGCTCGTGATGCATGCATTTGCACACGTACTCCTTCCATCTCACCACAAATAAATCTGGCATCGGATATGATGTATCATAATACAATAAATTTAAATATATTATATTTAGTACTAGATTTATTTTTTTACGGAAAGAGCCACGTATGCACTCCCTAGCCGAATAATTTTAAGATGCACCGGTTTAATTTTTTAAAGATGTTTATAGGAGATAAGATGTATGTACGTATGTACATTTATATGAATGAATGTTTTGCATGTTATGAGCATCACCATTTGTACAGTGTTTTTTTTTAAAAAAGTATTATGCTGATGTTGATCGATTGGTCAGGGGGATTCATGCATTTTGCACATATATATGTTGACACTGCACGGCCAGCGACCGACCGATCGATATACGAGAATCTCTGCACCTACATATCCCTGCCAGCTGAATGGATGATGACCATTGGATTGATCGACCGGCAACTAGCTAGTTTTATTAGTTCGTTCTCTTTGCTCTCCGACACCATACTTCCGCTCAGACGTAAATAATTCACTTTTCAAAAGTTTCCAAGCTAGGGACTCCATGACCATATTCCCAATGCATGCATGTGTTCAGCATAGTCTCTCCATCTTCATGTTACTAATTTTTAAGGAAAAAATACGAATTACCCTCTTAAACTATCGTGGTTGATCGAACTAACCCAAACTTAAAAAACCAGATATCTTTCACCCCCAATTATGTAAACCAGATAAATAATCCCCCAGCATAATCCGCGGTGGTTTTGGTCCTACGTGGTATACACGTGATAGTCCAGTCAGCATTTCTTTTTTAAAAAATCTGTGCGGCTCACTGTCAGATCTCTCCCCTCCCACCTCTCTCCACCACCACCACCACGCGCCGCGGCCGACGAAGATGCCGCCCCCTCTCCCACCACCCCCCTTCTCCTCGTCCTCCTCGTCACCCACCACCGGAGAAGTTGCCGTCGCGGACGACGATGATGACGAAGGACGCCCTTGCATCTCCTCACGAGACAACCTTCCCTGCCGAGCCGAGCTCCTCAGCCTTCGCCATGGTGCCCTCCTTCTCGGCTGCCGGCACGTGCGTGCAGATGGGAGTGGGCTGGATGATGCCCTTCTTGTAGAGCTTTGCACAGCATGGGCTCTCGGGCAGGCAGAGGTTGCAAGTCCCAAGCGGGCGGCGGCATGTCGTCCCTGTCCACGAGGATGTGCCACTTGCGGTGGAGCTCGTCGGCCTTGACGCGGGGCATGCTGCGGAGGCGCGCGCTGTGTTGCCTCGACGAAGAATTGCTGATTGGACTGACACACGTATACCACGTAGGATCAAAACCACCACGGATTAAATCGGGTGTTATTTGTTTGGTTTACATAGTTGGGGGTGAAGGATGTTAGTTTTCGAGTTTGGGGGATAATTCAATTGACCGTGATAGTTCAGAAGGCTAATTCATACTTTTTTTCCTTTGTTTTAATAAAGACGGTTTAAATCTTGCGCCATACCTATTCGATATAATAAATATTAGTGTAAGAAAAAAAAGGCATATCTACAGTGGTAGGACAAACCCCCGAACTCACTCGAAAAGATGACCAATCAATTTAGCATTTTCATATATATATTTTTAGATAATAAATTTTTATTAATCTGATCTTTATATCTATGAAGGATATACACAGCTAAAAATATACAAGAGCACTTAGACTCACACCTCAACAGAGAGGAGAACACACAACAAAAAAAAAAAACCTACAACCTCAGCACAACCCTGCTTCTCGATATCCTCTCTTGAAATAACCAGATTCGGTGAGTGAAAGTTGTTTAGTCATCACTGCCCCTAGTGTGCTATCGTTGCGAATCTCCGCTAGTGCCATCTACATCTACTTCAAGTGAGCTGACGCCACGCGCTGCTGGTTAGCCAACCTTCATTCGCCATCATCCAATCAGAACTAGCCGACCAGACGCGAGCTGATAGGATCCACTTCCACTTCGTCGGATTCCTAGGCCTCTGTCACCCATAGGGCCACCGCCTTCGACTGTATCCTTCTCCGCCTCCCAAATTTCCAGCCCGCCGTTGCCCCTAGGCCCGCCGCTGCCGCTGAGGAAATCCTCTTCCACCCGAACTCCGAGGCCTTCCACGCCCGACGGGATCCGCCTCCTCATCGTTGAGAACCTTGCACCGGTGCCCAGGCTACCGCCTGTCACACCCTAAAAATCTTAAAGTTATAAATTATTGTTTAAATGGAATTATTAGAAATGAGTTTTAAAAGCCTAGAAGAAAAGATCTAATTTTAAATAATAAATTCCAATATAAAATTGGGCCAGATAAAATTTTATTAAATACTTTGCTTAATTCTATAATTCCTAGATTTTTCTGGGATTTATTTGAGCTAAGGAAGTATTTTTAATAAATGGAATTGCATTTAACGAATAATTTAAATTGAAAAAGGTTTTAAAATTCTCTCTTTTGGCTTTGGGCCGAAAGTCGGCCCAAAACCCTTTCTCTCTCCTCCCCGGCCCAAGTCGGCCCAGTCGGCCCAAGCCGAGCCGCCGCGCGCGCAGCCGCCGCTCCCCTCTCTCTCCCGCTCGCTGACAGGTGGGTCCCGCATGTCGGAGTCGTCGTCTTCCTCCATCCGCCCGCGCCCGAAACCCTAACGCCGTGCCACCGCCGTCTCCTTCCAAATCCGGCCGCGTCTTTCCGTTTCCGGTGAAATCAATAAGGGGGAAATGGTCTCCGTGATCCGCTCTACCTTTTCTCTTATGGAATCATCGGCTAAAATCGTTTGGAAATTCGCGGATTCGATCTCGAATCGGATTCGTCTCTCTCCTCCGAACCCTAGGTTTCCATCGCCGTCGCTGGGCCGCCGTGGGCTTCGCCGCCGCCTTCCAACCCCTATAAAAGGATCCCCGAGCTCCCCTCTACCCGTCGCCGCCTTCGCCTTCGCCTCTCGTCGCCCGTAGCGCCCTAGCCCCGTGCAGCCGTGCGCCGCCGTCGCTCCAGCCGTCGCCGTCGCTCGGGAAGGCCGTCGTCGTGGTCGCCGTCGCGTCGCCGTCCTCGTCCGCCCCTTCGCCGTCGCTGTAGACCGCCGGAGCACCATCGCCGTCGTCAAGCCGAAGGTCGCCGCCGCCTTTTCCTCGACGCCGTCGCCGTCCAGTCATCCTCCGCCGTTCCTTTGGTCACCGGTGAGTTCGCCGTGCCGCCCGCATCGTTTTGGTGCCCTCCGTTCGCGCCGCCGTGCCGTCGTTCGCCGGCGAGCGTGCCCGCCGTCGCCGCCGCCGGGGGTGACGTCACCGCTGACGTCATCGTCGTCGTCTTCCGTGGTCCGGCCGTGGGCCGATCGATCTCGGCCGTTCGTTTCGGTCGGATTGATCTCGGCCGTTCGTTTCCGTGAGCCGCCGCCGTGGACCCGGTCCACCGTGAACCCGAGCCCCGCTGACGCAATAATCCCTTTTTCCTTTTCAAAAATAATTCATTATTGCGTCATAATTCAATTAAAATTTATATAAATGATTTAATCCGATTTAATCTTTAAAAATTCATAACTAATTCATCTTAGCTCGGATTTAGTTGGTTCAAGTCTCTAAATTTTTCTAAAATTGAGATCTACATGTTAAAAATATCCATATGTACTGTTCATGCTTGCTTATGTGCTGTTTTGGTGTTTTTGCTCTTTTCTGTTTAGATTCCGATGTTTCCGGAGAGTCCGTTTTCGCAGGAGAAGATTTAGAAGAGTTCCAAGGCCAGCAAGGCAAGTCACACAGATCCTAATCAATCCTTTGAGCATGTTGATCCCGTTTAAAGCTATTGTTTCTATTCAACTATTGCATTTATTTTCGAATGTCATTGGGTGGAATTAGCCTATTGTTTGTTATGGCCCTATTGTTCTTGATTACCTTATTCCTTGATACCTTGGGTTATTATAACTTGACTAGTTGAGCTTTATATTGGTTCGACTAGATATTAGGTGTAATTGCTTAGCCATGCTTAGAAACTTTAGCACACTAATGGGATAACTTATGATTCACTATTATTTAATGATGGCTTAATGATAGTTCACGATGGTCAATCGTGATTGGTTAATTAATTAATTTGCCAACTAAAACCTGATAATGGTGGGTTGTGAGCACATGGTTTTGATGGTCGTGCTCATGGCAATTAAGGACCGGTTCACGAGTTTCGGTTGTGAAACATTAACCGTGCCAACCACAAGCCAGCGTGGGCAACGGCTTTATCTTTTGTATAGCATAGTTCATTGCGGAGCACCAGACTGAGAAGTGGCGGAGATAAGCCCACGGGGGTCGCTGGGGAGTCCATGCCTTGTTTATAAGGGGGTGATTATGATCCAGGAATGGTGCACTGTGGTGGATTGTGTTGTGCGAGGGGTAATGTCACAGCTCCTTTCCGAGGTACCGTGGTGGTATCAAGGCACATGGTGACATGTTGTGGGGCTGTGTCTTGTGGGTACAGTGGTACACCTCTGATCAGAGTAAAACTATTCGAATAGCCGTGCCCGCGGTTATGGGCGGGTCTAACAATGTCTTTCGTGATTAGTCTCACCCTTCACCCCATAATGAAAGATGCTATGACTGGTAATAATTGATTATCTCCTGGTTTGGAATGGTATATTCCTGGTTTGGAGTTAGAACTGTGCAGCCGGGGTTGGTTGTACAGAATGGTTGGGCCTATACAACAGGGTATGTTGTATAGTGTTGGATTAATACTGTTTAATTAATACTCTACTGTTTTATTAAATTCTGAAATATTCATTAAATGCTATTTATGCAAAGAAGCCTATATTATGCCATCCTTGGTTATCCTGTGCACTTGCATATTTGCTGCGTGGCTTGCTGAGTATGTCATATACTCACCTTGCAATCATTCATCAGAGGAGGAGTTCTACAGTGATACTGATGGTGTTGAGGATTTGGCGTAGTTCTTGTCAAGCTGCCTGTGGAGTGGAGTCGTCTGCGCTGTTGATCTTTATTTTCCGCTGCTTAGATCTTTATTGATTGAGAGGAACTATCTACCTCTGTAATGACATTTTATTCGCTTATTAATTAGAGTAATAATTGTACTCTATTATCAATTTGTTATTGTGTGCCTCGCTGATTTCTGGACGAGGGTTTACACACATGTAAGCGTTTGGAATTTTGGATAGAAATTCCAGGCGTGACACCGCCGTTCCTAGGGCTGTAGCCGCCGCCGCCGTCGAGGAGGTCTTCAGCCTGGATGCCCAGGCCGCCGCTGCCTACAGGACCACCTCCGCCGGATCCGCCTTCTCCCTGTCGAGGACTAGCCATCGACGCTTAGGTCGCCGCCATCCTCCGCCACGTTAAGTACATGAAGATAACCCCTGGTATAATCTTAACACTTATTATTGTTAAAAGGTATTATCATTACAACAACGATGAATTAACTAACAAGATCTTTCTATCGTGTAGCAATGAGTTCATCATTGTGTGCACTCAGACACACAACATTGTCATCTCTAGAAGGTTGAGGATACCGATAGGACTTTCTCTTGCTACTATGTCACCTATGGTGTTACTTTGCAGATGCTTGGTCGAAATATTGCATCAAGTCCAATTGTTGTAGTGGTTTGTTTTCATCATGTTGTGAATATTTCATTGCAATTGTTCTTTCGATTTGTTGAAGCAAGATATTGCCCATTTTGCATCAAGTTTTTATCATCACCATTTGTGTTGCAGGCTTATTGTGGACATTTACAAACATAGTACTTGCTAGATTGTGATATTGTATTTACTATGAGGAGAGATAGAGTTGTTGTGATATTTGATTCTTTTTTTGATTACACGACACATACTACTACACAACACACACCACACTTATATATATATACCCACGAGTGCATCCCCTTTTAACACATGCTCAATAGATGGACTGATAGAGAGCCAAGATAAATTCATGAGCCTTACTAAAACATTATCAAAGACGGTGAACCCGAGTGTGTGCACATAATTATTTATTTACAATAATTTTTTGTGTAGATATATACTTACAATATATAATCAGTATTGTTGCATGATCGAGTCCTAATTGTTGATGTATCTTGTGTGGGAGTTCATTGTATTGTATTAGGTGGTTCAGGTAAAGCCACTTAAGTGAGATCAAACGATGGAATGGACAGTAGTATGATGAAAGTTGTTCTGTGGATGATGTTCGATTTGTAGTTGCGTCCTTTCATTTCGTGGATGAAAATGACTGTTTGATACGCTAGAAGCTCTATAAATAAAGCTCCCGCAAGTTGCAAATATCAATGGCTTCTCTGCAATTGGATGATATAATAATTTATCCATCATTTAATTCACAATGTAATAGCTGGGTCTAATATATATAACTGATAGAAAGGACAGTACTTTGGATTGCCTCTGTATATACTATTATCAACTAGATAAAAAAAAGAGTAAAGTCCATTATCGGTCCCTAAACTTGTACCGCTGTGTCATCCCGGTCCCTAAACTCGTAAATCGACCATTCAGATCCTCAAACTTGTTCGACTATGTCATCCCGGTCCCAAACTTACAGATCACTCGTTTAGGACCTCCAACTTGTTCAGTTGTGTCACCCCGGTCCCTAAACTTGAATTTAAATATCATTTGGGTTAAATAGGACGCTCTAAAGACTTTATATTTAAAAATAATTCATAACCTTTTCACGTGAAATCTAATGAAGACAAACTTTATATCAAACTTGTAACCCTCGACGCGATCTACAACTTTGTAGTTGAATTTTTTTTATTTTAAGTCATTTTTTGTCCCAAAATGTAATTTTAAAATTAAAATTTCAAAATCTATAAACATGCAACAATATCTTGGGACCCTAAACAGTTTTAATTGAAAAACTTTTCAACTACAAAGTTGTAGGTCACGTCGAGGGCTACAATTTTGATATAAAGTTTGTCTTCATTAGAGTTCACATGAAAAAGTTATGAATTATTTTTTGATATAAAGTTTTTAGACCGTCCTGTTTAGGGACCGGGGTAACAAAACTGAACAAGTTGGAGGAACTAAACGAGTGATCTGCAAGTTTAAGGACCGGGATGATACAGTCGAACAAGTTTGAGGGGACCGGGATGATACAGTCGAACAAGTTTGAGGACCTGAACGGTCAATTTGCGAGTTTAGGGACCGAGATGACACAACGGTACAAGTTTAGAGACCGGTGATGGACTTTACTCTAAAAAAACGTATAATTGAATCAGTATCTGCATTTGGACGATCCTGGCGCACCAGCATATATACATATATTATATATAAGCTTCTAGTATCCAAATATAATACACGGTGTATAAACATTATGTAATATATATGCATGCGTGCAATTTCGTATTGCAATTTAATTTAAAATACACATATAGCTGAGTATTTTGGGACATGCATCTTAAAGTTGGCACATATATATGCCGTCTATATATCACCTGTGAGTTGGTACTACGTATAAGAATCCGTAATTTTCTTCACGGCCAAAAATCATCAAATATAGCTAGCATGAAAACCGTCAAGGTAATGACGATTTTTTTATAGTATACACATACGTGTACGCATATACTACGCATGTCCGTCTATACTGTTTAGCTAGTCTCTACATATGCAAAATGATTATGCAAATCTACGACAAGCATAAGGCTTTTTCAGTTAGCTTATTATGTCATGTTTAATTAGCTTATTATGCTCTTTGGAATATATATACAGCTTGGCTAGCAAAATAATCATGTCTTTTGTTGTGCTGCATTACATTATATATATACTGAAGAAATTAGGTAAGACTCAAGCATCGACGAAACCCCCAACATTTGGAGTGCATATTTATTTTGCTGCAAAAGATTGAGATTTCGCTGATGGCTGAGGGTCCCAGCAGCTTTGCATGCATGCATACATGCTCAATTATCTTTAATTAGAATGGTTAGGAGCTCTGCCAATTTATTGAAAAGAGTAGCTTGAAATAAAGTTACAGCAGCTATATCAAAGATGGATACATCAACGCCATAACATAAAGGAAACATGCATGCTTAATTATCTTGAGATTGTTAAGTTACCAATACTTTGGGGATGTGTCCCCATCTGAAACTGAGGTGAGGATATTCACAAGATCAATCTGACAACCTGTTAGGACATTGAACCTTGCTTACCAAATACACACACACATACATGATACATGCAGACAGAGACACATGCATGGCCATGCTAGGTCGATATCTTGGCAATTAGTGTGAAATAGTCCCTGACAAGCAAGTCACTAATTTCTGGGCCAGGGCAGCTAGCTGAATGTCAGCACGGTATATATCATGGAGTAGTATAACTACAAGTAGTTTGTTTGCTTGATCAGATGGGCCGTGCACCACCTAATTAATTAAACCCGATTGAGACCAGCCAGGACTACTGCTATCTGATTTTTTTTACTTGACTTTATTCATTTTTTCGATGTGATTGCCACATTATATTCATTCTATATGTTTTTCTAGTTACCCGGAACCACCTGTCCTTGAACTCCGGATGTTTTGGGCTGCCTGAGCTGCCAGGAAGTTTCGGGCGCTGTTTAAATTTGACCGCCACAATTATTTTTACTGTTTTTCAGGTAAGCCTACTCACCCTCCCCTCCTCTCTAGGTTACATCTTCAGCTTTTAGACAGCGTGAGTACGGTGTCAGTGAGCGTAGGGATGGCTCCTCCTCCTCTCCCCGACTCCATGCGACTCCAGGATAGTGGTAACGCTGGCCATCTCCTCCTTGCTCTAGCGGCGTAGCAGGGCTTGGGTCAGCCTTCCCCTTTCGACCATGGCATGGGAGCAAGCATGTGCTCCACCAGCAGAGCGAGAGGACAAAGTTGGGTTAGGAAGAGGCCGAAGTTGGGTAGGGAGGGTGAGGTGGTGCGGCGGTGGAGATAGGGGCAGGTACGTACTTTTGTCGCTATTTCTCTCTCCATTTCCTCCTAATATAATAAAATAATACCGCAGGTGTCCAGCAAATAATTACCTTTTTTTGCGGTGTCCTCTAGCAGAAACACGTTCTTGTGGTGTCCTCTAGCAAAGAGAGCCAATTTTGAGTGTTGAGTAAATTTTGCTTTGTAAAGCTGCATTGGAGGGATTCCTCACCGACCACTCGTGAGAAAATTAATTTTCGCATCCGTTCGCTAAAGAGCCGTAAACCATACTAAAATCCCCACCCAATCCCTCATCCCCTATCTCACATCAAGTCCCCACCCCTACCTCACCATGCCCTCTCTCGGCTTCCTCCTTCACTCTCTCTCCCTCTCCCTCTAGGTCGCTAATGCGTCATCGTGGGGGTGACCGGTTGCTCGCTCCATCCCTACACTAGTCCAAACCTATGGCAATGCTCATCGAGAGAATTGGCAACGATGATTGGACGAGGCAATAGATCCGATAGTGGCGTGTCTAGAGGTGACGAATCTAGTAGTGGTAGTGCCTGGAGGTGGCGACCTGCAACGGTAGGTGGTGACAAAGAAAAGACACTACTACAAGAACCCTAATTGGTGTCGGTTGGGAAACCCCCTTAGGTGTTGGTTTTCCCAACAGGCACCACAGAACTGGCACCGCTGACCTTCACTGGCACTCTTTTCTTCTTCATTGTACTATTGCTTCCACCGTCATCATCCCTGTCTCCACAGTTATACCGAGAAGCCTCGCATACTGGACATTCATCAAGATCTACAAAATCACCCTGGTAAAGAATGCAATCATTTCGCCAAGCGTGAATTTTATGTATCTCAATACCAAGGGAACATATAACTTTTTTCGCTTGATACGTTATTCCAGACAAGACATTATCCGCAAGAAGAATTTCTTTCAACAGCTCTAGCAACTTAGTGAAGCTCTTATCATACCATCCATTGCTTGCCTTCAGGTGAAGTAGAGATAGGACCACATGGAGCATGGTGTGCTGCGCCTTACATCCATTGTAAGGTGGAGCTTTTGATGAGTCCTCCACCATGGTTTTGAACATGCGATATTTCCTATCATCAGTGTCAGCCTTCTCCCCGTCGCGCATCATCTGATCTAGATTAGCTTCACTGTGATCGACACATGTTTGGTCCTCCTTCTCACAGCCGACATCCTCATTTGGAATGTTACAGTTGCCTGCAGTTCCCTCGCATTGCTCCTCTTCGCCATGGAACTTGTCCATGAGCCGCCTTATAAGAAGATGTGCATGGACTCGATGCGCCAGAAATTGCCTGTCTTTCTTGCAATCAAAGCATGGACACCATAGATAATCCGGCGTATCCACTGAGTTTGTGCTCGTCGCCATGGCAACGAAAGCCGTTACTCCCCTGATATACTCCATAGAGTCACAATCCGCTTCATACACCCATCGTAGATCCATTACAACAGGCGGGTACATACAAATATTACTTATACTTAATGTAGATTACTTTGAATCATACAAATTCAATTTACCCATACGAATAACAAAACCGATAGATCTTATAAATGAACAAGAAAAGATAAGCAACATCTACAACACCAAATTAGTTTTGTTAAATCTAATATTGAATATATTTTGATAACATGTCTTTGTATTGAAAATGTTATTATATTTTCTAAGTTTGACTTAGAAAAAGCCGAACGACTTATAATATGGAATAGAGGGAATAATAATTTATCGTTTATTAAAAATCGTGCAGAAAAAAAATACAATGAGGGTTTTGTAATTTACAAGAACATTGGAATAAAATACAATGAGAAATGACCATTTTATCCCTAAGATAAAATTGATATGTTTTTCAAAATGCCATGTCACATTAAATATTCATGGCTAAAAAAAGAAAAATAATTTATATTTTCCATCAATTAGGAAAAATATCGGATCATGCCATGAGTACACATTTTTCCATAGGGGTAAAATGGATATTTTCTTGTCCTTAACGGAGTTCACTAACATTTGACTAACATCGATGGCATAGATGGTAGAAAACATTAACTCAAATTTAGCATATCATCCAAGAATAGATCTAATGAGATTAATGGACGCAAAAAAGAAAAAGAGTTATCCCTAAAAACGACACATAATTGTTTCGATCACATATTTTACATGCATATGTAGCACACGGTATTGTAAATCAACAAGCAAAAGTGAAACGGAGTGAGAAATAATGAATTTCACCTTGTAGGCTTCAACCTTCAACCAAACCCCAAAAAAATCGAGCAACCACCACCCCCTCCCCCCCTCCCCCCCGCTTCCAGCTAATCGGGCAAGAACAAGAGACACCGCTCTGTTCTTACTCGATCAGCTCGAGTGGGATGATATATATGTAGTTGGCTCATAGGTGCCGGGGTTCTACATCTAAAACTGCCATCTATGTCTGAGAGGTACCAACAATAGAAAGGTGTTGGCTCTTAACTAAAATCCAGCACCTATCTCTTTCACCATAAAGGTGTCGGTTCTAGGGTGGGCCCTGCGCCAACTAATCCGATGTGATGGGAAAGAAAAGGTGCCACGACGGACGGCAGTTTAGCTTCCGGGCGAAGGCACAAACGGTGGTCCGATCCAGGCGGAGTGGCCCCCCTCTCCCGTGAAGGAGTAGGTAGAGGCGGTGCATGTGGTATCCCCTTTGAACTATAAAAGGAGGACCTTACCCACCGAAAAAGGGGACGACTCTCAGTTAGCCTGAACCCCAGGGGAAGAAGAGCGAGAGCGCTCCCTAGAGTTTAGGAACCTTTGTAACACTCGACCTTAAATCCCACGCACAGGAGTAGGGTGTTACGCTCCATAGCGGCCCGAACCTGTATAATCCCAGCTCTCATGCGTGGTGTCGGAAAACTCTAGGCGGATACACGATCTTGATCAGCGCGCCCTTTCCCCCGGCCAAACTCACAAAAGGAGATCTCTCGATCACCCGCTAGAGAGGATCACTCCTCGACAAAATTCAAATTCTAATCGGATATATAAACTTTTGACTTATAACTTTAGGTCTCTAAACTTTAGATGTGTAAACTTGAGGTGTACAAACTTTAGGTGTATAAATTTACTAAAATAGGAAAGTAATGCAGTGCCAAAAAAGGAAACCACGTGGAGGGAGGGAGGGGGGACCGGCTGATCGCTAGGGGCGATCGATCGCCCCTTAGCAATCTCGTATGCAACAGGCTATTGCAGATCACACAGTGCATGAAAACAAGTTTCTCATACTGTCTGGGGATAGCCGCATGCGGCCAAAGTATGAAGAGAAAATTAATCCACGATTTGTTTGCCATCAATAGGCAGCCAACATGAATATGCAAACATCAACATACAAAGATCAAGTCGTTGTCGCCAAGCATGCATGCAAACATGAACAACGGCAAAGGGGAAGAGAGGGGGAGAGACAGGGCGGTTGCTGTCGCCAAGCACGGTGGCTCTTTGGATCCGCTACTATCGAGGACGGTCGCCGAGCAATGTAGTCTCCTCCCCCTTCGACCAAAAGATCTGGTAGAGCGAGAGAGCGTGAGCAAGATCTGGGAGAGGGAAGGGAGGAGGAGTGGACGAGCAGCAGTAGGAGAGGGCCCTTCATCGTGTCGCTGCCGTTGCACCTAGAGGGAGGAGCGGTCTTCGCCGTTACGCCGTACTCCGCTCCCTCCACCGTGTTGCCCCTCACTACTACATAACATCAAATAGGTGCCGATACTATAGGTGCTGGAGTAGGCAAAACCGGCACCTATAGTGCTTATCTTGCCCACGCCCTTCGCCAGCCTACCAAAACCCTAAAACCAGCACCTATATCTCCTAATAGGTGCCGGTTTTTAAATAGAATCGGCACCTATTATCCCTGTTACAGCGCCGCCCCCCGCCTGACACGGAGGATACCATTGTCATTCCCCTTTAAATGAATGGAGACTTTCGGCGGTTCATCTCACGTGGAGGGGGCTCCAGATGATGCTTTGATGGGACGGGGCATACCTGCCCCCACTCCGCCGAGCACAGGGCAGGACGTGGGGGCACTGCCGCCCGTCCGATCGGACGTGACCGGCGACAGGCCGGTCACAATTCGGTCACGCCCGATTGACGTGGGTCAATCGGGCAGCGCCGCACGTCCGCCCTTGCACCACTAAATGCAGCGAGGGACGGTTGGGGCGCTGCGTATTGATGGCGGTTCAGCCTGGGTCTCCGCCCCACTCACTCCCCACGCCACGTGGCGGTCGGGCAAGGGCCTCGGGGCGAGGCAGCGCGAGGACCCGAGGGGTGTGATGTGGCACCCCGAGGCCCCCTGGCTGCCTCTGCGTCGTCCGAGGTGTGGGGGGAGAGCCAGGCTGTAGGGCCGCGTGGCTGGACTGGAAGGAGACTTTCCCATACTTCGCATACCCCCGGGCCTATATCACCAACAAATTTGAATTCAAATATTTTTTATATATAGTATTTCTATACATCTAAAGTTTATACACCTAAAGTTTATAGACCCAAAGTTTATAAGTCAAAAGTTTACATACCCGTTCAAATTTGAATTTGAATTCAAATATTAGTTTATAGATCCAAAGTTTATAAGTCAAAAGTTTACATACCCGTTCAAATTTGAATTTGAATATTAATTTATAGACCCAAAGTTTAAAAGTCAAAAGTTTACCTACCCGTTTTAAATTTGAATTCAAATATTTTTTATATATAGTATTTCTAAACATAAATATTTCAAACTTTTTTTTAAAAAAAATATGGTGTAGTAGGAAGAGAAAGGGGGAGGAGGAAGCGGGAGAGGAGGGAGCGTATAGGGGGCAGGGGCGGGTTGATCGCTCCGCCCATTAGATTTACCCTGTTGTATATAGCAGGGTGATCGATCATCTGCCGACCTTCGTTAGCCTCGACACTCGAGTTTTGGCAAAATTTAATTTGAAGCAAATGGCGTGCACAACCACGTGCGTACGTATGCACAGCGCGCTGTGCAAAATGCGGCTGTCCTGTAAGATTTGACGCACGCAAAACACACCATCCAGGACAATTGGACGGAATAAATATTATATATACTCACGTGGTACTTATCTATAATTGGACGTTTTCTTGTGTGCAGATCAGTGCATGTTAGCGTGGAAGTTACCGTAAGGAGTGCAAGGGAAAGGTTAGTTTCTCCACAAAATCTGGGGAAGATCTAATAAAATATGCAAATGAATTTTGGCAAAGGAGATCTCGATCAAGGTGAAATTAAGTCATAGAGTTGCAACTTGTCAATGCCAATTGGACGCTACCAAATTAAGGTTATATCTATTTTAGAATCGTGTGGCCAACATGTCTAATTAAGGTTTTTATTGTTAACATGTTTGGAATTATCTATATTTTTTATGAAAATTGTATTATTGTTTTTGTTGGTAGAAACTCTTCCGGAATATCGTTATTATTATTATTATTTTATCATATGATAATTTAATGGTCTTGAAATTTCTAATTCATGCTAATAAGGAGATAGAAACAAACGTCAGTATCTCTCTAGCGTCGTTTCTCTTTCTTAACTTATTTTCAGCGGATGTTTTCTGCTTTAATATAACCACAACTATGAATATAATTTCTGCAGGCCTCGACTAGTGATGGGTCCTCCATATAAACGGATTACCAATCGCCTGAAAAATATACTTTCTTTACACCACTATAGATATATGTTATGTCAATATAATCTAATTATTTATATTTTTCGAGATTGCACCGGGAATATACCCTCCAACAAGTTCTCATGTGCAAGGAATTTGTACGTATGTGCCGTTTTGCATTGAGGAGTTCTTGGCATGTTATCGTGCATTATTCGTACTTCCCTCATATTAAAATAAATAAATCTAGTATGTACTCCCTCCGTTTCTAAATATTTGACACCGTTAACTTTTTAGCACATGTTTGACAGTTTGTCTTATTCAAAACTTTTGTGAAATATGTAAAACTATATGTATGCATATAAGTATATTTAATAATGAATCAAATGATAGGAAACAAATTAATAATTGCTTAAATTTTTTAATAAGATGAACGGTCAAACATATCAATAAGATCAATTTGTTTATTTTCAAACGGAACGATGACGTATTATTAGTGTGAAGCTGATCAAAAGCTGGAGGCAAAGTCGTAGCATGTACGTACTTATCAGTCAGCAGATCGGAGCAAATCCTGCCAATTAGAGCAGAGGCCACTCCAATCATTCAGCTTGGTTAACTAAACTAGACGGTGAATCTCGCCATGAACTAATTTATTCAAAATGGATAATCTTGATTGATTGGCTGGCTGAACCAACGTTTGGCGACACTTGAACGAAATATACGTTCTAAAAATATACTGGATTCTATTCTTTTTTTAGTAATGGAAGTGCCAACTTCCGGCCAAACAATGGATTTGATTCGAGAGAAAATATATTAATGACGAAATGGTAGGCGGCACTGAGCAGTACTTATTCAGTCTCATGCATAGTACAAAGAGCCAGACCGGAGGTTGATCTGCTCTGGTCATCGGTTCACCGGGTCACTGATCGAACCACCGGTTTTTTATTTATTAATATTATATTTAATTTGTATTATTTTAAATATATAATCATCATAAATTGGTGAAAATATACATAAATAAACTAGTATATCTATTATTATATGGCCACAACATAAAATAAATAAATGTTGCGTAGTAACATAATAAATTCATAATGCCATACTGCTAGGATAAATTTAAAACCAGTTCGATTATTAAAAAACAACTACCGGTACACCGGTTCCCATAAAAACCGCCCAATTCACCGTTTTATTGGTTCGATTGTAGGGGCGGTCTTTTTTTTTAACCGAGGCGCCAAGGTCGCCAGATTCGGTTTTTCCCGGTTCAACCGCCGGCCCGGTCTGGTTTTTTTACTATGGTCTCATGGCACATGCTGTACTTTTGCATTGACATATGGAGCATAGTCTTCCCTGTTTAAATTTACTTATAATTCTTAAAAAAAAGGACAAATTACATATACAGTTACCTTGATTGATTACGTCCTAATTATTTTTCCTATTAAAACAAGTACAAAGACCTCGTGTGAAGTAACTAGTACTATTGTGGTTTGTATGGTAGGAAGGGAAAGTTAGCTCTCTAAAAATATAAAATATGAGTATCTATGATAAGTATTTTGATAGAAGAAAATTAAATGCTTGGTACAGATGGAGGAGCTATTATCGTAGTAGTATGGAGTGATTAATCAGAGTTAATGACAAGGACAAGGTGTGCTTCTGTACACCTGAGTGTACAGAAGCATTTTCCTCTCTCTCTCTATATATATATATAGAGAGAGAGAGGAAAATGCTTCTGTACACTCTAGAGAGAGAGAGAGAGGAAAATGCTTCTGTACACTCAGGTGTACGTACTCCTGGTTTCATCCACCGTTCGTTCGCAACCAGCAGAGATTGAGTCTGCTAGCGGATCCACATACCGCGACTCGTTTTGATTTTTGCGAGGAAAAAAAAGTCATCGTAATATTTGTATCCCCCACATATCGGGAGCATACTGAATGCTCACATAAATATCTCGTTCTCACGTGGTGCTAAACTGAACGGAAAATTAACAGACCGATCCGATATAAGGGCAATTTGGAGGCGATGGCGAGGCGATATATCGGCAAGGGTGGCCGGCTTGGGCCGCGGCGGCGATAGCAGACAACGACGGCGATGCGATCCACCGGCAAGGCTGCAAGGATGGCTCAGGCCACGGCGGCGACTAGCGGACAACGACACAGCAGAAATCCATCATCGTCAAGCCCATGCAGCTCGTCCGCCTGCCGGAGTGCCGGCGGCGTGATTCCATCGACATGATCGGCTTTTGCACCACCATTATTTGGATATTCCCAGGTGATTAATTCTGGTATATCCATCCCGTTTTCTCTCGTTTTGTATTTCTTGCAGATTGATCAAGGATTCTCTCTTTCTTTTTCTTGCAGATCAATCGAGATATAAGCCAGCATGAAGGTCGCCAGCTGCGTCATGATCCATTGGCGACTCGATCGTCATCAATGGCGGCGATTCGATCGTGATCGATGGCCACGGCCATATTGCGTCGACAGTGTAGGCGCGCAGCCCATCGGCAAAGCCGGAGGCGACGACCAATCCATTGGCTCACTGAAATCATACGGGAACGGAAAAAAGCGGCGCTGGATCGGAGACATCAGACAGCACAGCACCAAGCCACCAACTGAAGATCATGGCATCCAACGAATATATACATCAGATTATAGTAATCACAGTATATATGTGCACATCAGCTCATGTATCGATCTGGTTGCCTGCATATACATCTCTCTTCTTAATTATACTCCATTGAATCTCTTCCTGATTATATACTACTACAAATTCAACTAATTTCATATTATTTGTCAGTATTACATACTACTATGAAGAGCGCATATATATATATGCAAAAGTTAGGAATTAATAAACCCAACAAGCTAGTCGAGTATGGCCAAGCTAGTCGAGTATGGCCAGTTTTGGAAATACATGCCGCTTTTCTGAATCTTTGAAAAAAGCATGTATTTTATACTACTGATACTTTTGCATCATCAAATCATGAATGCAGCCAGTAGCCCAGTAGTCGGTACTGCTACAGTGTAAAATCAAAATAGATAACAAAGTATATACCGCTAGTAACTTAAAAAGTATGTTAAAAAACAGCATATACCGATACTAACTTTTTCAAAAAAAAGATACCGACACTAGCTTAAAAAATAGCATATACTACTACTAACTGAAAATGTAGTATATACATGATCAGTATATACTACTATACTACTAACAAAAAAAAACAGTATATACTACTACTAACAAGAAAAAAGGTATATACTCCTTCAATGAGTATACTTAAAAAATGAGATATATACTCCTCTGATGATTATTGTAGTATATATAGTACTTATTAACTAAAAAATAGCAGATAATACTTATATTAACTTAAAAAAGGTATATACTTCCAAACAAAATAAATAGTATATATCAAACAAAAAAAGTATATACTGACCAAATTAAAAAATAGTATGTGCAGTATATATCAAAAACTTAGTATGCCTATATCTACTGACCAAACAAAAAAACAGTATATACTCATTCAATACGGACGTAATATATGCTGGAAAGAAAATTAAAAATTTGAAAGCAAATGCATACCAACGTTCTCGTTTGAATGTGCACCAAATCCGGTGTCAGCTGTGCACATGCATACAGGGATTTCAAATTAATAATTTCACTTTAATTTGAATGCTAATGGATCATCCATTAACAAGGGGGAGTAAATACACCTGGGTGTACAGTAGAGTCGTCATATATATATATATATATATATATATATATAGATATATATATATATATATATATATATATATATATATATATATATATATATATATATCTTATATATTATATATATATATATATATATATATATACTATATATACTATCTATATATATATCTCTCTATGATATACTATCTATATCTATATATCTATCCTCTATATATTTCATATCTTATATCTCTGATTATCTATTCTATATATATCTATCTCTATATATATATATATATATATATATATATATATATGGAGATACTATACTACAAGTGGGGTGCGTTGTATTAAAAAGCAACCCACCCCTACCCCCCCTCCCCCTAACCCGGGTCCCAACTCGTGCCGATCCTCTTAACCACAGTAAATCAGTTACTAATTAGTACTATCAACCTAATCCACCGTATATATTTATTCCCAGCCATAACTAACCAACCTATTTTACCTATTCTTTTGGATTTGGAGAGGCACCCTCCCTCGTCGCCGGCGTTCATCCTCCCCCAGGCTCTACCGTCTGCCCTCCATCGATGCCGACGTCCGAGAGCCCGCGCCTTTCTTCCCCTGCATGG
This sequence comes from Oryza meridionalis, assembly GCA_000338895.3. Lineage (NCBI taxonomy): Eukaryota > Viridiplantae > Streptophyta > Magnoliopsida > Poales > Poaceae > Oryza > Oryza meridionalis. Next base: position 30,490,334 of record CM002526.2, on the reverse strand, counting down.
CCCTCCCTGCTCCTCGGCCGGCCATCCACATTGGCCGTGGTCGATGCGGTGCCGAACCCGCCAGCACTCCGCGTCGGCCACGGCTTCGACCCTCATCATCGGGGGTATCGACATCCCGCATGACCACGGCTGCGACAACCACTCCGACGGTAGGTTCCCATGCTGTGACTAACCACTAGGGGTGAAAACGGTACGGAAAGTTTCCGGATTCCGGACCTATTTTCGGAAACGGAATCTGTCGGTCGGAATTTTTTCGGAATTTTTCGGAAACGGAAACGAATTCGGAAATATTTTCTCGGAAACAGAATCGGAAATGATAAGGGCAGTTTCCGTCGGAACTCAGAATCGGTCGGAAACTTTCCGGAAATTTTCTCGGAATTACCAGAAATTTTATGACTGAAATACCCTGGATTCTTGTTTTAAGCACTAAATAGTGAATACCATGGTGTTTGGCTGTTATTTTTTTAAAAAATATTTGTTATGCAAATCTAAAATTACATAAGAATATTTTCTTTCTACATTGGGATTTATCAACAACATTACTCTTTTAAACATAGATAATTTATTCAATTGGATTTATCAGTTTGAGGGGTTTTTTATTTCGGTAAATTTTCGTTACCGTATTCGCGCCGGTTCGTTTTCGCTCCGTTTTCGGTTTCGATAATATTCGATTCCGTTTTCGTATCCGGGGTTTCTGGTTTCAATTCCGATTTCGGAAAAAATATGAAAACGAAAACGATAAAGATGGTTTCCATCCGTTTCCGTACCGTTTTCACCCCTACTAACCACCCATCTGTTTTCCTTTTTTTTGGATCTGAACAGGCGGAGGTGCACGTGGCGGCGAACGGCTGACGGCCATAACCGGGGAGGACCGCCAGCTTACTCGAAAGTGAGCAGATTGCCCGTCCTCCATGGTCGTTCCACCACCGGATCTGGCTGTTAGGATCGACAAGTAGGAGGCGACGGTGACCAAGGAGCGACAGTCGCCGTCGCCCGTGGAGGACAACGCATGCGGCGAGGAGCCAAAGGGGCGCGAGACCACCAGGGCAATGCCATCAGCAGGAGGTAACGCACTCATGCATCCCTCACAGGTCTGACCTGATCGTTCGTCGGATGCGGAGGAGATCAAGGCCCGTGCGCAGCCACTACCGTTCCGGCAAGGTTGACGCCTTGATGGCACAGTCTACTGCCTCCACGATGACATCTATTTCCAGGTTCACCACCATCTCCTCCACATCCTACATGCTTTGCACTTTGCACCACTCACGTTCCTTTCCTTTACTGTATCTTGTGTTGCTTCCAGTCTATGGTTGAATTTACTGCGACCTGCTTCTGAAAAAAGTCCGCATCACTCTGATGATTTCTCTCTTTTGTTGTGTGATTTCCGCTTAGAAAAATCTCTTCAAATGATTTTGTAAGCGAACAGGTTCACTGACGAGATTTAAAGAAGTAAACGTTGCTTGGAATGTACATGCTGTCAAGAAAATTTAGGTGAACTAAATCGTTATGCCTTTTTGGTTTCTTCTGACATAGTTGTAAGTTTGTTTGGAGAAGAGACTTTAATTAAGACCAAGAGAAAGGGCACATGTAAATTTGTTTATTGAATAAAATTATGTTTCTCATGAATACACCATGTAAATTTGGGTGCACTATGTGAATCTGGGCACATAGGCTGAGGTTTTAATACATCATTGCCCACTGCAGAGAAAGGACTGAACTATTAATTGTTTTGAGGACTTATTTACTCTCTGATCTTTTAACAGAAAAGGATATTGGTTGTTACTGGTTTTAGATTCAGTTAACCTGGGCAAGTGCAATTAGCCTTTGTGTGACCTTGTCAGAGATATCTTCAAATTGGTTTGAGTTCTGACATACTATAGTTCAGATGATTGGAGCCTTGAATAATCCACAATTGAAGATTTGAATGATCTTACCATTTTCATTTTATCTACATATAGTACTTGAGTGCATGCTTTTGATGTATTTCTAAATATTTTTCACACGTGTAGAACAAGTACAAATGACAGTTCAGTGTTTCTTGCATGGGTGATGGATAAATGTTGGCGGGGAGGATTAAGGAATCTGCAACACGGCGTGGGCTCGACATTGATGTGTGGCACTTGCACTGTCCGGCGTCCATGGGTCTTTCTCTCAGCATATTGCATTCCCCAGCTGAAGGTTCCCTGCCATGAATTTAGAGAAGAAACATCTAGAGAAATATGTATTCCTGTACTGTAGACAGTGCATCATTAGACTACTACCTCTATTACTACATGAAGTTTGTATTAGCAATAATGTGGCTACATGATGTTTGTATTAGCAGTAATGTGGCTGTGTTAGTCATTTGTAATTAGAAATTAATTCCATACACCGAGAGAAGCAATGTTGGATACTATTCTTCTTGTTCAATATTGTCCTATTGTACACAAAATAGAACATTATAGAACATTATGTCGTCAGGTTGTGTTGTATTTACTAATGGGCCAGTTGCGATAAGAGTGAGGGAGGAAAAATAAAAAAAAAACGTTAGTAACTTAATTACTTATGGGTTAACAGTCTCAGTAATCCAGTTACTGCATACTCAGTAATCATTTTACTAATGTGCCAATTGTGATAGGACTGTGGGTGGAAAGAAAAAAAAGTTAGTAACTCAATTACTTATGGGTTACAGTCTCAGTAATCCAGTTACTCATGGGCCAGTAGAGAACCAAATAGATAGGAGTGCGGGCGGAAAGAAAAAAAAACGTTAGTAACTCAATTACTGATGGGTTAACTGATTGAGTAATCTAGTTACTCATGGGCCAATCGAGAACCAAACTGATAAGAGTGCGGGAGGAAAGAAAAAAAACGTTAGTAACTCAATTACTTATAGGTTAACAGTCTCATTAATCGAGTTACTTAGAAGCCAGTAGACAATCAAACTGATAGGAGTGCGGACAAAAAAAAAAAGAAAAAAGCATGGGGAAGGGTGCGGGATGGGTTGGTTGGGACTTGGGAGGGTTGGGGAGGGGGGGTAGGAGGGGGGGGGAGGGGTGCTGTGAGGGGAGTAGTTAGTTATACCGCACCCTGGGTGCGGTTTAGCACATCCCTATATATATGTGTGTGTGTGTGTGTGTGGGGAGTATATGCAATTATTTGCTGAAGGTAACAACATCTATGCAGTAGCCTTTGTATTAGAATATAATACCTACGGCCCACCCAAACCATGCATGGAATGGGTCATAGCAAAATTATTGTCAGAACACAGATCAACGAAGTTTTGGGTTGGCAATAAATAACAAAGAGTGGACTTATTAATCTCTACTATTATAAAAAATTGAAGATATTTTTGTCGTCACTTTGATACGTCATTCGTGTACAAGTTAGTTTTTAAATTCATTTGCTTTTGTAAATATAAATTTATATTTGAGATGGGTTTTAAATTCCTTCACTTCTGGAAATATAGATGGAGTCGGTCGTATAAGAAATTTCTTTAAAAAAAACTCGCATGCTAACTTAACATGACCGGGCTAATAATTAAAGTTTATGATTTTTTAGAAAAATATATATATACAAGCAAATTCTCGGAGTGAATTTCACCTTAATTAAACCGTATATAACTATAATAATATTAAAATAACATTTACCCGTTGCAACGCACGAATATTTTTTCTATTTTGGGAAGAAATGTAAAAAAAAAGATCATTTTGACAACACTTTTCACTTATGCAATATATGTAGATTTCTCATTACCAAATGCTTGATAATTACATAGTAATCTTTCTCACTAGTACAGATCCTTCCATCTGTGACGGCCCCTAACAAGACTGGAATTTGCGGGCCGTCACAAGGAAGTAATCTCAATCGGGCCGAAGTTTCGCCCGATTGAGATATGGTCGCACAGCCATAGTAGATCGGCATAAAACTAAAACCCGTCACGGATGACACTTATCTGTGACGGGCCATAGTTGAGGCCCAATTAAGATGAGGGTTCCTTATCTCAAGCGGGCCCTAAAAGAAGCGCGTCACAGATGACTGTCATCTGTGACGGGCACCAACAAGAGGCCCGATTGAGATAAGTTTAATGCCCGTCACAGATGACACTCTTCTTTGACGGGCTTTTATTAAGGCCCGATAGAGATTACTTATATGCCCGTCATGGTTGATTGTTTTAGGGCCGATACAGATATTTGTTGCACAGTATAAATACCCCCCCCCACCTAGTGTAACTGTATCCCACTGTTCACTATTTTGGTGGGAGGCTGTAGGGGGTGATTTTTTGTCTTTTTTCCAAGGAAAACAGAAAATTCCCAAAAGTGATCAAAATGGAACAATCAAGTGAGTAATATTAATCATTAATTGAGCAATTTCATCACGTCTTACTTTTGCAATACTGATCTTATAAGATGTGCCTCTGATTTGTTTTTTTTTATTTTGTAGCAATTGATCGAAGTTGGATGTATGTGAAAAATTTGAAACGTCATTCTACGGAGTACAGAAAGGGCGTAATAAATTTTATGAACGCCGCGGAGGAGGATCGGAAAAGAAGAAACAGTGATTACATGTGTTGTCCATGTGCAGATTGCAAGAATGAGAATATGTTTGATAGCGGAGAGGATGTACATGGTCATCTGATACAACGAGGATTCATGGAGGGCTATACATGTTGGGTGAAGCATGGAGAGCAAGAATCAGGAAGTGGAGCAGCAGCAGACAGGAGTGGTGCGCATAATCAGGAAGATGAAGATGAGCATGACATGTTTATACCTTCTCCATTGGGCGGTGAAATGGTTGATGTGGATCACGATCTGCTGCAAGACATGTTACGTGACGTTGAGGACCCAGCTCAGAATGAGAGAGATTGCATGAAGTTCAGCAGGTTGGTCAGTGATTCTGAGACGCCTCTGTGCCCTGGATGCAAAGCAAAACACACTAAGTTGTCAGTTACCTTAGACCTAATGAAGCTGAAGGCAAGTAGTGGATGGACAGACAAGAGTTTCACAGATCTTTTAGGAATTTTGAAGGCTATGCTTCCTGCTGAGAACACATTGCCCGAGACGACATACGAAGCAAAGCAAGTTCTGTGTCCACTGGGGTTAGAGGTCCGTAGAATTCACGCTTGTCTAAACAACTGCATATTGTACCACAAGCAATATGCGGACTTGGATGCTTGTCCTGTCTGCAAGGCTTCTCGATACAAGCGAAAGAAAAGTGCTGACGAAGGAAAGAAGTCAAAGAGGGGTGGTCCGGCAAAGGTTGTGTGGTATCTACCTATCATTGATCGTTTCAAGAGAATCTTTGCCAACCCGAATGAATCGAAGTTAGTACGTTGCACGCCACGGAGAGAAGGAATGACGGTATGCTTAGAAACCCAGCAGATTCGATTGAATGGAGGAATATCGATCGAAAATACAAAGACTGCCGACCCTAGAAACATGAGGATATGTCTGTGTACAGATGGCATGAATCCTTTCGGTGACATGAGTAGTACTCACAGCACATGGCCAGTTCTTATTGCAAATTATAACCTCCCGCCATGGTTATGCTTTAAATGGAAATATATTATGTTGTACTTGTTAATCCAAGGTCCGAGGCAACCCAGCAATGATATCGATGTATTCCTGGAGCCTGTTATCGACGATCTTGAGATTCTTTGGAAAAAAGGTGTGGAAACTTGGGATTCATATGGTCAGGAGAACTTCAAGCTAAGAGTTCTATTGTTCTGCACCATTAATGACTACCCTGCACTTGGTAATATTTCTGGACAAACTATAAAAGGAAAGAAGGCATGCTCCGATTGCAAGGAACATACACGAAGCCGGTGGTTGAAGAAATCACGAAAGATGGTATACATGGGTCATCGGAGGTGGCTCCCGCTACGTCACGCATTTAGAAGAAAGAAGAAAATATTTAACGGTAAGAGAGAACTTCAGCCTGCTCCCAAAGATTTGTCTGGAGATGAGGTCCACAATATGGTCAAGGACATAAGCAATGAGTTTGGGAAGAAAAGAAAACGTAGCAAGACAAAGGAGAAGGGTATGTGGAAGAAAAAATCCATATTTTAGAGGCTACCTTACTGGAAAGATCTTGATGTCCGTCATTGCATTGATCTAATGCATGTAGAAAAGAATGTGTGTGAGAGTTTGGTTGGCCCGATGTTGAATATTCCAGGGAAGACAAAGGACGGGTTGAACGCGCGCCTTGATCTACAGGACATGAATATTCACGGTGAACTCCAGCCCATACGAGATGCAGAGACAGGTAGAGTGTACCTCCCTCCAGCCTGCCACACATTGTCAAGGATGAGAAGATCGCAATGTTATCATGCTTGAAGGATATTAAAGTTCCATCGGGCTATTCAGCGAGGATAAGTAAGTATGTTAAATTGGACGATCTAAAACTTGTTGGAATGAGGTCTCACGATTGCCACGTGCTAATCACACAAATCTTGCCAGTTGCTATCAGAGGCATTCTACCACCGAAAGTGCGTCACATGATCCAACGTCCGTGCGCCTTCTTCAATGCAATTGGACAGAAGGTTATAGATCCAGAAGATCTAGATGGGTTGCAGACTGATATTGTGAATACCCTCTGTCACCTGGAGATGTTTTTCCCACTGTCTTTCTTTGATATAATGGTTCATCTCCATGTTCATCTAGTGAAGCAAACAAAACTATGTGGCCCGGCTTTTCTAAGGGAAATGTGGCCGTTTGAAAGGTACATGGGAGTTCTGAAGTCATACGTTCGTAACAGAGCTAAACTCGAGGGGAGCATCATTGAAGGTTACACGACCGAGGATGCTATTGAGTTCTGTGTCAATTACATGTCCGATGCTGATCCTATCGGAGTTCCTGCGTCTTCTCACGAGGGAAGGTTGTCAGGTGTTGGCACAATCGGAAGGAAAAGAATTAGGCCCGATCAAGTGTCGTACGCGCAGGCTCATTACGCTGTGCTCCAACATATGGCAGAAGTTGGCCCATACTTTGAGGAGCACTTAGCGAAAATCCGAGATGAGAACTTGGGGCGATCTGATGCATGGATTAACAGAGAACATAATTCTCGGTTCAACGAATGGTTCAAGAATCGTGTGACAATGTCCACGGATGTCCCAAATGAGACAGTACAGTTGTTGGGGATGGGACCGTCTTGGACCGTAGACACATGGTAAGGATACGATATAAATGGATATACATTTTACACCGTCAAACAAGATGACAAAACCACAGTGCAAAACGGCGTCCGTATAGATGCATTCCAGGATCAAGTTGGGTCAAACACATACTACGGCCGCATTGAGGAGATCTGGGAGCTAAACTACGTCAAGTTCAAGGTTCCTTTGTTCCGCTGCCGTTAGGTGAATCTACGCACTGGTGTCAAAGCCGACAAGGAAGGTTTCACTTTAGTAGATCTATCAAAGGTGGGATATGCAGATGAACCATTTGTACTTGCGAAACAGGTCGAGCAGATATTCTACATAAAAGACCCTTCAAACAAGAAGATGCACATCGTGAGGGATGGAAAGCGCTGAATTGTAGGAGTTGACAACGTCGTCGATGAAGAAGAATACAACCATAATCTTCATGTAAGACCTCACATTGACCTTGACGATGATCCCCAAGAGCCTGTGGCATATGCTCGTTCAGATCATACGGAAGGCATAACCTTGTGACCGATGCATTTGTACTTATCTATTGTAATTAATGAAGTTTTTTTATTGCAAAGAGTTGATATGTGTAGTCATTCATATGGCTAATTTTGTTTTATTACAAATGCTGTTTAAATATGTCAAACATTCAAATTGAATTTCAAACTGTTGGAAATACAGCTATACATAAAAGTGACCAAAATAAAAGTTGTAGATCTTGAAAGGCTCTACAACTTTAATGTTTATGGCTTTTCCATTTGAAATCATTTAGTATTTACAAATGCTGTTTACATTTGCCATATATTCAAATTCAATTTCAAACTGTTGGGAAAAAAGTTATATAAAAAAATGACCAAAATAAAAGTTGTAGATCTTGAAAGGCTCTACAAGTTTGTTGTTGACCATATTTACATTTGAAATCATTTACTATCCAAAAATGTATTATGACTAATAAAATGAATTATTACGCAACAACTATATATTTTGCACTCACAAATACAAATACTTGAAATGGAAAAATAGTCATCGGTGACGGGCCTTAGTTTAAGCCCGATAGAGATTAATCTATCTCTATTGGGCATTGACGTAGGGCCTGTCACAGATGACTCATCAGTGACGGGCTGCATAGTAATGCCTGATTGAGATGACAATCAAGCCCGTCACGGATGACTCATCTGTGACCGGCCATAGGGTAATGCCCGATTGAGATAGGTTAATCTCTATCAGGCTATACCTAACGCCCGTCACTGATGACTATTTTTCCATTTTTCCATTTCAAGTATTTGTATTTGTGAGTGCAAAATATATAGCTGTTGTGTAATAATTTATTTTATTAGTCATAATACATTTTCGGATAGTAAATGATTTCAAATGTAAATATGGTCAACAACAAACTTGTAGAGCCTTTCAAGATCTACAACTTTTATTTTGGTCATTTCTCTATATAACTTTTTTCCCAACAGTTTGAAATTGAATTTGAATATATGACAAATTTAAATAGCATTTATAAATACTAAATGATTTCAAATGGAAAATCCATAAACAGCAAAGTTGTAGAGCCTTTCAAGATCTACAACTTTTATTTTGGTTACTTTTATGTATAACTATATTCCCAACAGTTTGAAATTCAATTTGAATGTTTGACATATTTAAACAGCATTTGTAAATACTAAATGATTTCAAATGGAAAAGCCATAAACAGCAAAGTTGTACAACTTATCAAGATCTACAACTTTTATTTTGGTCACTTCTTAATCCGACAAAGTGATAGTTATATTATTTACAAAAATCACATTTCTCTCATCTGGTTTATAAACATCAACACAGATATGTCAATTTTGTAAACATTGGTACTATCACTTTGTCGGATGAAGAAGTGACCAACATAAAAGTTGTAGATCTTGATAAGTTGTACAACTTTGCTGTTTATGGCTTTTCCATTTGAAATCATTTAGTATTTACAATTGTTGTTTAAATATCTCATATATTCAAATTCAATTTCAGGCTGTTGGAAACAAAGTTATAGAGACAAATGACCAAAATAAAAGTTGTAGATCTTGATGAGAGGATCAACTTTGTTGTTGTTAAATTTTTCATTTGAAATCATTTACTATTTACAAATACTATTTTAATTTGTCATATTTTCAAAATCAATTTCAAGCTGTTGGGAACAAAATTATATAGACAAATGACCAAAATAAAAGTTGTAGATCTTGATAAGCTCTACAATTTTGTTGTTGACCATATTTCGATTTGAAATCATTTACTATACAAAAATGTATTATGACTAATAAATTGAATTATTATATAGCAGCTATATATTTTGCACTCATAAATATAAAGACTGATGGGAAAAATAGAAAAATAGTCATCGGTGACGGGCCTTAGTTTAAGCCCGATAGAGATTAATCTATCTCTATCGGTCATTATCTTAGGGCCCGTCACAGATGAGTCATCCGTGACGGGCCTGAATGTCATCTCAATCGGGCATTAGTATGGAGCCCGTCACCGATGAGTCATCTGTGATGGGCCCTACGGCAATGCCCGATTGAGATGACTCATCACTCTACTATAACTAGGGTTTCTCAGATTGGATCGAAATTTTTTCTAAGTCCCGCTACAGTTTTCCGCCTCCTTAGAACCCTAGCGCCACCGTCGTCCTCCATCGCCGAGCCCGTAGCCGCCACCCTCCATTCGGACTGCCGCCGCCTCCTCACCGACGACCCCCACCACCGCCGCCACCGAGCCCGCCGCCGCCGCCACCGAGCCTCTACACCGACCGGCGTCGGCCTTCCTCGTCGTCGCCGCCCGCGTCCTCACCGACGCACGTCGCCGACCCCCACCGAGTCCGACACCGCCTGCCCGGCGCCGCCCTGCCCGACCGGCGTCTCCACCGACCGGCCCCGCCCTCCACCGAGCCCGGCGCCGCCGCCACCGAGCCCCACCGGCTGTCCTCAGGTGAGTGCTCCATCTCGCCGTCCTCTGCTAACTATGAATGACATGTCATTGAAATGTGGATGTGGATGATATGTGATTGAACTGTGAGTGAGACATGTCGATGTTGGGATGAAATGTGGTGCATTTATGAATTCTGTGATAGATGATTGTAGTGATTGATGAAATGTGGTTCATTTAACTTTATTTATATGCGAAGTGGTTCATGTTGGGATGAAATGTGGTTTATTTATGTTGGGATGAAATGTGGTTTATTTATGTTAAATAGATGAATTTAGTAAATAAATGAAATGTGGTTCATTTTATTACTGTGAGATGTGCAATTTAGTTTTTTTATATGTTTCATTTATTTATAAGTGACATTCAATTCATTGTAATAGATTTTAGCACTGAATTGTGTATTTTCGTTATTTATAAAAAAGTAGACGATGTCTCAGCAAGGCGAACCAATGTCGAAGAGAACTAGTGGGTCCTCAAGGGCACGTACTCCTAGGACAGGGAACAAAATCCCTAAGGAACGGTTCTGCATAACAGCGGTGAACCAAGTAGAGTTGCCGACAGGTCCAAGGAAAATATTGAGCCGATTTAGGTCTATCTGTGGGGTCAAAGGGAGGAGGAAATTCAGTATTCTGCAAGATGACATCATGCAAGTGCTGGCCGCAGAGAAGGATAGTGCTTGGCAAGCGTTCAAGGAGAGCTTCGATTATCCTGTAGAGTAGGAGAACCTTATCAGGCAGGCTGCTTTTAAGGTCATGGGCAATGCTTGGAAGAACTTCAAGAGTAAGCTAGTCAACCAGGCGAATCCCGATCCAACAGAGAAATTTCCTTGGATCACGGAACAGGTCTGGGAGGAATTCCATGCGAAGAAGTCGACCCCCAAGTCCATAGCTAGAAGCGAGGCATATTGCTTGCTCCAGACCAAGAACCAGCATCCGCACCGGCTTGGCACCGCCGGATATGCCGGTAAGGAAGAGGAATGGCAGCATGAGGATGAAGAAGCGGAGGAATCGAACACGTCGCTCGTGTTTGGCGATATCCCACACCCTCGGGCTAGGAACTGGGCCAGGGCCAGGTACCAGAAGAATGCTGATGGCACAATCTTCATGCCAAATGCAGAAGATCAACGAGTGTACGAAGCTATAGTAAGTGTCTAATCAAACTAGATGTTCGCATTTCGCATTGTTTCCCATCTTGCAGTTTATTTAACCACACTAAATTGTAATGCAGAAGGAGCTGGTTGCCGAGCAACAAGCCTCGCAAGAGGCCAGCTCTCAAAAACGCGAGGACGACCTCCTCACGAAAGCGTTGGGTAACAAGGAACACCGTGGACGGACACGAGGCGTTGGGTCCTCCGTTCCCTGGAAGTATGGATTTCCAGACTACGCGTGGCAGTACAAGAAGCGGACTTCCAACAAGGCGGAGAAAGGTGCACGCCTTGAAGCCAAGATCCGGGCGTCGATCAGAGCGGAGCTGACATCTGAATTCGACGAAAAGCTCGAGTCGATGAGGGCCAAGATTAGGCAAGAGATCCGAGAAAAGCAACTGAACCCGTAGGCCGCCGCTGCTGCTACGCATGAAGGGTTAGGAAGTCCCACCCAAAAACGCAGCAGTTGCGCATCAACTGAGTTGGCGGAAAATCCACCATCGGTCGACAGCGCCGTCGACCACATAACGGTAAAAGTTTCGTCCACAATGCATGAAAGGCTTAACGAATCCATATGATATATAATATTCTAAAGAAATTGATGAATCTATCGTAGGAACCAATGAGCTGCACCCTCACAGTTAGGGTGATGCCGACCTTCACGGTTCCAGCAGCCAAGGGACTTGCGTACAAGCCAACCCCAGAGACAACAGTGCATGGAGCGCAACTCAGGGGCAACTATGCAAAAGTTCAAGTCGACTCGGTGAAGCCCGAATACGAGCTGTTCCCACTGAAGTATTCACCGAATGACGAGGTCCTCTCACTAGGAAATGCCCGTGGTACCTTCATCCAATGGCCCAAGGACCTCATTGAGATCAGGGTTACAGCGAGGCCAACCACTGCACCAGGCGGTCATCCACCAAAGAGACCCGCCTCTGCTCCTTCAGCCCCTCCTGCTCAAGATCGTCATGCACAATCTTACGATGTGCAGTTGCAGTACGACACAGATTTTGGGGAGGACCGAACGGAGGCCGACAGCAAGACGATTCTTGAACCCCCACCGATGAAGAAGAGCAGGAAGGCACACTCTTCCCCTCAGAGAATTACTCTCGATAAACCCGAAGCAAAGGGGAGAGGAAGGGGAGGAAAGGTGCAGGCCTCACTTCTAGCTCCAAGGAAGCTAGATCTGGGCAAGGGCCAGGAAGAGACTAAGGGCAAAGAGGTCAAGAAGAAATACGTCGCTCCATAGGAGTTCTAACTAGGCATGCCATTGGTTGGAGATGACGTGCTTGCCGCAATGGGCACCGCTTGCAAGGACCTTCACGCATACTACAAGGAGAAATCTAACGCCAGGAAGCCGAATAAAGCTACCGATATCCTTGGAGAGCACGATGGAAAGCCATTCCTTGGTCCAACAAATTATATCGTGGTCGACTTCAAGGATCTATTCGACCTCTACAGGCTCCGAGCGGTGGACACAAGCCTCCTTAAGTGCTACTCCTTGTAAATATTGTCGCCCAACTCAATCTGGTAATAACAATCGGATTAACTCGCTTACAAGATCGTTTATCCTGTGTGTAGGTTAAGTTGGCAATGGTGTCAGAAGAATGCACCGGAAGTTGCCTTCCTTGATCCACAAGTGGTCACTGTCACAAATCTCCAGAATGACCGTCAAGGAATGGTCAACTACATCTGGTGAAGAATGCACCGGAAGTTGCCTTCTGTACAGAGAAAAGGTGAAGACTTTGGCTAAGTTTGAGGTCGGTGGTCTCAATTCTGATAGACTAACTACATTTTAGTACTTATATATGATCGATCAACTAATCTGGAGTTATGACAATGTAGGGCACAATAACCAAGTCTTTGCCTACCAGCTTTGAGGAGGTTCGCGAGGAGATAGCCAGCTTCACCCTCCGCGAAATAATTAATCCCAAAGGAATGTTTAGGCTTAAACTAAAATGATGAACAATGTTGAACTTTTATGTTTAGGCAATGATGAACACTTATTATGCAACTGTGATGATGTAACTGTGGTGCTTATATTTATGTATATATTTCATATGTTTATGTTAAGACTTGCTAAATAAATTTTTAATCCAATTAACTCGGTTTTGTAGGTGAAATATGATAAATATTTGAATGGATGTGAAATATGAGATGGCTGTGAATGTGTGGTTGTGTGAAATATATTGATGCCTGTGTATGTCAATGCATATGTATATGAATGGGTGATGCTGGGGAGCTGGGGATATTGGATATCTGTGTTTGTTTGTCATTTTTGCAGCGGGCATGGCTAGCAAAGGCCTGAGGCTAGCCAAAAAATAATTTTTTTTTGTGGATTATAGTCATCTGTGACAGGCCATAACTAAATGCCCGATTGAGATAATGGTCATCTGTGACGGGCTCTAGTTTAGGCCCGATTGAGGTCAGTAGTTATCTGTGACGGGCTCTAGTTTAGGCCCGATTGAGGTCAGCAGTCATCTGTGACGGGCTCTAGTTTAGTCCCGATTGAGATGAGTATCATCTGTGACGGGCTCTAGTTTTGGCCCGATAAAGGTTAGTAGTCATCTGTGACGGGCGCTAGTTGTGGCCCGATTGAGATAGGTCATCTATGACAGGCTATAGTTTGACTGGTCGTCTGGGTCAAAGCTATCGGTGACGGGCTTTACTTAGGACCCGATTGAAATAGATTCATCCGTGACGGTCGTTTGCCTCATTGAGATAACTCTTCACATCAGTGACTTCTAGCCTGTGACGGACACTGTGCCCGATTGAGATGGGGCTTACCGCCCGATTGAGATGAGGGTATCCGTTCCAGTGTCTGCATCAATTTCTATTAAATAATTAAAAAGTAATTTGTGGGCAAATTATTATTGTATCAAAGTTCAAAATTTTCTACCTATCTTCGTAGGCAAATGTTTTTTTTTCAGACGGCCGCTTCCTATTTTCGTAGGCGGACCTGTCTAGCTAACATCCGCCTACGAAAATTGTCTTCACAGACGGACGGCCGCCCCGTCTGCGAAGATCGGCGATCTTCATAGTCGTCTGCTTACAGATGGACGACACCCCACCTGTAAAGACCTGTTTTCACCGCCGGTGATAATGTTTTTCTAGTAGTGTCAACGTTGTATCATAGTTAGCAGGGGAGTGTTTTAATTTCGAAAACACCAGATCGGTCCAGCCTTAATGGCCTATCTATGACGGATTGAACTGAGTTGGCATCGATGGTCAAGAATCACACAAATGCTGAGCTGGAATCAGATCACCTAGTCATGATCTAGTGAGGCGAGGCGAAATGTCGAATGCATTTCATAGACAAGAAAAATATGATCCCATTTGACCATATATTGACGTCTTTTAGTTTGTCTTTTTTTCTCCCTGTCCCCGGACAATGGCTCTCTGGCTAGCTGCAGTGTGTAATTGAACTCTCATTATATTGACGTGTAAGTTTTTTTTTTTTTGCATTCGTGAAAAATGATTCCATTTGAGCACGAGATTTTCTTCCTAAAACAACATAGTAACATAGTACATGATTCCTATAAAATCATGTCAAATCCGTGCTTCAAATAAGCTACTTCACAATATGATGGTCACAAATTAATTAACAAGGAACGATATATGCGCATTGACATGACCCATGAGTTTTGCCAAATTAATCAGATCTAGAGAGGGGGATGTTGCTAGCATGGAGCACGTACGGTTAATTCGGTCTCCTTTTTATATCAAATTCATGTCAATATAAAGACGGCTGCATTAATGCTGCATGCATGCAGCCTCGTTCGCGTAAGCATGGAGCGTTGTCTCCTTTTTATTTGTGTTTTCTCCTCTCTCTCGCTCGTTTTTCTCATTTGCCCAAGTGAGAGAAACGGCCAGGTGCATGCAGTACGTGTACTGTTGTTGGTTAATTGGGTCAAATTAAAGTACTATATTTGGGCCTTCGGCATGTATAGATAGAGCTGGGCTGTTCAATAGTCGTACTTAATATAGATATTATATACTTCCTCCGTTTTATAATGTAACATGCATTGTCCGGGAGTAGCATGGAACTATTGTTTATTTTTTCGATCACATTTTTGTTTGTGACACATATTCAAATTTGTTTTTTTTGCAACTTGTAGAAGTTAAATATTTATCACATTAATTTATCTTGTTGATTTTTTAAATTTTTTAATTATTTAGATGATATGCAAACAACGAGAGGATGTCACCTCAAATTTAGAATAGTTTCCCGTATCCTAGTTACATTCACCGTCATCCTCACATATCTCTACTCACTATTCTTATGTAACAATCGGTTGGCTTGACATCTTCTTCAATTCAATTCGTCTACATAGCAGCGTGAGGATACAGTGATCATCGCCACTGTTATATCAAATATTCTACTCAATTTACTCTACTTTTAATCACTACTACGGACCACATCAGCATCGTATCGGTTAGTTAAATCCTGACACTAATATGAGATTTTCTGCCATCCGAACCTGTGCGCATCTCGGGAGTGGAAAACCTCGCACTAGTGACGGTCATCAGTGCCGGGTTCCTAATTTAAATGAACCAATACTGATGTACTTCTCCGTCTATTTTTGATAGTCATATTTCATCTTGGCACACAGACCAAGAATAAGTAATTCTACTTATCATCTATTTAAACATGCTACTAGCTATTCCTCGTAAACAATCGATTCATTAATATTTACATTTCTCAATACCCATGTAGCCAATCATGTGTGGAAGAATGAAGAGTCATGCATTAAATCTAAGAAAGTCATTAAGATGATAGGTTGTTGAATTGAAATATGCCTATCAAAAATAAATTTTTCAGATTTGGAAATATGACTATCAAAAGTAGATGGAGTGAGTATTATTTAGTATCAGTTGTTTAGATGAATCGTATAGAAAAATAAGTATTGGTGTCGGATTTTTAGTTGAACCACATAAAAAACCAGTTGAGCCAAACTGGTTTTGAGTCAAGGCGAGGTGAGCTGAACCGAAGGAAATAAAAATCTCTCAATTGCAGCTGATCCCACGGTCAACATGCTAGGCTCCACTACATCGCACTTTCCTGTCCCCCTCCCCTCCAGTTCTCTCAACCGCATCACCCTTTACTGTGCTCTTCGTCCTATCCTACTCTGGGCGTTCCGCTGCCACTACCACATTCGCTGCTGAGGAGACCAAGGATGCCGGATCTGCCGATCCCAGCCTTACCACTGATGAATTTGGCTGGCTGTAGTAAGGGCGCATGTGGTTCATAGCTCGGATGGCAACACACTCATTGCAGCTCAGAAGCTGATGACACTCATCTCCAAGTCGACTTCCCTTCGTCCAATCCTAGATTCGCCCCATTGTTGTTGCCCCAGCGTCACTTCTCTCTCCTCCTTCGCTCTCCTGTCTTCTCATCGTCTGAAGATGAGGGGCAAGAGATTTGGTGGGTGAGCAATGGCAAGGGAAAGAGCGGCAGCCTCCTCTCCCCTCCGACAGAAGATGACGATGTCCATGCTAGAGGAGGTGGATCTGGTGACCCTAGATTTGGCCTCCCCAGGTCAGCGACGGTCATGGCTTGATGACAACGATAGTCACGTCAATGAGTTTTGTATGAGCTGTTGATTTGTGAACAGACTAAAAGAGTTCTTGATGTGTGTATTATGATAAATGAGTTTTGTATGAGCTGTTGATTTGTGAACAGACTAAAAGAGTTCTTGATGTGCGTATTATGATATTTATTGGTTGATCAAGTTGAATCCAATTGGTTCTAGTGTTATTTGTTCTTGGAATGAGGATTGATATTGTGTTCTTGATATATTCTTGGGATGAAAATTGATCGGGTGACTTATTAGATGGTGATGGATATTGATTACCGTTATGGATCTCCAAAGGCCGGCTGAGCCGATTCTTGGAGGAGGGCAGCATCCCTTTTTTATTTTTTTTGACTCGTGTGGGCACATCAGTGCTAGTTCTTAAACCGGCACTAATAACGTCCCCCTCCCCCAACAATACCTCATCAAGATTAGTGCCGATTCGATAACCGGCACTTTTACGAACCAACACCAATTAATGACATATTTTGTTGTAGTGATTGTTTCCTATAGTCTAACCCAGCTTGCTGCCTTGCATCAGTTATATCAAATATTCTAAGCTATACTACTGAAATTGAGTGTTTATTTGGTATCAATTATTAACATGCCTATATTCAGGATTTTTTTTCATTCCAAATTATACTATTACTGAAATTAAAATTCTTATCGGTTAGCCCGTGGATGCATCGATTCCTCTGGTCTCTTCTCTAGCTTACCTAAGCCTTTCCACAAACCGAGCATGCAAATGCCAGTTGAATATGCATGGTTAAAATTAAGTTGTAACAACTGTACATTATTCCACGTTCAAGTACATATCAGACACTAGGACAGTGGTGCCCGATCTGCGCTGCACACACATATATATTGTCTGTCATGCATTGAACTGAACATGCAGCAGACCGGTTTTAGTGGTGATCTTGAGAGCTTAAAAGTATATAATGGCAGCTCTGCATGAAATCTAGGTAACTTTGTGCAGTACAGTAGATTTTAACCTAAAAAGGAGAGATTGCCGACATACGGAGTATATATGAATGCAATTTTTTTCATAAAAAGAAGCACTATATCGATCCCATACATTGCATACTAGGAGTACATACTCCTAGAAAGCTTGTTGAATTCTATGGTACTCATTGCATTAATTAATACGTCATTTGGAACTCGATCTCCCCTGTACTTTTAAAATTAAAGGACAGCTTGATGAATCCAATGTAGCCGCAAGGCACACATCTGCAAAACCATATGTATACGAACCCCATTATCTTTATTAACTTTAGGTAACAATTATTTGAGCCGTTCCTGTCAGCTGAAAACGTCTGAAAAGAAGGGTGTCTGTTGTTACTCCCTCCGTTCCAAAAAAAAAAAGTCAAACCCTGGGTTTTCGTGTCAACATTTGACTGTCCGTCTTATATGAAATTTTTTTATAATTAGTATGATAAAACATGATTAATATTTTATGCGTGACTTATCTTTTTAATTTTTTTTATAATTTTTTTAAAGAAGACAGACGGTCAAACTTTGGACACGGAAATCAGGGTTTGTCTTTTTTATTTGGACGGAGTGAGTACTTGTTAGCAACTGCGTCCAATGCAAAGGACAACGCAATTTTGGCTCACAGGTCTTATTATATTATGAGAGGTTAGGAAATAATCGCAGTCAAATAAATCTTGTCTCTTCACCACTAATAAACTAATTAAACGATCGAGTTCAGATTCAGATCATTGAGTGCCTTTTAGTGTGATGAAAAAGTATGCAATAATACAATTCGATGAACTTCTTTTTGGAAAGAAAAGTAGCTATAGCAATAATTCGATCGTGCTCTATGCTCAATCGAATTATATGAACTTTATTTGCCATAATAATTTGACACTCATTTATAAATGCCAATTCATTGGACCCTTTCCCATCTTTGTGCGATGAAAAAAAAAGAACCGACACCTTTGAGCACTATCGGTGCTGGTTTTAGAGAAAAAACCGGTACTAATACAATATGTACTTGTTTTTTAAAGAACCGGCACATATAATATATTATAGGTACCAGTTGATAAAAAACCGGTACATATATAAAAAACCGAGCCGGCCAAAGAGAGGGCTGCCACACACATTGTGTCTTGAAATCCGTGCTGTAGCTAGCTACAAAATTGTAGCCTGCTGCTCTTCTCTCTCAATTTTTATCTTCTCGATATGTGTTTGTAGCTAGTTTATAGTCTGCAATTGTGCTTGCTCTTATCCACTCAACTCCGTTCAATCGCGCAATCGCTACAGCATCTCTCTCTCTCCCTCTCTCGCACTCCTCCGCATCTCGCACTCACACGCAGACGCACTACTCCTCTCCCGGTGGCGCCGCCCCTCCTCCTCCCTCTCCCCTACCACCACTCCCCCTCCTCCTCCTATACCAGCAGTGCCGCCCCTCCTCCTTCTCCTCCTCCTCCTCCTCCTCCTCCCTCTCCCCTCACTGTCACTCCCCCTCCTCCTCCTCTCCCTGGCGGCGGCGCTGCTCCTTTTTCTGATGCCGTCTTCTCCTCCACCTCCCCTTTTCCTGTCCTCGACGACAATGGACGACAGCAGCCATCGTAGCCGCAGCAGCGGCGAGGAGGTGCCCCCGGCGGGAGGGCTTCCTTGCCCGTCGGCTCCGGAGCGCAGAGGAGAGGGGGACGGGCTAGGGCGCGGAGGCACGGTAGCGCACGACGACAGGTTCGTTGTCTTCTCTCCTGTACTACGTCTTGTCTCGTCACATTCTTGTTCTCGATATAAGGTTTTGGTTCGCTGGATTTTGCATTTCTTGTCCTTGTCAGTTAGGCTCCCCGTATGGTGTTCGACCGGTGCTTGATCCATGGACCGCCACCGCCGCTCACCATCTCCTCACGGAGGCTCCGTCCGAGCCAGCACCGTGCTCTTCAGTTTTCACCTCCCCATTTCTTTAGTTTTCTTGTACAAATCCCCACCAAGTTCTTGAATGATTGATTGATTTTGTTCGATGCAGCTCTTTTTAGGGATGTATTGGTTGGTTCCCTCGATGCATCGATGCAGCTCTTTTTAGGGATGGATTGGTTGATTCCCGGTCAATGGCGAGTTGCTCGATGCATCGAGACGGCTTTTTTATTTAATTCATCGAATATTATAGGTGCCGATTGTGGAGTATGAACCGCCACCTAGTGCAAAGGTGCCAACTAATTGGTGCCAATTGGGAAACCGATACCTGTAGCTAGTTCCAACCAACACCTATGAGGGTTTATGTACTAGTGAACATAGGGTGCGTTTGAGTTGGCAGTTTGGCTTGGTTAGTTTGCTTCATGGAAAATGAGATGGATAGTGAATGAAAGTTGAAAAATTAATTTGTTTGATTTTCTTGAGAAATTTATATATATAAAGTTTTTTATGGAAATTTGTATATATACAATTTGAGAAGCATTTCACGGGAAACGATGAAGTTGCTCATCCAAGTTAATGAATCAAACTCACCTTTAATCATTTATATTTGACTTTTGTAGTATAATTATGAGGTATTTGGTTTGGTATATAGCACTTGGCACATTTTTCTAGTCCGATGCCCTGGTTAGCAATGGTTGTTATATATATTGTAGTGCTTGATTTCTTTTTTTTTTCTTCAAAGAATATTTTCAGAAACGTTCAGTTATACATTAAGTCTGCCATTTAGCCCTCTCATCATCTTCTTATTAGCTTATCAACTGTAACCAAAATTTGAATTTTTAAACTTAGAGTAGTTGGTTTTTTCAATTTATTTAATGACACCGCCTTTTATTTTTCAGGTGGGGTTCTTTACTATTTGCTACTCTTACGGAGCAACACTCTTGAGATGCCACTCTTCCAAATTTCTTTACATAAATGCCACAGGAGAGAGTGCTAATCTTTATGAATTATCAATTTTACCTAATAAAACCCCATGTCAGCTTCGCAAGTATGAAAGGAAACTTAAAATGACTCTTTTACCCCTGGGTCAAAGTAATACTTAAAAACCCCAACACTGGTAAAAACTTTTGTCCGTAAATTATTTTTGATTGCTTTTTTATTTTTTTTCACAGCTCATCGATCATAGCTCAAGCGATTAAAACCTCTAGTGCCACTTCTCCTTGGGATAAAGAACGTACTACTCTAAATGTTTCATCTTAAAAATGGGTACATTACTTAAAAATCTACAGAGACCGGCCATATAGGTGCCAGTTTGACAAAAATTAAACAAGCACCAATAAGACATCTCCTGCCAACGATTTTAAGATCCGGTACCTATGGGCTTTCCTGCACTAGTGGTAGGCTGGTAGCTATCGTACGTGTTTGGTAAAATTAAGGAAAAAATAAGAATTACCCCCTTGAACTATTAGGTGAGTACGAATTACCCCCTTAAACATGAAACCGGATGTACGTTTTTCACCCTCAACTATCGATACCGGATAACCCCTCCCCGCCCCCCCAAGTAGCTTGGCAAGTGGTTTTAGTTTACGTGGTAGTCCAGTCAGCAATTTTTTATTAAAAATACGATGGGGCCCACCTGTCAGATATCTCTCTACTCTCTTTCCCTCTCACCCACCCTCTCTCTCTCAAATGCCAACGGCTCGAGCACCGACGGCAGCGCCGCAGCGGACGCCCCCTCCATCGCCTCGACAAGCCGCGCGGCGGTGGCTGCGGCCGCTTCCTCCGTCACCCGAGCTCCGCCCGCCGACATCCTCAGCTCGCTCCGCCGCCCCCTCCACCTTCCCGAGCATCGCTAACTGTGGGCGTCCCGTCCGCTGCCTCGACAGCTACGGGCGCCCCTCCGCCGTCCCCTCCTCCCGCCGCCCCAAGCTCCGTAGCCCCCTCGGCCCCAAGTTCCCTGAGCTCTGCCCTCCGCCGTCCCCTCCTCCCGCCGCCCCGAGCTCCGGCGCCCCCTCCTCGTGCCACCCTCTCGGCCCCAAGCTCCGCCCGCCGTCATCCCGAGCATCAGCGGCTGCGGGCGCCCCCTCCACCGCCTCGAGCTCCATCCTCCGCAGCCCCCTCGGCCCCAAGCTCCCCGAGCTCCGCCCTCCGCCGGCCCCTCCTCTCGCCGCCCCGAGCTCCGCCCGCCACCGTCGCCTTCACCGCCCACTCCACCTGCCGTCTTCCCGCCGAGGTGAGGGAGGGAGAAGAGAGTGATTTTGGAGAGAGATAGAGAGGGTGGGAGACTGACAGATGGGACCCACCGATTTAAAAAAATGAATTGCTGATTGGACTGCCACGTAGACCAAAACCGCTTGCAAAATTGTTCGGGGGGGGTGTTTCATCCGGTATCGATAGTTGAGTGTAAAAAATATCCGGTTTTCGTGTTTAGGGGGGTAATTCGTATACACCCAGTGGTTCAGGGGGTAATTCGTACTTTTTCCTAAAATTATTTTTTTCCTATAGTACGTTAATACCCCGGCCACCTAGAGTTGTCGATTATATAATCAAAGTAAAGATCTGCATGTCAATACATCCGCAAATTAAGGATTTGATTAACACAATTTGATCTTTATTTATTGCAGGAAATTAAGTCGATCCCGATGGATGCGAGCACATTGCAACTTGCAAGAGATGTAGCACATCAATCAATATGTCATCATTTTTCTTTTTGCATGGTACTAGTAACATGCAATAATTAACTACAATTGTATTATTTGCACACCAAATATGTGAGTTGATGATGCCCAATTAAGCTGGCCAAGTTAAAATTTGCATGTCGACCGATCGTACCGATTCTCATGCCGCAAATTTGCAATCTTTTATGAATATATGTACGTGCAACTGGGATGCATCCGTTCCAAAGAAGACTCATCAAATATATATACCAGGACCGTCCAAGTACAAGCTCCATTGTATCCAAGCATACGTGTATTTTCACGTGCATATGTATACCGCGTATAGGGAAGTCTATACATACGTACTTCCTTCATTTCATATTATAAGACTTTCTAGTATTGCCCACATGAATATATATATTAAGGAATCTAGATATATATGTGTGCATAGATTCATTAATATCTATATGAATGTGGGTAATGTTAAAAAGTCTTTTAACCTGAAACGGAGGTAGTATATATTAATTAACCCCAGATGTAGATGTACATATATAGCGTTCTCCATCTTATTTCAAGTTCAAGTCATTTTAAACTTGTGCGATATGTATAGTTCAAATGGCTTCGTTGCTCTTCATACGTATACTGCATTATTGGGAAAGAATAGTCATTTTTTTCACAAGGATGAATAATCAAAAGGAAATTAAGATGAAAAATGCAAAGAAGTTTAAAATGACTTGCATTTTGGGGAAGTTGAGAAAGCTAAAACAACTTACATCTTAAATCGGAGGGAGTACGAATTTTAGTTTCTGTTTTCCTCAATAGCAGTGCTGACGTCTTGTTTGTATAAAGCTGAGTTAAGCCTGCCCACAATCTCCTCTGCCTTGACTGTGTAGCCTTCCTCTACCTAAAATATTTATGGAGTTTATATATGAGAAAGAATGATTATATGAAAAGAATGATTTATTCTGAGCAATTTCATTTTAGAGAACTAAGTACAAAGTTTTCTTTTTAAAAAAGGGGTAAGTTTTGAATTATATATATGTATGATTGTTTTTGTTTTAGCACACGATTTTTCCACAGTAGATATTTCCTCTCCTACCTATAGCTAGTGGTATGTCAAATAGAAATAAGATTTACAATATTGAACTCATCAATAAATTACTCATAAAAGAGTAGAAATGTTAGAACTCCATTAATTTACTCTCAACCTTAAAAGCTAGGACCCAACTCTTTGGAATGTAAGAATTTAGGTGAAAGAAATTGCTCCAGCTCTTTCAAAGATTTCTCCTTTGTAATGTAAGAATTAACACAATAATATATAGGGAAAATGTTGGGATTTAGCATGAATACATGTGGCCATGTGCACAAAAAGGGATTGCAAAGCATAGAAAAAAATGTAGAAATAGACAAAAAGAAAGTATAGGAAAATACAGACCAAAGTAAATTCCATGAGGTTGGATCTCACACTTCCCTCAAGATTCCTACGTATTGATCAATTATATAACTGGGCTGGGAATTTCGTAAGATTCTAAAAGCTAACCCTGATACTAGCTTTGTTCCATAGGATCAAATAGGAAAAGTCCTACAAAATTCCTTAATTTATCAACCATTTGTTCCAAATAAGTGGTGTAAACACTTTTAAGATGACAATATATACACATAAGACAATAAATGCAAGCAGTATGTCTCTTCAAGAAAAATGGAAACAGTATATGTTGAGTTGTTGACACTTGACAATGTTCTTCCGCAAGGAATTAACTTACAAAAAAGTAATATAGCTCTACACATTTCAATAAGATGTTATATATGGAAGATGCAGCAAGTCCGCACCTATCTTTTGGCTTCTTTAGAATGTGAGTTTTTTTTTTCTAAAAAAAAAATAGTCCTGAGCAAAATGCACTATTTATTGTGAAACTTATGCAAAAATTTCAGTGAAATTCATGGCAAACTGTTGCATTCCACAAGGAGTCCATAATGGCTAAAATGTGCTCCAACATCTCAAAAAACACAAATTCGTCTTGCCATTGATTGAATTACACATCCGTGTCCGAAAAAAAAAAGGGTCGTCATGCCACCTCTCCTAATTAAGCTCAGCTCAGCGCTATCTCCCTCTCTCTCATCTTGGATAACGCTATTTCTCTCATTTCTAATAGCCATATTGTTGCAATGGCGCCTTCTCGATTCGATCTTTAATCTTGAACTTTAACCTCAGACCGATTGATTTCTAAATATCAACATGCATGATTAGAGATCTATCGATATATATAGCTACTTAGCTAGTAATACTTTATGTTACAGATAAGATTATCTGTACACCTATTAATGATGCTAGAGGCTAGTGATGCATGAACCGTGGTGCGAATCTAACAGCTAGATATTCCACTGATCTCTTGAGTGTTAACCAAAACCGAAAACAAATGCCAAAAACATCATGACTCACATGAGATACATATACCATATGGTACCATATAAGAGCATCATCAGCAGTGACGTTATGCGTGACGGATGTGACCGATTAAAGCATTCACTAATCCTTTTTTTGGAAAGACACACGAGATAGTGTACAGATAACATAAAATATTACTCACAAGTAATTACTCGTAATTAATATAATAATGAAGAACTTGCCTTTGCAGCGATCGTTATGATCATCGTGGCGCCCTGATCCAGAAATGGCATGACATTGGCGTTGATGATTCTGAGGTGGATCTCCTCGACCTCGGCGAGGATCCTCACGATCACCCCCTCGCCGTTCTCGCAATGGATCCTCACCACCACAACGTTGTTCGTCGGCGAGCACCGCACCTCGATCTCCGGCGGGATTGGAAGGTGGTTCGTCGTCCTCGCCGGCGACGGTGTCACCATTGCTGCCTCGGTGTCCCTGGCAACTCCGGCAGCAGCCTGCTCCTCTAGGACCCTGAGCTTCTCTTGCAGCTCCCTGATGTAGCTCGCCGCGTCGGAGAGGATCGTCGCCTTGTCCATCTGATCATCAAATCGATCACGAGACGAAAGCAATTCGATCGGAGCATTTCACGTTGAGGAATTGATGAGATTTTTTATACCTTCTTGAGCTTGGGGATGACGGCGGAGAGCTCCATGAAAAGCTGGTTGATCTTCCCCCGCCGCTTCCGCTCCGCGACGACGTGCTCCAGCTGCCCGTACGGCGCCGCCGCCGCCGCCGCGGTGGGCGCCGAGGTCTTCCTGGTGGTGGATCCCCAGGCCGGCGGCGGTGACCCGTACGCCATCTCCGGCGCGCCGCCGCCGCCGCCGTTCGGCCGCACCTGCACCGCCACCGAGGCGGCGCTGAAGTCCCAGCTCATCAGGGGCAGATTATTGCTGCTGCCCCCCGGATTCGTGGACGTTGACCAGCCTCCGTGCTCCTCCACGGCCACCGCGAGGCCGATTCCGCCGCCGCCGCCGACGTTCCCGGTGCTCCTGCAGCTGCTGGCTCCACCACCATGCGCTTCCGTGATCACTTCTTCCTGGACCGGGACAACCACCTCCTCCTCGGCGTCGCAGAGCTCCTGGAGCGAGAAGAACGCGGCCGCCGCCTCGCTGCGCATGCGGCGGCGCTCGTCGTCGTCGTCGACGGCGACGGCCGCCGGGTGCTGCTGCTGCTGCAGCGTGCTCACCGCCCACTGCAAGAAGAGGCTCGAGTCGTCCATGCCGCGCCTTGTATAAACCCTAGGAGAGGTGAAGCTTCTTGCAGCTTGCAACATCAAAAGCAAAATTAGAGAGAGACATGGAATTAATTAAGCTCATTCGTATGGATTAGAGGAGATTGACACAAGTTTGGCTAGATTTTGTCTTAATTAATCCTCACCTCAGATCTCACTATACTTAGTGGCTTAATTATGCCGGACACAAAACCTTAATTAGCTTGCTTCTTTGTTCCTTGAATTTATATAGAAGCGCATCATGTCCTAACGTTTGTTCAATCGAGGCCTTTCAATTGTCCCTTTCTGACCTCAAAGAACCAACAATGAGTATAATATAAGTAATTAATCACTCATTGGGATTCTGGTTGTCTGGGCTAAATCCGGTGAAAATGATTTCCGATGCACCAAAAAAAATGACCAGTGTATATGTAGAAATATGCATGTTGATGTGGTTGATTTGACTCCCATGACCAAATTACGGCGCATATATGTTCGGCTTGCTTGCTTGTTGAAGCTTTTCCTTAATGGTGCATGATTATGGAAATAATTTTAAGAGTAAAATATATGGTCGATACTTAAACTATACTAATGACTTTTTTTTCACAATTTGTTTTGATGCAGTACAAGATAAAATTGAGACGCAACTAGGTGATGCATCATGCTGTATATAAAAACAAGGTATAAAATGTGTAACTAGGAAATGTAAATTCAAGTTTATAGGGAAGTAACTTCCATGTTTCTAGGAAGTAACTCATTGAATTGTTACAAGTAACTTTCTGTTAAAAATATACTGAGACTGTTAAAATTGCTATAAGAACCTAATGCACAGTGAGAAGTAACTTAAAGCACAGTGAGAAGTAACTTAATGTTTCTTGGAAGTAACTTATTGAAGTGTTAGAAGTAACTTTTCAGTTAAAAATGCACTGAGACTTCTATTAAAATTGCTATGAGATTTCCAACACCAGCACTCATGCCTATGTAACTAGGGAATGTAAATTCAAATTTATTTTGGGAAGTAAAGTAACTTTTTCTGTTTAAATTGCACTGAGAGGCAACTAGATGGAATGTTTCATGCTGTGTAAACTAGGGATTGTGAATTCAAGTTTATCTGAAAGTAAGTTGCATGTTCCTAGAAATTGCTTTGAGATTTTTGAAACACCAGTACTCATGCCTTTTCTACAACTTTTTTTCTCAGCAGCACTAGAAAGTGAATTTGGAGTATAAAGGAAAACAGAAATCAAGAAGGAAGACAGAAAACAAGACTACAGCTCATTACTTACAAAATTACAGCACAGATTCATATCAATTCGTTTCTCGAAGAATACAGAAAAGATCTAAAAGTTTCTAGGTTAGTTCCATTTTTTTGGATGGATCTCAAAGAAGACAAAATTTGAACTTCATGTGTACTTTACCTGGATATTTTCTTGGATTTGCTCCTCCTCCTTCCCCTCTTCCAAGATGGTGATTTTTTTTCTAATTTTTACCGCCGTGGCGGCTGTGTGGGGATTGATGTCGCCGGATGTCCCGATTTGATGGGTTGGAGTGGGGGAGAGAGGCGCATCGCGCTGTCTTAGGTGGGGCCACGCTAGCTAGCAACGCGTGCGTTGCACGGCGCTTGCACGCGCACTACAGGATGGATATGATTCGGAGGCATTTAAGAATGCCTCAACTACTTAAAAAAATGCCTCCAATCCTTAAAGAAGGCACTTAAAAAAGTGTTGGATATACTGCTGTAAGGAATTTTAAGGCACTTTTTCAAAATGCCTTCATAAGTATAGATGAAGTTACTTTTTAGATTGCCTTTAAACACATTTGAGGCACTTTTTAGATTGCCTTTATACACATTTGAGGCATTTGGACTTGTGCCAATAATTTCTTCTGAGGTATTTTAACATATGCCCCTAATTTATTTTCAAGGCATTTTTGACAATGCCTTTACTTTTCTTTTTAGGCACTTTATTAAAATGTCTCAAATAGTACAATACATGCATATACAGGCTCATCCCACCATATGAATGTTTTAACAGGAAATAACATAACACATCACATATATCTCCAAAAACAATATAGAACAATAATTCCCAATTCCAATTCAATCGCACATTAAGTGGTTCAAAAATCATCTCAATGGTAATTAAGTTTGTAAGATATGCTATCACAATCAATGGTATGTTTATGATTTACAAGACAATAAACATCATTGATCTACTGAGTGGCTTGCTCCTGTCATTCTGTGAGGCTCGCATGTATTTGCAACGAGGAAAAACAACCTGAGAATGGATTACACCAAAACATGTCCATGCATTTGGACATGCAAAAGAAAAACATGTAAGACACTCATATGGGGCACCATGGTGCCCGGGCACGCCCGGCCACCATGGTATCAAATACACAAATTCACTCAAATTTTTCAAAATTTTCAAATTGTAAGTATATACCTGGTTATAAGAATTCGATTCATACCTATACCTATCAACAAAACAACTCAAATTTAACTTTATTTCACAATCCATGATTACATACCTAACTAATTATATGTTTGTATGCTATATACCTAGAATCAAAATCTAACAAAAACAAGTTCAAATTTAGTTCAAACTTGCTTTGAACTAGTTAGTAAAGTAGTTAATGTTAATACCTAAACATTTCAAAAAATTTCATACTTATTTGAATTGGGTATATACTCAATTTCAACCATAGTGCCCGGGCACCATGGAGCACCAAACAAATTATATATATATATATATATATATATATATATATATATATATACATATATATATATATATATATATATATATATATATATCATTCAGGTGCCTATCATATCCATGCTACAAAGTCATGTTAGACATCATCTTGCACATGGCGATTAGAGGGCAAAGTAGCAAATCACAACTTGAGAAGAGGTAAACCAACATCTTTTCATCCAACCTTGAAGGGAAAAGTATGGGAATTAATCCCGGCCATAACATAACATCCATTGCCATCAAAATATAAGAACCAGTTTCATTGTAATTCATAACATACCATGCATATTTCCTATTATTTACACAAACAAGATTGAGCTCATGAACTATAGTTCTTTAAGAATAAACAGATGCAGCTGCAACACCTACAAAGCATATCACTAGGATTAATATTCATTTGCTAGAATTCCTTTACTCATTAATCACCTAAATATAATGCATTGTCCACATATTATTGCAAAAAGAATTAAGAGATGGAGAGAGGGAGTGAGGGGCAATTTACTTGAGCTAGAACCGGGAAGTTGTTAACAGTTGGCTATTGGTGAAGTTAGCATATAGAGAATCGGGTCTGGCCTTCCCAATCTTCTTTGCCCTAGAATGTGTATCTTCACGTCCTATATTCTCCTTTGGTGTTAGATCATGCACCTTTCTCTTGTGTCTAACAACACTTTGCAGTGCATTATCAATGCTATTGTGCTTGAACACCTCAGTTAGTGCCACCGAATTTCCTTGGTTAGCCGAGTTATGTCTCGCAATAGTCGACACCTTAAATTGAGTGAAAATCATATTTAACATCTAGATTCCTTGGTTAGCTGAGTTATGTCTCGCAATAGTCGTCACTCTAATTTTGACTTAAATGTACTAGTAACAATTAGTGAAATATGCAGTACCTTAGAGTGTAGAGCTTGACCACTTGGATGCATTAGCTGCAATGTAATTTTAAAAAATTAGTTGCATGTAAATAAGCTAGACAAATGAAATAATAGCATCATACATTGTCACGTGGCCATGGGATGCATCGAGCTTGAGCACTTCCTAACTTGCTAATCATTCCATATGCACGAGGTATTATGGTGTGCTGATTGAATACAGTGTTAACAAGGATGTCAACACAATCATTTAGTGCCTGGCCATCAACAGAAATAGTGTTTTTGTTGGTCTTCTGAATGGTACCTAGAGCAACCATTTTTCCACTTTTTGGAGATATTAGGCCAACTTCCATACCACTTTTCAAGATAGCTTTTGTCTCTAATCCAGCCTAAAAGAAGAGATAGCCTAAAAGGAGAAAGTACAAGTGTTGTGTGATAACCTTTGTTGGTTGGTGATCAAGTTCTCTGAGTTTTTTTTTAGCTCCTTGATATGCATTTCATCTTTATTGATTTGAAAGGACTCGTGATCAGCTTCATAAGAATGTTTGTCTTTCTTTAGGTTGCCTCTTTGTTCAGTCATCTTTCCTACAATATGTATGCAAAGTCATATATTACCAGAACTAAACAATTCAAGATACACATATAAACAGAAAAATAAAACAAAATCAAGATTAACAAGTTAACATGTGAAAGGACCTTGATGTCGCAACTCCTCCTAACAGTCATGACTCTCATATTTATCAATCCTAGGATCCATATCAAAATGATCTCTTGGTGGTGAATTGACCACAAATTGCCAATCTTTCTCAATAGGATCTTGTACATAATATACTTGGGCAGCTTGTGTTGCAAGGATAAATGGCTGATCAGATACATCAATATCACTATTGAGCAAATGTTTGAAATTCAATTGTGTTTCCCCAAATTGGTCCTTTCGAACTCCCCTGCCTTGTACACTATTAGCCCATGCACATCTGAATAACACCACATGCCCTATGTTTGAGTAATTTAGCTCACATATTTCCAAGATGCGGCCATAATAATCAAAATCACATGTTGATGGATTATTATCTCTAGCATTAGAGAGACTAGAAGTTCTTGCAACCAAAGCTACCCCATCACACTGTGTAGATTTGCCTTCACTGTAACTCGTCGTATGGAAAGTACACCCATTCAAGGAATAACGGTTGTACTTCAGCACCATAAAGTATGGTTTTTGTGCTAGCACTTCCACTTCTTTAGGAACATCTTTGCCCTTGGAAATAACCATTGAACCTATATAAATTAATTTGTCAATACAATATCACAAGGTTTAGTCATCTAAGGAGGTTTTAGTAATAAAAACAGATTGCCAACACTTACATGTTCTGTGAACCAAGTGAGAAAAGTATTATGATGAATTTGTTTGATGTTCTATCTATTTAGCCGCTTATCCATATATAGGACATTCTAGGTGCTTCCTACAAGAACAAAAGTGATATATCAAGGTGTGCAAAATCATTATCAATATGGGGGACACAATAGTTAGTTATCCACTTACTGGACATATGGTGTAATGTGAGGATAATTGATCAGCACACATTGCTGAGCTTTAATCCATGATTTGTGGTCCAATTCGCTGGCATTAGAGCCTGACAAGGGACGACCAATTCTTCTCAAGTATGGAAGATGGTCATGAGAGGCACTGGGATCATTGTGATGTCCAATTTGAGTGAATTTGGTTTGGCAGCCAACCAAATAGCGCGAGCAAAACGTCAGACTTTCATCAAAAACATACCCTTCAGCTATGGATCCTTCAGGATGGCTTCGAGTCCTAACCATACTCTTCAACTTGTTAAAGTACCTCTCAATTGGATACATTTCTCGGTAATGGACAGGTCCAGCCAGCCTTACTTCAGTTGGAAGGTGATTAGTCAAGTGAATCATGATATCAAAGAAGGCAGGGGGGAAATCTGCTCTAGAAGGCAAAGGATTTCAGGAGTCTCGGCCTCCAATTTTTGCATGTCACTTGCAGAAATAACCTTGGAATACAATTTCTTGAAGAAACTACTTAGCCGAATTAATGGCACACAAACCCTTTCTGGCAGAATCTTTCTTATTGCTATGGGCAACAGATCTTGTATTATAATATGGCAGTCATAACTCTTTAACCCAACCCGGAGTCGCAAGCGGCGATGGATGATTTTTTTTTTCTAGCGTTTTTTCTTCTCTCACACGATCTGATCGAGAGGATAAGGTTTCGTATGTGGTGGATGAGCACGTGTGGTGGAAGGACTATTTTATCTAAGTGAAATTCTTTTAGGGTTTTTTTCATATATAACAGTTTTGGAGACATTTCTGTTCCAAATGCCTTCGTTTGTCCAGGCAATTTTGCAAAACGCCCCAGATAGTATGAAATATTACGGCGTTTCATCATAGTGCCGGTAATAGATAATTTTTCTAAGGCGTTACTGAAAAATGCCTTAGAAGCACTGAGTTTTCGAGGCATTCATAATAAAAGTGCCTTCAGATGACAGACTTTTAAAGGCATAAACTAAATTTGCCTTGTAATTAATATTTTTTGAGGCATTTTTATCAAAATTGCCTTAAAAGGAGATGATTTGAGGCAGTTTTAGATAAATGCCTTCAACAGAATGCCTTCAAATGCATTCCATCCTGTAGTGCCACCGCAAGAATAGGCTCGAGTCGTCCATGCCGCGGCTTGTATAAACCCTAGGAGAGATGGTGAAGCTTCTTGCAACTCGCAACATCAAAAGGCAAATTAGAGAGTGACATGGAATTAATTAAGCTCATTCATATGGGCTCAAAGCAAGAGGGGGAGAATCATGCATGGATTATTAGAGGAGATTCACACAAGTTTGGCTAGATTTTGTCTTAATTAATCCTCACCTCAGATCTCACTATACTTAATGGCTTAATTATGCCGGACACAAAACATTAATTAGCTTGCTTCTTTGTTCCTTTATTTACTCCATCCGTCCCAATATATTGCAACCTAGAGCCATCTTAGGACTAAGAATCTGGACATATGGGTATGTCCATCCTAGGTTGCAATCCTATATATCCAGACCCATTCTAGGTTACAATATATTGGGACGGAGAGAGTAGTATATAGAAGCGCATCATGTCCTAACATTTGTTCAATCGAGGCCTTTCAATTGTCCCTTTCTGACCTCAAAGAACCAACAATGAGTATAATAGAAGTAATTAACCACTCATTGGGATTCTGGTTGTCTGGGCTAAATCCGGTGAAAATGATATCCTATGTACCAAAAAATGACCAGGGTATATGTAGAAATAGGCATGGTGATGTGGTTGATTTGATTCCCCTGTCCAAATTACGGCACATATATGTTCGGCTTGCTTGCTTGTTGAAGCTTTTCCCTAATAGTGCATGATTATGGAAATAATTTTAAGAGTAAAATACATGGCTGATACTTAAACTTGAGCAGATATGTCAAATAGGTCCGTAAACTTAAAAGTTAGTACACATTAAAATCCATGATCTTGTTTTAGTGAACCATAGTTGGTACAAAGTGCGTTTGACCAGACTTGACCGCTTACGTGGCACTCCATGTAGGCTGACCGTAGTCCAAGTGCCACGTAGGATAAGGACTTGTTTGTTTTAGCTTAAGATTATTGTAATCTAGATTATTAAATCATATTACTCTAAGTTAGATTATAATAAGCTGACATAGAATAAGCTGTGAGTTGTTTATTTCTTTGGATTATTAGAGGCATCTAAGGGTAGTGGGTCTTTAGCTACTCAATAATCTGGAAAAGGCTCTTCCAGAGAAGATTATTAGATTATAATAATCTGGCTTATAGATTATAATAATCTACTTGTTTGTTTCAGCTTACTCCTAATAATCTAGATTATAATAATCCTAAGCTGAATTAAACAGGGCCTAAAACAGCCCTCTATATTGCCTTGAGACTAATGTTGCACCGGTTTTAACAGTTGAGGGACCCGTCATATCTGGTTTTTGGTTCAAAGACGAAAATCAGATTTGTTGACAAATTAAGGGACCTCAAATGAACTTATATCTAAAAGAAACCCATACAAAGTTTTGGGTTAGGCATAAATCAGTAAAAAGGCTGAACTGAAATAAATAAACCTTACACAGGCCCATTTTGAAAAAGAAAAAAGCCCACGAGAGCACGTGACCTCACAGGCCCATATACTCCCATAATCCCCCAAACTGAATGGAATAAGTTCATCTGTGGTCGCTTAACTTGTCAACGAATCCGATTTTCGTCTTTCAACCAGAAAATAAATACAATAGGTCCTTTAACTGTTAAAACTGGTACAACATTAGTCTCAAGGCAATATAGAGGGCTGTTTTATCCTGTGCGTGACATATATGAAGATGGAAGAGCAGATCACAAATGAAATAAAAGAAACAACGGTTAATGGAAGATGAAGATGTACGGACAAAAACTGGGATGCGAATTGCCTTCACCTGGTGCGGGCAGTGCGTCGCAGGAGAGGGAGAGATGGGTGGTGCTGGGGGCAGGAGAGGCGATGCGGCCACGGGAGAATTCCTATTGACTAATCTAAGTGGGGATGAATTGTATAGGTTTAGGATTGGGAAAGAGTGTACAAAATATTACATGTAGGGAGCTCAGCACCTCACCACAGAAAAAACTCAACTCAGGTCCTAGAGCTAAATTAGAGAGAGTTCAGGGTTTTGGATGAGTTTTTTTCCCCTGGATTGCATTTCTTCAATCTGAAGTACCCCTGTTTTTAGTGCATTCTGGTGATGTTAATCACATTCTTGTCAGCAATCAACACAAAGGTAGATAGTAATGTCTAATGTTCAATGCAGACCCTCACTGATCACTGCATCAGCTAAAACACTAGGCATAGGCGCATAGCAACTTCGTTAGTATTACTGCAGGATTGAAATTAACGAATAATGTTTGTTTTGTGATTGTGGCAGATACTCCTTGAACATATGGGGTGTCGGTGGACAGAAGACTATCCGATCTTATTGGAGGAATTACTTTGAGCAAACTGATGGACTAGTTTGGGTGGTTGATAGTTCAGACATCAGGAGGCTTGATGATTGCGTGCTGAACTCCGCAATCTCTTGAAAGAAGAGGTACTATTTCTGGGCCACCAAGTGACAGTAACTAATTATGTCCTTCAATGATTGCAGCTGATTTTTGTTCCATAAAAATTTGGACTCCAAACTCCGCAAGAATGTTTTCTAATAAGTATAGAGAACGAATTAGGCATATAGATGTTCATTTTCTTCAGATTTAAGAGCGGTCTATGTTTATATCAGAAAGCAGTTTGGTTCACTCCAGTTGGACACTGTATGTTGCAAAATTTATGTTGCTCACCTTCCATATTTGATTTAGACCTCTCTTTTTTAGCTTGTGCTGAGCTTTGTATTGAACTAACTGGTACCAATATAACACTAAGTGGATGTGCAATGTGTACTTGACCATTATGTTCACAGTTCAAATGCATCACTGAATATAATCATCTATTTGGCACTTGGCCTCACAATTTCACCCTTTTCGAACTGCATTATCACTGAAAAATACTTTATACTTTTATTCGTCAAACACTAGCAGGAGCTTCATTGCTGGTGTTTGCAAATAAGCAAGATATTCAAGGCGCTCTCAAACCTTCTGAAATTGCTAAGGTAAGCAGATTTTAGTCATCCTGTATAATAGGATCTATCATTCATTCTTTATCTTACAGGATTTGTCTGCAACATAAGCTTAGACCTCTAGATGGATGGCACAAATATAGTTATTTCTGGTATATTGATTTTTCAATGTTAGTTGACAGTTAGTTACATTATTTGTTATACTTGCCCTACAAAATCTGTTGTGCAGATAGCAAATTTGACATGAAGTTCATATGGGATCCTCAGTAATACCTTCATATATGTATGCCTTAACTCTGCCATTTTCTGGGTTATTGTAGCTGTCCATTAGTGATCCTTCTGCATTTCTGTTATCTAAGTATTCAGAACCTATAAAACTAAAATCAGAGCCCATGAAATTCAAGTGCATTCAAATTCTTATAGCATAATCCATCGTGAAATGACTGAACTGAGGAATAGTGTTGCTGGTGTGCAAAATATCATTAATCTGTGTAATACTCTCTCCTTCAACTTATGTATGACGTTGGTTACTTCAAATATGAACCATCAAACATCATATATAAATGGAAGGTTTTCCTTTGGTCTTGGTGTACCCTTTTCTTCTTGAAATGGATGGTAGTGCTCATGCCCTTATTTCGAAAAACAAATCAATGTAATACATGGCAGAGGTGTATATGTTTTTTCTCTACAAATAATATGTACTATTTCCGTTTCAGGTTATAAGACTTTCTAGCATTACCCACATTCATATAGATGTTAATGAATCTAGGTACCGATATATGTCTAGATTCATTAACATATATATGAATATGGGCGATGCTAGAAAGTCTTATAATATGAAACGGAGGAAGTAGCGTACATTTCTTGATGACTGTTTATTCTTCAGTTGATGAAGTCGCAATACGAAGTTGTAGTTCTTTATGACTCGTAAGTCATAGGTTTTTAAAATTTACTTGAATTTAATTTAGATGATACTGGAAGAGGTTTGTAATATCATGTCTGCTCCATCATTTGTTACCCTTTCAGCTTCACTCATTTGTTTTATACGAGTGGTTATTTTGTATTAGCACCTCAATTTGAAATCTTTGTTCTCGTAACAAGTGATCAGCAAAACCACTGCCTGTGAATCTCAGTGCTGGTACGATGTTTCTGAAAGAAGAAAATGTACTAGCTTTTGCCAGGGTTGAACACTGACTCTTCCATCTGGAAATGAATGTGTTGGTGAGGTAACATGCTCCTGTACCGTGTAGTACACACTGTAGCATTAGTGTGGCCAAACATTTTCAGATAAAACTTTCCTGTGCCTGCCTCGCACTGTTCAAAGAGCCGGCCGACTACCATGAACAGTTGATGGCGCTGGGCAAGACTAACTCCCAACTCATGACCACGATTTAGAACTTTGATTAGTCTGTATTCCATAGCTCAAAGTATAAAAAAACCGTGTGGATATACAAAGGATTGAATTTGGCTTGGAAATACTGACCGTATGGGATCTTGGAAACATTGGAAACTCTGAAAACCTTATACTGTATACCTACTAGCATAGGATTTTTGTTTTGAAGTTGTGGCTTTCTCCAAGAGAATAAGTTACTTTAGGTCCCTCTATTTGTCGGTCAGTGTGATTTTGGTCCCTTGACCGCAAAATCGGGTACGATCCGTCCCCCAACTTACGAAAACCGGGCAAACGAGATTACTCAGCAGTATGGAGGGCGGTTTTGGCCGACATGACGTCTACGTGGCTCCTTTGATTAGGTCTTCGTCCCACGTAGCATTGACGTGGTGCTTACGTGGAAATTTTATCTGAAAAAATAATAAAATTGGGCCTAATGGGTTTTATTATTTTTTCAGATCAAATTGCCACGTAAGCGCCACACCAATACTACGTGGGATGAAGACCTAGTCAAATGATCCATGTAGGCGCCACGTCGGCCAAAACCAGAGTCAAATACTGCAGAGGGACCTCGATTGCACGGTTTTATGAGTTGAGCAATGCGTTGTATCCGGTTTTCCGGACTAAGGATGAAAACCAGACTGGGCGACAAATTGAGTTACACAAAGTGAACTTATTCCTAACCAAATACATGGGCTGGCGTTCGCGGCCCGCGAACGCTTTCAGCCCAGCGCAACATCCCTCCACCTTATCTTTTCGGGGTTTTTAACTATTTGCCACTCTTACGGAGTGGCACTATTGAGATGCCACTCTTCTAAAAAATTTTACACAAACATAGGAGGGAGAGATTTTTCCTAATTAGAGTGATATGTCAACAAGAGGGACTTGAAATGACCTTTTTACCCCCAGTTTGAGAAATACGAGAGATTATATACAAATATTTGTAAGAACACCTCTCAGTTTAGAATGGCATTACAGTGAATCAGTTTGAAGCGATGATATTCCAGCGAAACCACTCTTTTGCGATGGTATATTTGCAGATTTCTCGAAAATAGATGACACCATGGCGACAGTGAATGTGGCCATGACTCCGCCCACCCAGTGTCCTCGGCGGTGGCGACGTCGTCCCCGCCGTACCCCGAGCGTCCGCTCCAGGATCGCCGATTCCGACTGCTTCCCCAGTATACCACCTCCCTCAAGTGAATGCATCCGTCCTAATTTTCACTTAACTACCACCATCTCCTCGACCCCCTTCACAGTCGTCAACTCGTCATACTTTTTTGCCGAGAGTTCCATACATGTGTGGTTAATCTCTGATGCTCTTCATGTTGCCTCTACAGGTTTGGAAGCCAACCAAGACAAAAGCAAGGGCCAGCAGCAGTTTGAACGATTATAACGAGTGTAAAAAAGAGAGAGGTATGGTATTCTCCTAATTTCCCCTGATTCGCCTTCAGTGTTTAGTGATGATACTGTATGATTTTCGTCGTTTGCTGATAGTTGTTTGTCTGGCCAAATGCATTGAGCACTTCTGTTGTATCCTAAATTACAACTCTTGGAACTGCTTGGCCAAAGGTAATCCTGATCATACCACCATTAGTGTACATCTTGCTCTTATGGTTCTGTCATCGGCTGCTTCAATCACACCAAAGTTGTATCTTTTTTCACAAATCATTTTTGGATCTCTGAATTTGGATCACTGCTAAGGGCGAAACTGAACAGATCCAATTGGTACGAGCTCTCCTCTTTCTTCTCCATCATTTCCTTTTCTTCCATTTTTCAGTCCTTCAGAATGAATCAATGCATCTTGGTTCTTAATTTGGAGGTGTGTGAACAACTAAATCTCCAAACTGAAAGTAGAAAAGATTTTACTTACCTTACCATGTGGTCATCCAGATTTTTGGTTATTAAGCTCAAAAGATTCTACACTCTGTTGACTGTTTTCCTAATGAAGCGGGCAAAGGAGAAAAAATGGATTACTAATGGCATGGTACTTCCCATATCTTCGATGTTTGTATGCAGGCTTGAGATCATGGTGATGTCTCTTTCTGTTGAGCCTTTTATCCTGAAACATAATGACATTGCATTTCTTCTTGTCTTACTGAAAGTCTATATCGACTATACTCCCCTACATTTTCAATCTTTCATTTAAACATACTGGCATATTACAAGCTTTAGTTGGCATTTGCATTGACTTAAGATATTATTCATATAATTGACATTTGCATTGACTGCTTATCAACATTTATTCTTTCTTCACAAATTGATAAAAGGGCAATTATAAGCTTAATTAAGTGTAAGATTACCATAAATAACGAAGTTTGGCTGAAGACATGGAAAGAGCAGAGCCTATCATCTCTGCTGTTTTGAGATCTCCAATGTGATGTTGTGTTAAAAAAGTATTTCCCCGTCCTAAAATATAAGAAGTTTTAGAGTTTGGACATGATTATTAAGAAAGTAGGTAGAAGTGAATGGTAGAGGGTTGTGATTGGATGAGTAGTGGAGATAGATGGGAAAAGTGAATGGTGGAGGGTTGTAATTGGTTGAGAAGAGAATGTTGGTGAAGAAGTTGTTATATTTTGGAACAAATTCTGATGGCTGAAAGTTATTATATTTTGGGACGGAAGAAGTACGATTGTTTCTCTGAATTCTTCGAAAAACAAAATTTTTGGGTTGAGGTCGTCGGCAGTCGGCAAACATACATCTAACTTTTGCTCCAAAATATTGTTTGCATAAATCATTTCCCTCAACATGGATAAATTGTTTCCCAAATCTTGGATTACAGAAACAAAGCTTCATCAATGATAAAAATCCTCACTCTCTTGCAGGTTCTTAGCATATATTCGACAATCAGTAAGATGCACACGTGGGATTGACCTCAAGGCTGATAGTTGTTCTCTATCTTCTGTGCAAAATGGAAAATATGGAAATGCTCTGTCTGTAAGGACTGTAAATGCGGCAAAAAAAGATGTAAGCTACACAGATGTTTAATTAAGGTTAATGCTATTGAACATGCAGCATGTATGTATATTATCCTATGAAAATCACCGAGCACCAGTAAAAGTTAAATAATACTCAGAATTTTCTCAACTAAATTCCCCAATCAGCTGCTTTATCGCGCGGCGTGGCGCCGCGCTTTCCCTTCTTGTTTGAAATAACAATTGCAAGCAATATGTTTATTCTGTGTAATTGCTTGCTGCAATATCGATCAAACAAAGGATTTTTGGCTTGGAAATACTCACCGTATGGGATCTTGGAAACATTGGAAACTCTGAAAACCGTATACTGTATACCCCTAGTCGTAACTCATACTAGCAGAGGATTTTTGGCTTCAAGTTGTGGCTTTCTCCAAGGCTGATCTACGACTACGAGACTACGACTTGGGTTCGCTGCTTCCAGTTACTTCCTCCATTTCATATTATAAGATTTTTTAACATTGTCTATATTTATATAGATGTTAATGAATATAGACACACATAAATATGGGTAATGCTAAAAAGTTTTATAATCTGAAATGGAGGTAGTACTTAATTTGGAAGCGATGGATGGAAGCCGACACTCAGATCGTGGGCTGCAGCAGCAGCGCACACCGGGGGAGGGCCTTCTTCAAGGTTTCGATTGGCTCGTCCAAGACATTGCTAATTTGCTATCTATGTGAACCTCGGTTTCTCTCTAGTACTTTATGCGCTGGAACGATTGAACCTCATTTCTTGTCAACCTCTCTTCGTCTTGTTCTGTAACGGTGAACTATTGGCATCATGATGTTTGAGCATGACGGTTCTGTCTTGTGCACCACGACCATCTGAAAAGGTTTCATTCCTTATCGAACGAGCAGTTGATTCGTGCGTTTGTGTTGTAAAGAGCGAACCATTGCGGTAGCGTTCTGGCAAAGGGAAAATAGCAAAAAAAAAAAAAAAACTAGATGGGACCCGCGGGTGGCTAGAGGGACAATAGAACTGAAATATTCTTTTGAAGGAATAATAGAAATGAAATATAACTGCATATTGATCTCCATAAGCCTATATTTACAAATGAAAAGTAATTTGTGAATAAAACTTTTACAAACATGTTATTAGTATAAAAGTAAAAACTGAAAAATAAACTTCGATAAAAAAACCCCTAAGATTTAAGGTCAAAATTTTTAAATTTTGACAGATAAGCATAAAGCGAAAAGATGGGGCTAAAGTTCTCCAAAAGCTTGAGGGTGAAAGGTGAAAGATTATACTCGTTTACATGAGCTAAAATATACTCCTGTCTTATCAAGCCATGAAGGGCTGCAATGGTAACAGGAAAGTTGTGCTCATCAGTACAATGTCGTAGATGCAACACACAATTAGTTTATAGAATTGAGTCTCACTGAAGCAGTTATAGAATTGAGTCTCACTGAAGCAGGAAACAGTACAAATTATAGGCTTACGTGATAGCTTGTCTGTTGATCTAGAACTGATTTGAAGTAGCACAATAAATAATCTGTAAATTGACAACAAATTGACAAAGACCTGATTACAAATTATAGGATTACGTGATGGCATGGTATCTTTGGTCTAGATCTGATTAATTTGAAGTAACAATTGTAAGCAATATCTGTTTAAACATACTGGCATATTACAAGCTTTAGTTGGCATGCTAAACTTCAGATATTATTCATATAATTGACATGTGCATTGACTGCTTAATTAAGTGGGCAATTATAAGCTTAATTAAGTGTAAGATTACCATAAATAATGAAGTTTGGATGAAGACATGGAAAGAGTAGAGCCTATCATCTCTGCTGTTTTGAAATCTCCAATGTGATGGTTGTGTCAAAAAGGTATGATTGTTTCTCTGAATTGTTGGAAAAACAAAATTTTTGGGTTGAGGTCGTCGGCAGACATATATCTAACTTTTGCTCCAAAATATTGTTTGCATAAATCATTTCCCTCAACATGGATAAATTGTTTCTCAAATCTTGGATTACAGAAACAAAGCTCCATCAATGATAAAAATCCTCAACTCTCTTGCAGGTTCTTAGCATATATTCGACAATCAGTAAGATGCACACTTGGGATTGACCTCAAGGCAGTTCTTAGCACTTGGTGCAAAATTGCAAAATGGAAAATATGGAAATGCTCTGTAGACGCGGCAAAAGAAGACGGTGAATAGCTTCTGCCATCACGAGAATTTCTTTTCCAATTCGCAAGCATTGCAACTTTCAAAGGAGATGTAAGCTACACAGATGTTCAATTAAGGTTAGTGCTATTGAACAAGTATTGCATGTACTCAGAATTCTCAACTAAATTCCCTTCTAGTTTGAAGGAACAGTTGTATGAAATAAGTTTATTGTGTGATTGCTTGCTGCAATATCGATCTTGCTGAGCGAGGAATAAAGAGTGCGCACCGGAAATATATGATATGCGAACAAAACTTGCGAACTCTTTTTTTCCCTTGTTTTCTATTTCATTTCATTCCGATAGCAACAAGCAGTTCAAACACCATAACCAAAGCGAACTCAATTCATGGTAACATCACGGACGAAGAACACCTAACACTGGATGGATGGATAGAGGGCTTCTCGACTCGAGAGACAGCCACTGGACACGATAACGACTCGACTCGATGATAAGATCGACTTTGACACGGATAGCTAAGGATAACTGGCCACGATGGGCCCCACCAATCAGTTCCTCCAGTTCCCGCCGGAGTCGCCGCCGTAGCCGCCGCCACGGCTGCCACCGTAGCCGCCGCCGCCACCACGGCCGCCGCCGTAGCCGCCGCCGCCACCGTAGCCGCCCTCGCGGCGCCCGTAGCCGCCGCCGCCGCCGCCGCCTCCGTAGCCTCCGCCGCCACGGCCGCCACCGTAGCCGCCGTAGCCCCCGCCGCCGCCGCCGCCAGAGCGGCGGGACTGGGCCTCGTTGACGGTGATGTTGCGGCCGTCGAGCTCCTTGCCGTTCATGCCCTCGATGGCGTCGCGCATCGACTGCTCGGAGGAGAAGGTGACGAAGCCGAACCCACGTGACCTCCCCGTCTCCCTGTCGTTGATGATCTGCAAACAACCAAAACAAAAACACATAAATCCCCATCAGATCCACCCAAAAAAAACCACAAAATCAACCCCTCCACAGATCTGGCACCAACGAGATCAGAACAGCACGAGCAAAACACCCTAGGATCACAGATCCGAGCAAACCAACAAAAAACCCAAACCAATTCACCACAGATCCAGCCCAGGACGCAGAGCCAACACGAGAAACCACCCAAAAAAAAAAACCCCCATCACGAAACACGCCGTAGGAAAGCGAGGGCGAACCTTGGAGTCGAGGATCTCGCCGTAGGTGGAGAAGGCGGCCTCGAGGGAGCGGTCGTCGGTGGCCCAGGCGAGGCCGCCGACAAAGCAGCGGTACTCGACATCCGGCGCCGCCATCTCAACCCACTAAACCCTAGACGAACCCGGAACCGAACCGAGGAGGAAAAGGTAAAGAGGGGGAGGAGAAGCCAACCCACCTCAAAGAGAGCACGAGGAGGCACTGCTTGCCCTACCCCCCTCCTTTTATAGCCCCACGCGGCCGTCCTGATCTGATCGGACGGCGCCCCGCGCGAGGCGGAGGATAAGGATCCCGAGGGGGAGAAGATATTTTCTGGCGCTACATGGGCCGCCTAGATATTTTCTGGGCCGCGGCCCACCACACTCGCTAGTGGCGTCGGGTGCAGCAAAAACCTAGCCGCCGCCGCCGCCGCCGCCGCCGCTGTCCTCGCACGCTTGGGCGGCTGTGGTCTGTGGAGCGGAGGCGGTTGCCGCTGAGGACTTTTTTTTTTTTCTGAAGGCGCTGAGGACGATTTTTATAAAGATTAAGTCTCTCACTTAAAACGAGATGGTAATAACAATTAAGTTTTAATTATTACAAACTTGAAAAATGAAATAATCTGGTATTTTAGAGCAACTTTCATATAGAAAGTTTTCGCACGAAATACACCGTTTAGCAGTTTAAAAAACGTTCCATGAGTATCCAAAATTTAATCCTCTCCTTGAATTAGAAACGAACAGGGCCTACGTCGTAGCATACTTAATTATCACAATATATGTTTTGGTGTGGGAAAAAAAATCAGGGGAAGGACAAATAAGCACAAACGAGTACTCTCCGTTTCATCATTCTAACATTTTCTACATTCATATTGATGTTAATGAATCTATTAATATAAATATTTAAAATGCTAGAATGATTTATATTGTGAAACGGAAGAAGTAGAATCAATGAATTGGATACATTTTCCCGCGGGGAAAATAAATACTCCCTCTGTTTCACAATATAAGTCATTTTACCATTTCTCATATTCATATTAATGTTAATGAATCTATCTAATATCAATATGAATGTGGAAAATACTAAAATGACTTACATTGTGAAACGGAGAAAGTAAAAAAAATTTCAGGAGAAATGACAATATCACAATAAGCTCAGACGAGTAGAATCAACGAGTTTGATACATTTTTCCGGCAGAGAAAATAGACACCAAAAAAATCAGGAGAAGGACAATAAGCTCAGGCTTAAACACCGAAAAAAATTGAGGTCCCACCGAGATTTGAACTCGGGTTACTGGATTCAGAGTCCAATGTCCTAACCGCTAGACCATGGGACCTCTTTGTTCCTTGTTTGTTTGTCATCAAATTAGACTGTAATGAACCAGGACGCAAAATGGCACGCCAGTCGTGACCACGAGGCACTAACAAGAGTACAAGACCACTACATATACAGAAAAAGGAGTCTCGTCTCTTCTATAAAAAGAGAAGTGCAGGGATCATATATATATAACGTGACGATGATATGATATGACAACCTTAAACTTTATCTCAGTTAGACAGTTTGATGAGTGACAGATTTAGGAGGACTTAGAAGAGAAAAAGGGAAAGGGGATTTAATTAAAGATATCATGCATTGATCAATAAGAAGGGTTTTATAGAAATAGTCATGCCATTGATACCAATACCATTGTTTCCATGGCCAGTTAAATTAAACAATATAT
This sequence comes from Oryza meridionalis, assembly GCA_000338895.3. Taxonomy (NCBI): domain Eukaryota; kingdom Viridiplantae; phylum Streptophyta; class Magnoliopsida; order Poales; family Poaceae; genus Oryza; species Oryza meridionalis. The sequence goes on along the minus strand of CM002526.2, from coordinate 30,445,727 downwards.
TAATACCTACTAACAATTATTAAAAGCTAAACCTTAATATGTAAGCATACCACATCATCGCCCGCTAGCAATTACTATTCTAGCCCATTTAAAATCCCATACAAACATGCCACATCTTAACTCACTAGCAACTAAGCATACAAGCATGACACATCATCACCCACTAGCAATTACTACTATTCCAGCCCATTTAAAATCCCATACAAGTATGCCACATCTTCAGTCACTAACAATTACTCTATCTACTTTTGATAGTCATATTTTATCTTGGTACACATACCAAGGACAAGTAATTCTACTTATCATCCATTTAAACATGCTACTAATTATTCCTCGTAAACAAACGATTCATTAATATTTATATTTCTCAATGCCCATGTAGCCAATCTTGTGTGGAAGAATGGAGAGTCACGCATTAAATCTGAAAAAGTCATTAAGAGAATAGGTTATTGGATTAAAATATGCATATCAAAAATAAATTTTTCAGATTTAGAAATATACCTATCAAAAATAGATGGAAGAAATACTATTTTAGACTATTTTAAATCCCATATAAACATGACACATCATCAACAATACACCACAGAAAAGCAATTACTAGACTGTTTTTACATGTGTTGCAGGTAAGCAAACACACGTTGGCACCTACTAGCTAAGGGTCCGTTCGATGCAACGGAGTTTCTTACAGATTATATTTTTTTCAAGTTTTTTTACGTAACAACATTTGCTTGTTAGCTTATAAGCTATAAGCCTAAAATAAAATTTACATTTTAAAACTTATCTTTTTACCTGATTTTGAAGTTGTCTATTTTCTAACATCGCTTTTTAAACCGAGAACAACATAGATATGAAAGTTGTAAATATGTTTTTATGCTTCATTTTTTTTCATGGCTTAGTAAGTCAATTAATTAGACACGTAATAAAAAATATTATGGTTCACATCATTTCCACTGTTTGTTTGCACTCTGGATTAATGTTGGAAATACATGTTACCCACTGAATCGGTAAACAACAGGTTAGAGGTCTTTAGTGTAATTTACTCAACTAATGTTTGGATTCAAAATTTTGATTGCAAAGGAGATTATTGGCAACTGGCTAGATGCCATCGTTAATCAATTTTTCATTCAAATAAAATAGTTTTAACTGCTTATTCTTAGTGATTAAATGCGTGAAAAATTTGACATGGTGAAAGCAAAAAATTTCCCAGATCCAATATATGATTAATATGTTTGTACATCATAAATAGATAAAAAATAAAATACAAAATAATATATTGTGGGCGGTTATATATAAAAATATCAATTTCTCAACACCTAATTAAAAATAGCGAACCCTAGCTTTATGTGAATGAAATAATATGGGCCAATTCATGTTTTTCTTGGCGACCCCGAGTTGATTTTTGTAGGCAGTAGCAGCAGCATCGGCATTCTTATTGATAAAAAGTACATTAATAATTGTCAGTACAAAGCGCCTGTAGCTCAGTGGATAGAGCGTCTGTTTCCTAAGCAGAAGGCCGTAGGTTCGACCCCTACCTGGCGCGAGTTTTTTGAAAAATTCTTACCTTTTGAATTCAACATTAATTTTTTATCCGGTTTTACTTTTTATCCATACATGATCACAGCACATTGATCATGTTTTACGTTCAATTTTAATTTTTTTTGGTGTGTTTTTCACTCATTTATCTCATCTTTTTCCACAGAACAGTGCTATTTTATTTGTGCATGTTGGTACTTTTTTTCACTTTTATCTCTATCATTTTCACAGCACAGCGGTTTTTTTTTAAAAAAATTCGTACCTTTTGAATTCAACATTAATTTTTGATCCGGTTTTACTTTTTATCCATACATGATCACAGCACATTGATCATGTTTTACGTTCAATTTTGATTTTTTTTTTGGTGTGTCTCTCACTCATTTGACTCATCTTTCTTCACAGTACAGTGCTATTTTATTTGTGCATTTTGGTACTTTTTCCCACTTTTATCTCTATCATTTTTACAGCACAGCGGTATTTTTTTCCGTTCATTTTGGCACCTATTTTTCGTTCATTTTTATGTCTCATTTTTTTCAATTTTTTCTTCAAAACACATAAATGTGTGCCCATAAGTGTACGTATATGTACATACACTTATCCTTATAAACGCATACGCACACCATAAGTATTCTTATGAGTAGCTTCAGAAACTGACAGATATATTTTAAAGACACTTCACTGTCAGCAGGTAGTTTGTCTTTCACTGAAAAAATAGTTAGCCATAAATATAAACACCCGCATATGGTCTGGTGCACAATTGTATTTTCGAGTTCATTTTTATCTCTATGTACAGCTGCATTTTTCTGTTCATTTTGATCTCTATCATTTTTGTTCTCATTTTAATCACAGGAGGGCGTTCATTCGCACGAGTTGGCCAATCCGATCTGTATCTCCTTTTCCTCTCCATATTATAGTTTGTTTAATGATAAATTCGGTAACATCAATTTTATATGATTGAATTTTTTGTTTATTTTTTTTTACTATTGATAGTTAAAGTTAAAAATGTTTGACTTGTTACTATTATAAAAATACTTATATTTTGGTACGGAGTGAGTAGTGGATAAAAAATAAAAAACAATGGATTGAACTTTTTAATTTATATTTTTGCTATTGATAGTTAAAGTTAAAAATGTTTAACTTGTTACTATTCTAAAAATGTTTATATTTTGGTACGGAAGGAGTAGTGGATAAAAAATAAAAACAATGGAAACACTGTAATAAAGGAAAAAAATATCAAAACGCGACCACGATGGGACTCGAACCCACAATCTCCCGCTCCGGAGGCGAGCGCCTTATCCATTAGGCCACGCGGTCGTGTGCTTCGTTGTGATTTCATTTGTTTCTAAATATGTAAGACCAGTTTACTAACCTCTCACTGTTTCTACGCAAATCTGACTTGTGGGGTCCACAGCAGGTTGACATGGCAAATACATATAGGCACTTAGCTTAGTGGTGTGTATCATGGCTTCGAAAATACTCCATCCGTTCCAAAATGTTGGATTAGACACGTCTAAATGATGTCTAATACAATACTAAATTGCTATATTCTATGACATAGTTAGTATTTATTTCATGTGGGCTCCACTAAAACCGATGCCATGAAACTCCCTTTACCTCGTGTGCATTATCTTGCGCCGTCGAGAGAATGGTCGCCACCACCCTCCCAAGAGATTGATCGACACCTCCCTTGCCCATTGTCCCCATGAGCACGATCATGCACCGTCACTGACACCCCTCCCCCCCTATGTGCGGTGCTCTTGTTGGACCCATCAATGTGGATGGTTAAAAATTGTGGCCCGTGCTTCCTAATATACAGACTTCCTGGTTCATATTTCTGCAAATTAATTTTGCGTCAAAATCTTGCAGCTTTAGGAGTTTGCTGCTTTGTTATATTTCACCATATATGATGCACAATGTCTAGGTTTTAGGAAGATATATTGTCATCTGAACTTTTCGTATAAAAAATTGAAAATACAATGTTTTTCATGTGAATGTGTCATTGTGTGAGTATCGTAATGGGCATTAGGCCAATTGGCAAAGGGGACGAGGACAAGGCCGTGGACAACCCAATACTAAATAACTAGGCAATTGCATAGTGCCTCGAGGTACTATAGCATGCTAAATACCATAGCATTGGTTAGAGTTAGAAACAAGATTAGGTTAATCCCGTACTTAAGTGTTAAGTTGGATCATCTATATATCATGTTTTAAGTTAAACAATAAATCAAGATTAATCTAATCTCTCCTCTAATGCTCCTCTCCAACCTAAGTCTAAATCCATTCCCTAGCAACCAACACCGCCTAGCTATCCTCTTAGTAGTGTTTACCCTGTTATGGCTCAGGTTATTATAACTTGGCATCATAGACATTCAACATAACTTACGATTCCAAGGGAGTTCTTCATGTCACGGCGAGCCATCTACACCACTCGGTGATGGGGATTTATTCCATCATGTGCTTGATGCATATGGAGTTGAGAAGATCTACACGCACTAGATGGAAATACATGTGAATACCTTCGTTCATTTCCAATCTTGTTTAGATATAGAGTATGCTCAAAAAGCTTTCTATGGTTGCGCCAGCTATAATGACTACCGTTGGATGGATACTTAGATTGGATTGTCATCGCCGGCCACATCTAGCAACAACTCGGCTCTGGTGACACCTCTTTCCTAGATCATCAAGGAGTTAAAGACAAACATACTAAAGTTAGTAGCCATGTTGCAGGTGAGGCGTCCCAAGCAGAAGGTGGCAATGGAGAGACGCACCAAGTTGGAGGCAGCGATGGGCATGATGGTGACAACTCTGGTTGCAATGCCATTGTCCTAGCCGTTGGCGTTAAAGAAAATTATTATGCACAATCAACCGTCATTTCTATGACCACGACAATATGTCTTCAATTGGTGCGGGAGGAGCACCGTCCTATGGAGAGCGATGAGCCACAGGCCACGTCCGACAATGAGGGCGATGCCACTTGGCGGCACGGCACCCAAGTAGCCTCGTCGGCACTGCCTCATCTTGAGCAATCAGCAGCCTTCGGCACAAAGTGATGGATAGATCTGCCTGCGCCAGCAAGAAAATCTCCCAAGCAACCCTCAACCTTGCTGTTGGTATTGGCAAGGCAACGGCCCCGCTGTGGCCACCCATGGCATTGATAACCACATAGGGTGGCATAAAAACCTGAGTATTGTGGTCAATGATGCACAAACCACATAGATTTTAGCACGTATCACCATGCCGCTAATCATCTTTTTTAAATGGAACCATGAAACAACCAAATATAAATAAAGCTCCCCGTTTACCAAAAAAAAGAAAAGCTCCAACCAAAATACTCCCTCCATCCCTCCATTTCATGTTATAACATGTTTTGATTTTGGTCAAAGTCAAACTATTTTAAGTCTGACTAAGTTTATAGACAAATATAGTAATATTTATATTACTAAATTAGTTTTATCAAATTAATAATTAAATATATTTTTATGATAAATTTATTTTGTATCAAAAATATTACTTTTTTTTCTATAAATTTGGTTAAACTTGAAGCAATTTGACTTTGATCAAAGTCAAAATATCTTATAACCTAAAACGAAGGGAGTAGAAAAAAAAACAATGTTTTCCCTCTCCGAAGCAACTGCATTTTTCAGACTTACCATACAACCTAAGACAAGAAGTTAATAGTACAAAACCAACCAAGCCGGGTCTTCAGGGTTAAAAAAACAAAAAAAGAGCAAGGATGCAAGTCGCATAAGATACTAGTAGATCATTAAAAAGAAAAATCAGTATCCATGTCTCCAGAAATACATCAGCTGGTAAAGTAATAAAAAAGAAGGGTGGTATATGCTATTCCTTCTTGGCAGCAATCTTGCTTGCAGACTTCACCGTTGATGATGAGAAGAGCGGAGTGAACTTGTGGTGGTTGATCACCATGAGCATAACAAAGATGTTTGCAGCCAGGAACATGAGACCTGCTGCCCAGAGCGGTATGAAGACGTTTTGGCCCTTGAATTCAAGCATGTACGCCCACATCAGCCAGTGCAGTTGGGACCCCATCCACACCAATATACAGGCCAGACCCTTCCACTTCAGCTTCATGGTAGTCCAAGGGAGGATGAGGGGTAGCAGGCAAAAGAACCACACAAAGTATTGTGCTGTCATGACCTGTTTGATGGTAAACTTAACAATCAATATCAAGGAGTCCAGAGTTTTAAAAACAATATATGCCCGTGACTGGTGAGACATCTTACCTTGTTAAACGCAACAAATGCAGCTGTTTGGAGAAACAAACAAAACGGAAGATCACTAGAGAAGCGTAGAATGAGTGCCAGTTGCACGATCAGCTGTGGCAGAAAAGAAGCGAGCTTCTGTATACTTGAGAAACCTTGCTGATGATGCAGATATATGTGGTAGAAATAAATCGAGAAGTTATGCCTCGGGTCGGTCCGAGAAAGATGGTAAAGTAGTGCTTCATTTAAGAATTCCCATCCATAAAGGTAGAAGAAAACACCAGTCCAGAGAAAGAACATAGATCCTGAAAGTAATCCAAACAGGATCGTATTTCTTGTTACAAGGCTTGTCAGAAAATTCCATAAATTAGTTAACAATGATCTTGCCCCTTCCACACTTGGACTGGATTTATCGCTTTGTAAATGTTGCTTAGAAGTCCACTGTGTAAGAATAGGCCTTCCAGCAGGACCAGCATAACTTTTGCCCAGAACTATAACAAAAGGAATTGCATATATGATTGGGTATATTCTGAAGTGCACAATCAGACCATACCAGAATGATGCCTGCAATACTCTACCTACAGTAGACAATCAAACTGTAAGATATTTGACAGTAATATCAGTAATGCTCAGTATTATCCAAGTACTACAACGCAGAGGAAAATTATGTACAACTTCTTGTTCAAGTGCCTAATAAAGTAGTAACTTAGCTTTTCTGACTTTGTAACAAGCTCCACTAGACCATAGTTTAGACTGCTAAGACGGATGTCTTATGTTCCTATGCTTTGTATGAGAAGACCAAAAAACTAACTAAAAGATTCACACTAGTCCATTATTAATGCATTTAAATGATTATTATCTACATCAATACAAAGATAGAACAAAACTGAACAGATAGAAACAACAGGTTTAGAGCTTACACCATTCATCAAACATATCAGGATCCAAAGTATGACAGCGCAGACTATGGGCTCACAGTTTCCTCTTGTGCCAATTGTGAACGTGAAGGGGTTGAACAACCAAGCTACAACAGACCAGATCCGAGTGCCGTCAGGGACACCACGTAGTTTCAGAATGGTGTCAATGAACAACCCAACAAGCAAATCTGCAAAACACATGATGCACGACCATCTCAAAAATCCAACGAGGTAATTACGGACAATGTAAATAGGTTCATGTTCTCCCGAGATCACGAAATCAGGAACTTACATGCCGATTATTAAACTCTCCCTAATTGACCTAAGTGTTGTTTTTGTGACAAATTAAAAAAAAGGGGGAAGGTTATTGTCTTACTGAGCACCTATAAAATGTCTGTCCTATCATTTCAAACAAAGACATAAAATTGAACAAGCACTTCATGTGATTCGTCTCACTAGGCCAAATTCTGCAGAGTTTTACATGCAATGAAGCCACTGGCTGAAAATGAACAAGAATAAATTCAGATAGATCACTCAGATAACTTCTGGCTTTCAGAAAGTCATCCCCAAGTTCTAAACATTACTTGAACCGCAGGTCACAGAAATCTACCCCCTTAAAATACAAATTTAATTACAAAGATCAAATGTTCTTCACCATTGCTACTACAAGAGTGAGCTATTAGTAACAAAGACAGCAGGCGTGTGTAAACAGCGGGATCACCTGCTGCGGAGAAGAGGAGCTTCCCCCACGCGGGGTGGAGGAGAGAGTTGGGGACGAGCAGGTAGGCGAGGAGCGGGGAGTATCGGTAGGTGGCGCGGGCGAAGGGGGACCCGCCCGCGGCGACGGACGCCGCGGCGTCGGAGAAGACGAGGTAGTCGACGTCGGTGTACCGCACCTCGAGGTGCGCGTCCTGCCACTCCCCGAGCGCCAGCATCGCCGCCCGCACCGCGGCCGCCGCCAGCATCACCCGCGGGAGCGTCACGGCGGCGGCCATCTCGCCGCCGGTCGGCCACTCAGATCGCCACCGGAGAAGGAGAAGAGAAGAGAAGATTCGCGGTGGGGAGGGGCAATTGGGTAATTACCGCCGGGATCAGGATCCGACGGCCCAGATCTTCTCCCCGCTCGAGCCGCGGAACGGTGGGGCCCACATGTCAGGTTGCCACGTGGGGTAAGAGAGGAGAGGAGGAGGAGGAGGAGGATTCCATCGGGTTTCCTTTTCTTCCTCCTCGCCCACCGCGTGGCGCCGCCGCCGCCGAGCTCGATTCAGACCATGGCGTCGCCGTCCATCCCGGCGGCTCTCCGCCACCCGCATGCCCACGCCGCCGGCCTCCGCCTCCTCCGCTCCACGGGAGACCCCTGCCCGCCCTGTACCCTTCCGTTTAGGTAAAAGAAAAATCATGGTCTGAATCTCTTCTTCTTTTTTTTTTTTTGTTTCTTAGATGTTTTGTCTAAGTTGTTTTGGAGCATCTCTCCTGTTACCTTGGTGTTGCGATTCTGTAGGGAATACAATTGTGTTGGCAGATCACGGCTTGTTGTTGAATTGCTCGAGCTGCGTGAATAGATTCTTTGCTTTCATCAACAGTTCAGAGGAGGAGAAAGGGAGAAAGCGATTTTGCACTGTAGTTAAAATTTCTTTGCGTTTATTGATAGCCGACCCCGATTAGGCTGAAAAAATTTCGAAGCGCGGTTAGTTTGGCAGCTGATTAAATTACTCATACGAAAAGGGAAGAATGTGGCTGTTGTGCTGTTCTTGTGTTCTATGCTGGTTCATCCTGTGCCATGTTCATCTTTGTGAATATTTATCTGCAGTATTGCGTCCAATGGGATTGGTTTTATCAAATGAGACATGGTATTCATATTCTGCATATGTTCTTGCTTAGGCAGGTTAGGTGGAGTGTCATTAAAAAAGGGCCATGTGTACGCTGGTGCTGTATCTGCTACCAGGAGTCCTGGCTTGGGCAATGCAGAGAATCTGCGTGAGGTATGCTCTTGCGACGATGCCTTGATCCTGATATAGCTTAATTGGATTGCCGTGCCTTGGAGCTTGAGGGTGATGAATTGTAATTTTGTTTCCATTGTGCTATAGAGTCCAAGCTTGTCAAGGAGCTGGGGTATGAATGGGCAGATTGGTGATGATCATGATGTTCTTATAGAATGTAGGGATGTGCACAAATCCTTCGGTAACAAGAAGGTATTGAATGGCATTAGCTTCAAGGTAAGTTCTTTTTCAAGCAATTCTTTCCAGTTTCCAATTCTCATTGGTTCTCTGGTTTTCTACATCTTGGGCATTATGTGTAATCAACTACTTGGGTGCTTAGTACATATCCCATTTCAAGTATTGGAGCCACTCAACTGCATCTTCCTCAATGCTGCTCCCAGAGTTATATGTACTTTACAAGTATTCAAAGAAAATTGGAAGCACAAATCGAATTGTTGTCATTCTGAATTTCTGTTTCCTTGCTCATATAGTCGTACCCCCACAAATTAACCACTAGTTCTCTTACGTTGATCATACTCTCCATTATCCAGTCACTAGGAATCATTACTTAGTTGATTATTTTATAATCTTTTGGTTTCATTTATTTTTAGCCTGCAGTTCAGTTATGGTTCAAATTATTATTATGTAGATTAGACACGGAGAAGCCGTTGGAATAATTGGTCCTTCGGGAACAGGAAAGTCAACTGTTTTGAAGGTTATGGCTGGGCTACTGGCTCCAGACAAGGTTGTCGCATCTTCTTGATTATCTTTATTAAAACAATAGGCTTTTAGGAGATTCCCGTTTGATGTGCTGATGGCTGTTGTATTTTTATTTTAAATCTGTGATAATGAGAAGGGCGATGTTATTATTTGCGGAAGAAAACGACATGGGCTAGTTAGTGATGAAGACATATCTGGTGTCCGAATTGGCTTGGTATACCCTTTAATTACTTCAAATCTGCCGAATAAATACCATGATAATTTTCTCGACCAACTGTTCTCGAAAATTCTAACATGGACTTTGCCTATGCAGGTGTTTCAAAGTGCAGCTTTGTTTGATTCTCTCACGGTTCGTGAAAATGTTGGATTCCTTTTGTAAGAACAGTTACCTTCCATAAGTCTATTGAGAGTAGTCAATCTACTTACATGTACTAATCTCGGTTTCCTCTGTCCTTTGGCTTTAGATATGAAAATTCCAGCCTGCCTGAGGAGAGAATAGCTACACTAGTGACAGAAACATTGGCCGCAGTAGGCCTAAAAGTAAGTCAAGTTTTTTTTTTTTCATGTTGAAGTTAAAACTAAGCATAGAATAGTCCCAAATTTTGGATTAGCGGTAAGCCAATCGCAGGCAATGCTTTTATGTGATTGTGAAAAGTTTTTGTCGGAGATAATTTAAGAGGCTAAATTATAGCTTGGATTGTGGAGGAATTCTAGATTTCTGTATTAGCTTACATAGGATGAAAGGATTATCGGTATTTTTCTACTCATATATTATCACCATCGGTCTGTGCAGGGCGTTGAAGATCGAATGCCATCTGAATTGTCTGGTGGCATGAAAAAGCGTGTAGCTCTAGCTCGTTCAATAATATACGATGATACAAAGGAAACAATAGAGCCAGAGGTATACCCTGAACTAATCTCTTCAGTCATTACGAGTAAATTGCTGTAATAGTTCACAGGAAAAGGAGATCGAACAGCTTAGCTTACTATTGATTGTCTTCTTGATATTATACATTTTTTTCATTATAGGTCATTTTATACGATGAGCCTACTGCTGGACTTGACCCTATTGCATCCACCGTTGTTGAAGACCTTATACGTTCCGTACATGTAACAGGGAAAGATGCTCTTGGTAAGCCTGGAAAGATAGCATCGTATGTGGTTGTCACTCATCAGCATAGCACAATAAAACGAGCCGTTGACAGGTAATAGCAGGCATTGTTTTGCGGTGGCTTCCAGCTTTCTGTTGTCCATTGCTAAGCTGAGACTCTTGTACTCAACTTTCAGGTTGTTATTTCTCCATGAGGGGAAGGTAGTGTGGGAAGGAATGACACAAGAATTTACTACATCAACAAATCCTATTGTACAACAGGTAATGCAGTAATGTCTCAACTGTGTGCCTCACAGGAACCTAGTAACCTTAATTTACTCGATCTTGTGTCTCACTCCTTTGCCATTTGATATTTGTAGTTTGCATCTGGTAGCTTGGATGGACCAATACGGTACTTCTGAAATTATAATCCAAGTTTTCTGAATGCTCCCTGCCCTACCAACCTGCACATTCTGCCATATCTACAGAAGGCATCCCAGAACAAGAGGACGACATGTGACTTGTATCTGGTTACCTTACGCAGGTCTGGAGGTAGACAGCAACCAATAGTTGTGTTAGCACACAGGAATATAACCCTTGAGATTTGTTGGACCTTGTTAAGTGGAATAAACAGGAAGAAGAGCTTGTAAAATGGAACAGTTTGTTGGTTGAGTTGTGTAAATGTAACCTTGATTGTAGCAGCAGCTTGGGTGTTGGTGTCATAGATGAGAGATTCTATATTCAATTATTGATAAAGGCTCTACAATTTTGCGAGCCAAAATCGATTGATTGTATTTGCAGGCCTGACTGCTAGTACCATAACATGGAGACAATAGATGAGATATTGATCTTATTGAACCTGAATTTCTGAAAAGACTTCTATATATAGCGTTCTGAGGATGGACACATGTATGTTATACTGTTGAGTTGCTTTCAGAGTTTCCTACACTAACAGACATCAGTCAGAAACCAAAATTATGATGGTGCGTAGCTCAACAAATCATCCGAATGGGGTTTAACTTACCTTTTAGAAAGAAATTTTAATCCCATATCTGAAAACCACAACGTGTACACTGAACAGAACTAAATGTTGCAGCATATAGACGATCGGACGTGACATACACGATTTCAAAGAAACTAGCCAAGAGATACCATTTATATGCCACGCACATTCACAATGCATCCGTGAGAAGAATATATGGTTGAAATTTAAGTGCGGTTTCACAGAATTGAAACTAACATGCAGTAACTGCACATATAGCTGAAGCAGGAACACTGAACAGCTCTCAACCAATTGATGAATGATTTCAGAGACACCATGATCTGTATATATTATAGTAGCATCATCATAGGAAAAGAACAAAAGAAAAGGGCAAACTACCACCAGAGTTAATCACTAAAAGTTTTATTAGCCAGAAATTCATGCATAAACCACTGCTTCCTGGTGCTCATTTTCATTTAGTCTTGAGAGGGTTCCTAGATGGATACCCCGTGCCAACAATCACAGGCTGGTATTAACCCACCCCCTCCCATAATCAAATAAAAACTGCTAGAAACAATCAGCCTGTATCCAGTGAGGGAGCGGTGTCGAGTGCTTGCTTGCAAGTAAAATCCTTGGGCCCACTAAAATAAACAGAACTGTGAATTAGTGCACAGAACATGGTAAAAGTATCTTTATGTTGTGCAAGAGCTTCTATTACAAATGGATATGACAGGGCTTATACTTGCAGCAGTCTACCATATAATAATTACATATTGCAACTCTATCTTGTTAAAAATGGTAAAATCCTTGAAGAAAAAAAAAACTATGCTCAGATATTTTGAAATGGAGCTTTTACTAATTTGGAGTCCTCAAAACACAATATAAAAAAAGATGCATAATTTTAGCTGATGAAAATGAAAACATTTAGCCCACAGCACACTAGTGAATCGATGTTCTTTCTCAAGTTCACATTGTTTCATCTGGGAAAACTATTAATTGAAGCCAGGGAATGGAAGATTAGAGGACAAAATTTGAAAGATGTCCGTGCTAAACAACTCTTAATGTTACCCCGTATGCAAAATACAATTCTAGCACCACCAGCCCACCAGGCCACCACACAGATGACACTACGGGCATGCGGCATTGCAACACTTATTCAATTAGAACTGAGAACAACCAAACCAAATGAGATTATGAGACCCCGCCCGATGTTTCAAACTTGTTCATCTACATTTCTGCCATAGTAATGTGACAGCATACATCAACAAAGCAGTAGAGCCTGAAAATCTAGACCAAAGACCTAGATATAATAACTTAATACCTTAATGATACAGCATTTTCATCTAATCATAACGTAATAATACTGAATCAAAATGAGCTACAAGAAAGTGTATAACAGTTCAATACACGGAGCAATCCACCCCCATTCCCTCTCACGAGAGTCATGGCAGCAAGCAAGCACGGTAACGCACGAAATGGTGAGAAGCTACTCGCAATCGAAGCGGAGGCGGAGGAGGGTGTTCACCGTGCGGCGGCGGCGGCGGCGGCCCGCTCTATGTCTGGCGGCGGAGGCGCTTCCGTAGCTTGCGGAGCTTGTGCTTGTTCATCTTGCGCTTCCGCTTCTTCTTCACGCTGTCCGCCCACACCTCCGCGCCACCCCCCTCGCCGTCCACGCCCTCCTCCACCTCCCCGAATCTCGGATCGAGGGACGGGTAAATCTGGAGCCCGGGGTGGAAGGAGGAGATGACGTCACGGAGATTCCTCGCCGGTGCTTGGCTCGGGATCGCGCCTGGGCAAGGAGGCGCGGCGGGGTCCGCCGCGGCCTGTGCGGTTTGCGGCGTGATATGGGGCAGCAGCGGAATGGGCAGCGGCGGCGGCTTGCCGAGGCGGAGGAGCAGCCTGCGGAGCGGCGCGGCGGCGGCGGCCATCGGAGATTTGCGGGGAGAAGCAGAGGCGGAAACCAACACGGCGAGGGTTTCTAAGCTTGGACGAGCCTGGGCAGCCTTAAGGCCCATGGGCCCAATACGACATATCTCCGGCCCACAAAACGTGCTGGGGGTTTAAAATCACATGGATCGATTCGCGGCGATCTGAATCTCACGCCGCCGCCGCCGACGCCGCCGCCGCGGCCGTCGGAGCGATCGCTGCGATGGCGAGCGAGAGAGCGGGAAGCAAAAGGGCGGCGAAGGGAACGGAGGGCACGACGGCGGCAGCGCTGCTGCAGCTGCACGGCGACGTGCTTGTGGAGGTCCTCCGCCGCCTGGCGCCGCGCTGGCTCGCGGCGTGCCGCTGCGTCTGCAAGGCGTGGCGCGACGCCATCGACGGCGACGGCGACGGCGGCGGCGGCCACGGCTCGCTGCTGCGCGCGGACCTCCTCCCGCTCTCGCTCGCCGGGTTCTTCCTCAACTTCTCCTGCCACGACTACTCGGAGTACTTCTCCCGCCCCACCACCACCACGACGACGACGACATGCCATCGCCATCTGATCACCGGCAAGCTCGACTTCCTTCCCTCGGAAGGAGACTGGCAAATGGCGCTAGATCACTGCAACGGCCTCCTCCTCCTCGAGAGTGGCTGCGTCGTGAACCCAGCCACGAAGGCGTGGATGGATCTAACGCCATACCCACCACCACCTCCTCTCATGGAAGAAGAAGAAGAAGAAACCTACCCAGAAGAGCACCTCGTGTTTGATCCCACCTTGTCGCCCCACTTCGAGGTGCTGATAATTCCCCATCTCTTGCCGTTCGATAAAGATCGATCCAAGAAACAACAACCTCAGAGTTCCGCGTGGCCGCCATCGCCGCTCGTCCTGAACGTCTTCTCGTCAAGAACAAGGGAGTGGGAGGAGAGGCCGTTCGTCCGAGAAGGAGAGGCCGCAGGAACCATGGCCGACGTAGCATCGGTGCGGGGCACGCATTATGCTGCCTACTGGCGAGGAACGCTTTACGTCCGTTGCCAAAGTAATTTCGTTATGAGGTGATTGATCCCTTTGCTCTATGATAATAATTATACAAGTATAAATTTCAGAAAACTACAACTGTCCTATCAAACCTATCGCTTTGAACTTTAGCCAAGCTTTTCGGAGAACAACAACAACCTCCGATTTTTAATAGATGACACCGTTGACTTTTTAAAAAATTTACGTAATTATAATTTATTTTGTTATGAGTTGTTTTATCACTCATAGTACTTTAAGTGTGATTTATATCTTATACATTTGCATAAAATTTTTGAATAAGACGAATGGTCAAACATGCGAGAAAAAATCAACGGCGTCATCTATTAAAAAACGGAGGGAGTACAATATATTATTATCTGACTAGTTTGAGCACACTTATCATATGTAGTACACATGCAGTAGCCTTAGGCCTACATGGCTACATGTCATATTGAAGGTAAAGTTGCAGTTTTATGAAATACCCGACTAAAGTTATAGCAAAGTGATAGTTTTGACCGAATAATTGCAGTTTTGTGGAAAAATAATTACTCTAATTATATATTTGTGTTCTTTGTTGTACCGTGTACCAATGAATTTCGGTTTACAGATTATCTTTGTTGGACAACAAGTATCGAATTATTCATCGGCCGGTGGATGCGGAAGCGAGGGAGTTTTCGAGCCGTTATCTAGGAAAATCAAAACAGGGCGTGTACTTTGCGTCACTCAGCAAAAACAGGCTTCTAGTTTGGCTTCTTGATGAACCATGCGGTGACATGAGGTGGGTCTTGATGCATCAAACTGACCTTGGCCCCAGCTTGGCAACAAGCCATAAGCTTGATGGACATTGGATTTTGCACGATATTAACTACGAGTGTAGTACTTGGCTTTTCCCCAAGGGAAGAAAGCCACTGACGCTAGTGAGAGAAAATTTTGAATGGAATTCCGACGATGATGATATTGTAAGCGACGCAGCCGAAGATACTGTCAAAAGGAGGTACGATGAATACGCTCTGATCCTTGGATTTCATCCCTACAAGGAAATTCTCTTTATCGAATCAATGGACAGAGGGTACGTTTATCATCTAAGCAGTTCGAAATTCGAGGAGTTGGGTAAATTGCGCCCAGTGAGTTTGCACGGTTTACCTAATGAACGTCTCGATGTGGAATTATCTTTTCCATATACACCTTGTTGGATCGAAGAGTTTCCCCAGCCAGAATTGGATTGTAAGCTCAATTCAATTTGGAAGCCGTGATAAATTAAATTTTGTTACTGTTCGTGAAACGCTTGGCATATTTTATAATGTTTGAGCCTCTTCTTTTAGCCTACAACTTAGTCGAATCCCTGATTGCACGAAGCTAATAGAATCATATTTAGCTATCAACTCTCGCTCTATTTTTGTAGTATTTCTTCATAAATATTTGTGGTTAATTTATCATCACTTTATATACTCGTCAAATTTTAAATTCCTTACAACTTATTTGATTAATCCTCGAAAGGAAGAAATAGGTTGGGATTTATTTTACACATATTGTGATGGTATCATTAATTCCTCCTCCCATCCCTGACCTTCAAACAGAATAAAATCTTATGTGTAATTATGTTTAGCTCCAAAGTTTGGATCCAAACTTCAGTCCTTTTCCATCACATCAACCTTTCATACACACACAACTTTTCAGTCACATCATCTCCAATTATAATCAAAATTTAAACTTTGCGCTGAACTAAACACAGCCCAAGAAGAATAAAAGCAAGTGGAAGCAAGTGGGTACAGTATTTAGGTGACTGAAATCTTTGTGACTTTCGACATTTTCTTTTTACCTTCTTTAGACCATCTTTTTCCTCCACTTACCACTATTATTATTCTCCTCATTCTGTAGCTACGTAAACCTGTTCCCTTCTTTCGTACATAGATAAAAGGGTAGGACAAATGAGGTTACTTACACTGTTCAGTTTTAGGTAACCTAAAAACTTTTAATATTCACCATTTAAATGCCTAAGAGAGAGACAACTTGGACGAGTTTATATATCTAACCATCTGCGGCAAAATTCTGATCCTAGAAATAATCAGATTGCAAAATGAACAACCGAGAAATAATCAGATTGCAAAATGCCTCGAAACAGAAGCTCTGACAGCTTTGTTAATTATCCTGTGATCCTGTCACGTCGCCACAGAAATGCGATGCTCCATTTAGTACAAACAAATACAGTACCTTACAAATTTTAGCTTGGAACTAAACACACCCTAAAACTCAAAACTATAGTCCCATCCTCCTGAGCATGCATTTATCTCAGACAGAATCGGCAGGTTGAAGTATGGGACATGATGAATTCAAGAAACCGCATGCAAATGAAATCCACTGTCAGGTGAACCAAATAATGTTCAGAAGATACAATATTTCTTACGTACAATGGATGAATGCACGTATCACTGCACTCTGCACTCCTATCCGTGAAAAGAATCATTGGTCATCAGCATTTATTTTACATACAGAAAATGACCTTGAAATTGTGTCCCCTCAAGGCTCACAAGTCATAAGCCTCTCTGTTTCCATCTCTCCCCCTCTCTTCCTCTGCCGATTGTGCTTTTCTAAAAGGGACATCACAGTCTTCAGAAGTTATCAAACGCTTATGAAGACAAGTTTTTGGACAACGTATTAGGTAAGTGATGCCAACTTCTTCTCCAGCCGCTTTGCTGATCGGAGGGCCTCCAAAGCCTCTGTCTGTTTCCCTTCACGCTTCAAGTTTAGAGCCTTCAGTTTCTCAGCCTTGATCTGTTCCTCAAGCTGGGTCTTCTCACTCTGAGGCTTGGTTGTAGCTGCCACAGTTGGCTTTGCCTCAGCTTTCTTCGAAGGCTGTGCATTAGAAGATTGTGCGGACAGATCAGCGTCACTCCAACCAATAGATTTTAAGGCAGACATGATCTGCGGATCTAGAAGATCCTCCACAGCTGCATCGTTTGCGTCAGACGACTTGCCTCCAGAAACCTGGCTTTCTGATTCTTCTAGTTGGCTCTCTAATGACTTAGCCAACTCGAATTCCGCATCTGCTTCTGCGGTCTTTCCTTCTCTCCGCAACTTGAGTGCATTGCGTTTGTGAGCAAGGGATTCACGTTGGATTTTGAGACGGTCTCGACTAGACAATGCTTTCGGAGGCTGAACTGGTTTTATTTCTTGTGCTGGAGGGGCAGAGGAAATGTCATCGGTACGGCTCTTGGCACTGGCAGATTGTTGGATCAAGTTGGCCTCTTGCACAACGGGTTTCATTGATTCATCCCTACCATTTGCACTGTTCTCTTGAGAGACTTCAAGACGCTTTTCTAAGAGTTTTGCCTGTTTCAATTCTTCTCTAGCTTCTGCCATTTTACCTTCCCTCTTAAAAGCAACTGCTTTTCTCTTATGATGTAAGATTTCATCTTTGAGAGTGTCATGTCCGTGCGGAATCTGAGGTTCTTTATGATCATGTACATCAGAAGGTGAATGCAATCTTTCTGCTGTTACCAGCGGATCAGTAAAGGATGGCCGGGACAAGGTTGAACGTGTTCCTTCAGAATGAACTTTTGATGCATGATCTGGTTTAGGAATGATTAGTTCGGTCGGTGGTATGCTTTGGGAACTAGCATGAGCATCCAGAGATGCAGCAAGTTCAGCAGCATGCACTGGCAACGAAATAACTCCCTCCGTGGCATTTCTTAGTTTAGGCAGGTGTGCACTAGTATCAGGACTGGAGGCAGGATCAAGCAGAGCACCAGATTTATTTTCCCTAATTTGTCCAGCAGACCTTGCACTTTGTTGACTAGCAGTCAAGTTAACTGACTCTTCCATCTCTGACAGTTGCTGCTCCAAGACCTTTGCCTTCTCAAGTTCCTCCTCAGCTTCTGTGTTCTTTCCTTCCCGTCTGAATGCAAGAGCTTTTCTTTTTATAGCAAGTAATTCCTTCTGAATCTGACCCTTGCTCTTTGTTGGTTTCTGAGAAACTATACGTGAACTATTTGATGGCATATTAATTCTGCTCGCAGTGTCAGCATCCTCATCTTCCCATCCCATATTTTTCAACACAGATAACAATGCTGGATCCTGCATGTCATTGTCAGTTACCTCAGGTTCATACCCTTCATCAGCAAGATCCAGAGTTGGAGGCTCAACCTTATATGGGGGAGTTGACCCAAAGTTCCTATTTTCCTTGACCGCAGATCTGGCAGAAGAAATTTCAAGGTCTTCAAGTTGCTTCTCAAGAACACTGCCTTTCTTTAACTCTTCCTCAGCCTCATCCACCTTTCCTTCCCTTCTCAACGCTAGTGCCTTCTTTTTCAAGGCCAGCAGTTCTCTCTGAATTGCAAGCTTAGATTTTGGTGCTGACACAGGCCGGGTATTCATCTCTGCGACTGTGATATCTTCAGTGTGTGTGCTCCTGTGTCCTTGTGGGGAAGGAACTTTTGATTCTGATTGTTCAGTTTCCAAATCCTTCTCGAGGAGCTTTGCCTTCCTAAGCAATGACATGGCCTCTGCAACATTACCAGCCTTCTTCTGGGCAACAGCCTCTCTTTTAAGAGCAAGCACTTGCTCCTTTAATGCCTCTTGATTCAAAGAAGAAAAAGGACCATGACCTTCCATTTGTATCTCGTCCTCTTCACTCCAGCCAAATGATTTTAGTGCAGCAGTCATATCTGGGTCATTCATGTCATCATCTGTAATATCAAAGTTGCCATCGATGAGAAGATCATCAGAGGTGCCCAGTAGTTTTTCAAAATTAAAATCAGGGAATCTTGGATTGTCCAAAAGAATGTCATCCTGATTGCCATCGTCCATGTTACGAATAAGTGCAGCCAAATCATCATCAGACTCGTCTGCTTCACCCAGAATCTCTTGCTCTTCTAGTTGTCTTTCCAAAATTTTAGCCTTCTTCAGCTCTTCCTTTGCTTCAGCAAGTTTACCTTCTCTTTTCAGCAACAGGGCCTGTCTTTTCAGAGCATTAACCTGAGACTTGTCTATACTACTGGTTTTGTTGCCCTCTGATGATTTTGGTGCTACCTCTCTAAGAATCTGTGACAACTCTCCTTCCACACTCATAGCAGTTGTTCTTGTTTCATCATGAAGATCTGCATCTGACCAGCCTAAATCTTTAAGTTCAGAGGCAAGATCATTCTTTTCTTTCCTAACCCTTTTCCCAGGCAAAGACTTTTTCGATTCAGCCTCATCAGAACCCTCCAGATTCTTGGTACTAACCACAGCACTTACACTGGGAGCTTTTGTAGCCATTCTCCTGTTCTTTCTCAATTCTAACTCCAGTGCGGCGGCTTGCCTCTCAAGCTCTTTACCATGCTTGAAAGCCCGAAGTGCTTCCTCAGGTTTACCTTCGGACTTCAGAGTTTTGTACTTTTTTTTCTCTTCTACTGCTTGCTGGCGCAATTCCTCTGGGGTAAAAATTGATCCAGTATTGTTGAGTTCATAATTTTGTGCTTCAATAGAGAGGCTCTCACCTCCATTACCATCCATACTGAAAGCACCAGAAGTTCTTCTGGAACTGGAACTAGAACTAGAGGCACCAGGAAGCTCAGGATCCAGGGACTCCCTGCGAGAAAACTTGGTCTGCACTCCATCCCCTCCAAGAATTTCACTAAGAACATCATCCTCTGGGTTAGAAGCTGCTTTTGCGTTAGCTGCAAAACAATGTACAAAGAATTTAAATAACTCCCATGAACAAATGAATAAGCCATTCTATTGTGTTCACAGCTTGGTGAGACCAGCAAGTACTTTGGCATTCAATTATGCATTATTAGTCATAGATTAGTATTACATATGCACAACTGGGAGTTTTTTTTTTCTGCTATAGATGTTTGCTTCTATGGATCTTGGCATTGAAAATTTACATTTGAAATATTCGAAATAATAAACAAATCACTGCATGGATATGTTAAAAATCCAAATATGTATAAACTATAATCTACAGTAAATAACACTTTTCTGAACAAGGACCAAAACTAGTTAGAAACTCCAGCACTTGAAATTTCAAGTTGTAGCTAAGGATAAGATAGACCCCATTTGATTGAACACATCTTGTCAAAGTGCTTAATTCTTTATCAGTAAGAAGCAGGAAGCACCATTAGACATAATGTCTATTGTCTTTTCTGATCTTGACATAAAGCATGGCCAAAATTCACAAAGGGGGAAAAGGGATGTTGCAAAGTTCATTCCTGCAGCTAAAGTGAAGTTTGCACACAAGCTCTCGACTGTGCTCTGAAATGGAAACATTGCAAATTCAAAAGCAGTTGTGTCCCATTCCCATGCTGACAATCACATTTTATTTAACCAGAAATCAAATACTATATAAATTGATTATTTGTTTAAAAACGCATTCATTTATATATCAAACAGATTAGAAGTGCCAATTCATCAACCAAATCATAATTTCTTTCATCAGAAGATATAACTTACAGAAAAAATAGGCAAAAGATATTCACCTTTTGAAGCTCTGTTTTTGTGTCCATATCTCAGCTCATAACGTGCTGCTTCTTCAAGCTTTTTGCAAGGATCACAAATTCGAACAGGTGAATCACCCTGTCCACGTAAAACCATCCTCTGCTGGGTACAGTTGCTGCAGAACAAACCTCCACATCTTTGGCAATGATGCTACATATTAAAAGAAAAAAAATTAAGCAGCTCCTGCTGCAGAGTACAAGAAACTGGAAGCGTGTACCAATGGAAGATTAAGAATAACATAAGAATACATTCAGATATATGATGGCAAAGTCCAGGTCCACAAAGTTAACCAGTACGGCCGATAGGATTACAGAATATAAGGTCTTCATCCAACTAGGACAACATAATTTATGTGGTATGACAGAAAACATCAAAGCTAGTAACAACCAACATATGGTTATAGTTAACATAGTTTGTGCCATTGTACCTAGTATTTTTTCAGGTAAAGGGAATTAAGGAAAAAGAGTGATCCAGAAAAGGATAATATATCCATGAAGTGCAATTGAGGTCATGGTATGACAATGGAACAAGTGCAGCACCATCAGCAAATTTTGAGCAGAACCATATCCTCGTCTACAAGGTTACGGTAGAGGAGTATGATGTGTTTCGCTTTCATATCTTCATTGCAAGGCGAAAAAAAGAAGATAATCGCATACCTTCCTAGTGAACAAGGAGAATTGAACAGAGCAACCCTGGCAGTGGGTTGCGTCCACCACCCAGCTAGCCCCTCGCATAGATGGCTTTGGCGGCAATCCGATCTTCTCCAACATGTTTACAAGTACGAAGAAAGCTCTCCCACCTGCAAACAGCAAGAACTTCACATGATTAAATTTGCCTTTCAAGATAAGGACCTCAAATCTAGTCATGAAATTATATTTATGATAATCATATATCATGGCTAGTCATGAAAGACATAAGGTCATCCTCAAATCCTCATAGGACACTGGCCAGCCCATCAACTATTCGATTTAAATCACCAAGAAAGTAAATCATAAGCTTATGTTAAGCTATCAGTACTAATAGCTTGTTCGGAACAGATCAATCCCTAACAACCAACGGTGGCGGGAGCAGCGCAGATCGAGCCTGGCCAAGTCACGGCGGCGGCCGGCGCAGATCGAGGCTGCTCCGGTCGGTGGCGGCACAGATCGACTTCGTGGGCTCCCGGATGTACCCCAAGTAACCCAACGATGTAGCCGACGATGTGGAGCAGCAATTTCACAAAGAGAAGCAAACCGCGAGTTCGATCCAATCACCTTGCGAAGTGCTCGTGGACGAAGTCGATACAGCCGCCGCCGCCGCCGCTTCCACTTGAACTCAGGGGATCACCGGAGACGACTCTGGGGGGACCGGAGGACCGAGCGGCCAAAACTAGGGGCAGTGGAGGGTCGAGGAGGACGCGATGGCCCTCGCTAGTAGTCGGAACAGGTCCAGCGCCGCGGGCGGGCGGGGGAGGGGGGGTGGGGGGAAGCAGCGAGGCGGCGGCCACCGGCTACGACGAGAACGCGGCGGCGAGAGGGGGATGGGGAGGAGGAGAAGGGAGACGCGAGGGGAAGGAAGACGGAGGAGGAGGAGGAGAGAGGTAGTGGCCTGACACGTGGGGTCCACGTCCACCCCACCCGGGTGTTGGGCTAGGAGTCCAATCCACACCCAGCCCAGCCCAACACCGCAAAGTTGCTTGAAGGAGGCTGGGCCGCCACCTGGCTTTGATAGCTGGGCCATGACGGATCATGGCCTGGTGCGATCGACCTGGCTGGCTCCATCTCCGCCTCCGACTCAAGCGAAAAATTTGATAATTTGATACTTTTTTCTTGCCTAATTGCTTTAATTGACACTTGTGAGGATGACATGTCGGACCATGTGAGCAAATAAAAGGGCCAAGATCTCAAATAATAAAACCCATTTATAGGAGTGTTAAATTATCAAATCTCTCGATTCTCGCAGGGATTTACCTGAATTTTCACTTCGATCTTCGTGGCGGCGAGACGAGCACGAGCAAGCAGCAAACAAAGCAACCCGAAGGAGGTGATGGAGCCGTCGGAATCGGATGAGGGCATGACGGCGGCGCTGCCGGAGGACGTGCTCGCGGAAGCCCTCCGCCGCCTCGCACCGCGCTGGCTCGCGGCGTCCGCAAGTCATGAGTTTAATGAATCATGCGATGACATGGAAGTGGGTATTGATGCATCAAACTGGTCACCTTAGGCCCATCTTGGCAAGTCATGAGTTTAATCGACAAGTTCATGGACCTTGGATCTTGCATGATACTATATCAACTTGGAGTATGTATGTTCCCTAAATTTTACCCAAATGAAAGAAAGAACGCAACACCGATGGAAGATAAACTCGAGTGGAACTCTGACGATGACATTGTTGAAGACAATAGAGATGATATTGATCGGGAAAACGTACAGTGATTACGTTATGTTCCTTGGATTTTCATCCCTACAAAGAAATTGTCTTCTAAATTGAATCATCATCGGATAGACGCCTAGCATATCATTTGAACACCTCGAAAATTGAAGACTTAATTGGGCAGAACATACCCAGCATGCATGTTATGGTTATTTCGCTCTACTTATGGCCTGTTTAGTTCGCGAAAAAAGAAAATTTTAGTGTTACATCGAACGTTTAACCGGATGTTAAAAGGGGTTTTCGGACACGAATAAAAAAATTAATTTCATAACTCGTCTGGAAACCGCGAGACAAATTTATTAAGCCTAATTAATCCGTCATTATCTAAAAAAAATTAATCCATCATTAACACATGTGGCACTTATGGCTAATCATGGACTAATTATGCTCAAAAGATTCGTCTCACGATTTCCTTACAAGCTGTGTAATTAGTTTTTCTTTTTATCTATATTTAATGATCTATACATGTGTCCAAATATTCGATGTGATGTTTTTTAGGAAAAAAATTTTGAAAACTAAAAAAGGCCTTAATAAGCGCTTGTAGATGAGTATTTTCCATATACACCTGTTAACAGTGAAATTTCGCATCAACAACACCCTGTTGGATCAAAGAATTTTCTGGAGACAATTAATTTGGAAGCTCAGCTTCAAGATGAAAGCCAGTTTATTTTTTGGTTGTTTGCAAGTATTTAAACTATTGGCGTTTCAATGATGGTTGGGGCTATTTGAAATGGATCTGATTTTTGTAAAAATAACTTTATATCCATTTATAAAAATGAAGTTATATTTTCTATGAGCCCATTTGAGATAACAGAAATTGGTAGATTAATGGATTATTAATATGATTTTTGTGATAGCTATTTGAGAGTATAAATGAATGGATTAACTACTACTTCCTCCGTTCCACAATTTAAGTCATTCTAACATTTTCCCACATTGATATTGATATTAATAAATCTAGATAGATATATATTTATATGTCTAGATTTATCAATATCAATATGAATATGAAAAATTCTAAAATGACTTACATTGTTGAAACGGAGAGAGTACAAAGTTGAAAGGTATTCTATAGGATTTTTTTTAATGAAACACACTGTTTAAGTGTTTGGGAACGTGCAAATGACAATTAAAAAAACCAAAATCAGCAAAGAACAAGGTCATTAATCTGATGCAGCTACAATGGATGTTGTTTATTTTTGAAAATTAAAAAATTATTAAAGTTTAAAAAATAATAAAAATTCCTCCCCAGTCCTCACCGAGCCTTTTTCTCCTTTTTCCTAAGCACCCTTACTACCCTAGACAGCTAGACTTAGATTAAACCGACGGCTCCAATGAGTCGATCAAGATCGCCACGCTCCCGTCGAACCCTTCGGCAATAAATCCGGCGTCCCATCAAGATCGACTCCACCGATCGAGATCGATCGACGAGTGCGGAGGCAATGGCGGCGGCGGTGGCGGTGGCGGCGCTCCCCGACGACGTGCTCGCGGAGGTATTCGGCCGCCTCGACCCGCGCTCGCTCGCGGCGTCCCGCGGCGTCTCCAAGGCGTGGCGCGCCGCCATCGACGCCCGCCGCCGCCAGCTGTGCGGGGGCCTCCTCCCGCGCTCGCTCGCCGGGATCTACATCGGCCACCAGTCCACCGCCACCGCCTCCCGCCACGTACCGAGATTCTTCGCCCGCCGCCCCTCCTCCATCTCCGGCAGCCTCCACTTCCTGCCCGCCGCCACCGCCGGCGACAATAAACCAGCACCAGCACCACCACCCGGCCGCCACGAGATCCACGACCACTGCAACGGCCTCCTCCTCCTCGGCGGCGACCCCGACGACACCCACCGCGCGGCCGTCGTCGTCGTCAACCCGGCCACGCGGTGGTGCTCGCCCCCGCTGCCCCCGCGCCGCCCGCCGCGGATGGGCGCCAGCACCTTCCCCGCCGACTTCCTCGCCTACGACCCCGCCGCCTCCCCCCGCTACGAGGTCTTCTCCGTCACCTGCTTCCGCCGCAGATGCAGCGCGTGCCACTGCTGCCTCCCGCCGCCGGGCTCCGGCACGTCGTCGTCGTCGTCGGGCGAGGAACGCGTCCTCCTGGACGAGTTCTCCGAGTGGCCGCCATCGCTGCAAACCCTAGACGTGTACTCGTCGAGCACCGGGCGGTGGGAGGAGAGGACGTTCCATCGGCAAGGGGAAGCCGCGGGGACGACGATCGCCGACATGCGGATGGATTTTTCAGGTCACAAGTGCAGAGCCGTCTACTGGCAAGGAGCGCTCTACGTGCATTACAAAACGTATTTTATCATGAGGTAAACCATTTACATGCTCTCCCTTGGATTTAAAATTTATGACGCCACGTTGATTTTTCGCATAACGCTTCATCATTCGTTTTATTA
Organism: Oryza meridionalis; assembly: GCA_000338895.3. NCBI lineage: Eukaryota > Viridiplantae > Streptophyta > Magnoliopsida > Poales > Poaceae > Oryza > Oryza meridionalis. The sequence continues at coordinate 30,420,073 of CM002526.2, read as the reverse complement.
AATAAAATTATATAAATATTATTTATTTTATTATAACTTGTTTTATCATTATACTCCCTACATCTCAAAATGTTTAACGTCATTGACTTTTTTAAAAAAGTTTGGCCGTCCGTCTTATTCAAAACATTTAAGTAATTATTAATTTTTTTCCTATCATTTGATTTATTGTTAAATATACTTTTATGTATACATATAGTTTTACATATTTTACAAAAGTTTTTGAATAAGATGAACGGTCAAACATGTTTAAAAAAGTTAACGGTGTCAAACATTTAGGGAAGGGAGGGAGTATGAAATATAATCTTAACTTATATTTGACATATTTATACTAAATTTTTAAATAAAACGAATGGTGAACTGTTTCTACGAAAGTTAGCTGCGTCATACATTTTGAAAAAGGAGATAGTATATTACATCCTCTACTATTATTCAAGTTACATGTGATTTGTTGATATCATATTTTTCTTTTGATTATTTGATTATGCAGGCTTTCCTTGTCAGATGATAAGTACCAAGTGATTAAAATGCCAACGGTTAGGTCGAATGGCCACTCGCATTTCTGTCTAGGGAGGTCAGAGAAGGGCGTGTACCTTGCATTGATCACAAAGCCACGCTCGCTTCAGGTTTGGGTTCTCAACGAATCGTGCGACGAAATGGAGTGGGTGCTGAAGCACGAAAACAACCTCGATTCCGTGTTTCCCCGGCAAACTCGCCGCCGATGGATGATCTTGCAAGATCTTGACAAGAAGGACACTAGATTTCGCAAGGAACATAACGAAGAGATCGATTTCGAATGGAGCTCCGACGACGACGATGACGACGATCATCGCGGTGATGTTCCTGAGTACAGGCTCCATGGAAACGTTCATAATAATGCCCTCGGATTTGGTAATTTTCCACAACCGCCGATCCCAATGTTCTATCATCAACCGCCGATCCCAATGTTCTATCATGGATACCATGGGAACATTGATGTTCTCGGATTCCATCCGTACAAGGAGATTGTTTTCCTATGTGAAGCGATGCAGACTGGGCTAGCCTACCATCTGAATACCTCAAAGATGGAGATCTTGGGCAAGTTACCTCTGGTCAGCAGTTACGAGGAAATTTTATCCAACAAAAGTTTCACCGGTGTGTCTCTTCCATATACACCCTGCTGGATGTGATGGTGCTTGAGAAGAACAATTATTCCGGAAGACACATTGATCACTCTGCTGCTGCAATATACAGGATGATATGTCAAATGGATGATTGATCCATGGTGATCTGGCGAAGATAACATTTGTGTTTGCAAGATGATTGAGCTGCAAAACAAAAATGCCTTCTCACTTTGGAGTTCTGATCAAGCCGCGTTCTCTTTTTTAATATAAAAATTGTTTGCTACGATCAAATAACCGTTTAAGCTGTCTTAATTTAGTTCTGTTTCTTATTTATGTTTCTTGTAAGCTATCTTAATTTAGTTCCGTTTATTTCTTTTTGTTTCTTGTTGGTAACATAATCAGCATTTTAGGAGTATCATCTGATTGGCCACGATAAGTCCTGTCCCCCCCCCCCCCCCTCCCTTCTCCTAATGGGTAATTTTTAGGAGTGTCATGTTTTGTTTATATATATAAATTATATTTCTTTTTCTATGTAATGTATATCTTGTTTTGATTATAATATGTTCTGGAAACGATGATTTCACAAGACCAATTCATTGTTTACAAAAGTCATAGGATTTGGCACCGATGCGTTGAGAGACAGGAAATACTTACTTCATTCATTCTAAAATACAGCAACATAAAACTTTTATCATGATTCGTAGTGTTAGAATATATAACATCTTATACCGGGTTGCTATATCTTGGAACAAATTAAAGAGGCTATATATTTTGCCATGGTGACAATGCAATCCGTAGAAATGGAGATAAGATTTATGACGTAGACCTATTTTTTTTCCCGGCTGGTCGACTCATGCGGACCCCCGTTTTTATAACAGTAATCAATCGTGTAAACAGTACCATTTCCCTGGATCAAGTAGTCTGGTACACACGAATTCATAGCTGAAATACCAAGTGCACATACACGAGTGTCTAGTACGAATTAATTACATCATAAGCCCGCAGGCATAGTATTAAATCATCGAACTGAGGGGTCCGGAATACATCTCAAAAACAGAAGTAGATAAGGCAGCAAAGTCAAGGCAGCGGCATGCCATTGCCACAGGCAACGACCGTAACTAAGACCTATTGAGCACCATCGTCTTCATCACCCTCCTGGTAGTAAGCGTAGGGGTCCTCCGAAGCTTCATCTCCGACTTCTGATTAAGTTTGTATATTGCAAGGGTGAGTACCAACCGTACTCAGCAAGCCACCACAGCAACAATGCACATGATAAAGGGTATTCAAGGAATGGCTATGATTCTTTTGCACAAAGCAAGTTTTGTAATTCTTTTCACAAGCCTAAGACCTAGCATAGACTGATCAAATTTTAGTACCAGTGTTCATATTAAACAATGACGGTTTTGTCCACCATCCATTGTGATCCCAAGGATAGCTTCCCGCCATTGAATCGTCATGGTTTTCTGAGGACGTCCACCTTCCCTCCTCTCAGGAAGTGGCTCCAACAGCATAAAAATCATCATGCAACATCCCATCCCACACAAGTTAAGAATTTAGAGTCTAGCCAAGTGTAATACACGTCCCGGTGCTCAATAACCGTGAGCACGGCTATTCGAATAGATTTGGTTTACTCACACTGCAGTGGATGTACACTTTACCCGCACTCCGCGACTGCCCAACACACGAGCCTCGTCCCAACACATGAGACGTGTCACGGCAAAGCTTTTCGATAACCTCGCATTGGCAGTACCCGCTCCATGAACTTTACATCCTCATGCACTCTAGGCGTACACGGTTTCTAGCAGTGAGAGGAGTTCTGGCGCACCCAGGAAGGGAAGACTCACATATGCATTAAGTTATAATTATGTTTAAATTCTCCCATGGCAGTCCTACCGATGGCGACACCACTGTAGACTCCCGCCTCGCGGTCCTACCAATGGCTGCCCCACCGTAGAGCCCATGCCTCACACATCAAGAAACCACTATGCATGGATACTGCCTCCGCTCAGCTATCTATTCTGCCAGGTCTATACCCATACAAGAAATGCGGTTGTACGGGGGTCGTTTCATGCTTAACTTCATGGCTCGGTCCTTAATTGACCGGGGACGGTACTTGCCCTTTTCCGGATACCACCCAAATCCTCCGTCCGCCCCAGTCGAAAACAGTTGTTTAATTTTATTTCTCTTTTCGCAAATCATGTCATCAACATCATGGCAATGTGGCGCTTATGTCTCCACATGCCGCATCTCAGGTAATTGCCCAAGCATTTTGACAAATATGAGTATGCATGATTCTAGAATAGCATTTCTAAGCATTTGTCATAATTGACTATGGACTCATACGTAATCGTGGTTACAAGGATTTAAGGGGTAAACAATAATCAAGGCATGGCATAATCACAAGTAGGATGTTCATCATTGCATGCAATTTTATTTGTAAACAAAATAATTTCGCAATTGGGATCAACATGTTCAAGGAATAGTGATGACTTGCCTTGCTCAAAGTCTTGCGATGACTTGCCTTGCTCAAAGTCTTGCGGGTCTTGACCTTCGCTTTGATCCGCAGCTTTCTCGGGCTCTATAGTTACGTGCGAAAATTGATTTGAATTCGGTTAGAATTCAAATAAAAATCCAAGTAAATCCAAATGAAAGTCGAATGCGAAAGTCGATTCCTTTATATTAACTTTACTATTCGCGAACTAAGGCAAACCCATTTTTGATTTAAATTATTTTGTGAGTATAATTATTTTGTTGTCATAAGTTTTTAATTTAATATTTCCGAGTATTATATCCATATAATAGGTTAGAAATTTCTATCGCGAGCTAAATATCGGACGAAATCCTAGAAATATTATACGATTTAATTTAGTCTATGACTAAATGATTTAAAAATCCTTAGTAATTAAATCCGAATTTCTACCGTGAATCGATTACTTATAGAGATTACCCAAAATAATCTATAATAATCTATAAGAATTCATCTATTTGTTTTAGTTATTGATTACATTTAAATTACTACCACGAATTGATTTCTTATAGAAATTACCAAGAATAATCCAAAATTAGATTTTGCAATTCTACGACTATAATTAATCTATAATTAAATTCTAATTATTTTAAATTTTCTAGACTTCCCTAATTTCCTCTAATTCCTTTTTATTATTATATTATTATTATTATTTTCTTTTTCTCTCCCCTTTTCTCTCTTTTCTCTCTTTTTCTCTTTCTCTCTTTCTCTCCTCTCTTTCTTTTCTCTCTTTTTCTCTCTTTCTCTCTTTTTCTCTCCCTCTTTCTCTCTCCCGGCTTTTCCCTTCCTCTCTCTCGGCTTGCGCTCCCCGGCAGCAACGGCGAAGAACCGAGGGGGGGGGCTTACCGACGGCGGTGGCGGCGGCGGCGGCGACGACGGCGGCGGCGAAGACGACGACGGCGACGGCGGCGCAAGTCGCGGCGCGGTGCGGCGGCACCGAGGGCGGCGGCGCGGCGGCTCAAGGCGGCGGCGCGGGGAAGAGGGAAGAGATGGAGGGGAATGGGTGTGGGGGAGAAGAGGAGGGTGTGGGGGATTTTATAGGGGAGAGAGGGGGAGGGGCGGCGGCTATGGCGATGGCGACGGGCGGCGCGCGGCGCGGCAGGCGGCGATGGCGACGGGCGAGCGGCGCGGCGCGGGGCGCGTGGCGGCGATGCGACGAGCGAGCGGCGCGGCAGGTGGTAACGGGGCGCGTGGGTGCGTGGGGCGACGGGACGAGCGACGCGACGGCGCGCGGCTCGGGACGGCGTGGGGCTCGGCGACGGTGCCGATAGGACGGCGCGGGGCTCGACGGCGACGGGCGGCGACGCGGTGATGGGACGGCTGCGCGGGGCTCGAGGCGACGGCGGCGCACGCGGCACGGCCACGGGATGGCGATGGCGACGGCGCGGCAGCGGCGGCTTGGCGACGCGATGGGCGGGCGGCGCGGCGCGGGGCTCGGCTTGACGACGACGGCGACGCGACGGTGACGCGGCGCGGCAGCAGCGCGGGGCGCGAGACGGCGACGCGACGGGCGAGCGGCGCGGGCGGCGCGGGGCTCGGGGCGGCCAGGCGCGCACGGCAGAGGAGGGGCTGGGCTAGGGACCACGTCGAGCACCTCGCGGGCAATGAACAGTGCCATTTTCCTATTTTTCCTATTTAATATATTTTATTTTATTTTTTTTATATAAATTTGATTCTACAATTCCTAATTTTTTTTCATATATGAATTTTACTCAATATTTGTGTTATCCCAACTAATGAATTCACCCTAGATTAATATTGCTCACATTTTTATTTATATAATTTATTTGAATTTTTAATTAGTGTTAATTCTTATTCCATCGCATTTAAATTTAATTGATACAAATATGTTCGCGATAATATCTTATTTATCTCTATCCACACCTATTATTTATTTTAAATTATATTTATTTTACCAGTTTATTTTTAGGGCTTATTCCTAATTAATTGTTCTTTATTCGCAATGTTCAAACTCCGAAATCAAAATTCAATGGAATGGGCGAATAAAATCGGCATGATACAATTTATTTAAAAAGTTTTTTGGAAATCCATATTTTTAGAGTTTTGATTTTGTCGGTCGAATTTTCAGGGTGCTACAACTCATTTCCTCCCATCAGTTTAATTTTGTTTAATTTTGTTTAGTATCATAATTTAAAGTAAATGATGATTCAATCCGGTAAAGCAGTACTGTGATTTAATAATTAAAAAAACGTCCAAGCATATAAGGGGATATGAACGGTAAGGGGGATAGCAGTGCGGTGAGGTGGCATTTGGCCTTGTCGCGTCACCTCGGAGATTCCGAGCCACGTCGACATGGGTCGTGCCCTAGTGAGGAGCGCGAACCTTCACTTGGACATGCGAACCTTGTCAGAAATTATCAGATTGTCAGTAGGAAGGTCTCCTCTTGAACTTCCTCTGCCGCTGACGTTAAATTTTCAACCAAATCTAATAAAGTAGAGGAAGTGGGTGAAGGGAGGTCCCGCTGCCATCATTGTCGAGTTGCCATCGCCTCCTCCCGAGGCCAGATCCAGTGAGCTTAGTGATGCAGAGTGGCCACCGCCGTCAACTTCGAGATGTTGCCACCGCCATCATCAAGCTGACGCCACAGCTGTCCGAGGCCAAATCTGGCAAACCACATGCCAAATTTGCACGAGGTGGGAGGGGGGGTAGACGACGGCGCCCCAACGAGGAGTTGGATAGGGGTGGCGCCAGCGGAAGGTAGAGGGAGACTGGCGCCGACGGTGGGGGAGGAAGAGCCGCGTAACGAGCGGTGGAGCGTGACAGGGATGACTAGGAGGATGGGTGGATCAATTTATATTTCTTTTTCTGATTTTTGGGGTGTTTGGTGTAAAATATTGGATTCCCTACAAATTACATAATATGAAAACTAAAATAGGAAATAGCAAGGCCTGATATGCAAAACTGAACACCTCTAGAGCTAGAGCTGCTTTGCACTGTGGGGAAAAATAATTTGAGAACCTGTGTCTTTATCATAATAGCACTCTGAGGTTCCTCGTAGTAGTATCTTGCACTATGAATGGTCTAAAGGCACTTCCGTCACAGGCCACTGTAAACATAGTTTCTTCCCTACATTTCTAGATACTAGCCAAGAGCCTGTGCGTTGCAACGAAAAACAAATTGAGTCTCTAGCTTATTAAGTCAATTAAACACATATTTAATGCAAGCAGTACTTCTATGACTTCCGTTATTAAACAAGTAGGTGATTTTGAAGATTGCGGAGAGCCAATAGTGAAACGGAAGAACACTAGTTGAAGGATGGTGTAATAGTACAGATTTTGAGTCCCAAACATCTATGGTAGGGTGGTGTGGAAGAACGGACACCACCACTACTAACTTTAAGGGGTAAAGAAGTAGTACAACTATATTTTTCCTTATTAAATAAGTAGGTGATTTCGAAGTTTGTGAAGAGCCAGTAGTGAAATGGAATATGACTCGTTAGAGGGTGATGTAATGATATAGATTGTGAGGCCCAAACATTAGTGGTAGGGTTGGTGTGGCAGAATAAACACCACCACTACTAACATTTTAAACATTTTAAGTAATATAGATTTCTCATTTTCTGACAACGAAAAATGATTTTATTTAATAACTAAAACGATTTAATCAGACTACTGCTGAATACTCAACGGGACTACAATGTTCCGATCATGGACGTGCCTACATCATTCACAACACTAACAGTAAAACCTAGTAAGATAGCAACAAAATAAACTGCCTCTTCTGACAATCTGAATTCCTTAGGTTGCCATGAATAAGTCACTGTACTGGCAAAAGGTAGACGTTCTTAAGAAGCCAGGAGATGCCTGGATTAGCATCACGCAGCAATAATATGTTCAAGAACTGCAGCTACACTTGTATTTCAAGAATAAGAAGAAAGCATGGCGTCCAGCAAAATTGTCAAAACAATATCAGCTGGATGAAAAAGAGGGAATGATCATTCCATGCACACATTCTAGTCCAGAAACAGATTGGAGTACAAGTAACTAGGGTGGATATGGCTTACAAATTCAGTATCAAAATCAGTGTCAGTTACAAAAGTGTGATGCCCAAGGCAAACACGTCTCACCCTGCAAGCATATAAAACCCAAAAAGAAAAAAGAGACTGTAGCAGAGACGGATGGTACTATACCCACCAAGCATTGGAGATTATATACTCGCACAACATTGAGCTCAGAAAAAAATGATGATATATCTTCTAGCACTTCAGTAGAGACTAAAGAATGAGATGTATATTGAGGCAGAGTAACATGAATGAAGAGTGTGTGCTAAGCAAGCCAAGATTGTGGATTCTACATGGCTAGAATTAACCAGAAAATCAGGGAACCAACCAACATTCTTACATGGAGAGGGGCAGCAATAATCTTCTCTCTCTTTTCTTAGCAAGCTTTCTCTGCCTCAAAATGTAAAGGCCAGCAGGAAGAAGAATACCGAGTGAGATAATAACAGCGGACAGCCAGAAGTGCCTGAAGTACAACGTCATGTACGATGATATTATCAGAAAGCAACACAGCAAGCCCCATGAGACTGCTCCAATTATGTCGCGCCTGCAGAACAGAGAAGCAGAGCCATTTTCAGTTCATTGAGGTGGTAGTGCAGTTGTGTTTGATCGAGGAGCGACTCACATGGAGGAAATCATTTTGGATGAATACAAGATAATATTTTGTTTTGCATGATTTCATGATACATCGAGAGAACTATTAGCTTCTGACTTGAAACCATTTATAACAAGATAAAGTGGTCTGCTAGCAAATTTTGGGGCTTGAATCCATTTATAACAAGATAAAGTGGTCTGCTAGCAAATTTTGGGGTCCGTATTCAAGAAACAGCAAGCAAATTTAGCAGAGCACACGGCACATTCTCAGAACCTTATCACTGCGGGTGCGGAGTCTGACCACTGACCACCACTCATCAGAACCAAGTAAAGAAACTTGGAAACACGCTCGGCGAAAACACATTAGCACGTGGTCCTTCGAAAGGTACCAAAATTTGGTATCTGAGATGCCAAACAATGGCGCCTCACAACTTCGCAAGTTAGAATTATCAATACCCTTGGTACCTTGAACAAGGATGGTAAAGAACTAGAACTCCACTAACAAATTATTTTTCACTCCCACAACCACAAACCAAATCCAGAGGAAGAGCACCTCAATGTCTTAAGGAAGAGCCTTAAGACACTAATACAGTAGACCTTCTGCTTTAGCGACTGCTATACTACTAATGTTGTTGAATCCAAATTTATAAAGCAGCCATATCGTCCACTAGGTTACAAGTTACAACTAGGGAGCAAATCGCATTACTACCAATCAAGAACACTAACTTAGCCCAGTGCGACTCCGAACCGAACCCTAGCTTGGAGACACAGCCTACCGGGGGAGCCCGAGATCTGATTATGCCAATTACCACAGAATAAAACTGGGAGTCCTAATTACGGTTGAGTTTGCGGAGAATGGAGAGTGAGGCGAGGGGGGATTTTGTTTACTTGTGCTGGGATCGGATCTGGTAGTCGCGCAGCTGCTCAACCAGCTTCGACCGGGTTATCATCGCAGATACCCCAGCCGCCGCGGCCGCCGCCGACCTCGCCACGGCCGCCGACGCCGCCGCCTCCTCCTCCTCTTTGCGCCGGCGGCAACTCCGGTTGTTCTGGTTGCTTTCCGGATCTCCCGGTGATCGGGGCGCCGGAGATTGGGGTCGATTTGGGGTTGGAATTTGGAATCTGCCTGCCACGCCGCGCGGTGGGTCGGAGGGTGGGGGGGGGGGGGGGAGTCGTTCAGGCCGTCCGCAGACGACCACGAGGGAGATTGCAGAAAAAAAAAAGAAAAAGAAAAGAAAGATAAAACAGCAGATGGAAATGTGCCTCTACTTATTACTCCCTCCATCCAAAAATAAATACAGCCGTGATTTTTCGTATCCAACTTTAATTATTCGTCTTATTTAATTTCTTTTTTGAAAATCCTAAAGAAAACATAAGTCACGTGTAAAATATTATTTATGTTTTATAATCTAATAACAATAAAAATATTAATATTAGAAAATTTCAAATAAGACGGACGACGGAAACTTATGGCTGCGCTTATTTTGGGACGGAGAGAGTAGTATAATGCAGTGCTTGTACCACAATCAATTTCCAAAAACTTTTTTTTAACGTTATACCCTTATAAGCATATTATTCGCAGTATATTACTCCCTCTGTTCCAAAATAAGTGTAGTTTTATACTGTTTATATTTAACGTTTGACCGTTCGTCTTATTTAAAAAATTTTTATGATTAGTATTTTTATTGTTCCAAAATAGTATTTTATGTGTGACTAGTTTTTAAATTTATTTATAAAATTTCAAATAAGACGAACAGTCAAACGTTGAACACGGATAACCACGGCGGCACTTATTTTTGAGACGGAGATACTACTAGTTAGTATGTAAAAGAAATTGTCTACTCGTCCTATAATTATTGGTATTTTCTTTGACCGAATATATTTTGTCGTTGGACAGACTAATACTTTCGAAGTCAAATATACTTTGACCAGGACTACTATTATGTTTGATAGGTACTCGTTGACGAAAAAAATTGAACACACCGATCCGAGAGATCTGCTTAGCTCATGTGTAGGTCTAAATCTTGATGAGATGCGGGCGTGCCAGCCAGTTTGATCCTGCAACTGACAAGATATGCAAATAGTAGATCAAAACAGCCGATCGGCTGACAAGCCGATGGAGTAGTTCCAGCCGATAGCCGATAATAGCCGATGCCGATACCAGCCGATAGCGACAGAGTTTAAGCAATCGGCTATATGTGCAATGTAGATAATGATATAAAGGTAATCGGCTGATGATGATGTAATAAAATAACAATATAATCCAGTATAAACCAATTGGCAAATAATGATATGATAAATAAGCATCGATCCGAAGGTTAAAGCACACATCGGCTGGAGGTCTGATGTCATGAAATCCACAAGATTAGATTAAACAATGAAACATTTGTTGTCATCGGCTAAATCCAACTTATATGTATATGCAATCCTTATGAGCCGATGTAACGTCCAGATAACTCACCGGCTGAAACTCCGATGAAACCCTTATTGGCAATCAAGAAGCAGGCTAGAGATTATGGTTCTAAGCACGACTTAGTAGATCAAACTTAACTGATGCAGCACTAAGTATGAAAAGAAACATAATATCTAGACAAACAAGCCATTGACTGAGTTTTCAGGGTGGTAGATGCCTAGGCTAATCTAATCTAGCAAGGCGATTTAGCCGATACCGGCAGAAACCCTAAAGCGAGAGACAGCCGATAGAGCTAAATTGAGATGCTAGGACTAGATTAACATAGACATATGATAAATAACCAGGCAAATATATTATCCAAACCAGAGTAATCCAAGAGGTCGAATGTATTGATGCAGCCTTGAACGACGCCGACGTAGACGATACAATTGCCTGGACCGGCGGAACATTGGACTTATCCCTTCGCTGGAGATCGAAGACGATGCAGCCCCGCGTCGGGTGCCAGGTTCCGCGGGAACGTAAAAACAAAAGTACAAGCAAAAAGGGTGGCGATGCGCCGAATTGTATTAATCGTAGCGATGGATTACATAGACCCCGGGTGTACATATTTATACCCATGAGTTGATACAAGTCCTTGTCGGACAAGAAAGAAACTTTCCTAAAGATAAAAGGAAAAGATAAAGTCCTTATAGGAAACTAAACACACTTTCCTAAAGATAAAAGGAAACTAACAAACTATTCCTAATTAATAGATAACTTGCCATGCCGCATTCTCTTTGAACTCGGTCTCTTTTGGATAAGCTTCTTTTAGTAGATCAATTTCCTTAACCGAATATAGCAAGAATCCGACAACTAACGACTTGACAACTCTCATCGGTTAATCTCGGGACATCAAAGCCGATGCTGACTCTAAGCCAATGACTACTCCGGGCTTACCAAATTTCACTGTTAACAGTACTCCGTTGTGTTTTATATACATGTGTCTATAAACATACAAACATATTGTATCTCTATCGAACACCACCCTAGAGCATGAGCCTAGTTTTAGAAAATCCACAAATCATGTATGTTTATAAACATAGACATGAAGATCTGAAATACACCTATAAATCCACCATCTCGGTGAAGAGATGGCTTCATATATCAAAACTCACTGTTGGGTGTATCTAAAAAATTGCCACAAGTTTGTTAAGTCAAACTATAGTATAATTGAAATGTAATTACATTATAACTCTATTGCAACTGTATTATAACTATATTGTAAGTACACTATAACTACGGTATAACCTATACAAAATTTGCATTCAACTATGGTTTGATTAGTTAGCATTGGGATCTTACACGTGATATGTGTGAAAATTTCTTTCTTAGCAATTTTTTTCTTTCATGTACAAATCTCGAGGTAATCCGATGATCAAAAATCTGAAAGTTTTGGAGGCAAAAAAAAAAAAACTTGTGAAAGTTTTCTAGCAAATCCGTTCACTGTTTTGCGTGTGATAATGTGCTTACACATTCTTATCTATGATTATCTATGTTTGATTTTTCTTAATGGACATGTACTTGAATGGTGTTGCTGTTTTTTACGATTGATATTTCACCATTATTCAATAACTTGAGTTAAGATGTAGTATTTGATAGTGCAGTCGCAAGGTTTCAATCTCAAGGTCATATATTTAATTCTTGACATGCTCATATTTTTTTAGATTATTTAATAACCAAGTTTCTCCTTGTCCTCATTGTTTAATAACTTAAGCCATGTTGTTGGATCAATTTCCAAAGGATTACATGTTCCCTTGACGTTAAACTAGCCCACTCGCTAGTGTTGACATGCGGTAAGATAGAAGAACGCCAACAAATCCTCCTTCCTGGTAAGTCACAACCATCAATATTCAGCAAGCAACTAACCCCCCTCAATAAGGTTGTATTCTTTTCAGCGAGTTCCCAACTCACCTCTCTCGTTTTTCGTATGCTAGACTTTAATCTCATGTGATGTAAGGGTGAGAACAGGGGATGACCGAGGATTGCCTCAAGATCCAAGTAGTCTCATTACTTCTTATTACTTCTTATATTGTTAATACTTATTACATGGTGAAGAACGTGTCACAATAGACATGGAATCCCCGGCCGGTCTCGATCATGACCCAACTAACCCAATCCTAGATAATCCCTTAATTCGGTGAGAGGGGAATGGTTAGGGTGGGGTGAGAGAGGATGAGCTTGGCAATGTTGGGGGCTCTTTTGAAAAGCTGAATCATCGAAATGAAGGATTAAAAAAAAGTAAATATAACATCATGCATATTCTATTATTCCATGATTTATAAGTACAACAAAGTTTCAAAACTGTTGTTTGAAGGACACATAGGAAAAACAACTCGATAAAAAAAGAAATTTTAATGTGAGAATTTTTGCTTATTTTCCTAAACAATAATCTAGAGTAGCTTATTTCATATAAAGTTTAATGGGGTTTATATATAGGGATCAATTATCTATTCCAGGGAGGACCATAATTTAGAGGAGAAGTCCGGGAAGCGGCCGAAAGCTCGACGATACTCGATAGGCACGAAAACACAGTGGACAGAGGCACAGCATCCTGACCGCCAAATGCCATTGATGAGAGTTGATATTACTGAAAACATTTCCACGTTTTAGAGTGTTATTAAAGTGTGATATGCCATATGTTTAATTTTCGTATGCATTGGGAAAAACCATTAATTTGAATACACAATGTAAATGTTTATATTTGAATTTTAGAGATGAGCACGTTGATCGTCACCGTCTTGCCATCACTCCCAATTTTCTTTTTCAGAACTACTCTTTTTAAAACTACTACATCTGTTTTTAAATATATGAGTATATAACGCTGTTGAGTTTTTAAAATATGTTTAACTATTCATTTTATTTTAAAAATATATATAATTATCATTTATTTTATTGTTACTTAATTTATCATTAAATGTTTTTTAAGTACGACTTAAGTATTTTATAATTTTAAATAACACAAATAGTTAAATGCTTATAAAAAATCAATGGTTCCATATATTAAAAAACGGAGTTCAATCCATCCAACGTCATTTCCTATAGCACTCGACAAATTAATCAATTAAGCAACGAATTGCATGCACTTCGATCATGGAAGCACACCACACCTAGCTACTAATACTACTAGTACCGATCGTGTCCGCCGCCGCTCGCATGGGCTCGCTCACGGGCTCACGGCGACGACCTACCGCGGAGATCACCGGAGCCGGTGGCGTGGACGGTGTCCGAGGGTGGATGCAGCCGTCGGCGATGTCGGCGCCCACGGCGCGGAGGCCCCCGCAGGCGGTGTACATGGCGAGGAGCGCGGTGGCGTTGTTCGCCCCCGCGGCGGCGAGCTGCGGGTCGGCCAGCACGCGGCAGAGGCAGCTGGGATCGCCGCCGGCGAGGTCGACGGATGCCACCACCGGCTCGCAGCACTCCGCGGTGGGGGCGTCGGTCCGGCAGTACCGCGCCACCTGGTCGGCGAGGTTCGCCGGGTCGCACGCCGCCTCCGACATGTCCCCCGTCTCCGCCATCACTGGCCAAGCAAGACGAGAAGAATCAGGAGAGAGAGAGAGAGAGAGAGAGAGAGAGAGAGAGAGAGAGAGAGAGAGAGAGAGAGAGAGAGAGAGAGAGGAATAATGGAGGTGGAAGGCGCAAACCTCCGCAGGCGGTGGCGAGGCGGGAGTCGACGGGGCGGCGGCCGCCGCAGGAGGCGTAGAGCGCGAGGAGGCGGGTGGAGTTGAGCCCACCGCCGATGACGAGCTGCGGCTCGGCCGCGGCGGCGCAGAGGCAGCGGAAGCCCGCGTCGAGGTGGACGGCGTAGCCCACCGTCTTGCAGCACTGCTCGTTGGGTGGGCCGCCGCCACCGCCGTCGTCCGCGTCGGCGGCGGGCAGGCAGTGGAGCGCCAGCTGGGTGGCGACCGTGTCGAGCTCGCACCGCGCCTCCACCGCGTTCTCCTCCCACGGCAGCTGCGGGGCCTGCGCCTCGGCGACGCCCGCGGCGAGGAGGAGGAGGAGGAGAGCGACCAGGCCGAGGTGGTGGTGGTGGTGGTGGTGGCAGCGATCCGCCATGGCGCGCGCGAGTCGTCCAAGTACGTGGCGATTATTGCAGCGAAGATGTAGTAGATCACACAACTCGGTAGCTCTTGTGTTTACGTTGCGAGGTGCGGCGCGTGGGACACGCCTGCAACCTAACTGGAGAATGGTGATTAGCTCACGGTTTTTTTGCACTCGGAACGGCAAACTTGTGCGCTTTTCCCTCTTGGCGTTGAGAAAGTAAGAGCATGCCCAACAATCACCCAATATTTGATTCCCAAAAAATCTGAATTAGGAATACCAAAATAAAAATTGGGCCCAACAATGACCCCCTCCTCCAAGAGAAGCCCAAAAATCAATTACCTATCATTTGTTAGTTTGCCACATAATTAAGGTGGGGCCCAGTTCAGTACTTGCGCACGTCTTCTCCCTCCCGCACCAGCACCGATCGACTTCTTCCTCCCCGCACTTGCGCTGCCGTGACCTAGCGCCATCATCACCAGCCAGCCAACCAATGTCCTGACTGCTGCGATTTGTTAAAAAACAGAACACCAAGGAGATGTCGTAGCAATTCGTGTCATCAAAGAGGTAATCCTTAGCAAATCCCATTTATCTCTTGTGCCGTAGTCAATCTCTATGTCAGTATTTTGATATGTGGATATATATTGTTGGAAAATATTAAGTTTGATCTGATAATTAATTTTGCAGATTGATTATTGTTCTATTCCCGCCATCAGTTCCCTCCATTGCACTTCATCCCTGTGGTAAACGCTCCAACACCGTGGCAAACAAAAAGAGGAGATGAGTCGTCGAAGCACCCTCCTCCAAATGCTATTGAATGAGTTTTCATCGGATGGTGACGAAGAATTTATTTCTTCGGCGGTTGATATAGTGCACGGTGAGTTCGACGATGATGAAGTTCCAAAGCATGGTGGATCTGTTATAGGTCATGCAGTAATTAATCGGGGAACCTTGTTAGCATGTACTTGAGGAAAAAAAACAGACTTGTATACTTTCGGTTTCAGACTTTCAGAGCATAGCAAAAATTCAGAGGAAATAGTTTCTCAATATTTCAGAGCACATACTGTCTATAATGGCATCAGAGAAGGGAACTAAAGAAGAATAAATGTCAGTGACAGTGAGTGATTAGGCACATACATACTGAAATTGCATCTTTCAGACACTATTTTCAATATTTGGCACAAGCATGTGGTTGTTCATCTGCTAATCTAAAAAGTGAGGCATACTAAATGCAGATGATCACTTCAATTAAGCAGCTGTTGTACTTAGAGCTAAGAACTGTATAAGTTATTATAATCCTACTGAACTTATGCTGTTGTACTTAGAATTCTGCAGTTGCAGCTTTCATGAAACTGAAAGTCTGATTGGCAAAAGCAGGTGGTTCTTTTATCTTGAAAAATAGACTATGGACTGCATCTTGTTGCACTATCTGTCAAATTATCTAACAACATTATCTTAATGCAAAAATTCAGAGCATATTTCAAAGATGCTGTGATGAGAGAAAAATATTTCAGACTTTCAGAGCATATTTCAGACTTTGGGAGTATATTTGACATAGCAAAAATATTTGACACAGCATATTTCAGACTTTCAGAGCATACCACACATTTAGAGCATATCCTTCATTACTAAATATTCTGAAACCTGATTTCCTCTAAGTGTTCAGACTTTCAGATTTAGAGCATATCCTGCATATTTCAGACTTCCATTCGATACAGTACAAATTTCAGACTTTCTGACATTTTCCTCTTAAGTGTTCTGAATCCTGAATTCCTGAATTTCTGGCCAGGGAAGTCAGTCACAGAATGGACATCAGATCAGGCTGCAACACTCTGAAAATTAATCTAAACATCGAACGAATCAGGGACAGCCTTACCGAAATTGCTCGTATGGAGGAATTCTTCATCACACACAGAATAAGCTGTGGAGAAATCGACGCCAGGAGCTTCGTATGAGAGGGGATTCAGTGTCTCCCATGGAGCATGTCCCTCCATGGACTCTCTCGCCTGCATACTGGAGTAGGGAGGTTGAGGAAGACGACGGCGAGGCAGCAGTGCGGGGCGCAGAGGGCCGTCGGCCCCAAATCGAGGAGACGGTGGGGCTTGCGCCGGCAGAGTTGGTCGACGTGCGGGCGCCCCCTGGAACAACGCCGACGCCGACGCCTGCGAGGAAGAGGACGGCGGCTGCATCGCCGCCTGGAGCAACGCCGGCGCCTGCGCCTGAGAGGAGGGGCATGGCCGCTGCATCGCTGCCTGGAGCAACACCGACGCCAACCCCTGCGACTGAGAGGAAGGGGAAGACCGCTGCATCTCCGCGTGGAACTCCGTCGACGACGCCTGCGAGGAAGGGGTTGGCCGTTGCTTCGCCGCCTGGAAAGCCGCCGCCGACGCCTGGGAGGAAGAGGAATTTTGTTGCTGGCGAGGAGGGCGAGAAAAGGAGCGCGGGAACATTTTCCTCCTACGCGCGCGAAGCAGCGACGACCGCGATTGGGAAGAAAAAATGGTTCCCTGCAAATGAGTAACGAGATATACGGATATGGGAACCTGTATTACTGGGAGGTAGGTTAGGGAATCTGTTGGATGAGAATTTTGGTTAAAATTTCTTTAATTCGAGGATAGGGAATAGAATAAGTAATCTGTTGGGCATGCTCTAAGGTCCTATTTAGTTGCCAAAAAGTTTTTCCTAAAAATATCACATCGAATCTTTAGATACATGTATGCAGTATTAAAGATAGATTAAAAGAAAAACTAATTGTATAATTGTATAGTTAGAGGGAAAATCGCGAGATAAATCCTTTGAAGCTAATTAGTTCATGATTAGCCATAAGTGCTACAGTAACCCATATATATTAATGGCGGATTAATTAGGCTCAAAAGATTCGTCTCGCGGTTTCCAGGCGATTTATGAAATTAGTTTTTTTATTCGTGTCCGAAAACCCCTTCCGATATCCGGTCAAATGTTTCGATGCGACACCTAAAAATTTTTATTTTGCGAAGGCCTAAGTTCCCAGCTCCTCTCTCTTGTTTTCCGCGCGCATGCTTTTAAAACTGTGTGTTTTTTCACAAAGTATCTATACGAAAGTTGCTTAAAAAATTTAAATTAATCTATTTTTTAAAAAAAATAGCTAATACTTAATTAATTACGTGCTAATGAATCGCTCCATTTTCCGTGTGGGGAGATTGGGTTCTCAACTCTAAAATCCGAACACAGCCGCGGAGTTTCGAGCTGCTCTGAACCGTCGGATCTCGGTATCGGACGGTTTCCGCCTCGAGACCTCCTCAGCGGGATATGGGCTGCAATTATTTCATGAGCTTTTTGTGCGACAAGTGTTGCCAGTTAGACGGGCCGGCCCAGCCCATCTGCGGGAACTCAATAATTTTGCGGGAAGTTCGTTTATTCCGCAAATAAACAAAAACTATCGTGTTTCGAGAAAGAACATTATTTTTTTAAAATTATATGGTACAACACAAACATTCAAAATGCACGCACACTCACCCCACCGCTATGAGCATCTTTAAAGACTGGGTCGGTAAATCCATCTTGAAGATTGACGAAGTCATCACAGGCGTCTCGCTTCGCTCCCATAGAGAGTCGAACCAGGATCTAAGATGTTATTGAGACTCTTATAACCATTAGGGTACAGCCTACAGGCCCTTTGACAGAAAGAACATTAATTTAGCCTTTGACTCAATATACATGTTGTTCGTTTTAATCCCGTCGACGTCGTAATAAGGAAGATTCGATATGAGATTAACATTGCCTTGCGAAAATGCGAAAGTCTTTCATCCAATGCAGGGGACGTTGTTCCGTATGGCCTTTATGGAAAGCAATTCGCCTAGTGAGATTAATCAAACATATGAGTTCTTAATTAATTAAACACATCATTTCTTTAATTAGACTCTCTTCGCCTCTTTTTTATTAACTTGTTAACAGGCGGCCCGATGCATATGCTTCTTCATTCTTACTTTGCTCGTTTTTTAAGCTGTGGTTTTTCCTGGAGAGAGACGCACAAGAACCCGATTCAAAGTTGTAGTAGGAGTAGTAAGCACAAGTTTCCAGTAGATCGATGCTAAAGTGCCCCTACATATCATCTCTTTTGCATGACGCTATACATGTACACTGTTCCACTAGCTAGGGCGAATCCGATATAGTATGATTTACACATGCAAAGAACTAGTAGATATAGATCTTGGCCGCTTTCAATTTAGGTAAAATTGGTTACATAGGATCGAAAGTTCACGTTTTTTTATTATAGCATCCAAAGATACTGGATCACTTTAATAGCACATAAAGTTTACCCCGTTCTCATTTTTAACATTTCGTCAATTTTCGATCGTTTTCCATCCGTCTTGATCGCAATTGACCCAACCACGCAAATAATATGACGTTTCTACCCCCTCTTTGCCATACATTATACTTGTACTTGTGAGGGGTAGAAACGTCATATCATGTTTATGGTTGGGTTCATAGCGATCAAGCAGACGAAAAACGATCGAGAATTGATGGAAGTGTTAAAAATGGGAATATGGTGAACTTTAGGTGCTATTAAAGTGAACCAGTATCTTTCGATGCTATAAAAAAAAGGTGAATTTTTAATGCTATATAACCAATTTTGCCTTCAATTTACTATAAATGAAAGGGTGTGTTTGGTTGGGCTTTTCAACCTCCTTTTGCTTTTGCAAAAGCCAAAAGCCAACCAAAAGGCCCAAAAGCCACAGCTGCTTTTGCCCAAAGCCAGCTTTTGGTGCAGTACAAATAAAAACACCTTTACATCCTGCTTTCTCCTACTTTTGGAGAAAAAAATTACCCACCTTTGCCATTAAAAAAAGGTTCGCTTGTTCTTTTTTTTTCTCCCATACATTTGCACCGGGTGTCGTCGCTCCTCCTCCTCCTCCTCACTTCACCGTCGCCGCCAACAAACCCCAACAAAGTTCGACTTTTGTTTATTTTTTTTCAAACCTAGTCAAAATAATGAGCGGTTTCCATTACCGTACCTCAACAGTATTGAAAACTCTAAAGAGAGGTTGTTTAGTCTAATTTCCACGTTATATTCATAACATTTCATAGCTATTTGGGGCGCCAAAATGAAGGAAAGTGTCCCTTTGAATCGAAGGATTTTATGTAGGAATTTTATAAGATTTAAATCCTATAGGAATTTTTCCTACGTGGTCATTTGATTTAAAGGATTGAAGGTTTCTAAATCCTATGAAATTCCTATGGAATGACTAATTGCATATATTTTGGAGGAAACTTAGCATGAGCTCCAACCTCTTGAAAAATTTCCTTTGAGTCTATTTCTCTCATTCGATTTATACGTTTTTCCTGCGATCCAATCAAATAGCAGTTCCTGTGTTTTCCAATCCTTTATTTTACACTTACATTCCTTCAGAATCATGTGTTTTTCCTATTTCCCTATTTTTCCAATCCTACAATTTAAAGGTCCCTATCCTAGGTTTTTCTATTGAGGTTGTTTGGTTTGTAGTAGGATTTTGAGTTGCAGAATTCCATTGAACGCATTCCCGTCCCGTGCCTCATTTTAATATGATTTTGGACATGAGCTCTAATATCATGGTTTTATTTCCTTTGAGAATTCCAATGTAACTCTCTTTGCTCACTCAATCTAACTGATATATAACCTAAAAAATCTTGTGTGTTTTTTTTTTCTTATAAGCCATCCAAACACATGTTTTGATTACTTTTTTATGGTTTTATTTATTGTAAGATTTAACATTTTAATTATTTGTTTTTTCTATTTTCATGCAAAAGGAGCCCCTGAGTAAAAGTATCTTTTTTTAGAACTCCTTGAGTAGTACTCCCTCAATTTTTTAAATTGATATATGATATCGTTGACTTTTATTATAATATTTGATCATTTGTTTCATTCAAAAATTTTGAGCAAATTTTAAAAGTATAAGTAATTCTTAAAGTTTATTTAGTGATAAATCATACCACGATAAAAGAAAAGGCATTTAATTATTATTTTTTTAAAAAAGACGAATGGTGAAACAATATAAAAAGTTAACGATGTTATACATTGAAAAACGGAGATGATAAAAAACAACAGGACAAACCGTCAACAGCTTGTTCCGTTAAGGGCAATAGCAGTGCGCCATATGATTTTGGCGAACTTCGGATGCCAGCTAGATGAAGAACCCCATTAGCCACATACTCCCTCTGTTTCTAAATATTTGACGCCGTTGACTTTTTTAAACATGTTTGACCGTTTGTTTTATTCAAAAAGTTTAAGTAATTATTAATTCTTTTCCTATCATTTGATTCATTGTTAAATATACTTTTATATATACATATAGTTTTACATATTTAAAAAAAAAATTGAATAAGATGAACGGTCAAACATGTGCTAAAAAGTCAACGGTGCCAATTATTTAGAAACAGAGGGAGTACCCCACAATGCATGTTACCTATAGTAGGTCCTACTAGTATTTTTTTTACTTTTTATCTCCCTTTCTCTCTCCTTTCCTCCTTTCTCCATCGCACAGAGCCACATACACGGCACTGGGGCAGCGTCGGCGAGGTGGCAATCGGCACTGGGGCAACGACGGCGCGGGACGGCGACGGCGGCGGGGTGGCCAGATCCACCCTTTCTCTCCTCCCCCGAAGCAGCGGCGGCATCGGCAGCGCGGCTGTGGAGCAGGGGGCGGCGGCGTCGGTGGTGCTGAAGAGGGGTGGCCAGATCCACCCCTCCTCGGTCGAGGCCGCCCCTCTCCTCTCGCCGCGTCGGCTTCTCCTACCTCCGGCAAGCGGGCGGCCGGCGCCACTCTCCCTACCTCCACCGTCGGCGTCGTTCTCTTCTTCCATCGTTGGCGGCGGCGACTCCAACAAGGCAGCGCACGCTGTAGATCGAGGCGAGCTCCGAGGATCCAATGGAGAAGCCGAGGTGAAGGGAGCTGGCATCGCGGAGCGGTGGTGATTCCCGTCGTCCTCGCCGCGGCGGATCAAGCGGCGAGCGCGGAGTGGCGGCGATTCCGACGTGGTGCTCCCAGGTCGCCGGTAGGCTCCTCTTCTTCTCTGCCGTTCTCGTTCTCCCTTCTTGCTGCTGCCGCCTCTCTCTGATCTCTCTTCCACCGCCTTCATGCTGCCGCGCCGCCATCGTCACACGATTTGGGGATAGAGGGGGAGAAATTGCGCCGGGAGGAATGGCGCAGCGAAGCTTCGCCTCCGCAATACGCTGCGACCTCGTTTCCCATGCCACCCATTCTCGATTGCGCCGAAGAACGGATGACCAACTTTGGTCACACGCGTTTGAGTTTTACGGGCCCATACTGTAACGTGAAGGTAAATTTGGGCTACTCGTCAACATAAACTGCTCGGACCGAATGCCAGCACGTTGCACTGTGAATGGCCTTACGATACCCGTATCAAAGAATAGCACTAGCAGCCAAATTATCGTACCAGAACAAAAGCGACCATCGTCGCAGCCTTGCCATCTCCCGCGTCATCATCAATCTATCCCACGTTTCCACCCATGACGCGGCATCCAAAAATCACCGCAAGAGATCTACTCAAACAAAGCAGTAAAAAGGTTGGAAAAAATGTGATCCGTAATACCCAAACGGGGCCACCCGATCAGAGAGATTCACAATCCACAGGCGTGCAGAAGCAGAACTGCAGCTACCCAACCATCGCACTATCGGCACCATCGCGGCCGGCTCGGTGGCTCGCGCGCTTGCTTAACAACGGCTACTATCTCCATCTCTCCTTCCCTCCCCCATGCGACCCCATCCGGGCCGTCCGCCGCCCACCGGCCTCCCCACCGATCCAACGGCCATCCCCGCCTCCACCGCGGTGCGCGCCCACACACACACACACACACACACACACTCCCCCGGCCGCCGCACGTGGCCACAGCTCAGCACACGTACGTCCTCGAGTACTTGTACTCCTATACTCCTCCATTTGTTTTGCACACCCAAATACCTTACCGACGCCACGAATCCGCGGCTTGCCCGGCGGGCGCACGCAAACGCGCGCAACGCAACCGCGCGGGCGCCACCGGGTAGCAGCAGCCGCGTCGCGTAGGGGGTAGGCTCCATCCGCGTAGGCATATGATTCTTGGATGATTTGGTCGGCTTCCGTTCCTTGGGTCGTCGTCATCGTCGTCTTCACTCTTCACGCCACACTTGGCCGCCGCGTCCGTATCTTCTTTGTTCGTCTGCTGCTGCTGCTGCTTTCACTTCTCCTTTCTGCTCTGGGTGCGGCGCGAGCTCGAATCCATGGAGGCCGAGTCGAGAAAGCTCCTTTTGGCTCTGGCCGTCTCGCTCTGCTGCTTCGTCGCCGCGTCGAGTAAGTAGCTTTTGGGTGGTTTGATCGGTCTCGTGCCCCGAGGAAATTGCCGGATCAAGAAGCTGTAAAGCTCGGGGAATTTTTATTTTCCATGGCTTTTTTGGTTTTGATTGGTTGGATTGGGTGCAGGGGCGCAGTCGTACATCGGGGTGAACTACGGCGAGGTGGCGGACAACCTGCCGGCGCCGGAGGAGACGGTGAAGCTGCTCAAGTCGACGACCATCTCCAAGGTCAGGCTGTACGGCGTTGATCCGGGGATGATGCGCGCGCTCGCCGGCACCGGCATCTCGCTCGTGGTCGGCGTGGCCAACGGCGACATCCCCTCGCTCGCCGCCGACCCCGCCGCCGCGTCCCGGTGGCTCGCCGCCAACGTGCTCCCGTTCGTGCCCGCGTCGACCATCTCCGTCGTGGCCGTCGGGAACGAGGTCCTCGAGTCCGGGGACGCCTCCCTCGCCGCCGCGCTCCTCCCCGCCATGCAGAACCTCCGCGCCGCCGCCGCCGCGGCCGGCGACGGGTCCGCCGGGATCAAGTTCTCCACCGTGAACACCATGGCCGTGCTCGCGCAGTCCGACCCGCCGTCCACCGGCGCCTTCCACCCGGACATCTCGCCGCAGCTGACCCAGATCCTGGGCTTCCTGAGCAAGACCAGCGCGCCATTTATGATCAACCCCTACCCCTACTTCGCCTACCAGTCCGACCCGCGGCCGGAGACGCTGGCCTTCTGCCTCTTCCAGCCCAATTCCGGCCGCGTCGACGCCGGGTCCAAGATCAAGTACACCAACATGTTCGACGCGCAGGTCGACGCCGTCAAGTCGGCGCTGGGGCGCGCCGGGTACGGCGACGTGGAGATCGTGGTGGCGGAGACCGGGTGGCCGACCAAGGGCGACGCCGGGGAGGCCGGCGCCACGGCGGACAACGCCAGGGCCTACGTCTCCAACCTCGTCTCCCACCTGCGGTCCGGCGCCGGCACGCCGCTGATGCCGGGCAAGCCCGTGGACACGTACCTGTTCGCGCTCTACGACGAGGACCTCAAGCCCGGCCCGACGTCGGAGCGCTCGTTCGGGCTGTACCACACCGACCTCACCATGGCGTACGACGCCGGCCTGACGTCGTCGTCGTCCGGCGGCGCGGCGAGCCCGAGCAACGGCGGGGCGTCGCAGCAGCAGCCGAGGGGTGGCGGCGGCGGGTGGTGCGTGGCGAGCGCCGGCGCGACGGAGGCGGACCTGCAGGCCGACCTGGACTACGCGTGCGCGCAGGTGGGCGTGGACTGCGGCGCCATCCAGGCCGGTGGCGCGTGCTTCGAGCCCAACACGGTGCGCGCCCACGCCGCCTACGCCATGAACCAGCTCTACCAGGCCGCCGGCCGCCACCCGTGGAACTGCGACTTCCGCTCCTCCGCCACGCTCACCTCCGACAACCCCAGTACGTGCACAACATTCAAGCCTTTCTTTTTTCAAGTTTTGCATAAATTTGTCAATATTTCAAGATTTTTTTTCCAAATCGCTCACATTCATTCATTTATTCATTCATTCGATCGACATTGCTCATGTGCTGAATTGCTGGGGCACTTGCAATGTGGCTTCCTGCACTGCTGAGGCAGGCCTTTTCTTACTGAAATGTCTCGCTTTTTTGCTGCAAAAGCTTGCATTTATAGTAGGTAAACATATGCAAATTGCAGGACTAGTGTTTTCCATTGTTAATGTCAGGGAATGAATGGATTCTGTAAGAAAGTGGTAGTAGTGCACAAGTTAACTTTGCTCATCTTTCAGCAACAGCTCTCTGAACTCCGAAGTTATCTACTGCGTGCCTTTACCTGCTTTCTTGCTGCTGGATTACAGAGCTGCTCGTTATGATTGTTAACTATCATAAGTGGATAAGTCCCATCTGTTTAAAAAATCAACCCAAAAATCAATTATTGCTTTATTATTGCGGAGGGTCTTTTTGCAGCAATGTAAACAATCTCTTTTCCACATAATATGCTGTTGGTCTATCATCTAACTGTGCTAATCTGAAAAAACTCCTCTATGATTTTTCTGCAGGCTATGGCTCATGTGTGTACACCGGAGGCCAATGATGAACACCAACCATCACGGACTCAATTACCTATTAACCATTTTATCCTCCACACAGCTCCAGTCCATGGTCCATATATAATTCGTTTTCTTCTGCAGCTACCACCATATATGATATGATGAGTACTACAAGTTTTCCGGTCCTACAAACGCCTGCGCGAATCGAATAAAGCCACGGACAATAATGTAACGTTTTATAGTGGCGGTGGTTGGCTGGCTCACTGTGAGGATGCATATCGTCCTGTCTCCGTCTTCTTCTTGGCGTAGCAGATGCTTCCATTTCCTCGGTTTGCCTTTGTGGCTTTCGTGCCTTTGTGCGTGCGTGTGTGTGACTAACTGTGCATATGGCGTCTCTTCTAGTACAGCTTTGGGCAGGTTGGCTTTGTGATGACTGTGTAGAGGCGTGTGAGTCGTTGTCAATGGTGACAGAGGTTGTTTGGTGTGTAATCTACCTATGCTTGTATGTATGTGTCTATATTTATAGTCGATTATATTGCATTATTTGTACGTGCATGTTGTCATGCTTGTCTGGACTGTGACAGTTTTATCGGATTTTTGGAGTAATTTCTCGTGAAGTAGTATAAAGTTCTTTGATGAATGTGGTTTCTTTTTTCTTCCGTGTCCCAAACATAGCATTGGCTTAGTTTTTAACCCTTGTGCATACCTGTAACGAAAGAGATTTGTGGACTTCAAAAGACAATATAACATCAGGGTCGTAATCTGAAATTGAAAGGTGCTTTTATCCGTCAAATGGAAGAAAAAAAAAGGTATCCGTTGCTAACATGTAGTGTCATTTTCGATGTTGTGGAATTAGTTTGTGGGATAGCAGTTGGTAGGCCAGATCTTTTGGCCATTTTCCTTCGTTGGTTTTTCTTGCCATGTGGCAACATGATTGACCTTTCAACATCATTCTTTTGTAAGAGCTGAGTTGTTGAATCAACCTTGCAAAGGGATCCCATACACATTGTAAAAAAAAATTGGTGGCGATTTAGAAAGAAAAGTGTTGACGATTACAAAGGGAAGTGTTGTAATTCCCATTTTTTGAGTCAATACTGTATTGACTTGTGAGCGAAATATAATGAAATCTAAAGAAATATTCTTTTATGTGAAAGAATTGAACAGTTTTACTGTTACTTAAAATACAGTTGCCATCATTCCATCCATTCTCACCGTGAGTAGAAGGTTGCGAAAAGGCTAACGGACGATCGATCGTCTCTTTCTCCACGTGGTTTCTTTTTTTGGCACCATATTACTTTTCTATTTTAGTAAATTTATATATTTAAAGTTTATACACATCAAGTTTACACATTTAAAGTTTAGAGACCTAAAGTTTATAAGTCAAATGATTGTTTCTATATTGATTTATAGTTCTCTATTTTACACACTGTATTCTAATTGAAATTCAATGTAATTCATAGGATTTACCCTTCAAGAAATCTCGTATCAGCATCAATGCATTTTCTTCTTCTTCCGAACTCTCTACACTCAGTTGAACAACAGAAAAAATCAAGCAACAAATACTTGTAGCTGACAACAAATCAACAACTAGTTTCTCAAAAAAAAAAAAAACAAATAACTAGCATAAACATGTGACAGTCGCTCGCTCACACAACGGTCACTCCCCGGTGGTCCCTCCCCACCACATCCCCAGTCTGCCATAAAACCAACCCTACTCCCGCGGGCCCCACCTTCAGGTGGGCCCCACATGTCATCCACATAAAAACAGCCTAGTCGGACACCTCCTCCTCTTTCCTCCTCCTAAACCCAACGCAACGCGTCCCCCAACAACTCGCCCCCCCACCATCCCCTCCACCCCATTTCGGCGTTCCGTTTCTCGCCGCCGCCGCCGCCGCTGCCGCCGTGGTAGTATCCTCCTCCTCCTCGCGAGCTCCGGAAAGCTCCAGCCGAGGCCATTGCGTTCCTCGCCTCCATGCCCGGATCCCAGTAGATCCCCCCTCCCTCAACCAGCGCGAGGTCGCGGGGGGCGTGCGGGCGGCGGCGGCGGCATGGCGTCCGTGGCGGAGCTCAAGGAGAAGCACGCGGCGGCCACGGCGTCGGTGAACTCCCTGCGGGAGAGGCTCCGGCAGAGGCGGCAGATGCTGCTCGACACCGACGGTGAGGTCCCCCCCCCCTCCCTCCAACCCCAGCAGGCGGGGGGAGCTCTCGTCTCGAGGGCTCGGGGTGAATTTAGCTGGGTTTATTTTTTTTTGCTGATTGTTTTGGGGGGTGTGTATGTGTATGTGCAGTGGAGAGGTACTCGAGGACGCAGGGGCGGACGCCGGTGAGCTTCAACCCGACGGATCTGGTGTGCTGCCGCACGCTGCAAGGCCACAGCGGAAAGGTTGCTGATCAGTTGACTTTCTGCCTCTTGTATCTAAATTTCGGTACAGCTTTTGCGAATTGGGGTTCGGTCGTACGGTTTTGAAGGTTGAATTGGGGAAGAAGAGATGGATGAAGTACTAGCACTTGTTTGCGATTAGAAATAGTTGCAACTGGTACTAGACGGGGTGGTAGTGTAAGCCCAGTTAATTTCGAGTGAGTAAGATTCGGTGATTGGGTTGGTACCTCTAGTTAAGAAACTTGACATTAAGTTGAATGCATCATTTTTGGGCAAATATGTGGATTTTAGCATGTTTTTAATACTGGTCAAGTTGCATTGTTGTAGATTAGAGTTAAATTATCTTGTGTTTAGGAATGTTGGTAAGAGGAACTTGAATTCGAGATGATGCTATTCAAGAAGAAGAAAGTTAATTAAGCACTTATGTCATATTTGCTAATTTGCATGCTTTTGTTGCTTTATTTGCCTTATGTTATATAAATGGTAATACAATTAGTTGAACTGTGTGGTGTGTAGCTACTCTCTGGTTTTGAGGAGGTTTGGTACTCCTATTTCTAAATATAAAGCCACCATTTGCCTTGAGGAACAAACTTTGTAAACCTTTATTGGTCCAAGAATGTTTTGGTCTGCTTATCCTTTGCTGTGGGAAGCGGGGAAAGTCTTCTTTTATGGAGGTTGCTCTTGTTATAAAGGATAAGGCTCAAGACCTTTGGTTCACAGGAATGAGATGAAGGTGGATAAGTAGAGTAACTTTGTTAAATGCTATATTTTGTGTGTAATAATAAAAAACCTGTGTAGGTAGATGCACTTTTGGTTGCTTCCATCCTTAGAATTCCATTCTTTACCGGTGTATTTCATTTTCAATCAGAGCAGGGGTTAGTCCGCTTCCTTCTAAAAAGTGAAATCGCTATGATACTTTACAATATTTAGGCATGTGTTGGCTAATATTTTTTTATAGATGGCATTACATCCTAATCAGATAGTACTACCCATAGACAGAACTAGGTTGAACTAGATTGCAATTTTGACAACCAGTTCATCATTTACCTGTTTAGAATTCAAATGTTGTTTCACTTGTGTCATTGAATTAACCAGAGTCATATTCTAAAAAAAGTGCCAAAAATAGGTTTTGTTAGAATGTATTCCCCATATAGGCAATACTGTTTTTGTATATTTTACGGAATAAAATTCCACTAGTTGATTCACAGAAGCAATGTCACAGACAACCATCGCTGGCTGCCTCCCTCCCTTATGCATGGAATGGTAACATGCTTATTGCAAAACTTGGACATGGTTGAGTGATTTGGTATACAAACATTAGTCTCTCC
The DNA here is from genome assembly GCA_000338895.3 of Oryza meridionalis. Lineage (NCBI taxonomy): Eukaryota > Viridiplantae > Streptophyta > Magnoliopsida > Poales > Poaceae > Oryza > Oryza meridionalis. Next base: position 30,391,302 of record CM002526.2, on the reverse strand, counting down.
TAGGAGGATAGTTCAGTGTTTATTTCTCCTTTCTAGTCACAGCTGCATGTATTCCCTTTGTTCACTTTTATGCGGCATGGTTTGACTTGTCATGGTCTCAAAGATTGTTACCATTGGTTTCTCTTATAGTATATGGATTTTTTTTATGGTACTCTTAATTACACCTTGGTCCAATGGATGGCATTCATATTACCTCATTGGAGGTAATAGATCGCGTAAAAAGGAAAGAAAAATAAAATCATGAACCTGCAATAAAAATTGTTTGCCAATAAAGTAAGGGACAATTGTGTTTGTACTCCAGCTTTCAATCTCAATTGTGATTTTGCCCTCACTTTTTAGGGTTTGCAAATTTACCCATGTTTTTTCAAAATGAAGTCACCGTTTACCCCTACTATGGATGGAAGTTAGGTGGGTCTCACAATAATGAGCTAAGGAGACATAAAAAAGGGGGGAAAACGATTTTAGAAAAATGAGACTACCATTCTACCCTTGAGCATGTTCAGTCTCCTGTTATCCTCCACCGTTTCCATCAGACCATCCACAAATCCTAGACCTAGAGCATGCGGCGGCGGTCGTGAGCCTGTGCGGAAACACAAGCAGGTGGTGGCTCCTCGGCGCAGTGATGCCAACAGCAGTTCACGGCAGCGGCAGCGGCTCCGGCGAGCTTGCGTGGAAATGCGAGCAGGTGGTGGCGGTGACTCCGGCGAGCCTGTGCAGAAACGCGAGCAGGCAGCAGTTCCTTGACGCGTTGAAGCAAGCAGCAGTCCACGGCGGCTCCGGCGAGCAGGCGGCGGTGATTCCTCGGCGCATCAATGCAAGCAGTAGTCTGTTTTTTTATGGCGGCGGTGGCTCCTTGGCAATAAATCCTAATCCTAAGTTGTGGCTTACAGACTCTGCATAACCATGGCTCTGGGCTAGAAGATTGCAGAGTAAACCAACTGAAATCCATGGTCGATTCTTGCCTCTCTTGAGTTCATATGATGCGACTGTCCAGCTGTCCTTCCTCCGTTCCCATGGTTTGTCAGGGTTCGGCAAAGGTCCCATACCAATTTGGCTTGTTTTTGTCTGATTCTCCCACTGAAAATTTCTGTTGTCAAGAACTCTTTATGCTTTAAGAAAATATTCAGAGCAATGCTCTCCGGTCAAAATAGAGTAAAACACGTGTTATAAAAAAGGGACAAATATGCAATAGCAAACGAGGGTATAAATGTCTTTTCGTGCTACATTTAACACCGTTAAACTGACCATCCAAATTAGGGGTAATGTTCTGCTTTGTTTTCAAGAAAAAAGGGGGGGGGGATGAAAACGCAAACCCTAAAAAGCAGGGGCAAAACCACAGTTGGACTCCAAAACAGGGGTAAGAACGCAATAGCCCCATAAAGTAAATATTTAATGCATAATTTTGCCTGCCCCCCCCCCCCCCAACCCACACCCACACCACCACCCAAAAAAAACTGAATTACTGTGTTGGTGTTGAATGTAATTCGAATTACTTTTATTTGTCATATTAAATCTTGAGGTTTCAAAAGTCACTTGTTTTTTAAAACCAGCAGCTGTTTGCTTTGTAAAGTATGCAATTTGTTTTGCACATTCCTGGTATGCAGAAAGAATAATTAATTAATTACAGGCATTAATGGTTTCCTCTTCTGCTGTGATTTATTAATTATTAGATGGAATTATATCTATCACTAGATAAAGCAAATACAAACTAATGGTTAGGATTTGTTGCTTGCTCTTACCACTCTACATGTAAGATGGAGCATCCTAAAAGACCTCATAGTATATATGTTAAACTACAATACGATGAAAATATATGAATATACTTGAATACAAATCTAATGACACCACTATTACATCACTAAACATACATATAGTCCAACAAAATATCGCTAAATTACATTACATAGTGCATATATGCCATCTAGCAAAGTGTATTCCGTAGCTGCACCAGTTACTTCTTTGTCAGCGCATATTTACAAAACTTCATACTTGAACATGCGAAGTCAGTTTCAGGTAGTGTACAATTACTGATTGGACTCGGATCCTCTGTAGCATGAATACTCCCTCCGTTCTAAAATAGATGCTTTTTAGAATCCAGTGCAGTCAAACCTCGAAATTTTGGTTATGAATGTTCCCCAAAATATTAAAAGGTGTCATGATATTCTAGAATTGTCTTGGAAAATACTTTCATACCATTATATTTTTAATATTTTTTTATGGACATACGATTAGAAGTAATGGTCAAACATGCTATTGGAGATCGTGCCAATTTACTAAGCAGAAGTGGAAGAATGCAATTGGAGTCTCTATTAATGTTAATGCAGTAGCTGTTTCAATGATTATTGTGTTTGGTCAGATCCCTTGGTTATGACTTGAAACAAGATATGAGCGTAACCCTATTCGCCAATACGTGCTTCCACAGTTGCTAGTCCAGCAGATCTACATTACTATTGACACATTCTTCAGTCCCCAGGATCTTATATGGCGTGCATAGCATAGCTGGTTGATAGATGTGGTTGCTAGAAATAGTGTATTTTTCATAATCTTTAATACTCAGCTCAATTCAGGATACTTTTCATCAATTCATTAAAGAACTGGCCTTCTAATGGATCTAGGGTGTATAAGTTAGTGCTCGTAAGGCCGCAACATTGACATATGATCACCGGTTACGGATAGTCCGCATAATCAGGTCAAATAAGCAATATGACCCCTAGGTTGGCAACCAAATGAACACAAAGTCACAAACTACTGATGTTTATAAAGTTGCAATACTAGAAAAATTGGAATGCAAGGAATTTATGATCTGCTGTTGGTTCCAAGTTCCAAGGTCCAACTGTTCTAAGATGCCTTTTTTTTTTGTTCTGCTACTTTGCTGTGGCAATTGAACACTTCAAATTCCTCTGTGGTACATTGGTTGGCAAAAATAAATGCTTTTATCAAATGATTTCATGTTTTATGCCTAGCATTAACTCATTAGTCAATGCAGGTATATTCTCTGGATTGGACCCCTGAAAAGAATTGGATAGTCAGTGCCTCACAAGATGGAAGGCTAATTGTATGGAATGCATTAACAAGTCAAAAAACACATGCCATAAAGTTACATTGCCCATGGGTGATGACATGTGCATTTGCACCCAATGGCCAATCTGTTGCCTGTGGTGGTCTTGACAGCGCATGCTCTATCTTCAATCTTAACTCACAAGCAGACAGGGATGGGAATATACCAGTATCAAGAATACTTACCGGACACAAAGGCTATGTTTCATCCTGTCAGTATGTCCCAGATCAGGAAACCCGCCTAATTACTAGCTCTGGTGATCAAACATGTGTCCTGTGGGATGTTACTACTGGCCAAAGGATATCAATATTTGGCGGTGAATTCCCATCAGGGCATACAGCAGATGTTTTGAGGTATTTTTCTTTCTTTCTTGACTTGGTTCATTTGGACATCCTGCTTACTATTGCATATCATTTAACTGTTCTCCATGCAATGAATTGAAATCCTCTTCTCACATATGACAGCTTCAACTTAAGCTACTGAATGCTAGGTTTCCGTCTTCAGTAATATGTGAATACTGTTAGTGCGATAGATATATCTTGTTTGTTATCACTGTGTTTTGCCCTTGTTCCCTAATGATGTGTCTTTGCTATGTTCACTGCATCAATTAAGTGGTACAAGTTTGCTTGCAAGATATGGCTATAAATAGTATGCCCTCCGTATAAAAATATACAGAGGGAGTATGCAATGTTGTCACATGGTAGCAGATGAAGCATTTGGTCTTAAAAAGGTTTGTGAAACAATTTCATGAATCTAGTTGAGGCACAAAATAGTAATGAATAGGCTTATACACGTGGCATAGAAAACATCTTTCTAATGTAGCAACATGCCTTTTTTTCAAATGAACTGCTGAAAGTGATTTAATTTAATTTGGTTATTGTTTTGAAATATATAAGCTGCTATGGTTCTGTTTGCGTAGGTGTTTTTTTTAGTGCTCTAATATATCTACTTTCCGCTGCAGCTTGTCCATAAACTCATCAAATACGAATATGTTTGTTTCGGGTTCATGTGATGCAACTGTAAGGCTGTGGGATATCAGAATTGCAAGCCGGGCAGTTAGAACATATCATGGTCATGAGGGTGACATTAACAGTGTCAAGTTTTTCCCTGATGGCCAGAGGTTTGGTACTGGTTCAGATGATGGAACATGTAGATTATTTGACATGAGAACAGGGCACCAACTTCAAGTATACAGTCGGGAACCTGATAGAAATGATAATGAACTCCCAACTGTTACATCTATTGCATTTTCGATATCAGGAAGGCTTCTTTTTGCTGGATACTCCAATGGTGACTGTTATGTGTGGGACACACTTCTGGCTGAGGTTTGCATCATTGGCCATTTCTCATGAATTTTACTACAGCTTAGATAGTGTGAAAACAGAACCTGAAAACAATATTGACCAAATTACTGTGGACTTTAATATATTACATAGTCATGCTTTCCATTTTTTTTAAAAAATATTGCAAATATTGTATTATACCTGTTATATACTACTATACTATTATATTACAGTCAGTTGGAAGATATGCTATTTGAGTTACACGACCTTAACTCTGTCAGCAATATAAACATGCTTGTATGTCGGCATGTTGTAACTTTTCTGCTTTGAAGATAACTACTTCCTCCGTTTCACAATGTAAGACTTTCTAACATTTTCCACATTCATATAGATGCTAATGAATATATATATATATATATATATATATATATATAATAATGTCTAAATTCATTAGCATCTGTATGAATGTGGGCAATGCTAGAAAGTCTTACATTGTGAAATGGAGGGAGTAGCTGAATTCGTGCTTGGAGGGTCATTTTCGCCTTGTTTCAATAATGTAACTGATAGGGGGTAGGCTTTGAATATATATATTTCTTCTCTCTTTATATATTGGTTTTACTGTTGTAACTTGTAAAATCGGTTCACTTGTGAATTCTGTTGTTTCTGATAGGTGGTACTTAATTTGGGAAACCTCCAAAACTCTCATGAGGGGCGTATAAGCTGCCTTGGTCTTTCTTCTGATGGGAGTGCATTGTGTACAGGAAGTTGGGACAAGAATTTGAAGGTACGAAAGGTTCTTTTGATAATCAAGTGCATGCCATGAACTGTATTACCTTAACACTGTTAAATTATAATCACGCTGGAATGTAATTATCAGTTGTAAGACCTGCTGTCCTTATTCCAAAATTAATAGCTTGTGAGTTGCTTTTTAGAAACAACTAACTTCTGCACTTTGTACTAATTTGACATCCTCACTAACTGAAAATGTTCTTATATCATAGATTAACACTTAATATTAAGATACAGAAGAACACTTTGGTCGGCAATATTTGCTAGTTTATCCGGCCGTTGTGCTGTGTAGGAAAGCCATGCATTTGTTGATTTTGACAACCGTTACCCTTTAGTTGTAGCTTTGCCATGATTAACGTGGTGCTTTTTTATTCTCTCTTATAAAGATCCCAGCGGAACTTACTGAGTTTTGTGTTTGGCATTTGCCATGTTCTAGAAGTGAAAGCAAAAGAAAATAATTTGGTGCAAACTCCAGCATGTTAACGTTTGAGTTGCTGCTTGTTGAACATTTTCAGATTTGGGCCTTCAGCGGACACCGGAAAATAGTTTGAAGGACAGTTTTCTTCCTGTGTTGTTGTAAGTTCCTTGTGTTAAGAATTACGACCAACTCGATGGGCTATGGAAATCAGTTTGTTGGTCTTGTAGCATAGAATCAGGCAATCAGCTGTATCATATCCTAATGTCCAGTGGCAAATGCAGTCTGTTGTCTTGGCAAGACGTGTGCTCTGACTCACCGTGTTAAGTTGATGTAGTGTTTATATTACCAGAAAGCATCAATCATTCGGACCGGTCTCTTCTTGTTGTATAACTTCTTTTTGTAGTAGAAAGATACCAACTTTGGCATTTGTATTTCACAACTGATTATGAATTTGTCCCTTTCCAAGTCAGGCATATCAGCTGTCCATTGTACTGTGCTGCTTGTGCACATGTTTACCAGGTTGACAGTTGTGAGTTGTGACAACTGACAGCACTACGTTTCGTGTATTCTGATTATCAGGTTGGTCAGTTGTTTGCCATGGTGATTAGTACGAAATTAACATGTACTCCTACTAGTAAGCCCCGGTACTAGGTGATCTCAATTCTTTTCGAACCCTTTGGCACCTGATATCTGTCACTCTTTTTTAAAGTCCGAACGTTCGATTTTTCAGATAAAGGTTGTACAGATGTAAAAAGGTCAGGAACTCAGGATAAATGCATTTATGCATCCTATGGGCTTATATGGACCCTTTTATCTGGGCTTATAATAAGCGATTCGTAATTTTTTTTCGTGGCAAATTACCCTTCATAAAAAACAGTAGTAGCATATCAGATGAGAAAAAAAAAGGAGGGAAAATCATCCTGCCAATAACAAATCACAGGAAATCCGGCGAGATTTCCAAAAAACTGCTTCGCACGCGCACGCATCCATATCCACGCATTTAAAACAGCAGCGACAGCGTGGGAGACCAAACCCTCCTCCATTTAACTCGGGCGCGGCGTTGGTGGGAGGAGAAATATGGCGGGAAAACTTGGCGCCATCTGTTCCCGCCTCATCTCCCCTCTATTTAACCACCATTGCCGCCTCCGCCGCTTCACCCCAATCCACTCACCCCCTCCTCCGTTCGTCCCCGTCTCGCGCCACCACCGCCTGCCGCCGAGAGCTCTCTCCGCCGTCACCATGGCCACCGCTACCAACGGCAACGCCTCCGCCGCCGACTCCGCCGTCCAGGAGCCCCCGCACAAGATCGCCAAGGTTGCTCCCTTGCTCAAGGTCAAGAAGCTCTCCGAGAACGCCGTCCTGCCGTCCCGCGGCTCCGCCCTCGCCGCCGGCTACGACCTGTCGAGGTACGCGCTCGGCAAGATCTCCCCGTGAAAGAATGCATCGCCGCTGCGCTGGTGGTTGTTTACACCATTTCTAATTATTTTTTCTTATCTGATCTCAGCGCGGCGGTGGTGGTCGTGCCGGCGAGGGGGAAGGCGATGGTGCCGACGGACCTCAGCATCGCCATCCCGGAGGGCACCTACGCGCGCGTCGGTGAGCATTTCCTCTCTTTATTCTTTTCCATCCCTGCGTTTCTTGCTTGCGCACCAGGTGTTTGACGAAATGCCTGTCCGGTTTTAGCGCCGAGGTCTGGGCTGGCGCTGAAGCACTCGATCGACGTGGGCGCCGGGGTGATCGACGCCGACTACCGTGGCCCGGTAGGGGTCATCCTCTTCAACCACTCCGACACCGACTTCGCCGTGAAGCCCGGCGACCGGATCGCGCAGATGATAATCGAGGTGATCGTGACGCCGGAGGTCGCCGAGGTGGAGGACCTCGACGCCACCGTCAGGGGAAAGGGAGGGTTCGGATCCACCGGCGTCTGAATGAATGAAGCATCGTCGTCGTTAGCTCCAGGAAGTTGGGGGAGTTCATTTAGTCTGTGATGGATGGATGGGTGATGTCGTGATGAAACACTTGTATCCTCTTAATGCCTCGGATGCTTTTGCAGTGTCGAATGGAATCATCTAGCCTAATGAATCTAATTAAAATATGCTTTTGCGGTGTCTAATGGAATCATCTAGTCTAATGAATCTAATGGATTGGAATTGCTATGTTTCCTAGTTAAGGGGAAGATGTTCAGACTTGTCACAATGGGCTCGTTTGGTTTGTAGCCTTTTTCAACCCAAGTCCAAAAGAAATTGTCAATCTGTCTGGTTTGTAGCCAGAAAAAAATTTCATTGCCATCTTATTTGGCTTTAGTGACTTCTAAGATAACTTTTGTCAATTTTTTTTTGGCAATGACCCAACTTCTGCTATTCCCAAAATTTTTTGGCATTGTTGCGAATGGGAAAGAACCAAACAAGCCCAACATCCCCATTCCTCACCCTTGTCTGCTGGGATGTGCATTTTCCACTCAACATCCACGCGTGCGTACTGTTTACTGAAAGTCTTGGCAGAGGTTTTGGCAGAGCTGCACTCTGCCTCTCTGACAGGTTTTAGCTTTGACCTGTTCCATGCTCCAAATCCTCCATGTATAGAAGAACGCTCTCTTGCCCTACAGATCGCAGATGGCCTAAAGGGTAATAGGCATTTTAATAAAATCATCCTGATTAAGCCTTAAGCATATCTTTCATCTCAAACAGCCACAGCTTTGCATCCTCCATTGATGCACCAACCTGTGCCATGTACCTCCTGAATCGTACTTCACCAGTTGGCAGAGATGCAACACCTTAATTTTGGGGATAGGACCTTTGATTTCCACATATTCTCTATTTTTTGAATCTGAGAGTACAACAATGCCCTCTACCCGTGCTTCCCTCCTACTATCATCTTACACACAGAAAATGCCTCGTTTGTCATACTGCCAAGCCCCAAAATCGTAATATACATACTACCTCGATCCTCTGTCGAGATTTCTAATACTCCCTACATCTCAAAATAAGAACAAGAACAACCGCTTTTCTTTTTGATGTTTCACAATATAAAATGCATATACATACATACATACATACAATTAACTAGCATCATCATCTTCTCTCTAATTCATTCTTCTAAATCCTTTTGGTCTGTAAAATTTTACACCCTGTCACATCGAATGTTTGGATACATGCATGGAGTATTAAATATAAACGAAAAAATAACTAATTACACAAATTGCATGTAAATTGCGAGACGAATCTTTTAAGTCTAATTGCGCCATGATTTGACAATGTGGTGCTATATTTAACATTTGCTAATGACGGATTAATTAGGCTTAATAAATTTGTCTCGTGGTTTACAGGCAGATTCTGTAATTTGTTTTGTTATTAGACTACGTTTAATAATTCAAATGTATATCTGTATATTCGATGTGGCACGCCAAAACTTTACACCCCTAGATCTAAATACAACCTTTATCCTCAAGATCTCTAACCTCATTGGGTACATGTATTGTATTGTATTTATGGGAGTGATCCAAACAAAAGGGTGATAGTAATTCTTTGTGTTAATGATAATTGTGCCGATAAAGGAAATAATAGGATGCGTCAAATTCAGTTCTAAACAACTATAGTACTCCTAAATTTTAGGAAATAACTCAACTTAAGATGAGATGATGAGATGTGAGTCAGATTCATTGTCCGAGGATGGATCTCATCCCATGTTGAGTTATTTTGGGACGGATGGAGTATGTGCCTAGGATCTCAAAAAGGAAAAAAAAAGATATATGGGCCTACGAAGCGGCGGAGGGTTGGGCAGAGCTTGGCCCGTTTGGACAGGCCCAATATCTGAGGCCCATAAAAATCTCCATCCATCGAGGGTTCCCCTCCATAATCTCCACACCTCCTTCTCCTTCCTTCTTTAACCGCCGCCGCCGCCGCCGCCGCAGCTTCTTCGCCAAGCCACCTCCGCCGCCGAAGCCACCACCGCTTCCCTCCCACTCGGGCGAGCTCCCCCGTCTCTCCGTAGCCATGGCGAAGAAGAAGGACGTGGAGGTGGAGGAGTTGGATGAGGAGGTGGTGGCCGCCACCGCCGCCGCCGCGGACGGCGGCGAGGAGCAGGAGGCCGAGCCGCCGGCGCGTCGGCCGTCGACGTTCGCGGAGCTGGGCGTCGTCCCGGAGCTGGTGGCGGCGTGCGACGCCATGGGGTGGAAGGAGCCCACCAGGATCCAGGCCGAGGCCATCCCCCACGCCCTCGAAGGTACGGATACCTACCCGAGCGCGCCACCGCCGCGGCCGTGTCGTCGACGGCGATTCAGCTACTGATGGGTGTGCTGTGGTTTTGCTTGCAGGGAGGGACCTGATTGGGCTGGGGCAGACGGGCTCCGGCAAGACGGGCGCCTTCGCGCTGCCGATCATCCAGGCGCTGCTCAAGCAGGACAAGCCCCAGGCGTTGTTCGCCTGCGTGCTGTCGCCTACAAGGTTGCCAAATTTTTAGACAAGAGTTCTCCATCTACTGTACTTCCTCCATTTCATATTATAAGACTCTATATGAATATGAGTAATGCTAGAAAGTCTTATAATATGAAACGGAGGGAGTACTTGTTTTTTTTCCCTCCTTCGAGGGAAGATTCTCGGTTGGTTACTGTAACCACGAGGGGCTGCGCTTGTTCAGGGAGCTGGCTTTTCAGATTGGACAGCAGTTCGAGGCACTCGGGTCCGCGATCGGTCTGAGTTGCACGGTGGTGAGTGATTTTGTTACAACTTATTACAAGTGACAATATTTTTTTTGGATTATGGATAATGTGTATGCTTTCTCATCTCTTTATGCAGTTCACCTTTATCACATACCAAACAATCGATTGCTGTTTTATGAATGTTGTTAACAAGTTTTTAGAGTAGGTTATGTAGCTGGTTATTGCTCGCAATATTGGTTTTATCTAGCTGGCTAGTCTTTTCCCTGGATTTTGGTACACAATTATGGTCAATTGGTGTTTCGGTTGATGCTGATGTGCCAATCTGTGTTGGCTTCTTCCATCTGTTGGATGAGTGTCCACTGCAAAATATTTCCTTTTGTTTTGGTATTGCATCTGTTGGATATTGTAACACCTGCAGGAGCTATATTTAAATGCATTGGTTTATATTCTCTCTAATGTTAGTTTTTTTCTTCTTCTGACTATAATTGAATTTGCTGCTATTACATGCATAGATTCCTTGGTTATTATGCTCTTGTATGATTAAAAGCGAGTCCTCATATTTTCATCCATTACAACTTGTTGATGTTTTATTGACCACTATCAATTGAATTTCCCTTTCCCCAGCTTGTTGGAGGAGTTGATCGGGTGCAACAAGCAGTATCCCTTGCAAAACGCCCACATATTGTGGTATGTGTATTTTAGTAAATGATTTCCTCTACCTCATAAGACAATGTGGTTTTGGTCTGTTAACATCATTCCTATCCATGAGAACTTTGTTACATAAACCTGCTAGCACAAATGAGTGCTTTCATCCGGACTCTCAGGATATTTACTGTATCATTTCCCTCAAAACTTAGGTTGGAACTCCTGGACGTCTTTTGGATCATTTGACAGATACGAAAGGTTTTAGCCTTAATAAATTGAAATACTTGGTATGTCCCCTCTGCTCTTTTTTTTCCCATGTTGCTTCTTGTTATTATTCATACTTCATTAAATAATTTGATATTGTGGCCTTGGATATATTTTTCAACATTTTCTAGTTCCACATATCAATATATTCTTGTCAAATCCATCTTTTATGACACCATGGTTCGCTCATCTTTAAAATTATGCTCCTTTTCCATTGTGCCAATTTTTCTTCTGTTTCATTCATACTCCAACTATCATCGACATTTTTGGGTATAATTTTTTACTTAAACGAGGCTCTGTCTGAATCTTGTGAGTTTTAGCAAGGCTGAATTTTTTTAGTCTAGATTTTATTTTTTAAACTTAAAATATCATCTTTGATTGCTGCAGGTACAGCCTTTAAAAATGAAGGCTTTAGTAATACCTTTTTACTTGTTGAAATATATTTTTCACACTCTGTGCAGCAAAATTTAATTGTTCATTTTATATTAACTTCCACCCCTCAAGTTTAAGTGTTACAATCACTATTAATAATTGTAAATATGTGTGATGCAATGGTAAGTACCTTGTCAACTATGTCATGACATTTGTAAATATATATGTGTTGAATATGGATCAATTATATTAGTTTTTCTAATTAATTGCTTTTTTTTATGTGTCCTTATCTCTTTTTTTTTTTTGGCTAGGTTTTGGATGAAGCTGATAAGTTACTTAATGTGGAGTTCCAGAAAGCCCTTGATGATATTCTGAATGTTATCCCTAAAGAACGGAGGACTTTCCTTTTTTCAGCCACAATGACCAATAAGGTTGGTGAATTGGTAGTTTTCAGAGAAGAATTATTATTCCTCTGGATTCAAGAAAGAACGGAATTAAACATTGCTGGTATCCCATCAATAGATTGTTTACTTTATCAGATTGATGTGGCCATGCTAGCAGCTTAGGTTAATATTATAATTATGACACTGGTTTATAAATTCTTGAGGTAGTGAAATGGTAGACGTTCTATTTATTCTGACGTATGCTGTATTGCTACTGTGCTACCATTTACTGATATTTTGTATTTTCTAAATCATGGCCTATTTTTATGGCACCTGATGGCTATTATGCTATCTATTTGTTTACATTTAGACTGAATTTGGTTTTCTTTGCAATAACGTCTATTTTCTCCAGGTTTCTAAACTGCAGCGTGCTTGTCTAAGAAATCCTGTTAAGGTAGCATTCTTTCTCCATCTTTCGGGAATGATGGGGACCTTTTCAGGTATCTTATTGTTTGCTAATAGTCTCAACTTTTCATTTCTGCGATCAGGTCGAGGTAGCGTCCAAATATTCTACAGTGGACACACTTAGACAGGAGTTTTATTTTGTTCCTGCAGATTACAAGGTCAATTCTTATCCCTTATAATTGGTCTATTGACGTCCATGTGGTTTCGATCTTATTAAATTGGCTGCATGCTGACTGATGGTTCTACCCTTAATGTCCTTATTAAGAGTCATAACAAAGCACCATCATTGGTTGTACACACGCAACATCACTTTGAAACTTATCTGGTACATTTAATAAGCAATCCTGAAAAATGTTGCTCATGATGAATTGAAAGCCTTGCATAAGTCATTACATGATGTTGCCCACATCATGGTAGAGTGCCATTTTCATTTGATGTTCTGATCTTTCTTATTTATTATTCCAGGATTGTTTTCTCGTTCATGTTCTGAATGAGTTGCCAGGGAGCATGATCATGATCTTTGTCCGGACCTGTGAATCAACAAGGCTCCTTGCTCTCACCCTAAGGAATCTTCGTTTTAAAGCTATCTCTATTAGTGGCCAAATGAGTCAGGTTACTTGCTTTCCTTTCAAATAGAAATTGTTCGTTTTCTCATTCAGTTATCCTTCAATTTAGAACTTACAAGGTAGAAGTGAATGCAAATGTTTGTTTTTCCCGTACAATGCTTATCTTACATTTGTCTTCTTCTTTTTTTTTAATTTCTTAGGATAAGAGACTAGGCGCCTTAAACAGGTTCAAAACGAAAGACTGCAATATCCTTATTTGCACCGATGTGGCAAGTCGTGGTCTTGATATTCAAGGAGTTGATGTGGTTATCAATTATGATATTCCAATGAATTCCAAGGTTTCTACTTTAGTACCTTTCTCGATTTACATTTTGAAGATGCCTTTTTGTATGTGACTTAACTTCCTGTGCCAAATGTAGGATTATGTTCATCGGGTGGGTAGAACAGCACGTGCAGGGAATACAGGATATGCTGTATCTTTGGTGAATCAATACGAGGCCATGTGGTTTAAGATGATAGAGAAGCTCCTTGGTAATTCTTATCCTTGTTACTTCTCCCTTCTTTCCATTTGTAACTGGAGGGTGTGTCATTCTGAAATCTGTGGATCTGTTTATCAACTATTCTTTTGTAGGATACAAGATTCCTGATCGTAAGGTGGATAACGCAGAAATCATGATACTTCATGAACGTATCTCTGACTCGAAGAGGATTGCGCTGACGGTATGTGCTCATTCTCTGACTGTACTGTCAATTCGAAGTGTTTTACTCTTGTGTCACCCTGGCGGTGCCCCCTCAATATTCTGCAGAACGGATGCACACCTGCTTCCGATGATCTGAACGTAGATAGTTCGCCTTGTTCTTGTTGTGGTAGAGCGTTGCGTCTTGAATCGTACGACTTCTTATGTGCGAATTGATTTTTTTACTTGTTCTTGCTGTCTGATGCAGACGATGAAGGAGGGCGGTGGCCACAAGAAAAAGCGGAGGAAGAACGAAGATGATGAGGAAGAGGAGGAGCGCAATGCTCCTGTTTCCAGAAAATCAAAGTCCTTCAACAAATCAAGAAGACGGTGAAAGCATTGCAGCAAGTGATCGTGAGGCGAGCTTGGGATGAGTTAGATTAGTATTATACTGGCATACCACCGCCACTATTTTATGTAACCATTCAAGAAAAGATATTTATGTAGGTCCATTTTGACGAATTAGCTATTTTATTATTTGTGAAGCTGGATCTTGGAAAATTTGCTCATCTGTTGCTACAAAAGCATATATGGAAAATTTGCTCATCTGCTTCCACAAAAGCCGGTGGCATCAGGTGATCTGGACGAGAGTCATTGTACTACAGTACTTTCTCCGGGTTAATAATACTTATCATTTTAGATAAGAGCACGGTCTTTAAAAAATAACTTTGACCATATTTTTATTATAATATTTATAAAAATATTAATAAATATATGACTTTATTAAAATACATTTTTAAGACTAATCTATATATGTAGATAAATATTTTAAAAATGATTCATAATTGTCTGTTGTCTAAAACGAATATATTATCCGCATGGAGAGGGAGTATATCGGACCAGGGAGCATTCCGCCCAATCTAACAGCTGTCTTCCAAATTTGGGGTCTCGGGCCTTTCACGGGAGTGATTTTTTTTACAAAAAATTTATTTATAAAAGTTTTTTTTAAGAAAATCAAATAAGCTGAAACAAAGGTCTTAGGGTCTCAAAATACAATTTTTCGTGGTGGACGAAACCCTTACGCATGAGTTCTTAATTCCCCCCCTGCGGTGGTGGACATCGTCCAAAGTTAAACGATGTGGTCATGTGGGCAACGTGAAAAAGAAGAATATTTACATTTCAACCATGATATGCTAGTTCAACGTCCGCATGACCAGGCCCAGAACCAGTATTTCAATTAGCAGCATCGGAAAGTCACAGAAATGTGCAGGAGTACATCAGGATATGTCCAAGTCCTGAATTATAATTAGAAAACCTTTGGCAACTTGGCATCTAAAAAACAACTAAATCTTCTACATCAACAGAAGGAAACGCCTCAAAAGGCTCAAAGCCTCCAAAGAACATTGGATGAAAAGCCTCCAACGACCAGCCGCAACCATTTCCAGAACCAACCAGATCAGTTGTCTCCGTTAGCATCATCTTCATTGTCCCTCTTCCTTTTGTTTGGCTGAGCTGATCCTGAAGACCCTTTGCTTCCATTCGCCACTTTGCTTCCATCTTCTTCGTCGGCACCAGCTTCATCCTCTTCATCTTCAGCCTGAAAAAGATGCAGATTAAGTTAGCTGACAGAAATATAGAGCCACAGGTAAAATGTGATCTATATTAAGACCTACAAAGGAACAGTATGAGCACGCTGCATCAGTATGAGTACTGATGTAGACTGAGATTTCACAACATTTATCTGCCTCGCCATTTGGCTACCAGCCTACCAATGAACATAAATCAAGGACACACTCACACACCCATTCCAAGTTAATTTGAAAGGACCAAGCATATCCTATTAAATGACGTGCTACCTCTCCTACTACATTGAATAGGGGCATATATAGTTGAAATGTTGCAATAACTATGTTTTTTATTTCCTCAATGGACAAACATTTTGAAAAGGTGAATTCCCGAGTAAACGGACAAGAATTCTGAAAAAGAGGGAAATAGTGTCTTTATGGGAAAAAAAACAAAGAAGCAAATTAAAGAGGTCATGATACCGCGATCACAACATATTATGATAGTTGAAGCTTTTAAGTATACAAAGATGAACAGCAGTAAAGCATAAAAGAGCAATGAATAACATTGTATAAAGTCTCACTCTGGAAGTTATTTTTGGTTGATCCGTTCACTTTTCTAGGCTTATCAGTCCTAGCCCAACCAATCAAGCGTTGCTAGATTATAGCAGTGCAGCTAAGATGTGCTATCGCAGGCCCAAAAACTATTAACAAGAAGAATAAAAGGATGAGAGCGCAAGCCATCCATGTGGAAGAATGATTGGTTAGGAACCATTGCTTATCAAGCTCGTATGCTAAAAAAAAAACAGATTTTTCAAAATTGTACACTACATGGAGTGCTCTCTTGGACAACAACATAAGTAAGAAGCAATATTTGGTTAGTACAAGGATTTCAACGCAGATTGGCGAAAAAAAAAAGGATCAATCCAAACATTATGATAGTTCACAACACCAAGCAACAAATTACTAATTTATTAAGTGAATCAAAAGGAACAAAGAGTACTAATATATAATTGAACCCATTTATCAATTTGCACTTTGTCAACTATATGCAAGACCTACATATATTCTTAATGAAAATACAGGAACTAGAACAAAAATTCTCACCTCCTCTTCACCTTCTTCCTCATCCTCTTCTTCGTCTCCTTCCGCTTCCTCCTCTTCGTCA
This sequence comes from Oryza meridionalis, assembly GCA_000338895.3. Taxonomy (NCBI): domain Eukaryota; kingdom Viridiplantae; phylum Streptophyta; class Magnoliopsida; order Poales; family Poaceae; genus Oryza; species Oryza meridionalis. The sequence continues at coordinate 30,374,995 of CM002526.2, read as the reverse complement.
TCCTCATCGCCTTCCCCTTCTTCTCCACCCTCCTCTTCTTCATCACCTTCCCCTTCACCCTCCTCATCCTCCTCTTCATCCTCCTCGTCGTCCTCCTCTTCATCGGAATCCAAGCAGTCGTTGCCCTCGGCGTCCATGCCGTCCAAGAACTTGAGGCTGGGGATCAGCGCGAACACCTTGTCCCTGTACCCCTTGACCTTGGTGACGGGGCATTGGTAGAGGTCGAGCGACTCGACCCCGTGCGGCGCGAGCGGCGCCAGCTCGCCGACGTCGGCGAAGCGGTTGTTCCCGAGGTCGAGGTGGCGGAGCGTGGCGCCGCAGGACTCGGCGACGGCGGCGAGGGAGGCGGCCCCCGAGAGGCGGTTGTCGGGGAGGGAGAGGCGGCGGAGCGCCGGGAGGCGCGGGAGGCCCGCGAGCGAGGAGAGGCGGGCGCCGGCGACGGAGAGCTCCTCGAGGGACGGGTAGCGGCCGAGGAGCGACGGCGAGGGGAGGCGGCCGGTGGTGGACTTGACGGCGCCGTCGAGGGTTAGGGTCTTGGGGGCGGAGAAGGGGGCGTTCTTGACGGCCGCCGCGATGGCGCGCTCCCACGCGGCGTCGTCCTCTCCGGGGGCGGCGGCGTCGGCCATGGCTCGCGGCGGCGGCGGCGGCGATGCGGGGGACACAGAACCCTAGCTAAAACCCTGGGAGTGGGAGCTTCGGAGTCGAGTGGTTTGCGTTCGAGGGGTGGATGCAGCGGTGGGCCTAACTAGAGTGGGGTTTTCTTCGGCCCATTCTATAGATTTCTAGTAGCCCAACTTGAATTGTACTCCTATATCGGAATAAGTTCACCGAAGGTCCCTTAACTTAACAGCGAGATTTTCTGAGGTCACTTAACCACCAAACCAGAAATGTGTACCTCTAAACTCACACAAACCATACACTAAAGGTCCTATGGCAGTATATGTGGGCGGTTTCGCTGACGTGGCATTCTAGTCAGCAAAAAAAATGGTACATGGGGCCCACATGGTCGGCTGCACATATTTTTTTCTTCTCTTTTCTTCTCCTTCTCTTCACTTTTCTCTCAGGCGGCCGGTGGGCGGAGCGGCGGGCGAGTGCGGCGGCGGCCGCCGTGCTGTTGCTACTTGGCATGCCGAGGGCGAGGAAACCTGTGAAAAGACTAATGAGCGATCAGCCCCGCGCGCCCTCCCCCACGCAACTGGACACATTTCGCACCTGGAGGGGGGGCGCGGGCGGCACGCAGTTTCTCCTCTTTTTTTCTGTCTTTTTTAATGCACGGTTTTCTTCTCTTCTTTTTTTTCCTTTTCGTATCTTTTAGTCCGGTTTCCTTTCTTTTTTGGCGCACGTTTCTTTTTCTGTTTTTTTTTTCTCTTTCCTTATCTTTTTCAGTTTTGTCGGTTTATTAATACGCACGTATACAAACTTTATATACACGTATACAAACTTTACATATGTATATACAAACTTTACATACATGTATATATGTACACCTTATTATATTACATATATATATATAAACTTTGTATATATACATATATAAAGTTGGTATATTTTGTAAATATACATATACAAACTTTGTATATGTCGTACACAAAGTTTATATATAAAAAATATATACATATTAAAAAAATATAAATATATACAATATGTATACATACATATATACTTTACATATATACATATATACATGTAGTAGAGAGGAGAGACTAGAGGGGTCAGAACTGACCGCACGCCGCGCGGTGGGCGCGACTGATCGCCCATTAGGGCTCCCCGAGGAACCTGGCGCCGCCGCTCGACGGCGGGCAAGGCAGGACGAGAAAAGTGAAGAGAGCTACCCCAAGAGCACTGCCATTGATAACTCTGAAGGCCAAGCCGCTGAAGCTGAAGAAACCGGCCATTCCCAGATGCCTCGAGTCTCTCATGAACCAACCTTCGGAGAGATCGACGGCTGTCGGCTGCGACAAACCAGCGGCGACGAGGAGGGTAGGTTCATCGTCAGCTGTTGCTGCTGCTGCTGCTAAGAATACTAAAGCCGAGGAGGAGGGTCAAGAAGGCGGCGAGCAGGCGTCGGTGCCGAGGGAGAAGATCCTGGAGAGGATCAACTCCAAGAAGGGGATGAGGTCGTATCAGCTCAGGAATCAACTCTCTTTCCGGTGGACGACCGACGCCGGGCCACAGATCAGGTGCGTGCGTGACTACCCGTCGGAGCTGCAGCTGCGGGTGCTGGAGCAGGTGAACCTGTCGCCGAGGAGCGCCGCCGCGTCCGCGTCCGCGTCCTTCCGGTTCTCGTCACCACACCGGCGGAGCTTCAACGGCGCCGCCGTGGCTAGGGGGTGCGATGCGGCGGCGCCCGCCATGCCGAGGGAGGCGCTCCGGCTGTCGCCCCTGCAGCATGCGCTCGACGACGGGCGAGGCAGGACGAGTAGCGGCGCCGGGTTCCTCGCCCTCGGCGCGCCCAACAGCAGCAGCACGGCGGTCGCCGCCACGCTCGCCCATTGCCGCTCCGCCCGCCGGCCGCCGGAGAGAAAAGTGAAGAGAAGCAGAAGAACAGAGAAGAAAAATGGATGTGCAGCTGACATACGTGCCCCACGTATTTTTTTACTTTTTTTCTGACTAGGATGCCATGTCAGCGAAACCAACCATATATACTGTCATAGAATCTTGAGTGCACGGTTTGTGTGAGTTTATGGGTACATGTTTCTGGTTTTGTGATTAAGGGACCTCGAAAAATCTCGCTTGAGGGACTTCCTGTAACTTATTCATTTAGGAATAAGTCTACTGTGTCCCTCATTTCTTACTCCAAGGTTGAATTGCTTTCCTTAATCGTAAAACTGGATATAACACATTTCCTATCTTCGAAAAACGGTGTGGTTTGGAAATTGGTTTCTTTTGATGTGGCATTTTGACCGAGATTGACTCGCTGAGTCAGTAGGTGGGACACGTATATCATGGACTTTCTCCTTATAACTCGTGTTACCGATGATAAGAAACATGCCATACACACGGGCCTGATGATCGAGATGACATGATGATATTAGATCTGACGGCACCTGTTCACACTACTAGGCTATACTACCTACTACTAGCCAACAAAAGAGCCTTGCCGCAGCAGCCCACACACGTACGGGGCGGGCGTCACAAGATGTAGTGTTTGCAAGATGACTAAAAACTTAAAAGAGAGAAGGCTTCTCACGTCTACCGCTTTAGTGGTGCGTGACTAGCATATCGGCCGGTAGGAGGATGAGGTCTAATGTATATGTCTGTGGGTTATACCAAATATCTATGACGGATGGGAGTAGCTCTTGAACATGATAATTTGCACTAGGTACCACCCCTGAAAGGAAAACAAGAGGGCAAAATTTTCAATAAAGACTCACATCTTTAATTCTGATGCATTTAACTATTTGCCACTTTTAGATTTTGTATTTAAAATTTATTATTCATATGTCTATAACATGTGGACCCTTACATGTATATGATACACAGGTTTATGTGATAAAATATTAAACGCCACATCTAAAAGTGTCAAATAGTTAAATGTCTCAATTCTTAACATTGCTAAATATTCTAGAGAGAGGTTGTTCCAGAAAACCATACCACAATTGCATTGCATTACTCCAGCTAGGGGAGTGTTTCCAAGAATATCTTCTTTGTCTAGTGAGCCGCAGCTGGCACAATAGAAGCAAACATCATGCCTCCTATTATAAGGGGTTTATTGAAGAGCTCTTTTCTTTTTATTGCTTAGGATATTTTTGTAATAATTGATTAAAACCCAACCTATATATCAACAAGGGTGTACACATCTATTAATCGGATACTGATTTGATAAATGATATTTTATCATGAAAGGATGTAAGCAATGCATCTGACTCTTTTTTTCAGAGGCGGATCCAATATAGGGGTTAAAGCATCCCCCTCCCGGTTTGCCCGCTTTGCCCTCTTTTATTTTATTTTTCATAAAAGATAATTTGTTATCAACTTACCATCCCTAGTATGTTTAGTCCCTTTAATTTTTTTTTTCGTGCATCCACCCTTGATCGGCAAAAGTTCTTCCAAGCTATTTTTTTTTCTAAAAAGGAAGTACATGAGTTAGAAAAATAAAACAATAGCACCCCGATTGCCCCAAAGAAAACTCATCGAGTAAACACAAATATAATTCTAATATAAATTTACACTATAATAACATATAAAGAATAATCTATAATCTACTAATCGATGCAAACATATCGTGCATTAACCAGTTATCCCAAGCACGTATGATCTAACCGTCGAAAAACCTATCAGAGGCTTGGTGTTCAACCTTGATAAAATTTCAAAAACCACATGGTTGTCACAGTTATGTCGTTTGAATTCCATTGTATCATGCCAAATCCTATTGATCATTACCTTAAAAACCGAGCTTGGGATTAGCAATGGCGGTGGTGTTAGACTGTCTAACGTATATAATGGATGCGGTGGCCACATAAGAACTCTTTGCTGCAGCCATTGATGAGTATGACGGCACAATTGCAAATGCAAGCTTAAGGACAGTGATGCCCCTGGAGCAACGAGTGAGCTAAAGGTGAGGCGACAACTAAGAGAAGTAAAGAACATAGTGTTTTTTAGATTTGAAAATCAAGAACATGATGTTTCAAATCTGTTTTAAGATTTGAAGAGCGAAAGAAATGGAAGTAAAATTAAAAAAAAAACGTGTGTGCCATGTATATATCATATCTATCCCAATTTTTAAAATTTTTAAAACAAGCTTAAACATGAATCCAAATCTGACCGAGCAAGCTAGCGATGCACACACGTTAACACATGCGCATATGATCTAGTGTCGTAAATACATGTTAAATTGTTAATTCATGGCAATGAATGTCCGAGAAATCTTACGACCACGTGATCGTCTCGTACTCGAATTTTGTTGGATCCGACCGAACTATATCGAATCATGTGAGGAATTCTTCCGATCATTCGCATCGATACCACCATCGGTTTTAGTCAACTGAGTACGTATATATACCATGGAAACCGAGCGGTTTAATTTGCCCATCCCCTTCCCCTGGATGAGAAGAGATACGAATCGTCGGGCGGTGTAACCAAACCCCCTATACACCTGCGCCCATGCAACGCCGATCCAAAACCCACGATCCAAGTAACAAATTGCTAGGCTAGGTACGTACCTTGGCTGGCAGGCCGACGACGACCTTAATTTCCCATCAAAAACGCGATCTTGCGACGACACGTATACATACGAGATATAGACTCCCCATGTACTGTACGTACGGCGGCAGACCAAAATACTATTCTCTGCGTATGAGGTTATAAGATATTTTAATTTTAGTCAAAGTTAAACTAATTTAAGTTTAATTAAATTTATAGAAAAATTAATAATATTTTCGTCCTAAGATAAATTTATTATAAAAATATATTTAATTATTAATTTAATAAAACTAATTTGGTAATGTAAATATTACTATATTTATCTTGATTTTGACTAAAGTTAAAATATCTTATAACCTAAATGGAGGAAATACAGAGGTACGTACACCTGCGTCCAATCATAGATGTGTTAGTGAATAATAATGTGCCATTCGTACTTGCATTGTTTGCTACTACTGCTGTGTAGAGATCGATCGATCTGAATCTGATTGTGTATGTTTTGTATGTCAATTGCTGCTGCTGCTGATGCATGCTCTGTGTCGATCTGCAGATAATATAAGCTACCTACTGCAGTTTGCAAAGCACTTATCTCTGCATCAGTTAGATATGTAGAGGCCGGTGAAAAACCAGTACGCTTCTCTAAAACATCAGCTAATTAATTAAGTTGCATTGGTACAGGGGCCACTGCCAGCCAGGCTCTATGGCTCTATATTTCTACTTCAGCTATACCTTGCTACGTTAAGTACCTTCGCAACGCAACCTACCAAGGTCTCGTATGAAAAAAATCTTTTCTATAGTAGTGCCATGTACACACATATGTATATGTGTACGTATTCAAGCCCATGCGTCCCTGCTTCTTCCTTCGTCTCTTCTCTTCTCGATCGATCGATCTGTCGTGCGTGTCGATCGGCGACTTAAATTAGATCTCTTCATCTTCTTCTCTACTTGCTATCAAAATAGCTAGTATCAAATTAATTAAACATATCTCTATTCTAGTAAAATGTATGAATCCAACATACGTGTCACGTGAAATTGACGCTACATATGCTAGCTCGTTCGATCTGCGTATATATATATATGCACAGTAGTATATATTTAATACCAGCAGTACCCGACCAGATCATTTCCTTTAATTCTTTGATTGATTGCTTCTTCTTGCATGATCTGATCATGACCGATCACATATACATCCATATATGTGATGTACTATCTTTTACGACTGTCGTATTATACGTGTTCGTGAAAAAAAAAAACTCTCCTACTACCATTGAAAAAACTCTCCTACTACCATTGTGCCACCCGGTTTGCAGTAAATACACCGGCCGGGAAACGACTAATTAATTGAACGCGAAAATCCGAGCAAAATATATTAAAATTTAAAGCCCTGGTGTCTGGAGTCTGAAGAAAAAACAAATTGGCATCAAGTAAAACGACCGCATGCAGATTAGCGTAATGTACGCGTATAAATGCAGAGTTTTCAGGTAAAAATAAACATGGTTGCATGCTTGCATTGCAGGAGAAAAAGCAAAGTTAAAAATTTTAAGAGATTTTTTTTTTGTATATTAGACGTAAGCGAATAAGTTACAGCCAACCACCATGATGACAAAAGAGAGGCAGATGGTACGATGTCTATGATTCGTCAGACTTCTTCCTTCTTGGAAGATAGACGAAGTAATAAATGTCAAAAGGATTTTTCATCTAGCAGTTTGGTTGCGGATCAAATTCGAGTTGAAAATATTGTAAAGAAAAAAAAAACACAAGTATCCCGTGCATGCAGCTGATCAGTTATTTCTAATGTCATGTATATATATCATGAAAATAAACTAAAAAAATATAATTAATTAAGGAAGCTAGAAAATCGGAGTAGTAACAATTTTGATTTGAAGGTTATACCAAATTCCTATGTTTTTTTCCCTTGTTGATCAAATTGATCCAACACAAAAAGGAAAACTCATCCTCTCATATCCACATCATTAGACCATATCGCCCTATTATCCCCATCAGCTAATCCAAAACAGAAAAAAAAAACGGAGGAGAGAGAGAGAGAAAAAGAAAAGAAAAGAAAAAAAAATCTAGTCTAATTGCTATTACTCCTTTCCCTCCGCCATCGCTCACGAAAAGTTGACGCTGACGCTGCCATTCTTGGCGCACCCGCAAGCCGGGCACGCCGCCGCCGCCGCCGCGCACGGCGCGCACGCGCACAGGTGCCGGCACGGCAGGAGCAGCACCACGGCCGCCGCCTCGCCGCACCCCTTGCAGCGCCTCTCGGGCGCCGCCTCGCCGTCGCCGGCGGCGCGCGCGGGCGCCGCCGCCGCGAGTACGTCGTTCTCGCCGTAGCAGCAGGACTCGGCGTCGTCGCCGTGGCCGGCGCCGTGGTCGGCGCCGCGGCGCGCGTGGGCGTCGAGGACGTGCTCCAGCTCGCCGCGGAGGGCGTTGGCGGTGGCCTCGTTGGACTGCGCGAGGTCGCGCCACACCTGCGCCTCGACGTACATGCCCTTGAGGCGCTCCTCGAGCGCCCAGTTGAGGCGACCGATCCTCTCGATCTCCTCGTCCTTGGCCCTCAGCCGCCTCGCCGCCGCGGCCTCCACCGTGGCCACCATCTGCCTCGCGTGCCTCCGCCTCTGCTCCGCAAGCTCCGCCCACATCTTCGCCGCCTGCACTCATCGCCACGGGATCAGCAACATGCATGCGCATGGCGGCGAGCGCGTCGCGCCGGAAGGAGAAAAAACCAACTTACATGGTGGAGCACGAGGCGGTCGACGTCGACCAGCTGCTGGCGAGCCTGCGCCGCCACGGCCACGTCGCCCGCGGCGCCAAGAACCACCGGCACCTCGGCGCGCTTCCTCTTCCTCGGCGCCGCCGCCGCCGCCGCCTCCTGCCCGCCGCCGAACGTGACGCCGCTCTCCGCCGCGTCCGCCGCCGCCGCGCACACCTGCGAGTACTGCCTCATGACCTCCGCCGCCGCCGGCTGCCCTCTACCACCTCCAACAAACACCTGGCGGTACCCCTGCACCAGCTGCTCCTCCTGGCAAAGCCCCGCCATCACCGCGCCGGCGCCGGCGACCTCGCCGGCGGCGGCGCCGAAACAAGGCTGCCTCGGCGAGAACATGGATTCAGCAGGCTGGATCGGTGGTGGGAGGCGGTGCAGGTGGTGCGCGTCGACGGCCATGGCGATCGGATGAGCACGCGTGCGGTGCGCCCTTAATATAAGGAGGAGGAGATGAATGACGCGAATTAGCTAGGCAACAAATGAGGCGATTGCAGAGAAGGGAGAGAAGTATTTAATGGTGGTCAGGTTGGCTGCCTAGAGTGAGAAAGCAACCAGAAACAAAATAAGAAGGAAAAAAAACGCCTGGAGTAAATAAAATTCATTAAACCTTTCTCCTTTTTCCAGGAGATCTCCAATTTTTCAATTTCTTTCTTAATTGATCGGTTGCGGTTTTCCCTGAATTATGGAGACCCGGGTAGGCAATGTAGAGAGGATGAAAAGAGATTTTTTTTTCTAAGGAGTAAAAAATAGATTTCTTAATTTTAACACTTCTTGTATCCATTAAATCACATTGTTTTTATATGTAGATATTGTCTTTAAAATATGATGATTATATCGCTAATTTCTATTGCAAAATATTTTAGAACTCAAAGAATTAGAATACTGTGAAATTAGTATTTGAGGCAACCTGTATTGATGCATATATCAAATCTAAAAATTCGAAAAGATACGGATTATTAAAGTTTGACATGAAAAGTGTCCAAAAATGAAACGTTTCGTATCGGAGGCAGTAAATTTGCTTTAAAGAGATATACGTTTGGTTAATCTGGACTAGCTGTACGGGATACAAATCCGCTATACACTACTTCATGCAATAAAATACATTATCGCATTCATATTAATGTTATTGCGGAGAATCCCGATACATCTAAAGTTTCATAGCTACATATAATTATATTCCAATTATATTCCACTATATGCTCATAAGCGAATGGGAGTGAAAAGAAAAATATCGAGAATTAAGGTATCGAAAGGCAAAAGTATACTTTTAAAAATGGTGTACCACCTCCATTAAAAAAACATGTTTCCCACTTGTGAGCAACGACATTGTCTTTAAAATAATTTTAGCGGCTAATTTGTATTACTAAATGTTTTCAACTGACAAACCATGGTGTTATAAAAAAACACTATTATAAGAAAACATAGCATATATGCATATTAAATTCATATGCCCAATCTAAATATAAAAACATATAGACGTGAATATATATAATTTTAAAGTTTGACTTGAAAAGTGTCAAAAACAACATGGAAGTTTTTTTTTATCAAGGGTAGTAATTTGCTTTAAAGTGACAAGCGTTTGGTTTATCTGAGCCAGCTGTACAGGATACGAATACAATGGGCGCTATTTCTTGCATTAAAATACGGTAGCGGACTCATATTAATGTTATTGTAGAGAATCCAAAATACAGCTAAAGTTTCATAACTATAGACAATTGCATTCTAGTTGTACACCTGTACTAATTGGATTAAGAAAAAACAAATCAAAAAGCAAGGTATGGAAAGACAAAATTATTTAAAAATGGTGTATTTCATCCATTAAAAAAAGTATATGTTGTTACTTTGCGATACCTTTTAAATAATTTTAATTGCAAAATATTTTTCAACTGATAAACAAACGACAACATTTGTCATACATCAGAGGGAGTAACGCATATAAAGGGGTCAAAATTAGCAGGAAGGGAAAATAATAAATAACGAGGCCATATTTTTTGTGAGGAAAGCGTCCATTCATGCATGTGTCTTGCCTAAAGTTTTTGCGGAAATTAATTGATGATCCAAATATATATCGTCGCTATATTTGATGTAAAAACTTAATGTGCAAATCCTCCTAGCTAGCTCGCGCATGCTTTCTTCATTGTGAAGTTGCATGCAATTGCTGTCTTAATTTAAATGGGAAGAGATAAAGATAAATAATTAATCAAGCTATAGTTGGTGAAAATTGATGCCAAAACAGAATAGTATCGATCACCCAACACCGACCATATCACGTCGCGTCCTAGATTGGAGAATATCAAACTAGGAAGTAGGAACATTAGGTATGTAAAACCTTATTGGTTTTATTATAAGGTTTTAGATGAGCTGATAAAACAATTTAAATAGCAATGTTAGAAAGGCAGCATCTATTATAAAACTTAACGTCGTAAAAATAAATATAGAACTTTGGTTTTCCCCGAGAAAATACCAATTAAACCATTTGTACGTTATAGTAGCTAGCGAAAGAACAAAGTCATAATAAAGGTTATTTAATAGCTAGCAATACAGCGGCAATATATAGCTCGATGATGACATTGCACGGGTATCAATCTCTACTCTCATCTAGTCTAGTACCCCCAATTTAATGTACTATACAACGTATATTTAGTTTAGCAACCGTACACTCAACAAAAAAAAAGCAAGCAAGCATGGTGGATATGTTACACGCTTGGATCAGTTGTTCATACATCCTACGACGACCAAATGCCCAACGAAGAAAAAAGTAACAAAAAGACAATAGACATGGTGACAAGAGACAACCGAGATCGTTTATGACCTGCCCGGTTAGCTATATATGATCTCTCCCGTTAGCAAAGAAAACGAAGTTGCTGATCAGACACACATATCGATAAGTAAAAGTATGGAGTTAGCTACTCCCTCTATTAGAATAAGTTTATTTTTTTATCTCTCCCATTTATCTTAACATAAGTTTATTTTAGCAATTATTATAGCGAAGTTTGTGAAAGCAGGCTATAAATACATTGGAAGTAGATAAAAAAATGAGTAATGTATTGGGATTTGATAAGGTGAGGTTATTTTAGTTTTTTTATTTTGTACTGATATGTATAGGATAGGTGAAAAATAAACTTATTTTAGGACGGAGGAAGTGTAGCGCAATCGATAGATCTAGCTAGGAAAAAAGAGAGAGAAGAAAACAAGGCAGATTTCGTTTCTAGAAGTTAGCAAAGCATGACGACATACAAGACGTGTATATAGCTAGAGTACGTATTGATAGATAGAGAGTGAGGACCAACGGGCCGCACCGCACGGGGATGCTCGGTGCATCCATCCAACGGACACGCGCTATTCGTAAAGTACATGTCACGCACGCTGCTGCTCTCTATCAGGAGCATGCCACCTTTGCGATCCACGGGGAGGACACAAGAAAGAGCCGCAGTAGCGTTCGGTTGGCTGGCCAACTCGATTTGGAGGGCGGTTGTTTCATTGTTTTTGGCTGCCATTGATTATTTCCTTTTAAGAAAATATATGTTTCACTATTGACAAAAAGTCAATTGTGCGAATTGTCATCGACGAGGGTGGGATTGCACAGAATGTCATCGCACAAGTTTTTCTTTCCCTTTTTTTGCTATCGTGGGCATATCAGATTTGACAAAAGATTATTGACATTAGCAAAAGAGAAAAAAACACTTGTGCGGTGATATTTTATTTTGGTTTTGCTATGTGTGAGGGGATATATATATGTATATATTGGATCTCAATCCAATGGCTGGGACATTCCGTTCTATCTTGAGCCGCCCATGCTGACAAAGAAGGCGAGGAAAAGACAAGGGATAATGGACGAGGATTCTTACTCAACGATGCGAAAGCGGTGGTGGTGACTAGGTCAGAAGCATATTAATTGTATATGGCAGGAGTGTGATGTGGTGAGCTTTGTGTTAGTATGTGTGGGAGGAGAGGTCATCATAATCATGGAGGCTAGAAGAGGAGATTGAGAGGCGAGTCCACCTAATGAAGAAGTGAGACGACAATGTCAAAGGCGAAGAGAAAGGGTTTTGCCAAAATGCTCCAGCGTGGGACAACTATTATGATGATGACGTCGAGGAAGGTGGGACTCAAGGACAAAAAGAAAAAAAATATTACACGAATCTTGGAAGAATTTAAATCATACAAATATAATGTATGGAATGAAACAAGATTTTTTTTTTCATTTTTGACTAGGATATTGCTATTTTCAAAAATCTTGGTTTATTGGAAATCATCTTCCATGAAAAAAAAAACTATAAAGTAGAAACTGTATGGTTTATCGAAAAATAAACTACCTAGCGCCCATATGTAAAATTTGAGATTTAACCAACTAATTAACTATATACTCCCTCCATGTCTTATCGTAGTTAGAAATAATTATATTTTATTTTAGGAGGGAGTAATATAAAACCATATAATATAAAGTCTCAGATTTGCAGGTAGAATGAATGAATATATAAAACCATTGTTCACGGTATGAATATGTCAACATATAGTACCATACCGAATAGGTAGATGAATCCATAGCCCAATTGGTGAGACATCGTAATCGTGTCACAATCTGTCCATTCCTAGCCAATTACCACCTATTTTTTTGGAATATGTCTATGTCCTCTCTTTCTCGTAGTAAATTCAAATTTCGGTATTTTTCAGTTGTCCATGTATATAAAATTGAAAAAAAAGGAAAAAAAGGGGGTTGAGAATATAATGCATATACTTTAAGAGGGGCTTCAACTCTTTTTCCTTATCATGTAGGTGATGATATAAAGTTTTTATTCGGTACTAGCACCAATGCTGACCATATACACATAGATGCCTCATGCGGGTATGCGTATTGACACTTGAAAAAAAGGATGTGCACATAGAGAGGATAGTCTTAGCTATAGATTGGTACATGCCGGGTGGCAATGTAGGTATAAGGCTATTTTTCAGATAATGATGTAGGTATATGGCTATGCATGTTGACATAAATGAAATCATATCTTTCTTCAAATAACAAATTAATGAATTTTATTTTATTTATTGTGCATAGATGCGTAAGAAACTCGTAAGCTTGTTGAGGCAGACAAAGTGCAATAAAGATAATGGTTGGGCGATGGCTTCACGATCACCTTAGCGACACTTTTTTTATGAAAAAATAACATGGCAGCTTTATATATCAAATTCAATATCTCATGTCTCAACAACATTTTTTTTGAAAATATATCAATATAGTTTGATTGGATTCACTGAGCTGATACAGGGTTTTTTGTCAGGGTGAGAGTGAATGCCAGCACTATACTGTCCTCTCATTTCCCCTCTGATTCTTTCATGTCGTGTGTCCACCACAGTGGTTAGCACACCAGATGTCATATCGGTTGTCTTTCATTTTCTCTCAAGCAAACACACACACACACACACAAAAGTACAAGTGCTTTTGTTATGCTTCATTTTGCAGAATTGAAAATGTTTTTGACTAAACGTAATATCAATCTATATCATGAATAAATCAGTAGTAATACCTCCATAAAAATTAAAGATCGATTCGACACCGGTACAATTGATACGATAGATGTGCTACAGCCACACAGGGCACAGTACATGGATAGGACGCCGTCCTTTTCTCTCTGTCACCTTCATGGAGGCTCATCTAGGTTCCATCCAGTCATTGTCCAGTGTCCTTGAGTCCAAGTACATTTGTCCTGATTAGCATGGAGCCTTGTGATTTACTAGTAAACTCCTTCAATTGATTGATTACTACTTCTAATTAATTGAGCTAGAAGAGATTATTGGGATGTGGTTAACTGTCAGACATCACCCATGTGTAAGAAGAAAGATATATAGTACTATTCATTCTAGGGTAGTCATGCTTCCGCAGATCCTCTGACTTAACTACACATGCAGTTGAGTCACTGACATGTGGGTCCCACTTTACTATGGCTCACATGTCAGTGACTCAACTGCACAGCAGTTAAGTCAGAGGATCCCTTTCCGTCATGCTCACACATTGCATACAATAAAATGTTTCTCTTGTGTCCCCTTCACTTTAGTCAACTAATTAAAGGAGTAAAAAGGTGATTCCTCCATTTATCTAACAAGATTAATTGGCAAAGCAAAAGAAGGCAAAAAGGTGAACTATCGAGCTAGCCACCACATCATCAGTGCTAATAAAAATCTTAATTTGTTCCTAAAAAAAATTCACTGGTGGTTCACGTGTGATCGATTGGGACAAGGGAGATTCGGCCATTATATATGCCAATGCGCAATATATATGTAGAATATTTGATGCTCGATAGCTTCAAAAATAGAATAAAGAAAAAGGAAGGATCAGATATATATATGCCCCAAGCAGTGGCAATTTTTTAAGGCATTGAATTGTACTCTTATTATATATTGTATCTCTCTCTCTCTCTATATATATATTCTGTGTGTATTAAATTTATAATATGGATTTTGATATCTTATAATCTATTTTTTGGATGTACTAAGATCATGCATGCAATTTCATGGCCCTGCTGCTAGGAACCCAAATTTTAGTCTCCTTTTGATTCGTCGTATCATGGCTTATAGACTGCTTTTTCATGTCGAAATAAACTTTTTTGAAGCACATAAATGCTTTAGGAAAAATGCAAGCATGAAAAAGCCAATGGTTATTATTCAACCATTGGAATTATTCATGCATGGCATTTGTAGGTGGGTGGCTTTCACAAAGCAAATTCAAATTCACCTAATGTTAATGACAACAATGATTTTTCTAATAAGGGTGTCACATCTAAAACCTAATGCAACTAGAAGTGACAGTTTCTATATTAGCTAGCTCAAAGGTGAATATGGGTTGTTCTAAAAAAAAGGTGAATATGGGTGAAAGGAAAGAGATGGAACATCGTTTTGACAAAAGAAAAGGTTTGATGGAGGGAATTTTCATCCACAAAAGAAAAGAAAGAAATATCTTTTTGTTCCTACACATAGTAGTACTACAGCTCATGCCACCACTTGATCCTTTAGTACTAGCTTCTACATCACTACACATGGGACTTAAATTCCTCCTTGGAAGCCAGAACAGAAACAACACCCAACAAGGATGGCACATATTTGTTCTCATGTCCATATGCTATGATTAGCCTTTTGGATCTACCAAGCATGCATGCATTATATTATTGGGGCCTACTAATTGAAGCCAAAAGATTATCCCATGATTTTATACCAAGCAATGTGTGCCAAATGTAGAGGCATAGCATTCTTTGTGGGCAAAATCATGGACAACACCACTTATCCTATCCACCTTTTCATGCATGGTTGCAGAGATTGGTGGCCTGCTAGTAGTAACCAACATTGCTCCCCACACTAGCTAATCTGCTGATCTCTCCACCCTTCTTAATGCCTTGTGACTCTGAAGGAACCTGAAAAAAATGTTTAATTAAATCCTTGTGCTTTAAGATACCATCAACCAGTCATGTGTATGCAAAGACCGTACGGTCACACGACAACATCTAATGTATAGGTGGGACCTACAGAAAGATGCAAGTTAAGAAAATTGCTTCCATTAATTGGTGCCAATGGAACCGCTTCTGCTTTCAGCCTAGCTATTCAATGGGATAGGGAATTGGGATGATGAGAGGTGAAAGGGATAAAAAGTGGTGTAGTAGAAATAAAAGGAAATGCCTAACTATGCCAGAATGTCTATATATATAGACATGGTGGTGATAGGGTTCCATTCCCTCTAAAATTTGCACAATTCTATGACTCTATTATTGATCCCATCAACCCCAACAACGCATACACTTTGGTTATCTACTTAAAATACCTCATCACGGTAGCCTAATGGAGGATGCAAGAAAGTTAAATAAGACTAGGAAATGTTTGGGGGAAAAAGAGAGGTTATAAGCTAAAGAAGCCCATAGAGTAGCCCCACCACACCTATTTGGGCAAATCTGACACGTTTGTAAAGTGGTTACGAACAATCCTATCATTTCACTTATGCTTTTGTTTATAAGTCAAAATCTAAATTTTAAAACTTAATTTTAAAGTTGATTTTATGATTTTTTTTATTACAGTCTTTTTTAAAATATTTACTTTTGCATTACTAGAAACATATTTATGGAAGTTTTATCCATAAATCATTTTTGAAGTGCTACTATAGATGAGCATAATTATAGCGAAACGATGAGACGTGTCCGATTCTCGCACCTTAGTAAATTGAAAGAACCGAAAATAGCATAACATTATTTATGCTCATGTGCTTCCCCCAACCATCGGCAAATTGGCATCGAACTTACAAATATTCTTGTTCTGATCATCACTCCCAAAACCAAAACAAAAGAAGGAATTCCCATCCAACTCACAAGTTGGATGATCCCTTTTGACACAAATGATGACTACTATCTTGGTGAGAATCTAACTCAACCCATCCTCACCCTCCCCTGCCCACCATCTTTATTTTCCCCATCATTTTCTCCCCTTTTCCTTGCTACTCCAGATCAGATGCCTAGCTACCCCTCCTCTTCAAAATAAATAAATAAAAACAGGAAAAAAAAGAAAGAGAAAAGCAATGCATGTGCAAGTTGGGGCCCTGATCCCTTGTACTAGGGGGGCACATGATTTGTTGTCAAAGCTAAGGTTGCATATTGTGGACTAGCAGTACTCCCTCCGTCCCATAATGTGGGTATCAATATCTAACTTTGACCATCCGTCTTATTTAAAATATTTTTATTATTATTATTTTTATTGTTATTAGATAATAAAATATGAATAGTACTTTATGCGTAACTTAACTTTTAAAATTTTTTCATAAATTTTTCAAATAAAACGGACGGTTAAATGCGTTGGACATGAAAACTTATAATGCGACGGATGGAGTACCATTTATAGGGTGTGTTTAGTTCACGCTAAAATTGGAACGATGTGACGGAAAAGTTAGAAGTTTATGTGTATAGAAAAATTTTAATGTGATGAAAAAGTTGAAAGTTTGAAAAAAAAGTTAGGAACTAAACCAGGCCATATTCATATTCTGAGTTGAGCTGACCTGACCTCCATGGCCTGCAACAGAAACCGAATGGCATATCTAATCGAATCACTGTGTGGAGGTCGTACGTGCACCTGTACCTGTTTGCCTTGCCTCGCGCCACGATCGTTGATCGCGACCGTGACCTCGCCCGCCTGTGTATGTGTCTCGATCCGTCGGTTGGTCCACGCATTCACAAGCCCAGCATGATACAACCTCCGCGTCCTAATAAAAATCTAAGTTAATTAGTAGCGTTTGGTTTGTGATTGAGGTTAGATGTGAATTAGACTCATCCATATATTTTCTCTTGATAGGATATATTTTCTCTTGGCAGGATGATCACACTATCTGGTTGGTATGAGAGATAGAGTGGTTCTGTTTTTACGAGGGACGGGAAGGTGTGACCCGTATACTAGTGAGAGAGAAATGAAGTGAGTTGGATCGATCAGTTTTTAAGGTGTGAAGTTGACCCGGATCTTGCTGAGCATTCTCCTTCTAGTATCAACCATCCCATTTATTCTAAACGTAAACACTCTGAAAAATAAGTTCGACCCAATTAATCCGATCCATCCCATCCACTAAACCAAACACATGCTAGGGTTTGTCTAAATCGTTGTACTTTACGGTAAAGATAGTACATCGCTATATATAATAGTATATTGCACGTTTTTCTAGCTAATTTGGGATACAGAGTTATGAATTTTTTTTTACGATTACATGGCAGACACACACCACCACACACGCTACACCACTCACACTCACGAATACACCCTCGTGCACAAGCTCAAAGAGATAAAAACCAACGAACATCCCTGATGTCACTATATTTTTATCGGAAATCCACTTGTGTGTGCATAATATTCGTGGCCACCAAAATTTAAACCCCGTTGCACATCTCCACCATCACTCAGTGCTTTCCCCAAAGTTCAGGATTTTTGACCTGATCTTTTTCCGAAAATTTCTTTTTTACTGGTGGGTTCTGGCCTGGTAGGATGTCAAAATACTCTGCAAGTGTTTCTGAACTAAGCGAAGATTTGTTCAAATATCAAATTATTTTGTGAGATTTCGGTCTCCGAGAAATGTTTGTGCATTCCAAAATAGTGAACCCCGGTGCTACGTGTAGCTAGCTGCACTGTGCTAAGGACGACCTATCTAGCTAACAGACGAGAGGAGATCAGGAAATACATGTAGAATTGTAGATAGGTCAAGTTTCCGATGCAATGCATATGTTTCTTGCTTTGTAGCTAGCTCTCTAGGGCTTAACTCGAAGCAACAGACTCAAGTGCACCCCACGCCGTGTGGGGAGGTAGTTGTGTGGTGATTTCCCCGTGTATATTTATTTATACTTGCCACCCGGTGCTCGTTTTCAGGAATTAATGGTAATCTTTGTTTGTTTTGGTTCCGTGAAAAATGAAGTTGATTTCGTGTGGAATTCATGTGTTTTGATTTATTTAAATTTTTAAACATGGCGTAAGATTGCTCCAAGCTTCACGCCTAGCTACCCTCGTTTAGACCATTTGATTCCAATCAGATGACCCATCCTTGATAAGACCGAACGAACAGATTCCTCGAGGATTATTATGTAGGAGCTCCTATATAGTACATGTCATATATAGCAATCATTCGTTATCAAATATTTTCTTCGTCTCAAAATAACTTAATCTTTAATCTTTAGATAGGAGTGACGAAGAAAGTATACTCCATCTGTTCTAGTACTAAAATATAGGAAGGATATTTAGCACTCAAATTTCACAATACAAGAATTAATTTATGCGCTGATTTCCATAAGTCCTCACTTCAATAACCCCATAGTCAATCACATACTTGTAAAGGGAATCTAACCAATTCAAAATTTTAAAATTGACTAAAGTTACTAAAAGAAGTTTTTCTAAACCACCTAAAAATCCTTGGATTTTAAAACGGGGAAGTATATGACGTTTTGGGACATATACACCTAGAAACCTCAAATTTTTAAATAATAATCGGTATATAAAAGAGTACTCTGGGTTTTTTTTTTGTTTGACATTAAACTTAATTAACCAACATTTATAAAAATTAAAGGATGGAGGTAGTACTAAGATTTGGCGTATAAAATGACATTAATAGTTTTTTTTTCCGTGAAGAACACTTTCACATGGTTATATTCTTACAATTTGTCTTTATAAATACACGATTAGAAAAAGTAATGATCAAACAAGTGCACCTAACGGCAAAGTAGAAGAGAACAGAGACAGTAGTCTCCACCCATACGAAATCGAGCACTCAAAAGATAATTTCCTCTTAACCGTTTCTCACTTTCTTGAAAAGGAGGTTGCCGGTGCCCGGTTAGGTATGGATTGTTGAGCTCACAATCCACAAATTACATGTTTATAGGGTGTTGGAAAAAAAAGAAAAAAAAAGAAAGGAAGATGATGACAAGTCTCAGCAGCCACATGAGCTTTGTTGCTTGAACCATACTGCGGAGGAAATAGCTCACCCATTTCGTTGGCCACCCACGCACGAGTGTGCACGCCACACCGCACCGCCCCCACGCGTGCACGCCGTTTGTGTGAGACGAAGAGGGGTTTTCTTCCATCTAACCCGGCCAACCCCCCACCGCTACACGGGGACGTGTCCTGTGCACACAAGTTTTTGGTGTACGACGTTTACGCACATAAACGTTCCTTGTTACAAAACCAACAATAAACGTTCCTTGTTACAAAACCAACAACAGCTATTGGAGTAATCCATCCGTTTCAAGATATAAGACGTTTTGACTTTGGTAAAAAAGTCAAACTGCTTCAAGTTTAACCAAGTTTATAGAAAAAAGTAGTAATATTTTCAAGCCAAGACAAATCTATTATTAAAATATATTCAATTATTAATTTGATGAAACTAATATAATATTATACATATTACTATATTTGTCTATAAACTTAATCAAACTTGAAATAGTTTGACATTGACCAAAGTCAAAACGTTTTGTAACCTGAAATGAAGGGAGTATATGGCACCAGTTGTCACTGCCACATGGAGCCCAGTGGAATGAAGTGCGATTATCGAGAAGGACCTATATGTCAACGACACCTAATAGGTGGCTCCGTAAATAAAAATAGCGAAATTAAGAAGAGCGAATTGTATATGTTCTTTCTAAATATTATATATGATTTGTGGATCCAATAATTTACATATACTTTCTTCAGAATGAATTATGGCACAAGGATAGCAACCTAGCATTAGCAGTCAATTTCTTTAACAAAAGGCAAAAAAAAAAAAAAGAAAGAAAAATGACGATTTGTTTTCTGAGGTGTGCGTCGAATGGTAGTAGAAGAGGTAGCGAGGGGCGGTGAACGTGTGAGGTGGATTGATGCTGAAGGGAGCAAAAGAAACAGGGACCAAAAACGGATGGCAACAAAGCAAAAAAAATTGTTGGCCGAAAGACTGAAAGATGCAGCTAAGCGTTAGCAACAGCAGCAGCAGGTGTGGCTTCCAATCCATCAACCGGCAGCACAGCAGACAAGGAGTACAAAGACCTGCAGTACTCCCCCCACGCTATCATTCCCACGATGCAGCCCTGCCTGCCTCCCTGCCTGCACAAGCCACATTTCTTTCTTCAGAATTACTAGTACCACTACTAACAGCTACTAGTAGTACAAAAGGCGTAGATTAGATTAGATTAGCAGTAGATAGGTTGGCAAATGGCAATTAGGGCGGCCATCATGGTCGTCATAATCATCATCTTGTTCAACAGCACGATAACTGACAAGGGGAGTTTAGCTTTAACAGAGGCTCATCATTACTGTGTACAGTAACCTGATCTGTGCTTTCAGCCTGGACATGTTATTACACCTCCACCAGGATTATCGCATTCAATTATTATAAATTATTAGGTGCAGTTTGCTGCTTTTACGAAACATTATGTTTGAATAAATATATCGCTCTATCTCAGAGGGCCCCATCGCTCAAAATGTTCACTAGATGATTGTCTAATAAAAGTATGATGCTTCTTGAGTATTATATGGTAGAAAGAATCAGGCAAAGAATTTTTCACAGTTCCTGATGAATGCAAAAAGAAAAAAGAGGATATTATTCCAACCAAGAACTTATGTCAAATGCTTACCTAAATTGATGACCGGTTTTGTGGGTTTGGTGGTGGGGTAAAAGCTAGAATGATTCAGCTCCTTGAGATGCTCACTCTGATTGACTTGGAATAAAATCGTTTCTTGAGTAATCAGCTGGGATTATCTCCTCCCCTTTATTCCTGAAGCGTAGAATAGTCTGCCTTTGATATGTCTTCACTTGGCAACATGTCACAGAGATAAAGAAAGATCAGGAAAAATTCGGAAACACTACAAGAACAAGGAACTGGATGCAGAGGGACAGGGCATCCTTCATTACATGCCAAGATTGTGAAATCTGAACCAACCACACCACCCACGGCTACGCCAAGATGGACCGCCCTGCACTGGATATATCAAATGCACACATTACTTTCTTCAGATGAGACAAGTATAAAAATGACTTGCTACTAGAGGCTAGGCAGGAGTAGGAAGAAATGAGACTCAAACATGACGCTGATACATAGTCCAAACATTTTGTCCAGAACCAGGGATGGCGATGGCCAAGCAGGCTGTGATGTTCGAATCAGGATTCTTTGCTTGCTAGGCGCCAGTCTGTTCATTCAAGCAAGGAAAAAGAGAAATTGTTACATAACACAAATGAGGTGCTTTCTTCTCCTAATGGATAGACATCAGGCAGATGATGACAGAAACAGGAGGTGGTCTGGACCTGCCACCCTAATTGCGACGTTCAACCATCAAAGAGGCGTTGAACAATGCAGCTCACGGGACGGCCCTCTCTAGAGTTTGAAAAACACCGAGAGTAGAAAGGTAAAAGGCACCTATTTTAATAACTTTTTTAAAAGCTAAGAACCAATGGAGAGAAGACAGTCATCACAAATGAAGAGATTAATGCTGCATTGATCAATAATAAGATAAGACGCAAGAAACCAAAAATGTACCTAATTAGAATAATAGAATTATATTTTGGTGTAAATCTAGTGGTAAGTATGAAAATCAAAGTGAAAGACAAGTAAAGATAATGGCAGCTTCCTAAAGTCAAGGCAGGGTCCGGAGAAAGGGACAGCAAAACGAAGCGGTTCTGAAGCACTGATAACTCTTGTGATTTTGTGGAAGTTGCCAACTCAAAAAGGCAGGGCCCAGCCACACACAAAAGTTGTTTATGGAACAGGTAATGCTACTCAAGGACAGGGACAGGGAGGCAAAGACTGGTGTACAAGAAAGACACATCAATTGGAAATCCAGCCGGGTCACTAGGAGCTGAAGGTGACTGGAGGGCAAAGAAAAGCATGTGCTCTTGGTGGCCAATAATAGAGCCAAAAAAAATTTTAAGAGACGCCAAATAAATGTTCACACAATAAGTTATATGGAAGTAACATCAGATGGAAAGGCTACTGCAGAGGAAGGCATAAATGCTTACCAGAAAAAATAAACAGGATCAGAAAAGGGCCGGCCTCTAGTCTCCATCCACTGTATTTGTATGACTTGAGGATAGACCTGCCTAAACTAACAGCCACTAACACCCATCCAAATCTAGCTTTTAGTGCATCTGACCAGGATCATGACCACTACTATCATTTATAGGTGCTCTCTTAGTGTCTGCAGAATCTGGTCCCAATCACTGCTCCTGGGTATGCTCCTCACTTTCATGGGTTATAATTGAGGAGCAGCCAGTTGGCCTCATTTCACTTCAATGTGTCCAGGCCACCCATAATTTTGTCGGTCCATCTTTACTTAGCATATGTTCATCTGGTTATCTCAATGGATCCCACCTACATACAGGTTGATTTGGTGTTGCAAGCAACTATTGGTAAACATCCTTAATGCATCTCCCACCAATAATTCTATGTGGACAAGCACTTTGATGTGCAAATATCAGAACATACTCAAGATAGTGTGGAGGTGTGAAAGGGATGCAAACTTGTGACTGTTATTAGCCTGTTGCAGGAATTGCCATGGCCATTAATAAAGCTTCCCATGTTTAGGATATGGTCCCAGATCAACAGCAATGAGTGTCCACCAATTTCATCTCTTATTATTATTCATTACCAAGCAACTAGTTAATCTAAAAGCTTTCAGACAAAGTCATTAAAACCCATTTTACCAATCAGTCAAAGTATTCCATTAAAAAAAATTACTTGACAACTGAATCAGTGTCTAAATTCTGACACAGAACAGTAATTACAAATTACACAAAAACAACATTGGCACGACAAACTGGCCACAGAATAATCTGACAATATGTAATACATGTTACATGACTGTTCTAAACTGGCAAATAGCTAACTACCAAACTACCATTTATTTTGTAAGTACCGTCAGCTTGGTGATATTTCACTTGCAAAGATTTGGTTGCTGTATTTATACTAGACATTAAGAAAAAGGTTCATGTTGGCTTAAGTCATACCTGTTCCTGCTGGACAAAGATTATACGGTAATTGAAAGGCCATTTTTCTCTGGTAGTTAACAATACTTGGTGTTTCCTCCACTCAACATTTGTCTCTGTAGATTATGGAGACGTCAACTACAATCGCATGAGCACAACTGCACAAGAACACAAATCTTTCTTGTTAACAGAAATAAGGTGATCTGCAGAACGAATTCGGCCATTGTTAAGAATGCACAAGCTACATGGCATAATTTTGAGTTAACATGGAAAAAACACACCCAGGCCTTTTGCAGAGAAAGATACATGAAAGCACATCCACAACTATCATCTATATTATGCATCACGGTACTGCAAATTAAGTTCTAACAATCAATTTACATGGGTTTAGCATGTTTGTTTGTGCCTTGTTCCATACAGAATACTCAATACAGAAATAAAACCTAGACTGAACACAAGAAAATATGGACCGCTAGAGTACAGACATGTCTACCACTAGATGCAATCATAATTCAGGCTCACATAGCATGAAACAGGTCACTGTACTGGACGAATGTTGGTCTATACTGGTAGGGTTAATGCACTTATGAACCAAGTTGAATACTATAAGACCACTAATGCATAGCATCAGGAAAACATATAGTACTGATATTTCTCATCAATCTGTCATAGGGCACATGATGAATCATGAATGTGGTAATGCAAGAAAGTAGAAAATAGAAACTAATCTATGTAGTCAGGTTGCAGCTAGGATTTAAGATGATTCACAGTTGCTTCAAATCATAATCAGCATGTGAACTAAATACAGTATTTCAAATTTCTGAATTCTGATGGAGAACTCTAGAGAGCAATAGAGATTTCCATGGCTGAAGTTGGTTTCAAGTAATAATAAAGAACAAGAACCAATTGATGGAAGGAAACTTTGATACAAACACGTGGAGCATTTTACAGGCACTTTCTGCCTGTGTATGGATGAAGGGAAAAAAAAACCGAGAACAATAGCAGAATGGATTAGTACTACTACTATTGCCAATAGTTCAATTGACCCATAAGCAAAATGTTGACTGTAACAAATTACAAGCATAATCTATCGAAAACAGTATAGTGGTTTGACACATTCTATGATGACAAACAACATCAAGAACCTTTCTGGAAGCAGAATCACGTGATAGTACAATACATTTTAAGGTCAATTAGTATCTGACTATATCATTATTTTATTAGAAAAGAAAGAAATGGCACCCAGTTATCCAATTAAGAGAAGCAAATTCAGTTTTAAGGTATAAACTGAGGCTAATGCATCCTCTCTTTTTCTCTCAAGTGTAGGCTGAAGGTAATACTCGCAAGAAAACCCCTGAAAACTAACCGTAATATCTTCAACAGTTGAATGCCCCAATTGTAGGATTTTGAACATATGTCCTTCAGTACAACAACCAATGCCTTGTCTGCTGAGATCTGAGCTGCCACTTGATTTCTGGGGTCCCAAATTTCATGCAAAACTTGAAGCTGAATAAAGCATCCATCACACAGAGGACTTGCATGGTTGGTCGCATGCAAATGAGTCATGTTTGCACTGGCCTGAGTAGAAACTAAAGGGTGAATCAGCCAGCCACATGCCACATTGTGATTTGTCTCTCTCGCTTGTAAATTATTGCTCCCATTATGCTGGCAATACATCATTTGAATCGGAGCATGTTTGGCCGATCAGAGAGGCAAATTGATCATGGAATTTCAATAGAGGACACTTCTCAATAAGTTTACTATCATCATAGGCTTCCTTGAGGAAGACAGTGCTCCTTGCTCCCTTATTAGTGATATAGAATATCCCATGATTTTTTATTAAACACAGAAGTAGCTTACATGGCAGCCTGTACTCATTATGGAAGACTTCTAGCTTATCAGATGTCAATCGTCTCTCCATTGTCAAGCTCAAAATCTCATGCATAACAGCAACCGCTCGCTTCCGAGCCTGTGGCGTTGCAGGCTCCACACGCCTAGCATTCAGATAAGGTGATGGAAATGCCAACTTCTGCCACCTGACAACTTCCTCAAGATACTTCCGATTTGGCCTAAATCCTGCTGGATACTTCAACTTGAAAGCAAAAGGACCAAAGACATTTCCATCTTTAGGAATCCCTCTACAGTCCATATGGAATCCATCAAAATTCAATTTTTCTTCTCGGGCTGTGACAGCCAGTGAAGAATCCCAACTCTCCAAACACAAATGGTCCAATCCCTTCACCTCGCGAACTGAAAATAGTTCAGGGTATCTCGGAATCAAGTTGCTCTTGAAGTTCTTGGGTAAACCCAATTCAGATTGGATGAGTTCAATCTTCTCTATAGGAATCTGGCAGTCCAAAGACATCATTAGTAGCTTCCTTAGATTTTTCACCAAGATTGGCTCCATTAGTTCTCGTGCTAGGGTCTCCTCACTGGATATCTTTTTGGCCTTCTCAGTGAGCGTAACTGAAATTGGCTCACGGGAGGCACTACCACCAGAGACGAAGAAGATGTTTGGATGCCGCTTGATAAGTGAAAGGAAGTTCCATTTTTGGACAAAGCCAACCTCCTTTTCAAGATCACGTATAAGGATGGAATTTGTCTTTTGGGACAAGATGAGCTCCCGAAGACGAAGGAGGAGAGCAGGCTTCTTTTGGAGGTCCATGGCCTTGTCAAGGCCAGGTTCACGGTGATAAAGCTTCTTCTTGGGCCTGTGGCCATGACCAGTTGAATATGAGGACATAGCCTTGAGTTGAATGAAAGGAAGAGTTTTGGAAATCAGAGATACGTGTTCTTCCAATCTTATTGCCATCATTTGGAATCAATGCCAGTCTGCGTGTGTATCATACATCAAGCATCCAGGAATGCAAATAATGAAGCACCAAGTCTACAACACAAACTTCTGCAAAAAGGAGAAGACAAATTGTATCCTCAATAAGGGACATCAAGCCGTCAGGCAATAAAATATAAGAAGAAAATTTCAGTCACATTTAAATGGTTGAAATTGCTCCAAGATTCATGCAAAAACACTAATAAAATCACCCCTCATCTTCCTCCTCCTGACTGCACTACTCATGGATCATGCCCCACCTCCATGTGTAGGCGGCACACCATGATATAACAGAAGTACAGAACACATGCATGATTGAAATGATATTTGAAGTTCATATTAACTGTGTTTGAGGCAAGTTCTTTGCCTCGTCATAGCGCTCATCCCAACCATTCTTCCTTATATCAATAACTTTTTAGGTCTTCTTTTAAAAGCAATGTGGATGATCATTAGTTTAGCAGTTTAGCCTGATACTTTGTTCCTAGGATGCAACAAACATAAGAACATACTCAAAGCTAGCGCACCATTTTTTTTTTCTTTTTCTAATAAAACCTAAAAATATGTCCTGTTCTCTTCCTCTTCAACTTGCAACCTATTACTTTTTATAGTTCAAAAGGAATGAAATCGATTAAAAAAAACTAGTCGTAAATGGCTAATACATTAAATTGAATGCCGCATCACACAACTCGTCTGCTTGTATTACACTAATTGACATGGACTCCACAAGAAAAAATTTCTGAACCTGGAGGTTGGGCCGCTGAGTGTCACCAAGCCGGCAGGCGGCACCCCGGCACCACGCGGCGACGACGGAGAGGAAGAACCCAGTAAGCGAAGAGGATGCGCCGTGGCGACATGGCCAGGTTGGGGGCGGCGGCGACCTGCGCGGCGGCGCTGCTGCTGCCGCCGGAGTGGCAGAGGCGGCTTGGGACTTTTACCTTTGCTTATTATAGGTTAGTAATGGGCTAGCTGGGCAAGCTAACTGGGCAACTAGTTAGCCTGGGCCTGGGCCTGGGCCATCGTGGGCTAAAAATTCTTAAACAAGTCACGTCCGATTTATATCCTCAATCGCAAAACCTGGTAATATCGACCCCTTTAACTATTTAAACCGAGCAGAATAACTCTCTTGACAGTTATGACTATTGGTAACCTCACTTCTTCCTTCATCACTTCCCCTCTCGCTCTCTCTCTCTCCACGACGGCCCTGCTAATGGTGTAGTGGAGGAAGCGGTCCGAGGATGTGGAGGATGGCTGCAGCGTGCAGGAGGGTGAGTCGGTAGCACCCTTTCATTAGCAAAACCATAATAATGCGCGCGAAGTTGTAGAACAGAGCAGGAAACAGGGGAGCGAGCGGGGGGAAGGGCACTCACGAGCAGCGCCCGGACGAGCGCGGCCTCCGCCACCCGCCGCGCCTTGAGCCACACCACCCCGGCGTAGTTCACGTCCGCGCGCCCGGACGCGATCGAGCAGCTCCCCGGCCTCCCTCGAAATCTGCGGTGGCGGTGCTCTGCTCCGGTCTTGGTGAGTTGTTGCTGCTGCTGGTCACCGCATCTTGGGGAGGAGTAGGGGCAGCCAGCGAGTTGGGGAAGATGAGCTGCTGTTGCTGGCCGAGGCCAAGCGGAGCGCCACCGCGCGGCGGGGGGCTTCCGGGACCGTGGGTTACCCCGAGGGCGGCGGGCGCCGGGACGACGAGCTCGTCCACAAGGAGCTGCACGGTGTTCCGCGGCGAGGAGACCCACGTCGAGCGCGTGCCCAGCGAGGAGGTCTACGGCGAGGCCGACGTCGAGCAGGACCTCGGAGATGCGGACGGTGATGCCGTGGACTACCTCCGCGGTGATGAGGACTACATCGGCCGCGAGATCCACCGGCCACTGCCCACAGCTCGCCATGCCTGCCAGCCGATGGCATCCTCGAGAGAGTGGAAAGGGGAAAGAGGGAGGGAAGAGAGTATGACAGGTGGGGCCTGCATCAGGGGTATTTTGGTCCGGGAAAAAAATATAAAATTGAGCAAAACATTTCTATTTACAAAAAAATAACCGAAAATGGTATTTTGGTGAATCACTTTGAAGCAATAGCATTCTAGCGAAACCATTCTAGTGGGGAGGAGATACCAGGCGGCGGATGCGGCGGCCGATTGATGTTTAGTCAACTATAAATGATGATTTTACCCCTCCACGACAATATTTTTTTTGACAATTATACCCCCAAACATTTCTAATACCGTGAAGTGATGAGTGAGGTGATAGTAGAAAAAAATCTAAACCCTTCGATAAAATTAGATCTACAATTTAGATTATTTAATTTCTATTACCAGAACGATGATATGACGGAGTACCTACTTAACATAGGGTCTGTTTGACACATCTCTCCAAAGCTCAGTCAAACATTTTCAACTCTACCTAAATTGGGAGTGAAGCTCTCTTACAAAATGAACTAGAGAGTTAGAGCTAGGTTTAGGCTGCCCCACAACTCTACTCTAGACCCAACTCTTAGAGCTAAATTTAAGAGTTGGATCCTAACATGGGTAGTTTGGGCGCCAAATGTAAATTGGTGATATCACTACGTTCCAATTTGAAAGCAGCCACGTAGATATAATATTTCTGGGTTACAATTTGAATGATGGTAAGTAGAATCATACATTTACGTACATATCTAACCAATCTCGTACATATCTAACCAATCTCTCGATACTTTCGTGCCACCATTGCTGCAAACCATTGGTAAGTTTGAGTCACCTTAGAATTTAGTATAGGATCACACAGCAAGAAGTAAAATGACCAGAGAGGGTGAATGGTTGTAGTACCAAAAAACCAAACCTTTAGTAGAATTAAAAGTTACATCGAATTTAATAGAACACGGTCTGACCGCAAGTCTTACGATGGTTTGACCGTGCATATGCCACCGGTCTGACTGGTGTAGATTGGCTGATCTGACCGTCCTTATCGCTACAGTCGTCTGAAGCCGTCGCCAGTCTGTCCGGTGCGTTGCCACCAGTCTGACCGCTGGTATCCTGTCGGTGTAACCGCCGAACTTGAGCAAACACAAATCGAAGATCTTCTCAAAGTAGATTGAAACTTTATTACTTCTATTCGTGTTTACAAAGTACAACATCAGTACTCCTCACAAAAATCTCGACTAAACTTGAAACCATAACTTTTCTCTAAACTCAACTCTCACAAAATCGATACCGGGAGGTCTCAACCCCTCTTCTCTATTTTTACCCGAGATAGGTAGCCTAAAGCCACGAATCCAATTTATACAAGAAGTTCTAATCCCTTAGGAAACCTTCCCGTGCAAGAAACAAACTTTACAAACTCCAATTACACCAAATTTGGACTCCTTACAAATTCAACTTCACATCCCATACGCACACAATATCTCCATCATATACCATATGAAATTTTTAATGCAATGATCTTTAGCCTAAACATTTCGTATGATATCTTGATCGTCCGGACATCATCTTCTCCCAAATTGACTCCCGATCCATTATCGGCAACACTCTTCCAAGGCATCATGACTCACCTACACGTGAATCAACCAAGAAAATATATCCGAGCATAAGTTCTTTCCAACTTGACTCAATATAAGCACACAACAATATTACATACGCATAGTATCCATCTATAAGTTATAAACATAAATTAATCACAAGTATTCAAATGAACAACCCGAAACCGAAACCGACAAAGAGCCGGCTGGTCAGACTGCACAACATACACCGGTCTGACGGGTCACAGAGTCAGCAACCCACTTCGCCAAGTATGTCCAAATATTAAAACCAATTATTTGTTCCCTCGGAAAATTAAAACAATTATCTCAAATACCAATTGTTCATCGTGAAATAATAATCAAAACACACTTTGATTTCACATTTATAGAAGAGCAGAGCACAAACCTAAAAATGTTGAGCACTGCAAGGAACTACCCGGAAAAATAACCTACAAACTGTCCGTTGGTGTATTACGACTTAGGAGCGAGGAACATCGCAGCTTTAATTTCAAGTTTGAAATCTGGACTGCTTCTGCAATCTTTGTTTGACTGTTGATGAATCCCTGGACTCCTTCTGCAAGCTTTGTCTGACTGTATATGAATCAAACAGGGACTTGTTCATGTTTGTCTCCACTGCTGTCCAATTCTCCTTCCTGTCTGCACTTCTCTCACCTGATCTACGCAATACGAGCGCAGGGCGTCTGGGATGGTTGGCGACCACAGCTGTGATTGCTGCCTCAAATGACTTCACCTCCCTCTTACCACATCCATAGCCCGTCTTAACATCCACAAGCTTGAGTTCTAGCAGATGCTCGATGCCTAAGCCGACGCTGACACCATGATCGCAGCTCTTCCAGCATGGCATGAACCACAGGCGGAAGGTTTGCACCCACGGCATAGCTCCCGGGGCAAACTCCAGCCCCAACAGGCACCAACACTGGAAGCACAGCTCCTTGAGGCAACGGAATCCTCGGTTCGGCACAATGAGCTGCTGGCTTTCGACGGGCTCATACAACCTGCAGATCTTGAGGTAGAGCAGACATGGCAGGTTCCCTAGTGTGACGAGATCGTTTTGCCGTGTGGTCTTGACAACAATTTCCAGGTGACAGAGGTTGACAAGCGAGCCAATCCACCTTGGAATCCTTTGGATGTTGTGGTTGGACAGAACAGGCTTCTGCAGGTGCGGAAACGGGCAGTCTGACTCTGACGACGAACACATTAGTGCATCTAGGATAGCATCATCGTCACAGATATCTAGATACTGAAGCTTGTGTTTCCCCAGCTCACGGAGAGATGCGACAGATACCTCCTTGTACATTCCCGCGTCAAAATACCAGTCAGGATTCCAGCACTTGAATGCAAGTGATCGCAGCTCTGTCAGCTGGCCCAGCGCTTGCATGAACTTCACGGAGTTATAGGAGGCACAAGATAGCACTTGTAGAGCTACAAGACCAGAAATCTCCTCTGGCAATGCCGCAGTATAATCCACAAGGAGACGCACTAGTTTTCTGAGCCCAGATATTGTTGATGGCAATGTTAGTCGTCTGCAATTTCTTAAGTCCAGAGTTTCTAGGGATTGTACATTTCCAATCTCTTCAGGAAGCTCCACTATATCTGTATTGGAGAGATCCAGATACTTCAATTGGTAACACTTGCCTATATTTTTCACTTGCTTGAAGAAAACAGTTTTTCCTAAATCCAGCACCCGCAAAGCTTGGAAGCCCTGTAGATCAAGCATCTCCTTGTAACCAAAGAGGCTGATAGAACGAGCCTGGGCAAATTTTTTGCTTGTCACCTGCGTTACTTCAACATCTGGGCGATTGCATCGAAGGGACAACCGGCGAATCTTTTCTCCTGCAAATTTATCCTCATGCCCATGTAATATGGTAACGAAATTCTCTTGAGCGGACAAAGATATGATCATGTCAAGCACCATATCATGCACCCTACAAGCTAGTACCTTGCCATCATACCGAACACCCACTGGTTCAATCATGCTTCTGTTGATGAGCTCATTGAAATAAATCTGTCCTGCTTGCTCCAAATTTTGACCCATTTCTCCAACAATTAGTCCTTCAGACATCCATCTCCATACTAGTTTGTCACTCACAATCAGAGAGTCCTCCGGAAATATACTAAGGTATAGCAAACAAGCCTTGAGATGAGTAGGAAGATCGTAATAACTAAAAAGTAATATCTTATTCATTCCTTCTAAAGTAGGCGTTCCCTCAAGAGCAAAACCAATGGATTTCTTCACCATTTCCCATTGTTCCTTTATGTCAGGCTTGTTTGCCAGTGAACTTGCTATACTAAGTATAGCCAATGGCAGGCCCCCACATTTCTTCAGAATTTCGTTGGAAACTTCTTCTAGGTGAGGAGGACAACCGTGCTCTGTGGCGAATATCCTCTTGAAGAATAGCTCTCGGGACTCGACTTCACTTAGAGGCTCAATGTAGTAGATACGATCTTTCAAGGTCGAGCAACATGACTCGGCAACCGTACTAATGCGTGTCGTTGTGATTATTCTACTTTGGCAGCTGTTGTCATGCAAGGCTGACTTCACTAGATCCCATGCTTGTATTCTCCAAATATCGTCAATAATTATGAGGTACCTACATGCATGTAATTTCGTATAAGGAATTAGTGGTAACATTTTGCAGTAACTAGCCTTAACAGGAATAAACATTAAGGCCATTAACTGGCATGTAGTATTGTTTTGGTTCTGTAGAGAAACCGGCAATCATTATGGTACTTACAGCAATCACGCAAAAAGTGGAGTATATATATAGACACAAGATGTGTGAAAGAAAGAATCCCAATGAGCCAATGATGGAAATCATGTCTTCATGAATCAATCTAAGTTAAGTATGCACCTCGTTTGAACTTTGATATGTCACTTGGATTAAACAAGACAGAGTGTAAATCATTTCTACTGACAGCAGAGAGTGCCGGCCGTAAAAATTTCCCAAGTTAAAAGTTGCAGATTAGGTTCAAACAAATTTTAATGGGACTATCTAACTAACATTAATTCCACGAAAAATTTCCTTAGAAATGCTTCAATCAATTTAACTATATGTAATTAGACATGTAAGAAAGATGTAAGTGATAAAAAGAAGTTGTGGTAGCTCAGTGGGGGTGACGCACGCGGGAGCTAGGCCACGAGTTTGAAGCCCATGCCAATTAAGGCTGAAAATTTTGACAGATCCTCCCTCAAAATTTCGATTGAATGTTGAATAGCAAATCCAAATCTTAATGCAATGATCGATTGGAGCATTGCTATAGCCAAATATGGTTTAATTTGGAAACCAAAAATAAAATAAAGTACCTCTTATCTGCCAGGTGTTCCCTCAGAATTGGAATCAATTGCTCCACCTCCAACTTGTCATAATCTTTTTGGTGTTCCCTCAGAATTGGAATCAATTGCTCCCCCTCCAACTTGTCATAATCTTTTTGGTCCATGATCTGAGAGAGCACATCGCAGATTAGCTTCTTGGGGTTAAGATTACGGGAGACTGACACAAAAGCCTTGAGCTGGAAGTGTGCTCCCACAGCATGCTTGACCTCCTTGGCGAGGGTCGTCTTCCCCAACCCTCCGAACCCAACAATGGAGATAACCTTGAGCTGACCTTCCCCATCCATCAGCCAGCTGACTAGTGTACTCCTGGGGCCCTCGATGCCCACGAGACCCTTGGACTCAGCGAAGAGCGCTGGCAACCGAGGATCAATGGCCAGAGCCGGAGCAGGAGCAGCAGACGCGGCCTCATCGAGCTTGTACCTCAGCCGGCGATCGCTGACCTCCATGATCCGGGCCTTGAGCTCGTGGATCTGGTCGGCCGCTCGGTAGCTCGCCCGCAGCTTCTTCATGTTGCGTGCTGCCCTCCGGATGAGGCCGCCCGGGTCGGCGTCGCCGCGGCTAAGGCGGTGGTGGTGCGCGAAGGCATCGATGCAGTCCTCGACGTCGTACGCGAGCTCGCGCACCTTGTTCCTCCACTCCTTCAGCTGCGGGTCCAGCTCCTCCATGTCGGCCAGCTTCAGGAGCAGCGCGTTCATGCTGCTGAGCTCGTCCGTCAGGAAGGTGATCTCGCGGCGGATCCTCCTGACGTTGCCGTACTTCTGCTCCGCCAGGGTCGCCAGCTTCGAGAGGAGGGAACTCACCACCCCCGTCGAGGCTGCCATGATCCCGTACGCGCGTCAAGCTAGCTACTCACCCCTGCTCGGCTATTCCAAATTCCCAATCCTCATCAAGCTAGGTAGAATAATCGAGGCTGTTGCCGGCGCGGCTGCACGGGTGGATCATCGATATCGCACCATCCCCTGGCTGAAGGATGTGCTGAGAGTCTCTGGGAGATGCTGTCCTTCCACAGCATTTTTTTTTTAGATAATGATCCTTCCACAGCATGATCCATAAAAAGGAAGGATGGAGAATAAAAATTGGGGAAAGTAGGAGAGAGGTAAAGTGGTGGGTCCCATTAGTACATGATAAAATAATAATTTATAAAACCTAAGGCCTCAAGTGCGTTGAAGCTTATTATTCCCTCCATCTACTTTTGATATTCATATTTTCAAATCTGAAAAATTTATTTTTGATAGACATATTTCAATCCAGCAACTTATCATCTTAATGGCTTTTTTGGATTTAATGCGTAACTCTCCATTCTTCCACATAAGATTGGTTACATGCGCATCGTGAAATATAAATATTAATAAATCGCTTGTTTACGAGAAATGAATAGTAGCATGTTTAAATAAATGATAGGTAGATCTATGTGCCAAGATAAAATATCAAAAGTAGATGGAGGAAGTATTATTGTTACGTAAGAGCAAGTTTAATAGTATAGCCAACTACTAGCTCCAATTCATCTATATCCAATCTAATAACTTATTCATACATTAGTTACCTATAGCATATACTACAATATTAACATATGATCTCATCTCTCATACACATAAATATATATTAAAATTTATACTACAGCTGACTATAAATCTATCGTGCCATCCGCTGGTTGAAGGAGGGGATGGCATGTGCTGTGGTGAGAGTCTCAGGAGATGCTGTCCTTCCACAGCAGCATGATCCATAGACCATAAAAAGGAAGGATGGAGAATAAAATTGGGGAAAGTAGGAGAGACGTAAAGTGGTGGGTCACATTAGTACATAAAATAATAATATCAAGGCCTGAAGTTCGGTGTAGCTTAGGCCCTGTTCAGATCCACTAGAAAAAAAAAATTTCGCTATGTAATTCGTCTCACAGTTTACAGGCTTAATAAATTTTTCAGATCCACTGGCTTAATAAATTCGTCTCACAGTTTACAGGCGGAATCTGTAATTTGTTTTGTTATTAGTCTACGTTTAATATTTAAATGTGTGTCCGTATATCCGATGTGACGCCAAAACTTTACACCCCTACATCTAAACACGCCCTAAGACAAGTTAATAACGTACGTTTTGTATTACTAAAGCAACTAACAAGACAGCCTACGCGAGTGCGCGGGCTTGTCTTTTTATTCTAAGTGTTAAAATCTTTTATGATGACTATTTTTTATCTATATATATAGTTTCTGTAAAATGTTCAGATATATATAGTCACATATCATGTAGTTGTTGGTCATTCAAACTTTCTTACGGGTAAAAAATTTCACGCCTTGATTGCACGTATAAACTTTTAGCAATAAAATTATAGCTGAGATAGATATTCGATAGTGAACTAATTATTCTACAAATTTTGATTTCTCTATGAACTTCTATATATAAAGTTAATACTTCAGAATAAGTAGTTTGCTGAACTATCACATTTTTTAAAATAAAACACTTATATTGTAAAATGGGTAATATTCACCTAAATATTCAAACCTTTCGTCTATCTCTCTTTCCAAGGATTAAAATTCAATTTCAAGATTGTTTGTCACCCACTTTAGTTCTTGTTTGGTATTATTATTCCCCAGACTAAGGGAATTAATTGAATGTTTTCATATGTAGCCTTTTTATCAGAAAGATTTACTATGTTATCAATTTGTGCATATTTCAAGTGATGTGATAATAATAATGCATATATAAGCGTGCGCGTGGAAAACGAGGCGGAGGAGCTGGGAACTAGTTCCGAACACAGCCTTAGTTTTCTTTGAAAAAATTATTATTATAAATTGTGATTTACATCTAACTAATATAGCATGGAAATATGAACCAATATAGAAAGGGAACGGATGGGAGTGCGTACATCTCACGTACGCACGCAAGAGCAAGGATAATAATAAAGCCCACTTCCTACTATTAGACCATCTTAAAACTAACATATATAACATACACTGGTGGAGAAACCATTTTTGGTCGGTCTGGCAAAATCCACAATAGTCCCGGTTCCAAAAAGAACCGGGACTAAAGATTGTTTTTAGTCCCGGTTATAAAAATTTTGATCTTTAGTCTCGGTTGGTGACTAAAAATGATCTTTAGTCCCGGTTCATCCCTTGTCAGATGTATGTCAGGGGGCCGAAGATCTTTAGTCCCGGTTGGTGTCAATAACCGGGACTAAAGATCACCACTTTAGTCACGGTTGGTACTACCAACCGGGACTAAAGATCACCACTTTAGTCACGGTTGGTACTACCAACCGGGACTAAAGATCATCTTGATCACCAACCGGGACTAAAATTAAACACGTAGTATATAATCCCTATCACTTATCCTCTCCTCCACACTTATCCCCTCTCCTCAGATCTAACTCTCTTCCTCATCCCCTCTCCTCCAACTCCTCCCCTTCCTCCTCTCCTCCCCTTCTCCCCTTCCTCCTCCCCCCTCCTCCCTTTCCCATCTGGCCGGCCGGCCGGCGGGCGGCGGGGCCGCGCGCGGCGGCGGCTGGCGGGGCCGCGGGCGGCGGCGGCCGTGGCGGGCGGCGGGGCGGCGCCCGGCGGAGGCCGGCAGGGCCGCAGCCGGCGGCGGGTGGCGGGGCGAAGTCTGGCGGGGCAGCGGCGTCGCGCACGGCGGCGGGCAGCGGCGGCCGGGGCAGGCGGAGGGGCCGCGGCCGGCGGCCGGCGGGGCCGCGCTCGGTGGTCGTGGCGAGCGGCGGCAGCAGCAACATTGGTTTTTTTTTAATTTGTGATGATTCACTGAGATGTATTTGACTGAGAAGTTACAAATTTGTGATTCATTGTTTGGATCTGTGATGTATTTGAGTGATTTCTTAGGATATTGTGATGTATTTGATTTGTGTGTATAAGTAACTTTATGATTTGTGATGTGGATTTGGTGATGTAAATTTGGGATGTTATTTTGATTTGGGGATTTGCCTACTTGATTCGGGAGAAAATAAAAAGGGAAAAAGAAAAAGAAAAGGGGACCATCTGGTACTGCCGCTATTGTCTCTTTAGTCCCGGTTGGTAACATCAATCGGGACTAAAGATCCTCTCCTTTAGTCCCGGTTGGTGGTATCAACCGGGACTAAAGATGTATCTTTAATCCCATCTTTAGTCCCGGTTATAGACATCTTTAGTCCCGGATCTTTATTCCCGGTTGGAAAACCGAGACTAAAGGGGGTTTTCTAACCGAGAGTAAAGATGGTTTCTCCACCAGTGATATTAGCTATAAGGTTGACTACAATTTTCTTCTCCTCTCTATATCGCTCACTTATATATTTAATGTATTTGTTTTAGAACTTGTGTTAAGCTAGCTCTTAGATGAGAGCAACATATTATCCTGGCTCTAAGACAGAGTTCTGGAAATCAGAGATACATATTCTTCCAATCTTATTGCCATCATTTGGAATCAATGCCAGTCTGCGTGTGTATCATACATCTGGCATCCAGGAATGCAAATAATAGAGCACTAAGTCTACAACACGAACTTCTGCAAAAAATGAGAAGACAAATTGTATCCTCAATAAGGGACATGAAGCCGTCAGGCATTAAAATAAAAGAAGAAAATTTTAGTCACATTTTAATGGTTGAAATTGCTCCAAGATTCATGCAAAGAACACTAATAAAATCACCCCTCATCTTCCTCCTAACCACACTTCTCAATCTCTCATGGATAATGCCCCACCTAGCTCCATGTGTAGGCGGCACACCATGATATAACAGAAGCACAGAACACATGCATGATTAAAATGATATTTGAAGTCCATATTAACTGTGTTTGAGGCAAGCTCTTTGACTCGTCATAGCGCTCATTCCAACCATTCTTCCTTGTATCAATAATTCTCTTTAGGTCTTCTTTCAAAAGCAATGTGGATGATCATTAGTTTAGCCTGATACTTTGTTTCTAGGATGCAACATAAGAACATATTCAAAGCTAGCGCACTATTTTTTTTCCTTTTCTAATAAAACCCAAAAATATGTCCTGTTCTCTTCCTCTTTTTTATAGTTCAAAATATATGTCCTGTTCCCACCCAAAAAAAAGTCCCGTTCTCACCCAAAAATATGTCTTGTTCTCTTCCTCTTTTTTATAGTTCAAAAGGAATAAAATCGATTAAAAAAAACTAGTCATAAATGGCTAATACATTAAATTGAATACCGCATCACACAACTCGTCTGCTTGTATTAGACTAATGGAATAAGTACACCGAAGGTCCCTCAACTTATAATCAAGTTACAAAATCGTCCCCTAACCGTAAAACCAGATATCCGGCGTCTCTCAACTAATTAAAACTGGTCACAATAGGTTATTCGATGGTTTTGGCGCTGGTTTTGTGCGACGTGGCGGTTGAGTCAGCGTGGGATCACGTGGGCCCCACATGTCAGGATGCCACGTCAACTCTCTCCCCCCCTCTTCTCTTCCTTCCTCTCTCTCTCTCTCGGTTTACTCTGCCGCGGGAGAGGAGGGCGGCGGCGGCTGAAGGCCTGAAGCAGGGAAGCACGGCGGCTCCGAGGCCTACGGCGGAGGCCAGCGAGAGAGGAGGCACAGGGAGGAGAGCCGAGGAGCTGTGACGGCCAGCTCGCCGCCGCTACCGTGGATGACCAGCCTCGTCAGCGTCCGCGACACAATCTCGGCGAAGCCCGTGGCGCAGCGGCTGAGCCGCAGGTCCTGCAGGACGGGGAGCCGCGACCGGACCTGGTCGGCGAAGCGGCCGCCGAGCGACACGCCGGCGAGGTGCAGCCTCCGGAGGCGGCTGGGAGGTCCAGGTCGACGAGCCGCCGGGCGCCGGCGAAGCAGTGCTGCTGTGCCGCCGGCGGTGACGCGGGCGCGCTTGCTCCCCCGCCGGCAAGGCCTAATCCTTCGGCCACCCCTATGTGGAGTGCCTCCTGGAGCGATTCTTGCAGGAGTCGTCGTCTTCGCCAGCGACGCGGGTGCGGCGAGGAGTGAATGGTGGTGGGATGGTCGGGGAGCAAGAAAATGTTGATAAGACAGCAACCGCTAACCACGAATTTGCAGATTAAGAAGCGATCTCCTACGAATTTGGACCGGACAATAAACCGCATCACTAAGATAGGAGAGTACTGTAGCTAGTTCAGATTACAACTGAATTTTACTCGCAACTTTGTAAAATCTGCAGATGATTCAGCAATCGTCTATCACTCAATTCAGCTATCTAAATGGAGATTGAGTGAGGTGCAAGACGATGAAGAACACAAGATATGGGCTTCCTTTTGTTTGTGGTGCTGCCTCTGGATGGATGGATTCTGCTGGCCGTATCAGATCAGATGGGCGCGTATGTGTACTAGCCAATCATTCAATCACTCATCACTGGAAAGATGTACTAGCATCATCCTCAGATACTCCTAATACAGAGATCAACCAGGCCATTAGATGGTACTACGAGTAGCAGAGAGATTCCCCTGTTATAATTTTAATTCATCAGAAGCTCAGAATTGCAGATCTTGACTGTGCGCGTGTTGATCCGGCTGCTACGCTCTCTTTGGTGCCAATTGCCAATCAATCACGCTGGAGTATATGTATCCAGTCAGAGCCACAAGTTGCGCACGCTACATCACCTACTAGAGCGTACGGCGACCTGTGCGCGATGGTGGAGGCGCACAAGGCACGGCGGGAGAGGGCGGAGGAGAAGATAGAGATGGAGCGCGCGGCGGGGAGGTGGCCGCCGATGGACGCGGATGTAGGCCGCATGTCGCCGGAGGAGCTGATGGCTTTCGGGACGGGGCTCATGGCTGTGCAGGCTGCCGTCTCGCCGGCCGCCGGACCCCGTCGGTCTCCTCTCCACCTGTCGGCCGGCCTGCCAGAGATGAGTGAGAGAGAGAGAGGAGGAAGGGAGAGGAGGGGAAAGAGAGAGATAATGTGGCATCCTGACATGTGGGGCCCACGTGGGTCTCACGCTGACTCAGCCGCCACATCGGACAAAACCGGGGTCAAAACCATCGAAGGACCTTTTGTGACCGGTTTTGGTTAGTTAAGGGACGCAGGATATCTGGTTTTGCAGTTTGAGGACGTTTTGGTAACTCGATGACAAGTTCAGGGACCTTCGCTGTACTTTTTCCTAGACTAATTGACATGGACTCGACAAGAAAAAAAATTCTGAACCTGGAGGTTGGGCCGCTGAGTGACCAAGCCGGCAGGCGACACCCCGGCACCACGCGGCGACGGCGGCGAGGAAGAACCAAGTAAGCGAAGAGGATGCGAGGTGGGGGAGCTGGGAGGATGCGCCGTGGCGAGATGGCCAGGTTAGCGGCGGCGGCGACCTGCGCGGCAGCGCTGCTGCCGCCGCCGGAGTGGCAGAGGCGACTTGGCACTTTTACCTTTGCTTTATTATTGGCTAGTAATGGGCTAGCTGGGCAAGCTAACTGGGCAACTAGTTAGCCTGGGCCTGGGTCATCGTGGGCTCAAAATTCTTAAACAACTCACGTCTGATTTATATCCTCAAATGCAAAACAGGGTAATATCAACTCCTCCAAGTATTCAAACCGTGCAAATAACTCTCTCGGCAGTATTGACTGGTTTTTACTGACTTAATATAAGTGACTATCTCACTTCTTCCTTCATCACTCCCCTCTCTCCCTCTCCCTCTCCATGACGACCCACCAATGGTGCAGGGGAGGAGGTGGTTCAAGGATGTGGAGAGTAGCTGCACGTGCATTAGGGTGAGTCGGTAGAACCTTTTGTTGGGTTCGTGCTGGGAAAATCTTTGAGTTGTGTGCCATGGTGACGGCGAGTTCTTGGTTTAGTTGTAGGCATGGCCGAGGGAGCTGGTGCTCGCGTACCAGAGCCTTGGGTAGTGTATTGCGAGATGGCGACGACGCTTTTGTACGTGTATAGGAGCCCCTTTGATGGTGGATATCGAGCACTCTCTGGGGAACAAGGAGATGTATGTCAAGCTCTCACTTGCGTTATGGACACTGACCCTGGTCCCACTTGCCAAGTACTCCTTCTGTCCAAAACAAATCCAATCCTGGTGATGAATCTGGAGATACACTATATCAAGATTAATTCCTAGGATCGGGTTTTTTATGGGATATGCGCCCGTCGACCGTCGTGCTCCGCGCTGATGATGATGGCTAATGCTAAACATTCATGTTCTATTCACACTAGGCTCCTCCTCCCTATCAGCGGTGGTAGTCATGAGCTCGCGGGTGATGAGATGGTGTAGACATGGTGGCGTGGATGTGGTGACCGTGCATGCCATGTTGGAGAGGCAAGGGGTCTTGGAAAGATGGCGGTTGGCCAGCTTCTACTCGCTCTACTCGGGACGTGCACGATCATTGGTGACGGCTGGTTGTTTAGCCGAGGAGAGGAGAGGGAAGATGGGTTGCATGGCTTTTAGAACGACCAATGTGCAACAATGAGGAAGGTGGTGGAGGAGCACCCTCGCCACCTGTGTTTGTCTCTTGAGGCTCGTCATGGCTGATATCTAGTCTCACCGACTGCACCACCATCTTCTCCGTCGTGGAGTGCCTCCTCAACTCCACTGTCGGTAGGGACGCTAGATACACATGGTCGTCGCGCCACACCTGCCGTCATGATCTCGTCAACGCTGCTCGTGGCGACATCGCCGTTGCCACCGATACAATCATAGTCATTGAGAAGGAAGGGGGGAGAGGAGTGGTGGAGGAAGAAGTTAGGTAGTCATTTACAAGTGGGTCCTGAGCCTTTTTTTCACTTTTTTAATAGTGTAAATTACAGTTTGGGCTAGCTAGGTTTTTTAACCAAAGTTTTACATTGTACTACCCCTATCCAATGTTTTCATATAAAATCATGTATCTTCAGCTGTTTTTCACTTTGGACAACCCCCTCTCAATTTCTCTTTTCCCCTGATCTTTTGGTTTCCCACTGCATCCGTGTCGCCATGTTCTTCCACCAAGTCGTTGACGACCTCACTGTCAACAAACCCAAGGTCGTTGAGCTGCATGACATGCTCTACGCCCTACATTGCTGCACAAGCCGTCACTGCCAGCCCAAAAGGGTCGTGCTGACGCCCCACAAGCGATGCCACACAACTTGCCTCATTGTGACGTTCATTGCCACTGCCGGCACCGGTGACCGGGGCATGATCGCCATAGTCGAGGAGGAGAAGAGAAAGATGGAGAGAGGGTGGTCCATAGTGTAAAATATGTAAGCATTTCTGATTTTATATGAAAACATTATATTGGGGTAATTTAAAGGGAAACATTGGTTAAAAAATCTGGCCTAAACTGCAATATACTATTTTTAATATATTTGATGGCTGGGCTACTACCACGTAGACTCATGTAAGTAAAAACCACCATTAATACTATCGAGGGAGTCATTTTATACAATTTTAATAGTTAGATGAGTCAATATACCTGCTTTCGCTTTTATGTTTAATTGAATTTTTTTCGCACCTGTGAATATCTGCAATTCTGCATCGCATCAGGTGCACTCCTGCGCTATGTACAGTGTGCAGAAGCTCGTCGTCATCAGGTTCTAACCCTTGACTAAAATTAGCATCACAGCCGCTTCTAGGATTGGAGAATTTTCCAAGAAGTTTCTTGGGAATCGAACTTATTTATGCGTAACCCTTGTAAAATTCTTGAGTTTCTAAAACACTTTAATTTTAGTTTGGTCGGACTTTCTCTAAGTTGCAGTATTTCCGCAATAGTACTAAGGTAAAACCTGTGAATTATTCATGTCAGTGTTATGATAGATACGCAATATATGACATTAGTGTTTCTTTACAAAAAGTTTCCTACTGCGTTATATATATTAAATAGATATGTACAAAATATTTACTAAGACAATCACATAAGGATATCTTAGCTATTATTGCCAATTGGATTTATCTACTACTCTACTTCTTTTGCCCTATGCAAACATAAGGCAGAGCCATCTCGAGATCTTCTCTTCCACATATGAATAGAAATCTGGACATTATTGAGATTATTCTAGCATGTTATCCCAATGACAATATGACATTAGTTGGTACAAGCAGATGTACAAATTACCAGGTGCCCATACAAGTGCATAACAATGCAGCTGACAGGATGAAAACACTAGAGTACCCTGTCAAAGATTTATGATATTTACAACTAAAATACACACGAAAATAAAAAGGAACTGAAAATGCTTCTTAATTAAGAGAAGCAAATCTCATAGGTACATATATGCTCTTATAACAAGGACTTGATATATGAGTAGGGCCATTTGTTTTGATGCTTCTGTTGGAATTAATAGATGGGCTAAGGCCCATTCGAAGATTAATTCTTTGGAAAATCACAAAAGCCCACCTCA
Source organism: Oryza meridionalis (assembly GCA_000338895.3). NCBI lineage: Eukaryota > Viridiplantae > Streptophyta > Magnoliopsida > Poales > Poaceae > Oryza > Oryza meridionalis. The sequence goes on along the minus strand of CM002526.2, from coordinate 30,331,692 downwards.
TGGGATGGCATGCATGTGGAGTTTAATACCACCTTGCATATTCTAGGAGAGGGGGACCTCCTTAAAAGGAAGGATGCTCTCCTAGCCACTTGAAGCATGTGTGGTGGAGAGAAGAGGGGAAACACACGCGCGTGCTCGCTCGCTCGCCTCGCCTGGCAGGGTAGGCGGAGCGCGTGCACGACGTTGGCTCCTCACCCTTGCGCAGATGCAGTCTCTTTTTGCAGTTTTGTTTATACTAAGGAAGTATAGGACTAGAGGAGCCACCAAAGAGAGACTGTTCATGGTTGTTCTGGGATGAATCATCTATTGTCAGCCTGATAGCATACAACAAACATCTGCACAATGGAATTGTAAAAAACCTAAACACAGTCAGGTGGCAGGGTATCAATTATACCCAGATTAATAGACTTAAACTATAACCCAAGTGATGGATGAACTGTGCAGCAAACTCTGAAGTGAACAACAAAAATCTACCCTCTCTCAATCAGCTCATCACCAATTGCAGAAATGGAACCACTGCCATATATGAACATAGTGAAAACATCAAAAGTCAGTAAAGGAAGGCTGAGCAAATCACAATTTGATGGGCATTAGTGGCCATTAAGCGTACCAATGGCACCACAGTCAAAATTCTACAATTTCACCCTAGAAAATGCCATTGTGATGTGTAGCAGCCGACAGAGGACAGGATCCTGACTCCCTAATCCTCTTTGAATATAATAAAACTAAGTTCAGAAAAAAAAAATCCTCAATGAATGGGAAAAAGGGATAAAGATGGTTGATGTTCTCCACGTATCTTGAAACTAAATTTGCATTTATATATAAAAGAAGTCATCCAAGTTCTCAAGCTAACCGTTCCTAATGAGACATTGATATTCTGTGGTTAACAATGCCTAAACAAAACACTTCCATTGTATTCACTAATGATTCTCGTTGTTCATATATGAGTAAAGTTAAATCACACCACAACATTGTTGTCATCTCAATTGAGATTAACCAGTATACGATGTGTCTAATTAAAATGTACATCCGCAAATTAAAAAAGCTGCATTTCATTATTTCTGCACAAACTGTTTTTCTGCTAGTAAAACACTTTCATTAGCTAAAATTGCTCCCAACCATTGTGAAATCATAATGTGAGGCAAAAGTATTAGGTTTCTACTTTCTAGCCTACAACAAAGCACACATTTGTTTGGAAGCCGATCGAGTAGCTGATACAACAGGTGCTGGCGTCCTGAGTGAATTAAAAACAACTTCTGCTAAACATCCCACAGCATCCATCTAAAACTCCATCCCACAGAATACACATAAAACTTTGGTGCTGTAATTCAGAAACATGATAGTCTGTTATGCATTTTCTATATGGCCATTATTGATCCTTGTGCTCAACGAAAAATAATAATGCAGCTACATGCATGAATGCCAAGAAGCAGTAGCATCACCAGTACCTGCCTCGCTCCTATCCGGAGACCACGCAGGCACCAACGCTTCTCTGATCTTGTGCCGGATATCATCCTCCCATTGCCGCCAAGGCCCTGTGCCCCTGCCTCCTACTATCCCTCCAACTTCTCCACCTGGTGCACCGGCTCGTGGACCGGTCCCCTCTACCTAGATCTGCAAAGCCACCGCCTGAGCTTCCTCCTTTCCAATTCCTCTGAATCGCCTCGGCATCCCACCCCTCATTTGCGCTATCCGCTCGGGATCTGGAGATAACCGCCGTAGTTGGTCCTCCAGCGCGAAGTCTTTTCCGCCTCCTTACCATGATGACTCGCTACCGAAGCATATCAGGGCCTCTCCACCAAGCACCTGCCACTGGTCTTGCCGGCTCGCTGCTGATCATTTTCTTTTTCTCCTTTTGCGAACGAACAATTTCACGCATTTGGGACTATGAATCTATGATGAACTAAAACTGCATGCCAAGTTCTATCTAGAGAGGGGCTAGCGAGTCTGTTTTGTTGTTCCATATATTCGTATTATGCAATCTGACTGTTTCATCCATGCCTTGTAGTTGCTGTTGTGGTGTTTTCTTCATCCACCGTCGTCATGCAGAACGAGGAGGGTCAGATGGTGGACCTCTACGTCCCCAGGAAGTGGTATGTTCCTGTCATTCTTGATGTTTTGGTGTCTAATTCAACTGGTGTTTAGATGTACTTACATGCGTGTTGTGTTACAGCTCGGCCACAAACAGGATCATCACCGCCAAGGACCATGCCTCGGTCCAAATCAACATTGGGCATGTGGATGAGAATGGGCTGTACGATGGCCGCTTCACCACGTTTGCTCTCTCTGGGTTCATCCGTGCTCAGGTAATTATCATTGTAATCTTTTGTTTATTTACATGTGCCTGAATTTCTCTTTGTGAACTGCCTCATAGCTGTATTGCTCTATTTCCTGCATGATCATGAATTATGCGCGCGCTTTGTTGTTGCTGGCAGCTGATCATGTCACTGAACTTTAATGCTGTAAATACACAAGCAGAAAGTTTGATAGGGTGTTTTGTGGATTGTTTTTATGCAATGCATTGACGTTCCTTTTTGTTAGCCTGAGCATTTTACATATTCATTTGATTAATCTGGTTTATTTAATTGGATACCAAGTCAGTTCATACCTTTTTTTCATGTTTGTGTAGTTTTTTTTATGTTGTGGCAAATTTACCTAAATGATGGCAATGTAAAAAGTCATACTAGTACATTGACTATTTTTTTACTATCATGATGTCCAAACCCCCCCGATAGCATTTGTTTGTTCATTGTCTTTCTCTTGTTCTAATATGCTTACTTCTTGATGCCATCCTGATAACCAGTAGGACCAGCTGTTTTTCTTGCTCATATGCTATGTACATAAAAGACTTTGTTGCAATGTTGTCTCCTTCAGTAGGTTCTCATCTGATTTAATTTCGACAGGGAGACGCCGACAGTGCTCTGGATAGGCTGTGGCAGAAGAGGAAGGCTGAGGTCAAGCAGCAGTAGATGTTGCTACTAGTTTTACCTGTAAGAACTCGTTTCGACTTCATGTCTCTAGCTACTTGATACAATGCCTGTGATTTCAGCTGGTACTCTGAAAGCTTTAAGGCTTGACTTTCCTGGGGTTTATCCTGATAATGTGCCATCCGAGTTGAAGCTTTTTATCACAAAATCTGTTTCTTGATGCACTGTGTGGCTGGCATGTTTGCACTTGTTTTGAAAAGAATCCATATCACCATGCTTATCAGAAGTTGAGACTTGAGAGCCTTCAAAACACGCTATTACATACGAGCCATTTAGGGATGTGTTACCAATCTCGTTTGAAGTTGCCGAAGATTCTGGCGAGCGAGCGCTGGAGGTCTTTGAAAAATATGCTAAGCTAAGCTTAATTAGCTGTTTAGAACGTGACTAAGTTACAATATAAAAGAAAATCCATTAGATTAGCACGTCATATACTCCCTCCGTATTTGTTCGCACCTATCGGATTTTGTACTTTTTACTGCATCATTATATTCAGACAGTAGTTTTTTTTTTTTCGAAAACATATTTAGACAGAGTATCCGGCCCTTCTGTTTTTCACCTGATCATGAATAAACGAAATAATGGGTTATAGTTATTTATCCACCAACACATATGTACAAATTAAATTTGCTCTACCCGTTGCAACGCAATGACATCTTTTTTCTAGTATATATATCTCTATCTCTGCTATTATAAAAATTGAAGATGTTTTGCCGGTACTTTTGGTGCGTCATCTGTGTTTGAATCGGTTTTTAAGTCCAATCGCTTCTGAAAATACAGATCCGTGTTTGAGTCGGCTTTTAATTTTGTTCGGTTTTAAAAATAAGGGAGTCGTATAAGAAATCTCTTTAAAAAACTTGCATGCTAACATGAGACGATCGGACCCCTAATTGCGGCTCATGATTTTGTAAAAGAATATCCAAACGAATTTCCCGCAGTGAATTTCACCTTATCTAGACCGTACGACAATAATAAGATTAAAATAGCTTTCACCCGTTGTAACGCACGGGTATTTTTCTAAGTATATCTCTACTATTATAAAATTTGCTAATATTTTTATCGAGATTTTGGTACGTTATCCGTGTTTGAGTTGGTTTTATAAAGGTATAAATTTATTGAATAAGTTATGGTATTACGAAAGACTCTATTTGTATTTAACTTAAACAGATGAAGCTAGCTGCAAGGTTTCTTCACGTTTGTCACGAGAACGTGCATGCATACAAGTCCGACTGTGTTCCCGTCTGGGAGAGAAAAAGAAAGATGTACTGCTGATGGAAACCGAGTCACTCTCAGTGTACACATATGCATGCATAATTCACTCTAGATTGCAATTACAGAACACTTTGACGAAAACCGAGTCAGTCTTAGTGTCAACACATATACATGTATACATACATATTGCGAGGAGTAATTTTTCAGTTGCTGCCAAAAGTTTTCTCTATTTAACTAAAAAAAATATTTGAGCATGTTATTTATTTTAGATCGCAATTAAAAAAAACTCCTTCGTGCTAAAATATAACAAACTTTTGGATTTCAAACTTTATTCCAAATATAGCAAAAATCCAGCATGTTCACTCCAGAGACTAAGAATTATTATACCACATTAATAACAAAAAGAAGAAAAAAATATACACCATTAGTAGCACTCTTCCAATTTTAATTTATCTACGTCAAACATAAAAATTGAAGATGTTTTCGCCGATATTTTGGTACTTCATATGTATTTGAGTTGGTTTTCAAGTTCGTTTGCTTTTAGAAATACATAAGGAGTGATATAAGAAATCCTTTTAAAAAAATCGCATGTTAACTTAGGAGAAGAGTCAGACTCCTAATTACTTCAGAACTCTTGCCAAGTCATAAGAAAGCAACGTACAAGATATGATCATCATCCCAATAAAAGTTTCAAACTAGATATCAATACTATCAAAATGAATAACGCTGTTGTCTTTTCCCACAACGTTTGACTATCCGTCTTATTCAAAAGATTAATATAAATATGTAAAAGTATATGTTAAGATTATATTTTATTTGATGATACAACAAGTCACAACAAAATAAATGATATTTATACAAATATTTTAATAAGATGAATGGTCAAACGTTGTGCGAAAAGTCAATGGCGTCATAATTTTGAAACGGAGGAGTGTACTTTTTAGAAAAAAATTAACAATAATATAATAAAAATAGCATTCACCCGTCACAACGCACGAGCATTTTTTCTAGTATTATAAAAATTTAAGATGTTTTTATCGGTACTTTGGTAGGTCATTCGTGCTTGAGTTCGTTTTTTATGTTCGTTCGCTTTTGGAAATATAAAAGACGTTTTATAAGAAATCTCTTCAAAAAAACCTCACAAGCTAACTTGGGACGCTTTTGAAAATATAAAAGAAGTCGTATAAGAATTCATTTTAAAAAAAACTCGCATGCTAATTTGAGATGAGAGTCGGACTACTAATTACAACTCATGATTTTCTAAAAGAAAATTTCCAAGCGAATTCCCACAATGATTTTCACCCTAATTAAACTGTATAATAATAATAATAATAATAATAATAATAATAATAATAATAATAATAATAATAATAATAGCCTTAACCCGTTACAAAGCACGGGCATTTTTTCTTTCTAAAATTAGTGTAAACTAGCATAATACCCGTGCGTTGCAATAGATTCTAAATAACATTCATTGCAATAAATTAAAATCCTAAACCGTATATTATAATTGGGTATAAATGATAAAGAAAATATAATCATAGAAATAGCAACATGAAACTATAAATAACTTTGGATCCATTAATTAACACGCCCGCCTTCTCTAGCCCCGCATCTGCCCATGCGCTCACTTATTGTAGTGCCGCCCATCTGCTCGCTGCTCATTGTCACCCACCAGCGTGCTCGCCGCCTCCACCGCCACTCGCGTGTGCTCTCGCTGCTCGTCGCCGCCCCCGCGTGCGCTCGCCGCCTCCAGCTGCCTGGGAGCAGTCCAGGAACACGGCCGCTGTCCAATTTGGCCCTGTCCACGCTCCCCTTTCCCCCTCTCTCACTCTTCACAGTCAAGGGTGTTTTGGTCTAGAACTCTTCAAAGTGGTATTTTAATCGGAAGGCAATATACTAAGTGATGTTTTATCCCGTGCATAATAATTATTGGCATTTCATCAAAACCACACAAATTAAGTGGTATATTATCCGTATTCTCATATATATTTTTTCCCATAAACTCGATCAAACAACTTATAATATCAAGCAAAGGGAGTAGCAAGCTGTGCATCTAATCTATTTCTCTTCCTCGTTAGGTAAAATCACGAAAATTATTGTTGTAAGTATATGTTGCCTAATCCTTCAATCCTCGAGCTATTTAAAGGTCTCTTTTGGATCACAACACTATCAAGGAATTATATCGGACAAATAGAGTTCAATTCAAAGGACAATTTTTCATAGAAATGCCTTGGGTAATATATAGATTCCTCCAAATTAAGTAATTTTATATAAGATAAGAACGACACCAGTGCAGTGGTACCCCAAGCCAGACATACCACCACAAAGTGTGCCGTGGAGCCGGCCAAATGTGAAATAGGAGAAATTGAAACCTGATTCAAATATAGACTACAAATCATTGGGTGCTCACATAATTAACAAATTAGCTGATAAGATGAGCACTCGAGTACTAATCAAATAACAATTAATAGCACTACCAACTAAATAAAAAATACAAATAAAAATTAATGTTTCCTAACAGCAAGAAATCCTCTCGGTATATACTAACCAAAATAATGAGAACTTGACCATTGGACCAGTATTTTCCTAAAAAAGGAAAAACCCTTCACATCCAGCATGGCGTATATGGAAAAGACGCTTCTATGAATGCTTCACTAGGTAATCCGACGTAGCGATTTTTCGGAAATAAGTTACCTAAATAATCGATTTTTGAGCTACTTAAATGATAGGCTAGCCCCCTCCTTAACGACGTGACTAAAAATATAATTTCTTTATACGGATGAAATCCAAGAATACCAATGTATGTAGGAGATGCTCCAATAACTATGTCTTCACGTTCAGCATCACCATCATCACTGTCAGAGTTCCATTCAGATTTCTCATCCGATGTCATGGTCCCATATTCAACGTACTCTTCTACAGATACTCCCCTACTATAATCTTCACTCTGCCCATATCTTGCAAGTTCCATGCGTGTCGATAATTCTTCAGTCGATGCAGGACATCTCTGAGATCCTTCTCATGCTTCAATTGCCACCTCATTGGGCTACATGATTCATCGAGAATCCAGACTTGAAGGTAGAGATCCCGTGTGAAAGATGCAAGGTACACACCCTTGCGTGACCTTCCTATATGGTAGTCGTACCCATACAATGTAGTAGGCTTCATTGGTGGTTTAATTACTTGGTGTTTATCATCCATCAATGAGAATCTACAAAATCAAATCATATTAATTGTAACATATTAATACTACCTCTCTGTCTCATAATAATTCCTAGAAATGTAATTATTATGCGCGGAGATAGTAAATCATATGATAATTGAGTAGCATTCTAGGTAATGGAGAAAATAAAAATCAAATGGCGATGCTCAAAAGAGTGAGCAAATATGTACTCCCTCTATTTCATATTATAAGTCATTTGACTTTTTTTGATGAAATTTCTCTAAGTTTGATCAAATTTATAAAGAAAAAAGATAGTACTATTTTAACACAAAGCAAACATATTATCAAACTATATATATTCAATGCTAGATTTAATGCAACTAATTTCATATTTTAAATTTTCTATAAACTTAATAAAAACTTATTAAAGTTTAAGTAGAATAAAAATCAGACGACTTATAATATAATATGAAACAGAGCGAGCGAGAGTACCGCTACCTGCAGCGAGGGAGAGTACCGCTACCTTACAACAAAATCAGTGTTGAAAAACATGACGTAGAGTACTCCTCGCCAATACACGGCACGCTCTGCGGTTAGCGAACACCGACCACTAATCCACGCGTCGCTGAAGAAGTCGTCGGCGGGCTCTCCTTCCCGCAGAAACCTCCTCTCTTCCCACCGTCCTGTTCTTGACGAGAAGACGGACACCGGGTACGGCGACGACGGCCATTCCACCGCATGATCCTCCGGTTTGAGGTCGACCCCTAGCCTGTTGTGCTTCTTGCACTGGAGCGATGGGATCATGAACACCTCGTAGTGCGGAGACACGGCGGGATCGAAGACGAGGCAGCAGGAAGGAGAGCCCGACGACGACGACGACGGTGGGTGAGGGGGCGGCAAGCGAGCCCGCCATCGCGTGGCGGGGTTAGGCGGTTAGCCACCACGCAGTACTGGGAATCATCGGCTTCATCGGCGCCGCAGTCGAGCAGGACGAGGCCGTTGCAGTGATCCCGGACTTGGAAGTAGCTGAACTCGTCGGTCATGGGCAGGAAGTCGAAGTTGCCGGAGACGGCGGCGGCGCCGGCCGAGGAACACCGGGAAGTCCAGGATGTAGTAGTAGGCGAGGATGCCCCCGAGCGAGAGCGGGAGGAGGTCCGCGCGCAGCAGGCGGCGCCCGTCGACGAGGCCGCGCCAGCCCTTGCAGACGCAGCGCGACGCGGCGAGCCACCGGGGCGCTAGGCGGAGGACCACCTCCGCGAGCACGTCGTCGGGCAGCGCCGCCGCCATGTCCGCCTGGCCGGCCGGTTGCTCCGTACGTCCCCTTGATCCAAGGCGGCGCAACGATGATCTGCGGCTTGATTTCGTTCGCGAGCCGTAGCAGATGAGGACTTTCGAGACGGGATTGATCACGATTTATCGGAGTTGGAGTGGAATAATCTTCCACGACGTGATGTACTAGCCACTAGGCCTATTCCTTTCGTGAATCGGACGAACACGTAATGCAGGCCGTTTTTTTGTTTTTTTGTCGGTTTTGATTCAGTTGAAATTGAACAGGCAATAAATTGAAAGAGAAAATGTCAAATTGACTTGAAAGGTTTTTGAGACCATGTACAATGCTTCACCCTGTCTGGTGGTCTAAGTCTTCACGTTGAAGCCGAGCACCCATGGTAGTGGGGACCTTGGTTCCACGACCCCTTGCTGTGACTGCCTGCCGAGGTCACAGTTACCTTGGTGTGCTTTGGCTCGGGATGTGCGAAATTAGTGCTTGGGGTCACGTATTAGGGAGAACCGAAGCCTCGTGACGCGCTTGGGCAAAAGAAGAGGTCAAGGAGAAATTGTCGTGGTCGTCGTCACCGCTCACAACCGCCGTTGTGGTCGCATCGCCACTCGCCGGATTCGGCGAACTCGCGGCCAAATCCACCGCCGTCATCGTGCTTGCATCGCCACTCCCCCACCGAGGTAGCCGGATATAGCGAGTTCGCCAGCCCTCGACCGCGAGAAGAGAGTGGGAAGGGAGAGGCCGGTGGCCAGATCCAGCGCCGTCATGGGAATTCGTCGCCACCGCTCCACCGCCACCATTGGGATCCGCCGTCTCCGCTCGCAGAGAAGGAGGGGGAGACCGGTGATGCTGGGCCCTTCCACCATTGCCGCTCACAGAGAAAATGAGGGAGAGGTCGAAGGTGGAAGAGAAGTTGTGGAGCAGGGGGAGCGGCGTCGCTGCGGCGGAAGAGGGGGCATCATTGGTGTAGTGGGGCGGAAGAGGAGGAGTGGCACGGTTGGTGGAAGAGGAGGTGGCGGCGTCGAGAGAAGGGGGTGTGTCAGCCAGTTGCGGATAAGGATGGAGTGGGGTAGGGAGAGAAAATAACAGAGAGGGATAGTGGGTCACATACAGATTAGGGGTATTTATGTATTTCTTTTTGTTGTTTTAAGGTCTAAATAGTTAATTTTATAACAACAAATATCGTAGGGGCTAACATATAAATAGGTAGGGGTTAAAACATAAAATATACTCAACAATGGCCTCTATTGTAGATATAGTGGCTTTTGTGTGGTCTTATCCTATGTGGCAGGTTGAGATCACTAGTACCAGTGGTCTCCATTGTACATGCCCTGAGGAGTGAGTGATTTGGAAGGCGCTAGATTTAGTTCAGTGAACTCGACCAGAGTTGCTTTCTTCCCACGTTTCAATAATGCCACCGAACATGGTTGTTCTTTTTTTATAAAGTAAATTTCATAAAAAAATACACGTAATTTGATTAAATTATCATAAAACTATATATTTAAGGTGATATATCATAAAACTAGATATTTAACAATAAATTTATCATAAAACTTAAGGCTAGGGTATTACAAAGCTACAATTTTTAGTGCTCACGTAAATGATTGGGTAGTGATGAAATTATAGATGTCGAAAATATTAAAATCGGCTCCTATAAATCCTCGTCTAAGACATACACCCACGGGACTATAGCCGGTAAAACCGACATCTTTATGAAGAGATAGGTGTCGGTTTTTAATAGGAACCAACACCTATGGTTCCTGTCGAAGAAAGGTGCTGGTTTCTATTGAAAACCAACACCTTTGAATATGTATAAGTGCTGTTCGTTTTTTCTTTTAAAAAAAAACAACACTTGATCCAACCGAGCTGAGCCAACGTGTGTAGAGCACGAGAAAGAAGAAAAACACTGTGCTTTTATCCCCTCACAAGCCTTATCGTCCTTATCCTCTCGCACGCATCGCTCTTCTCCTCTCTCCGGTTGGCGGATCCGAGCGACGGCAGCATGACTACAAGACACCAGATTTGACGAGAGGGAAGGCGGCAGGCTCCCCACCCGGCGGTAGAGCGACAGCAGGCTCCCTACCCGGCAGCGGCAGCGGCGCCCTCCCCGGCGTCATCCCGTTCTTGTGTTCTTAGTTTTTTTAGTGTTCTGGGATGTTCTTAGTATTCGGCTTCTTGTTGTGTTCTTGATGTTCTTAGTATTTTGTATGCCGATTAAGGCTGTGTTCGGCACCTCCCTTGTTTTCCGCACGCACGCTTTTTAAACTGCTAAACGGTGCGTTTTTTTAAAAAGTTTCTATACGAAAGTTGCTTAAAAAAACAAATTAATCTATTTTTTTTAAAAAAATAGCTAATACTTAATTAATCACATGCTAATGGACCGCTCCATTTTCCGTGTGTATTATTTTGGTTGGGAGGCATGCCAACACAGCCTAAAATGTTCATTTTATGATTAAAATGTTCTATGGAATTTAGTTGGGGAGGACGCTCGTCGACTTAGTTCAAAACGGTAGCACCATGGTGTGGCCAACTCTATTTTTGAGCATAATCACTAAGCGTATCAATCATTCTGAGCTCACCAGCTCAGGGTGAAGGAAGTAGGAAAGTGAAGGGCACGATGGTATTTGATGAGGAGGAAGAGAAATGTGCTATCGGTGAGCGGAGGACCTCGCTAGTACTTCGTCGAAGTTTGTGCAGTAGAATGCAAACGGACTCTATTCGTATTTTTTTCTCGATATATAGTATCAAATTTAGGCTAACTAGCCTCCACATAACCCACATAACCTAATTGTGCCAGGCCAATACAACATGACCCGACATCTCATTGGATCGTGCTTGGGATCCAACCTCACCACGTGGGCCGACACGACACGACCCGACCCGACCCATTCGGTAAGTCGTGCTTTGGACATTGCCCAAACATATCTATTATTTATCCACCACCTCAACAAAGTAAAAAAAAAAAAATCCACCATCTCCAAGGTGCAACCCCAAAGGCTGAAAATTACTATCAGGAGCAATAGATATTATTTCTGTTTTTTATATTTCTTCCGTTTGGTTAGGGTTGGGATTGAGTGCTAGGCGAAATTACTAAATTACCCTCGCCATTTTGACACCTCTGTCGTGCGCGAGTTATCCTGACAGAGGCCTCCTCGTCAATTTGCCCTTGCCCACCGCTGCGCCGCCGCCGCCGCCACCGCCTCCGGCGATCCCCATCCATCCCGCGAGCGAGCAGGGCGCCGTCGTTCGTCCTGCTGCTTCCGCCGCATCCACCCTGGTGAGAACATCCTCCGCCACCACCCCCTGCGCCGATCCCCATCCATCGCGTGAGTGAGCGAGCGAGCAGGGTCACCGTCGCTCGTCCTGCTGCTTCCGCCGCATCCGGTACTCACATCCTCTTTCCCATCTCTCTCTATCTCTCTCTCTCTCTCTCTCTCTCTCTCTCTCTACCCACGCACTTTTTCTCGAAGTGCGTTGACCCTAGCTTCTGTTCTAGAAATTTGCCTTTTAACCTTAATACTAGTAACAGTTTGATGGTTCCCAAAAAGGTTTGGGGGGTTCAACTGAACTCCCATGTCCCATGTTAGATCCGCCACTGTGAAAAACCAGATTGGTTGACATGAGAAAGAGGATGGGACAAAAGCATGTAAACTGTGTATTGATGCTGATCATTGAATTGTCACATATAAGCTTTGCAGCATTATATAAACTGTTCTATGAGCTTTGATCGTTTTCATGTGATGCTAAGCCACTAGACATTCTCATCCCTTGCAAATAAGTACTTTTTGTGATTTTGTACATGTTGAGAAATTGGAATTTTTTTCTGTTTCTCCTGCCCTTTTATTTATTGTTCATTTTGTTATTATAATGCTGCAGCTACCAAGTAAGAGAGTAATGGACAGACCCTCTTTTGGTGTTCACAGGGCGGAGTCTTCCCATCAGCATATGATGGCAGGACCCGCTACTTTAGATCCTCAGCGGGCTGAAGCGGCAAACAAGCATGTGAGAGCACTCAATAGCCAGTTTGCTAGGTCGGTCACTTCTTCACCTTCTAGTTGCTACTAGTTTTGGATGTTGTAAACCACGTCAACATTTGATTTTTGTGGTATTACTTGTGTATTTGATGTTGTCTAGTATGTGTGCTCATTCATTTTGGCAACTACCTGCACCATCAGTCTCTCCTAAGCCCTAACACTTTGCTTTCTTGCAACCTGAGTTTTCTCTGAACTATGTGCTGTAACTTTGTGCTGAATACAGTTTTAGAATGTTGATGTTTCTGTTAAATTGACCTGTATCCCTTGCAGTACCACTCTGTTATTTAGTCCGTGTTCAATCTGTAATAAATACTCATCTGGATGTTCCAATCTGAACAGCTGGGTACAATCACAGTTGCAAAATCATCCAGCCGAACTTTGGGACGATGGCATGAGGGACTACATATCCCATGCTTCTGAAATAATGGTAGGTGTCACATGCCCTATAGACTTGGTATTTGGTAGTGTTTTTTTAACCTGATGCATTCGTACAAAACTTTTAATGTACTTTTTTGTGCACTGCACAATTTGAGATATAATACAGACGGAATGTATCTCACCATCTTTCTTTTATGCACATTTTGAAGCTGTAACTAGCAGGTAGTTATCAAAAGTGTTTACTGGCAAACAACTATACAAACTAGAATCATGTATACTGTTATGAATAATTGAGTATCTAACTTATATTTATTAAGTTGCTGCAGGGTTAATTATTTGTTTTTTTGGTTGCTGTACACCGGAAAAAGAACTCAAGAAATGAAATTATATTAATACAAAACCACTCATTATCTTCTCAGTTGTGTAAACCCATAAGCATATGCACAGGGCAGTATCTGAATTATAACAGTTCTTCCTAAGACTGGGTTCTGTTTGGGAACACAATATTGATCCAAATGCTTTTAGAACTGTGACTTTTTTCTCTGATCTTGACTTGTAGAATTGACTCCTATTTATTCAGCAAACCTTTTTGTATTGCTTAGGTAGTCTATTAGCACTGCAGTTGTTCCATCAGCAGTCTACTACCTTTTCTCTAATCTTGGGCGTCCTGCTATTGCTTGCTCTCATTAGGAAAAATTCAAGGATGTTGTCAATTGGATTAGGCAAAATAAAACAGGTTCAGCAGCGGTGTTGTCCCCAAGTCCACCCAATGATGAGAAGATTACTTCGCCGGCAGCTGTAGACAGCAAGTTTACGGTTCAATCAAGTCCAGATAATGGGCAGAAAGGTCCAGTTACAGCAGCTAGCTCCCCAGCATTTCAGAATTCAAGTTCACCGAACTTGTTTTCGTTCGCTTCTCATCAAAAAACGCCAGCCTTTACTGGTATGGTTACTCACTAGTTCATATCTATACTATGTTTACATTTGCATCATTTTTTATGTATTTATGCTAGTTGTGTCATAATGATATCTAGGCATTTTTGGTGACAAGAAAAGCATGCCTGGTGATAGCAACAAACCGAGTTTCCAGTTTGGTGCAAATAATGGCTTTTCAACACCAAGCATGCCATCCATTTTTTCTGCTTCGGGTGCCCAGAGTTTTAGCATGCCATCCCAGACACTGTTTTCAGTTAACCAACAGCCAGCTATCTCAGGTACTTTTCTTATTTTGCTGGCTTCATTGTGTTGGTTCTTCCACAGATGGAAGGAGTTATAAAACACGTGTTTTTTATAATGTCTGCACATAGTAAAGTTGGCCATTCCTTCTTTCTATGGTCCCTGATTTAAGTACACCCCACCCCCCCCCCCCCCCCCCCAAATTGTTTTTAAATATATGAAACTGTTGACGTTTGGACATGACTGCTAACCATTCAAATTAAACAATTTAGGGAAATATGCAAAAAAAAGAGTCATACTTAAAGTAACTTTAATGATAAAACAAGTAAAACAAAATAAGTGGTTCTTACATTTGTTTCTCTCTCTTTTTTTTTTTAATAAGAGGAATTATCTAATGTCATATTTAAAAATGGACGTAGTATTTGATGGAGTATTGGCTTATTTCCATTTAGTAACTGTAATGAAAATTAATACATGTAAGTGCTGATATTACCTTGATATCCTATGGCCTAAAAGTTATTTATATGCTCTCCTAGTTGATCCGATATCAAGTTAAAACCTTTTTTTGTAGTGCAGTAAATATTTCAAGTCCCATTCATGCAATTCAGAATAAAGCAAATTGTTTTTGGCTTGAGAATTTTCATATGAATTTATCCAACACAACTTCTCTTATCCTGCAACTAACACCTGTAATTCTGATGATAAAGGCGCTAATTTCTCCTATGGAGAGCGCCTTGTTACTCTAATGTAGAAAATAGACATATATGCCTCTATGGTTCTATCTGTTTGGAACATTAAGCTGTTATTGTTAATTTTTCAGGAAACAAAATTACAGCTGAAGCTTCAGGTGATGCAGATGAAGGTGAGTATCTAACTTAGTTTAGCAATAATAAATTAGATAACGCCAGTTAATAAAAATTCCAATTTACCTGTCCCTTCCATGTTTGGGATGCTACTTTTGGGTATGAGATAATATTTCCTCGGTTTTTCTATGCAACCCAGTTTATTCATAGTTCTTATGTTTGATCAGATGCTGAACCTGAACAACCGAGCAGCCCTTCTGTAAAGAAGGCAGAAGAGAAAGGAATCGTTGTTGTTTATGAAGCCAAATGCAAGGTGTATGTTAAGGTATTAGAGCTTTCCTATGTATTTTTTTTTTCTTTTCTTCCTATAATTATAACTTGTGTTTTGGGAGCCAGTTCTACTATTTAATTACTCGCAAAAAATGCTTGTACCTGAGTTCACGCTTCTTTTACCATTTGTAGCATGATGATCCTGCCAATGGTTGGAAAGATATCGGTGTTGGCCAGCTCAACATTAGGTGTAAAGAGGGTGCCGAGAAAGCTTCCAAAGAGTCTACTCCAACTATTGTTATTAGAAACGATGTATGTACCCCTCCTTTCTTTTATATACATGTAACCAAGTCCATTTGTCTTCAGTTTTGTGATGGCAATATTAATTATGTATATGTTCATTGTGCATCAAACTTGACATCCATTTGCTATCTTTGTTGTATATAACCATGTTCTACTCCCATAGTTGTGTCTAGCTTTTCTGCTCCTATGAAACCAGCGCCAAGTTCATTTTCTTAAATTCTTACATAGTACACCTGTCATTTTATTTTATTTGTTTTCTGATTTTTTTTCTTTTGGCTGTCAAAAGTAGTGAGATCAACCCACCCTGCTCCCTCTGTTCTTGGCATATATAGGCTGCTGTAAGGTTGTAAAATAGTTTTCTGAATGCAGGTGGGCAAAATTCTTCTGAATGCTCTGATCTATAAGGGGATAAAGATGAATGTTAAAAAGAGTACGGTTGCTTCGATATTCCATACCTCAGTAAGTAACCACTGCCTTCTACCCTCACTACACACTTACATACATCAAAAGAAAATAACCCACACCCCAACAAAAAAAAAAAGAATGGAAGATCTGGGCAACGGTATGTTCTTTTATAACAACATGCTAGAGTGGTGCACATTGAAACATAACGTGTGGTGGTCTAATTCAAATATTTGTATCAAGAGTTTGTTATATTTGACATATTTGCCTTGCTTGTCTTTTGGTGCTTAGAAGAAACTCCATACATCTGTACTAGAGTAGGTTAATACATGCTGATTTATTTTGTGACTTGTGAGTTAGCATTGTTAGAAGCAGAGATACAACTGGGTCAAATTTATCCAGGTTTCTCGTTCCCTAGTGTATGAACTAGGAAACAGTTAAATCGAACTTGGCGTAAACTTGGATCTATAGTTTACATTCTGTGCATATTACACTGCTTCAAATTATACTTAACCTGCCACGTGTGTTATGCATATAGCTCAGGGAGTGTGACACTTATTCATTCTATAATTTCTCAGGATGGACAGTCAAGTGAATCAGGCAGTGCTACAGTTGTAGCTCGAACATACTTGATCAGGGTGAAAAATGATGAGGCGGCTGCAAAGTTGTCAGCAGCAATTATGGAGAATGCGCCATCGGAATGATTCTTCTATGGGTTAAAGCACTTTAAACCGTGAGTAATGCAGTGCTTGGGGACACTTGTAGCCAACTTAACTGCGGCGGGCCAAAAGATGCCCTGCACAGTTTTTTGCCCTCCCAATTGCAGAGCAAAGTGCACGGAGAAAAAAAAAATCCGTGTTGCTCTTGCTCGTGAGCTGGCCAGCCATGTACTATTATTTATCGGCCATGTAGTAAGGTCACCTTAAACACATTCTCCTGTGTAAAACATCGCCGTATGCCGTTAAACTTTTGTAACATTTGTTAAATTCATTTCTATCGTCTTTTGCCTCTTCCTACAGGAGATGTAGGATGTTTCACGAATATGAAATTGGAAATTGCGTTCCACGTGTGCTTCGAAGAGGCAATGATAGTACCGTAAGAGCAAGTTTAATAGTATAGCCAGATGTTAGCTCTAAATCATCTATAACTAATTTAATAGTCCATTAAAAATATATTGTACCATTAACATCCGGTCCCACCTCTTATACACACAACGCATTAATATCCGGTCCCACCTCCACAGTTCTGAATCCCGAATACATCAGTCCCAAAATAAGTGTAGCCGTAGGTATTCGTGTCCAATGTTTGACCGTACGTCTTATTTTAAAAAAAATTATTAAAAAATAGTCAGACATAAATTACTATTCATGTTTTATCATCTAATAACAATAAAAATACTAATCATAAAAAAATTTAAATAAGACGAACGGTCAAATGTTGGCATTTCTTGAATTCGAATTTTATGTGTACAATATAAGTATCTCTATGATACTTATTCCATGCATGGAATCTAAGATTTTTCAGCCAATTCCTAAGCGATTCAAAATTTAACTAAGAGTAAATTGTATTGGTGGTATATATACTTGTTAGGTGGGTGCAATTTATTATATAAACTTATAAAATACTTATTTCAGTACAATGTTAATTTTATGATATTAATAAAGTTAAAATAATTAAAGTTAAAAATGTTTGACTCCTCGTTAAACGGACGGAGGGAGCTACTAGTACTAAGAGCCAGTCAACCAGACACGATAACACCTCCACCGCTGCCGCCACAGTACAATAATCGTACGACCCAGTACGGTGCCGTGCACCGCTCTCTACCTTAACTTATCCCGTATCTTTATTTATACTAGTACTGTACTTCACTCCGCTCCAGTATTGTAGCCGCCGTTGCCGGAAGGATGCTCATCTCAGCCGGCCCGTTCGTACATCCGTACTTAGCTTACTCCTCCTGCGTCATTAATCCGTCCCAAAATATATGGCGATTTCTACTTTGTCAACTCTCTGCTCAGCTCAGCAACACAGTACCGTACGTCCCAATTAATAGCACAATGTGTTTAATTAACGATCTAATATTTAGTATTATCTCTACTAGCAGATGAAATATCAAAGCAAGATTAATTGAAGTCAACTTCTCTCCGCATACATCTCTCTAAACTTGGATCCTTTCGCATACCGGAGGGGTCGTGATAATTTGGGATTGAAATGACACACTTTAACAAATTCGATGACTTAAAACTACATTTTAAGAGTTTGAGAATCAAAATGACGCATGCGAACCAGGGTTTGCATTTTCGATTTTGGCCAAAATTTTGGTGATTTCAGTAGGACAGAAATTTACGAAATTTCATGATTTTCAGTACTTACAAGATTTGAATAAACTTTGACCAAATTCAACAAACATTTGATAAAATCCAAAAGTTTTGGTTGATATATTGATTTGCCAGTGGCGTCTGAAATTGCCGAAATTTCGAACCGAAATTGCAATGGCTGATGCGAACATGTTAAGGACCGGCGACGCACTCTTCTCAAGTATCAAAGTAAGATTAATTGAAGTCAACTTCTTAGCATGCATCTCTCTCATTGTCAGTAAGTAGCACTTAGCACTTAATTAGCAGCAGCAGCAGCGGCGGCATGAATTCGCTTGCCTGCCTCATGGCGTCACCGAAAGATCACCAGTTGCCCCAGCTCCCAACAAGCCCTATGCCCCTATATAATGGGAAACACACCAACACCACCAAAGCTCAAGCAAGCAGCGCGCCTGAGTACGTAGCAAAATCCAGTGTGGTGTACGAACGAAAATGGCGACGCCGCGGACACTGGTGGCCATTCTGCCGCCCGTCGCGGCGCTCCTCCTCCTCGTCGCCGCCTCCTTCCCCCTCCTCGCCGGCGCGCAGCCGGCGCCGCCCCCGGCGGACGCGTGCGGTGGCGGCGGCGGCTCACCGGATCAGGCGGCGGACGGCGCGTGCCACGACGTGCCGAGGGCGCTGCGGCTGAAGCTGATCGCCATCCCGACCATCCTCGCGTCGAGCGTCGTCGGCGTGTGCCTGCCGCTCTTCTCCCGCTATGTGCCGGCGCTCCGCCCCGACCGCAACCTGTTCGTCGTCGTCAAGGCGTTCGCGTCGGGCGTCATCCTCGCCACGGGCTACATGCACGTGCTCCCGGACGCCTTCAACAACCTCACCTCGCCGTGCCTCCCCATGAAGCCATGGTCGGAGTTCCCGTTCGCGGCGTTCGTCGCCATGCTCGCCGCCTTGTCCACGCTCATGGCCGACTCGCTCATGCTCACCTACTACAACCGCAGCAAGCCCCGGCCGTCTAGCGGCGGCGACGTCGCCGCCGTCGCCGACCGCGGCGAGAGCCCCGACGTCCACCACGACCAGGGGCACTGGCACGGCCACGGACACGGACACGGCCATGGGCATGGCATGGCGGTGGCCAAGCCCGACGACGTCGAGGCCACCCAGGTGCAGCTGCGCCGGAATCGCGTCGTCGTTCAGGTAACGTGCCTCATGCGTTGCAACTCACTAGCAAAACTTTAGCCTCACATCACACACCCAACTGCATAATTAAGCCCCGTTTAATTCAGCTTAGAATTATTATAATATAAATTATTAGAAGTAAGCTAAAATAAACAAATAGCTTATTATAATAGATCATTACAATTTATAAACCAGATTACTATAATATGGTAATCCACTCTATTTTTTATATTATAAGTCGTTTAACTTTTTTTCTTATTTTAAGTCAAACTTTGTTAAGCTAAACTATGACTAAGTTTATAAAAAATTTAACAGCATCTAAAATATGAAATTATTTGCATTAAATTAAATGTTGAATATAGTTGTTTTGTGTTAAAAATAATACTATATTTTTCTATAAATTTGATCAAACTTAAATAGGTTTAACTAGAAAAAAAGTTAAACAACCTATGAGATGAAACGGAAGGAGTATTGCTTAAGAACACAATTGACTATGACAGTTCCAACTTTAACCGCTAGGTACTCTTAAATAATTATTAAACTACGATAAACGAAATCATATTTAAATTTACGGTGCAATATGCTGTGATAGCATGATCCGTATTCTTTTTATTATTTATGAAAAGAAATTAAAAAAGCAGACGACAAAATTACTAGTGCCCAGTTATTTAAAAACAGGAATAATCGAGTGATAATTAATTGAGTTTGTTTGATAACTCCTTCAAGTCCATAATTTGTTTTGAACATTGACATAATCTTTAAAATATATCTTTGATTATGTCTTTTTCTTTTATAATATATGTAATTGTACGTATCCTTAGGACACCTTCAATGTATAATATCCCTTGGGTCATAAGATGGATCCAAGTATTAGATAAAAATATTGTTACAATGTATATGGAAGAGGAGGCAATAGCCTAGGTCTCCTCAATCAACATCCATATGATGGTGGAGAGGGGAGACGAGAGAAATTATATATTGTTATTTTTTCTCTAAAGGTAGACTAGCTTTATACATATAGATAGCTCAACATAAAGACTGCTATATATGGACCGCTTCTATAATGACGAGCCAGGCTATATAGATCTACTATATGACCATTTTTCTTACCTGCTCAGTCAAGTTAGGTAAATTGAATTCCAAAGCAAGAGGGGATCTTTAATCGTTAGCCTAATCTCAAGGACGCTTCCGTACGGTTCGTAAAGAAAATCTTCGAGATAGTAGGTTAGTAGTCATGTTCAGTGAACTCATATAGTCGAGTTAATTAACTAACTAGAAGATTTGCGTAGCTTTAAATTATGTGGAACCTGCAGGAGATAACCACTCCATATTGACTCGATGTTTTTTATTCATGAAAATGACACGAGCGGACTAGTTTCAACAACTATCACTTTTGTAGTTGCACTGTACTGTAACATGTTACGGCCGGCCACCAAGATGAATTAGTCATCGGGACTTCTTAATTAGTTCGAGAAATATTGTAATGTTGGAAGGAAAAAACAAATTACGTTAATTTGACGAAATTTAATCAGGTTTAGACTTAGGCTGAGTTTGAACTTTGAAAAGAGAGGTTGGGAGATTAAGATTTTTCTTGAACAAAAGATGAAATACATTAACATATAATTAATAAAGTATTAGCTATTATGAACTTGAAAAATATATTTATTGAAATAAATTTCTATATAAAAGATTTCTTTTAAAAAATATAGTATTGTTTAGTAGTTTGGGAAACATGCTATTAAAAATAAAGTATTAGCTCACTTCAACTGTTGTTCAGAACTCAGCATAATTATCTATGATACACCATTGTAATTCATGCCCATTTTAAAAATAAACTTAATAAATAGGTTAAAACAAGTGGTATAAATTATACCGTGTCAGAATTTATTTTAAGAAAACATATTTTAAAGTGTGGAACAAATAATCTATTTTAATAATACGATGAATAATCTGAAAAAAATATGGCCTCAATCACAAAATATTAAATTGAGGACCTGTAATTTCCCATGTACTTTAGTAGAAAGTATTCAAACTAACCGGGAGATGTTTTTCATGCAAATCATCTTTCATATCCTGCACAAAATATTTCTATGCTAAGCAATTTCTCTCATATAACACATAAAAATAACTTTGAAAACATAAAGATAACAGAACAAAACTTAAAGCTTATATAGAAACTTTCATGTTGTGTAAGGACAAAAATCCATATTTTTTCTAAAACTTTCTAATGGAATAAATCAATTATTAACCTTGTAATTTTGGGTATTTTTAAAACAAGGCATAAGCCAATAACATATTGTAGAACAATTAATATACTCGTCGATATATTATAAAAAAGCAATGTCAAGAATAAATCGTTAAACTAGGACATACTCAATTGCAAAGAGTAGATTATCTCTTGGAATAAGAGATTGAAAATCATACGGAATTTCTTTGGAACAATTCAATGCATAGATTGTCGGGATGACCGAAGGATGTCATCTGAATGTTATCAAGATAGAGGAAGAAAGGGTTACAGGAAAGTTTTGCATCGACAGCTGGCTATCGAGGAAGGATATGCACCTGAGCAGACGCCCCAAACCACGTGCCAACTGCACAAACACAAACTACAGAGAGGGGAGCCGAGCATCGAACCAGGCATCACTATGCAAGGTCGGCCGCCATCGGGCCTACAACAACACCACTATGTGAAAACTCTAAAAAAATAGTGCCTTCACAAAGGTTGCAACGCCAAAAGACACTGTCGTCACCCGTCCAAAGAACTAGACACATGGTTTTCACCCAGAACTCCTCGCTGTGAGGATGGGGTACCTCAACAGCGCCCCTAGGAGGATTACCATGCCCAAAAGCGTAGCCACTATCAGCCCAATGAAACATCAGGTTAAGCTTTCACCTGGAACCCTCTGCAACCCTGCTATCGTGGTCCAACACCCATCATCTTCGATACCACTATCCAAACATTGGTAGCATGCAGCCTCAGCCACACCATACCGGTGCCCCTCCACTGGCCAACTTCCAGTCCGCCATCAACAAGACTGTCGCTTTGCCTCGTTGCTAGCGCCCTCCACCATGCCACCACTCCCCCACGCGCTGACCCAAACCGCCTCTGCCATGCCTCTCGTCGGCTTCCTCATCGAATCCGACCTAAGGGAGCCCAAACAAGGAACATCATCGCCTTGGCAATCTGATCAGTCTTCCCCTTAGACTGACCACCGCCTCCACCTTGCTTAATAAGCACCCAACACCCCGCAAAGAAGGGGAGGAGCTCCTTAACAAAGTGGTAGCCCAGCCAACCCCAAGGAAGACGACCCCTCTGGCCCACCTCTGTGCTTTGTCTTAGGCCTCCTCCACCCCGCCACCTACCAGTCTTCTCACCAAATCTGGCTAAGGGGAGCCCGAACCTCGGTAGCGATGCCTTGGCAACCCAAGACTACCCCTGATGTCAAGTTGGCCCCTCTACCCTACCGATGAAGCTCCCCACAAAAGAAGGGAAGGAGCTCCACAGGTAGGTAAGGTGGTCGGCCGACAACCATGGAGAAGGCCTGCCATCAATCTCCCAGCCAACACTCCCGATCACCACCTCTATGACGAGAGAGCTCGCACCGGCGCCGTCACTATCTAGCCTGCCCGCCAGCAGCCTCACGGGCTAGAGCGGATGTCATCGCGTCGTCCAGCGCACTACGGCCTCACGGGTCAACGCTGACGCCACCGCACCGCTGCCTTGCTGGCTTGCCGCCGCCTCGCCGCCCACCAGCGGCCTCTCCGCTGCCAACGCCGGTGTGGCCTCATCGCCGCCCTTGATTTGGCCGGGAGGAGACCAGATCTGGCCACAAGGTAGCCGGACCCGACCATCCCCGCCGACGCGAGCTGCAGTCTCCTCCGCGGCCATCTTGGCCACCACCTCCTTCTCTGGCAGCAACTCCGAGGCCACCATGCCACCGCCTACCACCATGGACGTCGCCAGCTCTACCCCTCGCAGTACTTTGCTGCGCCACCTGTTGCTTGTCGCCGCGCCTCCCCTCTCCGTGCCGGAGTGGCGAGGACAAAGCGAGCTTGTGCCCCGCCGTCGTCGTCCTCGATCGCCACTCGGTTTCCGATTGCTCTCTCAGGCGGCGGTGAGGCGTGGGAGGGGAAGAGGGTGGCAACAGGAGTAGGGTTTCGGCCGCCACCTGGGGGGGGGACTGCTAATGCGCAGGCACCTACTAGTCTACTACTACTTACTACCTCTACTACCAGTAGTACTTACTACTACAATGCTACTACTACTATACTACTACTATAAAAATATATCTTTTATATGTATAAAAATATGCAAAGTTTGTATACGACGTATACAAACTTTGTATACGTGCATATTAAAAAAATCAAAAAGATTAAAAAAAAGAAAAAACATCACATATACAAACTTTGTATACACGTATACAAAATTTGTATTCGTACGTATATAAAATTTGTATATATACAAATACAAAATTTATATACGTATATGTTAAAAACCGAAAGAAATCAGGGAAAAACCAAAAAAACCAAAAAAGAACAACCAAAAGAAAAAACTGAAAAAAAAGGGAAACGCGCCACACGTGGCACTCCCGCGCATCCGTGCTGTTCCACCGCGGCCCCCCTCTCCGTGCGTGCCACGTGGCCACGCCACGCGGGAGGGGAGGCGCGCGACTAATAGCTTTTTAGCGGTTTCACCACTTGCGTCGCCCACGCGAGAGCGATGCGGGCGCTAGTTCCGTCTCTGTGACTCCACGTGTATTTCAATGCATGTGAGTGAGAGAGAGTCCAAGAAAATTTTTGGAGAGATTCAACATCATATTAACCTTTTCTTGAATGCATTCATTCGTGTATTTCAATGCATGTGAGTGAGAGAGAGTCCAAGAAAATTTTTGGAGAGATTCAACATCATATTAACCTTTTCTTGAATGCTTCATTCAAGAAAAGGTTAATATGATGTTGAATCTCTCCAAAAATTTTCTTGGACTCTCTCTCACTCACTCATTCAAGTCTTGTATTTTTCTGTAGCCTATCCAAATTATTATTACTTTTTTTTGTGTGTTTTGCATAAGTATCCTACCAAAATCCTGTATTTTTCCTTTTATATGTTTTAAAACTCCTTTATTTCAAAGGAAGTCATATTGTTGGCAACGGACATAAACCAGATAAGTAACTAGCAAAATGCTTCGACTCTCTTCTTTTTCTCCTTTGAATTATTTAGTTTCACAAGCAAAAAATAAGTGATGTTTTAATAACTTAATTTACAGCCTTCTTTTGTAATGGAGATAGCTTCTTGTCTCTAGTATAATGTGTGTATGTGTTCTAGAAACTGCCTGAATTATATACTTTCCATGCACAAGTACTTGTCGATAAATTCTGATCATAAACTTATAACAAATACCAATCGATAGATTTGTAAAATACTTATAGTAAAGTAATTTCGATTAATACAACTTTGATGCTAATTGGTCATTAGATTATCAAACTACAACTACAACTTAAAAATGAAAAAAAAACAAAATTATACTGACCAGTTTTGCACGGCTTCATATATATATGCTGCAGGTCCTCGAGATGGGCATCGTGGTGCACTCGGTGGTGATCGGCCTCGGCATGGGGGCGTCGCAGAACGTGTGCACGATCCGGCCGCTGGTGGCGGCGATGTGCTTCCACCAGATGTTCGAGGGGATGGGCCTCGGCGGCTGCATCCTGCAGGCGGAGTACGGCCGCCGGATGAAGTCGGTGCTGGTCTTCTTCTTCTCCACCACGACGCCGTTCGGCATCGCCCTGGGCCTCGCGCTGACTAGGGTGTACAGGGACAACAGCCCGATGGCGCTCATCGTCGTCGGTCTCCTCAACGCCGCCTCCGCGGGGCTGCTCCACTACATGGCGCTGGTGGAGCTCCTCGCCGCCGACTTCATGGGGCCCAAGCTGCAGGGCAACGTCCGGCTCCAGCTCGCCGCCTTCCTCGCCGTCCTCCTCGGCGCCGGCGGAATGTCCGTCATGGCCAAGTGGGCGTGAGGGCATCATGCAATTCGCCTGCAAGCTGCAGACATGTTACATTGAGCTTGGTCAGACTCGATCATCAGCTGCAGCCATGTTGTTGTTCTACAGTGACTGTGACTTCCCCATGTTGTAGCGTGATTTTCAGGTTTTCAGTGTAGTAGCATGATTGTTCAGGTTTTGTTCTCGTGATTGATGATGTACTTCAATACGAACATCTACATATTTTCATGATTATTACATTATCAAGCCAAAGAACTATGGTAAGATGGCAAATTTCACACAATATGACAATGTCAACAGGAATGGATGAAAATATGGAATCATGAAAAATTTCACACAATCTATCATGCTCAGTAAAAAAAAGTATAAGCAGTCTCCCCTAGAAGAAAGAAAGATGGTATGCTGCAATTTAAAATCACAAAACAAGGAGCCAGGATTACCTCAAGTATTTGAGCCGAACCAGCACCAGACACAATTTATGTCCACTAGCAACCAAGAAATACAACTTCCCATCAATGCTTAGATCATAGTACAGTAATCACCTTCCATCAACCATAGAAGCCACCCTTCTCGAGAAAGAAATTTCACCATTTTCACTACATTCATTCACATCTTCATCATTCCATGACCATTTCCAGTTTTCTTCTAAAAATTCTATGTCCATGCCCAGAAAACAAATCCCATGTGAAATATCAGATTCATCGCCACTGCCACTGCCATTCCCATCATTGTTTACACTTTCAGAATCCTCAGTATCTGATCCAGAATATACCTGTCCTTTAACCAGAAGAATAAATCAGAGATGATATGCAACGCACAATATTTTCAAATAATGTAATGTCACGACATCAGTCACTGTGCTTCTGATGTGCCAGAGATATTAAGATCAAGGCAAAATTAATATGAAAAAAATGTATATTGCTTTTAGCCGATATACAAGTATTTTTTTATTAACAACTATGCACCCGGAATTGTTTACAATGTGAACGCATTGTTGAACAACTTTCACCAAGGCTGGGGGCGGGAAACGGTGGGGATATCAACAATCTGAATAAACAACGATCAAGGAAATGCTATGAAGATAACCCAAGTTAAAAAGAACGCTACCCATTATCAATCGCAGTATTTATATCAGTACCTCTGGTGATGTCGCAAGTTTTGGTGATGAAACAAAAAATATATCATTTCTAACATACCTGAATTACTTAAAGACCAGGAGTATCTAGAGCTACAGCATACATACAAATATCAGTACCTGGTAGTCTGGCACCTGTAATTATGCAAAAACTGACCTACAAATGCTATAAATATCTTGTTAAAGAAACCCCAATTCAGCATATGATGTCTTGAACCAAATCCAGAAGCAACCAGAACTTGTATTGTTCCAAGTAAGAGAATTCTAGGATTTGGTCCAAAACATCACATTAAATTCCTGTTCCATAATCTAAAAGAGAAACATCTTCAACAAGAAATGCAGGGTCACAAGGTTAGTAGTGGCTCTTAAGATTATAGATTGATTATCCAGGTTATTTCAGACACCATCTTTCAAAGGATTGCCTGCTAAAGTTTTCACTGCTCTATATCAATGAACTGTTTTTAGTACGATATATCCAATGAAAGAATCAGCTATAGAAAAACACTATTATGTATTCCTGGACAATCAATGGTTTATTTACCTCACATCACATCCGTAATATAGAAAAATCAAGCCAAATTACAGAACATGTGGGAAGCACAGCACAATTCAGGCGTGCTCTGTTAATACTAAGATGTACCTGTTGCACAATGTATTCAATTGGCTATCGATATTTTGAATTAAGATGCATACTACAAGCTAATAGCTTAGAACTACTGGAAAGTAATCAGATTCTTCCTAAGAAAAATTTATTAGCCCATACCGATCTTCATTGTGCATCAAGAAAATCATCAACTCTATACTCAAGAGAACACTGGAATGGGACAATAACAATGAATATTAACCACTGATGACGTCATTCAACGAATAATTCAGCACTTCGATAATTGATATTAAGTTTTTGGTCCAGAATTGTATCAGAAACTATCAATTTACATATCCAGACAAGCAATAAAATGAAGTTCCCATTAATGTGTCATACAGAATAACAATCAAACCTCAAAGGACACAATCTGCCTGAATAATTGAACTTGCTTCATCCACTGCATGCAAATGACTCATGATCGAGCTAACCTGAGTATTGACCAAAATGTGCATTAAGTCAGCAACATTGCCATTTGTCTTTCTCGCATTTAAATTACTCTGATTATGCTTTCAATAAATCATTTGAGTCAGAGCATGTTCGGCCGATTAGAGATGCAAATCGATCATGAAATTTCAACAGAGGGCACTTCTCAACAAGGTTGCTGTCATCATAGGCCTCCTTGAGGAATACAGTGCTTCTTGCTCCCTTATTAGTGATGTAGAATATCCCATGATTTTTTATTAAACACAGAAGAAGCTTACATGGCAGCCTGTACTCATTATGGAAGATTTCTAGCTTATCAGATGTCAACCGTCTGTTCATTGTCAGGCTCAAGATCTCATGCAGAACAGCAACAGCCCGCTTCCGAGCCTGTGGAGTTGCAGGCTCCACACGTCTAGCATTCAGATATGGTGAAGGAAATGCCAACTTCTGCCATCTGACAACCTCCTCAAGATAATTCCTGTTTGGCCTAAATCCTGCTGGATACTTCAACCTGAAAGCAAAGGGGCCAACAATATTTCCATCTTTAGGGATCCCTCTATAGTCCATTTGGAAGCCCTCAAAATTCAACTTTTCTTCACGTGCTGTGACTGCCAATGAAGAATCCCAACTCTCCAAACACAAATGGTCCAATCCCTTCACATCCCTAACTGAAAATAATTCAGGGTACTTAGGAATCAAATTATTCTTGAATTTGTTAGGTAAACCCAATTCAGATTGGATGAGCTCAATCTTCTCTAGAGGAATCTGGCAGTCCAAAGACATCATTAGCAGTTTCCTTAGATTTTTCACCAAGATAGGCTCCATTAGCTCTCGTGCTTGGATCTCCTCACTGGATATCTTTCTTGCCTTCTCAGTGAGTGTAACTGAAATGGGCTCACGGGAGGCACTACCACCAGAGACATGGAAGATGTTTGGGTGCCGTTCGATGAGTGAAAGGAAGTTCCATTTTTGGACAAAGCCAACCTCCTTTTCAAGATCACGTACAAGGATGGAACTTGTCTTTTGGGACAAGATGATCTCACGGAGACGAAGAAGGAGGGCAGGCTTCTTCTGGAGGTCCATGGCCTTGTCAAGTCCAGGTTCACGGTGATAAAGCTTCTTCTTGGGCCTGCGGCCATGACCAGCAGAACATGAGAACATGGCCTTGAGCTGAATCAAAGGAAGAGCTCTGTCTATCAAAGATACATGCTCTACCAATCTTCTTTTCATCATTTAGAGTCAAGGCCAGTCTATGTGCGCATCATAGGTCCAAGTATCCAGGAGTGGAAATACTGAAGCACAAAGACTAATCCATCAAACTCTGAAAAAAAAAAGAACGTCAGAATTATATCCTTGCCATTTACAAAAGACTGCTACTTTCAGGCAACTGAAAAAAGGAGAAAAATTCAGTCACATTTTAATGGTTAAGATCGATGCAAAGATTGTGCAAAGTATCCAAACAGACCACCCCATCTCATATTTGTCACACTCAGATAAGAAGGTGAAGGTCAATTGCTCAAATGCTGAAAACCTTGTAAGCAGAAACCGAGAGCAACAGATCAGGATAGCCTAATCATCAGCTTATGGTTGGTGTTTCTAGAACAAAGAGCGCTGCAAAAGCCAAATTTCATTTCAACCATGATCAAATCGTAAGTCATACCCCTACCCCCAAATCGATGTCTCATGCCTCAAACCCGTTTGGTTATCTCGGTTATACTACTTCACTTGCACGGTTGCACCTATCCTGGCAAAAAATTGTGAAATTTAGATTGGCTACCAATGAGCTGCACTAGAAATAATAGAAATGCGGACCTCTATATCACGAGAAATAAATCAAACACCAATTAAAAACAAATCACATTTTGCTATACGTTTTTCTGTTTGTTACAACAAACCAAAGAAATTAGTAAATTGATTCTCCCCGATTTTCCCCTTCAAACCATATTGGTAGCCGAACTAGCGGGATCAGAGGAGGCAGGAGGGGGCGTACCTGTGCAGGAGCCACGGCGCGGGCACGGGACGGGCCGCTGCGGCTTGACGGATGCTCGGTTAACCAGCGGCCGCAGGGGGAGGAGGAGAAGCGGAAGACGGCGAGGCCAGAACCCCTAGTACGAGCGAGGGGGAGCTCGTCGTCCACCGGCGGCAGTTGCGGACGGCGGCCGGCGGGCGCGACGGCGTGGGTGCCGGCCAAGGGTTGCCTCCCACACGCCAGAGAGATGTGAAGAGGAGAGAGTTAGATGGGCTTTTGGGCCCTTAGCAGGTAGAGTAGTAAAAAGTCCACTGTAGGTCCCTCAAAAATATGGTGCTACTCCTATTTGCTATAGATTTGTCCACAGATTTTTGGTTGAAATCACACGGACCGTTCGATCTGTGTTAGGATTAGTGATTTATCATATACGATCAGACGGATTCAAACGCATGAAGGCACAGAACCAGTGGGATACACATGCCTAATTAATCAACAACCTTGTATGACTGCATGGCGCTAGAATTTTACGTTTTATTTGATTTTAGAACATTATTGTTGATATTTTCCATATTACAATTAGATGGGCTGCTTGTTGGGCTGTCGTCTCATCTCTAGGGCATGTTCAAAGTGTAGCCAAAATAAACATTACTAAGTTTTGGTAATGCTAAAATTTTAGCAAGATGATAAAATTGTCAAAATTTTGACAAGATTTCTTATGTATTGATCGAATTTAGTGACAAACTAAACGTAGATATTTTTTTTAACTTTAAAAAAAAGTATAGTTAAAAAAACATTAAAGTGAGCATGCCCTTAATTCTCCTTCATCTTTTCTTGGCATTTTTGTCTCCCAAGTTCCAACTCTATTCCTCTTTCGAGAGAGAACCGGGGGGAGAGAGGGGCCCGACTCTATTAACCCAAGCAAACCATACTCGTGATTTCACCTCCTGGAACTAGAAGTAAGTACAAAGTTCTGCATAGAATCACCCACAGAATGACAGAACTTAAAAACCTCTTAACACCGTTGAAACGGCACTAATCTCCGCCGGAATCATACAAAAGATAGGCTCCTGTGTTTTTTCAAGGACCAAAACGCACAACTAATATACCGTGTCTAGCAATCATCATCTAATTTATTTGAGGAATACAGCTTGAGTACTACACATACGGACAGATTACAGGCAGTTGACTTGTACTACATATGAGTATATTAATTACTACTCCCCTAATTTCAAAATATAAGTATTTTTAGAATAGTGACAAGTCAAATATTTTTAACTTGAACTATTAATAGAAAAAAAATCAAACATGTAAAATTGATGTTACTAGATTTATCATTAAACAAACTATCATAATATGAAACTCTTTTTATTTAAAACATCTTACTTTTATATATATTGTTGGTCAAACTAGCATTTCGGAGACCATGTCGGAATTCAAAAATATTTATAAATGGAGTACTCCTAAGTGGCTAAGTCATAATTAGAGCGAGTACAATAAGATGATGTAAGCGAGTTATACATGTTGCCGTATCATATCTGTGCTTATGTGGACAAGAGAGAAGAAAAGAGAGAGGAAAAATGGGCTACAGATTTTTAGCTAGCTATAGCATGAACTCCAAAACCTATGTGAGAGAAATGTGAGGAAAATATTAACGATGTACTCCCTCCGTTTAATATTATAAGTCGTTTAATTTTTTTTTCCAAGTCAAGTTTGAAAAAGATAAACGATTTATAATATGAAACGGATAAAATAGTATGTATCTATAGTTTTTTTAAAATTATACAATATAACGCAGACACTCACAATACACGCGGCTGGCAAAATCCTGAAGAATGACGAAGTCACCACATGCGCCTCACTGTCGACGGGTTTTTGAGAATTACACAATACAACGCATGCGGCCGATCACCACAGGCGCATCGCTATCGACGGGTATGTCACCTACCACAGTGGCAGATTTAACGTGGGGGCGGGGGGGGGGGGAGGTATTGAGACCCCACTACTGCCACTGGGACCATGGAGACCCCCCTAAGCCCCCACTAAAAATGATTTGCATAGATTCATAAGATATGGGGGCTGAAGGCTCTCCTAGTTTGTTTAGCCTCAATTATTATTTTGTTCTGGATCTGCCCCTGACCTACCAGGTAAAGCAGAAAGCCGTTAAATCCTGGAAAATTCGCTCCCATGGAAAATCGATCCTAGGACCTAAGATGCTACTGAGAAACTTGTAACCACTAGGCTATAAACTTTTTCGCAGTATGTATTTATAGTTAACTATTGTATTAGTAGGTTATTAAATTAACTATAAATGATGTGTTAATTTTTGAAGCTATATTATTAAACTTGTTCAAATAGTGCCTTTGCAAAAAAAGGGTATGCATGCACCGATGCACGACAATGGGGGTGCAAAATATATAAGTCGCCACTCTTATCCGAGCAATGACATGAGCCAAAAAAAAAAGCAAAAAATAATCGCAAGTAGCCCTCTTCTTGTTAACCCGTCGGTCAGCATGCATGCATGCATCCCTGCCTCCCTCCGGCGCCGGCGCCGCCCGCAGCATCGTCCAAAAACCGGCGGCTCGTCGGACGCCCACCGGAACTCTGCTCCACGTAGTCGCGGTCACTGGCACCTGGGCCCGGCTTGCGCGGGCCGCCGCTGTCAGTGACAGACCCGGCCAGCCAGGCGCGTGCCCCGCGCGTGCTCCAGGGATCGCGGAGGTGTACGGCACGCGAGGCGGACGGTGGCGCGCGTGTCTTCCCCGTTGCCGGCTCGTGCCCCCCGGCGATTTTACCGTTGTGCCCTTCTCACTAATTAATTGCGCGGTGGATTTGCTTTTAGATTCGTGCTCAGCAGCCTCGTCCACTTAATCATGCATGCATGGACTATTTTACGCCGTCTATTACGTAAATCTGTTGTAATTAAGTTGTTAAACTGTTGTGAGATCCACTTTTATAAAAGAAACTGGTAAGCAGATGTGCATCTTCACACCGGTTAATTATAAGCGGGTAATTAAGCAGGCTACTTAACGTCGGAGCTGTGTCGGTGATGATGTCTTCTTCGCAAACACAACTACTGATCGCCTTCGTTTTCCTCGTCATCCTCGCCGCGACTGATGCGCAGAGCGACCACCGGACTCAGCCGGCGGCGGCGGAGCCGGGCGGCGCGCGCCACGCGGCGTGCGGCGGCGCTGCCGTGGGAGGGCAATGCCACAGCGTGGCCAGGGCGCTCCGCCTGAAGCTGATCGCCATCCCGGTGATCCTCGCCGCCAGCGTGGCCGGCGTGTGCCTGCCGCTCTTCGCCCGGTCCGTGCCGGCGCTCCGCCCCGACGGCGGCCTCTTCGCCGTCGTGAAGGCGTTCGCGTCGGGCGTCATCCTCAGCACCGGCTACATGCACGTGCTCCCGGACTCGTTCAACGACCTCACCTCGCCGTGCCTGCCCAGGAAGCCATGGTCGGAGTTCCCGTTCGCGGCGTTCGTCTCCATGCTCGCCGCCGTGTTCACGCTCATGGTGGACTCGCTCATGCTCACGTTCCACACGCAGGGCAGCAAGGGACGGGCCAGCAGCGCCGCCGTCGCGCACCACGGCGACCACGGGCACTGTCACGCTCACGCGCTGGGGCAAGCAGACGTCGCTGCGCTGTCGACAACGGAGGCGGCGGATCAGGGCGGCGACGACGTCGAGGCCGGTAACACCACCAAGGCGCAGCTGCTCAGGAATCGCGTCATTGTGCAGGTAACCACATGGCACACTTGCTGGCCATGAACGACACAGTACACATGGAGTGACACTCACGGCGAACTTTGTGTGCGTGTCAGGTTCTGGAGATGTGGGCATCGTGGTGCACTCGGTGGTGATCGGGGTGGGGATGGGGGCGTCGCAGAACGTGTGCACGATCCGGCCGCTGGTGGCGGCGCTGTGCTTCCACCAGATGTTCGAGGGGATGGGGCTCGGCGGCTGCATCCTGCAGGCCGGGTACGGCGGGAGGACGAGGTCGGCGCTGGTCTTCTTCTTCTCCACCACGACGCCGTTCGGGATCGCGCTGGGGCTGGCGCTGACCAGGGTGTACAGCGACAGCAGCCCGACGGCGCTGGTCGTCGTCGGCCTGCTCAACGCGGCGTCGGCGGGGCTGCTGCACTACATGGCGCTGGTGGAGCTCCTCGCTGCCGACTTCATGGGGCCCAAGCTGCAGGGAAACGTCCGGCTCCAGCTCGCCGCGTTCCTCGCCGTCATCCTCGGCGCCGGCGGCATGTCCGTCATGGCCAAGTGGGCGTGAGCGTGACCGGCGTCGCATATATAGGTATGCATGAAGTATAGGTGAAGGCGGCACCGTATGTATAGTGGCAGCATATATGGCTGTGTTTAGTTCAGCGCAAAGTTTGGATTTTGGTTGAAATTGAAGATGATGTGACTGAAAAGTTGTGTGTATATGACAGGTTGATGTGATGGAAAATGACCGAAGTTTGGATCCAAACTGATGTGATGGAAAAGGACCGAAGTTTGGATCCAAACTTTGGATCTAAACACAGCCTATATTGTACGTACTAGCCTGATCACTCCGTGATATCCCCTCGTTATTTGCATGTTAATTATGTGAGGAAGAAATTCGAAAAAAATCAACAAAATAGACTAATATATGATAAATCACTCCGTAAATATATAAAGTAAAATTTAACTTCAACAAGTTAAAGAAAACAAATTAAACTATGATTAGTTAACTTTGCAGTCAAATTTGTTTTTTTTCCGTTGCAACTTATAATATTTATATTTGAAATTGCATTTTTATAGAGTGATTTATCACATATTAATCTATTTTATTGATTTTTTTAAATTTTTTTCATAACTATTTGGATAACATACAAACAACAAAGGGATCTTCTCTCCAGAGTTTAAAATAGTTTTCCACTCATCATGATATGCATAGTACTGTAAAACCACGTGAGGCAGTATACGTTGATCTCCGACTAGAAAATGGCTCGTTGTAGACTTATACGGTTGCACCCTAAGGTTCACAAAATAGGATTCAATAAAAGGGGTCTTTATCTTGTGTTGGTGACTAGTAGTTTGTGTTTGCATCAGTTTATTTGGGTGTCTTTTTTAGACTTGTTGAAGTGTACTCGTTATTGAGTAAATTTGCGTAATAATTGGCTTAGTTCGTCGATCAAAGGTCAGAATCCAATTCTATTATTAAAAAAAATTATATGGTTGCACGTGTCTTTTTGTTTTTTCTCCCTGTCATTACTCACATATTCTGTGCAGATTTATAGTAATTAAAATGTATTCGTTTCAATCTTGAAATGCAATCCCTTGGCGGCTGGAAGGTTCTGCTGTACGGAGAAATACGTTCGGTGCTACCTGTGCCATGTCAACCGATTATTTTGGGCTGCGCTACCCCCACACTGCGCTGCGGAATAAGATCACTTTGACTCGCTCAACTTACGACCGAATTTAAATCGTATCCCAATATCAGAAATCTTAACTCCCATACTTATAAAATTGGTGCAATTCAATTTAACTCTCTTGGTGGTTTTGGAATGTGGTTTTGCTGACGTTGCACACACGTGGAAGTGTTGACCCTATCTTTGTCCCACGTGACATTGACGTGGCGCTTATGTGGCATTAAAATAAAAATATATATGCGGGGCCCATTTGTCATTCACACAAAAAAAATTATAGGACCCACTGACATGTAGGTCCCACATGTCATCTTCTCGTATCCCTTCTTCCTCCTTCCTTCTCTATCTCTTCCTCTCTCTTTGTGCATGGGGAGTGGCGTCTGGATCGGCAGCGGCGACGGCGGGCGATGGACGGCGCGTGCGTGCGCCCGCCACCGTCGCCGGGGAAGGCGGAAATGGCGGGGGCGGCGGAGGGAGGGAGCGAACCCTACCACGAGGCGCCACCGGCGGCCAGCGATCAACACATCTCCTCCTCCTCCACGGCATGGCGTGGTGGCGCCTCACCGGAGTGCGCGCAGCGCGTAGGCATAGCAGCTCAGCTCAGGCTTCGCCCTAACTCTAGATCCCAATCCCCCAAGCAGCGTCTCTACCTCTACCAATCAGGTCAGGCTCTGATCCCCATTCGCTCGTGTTCTCGTCGGCGTGGAGCAACAGGTGGAAGAAGCTGGGCTGGCTGGCCAAGATGTCTAGTGCCGACGCGGAAGGGGCCGAGAAGGTGGAGGAACTCCATCTCGTGATGGAAGAGTAGCTGCCTAGCTAGATGTTGCCACTACTGGAAAACTGATCTTTGCTAGGTCGCCCCAAAACCACAATAGTCCCGGTTATAAAAAGAACCGGGACTAAAGATAATCTTTAGTCCCGGTTTAAAACCCCATAGCCATTCTACAATCTTTAGTCCCGGTTGGTAACACCAACCGGGACTAAAATGGTCATCTTTAGTCCCGGTTCTTTTTATAACCGGGACCGGTTGGTATTACTAACTGGGACTAAAGATCTCCTAGATCTTTACTCCCGGTTGGTATTACCAACTGGGACTAAAATCACGCGTAGTATATAATCCCTATTCTCTATCCTCTCCGCCACAACCGGCCTCTCCTCTCCTCAGATCCATCTCCCTCTCCTCCTCCCCCTCCTCCCCTTCCTCCTCCCATCCCGGCCCTCTCCTCCCCCTCCTCCCTTCCCATCCGATGCCTAGCGAGGGCCGCCTCCTCCCCCTCCTCCCTTCCCGCACGCATCAGGCGGGGCCGCACGCAGGCCGCACACGGGCCGAGTAGCGAGCGGCGGCAGGAGGCGCTACCGGCATCCATTCTTTTTTTTCTTTTTTTTACAATTTGTGATTCACTGAGATGTATAATTTTGTGATTTGTTGTATGGATCTGAGATGTATAATATGTGATATGTTTGATTTGTGTGTAATTTTTTTAAGATTTGTGATGTATTTGATTTGTGTGTACAAGTAACTTAAGATTTATGATGTGAATGTTTTGAGATGTTACTTTGATCTGGGGTATTATTTGGGAATATGCAACCCACTCGATTTGGGAGAAAATATAGGGATTAAACTCTGGCTAAAAAATAATGAAAAAAAAAGAAAATGATACCTAATAGGACTGCCGCTACCCTCTCTTTAGTCCTGGTTGCCGGGACTAAAGATAGCGATCTTTAGTCTCGGATTCGTAGTCCCGGTTAGATAACCGGGACTAAAGGGGGTTAAGAACCGGGAGTAAAAAGGGTTTCTCCACCAGTGTGCATGGTTGATTGGTTTCAAGTAATTTCATGGGTCTTCTGTTTTTTGAGACAGTCCATTTTACCCAGTTTGATGTAGTGATGTTCATGGCGTGCAGAGTCTGAGTCTCAGGATTTCTCTCATTTTGCTCAGAGAGAATTAATCCATTTTGTGTAGAGTCCGAGGACTTCTCAAGCAGACGATTTTAACCAAACATTGCAGATGATTTTGTGCAGAGCCTGCCGCCGGCTCATGTAAGGGGAGAGAGAGAGGAGGAAGCAGGGTAATGAGAGAGAGGATGATATGTGGGACTTACATGTTAGTGAGTCCTATATTTTTTTAATGATAAATGGGCCCACATATATTTTTTTATTTTAATGCCACATAAACACACGTCAATGTCACATGGGACAAAGACTAGGTCAACACTGCCACGTATGCGCGACATCAGCGAAACCGTCCTCCAAAACCATTAAGGGAGTTAAATTGTACCGGCTTTATAAGTTCAGGGGTCAAGATTTGTGGTATTACGGTTGAGGGATACGATTTAGATTCGGTGATAAATCAAGGGAGTCAAAAGTGATCTTATTCCCTGCGCTGCACGCATGGTGTAACACAAAGTTTGGCTTAGGCTATTGGGCTTCTTTAGTGCGGCCCATCACATCCCAGGAGGCCAGGGAGACCCATCAAAGTATCAAAATAGACCGCAAGACGTTGGCATCGGCGAAGGTCATCCATTTCCGGCCATCCTCCTCCCCCTCCAGCAAGGATATTAGGATAGAAGGACAAAACTCCACAAGGATATATCGCGCACGCGAACCGCGAGCGCCAAAGCCGGGACAAATCTGGGCCGTTGATGCGTCGTCGTCGGAGAGAAGCAGATGCATGCTCCCCCCAAGCTGCCACGCATCTCGTCGTCCCATTCCCAAAGCCAAATTAATAAGTGCACCGAGAGATTCATTTCATTCGGAGATTCGCTCGCTGTACTCCACTCATCCCTGCGCTCGCTCACCGCTCACTCTCCCCGCGCGCTGTGGCGAGTGTTGTTGTGTTCTGTCCTGTCGTGTCGCTTTCGCTCGAAACGATTGTTTCTTTTTGTTGTTCCTTTTTTGGGCTCGCACGTGAGGTGAGGTGAGAGCGAGGCCACCGGACGGACCACGTGCAACGTGCGCGCCACGGCGCCGAGGCGGCGATTGAGGATGAGGAGGATCGGATGGTGTCGGCACTCGGCAATCTTGGCTCGAATCGGGATGGTGGCCCGCACTCCACCAGCGACTCTCTCTCTCTCTTCAGTTAATCGTGATGGATGGGTGGCTACGTGATTCGATTACTTTGTGCTTATTGATACGGCTCTGTCTGAGCCTAAAGCGTTGCACGGGTTGTCGCTCTGTTAGTGTTAGGCCCGAGATATGGATAGGATGGGAAAGTGTGTGAACCCCCACAAGCAGAGGTCTTGGACTCTTGATGTTAAGGTGTGTTCAGTTCTTTTAGTGTAAAATTTTTTAAAGTATAAATATAGACTAATGATAAAATAAATTATAGATTCCGTATGTAAGCCGCGAGATGAATTTATTAAGCCTAATTAATCCACAATTAGCAAATATTTATTGTAGCATCACATTGTCAAACCATAGCGTAAATACGCTCAAAAAATTCGTCTCGCAATTTACGTGTAAACCGTGCAATTGATTTTTTCCTCACATTTAATATTTTATGTATGTGTCCAAACATTTGATGTGACCTTTTTTACCAAACTTTTTTGGATCTGCCTAAGTTAAAGCCAGCATGGAGTATGCTCCCAGCCAAACCATGGAGTATGCTCCATCCGTTCATGTGGGGGAAAATTGTTTTTATTTTAGCAAGTCTAACTCGAAAGATGTCCATCACTACTTGTACATTATACTAACATAGTATAACATATAAGTACATCTAGTGAATAAAACCATACTATATTGTTATGTTCATGCTTCAAAGTACTTAGGGTGTGTTTAGTTCACGCTAAAATTGAAAATTTGGTTGAAATTGGAACGATGTGATGGAAAAGTTGAAAGTTTATGTATATAGAAAAGTTTTGATGTGATGGAAAAGTTGAAAGTTTGAAGAAAAAGGTGGGAACTAAACAAGGCATTACACGCAATATTAGTTTTTTAACCATAGAAAAAAATATATTTTTTATAAATTGCACCCTTCGTTCTATAAAAAACTGACCTTTTGAGATAAATCTACACAAGTATTTCTTTAGATTTATCTTCAAAAGTTATCTTTTATTTCGGGGACTAGTGAGTAAAGATTAAATAGTACTCCTACAAATTCTATAAAATTAAAACCACGTGTTGCAAAAAAAATAGAATAACAACGTACTTTAAGCCACACTCAAGTGCCTAATCATGTTGTACTGGGTACTACTATTCCTAATTCATTCGGTTTTCACTTCCTTTCGTACTGGAGGGGAGTATAGTCTTTCACCCAGTATAAATTCTCCCCCACGACAGCTCACCCCTCCCAGTCCCAAAGTCAAGTCAAGGTCGTCGCCTCCCACCTCCTCCTCCGATCCGGCCGCCGCGGAGGCATGCGACCACACCACTGTACCACTACGCCACCTCACTGACACGTGGGCCCCACCACCACAGCAGCAGCCAGTCATCGAGTCGGCAGCAATCCCCCGCGCGCAGAAGAGGAGAGAGTATTCCTCGCAGAAGAGACGACGACTCTTCCGCCGACGACGTCACCCCCGTGACGTGGGTTGTCCCGTCACGGCCTCGCATCACCACACCACCCCCCACGTTCTTCTTTCTTTCCCATCCGCGTATACTAGACCACGGAGGCAGCAGAGCTGCAGAGGAGTAGCGAGAGAAAACACGCGCGAAATTTCCGGATAAGAGCAGCGCCGGCGGCGGATGTGGCAGCGTTTGTTGTTATTGTTCTTTTTCTTTTTTTTCGTCTCGTTTTGCTCCCACTTCGCTGCTGCCGAATCCGCGTAGGGTTCTTATGACCCGCGGCGCTGCTCTGCTTTGCTCGATTCGCTGTGCTCGCCTTGGAGGTCGCATGCTTGGCTGCTTTTGAGAGTGAGTGTGTGTGTGTGTTTTTTTTTACCTCTTTTCTTTTTCTGGGAGAATTTCCCGTTCTTGGGTTTGGTCTTTTTTGCGAACCTTTGAACCCTTTCTTGTTGGATTCTGGGGGGAAAGTTTATTTATGCTTAATTTGGCGGTTCTTGTTTTGTTTCGGGGAGTTTAGGAAATTTTTGAGGCTTTGATTCGTTTTTATTTTGGGTGGGGGGAATCTCGTCGTGCGAAAGGATTCGATCGTTGGAGAGCCTACCGGAGTTTGGATTCTCGCGTGCACCATCGCGAGAATTATGAGGGAGAAGTGAGCTTCTAGCTTCTAGACTCTCCTCGCCATGGAGACGTCCACCATAAGCTTCTCCTCGTCGTCGCCGCCGTCCCCTCCGCCGCCGCAGCCGGCTCCGGGCGACATCGACGCCGTCAGCCTCGGCCGCCTCAGCAGGAACCTCGAGAACCTCCTCGACCCCGCCTTCCTCAACTGCGCCGACGCCGAGATCGTCCTCGCCTCCGGAGGCGGCGACCCCGGCGGCGGCGCCGCCGTCGGCGTCCACCGCTGCATCCTCGCCGCCAGGAGCCGCTTCTTCTACGACCACTTCTCCTCCGGCCCCGCCCCCGCCACCGCCGGCGAGAAGCTGCAGCTGGACCTCGACGGGCTGGTCCCCGGCGGGCGCCACATCGGCCGAGACGCCCTCGTCGCCGTTCTCGGCTACCTGTACACCGGCCGCCTCAGGTCGGCGCCCCCCGAGGCCGCCGCCTGCCTGGACGACGGCTGCAGCCACGACGCGTGCCGCCCGGCGATCGACTTCGTCGTCGAGTCCACGTACGCCGCCTCCGGCTTCCAGATCTCCGAGCTCGTCTCCCTCTTCCAGGTAATCAACTGTTACCCAAACGTGTTCTCTGCACTCATGATTCACTAGCAACTTCAGTTTCAGAAATTTTTTATTGCTGGATGGTGTTGTAAATTTCCTACAAATTAGTATGTGTTTGCAAACAATTCATCATTTTGTGTTGAATAAGTAGCTGAATTACAGACAAAAATAGGACTCCTCTAAGTCCTAACTATGGGGTTCTTATGTCGCAGCGCCGATTATCTGATTTTGTATACAAAGCTTTGGCTGAGGACATACTGCCAATTCTTGTGGTTGCCTCCACCTGCCATCTTCCAGAGCTGCTAAATCAATGTATCCAGAGGGTTGCCAACTCAAACCTCGACAATCGTTACCTCGAGAAGCGGCTTCCGGATGATCTGTACGCGAAGCTGAAGGAGTTTCGCGTGCCTGATGAACCACACACCAGCATTCTTGACCCTGAGCATGAGAAGAGGGTTAGAAACATCCACAAGGCCTTGGATTCCGATGATGTCGATCTTGTTGGCATGCTTCTGAAGGAGTCTCCGGTCACCTTGGATGATGCATTCGCCATACACTACGCTGCGGCCTACTGTGAGCCAAAAGTGTTAGCAGAATTGCTGAAACTGGAATCTGCAAATGTGAATCTGAAGAACTCTAGTGGATACACGCCGCTCCACATGGCTTGCATGAGGCGAGAACCGGATATCATTGTTTCGCTTATAGAAAAGGGGGCCTCTGTGCTGGAAAAGACACAAGATGGGCGTGATGCTCTTACTATCTGCAAGAGATTAACAAGGGAGAAAGACCGCAACGAGAAATCAGAAAAATGCAAGGAGAGAAGCAAGGCTTACTTGTGCATTGGCGTCTTACAGCAAGAAATAAAGAGGAGACCACAAATTTTGGAGGACCAGATGTCTGCAGAGGAGTCAATTGCTACACCTCTGCTGGTTGATAATTTTCACATGAGGCTACTAAACTTGGAGAATAGAGGTCAGCATATATTTTATCTTGCTTTGTCATTTTGAAGCTACGCTTGTTTGCAACAACTAATAGTTTTTCTTTCCATCTTTTACCATTCATTGATTATATCCTGGAATGTGTTTTGAGAAATTAGTGCTTTTTCCTTGTCTTCAATTTGCAAGCATATGTTCTGATGAGCTTAATTTGTTGCTGTATTCTCATTAACCTCAGTGGGCATAAGTTCTATCGGTACTAATATGCATATATTATCTACATCAAAGACTACTGAATGATTTGTTTCCTTTCTTTCTTTTTTGTGATAGCAATATGATTCACTAACTTAATATGAAATGCAGAAAAGAAGGAACCTAAATCAGTATCAGTTGGGATTACAATGTTGTAGTTTTTTCGCCTTTCCAGCTAGAGACTAGAATACACAATTCTGAAAATCATTCCTGAAGTATATTTCTGTGTCTATGCAGTTGCCTTTGCA
Organism: Oryza meridionalis; assembly: GCA_000338895.3. NCBI lineage: Eukaryota > Viridiplantae > Streptophyta > Magnoliopsida > Poales > Poaceae > Oryza > Oryza meridionalis. Next base: position 30,289,478 of record CM002526.2, on the reverse strand, counting down.
AGAATATTTTTCCCTTCGGAAGCCAAACTTGTGATGCGCATAGCACAAGCTGACTCAACTCAAGAGTTTGCTGGTCTCACATCTGCTAATTTCAGTAAACTTAAGGAGGTTGACCTAAATGAGACCCCCACAATGCAAAACAGGAGGTTGCGAGAACGCCTTGATGCTTTGACAAAAACAGGTCATTTTTAACTCGTAATCGTGCATCTATATGGTTAATATTCTCCGGCATTTTGACAGATTAAGCTTCCAGAGTAACTCCTGTTCTCTGCTGTTACTAAATAAACTCCTGTATGTTCCAGTTGAACTCGGACGACGATACTTCCCACATTGTTCAGAAGTTCTCGACAAGTTCCTGAATGAAGAATCCACCGATTTGATCTTGCTTGAAAGTGGTACAGCAGAGGACCAGCAAACCAAGAGGATGCGCTTTTCTGAACTCAGAGAGGATGTACGGAAGGCCTTCACCAAAGATAAGGCAGCCGGCGCTGCAATATCTTCCTCAACATCTGCATCTTCATCACCAAGGTATGAGACAAAGTCAAGACCTGGCAACAAGAAAGGGAAGCTATCACGGTAGTATCAGCAGTTAAGTCTAATCTGCAGTGTAGCTTCTGAAACATCCTCATCTTCACCACCAATGCTTGATATACTTGATATAAAGGGGTAAACAGGGCCTTAGAAAATGGAAGTTAATTATCATTGGTAATATCAGTAGTTAAGTCCAATCTGTTCAGCATGCTCAACTTCAGGAAAGGTGGAGAAGGAAAGTATGGGAGGTTGCTTTGACAAGTAGGGGGTGGTATGGTGCAATGGAATTCCAACTATTTATCCAAGAAAAGCAGCGAGCATATCTATTAGTAGTAGTACTACTGTAGTGTGATTACTTGTAGTGGCTGTGATCTGACATGACGTACGGCATTGGCTTTTATTATGCTAAGAAGTTGGCAATGGTCAGTTTCACTTTCACAATGATTGTAGCCCTCTTGTATGATTTAAGAGCAAGTTTAATAGTATAGCCCACTCCTAGCTCCAATTCATTTATAGCCAATCTAATAGCCAATTCATATAATAGTTGTTTACTATACTACTAATATATGGTCCCACCTGTCATACACACATTATGTCTTAGAGTTCGCGCTGCAGCTGGCTACAGATCTGTAGACCGCTGCTCTTCTCTCTCATCTTTTATCTTATTAAAATATGTTTACAGCTAGCTAATAGCCTGCTATTGTACCTGCTCTAACCAATCAGTTCAGTGCTGGTAGAGTATCATTTTTGGTATGAATTGACTTCCACTATGTCTGAAAATGTTTATGCGGTAACTTTAGCATTACTATATATATAACCGTATATTTAGTTCCTTCTTTTCTCCTTCCTCTGTTCTTAAAATATATACTAGCTACTTCTAGGCTCTAGCTATACAAATGACAATTGTAATATCAATTGTAATATGGAGAACTTTTGGGACGGAGGTAGTACTATGGAGGGATCAGGGATGTGGCACTAGTCTATTGCAAGGAAAACTGGAGTAGTAAGAATGTGAGTGTTAAACTGTTGATTTGGGCACTGATATTCTTCCCTTTAAACTGAACCAAATTCAGAATCAGATTAATACGATAATCAATGAATCGATTTTATGCATTTATATAATAAAATGTTTGCTAGTGGGACAAAGCAAAACACTAGACATTTGCATTGCAAAGAAGTCTGTCAGGTTAATAATTTTGGTAGAAAGGTGGTTTTACTAGTTTGCTCTTCTTACTGGACTAGCAAAATGCGTATGTTTTGCTATGAGTAAAAGAAAATGTATAATAATATGTCATAGATAGAATATTTTTTAATCAAATATGTTAGTATTACTTTTTTAATATATGATATCCACTTGATTCAAACAAACATTAGACTATTGTATAATATAGGAAAATTTTAGGGACTAATTTTGTAAAATTGTAAAAGTAGTAGTGATGGTGGCAGAACCACCACCATCACTATTGTATATTTGTATAGATTTTTTTTGACTAAATTATTGTATAGATTGTGAAAATGTGTCCTTGCTAATTTGAAGATACCATAGAGTACATTTGCACTAGAGAAATTACATAATATGTTTTCGGGACAAAAAACTGTCCATTGTAAGCTGTGCTATCAAAACTAAACTAGTTAAACGGTTTCCTTTCGGGTCTCACATCTCATCTCCTCAAATGATTGGTGTCACATGCTTGATCTGTGATACTAGAAAGTACAGTACATCTATTTTCATCCATGCATGTGAGCTGTTCTTCCCTGTCCCCACAGCACTCGTGCAGCTGATCTGCAGGGCAAAGTACTCGGGTTGGCCTGAATCCAATGGATTAGTAGACTCGCCTAAACGCTGCAGATAGCATCATCATCCGTCCTAGATTACTGTAGCTGCATGCTGACATGGTTCAATCATCAAGGAGAAGATACAGATGGATGGCACAGGATTGATGAGATGGCGAAATGGCATAATTGCTAATGGGGTCGTTAACTTTGCTCGTGTAGTTTTATGCTGTAATGCTGTGCGTGATACGTTGTATATGTACAGCCAAGTACCAGCCTATTTGGATCTAGGGACTTAACTTTAGTCCCTATATTTAGATACTAATTTAGAGTATTAAATATAGACTACTTATAAAACTAATTATATAAATAAAAGCTAATTCACGAGACAATTTTTTAAGCCTAATTAATCAATAATTAGAGAATGTTTACTATAGAAATCACATAGGCTAATCATAGATTAATTAGGCTCAATAGATTCGTCTCGCGAATTAGTCTAAGATTATGGATGGATTTTATTAATATTCTATATTTAATATTTATAATTAATGTCAAACATCCGATATGATAGACACTTAATAAGTTTTATTCTCATCTAAACAGGCTACTCTCCAATCTCCATCTGGCTGGCTATTTGATTGTGGTTGGTTCCATGTCCGTTTCACACGAGCACTTTGCACTGACTAGCATCATCGTCCTCGCCGCTGCAGTCGTTGGGCATTACATGCTAATTACTAGTTCTAATTGCATCATTACTGAGGTTTGTCTGGCGACCTAAAATGCTTCAGAACTCCGTTCCAGATCCAACTTATAGAGTTAAATTTAAGAGTTGGAACTCTACCAAACAGGTTCAGAGTGGTATTACTCTATACTATTCTACTCCATCCGTTATTTACAAAATAAATTCATTTACAATACATCCTACTCATATAGTACTAATATAAAAGCAAAAAACTAAAATACTTTCATTTTGTTAAATCTCAATGAATTACTCTATATTTTATATATTCCTAATATATCTGTTTTTATATCTGTTGTAGTGATTAATAAATATTTAATGATAAAAATTGATATTAGCATTCTTGGAAAAACGGAAGGAGTAGGCTCTACTTGTCTGGGATGGGGAGTCATGGGACTTCAAATGTGGTTCGTTGAAACTTGAAAGTGCTTGGGACGCATGCGAGTCAACCAATCTTTCTTTCTTTTTTTTTTCAGTTCCCTTTTTTCTGCCTTGCTCGCTCACGCCACGTACCAGTCCGGGCCGGCCCTGCGGGCCACTTGCACGATCGTGCCAACGACACAAGGCCCGCGGAAAATCGAGTGCTTGACTTCTTCCCATATGACCGCTGACTATCCATTACCGGTTTTTTTTTATCGCACAAAGAACATATGGTAGAACCGAAAACTTAAATTCTCTCTCCACTACGATGATATAACAATTGTATAAAGCATTTTTCTCTTGCTCTCAACTAAGGTAGCATTTTTTCTCGAGCTGCCCGTTGAACGGGAGGCACGACCTCGCCGGGTTCAACTACCCCACCCCGTGATACCGCAGCAGCTCGATGGGGATGGTGCCGGTGAGCCCGTCCTACCCAAGAGACGCAGGCAGGTGTGTCGCCGCTGCGTTGCCCGTTGCCCTAGCGTTGTGGCCTCGCCGCTACAGCGCCCACCATCTTCCTGCATCATCCACCGCACTCCTTAAGGCTACCAACGGTGCCGCCACCGCGTTCTCAGCCTGGACCACCGCCATTGACCGTCACTTTATGAGGACAGAGAGGACAAATAAATAAGAAGAGGGGAAAAGAATAGGTTAGCCGGCTGGGCGGATCCAGTGACTTCTTGCTCTCTTCCCCGATCTTTTGCCACTATTGCCCATCCTCCCTGACCTCGCTGTTGCCCCTCCCAACCGCCACACATGTCCTCATCGACCTCCAACGCCGTTACCCCTTCCATCGAGGCTGGCGACCATTGCGTGTCTCGTCATAACCTCCGATGCAGGGAAGCTACCGAGCTCGTGCTTGAGGAGGCGGCCGTCGACACGCATATCCTCCTCAGCCTTTGACGCGAGGAAGCTGCAGCACTCGAGCTCGAGGAGGCAGCCGCCGACCTCTAATGCAAGGTGGTGGCAGGTAAGATGCCACCAACTCCGAGCCAAACGCATGCGAAGGGAGAGAGGCGGCGCGACAGCGTGCTTGTTGAGTTGAGGAGGAGGAGGAAGCCCCGCTGAGTTCGATGACAAGCGCCGCCACGTGCATCAGCGAGGGAGGAATCCGAGAGGATAGAGAGAGGGGGTGTGGATTCAGTAACATAGGAGAGAGGAGAGATACAGATTGAGGTGATATGGAAGAGGTCTGACTGGTGGGTCCAATTGATTTTTTTTAAAAAAGATTGCTGACTAGACTGCGATAGGTATGCCACGTAGGATCAAAACCACTCTAGATTAAGTTAGAGGGTTATTTATCCTATTTAAATAGTCGAGGATGTAAAAGATCTTATTTGCAAGTTTAAGAGGATAATTCGATCGTTTGCAGTAGTTAAAGGGTAATTTGTTTTTTTTCCCCAAAATTAAAACCACTCCTAACTCCAAAGGAGAATATCTTAAAAGCAGCGGCTGAAGCAGCAGCACATGCTAGCTAGCACAATAAGGTGTGTTTGAGGAGAAGAAGATTGGGAGATTGGAAAGATACGCAAAACGAGATGAGCTATTAGCACATAATTAATTGAGTATTAACTATTTTAAACTTTAAAATGGATTAATATAATTTTTTAAAGCAACTTTTCTATAGAAATATTTTTGTAAAAAACACATCGTTTAATAGTTTGGAAAACGTACGCACAGAAAACGAAACAATCTTTCTCTATTTCTCCTGCGCTCGAACGCAGCCTAAATATACTCCACTGGGTTAGCAGCTCCGCCGACACCGACAGCTTGCCCGCAGCGAGCATTCCCGTCCACGTCGCGGCCGCGGCCGTCGATCGATCGGTCGGTCGGTCGGTCCACGAATTTATGGGCGCTCGACGAGAAAGCAACCAGGTTTCCATCTCCATCGATCGATCGATCGCACGGGTGGTTGGGCTCGCTCCCGTCGACTCCACGTAATCTAATCTGCTCGTCTAATCTGATCCAGATCCATTAGAACTCGTTCCTTTTTATTAAGGTACATATTTTACCTTTTATTCTCGTTATATTTTTTTAAACTACTAAACGGCATATATTTCATACGAAAATTTCTACATAAAAATTATTTTAAAATATCAGATAAATATTCTTTTAAAATTTTAAATAATTAAAACTCAATTAATTATGTGATAATTATTTTCTTATTTTACTACTTACTCCCTCCATTCCAAATTAATCTGCATATAGTTTTTTTAGGTTATTTCTAAATGATCTATATATTTGTGTTCATTTATTAAGTTTATTCGTTATTTATGCATTGGAGTAAATGGACATTGATATATGTATCCATGCACACAAATATTTATAACCCACATGTAATATCTTGATTTGCTATTGGTTAGAAAATATTGGGGATGATGCATGCATCGAGTTTCGAGTTTGTTGCTATAGTAAATATAGTACGAGAGAGTTATAGCTTTTTTTCTCTTGGTGTACCTATAAAATATGTAGATCAATTTGGAATGGAGGGAGTATAATCTTTATATTCAGTGAACTCTAATGTGATATGGTCTCACAGAAAACTAGAAAAATAAAAAGCTGGTATATGGCTAGCAAAAGGAGCTAGTAGTGGAGGAGTACTAAATTTAGTATCGTGGAACTATGGGTTTCACAACTTCACATCAACGGGTGTGGAGGGCCATGCCATTTTGATTAGGTTGCTTGGCTTTCAATTACAAGATCAGACGGATTTGGTAGGTTCTTTTATTTAGGTGGTGGTATTCTCTTTGTTTAAAAGACCAGATCTATTTCGTGTTTTAGAAGAGTTGCTCTATTTCAGATTTTCCTTGCTAAGGATGGCCGAATGTTTTCAAATACCTCATGTATCATGAGGGTGTTGCCGTTATACTATATTATGTTTAAATATGGTTTAGTGTTAACTTGTAATAGTTTATTATGCTCATGGAATGAATGCATGTAGTGGTCATCCCATAAGTGAAAGAATTTAATATTATTTTCTGAAGGGTGTCATCAACATTATGATTTGTCACTCCATGATAAAATCTTAAGCTCATTTTAAAACATTAAGATTTTAAAATGAAAGAAAGATTTTAAGGGGGCATTGAATTTTAAGTTAAGACGCACCATCATTATTTTTCATGTGTAAATTTTTGTTGTATGTAGATATACCATATACCTTTTTTTTTTGCAGATTGAAGCCTTATTTCTTCACATGAATATAAATAGACACAATAAAATAATTAGCATTTCTCATGAATCGCTGGCGATTTGATTTGGTTATCAGTTCTCACCAAACCCCACATAGAGCCTATCAAACCACATTAAGATCAACTGTGTCAACGAGAGTTGAAAGAAAGGATAATAAAAGAACGGCTATATAGTTAAGAGCCTAAGATCAAATAAGTGCCGTGAGAGTGGCAAAAATACACTTTCTTTTATCGCTTTTTTGGTCACTAGGGGCCACCGGCCACGAGATCGCAGTTGGCTAACGTGCAGAGCATGCAGCTGGTTAACAAATTCAGCTTATTTTATTATACCTTAACCCATAATATATGCTTCTAATTTCAATTTTTGTCTTATGGAAATTACTCTTCTACCCCCACGTTGCCACCGTTGCTTTGCCCACAGATGTACAATGATTAGCAGCAAGTTCAGTTCAGGCTGTCCTCAACCTCAAGGCCTCACCAACACTACAAGCAATTAATTAACCACTAAATAAATTACAATCAACCATTTATTAGTCACTTAACAATTAATTAGGAGTGATTTAATTTGTCTAATGACATTGGTTGTTGCAAATGATGTGGCAACTACCCAAAAAAAGCCCCTTCTCTCTCTTCCACCTCCAGCCTTCCCTCCTGCTGCTCCTCCACTGCAGCAAAAAGCAAGCAACCTCACCGAGGAGGGGAATGGAATGGAGCTGAGCCTTCTCCCCGCCCCACGCGTGTAGCCGCCGCCGCCGGCGAGCAGGTTTGGAGTGGGGGCGACGCGGCCGTGGAGAGCAGGTCTCGTGTCCGGATCGAATCGAAGGTATCAGTTCTTGCGTGGATTGGTGATCCAGCCAGACTTGGGGGTTGGGGGTTTCTTGTTTTGTTTTCTCTTTTTTGGGATTTCTTTTGATGCGTGGTGCTGTAGTATAGTAAATAATAGCCGTTTGTTCCAAAAGAAAATAAAATGTTTGGTAGATGTTTCTGAAGGCAGAAAATGGTTTGATCTTTCCAATCTGTTTCGAAATGTGGCTGGTTTGATCTCGACATCTTGTGATGCAGGGCGTTTCTAGTGTAAAAAAGAGAGGAGGGATATGGCGATGACGGGGTACAAGTACCAAGCTCAGGAGTTGATGAGAGACTACTTGCTGGCTGATCCACTGGTTCCGTACACCTCGGTGCTCGTAGGCATTGTCCTGTGCAAGATGGTAATTTCGCCTGTTCTTGTAGTTTCTAGCTTGTGCTTGATGATTTGCATTGCGGAATCAGCGCAATGCTTGTCACCGATTGCATGTTTGTGCTGTGTTGATTGATGAGAAGAATAGTTACATTTGAGAGTTCTAGTAGTAGGAAATGACCATGGACTTCTACCAAGGAATGGCGCCAGAAGGTCCAGCATGCTGTACAAGGATAATGATACTACATAGGATTACATTCTATCATATTGATTGATTCGAAAATATCAAATGTAGACTGCAGCTTCGGAAAAAAAATATAATGTTATCTAGTACTACTGTTTTTTAGCAAGCTCTGACCTCTGGTCATTGCATTGTACATATTGATTTTCCCCTTCATTCATAACTTTTGGGGATAGTTTCAATTTAATCGTTGGACCAAATTTTTAACAAGGTTTCTGTTAAATTTAGCATGCTTGGGATGGTTTCTATTAAGTAACATTGATCCATTATACTGTTTTCCTTTTTAGTTGAATGAGCTTGTTTTAACTGAAGAAGGTAAAACAAGACATAAAAGGTATCTGGTATTTGAGTTATGACATACAACTAACAACCGCCAACTAGATTTTTGCCATCTTTCGTCAACGGCAAAATAATCTTCTGACGAAACTTTGTGAATGCGACATAATATTATGTCATATTATTGCTACAACTGACCGTAGCATTTTTGGACTTGTTTCAATTGCTTACCAGCTTTTAATTATTCAACAACATGTTTCTAATTTCAAAATTCACGATCCCTGTAGGCATATGATCTCACAAGGGTACTGAGCTCATTTTACTTCAAGGGATATTCTTCACTGACAAAGATACAACGTGTTGAATGGAACAACAGGTCAGCATTGCTAGAGCTAGTACATATATTGCTCCCGCCCTGATATTTTTCTTTTCGTAAATTTCATAGTAACAACAAGTTACCTTTTTCAGGGGTATGTCCAGTGCACATGCGATCTTTATCACAGCTATATCATTATATCTTGTCATGTCTACAGATCTTTTCTCTGATCGCCTTAAGGGGCCTATCACATTCCGCAATTCAATCATCTCCACTTTTGCATTAGGGGTACTGAATAACATTCATTATCTACAGTGAACTTTTTCTTTTTTATGCTGGAATTGTTTTAAAGTGTTTAACTGACATATTTGTGTCCTGGCTGTATGCTGACAGGTTTCTGTGGGCTACTTCATCGCTGACCTTGCAATGATCTTCTGGTTGTATCCTTCCCTTGGTGGAATGGAATACGTATGTGTTCAGCATTTATCTATATATACTATTATAAATTAAGTTAATTACTAATGAATTAGGTTTAGTTAAATTTAGTTTGGTTTCAATAAACTCATGCGATAATTTTGGCAGCATGTTAGACAGTTAGGTAGTGCCTGGTTAGCAATATCTTATTATTGTATATTGTTTTGCAGATCGTCCATCATACTCTTTCTCTAGTTGCAATAGCTTACACAATGTTGTCAGGGGAGGGTCAGTTCTACACATACATGGTTCTTATTTCAGAAACAACCACCCCTGAAATTAACTTGAGATGGTAAGCAAGCTGAGCATGTTTCATTTCTTGTATGAAGTCATTTCATCTCAGTTATTTGGTTATAACATTCTGATGCTCGGATTTATTTTAAGGTTTCTTGACACAGCTGGACTGAAAAAGTCAAGTGCTTACTTGGTTAATGGTATTCTGATGTTCATTGCATGGCTGGTAAGTGAAATTTCTTACATGTGGTATTGAATTAAGTGGCAGCCTTCTATGCCAAGTGCTCTGTTCCGTAGAAATGTAAAATGTGAAGTTTCAAGCATAATCTTCACTGAGGACCCATAATAAAAGAATCATATCTATAGAACAAATAAGAACAAGAGAATGCACCATGTTCATGAGTTTGTGATTGTGAATAACTGTCCCCATAAAATTGTGTTGGCAATGTAACTTCACCAAGTTGGCTGCTGTAGTAGGATGCTTTCCTCACGTACCTGACTAAGCTATTTTAGTTGAGACAATTTCTTTTCCTTGGTGTCATACTTCTGGGCTCTGGCTCTTTATCTTAGCGAAATTTTTACTTCTTTCAATCAGGTGGCAAGGATACTTCTGTTCATTTATGTATTCTATCACATCTATTTGCACTACAGTCAGGTAATAACATATCCATTGCAGATGCATTTATGGACTCTTTATTCTATTTTATTGTGGTTATATGTACACAAATACACATCATCTGTATGCTATCTAACACATTCTTACTGTTCTATCTTCTTATGCAGGTAATGCAGATGCATGCTTTTGGGTACTACTTGACATTTGTTGTGCCATCGGTGCTCTTTGTCATGAACACGATGTGGTTTATGAAGATCTTGAAAGGCGTGAAGAAAACATTGGGGAAGTGGTCATGATCGATCCAGGAAAGCAGATCCTAGAACCACCAACAAGAGTTGGTATTCCAGCGATCACCCATATGATCTTGGTGTGTAAAGTTATGGACATATATCAGGTTAACTAGGTGAAGCGAATATGTAAAGTGCTAGTAGCAAAAACAAGTTTAGATTAGGCCAAATTGCCGCTATTTTCGGCAAGCTGGAATTTCCTAGCCTGTTTGGCACGGTACTGAAGTTCCCAGCACGCTGTTTCTCCCCACCCGCATCGTGTGTATATCTGAAGAAATTTCTGTGGATCAGTTGCCCAACAGTACAACCTCCAATGCTATAGTATTTGTGACAATTACAGTATTTACCTGTTCTCGCTAACTCCTGTAGCATATCTTGTCGCTGATGTTTGAATTCGCCAAAACATGTCCTATGAAAATGAACTACAACAAACGTGTGCATTTAATTTATTCACATTTGAAAGGAATCAGAATTATTTTCCTCGATGCTGCACTAGAGCGACGCAGCAACCGAATATAACTGAGGCAACAGCAACCAAAGGTTACTTGATCTCAGGACAACGTGCACCAGCTATAGCTCTTCAGTAACCATGGGTCACACATTTCATGGGAATGCGAATGTAAAAGAACAGTAACAATGATAGAGCACAATTAACATTTCGGTACCAATTTCAAGCCTCTGATGCGGCATTCTTGTATTGACATTTACATGACACAAGGAATGAAAAGAAATAAGCGTGTGAAGGCTGGAGTATATAGCCATGAAGGTGGTCACACAAGAACTTCTGGGATATTTGTTGAATTTTCCTCTCCTAGATTTTATAAATGACAATACTCGGCCGAAACTATGCTTCAAGAGCAGCATGAAGCAGAGCTGACCAGTCTCTCATTTGGTCTCTGGGAGAGGACCATGCCGGCCTGCGGGTTCTGAGCTGGCTGTCCTTGAAGCAATCTTTTTGCTGCAATTGGAATGCATAATGCATGTTAATTTTGTGCGTACTATCATAGCTTCAGTGCAAACAACTAATAAACGGTTAGTATTAACAAGGGTGATTGTAGATCAACATAAAGGTTGATTATCTAACAGCTTGCAAATTTAATCCACAGACCATCTACCCATCTAAAATGTATAAAGGTAAACTCACCAATTTCATAAAATATGTCATTCACATTTGTTGCAGTTTTCGCAGATGTTTCCATGAAGAAAAGCCCATTCTCCTGTGCATATGTCTTTGCTTCCTGCAGAAAAAGGAAATGTAAGACATACAGGAGAACACCATAGCAAGTAAACAAGATGCTATGCAGCATAAAGCAGTATCATTCTCATGCCACAAGTACCTAATCCGTCCCAAGATCATGTTTTTTTTCCTCAAAAACTATACCAAAAAAAACACGGCACAAGCATGCTGATAGTAAATAGCAGTAGCAACTACCTCAGACAGAGGATTACCAAGATTGGCTGTATGAAATACGTATTGCAGGATTCACCATTAACCATAGTTTTGTAATGCGTAATCTTTTTCCTAACAATACAATTTTCAATTAAACAAACTGAGTTCTGCTATGAACATAGTTTTGTAATGTTTGAAACTGAAATGAAGGTTGGCTGCAGATTAGCAACACAAAAACACGCGTTACACGCCGAGGCACCGTGCATGCATTTCCTGTGGCCATGAATTCCTGGACCTTAACTCACACGCAATTCCATCCTCCCTCCCGAAATAAGAGGAGGTCCAGCCCAACTGCCTGATCATCCCGCTCCCTCCACGACGACACAGGGCCCAACTCAACCAGCTCACCAGACGAACCGAGCAAACGATCGAACACCCACCATGCACACCACGAATGGCGCGCCTGCATGCTGCGACGCCAACGCCGACACGCCCCCGCTTCGCCTCATCTTCGTGCCCTTCCTCTCGCGCAGCCACTTCGGCCCCGTCGCGGCGATGGCAGCCGAAGCCGACGCCTGCCACCGCGGAGGGCGAACCGCCGCAACCATCGTCACCACGCGCCACTTCGCAGCAATGGTGCCGGCATCCGTGCCGGTCCGTGTGGCGCAGTTCGGGTTCCCGGGTGGGCACAACGACTTCTCCCTCCTCCCAGGCGAGGTCTCGGCCGCGGCATTCTTCGCCGCCGCGGAGGAAGCGTTAGCGCCGGCACTCGTGGCGGCGGTGCGTGGGCTTCTCCGCGAAGGGGGCTCGACTGCCACCGTGACGGTCGTCTCGGACGCAGTGCTCCACTGGGCGCCGCGTGTGGCATGCGAGTGCGGCGTGCTGCACGTGACGTTCCACACCATCGGCGCCTTCGCCGCTGCCGCCATGGTGGCGATCCATGGACACCTCCACTTACGCGAGGCCATGCCAGACCCGTTCGGTGTCGACGAGGGCTTCCCGCTCCCCGTGAAGCTCCGCGGGGTGCAGGTCAACGAGGAGGCCCTCGCTCACCTCCCCCTCTTCCGCGCCGCCGAGGCCGAGAGCTTCGCCGTCGTCTTCAACAGCTTCGCGGCGCTCGAGGCCGACTTCGCCGAGTACTACCGTAGCCTGGACGGGTCTCCCAAGAAGGTGTTCCTCGTCGGCCCAGCGCGTGCCGCCGTCTCCAAACTCAGCAACGGCATCGCCGCCGACAACGTCGACCGGGACCCTATCCTGCAATGGCTCGACGGCCAACCGGCGGGGTCGGTGTTGTACGCGTGCTTTGGGAGCACATGTGGGATGGGCGCGAGCCAGCTCACGGAACTCGCCGCCGGCCTGCGCGCGTCGGGCCGGCCATTCCTCTGGGTCATCCCGACAACGGCGGCGGAGGTAACAGAGCAGGAGGAGCGCGCGTCCAGCCACGGCATGGTGGTGGCCGGGCGGTGGGCGCCACAAGCGGACATCCTGGCGCACCACGCTGTGGGCGGCTTCCTCAGCCACTGCGGGTGGAACTCAACACTGGATGCCGTCTCCGCCGGCGTGCCACTCGCGACTTGGCCGCTGCGCGCCGAGCAGTTCCTCAACGAGGTGTTCCTCGTCGACGTGCTCCGCGTGGGCGTGCGGGTGCGTGAGGCTGCCGGCAACGCGGCCATGGAGGCGGTGGTGCCGGCCGAGGCGGTGGCGAGAGCGGTGGGTAGGCTGATGGGCGACGACGACGCCGCGGTGAGGAGAGCGAGAGTGGACGAGCTGGGCGTCGCGGCGCGCGCAGCCGTGTCTGACGGCGGGTCGTCGTGCGGTGACTGGGCGGAGCTGATAAATCAGCTAAAAGCGTTACAGCTTACATCGTCACGAGACAGATGCACTGATGCAGTGACAAGGGACTGACTCACATGCAGGCTAGTAGTAAACAAATACAGAATACTAAAAGATCAAGATTAATTTATACAAGTTCATAAAAACACAATCCAACATCCTGCCCTTTACCAGTGTATTACTTCCTCTGTTACAGAATAAGTTAATTTAGTACAGGGTGTAACACATCCTACTAAAGTACATCACACGTAACCGTATTGATTGTGATATTTGTACAGCTTGGGCCATATCATGTGGCCCATACTAACCGTACTAATTGGACCATATTATTTGGGCCGAAACGACATTATCACTTACGTGCTACCTATATTAACTGGGCTGGAACGGATCGCGACCAACACCGAACAGCCTTGCTGCTGAGCCCGAATGGCGGGCGATGACAGCAGTGCCTGCCGTTATAACCCATCGGCGGCAGCGAATTGGTCGGACAGCCACCGACAAAGGGAGAAGCTGGACAAGTAGTATAAAACCTGAGGCTGATCGCTGACAAATTAAGGTGTGTGTGGGGGAGACAATGGATGCCTCTCGGTCTCGCCTCCAGCGACCGGCGTGGACCAGACCTACAACCACCTACGCGGTGAGACGTGAAGCAAGCGGCAAGGACGACGAGTGTGATTGCATCATGTCGATCGTCGCCTAGAAAGCCACCGTGCATTTCTTCTATTCATTTTGGTTTGCTTCCACTTCCAAAGCTGTATGTATATATACACTACTCCATATATACATGCAGCGTGGAATAATTTGCTCCAAAGTTAATAAAGCAAGGTTTAAGAGGCTAGTGTGGCTGTGTGGCACATGCCTCCGGCAGCTGGCTCGAGTGATGCGGTCAACTAAATCGCTTGCAACGATGTACATGCCGCCGTCCAACAGCGGATCTCCAGCGTGTTTAGCATCAAATTTATCTTCCTGCCGATGAATACGGAGGACAACAACTCCTAATCAAACCGGTCACCCAAAGATTCAGTGGGCTACATGTATGGAGTAAGTCTGCAACCGTACCATTCCCCGGGGATTTTTTTTTTTTAGAGAAGGGTATATTTTACCCGGCCTCTACATCCACCGGATATATGCAGCCATTTAAATTGGGATATATGCAGAACTCAGTAAAAAGATAAAGAGTAAATTGCATCCACGATACAACAACTTGGCGGGTGGTTGCGATATAGTGCAATAACTTGAAAATTGAACGTTGGAGTGCAACAACTTGACAAGTGGGTGCGTTCTAGTACAAGAACTTGACAAATTAGTATTTTGGTGCATCAACTTAGCTAAGCATATGTTACGTGAGTTTTTTTTTACGATGCCAATATGCCATTACATAGCAGTCCTACGGATATTACTTTACAATATTGAATTTAATCTTTAAGATTTATACCGCACATCCAATTCACATCCAATTATCTTTAAGAATTTTTGTTTTCTTCACCTTCCCAAATCTCAACCGAAATATAATAATTTCTACATCCAGTTTAATTGATTTTTAGTTATTAGTTATTAGGATAAAAATATAAATATGCTTATATACAAATCCACGCTAGTATATTGTCAAAATAAGTACTTGAAAATTAAATATGTTTAAAAAAAACTCCAAACAATTAAGTTGTCGCATAACTTCTTAACTTATTATATCAAAATCGTACATATCTTGCAAGTTGTTGCATTTATGCGATCACTTTAAAGTTCTTATCCTAAATTGCACTTACCTGCCAAATTGTTGCACTAGCACGCTCATTTCTCAAGTTCTTGCATTAAATTGCACCCACCTGCCAAGTTGATGCACCGTGGGTGCAATTTACTCAAAGATAAATGCCATTGTAAAACCGTATAGAAATGGCAAGAGTATTTGCCTATATTAGTTGTGTGACAGGTAATTTCACCTTTGCAACGTAGGATAGTGAAAAGATAACATAGCGACATCACATATAAAACCAGAGGGAGGGCGAGAGGAAGGAAAACATACCTCTATTTGCACCTGCCTAGTCTCTAGCAAATCGGCTTTGTTGCCAGCAAGAGCCACCACTGTACTCGAGTTACCTATATCAAAGGAGAAATCAATTATTTTGACAAGATAGATAATTGCCATATGGACTAATTTGTTGGTTATTGACAATACCATTAACCAAATCCAAAAGTAAAAATGTGAAATTGCTCAGAGGAGTTAATGTACATAATAAACACATATTTGCAAGCAATAGAAAAATAATAAAAGAACTGATTATTCCTGATTATTTAATAACCATGCAGGAAGTCAAAGATAGCATGCAATGGAAACTGTACAAGGAACTAATTAAATGTATGCGTAAGTGATAAAATAAGGTGCCAACGATCAGCATATCCAGAAACTCGGAGCTGTCATCTGATGAATTTTCCACAAATTAAACTGTTCAAGGAGCTGATAAGTTTCTTATTTTAAAAACTAGGTCCATGATCTTAAAAGAGCATGAGAAGACCTCAAACAGAGATGCCACTTTCTCATACAGTACAGCAAAGTACCTTGAGCTTGAAGTTCTTGAACCCATTTCTTTGCACGGGTGAAAGAGGCCTAAAAGTAGAAAGAGTCATGTTAAAATATCTGAAATGGCACTTCCCTCTATGCAATAAATAAAACAGTCAGGGTAGTTACACTAAGTTTAGAATGCTATAGTGCTTCTGATTTCTAGACCAATTGAACCTAACAAGGATGAGTGCATGCTTTAGAATATGGCTGCAAATTACATCAATATGCATCTCATGATATAAAAGATCTCAAAGTTGGACACATATAGAGTCACGTATACATATGTATCTAGTTAGTGTAAAACCATTTAGAGGAACATCATAAGCATTATTTTGTCAAGCTTTAACTACATAACCTATCAATCACATATTGAAGTATAGATCATCATAGACATGCCATATAGATCTACCATTGGTACTACATACATAATGAATACTAAGCTATATCTTTCTGTATGAGATCAACATCAAGTTTTGCTGGCTGTGATTCTGTTAGGTGTGAAAATACTACAGAGTACAAACTACAAACATAATGATCACCAATTTTTTGAACTGCATTTATGCTCTTATACGCGCTCATATCGGTAGCACAACACTATAGGGAGTTATTGTATCATAAACGAGTTATCATTAGTCAAAACAGCTGCCAAGAAAATCATGAACTCAACAAAAATGGAATGCCTATTATTATCAAAAACTATGGTTAGCAAAAGGAAACCAGTTGCATTGTACTAACCGGATTCGTGATGTCATAGACAACTATGGCAGCAGCCGCACCCCTATAGTACATGGGAGCCAAGCTGTGATACCTCTCCTGCCCAGCTGTATCCCAGATTTCAAACTTCACGGTTTCGTCATTAACTGCTAAGGTCTGTGAGAAAAATGCTGCTCCAATTGTCGATTCCTACAGATAGATAGACCAATAGATTCATCATTTGGAACACAAAAACCTCTTGATCCGCAACTTCAACAAGACAAGAATATGAACTTACGAAGAGACTAACCTGAAACTCAACAAACTGTCCTTTTACAAAACGAAGCACCAAGCTAGATTTTCCTGCGCCCACATCTCCAAGAAGAACCTAAGATTCCAGGAACACTGAAAAAGTCAGCATTGCATAACACACAAGATTCTAGCAATGCAATATCTATATGCTTGCACTGAATTCCAAACTCCCCACGACATAAATTTGTGCTTATAAACAAATTTTCCCAGAAATGGAATTTAAACATGAACATAGAGATGGGCTCAAAATCATCATCACTGTGCACATGCTGGAGAAACATCAATTGCCATGAAAATTAGGGACATCATGTAAAACAACATCTTCTGATCAGCCCAAAACAAAACTACCGTGCGTCTATTCTAACAAAGAATCTAATAACAAGACTTTAGCCATAATAACACCAGAAACATTTAATGGATAATTAACCAATAAATATGTAATGCTATTATTATCCAACATAAGAGGAGAAACCCCCATGTATTCGCCTCGTCACAATCTGTTCAATTCAACCATCCTAAAGAGGACAACCTGATATATGATCGGATACAATCCCACGCGATTGCGAAAAAAAAAAAAGAGGAGAGAAATTCGCGACAAGATTTCGAAATCAACAACCGATATCGATCTAGCGCACGAGATTGGGGGAATCTCTCACCAGTTTGGCGTTGCGGATCTTGTTGCCGGCGTTGGCCGCCATAGGATTCGACGCCCCCGCGGATCGGGAGAGCTCGCTGCTCGGCGGAAGCTTCGAGATCAAATTCGCACGCAAAGCAAAGAGGCGGAATTGGGGGAAAAAAAATTTATCGTCAGCTTCCACGTGTGCTACACGCCCCTCTCTTGACTCTCTCCCCACTCTATCTTTTTCTTTTCTTTTTTTCTTTTTTCTTTTTTGCTCTTGGTTTGGGAAATCCATTTTTCAGTTTAGCCCTTGTTCTTATACGTAATTACACTCATTTCACTGTTGCCCCCACCTACTCCCACGTTTTCCATGCGGACCGGCGAAGGAGTAAACATGTCAACAGGAGGCACTAGGGGGTTTAACATAAAAAGTACTTAAACATGCACTTTTTTGTAGATGAAAAGTACTTAAACATGCACTTTTTTTAGATGAAAAGTACTTAAACATACACTTATATGGAGTAATCACCAATTCTCCTTGCACAAAGTTTGGTTTGTAGAACTGAGAACAAGGAATTTGAGAATAGGAGTTGGAGTTCACAAATGCTTGGATCGATGCACCTATAAATTTAGAGAAAATGACCTGCAGGAGTTGGACTTCAGTAAATCTTATCTTTTTCTTTAATAATGTTTAGCAAGTTTATTTTAAGATGTATAAACCACTAGGTGTCGGTTCATATATGCCCCTATTTAAGCCAAATGGTATAGATCCATGTTCCTTAAATGAAATATATTATGAGGCCACAGTTTGCTCAAATAAACTCACTTATCTCTTTGGCCAAACTCTTACATATGGCTCTCTAAGTCTCAAGCAAGCAAGCTGGTTGCCTCATGTCCATGCAAAGGGACAGCTTAGCCTAATACAATCTATTCCAACCCTAATCTTGGTAAAATTCTAGTTCTATCCTTGCAATGTGTCAAGCCACCTCATAGGTTCCTCCTTGCTGACATGCCACTTGTTTTTATTTGTAGTTGTTGCCTCTTGATGTCCTTGGGCATGGGTGTTGATCTAGATAGATTTGTTTACTTTCTCCTCCATCACCAATTCACCGTGTTTGTTGGCAGTGTACGTTGGTGCCTCTTAACATCATCATGGTCACCATAAAGATTTAGAGTAGTTCAATTATATTTCTCAACACTACTCCTACAATACACATTGGCCTAGTATGTGTATATATATATATCATAATGTTGCTCTAGAAAAATACTATATATATAGCCGGTAGTTTATCTGCCAGAAAAAAATATATTTCATGTATTCATTATCCATAGCATGCACCGCCATTAACATCTTCGAGTCGCTGCCTCACTGGTGCCCAAGAAAAGTGTTGCACCTTGTTGCCAACAAAAAGAAGGCATGCACTTACACACAGAAGTACTCCATCCTATATATATAGGGGCAATTGTGTTTCTACCCTTACTTTACAATTCAATTGTGATTTTACCCCTGCTTTTTAGGGTTTATGATTTTGCCCCTACTTTTTTAAAATGAAGCTGCCGTCTGCCCCTGGTTTTGACAGAAGTTTGGTGGGCCCAGAATTTCCGAATTAAACAAAGAAAGAAAATATTGTTATCATTTGTGAATGACCATTCTACCCTTGTGTCGACGTTTGATGTTGCGATTCCGGTATTTGTATAGTATGGGGATCGTTGGTACTAGGGTATATGCGAGATTGAGGTAAAAGAGATGGAGACAGGGATTTTTATACAGGTTCGGGCCCCTGAATTGTCATGTAATAACCCTACATCCTGTCGGCCGAAGCCGGTATTGCTCTTATTCACCATAATCACACCAGTACAATATTTGGGGTAGCCTATCTAACTGTTGTCGACATGGCGGTCTATAGTCTGACTCATAGTCGACAACAGGGTAGTCTTCTTCCTTAAGTTCGTGCCCGGCGAGATCAGAGATAGTGCTTTCGTCTCTCCTAACAGTATCCGAAGACATCATAGGGGACTAGCCGTGACTGTCTCTGAAGTCGATATCCGGCATCTTGTCATGGCGTATGTTGGCTTGTATGTTGATCTTCTGTCTTAATCTATTGTTCCGTAGATTGTGGTGGGTGTGTCTTCCATGGTGGGTGTCTTGTGTTCCCTCTCCTTCTAAGGGCCTTGTATTTATACCTATAGGTGTCTCCTTGTCCAAGTAAAACTAGGGAAACCAATATGATACAATCCGAGTAGTCCTTGTCGTTTCCATGTAGAACTCTGGTTGTCTTTCCTTATCCGGAACTTCTCCTATATCCGCAGGTTGTTTTCGTATAGGACATGGTATGTGGTGGGTCCTGCCGAGATTTAGTCAACTGCTATTAGGTATGTGGTATCCATAATCCTGACACCTTTGGTTCAATGAAAGAGCAAAATCCCCAATCCCTTTGCTGTCCCGGTTGCAAGCGCTGGGTTGCAAGTGGCGGCGTCGGCGGCGACGCGCGGCCAGCGCGCGGCAGGGAGGAGCGGCGGCGCGGGCCAGCGCGCGGCGGAGTCGGGCGCGGCGGCGGCGGCGTCGCGGCGGGCGCTCGCGCAGGGAGGCGCGGCGCCCCCGCGGCTGCACGCGCAGGGACGGCCTCTGGAGGCGCCGCAACGAGGATAACGGTGAGGAAGACGACATTGCCGTCGACGAGAGGGACTCGCTCGGGCTGCCGTCGCCGGTGGTGAGCAGCTGCTCCTCGTCGGAGTGTGAGTACATGGCCGAGTCAGAGGCTGAGCTGGCGAAGACGGAGGAGGAGAAGTACGCGTCGGCGTCGTCAGCGTCGGAGTACGAAAAGACGTCGCAGTCGAGCACGGGGATTGTCGCCTTCCATGGCGCTGCTGACGCCGGACGGCCGGAGGAGACGGGCATAAGGTGAGTGTTTGTGCTGCTTCTATTATTGTGCGTTTAGTTAGTTGGGATGGCATAAATACCATGCAACTGTTCGGTTATCAAGTCTAAATCTCTATCACGAGCAAAAATGCAAATATCTGTCACTTTTTACCTCTTTTTTTTTTCTAATCATCAGACGTTAGTGTTCGTTTTGCTTTAGAAATTATCATTGAATGCCAAAAGATGTTATATTTGTCCATTCACCACAAATTTAACACCGTTACCATTAGTTAATAGAGTAGGGGTAGGCGGCTGCTTCGTTGCAAAAAAGCAAGCAGGGGCAAAATCACAAACCCTAAAAAGCAGAGGTAAAATCACAATTGAATCATAAAACAAGGGCAGAAACACAATTGTCCCATATATATATATATGGTCCCCTTGTGGCTTTTAGTTCAACAGTGAAATGTTGCAAGTGGACCATCTATATATTTATAGGTAGGTTTGTAGGGGAATAACAAGAACAAAATTATAGGAAGATTTATAATTAAAAAGACAATGACATATCACTAAATGCATGTGTTTTAGGTTTTCATCGGGTCAATGATGTTTTAGGTTGCTAGGGATGACCGACCATGTGTAGTTGCGGTTGAACAAAAGGGTATGATTATTAAGGTTGTGGATTGTTCAAGTCGCTACTATCCGTATATTGAAGATACATGGACTAGCTAGCTATTCATATTTATTATGGTTTTCTTAATGATGAGATATACCATAATACCATACACTAATTATTTGATGAATAACAATGAAAAAGGAGAAAATGACGCATGGAACTTCAGAAGTGATGGATGAGCTTGTTATTACTAGCTTCTTTGGAATTTTTATGAATTTTTGGAGGATTAAAATCCTTGGGAAAAAAATTCCAATGATGTCCTTTGCAACAAAGGAATATGAGCTATAATTCTTATAGATTGTCCTCCTACACTTACAATTCTATAGGAAAATGAACATGAGCTCAAACCTCATATTTTTATTTTCCTTTGAGAAGTTCAATACACTCTCTTCCTATATATCTTCCTCTGGTTTCTCCATCTACCACATACAAATTCCTTTGAAATTCATGTGGTTACTTCATACAAACCATCCAAAGGTAGTACTACCTCTGTTTTAGGTTATAAGACTTTCTAGCATTGCCTACATTCATATAAATGTTAATGAATTTAGGCATACATATATGTATTAACATATATATAAATGTGGACAATGCTAAAAAGTATTATAATATGAAACGAAGGAAGTAGCTATAATACTCATATTTTCTTTAAAGAATTATATAGGGTGTGACATTGTATTTTTGTTTTTTCTTATAATTCTATATGTTTAAATCCCATGTTTCAAGAGGAGCCTTACAAGATATTTTTTTTTAAAAAGAACATACATATCGGAGGGGTAGGAGAATTCGTGGAAAGTAATGACCACCCAAGCTCTGGTCACCCTAGCCCCAGCAACTTGGGCTCGCCCGCAAGCCACAACACTATGGGTCTGTTTGGGAGCTTCTGTTAGCTAGAGATTCTTTTAAAAGCTGTAGTTGTCAGAAGCTCTCTCAAACAGTCTAAAATTTTCACTCAGATTGCAGAAGCTCTCTCAAACAGTCTAAAATTTTCACTCAGATTCTAAGAAGTTGTAGTTGCAAAATCCAAAAATAAATTAGTATCCCAGCTTCTCCGGATTCTCACCCAGCTGCGTCTCTGAATTGTAATCTCCCCAAACAGGACACATATGATAAACTATAGTATATTACTAGTGTCTGACTATGTCCATGACCATTGAAGTATATACTACCTCTGTCCTATAAAAAATGAATTGAGAACTGGATATGACACATTCTACTACAACGAATATGGTTAGAGGTATATCCAGATTCGTAATATTAGGATGTGTCACATCTAATATTAGTTCGGTTTTTTATGGGATGGAGGAAGTAGTAGTATTTTCAGTTATTGCACCGATATGACCGGCAAAAGCACCATTGTTAATTAAACTTTCCGGTGATTCAACTAGTAGATCGATATTTCCATCGATCATGCCCTTGCCAAAAAAAAAAAAGGCTGTAACAGGCCGTGCCACTCTGCCTGCGTAAGGTGCAACAATGCAAGTGTGCAATTTGCTATACTCCATTTGTTCCAATTTACTTTCAGCCCCTTTCATTAATTTATCCTAAACAAAATCATTTTTAAGTAAATTATGAAAACATAGAATAAATATATTAAAAATATATAAAAAGAGAAATAATTGCATTGGGACTTTAAAGAGTGAGTGCTTTATGGACTTTCTGATTTTATATTAGCGTGTGTGAGGTGAATTAAAAATAAACTTATTGCGAGGCGAACGATATACTTAACTCTCCCATCAGTGTAGAAGTAACATATTTAGGGGGGTGTTTAGATCCAGGGGTGTAAAGTTTTGGTGTGTCACATCGGATATTATATAGGGTGTCGTATTGGGTGTTCAGGCACTAATAAAAAACTAATTATAGAATCCGTCAGTAAACCACGAGACGAATTTATTAAGCTTAATTAATCTGTCATTAGCAAATGTTTACTGTAGCACCATATTGTCAAATCATATAGCAATTAGGCTTAAAAGATTCGTCTCGTAAATTAGTCACAATCTGTGTAATTAGTTATTATTTTTTTAGCTTATATTTAATGCTTTCAGCAAGTGTTAAATGTTCGATCTGATAGGGTGAAAAATTTTAGAGTAGCATATAATCAGGGCCTTATTTTGTCTGTGTTTCTTAACTGAAACGCCACGGAATAACCAAAGAGCAAAGCAACTAGTAAAATACATCCGCGTCTGCTGTCATATCGATCCCGGCCGGCCTTGTACTGGCACGGGCGGCAGACGGCGGTCGGCCGGCCGAGCGTCTCGAGTTCTCGCCGCCGGTGCTGACCGGGGGCCAACCAGCCAGCCAGCCAGCCTCCTCCTCCTCATCATGCCAACAGCGTACGTTGCCAACCGACGGGAGAGGCAGCCGATGCCGATGGACGACACGCCATTTGGCATTGCATGCAGAGAGACCCACAGACGCGGCAGCTAGCAGCAGAAGAGCTCAGCTTAGCATCGCAGCAGAGGCAGAGGCTGCAGGCACGCAGGCAGCTACAAATGCAGTTGTTGCAGTGTCTAGCAAAGAGATTCCTTTGACCGCTCTCCAGTCGAGCCGAGCCTCACGTACGTACGTACTCCTCGTCTCCTCTTCTGTCCTCTTGCGTCGTCGTCGTCGTCATCGATCAACAGCTTTCTCGATCAACAGCTTTGCTAGCTCCATCTCCCAGCCATGGCCACCACCACCACCATCTCTCTGCTGTGGCTGTGGCTGTGGCATCGACGGCTGCCACCACGGGGGCGCAGCGCGTATTGTCCGGTTGCGCAGGGCAGCTTTTGCTCTGACCTATACTCTGTATGTATTGGCACGTTTTTATGTTTAGCGTTTGACCGTTTATTTTATTTTATTTTTCTTAAAAAAATAAATATAAAAATACTATTTATGTTTTATTCTCTAATAATAATAATTATTATTATTATAAATTTTTTAAATAAGATATGTGGTTAAATATGGAATATAGGAACCCACAACTATAATTAAAATGGGACGGAGTAAATAGTTTTCTCACACAGTTGTCACCTACTGGAGTAACAATTTTTGTCCGGCTTTCTTCCCATCAAACGAATGCTCTCGCTGGTGCAACGCATGCCTGCATGAATGCTCTCTGCTAGCTGCTGGTGCATTGCATCGGTGCGAGCGCAATAAACCCCATGTTAATTGGCGCCTCCTCCTCTCACCCTTGCTTTGTTCTCTTCTTCCTTGGCTGTTATCTCTCGAGTATAAACAGAGGCCGGCCAGAGCGCTGCTGTGGATTTACTTTTTAGCTGCGGCAAGATAAGGCACGTAGTAAACATGATCTTCCTTCTCGAATTAATTGGTGTGACCAAAATGTATATATTACACTGGTAGAGAAACTATCTTTTGTCGGTCGGCCAAATTCCACAATAGTTTCGGTTCTAATAAAAACTGGGACTAAAAAGTATCTTTAGTCCCGGTTGGTGTTACCAACCGAGACTAAAGTTCATTTTTAGTCCCGGTTCAAGAAGTTGAGGGGTTCAAGATAGACCCCGATTATTTTCACTCCCGGTTAGTATAAACAACCGGGACTAAAAACAGATCTTTAGTCCCGGTTGTTTATACTAACCGGGAGTAAAGAGTACCCCGAACCGCGCGCCAGATATTATCCGCGCGCCACAAAAATAATTGTTTATACCAATTATTTTTACTCCCGGTTGGTATAAACAACCGGGACTAAAGATATCATATCTTTAGTCCCGGTTGTTTATACCAACCGGGAGTAAAGAGTACCCCGAACCGCGCGCCACTCAGTTATTATCCGCGCACTCCTCTCGATCTCCTCCCCTCTCATTACTCCTTCTCCATCCCTTCCTCTCCCCCTTTATCCCCTTCCTCTCCCCTTTCCCCTCCCGTTCCTCCCCTTCCCCTCTTTGAGCGGCGGCCGAGCGGGAGCAGCGGCGCCTGGCGGGAGCGGCGGCGGCCGGCCGTCTAGGTGCGGCAGGCGGGCGGGCGGGCGGGCGCGGCGGCCGGGCGGGCGGGCCGCCGCGGCGCGGGCTGGCGCGGCGGCGGGCGGGCACGGCGCTCGGGCGGGCTGGCGCGGCGGCCGGCCGGCCGAGCTCGCGCGAAGGCCGCAAGGACGGTGGCCAGGAAGCCGGCGGCGCCCTCCTCTCTGCTGCCAATTTTTTTTGAATTTTTGATTCATTGGATTTGATCTGTGATGTATGTGATATTAGATCTGATCTGGGAGTTGTGATGTATTTCTTTTAGGATTTGTGATGTATTTTTTATTTGAGATTTTGTGATGTGATGTATTGTGATCTATGATGCATTTCTTTCCAATATGTGATGTATTTCTTTCCGGATCTGTGATGCTACTTTGATTTGGGGATGATTTGGGAATATGATCGGGGATATTTAGGGAGCAGATCGATCTGAGAAAAAAAATAACCGGGACTAAAGATGGATTTTTAGTCCCGGTTATTTTACCCGGGACTAAAGATACCCATCTTTAGTCCCGGATTCGTAGTCCCGGTTTTATAACCGGGACTATAGGGGGGTTCCCAACCGGGAATAAAGCCCCTTTCTCCACCAGTGTTAATTGATGTACGTACGAAAATTGATAATAATTGTTGATGATCAACACACACACACTTCTTGCATATATGAATGGCCGAAAGATAGCTGAGACAGTACAACCACGCTGCAAAAGAGAGAAAAAACCATCCGACAGATCCACCATAGCCATAGAGCCAAGATGAGAACTTCTAATAACAGTATAAGTGATCCAAGGGTTTCTATTTATTTATTCTATTACTTAAGTAGATTGTGCTGCAAAATTAAAAGGGTAAAATTATTTTTCTATACTATTGGATGGTATCAATTCTGTAAATTCGAGCATATAGTAAAATAACATAGACAACGACAGCCACCGCTAGTCCATGCGTTCCGCAACCGTCAACAGATGACTTAGTGGTAATTAGGCACTAAAACACGAAATTACTATAATATAATTTTTATTTTGTGACATATTCATAAATTATGTTTATTATATACTACCTTTATATCATATTGTAAAAATCCTCAAAATTAAGGCTCCTTTTCCAGGAGCTTCTTACACTATTATGAAAATCTCTCTCCCCTAAAACAATTCAGATTTTCCACTCAATTACAAATCTCAGTGATTATATAATTTAAAAATAAACTAGTAGCCAGCTACGGAATTAATTAATCTCTATATTCTCATCAGCCAGATAATCACCAACTATTTATTAGAATTAATTTCCAATTCACTTAAACAGTTGCCAAAGTTTTTAAAGAACCGCTGTACAAGTCTCCACAACCATATATATACATGTGATTCCCCGTACTTTGCTGCGAAAATTACTAAGCAATTCTCAATATATTTTTTCGGCAAAAGCTAGAAGTAATTCAATCAAGAGGGAAATAAGAAGTTGCAGCCCAAGAAAAATGAAAATGGTCTAAATGAGCCTTTCTTGTTTGTTATAGCTCCAAATCTTAGATCCACGGTAGATTTAAGGTCTATATGACAAATTATAGTGGCTTAAAATTTTAAATTCATCCAAAATATGAACAAAATAATTTAACTATATGCTATCAACATAGTCCTGGATTTAGAGCCTTAAATCTTGGATTCAAAATTGTGCCAAATAGGATCTCAATATGTTGTATCTCCTCTCAATATTTACCAAGGACCAACGGGTAACAGCGAGACAGCAATAGAGACAAGTAGACATGCATGTAGTAGTACATATATCAGAAATTACAGAAAGCCAGCATGATTGGGATAACGAATTCTTTAATTTCTTCGTTATCCCACCAATTAGACCATCTGTTTTTTAACCAATAAGATATATCTAATGCTAGCTGCTAATAACCTGCATGCCCAGGAATTTCACAGGCTTTCTGTGACATAAACCAGTTTAATTCGTGAAGAAATCGCCTGGTTGGTAGAGGTCTAAAAGTGGTAGAGGGTGAGCAATGACAACAAAACCAACTCAGCAGCAAAAAAAAAAGGCTGCAATTTTAGGGTGTGTTCAGTTTACGTCAAAATTGAAAGTTTGATTGAAATTGGAACGATGTGATGGAAAAGTTAAAAGTTTATGTGTGTAGGAAAGTTTTGATGTGATGAAAAAGTTGAAAGTTTGAAGAAAAAGTTGGGAACTAAACCAGGTGAGTGTGTTTAGTTCAACGCTAAAATTGAAACGATGTGACGGAAAAGTTGAAAGTTTGTATATGTAGAAAAGTTCGATGTGACGGTAAAGTTGGAAGTTTGAAGAACAAACCTTGAATGTAAACAGGCATTAATTAAGAGCCAAGTGACCGCCTCTCTGTGCCTTGTAAACAGACAGAATAAAACAAGATGAATCACTGTATCGTACGTACGTCTCGTCGCCTGCTTAGCATCACGCAGGCCTCTCTGCTGGCCTCTGCACTGTTCATCAGAAGCAGAGCTACAGAAAGCCAAATTTCGCTCTAGATATCATCAGCTGCACGTTGTCCTGTACTGTATTCGCATTCGATCATAGGGATAAAATTGAAGTGTGTGACACATCTCACTGCAGAAAGATTGTACAAATATTTGTACCTTCCGTGTGGCCTCCCCGTCATTTCATTTCATTTGTTTTTTTCTGTGGGTGTTTTTTTAGCCGTAGATAGTACTCCATCAGTCCCATTTTAAGTGTAACTATGAGTTTTCGTATCCAATTTTGATCGTCCGTCTTATTTAAAAAAATTTTGAAAAAAAATTTAAAACATAAATCGCGATAAAGTATTATTCATGTTTTATTATCTCATAGCAACAAAAATACTAATTATAAAAAAATTTAAATACGACGGACGACTAAAGTTA
This sequence comes from Oryza meridionalis, assembly GCA_000338895.3. Taxonomy (NCBI): domain Eukaryota; kingdom Viridiplantae; phylum Streptophyta; class Magnoliopsida; order Poales; family Poaceae; genus Oryza; species Oryza meridionalis. Next base: position 30,261,449 of record CM002526.2, on the reverse strand, counting down.
GGCACGGAAATTCATGCTTTGGATCTTAACTTTATAGAAAGAAGGGATTTGCCTCCCCCAGTCACCAGTAGGGTTCACAAAACCGTTCCTAGCTTAACCGCTCCCGATCAAGCATCTCCGTTTTGTGAAAATTGCTAAAAAATAATATGAAAACTAGTGAAATTTAGACTAAATTCGTCAAAAGTTTAATTTTTCATTTGGATTTTTTAACTCGACCACTGTTTACTAAGCAGCTTGTCAGCTCAAATTGATTCAAACCTTGAAATTTCACAAATATATATCGAGCGGTTTTTATCGGTTTTGTGAACCACGACCGCCATGTTAAATTAGGGCCTGATCAAATAGAGGAAAGTAGCTTAGGTTTGGTAGAGGTTGAGAACGGAAGAAAGAGGATGATAATTAAATATGATGTATCCAGATGGGAATTATAAGACTTTTAGGGTATAATTTACTAGCAGTATTTACTACAAAAATGATTCAAATGTAGATTTGTTTGAACAATGACAATGGAACGAGATGAAGCGCTGGCACATGTTGAGAGGATTTGAAAGTCATCTTGGGAAAAGGGCCGGAACAAGGAATTGGATGCTACCAAATTAACTTGATATATCCTAGCTGGTGATTTAGTGAACATATGTAAAGGCAATCGCACCATCACAACAAATTGTAGAAGGAGAATGAATCGTATAGAGGATCATATGTAATCAACCGACGAGTTTGCTAACCTGCATACAATGAACTTTTTCTTTTTTGACAACAATAAACCAACGGCCGGAAGATACGCTTACATGGTATACACATATAGAAACGTATCAAATCTGTTGTATTTTTAGATGAAGTTCTGATGCAAATGAATTCTTGAAGAAATATGTAATGTAATATAGCCTAAGGGGAATGCTATAGATTTTAGATGTCCAAATCTGAATCACCTGCCTCCTGAGTCCTGCCTCGCCTTCAACATCCAACCAAGAGAGAGCGAGACCACTGAGGCAAGAAGAGAGGGGAGAAGTAGCAGACATGGATTATATGCGACGGTGGTGACAACTACGAGCTCCCCACTAATCCCTTCATCTTCCCTATCACTCACGACACCCGACTCCAGTAGAGGACGCGTGGATTTAGTTAAATTAGGATTTCATGATCGGAGTTGGGGGGTGGAAGAGGATGGTTTTTTTCAGACTTAGAGGGATGGTTAGGGAGGTAGCAAACCGACAATGAGCGGTGGATAATGGCAGGCGATGAGAACAAAGGTGGTGTAGCCGAAGTCGCGGTGATGAAGGAGGAGGATGGGCAGGGGGTCAATGCTAGGCTAGTATGAGCGTCAGATCTGGAGCGGTTGGGCGACGGGTGTGTCTTGGCAGCGCGAGCCGTTGGAAACAAGGAACACAAGCTAGGCGAGGACATCGCGCCCCTGCTCAGGCATATATGGATTAGGGAGTAGGAGCAACGTGATTGGAAAAGAGGGAGGCCAATCGGGCAGGGCTCGCTAGCGAGCCCAGATGGTAAGGAGGCGGTAGTGACCTCAATTGCGTTCTTGTAACGAAGAAAAGGCAAAGAGAAAAGATAAGGTGAAGAGGAAGAGTCTTCACGAAATTTCAATGCAGTTCTAGCCAATTAAAAAATCCATTGAAATTTGTGGCATTTTCATGACTGAAAACTTCACCCGGTAGTTTTCTGTGGTAGTCCCTAGGTTAAATATGGCGCTTGATCTAACACCATCGATTAGCTAACACACATCAACCATGCAAGTATATGCAACACATGAACAAAATTAACAATTCACCTGCCAATCGAGAATGATACGGATATATATCTACCCGCGTACTGTAGGACGTACGGTAGGAGTACGTGCTCTAGCTAGCTGCATATGCTACCCTAGACGACCTGCCAGATTCCATGAAGAACACAGCTAGCTAGCCACTCACATGCATCATATGCAAAGCTATTACGACCTAGCTCGCCTGGACGACGACTCGTCGTCGATCTCCAACTCTTCGCCGCGCGCGCATGGCGAGATCGCCCTGATGCTTGCATGCATCATGCATGATCGCTAGCTGAGCTGAGGCTGAGGCGGCTGAGCTCATCACTTGGGAGCGGCGGGTCCCCGGCGCTTGGCGGCGAGCGCGAGCATGGAGCCGGCGAGCTGGCTCACGGCGGCGGCGAGCCCGGCCATGCACTGCTCGCCGGCCTCGCGCCGCGCCTGCCGCGCCCGCCCGCGCCGCTCCTCCGCGGCCACCACCTCCCTGTGCCGCCGCTCCTCCGATGCCTCGCGGTTCTCCAGCGCCACCGACAGGATCGCCGCGCACCGCCCGATCGCGCCGCCCAGGCCGCCGTCGCCGTCGCCATCGTCGTCGGAGCTCTCGTCAGCGCCATGATGAGCATACTCGTCGTCGTCGTCGTCGTGGTGTTCTTGGTGACCCTGCTGCCTTCCTGTCGTCGCTGGTGGCGTGCTGGTGGTGCTGCCCCCCGGTGGCTGGTTGTCCAGCGACGGCCGCCTCCTCTTCCTCTCCGGCGACCCCGAGCTGCAGTTCGCCGTCGCCTCTGGTTAACCAAACAACCGTAAAAATGTCGATCAGTAAATGGCACTTGATTACTTGAGAGAGGGATGGAGAGAGAGTACCAAGAGGTCGGGGCAGGAGTTGAGCGAGAGGAGAGGCCTGCATGGCCATGGCCGGGACGTCGGCGAGGCCGCCGGAGCCGGACGACGATGCGCCGGCCAAGAACACGGCGCCTCCGCCTCCGCCGCCGGAGCTCATCGGCCGCCTCTCCACGACCTCGCCCATGGCGTCGTATATCTCGCGCAGGAGGTTGGCCGGGAGGCCCCTCTCCTTCCGCTCCGTCCTGCCCATCACCCAGTAGCTCTCCGCCGGCCCTCCGCCGCCGGCGGCGAGGGCGAGCTCGTGCGCGCGCACCTTCTTGTAGTCCCGCATGAGGTTGTCCCACCGGTCGTTGCACTGGTTCTGGCTGCGCCGGCAGCCGCGGCGCCAGCAGTAGTCCTCCACCCACCGCCACCGCGCGAGCCCCTGGTCCGCCGCCGGCCGCCTGCCGTCGCTCACCCTCTTCTTGGCCTCCACCAGGAGCATCGTCTCCGGCAGCGTCCAGTTCCCCCTCCGGTACTCCCTCGCTGCCACCGCCATCGCGTTGGCGGCGGCGTTCATGGCTTCCTCGTCCTCTTCTTGGCCCAGAAACACATCGGCGCCGGAGCCACCGGCGTCCATGGCGCCGTGTCGTCCTAGCTAGCGAGCTACCTTTTTCTGCTTTGTTGTGTGTGGCTGTGTGGTAGTGAGCACTAACTAGTGAGAGCCCAGGATTCAGGAGGCACACTAGCTAGCTAGCTTAGATATTTGGGAATGGTGATCAATAGCATGGTGAGATCTCACACTCACACATGCATGAGAAGAAGATGCACTGCACTGATGCTGTCATCTAGCATAGCTAAGGTGGATGCCTTTGCAATGGGTGGTCTATATAGGCTGTGTTTAGTTCCACGCTAAAATTGGAAGTTTCAAGAAATTAGAACAATTTGACGGAAAAGTTAAAAGCTTGTGTGTAGGAAAGTCCGATGTAACGGAAAAGCTGAAAGTTCGAAGAAAAAAGTTGGAATCTAAACAGGGCCATAGTGGAAAAATGTAATGTACTTCAAGCTACTCCAGGGTACATCTCCACCATCTAGCATGTTCTATCTTTTTTTTTTTTGTATTTACAGTCTAAATGGTTACAAAAAATTCTGTAAATATAGCTCATTAGGTTAGATCTAGATATCCCTCCTTAAATACACAAGATCAAATTTTACACCTGGAAAAACTAAATCATATAAAATTCGATTGTAAATATGACCGAGCACTTGGCATACGTAGTTTGATTTGTTTTTCCTCTGTGCTTGTAAATGAAAACTAATCTTAAATTTTTTTTACGGAGGGATGTATAACACAAACCATCTATATTGTGTATTTTTTTATTCTTTATAAATGTTTGGATTACTAGTAAAGGGAAAAAAAACAAAGCCTAAATAGACTGCATGATTGCATGGATAGAATAAAGCAGTGTCCTATTGCTAGTACTAGTGATAACTACTTCATGCATGCATAATCAATTAATCCCAGGGTATATATTTAATGCTAGTAAGGGAAGAGAGCAGTGTACTGTTGCTAGTAATAACAACTTCATGCATGCATAATTAATTAATCACAGGGTACATAGTAAATGTTAGCAAGAATGTACTAAATGAGTGGACATGTGAGAACTGAGAAGAAAAGGAGCATCTAGCTGTTTGGTTCTTATGCATTGCCTTTCTCATCACTCCCCCTTTTGTTGGCTTTTTTGACTTGATGTGGTGGGGGTCTATTAGGGTTTGACTATCTTGTTCCCTATTAACTTCCAATGCATATGTGAGGAGTTTAAGGTCAAGAAAACAGGGGTGATCAACTTCATGGTCAAGGACTCAAGGGTTGCATATATGAATGTTTAACTTAAATTGTCTCTTAACAAAAAAATATAGCAGGCTATAGTTAGTTAACAATGGCCCTTAGCTTCGTATGACTTGTTCACCTTAATTTAGTAATTAAACTAAGTAGCCAGACAAAGCAACAATCATTTGGTGAGTCAGTGAGGGGGCCAGTATGATGCATGAGCAACGCCACCATGTTAGCACATAATAAGTGCCATCTTTGGTAATGTGTGAGGATGCGTGGATGGCTAAATTAACATGAATCTTGGGGGGAGCAAATGTACCGCAGGCCTCACAGGCATCACATGGCGGGTGGTGGCAAAGAAAAAGGCTGGACAAAGGAAGGAAGGGGCTGACCGGCGTAGAGGGTTTTTGCAGCTAGCTAGCCACCAGCTCAAGCACCTTAGGTGCATGTGATGATGTGAATATATATGTGGAATTATGAAAAAGATATGCTGTAATCTCTTTATTTTGGTCCTTTAAATTAGTACAAAACTTATTTTACTAATGGAGCATGGTAAAACGTACATTCAAGAGAATAGGTTATCAGATCGACACCAAAACTATCGGTGCTAACCATTAATGTGTCGGCACCAACTACCCTAGCATCGGCACTTAGTACACCTAAAACTAGTAACGTGTCCAAGGGTCAATGTCAAGATAATTTAGAGGTACGTACGTAGTGTCTATGTTAGGGCCATCAGCGGTGAAGCTGTTCCGTATTAATAAACTTGATACCAACCTTGGGTAGTTACTAGGTATCAGTGTGTGGTGGCGCAATATGCGTTTGGTGCTGACCTTTGGGTATATTTCTAATTTGGAGGGACTATCTTATAACATAAATTGTAAAAAAATACCAAAGATATGTGTGCATGTATCTGGTGAAAATGATAGATGGTGTCACCCTGATTAAAAGGGTTAAAATTATTATTGTACATGTTCTTCAAGTTAGGATGATAGCTACTACCTCCGTTTCACAATGTAAGTCATTCTAACATTTTCCACATTCATAATGATGTTAATGAATCTATAGATGTCTAGGTTCATTAACATCAATATGAATGTGTCAAATGCTAGAATGACTTACATCGTGAAACGGAGGAAGTATATCGTAATGCTCGATCGGTTTAATAAGCAGCTATATAGCTATATATACATGGAGCATTGACTTCTAAAAATAATAAATTAAATAGAATGGATCATTGCAATTTGCAAATGCCCATACATATTAGCATGTTCGTTCGGTTTGCTATCAGCAAGTTTAGAGCCTCAATCGTCTGCAAGCTAAAAAAGAGGTCAGCGCAAGGGATATGTAGGATCACCTATAAATTTATTGACAAATTTTCTTTTAAAAATTTGACAAATTTAATTATAGTACAATTGTGATGTAATTACACTATAACTTACATGTAACTTGTATATAACTTTCAAAAAAAATCTCTCCGTAACATGCTATTTCGGTGAAATGGATCGAGGTCATGAGAACGAATCATCTCATATGTGTGCATTCTGTGATTTTTTCCTTCCTCACTTGCACAAATCTTGAAACAAATTTAATGTTTCAAAATTATGTGAAAGTTATACATACAAGTTACACTGTAGTCACATACAAGTTAGAGTGTAATTACATGCAAAATATAGTGTAATTACACTACGATTGTACTATAATTACATCTGTCAAATTATTAGGAGAAAATTTGTCACAAATATATAGCAAAATTGGTTTCAATTTATTTATCGTCCTAGTTAATCTTACACTAAATTAGAAGGTATGATAAATTAAATTGCTACCCTCATGAATTACATCCTAATCATCTTTCAGAAACAAGCACTACAATTTCTTGTAAGGAGTACTACTAATATGAATGTATTGATGAAAAGTAACGAGGTGAAAAACATCTCTAAAAATGCTTTGCATTATGAGAACGACAAGTATTTTGACAAAAAAAAAATTAAATACCAAAAAGAGAAGAAAATTGAATCAGAGAGTATTAAAGATGATTAGTGTGTTAATATAATCCCTTCGTTTCATAATTATAAGACTCTTTAATTAAGTTTATAGAGAAATTTAATAACATATATAACATCAAATTATTTCATTGAATATATTTTGATAATATTTTTTAAAAAAATATTACTATATTTTTCTATAAAAGTCAAAGTGTCTTAGTATGAAACGAAAGAGTAAAAATAGAGTAATATTGATGGATGAAATTTAATTCAAAGGACTATAAATAGTTTATTAGAAGTACTGGTTGATAGTTAGCTTCTAAGAATATAGAAAAACTGTTTTTTTATTTTTTTTTGCTTCTAATTTATTTTCTTGAGTTTATTAATTAGCTATAGATTCTTAGAATTTAGATGCGAATTTGAACTATTTGAAGAAGCTAAAGATTCTAAAGAGAAGCTGCAGCTGCTCAGCTAAATAGAACCTTAATTTATTTGTGCTCAAACCAGCCGATTCTTATCCTTTCTTGCTTCTATGCAAAGTGATATCTGAGAGCTCGACCATGAACCACAATATATCTCGGGTGAAATTTCTCTTTTAATAACTTTTTCAACAAGTTTTTGCCAATGCCGGTGACCAACTTCGATCATAGTCAGGTGATAGTGATAATTGCCTATGAAGTGATAAGAAAGTAAGGAATATATAAAAGCATATTTAGGAACCATGTGGTAGTTATGACAAGATATATTTGTTGACATCAATTAATTTATAATCAAGCACCGAAGCACGAACCGTATGTGCATAAAGTAGCAGCCTCTTGATGTTTCTAATATTTTTTACGAGTCAGAAAGTAGTATAATACATTATATGTCAATCCTGAACTGTTGACAAAAAACATTACGAAGCTAGCATGATAATTCTAACTGATAATAGCGGCTATAATACACTATAAACCTTAATCCTTGTGCCAAAATTTTACCATACAAAATAGATAAAATCCAAAATATACCATTGACAAACATCAAATTCCAAAAAATACTATCGATAAGTATGAGTTCTATGAAATGCCATTGTACAAGCGAATATGTCCTAGAAATGCCATTGTCGTTAGGATTCTTTTAGTAGCTTTCAGTGTTATATGACGAACAGTGTATTTAACGGCGCAGGATGGACGGAACCCTAACGACGATGACAATTTTAGAACAAAATAGTTTGTAAGATGGTATTTTGTGGAACTTGTACTCGTCGATAGCTTTCTTAGATTTGGGTGTTTGTTAATGACATTTTTTGGATTTTCTCTACAAAATAAAACAACTTGAGACCTAATTATTTTGCCTATGCTTATACTTGTATAAATCAAAATTTAAACAAATTCAATTTTTAAATTTAATTTTTTTATTATAGGTTATTTTACAACTTTATTCACTATGAACACACATAAAGAATTTTACTCATAAATATTTTTTATTATTTATTAATAAACGATTTAGATAAACACATAAATATCTTTTTATTATTTATTAATAAATAAAGCGATTTAGATAAGCGAAATCCTTGCAGTATCCCAACCGGTGCCCCCCTCCCCCCACAAACCAAGCAGGGCCACCAGTCACTGACAGCCGTGGCAGCCGAGGCGGGCCCACTCTAACAACAACAGCTCGCGGGTATCCTCGGGCAGCGTAGCGCAAGCATTTTCTCCGCCAGCGAGCAAAAAAAAAATAAAAAAATAAAATCCATCGATCTGGACTCGACTCGACTCGACGCCACCCCCCACCGGCCGGCCCCGTCTCGCCGTCGCCGCCGCCGTCTCCGCCACCCAAAACCCTAGCCCTGCAGCCTCCCCTCCGCAGCTCGCCCCCTCTTCTCGCCATGGCCACCAACGGCAGCTCCCCGGTACGACGACGACCCGGCATGTTTCTGGGACTTTTTCCCCCCGATTTCCGGCGATTCTTATGAGAGTTTTTTTTTTTTGGGGGCTTGCAGAGGGCGAGGGAGACTGAGAGCAGCCTGGAGAAGGTGAAGCGGCAGCTCTCGTCGGGGTCCGGGAGGTACCTGCTGCAGGGGCCACTGCTGAAGCGATCTGAGACGGTATGGTCTCGCCGGTCGCATTTGGGGGGTGTGTGATGGGATTGTATGGGGGGTGTTTATTAGGCGTGGTTTTTGGTGATAGGTTTGATCTATGAGGTTTTTCTGGTGTTGAATGGTTCGATTTTGAGTCTACCCTTGAGAATTCTTGTGTGCGAGTATTAGGGATTTTGATGTGTGGTTGGTTGGTGGTAGGGGAAATTATGGTTCGATTATGTATGTGGCTGTTCTGTTCGATTTCTTGGAATGATGATTTTTGTTGGAGTGATAGTGAGTATGTGAGATTTGGTGAGTAAGAGCTAGGAGCATCGCATTGACCTTTGTCGGTGGCATCGCCCAAGTAACTATGTTGTGGCATTTGAGTCTAGTGCGATAGACTAAAGAGAAAGGGGAAGCCAGGTGAATCTTATTCCAAGGGTAGAATGAACTTTATTTTGAGATAAACAAAAGTCATAGGGCGCCTGCTATTGATACATTGGTGCACACGAATTTGCTACTGACCAGGAAAATACAATCTAGTGATTTGACTAGGACCAATTCTGTTCAAATAAATGCAATCAGTGGAAGCTAGCAAACATAGTTTTTTTGCTGACATGTGAAAAATCAAGGCAGCAATCTAACCTCTTCGATTTTTTTTTTGGTCATACAGTTGAGGAAATGGAATGAGAGATGGGTAATTTTAGACCCAACTTCAGGAAAGATGGAATACAAGTATGGAGAACTTTGAAAGTTTTGTGACCACATACCAATTAAATCCATGCTATTTTCTCTGTACTCATTCTTTTTCCTTGTTGCAGAATTCGGAGAAATGAAACTGCCATTAAAGGAACCATTATATTTGATGCCTCAAGCACTATTACCTTGTCCCCTGTAAATTTCCAGTAAGATTATCTACTGTATATAAACTTTTCTTGGTATGGTATTTCGAAGTTTGAACTAACTACTGCTCAAATTCTTACAGAGGGATGCCAAAGTATGATGGCTGCTGTTTCTGTATCCTATATACTTGCTCAATGTTTTCTTAAGAAGTGTATATGCTTTTAGTTTTTAGTGTTCCTTGACTTCAGATAGACATTGGAACTCCTCAAAAAAAGGATTACTTTCTTTGTGCTGAAACTCCTGGTGCTGCAAAGGCTTGGGTATCTACATTGCTGTAAGCTTTCTGATCCATTACTTGTCAAATGTTTTCATACTCCCAGGTTGCTGCCCACTGCCAGTCATTTACAAAAGCAAATTCCTAAACATTACTGCAAACACACATACTCCAATATGAAAGGGCAAATGAATGCGATGTATTGTTTTTTCTCTGAAAAAGGTGTAAGCAGGAGAATTGCTACCACTCTATCTTGGGCTGATATTATCTATTTTAAACAGTGCAACACAATTAGTACTACAAGCGCATAAAGAAGCAGTGAATTCTTTGGCTGGGAACGGCTCTCCTGCCACGTTAGGTACAGTTGCTACAGCAGTTGCTAATGCCAACGCCACTGCTTTGGAGGCTACCAAGGAGATAGAAGCAGCAATGAAAGTTTCAATGAGGGCAGCTCTTGGGTTGGGTACAAACAATCCAAAGGAAGGTCAACTTGATGATTTAACCATCATGAAGGTATGCATTCTTTTCTCAGCGAAGATAGATTCTCTCATCTAAAATCTTGTTTCATATTGCAAGTGGTCTTGCTCTTCTAGATAATCTTTACTTTGCTGCTTTCAAATATTTTCTGTGATAACATTTCTATTTTATTAGTTTTAAATCGTATGGTGTCCTATCTCTACCTACCTATGAAGCAGACCACAGTACCACACTCTAGTATTTGCACTTGCCCTGATTTCATACAGGGCATTAGAACCGCAGACAATCTTCATATGTGCTTTACATCGTTGCTGTCAACCTGTGCTAGTGTAATATTAGGTTGGTTGCCTTAGGATAGATTGCCAGATTAATATATTATGTATAAACTTGGTGTAAATTCATGCCACAGAAGACAGAACACACCTGGTTAATTATAAGTAGATGAGATTTGGCTTTTGTTGGGAGTCTGAAAATTGTTGTAATATTGTATGACATAAATTTACACTGTTTGGTATGATTTGTTCAACTTTTCCATTGCTAAACATTTTAGATGGTTACATCTTTGCTTATTAGGTTTCAATTTTCATGCTAGGCACATTGTTGGGTATCCTTGATTTTCATGAGCATTATTTTATCAATTTTCTACTTTTCATATTCCTCAGGAGACTCTTCGGGTGAAAGATGAGGAGTTGCAGAATTTGGCCAAGGATATTCGTGCTCGGGATGCTACAATTAAGGAAATAGCAGATAAATTAACAGAGACTGCAGAGGCTGCGGAAGCTGCTGCTTCTGCAGCTCATACGATGGATGAACAGAGAAGACTTCTATGTTCGGAGATTGAGCGCCTAAGACAAGCAATGGAAAGACAAATGGAACAATCCATGCTCAAGGTAAATAGTTTTATTTAATATCTGAATTTTGAATGCTCTGAATTCTCATGCTCCAAATGGTCTATGGATATTACAGCTAAGACAATCTGAAGAAAAGGTAATTAGCTTGAGCAAAGAGAAGGATCAATTGCTGAAGGAAAGAGATGCTGCACTTCAGGAGGCTCATATGTGGCGCACTGAGCTAGGGAAAGCTAGAGAGCAAGCAGTGATACAAGAAGCAACTATTGCCAGAGCAGATGAGAAGGTAAGGGCATCTGAAGCAGATGCTGCAGCTCGGATAAAGGAAGCTGCTGAAAAGTTACATGCTGTTGAGAAAGAAAAAGAGGAGCTTCTATCCCTTGTCGGTATTCTTCAATCACAAGTCCAGAGGTTTGTCTTGTTTTATGTGTTCAGCATTTACTGAGTTAAAAGAGAAATTTGTATAAGAGATGGAAGCATCTCACGAGTTCTGCATTACAACATTGTCTTTGACCTAAACACAAACCTACTGATGCAGAGAGCAAAGCAGCACGAAGCAGGTATGCGAAGAGAGATCTGAATCATGCTCCGGCACCGATAACTCCCCTCCCTTGACAAAGCATGTCGATGCATCAGATGACGATGTCGACAAAGCTTGTGTGAGTGACTCAAGATCAGTCCTGGTTTCCAATGATAACACTGAAGTCCAACTGGCCGTGGATGGGGTGGACATCCGTCCTATCGGTGATGCGGAATGGGGTAGTTTCCAGCAGTCGGAAGCATTGATCGCCGATGTGCGGGAGGTCTCCCCAGAAGTAGAAGGCGGCAGCTTGGATATCCCTGTGGTCAACCCCCCACCAGTGAGCGATCATATCCAGGGAGGCGCAACTCACCCCTGAAGGCCTGGAGTTCTTCCGGTAGCCAAATACTTTCTGGGATTGTTGTGATTATTGAGGATAACTGACTGGGATTTGAATCCTTTCGAGAATTGCTGTGGCAGGAGTTCGCACCGGTGCCTGGTTGTATGTTCATTGTATTTAAACTATACGACTCAAATAAAAAGATAGCGGTGGCTTGTGTGTGTAAAAGCGGTGGCTTGTGTGTGTAAATTGTTCGGTTCAAGCTCTCTTTTGTTACATTCTGACTTAAATGCATTAAAGTAGTAGTAACTGTTAAAACACCAGATTAAATTTGAGAAACCGGCATGATACAGATTTAGCAGTGTGAATGTGAGATCTTGTCAACTTGGTCACATTGCTGTCACGGTTTCCCTTTACACGGAACACCAGCAACTCCAAACAAGGACTGTAAAAACTGGTCCGCGAGCTCGCCAGAATACTACTACAAAACTTACAAGATCAACTTACAATGGGGGCATGCATTGCAATTACAATATCAAAACCTTACGTTTCAGTGGATAAGAAAGCAAGCAATTGGTAACCTAGTAACATAATAACTAAACTTGCACACTCCACGGCACGCCGAACCATCAACCAGCCATCACCGCCTGAACATCTGAACTTTCTAGTCCCTGGACTCAACGCCGTTGGGTCCTCTCGGACTACCGGCACTGCTGTGCTGCTCATACTCCTGACTTGGGAAAACATCAGACTGCAAACTCGTCGAGATGTTATTCGCATGAAGCCATGTCAACTCCCACAAGCTGTCACCCCCAATGGTGCTCCTCTTTGCGAGGATTCCCCTGTTCTTCATCGCAACTAGAATGTTCTTAAGCAGCTCCGGGATCAGCTCTTGCAGCTTGTCGCTGCGCTTGCCACGGACCTTGATCTTGATGTACTTCTCCATCCGACTGAGGACTCCCAGCCACAACTTGCAGAAGCTGCTTAGCCCAAAAAGATCTGGCAGTAGTTGCAGATAGACCTTCGCGACTAGTTTCATGGCGAGCACAAGGGATCCTTCCATGTTCCTGTAGTCCTTCTGCGAGTGATTCTGGCTGATCTCTAGTAAGTCATCCAGCAGCGCGAATATGACGAGATCGAAAGCATGTGACCATGTGGAGCTCTGAAGGCACACCCCTTCTGTTGCTGTTAGGCATCGCTGAAGCGAAGTTAGCGCGTGATTTCTCACCTCCTCTCTCTGATCCAAACTCAACTTTTTCAGTGCTTGCAGCAATTTGAGCCACATCTCCCTGATTGCTTCCAACACTCTGTCAGTTTCCTCGCCTGTCCCTTTTGTCTCTTGTGACCATCGGGCAAGACTATTGGCTGAATCAGCCATCAGATCCAGGGCACGAATGGATCTGTCAATTAGACCAACCCTGGATTCAGCAAACTGCCGTGACGCTTCGATACAGAAAGCATAATTTGATAGTGAAAGGTGAGCACCCTCGGAAATGATATACATGATAGCCTCAAAGCCTACTTCTGAAGCATCAGGGTGTCGAGCTGTAATGGAGAGCAGTAACACTACAGTTCTCCAGCCCATTTGTGATTTTATGTGTCCAGCATTTGCTTTGACAAGGCGTGCAACCTCCTGAGTGATGTTTTCACAGTATGCATCTGCTACACGCGCATCCAGCTTGAGAACTAATTGCAATGACCTCAGCAGCTCATCCGCAAGGTTCTCTTTATATGGTAATAACCTCTGGCATATGCGCAGAAGTCCAAAAATAGCTTTCTCCACAAGAGCACATGGCATAACTGTTGACTGAACTATGTTGGCAATATGCTCATAAACTCCTTGCCAGAGAAGCACAATTCGGTCTCGGTTGTTAAGCGTAATTGCGATTAGCAGTTCCAGACAGAATACTGCTGTGTCCTCATCATCTGGTGAGCTGGCAACCTTTTGAGGTCGTCCTGCAGCCCAAATCAGTGCCCTAGCAAGTTGTAATAGTGAATCAGGTTGCAAGAATTTGCTCTCTGTAAATATACTATCTATTCGGCATTTCTGAATCGTCTGTAGAGTTCTCTGATGGGCAGCAAGTTGCTGCTCAGTGGGCTGTGACCTTGGTTCTTCGCTGTCAAGTGACAGCAGCTGACTAAATCTCCCCATAAGTCCAGAGGATTTCCGAGGCGTACCCATAACTGGAATATGAGATGTGGAAATTGAGCTAGGAGTAGGCTTTCCTTGGACAGTTTCAGCAGAAACTTCTGAATCATCAGCTGCATCACTAGCAACACGGGCAGGAAGAAGGCCTAACTTATGCAGCCTCAATATGCAATCCAAAACATTCCTCCAGCCAGTACGTATGTAGTCCCCATATCTATTAGCTATGGTAAACAATGTCTCAGTTGCCAATCTAGCCTTCAGGTCATCCCCAAAGGCAGTAACTGGTTCCTCAACCAAAGAGGTGTTTAAAAGAGTGGTGAATTTGCAGAGAGAAACGACAAGATCATCCAAAACATCTTCAAGATGATGAAATGCTGAGATTTTTGCGACACCCAAGAAGCCATCCACACAGGCCAACAGAACTTCTTCATGTTCCGAATGATCAAACACCACTGCAATGGCAGCAATAGTAGGACCAGACATGATAGCAAACATATCATGATCCAGAAAGGGCTGAGAATCACCAACTATATACAGAGATGTTGACTTTGACTTCCGCATTAAATCTATCCAGCGGCTGGGAGACATTTCAAAATATCCCATACCCTGCTCTGGTGTGGTCTTAATCTCATTTCGGCATATGGAGTGGTATAGTTCAGACAGCATCTCACGCGGAAGGTCACTACCCCCATTTATGTTCCTGTTGTTCTTGATGAAGTCCTCCTCAGTCATTTTCTTCTTTACTTGCATGTTATGCTGATCAGTGTTCAGCATTATAATTGAGTAAGCAAGCAGTAAAGCAGTGTCCTTGTTTGCGAAAGCCTGCGGGGACTGCTCATAGTATCTGTCTGAGAAAGCCTCAAGAACCCTCTGTATCTTCTGAGATTCTCCAGGCAGACGAAATGTCTCCAAAAATAGTCTCAGAGCTGTATCAAGGTTCATCTCCTGGAAGTCAAAGGTTTGAGCAAACTCATGAAGCACCTGAACACAAAACTCATCATGATTGCCTAGAAAGTCTCCTACAAGATTCTTGTCCAAACCAGCCGTGTAGCGAAAAAAACAAGCCACACTTTGGGGATCAAGCTTCTCAGGCAACAAATGAGTGCCTTGAAGAAATTCCAGACCCTTCTTTGGGTCTCTGTTGAAGTGATCAGCACCAATCATTAGTCTTCTTTTGACATACTTTCTTTGACGGACAAACTTCACCCAATGCTGAGGATCTGAAAAATTCTCACACTTAACAGTCCAGAAGGGAGTGTATTCATCAAGCTCCACAGGCAGGAGCTCAGGGCGTGAAGTAGCATTCCCAATCCGATCAGCCATTCCTTGGATCACAGAGATCAGACCTTCCAGAGCAAGAATGTGCATGGAAGACAATGGGCAGTTAATAGGAAATGCACTCTTTGACAGAAGATTTGCAAGTTCCTCAAAAATATTCCTGCAGGTTATGTCACAGTCCAGATTGGCATACATCTCCACCATGAAATTCTTTTGTCGACAAAAATCAACAAGAGCTTCCATTGCAACCTCCTGCTGATGATATGTTGCTCCAAATCGGGGTTGTGCAAGCCTTAGGATTATACAAGAAAAGAATGCCTCAAGCTGCAATTTGAGCTCAGTCCGGAGATGATGATAAAGATTTAGCACAATGCTGCACACCATCGAAAGGATAAGTGGGCTCATGGACAACCCAAACTGCATTAGGTTTCGGAAAAGCTCATCTTGCACTAATGACAGCAATTTTGGGTGCTTACGAATTGAAGATCCACCAAGCTCAATTGCTGAATTGATCAACTTCAGAGCAAACAATGGCAGATCTTCATCAACTCCAATTTGCTCGACAACATTGAGGAGGGAGCAGAGGAAATGAAAAATCTCCACCATGCATGGGATCCCGTAAGGCTCCACAACAAAGCCACTGCCATCTGCAGAATTCTCATCAGATGTAACTGTCTCAGATGCATAGCTCCCATTGCCATTTTCCATTTGCCCAATCCCAAAAGGATGGTTTTTATCCATGCCACCCATCTGCACAAGTAGCATACAAAAAGCACTAGGTAAACCTGCGCCATGTTGTAAACATGATAGGGAAATTAATACAAATGTGTTTTGTAAGACATTTATGGACCCTTTCAGCACTACAATTTTATTTTACCTGGACATAACTTGAGATGGATTCATTAATAGTAGTACAAAAGTAGCCAAAATTTTCACCTTACCATAAATCCAAACACATGATTGGGCTGAAGGTTTTTCTGTGTACTCTTAATCACTACATATCTTTAATGTTGACAACCTTCTAGACGGCCTTTCACTAAAACAGTTGACAGGCACTAAAAAAGGCCACCTTTACGACTTTGTTTTGCTCAACAAAAAGACTTGGCAACACAGCATGCAAGATACAGCGGGTGAGCTAAAAGATGCAAGGTAACCAGAAGTGTCCAAGCAAAACCGTTTAGGTTGAGCATGGCTGTGTCATTGAGGTTGTAGAAGTGCTGGTGATAACAAGGCCCTTATGATTATGGTGTTAGATCACCATGTCTGCATTCATAAATTAAAACACCATTGGGACTAGGGATTAAAAAAAAGTAAAAAGAAAACAGCAGAAAGCAATTATCCCAACCAGATTATGGAATAAAATAATGGATACCAGGTCTTGTGTCAAACTTAAAATAAAGTTGAAACAATATAATTTGGTATTTGTCAGAAACTTTAACATTTTATCATGCACAATTTCTGTTTGTGCACATCAAGTGTGTCCCTTCAGAGAAGGGTAGGAAATCTATGGTGAGATGAGAAAAACTACTATTTTATACTTCCAGTGACTAAGTGGATATCTCTAATTCTCTTCGTGGAGCTAGGTTTATCCCTATGACCTCCAATTCGTTTCAAGATCTCCTGATTCCAATCAGTTCCATGCTAAACGCAAGAAAAAATATGGTAATTTGTTGGGAACTTGGACTGTTCAAACATTATTTATTGTTACTGTTTCTGAGTAAGTGGTTCCCAAGTGAGGAACTACTGTTTTGAGCTTACAAACTACAAATTCTCTGTCAAATTTGCAAATGAAGAGTTGAGAAGCATATCAGTTGGTTAGAAACAGGCATAGCATAAAAGTTGCAACCTTTCCATGCTCAAACAGAATAGGGATTGTTGGAACTTGGAAGCCAATAGCAGAATAGTGACTAAAATCTTGGGATAAACATGCACATTGCAGACCTCAGCAACAACATAGTGCATCGCATAAAAACATACCACACTTGCACGACAGTTTCGAGGTATTGAAACTGAATATTGGAAAAGAAGTCACTGACATTTATCAAAGTAACCATCAAGTACATGGTCCTGATTTCAAAACATCACCAGCCTCAACAATCCAGTTTTAAAACTGGTTCCTGAGGGAGAACAAACTGGAAACTGGGTTTGGAAGGAACAGGGAAACATCGACAGACCCACTTTTTGAATAAATGTTTCTAAAACCAACTGAATTCGGCCTACTTTAAAGGAGAATTTTGAGGATGGATTGAACAGAAGATATTGGTGCAGTGAAAACAAACATGATTGTTTTCCGAGTTCGAAAAGAAAATAATAAAGCAGTCACACATGCAGGTAGCCAGATAGTGTTATCGGATTCAGCACGTTTGCACATTCTATTTTACAAAATGCAGGGGAAAGGGAAAAAGGAAAAAAAAAACTTCCACTATTTCTAAAACCTACCAAACGTGTCATACCAATATTCATTTGAGCAGGCCAGCACAGCATAGTGAAGTGAGGTTCATTTAATCACATACTCCCTCTGTCCCTAAATATAAGGAATTTTGGTTGGATGTGACATATCCTAGTATAACGAATCTGGACAGGAGCCTGTTCGGGTTCGTTGTACTAGGATATGCCACATCCAACCAAAATCCCTTATATTTAGGGACAAAGGGAGTAATTCTTAGCACATGTATCAGTTTCTAGACATCAAAATAGCATTGCAGTGTTAGATGCAAACTCAAATATTCAGTTCAGCACATTGCTGAACCAGCCACATGGAATTCATCCATTGAGTTATACTAGTTGGTATTAAATCCTTGTGTGTAGCTCCTATGAAATTCATGGGTACAACACAAACTCAAATGACGTGTGGAGCTTATTGATGTTTGTAATGTTTGTAAACCTAATGAATGGTCGCATTCACATGATTAGTAGCTATTAATAGCAAAGCAAAATTTGCTCATTACCTCTGGTTTGACGGAACCGTCAGGCCCATCACCACTCCCAATCTGCGGGAGGCGGGCAAAGACACATCGGATGAGCTCGTGCATCGCGTGCCGCGAGAATCGCTGCAGGAGCTCGCCCTTGGCGCCGGCCTGGTGGACGACACGGAAGCACGTGTTGACGGCAGTGCAGACGTGCTGGTCCCCGAGGGCGGGGGCGGCGGGTGCGCGCAGGCAGGCGAGCAGCGCCTGCAGCATCCGCATCAGCACGGCCTCCTCGGCGGCGGCCTCGGCCCCGGCCTCGAACCGGCAGCTGGCGACGGCGTCCACGACCTCCCGCAGCGCGGCGCCCGTGAGGGACGGGCCCATGAGCGCCATCACCTCGTGGAGCGCGGCCAGCGACGCCGAGGTGACCGCGGCGCCGGCGTCCTCGGAGCGGACCGCGTCGAGGAAGGGCCGCAGCACTGCGGCGGCGGGCGCGGCGGCAGCGGAGGGGGAGAAGACGAGGCGGCGCAGCGCCTTGAGGGAGGAGACGAGCGGGTGGTCCGCCGCGGCGTCGTCGGCGGCGGCGCGCGGGTGGCGGAGGCTGCGGCGCATGACGGCCAGCACGGCGCTGGCCTCGGCGGAGATCGCGCAGGCGAGGCCGGCCGCGTCGCCGCCATCCCCCGCGGCGGCGGCGGAATGAGGTGGCTCCTCCGCGATGGGATCGATCCCGGCGGCGCCCGGCAGCCTTGGCCGCCCCATTCCGCTTCCCCCCCGCGGCGACTAGGCTAGGCGGCGCCGCAGCATAGCGGATCTGGTCGCCGGATCGGGCGAGGAGGAGTAGTGGCCGAGTGGTGGGAGGAGACGGCGAGATTGGGAGAGGGGGGGAGTTCGTGCCCGTCGTGCGTGCGTGCCTGGCTTTTCGCTCGTGGCCGCTTTAATTTTTCCGCCGCGCCGCGCCGTGCTGGCTGGGGTGGGGGGAAGGAGAAGGAAGCAGGAGGAGTAGTGCTGGTTGCGAGGTGAGGGTCGCGAATCGCGATGGACTTTTCGGGGTGGGCGTCAAAGCCGTCAAGGGCCCCGTGTTTTGGGCTCGACTTCGGTGGCGAGGCAACTGGCTGCGTAGTTTGCGTTGCGGCTGGCTGAGCCAGCAGCCAGCACCGAGCGAGCTACTTCTGCCGGATGGCACTTGCGAGTAGAATACTCGTATCGAGAGTGATAACAATAAGGCTCTGATCTACTATCACCTCCAAACTTTATTTTTTTCTCTTAGCACGCTTTTTAAACGGTGAAACTAAGTTGTCGCAAAAAAAGACGACATACCCAAAAGTGGATTTCATGGTATCAAGGCAACCAACCTAATCAACATTAGAATAAGCAATTAAATCAGTTGAAGAAGAGCGCTTGATATGTAGACCACAATCTAGAGTGCCTCTAGCATAGCGCATGATACACTTCATCATAACAAGATGAGACTCATGGGGATCATGCATATAAAGATAAACTTGCTGCATAGCATAAGGGATATCAGGACTTGTTAAACGTGAGATACTGTAGAGCACCATCCAACTACGAAAGTCGGTCGAATCAGCAATAGGAGCACCATCAAGAGAAGATAGTTTAGCACTAGTGTCGACCAGAGTAGTGCACGGCTTGCAATTAGACAACTCAGCTCATTTAAGAATCTTAAAACTGTACTGTAGCTGACTCAAGAAAAGACTAGAGGACCGACGAGTGACGTCGATGCCGAGGAAGTGATGAAGCGAGCCAAGATCCTTCATTGAGAATTCTAACTGAAGCAGGCATGCAGAGGATGTTGTAAGCACAATGTCATCGACATACAACAATAGATAGACCAGATTAGTGCCCTGTCTGTAGATAAGCAGAGAAGTGTCGGACTTAGCCACAATGAAACCAATCGAGAATAGGAAGTTGACGAAGCGACTATACCAAGCATGCGGGCCTATTTGAGTCCATAGAGAGACATGTTCAGGCGACAGACCATGTCCGAGCAAGTAGAGTCAAGGAAACCTAGCATGTGAATGCAACAAACAGTTCCTTGAAGTATGCCATGAAGAAAATCATTTTTGACATCGAGACGACGACAAGCTAATCATGAGAAACTGCGATACCAAGAACAGTGCGAATAGTTATCAGTTTGACCACTGGACTAAAAGTACCATTATAGTCAATACCTGGACGTTGTGTGAAGTCGTGTAGTACCCAACACGTCTTATATCAATCCAGACTACAATCAGACTTAAGTTTGTGCTTGAAATCCACTAGACTTAAGTCATGTGGTGTTTGATGAGTATTCATTTCTATTTGCCAAGAGGCATCTTGTTTACACTTGTGCTTCTAATATGATTTCTCGGCATCTACGCACTATCAATACGACGTCACGACGTCTAGGGCCTCCTCCCCGGTTTTCTAGCATGGCTGGCAACCGGGGGCCACCTGCCTCCCCCACTGGGCCTAGGTTGGCCTCCTCCCTTTTCCCCATTAGGCCATTCACAGTGCACTGATATGGCATTCAGCCCAAGTCGGCCAGCTCAAAGATTCTATGCATATATGCTTCTCCTGTGACCAAATGAAGAACTAGGAGCTAAAATAGGTCACCCATTTCTCGTCAGAGATTGTCAGGGAGGGAAGAGGAAATCCTTGCTCGACTATCGTCCCAAGATAGTTTGTTACCTCCAACGCGAGAGTTTGGAGAGACGGCGAACGGAGTTGGGAAGGACATACCGGGAGGTCGTCGTCACCGCCCAATCTACGTCGCCGAGTTCCGCCGCTGCCGCTCAAACCCTCGCCACCGGCAGATCTGTTGAGGAGAGGGAGGGGAGCGGCACCCGCTTAGAGAAGGAGGGTCGCCGCCAAATCTGCTTCGCCGATGGGAGAAGAAGAGTGGGGGGGTGGGTCGCCGCCGTCTCCCTGCTCTGCCCCACGCTGCTTCGAGGAACTTGCTACCATCCCTCCCCGCGACGGCCCTCGGCTCCGTGCCGCCACCGCCAAACTTCAGATCGGGTGAGCTCGGTGGCGGTTTTTGGCCCCGTCGCCCACGGCTTGCCGTCGCCGTCGCCGCTTGGGTCACCCATCGCCCTCACCCTCGCAGAGCCCGTCGTCGCCACTTCGTGTATTCCATGCCGCGGTGGAAGAAGAAGAGTGTGTGGGTTGAGGAGAGGGAGAGGGGGAAAGTGTCGGTTGTTGAGGGGAGAGAGGAAAAGCCGAGAAAAAGTTCTCCTTTATTGTTGTGGACCCTACTTGAGACTACATGGCGCTGTGAAACTTGTGGCTAATATTGTTGGTGGTATGCCAGGAGGCCCTTCGACCAAACCTGTCGAAACCATGCTACCAGTAAGGATTCAAGCCTAAGACGTCAAGATCAGTTGGGGTGAAGCCCCCATGGCAAAGACTATGGAGAAAAGATGGCGAAGGGCGGAGAATCGCGCCGGTGCCTCGCAGAGCCAAAGACCTCTCGGGCGAAGGATGTAAGGCGAAGAGTGTATGTCGAAGGGAGACGACTTCTCCATAGCAAGTTCGGCCTCACGAAGGCCCAGTGGCCTTTGGGCCAACGATCGCCTGACGGCCCATTAGGAGCCCATGTACCTCAATTACACTGTATACCCATGTAAATGTCCCTTTCATAAGGGCAACCATGTAAATTCCCCTATATAACCTAAACCCTAGTAGTAAGAACTTGTAATGAGGCTATAAATAGCCTCCAAGGGCTATGTGACAGGAGGATCCCGAAGAAAAATTCTCAATTTAATACACTTTACTTCTTTTCCAACCACTGTTGAGTTATCACGTCTTTTGACATATGCAGTTATCGTTTCGACAACAAATATTATTCTTGAGTGGCCTTAGGCCTAGGTGGCATCTGAGGTATGGCAATAGTGTTGCCACACTGCAAGGCGCCTTTGCATCTGGGCTGCCCTCCCCTAGGCCTTCAATTCACCCTTGTCAGTGCTCGAGTCCTCGATGTGGCGTAGGCAATTAGCATATCTGTCTGCATACTAACCCGGAAGACAGCCTTCACCGTGTGGCAGCAAACACTAGTACTATTTCCGGGCGTTTTGTGTGGTATCACACAAATCAGCGACGCCCGGCCCTGCGGCGGCTAGCAAGAGAAGGAGAGAGGGGCACCATTACGATGAGGAGGATGAGGTAGCAATACAATTCCAATTAGAGTGGAGAAAGTTCGCTGGTTACAAGAATTGAATGGAGACTAGCTTGTCACACATGATTGAATGGAGTAGTAGTTTGTAACACACTAGTAATATGCCTGTGCTAAACGCTACGATCTAATTGTATTATCTTTAATCACTTTTAAATTTCCATGTTAGAAAAAAATAGTGTCTTCTATGAGCTGTGCAATTGAGCTCTAACTCAATTCATGTCTTACATCAGATATATTTCACGCAAAGTATAATAATATAATATTGTGTATCATATTACAATGATGTGTACATCAATAAGGGAATAACCACTTTCCATATCATCAATATGGTTCACATGTCTAAGGGTATTTCTATTTTTAAAAGAGCTAACTGTTCTTGTCCACCTATTCAAGCAACAACATGTTTGTTTTATAACCTTTTCTCTATTCAGAACTTGAGTGGAAGAAGCAACATGTTTATTTCATAACCTTTTCTATTCAGAACTTCAGAGTGGAAAAGGATATGATCACATCAACATAAATGGTAGAAAAATTCGTTAAAACCAAATGAATGTGGGTGATGTACTTCATGCTTACTTAGAAAACCTAAACTGACCCATGGAAACTGATTATATATGCATGACACTGACTATTTTCATTGACATGCAGTACAAATATGGTTCCAGACATAAAAACAAAGGATTAATAACTCAATTCATTTCCCAAATTGGATACGTCGTGCAATCAAATTTGGATATTCATTTCTTAATTCATCTCCCAAATTGCATTATCCACTCTTTCAGAGTACATAATAAACAACAAAATAGACTGCAATTATTACACATTTTACCTCTACATATAGCTTCCATTGATCTAAAAATAGAATATTCCACCACAACTTTCATTCACCGCATATAGCAATAGAGAAATAAAGTCGCACTACCAGGCACGAAGGAACTTGTTCTGCAGTGCAATCAATCCCATGGCATACATGGCCTTCCCTTGTAGTTTTGACAAAGAGAGGGAAACCTGATAGAAACTCAATCGAAACCATTTGGAGAATCAGAGCATCTATGTATTTGTTGGAGAAGGCAACAATTTATTAACTGATCAATTTGTCGGTGATGGTGAAGATGGCGGAACCCCACCTGAGAGATGTCGGTGACGGTGAAGATGGCGGCCGCGGCAACGCCGTTGGTCAGCACGGGCCATGCCTCGATCGGTCGATCGATATAAGCCACTGCATGTTCGTAATTTCACACTTTTAGACTTTAAAACCAAAGTTCCGACTTTCAGAGTTACCTTTGTCAATGAATCCAAGGTTCAAACTTTCAGAATTTTAGCCATGGTAACTTATAACTTAAACTGTCTTATCATGTGCTTCCATGTATGCACATTTACATTCTGAAATTTTTAACTTAGCTATATACATATTCTGTAATATATACCATATGCTGAATCTGAAACAACAACATCAGTTTTCTGCAAGTATTCATTAAAAAAAATTATGCAGCAATATTGTATAACATATCAGACTACCCAAGCAAAATTAAATGATTTTCCTTGTCAATTTGACTATATCACAAATATACTCCATACATTAATTTTCAGAGCATAGATAAACACTGTACAGAGCCGACAGCACAAATTTATTCCATCATCACACATCAAAAGAGAGATAATTATAGTTTGTCTAAATAGAAAATATGGGGTCTCAGTCTTTTTTGTTGCAAATCCTGAATGGTCAGACATGTCCGTGTTGCTTTTTGGCATGATGCTGCAGTGTCAAACATGTCTATCTTTTGGCATTTTACTTAGGATAAGCGATCCTGTAATACTCGTAACATTGTTGCTAGCTTACATACTTTGTACATGCGTTGTGCTACAATTCTAATTCAACATGGTGCTATGAGTTCATTGAATTATACTGTAAAAAGACATTGTTTTTTAAATCTTCAGTGCTAATTTCTTGCCCATGACCAGGATGGCGATTGAGCTATCTAACCTTACTAACATGATGTAGTTCAATAGATGATGGCGACCTGATGTCGGGGCAGCGGAGACCTTGGCAAAAACCATTGTATTGAAAAAACCTTATGGTGCCTTCAGTAATATATGGCTGTGTTATTTTAACTAAAGGTAAATCTGGAGGAAGCATACATATATCATGCCTCTGTAGGACATGAGTGAAGACTCAGGATACATTCCTAATGCTTTTTAGGACTTCTCTATGGAACTGCAACAACTGGATTAAATGCTTTAGGACTTATCTATGGAAGTACAGAATGAATTAAATGCTTTTAAGCAATACCAAACTTACCTCAAATGCAAATGCAACAACTGGATCACGCGGAGATAGTAGTTATGCAGCATAATGATGGCACCGTCTTACCAAATACTGTGAACATTCAATTGCAGGACCTCTGAAAAAAGTAGAAACAAGCAGTCAACAAAATTCAACAATAGATCTTGAGTATATACAGTTAGAGAAGGTAGAGATGTATGAACAAAATAAATTGATTTGCTAAGCATGTTAAGGTCCCTACGCTAGTGAAGCTTATAAGAGGTGTAATACATGTTAATTATCTGAGAAGCATAGTGCTTAACAAATCCAGCTTGAAATCTCATTACATTGGTGCAGTTATGAACAGTGAAAGCTTGTTTAAAATAAGCAGAAAAGCAGTGGTTAATCGACATTATTTCTTCCCCAAAATCCATATACTGCTAAAAAAAATCAGTAGACGATTGGCACCACATGAATTAGCTCTAATCAATTGGCACACTCGTAAACAAAGAATGCCCATATCTCCCAATGGAACCAAAACCTCCAAAATCAAACAGGATCAGAGTGGACCAAAAATCAATTGGTGTCGACAGGGAATCAGAGAGCGTGGAGCGGGGTGGAGCTAAAATGATGTACATGAACAGGTTGATTTGTACTTATTCCAAAAGGGAAGAATCAGTAAAAATAAACTCCTCATTATCAACCAAACGAAGTCCTAGAAAAAGAATGTGAAACAACCAACTGGCAAGCTTCCTCCAAACATAACGGTGCTAATGTTACGACCATATATAATAATACAAATCAAATAAAAAATATATTTTTTAACAACCGGCATAAAATGAGATAGATTTATGATTCAGGAAAAAAAAAGAAATTGTTTAATATATTGCTAATTCTACAGAAAGATTGTAGTCCTTATACCCAAAAGTTGGAGCTGCAATAGGTTAACCACAAATAAGCGCTTAATCTCAGGAATTAATGTATGACCAGTATAGTGATGGCTAATTCTAGCTAAATAAAATAATTTAGCTAACGGAATTTGTCATTTTTCACTACAGTTTCCATTGAAGATTGTTTAACAGAGTAAAAAAAAATCGATGTCAGAGACTACACTAAACCGACTACCACAGCCGGCAGCTGTACACCGAGCCAACCAAATGAAATCAAATCAGAACCTTTGTGGGTATTCATGTTAGAATTTCACTTAGCCTTGGAGCTGCATTAGTTTGACTACAAATAAGCGTGCAGATCGATGCGTGAGACCCTAGGGTGCAGCGGCGATTGAACCTGAGATGTACTTCTTTTTTTTTTTCTGCAATGTGCCCCTGTGCCGGTATGAAGCATGAACACATGTGCCATCGTTTTTATTGATGAAAGAATAGAAAACAAATCTAATACTATGGGAGATTGTTTTATTGCAAGGAGCAGGGTAATATGGAGATGGCAAATTACAATAGAAAATAATTAAACTTACCAGCTGTGACCAACTGAATTTCCAGCCACTATAGGAGCATCTCCAAACGACCGAACCTCAAATTATGATATTTGGCTATGATTATAGGTCTCGAGCAAGCAAAGTGATGTTGCAATGATTTTAGCTTCAAGGAAAAAAAAGGGAGAAATCAGCTGCATGCTAAAGATGCCATCAATAACAAAGTTACTTAACATGATTTACAAAATGATCAGAGAGTCATGAACTGACTCTATCCCTGCCAAGGTTGCGCTCCTGCAGAACAAAAATGACACAATAAGCAAGTTTCACCAGCAAAATGCGTGAAACGAATAATAACTCATTGCATAGATTTCAGTTGGCAACTAAACATAGAAGTTTCTGGGATAAAATTTAGGGGAAAAATTACTTATACTTAGTTGCTCAGACATGACACAGGAGTTGAAGAGCAAATTAAAGAGAACAAGAAGAAATCAGGCAGCATACCTTGATGCTGGCAGTGTTCAGGGTGGTGACAACGCAGGAGCAGCAAGCTCCCAACGGAGCGTAGGCATTGATTTCTCCTTGGATGCCGGCTACGCGGCCGGAGTCGGAGGCAACCACCGTCAGCATGTGCAGGCACGGCATCTCGCGTGCTGACGCGGTGAGCCTGTGCCGACGGGCTCTTGGTGGACGGCGCAACTGCCGCCTGGACGACGAACATATATACTTTCGTAATCAGAAAAAGGGAATCATGGAGGGCGACCACCAGCATACCAAACCCCCACGACAGCCGGATCGACGGGGATAGACCAATGCGGACGCGTCGGGCGCAGCGCAGATCGAGGGGGATCGGGGCGCCGCCTAGGGTGGTGGATGGCTGAGGAGGGGGAGGGGGGGGGGGGACCGGTTGAGGGTTTAGGGCTGCTAGGGGTGCGGCAGTGAGGGACACCGGGAGTGCGGAGCGGCGCGGTGTGGAGGCGGGATCAGGCGATGCGGGAGAGGAGGAACACGGTGGAGGGGCGACTGGGCGGCGGGGAGATGAGGGTGAGGGAAGAGAGGTAGGCAGCGGTGGTGGCTGACTTGCGCTGGTTCCTGCGCGGGTGCGCGAGACTTGCGAGAGAGAGGGAGGAGGGGAGAGGGGGATGCGGGAGCCGGGAGAGAGGCGTAATCAGAGCTAGGTGCGGAGCCATCGGATCTTACTCTACAGATAAATTTGAATTGTTAGATATGTGACATAATAAATGAGTAAAACTATTTATTTAACTATAGAGTATATATATATAGATATAGATATAGAAGAAGATACAGTGCCTAACAGAATTTGTCACGTATACCGTGCCCAACAGAATCGTTTGAATGGTCACACAACTGAATGGAGAAAGCATATTTACTAGCACTAGTTTGTCATACAGTGCCCAAATAGTCACAACAATTGAATGGAGAAATCCATTTTTTTCTCCTCCAGTTCCATCTACTTGTTTTCGACAAGGACCGAGATCAACTTTGACAATAAATAGATTTTAAAATATTTACTTTAAAAGAATGAAAATTACATTTATGGATTAATCTTGAAAGACACTTTAATAAAATCATATATTTGATATTTCTATATGTATTGTAATAGAAAATAGTGGTAAAATTTGTTCTGTATAAACAGTATCCTTGTCCAAAACAATAATTATTATGGAACCAGAGAGAGTAGTAGTTTGTCACACATACAGTGCCTACACGATCATTATACAGATAAAACCAATCCAATGTTTTTCCTCTAGAAAAAAAGGAAGCAGATTCGTTTAGACAAAATAACAACTCTCTAAAGGTGCTGCCTGTTCAGAACAAATGTATGTAGACATGATTCCAGCAACAAGACCGAAGGTCTGATCAACAAAGAATGCTCGGATACGTCCAGTTTAAAACAAACATGTAGATCGATTCACCACTCAGCCATTTATCGTCACGACTTCAGTTCATCAAACGCCTTCAGGAGGCTAGTCTTGTAGGTCTCGATCTCAGCATACTCGAGGGAGTTGGGAGTGGAACTGACTATTACGTAGGCGCCCGCCCTGTCCAAAAACCCAGCTGCTTCCTCTGTACATTGCAAAGAACATGTTCGAAGCATCTTGAGTATGTGAAAGAAAAAGCCCAAGGACAAACAACACCAACGCACGAACTAAGAATTGAAGCATGGGCATATGGGGTATTGGGGTGTGCCAGCTTGAGGTAACACACAGCACTGCAGCAGTTTGTTAACTTAGTAACATAAACCACGCCCTCTCCTAGAGTCACTCATGAGAGTGCAGGAGCCCGGACCTTAAGACAGTAACAGTAGTAGCATGCTTTCATGTCAAATTGATAAATTCCAATGTTCTTGCCTCTTGGCCGCTTGACATTTATTGTATTTCTCCCTTTTTTCTTAGTGTAAGGGTCTACTCCCTCCATCAAAAAATATAAGGGATTATGTGTTTGTCCTAAGTAAAACTATCCTAATTTTGACCAAATTTATAGAAAAGAACAATTGTATTTACAATATCAAATGAGCATTATTAGATCCATTATGAAATATATTTTAATTTGCTTCTTTGATGTGGTAGATGTTAGTACTTTGCTCTACAAACATTGGCCAAACTTGGGAAGTTTAACTTAGGACAAACACAAAATCCCTTCTATTTTGGGATGGAGGGAGTACTTCTTTTTTGTGCATAATTTCCAATTAACATTTCAAAACTTAAGCCACTAACTGGTACTTCTAGCAGCGAACATCAGTGCAACATAGAACTATTCTGAATGATAAGACTAAAGAAATTAAAAAGTCAAGGACTCAATTAACTTTGCTCACCAGACTTCGAAAGTGCATGAAGAGCTTTCAGGACTTGTTTACGTGTTTTATCATCTTTAGCACCTTCCAACACATTAAGAAGTTCTTGAGCTCCCCCCATCTCCACTACCTTCATTCTCCTTGCATCTGTGCCAGTAGGAAATGAGTAAAGCATATACTAAATAAAAAAGCAGAGAAGAATTGAAATGGAATGTTCAGTGTTCAATGCAAATGATTTGAAGTTAACTGCTAAGAAGAATGTTCAATACAAGAAGAATATGTATCTTGACATGGCCAGGGAACATGACCAAATCTATAGGCACTGCCCACTGCAGCAAAACTTTGCAAATATGTTACCTAGTTCTTATCTAGGACTAGTAGGACGAACCCGATAGGTGCAGAGGGTGAGCTGTGGCTAATTATTAAAACTAGACTAGACATTGAACTAGCGAAGCCCTCGGTTCACGGTTTAATTGGTCCAAGTCCGACTGGTTGGACCTTAGGTCTATAATATTATGAGTCTAGTTCTTGCTCTGTAAAACAATTAGTATGACATTGTGTTTTGGATCCCAAAATGTAGAACATATCACACGAGAATTAAAAAAATGCTTATATAGAATTGTTACCATCAACTGCAAAACGAGCTAATCGGGAAGCTCCCATTCGCTTGAACAAGGGATCTTTGACACGCAAAAGTGAGATGGACTGCTGAAGCAGGTTATCCCCTGAAAACTTGTCAGACAAAACAACATTCTCAGGTTTGCCTAAATAATGCCCTAGGTTGATAGTTCAAGCGCGGTAAAGATCTGGGCATGCCACCATTTGTTGGCATATCAGGAAAAAGTAATCATACCCATGTAAGGAAAGAATTGGTAACCAACAAGACCAGCAGTTCCTATGAAGAATATCTTCAATATCCATCCAAATTTCTTCTCAGCTTCCTCCTCAAGTGCCCTGTCATCTGTACATCGTTTCAGTTCAAGTCAGATAAATAGGAATCAGCTTATAATAGCCAAATAGTATACTCACAGAAATAATAGCAAAGGAAAAGGGGTTCTCTAGTTCTTGTTCGCCAATCGCTTTCAACAAAACAGTATCACATCATAGTTCCATAGTAATATACAAAAAATGACCACTAAATGCTCTCTGCACTCTATAAATGATGGTTAATCCACACTGCCAGCGACAATTCAGATGGCAAGGCAGTTATCCACAACACTGTGAGTGACACAGTAAGTAGAGAAGGATCAAGATCAATACTAACAAATAACAATAATCACATGGCATTTGAGATCCAATAAGGGAATTCTACTACTCCCTCCGTTTCACAATGTAAGTCATTCTAGCATTTCCCACATTTATATTAATGTTAATGAATCTAGACATATGAATGTGGGAAATGCTAGAATGACTTACATTGTGAAACGGAGGAAGTAATACTCCACCAAGCCTCTTGGGGGGGGGGGGGGGGCAACGGCATAAGCCATTTCTAAGAAAATGCAAAAAATCAGAGACACCATTTTTTCTTAATAACCTCTCTAGATTAATCATACAACCACAACCACATGAATTCCATATTTCCAAGGATGTTTGCTTGATTGCTTCTCATGACCAGCGAAACAGCCCAGATTTGAGAGGCTGGCGAAACGAAACCGCTGCCTATACCTCTCTCGTCGTAGGTGCAGAGCCTCCGAGCCAACCGAAGCCCCGAGCCGCCGCCACTCCAGCCGCCCGCCGCCACCTAAAAGATCCACGCAAACCACGAGAGTCACGGAGGAGGCTTCCAGCTCGACGCGAAAGGAATCCCAAAACCCCCCCAAAACCAGAGAATCTCTCCATCACGGATCGGGAGCCGTACCCCGGAGCCACCCCCGCGGTGAAGTAGGGCTGTCGCTCCTCCACAGGAGACGGCCTCCGCCGCCACCGGTGCGGGCCGGCGAGCGGCGGGCGGCGGCGGCGGCGGCGACAGGAGGCGGCGGAGCACGAGCTGCGAGAGCCGCCTCTGCAATGTCTTCTGCATGGTGGATTCGGATCGAAGCTAAGGGGAGGTTTGAGCCCAGTTGGCCCAGAGGTTTTAGAGGAGGTGAAAGGGAAGGGATGTTTGGGCCGTAGTGTGCTGGGCTTTATTGGGCTTGACTGAAATGGGCCTTTCCAGTTTTAGCACTTGGAATATTTCACTTTGAATTATTTCACAATATTTTCCACAAGATGAATCAAATGTCCAATGTAATTCACGCTGGAAATTTCTGGGATATTATTTATTGCAATCTAGCAGTTCTATTGGGAGACCAAGAGTTGACTATAAGCAATAATGGTTTATTAGAATTTTTTTTTTATAATTTATAAGTAAACTTTTATATATGTACTCTCAGTGATTAAAAACCAATGCTGAAAATAAACAACGTTTAAAATACCCAAAATCAACAGTAAAATTAGCTTTTAAAATTTAATTTTTAGCGGTGGCTGATAATTAGGGTAAACGATGAGACCATAGATAAAATTATAGACGCTCCAGTTGGGATGAATTCGAATTTCGAAGCATATTCAAGTGAAGGTTTTGAAAATTATTATATTAGCTTCTTTGAACTGCGTGGGATCCTTGAAGAATTAGGCATGCCACATCAGCGGTTCCTTTCGCAAATAAGCCCCTGCACACTGGAGATTAGGAGTGTAATTTTTGCAAAAAAATCCCTGCACTTCCAGTTAATTATGTATCAGTCACTCCTACCATCCACCGTCCGATCTCGCCTAGAATCAATTTGCAGGAAGGTGTGGGGCAGTGGCACGCGTGAAAGGAGGAGGAAACCAAGAGGGAGCAGGGGCGGCGACATGGCGACGATGGCTGGAGGAGGGCGAGGCTGCGGCTGCGGAGGCGGCAACGGCAACAGTGACAACGACGGCGCGCGTGAGTGGAGGAGGATTGCAAGGCGGCGCGTGTGAGGAGAGGAGGGCAGGAGGAAGACGAGGCAGCCCAGGAGAGCTAGACCTCGCGAGGATTGGCGAGGAAGGCAAGGCAGCTAGGGTTTAGTGCGGGCTGTGGAAATCTGCACCGTCCGTTCTCGATCCGACGATTTCACAGGCGTGGAAGGGCCGCCACAATGGGCCCATCATCGCTGCGCTGCCGCCGCTGCCGCCGCTCTGTGCAAGCGAGGCCATCGAATTTGCCAGCGAGGAGCCCGGCGTTGCCGGATCCGGTGACCCCGACCAGACTGGTGGATCTAGCAGCCTGGAGGAGCGGGATGTAAGCCGTCGCCACCCTCTTCCCCTCTTTCATCTCCCCTCCACCATCACCTCTCTCTTCGTCAACCTATCCACCCCACTTGGTTTTGGTTGTTGCAGGTTTGCCTCGATGGCGTCGAAATCGATGACCTCGACCAGAAGTGAAGGCTGCCACCACCGCCCTCTTCTCCTCTCCCTCTTCGGTCCTCCACTGCTCCTCTCCACCCTCTTCCTTCCGCTATCTGCGCCGCTTTGTGGCAGATCTACGGGGCTATTGGGTCTCCTATGAGGAGGATGCATGAACACTAGGATGTGGGGGATGAGATGGCTAGGAGGCTGGGAAGGAGAAGCTAGAGCAAGAGTGTAACACTCTGAAAATTCGACCGACAAATCAAAACTCTAAAAATACGGATTTTCAAAAACTTTTTAAAATAAATTGCATCATGCCGATTTCGTTCGCCCGTTCCATTGAATTTCGATTTCGGAGTTTGAAGATTGCGAATAAAGAACAATTAATTAAGAATAAGCCCTAAAAAAATAAATTGGTAAAATAAATATAAATTAAAATAAATAATAGGTGTGGATAGAGGTAAATAAGATATTATCGCAAACATATTTGTATCAATTAAATTTAAATGCGATGGAATAAGAATTAACACTAATTAAAAGTTTAAATAAAATATATAAATAAAAATATGAGCAATATTAATCTAGGGTGAATTCATTAAGTTGGGATAACGCAAATATTGGGTAAAATTCATATATGCAAATATTAGGAATTATAGAAACAAATTTATATAATAAATAAAAAATAATAAAAAAATAAAAATAAAAAAATAAAATAAAAGTTAAATAGGAAAACTAGGAAATGCACTGTTCATTGCACCTAAGGTGCTCGACGTGGTTCCCCTAACCTAGCCCTCCCCTCTGCCACGCCGCCGCGCGCCCTGCCGCGCCACGTATCGCCCGGCCGTCGCCGTCGCGCCTCGAGCCGCGCCGCTGCCGCTGCCGCGCCACGCCATCGCCGACGCCGTCGCACCGTCACTCGCGCCTCGAGCCCCGTACCGCCTCGCGCCCCGCGCGCCGCGCGCCGCTTCGCCTCCCCTCTGCCGCGCCGCGCACCGTCGCCATCGCCGCTGCCGCGCCGCACCGCTGTCGTCATCGTCGCCGTCGGCCTCGCGCCTTGAACCGCCGCGCGCCCGTCCCCTCGCGCCTGCGCCCGCCGCGCGGCCGTCCCCTCGCCGTCACCCTGCGCCGCTGCCGCGCCGCCCGTTCAATCGCACCGAGCCCCATGCCGCCGCGTGCGTCGCGTCGCCCCGCCTGTCACGCCGCTCGCTTGCCACCCGTCGCGTCGCCCGTCTCGAGCCCCGCACCGCCGCCCGTCGCATCGCCGCTCCGAGCCCCGCGCCGCCATCGCGTCGCCGCCCGCGCGTCGCCGTCGTCCTGCCCCGAGCGCCGCCGTCGCATCGCCATCACGCCGCCGCCCTTCCCCTCTCCTTCTCCCCTCTGTACAAATACCCCCCCTCTCTCCATTTTCCCCCACCCCATCTCACCCTTCCTCCCCTCTACCCTCTCCACTGCGCCGCCGCTCTCGTGCCACCGCGCCGCCGCCCCCGTGCCGCCGCGCCGCCGTTCCTGTGCCGCCGCGCCGCCGCTCCCGCGCCGCCGTGCGCCACCGTCGCCGCCGCCGTCGTCACCGCTGCCGTCGCTGGTGAGCCGCCCCCTTCCCCCTCGCGTCCACCGCCGCCGCCGCTCGGGTGAGAGAGAGAGAGAGAGCCGGCCGAGAGAGAAGGGAGAAAAAGAGAGGCCGGGAGGGAGAAAAAGAGAGAAAAAGAGAGAGAGAGGAAAGAAAGTAAAAGAGAGAAAAAGAGAGAAAAAGAAAAAAGAGAGGAAAGAGTGAAAAAGAGAGAGAAAGAAGAAGAGAGAAAAGAAAGAAAGAAAAAAAGAAAAAATAAATAATAATAATAATAATAATATAATAATAATAATAATAAAAAGGAATTAGAGGAAAATTAGGGAAGTTTAGAAAATTTAAAATAATTAGAATTTAAATTATAGATTAATTTTTCGTCGTAGGATTGCAAAAATTTAATATAAATTATGGATTATTCTTGGTAATTACTATAAGTAATCAATTCGCGGTAGTAATTTAAATGTAATCAACAATTAATAAACAAAATCTTATAGATTATTATAGATTATTTTGGATAATCTCTATAAGTAATCGATTCACGGTAGAAGTTCGGATTTAATCACTAGGAATTTTAGACGCATAGTATACTTAATCGGTTAGTCATAGACTAAATTAAATCGTATAATATTTCTAGGATTTTGTCCGATATTTAGCTCGCGGTAGAAATTTCTAACCTATTACATGGATATAATACTCGGGAATATTAAATTAAAAACTTAAGACAATAAAATAATTATACTCATAAATAATTTACATCGAAAATGGGTTCGCCTTAGTTCGCGAATAGTAAAGTTAATATAAAGGAATCGACTTTCGCACTCGACTTTCATTTGGATTTACATGGATTTTTATTTGAATTCTAACCGAATTCAAATCCATTTTCGCACGTAACTATAGAGCCCGAGGAAGCTGCGGATCCAAGCGAAGGTCAAGACCCGCAAGACTTTGAGCAAGGCAAGTCATCACTATTCCTTGAACATGTTGATCCCAATTGCGAAATTGTTTTGTTTACAAATAAAATTGCATGCAATGATAAACATCCTGCTTGTGATTATGCCATGCCTTGATTATTGTTTACCCCATATTCCTTCGTAACC
Organism: Oryza meridionalis; assembly: GCA_000338895.3. NCBI lineage: Eukaryota > Viridiplantae > Streptophyta > Magnoliopsida > Poales > Poaceae > Oryza > Oryza meridionalis. The sequence goes on along the minus strand of CM002526.2, from coordinate 30,226,662 downwards.
ATGTTTACGTATGAGTCCCTAGTCGACTATGACAATTGCTTAGCAATGCTATTCTAGAATCATGCATACTCATATTTATCAAAATGCTCTGTGCTTGGGCAATTACCTTTGGGAAGGTAATTGAGATGCGGCATGTGGAGACCTTAGTGCCACATTGCCACGATGTTGATGACATGATTTGTGAAAAGAGAAATAAAATTAAACAACTGTTTTCGACTGGGGCGGACGGAGGATTTGGGTGGTATCCGGAAAAGGGCAAGTACCGTCTCCAGTCAATTAAGGACCGAGCCATGAAGTTAAGCATGAAACGACCCCCCGTACAACCGCATTTCTCGTATGGGTATAGACCTGGCGGAATAGATAGCTGAGCGGAGGCCATGCATAGTGGTTTCTTGATGTGTGAGGCAGGGGCTCTACGGTGGGGCAGCCATTGGTAGGACCGCGAGGCGGGAGTCTACAGTGGTGTCGCCATCGATAGGACTGCCATGAGAGAATTTAAACATAATTATAACTGAATGCCTGAGTGAGTCTTCCCTTCCCGGGTGCGCCAGAACTCCTCTCACTACTAGAAACCGTGTACGCCTAGAGTGCATGAGGATGTAAAGTTCATGGAGCGGGTACTGCCAATGCGAGGTTATCGAAAAACTTTGCCGTGACGCGTCTCATGTGTTGGGACGAGGCTCATGTGTTGGGCAGTCGCGGAGTGCGGGTAAAGTGTACATCCACTGCAGTGTGAGTAAACCAAATCTATTCGAATAGCCGTGCTCGCGGTTATTGAGCACCGGGACGTATATTACACTTGGCTAGACTCTAAATTCTTAACTTGTGTGGGATGGGATGTTGCATGATGATTTCTATGCTGATGGAGCCACTTCCTGAGAGGAGGGAAGGCGGACGTCCTCAGAAAACCATGACGACTCAATGGCGGGAAGCTATCCTTGGGATCACAATGGATGGTGGACAGAACCGTCATTGTTTAATATGAACACTGGTTACAAAACTTGCTTTGTGCAAAAGAACCATAGCCATTCCTTGAATACCCTTTATCATGTGCATTGTTGCTGTGGTGACTTGCTGAGTACGGTTGGTACTCACCTTTGCAAATATAAACTTAATCAGAGGCCGGAGATGAAGCTTCGGAGGATCCCTATGCCTATTACCAGGAGGGTGATGAAGACGATGGCGCTCAGTAGGTCTTAGTTACGGTCGTTGCCTGTGGCAATGGCGTGCCGCTGCCTTGACTCCGCTGCCTTACCTACTTTTATTTTTGGAATGTATTTCGGACTGCTCAGTCCGATGATTTAAGACTATGCCTGCGGGCTATTGATGTAATAATTCGTACTAGACACTCGTGTATGTGCACTGGATATTTCAGCTATGAATTCGTGTGTACCAGACTACTTGATCCAGGGAAATGGTAATGTTTACACGATTGATTCCTGTTATAAGAACGGGGGTCCACAGAGCTGGTATCAGAGCCATACGACTGTAGGAAAAGACCAAAAGGCGCCCCACCCCTTTTATAAGTTGGCCAAGGGAGAAATTCCCATTTAGTAATATTTTCAAAAATAAAAATGCTATGTTTATAAAACTCTGTATGATTTTTATCTTACTCTTAACTATTTCATTACAAAATGAGTTTTACTCTTAGCTGACCTTAAGTTTTTCTTAAAATTAGATGGCAGATCAGGATTCAGCCGCCACCTGGGAGATGGGCGTACCCCGCTCAGAGGGATACGTCATTGAGCTACACCGGCTGATGAGGCGTCTGCGATACCCCAGATTTCCAATCTACCGAGTGAGACAGTGTGGATCTGTTTGGGAGGCTCGGGTCGAGGTTCACACGCGAGTTCCTTCAGAATAAGACTACAGCTTCCCGACACGCCACCGTCGCGACTTGCCGGAGACCGCGATGCAGGATGCAGCACAGGAGGCCTTCCTTCGACTTAGCTCTATCCACCGAGCTGAGTTGGCGAGTACTGAGTTTGCTCACCACCCGTTTCGAGAGGAGAGCAACTTCGTCTGCACTGTTCAGGACACACCTTGCTGCTACAACCCGATAGTGACCCGACTATCACGATGGGCTGAGGCAGCAGACGACTTTTACGAGGAGGCTCTGTTAGAGATCGACGACCAGCAGAGGCGTGTGGGAGAGTTAGAGACCGAGGTGACTGACCTCATAGCGCAGCAGCTTCAGCTGGAGGAGGAGCACCAGGCTTGGGGCAGTGAGATAGATTCACTGAAGGCACAGCTCCAGGTCCACGGCGACCAGTTCCAGCAGTTATCTGACCAGTACAACGACCGCCGCGGGATGATGGATACACTTGAGGAGCAGCTGAGAGAGAGTCAGGAGCACGTCAGCCAGCTGGAGGAACAGCTTCGAGCAGCCACGGTCAGCACCACAGGGGCTTCTACTTCCACAGCAGTAGGGCGTGACCACTACTTTTTCCTCACCCCGCTGTACCCACCAGCGTTCCACGCCCTTTTGGGAGAGGTTGGTATGCTGGCTACTGAGTCAGCACCTTACTTGGTGGACCCGACAGTGACACAGCCACCTGCCCCGGAGATTGTGCACACTCCACTGATCTCTACACCTTCTCCGCAGCTGGGTTCTAGTTTAGAGACTCCGATCCAGGTCGACTCCGAGACAGAGGGGACTGACACTGAGCCGGAGAGCGAGCCAGACATCACTGATCCTTTAGAGGATGAGACCCCTGTTCCCCGCATCACCTTCCTCGGAGGCCCTCGCACCCTCAGCACTGCCCGCAAGAGCACCTGACCCCCGAGCAAGAAGCCCAAGCCAGATCCAGAGGCCACTACTTCCGAGCCATGGGGACTCAGGTTTGCCCGTGCCCGTGACCACCCTCTACCTGCCCCAGGATCCTGCGGATGGTTGGATGACTAGACTGGAGGATTATTGCAGCTTCGATCTTGCTTCAGATGGTTTTTGGATAGTACGCGAGACACCCCCCCCCTTACCTAGTTTGACGAGTAGCTTGATGGTTAGTTCGATGTATCTTTTGGATGAACTTTGTTTGGACTGCATATGTGCGCAGTCGATTGCATCATGATTTATGTACTATTGTGGAACTCTGTGATGTTATTTATGATATTGTTGCTGTTGTGTTATAAATGAGTTTATTCCACCATGCTTGCAAAACAAAGTTCACATCAAAACAACTCCCTTAATGGGATGAAACCATAAAAGCTAGTTAGAAAATTAGGATACTTATTCCATCAACCTACACAGATGGCAAGCCGACGTCGGCATCAACCAGCCATGAAGAAACTCAGACACCTGACCTAACCACCCTGGCCGGAGTTATGGCCACTCAAACCCAACTCCTGCAAGCCATTGCAAACAACCAAGGCAACCGCGGAGGATCGAGCTTTGGAGAGTTTATGAGAACCAAGCCACCCACGTTCGCTACGGCAGACGAGCCTATGGAGGCAGAAGATTGGCTACGTATCATAGAGAAGAAACTGACCCTTGTCCGGGTACGCGAAGCCGACAAAGTGATCTTCGCAGTAAACCAACTGGAGGGACCCGCTGGTGACTGGTGGGATACTTACAAGGAAGCTCGGGAAGAGGAGGCTAGAGAACCCACTTGGGAAGAGTTCACCGCAGCATTTCACGAGAACTTCGTGTCTGTTGCGGTAATGCGTATGAAGAAGAACAAGTTCAGAAGGCTGCGACAAGGGAACACGACGGTGCAGGAATATCTGAACCGGTTCACTCAGTTGGCCCGCTATGCAATTGGAGACCTCGCAGATGAAGAGGAAAAGATCGACAAGTTCATAGAAGGACTAAATGATGAATTGCGTGGACCTATGATTGGGCAAGACCATAAGAGCTTCCAGAGCCTAATCAACAAAGTCGTTAGGCTGGAGAACGATCAAAGGACTGTAGAGCACAATCGCAAGAGGAGGCTTGCTATGAATCGCCCACCTCTTAATACAGAATTTATTTGTAGGGAATCCGGCCGGCCCCTCCGAGGGGGTGCCTCAGCGACTTAAGGGAGCCACTTCGTCCGGGTGGAAGCCCCCTATTGTGACAACTAACCGTCCCGCCGCGCCTAGCAATTTCAACAGGCCGGTTGTGATTTAGAACCGCACCCCTACACCAACTCTGGCTGCCCCTGGAGCCAAGAGGAATGTGGACTGCTTCAACTGCGGAGAGTATGGGCGCTACGCCAACAACTGCCCTCATCCACGTAAAACTCCTGTCCGTACTGGCGCTAATGCAATGGCTGTTCGTGGGACTACTACCCTTGCTGCCGGACGAGGACTATTCAGGACTCTGCAGACTAACAGGACTATTACCGGATTTGGCCGCGGACAAGTGAACCATGTGCGAGCTGAAGAGGCCCATGAGGATCAGGGCGTACTGATGGGTACGTTTTCTATCAATTCCACTCCAGTTAAAGTTCTCTTCGATTCAGGAGCATCGCATTCATTCATATCATTGAAGGCTAGTCAAAAACACAACTTAACCCTAGTGGGACTTAGAAAGCCTATGATAGTACACTCACCTGGGGACGAGATAACTGTGAGTCATGCTTGCATAGACGTACCTATTCGTCTTAGGGATGTGGTGTTTCCCTCCAATCTTATGGTTTTGATACCCCAGACCCTGGATGTCATATTGGGTATGGATTGGTTAGCAAAGAACAGAGGGGTAATTGACTGTAGACGTAGAGAAGTTACCCTGACCACACCCTGGGGATCGGATATGAGAGCAACCATGGATCAAGATCCTAGACTGACCGAACGTGCCGGAGGCATATTTACCATGCTACCCCTGAAAGGAATGCCTGTAGTGCAACGATTTCCCGATGTGTTTCCAGAAGATTTACCAGGGATGCCACCAGATCGTGACATAGAGTTCATTATTGATCTGATGCCCGGAACTGCTCCCATATCCAAGAGACCCTATCGGATGCCAGTCAATGAGTTGGAGGAACTTAAAAAGCAAATTAGAGAGTTGTAAGAAAAGGGATTTATACGCCCAGTTCGTCACCCTGGGGAGCCCCAGTGCTATTCGTCAAGAAGAAAGATGGTAGCATGAGGATGTGTGTAGACTACCGTTCACTAAACGAAGTAACCATAAAAAACAAATATCCACTACCACGGATTGATGATCTTTTTGATCAACTCAAAGGAGCTAAGGTGTTCTCTAAGATTGACCTTAGATCAGGATACCACCAATTGAAAATTAGAACCGGGGATATACCCAAGACCGCGTTTTCAACACGCTATGGATTGTATGAGTTCACAGTAATGTCGTTTGGGTTAACCAACGCCCCGGCATACTTTATGAATCTTATGAACAAAGTGTTCATGGATTACTTGGACAAATTTGTGGTAGTATTTATCGATGATATTCTGATCTACTCCAAGGATGAGGAAGAACATGCGGAACACTTGCGATTGGTACTCGAGAAATTACGGAGGCATAAATTATATGCAAAGTTTAGTAAATGTGAGTTCTGGCTAAAAGAAGTCGCCTTTTTAGGCCACGTAATCTCAGCCGGTGGAGTAGCAGTGGATCCTGCTAAAGTGGAGGCTGTTACGGAATGGAAAGCACCCAAGTCTGTGACTGAAATTCGGAGTTTTCTAGGCTTGGCCGGATACTACCGAAGGTTCATTGAGGGATTCTCTAAGATAGCCCGACCGATGACACAACTACTCAAGAAGGAAATGAAGTTTGTTTGGTCAGAACAGTGTCAGGAAAGTTTTGAGCAGCTCAAAGAAAAGCTGACCTCGGCACCTATTTTAGTTCTTCCCGACATCAGGAAAGACTTTGTTATATATTGTGATGCATCAAGGCAAGGACTAGGAGGAGTACTGATGCAGGACGGAAAAGTTGTGGCCTATGCGTCGCGACAATTGCGACCACATGAGGAAAACTATCCTACCCATGACTTAGAACTCGCAGCTGTGGTTCATGCGCTAAAGATTTGGAGACACTATTTGATTGGAAACCATTGCGATATCTACACTGACCACAAGAGTCTGAAGTATATTTTCACCCAGTCAGATCTCAACTTGAGGCAAAGGCGATGGCTGGAATTAATCAAGGATTATGACTTAGAGGTTCACTATCACCCCGGCAAAGCAAACGTTGTGGCTGACGCTTTGAGTCGGAAGAGCCATTGCAATCATCTGAGGACGGAAGGAATGGCTCCTGAGCTTAAGGAGGAAATAACCCAACTAAACCTACATATAGTACCTCATGGGCAGATAAACACCTTGGACATTCAACCTCTTCTGAGAACCCAAATAGAAGAAGCCCAGAAGGACAACGAGGAAATCCGAGAGGTAAAGGAACGCCTAGCCGCAGGACTTGCAAAGGAATTTTCAACCGACGAAAAAGATGTCCTATGGTATAAAAAGAGAATTTATGTACCCGAACAGGGTGGACTGAGAGGATTAATCCTAAAGGAAGCTCACGAGTCGGCATATTCATTGCACCCCGGAAGTACGAAGATGTACCAGGATCTGAAGGAAGGATACTTGTGGCCCAACCTGAAGAGAGATGTGGCAGAATACGTAGCACTCTGTGACGTGTGCCAAAAGGTGAAGGCTGATGTCACACCCTAAAAATCCCAAAAATATAAATTATTGTGTAAATGGAATTTTAGAAATAATTTTTAAAAGCCTGGAAGAAAAGATTTAACTTTAAATAATAAATTCTAATATAAAATTGGGCCAGATAAAATTTCATTAAATACTTTGCTTAATTCTATAATTTCTAGATTTTTCTGGGAATTATTTGAGCTAAGGAAGTATTTTTAATAAATGAAAGAGCATTTCATGAATTATTTAAATTGAAAAAGGTTTTAAAAAGTCTTCTTTTGGCTTTGGGCCGAAAGTCGGCCCAAAATCTCTCTTCTCTCTCTTCGGCCCAGTCCGGCCCAGCCCAGCCGCGCGCGCGAGCCGCTCCCTCTCTCTTGCCCGCTGACAGGTGGGTCCCGCCTGTCGGAGTCGTCGTCTTCGTCGCGCCGGCCGCGCCCGAAACCCTAGCGAGCGCCGCCGCCGCCGCCCTTTCCAATTCGGCCGCGTCTTTCCTTCTCCGGCAGAATTGATTGAGGGGAAATGCATCCCGTGATCTCCTCCGCATTTTCTCTTTTGGAATCATCCGCTAACTCGCTTTGGAAGGTCGGGAAATCGAGCTCGATTCGGAGTCAGCCGAACCCTAGCTTTCTATCGTTGTCGCCGGGCCGCCGTGGGCTTCGCCGCCGCCTCCCGACCCCTATAAAAGGACCACCGGGCTCTCCTCTACCCTCCGCCGCCCTCGCCTTCGCCTCTCGTCGCCCGAGCTGCCCTAGCGCCGTGCATCCCATGCGCCGCCGTCGCCGCCGCCGCTCCAGTCTAGCGCCGCCGTCGCTCCGGTCATCGCCGTCGCTCGGGGAGCTTGCCAACGTGGTCGCCGTCGCGTCGCCGTCCTCGTCCGACCCTTCGCCGCCGCTGTTCTTCGCCGGAACACCGTCGCCGTCGACAAGCCGAAGACCGCCGCCGCTTCGACCTCGCCGCCGTCGCCGTCCGGTCGTTCTCCGCCGTTTCTTTGGTCGCCGGTGAGTTCGCCGTGCTCTCCGCTCCGTGTTGCCGCTTTCCGTTCGCGCCGCCGCGCCGTAGATCGCCGGCGAGCACGCGAGTCCGAGCCGCCGTCGTCGCCGTCGGTCGGGATGACGTCAGTGCTGACGTCATCAGCGCCGTCGCCCGTGAGCCGGCCGTGCGCCGTTTGATCTTGACCGTCCGTTCGGTCGGATTAGATCTCGGCCGTCCGTTCCCGTAGACCGCAGCCGTGGACCCGGTCCACCGTAGACCCCGAGCCCGCTGACGCAATAAAGTCCCTTTTTCTTTTCAAAAATAATTCATTATTGCGTCATAATTCAATTAAAATTTATATAAATGATTTAAACCGATTGAATCTTTAAAAATTCATAACTAATTCATCTTAGCTCGGATTTAGTTGGTTCAAGTCTCTAAATTTTTCTAAAATTGAGATCTACATGTTAAAAATATCCACATGTACTGTTCATGCTTGCTTATGTGCTGTTTTGGTGTTTTTATTCTTTTCCGTTTAGAATCCGACGTTTCCGGAGAGTCCGCTTTTGCAGGAGAAGATTTAGAAGAGTTCCAAGGCCAGCAAGGCAAGTCACACAGATCCTAATCAATCCTTTGAGCATGTTGATCCCGTTTAAAGCTATTGTTTTTATTCAACTATTGCATTTATTTTCGAATGTCATTGGGTGGAAATAGCCTATTGTTTGTTATAGCCCTTTTGTTCTTGATTATCCTATTCCTTGATACCTTGGGTTATTATAACTTGACTAGTTGAGCTTTATATTGGTTCAACTAGATATTAGGTGTAATTGCTTAGCCATGCTTAGAAACTTTAGCACACTAATGGGATAACTTATGATTCACTGTTATTTACTGATGGCTTAATGATAGTTCACGATGGTTAATCGTGGTTGGTTAATTAATTAATGTGACAACTAAAACCTGATAATGGTGGGTTGTGAGTACATGGTTTTGATGGTCGTGCTCATGACAATTAAGGACCGGTTCACGAACTTCGGTTGTGAAACATTAACCGTGCCAACCACAAGCCAGCGTGGGCAACGGCTTTATCTTTTACATAGCATAGTTCATTGCGGGGCACCAGACTGAGAAGTGGCGGAGATAAGCCCACGGGGGTTGCTGGGGAGTCCATGCCTTGTTTATAAGGGGGTGACTATGATCCGGGAATGGTGCACTGTAGTGAATTGTGTTGTGTGAGGGGTAATGTCACAGCTCCTTTCCGAGGTATCGTGGTGGTACTGAGGCACATGGTGACATGATGTGGGGCTGTGTCTTGTGGGTACAGTGGTACACCTCTGATCAGAGTAAAACTATTCGAATAGCCGTGCCTGCGGTTATGGGCGGGTCTAACAATGTCTTTCGTGATTAGTCTCACCCTTCACACTATAATGAGAGATGCTATAACTGGTTATATTTGATTAGCTCCTGGTTTGGAATGGTATATTCCTGGTTTGGAGATTAGAAATGTGCAGCCGGGATTGGTTGTTCAGAATGGTTGGGCCTATACAACAGGGTATGTTGTATAGTGTTGGATTAATACTGTTTAATTAACACTCTACTGTTTTATTAAATTCTGAAATATTTATTAAATACTGTTTATGCAAAGAAGCCTATATTATGCCATCCTTGGTTATCCTGTGCACTTGCATATTTGCTGCGTGGCTTGCTGAGTATGTCATATACTCACCTTGCAATCATTCATCAGAGGAGGAATTCTACAATGAAGCTGATGGTGGTGAGGATTTGGCGTAGTCCTTGTCAAGCTGCCTGTGGAGTGGAGTCGTCTGCGCTGTTTATCTTTATTTTCCGCTGCTTAGATCTTTATTGTTTGAGAGGAACTATCCACCTCTGTAATGACAATTTATTCGCTTATTATTTAGAGTAATAATCGTACTCTATTATCAATTTGTTATTGTGTGCCTCGGCTGATGCCTGGACGAGGGTTTACACATATGTAAGCGTTTGGAATTTTGGATAGAAATTCCGGGCGTGACAAGTTGGTATCAGAGCCTCCTTGACCATAGGTTATGCCAAACAGTACCTATAAGAGCCCTCTAAAAACATTGGAAAACTAGAACTGTTCTCCTCCCGTTCTCTTTTAATTAAACCAAGCTAATGGCACATGCAGTTTATAACCTCTTAACTTGTTCTTTAAAATTTACTTCTGTTTTTCGGTGTGGTTAGTACCGTACATCCATTACTGTACTAATGACCCAAAAGTTTTATGACATTGATTTATTTAATCTTGCTACAATAAACTTAGCATGTTGATTTTATAACTCTCTTTTAATTTATTTCTTTTGAAACTTGTTATTCAAAAGTGCAAAACCAGTGATCCTGTTTTTAACCGTTTCAACTTTTCTTGCAAGAATGGTTTATTTTATTCATTTACCTTTTATTTTGAATTTTTAAATTTTATTCAAAGTAACCGGAAAACTTGTGCTATTAATTGGATAAATGTCTTAACTCCCTCCTTTCGCTTGTCTTTAGATGACACGTGTCAAGCCTGAGTACTTGTTTGGTACTGAAGGGTTTGTCCTGGAGTTGCGTACGATGTCCTTTGCCATAGGATTTGGGACTGCTCCTTTGTACGCCCAGATTTCTCATGATCGCGATGAAGAGGAGTGCCGTGTCAAAGTCACCTTGATCAGTAATCGTGAAGATATCCCATCAGTGATGTTCGAAGCTGGAGGGAGAAGCTATATGCATGCATGCCAGGAGGGGGCAAGAATCGCCATCGGAGAGCTCCGTGACCGCTACAGCAAGCAGTTGGCCAATACGGAGTATCGCTACCATCCTCGGCAACCTCAGGGAAGTGACCGTGGCATCTACCTTGAACCTGCAGGAATCGAGAACGATGCTACCACAAGACATTTGGTTGAGATGCTATGGGCTATGGATGAGACCCGTGCTGAGATCGTGATAGCAGCTCATGATCGTGAGAACTGGAACCGTATGAAGATTTGCAAGCTGGAATACAAGGTGGAGAGTTTGGAGAAGGAGTTGGCAGCACTAAAGGGAGAAGCACCACCCCAGAAAGCCAGAGTTCGTCTTACTGCAAGAAAGAGAGCTATTTTTGTCCCTCGCTATCAGTTGGCGCCAAAGGTTCGTGTGGTGGAAAAAGAAGTCACCCCAGCAAAGCCCCCGGTCGTCAACATAAGTGATGATGAAGAAGAAGAATCGAAGGGCACCCATTCCAAGGTCGAGTGGGGAGCAACTCAAGATGATGTTAAAGACGAGCCGGACGAGCCCTCAATCAACTCCGATGCCCGGAAGATCTAGAACGCCTTGTTAAGCTGTTGCCTTAGATCGTTGTGTTAGTTTGCTTGTTTAAGTTTGGTTGAGTGTGTGGGTCCCGCATGTGGTTTACATCAGTGTTGGGATGTAAGTGCATGCGTTTGTTTGCTTTCGAGTGTTTAGTAGTTGGTGAGTTGAGTGGTGTGAGAGTCTTCAAGTCTTTGTAATAATGAAACTCAGTTAAGATCAATAAAAGTCAAGATTGTGGAAAAGTTAATTCCCCGCCCTAAGTAGTTTTCCCCGGCTTCTTTTCTTGTGCTCCTGTCCAGCAAGATGGTGCTCACCCGCAGTGTTGGAAATGGCCCCAACAACAGCAACAGCAATAACAGCAATAGCAACAATGGAGAGAATCCCACCCTTGCCCAAGTTTTGGCTCAGCAGACACAGCTTATGCATATGATGATGTAACAACTCCAGAACCAGCAGAACCAGCAGAACCAAGGGAATAACCAAGCGCCTCCCCAGAACAAGCTATCAGAATTTCTTCGTGTGAGGCCACCTACATTTTCTAGCACTACTAATCCAGTAGAGGCTGGTGATTGGCTGCACGCCATAGAAAAGAAGTTGGATTTGCTTCAGTGCACTGATCAAGAGAAGGTCTCTTTTGCCTCGCACCAGTTGCATGGCCCTGCTTCTGAGTGGTGGGATCACTTCCGTCTCAACAGGACTACGGCAGAACCTATCACTTGGCTAGAATTCACTGCTGCTTTTCGCAAGACGCACATACCATCAGGAGTGGTGTCTCTTAAGAAGAGAGAGTTTAGAGCGCTCACTCAAGGATCTCGCTCTGTTACGGAATACTTGCATGAGTTTAATCGCTTAGCTCGTTATGCTCCGAAGGAAGTACGCACTGATGAAGAGCGTCAAGAGAAGTTCCTGGAAGGACTGAATGATGAGCTTTCTTACCCATTGATGACTGGAGATTATCCTGATTTCCAGAAGTTGGTGGATAAGGCTATTCGCCAGGAGGATAAGTACAACCGCATGGAGCAGAAGAAGCGCAGGATTGCTCACTTCAAGGCTCAACAAGGGAATAATCAGAGGCCACGTCTTGTTTTGGGATCTCAGTCAATGCCTCAGGGAGGTTCTTCGTCTGTTGTTCGTCCGCAGCATCAGTTCTTCAACAACAATGCTGGCAACAACAACCGCAACCAAGCTCCACGTCCGGTGACAGCTCCGACACCGCATCAACCTGTCAGGAGGGAACAAGGAAACAAGCCCGGAGTATGTTTCAACTGTGGTGAACCAGGCCATTACTCCGACAAGTGTCCGAAGCCCCGACGCGTGAAGGTTGTCCCTGCACAGAACAACTCCACCGCACCAGCGACAAAGGCTCGTGTCAACCACGTTGCTGCTGCAGAAGCTCAAGATGCTCCAGATGTGATTTTGGGTACGTTCCCTGTTAACTCAGTACCTGCAACAGTACTTTTCGACTCTGGTGCTACACATTCATTCTTATCTATGAGTTTTGCGGGAAAGCATGGGATGGAAGTAGAAGATCTTAGACGTCCTTTGATGGTTAGTACCCCGAGTAATCAAGCACTCTCGGTGCAACGTAGTCCCTCTGTCAGAATAGAGATTCAAGGAGTGCCATTTCTGGCCAATCTTATTCTGTTAGAATCCAAGGACCTTGACGTCATCCTAGGGATGGACTGGTTAGCCAGATATAAAGGTGTGATAGACTATGCCAATAGAAAAGTAACTCTCACCAGTAATGATGGCCAAGTTGTGACTGTTCACGCATTGCCTTCAGAGCCCATAAGGTCAAGTCTGAACCAAATAACCATGGAAGAGATTCCTATAGTACGAGAATACCCGGATGTGTTCCCGGATGATTTACCTGGAATGCCGCCTAAAAGAGATATAGAGTTCAGAATAGATCTGGTACCTGGTACAGCTCCAATCCATAAGAGACCTTATAGAATGGCAGCCAATGAGTTAGCAGAAGTCAAGAGGCAAGTAGATGATTTGCTTCAGAAAGGATACATTAGACCAAGTTCATCTCCATGGGGTGCTCCAGTTATTTTTGTGGAAAAGAAAGACCATACCCAGAGGATGTGTGTGGACTATCGTGCCCTAAATGATGTGACTATCAAGAATAAGTATCCGCTACCCAGAATTGATGATTTGTTTGATCAGCTTAAGGGTGCCACTGTTTTCTCCAAGATCGATCTTCGATCAGGATATCACCAGTTAAGAATTAAAGAGGAAGACATACCTAAGACGGCTTTCACTACTCGATATGGGTTGTTTGAGTGTACGGTTATGTCTTTCGGACTTACCAATGCCCCCGCTTTCTTCATGAACTTGATGAATAAGGTGTTTATGGAATACTTAGACAAGTTCGTGGTTGTCTTTATTGATGACATCCTTATCTACTCTCGAACTAAAGAAGAGCATGAAGAACATCTTCGCCTTGCATTGGAGAAACTACGAGAACATCAGTTGTATGCCAAGTTTAGCAAGTGTGAATTCTGGTTGTCTGAAGTGAAGTTCCTTGGTCACGTCATCTCAGCCGGAGGAGTTGCCGTTGATCCTAGTAATGTGGAATCAGTAACCAGTTGGAAACAACCAAAGACAGTTTCAGAGATTCGTAGTTTCCTGGGTCTTGCAGGATATTACCGGAGATTTATAGAGAATTTCTCCAAGATTGCTAAGCCCATGACACGACTGCTTCAGAAAGATGTGAAGTACAGGTGGTCGGAAGAATGTGAGCGGAGTTTTCAGGAGTTGAAAAGTCGCTTAATATCAGCGCCTATTTTGATTTTGCCTGATCCAAAGAAGGGTTTTTAAGTGTATTGTGATGCATCTAAGCTTGGGTTAGGATGTGTTCTGATGCAAGATGGGAAGGTGGTTGCCTATGCATCTCGTCAGTTACGTCCACATGAGAAGAACTACCCTACTCATGATCTCGAGTTAGCTTCAGTTGCTCATGCATTGAAGATTTGGCGTCACTATCTTTTCGGAACTCGTACAGAGGTGTACACCGATCACAAGAGTTTAAAGTACATCTTTACTCAACCAGATCTGAACATGAGACAACGGAGATGGTTGGAATTAATCAAGGATTATGACTTGGGAATTCATTATCACCCGGGAAAGGCTAATGTTGTAGCAGATGCTCTTAGCAGGAAAGGCTATTGCAATGCTACGGAAGGACGACAGTTGCCATTGGAGTTATGCAAGGAATTTGAGAGGTTAAATTTGGGAATTGTCACTAGAGGTTTTGTTGCAACTTTGGAAGCAAAGCCTACTCTCATTGATCAGGTTAGAGAAGCTCAGATTAATGATCCTGATATTCATGAGATCAAGAAGAATATGAGGAGAGGAAAAGCTATCGGTTTCTTGGAAGATGAGCAAGGGACCGTATGGTTGGGCGAAAGAATTTGTGTTCCAGAGAATAAAGAGTTGAAAGATACAATTCTGAAAGAAGCTCATGATACTCTGTACTCCATTCACCCTGGTAGTACCAAGATGTATCAAGATCTCAAAGAAAGATTTTGGTGGACAAGCATGAAGCGTGAGATAGCAGAGTTTGTAGCTATGTGTGATGTTTGTCAGCGGGTTAAGGCAGAACATCAGAAGCCAGCAGGTTTGTTGCAACCTTTGAAGATACCAGAGTGGAAGTGGGAAGAGATCGGTATGGATTTTATCACAGGTTTACCCAGAACGTCATCAGGCCACGACTCTATTTGGGTGATAGTCGATAGACTCACCAAAGTGGCTCATTTCATTCCCGTGAAGACAACATATTCCGGAAGTCGTTTGGCGGAATTGTATATGGCCAGGATTGTGTGTTTGCATGGCGTCCCTAAGAAAATAGTATCTGACCGAGGTAGTCAGTTTACTTCAAAGTTTTGGAAGAAACTTCAGGAAGAGATGGGTTCTAAGCTGAACTTCAGTACTGCTTATCATCCGCAAACAGACAGACAAACTGAAAGGGTGAATCAGATTTTAGAAGACATGTTGAGAGCCTGTGCTCTAGATTTCGGTGGAAGTTGGGATAAGAATTTGCCTTACGCAGAATTTTCGTACAACAACAGTTATCAAGCTAGTCTTCAGATGGCTCCTTACGAAGCACTGTATGGTCGTAAGTGTCGTACTCCGCTTTTGTGGGATCAGACGGGAGAACGTCAGGTGTTCGGAACTGATATCCTAAGGGAAGCAGAAGAAAAGGTAAAGGTTATTCAAGAAAGATTGCGTGTAGCTCAGTCCCGTCATAAGAGTTATGCAGATAATCGCCGCAGAGACTTGAGTTTTGAAGAAGGAGATCATGTGTACCTTCGTGTCACTCCTTTCCGAGGGGTTCATCGTTTTCAGACCAAGGGAAAGTTGGCTCCGCGTTTTGTGGGACCTTATAAGATTATCAGTCGAAGAGGTGAGGTTGCTTATCAGTTGGAATTACCTCAATCGTTGACAGGAGTCCATGACGTGTTCCATGTGTCACAGTTGAAGAAGTGTTTAAGGGTACCTACTGAGGAAGCTAATCTTGAACAGATAGAAATTCAAGAGGATCTGACATATGTCGAGAGACCAATCCGTATTTTGGAGACAAATGAGAGAAGAACCAGGAATCGAGTTACCCGTTTCTGTAAGGTTCAGTGGAGTAATCACTCAGAGGAAGAAGCAACTTGGGAACGAGAAGATGAATTGAAGTCCGCTCATCCGCATCTTTTCGCCAGTTCTTCCGAATCTCGAGGACGAGATTCTGTTTAAGGGGGGTAGGTTTGTCACACCCTAAAAATCCCAAAAATATAAATTATTGTGTCAATGGAATTTTAGAAATAATTTTTAAAAGCCTGGAAGAAAAGATTTAATTTTAAATAATAAATTCTAATATAAAATTGGGCCAGATAAAATTTCATTAAATACTTTGCTTAATTCTATAATTTCTAGATTTTTCTGGGAATTATTTGAGCTAAGGAAGTATTTTTAATAAATGAAAGAGCATTTCATGAATTATTTAAATTGAAAAAGGTTTTAAAAAGTCTTCTTTTGGCTTTGGGCCGAAAGTCGGCCCAAAATCTCTCTTCTCTCTCTTCGGCCCAGTCCGGCCCAGCCCAGCCGCGCGCGCGAGCCGCTCTCTCTCTCCTGCCCGCTGACAGGTGGGTCCCGCCTGTCGGAGTCGTCGTCTTCGTCGCGCCGGCCGCGCCCGAAACCCTAGCGAGCGCCGCCGCCGCCGCCCTTTCCAATTCGGCCGCGTCTTTCCTTCTCCGGCAGAATTGATTGAGGGAAAATGCATCCCGTGATCTCCTCCGCATTTTCTCTTTTGGAATCATCCGCTAACTCGCTTTGGAAGGTCGGGAAATCGAGCTCGATTCGGAGTCAGCCGAACCCTAGCTTTCTATCGTTGTCGCCGGGCCGCCGTGGGCTTCGCCGCCGCCTCCCGACCCCTATAAAAGGACCACCGGGCTCTCCTCTACCCTCCGCCGCCCTCGCCTTCGCCTCTCGTCGCCCGAGCCGCCCTAGCGCCGTGCATCCCGTGCGCCGCCGTCGCCGCCGCCGCTCCAGTCTAGCGCCGCCGTCGCTCCGGTCATCGCCGTCGCTCAGGGAGCTTGCCAACGTGGTCGCCGTCGCGTCGCCGTCCTCGTCCGACCCTTCGCTGCCGCTGTTCTTCGCCGGAACACCGTCGCCGTCGACAAGCCGAAGACCGCCGCCGCTTCGACCTCGCCGCCGTCGCCGTCCGGTCGTTCTCCGCCGTTTCTTTGGTCGCCGGTGAGTTCGCCGTGCTCTCCGCTCCGTGTTGCCGCTTTCCGTTCGCGCCGCCGCGCCGTAGATCGCCGGCGAGCACGCGAGTCCGAGCCGCCGTCGTCGCCGTCGGTCGGGATGACGTCAGTGCTGACGTCATCAGTGCCGTCGCCCGTGAGCCGGCCGTGCGCCGTTTGATCTTGACCGTCCGTTCGGTCGGATTAGATCTCGGCCGTCCGTTCCCGTAGACCGCAGCCGTGGACCCGGTCCACCGTAGACCCCGAGCCCGCTGACGCAATAAAGTCCCTTTTTCTTTTCAAAAATAATTCATTATTGCGTCATAATTCAATTAAAATTTATATAAATAATTTAAACCGATTGAATCTTTAAAAATTCATAACTAATTCATCTTAGCTCGGATTTAGTTGGTTCAAGTCTCTAAATTTTTCTAAAATTGAGATCTACATGTTAAAAATATCCACATGTACTGTTCATGCTTGCTTATGTGCTGTTTTGGTGTTTTTATTCTTTTCCGTTTAGAATCCGACGTTTCCGGAGAGTCCGCTTTTGCAGGAGAAGATTTAGAAGAGTTCCAAGGCCAGCAAGGCAAGTCACACAGATCCTAATCAATCCTTTGAGCATGTTGATCCCGTTTAAAGCTATTGTTTTTATTCAACTATTGCATTTATTTTCGAATGTCATTGGGTGGAAATAGCCTATTGTTTGTTATAGCCCTTTTGTTCTTGATTATCCTATTCCTTGATACCTTGGGTTATTATAACTTGACTAGTTGAGCTTTATATTGGTTCAACTAGATATTAGGTGTAATTGCTTAGCCATGCTTAGAAACTTTAGCACACTAATGGGATAACTTATGATTCACTGTTATTTACTGATGGCTTAATGATAGTTCACGATGGTTAATCGTGGTTGGTTAATTAATTAATGTGACAACTAAAACCTGATAATGGTGGGTTGTGAGTACATGGTTTTGATGGTCGTGCTCATGACAATTAAGGACCGGTTCACGAACTTCGGTTGTGAAACATTAACCGTGCCAACCACAAGCCAGCGTGGGCAACGGCTTTATCTTTTACATAGCATAGTTCATTGCGGGGCACCAGACTGAGAAGTGGCGGAGATAAGCCCACGGGGGTCGCTGGGGAGTCCATGCCTTGTTTATAAGGGGGTGACTATGATCCGGGAATGGTGCACTGTAGTGAATTGTGTTGTGTGAGGGGTAATGTCACAGCTCCTTTCCGAGGTATCGTGGTGGTACTGAGGCACATGGTGACATGATGTGGGGCTGTGTCTTGTGGGTACAGTGGTACACCTCTGATCAGAGTAAAACTATTCGAATAGCCATGCCCGCGGTTATGGGCGGGTCTAACAATGTCTTTCGTGATTAGTCTCACCCTTCACACTATAATGAGAGATGCTATAACTGGTTATATTTGATTAGCTCCTGGTTTGGAATGGTATATTCCTGGTTTGGAGATTAGAAATGTGCAGCCGGGATTGGTTGTTCAGAATGGTTGGGCCTATACAACAGGGTATGTTGTATAGTGTTGGATTAATACTGTTTAATTAACACTCTACTGTTTTATTAAATTCTGAAATATTTATTAAATACTGTTTATGCAAAGAAGCCTATATTATGCCATCCTTGGTTATCCTGTGCACTTGCATATTTGCTGCGTGGCTTGCTGAGTATGTCATATACTCACCTTGCAATCATTCATCAGAGGAGGAATTCTACAATGAAGCTGATGGTGGTGAGGATTTGGCGTAGTCCTTGTCAAGCTGCCTGTGGAGTGGAGTCGTCTGCGCTGTTTATCTTTATTTTCCGCTGCTTAGATCTTTATTGTTTGAGAGGAACTATCCACCTCTGTAATGACAATTTATTCGCTTATTATTTAGAGTAATAATCGTACTCTATTATCAATTTGTTATTGTGTGCCTCGGCTGATGCCTGGACGAGGGTTTACACACATGTAAGCGTTTGGAATTTTGGATAGAAATTCCGGGCGTGACAGCTGAGCACCAGAGACCGACAGGTTTGTTGCAACCCCTTAGGATACCCGAATGGAAATGGGACGAGATAGGTATGGATTTCATTGTTGGATTGCCCAAGACCGCAACAGGGTACGATTCCATCTGGGTGATTGTGGATCGACTCACCAAGACAGCAAGATTCATCCCCGTTAAGACAAATTATAGCAGTGCCAAGCTAGCCGAGTTATACATGACCAGGATAGTATGTCTTCATGGTGTACCTAAGAAAATTATATCTGATCGAGGCACACAGTTTACCTCGCATTTCTGGGAGAAGGTACATGAAGCCCTAGGAAGTTACCTAGCGTTTAGCACAGCTTATCACCCACAAACGGATGGCCAGACAGAGAGAACAAACCAGGTCTTGGAAGACATGTTGAGAGCTTGTGCTCTGGATTTTAGCAAAGACTGGGAGAGATGTTTGCCCTACGCCGAATTCTCCTACAACAACAGCTTTCAAGCAAGCCTAAAGATGTCACCCAATGAGGCATTATTTGGTCGACGATGTCGAACTCCACTAATGTGGTCCGAGACTGGAGAACGGGCAGTATTTGGACCCGACATTATCCAAGAAGCCGAGGAAAAGGTTCGCCTGATTCATGACTGTCTAAAAGTAGCACAATCACGACAAAAGAGTTACGCCGACACTCGAAGAAGAAACCTGGAATTTAAGGAAGGAGATTATGTTTATCTGAAGGTTTCTCTGATGAGAGGCACGAAAAGGTTTAAGGTCACAGGAAAACTAGCGCCAAGGTATGTGGGACCCTTTCAAATCACGGCTAGACGGGGAGAAGTCGCATATCAGTTACAGCTACCAAAGAATATCGCCGATGTGCACCCAGTCTTCCATGTGTCTCAATTAAAGAAATGCTTACGGGTGCCGGAAGAACAAGCTCCGCTGGAAGAGATTCACATTAGCAATGATCTTACGTATCCAGAACACCCGGTCCGGATATTGGATGAAGCCGAAAAGAGGACTAGAAGCAAAGTGTGGCGTATGTACAAGGTACAATGGAGTAATCATACTGAAGATGAAGCCACCTGGGAAAGTGAAGAATTCTTGAGGACGGAATAACCGCATCTATTCGAAACCTGGTAAGAAATCTCGGGACGAGATTTATTTAAGGGGGGTAGGTTTTGTAACACCCTGAAAATTCGACCGACAAATCAAAACTCTAAAAATACAGATTTTCAAAAACTTTTTAAAATAAATTGCATCATGCCGATTTCGTTCGCCCGTTCCATTGAATTTCGATCTCGGAGTTTGGAGATTGCGAATAAAGAACAATTAATTAAGAATAAGCCCTAAAAAAATAAATTGGTAAAATGAATATAAATTAAAATAAATAATTGGTGTGGATAGAGGTAAATAAGATATTATCGCAAACATATTTGTATCAATTAAATTTAAATGCGATGGAATAAGAATTAACACTAATTAAAAGTTTAAATAAAATATATAAATAAAAATATGAGCAATATTAATCTAGGGTGAATTCATTAAGTTGGGATAATGCAAATATTGCGTAAAATTCATATATGCAAATATTAGGAAATATAGAAACGAATTTATATAATAAATAAATAAAAAATAATAAAAATAATAAAAATAAACAAATAAACAAATAAAATAAAAATTAAATAGGAAAAATAGGAAATGCACTGTTCATTGCACCTAAGGTGCTCGACGTGGTTCCCCTAACCTAGCCCTCCCCTCTGCCACGCCGCCGCGCGCCCTGCCGCGCCGCGTATCGCCCGGCCGTCACCGTCGCGCCTCGAGCCGCGCCGCTGCCGCTGCCGCGCCACGCCATCGCCGATGCCGTCGCACCGTCACTCGCGCCTCGAGCCCCGTACCGCCTCGCTCCCCGCGCGCCGCGCGCCGCTTCGCCTCCCCTCTGCCGCGCCGCGCACCGTCGCCATCGCCGCTGCCGCGCCGCACCGCTGTCGTCATCGTCGCCGTCGGCCTCGCGCCTTGAACCGCCGCGCGCCCGTCCCCTCGCGCCTGCGCCTGCCGCGCGGCCGTCCCCTCGCCGTCGCCCTGTGCCGCTGCCGCGCCGCCCGTTCCATCGCACCGAGCCCCGTGCCGCCGCGTGCGTCGCGTCGCCCCGCCTGTCACGCCGCTCGCTTGCCACCCGTCGCGTCGCCCGTCTCGAGCCCCGCACCGCCGCCCGTCGCATCGCCGCTCCGAGCCCCGCGCCGCCATCGCGTCACCGCCCGCGCGTCGCCGTCGTCCTGCCCCGAGCGCCGCCGTCGCATCGCCATCACGCCGCCGCCCTTCCCCTCTCCTTCTCCCCTCTCTACAAATACCCCCCTCTCTCCATTTTCCCCCACCCCATCTCACCCTTCCTCCCCTCTACCCTCTCCACTGCGCCGCCGCTCTCGTGCCACCGCGCCGCCGCCCCCGTGCCGCCGCGCCGCCGCCCCCGTGCCGCCGCGCCGCCGCCCCCGTGCCGCCGCGCCGCCGCTCCCGCGCCGCCGTGCGCCACCGTCGCCGCCGCCGTCGTCACCGCTGCCGTCGCCGGTGAGCCGCCCCCTTCCCCCTCGCGTCCACCGCCGCCGCCGCTCGGGTGAGAGAGAGAGAGAGAGAGAGCCGGCTGAGAGAGAAGGGAGAAAAAGAGAGGCCGGGAGGGAGAAAAAGAGAGAAAAAAGAGAGAGAGGAAAGAAAGAAAAAGAGAGAAAAAGAGAGAAAAAGAAAAAAGAGAGGAAAGAGTGAAAAAGAGAGAAAAAGAAGAAGAGAGAAAAGAAAGAAAGAAAAAAAAGAAAAAAATAAATAAATAATAATAATAATAATAATAATAATATAATAATAATAATAATAATAATAAAAAGGAATTAGAGGAAAATTAGGGAAGTTTAGAAAATTTAAAATAATTAGAATTTAAATTATAGATTAATTTTTCGTCGTAGGATTGCAAAAATTTAATATAAATTATGGATTATTCTTGGTAATTACTATAAGTAATCAATTCGCGGTAGTAATTTAAATGTAATCAACAATTAATAAACAAAATCTTATAGATTATTATAGATTATTTTGGATAATCTCTATAAGTAATCGATTCACGGTAGAAGTTCGGATTTAATCACTAGGAATTTTAGACGTATAGTATACTTAATCGGTTAGTCATAGACTAAATTAAATCGTATAATATCTCTAGGATTTTGTCCGATATTTAGCTCGCGGTAGAAATTTCTAACCTATTACATGGATATAATACTCGGGAATATTAAATTAAAAACTTAAGACAACAAAATAATTATACTCATAAATAATTTACATCGAAAATGGGTTTGCCTTAGTTCGCGAATAGTAAAGTTAATATAAAGGAATCGACTTTCGCACTTGACTTTCATTTGGATTTACTTGGATTTTTATTTGAATTCTAACCGAATTCAAATCCATTTTCGCACGTAACTATAGAGCCCGAGGAAGCTGCGGATCCAAGCGAAGGTCAAGACCCGCAAGACTTTGAGCAAGGCAAGTCATCACTATTCCTTGAACATGTTGATCCCAATTGCAAAATTGTTTTGTTTACAAATAAAATTGCATGCAATGATAAACATCCTACTTGTGATTATGCCATGCCTTGATTATTGTTTACCCCATATTCCTTCGTAACCATGTTTACGTATGAGTCCCTAGTCGACTATGACAATTGCTTAGCAATGCTATTCTAGAATCATGCATACTCATATTTATCAAAATGCTCTATGCTTGGGCAATTACCTTTGGGAAGGTAATTGAGATGCGGCATGTGGAGACATGAGCGCCACATTGCCACGATGTTGATGACATGATTTGCGAAAAGAGAAATAAAATTAAACAACTGTTTTCGACTGGGGCGGACGGAGGATTTGGGTGGTATCCGGAAAAGGGCAAGTACCGTCCCCGGTCAATTAAGGACTGAGCCATGAAGTTAAGCATGAAACGACCCCCCGTACAACCGCATTTCTCGTATGGGTATAGACCTGGCGGAATAGATAGTTGAGCGGAGGCAATATCCATGCATAGTGGTTTCTTGATTTGTGAGGCAGGGGCTCTACGGTGGGGCAGCCATTGGTAGGACCGCGAGGCGGGAGTCTACAGTGGTGTCGCCATCGGTAGGACTGCCATGAGAGAATTTAAACATAATTATAACTGAATGCCTGAGTGAGTCTTCCCTTCCCGGGTGCGCCAGAACTCCTCTCACTGCTAGAAACCGTGTACGCCTAGAATGCATGAGGATGTAAAGTTCATGGAGCGGGTACTGCCAATGCGAGGTTATCGAAAAGCTTTGCCGTAACGCGTCTCATGTGTTGGGACGAGGCTCATGTGTTGGGCAGTCGCGGAGTGCGGGTAAAGTGTACATCCACTGCAGTGTGAGTAAACCAAATCTATTCGAATAGCCGTGCTCGCGGTTATTGAGCACCGGGACGTGTATTACACTTGGCTAGACTTTAAATTCTTAACTTGTGTGGGATGGGATGTTGCATGATGATTTCTATGCTGATGGAGCCACTTCTTGAGAGGAGGGAAGGCGGACGTCCTCAGAAAACCATGACGACTCAATGGCGGGAAGCTATCCTTGGGATCACAATGGATGGTGGACAGAACCGTCATTGTTTAATATGAACACTGGTACTAAAATTTGATCAGTCTATGCTAGGTCCTAGGCTTGTGAAAAGAATTACAAAACTTGCTTTGTGCAAAAGAACCATAGCCATTCCTTGAATACCCTTTATCATGTGCATTGTTGCTGTGGTGACTTGCTGAGTACGGTTGGTACTCACCCTTGCAAATATAAACTTAATCAGAGGCCGGAGATGAAGCTTCGGAGGATCCCTATGCCTATTACCAGGAGGGTGATGAAGACGATGGCGCTCAGTAGGTCTTAGTTACGGTCGTTGCCTGTGGCAATGGCGTGCCGCTACCTTGACTCCGCTGCCTTACCTACTTCTGTTTTTGGAATGTATTTCGGACCACTCGGTCCGATGATTTAAGACTATGCCTGTGGGCTATTGATGTAATAATTCGTACTAGACACTCGTGTATGTGCACTGGATATTTCAGCTATGAATTCGTGTGTACCAGACTACTTGATCCAGGGAAATGGTACTGTTTACACGATTGATTCCTGTTATAAGAACGGGGGTCCACAAAGAGCGGCGCAGATTAGCCCCCAAAGCCACGACGACGGCAAAGGCAGCGTCTACTATGGCAAGGTACTATGACGGCGACTACGGCGGCTCGGTTGGTGCTGCTCTTTTTTCTTCACTTCTTTTTTTTTCTCTAGGAGAGGCAACCCATCTTTTTTACTGATGGGCATTTCTTTCAGGATGAACTAATATGATATCTCTCCAGGAGCAACTGCCAGTACTTGCATTGACGAATCCAGAGTAATTTCCCGTTATCTCTCAACGATATGCTTTATGAATATTTCATTGTGATGTCTAATGTATGCTCATGCTCCATCTCAACCTGTCAGGAAGTATACCAGGTTTGACATTCTAATTTATGGGATTAGAAGTAGGAAGCAAGGTGCAAGGCCTGCTCATAAATGGTTGTTTGTGGATCATATCAGTAGGTAAGTTGTGCTTTAGTTTTCTCCTTAAAACATATGAAATGTCTAGATAGGCTTCTTCATTGCACTGAGTGTTGTGGTACTGATATGACCCGCTGCCATGGACTCTCTGCATTCTGCTCATTGCATGGAACACAAGAATAATATATATGCTAGACATTTAGTCTATAGAAACTTCAATGTGGCACTCTGTCTTCAGAATTACCTATTGTCTAAACATACCAAGTATCCAGCCATAATATCAATTATTTACTTACATTTTGTAGAGGAGTTTACCAAAATTGTTCTATGATAATATAACATGATAGGATTGTTTTGTAGTTTCATGGAGATCTACACTTTTAGTACCATAACTTTCATTTTACTAGCTAGGCTTTCTCAATGTTTCCTTAAAGGTATCAGATCATTTTTTTTAAACATGTTGCTGATGGCGAGTTAGTTTTTCTATGTTACTGCAGTGAACTGATACTAATCATGTGTTCATCCAAACGTTAAAAAAAAACTTGTGTTGAGTTGGTGATTTTAAGATAGTAACAGTCATAAAAAAAATTGCACATATGTGAATGGAAGTATCTAATGCTACCCGAGAACCTGTTCAGTCAAGAAGATTGCATGCAAGATATTTTGGATTTTGGTAGGTTCTAGGCGAACTAATAATGTCTAGATTTTGGTTGATGTGCATTTCTCGAGTAATTTTCTGAAACCTCAAATTCTCAATTATATTGTCAAATTTTGATTGACTGCCATGCTTGGTTGATTCTTTACCTCATGCACGTGCTCTATGGACACTGTAAACTTTTGGTTTAAATGCATTGCTCAGGTGTTGCTGATGACAGGGCTTCGCTATACGCAGATGTGCAAACTTGAGTGGATGAGCTTGTGTAATCCTCTGAAACTCCTATTACAGTTCCAAATTTTGACCTGCAGCCATTTTTAGTAATTATTTACCTCATTTCATTATTATTTTTGTATGTGCATTGTTGCAGACTTGCATGACCACTTTTATATTTTCTTATAAGCAAAAAGTGGAAGAGAACATGAAAGTTAAGGTAAATTTGTTCATTTCATTATTGATTGTGATATTTCTCAAGAGTGACCCACAAACCATTGCTTTCATTACTGAAGCAGAAAGTGCAAAACTTACTATTCACATTATGCAGAGCATATTTGAGGTTAAAAAAATTGTACAACTACATTCGTGTACAATCAATTTACTATAGAAAGTAATGGTTTGCGGGTCACACTCTTTAGTTCGACCAACCATTTTCTCATTAGTCACCGCACAACTCACAAGGAGCAACACTTAGCAATGTAGCGCTTTTTTTAGCCATAGCTAAGATGAACCATTTCTTTTGTTTCATGTGTGCATACTCCACGGCTATTATAAATCTTAAATGGGTGAAATGTAATTGGATGCACACTGTACTCTTGATTTGTGCAGCTATTCTTTCTTTCCAACAAGTGCGAATCAGTCCCTTCAAAATTTCTTAAAAATGCTACTTATGTACGTATTGATGTAGTTGCGATTCAATTTGTACTTTTTTCTATTGCTGCATGCTCTATGTATGTAGCTGTTTCTTATTTCATTCAATTCGGTATATACTGTGTGAGCACGAAATGCATTCAAGTAATATTAGTTAGTAGGTCTGAATTCTTCTCTAATCTAAAGGACTTAATGAACTGGATTTGTTATACTTGCTCTGTTTTCATCTGACAAACTCTAAAACGTCCTTACAATGCAGGTACCATATAGTGTCGATATTTCAGGAAGAGAGCTATGTGGAAAAGAAAATGTGTTGTTCTTTTTAGCGTTCCACAACAGTTTCTTTTAATTATTTTTTCAATGATAGCCGTGACAAACATGTAAAGTTATCTAATATACTCCATAGCGTGTAAGGCTATATTTCTTTGTATTAGAACTGCTTTTGCTTAGTACATGATCTACATATAGTCATCCGATCAAACATATCAAAATATATTTTGATCTTACCTGCATATACAGGAATATTCTTTCCGCTTGATGCTAAGAACTGTACCTATTTCGTAGAAAGTTACATTGTTATTATTATGTCTAATTGGTCGCACCAAATTATTTATAGTCACACGCAGCGTAGCGCGTGATTCTTTCTAGTTACTTTCATAACATCTCATCACCGATTCGCTTTATCCACCCGATTTATCCGAATTATCATTATCTTAAGCTCAACTCCGCCTCGATCACAATCACCCTACTCAAAATCCAAGATAGTGCTCACCGATCACCCTATCCGTCGTCGTCTCGGTGGTTCCAAGCTTCAAGCTGCGCAATCGAGTGCGACGGCCAGCGCACGGGAGACGATGCTTCCCCTGCAAGCCTCTGATCTTTTGCCGGATGCTGTCGGTGGAATCAAATGCGCCATGATTCCGTTCCTCTCCGACCTCGGTGGTGTGGATGCGGACGGGATCGCCTGGCCGGCCGCTCCTGTCCCCAAGACCTGTGACAGGCCGCGGCCTGGCGGCGCCGCGCGTTGCAGCCGGCGGGGATCGTGCGCGCAAGGTGCTCGACGGATTGCGCGACCAGACAGACAGGTGCGTGCTTCTTGATCCTCCCCGGGGGGGGTGCTAACTAGTAGTAACTCGCAGCCGCGTGTAGCTCATGATGCGAAATCAGCATGGCGCGTCCCTTTCTTGATCATGCGAAATCATTTCGTTGTCGAAAATTGCCGTCACAGGGAGCGTCGCACTCGCGGAGTTTTCTTTTTTTCTTTTTCGTTTCTGCGAGGGCGGCAGCGGCACATCCGCACATGCCGTGTGCTGTTCTGCTGGATGGCATTGCCGTCGTGCTGCGCCACAGTCCGTGTGCCGTCACTGTGATGCCTCACAACCATGGCGTCTGCAAAGACGCGAGTGCGAGCTATGTCTGAAACAGGCAAACAGTACACCTGTGTGTGAGGTTTATGCAGTAATGGTGTCGACATCTATGTCTGAAACAGGCAAACAGTACACCTGAATTTGGTGTTTATGCACTGCAGTCTAAGGGTGGATTGGACGCATGCTTTATCATGGTAGAGCGTTGACAAAAGTAGAATAATCTGCAACATAGATCCATTGCTGAACTTTGAGCCTATGACTATGAAATGAACGTCGTTGACAGGTTCTAACTTTTAAAATCTTCTCAACATAAACTTTTTTTTTTGTTTTGGTAACAACTTTTTAAACTATGCCATTTACAAAGGAGAAAGTAGCTTTTTAAACTATGCCATTTATGATTCTTTGTGTGCCAATAAGAGTTCACAGAAAAGCACTCCTAATTTTATGAACTTGTCCAATTTGCACAGATCTGGGCACGCTATGAATTCAACTGGTATACTGTGATCATGCTGCTGTAATTCCACTTAAGGAGCCTTTTATTTTAGCCTGTAATTTTCATCTGCTGTATTATCGCCGCACTATTAACATCAAAATTGAAACTTGAAATACTTGTATGCACTTCTTTTGTGAAAGATAAACACATGCATCGATCATCTTCCAATTGTTTTTTCTCAAAGAGTGCTGAACTGATAGACTGTTTAGAATGTGATTCAATATCTATTGCTTCATCAGACAATCTTTGCTCTGTTCCTAACTAGACCATGCTTAACAATCTAAAAGAAAAAAGACCACAACATTACAACTTTGATGTACAATATCTAGGAGTATAGTATGATGGAACAACTGCAACCACCAGCTGGTAATACCGCTACAGTGATTCCTTGATGGTATTACATCTACATCACAAGTCAAGTCAGATACAGCAAGCAATATGACCTTAGGTGTGAACAATGTAGCTTGCACATGCTAACCTCTTGCCTGCCTTTGTTAGGTCGCAACTAGAAGGTAGTGACCAACTATTTTGCAAATGTATATCTTATCAACCCATGATTGATTTCTGACCAAAAAGAAGGGTAACTCCATACAATCACTACTGGCATCTATTCTCATGGAACCTTATGTACATTCCAGTTCTTCTCATGACAGGAACATACACCAACTTACTGAAGGTCAAGGAAGGGGAGATCTAATCCTGAGAAGAGGACTAGACAGTCTACAAGCCATAAAAGATGAATGAACTCTTCAATACAGTGATACTGATGATTCATCTACGACCTGCACGGTGCTGTACTTCTTGGAGGTGTCCGGCTTGGACATGTCGCCGGACCGCCTCCGGAGCATCTGGCGCATGCCGTCGGCGACCCGGACGGCCGGGTTGGACCTGAACATCCTGCAGAACGCCATGTGCGCCCTGACAGCCTCCTCCACGCCTGGGTGAGCCTTCCTCCTGCCCGCCTCGTCCCTCACAGCCTCACAGCACAGCCCACACAGCCACTGGCCATAGAAGCTTGCTCTCACACTGGCAATGTAGTCCTGGGTGCAGTCCTCCCTCAGGCCACAGCACTCACACTTGACTGACTCTATCTCCATTGCTGCCATTGTTTGTGTTTTGTGTTGGCCTTGGTTTCTTGGAGGCTATTTGTAGGGAGGTTATTATGGTTGTGAGAGCAGTGGTGGGGAGGGGTGGAGGGGTATTTATGATGGGCAAGGTATTGGTGCATGTTCTGAGGTGAGAGATTTGAGACAGTTAGTTGGGTGTGAGCCTCATTTGCTGGCCTTTTCCTGGCATTAAAAACTTTGGCACCAGTTGGTGGCTGGAGAGGATGGAGGGCTGGTGCTGTGGGAATTTTGGGGGCCTCTCCCCACTACCCGCACAAATGCAAAGTTTGTCACTTTGCTGATTTTTTGAGAAAAAAGGCATGCTTTTCCGTGCTAGCCAATTAATCTACCTTGCCACCTAGTACCTATATTCTGGTTAAAATGAGTTAGGCTCTTTGTCAAGTTTCAGTTTACTCGAGTTCCCTGCAGTGATTGGTTTCTACAATGTATGAGCACCACAATTCCTTTTGAGATAACATGGACCATCCAGCTGCTAAACTGAGGGCATCTCACCCTGCTACCAAATTAGGTTCTCGTTAGGTTTTATTCTCTAACAAGTCACTCCATAAAAGTTTGATTCATGGTTAGTTCCCGAGATTCAGAGGTGCCACCTTGCATAACTCTTGAGTTTGCATGCCACCAAAGAGAATGCAGGATATATCTTCCTTTCAGGGCCTTTCTTTTTGACAAGGTTCATGACTAACTTTAGTCGGTTGGTTCCTCTTTTTCCAAGGATGGCAGATAGCTTCTAGGATTTGGACTGGCCCATGGAATCTTTGCTAGGTGCTGAACGGCTGCTTCCATTTTTTTCCCTTAAGAAATTGAATTGAAATTATATAGTGGAAGCATGGACTGGATGATAGGGAATATTAATCATCATTACGCTTTAACCATTGGTATTGGTATTGCTGAAGTTTGCAATCCAAGCAACTGATATTCAAAATGACCCTTTTGAGAACGAAAAATCAAGTGATGGCTCCAGTGAAGATTTCCATTTTAAAGGTGAGAGACTGGTTCCTTCATCCTTCAATTTCAGCTGGCCGGTGCAAAATTGGATCTTGTCTGTTTTCTTAAATATCAACCAACATTTTTTATTTGTTTCCTAATTCTTATCATCCTTTATTACTTATTATATGTCACAACTAGGCTGGTTACAAAAGTTCCTGGATCGATGGGCCAAGAAATGGGATCGAGGAACTTTGGGACGCTACTTAGTTTAGTTTTAACAAGGGAGGGTGAGATTGTTCCCGTGTTCCTGGGACGAGGAACACAGCATAGTTCCACGTTCCCGGTGACTTAGCTGGTGTCAGTCAATTTCTTGTCTTGGCAGCAGGGCGACCTTGTGCTAGATTTTGCTCTCTATGCATATTTAACTATTTATACAGAGATTCACCAGCTGCATATGAGCCTTACACACTCAAAAAAAGGCTGAAACCATATGATATTTATAATTTGTGCTCCTTTTGTTGAAGGCCACAGTTATCCTGTTTTGCATTCTGCATTTGCAAGAGGAGCATTGCTCTCCAATATTACCTTCTTTTTACGGGAACAATATTATCTTTTTGTTCCAATTCTGCCTTGTTTTGGTGAAGGCTGCCGTGGATTCGTTTTACATTTTGAGTGTCAATCTCTGGTGTTCAAGTTGACACTTGTTAACTTCACTTTTGTCTTTTCAACCATTTCCAACAAAGAGTTATTGGTATTTCTAGCTGGAAGAGTTTTCGAGCGCTGTCACAACATATATCTTTGTCTTGTCGACTAAACGGAACCTCATATGTGATCTTCAGAGGTACAAATTCTAAATATCTGACAAGTGTTACAGTTGCTGCAAGTGTTATCTCAGTATTCATCATTTATCATTGTTTCTAAATATTAACAGTATTTTGCTTGGTCCATATGTTAGGAGGTCCTACCAAACATCTGTCGCACTGTTCCACTTAAAACATCATTGATATGCACATGGAGTTTCTTCTCTCTTTTTTTCCAATTTAATTGACACCTAGAAATTATCTAGTGCTGTATTGTGTATTGACCACAGGCAGGGCCATCCATACTATGTAATGATTTCTCTCCCTGAAATTATGCTCATCCACAAGGCAGATAGTGCAGTATAAATGCAAATGTTGTTCCGCGTCAACTTATTCTGGGTGTCATAGCATTGCAATTCCCTTTCAACCCATATGCTATTCAGGCTCATACACGTGATGCTACTCGATTGCGAATCATCTTCTATGAAAAATGTCATTGTTTTTTTTTTCCTGATATGACAGAGTGAAATTGTGTGGAGAAGGTTAAATATAACATAAGCAATTAATGCTGCCGATTCCTCTGCAGTTTTCAATAAGATCAGCTAAGGAATAATTAGAGACAATAAGGTCTGATCTATCCATGTATTCTGGTATTTTAGTTTAACTTGTGGTACCTTTTGTAAGTTAGATCCCAAATGTAGGTACGAAACATATTTATACTCGTAACAAAACTGAGAGGCACAAAAGAACACTTTCTTTCTATTATGTCTTCCCTTACTACAAATACAATATATGTTTGTCCTGGATAGGTACCAAATGTTGTTTGAAGAAATTGTTTGATTCATGTGACTAAACCTAGCGTCAAGGTGAAACGTTTGACACATTTGTTGAAAGTGCAGTTCTTGAAAGCGCTGGTAGGTGGTGTCCATGCTGAAGTTAGAATGCAGTTTTCGGAAGCCTTGGTAGGTGTTATCCATGCTGAAGTCTTAGTCCATGTAGTTGAGCATAAATGTTATAGGAAGTTTCAAACTATCATATTATATGCTGCTGCTCTCTGATAGCTTGAGCATTTGATAAGTACATAAGCCAGAGCTTTTCTATTTTCAAATGTGTCTTTCTTTTACAAATTCCTAGTGTAAAACAAATGCAAACTGAACAAACGGGTTAGGCTAAAAAATTATTTATTTGTGATTTGCAAACAAGTTAGGCTAAAACATATTTTATTTGTGATTTGACCACATAGGATAATTAAGTCAAAAAGGCTATGAAGTGGCTAAGTCTGAAAACCTTGAACCCAAATGGTCCCGTTCGAAAGCTTTTGGTCCCCTAATTGGCAAAGAGCAAATCAGGGAGGGAATCTGATTGGTTGATCTTCACTAACTCATCACCGAATCTGCATTTTGGAGGGTATCCTTATCAGTATGAACAAATGAGCAATCATTATTGCCTCCTATGTGTAAAAAAGATGGCTCCTACGCCATCCCAGTCAATATTGGCCACTTCAAAATGTCATTTTCCATTCAATTTGCATCGTTCTGCTTGGATGGGATTGAACCACAGACACAGTGACAGTGAAGGTCTTTGAATGAAGCAGGCCATGGATTTTGGTGGCTAACATTTCACCGCCATCCAATGCCACATGGCTTTACTTACCTGCTCCTCTACGCATTCTATGTTTTATCCAATCCTAATGGCCACTACCTCATGTTCATCCCAGGACTGTGCATTCTCTCCACAAGAAAAAAAAGAGACACACAAAAGGATGAGAAATGCCTTCCAGGCAACCAATGTGCCAGCTGCAGAAACAAGACCAGACACGTAGCCATGGCTGCATCCTGATGCCATGTACTCCTCTGTGATCGCTACTGCCGATGTTTTGTATTGTATACACCACTGCATGTGTAATGGGATCGGTCTCTCACCTCTTGCCATATCTCCATTTCAGGAACACATGAGGACACTGGCACGATTTGACACTGCCTGATTGCTGGCTGTTTGTGTCATGCATTGCCTCCATGTGAGCCGACGAGGTGACCCCCCCTTGGCGGCTGAATCAAGAGGCTGAAATGAACCGATAAAACCTG
The DNA here is from genome assembly GCA_000338895.3 of Oryza meridionalis. Classification (NCBI taxonomy): domain Eukaryota; kingdom Viridiplantae; phylum Streptophyta; class Magnoliopsida; order Poales; family Poaceae; genus Oryza; species Oryza meridionalis. The sequence goes on along the minus strand of CM002526.2, from coordinate 30,194,190 downwards.
CAGGATGTTCAGTACCAATCAGGTTTTTCTCTGAAACCGTGGGCTGGGTGGTATAGTGTGCTGTCTGTCTGGAAAGATATGGAGATAATTTGTCATGATATTTGTGAACATCTTATCTCTGAAACCATGGATCTTTTCCATTGATCAGTTGCTGCTGCTATTATAGAGACTGACAAACATGTCACAAGATCGTCATGCTCTTCAGGGATAAAAAAAAAAAAGAAGTGATGAAGCTGCTGCTCAGTACACTTTTATGTGAGCTATCTAATGAATAATGTGGTCACAGATTCACAAGAAACCGGTGATCCCTTGTCTTCTCAAGCGCAACGGAAACTGGGCTTCTAATGGAAACTACGTAATTTTTTTCCCTGCCTTAATTATTTCACAGCTCAAAAATCTCAAACAAATCAGGGAATAACCCAGTAACCCACACCGCATCTCAATGATCATCCATGCATGTTGCACCTAGCTACTAGGTTTATTCTGCGATACCATGGGGCTTAGGGTTAGCCCCCATGATCCAGCTTGACTTTGGTCTTGTGATCGTTGGAAAGATCATGTCGCACTGCAAATTCTCCTCCTCCTCCTGAATCAGAGATAAGTTTCTTTTATCTGCTTCGTTATCAGCTCCCCGTCTCTCCAGCCGATTCGGCTTGGAATTATCCAATGCTTCCATGCGAAGGCCAATGATTTGGCACATGGGAGCTGGTGGTGATGTCTTCGTCCTAACCAAACCAGATGCTGCTGCTGCTGCTGCAGCTACCTGGTGTGACACTAGATAACTGATTAACTGCAGATATTGTTGGTTTGTTGTTGTGTTCAGTGCTAAGCATTTTTTTAATTGTCTTGGCTACATGCAGCTCCCACATGCTCCTGCTTTGCCCTACTCTGACTGACATTTTGATTGCCCAACGGCCGCCGGATCATCACACAGCCACAGGTGCAGACTGCTTATGCAAGATGCAAGTGTGACTCGAGGTCTTTTGGTAAAGGTACGAGTATAAAAAAATGTACTTCATGACATTCAGCTGTTGCGTTTTTTTACCTTTATTTTTTCTTTTGCCCAGATTCCAAATGACCAAGTCCCTGACTTTGTATCCCACCTGGTCTCTGGCGATTCGCCTAGAGCTAGTTAATGGAAATGAGTTTTCGGTGTAAAAAGAAAATCCAAATGACTAAATGGGCCTAAACCTCGAGATAGCAGCAGCGCAAGTTGTTTTTCTAATGGTAGTACATGTTAAGGTCGAATTTGGAATTTCATTTAGAACACAACTATAAACAAAATTCTCATATTTGGGTGTGTTGAATCTATCATGGATTCAGGATTGTTGGTGGGCCAGGAGGCCCATGGACCAACAGATAATGGAAATGGGATATCTAGTGGGCTGCAGATATGCTGCTAAGAGAGATTTTGGTAAGGTGGGTTGGGCCTAAATAAAATAATCATGGTATTGTCCACTAAACATCGAGTGCCTGTTTGGATCAAAAGGAATTTTAAAGAGAATTGTGGAGGTTTGGTTTCCTTGGAAAATTTTCCTATAAGCTTCTTGGAGCAAAAGAAAGAGCATCTCATATTCCTAAGGAAATATGAGAAATCATGTACTTTCAAAAGAAACAAAAAAATGAGGTCCAACTTAAAGGACATTTTCCTTCACTTTGGTTGTCCTCTCTCCCCTAATATTCATGTGATCTAAACAGCTCAAGTTTCATGTGTACTACTATTTTCCTAGTCATGTGTTTTTCATTCCTTTGTTCTAAACATGTCACCCCAAGTCCCCAACAGAAGGACCGGTTTAATCTGGCTGGTAATTTCCATAGTATTCGCTACTTCTTTGAATTGAAGCCAATTCTTACTAATCAATATACTATGCAACTCTACTCTACAGTAGTACTCTCTCCATTCTAAAATATAAGGCGCAACCATTAACGCAATAACCAAGGAAAAATTATTACAGTACCATCTTGTCATTTGGATCATCTCAATAAATATAATACATGCACCCAATAAATAGAGATCTTGAGAGAGGAGGATTAGAAAAGCGAATTGAGGAGACGGGAAGATGCTACTTCCTCCGTACCACAATGTAAGACTTTCTAGCATTATCCAAATTCATATAGATTTAATGAATCTAAACACATATAGAAAACATAAACATTTATCAATAGATGAATCTAGGTAAGTCCAAAAAGTCTTACAATATGAAACAGAGGGAGTAGTTGATTGCATGCATGTATACACGCCTTGTATTATAAAACATGGAAAAAATAGTTGTGCCCCATGTTTTAGAATGGAGGGAGTACCCAAAAATTTAAAATTAATAAATCAATAGGGTTTCATATATACCCAACTGACCCAAAATCTCTCTTTTTTTTCCCTTTATCACTCCGAACAATAGTCTCTACAAATAGGAATGTTGACAAGTTCCCTCGTAAGAATTGAACTGTTCCAAATGAAATAACGGTTAATTTTTCCCATGTTTTAACTTGGAATCACTCCTCGATCAAAGTCGAAGACACATTAATTGGTGGACCTAAGATCTATAGCTTGTTTAGTTTATTTCCAAACCATACCAAAATTTGACGAACTAAATTAGCTTTTACCATCACAACCTTAATTAGTATGTCCAATTTAGTAAAATCTATAATCTTCCACTCATAAAATTGGTAATTCTATAATCTTCCACTCATAAAACTACATCAAAGTTTAGTAAAATCTCAAACAAAACAATACATCCATTTTCTTAACCTTGTTAAATTCCGATTACACCGGTAGAGTTTATTTTGTCGGCAAACCAAACAGGCCCAAGCGGCCTAGGCAACCATTCGGGTATGTTTGCTAGCCATCACACTACAGTAGATATACTTCGCTGCTGTGTGTTGTGCTCGAACTCCAGAAAATTTCTAGATTCGACACTGGCCCTACACAAAACAACTCCTTGATCTTGCTCCCCTTCCTCTGATCCATTTATCTTCCATTCTTTCTCTCATGGCTGCCTCTGCCTTTTACAGTTGATGGACGAAAATAAAACAACTCACATGCGGCTGGCATTGGCAAGACTCGTCCCATTTCGAGATCATATGTGTTTGCATTTGCACGTGGTACCACGGGGCATCTTAACAAATATCACACCGCCGTCCTTCTGTCCTCTGCCTGCGAATGCAAAGGCAGACAAAGGGAGATGGGCACGAACTCTGCTAGTATCTAAACAAAAGTTGAAAAGTTCAGAGTTTCTGCATCAAGTGGTTCATTTTAGAACAAGTGGCAACAGACGTTGTACTGGGAGGGAGACCATGATGAGTTCATTGCCACCTTTCTGTGCACAGCAATGCAAAACATTTTTTCCTCTTGATCACAAAGCTCATGAGGAGAGAGTTAGAGAGATGCAAGTGCTCTGGATCCTGGAAAGGGAGCCAAAAGCAAAATGGGCGTGATATGCAAATCCCAATAAATGTAGTGGTTGAAGTGAGGTCATGTAAAGTGACCAATCCTTGTCCTCTTGCTCTCTCCTGCTTCATGAGCACCTGTCACCTCCATGATGTCACTCGGTCTGTCTGTTTGCTAGTACTAGTAGTAATAATATACCATGGGCATGTTCACTTTGATGAAAAAAAAAACTTACTAATTTTTGGTATTACCAAAATTTGATAAGGTTGTTAAAATTTTGACAACTTGCCAAAATTTTGGCAGGATTTCTTATATAGTTACTAAAATTCGGCAGCAAACTAAATGTAGCCACTTTTTTAGTAACTTTATCAAAATTTGGTAAGGTTGAAAATGGCATAAAACTGAACAGGCCCTAATATTACAGTGGTCGTTGAATTGTTTTTTAAGAAAAACATCAGTAATTGCTTCAGTTGTACTCCATCTCAAAATATAAGTATTTTTAACCATAAATCTGGACAACTGTGTGTCCATATTCATAGTCAAAAATTGCTATATTTTGAAACGGATGTAGTACCCTAATTACATGTATTACTAGTTTACTACTCCCTCCGTTCTATAATATAAGGGATTTTGAGTTTTTGCTTGTAACGTTTGACCACTCGTCTTATTCAATTTTTTTTGAAATTATTGTTTATTTTATTTGTGACTTACTTTATTATCCACAGTACTTTAAGCACAACTTTTCGTTTTTATATTTGCAAAAAAAATTTGAATAAGACGAGTGATCAAACGTTGCAAGCAAAAACTCAAAATCCCTTATATTGTGGAACGGAGGGAGTACTTGTATAGTATTTGTACCGCTTTGTGTCTTTTGCGAAACCAATTCCAATGGGAGAGGGAGAGAGCGAAATAAGATTAGGGTTAAATGATTTTTTTCTCTCCAGCCTAATTATAGCAAAAGTACTTTATATTTTCTTCCCCTAAAATAAACATATCTATAATTCAAAATTTATACCACAATATACTTTCTTCGTTCTAGAATAATTAAACCTAATATGAGATATAACATATTCTAGTACTTAATAGGATCATAGCACTGTGTAGTACAAATCTAGACAGATTATTACATCCCGCACTAGATTTATTTATTTTAAAACAGAGGAAGTAAGTATATATGGGGTATTAATTTTGATGCATGGAAGTAAATACATTCTCAACCAATTGGGTGCTTGCGAGAGGAATCTAAGAGATTCAAAATTTAAATTTTGACCGCACAAATGGTTGAAAGAAAATATTTTTCTTTAATATTAGTAATACTTGTTAAACAGCCTAGAATGCTTATATTTTAGGACACTAGCACATATTCTAACATCTGTAACATGCCATCTTTGACGGGTCCACTAAAACTGTTATATTTTATGCCATTTGTATGGGTGCCATAGGCAGCCATTACACACGGCCAAAGCACTCTTACGCCATTACTGAAGACCCCTCATCTATAACGGCTCCTAACCAAAAGCCCTTACAGATATAAATCTTCTTATCTCTAATTGCTCTCAACTAGGATCCGTTACAGATAACCACCTTATCTGTAACGACTCTTGATTATGAGCCGTTACAGATATATTAGTCTCAAATCCCAGTTAAAATAAACAAAAACAAAAAAAACTATCTCTCTCCTAGACCTCCACGCCACCTTATCTCCAATTCTCCATGCACGTCTCCCGCAATCGCTCCATCTCCTCCACTCCCACCGGTGGCCCTCACTACTCCTCGGCCTCTCCTCCTTCCTCACCGGTGGCCCTCATTAGTGTCACCACCGCTCTTCCTCCCTCACCAGCGTCCCTCCTTCGTGACGTCGCCCCTCTACTCAACACGATAGAAGCGATTCGGCAACAACAGTGGCACCCAGCAAGCCTAGGGAGGGTGAATCTGATGTTGGCCAGCCGCGGGAGCTACTGATCCAACGTTGGCCGGCCTTGGGAACGTAGATCTGGAGTTGGCCCCGATGGCGAAGTGAGCTCCCGAAGGCGGATCTGGCCTCAGCGGCTACGGGGAGCGGAGGATCCGGCCTCGCTCCCTCTCCTGCGCCACTTCTGTCCCATGCTACCGAGACCTCTTCCACGTTACTATCCTCTTCCTCATTGTTGATCTCCTCTTCCACCCTCGGCTCCTTCTCCACGGTGGAAGACGACGACTGCCTCCTCCACCTGACGGCTGATGACGACATGGCTACGGTGATAGCACCGACGGCCACTTCATTGGCTAGGTTTTGTTTTCGCTTTTTTTGTTTGGATTTTCTCTATCAGTAACGGCTTGTGGATTTGAGCCGTTACAGATGAAACGAGCATGTACACATATGTAATTAACGAGCCTCCAGCCATTATAAATTACAGTTGACATACGTAACCAATGGTTTGTAACGGCTGGATGTAACCAATGGTTTGTAACGGCTGGCTGAGTCGTTCTGGCAATATTGAGCCATTACACATAGATACGAGGTGGCAATCTTAGGAACTTGCAGATAGGGAGGTGCTAGCGGGAGTAGCTCACACACAAATCAGTACACAATGACATGTGGTACTAGCAATATCCTGTACTACTGCTTATATGCGGCAGAGACTTGTTCATACCAAAATGACAAGACAGTGTGCTAACCCTGAAGAAGGGAATCTTTCCCCATTTCTCAAAGTGCATCAGTGCTCTGTTGATTGGGGTCATTTTTAGGCCCTGTGATGTGATATCTGATTCAAGTTCTCTCACATCAGCAATTCAATTTTACGAGTACTATAGTACTCCTACTCCTACTCGAGTGTCGCAATTGTCCATTGGATGCTCCTCCATTCACAGTGCAATACTCCTACTCCTTGGAAGCGATATTTGCATCCATGGTTTCAGTGCAGATGGCCATTCTTGACTGATGTAGTACTGTCTTCATATCCAGGGGGTAGCCTTCATAGGAATCTTTCTACACATTGTTTCAGGGGGTGCTTAGATCAGGGTGTAATGTTTTGGTGTGTCACATTGGGTATGAATTAGGATCATCTGCAGTAGCTATAGCTACTGCAACTTAAGCAGTCCTATAACCACCATTGGATCAGAAATTGATGTCCTAGATCTTTCCTAAATACTATTCACAGAAAATCATACACAGTGTTCCTGTAGCATACACTGTAGCAGTTACTGTTTAAAACTACTGTAGCACTGTTTGGACCGTTGATTATCTTGATCCAACGATGGAAAACAGTCCCAACCGCCAAACTTGCAGTCTGTATTATAACTGCACCGGATCCTTATCCATTGGGTATTATATAGGTGTTGTAAGGGATGTTTGGACACTAATAAAAAAAACTAATTACAAAATCTGTCAGTAAACCGCAAGATGAATTTATTAATCCTAATTAATTCGTCATTAGCAAATGTTTAATATGGCACCACGTTGTTAAATCATAGAGCAATTAGGCTTAAAAGATTCGTCTTGCAAATTAGTCGTAATTTGTGCAATTAGTTATTTTTTAGCCTATATTTAATATTTCATGTATGTGTTCAAACGTTCTATGTGACAGGGTGAAAAATTTTAGGGTGGGATCTAAAAAGGGCCCAATACACTGTCCAGTCACATCAGAAATTGATTCATCAGAAGCACACCACCTCAGGCTGTGTTTAGTTCCACGCCAAAATTGGAAATTTGAAGAAATTGGAACGATGTGACGGAAAAGTTAGAAGTTTATGTGTGTAGGAAAGTTCGATGTGACGGAAAAGTTGGAAGTTTGAAGAAAAAAGTTAGAATCTAAACAGGGCCTCAATGAAAAATGTGGAGTAGAGATTGATAGAGGAGCTAGCACAAATTTTGGCTCCGGAATGGTTTGAACTGAATTTTCTTCTCTAGGTCTCTTTTTTTTCAGCTGAATGGATGATGGATTATTTGATTTTGTGATAACATTCGAGGGCACAAATGAATGAATTGATCATTACAAACAGAAAAGTTGTTTTAGAAAAATATTGTAAGAAAATTATATATAGAAATTGTTTGTAGGAATCACACCATTTGGAAGTTTGGAAAGCGTACCACTAATAATCCATAATCTGTAAGAAAAAGAACAGAGCGATGCAAACCAAACCTACTAGTAGCTCCTAAATCCCATACCCTCTTTAGCTAACCGACTTGAAATTCGCATTTGATTTCGAACACCCGGAATTACATCACATAAGTTTGACAAATTAAACAAACATGTCAATGATCATCGATCTAGAAACGTACACATATATGCATGTCAGCATCCTCTCTCGTTGTAACTAGCTAGCTTGTTGCAAAATGCGACGTCTGGTCCCCATCTCCTCCCCTTGGTTTTGTCATCCACATCTCTCAATGGAAACAAATGTGGCCTAAAATGGTCCTCTAATTCAGCATCTCCTCTTGCTCATCGGGCATGGCTTCAAGATGTCCATCTCCTCGATCGATACTCTCACATACGTACATTTCAAGTTATTTATTATTTTGATGCAACAATAATATTTTCCAAGTTTTCAACAGCTAAATGTATCAGTTAATCCATGCTGAATTGTTGAGATCATGACGTGGTGAGGTGACCAGATAGCGAAAGTTGCACCCATTGCGCTTGGTCGGGTGTACGTACCCATCATCATATAGATCGATTGCTAGCTATAGCTAGAGTGTGGAGTCCTGAATTTTACAGAGCCCATGGCCTGAATAGATCGATGCTGTGGCAGGCAGAGCAGCATATCTAAGCTACTCCCTTGCTAGTACAAGTAGACAGTGTCTTAGGAATACCCTCTCTTATTCATATTCGATTCTACTCCCTCCGTATTAAGAAAAACAAATTTAAGATTAAATGTGATACATTTTAATTCTAGATTTAAAGTACTAAATGTGTCACATCCATTATTTTTTAGTGACAGAGGGAGTAAGTTATTATATTTTAGAACATAGAAAGCGTAGGCGTACATAAGTAAGTACAAAGAGGCTGATCGTAGTCCATGCATTGTTGACATGCATGTACTAGCTAGCTGCAGGAGTATGGCGTTGTCTAGATCCCACCTCAAAATTTTTTACCCTGTCATATCGAACGTTTGAACGCCTATATACAATATTAAATATAGACTAAAAAAATAACCAATTGCACAAATTACGACTAATTTGCGAGACGAATCTTTTAAGCTTAATTGCTCCATGATTTGACAATGTGGTGCTACAGTAAACATTTGCTAATGACAGATTAATTAGGTTTAATATATAAATTCATCTCGCGGTTTACTAATGGATTCTATAATTATTTTTTTATTAGTGCCTGAACATCCCACACGACATCCTATATAATACCCGATACGAACGTCAAAATTTTACACCTCTGATCTAAACACCCCATATATATGGCTGGCAAGAGAACATGTGCGATGACTGATGCCTAAATACTGTGGCATTCATCAGCTACGTAGGCCGAGTTTAGTTCCAAACTATTTCTTCAAACTTCCAACTTTTTTATCACATCAAAATTTTCCTACACATATAAATTTCTAGCTTTTTCGTCACATCGTTTCAATTTCAACCGAACTTTCAATTTTGGCGTGAACTAAACACACCCGTAGTAGTACTAGCTTTTAATATTTTCTTATGAGAGTTCAGAAGAATCGCAATTAGTTTTCTTAATTAATTACTGTAGGAGTAGGACATAATCCACGGATGGAATCATGGAATTAATGCTCTCTGGTGTGATATAAATGTGAGGACCATATGCACACGCCCTAATTATAACGATGTCAAGACCGAACCCTCATTTGGTTGCCGACTTCTAACCATTCATGCTGTATGATCATTAGGAAACAAGGGTGCTCACTAATCCTAGGTTGTGACAACAAATTAAGGTATAAGATAGAGCTAGCTAGCTACAATAATTCAGGTAGCTGTCTGATTCTTCGTCCCGTGTACTGATTGGGACAATTTATATTAACAAAACTGTACATGTACACTGATCACTAAGACAGCAAACTTATAAATATATGTATATATAATAGTAAGCATTAAGGATTACTCTCATGATCAACACATGACATCATGACAAGTAATTAAGTGCGTTGTTTTACTGGGTGCTCACCTTAGTTGATCTGTGGGTCATGGTGGCGACATTTTGCCTCATCTTTGACTTACTAGAGCACTTTGCACATATAAGTTTACTTTCTGGCCAGTGTCATGAGTCATTGGCATGCATTCATTGATTGCATCTACTCATCCCTTCAACAACATGACACATGTATATGCAGGCATGTTCAGTAAAAAGATAGCATGATTAATCCCCATGCATGCATGCACCTTCATAGTTTCTCCATGGACCATATGCATGGTTGCATGTGGACTCAAAGATTTGGCTACATAGCTTGCTTTGTGCCTTTGTCCAAGAAACCTTTTACCACTGTGCATCCATTCATGCAACTATATATGCAAAACCACCTTTTTAGTCAGAATTACCTTTTTAATTTCTTGGCATCTTAATGGCATGCATTGGGTGGATTCTTGTGATAGGTTTGTTCATATGTAGGCTTAAGGTTGTATGCCCCTACCTCTGGATCATGTGGTGTTTGCTTGTTGTGCATGGTTTTTCTTACTTTTTGGTTGATATGGCTTTTTGTTAGCATTAGACATCAGTAGCCATATTGATCCTAATCCACTTGACCTAGCTTTTGTCCTTGCTGGCCCTACCATAAAGCAGTAAGCAAAAAACACTAGATAAGACACCACTTGGTGGTAGTCACTGTATGGTGCCCTATCCCTTTTTTGCTTCCACTAGAAAATAAATAGCTCATGCTAGGGCCATAGTACCTTCAGATCAGCAGCAAGATGTGCAGCATCTTTCTATTTCCTACAGAATTGTTGGGTCTCACTCTTGCTCTCTGTTGTTGGAGCTATTGCATTCTTGGGGTGGAATGATGTGGAGAATTGATGAAAGCCCATCACAGTGCCATCAGATCTTACAGATCAATAAGATTCAGCTCTTTGATCATTATGGTGTTGTACTGAAATCACTGGTTAAATTAATTACATCGTGTTAGCTAGCTGTTCCATATGAGTTTAATTAGAGCTGCTAGCTAGCTGGGAGTATATATACGAGCTAGTATATGCAAATGGTCTCTTGTTTGATACTATATATATGGAACATTTTAATCAATTTGGTAACATGCATGCAGGCATAAGACGAGGAAAAGGTGCTGATATGACAACTAATGCGCTAGCTATTCGTGTATATATTACATAATTTAAAATATGCAGAAAACGCACAAAGCTAGCACAAAACAACTAGCATCCGAACAGCATATGAATTGCTAACTTTCTGCGCAACAAAGCATGTGAGCTTTTCCATTTAGACAGTGCATTGTGTGTGTGAGTTATAATAACATGTCTGTATATAGGCTATACTAGTGCAATTATATAAACCAATGCAACAAGCGCTGTGCCGATAAAGTGGTTTGCAATATTTTTGTTGCTGTATAACCTAATCACTCCGTCCTATAAGAAACCAACCTAATACTGGATGTGATACATCCTAGTATATGAAACGTCACATCTAATTCTAGATTCGTTTTTTTTTTACGGAGGAAATACATTAAAGTGGTACAGCTTAACCGCATATCTCACTGTAATGAATAATCACATTAATTCTTTCATAAAGAACCAAGAATAGTTAGTTCACTAACTTGTCAATGTCATTCTCTGAAAAACAATAATTGATAGTACTTCCCCGCAAAAAAAAATTGATAGAACTTCATTTTCGAAAAAATAGTTGATGCCTAGAAGCTTGTTGATTATAGCCCCAATATAAATGATATTGCCCTACTCCATTCACATTAATAGCTAGGTAGTACTAGTACTAGCGTTAGTCACTACACCCTCCGTCCCAAAAAAAAAAATAATCCTGGATTTGAATCTGGACATATAGTATGTCCAGATTCAAACTCAGGATTAGTTTTTTTTTTTTGACGGAGGGAGTATGTTTAAGAGAGAGTAGCACATTAGTAATTGTTTGTGCCCTAGTATAATCTCTCTTTTTTTGGTGGACATCAGTGCCTAGGAGTTTAATGAGAAATGCTACCCTCTACCTCTAGTGATGGTAATGTGTGTATTGTCCGTACTTGAGATGTAGTGTGCAGCACTTTATGCTGTCCTTGCATAAACATAAGTCTATTTAAGGTGGTTAATTAGTATAATCATCCTACTTGTCTACCTGCTCTCTAACAGTTAGGTTTGTGTTTAGTTCAGCGCAAAGTTTAGATTTTGGTTGAAATTAAAAATGATATGACTGAAAAGTTGTGTGTGTATGATATATTGATGTGATGGAAAATGACTGAAGTTTGGATCCAAACTTTGGATCTAAACAGCCTTAGTATGTGTCCGGAAATTATTCATCTATAGTAAAAGAAATTAAGGAGCGTGCATTCGTGCTATATAGCAGTTCTCCCAATTATCATCGTAATTAGTATTATCAAACCATCACAGTTGATGCCACATGCGCAAGTTCTTAGTCAAAACCACCCAAAACAGCTAGGGGGAAATTCCTATGGTATGATTAAGAGCGTAAAATGTTTGGTATTTAAATTTATGGGGGTAATTTGGTCGATCGCGATGTTTCAGAGGGTTGATTCTCGTACTTTTTCTATATTATACTACATCTGTTCTAAAATATAGTAAATTTTAACTATAAATTTAGATGTGCGTCTAGATTTCTAGTCAAAACTTACTATATTTTTAAGCGGAGGTAGTAATATATATATAACCATAGTTGATACCATGCTCATAGATCCACACGAAGAGAGTCCATAATTAGTACTATACTTCTAGTTCTGGTAAATACATACTGTAATCAATTTACTTCTTCAAGGCATTTAATTAGGGCAAAATAGTAAAATAGTAGTAGAAAAAATGTAATGAGACCAATTTTACTATGTGACTAGAAAAATTAGCACGCCTATTGGCGCGATGTCTTTTGAGCCTGTATATATAGAGCATAGAATTTTGTATATTTTATTAGAACTTCTTTAATTATTTCTTATTTAAACTTTTACAAAGATCGTACATTTGAAAGAACCATTTAGTGGGAGTATCTTGTGTTAATTGACATACAGGTTTGATTTGTAACCGAATGAATATTACATGCATGTGTAATTTTTTTTATGAAATCCTTAAAAAAATTATGTTTTCTAAGATATCTAACTAAATCTAGAGCAAACCGATTATTTCCATAAAAGAATATTTGTGCTGCTAATTTTCTAGCATGTGCCTGAACCTGAAATTGATCTCTCTCTTTTTTTCCTCCTTTCCCCATTTGTTCCTACCCCCTCCATCTATTTTTGATAGTTATATTTCATCTTGACACACAAACCAATGATAAGTAATTCTTCGTAAACAAGTGATCCATTAATATTTACATTTCTTGATACCTATATAGTCAATCTAGTGTAGAAGAATAGAGAGTCACGCATTAAATCCAAGTAAGTCATTAATAGGATATGTTGTTGATTGAAATATGTCTAAAAAAATAAATTTTTTAAATTTAAAAATATATCTATACAAATAAAAATAGATGGAGGGAGTATTTATCACTAGAAGTCCATCCACATTGCTTCTCGTGCCCAGGCTAGCTGCGGGTCATGCATGTAGTGGGGCGCCAGATGCTTCTGGATATGGTTTTGGATTTCTTTTTCTTTTTCATGATAACTCGAATTTATCTTTAAAATCAAACGTCACATGGACCGGCATAATAGCTAGCATTAGAAGTATTGATTGATTTATTAGGGCATCTCCATCCATGCATCCACCTCCTCGTCCTCTGACCCATCATATTTATTTTATCTAAGGACCTGTTTAGTTCACGAAAAGAAAATTTTTAGGTATCACATCGGATGTTTGACCGGATGTCGGAAGGGTTTTTCGGACACGAATGAAAAATCTAATTTCATAACTCGCCTGGAAACCGCGAGACGAATCTTTTAAGCCTAATTAACCCGTCATTAGCACATGTGGGTTATCGTAGCACTTATGGCTAATCATGGACTAATTAGACTCAAAAGATTCGTCTCGCGATTTCCTCCCTAACTGTGTAATTAGTTTTTTTATTTATCTATATTTAATGCTTCATGCATATGTCCAAAGATTTGATTTGATGTTTTTGAGAAAAGAATTTGGGAAACTAAACAGGGCCTAAATTACCTTTACACTCCTCAACCACCTCCCTATCCCACTTCCCATCCTATTCAGCTCCCTATCCACGCCTTCTCCCTCCCTAAATCTAGGGAGCTGAAAGTTGCTCTCATGTTATGGTTCTCTTCTCTTTTTAATTGTACGGTACTATACATGTAAGATACCCGATAGGATATACGGATAAAATTTAGCAGCTCGCCATAACACACGAGAAGATATGAATACCGTATAGATAGGCCTGATGGCTCTATATATATAGTTCTCCACAATAGTAATATAGAGATGGGATGGAGATGATCCTACTTCATAATTTGAATTCTGGTCTAATTACAAAACTGGTAAACTCAATTACTATTACTACGACTACTCAACCATCCATGTTTTATTATCTATAAAAAACCATCTACTACGTTTTAAAAATTCTCAATTTCAAGGGAAAAAAAAACAAATCTCGAACCATGTGGTGCAGTTACTACTCCTCCATGCAACAATAAAGGGTTGGACGGCGGGCAAGACCACACTAGGCGATGTGATGAGAGGAGGCGGCCACTCTACTCTAGCCTGCGATGCCTCCTCACCTCACCTCCCTGTCTCGTGGACAGGCAGCATTTGCCCTCTCTGGGACGCATAATTACCCCCACGCCGTTTAATCTGCTCCGGAATTCGCGCTCCGGCAACGTCTCCCGTGCCACCCATCCTCCTGCAGGGAGCCAAACACCCAACACCGCATCCCACCCAATCGCCGGTCTCCACGTGGACCCCTTATCCGTCCGACCCAACGGCCACTGACATGTGGGACAGACGTCTGTGGGGCCGAGGTGTCTGTGGGAGTACACGGTGGGAGGGAGTAAAAGATGCGGATGCTGATGCTGCGCTGCGGCACGGGGGCGCGCTGTCTTGCTTCCACCCGACATGGGATCAACTGCGACAAACAGTGGAAAAAATATACATTTTGCAGGTGAAAGCAGGGGGCTTTAATAACTGACGACGACGCAGTGCTCTTTTAAGGCGGTGTTTAGATGAACGCGGAAAAGTTTTTGAGTGTCACATCGGTTATTATATAGGGTGTTGTGTGGTGTTCGGACACTAATAAAAAATTAATTACAAAATCCGTCAGTAAATCGTGAAACAAATTTATTAAACCTAATTAATCTATCATTAGCAAATGTTTACTGTAGCGCCATATTGTCAAATCATGGAGAAATTAAGCTTAAAAGATTCGTCTCGTAAATTAGTCGCGATTTGTATAATTAGTTATTTGTTTAGCCTATATTTAATACTCCATGCATGTGTCTAAACATTCAATGTGACAGGGTAAAAAATTTTTGTTTGGAGTCACATCGAATGTTTGGACACATGCATAGAGTATTAAAAATAGGCTAAAAAATAACTAATTATACAAATTACGACTAATTTGCGAGACGAATCTTTAAGCGTAATTACGCCATGATTTGACAATGTGGTGCTATAGTAAACATTTGCTAATGACAGATTAATTAGGCTTGATAAATTCATCTCGCAGTTTACTAGCGGAATCTGTAATTTGTTTTGTTACTGGATTACGTTTAATACTTTAAATGTGTGTTCGTATATCCGACGTGACACAAAAACTTTTCATCCTATGTTTACTTCACGCTAAAATTGGAAGTTTGATTGAAATTGGAACGATGTGACGGAAAAGTTCAAAGTTTATATGTGTAGGAAAGTTTTGATGTGATGGAAAAATTGGAAGTTTGAAGAAAAAGTTGGGAAGGCCTAAATAGGGGCTTAATTCTCATGTAGTACTCCAGTGCTTGGGTCCATTGTTTGCCTTATGGCATACGTACGAGTCAAAGCTAAAATTTAAATTTTAAAGCTTAATTTTAAATTTGATTTTGATGTTATTTAACATAGTTTTTGAGCTCTAGTTTTTAAATCGCTAATAGCATAAATAAAAAAAATTACTGGCATATTATCTTTTAATGGCTCAAACCATTACGGCTTATAATAAGTCGTAAGCAACTGATGTAGACCTTCTACTACTACTACAGCTCATTATTTTCGTTGGAAAAGGTTTTTGTAGGAGTCGATTTTAAACTCGTGTTACAGTTTGCAAAATACTAGGGTGAAGCGGTATAGTTTCATCGATTACTACTACATTTTTGCTGGTTTCAGTGTAATCGATGAGCCTACATTATCTATATGAATTAATCGTATTTCGGTTAATACTCATAGTCGGTTGGTTGGCTTATCCGTATTACTCCTTTCGTACTCGTAAAGAAAGTCGTTTAGAACAATAATTAAGTCAAACTTTGGGGATATAAATCATGAATAATTCTCAAGTTGTTGAGTTTGAAAATATAAAAATTATATAAATAGATTTGTCTTGAAAAATACTTTCATAAAAGTATACATATATCACTTTTCAATAAATATTTTTATAGAAACAAGAAGTCAAAGTTGTGTTTTGGAGACCGTGTCGCTGTCTAAAACGACTTCCTTTACGACTACGGAGGGAGTACTATATGTTACAATAACTTAATTTTAGAGTTGGTATTGATTGTTTTCTTCTATTTTCAGCCTTGGCTTTTCAATAGTTGATAACATCACTATAATTAATTTATTGCTTCGTTTATTTTTTATTGGCTTATCAAAAATATATTTTGTAGCTCCACTAATCAAGTACCCCACGATCAAGTCTTACATAAGAGAAAATATATTTTTAAAACCTAATATAATTATAAAATTATTAAGTTAATTTTCAAGGCATATAGTTTACAAACTTCTATGAGTTCAACTTGATAAAGTTTTTTTCCCATAATATGGTTACTTAAAACGATGTGTGTGTTTTCTCCAAAAGGGAGAACCATGTTTACGGGATTATTGAAATAATTATTTGTTTTATCCTTTAAAAATATGTTCTAAAATTACTTGTTTTAAGCTAATATTTATTATGTTTATTTTTAAAATATTTAATATATCCCTATAATTAAATAAATAAATCTCAGTAATAATCCACTTGATAATCTCACTCAAACAGGGCATTCAGAGCACATGAATTTTACAACTTTTCCTAAGGAACTAGTAATTTAGTTCCCTTACAACTCATTTAAAAAAAGGCCAAGTGAAAGCACACCACCAAGATCGGAGCTAGTGTATACAAGGTGATGCCTAGGAATCTGGTAAAAAAATTTAGCTATAGCTTATTTATTTTTATAATATGTGTACTTTTCTCAATACAAACTTAGGTATCCACGTCAGCTTAATTCAATCCAAAGCAGAGTAAATCAAGCAAGTGACGCTCTCCTCTATTTTATTTTACACACTACTGGACCATCCTCAGCCAGCTACACTGTAGTACAGCTACTGTCTCTGGCCATGTAGAAGGCGTACACTAATAATCGCTCATCCCAACAGTGTATAGGTCTCAGTAGCCATGCACACTGAAATTTCAACTTTCCAATACACAGCATCCAAATCGAGCGTAAACAAGGAAATGTGCCTCCAATTATTGAAAACGAATCCCTGCATGCATGCTGTACTACAAGTTGTGGCCAGTAAATATCTGACATGGCCAGTAAATAATTTGTAGTACTACTATAGCTAAATAATTTGTAGTACTACTATAGCCCTGTTTAGATTCCAACTTTTTTCTTCAAACTTTTAACTTTTTCGTCACATTGAACTTTTCTATACATAAATTTTTAACTTTTCTATCACATCGTTCCAATTTCTACTGCACGAAGATAATTGCTCGCCTGTTGAAGACGTCGAAAAAAATTCCATGCAAAATGGCAGAAAAACTGATCCATCATTGTCACTGTTCATATATTTCTTTTATCGCCGTGTGACGTCATATTAAAACGAGGGGGATGGGCGATGCACGGTAAAAACGTGGCGTTTGATTCCTCTAATTACCGAGGTGTACTGTAGTAAAGTAAGACGAATTTATTTTTAGTGGCACTGCTTTTTCGATGTGTCTGCTGAAAGATTTTTGTTGTTTTTTCTCAGATTTTATATGGCGCTAACTTGGACATGGTTCTCATACGTGACACAAACTTTTGCAACATCTCACATAGTGACTGGGAGTGCAGAGGGATTGTAATTTGGAAGCAGAACGCTGATCGGCTCTGATTATTTGATCTATGAATGATAACTGTGAAAAATAAAACAAGCAACTTAAAGCTTTTATATTTGTATTATTGATGGTATAAAAGTAACGGCTGAAAAAGAGAATACGATAAACACATTAAAATAATCTTAAAAATCAAGTTTTAAAATTTATATCTGGCAGTCACTACTAGAAAATCGATTTTTCATGGCGTCTGGAGAATATTTTTCATGGCGGCCATGTGGAAAAACCACCAGTGCAGAAAATCGTGGGGGTGGGGGGTCAAAGGCCGCCAGCGGAAACACATCTTTGCTAGCGGTCTACTTAAGAAGGCCGCCAGCGAAGATTGGATATCTTCTCTGGCGGCTCTCTTAAGCTCACGCCAGTGAAGGTATTGTATCTTCGCTGGCGGTAAGGGGATGCGGCCCGCCAGCGAAGGTGTAGGTGTCTTCGCTGGCGGCCCTCTTAACTTAACGCCAGCGAAGATACCATATCTTCGCTGGCGGCGTCCTTAACCCTCCGCCACCTCAAATCATTTTCAATGGCGGTTCAAACGAACCGACATATGACGACCGTCAGGAAAATGCGCTGAACTATATGAACCAGCTACAGTAAGCTCGAACATCATTAGGAGCACGATTTTCTCTCTCTTAGGAACACATACATAGGGGGAAGGTTTTGATCTCGAATCTTTTGAAAAATTTATTGTACCAGAGGTTAGTTATACTTTGTCCTACTCTTTTTGTTAACTTTTTTTTTCATTTTTATTGGTTGTATGTTGAGATTTTTCATCACAAAAAATACTTGACATGAAGGAAGAAAAACATTTTTTATTTGTTATTTGGAGCTCAAAATGGCAAACTTTGCAAGAAATATTGTGCATGATTGATGTTCCATACATATATATGTAGTTTTCGATAGGTTTATTTTTAGCAGATTTATATATTAGTTAACTGCAAAAGAATGAGCTAGCTAGGAAGAGAAGAAGAGAAAGAAGGGTAGTTTGGTAATTCGTCCGACGGATGTATGTTTTATATATGCAGATTTTTGGCTAGCTTTAATTATCTTGTTCAAAATATTTAAACTAACTAAAGTTGTATTATTTTTTCCACAACTAATTAATTAATGCATAGATGGCGGACAGAGCATGGATGAATAAAGAGAGATATCGTGCATTGTACATTGAAAGAGTTGACATATTCATGAAAGCAGCTAAGAAGAATGCTGCATCTAAGAAGACCAAAGATATTAGATGTCCATGCGTGCACTGCAAAAATCAGAAAAGTTGGAACGATCCATCTGTAATCGAGCAACACTTGGTGACGCATGGATTTGTTGAACGCTACACAAACTGGTCACATCATGGAGAGATCCCAAGCAAGCAAGTTCCGAACCATGCTACAGTAAGCGACGAAGTGTTGAGCTGGGACGAGGACGTCATTGTAGTAGCTGAAGAAGAAGAAGAAGAAGTGCATGCAGTAGAACCCGTTGATGATGATGATGTTCTTGTTGGTGGCAATGGTCAGCACAATACAGTTGATGATGCCGATGATGGTAATGTCAGCGTAGATGATGGTAATTTTGCAGATTTGGAAGAGATGTTGCGTCATGCTGAACCTGAGGTTGTTGCTGGGTCCGCTCGTGGGTTGGATAAGTTTGATGCATTGAAAAAGGCAGCGAATGATCTTTTGTACGATGAGGCAAAGGGCTGTGAGAAGGATTTCATATTGTTGTGGTCGGTGCTTGAGCTTATGAGATTGAAGGCCAGAAATGGTTGGTCCGACAGTAGTTTTAACGACTTTGGTTCTGTTGAAGAAACTTTTTCCGCAACCCAACTCCCAGCCAACAAGCACATATGAAGTGAAGAAGCTTATATGCCCTTTGTCACTGGGTGTGCGAAAGATACACGCGTGTGTTAACCACTGTATCCTATTCCGTAAAGAGTACGAGGATTTGGACAGATGCCCAACATGCAAGAGTAGTCGATACAAAACAAGCCGTAGCCAGTCCGAGGGTCTGGATGTTGCCCTTGACGATGTAGAAGAGTCCGATCCATGCAAAGACAGTTAGGGGCGGATCTACAGTACAAGCGTCGGTGTCAGGTGACACCGACGACTTTCGGCAAAATCTATAGCAAAACTACTTATCCATATATTATAACACTATGATATAAGTATAATTAGCATACTATGACACCGATAGACACGTTATGACACCAACGAACCGATTTTTTGGATCCGCCACTGAAGACAGTAACAAAAAGAAGATTCCCCAGCTTATCATGTGGTACCTTCCGGTGAAAGATCGTTTGAAGCGTTTGTTCCCAAACCCGAGGGATGCCGAATTGATGCGCTGGCATCACGAAAAGCGAAAAAAGGATGGGATGATTCGACATCCTGCAGATGCAAGACAGTGGAAGGAATTTGACAGAAAGTATCATAAGTTTGCAGAGGACCCAAGAAACGTAAGGTTTGCATTGAGCACCGATGGAATGAATCCATTCGGTGACTTGAGCAGCTCACACAGCACGTGGCCAGTACTCCTAACCAGGTACAACCTCCCAACGTGGCTGTGTCAGTAAAGGAAGTATATTTTGTTGACCATCCTTGTACAGGGACCACGACAACCTGGCAATGACATGGATGTGTTTCTAGAGCCTTTGCTGGAGGATATGCGCGATTTGTGGGAACACAGGATCCGAATTTGGGACGAATTCCTGCGGGAGTACTTCACGCTACATGCAATTATCTTTGTCACCGTCAACGACTTGCCCGCACTGTTTTCCCTATTGGGACAGATCAAGGGAAAGACGGGTTGCGTTATTTGTGTGGATGGTACCGTGTACAGGTATCTTTAAGGGATCGAAGAAGCTAGTGTACATGCGGCACTGACGTTTCTTGAGAAAGAATCACTCGTACCGCTCCCAAGCAGAATATTTCGACGGTACTGTTGAGGAAGGTGATGTACCAGAACCATGGAAGGGTGATAAAGTGTTCAGAATGACTAAAAACCTGAAGGTTGTTTTTGGGAAGGTAAAAAAGAAGGAAACAAATAAGCGGAAGAGAAATGATGCCGAAGTGCCAGCAAGCCCTAGCGTGCCATTCAAGAAGCACTCCATTTTCTTTAAGTACCTTCCGTACTGGAAAGATTTAGACATACGCCATTCTATCGATGTCATGCACCTAGAGAAAAATGTCTTCGATAGCACCATTGGGACTATACTGGAAAAGTGTTAGATGCTAATTCATTATATATGTATATCATGTTGGACGTATCGATGAATTTTAATGTATTATAATGCGTGACAATGATGGATGATGAATTTTTGTATATGGAATATGGTGACATGATAATTGTTGGATCAAGAAATAGTTTGGTATAAATTTATTTGTATGCATGCATTAAAAAAATATCAGGCACAAACATTAAAAAAATTGATAATTTTTTTGATAAATAAATCATATCTATGTAGAAATAAATAAAATTATTTTTTCAGTTGAGAATGACATGTGGGGCCAAAGGGTTTTCGTTGGCGGCCGGCTTTGCCTACCGCGAGCGAAAACTGTTTTCGCTAGCGGCCCACATAAGCTACCGCCAGCGAAAACTTTTTTCGCTAGCGGCCCACATAAGCTTGCCGCCAGCGAAAACCCTTTTCGCTAGCGGCCCACGGTATCCTCCGCCAGCGAAAATGTCTAAGAATTCTCGATCTGTAAGTAAGATATTAGCATGACGTGTTTTAACCTCCGACGAATGTAAATTAATTATATATGCAAATAGTGCATTTAAAAGGTATTACCAGCGAGGCGGACAACGCAAAAACTCAAGAGAACGCATATTCGTCCGCAATAAGTGGCCGGTAAGTACATATGGATGCCAAACAGTACTACTTAATTTTCATAAATGCTTGTATGTTTCCATTTAATAACCTAATATACCTTATAATTATTTTGATGCTGAAAGTGTCACAAGCAACCGGTGGGAACAGTATTATGCAGATATTACTGTTGTGAGTTCCTAAGGGTTAATGGAAAATATTGTGTGAATTACGACGAGGTAAGTAATTACTTGTTAAATTAGTCGCTAACTTGTATTATAATACACACTTGTTAAATTAGTCGCTAACTTGTATTATTGTGAATAATTAATTTCCTTAATTTTGTCATGATCTGATGTAGCTTCCAAAATTCCCCAAGTCTGAAAGACATCTCGATGATACTTCCATTTAGAACATTCAGGCGGACATGTGCTACCTCATCCACCGTGAGTGCGCACATCAGCTTGCGCGATTTTTCGACAACGAAGGAGTCTTAGCCCTGCCGAAGAACGAATCCCTGTCTAATTGGACCAGGCGTATAATATAGCTAGGGTTTTGTAATTCATTCAAACTACTTGTAAATGTTACGTCATCGGTCGAATTTAATTTGTCAATGTACATACATACACACACACACATATATATATAGGTGCTTCCGAATTATTATATGTATATTATTCTGCTTCATACTCAATGCGTGGCTCTAACATACGCGAAAGAGAACATACTCTATCGATAGCTCGATTAGTTATATCAACCACGTATGACTCTGAAACACGCGCACGAACAAAAGAAAAAAAGTATATATAATAATGTTTTTAATTTTTTTTAAAAAAATTTGCATCTTCATTGGCGGGCCACGTGTTAGAACTAGGACGGTCCATATCTTCGCTGTCAGGCCACGTGTCCATCCACAAAAGCCTTAGATTATTTTTCCTAGCGTGCCACGTGGCCTAAAATACTGTGAACCGCCAGCAAAGAATTATCTTCGCTGGCGGCCGACCTAAGGGTACCGCCAGCGGAGATACTTCTTTGCTGGCGGCTGCGTTATGTCCGTCGCCAGAAAAGACATGTCTTCGCTGGTGGTTGTCCTAAGGCTACCGCCAGCGAAGAGTTCTCTTTGCTGGCATGCGTTCCTTTCTCACCCGCCAACGAAGATGCGTTTTGTCTGGCGGTAAATAACCGCTAGCGAAGATCGACATTTTCACTGGCCTTTGCTTTGTGGCGGCTGCGATTTCCACCAGCTGAAACCCAAAATGGCCGTCACGAAAGATGGTTTTTGTAGTAGGCTAAAATTTCAAATTTTATCCCCCCCCCAAAAGAAATTTGACATATATAGATGTCAGCGACCATGTCTCTTTAACGTTATGTCAGATGATCTCGTTCCTACACAGTTATCCTCCCAGATAGGTATATATAAAATCCTCTAGTATTTCTATTTCTGTAAAGCACTATATGCGTGAGATCATTTTATCAACAAGCCGAGCCAATAAATTTGATCTGTAGAATTCATGTTTATTCTTGCCTATTGAACATTTTACTTTGTTTCATGTGAATTTTAGAATGAATGTGTGGAGGGTATCAGATAGTTCTTAACAGCTACTCCATCTGTCTCAAAATATAAAGAACTTTAGGGTGGATGTGATATATTCTAGAACTATAAATTTTGGGAGTATCGTTTGTTTGGTGGCTACCAGCTGCAGCCAAAAATTTATTTTTGACACTTGATTTTATATTTGATTTTATGGTATTTTTCTTTTATAGTTTGGCTTTGAAATCGATGATAGATAGGGCATGTTCATTTTGCCGCCAAAAAAAACTTACCATTTCTTGGTAGAGCCAAAGATTGGCTGGTAAGATAAAAAATGTGATGGTGTTGTTTGCTTTGATACCCTACTAAATTTTGGTGGAGTTTATGTAAGTGGAAGGTCCCGGAATTACCAAATTTTGGCAAAAGTGCAATGGTACAATTCTATTCTATTTAGTTTGTTACCCAATCAAAATTTGGCAATGCGAAAATTTGGTAAGATTTGTTTTGGTAGAGAAGTGAACAAGCCCATAAATATAAATGTTTTACTCGTATTTTTTGGTTTAAGTTTCCATGGGTTTTATCAGGTGTAGTGCAATCGGTGAGAGGCGAGATGCTTAAGGTTTGTTCACCTTGATGCCGAAATTAACCCTTCCAAAATTTGGTGTTTGATAATGTCATAATTTGGTAGGGTAGAAGTGTGTGGGTGTTATTTGTTTGTTACCTAAAAATTAGCAATGCCAAAGTTTGATACCGATGAAAATAGTACAGTAGCAAACTGAACAGCCCCTTAATCTCCGACACCAATTTAGAATTAGCTAGGAAGAAATAGATTTGTACCAGTATCACATTGAAGCCAGCCAATGTCAGTAGAGGAAAAAAAAAAGAAACAGTGTTGTCACTTGTGATACATGCGGGGGCGGAGCTAGAGCGAGATGGAGGGGGGTGTCACTTATTTAATTTACCCTGCTTTATATCAAGTTTAAGCTAATGCGGGTGTCTAAATTTGTATTGAGAGGGGTGCACACATAGTGAAAATAGGTCAGGTATAGCTACAATTTTTTTTGACTGGGTTCCTTGACACCCCCTCAATACTCTAGCTCCGCCCTGGATACATGTGTACCACACTAACGAACAACATAGGCCGAGTTTAGTTACAAACTTTTTTTTTTAAACTTTTAACTTTTTCATCACATCAAAATTTTTCTATACATAAACTTCTAACTTTTCCGTCACATCGTTCCAATTTCAACCAAATTTTCAATTTTAATGTGAAGTAAACACACCCATACTTCATGATCTACTCCACCTGGCATTCCTACATTTTTTTTCTAATTGACGCACACAATCTTTCTATATACTACTACTCTGTTTTCCTTAATTATATATTCCGAGGAAACTTGTTGCATCCCCATCTTTTCTCAACTTGCAGCAGCAATTCGCTGAAACTTGTCTTGTTTTTCTTTTTCAAAAAAGAAAAAAAACTGCACAATCATGATCACAACCATAACTACAATTAAGGCTGTGTTTAGTTCAAGCTAAAGTTTGGACTTTGGTTGAAATTTGAGATGATGTGACTGAAAAGTTGTGTGTATGACATATTGATGTGATGGAAAAAGTAGGAAATTTGGATGCAAACTTTAGATCTAAACACACCCTTAATAACTTGGCAGCAGTAGTAATACTGCACTTCATCTTCAAAGATCACATCAAACTGAACTTTTTTAAAAAATAAAATTCACACCAAATTGACACACATTCAGAGAGGAAAAAAAACCAAAATCAAAATGCCAGATCAATTATTATCGCTCTGATTAAGGCAGTAGTACGTACAAGTCCCTCTCTGCGCGTGTGTGCAGGTTTTTAAATAACCGCGGCGTCTTCTCCCCCTTCCTCCGGAGGAAGAACACAGTTCTTCCCGTTTCCCCCGGGACAAGAGAGAGAAAGAGATAGATAGAGTCATAGAGAGAGAGAGAGAGCTCCATCACTCCCACTCGCATAAGTACCCACCCACCACCACCACGCAAGAACCGCAAAGGAGAAGAGAAGGCGGTTTCCGGTGAAAATTTTGGCCTCTTTTTCGGAAGTTTTTTTTTTCTCCTCCTCTCGTTCTCTTTTTATTCCACCGCTTTGTCGTTCTCGCAATCTCGCTGTCCACCTTCCCCCCCATTTACTCGATCATCACACCGTGCCAATCAATGAATCGATCGATCAGTTTCGTGCGTACGTGAGCGTGTGGAGAGGGAGAGAAATGGACATGGAAATCGTGGTTTTTCTGAGGTAATGTGCTGGAGGAGGAAGAAGAAGAAGAAGGAGGAGGAGGAGAAGATTCAGAAGCAGCCATTGTTGCTGCCTCTTTCTGGTGAGCTCCTTTTTTTTTTTTGGCATTTCTACTCTGCTCATTCTTTAAAGCTTCTGCAGAAGTTGCCATATTTTTTTTTCATGATTAATGGTGGCCTATCGTATCATGCACAGGGATTCCGAGGAGGCGATATGCTTCGCAACAGATCGAGGAGATCAGTCGGTGCCAAGCAAGGAGGCGTCGCCGCCATGGCGCAGCCTGAGCCGCCGCCGCCGCCATCGCAATCTTCGTCGTCGTCTTCCTCCTCTTCTCCCGTGTTCCCTTCCCCGAGGCCGTTCATGGCGCTCCCGCACCCGCCGCAGGCTGGGTTCTTGGACGGCGGCGCCGCCGAGGGGCCCTCGTCGTCGATGAGCCCCACCTCCATTCTCGAGACCAAGCAGTTCTGCTGCTCGTCCGCCATGCCCCCGTTCCTGTCGGAGAGGAGCCTCAGGAAGGCCCACGTGGAGATGGCCGCCGCACCGCCGGAGCCCGCCGGCGTCGGCCTCGCCGACGTGCTCCGGGAGCACCACGGGGACGGCAAGGCCGGCGGCGGCAAGGTGGTGTTCGGGTCGCAGCTCAG
The DNA here is from genome assembly GCA_000338895.3 of Oryza meridionalis. Taxonomy (NCBI): domain Eukaryota; kingdom Viridiplantae; phylum Streptophyta; class Magnoliopsida; order Poales; family Poaceae; genus Oryza; species Oryza meridionalis. The sequence goes on along the minus strand of CM002526.2, from coordinate 30,168,245 downwards.
AATCCAGGTGCCCACGGGGAGGGCCGTCGAGCTGGTGTCCTCCCCGATCGAGTTCGGCGTCAAGAACCGGGACGCCCACCTGGCGGCCATGTCGCCGGCGAGGAGGTTCCTGCCGGAGGTGGTCAGCTCGCCGTCCGCGCGGGTGTTCGCCGCCGCCGCGGTGTCGCCCGGGGAGATGGCCATGTCGGAGGACTACACCTGCGTCATCTCCCGCGGCCCCAACCCGAGGACCACCCACATCTTCGACGACTGCATCGTCGAGAGCTGCGGCGATGTGCTCGTGGAGAAGGTGGCCGCCGGCGGCGGCGACGGCGACGCGGTGCGAACCAATGGGTTCCTGAACTCTTGCTACGCGTGCAACAAGCAGCTTGGACATGGCAATGACATCTTCATCTACCGGTGAGTTCAGAACATAATTGCTCATGCTGTTTCAGACTTTCAGTTGTTCAGAAAAAAATTAAATGCTAGTACGTATTTTTAAATGATTTGTTCATGCTGAATATGAGATGATCTCAACTTCTGAAGTTGGTGTATCAACTTTAGCTGTTTGGCAACCTGATTTGTTGTACTTAAACTGCAAAAATGAGCTAGTGATTACTCTGCAGTTGTTGAGAAGTTTAGTGTTCACTATTCAGGAACAATTATACATACTCCATATATGCTGAGAGAAATTAGGCTGGTGAGAAAATAGATTCTATAATGAAATTAGTAGCACATCACCATGTCATCAAAAATGCTATTTTCAAACCAGGGGTGTAGAAAACTAAAGTAGGGTTGATTGATTGCTGAACTGCTCATTAGATGATAACGAATATATGGCAGATGCAGAGTTGCTTTAGAAGGCACAAGTTCTCGGTTTCTTGTTTACTGTTATTTGGCATGAAGGTGGCTTCCATCATTGCAAGCTTATGTCATCACCAATTCTCTGTTGATTTATGGATGGCTCACATGCCTGGGACCTTGATGAGCAGTCCTGGTTTTAGAATCATTTCTGGTTTATGATTGAGGCATGGAAACTGTGACACCTTGGTATCTGTCTTCAGGATCATGTTAATCTTTTATTAAACCAGTATTTGCCAATGAATTTGATCCCCACCTTTATTTCTCTAGTTCATAGTAGAGAAACGTGTTAAGTACTTGTTTATTTTGAGATTGTGATGTTTGATACCCTGTTATTTTCTATGTGATACTTGCCCCTTGTTTTAGCATGTACATTCACATTACAGTGCCATTATGAACGAAGAGGTCCTTAATTTTCACTTGGATAGCTTCTATAGTATTTATAATTGCTAAGAATGCGACGTTTCAATTCCATATTGCTTTCACATAGAAAACTATGCAAAGGTGCTGAATATCCTAATGCAGAGGGCTGTGTTAACAATTTTCTAGGGACTAAATTATTTGGCACCCATTGATGTTGCTGAATAAGGTTCATGTCCCGAGCCGTGCTGGTCTCGGTGCTCCTACCCCCGACCATGACCAGGACCAGCTATCATCGCCAAAAAAAACCAAAACCTTTCGCATCATTGTTGCTAGTTTGACAACCTTGAAGTTCCTTGATGCCAAAAGAAATGCTGAGTTTGCTTGAATATGACGGCGAAAGGGATTCGTGCCATGTCTTGTTCTTGGTTTTTCTTCCTTGCTGCATGATCCGCTGATCCATGGGAGTGCTAAACTCTGGCTTTGAGATATGTCCCCTAAAACGTTTAGCTACACGCCTTCTGATGTTATCCCTCGATCACAGCTTCCTTTTGCTTCGTGTGCTTTGGACAGAGGAGTAACATGAACAAGCAGAAGAGCAATTATCCCGAAAAGCTCTGTGCTTTTTTATAATCCTGCAGTTAGGCCATTACTGTTCTTCTGGGATATAATTGGTCCTTTTCTCTATCTTTTCAGAGGTGATAAAGCATTCTGCAGCAGTGAGTGCCGGTACCAGGAGATGCTTTTCGACGAGGCGGTGGACAATTTGCGCTAGGCTGTTGAACGAAGTGGTCGTTCCACATGAGTATTTCTATGGAGGAGGAAGAAGACAATAGTCCTAAATAACTGAGATGAGATTTGTTTTCTTTCTTTTTTGTTTTTGTTTTCTCCACTTTTGCGAGATTGGATGCTGTTTTTGGCCATGGAGAAGGGGGAATGATTTATTAGTCTTTTTTGCGGATTAAAGACCTTTGCCCACTTTTGTAAGATGTTGATTATTGATTGCTTGGGGCATCATGTTTTTGTGACTTTCGAGTTAGTTGCAATCTGATGCTTTGCTCTATCCTTGCATGCAAGCTACTTTTGGATTAGATATGATGTGGAGCAGTATAAACTGTTGTATTGCATGAACTTTCAAGTGAAAATATTCTTCAGCAAACTATCAGGAAAGGAGAAGTTTCTGTTCTTCAGAAACTATCAGGAAAAGAAAAGTATGGTGCCTGTGTAAGTATGATCACCATCAAGTCTGGTCATCTTATTTACCCATCAAAAGTGAAGATGGTCAATGGAGAGAACACAACCTTTTTTCAGTGATTCAGGGGACAAAAGAAGAGCTAGGATCAGTAGCTATCTTGAAAAGGCTCAGAGGCTTTGGGTGGAGTGTGTTGTAGTAGCAGCTTTGCCATGGCCCTATTTCCCCTTGTACTAGTACCAAAGTCTCCACATGCAAAGAATAATGAGAGCTCCACAGCTCCTAATCATCATAGTGTTTCTGTAATTGGTGAGTGTTTTGGACCAGTATGATTATGATTGTCATGTCATTGTTCATGAGGTCTCTACTAGCAGTAGTAGTATCATCTTTTGCCCTGTAGTCCTGCACTGTAGGTGATTCTTTCCATCCCTTTTCTTTTCTTTTTCTTTGCTTTCACTTTTTGGTTGCTGTTACTGCACAATTGATCGATCGGTGTACTACACATCAATTAAGAACCTGTACTTTGGTAGTGAAATCACGGGCAAGAGCATTTAAGCATTGACCCCTGAGCTACTGTTCTTGAAGACGTTCAGATAGTAGGATCTTGTGGTCATTTTGACTGACTGCTTGTTCATGCTTTGTCTAAGCTATATTTTCTAAGTTTCGATAAATAATATGTGTTCCATCTATGATGAGACAATAATATATATATTTGTGCTCAGAAGTCATATATCCCATTATCATGTGCAGTACAAAATTAGCCTGGAAGATTCCATAAAACCAGGCTTGACTTAAACAAAAATAGTTTAACAAGTCAAATAATTCATCATTGTCGTTGGTCGTTCGATATGAATATTCTTACTCGAAAGTCAGATTATTCCTGCGTATTATTGGAATGGATATTTATAATATAAATCCTACGACATACTCCAACAAATATACACCCTCCGTCCCAAATTCACCCAGAAATGTTTTTTTTTTGACAGAGTATGCCATTATACGAGGCCATCTAATCCATTTTCCAACAAACATCATTCACCGAATTAATCACTACAATATAAGGCATTATCAATGGGGAAATATCTGCCCCAACAACCAACAAGTGACTGGTCAAGAGAGATAGTACGATGTTCAATTTTAAATATATGACACCACTACTTTTATATATAACGTTCAATAATTATCTTGTTAAAAAAATATAAATATGAAAAACATGAGCAATGCTTACAATACATTTAATAGTACAAAATAAGTAACAAAAAAAATAAACAATATGTATGTATATTTTCACAAGACAAATAGTCGAACGCAATTTCAAAAGTCAACAAAATTATACATTTAAGCGATGATAATAGTTTCTTTTACCAAATTAATTCCAAATCGAAAAATCGGTTGTTCATCCTTTTATTTTGATGATACCTGTGAGAGATATCCTCACTCCAACTTAGCTGCAAACCGTTAATTAGAGAGCCAGACATCATCTGACAGCCATGGTAATCATCCTCTTAACAGTTTACTACTACACTAACACAGACTTCCCGTAGATTATAATGGGCGCTTCTCCTCGCGTCGCGCCATGGACGGACGACGGTCGGACGCCAAGAAGCTGTAGATGACGGCGTCCATCACCTCGCCGCTCCGGCGGACGATGTACCTGCGCAGCACGCCCTCCTTCCTGAACCTGGCCTTCTCGAGCACCCTCTGCGACCGCGCGTTCTCCACGTCCGTCACCGCCTCCAGCCGCTCCAGCCCCGGCAGCTCGTCGAACACCCTCGCCACCACCTGCATCCCCGGCGGCGTGGACACGGCGATCGATGGTGATCAATATTTTAAATAGCGGGGCTAAGACATTTAGCAGTTAGCTTCTCAAACAGCAATAGCGAGCTATAACGGTTAAATTGTACATGAGAACAAATAGTTAGAATCCTTCTCAAATAGTTATAGCGGGAGATAGCGTAGCTATAGAGGGAAATTTAAAACCCTGACGGTGACTACTACTTCAAGTCTAATTGATGTGCAAGAACAAGGGACAGGGCGGCGGTTGGGTTATTTGGTTACCATTGTGATGGCGGCGGTGGCGATGCCTCGGCCCCAGAGGCCGTGCGACAGGGCGTAGCCGAGGTTGGCTCTGTGGCCGCCCTCGTCGGCGTACGGCCAGACGGAGACCTGGCCGACGGGGCGGCGGCCGTCGTCGACGCAGATGGCGCGGAACCACGGGTGGCCCAGCACCGTGTCCCTGATCTGCGCCACGGCCTGCTCCCGCGTCGCGCACAGCGGCCGCCTCAGGAACCGCATCACGCGCTCGTCCGACGCCCACGCCATGAAGTCGTCGGCGTCCGCCAGCCCCAGCGGCCGGAGCGTCACTGCCACCGCCGGCGGCGAGCCATCCTTCCGCTGCTGCACGTCGACGTCCACCTGATCCATGGATGTCACTGGCTTCTCCAATTCGTTCAAGGCTCAAAGTTGATTAAAGCCTGTTTGAGCGAGTTTCTGCAAGCTGTACCTTCTACTAGTATATTCAGCTGTCTGAAGCTCTCTCAAATAATTTATATTTTAAGCTAGATTATGAGAAGCTATAACTCTAGAATTTATAAAATAAACTAGAAGTTATATTCTCACCAAATGTTTCTTAGAAAACTTAAGCTCCTCTATATAAGAACTACGATTGGTATAGATTAGTGAGCAAGCAGGGTCAAAGGAGTCGTGGTCATGGATAAGAACCTGACCTAATTAGCTACAACTAATCACCTAATTACTATTCCATCTGTCAAAAAAAAAACCTTAACCTAAAAAAGATCCCCTCCTATATTGAGTTTTTTTAACCGGGGGAGTAATGCTCCCTCCGCTCTTCTCTCAAGATGCGTCTAATCAACACAAACATTTACATGTCGATTTTGGACATATAAAAAAATATATTTTTCGAGTTTGTATAACAAAAGATTTTGCAACTGATGCGATTTTTCTTAGTTTTTATATGAAAAGAAAAATAGGTAGTCAAGTATCGAAGTTGTCTGTTGATTTCAAAAGTCTAGAAGGACCTTTTACGATGGGAGCGAAGTAGTAAATAAAAAACCTTATCCCAACTTTGCCGGCCACCTATTATTTTCAATTCATTAGTTTATTTTCATGATGGCATTGTCGTAGTTAAGTAGTTAAATATTACTAGGTCGTTTACCCCTTTGAATACACACAGACGCCTCGCTGTCGAGGGGTACGTCGCCTACCACTGAAAACACAATGCCGTTAAATCTTTTAAAATCGAACCCTGTACCTAAGGTGCTACTGAGACTTTTATAACCGCTAGGATACATGTCCTTTCGCTATATTTCTTAATATTTCTATATATATTGTAACAAAAAACATGTTTAAATTTGTTTTTTTAACACTATTCTTGTTCAAAATGGCATATATTATTAACCGTGAGGGAGTAGAAGGTCTCTTCATATTTGTAGCTCGTTTTACACAGTTCTAATGTTTGTAACCAAGAAGCTCACGTTCTCCTCCCACTACTCGCCTGGCACTCATCATTCAGTTGGGAATCCTCGTTGCCCGTGATCTCGTCGCCACCGCTCAATCGCTGATGACCAATACAATGACCCGTGCGGACTCCCACGACCACGACCATGATGATATGGCAAGACGAGTGGTGGTGGTATCGACGGGTTCCAGGAGCTGCTCTTTGATTTAGTCCATTGCTCATCTCCTTCCACCCCAGTGTTAGGGGCAATGCTGTAACCCGAGGGAGAGGGAATCGTATCTTCTGACATTAAAGAGTAATGTCACGATTCCACTATGGAGATATTCTATACCCACGTACAGTTCCAAGCCCAACTTAAATTTTCTTTCACTTAGAAGGGCTATTTCCAACTGAGTATTTCTCGAGTGAACCACTGGACATGTACTCATAAAGGAGAGCTTCAAGGTTTCCCTTACCGCCGGTTACCGCGGGGTACAATAAGGGTTATCGGTGGTAAGAGTTTGGTGAATTTTGAGAAAATTCAAAAATTCCAAAAAGAAATCGGAAAAAATGGAAAACAAAATCATGTATGTAGTTCTTGATTTGTAATTAAATTTTTTGAAAAATCATAAGATAAAATCAAATTTGAGGGCAAAATCAATAATAATTTTGGAAATGAAAACATAAAAAAAATATTGAGCCTTCATTTGCTCTGTGTAACCGGCCCATTAAGGCCCAATAGTTGAGAAAATATCTTCCGGCTGCTCTCCTTTCCTTCTTTCTGTCGACACGAGGTTGAATGTGCTATGAATTCTCATAATTAAGCTATGAAATCCATAATATAAAAAAGGTTATGCTAAATTTTTGTATTTTACATCCACAAGTTAGGTTTGTAAGTATCCTAAATATTCTTCTAGTATCCCCAGTTTCTACACATATTTAAATATTTTTCATTTTTAAAGCATTTTTCATTTTTTTTCATGTTTCTGTCAAACATGTCGCGGTTACCGTGTGAATATTGCGGTTACCGCATCAAACCGTGTGTTAACCGCGAAACGTCAATTTTTGAATTTAAATTTTTGAACACGAATTTCACATGGGGGCCAATAACCCCCTCCCAAACAATAAGGTATACCCTGGAGGACTCTCTTTGAACCATGCAAGCAAAATCCTAAAAGGGTAACAATGCTCACGTGAGAAGTTTGCTGATCACAGTTACCTCATTTAGGAATCCCTCGTCATCGCCCTTGTATCCTCTAGCATCCTAGCGGCTACCTCGGTCATCAGGCATGACACCTAGATCTATAAGCAACACCAAAACCGCCTTGTCTGAGCTTATGAGCAAAAGATCCTGTAATTCTTCTCACTTCTTAGTAATTGTATCTCTTGAGGTGTGAATTTCCTTCCTTTCGCAAGAAAGACTCAATTTTTGCTACACTCCTTGACCCCTTTCGCCATGACAGTATATTGTGATACTTCTTGTAAGAGAGGAAAACATGTGGAGAATTATGTAAACCCCCGATAGGCTACCAGCTATAACGATACCAAATAACATACTACATTTGTTTCACATTATAAGACATTATGGGTTTTAAATAGAACAAGGAAGGTAGCCCGCGCACATGCGCGGGCACCTATTTAATGTGTTTGTAATAATAAAAATGTTTATGTGTGAGTGACTTTTTACTGATATATTTTTTACTCAATTCTAAATCTGTTTTCTTGTCAACACTTCATTTTCGATTGTTTTGAATGCTCGTTCTGATTCCCTTCTAATTACCCTTAAAGCACATAAAGTCTAAACTAAAATTACTTGAATTTATGAATTTATAAAAGAATATTGTGTCATAATAATGGGGTTGGTTACCATGAAATTATATATCATTTGTATTATGTATATTTATTTTTAAAATATTTAGCATATCTTTTTTTTGGATTTTCTAAACCTTAATCAAGGTAAAATTTTCTTATATATATATATATATGTGTATATATATATATATATATATATATATATATATATACATATATATATGTATATATATGTATATGTATATATAGATGTATATATATGGGTAAGACTATTCTACGCCTAGGGCCCCATCCATATCCTCCACCCGCATCCGGCACCGCGCCTCCCTCTCCTCCCTCTCTTCCGATCCCTCCTCCCCCTCTCTCTCTTTCCCGATCCCCTCCCCCTCCCCCTCCCCCTCCTGATCTCACTCTTTTTTATTTCATTTTTTTTCTGTTTTTTCTCCCTAAAATATTTTTTCTCTTTTCTAGGAAAATAAAAAATAAATTGCCAAATTCAAGACTTGAACCCATGACCTCATAGTTCAAAGCATATTCTTCTAACCAATTCATCTAATGATGCTATTTGTTTCAAGAATTTTGTGAGAAAGTAATATGATTTTCAATTCTAATATTTTTCACTATCGAAACTCATAACATGTTACTATACTCCAGCATTAACATTGTTGTAAAAGTACAGTGACACGTGAGTTACTGTATAACACATAGGACATTACTGCACTTCTGGCAGTAATGTCATAGTAAAAATTGTAGTAAACCAGGAATCGAAACAAAAATATATGGGTTAAAGCCTCACATGCTAACCATATACTTGTTACTGTACAAAAGTAGAAGTGTTACTACATAATAGGTTCATGTTACCACTGCCAAGTAGCTATGTTACTACACGATAATTGTAGTTTTACTATGTCATTTTTACGAGATGAAGATCGAATAGGTGGGCTATAGGTAAAGTTTGTAGGTGGCTTTGAGCGAGGTCTGATTGATGTAGGAGTGTTTTGAACAATTTTATACATTTGGTAAAACCATGTTACTGCAAATTACATATTATGTTACTGCATATGGAGTGTTAAAGTTCAAAATGCCAATATTTGAAAAGCAATATCTCACAAGTTATATATTATTTTTTAAAACTGTTTTCACAATAATGCTGTAGTGTTACTGCATGTGGAGGTTTAAATTTCAAAATGCATCTATGTATTCCCCTCTTCAAGAAACCGTCCTTCCTCCTTCTTTTCAAGAAAACCGGTCTCCTCCCTCCAATATAATGTTACTGCATGTGCATGTATATATATATGACGTTACTGCACTTTTGACAGTAATATTGGAGTGAATTGCAGTAAATCAGGAATTGAAAATAAAATATATGGGTTCAAAGTCTCAAATGCTAATCATATACTTGTTACTGCACAAAAGTAAAAGTGTTACTGCACGGAAGATACACGTTACCACCTGACAATTATATTACCGCATGTTTATGCAGCAACACTATCCAAGAACTGCAGTAAAACACTTTGTTACTACACCTTTGGCAGTAACATCGTGGTGAGAAATTTTAGTAAACCAGAAATCAAAAGAAAAATATGGGCTAAAAGTCTCACATGCTAAATATACTTGTTACCGCACAAAGTGGAAGTGTTACTACATGGCAGGTACACGTTACCACATGTTTATGTAGTAACACTATTCAAAAATTGCAGTAAGACGCATTGTTACTACAAAACTTATGGTCTTTACTACACACTTACAGTAACGTCACGATGGGATTGTAGTAACGCATAGCAGATAGCAGTAACGAGTAGTAATGCTATAGTATTACTACTGATTTTAGGACATATTAATTGAAGATATTTTCTATTAAAAAATATGACTAATAGACCGTTTCATCTAACTAAAGATAGACTTCTATTTACTTCTACTTCCTCCGTCTCATAATTCCAACTATTCAAATCATATCCCAAAATATAAAGGGTTGTAAAGTACTACATGTCTCATCAAACCACCCCTCCTTTATTTTGTACCTAATCTTACATCAACCATCTTTATTCTTTATCCAATTTTATCTCAACCACCTTCCCACTCTCTACGTATCCTTTATTTAATGAGAGTTGTCATAGTTTTTTTTCCCTCCTCTTAATTCCTCCTAAAGCAGTATGATCCCTTACATTATAGGATGGAGATGATACAAAGTATCAAGAGCACCATTTATAGATGGATTTGTTTGGTTTGTTTGTACTTATGTAGATTAATTTAGCCTTGCATGTTTATAATAATGTGGATACTTAAACTATTGATTTAGTTGTAGCGACTTAATATGGATATTTGAACTATCCGAAATCAAGGGTTTAAATATGGTTATTTAAAGATCGATCAAATATTTAGCAAGTTATGGTCATGAATTTAGGGTGGTCAATGTGCACACAAATTGTGCTACGCGCATATGGACATGTGAAAAAATAGGGCCATGTGCTCTACGTAAATTAGTTAACATTCCCTTCCATCCAACAATTAAAATTTGTTTAAAATATGGGTCGTTAATTTAAATAGAAATTCTTAAGAGTTGTATGCTTTCAAATTAATTTCATTGGCTAGCTATTTTCATGTTATCACTTTTTTCTTCAATCTCAGAGTTATAACGGTAAAGGAAATCTGGAAGTAATACTTTATAAAGATAAGCTATAATAACCTTCAAAATACTGCTGGAAGAAAAACATGCCAAAATAATTGGCTTGGCGTATAAGATAATATATATACCTTCATCCTGAAGATCAAAATTTCAAAAGTACCATTGTTATGGGAACAAATAACTCAAAATATGCATAAACATATTCAGAAAACCTGTAATGTTACGAGGAGGTGATTATTAATTTAGCATCAAAGAGAAAAGTAAAAAAGAATGTGAACAAACCATATTTGACCATACTAAAGTAATTAATATATTTTATAATTGTATAACTGCAAAAAAGATTATGTTCTTTGTTGCAAAAATATGTCACTAATAAATGATGAAGGATATTGGTATTGTATCCTCTTTGCAAAACTTATTTTGGAAAAAGCATATCCGATATTTTACAATATCTACAAATCACCTAGGGAGAACAAACATGGAATTTGCTTTCAGATGGATGAGGAGATGGTGTCTTGCTAAGCATTGTGAGGCTGAATTTAATTTTCACACGAAGCTTCCTGCTCATTTAGCGGATGCAGATCAATGCCACGCTTGACTGCTTACTATTATAGACGTATATTATATAAATACCCAAAAGAGCTACAATACATATGCTACCGCATACAATTCCCAATGCATGCATCTATGTGTTTCAATTTCATTCACTGTTGTTATTTCGGTTGCAATGATGATGGCATCAATCGAATTCGAATGCAGACGCCTTGTGGCCTCTCAGACAAAGCAAACCTCTATTATGAGTCACTAATTACTTAAGAGAAGGAATTGCAAGTAGTCTTTTTTTTTTTTTGCGGGGAACAATGTAAGTAGTCTTGAGTGGCATTGAAAAAAAACTAGATGAATACCCCGCCGTGTTGCTGCGGAAAATTAAGTTGCATAATATGTACAAATAAGATGTAATTTGATTATCAAAACTAAAGCAATTTGATACAATTTTGAGCCTAAAAATAATTGAGATTGCATGTTTTTAAGAGAGAAAAAAGAAGAGACAATTTGGACCATAGATCTATCATCCAAATGCTAAAAATAATTGGGGCGATCTGGTTTAATAGGAGAAGAGATAAATAGCATTAATTAGTGAATTATATAAGTATATATGATATATAGCACCATGGATTTACCTAGATCGGAAGGGGCATCACAACAACTCGATCGATCATGATGATCGGTGGCTCCTTTCAGTTAGCACCTTGCGGAGATTAACGATAGGTCCTCTTTCCAATCTATTGAGAGTTTCAGATCGATAGGGATATATGATCGCCTGCGGGCCTAGTTAAGAGATAAATACGTAGATTGGAAGTTTTTTCTTTTTCCTTAAAACTTCTATGATTTTTCTAAGTTATTATTTATTAATTTCCTTAGCATTAGAGTGCCACGTGGCAATTTAGGAGCATTTGTAGGAGTGCCACGTGGTAACATAAGAACGTTTGTAGAAAGTTTAATGGACTTTTAGTATATAATAGATAGATAGATAGATCATTCATGCATCCATGTATGTGGTTCATATGTGTGTCAAGATTCATATGGATGTTAGTGAATATAGATGAGTGATTGAGGGGCCAAAACGTCTTTTAACGTGGAATAGATGGAGTAAAAGATCAGCAGTCAGCGAGCGCCATGTACCATGTCTAGTGCATTTTCAACCATTTTTAATGAAAAACTTGGTTCGGATTTTAGAATTGAGTATACGACGAAATGGAACAAATCATCTTTCATCAACGAAAAGACACATAAGAGGGCAAATAATTCTAAATTACATGTTATTCCAATCTTCTTTTTTCGCGATGATCGAGCCCTTGATGTCACCGGTGAATCCGACCGAATGGATCGGTGGTGGTGCAGTGCCGTTCGGTGGATGCTCTGTAGCAAGGTGATTGACCAAATTGAAGACATAATATATATGGTTAATTTTATCTAGTGTTAAATAGAATTAAACATAATGTGGCATATTTTCATCTAGCATTCTAGCTTGTCCCCACCACATGGCAGGGTATGCCGTCGCACTAGTGGCATGAGACAACTTTTGCTGGTTCATGACGCAGAAGCCATTACTATGGTTGCATCTCAGTTTGATAGTCCTGACGCACCCCGGCTGCACTGCTTTGAAGGCTCGAGTAATCCTTTGGCGATTGGTATTTGAACCCCAGGAGGCTGTTGTAGAGACAATATTTGTTGTTGATGTCACAGGTAGCTGTATGGCCCACACATGACATAGGAGTCGCATTGGTCAATTGGGTAATACCATAAGTTGTTTCATGCCCCGCTGCTCCACACCGCGCATTGCACTTGGCGTGTTGTGTCATTCACGACAAACCAGGACAATAGAGACTAGTCGTTGTTGGAATAGCTATAAGATATCTCATCGGGGCTGGAAATGACCTTCAAGGTGAAGTCTGCAGATTCAAGGTATGGCACGCTGGTGAGCTTTTTTTCTGTTGAACAACTCGTTGTCATATATACTCATACTAACCATGACGAGGAAGAATTCTGACATCCCACCTTAGACAAGTTTGAAAGTGTAGTCTCCTAGCAACGGGTCAATCGGGCTCTTCCATGAGGTAATGTTCTTGGTGATGCCGGCGTTCATGTCTACCCCAAGCTTCATGTCGACCAATTGAGTTTCTGTCGAATAGTTAAAACTCTCCACGCAATGCTCTGGTTGGAGAAGCTTCCGTCAGTGCTGAGGATCAAGTTGCCATCGTCCCGAAGCTGTGCGGTCATGTTCTCGGCGTTGTTGAGGACCACAATGTGGTGCGTTGCTTGTCTAGGACAACTAAGTGGCCATTGGTGGAGACGCAGGGACTGAGAATCCTAGCGTATCATATGCCAAGGTACGTCCTTCCGTTGGTGGTGCTAGGCGGCTGAAGAAGCCAAAGCTAAAATCATGGTGGTGCTGGGCGGCTGAAGAAGTCAAAGCTAGAATCACCTCGTGCCGAGACGAGCCTCTTGTTGCCAAGCTAGAATATACTTTTTCTGAGATTTTAATATTGGAACTAAAAAATGATTTTGGGGGAGGGGGGCATTTGTCTTGTGCGATTTAGAATTGATAGGGGCCAAGGCCCCCACTAGGTACATATGCTCTTATTTTCCGGAAAGAAGACCAGAATTTAATTACAACAACATTGATTGTACCTGTTTTCAGGAAACAAGACCATAATTTAATTACAACAGATCAATTGTATATTAGATAAATGTTGCATGTTAAGTCTACGTGGGCTTGAAAATTAACAATTCGAGTGGCCGCTGCTGTAAGTCGAGTGGCCAAACCCTAGGACCTTGGTGGCATGGATTTTGATTCTTTATGGCGTGGAGTGAAATTTCAACAGAATTTGAAGATCTTGTTATAATTTACAAGCTCCTACGAAATGTAGGTGTTTAATCTTTTCGGGAAAGAATATAATAATTTACTACAACATCGCTTGTATGTCAGATATATGAATGCAAACCAGCAGCTATTAGCTCTCTTCTATTTAAGCAGCTAGCAACAAATATCAACCCCAGAAGGAGAGCTTTCCTTTTAATATCAACCCTAGAAGGAAAGCTTTTCTTTTTTATTTCTTTCTTTTTTATATTAATCGTTTCTGATTATACATTCCTGGTCACTAATATGGATGTGGCAGTTTTTCTCCTTATTATTTCCAAAATTATTCTCCTTATTATTTCCAAAATTTAACAATTAAAAAGATGGATACGATTTTTTTTGTTGAAAAAAAGTAGCTCTTATTTGTGAAAAATTGAAAGCTCTCAACTATAGAATTTTATGATATTTGGCTAGCTAGTGCACCAGGTGAAGACTGAAGAGGCATAATGGAAGTTTTTCGTAAGAACATAGTGCAACTGATATGTGGAGGTTCACCTTTTCTTAATTTATTTTTTATTAAAATGTAATGACATGTGGGTCCACATGGGTCCCACGCTAACTCAGTCAGGTTAACCATAGTCAACTCATCATATTAGCCGAAATCGGGTACAATACTGCACTGGTGTCTTAGAGCATCTCTAATAGATGACTAAAACTAGAGTCCCAAAAATCCTGTATTAGGGACAACCAAAAAATATTGGATCCAAAAATCATCCACTTCTCCAAGAGGTGCCTAAAATTATAGTTCCTAAAACATTGAAATTTGCCACATCATTACATGTGGGACCTTTTTAACTAATTTTTGACGGTCTCATTTGTCATTAGCCGATCGCGTGCGAGCGCAGAGGCGAGACCACGACTCAGCATCCCGTAGTGCCGTATTATCTGCTATCCCGATGACACGAGAGCGACGACATCTGCACGCAGGACACAGGAGTAAGCGGTGCACGCAGGACGCAGATGCAAACGCAGGCGCAGGTGAGGTCGCTTGACTGGCGGCGTAGGCCGATACACCAGGTGTCCAGTGTCCTCGACTCAATGAGATCTTATTGAAGTAAATATCCGTCTGTTTGAATACTTCAAATGTCGACGACAAAATGATGATAGCACCACAAATTCAGACATATCAGTAAATCCCCTGAATAATACTAGTCTAAATATGACTGCATCTAGTTCTAAATCCTCTGAATTGCAAATATAACATGTTTTGCATTACACAATCTGAAAAATAGACCTCTAAATATGACTGCATCTGAAATTGCTGCAACAACACCATATCTGGACAATGCTGAATAAGCTGCAATAGCACCAAGACCAATATCACCATTTCTTTAAGCAGCCAGCAACCTTCACCCCATCTCCGCAAGCTACAGATTGAGTTTTTTTTTTTACGGGGGGAAAGAAAAATATTACTCACTCATAAAGTTCTCTCTTAATAAATGCGAGATAAGATTACAACTCTCTCCCAACCAAAATCCAGCAAGAGAATCGGCTCTAGCCATATTTGCAAGATGATGGCTAATGCAATTCTGGCTACGAAAGATTTTCTTAATAGAAGTCACTCTTTCACCCGCCAGTAGATGTCTCGCTTCATGAATGATGTTGGCTAGAACAGAAAGATCTCTACCGACACCCTGCAGAAGCTGGACCACCGAGGCACAATCTGTTTCCACCTGAATCGGAAGCAATGTCCAACGGATCGCCAGCTTAAGCCCTTCAACACAGGCACGCAGCTCTGATTCTAGCGGGCTGTTGCATCTTTCAAGGGGTTTGCAAGAAGTGAAAATGATATCACCAGCGCTATTCCTGAGGATCATTCCAAGACCCCCCTTACCGGAGCTAGCATCAAAGGATCCATCCACATTTAATTTCATCCAGCCATCTTTTGGTCTCTCCCAGCATGGTTGATGATTGTTAAGCAGTCGATATTTAGGCCCTCCTTTCAGAGGTGTAGTCCTCACTACATGCTTTCCTTTTACCAGGTCAGCCTGAGGAGCTTGTCGGATCTGGAACAGTAAATCGATATAGCTCTGTATAAATCTCTGTGATGTCTCCGTCGACGGGGCTGACTTGCCATGTATTAACTCATTCCTCACGTACCAGTTGCGCCACAGACTCATCAAGAACATGGCCTGTTCATATTCTTGAAGTTTTTCAAGGCAATCAAATAGCCAAAACCTTCCTAAAACAGAGGCCTTTATATCTACTGAAACACTTCCTGATTTATGCATACATGACCAAAGCTGGCTAGCTTGAATGCACCTGCAGAGAGCATGAGCATTGTCTTCACTTTCCCTGTCGCAGATTTGGCACATATCAGATTGTTCCAATTTCCTCTTCTTTTTATTTACCATGGTCGCCAGGCTGTTGGAGGCAACCCTCCAAGCAAAGATTTTAACCTTTTGAGGAACCTTGCATTTCCAAATCATCTCCCATGCTTTGTTAATATTGTTTGTCCCAGAGCTAGAATTTTCTTCTATATTCACTAACTGAGCTGCCAATCTGTAAGCGCTTCGAACTGAGAACATAAGAAGTGCTCTCATCTTATGCCATGGGTACTGGACAATTAATTAACCCAGCCAAGTGTTCTATCCTCATGGGAGGAGCCTCGATCCCGGCTGTCAATGAGGCTATAACAGAAATTTTGCAAGTGGAGAGAGACAGGTTTGAAGATAGATATCTGGGATTTCCTACCCCGGAGGGACGGATGCACAAAGGACATTTTCAGAGTCTGCAAGCTAAGATTTGGAAAAGAGTGATCCAATGGAGTGAGAACTATCTCTCCACGGGTGGAAAAGAAGTGTTGATCAAGGCTGTGATTCAAGCCATCCCAGTATATGTGATGGGAATTTTTAAATTACCTGAATCTGTTATTGATGATCTAACGAAACTGACAAGGAACTTTTGGTGGGATTCCGTGAACGGCCAGAGAAAAACGCATTGGAAAGCCTGGGATTCGTTAATGAAACCAAAAAGCTTGGGTGGCCTTAGTTTCAGAGACTATCGGCTTTTCAACCAGACACTTCTGGCCTGGTAAGTATGGAGGTTGATAACATATCCAGATAGCCTGTGTGCTAGAGTTCTTAAAGCAAAATATTTCCCCCATGGTTCCCTGATAGATACTTCCTTTGGAAGCTACAGATTGAGTTAACATCAAATGAAAAAAAAATGAGTTAATCATGTTGCTGATCAATAAGCAACAACAATTAAAAGGCTTACTGATCAGGGTACTGATCACACTATTATAAAAGCTGAAGTTAATCATGTCATGCCACTAGTACACTGTTATGAAAATGGCTGAAGTTTGGCACAATAATCTGAATGCCATAGAATTGCCCATAAGTTGCATCTAAAATATCAGGCGATTTTTAAGCTCAATCATTGTAGGCCAGATAGATTGATAGGGTATTTGTGTATTAACTCACAACATGTTTATTGCTCACTGATCATGTGCAAACCTCAAGATGGTGTAGGTTGGTTCACTGATCATGATTATCTTGTTATAATGCACCTAGCAATGCTAGTTCTACCATTGAAAAGACTAAATTCCCTTCCCATAACAATGCCATACAGAAAATTTCAGGCTGAGCTATCAATCTCAGTGATTGAACCTCAATCGAACAAAACATTTATGTGCCTAAATCCTAATCACACAAATCAACAGTATTGCCCACCCAAGCTATCAATTGATTACTTGAGTCCTAAACCACCAAATCACTAGCTCCCACGATATAAACCAACTTGCACAATCTTGCCCAAATAATCTTTGGGCGCCGTCGATTGACTCAAAGGGAGCAGAACGATCAATGGAGAGCGAGCGAATGATTAATCTAAAATCACCTAAAAAAAATCAACAAATTTAGTACAAAGTACATGTCGTATTTGGAAATCATATTTGGAAATTTTGAATAAAATTTGGGATCATATTTGGAAATCTGTTGGAGACCTGTTGTTGATAAAATTCCCAAAAAATATCTTTCAGGAGTATATGTTTGGGCATCTCTCGGAGATATGCGTTATATCAACGTCTTAAAGAACCTAAAGTGAACTTATTTCTTACAATCACACACCATCTGACGGCCCATGGGCCTGAGCGGACATCTCCTCGAGGTCGGCGCGGACGCGGCTGAACATGACCATGTCCCTGGGCCTCCCCTTGAGCACGACGTACCGGCGCAGCACGCCCTCCCGGGCGAACCCGGCCTTCTCCAGCACGCGCTGCGACGCCGGGTTCTCCACGTCGGCGACGGCCTCCAGCCGCTCCAGCCACGGCCACTCCGCGAGCACCGCGTCCGCCGCCGCCCTCACCGCCCGCGTCGCCACGCCGCGGCCCCAGTGCGCGTGCGCCACCCGGTACCCGACGGAGGCCCTGCAGCAGCGGGAGCGGAGGTCGTCGCCGGTCCCGGACTCGTCGGGCTCCGGGAGCGGCAGGTCGTCCGCCGGCTTGACGGAGATGGATCCCACGGGGCGGTCGGCGCCGGCGACGCAGATGGCGCGGTACCACGGGTGCGGCAGGACCTTGTCCACGATGTAGCGGCGGGCCTCGTCGACGTGCGAGTAGGCGTCGCGGTGCTGGAAGCGGACGACGCGCGGGTCCGACGCCCACGCGAACAGCGCCTCCGCGTCGGCCTCGGTGAACTCCCGCAGTGTAACCTCCGCCGCCTCCGCCTCCATCTCCGGCGCCGGGTCAGGTCTCGTCTCTGCCTCCCACTTATACACCTCGACAAAGCAGCCAGGCTTGACCGGAGAAGAAAGCTGCGGCGGCGAGCCGATCGAGACCATGGGCGAGTCGCCGTCGTTTGGTTCGGTTGACTTGACAAGCTTGAGGCCCACAAGGCCCATACAACAAATTGGGCCTAGAAACTTCATGGGCCAAAGGCCCAACGAGGGTCAAAACCCAGAAGCGGCAGCTCGGCTTTTCCCCAACCCGGAGGAGGCCGAGGAACACACAGATCCAAGCAGCAGCAGCCATGGATCCCCTCGCCGTGCTCCGGGACTACGCCGCCCGCGGCGACCTCGACAAGATCATCTTCTCCGGCGACGAGGTGCTCTTCGGGTCGGAGTACACCTTCCCGGCCAACGCCCCCACCGCCTTCACCAACAAGCAGTCGGGCCGCCCCTACCCGCTCTCCGCCGCCGTCTTCCTCGCGCAGCACAACGACCTCAAGCACACCGACTTCATCCAGGCCGCCCGCCTCCGCCGCATCCCCCCCGTCTCCCTCCCCGACCGTAAGACCTTCCTCGACTTCCTCCGCCATGGCCACCACTCGCTCCCCACCGACCCCTTGCTCCCCTCCGCGCTCCCGTCCTTCGCGCCGGAGCCCCAGCCGGCGATGCCCGAGGAGCCCGAGGGCGACAAGGCCTCCGGCGCCTACATCCGCGCCCTCGAGCGGACGCTCAAGGACCGGAACGCGCTCCTCGACGCCCGCGGCCGCGACTTCCTCGCCGTGCTGCAGAACGCCACGCGCCGGGAGGAGGAGCGCCGGCGGAACAAGGACAGCGCCCCCTCCTCCGCCCGCCACGAGCCCTCCTCCGCCGCCGCCGCGGCCGCCATGGCGAAGCCCAAGGTGGAGAGGTCCTTCGGGGACGGGTTCGTGCCCATCATCCTCGTGCCGAGCGCGTCGCAGACGCTGATTACGATCTACAACGTGAGGGAGTTCTTGGAGGACGGCGTGTTCGTGCCGAGCGATGAGAGGATGCGGGCGATGAAGGGGAGCGGGAAGCCCGAGTGCGTCATGGTGCAGAAGAAGCTGATTCGTGGGGAGAGGGCCGGTGCGGGTGGTGGCGCGACAACGTTCGAGGTGAGGGACAAGCCGGCTTCGCTTAAGGCAGACGATTGGGCGCGGGTGGTGGCCGTGTTTGTGCTCGGCAAGGAGTGGCAGTTCAAGGACTGGCCATTCAAAGATCATGTTGAGATCTTCAATAAGGGTAAGGATTTCATGCTTTTTCACTAGTGCGTATAAAGTCAACCAAATCACTTTAAGATTTTAACACAATGATACCTATGTTCTGTTCTTGCGAATTTTAGTTGAGAAAATTTAGCCATTGAACTTAGGTTAGTTTGCTATTGTTCTGTGCAGCGAGAAGTAATAGACGCTTTGTTTTTGTACTAATTAAAGTTCTTCATTTGGCCGCCTTGTAGATATAAGGTTAATGTTATTACCTAACAAACATGACTGTTGATGGTTCCTGCTAAAATTCATGCAATCATTTGCCTGTAAGGAGAATGCTTTACTCCATTGGTAAAAATCTGCATGATAGAATTACTAATATTGTATTTGTTTTGGCTAAGCATACTTTATATAGGTGCCAAAAGTTACTTCAAATTAATTTAATTATGCTAATTGTGTTGAGCATGTTTAATCATTTAGACCTCATGATTTTGTTTTTTCATTTCATAATACAGCTAACAATTTAATCAGAAAATAGTGTTTTGAAATTTGAAAGAAAGCAGTCTTTAGAATTCTCTGTTCCTAATCAGCATGAATTTTTTTAGAAGGCACACAATATGTTGATTATTGTTTCTGCGGCATAACATCTTGAAATTTGTGTCAGTTATTGGTTTCTATGTGCGCTTTGAAGATGATAGTGTGGAGGCAGCCAAAGTGGTCAAACAGTGGAATGTTAAAATCATATCTGTGAGTGCTAGATGCATTTAGTTCCCATGTTTTAAAGTTTTTTTTTAAAAAATCCCTTGCTAACAATTACTTGATTTGCTGAGGAGCAGATAAGCAAGAATAAAAGGCATCAAGACAGAACAGCAGCCCTTGAGGTATGGGAGCGGCTAGAGGAATTTATGCGGGCACACACATAGTTGAAGTATCATGTACACCAGAACGGCAGGATCATGTAAGCGGTCTATCTTATTTTTATTTGAAAAGAAGATCCTGAGTTCTTTGGAGTTCTGTAATGTTGGACATAATGGTTTCCTACTCCATGTTCTAGTACTGCTGCCTTCGTGTATCATGAATGGTTTACTAATCCCTATGGAGTATGGATTGACCAATCATAGATAATTTGTGGTCTAATCTGAATTGCACTGTAGCTAGTGATTAGTCAGCTCTGCATATAACTGATCCTCACAAAGAACATGCATGATGCTTGTGACTATCAAGGCTATCATGCTAATTCTGTGAACTGAAGTATTTTTAGTTGCCTATGCAACATTTTGGATCTTTACAGTAGAACTTTTGTCCCGTGTCTCAGTAAACGCAAGGTGTATAGTTTGCATTGTCAGAAACGGTAGTTGCTGCCTGCTGCTATATTAATTATAGAGCCCTGGCAATGTTATTTGATTTCGGAATTATTGGCATTTGTGTACATAAGTTCATGTTTTTTTGCCATCTATTGTTTCAAGGACTGCTCAAGAGTTTTGAAGTGTGTGCTATTGCCTTAAATTATTTACCCATTCTGACTGCCTGCTGCAGCTGTTTGGGTGAAATTGTTAAGCTATAGTTTTAATATATAACTTTTTAAACCTTTTATATAAAAATAATCAGAGTGAAATTGTTTGCAGTGGGGCTTCCCCAAGCGTTTCAGTTTGTTTGGTTCTTGCTAGTGAGGAGGTCTTTGCAGTTTGGCTGGGGCCAAGGGGCTATCGCTGATTTTGCATCCCGGCTAAGTAGTCTTGAGAGTCAGGACGTCACAAGGGCCTTGTTGGGGCGCCTTTGCTCGTTTTATTTTGTTGTGTTCTGTATTTTGTGTTTTGTGTCATTTGTTTTGATCCTTTGTTTTTTCTTTTCTTTGTAACTGTGTCGAAATGGTATGCAGCTGTCACGTGTATTTGAGAAAAATAAATAAATAAATAATGAGATATTATTTATTGTCCCACTGCCTGATGGTGGCAACTGGGATTGCAATTATTCATCAGATTATATTTGGCAATGTATTTGCCTGCATTTTGTCATGGACCTGAACTCTGCCGATTCAAAAAAGGACCTGAACTTTGCCTGTTTGTAGTTGGGGGCTTGAATACTTTTGTATGATCTCAATGGCATTGCTTCCTCACTTTTACAGATCCTAGTTTCACGCTGAGCGATAGAAGTGGATGCTATCTGGGTGAATTATTGACAGGTGGAACAGCCATCCTTGATCTTTGTTTCTTTAGTGACCTTAGATATGTTCAAATGCGATGGCAGGCAGGAACCTCCTTGCCTACACCCATGAGCATGTGTAACTTGTGTACAATCAGTCGCTGAGCTATGGCGCATGGGCGTGTTTAATTGCAGATTGCTGACATGTGCCTTGTTGACGCACGCATTTGTCGTGCACTTGTCATATTTTAAGCAAGTACATGAACATAGCAAATGTATGCTAAACATAGTCCAGAGGTATGAAATGAACTATTTAGAGTTTCAACTAGTAGCTTTCTCACGATTATTTCTTGTAACGTGCAATCACAATTTATGCTGTACAAGATGGAGACAAAATCATACATGCGTGGTGATAACTGAAAGTTACTAACGCTGCTAATTAAGCAGATTACACATACACGGCTGAAACATAAACAAGAAACAGAGTGATCACAGCGGCAGCAGCCATATTTCTGGAGTTCCGTACACCTGCTGAATGCAGCAATTCTGGCAGCTTTGATGCAACTTGTGAACCAGCGCTCGATCCAGCGTCTCCCGGCGCCGTCACGGTGGCAGCAGGAGAATCGTCGGCTGGCACCGGCGGTGCTTCTGACGCCTCCGGTTCAGCCGGCGCCGCAGACGGTGTCATCGCCGGCGTGTCCGGTGCAGCGGCCGGTGCCAGTGCCGCCGGCGTCGCGGAGCCCGGCTCAGAGCTTTTCGCGGCCACATCTGCATATGCATCACCACGAGAAATGGCAACAACTTATATCAATTATTACACCCAATTTTCTTTTCAAGATTAGATGAACTGTAAATGCCGGTGAAGACGTGAAGTGCACAGGGACAGGGGGCGTGTACCATCGCAGGGGTTGCTGGGCAGGTTGCACACGTTGGGGACGATGGCCTGCGCCTGGCCGAGGAACAGGCCGAACGGGCCGGCGGCGGCGAGCCTGGACGCGGCGCAGAGGCACGGACCCTGGGACCGGAAGAACGCCCGGAGCTCGGAGCAGCACGACGACAGCGTCGCCGACCCGACGCCGAACGCGTAGCCGATGCACGGGGACAGGCTGAGCGGCGCCGCCGGGCAGCTCGGCATCGTCAGTGCCGTCGGCTGCACCGACGCCGCCGCCGTCGTCATCGTCGTCTGCGCCGCGCACAGCGTCGCCGCCGCCGCCACGACGACGGCGAGAGCGAGACCCACGACTCCGTGCCCGCTCCTTGCCATCAGTGACACGAGCAGACGACGACACGATCAGAGGTGGATTATTAGACGATTATAGTTCGCGTACGTAGACGAGAGGGACCTGGAGATGCATGGTTTCATATACCATGAGCTGTTGGGGAAAAAAAAAAGGAAAACGAGAAGTAGTGGAGGATTTGGAGGGAAAAAGTAGCAAGCTGTTGAGTGAGAGATACAGTATCAGTTACAGTGGCGGGTTGATGGGCTGGTTGATCTACCGAGCTTGTTGCGCTTTGCCAGCGATCGAGCTAGGGACCGGGGCGTGTGCACGTTGCGATGAGCGCGACGTGGCCTCTTTTGGAGGTTTTTACCGGTGAACCGATCGGAGAATGTCGTGTGTGCGTGTGCGGCATCGCGCTCGTCATGCTACATGCGGTGTGATTGTGATTTGTGGACGTGAGTGTACCAGTGGTCGTGGTCTGCTTTGACATCAGTTTGGTTGGTGATCAGCCTGGTTACTTTCCATGCTTTGTGCAGCTACTTCAGATTATCGTACTATAGGATGTCATCAGCGGGGATTTAAGCCTTTTTGGGACTAGGGAGTAGCTGGAAGCCTGGAACCGGATAACAGCAAAAACCATTGGAGTGGCATTGGTTAGGTGCAGCTCTGTTTGAACTTGTAGTTTGGTGTACGTTGCCACTGGAAAGTACTATTACTAATTAACGTGCTTGATAGGCTTGACATGATTTTACTTGGGGCATTAAGCTTGATATGTTTCTACTTAGTGCATGTCATGTCTATTTTTTTTATCTAATTGGGATTTTGCATCTCATTTAGATTATTTTTAAACTCAAACTTTATGGCTGTGCGTGCATCCTAAATACAGAGGATAGGGATGCAAGCATGTTCCTTATCTTAAAAAACTGTAAAGTAAATGATCCATGGCGTTCACGAAAAAGAAAATGATCCATGAAAAATAATGTACTAAAATTTAATCGAAGTAAGCACGCTAGCTAGGTGTGCTTTTGCTTAGATCAGGCCGGTGGCGGGCGCTGGCGCAAGCTACCTGTTGTGCCGGATGCGTTGATCACACGCATGAATCTAGGCGAGGATTACGGCTCCCCGCAGCGACAGAGGGGCGAGGGCTGGTCATGCCTGAGGCCTTCGCACCGAAATCCGACCGTGTGGCGGCGAGGTGCGCGCGGCGGCTGAGACGATTGGGTTTCGCGGCGGCCGGCGCGTCGGGACGAGAATCCAGGCATGGCGGCGGTGGCGCTTGGGTCGTCGACGACGTTGCGGCCGCACGGGAGCGCGGACGGTGGTCGGGCCACGCGGGGATGCGGACGGTGGCGGTGGTACTTTGGGGGACGTGGATGGCGTCGTGGCTGTACGGATGCGCAGGCGAGGGCGAGTATTAGAGCAGTAGCAATAGCAGACTATAAAAACAAGGTTAATAATACAGCTGACCTGTTGGCTATAAGATTTTTTATAACCTTCTCTTAGCTTACTCATATAATAGTTAACTCTTTACAATTAATACATGGCCCAGTTGTCTCTCTCATATAGTTTCTTGGTTCCTGTGTCTAAGCCGGCTGTAAGTTTACAGTCCACTTCTCCTCTCTCCTCCACCTCAGTATTTAGCCGACTTATAGCCTACTATTATACTTGCTCTAAGTCAGCTGTAAATATATTTTAAGAAAATAAAATAGAAGAAAGAAGAGTAGCGGAGCACAGCCTCTAAGATGCAATATGTGTATGACAGGTGGGATCAAGTATTAATATTGTACTTCCTCCGTTTTAGAATGTAAGACTTTCTAGCATTGCCCACATTTATCTATTTTATACTCCCTCCATCTACTTTTGATAGTCATATTTCCAAATCTGAAACATTATTTTTGATAGGCATATTTTAATCCAACAACTTATCATCTTAATATCTTTTTTGGATTTAATGCGTGACTCTCCATTCTTCCACACAAGATTGGCTACATGAGCATCGAGAAATGTAAATATTAATGAATCGCTTGTTTACGAGGAATGAATAGTATCATATTTAAATGGATGATAAGTAGAATCTCTTATTCTTGGTCTGTGTGTCAAAATGAAATATGACTGTAGATGGAGGAAGTATACTAAAAGTCCACTTCCTATAAACGCTCTTAAACCATCAAATGGCATCCTATAAACACTCTCAAGTCGCTAAGTGGCACCTAATAAATAAGAGAAATTTAACCATTTATTTTTATTTAAATTGATGTACCCATTATTTTGGATGGTTAGATCTATTTTGTAAAAGCAAAAATCACATCCGAAACCAACGACGTAGAAGCATCATATATACTAACGAATAAAAGTATGTACTATATGAACGTAGGTCCTGTACGTACTTCCCTTCTTTTCCTTCCTATGTTAGAAATTAAAATTAAAATTATTTTTACATGCAAAAAAAAATCACAAA
Source organism: Oryza meridionalis (assembly GCA_000338895.3). Taxonomy (NCBI): domain Eukaryota; kingdom Viridiplantae; phylum Streptophyta; class Magnoliopsida; order Poales; family Poaceae; genus Oryza; species Oryza meridionalis. The sequence continues at coordinate 30,142,826 of CM002526.2, read as the reverse complement.
TAGACCAATTACTATTTCTAGCAGCTCTCCCTCCGTCACAGATTTAAACATCCTACGAACTATTCTAAGTCGCTACGTGGTGCAATTAAATTAGAGAAAGTACTAAAAATTCTTAAAAATACATAACAACTAACCATTGATTTCTACTTAAATTGATGGGTACATTTAGGTGGTTAATTTTTAATTAAAAAAATCCAAAATCTCTCTCCCTCCCTACCTCCGTGTGGTGTTAAAGTCCATTAAATATTTTTTAAACGCCTCTATGACAGTCTTAAATTAAAGAAAATCTTAAAAAAAATTAAAAAATAACTATTATATACTAAAAGTCCATTAAACATCCTATATATACTCCTAAGTCGCTAAGTGACACCTTACAAATCCTTCTATGTCACCAAGCCGTACTCTAATCCGATCATCGATTTTTATTTAAATCGGTATATCTATTATTTTATTTTATTTTATTTTAGAAGGTTAGATTTTTTTTTAAAAAAACACGCACACATCCAGAACTTCCCCATCATGTACGTACAAACAAGCTATCTTCATGAAAAATACCACAAAATAGGTCTTCCCCTGCTAGGTCTAACCGCTCTCGCTCTGTCACGCTAAAGATCCTATGATCGCTTCTAAAATGCTACGAGGTGCTATTAAATTAGAGAAAATACGAGAAAATCTTTAAAAAGAAACAAAGCATCCAGCTATCGATTTGTTAGGTTTTTGTAATAAGAAAAACCCAAACTTCTCTACGTCCCTCCCCACCCCCGTGCAGCGTTAAAATCCATTAAATATCTTATAAACGCTTCTAAGCTGCTATATGAAAAATCTTAAATTAGAGAAAAATCTTAGAAATTTTGGGGGAAAAAAATCCAACCATCGAATTTGACATAAATCGATGGACACATAATTTTCAATCGATTAACACATTATTTTAAGTCATTAAATCTATAATTTTTTTAAAGAACAACCCAAACCTCCTTCCCTCCCTCCTTTGCGGCATACGGTATTAAAAGTCCATTACACATCTTATAAACACTCCTAAGATATTATATCGTTCTCTTAAATCGGAGAAAATACACTCTTGAGATATTACGTTGTTATCTTAAATCAGAGAAAATCCTAAAAATTCTGACAAGAAAACAAAACATTCAACTAAGTTGTTAGATTAATCATTTAGAAAAAAAATCCCAAACCTCCCTCCCTCCTGCCCGTTTACCGCGTGCCCCATTCTTTTCTCTCTATTTTTTTTATCTCCTAATCAACGGAAGTTAAAATTATCTATATGGGCAAAAAAAATACAAATGGACCTTGTCACACCCTGAAAAATCTTAAATTTATAAATTGTTGTTTAATTGGAATTATTAGAATTGAATTTTTAAAAGCCTAGAAGAGAAGATCTAATTTTAAATAATAAATTCCAATATAAAAATGGGCTAGATAAAATTTTATTAAATATTTCACTTGATTTTATAGTTCCAAAATTTCTCTGGGATTTATTTGAGCCAAGGAAGTACTTTTAATCAATGGAATTGCATTTCATGAATAATTTAAAAAGAAAAAGGTTTTATAATCCTCTTTTGGCTTTGGGCCGAAAGTCGGCCCAAAACCTTCCTCTCTCTCTCCCTTGCCCAAGTCAGCCCAAAGCCACCCGCTCGCGCTCTCTCTTCCGCTGACAGACCTGTCAGGGCCGTCGTCTTCCTTGCGCCGCCCGGCCGCGCCCCAACCGCCCGAGCCGCCGCCGCCGCCCTTCCAAATTCCGTCGCCCCTTTCCATCTTCGGTCGAATCAATAGAGGGGAAATGATCCTCAGGATCCCCTCTTCCTTTTCTCTTTTTTGGAATCGTCGTCTAATTTCCTTTGGAAATCGCCGGATTCGATCTCGAATCGGATTCGATTTTCTCCCCGAACCCTAATCTTTCCTTCGCCGTCGCCGGCCGCCGTGGGCCTCCGTCGCCGCCCCCTAGCCCCTTTAAAAGGACCCCCGGGACCTCCTCTCTCCGCCGCCACCCTCGCCTTAGCTCGCCGTCGTCTGTAGCGCTGCCTCCGCGTTCACCCGTGCACCGTCGTCGCCGCCGCGAGTTCAGCCGAGCACCACCGTCGCTCCGGTCGTCGTCATCGCTCGGGAAGGCCACCGTCGGGATCGCCAGGTCATCGCCGTCCTCGTCCACCCCTCCGTCGTCGCCGGAGATCGCCGGAGCACCGCCGTTGTCGTCGAACCGATCATCGCCGCCGCTTCGTCCTCGTCGTCATCGTCGTCCCGGTTGCCGTCCGTCGCTGTTCGTGCCTCGGTAAGGTTCGCCGCGTTGCCCGCTACCCGTAGGTGCCGTCCGTTTGCGCCGCCGCGCCGTCGTTCGCCGGCGAGCATGCGAGCCCGAGCCGTCGCCGGTGGTGACGTCATCGTCGCCGTTTCCGTAGACCCGGGGTGGATCGATTCGATCTCGGCCGTTCGTTCCGTAGACCGCCGCCGTGCACCCGCTCCACCGTGAGCCGATCTCGCTGACGCAATAAACCCTTTTTTCTTTTCAAAAATAATTCATTATTGCGTCATAATTCAATTAAAATCTATATAAGTGATTTAATCCGATTTAATATTTAAAAATTCATAACTATATCATCTTAGCTCGGATTTAGTTGGTTCAAGTCTCTAAATTTTTCTAAAATTGAGATCTACATGTTAAAAATATCCACATGTACCGTTTATGATTGTTTATGTACTGTTTTGGTGATTTTGCTCTTTTATGCTTAGATTCCGACATTCCCGGAGAGTCCGATTTTGCAGGAGAAGACTTTGAAGAGTTCCAAGGCCAGCAAGGCAAGTCACACAGATCCCAAACAACTCACAGATCCCAAACAACCCTTTGAGCATGTTGATCCCGTTTAAAGTTATTGTTTCTATTCAACTATTGCATTTATTTTGAATGTCATTGGGTGGAAATAACCTATTGCCTTGTTAAAGCCCTTTTGTTATTGATTCCCTATTCTTTGTCACTTGGTTAATAATTTGATTAGCTAGAACATTATATGGTTTTAGCTAAAGTGAATAGGATGCTTAGCCATGCTTAGAGACACTAGCTCATATAAATGGGATATTTATGATTCACTATTATTTAATGATGGCTTAATGATAGCTCACGATGGTTAATCATGATGGGTTAATTAATTAATGTGCCAACTAAAACTTGCTAATGGTGGGTTATGAGCACATGGTTTTGATGGTCGTGCTCATGACAATTAAGGACCGGTTCATGATTTTCGGTTGTGAAACATTAACCGTACCAACCACAAGCCAGCGTGGGCAACGGCTTTACCTTTTGTATAGTATGGTTCATTGTGGGGCACCAGACTGAGAAGTGGCGGAGATAAGCCCACGGGGGTCGCTGGGGAGTCCATGCCTTGTTTTATAAGGGGGTGATTATGATACAGGAATGGTGCTCTGTTTTGAATTGTATTATGCGGAGGGTATTGTCACAATCTCTATTCGGGTACTTGTTAAGTATCGTGACGCATGGTTGACATGATGTTGAGGTTGTTTCTTGTGGGTAAAGTGGTACACCTCTGGCCAGAGTTTAAACTATTCGAATAGCCATGCCTGCGGTTATGGGCGGGTCTAACAATGTCTTTCGTGATTAGTTTCACACTTCTCACCTTAATAAATGATGTTGTAATTGGTAATAACTTGTTTAGCTCCTGGTTTGGAATGGTATATTCCTGGTTTAGAGATAGAACTGTGCAACCGGGGTTGGTTGTTCAGAATGGTTGGGCCTATGCAATAGGGTATGTTGTATAGCGTTGGATTAATACTGTTTAATTAATACTTTACTGTTTTATTAAATTCGGAAATATTTATTAAAGGCTATTTATGCAAATGAGACTATACTATGCCATCCTTTGTTATCCTGTGCACTTGCATATTTGCTGCGTGGCTTGCTGAGTATGTCATATACTCACCTTGCAATCATTCATCAGAGGAGGAGTTCTACAGTGATGCTGATGGTGTGGATGATTAGGCGTAGCCTTGGTCAAGCTGCCTATGGAGTGGAGTTGTCTGCGCCGTTTATCTTATTTTTTCCGCTGCTTAGATCTTTATTGATTGAGAGGAACTATCTACCTCTGTATTGACACTTTATTCGCTTATTAATTAGAGTAATAATTGTACTCTATTATCAATTTGTTATTGTGTGCCACGGCTGATTCCTGGACGAGGGTTTACACACATGTAAGCGTTTGGAATTTTGGATAGAAATTCCGGGCGTGACAGACCTCCATCTATTACTTAATCCCGTTAGACATCTAACGACTTTCGACCAACTTAATTAATTTATCTTAACATGCATATGAGGGCTATGTACCTATACAAAATGACCTTGATACTTTTAAAATGATCTTTTAGGAGATAAATAAATATTCATAAAAAAGATGATCATAGCATCCCAATTACACATATGATTTATGAAGTCACTGATTATAATAGGTATTCATCTAGCAATATAGATAATAGGTTGAAAAAATAGGTGTGGCCGGTTGAACATCATACCGATAAGCATAAGGGTTTGCACCTAAGAATCTTAACAATGAAACAATCTTGAGATGGGCTTAGCAATAAATCAAGTCAATTCCATATAGGAATTAAAGACCATGTCCATTTTTTTCATTATTGGTAAAACTTGCTGCAATATATTGTAATGTCTTGAGGTAGAACAATCTAGAAATGTGTATTTGTTATAAGACACTCCACTTTTGTGATGATTCGTTAAACACACTATGACCATTACTTCAATATTTCTTGAGAGATAAAATTAGAACGTATGCCTTTACCCATGCCATGTTATGTGCACTTATATTTTCATTCCAAATTGCAAAGATCAAATCTTTTTAAGCATGATCCATAGAAAGAAAATCTCCAAGGAAAAACAAAAATAAAATAAAAATTGAACGAATGTTGCTGGATTTAAAACCCATTCTGAATAGAAAAATTCAAACATTTTACGAGCATTGTTAGAATGAAAAAATATATAAAAGATTAAAATACAATCAATCAAAGAATTGATATTATTGGATTTCTTTTTGGGTTGTAAGATATCCTTCAGTGGAGTTAAAATATACTAAATTTTCTTACAGGAACCATCTCCATTGTTTCAACAAAATATTTTCTCATCAATTTAAAACCGCATGATCTCATGTAATTTTATTTTAGAATTTATATGTTGCAAGGGTAATTATAAGAAAATAACCAACGTTCAATAAGTTTAATTTTAGTTTAGAATATAATAAAAAAATATTTTAATAAAAAGTCATCCGCACATAAATATTCATAATAAAATTACACTCACTTATATAAGAAGATGCCCGCGTATGTGCGCGGGCTACCTTTCTAGTTAATATAGATGTTAATAAACCTAAGCATATATATGTGTCTAGATTCATTAACATCTATATGAATGTAGGTAATGCTATAAAGTCTTACAATATAAAACGGAGGGAGTAGTAAATAACTATGGTATGAATTGGCTATTAAATTGAATATAGATGATTTGGAGCTAGCAGTTGTCTATACTATTAAACTTGCTTTTAAAGGTGAGTTTGAGAGGAGAGGAAAAGAGAAAAATGAGAAGATACGCAAAACGAGGTGAGCCATTAGCGTATGATTAATTGAGTATAAACTATTTTAAACTTTAAAAATAGATTAATATGACTTTCTAAAGTAACTTTCGTATAGAATTTTTTTTAAAAAAAACACACCATTTAATAGTTCGGAAAGCGTGCGTGCGGAAAACAAAACAAACTTTCTCACAATCTAACGCTGCCGACAGCGCTTTGCAGCAGTTGCCGGTTCTTGGGCCTTAGCACTCATCTTATCTCTACTTTCCCAACTCACCTATCTCGTTTTCCGTGCGTACGTTTTTTAAATCATTGAACGGTATGTTTTTTGCAAAAAAAATTCTATAAGAAAGTTACTTTAAAAAAATCATATTAATCCATTTTCAAATTTATTTTAGCTAATACTTAATTAATCATGCACTAAAAGCTGCTTCGTTTTGCACTCCCGAACACATCTACACCACCATGCGGCCAAGTGAACGGCGCTGATATGGCTCATCGTCTCTGTCACTTGATACTGTATTTGGCCTATGTCTTGATCGGCACTAGGGGCCGGCGGCGGAGGAGCTGGTGCATATGCTATGGTCGAAGGCGGCATTCAAGATGGTGTGGCTGCAGATCTTTGGAGTTCTCATGTCGATTTGTGGGTGCGATGAAGTGGGCGGCACCAGTTGCGGTGCTTACAATGGCGATGGCGCGGTGGTGGAGGTGGTGGTCGGTGGCTGGTCGGCTAGTTTTGGCTCGGCAACGACCTTGTTTCGTTTGCCAATTCGGCTTCGGCATGTGTGTGGGTATGTTTCTTCGACGGATAGGTGGATGGCTCTTCGCGTCCATAAATGGATTTGGAGACGATAGGCAAAGGATGAGTCTGACATCAAAGTTTCTGTAAAATCAGAGTTTTTAAGAAGATGAGTGGTGTGATGATCTCACTACAAGAAAAATTAGCTATTGCCACGAAAGTATTATCACGAAAAATTATTGGTGGCAATATATCATACTATTGCCACGATAAAACTTTTCGTGGCAAATAAGTATATTCTGTTGCAACGATGTATAATCGTTGTAATATCTTTTATTTCTGTTGCAACAAAAATAAACTATCACCAAAAAAAAGTATCGTTGCAATAAAAACTAAACTATCGTAAAAAAAAATCATTTTCCAACAATTCATGAGTTGTTGTTACACAAGTTCAGAACAAATTTGAAGCAAGGACATAGTAGAAGTTTCGAAGCTTAATCTTCTTTTTTAGTCTCTAGTCGTTTTCTTATTCTTTTGTGTTCCGCTATTGTGAGGTGCGGAGTTTAAGTACTCTTGTTTGTAACTTTGTATGTTCCCTTGTGGATATAGATGTTAGATTCCGATTAATTTTTCGTCATCACGGATATAACTACTATCTTATTATGTCGAAATACTCCATAACAATGTTGTTACAAATTAATTACATCCGCAAATGGCATATTAACTCAAAGTCTTCTAACCTGAAAAGCAAGCTAATAACGATGCACATGTGCTGATGTGCATATACCATCACGATCACAAATCACAATGGACGTGTGTATATAAGACCAGCCATGCATCTCAGATCATACAAGCATAAGCAAGCATGGAGGAGATCAAGACGGCGACGGCAGCAGAGGCGCCACCACCATGGACTCCGGCGGCCGCCGAGTACGGCATACCCGGCACTGACTTGGATCCACCACCTGCAGTCATCGCCGGGTCCGTGCCAGCGGGCTCCATGGCCGGCGCGGTGGCAGTTGCCCCCGTGGACGGCGTCGCCGACGAGCCGCCGGCCGGAGCAGAGCCCGACGTCGACCCTGTCGCATCTGCAAACACCACGCCCGCCACGGCGATCACTCCATGCGTACGCGAGTTCAGTCCACAAGTAAGTATTGGCACGGCACGAACGAACGGCTTACCTGCGCAGGCATTGGGAGGCAGGTTGCAGGCGGTTGGGAGCAGCGACTGCACCCCGCCGAGCACCGGCGCGAGCGGGGACGGCGCCGACGCCACGGCGGCGCAGAGGCAGGGCGCCTGCGACTGGAACATGGCCCGCATCTGCTCGCAGCACGCGTCCGACGGCGTCGACGAGTTGCCGATGAAGTAGCTGACGCACGGCGACAGCGAGGCCTGCACCGGCGGGCAGCTCGGCGCGTTCGCCGGCTGACCGGGCGGCTGCGGCTGCGGCTGCGCCGAGGACGCCATGATCGCCGCGATCACCACGGCGAGTCCCAGCTGCCAGCTCGCCGTGAACGAGGTGCCGCGCCGGCGCCGAGCCATCGATCGATCCATCGTCGTGTTTGGCACACACACAATGTCACGTACGTGCCGGTTCTCTTATATACTGGTGCCGGGTTCGAGGAAAATTAGGTGATCATGCCAGTAGGTGCACTGCTCTATCTAACACAAACGACACCTTACATCGATTGATCATAAAGTTCACAGGTAGATTCCACTTTTCGATAGGACGTAGACGTACACTAATATCTTTTCCCAGCGACTTTGGTGCGAAAATATTACACTGTCCAGTTGGAGAATGCATGGATGGAGACATGCATGTCACTGCATCTACATGAATTAGCTGACAAAAGTCTTCCAAATCATAGTCAGAACATTAATTTTTTTAAGGAAACACATTACAAACACGGACACTCACATCGTGCATACATATCCTTATTCATATACACAGTGACGATTGGTAATCCATACTTAGAGGTCATTTCATCAGTAGTGATTAATTTTAGAAGACAAAAATTTTCAGTTGCAACAGTACTACAATGTTACTCAGTTAAGTAACACTTCAGATGTTCTAAATCAAAGCATGGTGGCAAAGGAACAAATGGATTTGTGTGTGAGCTTATATATGTAACCAGGTTTCATAGTAGTGCCAACTTGTACACTTAGTTCAGAGAAAGCTCATAGGAACTAATGTAAGCAATTAAAAAAAATTGTGGAAATCAAACACCAGGAGTATACGTGTCTCTATGCATGTTGATACTCTAATTCCGATAGAGATGATCTTCACTACTTATTTCAGGGAACTCTCCAATCCAGCATGGTGTGTATGGAAAAGAAGCTTCTATGCCGCCCCCGACTTCCGAGACCTGATTAAAATTTTGAGGGAATATGCTGCCCAAGTCTTGCATCTTTGAGCTGTTTAAATGGTAGGCCACTCCTCTCTCGCATGACAAACTCAAAAATACAATTTCCCTATAAGGATGGAATCCAAGAAGTGAAATACTAACATGACTTTGCTCTTCAACACCATCTTGTGTATCATGATCAACATCATCGTTATCAGAGTACCATTCATATTTATCTTCCACCGGCACTTCATTGTTACCCTCTAGTAAGAGATCATCGTAAGTAACATTGTAGAACCACGGCCCACCAAAATTTTTACGATAGAGATCATAGTTAACATCCTGAAGTATCCAAGGTCCATTGACTTGATGATATCCCCAGCGTAACAACAAGGGCTTAAGGTTTTTTCTATGTTTTAATACCCATTTGGCCTTAGCACATGACTCATTAAGGATCCAAACCGAAAGTTGAAGGTCCAGCTCTTGCTCAAGTGATGCTAAGTATACCCCTTTCTCTGATTTTCCAAGATAAAACTTTAGACACTTGCTCATGTCAATATCTTGTGGATTCTTGATTACTTTGTACTTTCCATCAGTCAATAATAGTCTATATAAAGACCAAATAAAAGGGTGTTAGTAAATAATATACAGTATTGAATGACATTATTTTAACAGCCAAAGTTAAACAGAATGCATAGTTTACGTATGTATACCTTGTCACATAATTGCACCTATGCACGTAAAGTGCACCATGCCAGTAGGCAGCATAGTGTTGTCTAGAATAAAGCTTCACTAAGTCGCCGATGGTGCCTGCAGCCTCCCCTTCCCTGACAAATAACCGATCCTCCCATTGCTTTGTCGCCGACGAGAAGACATTCAATAGAAATGGTGATGGTGGCCATTCCGACTCCCTTATGATTGGGTCAAGCCTCATATTGCACATAAGGTAAGGGATCTTGATCACCTCGTAGTGCGGTGATACAGTGGGATCGAACACGATGTAGTTATCGCTAAAGGTACCCCGAGACGGTGGCAGTAGGGGCAAGGTCACGCACCGTCGCGTGGCCGGATTAACCACGTGGGTGTATAGCAGGAGGAGACCGTTGCAATGATCATTCACTGCGTAGAGCGCATATTTGTTAGGCATGTAGTCAAGCTTGCCGCTGATTGCAGGAGTCGTTGGCGTCGACGGGCGGGAGAAGAATTCTGGGAACCTGAGGTCATCGAAGTGGATGAAGATGCCGGCGAGCGAGAGCGGGAGGAGATCCGTGCGCAGCAGGCGGCGGTCGTCGATGGTGGCCCGCCAGGCCGCGCAGACGCACCGTGCCGCGGCGAGGCAGCGTGGTGGGAGGCGGCTGAGGACGTCAGCGAGCACGTCGTCGGGTAGCTGATTGTTGATCGTGATGCTTCTTGCTGTTGTTGGCTCCATTGGAGATCGATCTGTGGTGGATCAAACATATGGCGATTGAGGTGCCGTTGTCGGTTTGGTGATTTGGTCTGCCGTTTTTCCTCTTTTTATTAAGGAATCTGTTTTTATTCTATTCCATTATTAAAAAAAATTTAAGGAATCTGTTTATCGAAACCAAATAGGCTTCGATCACAGGGCGAATCCGAGTCGAGTTGTCGGGCCCGGAACTCCGGACCGCATCTTAGACCGTTTGATTCACAGATTCGTGCCAGATTGTTTCCAAAAAAATTCAAGCAGCAAATCGAGGAGAGGATTCGAACTCTGGACTTCCACTAGATACCACGCATGCACTACCACTACGGCCTTCTCGCTGTTTCTCCGTTATCGGGCAGAGCGGGATGGAACGGGGCGGCTGGGAGGTCCGTGGTGTCAGAGTAAGATCAGGGAGGTGCCACTGTGCTAGGATATGTGATGGCAAGAGATGCCCGGTCGGGTCATCAAGATTTGACCGGTTTAGCTTCAGGGACGCGAACGCCGGCCTACTCGTTTGTCAATTGGGGAGAACGGCGTGAGGTGGACGATGGGGGCAGAGATACGGTGTTTAGGTCTACCTAGAGCTGCTGCTAGCGGCTAGGCTTCACGGAGAAGGCTCAACTTGGTGTGGTGGAACGCTGGTGTCACCGACAAGCGGGCCCCACTCAGGACCCCGTGAGGTGAGCTCGGTCCACCCGGCTCCCTCTCTCCTTCTCTCTCTACCCGCGCGCCCTTGGGCCGCCTGTCAAGGCTAGCCAACCCATTAGCTCGGCCGAGCCGCGCCTCTCCTCTCGGGCCGCGCCTAAGCCGCCCGTGGGAAAGTCTAATCCCCTCCCTCTTTCTTTTTCTTTTCAAAAAGGGTTTAAATAAATCCTTTTCCCTTTAGACAAAAATCAAATAATCTTACAAAATCCATATCTTCTTAACCGTGTATCTGATTGACTCCGTTCAACTTCCAAAATTACTCAAATCTCGAGATCTATCTAATGGCACGCTTAGAGGTCAATAATAGGGATTTAATTTCGCCGTTTGTTGAGTCCTCTCGTTTCGCGTGTAGCTTCAGAGCCTGAAGACCCGCAGTGCATGGATTTCGAGGATCAAGCTCAAGATCTCGAGCAAGGCAAGCCATCTTTGATCATCTTGCACCTATAATTTAAATCTAAGTATTTCTTTTCCTCCAGTAATGCATGAATAGGATTAACACGAGTAATTCGGCCGCGGCTTGCAAGATGGTCTGCCGTCCCCAATCATAATTGCTGCAATTACCCTCCTTGAATTATTGAACACTTAAACCTGCCTTGTCAACTGTTGTGCTTCGATGTACGGGCCTTCGGGCACGATCATCGGAACACTCCCCTCGAATTTAAAATATCCAACGATGGGTAAAACTTGGGGTTTTACAAAAGACTTGGAAAACCTGACACCTGGGTCGGTTTTTGTGAACTAAATGAATTTCCAAAGTCGCGGACCAGGGGTCGTACCGGGAGTACGGTTTCCCGCTCTTGCACTTAAGGACCGTTTCCTTTGGAATTTCATCTGAACAGAAGACAAGTGCGACCACATGGATGAAATGGGACGCCCCTGGCTGTGTAATTAGCTAATCAGGGGAGCCTTGATGCCAAGAGACAAGTGGATTCAACGGGGTGGTGTTGGGGAGAACCCCCGGACTTCCTGGCACAGTATGGTCTGGGACCTAACATGTTGTTGGTCTGGGACCCCTCTCGTTGGTATATGGTAAACCTGTGTCGGCTTTCGAAATGCCTTGTCATGAAAGCCTCAAGGTCACCAGACGTGGCTGTTCTGCACGGGCTGGGTGATCCTGGTTAGTAATGTCGTGTGGGTAAAGTGTACCCCCTCTGCAGAGGTTAACAAATTGTTCGAACAGTCGTGCCCACGGTCATGGGCGGATGTGAGGTGATTCCTTAGTGTAGTTTTGTTTGACTACTGCTTTGTGAAATTGCTTTTGTGGAATGGGATCGATGTTTGCAATATCTGTGGCTGACGGGATCAGCTAGGCCCGGGTGGCCGTTTGAAAGTTGTTGGCCGGGAGCCAACCTTGAATCAACTCAAAGATTGATACATTACACATACTCCAACTGGACAAGACGCACTTTCTCATCCGTGTCATTTGAGAAGCACTCACTTAGTCGTTTAAAAAGGAGTTTAACTAAAATCAATTGTGAAAACAAGCAGCCTTCCTTTGAAGCCTTCATTAAACACTTAATTCCCATGACTTGCTGAGTACTCCTGTACTTACCCTTGCTCTATATAAATAATCCCCCCTAGCTGCTGAAGAAGATGAGATGGATCCCGCTGATGAGGACTTGCTGAGTACTCCTGTACTTACCCTTGCTCTATATAAATAATCCTCCTAGTTGCTGAAGAAGATGAGATGGATCCCGCTGATGAGTTCTTCCAGGAGCAAGTCGGCTATAATGAGTTTTAGGGTTTCGGCCTAGTTCCCAAGTCGCGCCTATGATGATTGGTGCAAGTCTTGGCTTCCGCTTTCCCTTTTGTAATGCAGTTGTGAGCTCGGGGTCTGTCCGCGATGCAACATGACTGTAATCCTACTCTGTAATAAAGAGACTACTATTGCTGTGATATTCAGTCTTCCTGTGATACCAGCACTGTTTCTTGGGACTAGTATCGATTTGGAACGTCACGGGCTAGTTCTGCTTGGGGCTAGTTCGGGGCGTGATAGTTGTGTCCTCTCTAGCACCGTCGTCGTCATCGGTCTTGCCGGACCGCCGCCGTCGTCGTGTTCCCTCGCCAGTTTTGTTTCCCGGTGAGAACCTCTCTCCTGTTATTTTTTGGGTTTTCTTCCCGTGTGTCGTAGTAGCCGAGTCGTTGTCCTAGCCGACCTAGCCGCCGTAGCTGCCGCGCCACCACCCTAGCCACCGCTGCCGCGTGTCGCCGAGCCACCTAGCCGCCATCGCTGCCGAGTGCCGCCACCGTTGCCGCCACATGCCTCCGCCGTGCGTCCTTCCCTAGCCGCTGTTTTGTCCCATTGCTAGGTGGTTGAGTTGTCTAGCCATACGTGCAACCCTAGGTTCCTACCGGCCTATGGTTTCCCGTACCGGGGCTTTACCGTGAATCGTGTCTAGCCCACCAGTTTAGCTGCAGTCGTTGTTGAGTCATCCGCTCGCTCGTTCAAACAAGGTGTTCCCCTGTGGTTCGTTCATTCATCCGTCCTAAGTCGTCCTTTAGTTTAGAGCCATTCAGAGCTGCCGATTTCGTTCGCCGGTTTCGGTTGGTCATTTGGGTGATCCCGTGTCACGTGGAATTGACTCGTTGAGTCGGTAACTCGCGAGGCTCGCTTGCTAGTTAATCTATCCTTTGATCCTATGTTCCTTTTGGGCATTAATCTCTGTCAATTGACTAAGGTTTTTCTGTTAATAGTAATAATGCAGAGCATCTTGTAAAATTCATAACTAAATAATCTGAGCCCCGTTTTAACCCATTCAAATTGCAGTAAATTTGTTAAAATGCCAAGAATCCATTAAAATTGGCTTCTTCTGCTGTTTCTGTAGCTTTTTAGCTTGTATTTATTGTGTGCCCTGTTTGTCGTTAGACTCCAGCAGTTCCGACGCTCCAGTTTATTTTGAAGTGGTCGCCGAGGTCCCGTCAGCTCAAGAGCAAGGCAAGTCATATAGATATCATTGATCTTATTAAGACTATTTGCAAAACCCCTGTTTTTCTATTTAAATTGCATTACTTTTATAATGTCATGTGGGATGGAATTTACCCGTACTTAGCCTTTGTTTACCCTGATTCATTGATAGCCTGGGATAATAATTTGACTAGATGATTGGTCTAGGATTGCTTAGCCATGCTTAGTCAACTAGCTCACAATGGGATTCACTATATTTATAGTCCTTAATTTTATGATGATGCTATGACTTCTTGGTATATGGTTAATTAATTAAAATATGCTTTACTTGGTGGGTCGTGGGTACATGGATGATTTATTTGGTGGTCGTGCCCATGATAATTAAGGACCGGTTTTCGGGAATCGCTGGAAGATATACTCGTACTAACCACAAGCCAGATGGGCTTCAAGCTGAATCTTAAGTATAATCTTTTCTAGCTAGCTATCACACCCGGAGTTTTCCCTTCCCTTAGGTTCCAAATCACCAATAAATGACTCGAAATTGCTTTGGTTAACCAGGAGAAAACCCCAGTTAATAATGCATTTAATAATCGGAATTGTCAGAGAGAATTTTTTTTCGAATTCTCTTTGCTCTGAAAATCACTGATAGGACTTAAAGAGTAAATATCAGATCACCGGAGGCAATGTTGCTAAGTTAAAAGTGTCAAGATAATCTTCTTCCTTTGCCTTTGGTTGTGAATTGTGCCCAATTCACTCCCCACTCTGTTCGTGGTTTCGTTTTGCATGACGGACAGTATCAGTGTCAATTCGTGGGACCGTTTCCGTTCTTTTCCTAAAACGGCACCGCATTGATTTTCCTTTTTGGGAAAGTCCTAGTTTCCCCCTATTTCCTTTCCCCCCCCCCTCCCCAGCAGGCCGTGCGCCCCTCCTTCCTCTCTCATGCACACACCACCCCTCTCCCCCTCCTGTCCAACTCCCTCCCCTCTTCCTAGTCCTACCCCCTCTAGGATTCCACCTTCCCTAATCCAATCCTCCCCTATATAAGTGTTCCTGCCTCTAGTTTCTTTGTTTTGCCCGATTCTTATCCGCAAGCTACCGCCGTTGCAGCTTGATGTCCCACTGCCGCCGGCCGGTGTCGCCGCCGCTGCGTCGCCACGTCGCCGTCGTCGATCCCGAGCTCGCCGCCAGAACAGCCGCCGCCGTTTTCACGCCCAGAAATTCACTAGTAGTTTCCGAACTTATTTGTGCATAAAATCCTCGTCCAGGAATCAGCCGAGGTACACAAACTGACAATTTAATATAAAAATCCATCATAACAACTAAAGCGATTGATACTTACTGAAGAGGCACTTAGTCCTCACAATGAAGAAAACTGCAGCGGAAAATAAAATCTAACGAAGCTCCAGCTCCACTCCCACAGGCAACTCAATTGGGGTATAAGACGTCTAACTGGGGTATAAGCCAAACGTCTTCTCCTTCTGGATCATTTTTCTTCAACTGAGATTTAATGATTATTGCAAGGTGAGTACATGGAATACTCCGCAAGCCACACAGCAAATATGCAAGTGCACAAGGATACCAAAGGATGGCAATAATATAGGCTCATTTGCACAAACAGCATTTAGCAAACATTTAAGAGTAGTAAAACAGTAGAGTAATTAATCATCAATTTTAATCAACACTGAACAGCACACCCATGCTGCACAGGCCCAACCAAACCTGAACAACCATACCCGGCTGTACCGATTTAACTCCAAACCAGGAGCTAAGCAAATTATTACCAGTTATAGCATCAATTATTATTGTGAGAGGTGTGAGACTAATCACAAAAAACATTGCTCAACCCGTCCATGACCACGGCCACGGCTATTCGAATAGTTTTACTCTGGCCAGAGGTGTACAAATTTACCCACAAGACACAACTCCACAATATGTCACCATATCACCATGTGCCTATGCTGAACATGTCACCATTTGTGTAGTTGTGACAAGACCCCTCACATAACTCAACTCAATGCAGCGCACCTTTCCTGGATCATAATCACCCCTCAAAAACCAGAGGCATGGACTCCCTAGCGACCCCCACGGACTTCTCGCCGCTTCTTAGTCTGGCGCACCACAATGAGTCTTGCTATACAAAGTGTCCAGCCGTTGCCCACGCTAGCTTGTGGTTAGTACGGTTAATGTCTCAACAGTAGCTCGCGAACCGGTTCTTAATTGTCATGAGCACGACCTTCAAAACCATGTGCTCACAACCCACCATTATCAAGTTTTAGTTCACAATTAATTAATAACAAATCACGATTGACCATCGTGAGCTACCATTGAATATTCATGAGTGATAGTGAAGCATGATTTATCCCATTAATGAGCTATTGTTTCTAAGCATGGCTAAGCATCTATTATAAGCATATAGCTGAACCAAACCAATATATAAGGTTCTAGCTAATCAAATTATAACCCATAGGAAACTAAAGTCATCTTCAGCCATAGTTAATTGGGAAAGGCTCACCACCCAATGGCATTCGAAAATAATCCATAAGTTGAAATAAAATATTAGCTTTAAACGGGTTCAACATGCTCAAAGGGTTATTTGGGATCTGTGTGACTTGCCTTGCAATAATCGGTTTTCAGTTAATCTTCTTGAACACTTCCGATGCACTCGCGAACCTTCGCAACGACGGAAACGACAAGCTAGCACGCAAAACAAGGAAAAAGACTAATAAAAACCAAATAAACAGTACATATAAAGCAAACAAAAATGTAGATCATGATTTTAGATGAATTTAGATACTTGAACCACTTAATTCCGACTTCATATGAATTAGTTACAAATTTTACAACATTAATTCCAATTAGTCCTATTAAAGAAAAGACTATTCCAAATTAATTAAACAATTTACAAATAATTTATAACTGAGATATAAGACTAAATCATCCTCCGGAAATTATTGGAACAAATTTAGTAGATGACATACGATAAAAAGGATCAATATCCATTAAAAAGAGATAAAGATTTATATAAAGGATTAATGATGTCATGATGACATCACCACTGAGCATGGCACTGGACCACACCACTGCCAGCGATGGAGGGCTTGCGTGGCCAAACCGAGGGCACCGGAGGAAAGAGTACGACGAGGGAAGCTCACCGAGGGGCAGCACGACGACGAACGACGACAGGAGACGACCGGCGACGAGATTGAGGCGGCGGCGTGGCTCTGTCCACGGTGACGGTGGCGTTTCGGCGAGGGGAGACAGCAACCGAAGGGCGGACGGTCTTCACTTCGCTCCTGCAATCCTGTGGGTGGCGACGGCGAGCATAGGCGGCGATGGACGGCGACGAGCGGCAAGGCTGAAGACGTGGCGACGGAAAATTGCCTCGGGTTGACAGCGACGACGAGGCTCCTGTGGTTTGCAGCGGCGGCGAAGGGGTGGACGGGCTTCAGCTTGGCGCTGCAATGCCAACAATGGCCTCGGGGTGAACCGGCAACGACCGCAACAGCGAGGAGGCTCGGCCGGAGATCAAACCGAGGCGGCGAACTCGGCCTTCACGGTGACAGTGGCTTCCGGCGAGATTTGGCGGAGGGAAACCGATGGCCTGGATGGATCTCGACCTTGTAGAGCCGAGGGAGGCGGCGGCACTGACCGGGAACGGCCGGCGCGACGGGAAAAGGTGGCTGGAGATGGCGGCCGGAATTGGAGAGAGAAGGCGAGCGTGGGGAGAGGCGGCTAGGGCACGGGAGCCCGAGCTAGGGGTTAGAAACGAAAGAGAAGGTCTTGAGGGTTCTATTTATAGGCAAAGGTGGAGGATATCGGCTCGGACCCGAGAAAATTTGGTGGTGGATTGGTTAAGGTTCACCGGACAATAGGAACTCAAAACCGCGTTGATTCCACGTGATTTAAATCGGGATTGAAGGGGTTTCTTGGGGATAAGATAGAAGAGATAGAGGGGAATCCATTTTTGCAATCAATTTTGGAAGGGAAGCAATGGATGCACCGGATTTGATGGAGGAGGAGGCGGCTGCACAGGTTGGCTCTGTCTGGAGCTGGAAGACGACACTGCAGCGAAGGGAGGTATACTAGACTTTTAGGCTGGGCCGGAAGGGACCAACGAAGGACTTCCAATTTAAATTAATCAATGAGATGAACTTTGAATTGTTTGAAATTCTTCCAATGCTCTAATAATTCCAAGAAAAATCCTAAAAGTACTTGAACACTATAAGTATTTAACAAAATTATATCTAGATCATTTATTGATTAATTTAATATTTAAATAATTACTGAACTGCTCTTTGTATTATTAAAATTAGGAGTTGAGCTCTGAAAAATCCAAGAAAATTCCAGAGAGTATAATTAATCATGCAGAATTTAATAAAAATTAAATCCAGCCATGCTTTATATTTAGGAAATTTTATTTCCCACATTTAACTTCACTTGTAAATTAATGAATATTTAATATAAATTCTAATAATAATTTATTAAATAATTTAAAAATCCTGAGACGAAAAACAGGATGTGACAGCCGTCCATTTCCCCTCCACTCGCCGTTGTTTTCCGACTCCAGCAGTTCCGACGCTCCAGTTTATTTTGAAGTGGTCGGAGGTCCCATCAGCTCAAGAGCAAGGCAAGTCATACATATATCTTTGATCATATTGAGCCTATTTGCAAAACCCCTGTTTTTCTCTCAAAATTGCATTACTTTTATAATGTCATGTGGGATAGTTTTTACCCGTACTCAACCTTTGTTTACCCTGATTCATTGATAGCCTGGGATAATAATTTGACTAGATGATTGGTCTAAGATTGCTTGGCCATGTTTAGATCAACTAGCTCACAAATGGGATTCACTATATTTATAGTCCTTAATTTTGTGATGATGTCGGTGATATGGGCCCGGGGGTACCAGGAGTACTGCTCTTGAATTCGCTCGCATTCTCTCGAAGATTGGAATGAAACAATCCGCTATTGGAATAGAAGCTCTTCGGGAAGAGTAGCAAGTGCCATCAAACCTTGCTTGTGACATAGACTTGCTTCTTTTCTGGTCAATCAAGATCTCCTCCCGCCCAGGAAATGTTTCTCATACAGAAGTTCCTTGCCTTCGCTGTTGGGAACACAGCTTGCTTTCTTTATCTTTCTCAATAAGAATGGCTACCACCTCCTGCTGGATCTTCACCTTCTGGAGTTCACGAACTTAGAAGGGAAGAGCCGCCCTCGACATCCACGTGGCACTCACCCCCGAGGGGTCGCGCCCGTGGGCGAGTGGAAGCCGCCCGTACCTAACCCGAGGTGTCGGGTTGCCCCGACCCCTCGGGGTGGTCACCACTGTTGGTATTTCTTATGGTCACAGATAAAATCCGTAAGTGCACAGATGTACCGATGTAGCACTTCCCCTACGGAGTATTCCAAAGGTATCGAATCCAAGGGAACGTGTGTGATCAGATCTTCCTCCGGTTCATCCAAGGACAGCAAGCAAAGGATAGGCTAGGATAGAGAGGATCTACTAGTGAGAAACAGTGTTTAGGGAAAGCTTAAGTTTAATCCTAACGTAATACTTCAGGCACTAGCAAGCCGTTGTTCCCAGATGTCGCTCTACTACGTACCCAGATAGGGAGGACTTAAGTGATCTCGAGGGCTGTCACCACCTCTACACCTACCTCAAACGTGTTGTGGGATACGCAGCAATTACTAGATAGCATTACCTAAACACCATGTCTAAGCAATTAATATATATTTTAGTGTTTATAACTCACAAAAGCAATCACTATATTTTAATTGATTATAGTGAACAATAATCCCGTATGCTATTTAGGAACTAACCAAGAGATAATTCTCACAAGATAAATCTAAATTACTCAAGAAGATAATTTTATTGATATCAGAGTAATAAACAGAATAAAAGAAATAGGAGAAGATTACCGACAGCTCCGGAATTCTTCCGACTTCTTCTACTTTACTCTCTTCATAATTCTAGTATACAAATAGTACAATAGAGCCTCTTATAATTCAGCTCAAGCTTGGAAGTGTGTGTTGAAGTGAGTGAAGTGATGTCCTTATATAGAGGTAGGTATGACGGTTGGCGAAGAGGAATTGTCCGAAGTACCCTCCAACCACCATCAGGAACACATCAGGAGCGTCCATTCCAAAGGGGAGATCAACGGTGATCAGAGGGGTTTGGCTGAACCATAGGTTCGGCCGAACCTAGGCCTGGCCCAACCAGCCTCCCTTTTGGCTCATCTTCTCCTTCCGTTCTACCTTATCCATTTCTGTAAGTTTTGAACCGATTCTCTGGTGTTTTGATGAAGTTCACATCTCATCCTTGCTCGAATAGATTTCTCCTTAACTTTTAGTCTGATTTTCCTCCCAACTTCGTGGTTTATCATCTCCACACAAATATACACCAACACTTGTGGAATATGTGAGATTTAACACCTATCACTATGTTGGATGTTTTATTATCTGGACTTTATGCCGATGTTGGCAGTATAGAATCGGCATTTAATAACCGCCAACAACGGCCTGAAGTCCTAGTTTGATAATATTGTAAAGTAGATTTAGGAAACCGATACCGGAAAGGTTTCTATCTTGTAATCCTGCCCCCCCCCCCTATCCTATATAAGGTGGGCAGGAGGCCCTCTAGGGGACATGATTCACAACCTGATCGTTAGATCAATACTACACTCGACGGATTCAAATCCCCAAACAGGAATAGGGTATTACCTCTCATTGAGAGGGCTTGAACCTGTCTAAATCCTTGTCTCCGCATCTATCCACTTTTAAGTCTTGTGCGCTACCACCTTTTCATATTGCCAAATTCTTGTGTCGACACCATACCTAGTCGGCCACCTCTGTGACTATATAAAAGGCGACGGGCAAACCCTAATGGGTTGAACATTCTCTGATATGCGCTATGTGCTATCCATAAACCGTGCACACACTAATATAGATTCAATCTACATACAACTAGAGTAGAGTATTACCTCTCGCTGAGGGCCTAAACCAGTATATCTCTTATTGATCTTGTGGACACTATAAATATTATTGCCGATAATAAGAATCAACACCGTATTAGCAAGAAAACTAGAAAATAGACGTGCCCGGTTGGCGCATCTGATATCTTAAATCCTGATTCCCGTGTATATTATACTATTGTACACATTTAAAAAAATAAAATAGGAGTTATATGTAAAATTTCTAAAAAAAAATTCTACATTCGAACATACATCTTATTAGGATTTTAGTTCTGTATCTATAGAGATAGATGAATAAATCAAAGTTCTGTGTTTCATTAATTCATCAAAATATCAATGTAAAATACCAATTCAATGGTCTCGGCACTATTTATAAATATATAATCACTTAATCAAAATATTTTAAGGAAAAAAGATGAAGAATACAAATTTAAGCACCATTTTTATCTTAACAGACTTAAGTAAAAACATAATTAATAAAAGTATTCCCTCCGGTCTTTCTAATTAAAAAATCATCAAGTTTATAGAAAAATATGGCATTTGGCAATGTGTAGTAGATAATTTGGCAGTGTGTCTACGTGGCATTTTTCTAGCCGATCTATGATCTACATTAAAAAAATAAAGTATTAAATATGCAATACTAACAGAAATATTTGAAAGAAATAGTGTCGGTGATATGGGCCCGGGGTATTGCGTATAGAGGGAGGAGGCCGCCCCCAAACCCACGTTGCACCCCACGAGGGGGTCGGGCCCGGGGTGGAGCAGCGGCCGCCTCCTCCCAGCCAATAGTCGGGCCGTGTGCGCTGACTGGGTGGGTGCGCCCAACGCCCACCTGCCGCAGTTAATGTGGGCCTGTCAGCCGCGCTAGGCCTCCTTTAATGTAGCATGCAGAAGCAGCGATAGGCCGCACGCCGTTTGAATGATAGGCGTGACGGGGGTAGGTCGCTGTAACGCCCCAATTTTCGTTCGGGATTAAAAATCATTATATAATACCTTTTCTAGAAATTAAATAAAAGTAAACCAATTTAATCAAGTGATTTATTGAGGGAATTAAAAATTTCCTTTAAAAATCATTGGCCGGAAATATTTTATAATATTCTCTGTGCCCTAATATACTCTCCGGATTTTTCCGCGAATTTTCGGAGGTCAAGAAATAATTTTAATAGCACCAAGTTCATTTAATCAATTAAATAAAGAGAAAACAAATTAAACACTTTGGGCCGCTTCCGGCCCAAAGTCCTTCCTCCCTCCCCCTTGGCCCGCTCACTCCTCCTTCTCTTTTCTCTATCTCGGGCCTCTCTCTCCCTCGGCCCGCCCATTGCCAAGTCTATCTTGCCTCCCTCTCCGGGCCTCTTCTCTCCCTCCCTCGCCGACAGGTGGGCCCGATGACCCCACCTATCAGGCCCTTCCTCTACCTTCGGCCTCCCAGGCCGAAGTCGCCATGGCCGGCCGTTGTCGCCCACATCCCGCCAAATTCGGCGCCCTCCCGCTCGCACCCTCGCGCCCAAACCAAGTGAAATCGGTTCCCCTCCATCTCCTCCACATTTTCCCCCACTTTTCCCCAATTTTTGGCGCCAAATTGAGCTCCACTTCGGCCACGTCGGTGCCCCATGTCGCTGGCCGGTTGCCGCCCGATTCCACCCCTCTCGGCCACGATTTCTCCTCCCCGAGCCCATAAAAATGTTCCCCATATTCTCCTCTCCCGTTTCCCCCTCTTTTCCGAGTTCACCACGCTCCCTACCGCTCTCACCGCGCCGTTCCCGTGTGCCGACGCTCGCCGGAGTGGTCCGGCCGCCGTTTCCCGTCTCGTGCGCCGCCGCTGCGCTGCGCCGCCACCGCTGTCGGCATCACCGTGCCGAGCTCCACCCCGGCCTCCACTCATTTTTCTCTCTTCCACCCCGAAATGCCGTCCCACCGCGAGGCCGAGCCACCGTCGCCTGTACCACCTCCAGCCGCTACCTCTCGCTGCTCTAGCCGTCGCCCCGCTAGAATTGCCTTTTTCCACTGCTGCTGCTTTTGTTTCGGTGTGGGGACTAAGCGCCTCTTCTGTTAAGTATTTACGCTTTATTTACGTTTGGAACTGTTTATTACTTGTCGTTTTGTGTACCCTGGCTGATTCCTTGATAGGGATTTAATACACAAAATAGTTTGGAAATTTAGGCTAAATTTCTGGGCGTGACAAAGTGGTATCAGAGCCAACTCAACTGTAGGTTGAACCAAAATGGTCAAACCCTAAGGACAAGTTTTCTGAAAACCCTATTTGCAAAAGGTCTCCTCTCGCCCTACGGCATTTCTTTGTAAAACGGTTTTTCAAATTTCCTTCTTTCCTTCCCAACTCTTTTAGTTGTTAAACCTGTTGGACAAACCATTAGCTTCATGTCTGTTCAGAAGCCAAGTCAAGTCAAGCCTCAAGCTTTGTGCAGCAAGGAGCAAGATGGTCAAGTTAAGAGTCGTCGTTCCGCGAAGATCAAATGAAGTTTTCCTGGAGTTTACCTAAACCCAATCTTTCCCAGAAGAGCAGTTCGTTAGTTTCTAGATCGTGTGTTGTTTACTTGTGTGTAGGGGTATGGTTTGCATCATTGGTGGGGATGCGACCATATTAGGTTGTTTGCTTAAGCAACTTGAACATTAAAAGTCTACTAACATCAGATCAGTAGGCAAATGGTTTAGTACCTTATCTTTAGTAACCCCTCTCATCTCCCTCTCTCTCTTGTGCCCGCAGCAATTGGTCAGCATGAGGGACAATTTTATCGGATCAGGATCTCAACAGTTTCATGGATCAACTCAGTGCAATCCAATGAGCATTCCACATCAACTTCACGAAGATCAGCCTCAACCCCAAGTCATGGCTAATCTGACTCAGACAGTGGAAGAGTTGTTACAACAGATGCGACGTCGGTACCAGATATACCAGATGCAGCAAATGCAACAGCAATGTCAGGAGCCGCGTCAAGGTCACCAGCCACAAGTGCAAGTCTAGGTGCCAGCCCGGAACCTGAATCAAAGTCAGAGTCAGGAGTTCCCAATATCGGCACCGAAGACCCCTGTCAAAATGCTGTCCAGATCCCCGAAGATAACTGCAGCCAAGTCACCGTTAGATCAAAGGAAAGTAAGTGCTACCTGTTATGACTGTGGTCAGCAAGGTCACTATGCAAGGAACTGTCCATGGAAGGTGTTCGCCAGGTCACCAGAAAGAGACGAGAAGCGGTGCCCAGGAAGTAACCAAGCTCCAAGTCAGTCCGCCGACAAGAAGGATGGTACTTTGCAGCCCAACTCTAGAGTGAACAAGACGGTAATATGGAAGATGGATAATGGCAGGACCATGGTCATCACTGGTTCAGAATTTTCTCCTGAAGATGCAGCAAGGATACCCAAGCGTCAGAGAGGAAAAAATACCTTCCGTGGAGCGCGTCAGCTAACCCGGCATCTTATAAAGTATGGTCCGCCCAGACCCGAAGATGATGAATCAGGAGAGCGGTTCTCTGATGATGATGATGATGATGATGATGATGATGATGATGATGATGCGACCCTTGACAGCTTCATGGAAAGGGGATTAGAGTTTAAAGCATGTATTAGATGTGGGGAAATTGGACACATTGCAAGTTTATGCCTCCCCACATGCCGTTGTGGCGAATATACCCATTACTTAGATGCATGCCCTTTAAGGAAGGTCACATGTTTCCTGTGTGAGGGAACCGATCATGTGCCTAAGGATTGTCAGCGGAACTCAGTCCTAGCTAAGACCAAGAAAGAACATGGGACAACCGTGCAACTCACTCGTCAGCCAAAGACGGTCGACAACAACAGTCACAACTCTTTTGCTCCTCCTCCAACTCCAGCTCCAGTGCAATCCAACCATGGAAGAAGCAACGTCACCAAGGATGTTCATAAGTCACAACTTGTTCCAGTTCTAGCTGTCAAAGTGCATAACCAGAAGCCTGCACCCCAGGATCAACCAAGTCGGTTTTGTCTCAAGTGTCGTAAGTCAGGACACTGTTTCAGTGATTGTCCTTTTCCAAGAGCAACAAAGGTAGTTCGTCGTTGCTCACAAGTCACCAGCACTATCCGCGACATCAATCGACCCCTGAAGGTGCAACCTCCGCCTAGACGGATTGTCGTATAGGGAACCGTCAAAGGCCACACTATTCCACCAGCAATCGTTTCAAGCCTACAGCACCAGCGCCAGCAGGGTAAGCAATGCCAGGGAAACAATAGTCCGTTACAGCTACAAAGGGGCAGTACACTCCTTCGTCAGCACCCGCAGCAAGTTTCGTCAGCCCTTGGTCACCCAGCAGTTGTCAGCTCTAGCAATGTACCTCGTATTGCTCCAATCCGGAGGCCCATCGGCAAATCACCGCTCGGTAACCCCATGAGCAAGAAGATCCTACCTGCTACAGCTATCAAGACGGTTGCTATTCCACCATTGAAGATCAACAAGCAGAGCAACGTCTTCGGTGCAACTTCTTCTAGTGGGAAATAAAGGAATAAGTCAACCAGGTCAGAGTATGGAAGCAGTTGCAGTTCTGGTCAAGCCCTTTACTTTTCAATTCCAGCAGTAGCCTTCAAGTGTTTAACTTTGTCGCATTTCTCCTTGTACATAGAAGTTTATGGCAGTTATGTAATAAGAAGGGAATATTGAATAAAATATGAGTTAGTTAGTTTTCCACTTTTATGATCCATCTGTGCATACAAAAGCAAATCAAAATGTGTATCTGTCAGTGTCTCAAGAAACCAAGAGTTTCTCTTCTAACTCATTGCAATTTTGTTGAGCTCCAAAACCTGTTTGCGAGCCAATAGAGGAATGGTTAACCAACGGAGTGAAAATGGTTAGACCCTCAACACTAGACATGATGAGATCTCTCTAAAAGCAATATCAAGGGTATTCGAATGAAAAGAGTGATGAGATACTCGGAAGTGACATCACATAAAGAATCTTGGGAACTCTCTAACCTTGGAAACCGTTAAAGAATGGTAAGCGACAGTTACACCCCAGTGGTGCGATCATGAATTCAGTATGTGTTTCCTTAGTTCAAAGCAACCAGTATAAGTTCCAGGAATCATCTCAATGTTTCCTAGAAGTTGAAAAAGAAATTTCCATACATGGGTCAGGAAGATACAAGAGTCTGGTCCAGAAATAGAAATGTGTAGTCAGCAAGGTACATGGCAGAGAATCCCTTTTCAACAGATCATCTTTACCAAAGATATGAAAGTGAAGTGGTTATGATCAAAGAGCAGAAACTCTCGGCAGCATCAAAGTTAGTTTTTGGCAGTCGTTCAGATTATAGTATTCATAGGGAAGCAGTTGCAGGGCCTATAGTCCGTCAACCCAGGAAGAGCCAGCAAAGGATGATTGACGAAGTGTAACGTCGTACCGTGAGAAGGACCTCTTGAGTTTGATCTGTTAAGTGATTAGTGCTTGTTTCAAAGATGGTCAGCTATGCAGTCGGTTTAGGCATACGACACCGAAGTCAGGCTAGAAGCAGGACAGTGGTGCCAGCAGCTAGAACTGATGGGAAGGTCAGGCAAGAATCAGTATGTCATGAGCTAAGAAATAAATTCTGGACTTGGGTCATCGCTCAGTGACTGCTTTGATTTGGTCGTTTTAGATGGAGTAAAGTGGAAAAAATTATGGCACTTAAGAACACCTGCGAATGGGTCTGCAGGCTGCTAAGGGCAAGATTTATAGTAGGGGTGGTTGCCACATCTAATTTTATCCATGTAAGATAAAAGGTGATATATACAATAAATCACATCTATACTACCTCTAGCATACTAACCCAAATGATTTTATTTTATTTGTTTGTCCAATCCACTCTTTCTTTCATCTCCTTTTTCTTGGGTGGGGTTTGTGTGGAGGTTGCCCTTGCATGAGGGGTGGCTCACCTTTAGGGATGGCAATTTCCCCCGTGGGGCTGGGGACCCGCCGTACGGGGACGGGAGCGGGTGTTGATTTCAACTCGCGGGGAGTCGGGGCCGGGGCCTCGGTCATGAGCGGGGGCGGGGGCGGGTGAGGATAACCACCCGTGGGTGACCCGCGGATCCCAGAGGATGTATATTAGACTATTAATACTAGCATATTAGTAGCCCAAAAGGGCCATCTAGCCAAACACTAATTCCTCATCTATTCTACCCTAACCTTATCCTCATTTCCCTCCCCACCCCACCCAGCTATCACTCCACCGACAACCACGCGTGGACGGCAGCAGTGGCGGCCACGCGTGGGCGGCGGCAGTGGCAGCCACGCGGGGGCGGCGACAGCGGCCACGCGCGGGCGGCGACGGCGGACACGCTCGGGAGCGGCGGCGCCCACGCTCCGGAGGCGCGGCGGCGGCGGCCACGCTCGGGAGCAGGTGGCGATTCACGCTCAGGAGGCGGCGGTGGCCACGCTCAGGAGCGGCGGCGGCCACGCAACGGGTGGCGCGGCGGCAGCCTCGTGCGGGCCGCGGCATTGACGACCTGGGGCGCGGCCATCTGCAATGGCGACGGCACATCGCATCCACGGCGGCGGCGGCCAGGGAGGCGCATCCGCGACGGCGACGGCAGCAACGCCCAGTCCCCAGCCTCGTTGTCCCTCGTCGGCGTTGTCGCTGCTCGCCTGCTCAACTGCTGCTCGACTCCTCGCTCGTCAATCGTTAGTCGGGTGGTGCAGGGCCCCGCTCACCCGCGGGTCCCCTGCGGGGGCGGGGATGGGTGATTGTTTTCACCCGACCATCTCTGCGGGATCGGGGCTGGGGGAGAAGTCGGGGAGCGGGGGTGGGGGCGTTCTAGCCTAACCCGCCCAGTTGCCAACCCTACTCACATTCTCTTTCCTCACTTATTTCTTCCACCTCATCATCCAATCTCATGTGGCATGTTTAGGAGCAACACATCTAGCATTATAGTACTTGCCCTAAGGACCAATTTTCTTGCTGATATTCTGATGGCTTGCCTTAGCAGTAATCAATAAATTCTCCCTCCGTTCCAAAATATAAAGCACAACCACTCTTAACTTAAAGACCAAGAAACAATTATTATCATCTTCTAGTTTGGATCACCCTAATCCCTTTTTTCTATAAAGTTAAACCCAAAGCTGAAACCTCAGCACTCCACGTCATCACTAATTCTTTAATTCTCAGCCGTTCGATCGGTGGATGAGATGGCGTATGAACCGTTGGATGGGAAGGTCTACAACGAGCTTATCTGCTAATAATCCCTGTAGCCAAAGAGTTGTGTTGCGGTGTTGCCCTTTGGCCTCCATCCATCCATGGTTCCCATCGTCTCCCGCGGCGGCGGCGGGCGCGCGATGTGGGCGAAGGACCAGAAGGACCGAGGGAGGTGGCACAACGTGAGAAGGAGGCCGGCGACGAGGCCTACAACGAGGTCGTCTCCCGCGGCAGCGGCGGTGGCGAGCGCGCGATGGGGGCGAAGGAGCGGAAGGACCGAAGGAGGCGGCGCAGCGCGAGAGGGAGGCCAGCGACGAGGCCTACGACGAGGAGATGTACAAGAGGGCCGCCGCCCACTACGCCACCGCCGCCGACCTCGGCCCCGGCGACACCTCCTGCCTCATCAAACGCGCCAAAGACAACTTCAGCATTAACAAGGTCAGTTCAGTTCCCACTTCCAATCCGCACACAATTCCGCGGAGAACCGCTCGATTCACCTCGCCGCTCGCCGGCGCGTTTCAGTGCAAGGAGTGCGTGGTGGACTGCGACGAGGCGTTGAGGAGGAGGAGGGCCACGCGCTCCGAGGAGAAGCTGGCTGCCGACGCGTTGTTCCTCAAGGCGATGACGCTGCTCAACCTCGCCGTCTGTGCCGCGGATCACGAGCCGGTGATCATGGCGTTGGAGGGGTCGCTGAAGCTGTGCCCCGGCAGCAAGGAGATGCAGGCTAAGCTGGACATGGCGAAGCGGAACAGGGACGTGTTTGCGGAGCAGGAGCGGCTTGATCAGGAAGCTGCCAAGACCCACCGGAACAAAGGTTTGTGACATTTTTCCCCCTTCCCCTCTTGACGAACAACCACTAAATTCATCCTTAATCACACACCATATGTAACTGACAGTGCACATCGATCAACACACCGTATGTAATTGTGCACATCGATTTGTTCCTGCCATACATACATACATACATACATACATACATACATATATACATATATATATATACATATATATATATATGCGCCGTTCACACTATTTGCATATTTTGGTTATTCTTCCAAACTCGCAACAATGCGCGGGGAATCATCTAGTAAATATAATGTATGCATCCAATAGAATTAGAGATCTTGAGGGTGGAGGATTTAAAAAAATAATAATTTAATGGAAAAGAGGTCCTAATTAATTATATGCATGTATGCATGCATGTCTTATATTATGTAACATCCTAAAAAAGTAGTTGATGAAACAGAGGGAGTAACTTGTTATCACATCACCGACACACACATACATGCGCTAGAACTGCAGCAGCAAGCCATGGAGGACCTCCTCCTTTCTCCTAAAAACCATGATATTGGAATGGAATGGAACAGAGTACATAGAAGGCAATTGTTCCTCTAATTGGCATGTTCATACTGCAGGCAGAGGTCCAAAACCCTTCAATTGCATGTTTTACCATCATGCTCATGAGCTGATCTATATAAATTATCCATATACGTTTAATGGCCATTTTAATCGGTTGGAAGTGTTAGTTCAGTGGTATTACAGAATGCAGTAATAATTTGCGAATGGGAAAAACTATTTAGAAGACAGCCCTAGTAATGCATGACATAGTGCCCAATAGAGTTAGAAATTCAAGATCCAGAAATAAAAGTATTATCACAGAATCATTGAATATATATGTAGATAGACAATAGGCAACCGTAACTTTGTATTACTTAATTCTAGTACGTACTTAGACACATTGTTGTAGATTATCGAAGACATACATATACACTGTACTTAGACTATGAAACGAGAGAACAAATCAACCTTCTGAATAGCCTGAGCTCTTCTAGCGTGGCGGTGACTTGCTCACGCACAAGCAGACAAGCTCGATCCTCTTCAAAAAAAACCTCCAGATCGATCGAGTATCTGTGGCTGCCTCCAAATCCTGGGGTTCATCCCAGCAATGACAACAACTAAGGCCAGCAATATCCAGCTCCCCCAAATCCCATTTCCAAGCTCATTTCTGAACCAGTCTGCCAAGCCACAGCGACTGAGCTAATGAACTCCTTCAAAAGTGGTGACGGAATGAGTTGCCACGCATGACGCCGTATACGCCGTGCTCGGTGCTCCGGTCGTCCGTCCGCACGCCGATGGTGGTCCGACACAAGGCAGCGGCAAATGGAGACGGAGGGGTAGATAGACGGCACGGAGGGGGGGGGGGGGGGGGGGGGGGGGGGGGGGGAGGGGGTAGAAAAATCTGGCGGCTTCCTCCGAGTCCGACTGGGCCGTGGCCGGAGGTGCCCGTCGAGAGCCCGCGGATGATCACATGCGGAGGAGATCAGCGCAGAATTGGTGGAGGTATGCGGCGGAAACGTGGCCAAGGAGAAGGAAGAGTTCCCTGTTCTTGAATCGTTGACGGAAACAGCTGCAGAGCATGAGAGTTGAGAGGTATATATTGACCTTTTTTTAATAAAATCCCTTAAACTTCATATATTACAACTAGTTCCACCTCAGCGATTTCTGACCAACGATACGCGATCCGATGGCTGTGAGCGAGGGAGCACACCTTGCAATCGGGCTGAGCCACGTGGCGTCGCTAATCGCTCGGGAACACGCCCTAAATTGGTATAAGGGCAAAATATCCTATGCACACAAGATCTTACGTGTACACACGTACATACCAACTAATAAATATCATTAAAAATATCTAAAAAATTTATGCATATACTTTCAATAGTATTATACCTAGGGTTAAAATCTTAACCTCAAGTTTATTATATTTTTGCCGTAAAAAAAGATCTGATATAATTTTGTTAGAATTTTATCCTTTTTTACTCTCTATATAGAATGGATTTGAAGATACGATTTTGCACATAGATGTAATACTGTTGGAAGTACATGTATGAATTTTTTGTGATAATTTTTAGTTGGTGTATAGGATGCTCCCCGGTATAAGAGATTAGCAATGAAATTAAGCCTCAGTACATCAGATGTGTTTATGTCAACGGTTAAATATATGGATTAACGTATGTATTAGTTATTCATTATTTAATTTGCCCGAACTTAACAGATTTTCTGAATCTGCCACTACTCCCGAGCTTGTTCACTTTGCGGCGCTTCGGCGAGATATTTTGGGGCGTGGTTATCGGACCGATGCCACGAGTCGAGGGGGTTTTGCAGAGGTTGCCGGAGGGGAGGAAGAAAAGGAGCATGCTAGGATCATGATTCATGAAGATGGGACGCGACGAGGAAATGCTCGTGAACTCCATTAATCCTCAGGAGAGAGGAAACTGGCAGGTGGGTTCCACGCGTAAGAGGCCGGACAGGAAAGTGGCACGAGAGAGATGGCCCAGGGCGCAGCGGCCTTCTAGGCCAGTATGGGCCGCGCGCAGAGAAGGGAGGGAGGGTGGGTGGGAGGGGGAGAGGCATCCACTGGCCGAAAAGAAGATGGAGGCGGCCCAAGATGAATAGTGCAGCTTGATAAATTTTCAGAAAAGGTTTTGAAAAAGAAGTTGAAGATTTTGAATTTGCATTTGAAAACAAATTTGATATTTTAACTCTATTGGACAATTATTTTTTTGAGAGGGTTCTAGCGTTGATTTTTCAGGTAATTTGAGATCCACACTGTAGACACAAACTTCAAGAATTCAATTAAGAGCTGAATTTCGCAATTAGTTTTTTTTTATTCAAAATAGTTCTTCTTACAGGGAAAAACACGGGCGTTACACCTGTTGGCTGATGCAACGTGGATAGTTTGGAAAGAACATCTTGCGGAACACTTCCTTTTTTGTGTCATCTTTTGAGAATTAAGAACATGTTTAGCAGTGTGTGTTCAATACTGGCATTTTGTTCTGTTTCTTTTGAAAATTTAAACAAATCGACGGACAATATGAGGCAGATTTTTTGGGACTTTGTGCGACCCTCGCGTACGTTGTTCAGATTTTGTAATATTTATTAACCTCTTCCTAAGGAAAGCTGGTAGACTTTTAGTTAATGGCTAACTATCTCAAGCAAGGATCAGACAACTAGATATTGAAATTTGCCTAACACAGCCCAGTAGCAAATAGGAATTTTCATTTCATCATCTTTACTGCGTACAGGAGATATATATGAGCAGTTTACATAGGATGTTTCAGGATTTTCATTCACTGCAATCCAGATTTAAAGCTACAAAGACACTTAAACACATAAAAAAGGGAACATATAAAGTCATAAACACAACAAGCTGCCGCAACAGAGAACTACTGTGCTCGAACTCCAAAAGGGAACACGCTTGATAACTCCCCGCAATGCTCCAAGCTCCAACTCCAATGGAGAACACTCTTGTGATTACTCCCTGCAATGCCTTGCAATGGAAAAGCGAGAAGAGTGTTTAATATATTACCATGTAAAAAAGAACCAACATACGCAATTAAATTAGGTTAAACTGAAATAGGTACCTCTTATTTAACTCGGTATGTGCCTCACTTCCCATGTCCAGGTATAATGGGGTTAACGCCCACATAATCATCATCATTTTCACAGTCTACACCACGAATAAGAACGAGGTGTAAAAAATCTATTGCTCCTTGTCTTCCTTCGATGCGAAACTTCTGCTTAAACTTAGGAATCAAGTTTCCGGAATATACGGTGTCCCATCCGGATAGCAGTTCGCACGAAATGTCGCTGTACCTTCGCAGGAACTCCAATCCGATTTCGAAGTCGAGGAATGTTCCCTCTTCACTGTACCATCCTTCGGCTACTCTTTTATAGACGTTTGTGAACCTGGCTGCTTCCGAAGTTACTATGACAAGAGTAGCAACAGACCTTTGTAGAACTTTTTTTGAGGTTTCTAAAGGATTATACCAGTACAGTTCATCTATGGCGGTTAACACGTGTTGTCTGCTTAAAGGGATCTTATTGAGGTCTTCAAACTTAGTCAGACCATTCTCATTGTAACTCTGAGAAATCTCCAGCTCGTAAGAGCCTGGAATAAGGTTGGCCCGGTTTTTGAAAGCATACCACTGATTTTTTCCATTGTAGAACCCCATCAAATAAAGATTATCAGCCCTATAAGCCAATGTTATTTTCTTGCGCTCATTCCCAATAAGGACGGGTAACATTACTGCTTTTGGTGCCTTTCTTTCTCCGGTCTGAGGAGGCATAAGGCCTAACTTGTCAAGATGCTTATCACATGCTTGTCTAATTGTTCTGTTAAAGTTGTCCATAATTCTATCAAGGGAAATAGAATCAAAGTCAAACTCTGTCTCAAATATTTTGTGTTCCCCTATTAGTTGTCTACAAGAAAACGAAAAAAAAACAATAAATGAGGAGTATTATATGCAATTTTTTGTACGACAAGTTTCCAATCCAAAATGGTCAAATGGCGCTAAGAGACTGACGGTATACCTGAATGGAAGCAGTCGTTTTTCGTCAACAGCGCTGATCTTTTGCCGGGTCGCGTCAACAGCGTTGATCTTTTGCCGGGTCGCATCAACAGCGTTGATACACGCCAACAGCAAAATACATGTGAGAAGGATTCCTCTCTCCATGTTTCTTAAAGTCCTGTGTATTAAACAGCTGTATTACATGCATATGGTGAAAAACTAGATGGATCATAATTGTTAAAACGGAAAAATTGAAAAGAAAGAAGTAGCATACCTGTTTTCTGCTCTTCCACTGAAAATACCCATGTTTCTTAAAGTCCTGTGTAGAAAATAAACAGTTTGCATGGTGAAAAACTGGACCATAATGGTTAAAATGAAGAAATCGAAATTTTTTTTTTGACATACTCCTGTTTTCTGCTCCCAGCGTAAGCGTACTAAGGATGGGTGCGGTCGAGTAACCGGAGAGTGGCGATATATATAGGTGTGAAATTAACAATCGTCGGTGAAAAGGGTGTGAGCTGAAAAGGTATGAGGGTACAAGAGTATGAGGGAGTAAAAATTACGTGAAATATGAAGCAGCAAGGAATATTTATTCGGAGCCTGCTTCTGCGTCTACCTTGGTCACACTTCGAGAAGTTTTTCTATTTTTCTAATTTTTAAAACATTTATAAAAATACATTCCAGTTTCAAAATTTTAAAAAACTATACTCCTCCCGCCCTACCCTTGGGCGATGCATATAAATCACCCTAGGAGAGAGCGGGGAATGTGGCGTACAGGCGGGGAGAGGTGCACGCCATGGCCTTTTTGCAGGTGACCCCTTCTCGCCCTCCCCTAGGGCGATTTATCACGGGCAGGGGGTCGCCTGCAAAATGTGCATATCGTATAAATCGCCTAAGGGGAGGGCGATTATATTACTCGCCCACCCCTAGGGAGACCTATTCCCTATAGTTGATTTTTTATTAAAATGTTTAAATTAATAGGGTAATGTTTATTTACGGTTTCTTTATTATTTTCATTGGCATTGTTGGTTTCATGTCTTTGCCGCAATTTGTTCTCCCTCGTAAGACAACACCAGTTGATGGCACTACAAGCCTAAATGCTAGTTGGAGGAAGTTGTAATACCCTAAAAAATTCGATTCTGAAATACAGAATTAAAAATTTGGAATAATCAAAAATCTTTTCAAACCTTTCTTGCATGCTGGAATTTATTTGATTCTATCTCCTGTCTTTCTGTTATGCATGGGTTAAAGGACGATCGTCTGAGAATATGTCTGTATTTGATTTCAAACATTATTTATTTAAGGAACCATGATTATGAAATATCCTAATATTTGCAAATGCCAATTATTTTATAAAAACCATTCTCTATATATTAGAACCCCTTTGACATATTTATTTTATAAATAAAGCTATATATAGAGTTATAACACTATTTTGGATAATATATAGAGTTATAACACTATTTTGGATGAAACCCTCTATTGGATAGTTTATTAAAACAAATACTATTTTACTAAAGAAATATAGCTTTGATCATTTTTTATGAACCTTTATAGAGTAATAAGCCCTTTGAAAAATTATTTGCAAATTATACCTAGTAGTAAAGTATTTACTGAAAACTCTATTTGCGAATATAATTTTTGGTAGGCTATTTTCAAAGATATGGCTTTCTCAGATGGAGTTCGGTTTTCCCCAGGCATAGCCAAGCCTGCATAATAGGATTTGTTTATTTGTGTGTGTTTAGGTTTTGTACCAAAGATCTTGATTAAATCTTATCTCCTAAAAGGATGCCATCCGTTCAACGTCCTTGCATCTCCTTATTTTCGTGGTCTAATTTATTATGTGCTTCGGTACTAAACAAATCGAAGACCCGAAACTCTCTCCTCTTATTACGATGGTATCGCTCTCTAAAACTCTTGCCCTGCAATTATTTAAACCACTCTATCAATTCAAACTCAATATTTCACTCGTATATCTACAATCGATCGACATATTTATATCTGAATATCCTCAATTCTATCCCTACCACGACGATCGACGTATTTATATCCGAATATCCTCAATTCTATCCCTACCACGACGATTGACCGTTCGTTCGTGCAAGCGCTCTCAAAGTAATCCTACAACGACCGGTGAATTTATCTACCGTGCGTCAATTTGAATATCTCCTATTTTATTCCTACCACAATGATTGAATTTGTATGCCACGCGTCGTCCCTAAAATCCTTTCTTCGCTACCGTCGTTCGTCAGTGCAAAATTTGCACTGACGAGGAAATCCTAAATCCCTATTCGATGTCACAACCATCGGAATCGTGTGCCGTGCGTCATCCTGAATCCCTCCCCGTTATCGTCATCCACCCATCGTTCAAATTGCAAGGGAATTCTAAATATAATTCCCGGGCAACCATGTAACCAAATTGAATCCAAAAATCCTAGTTTAACTAGTCCAACCACTGAGCCAAGTTTGAAGTCCAAACTAGATGATGGGGCGCACCAATGGCACGCCGCCTACACATAGCTTGGTTAATTAGATTAATTAACTGTTTACAGGCTAAATCACTGATTATGTAAGATAGCAAAAGAAAAATTGTGTGAAGTTGAAGGCACATGAATCATATGGCATATATGCATCATCAATCATTGATGAGTAATTTCGTAGGCCTTACAATCAAAAGAGATGAAGCACTGATACATACAGAATACAGAGAACATAACTCTTGCCCAGCCATTACAATCAAAAGATGAAGCACTGATACATATGGAAAAGATGAAGCACTGATACACGATGATATGAGATCTTTACATGACCCTTGCAAGCCTAACGTTACAACTTGGTCAAAAGGGTCAGGTCCGGCTTTCCTTTGCTGAGCAAAAAAAACATGGTTAAATGGTCTAAGGGACCAGGTTTTGGAAATGGAGGGCATATAGTCTGATGCAAGATGCTTTTCCACAAAGTGAAGAAATCCATATGGACCTCAACTACAAAAATATCTCACTCTAGTCTCAGCTTTCTAATATTGAAAACCATTTAGCGATAGTTCTAAAGGACACACTCACCGCTGAAAAGGGTCGAGGAGATTAGTGGGCAACTTGGTTTCTTCAGAAATGACCTTGAAAAACTGCAGGTTGACAACAAAGACTTTGATAAGCTACTAAGAGTACACATGTGAACTAAAGCAGAATTAGCGATAGGAATGCCACAATTGAAGCAGCTATCCATTCTTTAGAAATTGATCGTTCTAAGGTTAATCAAGAGAATGAAAGACTTGAAGAGATTAAAAAAGAAACAAAGAGCAAATTGCTCAAGTTGTGCACAACAGAACTTCTGTAGGCCTAGGTCCAGCTCCATAAACAATTTGCTCAATCTCAACATCATTTGCTACTCTGCCTTTCTCATTCACCCTCCTCTTTAAATATCTGTCAGCAGCAGATAAATATCTGTCAGCAGCGTCTAGCAATGAGCGTGAACATGATGTCCTTCCCAGATATTGAAATTTTATCCTAATGACACGATATCCACATTTTTAATAATCAAGGCAAAAAATTGTATGTAGCAGAAAGATAATATTAGGTAATCGGAGAATATTAATTATATATAATTAGTGAGAAGGTTGGATCATGATTAAATTATATGAACAATGTAAGCAGCATTCAGCAACTTCATTCTGTTAGGGGAATGAATGAATAAAAAAAGGACAACTGAATTGATTTGCTTTGCACTAGCAAGCAGTTATTTAGAAGGCTCCTACCAAATATTGGTAGGCTGGGAGTTTTTTTTTATAAATCCAGCCTAAGTTTTTTTTAAAAAAAATGAATACTCTTGTGGAATAACTCAGTCACTCCTATTAAAAATATTTATAGATGGATATAATAACAACTTTCACAAAACTAATTCCAGTGACACATACCTGCTTAAAAAATCCATAGACCAACGAAACGCTCCACAAAGTACTTCAAAGAAAATTGCGTATCCCTCGTGTGAGAAATTCATCCCACACAAAAGTTGGCTCATATACGTCCCAGCCTTCCTGTGGATCACTCAAGTTCTTCTGAAGACTTCTCATGATATGGTATGAGGTCAAGTCGCCGTCGTCGCTGGGCGTGAGGTAGATGCCGCCGCCGCTGGAAGCTCTCCTAGCCCCTCGCTATGGTTGCTCCACACAGGCACACACCGGCCTTTGCTGGTTGCTGCCACCGCCCAACCGTCGCCGGGGCGGGCTTGACACTGCGCGAGAGGTTCGTCTCCTGGACGAGACTACGAGAAATCATATATAGAGATGGCAAGGTAGTTATATCAGTATCACGCCGGAAGAGACGTGGATGAAAGAGAGAGAGATGGGTAGTTATTTCACGCCGGAGATGTGGACGAGAAAGATCATTCTTTCAGCGGACTGTCTAGGCATCACCTAAATTTTTTCTCCCCTCAGAACTGCATCCAACGGTAAAAGAAAATAACAGTATAGAGAAACCATCCAGATAGCTTGTGATTGTGCTTGTTAGTAGAGATTAATACAAATGTTGTATTTATAACAAAATTATAGTGTTTTATAACTAAAATTACATTTATAAAAACAGTAGATATGGCATGTAAGTGCACTGTAATTTTAGTACAAGTGCACTGTAAATTTTAGTAACTAGAATATTTATCGTTTTAGTACAAATACATTGCTTGAGAAACCGTGCAGATATCTGAAGTGTTAAATGTTGTATTTATAACTAAAAATATGGCGCTTTATAACTAAAATTACATTTGTAAAAACAGTAGATATGGCATGTAAGTGTTCAGTAATTTTAGTATAAGTGCACTATAAATTTTGGTAACTAGAAAAAGAAAGAAATAGATAGAGAGAGGACGGCATCAGCAGAAAACGTCTAAGGAAACAGGCCACAGCATCTAACGCGTGGCCCTATCCACAGACGCCCACGACCACGCCATTCCTTGCACAAATCATGGCGCATGTCCTACAACAAGAAAAACGTGAAATATAAAAAAAAAATTACACGACAGATTTGTAGCAAAATCGAATGGAAGTGGAAATGAGAGAGTTTGAGAGAGAGGAGAAGAGCTCGAGGGAGACAGAAGAAATAAATGGCTATTGACATGCGTGATGTACAGGAATCCATCGATACAAAGTCAGGTTGACTCGGTCATGGACTCAACTGACCTTGCTTTTGCACAAATCTTGGAAAACATCATGCGGCTAGAAAAACGTCAAATACTATGAAAAAAAATCACCCGGCAAATATTTAGCAAAATCGTTCTCAATTTTCGCTTATACTAGAAGAAGTGGCAGTGCGTTGCAACGGAAAGAAAAGGAAGAGAAAATTGAGGAAAATTTGAGAAAGATTTACATTATGTAATTAATTAAAATACAAATTTCACCATCTTCTTCATATGAAACCGCAATTGCGCGCGCGCGCGCGCACATATATATATATATATATATATATATATATATATATGACACTCATATGGAGCACCATGGTATCAAATACACAAATTAACTCAAAATTTTCAAATTGTGAATATATACCTAATTATAAGAATTTGATTCATACCTATACCTATCAATAAAACAACTCAAAATTAACTTTATTTCACAATCCATGATTACATATCTAACAAATTTAATATATATATATATATAAAAACTATTCTATACCTAGGGTATAGAATAGTTATTCTATACCCACCCCACACCTCGGCCAAAGCTCCCCCATCTTGGTCAAACCCGCCCTTCACTTCCCCCACCACCTCCACTCTTCTCAGCTCTCGTCTCAGAACGACGTAGTAACGCGATGTTCATTATACAGTAACGCCATGTCTTACTTGCAGTAACAATATTGAAATGTAGTCATAATATAGTCATGACGGATCTTCTTTTGATAAGCACTTTTTTCTAATATCATGGTGCAAACAGTTTTTAAAAGTAGTACATGATGTGAGAGATATTACTCTTCAAAAATTGGTTTTTTAAAAATTTAGCTCTCCATGAGCAGTAATACTATATCATAAGTGTTACTGCTGATTTTCTATGAGTTACTGCAATCACATAATATCGTTACTACAAGATGTAGTAACGATTATAAGTTTTATAGTAACATAGTGTGTTACTGCGATTACTTAATAACGTTACTGCAAGAATATGTATAGTAAGAAAAAAAAGGTGCAGTAACATGGAGAGAGGGATGAATTGCCTTGGTTTACTCATGGGTCAAGGGTAGAGAGAACCGTCTTTTAAAATTTAACTCTTCACAAGTAGTACTACTATATCATAAGTGTTATTATTATCTATTGTACGTTACTACAATCCCATCATAACGTTATTATGAAAGTGTGGTAAATATTATAAGTTTTGCAGTAACAAAGCGTCTTACTGCAATTCTTTAATAGTGTTACTGCATAAACTTGTGGTAACGTGTATCTACCATGCAACACTTACACTTTTATGCAGTAACAAATATATGGTTAGCATGTAGACTTTTAACTCATATATTTTTGTTTCGATTCCTAATTTACTGCAATTTCACCACGATATTACTATCAAAAGTGCAGTAACATCCTATATGTTTTGCAGTAACGTAACGTGTTACTATACTTATACGATATGTTACTACAAAAACATAGTAACTTGTTATGAGTTTTGTAATAACATATATATTTCTCTTCTACTTAGCTTCCTACAACTATGGAACTTTGTGTGTCCTGTAGAGTTGTAACAGTTTATGTGTTTTTACAGTAATCGAGTATGTTACTCCCATTTTTTCTCGAAGATTGGTCTTTTGAAATTTATCTCTCCATAAGTAGTAATACTAAATCATTATTTTTACTACTTTTTATTGTGTGTTACTACCATTCCATCATGATATTAATGTATGTGTATAGTAACAACTATAATTTTTACAGTAACAGCGCATGTTACTGCAATTTGTTAATAGCATTACTGCAATAACAGGTGGTAACAACCAAACACAGGTACAGGACCTACCACCCACTTTGAACTAGTAAAATATAAGTCCAAGTGATATCTTTTGAATTCACATCTTTAAACAATAATATCTCTCACACCACATATTATATTTTTGAACCGTTTGCACCGTAATGCTTTAAAAAAAAGAGCTCTAAAAAACTAGATCCGTCATGACTATATTTTAACTATATTTTATTAGTGTTACTGCAAGTAAGCTACAACGTTACTGCATGGTGGTCGTCATGTTACCGCACCGTTCGTACGAGACGAGGACAACAAATAGGTGGACGTGAGAGGAAGTTAGCACACGGATTTGACCGATGTGGTAGCGATTTGACCGTCCTTTCACCATGCTTTGACTGGGGTGGGAGGTGGGTTTTGAGCCCAATAAAAGGAGGGGGAGGTGGGTTGGGCTCTTAAGGGGGAGAGGGTATAGAATACCCCAGGAGTAGAATAGTTTTATATATATGTATGTATGCGTATATGTATAGGAAAATGATTCTATACTCCCAGAGTACGTACTCCCTCTCCATCCACCGTTCATCCGCAACCTGCTGTAGGTCCTCTATTTGGCTCTCCTAACGGGTGCGTACACAATGAACCCGTTTCCATTTATATGAAAAGGAAATAATTCTCGTAGTTGTTAATTATCCCCCCATAATCGGAACAGACGTCACATCGATTCCGTTTCGATCAAACAACTCGATCTCGTTGGCGTTCCCAGGTGGCGACCCCGTACTCGATCTCATCGGCGTTCCGCATTCCCATGTTGGCGACGTCGGCGGAGGATATACGATCGTGCGGCGGTGGCTGACGGCGGTACAAATAAGCGATATCTCTAATCTTCCTAAAAGCTGATCGTTCCTTCCTCCAATGATGGCTCCTTCCTCACCGGTCATAGATGCTGAAGCACGAGGGTGATCGACCTGGAGATGCTGCCACCCATTGGTGTCACCGGAGGAGAGGTCACCGATCTGGTTCGGCGGAGTGCATGAGCAGGGCAACCGTGGCAAAATCGACGCGTCATAGTAGCGGAGATCATCCAAAACAGCAGGTTAGTATCAGTGTATTTCTACGGCCAGATCGACGCACGACGTCTGAATTTTTCTTGTTTGTAGGGGCACAAGAGAAGAGAACCAGTTTATCGAAATTGCCAAAGATATATCCCAGAAATTTTGATGCCTGTGATTGAATATCTTGATGTCTATAGAAAAGGATTATATGTTTATGTAGTTCGGTCCATGCATATGCTTTCAGTTTCAGATGCTATTTTTTTTTCCTGTAGATGCATATGCTGTTTTTTTTTTGGTAAATTATATGCTGTTTGCCTGCTTTTACACATGAATGTTTATATGCTTTGATTGCTATGCTAGTCTCTGTATAACTGCACTGTTCCCGGAGGTGTATGTGTGCTAATTTATTTAATTTTTACCGAGAGAAATATACAGTACATGTTCCTTAGAGAGGGTGTATGCTGCTTTATTTCCAGTAGGGGTATGTAATGATTTTTTTTTCTCCAGAAGAATATGCTTTCCATACAGGGATATGTACTGATTTTTTTATAACAGAAGTATTTACTTAACTTTGTATATATATACTGCATTTATTTTTTTGAGGGAAACATATATACTGCATTTATATGGGCTCATTCCCCTCGGGGGAGGGCCACGTGGCATTGGGGGGCAGCCTCCTCCGTCCAATCTCTGGGAGGGAGTGGCCGCCCCCCCACCTCGGGCCTCACTCCCCTCGGGGGAGGGCCACGTGGCATTGGGGGGCGGCCTCCTCCGACTAGTCTTTGGGAAGGAGTGGCCGCCACCCCACCTCGGGCCTCACTCCCCTCGGGAGAGGGCCACGTGGCATTGGAAAGCAGCCTCCTCCGTCCAATCTCTGGGAGGGAGTGGCCACCACCCCACCTCAGGCCTCACTCCCCTCGGGGGAGGGCCACGTGGCATTGGGGGGCAGCCTCCTCCGACTAGTCTTTGGGAAGGAGTGGCCGCCACCCCACGTCGGGCCTCACTCCCCTCGGAGGGGGGGCACGTGGCATTGGGAGGCAGCCTCCTCCGTCCAATCTCTGGGAGGGAGTGGCCGCCACCCCACCTCGGGCCTGACTCTCCTCGGGGGAGGGCCGCGTGGCATTGGGGGGCAGCCTCCTCCCTCTAAATATGATACCCCCGGGCCCATATCACCGACAGTAGCCCCCGGCGTTAGCCCTGACCAAAACCTTTCCTAGGTGGTCAGGGTTGACGCTAATCTGCTAGTCAGTTGACATGTGGGCCCGATCTTCTGTCCTATCATCCTGGGAGTTGGGCGGTAGGAGTTTAGCCACGTTCACACGCCAGCCTAACTTCCCACTTCCTTCCCGGTTCCCGAGGCGCCGTGGGCTCGGGAGTTTAGCCCGTACGTTAGGCCGTGAACTTATTTCCTTTATATACTCAGCAAATGTTGTTAGATTCTCTCGGGCCCGTGACCTTACGCCGTGTACCTCGCTTGCCCCTGCCTTTTGTTAACCTCTGTTCGTGTTCTACTTCATCTATTCAAACGATTATTTTTGCGTGAGTGTGAGGACTGAACATTCCATTGCTAGCAATCTTCACCCGCGATCAAACCAAGCTAGGCGCCGTAGCCAGCCGGCGGGTCCAGAGTCAGCTACTACGGAAGAGCCAGCACAGGGGGCCCCGGGCGTCGACGGCGTCCAGAGCTCAATGCAGGGCTAGGATAGAGCAAGGGATCGTAGAACCCACGCTTTTAGCAAAGAATCGTTTGAATGGATGAAGCGAATACAAACTTTTTGTTACCAAGGGAGGCAAGCCAGCGCGCGACACGTGGGTACCGCGGGACCGCGAGGAAGAGATGGGAGAGAGATAAATATAAGCAATAATAATTCTATGCAAACGATTATCTTCGTGCGAGTGCGAGGAATAAATTTTCCATAGCCAACAATCTTCACCCACGATCAAGCCAAGCTGGGCGTTGTAGCCAGCCGGCGGGGCCAAGGCCAGCCGCTACAGAAGAGCCAGCACAGGGGGCCCCGGATGTTGACGGCGCCCAGAGCTCGACTCAGGGTTAGGATAGAGCTGGAAATCGTAGCCCCCACACTTATAGCAAAGAATCGCTTGTATGAATGAAGCAAACACAAACCTTGCTTGCATGTCGCGACCTTTCAAACCTTTAGCTCGAAGAGGGCCTCCCACCATAGGTTCCTAACCATTTTGGGAAGCTTGAAGCTTGAAAGGACGATTAGTTGAGCCGAGCCGGGCACCGTAGCCAGCCGGCGGGACCAAAGCTAGCCGCTACGGAAGAGCCAGCACAGGGGGTCCCGGGCTTTGATAGCACCCGGAGCTCAACTACAAGAGCCCTCCCAGGAGAAGACCGAGGTGGGTGGCAGGTTCATGAGCGATCCCCGCGCTTGGCCCTGGAGGGCCATGGGGAAGAAATTTGCCTTGACCCGGTCGTCACCCCATGCCGCCTCTATGATCGTCGTGTGGATCTGGAGGGACTCAGAGGGGTTGACTCTACCGTGGTACCTTTCGGTGAGGCTGGGCCGAAACTTTGGGGGTCATCGGACATTCCGAAGACTCGCCATAAAGACCTGGCCGCCAACCTTACCCGGTGAAGAGGCGGGAGGCCTAGCCCCCTGCCTGGGGTGGCGCGGCACTCCTAAGGAGGCTGCGCCTTCCCCCGCATTGGCGGCGCGACGCTTATCACGCCGGCACTCGAAAGAATCTCAAAAATCACGAACGCGCCCCCTACCTGGCGCGCCAGATGTCGGAGGGCAATCTCCTCCACCAGGGAACCGTGAGGCCCCCCTTTTTTGAGTTCGTCCGGGGGCAGCGGGTGAGATCTGAGGTTTTTTAGACAAAAGAGACGCAAGGGATTTATACAGGTTCGGGCCGCTATGAAGCGTAATACCCTACTCCTGTGTGTATAATGATTCTTCTGTGCTTGCAAAGTCTCTGAATCTCTGATGTACAAGCTAGGGTTAGAGAAGCTTTGGCTCGAGGATCCAGAGTTCGATCCCCCTTCCCGCTAGGTATGGTCCTCCTTTTATACTCTAAGGGGATACCACATGTGCTGCGAGTGCTACCTAGGGAGAAGGGAAAATATTCTCTATATTAATTACATGTCATGTGCC
Organism: Oryza meridionalis; assembly: GCA_000338895.3. Taxonomy (NCBI): domain Eukaryota; kingdom Viridiplantae; phylum Streptophyta; class Magnoliopsida; order Poales; family Poaceae; genus Oryza; species Oryza meridionalis. The sequence continues at coordinate 30,098,528 of CM002526.2, read as the reverse complement.
TTAGCCAAGAAGCTATCTACACGTCGGCTGCTGCGCGGGGCCCATCAAATCATGCAGGGCGCCCTTGTCATTCGCCATTCAATGGATAAGGACTTCCGGGTTCTTGTTCGCACCAGGAAACGGGAACCCGGGTCAATTCAAAGTGGTTGGACCGGTTCTATCAGGGGTAAGAGGCTGTGAAGCCCCTCATTATTATGATGGGATGGGACGGAGCATGCCGCACGCCGCCTGACAAACTGACAGGGCGAGGGTACACAGCTGTCGTCCCATCGGTCATTCGACCAGTCACGGACCTGTCAGAGATCGGTCACAGATCAGTTGAGTGCACCGCACGCCACATTAAATGCGGCGTGGCGCAACTACTCAGGTCGCCATAAAAGCGGGTAGGTGAGCGCCTGGAGGAGGCCATCTAACCCATCGCACGTGGTGACCTAGAGAGGTGGTCAAGGGAGCCCGACCCCTAGTCACAGGAGGGGGCGGCCGCCGCCCTACCTCGGGCCCGATCCACCCTCGGGGGAGGGCCACGTGGCGCCTGGGGCAGCCTCCTCCCTCTAGTCTTGACCAGGGAGTGGCCGCCGCCCTACCTTAGGCTCGACCCCTCTCGGGGGAGGGCCACGTGGCATTGGTGGGCAGCCTCCTCCATCCAATCTCTGGGATGGGGTGGCCGCCACCCCACCTCGGGCCTCACTTCCCTCGGGGGAGGGCCACGTGGCATTGGGGGGGCAGCCTCATCCGTCCAATCTCTAGGAGGGGTGGCCGCTACCCCACCTCGGGGCTCACTCCCCTCGGGGGAGGGCCACATGGCATTGGGGGGCAGCCTCCTCCGTCCAATCTCTGGGAGGGAGTGGCCGCCCCCCCACCTCGGGCCTTACTCCCCTCGGGGGAGGGCCACGTGGCATTGGGGGGCGGCCTCCTCCGACTAGTCTTTGGAAAGGAGTGGCCGCCACCCCCACCCCACCTCGGGCCTCACTCCCCTCGGGGAAGGGCCACGTGGCATTTTAAAGCAGCCTCCTCCGTCCAATCTCTGGGAGGGAGTGGCCGCCACCCCACCTCGGGCCTCACTCCCCTTGGGGGAGGGCCACGTGGCATTGGGGGGCGGCCTCCTCCGACTAGTCTTTGGGAAGGAGTGGCCGCCACCCCACCTCGGGCCTCACTCCCCTCGGGGGAGGGCCACGTGGCATTGGGGGGCGGCCTCCTCCGACTAGTCTTTGGGAAGGAGTGGCCGCCACCCCACCTCGGGCCTCACTCCCCTCGGGGGGGCACGTGGCATTGGGAGGCAGCCTGCTCCGTCCAATCTCTGGGAGGGAGTGGCCGCCACCCCACCTCGGGCCTGACTCCCCTCGGGGGAGGGCCACGTGGCATTGGGGGGCAGTCTCCTCCCTCTAAACATGATATCCCCGGGCCCATATCACCGACAGAGCCGATGTCATATATGTATCAATCGGCAGTCATAAATAAATAAGAAAGAACTAGATCTACTCGATCGGCTGTAGATATTAACAATATATACTCATTATATTGATATATACTTAAATCAAGTGATTGAGATAGATCGGTCGCCATGCCGAGGCAGTATAAATCACTTAGATCAAAATATCTACTAATAGTGGGATTATATATGTTCATAGCATAGACGATCAGACAGATCTAGCATGTATCGGCTAATACTCCGATACCACTCTATATTAAGATATTAAAACAAGTAGAATATATCAAATAAAAGTCTAATATACTTAAATTTAACAAGATCTTAACATAAAGGGCAGATTTAACATATCAATGAAGCATGTAGAATAAATACGGTTAAATCAGATAAGATTGGTTGAAACCCCGATACTACCCTAATCGGCAACCGGAAGGCAGGCTAGAGATTGATATTCTAAGCACGACTTAAATAGATCAAACTCAATTGATGCAGCATTAAGTATGAAAAGAAAAACAATATCTAGACAATCAAGCCACTGGAAGTTTTATAGAGTGGTGGATATCGTATATAATCTAAGTCAACATCGATGTTTAACCTAATCGGCTGCCCTCTACCGACAGATGTTAGCCGATAATAGGTTAAATAGTGATATTGCCGGAGATTATGCAAGATATATGATAACTCGACGAATTACATAAACAAGATTAGAGTATCATAAAGATGGAAGCACTAATCCCCAGAACGCAAGCCGTCATGACAAGTTTTACCTCTTGTTGAAGATCGAAACCGATGCAGCTCAACCCGAAAGCAAGAACTCGTCGAAATAAAACTAAAGCAAAAGGGTGGCGATGCGCCGAGATTGTATTGAACGTGTGTGTTAATTGATTACATGGGGTTCGGGGTCTATTTATACCTGAAAATTACAAACTATGTCCATATCGGACACGACTCTTATCTCTAACAAACTCTAAGATACCATAAGTCTTTACGGCAAACTTTTGCCCAAACATATCTCTAAGTAAATGACCTAAAATATCCTAATTAATAGATACAATTGCCTTCTCAGGACTCTATCCATGCGTGGCAATTATCTTGAAGCATATCAACTCAATCCGACATCGTATACCAAGTCACATTGTCGGAATCGGCTGTATTACTTAACAAAGTCTGACTCGGACTCAGTCGATTCCAATCGTAGCCGATGTGGAGTCCAGCCGATTCTTACTCTGTTTCCGCAATGATCTTCATCTTTGACTCTACTTCGATCCAATCTTCTTCGATACTAATATTACCAAATTTAGTCATTAACACATGCCCCCCAAGTTCGGAATATTGGATAATGTTTCGGATTTGCCATATGTCGATTCCGAGATAAATCCGCTCTTGCCGTTTTCCGACCATTATTCCAGTGCGCATGGGGGCGGAGCTCGCTGCTCCTCCATATCCATCAAAATCCGAGCTCGCCGCCGCGGAGGTCGCGCTGTGCACGTGGGGCGAAGCGGTGGCTGGATCCGCCACCGCCTTGCCTCCTCCCTGCAGTTGCCCATCACGGCCACGCCCGCCGTCACCTGTGCAAGATCCATGCCGGATCCACGCGCGTGGGGCGCGGAGCGGTGGCCGGATGCGCCTCCACCTCGCCTCCCACCTGTAGTCGCTCGTCGCCGCCGCGCTCGCACCAGTGCCGTGCTGGATCGGCCGACGTTGCGCCCGCCGCCGGTCAGCAATGGAGGTGGAGCTGCCGCGCCTCCAGCCCGCAGTCGTCCGTGGTCGCCACGCCCGCAGCCGTGCCATGCTGGATTCGCATCCCGCCCGTCGATGCTGCGCCCGCCATGGATGCTACGCTATCAGACCTGACGTGCCACCGCCACTCCTCCTCGACGCTGGTTCTCCTTGTCCCCGAACCGCCGCCGCCGCCGCCGCTCCTCCTCGTCGCCAAGCCGTCACCGTTCCATAAAATGTGGAGTGGGAGAGGAAAAAGTGGGTGGACGGTTTCTACGATGGGAATCCGTAATATATATATACCATATAAAGTCAGTACGTCGAGTTAAAAAATAACTCAATGTGTAGCTTGCACCAGATCAATTTGCGTGGGCTGTGGTGGCTCTTGGTGGTGCGCGAGTTAAAAATTTACTCGGACTATGGGTGGGGCTTGCGCCAGATTGAGTTCGCGTGGGGGTGGACGGGGTGGTGGGTCGCTGAGTTAAAAATTAACTACATGGTCTGTTTAAATTGAGTGCGCGTGGGGGTGCGACAGGGTGGTTGGTTGTGTGTGTCTGGTGCCATCTAATACATGGCGCCTATAGCGCCATATATATATATATATATATATATATATATATATATATATATATATATATATATATATAGCAAATCTATTCTACACCCCTCCCACCTCGGTCAAACCCGCCCACTAACTCCCCCCACGCCCACCACTTTGCTGTCCTCGTCTCCCAGGGATTGGCAGTAACAGGACGGTCATCGTGCAGTAGCAGGATAACTTTCTCATAGTAACGACATCAAAAAGTAGTCATGATGGATCTAGTTTTGTTAAGCACTTTTTACGAACATCATGGTGTAGACGGATTAGAAAAATAATATATGGTGTGAGAGATATTGCTCTCTAAAGATTGAGATTTACCTCTTTTTAGTCCTCGTCTCACTGGAACGGCGTAGTAACGTGACGGTCAATGTGTTGTAACACGCCTGCTTTCTGCAGTAACAACGTTAAAAATAGTTATGATGATTCTAGTTTCGTTAAGTACTTCTTTTACGAACGCCATGATGCAAACGGGTTAGAAAAATAAGACATGACATGTACGTTACTGCGCTCTGAAGATTGAGATTTAAAATATTTTAGCTCTACAAAAGCATTACTAATATAGTGCCACCCGTTACTATAGTTATGATGGTTCTAGTTTCGTTAAGAACTTTTACGAACGCCATGATGCAAACGGGTTAGAAAAATAAGACATGATATGTACGTTACTGCTCTCTAAAGATTGAGATTTAAAATATTTTAGCTCTACAAAAACATTACTAATATAGTGTCACCCGTTACTATTGTTATGATGGTTCTAGTTTCGTTAAGAACTTCTTTTACGAACGCCATGATGCAAACGGGTTAGAAAAATAAGACATGACATGTACATTACTGTTATCTAAAGATTGAGATTTAAAATATTTTAGCTCTACAAAAACATTACTACTATAGCACCACCCGTTACTATGCATGTTTTCTGTTACTGCAAATTTCGTCATGTTATTACTGCCAAAAGAGCAGTAACAACCTATAATTTTTGTAGTAACAACCTACAATTTTTGTAGTAACGTATCATATTACTACCCTTCTAGGATATGTTACTGCCAAATCATAGGAACAATGTATGATTAACTGGTTCTCACGCAATTTGAACAGACATACAAAGCATGTAAATAATATTTACTATTCACATAACATCATATGATGAATTGGTTAGAATAGCTTGCCATATGGGAGGAAAAAAATGAGAGATGGGAGGGAGAGAAAAAAACGAAGAGGAGGGCACCGGGAGGAAAAAAAAAGAAAAAAAAAGGAAAGGAGGGACAGGGAGAGGAATCGGGAGGAGGAAAAAACGAGGGAGAGGGACTAAGGGAGAGAGGGCATCAGGAGGAGGAGGTAGAGGGATCGGGACTAAGGGAGAGAGGGAATCAGGAGGAGGAGAGGAATCGGGACTGAGGAAGAAAAACGGAGGGGGAGAGAGGGTATCGAGGGTATCGGGAGGAAGGAGAGAAGAGGGAGTAGGCGCCGGGAGATCGGGAGAGGAGGGAGAGGCTATCGGGAGGGAGGGGTACCAGGGGAGAGAGGCGCGCGATCAGGAAGGAGAGGGAGGGATGGGCTGGGTGGGGTGTAGAATAGTTAGTATAAGGGAGGGGTGTAAAATAGAGCGAGTATATATATATATATATATATGGAAAAGCATATATGAACCATATGCACCACAAATCTCAACCGTTGAAGGGTTCCAAGATACGTGCGTGAGAGCCTAAGAGTTAGCACGATTAGTGACCGTTTACTCCTTAATTGCACTACTGCACTAGCTGCCCATTACGGGGCAAGCGTACGATGCCGTTTTTTTTTATTGTCAGACCAATAACTCCCGTACTAAAGCCCTGACAAGTATGGCTGTGTTTTGTCTTGTCACTTGTTCATGGAGTACTACTTCCTGCACAATGATGTGTGATTGGGGTTGAGTCGGGAGAGTTTGGGGAGGGTAAGGTGCTTACATTATTCTTCCTTGATTATAGCAACACGCTTGTTCAGAGATGCACATTTTAGCGAAGATACTGTTGAAAGCCGTTTTGAAGACAGCTCGGATGTAATCCGACTTTCACTCTCGAAAAATAATATTATAAATTTATTTGTATATATGGGTAAGTTAATATTGCTAATTATCTGGTCTAATAGATTTCGCATGTCAAGTGATATTATCCAATCTTAAAATTGGCTCTTTACCAGTAGTACAATAGTGTTTGTTTGGCCGGATTGTATTACTCTGCTAATTACAATTGGCATGAATGATTCGGTTGGCCGGATTGTATTACTCTGTTAAGTACGTGCTAAGCAAGTTGATTGGCAATTAATGGATACTAAAATTGAACAACAAAAATCTGGGTACTTTAGTTGCAGTATGCTATTTTATCTCACAGATATTATTTTCTCATTAGATTATAAAACAATAGATTTTGTGATGTAACATATATCTGTAGAAATCAATACATCCGAAGTGATATATATTGCAATATCCTTTTTTTATATCACTTTGCAAAATAACGTTTTTGAAATGTCATTGATATATTTTCTATACATAGACTATAACAAAATGATATTTTAGAATGTAACATATATTTTCCATATATACTACAACAAAACGATATATCATTTTGCAATGTCATTTTTGGACATCACTTTGCAAACTGATATTTTTGAAATGTCATTAACACATAATATCATATTTTAGTGGTGAGTATAAAATATCAGATATGTGTTTTTTTTATTTTAATACATACCAAGTGATATAACCCATTTAATACAGCCGATAGACACGGTGACTAACTGATAAAAACTGAAAGTATTTCACGAAATGCCCAAACGAAATAAGCTATTAGCGATTAATTGAGTATTAATTATAATAATTTGAAAATTAAATTTATTTGATTTGTAAAAAAAATTCTATATAGAAAATTGTTCGTATTTTTAGGAAACGTGCTTATGTTAAACTAGAGATTTTTTTTCAACCAAAACTCACTTAGGCCGAGTTTAGTTCTGTCACGCCCAGAAATTCACAAGTAATTTCCGAACTAATTTGTGCATTAAAACCCTCGTCCAAGAATCAGCCGAGGTACATAAACTGACAATTTAATATACAGATTCATCAAAATAACTAAAACGATAAATACTTACATAAGAGGCACTTAGTCCTCACCATGAAGAAACTGCAGCGGAAAAATAAAATCTAGCGAAGCTTCAGCTCCACTCCCACAGGCAGCTCAACTGGGATCTAAGCCAAACATCTTCTCCTTCTGGATCCATTTTTCTTCAACTGAGGTTTGATGATTATTACGAGATGAGTACATGGAATACTCCGCAAGCCACACAGCAAGTATGCAAGCGCACATGGATACCAAAGGATGGCATAATATAGGGTTCATTTGCGAAAGCAGCATTTAGTAAAGAGTTGAGAATTTGTAAAACAGTAGAGTAATTAATCATCAATATTAATCAACACTGAACAGCACACCCATGCTGCACAGGCCCAACCAAACCTGAACAACCAACCCTGGTCGTACAGATCAAACCTCCAAACCAGGAATTATCCATTCCAAACTAGGAGTCAAATTAATTATCACATTATGATAATTAATGAGTAGTGTGGGACTAATCACGAAAAACATTGTTAGACCCGCCCATAACCGCGGGCACGGCTATTCGAATAGTTTTACTCTGGCCAGAGATGTACCACTGTATTCCACACATGTTGCCATGCCCCGAAGTACCACCACGGCACTGCAAAGGGGGAAATCATGACAATACCCTTCGCACAACACAACTCACCACAGTGCACCATTCCTGGATCATAATCACCCCCTCAAAAACCAGAGGCATGGACTCCCCAGCGACCCCCACGGACTTCTCGCCTCTTCACAGTCTGGCACCCCGTAATGAACCATGCTATAGAAAAGGTAAAGCCATTGCCCACGCTGGTTTGTGGTTGGCACGGTTAAGGTTTCACAACAGTAGCTCGCGAACCGGTCCTTAATTGTCATGAGCACGACCTTCAAAACCATGTGCTCACAACCCACCAGTAATCATATTTTAATTATCAATTAATTATCATAACACGACTGACCATCGTGAGCTACCATTAAATATAACCATAAGTAATAGTGAAGCATAATTTATCCCATTAATGAGCTAATGTTTCTAAGCACGGCTAAGCAACTATAAATAACATCTAGCTGAACCAATCCAATATATAAGGTCCATGCTAGTCAAATTATAACCCATAGGAAAATAAAGTCATCTTCGGCCATAATTAAATGGGAAGGCTCACCACCCAATGACATTCTAAAATAATGCATAAGTTGAAATAAAACAATAGCTTTAAATGGGTTCAACATGCTCAAAGAGTTATTTGGGATCTGTGTGACTTGCCTTGCAAACAAGCGTCTTCAATTCATCTTCAAGAACATCTCCAACGAACGAACGATCGTCCGAAAGAACGGGAAACTAACCTAGAACGCAAAACGAGGAAAAACACTAACAAAACCAAATAAACAGTACAATTAAATTTCATAAATGGGTAGAGCTTGAATTTAGATGAATTATGGGACTTGAACGACCTCATTCCGAGTTCGTATGAATTAGATATGAATTTTACAAGATTTAATTCCAATTAAACCTATTAAAGAAAAGACTATTCCAAATTGATTAAACAATTTACAAATAATTTATAACTGAGACAAAAGATTAAAACATCCTCCAAAAATATATTAGATCATATTCGGTAGATGACATATTAAAAAGGAATAATATGTCATTGAAAAGAGATGACAGAATTTATATTGATTTTGCAATGGCTTGAGATGGTGCTGATGTCAGCGATAACATCATCACCGGCGGATGGCTCAGGATAGCAACGAGAACTGAACGACGATGCTCCGGCGACAAGGGACAGCTCCGGGAGAGAGAGGAGGCGACGACGAACTCACCAATGGCGATGGTGACAAAAAACGGCAACGGAAGACAGCCGGTGACGACAAACGATGGCACAACGGTGGAAAGCGAGCGCACTAAAGCGAAGAGGAGAACAAGGCGGTCCTTACCCACACTTACACGACAACGAGCGACGATGGACAGCAGCCGGCGACGAGCTTCGAGCGGCGGCGAGATCGGGACGACTGTGACGGCGGCTTTACGGCAAACACCGGCGGAGAAGAAGGGGTGGACGGCCTTCGGCTTGGCGCTGCGACGCCGAGGAAGGCTGCGGCGAGGTCCAACGACCACGGGAGAAGCGGCAAAGCTTTGCCGGAGATCAAAACATGGCGACGGCTCGGCCTTCACGGTGATGGCGACTTCCGGCGGGGTTCGGCGCAAAAGAACGGGTGGCCGAGGTGGAGCTCGGCCTTGCGGAGCCGAGGGTAGCGGTGACACAGGGCGGCGTCGATCGAGGCGCCGGCGAGGGGCGGCTGGAGCGATGGCCGGCGGCGGAGAGAGAAGCCGAACGTGGGGAGGTGGCTAGGGCTAGGGAAAAATTCAGGAAAAAGGAGAAAACGGAAGAGGAGGCCGAGGGGCTGCTATTTATATCCAAAGGAGTAGGAGATCGGCTCGGATACGGGAAGAATCGGCGGCGAAAGAGGTAGGGTTCATCGGCAAAATAGAAGATAAGCTACACTTCGAATCCACGTGATATACCACGGGATTCAAGGGGGGATCAAGAATAGACTTCTTTTCAGGCTTCCTTTCCTTTACTAGGCCTGATAGCAAGAGGGATCAAAACTGGACTTCAGCTAAGAAAAAAGAAAGAGGAAGAGTGGGCTAGTGCGGACTAAGGAAGAGAGAGAGGAGACGAGTGGGCTGAATTCGGCCCAGACAAAGAAGATGATTTAAATTAACTTTTTATTTTAAATAATCACTGAAATGATCTTTCATTTATTAAAAACAATTCCAATGCTCAAATAATTCTGGGAAAAATCCAGAAAATACTTGGACATTAAAAATATTTAATAAAATTTTATCTATCTCAATTTAATGTTCAAAATTTTCATAGATTTTATTCACACACTTACTTTAATCATTAAGTAATTTCTAAAAATTCCTTTTTCACAACGATTTATAATTTAGCGATTTTCAGGGTGTGACAAATCCACCCCCCTTACAGAAATCTCGTCCCGAGATTTGGAACGGCTAGCAAGAAATCAGGTAGGGCAATCCTTCACTGATCAGTCTGTTGAACTGATTAGCTAATCTGACATACCTTTATCTGACCCTTTTTTTTGTCCTTCTTCCAATAGTACGAACACATAACATAATCCTCTTGTAGACATTGTCAGGTCTGCCTTTTGTAAACATTATCCCTTCAACCTTTAGAATGTTGATTACAAGATCTCCAAACATTGTTGTATTCGATCAAAGGTCCGCTTTAGCTTTTCCTTGGAATACTTTGAAGTATATCAAGTCCATAGAAATTTTGCCTATAACGAGAGTCAAAGTGATTCCCATGATTCCACTTTAGTCCAATCCAACCTTCCATGGTAAAATGATTTCCTCTTTCCTTATAGAAACAAGTTTCTTATCCTTTAAGTACATTAATGAAGTATCTGAGCTTCAAAGTACTTTAAATTAATATCGGATCCTGATGTATCTTCTTCCATCTGACCTTCATCTTTTGCAGTGAAAAAAAACATTTATTGTTTGTATCTCAAATATTGTAGAATTGTTTCCTGTAACGGTGACCCCTTAACCTTTTTGATTCTAGTTTCCAATGTAGCTTCTTGAATAGCTTGACTATCAACCATCTGGACAGACTATCAAGACTTTACTTCCAACATTGATGTAAACCACTTTGCAACCGTGTTTTATGGCCTCTGTAGTTCCAAAATACCTTGAATTAGAGAACTCCACACTTGATCTGACTATCCTAGTGATTATTGTTCCGTTTCAATTGACTCTTTATTTATCACCTTTCTATGTATCCTTCTCCTTGTTATCATCTTCATACTTCAGATTGACGTAGTAGTGACATCCATTATCATTTTCATACTTCAGATTAATATAGTAATGATGTCCACACTCATCTTTATCCCATTGGTGTACATGTAACTAGTAGAACGACCCATACGCTATCTTACAGAAACTTTGTAGTGATTCGTCAAGTCTCGTACAAGTGTGTGTCGACAAGCAAACCATTCCTGACCTTGCACCATATTAGTAGAGTATAAACCTTCTTTAGTACTTTCAAGCAGCCTCTGGTGCAGGAAACTCCCATTACGACTTTGTATATCCTTGATTGATTATCACTTTGTCTTTATTCTTGTTTTCCTGAGTTGCCATAAATATCTGTTTGACATGAGTATACCTCTGACCATCGATAAATATTAAGGTTCATGCATCAACTATATTATTCCAATACAACACCGTAGAATCCATAGTCTCACTTTATTTGATTACATACTTATTCAACACGGTGATGATTTTATTTAACTGAATCCATAACCTTTAGACAGACTGGCATTCCTTAAAACAACTTTGAATCTCATATATCTTTGACAAACTGGAATACATGAATAAATTGATTGCTTGGTTCCACATCTTATCCTCTATCTAATTATTATTGCACCTGCCGGAGCCATATTTTTTTTACTCATGAAAACACGAACCATTTAACTCTCTTGAACTATTATAGATTCTTTGCAATATAGACATTGGCCGGCCTTTCATTCATTTGGGTAATAGTAACGTAGTTAACTCGTCCTTTTAGTTATAATCTGACCAAGATGCAATAGAGAATATTGTTGTGACTGACATCTTGCATCAATTATTATTACACTTCAAACTTGCTCCAGTTCTCATGGCATTTACTGCAACCATCCAGGGTAGAATCATATGTGCAACCATCTATTGATAATATCCATCTTACTTGATTGACTATTGATATGGAAATTTCAATGACAAGCTTCCCTTAGAAACTGCTTCACATTATTTAGTCCGGACAAAAGCATATCTTTAGTATAGTCTCTCCAAAAATATCTTGACTCAAACAATTAACACATACCAATCCCTCAACATGAAAGGGGTGCATTCCTTTTCATTCGCTATCTTCTTACTCAAACCAAAACATATACAAACTTCAACCTTTCTTGATGATACTTTTGCTGATCACATTTGACAATATTATCTGGTTACTATTAACAGAAATAATGTCATGATTACTGCCATCAACAAGAAACCGTCCAATGATCGATTACAACTTCTGCCATCCTTCACGAGCCTGACTATTACTGAATTGGGCTAGCAATCATTATCTCCTGATCCATTCCATTAATCGAAAGACAAACCTTTTATGAACCGAGCCTTCACTTGATATTCCATTACCATGATAACAGGAATAATTTCTCTACTTAATGTGTTCACTTTTCCATAACAATGCAAACTTTAACCTCCATTTACTTCACATTGAAGACGTGGGAATTGAATCTTCTTGCTATTTTTTCTTCTAAATCAACATATCTTTACATTCCTCATTGTTTAATGTCTTAGCCTTACTGACACTATTCTCTTGACTTAAAAATAGTGCAAAAAGAATTGTCCTTTCAGACACCTTGATATAATCATTCCTTCTATAAACCACGCTGTAGTGATAATAATCATCTTGATGACATAGATGTAAGCTTTTATCTTTCTTATTCCTTCATGACTCTTGCTCACATCAAACTTGGAACCTTAAACCGAATGAGACCAAATGTAAATAATTCTCTTGAAATTTTTTTCAATGGCATCCCTTGAGCTTCTGACTTTTAACTTTCCTTGGATGACTGACTGTGTTGTCCACATCAGCATCAGGATGAATTTTATTTGGAGATCCGGACACATTGTTCCTTAACTGTTAACGTTAAAACCACTGGCACTGATGAGCACAAAACTTCCTTTCCTTAAATCCATTCTCTTAGGTAGGAGGTAAGAGAGAGATAGGAAGAGAAGAGAAAGTAGACAGGAGACTCAGAATAGAATAGACTTTTTACTAAGCTTTATATTTTTATTGATGTGAAGTAGGTTGTTTTTTAACACTAAACTGAACATTAAAACTAGTATGGTTATATCACTACCCTTGATATACCCCATACGCCAAAACCCACACGCACACAAACAAAACTTAAGCAAACAAGCTAACACAACGATCTAACTAAACAAAAGACCACTACTCTTGAGGGTAAAGCTTACGTTCTGTCATAGGTGCTTAAAACTTCTCCATTCTACCTTTGAACTTCGGGCTTATCAACTAGCTCATCTTCACGGGAATCGACCTTCCATGAGAAAAATAATTCCAGTGCAGAGACGCTTGACAACATGAATAGGCTTCACATCTTCATAATCATCTTTCATCCGATGAAGGTTCTACGTTCAACTTCCACGGTTCATCTTCTAATTCGAAGATCCTCTTCTGGCGAAGAACGAGCTTACGATTGGTGTCTTTGCGATACTGGGCAAAACAAGCTTCTGTATATTTCAACATCTTGGCGGTGTCACTATCTTCAGGTTGAGACATGTCTTCCATTTATTCAACCATCTTCTATAGCTTGGCAATTTTCTCCTATTGGGCATGCTTCTGATTTATGGCTTGAGTCTTGTAATTAGTGTGGAGTTCATCAATAGCATCCAACATTGTAGTCATATGCACAATCGTTTGGTTATCTTCTCCTTGGGTACACGTACAACCGTTCAACCAAAAATCATCACCATGTTTCGGATGGTAGTGATATGTAAAATTCTCCAGACGATCCTTGAAATGACGACCGAGATGACACAAAGCTTCATATGCGACTCCTTCACGACCATAAAAGAAACAATTGGCGAAGCGACACCTTAATGAGCATACAAGAAACAATTAGCCTTGCCATTGAATCATAGCTGGGGAAGATCTTCCTTGTCGGAAACAAGAGTAACAGTTGTCTTGCAATGCAATTGGTCTCCAACATGAGTAGATACTTTAGTGTACTTTGGTGGAACCTCATATCCAAGATCATACGTCATACGACAAAGCTCACTTGTAAAACCATAGTTCCCATATTTCTCAGCTTCCTTTAGAATAATGCCTTGCTTTCCAGAGCTTCTCTTCTCTCATCAATCTGATCAATCTTTTGGGCAGATCACCCCAAATTTCATCAAAGCGTGCCATCATCTTTTCCAACCTCTCCAGGTAGGGATTCATCTAAAGCAAGTTGAAAGACGAGGAAGGAAGGATGAGAAAAGCTTTTGCAAGGACCAATGGGATAAGGAGGAAAACAGACTTTTGCAAATAGATTTTTGTTTTAGCAAAGACACGTCCTTATGGGTTTAACCGTTTGGCTTGACCTACAGTCGAGATGGCTCTGATACCAACTTGTCACGCCCAGAAATTCACAAGTAATTTCCAAACTAATTTGTGCATTAAAACCCTCGTCTAGGAATCAGCCGAGGTACACAAACTGACAATTTAATATACAGATTCATCAAAATAACTAAAACGATAAATACTTACATAAGAGGCACTTAGTCCTCACCATGAAGAAAACTGCAGCGGAAAAATAAAATCTAGTGAAGCTTCAGCTCCACTCCCACAGGCAGCTCAACTGGGATCTAAGCCAAACGTCTTCTCCTTCTGAATCCATTTTTCTTCAACTGAGGTTTGATGATTATTGCAAGGTGAGTACATGGAATACTCCGCAAGGCACACACCAAGTATGCAAGTGCACATGGATACCAAAGGATGGCATAATATAGGGTTCATTTGCGAAAGCAGCATTTAGCAAAGAGTTGAGAATTTGTAAAATAGTAGAGTAATTAATCATCAATACTAATCAACACTGAACATCACACCCATGCTGCACAGGCCCAACCAAACCTGAACAACCAACCCTAGTCGTACAGATCAAACCTCCAAACCAGGAATTATCCATTCCAAACCAGGAGTCAAATTAATTATCACATTATGATAATTAATGAGTAGTGTGGGACTAATCACGAAAAACATTGTTAGACCCGCCCATAACCACGGGCACGGCTATTCGAATAGTTTTACTCTGGCCAAAGATGTACCACTGTATTCCACACATGTTGCCATGCCCCGAAGTACCACCACGGCACTGCAAAGGGGGAAATCATGACAATACCCTTCGCACAACACAACTCACCACAGTGCACCATTCCTGGATCATAATCACCCACTCAAAACCAGAGGCATGGACTCCCTAGCGACCCCCACAGACTTCTCGCCACTTCCAATCTGGCACCCCGTAATGAACCATGCTATAGAAAAGGTAAAGCCATTGCCCACGCTGGTTTGTGGTTGGCACGGTTAAGGTTTCACAACAGTAGCTCGCGAACCGGTCCTTAATTGTCATGAGCACGACCTTCAAAACCATGTGCTCACAACCCACCAGTAATCATATTTTAATTATCAATTAATTATCATAACACGACTGACCATCGTGAGCTACCATTAAATATAACCATAAGTAATAGTGAAGCATAATTTATCCCATTAATGAGCTAATGTTTCTAAGCACGGCTAAGCAACTATAAATAACATCTAGCTGAACCAATCCAATATATAAGGTCCATGCTAGTCAAATTATAACCCATAGGAAAATAAAGTCATCTTTGGCCATAATTAAATGGGAAGGCTCACCACCAAATGACATTCTAAAATAATGCATAAGTTGAAATAAAACAATAGCTTTAAATGGGTTCAACATGCTCAAAGAGTTATTTGGGATCTGTGTGACTTGCCTTGCAAACAAGCGTCTTCAATTCATCTTCAAGAACTTCTCCAACGAACGAACGATCCTCCAAAACAACGGGAAACTAACCTAGAACGCAAAACGAGGAAAAACACTAACAAAACCAAATAAACAGTACAATTAAATTTCATAAATGGGTAGAGCTTGAATTTAGATGAATTATGGGACTTGAACGACCTCATTCCGAGTTCGTATGAATTAGATATGAATTTTACAAGATTTAATTCCAATTAAACCTATTAAAGAAAAGACTATTCCAAATTGATTAAACAATTTACAAATAATTTATAACTGAGATAAAAGATTAAAACATCCTCCAAAAATATATTAGATCATATTCGGTAGATGACATATATTAAAAAGAAATAATATGTCATTGAAAAGAGATGACAGAATTTATATTGATTTTGCAATGGCTTGAGATGGTGCTGATGTCAGCGATAACATCATCACCGGCGGATGGCTCAGGATAGCAACGAGAACTGAACAACGATGCTCCGGCGACAAGGGACAGCTCCGGGAGAGAGAGGAGGCGACGACGAACTCACCAATGGCGATGGTGACAAAAAACGGCAACGGAAGACAGCCGGTGACGACAAACGATGGCACAACGGTGGAAAGCGAGCGCACTAAAGCGAAGAGGAGAACAAGGCGGTCCTTACCCACACTTACACAACAACGAGCGACGATGAACAGCAGCCGGCGACGAGCTTCGAGCGGCGGCGAGATCGGGACGACTGTGACGGCGGCTTTACGGCAAACACCGGCGGAGAAGAAGGGGTGGACGGCCTTCGGCTTGGCGCTGCGACGCCGAGGGAGGCTGCGGCGAGGTCCGACGACCACGGGAGAAGCGGCAAAGCTTCGCCGGAGATCAAAACATGGCGACGGCTCGGCCTTCACGGTGACGGCGACTTCCGGCGGGGTTCGGCACAAAAGAACGGGTGGCCGAGGTGGAGCTCGGCCTGGCGGAGCCGAGGGTAGCGGTGACACAGGGCGGCGTCGACCGAGGCGCCGGCGAGGGGCGGCTGGAGCGATGGCCGGCGGCGGAGAGAGAAGCCGAACGTGGGGAGGTGGCTAGGGCTAGGGAAAAATTCAGGAAAAAGGGGAAAACGGAAGAGGAGGCCGAGGGGCTGCTATTTATAGCCAAAGGAGTAGGAGATCGGCTCGGATACGGGAAGAATCGGCGGCGAACGAGGTAGGGTTCATCGGCAAAATAGAAGATAAACTACACTTCGAATCCACGCGATATACCATGGGATTCAAGGGGGGATCAAGAATAGACTTCTTTTCAGGCTTCCTTTCCTTTACTAGGCCTGATAGCAAGAGGGATCAAAACTGGACTTCAGCTAAGAAAAAAGAAAGAGGAAGAGTGGGCTACTGCGGACTAATGAAGAGAGAGAGGAGAGGAGTGGGCGGAATTCGGCCCAGACAAAGAAGATGATTTAAATTAACTTTTTATTTTAAATAATCACTGAAATGATCTTTCATTTATTAAAAATAATTCCAATGCTCAAATAATTCTGGGAAAAATCCAGAAAATACTTGGACATTAAAAATATTTAATAAAATTTTATCTATCTCAATTTAATGTTCAAAATTTTCATAGATTTTATTCACACACTTACTTTAATCATTAAGTAATTTCTAAAAATTCCTTTTTCACAACGATTTTTAATTTAGCGATTTTCAGGGTGTGACAAATTCCAAACTTTTTCTTCGAACTTCCAAATTTTCTATCACATCAAAACTTTCCTACACACACAAACTTATAACTTTTCCATCACATTGTTTCAATTTCTACCAAACTTCTAATTTTGGCGTGAACTGAACACACCCTTAATAACTTAGCCTTAGCGTCATACTAACATTTGCAGCTGATGGAAAAGGTGCTGGATCATAGTCGTCCCTATGTGTGACGTCGGCATGGCTTAAAAAAATTGATCAGGGGAGATGCTTCTGTACTAGAGAGAGAATTTGGTGTGTGCATTTGGGATCCAATTCAGGTGCAGTAGCCAGTGTGACTGCAAGATAAGCAGTCACACTAGCATCGCATGATGTGAAATGGACGTCTCAGATATATCCAAGCACTGTAGAAAGGTACTGTTTCGATTTTACTGTACCAAATCCTTTGTGGCCGTTAGATTTTGACATGGCGGGCTTGGATTGTGTGCAGTAGTTACCGTGCAGTCCTAGTAGCTACTGCATTTGATCCTTGCATTTGAATGTTGTATATGACTCTTGGGAGGACAAAGCACAAGCCAACTTGTACCAAGCAAACAAGTAGCAGTGCAGCCCTATATAGCAATGAAACGGAGTAGGTACACCTTAGCTGCATTAGAAACTAAATGGACCAGACCTATCACTGTGCAAGGCATACACGTGTCAGTCATATGAGTTAGGAGCATATGCACCATGGTTCATATTATCCTGCTATATATATATATATATATAACTTCACAAAATGTTGTTTAAGTGTGGTTTCAGAAAATGTTATATATAATAGCTCTGTAATGTGTATATATAATATTATTTTTTTCACAAGTATGCATAAAGGTTATGCACCTTAAGTGTCAATATTGGGTAGAAGGTGAAAAAAGAAAACAAAGTTAGCAATGGTATACAACAGCAAAGAGAAGGCTTAGACTTGGAGGGATTCGGAGTGCAGGAAATAATGCCGCGAAGAGACAAAGACTGGCTCCACACTGATGATTGTTTGTAGACAACGTCCTGGATTTGTTGTGTTGCTCTGAGGTTAGTCATGCTGCATTTGCATGATATCATAATTACTATTAAGTGCTATCCATTTGCATGGAAAACAATTACAGTCACTACGTATGAACAGTCTGCTTTGCCGATTATTATCAACAGGAGTTATTATTAGTTGCTCAGGTTCTTTTAATATACTTTGGTGTATTTAAATTAGATGTACAACCATTTTATCATCATGTGTCATAGGTAGTGGGCCGAAGGGTCGAGGTCCTAAGGATAGGGATAGAGTCGGTTAGATAAGATTAGATTGGATCCTCCCTCCATCAAGGATGGATTGTATCGTCATTCTAATTAAGCAATGAATCAGACCTAAGTCTCTCTCTCACCTAGCAGCCGTCGCCGCCCGGCTATCCTTCCGGCGGTATTTACCCCCTATGAACCCTAACCCATAACATGATGATGTCTCACACCTAAAAAATCATCACACCAATAAGCAATGCAATCACTCAAAGAGGCGCCCGTCAACATCAGTATATACAACAAGTGGAGGAGGACGTTGCCATGTTTTTTTCCCATGATATGCCAATAAATAGTAAAACAATGGAACATGATCATCAAAAAATATATAAATGTAATTTCTCTCCCAGAAAGAGTTAACCCTTTGAGTATGATTCTTGACTACTGTCGGTTTCAACAAGTCCCATGGCGCCCAAATAATGTATGTTGTGATTTAAGTTTTGTGCTCTGGCAACTCCCTTTGTACTGCTTTCTCTCTTCTAAGTGTAGACCATTATATAATTTTGCTTCCTGTACCAGCCATGTTATTCTGTGGTTGGTTTTGGTACAAGTAATTGTTAAAATAGATATCGAATATACTAGTCCTATTTGGTTACAGTTGGACTTGGAGTTGTAATAGGTGATAGAGGGTGGAGTTAGAGTTGGACACTGTAACCCAGTATCCCTCCTAAAGAGAGAGGGGGGGCACCACAATGTAACCATGGCGACTACAATGTAGCCTAGACACGTAGGGAGATGATGGCCGCATGGCCATGGACTCGTAGCGGCTGTTGAAATTATAAGCGCATAATAATTTAATTTATTCCATAAATAAATCATGACATTGCAGATGTAAACTAGCATGAGCATATCATTAGATCTACACATGTAAACTAAGCGGTAAAATATGAACAGATCAAATATACACAACATGTTGAACACATAGGTTGCGGAAGGACTGGTTGCTCAGCAGGAATCACTCGCGGTTGCGGGCGTTGACGAAGGCACGCAGCATGCGAGTGAACAGGAAGACGAGCTGTCGTGGACGAACAGGGAGCAGTCGTGCGAAGTGCTTTCCAAAAACCTTATTGCTGCCTTCTCCCGGTGCAGGATGTCGAAAACAGAGGTTCCGGAGACCTGCTCTCCCGATCGCCGGTGCACACCAGCGAGTGGGATTGAGTAATCTACGAGCGATGGTGCAGCACAGAGTAGAGGCAAACCCTAGATTGATTTCGCGTATGTTGCGTGGAGGCGGCGGCTCGGTTTATATAGAAAAAGGTCGCTTGATCAGGGCGCCCGCACGATCTCCACTCCACGTAATCGAACCGAATAAGTCGCGCGTAACTTATCCGGACTCCACGATGTTTTCATACAACGGATTTTTCGGAATGTTTCCAAAACAAACAAATCCGAATTTCCCGCAGCAAAACAAAACTGCAAAAGGAGGCAGCATCTGCGTAAGCCTGCCCTGCCATGCGAGGCGAGCGAGAGCGCGCGTGTTACCCCTCTTCTCTCCACCTCACATGCTTCAAGTGGCTAGGAGGGCATCCTCCCTTCTAAGGAGGTCCCCCTCTCCTAGAATAAGCAGGTTGGTACTAAATTCCCCATGCATGTCATCCCATGAGATGAGATTTTGTGATTTTCCAAAGAATTAATCTTCAAGTGGGTTAAGGCCCATCTATTAATTCCAACAACGGCTAGTAGCTATATTGGTTGGGGAGGAGCGCCCATATTCAGAGCCCCAGAGATATAGGCTTCGACTGAACTTCGTTAACAAATATCATGTGTTGTTGTGTCGTCATCTGGCGTGTCTTGGGTGATCAATGACTGAAGCTATCGAGTAGGTTAGTCGTCATTCCGCTGTATCGACTAACTTTTGTAATAGTAATAGTCTTGTAATAAATCTGGTTGTTGTTTGTCTTATTTTTATCGCAAGGATCATTGCATAATTCAACTTATGTACTTCAGGAAACTTTCTAGAGATGATGTTAGTTTTTTTATGCAGTTGGGCCTTACTTTTATGTTATTTAAGCAGATAATAATCATTCAATGAATTTAAATTGCCCCAGTTATCTTATTATGATCACATATATTATGCAGGAGTGAAGATCATTTGATGAATAGTTTGTCAGAATAGATACAGAAAGACAGTGAGCTGACATCTGCTGCTGCAGCTATTAAAGCCATTGGTTGACCTTACCAGGAAAGACACCTGAGGAACAGAGGTACAAATCGTATGTCTGCTTATAGTTATCAGCATGTACGATGCTTATACAGGAAGATAAATTCCTGAAACAAATAAATGATGACCCCCAGGATTTGTTTGTTGAATTGATTGCATGCAAAGAAGCGGAAAGAACTACAGGAGCGCGAAACTGAGAGTAATTATGATATATTCAGCCTGCTGTATTATCATCAGAACATGCTTTCCGATATTACTCCCTCTGAATATATGGTTGTCCAGATTCGTAGTTTTAGTTAATGTCAATCCTCATCTAGGTTGTCTTTTTTTTTTAGACGGAGGGAGTAGGTCCATAGGCCATCTGAAATGGTGTTTGTCCCGTCCATTCAGTAGTGTGATTCATATTTGAAAATGTCACACGTTAGATTCTTATGCTGATTTTGTTTCAGGAATCAGGATGATCAAGTACACGAAGAGCGAAGAACATGAGCGGTTACTGGATGGGATAGAGGTATAATTACAGTGAGTTATGTTGACTATATCCATTGTTTCCCTTGTCTAGTTCAACGTGTTCTTCTGAATAAACCCAAGCAATCGGAAAACTGCTAAGCTGTGTTCGTTTGCAGTACTTCCCAACTCTCCCCTCTCTTTTTCGCGCGCACGCTTTTCAAACTGCTAAATTATGTATTTTTTTGGAAAAAGTTTCTATACAAAAGTTGCTTAAAAATCATATTGATCCTTTTTTTAAAAAAATAGCTAATACTTAATTAATTATGTGCTAATGGATCGCTCGGTTTTCCGTGTACATGAGATGGGTTTCAACCCTCTCCAAAGAACACAGCCGGGTCAAAGCTCTTTGATAGTCAATCTTAACTAATCAGATCACAATCGGAGAATATTAAGGCTGCGGGCTGAGCGTGCGAGGGGTGTGTCCACGTCGGATTTCGCTACAGTAGCTACAGATTGAGGGGTGGAAATTTTATGGAAAAGCCCTCCATACTTTAATAATTAGATATAGGCCCCCACGAACTGTATTTGAAGAGAAGAAATCGTGAATAGGGACTACTTTGTAAAATGTGGAAGATGAGGGGCTTTTTCGCAAAACAACATCCACTAACCCACATACCCCCCTCAAACCCTAGCCGCCGGCACCCGCTCCATCTTCGTCTCCCCCTCCCGCACTGCCGCCTCCGTTTCCCCTCGCGCCGTCCCCATCGCCGAGCGCCGCCGCCTCCACCCTTGCCGCCGCCGCCGTTGCGTCACCGCCGCCGCCTCCCCATCGCGCTGCCACATCCGCCGTCCCCATCGCCGGCCGCCTTGGCCTCCCCCTCGCGCCGCCTCCACCTCCTCCGCCGCCAACGTCGCGTCGCCGTCTCCAGGCGCCTCCGGCTCCGCCTCCCCCTCGCGCCGACGCCATCGCAAAGCACGGGCCTCGAGGCAGACGTGGAGAAAGCGAGGAGGCGAGCGCTCCTCTCCTCTTCCCCTCTCGTCTTTTCTCTGCCTGCGAAGAGCGGTGCCTCGCTGCCGTCGTCGCTGTCATCAGCCTGCCGTCGTCGTTGCCGCCGTCGGAGTTGCCGGATCTAATAGCCACGACCTCAAGGATGCCTGATTTGGTTGCGGTTCGGCCGTTGATGGATGAGCCGATGGAGGCGGCGAGCATGACCAACGAAGAAGGCGGGGGCGGCGATGATGGCTACATCCGACGGCGAAGAAAACAATGGTGCTGATAGCAATGGCGATGAGGAAGGTGGTAGGCATGGCGTCATGGAGAAGACGGCTGAGCTCGGGTAATCCTAATGGGCGGGTGATCGCTCCCTCCCCTCCCCAGCGATCACCCGCCCCTCCCCCTGTACTACTTTACCTCCCCTTCTTCTCTTACTACTACACCATAAAAATTTAAATTAAAATTCAAATTTGAAACGGGTATGTAAACTTTTTACTTATAAACTTTGGGTCTATAAACTAATATTTGAATTCAAATTCAAATTCAAATTTGAAACGGGTATGTAAACTTTTGACCTATAAACTTTGGGTCTATAAACTAATATTTGAATTTAAATTCAAATTTGAAACGGGTATGTAAACTTTTTACTTATAAACTTTAGGTCTATAAACTATTATTTGAATTCAAATTCAAAATTGAAATGGGTCTATAAACTTTACGTCTATAAACTTTAGATGTATAGAAATACTATATATAAAAAATATTTGAATTTAAATTCAAATTTGAATCGGATATATAAACTTTTGACTTATAAACTTTAGCTGTATAAACTTTAGATGTATAGAAATACTATATATAAAAAATATTTGAATTCAAATTCAAATTTGAATCGGATATATAAACTTTTGACTTATAAAAACTTTATATGTGTAAACTTGAGGTGCATAAATTTAATAAAATAGAAAAGTAATACGGTGCCAAAAAAGTAAACCAGATGGAGAGAGGGAGGGGGAGGGGGGAGCGAATTGATCACTACCCCCATCGCCAGGCGAGCGATCGCCCATTAGCCGTTTCGGCTGCAACCACCAACATGTAAGAAGACCGCGGCAGCAACGACCTCGACCACCGCGGCGACAGCGACGATGACTGGTGGCAACGACAACCTCTACCACCACAGCGGCAATAGCGACGACCTCGAGCACCGCGGCGAAAATGGCGATGACCTCGACCTAGGCCGCTTCAACTGGTTGCTGACTGGATCTGGACGAGAATGCGATTTTGGCCATCGGATCAGTTGATGGCGAGTTCTTGATCGCTTGATTTAGCGGCACCGGGCTCGTCGGTGACAGACCGGGCGGCGCTGAGGAGGATGAAGTTCCCGTCTCCGTTCAAGCGAGGAGGTTCACGACCGAAGAGGCATGGGGATGGCGAGCAGAAGTAGACCTGCTGCGTGCGCCTCGACGCTCCACCTTTCCCGCACAGAACCACCTTAGGGCATTAGCAATACGTCACAAATTTTGCTGGGCCTCAGGTGCCATGTAGACTTAGGAACAACTGAGGCCACATAGTTCACAATGCAATGTAGCCTAAAAATCAAAGTTTGCAAAATGGTAAGACACAGCTGCAGGCTTTTCGGCCCACAGTGCGTGACCAGACGAATGAGTGGCCTCGTAGCCCAGCTTTTTGCAGTGACATGAATTTACCTTCATACTCCCATCTGATGCATTCGTATCCTCCAAATCGCCCAACCGAGTCGCTCATGTAACCCTTGTGCTCCCGCTTCGCCGCCAACTGAGTCGCCTCCATCCCTCCTCCCTTGATTCGTCCTCTTCCCGGCGTCCTGCTCGCTATCTCCTGTGCGATGGCGCGTGTGAGGGTGCCGATGAAGCTCCGATGAAGCGTCGCCGCGTTCCCCAATGGAGGCCTTGGAGGTTGTCGGGGTGCCGGCTCCACCGCCGGCTGCTCCAGAGACTCCGCCGGCAGCAGGACCATGGGCGGCGGCATCGCCTCCGCTGGAAGCAGACCCTACTGGCGGAGCCAGCGCCGGCCATGGCTCCCGCGCCTCCGCCAGCAGCAGCAGCACTAGCGGATCCACTGCCGGCCGCTCCAGCGCCACCATGTGCAGCAGCAGCTATGGCGACTGAGGTTAGTGGTTGGTGAATATTAGTACTAGTTTTGGATGCAATTTGGGAACCCTCCACATCTACAATTTAGCTGTTGAGTTTTGAGATGGTTGGCAGTATTGTGAATAATTGATGTGCCATTGAATGAATGCAGTGCTATGAGAAATGTCTTTATCAAAGTAGGGAAAAAAATTACTAAGCCGATGTCGGGGAATATAGGAAATTGGTGGTATATTTCTGCAGTAGGTACTTATGCCATTAAACTATCGGGCATGTACAAACTATCTGTTGTATTTTGATATTATGGTGTGATGTTCATGATTAATATCGAAAGTTTGCCTACTCCAAATTTTATTAGCTGAGTTAGAACGTACAATTATTCATTTTGGGATTACTGTTATGATTTTTCCATATGGTGGTTCCCTTTTGGATCCTGTGATCTGGTGGATTGATCAATGAAAGGATTAATTCCAAGCCTGCAATTGCATCTCCTAACTGTGAATATTCAAAACTTCAAGACTAGCTGTTTGTGCTAAAAAAAATGTGAATATTCTGAGAACTGACAGTCCATAATTGTGCTTGACATCCTTGTACTTCGCTTAGTGACAAAGCATAGGTAAACTCTAAATTCCAGTTATCTGAGCACTTTTTGGCACAAATGTGTTCTCAAAATGCTTGTATTTTTAACACTTACAGCACATATGCCTGTATGTTGATCAGTGCAAGCACATATGCTACATTTCTCAGCAGTATTGTACTCCCTCCGTCCCATAATATAAGGGATTTTGAGTTTTTGCTTGCACTGCTTGAACATTCGTCTTATTTAAAAAAATCAAACGAAGTTAGTGAATCATAAACATCTCAGGTTGTTTGCTCCTGCAGTCATATACTCCCTCCGTCCCATAATATAAGGGATTTTGAATTTTTGCTTGCACTGCTTGACCACTCGTCTTATTCAAAAAATTTTGGAATTATTATTTTTTTTGACTTACTTTATTATCCAAAGTATTTTAAGCACAACTTTTCGTTTTTTATATTTGCACAATTTTTTTAAATAAGACGAGTAGTCAAACAATACAAATAAAAACTCAAAATCCCTTATATTATGGGACGGAGGGAGTATATGACTGCAGGAGCAAACAACCTGAGATGTTTATGATTCACTAACTTCGTTTGTTAAATATATTCAATATATATAAATTAACATCATTCAATTTTATATGATTAATACACAAGTCAAGAATTGGTGAATTAAGTCGTACACTGTATTTGTTTCACATATAAGGTCACTGTCAAAACAAAATTTCAGTTAACATGATAAAATTTCATATGGAAAGGATATGATGATTGACGGATAAAAATAGGAGCAGTGACATATTCGTTTATTTAATATAACATGCATATTTTAAATATTCAAATATAAATAAATAAAACACATTCAATTTTATATGATTAACTTGTGGATTACAAATGAGTCGTACATGATGGTATCCCCACTGGTGGAGAAACCATCTTTGGTCGATTGGCCAAATTCCACAATAGTCCCAGTTCTAATAAAAACCGGGACTAAAAAGTATCTTTAGTCCCGGTTGAAAAGTTGAGGGGTACTTTTTTATCTTTAATCACCAACCGGGACTAAAGGTCATTTTTAGTTCCGGTTCAAAAAGTTGTCGGATTCAAGACAGATCCCCATTATTTTTACTCCCGGTTGGTATAAATAACCGGGACTAAAAATAGATCTTTAGTCCCGGTTGTTTATACCAACCGGGAGCAAAGACTATCCCGAGAGCCGCGCGCGATCTCCTCTCGATCTCCTCCCCTCTCATTAATATCTCCTTCACCCCCTCTTCCTCTCCCCTTCATCCCCTTCCTCTCCACTTCCCCTGCCATTCCTCCCCTTCCCCTCGATATGGAGCGGCGGCCGGCCGGGCGGTAGCGGCGGCACTAGGCAGGAGCGGCGGCGCCTGGCGCGAGCGGCGGCGGTGGCCGGGCGGGCGAGCGCGGCGGCAAGCCGGGCGGGAGCCGTGGCGGCGGCCGGGCGGGCGTGGTGGCAAGCCGGGCGGTAGCGGCGGCGCCCGGCAGGAGCCGTGGCGGCGGGCGGGCGTGGCGGCCGAGCTGGCGCGGACGCCGAGAGGACGGGGACCGGGAGGCCGGCGGCGCCCTCCCATCTGCTGCCATTTTTTTTTTGATTTTGTGTTTCATTGGATTTGATCTGTGATGTATGTGATATTGGATCTGATCTGGGATGTATTTGAGTTGTGATGCATTTCTTTTAGGATTTGTGATGTATTTTTCGTTTGAGATTTGGTGATGTGATGTATTTGTGATCTGTGATGCATTTCTTTGCAATATGTGATGTATTTCTTCCCAGATCTGTGATGCTTGTGGATGATTTGGGATATTTAGGGAGCAAATCGATTGAGCAATGAAACAACAACAAAAAAAAAAATCAACCGGAACTGCTCCACCATCACCAACCGGGACTAAAGATGGATTTTTAGTCCCGGTTATTTCACCCGGGACTAAAGATGGGTATTAGTCCCGGATTCATACTCCCGGTTGTATAACCGGGACTATAGGGGGGTTTCTAATCGGGAGTAAAGCCCCTTTCTCTACCAGTGCCCGTATAAAATCAGAACACAGAAGTTCAGCACACAGCAATGAAGATAAAAAACAGATCAAATATGCATTTATACCTGCAGCCCAAACATCAAGTCACGGGATATCTCATAGGCAGCCAATTCCACAACCACAACCACAACAAAGAAGGCAAGGACATCCACACATCCGCAACCAACTAATAGTTGCCTTTTATATACCCAAGTTTCACGGTCCACTGGGAAGTGATAAATGTCCATAATCCAAAGCATCAAGCACAAGACAAATTTAGCACTGCATATTACAAGGTCTGAATACTAGCAAAGTCTATTACATAACATAAGTTCTGCATTAATAGAGAACTAATAGGAGCACATCAACACCAATCTATAGTTTCTACTTGTATGGAACAGTCATCCAAATCCAAAATCTATATATTCCTTCCCGCTGTACTACACAGCCTTGCTGCACATGTATGCCACCAAAAAAAAAGACCACCGTGCCATCACAGCCTTCTCCTGATATGCAACCAACTATGCCACCAACAAAAGCAGTCCACCTTGCCATGACAATATACATATTGCCATGCAACCAAGTATCCCACCAACAAAAGAAAACCCTCCTGTCCGACACATATCTCCATGTATGTAGTAGCTATCCCACCAAAAAACAGGATGCCCATCTTGCCTTATGCAAGATCAAAAAACAGTTAAGGGTTGACGTGCTATGTCCTGCAAGAAATAATCAATATGTCATAAAAATAACAATGCAAGAACATTACCGGGCAGCATGCTTAGTCCACATGGGGGCTCTCCCCACCACCCCAAAGCTGAGCAGACAGATGTGTTACTGCCTTCATATGAGCCTTCTTAGCCCATGGCTCCATTAGAGATGTATCCACCTGCAGCAGCTGAATGAACATCTCCATACCCTTGCTCCTTTGATCAATGAGCTTGGACCGCCTATTCTCTTGGGCAGCTAGGAGGTTAAGGTCGGCAGCCTCCACTCTCTGATCGGAAAGCTTCTGTTGGAACTCTTTCATAGCTTCTACATCCCCTTTCTGAGATACATTAGCGTCAACAAGGGACTTGAGATGTTGGCTGACCTCCATAGTTGCTTGGGCCAACTCTGGAGTTAGCCCCATTGCTTTCTTTGCCCTCTTAACTCCCATAGGCCTCTGCTGTGGCGTTGGGGCAGCATTCATGTTGAGATCAGGGGTGAACTTTCTTGCACCATTGCCATAGCTCTTGGCATGCACATTCCACTTGGGTGAGTCACACACAGCCCTCCACCAATGGACAAACCTGAAATGCTTCCCATTTGACCAGCTTATATAAAGCTGCAAGGCTTCCTCCATGAGTTGTTTGTCGCTTCGACCACTCACTTTGTTATCCCTCAACTGAATGTAGCACCCATTGAACAAAGCCGCTTTTCTCGATGTCTTGTGCCAATGTGACTTCAGGCAGGCGGCATCCCTCTGCTTGTCAGGTGGTGTTGTCTGGTTATAAACCTCAGTGACCTTTGTCCAATATGTTTCACCCTTCCTGTTCACCCCCTCTACAGGATCAGTAGAGTTCTCTAGCCACGCCGGGACCTGTGAAACATGCAAATAGTAAATCTGTTATTGACAGCCTGCATCCCACATCAACTGTACAACCTTAGTTATTTCCAAAAAAAAAAATCCTGAGCGTCAGATGGCCTAATGCAGAACTGATACAAGTTGACAGCCAGCATCAAACATTACTTCACTTAAGCATTATCCAACATTAAAATATGATCTTAGGACCATCTACGTCATACTAATATTTTTACTCCTACTAATGCTCGATTCTGATCAGCCAACACAAGAATTTTGGACCAGATTTCACCCCTTGCTGCAACAGTTGATCTGAAATTGGGACCAAAACATACCATACAAAGTGTGGGAACAACTCATAACAGCCCACTGCATAAGTTTTCGACACAAAGATTTGCCAAACCTAATCTAAATCAGGCTAAAAGTACTGATTATATTCTGCTCACTTACAAATGAACTACGTACTCATACATTACTTGCAGAATCCATAATCAACATTTGACTACCATCACCCAAAAACAGCTTATAAAATTCACTACACAATGTTACCTTAAATTAATGGCTTTTGCAGTACAAACTTAAGAAAATCAGGACAGCCACAATACTCATGGATACAGTCCAATATATAACAATTATGCACAATCCTGAATCTCCTCACCTCCCAAAACAGCCATCACATATACACCATAATTTTCAGTGCATTATTTGTTTCATGTCACCTCTAAATCTTGAGTTCCCTTCTCTACTATCAATTAGCACAACATTCAACCTACTATGGCCGAATTGCATTTCTGGAAAAAAATTCACAAATTGACACTAGTATACTGTGATTGAACAAATGCAAAAAAGATGAAGAGAAGATACCAGCCTTATTTCTTCTTCATGTGTGTAGTACCTCCTCTTTGGATCAGCAGCAACAGTTGGGGAGGCCGTGACACGGCGCCGGCGTGCAGACGGCCTAGTCAACGGTGCCATCCCACCAACTGTGCTTGGGGCCGGCGCAACTGTCTACGTGGATCGCCCGGGCCGAATGCCAGCGGGGTGCATTGTGAATGCCCTTATTGTCTTTCTCCTCCGGATTTCGGCCGATCCTCCTCTTCCCCGGGTAAAGATCACTCGTATTCCCGCTCCTTGTCTATAAACTTTTTCGGCTCGGTTGGAAGTGCGTGAGTTCTTGCATGTTTTGGTGGCGATCTGATGGTAGTCTGGTAGATTATTCTGTTCCTGTACTCTTGGAAGGGGGAAAAGCGATAGTTTAAAAATTAGGTATTACTACTGATTTATTCGTCCGCTGTTGGTAGGCTGCTTGTTTCTGATGTATGCTGCACAATTCATTTGTTTATGTGAGATGAACAAGCTGCGGTTAATTATATAGTGATACTGGGAGCATCCTCCAATCTAAGTACAGGAAGCTGTGTGTGGTTTTGGTTTCCTGTTATGGTAGCACATTTTTGCATCTTGCTTATGGTACCAACTACAGATAGCAAGTTCTTTTTTTCCTAAAATGTTTCCCCATAGTTTTGATCTGTTCATCACCATACAGACTAATTACAGAGTCAGTATGCTCTTTAAAGCATACCGTCTTTTCTTATGACCATTTTTTGGTTTTGTCTCACGGTGCTCAGTTTGAGTTTTGCACTGTGGGTTGGCACTTGCAGGGGTTGATAACTGGGGGTGTGATTCTGCTCGTCAGTAGCAGGAAGAATTCACACAATCTTCTGTTCAGCAAGGACCTCTTCTTCATGTATTGCTTCCACCAATCATATTTAATGCTGGGTGACTTTTCTGTGTAGCTATAATTCATGTAATTAGCTCCCAACCAAAGTGGAGTTTATTTATTTTCCTTCCATATCTTATTTTAGTTCGGCTTTGGCTAAAATCTTGAGAACAAAATTCACTGCAATAGGA
Source organism: Oryza meridionalis (assembly GCA_000338895.3). Classification (NCBI taxonomy): domain Eukaryota; kingdom Viridiplantae; phylum Streptophyta; class Magnoliopsida; order Poales; family Poaceae; genus Oryza; species Oryza meridionalis. Next base: position 30,068,252 of record CM002526.2, on the reverse strand, counting down.
CTCACTTGAGATATTCATGTATTTCAGCAGTATAAATATGGCTCTATTAATTTTTTCCATTCTGTATAAAATGTTATTTTATATTTATGAATTCATCAAAACCATGTTTTTAAGACTTAAACATATGTGATTTGTCAATGTGAAGATACACTTACTGAACTAGATGTATGAAATAGTCAACTGCCCACCTATTCTTACGAAATTATTCTGAAAAATTAATTAAACAATCACGCTTGTCCTATCCAAAAAATAATTTTCCCCCTAAAATGCGGGCTTAAAAGGTTTGTATCACAGTAGAACTGAGGTGATGGGTGGATCCCAGTATGTCTAATCATTCCTACATTCTTACTGAATGTGAGTAAGCTTGTGAATAATTTATTGATCATGGAATCAGCACACTTACTCTGCCTGTTTTGGACCTAGGAAGTTGCATGCATTCCTCCAGTAACTGATGCGTAATGTGATTTTTCCTATGTATTTCTTTGGATTAGTTAATAACATTATCAGGATCTAGAATTTATATTTTTGTGCAGACACATGAATTTTCAGTACTCACTTAAGCATTTTATCCTAACACCAAAGTGATAGTCTGAAGTTATATTTTATATAAGTGAAACTTTTAGCTGAAATGCATCTTTATAATCACCAGGTTTGAAGTGAAGAAAAAACAATTCTTCCACAATTTTATGACAATTATTTTATCCGGTGCTGTTGGAACACAAGTACTTCCTCCGTTTCACAATATAAGTCATTCTAGCATTTTCCACATTCATATTTATGTTAATAAATTTAGACATATATATCTATCAAAATTCATTAACATCAATATGAATATGGAAAATGTTATAATGACTTACATTGTGAAACGGAGGAAGTACCTTTGTAATAATCTCTTAAGGCAAGTTGCTGATTTTTTTACTGCTGTGGTAGTACAATCAACCTAACAACTGAAACACACCGGATATAGAGGGTATTGGGGTACGTTAGAACGAGGATCTACGTAATACGACATCAAGCAAACAAAAGACAAGGATTATACTGGTTCAGGCCTCTTGGTAGGTAATAGCCCTAATCCAGTTGGTATGGGATTATATGATGGAAACCACAGATTACAAAGGGAATAATGGAACTCGATGATACCGACGAGACCGTAGTCGAGTTGGTTCGATTAGATCACCCGGCGACTTGGCTCCTGTAGGCTCCGGTTTCGTAGGCTGTGGTGGATGTGTTGGCGGTGAGATTCGATGCCTTAGATCCTGCCCAGGGGGTCTCTTTTATACCGTGGGTCAGTTGATCTCTAAGTAGGAATCGGAGATATCGGACCCCTCACGATATGGTAAAAACCCAGTCTTATCCGAGTAGGACTCCTTCTATCTGTGGATTCTGTTTCTATCGCGTGATAGATTTCCTCAACATACATAAGAACTATCTGTATACGCGCGGGTATACCGTATCAGTATACAACATATATCCAAGGATAGAGGGTATACCTTATCCGTAACCTTGATAGTAGCCCCCGACTTCTGCTTAAATGAACTCATGTAACCAATCGTGACTTCTAAAATCGGAATCGTTGTCGTTCTCATCTGGTCCATCTCGGTATGAGAACCATAGAGACAAAGAGTTATCGACAACGCCGTATGAAGTTCAACGGTCATGAGTGAATTTAAATTGAAGTCTGAAAACCACCACGCGTAACGTACCCACAATTTTTCGGTGGCAATCTCTCTCCTTTCCTTGGAATACGCACCGTCGGTAGTGCGCTTATTTAAAGGGATTTTGGGGATCCATTTTGAAGTCCGTTTGCCAAAGAACTCTCCAGTCTTCAAGCGCCCTTTGTCCTCTCCGCTCCCGCAGAGAAAACCCTAGCTTGCCTCCTTCGCTTTACTCTCCGGCGAACCTCTGGTAGCGATGGATCTCGACAAGTCCACCTCCACCACCGCGTCCCTGAAGAAGTTGCAGGACGACGGCGCCCTCCCTGGTCGCGGGACCATGTAGAGGGAGATAGGAGGTATTGAACCCGAACCCATCTTAGGCCGTATGGTTGCGGTCGAAGATTATATTTCTTGAGGTTTTCTTCCTCCGCCTTCCGAATTTCTTCTTCTTGTCATGAACTTCTATGGGCTTTCTTTGCTTCACTTGAACCCCAATTCCATCGCATTCCTTAGCATTTTCTCCTATCTTTGCGAGGCCTACATTCGGGTAGAGCCATTCCTTGATCTCTTCCGTTTTTACTACGAGTTGCGCTGGATGGAATCCAACAGGGTATCTGGATGCGTCGGATTCCGACTTCGAGACGGCCTGAAGTCGCATTACATCCCCTTCCAGTGCCCCACTTCTCGCAGCAATTGGCGGGCGAGATGGTTCTATCTTCAGATAGAAAACTCGGATCCTGTCCTTGTTGTCCCTGAAGAACAACCAGACAAGATCCCAGAGTGGACCGCCAAGCCCGCCTTGACTCCCTCCCCTCCAGTCTTTCATCGACATCATCAATGACCTCTGAGTACGGGGGTTGTCGGGGTACGAAGTCACTGCCGACTTCGTAGGTAGGCGGATCCAACCGCTCTAGGCCTGCGCCCACCCGGCCTTTGACTACTCTGGGCCAGAGGACGCGACCCGGGTTTCTCCTCGGGGTATTTTTTCTTGTATTTCAGATTTTGTTCCAGGTGTGCCCGTTTCTCCTAGCTTATCAAGTTCCTGTCCTCGATCTGCAGTTCTGGACAGTGACACCGTGGCATGCCGCATCGGCCAGGTGATGATCAGCGCCCCTGCAACAGTGAGCGACATCCCCGTCCCTCTTTGAGAGAAGGGTCCGGCTGAATGCAAGGCTGCAATCAACGTGAGTGTACTTTGTGACTCCTTTACCTCTTTCTTCCCGGGATCGCGTTGTGACTTCATGTTGCGCAGGCTCTCCCTCTGACAGACGTCATCGGGCTGCTCGTGGACCATCAGGCGACGGCGTCATTGAAAGAGAGCGTCGCCAAGGAGGCGTCCGACATCGCTGCTGCCACAACCACTAGTGGCAGCAACATTCCGAAGAAGAGGAGGAAATTCTCCTCCGTACTCGGGACCCGTCGGAAGGCGTCTAGCCCGGCGGTAAGCCTCTCTTGTCTTTTAATGTGTAGTCGGAATGTTTCGACCTCACACCATGCTATCTTGCTTAGGCCTCGGACGCGTCTCCCCCGCCTCAGCGTAGGCAGAGGCTGGTGACGATCGGTGAGAAGTAAGTAGATGTTTTTGAAGTCTTCTCATTCATGAAACCTTGATCGCCTAATTTTATGAAAGAACGGAAATTCTTCGCAGGGCGGTGTGGGCAAAGGCGGCGCAAGATGGGTCCGGTGCGGCCTCCAGTGCGTCCCCTGTAGCAGCTTCGACAGATGTCGTGGTCGCAACTAAGGACCGGGAGGTGACGCCGAGTGGCCCGCCGGTGGCCTTGTCCCCGCTTACGGCCCGCCTGCAGATGCCCTCACCTGGGGAGAGCTCCAAGCCGAGATGGAGCGCATCCTCCAGGCTGGAGCGCATCCTCCAGATCGAGGAGGCTAGGGCGGCGGCGTCATCGGCGAACCAACACGCCGACAAGCTGGCGCGCGACCTAGCGAAGGCCCATGAGGACCTCCTGAAGATGAGGGAGCTGGCAGCCGGCAACAAAAGGCAGCGGCAAGGGCTTGAGCACCGGATGTCGGAGCTCGAGAACAACTTGTCAGAGATTCGCGGCTCGTCGCAGGTATCTTACACTGGCCTGCACCAGCTCGCTGGGGAGTGTGGCGTCACGACCACCATCCCGGCGAACCCTGATGAGTTCTCGCTAACGTCCTCGCTTGCGGAGCTGGCTACGGGGATGAAGGAGATCCCTTCCAAGCATGCGGCCAGGATTGGTGAGGAGACGTCCAATGGGATCTACACTGGGGCGTTCCACGTCCTTGCGTGCGTGAGGTTGGCGTACCCTGATCTAGACCTTAAGAAGGCTTTGGATCAGGGGGCTGCCGATGATGCGCGTCGGGGCATGATGGAGGAGGTCGGTGACCTGGGGGAATCCGTGCTCCCCCTTTTTGAAGAGTAGGGCTTTATTTCCCTTGTACCCCTTAACCAACATGCTGTAAAACCTTCATGGGTTCAAACTGCCTCTATGTATACAATTGTTTCCTCTATTTTCTTAGCATGTGATTCCGAGTACTTTGTTGTTGTTGTAGAGATGTCGATATCGAGGATGTTCAGCAGCGCGGGCAGCCTGAGATGCCGGTGATCGTCCCGGCACTCGCGCTTGAGTCGTATGTGCCGCAAGAGGATGTCGGTCAAAGCCTGTCTGCGGAGACGAACATGGCGATGACGTCCTTAGGTTTGCACCTTGGTCTTTACTTCCTTCACTCTTTTGTTCGGATTGACTTAATTTGCTGTGTTCTCGGGAGAGAAGAACAACTTGACTTAGTCCTTTCCGTGCTGGGCAGACCTCGTGAGTGCGTTGGCCGACCGAGATCATCGAATCCAATACTGGAAGACAAAGCTCGAGGTGGCCGAACTTGAGAACACCATGGTGGACGTGAAGAAAGACCAGGCCATGGAAGCTCTCCGAGGTCGCGAGGTGTGGTTCAACTCGTACCTCAGGAGCTGCTGCACGGCAATGGCAGGAGTCTGCAGGGAGCTCCGAGTTCCTCGCGAGAATCCCGAGGAGTCAGCGGCCGGATACATCTCGTGGCTGAATGGGGCCTGCACACAGCTCGAAGGGATCGGCAAGCGCATCGACGAGGCCCTGAAGCAGGAGTGTCATCAATCGAGCCGCTATGCCGGAGGGCATGTGCTGGCCTGTATCCGAGATCACCGCTCGCAGCTACGCCTCGAGTTCCTCCACGAAGGGTTCTCGCGTTCTCGGAGGACTCCCGCAGAGATTGACGATCTGGCGCAGTCGATGGCGCCGCTCGCCGAGAACATTTTTCGGTCCATGGATTGGCGTTGGCCGTCCTGGTAGTCTTTGTATCCTGTAGAAAATATCTCAAGGAGACATGTAATATATTTTGGAATATTTACGAATTGTAAGAGGTACTTGTGAAATAGAAAAGAAATCTATCTAGCTAGGTTCTCTTACTCTGGATGTGCTGTGTATGAGCGTTTTCTCATTTTGCGACTTCGATCAGTCACTTGAGTCATACACTCTCCCTAGCCCCCAGCTTTGTCGTCGGAGAATCATTCTCAGAGGATAAGACTCTTGGACACTTGACCTCCCTTGGTTGAAATAGCACTGACCCTAGCCCCCAGCCGTGAGATGGAAAACACAATTTCCGATTGCACGGCTTGGTTAATACGCACGGCAAGAAGTCTTACATGACCAGATCTTACATGGTCGTTTTGTCTCTACATGATTCGACAAGGCCTTATCTGCTCTGGGCGTCCCCAGCCGAAGTTCCCTTAGGTTCCTCAGAGGCCTTGTCAAGACGGCGTAAAGGGACATGAGGATAGGTTTGAACGCTAGGTGTCATCGTGGTAAGGGATCGTCGGGAAGGAACACTTTGATCGTAATCTTTACCTGAAATCAACTTTATGGGTGAGAGCTTGTTACGCCCTGCTTGGCTTTGAACCCGTCGGAGGACGTAATCGCTATCGAAAGTGTGCGTGCTCTGATGCGCTTCTCGTGGTATCGGCGAAGGGCCTGTTGGTAGCTGGCTGCTCTGACGGCAACTCTTTCTCGATGTTCCTCGAGTAGATTCACATCGTCGCTTTGCTGCTCCTCCTGGTTCTCGTCGGAGTACTTATGTACTCGTGTGCTCTGATGTCGTAGCTTCGTGGGGAGCATAGCTTCTGAGCCATACACGAGGAAGAAGGGTGTCTCCTTGTTGGACGTTGTCGGTGTGGTACGCATGGCCCATAGGACAGAGGGGAGTTCTTCGACCCACTTCTTGTCGTGTGACATGAGTCTGTCGTAGACACGGGTCTTGATCCCTTGTAGTACTATGCCGTTTGCCTTCTCGACCTGTCCATTGCTCTGAGGGTGAAAAACCGAGGCAAAGCAGATCTTGACTCCCAATCCAATGCAGTAATCCTAGAAGTCGGCACTGATGAACTGAGAGTCGTTGTCTGTTATGATCCGGTGAGGCAATCCATATCTGCAGAATATCCCTTTGATAAACTTAATGGTGTTGTCGGCCTTTATTTCCCCCGTGGGCGTTGCTTCAATCCACTTGGTGAACTTGTCGATCACCACGAATAGGAACCTGTAACCGCCCTGTCATCGTGGGAATGGTCCGAGTATGTCGAGCCCCCAGCACGAGAACGGCCAAGTAAGAGGGATAGTCTGGAGCGCTTGCACTGGTAGCCTTGTGTGTTTAGTGTAGAATTGACAGGCTTCACACCGCTGAACCATGTCGCAAGCGTCTTTGAGCGCGGTCGGCCAGAAAAACCCTTGTCGGAAAGCTTTTTCGACCAATGTCCGACCAGCGGCGTGTGACCCGCAGATCCCTTCGTGTATGTCCAGGAGGAGATTTTTGCCGTCGTCGAACGAAATGCATTTGAGACGACTGTGCTATATTCGTCGTTTGCCTCTTTCACCGATGGCTTTGTCGGGACGTCCAGGAAGGTGCCAGGTTCGAGTGGCTCTCGTCTGGACGCACGCCGTGCTGGGTCGTCTGGTTCGATGTTGTCTTTGCGATATACGTGTCGGACCTCGATCCCATCAAACCCTTTCTCCAGCTTCCTGAGTTCTGCGAGGTACTTGGATAAATCGGGGCTAGAGCACTTGTAGTCTTTGTGCACCTGGTTCGCGACTAGTTTGGAATCCCCTTTCACGATTAGTCGCTTGACTCCTAGTGCGGCTATTGCTCTTATCCCATCGAGTAGTCCTTCGTACTCGGCTGTGTTGTTGGTCGCCTTGAAGTTGAGGTGAATTGCATGCTTGAACTGATCTCTCGAAGGTGATGTCAAGATGAACCCTGCCCCTGCTCCTTGGCTATTGAGTGCGCCATCGAACGCCATTGTCCATGTCTCGTTATCGGTCTGACTGTCTGACTTGTTGTCAGGCATAGTCCAGTCAGGTACAAAATCGGCGAGGACCTGGGACTTGATGGCAATTCGTGGCACAAAGTGGACATCAAATTGGCTTAGCTCGACTACCCATTTCACAATGCAGCCTATGACGTCTTTGTTTCTCTCGACTTCTCCGAAGGGGAAGGAGTAAACAACTGTGACTCTATGGGCTTGGAAGTAGCGGCGTAGCTTTCTTGATGTCATGATTACTGCATAAAGCAGCTTTTGAATCTGTGGGTACCTTGTCTTTGCGTCGTGGAGAGCTTCGCTAACGTAGTAAACCGGTCTTTGCACCTTCTCCCTTTCGACAACAATGACAGTACTCACAGAGTATGGTGTGGCGGCAATATAAAGGAATAATTCTTCATTAGGTTGGAGAGCGACAAGTACAGGGGGATTTGACAGGTAGTGCTTGAGCGTGATGAACGCGTCCTCGGCTTCCTGAGTCCACACAAATTTGTCTTGTTTCTTCAGCAGAGCGAAGAAGGGTTGTCCTCGCTCTCCCATCCTAGCGACGAACCTGCTTAGTGTCACCATGCATCCGGTTAGCTTCTGGACTTCCTTGAGTCTTGTGGGCGACTTCATATTCTCGATTGCCTTGATCTTCTCGGGATTTGCTTCGATCCATCTACCGGAGACAAGGAATCCGAGGAGCTTGCCCGACGGTACTCCGAACGTGCACTTCTCTGAGTTGAGCATGAGACGATATCGTCGGAGGTTGTCGAACGTTTCCCGGAGGTCATCGATCAATGAGTCGCTTGTCTTTGTCTTGACAACAATGTCATCGACGTAAGCCTCGATATTGTTCCCAAGTTGGTTGTTAAGTGCCCCTTGGACCGTGCGTTGGAAGGTGTTTCCGGCGGTTATCAGTCCAAATGGCATCTTAACGTAGCAGAATACACCAAATGGCGTGATGAATGCTGTCTTCTCCTCGTCCTCTTTCGCCATGCTAATCTGGTCGTAACCAGAGTAAGCGTCAAGAAAACTTAACAACTCACAACCAGCTGTTGAGTCCACCAATTGGTCTATTCGAGGAAGAGGGAAGTGATCTTTGGGACATGCCTTGTTGAGGTCGGTGAAATCGACACACATTCTCCACTTCCCGTTGGCCTTGCCTGCCATGACTGGATTGGCTAGCCACACTGGATGGAGAACTTCTCGGATGAAACCAACTTTGAGAAGCTTGTCGAGCTCTTCTCATATGGCTTGTTTCCGATCTGGTGCGAATCTCCGCAGTTTTTACTTTACTAGCTTGGCATCAGGTCGCACCATGAGTTTGTGCTCAATCACCTCCCTGGAGAGGTGATGAGCGTGAGTTCCTATTTCTCATCCAGTGACGCCCCGATCTTGACAGTCTTGTCGGGGTTGGCACTGGAGAGCGGAACGTTCTTGATTTCGCCGTCTGGCTTCGGCGTCTTGTTGGTTTTGCTCACTTTCTTGGGCGGCTCAGCTGTGGCGGGCGGGTTGGGAGTATGCTCGACCATGTCGAGGCTCCGCTTGTCGCACTGCACCGCTAGCTTCGCGTTTCCCTGAATAGTGATTGTTCCCTTCGGCCCAGGCATCTTGAGCACTTGATACTCATAGTGAGATGCGGCCATGAACTTGGCGAGTGCAGTTCTCCCGATGATGGCATTATATGCTGTGTCAAACTCAGCGACATCAAAAGTGATCTGCTCTGTTCGAAAGTTGTTTGCTTGGCCGAAAGTCACAGGTAGCGTAATCTTGCCCAATGGCTTTGACGATGACTGAGGAGTAATTCCATGGAAGGGTTGATCAGTAGGTGTCAACTCGCTTCGTGGGATCTCCATTGCGTCCAAGGTGCTGGCAAAGAGTAGGTTAATGGAGCTACTGCCATCGATGAGGGCCCGTGCAACCTTGATGCTCCAAATAGTGGGTTCTACCACGATTGGGTATCGCCCTGGAGTGACAGCGGTCTTGGGGTGGTCTGCCTTTGAGAATTCGATCTTCTGCTCAGACCACTTCATCTTGGGCGCAGCCCCCTGCTATGTCGAACAAACTTTGCGCTCCACTTTCTTGTATTCTCGTTTTGAGGAGTATGCCGTGGAACCTCCAAAGATGTGTGAAACATGGAGGTCAGCGTCTGGGTATCCTGAGTCTGAGTCCTAAGTAGCCGCTTCTGCGGCCTTCTCGACTACACGTATTCGCTTGCCCTTCTCCAATGCCAGTTGCTTCGCGAGTGCCTTTTTGAAGACGAAACAAGTCTCCAAAGAGTGCTTGTCCGACTTGTGTATAGGGCACCATATTTTCTTCGTATCGTCGCCTTGTGGGTCTGGGTGCTTGGGCGGGTCCACATACTCTGCTGCGAGGACTTCTGTTTGAGCTTTCCTCTTCCCACTCCTGCGACCCTTCTTCTTGCTTGACTCAGTTGCATCCTTGGCTGGTTTCTTCTCTCCCCCTATCTTCGGCTTGTCGTTCTTGCGTCTCAGGGCGTCGTCTGCGTGAGCGCATCGATCAACAATTTCGAATAGCTTACGACCGGTTGTGATCCGTCTCATCGCCAGCTCTTGGGTGGTGTAGCGATCTCGGACGCCGGATTTGAAAGCGCGGATTACGGAAGCATCGGTGATCTCGGGGATCGTATTTCCGCACTCATTAAAGCGCTGAATATAGTCCCTCAATGATTCGCCCGGATTCTGTGTCAACGCGTGTAGGTCGTCCTCGATTGCTTGGCGCTTGTATGTTCCTTGGAAGTTGGTGACGAACTGCTGCCACAAATCTGCCTATGAAGAAATCGAGTAGGGCGGGAGGTGAACTAACCACGAACGTGCAGATCCCTTCAACGTCGTTGGCAAATAATTTGCCAATGCATTGTCGTCTGCTCCGGCAGCGTAGAGTACTATGGAATAAACCTGAAGAAACTCCTCAAGGTCGGTGCTTCCGTCATATTTCTCTATCGCTCCCGGTCAAAATCTCTCAGGCCGTCGGACATCTTGTAGGGCACAACTGAAAGCCCTACACCCGCCGCCGGGGGCAGTGGGTTCTCGGCGATCATACATCCTCCGTGGATGTCTGTCCGATGACGAAGATGATGAGGATGATGACGATGACGATGAGTCACTCGGTTCCGGTGTGCGATTACGAAGATGACGCCCGGGTTCTCGAGAATCCTGTCGTCGCCCACCATTGTTGTTCCGGCGCTGATCTCCGTCGTCGTCATCATTACGGCGGCGTCCTCGACCAGTATCGTCCGGCATCCACTGTTCACGATTATCATGTTCACGGCGGTTGTGGCGATTATCACGGTCTTGGTTCTCACTCGGATGTCCTCCTTGCTCTTCGTTCTCGCGATGTCGCGAAGAGACGCGACGTCGGGAACGGTCGTCGTTATGTTGCGTGCGCCGTGCTTCTCGGCGACCGTTCAGATGGTCACAGAGATCACTAGTGCCGCGAGGCGGAGGGGTGGCTTGACGAGGTAACGCCCGTTGCTCAGGCAGTTCCCCATTGGCACCGCCGATCGACGGTTGTTCTGGTGATACCCTGGCAGCGGCCTCCTCGAACGCATTGCTGAGGTTGGTTACTGATTCCCATAGCCGTTCTGTCCACTGATCGAGATCAGCGTTCAGGACGGGATCATAAGGGGTTTCCCTCAGTATTGCGTTGATGGTCCTGATGTGCTGGGCCGGCGTAGCCATTTGATCCTCCGCTTCTGTGTTGCCACCCGCAGACGTACTGGTCCCACCGATAGCGTACACGTCGCGTGGTGTACTCGTTGATGATGAGGCCTGATCTTCGAGCAGATGTAAGACAGAGGGCTCGTGGGGATCGATATCGATTACCCCGATCTGAGATAATGGTTGCTCCTCGTTCCTTGTTCGCATCTCTAGGAAAGATTTGCGACTGTTGGACCTTAGGAGGTGACGTCTTCATGGCATTAAGAAAGACCTTACAGCTCGAGAGGTCGTGAGTCCTTGTCTTGTGAATGGAGCAATGAACATCACGAGTGGGAGAAGTACGTTGATTTCTGTGTTCCTTGCAGGCACGGATTTCAGCTTGTACGTTGAGGAAAACCGAGCAAGCTTGCAAGTCGTGCCCTTTGGTCTTGTGAATAGGACATCAGGTCCTGGTTGCCTCGGAAGTTATCCTTGTCGGCTCGTGCTTCTTGTCGGAAAGACAAGAACTAGCCGCATTAGAATCCTTCTCGGGCGTAGAAGTTGTCGATGTTCCGTTCTCCGCTCCTGCGGGAGGTCGTACCCACGTTGCTCTCGCTTCCGGCAATTGCTAGGCCAGTCGAGATCGGCATCATGGTGTAGACCGGGAAGACGATTTCGCTGACTTGGGTCCACACCAGCATCGTTGAGGTTGAAGCTCCTTGGTTGATGCCAAGGCTGACGCTGTCGTCGGAAAGGCTTGAAGTCATAGTAGAAGAAACTTGAGCACCAAGTCCCCCTACCTGGCGCGCCACTGTCGACGGGGGATACCCGTAGACCGGATATAAAGGGTATTGGGGTACGTTGGAATGAGAATGTACGTAATACGACATCAAGCAAACAAAAGATAAGGATTATACTGGTTCAGGCCCTTTGGTAGGTAATAACCCTAATCCAGTTGGTATGGGATTATATGATGGAAACCACAGATTACAAAGGGAATAATGGAACTCGATGATACCGACGAGACCGTAGTCGAGTTGGTTCAACTAGATCACCCGGCGACTTGGCTCCTGTAGGCTCCGGCTTCGTAGGCTGTGGTGGATGTGTTGGCGGTGAGATTCGATGCCTTAGGTCCTGCCCAGGGGGTCTCTTTTATACCGCGGGTCAGTCGATCTCTAGGCAGGACTCGGAGATATCGGACCTCTCACGATATGGTAAAAACCCAGTCTTATCCGAGTAGGACTCCTTCCATCTGTGGATTCTGTTTCTATCGCGTGATAAATTTCCTCAACGTACACAAGAACTATCTGCATACACGCGGGTATACCGTATCAGTATACAACATATATCCAAGGATAGAGAGTATACCTTATCCGTAACCCTAGCACAGACCTTCATAAAGGACACAACAAAACTCCTAGACCATTAACCTGATACAATCAGTAGCTTCCTTAAGCTTTTTCCAAGTTCTTTTCTTGCAGTAATTTTGCTTTAACATAAGGGCGATCAAGATTCAGAGTTTCAGGGCAATTATTTTCTGCCTCTTCAAATCCAATGAATATCACATCATAGATATATGGTTACACCAACAGAAAATGTAAAAAAGAAAAACATAACTTTGAAGGAGCTTCAGAAATATGGAACATATCACAGGTAACATAGAAGCATGTCTACAGACTAAAATTGTTGATAGGTACCTATTAAATAATACTTCAAAAATTATACTATATGCTTGTATTTCTTAAGATTTTTTTGTCTTCTCTACCTGAATCATGGCAGTAAAACCTTGAAACGATTTACTGTGGACATGCAGATCGATTTACTTTGAAGCCATATATTCGATTTAATTGCCGGGTACTCAAAACACTGTACAATGCAGGCCGCAATTTAAAATAACCAAAGCATGGTTAAAAAAGAAACTATGCAGTGCAGTTTCTCATCGTACTTTTCTTTCATAGCTATTTAAAATAACCAAAGCATGTTTAATATCTTAACTTTCTACTTCTGATTTTGCGGCAATATTTTCTTCATGTATTCTAATTCCCATTTCTCCTTTGGTTGGGAACTCTGTGTGTTGTGATACAGACTTTGGTATTACTTTTTTATGTTGCTTTAAGTAGAACTTTGGGAATCATCACAATAAATTATTTTTTGTTGTGTTCTCCTAAATGCTTATAAGAAGTCGCAAGAAACAATCAATAAATTATTTTTTGGTATGTTCTTTCTAGCGATGATTATAACAGTTGCAGTTTTTCTTTTAGTGTTTGCTAAAGGTGTGATTTTTTTTTGAGGGGGGGGGGGGGGGGGTTGGGGTTTAAGGAGTTCATTTTAAGTCTCTGAAGTCTAATCCAGAATGAATCTGCTACTTTTATGATGTTCCTGATAATGTGGCTGTTGTGCAGGCTTTAGGATCCAAGAGGACAACAACGGGGGTGTTGGCAACTTTTTGTGACAAGTCGACAAGCACGATCGTAACACCTAAACGCCATACAGTAATATGGAGTCGCCAACCACTTCGATCTAGCCAAACAGCCAAATCAAGATGGATTTTGTAGAAAAACAGCTAAACTGGCTAGCGGAGCCGATTTAGAGATCAAAATCAGCCTCTAGGCCGATTTAGATCGATATGAAGATAACTACCTGTCTCGTGGGCAAAACGGAAGGTTTTCAGGACAAACCTACAAAGAGGTGTTGTACCCTCGCAGCGGCGGCGGACGGTTTACGGCGCAAACCGACAAAGATGGACTAAAACTAGGGTAAAATAGAAAACATAGTAAAAGAACGATTCAAGTAAATTGTATTCGGGGGTTTTACAATGAACCGGCCTTGTCCCTTAAATAGGGGTTGGTCTTGCCCTCTGCAGGCCCTTCTCCACGTCCAACTCGGGATAGAAACCAAAGTAAACACGAAACCTGCCTTCCCGAGCAAGGAAACCCGAGACCCGACGAAAACAGACTCAGACTCAGACCCTGACGGTCTGATCACCCACATACCTTCGGTCAGACCGGCCCTACTAGCCGGTCAGACCGCCCACTCACCTGTGGTCTGACTGGCCCTGTGAAGGAAACACGTCACTTTCTAAACTTTGGCAATTTTGCCCTATTTCGTCTATAGGTGCCAAATTTGGGTGTAAACACATGCCCCCCCTGCCTTTTTGGTGATCATACGTGAACCTAAAAGCATAGAACATGTTATCTCAGGGCGATAATCCAATTACCGGCCATAGGACTTCCTAAGCATCTTGCCAAATGCTCGGGAAGTATTTCTTCAAGTATTTCCCATTAATTGCTCTCTGAAAACACCGTCTTGAACTGTCTTCATCTCCTTGAAAGTCTTCAAATGCTTGTCGATGACGTCTTCAAAATTGCTTCCCATCAAGGTTTTGTAATCTTCAACCGACAAGTCGTCTTACTTGAAATACCGAAGAGAGCTAACATTTACCTCAACTGGCAAAACGGCAATTTCAACAATGTTTTATTACTCGACTCGGCTTATCTATTAGCCTGAGCGTAGTAAAGAGAAGAACTCAACAACTTAATATCATAAGATTCAGCAAAACTTCTCACTTCCTTGGACATAAAAGAAGCTCCTTTAATGTTTAAGGAATACCGAATCTATGAACAATATGCTTCAAAATAAAGTCAATTACCTCCGTACAAGTAATATTCTCGAGCTGCACGGCTTCGGCCCACTTAGTGAAGTAATCCATTGCAACTAGCACAAACCAATGCCCTTTTGATGACGAAGGATAAATTTGACCAATGAAATCCAAAGCCCAACCTCGGAACGGCCATAGTTTAATGATAGGATTCAACACAGCGGTAGGCGCTAATTGAACATTGTCGATCCGTTAACAAGCTTCACTCCCTCTATAGCATTTGAAACAATCATCAATTATTTTTGGTCAATGAAACCCCACTCTCCTAAGCAACCAATTTATCTTACGGGCCGATTGATGAATTTCACAAATCCCTTCATGTACTACTCTCCTAGCAACTTTAGATTGATCATTATCTAAGTAATACTCCATCTATTTTTCGGCGATATAATATTTGAACGCTTGTCGCCGAATATTCCGTTCAACCTTAAGTGTAAGATCTTTCAAATATCTAATCAAAGGAATTCTCCAAGCTATTTCTAACTTATGGGCACAAATGTCCGAATTCACAATTAATTCAGCCTTTTAATCAATTGTAACGTGCCCCCAACTCTCTGCCCGGGATCGGTCAGACTGGCCAATCAATGCCGGTCAGACCACCCTATCTGTCCGGTCAAACCGGCCATACAGAGCCGGTCAGATCGCCGGTACCATCGGTTACACCGGCCATACAATGCCGGTCAGACCACCCCTGGTTTATAACTTTATCAATTTCGTCCAAACTTTTGAAATCAAGCATCGGCCTTTAGTATATAATTTTTCTTGACATAATAGCCAGATGCTTGGTGTATCAAATTATTGGACCAAAATTCCTTCTCTCTAGACATATGAAAAATTATAATATCCAACTAATATGTCTAGATGAATACTAATTCAAGTGGCTTTTGAAACAATAATCATCATGGATCAAAACACTTAGCCAATTGAAGTATGATCAACAATGAATCACCAAAGTCATATGAGTCACATGCATAGATTCCAATAAACTACAAATGTAAATAATCGGCTTGAGCATGTATGCAAAATATTAACAATGCCAATGCTCCTAAATAACTCTAGAACAAATCATCACATTGACCATTGACATTAACCGAATTACTAATAAGCAAAATTTTCATGACGCAATAAATATGAAATCTATATATTATATGGTGATCCATAAAAACACATATGATTTGGCTTTTAATAAATATTAAAGACTCATGAGCCAAATCATACTTTAAATAAATTATATGTCAACTTACCAATTCCACTACTTAGAACTGGCATTTGCAACATGTATGTATAATATCAATTTGATAAGCAAAAACACACATGTGCTAGATAGCAAGCAATGTTCTTAACATGGCATAGGCATATAACGGTAAACACAATAAACTCATACCTTGCCTTAGCATCCAACAAACGGCGGCTCAAAGATGTGATGTTGTATCCATCGTCGTTCATCTTCTCTTGGTTCCCTCATGAGCATATTAATGTCTTACCCCCCGAGCAAAATTGGCTTTCTCAACTGCACGATTTCGAAGGCAAGACGAACACCGCACCAACATCCATAGCATCATGCGAAGGAGACTTATCTCTAATGACCGATGATTCTTCTCTCATCAAATTGGATTTATCTCTACTATGGGAAATCACCGGTCTCTTAACTTTTATCTCTTTGGGTCTCCACACTTGCCTAGGTGTTGCTCGAGGCTCTAAATTATTGCATGTCTTGTTCTCCACATCTTCGGCCTCCATTTCTTTTTGACCTATGGCCCGAAAACGCTGTAGCCTCCTCTTTTGAGAGCGAGATAAGCCAGAAGGTATCTATCCACTTCGCCTTTGGTTGTTTTCCAGGAGCTAAGTAATGATTCTTCATATTTTTGGTCGAAGTGGAAGCTCCTATGTTGCTCTCAATTTTCCCACTCTTCTCCAATGCCTCCCGGTCAGACCGGCCTCTAGGCCCGGTCAGACCGGCCACAAGCCGTCGGTCGGACCGGCTAGGAGGGTCGGTCAGACCAGCCGTAGTCTGGCGGTTAGACCGGCCAGCTGGCTCGGTCAGACCGCCAATGTCGACAGCAACGGTGTCGGCTTCAGTCTTCTCCGCTTGTATAGTTTTCGCCGCATCTTCAGAAGATACTTGAACATCTTGAGATTTCTCCTTGATAGCAATGACCTCCGGAGCTTTGGCTTCTTTCCTCACCCACACCTTCTTCACCTTTTTCACCTTTGATCCACCGGACCGATTCTTTTGTGGGAAACGGTCTTGTCTTGAGTTAGAATGACTTGGTACTGTCCTAGGTGATTGTTTCCATCCTTGATGACACGGTATAGGTGGTTGAGGCATCCATGGCATGTAATACATAAAAGGATAACCAAATAGTGACATTGGATGTGGATACCATGGCATCACAACCAGAGGTTTGTATGGAGTTGGTGTAGTTGATGGCTCCGATTGCTTTGGTGTTTGACCAAATCCCTCCCTACGAGATGATCTTGGTATTTTTGAATCACTAGTTTGATTATCAAGTCGTTGACCAGCTAATCCTTTCTTGTACTTAGCCATAAGCATCTCAAAAGGGAGCTTCGGCTTTTTGGTCTTTTGGGAATTAGATGACTCATCCTTTGCAACTTTACGATCTTCGGCCTTTGTATTATTGATCCTAACTGTCTCAGGCCGAGGATCCCCAATAATAACATTTTTCCCTTTCTTTTTGTCATTACCAATAGGACTAATAGGGAGAGGATTAGTAACAATTTTAGTCTTAATAACAGGCATAGGTGTAACCGAAATAGTATCACAAATGACCAATGAAGTGTCAATCGGTCTTTGCTCCATCAAGCTTGCATCTTTGAAATAATCATGAAACTCACGCTCCATTTGTGACCATGTAGAAATTGAATTAGGAGCAAGTAAACTATACCATGTAGATGCAAAGTTCGACAAAGAAAGAGGACACAACTTTAACTTAAGCAAATCATTATTACTGGCCTTACCACATTGATCAATAAATTGGCCGATATGCTCCATTGTAATCATAGCATTCTCACCTGTGAATTTCGTGAAGTTGGGCACCTCAAATCCTTGCGGGTATGGGACCGAATCTACATGTTCAGGATACGGCCTTTGATATGTATGCGTAGCTACTTTGGATTCTATTTCACTACTATCCCGCAAGACATTGTCATCATCTTTTCCAACATCCACATGACCGATTTGTGATTCGGTCTTAGGTGACAATGCTATTTCATTTTCGCTTGTGATACAATCCGAACCGTCATTTAGTTCGGCTATATCTTCAATGATGCTATTGTCTAAGCTAGCAACACAATCCGAATCATCACTTGGTTCGGCTATTCCATCATTGTCTAAACTAGTAACACAATCCGAACCGTCGCTTGGTTTGGCTATAATGGTTGTCGCATTATTAACCAAGCTAGCAAGACAATCTGAACCAACATTTGGTTCGGCTATACTTGTCACGGCATCATTGCACAAATTATTAGCACAACCCGAACCATCGCTTGGTTCGGCTATACATGATATTGCACTATCATCTAAACTAGCATCTAAGCTATTGTCATCCACTCGGCTTTCTTGAGCCAGAGCTTCATGCAACACACGATCAACATCAAGAAATATTTGGCCATTCAACCTCTCTTTAATAGAATCAAGTAATCCATCATATGCAATGTCGGCCAAATCTTTGTTAGTTATTTTCAAATTGAAACATCGGTTTTTAACATATCTAAACCTTTCAATATAATCAGCAACATATTCATCGTATTTATGCCTAAACGATGTTAAATCAGACAACTTAAGCTCAGTTTCATTAGTGTGAAAATAATCATGAAATTTTTGTTCTAATTAAGCCCAAGTACTAATAGAATTTGCCGGTAAAGAAGTAAACCATATCAAAGCAGTATCGGACAAAGATAAAGAAAACAAGCGCAATTTACATGTATCCATACTATTAGCCCTACCACATTGCACTAAGAATTGACCTACATGCTCGCATGTGGTCCTACTGTCCTCACCACTAAATTTGGTAAATTCAGGAATTTTATAATCATGAGGATATGGGACAACGTCATAAAAATCAGGATACGGCTTTTGGTTCTCCCTAGCACGATTCCTTGGTTCAATCCCAACTTTATCCCTAATAATGATATTAGTTAACTCCTCCATATTTTCAGTCCAATGTGGATTTGGTGGTGTATTTGGTGGCCTAAGAGGTGGTTGTTGTGGCGCAATATAATTATATTGGCCATACCCGGTGTCATGAGAATATCCTCTATTAGGATCATTGTAAGCATTAGGGATATGTGGAGTAACATGACTAACAGTATTAACAGGTGATGAATAATAATTAAAATCAGTATTGCTAGTCGTGGTATGAAAACCTAGAGAAATTCCCAGGGAACCGTCTGACCGGCTATAGATAGCCTAGTCTGACTAGCCAAGCACCCGGTCTGACCGACCCATAGCCCGGTCTGACCGGTGGTCAGTGGTGCGGTCAGACCGGCCACAGGAGGTCCGATCTGGCCAGAATAGGGCACGGTCTGACTGGCTATGGTAGGCACGGTCTGACCGGCATAAGATGCGGTTAGACCGGTGTCACGACCGGTCATACCGTTAGCTAGGTTTTGCATGTAGCCGATTCCTGTGTAATCGGCTGTATAATCACCCATTGACCCCCCTGGCATTATAAGCATATTGTATAGGAGCAAAACTAGAAGTAGCATATGCATCTACATAATGATCATTAACGTTCTGAATAGCAAAGGACGGGTTGGGCGAACCGGAGGTTACCTTTGGTGAAACTACAACTTGAGGTAGCAGGACGTTTCCTCTCACGACGCCTTGATCGGTCCTAATGTATTGTTTCATCAACAGCTCCTGCGTAACCACCGTAATCTTGCGTTTCTCCGCATCAAGATCCTCCCATGTGACCTCATCGATCTCGTTCCCGCTCATCATGGTTGATGAAGAAATTCCTTGATTAAATCCGGCCATATAGCTCATAGCCGAAATTGATGACCGAATAAATTAATATACGGTCTCGTAATTTTCCTTGTATGCTAATGTACTTAGCAAAAAATTTGAGAACTTGAAGCTTCTCGGGAATAACCGATACAGTGAATCGGTTTTGATATTTCTCTTTTTTTTTATCGAACAGCCGTATGTCAATCGGCTTTGATTTTTTCCTTTTTTTTAATGTGAACAGTAATAGATCGGCTTGAATAGCCTGATCTTTTCCTGTAACACACGCTAGCACGATTGATCAGATCGATCGGCTGCTTCTCCGTGCAGATTAGATCGGTCCCTAATCCGGTGAGACCGGCTCAGCTAAGTCCGTTAGACCGGCAGAGTGAGCAATCAGACCGACCGTAAGAGAACAATGTAACCGATTGAACCAATCAACTGCTCGGTGACGGTAAATTGATAGATTGATTTCGGCCAATTGGCCGAAACTTTTGATTTGACGAAACAAGATGGATTTTGTAGAAAAACAGCTAAACCGGCTAGCGGAGCCGATTTAGAGATCAAAATCAGCCTCTAGGCCGATTTAGATCGATATGAGGATAACTACCCGTCTCGTGGACAAAACGGAAGGTTTTCAGGACAAACCTACAAAGAGGTGTTGTACTCTCGCAGCGGTGGCGGACGGTTTACGGCGCAAACCGACAAAGATGGACTAAAACTAAGGTAAAATAGAAAACATAGTAAAAGAACGATTCAAGTAAATTGTATTCGGGGATTTTACAATGAACCGGTCTTGTCCCTTAAATAGGGGTTGGTCTTGCCCTTTGCAGGCCCTTCTCCACATCCAACTCGGGATAGAAACCAAAGGAAACACGAAACCTGCCTTCCCAAGCAAGAAAACCTGAGACCCGACGAAAATAGACTCGGACTCGGACCCTGACGGTCTGACCGCCCACATACCTGCGGTCAGACCGGTCCTACTAGCCGGTCAGACCGCCCGCACACCTGTGTTCTGACCGGCCCTGTGAAGGAAACCCGTCACTTTCCAAACTTTGGCAATTTTCCCCTATTTTGTCTATAGGTATCAAATTTGGGTGTAAACAGGGGGAAGTTGCTGTTGACCGCAGGCTGAGTCACCTCAGTGTCAAGGAGCACATCGGCGAGTCTCCACACCCCAATGAGCTCATCACTGTCTTCAACAAGCTCAGCAGGTCAGTAAACTCTTCTGAAATGTGACCAAGATGACCTCGTCGGTTAGTCAGTTCCATTCATTAAATGTTGTGCTATTTGTTTTCCACATGATCAGTGGTTTTATCCTTTGCTAACAAGGATATCATATTACTTTGAACATATATATAAGATTTGTGCATGATGGAAATAATCACATTATGATTCATTGTTGTTATTACCTGTTATTTGATGTTGTGTGGTAATTCCTACATGTTATGATTAAAACAGTTTCAATTCCTGGTTTTTGCTCTACTACCATTTCAAGTTATCTTTTCTTCTCCATTCAGGTTTGATTTGTTTGATCAAAAGAATTTTTTTTATTTAATTTGAGGAGTTTATCAGTGCAATAAGCGCATTTCATTGAAATGCTTCTCCTGAAGACAAAGTTGATTGTAAGCAGCCTTAAACTTGGACATAATCAAGAATTTCTTCAGATTATATGGTTCAAGGCAAAATGGTTTCATTGAGCGTGAAGAGGTATGCTCTATTGTCCTACTAATACATTAACTAGGAAGGTAACCCGCGCATTCGCTCGGGCATGTGTCGTACGCTAAGTTTGAGACACTTATAAGAGTAAAATATTAAATACGTGTGTGTTCATAGAGATGAGTGTACGTGGGTTGCGAGCGCTTGTGTTTGTACTGTGTTTTCTAAAAATTATCCAACATAATTGATTGTTTCTCTTTTAGTTTAATAATTAAAAAAATAGGGAGGGGCAGTGTTTTGTGCATGTGAGGGCAAGGAGGAGATGGAGGAGATTCTATTTTTCTAATGTGTTTTAAATGATTTAACTAAAAGCCAATGATGGGTTTGTTTCATTTTTTAAGGATTTCATTCTAATGGTAAAAATAATGAATATGTCAATTTAATTGGATTTTTTGAATCTTAGGACATGATACACGGTGACTTATGAGAGCTCTGGAGGGCGTTTAATTGATTTTTGTTATATACAATGATTCAGTATAACATAATACATATATATTTTCAATTAATTTTTGGTTGTTATTTAGTTGCCATGCAAACGATAAGATGTACCTTAATAATGTATTTTAACTTTTTTATAGTAAAATGAAAAAATAAATGGAAGCCTTATGTTTTTGTTTGTGTAGGTATAGATGTTGATATAGATAAATAAATCTAATGATAAAAAATAATGGGTCATAAAATATTTTTTTCATCTAATTGAAAGAGGTAAATATGAGAGAAAGAAAATAGGTGGGGAGATACGTACGTACTGGATGGGAGAGGTTTGGGATATCTGGCTTTTTTCTTATCCTTTTCTATTTGGATAAATAAATCTAATGGTAGAAAACAATATGTCCATCATATATTAGTGAAAATGGACGGATAGATGTTTTGTTTATTCCCAGATTTTTTGTGATTTTTCTAATTTATTTAAAATGCCACGTGGCAGCGTCAGAGTGTTTGTTGGAGTGTTACATGGTTGATTGAGAGCGTTTATAGAATGTTTAATAGACTTTTAGTATATAATGGATTGGATTTTTTTTGACAGTAAACAGCAGGAGAGACTCCTACTGTGGTATATATATATATATATATATACATATATATATATATATATATATATATATTTATTTATTTATTTATTTATATATATATAATATAAAGGGAAGAATACTTACAAAGAGGGAGAGAGATAGAATTTACAAAGTTATTACATCACTGAGTCTATCCATGATTTCCAAATAGGCCTTTCTACTTCTTTTACTCTAAACATATGTAGAGTAAAATCATCCCCGAACCTTTGTTTCCAAGAGTTTAGATTAGGTTGGACACCATCAAAAATTTGTGCATTTCTTGTCGTCCAAATGTTCAAGCTGCAATTGCCACCACTTCAATAAAGAAAGATCGCTGGAAATATGCTTTAGCATACATATATAATCATATTCATGAAACTGAGGTCCATTCTCCAATGTGTTCCAAGGTAAATCCAGCAACTCTTTGCAAAGGAGCAGGAGAAAAATAGATGGGTCATGTCTTCAAGGGCTGCATCACTGCACGTAGTTTATTAACTGATGAAAATGGATTGGATATAGGTTGTCATTGTTTATTAATTGATGAAATGGTGGGATATGAGACTCTACTAAATGCGTGGGTTTATAGTGTCTAATATAATTGTGTAGTTTGAGAAACAATCCACCTGTAACATATGTAGAGTGGGCAGGAGGCTCCACGTAGCACGTGGTGACTTTATACTAAAAAGTAACCGTGATCTAAATTTGATTAGATGGTACATATGTACTTTAAAGGACTCAGGCTAAAGATCATTTGGCTTTTTTAGATTATTTGCACATATTAATTGCAAAATAAAATTGATGAAGAAATCGAATTGTTTTCTCTAACTAAAAGGACCAGATTTTTTATACAATCATATTTTATTTGAGATTATTTTTTCCCTTAGCTGTGTATATTAAATTTAGTATGCCCTGTTTAAAAAACAATATAACCGGTGTTTGTTGAATTATTTTATATTTTCTATGGCAATTGAAATGACTGTCACTCCTTATTTTTAGAGTAAATTTCATAAAACCCCACTAATTCTTGTCGAAGATGACAGTACCAAGGAGATTTTGGCACGTGGCATATAACCCCAGCTATTAAAATTTCATAAAACCACACTATTAACCAATTTAACATAATCCTATATAAAAATTTAAAAAAACTTTAATTATATGAATGGAACATTCTTAGGATGGAAAACCACACTATTAACCAATTTAACACAATCATATATAAAAATTAAAAAAAACTTTTGTAATATATGAATGGAGCATTCTTAGGATGGATAAACAACCCATGAAATTGAGATGTGATCGTAGAACACAAGAGTGTGGAAGATTGAAGTCAAAATGATCAGTATTGTGGTTTCGTGAAACCTTATTGTCATAATACATAAGTTTATTTGCTACGTGCCAAAACTTCTATGGTCTTGTGTAATTTAGATCATAATAGGTGGGGTACGGTCAGGTGAAATTTAAACTTTTTTATGTAGTGGCTTGTACTATTCATATTTAACCTATTTTTTTCTTTATGTACTAAATGCCTGATTTAGTTATAAATGTTTGCAAAACAATATATGATGGTGCAATGTATGTTGATGGATAGAAGATACTTTCAAGAAAAATGAACTGGTGAAAATCTCATGGGCTGATCGTACGCACACATTTTTTTTCCTTTTTTACATGTCTTACTTATACTACATACGTACATGGGTTATTAACCTATTTAATCTTTAATTAGGTAGGCGTTTTTCTTTTGTTTCCCCATAATTCCATCTCTTGCGTACGTGGGCATATTGAGAGAGAAGATATTAGCCGGTTTTTTAGATATTTGTTTTTCTCTTTTTTCCATCTCTTGCGTACGTGTGCGTATTGAGGGAGAAGATATTAGCCGGTTTTAGCATGGAGGAATTAGTTAATAGATCCAATCTAATGGTTGATAATAAACGGTCTACCAGTTGAAAATCGATGGTTAGATATTTTTCTTTTTTAAAAAAATTTATATGATTTATCTAATTTATTAGAGTGCCATGTGGCAGCGTAGGAGCATTTATAGAGTGCCACATGACGACTTGAGAGCGTTTTTAGGAAGTTTAATGGACTTTTAGTATATAATAGATAGAAGATTTGACTTTTGAACAGATATACTAAAGCGTTGATTTTATTTTTGTGAATTGTATGATTGTGTCAATATTTTCATTACATATTTGGTACTTTAAGGCTTTGGCGTAGCAGTGCCATACCATTCCTTGTATCCCCTGCTCTGAGGCAATTTGGAGTACTGAATATAGCGACAACATTTGTTTGCATGTTTTCCAATTGCTAAACTTGAAGATCACCATGCAGATTTCGAAATTACTTTAAATAGTCTTTAGTCAAATCATGAATTCAGTGGCATATGTCATTGGTTATATTGTAGGATGCAATGCTCTCTAGCAGTCATGCAAGGTGCTCAATACATGTGTGTTGGATGTTGAAACTAGACTCCATGCTTTACATCTCAATTTTCCTGGCACGCCACATGAATCAATCTCAATTTTCTTGTTATGATTAATTATCCAGACAATTTACCATGAAATGGCTGGAAAATCAAGATACATTCATACAAATTCCTTAATGTTGTATCTTAGTTTTGTACAATTAAATTTATAATTTCTATGCCTCCAAGTTCCATTACAGCCCTCTTTGTATAATACTTCCTCCGTTTCACAATGTAAGTCATTCTACCATTTCCCACATTTATATTAATGTTAATGAATCTAGACATATATATCTATCTAGATTCATTAATATCAATATGAATATGGAAAATACTAGAATGACTTATATTGTGAAACGGAGGGAGTATTATACTTCTTTCTTGAGCAGGTGAAAGGAATTGTCCAAGCACATGGGATTAGAAGCCTTGCAGAAAGAGAAGAATATGCTCCTCCAGTAGGCTTAAGCTTCATCTGTTTTTTCATCTATCTCTTGCTGGCCATTAAACGATTTCATCACCTCACAATTCTCCTTTTGATCCTGCCTCATATTTATTAGCACATGCGGTAGTTGATATTTCAAGGATGCTAATTGTTGTAATGGGTGTAAGCCATGTTATTTATCCTGAGATACAACGAGGAAAGGTGAAATGCCGGTTGCTGGCTTCAGGTTGTATGAATATTGATGCTAGGTGACTTGAAGCTTTGCCTCAGGTTTGATTCCTTGATCTTCATTTTAGTCCATTGCTTGTTAGCTTTATGTTGTGATGAAAGTTTTGAGCATCATTTGTAAAATTATGTATGTCAAGAGCGTCGAACCCCTGGGTAGCAGGACCTCGGCTACGTAGTTCGTAGCCGCGATCCGTCTTCTCCGGTGAGGTTTTGCCCCTCTACCGCAGGCTTGGGGTTAGAGAGAGAGAGAGATAGAGATATTGATCTTGCTTAATCACTCGAATAGTCTCTTACATGGATCTATGGCCAGTGGCCTCAATCAACCGGAGCAACAAGCTCCACTAATTTAGGAACTAATAATAGAAAGCTATTCCTAATTTCCATCTTAGCCACTGGTGGCGATCGCGCCCAGCGCGTCTTCGCATGTGTGCACCGCGTGCTCTGCGCGTTTTGCGTCGCAGCGCACGTCACGGGACCGGCGGCCCCTGGAATAGGTGCGCCCGACCATGACATCTCTCCGCCCGTCGAGAGCCAGGTCGTCCTCGAGCTGGAAATCCGGGTGCTTGGCGCGGAACGGCTCGACATCTTCCCATGTTGCGGACGCTGCGGACTTGCCCTTCCACTGGACGAGCACCTGATGCACTCCACATGCCAGACGAAAGCGGACGGCGCGTTCTGGCTCAGGAACGATGGCGCCATGATGCATAGGCGGCAGTGGCGGTGGAGTGGTCGGCGGTGGACCATGAAACTTCTTGAGCAGCCCGACGTGGAACACATCGTGAATGCGAGCTCGGATCGGCAGATCAAGGCAGATGGCGACGTCGTTGATCAGCTCGATGACGCGATACGGCCCGACGAAGCGTGGCTTGAGCTTGCCGGTGACAGCCTGGGGAAGCGAGGACGCCGCGCGCTGTCGAAGGCGAAGGAGCGCCCAGTCGCCCACCTGGTATGAGACGTGGCGGTGCACCTTGTCATAGTGCAGCTTCTGCGTCGCTTGAGCTTGCTCCAGTCGGCAGCGGACGTCGGCCAGGAATTCTTCGCGCTCCTCCATGCTCTGGGCGACAGCAGCCACCCTCGTGTCCCCCGGCTCGTAAGACCGGATAGACGGCGGATCGCGTGCGTAGACGATGCGGAAGGGCGTGTCTCGCAGCGACGTCTGGTAGGCGGTGTTGAAGACGAACTCTGCCCAGGGTAGCCAGCGGAGCCACTTGCGTGGCCTGTGCCCCGTGAGGCACCGCAGATACATGATGATGACGTGGTTGGACGCCTCCGATTGCCCATCCGACTGAGGATGGAACGCCGTCGTCATGTGGAGTTTGGTGCCCATCAGACGCATAATCCCGCGCCAGAACATCGACGTGAAGACTGGGTCCCTGTCCGACACCATGGACTGAGGTACGCCATGGAGTCGTACGATGTCGGCGAAGAAGGCCTGAGCAATCCACTCGGCGGAGTACGGGTGCGCCAATGGTATGAAGTGGCAATACTTGCTAAACCTGTCCACCACAGTTAGTATAACAGACTTGCCACGAACGTGGGGGAGCGCTTCAACGAAGTCGAGGACGACATTAGTCCACACGCCCTAAGGTACCGGCAGCGGAAGAAGGAGACCTGCCGGGTGCAAGTGCTTAGACTTGTACCGCTGGCATGTGACGCACGTGCTTCTTCATGTTCGGGAAGTGGAAGTCGCGCCACAGGCGGTGCAGCGTGCGATGAACCCCCTCGTGGCCGTCCTCGTGTACCGCCACCATGATCTCTTGGACCAAGAGAGAGGTCAGCGGGATGTAGAGGCGCCCGGCAAACTGGATCATGCCGTCGACGACCGACCATGGCGCTTGGCGCGCGCCGGTGTCGATCTCCCCACGAAGGGCGACGAGCGCCGGGTCGGAGAGCTGATCGAGCTTGGCGGAGACGGTCGATGAAGTCGAAGCGTGGTGCTGAGAGGGCGAGCAGCTCCCCCTCCGCCGTGTCACGCCTGGACAGCACGTCGGCCACGGCGTTCGTTGCCCCCGGTTTGTACTCGACGACGAAGTCAAAGCCCAGCAGCTTCCCCACCCAGTGGTGTTGAGGGATGGTGGCCAAGCGCTGGTCCAGCAAGTACTTCAAGCTGTAGTGGTCCGTCTTGACGAGGAAACAGCGGCCCTAGAGGTATGGCCTCCAGTGGTGGACAGCGTGCACTAAGCCGAGCTCTCGTTCATATGCGGCGAGGGCACGGTGGCGAGGCGCCACGAGGCGACTGAAGAAGGCGATCGGGTGCCCTTCCTGAATGAGCACAGCCCCAAACCCATGGGACGAGGCGTCGCACTCGACGGTGAAAGTCTTGGTGAAGTCCGGAATGGCCAGGACGGGCGCCGTCGTGACCGCGGCCTTGAGAGCGGCAAAGGCCGCGGCTGCCTCCTCACCCCAAGCGAAGCCATCCTTCTTAAGAAGAACGGTCAGCGGCGCCACGATGGAGCCGTAGTTGTGGATGAATTTGCGGTAGTAGCCTGCCAAACCGAGGAAGCCCCGCACCTCCCGCGCCGAGCGAGGCACCAGCCAGTCGTGAATGGCCTGCACCTTGGCCGGGTCCATGGCAACACCCGCCTCCGAGATGACGTGGCCCAAGTAGGCGACGGAGGAGACCCAGAACGCGCACTTGGATCGCTTGACGAAGAGGATGTGCTGGCGAAGCTCGTTGAGGACGGCGTGGAGGTGGCGAAGATGATCCGCCCATGACTTGCTGTATATCAATATATCATCAAAGAAAACGAGCACAAATCGACGAAGGAAGGGTCGGAGTACATCGTTCATGAACGCTTGGAACGTTGCCGGGGCGTTGTACAGCCCGAACGGCATGACCAAGAACTCGTAGAGGCCGTCGTGGGTGTGGAACGCCGTCTTGTGGATGTCCTCCGGCCTCATGCGCACCTAATGATACCCCGAGCGCAAGTCGAGCTTGGTGAAGAATTTTGCGCCATGGAGTTCGTCGAGCAACTCATCGACGACCGGAATCGGAAACACGTCCTTGACCGTGAGCGCGTTCAGCGCGCGGTAGTCGACGCAGAACCGCCACGACCCGTCTGGCTTCTTGACGAGGAGGACTGGGGAGGAGAATGCGGAGTCGCTGCAGTGTACGATGCCCTGCTCGATCATGGCGGCGCACTGCCGCTCAAGTTCGTCCTTGTGAGCCGCCGGGTACCTGTACGGCCGCACAACCACCGGCGGAGAGTCGGGCTTGAGGATGATGCGGTGGTCACGCGCGCGCGCCGGAGGCAGACCTGTTGGTTCGGCGAAGACGTCGGCGAAGGATCCGAGCAATCCGTCGAGGAGCGAGTCGACCGCCACGGCAGCATTCAGTCCCGGGGCGGACGGAGGTGCCACGCCGCGCCAACAGATGTCGCGGCCCTCCTGCTGGAAGGACATGGTCCGGGCGGTCAGATCCCAGACGATGGGCCCCAACGTGGCCATCCAGTGCGTGCCGAGAACCACGTCGTACCCGGCTAGGGGCATTACGTAGAGATCGACGCGGAACTCCATGTCATCGATGACGACGGGGGCCTGGCGGAGGACGCCGGGGCAAGAGACGCAGACGCGCTCGCCGTTGGCTACCGTCGCCGTGAGCCGTGGGCGCGGCTCGATAAGCAGGCCCGTGCGGCGTGCGGCCGCCTCCCCGATGAAGCTGTGGGTCGACCCCGTGTCGATGAGCGCGACGAAGTCGGCGGCGTCCAGGAGCACCCGGAGTTTCACCGTGTTGCTGACGGGCACCCCAGAGACCGCGTGCAGGGAGAAGACCGGGGCCTCCGTGTCCGGCCCGTCGGCGGTGTCGTCGGCGGCGATCTCGAAGCCGTCGATGTAGAAGATCCGCCTGCAGACGCGGTTGTGTCCCCGCGTATACTTCTCGTTGCAGTTGAAGCAGAGGCCCTGCCGACGGCGCTCCTCCTGCTCCTGGCGAGACAAACGCTTCACCGGCTGTCCGTCGACTTGGACCGTGGGAGCAGGTGGCCTGTCGACCGGAGGAGCCGGCAGTGCCAGGCGCGGGGGCGGCGCCGGCAGCAAGGCGCGGGGAGCGGGCCGAGCCTGGACCGCCTGTGCCGCGGCGTACTGCTCCTTCAATTCCATCTGCCGTGCTAGGCTCATGGCGGCCGCCAGCGACTGAGGGTTTTGGATGCGTACGTCGATGCTGAGTGGTGGGAGGAGGCCCCCGGTGAAGAGTTGCACCCGCTGCTCCTCCTCCAGAGGACCCGCACGGGCCAGGAGCGCTTGGAAACGGTCCTGGTACTCAGCCACCGTGCTCGTGCGTCGGCAATCTGCAGGTTCGAACAGCGGCGCGGATCGCAGCGGCGGACCATATCGAAGGTTGAGGAGGTCAGTGAAGCGGCGCCAAGATGGAATGCTCTCATCCTTTTGAACGTGGATCCACCACATTTGAGTGCCCTCCTCGAGGTTGTAGCCCGCCATCCACATCTTTTCACATCATTCACATCTATTAATGAAGATTAGCGGATCAGACTTGCCATCATACTTCGGAAAGTCGAGCTTTTGGAACCGCGGCGGCGGCCGGTCGTTGTGGTGCTCGCCCGTGCCCGACTTGGAGGCCGAGCCGGACGACTTGTCGGCGGAGAGCGAGGCAATGGCTTTGGCGTTGGCCTCCGCAGTCACCTGCAGGGACTTGACGGCCGAAACGAGTGACTCGACGGTGGTCTTGAGGTCGTCGGCATCACCCATGGTGGAAGGCGTGGGGGACGGCGGCGCGGGGGCTGGTGGAGAAACGGGACGGGAAGGCGAGGATCGCCGGGATCGTGATACCAAGTTGTCACGGGCGTCGAACCCCTAGGTAGCGGGACCTCGGCTACGTAGTTCGTAGCCACGATCCGTCTTCTCCAGTGAGGTTTTGCCCCTCTACCGCAGGCTTGGGGTTAGAGAGAGAGAATTAGAGATAATGATCTTGCTTAATCTCTCGAATAGTCTCTTACATGGATATATGGCCAGTGGCCTCAATCAATCGGAGCAATAAGCTCCACTAATCTATTATATTATTAAAACAGTTTTGAAAGGAGGCACCACGTTCATTGTGGGAGCTAGAAATTCCCACATTAATAAGAGAAAAAGAAAAAAAGAAAAATGAGAGTCCAAATAGAAGTACAATTTAAAAATAGCATAAATTCGGAATTAAAAATAAGCAATATTGGACGAAGTTTCCATATAAGAACCCAATACGAGATTAATCAAAATTCGAAATAAAAATTAAATAAAATCCAAAATTAGAAAAGAAAGGAGAGTCCAAGTAGAAATACAATTTAAAAATAGCTGAAATTCGGAATTAAAAATAAGGAATATTGAAATAAGTTTCCATATAAGAACCCAATACGAGATTAATCAAAATTCGAAATAAAAATAAAATAAAATTCAAAATTAAAAAAGGAAATGAGAGTCCAAGTAGGAATACAATTTTAAAATAGCTGAAATTCGGAATTAAAAATAAGGAATATTAAAAGAAGAGTCCATATAAGAACCCAATACGAGATTAATTAAAATTCGAAATAAAAATAAATAAATCTGAAATTAGCAAAAGAAAATAAAACAAGAGTTCAAGTAGAAATACAATTTAAAATTAGCTAAAATTCGAAATTAAAAATAAGCAATATTGAAAGAAGAATTCATATAAGAACCCAATACGAGATTAATTAAAATTTAGAATAAAATAAAATAATATCTAAAATTAGAAAAACTAAAAGAGAGTTCAAGTAGAAATACAATTTTGAAACAACTGAAATTGAAAATAAAAAATAAAAACATTAAAATAACACAATACGATATTAACTAATTTTTTTTAAAAAAAATTCCGAAATTAGAAAAAGAAAAATAAGATTTCAATTAGAAATACAATTTGTAAATAACTAAAATTTGTGATAAAAATAAAGATTATTGAAAGAAAAGGCCATCTAAAACACATAACGAGATACATTAAGTAACACGCCTATAAAAGAGTAGAGTGGTGGCGGTTGATACGAGATATACAAATTGTTAATAAAACACCAAATAGAATCCTAATGACGATTAAAAGGAGGGACGTCAGGCATGCCGTGAAGCAAACGAGTAAGGCGGTTGCCGGGACTTCTAGATAGTAAAAAAAAACCTCATTAAATTTTTAAAATCTCAATGACAATAAAAAGGAGAAGCAACGGGCGGGGTGTATAAGAGTATAGTTGCAGAGCCACCGACGGTTGATGGGACTTCTAGAAAATAAAAAATGAATTCCAACGATAGTTATGTTCGATTTTAGAACCACAATGACAATAAAGAGTTAGCGGTGGATGGGCTGTAGAGAGGCTTAGTGGCATCGTTTGATGGGACTTCTAAAAATTATAAAAAATGAAACTACAAGTCTAATTTTTAAAGGTTTGGAACTTCTAAAAAGTAAAAAAAAACCAATAATAATCATGTTCGATTTTAAAATATCAATGACAATAAAGAAGGGAGGCAGCGGACAAGCCGTAGAGGAGTACAATGGCAAAGCCACTGACGGTTTGGCGGGACTTCTAGAAAGTAAAAAATGAACCCAAACGATAATTATATTTGATTTTTATAATCTCAATGACAACAAAGAGAAGAGATGATGGACGGGCCGTAGAGAAATATAATGGCAATGTTTAACGGGACATCTAGAAATTATAAAAATGAAACCCAACGTGACAATAAACTCTAAAAACTATAAAATCCAATTTTTAATAGTTCTAAGAAGAATAAATAGAAATAGTGGTAGATCAAGCAAGCAAATAAAGAAAGAGATGACATAAGAGGTAGCAACTGGTGTGACTTTTAAAAACTATATAATTAGAAACATGAGGATGATAAGGTTTGGTCTTTTCAAAGTCTTAAGACAATGAGATAGCTAGATAGCTATTTAATAAATTTTAAGTAAAATCATACTTAAAAAAATATATAATTTTGTTTAGGTGCTAGCCGCGTAATTGCGTAGGTCACCCAGCTAGTTTAGGAACTAATAAAAGTAAGCTATTCCTAATTTCCATCTTAGCCACTGGTGGCGATCGCGCCCAGCGCGTCTTCGCGTGTGTGCACCGCGCGCTCTGCGCGTTCTGCGTCGCGGCGCACGTCACGGGCCGGCGGCGCCTTGAATAGGTGCGCCCGACCATGACAATGTATTTTAGAAAGTTGCCTTGGACAAGCACTTCTAGATATTGCTACCTTACTATCTCCAGGAGAAAAGAAAAAATGAATGAATAGACCAAGATTTGGCAAGAGGCCTTCAGACTGCCTAACTATTTTCAGGCCGATTAATTCCAGAAATGGGTCACAGAGTGCATATCGCACAATAAGAGCTAAACTTTTAGCATTTCTGAACCCTGGCTGTGACACAGGGTAGCTAATTTAATACATCACATTAGTAAATATGCCGAGTGCAGTAGAATCTTTTTCATGTGGCCAGTAATTTTCTCGGTAGTAAAAATATCCATGTGCCTGGAGCATGAGCTTCCTTTTGCGGCCAAAATGTTTATATGCTATACTAAGCACCATTTCTTGGTAGAAGTTTGGCTAATGGAACTTATATGCTGAAATATTCCAGGATCTTCATTCTTCAGAAGGGACTAGATCTTGGTGTAGTCTCACCTGATATGCTACCGAATTTTTATTTGGCCTTGAGATTCCCTGTTACTGATTCACAGATTTCAGGTAAGAAACTGTTCTATTATTTTTGTTTTCCTTCTTAGATCTTACCAATTCTTAGGCTTGTGAACAATCATGTTTTAAACATATTTATGCCTTCATATTCAGGCATAATTCCTTTAGGTTTGTGTGAAAGATTGCTAGGCAGACCCCAAATTCTCTTCTTCTTTTTTTTATTATGGCTCTCTTGTTTTTATGCATTGACAAGGTTCTAGGAGGGAACCAACCCTTTCCT
Organism: Oryza meridionalis; assembly: GCA_000338895.3. Classification (NCBI taxonomy): domain Eukaryota; kingdom Viridiplantae; phylum Streptophyta; class Magnoliopsida; order Poales; family Poaceae; genus Oryza; species Oryza meridionalis. The sequence continues at coordinate 30,035,204 of CM002526.2, read as the reverse complement.
TGGAAGTCCAATTGTAGGGATCTAAGTTTCTTTCTTCTTCTTTTTTTTTTTTGGCTAGATTTCAAAGAGTCAGATACATATTTCCTCATATAACTGTATATTCTCCTACGTAGATCTAGGCTGGTCAGTATTGGATATAATTACATGGTCTGTTCTGTCACTTCTATACTTCTATGGTATAATCCTTGCTTTTCTTAAGTTCATTTTTTTCCAAGTTTAGAAACCTTGTGACACAAGAGAAACTAAACTGCATTCGTGGCAGGTTTATATTAATAAAGATGAATATGTCTATACAAACCACTTGGTACGTTTAGGATGAAAATCCCACATAAAGATGTCACATGTTTTATTATTACACCTAGCAAAGATTTATTTTTTCTAGATTTAGCAAAGTTTATGTCTAATTTTTTGTGCTACTATAATTACCTAATTAAATTCGTAAAACTCAGTGTCATAATCATAATTAGCATGGTCGTACTGAATGCTCATAATATAATCATGTAGTGAATCTCTATTTGCTAGATTACTACGGTTATTTATATGCGTTCATTTGGTCGTTCATATTCATTTATCTATCTCAGTGCTCTCTATTTGTTTAAAAATATTCTGACAGCGCATGGATTTCTTATTATTCAGGATGGTGTCTTTTTGGAAGAAATATCAATACATCTTTTTGCTGCTTTAGCTATGATTTTTTAGTTTAATTCAGCGCACAATAAGTTTTAAGATACTCCCATTTAAACGCAAGGAAGTAAAGGTGGAATCTTTTTTAAGTTATGTAAACGGACCTCGCATCAAATGAAATATGATGTAATATACTAATTATGTGCTTCGAAACGATAGCTTCATAAGGACAGTTTGGCATTATTATTCCTTTTAGCAAACCATGGCTACCACTATAATTGTCATGAGATTCTTGGTTGTCTTATCTTTTGTTTGGTGCATCTTGAGCAGCAGTCCCTTGGGTTTTTTTTATAGAGTGTGCGAAAATATAGATGTGGGCATAATAGCTTGAAGTAATTATGGTTTATATATTCAATAAAAAAAATGTTTGATGTTAACGTTGAATCTGGAAATTTAAAGCAGATTTCTGAAAATGTAGCTGGATTCCTGGATGTTCCTCTGCTACAAGTATCCAATATATGGACGATACATTGCATAGTAGTACGTCTTATGGTAAATTCTTCACGCTGTACATGCTACCAGCCACGAAAAATCGAACGAACTGTTCACAGGCGGCGCGCCCCTGCATCTACTATCAGTCGTGGAGATCTGTCTCCAACGTTTGACCGTTCGCCTTATTTAAAAAATTTATAAAAATATTAAAAAAAATAGTCACCATAAATTACTATTTATGTTTTATCATCTAATAACAATAAAAATACTAATCACAAAAAAATTTCAAATAAGACGAACGGTCAAACATTGGACATAAATAGTGTAAAACTACACTTATTCTGAGACGTAGGGAGTAGTATTTAGTCAAAGCTGAAAGAATGCAACAAAAGAGCTTGGTCCAAGAGTGTTTTCTTTTTCTGTTTTTGTTTTTTCTGTGGCATTCTTTTCTTTCCAATTTTCAGTATTGAAAAGCGACCTATTTTGCATACATTATTATGCTTTAGCGAATTACATGCTTTGCCCCTGAGAAAATAATTCTTCATAGGTATTTGTGCTGAATTATCAGTCAGCTACTACCGCTGTTCTAAAATATAGCAACTTTTGACTATAAATCTGGACACACAATTATTCAAATTCATAGCTAAAAATGCTTATATTTTAGAACGGATGGAGTAGTTCATACTCCCTCTATCCCATAAAGAGACAATTCCTAACTTCCCAATAGTACAAGATTAAAGAAGAGGATAAAAGACCAAAATACCCCCATTAATAGTAAACTAGTTTTAGTGGATAGGTAGGTAAGGGCTATTGAAGAAATAAAATTTTTCGATTTGCGAATCGAGAGTGAATGAGATCTATTTTAGGAAAAAGTTTGAATTTCAAAAATTGATTTATTTTGGTAAGGAGGGAGTAATTCACAGCCGAGATATTGCATGATATACTCAAGTTCTGCTTATGAGAGCAAGTTTAATAGTACAGCCCACCACTGGCTTCAATTCATCTATAGCCAATCTAATAGTCAATTTATACAATAGTTGATTACTATACTATTAATATATGGTCCCACCTGTTATACACACACTATGTTTTAAAGTCTATACTGCAACTGGCTACTTCTCTTATCTTTTATCTTATTAAAATATGTTTATAGCTAGCTAATAATATGTTATTGTACGTCCTCTGACCGCATGATGTCTGTCCAAAATGTTCCAGAGAGGAATCGACATTATCACCTACTGACATGCCTGACAAGCTTTACTCTTTTCTTTTTCTTTTTTTTTTCGGGGGACAAGCTTTACTTTTAACAGCAGAGAAGTGGAGGACTTCCCAAGGAGATTAAATTATGTTTGGCCTGAAAGAATGCAGTTCGGGAGAGCTAGCTGTGGTTTACCTCTGTTTTCCAACTCACATCTCACGTTTTCCCTATACAATTTTTTAAATAGCTAAACGGTATATATTTTTATAAAAAAAATTTTATACAAGAGTTATTTAAAATATCATATTAGTCTTTTTTAAGAAAATAGTTAACACTGAAGTAATCTATTATCTATTATATACTAAAAGTCCATTAAACTTCCTACAAACGCTTCTAAGCCACCACGTGCACCCCTAAAAACGCTCTTATACCGTCATGTGGCACTCTAATAAATTGTAGAAATTCTAAGAAAAAAACAAAACATCTAACCATCTATTTTCATTTAATCTGGTGGACCCACTATTTTTAACTATTAGATCTATTTAAAAACTTCACATTAATTATGTGGATAGGTATTCCTGCCAAAAAAAAAAACAAACGTACGCACGTACGTACTCCCAGTTGCACATCCATATTTTTTTTCTTTCCTATTTGGATTAGATGAAAAGCTGACTAATCCCTCCGAACACCCCGTGCACAACAAACGGACGCTGACTAATCCCTCCTAACAACCCATGCACGCCCAAAGGCACGTACGTACACTTACTCCGTGCATCTTCCTATTTTCTAGCTAATAATTTAAATTTAGAAAAAAAGTTAATCATTAATGTCCATTTAAATCGATAGATCCATAATATTAAGGGATTATCTATGTGGCAAACAGCTGAATATTTTTTTTGTATTTTCAGCCGGTTTTCTCCTCATCGTTCGATCAGAGTGTCTTTCATCCTATCCGTAAACGAAAAAAAACTCCCGCGCCACACGTGAGGCGATTTGTTGCATCGTCATGTGGGATTTGTTGGCCCAGGGCGAGCAGCTCTCAAGCCGCCATGTGGCATTCTAGAAACGCTATTAACTTACCACGTGTTACTCTACCAAATTAGAGAAAAAAGCAAACATCTTACCATTAATTTTCACTAATATACGGTGGATCCATATTTTCTACCATCATATTGATCTAAAGAGGAAAAAAGAAAAGGCCCACACCCCACCTCTAGCCTTCAAAAGAAAAGGCTCATTATGTATACGTATGTAGTTACGTATACCATATACCACACCCTGGCCTCATGTGATGCACGAGGGAGACCTCCCCTCCTATTTTCAAGCAATTAGTATATAGAAAACATATTTTGTGATAAAAATTTTAAAACAACTGTATTGTCTAAATCATAGAGCTGATTTTTTTTTTATTCGTGCATGTCATGGGACTATTTACAATAAAAAGCTTAGAATTCAATTTCCAAATTAACTATATTTAATAAGTACAATAAATGTATTACTTTGGATCCTATATGGCAAGAGACTAGCTATTGGTCATTCGATACATTTTTAGAAAAACTCACATAGATTTTTAAACCATATATTAGCATTATTTAGCTTATATTAGAAAATACAATACCTCTGACATATTTTCTCAGAGATCTAAAATTATATCTATCACTAAAAAACAAGAAATAGATAACTCAAAATTGAGACCTGTTGGAATATCTCTTACAGAAAAAAAAATCTCCAGCCATTCCCGCTGAACATATACCTATGGTCCTCTTCCTTCTTACTTCCCTCCTCTCCTCTTCTATTTTTTTAACTAACAACCTAATATAAAACAACGTAGCTAAACGATTTATAGTATCTAAAATTATATTTGATTTTTAATTTGTTTGAACTATTTTTTATTTACAATTAATTAAATAATGAAAGATCCATTATAGCTGTATTTTACTATACAAAAATTAAAATACTCTGCATGGAAACTAAATGACAATGGAACATTATAATTTAAAAGATCAAAATATGTATTATGTCATATTAAATTATTCTACATAATAAAACCAATTAAACAGGCTTTAGATCACACTTAAGTCACCATATGTCACGTCTGAAAATTACAAAATATTTCAATTAAATCGATGACCAATTATTTTTAACTATTAAATCTAATTTTAAAAAAATCTTACGCTGCCACGTATTATGTCCTAAAAATTATAAATAATCTTAGAAATTATGAGGAAAAATGAAACCTATCATTATTGGTTTTAAGTTACATTATTTAGAAAAGGCTAGAAAAATAAATCGCATCCACCTCCTCACCCCCATCACATGCGCACACCATTGCATGTCCCCTCCCTGTATTTAGTTATTAAAATATAAGAGAAATAATCAATAACTTTAGATATTAAAACAACCATAACTTTTAAGTTACACATCTTATTTCCTATATACAAAATATCGCTTTGCATACCATCCAAATATAATTGAAATACCTCAAACAAATTGACTACATATATTACGTCATTTTACATCATTCCGTAAACATGCATAGCTAAATTAAACCAGTAGTATCCAAATAAAAATTACAAGTGAACTGTCGTACATTTTATTATTGAGGTGTAATACCCCTGCCCTTTTACATGTCATTTGAATTGCCATAAAAGAATTTTGAAATGATCTAACAACACAGGTTGCATCATCATATGTTGTTTTTGCAAACACGTGTAGCTAAATTAGATATACACTATCGAAGAAAATAGAGCTAACTATAAAATATGAATAGTCCAAAGAAAATCCAATTCCTTAAAGAAAACTGTAAACAACGAGTTTAGCTAGGTCTTACGTTTTCACCAATGGACCCAAAACATTCAACTAAAAAAAGAAAAAAATGACTTTCTTTGAATTTGTACTTAATTTATTTAACATGTTTTATAAACAAACTAAGTCTTAAATGATGAAGAAGATTATTTATAATTGCTTATACAGTTAAATTAAATATTATATATAATATAGGTTAGAGAAATTATCAAAGTGATACGGACGATGAATATTTGTCGAGGAAACATACTCTCAAAACATTGAAGAGACTATTCGATTAATATGATCCATTCTCAAACGCTACTCACGATGCACGCCCGCGTGAATACGCGGGCTATCTTCCTAGTTGTGTAATAATATATGCTTCGTTTTGCGTGCCGGATCAGAGAGTTCCTAACCCCTTCTCCCGAACACAAAGGTACAAATCGTATGTCTGCTTAACACAGCCCAATAGGAATTTTCATATCATCTTCTTCGCTGCGTACAGGAGATATATATGAGAAATTTATAAGGATGTTTTAGGATTTTCACTCACTGCAATCCAGATTTAAAGCTGCAAAGACACTTAAACACATAAAGAAGGGAACACAAAGTCATAAAAACAACAAGCTGCTGCAACAGAGAACTACTCTGCTCCAACTTCAAAGGCGAACACTCTTGATAACTCCCTGCAATGCTCCAACTCCAATGGAGAACACTCTTGATAACTCCCTGCAATGCCCTACAATGGAAACGTGAGTAAAATGTTTAACCATGTAAAAAGAACCAACATACACAATTAAATTAGGTTAAACTAAAACAGGTACCTCTTGTTTAACTCGGTATGTGCCTCACTTGAGTCACTTCCCATGTCCAGGTTTAATAGGGTTAACGTCCACAAATTCATCATCATCTCGAAAGAGAACGAGGTGTTTTCCTTTGAAACCACACTTGTCCTCTAACATGGGAACATAGGTACCGGGTGCTACGGTGTCCCATCCGGCTAGCAGTTCGCACGAAAGCGTGCTGAACAATCGCAGGAAGTCCCATCCGATTTCGTAGTCGATGAACGTTCCCCTTGCACTGTACCATCCTTCAACTACTGTTTTGTGGACTTTTGAGAATCTGGCTGCTTCCGAAGTTACTGACCATCCTTCAGCTACTGTTTTGTGGACTTTTGAGAACCTGGCCGCTTCCGAAGTTATGGCTGCGTTCTTTCCCTGCTGTTGGGAACTAGTCTCCAGTATACAAAATAGAATAGAATGACTCATTAACATATGATTAATTTTAATTAAGTATTAGCTAATAGTTTTTAAAAATAGATCGGTAAAAACAACTTTCGTATAATTTTTCTTTTTTCAAGAGAAAATATCTTGTATACCTCTGAAATTTTAACTAATCTCTTCTATGCTTCTGAATTTTGTTTACTTTCTTATATACCCGTAAAATTTGATTTTGATCCCTTCTATACCCCTTCCGTCAGTTGACCATCTAATTTCTATAAAACTGACAATTTTACCCTTTGGATGAACATAGAAATTTATAAATTACATTATTGAAAATGTAAAAGTTTATCACATGAGATTATTAATAGTTATGAGTTTGCTATACGAAATAATGAAAATTTATTTTTATATAATGGAGTAAAACATATGTATTTATTTTATTTTTAAAAAATCATAAAAATGAGGAGCGTTCATATAAAGATAAGACATCCAATGCTCACGATATGTTTTTTAAGAATGCTCCCAAACAAAAAAATAATCTATTGTCCTATTAAATTTAAAATAAAAATTTTAATTTATTACATTTGCTTTATTTTCAAAATTTTTTGCACTAATTATTTAGTCTCATTAGTTTCATAAAATGTACATATTGTGCACTCAAACAAAATTTTCAATAGTTTTTTCAAGCTTATATTCAAACCTAAATCATCAAGAGCATCAAAGACATTTGCCACCAAAGTTAACAGTGAAATGAAGGAAAATGTAATGGCGGGGCATGCAAGGGATCAAATTGAATATCTAGGGGTATAGAAGGGATCGGGTAAATTTCATGGGTATAAAAGGGGTTGAGTTTTCAAGGGTATAGAGGGATTTCACTCTTCTTTTTTTTTACAAAAAACACACCATTTAGCAGTTTGGAACATTGCATGCGCGCAAAAAACGAAAGAGGTGAGTTGGGAACTTAAAAAAAACAAGAGTACCAACAGACCTTTGTAGAACTTCTTTTGGAGTTTCTAAAAAGGATTATACCAGTGTATTGTGTACAGTGTTGTCTGCTTAAAGGGATCTTGTTGAGGTCTTCAAACTTAGTCTCAAAAATGGCGCTAAGAGACTGACGGTATACCTGAATGGAAGCAGTCGTTTTCCATCAACAGCTTTGATCTTTTCCCGGGCTGCATCAACAGCGTTGATCTTTTGCCGGAATGCATCAACAGCGTTCATCTTTCGCCGGGCTGCATCAACAGTGCTGATACACGCCAACAGCAAAATGCATGTGAGAAGGATTCCTCTCTCCGTGTTTCTGAAAGTCCTGTGTACAAATTAAACAGCTGTATTACATGCATGGTGAAAAACTAGATATGGACCATGATTGTTAAACCGAAGAATCGAAAAGAAATAATTAGCATACCTGTTTTCTTCTTTTTCCACTGAATCTCCCCATGTTTCTTAAAGTACTGTGTAGAAAATAAACAGTTTGCATGGTGAAAAACTAGATGGACCATGATAGTTATTAAAATGAAGAAATTGAAAAAAGAGAGAATCGACATACTCCTGTTTTCTGCTCTCGGCGTAAGCGTACGAAGGATGGGCGGTTGAGTAACCGGAGAGTGGTGATATATATATATATATGGGCATGGAAGTAAAATTTAGACCTGAACTTTGACAGGTTGAGCTATCGGTAAAAAGGGTATGAGCTATTGGTAGAAAAGGTGTGAGCTATTCTATATATCTATCTAATCTAATCTATCCTCTCCTCTTCTCTATCTATCCTATAATTCACCAACCTATCTTACTTATCAAGACATCATCATCATTACTGGACAAATCTAACAACGCACACTATTTCGTTCGGATCTAACGACCCACGCTAAAGCGGACTACTACTCCATAATCCTTCCTCTCTCCCTCAAACGCAACTGCTCGATTTTCTCCACGATCTCTTCCACCATAGAACCCCCCCCCCCCTCCCGGGGGGGGCAGCGTTCGGCCCCTTGCCAACACAGTGCCGCACATCGGCTTCATGCAGTCAACGATCTCCTTCCCTCTTCTCCCAGTGCAGTCCATCTTAGCGCGCAGCCCCCCGATCTCCTTCCTCTCCGCCTCACTGATCCCCTCCGGTCCTCCGCCGCTCATTGCCCGACCATTCCCGTGCGGTCCGCTCGCCCGACATCCCCTCGCTGTCGCTGTTGGACCAGTGAGCGCGAGGACTGCGGCCCACGACGACAGGACAACGATGATGCGAGACGACGCTGCTGGTGGCGGTGTTGGCGGGTTCCAGAATAGGACGAGAGGAGAAACCACCGATCCTGTGACGAAAGAACTATCTCATCGGGAGCGGCATGTTCAGCCAGGTCTACATCGGGAGATATTTCCTCTGATTTGATCGTGTATGGTTTGAACAATGATACTAGAACAGTTGTTCATGTAGGATCGATCCAGTCCTTCGGAGGCTCGGGTCATTCACTGAGGCTGTAAGTACCTTTTACATATATGTGTCATGATTTAACCACTACTAGTAATATATCTGTGCTAATGCCATCATACCTTTTTAATAAATTATTAAAATATCATGCTAGTGAAAATAATTTTCCTTGAAGCAGTCCAATTGCATTTTAATTCAATTCAGATCTTACTAGAAAAAATACCCATGCGTTGCAACGGGTAAAAGCGTTTTTTTATACAACATCTATTAGAAGTTGAACAATAAATTAAAATATTGAAATCACTATACATTATAATGCAAAAGGTTAACTAAAATCATTCCTTCCTTATTAGCCCCAGCTCAGTCCGCTACCTCTGTCTCTCTTCGCTCGGCTTGTCTCTCTTCGACCCAGCCCACAAATGGAGCCATAGGCTCAGTTAGCATAGTCATATCTTCTCTCGTTGCCAAGCCAAACCCACGCGCTTTAGTAGCATCTTCAACCTCCGGGAGACCCATATCTATACAATACTGAAGCTGATCATCCTATCAAATCCAGCCAAATTTTTCTCGATCTCCCAAAATTAGTTAAGGTTTTTTTATCCACTCGATCTTTTCTTTCCGTTTCCCTCAAAATCGGAGTGATCCACAAAACTTGGGATAAAAAGATCAGAGGAAGCTCGGAAGCTCGCCGGCTGGCCATTATTCGTGTGCAGCGGATTGGTATGGACAACATACGAAAAGAAATATTCGGAATCCTTACGTATCTTTTATTAGTAATTCTTCCTCCCCCAACCCGAGCTGAGACCACCGAGAAATATGCGCGTAAAGATTATTTAATGTCTATGTTGATAATGTTTGGTTAAATTTATTGGGCCTGATTAGTAAAATTATCCCATTACTATAATAATTTATGTTAGATGGTATTAATTTCTATATCTCTTTTACTTATACGTGGTGTTCATTATTTTTGGTATATACAAATTTTTTCCATGGTTTTACCAGCTGGCTTGGGCTGTTTTCCTCATCTTCCCCAACGCCACAAACCAGGTCGGGCCTTCTTCAAGGCCCAGGTCAGGCCTTCTTTTTGGCGTGACCGTGTTTGGGCTTCTAACTTAAATTTGTTAATTTGGTTAACAGAAACAGGTCTTCGCTAATTGTGCGGGGATAAAAGAGTCTCTCGGACGTGGGTTTTGACGGACGAAATTTTTACCGGAAGCTTTATATATTTTTTAATTAGGTATATAGATAGATATAGATATAGATAGATGTCAAACAAGCATAGTACAATAAACATCATATAGCCTAAAAATATTAATTAAAGACCATTAGTAATTATATCTAATTCTTTCAATACATATATGAGGACAATATATTGCCACATAAAAAAGATTGATATAGAATTATTTCATTAACTTATTAAGTGTGTAGGTCAATTAATTGATACCCTCAACAGAAACAGTAACCCACAAGAAGATTATGAACATCTGGAGCCACATTGTAGCACATATCCTGGTAGCCTATCCATACGCAAAACCACCAAGCAACTCTTTCAATCCTGGTAGCCTACATGTTGATTTTGATCATCCTTCATCTGCAGTCCCATGTGCTAAGCTTAGCTGGACCAAAAATCTAATGCATAAATCTCAAAGAACATTAAACACAAAAGCAGGTTCTCTCAATGACAATTTAGGATCCCCTGCCAATAAAAATTGTAAATTAAGGATAGCTGGCTAGTAATTGCAACAAAATTTTAGCTATGGGATCTGCCATTTCTTTCACTAAACTCTCCATTTGAGGTTGTTTAACAGAGAGTAAAACAAATCTGATGTAAAAGACTATACTGAACCAATATGGTGTCCCTTCAATAAGTAGGTTTGTCGATAAGATAGATTTAATTTACTTTCATTTAGACTACACTAGTAGCATGCCATGTTTTATTTGAAAATAAAAGGTCTGACATGTGAAGAATGCGGTTTCCCCTTCAATAATTAGGTTTCTCAACACGATATGTTAATTGACGTTGATTTAGACTGGAATGCTACCCTTTGACCAATATCTGGCCTAGAACAGACAAAGCTATGCCGACACGCACCATATGGGGCTTAGGAAACTATAATCAGGAGTTCGTCTCGATCAAAGACAAAACTCAGGAAGTGTATTCACAGCATTTGATGCTTCAGCGTATCAATTTGGGGGTCAAATCTACTGGAAAGCCACATGAAGCACCATCCAAACGGAATTGAGTCATGATGATTAGCTTCTAGCAGGACTCTAGTCGTACCTTGGCTAGTTGGTTGCGGTTGTGCGGGCACAATCGCAGCAGCGGTTCATCCTCGGTGCCATCCTCAGCTGATAGGTATTATTTTCTTAATTAAATTGCCACATACGTAAAATAACATGGCATAAAATAACATCATGGTTAATTTTGAGAAAATCATAATTCTATCTTCATATTTGTGCAGAACCTTGTTGAAATGGGGTCATTAATTAGTGACACATAGCAAACATTCTCTGTTGAAAATCTGAAATGATTAAACTGAATATTCAATGTACCAGATTATATTTGTGAATAACCGGAAAAAACAACTTCAGTATATTTCCATGCACACAAATGCTGTGCGATAAATTAGGTCAACAGCAGTCTCTGTATATGACTCAAATAGGGGGATAAAATCAATATTCTCAAAGATAAATGGCTGTCCCTAGAGAGTAGTAGAAACCCTGAAAAAAATTGATAGCTCTATCAGTCCTATCAATAGAACAGATAAAATAATACCTGAGAAGCTATTAGCTAATAGAAAAGAGCCTTCAATAGTAGACTAAACCTTCTCGCTAGTGAGATATCTATCAGTACATTAAATCAGTAAGAGATAGCATTACAGCTATATGTGCACTTTGTCGTAAGATAAAGTTATATAGTTTAGAAAGGATATGGCGTGTCGAGGTAGGGAACAAAAGTGTCAAAATCCGCAATTACATTAAAATCCATCCTGCTCGAATCTTTCCACTTTTCCAAGCCCTGTACTGCATCTGCCACAATCTCAACTCATCTAACAAAACAAAATTAGAGGCTAGGCTGTGTGCAGATTGCACAAGCATATGAGCTTACAGGTTGTCTTCAGTAAGTAAAAACTTGTTGGATTCTTGCATGCCTCTGGGCCTGATAAATAAAGGAAGCAAACTATATAGTATGGGCAACAGCTGCTGCTGCGTCTTCCTATATTTGGGCACTAAAACAAATGGGTTCTTTCCAAGTCTAAGCCACTGGGGAAAATGATTTGGTTGGTTTGCTCGGTTTTCATCTCCACTATTTTCGCAAATTTGCATTTGAACTGTAAAGATGAGTTATGCATGTGATTAACACCAAACTGTTATGCACTAATTGACCAAACTGTTAGTTTATTAACCAATTATTGTTCTGCAAAAGAAAACTGGTAACACGATACTTCAAATGCTGAAAATTTAGCATATTTTTTACATAGGATTAATTAGAAGCACATCAGATTTAATAGACAGTACTGAAAGCTGTAGCAAAAAGGAGTTAATTTGACAAACCCTTTTCTTGTTATGTGCATAAAAGCTACCTGTCAAAGACAATTTGTTCTTGTTTTTCCTCAATATTCTTTACATAAATTTCATTAAGAACTTGCTCAAGTTCAGAGAATCATTAAGAACTTGTTTTCAGCAGTAAATTCAGATTTCAGACACTTCCAAAATGATCTGATTTTATTCTTTTACTTAAAAACTCACCTTGTAAGCATATTGTTTGGTATAAAAATCAATTAAGAGGTTGCAGGACAGCGAGCGAGGACAAGCTAGCAAACGTCAGCTCAATCGACCCTACCACATGCATCAACGGCCAAGCAATTAACTCTGTACATGAACCTATTTGTTCTGATGGTACAATTAACTCTGTACAGCTCCATGAAAGCTAAACTTCATGCCCACCTATCTGAGACCTATTCAGCACTTGGATGGTATCTTGATCTTCACAGGATGACCTGAAAATACAATAATACAACCAAAACAACAAAAGATTAAGACAAATATGTATTAGGTAAAGATGGTTAGCAAAGAAACCATGAAAGATTTATTAACCAGTTGTTAAAGCTCAACTTCATAAAAAATTATAATATAAAAAGCATGAACTTCCATAAATAATCTTCTTTGTACCAAGTAGAAAGCCTCCTAAAAGTTCCAAATTGACTGGTCTCTACCCCCTGAGAAAATTAAGCTAGAGTTCTATGGATATTGGATAGCATTTTCACCATTAATATTGTACATGCATGTCCAAATTGATATCTAAGCTCATAATTCAGTTAAGAAAGATGTATCTCTAGTATCTAGGCATTCATTAAAGGGTCATCGAGGAAGTGTACTAATTTATGAAGTCTCAACCACATCAAAGTAGGATCTGCATTAGAAAGAAAAACCAGATCACATTACTCATTTCCAAGGCTGCATTACGAGAACTCCAAGTTATTTCAAGGCTCCAAGTTATTTATTTGGCTCACTTTTTACCTGAGTTTTGTTTCAGTTCTTTTAGCTTTATTCTTATAGCTAGCAAAGGAAGAGCAGGCCCTCAAGATTCTATTTCTACCAAAATATTTAAGCTGAGCGCATTGTTTCCGCATTTTAAATCAACTGGCCTATGATATAAATTGGTTCTGCAAGCTTAAGAAATATAACAATCGTTAAGGCTGACAAGTTGGTTCAACCCAGCAATCATTTTACGTCACTAATAACAGCATGGACGAAAACGAGCTAGCAATTATCCTGACAGCCTGAACTGCAACATCAAGATTTACATGAAGATATGAACCAAAACAGTAACCTGACCGGCTTGTCGTAATCCCCTCACGCCCAGCCGTCAATCAATCGAACCAGAGCAAGAAAAACTGTAGTTACCTCGTGGACGGGGTTGGGAGCGGCGAGGCCGGCGAGGTGGACGGGGAGGAGTGCGTGTGAAGGCGACGGCGGTGGCGCCAATATGACCGAGGACGAGTGCCGATCTGGGCGATGTGGGGCGATGTGAGGAGGAAGGCGTGCGACGTGAATGCTGATCCGGGTGACGTGGCGTGCGGCGGCATGGACTCGAGCGGGGAGGGGCGGCGCGGAGAGCGGGAGAGGGCCGCGCGGAGGGGCGGCACGACGGTTGATGGTGGAAGTGGGCGAGGCGGGGCGGCATGGGGCGTCGGTCGGCAGGGACACGATTAGGGTTAGGGTGAGAGGGTTGCACGATTTCGGGATAAGAAAAGGAAATCACACGATTGAGATCGGTGGCGGTGAGACGACGGATGCGACAACGGCGGAGTGGCGGCAGTTGAGGGCGGCGGCGACGGCGGTGGCGCCACGTGAGAAGGAGAGATTAGGGTTGGGGAGGGGCACGCGGTTGGGGTCTTGGGGAGGGGCAGCGGCGCGTGACGGCGTGAGAGCGAGAGAAAAGGGGGCGGAGAGGGTGCGGTTGAGAGGTGTGAGGTGGAGACGATCCTGAGCGTTTGATTTTGCACAGATGATCTGGATCGTTCCACGAGGAATAAAAGAATGAGTGATAAGTGAAACAATTTGTTGAACTATAGGATAGAAGATAAAGAGTGGTTTTGATTGAATGCATTTTTTTATCTGGTCATCAGGAAATACGCTAAACAGTTTTTGCATGTGCAGAACTGCTCATTGATATGTGGGTCCGAGTGAGCAGTTCTACACATGCAGTATTGCAGAGGACCTGCATTAATAAAATCATACGCACAGATATAAAAGGCATGAAGGGTATTTGAATTTTGTTGACCTTGCTGTTTGCTGTAGTGTTTGCAAGATGAATTAACTTCATTTTTGGGTATTTTGATATTCAGGTTGTTGAACTACTGTTGGCGAAATCAATTATAGTTGTAGTGCCATGGCTGTACTCAGCAATCAAACTCCTTGGCTTGATTAAGCGCATATGTTATTTTTTGATAGATAATAATGCTGAATAACATCACCTCATTTTCTAATTATCTGCTAGACTATCTATAGTTCAAAATTTCTTTGCAAACCTGAACATTAGGAGGATAAGTTTGTTAGAATCAAAAACATCCTCACATGTTTTGCACTCTAATCCTCTCTTTTTGTGTGGTGTATTTCTCTCACTCTCATTGTGGATGATCTCAACCTCACAATTGGTGGAATCACACAACTCACTCTTTCTATCTCTTTCACTCAATTTGGCTATGTGGCTCTCATTCTCACTTGGGTTTTGATGCATCTCATTATAAGCATAACAAGGGGCAGTAATAGAACAACGGTCATCAATCGCAACCTCCTCCAATGCCACCTCTGTCTTCTTAGCAAGACAACGAAAGGATTGTGCATTGGAGCACATAAAAGTAGTGTCATCAATCACATACTCCCACTGCACGATTTGAGTGGGTGAAACACAAGACACATGTGTAGAGCATTGATCTTTAATTGCCTCTTGCTGAAAAGTTTCTGCTTCTACAACCGCACCTTCTTCATGTTGAGCAAATTTAAGTCCTTCTAGAGAAAAATCAACCGAAGAACATTTTGTCGTGGCTTGTCTCTTCCTAGCACATTGCCTTGGAGCTTTCTTTCCATCAAAATCAGCACACACATTTGCAAATTCTTGACTTGATGATGATACTTCTTTACTTCTTGCAAGAATATTTTCACTAGACGATAAAGATGCACTCACATTTGAGAGTACATTTTGGCACAAATCAACACATTTCGCAATCCCCTTTTGCATCTTCTTGACTTTCTTCACCTCTTTAATAGCATTGGTCAAGAAGCCTCGAACATTTCTTGCATATCTTCCCTCAATTGCAGCAGCAATTTTAGGATTGAGACCTTTCTTGAAGTACTCAATTGCGTCTAGATCATCAATGGCATTTGCTCGGTATATGCAAGAATACAACTCATCATAATATGCTTGGACAGATTTGGTTCCTTGCTTCACATGCTTCAAACGACGAAGTAAAATCAACTCATACTCTTTTGGAACAAATTCTTTTCTCATCACTTTCTTCAAATCTTCCCAACACTTCACATAATGCTTGTGAGGAAATTTCTTCCACCAAGTATAGGCATAACCTTCAAACTCGAGGGTAGCACGCTGCAATTTCTTCACTTCAGAAAAACATTGGGCTTCAAGTTCAATTTCCATTTGATTTACCCATTCAAGATACTCCTCCGGATTAGTGCTTCCATGAAATGGAAGATCAATATACCTCCTTCCTGCCATGGGTAGTAAAACAAGTAGCAAAATATATGTGGAATATGATAGTATGTGGAAACTCTCACACCTCACATTCTCTTACCAACTGAAGCTCTTATGAATTCCCTGCATGTTACTAAGGCAATCCGTGGCGGTAAAGAGCAGTGATAATTGAGCGAATACAAGACTAGTAAACCGTACACGACAGCTTTTATGTAGAGCTTGGTAGGGAATAAAGTACAAGGAGCAATCTGAATTCTAGTTGTTGTAAAGCTAAGTAATAATCCAAACTAGAAGTTCAATGCCTAGTGCTGATCCAAAATGTTTGGAATAGAAACACAAACTCACGCACAAAGAAATATCAAATATTTTGATGCAAACCAAAGGTTTACGCTAGGGATGGATGGATTATATTTCGGACCTAGCAAAATTTGCACCAAAGGTAGATAACAGCAGATTTTGCAATGTGGCACAATCGGTTCAGCACATACAACACAAACAGATCGTTCTTTCCACCTTTCTCTTCTCACAAATTCTTCTCTTTTTTTTCACCTCTTTTTTTCAGCAACCTTCTTTTTTTTCTATCTTTTCTCAAGTCCTTTTCTCGACTCCTTTTTTTCTGCAATTTTTTTTCTTTGCACCAAACACAACACTATAACATGTATAACACTTGCACAAAAGATAGACTGAACCATATATATATATATATATATATATATATATATATATATATATATATATATATATATATATATATATATATATATATATATATATATATATATATATATATAACCAGAAATTAGAACATAATAGGATCAAGGTATAGGCAAATGATAGATATGTGTTGGTGGTATGACATGAGACCCATCGACCAGACTTGCCGAAACCACGCAACCAGTGAGGGTTCAAGCCCAAGACGTTGAGTTCGTCGGGGCGAAGCCCCCATGGCGATGACTATGAAGCAAAGACGGCGAAGGGCAAAGAATCACGCTGGTATCTCACAAGGCTGAAGGCATCTTGGGCGAAGACTATGTGGCGAAGAGTGTATGACAAAGGAGGGTGACTTCGCCATAACAAGTCTAGCTTCGAGGAGGCCCAAGAGGCCATCCCAGCCGCTCAAGCCCGATGGCTATTGGGGCCAACGTTCGCCAGACGGCCCATTAGAGGCCCATGTACCTCAATTACACTGTATACCCATGTAAATGTCCGTTTCATAAGGGCAACCATGTAAATTCCCCTGTAAAATCTAAACCCTGATAGGGAGGCATGTAACAAGGGTATAAATAGACCCTTAGGGCCATGTAAAGGGGGGGGGGATCGCAAGAAAAAATCTCAATTTAATACACTATTACTGCTTTCCAACCACTGTTGAGTAACCACATCTTTCGATGTATGCGGCTGTCATTTCGACAACAGTTGGCGCCGACTGTGGGGACCTCCGAGCGAAACCACTGAGAGCGAATGCCACCGAAGAGGGTCGTGAAGGAGAAGGTTACAAGGCGAAAGGAGAGCGAGGCAGGAGGGGAGATGGCCGCTGAAGAGAGAGCAGAGCCTTCGGCGCCCATCGCCGAAGATAGGGGAGCGCCATCGGCTTCAGCACCCGCGCCACAACTACCGCCTTCGGCTCCTGCCGCCTCGTCGGGGCAGGTACCGAACACGGTTGACGCGGCAAAGGTAGCCGCGGTGGCAAGGGCGCTCCAGACCAGGGCAGAGATCCTTTCGACAGGCCAGCTGCTGGTGCCCCAAGCCGCTTCGTCACAGCCGGCAACAGTTTCGACTGCGCTCGCCGCCGCACAAGTCAACCCCGACCTCGAAGCACACGCCGAAGCCGACATGGAGGCCATGTGACAGAACATGACGCGACTCCAACACATGCTTAGTCAGATGCAAGAACAGCAGCAGGCATATGAGACGACGAGGCAGGTCAAGGTCGCTTCGGCCCCAATCCTCCAGTATTCGGCGGGCTACATCCCACCCAAGTCTTCCCGCAAGCATCAATCCAGCCCCATCCGCCACAAGCCATGCAAATGCCAGTATACTTCGCTGGGCAGCCTTCGACCGCATCAGTACATCCGGCCCCTCATGTGCAGCCGCAGGCTCAGCCGGTCGCTGCCCAAGTACATCCTCCACCACCTGGCCAAATATCACAAGCAATGGCAGAAGGGGCTTCAGCCTTACAGGCACAGCATCAAGCTTTCCTTCAGCAGCTCAGCCAACCCCACAACATTTCAGGTACAGCCTCTTCGGCCCAGCCGGAGGGGAACACGAGTCAAGGTGCACCCAATTGGTTGCCATCGAATCAGCCTGGTCCGGGGGCTTCGCCTTGGAGTCAAGGACCGCAGTTCGACTTCACCAACGCTGCTCAAGCACCAACCATTCGGCCACAGGCACCAACATCAGGCTTCAGAGCAAACCAAGCACCAAACCAGGTCACCATGGCATGGACCCAGCCGACGTTTGACCCATCCATGGCGGCCCACCAAGCATCACCGATCAGAGCCGGGTAGCCAAACACTGTGGCCCAGCCCCATGCGCAGGCCATGACTTCGCCCTTCGCCACGCCATATCCACAGCAAGGTGCCGTGAACAGGGCAGGGGGCGAAAAGGGGCTACCACTGAGCGGGGAAATCAAGATCCGTCCAATCCCACCTCAGTTCAAGTTCCCACCCGTCCCACGCTATTCGGGTGAAACAGACCCAAAAGAGTTCCTGTCCATCTACGAGTCCGCGATCGAAGCCGCTTGTAACATCCTGAAAATTCCCGACAATAAAAATCACTAAAATTTCGAACTTTTTAAAAACCTTTTGCATCATGCTGGATATTATGGTTGCTATTGCTTGCCAAACTATAAATTGTCACAATTGAAGATTAAACTAAAGTTGTACAACTAAGTAATAATTATAATAATAGGATAATTATTATTAATCCTATAAATATTTGTGCACATGATAACAAAGCCACTAACTATTTAAGTTAATTTTAGAGTAATCCAAAATAATGTAAAATTCATATGGAAGGAAATAAATAAATAAATATTCAAATAAAGTATTTGAATCTTTGAATCCAAAGTGTATAGAACTATATTTCATTCAAATCCCATCTCAGCCATTTTGTAGTTTGGCCCCTCCATCTTTTCCTTTTCCCTTTTCTTCCTTTTCTCAGCCGCCACTGTTCCTGGGCCGCCAGGTGCTCGACCAGAGCCCTAGCCCAAGCCGCACACACAGCGCCACACCTCCGAGCCGCGACCGTGTCGCACACGACCGATGCGCCCTCCCGGTCACCTTGCACCGTGCGCCGCGCCGTGTGCCGCGCCCCGCCCGCGTGGGCCCGCCGCCCGACCAAGCCGCCGAAATCCCGCACAAAGGCCGCGTTGCCACGAGTGCCTGCGTCATCCCGTCTCATCGCGAGTCGCCATCGAGCTGAGGGATAACGGCCGCCATGTAGTTCCACGTCACCCTAGAAAATAGCCTGCACCTCCCTATCGGCGGCCGTTAACACTGCACGTCGCCGCCATTCTTGTCGCCATCGCATCGCCATTGCGTTGCCATCTCGTCGGCCCCGGTTGAGACCGCTGGATAATGCGGTGCCTCTTTCCACAGCTAGCGGTTCCTCTCCTGCAATCCTACCGCATAGGTAATCATGCCCGACCGATACAAAGAATCCGAATCCTGGGAGAGATCGAAGCATAGCCGCGTCATCGATTATTCTTATCCATTAAGGAATCCCTCTCCCTCTCGCTTTTATAAGCTTATCCTGGCTCGCTCTCATCCAAACCCAACCTCCCATTTGCTCTTCCTCTCCCTAAAACTTTTGCTCCACCGAAGAGGAACAAGATCGCGTTGCCCGCCGGGTGTCGAACACCTGGCGAGCGAGAGCTGCGCCGCCGCCACAGGGCTTCTCGGCCGGTGTGGGTGGCGGGGTGTGGAGAGGAGTTGCTCGCGTTGCTGTAGCTGCTGTTGGAGGGAGCCGGGAGCCGCTGAACGAGGGAGACCAGGCGTCGAACACCTGCGACTGTCGCCAACCGCTAGCCGCCCCTGTTTCGGCCACACCGCCGAACTCCGCCGTCTCGCCTTCCCGTGGTAAGCCCTCGCGCCTAGAGCAACTCCCAGCAACCGAGTAACTTGCGGCCCCCTCGATTTGGGGTGCGCGCCGCCGTAGCCATGCCGACCCCGGCCGCCACCGCGCCATGGTTGAGCTCGCCGTGGCGGGACCTCATTCCAATGTAGAATCGGCTAGATTTTTGCTTTTCTGTACTCCATGTGAACCCTAGATGGTTAAATCGAAGTCTTCTACGCTTGAATCGACACCCATTGCGCTGCCGCCGTTCTCGCGATCTCGGTGCCGCCGCGCGCCGTCGCGCTGCGCGTCGGGTGGCCGCCGTGCCTCGCCGCCGCAGCCGACGGTTTTCCAGTGATGCGCCGCAACCTTTCCACACCGCGCGCCGAGCCGTCCTGGCTCGAGCCGTCAGAGCGCTGCGCGCCGTTCCTCTGTTCGGCTGCGAGTGAGAGGTAGAAGACGACGGGAAAAAGAAAGGAACGAGAGAGAGAGAGAAACCGTGTGGGACCCACTTATAGTTAGCGCACAGTAATCCTCTCCTTAATGATGATTAGCCCACTCAATGGCATGTGGGGTCCCTGTTATTAAATTTTAAGAGAACTTAATTATAGACTTTGTGTCCATGACAGGCGGGACCCACTGGTTATTAAACAAGCCAGTTTGACCCTAATCAACCAGGGATGGTCCCGCATGTCAGTCACAGTAGCTTGTGGATAATGTTGGATTAAAAATAAATCAGTTAAGAACAGTACCTTTTTACAATTTCTCGGATTAATTCAAATTTGAATCTTTAAGCTAGCATAACTTAAATTGGATTTGAGTAAAACTTGAATCTAAATTCATCTAAATTCATAATCTTTCCAATGTTATATAACTCACTATTTGATAAAATATATTTATATTTATAAAATAATTAATATCAAATGATTAGATATTGGTTAACCTAAAGAGTATGCTAATAAATAAAGTTGGTATTGTACAGTAAAGTAGGCAGAAGAATAATTGTCTTTTAACATGATTTTTCACTGTAACAACCACATAGATTAATTATAAATATTGTTTCAAATTAATTGAAGCATAGAAAGTACCATTGCTATTTATTAGTCACTGACCATATATGTAGCTGAATCCATGATTTATAAATTATTTACATAAAGTTTAACCTCATATTTTGTAACTAAAATATGAATACTCATAGATGAATCTTTAACTTGTTTATGAGAAATAATAACAGAGCTAGTTGTATTTGGTCCACTTAAAAGTTAATCGGTACAATGTCATGTAGAGTAGTATATATGTAGTTCGGTTGACATCCATTAATTAACCGAACAGAAAGACTAAGAAACCTTAGCCCTTAGCTTAATAGAAACCAAAATAGTACGAGCAACCCTAGGTTCGACCCCAACAATTATATTTTGTTTGTGTATATTTGCTTGTTGTTTGAATATTGGTTTTTCTCGCGTATTATAGAAATTGTATATCAGTTAGTCGTGAGGCAACGTATGCAGCTTCCAGGAGGTGAAGATTGATCAAGATTATATCAAGAATAAGAACTATCCTGAGCAGGGAAGTCATCACCCCATCCTTTGAACATGTTGATCCCAATTGCGAAATTGTTTTGTTTATAAATAAAATTGCATGCAATGATGAATATCCTACTTGTTATTATGCCATGCCTTTGATTATTGTTTACCTCATTATTTCCTTTATTTCCTTGTACCCATGATTACGTATGAGCCCTTAGTCAATTATGACAAAAGCTTAGTAATGCTACTTTAGAATCATGCATTCTCATATTTATCAAATGCTATATGCTTGGGCAACGACCTTAGGGAAGGTAGTTGAGATACGGCATGTGGAGACATGAGCACCACATTGCCATGACATTGGTGATATGATTTGTGAAAGGAAAAATGAAACTAAACAACAGTTTTTGACTGGGGCGGCTGGATGACTTGGGTGGTGTCTGGAAAAGGCTAGTGCCGTCCCTGGTCAGTTAAGGACCGAGCCATGAATTTAAGCATGAAACGACCCCCGTAGAACCGTACTTCTCGTGTGGGTATAGACCTAGCGGAGTAAATAGCCGAGCGGAGGCGGTACCCAAGCTGTAGTGGTTTTCTTGTTGTGTGTGAGGCAGGGCCTACGGTAGGGCAGCCATTGGTAGGACCGCGAGGGGCGGGTGCCTACAGTGGTGTCGCCATCAGTAGGACTGCCATGTGCAAACTTAAATTTAACTATAACTTAATGAATGTGTGAGTCTTTCCCTCTCGGGAGCGCCAGAACTCCTCTCACTGCTAGAAACCTTGGATGCCTAGAGTGCATGAGGACTAAAGTTCATGGAGCGGATACTGCCAAAGTGAGGTTATTGAAAGGCTTTGCCGTGGCAAGTTTCATTCGTCAGGATGTAGGCTCATGTGTTGGGCAAGTCGCAGAGTATGGGTAAAGTGTACATCCACTGCAGTGTGAGTAAACCAATCTATTCGAATAGCCGTGCTCGCGGTTAATGAGCACCGGGACATGTATTACACTTGGCTAGACTCGAATTTCTTGATCTGATTGGGTGGGATGTTGCATGATGATTTTGTACTGTTGGATCAACTTCTCGAGAGGCGAGAAGGGGTAAACCCCAGAAAACCATGACGACCAGTGGCGGGAAGCTATCCTTGGGAACACAATAGATGGTGGACAGAACCGTCGCTGTTTAATGAACAATGGAGTAAAAACTTGATCAGTTTATGCTACGTCTTAGGTTTGTGAAATGTTATTTGAAAACTCAGCTTTACGCAAAGTAACCATAGCCACTCCTTGTATTATCCTGTACATTACTGCATTTTGTGTGGTGGCTTGCTGAGTACTTTTGTACTCATTGTTGCTCTATATATATATATATATATATCTTTTAGCAGAGTGTTGAAGAGAAGCCCTTGTTAGTGCGCTTGCGTACCTAACAAGATGATCGGAGTGCAGTGCCATTCTAGGTCTCGTTCCCCAGTCGACTGCTTGTGGCATGTCAACCGGGCCCTTGTATTATTTTGTCTTCCGCTGTTATTCTCTGATAGTTGTTGGCCTACCTGGCCCTAATGTAAGCACTTAACTCTCTTAGCCTGAATTCATTCGTGATATGTTGTGATTCGGCTATGTATGTGTATACCAACTACTGATCCAGGGATTGGTACTGATAAACACAGAAGATTTCCGATTTCCAAAATCGGGGGTCGACACCGCTCATGGTGACGAAAATACCAAGGCGAAGGTAATACATCTCGCTCTAGACGGCATCGCCCGTTCTTGGTACTTCAATTTACCAGCTAACAGCATTTACTCATGGGAGCAATTGCGTGATGTCTTTGTCCTTAACTTTCGAGGCACCTACGAGGAGCCGAAGACGCAACAGCATCTACTCGGCATTCGCCAGAGGCCGGGGGAATCGATAAGTGTCGCGTCCCAAATCGACTCTAAAATACATCCTCAAAATTGTGCTTAGAATAATTAAAATTCATGTGAAAGCCTCCAACAATTAAAATGTGCAAAGATAAAAGTCAAATGAGGCTTGGAGGATTTTTGTATATTTCCTAAAAGCCTAAAATGTGTAAATAAATTTTAGTGGAATTTTCAGAGCACAAATAATAATTGAGAAGAAATAAACAAAGTTAAAAAGGTTTTATAAAAAGAAAAATCCTAAAAAGTCTTTTCCCCCTCCCTTTTCCCTTCTTGGGCCGGCTCGGCCCAGCTCCCTCCCTCTCTCTCCTCTCCCCGCGGCCCATCGGCTCCCTCCCCGCGCGCGCGCCGCTGACGGGCGGGCCCGCCCGCCACCCTCGCTGACGGGTGGGGCCCGCCTGTCATCCCTATCCTCGCGCCGCGCCCGCCGCCCGCCCGTGCCCTAGCGCCGCCGCCGCCGCCGAATCCGCCGCATCCCGCCGTCCCCGCGCGCAATAAAGAGGGGGAAATCACTCCCCGTGATTCCCTCCCTCTTTTCCCCCGCTTTCCCCTCTCTCCTCTCCCTCGGATTCGCCCGGATTTATTCCCGAAATCCTCGCCGGCGTCATTGATGGAGCCGAGATCTCCGCGGCCGATTCCTCCCTCTCCGGCCGCTCTCTCCCCCTCCCGGTGCTATTTAATCGCTCCCCGTGCCTCTCTCCTCCGTTTCCGCCGCTCGCCGCACTCTCTCCCCGTCGGATTCGAGCCCGCGCCGTCGTCCTCTCTCTCCGCCGTCGCCGCCGAGCTCCGGTTCGCCGCCGTCGTCGCCCCGGACCTCCTCCCGCTTCGGCATCGCCTCCATCGGCTTCGCCGCGTCCTCGTCGACCTCGTCCGCGCCTCCGTTTCGCCCGCCGACCGCCGGAGCGCCGTCGTCCTCGCCGTCCCGAACCGCGCCGCCGCCTTCCTCCGCGCCGGTCGTCGTTTCCGCCGTCCTCATCGT
Source organism: Oryza meridionalis (assembly GCA_000338895.3). Taxonomy (NCBI): domain Eukaryota; kingdom Viridiplantae; phylum Streptophyta; class Magnoliopsida; order Poales; family Poaceae; genus Oryza; species Oryza meridionalis. Next base: position 30,010,769 of record CM002526.2, on the reverse strand, counting down.
CCCGGGGTGAGCCGTGGACCGCCCCTTTCGCTTCCCTCTCTTCTCCGCTCTCTCGGGCACCGCTCCGCCGCGCCGGTGGTCGCCGGCGGTGACCATCGGGGCGCGGGTGCGCCGCCTCCCGTCGGCCGTGCCGGCGAGGCCGCCTTCGGGCGCGCCCCGCGGCTGCCAGGTGGGGCCCGGCTGTCAGCCGCCCGCGCCCGCGGGTGCGGCTGACGCGTGGGACCCACGGCGCCGGCCGCCGCCAGCCGCGTGCTCCCGGTCCACCGTGGACCGAGAGGCTGCCGCGTGGGCCCCACTCCCGTGGACCCAGTCCGCGCGCCCTCTCTCCCGGCTGACGCAATAAATGAGTTTTTAAATTAAAATTTAAATGAAGAAATTCGCAAATATCCATTTAAAGAGCATATAAACTTCAAATGGCCATAACTTGGTCATTTGAACTCGGAATTGGACCGTTCAAGTCTCTAATTTTTCCTTATGAAGTCAAGAACCCATTTTTGTGCTTTGTTTCTGCTGTTATGTGGAATTTATTAGAGTTTAAGCCTTTTCTTTTCCGTTGGTCGTGTAGACGCTGCAGCTTCGGAAGATCCGCTCTTCGTGGAAGTTGAAGCCGTCGTTTGGGAAAGCGAGCAAGGCAAGACACATCATCTTGATCATATTGAATCCCAGTTTATAAAATTATGTTGATTTAAATTATTGCATTATCGCTTTATTTAAATTCCCGCGTTATCACTGTTTTATTTAGCCATGCCTATTTACCTTTGTTATGACCTTATTATTATTGTTATTGTTATTATTACCTTGTTCACCCTAGAATAAACAAAACCCCAACTAGTGGACACTCTACTCATGGTACCACTAGTATGATTTTAGGTAGATGCTTCGCTGTTTAATTAGGTAACATTAGGTGGTTTTACAACTCTAGACTTTGGGAATATTCATATCACCTGGACACTTTGGAATTGTTGGTTTGTTGTGGAATTGGAATCACACCTCCCCCTTTATTCAAAATCCCCAAAATGGTTTTAGGCTGGGCTCGGGGTGCATGGTTTTGATAGTAGCACCTCGGCCATATAAGGACCGGTCTTCGGGCCTCTGTTGCAAAGCACTACCGTACTTCCACATGTCTAGTGGGTAAGGCTTAGTTTGTGGCTCAGTCTGGTTATAAACAAAAGTACACGGATGGAGATGGATGAAGTCGGGGGTCGATGGACATTCTCCAGGGCAAATGAAGGCTACACGAGCTGCGGCCCGGTAGTCGAGATGTCATGGCACAGGGTTGGTGCTCTGCTGCTAGGGGCTCAGTCCTGCCTGCCTGTCCCGGAGGTTCCGGCCGTAGGTGGGATTGGGTCGGTACTCTTGTCTATGGCTAGGATGGGTCGGAAACTATGTCACGTCTTCCGTCTGTATACCGTGGTGGTATGTGGCACGTGGTTGCACGTGAGGAAGACGTGTCTTGTGGGTAAAGATGTACACCTCTGATCAGAGTATAATCTATTCGAATAGCCGCGCCCTCGGTTATGGGCAAGCCGAGCAATGTACCCAAGTTAGTGTTTTAATTCTTAAAACCTGCTTAACAACTAAAATGAGGAATGGTTGGCCTGGGTTGGCTTGGGACGAGCTGGGACCCAGGGTCGGGTTGCCAGTTCGGTCTGAATCATCGTAGGCCTTGGGTTAAGGCAGGTTCGTGTGGGTTCACGGCCTTGATTAATAATATTGTATAGTTCTAGGATCGTGTTTACAAAATGGCTTTGAGCAACAAAATGTCTTTAAATGCTGTTTACTGCAACCCTAACCCTTTATGTTATAACTCCCTTGTACTCCCTTGCATTTATTATGCATTCGTGGGTGTGTCTTGTTGAGTACGGTGGTTGTACTCAGTCTTGCTCAATTTTTTTCCCAACCCCAGAAGAGGAGTTCCTGGAAGATGAAGGCTTTGGTGTCTAGCTCGTGCCTACCGTCAAGCGCCTGTGGTCGTCGCCCTAGTCTTCCGCTGTTTCTCGTTTGTCTTTGTGTGTTGGGCCTTCGCTGCCCGTGTAATAATTCTATTTACGCTTCCGCTTGTTAAACTCTGAATTGTATCAACTTTTGGTGTACCTTGCCTCCTGGGACAAGGATTAATGCACGCACGTCAGGAACGCCCGTTGGGTTATTTCCGGTCGTGACAAGTTGGTATCAGAGCCTCCTTGACCCTAGGACGAGCCTTAGATCCCAAGCCTTAGCGATATTTTCAAAATAAAAATCCTCTCTTATTTGTGAAAATCCTTTAGTCTCTCTCTGTCTTGCTGCTTCATTTATCATCAAAAGCTGATCTCTAAAATATTTTTTTATCTCTTTTGTCCTTGCTTGTAGATGGCCGGCAGCATCAACCGTCGTGGTCTGGACCTGACCGGCTTTGTTCTGGAGCTGCGGGGCATGTGCGTTGTCCTGGGGTATCCGCATGGAGTGGACTACCAGGGCAAGCAGCTCCCGGAGCAGGAGGGTGACGATGCAGAGCCGCACGCTGCTTGGGAGGTCACTGCAGTGATCCTCACTGGCTCTCCCGAGCGGACTTCGCTGGCAGTCACCGCGGGTGGAGATTCCTTCCCCGCCGCTTGCCAAAACGCCGCTCTCCTCGCCATCGGCACTCTTCACCAGCGCTACCCGGACGAGTTGCAGCACTCGCCCTACCGCTACCACCCTCGTCGCGGAGGAGCCCGCGACTACGCCACCTTCCGGGATGCTAGCTCGGAGGATGACGCTACCATCATGCACCTAGCGCGCATGGTGGAGGCGTACGACGCGGCTCGTATCGACTTCCATCATATGGTGCGCCGTGGGATGGTCGAGAACAACCTGAAGATCCTGGAGCTGCGTCAGGAGAACCTGCAGCTCAAGAAGGACCTCGACGCGGTGGAGGCGCAGCTGCATCAGCTCAAGATCGCCCAGGGAGAGGTCTGCCGCCCCAAGCGTCGCCGCGTCTGCCGCAGCCAGAAGATCACCGCCCGCAAGAGCACCTCCAGGCCCGAGCTTGTTCGTCAGTCCCTGGCGTGGACTTGCTTCGTCGAGACCCCTCGTGCCGAGCCCGCGCCCGTGGTTCCCCAGGAGGGGGAAGCCTCCGGCGTTGGTAGCACGGAGGATGCGCTGTTGCTCACCTTCCGTCCTGGCCCGTCGCAGCAGTAGACGAGCAGTTAGTAGGCTTGCGCGTGTGTTTTTCTTCGTTTGTCTTTTTGTTAGAGTCGTGTGGGGCATGGTTATGCCGGTGTGTGGCATAACTGTGTCGGAGCCTGTCTTTATTTTATTTGCTTAAGCAACTTGAACCTTAATGAACCAATTTAATAGCAGTAATAAATTCAAGAATTATGGTAGTCGTGGGTGGTTAGTTTTAATTGTCAGTTCTCTCTGTTTGCTGGTTCTGTGTGGGGTTTCAGATGGTGACGACCAGGAGAACCGCTGTCACCGGTGAAGGCAATCAACCCGAAGGCAGCAACCACAACCACCAAGGCAATCCACCTCCACCTCCTCCTCCTCCTCCACCACCACCGCCAGACACCAACGCCATTCTCACCCAAATCCTCGCCCAGCAGGCCAACATGATGACTGCTTTCCTCCACCACCTCCAAAATCCGCCACAACACAATGCCCCACCACCACCTCCCCAACACTCTAAACTCGCCGAGTTCCTCCGCATCCGCCCACCCACCTTTTCTAGCTCCAATAACCCCGTGGATGCGTTGGATTGGTTGCATGCCGTGGGGAAGAAGCTAGACACTGTGCAGTGCAGTGATGAAGAGAAAGTCATCTTCGCCGCCCACCAGCTGCAGGGGCCCGCATCTCTATGGTGGGACCATTTCCAGGCTACGCAGCCGGAGGGACAACCTATTACTTGGGCTCGCTTCACCGCCGCTTTCCGGAGAGCCCATGTGCCCGCCGGAGTCGTGGCTCTTAAGAAAAAGGAATTCCGAGAGTTGAAGCAAGGCAACCGCTCTGTGATGGAGTATTTGCATGAGTTTAACAACCTGGCCCGGTACGCCCCGGAGGATGTACGGGAAGATGAGGAAAAGCAGGAGAGGTTCTTGGTAGGAATGGACCCTGAGCTATCTGTGCGTCTGGTCTCCGGGGATTATCCGGACTTCCAACGTCTGGTGGACAAGAGCATCCGCTTGGAAGCCAAGCACAAGGAGCTGGAGTCGCACAAGCGCCGCTTGGCGAATTTCCGCAATCAACAGGGTGCTAACCAAAGGGTCCGCTACACCAATCCCTACCCAGGGGGATCCTCCTCGCAGCAGCAGCAGCAGCAGCAACAACCTCGCTCCGCGCCTCGACCTCAATTCGTGGTGCGCGTCCCACAGCCGCAGCAGCAGCAGAATCAGCAAGGGACTTGTGCGCCCCGTCCTCCTACGCCAACTGTGCAGCCTGGTCAAGGCCGCAGAGACGTACAAGGTCAGCAGCGTCTGTGCTTCAACTGCTTCGAGCCCGGGCACTTTGCGGATAAATGCCCGAAGCCGAGGCGCCAGCAAGGCCAAGCGCCTCCCCGTTCCAACAGTGGTGGGAAGGATGTCATTCGGGGTCGTGTGAACCACGTGACGGCTGAGGACGTGCTGACAACTCCGGACGTCATCGTTGGTACGTTCCTCATTCATTCCATCCCTGCTACCATTTTGTTCGACTCTGGAGCTTCCCACTCGTTTATATCTGTGTCATTCGTGGGGAGAAATCAGTTGGGGGTAGAAAGGCTTAGGAACCCTCTGCTCATCACCACCCCTGGAGGGGTTATGACAGCAAAGTATTTTAGCCCTGCCGTCCCTATCGAAATTCAGGGGATTCCTTTCCCCTCGGATCTGATTTTGCTAGACACCAAGAATTTGGATGTGATTCTTGGGATGAATTGGTTGGCTCAATTCCAAGGAGTAGTGGATTGCGCGAGGCGCACGGTCACTCTGTACCAAGGGCCGGAACAACCGGTTGTTTTCTTTGCACCCCCAACCTCTGTCAGAAGTTCAGAACTTCATCAGATAGGACTGTCAGAAATCCCCATCGTCAGGGAGTTCGGAGATGTGTTTCCGGAAGAACTACCCGGTATGCCACCCAAGCGAGAGATTGAGTTCCGAATAGATCTTGCTCCAGGAACCACTCCTCTGTACAAGCGACCCTACCGTATGGCAGCAAATGAACTGGCCGAAGTCAAGAAACAGTTGGAAGAGTTGAAAGAAAAGGGGTACATACGTCCGAGTACTTCCCCCTGGGGTGCTCCTGTGATTTTTGTGGAGAAGAAAGACAAGACGAAGAGGATGTGCGTTGACTACAGAGCTCTCAATGAAGTCACCATCAAGAACAAGTACCCTCTTCCCCGGATCGATGATCTGTTCGATCAGCTTAAAGGTGCCACTGTATTCTCCAAGATTGATCTTCGTTCCGGATATCACCAACTACGTATTCGTGAAGAAGATATTCCGAAGACCGCATTCACCACGCGATACGGACTGTATGAATTCACGGTGATGTCGTTCGGTTTAACCAATGCACCTGCTTTCTTCATGAACTTAATGAATAAAGTGTTCATGGAATACTTGGATAAGTTTGTGGTGGTGTTCATTGATGACATTCTGATATACTCACAATCAGAGGAAGACCATCAGCATCATCTCCGTCTGGTGTTGGGAAAGTTGCGGGAACACCAATTGTATGCCAAGCTCAGCAAGTGTGAGTTCTGGTTGTCTGAAGTCAAGTTCTTAGGGCACGTGATATCTGCTAAGGGAGTTGCCGTGGATCCCGACACGGTGACAGCCGTCACTGATTGGAAGCAACCCAAGACAGTCACTCAAATTCGCAGTTTCTTAGGTTTGGCAGGATACTATCGGAGGTTCATCGAGAATTTCTCCAAAATTGCCAGACCTATGACACAGTTGCTGAAGAAGGAAGAAAAGTTTGTGTGGAGCCCGCAATGCGAGAAGGCGTTCCAAACTCTCAAAGAAAAGCTGGTTTCCTCGCCAGTGTTAATCTTGCCCGATACTCGCAAGGATTTCATGGTGTATTGTGATGCTTCGCGCCAAGGATTGGGGTGCGTGCTCATGCAGGACGGTCATGTGGTGGCCTATGCCTCACGCCAGCTGCGGCCTCATGAAGGCAACTATCCTACCCATGATTTGGAGTTAGCAGCGGTGGTTCATGCTCTAAAGATCTGGCGGCACTATCTCATTGGGAATCGCTGTGAAATATATACCGATCATAAGAGTTTGAAATACATCTTCACCCAGTCGGATCTGAATCTTCGGCAAAGGAGATGGTTAGAACTCATCAAGGATTATGATGTGGGAATTCACTATCATCCCGGTAAGGCCAACGTGGTTGCCGACGCTCAAAGTCGAAAAAGCCATTGCAACACTCTTAACGTCCGTGGCGTTCCACCCGAACTCAATCAACAGATGGAAGCCCTGAACCTAAGCATAGTTAGTCGCGGATTTTTGGCTGCGTTGGAAGCCAAGCCCACCTTGCTCGATCAAATCCGCGAGGCTCAGAAGAATGATCCGGACATGCATGGACTCCTCAAGAATATGAAACAGGGTAAAGCCGCTGGTTTCACAGAGGATGAACACGGAACCCTATGGAACGGAAATCGGGTATGCGTCCCAGATAGCAGAGAGCTTAAACAGTTGATACTTCAGGAAGCTCACGAAAGTCCTTATTCAATCCACCCTGGCAGTACGAAGATGTACTTAGATTTGAAGGAGAAATACTGGTGGGTTAGCATGAAGCGGGAAATTGCAGAGTTCGTGGCTCTGTGTGATGTGTGCCAGCGTGTCAAGGCAGAACACCAACGACCGGCCGGACTCCTCCAACCTCTCCAAGTACCAGATTGGAAATGGGATGAAATTGGGATGGATTTCATCACCGGACTTCCAAAAACCCAAGGTGGATATGATTCTATATGGGTAGTTGTGGATCGATTAACCAAGGTAGCTCGATTCATTCCTGTGAAGACCACCTATGGAGGGAACAAACTAGCCGAGCTCTACTTCGCTAGGATCGTGAGTCTCCATGGCGTTCCCAAGAAAATCGTATCTGATAGGGGAAGCCAATTCACCTCTCACTTTTGGAAGAAGCTCCAAGAAGAGCTGGGTACCCGATTAAATTTCAGCACCGCATACCACCCGCAGACAGATGGACAGACCGAGCGTCTAAATCAGATCCTAGAAGATATGCTTCGCGCATGTGTCCTAGATTTCGGGAAGACCTGGGATAAGAGTCTCCCCTATGCCGAGTTCTCCTACAATAACAGTTATCAAGCCAGTATACAAATGGCACCCTATGAAGCGTTGTATGGACGCAAGTGCCGGACACCGCTATTGTGGGACCAAGTTGGGGAAAGCCAAGTGTTCGGGACTGATATCCTGAGAGAAGCTGAAGCTAAAGTCAGAACCATTCGGGATAATCTAAAGGTGGCACAGTCCCGGCAGAAAAGTTATGCAGATAACCGTCGCCGTGACCTGGAATTCGCAGTGGGTGACTTTGTGTATCTTCGGGTCACGCCATTGCGAGGTGTACACAGGTTTCAAACAAAAGGGAAGCTCGCACCTCGGTATGTGGGTCCTTTCCGTATCATTGCTCGGCGTGGAGAAGTCGCCTACCAGTTGGAGCTGCCCGCCTCCTTGGGCAACGTGCATGATGTGTTCCATGTGTCGCAACTCAAGAAATGTCTTCGAGTGCCATCCGAACAGGCCGACTCAGAGCAAATTGAAGTCCGCGAAGACTTGACCTACGTGGAGAGGCCAGCGAAGATCCTGGACACCATGGAGCGCAGGACCAGGAACCGGGTAATCCGTTTTTGCAAGGTCCAATGGAGCAACCACGCCGAAGAAGAAGCTACCTGGGAGCGCGAAGACGAGCTGAAGGCAGCCCATCCCGATCTCTTCGCCAGTTCTTCCGAATCTCGGGGTCGAGATTCCGTTTAAGGGGGGTAGGTTTGTCGCGTCCCAAATCGACTCTAAAATACATCCTCAAAATTGTGCTTAGAATAATTAAAATTCATGTGAAAGCCTCCAACAATTAAAATGTGCAAAGATAAAAGTCAAATGAGGCTTGGAGGATTTTTGTATATTTCCTAAAAGCCTAAAATGTGTAAATAAATTTTAGTGGAATTTTCAGAGCACAAATAATAATTGAGAAGAAATAAACAAAGTTAAAAAGGTTTTATAAAAAGAAAAATCCTAAAAAGTCTTTTCCCCCTCCCTTTTCCCTTCTTGGGCCGGCTCGGCCCAGCTCCCTCCCTCTCTCTCCTCTCCCCGCGGCCCATCGGCTCCCTCCCCGCGCGCGCGCCGCTGACGGGCGGGCCCGCCCGCCACCCTCGCTGACGGGTGGGGCCCGCCTGTCATCCCTATCCTCGCGCCGCGCCCGCCGCCCGCCCGTGCCCTAGCGCCGCCGCCGCCGCCGAATCCGCCGCATCCCGCCGTCCCCGCGCGCAATAAAGAGGGGGAAATCACTCCCCGTGATTCCCTCCCTCTTTTCCCCCGCTTTCCCCTCTCTCTCTCCCTCGGATTCGCCCGGATTTACTCCCGAAATCCTCGCCGGCGTCATTGATGGAGCCGAGATCTCCGCGGCCGATTCCTCCCTCTCCGGCCGCTCTCTCCCCCTCCCGGTGCTATTTAATCGTTCCCCGTGCCTCTCTCCTCCGTTTCCGCCGCTCGCCGCACTCTCTCCCCGTCGGATTCGAGCCCGCGCCGTCGTCCTCTCTCTCCGCCGTCGCCGCCGAGCTCCGGTTCGCCGCCGTCGTCGCCCCGGACCTCCTCCCGCTTCGGCATCGCCTCCATCGGCTTCGCCGCGTCCTCGTCGACCTCGTCCGCGCCTCCGTTTCGCCCGCCGACCGCCGGAGCGCCGTCGTCCTCGCCGTCCCGAACCGCGCCGCCGCCTTCCTCCGCGCCGGTCGTCGTTTCCGCCGTCCTCATCGTCCCGGGGTGAGCCGTGGACCGCCCCTTTCGCTTCCCTCTCTTCTCCGCTCTCTCGGGCACCGCTCCGCCGCGCCGGTGGTCGCCGGCGGTGACCATCGGGGCGCGGGTGCGCCGCCTCCCGTCGGCCGTGCCGGCGAGGCCGCCTTCGGGCGCGCCCCGCGGCTGCCAGGTGGGGCCCGGCTGTCAGCCGCCCGCGCCCGCGGGTGCGGCTGACGCGTGGGACCCACGGCGCCGGCCGCCGCCAGCCGCGTGCTCCCGGTCCACCGTGGACCGAGAGGCTGCCGCGTGGGCCCCACTCCCGTGGACCCGGTCCGCGCGCCCTCTCTCCCGGCTGACGCAATAAATGAGTTTTTAAATTAAAATTTAAATGAAGAAATTCGCAAATATCCATTTAAAGAGCATATAAACTTCAAATGGCCATAACTTGGTCATTTGAACTCGGAATTGGACCGTTCAAGTCTCTAATTTTTCCTTATGAAGTCAAGAACCCATTTTTGTGCTTTGTTTCTGCTGTTATGTGGAATTTATTAGAGTTTAAGCCTTTTCTTTTCCGTTGGTCGTGTAGACGCTGCAGCTTCGGAAGATCCGCTCTTCGTGGAAGTTGAAGCCGTCGTTTGGGAAAGCGAGCAAGGCAAGACACATCATCTTGATCATATTGAATCCCAGTTTATAAAATTATGTTGATTTAAATTATTGCATTATCGCTTTATTTAAATTCCCGCGTTATCACTGTTTTATTTAGCCATGCCTATTTACCTTTGTTATGACCTTATTATTATTGTTATTGTTATTATTACCTTGTTCACCCTAGAATAAACAAAACCCCAACTAGTGGACACTCTACTCATGGTACCACTAGTATGATTTTAGGTAGATGCTTCGCTGTTTAATTAGGTAACATTAGGTGGTTTTACAACTCTAGACTTTGGGAATATTCATATCACCTGGACACTTTGGAATTGTTGGTTTGTTGTGGAATTGGAATCACACCTCCCCCTTTATTCAAAATCCCCAAAATGGTTTTAGGCTGGGCTCGGGGTGCATGGTTTTGATAGTAGCACCTCGGCCATATAAGGACCGGTCTTCGGGCCTCTGTTGCAAAGCACTACCGTACTTCCACATGTCTAGTGGGTAAGGCTTAGTTTGTGGCTCAGTCTGGTTATAAACAAAAGTACACGGATGGAGATGGATGAAGTCGGGGGTCGATGGACATTCTCCAGGGCAAATGAAGGCTACACGAGCTGCGGCCCGGTAGTCGAGATGTCATGGCACAGGGTTGGTGCTCTGCTGCTAGGGGCTCAGTCCTGCCTGCCTGTCCCGGAGGTTCCGGCCGTAGGTGGGATTGGGTCGGTACTCTTGTCTATGGCTAGGATGGGTCGGAAACTATGTCACGTCTTCCGTCTGTATACCGTGGTGGTATGTGGCACGTGGTTGCACGTGAGGAAGACGTGTCTTGTGGGTAAAGATGTACACCTCTGATCAGAGTATAATCTATTCGAATAGCCGCGCCCTCGGTTATGGGCAAGTCGAGCAATGTACCCAAGTTAGTGTTTTAATTCTTAAAACCTGCTTAACAACTAAAATGAGGAATGGTTGGCCTGGGTTGGCTTGGGACGAGCTGGGACCCAGGGTCGGGTTGCCAGTTCGGTCTGAATCATCGTAGGCCTTGGGTTAAGGCAGGTTCGTGTGGGTTCACGGCCTTGATTAATAATATTGTATAGTTCTAGGATCGTGTTTACAAAATGGCTTTGAGCAACAAAATGTCTTTAAATGCTGTTTACTGCAACCCTAACCCTTTATGTTATAACTCCCTTGTACTCCCTTGCATTTATTATGCATTCGTGGGTGTGTCTTGTTGAGTACGGTGGTTGTACTCAGTCTTGCTCAATTTTTTTCCCAACCCCAGAAGAGGAGTTCCTGGAAGATGAAGGCTTTGGTGTCTAGCTCGTGCCTGCCGTCAAGCGCCTGTGGTCGTCGCCCTAGTCTTCCGCTGTTTCTCGTTTGTCTTTGTGTGTTGGGCCTTCGCTGCCCGTGTAATAATTCTATTTACGCTTCCGCTTGTTAAACTCTGAATTGTATCAACTTTTGGTGTACCTTGCCTCCTGGGACAAGGATTAATGCACGCACGTCAGGAACGCCCGTTGGGTTATTTCCGGTCGTGACAATAAGGGAGTACATGCGTCACTTCTCACAAGCCCGATGTCAAGTGCAAGACATAACTGAGGCGTCCGTCATCAATGCTGCTTCGGCCGGGCTGTTCGAGGGCGAACTCACAAAAAAAATTGCCAACAAAGAGCCGCAGACGCTTGAGCACCTGCTTCGCATCATTAACGGGTACGCATGGGGCGAAGAGGATTCCAAGCGACGGGAAGCAATCCAGGCTGAGTATGATAAAGCCTATGTCGCCGTTGCTCAAGCCCAAGTACAAGCCCAGATCGCCGAACCAGCTCCTCTCGCTGTTCGCCAGCCTGAGCCGGCGAACCAAGGACAACCGCCAAGGCAAGGCCAAGCTCCCATGACTTGGAGGAAATTCAGAACCGACTGTATAGACAAGGCTGTGATTGCTGTCGAAGAAGTTCAAGCTCTCAGCAAGGAGTTCGACGCCCAGCAAGCAAGCAGCCATCAGCAGCCCGTTCGCAAGGTCAGAAAAGACCTTTACTGCGTCTTCCACGAACGCTCTTCGGACACCACCGAGCAATGCCAAAACATTTGGCAGCGTGGCAACATGCAAGATCCAAGGCCGCAACAGGGAGCAGCTGTTGAAGCACCTTGCGAAGCCGTTCAAGAAGAAGCACCCCCGGCCAAACAGCGCCAAGATGTGCAGCGCAAAGTAATCCAAGTGATTACAAGGGCCGACCCGCTGAATCAACTGTCAAAACGGCAAAAGAAGATGCAACTGCGAATGGTGCACAGCATCATTTCGGCGGGCGAAGGGGCCCCGCAATATTTGAACCAGCTGATCTTTTTGGGCCAGAAGATGCCGAAGGAGTGATGTTCCCACATCAAGACCCCGTGGTGATCTCGGCCGAGATAGCTGGCTTCGAAGTCCGGCGAATCTTAGTCGACGGAGGGAGTTCGGCCGATGTCATCTTCGACGAAGCATACGCCAAGATGCTGTTGCCTACCCTAGCTCTTACCCAAGCACCGGCCTCGCTTCGTGGTTTTGGCGGAGAAGCAGTTCAAGTCCTAGGCCAAGCGCAATTGATGGAAGCCTTCGGCTGTTAATAGTGAAATTTGGCAAGCCCGGAGTAATCATCGGCTTAGAGTCAGCATCGGCTTCGAAGTCCTGAGATTATCCTATGAGAGTTATTAAGTCATCAGTTGTCAGATTCTTGCTATATTCGGTTAAGGAAATTGATCTACTAAAGGAAGCTTATCCAGAAGAGACCGAGTTCGAAGAGAATGCGGCATGGCAAGTGTATCTATTAATTAGGAATTGTTTGTGAAAGTATCAATTAGCCCTAGAGGGGGGGTGAATAGGCTAATTCAAAAATTCAATTAAAAGCGGAAGCAGTAATTTTCGGATATTTCCGAAATTTTCGGATATATCCGAAAATTTTCGGAGTCAGCACAAATAGCAAAGTAAATTCTAGATCTAGTTGCCTACAACAAGAATATGCTAGCACAAACAGCAACTAGACCTATAGCGGCTCAAACAAGCGAAGCTAGAGGAGAGGGAGAAAGTAAAGTCACCACATATGAAGCTCACGAAGTTGTTCCCGAAGTTCGAATCCTTGAGGGGATTCTACTCTCCGTTGAGGAGCTCACTAAGAGCCGGGTCTTAGCTAACCCTTTCCTCGAGAGGTTGCACTAAGCACTCCTCCTTCTACTAAGGGTATCTCTTCCCTTTCGGAGGTGAGATTCAACCTTCACAAACTTCTCCCGGCAAACCACAAGTAGATCGGTGGCTCGGGAGCGACACTTAGCCGCCTAGGAGTCCTCAACCTCCAAGAGTAACAAATGAAGCAAAGAACTCCCGGAGATGATGCAAGTGCTCACAAATCTTCACGAAGACAACAACAAGCACTCACACAAACTCGAATCCACAACTCTCTCACACACACCAAATCCGAATCGCACACGGGTGAGAGGGGAAACAAGAAAGCAAGGCTCAAAAGTGCTAGAGAGAGAGAGCAAGCCAAGGGCACAAATGATTGGAGTGGAACCAGCAACCCTCACAAGTGAGGGGAGGGGGCTATTTATAGCCACAGCCCAAATTCTGCCCGTTATGCACAATAATTGAGATTTTCGGATATTCTGAAAGATTTTCGGACATGTCCGAAAATACCAGCTCAGCACCAACAGCAAAGTCAACAAGAGATTTTTTGGACATTCCAAAAACTTTTCGGACAAGTCCGAAAATTTCCAGAACCAAAAACACCGTTCTAGATGTTCTCAGAACAGTCTGAAAATAGCTTTCGGAAAAGTGTGAAAAACACAGAAGCATTTTTGCCTTTGCTGAAGTTTTTCGAAAACTCTGAAAATCAATTTCGGAAAAGTCCGAAAATAAACAGAACCACATTTGCCTTCTCAGTCATTTTTGGAAAGTCCAAAAATGTCTTTCGGACATATTCGAAAATTTCCAGAAGCGAAAATTGGTTCTGTGCATTTTCGGAAAGTCCAAAAATGACTTTCGGAAAACTCCGAAAATTTCCAGAACACATCAAACTGAGGAGAAACACTTTTAAAAATTGATTTTGAGCACTTTGATCACTCCTCATATGTCAATGCATCATCCCTCTTAATAGTGTGGCATTCCTATTGACTCAAACAAAAAGAAAAGGTACAATATACCATTTGCTCATTTGCCGCATCACATCTCATCAACGTATTTGGCGGGAAATGCATTACGCTAACACATTGAGGACATAACAACCTTCACATTTGCTTAAAGAAAAATGTTAGTCCTCTCTAATCGCATTGTAATTAATCACCAAAATCATTAGGGGCCTAGATGCACTTTCAGTTTGTTAGTTTCCTTTTATCTTTAGGAAAGTGTGTTTACTATCCGATAAGGACTTTGTGTTTTCCTTTTATCTTTAGGATAGTTTCTTTCTTGTCCTACAAGGACTAGTATCAACCCATGGGTATAAATATGTACACCTGGGGTCTATGTAATCTATCTTGACGATCAATACAATTCGGCGCATCGCCACCCTTTTTACTTCTACTTTTGTTTTTACGTTCCGATGGAACTTGGCACCCGACGCGGGGCTGCATCGTCTTCGATCTCCGGCGAAGGGATAAGTCCAATGTTCCGCCGGTCCAGGCAATTGTATCGTCTAAGTCGGCATCGTTCAAGGCTGCATCAGTATATTCGACCTCTTGGATTACTCTAGTTTGGATAATATATTTGCCTGGCTATTTATCATATGTCTATGTTAATCTAGTCCTAGCATCTCAATTTAGCTCTATCGGCTGTCTCTCGCTTTAGGGTTTCTGTCGGTATCGGCTAAATCACCTTGCTAAATTAGATTAGCCTAGGCATCTACCATCCTGAAAATCAGTCAACGGCTTGATTTTCTAGATATTGTGTTTCTTTTCATACTTAGTGCTGCATCAGTTAAGTTTGATCTACGAAGTCGTGCTTAGAACCATAATCTCTAGCCTGCTTCTTGATTGCCCATAAGGGTTTCATCGGGGTTTCAGCCGATGAGTTATCTGGACGTTGCATCAGCTAGCAAGGATTGCATACATATTGGATTTAGCCTATCGCAACAAAGGTTTTACTGTTTAATCTAATCTTGTGGATTTTATGACATCGGACCACCAGCCGATGTATGCTTTAACCTTCGGATCAGTGTTTATTATATCTTGTTTCTAGCCGATTGATTTCTACTCGACTATATTGTTATTACATCATCAACAGCCAATTGCCTTTATATCATTATCTATATTGGACATATAGCTGATTGCTTAAACCCTATCGCTATCGGCAAGTATCGGCATCGGCTGGAATCACTACATCGGCTTGTCAGCCGTCGGCTGTTTTATCTGCTGTTTACGTATCTTGTCAGTTGCAGGATCAAACTGACTGGCACGCCCGCATCTCATCAATCTTTGGACTTGCATAGGAGTTAAGCAGATCTCCCAGGCCGGTGTGTTCGATTTTTTCGTCAACATCGGCACAGACGAAAACAGACGCGAAGAGCAAATACTGTTCGATGTTGTCAACATCCCGTACAACTACAATGCCATCTTCGGCCATGCGACCTTGAACAAGTTCGAAGCCATCTCCCACCACAATTATCTCAAGCTCAAGATGCCTGGCCCTGCAGGAGTGATCGTGGTCAAGGGGCTTCAACCTTCGGCTACATCAAAGGGCGATTTGGCTGTAATCAACAGAGTAGTGCACAATGTTGAGGCCGAACCGCATGACCGAGCGAAGCACGTGCCGAAGCCCGCCCCTCACGGCAGGGTAATCAAGATGCAGGTCGACGATGCCGATCCCACAAGGCTTGTATCGCTGGGGGGCGACATGGGTGAAAGAGAAGTTGAGGACATCCTAGAGCTGCTCAAGAAAAACATTGATATCTTCGCCTGGGGCCTCGATGAGATGGGAGGTATTTTGACAGACCTCATCATGCATCACCTGGCAGTCAAGCCAGATGCCAAGCCAAGGAAACAGAAGCTACGCAAGATGTCTGCTGATCGCCAAGAAGCAGCAAAAGCCAATGTCCAAAAGCTACTCAAGGCTGGGGGTGATCCAGGAGATCGACCACCCCGAGTGGCTGGCAAATCAGGTACGGGTGCGTAAATCGAACGGCAAATGGCGCATGTGTGTCCATTTCACAGACCTCAACAAGGTGTGCCCAAAGAACGACTTCTCCTTGCCACGGATCGATCAACTTGTGGATTCGACAGCTGGCTGCGAACTCATGAGCTTTTTGGATGCGTACTCCGCTACCACCAGATCCACATGAACCCGGCCGATATCCCCAAGACACCCTTCATCACACCATTCGGCACCTTTTGCCACCTCAGGATGCCTTTCGGCCTGAGGAACGCCAGGGCAACCTTCGCCAGGCTGGTGTACAAGGTCCTTTACAAGCAGTTGGGGCAAAATGTGGAGGCTTAGGTCGATGATATCGTCGTAAAAAGCCGCAAGGCTTTCGACCATGCGTTCGACTTGCAGGAGACCTTTGACAACTTATGCGCGGCGGGTATGAAACTAAATCCTGAGAAGTGTGTTTTTGGTGTTCGCGCGGGCAAGTTGTTGGGTTTCCTTGTTTCTGAAAGGGGTATCGAGGCGAACCCCAAGAAAATCGATGCCATTCAGCAAATGAAGCCCCCCGTCGAGCATATGCGAAGTACAAAAGCTCGCAGGCCGAATTGCGGCACTCAGTCGATTCCTCTCAAAGGCAGCCGAAAAAGGCTTGCCCTTCTTCAAGACCCTCCGGGGCACGGGGAAGTTTACCTGGACACCCGAATGCCAAGCAGCATTCGACGAGCTGAAGCAATATCTGCAAAGCCCACCCGCTTTGATCAGCCTAGCACCAGGAAGCAAACTGCTACTCTACCTAGCAGCTTTGTCGGTGGCGGTCAGTGCAGCCCTCGTCCAAGAGACAGAGTCAAGCCAGAATCTAGTGTATTTTGTCTCCGAAGCCTTGCAAGGAGCGAAGATAAGATACATTGAAATGAAGAAGCTTGCTTACGCCCTGGTGATGGCTTCGCGCAAGCTTAAACACTACTTTTAGGCCCACAATGTCACGGTGCCATCACAGTACCCTTTGGGCGAAGTACTCCGTGGCAAGGAAGTTACTGGCCGGCTCAGCAAGTGAGCGGCGAGTTATCTCCCTTCGACTTGCATTTTGTCGCACGCACTGCCATCAAGTCCCAAGTCCTAGCTAACTTCGTGGCCGAATGGACATCGGCATTCGCCCTTGAGCCCGAGCCTGTCGAACAACCCCGGGTGATGTACTCCGACGGCTCGTGGTCGCACAAGGGGGCGGGCGCTGCAGCAGTGCTTACTTCGCCAGGAGGCATGCCGATTCGGTACGCCGCAAGGTTGCAGTTCGACACAACCAACAACGCGGCAGAATACGAAGCTATTCTGCTAGGCCTAAAAAAGGCAAAAGCATTGGGGGTTCGACGCTTGCTCATCCGAACTGACTCCAAATTGGTGGCAAGTCATGTTGACAAATCCTTTGAGGCAAAAGAAGAAGGAATGAAGAGGTATCTGGAGGCTGTTCGATCTATGGAAAAGTGCTTCGCCGGCATAACGGTCGAACACTTACCTAGAGGCCAGAACGAGGAAGCAGACGCCCTGGCGAAATCTGCTGCTTGTGGGGGCCCACATTCACCAGGCATCTTTTTTGAGATCCTATACATACCAAGTGTGCCCATAGAGAGCCTGGACATCATGGCATGTCGCGACCAGGAAAATTGCCTTTTCCCGAACGCTAGTGTATTAATCCCCGTCCCAGGAAAAGCCGGGGTACACCACACAAACATGATATAAAAGACACATCTTTATTATATCGATAATATTTACATTATTACAAAGGCGCTTCAGGCCTGACAATCAAAAATAAACAGCAGCGGACTAGCGGGCCTACGGCTCCATCTTCACAGGCGCTCAACTGGGGTATAAGCCAGGACTCCACCTAAGACATCTTCTCCAAAGCTTCTCTTACTGAAGGGGGAAAAGATTGAGCAAGAATGAGTACAACCACAGTACTCAGCAAGTCACACCGGCAGATGCATGATTAATGCAAGGGGGTACAAGGGGATAATAATAGGGGTTAAGTTTTGCAGTAAACAGCATTTAAAAGTCACTTAGTTGCTCAAGCTATTTTATAAAGACGATCCTAGAGCTACACAGTATTATTAAACAAGGCCGTGAACCCTCACGAACCTGCCTTAACCCAAGGCCTACGATGATTCAGACCGAACTGGCAACCCGACCCTGGGTTCCAGCTCGTCCCAAGCCAACCCAGGCCAACCATTCCACATTTTAGTTGTTGAGCAAATTTTAAGAATTAAAACACTGACTTGGGTACATTGCTCGGCTTGCCCATAACCGAGGGCGCGGCTATTCGAATAGATTATACTCTGATCAGAGGTGTACATCTTTACCCACAAGACACCTCTTCCTCACGTGTAACCACGTGCCACATACCACCACGGTATACGGACGGAAGACGTGACATAGTTTCCAACCCATCCTAGCCATAGACAAGAGTACCGACCCAATCCCACCTACGGCCGGAACCTCCGGGACAGGTAGGCAGGATTGAGCCCCCTAGCAGCAGGGCACCAACCCTCTGCCATGACATCTCGACTACCGGGCCGCAGCTCGTGTAGCCTTCATTTGCCCTGGAGAATGTCCATCGACCCCCGACTTCATCCATCTCCAATCCGTGTACTTTTGTTTATAACCAGACTGAGCCACAAACTAAGCCTTACCCACTAGACATGTGGAAGTACGGTAGTGCTTTGCAACAGAGGCCCGAGCTTAATCCTTATAGTGGCCGGGGTGCTACTTCCCACAACTGGCATGCACCCAAACCCCACCGAAAACAGGTTTTAGGGGTTTTGAAAGAGGAAGAGAGGTGTATGTCCAATTCCACCATAAACCAACAATTCCATAGTGTCCAAATGATATAAATATTCCCAAAGTCTAGAGTTATAAAACCATCTAATGTTGCCTAATTAATCAGCGAAGCATCTACCTAAATTCATACTAGTGGAACCATGAATAGAATACCCACTAGTTGGGGTTTTATTTTCCTAGGGTGAACAAGGTAATAATAACAATAGCAATAATAATGTCTTAACAATGATAAATAGGCATGGCTAAATAAAACAGTGATATCGCGGGAATTTAAATAAAGCGGTAATGCATTAATTTAAATCAAAATAATTTTATAAACTGGGATTCAATATGCTCAAGGATGATGTGACTTGCCTTGCTCGCTTTCCCAAACGTCGGCTTCTACTTCCACGAAGAGCGGATCTTCCGAAGCTGCAGCGTCTACACGACCAACGGAAAAGAAAAGGCTTTTACTCTAATAAACTCCATACAACAAGCAGGAACAAAGCACAAAAATGGGTTCTTGACTTCTTAAGGAAAAATTAGAGACTTGAACGGTCCAATTCCGAGTTCAAATGGCCAAGTTATGGCCATTTGAAGTTTATATGCTCTTTAAATGGATATTTGCGAATTTCTTCATTTAAATTTTAATTTAAAACACACTTATTGCGTCAGCCGGGAGAGAGGGCGCGCGGACCGGGTCCACGGGAGTGGGGCCCACGCGGCAGCCTCTCGGTCCACGGTGGACCGGGAGCACGCGGCTGGAGGCGGCCGGCGCCGTGGGTCCCACGCGTCAGCCGCACCCGCGGGCGCGGGCGGCTGACGGCCGGGTCCCACCTGGCAGCCGCGGGGCGCGCCCGAAGGCGGCCTCGCCGGCACGGCCGACGGGAGACGGCGCGCCCGCGCCCCGATGGTCACCGCCGGCGACCACCGGCGCGGCGGAGCGGCGCCCGAGAGAGCGGACAGGAGAGGGAAGCGAAAGGGGCGGTCCACGGCTCACCCCGGGACGACGAGGACGGCGGAAACGACGACCGGAGCGGAGGAAAGCGGCGGCGCGGTTCGGGACGGCGAGGACGACGGTGCTCCGGCGGTCGGCGGGCGAAACGGAGGAGCGGACGAGGTCGACGACGACGCGGCGAAGCCGATGGAGGTGACGCCGAGACGGGAGGAAGTTCGGGGCGACGACGGCGGCGAACCGGAGGTCGGCGGCGACGGCGGAGAGAGAGGAGGGCGGCGCGAGCACGAATCCGACGGAAAGAGCGAGCGGCGAGCGGCGGAAACGGAGGAGGGAGGCACGGGGAGCGATTATATAGGGTTGGGAGGGGGAGAGAGCGGCCGGGCGAGGGGGAAACGGCCGCGAAAGATGCGGTCGCCATTGATGCCGGCGAGGATTAGGGGAAAGATTCCGAGCGAATCCGAGGGAGAGAGAGAGGGGAAAGCGGGGGAAACGGGAGAGGGAATCACGGGGAGTGATTTCCCCCTCTTTATGGCGCGCGGGGTCGGCGGGATGCGGCGGAATCCGCGGCGGCGGCGGCGCTAGGGCACGGGCGGGCGGCGGGCGCGGCGGGAGGATAGGGATGACAGGCGGGCCCCACCCGTCAGCGAGGGTGGCGGGCGGGCCCACCCGTCAGCGGCGCGCGCGCGGGGAGGAGGCCGATGGGCCGCGGGGGAGAGGGGAGAGAGGGAGGGAACTGGGCCGAGCCGGCCCAGTAAGGGAAGGGGGGGGGGAAAAGAAGACTTTTTAGGATTTTTCTTTTTATAAAACCATTTTAACTTTGTTTATTTCTTAATAATTATTATTTGTGCTCTGAAAATTCCACTAAAATTTGAGGGCTCCTTTTAGACCAAGGAGAATTTAACAAAAATCCTCCGGGCCACATTCGAATTTTTCTTGTACGTATTTTAGTGTTTGCCAATTTCTTTCCGAATTTTAATTAATTCTATTATTCCTTTTAGAAAATGATTTTTATTTCGGGATGAATTTATCAGGACGTGACATGGCAATCGACCATGCAAAGATAGGCGAAGACCCAGAGGACTGGCAAACCCCGTTCGTAAAGTACCTCAAAACGGTTGGCTCCCGGAGGACGAAGCAGAAGTAAAGCGCCTACAGCTCAGAGCCGCAAAATTGTCACGCCCGGAATTTCTATCCAAAATTCCAAACGCTTACATGTGTGTAAACCCTTGTCCAGGAATCAGCCGAGGCACACAATAACAAATTGATAATAGAGTACAATTATTACTCTAATTGATAAGCGAATAAAATGTCATTACAGAGGTAGATAGTTCCTCTCAATCAATAAAGATCTAAGCAGCGGAAAAAAATTAAACAGCGCAGACGACTCCACTCCACAGGCAGCTTGACCAGGGCTACGCCTATTCTTCTATACCATCAGCATCACTGTAGAACTCCTCCTCTGATGAATGATTGCAAGGTGAGTATATGACATACTCAGCAAGCCACGCAGCAAATATGCAAGTGCACAGGATAACAAAGGATGGCATAATATAGGCTCATTTCCCGCAAAACTCATAGATAAAAATGAATGTGTAGCACCAAAATAGAAAAGCACTGTTGCAGGAATTGAATTAACAGGGAACGTACCCAAAATCACATCTGGAGCACCTTGAGCTTCTGCAGCAGCAACATGATTGACACGGGCCTTTGTTGCTGGTGCGGTGGAGTTGATCTGGGCAGGGACAACCTTCACGCGTCGGGGCTTCGGACACTTGTCAGAGTAATGGCCTGGTTCACCACAGTTGAAGCATACTCCGGGCTTGTTTCCTTGTTCCCTCTTGGCAGACTAATGCTGTGTCGGAGCTGTCACAGGACGTGGAGCTTGGCTGTGGTTGTTGTTGCCAGCATTGTTGTTGAAGAACTGATGCTGCGGACGAACAACAGACGAAGAACCTCCCTGTGGCATTGACTGGCGTCCCAAAGCAAGACGTGACCTCTGACTACTCCCCTGCTGAGTTTTGAAGTGAGCAATCCTGTGTTTCTTCTGCTCCATGCGGTTGTACTTGTCCTCCTGGCGAATAGCCTTATCCACCAATTTCTGGAAATCATGATAATCCCCAGTCATTAATGGGTAAGAAAGCTCATCGTTCAGTCCTTCCAGGAACTTCTCTTGACGCTCTTCATCAGTGCGCACATCTTCTGGAGCATAACGAGCCAGGCGATTAAACTCATGCAGATATTCAGTAATAGAGCGAGATCCCTGAGTGAGCGCCCTGAACTCCTTCTTCTTGAGAGACACCACTCCCGATGGTATGTGCGTCTTACGAAAAGCAGCAGTGAATTCAAGCCAAGTGATAGGTTCCGCCGTGGTTCTATTGAGACGGAAGTGATCCCACCACTCAGAGGCAGGGCCATGGAGTTGATGTGAAGCGAAGGAGACTTTCTCTTGATCGGTGCACTGAAGCAGGTCCAACTTCTTTTCTATGGCGTGCAGCCAACCACCAGCCTCAACTGGATTAGTAGTGCTAGAAAAAGTGGGCGGCCTCACACGAAGAAATTCTGCTAACTTGTTCTGGGGAGGTGCATGGTTATTTTCCTGGTTGTGCTGGTTCTGGAGTTGCCGCATCATCATGTTCATAAGCTGTGCCTGTTGAGCCAGGACTTGGGCAAGCGTGGGATTCTGTCACGTCCTGATAAATTCATCCCGAATTAAAAATCATTCGCAAAAAGGAATAATAGAATTAATTAAAATTCGAAAAGAAATTGGCAAACACTAAAATGCGTACAAGAAAAATTCAAATGTGGCCCGGAGAATTTTTGTTAAATTCTCCTTGGTCTGAAAAGAGCCCCCAAATTTTACTCGAATTTTCAGAGCACCGGAAATAATTATTAAACAACAAAAACAATTATCAAAGTTCAATAAAAAGAAAATCTAAAAATAATCCTCCTTTTTCTTTTGGGCCAAATCTGGCCCAAAGTCCTCCCCTCCCCCTCTCGGCCCGCGGCCGAAGTCTCCCTTTCCTCCCTCTCTTTCTCTCCCTCTCCTTCTCTCCCTCCTCTTGGGCCCCTCTTCCCCTCCCGGCCCATTCCCTCCTCCTCCCTCTCTTCCCCGGGCTGCCTCTCCCTCCTCTCTTCCTGGGCCGACCGCCCGGCCCAAACCGCCCCCTCCTTCCCGCGTGCACGCGCGTCGCACGCGCGCTGAGCGCGCGCCCCGCGTGGGGCCCACGCGCCAGGCCGCCGTCGCCTTCTTCCTCCAGCCGCCGCCCGGCTTCTCTCTCCCCCGTGCGAACCCTAGCTCGCTACCTCCTCCAAATCCGCTTGATTCACTTGGTTAATTCCAAAATTGATTAGGGGGTTTTAATCCCCATTGATTCCTCTTCAATTCCCCCCCCCCCCCAATTTCCCCCTTGATTGGCGCCCCCAATCGCCGGGAACGCCCGCGTTTTCTCCGGCCACCAACCATGGCCGCCGGCCGCCATTCCCGTCGTCGTTCCGCCCTCTCCCGTGCCCGGCTCCCTCCCCCATCCTATAAAATAGAACCCCCTCTTTGCGTTCTACCGTTTTAGTCTCCTCCCGAGCTCTCCCGTGGTCCCTAGCCACCTCCCCGCCGCCCTCCTCTCTCTCCCACGCCGCCGGCCGCCTCCAGCCGCCTGTGCCGCCTCGCCCGCGCACCGGCCGGCCGTGCCGTCGCCTCCTCCAGCGTCGCCGCCACCTCCTCTTCGCCGGCCTGCCCTCCGTTTAGCGCGGTGACCCCCGGAGCTACGTTCCCGCCGTCGCCCTTCTCTTTTCTCCGCGCCGGCCGCCTCCAGCCGCCTCTCCCGCCTCGCCCGTGCGCCGTCCGGCCGCGCCGTCTTCTCCCTCGGCCTCGCAGCCACCCCCTCTCCCTCGGTCAGCCCTCCGTTTCGCGGGGAAAACACCGGAGACGCGTTCTCGCCGGCAAAACAGTGGCGTTGCCGCCACTGTTCCACCTCCGGCCGCCACTGTCGCGTTTCCCGTGCGCCGGCCGACGTCGCCACCACCTCCCTCGGCGTCGCCGCATCGCCCTCTCCTCCGGCTGCTCCTCGGTTTCGCCGGAACACCGCCGTCACGCGTGCCGCCTTTCCCTCGGTCCCGTCGGCACCCACTCCGGCAGCCCCTTTCGCCGTGCCAGTGCGCCGGCCGACGTCGCCGTCTTCCCCTCCGGCATCGCAACGGCAAGGACGCCCTCGGCCTCGCCTCCCCTTCGACCGAACCCCGCCGGTGTTCGTCGTCGTCGTCATCGTCCCGTCGGTTGCACGGCTCGTCGTCTCGCGGCGCCGCCTCCGTCATCGTCATCGCTGCGGCGTGTTCCACGCCGTCCTCGTCCCCGTGCAGCCGCTGCCGGCTGTCCTCGTCGTCTCCTCGCCGGTCCCGGTCGTCGTCGTCGTCGTCGTCCTCTCGTCGTTCCCGGTCGTCGTGGCGTTCGTCCCTCCGTCGAGCCGTTCTCGTCCGTCGTCCGCGTTCGTCAAGCGAGCCGCTGCAGCCCCGTCCTCGTCTCCGTCCTTGGCTCCACGTCGTCAAGCCTCGTGCCGGCCGTGTCTCGCCTTCGTTCAAGGATCGCCGCCGAAGTCGTTCCCTCGCCGTCCGTCTCCGCCGCGCCCGTTCGTCGTTGTCGTTCCCACGCCTCGTCGCGTGGTGGTAAGGTTTCCTCCTCTCGCTGCCCCGTCCTCGTCCTTTCGGTGTCGCCCCGTACCCGTTGTGCGGTCGTCGACCCCGGTACCCGTGTACCGGTGTCGGTAGTCGTTCACGTGTACGGGTGGTGACCGTGTAGTGTCTGTGTTAGTGTGCCCGCTCGGTAGCCGCGTGGTTTCCACGTGTGCAACCCGTGTGGTGTCTAGTGGAGTCCGTTTGTCAGCCACTCGCCTCGGTTGACACACGGGATCCGCTTCCGTCGACCCGTGGACCGACTCTGTGTACTCGGTCTACCGCGGTCCTTTAGGTTGACATGTGGGGTCCGCATGTCAACGGCGCAGCCTTCCTGTCTTTTCCAGGCTAGCGCTTACACATGTTTTATAATTGCAAAGCTTAATTATAATAATCCGCAAATCTCCATATAACAGCATTAAACTTCGGATGATCATATCCTGGTCATACGAGCTCCGAATCGACCCGTTCAAGTCTCCTAATGTTTGTTATAACCTAAAGAACCGTGTGCTTTCTTTTTATGTATTGTTATTGCTTCTTTATAGACTTGTAGCTTTGCTTGTGTGCTTCGCGTAGCTTCTGTCGTTCCGGAGGTTCCCGAAGCGTGGTTCGCGGTCGTCGCCGAAGGTTCGGAAGGCCGTTCTCTCTGAGCAAGGCAAGTCACATCATCCTTGAGCATATTGAATCCCAGTTTATAAAATTATTTTGATTTAAATTAATGCATTACCGCTTTATTTAAATTCCCGCGTTATCACTGTTTTATTTAGCCATGCCTATTTATCATTGTTAAGACATTATTATTGCTATTGTTATTATTACCTTGTTCACCCTAGGAAAATAAAACCCCAACTAGTGGGTATTCTATTCATGGTTCCACTAGTATGAATTTAGGTAGATGCTTCGCTGATTAATTAGGCAACATTAGATGGTTTTATAACTCTAGACTTTGGGAATATTCATATCATTTGGACACTATGGAATTGTTGGTTTATGGTGGAATTGGACATACACCTCTCTTCCTCTTTCAAAACCCCTAAAACCTGTTTTCGGTGGGGTTTGGGTGCATGCCAGTTGTGGGAAGTAGCACCCCGGCCACTATAAGGATTAAGCTCGGGCCTCTGTTGCAAAGCACTACCGTACTTCCACATGTCTAGTGGGTAAGGCTTAGTTTGTGGCTCAGTCTGGTCATAAACAAAAGTACACGGATGGAGATGGATGAAGTCAGGGGTCGATGGACATTCTCTAGGACAAATGAAGGCTACACGAGCTGCGGCCCGGTAGTCGAGATGTCATGGCACAGGGTTGGTGCCCTGCTGCTAGGGGCTCAGTCCTGCCTGCCTGTCCTGGAGGTTCCGGCCGTAGGTGGGATTGGGTCGGTACTCTTGTCTATGGCTAGGATGGGTTGGAAACTATGTCACGTCTTCCGTCTGTATGCCGTGGTGGTATGTGGCACGTGGTTGCACGTGAGGAAGATGTGTCTTGTGGGTAAAGATGTACACCTCTGATCAGAGTATAATCTATTCGAATAGCCGCGCCCTCGGTTATGGGCAAGCCGAGCAATGTACCCAAGTCAGTGTTTTAATTCTTAAAATTTGCTCAACAACTAAAATGTGGAATGGTTGGCCTGGGTTGGCTTGGGACGAGCTGGGACCCAGGGTCGGGTTGCCAGTTCGGTCTGAATCATCGTAGGCCTTGGGTTAAGGCAGGTTCGTGAGGGTTCACGGCCTTGTTTTATAATACTGTGTAGCTCTAGGATCGTCCTTATAAAATAGCTTGAGCAACTAAGTGACTTTTAAATGCTGTTTACTGCAAAACTTAACCCCTATTATTATCCCCTTGTACCCCCTTGCATTAATCATGCATCTGCCGGTGTGACTTGCTGAGTACTGTGGTTGTACTCATTCTTGCTCAATCTTTTCCCCCTTCAGTAAGAGAAGCTTTGGAGAAGATGTCTTAGGTGGAGTCCTGGCTTATACCCCAGTTGAGCGCCTGTGAAGATGGAGCCGTAGGCCCGCTAGTCCGCTGCTGTTTATTTTTGATTGTCAGGCCTGAAGCGCCTTTGTAATAATGTAAATATTATCGATATAATAAAGATGTGTCTTTTATATCATGTTTGTGTGGTGTACCCCGGCTTTTCCTGGGACGGGGATTAATACACTAGCGTTCGGAAAAAGGCAATTTTCCCGGTCGCGACAGATTCTCTCCATTGTTGTTGTTGTTGTTGTTGGGACCATTCCCAACGCTGCGAGTGAGCACCATCTAGCATAGACAGAAGCACCAGGAGAGAAACAGGGGAAAAACTACTTAGGACAGAGAATTAATTTTTTTTTGTTTACTAACTTAACTTTTATTGATCTTAACTGAGTTTCATTATTACATATATCTGAAGACTATCACACCACTTAACTCACCAACTTCCTAACACTAGAAAGCAAACAAACGCATGCACTTACATCCCACCACTGATGTAAACCACATGCAAGACCCACACACACAACCAAACTTAAAACAAGCAAACTAACACAATGATCTAGGGCAACGGCTTGACAAGGCATTCTAGGTCTTCCGGGCATCGGAGTTGATTGAAGGCTCGCTCGGCTCGTCTTTATCATCTTGAGTAGCTCCCCACTCGACATTTGAATGGGTGTGCTTCGATTCTTCTCCTTCATCATCACTTACGTTGACGACCGGAGGATCCGTTGGGGCTGGGGTAGCTTCTTTTTCCACCACACGAACCTTTGGCGCCAACTGGTAGCAAGGGACGAAAAGAGCTCTCTTTCTTGCGGTAAGACGAACCCTGGCTTTTTGTGGTGGTGCTTCTCCCTTCAATGCGGCTAGCTCCTTCTCCAAACGATCCACCTTGTCCTTCAGCTTACAAATCTTACCACGATTCCAGTCTTCACGATCTTGAGCTGCTAACACAATCTCCGCGCGGGTCTCATCCATGGCCCACAGCATCTCGACCAAATGCCTTGTGGTAGCATCATTCTCAATCCCCGCAGGTTCAAGGTAGCTACCACGGTCACTTCCCTGGGGTTGGCGAGGATAGTAGCGATACTCAGAGTCGGCCAACTGATCACTGTAGCGATCGCGGAGCTCTCCTATGGCGATCCTTGCCACCTCCTGACATGCATGAATATAGTTTCCCCCTCCAGCCTCGAACATCACCGATGGGATATCTTCACAATTACTGTTCAAGGTGACTTTGACACGGCACTTCTCTTCATCACGATCATGAGGAATCTAGGCATACAAAGGGGCAGTCCCAAATCCTATGGCAAAGGACATCGTACGCAACTCCTGTACAAATCCTTCAGTACCAAACAAGTACTCAGGCTTGTAGCGCGGCATCTAAAGACAAGTGAAAGGAGGGAGTTAAGACATTTATCCAATTAATAGCACAAGTTTTTGGGTTAATTTGAATAAAATTAGAAAATCAAAGTGAAAGGTAAATACATAAAGTAAACCAATCTTACAAGATAAATTGAAACTGTTAGAAACAGGATCACCGGTTTTGCACTTTTGAATAGCAGGTTTCAAAAGAAATAAATTAAAAGAGGGTTATAAAATCAACATGCTAAGTTTATTACATTGCGGCAAGATTAAATAAAACAATGTTGTAAAACCTTTGCTAGTAAATGGGCCATTAGTACAGTAATAGATGTACAGTACTAACAACACAGGAAAAGTAAATTTTAAATGAAAACAATTAAAGAGACTATAACTGCAAGTGCCATTAGCTTGGTTTAACTAAAAGAGAAAGGGAGGAGAACAGTTCTATTTTTTCAATATTTTTAGAGGGCTTCTATAGGTAACCATTTGGCATAACCTAGGGTCAAGAAGGCTCTGATACCAACTTGTCACGTCCGGAATTTCTATCCAAAATTCCAAACGCTTTCATGTGTGTAAAACCCTCGTCCAGGAATCAGCCGAGGCACACAATAACAAATTGATAATAGAGTACAATTATTACTCTAATTGATAAGTGAATAAAATGTCATTACAGAGGTAGATAGTTCCTCTCAATCAATAAAGATCTAAGCAGCGGAAAAAAAAATAAACAGCGCAGACGACTCCACTCCACAGGCAGCTTGACCAGGGCTACGCCTATTCTTCTATACCATCAGCACCACTGTAGAACTCCTCCTCTGATGAATGATTGCAAGGTGAGTATATGACATACTCAGCAAGCCACGCAGCAAATATGCAAGTGCACAGGATAACAAAGGATGGCATAATATAGGCTCATTTGCAAAGGCAGCATTTAGTAAACATTTAAGAGTAGTAAAATAATAGAGTAATTAATCATCAATTTTAATCAACACTGAACAGCACACCCATGCTGCTCAGGCCCAACCATTCTGAACGACCATACCCGGCTGTACAAATCTAACTCCAAACCAGGAATGTACCATTCCAAACCAGGAGCTAAATAAGTTATTAACAACATCATTTAATATGGTGAGAGATATGAGACTAATCACGAAAGACATTGTTAGACCCGCCCATTACCGCGGGTACGGCTATCCGAATAGTTTTACTCTGGCCAGAGATGTACCACTGTACCCACAAGACACAACCTCAACATCATGTCAACCATGCGTCGCGATACTTAACAAGTACCCGAATAGAGATTGTGACAATACCCTCTATATAACACAATTCAAAGCAGTGCACCGTTCCCGGACAATAATCACCCCCTTGTAAACAAGGCATGGACTCCCCAGCGACCCCCGTGGGCTTATCTCCGCCATTTCACAGTCTGGTGCTCTACAAAGAACCATACTATACAGAAGGTAAAGCCGTTGCCCACGCTGGCTTGTGGTTAGCACGGTAAATGTTTCACAACCGAAAATCGTGAACCGGTCCTTAATTGTCATGAGCACGACCATCAAAACCATGTACTCACAACCCACCATTATCAGGTTTTAGTTGGCAAATTAATTAATTAACCAATCATGATTAACCATCATGAGCTATCGTTAAGCCATCATTAAATAATAGTGATTCATAAGTTATCCCAATAGTGTGCTAAGGTTTCTAAGCATGGCTAAGCAATTATATCTAATATCTAGCTTAACCAATATATAAAGCTCAACTAGTCAAGTTACAATAACCCAAGGTATCAAGGAATAAAGTAATCAAGAACAAAAGGGCTATAACAAACAATAGGTTAATTCCACCCAATGACATTCGAAAATAAATGCAATAGTTGAATAGAAACAATAGCTTTAAACGGGATCAACATACTCAAAGGATTGTTTGGGATCTGTGTGACTTGCCTTGCTGGCCTTGGAACTCTTTAAATTCTTCTCCTGCGAAAACGGACTCTCCGGAAACGTCGGAATCTAAACAGAAAAGAGCAAACTCACCAAGACAGCACATAAACAAGCATGAACAGTACATGTGGATATTTTTAACATGTAGATCTCAATTTTAGAAAAATTTAGAGACTTGAACCAACTAAATCCGAGCTAAGATGAATTAGTTATGAATTTTTAAAGATTAAATCGGATTAAACCATTTATATAGATTTTAATTGAATTATGACGCAATAATGAATTATTTTTGAAAAGAAAAAGAGGATTATTGCGTCAGCGGGCTCGGGTTCACGGTGGACCGGGCGCATGGCGGCGGCTCACAGAAACGAACGGCCGAGATCTACCCTGTCCAAAACGAACGGCCGAGATCTATCGGTCCACGACCGGTCTACAGCGGACGGCAACGATGACATCAGTGATGACGTCATCACTGGCGGCGGCTCGTGCGCACAAGCTCGCCGGCGAATGACGGCGCGGCGGCGCGAACGGAGGACACCAGCACGTAGAGGGCGACGCGGCAATCCTTACTGAGGCACGAACAGCGGCGGACGGCGACCGGACAACGACGGCAACGAGGAAGAAGCGGCGGCGACGGTCAGGTTGACGACGACGGCGGTCTTCCGGTGATCCTCGGCGACGACGGAGGGGCGGACGAGATCGTTGACGGCTTGGCGACCACGGCGGTGACCTCCCCGAGCGGTGACGACGACCGGAGCGACGGCAGCGCACGGCTGGACGAACGGCGGCGACGGCGGCGCTAGGCTACACGGCGCTAGAGCTCTACCGGCGACGAGAGACGAAGGCGAGGGTGGCGACGGGTAGTGGAGGGCTTGGGGGTCCTTTTATAGGGGCTAGGGGGCGGCAGCGAAGGCCCACGGCGGCAGGCGGCGCGAAGGAAAGGTTAGGGTTCGGGGACATAGACGAATCCGATTCGAGATCGAATCCACGGATTTCCAAACGATTTAAGCCGACGATTCCAAAAGAGAAAAGGTAGAGTGGATCGCGGGGATCATTTTCCCTCTATCAATTTCACCGGATCGGGAAAGGGATGAACGAATTTGGAAGGGCGGCGGTGGCGCAGCTCGGCTAGGGTTCGGCCGGGCGACAGCTGGAGGTTGACGACGGCCTTGACAGGTGGGCCCCACCTGTCAGCGGGCGGACGCGCGCGCGCGGGCGGCTCGGCTTGGACCGGCTTGGGCCGAGGGAGAGAGAGAGGGGTTTTGGGCCGACTTTCGGCCCAAAGCCAAAAGAGGATTTTAAAACCTTTTTCAATTAAAATTATTCATGAAATGCAATTTCATTTATTAAAAATACTTCCTTAGCTCAAATAAATCCCAGAAAAATCTAGGAACTATAGAATTAAGCAAAGTATTTAATAAAATTTTATCTAGCCCATTTTTATATTGGAATTTATTATTTAAAATTAGAGCTTCTCTTCTAGGCTTTTATAATTATTTCTAATAATTCCAATTAAACAACAATTTATATATTTAGGATTTTTAGGGTGTGACAAAAATACAATCTGGTCTCGGGCCAGCTATATCGCTCCGGGGTGCTCCAACCCTTGCTTCGCAGCATCTCCTTTGCCGAAGGTGAGGAAATGGCGAAAGAAATAACACCAGGGGCTATTATCCATCCCGGAGGCCCGAACCAGTATAAAATCTTTGTGTCTTTCGCCTGTTTTATTTGTGTGAATGATAATTTGTGGAAAAACCCCAAGGCAAACGCCTGATCAGCGAAAATGCCAGGGGGGCGAAACGAATCGGCCGAAGCAATGCTCGCTGAACGTTGAAACCGCAACAGCTTGTTTCGGGAAACAACTAACCGAACACCGCTACATTCGATCAATACGAAAACACAAGCGCTCCTTTCAGCGCAGAATACAACAGATCGAAAACGAAGGCCGAAAGCTGAAAAGTCAACAGACCTTTTTCGCTAATATACGCAAAGGGGCCAACACGTTCCGACCTAACGAAAGCACGAAAAGTGACAATGCAAGAAATAGCGAAAAGGAAATAAAGCACATCTTTATTAACTTCGAAAAAATAATCGAAGAGTACAAATCTCACAACATGGTACAAGCAAAGAAAGCAATTGCTTTACAGCCTAGCTTACAAATAAATTACACCTTCGCCCCCACAACCATCCTCACTCCCTAAGGAATGGTTGGCGAACTGGGTTCGTCATACACGACCCTGAGAGGGGAAGGGGGCAAAACACAAACTAGACTGTAACGACGCTGGGAGATCGCATCCTGACGATCGGTCTTCTGATGGTTTCGCCAAAAGCGAACCATGTCCTCCAAACGTTTTGTATAAACATGGTCGTAGTCTTCCAGTGTCCGCCCGGGGTGCGCCTGTATCCAGCCGGCAATCTTCAAAACCTTGTAGGTGTTGCCGTTTATTACCATTTCACGATAAATAGGCCGAAACGGACATCGAACCTTTGGCAAACCCTTCAACGCCACGAACTTCTCATTCTTGCTTCGCCAATTCCCAAAGGGGGGCCGAACGCACAATTTTCGGCGAACACCCTGCTAAAACAGTGCAGAAAGAGCAAAGGGCGAAGTGCAAAGTTAAGGCTCTGCAAGAAACGTAAGAATGGGCGAAAAGAGTAAACGTAAGATAATACGAAAATGACGCAAGCATATATGCCAAAGGCATCGACCATAAAAATTGGCTAAATTTGGGTCATCCATTCCAAATATCCAAAAGGCCGTTTTCGGCTACAATAAGAAGGGGAAAGGGCTATCGGCCAAATGTACATTGTTCGTCTTCCGTGGCAAACACAAAAAGAAAAGCTACAAAAATCTAAGGAGAGGGCGGAGGGCCTCACACCTCTGGGTGATCTTGGGCATCGTCTCCACCCCCTCCGGCCGCCGCATCCTCTCCTTTGCCCTGGTCTGCCGCCTCTGCCTTCGCCAGTTGCTCCAAAAGGCGTGGCTTGGCAGCGGATTGGCCGTCCTTCTGCTAGAACTGTTTCCACCACGCGCAGAGCGCGGGCGAAACATCCTTCGCACTGACCTCCCAGTCCCCCTTCGCATAGTTAGGGAACTCGGCGACGTGCTCGCAGCCGAACTATTGCAGAAGGCTCATGGTGAAGGCCGCCGACACACGCGCACAGCAATCGCCCGATGCAGTAGTGCAGTCCGAGACATCACCACCGGCCTGTTGGGTCCATTCCGAGAAGTCAAAGGCAAAGGCATCTTCGCCAGGGACTACTCGCACCCTCGCCCCCATGTCAGAAAAGGGCAAGGCGGAGTGTTTGGCACGCCGTCTTCGCGAACTCGGTGGCTTTTGCCATCTCCCGCGAGAACCGCTGCGACTCCTCCACAGCGCTCGCCTCAACTTTGCTGACCTCTAGGCGAAGAGCCTCCATCTTCGGCTCAGTGAGGTTGTAATAGTCAGTCAGCGCAGCGGAATATGCTTTCTCCTTTTTTTAGTTCAGCCTTGAGGAGGTCAATCTCAGCTTTAGCCTCCTTCCCCTTTTCCAGCTTGGCTTGGAGTCGCTTCTTTTCCGCCTTCGCCTCCTTGAGAGTGTTGGCAAGGACCTCCATCTCCAAGCTCTTGCGGCCTAGTTCGTCATCCTTGGCCCAAAGACGGTTCTTGAATCCGTCAAGACGGGCTCGCATGGTTCGCTCTGTCGAACAATGAGCCGCAAGAAACTGGGTACAAAATAGAGGGGGTGAAGAGGACAAATGTCAGTTATGAGATCTAGAAGAAGAAAAGAGAGACAAAAGAAAGAGAAACAAACAACATACCCGAACCGCCAGGGTTTTGATGGCAGAACACCCTTCGTCGAACTCATTCAGTTCGGTGAATAAGCTCGGGTTGCCAGCCGGTGAGACAAGATTGCTTACCCCCTCGACGAAGGGAATAAGCTATGCCCGGGTTTCGAAATCACTAGGGGCGAAGTGGGGTGCCGCAAGAGAATACTCTGAGGCAAATGTTTCGACGGCCGCCCCCTTCCCCTTTGGTACAACAAGCAGCGAAGCAACTGGGGCTTCCGAAAACCCTAGCCGCGGCCTTGACAACCTGGTCAGCGGAGGCTGAGGCCCCGGCGGCAGCACTACCACCCGCTCTGCCAGCATCGACTGCGACAACAGGGGCGGTCTAAAGATTTAAACTACAACAGGCGGGAGAAGTCGGGGTTTCATCCGAAGATTCGTCATCGCTTAAAACACGAGCGACATCGACAAGTCCTTTCTTCTTGGCAGCCTTCTTGACCGAACCCCCCTTCGCCACCTTGCCCGACGAAATCGCAACCAGCGCCTTCGCCCCTTCCAAATCCTTTCGATGAAGGGGGGAGCTATTCGACTCCACCCCGGTCTCGTTATGCTCGGGACTTGGAGTAGGGGTGTAGCCATGGGTCTCGGTGCGGTTTTCGACCGCCTCGTTCGCAGCCTTTTCGGCCGCAGCTTCCGCCTCCCCTTCCTCCTCCCCTTCCTCCTCACCGTCATGCTCTTCGATGTTATCCTCGTCATCAACATCATAGTCGAAGGAGGCAGGGGCCCTTCGCTTCCTAGTGGCCAACTTCACCTGTCCGCGCGTCCGCTTTCGTGAAGGCCCCGCATCGTCATCGGCCTTGAGGCGGTTCATCCTGGGAGGCAGTTTGCCGTCATGAACCCGGTTCGCCCGGCCGGCCGCCTGCCGTGTGTGCAGCTGGCTGAACTCAACGAGCGACACGTCGCCGATCATCTTCCGGGCTTTGGCGTCGGCCTGGTCGAGAGTCAGCACTGCGAAAACAAAAGGTGTAACCATATTAACTGTCGAACCGGGGAAAAATGGCGAATCACATATGCACATAGGAAAAGCATAGTCTCACCGTCCGTCCCCGTAGGCAGGACTAGCCTCGGCAAGCCGTCAACCTCTTCGTCTTGATCAACCGCAACTTGCCACGACTGGACGAGGGGAAAATTGCGAAGCATGCAGAACTCCTCCACCAAGTCGCGGCAGCTAAGGCGGGAGCAAACCTTGCCCTGCAAGGCAAACCGAGCCTCCATGGCACCGTCAACAGCAACCTTGGGCTTCCTGTTTGGCGCAATTGCCCTACGCCGACACCGGAGGGCCTTCGCCGCTTCGGACCCAGTCTCGAACGGGATGGTGTGGTAGAACCACCTCGCCATCCAATGGCGATCCCACTTCGACATGGCGTCATTCACCGGCCAGAGATCAGAGCGCTCGGGGCGAACATTGAAGTTCACACTCCCGAACACCATTTTCTTCGTCCCGGCCGGGGTGACCACCGTCTTCGAATTCACGGTGGCGAACAATATGGCGCCGAAGAGCTCGGCGCTCGGTTCAAACCCGGCGGTCCGGCACGCCCAGTCGAAGATGGCGATCCGGACGAGCACCGACGGGCTCAACTGTGGGAGCTCCACCTGGAAAAGGCGAAGGATCTCCAGCAACAACACGTTGCACGGAAATTGAAGCCCTGCCTCAAAGAAGACGGCGAATACCAGATGCAAATATATGTAATAATTTTTTTTGTAGGCTTTTTCTGGATAGGAAGAGAACAAATATATGTAGCTAGGGATAAAAAATCCTACCGTGACAACAAAGTCTCTGATACCAGATGATACGGATGTGTTAACGACCAAATTTGGTAATCTAAGGATCGGAGATGAAGAAGAAATCAAGATGGAAATCGCCGCGGAAACAGAGTAAGAATCGGCTGGAGTCCGGATCGGCTACGACTGAGATCAGCTGAGTCCGAGTCAGACTGGGTTAAGTGATACAGCCGATTCTGACAATATGACTCGGATACAACATCGGGTTTGAGTTGATGTGCTTTATGGTGATTGCCGCGCATGGATAGAGTCCTGAGAAGGCAATTGTATCTATTAATTAGGATATTTTATGTAATTTCCTTAGATATATGTTTGGGCAAAAGTCTGCCGCAAAGACTTATGGTATCTTAGAGTTTGTTAGAGATAAGAGTCGTGTCCAATATGGACATATCTTGTAATTCTCGGGTATAAATAGACCCCGAGCCCTATGTAATTATTAACGCACATGTTCAATACAATTTCGGTGCATCGCCACCCTTTTTACTTTCGTTTTATTTCGACGAGTTCTTGCTTTCGGGTTGAGTTGCATCGGTTTCGATCTTTAACAAGAGGTGAAACTTGTTATGGCAGCTTGCGTTCTCGGGATTAGTGCTTCCATCTTTATGATACTCTAATCTTGTTTATGTAATTCGTCGAGTTATCATATATCTTACATAATCTCTGACAAAATCATCATCTAATCTATAATCGGTTAACATCTGCTAACAGAGGGCAGCCGATTAGGTTAAATAACGACGTTGGCTTAGATTATATAAGATATCTACCACTCTATGAAACTTCCAGCGGCTTGATTGTCTAGATATTGTTCCTCTTTTCATACTTAATGCTGCGTCAGTTGAGTTTGATCTATTAAGTCGTGCTTAGAATATCAATCTCTAGCCTGCCTTCTGGTTGCCGATTAGGGTAGCATCGGAGTTTCAGCCGATCTTACCTGATTTAACTATATTTGCTCTATATGCTTCGTTGATATGTTAAATCTGCCCTTTATGTTAAGATCTAGTTGCATTTAAGTATATTAGGCCTTTGTTTAATATATTCTACTTGCTTTGATAACTTAGTATAGAGTGGTATCGGAGTACTAGCCGATACATGCTAGATCTATCTGATCGGCTATGCTATAAATATATATATAATCTCATTATTAATATATATTTCGATCTAAGTGATTTATATTGTCTCGGCAAGGTGACCGATCTATCCCAATCACTTGATTAAGTATATATCGATATAAGGATTATATGTCATTAATATTTACAGGCAATCAAGTAGATTTAGTTCTATTTTATTTATTAATGCTTGCCGATCGATGCATATATGACATCGGCACCTAGCCGATCGGATATCGTTTATGGATTTAACCGCGGTTTCGTTGTCTTTGTTTCTTGTTGATTGCAGGATCAAATCAACTAGCATGCTAGCATATCCAGAGGCGAGTTTTGGACCTGCACTGGAGTTAAGCAGATCTCCCATGCCTCATGTTTTACGTCAACAGGATGTTGTCCCAATCTTCACGACGTAGAATCATGAACAAGATAACTAGCTGAAAATCAGCCAAGATAACTAGCTGCAAGCAGCCGGATAACTAGTGCAACCTGACGACACGCACAAGGAGCCAACCACCGTCTCTATACGGCAGCCTGAACCAAGGATTCACCCAATCACACTCTCAAAGAACCAGCCTACGCAGCCTGCACATGAAGTAGCAGGAGCACGGATTGGGTGCCGATGAAGCGGCCACCTATGTAATCTCACGAGGAAATCACAAGAGCAAAGGGGTAGAGATCTCTGTCTCTCGGTGTTTGTTAGCACACAGCTAAACAAAGGAGTTTGTATTTCGATTATCAAAAAATCTCAAATGATAAAACATAAGGGATATTTATACAAGGAACAACCCTCCTACATAGGAATGAAAAGTCTTGGGAGTTTACTGGACATAGGTTAGCTCAAAAGTCACAATAAGTGAATTCCCGAGATCTGTTTGGCTTCTGAGCAGTCTTCCATGTTTTTGCCCATTACTCCTTATTGGAAAGTCCAAATGACATACGGTCAGTTGCATTGGAAAGGCTTTACACCATGTGCATAATGCACTACGAAATATTGTAGATTGATACAGTTTTGCATGGGAAGTTGAACGTCATGCAGACTGTTGGCCTTCGGAGCAGTGTCCACTAATCTGGCCATAACTCTTTAGTGGAAAATCCAAATGATGAACGGTTTGTTGGGTGTGAAACTAGACTCAATAAGCTTTCTAGAATGTGCTCATTCACCTTCATAGCTTTTGAGAATAAAAAGTTATGAGTGTTTCTTTCACTGGTCCGTTTTGCACTGGACAGGTCTGTTCTGAGCTGATCTTGCTTTTGCACTGGTCCGATCTTGCTGCTCCATTTTATCCTCCTTGGTGAACTTATCCATGGTGTAGTGGTGGCAATCCGAGTCAAGTCTCTATCTTTAAGCACATCGATATGCTTTAACCTGCAATCATACAAGCCAAGTAGCAGCCTTGCTCGATGAAAACAATAAGATTTGTAGTTAAGCATAGCGTTAACCTTGCATTGATGCGCAGCAATCACATTACATGTGAATAGCCTTGGCCGGGCCGTATCACTTAACCTTATTCATCATTAATCACCAAAACTCACTAGGGGGATAAATGCAACTTCAATCTCCCCCTTTTTGGTGATTGATGACAATAAGGTTAAAGCTTACAAAAGATTTGAAATAGAATTATTGTTTTGAATGGATAGAGGTGAATGAAACTCCCCCTAAAAATATGCATATGACAAAAAATGAGATTAGCGCAAATGCATATTGAGAAGGGACAAACATGGAGAGTTTCCTACAACTCTATTCATTCGTGGGATGCAATAAGAGCAATAACTAAATGTGACATTAAGAGGAAATGACATGAGAGGCACTCAAAAAGGATAAAAATAACATCACATCACAAAACAAAAATAAGACAATCATAGCATGAAGTGATGCAGGAAATAAACTTAGAACCTAATAGTCATTACATCCACACATAGATAGAATTTTTACATGTCCAAATAGATAGAGGGGAGAAACGGGACAGAGCAGTCTGTTTGGAACTTCCGGAACCAAAGGTCCGGAACTTCCGGACATACTGCCAGAAGGACAGCAAGGCAGAAAATGAAAGTTTGACCCCATTCGATTGCAATTTTCTCCCCATTTGGCATCAAGGCACCAAAAAGGAATAAAACCACAAGGGAAGAAGAGGCTCAATCCTCGTCGTCGTCAGAAGGCACGATCTCAGTGGCGGCATCAGAAGGGACTTGCTCAGACTCACCACCGGAGGCAACCTTCTTAGTGTTTTCATCATCACTGCCCTCTACAGCAGCATCCACAGCATCCTCTGGATCAGTAGGCGGTGACTCCACATCGGGAACCTCATCATCATCATCATCATCGTCATCACTGGACGAGGAGGACTCCTCACGGAAGGAGTGAGAGGGACCCTCACCGGCAGCCACATCCCTAGCAGCCTCATAAGCAACAAAAGGATCCTCAAAAACTTCATCATCTGAGATATCTGACACATCCTTTCCTGCAGCTCTCCAGTCTTCCTTCTGGCGCCTCTCAATCTTCTTGACTTTCTTGGCGGTCTTGGCACACATGCAAAAGATAGCTCGAAGCGCCTTCTTGATAGGGGAAGAAGAGCTCGACTGCTGAGGGTCAACAGACGAAGAGGAATGTCACACCTTAAAAATCTCAATTATATAAATTATTGTGTAAATGGAATTTTAGAAATGATTTTTAAAAGCCTGGAAGAAAAGATTTAATTTTAAATAATAAATTCCAATATAAAATTGGGCCAGATAAAATTTTATTAAATACTTTGCTTAATTCTATAATTTCTAGATTTTTCTGGGATTTATTTGAGCTAAGGAAGTATTTTTAATAAATGAAAGAGCATTTCATGAATTATTTAAATTGAAAAAGGTTTTAAAAAGTCTTCTTTTGGCTTTGGGCCGAAAGTCGGCCCAAAACCCCTCTCTTCTCTCTCTTCGGCCCAGTCCGGCCCAGCCCAGCCGAGCCGCCGCGCGCGCAGCCTCTCCCCTCTCTCCCGCTCGCTGACAGGTGGGGCCCACCTGTCAGGTCCGTCGTCTTCCTCGGGCCGAAACCCTAGCCGAGCGCCGCCGCCGCTGCCCTTTCCAATTTCGCCGCGCCTTTCCTTCTCCGGTGAAATTGATTGGGGGGAAAGGGTCTCCGTGATCTCCTCCGCCTTTTCCCTTTTGGAAGCATCGGCCGATTCGCTTTGGAAACGTGGGGATTCGAGCTCGATTCGGAGACGGCGAACCCGAGGTTTCCATCGCCGTCGCCGGGCCGTTGTGGGCTTCGCCGCCGCCTCCCGACCCCTATAAAAGGTTCCCCGGTGTCCCCTCTACCCTCCGCCGCCCTCGCCTTCGCCTCTCGTCGCCCGAGCCGCCCTAGCGCCGTGCATCCCGTGCGCCGCCGTCGCCGCCGCCGCTCCAGTCGTGCGCCGCCGTCGCTCCGGTCATCGCCGTCGCTCGGGGAGCTCGCCAACGTGGTCGCCGTCGCGTCGCCGTCCTCGTCCGACCCTCCGCCATCGCTGTGGACCGCCGGAACATCGCCGTCACCGTCGACCCGAACCTCTCCGCCGCTTCGTCCTCGTCGCCGGCGTCGTCCGTTGCTCTTCCGCCGCTCCTTTGGTCGCCGGTGAGTTCGCCGTGCTCTCCGCTATCCGTTGCCGCCTTCCGTTCGCGCTGCCGCGCCGTAGTTCGCCGGCGGGCATGCGAGTCCGAGCCGCCGTCGCCGCCGTCGGTCGGGGATGACGTCAGTGCTGACGTCATCACTGCCGTCGCCCGTGAGCCGCTGTGGACCGATGGATCTCGTCCGTCCGATCGGATCGGATCGATCTCACCCGTCCGTTCCCGTAGACCGCAGCCGTGGACCCGGTCCACCGTAGACCCCTAGCCCGCTGACGCAATAAAGTCCCTTTTTCTTTTCAAAAATAATTCATTATTGCGTCATAATTCAATTAAAATTTATATAAATGATTTAAACCGATTAAATCTTTAAAAATTCATAACTAATTCATCTTAGCTCGGATTTAGTTGGTTCAAGTCTCTAAATTTTTCTAAAATTGAGATCTACATGTTAAAAATATCCACATGTACTGTTTATGCTTGCTTATGTGCTGTTTTGGTGTTTTTATTCTTTTTCGTTTAGAATCCGACGTTTCCGGAGAGTCCGCTTTTACAGGAGAAGATTTAGAAGAGTTCCAAGGCCAGCAAGGCAAGTCACACAGATCCTAATCAACCCTTTGAGCATGTTGATCCCGTTTAAAGCTATTGTTTCTATTCAACTATTGCATTTATTTTTGAATGTCATTGGGTGGAATTAGCCTATTGTTTGTTATAGCCCTTTTTTCTTGATTATCTTATTCCTTGATACCTTGGGTTATTATA
Source organism: Oryza meridionalis (assembly GCA_000338895.3). Classification (NCBI taxonomy): domain Eukaryota; kingdom Viridiplantae; phylum Streptophyta; class Magnoliopsida; order Poales; family Poaceae; genus Oryza; species Oryza meridionalis. The sequence goes on along the minus strand of CM002526.2, from coordinate 29,970,353 downwards.
ACTTGACCAGTTGAGTTTTATATTGGTTCAACCAGATGATTAGATGCAATTGCTTAGCCATGCTTAGAAACTTTAGCACACTAATGGGATAACTTATGATTCACTATTATTTACTGATGGCTTAATGATAGTTCACGATGGTTATTCGTGATTGGTTAATTAATTAATGTGACAACTAAAACCTGATAATGGTGGGTTGTGAGTACATGGTTTTGATGGTCGTGCTCATGACAATTAAGGACCGGTTCACGAACTTCGGTTGTGAAACATTAACCGTGCCAACCACAAGCCAGCGTGGGCAACGGCTTTATCTTTTACATAGCATAGTTCATTACGGAGCACCAGACTGAGAAGTGGCGGAGATAAGCCCACGGGGGTCGCTGGGGAGTCCATGCCTTGTTTATAAGGGGGTGACTATGATCCGGGAATGGTGCACTGTGGTGGATTGTGTTGTGTGAGGGGTAATGTCACAGCTCCTTTCCGAGGTACCGTGGTGGTACTAAGGCACATGGTGACATGATGTGGGGCTGTGTCTTGTGGGTACAGTGGTACACCTCTGATCAGAGTAAAACTATTCGAATAGCCGTGCCCGCGGTTATGGGCGGGTCTAACAATGTCTTTTGTGATTAGTCTCACCCTTCACACTATAATGAAAGATGTTATAACTGGTTATAATTGATTAGCTCCTGGTTTGGAATGGTATATTCCTGGTTTGGAGATTAGAATTGTGCGACCGGGATCGGTTGTACTAAATGGTTGGGCCTATACAACAGGGTATGTTGTATAGTGTTGGATTAATACTGTTTAATTAACACTCTACTGTTTTATTAAATTCTGAAATATTCTTTAAATGTTGTTTATGCAAAGAAGCCTATATTATGCCATCCTTGGTTATCCTGTGCACTTGCATATTTGCTGCGTGGCTTGCTGAGTATGTCATATACTCACCTTGCAATCATTCATCAGAGGAGGAGTTCTACAATGAAGCTGATGGTGGTGAGGATTTGGCGTAGTCCTTGTCAAGCTGCCTGTGGAGTGGAGTCGTCTGCGCTGTTTATCTTTATTTTCCGCTGCTTAGATCTTTATTGTTTGAGAGGAACTATCCACCTCTGTAATGACAATTTATTCGCTTATTAGTTAGAGTAATAATCGTACTCTATTATCAATTTGTTATTGTGTGCCTCGGCTGATGCCTGGACGAGGGTTTACACACATGTAAGCGTTTGGAATTTTGGATAGAAATTCCGGGCGTGACAAGGAAGGAGCTGAACTACGAGTGGATCGAGGAGGAGGAGGAGGAGCTGATGGAGATGAAGGAGGAGCATGAGGGTGGAAAACTTTGTGATCGCACTCCTTGAAGAAAGAAATGCCAGTCCTTTCCTCAATCATCATCATGATGTATGGGGCATAAATGCAACCTCTCTTAGGATCAAGGATAGTTTCAAGGATCTCAAACCAAATAAGCTTCATCACACTGAAGGGAGAACATTGATATCGCATAAAGCACAGAAGATGAGCATGCTTGGCAGGAACAGCGGTGGCATCCCCAACCTTGGGAAGCAAAGACCACCTGAAAATGTAGAGAACCTTGTAGTTGGGATGCATTCCTTTAGTGGTTCCCATGCAAGTAGGATCAGCTCCTCTCTCATACATGAAGTTGGTTATGTGCATTGGTAAAGCCTCCAAGTCAAAGAGATGAGGCCTTGTAAAATCCTAGGGATCAAGCTCTAAAGCTTCAGCAAACTGTGCAAGGTAACTTTGTAAGAATTCCCCAAAGTCATCCACTTCATGAAATGGGTGCCCTTCTTGGTGGTGCCAAAGAAAGCTGTAGCGTAGAACTGCCCAATGACCTCTTCGTTCCAATCATACTCAAGAGCAAGGATTTCCCCAAGGTTCTTCGCCTGACACACCTTGATCACTTCATTGAACACTACATTATTCTCGTGCCTCATGTAGGTCCAATCAATATACTTCATCTCTACCACAGGATGAGGTCTAGCCATGAAGACGGAGTTGTACCAATCAACTTGCACAAGAGTGCGAAAGCGAGGATCCTAAGAGTCGGCATCCACAGAGTCAGGATGCACAGCCCTGTCCTTGGCACACTTGAGCAGATTCTTGAGGTAGTTTGCCCTGTGACGCCCGGTGTAGTGACCATGAACAGGATCAGCAGCCTTTTGCTTGAAAACACGAATATGTGTGCGAGGCGCATCATCTCTCTCAGGAGAGCTATCACGAGCAGGAGCCTTGCCTCTACCTTGCCCACTGTCACCTTTACCAATCACAATGTCCTTGCTGCCAGCCCTGGTAGAAGCACGAGTAATCTGACCTCCAACCAAATCAATCTTTTCTTTGCCCAATCTCCCCCTAGGACTACGAACCGGAGGACTATCATCAGCTGGAACATCTTGGGACATCTTCTAACACTTCTCACGAGGCATGATGATCACTGCAACATGAATCAACAATAGTGGAGTGCAGTGATTTAGCAAAAGTGAGTGAAAGCAAAGACTGCAGGCTGGCTGGACAGGGTCCGGAAGTTCCGGACACAAGAACACCAGAACTTCCGGACTGAAGAATGGCTGATAGAGATGAAAAATGAAAGCCAATGCATGAGTACAAATCCTACAGATCGGTGATCTACAAGGTAGCAGAAACAAGTCTATCCAAAAGGTTTTCTCCCTAGGTTCACATATTTAGACATCGGGGCAAAAACATTATGAACCGAGAGAAGATCAAAAGTGCTACCTTGAGGGTACGGAATCGCAGATCGATCACGAGAAGATCCTCCTAACCACCAATGTGGTTGATTCCACGGAGAGAACGAATTTCCACGGTGGAAATCAAAAATCGCCACAAGGGGCACTGTTGTTGGCGGCTGGAGAGGGGAAGCGGGGAGGAGAGAAGTGAGGAGGGAAGTTAGCGCTTCCAACTCCCCCTAGGTATTTATACCCCCCGACCCCCGGAGGTTCTAGACTGGGATGTCCAGAACTTCTGGACAGTCAGACAGCAGACAAAAGGAAAATCAGAGGGAGGAAGAGATCAATAAAGGGATGGACATGTAGGGACTTGTGATGTATATGACCAGCCAACAAACAATCAATATATAACAATGGTCAATATACACCACAAGAAGAGGATTAAAAATCAAATTTTCGCAATAAAAAGATACACAACGGTTTTTGCAAACACTTTACAAAGAAGATTTGTGAAACTTTGGGGAAATGTTTGAGCCTTGTTCCTGGTGTCAAGACCAATTTCAATGAATGAAATGACCTCAAAGACACAAAGGGCTCATTTTTTTAATTTACATTTATTGTGACTTATGCTTGGCTATTTGTTAGCCAACCACTCATCACTTGATGTTTCGAGAATCCAAGACATTTAACTCACTCCTAAGCTTAGAAAATCTCTTCTCATCTAGTGGCTTAGTGAAGATATCGGCTAATTGGCTCTCGGTACGCACATGGGTGAGGGAAATATCTCCTTTGGTTTCATGGTCTCTCAAGAAATGATGGCGGATATCTATATGCTTGGTTCTTGAATGTTGCACGGGGTTGTTTGCTATCTTAATTGCACTCTCATTGTCACATAGGAGTGGAATTTTGGAGAAGGAATAGCCATAGTCCTTAAGGGTTTGCTTCATCCAAAGAAGTTAGGCGCAACATGAACCGGCGGCAATGTACTCGGCTTCGGCGGTGGATAAGGCTATAGAATTTTGCTTTTTGGATGACCAAGAAACTAGAGACCGCCCAAGAAATTGACAAGTCCCAGTGGTTCTTTTTCTATCAACCTTACACCCGGCGTAATCTGAATCGGAGTAGCCTAAGAGCTCAAACCCACACCCCTTTGGATACCACAACCCACACCCCTTTTGAAAAACTTATTTCGCAAATAGACCCCTAAAAAAACTTATCCCAGAAATGGTGTTTTTTGGGGCGCCAGAGTGGCTGGCGCCGTCATCCAACGGGACGGCGCCAGCCTCTCTGGCGCCGTCCTCCTGCCACCGTGGCACACGCGAACCGACGTGGCAGGAGGAGGGCGCCAGCCATGCTGGCGCCGCCCCTGGGAGGAGTGCGCTAGCATGGCTGGCGCCCCCCCCCCAACACACACACCCCTCGCCTCCATTCCTGTTTCTCTGTATGGAGTTGCAACGGTATCATTTTTGTTTTATTTTTTCGGATATTTTTCACACTTAGGATCACGATACAACCAACCATAAAAAAAATTTAAACTCGAACTACCACTTAGCTAAGTCTGAAAATAGCTAGCATACCACTTAGTATACTTTGTACCTTCACTAAAATTAGACTATAACTCCTTTAGTAAAACCCTTTGATCAGCATGTTACACATAATACACTCTATCACTATATGAAATTATTTTATCTAATTCAAAATATAACCACATAAAATGATAGCCATAAGTTAAACGGTACGGAGAGATGCAATTTTTTTATTTTTATTTCATTTTTTGATATTTTTTTCACACTTAGGAGGACATAGGAACCAACCATATAAAAAATAAACTCAAACGGACAAAATATGTGACTTGTAGAATTTTCCAAAACTCTATCGAAACGGACAAAATATATCATTTATTAAAATAGGCGTAACTTTCTCATACGGACTCGGAATCAGGCAAATAACATATCTACGGACATCTACAGCAAAAGTTGCATCCAATTATCCCCGGCATTTCTGGGTTTGGCGATATTAAAATCTCCAAATTCCGCTTCCAAGATTGTGTTTTCGAGGAGAGAAGTTTTTCGGTAGAGCTTTGGAAAATTCCACAGGCCACATATTTTGTCCGTTTGAGTTTATTTTTTATATGGTTGGTTCCTGTGAGTTCCTAAGTGTGAAAAAAATATCAGAAAAATAAAATAAAAATGAAAAAGTTGCACATCTCTCTCCTCTGCACTAGTTCGGAGAGAGAGGAGAGGAGAGGAAAAATTCTACAGGTCACATATTACGTCCATTTGAGTTCATTTTTTCTATGGTTGGTTCTTATGTGTCCTTAAGAGTGAAAAAATATCAAAAAAATAAAAGAAAAATAAAAAATTTCGGGAGGGGGGGCGCCAGCCACTCTGGCGCGCTCCCCCTAGCCACCTCAGCATCGCCCCGCCACGTCGGCAGGGGGATGGCGCCAGAGAGGCTGGCGCCGTCCAGTTGGACGACGGCGCCTGTCACTCTGGCGCCCCAAAAAGGACCATTTCTAGGATAAGTTTTTCCGGGGGTCTATTTGCGAAATAAGTTTTTCAAAAGGACCAAAATGTGAAAAATCCAGCAATCACAGCAACATGCACAAAATCATCACAAAGAAGACAAGGGGAATTTTTTCCCAAAGTTCGGATTTTTCGATCCTACTCTCCGTTGAGGTGCTCCAAAGAGTCGGGTCTCAATTAACCCCTTTCCTCACCTGTGCAAAGAACCCAGAAGAAGTCCAAGGCCTTCAACAAAACACTCCTAGGTCATTTTCTAGAATTTGAGTGACTACCAAGATCCAACTCACAAATCCTTCTAGAAAAGACTACAACTGCAAGTTGCTCTACCAAGGAGAACCTCTGAAATCTCAGCACAAGAATCTTTACTCACCTCGTTTCCTTGCGGAGGTGAGGAAAACCTTCACAAACTTTCCAGGGACATCCACGAGATTTTGGAAGCACGCGGGCGACATCTATCCGTCTAGGAGAAGATCTCCAAGAGTAATAAGCCCAAGTGACAGCCCACAGGATATCCAAAGTGCTCAACCACACCTAGTCTTCAAACCTTCTCCAAATCACTCCTACACTCTCATCTATTCTCTCAATCTCACAAGAATGGCTTTAGATTTGAGTAGAGGAAGAAAAGGGATCTTGGAAGAGGCTAGGAAAACCTAGGGGATGAAAGAACTGAAGTGGAATGGCCAAAAAGTGAGCTGGGTGCGATCTGGATATATATAACGGCTAGGTGACATCATCTAGTTGTTACTCACATTTTTGAACTGGAAGAAGTCCGGAAGTTCCTGACCCTCGGAACTTCCGGCCAACACTTAGGCAAATTTCATCCAATGCAAGGTCCGGAAGTTCCGGGTCCAGGGACCAGAAATTCCGGCCAGCCTTCTCTGTCCGGTCTGGACCCATTTGCAAAAATGGCTCCCAAAAATATTCTATCACTAGGAACCCACTAAGAGCACTTTTTATATCTCAGACCCACACTTGGAACCCCTCTTAATAGTATGGTTTTTCCTAAGACTCGATTTCAAAAATTAAACTATCGTATTGACCTTCGAGCTTCAAATCCGCATAAATGAATGTTGTAGAGGGTCTCCAAGCATCTCTTGATCACCTAAGATCACCTTGGGACTAATTACCTGTATATCTCAATAAACACATTAGTCTCTTAACCTTATTCATCATTAATCACCAAAACCCACTAGGGGGATAGATGCAACTTCAATCAGAACCGGGGAGAACAGAAGTAGCACAGGCACACAGAGGAAGAGGAACCAGCGATGGAAAGGATGCATGAGAGATCTGATCGGAGGCCTCTGTCTTGTCCTAATAGCGCAGGAGAAGGATCTGCTCCCGTTGCCGCAGTAACGACGTGATCAATGAGTATTCAATCGCCTGCCCGTTACAGAGGTAATCTCACGGAGTTGAATCCGGGGGATAAATGCAACTTCAATCAGAACTGGGGAGAACAGAAGTAGCATAGGCACATAGAGGAAGAGGAACCAGCGATGGAAAGAATGCGTGAGAGATCTGATCGGAGGTCTCTGTCTCGTCCTAATAGCGCAGGAGAAGGATCCGCTCCCGTTGTCGCAGTAACAACGTGATCAATGAGTATTCAATCACCTGCCCGTTACAGAGGTAATCTCGCGGAGTTGAATACTGAACAGTTGCCGTTGTCGCAGTAACAACGTGATCAATGAGTATTCAATCACCTGCCCGTTACAGAGGTAATCTCGCGGAGTTGAATACTGAACAGTTGCAAAAGGATCGAGAGAGAGAGAGAGACGTAGCGCCAGCCACGCCACGCCCCGGCCGGCTCGGCGCGCGCGCGCGTGTGGCTTTCCAATCCCCACCTCAACCGGTCAACATGGAGCCTCCAATAACTCCCTATTTAAGTTGAGATACTCCACTTTTAATTCCCAGGGTGGTATTATTATCTTTAATATTTATTATGGGCCCTTGAGATTTTAATAGAAATAAATCGGGCCTAGCCCATTTATTCTAACAGAAACACCCTTCAAGAAATATTAATTTGAAGAATTTTCGGTTGTACATTTTGGTGCTGCTCTCCAACTTAGTTGCAATTTGTGTTCAAGAATTCAATGTTATTCTGATGAATAAGTTAGTTCTGACTAAATCTATCAGCTCATGCTAATATATTTTGATATGTTTCATTCTATCATCCATTTTAACTCGATTGTGACATCTAATGCAGAGGATTTCTTTATGGCTACTACTTCATTGCCATTTTGGCGATTCTTAACCATGCGCTTAGGTACTAATTGCAAGATCTTGTTGTCTGTTCTCTTTTGAGGTTCACATACGTCCATATTCTATTATTTTATTTGTATTGTTATCCTTTTGGCTTTACAGGGGCATTGCTATATCAATAGTGATGAAATATTCAGACGATATTGTGACGGTACAAATGCTGAACTTCTATATCTGGTTTACATTACTCTTTGCATAGCCTTAGACTTCTACCATATTGCACTTTAAATTCTTCTCAGTGGAATTCCCAATGGAGATATTTTGCATCTTTTTATTATAATTTTCATTTTTGCTATGGGTTTAAGCGGGCTTTGCAATGTAATTCACATATAATAGAAAAAAAATTAAACCCATAGCAAAAAAAAAATTATAATAGAAAGATGAGTGTGGGTATGTGTGCGTGGCACTGCAATGAAGCTCGTGTCTAGCTATGATCGACTGACCCATGGCTTGTTGGTTATTGTTGCAGGGAGCGGGAAGGTAGGCTTTCCGGCGTTGGGCGTGGCGTTCCTGTTTCTGGAGGAGGCACCAACGTCTCTGTTCCTGCCCTCCAGTGAGACCTCTCTCTGGCTCGCTGCTCTTTCCAGTAGGAATTAGGAGTAATGAGATAATATAATTGGGTGAATTGTCTTGGCCAAGATTATCACATATTTTTTTTGTTGGGTTGTCTTGGGGATCTGGAGGGTGAGACCGTGTTTTGCAATTTTGGTTTGCTCTGTACACCATATTGTTACCTGATTTAAAATACGGTGTGCCCAATGCCAATTTTTCTATGCCTTCCTATGTCTTGAGAGTATGTTTCAAATAAATGTATGATTGCATTTCTCAACGGTTATCTTGGGAGCTTGAAAGATAACCAGGTTCACAAGTCAATAGTTTATAGAGAGATTCATGTGATTTACCTAGCTCTTGGTGACATTGATGCTGGGGTGAGAGAGGTAGCTGCATTAGAAGATCTTCTTCAGCACCAGTTCAGCAATAGGCCCATCTGCATGGCAGCTTCTATCCACAAAGGTGAAGACGAAAGTAAGCACCTCAGCCATACACCTTTTCTTTTTACTGGATTAGTATTATCTACGCTTCGAAGGAATTGTGCACAAAACTAGAACTGTATATATGTGGCTGTGTTGCATATGGTGGTGATCACCATTGACATTGATATCCCTAAAGTCATCGATGACTTGTTTATGCTCTTCTGAAGAATTGAACCCCTGTCTTACTATGATTATGTTCTTTTGTTCAATCATTCTTTTGTTCAATGTTGAAAACAATGTTGAAAAGCCTCCTCAAATTCTTTTGTTCAATCATTCTTCATGTTCATGATTAGTTAATCAGGACGTATCCTACTCTACTTTTAATTCTCATCCTGAGGACAACAAGAATGTTTCTCAAGCATGTCACCTTACCCTTTTTATTTGGGCCTATTTAGTTAATGAAGTAGTTTGTGAGTGCACTGCTTATCTTTTAGTTTTTCTAATACATTATCATATTGGTTACTTTATAGGTGTAGTATTGTCTTGAAAAAAAAAAAAGGAACTTAGTTCACTGTATGAAGCTTAAAATTATAGTTATAACAGAAGCTTACCTTCACGCGAAAATTTGAGATATTGGTTTCTTCAAGCTAATTGTTATATACTTATCAAATAATTTTGTTCTGGCCACACCAAATGCAGATTCAAGGATCTCTGCTTTTGCGCCAAAAATGTGCAAGTATCAGCTGGCCTAAAAATCGACATCAAAGACATCTCGCCGTTCGTAGATTGTTCAACCAAATTCTACGTTGTCACTATAAACAAAACTTTTATGAAGCAAGACACAGTGGTAAGCTCCTTTGCCTGCTGTCGATCTGTTCATAACTGCAATGAACAACTAACAACCAATTTCCATTCCAGTAGTTCACAAAGGAATTTTCAATGAAGAACATAGCACCACTCATGGAGTGCAGAACAGTTGGCATACAAGTCCAAACAGTAGGAGGCATTTCAACCAACATGATTCTCCACAGGTCAACAGATCGTTGCAATTTGAAGAAAGGGCGGACAGATTTTGCAGCCAACAACGACATACGCTTACAGACTGTATCTTCCACTTCTACAAAATAAATCACCTGCAGGCAACAATACATGCCTTGTGAAAACTATATCAAACTAGAAAGGTAGCCCGCGCACATGCGCGGACACCTTCTTATATAATATGAGTGAAATTTTATTATGAATATCTATGTGGAAGAAAATTTTTACTAAAATATTATTTATTATATTCTAAATGAAAACTAAATTTATTTTGTGTGCTTTGAAAGTTGGTTATTTTTTATAGTTACCTTTGCAACATATAAATTCTAAAATAAAATTACTTGACATCATGCGGTTTTGAATTGATGAGAAAAAATTGTGTCGAAACAGTGGAGGTGATTCCTATGAGAAAATTTAGGGTATTTTAACTCGCAAGAAGGATATCTTACAACCTAAAAGAAATCCAATAATATCTTTTTTTTTGTTGGTTTTAAATCTAGCAACATTTGTTCAATTTTCAATTTATTTCTAAATTTTCTCAATTGAAATATTGAAGTAATGGTGATAGTGGTTTTAGCGTATCATCACTAAAATGGACATGATCTTTAATTCCTATATGGAATTGACTTGATTTATCGCTAAGGCCACCGCAAGGTTGTTTCGCTCTTAAGATTTATAGGTGCAACCCACATGCTTATCGGTATGATGTTCAACCAACCACACCTTTCTTTTCAATATGTTCTCTATTGCTAGATGAATAATGTGTCAGATGTTTATGTCGAAACCAATGTTTTGTTTTCTTGCCATAATTTTTAGGATTTTCTATGATTTAAGAGAACGACGTAACATCTTAAGAGCGTTCATAAGATGTATAATGGACTTTTAACACTGCATGCCGCAAGGAAGGAGGGAGGGAAAGGAGGTTTAGGGTGTTCCTTTTTTAAAAAATAAAAGATCTAATGACCTAGAATAATGTGTCAATCGATTGGAAATAATGTGTCCATCGATTTATGTCAAATCCGATGGTTCGATGTTTTTTTTTTTGAAAAATTTCTAAGATTTTTCTCTAATTTAAGAATGTTACTATATAGCAGCTTAGATGCATTTATAAGATGTTTAATGGATTTTAACGCCATATGGGGGTGGAGGGGACGGAGAGAGTTTTGGGTTTTTCTTATTAAAAAACTAACAAATTGATAGCCGGATGCTTTGTTCTATTTTAAGATTTTCTATTATTTTTTTAATTTAATAGCACCACGTAGCAGCTTAGAAGTGTTCGTAGGATGTTTAGAGTAACAGAGCGAGAGCTGCTAAACCTAGCAGATGGAGGTCTATTTGTGGTTTTTTAATGTACGTAAAATTAATTTTGATTTTAATTTCTCATGAAGATAGCTCGTTGGTACATACGTGATGGGTAGGTTCCCGATGTGCGTGTTTTTCAATAAAAAATGATCTAGCCTTCTAAAATAAAATAATGGATCCACCGATTTAAATGAAAATCAATGGTTGGATTAGAGAGCCACTGAGCAACCTAAGAGCAGGTACAATAGCAGGCTATAAGCAAGCTACAAATATATTTTAAGAAGATAAATAAGGAGAGAGAAGAACAGCGGGCTGCAGATTTGTAGTCAGCTGTAGCACGGACTCCAAGACGCAGTGTGTGTATGACAGATGGGATCAGGTATTAATAGTGTAGTATGTAACTATTGTATGAGTGAGCTATTAGATTGGCTATAGATGAATTGGAGCTAGTAGTTGGCTATACTATTAAACTTGCTCTAAGAGTATTTGTAAGGTGTCACTTGGAGGCCTAGGAGTATTTATAGGATGTTTAATGGACTTTTAGGTATATAATAGTCTTTTTTCTGAAATTTCTAAGATTTTATTTAATTTAAGAATGTCATATAGTGCTTAGAGGTGTTTATAAAATGTTTAATGGATTTTAACACTGTACGGGGGTGAAGAGGGAGGGAGAGATATCTGGTATTTTAATTAAGAAATCTAACAACCTAAATCCATCAATTTAAGTAGAAATCGATGATCGGCTGCTTTGTAATTTTTAAGATTTTCTGGTACTTTCTTTAATTTAATAGCACCACGTAGTAATTTAAAAGCGTTCTTAATGTCTTTAAAGTGATGGAGGAAGAGCTTCTAGACCTAGTAGTTGGTCTATTTGTGATTTTTCTCCTATAAAAATAATTTTGATTTTAGTTTATCATGAAATAGAAAATAACAAAAGAAGGAACAGAAGGAAACGTACATACGTTCGGCAGTATGACGTACGTTTGTACATTGATGGCTTTTCTCTCTTTTTTTTTTTACAAAATAGACCTAGATGGTCAAATTTATTTAATTTATTAGGTGCCACTTGACGACTTGAGAGCATTTATAGGGTGCCACTTAATGGTTTGGGAGCGTTTATAGAAAGTTTAATGAACTTTTAGTGTATAAGAGCAGGTACAATAGCAGGCTATAAGACAGCTATAAGATATTTTAAATAGATAAAAGAAAAGAGAGAAAAACAGTGGGCTACAGTAGTCAGCTGAAGCACGGACTCTAAGACGTAATGTGTATATGATAGGTAGGACCATGTATTAATAGTATAGTAAGCAACTATTGTATGAATTGACTATTACATTGGCTATAGATGATTTGAAGGTAATAGTGGACTATACTATTAAACTTGCTCTAATAGATGCTCTATCCTACGACCGGCCTTTTGCTATCGACAAACTCTAATGTCGATTCCCATGCGGCTTACCATTTACCTGTTATGCTGGTGCTGTTATGGTCCTTAACTTTATACTTAAATGCTCACCGTGTACACAGCACCTGTAATTATAACATGCCACTTACGTATCAGCTGTTATTAGAGACCACTATCTAAGAAGATGCTTACGTGCAATGAACAATCCTACATATGTTAATTGATAGCTGTGTCTGCAAATGTACACACCATGTGATTACTCTGTTTGCACCGCAAACATCTCTTTTTGCACAAGAAACATACATGCGGCGTGCCAATGACGCGCCCCATCCTCTAGTATGATATTAGAGCGGACGACCTGAATCTGCCGTTCACCGCTTCAGTTGCCCCTGGAAGGAGCGATCTAGCTCCCTGGGGCGGTCACTTTTTCTTTTTTTTTTTCCATACCAAGGCACACATCAAAATCAAAACATAATGTCAAAATGTATTGCTCTGGTAAAATATCATAGTCCAAATCAAACATGCAGTGCGATTCAGTACTACATCTGTAGATCATAAAAAAAATCTCATAAAATCCCTTTGCAAAAGGAGCTCCTCGAACACAGCTGTGTTCAGCCTAAAGACACACAGTAAAACATCTCATAGAACCAATAATCAATTATTGCCCAGATTATAAGTAAAGTTGCACAAGTTCCTATATGAAGTTGCACATGATTGAAGGTGAGAACTTGCCAGTATCTATCTATCTATTATATTATTAAAACAACTTTGAAAGGAGGCACCACGTTCGCTGTGGGGGCTAGAAATTCCCATATTAATCGAAGAAAAAGAAAAAAAAGAAAATGAGAATCCAAGTAGAAATACAAATTAAAAATAGCTGAAATTCGAAATTAAAAATAAGCAATATTGAAAGAAGTTTCCATATAAGAACCCAATACGAGATTAATCAAAATTCAAAATAAAAATAAAATAAAATCTAAAATTAGAAAAGAAAAGGAGAGTCCAAATAAGAATACAATTTTAAAATAGCTAAAATTCGGAATTAAAAATAAGGAATATTGAAAGAAGTTTCCATACAAGAACCCAATACTAGATTAATAAAAATTTGAAATAAAAATAAAATAAAATCCAAATTATAAAATAAAAGGATAGTCCAAGTAGGAATACAATTTAAAAATAGCTAAAATTCGGAATTAAAAATAAGGAATATTAAAAGAAGAGTCCATACAATAACCCAATACGAGATTAATTAAAATTAAAAAATAAAAATAAAAATAAAATCTAAAATTAGAAAAAAAATAAATAAAAGAAGAGTTCAAGTAGGAATATAATTTAAAATTAGATGAAATTTGGAATTAAAAATAAGCAATATTAAAAGAAGAATCCATATAAGAACCCAATACAAGATTAATTAAAATTCAGAACAAAAAATAAAATAATATCCAAAATTAGAAAATAAAAGAGAGTTCAAGTCGGAATACAATTTCAAATTAGCTGAAATTCGGAATTAAAAACAAGCAATATTAAAAGAAGAAACCATATAAAAACCCAATACAAGATTAATTAAAATTCATAACAAAAAATAAAATAATATCCAAAATTTGAAAAAATAAAAGAGAGTTCAAGTAGGAATAAAATTTTGAAACAACTGAAATTGAAAATAAAAAATAAAAATATTAAAAGAACACAATACGTTATTAATTAAATTTTGAAAAAAATTAAATTCTGAAATTAGAAAAAGAAAAATAAGATCTCAATTTGGAATACAATTTATAAATAACTAAAATTTGTGATAAAAATAAAGACTATTGAAAAAAATACCATCTAAAACACATGACGAGATAACTTAAATAACATGCCTATAAAGGAGTAGAGTGGTGGCTGTTGATACGACATATAAAAATTGTTAATAAAACACCAAATAAAGAAGGAGATGACAGCAAATAAATAGTGGTAGTTCGAGCAAGCAAATAAAGAAGGAGATGACATAAGGGATATCAACTGGTGTGACATTTAAAAACTATATAATTAGAAACACGGGGATGATAAGGTTTGGTCTTTCAAAATCTTAAGATAATGAGATAGCTATTTAATAAATTTTAAGTAAAATCATACTTCAAAAAATATATGATTTTGTTTAGGTGCTAACCGCGCAATTGCGCGGGCCACCCAACTAGTTATATTATTAAAACAGCTTTGAAAAGAGGCACCACGTTCGCTGTGGGGGCTAAAAATTCCCACATTAATCGAAGAAAAAGAAAAAAAGAAAAAGAAGATTCCAAGTAGAAGTCCAATTTAAAAAAAGCTAAAATTCAGAATTAAAAATAAGCAATATTGAAAGAAGTTTTCATATAAAAACCCAATACGAGATTAATCAAAATTCGAAATAAAAATAAAATAAAATCCAAAATTAAAAAAGGAAAGGAGAGTCCAAGTAGGAATACAATTTAAAAATAGCTGAAATTTGGAATTAAAAATAAGGAATATTAAAAGAATAGTCCATATAAGAACCCAATCCGAGATTAATTAAAATTCAGAATAAGAATAAAAATAAATCCAAAATTAGCAAAAGAAAATAAAAGAAGAGTTCAAGTAGAAATACAATTTAAAATTAGCTAAAATTCGGAATTAAAAATAAGCAATATTGAAAGAAGAATCCATATAAGAACACAATACGAGATTAATTAAAATTTCGAATAAAAAATAAAATAATATCCAAAATTATAAAAAATAAAAGATAGTTCAAGTGGGAATACAATTTTGTGACAACTGAAATTGAAAATAAAATATAAAAACATTAAAAGAACACAATACGGTATTAACTAAAAATTTTTAAAAAATAAATTCTGAAATTAGAAAAATAAAAATAAGATTTCAATTAGGAATACAATTTATAAATAACTAAAATTTGTGATAAAAATAAAGACTATTGAAAGAAAAGATCATCTAAAACATATGACGAGATAAATTAAGTAACAGGCCTATAAAGGAGTAGAGTGGTGGCGGTTGATACGACATATAAAAATTGTTAATAAAACACCAAATAGAATCCTGTCGAGGAGTGATCCTCTCTAGCGGGAGATCGTGAGATCCCCCTTTTGTGAGTTCGGCCGGGGGGAAAGGCTCGCTTGTCAAGATCGTGTATCCGCCCTGAGTGCCTCTAGATCGCGTACGGGCGCTAAGATTATACTGGTTCGGGCCGCTATGGAGCGTAATACCCTACTCATGTGTGTGGGATTTATGGTTGAGTGTTACAAAGGTTCCTAAACTCTGGAGAGCACCCTCGCTCTTCTCCTCCTAGAGTTTAGGCCTACTGGGGGTCGTCCCTTTCCTCGGTGGGCAAGATTCTCCTTTTATAGTTCAAGGGGATACCATATGCACCGCTTCTACCTACTCTTTCACGGGAGGGGGACCCACTTTACCTTGACCGGACCACGATCCGTGCCTTCGCCCGGAAGCTGAGCAACAGTCCGTCCTCGAGTGGGACCCAGCGCCGCCCCCCACCTACCTCCACTCCGCCGGGTACAAGGGCGAACGTGGGGGCATGGCCGCCAGTCCGATCGGACGTGACCGGCAACAGGCCGGTCACAGTCTAGTCACGCCTGATTGACGTGAGTCAAATGGGCCGCACCGCACGTCTGCCCTTACCGCATTGAATGCGGTGAGGGACGGTTGGGGCTCCACGCATTGATGTCGTTCAGTCTAAGTCTCCTCCCCGCTCGCTCCGCTCGCCACATGGCAGTTGAGCGAGGGCCTCGGGGCGAGGCAGCGCGAGGGCCCGAGGGGTGTGACGTGGCACCCCGAGGCCCCCTGGCTGCCTCTGCGTCTTCCGAGGCGCGGGGGGAGGGCCAGGCTGTAGGGCCACGTGGCTGGATCGGGAGGTAACTCCCCCGCACTTCGCATACCCCCGGGCCCATATCACCGACAAATCCTAATGACGATTAAAAGGAGGGACGTCAGGCAGGCCGTGAAGCAAACAAGTAAGGCGGTTGCCGGCACTTCTAGAAATTAAAAACAATAAATCCCATTGATAATCATATTCGATTTTTAAAATCTCAATGACAATAAAAAGTAGAAGCAGCGGGCGGAGTGTATAAGAGTATAGTTGCAGAGCCGCCGACGGTTGACGGGACTTCTAGAAAATAAAAAATGAATTGCAACGATAGTTATGTTCGATTTTTAGAATCACAATGACAATAAAGAGTAGGCGGTGGACGGGCTATAGAGGGGCATGGTGGTATCGTTTGATGGGACTCTAAAATTTATAAAAATGAAACTACAAGTCCAATTTTTAAAGGTTCGGAACTTCTAAAAAGTAAAAAAAAACAATGATAATCACATTCGATTTTAAAATCTCAATGACAATAAAGAAGGGAGGCAGCGGGCGAGCCATAGAGGAGTACAATGGAAAAACCGCTGATGGTTTGGTGGAACTTCTAGAAAGTAAAAATGAATCCAAACGATAATTATGTTCGATTTTTAAAATCTCAATGACAATAAAGAAAAGAGATAGTGGGCGGGCCGTAGAGGAGTATAATGACAACGTTTGATGGAACATCTAGAAATTATAAAAACGAACCCAACGTGACAATAAACTCTAAAAACTATAAAATCCAATTTTTAAAGATTCCAAGAAGAATAAATAGAAATAGTAATAGATCGAGCAAGCAAATAAAGAAGGAGATGACATAAGGGGTAGCAACTGGTGTGACTTTTAAAAACTATATAATTAGAAACACGAGGATGATAAGGTTTGGACTTTCAAAATCTTAAGACAATAAGATAGCTATTTAATAAATTTTAAGTAAAATCATACTTAAAAAATATATGATTTTTTTTTGCTAGCCGCGCAATTGTGCAGGCCACCAAGCTAGTTATATTATTAAAACAACTTTGAAAGGACATGCACCACGTTCACTATTGAGTCTAGAAATCCCCACATTAATCGGAGAAAAAGAAAACAATAGTCCAAGTAGAAATATAATATAAAAATAGATGAAATTCGGAATTAAAAATGTGCAATATTGAAAGAGAAGTCCATATTGGAACCCAATACGTGATTAATTAAAATTCAGAATAAAAATAAAATAAATTTCGAAATTAGAAAAACAAAAAAGAAGAGTTCGAGTAGGAATACAATTCAAAAATAACTAAAATTCGGAATTAAAAATAAGGAATATTGAAAGAAGAGTCCATGCAAGAATCCAATACAGGATTAATTAAAATTTAGAATAAAAATAACAAAATCGAAATTAGAAAAAAGAAAAGAAAAGAAGAGTTCAAGTAGAAATACAATTTGAAATTAACTTAAATTCGGAATTAAATATAAGAAATATTGAAATAAGAGCACATATAAGAACGCAACAGTAGATTAATTAAAATTTAGAATAAAAAATAAAATAAAATCCGAAATTAGGCAAATTAAAAAGAGAGTTAAAGTAGGAATACAATTTTGAAACAACTTAAATTAAAAATAAAAAAAAATATCAAAAGAACATAATACGAAAAATAAAATAAATTCTGAAATTAGAAAAAGAAAAATAAGATTTCAACTAGGAATACAATTTATAAATAACTACAATTGGTGATAAAAGAAATAAGACTATTGAAAGAAAATACCATCTAAAACACACGACGATATTATTTAAGTAACATGCCTATAAAGGAGCAGAGTGGTGGCGGTTGATAAGATATCTAAAAACTATTAATAAAACACTAAATAGAATCCTAATGACGATTAAAAGGAAGGGCGATGGGCAGGTCGTGAAGCAATCGTTCAAGATGGTTGGCAGGGACTTCTAGAAAGTAAAAAAATAAACCCCAATAATAATCATATTTGATTTTTAAAATCTCAATTACAATAAAAATGAGAGGCAGCAGGAGGGTCGTATAGGAGTACAATGGCAGAGTCGCCGATGGTTGGTGGGTCTTCTAGAAAGTAAAATATGAATGATAGTTATGTTAGATTTTTACAATCCCAACGACAATAAAGAGTATGCGGCGGACGGGTCGTAGAGGAGTATAGTGGTAGCATTTGACAGGATTTCTAAAAATTATAAAAAACATGAAACCCAATGAGACAATAAACTCTAAAAACTATAAGGTTTAATTTTTAAAGATTCAAGCTTCTAAAAAGTAAAAAAATAAACCTCAATGATAATCATGTTTTATTTTAAAATCTCAATGATAATAAAAAAGGGCGGCAGCGGGTGAGCCGTAGAGGAGTACAGTGACAAAGTCACTGACATTTTGGCGGGACTTCTAGAAAGTAAAAAAAAAAAGAACCTAAACGATAATTATGTTCGATTTTTAAAATAGCAATGACAATAAAGAGAAGATGCAGTGGACGGTTGTAGAGGAGTATAATGGCAGTGTTTGACGGGACTTCTAGAAATTATAAAAAAGAAGCCTAACATGATAATAAGCTCTAAAAACTATAAGTTTTTAGATTCAATTTTTAAAGGTTCCAACAAGAATAAATAGAAAGAGTGGTAGATCGAGCAAGCTAATAAAGAATAATATGACAGAAGTAAGGGGTAGCAACCGGTGACTTTTAAAAACTATAAAATTAGATACACGAGGATGATAAGGTATGCAGTGGACGGTTGTAGAGGAGTATAATGGCAACGTTTGACGGGACTTCTAGAAATTATAAAAAAGAAACCTAACAAGACGATAAACTCTAAAAATTGTATGTTTTTAGATCCAATTTTTAAAGGTTTCAAGGAGAATGAATAGAAACAGTGATAGATCAAACAAGCTAATAAAGACTAATATGACAGAACTAAGGGGTAGCAACTGGTGTGACTTTTAAAATCAACAAAATTAGAAACACGAGGATGATAATGTTTGGTCTTTCTAAATCTTAAGACATCGAGATAACTATTTAATAAATTTTAGGTAAAATCATATTAAAAAAATATATAATTTTATATGGGTGCTAGCTGCGCAATTGCGCGGACCACCCAGCTAGTTACCAGGAAATCATCTGCTTTTCTCACAGATTCATAGGAAGTTTGTCTGTATAACATGCATGTATCAAAAAGATATCCACCTGTGTTAACAGAACTAATCATACGAAATTAAATGTGTACTAAGTACTAGCTCTTATTAGTCTGTAATCTCTTATTTGACACAAAATTGAAAGTTGCAAAACAGGTTCTAAGTACCTCCGATGCGAACAAAAGTAAGTGTTGTTAGTTAGTTCGTATTGCATAAAAAACAGAAGCAAATGCTAATCGTAAATAAAGGAAATAATAGTGAATCTTTTGTTTCTGCGAATTGAACATATCCACTATCTTTACAGAATTCAAACAGATATCCAGGCCTGGGAAATAGCATTTCAGGCACCGCAAGCGACCTTGGTTTTGCTACTGTTGACACGCATCAAACTCACATTAGACTGAATCCCTGCCTAAACTCACAAGACTGGTCGCCTCGTCTTCTGAGGGGCAATCGTCTTCATAAAATTGAGCGACCAGACCTGTGCCGTCCAGCTCGATCTCCACATCTGTGCCGTCCAGCTCCACATCTGTGATGTCAGTCTCCTCCTGGTGGCTGGACGGCTCGGCGTCGCGAACTTCTCGCCGATCGAGCTCGGCGTCGCGAACTTCTTGCCGATGGAGCTCCTCATCGACCACTTTCTTGCCCATAACCATCAACATTTCTAGTTGATCCAAAATCTCCTCTCCACGCTGCAGCTCCGGCTTCTCTCTGGCCACCTGAATGGGATCGAGCTCCTCCCTCACCTGCTGGTCCTGTCCTTCCCTCGCTACCTGTTGTTGCGGTGGACCCCGCCGCATAATTGTCATCTCAATCTGCTGTTCCGGTAACCGTGTACTACTTCTGAAGGTCCATTTTACTGCATACAAAAACAATTTAGGGGATCACTTTAATTCACATCAGTTCACATCAAGAAACGAATCAAAGTAAATTATTTTGATTTAGACATATACCTCGTAACCGGATGATGAAGATAACACCAATTGTGACTCCGATAATGAGGAGCACAATGATAATCCAAACGACCGTCGTTGGACCATGCTTTTCCCCAGCACCCGGCGAAGGAGGAGGTGCTTCCCATGCAAGAGACAAGAAATTAGAAACTTGCAAATGACATCACTAACAATCAGTGAATGATAGATAGCCTTACGTGCCAAGGCAGGAGGCGGCGGAGCACTGACGGACCGGGGTGGTGGCGCAGGCCCTACATGTTGCGACCATCGATTGACGCACCGTGATGAAGGAAAAGAGAAACTAAGCGAATAGAGCAAGAAAATTAAAACAAACTTGGTGAGATGAGCAATATGTACGTACCATCACAGCGAGCAGTGAGCGTACCCCCACACGCCTTGTAAATCGTCAAGAGGCGGGTGATGTTAATGTGGCTCAAGACAGCCGGCTCCTCCGCCACCAGGCAAAGGCAAGGCATACCCCCATATAGATCCACTGAGGCCATTACTGGGCGGCAACATGCCCTGGAAGGCCGGGAGGGGGTGCCGGGGCAATAGATACCTACTTCCTTCGCCAGTATCTTGGGAATGCACTGCGCACCGCTCTCCTTGCGATGCGATTCTAGGGTCAGCCTAGGGTCGCCGTGCTTCTCGATCGAGGGTCAGCGTGCCTCGCCTGCAAAATTTAAGCATCCAGCAACAAGTTAATAATAAATGATAAAGGTTCACAGATACAATAATCAGTGGGTGAAGAGCGATCAGCCTTACGTGCTGGCGGCAGTGGGTGAAGGGGAAGAGCGGCCGGGGGCAGCGGGTCACTGGTGAAACGCGCTACTAGATCAAATCATCGTCTTCCAAACTCATATACAGGTAGCCAGAGAGAGAAGCAAAAGAACAGGATGAAAAATACTGCGAACGAATCATGGCTCTGGGGAGCGGGGGCCGGCGGCGGCGCGTCCTCAGTACTGTGCGGCGGCGATGAGGGTGATGGCGACGATGGTGGTGGTGGCGGCGAGGGGCGCCTGGAGCGACGAGGAGGCGCCGGAGCGTGGTGGCGGGGGAGCGGCGGCGGGGCCGACCGGGACGGACTGGGCGTACGGGGGAGGAGAGCCTCTCGGGAGTGGGCCGACGCGCTTGTTGTGGTCGGAGTCGTCGCGCTGCTGAGGCGGCGGGGAGAACTTCTCGGCCGCCGGCGGTGGGGGAGGTGCCTCGCCTGCAAAGCATCCAGCAGCAAGTTAGTAATCACAAAGATCACAGGCGCATTAACAATCAGTGGATGACGGGGAATCAATCAGCCTTACGTGCCGGCGGCTTGCGGCGAAAAGCAACCGGGGGCGGCGGGGCAGTGACGATGGAGGCCGGTGGGGCGGGACCTGCACGTTAGAACGAGTTACAACAATAACAAACACATTAGAAAAACTCGAAAAATCTCTGGAAGCTTATGGAAGCGAAGGGCAAAACCGTCCTTCCAACGTGGAAACAACGGCTGTACTGCCATTACTTGCGCCCCAAGAAACAGAGGTAAGCGAAGTGAAACGGAACGCAACGTACGGAAAGAAAACGTTACACACAACAGGCAAAAAAGCTGCACGATGCCCCTGCCAACTTTCTGTAGAAGAGATAAGTTTTGAACCAACCAAAACTTGCAGAAACAATAACTCAAGATAAAGAGCGGTGCCGGTTTTAAACCTGCATGCATCTTGAACAATACTGACTCGATCCTTCGCTAATTGAACAGACAAAACAAGCAGCAGAGAAATCCCACGGAGCAGATGCAATTAGAGCAATAGATCACATCGATAACAAAGTGAGTAAAAACTGCAAAAACGATCGAGTTGGGGAGAAACCCGCGGCGCGAATGGTCTCTGACGAAAGGCAGAAACGTCCAAAAAAAGCTCTGCAAAGGATGGTTCAGGGGGCGATTCGATTTGACCCTTTACTTTTCATGAAAGTGGAAACCTCCAAAACGAAACAGAAAAAAAGCACTGTGCTGCCCGGTTCGAATCGGCCACAAAAGAGGACCAACACGGAGAGAGATGAACATGCATGGCGAGGAGAAGAGGTGTAGAGGACGAAACGCCCGAGAAAAGAAACGAGAAAAAAAAAAGAAAGAAAGAACTGCGACTAGCTCTGCAAGCATGTTCATGCCTAGTACCACTGCACGAGCATACACGGCTCGATAACAAGCACCAGAAGGGAAACGCAGAGATTTCACGCAAAAAGACAGAGAACACAAAGGAAAAAGAAAACGATCGTCCCATGGTGGGTTTTCCGTGCTGCCAGTTCAACACCAAATCCGTTCAAAAGATAAGTCGATATATTCGGAGAGTTCAAGGGGGAAACCCCTGTGGCCTTGATGCTTTCTTTTCTCTCGAGCTTGAACTCGCGCAACGCACATGATGGATTTGTGCTATAGATATGGAGCTCGAGCGAAAACATCGAAGGCGTGGCTTCCCACGTAAACACTGAACCACAAATCCGAAATAAAGCACAACTCCGCTATAGATCTATACGCCGCTGGATCTTGCACATGCGCAAGCGTTTCGAGCAATAACCACAAGATCAGCTCGAACATCCAGAGAAAGGAATCAAAATCGACCAAACGCCGCTGCTATATATTCTTCATCCATGATGTTAGTTTAGCAGTGTATGAACTCAAATCTCAGAAGTAGCATCCAACAACCGAGTAAAAACGAGGCCAAAACTCAAGTGCCAAGAGATAAGCATACGAGAGTTGGTCGACACAGCAACGCCGGCAACTCGTTCGAGGCTTAGCATACCACAAAACGCAAACAACTCGAAGGATCTCGCCCAACCCACGAAAAAAACAACCAAAAACCCCATCCGAGAGAGAGAGAGAGAGAGAGAGAGAGGAGGAGGAGGAGGAGGAGGTTGTGCATGTACGTACCTTCACAGGCGGCGACGAGGCGAGCGCCTCCAGGGCTGAGGCCTCCGCAGGCGGCGTACAGCGTGAGGAGGTGGGTGGCGTTGAGGCCGGAGATGATGAGCTGCGGCTCGGCGGCGACGCGGCAGAGGCAGGGGACGCCGCCGCCGAGGTCGACGGAGGCCACCACCGGCTCGCAGCACTGCGCGGTGGGCATGTCGGGCGCGCAGAAGAGCGAGACCTGGGTGGCGAGGATGGAGGGCTCGCACGACGCCTCCGCCGTGGCCGCCTGCGCTCCCTCCACGACGGTGGCCGCCGCGGCGGCTGGGACCCCGGCGACGAAGGAGAGGAGGCCGAGCAGGACGGCGAGGTGGGAGCGCTCCATGGGTGGGGTCTCTCTCTCTCTCTCTCTCTCTCTCTCTCTCCCTACTCTAGGGTTTTGTGTGTGCGCTGTGAGAGGAAGGCTCTAGAGAAGGGGAAGACGAAGTGGGGAAGAGAAGCGAGAGCGCCATTATATAGGCGGTGGCGCGGAGAAGGCGATGCGGGGAAGCCATGCCAACGTGGATTGATCCGGCGCGTCCGTCTTTGGGGGGACCGGCCAGCTGTGGCGATGGAAGGTGCCGATTCGGTGTAGTACACTGGCGCGTGGGCTCTGCAGAACGGGCAGCACCAGCACGGCACGTGAGCAGGTACCATTTGGCTGCGTGAAATGGGGAAAGCTACTCGGATTTGTGCTTGCGCTGTACACGACGATATGCGATTATTTACTTGCTTCAAGATTCGTGCACATCTGTAGGCCAGGCGCTTGAAGACAACGCAACGTCTCTTGCCCATGCACAAATTTCTGACGATATTGGATTTTTTTTAGGGGAATCAGCACAAGATTCTGCTATTTCATTAAAACTAGTTGCGTGGCCAGCGCAATTGCGCGGCTAGCACCCATACAAAATTATATATTTTTCAGTATAATTTTACTTAAAATTTTTTAAATAATTACGTCGTTGTCTTATGACTTTGAAAGACCAAACCTTATCATCCCCATATTTTACTTCCATCATATCCTTCTTTCCTTGCTTGCTCGATCTACCATTATTTCTATTTATTCTCCTTGAAACCTTTAAAAATTGAATCTCGTAGTTTTAGAGTTTATTGTTTCGTTGAGTTTTGTTTTTATAATTTCTAGAAGCCCCGTCAAACGCTGTCATATACTCCTTTACGGTCTGTCCACTGTCTTTTCTCTTTATTGTCGTTGGGATTTTAAAAAATCGAACATAATTATCGTTCGGGTTCATTTTTTACTTTATAGAAGTCCTGTCGAACCGTCAGTGGCTTTGTCATTGTACTCCTTTGTGGCTCGCCCGCTGCATCCCTTCTTTATTGTCACTGAGATTTTAAAATCAAACATGATTATCATTGTTTTTTTTTTTACTTTCTAGAAGTTCCGAACCTTTAAAAATTGGTCTTTATAGTTTTTAGTGTTCATTGTCTTGTTGGGTTTCATTTTTAATAATTTTTAGAAGTCGCGTCAAATGATGCCACTATACTCCTATACGGCCCATCCACCGCCTACTCTTTATTGTCATTGGGATTCTAAAAATGAACATAACTATCGTTGGAATTCATTTTTGTTTTCTAGAAGTCCCGCCAACCGTCGGCAGCTTTGCAACTACACTCCTATACACCACGCCCGCTGCTTCTCCTTTTTATTGTCAATGAGAATTTCAAAATCGAATATAATTATCAATGGGGTATATTTTTTTTTACTTTCTAGAAGTCTCAGCAACCACCTTGCCCATTAGCTTCACGGCCTGCCTGTCGTCCCTCCTTTTAATCATCATTAGGATTCTATTTGGTGTTTTATTAACAGTTTTTATATGTCGTATCAACCACCACCACTCTACTCTTTTATATGCCTATTACTTAATTTATCTCATCATGTGTTTTATATGGTCTTTTTTCAATAGTCTTTATTTTTTATCACCAATTTTAGTTATTTATAAATTGTATTTCTAATTGAAATCTTTTTTCTTTTTCTAATTTCAGAATTTTTTTTAGTTTTGAATTTAAGTTGTTTTAAAATTGTATTCCTACTTGAGCTCTCTTTTAATTTTTCTAATTTTGGATTTTATTTTATTTTTATTCTGAATTTTAATTAATCTTGTATTGGATTATTATATGGATTCTTCTTTTATTATTGCTTATTTTAATTCCGAATTCCTACTTGGACTCTTCTTTTTCTTTTTTTTTCTTTTCCTCCGATTAATGTGGGAATTTCTAGCTCCCACAGCGAACGTGGTGCCTTCTTTCAAAGCTGTTTTAATAATATAATAGATAGATTAGAGGGAACAAAGTACTAACACCTAGAGATTAAAAAAAGAGGAAAACTTAGCAAAACTAAGATGGCCTAGAAACGGTTCGGGAGAAAATACCATAGCCTCCTTGATCCTGCCATGGACCAAGTTATTGCCTCCTCTTTTATTTTTGCCATAAGACAAGGGGCTGCATTCTCCTTGTGCTCGAAAACCTGCTAATTTCTTTCCTTCCAAATTTCCTAAGCTATTAAAAGAATTAGGGTCTGCATGCCTTTTTTGGGCACCTCCTTTGTATTGGCTAGCATTTCCCACCAAATTTGGACGCTAGCATGGAGCCCAATGGCTCAGGTCCAGCAGTGGGTAAGCCACCCAGGTAGCAATCAGGCTCCAAATCCTTCTGGTATATCAACAATGGACTAGAAGGTGGCTTGCTGACTCATTTGTCGCGCGGCACAGGGGGCACGTCCCGCTGTTTGGCCATCCTCTGGCTGCTAGCCGGTCTGAAGTCCACACCCTATTTTAAATCACAAGCTACGCGTAGAATTTATACTTCAGTGGGGCCCAAGCTCTCCAAATTAAGGAGTTAAAGTTGGTGCCGGTGGTTCCCAGGCATTGCGCTTTGTAAGAAAACGATGCCGAGTATTCTCCATGATTTGAAAGCTTCCAGGTGATTTGGCCGGGCTCACTTTGGTTGAGGAGAATGCCCTGGGTTGCGTCCCACATGGAGACGAGCTGGCTAATCAGGTCCTAAGTGGGAGAGGTGTTGCCGTTGAGGTCTAGATCATCGATCCAGGAGTCGTTCTCAATACCATCCCTCAGTGTTTTTCCTCTTCTTTTGGATATTGCATATGCTAGTGGCATGGTGCCTTTTGGCCTTTGTCCCATCAACCTGGTAGAGTCCCAGAAGCGAATCGTGTTGCTATCCCTGATTGTTATTTTAGTGGCTACGGCAAAAAGCCTTTTATCAGTTTCATCACACGGCGTTTTGAGGCCCACTGTCGAAACATGAATTTGGCAATAATAAAAGGGGGTAGCGCACGAGACCTAAAAGTGGATGGATACGAAGACAAGGATTTAGACAGGTTCAGGCCCTCTCAATGAGAGGTAATACCCTACTCCTGTTTGGGGATTTGAATCCGCCGGGTGTAGTATAGATCTGACGATCTAGTTATCTCATGCCCCCTAGAGGGCCTCCTGCCCACCTTATATAGGATGGGGGGCAGGATTACAAGATAGAAACCTTAACCAATACGGTATCAGTTTCCTAAATCTACTTTACAATATTATCAAACCAGGACTTTAGGCCATTCCGTAATATATAAGGAAACGTAATACCCAAGTCATGATCTGTTGCATATTCCATAGATATAAGTTATCCCCTATAACTAGTCGGATAACCATGCCGTGTGGGTATTGGGTACCCATAATCTCCACAGTAGCCCCTGAGACCTTCACAGTCGAAAAAATAATCTTCTCTCAAACTAAATTACTCCAAAGCCGAGTGCTTCAATCATCTTTGCCATGGTCTCCCGAGTACTTTTACCAAATCTGAAGACTGTGGAGGGCTGAAAAATAAAGTCAGGTGCATCGACTAGATGCACCTAATAGGTGTAGCCCCCAACTATGTGGTTAGCTGAGCAAACTAAGTATATAGTCAAGGAATAAATAATCCAACCAACCGAGTGGTTTTTGATAATTATAGTCAACCAAGGGACTTGATATCAATATATAGCATATGCAATGTGAATCCCCGAATAACATGATCCGAGTGATATACAGACTGCTTTGTAAAATATGATGAGTGTAACCTAAAGTTGGCTACATCATTGAAAATTCACATAGCAAAACAGCTATAAAGAAGCTTGTATATTGTGAATAAAGAAATTTCCAAAGTATTAGGCATACGCCACGCGCACACTGCTTTAACAGATGTACCTAAGTCCCTAAAAGACACATGGTTTCACCACACCCGGAAATATACGGCATATGTGGTGTAAATCCGAGTAAATAAACTCATAAAGGATTTACCAACCGCCTGGAAAATGACCATAATATATAATCAGCCTAAGCCATAATATTGGTCAATAAAAATGAGCACCTACGTGGCAAAAAGCAATGATATTGTATCCAATCAATTGCTTAAAAACCCAAACAGCACCTTGACTTATATAAAAAAGTCAGCGGGGCAGCTATATAAAGCTTTACTGTTTGACACCTTTTAAGATGCATTGTACCAACTCCTAAAAAGTTGAGTAACTGTGGTATAAAAGGATTTTAAGGTATTGGGCACTTGATCACGTGCACTTTGGCCTAAGCAAAAAGTGCGTAAGTCCCTAAAAGAACGTGACAGGCCACACCTGAAAATATGGGCTGCAGACATATTAGGCCTAGGCCAAAAAATATGCCTTCGACACCCTTTAAAGGATGACGCATGTAACATGCTCCCGAGTAATAAATCTTCCGGGTGATATAGACCAAGTGTAGCTCATATGAATAGCTTCTGATCTGAGTGATTATCCCTCATGGGATACTCCAAAATAGATATAAAAATTGAATCCCGACTGGCGCAAGTATTCGGTTGATAACCCTTACGGGGAATAATGATTAGTCCAGTCTTCGAGCATGTTGCCTGTATCTAGAATAAAATCCAACTTGAATGTATGATCCTTGTGTTTGAGTTGATAAGCCCCTGAGCATATATAGCTTGTCCTTCTGTCATAGTCAAAATTGTCCATTAGCAATAGCTGATGCAGTCGACATGAAGGCAAGATGACTAACATGGAGATGATATCACCCATCAAAGCTGACGAAGATGTTGGTGGTGGTAAAAACAATGACACCAATCAAAGGTGATGAAGTCACATAGCCATGGAGACGAAGAAACCAGTCGGCAACAGTCAGGTCAGCTAGCAGTGAAGATGAAAGCGCCCAACAACAACGACAGAGCAGTCGATGGCGACGAAAGCAAGCCAACGATGAAGACGTAGACGCGCATCAACAGTGATGGCAAAATCCATTAATCATGCAAAACAAGAAAGAAATTGGTGATGGCAGATGCAACCAGTGGTATAGATGACTGACGGCAGCAGAGATAGTCGGCTATGATAACGAAGTTGCCCATCAACGACAGCAGAGATAGTCGGCCATGATAACGAAGTTGCCCATCAACGGTCAGAAGAGTAGGCTATGTTGAAGAGGCTTGACAGGATGTTGATGAAGATGACGATGTTGGCGATCCAGTCAATAGCGGTGTAGCAGCCGATGATAATGACGAAGACGCTCATCAGCGTTTGCGTAGTAGGTCAATTGTGAAGGTGAAGTAATAACCATTAGCAACAACAGAGATGTCAGGGTCGATGAAGCAGAGGTACTGGTGATGATGTCAGTGATAATAATCCATCAAACCCTTGATTTATGACGATAGCAGTAGAACTTGGTCTTGTAGCTGTTGCAGATGCTTCATTTGTAGAAAAATAGATGTTGTTGTCTAACTCGTCAAAACTGAGCTGGTTAGTTGATAGCTCTAAGCTCCCAGACATATAGATTAAATCTCAAGCTTGATACTTGAGCCAAAATTGTGGCGGCATGAAGAAGCCAAACTTGTTGGTGATATAATTGAAGTTGCTGAAGTAGAACGTTTGCTCCGAAGTAGAGACGAAGATAATGACTCTTGGAGTTGACTCGTAGGCTGATTAATTGATTGCTTCAGCTTGTCGAATTTTGAGAGTCTTGTAATTGTGTAGCCCCCGACTCTTTGGTTAGTTGGGAAACAACTGAACATAGAGTCGGGAATTGTAGCTTCTTGTCATTGAGTAGTCATTGTTTGAGTGAAGATGCATGTTGAAGATATCCAAGTAGAAATATTGAAGATTGGAACACCACTTGTTGTAGTAAAATAACACGGCATCATATTTGGTGACGCATGCCGAGATGTCGAAGCTCTTGTAGACATCGTGGCTGGTGAAGTAGCAAAATTTGCGAAGTAGCGGCAATAGAATTTGCCGGTTCCGAAGATAATGAAGATTAAGTCACCCCATAATGGTGACATAGTTGAACAGCCGTGATGATGTGAGCATGAATCGACGGCGATAAAGGCAAACCAGTAGCGAAGACCATAGTCATGAAGATAGAAACACCAGTCGGCGGCGGCATAACCAAAACGGTAGCGAAGACGCGTAGTTGTGAAGATAGATACTCCAGTCAGCTCTAGAAAAAACCAGTCGGTGTCAAACAAGGCGGCATCTCCAGTCGGCGACGGAAGAAGTAGAATGATGACGAAAATGAAGACGTCTTTAAACTGCGGCAAAATAGGCCAGCCGTAAAAGTGAAAACACCAGGGGCGGCGGCGAGGGCAAACCGGCGATGACGATGACGCCAGTCAATGTTGACGAAGACAGGTAGCCGTGGAGGCAAACAAGCCAGTCAGCGTCAGACAAGGCAGTCAGCAATGAAGACGATGACGTCCATCAGTAGTGGTAGCAGTATAAACCAGCCGTAGAGGCGAGGACACCAGTCAACGGTAGACAAGACGACCGGCGGTGAAGATGATAAATCCAATCAACGCTAGAAGAATCATGCAGCCATAGAAGTGAAGAAACCAGTCGGCAGCAGACATAGACAGCTTACGTTGAAGATGATGACGCCTATTAGCTGTGGCGGCGACGTGGCCAGCCGTGAAGACAATAGCACTAGTTGGCGTCATACGAGGTGGCCGGTTGGTGAAGATGTAAAGGTCCAACAACGGCGGCATAATAGGTCGACCATGCAGGCGGAGACACCAGTCGGCGGCGGTGAACACAAGCCAGTCGGTGAAGACGTAGACGCCCAACAACGGCGGCATAATAGGCCAGCCGTGCAGGCGGAAACACCAGTCGACGGCGGACGAGGCGGCCGGTCGGTGAAGACGTAGACGCCCAACAACGGCGGCAGAATAGGCTAACCATGCAAGCGGAGGCACCAGTCGGCGGCGGACGAAGCGGCCGGTCGGTGAAGACGTAGACGCCCAACAACGGCGGCAGAATAGGCGAGCCGTGCAGGCGAAGACACCAGTCGGCGGCGGCGAAGGCAGGCCGGTCGGTGAAGATGTAGACGCCCATCAACGGCAGCATAATAGGCCAGCCGTGCAGGCGAGGACACCAGTCGGCGGCGACGGAGGCAGGCCGGCAGTGAAGACGTGACCGCCCATGAATGGTGGTGTGACCAACCAACCGTATAGGCGAGGACACCAGTCGGCGGCGACGGAGGCAGGCCGGCGGTGAAGTCGTAGACGCCCATCAACGGCGGCATAATAGGCCAGTCGTGCAGGCAGAGATACCAGTCGGCGGCGGCGAAGGCAAGCCGGCGGTGAAGTCGTAGACGCCCATTAACGGCGGCATAATAGGCCACCCGTGCAGGCGAGGACACCAGTCGGCGGCGACGAAGGCAGCCGGCGGTGAAGACGTAGACGCCCAACAACAGCGGCATAATAGGCCAGCCGTGTAGGCGAAGACACCAGTCGGCAGCGGCGAAGGCAAGCCGGTCGGTGAAGATGAAGACGCCGAACAACGGCGGCATAATGTCTTGACGGATAGATGATTAGGATATGGCTTGTCCGTTTATCCCGTTTGCTTGAGGACATGTTGATGCCAGATTGGAACACCTGCGAGCTAACAGATCGCTTTGGTACTCAGCTTCGGTTGCTCGGTATGGGCTGACTTCCTGGAAGAACTGTAGTTTGCCGATTTGTAGTCAGGCTGATCTGGAGATCAAACCGTGATCATTGTGCAAGGTGGCTGGACCCGCGTGTGCTCGGCTGCCGTCGGTATTGATAACGGCGGCGGCGGCACGATATCTTGCTGTTGAATAGATTGGAAACTCGGGCATGGTGATCGTGTATGGACACACGAGGTAGGACGCCGCTGATTGGTTGGCCAGATTACCATGCATGCATGCATGTACATGTAGATGGAAGAACACACAGATGCTCCGAAGCCCCGACTGCTTGACTGCACGGAAAGCACGATGATTTGCAGATTTGATCGGAAGGTAGTGTCGACGGCGGCGGATTTCACACTCCGGAAGCGAAGAAACTTGAGCGAAGAAGATGCCAGCGACGCCTAAAGATTGATTCCATCGCACTCGTCGATGAGATACTCGACGCACCCCTACCTGGCGCGCCAATTGTCGAAACATGAATTCGGCAATAATAAAAGGGGTTAGCACACGAGACCTAAAAATGGATGGATGCGGAAACAAGGATTTAGACAGGTTCAGGCCCTCTCAATGAGAGGTAATACCCTACTCCTGTTTAGGGATTTGAATCCGCAGGTGTAGTATAGATCTGACGATCTAGTTGTCTCATGCCCCCCTAGAGGGCCTCCTGCCCACCTTATATATGATGGGGGCAGGATTACAAGATAGAAACCTTAACCAATACGGTATCGGTTTCCTAAATCTACTTTACAATATTATCAAACCAAGACTTTAGGCCGTTCCATAATATACAAGGAAACGTAATACCCAAGTCATGATCTGTTGCATATTTCATAGATATAAGTTATCCCCTATAATTAGTCAGATAACCATGTCGTGTGAGTATGGGGTACCCATAATCTCCACACCCACCCACAGCTTAGTAGGATCTTTTCATTCATGCCAGAGCCTTCTCAGATGAACGGCTTATTGTATCATATTGCTTCTAGGCTTCTAGCCTATTTTAGCAATAAAGGCCGACGATATATTTAGATTTAGGCTTCTAACGGCGGCACGATAGCCGACAGGAAGGTATTTCATTCCTCGGGCGACAGCTCAGCCAGGGTAATCCACGCGATGGCGTCGCCAGCGTCTCGTGCAATAATCTTGTCATTAGTGTATATTTTATTCATGTGCATGCAGCGAACTGTTTGTATAGGCTTCGCATATGGTAGAAGTGAGTTATACCGGCGAGAATATAGGGCAGTATGTGTCGATACATGAGTCTGGATCCCCTGGAGTTGGGTATAACTCTACCAAGTGGAGTTGGCCAAATCTATACCATCCAATGTTTCCTACGGCTGAGATCATGCCTCATCAAATTTACCTAATAAATTAACTCCTCAACATTAATGGTTATAGCTTGAGAGGAAAATTAGTTTTTTCAACGCTTCCTCTATTTTGATTATGTTCTCAACAAAAAATTAAGAGAAAAACTTTTTGTTCTTAATAAACACATACAATCGATCAGCTCTAAGCAGCAGTATATACCAACACAGCGTTTTCATATATATGCAACATTGAACCATATCAATATTAATATGTATATTTTTTTAATAAAATAGATGAAGTATGAAATTCTTGTATTAATTCTACAATTCTACAGTAAAAAATTATCTTGTGACATGTTGTTGATGCAAGTTTATTTGTTGCACAATTAATTATACTTGTTTTAAGTATATATTAACGTTAATGTGGCTTAATCCTAGCCCTTGAGGTATACGGAATGGCACAGATCATGGCAACTCCACCTGATAGAGTTGTAGCTAACTCTAGGGGATCTGAACCCGTGATACATACGTGTCGTGAACCGTGAGATGCGGTTAAGGGAGGTGCCAATATCTACGATGTGCAAAGGTTTTTGCATCGAGAGTTCATCTACAAAATAACATGGCGGCAATAGCGATTACTAGCTACATGCAGTCCTGGTCAAAGCCATGAAGAGATTTCATGGCAGGAGAATATATAGGATGGATAGGCTTGCATGTCATCTACATGTTACATTAGTTTTAGGAGAGTATGGCACAGTGTACGCATGGATCAGACTAGCCAGTACTTATCTTGTTGCATGTACTTCAGTCTATTTATATGAATGAAAACGTAAATTACAATGGTGGTATACAAACTTGTTAGGTGGGTGTAGTAATTTAATACATAAACTTGTAAAATGCTCGTTTCAGTACATGAACTTGTCTAGTTCATGCGAACAAGGACCAAAATAACTTGGCAATGTTAATTTATGAAGTTGATGTTGATTAGGATGTGACATGTATACATGTAGTGAGTATGCATAAGACATGCAATATATATAAATTTCGTCTTAACTTTACCCTTCATCATGAAAATGATGAATTTCATATGTTTCTAACCCTTACTCAATGCTGAGTTTTTTTTTTCAATTTTTCTGACTTTTAATTGAATAGGTATGTCTAATGGCAACCTTTTCAGATATATGTTACATAGTATTCTAATCAAACCCTAAATCAATAAGATTAGCCATGTAGTGCCTTTTCGCCTTCCTCCGCACGCACCCAGACAAGTTCATGCACCAAAATAAGCATTTTACAAGTTCGTACACTAGATTGCACCCACCTGACAAGTTAATGTCCCGACGATGTAATATACTCAAAACGTTGAGAGTTGTGTGGCTTGTGTTAACCAAAAGAGACTTCTTGTGTTTTTGTAGTTTTTGTGTGTGTGAGTGTTAACCACCAAAAGGCTAGTGTGTTTGTGATAAACACCTAGAGAGTGAGACGAGAGATTCCTAACAATTGCTATCAGAGCTAATTTATGTCCAAGATCTTGCGCTTTCAACAAGATGCCCACCACGCGTCCGCACCACAGCGTGCCCCGTTGCAACAGTTGCCCGAATATAACGGAAATGCTCTATTAAGGAGATTCGTTTCATTTTTTTTCCACCAACAATGTTTCAGCTAGTGTACTCGTGATGTTTTCAATATGTATTTATCAAATGTTGTAGTGTATTTTTTATACTGTTTAATA
Organism: Oryza meridionalis; assembly: GCA_000338895.3. Taxonomy (NCBI): domain Eukaryota; kingdom Viridiplantae; phylum Streptophyta; class Magnoliopsida; order Poales; family Poaceae; genus Oryza; species Oryza meridionalis. The sequence goes on along the minus strand of CM002526.2, from coordinate 29,936,270 downwards.
TTTTTATCTTTGATGGACACGTGGTTTATTGATGTACACGGGGTTTAAGTGTTGCAATAGATTTAAATTATTTGTTGCATACGTTGAACTAAATTGTTTCATCTAGCGATCTGACCGTGTTTTTCTTAAAAAAAATTAAAATATTCTTTCGCTATTTGCTAAAACATTATATTTATATAGGGTGAAACAGCATCCGATTTTTTTGAAATCCGTTGTTTCATACGTTGTAGCAAAATGTTTATGAGATAATTTGGTTGTGTTTCAGCCTTTTAAAAGATTGAAACATTTTTTATATGAAACATTTTTAATCTACCTAGTAAAACAACGTCTGATTTTTTAAAAAAATTGAGCGCCCAATTTATAGGCGCCGCGTGGTAAATGGGCTAGAGTCGGAAATTTGTGGATGGGCCAGACACGTTGCTTCCTTTTCAAGTGCCTGGCCTACAGATCTGCACGAATATTGAAGCAAGTAGATAATCGCATATCATCGTGCAGGGCGCAAGTATAGATGGCCAAAAGGCCCGCCCGGCACGGCCCGGCCCAGGCATGGCCAGGCACGGCCCACCAGCCATCGGGCCGGCACGGCCCGATCAGCACTTCGTGCCGGGCCGAGCCGGCCCATGGGCTATGCCTCCCGCCCAGGCACGGCCCACCAGCCGTCGGGCCATGCCGGGCCGGCCTGAAGGCGCGGGTGGCCCGTTGTGCCTTTTTTTAAATAAGTATTTTCCGTCCCTCCTCTTTGGGCTGTGACATATATATAGCGAAAATAAGTCTATTTTCTGTCCCTCCTCTTTGGGTGACATATATGTAGTGAAAATAAGTCTATTTTCCGTCCCTCCTCTTTGGGCTGACATATATATATATATAGCTAAAATAAGTCTATTTTGCTTCTCTATTATTTCGACCGTGGCATATAATATGTCTATTTTTAGTCCCGATTGTTTATGTGTCGGGTCTGGCCTGTGGCCCATCATGCCGTGCCGACCCGGCCGTGCCGGGCAGGCCCAACGTGCCAGTGGAGAGGCCCAGGCACGGCCCGTTGGTTGGGCCGGGCCAGCACGGGCCCGACCCCTGACAGGCCGTGCCGTGCTTGGGCCGGGCCAAAACGCCGTGCCGTGGGCCGGGCCGTCGGGCCTCGGGCCTTTTGGACATCTAGGCGCAAGCACAAATCCGAGTACCTTTCCCCATTTCGCGCAGCCAAATCGCACCCACTCACGGGAGTCGTGCTGCCCGGTGTGCAGAGCCCACGTGCCACGGAGCCTTACCAAACCGAATCGGCACCGTCCATCGCCACAGCTGGCCGGTCCCACCTAAGACGGACACAGCGGATCACTCCACGTTGGCATGTCTTCCCCGCATCGCCTTCTCCGCGCCACCGCCTATATATAACGGTGCTCTCGGTTCTCTTCCCCACTTCGTCTTCCCCTTCTCTAGAGCCTTCCTCTCACAGCCCACACACACAAAACCCTAGAGTAGGAAGCGAGCGAGAGAGACAGAGACCCCACCCATGGAGCGCTCCCACCTCGCCGTCCTGCTCGGCCTCCTCGCCTTCACCGCCGGGGTCCCGGCCGCCGCGGCGGCCACCGCCGTGGAGGGAGCGCAGGCGGCCACGGCGGAGGCGTCGTGCGAGCCCTCCATCCTCGCCACCCAGGTCTCGCTCTTCTGCGCGCCCGACATGCCCACCGCGCAGTGCTGCGAGCCGGTGGTGGCCTCCGTCGACCTCGGCGGCGGCGTCCCCTGCCTCTGCCGCGTCGCCGCCGAGCCGCAGCTCATCATCTCCGGCCTCAACGCCACCCACCTCCTCACGCTGTACGCTGCCTGCGGAGGCCTCCGCCCTGGAGGCGCTCGCCTCGCCGCCGCCTGTGAAGGTACGTACATGCACAACACAACCTCCTCGATCTCTCTCTCTCTCTCGGATGGGGTTGCTGCCTTGCGTTTTTGGTTGTTTTTTCGTGGGTTGGGCGAGATCCTTCGAGTTGCTTGCGTTTTTTGGTATGCTAAGCTTCGAACGAGTTGCCGGCGTTGCTGTGTCGACCAACTCTCGTATGCTTAATTATCTCTCAGCACTTGAGTTTTGGCCTCGTTTTTACTCGGTTGTTGGATGCTACTTCTGAGATTTCAGTTCATCCACTGCTAAACTGACATCATGGATGAAGAATAGCAGCGGCGGTTGGTCGATTTTGATTCCATTCTCTGGATGTTCGAGCTGATCTTGTGGTTATTGCTCGAAACGCTTGCGCACGTGCAAGATCTAGCAGCGTATAGATCTACAGTGGAGTTGTGCTTTTATTTCGGATTTGTGGTTCAGTGTTACGTGGGAAGCCACGCGTTCTATGTTTTCGCTCGAGCTCCATATCTATAGCACAGATCCATCATGTGCGTTGCGCGAGTTTAAGCTCGAGAGAAAAGAAAGCATCAAGACCACGGGGGTTTTTGGACCAGATGTGATTCTTTCGGTGTTTTTCCTCCCTTGAACTCTCCGAATATACCGAGTTATCTTTTGAGCGGATTTGGTGTCGAACTGGCAGGACTCAAAACCCACCCGTGAGACGATCGTTTTCTTTTCCTTTCGCTTTGTGTTCTGTCTCCTTTCCGTGAAATCTCTGCGTTTCCCTTCTGGTGCTTTTTATAGATGATTTTGGATCGAGCCGTGTATGCTCGTTGCAATGTTACGACTTGGCGATGAACGTGCTTGAAGAGCTAGTCGCAGTTCATCCTTCTTTTTTTTTTCCTCGTTTCTTTTCTCGGGCGTTTCGTCCTCTACACCTCTTCTCCTCGCCATGCATGTTCATCTATCTCCGTGTTGGTCCTCTTTTGGAGCCGATTCGAACCGGGCAGCACAGTGTTTTTGTTCTGTTTCGTTTTGGAGGTTTCCACTTTCGTGAAAAGGAAAAGGTCAAATCGAATCGCCCCCTGAACCATCCTTTGCAGAGCTTTTTTGGACGTTTCCGCCTTTCGTCAGAGACCATCTGCGCTGCGCGTTTCTCCCCAACTCGATCGTTTTTGCAGCTTTTAATCACTTTTTAGAAAAAGTTTTTAATCACTTGTCATTGATGTGATCTCTTGCTCTAATTGCATCTTCTCCGTGGGATTAGCACTTCTATGCTTCTTGTTTTGTCTGTTCAATTAGCCAAGAAACGAGTCAGTATACCTTCAAGATGCATGCAGATTTAAAATCGGCACTGCTCTTTATCTTATTCTTGTTTTTGCAAGTTTTGGTTGGTTCAAAACTTATCTCTTCTGCAGCATTGCCTGCTGTGTACAGAAAGTTGACAGGGGCATCGTGCAGCTTTTTTTTGTGAGAGAAAATCGTGCAGCTTTTTTGCCTGCTGTGTGTAACGTTTTCTTTCCGTACGTTGCGTTCCGTTTCACGTCGCTTACCTCTGTTTCTTGGGGCGCAAGTAATGGCAGTACAGCCGTTGTTTCCACGTTGGAAGGACGGTTTTGCCCTTCGCTTCCATAAGCTTCCAGAGATTTTTCGAGTTTTTCTAATGTGTTTGTTATTGTTGTAACTCGTTCTAACGTGCAGGTCCCGCCCCACCGGCCTCCATCGTCACTGCCCCGCCGCCCCCGGTTGCTTTTCGCCGCAAGCCGCCGGCACGTAAGGCTGATTGATTCCCCGTCATCCACTGATTGTTAATGCGCCTGTGATCTTTGTGATTACTAACTTGCTGCTGGATGCTTTGCAGGCGAGGCACCTCCCCCACCGCCGGCGGCCGAGAAGTTCTCCCCGCCGCCTCAGCAGCGCGACGACTCCGACCACAACAAGCGCGTCGGCCCACTCCCGAGAGGCTCTCCTCCCCCGTACGCCCAGTCCGTCCCGGTCGGCCCCGCCGCCGCTCCCCCGCCACCACGCTCCGGCGCCTCCTCGTCGCTCCAGGCGCCCCTCGCCGCCACCACCACCATCGTCGCCATCACCCTCATCGCCGCCGCACAGTACTGAGGACGCGCCGCCGCCGGCCCCCGCTCCCCAGAGCCATGATTCGTTCGCAGTATTTTTCATCCTGTTCTTTTGCTTCTCTCTCTGGCTACCTGTATACGAGTTTGGAAGACGATGATTTGATCTAGTAGCGCGTTACCAAGTTTGCCTAGATTCGAGTAGTAGCTGTGGTAGTATGCTGATGTCTCCTTGATCGCGTCGTCTCTAGAGCGTCCGCCGTTTTTGATCGATCACTAGCATGGCCGATGTGAGTCAAAGCATGAAAAGTGGTCGAGGAGAACATTGTTGCTAAGTTGTTTTGCTTTCTATCTCCAGTAGCTGAACAAGTATGTCAACTGAATGCTGCAATGAAGTGAATGGATGCAGTCTAAGTTTAGCCTTTCTGTGGCCAACTTCTTGCTCTGTTCTGTTCGGTTCAGATGCTGCTTGCTCTGTTTCTGCGATGGTATTACATTGTTGTGATGTGTGAAGTGCGCCCAATTCTGGGTGAACTCTGTATTGTCAAGCTCTGATCGATGAAATGACTGGTTCATGTCAGAAGGTAAAAACTGTCATTCTCACGCGGTAAATTCCCCTACGCTTCATAGACCACCGCACTGTCATCCACTCGACCTGCCACGACACCCGCCACCGCAGAACGCGACACCCTGTGCCCACGGCCACCTACCCTGGCACGCACCGAGCCGAAGCCGGATAAGCACCCGAGTTGATCCCCATGAGACGTGGCGACTCGGCTGCCCGCTGCCACGGCAGACTCCCTCCACGTAGCCGCGCCCCCTCGCCACGTACCACCGCGCGGCGCCACTATAAATTGGCGCGCCAACTCCTTTCCCTCCTCACTCGCAGTACATAGCACACCGCATACGAGCGACACGGTAGCCATGGCGACCCGAGCCAGAGCAACGATCCTTCTCCTCCTCGCGGCTGTCCTCTTCGCCGCGGCGGCAGCGGCGGCGGCGGCCTCAGGTGAGGATCGCCGCCGCGAGACCTCACTGCGGCGCTGCCTGCAGCGGTGCGAGGAGGACCGGCCTCTGTACGAGCGGGCCCGGTGCGTGCAGGAGTGCAAAGACCAGCAGCAGCAGCAGCAGGAACGGCGACGAGAGCACGGCAGGCACGACGACGACCGCCGCGACCGCGACCGGCGCGGCGAGGGGTCGTCGGCGGAGGAGGAGGAGGAGGAGGGACGCGAGCGGGGAAGCCGGCGGCGGCCGTACGTGTTCGGCCGGCGCAGCTTCCGGCAAGTCGTCCGCAGCGACCAGGGCTCCGTCAGGCTCCTCCCGCCGTTCCACCAGGCGTCCAGCCTCCTGCGCGGCATCAAGAACTACCGCGTCGCGGTGCTCGAGGCGAACCCGCGCTCCTTCGTCATGCCGACCCACACGGACGCGCACTGCATCTGCTACGTCGCCCAAGGTACGTGCTCTCGCCGCCGCCCGCGCGCGGTTTGATGATCTTTGTTCGAAGGTGTGGCGGCTAACTGCGGTTGTTTGATGCCGTGGGGTAGGCGAGGGAGTGGTGGCGATCATCGAGAACGGCGAGAAGCGGTCGTACGCCATCCGGCAAGGCGACGTCTTCGTGGCGCCGGCGGGGACGATCAACTACTTGGCCAACACCGACGGCCGGAGGAAGCTGATCGTTACCAAGATTCTCCATACCATCTCCGTCCCTGGCAAGATCCAGGCACGAACACGATCGATCAATTCACTATTAATAAACTCTAATCAACTCTCTACACACATGTAATCAATCAATCGATCAATCAATGTTGCAGTTCTTCTTCGCCCCAGGCGGGAGGAACCCGGAGTCGTTCTTGTCGAGCTTCAGCAAGGGCGTGCAGAGAGCTGCTTTTAAGGCACGTATAGTAGCATTAATCCGATCAATCTTTCACTTAAGCACTTGATTAGCATATGATTAGTTAGACAGCAAGGATAATAACTAATTAAGTTGATATCGACGTGTTGTGTGGTGCAATGTTTAGATTTCGGAGGAGAAGCTGGAGAAGCTGCTGGGGAAGCAGGACAAGGGGGTGATCATCCGCGCGTCGGAGGAGCAGGTGCGTGAGCTGCGGCGCCACGCGTCGGAGGGCGGCCACGGCCCGCACTGGCCGCTGCCGCCGTTCGGCGAGTCGTCGCGCGGCCCCTTCAACATCCTGGAGCAGAGGCCCAGGTTCGCCAACCGCCACGGCCGCCTCTACGAGGCCGACGCCCGCAGCTTCCACGACCTCGCCGAGCACGACATCCGCGTTGCCGTCGTCAACATCACCGCGGTGCGTTTCCGTCGCCGTCGGCGCGCCACGCCATGCGCCCCCGCCGCAGCGCGCGTGTTCATTGGGATCGACTGGTACATGATCGCGTGGTTTCGTTGCGTTGCATGCAGGGATCCATGAACGCGCCGTTCTACAACACCCGGTCGGTCAAGGTCGCCTACGTCCTGGACGGCGAGGGGGAGGCCGAGATCGTGTGCCCGCACCTGTCGCGCGGTGGCCGCCGCGGCGAGAGCGAGGAGGGCCGCCGCGAGCGGGGCAAGGGCAAGTGGCGTGAGGAGGAAGAGGAAGAGGAGGAGCAGCAGAAGGGGCAGGAGGAGAAAGAGGAAGAACAAGTCGGCCAGGGGTACGAGACGATCCGTGCGCGTCTGTCGCGCGGCACGGTGTTCGTCGTCCCCTCCGGGCACCCGATCGTGGTGACGTCGTCCCGCGACAGCACCCTCCAGATCGTCTGCTTCGACGTCCACGCCAACAACAACGAGAGGATGTACCTCGCCGGGACGAACAGCGTGCTGAAGAAGCTGGACCCGCAGGCCAAGGAGCTGGCGTTCGCGGCGAGCGCGAGGGAGGTGGACGAGCTGCTCAACGCGCAGCAGGAGTCCGCGTTCCTCGCCGGCCCGGAGCAGAGCGGCCGCCGCGGCGAGGAGTCGGAGTCGGAGGACGAAGGCCGCCGCCGCCGCCACCGCGGGCGCGGCGACGAGGCGGTGGAGACGCTCCTGAGGATGGCAGCCGCCGCGGTGTGACGCGCTCCGCGGCGACGAGCGGCGTGGCGAGTGCGTGAGCGGTGAGCCATCCAAGCTGCCGGGCGAGCGAGATGCGGGAGTTGGGCCTCGACGCGTGTGTTGTAGCTTTTGTAATTAGGCGGGAACGAGAGAAATAAGTGGGTGGCTCCCTCTGTGCGACTATGTCCATATAAGTAAATACTACATAAATAAGAGTTTGCAAATGTCGTTTTTAAATTACTCCCAATTCCTCGTGGATTAAATGATGACATATTGGACTGGGTCTAATACAAGTTGGGAGTGAGTGGTCGGTCGTTGTCTCGTTGATATCTTATGGGTTGGAGACGTGATCAACAATAAGTGCAACTCGATTTGATTTTGAGTTACACAAGGGAAATGTGTGAGGTTGTGGAAATTTGTGAGTCTCATCCCATGTTCTTTCATTCGTGTCATCTCACGTGGAGCAACCGACATCAGCAAATGGCCCAAAACTACTACGAAAACAAAGATGGGCCATGGCAACCACCAAGATGGGCCTAAGCGGCCGGCACCCCCACCCCCACGGAATTTTTTTTTATTTATACATTTTTTATTAAAATATTTACAAAAATATTTTTTTTCGAAAATTTACAATCTAATCGCCTCTGGAGGGCAGCAAGGGACCTAAATGCAAATTTTCCAGCATAACTTGTTAGCTCTATAATTTTACAATTTAAAATTATATTATATAAAGTCAGATGAAATAAAACTTTATATCAAAATTGTAGAGCTCAAGGAGATATACAACTTTGTAGTGAAGTATTTTTTCATTTAAGATGTTTTATATATCCAAATATTCGTTACAAAATATAAAACACATTTTAAAAAATATCAGATCTACATTTCAAACGACATTGGATGGAGATAAACTTTATATAAAAGTTGTAGATGATGAGATCTATAACTTTGTAGTTTATCACTTTTCCATTTAAAATCATTTAGAGTATCGAATAAGCATTATTAGTTTTTAAGCAATTAAAACCGGTGAAAAGGGTTTGAACACAAATAAAAATTTTGCATTTAGGTCCCTTGCCGCCCTCTGTTAAAAATTGCCCATAATCGCCCATCATGGGCGGCAGGCGATTAGATTTGTAAATTTTCGAAACAAAAATTATTTTTTAAATATTTTAATAAAAAATATATAAATAAAAAAATTCCACCCCACGTACGCTGGGCCGGATGTCAGCCCAAGTCGCGTCACGAGATCGAGCTCTCTCCGCTGCCGTCTTGGCGAGAGCAACACACGCCTCGAGCCGTCGAACCGCCGCAAGCCGCGGATGGTTTCCGCAACCTGCCAACGTCGCGCCGTCCGATGGGAGGCCGCGGAGCACGGGAGAAGCTAGGGAGGCGGCGCTGGCTGGCGCGCGCGTCTACTACCTGCCGACGCGGCGTCCGCGAAACGACGGGTACGAGATCCACCCAACCCATCGCCCTTTTCCCTTCCCTTCACCAAAAAGGTAGTAGTAACGGTCAAGGGATGAATTCTTCTTCTGTTACTTTCCAGCAGTAACTACACGCCACACCTCGAGATGTTCTTCTGCCAGCAGCCCTGATAACTGCTGAAACCGAGGTGTTTATAGCTAATCCCGATGAAATGATTTCACCACCAACTGCTCCTCCTCCCTTTGCTGTAGAAGCTTTTCTCTTCTTGGCTTGGCAAGACCGGTGAATGAAAAATCAGCCGGTGAAACAAACAAAAAAGAAAAGTAGTGGTACTGGGGTAAAAGAGAGGAGGAGAAAAGAACAGGAGTGGTCCAAGCTCAGCTCCCTACTGAGATGCTACTTGGACCTTGGACCAGGGGGTGGTCTCTCTCCCTCTCTTTTTGTTTCCATTCTTTTGAGAAAGCAGCAGCAGGTCTCAGTGAGACATGGGTACTCCTGGCCTGGCCTGGCCTGCTACTACCAGTACACCAGGGAAGGCAAGGTTCTCCTCCATCCATGGCCATGCTTGTCTTCTTGGCATGCCATCCTCACCTTGATGAGAGGAGAGTGTGTGTACCGGCATCTGCATCTGAGCCTTGTGCTTTTTGGTGCCTTTGCTGTCCCCACTGCTTTCATGTCCCCTAACCTGCCCACAGTGATTCCTCCCTACTGCTGCTTTTCCATGACTTGTTTACTTCCCCTTCTCATGGTAAAGGAAAAAGGATAGTATTGTGTAGCAAAAGAAAAACGGCTATAGCATACTGCAGGGTTGCAGCAGAGGCAGGCAGGCAGCTTCTGTGTGACACCTTTTTCAGCTCCTTGCTTTGTGCACAAGCCTGAGTGAAATGCTGTGTTGTGGTGATCATTTCTTGGCAAGCATGAACCATGCCACACTGTAAACACTGCATGATAGCATCAACATTATGCTGTACAAATGATGCTGCACTGTTTCTACTTCCAATTAAATATCAGTGCCCAAGGGGCTCTTGTTACATCAGAAGACCAGGAACAAAAAAGAAAGAAAAGCAAAAGAGGAAACAAAGCCTTTCAAGTAGTACAAATGGTGGCGAAGGAAAAAGGAATTCTGTATGATGAAGGGGTATCCAAAAGCACACTGCAAATCAGCTTCAGTTGTTAGTGATTAGTTTATTTCGGAACTAAAACTCTCCTCTCTTTTTTGGGGGGTTGCTGTTGTAAACTGGTACTCGCGGATTGTTAGATTCAAAACTTTGCTTGACTGCGCAAATCTTCCTGTTGACAAGCGCAAAGATATCTTAGTCATTCAATATATCTATACTTATCACACATATGGTAGTGATGTACAAGCAGTCTTGTAGAACATACCTAATTTTACAATTAGAAAGCATCTCCTTGAGTATCTGCATGCACACAAAAGGTCGGAATTGATGTACCAATCACAGTAAATTTGCCAAAAGATAATTAAAAAACGTATCATGTTCATCATACATTGTGGATGTACTAGGATACATGATGAGGCACAAAAACTGAAGGGGGCAAAAGAAACAATAGTTCAGGAATCACCTGTTGGCTGACAATATTCCAATTGCTGGAATCTTGGGAGAAATGAAGTTCATCTGGTGTATTCTGGGACTGAAGAATGTCTGCAATGAACACATGGAAGTTATGATGAATAGAGCACTTTGGCATGGAATTCAGAGAAGTGGTCAGATCAACAAGCCCAAACAATGCGACACTACATGGGATAAAGAACACTAACCTTGGCTCCATCGAGATACACAATCAATAAAAATTGATATCTGTGTAACTGCGTGGATAAGTTGGGTATGGTAGTTCATCCACCCCCATTAGAGAGGTAGAACGAGCAAAGCTGTAAAATTGGGTTTGGCTCGGTATCTGAACCTCCGCAGTGAAAATGCTGTATACAGGCCTGTGATCTGAGAATCTAGACTCGCCGCGAACATAACATAGTTGATTCAGGCCTCTCCCATACCATAGAATCCGGTCGCACCTTCAGAAAAACCATTACAATAAGCACAACAAGCCAAAAAGGTGAAGGTCTAAACTCTGAAGTAGGGTGGATGGTTTGCTGTAATAATATTTTTAACTTACCATGCTGGTGTTCTTCGCTTCTCATTCGGGCGCATATCGTCGCCTGCGTATCTGTCAGAATTGTAGGAGTATTTGTATGTGGGAGGAAAATAAATCCTCCCTTCTTTCCAGCCTGAAAATACCCGACCATACCTTTGCTCTATTCGAAGCTGTTACAAAAATGTTCCACATGAGAAGAAAAGGAAAAGGAGACCACATTTTTTGTAGCTATACTAGTTTATTGTAAGAGGCATGACACTGTTAGCAGTTTTTGTAAGAATAGCTAACCTGGTCCTTCTCTAGTAACTGTTTCCAATTGTGCATCTCAACTAGAGCCTTCACCGAACGGTATGAAAGAGCTATTCGGTAATTAAGATCTCCAAGCCATATTATACGACTGAAAAAACAAAATAAATGATAGGCTAAGATTGTTAAATCCAATGATTCAAAATTTTGTTCTATTCAACGTGTTTATCCAAGCTGAAAGAGACTTACTCATGGTCAAGAATTGTCTCCGGTGACTTCTCGTCACCTACACCATGGACATGTGGGAATCTGGTCTTCCTCAAAATTTCTACAACATCTGCATTTCTTCTAAGTTCATCACCGTCCTTTTGCCCTGAGGTTAAGTGAGTGCAAACAAAGCAGAAGCTTGTCTGATGCAGAGACATGCTGATTGATATCGATCCCTAATTAATATAAGAGAAGAAAATGAGAATGAATGCCGAATGGAACTACATAATCATATGTAAACAAACATATGGATGCACATGCAAACAGGATGTCAGGTGAAATTCAATAAGCATAAATGAGAAATCATCTACACTTTTTGACAGAAAAGACTAACATAGCTGCAAAGATTGATGAGTATAAGATTTAAGTAGCACACAATTACGAGAAATGGAAAAGCGGAAAACGATACCTTATTTCCAAGATATCCCATCAAACCTCTGCCAACACATGAAACCTTCAAGTTCTTCACATGTTCCCTTATATCACTTCGTACCCAAACCATGAGAAAAACACCAACCATTTGCTTGCTGGCAACTAGGCAATATCTGCTGTATTACAGAAAACTCTATTTTCAGGGCAAATATGTGTAATCATTCCAGTGATGAAAGATGGAAGGAATTTCAGTGAAATGTCAATAGTATAGAAGTACCAGCTACAACAGCTAGCAAGTTTCAGAAGGACTGTATCTTCAGAGTCTCATGGAAACCTACCTAGTGTTTATCAACTGTCTTTTGTTATCATCATAGCATAGTGGAGCACCATAACCGCATGGCATTGGTGAGATGTATATACCACTAGGTGATTCCTCGTCAATATTCTCATCATCAGATGACCCACCATATCTCATACTGGTGTCAACATCACTTGGCCTACTCCCAAAGCTAATCCGGTCACAAACACTGAAACGACGATCCACTAATGAGTGAGGATCCATCATATCAATTCTTGAGCTTCGGTTGAAGGACTGGAATGAACGTCGATGGAAGAAAGATGAATTCCTTGGTCTTCTTGATGATCGTTCAAAATCAACATTGAGCTCAACAATAGGATCTGGAACCGGTGAAGGGGTGTGGTAGTTGTACACAACAGAGCCTTGGTCTAAATTGTTTAGCGTTTTTCTAACAAGTGCGACCCATTTCTTTGCTGGACCATTGTCTTCAGTCAATAGGACATTGCCAGCATTCAAAGGAACAATTTCCTGTAACCTGGTACAATAAAAGAAAATGTCAATAGTTTTCTTTTTATGCATGCTAGATCTTTTTTAGATGAACAATATTTTGTAAAGAAAACACAATCTGATTAAGTCACTGCATGAATCTGGATTGTACCCAATGACATATATATCAGCAGCTGGAGAAGTATGAAGCCAGTCTTCCAAATTCAAATGACTCGATGGTGACCTTCCACCCACATTCCATGTTGCAACAAAGACCCTGTGCATACGAGCACACGGATTGTCAAATCAGAGAAATTCCCTAACAACGACTACCGGATCGATTAATTTCTAAAAAGGCACAATCTATTTACCTGTAGTCTTGTGTATTTGTGATATAAGCACGGTCAAATCCATTTCCTACCCGGGAATCTCGATCCACACTCTTCCTAGGCAACCTCTCTGAGTAAACACATCACTAATACAGTCAAGCATAGGACAATGTTGACGGGTGGTTCACAGTTCAGTTTTTACTCAAATTACAAAGGTAAGAGATGTGAGAATACAATATTTACTGTGATGTGGCAAGCAAAATGTACCTGTTCTGCTTTTCTTGGATTTGCATACATCTCTCTCTGAGAAACTGGTTCTCCACTGGACACCTACTGAAATGATCAGAAAGAGGTTTTTAGCACCACCACGCGAAAACAAAATTCTTTCTGTAGGTCTCAAGCATGCTATGGCTGTTTCTGAAACAATAAATAATATCTCACTATACAAGAGAACTGGAAGCAAGTGGTCAGACTTGCTTCTGGAATTCGGCAGTCACTGTTAGTACTGAACACCAAAATAACAATTTACGGCTGTGAAAAGGATACCAAAGAATACAAGGAGAGAAAAAAATAACTCAAGCTCATTAATTCAGAAGTGAGAGTGGTGGCATTAAGTCAATAAGTTGTACCTTCTTCAACTGCATAATCTGAGTGGAAGTCCTTGGCTTTTGTTTTGATGTTGAACCACTTCCTAACAAAGGTCTTGGACCAGGATAGCTTCTTCCAGGCCAGTTCAGAACAAAAACAAGATCAGAAACAATCCGGACAAAAACAAGATTAGAAACAAATACTGATATTATGAACAGACTAGCTCTTGCTCTGGGGCACCCTTACCTTGGTCTTGATTGAATTCTCATCTCTCATTGTCTCAATGCCTCCTCATACAGCTCCAGGGATGTTTCCTCCCTCCTCAAACCACCAAAATCCAAACTATGCCTCCAACTGCTCCTCTCAGAGCAGTATATACTAGTGGAATGAAAGGGGGAAGAACAGGATTCTGTTTCTCCCTATCCCAGAGAACTTTTTCCCCTTGCTTGGAAGATTCCAAGCCAGCTCCTGATATTCCAAACTGTGAAAAGAAGAAAAAAGGAATCCCCAACTCCAAGAGTTCCTCTGCTAACCGTGTAATGAACTAATGATCCAGGCAGTATCTCGAAGGGGAGCAAAGAATCCACCGCAGCAACCCAAAACCGAATTGATGGAGAGCAAGATAAACCAGTCACTTGGGCAGGAACATCAAGAACGGCAGCCACCGAAGAAGAAGAAAAAAACCGCAAGATTTCAGGAACTGAACCAGGAGTAGGATCAAAGATAGCCGAGGGACTCCGGGAATGGTCAGCCCCACGCAGCAGCCAACAAGCTCACCATGACAGGGATCAAATCAATGCCAGTGGAAGTTAATGCCTCCGGCCTGCTGAAACGACCAGGGGGGCAGCAGAAGTAAATGGCCGTAGCACCTGAATCCAAGAAAAACACGCGGTGCCGAGGACACACACACACGGATGCGACCACCTCAAGCAATGCAAGAACCCAACCCGGGGCAGCTCAGGATTTGAAGGACCGGAGAGGGAAAGAGGGAGGAGATGAAGGGTGGCACAGAGGACAGTGCAAGGAAGGACACTCTGAGCTGGGCATTCGTGCTCTGTGCTACGCTCTCCGTTGCCCAAGGAGACGAGCAGCTGGAGAGAGGAGGGAGTTGAGTAGCAGCAGTAGGAGTACTGAGGAGTGAGGGCCTGAGGGCTGAGGGGGCAGAGGAGGGCCAAAATATGAAGGGGAATAAAGCGAAGAGGGCTGGGGCTTGCCTCGTCTTCGGTTGACTGCTGCTGCTCCTTGCTTTCACTTCTCTATATAGCCTTTGCTCTTTAGCTCAAAATCCAAAGCAAAGCCTGTGGTTTTTGGCTGGGCTTAATGGAGTTTCCAGGGGCTTTTCTTTCTCGTTGTACGCTGGAATTCGTTTGGTAATATGAGAGTTGTTATCTGAACGTCTAAGAAAAAAATGATGGTGCCATTTCAAAAAGGAGGTAATGAGACCGTGGAAAAATATGTATATTTAAGATAGTTTATTGGCTAATACTTTTCTCTTCTCAAGAAGATGCGTAATTGGATAACAGTAAGCATGGACGTTATTATTTGTCCAATAATAATTTTCTTTCTTGGTACATACTGAAAATAATATGTTAATATGCGAGTCGTCCTTTTAATATCTTAAAAGAATTCCAATACTATCATTTTAAGTATGAAGTGATGAAATTGTGGAAAAGAAGTGGATGAAAAAAGATAGGTCGTTGGCATAATATTTTCAGCAACAAAACATATCATAACTTATTTAAAAGTAACGGTAAAATTGTTATTCGTCTAACCAATTAATTTGTCGGGACTTGTATGTCCTTATTGTTTTACAGGTTTTTCAACTGTTTGCATTATCTAACAAAGACTTATACAACAAAGATTAAAATATTCCACATATATGATGTTGACACAACAAATAAGCTTGAGCCTCACTCTATTTATAAAAGCACACTCTGCTCTTGAAAAAACACGTACGTCATCATGAATTATCGCCAAACACGTATATATATCATGGCATTGTACCAACAATAGATAATGTAAATAGTTTTTTTCTTAATGGCTCTTAGTTTTCTTTTTAATCTGTGATAAGCATGGCTTACTTGTAGAGTGCCAAGACGTATGCAAGCGATGGTGCTAGAATTTGTTAAATCGTATTTATAATTATTCGTACGGTAAAAGTACATGAGAGACTACATGATGTCATCTATGGCTGTTTTTTTTAAGTATATGAACACACATTTGAAGTATTAAACGTAGGTCTTGTTTAGTTTCAAACTTTTTTTTCAAAATTCCAACTTTTTCATCACATCAAAACTTTCCTACACACATAAACTTCCAACTTTTCCATCACATCGTTCTAATTTCAACCAAACTTCCAATTTTGGGTGAACTAAACACATCTGTAGACTAATAACAAAATAAATTACAGATTCCGCCTGTAAACTGCGAGGCAAATTTATTAAGCCTAATTAATCTGTTATTAACAAATATTTACTGTAGCACCATATTGTTAAATCATGGCGTAATTAGGTTTAAAAGATTCGTCTTGCAATTTACATGTAAACTGTACAATTGATTATTTTTCATATTTAATGTTCCATACATGTGCCTAAACATTTAATGTGACAGAATTTTTAGAAGTTTAAAGGGAACTAAACACAGCATATATGGCTGGGTCATCAGATTACTACTACACGGCTAGTTGATATCCTATCGATGAGTACCTATTTATATATGTTGTCCGTTCCAATATAAATACTACCTCCATTTTGATATGTATTAATTTTTTTCCATGTATCTGAATAACGTACCTGAAGATTGGTTTTTTATTTTAATTCCAGCGGTATTGAAAAGCAGGGAACCACTAACTGGATCACTTCGAGACAATATCTTATGAATTTCCCTCAAACTCGATCTAATTGAGGTCCTGGGTGAAAAATTTTAGCGTGTCACATTGGATATACGGACACACATTTAAAGTATTAAATGTAGTATAATAACGAAACAAATTACATATTTCACTTGAAAACTGCGAGACGAATTTATTAAGCCTAATTAATCCGTCATTAGTAAATGTTTGTTGTAGCACCACATTGTCAAATCATAACGCAATTAGGCTTAAAAGATTCGTCTCGCAATTTACACGCAATCCGTGTAATTAATTTTTTTTCCTATATTTAATACTTTATACATATATCTAAACATTCGATGTGATATGGTGAAAAGTTTTTGCGTGGGAACTAAACAGGGCCCGAGTGTTTTGTGTCAAAGCTCGTCATTGCATTTTATGTTCGGTCATGCACCCTACATCATCGTTGCAAATCGAAAAAGGAAAATCACAAAGACCTCAGCGTGCATTCCATTTTCACACATGAGAAATTTTATAGTTCTTGAGATATTTCAATAAATAATTTTTCGTACCTGCTAGCGTTGAAGATATTGACAAGTACCAAATTTTATATAAAAAGTATAATACATCCTAATACGTACTCAATAACCGTGAAATCACCCTACAAACATACTCCTCTCACACGCTAAAAGAAGAGCAGCAACACGGGGCGTGACTAGCTACGCACTCTCTACTAGCACGTTGCACATCTCGGTCCGAGCATGTACGTCCTACCCCTGATCCATGTTACTCGTTGTTTTCACTTTTTCATATAACATTTTGCCATTCGTTTTATTTAAAAAATTAATATAAATAAAAAACAAGTCATACTTAGGGTATGTTTGGCACCCATCTTTCCAACCCCTCTTCCTCGTTTTCCGCACGCACGTTTTTTAAATTGCTAAACGGTGTTTTTTTTAAAAGGCTTCTATTAGGGCATCCACAATGTGACCATAAGAGTGAGCCTTAAGACTTATTTTCAGCTATATACATTGTGGATATGGACATAAGGCATTAAATGCTTAAAAACAGCTCTTATCTTATAGTTGAACTTAAGAGATTAAAAAGTGATATCTAATGGGGCCTATCAGCATATGGTTGCGAATTGGTGGTATGTTTCTTCTTTGATGGAACCAGTGGGACCCGGCTTATTTCTCATCCATGGCCATAACCATTGTAGAGATAGATATAGCTAAAGCTATCTGCACATGGGCCCACCCCTATCGCTCATTCAGCAACCCAACATTGAGGTTGCCCTTACAATAGTTTCTTAAAAAAATCAAATTAATCTATTTTTTTTTAAAAAAGCTAATACTTAATTAATCACGTGCTAATAAATTGCTCTATTTTCCGTGCTAGATGTTTGGGTTGGGAAACTGAATTGCCGAACTAAGTACATTTAATAACAAAACAAGTCAAAAAAAAATAAATAATAATTTAAAATTTTTTTAAATAAGACGAATGATTAAATATTATTAAAAAATTTAAAACGACAAGTAGTATGTAAGGAAGGTAGTGCTACAAGAAATCCAGTCATCCACCGGCCGGACGCACATGACACGTGTGGTCCCGGGACCGGCGTCTTTGGGCCCAAGCGGCAGTGACCTCCGAAGTACACCCACACACACCACACTCCGATCCTTCCCTCCCTCCCATCTCCGAGACAATCCGAGAGCAGCGCGCGCCACTGTACGCGCTTTTGTCCCTGTGCCCGCGCCGTGCGGCAGCGCGCAGGGCTCGCCACTCCACCCTGCCGCCGCGTTATTTATCATCTCCAATCTGCTGCTGCCCAATCCCTCCTGCCCCGCTGGCCGCTGCCGTTGACACGCCCAGTACGTCCTGTACCTATACGTACGCACGCTGCACGCTGCCGCATCATCATATCATATCATATCCATATCTTCCTCTCGCGTTGCGCCCTCTCTTCATCGACATCTCCTCTGCTGCGACAACCAACCCAAGAGATCCGACCAGGCAAGGCAATACACCGCACACCGCGCGTATTTATATACTGTGCTGTGTGCCTGTGTGCCTGTGTGCCTGTGTGGCTGTGCGTGCGTGCGTGTTTGTATCTGTACCGTGTTACTACTTACTACTCGTGTAGGTAGCTCGGAGACCCATGCCATCGCAGCTGTCCCCCGCGTACATGTTCCGATGTTCGCCGCATCACGTTGTTTACTTGCCATCTGTGCAGCTCAGCTATGTTCCCCTTCACAAAAATTTGTGGTGCATCACACGGCCACTTCATCCAGCCCCTAGAGATCATTCATAATTGTGGCCTAATTAATATCAGATTCCCTGGCACAGGAGGAATAGACATTTTGTTTTCTTAATTTTCTATATGTTTTTGAAACTCATTATTCTTAGATGGTCCATATATAATATGACCTTTTCTTCATAGTGTAATGTATACATACGGATGGTGGCATGTTCACCACGTCTGCAAATCCGGCCGTGTGTTTATGTAGCCCCATCTGCATGCCATCTGGTATCATACAGCGATACTAGCAAATTAAAACCTTGATTGATAATATATCCACCTTACGTCCACATCGCAATTGCACGAGTGGATGGAACGACTACCACGAGCATATATATGCAATAATTATGCATTGCGTATTTATGTTTAATCAATGCCAATTATTTTGTTGATTATGCTACCAGTAATAGTACTAGTGCCTGCGCAATATCGTCGAGCATGTGTGCTAAGCTTCTTTAGTTCTGTTGCACATTCGTTTTTGGCCTCTTCTGATTGATGTCATTTTCAACCATACTATTTTTTTGGCATAATTACTAAAAATATGGCTATATTTAGTTTGTTGTCAAATTTTGATAAATACTGCAAAAATTTTAGTAACATTATCAACTTGCTAAAAATTTAGCAATTTGGTAAGGTTTATTTTGGCTACAATCTAAACACTCCCTTCATCAGTAATTTTTGAACCTTTTCTTTTCTGTTACCACTCTCAGCTGGATCTCAACAAGTTCAGAATCCAAGCATCCATGGATCGATAAAAGCAAGAAATGCCGTCTCAAAACATGGACATATAATTCGATCCAGTCAAATACCTCATTTTCCAAATATTTGACATTGGTTAGTTTAATTTTAAGCTAACCAACGTTAAAAAAAATTAAATAGAGGGAGTATCATTTTTTTTTTGGCTTTGAGTAATATAATCTGAATCTTTTTTCTCTGGTGGGTCTCCCTCTCCCTTTTGGGAAAAAATTAATACGCAGTTTAGCTTTTTTCGAGAAATGATGAATGGAGTAGTAGTGAATTATATGCATGGGCGCACAACTGCACAAGTACCACCATAGTGCCGACTCCAGTTGTTGCTTTCGTTGTCATAGGCCTCACCACACCCATATATAAATAAATGTATCCAAATGTTATTGAAAAGAATCGAAAGATCCTCACTTTGTGGCGCCTGAATGATTTACTTTCCCAAACATTAGCCTTCCAAATCCAATCCCATCGAAGTTCGTTGGATGCATAGGAAGTAATATAAACCTGTAAAAAAAAATCCGTGCTTTCCTGGAGATTAGAGCTACTACTAGTAGCAGAAAGATAGAGGTGTATGCGTTTTTGGGGATCGCAAGAATCGATCTTTCGGCAATACTAGCTGGGCTACTGAAATCGATCAGGTAGGCAATGTTAGTGCTGCATCTGTTCATCAGAGATTCAGACAACATGTTCGAGATGCATCGACATCCTAGAATACAAAGCTGTGGGCTAAAGCCGTAGCGAAGTTAAGCTCGAGCACACACATAAACACAACGCGCTGGCCGGAGGGCCGGCCGGCCGGCCACCGCGCAGCTGGCCGCCGTGCCGAGGGTTTCGGCGACAGGATGAAAAGGTGGGGGTCGAGAGCCGTAACATCGCTGCCCCAGCCTTACGAGTCAGCTCTGCCCCTGCCAAACCCTACTGCCACAGTGCCCGTGTTTAGCTGCTGGAGTACAGCCCGATCCCTCTGCCCTGGCCTGGATCGGATCGGACTGGACCGTCCACTATACCGTGCCAATGGAACAGTGCTCAGGATCGCATCCAGTATACACGCACGCGATCGAACGGTCCTGGTGTGCATATGGGCGTTCGGTTGGTCGACTAAATTAATCCGTTGCACGGCAAATCAAAGCATGGTCCTTCGCTAATTAAAACGCTGTACAAACACCGGCACAAGTAGTGGCGCATATGCTAGCCCCCCCTTTTCTCCCGCGAAAACGGGCGGCCGGCACCTCTCCGCGAATCGCGAATCGCGAACGCGCCCACGTCGTCCGTCGCGGGCGTACGTGCTGGTCAATGGCGGCGTGCGGGCGGCGGCGCGCCGTGGCACTGGTACATGCCCTCCTCGTCGTCCTCGCGAAACGAGCGTGTCGGCGTCGGCGCGCGCGGCTACTAGAATAAACGGGCGAATCGATCGATCGCGCTGGGCGCATGATGACCCGGGCGCGGTCGGCCGGGCCGGGGGCGGGCAGCTTTGGCACGAGCCAAACAAATGATGCCCTCCTTTTGGTGGCCGGCCAGCGAGCTTGGCTTAGCTTAGATGCGTTGCGTGGGGGACGCGACCCGACCCAATCAACCGAGCAACGTGAAGGCCTTTGCATGATACTAGATATGATCGAGATGAGCTAGCGCGCGGCTAAAGCAGCAGCTCAACACCGGGCAAGGGGACCGCGCCAGGGCCCTGCACTGCATCTGTATATGCAACCGCAACAACAATGAACAATCCATAATGGAGCCCGGCCACCCCGGGCTGGATCGATAAACAATGACAGATAGACTGGTCACCTCTAGCTAATTAACTAGCTTTGCTTGCTAGCAGATGGGGGCTACAAAACAACGCCAGTATATAACAACAGATGGATCAAGGCGCATATGTACACACTTATATGCTCCATCTACATATATAAATGTGTCGCGTACTTAGTGAAGCTTCCACTAACTATGAGAGAGGGGGCCCCCAGGAGCTGGGCTGGCTGTACCTTAATGGCTCGAGCGCCTTTTGGGGGCATACTAGTGTTACACGGTTAAGGAACATCTTGGACCATCAAAAGAACGCACGTACATGTGAATTGTGATCGTTTCAATTAATCCTCGGTGCGCCTCCCTGACTCTGCGTTGCGATTTGATTTGATCCGCGCATCAACTGACTCGATCCGGTCCTCCATTCCATTCAAGTCCACGGAATGATCGATCGGTCGAGCAATATTGTGGAGATGCACTGTTGGGATAGGTTTTTCTTGTGTTCCTGCCACTACTCGCTGGTGACAGTAAGTGGTTCAGGTGTGTGTCATGGATGGAAAATGGTCAGATGTGTCGCCTCTCTATGGTCAAACTGTGCCTGAGTGACTCGTTATGTCTACCACCTGCTTTCTGTTTCTGGCTCAGGGGAAGTTTCAGAGCTGTTTCATTTTGTTCACAAGCAAACTGTTCAGAACATGTACATGCTGCTGCTACTATCTGGTCCATGCAATTCCATGAGAGCTGTAGTCATGGCTGCTGAGACATCGAGGGTCTGATCAGATTATAGCCAAAATAAATCTTATCAAGTTTAGGCAATATTAAAATTTAGCAAGATAACAATATTGCTAAAATTTTAGCATGATTTTTCATGTATTAATTAAATTTGGCAACAAACTAAACGTAGATATTTTTTTATAACTTTATTAAAAAATGGTATGGTTGAAAATGTCATTAAAGTGAACAAACCCCTAAGGCTGTAGAGTAGAAAAGTCATTGAGTTACCAATAGTGACAAGTTTTAAAGTGTGTGCAAGTCTACGTGCCATGTTGCGAACAATATAAGCAACTGTAGGGCCAGGGCAAGTAAATGAAAGCTCTGTGATGCCACAGTGCTATCATAAACAAGATTAGATTATCTGAACGAGACATCCACATCAGTCATGGGGTCTGCTGACCTCAACTTGGGAATGGATTAAGGATTAACCACCACATTGATCTGAGCTTACACTACATGCAATTAGCACGTAATCTTGCTTGCAAAAGCCGTCGTGTACTCATATTTTGCTGGCTAAAGCAGGGGGTGTATATTAATTTGCTGGGTAAAGCAGGGGAAGTTGGGAGGCAGAGCGGCGCAAAATCGCTTCACGCTTTACATAAACTTCTCGTAATCTAATGATTAAAAGCGTAAAAGGAGCCAGGTCGGCATCCTATTAGCCTTAGCTCCACATTTAATCGGTCGAATGCTTTTGTAGACCTCCACTTGACATACTCTGAAAGCTAGTACTACTACTACAAAATAATATGCATTGACGAACTTGGTAAAGTGAAAGTTCTGATCAGAATTGACGTCTCATACGTGGCTTGCATATATATGGTGATCCAGTATTCCAGTAGCAATACGGGCACAAAAGAGTACGTGAGTACGTACTTGAAGACCTCGGCACTTTAATTCGTTAAAAAGGAGAAATCCTAAAGCAGGTATGATGTAGTAATGCAGTACATGCTTTGCTTGGATTAATCCAACATAATCCATTTATCATGTCTGAAGGAAGCTTATCATATACTGTACATATTTCTATGCTTGACAGTTTAGTGGAGTAGTTTACACGTAAATAACCACTTAGAATCACTAATAAGCTTAGCTTCAGCCGCTCGATGGAAGCCAGAGAAAGCTCTAGCTGCTCCGGCGACGGCCGGTCGCCCCCAGGACGAAGATGGTGTACACCGACCACCGCTTCTCGAGTTGTACAAGAAAAAGGGAAAAGAGAGAAAATTACAAGATTAACTCGATAACGAGATGAGCCTGACCTGAGCCCCCCTCACCCCGCAGGCGATGTACGACCGCCAGGGACAGAGGAACACTCTGAAACGTCTCCTTTTTCGCCTCAGTCCGCCAACAAAGAGAGAGGGAAAATACCCCTTCATTCAGTATGTTGCAGTTGAGGTGATTGATATGTACTATCTCTAGACCTAGATGATCTTGCCAAATAATTAACTTGCTTCTCATAAAAACTATAAATAGTCTAAGGTCATTTTCTTCTCAGATTATCCATCGAATTATTGAAACACATTATTTACTCCACGCTTCAAAATACCTTTCTTTTAAAAGTTTCTTCTACTTAAACCACTTGTTTCAAGCTATTTATTAAGTGTATTTATTTAAATCTTTTAAATTATCTTGATAATCAAATCGATAATTCATTGCAATAATTTACTGTACTAATCTAAATTAAACATAGTCTAAACAGCTCAGGCATCACACAGACATTCCACCCTGCATGCATGCTCTGCTTACCACACGGTCCACACCTCCACATGATTGTTGGACAGGGAACCGGCCGGCCGCCGGCTCATCGGCCGATCGATCTGCGCACAACGCTGTATCCCAACTCGAACGAGATAGATAGATCATCTCATCACCATTCATTAATCCCATTAATTCCACGCCATGTGATTGTCGCCTCATCAGTCAGCTGTGTGTTGATCGCCCAGCTGATCCGCTGTTCTGCCGGCCCGCACGAACGTACTACCACACTCGATCTTGACTCCGGTGTCAACCTCAGCTTAATTCAAGTATAGTAGTTTTTTTTTCAATAAGCACATGATGATTCCACCCTCTAAGCACTCCATGGCCACAAGGCGGCAATGATTTTGGAGGTGTCTTGTCGCCGAGATTGGGCCCAAATGAGGTGTGTGCCGGCTTGCCGGGACATGATCTCGACGACGATCTTGGCCGTCCGTTAGTCGATCGACGGTCTGGATTTTGGTCTTGGGTGTGCGTGTCATGGCGACTGTACGTACTACTGTATGATATGATGCGCGCGCGCGGTGGATGATTCAAGAGATGTGGATGTTTTAAGTCACTAAACTGTTGAGCTGATGAGCGCGAGTAAAGTGGATCACTGATCAGTGATCACCATCACTAACTTGGTGAAAGGCCTTGCAGAGTTGCAGTGTGGATTATATGGCCAGATGATCATATCACCACTGTGAAAAACGGAAGAATATCTGGCCAAGCTGACCAAGACAGGAGTACACATTAGTTCTTGTCCACTTGCGATGTGTCTAGCTAGCTAAGTCACTTTTTTTTTCCTCGATGACTTTGTGATCGATCGAATCGAATCGAATCAACACAAGAGTTAAAGTTCTGTACGGGATTCGTTAGGGGCCATGGAATAAGTCATAGGAGATGTATGGATAATATCTGTGTTACTGTCACATAAGCAAATATCCACTACCAAGTAACTTGTATATCACGAACACTTTTGCAAGTAGAAAACCTATATATATATATATATATATATATATATAGCCATAGATTGTATAGGTATGCATCTTGAACATATCCATGCACAGCGCAGTGGATGTATATATATACCCTTTAAATCTGCCTTTATTTCTGATCTAGCAGAAAACAATGTAAGGGTTAACAAGGACCATACATGCATGCTGAATGCAGTAGACTGCTAGCAAACTAGTTGCATGCTAGTTTGCTGGATGATGGGAACCATGCATATATTCCGTACATGCATGACTGTGTGGTGCGCATCATATATATCTTGTGCTATATAGCTGGATGATCATGCATGTATTCTTATCACAAATTAAGGCCACGCAATATTCTCATTATTATTTCTCAATAAAACCGGGATATATATAGGTGAGCTAGATGGAGAAAGGATCGGAGCAATCTTCGAATAATTATGAAAACAAATGGACCATATTTACAAACCAAGCATCTCGATTTATCGTCTATGCACCAGTACTGCACCGTAGCTATACAAGCAATGCTAAATTAACAAGAAACATGTTAATGTTGGGAAAGTCCCCGGTACGGAATCTTTGGGACGGCCGGGAGTTAATTATCACGCATGCTTGTAACGCTACCACTCTACTCGTAATTAATCTACTATCTGATAACGTAATGTGACGATGCATATGGCTACCACGGAAGTGGATTTTTTTTTCTCGAGGGGACATCCTCTTATTTTGTGTATGGCATTTAAAAGTTATAAAAAAATTTATCGAGATAGATCAATATATGATACTATCTTTTCGCAAACATGCGAGTTAGAATTCCACTTATACAATTCGAAACAAAATAACAAATTTAACTGTGAATTACACATTTTATTCATAGTGGAATAAGTTATTTTTATTTCTACTTGTATAAGTTGAATTTGAATTTACATGTTTGTGAAATGACATATCACATATTGATCTATCCTATAATTTTTTAACTTTTTTATAACTTTTTAAGTGATATGTAACAATAAGGAGATATTCTTTTAAGGTATGATTTGAGTTTTCCTATATACTATCTAGTCTAGAGAAAGGCAGAAAGCAAGACACTTTCACTACTCATTAGTAATTTTTTTTTTTACCTTGTGTCCTTGACTCCTTGTGGCAACCTGAGATGACATCTATAATCGCCCACTACCGGGCCTGTAGTAGTCGTAGTACTACTCCTGCTAGCTGTGTAACTTTTGTTCCCTCCCTAACGGGTTGTTTCCATTCCATTCCACATATTCCCTCGGTTCTCACCAAGGTCTGGGCCACCCAGCCAGCAGCCATAAGCAGTTCGCGTGGTTTTTTCACTGTGTCTAAACAGCTGCAGAAGGTAAAACCCAACAGCTACCGTTCAAAATTCTCACAGAAGAGAAGACCCAGCAGAGGCAGCCAGCCAGGTTTAACCCCACCGGCCCCTCTCCGGCCTCAAATGGATGGACCGACCTGGATAGCAAACACCGAGCAGATCGACATAGTACAACCACTACACTCTACACTACTCCATCTGTCCCATAATATAAGCGATTTTGAGTTTTTACTTGCACTGTTTGATCACTTCTCTTATTTAAAAAATTTTAGAATTACTATTTTTTTTACTTACTTTATTATCCAAAGTACTTTAAGCACGATTTTTCGTTTTTTATATTTGCACAAATTTTTTTTATAAGACGAGTGGTCAAACAGTGCAAGCAAAAACTCAAAATCCCTTATATTATGAGACGGAGGGAGTACACTACTACTCCGTCCCATAAAAAAACCAACTCCTAGCTATGAATCTAGACACATGTGTGTTCAGATTGTGTCTAGATTCATAGCTAGGATTGGATTCTTTTTGGGACGGAGAGGGAGTACACTACAAGACACATGTAAGGAAAAACTATTTTAAACTCTCAAGAGTACATACCTCATTATTTACGTGTCATCTAAATAATTATATTTTTTTAAAAAAAATCAACAAGACAAATTAATATGTGATAAATTACTCTACAAATATGCAACTTAAAATTTAATTTCTACGTACCGCAATGAAACAAAATAAATTTGATTGCGAATATACATTAACTAGCAATAGTTCAATTTGTTTTTTGTTGCAACTTGTAAAAGTTAAATTTTAACTTGGGTTAAGTCTGATTTACCTCCCTAAACTCTTGTGAAAGTACGCTTTAACCCCCTAAACTACGATGCCAGACATAATACCCCCTTGAACTATTCAATCCGGACACTTAACCCCCTTGTGACCAGTTTTGGCTGGTTTTACCTCTTTGATCCGACGTGGCACACCCATGTGGCTAATGACGTGGCAGTTATATAAAAATACCTCTCCCATCCCCCTCTCTCTCCCTCTCCCCCGTGAAAAATTCCCCACCCAAACCCCTAACCCTAGCGGCGCAGGTGGAGCTGGGCGGCGTGGTGAAGGGCGGCGCGGGGCGTGGTGAAGAGCGACGCAGGCGAGGCTGTGTGGCGCGAACGGCGCGGCGCTGCGCAGGCACGACACGCGCGAGGCGAGGCACAAGCACAGTGGCAAGGCACACGCGCACAAGCGCAGCGGCGAGTCTGATGACATATATAGATTTTTTGGGGAAACTATTCTAATCCCTCGAGGGGATGTTCCCTCGTTTGCTTAAAAATCATCTAAACGGTTATGAAAAATTATGGAAAAATTTGACAATATTCATACAATATATATATACAGCTCCACAAAATCTTAAGTCCAAACTCAACTCACACGTCGAGATATAAAAAAGACAAATTCAGTGTATGAATAGTAGCGTACTGTTTATATCTAAATTTGTCTTTTTTGTTTATCGATGTGTAGGTCGAATTTGAACATGAATTTTGGTGGACTAGTAGGTATCATTGTACTCTACATTATCAATTTTTTTCAGAATTTTTCACAACTATTTGCATCGAATTTGAAAGAAAAAGGTATACGAGGGGATATCCCCTCGAGGGATTAGAATCCACTCCCGATTTTTTGTTGTAATGTCAGATTTGTGACTCTGATGACAAAGCTCCTTCTGGTTGTAAAACCGGACTTGTGGCTACCGGCTAGTGATGCTTATTTTGGTGGTAATGCCAAACTTATAGCTAAGTGATTTAATTAAGTTGAAAAATGTTCACTGGTTGAAAATGTTCACTAAAGCATATGTTGCCTTGTGCTATTCCAAATAGCCTCCTTGATTGATTTATACTAACTGCGCACACACTTTATTGCACAAACACATGACCATCACAAATTGAGAAACATGCTGGTTCAGACAGCCTCCATGACATATATCAATACTGATTACATGCATGCAGTGATTACATGCTAGTACACCGCATATACAGGAAGATCGCAGCTTAACATACAACCCCAGAATTATAAATACACATGCTACTAATGCATACATCTTTCCTTCTCTAACATATTAATTTTAGCAACTAGATTAGCATTTCCAGCCCTTTTGCTTCCCCATTGCTTCCATCTGTTCTTTATGCCTAGCAACATTGGTCTCCATCTGCACCTTTGCATCAGTGACATGCTTGAGCTCTGTGGCATACCTGTACGCCGTCCCGTGCTTGCGCCTCGCCGCCGTGTGAGCGCCGTGCCACTGTGCGTGTGCCTCGCCGCTGTGCTTGTGCCGCACCGCCGCGCGTCTCGTGCCGCCGTGCGAGCGTCGTGCCCGTGCAGTGCCGCGTTGCTTGCGCCACACAGCCTCGCCCGCGTCATCCTTCACCACGCCCCCGTGCCACCCTTCACCCACGCCGCCGCGCCGCTAGGGATAGGGGTTTGGGTGGGGAATTTTTCACGGGGGAGAGGAAGAGGGAGAGAAAGAGAAGGGGAGGGTAGGGGTATTTTTATGTAAATGCCACATCATTTGCCATATGGGTGTGCCACGTCGGACCAAAGACGTAAAACCAGCCGAAATTGGTCGCGGGGGGTTAAGCGTCCGGATTGAATAGTTCAAGGGGGTATTATGTCTGGTATCATAGTTTAAGGGGGTAAAGCGCACTTTCGTAAGAGTTTAGGGGGGTAAATCGGACTTAACCCGTTTAACTTACATGTTTGTGGACATGTTTGTGGAGTGATTTATCATATATTAATCTGTGTTGTTGAATTTTTTTAACTATTTGAATGATATGTAAATAATAAGGGGATATCTTTCGAGGGTTTAAAATTCAACCCCCACATGTAAGAGAGATACTCCTATGGTTAGGGTAAGTATGTTTTGACGGGTGATACGGTCATAACACATCGCTGGCGCCGGCGGCCGTCAGCAGGCATGCAGCTGATGAGAATATATATCTGCTGATATGCATGCGCAAGCAGTGACCTCTCTGTTTGTTTGATTGTTCACTGCTGCTTTGTCCCAAGGTCAAACCATGCATGGCAGGGCACCGTACGCTCACGGTCTCTCGGGTCGTTTTCTAGGTAGTATAGTTTTCCATGCACGGCACCATCGGGCAGTACAGCACAGTACTACCATACCAGCTTATACTTACGCATCGTGCCAACCGAGTTCGAGCCATATGCATATATACGCATGTCGCAGCCCTGGCCCCAGGGTGCCAGAGAAAACGGAGGTCAGGTCAGCTATGCGCGCCCATCAGGGCAGGTCTCGCAGGTGTCAATGGCTGGACCAGAGATGACGGCGACCGGAGAGAGACCCGCAAAGGCAGTACTAGTGTACTGCTCGGTTACTCCAAAGGCGTACCACGCATAAAAGTTACCGCTAGCAATCGATAAGCTGCACGCGGAAGAGCTCCCTCCTTTTCCACTTGTGCTGCGGCTGTGCCGGATGGACGGGGTGATCACATCAAACGGTTGATTCGTGGGGAGACCGGGCGGGGCATGATTGACGAGCTAGTCGATCGATCAGGCATTCACAGGCAGCAGCATGCACAGGCAGCAGCGAGCGCGTAGTTCCACGTAAAAAGGTGCACTTATGATGGCGATCGAGATCTCGTGTGTTACGAGTAGTTTTGCAATGCGCGTGCCGCGCGCGGAGGCACGGAGCGAGTGCACCGGCCGTGCACCACGCATGCATGGGCGTATGCATGCCGATCGATCGATCGATCGAACGCGCGCGCGCGGAGGGAGAGAGAGCGTGAGAAACGGTGCGCATCATGGATGGATGGGGCAAGGGAGGGGATGATGGTGAGGGGAAAGGAGGCCGAGGAGGAGGGGTGTGTGGGGATCGATTGATGGGACATGCCATGCGTGTACCTACGTAAGAGGCGTATGATAGCGTGTCCCCCCCTCCGTCCAGGGACCGGATCGATCGATCGACCGGGTGGGAGGTGATCGAGAGAATTCCTGCAGCTAACTGCAGGCAGGCTGCATGGATGATGGATGGTGTAGCCGATCGAGCAGGATCGATCGGCTGTTGTGATGATGGGGCGTCATGATACACTGGTGCGTGGTGTGTGCCTAGCATATGCGTCATGCGTGTGGCCGGCCCGTTTGGTCGGATTTTGGTCCATCACGCGCGCGGATGTCTGATAACGAGCGCCCGGCAGGCCAGGCTTTGGGGCTTTGGGCACGCGGGCAAACGGGCCAGCCACCACGGGCAAAGGCGCCTTTTGTTTTCCGGTCCACGGATGTTGCATCTAAATCGGCCATGTAGTACGGGGAGAATGTGCGCTCGGTCGGGCCTTTGCCCGTACTGGTACTGTGTTCGTACGAGGAACAAGTTCTCCGTCCGTCCCTCAACTTTACGTTGAGAATGTATGACATCCCTAATCCCCAATACTAGAAATCTTGATCCTTAAACTATACAAAACCATATAATTTAGGTCCCATAGCAGTGTGGATCTCTAATTTCGTTGGCGTAGCATCATAATTAGAAAAATATAAAAAAAATAAGGGATCCACATGTAAGTGAGAAAAAAATGTAGGTCCACATCTCTTCTTTCTTATATTTTCTATTTTCTTTTCTTTGTTCTCTTCTCTTCTCATCTCAGGAGGCCACTGACAGCAGAGGGGGGCAGCGGGGGGAGGGGGGGGGAGGCGGCTTGCCGAGCTCCGTTGTCTCGATGACACCGACGACGCACGCGTGCGAGGCCCAAGCAAAGAAGGAGTGGCGGGGGGCCGAGCGGAGAAGGAGTGGTGAGGGGCTGGATGGAGGAGAAGCTGCTAGATGCCGGTTGCCTCTCTTCCCCTCTCCCTCCTAGGCTCATCGGCCTCCTCTTCACCCTCTCCCATCAGCCTGGCCGGCTGCCTCTCTCCCCTCTCCCTCCCAAGCTCACTAGCCTACTCTTCCCCCTTTCCCGCTGGCGTGGCTGGCTGCCTCCCCCTCTCTCCCTCCTAGGTTCACGACGTTGATCCGGATCTGAGGTTACCTCCTCCACCCTACGCCGCCACCGCTGCCATGGCTCAGGCTCGTTGATGTCAACGAGGAGCTAAAACACGAGCAAGGAGGTGGGGCAGCAGGAGGACGGCCGGTGAGCACCCTGAACCTGGTGTTGCCTCGTCGCCTCACAGGCCGGCCACCCCTAGCCGAGCTCGCCTCGTCGCTACCCCACAGCCGGTGTCGCGTCGATGTCGCCTCCTCACCGCCCTAGCTGACATTGCCTCCTAGCTGCCCTAACTGCTGTTGCCTCCCCATATGTTGACCTCGCATGCGTGGTGGGAAAAAAAGGAGAAGCGTTGATTTTTTTCTCACTTACATGTGGGTCCTGTATGTTTTTTTATTTTCTCTTTGCTGACTAGGATGTCACATCAGTGAAACCAGCTGTTGATACTGTCATGGGAGCTAAATTGCACGGTTTTATATAGTTTAAGGATGAAGATTTCCGGTATTGAGGATAAGGGATGTCAAACAAACTCAATGTAAAGTTCAGGGATGCCAAATGAACTTATTCCTTTGTACGATCGAGCTGGACCATATCGTCCGCATCTCTTTCCGCCACGGCCGTCTACTCCATCTGCCACAGATCAACCGGCCTACCAACGTACCAGATGCTTTTCAACGTTTTCTCGCCGGGTTTGCTATGACAAGTCCAACGGTGCTTGTTTAAGGTTTTCGATCCTTTTTAGAGAAAGATTTTCGATCCTTGATCATCTAAGCATTGGGAAATGCTGTAAAACTCTTGTACGCTTTCTAGATAACGATACTTTTCTGGAAAAAAAAATCTAAATGCATCAAGATTTTTTAGATATATTAATAAGCAACCAATATAAGCTCATTAAGTATGACCTCATCAATAGATGGACATTATCAAATCTATTTCGTGCATAAAACTGCGGATAATAATTTTTCCACCAAGTTGTCCCTAACTGAGCAGCTAGCTGGAAAAACGAGCAATTCTTAATTTTCTTTTCCTTTAGGAACGTGCCTCAAGTTTTCTCTTGACTCCACACATGCAGTAAGCGACAATACTATGTAGTGACAAATTATTTGGCACCTGTCACAATACATAAGTGTGTTAGGTCTTCCTGGATTTTTCACATTTTGATCCTTTTAGAAAACTTATTCTACAAATAGACTCTAAAAAAACTTATTTTAGAAATGATCATTTTCGCGGCGCCAATGTCATTGGCGCCGACATGACGGCGCTAACGACGTTGACGCCGTTCCCCTAGCCCCTGGTGAAAGTTAAGTCACAAATGTGAAGAGGGACGGTGCCAACGTAATTGGCACCGAGGACCAAATTGTAATTTTCTGAAAAAGGACCTATTTATAAATTAAAAAATATTTGCAAATAGGTCCTTGGTGCCAAAGACGCTGGCACCAAGGTTCTATTTGTAAATATTTTTATTTACAAACGAGTCCTTTTTTTATTACAAATAGGTCATTTTCAATATTTTTTACAAATTGGTCCTCGGTGGCAATGTCGTTAGCGCCGTTCTCCTTCATATTAGTGACTTAGCTTTTACCCAGGGGGTGGAGGGGGACGCCAACGTCATTGGCACCGTCATGTTGGACCACGATGCCAACGATAATAGCATAAAAAAGGACCATTTCTAGAATAAATTTTTTTGGAGGTCTATTTGTAGGATAAATTTTTCAAATGACTAAAAGGTGAAAAGTCCAGTTAGGTCTTCGCTAGTATGCGTATGTGGCGGAAAATGTAAGAAGAGGCAGCTGTGAAACACTGTCCTTGGGTGGCCAGTTAACATCCATGCGAACTTGCGAAGTTGTTAGCCCCCATGCGTGTATCTGAATATTTTGTTACCGAGGTCCAAAGTGCATTTATTTTTAAATAAATTTCACAAACTACAGGTTTTCAGACATTCATAACACAAAATTTAGGTTTTGCAACTTGTTTCAACCCCCCACCCCCCAAATTTTAGGGCAAAATATTTCATAAAATCCCACATTCATACCTACGTATTTTGTTTGGCTATTATATGCATAATACATGTATAAAAAATAATGTAATATTTTCTAAATAGATACACACATCAGCTACTTTCTCAACAAACATCGGTTACCAATTATGTTATGTTTCGAAGAAATTTTACGGTTCTTAAAAAATACTTGAAAGTACTATGATTTTACACCAAAAATTTTGATACACCAAAGTACCTAGCAGGCTATCACTTGGAGGTAGTGAATTTTATAATAAAAAATAAGGCACCTTATAATACTTTCTTATAATACTTTCTTAAGAACGGTAAAATTACTCTAAGTTTGGGTCTATGTAATCCACTCACATGATGATGTTACTAGCATTTGCATCTCCATCTTTTCCATTATGAATTGGGAAAGTTAGGAAGGAAATATAATAAACAGTATAGAAATGTGTATTTTCGGTCTCTAATGCAAGTATATATCGTATTTTTTTAAAAAGTAAGTATATATCTAAAAATACTGCCTATTATAGCGAAATATAACTATTTTGCATAAAAATGAGGTTTTATGAAACACTTTGCCCTAGAATCTAGGATTCCTTAAAAAAATGTAGATCTGACACGGGTGCGCTAATTATTCTTTTAGTGATAGAAATGGTACCCGTCGATAAAAAGACGCTTGTGATGACTTTGTCAATTTCAAGATATGTCGGCCCAGTCTTCTGGAGGTACTCATAGGATAGGGTGTGCGTGTGTGCATTCATAGAGATAATTGTGCGTATATAGTGAGCGTCTATATTTGTACTATGTTTCTTATTTTTTTCTTTTTTTGTAAAACAGGGTGGGGGTGAGGAGGGTTATGATATAGATATTGTAGAGATGGCAACAAAATATCAAATAAATCATTTTCAAGTTTATCATAATTAGAACTTAAATAACCATGGGTTAATAGCTTTTTTTTGTGCTAAATTCATCTTTGTATCCAACACATATAATTTTGTGAAATTTACTCTTTCTTTCTAAATTCCATGTTTGAGATTTTGAAGAAAAAATACACTCAAAATCTTCTACCCTGTTCAAAGATACACCAGAAACGAAGAGCATTGGTGTCAAATTGTCAATTATGCCTGACCTGAGGAAGTGAGGAGTGAGTGAGTGAGGTGTTCACGTATTGTAGAAGAATGAAGACTTGAGGTGTTTCTTCTCTGCCACAATCAGTGGAGACTGGAGAGGTTCACGTGGGCAGTCTATCACGCTTTTGTTGACTTGGACCATTTTTAACGTCTTCCACCCGCTGTTAGTTGTTAGGCATGAAGAAGATATTGATGTATGGCGAACTAAGCTTGTACTTTGGTCAGGCTCTTTGTGCGGCGGAACTTATCCACTCGATTCTCTTGTATCTAACACAGAACGTTCGAATTTTTCTGTGATTTAATTTCAGGAGATAGTACATGCCTACATGGGTACGGGTGTGCATTTAGTGGTAAAGCATGGATAATGTGAGGAAAAAAAGTGGTGCAAATAGTAAAAACCTGAAAATTACGTTTGGATCGAAAAATAGACACCGATTTGTCTATGTAACAAAGAGTAAAAATTTTAATGGCAGATTTGACCACGAGTAAAAATTTTACTCTTGATGATATGGATAAATATCATGCGTTCATTTTTTTTTATCCAATAGTAGTTTCCAGGTTTCTATTACATATGTGATTTTCACTTCATATTTCTCGTCTCGGATATATACAACCTTACATGGCAACCCCTTGTGAAAGGGCAAATTACACATAGGTCTAGATCTAAACATAAAAGAACAAACAAAAGATAAAAAGAAAAAATGACGAAGTCCTTCTTCGAGCTCTGGCCACAACAACAAGGCACAATACACTAACTAATTATCTAGTTTTTGACTGATATACTAACTAACATAGTATAAATTAAGTTAGGATCAAATAATTTACCCGGGGTCCTGTGACCCCAGGCAGTACTATATAGAAATACTCCTAATTGTAACTATAATGTACTGATATAACTTATATAAACTTGTATTCCACTATGGTTGGTTAGCACCAGAATCTTTACATTTGACATGTGTGAAAGTTTTTTCTAGCAATTTTTTTTCTTTCATGAACAAATCTTAAGGTGATCCGATAATCACAAATCTGAAAGTTTTTGGACTAAAAAACTTACATAAGTTTTCTAGCAATTCCGTAAAAGTTTCCACCGTTTTGTAGATGGCATAAACCCGTCGGCCCCATTACATGTGCCATTTGTACGTTTCTATTTTCTCAGTAATCAGACCATTAAGCCGAGACCGACCGCCAGAACATCCCTAGTTTCCGCGCCAAACTTGTGGAATTTCTGTGAGAAATTTGTGCATGGAAGCACCGGAATTCCACGTTATCCAGACTATAAATATCTGCATCGATCGATCAGTCACCACAACCACGCATTCCACTACAGGCTAACAGAATGGCAGCTCCCGCCATCCTCCGCCTCCTCCCTCTTCTCCTCCTCGCCGCCGCCGCGAACGCCGCCACGTTCACCATCACCAACAAGTGCCAGATCACCGTGTGGGCGGCGGCCGTGCCGTCCGGCGGCGGGCAGCAGCTGGACCCGGGCCAGCAGTGGGTGATCGACGTGCCGGCCGGCACGACGGGCGGGCGCGTGTGGGCGCGCACGGGCTGCAGCTTCGACGGCAGCGGCAACGGGCGGTGCCAGACGGGCGACTGCGGCGGCGTGCTGCGGTGCACGGCGTACGGGCAGCCGCCCAACACGCTGGCGGAGTTCGCGCTGAACCAGTTCAGCAACCTCGACTTCTTCGACATCTCCCTCATCGACGGGTTCAACGTGCCCATGGACTTCCTCCCCGCCGGAGACGGCGCCGGGTGCGCCAAGGGCGGGCCGCGGTGCGAGGCGGACGTGGCGGGGCAGTGCCCGAGCGAGCTGAGGGCGCCCGGCGGGTGCAACAACGCGTGCACGGTGTTCAAGCAGGACCAGTACTGCTGCACCGGCTCGGCGGCCAACAGCTGCGGCCCGACCAACTACTCGCAGTTCTTCAAGGGGCTCTGCCCCGACGCCTACAGCTACCCCAAGGACGACCAGACGAGCACCTTCACTTGCCCGGCCGGCACCAACTACCAGGTCGTCTTCTGCCCATGAGGGACGATGAATTGCTAGCTAGCATCTGATCGATGTGATATTGGTTAGATGTATACACAATAAAAAAGCATGCATACTTTTTATGCGAGTTTGTATCAGAATCATTAAGAGAAAAGTTACTCTGTAATAAAGTAAACCATTCAAAACTGAAGTGGTTTTTCACTTGTAGTTTGGTTAATTACACAGGCATGAACGAATCCGTTCAAATTCTATTATTTTTTCCAGGGGGGTTTGACGGGTAGTTTAGCACTTTAGCATCACTACGATGTACAAGTGAGAACTGAACAACGTTTTTTGTATGCGTGGATGACACGTTCTCTATTCGTTCCAAACCTTATGAACCGTGCTTGTGAACTGTGATCGAGGATTTTTGAACCCAGAATGTGATCGACGATTCATCGACCTAGCTCCTTTCTTATCCTGGGTTGAACGGTCTTTGTTCTTGGCAGAGCTCTGTATTTTATATCTTCAGGATAATAGCGATGGATAATATATAGAGTAAAATTTGTCCCTACCATATTTTTGGATTTTGTATCATCCAAGTCAAGATAAATTGACAATTCAGATATAAATTAAGATAGTACAACTTTATATTATCACGCAAAATCTTGGCACGATATTTGACCAAATCATTCACATCCATTTCTAGACGATTCTGCCAAATTAATACAACCAGCTGGACTCCTATCAAACCATCATCTGGTTTCCCCACCAAACTCTCTTGGGATTTCGTAACGAAATTCGCACACGCAAAGCTGCAAAAGTTGAATTCCATTATTGCACATTATCCATTAGCCGGACCGCTATAAAAATCCACACCCCTAGCTTGCATTCTTGCTCAGCTCAATTTGAGCAACAGAAACACTAACACGTCACCAATAATGGCGTCCCTCGCCAACTCTTCTGTCCACCTCCTCCTCCTCGTCGTGGTGCTCGCCGCCGCCGCCGATGCGGTGACGTTCACCATCGTCAACAAGTGCGGGTACACCGTGTGGCCGGCGGCGCTGCCGTCGGGCGACGGCAATCAGCTCGACCCGGGGCAGAGCTGGGCCGTGTACGTGCCGGCGGGCACCAAGGGCGCGCGCGTGTGGGGGCGCACGGGCTGCGGCTTCATCTCCGGCGGCAGCCTAGGGCAGTGCCAGACGGGCGACTGCGGCGGCACGCTGCGGTGCGCGGCCGTCGGCGCGCCGCCCGTCACGGTGGCCGAGTTCTCGCTGGGCCAGGCGAGCAAGGACGACTACTTCGACATCTCGCTCGTGGATGGGTTCAACGCGCCAATGGCCATCGTGCCGGCGCCGGCGGGCGGGCGGCGGTGCCCCCGCGGCGGGCCTCGGTGCGCGGCGGAGATCACGCTGCAGTGCCCCGGCGAGCTGCGCGCCAAGGCCGGGTGCAGCAACCCGTGCAGGGGGAACAGCACGTGCGGGCCGACCAAGGACACGGAGTTCTTCAAGAAGCTGTGCCCGGAGACGGTCACCTACGCCCGGGACGGCCAAGGCACCACCTTCACCTGCCCCGCCGGCACCGACTACCAGATCGTCTTCTGCCCATGATGACCTTGGTCTCGTACAGGGACAGTAATAACTATCTTAGTTCCTGTACTTGTATATGGTGGTAAATAAAACCTCGCACTGAGTGAATCACTTGTTTGGGATAATGAAAATAAATGGATAAATCTTGTCACTTATGATCTGTCATCACTGGTCATTGGGTCATTGGTTACATTGGCATGTGCTTGGAAAGCACCAAAGGGAAACGGAGAACTGATCGGTCTGGACAAAGTAGAGCTTTAGAGGGTTTGGCAACAGTTGGTATCGCACCGGAGCATGGGATACGGTTTACATAGCTCCATGCCTATGGAAATCAAAGGCAGACAGCGATGTGGCGCGCGCGGGGCCAACACAGCAGCTAGGCCAGACAATACAAACGGAGATCCATCTTTTGGCTTATGCACATACATATTCGAATGGTTTTTTTTTTCGATAGTACATATTCGAATGGTTTAATATCAACTAAAAATAATTTATGGGTAAATCTAGATATGTATTTAGCGATTCAAAAGTAAATATTATAAAATAAACTATAGAAAACTAAAATCAATTTTAAAAATTAAAATTTAGCTTATAAGTATATAAGCGAAACGAGATGAACAAAAATTGGCTGACATAGCAGCTGGTGCGCGTGAACACTGCGACTAGTAAACTATACGTCTTTTCCACCTCGATTACGGGTTGGTACAGAAATATCAAATGAATGAGTAACACTGAAGAATTAATTATGGCTTACTGGTTCTTCAGGCGGTTAAAGCATCGCGGATATATAAACGTCTAACCATTCTCGTTCAAACCCTTTTGCACGATTTAGCGCCCAAGGCCAATTGCACAAATACCGCCAGCGGTGATGATAACTTTCTGCGCCACCGCCGGTTGTCTATGTCGTGCGCCGCCACTGGCTGTCCATGACCTGCTATGTCAGGCATGTGCGGCACCCAACATAGCTGCCACCATGGAGGAGTGAGGAATGGCGCCTCACTACGCTGTTGCCATCAACTGCTGATCTCCGCACTGCACGCATCGCGGTCGGCCGACAAACTCCTCCTCCTGTGCGAAGCCACCTGACGAGCTCCTCCCACGCTTGCCTCACCACGACACTGGACCGCCGCTCCAGCTCGTCCACTGACACCGAAGCACACTCCGCCGATGCCTTCCACCGCCGCAGGTCCCCCAACGCCACCTTCCCGCTCGCCGTCTCCTCCCCGACCCCACCATCCACCTCCTCAAACCCTGGCCACCACTGAACGCGTCGCCCTCGACGATCTCTTCAGCTGCAACTTCTCCTCTTTCCCGAGCGGTAGCCACAGACGTGAGCTATGGATCTTGAGCTCGAGTTGCAGGGAGGCAGATGTCGGGAGACCTTGGTGAGCGAGCTGGGGGTGAGGGTAGGAGTGGCGGCCGAAAACGTTAGCTAAGGATCTCGAGCTCGAGTCGCGGGGAGACAGACCTCGGCAAGCTTGCAGGGGAGCGAGGGTAGGAGTGGCCGGGAGTGACTCCAGATGCGTCCACCACCGCACAACGAGGCATCGCCGCTCGCGCTACTCTGTAAAGAGGAGTCACCGCTGCAGCCACAGCTCCTCTCCCGCGCGGCTGCTGGCCTAGAGATGTGGAGAGCACGAGGAAGAGAGGGAGAGATGGAGAAGGCGGCGGCTGGGAGAAGAAGATGGAAGATAGGTGGGCCCACATGGATCCCACCTCTTTTTTTACCGTGAGCGCCATACAGATGCCAAGTAGGATAAAATCCTAATCCATACGCCACGTAGGCTAAAACCAGATTCAATACTGCTTTAAGAGTAGATTTACACCAGTTTTTGAAGGTTGAGGAAGATGTTATACCTGATTTTGTGGTTGAGGGATGTGATTCGATCAATGGCAAGAGATAAGGGAAGAAAAATAGACTTATTCATTAGTCATTACAGCTAGGAATAAGTTCACTTAGTGACCCTCAAAAGTGATCGAAATCTAATCTGTGACCCTAAACCACAAAACTGAATATCTCGACCTCCCAACTCTTAAAACCGGTGCAATTTGACTCCCTCGGCGGTTTTAGATGTCGGTTTCGCTGACGTGGCGCCTACGTGGCACTATTGACTCGATCTTCTTTCCACGTGGCATTGGAAATAAAAAATATATGTGGGACCTATTTGTTATTCACCAAAAATATGGGTGGGACCCGCTGACAGGTGGGGCCCACAAAAATCATCCTCCCCCTCTCTCTTTCTCTTCCCTTCGGCGAGCCGCGAGCGTGGGACAGGGGCTGGCGGCGGTGGCGGGAGGGCGGGCGGGGGCCGGGTCCCCTTTGCGAGGAGTTGTTCTGCTCTCCTCCTCTTCTGAAGGCGGCGGTGAGGAGCTGGTGTCGTCGAACGCCGGGGTCTTCTCCGGCGACGACATCATCTCATGGAACGACGACGGCTCCACCTTCGTCGTCTGGCGCCCCGCCGAGTTCGCCCGCGACCTCCTCCCCAAGTTCTTCAAGCGCAATAACTTCTCTAGCTTCGTCCGCCAGCTCAACACCTACGTACGCCTCGCCGCCGTGTTTTTGTTTTCTCTTTGTCCCGTTCGATTTCGAACACCTCCACTAATTTTTGTCTCGGCCTCGCCGGAATGGATTGGATTATACAGGGATTTGGGAATATTGTCCCGGACAGGTGGGAGTTCGCCAACGACGCTTCCGGCGAGGGGAACGGCGGCTGCTCTGTGAGATACACCGATGGAAGGTGACGCCGCCGACGCCAGCAACGACGACGACGGGGGCGGTCACGGTCGCGGCCGCGATCCCGATGGCGTTGCCAGTGACGACGCGGGATGGTTCCCAGGTTCTGTCCGGCGAGGAGCAGATCATATCGTCCAGCTCGTCCCCCGAGCCCCTGCTCATGCTGTCGCAGACGCCATCCGGCTCCGGCTCCGGCTCCGGCGGCGTCGCGTCCGGCGGGGGATGAGAACAAGCGGCTGCGGCGAGAGAACGCGCAGCTCGCGCGGGAGCACAGCCAGATGAGGAAGCTCTGCAACAACATCCTCCTCCTCATGTCCAAGTACACCTCCACGCAGAAGCTCAACGCCGCCAACGCCTCCTCCACCGCCGGGAACAACAACTGCTTCGGCGAATCCGCCAAGACGGCCACGCCGCTCCCGCCCCCCGCCGTCCTCGACCTCATGCCTTCCTGCCCCAGCGCCGCTGCGGCGCCCGTATCAGACAACGAGAAGGAAATGATGAGCGCGAAACTCTTCGGCGTGGAAGCTCCATTGATGGATCTTGCTGGACGTCGCCGTCGTGTTTTATGGCGTGGAAGAGGACGGCCGACTCGGACGAGGTGCAGGCCGTGCCGCTCATCAGCGGAGAGCCGCCACAGAAGTTGTTGAAGAAAGCTGTCGCCGGAGCCGGTGCCTAGAGCCCTGGATGAACAATGGTGACTTTCCTTTTACTCCCCATCGGCCAGTTTC
Source organism: Oryza meridionalis (assembly GCA_000338895.3). Taxonomy (NCBI): domain Eukaryota; kingdom Viridiplantae; phylum Streptophyta; class Magnoliopsida; order Poales; family Poaceae; genus Oryza; species Oryza meridionalis. The sequence continues at coordinate 29,895,681 of CM002526.2, read as the reverse complement.
CTCCACGCAGCAGCTCGACACCGCCAACGCCGCCGGGAACAACAACTGCTTCGGCGAATCCGCCGAGGCGGCCACGCCGCTCTCGCTCCCCGCCGTCCTCGACCTCATGCCTTCCTGCCCCGGCGGTGCCGCCCGTATCAAACAACGAAGAGGAAATGATGAGCGCGAGAAGCTCTTCGGCGTCTCCATCGGCCGGAAGCGAACGCGGCACGACGGCGGCGGCGCCTGCGGCGAAGACGAACACGCGGCGGTGGTGAAGACGGAGTCGATGGACGGGCGGCCGCCCGCCGCCGCTCTGGCCCTCGCTGCCCGCCGCGGGAGAGAGAGAGGGAGCGGTGAGGGAGAAGTAATTGGAGGGAGGGGAGAGAGAGAAGGGATACGTGGGTCCCACAATTTTTTTTCCGTGTCAATGAAAAATGGGTCCCACATATGTTTTTAATTCTAAATGCCACCTAAACGCCACATCAATGACACGTGTAAAGGAGACCAGGTCAATACCGCCACTTAGACGCCACGTCAGCAAAACCGCTCTCCAAAACCGCCAAGGGAGTTAAATTGCACCGATTTTAAGAGTTTGGGGGTTAAGATATCCGGTTTTGTGGTTTAGGGTCACGGATTAGATTTCGATAAGCTTTGAGGATCACAAAGTGAACTTATTCCTTACAGCTATGCATGTTGGCCGTATGGGCTTGGAACTGGCTAGCTAGGACGCAACTAACCCCTCCCTAATCAGATTACGGTCCATTTGGTAAAACGAAACAAATTACGGACCAGAAAAATATATGTCCGAATCGAATACGTTGTAACCCACATATTACGGACCATCTGGTTGGGCGTTTACGAAGCACTTCTCCACTCGGAAGACTCCGAAATCACTAATCAGTGAATAGTCACGCGTGAGGGTGTGCGAGCGATCAGGCCCAGCTTCCATTTTCGGCCCTAGCTTTTTAGCCCGACTTTCCTTTTTTTAAGTAGGAATAAGTTCACATGATGTTCCTCAATTTATCACCGAGCTTGAATAAAATCCCTAAATCGTAAAACTTGATATAACCATCCTTCAATTTTCAAAACCGGTACAAATATAATCGTATGGCAGTATTTAAGGTGGTTTGAATAACATAACGCTGATGTGGCATAGGAAGAAAAAAAACCCACGTGAAATCCAGGTGTAAGTGAAACATCTTCTTTCTTATCCCCTCTGTCACTATTAGGAGGCGGCACGACGGCTCGCAGTGTTAGGATACGCGTAAAAGCTATGATTGCATAAATCAAAATTTTTCTACCGCATAAACCAGGAACCAATGCAAGTATGAGATCATGAATCATTACCACTCGACGTGTTGTGGAACGGAGGTAGGTGTTAAGAAGCCGAAGGAATGTTAGCGATGTAGCGCGCGTCGATGTAGAGGAGTAGTCAATCGCAACAGCCTGACTTTCTCCTCCTCGTGCATTTGCCTCGCCATGCTCCTAGGCCGATCAGCACCGCAAACCAGCGGTGCCTCTACCGGTATGCACACGTCCAGAGACGAAATGCCACGCGGACGTGCTAGCACCCGCGTGCGACTAGGGTTTGGCTTGGAGAGGAGTGGCGGCTAGGGTTTCTCACGGGACACCAGTCACATCACCTGAAGAATACATAGGATCAATAACTGGGCCTCCGAGGCCGAGTCCTACTCGGATCCCATCCTAATTGAGCACTTATTGGATCTCCATCCAATCCCCTTATTCCGGTCCATTAAGTGTGTGACCCCGTAGGTTCATGTACACTCGATTGTAACCCGAAAAGAGCGGCTCCTAACAAAACAAATTGACCCACCGGACATACATAAGGTTATATCGGTTGCATCTCTAGTATACACTTGTATGAATCCTCTTGTCTCACGTTATCGATTAAGCTCAAGGCTAGATATGTGCCATTCTTTAATAGCTCAATCATTTACTTGATCTAGTGATAGATTATTTAACTTGTAATTAACTCCTCAATTACATTTTGCATGGCCATGCACTTCCATAATCTATAACATCGAGGGGCCCAGAGATATCTCTCCATAGGAGGGGTAAATCCCATATTGATTATTTATATCCCACTACATGTTTCATAGCATACCAAAGATTACTTTTATAATTACCCACTCACATAGTAGCGTTTGGTAGCCCTAAGTAAGCTACTACATATGTTGGGAACCATGATAATCTCAGGTGTAAGGATTCTACACCAACACTAAATGAGATCGCTGATGGCATATCACATATAGCTCTTGTAGTGTCTCATATTGGGTCTATCCAACATGTTCCCCAATATGTGTCCACATTATTAATTTGGTATGCATGAGACATGATTATTGACGGGGGATACCCGCGAACCGTAGTTTGAGGGTATTGGGGTACATTGGTATAAGGATCTACACGATACGACATCATGCCCACAAAAAGACAAGGATTATAGGTTCAGACCCCTCGTAAGGTAATAGCCCTAATCTAGTTTATATAGGATTATAGATAAAATCACATAGTATAATAGAGAACAACGGAACTCCGGATTACCGACGAGATCCTTGTCGAGAGAGTCTCGATGAGATATATCGGTGAATTGGCTTCAAGTCCTCCGGATTGCTTCTATGGTGACGAGTTCGTTGAATCGTGGGGGTCAATGTCGATGACCCCCATGAAGCGATCAAGGGGTTCTTCCGTGCAATCGTCCTCTGACACACATTGAGATTGGTTTTCGTGTTGATGGATCTAGCAGCATGGAGGTCGGGTCATAGATTTGGTAGCATCAAGAAAAACTTTGCAGCCTGAAAGAGAGTGTCCTTTTGATTTATGAATTGGACACCAACTCTTAAACGGGGAAGTGCGCTGGATCTCTCGATCTCTACATGCATCGAGTTCAGCCTTCACTTGTAGCACCACCTTGCAGTTCATCAAAGAGTGATTAGACGTCTTGTGGATGAAGCATAAGGTGTTGTATGTGCAGGAAACTTTCCTTGTCGGCATCTGATTCCCTGCGGGTAGCTGGGTTCTGTCGCTTTAGGTGTTTTCCTAGGAGCTGGAGTTGTCGGCGCCCTTTTTTCTGATGAGACAGGTGGGACAGCCGGCACGGGGTCGCTTGTTGTTGTCTTGGTTGCGCCGTTCTCAATCCCAACTAGCACTGGGACGGGTGACATTAGAGTCGCAACGTAGATCGGGAAGACGATGGATCCGACTTGGGTCCATACCAATGGCGTCTGGGTAGGACCTCCTGGGCCAAAGTTGGTGGAGATGTAGTTGTCGGAATCGCTCGAAGTTATCTCAGCGAAACCTTGAGCACCAAGTCCCCCTATTTGGCGCGTCACTATTGACGGGGGATACTCGCGGACTGTATTTTGAGGGTATTGGGGTATGTTGGTAGATCTACACGATACAACATCAAGCACACAAGAAGACAAGGATTATGCTGGTTCAGACCACCTGTAAGGTAATAACCCTAATCCAGTTTATATGGGATTATAAAGAAAACCACAGAGTATAATAGAGAACAACAGAACACCGAGATTCAAGTCCTCCGGGATCTATCGGCGAATTGGCTTCAAGTCCTCCGGATTGCTTCTATGGTGGCGGTGTTTTGCACTAAGATTTGATGCCCTATACCCCCTGAAGGGATCTCTGTTTATACCGCAGATCCTCTTAGTCTCCAATTAGAACTCGGAGACATGGGACCCCGTACGGTATCGTTATCTCCTCCGAATTCAACTCTAACACCTTCTATTCACAAAGATTATTTCCTTAAGAACACATTAATTTTCTTATCCAAAAGGTCCCGTATACTTGAAGATATACAGTGTCCAACCATATATCTCATGACTCCTAGAATAGAGGGTATGTCTTATCCGTAACCTTGACAATGATCATCAATCAATACATATATTGATCACTAAACCATATTTGCTCCACATATGATATTTCATCAGGGATCCTTTAGAAATAACAACATACAACATAAAAAGTTTCATAAACAAAACACATATTCATTAACCAATAATAAGTTATTTATTTCAAAAAACAACGTATGATAAATATGTAAACATATTATATGATACTATTATCTCTGTCTCTATGATTGTCTCTAAAGGTATATCACCAAAACGCAGAGCTCGCCGCAGCGGTCATTGGCTCGTCAGCCTTATCCTCCTCCACCCAGCGCTGCGCCGGATATCGCTTGGGAAACTCTCTCATCCAGTGTTTCGATCAGCGAGGTACGCTGCGACTTCTTCAAGGTCGCCTCTCAGGAGGAGCATCCGGTCTTTCACTCTGCTGGCAGTAGCCTGCTGCCATCGGCAGCCACAAGCTGCTACATCTTCCTGAGAGGACGACGCTGTACCTTCTGGAAGAGGACACACATCGAATCAACCGATTAGAGATAAATGGAGCACAGAGAAGACTGAAGAAATACAGGGGAAATTTGGGGAAAGATGATGAATAATACAATAGATATTTCCGCATGTGAATAACAGAAAAGTGGAAACTATATGTCCTAAAATAACTGTATCCTAGAATACCGATTTCTATCCATCATTTTGCATTAAAATTGCACGGAAAAACCTTTGGACTACCTTTTTAATCTATGCAAATATTTTTAACTATCCTAGCAATTTCCTGTTACTAATTACTTCTATAAATCTAGTTCCCCCTGTTTATCGTTTTTATTTAGTTAACTGTATTGCTTAATTTGTTATCATACACCTTTAGTAGTGTATTTATAAAAAAATGCATCAATGATTGTAATGCAGTCCTTGCTACAATTTATTTTTGCATTTAAACATATGATATTATCGTCATGATGTTACTTTGTTTGATTTTCATTTAACATGTAGCTGAATTTTTCATTATAAAAAGCTTAAACTCAGTTTACTTTATTTTCTTTTGTTATTTTTTTCTATATCAAAATGCACGACAAATTCTCTTTGGAAGTCTCTATAATCTAGCTATAATATTAAAGTTTGGAAGCCTCTATAATCTAGATAGAATGTTTAAAGCTTGTTTTTTTTTCTTGGAATTTTTTATCATATGTTCTCTCATTTATTTTAAATTTTAGTCATGCCAAGTGACCCAATCATCTTGCAACTTCCATGCCAGCTTTAGAAGGATAGATTCTATTGGAGCCTTTACTGGAGGGATGGAGTCCTCCGTTTTTTAGTCTGACAAGTGGGCCACAAGGGACCTAGATTCCTTTGGTTATGTATGGTAAGCACAGTCTTTGTGTATTATATTGTACTTGTGGAATAACAAAGTCACATCGATTGGCCTAATAAGTTCAAGAAAAAGTCACCCATATTAAAAGGAAAACTTAATGTACAAATACATATATATGTTTAAGGTAGTTCACAGCGTACGTGTTTTTTTTCTAACAACAAGCACAAGAGGTACATAGTTCACAGCGTGCGTGTTAGTACATAGTAGATTAGAACTAGTTTGCATCATCGAGTACCAAATTACTAGCTGAGTAATCGACAATAGCTCAGAACTAGTTTGCATCATCTACCATCTAGAGTACCAAATTACTAGCTGAGTGCCTCTGGTAAGGGATGCACATGCACAAAACATTAACCATGCCTGCTATGTATCCCTGTTATGTGTTTCCGCAGTTAGAAATAGGCAAAATGCTGAGAGCTCAGAATTAAAGTGACTGCTCTGCCATCTAGCTGAGAGTGGAGTGGTGAGAGCCTGGTAGTGAGGATACAGAAAACAACAGAAAAAAAAAACTTCATAATGAGTATTCAGAAGAAATTAATAACGTCAAAAAGCTGAAAAAAAAGAGACCATTTGCTCTTGATTAATAGGATAAATGAACTGAAAATAAAGGAAAACAATATATAATGACATAATATTATAACTATTATTACCTTAGTGAAAGACTTCAATACCATCGGACAACTCTACTGTCAAAGTGACAAGTCTTCTAGAACATTTACGTACATGAAATACACCAACCTGTTAAATCAAAAGGAATGTTTGTTGTTTATGGTATGTAAGATAAGTACAAATACATCGTTTTAAGATACCCAAGTAGGAGAAGAAATTTACCTCAACATCAACTTTAGAGCCCGAGTCATTACCCTTCTCAAGGTGTCTCTCACCAACACCCAACAGTATATCTTCCAACTAAAATAAATAAAATGGTAGTCGAATTACTGTATAAACTAAAGTACTCCACACATGCACACGCTATACTTTGTGCATTTTAGGTCTTGTTTCGAAGACTAACTTAGATTTTGAAACATCCAAATAAAAAGCCTTAAGGATGACAATTGTTTGATACCTGAGTTACATTTGAAATGTTCTCTCCTTGGCATGAGAGAATAACATCACCAACTCGAATGCCATGTTTCTCAGCAGCACACTGAGAAAAAACCTAGTATGAACCCAGAAGAGTTATAATATAATATACCTGCAGAAATAGTTGGACACCATAAACAAGAAGTTTACCTCTCTTACAATAAGACCAGAGGCAATGTTGTATTTACGGGACAATAGCTCAATATGCGCCATTTCTAGAAAATCCACTGTTCTTAACTTCAAGCAAGCTGAGGTCGAACAAGTTGCCTACATAAGATTATCGTTAGATTGTTGCATTTATTCTAGGAATATCCAAAATGGATCAATTATAGAAAACATAAGCGTACAATCGCTATATTTTCAGCAACCATCAACCATGGAGTATTAATTTATATATAAGCAAGGTTCTTCAGAAATTTAAACAAACATCTTACCCTCTTAAATGTTATGCATACGCAAATTAAGTTTGTACTCATTCGTTATTAGGCAAAATATGGCATTGTGTGGGTCTAAATATCACTTTAACTAATAAAATGGAGCGAGTATGGTCTGGTAGCGTGAGAAAATAATTACCACCCACACACACCTCAAAAGAAAAAGGAAACAGGCAAGGGTATGTAACCAGTCAAGATTAACAAAATGGCGCTCACCCAAAATTTCTCCACAATCTCATACACGTAAGGATTAGAGAGCTTGGTATGAAAGCAACAATAGGTAACGTGCAGAATAACATCCCCACAATGTTTCCACTAAAATCTGCCAATGCACCTCCAGTACCACACTGCAAACAAAATTGGATTGAGATTATATTTAAGTACACCTAAATATTCAGAATATAAATATATCATTACCTTAGGAATGGAACCATCTATGAACAAATAGTGATTGTGCTGATACTCATAAGGATCCACGTATTTCACTCTGACTGTAGTGCAAATCAAATCTGTTTTATTATCTCTAGCTAGCACACACAAATTCTGGCCATACTCCAAATCAGGTTTCAACGGTACAATTGGTAGAGTCAACTCTCCCATAGTTTCAAAGAAGGCAATATCGAAATGCTTGCTGAAGTACAGCAAGCGACAATCTGAGGTTGTGTCATCCGGTATGCGAACAATAACCTACAATAATAAGTACATAAAAGAGTATATGAAACACTTCATGTGAAAGACAAACCGGTTATACTATTTTGAACACTATGTTAGACCTTTTGATTTTACTAAGTACAGTTTGAACTAAAGAGAGAGATGAGGGGGGACAAGGTACAAATGTACTTAGCATCGCAAGCACGGTGACCAGAAACTAGATCCTTGACTCCAAGGTGCTACAAGGAGTAAGGGTGGGCAAAAATTAGCCGACCACTGGACAACGAACCAAATGCTTGTTCGGCTTACGTTTTTTTTTCCTTGTTTTTTTTTTAAATTGTCATTGGTTTGTATCTTTACGAACCGAATACTAGACATGCTTTTGGGGGGGTTGAAAACCCTTCCCCCTCTAGCACTCAAAACTGAGCGATAGATTATCAATGATTAATTAAGTATTAGCTAAAAAATTTGAAAAATAGATTAATTAATATGATTTTTTGAAGCAACTTTTTTATAGAAAATTCTTGTAAAAAAATGCACCGTTTATAGCAGTTTGGAAAGTATGCGCATGGAAAACAAGCTAATAGAAGTTGGGAATAGGGAGTAAAGAACACGCCCTTAACATGCTAACAATCACAAGCATGCTAAGCTTCTGAAGTGTTTTACCTTAGCCTCAGGAGCATAATCCTTGTATGACCAATCATCGAAGGGTTTCTTTGTGCAAATAATCCAAGCAGAAGTGAGTATTATAGCAGATTTTTTTACATCATCCCACTCAACAACAATACCAGTACATTGGTTAATCTCCGTACCATCTGGGCATACACAAAAAGTTAGCAGAAGCAACCAACATTGCCATTAGAGATGGAATTATACACGAGATGAAGAATATACACTACCGTGATAAGCTGAAAGGCTCACAACAGATTTGGAAGCATTTAGGAATATTTTCTTCTGCTTGGGGCTATAACAATCCGTAGTACAAGAGGAAGCACAAGATGATGACCTTAGTGTCGGTAATTGTTCCTGACGAGCTACAACAATGATATGGTGTATAAGAAATAGGTGAGCTTAAATTGCGTTAAATTGAATTAACTTTAATTCTTTAGTTGGTTCTACAAGCATGTTGTGGGTTATATTAAATTGAATTGATTAGATTCATAGTTGATTTCATAAGTTTCCAATAAATAAATTGTGAAAAACTAAATTGGTTTCACTTCCTAGTTGATTTCATAGATGTAATAAAACGGATGAAAGAAAGTAAACAAACCTAGTTTCTCCTCGTACTTGCGATAGGCCCAGTGATAAGCTTGTGCAGCTACTGGATCATCAGTAATGCCATACACCACCTCACCGGAAGGAGTTCTCAAGATAGGCACGAGTGGGGCCTGCGGTTCACGAAGTGGAGAGCTATCTGCAGAGGAATCCGAGTCTTGCTGATCTTGTGCTACCTCCCACTGCTTCTCCTCCTCTGAAGCTATGGAGGAGTCGTTGAATTGCGATTGCGGTATTGAAAGTGGTAGATCCAATTCTGATTGTTTGGACTCAGTTGCCTGTGGATCATATGACATTGTCATGGAATCGGCTCTACGAGGGCGAGCGAACCAGTATGTCGGAGGAGCCTCCGTAACAGCGGGGAGGCTTTGCGACGGCGACGCCCGCGATGATGGAGCAGGGAGTTCCTCCCGGCTTGGCTCCTCCATGCTAGCGCCTCCACAAGCTGGCGACCCGCATGGCGCAGACGACGACGGTGGCATGGTAGACATACCTGGCTCCAGCGAAGGGGGCAACGAAGGCCTCTCCTGGTCCTCGTCGCTCGCCGCTCTTCTAGTCCTGGAATCCGGCACCTTGGATCCTGGTCCCGATCTCATCTTCGCCGGTTCGGATCTCCCGCAGATCGCAGTCGAGGGCCGACGGCCGAGGAGGAGAGATTAGACGGAGGCGGCGGTTCGGAGCGCCCGCAACCCGGCGGCTAAGCGGAAGGGAGTGCTGAAAAGCCAAAGCAAAAGGGGCGATTTTTATTTGTAGCGTCAAACCTTGGACTTCGATTGGAATAGGTATTCCCGAATACAAGTAACATTTTTATTTATACTTAAGAAAAAAATGTCCGTACGTTGCAACAGGTGAATGCTATTTTAATCTTATTATTGTTATACGGTATTACGGTTTAGTTAAGGTAAAACACATTATTGGAATTTGCTTGGATATTTCTTTTAAGAAAATCATGAGCAGCAATTAGTCCGACATTCATCTCAAGTTAGCATGCGTGGTTTTTTAAAGAGATTTCTTATACGATTCCTTTTATATATTTTCAAAAGTAAACAAACTTAAAATCCGACTTAAACACGGATCGTATTTTCAAAAGCGAACAAACTTAAAATCCATCTCAAATATATATCAGTATTTCCAAATGCAAACAAACTTAAAAACCCACTCAAATACGAATAACGTACCAAAATACCGGCAAAAACATCTTCTGATCTCTACTATTATAAAAATTGAAAATGTTTTTGTCGGTATTTTGGTACGTCATCTGTGTATGAGTCGGTTTTTAAGTTCGTTTGTTTTTTAAAATACATATCCATATTTAAGTCTGTTTTTAAGATCGGTTCTTTTTTTTAATACAGAAGGAATCTCTACTATTATAAAAATTGAAGATGTTTCCGTGGTCCGTCATCTGTGTTTGAGTCGGTTATAAAAATTGAAGATGTTCCCGCGGTTCGTCATCCATGTTTGAGTCGGTTTTGATTTTATATTTTGGTTTTAATCTATATCTCTTCTCTATCTCTATCTCTACAATTATAAAAATTGAAAATGTTTTTGCCGGTATTTTGGTACGTCATCCGTGTATGAATCGGTTTTTAAGTTCGTTTGCTATTAGAAATACATATTCATATTTGAGTCGGTTTTTAAGATCATTCACTTTTGGTAATACAGAAGGAATATCTGTTTTTTAAAAAAACTCGCATGCTAACTGAGACGATCGGACTCCTAACTACAGCTTATGATTTTCTAAAAACATATATATTCAAGCGAACTCTTACAGTAAATTTCATCTTAAAAAAATCATATTATAACAATAATAAGATTAAAATAGACTTCACCCGTTGTAACGCACGAGCATTTTTCTAGTAGTATATTGAAATGTAATTATATTATAACTATATTGTACACTATAACTTGTATTAAATTGTACAAAGTAATATATAAAAAGAAAGAGTTCACCCTTTCAATCAAACATATGAAATTTCTACTGCTGATCCCGTGACGTTACCTGGTCACGCTTTCCCTGCCGCCGTGACCTCCGCCCCGCCATAACACCCGTTGCGACTTAGGGCCTTCACAGTGCGGTGAGGTGGCATTCTCCCTTGCCATCCCACATAGGCAAAACTTAAGGGCACATGCCACCTTTGCATCTGGCCCCACCGAAATGAGGTTCTTGTGTCCAAAGAAGGCCACCGGTTCTTGGGAGAAAAAGTAGGGCATGTGAGGATGGAAACAGCACTGTGGAGCAAGTGGCATCGGAGCGAGCGGCACCGGCGGTCGTGGGGGACAGGCAGGGCGTGTCGCCGCCGCACCACCCGGAGCTCGGCGGCCGTTCCGAGGTCGTCCCGTACCGCCAGATCTGCATCACCGGCCTGGGGAGGAGGGCAGCGCAGCAGCGACCACAGCAGCGGCGACGAAGCCACGGCCACGGCCATCCTCGCGCCGCGCCCGGACGAGCCGTCGCCACTAGACGCCATCGTCGAGACTCGTCGCCGCCACGCTGCTGCCCGACGAGCCACGGTGCGCAAGGAAGACGCGGACGAGGTGGCGGGGGCACGCGAGAGGAGGGGAGGCCAAGAAGTTCGCCACCGTCGAGTGCCAAGCCCGCCGCCCCGCCGAGACCGCCGCCGTCGTCGCCTCGTTGTGGAGCAAGTGGCCTCCTTGCCGAGACCGCCGCCGTCATCTCCTCCTAGCCGCCGCCGCCGCGGTCGTCCCCAGATCCACCGACGCTCCGCTCGGCCACCCCTGTGCAGTCTCCGCTCGCCGCTGCTCCGCCCGGCCCCGTCGCCATCGAGGCCGCAGCTCCGCTCAGCCGCCCTAGCACCGTCTTCGCTCGAGCTTGAGAGGTGAGATAGGGAAAGGTATGAGAGAGGGGAAGAAGCAGCGTTGGGCTCGAGGAAAGGAAGAGAGAGAGCGGAAAGGTGGAGAAAAGAAAAGGAAAACTATATTTTTGTGGACCCCACTTGAGGTACTGCATTGTGGCCCATATGGCACCTCAGGTCCGGTATTTTACGTGACGCACTGCTATTGCCCTTAACCGGATGACACCTCCGCTATGATGCTATCCTCGGACTTGCCTCAATCCGCAATGCAGGAGTGGCGGAGGACTCATACCTGCTCGAGTCTTCGATCCCCTGCCAACCGGTGCCTATCGCTTTGATGCACCGTGCGTGCCGCACGAGCTGTGACCGTTAGATGCGAGTGAGACTAGAGGCGTGGAAGGAAATTACCTGATCAGCGAGTAGGTCTACTGCTCTTGCCAGTGCTGCCCAGTCCAATAGGCCATTTTTACCTTGAGACTTGCCATGCCAGCTAGGCGGCAACGGCTATCAAAAAACAAGTTAGGCAGTTACGGTCGTGCGTTTTGGGATTCACACACGAATTTCTGGTTTCCTTCAAATTACTTTGGATTTCTATCAATCAAATCGATTAAATTTCTATAATGGAATCTTAGGAAATCAATTTGAGGGTTGTTGGTTGTTTTTCTCCAACTTGTAGAGTAGGGTTCCAAATTGGGTCAAAATTAAAGAAGATTAAAACACACAATAATTAAGGCATAAGATGCCAGGTAAGTCTTGATTTTGGATGTGTATTTTTTTTCTAAGAAACATAGTACAACACATACACACTTGTCTCTATAAGCACGGACGCACACTCACTCTCTTTTTTTATGATTTTGTCCCAACGACTTACACTAAATACAAGAAAAATTAAGGTAATGCGCACCAAGTCGAAAAATATAGTCATGTTGTAGTGCATGGTGCGTCTATATCAAACGGAAAGATGTTTGGCTATACCTCATTTTTTTTCCGTCCTCCGCCACTGTTAATTGCAGCTTCATTGCCCTTTCATCCTCGCCCTGCGTATATGTACAGCGTGCCCATAGCTTTCCCGTGCCCCCCTCTGAACTGGGTAACACTTCAGCTCCGGTCGAACACCCATCGTCGGGCGCTCACTGCTCCGTCACTGCCGCCAGCGACCATCGACCATGGCACACGGCCTCGACGTCACGCATATATATCTGCCCGCCGTCACCTGTCTGTGTCTGCTCAGTGCTCACGCTTGCCGTGGACGGAGCAACCACTTGCTGCACCATTCTCCCTACCCATCCACCGTTGCCTATTTCTGTTGTATGTTCTCATTTGCACATTGCATGGTAGGTTATTGGTCAAATGCTTACTCAGATGATCTAATCTATACTGTTCTCACACTAATCATCTATAAAAACTTCAGCAGCCAATTCGTGGTGTTAGAATTGTTGAACTGGCGTCTACTACTCTTCATTAGAGCTGCAACAACAATTTCAGGTACCACTTTTGGCAGTCTTTTGCCGTCTTTCTTGTTAGGCCCCGTTTGGTTCCCAAAAACATCACATCGAATCTTTTACACATGTATGGAACATTAAATGTAGATTAAAAGAAAAACTAATTGCACAATTAGAGGGGAAATCGCGATAGTTCATGATTAGTCATAAGTGCTACAGTAACCTACATGTGCTAATGGCGAATTAATTAGGCTCAAAAGATTTGTCTCGCGGTTTCCAGGCGAGTTATGAAATTAGTTTTTTCATTCGTGTCTGAAAACCCCTTCCGACATCCGGTCAAACGTCTGATGTGACACCCAAAAATTTTCATTTCGCAAACTAAACAGGCCCTTAGTCACAATATATTATTATTTGATCGTGGATCCCCTCCTATCATTCCTCTCTTTCTTCTGTTGATAAAATTACTGAATGGAAGACTTTTAACAAGCTGACCATATATTTAGTAAAATGTTGCCTACACGTTGCTAATTTGTTTCATTAGTTGCTTCTTATTGTTCTAGCAACTTACGTGTGAAAGCATCGACAAACTAGATTTTTTTTCTTCAGATTTTCAGAAACATCATTGAGCTCCATTTAGTTGTGCCAATAATTATGAATCATCAGCGAAACATTTGATGAATGTATAGTACTGAACTTCCAAGGTAATATCTCCATTCTCCACCTCAGCATAGAACCGTATACTATTTGCTTGCCATGAATGCAGCCGTCGTCTTCACTTCTTTAACCAAAATGTTTGTCATTCAGCATGCACAACTAGGGGTGGAAAAAAAAAAGGGAAGTTGAAATAAAGTGGCAATTTTTGGTGAGAAAAATAAAACATGTTCACCATTTCAATTCATTAATCCATGGTTCTCTTCTCCATTTGTAAAGAAGATGCACTGTAGACTCAACAACTGCATTGTTCCAAAGTTCTTCCGGATATAAGCATTGAAAGTCTTTTTCATGGCCATGGTCTCTTACAAGTTAATTTGTTTCTTCAGGTCGAACTTACTAAAAGTAGCTGTGATCATTATTGGAGGATAATTTCTAAACGTCAAGACCTGAATTCTTCATTTTTTTTCTATATATAATGTGTATCAAAATTCCCGCTAATAATTGACATACATAATTGTTTGGTTAAATATTTATTATGACCTAGATACCCAAGTTATGCTCCCCGATATGTACTAGATTTTTTATTTATGTAACTTCAAGTTGCCTGCCGTACTGCTTTGAACCACCATCCAAACTAGGACAAGCTCTTCTAACAGTTTTAATTTAATTCAGGTTGGCAAGTCGTTAAATCATTTTTTATGAAATAAACCGTCCAAATTAACTAGGACAAGATCTTCCAACGGTTTTAATTTAATTCAGGCTGGTAAGTCTTTAAATCATTTTTTTATGAAATAAACAATCCAAACTAGGACAATTTCCGAAGGATTTACATGGAGTTTTGGAGCCAAGCCCCAGGTCAAGCCTATGTTGTCCCAATCCTGGGTCCGCCCCGATAACAACCCACGTATTTATTTGTAGGCCTAAATGGTGAAATGTTCTGCTTCCTACAAAGCATTATAATATATATTGCATTCTATCTTCATTAGGCCTCGTTTGGCTGTCTGTGTATATTATACATGTGTGAATAGTCCCACCTGTGTATTGAGTGAATCCACATCACCCACCCAATACACAGCATGATTCAATACACAGTGTGGGCTGGTGGTTCGACTGGTGATGCCCAGGGTTGACTCCACAGCAAGTACGTAGTGCTAGCTAAGCTAGTGGCATGCATGGAGAGTTGGGCAGAGCTAGGTTTACCTTTTAGGCCTCGTTTGTTAAGTAAAAATTAATATAAAAAATACAAGAAAAACCATTATAATATATATTGCATTCTATCTTCATTAATTGGTTGTAGACGCAACAATTTTAGAGCATATATCACTCTATTGATTTTTACATTAGCATTACAAATGGATGAGGAAGTAATATGGAATTTTTTTTATATTTTTTAACCTTTTAAATTTTTTATTTTAAAACTAAACCATTTCAAAACTTATTTTTAAAATGAACCTTTTGGCCACACCAGTCCGCTTGGCGTAACAAAACAACACTGGCAAGCCACCTGCAGCGGGCATGATAGTATTGTTTTGTCACACTAGTTTGGTTGGCTTGTCAAAAGGCTAAGATCTTGAAAATAAGTTTTGGATAGATTTATTTTTAAAATTAAAAATTTAAAAGGTTCAAAAAAAATTAAATAATCTTAATATGGCTGGTGTTCTTCCTTGATCACACACCTACAACTTTCCCATGACACATCCTATGGCCCACCCACCTCCGTTCAACAAAACAAATAACCGTACATGCATGTGCTTTGCAAGCATATTTTGTGTGTTTGAGGCTGCTTATTGTTTAGTTTGTTTGGAACAAGTTTATTGGATCGTGTGCAAATCATCCTGGTAGATTAATAACTCATATTGCGCTTTATTTGCTAAGATGTTTGACCACTTATACTATTGCACAAATGTTTTGCTTTTAAAACACTTGTATTTGCCAGCTTACTCTGATTAGATACAATTTTTTTAGCTATGATAAGTTACACCAATGCATTAACTCGATATTGGTTTACCAGGTCGGCAAGTGTCAGCAGGTGAAAGAAAAAATTTATTTGGTTGGTGTTAAGTTCACTGGAAATATTTTTAACTGAACTTTTATTTGCTTATCAAATCCTATTCACTGAGCAACGAGACTGATAGAAGGCATTCAGTGGGTACGAAATGTCGATCTAGCTCTAAAGTTTCAGAAATCACATCTTACTATATGGAGGGATTGCTTAATGTGTTTTTGGTCACTCACTATTCACTAAGTTCTTATCGTGTTACAGAAGACTGGATGTACATATGGCAGAAAAATAATGTTGTCATGTCTTCCTACTTATCCTTGGATGATAATTCACAAATCTGCATCAAATTCTTAAGCATGCAGTTCAAGCGATGATGGTGGCCACAACTGGAGATTCCGGTGGTAGTTAATAATGTAAGAATCATAGTTGTTTACTGACAATTCCTATAATGCAATACATCATCAAATTATTTAGATAGAAAAGCATTTTTTTGTCTAAACAATGATTATTGCCGTTTATCTCTCTAGGTTCAGGCCTTGAGGATCATGTTCAGGACTCTGCTGCCTTCAATTTGTTCCATCGATAATTGAGCGCTTTAATTTGTGCACTGTTGAACTATATACGAGAGAATTTTCAACCGTCCAATTCTAACATTGCAGAGAAGTCTAAAATGTCAGTAGTATGCTTGTAATTTTGTTGTTATACTTGGTTTGCTTTATTGACATTTCAAGTTTAAATATTATTCTCTGTAATTTTGTAGATTCTATAAATTGTAAATTTTATTTCATGTATTTTTAGTATGTTTAAATATGTTGTTCAACCTTTTAGAAAAGAAAAGACAATGAGGATTATTGGATTGCAATCAAATGGAATGTGCAAAGTAAATATATTATTGGAAGGATTAGATGTTTTAATACGATTATATATGAAAAACGTGCATTGTACGTGCATGAGTACTAGCAATGAAATAGGTAAGGGTAGTAATATATACATGCTGACACTACGGTATTATTTCGATGCAAATCAAATTACCATAAGATAATATATGTTTTAGTAAACGAGATTGATTTAAAACATAACAAAAAAACAGTAACAGTGAGAAAAGTTATTTTGTTGTTAGTATCTCCGGTTATAAATATTTGACTTTTGCTCTCATATAAAAGAAAACCATACTTACTTGACCTGCTTGATAACATGAACCATTTGATTGTTTTTTCAAGTTCCAATGAATTCAAGCAATATTATAATTTTTGGATTTCTATCCACTGGGATCCCGTCGGGAGTCGGGACGGGACGGGATCCCCGCATTCCCACATGGTCAGCAAATGACTTTTCACACGGAAGCACGAAGAAGGCGTCGCACGCCTTGTTGGCCTCACGCGCTCCCAGTCCATTGCTGCCAGGAGCTAGACCATCGTGGTCGTGAGCCCGCGACCCCCATCTACCACCGGTAGCCGAATCGAGAGGAGTGTCTCCATTGGCGCCCAGCGAAATCCTCCATGACCTCCACCTTCCGACGGTTGCCCCTATTCCTCCTCGTGCTTGCTGCTCCTTGTCCTTGTTATCTGCAATTGCAGGGAGGGACAATGTAGGGGAGCATCCTGCTGCTCCCCCTCTCGTCTAGGATTGCGGTGAGAGAAGATGGGGGATTGTGGAGAGGGAAGATGGGGAGCGCCGCCATCGCCCTGGGGGAGGACAAGGAGCAGCGTCGTCTTCGCCACAGCAATGCTGGTAACCATCTCCATCCCTTCTTCTCTTCCTCCTCTTGGCTCAGATTTGATACTCGATTGGTACCATGTCTAATAGCGGTAGGTATAGGCCTAATACCGATATGTATCAACTGGCACCGACTGGGGTATTAGCTAGTACCGATGAGGTATTAGTTAATACCTGACGAGTATCGAGTGATACATATGAGGTATAAAATCTGATACCAATATGTACAGGAATCTGATACCTATTTGGTATCATCCTGTCTGGACGGGATCACGCTATATAGCAGTCTCCTATTATTTTTGATAAAATTTGACCGTTTTCTACCGTAAGTCAATGGTTTCAAAATGGTTTTAGCGAAAACCAGAAAAAACTTGTTTTTGGATCGTTAAGGGTTTCCCCCAAATAGTCCGATTTTTCCTCCACGCCGATAAGGAGCGATTCCTGCTTTATGCAGGCGAGTTGCAGCCTGCAATCCGAACTAAGGACGGGTTTTTGGAGTTAGCTCACCCTCGCGAGATCGCGACAGCAGAGTGCTTTCGCCGTTGGTGTTCTTTCCGATCTCAATGCATTTCACCGGTCCAAAAATTCTTATCTTTAGACCATTCTAAGCCATTTACGAACATTACGGCAAATATGATCAAGACATTTATAGCTCCCACATAAATAAGAAGTTGTGCCACAGCTATAAAGTAGGAATTCAATAAAATATAGAATAAGGATATTATTAGAATTTTTTTGTTAGAATCCAAAAGTTCTTTACTAACTAGAAAGAAAAACGAATACCTACTGCACTACCAACCCAAAAATCCCAACTCTGCCTTACGTAAAGTTGCCAGAGTACGATTAACCTCTGGATCGTACCATTCGAGCCTTTTTTTCATGCTTTTCCCGGCGGTGACCTCCTCCAGACCAGAGAGGAGAGCAATCAAAAAAGAAATATTACTCAATCAAAGATCCAACTGATCCCCACGTCTGTATTTCAAATACGCATGGTTTCAATGTGCAAAAGCAAACCATTTCTATTGGAAATATTCCTATAATGATCGTCGAGAGGGAAATAGCCCGGATCACCAGCTAAGGCCCCTAAATGACCGCTTAGTGATAAAGGAGGTGGGGGAACAATTTTTCTCAGTTGCAATATAGAACTAATTTTTTTGTTAATTTAGGATAAGATAGGTAGAAGTTGTAAGTCTTATTGTAGGAATACTGTACTTTTCATAATAGAATCCCCTTTTTTTATTTATTATACGGATATACGTTCCTTTTAGTTTCGACTTTAGGGATAATATTTTTCGCTATCTTCTTCCGAGAACCGCCTAAGGTTCCGACTAAAAAAGTGAAATAATTTAATTGAAGTAAGAAGTCTCCCCATCTGAGAGACTTCTTACTTCAATTAGTCCCCGTCCGCTTTGCATTTTAAAGAAAAGGTACAAAAACATATTTATTCCATTTAGCTATTGCTATTCTTTTCCTGATCGCAGGTCATATGTATAGGACCCGCCAGCGTTCATCCTGAGCCAGGATCGAACTCCCCAAACCAAAGAAAAAGAGAATGGAAGAATTCTTCCCTTCAATTCATAGTTTTCAAAATCTTTTTAAAAGCGGATTAATTGGACGAGGATAAAGAGAGAGTCCCATTCTACATGTCAATACTGACAACAATGAAATTTCTAGCCAAAGGAAAATAAGAAATCGATCAAACGATCCCAATACCGTGAAAGAGAAACTGCACGCTCTACCACTGAGCTAATAGCCCGTCGTGCGGGCCTCCCAAAGGGAGGCCTGCTACGCCAAAAGCGAGAAAAACTCCATTCCTTTCCTTTTGACATCCCCATGCCGCCGGAAGGTTAAGGAAGTTGGTGAACTGATGACAGGAAAGCCGGTGACCAAAGCCCCGGTGGGGAGGTCATAAGCGCCTATACCGTAAAATCGATTTTCGATGGAATCAAAAAGACATATCTGGTAGAATCGTAACCATAGAATCCAAATAACCTCCGGGTTTTTTCAGATTTGGCGAGCATCCGGAATAACTATTCACTCGTGGGATCCGGCGGTCCGGGGGGGGGGGCAAAGGAACCGGACATGAGAATTTTTCATCATCCGGCTCGAGCAAGAATGAAAGAAATAAAGTTTTGTAAAAGCAACAGGAAGAATTGCTCAGATACCCGTGAGCGAGGCTTACTTGGGTCGTGTCGGCTCCGAAAACTTGCAGTTCTCCCCGTCAATCCTCGCCATGAGTGGAACTCCGACCATAACATAATTGACAGATCCAAGATGTGCTCCGGCGGCGTATTTTTTTAAAACGAGGTCCTCGATAACGGGACATGAAGATGACCTATTACATTCTAATTAATTCCAATTATACAAAAGGTTCAGATAGACTAAGCAAAAAAGGGCTTCATTTCGTTGGAAAATCACATATTCATTTCCTTTGTATGAACAGAAAAATATGATGTCTCAAAGAAGTTCCCTACCACGAACCAATTTGTTCTTAATTTTGTAGCTTGTGACTAGAAATCCACTGCTATATCCGATTATAAGTATTTCACATCATCCTGCAATGCAGCAGATTGAAAAAATATTTAACTTGGAAACGTTCGAGGTGGAGTATTTGTTTACAGTTAGGACAACATTACGAAGACATGTAGCAGTGATAATTAAAAAAACAGGATTGCTATATGGCATTCGAATAAAATTTGGGGATGAAATCTTACAGATTTTGGACCATTGGATCCATGCTAAGATTCGTGCATCGGCAGTGGAAGAGATCAGACCAGCCGCTTTGAGCTACCATTTTCAGACGGCAAGAAATCGATAATCTGACTTAAAATCCCAAAGAGAATTCCAAACAAAGGGGATCAGATATTCAGATGTTCAAGTATACTAGCCTAGTTGCGTATAGCTAAGCAGACCAGATAAGCTTCGGGAATCCTTGCGTCGGGCACACATGCATGCCCAATTTAAAAGAAAAAATAGTTTAAAGTGGTTTGTACGCATGCGTCACGTCAGCGCCCGATTTTTCCACTGCTCCATCGGGCGCCCGATCCTGAGTTGCGTCCGATAAGCTTCCGCAAATAAATGCATCTCACTGAAAATTTCAGGTGGCGCGTAAAAAGGGGTTGATAAAGGGATGAAGTTTCTTTTTCTTTACTATAATATTCTTGCCTTGACTACGCCAGTTTGTTACGATATGCATGTGCCTGATGGCTTCCTATCTTCTTTCATATAGAGATTTGAACAGATTACTGAACATTAAGCAGTACAGGGCAACAAAACTACAGCCAATTATTACAATATTCTCTCAAAAAGAGCAAACACTCAAGCAATAAGAATAACATAAATAATAAAACCAACACATAAGGAGTAAACAATTATTGAAGTTTGTTTATGAATCTTTATTCGTAGTAGACAAAAATCTGCCAGACATTCATATATAGGAAAGAAAGGACAGGTGGCCAAGACCACATCATGCTCAGATCTGTACGAGCCATGGAATGTTACCTCATCACTGCTTCTCAGCCATGACCTTGACCAGCTCTTCAGCATTATCAATCGCCTTCGAACACCTGTGTGCTAACAGGGAGGACTTCCTAACCTGGTAGGCCACTCCTGATGCCTTCACCTGTTCTTCTATCTTGCCAAAGGAGGCCACCTCTTGGTGTGCATACACCACACTGGGTACAGTTCATAATCTAAGTGACCTTTTCCTGCGATGAATTCAACACAGGCAATGGATCTTCTTCAGCTTTATGTGCAAGCATGGGTCCGGGTATAGCATCCCCAGTTGTGTGGACACGCTTAACATTTGTCATCAACAACGTCCAGAATACTCTGCTCTCCACCAGCTGCAGGCTCCACAGTTAACTTGACACAACTACCAGAGGCGTCAACCCCAACTACCATTGTCTTAAGCATGAATTTCATTTTCTGCTTCTCCAGCATATGCTTGAAGGGCTTCCTAATTTGTCCATCCATTGATGGGACAATGTCAGAGGCAAATTCGACAACACTAACCTCATACCTGGCCCGTTCCAGAAAGAACCGTCTCTAAACCTATGTATCCAGCTCCAACAATCACCAATTTCTTTGGTATTTCTGAAAGAAAAGAGCACCAGTAGGCAGTAGGTGACAATCTTTTTCTCATCTATTGTAACTTCAGGGAGAGATTTTACATCTGAACAAGTGGCAATCATTATATTCTTCCCTTTGAAGATTGTGCTACGTTACCGTGCAAGTCCACAGGTACTTCTGAAGGGTACAGGAACTTCCAAAAACCTCTGGCATACTCAACCTTGTTCTTTTTTAGCAGGCACATTGTCCTTTTGTGCCATCATGGCAGCCAAATCTATTTGATAATTTAATCCCATGGTGTGCAAAAGAAGACTTTGCCTCACTATGAATGCAGTAAAGCCTGAAATCATGAAGAAGAATCCCAAGTCAGGTGCAATGCAATAGCAAGCCAAACAATGCATTTACAATTAGCAGGTCTCGAAATATACCCATCTTCCAACAGAGAAATCAAGTAATAATTTGGTAACTCAGCTGGGTTTCCATCAGCATTTTAGCAAGAACCTCGTGATGTATTTATCTGGCTTTACCAAGGTTTACAGGGAAATTTTGTTACACCTGGGTAAAAATACTATAAATACAAGAACAATACCGAATAAGGTGACCTCAAATCTTTATATGTTTCAATCAGCAGGTTGCCAGAAAAACTAAACAATTAAAATGACCTTCAAAATGGTAACCATGGCACAATCTAATGGATGTGCACAGTATTATCTACACTTGAACAATATTTAAAGAAAACACTTAACATAAAGATACTATTTGAGAAAAGATCACACATCATTTAGAAGAAAGAGCAAGAAAGTGTCAACTCTAAATGAGAGAAACTGAAACCATGTAACTATTGTGTAATTTTGTGATGTGTCTTCTTTTCAAGGATAATACAATTGATGTTTTTTATTCCAATCCATCCCCCACTTAGTGCAATTAAGGTATTTTCCTGCCTTCACGCTTTGCCACGTCACTCCTTCATTTCCATCCATTGGATTACTTTGATCGACGGCATCGGATTGCATGCCCGAGCATCTATTTCATTCATTACTGTCTCATACCCAGCAAATTAAACCCAGCCCAACTTTCCTACTTGGCCCAGCCCATCTCACTGGCTATCGTTTCACTTGCACTATCAGCGCAAAAGGTGTCTCCCCTGACCTGAAACGATTTGCTGCGCCAAATTCGGGTGCTTCATGTTCCTTCATCACACCAGTTCACGGACATCATGACCAAAGACTTACCGGTTCAGTTATTTACTGAATTTTGGTCCAGTCTTTGCGTTCGTCATCCTCCCGTTGCGACTGCGGGCGGGTATTAGGATTATTTATTACTCTATAAGCTGTTTATCTCCTAGATAGTTAATCTCCTAGACCTTTGTTTTTTTAAACTCTCTAGCATTCATTGTAACTCAGTTATATATATATATATATACACACACACACATATATATATACATACATATATATATATATATATATATATATATATATATATATATATATATATATATATATGAGAGAGATCACCTCCCCACTTTTTTGTGTGAGGCATCCATTCCACTTCTTGTACATATTGTTTTCGTACACTTGTTATTGATTACAGCTCTTAACGATAAATGTTTTTTTATTTAATAGGTTGGTCTATTTCATGTGCGTAAATGTACCAGAAGATTTATCACTTTATCAGTAGGGTTGTCTGGTGATATTGAAGTCTTTCGCTGAGGTAACAATTATTTCTCATATCGTGTCATTATCAATTTTCATGTTTTCCTTGTTGAACCGTTCATGAACTGACAAGATGTTTGTGTTAGCTCGATGGCGACCTCCTGACGAACAGAAGAGATGGTGATACGACAAGTTAGTACTGCATGTTGGAAGGAATGAAGTCTTTTAAGAGGAGTGGTGTTCAAAGTTTTTGGTCTGGCAGGTTATACTCTGATGTCTGCAAGAATGTTCGTGGTCTTGATACATGATTTCTATTGTTGGGTTTCCAAGTGTGTGCTTGCAGTTGCACCCATTAGTCCCTTGCCACATTCTTGCGGTTTTACACCTATCCTTGTGTGGATTTTCGGTCTGGATCTCGTCAGTGAAGGAATCGCACTGATTTGCCTGCTGTGGTTCAAATTGTTTGGTTTGTTGATTTTGTTAATTTATTACTCAATTCGTCCCAGAATATAAGAAGTTTTAGAGTTGGACACGGTTATTAAGAAGGTAAGTAGAAGTGAGTGGTGGAGGGCTGTTATTGGATGAGTAGTGGAGGTTAGTGAGAAAAGTGAATGGTGGAGGGTTGTTATTGGTTGGGAAGAGAATATCCATGTGTTGTAATGGGTGAAGACGGTACGGACGAAGCTCAAATCTGACAGGTGGTAGAAGCACTCGATCAGGATTTGCACTCGGGCAAATTCGTGCTCCGCTATGTAGAGCTGGATCGTGCTTAGACACGACTTCGAGCTAGCCGTGAGGAATAGGTGGCAGCACATTTGGATGAAGAGCAGTGGTCGACGTGGTACACGACCATGCTAAGGTATGGTTGGACCATCGGAGGATCTGAGGTAATGAGTGGAGATTGTCATGTTGCTCTTGCTGCTCGACAACATGGCCATGTCGTTCTCCCTTTGGACAACAATTCAACGAAGGAATGCAGAAAGATCAAACAGAGATGTTTCTTATCTCGTTTTCATTAAACTTTCATACCAGGTTCCTTTTCTAGCAATTTAGATTTGGAAACCCTCTATGAACTGCGGGAGAGGCTCTCCCTCCCCAGGCTACTGTTTTTCTCTGATTACTATTCAACTATGTACTCGTCTCTCTTCTGGCTCCCCAAAATTTTAAAAATGAAGAATGTATTTCCGTTAGAGAGAGAGAGAAAGAAAGAAACATCATCACCCTGAAGGAATTTTTACCATAGCATGCACAATCAAGAGTTGTTCAGCATTTTTAAAGAGCAAAAGACCCCTTACCAAGCAACAGATTGCCAGCATTTGCAACCAGCACCAGCATCTGGGGATGGAAGTGCATCATTCACTTGCGGAAACCGTTGCATCTTGCCTTTGGAAAAAGACCACATATTCTATCATGGAAAAGTAAAAAAAAAGAAATAATTCAGAACCACAAAATTACCTTGGGGCAAACTATGAATATCGCATCAGGATAAGGCGTTCAACGTCTCATACACTGACCTCACGTGGAGTTTGCACCCTTCTTTCCTTGGATTGGGACCAGCCGCACCGCACCGCGACACATATCTGAGATCACAGCGGCGCGGCGTATGCAGCAGCACGGCTACGATCCGTCTCCGGCATGCGCACGCGCGTGCGGCCCTTGCCCCTCTCAAACTACGAGGTGGCGACGGTGGTTATCTTTTCCGGTTCATCACGCACGCTCCTCCAGCCTGACCATAATCCTCGCCATCTGCCGCCACCCTCGTTGACATCCCCGAGCCGTGTCCTGCGCTCCTGCACCAGCGCACCCTCTTGAGCCGGCGGAAAGCCGGAAACCGCTTCGAGGCGAGATCCGTAGCTTGCTTTATGGCGCTGGCATATGTCCTACTACCCCGTTTCGGATTACAAGACGTTTTGACTTTGATCAAAGTTAAACTGTTTTAAATTTAACTAAGTTTGTAGAAATAATAATAATATTTTCAACCCATGACAAATCTATCTATTATATACTAAAAGTCCATTAAACTTCCTAGAAACGTTCTCAAGTCGTCATGTGGCACTCTATAAACGCTCCTACGCTGCCACATGGCACTCTAATAAATTAGACAAACCATATAAATTTTAAGAAAAAAGAAAAATATCTAACCGTCGATTTTCATTTAAACTGGTAGACCCTTTATTATCAATCATTAGATTGGATCTATTAACTAATTCCTTCATGCTAAAACCGGCTAATATCTTCTCCCTCAATACGCGCACGTACGCAAGAGATGGAAAAAAGAGAAAAACAAATATCTAAAAAACCGGCTAATATCTTCTCTCTAATATGCCCACGTACGCAAGAGATGGAATTATGGGGAAACAAAAGAAAAACGCCTACCTAATTAAAGATTAAATAGGTTAATAACCCATGTACGTATGTAGTATAAGTAAGACATGTAAAAAAGGAAAAAAAATGTGTGCGTACGATCAGCCCATGAGATTTTCACCAGTTCATTTTTCTTGAAAGTATCTTCTATCCATCAACATACATTGCACCATCATATATTGTTTTGCAAACATTTATAACTAAATCAGGCATTTAGTACATAAAGAAAAAAATAGGTTAAATATGAATAGTACAAGCCACTACATAAAAAAGTTTAAATTTCACCTGACCGTACCCCACCTACTATGATCGAAATTACACAAGACCATAGAAGTTTCGGCACGTAGCAAATAAACTTATGTATTATGACAATAAGGTTTCACAAAACCACAATACTGATCATTTTGACTTTAATCTTCCACACTCTTGTGTTCTACGATCACATCTCAATTTTATGGGTTGTTTATCCATTCTAAGAATGCTCCATTCATATATAACTAAAGTTTTTTTTAATTTTTATATATGATTGTGTTAAATTGGTTAATAGTGTGGTTTTCCATCCTAAGAATGTTCCATTCATATAATTAAAGTTTTTTTAAATTTTTATATAGGATTATGTTAAATTGGTTAATAGTGTGGTTTTATGCAATTTTAATACCTGGGGTTATATGCCACGTGCCAAAATCTCCTTGGTACTGTCATCTTCGACAAGAATTAGTGTGGTTTTATGAAATTTACTCTAAAAATAAGGAGTGACAATCATTTCAATTGCCATAGAAAATATAAAATAATTCAACAAACACCGGTTATATTGTTTTTGTAAACAGGGCATACTAAATTTAATATACACAGCTAAGGAAAAAAATAATCTCAAACAAAATATGATTGTATAAAAAATCTGGTCCTTTTAGCTAGAGAAAACAATTCGATTTCTTCATCAATTTTATTTTGCAATTAATATGTGCAAATAATCTAAACAAGCCAAATGATTTTTCGCCTGAGTCCTTTAAAGTACATATGTACCATCTAATCAAATTTAGATGACGGTTATTTTTTAGTATAAAGTCACCACGTGCTACGTGGAGCCTCTTGCCCACTCTACGTATGTTACAGGTGGATTGTTTCTCAAACTACACAATTATATTAGACACTATAAACCCACATATTTAGTAGAGTCTCATATCCCACCCATTTCATCAATTAATAAACAATGACAACCTATATCCAATCCATTTTCATCAGTTAATAAACTACGTGCAGTGATGCAGCCCTTGAAGACATGACCCATCTATTTTTCTCCTGCTCCTTTGCAAAGAGTTGCTGGATTTACCTTGGAACACATTGGAGAATGGACCTCAGTTTCATGAATATGATTATATATGTATGCTAAAGCATATTTCCAGAAATCTTTCTTTATTGAAGTGGTGGCAATTGCAGCTTGAACATTTGGACGACAAGAAATGCACAAATTTTTGATGGTGTCCAACCTAATCTAAACACTTGGAAACAAAGGTTCAGGGATGATTTTACTCTACATATGTTTAGAGTAAAAGAAGTAGAAAGGCCTATTTGGAAATCATGGATAGACTCAGTGATGTAATAACTTTGTAAATTCTATCTCTCTCCCTCTTTGTAAATATTCTTCCCTTTATATTATATATAAATATATAAATAAATAAATATAAATAAATAAATAAATAAATAAATAAATATATATATATATATATATATATATATATATATATATATATATATATACCACAGTAGGAGTCTCTCCTGCTGTTTACTGTCAAAAAAAATCCAATCCATTATATACTAAAAGTCTATTAAACATCCTATAAACGCTCTCAATCAACCACGTAACACTCCAACAAACACTTTTATGCTGCCACGTGGCATTTAAAATAAATTAGAAAAATAAAAAAAAATCTGAGAATAAACAAAACATCTATCCGTCCATTTTCACTAATATATGATGGACACATTGTTTTCTACCATTAGATTTATTTATCCAAATAGAAAAGGATAAGAAAAAAGCCAGATATCCCAAACCTCTCCCAAGTACGTACGTATCTCCCCACCTATTTTCTTTCTCTCATATTTACCTCTTTCAATTAGATGGAAAAAATATTTTATGATCCATTATTTTTTATCATTAGATTTATTTATCTATATCAACATCTATACCTACACAAACAAAAACATAAGGCTTCCATTTATTTTTTCATTTTACTATAAAAAAGTTAAAATACATTATTAAGGTACATCTTATCGTTTGCATGGCAACTAAATAACAACCAAAAATTAATTGAAAATATATATGTATTATGTTATACTGAATCATTGTATATAACAAAAATCAATTAAACGCCCTCCAGAGCTCTCATAAGTCACCGTGTATCATGTCCTAAGATTAAAAAAATCCAATTAAATTGACATATTCATTATTTTTACCATTAGAATGAAATCCTTAAAAAATGAAACAAACCCGTCATTGGCTTTTAGTTAAATCATTTAAAACACATTAGAAAAATAGAATCTCCTCCATCTCCTCCTTGCCCTCACATGCACAAAACACTGCCCCTCCCTATTTTTTTTAATTATTAAACTAAAAGAGAAACAATGAATTATGTTGGATATTTTTTAGAAAACACAGTACAAACGCTCGCAACCCACGTACACTCATCTCTATTAACACAAACGTATTTAATATTTCACTCTTATAAGTGTCTCAAACTTAGCGTATGACGCATGCCCGCGCGAATGCGCGGGTTACCTTCCTAGTTTATTATAAAAATATATTCAATTATTGATTTAATGAAACTAATTTAGTATTATAAATATTACTATATTTGTCTATAAACTTAGTCAAACTGATATAGTTTGATTTTGACCAAAGTCAAAACGTCTTTGTAACTTGAAACGGACGTAGTAGTTTTTCTTCAACGGCGGCAACCTGCTACTGGCCTACTGCTATGGCCCGTGCCCTAGCGTGGACACCCGAAGATGAATTGGAATCAAAGACAAAACAACGACGGACGAAACCTATTCCTGTTGAGGAAGAAAACGAACACTACCAGCGGCGAGGATTTTGCAATGCACAATCAGGAGGTCAATGCGTCTCCGCGCTCTGTGAGATTGTGGCAGAGCTCGTAGATGGCGCCACCGCTGAATATGCTACTGGAGCTGCACGCGCGGCAGGGGTGGCCTGCACGCCGCGCTCCAACGATGGGTCCAGAGCATCTCAACATCTCTAATACCTGTTCGGTTTAGAGGGGATTAATGGAGAATATTTTCACACCATAATAGGTGTGGAATATTATATTATTAAAAGGATAGAAAAAAGAGCCTCCACATTCGCTCTCATGGCCTAGAAATTCTCATATTAATCGGAGAAAAAGAAAAAGCAGAGTCCATATAGAAATACAATTTAGAAATAGCTGAAATTCGAAATTAAAAAATAAGGAATATTAGAAGAGGAGACTAGAGTCCATATATAAATACAATTAGAAAATAACTGAAATTGGAATTAAAATTAAGGAATATTAGAAGTAGAGTATAAAGCAAATACTATTAGAAAATAATAGAAATTCGGAATTAAAAATAAGGAATATTAGAAGTAGAGTATAGAGTTCATATAGAAATACAATTAAGAAAAAAAGAGAAATTTAGAATTAAAAAATAAGGAATATTAGAAGTAGAGTATTGAGTCCATATAGGAATTTAAAACTAACTAAAATTCGGAATAAACATAATAAAATGAAAATAGTGTTTAGTGTCCGTATAAAAATATAATTTACAAATAACTAAAATTTGAAATTAAGAAAAACATGGGAAGAAGAGTTTAAAGTCAATATAGGAATACAATTTAGAAGTAACTGAAATTTAAAATTAAAAATTAAAGAATATTGAAAGATGAGTTTAGAGTCCACATAGAAATACAATTAGAAATAATAAAAATTCCGAATTAAAAAAAGAAATATTAAAAGACGAGTCTAGAGTCCATATAGTAATATATATAATTTACAAATAACTAAAATTTGATATTAAAAATAATTAATAACTAACACATATATAAAATACAATATTAATATTACACATTAGTAGTTTCATAGAGTTATTGCAAAATTTAAAATTATGTTGTCATTGTAATATATTTTAATAATATAATAAGAAAACATATATGCTATTATATAAGAGAAAACATAATGATGCTAGCCGCGCAATCTGCGCGGGCCACCATGCTAGTTAACCGAACAAGAGCTAAGGTGGGGGTTGTGGAAGCGGGGATAGACTATGCCCTTTTGCGGAGAAACGCGAGGCTTGAAGTTGCTGCGGAATAAGCACAATCCAATCCGAGTTACGGTATAGGCGTGCACGACAGAATGGCGGGATGGAGTGGGTCGGTTGGGTTGAGTTGGGCTGGGAGGGGGTGTGTGATAGTTATTTTAGATTCACATCGATCAAATTTGATACAAGCGACTTACAACCAGCTAAAAATCAAATCAAACACAGACTACGTACCAAAATTTTGATAAAAATATCTCAAATTTTTATAATAGTAGAGAAGAGATAAACACTCTAAGATTGTGTTCTGCACGGAAACGTGGTGGCTTATTAATGTATGATTAATTAAGTATTAGCAAACACAACTTAAAAAAAATAAAATAATACGATTCTGAAATCAACTTTCATATAGAAATTTTTTTTAAAAAAAACATGCACGCGAAAAACAAGAAATGTGAGTTGGGAATGGAAAGGGAAGAGTATGGGTGGGGATGCTCTGGAGTTCACTCCAACTCCATCCGAAGGATTTGATGAAATCTCTGACGTCTCTATATAAGAATGGTTGGGATGAACTAACTAATTCCTAATAGTTTTTTTCTGCATCTTAATATTTGTAACAAATCTAATGAATACTATATATATATCTAAAGAATATACAAACTGATTTTACTTGCATAACCTAGAAATTTCATGGTTCATCCACAGTATAAAAATCGTATTGGGCTTTGTGACTCTAATATTTTAGCAACATTTTTGTGTGTATATGGTTTATGTATGTTTGCATGTACTAAATGTTTAACATAGTTTTTTATACATGACCATAGCTTCTTGTTTGGAGAAGAGAGCGTGTATACTTTGTTAATGTTGTTGGCAGAAACATACTCACTAGGAACATAAAAAGGAAGAAAAGGTAAGTAATTTTCATTCAAGTATATGTGATTGAGGGAGTTAATTAGGACAAGTTAATAAGTGGCTTCATCTTAGCCATAGGAAACAATTGATGGTATGAATTTAGTCAAATCCACCTGGTGGAGTTGTAGCTAACTCTAGAGGGATCTGGACCCGGAAGAGCAACACCCTAATACTCGTAATAAAATAGCAATGTACGTTGCTAATGCCAATTCGAGGGTGCGATTTGTTTTGGGAATACGAAATTGAGCCCTATAAATTGTCCACCCTATAGGCCGCAGATTCCTCAATCCTTACTGCAAGCGGCAAAACCCTCCTCTTCAGCTCTTCTGACGGAAAAGACCACAGCGATGGCCAATTACACATGGATAATACAATTTAAGTAGTGCACGTTGGCAATGCCAAATCAAGAGATGCAACTGCACTCCACCCAACCCTACAAATATCCACCCGCAGCTTAGCTCGATCCTTGCCCACTTCAAAGTTCAAACAACAAAGCCGTCCTCTTCTGACCAAAAAGACCAAAGCCATGGCGCCTTCCCTCGCCACCTCTTCCACCCTCGCTCTCTTCCTCCTCGTCGCCGTCTCCATCGCCGACGCCGCGACATTCACCATCACCAACAGGTGCCAGTACACGGTGTGGCCGGCGGCGGTGCCATCGGGCGGCGGCACGAAGCTCGACCCGGGGCAGACGTGGACCATCAACGTGCCGGCCGGGACGACGGGCGGGCGCGTGTGGGCGCGCACGGGCTGCGGCTTCGACGGCAGCGGCAACGGGCAGTGCCAGACGGGCGACTGCGGCGGGAAGCTGCGGTGCACGGCGTACGGCGCGGCGCCCAACACCCTGGCCGAGTTCGCGCTGAACCAGTGGAACAACCTCGACTTCTTCGACATCTCCCTCATCGACGGCTTCAACGTGCCCATGGCCTTCCTCCCCGCCGCCGGCAGCGGCGCCGGGTGCCCCAAGGGCGGGCCGCGGTGCGCCACGGCCATCACGCCGCAGTGCCCGAGCGAGCTGAGAGCGCCCGGCGGGTGCAACAACGCGTGCACGGTGTTCAGGCAGGACAGGTACTGCTGCACCGGATCGGCGGCCAACAGCTGCGGCCCGACCAACTACTCGGAGTTCTTCAAGCGGCTGTGCCCCGACGCCTACAGCTACC
This sequence comes from Oryza meridionalis, assembly GCA_000338895.3. Lineage (NCBI taxonomy): Eukaryota > Viridiplantae > Streptophyta > Magnoliopsida > Poales > Poaceae > Oryza > Oryza meridionalis. The sequence continues at coordinate 29,863,936 of CM002526.2, read as the reverse complement.
CCAAGGACGACGCCTCCAGCACCTACACTTGCACGGCCGGCACCAACTACCAGGTCGTCTTCTGCCCATGATCGAACTAGCGAGCGCGCGCGGCTGATCGATCGATCTCTGATGATCTTGGAATTTGTATGATCGATGCATGTGTGGATGTAACCGTGATTTAGTACCTAAGAATAAGTTTGCACGTCGATCTTTGAATAAGTAAAAACAACTGGGTTTATGAATTGATATATATGAACGACGACTTTCAGTAAGATAAACACGGTTAATTACGTGTTCGATCAGCCATATGTTATTATGCGTGTAACTATGGAAACTATTCTAACTATAAAAATTGATATGCATGTTATTAATAATATGTGATATATCAATCAATAAATATGTAAGTGTAAATTTAACTTCTACAAATATCAACCAAAAAAACAAATTAAACTATATCTAGACATCTAGTTAATGTATATTCACAATCAAATTTATTTTTTCATTGTGACATGTAGATGTTAAATTATAACTTGCATATTTGTTAAGTAATATATTACATGCCAATACATTTTTTTAATTTTTTTTGACTATTTAAGTGACATATAAATAATGAGAGGATGTTCCCTCGAGAGTTTAAAATCTACTATGGTATATATAACTATGCTTCGGAGTTCAATTATTTGATTTCTCCAACATTTCCAAATTCCAGTCGAGGACGTGTACGGTTGTAAATTAATTGAGTTATACTAGCATGGCGCGCGATTAATACATTTGGACGAACACGCCCAACAAATAACCATGGCCACTCTATCACGGCGCATTAACAAGAAATTAACTGTGAACAGTAGTCAGGTTGAATCCTTAAACCTTAGCGGTTTGGACACCACGTGTTATAACCTTAGTTCTTAAGAACTTTTAAGAATACCATAGCTCTGTTAAAGGCAGTCCCAACCCATAACACTAGACATAGTTTTCATAAACTTCACATCATTAAGAAACTAGTACTAGACATTATTCTTCCAATGCAAACACCACTATTCCATACTTCAATTTAATGCTACTTATATCACATGATGTCTTGAATGTTGTGTAGAAACCATGTCTCATGCAAGACATGGTTTCCTTCTCTTTTCTCATTTATTCACTTGCCACATCATTTTTTATCTTAGGTGGCAACTTATTTAATGTTATGGACACCATTCTAATCATTGGGTTGGAAATGCCATAATAGACCTGATCCAGCACTGGACTAAATCCAATATCCAGGCCAAAAGCGGTCAGCTTGAGTGGACCCACCCAATACTTGCAACAGCACTCAATCGACTACGCATGCATGGAAAGTCAATGATTTTGTAATTAGATTCCACGTGCCATCCCAAAATAACTTAACCTATGACCCATACTAGAACAACGAATCTGAATATCACATTCCATTTTAGGTTAAGTTATTTTGAAACGGAGAGAGTCGGCCACATTATTAAATTGTGCGGAGGGAAAGTCATCATACGTTCATACATTCAAGCGGTCAAGAGCCTCCACTATCATTATCTAGAGTAGTGGACCGGGCAAGCATATATCCTCTAGCAAATTAATCTGTCAAAGAACTTATTATTATATCACGAAGAAAAGACTTCCATTCTGCAAAAAAGAAAAAAAAATCTAGAGACGTGCAACAACTGAGTTAGCTGGCACGTAGTACCGATGAAACAGCAGAGTGGAGACCACACAAAACAGAAAAGAGATGCTCGCGTACGTACGCACGCTGCACGCAGAAGCTACCCGTGAACGCGACCTCCTCCTCCTTGTTCCTTGTTCCCTCCTGCCCAGGAATTGCATGGCCAGCAGCAGCGGCAGATCGGGTCGTCGAGGCCTGCGTTGCAGCCGATCTTGAACGGGTGACGGAAATCTTAAATGAAATTCATTCAACGCGAATAATGGGCGCACGGGAGCACGCAACCGTCCGGCTCGACCGATCTTGGAATTCTAAATTCTATTCCTTGGTTGGTTCTGGTCCTCGCCATCCAAGTCTGAAGAATTCCTCACCACGCAGTCTAGGGCTGGCAAAAAGCTCGTGATTCGTTAGCTCGCTCGGCTCGTGGCTAGCTCGGCTTGGCTCGTTGTATTTTTCTAACGAGCCAAGCTCTCACTTTAGCTCGTTAACGAGCTAGCTCGAGCTTAACGAGCTGCGCACTAAGGGCACCAACGAGCATGCAACAAGCAGCAGAGCAACTTGTTCGTGGGCTATGGCAGAAGAAACCAAAGGAAACAACCCACGTCATACTGCAGCCCAAGGCTCATTAGTACTTATCCATATACATACCATATGTACCTTTAAAAAATATCTGCACATCAGATCCCCAATTATCTCGTCAGATTGGAATTGGATCGGTCAAATGCGTAGTGCCTCTGTTCTCACGCAGAGGACGGCAACGCTGCAGCGGCATCGGGCGAGCGGAGTGGTGGGAGCATGGTCGGCAACTCGGCAAGCAGGAGCTCAGTGGTTGCGCAGGCCCTCGCCGTAGAGCTCGGAGGCAGCGTCGTCCCTGTCACCCTCATCGACGGGGAGGTCAGAAGCAGGTGCGCAGGTGAGCAGGTCGTTACATCGGCAGCGGCATGAGCGCATGTTCTCGTTGGCGAGCTCGCCCGCCCACCCATCGCCGTTGGCCTCGCCTTGTCGCATCCCACGCCAGCGCGTCCATGGATGAAGAAGACAAGGGATGTACATGTGGTATTCTTGTGGCATCGCTTGCCATGACCGCACGCAATATTGATGATGCCTCTTCGCCGTACTCATCGACAGCGTAATACTTTGGATTGGAGTTTCCACCGTTGCAGACCCACAGCCGCCGTTTTGGGTGGTCGAGCTCACGAGCCAAACGAGCTGGCTCGAGCTGGGCCACGAGCCGAGCCGAGCTGGGTTTCTAACTCGTTAGGATAACGAGCTAGACCGAACCGAGCAAGCTAGCTCGACATCTACACCTAGCAGAGTCGCAGCTCGCAGGTTCGAAGTAGTAGCTAGAGAGAGCACTTTGCCTTCTGTTTCGTTTCGGTCAACCTATAAAAAAGGGTAGACTGTACAACAAACTCGGCCCGAATACTGCATCCAGCGCAACCTCGGCCCAAATCTCTGGTGTGTGTGTTTTTTTTTTCTTTTTCAGGGGAAATCTGGTGTTTCTTGTTTTCACTTTTGGGTGTGAAAAAATCGGGTGATGCAGCCCAGCCCTTGCCCCAAGCAGTGACGGAGCTAAAATTTTCTCAAAAGTAGGGCTAAACTAGTATAATTTACATTAGTTTGTCTTTTTATCTTTTATTTATTTACAAATTTTAAATCATAATTTCAATGGATATTTAGGCTAAGGAGTAGGGGCTCTAGCTCTAACTACCCTACTCCTATATCCGTTCCTAGGCCTAAGTGTGGTCGGATAGTCTTACAGCTTGTTCGAGTATTAGATATAACTGGATTTTTAGTGAGCTCAAGCCAGCAGTGTTTTGGAGGCCCAAGAGACTTGGGGGAATTGATCGATGTGACATCCTAACTCAATTAAGATTTAGCACGTGTGATCTACAAGAGCAGCGCACGCACATTTAATACCACGTTGCTAGTTTATCAAGGCTGGAACCAATTTATAAGGCATCCTCCCTCTAACAATACCACAATCGGGTTAACCCTTTTACACGAAATGAAGACGAAAGTGTAATTGGGATGATATGTGTAAGTGGGACCGTCCATCGGTTAGGCTAGGGCATGTGGGGCACATGGCACGGCATATGGCGCTAGTATTGGACGTACGAACGTATACCTGTGTGGCAATCATACTAATCATAAGTTAACCCTTTTACACAAACCGAAGATGAAAGTGTAAGTGGGTCTGCCGGCCGGTTGGGCTTGGCTACGTAGTTCTGGAGGACCCTTTTACACAAAGCGAAGATGAAAGTGTAAATGGGTCCGCTCGTCGGTTAGGATGTACGAACATATACCTGTGTGGCAATCATACTACTAATAGGTTAACCCTTTTACACAAATCGAAGATGAAAGTGTAAGTGGGTCTGCCTGCCGGTTGGGCTTGGCTACGTCGTTCTGGAGGACCCTTTTACACAAAGCGAAGATGAAAGTGTAAATGGATCCGCTCGTCGGTTAGGCTTGGCTACGCAGTTCTGGAGGACGAGAGATTACAATCGAGAACTATGAGGATTTAACAAAGGAGGCTTCGCCGAGCTCACTAGCGTGACAACATCCAACGTCTTCCCCTATGCACAACTGATCCCTTTTATTTGTGTGCCACAAAGCCCCCATAGCCACAAGAATCTTAATGAATGAACCCTCATGTGTGACAAACAAAGACCTATAGGTATGTGCGGGAGCACCGTCGTGGCTCAGCCGCAGTTGGTAAACAACGGTGCGCAAGGTCATTGCAAGGGAAAGAGCGTGACCAGCTAGGACAATGGGTAGGGAGGTTGCTGTGGTGAGAAGACGATGGCGCTATTGGCCATAGGAGGTGGGAGGGGGTAGAGGAGGAGGGAAGATGAGACAAATAGCTCACCTAGTTGCCATGACTGGCTAGCCGGAGGAGAGGTCGTCATGAGATTTGTTAGCATTGCATTTGCAGGAATTGAGTTTGCCAACTTTTCGCTGTCGAAGAAGAGAAGATGACAAGCACTGGGGGTGAGGGGTAGAGGGAGGAGAGGTGGGAGACTGGGAGTGAGGAATGTTTTTGATGTCAGCACCATCGCAATCGCCATAGTCATCTTAGAATTTCAGCTGCAATTTACACGTGAAGATTGTCTTGAACTATGGACAAAAAGTAAGGTGGAGGGGCTCGCGTGCAATTTGGTTTACTCACGCTTGCTCGTGTATTTGGAGCCCCTCATGATCGGTGATATTTTTTCTTTGAACAATTTTAATTTCTTATTATAATAAAAAAATATTTTCTTTTGGCTACGCCACTTCGTCTAGCGTAACGAAACAACACAATTATATCGTCAATGTATTTTACATCACCACACTACCACACCAACGAGATTGGCGTGCCTAGAAGGTTTATATTAATTTTTAAAATAACATATTTTTAAAATTTTAAAATGTTAAAAAAAATTCATAACCTGCATGCCTGCTCTGCTCCATGGAACTCTACACCCACACCAATCAGATCGTACGAAGAGAATAATTCTCCATGTGAGCTGATAAGTGAAAGGATTGATGGGACAATATATTTGTTCTAAAACTAATCCCACCAAAAGAGTATAGTACTCTTAGGGCATCCACAATGTGAAGCAAAAGTAGTCCATAGAAAATATTATATTCTATTCAGCTACCTATTACTATTGTGCAACTAGTCCATATGGAAAAAATAATAAAAGTTATCTATAAGCATATAAACTACCCATATGGAATAAATAATACTATCTATCTCTATTTCTCTCTCATCTCCTATTGCTACCTTGTATCTATATACATTGTGAAGATTGCTATAGTTAAAATCTGTTTATGTGGATCCCATCTATATAGATTACTTTTGCTATATATATTGGTGATGCCCTTATACAGCTAATATGCTGCAGTTAGGCCGAGTTTAGTTACAACCTTTTTTTTTCAAACTTCCAAGTTTTCCATCACATCAAAACTTTCCTACACACGTAAACTTTCAACTTTTCCATCACATCATTCCAATTTCAACTAAACTTCCAATTTTAACGTGGACTAAAGTTTTGTTTTAACTTGACGAGACCAAAAGTCCCTGAATCACGCGGAGAAAACTTCCCAGGCCAGCTTCTAACGTGACTTTTTCTTCGTTGTGGTACCTTTCTTGCTACTACTAGATGCCAAGGAAAGAGCACCTAACAAATCGAAAACGAGAATCACAGTAATCACAGGATCATACTTGGATTCTTTGCTCCTCTTTTGTCCGCGCCAAATCGGTCAATCCAACGAAATTACTGAAATCTAGCACTAAATCATACTACCTTCATTTTTTAATAGATGACGCCGTTGACTTTTTCTCACATGTTTGACCATTCGTCTTATTCAAAAAATTTACGTAATTATAATTTATTTTGTTATGAGTTGTTTTATCACTTATAGTACTTTGTGTGTGATTTATATCTTATATATTTGCAAAAAAATTTTGAATAAGACGAATGGTCAAACATGTGAGAAAAAGTCAACGGTGTCATCTATTAAAAAACAGAGGGAGTACTCCCTTGATCTTTAAAACATATTTCTTTTATTATCAAGATTAAGAAAAAATTAACTTATCCATCATAGAATAAAACCAAGAAACTATATGCATGTATATTTCTTTTATCTTTTATTGACTTTGACAGAGACTGAAGATATAAATCATCTTCATTATCTAAACAATATACATAGATACAACCAATGAGTATTAAAATAATTTTATGTATTCCGATCAATAATTTAATTTAGTGCATAGAGACTAAAAATATATCTAACTCATTTGAGAAAACCAAAAAATGAAATATGTTTAGACTTTTAGATCGAGGGAGTATGTGCCGTAGTGAATATACCTTTCTCACTGTAGTTAAAAGAAAACTTTTCTACATAACTTCATTTCTAGACACCCCGAATCAATTAGATATGCACAAAAATAGCATAAGCCCCGTAATGGTCTCGTGGCACCAATGAATTACACATACCTGTTTAGAGCGAAACAATTTGATTCCCGCTGTGCCGCTGTGGCATCAGGAAGAATTTCCTCGTACGTACCGTCTGGTTTTTTTTTTTTTTTTTGGGAGAACACTCAACCGTCTTGTTCGTGATGAAAAAAAGAATCAAGAGTAGACTTTGACCAGAATAAGCTGCGCTAATGATAGAAAATTCCGAATAACTCCAACCAAATCTGCCGGGATCAGCAACTCGACCATATTTTCAACCCACGTACTACCCAATCACCGGCCGTAACTCCATGGAGAAGAAACGCGTAGCCCAAGAAACACCAAGAATAAGATGTCATGGCTGTGTTTAGATACAAATCTTGGATCCAAACTTCTAACTTTTTCCATCACATCAATCTGTCATACACACAGAACTTTTCAGTCACATCGTATTAATTTTAACCCAAACTTTTAACTTTGGAACGACCTAGACACATCCCATATTTGTTTGACGAGAGAAGTTATAATAAACCGCTGACAAACATGAGTGTTGCTGTGTGGCTAAACTAGAGGTTTCCCTCCAGGATCAGTCAAATGGCAGGAGTAGCTGATTTCACTTTATTTTTTCGAACGAATATTAACTGATTATAAATTTGCACAAGAATGTCCCCTATCGGCGTCAGCGTCTCAGCGGTGCTGCTAGGTTCCCTCGTCGATCTTCCAAATGTCTGCACCAGTACGTCTCTCCGAGCCAGCAGTCCACAGCAATCAACGATGACGACGGATTCAGAATTTCAGATCGCCTAAAAGTGAAGACGCTGTGTGATTAGCTGCAACCACACGGTGACACGCACAAATCTTCTCTTTTTATTTTTTATTTTTTTTCTCATGCCATTGGGGACATTCTTGTGCATAGACAGTGAACAGTACGGCTGGAAAAACGGGCTCACCACTGGGAAAAGTCCATTTGCGACTTGCAGTTGCATGAATGCCAGTACAAGACCCAGCACGGAGAGTGACGAGACGAGACACGGTGCCAGCCCGGCCGGGTGCGCGGCAGGGGCGAATCTACAGTGCTCCATCGGAGTCAGATGACCCCGATGCCATCCAGCCATTACAGTGTATGCTCGGCATTTTGTAGGCAGCGACCCCGGTCACCAAAGCTAATTGACCCCAATCAGCTTGATGAACAACAACAGCTCAGAGCTAAAATCTTAAAACAATAGAACTCTTTCCTTTAAAAACTTATATACAATTCAACTCCTATCAGTACGTAGGTACTCACATGCATATTTTCCAACAGTTTGGTTCTGGCATCGTCAGCCCGCCACCAATTTCAGAGCCCACAGCTTAACATATATTTGTACTTAGGCAAGTAATTTTGCTAATCAGCTAGTACTACGCATTAGGGTCGCATATTAGTTAGTTAAAAACACACCGCTCACTAGTGTGGTCAAAAGTAAGAATTAAATGTTGTTAGCCTAATTTGCTATGTCTCCAACTCATAAATTTATAGAATCGAGTTTATAGTGTAAAATAATTTAGTCTGTTAGTTTAGTCTATAATAAAATAGAATTGCTAGAAAACATTCGCTAGTTTTTCCCCTCAAAACTTTGTTTTTCCCCTTAAAACTTTCAGATTTGTAGCCATCAGATCACCTCAAGATTTGTGTACGAAGGAAAAGAATTGCTAGAAAACAATTTTCACATGGGTTATGTGTAAGCTCACCGATGCAATCTCAAATTTTCAACCTACTTACGTGTAAACTCCAAACATCATTTATCTAAAGATGTGTAGCATTTAAGAGGAGTTTAATAATGCTCTGAATTCCTTGGTATATATGTTTGATGTGTAATTGTGCATAGTGTGTGTGCATGTGCATATTCAGTGTAAACGAAAAAAATCTCAAAATTAGAGCCCCTAAACATAGGATTAGTAATAGATGAGTCGTGACCCCGGTGACTCAAAATCCTGGCTCCGCCCCTGGTGTGCGGCTACGCGTTCTCTCATCAGTCATCACATGAGCCCTCTCCTCGACGGCTGAGGGAAGTTTTATACTAGAGGTGACTACACATCCAATTTCATGCATGCATATATAATTAAACTAAGATAATATATATAATAGGTTATCTCTACCACACAATCCTCAATATCTCTGATACTCTCAAATATTTATTGAAGTTTATGTAGGGGCTGTCCCTTACATGAGAGGTGACTATTTTTCTCTCATCCTTCTTCTCACCTCCACCTCACTATTTAGTTCTATGAATAAGTTCACTTAGGGTCCCTCTATTTGTCGCCTAGTCCGATTTTCGTCCCTTGACCACAAAACCGGGTACAACCCGTCCCCCATCATACGAAAACCGGACAAAAAAGGTCCCTCGGCGGTTTTGACTGACGTTACGCCTACGTGGCTAATTTGACCCGATCTTCATCTGACATGGCACTGACGTGCCGCTTAGATGGCAATTCGATCCGGAAAAATAATAAAGTCCATGGGACCCACATGTCACTTTCACACACAAAATAATAAAAAAAAATAGTGGGACCCACGTGGCCCCACATGTCATACTCACCCCTCATCTTCTTCCTCCTCCCTCTCCGTCTCCCCTCTCTCCATCTCTCTCCACCTACTCCCCCCCGATCGGCGTTGCTGTTGGTATGGAAGTTGCGCATGGCGGCCTTGTACGCCGAAGTCAGCCTTCCACTTGAGGAGCACGCCGTCCTCGATGCCGAGCTCGCCGGTGGGCAGCTCGATGTGGAGGCGGTGCAGACCTCAGACGGCGAGTGGTGTGAGACGTCCACGGCGGCAGGAGTGGATGGCGTCGAAGTCGGCGCCGTCCATGCTCACCAGCCTCATCGCCGGGATCCCCAGCTTCTCGTGGAGGTACGCCATGCCTCGCACCACGCCGACGGCGATCCTCATCCTCGCCGGCCAATCCAGCACCACCCTGTCCGGGCGCTGGTCACCTGAACCAACAAACAAACACATCGTAATTAGCAAACTATAATCGAGATTAGTAGTTGATTAAGAACAACTAGTATTTGCTGTGATTATTATTACCGTGGAGGACGTAGAGGAGGCTGCCACGTGGCATGAACTCGGAGACGATGAGCTTTTCTTCCCTGCGGTAATGGTAGCCGACGGGGGAGAGGACGTTGGGGTGGCGGAGGTCGCCGAGCATCTGGATGTGCTCCTCGAACTCGACGCGGTTCATGTCGCGCATCCGCTTCACGGCGACGGTGACGCCGTTGCGCATGGCAGCCTTGTACGCCGACCCGAGCTCCCCACCCTCGCGCCCTTCCATCCCAACAGCAACGCCGATCGGCGGCGGGGGGGAGTAGGTGGAGCTCGTCGGGGCGGGCGGCCGCCACCGCCGGACCTCCCCGTGACCCCGTGGGCCATGGCGCCTGGAGGCTGGAGAGAGAGGAGGGGAGACAGATGGAGAGGGAGGAAGAAGATGAGGGGTGAGTGTGACATGTGGGGCCCACGTGGGTCCCACCATTTTTTATGTGTGAAGATGACATGTCAGGTAAGCGCCACGTAAGCGTCACGTAGGCGCCACGTCAGCCAAAACCGCCGAGGGACCTCGTTTGCCCAGTTTTCATAAGTTGCGGGACGGATCGTACCTGGTTTTACGATAAATCGGACTGGGCGACAAATAAAAGAACCCAAAATGAACTTATTCCTTAGTTCTATGTGCCATCTTAGAGTTTGTACTTGGTTGCCCATACTAATTGCCCTGAGGCAGAGGCGAGAAGCCGCGCGAGGTGGCAGAGGCGAGAAGCCGCGCGAGGTGTGTTTAGTTCAAAGTTTTTTTTTTTCAAACTTTTTAACTTTTCATCACATCAAACCTTTCATATACAATCAACTTTTCAGTCATATCCTCTCTAATTTTAACTAAATTTTAAACTTTAGGCCAATCTAAAACACAGCCTTGGTGGTAGCGAAAAATTAGTGCAGCCGAAGCCCGCGAACCGGGGCGGCTGCTGCCTGCCTGCCTGCCTTGCCTGCCGGCTTTGGAATGATGGCGTTCCCAGGCTTTTTCCCCTGCGCGCAGGCTGCAGCATTGTGGTCCACCCGGCCGTCGGTTCAGAAGGATCCCATGGAGTTCTCGGCTTGGATCATGGGGAACGGCCGGGATGATGCCGAACTCTGCAGCTTGTGCTTGTCTCACTAGCCCGCACTATTTTACTCTACGACCGAGTGAAACCCATAGCCCCATAGGCCGGCGGCCATAGCAGCAGTAGTAGCCCATCAGTACTCCTGTTCAGTGGGACGGTGCTGTGCAATGCAATGCAGCTTCTGCTCGTCTTGCCCCCGCTGTCAAACTTATTGCAACAGCCATGGTCGGGAAACGTAAATGTTCAGGATTGCCACTTGGGATTCGACGGGGAGGGGTGTTCCGTTGAATGGCAACGAGAATATTCTTGCATCACATCAAGAAAAAAGAAATAGTGTGTCACCAACAACACCAGTGCAGCCACCAACAACACCGAGGGTCCCATTTGAATTGCAGAAATAAAAAAAACAAAGAAATAGAAAAAACACACAATTCTAATAGGACTAAAAGTGTAAAATAGAAGATTATAAAACATAGGATAAACACATTAATGACTGTTTGATTGGATTATAGAAAAAACACACGAATCAAATGAGATAGATAGACCCAAAGGAAATTTTTCAAGAGTTTGAGCTCTTGCTAAGTTTCCTCCAAAATCTCTATAGGATTAACCATTCCATAGGAAGGATTCAATCCTTTGCTTCAAAGGCATTCATAGGAATTTTTCCTATAGAATTGAAATCCTTCAAAATTACTATGTTTTTCCTATGATCATGAGAAGTTTTCTCCTCCCGTCGCTCCCACCCCAGGGGTGACTTGGACGGTGAAAACCTGCCACAGCCGCCCCCTCCCACCTCCCATTCGCCTCGCCACCGCCCGAGCGGCTCATTGGCAAAGCCAGACGGTCACAAGAATGGCAACAGAGGGGTGCTTCCCCCTCCCGGAGAAAGCCTAAACAGCTGGGGTCCGTGGTTGCACCACCCAACCCCAGTTCTCCGTCGGAGCTAGCGAGAAGTCCAGTGGAGGAGGCTTTGGAGGAGATGTGGCGGCGGGCTAGAGGGCGTGGAGGTGGGGGAGGGGTATGCACGGCGGATCTTGTGTCCTCTACCTTAGATCCGGTGCCAACCCCGCGGTTCCGGAGATGGCAGCGGAGGAGAGGTTTGCGGTAGGAGAGGAGAGGCAGGAGGCGAGGAAGGAGCAGGCGTAGCGACAGTGGAGCGTGGATCCGGCCCCCAATGGCTGGATCGAGGCCCTTCCACGCCAGATTTGGCCAGAAGAGACAAAGATGTTGTGGCAGTGGGCGAGGGGGTGACGGTGGCGAGGCTAGCCTGATCGGCGAGGGGCACAAGTGGCAATGGCAGAAGGCCACAGGACACGGCTGGTAGCGGTAGGAGGCCTCACGACACGTAGTCACAGTTGGCGGCGGTGCACGGTCAGTGGTAAAAGATCAGCGCGCAGCAGGCAGCGACGATGGGGCTTCAGCATGACAACGGTGACTGTCGAGAGTGGTGTGGCGGCGGGGACTATGGGATTTCGCGGCGGGCACGCGGCTTGAGGTGGGGGTGCTGCCGTGGGATATCCAGCTGAGGTGGCGGCGATGGTGGCGTTGTGAGGTGGGTGCTGTAGGCCTGCAACGGGCCTGGATCTAGACGCTTGTCCTCTTGTGACAACGCTTTGTCGTCATAAGATTGCCACGTCGGTGGGCTAATGCGAGGGAGGGAGGATCCATTCTTCTCTCTCACCCTCTCCCTCTCCAGCCCAACTACCTGGATGGATTCGGAGTGCATCAGTGGTCGAGCTCCCTCTTGATGGCTGACTGGCGACGAGGCGCTGGCGCGGTGGCTGCGTGTCGAAGGTGGACGGGTGGTGGGCTGCTGTTTCCGGATTGACCTCGACTCGGGAGAGCAAAAAGATCACGGACAAAAGCCCAGCCTTGGGGCCAGCAATGACCATGTCTACGGGCACCGCTTTTTCCTTGAGGTGTTGTTGTATGATCTTCTATGCTCTCCCTGTTGGATTTCTTCAAGTGAAAATCTTGTCCTGGCTTCTCAAGACAGGCGGCGACGATACTTTCAGGTGTTGTTTTCTTTTTGGAGGTATCGTCTAGAAGATCCTTTTCTTAGGGGTGCCGTGTTCATTTACCCTTCAGTAACGCGATTTGGTTGTAGACGCATGATGTCATTGTTTTTTTTTCTTTCTTTTCCAGGCTATGCCTTCAAGGGTTATATAGGCTTTAATTTTTTCCGCTCTACAAATAGAATCATCGCCCTATCGGATTGTTTAAAAAAACAACACGGTGCAAAGAAAGCTGTAATCCTAAGGATGAACCGCAGACAGATTTCGGGCGAGACTCTAACGTTGTTAAGTTAACATTGCACTTCCGAGTTCCGATTCAGGAAGGAGTGAATGCAAAGCACGGACGACACGAGCAACAAGAACAAATATTTATGTATTTGCTGCTTCTTTCTTTTGTCACTCAACTCTCCCCTTTCTTCTGCCACTAATTTACAACATCTTTGGGTTTGATCCTAAACCACCATGTAAAGCTCCGATCGCCGTTGCCGTCACCGCCCGCCGGCAATCTCTGAACCGAGCTAATGAACACGCCGCAAAGCACGGTGAACACGACGGCCGGGAGCTTGCCGGCGACGAGGCCTACGAGAACGACGGCGACGACGAGGAGCGCGACGGAGGACCGGGCCCCTCCCACGTCGCCGTCTCCGGCGAGGACATCAGCCGGCGCGTCGATTTCTACCCGCACGGCATTGCTGTCCGCCTCGGCGTCCGTTTCGCCGCCGTTCCCGCGGAAAGACGGCGAAGAATCCATCGATCTGGCGACGACGGCGTCCGCGGCCTTTGTGCGCATTCCACTGCGAGAGTCCGAGGAATCCGTCGCCGTGGCGTCACCTCGGTTGCCTTCGCTGCTGCGGAAAGAACCCGACGAATCCTCCGCCTCCTTGCCCTTCCTGCCCTTCTGTAACTTGCGGGGAATCAGCTTCCTCCATGACCGTTTCTTGGTCTTGGCGGCCTTGGCGTTGCTTGAGTCGTCGCCGCCTGCCGCGATTCTCTCCTCAATGGCGACTATCGAATCGTCGCCTACCTCGCTTCTCTCCTCAATGGTAAGGATGGAGAACTCGCTTCGCCTGGAGGAGTCGGAGAAGCTTGCCCTCGCCGGCTCCACCTCCCGGATCGGCGAGACGTAGCCGCGCCCGTCCAAATCCAGCTTATTGGTCGCCGCCGGCCGCCGCGGCCGCCGGGAAAGCGCGGAGGACCTGACGGACTCGAGCAGGAAGAGCGAGAAGGAGGCGACGGTGACGGCCGCGACCACCTTCTTGCTCCAGATCACGAGGAGGGCGAGCGACACCACGCTGACGAGCGAGACGAACCCCAGCCCGAGCCCGAACACGCGGCCCTTGGGCTGGCGGCGGAGGACGGCCTCCACCGGCGGAAGTTCCGGTCTCGGTATCGGCTGGGTTGGCGGCGAGACCGAGCCGGCGGCCGCAGGCGGCGGGGATGGTGGTGGTGGTGGTGGAGAGGAAGGCTGCGGCGAAGGGGAAGGCGACGGCGACGGCGAGGGGGGAGCCTCCGCCCCGCCGCGCTTCTTGCGCCTGGACGCCGAGGCGGAGGGCTTCTTGAGGCGGCCATGGTTCTTGACGACGAGGTCAGCGAGGGAGGTGGGGAAGCCTGTCTGGACGGGGAGCGGGCCAGCGCGCGCCGGGCGGAGCGCGGCGAGGAGGCGGCCGAGTCGGCCGGCGGGTCGCTCCTTCAGCGGGCTGGGCATCGCCGGCGGCGAGCATAGGAGGAGGAGTTCGCCGGCGCGCCGGCCCGTGGCAACGCTCGCCGCGGTTGGGCTTCTCGGTGCTCTGGGTTGGTGGCGGATTGGTGGGTTAGTTCCGCCTCAGACTTTGTGCGCGTGCGTGGCGTGGGAGAGGGGAGCGAGAATAGTAGTGGACGACGCGATAGCCAGCCAGTGGTGCGTTTCGACGAAAAGAAAATAAAAACCATCCAAATTTCCCCCGTTTCGCATGCGTTTTCTCGTCCGAAAAAAGGGACTTGGGAGAGTGGAAGAGGGTTTCAATTTTAGAACGGCTAAATTTGAAAGTTTTGTTGGATAAGGTTGATGATGGGTTTAGCAACTCCTTGATGAGAAGGGAAGGGATTTGTTTCTTCACATGACCTGATTAATCCGTCACAAGAACTTTGCCAATTTCTACATACTTTCTCGAGATTCATGTGACGTGAGGAGAGAGAGGGAGAGGGGGAATGAATTGGTCTCACTGCCGGAACCAACCGGCAACCGTACCGCTTGACTAATCTATCTCGTGCCGGTCTCACGACGTTCCAGTGGCTGACAGCGCCCTCGCTAAACTTCCACGTAGTCAATTAATGCATCATTGCTTTGGATTGATGAGTATTAATCAAGTGTATATTAAATCGATTGGCTAAGCATTTGGGGCCTTTATTTTGGTGTTTTCTTCATTTTTTTGGAGGTTTATAGGACCTTTTGGGTCTCAGGAGGTAAGGTACGTACCAGTAAAAATTAAGCTTCGATCACGAGTCTTGATGTGAGGTCAATTCTCTTAACAGGGTCGTCACATACTCACATGCTTGCACGTGAAAATAAGCTGAACTCTGCGTAGTACGAAAGGATCCTGTTGACCTTGTGTTATGTCTCGTAATCTTGTTAGTTTATCGATGCTGTATTGCTGTGTGTTAGGGCAGTGCCAACCCTCTACTAGGATTTTGTCTATGGCATTAACTACATTGCTATGTAGGACTTTTAATTTATGTGGCACTATATTAATTAAGAGAGAGTGAAGAGAGGAAGAAACTAGGTCTCATGTAAGACACAGCTTCAACACGAGAACCTATGCACTAGACACTATCAAGTTTTGCATTGGGAGAGAATAGTGCCTTCATAATAGATGAAGAATAAATATGATTGGTAGAGAAGAGAGATGATGTATTTATTAATGGCCCACTTTAAGAAACCATGGGTTGTGGAGTGTAGTTTCTATTGTGATGTATTATTGACATTGTCAAATCATGGCATAATTAGGCTCAAAAGATTCGTCTCGCAATTTACATGCAAACTGTGCAATTTGTTTTTTCGTTCACATTTAATGCTCCATTTATATATCCAAACATTTAATGTGACAATTTTTTTGGAAGTTTGAAGAGATCTAAATGCTGCCTATGCATATATGCCCGTTTGGAAACCCCCAAATCCTTCTTTTAATACTACAGCAATATCTTGTGGCTATCTAAAACATCCATTAATTCTAAGGAAATTCATATTGTGTGTTTAATTTTTCTCAATCACTTATATATCCCAATGCTCTATTTCTTACATAGTACTCCCTCCGTCTCAAAATATTTGATACCGTTGACTTTTTAGCACATGTTTGACCGTTCGTCTTATTTAAAATAATTTCTGAAATATATAGAACTATATGTGTACATGAAAGTATATTTAACAATGGATCAAATGATATGAAAAGAATAAATAATAATTTTTTTAATAAGATGAATGGTCAAACACGTACTAAAAAAGTTAAGTACGTCAACAGCGTCAAACGTTTTGAAATGGAGGGAGTACTACTGTACTAGTACCTCGTAGTTCTCATCCCAACGTTCAAATAATGTTAGTTCACCTCATTTTAGAAAATTTTTGAAGGGTCACATTTTGTTGATTTGGATTCGTCTAATCCAAATACTTATATAATTTATCCCCACTAAGTGTAGTTAATGTTATTTCTTTTTTTTTCTTATTAAGTCACATCATCCCAATTATTTCTAGTCTTTAGAGGATAGATATATGGTTCAAATTGTCTCTTCTTTCTTCTCTCGTAACACCATGCAATTTCAATTATCTTTAGGCTAAAAATTCATAAATATTAATTTGTTTTAATTTTAATAATCATATTGCATCTTTGCATATTATGCAACTTAATTTTCCGTAATAATGCGGCGGTGTATTCATCTAGTTTCACAAACAAATTCACACAACTTAAAAAATAACCACCCTTTTAAGGTTTTGACGTAGGGATCAGGGCATAGGTCTACCACTCAAGTTTTATAAAGTAAATTTCACAAAACTATAATTATTTTATCAAAACTATCACTTAGCTACATCTTAAACCAAACATTTCATAAAATTACAACGATAACAAACTATTTTATTAGAAAACTATAACTTTTGTTGCTTACGTGTATTTGATACGTGAGACTAACTTGCAAGAGTGCAAGTACCACATATGTGCTTGACAGGTGCACCCAACCTTTTTATTAGAAACAATACAAACAGATGTGCACACTCACCCCTATAAACATACACACACACCCTATATTTATAAGTACCTTCGAAAGACTAGCCCGACATATATATCTTGAGAATAACGAAGTCATCATAGGTATCTTGTTATCGACGGGCACATCACGTACCGCTGAAAAAATAATAACCTATAAATGCGAGCACTCACGACTAGTCCACCTAGTTTCAAGTCTTAGACTTGATACGGACTTGATAGAGTGGTCAACTAGCAACACTGGTCTAGAGAGGATCATAGATAAAAACTGGACAGTGAGCAAAACATTTACAGGAGCTAATATAAAGATATAACTAGCAAGGTGGCCCGCACAGATTACGCGGCTATTATCATTATATTTTCTCATATAATAACATATAAGTTTTCTCAATTTATTATTAAAATATATTAAAATGATAACATAATTTTAAATTATGTACTAATTTACGAAACTACTAATGTGTAATATTCATATTGTATTTTCTATACGTGTTAGTTATTAATATTTTTAATATTAAATTTTAGTTAATTCTAAATTATATTCCTATATGGACTATAGACTCGTCTTTCAATATTTCTTATTTTTCTTTAATTCTGAATTTTCGTTATCTATAAATTGTATTTCTATATAGACTCTAGACTCTTCTTTCAATATTATTTATTTTTAATTCTGAATTGTTATTATTTCTAATTGTATTTATATGTGGACTCTAAACTCATCTTTCAATATTCTTTAATTTTTTATTTCAAATTTCAGTTACTTCTAAATTGTATTCCTATATTGACTTTACACTCTTCTTCCCATGTTTTTTTTAATTTCAAATTTTAGTTATTTGTAAATTGTATTTTTATACGGACTCTAAACTCTACTTTTAATTTTATTATGTTTATTATGAATTTTAGTTAGTTTTAAATTCCTACATGGACTCTATACTCTACTTCTAATATTCCTTATTTTAATTCCAAATTTCTATTATTTCTTAATTGCATTTCTATATGGACTCTATACTCTTCTTCTAATATTCTTTATTTTTAATTCCGAATTTCAGTTATTTCTAAATTGTATTTTTATATGGACTCTAGTCTCCTCTTCCAATATTCCTTATTTTTTAATTCCGAATTTCAACTATTTATAAATTGTATTTCTATATGGACTCTATTTTTCTTTTTATCCGATTAATATGAGAATTTCTATGCCGTTAGAGCTAACGTAGAGGCTCCTTTGTCTATTCCTTTAATAAGTTAATAGATGGAATGTATATACGAATTAGGGATGGGCGCAAGTTGGCCATCCGATAATCCTTGGAAATTTTTTTTACAGAAAACAATATGAGAGGCTCATACTGTGTCAATCCTCATAACACTTTCCCATAAATGAAGGAAAAAAGTATGATTACCTCCCTGTACTTCAAAACCAAACACTTTCACTCGCAACTATGCAAACTAGACAAACTATCCCCTGTGCATTGTTTTGGGTGGTTTTGGCATAAACTGGCTGACGTGTCATTCTGGCGTGGCAAAAAATATTGTTAGAAATAATGGGCACACATGTCGGTCTCTATATCTACTCTCACTCTTCTACCTCCTTCCCCCTCCATCTTTCTCTACCCTTGAACTGAGAGGAGACGGAGACAAAAGAAGCCCAGGGCGGTGGTGAGGGGTGGTCCCCTGGGGTGCGGGCGACGGAGCGCAGTCGGCCGGAGAAGCCTAGTGCGGCAGCAGCGCGTGGTCAGCCGAAGAAGCCTAGGGCAGCGGCAGCGGTGACTAGTCCCCTGGGGTGCCGGTGGTGGAGTGCGGTCAGCCAGAAAAGCCTAGGGTGGCGGTGGCGGAGACTAGTCCCCGCGGCGTCACTGCAAGCAGTCGAGCATGGTGTGACATCCCAGCAATTTGGATTAGGCCTGTGTTTCCCACGTAAGCTGTGTGCACATGTTTAGTACCACCTTACTAGTTTAGCATGAGTGGAACTAGCTTATAAGGCATCTTCCCTCCAACCATATCACTCCCGGGTTAACCCTTTTATACGAAGCAAGGACGAAAGTGTAAGTGGAGTGGTATGTGTAAGTGGGCTCACCCGTCGGATGGGCTGGCTACTCGGTTCTGGAGGGAGGACTGTTACAAATCATATCAGAGCCGACCCTCGCGGTTGCACGTACGGGTCAGTATGTGGTCATATGGCGCATGGCGCATGTGGGCTCTTTGTGAGGCACATGGCATGGCATATGGCGCCGACACTGGACGTACAGGCTTGCACTAAGAGGGGGTATTCCTGGACATTTGCCTATATGCTTGCATGGCTATGTGGGTGAGTTGGACCGACGGGGACGTCGGATCCTTAGAAGGGGGTGTGTGACATCCCGGCCCAATTTGGATTAGAGGGGGTATTCCTGGACATTTTCTTATATGCTTGCGTGGCTATGTGGGTGAGTTGGAATGACGGGGACGTCGGATCCTTTGAGGGGGGTGTGTGACATCCCGACCCAATTTGGATTAGGCCTGTGTGGCCCATGTGAGCTGTGTGCTTATATTTAGTGCCACCTTACTAGTTTAGCATGAGTGGAACCAACTTATAAGGGCTCTTCCCTCAAACCATATCACTCCAGAGTTAACCCTTTTACACGAGGCGAGGACGAAAGTGTAAGTGGAGTGGTATATGTAAGTGGGCCCACCCGTCAGATGAGCATCAGGTTTAACCAAAATCTTACCACTTCTAGCACCAACACCTAACACAACAGGAGGATGTCTAGAATTATGAGCATAAGGATTAAAACCTAAACCACGGTTATGTGTGCTAACCTTAGATTGATCTAAAATCATGTTGAGGTTCTTTTTACCATCAGAAAATAGTAGCAAAGAATTTTTCAAATAAGAAACCTCTTTTTCCAAATTAGCACAATTTTCACAATCTACCATAACACCTTTGCTTTTACGATATTTAGGGCAAGAAAGCACTTCATTGTTTTTCACAACATCTTCCATGAACTCAACACGACCTAAAGCATCTTTCAATTTCAACTTATTCAAATTACATGTTGAGCAATCCAAAACATCATGAGGTTGTTTTAACTTCTTAGCAGAAATCATGTTAAACATCAAACTAGCATGAAAAGCAATTTAATATTTTTGCAACAACTTTTTAGTTAAAAACAATTCATCCAAAGTGCGTGTGTGCAAGGCAAAACTACTAGCAAGAGAATATCTATTTTTCAAATCATATGCAGCATTAACATCTCTAATTTTTGAAATCTCATTCATTAAAAACTCACAATTTGAGCAATCATCATCATTAGGAATAAGAGATTTTAACCTAGCAATTTCTGAATTAAGAGATTCAATGATAAATTCTTGTTTTCTATACATCTTCTCACACTTCTTATTTTTTGCACTCAAAATATTAATAGCTTCCTCAAAAGCACTTACCTCATTATCTTCATACTCTGTATCCGATTCATCACGCGCCATAAAGCAAACACCGGAGATGTTCTTTCCCTTGTCATCATCTCCACTCTCACCATCTACATCACTTAGTGGCTTGAAGGCGGCGTAAACTTGTTGAAAAGCCTTCCTGAGATTCTCCAACTTCCTCCCTTGGAATGAACCCTTCGGCTTATTGTTGTTGGTCTTCTCACCATCTTTGTCTTCTCTTTTGCCTCTCCCAAGCTTAGGACAATGCGAATGAAGATGATCAATTGAACCACATTCAAAGCAACGATTTGGACCACCTCTTTTCCTGTTCCTAGCATTATTCATAGCTCGAGCAATTCTGTTAGCAACCAAAGCCAAATCCTCCTCCTCGATCTGTTCGAGCTGATCATCGGATGTGGCATTAAAAATAGCTAGAAAAGAAGGTTTAGATGAGGAAGCATCAACATCCAAAGAAGAAGAAGAAACCAAAGCACTCGACTTAGAATCAACTTTTCGTGAAAGAACATTCATCTCATGTGTTTTCAATTTTGTGTAAAGTGAATCCAAAGTCAAAGTAGACATATCAACCGACTCCTGAATAGATGTAACTTTCATCTCCCAAATAGACATGTCAAGACCATTCAAAAAGTGACGAGAAATCTCAGATTGTCGATAATTAGCATCATAAGAAGAATCAACAGATCTAAGATCACTCAAAATTTTATTAAACCTAGAAAGATAGTCATCCAAAACTTCTCCAGGTTTCATCTCAAATTTAATGTACTCCTTTTTGAAAATATCACGACGAAGCTCTTTAATGTTATTTGTTCCTTGATGAAAGTTACTCAAAGTATTCCAAATTTTATGAGCAGTTCGAAAATGCGCAACACGATCATAATCCGAACGAGAAATACCATTCAAAAGAATGTTGCGAGCTATGCAATTTTGTTCAAAAGCAGTTTTTTCAGCAGCAGTATTAATAGCTTCAGGAATCACATAAGGATGAGAAACTTTTCTCCAAATATCATAATCTTCAGCCATAATGTAAGATTGCATCCTACTACACCAATGAGAAAAATCCGTTCCATCGAAAACATGAGGCTTAGTTGAAAACCTAACAGGAGTAGCCATGGCAAAAACTCTAGATCGATAAAAATCCAAAGAAGAAAACAAGGCTCTGATACCACTTGTAGGATCGAATCACAATAACTAAGCCAACCAAGGGGGGGGGGGTGAATGGTTGGTATACCCAAAAACCGAAAACTTTTAGCGGAAATAAAAGTTACCCTCGAAATCGACGAATGTCGGTCTGATCGGGTGGATGCCGCTGGTCTGACCGATGTTGAATCTCCGGTCTGACCGCCGAGATCAGTTGCCGCTCGCTGTTGCCGCCGCCGGTCTGACCGCCGTGCTCCCGCCGGTCTGACCGCTGCCTTGCCGTCGGTCTGACCGCCGGTATATCGCAGGTTAGACCGCCGAAACCCGGTGAAATACAAATCGAAGAACTCTTAAAGTAGATGACGACTTTATTGATTCTCTCTGTGTTTACAAAGTGCACCAACAGCACTCCTTACAAAAATTTCGACTAAACTCGAAACCCTAACTCAAAACTTAACTCAATTGCTCTAAAAAGCGATACCGGGAAGCCTCACGCTCCCCCTCTATTTATACCCGAGGTAGGCAGGCTAAAGCCACGAACCAAACTCATACTAGGAGTCCTAAACACCTTAGGAAATCCTCTGGTACAAGAAACAAACTTTACATAACCAATCATACCAAATTTGGACTCCTTCCAAATTCGACTCCACATCCCATACGCACACAATAACTCCATCGTATGCCATATGGAATCTCCATCAACCACGTGCATCAACTCTAGCCTAAGTATCCCGCATGATCTTTGACTACCACGGACGTCGTCTTATCCCCAAGCCGACTTCCGGTCCATCACCGCAAATACTCTCCCGAGACATCGAGTCACCTACACATGAAATAAACAAAGAAACCATATTCCGAGACCAAACTATCTCCAACTTGACTCATTAGTAGCAAACAACAGTATTACATATGTATAGTATCCATCTAGAAGCCATAATCATGAAATAATCACGGATATCCAAACAAACAACTCGAAACCGAAACCGACACAGAGTCGGCTGGTTAGACCATGGGCTGGGCCGGTCTGACCGCGCGATACACGCCGGTCTGACCGGCATACACAGCCTGGTCTGACCGGTCACATAAAATGATAGAATCCTGCGATCACTTGTGAAATCCAATCATCTCCAAAACCACTTCGTGAATAAATTCCAAATAACAAAACCAATAATCTCCAATGCCTAATTGTTCATCACAGAATAATAATCAAAAACACCTTTGATTTTACAGGAAGACTGGTAGACACCAAGGCAAGCCATCCTTGAGCTCTGTCACGAGTGCAGCCTCGCCGTTGTGCAACTCCACCCCTTGGAGGCCACCGGCTACCACAGTCGCCAGCTTATGGGTATCTGCCATCTCCTCCCTGCTCGGCTCAATTGTAGAGAGAGAGAGAGGGTGGGGGGATAGAGTAGAGAGAAAGAGGTGAGAGGGGAAAAGAGAGAGAGGGGTGAGTATGATATGTGGGGCCCACTAATTTTTGAAAAAAAAAAACAATTGCTGACTAGACTGCCACGAAGGATCGAAACCATTTCAGATTGAGTTAGGGGGTATTTTATCCAGTTTTGTATAGTTGAGGGTGTAAAATATCTGGTTTTCGAGTTCAGGGGATAATTCTGTCAGGGTTACGGATAAGGCATATCTTCTATCCTACGATTAATCAAGTATACCAGATTGGTATACCTCATATCCCATGATAGGTTTCTGTACACGATAAGGAAATATACAAAATATTATGGATAATATCCTTGCGAGCTGGTGACTATCAGAGTCCTACTCGGGAAGGATAGGGACTATTTTATATCGTGCAGGGTTCGTTGTCTCCGAGTTCAACTTGGAGACCAAGGTAATCCACGGTATAAAAGGTACACCGCCTAAGGGGTTCAGGATCATTAAATGATAGTGCCAACACACCCACCATAATATACGAAGCCAAAAAACGCCAACCGAAGCCGCCGGGAGATCTCGTCGAATCATCTCAACAGGGATCTCGCCGGCATTGTCGGATCCATCTGTTCTCTTTGTATTTTGTGGTTTTCCATATCAATCCCATATAAACTGGATTAGGACTATTACGAAGGGCTTGAACCAGTATAATCCTTGTCTTTTATCTGTCTTGATGACGTATCGTGTAAATCCTCGTACCAACGGACCCCGATACCCTATTTATCCGGTCTATGGCTATCCCCCTTCGACAAACTCGGTCGATCACGATGGTTAGGCGGTAGTTTATACTTTTTTTTTCTAAAATGAACTATTTATCACTTTTTGGACTTCAAAAATGAAGTTTACTTAATTACAGTATTATCAACTATTAGAGTGGGCCAAGTATTATCTGCAAGTCGGTTCGTTTGTAATGCCTATAAGACTATTAGCCTTATTACTTTAGTTATGCTTATCTTGTCTGTATGGTTTATTAGTAATCTAAATACAATTTGTGAGTAAAAGTTTTATATACTTGTTATTAGCGTTTTGAAAACAAATATTGTAAAATAAACTATAACAAAAAAAACCACAAAATCAACTCTAAAACTAAAACTAAGCTCTAAAATTTAAATTTTAGCTTAATTATAAGCATAATCAGAAATGAAATATTGGGCATAAGTGAAATAAATTTTTGCTTAATTATAGGCATAAGCTTAATCAGTGTTACATGTTAGTCGGTAAAAATTGTTAAATCCTTTTTTAGCAGGCAAAGGACACAATATAAAATTTAATTCGAATTGTACAGTGCATCAATGCATGGATTCTACCTCGATTTTTGTTAACACGCTTTTCAAACGGTTAAACGGTATGTTCCGTGCGAAAACTTTCTACGTAGAAGTTGCTTTAAAATATCAAATATATCTATTTGTTAAATTTATAATAATTAAACCTTAATTAATTATGTGCTAATGATTTTCTCGGTTGACATGCACCAACTTAATCTCCATTTTCATCCGTTTCAAACACCTCAAACTGGCTAGATTCACTCTAGCGAACATGAACTATCGTATTCATACATACGCATGAGCAGACTAGCTCGTCGGTATTTCCACTGTTAATTCTTCACAACATAGGAATGCGATTGGACGAGTTGAATAAGACTACTTGCTTCCCTCCAATTGATTAATGTTAATTAAGCTCACGTATTATAACTTCCTACGAAACAGATTGTCCCTTTTATTAACTACTACTAGGTAAAAAAAAAAAGTCTAGCTACGAATCTGAATACACATATGTTCATATTTATAGTTAGGATTGGACTTTTTTAAGAACGGAGAGGTAAAGTGGACGGATAGATATAGCATATCATTGCCGCAACTAGCAAGTTCTTCTCCCCTTAAGAGCGAGTACAATAAAGTGACATAAATGGGCTATACAAGCTGGCAGCACGAGCTCTAATAAATTACGTGAGAGATAGGTGGATTATATATTAATAATATAGTATATTTTTATAGTTAAGTACTGTATAAGTAAACTATTAGATTAACTATAGATGATGTTTTAAAATTTAGAGTAACTAACGGGATATATTATTGAACTTGTTCTTGCCAGCCAAGGCGGCCAACGTACGTGACGCGATTTCGAGGGTGCTACCATACTGTACCAGTCTACTAGCACTACTCCAACATTTTTTTTAACACTCGCATGAGACGGTGCGAAGTTCTATTGATAGAGTAGGAAAAAATTACAGGATTACAACCCTGGAGGGTCATAACTAGGAAAAAAAATACCACCACCCACACACCGATAGCGCCAACACACACCCGGGAGAAGGCTAGCACCGGACCGGCCGCCGCTAAGCGTGACCGACCGTCGCTAGACCAACAAAGGAACATAGACGAGATCGCCCCCTAGAGGATGCCAAAATGACGTCTTCAAGAAGAGAATCGACGGAAGAACCACCGCCGCCATCCGTTAGGGCTCAAAGGAGCCAAGACTGGGCTTTCGCCCAGCAACCGCCCTTCCTGCGAATCCACGGCTGACGCACCGATGCTCCACCACCACTCAAGCTCTGCCGACATGTGGGACCCCTGCACCGGCGTCCCCCGCCGGTCAGCTTTCGTGCGCTGAAGCCCGTACCACACCCACCGGCAACTCCTCCTCACACCGAGGTCGCCTCCTCCACCGCCGGCCGCGCCTCTCGCGACAAGCCGGCCTCCTCCACCGGATGCGCCTCTCGCGCCAATCCGGCCTCTCTCCATCGGCCGTGCCTCTCGCGCCAAGCCGGCCTCCGTCGCCGCTGGCAGCGCCTCTCGCGCCGTGCCGGCCTCCTCCACCGGACGCGCCTCTCACGCCAATCCGGCCTCCTGTCATCGGCTGCGCCTCTCTGCGCCAAGCCGACCTCCGACCCTCCTCCGATTGCTGCTGTGCCGTCCAGGTGCGCTCGTCTTCCACGCCTCCGGTTAGCCATCGAAGACCGCCATGCCTCCCACCGTTGCACCTCCACTTGCTGCCGCCGTCGATCGTCTGTGCGACGCCGCTAGCCGTTGTCGCATCCGCCAATGTCCCCGGCTGCCAGACGCCGCCTCCACAGCCGCGGCAGCTACGAGCCGGCCGCCGTTTGCCGCCGCCGCCGTCTCCAGCCGTCGTAGCTAGCCGCTATCGCCGCAAGCCGCCGCCTCGTCGCCAACCGCCACCAGCAGTTCAACGGAGGGGATCCGGTCTCCCGCCGCAGCAGGCCGACAACCGTCGTCGTCTTCGCCAACCGCCGTAGCGGCTGCCTCAGCCGTCGCCGTCGCCACCAGCCACCGCCGACGGCGCCGGCACCGCAGTCGCCGCCGTCACCGCAGCCACCTCTGGCGCCAGCCGACCGGCCAGATCTGGCCACGGCCGCCGCCTGCCGCTGCAGACATGGCCATGCCGCCGCCTCCTCCGCCCCGTCGCCACTCCAGCCGCCGACGGCGCCACCTCCGCGCCGCCGACGCCGCCAACTCGCCGTCCCCGGCTCTCCGCCGCCCGGAGCAACAAATCCAGCCATGGGGGGGGGGTGGGGGGATCCATGCATAGCGGCGCCCGATTTGGACGCCGCCGTCGGTTTCTCCTCGGCGCCGGCGCCTTGCCCTGAGCTCCGTCTTGCCGGCGCCCCGACCAGCTTGACTGCGAGCGAGGGAAGAGAGACCCCGCTGCTGCCGTCCTTGCAGCCGCTTGGCTTTGCCGGCGGCGGGGAGGTGGGGGAGGGGAGGATGGGGTCGGGGGCGGGGCGGCCTGTTTCGCTGCCCGCGTCGCCCCCGGAGGCGGAGCGACCGGCGCTCCAAGTATTTCTCTTGCTGGAAATATGATCTACTGCTCCAACTTGCAAAGTCCCCATCACGCGGGTGGTTAGCTAGCTTGTGAGGGGTTCACGATCTCCGTGCTCACGCAGGGCTCACGTCGAGCGCGCCGTGCAAGGATGCCGCATGCTGCGCGCGCAAGGCGCCGCCCACCGATCGCTCGGGGCTTAGCCACCTTCAGTTTTGTGCAGTACCAGCCGTGGCAACGCTTTCACGGTGGAAATATTATTTCCAACTTCCAAAAGTACATACGTGTACTACTCCGTAGCCCGTATGCTCTCAGTTTGGGCGGCACCCAATAATAGTTACACGTACAAACAAAAATATACTCCGACTGTCCATCTTATATAATTTTTTTATAATTAGTATTTTTATTGTTGTTAGATGATAAAACATGATTAATACTTTATGCGTCACTTGTCTTTTTAATTTTTTTCATAATTTTTTTCAAATAAGACGGACGGTCAAACGTTGAATATGAAAATATAGGGTTTGTCTTTTTTTTTTGGACGGAGGGAGTATAGACATTTGTCAAAAAAAATTTTAATTATACATATATTATGTTTTTCTCAATCCCTTATGTATTCTTGAATTTTATCTTGTCCAGTATATATACCTTGAATTTTTATTTTTTTTGGACGGAACGGTTCAAATCGTGTTGCAAAGTTCGTTAGACCCCGGGCTAGTGACCTTCAGTAGTGAGCTAGTTGGATTTCGTAGGGCAGGAACATGGTTCACATCTTGTTCAAAATTCATCGCCTAAAATTTGAACCTCTCCCTCAATCTGCTCGGTTTTTGTGAAATTTCAAACAAAATTTAATGAATTTTCAAAAATTCGCTCGAAATTCATGACATTAGTTATCTCGTTGGAGTCGAAATTCATGAAATTAGTTATCTCGTGAACCCTCGGCAGGAACGCGTGGCGGGAGCAAGTGCTCGCTTAATCATTGGTCACTGGAGAACCTTCCAATTCAAACAGCATGCGACAGTGTGACACAGTGTTAGCAGTATAAAGTGGCGTGCGATGCTAACCAGGGTTTTCCGTAGCATCCGTGGAGAGGTTATCGTCCCCGTGGCAAGACGGTTATTGCAATAACATCATGATAACTGTCAAAAACCACGTGAATTCCATCTTAAAAAATTAAATTCAGAATATTCAAATCTCATCGAAGATAATGGTTACCGCGAGGCATGGTAAACTACATGGTAAGATGCAGTAACCGTCGTGTCGTTTGACTTGGAAAAAAACACAAGGATAAAAGAAAACCACAACCTGACATTGACAGCAACCGGAATAATATAAAGTCCACAAATTACAAAGAATATGACATCCACAATATAATGTCTCAAGCATTAAACCTCATTTCACCTTATAGTCATGCCAAAGTACAGAGTTAGCTTAGTATTTTTCACAAACTTTTATCAACAAATATCATTATAAATCATGTAGTACCACTTTCGACCTTTTTTTTTTTTGCAATTTCCCCGCCCACTTTTTTTTTTCAAAATTTGAATTCAAACATTTTTTGTCAGACCCAACTGTGAGTAACCCTATCGTACCCCCACTGTAAATATGATCACTGCGTAGTACCGATGGTTTGGGAAACCTTGATGCTAATTGGCGTTTTACAGCCTATATAAAAAGCTACTCCATCTATCCCATTTTAAACGTAGCCATGAATTTCTATGTCAAACTTTAATCGTTCGTTTTATTTTTTTTAAAAAAATAAAGAAACATAAGCCACGCATAAAGTACTATTCATGTTTTATCATCTAATAACAATAAAAATATTAATCATAAAAAATTTCAAATAACACGGATGATCAAAGTTGGACATGAAAACTCATGACTGCGCTTAAAATGAGACTGAGGGAGTACTCCATTATATGAGATGCACGAAGAAACGTAGGAGCACTGCAACTTTTGTGTTACCATCAAACAGGGCAACTTCTGAAGCTTTTCTCCAACGTGAGTAATGCGATTGAGACTTACGCGTCCGTTCCATTGCGTTTCTTTCACACTTTCTAACTCAACATTGATCCTAGCTACTTGTTGCATTCCAATGAGAATATCAAATAATAGAGATTACGTGGTGTAGGATGCCCAAACAACAAACCCAGCCATTGCCTTTTTTGCATGATCTGACTGATTAAACCTACTTTTCATGCGTGATACATGTCTTAGCATACATATCGTTGTCCTGAATCCTGAATATATTGTGTGTCACCTGCGTAGCGCCAAGCATCACTGTCAAATGAACTGTACCCAGTTACTAAGCAGAATCTCACCTGTTTATTTTCAGCAACAAACTCATCAGGCTAACAGAAATTAGAACCTAGAAGGCTAGAATACTCTGCAAAGCATCATCTTTCTTTGCTGCCCTTTTCCAGAGTCAAATTTAGCAAGGAAAAAAGAAGCTCAGCCTCATTTGTTTCCTTTTACCTTTTCTCCTTTTTAACGTCCTTCTAAGAATAAAGGTTATCCACTGCATACATTTCGTCCATATATACTGACGATCACGTGAATATTCGCCTCTTCGTGATCTTCCATTTGATTCTTCTTCTTTTCACCGTGCATGTCCCCTTCACTGAAAACATCAGCTAGCTGCTGCTGGTGCTGTTGTTGTTATCAAAAGGCAAATCTCATCAACCAAAAAAAGTTGCGTCTTGTACCCCTAATATAATTGGATTGGAACCTGCCCTAACTTGTGAAATACGGGTTTGCGTGGCCCTGTGCTTGGAAAGCAGGTGCGAATTCCTCGCCGACTTGAGCTTCAGAAAATAGCCGCACTAGCTACCTTTGTTGCTTCATGTCGCCCTCGCGTCACAGATGAACGTCACAAAATATTGCTGGTCGATCGATCCACATATTTCCGGGGAATGATACTTTCTGACAGAATATATGTGTGTTTCAGATATGTTCTTTGTGCCTTTTGGCTTAGCTGAATAATAGCATTTCGTGGCTTGCTATAATGTCATTCAGCTTCTACCGTCGATGCATTTGTAATCCGTAAAACTCTCCTTTCAATCTTAACAATATTTGATTGGTCGTCTCTTCGGCGGCCAACCCGGCAAAAAGAAAAAAAAAAGAGATGTCATTCAGTTTGGCTGGTCATATTTTTTTTCTGTTCTGTACTGTAAACATTTTCACAAGAGAGGATATATCTCGGTTTGCGGCTTAGGATTTGTAGTTGTACTATATACCGCATCTTGTTGTAAATAAGGAGTAGGGATGATGGAAGAGTATGACTGTATGAGGTCAGAATTCAGTGTGCGCTAGGACAAGAATTAGCCTGAAATTCACCACTAAACAATGACTTTGCTTTCAGAATGCCAAAAGGTCACACCTAGTATATTAGCAGTGCCATCTCATCATAGTGGGTTTCATTTGGGTGAGAGATAGGCACAACACGTAAGACAGAAATATTTTGGGCATATATCCTTAAAGCGTCATGATGTGGCTTTTAGATCTTACTAGTAGATGGATAAGAGTGAGATCACCACATTTGCAGGAACAACTAAAACTTACTTTAAATAAAAAACAGTGCTTCAAACACTTCTTTTTTTCGAATAAGAAGTGCTTCCAACACTAGGACCCTGTCTTTTGTTTGTGCCACTATGACAGTGACAGAGCAACGGGCATCATGCTAGAGCCCCCTTTGGCAAAGCTCTCCAAATGCAAAGCTATCACAGTTGTAGAGTAATTTAAAGCGGCCTATGCTGATACATTGCAGCAATGTGTAAACTAACTTTTGCTTATGTCAATTCATGTCTCCCTTCAAAACAGAGAAAAACCAATGAAGGATGGTAACCGATCGAGAAAATTGCAAATAAAAAAACTGCACATTGAGATGCACAGATGAAGATGAACACAATAGAATTTAGTCCCATGAAAATGAAGTAGATAACATTTCCTAACATATACAGAGATAGAAAAGAGTAAACCACGGTTCATGTACATGAATAAACAAATTTAGACAGACAAGAAACCTGAACAACGACGACGACGTACGAAGGCATGCAACAAGTAGTAGCGCACAGTACACAAGCAGCAGCAGACACGGCAACGGCACATTGTGTGTTTGTACCGATCGAAATATATGTAGCGTAGCGTAGCAGAGAGCCAGAGAGGCAAAGCGGGAGAGATCGATCGATCGATCAGGCCTCGTCGGCGGCGGCGGCGTCGTCCTCCTCGTCGTAGTCGTCCTCGGCGGTGGCGTCCTGGTACTGCTGGTACTCGGCGACGAGGTCGTTCATGTTGCTCTCGGCCTCGGTGAACTCCATCTCGTCCATTCCCTCGCTGGTGTACCAGTGGAGGAAGGCCTTGCGGCGGAACATGGCGGTGAACTGCTCGCTGACGCGGCGGAACATCTCCTGGATGGAGGTGGAGTTGCCGACGAAGGTGGACGCCATGGAGAGGCCGACGGGGGGGATGTCGCAGACGCTGGACTTGACGTTGTTGGGGATCCACTCCACGAAGTAGGACGAGTTCTTGTTCTGCACGTTGATCATCTGCTCGTCCACCTCTTTGGTGCTCATCCTGCCCCGGAACATGGCGGACGCCGTCAGGTAGCGGCCGTGGCGCGGGTCGGCGGCGCACATCATGTTCTTGGCGTCCCACATCTGCTGCGTCAGCTCCGGCACCGTCAGAGACCTGTACTGCTGCGACCCGCGCGACGTCAGCGGCGCGAACCCAACCATGAAGAAGTGCAGCCGCGGGAACGGGATCAGGTTCACCGCCAGCTTCCTCAGGTCCGAGTTCAGCTGCCCCGGGAACCGCAGGCAGCACGTCACCCCGCTCATCGTCGCCGATATCAGGTGGTTCAGGTCACCAACTACACAACAACAGCAAATTGATCATTCCATCATGTTAATTTCAAGCAAATTACACACACAAGGTGCATGATCGCTTCGCTTACATGATGGGTTGGTGAGCTTGAGGGTGCGGAAGCAGATGTCGTAGAGGGCCTCGTTGTCGAGGACCATGCACTCGTCGGCGTTCTCGACGAGCTGGTGCACGGACAGCGTCGCGTTGTAGGGCTCCACCACGGTGTCCGACACCTTGGGCGACGGGAACACAGAGAAGGTCAGCATCATGCGGTCCGGGTACTCCTCCCTGATCTTGGAGATGAGCAGCGTGCCCATGCCCGACCCCGTGCCTCCTCCCAGCGAGTGGCACACCTGGAATCCTGCACTCACAAAATTGCATGTCACTCACGTTACTACATACTTCCTCTATAGTATCAAAATAAACCAACTTAGGATGAGATATTTCCTAGTATAATGAATTTGGATATGAGCATGTCCGTACAAGGAAATGTCTCATTCTATCTTTGGTTAGTTTATTTTAGAAATGTCTCATTGATTAGGATCATACATTCATATGACAGTTACAGTTAAAGGTATGCAACTATCCATCAGTAGTTCTAGGAGATTACTCAGATTAGGATAAGTATATGAGACATCTTAACTGAAAATGAAAATGATCTGAACTCTACTGTACATTCAGGTTCAGACATTTAGCCGAGCTCAAGTTCAGATGCCCCTGTTAAGAGTCATGAAAGTGCAAACAATTCAAGAAACTAGCACCACATTATCAGTCCTATCAGATCTCCGGACTAATCATATTCCTATAGTACTAATTTGTATTTCTAATATGTAAGTTGAATCCGAAAATGTGTTTATATTCTGTTTCTGATGATTACGTGCACTAAAATCCATTTCTCCCAAATACGTCCAAAGGCAATCATGCTAAGTACATATGCAAGTAATCAGAAGATCATCACTAATATAATCCATCCATCGATCTATCATGTAACCCAACCACCAGAGACTGGCAACAGCCTGTCCGAGTGTCTCATCCGCTGTAACCACCACCGACGGCGCTGTTCCATTAGCTGATACATCCTCCTCCTCCTCTCTTTCTTGTGTTAGGTCGTACAACATTGTCACTAGTCACAGTATGATTGTTTTTCTACTACTAGTAGTACATTATTATTGTGATGATGATGATAACCTCATGAAACCTTCACCGGCAAAAGAAGATGGTGAGATGCGATGGTGATGTATTTCTGTACCGAAAACTCTCATCTTACCGACAACACCAGTTGTTTGCCACCTGAGGAACTGATGAAAACTCTCTCTCAACGACAATTCTATTCGCCAGAAAGTAGCAGTTAGGGGATTTTTTTTTAGTTTGTTGCTGGGTTCAATTCGTTTGGGCATACGTTGTACCTCGCATTTTCAAGAAAACAATGATAATTACTGATTACTGGGTAACATTTTTAGCATGCATATCTTACATCTTGGCAATGAATGAATGCATAATAGTCAGATTCACATTTTATGCATAGAGGGAAAAATAGTATTCAGCGCACATAAGCAGTACTCTGTACCTCAAGCATTCTGTGATTTTTTTTGTGCATTTGAAGTTTTTGGAACCTTCGTAACATGCATCCATAGTGTTCCAATTTTTAAGCTGTTCATTCAACTCGATATAAGATTTACAGATCTAACGCAGAGAACTACTGAAATTTAAACCAATAATATATGACGCCTCAATTTCTAGCCTGTGTTGATCCCGATTTCCCATCATGCCAATGGATCAACTTGACACAGGATGAATGTCTCATTCCGACAGGTGGAAGTGGTGTAATGTGAAGGGGACTGAAAATAATAATTTCATCTTATTCGATTTTTTTTTTTGAAGATATTCCCAATTTCAACAACGAGTAAAGATGTTGTGCTTCTGTCTGATTAACCCGATCCAACCAGTACTACTATGTATCATGTATGGTCTTTTCCATCTAAGTCCAAATTTGGGTTCAACAACTGGTGCTGCTGGTATTCCTATTCAAATCCAATCTAAAATGGTAGTATGATAAGTTTGCACACTAAAATTCATCCTTGAAATTTGCAGCCCTACTGGTTTGTTTTGCTCCTCAAATTGAAAATCCACACTCTCATAACTGGAACCACCAATTCATTTTTATTTTAGTTTTTTTTTTCTGAGACCCACAAGCTATTCATACCAGATTGCTCATTATCAATGCTGCCAAGTTGGCATAATACTCTGTTGTCTAACAAAAGAAAAAAAAACTCCAGATTCTTTTCATGCAGATCTTAACACGCTGCGGTGATAGGCTAATAATGTGTAGCATAATACTGTCTTACCTAAAAATACACACAGAAAGTACAAATCTTGTCCAGTTTTAGGATGCCACCGTCTAAAATCATCATGCCAAACAAAAAATTAAAGAATTATATGATCCTATTCTAAATTTTCAGCGACGGTTAACAGAGGCCCCGACTCTGCTCCAGAAACACGTATGCAGAGAAAATGCAGAGGAATGCCATGAACACAAGGATTCTTTTTTGTCTTTTTGAACGAAACATAATGAATTTGAAAAACAAGAGGAGATATATATATAAAATCGACGTGTACGTTACCTTGGAGGCAGTCGCAGTTCTCGGCCTCCTTGCGGACGACGTCGAGGACGGAGTCGATGAGCTCGGCGCCCTCGGTGTAGTGGCCCTTGGCCCAGTTGTTGCCGGCGCCGGACTGGCCGAAGACGAAGTTGTCGGGGCGGAAGATGCCGCCGATGGGGCCCGAGCGGAGCGAGTCCATGGTGCCCGGCTCGAGGTCCATGAGCACGGCGCGCGGGACGTGGCGGCCGCCGCTCGCCTCGTTGAAGTAGACGTTGATCCGCTCGAGCTGCTGCGGCGACGTGCCGGTGTACGTCCCCGTGGGGTCGACGCCGTGCTCGCCGCAGATCACCTCCCAGAACTTGGCGCCGATCTGGTTGCCGCACTGCCCGCCCTGGATGTGCAGGATCTCCCTCATCTTCGATCGCTTGCACCTCGCCGCTCGATCGCCGCGCGCCGATCGGTGATCCGATCTCTTTCTTGGTTGTTCTTGGAAGGTGGTTTGCGATCGATCGATGGAGAGAGGGTGGAGAACGTGGGAAGGAGAGGAGGAGGGATCGTGGGCGCTTATATCCCGCGTTTGGAGGGAACCGCTTCTCTTTCTGGGTGTTATGGTTGTGCGTGGACCAGGTGTATGGACAAATGCTTACACGTATTGATATCGCTTCAATTTTTTATTTTTTTTTACGGTTGTCTTCGAATTTTAAAGAGAAGGTTTTCTTTGGAATTTTACATTTTTATAGGTGCCGCGTTATTTTTGGTCTGAGTGTGTTTTGGTTATTGCAAAAGAAAGGTTGATCAAGCAAAGTACTCTGTGGACATCTGTTATATAATTTATATTATAAGTCGTTTTGATTTTTTCCTAATCAAACTATTTTAAGTTTAATCAAATTTATAAAACAATTCAATAGCATAT
This sequence comes from Oryza meridionalis, assembly GCA_000338895.3. Lineage (NCBI taxonomy): Eukaryota > Viridiplantae > Streptophyta > Magnoliopsida > Poales > Poaceae > Oryza > Oryza meridionalis. Next base: position 29,828,817 of record CM002526.2, on the reverse strand, counting down.
TTAACATAAAACAAACATATTGTCAAGATATATTGAATGTTACACTACTATGATGTTAAGATGTTAATTTTTTTTCAGGGAATTTTTTCTATAAACTTAAAAAAAAATCGACCAGATAAAAAAAGATCGAAACGACTTATAATATGATACGGAGAGAGTCCTAAAATTTTTGTTACAGGTCAGGTATAAATCTAGTTGTACTAAATGTTTGTTTTAATTAGCGATATGGAATTATGGGTGTGAGCATTGGAAGTACCTGTGTAGCCCATGAGTGTGTAAGATGTGCCAGGGTAGACCGCATGAGGTATTGACGTATTGTGGTATCAAGGGGTGTGGGGACGATCACGTTGTGCTGTCTATTTTTTCTGCCACATTTTATTTTTGGCTGGGTGCAGTGGCGGGTCACCAAATAATGGGATCAATGCTAATTTGCTACGGATCAATTTGGTACCTGCAAGCACACTTAGGCCTAGTTACAGGTCAGAGGAAGAAAATAGCAAAATCATGGAGCACTACTTTTCTACTGCAGTATTAGTATAGGGTGAGTTTTTTTTTTTTTGGGTACAACTTTTTTTGAAAGATAGTTACTCCCTCCTTCCCTAAATGTTTGACGCCGTTGGCTTTTTAAAGTATGTTTGATCATTCGTCTTATTTAAACACTTTTGTGAAATGTGTAAAACTACATGTATACACAAAAGTATATTTAACAATATATCAAATGATAGGAAAAGAATTAATAATTACTTAATTTTTTAAATAAGACGAACTGTCAAACATTTTTAAAAAAGTCAACGGCGTCAACTATTTTGGGATGGAGGGAGTACATGTTGTTAGAGGGTACATTATATTGGCATATTTACCACTAGTAGTATTTTTGAATGTCAAAATTTTTTAAGGCGTGTCTCAAGAGGAATGGATCCATATTTTAAAGGCCTTTGTTAGCTGGTAGAGACTGTCGTAAAATCTCTTCATTTACACGTCCACATGTGTACATCCTTTGGGAATTTTGATATGTACTGCTTCCTTCGTTCTAAATGTAACATATTCTAGTTCTACAAATTTAAGCAGTCCTTCTACACAAATTTACAACACTATAATGTGTCACATTTTTATAGTAGGTTTATTTTCTTGACAGAGGAAGTAATTTACTAGTTCTCTACTCACACATAGCCAGAAGTTGGCTTTTTTAAGGACAGAGAGAGTAGTTCACATGTGAGAGTATGTAGTACTGGTACGTCAAGATTTATTAATATATATATGAATATAAACAATCTTAAAAAGTCTTATAACCTAAAATAGAGGTAGTACTGTTTTAGAGGAAGAAGAACCTTTTAAAATGAATTTCTTTCGTACGTGAAAAAATATATATATATATACATATGCACAATTTACTACTCCCTTTCTTTTAAAATAATTTATATTTTTTAAAAATTAATTATCTTTTGTATGTAAATCTGGACAAGTCGATTGATTTTGAAACGGAAGAATACCCTAAGAAAGTACACTCCCCTGCCAATGAAGAGAAAATGAGAAAAGAAGTACACTGATTGTTATTAGTATATTTAAACAAGTTTGGTATGACTTATTGTGTGCTCGAAAACGTACGGAGACAGCTTGGCCAACAAGTGTTCTTTTTATGATTAATATAAATAGATATCAAGAGAAAAGTTAGCTGTCAACTTGTCCATAGTGTTACATTGCTCTAGCCTTGTCACGTTCAAATACTGTTTGCCATGGCATTTGCAAGGAGAAGATGCTGTTCTTGATTTCTTTCGCATCATTATCATGATGATCATCAAGTCATTGTACATACATATATATACTCGATGATTGTAAACGTTACCACACCAACCAATAATTATATTCCGAGATAGGATCCGGAGACTGGAGGGGACTGTTTTGAGTCCATCAGTCCACATGCACCAGCACATGTTGTGTCTGTCTTAAACCAACCGATATCATATCATCTAATTAACTATTAACTTCTCTTCCTAACAGGTAACAGCCATTTTTTTTGCTAGATTAATACCATTGTTTTTTTAAAATTACTCCCTATGTACAACTCCAAATTTTCTCTCGTCCAAAAATAATGTCAGATTTCTAAATGGTCTTTTCCAAAATTATCCCTGTTGAAAGCGACGTATATATCTTAGATTCTTGAAACTGCGATCAGATAATAGCTTAGCTATAGGCCTGAAGCTTAGTTTCGCAAACAGTTTCTGGCCCAGTATAACCAAGCGGCGTTCTTATGCTGTGTTTAGTTCACACTGAAATTTAGAAGTTTGGTTGAAATTGATATGATATGATAGAAAAGTTGTGTGTTTATGAAAGGTTTGATGTGATGGAAAGTTAGAAGTTTGAAAAAAAACTTTATAACTAAACAGGGTCTTAACTTGTGGCTATGGTTGGGCTGCACGGCCTGCAGGTTACCCAGACCAGACAGGTGTATAGCTGCAGAGTGCAGAGGTAGAGAAGGAATATGTCCACATTGACTCGCTTAGGTATAGCTTCAATCTAATTCTTATACTTCAACCGTAATACCTGCTATCTTAACCTCCAACTATTGAAACTTATATAATAATATAATTTTCTTAGTAGTTTTGGAGGACAGCTTCGCTGAATTAGCACTCTGACCTGATCCAACCAGCTCACTTAGTATGTGGGATCCAGTCCAACCGCTAGAGAACGACTAATTAAAGTGGGCTTGGCACGATAATTTGGGCTCGACGTAGTGGGTTGCTAAGAAAGAAGGCCTAGGAGCTGCATGTATGGTCCTGAGGTGGTGAAATGGACTAGAGCCTAGAGGAGTGCGGAGAGAAACAAAAAAGGCCCATATAGAACAGCCATTAACATAACACCACTCGGCTCTGTTCGCCATTCCAACCGGGATACCCACAGAAAACGGAGCAATCCATTAGCGCGTGATTAATTAAGTATTATTTTTTTAAAAAAAAATATATTAATTTAAGTTTTTTAAGCAACTTTCGTATAGAAACTTTTTTTAAAAAACACACCGTTTAGCAGTTAAAAAAATATGCGCGCGGAAAACGTGGGAGGGGTTGGGAAAAGGGTGTGCCGAACACAGCCTGTTCCTCTACAATAGTCACAAACCCGTGTGTTATAACGGAACGGGATCTGGTGAACGTGGTTAACGGAGCCATCGTTTCGCTTATTGACATATTTGCAAACAAAAAATACTTTGTGAATAAAACTTTTATATACCTATTCTTAGCGGTTTAAAAGTAAATGTTGAAAAATAAACTTCGATGAAAAAACCTTAAAATCAGCTACAAATTTAAAGTTGAAAATTTAAATTTTGTCTGATAAGCATAAGTGAAAAGATAAGACCTTTAAAATTTTATGTTCTTCTGTATTTCTCCCTTGGCTAGTACACCGGTTTTGTTCACGGGATTTCATTTACGAGGAGACCCGCGACATGCCCAAGCGCATCTCCAGGCTCATCTACGAGGAACATGTGGCGTGATCAAGATCTTCCACAAGAACGTCATCTACGACACTGTCACCTACACCGAGCACCAAATGGAACAGACGAGAGTGGTTTTTGGAAGCTCAATTGAGGCGAATGTGCAACTTTAGTGAGCGAATTCACACGGATAGCAAAGCTATATAGGATACCAAATCGGATGGTCCGTATGTAACCACTTTGTTTGAGATGCTAGCTCTAAGTTAGAATCATTGACGTATGACTACGCACATCATGTTCAAAGGTTTATCGTTTCTCTCCCATCTTTAAATGGGTAATTTATACGGGTAGGAAATAACCGTCATGCAGTTTCTCGCTAATCAGGGGCGTAGCCAAGGGACGACCACCATGGGCAAGTACTTGGGCTCCGCCTCGTGCACTAGTACGTCCCTGCTTGATTAACAAAGAAATTAAGGCCAACGTAAAAATATACTTCCTCCGTTTCAGGTTATAAAACGTTTTGACTTTGGTTAAAAATCAAATCTATTATATTATTAAAAAAATAGAAAAAAGAGTCTCCACGTTCGCTCTCATGGCCTAGAAATTCTCACATTAATAGGAGAAAAAGAAAAAGCAAAGTCCATATAGAAATACAATTTAGAAATAGCTAAAATTCGGAATTAAAAAATAAGGAATATTAGAAGAGGAGACTAGAGTCCATATAGAAATACAATTAGGAAATAACTAAAATTCGGAATTAAAAATAAGGAATATTAGAAGTAGAATATAGAGTCCATATAGAAATACAATTAGGAAATAATAGAAATTCGGAATTAAAAATAAGGAATATTAGAAGTAGAATATAGAGTCCATGTAAAAATACAATTAAGAAGAAAAATAGAAATTCGGAATTAAAAAATAAGGAATATTAGAAGTAGAGTATAGAGTCCACATAGGAATTTAAAACTAACTAAAATTTGGAATAAACATAATAAAATTAAAAGTAGAGTTTTGAGTCTGTATAAAAATACAATTTACAAATAACAAAAATTCGAAATTAAGAAAAATATAGGAATAAGAGTTTAAAGTCAATATAGGAATATAATTTAGAAGTAACTGAAATTCAAAATTAAAAATTAAAGAATATTGAAAGATGAGTTTAGAGTCCACATAGAAATACAATTAGAAATAATAAAAATTCAGAAATAAAAATAAGTAATATTGGAAGAAGAGCGTAGAGTCTATATATAAATACAATTTACAGAAAATTCGGAATTAAAAAAATATTAAAAGACGAGTCTAGATCATATAGGAATATATATAATTTACAAATAACTAAAATTTGATATTAAAAATAACTAATAACTAACACGTATATAAAATACAATATGAATATTACACATTTGTAATTTCGTAAAGTTATTGCAAAATTTAAAATTATTTCTAATTGTATTTCTATGTGGACTCTAAACTTATCTTTTAATATTTTTTAATTTTTAATTTCGAATTTCAGTTGCTTCTAAATTGTATTTCTATATTGACTTTAAACTCTTCTTCCATGTTTTTCTTAATTTCGAATTTTAGTTATTTGTAAATTGTATTTTTATACGGACACTAAACTCTACTTTTAATTTTATTATGTTTATTTCGAATTTTAGTTAGTATTAAATTTCTATATGCACTATATACTCGCTTCTAATATTCCTTAAATTTTTAATTCTGAATTTCTATTTTTTTCTTAATTGTATTTCTACGTGAACTCTATTCTCTACTTCTAATATTTTTTATTTTTAATTCCGAATTTATAAGTTAAATATATGTTTGTTATTGTTATCATGCATTAAAAATCAGAGCGCGATATTTGGTGATGTACCATTAGGTAGTCCAATTCCAAATCAGAAGAAAGGATCTTAGAAAAATCCTTGAAAGAAGTAAGCCAGCAAGGCAGACAGGAACCAATGGCCGACTGCCGAGTAGCATTCTGCAAGCGCCGTCCACTCCAACGCTATCACTCGTTCACTCCTGAACATAACACGCGTCGCGCTGTGCCATCTTCCACAAGCATCTACCACCTTCCACTCATCACCAGCCACAAGAGTACAACACCAAATCTCACATCGCTTCCATCTTCGAAATTATTGCCTTGCTTCCCAGAATATAAAGCGTGCGATACGATGGCCAGATCGATCGATGAAGCAGATACAGTACACGTAACACCTAGCTCGCTCAGATGGATGAATCGAGTGACCTCCAGTGGCGGCAGGGATGGCTCGCCGTCGGCCTGCCGCCTGCGCCGGTGGTGGCGGTCTCCGCCATCGTCGGGTTCTTCCTCTACCTGACGTGGCAGATGGACGAGTACGAGGAGCAGCTACGGCGGCGCACGCAGGCCGGGTGGGTGCTGCTGGTGCTCGGGGCGGTGGCGCTGGTCCTGCTCGGGAGCCACGCGCTGGTGGACGCCGGAGGGAGGGTCGCCGTGCCGGTGTCGTGGCGGTGGGGCGGCGGCTACGGTGGTAGCGGGGACGACGGCGGCGGCGGCGCGTCGCCGTGGGCCGTCGCGGCGGTGGTGGCGGTGCTGCTTGTGTTGGCGTCGCACAAGCCGTCGTTCCAGACGTTCCGGCCGCCGTGGCACTACAAGTAGTTGCTTCGTTTCACTTCCTCACCCTCCTTTTCTATTTCTTTAATTAGTTAACTAGCATGGTGGCTCGTGCAGATTGCACCGCTAGCATCATTATATTTTTCTCTCATATAATAGCATATATGTTTCCTCATTATATTATTCAAATATATTAAAATGACAACGTAATTTTAAAATTTGCAATTTTACAAAACTACTAATATGTAATTTTCATATTATATTTTATATACGTGCTAGTTATTAATTATTTTTAGTATCAAATTTTAGTAATTTGTAAATTATATATATTCCTATATGGACTCTAGATTTGACTTTTAATATTTTTTTGATTCAGAGTTTTCTATAAATTGTATTTCTACCACTGGTGGAGAAACCATCTTTGGTCGGTCGAGTTCCGGATCCATTTAAAACCGGGACTAAAGATGATTTTTAGTCCCGGTTGGTGGCTACAGTGGGCATATGTGATCTTTAGTCCCGGTTGGTAACACTAACCCGGACTAAAGATCAGCTTAAGTCCCGGTTGTAGAGATGTCAGACGTTGTCAGGGCCCCCGGGATCTTTAGTCTCGGTTGGTGTAACTTTAATCCCGGTTGGTGTTGGATCTTTAGTCCCGGTTGGTAAAGATCTCCCTTTATATGCCTTCTTCCTGCTCCAGCCCGAGAGCAAGCTTTAAAATTTCTCAAAGAAAGAGGGGGAGGTCATACCAAAATTTCTTGTGAAATTTTTTTAGTGATTATATATAAATCGGAGGTGTCTAAAAGTTTAGTAACTTCATCCTCCAATGTTTTTTTTGTTGTTATATTACTTTTGGAGTTATGTTTCATATATTTTTTTCTCCAAAACAGAGAAAATTTGTGTGGGGAAGAAAAATATATAGAAATTTTATTCTCGTAGTTTAAAATATGATGATCATTAATCTTAAAAAATTAAAAAACAAACTAAATTGAAAATTAAAAGAAGTACAACATTAATATTAGTTTAGAACTTCAAAAATTGTTAATAAGAATTGCTTGTCGAAAGAGTTTTTAATTATTTTATCATTACTGTTTAACTGTCATTATTGTAGGAAAATTTATTTATGTACGATTTTTTTTCATTTCATATAGATGGATCGGCAATGGATATACGCTGACCGGCGGTCCAAAGAGTTTATCGAGGGCGTGTATTATTTTTCGAGAGTGGCCGAAGTATTTGTTGTCCATGCAATAAGTGTAAGAATCAGAAGGAATATTCTGCATCCAGGACTATTCATTTCCAGTTTGAGTCGGGGTTCATGCCAAGCTATAATTGTTGGACATCTCACGGTGAGCAAGGGGTTAAAATGGAAGAAGGTGAAGCGGAGGACGAGAACATTCCCGACTGGGTTCAGTACGCTGGATTTGAAGGAAATCAAACGGGCGAGGTGGATAGGGATGCTGGTGATAACGACGCAGCGGATGATCTTGGTCAGATATTGTAGGACGTAAAGGAGGACTGTGAAAGTGAAAAGGGGTCCCATAAATTGGAGCGGATGTTAGAGGACTACAGAACGTCGTTGTACCCAGGTTGCGAGCAGGGGCAAAAAAGTTGGATACCACTCTGGAGTTCTTGCAATGGAAGGCAAAAAAATGGTGTTAGTGACAAGGGATTTGGCGATTTATTGAAACTCATCAAGAACATTCTTTCGGAGGGAAACAAATTGCCCGAGATAACGTACGAGGCTAAGAAAATAGTCTGCCCTCTAGGACTGGAAGTTCAGAAGATTCACGCATGTCCGAATGATTGTATCCTATATCGCGGTGAGGAGTACGAGAACCTAAAAGCATGCCCTGTTTGTAAAGCACTACGATACAAGATTAGACGAGATGATCCAGGTGAGGTTGACGGGCAGCTAACGAAGAAGAGAATTCCTGCTAAGGTGATGTGGTATTTTTCTATAATACCACGGCTAAGGCGTTTGTTCAGGAACAAGGGAATGCTAGAATGATGCGTTGGCATGCTGAAGAACGTCAACAGGACGGGATGCTGAGACACCCCGCCGATGGTTCGCAGTGGCGAAACATCGACAGAAAATTTAAAGACTTTGGAAAGGACGCACGAAACATACAGTTTGGTTTAAGTACGGATAGCATGAATCCTTTTGGAGAGATGAGCAGCGGCCATAGCACTTGGCCCGTTACGATGTGTATCTACAACCTTCCCTCTTGGCTATGCATGAAGGGGAAGTACATAATAATGCCGATTATTATTCAAGGCCTCAAGTCACCTGGTAATGACATCGATGTGTACCTAAGACCACTGGTCGAAGATCTTAAACTATTGTGGAAGAAGGAAGGTGTCCCCGTGTGGGACGAGGATAAACAGGAGGAGTTTAACGTACGAGCGCTGCTGTTCGTAACCATCAACGATTGGCCTGCACTTAGTAACCTATCCGGGCAGTCCAACAAGGGGTACAAGGCTTGCTCTCGCTGGATGGATGAAACAGAAAGTACGTATCTTAAGCACCGTCGGAAGGTTGTATATATGGGTTATCGTCGATTCCTTGCAGCAAACTACCCAGGATGGAAGAAAGGCAAGCACTTTGAACATACGGCGGACCACCGTACGAAGCCAAAACATCGCAGCGGTAAAACAGTGTTTGCTATGGTGAAAGATCTTAAAGTAGTGTTTTGAAAGGGGCCTGGCAGCCAGCCTATAGAGAGCGAAGATGTTCACGCAGTGATGTGGAAAAAAAACTTCATATTTTGGGAGTTATCCATACAAATCAATTGTTGTATGGCATATGTTAATTATGTATGATTATTAGAATTTTTATCAAATTGAAATCATCTAGTTATATATGATTATTAGAATTTTTAAAAGTTTTAAATCATGCACGTGGTATTTACATATGTTAATTAGAATTTTCAACAATTCATTATCATGATATGCTTATTATATATGATTATTAGAATTTTTATTAATTTTAAATCATGCATGTGGTATTAATATATGTTAATTAGAATTTTTTACAATTTAATATCATCCATATGCTAGTTATGTATGATTATTAGAATTTTTAAAAGTTTTAAATCATGCACGTGGTATTTACATATGTTAATTAGAATTTTTAACAATTTAATATCATGCATATGCTAATTATATATAATTATTAGAATTTTTAACAATTTTAAATCATTCATGTGCTAATTATATATTATCCACTTTGTTTACTACAGACAACAATAATTTTTCGAAGGTTTTGTCATTAATTTTTTGACTTTAAATAATTGTAATGCATTATTTACTATTTTAGAAACTAATATGTAATGAAATTTAAAATTCAGTGCTATTATCTTTTGTCCCGGTTCTTAACCCTAACCGGGTTTAAAAAGAATTTGGAAATAGCGGGAAAAAATCTTTAGTCCCGGTTGGTGAGAACAACCGGGAGTAAAGATATCTTTACTCCCGGATGTTCTTACGAACCGGGACTAAAGATGTGTGGGTATATATATTCCCAATGCGCCCTCGTCTTCTCGACCAACACTTAGAAGTTTTTTCCCCGATCGATCTCTCTCGGCTTCTCCTTCGCCGCCACTGCCTAGGGCAACCCCGCGCCGACGCTGCCGTCATCTCTCACCGTCGCTTGGCGGTCCTCGCCGCCTCCGCCGCAGACGCCGCCGCCGCTCTCTCTTGGGTGAGAGCCGCCGCTGCCCCTCTCTCTCTCCAAACCGCCGCCGCGAGATGCCGCCGCCGCCACTGCTACGCCGCCGCCCCCGCCTCGAGCTCGCCACACCGCTGCGCCACGCCGCCGCCGCGCTCCCACGCCGCCGGGCCGGCCCACGGCGCCGGACCGCGCCCCGACGCCGCTGCGAGACGCCGCCGCCGCGCCGCCACGCCACGCCACCGCTCCGCCGACGCCACTGCCGAACGCGAACGAACGTGCACGAACGCTTAACGAACATGAACGAACGCGAATGAACGCTTAACGAACGTGAACGAGCGCGAACGAACGTGAACGAAACGCTTACGAACATGAATACACTTGTACTGAAAGTGTAAGAACGAACGCGAGCGAAACGTGTACGAACGTGATAATTAAATGATTATTAAACTTAGCATACATATATGATTATATATATAGGTTAAAACGTGAAATACAATATATGTATCTTGGCCTGTTTAGACTAATACATTTTCTGGTAATGTTGCAGAGAAGACATCGTCGTCGTCCCTCAAGCCGAAGTGGTAGCTAGCCATCGATGGAATTCGCGCAGGCAAGTGATGTAAAGAAGTGATTGTTAGAGATTTAATATAATATTATTAGAGTTTTAATATAAGATTATTACATTATTAGAGATTATTAGATTATTATATATGATTATTACAATTTTAATATAAGATTATTAGAGTTTGAATATAAGATTGTTAGATTTAGCATATATGATTATTACAATTTTAATATAAGATTATTAAAGTTTGAATATAAGATTATTAGACTTAGCATATATGATTATTACAATTTTAATATAAGATTATTAGAGATTTAATATAAGAATGTTAGACTTAGCATATATGATTATTACAATTTTAATATAAGATTATTAGAGTTTGAATATAAGATTGTTAGACTTAGCATATATATATGATTATTACACTTTTAATATAAGATTAGTAGCGATTTAATATAAGATTGTTAGACTTAGCATATATATAGACCTATTAAATATTTTTTGTATGTACAGATGGCTGATCGCGATGAGGAACAGATACTGTACGATACAATCGCAGAGGGAAGCAGCCAGTACTGGAACGAATAAGAGGGGAACGAGGATCCAAACCAGTACTTGAACGAGGAGGGAAACGTGGAGAGGGATGCAGAGTGGAATGAGGATGGGAACGAGGAGGAGGAGGCTAGTGGAAGTCATCCCTCCGCTGGACAGAAGAGGGCACGCGAATAACGAGGTGCCGCGAAGAAGATAGAGGGTCGGCACATCATATCTGAGGTGGACGAAGACGGCCGACCTAGTGCCTCGGCAGAAGCAGCCAAGAATTTTGTACGCCACAGCGGTTGAGTTGTGAGGGACAATGTGCCTGTCAGCACGGTGTACTGGCGCAGAACAAGGGCACGCGGGGATAATGATAGCTTTGTCATGGAACCAGAGAAAGAGATGCTGTGGACCACAATGCTCGAGACGTTCACGCTACCCGCGGGTACGGAGAACATAGTGAAACAGTGGACTCTGAAGAAAATGGCAGAACAATTCCAGAGCTTCAAGGGAGATCTCTATAAGAAATACATCCTGAAGGGACTAACGCCGAACTTCGACGTATTCCCAAAGCTAAGGGATCATTGGGACGAGTTCGTTGCTTACAAGACAGGGCAACAAGGGCAAGCGATGATGGCCAGAAATAAAGAAAATGCCGCCAAGAAGAAGTACCATCATCACTTGGGGTCAGGCGGCTATAGCGTCGCAATGCTGAAGTGGGAGGAGATGGAGGCAAGCTTGATTGAGAGGGGTATCGAACCGGCCATCGCTAAATGGCAGGATCGATCGAAGTTCTGGTACTATGCTCACGGTGGAACGCTTAACCCAGTTGATGGCTCCCTGGTGTTCAGCGATCAGATACGCGAGGCTGCCAGTCAACTAACGGACGCAGTGGAAGTCTCTACGCAGGGCACGTTCCGACCAGACAGAGACAAGGACGAGCTGTCGCTCGCCCTGCAGACTCCCGAGCATCTAGGAAGAACACGTGGGAAAGGCGTTGTTCCTTGGAAGATTGGATTCAAGGAGGACATCCACACGTACAGAAGTCAGATGAGGAGCAAGAAAGATATCGAGGCGAAGATTGCAGATCTTGAGTACAGGGTATCGAGCTACGAGCTCAGCATGCAAGAGGAGGTGGCACGAAAGGTGGATGAACGCATGGCCGCATATCGGTGCCAGGATCCCCAGCCGTACATTCCTCCTGCAATGGTCAGCCCCTCAGGCAATCGTAGCAGCTGCGCCTCAACGGGGCAGGTAGGATCACAGAGCATGGATGTCATGCAAACCCAGGACGAAACCACTTGCCCCGTTGATGAGATCACGCAGGGGACACCATATGAGCTGCATATTCCCTTCAAGAACTTATCAATCAAGGTAGTTCTATGTTTTTTGGGTATATACATTCAGCAAGTTTCTGCTTATGTTGATTACTAATAGATAACCTCTCATCACATGAAGGTTGCGTCGGGAATGGCCATCCCAATGGACCCTTCAGGGACTTACCAATGCAGGCCGATTCCAGCAGGATACTCGAGGGTCGAAGTTGAGCTGGTGGAAGCCGCGTACGAGGACCTCGAGTTGGACTACCCTGGTGGAGACGGTGAGACGCATCTACGCGACACGAGCCACGCCATTATACTATGGCGCAAACGCTACATCATCCTCCCTGGGCGACAAGCGGTGTCTCATACACCATCCCCTCCGGCTCCTCCACCGTCTCCTCCTCAGGCTCCCGCACCGTCTCCTCCTCATCAGTCTCCTGCACCGACTCCTCCTCAGGCTCCTGCACAGACTCCTCCTCAGGCTCCTGCACCGACTCCTCCTCAGGTTCCTGCACAGACTCCTTCTCAAGCTCATGCACCGACTCCTCCTCAGGCTCCTGCGCCGTGTCCTCCAGCACCTTCCAAGTCAAGAACTCGCCAAGCACCACCGCCTGCCCGCACAAGGGCAACGAAGAAGGCGAAAGTTGACGCCGCCGAGAACAAGGAGCCACCGTACGATTGCACGCAACAGGAGCTTGACGCTTACATGGCAGCAGAAGTGAAGAGGCAATTGAAGCCTCGGAGTCCAGAAAAGAAGATTCCTATAGACCCGAGTGCCAAGAAGTTCTTCAGGAGTATGTCGGCAGCAGCCAAGGAGGCCATCAAGCTAACGGACTATGAGCGAACACTTAAGAAAGCATATTATGGAAAGTACAAACAAGTCTCTCAGCTTGGAGAGCAACCAAACCAGGAGGTCGAGCCGTTGGTGACAGGGCAACAAATTGGAATAAAAGAATTCATTTCTGACACCGGGCTGACTATGGATCAGTTGCTTAAAGGCGCACCAATCCCAAAGGCGGAAGTGAGACACAAGTACGAACTCGGTAAACCGCTTGTCAAGCCTGAGCAGCTGCAGTCCCTATCGACACAGATGTACAAATTCCATCAACGGTACATGGAGATGAGCGCAAGCGGCAGGGAGATTATCGGAGCGAGGATCAAGAGCTCCGACTTCTTACAAGGGGAAGATGTTCTCTGGATCAATTTCAAGGATATCTACGACCTATACCAGCTGGACGCCCTCGACGTATCTATTCTTAGCGCATGGATTTTGTACGTATCGTTGAGTTATATTTCTTACGTTCCTTTAATTAGCTCCTTGTATATATATGTACACCGTATATATAACAATTCCTTTATATCGTTGTAGAATAGAGATTCAAAGCGCCCGACGGTGGGGGGTTTTCGATACTGGATTCATCGACCCTCAGATCCACCCTCGGAAAGTAAACGTCAAAATGGTCACCGACTATCCGCAAGCATATATGATTATTACAATTTTAATATAAGATTATTAGAGTTTGAATATAAGATTGTTAGACTTAGCATATATGATTATTACAATTTTAATATAAGATTATTAGAGTTTGAATATAAGATTGTTAGACTTTAGCATATATGATTATTACAATTTTAATATAAGATTATTAGAGTTTGAATATAAGATTGTTAGACTTTAGCATATATGATTATTACAATTTTAATATAAGATTATTAGAGTTTGAATATAAGATTGTTAGACTTAGCATATATGATTATTACAATTTTAATATAAGATTATTAGAGTTTATATTAATTAAATCTCTCGCCGTTTGTCATGTGTATATATGTAGTGTGCAAAGCAAGACCAGGGAACTAACTTGTACGGCTACTACGTATGCGAGTATTGCCACTGCCTTACAACCCAAATATACACCACAAGAGAGCTCGATGTACGTATAAATAAATTCCAATTTTCATTGCGTACGTATCGATTTGTTCATTACTAATTAATTGCATACATTCATATATAGGTTATTCACATGAGGGATAACCTCACACACGAGGAATTTATCACGGCGGTTTAAGAACAACTCATAGGATTCATCAACGAACAAGTCCTTGATCCCGAGGGTGAATTCTACTACGACGGAAATACAATTCATAAGCCGTTAGCTTCTGAGATAACGACTACTACGTCGAAGTCATAGCTAGCTAGGACATAGTGAATTGTAATTAATACATGTCTATTTTTATATATGTACACATTTACTTTAGTGTAAATATATATTTTGGTCATATATGCACATAAAATGTTAAGTGCTTTAATATATACATATATATTATGCATACATATATGTATTGAAACATATATATGCATATTATATATATATATATATATATATATATATATATAAACCATGCAGCAACAGGGCCATGCAAATAAAAAAAAGGCAGCTCGATCTTTAGTCCCGGCTGGTAACACCAACCGGGACTAAAGATGGCTCAGCCGGCCACGTGGCTGAGCCATCTTTAGTGCCGGTTATTTCACCCGGGACTACAGATAGCGATCTTTAGTCCCGGATTCGTAGTCCCGGTTGGACAACCGGGACTAAAGGGGGGTTACGAACCGGGACTACAAACGGTTTCTCCACCCGTGTACATAGACTCTATATTCTTCTTTCAATATTATTTATTTTTATTTCTGAATTTTTATTATTTCTAATTGTATTTCTATGTGGACTCTAAACTCATCTTTCAATATTCTTTAATTTTTAATTTCAAATTTCAGTTACTTCTAAATTGTATTCCTATATTTGTATTCCTATATTGACATTAAACTCTTCTTCCCATGTTTTTCTTAATTTCTAATTTTAGTTATTTGTAAATTTTTTTTATACGGACTCTAAACTCTACTTTTAATTTTGTTATGTTTATTCTAAATTTTAGTTAGTTTTAAATTTCTATATGGACTCTATACTCTACTTCTAATATTCCTTATCTGTTAATTCCGAATTTCTATTTTTTGCTTAATTCTATTTCTATATAGACTCAATAATCTATTTCTAATATTCCTTATTTTCAATTCCAAATTTATATTATTTCCTAATTGTATTTCTATATGGACTCTATACTCTACTTCTAATATTCCTTATTTTTAATTTCGAATTTTTGTTATTTCTTAATTGTATTTCTATATGGACTCTAATACTCTACTTCTAATATTTCTTTTTTTTAATTCCGAATTTCAGTTATTTGTTAATTGTATTTCTATATGGACTCTAGTCTCCTCTTCTAGTATTTCTTAAAAAAAACCAAATCAGTCCGATAAAAAAAAGGGCGAAAAAAAAAGAAAAAACAAACATGTCCGATCCAATAAAACCCGAGTGAAAAAAAGGGAAAAAGAAAAGAAAAACCAAAACTGTTCGATCCAGAAAAGGGCGAAAATAAGGGAAAAGAAAAACGAATCTGACTCCGTCAACGCGGTAAAAAAGGGCGAAAAAATTAAAAAAATATATCCGATCCTCTATCTCTATCTTCTCTACTACTTATAATAATAATAATAATAATAATAATAATAAATAATAAGAGATGCTTACTTCATCCGTAAAAAAAAAGCCAAAAAAATAAAATAAAAAAAATCCGACTCCTATATCCGATCCCCTCTCAGAAACAGAAAAAAAAGTCCGACCCTATATTGGTGAAAAAAAATTGATGTGCCGAATTGAAGATCTGTTTGCAAATGTTGAAAGTGTATAAGATTGATTGAGCGAGAGGGATAGAGTGAGAGAGAGAATTGCACACAAGAATGTAGAGAATGAAATGAGCGGCCACTTTATTGATCAATGCGGTACAATATATAGATGGGGAAGGGGTGGCAACCGGAGACGCGATGGTTGCCATTGCCAAGGAGCGCCTAGGGAAGGCGCGGTTGCCTTCGGTTGCGATCCATCCTTTTATATGGATGAGATCACCCTGTTGTTTCATAACACTCCCCCTTGATCGAATCCAGCTTTGATCATTGCTCTTTCACTGTTCTAGATATCTGTAAAGATAATCTTAGAAATAATTATAGTTAAATACATCATGTAAAACTCCTCGAAAACCCAGTGGGAAAAATAAGGAGAGAATCGTGATATATATTATTGACTATTTTAGATCCATGAGTTATGATCCAAAATAGTATAATGTCTACAGTTATCATTTAGTAAAAACCCCAGTGGGGAAAAGCCAAATGATAAGGCATATAAGCTTATGTTGATATTACCTCGTTAAAAACTTTGGATGAGAAAACCTAAAGGGTAAAACTCACACAAAGGAAAAAGAGTATAATATGACGAAAATAGGTTTTTTTCCAGAGGAAGATACTCCCCCTGAATCCTGCAAATTTTTAAGTCGTCTCATACCAATTCCTTCGACACATTTAAAGAATGTGGAATATGGTAGAGATTTTGTGAATAAATCAGCAGATTATCACATGACTTAGTTTGCAAGATGTTTATCTCTCCATGTTGCTGAAGCTCATGAGGATAAAATAATTTGGGAGCAATATGCTTAGTGATGTTGCTCTTAATATAACCAGTTTCCATCTGAACAACACAAGCGGCATTATCTTCATAGATAATGGTAGGTGATTCCAATGAACCAATACTACAAGATGTTAATATGTGGTTAACCATTCTGCGAAGCCATACATATTCACGTGATGCCTCATATAATGCAATTATTTCAGAATGATTTGTGGAAGTGGCTACCAGAGTCTGTTTAGAAGACTTCCATGAAATAGCAGTTCCACCTGTAAAAATACGAATCCTGTTTGTGATCTGGCGTTGTGGGGATCAGATAGATAGCCAGCATCAGTATACCCAATTAAAGTTGAATCCTGGTTCTTTTTAAAGAAAAGTCCAGGATCTCTTGTGCCATTAAGATATCGAAAGACATTCTTAACTCCAGTCCAATGGCGTTTGGTAGGAGCAGCACTGTATCTTGCCAATAGATTTACCGAGAAAGCAATATATGGCCTCGTACTATTTGCAAGGTACATAAGTGCGCCAATAGCACTAAGATATGGAAAATCAGGTCCAAGCACATCCTCACCATCTTCCTTTGGTCTAAATGGATCTTTCTTCACGTCTAGAGATCGAACTACCATAGGGGTTTTGGAAGGATATGACTTGTCCATATTAAATTTCTCTAAAATTTTCTGGGTATATGCACTTTAGTGCACAAGGATTCCAGAAGGTAAATGCTCAAGTTGTAGACCTAAGCAAAATTTGGTTTGACCCAAATCCTTCATCTCAAATTCCGTCTTTAAATGATGATGTGCTTCACTAATATCTTGTGTATTGCCAATGATGTTGAGATCATCGACATATACCGAGATAATACAAAATCCTGTGGGGGACTTTTTGATAAAGACGCACGGGCAATCATCATTTTTGTGTTTCCCTTTAGCGTAAGGAATTCACTTAATCGGTTGTACCACATCCTGCTCGATTGTTTTAAGCCATAAAGTGACTTCTGCAACTTAACACAATACATGTTACGATTTACCTTCTGATTCGGGATGTCGATTCCGTCAGGAACCTTTATGTAAATATCAGAATCAAGTGACCCATAAAGATATGCTGTCACTACGTCCATCAACTGCATAAATAGACGATTTTGTACTGCCAATGATATTAAATATCGGAAAGTTATACCACTCATAACTGGAGAGTAAGCTTCGTTGAAATCAATGCCAGGTTTTTGCGTAAAACCTTGTGCTACAAGCCTTGCTTTATATCTCACCACCTCGTTGTTTTCATTCCGTTTCTGGACGAAAACCCATTTGTATCCCATAGGAAAGATACCACGAGGAGTAGGCATTACAACCGAGAATACATCTCTTTTGTAAAGCGAGGCTAATTCTGCGTCAATTGCGTCCTTCCATTTGTTCCAGTCAGAGCGCTTTTGGCACTCTTTTATAGACCTAGGTTCTGGATCAACTTGGAGGCAATCAGCAATTTGTTCAGAAAAATTAGTGTCGACAATTGTAGCTCTTCTATCAAAAGATTCTCTAGTTTCAGAGTAGCTGATGGCAATTTCATCAGCCCTTATAGACTCATTGTGATCTCCCGAAACAATGTGTCTATGGTCTTCCGAATTCCTAGTCTCAGCATTGTGCACCACCGAGCTAGGTTGCAGACTATCACGATCTACTTGATATATAGTATCAATTTGGTGTGTACCAACTAAAGGTTGGTTTGCATTTACCGTCTTTCTTTGCTTATTAGCAATTGTTTCTCGCTGAGTGACCATACTTCTTCCTCTCTTTTTAGTGAGTGGAAGTTGAGTGGTTTTATTTGGTACCTCCACTCTTTCTGGCGCATTCTGAGCGGGAATGAAAGATTTAGTCACACCTTTATAATTGGTAAATGCATCTGGCAGGTTATTTGCAAGTCTTTGCAAATGTATAATTTTCTGAACTTGAAGTTCAGTTTCAGTAGTACGTGGGTCTAAGGCTGGAATACCCTGGGCATCCCAATCAATTTCCTGGAATTCTTTCTGGTACTTGAAGTCTCCCCCTAATGCCGGGAAATGTTCCTCATCAAAGTAAGAGTCAGCGAACCGGGCAGTAAATAGATCACCTGTTAAGGGTTCTAAATACTTTATGATCGACGGAGATTTGAATCCCACATAGATCCCTACTTTCCTGTGGGGGCCCATAGCGGTACGCTGTGGTGGTGAGATCGGTATGTATACAGTACAACCGAACTTACGCAAATGGGAAATACTTAGAGGATTTCCACGTACTAACTGCATTGGGGAAGTTTCATGATATGCAGTTGGTCGTAGTTGTACAAGGTCAGCAGTGTGCAGAACTGCATGACCCCAACACGACGAAGGTAATTTGCAATTCATCAATAATGGTCGAGCAATAAGCTTAATTCTTTTGATCAATGATTCAGCCAAACCATTTTGTGTGTGGACATATGGAACAGAGTGCTGAACCTGAATTCCCAATGCCATACAATAATCATCGAAAGCATGGGATGTAAATTCGGCAGCATTGTCCATACGGATTGATTGAATCCTATGTTCAGGGTAATTTGCCTTCAGCCTTATAATTTGAGACATTAATTTGGCAAAGGCATGGTTTCGTGTCGATAGAAAACACACATGAGACCATCTAGTAGATGCGTCAATCAAAACCATAAAGTACCTGAACGGTCCAGATCTTGGCACAATAGGGCCACAGAAATCCCGTTGAATGCGTTCAAGGAATTTAAGTGGTTCGGCTCTAATTTTGAGATAAGATCGTCTCAAAATCAGTTTCCCAGTAGCACATGCAGTGCATACGAAATCAGAGGATTTGGGAAATTTGTCAGTGATCAAATGATGACCAATAGAGTTGCCAATAATTTTTCTCATCATCCCGATACCGGGGTGCCCAAGTCGATCATGCCAAGTGTGGAATGCATCAACACTTTGAAAAATTACTTTGTACGCAACATGTGCAATGGGCTTAATGTATGTATAGTACAATCCCGATGTGAGAGATGGAATTTTCTCGCAAATGCGTTTGCCATATCCGTTTTGTTTGGTTAAGAGAAGAAATTCTTCTTGATTATCCATATGGGTTTCAATGTGAAACCCATTTTGACGGATATCTCTATAACTTAGTAGGGTACGGGTTGAATCAGGATACAATAAAGTATCCTCGATTGTAATTTGTGTACCCATTTGGAGTGTAATAATTGCTCGCCCTGAGCCAACTATCACAGTATCGCGCCCAGCAATAGTCAAAACTTTGCCTTCTTTCTTTTTGAGAGTTTGAAAGTATTTGATCTCCCTAAGTATAGAGTTTGTGGTACCACTGTCCACAAGACATAATTCCTCTCCAATCGGAGTGATATCCTTAGACATCTATAATGAAAGAAGAATTACTTGATTAAGAATTCTTTATCCAATATATACATACATACAATAATTAAAACATCAAATACATAGTATGACGTTTACATATGTTAATAGTACATACTCTAATGACTAGCAAGCCATACAACCTTACAATAAGGGAGTTCGTACTTATCTACTTATTACAACCAATATGTTTGGCAAACTTATAGGATATCAATATACTGTTTCAAGCACACTGAGATAAGAGAAGCTTCATCTCCAAGTGGGACACACCGAGATCATTGCAAATCTCCAAGTGGGTCCATTGAGTAGTATTCGATGAACATATCGTCCATCGCAGAGAGTGGAGCGACATCTTCTGGGAGAACATTGAGGTTGCTCTCTGGTTCAACAGGAGCCTGGTGAGAACTTGCAACCTCAGGGCGCTCTTCATGTGTAAGATTGAAGTGGGCTTCAAATCTTGGGTTCTCAGAAGATTTTTTGTCCTTGAGGGATTTTTGGTACAAGAGAACAGGATGTTTCAGGATGCGGCAGTCTTTAGCAACATGAGTATCAGATCCACACCTGTTGTAATGTTTGTTGCCATTGCTACGAGGTTGTGGTGCCTTACCCTTCCCTTTTCCTTTCTGTCGACCCTTGAATTTGCGCCTGTTGTTGTTGCGTTTGCGCTTTCCAGTCAGACTCTTAGGATTATTCGAAGAATTTCCCTTGAATCCTTTCTTATTCTCAGCATTATTCTGTACATTGAAGTGCACCTCAGGCAGTGGAGCAGAGCCCGGTGGGCGCTGTTGGGCATTCTTTAAAGAAAGCTCATGGTGTCTTTCTGCCTGAGTCAATGTATGTATAAGCAGAGAATGTTTCTGTAAATTGTTAGCGCGATACTGTTGAGTCAGTATCCTGTCCTCCGGAAGCATAGTTGATAGAGTTTTCTCTATCTTCTCTGCCTCCGTTGGCTCTTGTTCGCAAAACTTCAACCTGGAGCAAATGTTATGAACAGCATGTGTGGACCCCCGTTTTTATAACAGGAATCAATCGTGTAAACAGTACCATTTCCCTGGATCAAGTAGTCTGGTACACGCGAATTCATAGCTGAAGTAACCAGTGCACATACACGAATGTCTAGTACGAATTATTACATCAATAGCCCGCAGGCTTAGTCTTAAATCATCGGACCGAGCGGTCCGGAATACACTCCAAAAACAAAAATAGGTAAGGCGGCGGAGTTAAGGCAGCGGCTCGCCATTGCCACAGGCAACGACCGTAACTAAGACCTATTGAGCGCCTTCGTCTTCATCACCCTCCTGGTAATAGGCATAGGGATCCTCCGAAGCTTCATCTCCGGCCTCTGATTAAGTTTATATTTGTAAGGGTGAGTACCAACCGTACTCAACAAGCCACCACAGCAACAATGCATATGATAAAGGGTATTCAAGGAATGGCTATGGTTTTTTTGCACAAAGCAAGTTTTACAATTCTTTTCACAAGCCTAAGACCTAGCATAGACTGATCAAATTTTAGTACCAGTGTTCATATTAAACAATGACGGTTCTGTCCACCATCCATTGTGATCCCAAGGATAGCTTCCCGCCATCGAGTCGTCATGGTTTTCTGAGGACGTCCACCTTCCCTCCTCTCAGGAAGTGGCTCCATCAGCATAGAAATCATCATGCAACATCCCATCCCACACAAGTTAAGAATTTAGAGTCTAGCCAAGTGTAATACACGTCCCGATGCTCAATAACCGTGAGCACGGCTATTCGAATAGATTTGGTGCACTCACACTGCAGTGGATGTACACTTTACCCGCACTCCGCGACTGCCCAACATATGAGCCTCGTCCCAACACATGAGATGCGTCACGGCAAAGCTTTTCGATAACCTCGCATTGGCAGTACCCACTCCATGAACTTTACATCCTCATGCACTCTAGGCGTACACGGTTTCTAGCAGTGAGAGGAGTTCTGGCGCACCCGGGAAGGAAAGACTCACACAGGCATTAAGTTATAATTATATTTAAATTCTCACATGGCAGTCCTACCGATGGCGACACCACTGTAGACACCCGCCTCGCGGTTCAACCAATGGCTGCCCCACCGTAGAGCCCCTGCCTCGCACATCAAGAAACCACTATGCATGGATACTGCCTCCGCTCAGCTATCTATTCTGCTAGGTCTATACCCATACAAGAAGTGCGGTTGTACGGGGGTCGTTTCATGCTTAACTTCATGGCTCGGTCCTTAATTGACTGGGGACGGTACTTGCCTTTTCCCGGATACCACCCAAATCCTCCGTCCGCCCCAGTCGAAAACAGTTGTCTAATTTCATTTCTCTTTTCGCAAATCATGTCATCAACATCATGGCAATGTGGCGCTCATGTCTCCACATGCCGCATCTCAATTACCTTCCCAAAGGCAATTGCCCAAGCATAGAGCATTTTGATAAATATGAGTATGCATGATTCTAGAATAGCGTTGCTAAGCAATTGTCATAGTTGACTAGGGACTCATACGTAAACATGGTTACGAAGGAATATGGGGTAAACAATAATCAAGGCATGGCATAATCACAAGTAGGATATTTATCATTGCATGCAATTTTATTTGTAAACAAAACAATTTTGCAATTGGGATCAACATGTTCAAGGAATAGTGATGACTTGCCTGGCTCAAGATCTTGCGGGTCTTGACCTTCGCTTGGATCCGCAGCTTCCTCGGGCTCTATAGTTACGTGCGAAAATTGGTTTGAATTCGGTTAGAATTCAAATAGAAATCCAAGTAAATCCGAATGAAAGTCGAGTGCAAAAGTCGATTCCTTTATATTAACTTTACTATTCGTGGACTAAGGCGAACCCATTTTCGATGTAAATTATTTGTGAGTATAATTATTTTGTTGTCTTAAGTTTCTAATTTAATATTCCCGAGTATTATATCTATGTAATAGATTAGCAATTTCTATCGCAAGCTAAATATCGGACGAAATCCTAGAAACTATTATACGATTTAAGTTAGTCTATGACTAACCGATTAAGTATACTATATGTCTAAAGTTACTAGTGATTAAATCCGAACTTCTACCGTGAATCGATTACTTATAGAGATTACCCGAAGTAATTTATAATAATTTATAAGATTTCGTTTATTAGTTGTTGATTACATTTAAATTACTACCGCGAATTGATTACTTATAGTGATCACCAAGAATAACCCATAATTTATATTAGATTTTTGCAATCCTACGACGAGAAATTAATCTATAATTTAAATTCTAATTTTTAAATCTTCTAAACTTTCCTAATTTCCCTCTATTTATACTATTATTATTATTTATATTTATTTATTTATTATTATTATTATGTTATATTTATTATATTTTTTTCTTTTTATTTATTTCCCCCCTTTTTTCTCTCTTTTCTCTCTTCTTCTTTTCTCTCTTTTCTCTCTCTCCTCTCTTTTTCTTTTTCCCTCCTTTTTTCTCTCTTTTCTCTCTTTTTTCTTTTTCTCTCTTTTTCTCTCTATTTCTTTCTTTTTCTCTCTCTCGGCCGACTCTCTCTTTTCCTTTCCCTCTCTCGGCCGGCTCTCTCTTTCTCTCTCACCCGAGCGGCGGCGGCGGCGGCGGTGGACGCGAGGGGGAAAGGGGGGGCGGCTCACCGGCGACGGCAGCGGCGATGACGGCGGCGGCGACGGCGGCGACGGCGACGGCGGCGACGTCGGCGCAAGGCGCGGCGTGGCGTGGCGGCTTCGTGGCGGCGGCGCGGTGGTTCTATGCGACGGTGCGGCGGTGTGGAGGCGGCGGCGCGGCGGCGTGGAGTTGAGGAGAGGGGGGTGAGGATGGGGAAAAGGATGGAGAGAGGGGGGGATTTATAGGGGAGGGGGGAAAAAGAGGGGAAGGGGGCAGCGGCTTCATGGCGTCGGCGGGGTGGCGCGGCGCGGGGCTCGACGCGGCGATGTGACGACGACGCGGCGCGGCAGGGCGCGGGGCACGAGGAGCGGCAACGGCGCGGCAGCAGCGGCGGCACGGGGCTCGGGGGCGCGGCGCGGCAGGTGATGCGACGCGCAATGGCGATGGCGCGGCAGCGGCGACGCGACGGCCGAACGGTGACGGCGCGCGGCGATGGAACGGGCGGCGCGGCGCGGTAGCAGCGGCGGCATGGGCTCGGGGGAGCGGCGATGCAACGCGCGCGGCGACGGGACGGCAGCAGCGGTGATGGGACGGCGCACGGCGCGGCGCAGGGCGCGAGGCGGTGATGGCGACGGCGCGCGGCGGCTCGGGGCGCGAGGCGGTGATGGGACGGCGACGCGACGGCGACGGCGATGGCGCGGGGCGCGAGGCGCGAGGGCGACGGCCGAGCGGCGACGGGACGGTGGCGCGGCGGCGAGCGGCGCGGCGGGAGAGGGGACGGCGCTCGGCGCGGCGCGGGGTAGGGTTAGGGCTAGGGGAACCACGTCGAACACCTTAGGTGCAATGAACAGTGCATTTCCTATTTTTCCCATTTAATTTTTATTTTATTTATTTATTTTTATTTATTTTTTTATTTTATTTTTTTATTATAAATTTGATTCTATAATTCCTAATATTTGCATATATGAATTTCACCCATTAATTGTGTTATCCCAACTAATGAATCCATCCTAAATTAGTATTGCTCACATTTTGAATTTAAATCTTTAATTAGTGTTAATTCTATTCCATCGTATTTACATTTAATTGATACGAATATGTTTGCGATAATATGGATGCAAATTGATCGATATTGTTCTTTATTCGAAATCTTCAAACTCCAAAATCGAAATTCAATGGAACGGCGAATAAAATCGGCATGATGCAGCTTATTTAAAAAAAAATTTTGAAAATCCATATTTTTAGAGTCTTGATTCTGTCGGTCGAATTTTCAGGGTGTTACAGCATGGTTGTATTCTGCCACAGTTTTAAAGTCCTGATAGGCGTAAATGAACCCACTCATAATTAGCCTTAGGCCAAATGAGTTCCTTTTGCTGATCATAACGCTCTTTTAGAGCTTTCCAAAGGTTGAGAGGGCTCGTCTCTAACATGTATTCATGTTTGAGATCCTTGTGAATATAGAGTCTCAAAAGAAAAAGGGCTGTATTGAGCTTCCTGGGCTCAATTTCCGGGTCCCCATCATTGGGTTCCTCAATTGTATTTAAAATCCCCCGAGAGGCAAAATTGATTTTGATAACAGAATCCCAGATGGGATAGTTAGTCCCATCGAGGGCGAGTTCGTCGAACTCTTTTGTTGCCATGTCCCTACAATCATGGTTAACATTATCAATTTACAGAGGTAAATTAATAAAAACATGATATTAAGGTTGTAATCTCAATGCGAAATGTAAGACTTCATATTTTGTAATGTTTTGAAAAAATGCAGGTAATAGACCTGACAATTTGAGTTTGAATTTGAAATTAGGTGGCACAATGTGGATAATCTCTAAGTAACTAAACAGTGGAGTAGATCTCTTAATAGTGGGCTAGTTATACTTGCTGCCTAATACACGGTCTCCAGGCAAATATATTCTGGTGAATATATCGCAGCCAATGTTTAGGACTCCACTAACTTGTGCTCAACCAAATTTCAAATAATCTCATTTTTCAAAACATATTCTCGGAAAATAACACATGTGGGTAATCATTGTGAGATGTAGACCTCTGTGAGATGGGCGAGTTGTTCGCTGCCTAGGTTATGACCAGTGCGGCCAATTTGTAGGACTCCATCGGGTAATCATCTCAAAATATAGACCACTTGATGATGGGCGAGATACTCGCTGCCTATGTTATGGTCGATATGACCAAAGTATAGGACTCCATCGATATGTGATTACTTTCCAAGTCAAAGTGTGAAGTGGTACATGCATTAAATCCTCTATTAATCATGTTGTACATAATTAAGAGAATTTGCTAAATCAAAGTACAAAATTTATAGAATTTTGTAAATTAATAAAGCGAGAAAGTAGATTTAGTGAAGCATGTCTTAAAATAATATGCAAAAGGCATGTTATTAAGACAACAAATAAATTTAGTGAAACAGGGTATTTAAATAAACACCAATGTTAATTAACACATAACATCAGTGGTCTATAGGACCATTACATAATAATGTGAAGAACTGATGAATTGTTTCCACTAAATTACAGAAAACATCGGGACTAAAATGTAATTGCTGCTGAAAATAAAATTTAAAACTAAATTTAAATGGTAAATTGGGTGCTGGGCCGAAATCTAAAGGATTCGGCCCACCACCGTGCGGCATTAGGCCGGCAAACAAGGGGCAGCGGGGGCGCTACGGCGCGGCCCATCAGGCCCGACAGCAAAAGGGCACCCGGGGGGCGGGGGGGGCGTCGGGGTGGAGTTAGGGTTAGAACCCTAACTGCCCCCCCCCCCCCCCCCCCGGTATTTCCGCCGCCACCGCCGTGCTTTTCGCCTCCGCCGCCGTCGCCTTTCCGTTACCGACGCCGCCGTCGCCGCCGTTGGGGGAGTGGCCGACGCCGTCGTTGGGGGCGCCGCCGCCGCTGCCTCCATTTCCACCGCCGCCACACGCTGCCACCTCCCTTCAGCCGCCGTCACCGCCTGCATCCACCATCCGCCGCTCACCGCCATCGCCATCCACCATCAACTGCCGCCTTGGCCGCCCCTGCGTTCGCCGGCGGTTGGCCGGCCGGATTAGGCCGACGGTTCCCGATCCTCATCGGAGTCGGAAACCGGTCGAGCCCGGACGCCATTCCCCGGCACCCCGTTAGGGAGTGTATGGCTAGGAGAGCAATGGGGAACGGCGATGAAGGTATGGCGGAGGCCGGGACGGCGAGCGGCGGCTTCACCGGCGTGACAACGAGACAAAGACGGATTGAAGAAGGGCGGCTCCCCCGTGCGCGCAGCCAGGGCACCGGTCCGGCCGGACTCCGGTGGCGCGGGCGTGGGGGAACGGCGTCGGCGTTGGCTTGGTGACGGTGGAGGTGGTGAGGCAGCGGTTGATGGTGGCGGCAGCGACTCCATCTCCGGGGAAAGATCGCATGGCTCGCTGGGCAGTGTCACCACTGCCGTCCATCCGTGGTGGGCACACTACTGCACCCCTTGCACACAGATACGGCGAGGCACTGCGGCAACCGGAGACGGAGGTGGAGGAGGAGGAGCAACCGGAGTTGCGGCCACCACGATGCGTCAGCGAAGGTGGTGGCGACGGCCACCAACCCTAGCCCGACGTTCATGGTGTTGGTGGCGACCGTGGTGGCGGCGGCGATTCCTCTCCGATCGACGGAGAAGATGGCAAAGGCGACGAGCGCGCTGATTGCGAGGGAGGCCGATAACAGCATCCATAATCCAATGAAAGGTAGGCTTTGTACCTTCTCTGTTGATTCTTCTGTTCGCTTTTCTGTTGGATGAAAAGCGATGTTTCTTCCTTCTTTCACTTCGCGATCTCCTTCGCGAGAGCGAAAGTGCTGATAACGTGATGAAAGTGTATAAGATTGATTGAGCGAGAGGGATTGAGTGAGAGAGAGAATTGCACACAAGAATGTAGAGAATGAAATGAGCGGCCACTTTATTGATCAATGTGGTACAATATATAGATGGGGAAGGGGAGGCAACCGGAGACGCGATGGTTGGGAACCATCGCGTCCGTTGCCAAGGAGCGCCTAGGGAAGGCGCGGTTGCCTTCGGTTAAGATCCATCCTTTTATATGGATGAGATCACACTGTTGTTTCATAACAGCAAAAACGGAACCTACATGTCGAGAGCATTCTATTTCTATATGATTTTATTTTTTGGGTTTGTACTTTTGCATTTGAGTCTCTGTAATTTTTATATTTACATTTGAGTCCCTATAATCTTGCAATAAGGTACTTGAGGTCGTTTTTGTTAAAAAAATTATAATAAAAGAGATAGAACAAAGGCAGAAAGGTGCATAAAAATAAAAAGAAAAGCTGCACAAAAAAGAAAATAAAGAAAAACAACAACAACAAAAGTCTTTTTCCCCTAAGTGGCGATAAAAACTTTAGATCCGAACGGAAAAAAATCTGATTCATATAAAAGGCAAAAAAAAAGTGGTGAAAAAAATTGCTAGATCCAATTCCTTTATAAACGGAAAAAAAAGTCTGATTCCTATAAAGACAAAAAAATCTAAAAAAACATCTCAAAATGTTCGTCCGATACCCTAAGAAAGTGGTGAAACAAAATCCAATCTCTAACCAGTATATACTTCTCTATCTCTAATCTAATCTATCTATTTAAAAAGAGAAAATGCACGAGAAAATAAAAGGTTCAAAAAAACGTGAGGCAAAAGCCAGAAAAAAGCGCAAAAAAAACACGCTAAAAAGGTTTTCCATCTTCAATAAAAAAATAAAAACGCACGAGAAAAATTATTTCCATCGTCGGTAAAATATTTTTTAAAAAATATGCGAGGAAAAACTGTCAGTAAAAACGCGCCATTTCTAAAAAAATGGTTTTAGAAAACCGTACAAGAACAAAACACCATCTATTAAAAAACAAATTGCTCTGAAAAATTTATCAGAAAAAAGCTTAATTGATGGATGCTTGAATCGGATAGGATCCATCGATTTTTTGCCATCTACTACATGGCTTTATTTTGTCATATATTATCCTATATTGGAAAAAAGCAAAAAAAAACATTCGAAAAAAAACAAGCAAAAACAACGTGCGAGAAAACAGGAAAAAGCACACGAAAAAAGAAAAGCAAAAAAGGAGAAAAATAAGGTTTTCTTCGTCAGTAAAAAAAGCAAATAAAAACATGCTAGGAAAAAACTTTTAGAAAGAAATGCGCCATTTCTGAAAAATGGTATGAGAAAATCGCGCAAGGAAAAAAACACTGTTTATAAAAAAAACAAGGCGCTCATTAAAATAGAAACATTGTCACTGACATGATTATGTATGAAAAACGTATATTATCATTAGAATATTTTTACCCGTTGTAACGCACGGGCATTTTTGCAAGGAAGAAGATCATAGAGTCTATACAGAAATACAATTTACAGAAAATTCGGAATTAAAAAATAGAAATATTAAAAGACAAGTCTAGAGTCCATGTAGGAATATATATAATTTACAAATAACTAAAATTTGATATTAAAAATAATTAATAACTAACATGTATATAAAATTCAATATGAATATTACACATTAGTGGTTTTGTAAAGTTATTACAAAATTTAAAATTATGTTGTCATTTTAATATATTTGAATAATATAATGAGAAAACATATATGCTATTATGTGAGAGAAAATATAATGACGCTAGCCGCGCAATCTGCACGGGCCACCATACTAGTTCAGCTAATATACACATACAAACTTATTATACCATGTCCCTATAAACACATTTTAAAACAAGATTGGCACTATTTTTATATTGATAAATTCTCACATTAATCGGAGAAAAAGAAAAAAGCAGAGTCCATATAGAAATACAATTAGGAAATAACTGAAATTCGGAATTAAAAAATAAGGAATATTAGAAGAGGAGACTAGAGTCTATATAGAAATACAAATAGGAAATAGCTGAAATTCGGAATTAAAAAATAAGGAATATTAGAAGAGAAGACTAGAGTCCATATAGAAATACAATTAGGAAATAACTGTAATTCCGAACTAAAAAATAAGGATTATTAGAAGAGGAGACTAGAGTCCATATGGAAATACAATTAGGAAATAACTGAAATTCGGAACTAAAAAATAAGGATTATTAAAAGAGGAGACTAGAGTCCATATGGAAATACAATTAGGAAATAACTGAAATTCGGAACTAAAAAATAAGAATTATTAAAACAGGAGACTAGAGTCCATATGGAAATACAATTAGGAAATAACTGAAATTCGGAATTAAAAAATAAGGAATATTAGAAGAGGAGTCTAGAGCATATAGAAATACAATTAAAAAATAACTGAAAATGGGAATTAAAAATAAGAAATATTAGAAGTAGAGTGTAGAGTCCATGTAGAAATACAATTAAGAAAATAAAATAGAAATTCGAAATTAAAAAAATAAGGAATATTAGAAGTAGAGTATAGAATCCATATAGGAATTTAAAACTAACTAAAATTTGGAATAAACAGAATAAAATTAAAAGTAGAGTTCAGAGTCCGTATAAAAAAACAATTTACAAATAACTAAAATTCAAAATTAAGAAAAATATGGGAAGAAGAGTTTAAAGTCAATATAGGAATACAATTTAGAAGTAACTGAAATTCAAAATTAAAAATTAAAGAATATTGAAAGATAAGTTTAGAGTCCACATAGAAATACAATTAGAAATAATAAAAATTCAGAAATAAAAATAAATAATATTGGAAGAAGATCATAGAGTCTATATAGAAATGCAAACTAAAATTCGAAATAAACATAATAAAATTAAAAGTAGAGTTTAGAGTCCGTATAAAAATACAATTTACAAATAACTAAAATTCAAAATTAAGAAAAACATGGGAAGAAGAGTTTAAAGTCAATATAGGAATACAATTTAGATGTGACTAAAATTTGAAATTAAAAATTAAATAATATTGAAAGATGAGTTTATATAGAAATACAATTTAGAAATAGCTGAAATTTGGAAAAAAAATAAAGAATATTAGAAGTAGAGTATAGAGTCCATATAGAAATACAATTAGGAAATAATTTGTCCATTCATATCGTTAAATAAACAAGCATGGTGGACCGTGCAGATTGCGCGGCTAGCATCATTATATTTTCTCTCATATAATAGCATATATGTTTTCCCATTATATTATTCAAATATATTAAAATGATAACATAATTTTAAATTTTGCAATAACTTTACAAAACTAATAATGTTTAATATTCATATTGTATTTATATACGTGTTAGTTATTAATTATTTTTAATATCAAATTTTAGTTATTTGTAAATTATATATATTCCTATATGGACTCTAGACTCGTCTTTTAATATTTTTTTTAATTCCGAATTTTCTGTAAATTCTATTTCTATATAGACTCTATGCTCTTCTTCCAATATTATTTATTTTTGTTTCTGAATTTTTATTATTTCTAATTATATTTCTATGTGGACTCTAAACTCATCTTTCAATATTCCTTAATTTTAGTTTCGAATTTCAGTTACTTCTAAATTGTATTCCTATATTGACTTTAAATTCTTCTTTCCATGTTTTTCTTAATTTCGAATTTTAGTTATTTATAAATTGTGTTTTTATACGGGCTCTAAACTCTACTTTTAATTTTATAATGTTTATTCCAAATTTTAGTTAGTCTTAAATTCCTATATGGACTCTGTACTCTACTTCTAATATTCCTTATTTTTTAATTCCGAATTTCTATTTTTTCTTAATTATATTTCTATATGGACTCTATACTCTACTTCTAATATTCCTTATTTTGAATTCCATATTATTAAAGGAATAGAAAAAGGAGTCTCCACGCTCGCTCTCATGGCCTAGAAATTCTCACATTAATCGGAAAAAAAAAAGAAAAAGCAGAGTCCATATAGAAATACAATTTAGAAATAGCTGAAATTCGGAATTAAAAAATATGGAATATTAGAAGAGGTGACTAGAGTCCATATAGAAATACAATTAGGAAATAACGGAAATTCGGAATTAAAAATAAGGAATATTAGAAGTAGAATATAGAGTCTATATAGAAATACAATTAGGAAATAATAGAAATTCGGAATTAAAAAAATAAGGAATATTAGAAATAGAATATGGAGTCCATATAAAAATACAATTAAGAAAAAAAAGAAATTTGGAATTAAAAAATAAGAAATATTAGAAGTAGAGTATAGAGTCCATATAGGAATTTAAAACTAACTAAAATTTGGAATAAACATAATAAAATTAAAAGCAGAGTTTTGAGTCCATATAAAAATATAATTTACAAATAACTAAAATTTGAAATTAAGAAAAATATGGGAAGGAGAGTTTAAAGTCAATATAGGAATACAATTTAGAAGTAACTGAAATTCGAAATTAAAAATTAAAGAATATTAAAAGATGAGTTTAGAGTCCACATAGAAATAAAATTAGAAATAATAAAAATTCAAAAATAAAAATAAATAATATTGGAAGAAGAGCATAGAGTCTATATAGAAATACAATACAGAAAATTCATAATTAAAAAATATTAAAAGACGAGTCTAGATCATATAGGAATATATATAATTTACAAATAACTAAAATTTGATATTAAAAATAACTAATAACTAACACGTATATAAAATAAAATATGAATATTACACATTTGTAATTTCGTAAAGTTATTGCAAAATTTAAAATTATGATGTCATTTTAATATATTTGAATAATATAATAAGAAAACATATATACTATTATATGAGAGAAAATATAATGATGCTACCCGCGCAAATCTGCGCGGGCCACCATGCTAGTTACTCTAAGTTTAACTAATTTTGTAGAAAAAACAGTAACATTTTCAACCCAATACAAATTTGTTATGAAAATATATTCAATTATTGATTTGATGAAACTAATTTAGTATAATAATATTTATATTACTAAATTAGTTTTTTTTAAATTAATAATTGAATATATTTTCATAATAAATTTGTCTTGGGTTAAAAATGTTACTATTTTTTCTACAAACTTAGTCAAACTTAGAGCGGCTTGACTTTGACCAAAGTCAAAACGTCTTGTAACCTGAAACGGATGGAGTATTAGCCTAATCCATGCTACATTAATCGATCTAGCCTCTCATATTGGTTTTAGTGTACTAAATGGCAGCTATATTCTATTAGTTTTACCTTTATAAATCATAAATAGTCTATGTCGTTATATAGATTCTACGTATGCTGTGGTTACCTTTATATATCTCGATAGATTTGTCCAGCCTCAAAAAATATTTCGGATTCGTTACTGTGGTAATTATAGATGGAAATTGTATTATGTATCTTTAGATTGGTGCTGTAAGTATTTTTCATGTTTTTAATTAAATTGTGAATTTGTAAGCCGTAGTCTTTGATATGTAATAATTGGTTATAGTTTGTTTGAAGTAAAGACCGGAACAAACATAGTATGTGTGCATGGTGTGTACACACGTACAATCTTCTATGTAACCATAAAAAAGAGCTCACAAGGTCGTACTTAGGCACTAAGGGGTTATTTGGATGCTGCCCTGAGGAGGATTGGTCTGGCCTGTGACATGCCGGAGGAAAACTACAATGTGTTTGGTTGGTGCCCTGAGACATTTATCTGCTGCCTGACGTGAGCCGCTCGGAACCGTGGTTAGCCTGGCTCAGGCGACCTAAAAAGGAGGCCTGACCTCCAGGCGCGAGCTAAGAATGTGATTAGCCATTAGCATGTATCCTGTTTGTAGGTAGTCAAAGCTTTGAATGGCCTGAAAAACCTTGTTTAACTTGTTGAAAAGAAAGATATGGCATTACCTGCAAGAGATACATGCAAAACTGCTAATATAAGTAAATTAGCTATGATATAACAAAATATCAGTCTAATTAAACACGGCTTTGCTTTAATCCATTTTCCTCAGGCGTAGAATTCCAACCAAACAAGAAAAGCACAGGCACGCCTCCTCAGGTAACTTCACCACACATGCACACTTTTTTCTCAGGCACATCACTCAGGTCACCAACCAAACATGTCCTAAGAGCCCATTTTTTATCTTTTCGGTTATATTTATGTTTATCCATAAGACGTATTAACAACTTAAAAAAATGATTTGCATGTAAAATATTTACATATGTGCTCTTAACAATGCAACAGAAAATGCTATAAAATAAAATATGATTAAAAAGGAAAAATTAACTCCGAAATAAGTTTTAAAATTTAAGTTTAAATTTAAGTGAAAAGATAAGGCTGTAACACTAGTACGACCTTGTATACGCTCGCAATATGGATCAGTGGATGCGGCCATATTGGGGGAGTGGGCCGTTCAATGTGGTATGGCCGGGCCGTCCTTCACGTCTTGCGCGTGACGGCGCAACTACAGGGCCAACACAGCCAGCCTGAGAGGGCCAACACAACTCTGTTAAGACTATGCAGGTAAAATGCCTTCCTCTTTAATGGCTTTCTCTTCGGCCTCGCGAGGGAGCGAACAGATAGCTACAGTAGCTCGCACGACCCGTGCGGCCCTGCCACGAGTAACTGAGAATCCTGACTACCCAAGGACGACGCATCAATGCATACTCCAGTATGAGGGAAATGATTAAATTTGCACGGTTCACTTCATTGTTCTGTTTTCCGTTCACATCGCACATCTAGATGAGGAAATTGTTTTATTTTCCTTTCTCAAAAAAAAAAGAGAAAAAAACATCTGTTTGTAGGTGCGAGTGTGATATGCGTGCGTCCCACATGTACTCGAAAAGATAGGTTCTCTTCATGAAACAATCATGTCAAATTCATAAATTTTAGTATGACAAACTTTCTTTGGTATAACTTGGCCAACCATTACCAATTCAGAAATTTTGGACGAGACAGGGAGGCGATCTCCCTCTCGACCCTCAGAGCATCTTCAACAGTATCTCCAAATCCCACTCTCCAAATGTCTATTTAGCCAACTCTCTATTTAATTTGGCAAGTCCATTCGTTGTTTCTTTCAACAGCCTCTCCATTCATCCTCTCTATTCTGAATCTATGACAGCGGGACCCACATGTCAGCCTCTATACTACTTTCTTCCTCATCATCCTGCTCCCACTGTTCCCCAAGCCCCCTTTTGCTTGCGGCAGTGGTGGTTACTCACGGCGATGGCGGCGCGGCGGTGGCTGCGCACGGCGACGACGACGGGACGGCGGTGGCCGTGCGCGGCAACGGCGGGCGGCGGTGGCCATGAACGGCAACGGTGAGACATTCACGAGCTCCTCCCCACCTCTCTCCCTCTGCTGCGATGGCGACACCCACACAACGGCGGACGGCGAGGGGAGGCAGCGAGTGCAGGGAGCTAAGTCCACACGACGGTGAGTGCAGGGAGCTAAGTCCACGCGACGTCCACCCTTTCTTATTCCTCATACTTCTTTCTTTCCCCCACACCCCTCATCTCCGTGCTAGTGGCGCTCCTCTGCGTGGCGGTGGTGTCGCCGGTGGAGGTGGGGGCGGCGCGGTTTGTGTGCCTCTGCTCCGGCGATGGAGGTCGACGATGGGGGCGACGGCGAGGGACGACGAAGACTACGGCGACAACGAAAGGGGTGAAGCCGGCCCCACTACTGCCTCATCTCCCATCTCGCTAGCGCCGCCCACCTCCTTCCCCCGCTCGTTGGCATCACGTGCCCACCACCCCCCTTTCACCTGCCCCCTCTTCCCGCCACCGCCTCCAACGCCGAGACCCGCCTCTCCTTCCGCGGCTGGTTCGGCGGCCCCCTTCGTCTTCTCCTGGGGTGAGGCCAGGGAGGGCGCCGGTCAAGGCGGTGGCGGCGGAGGAAGCGGTGGTGGGCTCGGAGGCGTCTTTTGGTCGGGCGCAGCACTGTCACCACCGGCAGCGGCGGCTACGGCCGCGGGTGGCATCGGTGGATGGATGGTGCGAGGCCGACGGCGCGGAGGACGATGGATGATGCGATGGCGTGAGGCAGATGGCGCGAAGGACGGCAGACGATGCGAGAGTGGAGATGGGAAGGAGGAATGTGTGGGGCCCACGGTTGTCTAGTCACTTTTGGCTGGCCAAATTTGGCTAGTGGAGGGAAGGTTTTGGCCAGCTAGATGACTTAGTCATCCGGTTGGAGAGGCTGTTGGAGGGCTTTTTTTTTGCTAGAATGGAGAGTGGAATAGTGAGGCTATTGGATATGCTCTTAGCTAGCAATCCCCAATGCCGCCCCAGCAGCCCTTCCCTGCTCCCACTTCACAACCCCTTCCTTTTTTTCTCTTCTTTCTTTGCCTTCATCGTCATCGTCATGCGAAGCTTCCCGGGTGATGGGATTTTGTTGCTCACGCCATCACCGAATCACGGTGGCTTCCATGCCACGTGGATGGGGCTCGGCTGAATGGAGCGCCTCCCCAACTAGGCCAGTTGGAGCATTGTCATGGCAACTCATTGAGGTTGTGGACGACGGCGCAGCTACTCGTCGGCAGGGTTTTAAATTTCGATTTCGGCTAAAATTTCGACCATTTTGGTAGAACCAAAATTTCTGAAATTTCGGTATTTTTTTGGGCCAAAATTTTTAGAAATTTTGACACAATTTATTTGAATTTGACTAAATTTACAAAGAACATGAGAAAAATCGAAAATTTCGGCTGAGATATTGACTTGCTGGGGGACCAGAATTTCGAAAATTTCGAAATGAAATTTTAATCCCTACTCGTCGGTGCTAGGGCAAGAGGCGTTGTAGGTAGCATAGTGCCTCGGTGGGGCCATGGTGTTGACGACACAATGATCTAAGGGGGCTAGATCGCCGCTGTGTATGGCATGTCTGGCTTGCCCGCCTCCAGTGCGTTGTTCGTGGTGTTTCCATGACAATGGTATTCTCCAGCACTCACTGTGTGTGATGAGCGGGTTATGGGATGGTGAAAACCTTGTAGGATTCTAACTGGGATTTGACGACACTCTCGAGCACCATTTCCTCCTTGGAGGCGTCGCCACCGTCCCCCAAGTGAAAACATTGCTTTGTTTTTCCAGACGAGCGGTGGTGGTGTCTCACGCCCTGTCCTCTATGGAGGCGTTGCTTTGGAGGATTTGTGCGACGGTGACTATTTTTTTATCGGCTTTGATGGTTGTGTCGGTGGCAATATCTAGACTAACGATTTATCTACTACTCAGTTACTCTCAGCATTATCTTTCGCCTCGATTCGACTTCAGTCATCAATAGTGATATTAGCAAAATATGATCAACAAAATGATTGGTCATTGATTTCAGAGATGCTATTTCCTAATTTGAGGAAGATAAGGACTACATAACTTGCAAGCCGCTATGAAACAACGGTTATATAATTCCTCACTAAGGCTGCGTTCGGATATGGGAGATGGGAACTCATTCTCTCTGCACAGAAAATGGAGCGGTCTATTAGCGCGCAATTAATTAAGTATTAGTTATTTTTTTCAAAAATGGATTAATATGATTTTTGAAGAGGGAGGTTAGGTCCCGATCTTCCAATAGGTATTGATAAACAGTCGATTTGGGCGGAGTCGCGACACAACTCGATCCGGCTTCTGAGCGAACATGCTACAGAGCCCCACAATCGCAGCACCACGTCTCCTCTGGTTATCAACCATGCCGAAACCCGGTTGACCTCGCCGAGAAGGCTAATCCCTGCATGCGAATCGAAGAACACAAGCAAGAACGAGATAGATTGCAACCAAATTGCATATGAATGATTAATCACATGAATTTGGGGTTCCATAAACTGATCTAGCGGCGAAACTATTCTCGACAGAATAATCTAATCAAAACCCGACTCTAAACGATGACGGCCGAATATGATTAAGGACGTCCTAGGGTTGCCCTAGGGTTGCCCTAGGGTGCCCACCCCCTTAGGCTAAGCCCACGGCACAATTACAAGGGCCAAAACACAAATCAGATTCGGACTGGATGAGATACGTGGCTTGTTTTGCAGTTTCCCGACAGCTCGGTAGGAATTTTGACGTGGGACCAAAACCATCTGAAAGTAGACTCCATAAGCTTTCCAACAAGTACTCATGGGCCCCGAAATTCCTAATAGATCAGCGGCTAGGTCCGTTTGAAGTTGATGTTGTCAGGAGGCCCGAATCCGAATCCAAAACGTGTAAAACTTTATCTAATGTCTTCTATGGACCAAAAGTGATGTGGTGAGATGAAATAAGACTCGGAGAAGGTCTTGATTTGGTCCCAATCAACTTCTTCAATCATCCATCCATTCCTTACGCTTGGTCTCTTTTCTTTCGCCCAAGCAAGTAACTCTGCAAACGGAAACACACAAAACTCATTGTGTAGCAACGTTTGTTCAAATATATAACAAGTAAATCTAATATAGAACATTTGCACCTTTGGTTGATTAATACATAAGGTAGTCATGGTTATATCCGAGGTAGTTGTGTCCTCATCAATTTTTTAAACAACTTTTATATATAAATTTTTTGCAAAAAACACACCGTTTAGCAGTTTGAAAAGCGTGCGCGTGAAATACGAGGGAGAGAGTCGGGAACCCTTTGCAACGAACACAGCCTAACCATAGATGGGAGTTGTTTTCTCTGTCTTCGGGTTGGTGTTTCATGTAGTTTTCTTGTCTTGCATCAAGTTGTGGTTTTGGAAGTTGTAATCTTACCTTCAACCTCCTTAAAAGTTGGTTGTAGCTTTTTTTAGCAAAGTCAATAATAAATTTCATTATTAGAAAATTTTCAAATAACTTGGTAGTGGTGCCTATAATTATGTAGGAGGGGTATTTTAATTGGGTTTAAACGAGGATACTGATTAATGATTGGCCTATTTTTTTGCTTAAAAATATGTTAAAGTGGGTAATACTAAATTATGGGTATGTACGTATATATGTGGTATCCGGTACATAGTAGCGTGTATGCTATGTACGTTCCTGTGTATAATAGGAAAAAATTGCTGTCACAGTACGTGTAACAGGACTACAGGAGTAAGTAGCAGTTGAGTTATTGTACTCGTTGCTGTTCATTGCACGGAACTGAAATAAAGGAACGGTTTTTAATTGCTTCAGATCCTGGCCATTGATTAACATATCTAGCAATGATTCGGCTGACTAGTCAGTAGAAGTCCATTTTTATTTTTATTTTGCAACCATCAAATATATAGGTGAGTTTACTAGTAGTAGTAGCAAAGAGGAGTATTTTAATTATAAATCGAAGAAATTTGAGTGACTAATTAAGATCAATGGCCCACTTGAAGTACAAAAATGTAGCACGGATTTTTGGTCAGTAGTACTCTTTCAAGATTCACCCTTTTAAATGGGACTAAAATTTTTAAGTCCCTATCACATCGAATATTTAAACATTAATTATAAATATTAAACATAGACTATTAATAAAACCATCCATAATCTTGGACTAATTCGTGAGATGAATCTATTGAGCCTAATTAATCCATGATTAGGCTATGTGATGCTACAGTAAACATTCTCTAATTATAGATTAATTAGGTTTAAAAAATTTATCTCGCAAATTAGCTTTTATTTATGTAATTAGTTTTATAAGTAGTCTATATTTAATCCTCTAAATTAGTGTCTAAATACATAGACTAAAGTTAAGTCTCTGAATCCAAACACCAAGTGATTTGTTTCCTCGCAACTGAGCATGCAAGGCAATTATCAAATTAAATACAGTATTAATTAGTCGTAAGGTCGTGTGTCAAATTGAGAGTTGTGTGTATGCATGATTCTTTTCTAGCAGTATCATTTTCGAATTGAATTTGCCGGTTGCTTGCATACATACGCGTACCTGGAGGACTAGTACTGTTCTACTCCCTCCGTCCCATAATATAAAGGATTTTACGTTTTTCTTACACTGATTGACCACTCGTCTTATTCGAAAAATTTAGGAATTATTATTTATTTTTTTTGACTTAATTTATTATCTAAAGTACTTTATACACAACTTTTCGTTTTTTATATTTACATAATTTTTTAATAAGACGAGTGGTCAAGTATTGTAAGTAAAAACTCAAAATCCCTTATATTATGGGATGGAGGAAGTATCATTTATGGCTTTGAGAAATTAAAACAAGACTGCCAAAACCCAAACCAGTTCAAGCATTCAATTCAAAGCGTGTATTTAAAGCACCCGAAATTAATAGGTACATTTAATCCCTACATTGGCCGCAGGAATTGATTGGCTAGCTAGCTAGAGAGACAGTTCCATGCTCTCTGAATTCCAAATTAAAGGACCGTTGTACAGTAAACTGAATTCCGAGTACTCCCTCCGTACTCGTAAAAAGGAAAGTCGTTTAGAGCATCGACACGGTCTCTAAAACATAACTTTTAACTTCTTGTTTCTATAAAAATATTCATTGATGAAAGTATTTTTTCAAGACAAATCTATTCATATAATTTTTACATTTTCAAACTCAACAACTTGAGAGTTATTCATATTTATATTCTTAAGGTTTGACTTAAACATTGTCCTAAACGACTTCTTTTACGAGTACGGAGGGAGTACTATATAGGAGTACTAGTATAGCATAAAAAAATCATTGTTCCAGTTCCTCTTGCATTTTTATGATATTAACAGTAGAATTGATAGTTACATTTGACAATATTAAGGTTAGATGGATGTTGTCATAGAACTGACAGCTTTCATCCACATGAAATTCTCATAGATTCCAATCGAATTCCTCTTCTTCTACGGCGAGCACTTCTTTTATGAATATATAAGCACAGTTGATTTAATTTATTATATAAATAAATCATGATATTGCACATATAAACTAGTATAATCGTATCATACGATCTATACATGTAAACTACACACGTAAACTAGACAGTAAAATATGAGTATATCGAATATTCGAAACATGGTGAATGTGTACCGAAGATTTTGGATGTGTGGCTGCACAATAGGAAGAACTTGCAGTACCGGGCATTAATGTCAGTGTGCAACACCCGAGTGTAGAGGAAGACAAACCGTGCTAGACGAAAAGCAAGCAGTCACGTGAAGTGCTTTCAAAAAAATCTTATTGTTGCCTTCCCCCTATGCAAGACGTCGAAGACGAAGGTTCTGGAGACGTGCTCTCCCAATAACCGCGCACGCCAGTGAGTGGGACGGAGTTGACTACGAGTAACGAGCGACAACGCAATACGGAGGAGGAGGCAAATCCTAGCTTGATTCCGCGTGCGTTGCGAGAAGGTGGTGGCTCGGTTCATACAGAGATATCAGGACGCGTGATCAGAGCGCCTGCACGATCTCCATACCGCGTAACCGAACCGGATAAATTGCGTATAACTTATCCGGACTCCACCCCACTCTACGCACCAGATTATTTGGTGTGTTTCCAAAAACTACGTTTCCAAAAATAAAACCGAACTTTGCAGCAAAAGAAAACTGCAAAAGAATGTCGCGTCTGCACAAGGGTGAGTAACCAATTTTGACGGGCCATTCACGCGCCGTCTCGCCTAGCCTGGTGAGCGAGCGCGTGTGTGTTCCTCTTATTTTCTCCACCACACATGTTTTAAGTGGTTAGTAGAACACCCTCCCTTATAGGGAGATCTCCCTCTCCAAAAATAGGCAAGGTGGTACTAAACATTCTCATGTATGCCAGTGGCGTTTATGATTTTCTAAAAAAATTAATCTTCAAATACGCTAAGGCCCATCTATTAATTCCAACGATCTTCTCCTCAGGCAACGGTCTAAAGACAGTGACGACACAAACTAGTGAGAGCGGCGAAGAATGAAAAAAGGAGAGAGAGGGGAGTGTGGTACCTAGGACTTACCAGCAGTGATGACAGAATGTCCCATACAACTTTCCCTACCATCGGCGACACCAAAACTCTACTCCCTCCGTCCCTAAATATAAGGGATTTTAGTGAAATGTGACATATCCTAGTCCAACGTCTCTGTCTCTAAATATAAGGAATTTTGGTGGGATGTGATATATCCTAGTCTAATGAATCTGGACATTCTGTTCAGATTTGTTGGACTAGAATGTGTCACATCCCACCAAAATCCCTTATATTTAGGGATGGAGGGAGTATCTACCAAAGAACCTACAAAATAGGGCTTAAGGGTTGGGAAGTGGTGGCGGTGGTAAGGGGCGGTAATCAAGGCTACTTTCTTAATTGATACTCCACTGCT
Organism: Oryza meridionalis; assembly: GCA_000338895.3. NCBI lineage: Eukaryota > Viridiplantae > Streptophyta > Magnoliopsida > Poales > Poaceae > Oryza > Oryza meridionalis. The sequence goes on along the minus strand of CM002526.2, from coordinate 29,787,152 downwards.
TCTATATACGGAGTAATAGTACTCTATAATTCTACTCGAAAGCGGATAAAAACATGCTTTGTTAGTGCAGCAAGTGTCAAAATACAGTAATCTGATTGACCTGATAGATGCATTTTCAATGCATAAGTATAATTGATACTCCCTCCGTTTCTAAATATTTGACACCGTTAATTTTTTTAGCTTATGTTTGACCGTTCGTCTTATTTAAAAACTTCTGTGAAATATGTAAAACTATATGTATACATATAAGTATATTTAACAATAAATCAAATGATAAAAAAAGTTAATAATTATTTAATTTTTTTTAAATAAGACGAACGGTCAAATATATTTAAAAAAAATAAGCGGTGTCAAATATTTAGAAACGGATGGAGTATTTATTTAGGTATGAATTTCGCTGGAGGTAATTGAGGTCTGCTGACCCTGAAAGACTGTACTATACAATATCTGTAGCTGCCAAAACGGCTGAAAATCCATGGCCCAAAATCAGGATGAGCAGATGATATATATAAACACGATGCAACAGGAATGCACATTAACACAGCTAGTTACATTCAGGCACTGAAATTGTTCTGATCATGCATGCAGGGGAGCGCTACAGGAAGATGGGTGGTGATAAAAGAGTACTCCACTTCACACAACTTCAATGGCAATAGCCATAGGTCAGTAAAGGCTAATTAAGCCGCGTTGCACTGTGGGCTTGTCAACATCTGGACAAGTACCCAGTGAGCAATCCAGCAGAGTAGCAGTATGAATCATCTGCTAATGCTAGCACTAATTAACATCTAAACGGGTCCCGCCGAAATTATCTCCATTAACGTAGGGTAATTAATCAACCATGCATCCTGGCTCACCATTTATACGCCTCCTTTTATTGCCCTGCTCTTCTTTAACCTGGTGCGTAGGGGTACAAACGGTACACTAGTGGTATCTAATCTTCTGTACCAACTTGATATCTGCCCAGTTCTGAACTACAATAAAATTGTGGATACTGCATTGATCATCGTAGCCCCTGCTCAGCTCAGTGGTGGCGACATGTACCCCATGATCCAATTTAAAACTTTTAATACAAATTGTACCCGTTCTCTATTTCAGCTCAATATGCATGATAGCTTGATAGTACTAATGTTTCCTAAATTTATTTCGTTTACAATATTCCTTGATAGAGTAGATGTGCTCATTAACATACCATCAGGTTTTGTCTCATGGTACGAGTCCTGGAAGCTAATTAGAGGTATAGCTAGGACGGCAAGGAGTGCACGGCCGACCTTGTCATGAACTCGTGATCGTATTTGGAGTAGACGTGGGTCGCTCTATGTATATCGTTGATCTACTGTCGTTTAAACTAGTAGTGTAGTACTTGTGTACGTATTTATACGGCGTTTAAGGTCTAGTATTTCATCAATTGATTTTTATCTATGTAGTGTTCACACTTCTCTTTCTTCTTCAACCTCCAATAGGACTTAATTTAGCTTCTCTAGAACACTCCTAGATAGGCCATCACGTGTCTTATATAATAAATCCTGTAAATTCTGAAAAATAGAAGATAAAATTTGTCCCTTAATTTTTATACTTAAATGTATGGGTTCAATATTCTAAACCATTAGAGATTAGATTAGTAGATAGATTGGTCCAACCTCTCCCCTCCCTATTTTTAAGTTATTCATTTAAGATAAAAGGAAATTAATTAATTAGTTACTTGTTGGGTGCTCATGAGTTGTAACGGGGAAAAATATACATCAATATCAAATCACAGCTGATAAAATGATGCTTAATAATCATTGAGTGTAAGCTTGTTGACATTGTTGTAACGAGAAACATTAACTTCCCTTTAAAATCTTCTTCTGATATATAGACCAATTCATAGGAAGTTGATAGGATTCTTGCGGTCCTAGTCCTTAATTTCTTCCAAATGAACAAATAGATCATTTTCTTATATGATTTAATCCTAAAAAAATCATCCAAAGAAACCTTTGTTCCATTAATTGAGGGCCTAATTGAGTTAATGGGCACCAACAAAATGACCCATTTCTCGTGATCTTTAAGTACCTGGTCTATCCATTCTAAAATATAACAATATTATAGAGTAGTCCAAAATTTATTTCAATTATAACAACCTTGTTATTTTAAAAGAGAACTTTTATTGCTAAACTATTTATTCTGGCTACCTCTACTACTATCTAGGAGTATTAATTTATTATTGCCAAGTAGTTTGGGCTTACATACACCTCACGTACCTATCCTGAAAAGATAGTAAAGTATTTACACTCTTCTTAATAGTCATAAAACGTGCAATCGCGTATGGTTAGAGGAAAGCAAGGCACACAAACAGTAGATCGATAATTAACCGATTAACTTTCTATGTAAAAAAAAAACTAAAACAGGTAAAACAGGATATGTCATGTCTAATTCTAAATTTTTTTTTTTACCGAGAGACATGTAAAAAAAAAAAACAGCTTCAGCTCCTTCATACCTATTTGGTCCTAGAGCGTACTCCCTATAGTCGTCCCTACTGCAACTTGTGCCGCTCTCTCGATCTTGTACTGTGCTGCTTTGAAAAGTCCACATCTAATTAGGCCCAAGCCGGCCGGAGCTCAACTAATAATTGTACGAGTCTAATTACGACCTCTCGCTGCAGTCTTGGGCTCGATGACAACGATGCATGCCGGCCGCGTCGTCGTCCTTTCGGCCATGCACGAAATTGATCGCTCCGACGACGTACTGATCTAGCTACGTACACGGTGGGCTTGTTCATGTTTTATCTATGCCAATAATGTTACGTAATTAATTGGGGTACAGTACTATACGTATACGTACGTGCCGTGGACAAACGTCGTCACCGGCCTATAGCTCGCCGACCGGGCGGCCGGTCGGACTGCGTGCTCATCCGTGCACGTTCGCATGGTACGTAGTGTATACTTTTACTGCAGATTTGTATTGCGATATAAAAGTACTTCCATTAGTACGTTAACCATGTAGTTGTACATGCATTCCCCCAACGTACGTGCAGTAATATTATTCGTGTGTGTGTCTATATATATATATATATATATATATATATATATATATATATATATATATATATATATATATATATATATATATATATATATATATATATATATATATATATATATATATATATATATATATATATATATATATATATATATATATAGACACACACGAATACGATGGTAACAGCTATACGTACTATACCGTACTACTGTACTCCATAAGTGTAGCTACAGTACAACCGATTGATACACCAAGGAAGTGTTCTTTTCTGATTATGAAGATACACATTGTTTTCAGATTTATAAACAAGCCCTAATTATTTATTTCTTCCGTACTCATAAAGGAAGTTGTTTTGGACAGCGACACGGTCTCCAAAATACAACTTTGACTTATTGTATCTATAAAAATATTTATTGAAAAATGATATATGTATACTTTTATGAAAGTATTTTTCAAGACAAATCTATTTATATATTTTTTATATTTTCAAACTTAACAACTTGAGAGTTATTTATGATTTATATTTCCAAAGTTTGACTTAAACATTATCCTAAACGACTTTATTTACGAGTACGGAGGGAGTACTAATGGTTTTTTTTATGCTCAAACTTAATCTTTATTATGCAACATAACTAGAAGGCCTATGGATTATTGGCTCCCTAATTCTTTTCACATGAAACATATGATGATTGCTTCAGCGAAACGCAAGCCTCTCATCCCATCCAAATCCAACAACCAGAAAAGTCCCCGGGGGCCGTCTATAGAAACGCGCGTCGATCGATCGATCGATCGATTGATCCGTCCGTCCGACGACCCCGCCCGCATTAATAGGGCCGCGAGACGCCCGCGATGGACGGGGACTCCACCGCAGTTTGTTTCCCCCACCACTCCTCCGCGCGCCCTGCACGTACGCGTTGATCCCCGCCGTCGACGCGAGATCCGACGGCCGGCGCGCGTACGAAACACGCACGACGACCGCCGGGCCGTCAGGCTTGGCATGACCCACACTACCACTAGTACGCGCCCGCGAGTGTACGGTGCACGTATATATGCGTACGGCGTCGAGTCCTCGGATTGGTCTCAATTACGAGTAATGTCGATGATATAGTCGGTATATTAATTAAGTTGGAGACGGGACAGACGGGCCACTTTTCTCTGTATATATGGGCACACCGGCACAGCAGCCAGCAGGATATATCAGCCTCATCGTTTCGGTATACCTGCAAACAGAAAAAAATTTGTGGTTAAAATTTTTATATATGTGTTGTTAGTGATCTAAAGAATAGGCTGAAAAATAAACTTCGATAAGAAAATCTTAAGATCAACTCTAAATTTAAAATTAAAAATTTAAATTTTGGCTGGCAGTATATCTAGCTGCGCAACAAACAGTACCCTGCTCGGGCCCTATCGAGTTAAGCAATGGCAGGATTGCAAAATGGAAAGTTTTTTTTTTGCCACGACTATAAATCGAGCCCAATTCCATCCGTTTTAAAACAGAATCACTTTTTAGAGTTATTAGGTGTCATTTGGATCCAGGGATTTTACTTTAGTCTCGTATTTAGACACTAATTTAGAGTATTAAATATAGACTATTTACAAAACTAATTACATAAATGAAAGCTAATTTATGACACAAATTTCTTAAGCCTAATTAATTCATAATTAGAGAATGTTTACTGTAGCATCACATAGGTTAATCATGGATTAATTAGTATCAATAGATTCGTCTCGCGAATTAGTCCAAGATTATGGATGGGTTTTATTAATAGTCTACGTTTAATATTTATAATTATTGTCCAAACATTCAATGTGATAGGAATTTAAAAGTAGTTTTAGTCCCATCTAAATAGGGTCTTAATATGTGAAAATCAGATGCAAGCAAGAACATGCACACACGCAACTTCACATTCACAAACACACGTGCATGTATACTATATAGTACTTTCGTGGATAGAGATTGGTGTGTTTAGATCCCTGGCAAAAAATTTTCACCTTATCACATCGAATGTTTAGACATAAGCATGGAGTATTAAATATAAACGAAAAAATAACTAATTACACAAATTATGTGTAAATTGCGAGATGAATCTTTCAGGCCTAATTGTACCATGATTTGCCAATGTGGTGCTACAGTAAACATTTGCTAATGACGGATTAATTAGGCTTAATAAATTCGTCTCACAGTTTACAGGCAAAATATATAATTTGTTTTGTTATTAGTCTACGTTTAATACTTCAAATATGTGTCCGTATATCCGGTGTGATATGCTAAAACTTTACACCTATGGATCTAAACACCCCCTAGAGGCCCTAGAGACCAGAAAACCTCAGTGCACCCTGGTGAGGCAATGCAACGTACGTCCTAGAGGATCGAACGCACACCGGTCAATTCTCATCACCGATGACTAGGGTTTACCTTTTCGATTTCGAAGTAGAAACGTTTCTCACCGGTTTATCAAAATCCGACCGAAAACCAGTAAAAACCGATGAATTCCAGTTAACACCATACGGAAACCGGCTAATAGCGATCAGTTTTCACAAACTGAGACCTAGCGGTTTCACGAAAACTGACCAGTTTTCATGAAATTCCATTGATTTTGTGAACCCTGGAGCTGACCACTGAGGAGTTGCGCAGTCCTCATTCAGGAACAAATCTTGAGTGGTAGTTTTTTCTCTTTTTGAAACAGAGGAAGTTTTGGCTCAGTCCTCATTCAAGACATAGCTAATGAAAAAAACTGAAAGCTCTAAATAAATATTGATCAAATACTAAATTAGGGGTGAAAACGGATCGAATATTATCCGCTTAGAATCCATTAGAAATAAGGATATATTATGTGCTTTTAGAAATCCGACGGATATGGATGCGGATAGTGCGATGGGGATTCATATGCGGATATGGTATCTCTAAAATTCGGCGGATGCAGATTATCTAATTTTTTTTGCCGGATTATCGGATAGACCTTTTGTCGGATAATCCGAAATTATCAACCCATATAACCACTTTATCTATGTTGTATAACATGAACTGACCCATCTACTAGCCTAATTCATAAATTAACCTAGATTCCTTTGTCCTCACCGTCTATCTCACACTTGATTAGCTGTATTTTTATATTATTGATATCATGCATTTATGTTTTTTAATACATAAGTACATAATTATTATGATGGGTCGTTCATTAATTATTGCATTGTAGTTCCTTGCATTACTAACTCGATGGTGTGTTGGTTGTATACATAACATCTGACAAATTTAATTTGTTTTTAACTAGGTCTGCACCAGATATGGTATAACCACTGTCCGTCCGAATCCACTCCGTTTTCGTTCCTAACTAAAATCGAGAATTGTCTCCAGTTTTAATAACAAGCGAAATTATTAAGATGTGTAAGTCGCATGGACAAATATTTCTATAGGACATATGACCCGGTTATCCCTGTATAGGTGCAGGACAGTGTGACGTGTGCAGCATACACGTTCGATTGATTAACTGGACGCTCGTGCAGGCAGTACTGCTACCTTCGTTCCCAAATAAATTTATTTTTTACATATCACACCCACATATCAATAGAAAAGAAAAAAAAGCTAGAATATCTCTACTTTATTAAATCCCAATACAACTATTCATCAGTTTATCTACTTTCATAAATTTTGATGCAATGATTACTTTAATAATAAACTTATTTTGGAATAAATGAAGAAGGCTAAAAATAAACTTAATATGTGACGAAGGAAGTAGTATTGTAACAGGTGCATGTAAATATTGTCCTGTAAGTGAAAAAAATAAGCGTACGGAGTGAGAGAGTTAATGAGAAGAGAGAAAAAAATACGAAGAAATATTTCACATGTAAGAAGCCACTTTTTTATATATGTGGTGTCTATGTAACATAGCGAATATGAATAAGTATTTGTGTTGGGATTTCCATTAGCATATACGGTACTCCATGGATTAATAGCTTGCTAGCAGTTGTGGTGCATGCGTGCATGCCGTCATGCTTTGCCACTTGCCAGATAGCACATGCTAGAATTCCATGCGGCTAAACCTGCGTTGATTCTAACAACGTTACTACTCCATCAAACACAGCTGTTTTTATTTTATTTTTTTTAACAGACAGCTGTTTTTCTTTTGTTTCGTTGAACGAGATTTTTCTTTTTCAATTGGGGCGTTGTCAATCGTTATGGTCGGCAAGCCGTAACAATAATAACGCTGACGATAATAAGGGAAAAGTCCGTGCAAATGTTTGATTTCAACACATTTCCGGTTACTCGGGTAGGTGTGTGATATATGTCATATGTGGATACTATTAAATTATGAAAGTAGATACACATAGTGTCACACCTCAGAAACTAACCTTCCTACTACGAAGTTGTCACTGATCCAATCTTTGACCTAATTAATTTGTCGACACAAAATAGATACTCCCTCTGTATGACGCGTTGGCTCATATAACGTATGACGAGTACATTTAGCTACTTTTCCAAATAAAAAAAGAAAAATAATAAATCAAAATTTCCCCAAAAATTTAAAAAGTTTTCAAAGTTTTCTTTTCTATTTTTTTAAACTAACACATTATGCACTCTAAATCTGCCATCATCCTAAGAATATTGCTGCCATACATTATATTCTTTGTTCACTCCATGTGAAGTAATTTTCCATATCCCTTCGATCATCCATTTAATCCCAAAGCACCTCTCGTAGTAATAAGTTCTTTTATTGGAATTTTTAAATGCCATTCGATATATTAATGGGGTTAAAATCTTACAGATTTCTGACCTTAGGATTTGCATCGATTCGTGCTCTAACAATCCTAGTTCTTCTCCTTCAGCTCCTACGACACCTTCTCGTTGCCGTCGGAGGAAGACAATGCAAGGCCATCTCATTGCTGCCGGCTTGAGGGAAATGAGAGGGTGGAACGGGGTGAGGGGAGGGGGAGGAGGCCGCCCGGGGGCATGGGCTCACTGGTGCGACACCTTCTCGTTGCCGTCGGAGGAAAACAATGCAAGGGCCTCTCATTGCTGTCGGCTTGAGGAAAATGAGAGGGTGGAAGGGGTGAGGGGAGGGGGAGGAGGCCGCCTGGGGGCATGGGCTCACTGGTGCGATTGATGCCTTCCAGCAGCTAATGAGGCTAGGCAGCGGCAATGACGGGGGGAGTCGAGCGAACGAGCGCTTGATCTACTCAGTCCCATGGCGGCTATGAGTAAGGAGGGAGGAGAGGAAGGGAGGAGATATGATTAAGATTGTGTTGCATGAATCTTGAAGCAGTCATACTATCGAAGAAACAAGAACTAGGGTCCCAATTCCCCTAGGGCATCAGGGGACAACGATACACATCAAGACGTACAAGATCTACATCTTCAAGGTATAGTGGCAGGTGTGTTCAAGCAAGGGCCTCATTTCCAAGTCGTGCAACCGTGAACTCCTTCATCCTCGACATCTTCGAGAAGCTTGTCCTACTCCAGAGAACAATTCATGCCTAGTAGTAGGGTGGCCTAAGTTCCCGGGGATGCCCCAGGGATGCAGGGTGCCCCGGATATGACGGCCGTCCAAAAACGAAGCCCAACATCTTTGGGTCCCGGAGAGAGGCCTAAGTGCACTTCATGCCCTGAGGGGGGGCCAGGACATGTTCCCTGCGCTCTCATTTACGTGTATAGTCACGTCAAGGAAAATTTATCAGGCCGGGGAGTTGCTCAACCGCTCCCCCGTATTAATAGTGATATGGCGCATGCCTTCCATCCATCTCGTCGATAACGTGGGGAGTGTGGGGGTACCCATGCGAGACGTCACCTAGATGGGCCTACGGACAATAAGGATGGGTGCATCTTTTTTTACTATCGGCGTGCTCGCTCCATCAACCAACAAGGGAAACATTGATCCCCGTCTGGATCAAAAGATAATGATTAGACCAAGCATGATTCATTTAGTGGTGTAGGACCCACTTCCACATCAATGTAATGGCACTGTGGACTTCCCTTAAACTATATAAAGAGGATACATGCCAATGGATAGAGGGTTTTGATTCTAGCAAACTAGCAAACATCCTTAGGCTTTCGATTCCCCTCAGTTCCTCACCTTGTAAACTGATTTCATCATCCACACATAGTCCGTAGATAGGAGTAGAGTATTACGCATCGATGCGGTTTGAACCTGCATAATCCCATGTGTTCATCTTTCGCTCACGGTTAGGACCCGAACTCAAAACTTGCCCCTAGTCGAATCTCCAAGGGGTAGCACACACTTACCTGTTAGAGGATTTTCACGCTCCGACATGTATGGTTCACAATTCACATGATTTTATAGGGTATTTTTCTGTCAAATACTAATCCATCTGTTTCATATTATAAGTCGCTTTGATTATTTAAAAGTCAAACTTCTTGAAGTTTGACCTAGTTTATAGAAAGTATAGCAATATTTATAGAACTAAATTAGTTTTATTAAATCTAACATTGAATATACTTTGATAGTTTCTTTGTTTTACGTTAAAAATAGGAAAAAGTACGAATTATCGCCCTGAGCTATCGCGGTCGACCGAAATTCCCTCCTGGACCACAAAACCGAACATTTTAAACCCTAAACTATTTATACCAGATGAATAACCGCCTAGCGGTTTTAGTCCTACATTGCCACACACGTGGCACAAACCCCAGATGTCAACCGCCACCTCGTCCTCCCTCTCTTATGAAGCTAGAGGGCCCCACATGTAAGCTGCTTTCTCCTCTTCCATTGTCTATAGGCCGCAGCTAGAGATGCCCGCACCGCGGTCCTAGGTCCTGCTACTGCCCTAGGGTCCCGCCAACTCCTCGAGGCACCTGTGTCGCCACCCCATGGTCCGCTGCCGCCACTAGGCACTCGCATCGTCGCCCTCATCTCGAACCACGCCTTCTTCAGCCAGTCGTCACTGCCGTTGCTCTCCATCCAACCGCTGAAGAGAGAGGGAGAGGGGAGATGAGAGAGAGAGAGAGAGACAGAGATGACAAGCAGCACCCTCTAGGGCAGGTGGGAAAAGCGGCGATGGCAGCGGCAGCCTCCAAGGCTGGCGGGGAAAGTGGCGGCGGCTGTGGTGGCGGCGTCGGTGAAGGTGGAGCCCTCCAGACAAGTTAGAGGAAGAGGAGGATGTCAGGAGAGTGGAGGTGGTAGCGGCAAGAGAGGGAAAACGACAGGCGGCTCCTACAAGGCAGGATTCGACGAGGCAGGCGCCATCTGCTGTTGCCCCTCTTCCTCTCTTCCCCCGTGAGGTTATGTGGACACTGGCGAGGCGAGCCACGCCACCGCCATCCCAGTCGCGCCCGTTGCTGCTAGCCGCCGACTAAAGCTTCCACTCCGCCGCTCCCGTCGTCGCCTGGAGCGCACTCCTAGTTGTGGCCCCTCCTCTTTGCTGCCTAGAGCCACCCAGCCATGCTTGTCACCACTCGCCGCCGATCAGTTCCCCCTCCCTGCCGCCTGCGGTGCACTCCTAGCCACGCCCCTTCCCCGCCGCTCCCGCTATCGACCAGAGCCACCCAGTCGTGCCCGCCGCCCCCACTACAACAAAAGGAATGTATTAAGACGCTTGGCTGAAGACGAGATTATAATCGTCCCACCCTAAAAATAAAGACGCTCCCTGACCGGTTCCCCTCCCGTTGTGCCTGCCGCCGGCCGGAGCCGCACCCGCGCGTCGCTCGCCTCCAACACCAACAACACATAAAGAGAGAAGGGGTTAATATGACATGTGGGCCCTATATTTTTTATTTTATTTTTTGCTGATTGGATTTCCACATCGGCGCCACGTGCATGCCATGTAGGTCCAAAACAGCTCCAGATTAAGTCGGGGAGGGGGGGTAATTCGTCCGGTTTCAATAGTGTGTGGTTTAATATGTTTGTTGGAGGACCGAGAGGCCCCTCCTTCTTCAGTTCGGCCGGGGGTAGTGGGTGTAGTTTGACGAAGCGAGTATGCTAGAAAGAAACGAGGGGGGTCGGGGCCGCGTCTAAGTGGCAAGACGGCAAGGATTAGACAGGTTTGGGCCGCTGAGAAGCATAACACCCTACTCCTGTATATGATGATTTTTTTGAGCTTTGGAAGTCTCTGAATCTCTGGTGTACAAGCTAGTGTTGAGTGTTCTTACTCCAACTTTGGGGAGGATCCCTGTCATTCTTCATTTAATGGATGAAGATTTGAGGCTTGCATGCACTGGGAATGCCATCCCAGGTGCTGCACCTCCCGTCACCTTGATGCAAGGGCGGACCTACCACTATGGCATGCTATGGCGCATGCCATAGCTAGCCGTTGTCGTGAATCCCCTCACCCCCTGCTACCTAGGGATGTCATTTACCTTGAGATGCAGCTGAACGAGCATTTAGAGATCAACATCGTGAGTTTTCAAGCCAAGAAGTGTAGAAGAAGATGAATAGGGCTGAGCTGAGGTATTTCCCCTGCAACCCACTTTCTCATTTTCCTCATTTCTCATCACCGAGGTGAGTTAGATTGGTGATTGTTGCTGCTCAATTGGTGCATGGAGGCAGGCTGGCAGCTAAGCTACGCAACGATCGATGGCGGCTACTTGTGCCGGGATGGTGCGGGCTTGGTGGCTGCACGGCCTATGCTGGCCAGCGAGCTCATATCGTCCTTTTTTTCGCAACATCTCGTCCGTGGCACTGTGCTGGAGCAAATCGTGGAGCAGCAAAGGCGACGGCGGTCGGCTGCCTGTTGCCCTAGCCTCGATCTGGAGCAGGCAGATCATTGATGCCGGTAGCTAGCTCGCCGAGCCGTGGACTTCTCTTTTAGTGTTTTAATGAGCATTTTGGCTTCCTTTTCTTGTGAAAAACATCTACTGCTACTCTATCCATTTTTCTTAGAAGTATTATTTTATCTTTCGTCAGATTTAAGACTATTGGACCGTGATTCAACAAAGTAATGCCTTTTATGTACTGTCTTTGCATGTTTACGAGTTTTCATTCCCACAATAAATATGGACTCAATTTGTACATATCTACATGTTTTGTAATTGCAATATGGCTGTTTTTGTGTTTTTTTTCATTGTGTTGGATTGAATTGTGGTTAGTCCATTAGTTTCGTCTCCGCCATAGCTATGATTTTTTCCTGGGTCCGCCACTGCCTTGATGGGACAGGGCATACCAACCGCACTCCGCCTGACACTTGGGCGCACCGCGCGTGGCTTGCCGCTGTCCCATCTATCGTTTCAATCGGTCACGTCTGGCCAAGATTTGGTCAGGCGGGCGGCATGCCATATTCAATGCGGCAAGGCATGCTCGCTCTGCCCTTATTGAATGCGGTTAGGTGGGCACAGAAGGGCGCCCACTAATCGCCTTTGCATGGCGGCTACGTGGTGACCACCCCCGAGGGGTCGGGGCGGCTCGACCCTCTGGGTCAGGTATGGGCGGCCTCCACTCGTCCATGGGCGCGACCCCTCGGGGCGAACGCCACGTGGATGCTGAGGGCGGCACCTCCCCTTTAAGCAGGTACTCCTGGTACCCCCGGTCCATATCATCGACAATGTTAATTCGTACTATCACAATAGTCGGAGAGTAATTCATATTTTTTCTAAAAGATATTGCTATATTCTTCTATAAACTTAGTTAAAGTTAAAAAAATTGACTAAAAAGTTAAAACGGTTTATAATATGAAATAGAGGTAGAATAACACTTTTTTTTAACCTAAAACCACCTGAATAGTTTAGCTCTATATATTGTTTTTACATGGTCAGTATATATCGTAGAGCCCACTCATAATTTACCAATCCCAAAGAAGATACCTCGGGCATGGGTCCCTGGAAATCCCCAACAAAAGGGCCAGTACGTGCGTGAATCTGGTAGAGTATGGTAGGAGTATACTCTATACTCCTACTCCGGGTCATCTACGCCACCTCCCACATGCACACGGATTACATAAGCCTCACGCCCCCTCCTCTCCATTACTCCAAATCCCTTCTGATTAGAAAGAGAGTGAAAGCGAGCCATAGATAGATGCTACGCGTAGCGCTAGGGAGTAGTAGTATCAGCAGCAGTCAGCAGTGCAGTGGAGTACGGTAGTATAGGGAGGGAGAGAGGGGCTGGTCCACCGTCGCAGTCCGTCACACACCGGGAGGCCTTGCCATCAATGCGGAGGGGTCGGGCCGCATTGATTGCACATCTTGTCCTCATGCCTTGCCTTTCCAGCATCTTAATTAATGGCGCCCATGCGTGCCTCCAAAACCTCCCCTGTTTCCCTTCCCCCTCTCCCTCTCCCTTGCTCTCTCTTCTTTAAAACCTGTTTATATTTATCTCCCCCTCTCTACCCTCTCCGTCTCGCCGTCTCTCAGCTCTCTCTGCTACTCCTCCTAGCTGCGTGCTAAGCTAAATCTTCTGTTGGATTGCCTAGCTTTGCTGCTTTGCTTGCTTGCTGTGGTGTGGTGTGGTGTGAATTTTGTTGATTGGTCGGAGCTTGGGGTTGTGTATGGTGGTGGTGGTGTAGTAGCTAGCTGCTAGTCCTAGATGGTTGCAGGGGCGTTGGGGTACATGGCGAGAGCGGCGGACGGCGGCAGGGCGGCGGAGCTCGTCACCAGGGATTTCCTCGGCGGCTGCGTCGCCGCCGACGACGCCAGGGACGCCGCCGCAGCAACTGCCAGGCACGACTCCGTGGTAAGGCCCGTGTTCCTGACATCTCTCTCTGTTCTTCTTCGCTGTTCAATTGGCTGCTTGATTGGCTAGTTTGGCTTGTTTAGTTGGGTAATTAGAGCGGGAGTTAATGATCACAACCTGCTCAGAGTAGTGATTTATGGCCGTACTGCGTGTTTGGTGGAACAGCACCGCAGAGTGACGCAAATGGGAGGAATTAATTTGATCCAAGAATTTCTTTTCTCTTCAAATTTGGTCTCTTTTTTTAATGGATAGACAGGTAGATAAGCCTAATCTAAGAAACTTCGAGCAAGCCATTTTTAATACTAGCAGGAGTATGTTCATTACTAAATTACTTTGATTTGTCAGAATATCTACTGGCCGATTACTCAATATGCGTAAGAGTTGGTACAGTCAATTCTTTTTTTTCTGTGGCCAGTTTATCTTCCTCTGCCGTGTTATCTTGGCAACAAGAATTCCTCTCGTAATTCCAATGGAAAGAATGAAAGCAAATATTGGTCTCAATTCATTATTTTTATATGTAATCTTGAGAAATTCACAGTTTTTTTATCCAAAATTGGTTTATCTTTCTCCTCTGATTCGATTTCTACCTTGATCTGCTTGTGTTTGTGCAGTCCGGCAAGCTGTCCCTGCAGAAGCAGACGTGCCCGGCGACGCCGAGAGACCTCAACCTCTTCCCCGTCCCCGGCGCCGCCGCGTCCGCCGCCAAGCCGTGCCCGTCGTCTACGGCGGCGGCAGCTGCTGCTGCCTCCGGCGCAGGCGGCACGACGACGACGACGACGTACCACAGCGTGTGCACGATCGAGAAGGTGAAGACGGCGCTGGAGCGGTTCGAGCGCGGCAAGCACCAGCACCACCAGCACCAGCAGCACAGCGCCGGCGCGTCCCCGTCGTCGTCGTCCGTCACCACCTCCTCCGTGAAGCGCCGCGGCGGCGGCGGCGGGAGCGTCGGCGACGGCGCGGTGGAGCAGGGCGACGGGTGCGACTCCCCGTCCGCGGCGGCGGGCGGCGGCATGGTGGCCGCGGCGTGCCCGAGGTGCTTCCTGTACGTGCTCATCTCCCGGTCGGACCCGCGGTGTCCGCGGTGCGAGTCGCACGTGCCGCCGCCGCCGTCGCCGGCGCCGAAGAAGAAGCCCCGGATCGACCTCAACGTGGGGTTCCTCGGCACCTAGCTTTCCTACCCTACCTTCACCTGCATCGCCACGGTGGACACATGTGACTAGCCATAGCTAGCTAGCCAGCCATGCCCCAAATTCTGTTAGGAAATCAATGAATCAATCAATCAAACACGTACTAGTAGTAGTACGACTCCATAGAACACGAGGATGATCATGATGATGATGATGATGATACTAGTAGTCCTTAGCTCCACTCTGTAATTGATCAAAAAGCATTTTCGCCCTTAAATCAACATTTCCATTTTAGTCTTCCTCGACCACCATCCTAATCATCATCTCATTAGAGCAATTAATCACCAGATTAGTAGTGATCTCATACAGTAGTAGCAGTACTACATCTGCTCATTAATTGCTCGACGTAGTCGCAGCAGAAGGTGCAATTACTACGATTGCTGCGCAAAGTCGTGAGTTCGTGACGCGAGTTTTAATTAGGGATGTCCAGTGCGTATCACGTTTCGTCTCGCGTTCGTCGTTGATGGGGAGGAGTTGGTCCAGTTGGAGTTGACGTCGCAGCTGCAGCTTTGATGAGGTGCAGTGTTTGGCCGACATGAATGGGGGGAGCAATTAATGGGCGCGATGGAGATGGTTGTCCGTGCCCCGCTGTCCTCTTGCTCGCTCGGTCGGGGAGGGAGGGAGGGCAGCCTTTGCTAATTGCTATTGCGATAGCTGATGGCCTCATGATGCTGGCCGCGACCGGTGGAGTACACGTAGTACGGCCATAGCACAGCGACGTTTAAATGGCGTGCCGTGCCGCGCCGCAGGCTACATGCCACTCCGGACCGCGTCGTAGTTGCAGTCGTGTCACGTACAGTAGTATCGTCGCTCGTATCCGCCTCGTCATTTCGTGTCTCCGGTCTTCCCGATGATTGGATGGACGGACTGCTCCCCCCTGCCGTACTCCCTTCGTCAAAGAAGAAAAAGAAAAAGAAAAAATCAACCTGAAAATAAATACTCCCTCTGTATTAGAATATAGGATTAGACACGGTTATTAAGAAAAGTAGGTAGAAATGAGTGGTGGAGGTTTGTAATTGGATTAGTAGTGAAGATACATGGGAAAAGTGAATGGTGCAGAATTATGATTAGTTGTGAAGAAAATGTGGGCGGAGAAGTTGTTATATTTTGGGATAAATCCTGAGGGCTAAAAGTTGTTATATTTTGGGACGGAGGGAGTACTTCATTCGTCTCATTTTAAATACAACCATGAGATTCTCCACTCAACTTTCATCGTCCGTATTATTTAAAACTTTTTTATAATTAGTTTTTTATTGTTATGGGATGATAAAATATGAATACTAATGTTTCTATTTTTTTTCAAATAAGACGGACGATTAAAGTAGGACGCGGAGAACCATGGCTGCATTCAAAATGGGACGTGGAGAGTATTCCTATAACAAATTTAGACAACAATCTTTCCAGATTTGTTAGAATATAAAGTTTCATGTTCCTATATTGCTTTTCTTTGAAAGAGGGAGTACTCCCTCCATTCTAAAATAAGTATAACCCTGTAATTTAAATTTGAATTACAGGACTACACTTATTTTGAAATAGATAGAGTAGTTTACACTGGAGAATATCCTTAGAATAACTTATTTTAGAAATGAACGATGTCAACGTTTTTAACTATGTTGGTGCTGTTGTTCAACGGGTTCTTTGACATCAGTGTTATTGACATCGGGGAATCTATTTATAAATATATTTTAGGGTGAATAGCTAAAGTGGTTCTCTAAGTTTCATCTGAGGCTCAGTTTAATCCTTGATGTTTCAATCTATCCATATTGGTCCTTCAAATTTTCATTTTAGTTCAAACTTATCCTTGAACCAACAACTCTCTAATAGAAATATTGACTAAAAATAGCCATATGGTATATTAAGTGGGCCCAAGGATGATGTCAAGCGAAAACAAATATTTAGAGGAGCTATGTGGACAAAAATGAAACGCGAAGGACCAAATTGAGCCTTCGGTGAAACTTGAAGGACTAAATTAGCTATTCACCTTATATTTTATTGCAATTTATAGATCTTTTTCTTTAGCAATTATATTCTCGAGGCCAACATAATTGCCGTTGACTTCCTTCTTATTAGTGAGTTAGTTTTCGTGGAAAGGTTAGGGGACAGCGTCAGATGCTGTTATGTTGAACCCTAACGTCAATTATGTAGGCGCCATGAAAAAAGATTTATTTCTTAAATAAGTTTTTGAAAAGACCAATTTATAAAATAAGTTTTTAAAAGTTTTAAAAAGTGAAAAATCCAGCTTGTTTCACGGCGCACACTGAGTTACAGTACTACTACTCCTACTTCGTAGTATACGGTTATACTGCTATGGTGGTACAACGTTTCAAATTCATCAAATCCACGGCGCTGCACGCACGCACGTACGACGACGGTTACACATTGTTTCCGGTGACTGCAGCGACATTAGTTCCGGGCGCTGTTGCTACAGGGATGACACGATTTAATTACCCTGCCTCAACACCCGCTCCGGTCTACCGTGGACGAGATGGCGTCCATTTACTGTAGCAGTTTTATCTGGAGGGTTGATTCACTTGATTGTACTACTCCTAGATCAGATGATGAGGTCCTGCGTAATGGCAATTACTGTGTGCCCCTGTGCTGTGGAAACTGTTCATCTTTTACTCCTTGAGTGGCCGACCAGCCTAGATGCAAACTTATAACAAGGGTAAACTGACATTAGAATAGAAAATCAAGCTATTGAAAAACACAAAGGCTCAAGTAATTCATGCTCCACTATTCTACAGTGCGGAGAATTTGATGATAAATTTTCTCAAAAAAAAAATTAACATATGTAAATATAATGCAATCGTAATATAATTATAATACAACTTGAATATAGCTTTCAAAAATCTTGCGATAATATGCTATTTTCGTGAAGCGGCAGTAATTCATGCTCTGCTACTCTACAGCGGTGCGGCATTAGAGCAACTCCAATAGAATGGCCAAATGGCTGGCCAAGTTAAATTTTAGCAAGTATGGAGAAAAAATGCCCTCCAACAGCCTCTCCATTCTATTAACTAAGCCATCCAGATGGCTAAATCTCACCCCTCACTAGCCAAACTTGGAGAGTCACCCTGCATGGCTATTCGTGGGCCCCACCACTCCTGTCCCACCCCATCTCTCTCTCCCCCGGCAAGAAGGCAATGCAGCAGAACCACACGACGGCGACGGTAGGGAGGAGAGAGGCGACGGAGCCAGCCGCTGCCGCCGTCCGCGCCGTCCCCAGCCGTGCCCGCCGCCGTCCGCGCCGTCCCCGGCCGCACCATCCGCCACCGCCGCCGTCGGAAGTGCTAACAGGAAGAGATAGAGGGAGAGAAAGAGGGGGGAGAAAGATGGGAAAGAATGGGTATAGAGGCTGACGCATGGGTTGCACTGTCATAGACTCAAAATAGAGAGGATGGATGGAGAGACTGTTGGAGTAAACAACCATTTTGACTTGACAAATTAAATGGAGAGTTGACCAAATAGACATTTAGAGAGTCGAATTTAGAGAAGCTGTTGAAGATGCTCTTAGCGGAGTACACCTACAGCCATGAACTGATCTCAGCCATTGATTTTCCATCCGACGCAGTAGTTGACTAGTTCGACTACAGAGGATCCGTCCGTGTCCCTGAACTTCAGGTTGGGGCGGACTTGTCTTGGACTGTCAGGCCCATTTCGACCGGATATCTGGGCCGAAAAATTTACTGGTCTAGACTTTGACAATTCTATGCGGAATAAGTTCATCGGAGGTCCCTCAACTTAACAGCGAAATTATTTTAGTCTCTTAACCACAAAACTAGAAATGTATACCCCTAAACTCACACAAACTTGTTTAAAGGAGGTTCCATAGCAGTATATATGGATGGTTTCGCTGATGTGGCATCCTAGTCGAAAAAAAATTTAAAAAAGTACGTGGGATCCACATATCAGTAGCACATATTTTTCCTTTTCTTTTATTTTCATCTCCTTCTCTTCTCTTTCTCTTCTTCTTCAGTCAATGAGGCCGGCGGCGATTGGCGAGCGGCGGATGAGCGTTGTGGCGGGTCCGCGCGGCAGCCGAGCAGCACCGGGTGGCAGCAGGCGAGCGCGGCCTGCGGGCAGAACGGAGGCGGGCAGAGCGGCGGCGGGCGGAGCGGCGCTAGGATGCGGGCAGAGCGGCGATGGGCGGCGGCGGCCGAGCGGAAGGCAAGCACGGCGGCCGAGCGGAGCGAACGGCGGGCGAGCACGGCGATGAGCGAGTCGGACGAGCACGGCGGGTGGAAGAGGGGGCCGAAACGGCGGTGGAGGCCGGGGGAGGAAGAGGAGAACGTGGGGCCGTTCCGCGGCACCAGCGCGCGGACGCGGTGGATGGACATGCGCATGGCCTCCGCGCTCGCCAGCTCCGACAACCGCGCGTAGGTTCGTTCCGGTCCGGTCGATGCCTTGCTTGCTTCGTCCCCCTCCTTCCTTCGATTCGACAACAAGCTCGATTTGCTGTGTGAGCTTGGCTTCCGGCATTAACAGCTGCTTAGTAGTAGTAGTTTTTATTATCTCCGGATTAAAGCTCTTGCCCTCGTTTTTCTTTCCGTACATGCACTTGATTTAGTCAACCTCGTCCGCTCGGCCGCCGCCGTGCTCGCCCGCCGTCCGCTCCGCTCGGCCGCCGCCGCCCATCGCCGCTCTGCCCGCGTCCCGGCGCCGCTCCGCCCGCCTCCGTTTTGCCCGCAGACCGCGCTCGCCTGCCGCCGCCCGGCTGCCGCGCGGACCCGCTGCAGCGCTCGCCCGCCGCTCACCCATCGCCGCCGGCCTCACTCACTGAAGAATAGAAGAAAGAGGAGATAAAAGAGGAGGAGAAGAAAAGAGAAGAAAAAAATGTTTAACTGATGTATAGGCCTTACATACTTTTTTAATTTTTTGTGCTGACTAGGATGCCACGTCAGCGAAACCACCCACATGTACTACCATGGGACCTTCTTTGAATATTTTATGTGAGTTTAAGGATATATATTTTTGATTTTATGGTTAAGTAACTTTAAAAAATCTCGTTGTTAAGTTAAGGAACCACCGGTGAACTTATTCCATTCTATGCTGGGAGATGCGAATCACATTGGGCCCAATATGATGCATTCAGCACTAAAACATTTTTATTTAGGGCAAAACGTACTTGCTTTAATTGGTAGTGTTATCATCTCTGCTGTCGGATGATGAAGCACCAGGTCCAGCAATCAATCATCATTGCGTCAGGATCTTGAGTTCTTGTCGATTTTGGGTGCACGCTCTAGCTCCTGATTAAGTCAATCTTGTGGACTGATTTTAGATTAATTTTAGGGGTTCTCTTTGTCAGTTTCTGTGCTCAGCTCTCCTTTTATGATTGCTTGGAAGATAAATAAAACAGGATGTCTAAACCAAACTTTTAAATTTTAGATTGTTTTGGGATATAGTACTAAAAAAGAACGCCTACCATAGAGTGGTTGTTGGTCATGTGTTATAGTCAAAAGTGTGAAGGATTTTAGGCCAAGTTCCCTCCCTACGGGCTATATGCCTGCTGAACAGAGATAACATTAGAGCCAACCAAGTCAATTAGACTATGGCAATGTTCTTTTCTCCAATAAAAATTAGATAAAATTTTGGATAAAAGTGACATGCTTTTTAAACTGCTAAACGGTAAGTTTCGTGTGAAAGTTATTCTGAAATATAAGATTGATCTATTTTTTAAGTTTATAATAATTAAAACCCAATTAATCACACGTTATTATCTCCTCGTTTTATGTGAAACACTTAATCTTTATCTTCATCTTCATCTTCAGAAGATTCAAACACCTGTATAGACGTACCAACCATGTATATATATCTTTCCATCTTATGAAACAAGTCAAGAAACATGTAAATGCATCAAAACTTACGAACTTTTGCTGGAGATAGAATGTTTACTTTAAAAAAACTGAAAAATTCCTTAATGCTCTCGTGTTCTTTTTCTTTTTTCTCGATAATGTCTTATGTTAAAAAATTTAGTGTGAGAGCTACAGCACGTGCGGTGGGCTCCACGGGACGGCCGCGAGAATTGCTTCACAAGTTGAGGCGATCAATTCTACTTAATTACCACTTGTCCACTTGAGTGATAATTGAACTGAGTAATTATAAAAGCACGTGAGCTGTGTGCTACACCATGGTATACTTGGCCTCAAAAGATCCACATTTCACATTTCAGCAGTCCAAAATGGAAAGCCAAGAAAGGGACAGAAAACAGCTATAGCTAGCAGCGGTAAAAATGGCGGCCGCCACTTGGCTGTCCTCGCTAGCGGCGAGAACGCTCCGCTCTTCTGGCTTTTATACCCGGCCCTTTCTAATGAACTAGACGACGAACTTCGTTCGGTGAAAAGTCAGTACAACATATGCAACTAGTTATCCGAGGATGCAAGAAACCATGAACTATATATGGACGGCCGGGATGGTCCAAAATGTGCGTGGTCAGAGCTTGTGTTTAACCATGGATGGCCGAGAAAGCTAATCCCTCCATCTCATTTTAAACACAGCTATAGGTTTCCGTGTTCAACTTTGATCGCCTGCCTTATTTAATTTTTCTTTTACGATTGGTGCTTTTTTTGTCATTAGATGATAAAAAATAAATAGTATTTTATGCGTGACTTTTGTTTTTTATTTTTTTTTAAAAAAAATTCAAACAAACGGACGATTAAAATTGGATACGGAAACTTATGGCTACATTTAAAATGGGACGGAGGGAGTATGTCTAGTGACGACCGAATTTACCTTTTTTTAAGCACCACACCATTTTTATTCTTTTTAACTTTATACACCTAAATTTTATACAACCAAAATTTATACACTAAAATTTTATATGCCTCATTTGAATTTGGATTCAAATATAGAGTACTTATATTAAAAAGTTTATATACATGTATAAGGTCTATAATACGTTCACATGGAAATAAAAGTATACACGGTTTTTAGTACAGTGTGGATTATTTTCATTTCGTTTGTATTTCTTTTCCTATTTTAGAACTTTTTGTGAAATCAATACGTGAGAAATACGCGGGTTGTTTCACCAAGGGTAGGCGGGCCGTGACCCCGCACGTGGTTGGTCACCCGTTAGATGTACCTAGGAATGGTTGAGGTATTGACGTCTACTATCGTCGAAATTCTGATTAATTTCACCATTAATTTATTTTATCAAAATAAGTTTATCAGATAAGGCAAAACATTTTTTTACCAATGTTATCAGGGTTATGGATATCACATACATAATATTAGTCGACTAAATCTCGGCAGGACCCACCACATTCTATATCCTATACGGAACAACCTGCGGATATAGGAGGAGTTCTGGATAAGGAAAGACAACCAGAGTTCTACATGGAAACGACAAGAACTACTCGGATTGTATCCATATTGGTTTCCCTAGTTCTACTTGGGCAAGGGGATACCTATGAGTATAAATACAAAGCCCCCTAGGAGGAGAGGGGACACACCCACCACAATCAACAGACACGGGCAACATAGACGCCACAAAGCCACAAGCCAATACAAGCCAACATACGCCAAGATAAGACGCCCGATATCGACTTCAGGGATAAGCATGGCTAGTCCCCTATGGTGTCTCTGGATACTGTCAGGAGAGACGAAAGCGTTATCTCTGATCTCGCCGGACACGGATTCGAGGAGGAAGACTACCCTGTTATCGACTATGAGTCAGACCTTCAGACCGCCATGTCGACAACAGTTAGATAGGCTACCCCAAATATTGTACTGGTGTGATTATGGTAAATAAGAGCAATACCGGCTTCGGCCAACAGGATGTAGGGTTATTACCTGACAATTCAGGGGCCCGAAGTTGTATAAAAATCCATGTCTCCATCTCTTTTACTTCAGTCTCACGTATATCCTAGTACCAACGATCCACATACCATGCAAATACCGGAATCGCGACATCAAACGTCCACAGTGGCGCGCCAGGTAGGGGGATTTTGGTGCTTTAGGATTTCGATGAGATAGGTTCAAGAGATGGATTCTCCAATAATAAGCTACTCGACGACTTCGGCTGTGGGAAGATCCAACCTGTCCAAGTACATCTTCCGACTAGATCGGAACCATCATCGTCATCGACAACTTGATCTATCGAGATCATCCAAGCCTCAAGATACGCGGCGTACCAAAGGATGTCAGATCATATGATGTCGAACGAGTAAGCAATAAGGTAATTGGTAGATTGGTTTTTCAAATTGATCTGCTAATTTCGTAGATACATCCGGCATGTATCTACACAGGTACGCAATATTTTATATGCAATTTATCGTATCTATTCAGATCATACAACATTGTCAGATTAATAATTTATTATGTTTACCCAGAGCATATTTTTTATACAATATCTGTTGCGCGGGTGTCCCCGATGTTAAATCGACTACGATCTAACGCTGGGGGCTCGCTCTGTCTTCTTCTGTATAAATCATGCTTGTTTACAGTCTACATAATGTCTGACATTTTCTGCTCGTTATATCTTGATAATGCTAGAAGATCCATATAGTTTTTTTTGAGTACATACTCGATATTCTCTGCTATATGTCTTGTCTTCTAGAAAATATTTTTCAAGAACAATTGAGCACTCTAGTAGGTTGTGGTCAAGTACACCAAGAACGGTCTCGACAAATGCAGAGTCGTCGCGCCCAACCTACCAACAAAGACCGACGACCTATCTCATAGCACCGGCCATGGCTGGACTACTCGAGAAAAGGTCGTTAACGGATAATTCTCGCGAACGTCGTCAGCTTGATCACCCAATATGATTGCGAACGGACATCCGGATGTGCTATAAGTTGGGTGCGTGAGTCATGCTGGCCACATGAGACGCACATGTAATAACCAACTCTAGCACCCCCATTGGTGTTCGAGAGATAATTCTACACATTCACTAGTCCTCGAACCAGTACGTAGCAATCTCTCGCACCGCAAACTTCCATTGGTGTTCGAGAGATAATTCTACTCGCTCGTTGGTTCTTGAACCAGTACGTAGCAATCTCTCGCACCGCAACTTCCATTGGTGTTCGAGAGATAATTCTACTGGCTCGCTGGTTCTCGAACCAGTACGTAGCAATCTCTCGCACCGCAACTTCCATTGGTGTTCGAGAGATAATTCTACTCGCTCGCTGGTTCTCGAACCAGTACGTAGCAATCTCTCGCACCGCAACTTCTATTGGTGTTCGAGAGATAATTCTACTCGCTCGCTGGTTCTCGAACCAGTACGTAGCTATCTCTCGCACCGCAACTTCCATTGGTGTTCAAGAGATAATTCTACTCGCTCGCTGGTTCTCGAACTAGTAAACGTAGCAATCTCTTGCGCCTTAACTTCAGATGGTTGAGGAACAGCTACGACTGGTTTTTGACCGGCAGCGTAACGGTCCTCGTACCACGACTCCAAATGATCGAGAGACACCTACTCATTGGTTCTCAACTAGTTGATCGTAGCGATCTCTCGTACATTTACTTCTAGTGGTCGAGTTATGACTACTACCTGGTCCTCGACCAGAGGTGTAGCGATTCTCCCACTACCTCTACCTCAACAAAGTTGACATCAAGTACACAATATCGCCAAGTGTTTTACCCGGAGATCCTTTACCACGATGACACCTAGCGTTGAAACCTATCCTACTGTCCCTTTACGCCGTCTTGACAAGCCTTCCGAGAAACCTAAGTGAACTTCGGCTGGGGACGCCCAGAGCCGATAAGGCCTTGTCGGATCCTGTAGAGACAAAAGACCATGTAAGATCTGGTCATGTAAGAGTTCTCGCTGTGTGTATTAACCAAGCCGTGTAATCGGAAATTGGGTTTTCCAACTTCACGGCTGGGGGCTAGGATCAGTGCTTGTTCAACCGAGGCAGGTCAAAGGTCCAAGAGCCTTATCTCCCGAGAACGATTCTCCGACGACAAGGCTGGGGGCTAGGGAGAGTGTATGGCTCAACAAACTGACTGATCGAAGTCGGTAAGAGAGAAGGCGCTCATATACAACACATTGGTCTGTAAATTTAACTCATTTTGAGTTTTCCATACATATTGTAGCATATCACCCTTTGAGCGTTCGCTCGGGGGCTATTTCTATATAATATTCTTTTCTGAGTATTGATTTCAGGAAAATTCTATTCGACATCGTTGAAGACTCCACGTCTCTATGGTTCTACACCAAGATCGACTAAAGCAAGTACGACAAATGTTGACAAGGCTTCGTCGCAGGCTCTGCGCCTTCTCGATCACTCGAGAACAGTTGGTGGATCTCGACAAGGAATACGGAATGAAAAGATGGTGTACCCGCCGAGATAAAATTTCTTGACTTCAATCCAAATTCTCGATCACAGCAAGACGGGAGACTTAGTCGTATGTTCTGTACTTTCTTACTTGACGTCGGAGATGGACTCAGACAAACCCTTTAGGTGTCCACACGAGGCTGATAAAGGAAGTCTAACATTATCTCTGAACTCACCGAGAACGGTCACTTGAGCTCGATAACAGTTACTCCATGGTCAGTGGTCGAGAATATGAATTCGTTCATTTGCATTGAAGTCGGGGGCTACTGTCAGGGTTATGGATACCACATACCTAATAGTAGTCGACTAAATCTCAGCAGGACCCACCACATACCATGTCCTATACGGAAACAACCTGCGGATATAGGAGGAGTTCTGGATAAGAAAAGACAACCAGAGTTCTACATGGAAACGACAAGGACTACTCGGATTGTATCCATATTGGTTTCCCTAGTTCTACTTGGGCAAGGGGACACCTATGAGTATAAATACAAAGCCCCCTAGGAGGAGAGGGGACACACCCACCATAATCAACAGACACGGGCAACATAGATGCCACAAAGCCACAAGCCAATACAAGCCAACACACGTCAAGACAAGACGCTGGATATCGACTTCAGGGATAAGCATGACTAGTCCCCTATGGTGTCTCCGGATGCTGTCAGGAGAGACGAAAGCGTTATCTCTGATCTCGCCGGACACGGATTCGAGGAGGAAGACTACCCTATTGTCGACTACGAGTCAGACCTTCAGACCGCCATGTCGACAACAGTTAGATAGGCTACCCCAAATATTGTACTGGTGTGATTATGGTGAATAAGAGCAATACCGGCTTCGGCCAACAGGATGTAGGGTTATTACCTGACAATTCAGGGGCCCGAACCTGTATAAAAATCCTCGTCCCTGTCTCTTTTCCATCAGTCTCGCGTATATCCTAGTACCAACGATCCCCATACTATGCAAATACCGAAATCGCGACATCAAACGTCCACAAATGTATGCATATATTATTTTGTTTTCAAACGAAGAATTTTAAATTTTATTGATGGTCAAAGATGCAAAAGTTTGACTAAAAAAATTAATGATATACTATATTTGTAGCTCGAGGAGTTATAAATTTGGTTGAAACCCGAAAGCTGTGGGGTTTCCAATATATCATAAATATAACAAAGGCGTAGCTAGCGAAAACACTATGAGTTTAATTAATCTACATGAATTTTTTGCTATATTGTACTCTTAGTCCTTCCTAACCAGCTAGATGGGTTACACGCGAGATTCAACTCTGAAAAAAATTCACACATGAGACTCAAATTGATTCGAGTCTATATCTGATATCTCTATCTCTAATTGAATTCGTTTGGTTTTATTTTTCATACTACGTACCAAATTAGTTGTTGTCTATCTAGCTAAGTTGAAAATCCAATCAAATAGGAGTATATCACTTCTCGATCTAATAGATGATGGTTTTGGTTGACATGCAGTACGTGTGTTAAGTGTTAACTGGTAAGCTCATGTTGTAGCAAGTGCACGAGGCTCGCAGAATTTCCAATACAAAGACAAAAACACATCATGATACATATGCTCCCTGTTTTTTTGGTCAAAGAATATGTTGCATATGGTAGCATCTCCACAAGGCTGCAAGGTGGTAAGCCGGCCATCCGCATTACCTCAACATATCAGATTTGTCCAGTTAAAGCACTACTGTAGTATTTACTAGCAGTCATTTTCTTTTGTACATATATATCGTGCTTACGTGAAATGCTTGCAAAGAGAATATACAAAGGATTACCTAGCAAATATTCGACAGTAAATAGCACTGATTTTTTTAATAAAAAATAATACAATCATAATATAATTACATTGCAACTAGCATGTATTATTATAAATTAAAAATAAATCCAGCATACAGTACTACAAACGTGATGGGTAACATATGCATGCTTCCGATCGATCGAGAGCGTCGAAAGAACATGGTTCGTTAGAGTGAACTCGCTAGTTTTTAGAGCCGAACATTTTAAAATTCGAACAAGCTGCAAACATAGAGCTACAGAGATTACATGAGATCTTACAATCTTTCACCCCGAGAGACGAACCAGACAAACGAAGAAATGGGAAAGGCTCAGCGTTAAGTTTAACAACTAAACAGATATATGATGCTAATTAAGCTACCTCCCGGAGCTATCTCTCCACTATGGGATGCTATCTGGAAATGCAGAGCCCCACTGAAAGTGAAGTTGTTTGCGTGTCTCCTGGTCGAAGACCGTCTGTCCACAAAGAAAAATTTACAGAAGAAGAACATTGTTCCCACTATCACCTGCGACATCTATAACGAAGGAATCGAAACAACCAGCCACTTTTGTTTTCTATGTCCGTTTGCAAAAAGTTTCCATGACAAAATTGGAGTGCAACCGATGATTCAAGATGTGCATCTGTTTCATTAGCTGAAGCTAGTGCATGGAGTGCCTATACTTCATTTTCAGATTTTCTACCTCCTATGTTTCGGGGCAATGTGGAATTATAGACATGATGTCGTTTTAGAGGTTAAGCCCCCTCGATTGCTTCCTGTCTGTAACGCTGCGTGCATGAGGCTGCTCTGTGGGCAGAAAACCTAAAGACTGAAGATCGACATGTAATTTCTATTTGGAAAGAAATCTTCTCTCCCCCCTACAAACTCTCAATTCAATGTAACTAGCTGGGTGGCCCGCGCAATTGCGCGGCTAGCACCTATATAAAATTATATATTTTTTAATATGATTTTACTTCAAATTTATTAAATAGTTATCTCGTTGTCTTAAGATTTTGAAAGACCAAACCTTATCATCCTCCTATTTCTAATTTTATAGTTTTTAAAAGACACATCAGTTGCTACCCCTTACTTCTGTCATATTATTTTTTATTAGCTTTGTTCATTTTCCTTGGAACCTTTAAAAATTGGATCTCAAAACTTATAGAGTTTATTGTCCTGCTGGGTTTCTTTTTTATAATTTCTAGAAGTCCCGTCAAATGCTGCCATTATACTCCTCTACAACCGTCCACTGCATCTTCTCTTTATTGTCATTGCTATTTTAAAATCGAACCTAATTATCGTTTAGGTTCCTTTTTTTACTTTCTAGAAGTTTCATTTTTTTACTTTCTTGAAGTTCCGCCAAAACGTCGGCGACTTTGTCACTGTACTCCTCTACGGCTCACCCGTTGCCGCCCTTCTTTATTGTCATTAAGATTTTAAAATCAAACATGATTATCATTAGGTTTTTTTTACTTTTAGAAGTCTGAACCTTTAAAAATTGAACATTATAGTTTTTAGAGTTTTATTGTGAGTTTTATTGTCTCGTTGGGTTTCATGTTTTTTATAATTTTTAGAAATCCCGTCAAATGTTGCCATATATGAATACAATTTATAAATAACTGAAATTCAAAATAATAAATAATAAATATTAGAAAACAATAGTCGAGTCTATATAGGAGTACAATTTATAAATAACTTAAGTTCAAAATTTAAAAAAAAATAAATAAGAAATATAATTAGAAATGACATATTAGGAATTAGAAAAGTAGAAGTATTGGAAGAGGAGTCTACGGTCCACACACAGGAATTTAGAACTAACTGAAAGTTAGAACTAAAAAATAAGAAAATTAAAAGTAGAGTTTAGAGTCTATATAGAAATACAATTTAGAATTTAAAAAATCAAAATTTAAAATAAACAAGATTGGGAGAAGAGTCTTACGTCCATATAGGAATACAATTTATAAATAACTGAAGTTCAAAATTAACAAATAAGGAATATTGGGAAAAAAAGTCTAGCGTCCATATAGGAATACAATTTATAAATAATTAAAATTAAAAAAAGAAATATTAGAAAAAGAAGTCTAGAGTCAATATAGGAATATAATTTACCAATGATAGAAATTCAAAATAAAAAATAAGAAATATTGAAAGAAGAGTTTAGAGTCCAAATAGAAATATAATTTATAAATAACTAAAATTTAGAGTTAAGAAACATGAATATTGGAAGAGCAATCTAAAAACCATATAGGAATAGAATTTATGGATAAAGGAAATTCAAAATTCAGAAAATAAGGAATATTAAAAGATGATTCTTAAGTCCATATAGAAATATAATTTATAAATAACTATCACATATATACAAACAATAAAAATATCACGCATTTTTTAGTTCAACCAAGAATTTAAAATTATGTTGTCATTTTAATATATTTTAATAATAAAAGATAAAAATATTTAAGCTATTATACGAGAAAAAAAATCTAATGATGCCAGCCGTGCAATCTGCGCGGGCCACCATGCTAGTTCAATGTAATGAACCTTGCACTCTTATATTCAATGAAATGATAAATTTAGGTGGAGAAGCTCTCCCCCGGTGAATTAGTAAAAAAAGAAAAAAAAGAGCGCAATTCGCCGTGTCCGTAAAAGAATTAATTATCAAATATTTAATCAATCTTACAATAGCTAGTCTTTAAAAAAAATCAAAGAATAAACGGACACCGTGGCCTGTGGGATGGATAATTGATGGATCGACGCCGCGCCATCGGCAGGGTCTCATCTCACGAGTCATGCCGTCTGGCCGCCGGCGGCGCCCCCCCGCAGCGCGCACTCGACGACTCGCCGGAAATGGCCGGCGTCGCAGGGCACACGCAGCACGCCCGGCTGGCCGAACCCGTACTGCTGCGCCGCCATGTCCAGCAGCTCCGCGATGCTCGGATCCCCGAGCAGCCTCACCGGCACCATCACGCGCTCCCCGCCGTCGCCGTCGCCGCCGCCGCCGGCGACCATCGGGACGTGCCCTCTCGGGACCTCATCCTCGCCGTTCTCGCGGCACGGCGAGGCGCCACCGCTGCCGCCGCTCTTCCTCCTCCACACCATGATGATATGTGATACTAGATAGTATGTCAGGTTAGCACCTGCTGGATCGGAGCTGGAGGTCGGTGCGGGGTGCAGTCGTTTGATTCGCCGGCGAGCGCTACGGAGAAGACGAGAGCGAGTAGGTGGGAAATTTATAGAGGAGCAAGCTAGCAAGCAGCGCAGGATCAAGGAGGCTAGGGTTCTGACCATGCATGACGATGACTGACGTCTGAAGATTGACGAAACGAACTTGTGTGTAGACGATCAAGCCGCGATTCCTTGACATGGATGGTCTTCCATGGCGACTGGAGAGATAGAGACTAGCGTGGAGCACCGGAACCCGCGCGCCGCCCACCGCGCGCGCGGGAAGCATCGGGGACGTTCGATCTTCGCGCGCTGGACGGACGGACGTACTGCTTGCTCCATAACTAGCACAACACGTACTATTGATTGACCGATTCTGCTAGGAATATGCTATATTAATATTTCTCTTTTTTAAACACAGGACAAACCGAGACGCTCACAACATATGCACACTCACTCATATAAACATACATCTAAAAAACTGGACTGGTATATCTCGACATTGATGTATATACGTACGGGTATATTGTCTATCACCGAAAGAATAATTATATAGCTGTAAATGCGAAAACTTATATCAAGTCTAGAATTTAAACTCGGGTGAGTTGGTTTTAGCATTTGAGGTATTTTACCATAGACCGAGGTTTAAGAAAAAAAACTACTATACTACCTCATTTAAATGATGTATGGTTGAAGGTGGAGTGGTAGTTAATGATAGAATAGAGAGAAATTTAAATGAGAGGTGATGAATGGGACATGTAGTACTTGAGAGTGATAAATAATTTGAGATAAATTTTGAATTCTAGAAAGATAATTATTTTGGGACGGAGTTAGTACTACTCAGTGGCTCCAACTTTGATTATTTACTAGCAAAATTTATTTTAAATTTTATATGAGAGTACGTACCTAATTAAGTATTCGTTAAGTTTATATAGCGTTGGAGAAATTAATTAATGGTGTACAGTAAACAGGAACGAAGGGTTTACTCCCCATGGTCGACAGAACAAATGCAACTGGTGGACAGGTCTGAGTGCAAGCACTCCATACGTAGGTTATGCATGGATGGGAGTAGAACGTCAAAGAATCATGTCACTCAATCCAGCTGCTTCATGAGGCCTCTTGTAGAAAATAGACTAAAATTCCAACATGCATCGGAAAAAGAATTGGTTAAGTTGCATAAACCACCCCAACTATCACTTAGTTTTGATATTTCACCACATAACCTATTTTGTTATAAAAACCCACCAATCCAAGACTGTTGATCAGGACGAGATTGTGTCCTCTATGTGCACATGAGTAGTTGATTCGGTCTATTTCTTCCAATATAGGATCACTGCCGATCACTGCCTCTAATCGCTTCCCACTTCGAACTAGCCTGAGAAAGAGCTTGGTCAAACTCACACTACTACAGAACAACCTATCAGTGTCGCATCTACCAGTGTCGGTTACCTGGCACTGATAAGGGTTTCTTACTCACCAATCCGTCCGTGCTTAGTACGAACAAAATCTGAAATCCGGCACTGATACGAGAATTATTTACAGGACCTACAGGACCGACACTAAAGAAATCGAATCTCAAGCAGTCGAGCCGAGCTAGGCCAAAAGTTGTAGTAGCCCATTAGCGCTCAATCACTTTCCCAATACCTCCCATTCCCCTTCTCCACCACTCTATCCTTACCTCTGTCTCTTTTCCTCTCCCCCCAGGATCGGAAACCAGATCACCACCACCCCCCTCTCTCTTTCCTATTCCAATGAGTAGCGGCCCCCCTCTCTAGCTAGTTGCGACTGCTACCTAGCCCTAGGCGTCGCTGGCTCGCTGCTGCCGGAGAGGAGGAGGAAACGACGCCATCTGCGTGGTGTGTCCCCCGTCAAGGAGTAGGCCAATGGTGGCGAGGTGCCAACAGCAGAGAAGATAGATCTGGCAACGGTGAGGTCACTCCTTCTCCTTCCCTCCTCCCCCTCCCATCTCTGGATATCTTCTTGCCATATCTCTACATGCCACCACTGCATGTCGTTCTCTCTCGTGGGTGACACGACAATTGGCTAGCGTGGGGAGAAGTGGTGGACCGGTGGTGCTGTGATGGAGGCCACAGAGGGGTCGGAGCGCTGATGGAGAAGGGATTGGGTTCTTGTCTCGTTCTTGATGTTCTTATTCTTGTTCTTGATGTGGAATTGTGGATCTGTGTAGCTACATGTTCTTGTTTTCAGAAAACTTATGTGATCTTTGATGTGGATTATATGTGTAAACTTCATTCTCGTGACTTGTTGGATGCCAAGGATTCTTGATATGTGGTTCATGAGTCACGTTGGACTTGATGATTTTTTTTACGAACATGTTCATGATCTGTGTTGATTAGGGAAAGGGATCCTCTAACTTAACTGCTGTGCAGTTGAGTCACTGACATGTAAGCCATAGCAAAGTGGGACCCACATGTCAGTGACTCAACTGCATGTGCAGTTAAGTCAGAAGATCTGCTTCCGTTGATTAGGGGATTTTCAGAGATTTGAGGTCAGATGGCCGCTCGTTGAATCGGCTCGATGAATCAATTGATTCATCTAGTCGACAAATTTATTTGTCTCATGGAAACCATCAGCGTCAAAAGTTTAGTGTTGGTAAGTTGGTTCAATTTCCAGCACTAATAATGAGGGGTTATAAATTGGCATAGAAATTGTGTTATGTAACGAATCCAGCACTCGTGGTGGCCCATGCGAATATATATGTACCGTGTCTGTTACTAGGAGTAGGCGGAGCTGGGGATCGCGTCAACTGTAGTACAAACTACTGTAATTCCATCGTCAGGGACGAACTAGCTAGCGTCTGCGCGGTCAACCAGGACATGAGCACGAGGGTCGTCAAAAAATTCAAATGCAACGCGAGCTCGATCGATCGAGTGATCCTGGATCCCCCGGACATATGCCTGGCTAGCTTGGCTTGATCATCTCGATCGATCGAGTCCAAAGCGCGTACGTATACGAGTTGATCAAACAGTACTGCATATATGCAGCCAACTAGCTTGGCCTGTTGGCCAATTGGCCCAACTTGCATGGCGATGATCAGTGAGCTCCGATTTCTTCCAAGGAAGCCTGCACGTACGTACGTATTTCGTCGCTGTTCAAAGGGATGTATGTACGTGGTCATCAGTCCTTGGCTTGAGCGTCACAGCCAAGTCGATCGGGCCATGGCCTTCTAGGCTGGGAAAGAGACGGCTGCAGATGTAACCGGCCAGCCGTTTTCTCCTACTACTTTCTTTTTTTTTTGTTTTCTTCTTTGCGATTATTATGTGTGGATCGAAGACTATACAATATATCTAACCATTTGGCATTTTCTTGTTTCCGAGAGTGACCACGAAAGGGGCACTGCTAATGCCCGCTCCCCTCCCCCTATACGCAATGCGCTCCTCTCTCTTCTCCCCCTTCCTCCTCACCTTCTTCTCTTTCTACTACAGTACACCACAAAATTTTTTTAAAAATAGAAAAGTTAGAAAAATTTATGTATAGAAATACTATATATAAAAAATTTGAATTCAACTTCAAATTTGAATCGGGTATGTAAACTTTTGACTTATAAACTTTGGATCTATAAATTTTAGGTGTATAAACTTTAGATGTATAGAAATACTATATATAGAAAATATTTGAATTCAAATTCAGATTTGAATCAGATATAATTCAAATTCAAATTTGAAACAGGTATATAAACTTTTGACTTATAAACTTTAGATCTATAAACTTTAGATCTATAAACTTTAGATGTATAGAAATACTATATATAAAAAATATTTGAATTCAAATTCAAATTTGAATTGGATATATAAACTTTTAACTTATAAACTTTTGGTCTCTAAACTTTAGATGTGTAAACTTGAGATGTATAAATTTACTAAAATAGAAAAGTAATACGGTGCCAAAAAAGGAAACCAGGTGGAGGGAGGGAAGGGGGAGGGGGGGGTGCGAATCCTAATCGCTACTCGCCCTGGCGATCGATCGCCCGTTATTTCCGCGACGAAAGCTGCAGGGCCTGCGACTATAGACAACGGAACGTGATATGGGAATTGCTCCATCTTGCGCGAGCGTAATTTGATCGAAGCAAGAGTTTCAAGGACAGGAAGCAAACTTTTGAAAGAAAATTCAAATTGGTTCCGCTCGATCCAAAGCTTGAACATTCAGAAATAAAAAAACTGTGTTATGAATTTTTTTTACAAAAAATTAACAGGTTAAATTAATATGTAATATAGTACTTCATAAACATGCAAGATCAAATTCGACTTTTACAAGCTATAACAAAAATAACAAATTAAACTATAACAAGTATATACATGCATCCACAATCCAATTTATTGTCGTTTTTACAACTTGACAAATTGGATTAATTTAAACTTGTATTTCTTGACTAATATATTACAATATTAATCTATGTTATTATTTTTAAAATGTTATATAGCCATAACATGCAATAAATGAGTAGACGTCCACTCGAATGAATTAAAGAGTTCCCGTCAAACGCTCACCAGAACGCAAGGTCCTCCTCAAGGGTAGTGGGAAGTCTGGTGCATATTAGGGTTTTATCCCCAAGCTTAGCTCTACAAACCCCTAACGATTTCATCAAAATATCATAAAAAATTCTACAAGAGATAAAATAACAGTTAGTTCAGCCCCTAGGCGTGTATATCCTTTCAAGAGGACTGAATAATTAATGGCGGGGTGAGACATTAATTTAATATGGATATGCATATCATGTGTTTTATTGATTAATTGGTGGGACTGATTCGGGAAGGAAGATATCTCTGCATATTTGTCACATCTATTCTGTCGAGGGAGGATTGGAAAGGGAACATATCAGACGATTCGCTAATATATACTGTAATCATATAGTTATAAAATATTTATTTAGCATCCCTACATACTCTCTCAGTCTTAAAAAAAATGAATCTAGAATTGGATGTGATACATTATATTACGACGAGTCTGAACAGATGTATATCCAGTTTTGTAATACTAGAATACGTCACATCCATTACTAGATTGGTTTTTTATAAGACGAAGAAAGTATATTGTTCGTGCGGTGGCAATGGGTAAATTTAGTGCCATGGAGGGAGTATAATTTCGTTATTGAAGCACAGTATGGGCAAATTTTGACTTTTGAGCTAAATTCACCTTCTCCATAAAAAAAAATCAGTATCAAATTACTGCAAGAATCGGCGGCCACCTGATTTCTTTGGGAAGTTTAGTCATTGTCTTGGCGGTTGAAACTCAACTCGCTGACAATTAGCATACACATATTTTCTTGATGGCTATTTAGATACGCCAAGGTTAGAATAATTTGATCAATCAAAGAATACACAGACACCGTGTATGTACACCGTGTACGACATATCAGGCGTCATGCTGACCGGCCACCGTCCTTCCGCAGCGCGCACTCGACGACTCGCCGGAAATGTCCGGCGTCGCAGGGCACACGCAGCACGCCCGGCTGGCCGTACCCGTACTGCTGCGCCGCCATGGCCAGCAGCTCCGCGATGCACGGGTCGCCGAGCAGCCTCACCGGCACCATCACGCGCTCCCCGCCGTCGCCGGCGACCATCGGGACGTGCCCTCTCGGGACCTGATCATCCTCGCCGCCGTTGTCGCGGCGCGGCGAGGCGCCACCGCCACCGCTCTTGCTCCTCCAGTACACCATGATGGTTAATTGTTAGATTTCCTGGAGGCAGGAGCTTGGGGATGGTGGTGGTTTGATTGTCTGGCCGGCGCTGAGGAGAGATGAGCTCACGAGTTTGTGGCGGCAAATTTATAGGCAGGAAATGGTGATTAGCGCACGTGTTCTTGGGTTCTTGACATGGATGGTCTTCCATGGCGACTGGAAAGGGGATCGACTATGGTTTGAAACGAGACCTGCGATGAGAGTCCATGCAATTAAGGTCATGTTTGATTCAGCTTAGAATTATTATAATCTAGCTTATTAGAAGTAAACTGAAACAAATAAATAGATTATTATAGCAGATTATTATAATTTATAAACCAGATTATTATAATCTAATAAGCTGCTCTAAAGGAGCTTTTTTCAGATTATTAAGTGGCTAAAGATCCACTACTCCTATATACATCATCCACTTGATTTTTCTCTTGAGATGCCCGATACTTCGCGGTAGGATGGGCCGTTGCATCGCACGGTCGTTTTTGACCTCGTGTTACTCCACGTCTCAATCCTGCTTGCTTAGGCCTCGGGAAAATATGTTAAATGATGCGAATGTAGAGATTAGTACTTTGGTCAAAAATATTTAATGCCTTGATATCGAATTGTACCACATTTTTTAACAAAAAATTGAAGAGTTTCTTAGTGCTAGAGGTACGAAAAATTATTGTAAAAATTATAGTAGCTGCCAAAGACAACAGAATTTCCTATTAGTATGATAGTACTCTTCAATACAAATTTCAATACATTCTCTTAGCTAAGCATTTGAGAAATTATGAATGATCAAAATTTAAAAGTTTGACAAAATCTTGTACTCAACGACGTCAAATATTTATGACTAACGAACTGAGCATAACTCAGCTAATAAGGTTCTTTATGGTGGAATCTACCTATTCGAGTTCATGTACTATAGATTTGACATCGTGCTCATATTTATGGATATTTTTTTTAGTGGTAAGTGACGTGCTTGTCAACAGCAAGATAATTATGATGACTCCCTTAATCTCAAGATATATTGGTGTAGTATTTAGAAGTGCCCGTATAGATATAGTGTGCGTATGTGTATTTATAGGGTTGGGTGTGCACACATGTATACAAATATCTCCATCTATAGTGTGTTTGGGGAAAAAAATATTTGTGACCAATCAGAGTATGCTATATGAAAAAAGTTCCACTGCATTTTGAGGAATGCCTTAGTTTGTTTGTTACCGAGTTGGGGGATGTTTAGATCTAGGTAGGGGTGAAAACGGGCACGGGTACGGTCAGATCACAACATTCCTATATTCTAACCCACATCTTACTTTAAATTTGAAATCGGGTACAGGTAGTGTCGGATAACACATCACTCATCCCGTATCCTATCCCATATTACTTTGTTCGAATCGGATTCGGGAACAAAATTTTTTTTATGTCCAATTCATGGATATTTAATGTAAAGAAGACAATGAAAGTGCTAAAAAAGATACATCAAGGAAGAAATTATATAATATTACATATGAGCGCATAAAAATAGTGATTAACTAATCTTTTATCATGTTTACAGGTGAATTTAATATAGATTTTCACATGTGTTTTATAATATGGGATATACGGGCGGATACAACTCTTCCCATATCCTAACCCATACTTTTTTACGGATTTAGATTCAAACTCGGATAATACCGAGTATCCCATTTTCTCTCCCATATTCCTCCCACAAACCTCGGGTTGGTCGGGCGGGTGGGAAATATCCGCCCCGTTTTCACCCCTAGATCCAAGGGTATAAAGTTTTTGCGTGTCACATCGGATATTATATAGGGCGTCGCATGGAGTGTTCGGGCACTAATAAAAAAACTCATTACAGAATCCGTCAGTAAACCGCAAGATGAATTTATTAAGCCGTCATTAGCAAATATTTAGTGTAGCACCACATTGTCAAATCATGGGGCAATTAGGCTCAAAAGATTCATCTCGCAAATTAGTTGCAGTCTGTGTAATTAGTTATTTTTTAGTCTATATTAAATATTTTATATAAGTGTTAAATGTTCGATGTGACAGGGTGTAAAATTTTTATGTGGGATCTAGACATGGCCTTGGTGTTTGGAACGCATAAATTCCGTGTCACACCAAACAGCATACAAGTTCAACTAGACTTGTCTGTTGTTTCTTTTAAAAAGAAAAGAAAATACTAGACTTGTCTGTTTTCACACCCTGAGTCCCAAAAGAGCAGTAGCCATATATATACATCCTCACTTCATATTTTATTGCAATTTGCCCGTAGTACTATAGTAGATGTCGATATATGTCGGAGTACTACTGTACTAGTTAGTTTGTAAGTTGGTTTTGGACCGCTGGTCCAATTAACGGCTGGGCCACCACGTACCAACTGTCAAGTTGATGGGGATTATATTAGAGAGCACCCACATGCATGGCCACATATGGATGCCTGGGTTGGTGAAGGCGGGACGCGCGTACGAGCGATCACATCGCCGGCGGACGACGCCGGAAGCATTCTGCGCATCGATCAACCTGCAGCAAGTGCATGCATGAGCACGAGGGTCAAATAAACGCAACAATATCGATCGATATCGAGCTACATGCCGTTGATCATCAGTTGATCGAGTCCAATGGCGTCGGAGTCAGCTGTGGCGGCACACGGCACAGTACTACGTACAGAGGCACGTGCCGAATTGAATCTGCCGATTGTTCGATCTACTTTTCTTAAAATATAAAACCCATGTATTTATCTATTGATTAAAATGCAAGCATAATGGAGTATATGAGTAGGTACAAATATATAGCAAAATTGTTGGAAAACTATAGTTTTGCAAAGGAGCCCCTCAAAACTGGACAAATTACACTTTGGCATAACATGTATCTTGCATAAAAAAAAGTTACTTTGAATAGAAAACGAATAAACCAATCGAGTCCTCCTTTGACTGCCTTCAATACCGACGGCGAAATCCTAGAGCTCGACTCCACTGGAGGATACATCCAAATGAGTTGCATAGGATTAAGCCACCACTCATTCCCTGTAGGGGCCTCATCCACATAGAGGTTCAGGTGATGGGAAGTATCGGAAAAAGGGAACCAGGGTTCCCATCATCGATTATTCAGGGCATCCACGTCACCAATTCCTGAGCACAATCCCTGTACGCTGTGCTCGGAGCACATCGGCCCTGAGCACAACTGCTCGGGGCATATCCGCCCTCATCCCTCCTCTGTGGGCGGTGCTCGGGGTACAGTCAGTCTCTGGACGTGTGCCCTTCTATGAGTGGGTGCTCGGGGAATCTCTCTTTTCGAACGCGGCCCCTCACAGAATGCGCTTGGGAGACATCTCTCCTGTGTTTGGCCCCGGAGTACTCAGGGAACACGAGTAACACCAACGAAATATACAAGATCTATATCTTAATGAGACCTGCAAGATCTACATTTTTAAGATTTCAAGAAGAGAGCCGAGATCTACAAGATCTATACCTTCAGTGTGTTTGAAAGTACAGCGTGCGACCTTCGGCATCTCCTTCAAATTATGTTCATGAGGAAATCCTTCGCCATTGACATCTTAGATAAGTTTATCCAAACCAACAAGTAAGCCTATGAACAGCAATGGGAGCGGTCCTGGTGCATGTGCCTTGGGTTGGGTAGCCAGGACACGCGGCGTGCTCCGGGCGCGGAGCTGCCCTGAGCACGTTGGCCACCTAGGAACAAGGCACAAACATCTTGTGGGCCAGGCTAAGGCTTGAACATGCCTTTTCCCCAGGCTCTTCTCAGAAAACGTGAAGCCATATTCTATCACTACAAAGGAATGTGAAGCTATCATATCCCAAAAACACTCGGTAATATAGCAAAAGGTACTTAAAATTCAAACATGCTTCCAAAGCATAAAAGAACATGGTCACTAGTTAGACTGGACTATATATATGTTCTTCTTGGAACCAAACATCGTCAAATTTCAGCGAAATCTGCCGTTTCCACAAAAGAATAATCAAAGAATTGCTATATATATAATTTTGCCAAGAATCTAGAAAATAGAATCAAAGAATAAACAGATACCGGACGTACGTGCATCAATATTCCACTATCCAAATTAATTGTACTATAAAACATCATATCATGTTTAAGATTTGTTTTTTATGGGACGGGGCGAGTACACCGCACAGACATGTCCGATCTCATGCTGACTGGCCACCGCCCTTCCGCAGCGCGCCCTCCACGGCTCGCCGTAGACGTTCGCCGTCGCAGGGCACCCGCAGCACGCCCGGCTGGTCGTACCCGTACTGCTGCGCCGCCATGTCCAGAAGCTCCGCGATGCACGGGTCCGCGAGAAGCCTCACCGGCACCAGCACGCGCTCCCCGTCGCCGCCGTCGCCGCCAGCGGCGACCATCGGTACGTATCCTCTCGGAAAGACCTTACACTCGTCGTCGTCGCCGCCGCCGCGGCGCGGCGAGGCGCCGGCGGGTGACACGCCGCAACCGCTGCTCTTCCTCCTCCACATCATGATATATTATCTCGATTTTGGCCAAGTTAATATTGGTTAGATTGCCTGCAGGATCGGAGGTGCCGGATCGAGCTTGGAGCCGGGCTGTCAGCGGTGGTTCGATTGCATGCCTGGCCGGAGCGCGTTGAGGAGAGACGAGCGAGGATTGTGGCGGCAAATTTATAGGCATCGGCGAGGACGGTTCCTCCGTGGTGATTACCGCACGTGCGTTTGATATGGAGTAGCGCACTGCGCACGTGCATATTGACATTGATGGTCTTCCATGGCGACGATGGAGAGACTAGACTAGGAACACCGGCCGTTGAGTGCCCATATATGCATGCATCATCCGCCAGGATTAATTACTGAGATGCCTAAGAGACGTCCAACGACTTGGATATATATATTTTTCCTTAGATGCTTCAATATATACTTCGCCATAGGATAGGATCAGTCCCTTTGTGTACTATGTATTGTATGGCATACTGTTTTCTTCATCTTGTTTGAAACATAAGGCTTGCATGTACACTTAGGGCATATTTAGTTGTTGAAATGAAAATTTTTGGATGTCACATCGGACGTTTGACTGGATGTTGGAAGGGGTTTTTGAACACGAATAAAAAAACCTAATTTCATAACTCGCCTGGAAACCGCGAGGCGATCATTTTTTGAGCCAAATTAATCCGTCATTAGCACATGTGGGTTACTATAGCATTTATGGCTAATCATGGCCTAATTAGGCTCAAAAGATTCGTCTCGCGATTTACATGCAAACTGTGCAATTATTTTTTCTTTTTATCTATATTTAATACTCCATATATGTATCAAGAGATTCGATGTAATGTTTTTGGGAACTAAATAGGCCCTTATTGGGTCATTTTCTTTTTTTTGCCCCTTGTTTATTGCATACTCTCTGTTGAAATACACCATACAATGTGTTTCGCTACTCTATCCTGTTTCCAACATGTTTATATATACTTTCTCCATCCCAAGTTGATCATCACCTAAGATTGTTGAGGTTTTCTTAAAATGGCATCATATAACAAAGTGTTTATTTGTTTATTTATGCGCATTTAAAGTATGAATTAATTTCTGTTGGACACAAAGCGACGGAGTACATTGATTGATGAGAATTAATTTATGTTGGACATCAAGATGTTTTCGTGTTATTCGTCTTGGTGCCTTTTCCTTAGGGGAAGGGAGTAGGTAGCAAACTTTGCTTATCTCTCTTGATTTCATGCCCAACTTAATATTTACGTCAACTCAAAATTAACTTACAATATAAAAATGGAGGGAGTGTACGCATAGACCACTTTTAATCAACGGAAAACACCTTTGCTATCTATGAGTCGGGTCAAATTTCTCCAAATTTCAATCGACTAATGAATTTTGTTGGATCAAGATCCAATGACCTGCCTATTGTCCTTCACCTTTACTCGAGTGAGGCAGGAGGAGAGGAGAGTGATGGAGATGACGGACTGACCAACGATAGTGATGGTGACCCCTGAACTCTGGCTGAGGACCTACGGATTAGGGTTTTGGGGTTGGAGAGTGGAGACGGTAAGAGGGGTGTAGGAATAGACGAGGGTGGTTTTAGAGTGATCGCTAGGATAGTGAAATCGGCGGTGGGGAGGCTGATACAGGTGGGTTGTGAGGCGTCTGTGG
Source organism: Oryza meridionalis (assembly GCA_000338895.3). Classification (NCBI taxonomy): domain Eukaryota; kingdom Viridiplantae; phylum Streptophyta; class Magnoliopsida; order Poales; family Poaceae; genus Oryza; species Oryza meridionalis. The sequence continues at coordinate 29,745,307 of CM002526.2, read as the reverse complement.
CGGTGCCGAAGCTGCGGGGATGGAGCAGGATGACGAGCCTGCATTGATGATGGGGTGTCTTAGCAGTGCAATCCACTGAAAATAGAGAAGACCGACGGGACAAGGGTACCTCACCACCATTTGGCATCGGGAGGCCAGTATGGTGGGGATCACTAGCGTTGTTAGTGGCTTCCGCTCTTATAAAGTCATATTCCCCCCATTCCATGATATAAGGCACAGCCACTTTTTCTATATGTTACATAATATAAGGCATACATGCATGTAGACAATTAACTATGAAGTCATTTCCAACCCAATGACTAGGATGGTGTCCATAGCATTAAATAAGTTGCCACCTAGAATGAAAAATGATGTGGCAAGTGAATAAATGGGGAAAAAGAAGAAAACTATGTCTTGCATTAGACATGGTTTCTACACAACATCCAAAACATCATGTGAGATAAGTAGCATTAAATTTTAAGTATAGAATAGTGGTGTTTGCATTGGAAGAGTAGTGTCTAGTACCAGTCTCTTGATGATGTGGAGTTTATGGAAACTATGTCTAATGTCTTGGGTTGAGAATGACCTGACCCCTTTCTCCATTAAATTATTACTTTTTTAAATCCTCCACTCTCATATTCTCTAATTCTATTGGATGCATGCATTGTATTTATTAGGATGATCCAAACTATAAGATGATAATAATTATTTTCTTGGTCTTTGGATTAAGGGTGGTTATGCTTTATATTATGGAACGGAGGGAGTATCATCTTAGTTTTGTCTTTAGTTTTGTCTTTAGATGATTAATCTATATTACAATTTTTCTTTTCCTTATCTAATTGAGCCACATCATCTTAGTTTTGCTTTTAAAATGATCAATCCATATATGACTTACATTGTTGTGAACCACATCACTTTAATTGTTTATGGTTCTTTTTCAATAATCGATCAGAGATGAAAATATACAAAATTTAGTTATCTTACTTCTACTAATATCACATAAAACTCCCGTAGCAATACACGGGTTTCATTTATTATACAGTAGAAACAATCTCGTGCCCCTAGTGGCCTGCTTGAAATGCATATAAATTTCGTGTCACCGCGCGCATGCACGCACCACAGATTCAACTAGATTTTTCAGTTGTTTCACACCCCGGCTTCTCAAGTAGCCGCATATATACAGCATCGCACGTTCATCGTTTGCAATTTGCTTTTCGGTTCGTAGTACAGTAGCCTGCAGCCGACAAGATGTCAGTATCTTGTTAGTTTTGAGATCCCGTTTGATGTTTTGGACCGGCCCGACGGTTGGGCCACCACCAACTTCCAAAGTGCTGGAGACTTTTAGTAGGAACTAAGGAAGGAAACGAGCATACGGTTGCCGAGTCAAACCGCAACGCGATCCTATATGGAGTACGTACAGAGTCCGAGGCGATGAAGAACCAGCCCGTCGTTTTCGTACGATGATTTTGGGCTAGGAAACTACTCCTGGAGTACGTTTGGGCCGTAGCCCACTCCACTGGCCGGTTGGCCCGTCTCCATGTCTGGGCCTGGCTTTTAACTGTTATAAGCGCGACTGGTTGTGTTGTGAGTAGTGTGATCGAAAAGGAATAAGATCACTTTGACTCCCTCAACTGACCACCGAATCTAAATCGTATCCCTCAACTGCAATACCAGAAATCTTGACCCCCGAACTTACAAAACCGGTGCAATTTGACTCCCTCGGTGGTTTTGGAGGGTGGTCTCGCTGACGTGGCGCACACGTGGCAGTGTTGACCTAGTCTTTGTACCACGTGGCATTGACGTGGCGCTGATGTGGAATTAAAATAAAAAAATATGTAGGCCCATTTGTCATTAAAAAAATTGTGGGACCCACTGGTCCCATATGTCATCCTCCCTTATCCCTTCTTCCCCCTCCCCGTCCTTGGCCATCTCCTCCTCTACCAACTCCGGCGAGGGTTCACGGCGAGTTGAAGCGGCAGCGGCAGTAGCTTCAGGCGTCGAGAGGCCGGAGGAGAGAAGTTTGATGGCCAAAGCTTGTGGGGTGGTTTGACCCCCACTATACGCCGTCGCCGCTCTGTCCGCCGTCGCCGCTCCGTCCATTGCCCGCCGTCGCCGCCGCCGATCCGGACGCCGCTCTCACATGAAGAGAAAGAGGGAGAGATAGAGAAGGGAGGAGAGGGAGGAGGAAGAAGGGATAAGGGAGGATGACATGTGGGACCAGTGGGTCCCACAATATTTTTGTGTGAATGACAAATGGGCCTGTATATATTTTTTATTTTAATTCCACATCAGCGCCACGTCAATGCCACGTGGGGCAAAGACTAGGTCAACACTGCCACGTGTGCGCCACGTCAGCAAAACCACCCTCCAAAACCACCGAGGGAGTCAAATTGTACTGGTTTTGTAAGTTTGGGAGTCAAGATTACTGGTATTACAGTTGAGGAATACGATTTAGATTCGGTGGTCAGTTGAGGGAGTCAAAGTGATCTGATTCCGATTGAAAAGCACCGGTGCCGTGAAACCCAAAGTGGATGGAAAGGAATGACATTGTCGACTTTTTAACATATGTTTGGTCACTCATCTTATTTAAAAAATATATGTAAATATATCAGATATAAATCATGTTGATAGTATTTTGAGTGATAAAACAACTCACAACAAAATAAATTATAATTACGTAAAAAAATTGAATAAGACGAGTAATAAAAAAAGTGCCATTTATTAAAAATGGAGGTAATATTTCTCGGTAGCTGACTAGTACACTAAGATGCGTTGGCGGCCGGAACCAGGAAATCAGAGAGCAGGGGCTGAACTAGCTTGTTCATCATGCTTCTTTTAAATTTTTACTATAAGTTTTTATAGAATCTATTATACTAAAACTTCATTAAACTTCTTATAAACACTACTAAGTTGCCATGTGGTGCTTCTATAAACGCTCATAAACCGTCACATGACACTGTCTAATCTATCTGTCGATTTTCACTTAATTGATGGATATTTTAGTTTATTAGTGATATATTAAATTTATTTAATTAGTACGTATGAAATTTTATCTATTAATAGATACTCAACTTTTAAACAATCATAATAAAATAGCAGTGACAATAGGAAAGTTTATATGTAACCGGAACAAAGCGATTTCTTTTTTAATCTAGAAGACATTATCTATGGTTTATTTTAAGGTGTAGAAATAGTGAGATGTGACCTTTTAATTATTATTTTCATAAAATAATAAATGAGATGCCCGTGCATTTGCGCGGGTTTTCTTTCTAGTTGTACTTTAATAGTAGTAGTGTTGAATGAAACCAAGTATCATTGTACTAGCTACTTCTTTGACGTCAAAAATAAGCTGATTTCTAAAATTTCACTTTTATTTATCTTACCTGTACTCGCGAAGAAATAATATCCTTTCATTACACATTGACTACGTAGATATCTCCTAACAATACTACTTTCTTATTAATAAGATAATTTAATTTTTTTTCTCACTACTATTTTTTCTTAGGATGGCTATAAATGGCTATTCTGAGATATAGGCGGTGGCAGAACCAGAATTCTTCTAATCCTAGACTCAACTAATGTAATTTAGTACGTAACTTGGCTTTTAATTTTCGATTTTTTGAAGTTTTAAAGTATAATTCTAATGGATATTTAGATCCAGGAGTAGCGTTGTAGCTCTAGCTGTTCTACTCCTGCCTCCGCCCTTGGACAGAGGGAGTGTATATATATATTAGGTGGGCGCGAGTTAATTATAGATTGATCTGGCCCTGCACTGCCTTTTTTGGCTGATCCCCGTGCTATGAGCACAACCTAAAGCAGCTGATAGCACTGTAGAAGTTGCTACACGATGTCATCTCGTTATGGGTCGGGGACAATAATGTTACACCGATATATTGGGCAATGAGAGAGCGAGAAGGCTCAATCTACACGCACGTACGCATGTGACCCTTCCAGGAACGAGAGACTAGGGCCATATATTATTAGTACCATGAATGATCGAGCAGCCATGGGCCAGCAGCCGGTGATGTAGCCAAGATCACGATTTTGGTTGCATGCATATGCGCCAGTGACGTCACGTCCGTCCGTACGTACACACCAACCATCAACACTCATGTAGGCTAAAACGTAACTGCTCGGTTTAGAAGAATATATATATCGAGAGGGTCTATTTCTAGACTTTTGTATATAAAATAAAATTAGGTGTGTTATATGCATGGTCCTCCTGCTAAACAAATTGACCTCCGTGAATATGCATATGCATGGACAACCAAACCAACTACTCCGTATCTTGCAATTACTAAACCAACTGCAAAATGACACCTGAACCGACGTATGTAATGCATAGTCTAAACTAATTAAGCTGGAACAAAATATATTTTACTATAATGTATTTATTGTACTTCGTGTCTCAGTTCCGAAGTGAGGGTATAACTTAACTATTTACTGTTTATTAGGTTTGTGGGGAAACCAGAACCTATCCAGATTTATATCATAGACTCGATACGAGTGTTCATATTTATGGTTAATTATTCTTCCATTGTAAACGACTTATCTATTAACAACGATATATTCATGATGACTTCTACATTCTTACTATGTACTCTCTCCGGGTTGATAATACTTATCGTTATGACAAGAACACGGTCTTAAAAAAAATAACTTTGACCACTATTTTTTATTATAATATGAATAAAAGTGTTACCAAATATATGATTTTATTGAAGTATTTTCTAAAACTAATCTATACATATAGTCACCATATTTTAAAGATAAATATTTTAGAAATTATTCATAATCAAATATTTTAAAGTTTGACCTCACACTTGTCCAAAGCAACAAGTATTATCAGCTCGATAGGAGTACTCAGTCTTTCAGAGTTCCTCACAGGAGTGAGTATATGTATGTTGTGAGCGTTTACATTTATATTGTGTTCTAGAGAAAAAAGTCAACTTGATTAATCAGTTCACAAATATACTCCTTTAATTAAAGCAAAGGGTCAATCTCGTTGACCCTTACAGGGTAATAAGCACGTATATGTTATTTTTGTATGCGTGTAGCCTCGAGTCTCAACGAGATCAAAAGGCAGAGACACTCTTATATGGTCGGCCATCACAAGCATTTGCACACGTACCACACGGCACACGCATTTCTTTAGGGGCCAATAATGGCAATAATGCAGCGGCATGCCGGCCACATCGCATGTATGCGCTGAGCCACTTTGCGAAGACCTCAATTGTTTAATTGATACTTCATTATTTTCTCTTTTTTCTTCGTACCGTACCTACCACATACTACTACTGTACTTCACTCCCTCCGTATCTATTTCATATTATATTATCAGGGTTAAGGATAAGGTATACCTTCTACCTTTGGATATACGCTATACATCGATATGGTATATCTGCGCGTATACGGACGTTCTCTATATGCGCTAAGGAAATTTATCACGGAGTCCACAGATGGAGAGATTCCTACCCGGATACGACTGGGTCGTCATTGTATCGTGTAGGGTCCGAAGTCTCCGAGTCCTAATTGGAGACCACCTGACCTACGGTATAAAAGGGACCCCCCGGGAGGACCTAAGGAATCGAGTCTCGTAGCCAATACAACCACCACAGCCTACGAAGCCGGAGCGTTCAGTAGCCAAGTCGCCGGGTGATCTAGTCGAACCAACTCGACTACGATCTCGTCGGTATCATCGAGTTCCACTATTCCCTTTGTAATCTGTGATTTCCATCATATAATCCCATATCAACTGGATTAGGGCTATTACCTATCAAGGGGCCTGAACCAGTATAATCTTTGTTCCCTATTTTCTTGATGTCGTATTACGTAGATCCTCGTACCAGCGTATCCCAATACCCTCTATATCCGGTCTACGGGTATCCCCCGTCGACATATATATCTTTGACTTTTTTCTTAGTTAATTTTTTTAAATTTTGATCAAATTTGTAGCAAAATATAGTAATATTTGCAATACAAAATAAACTTTGTATCAAAATATATTCGATGTTAAATTTAATGAAACTAATTTGGTGTCATAGGTATGTTAATTTTTTTTCTTTAAACTTTATCAAAGCTATAAAACTTTGACTAACAAAAATATCAAACGAATTATAATATGAAACGGAGGAAATACAATTTATCTATATAAGGTGGTGTGTTCCTGAGTATTCTCAACTTAATATGTTTCATAAACTACTAAATAATATGTTTTTTTAAAAAAATATAAGATTTGCTTTTAAAGATTATATTAATCTATTATCAAGTTTTTTAGCTAATATTTAATTAGTTTTACATTAGTTCATTGTTTTGTTTTACGTGCCAAAAACATAAGGGCCTGTTCGGCTGCTATGTTTAGCAGCTGTGCTACTGCAGCTGTATAAAGAAAGCACTATAGTTATTGGCTGCAACAAGAAATGAGGGCACAGCAGAGCAGAGCCTAAATATACTATATTAATGTAGTAGCGTATATCGTCATGGATAGATATGCGCACGTACATGTACGTACACTGATCGACGGACGAACGGACCGGATCGGGCGGTCCAGCTGATCGATCAACGCTCGATCGATCGACCGATCCACGTACGCCATGAGACTTGCCAGCGTACTCGCGCGACGGAGTAGTCATCAGTACGTAGAAGTACTAGCAAAGTGGTAGCTTGATCCTTAACACACGATCCGGCCCTGTCGCCCACTCCTCTCCTGGCGTGCCTGTGCGTTACCACTTTGTATACGTACCAAAGTGCCAAATCAAAAGGTAGTAGGCGCCACTGCACTGCACGGCCACGGTATGGCTTGCAGGCGCATATATGCGTCGGACGACACAGCCACGTACACCACCGATGACGAGCTAGATTAGCTAGATATAGTTATATATCCAGTACGCATGCATATGCATGCATCGCCGGCGGGGCGCCGGTGATCGATCGACACGTCAGTAGGGCTCGCCTGTTCCTGATCGGGCAAACTGTCATGGTGACTCGACTGGCCGTTGTACTATACTAGCCTTTCGCGTCAGTCAGGTGTCACAGCAAACTTGTTCTGCTGCTAGCTGCATCTGCATGAGCCTACCACTACAGTAATTATACAGTACAGCGTACTGATGACCTAGCTATTTGTTGGTGTGTACAGTACGTCCTGAGAACGACACACATAAAGGTTCATTTAGTTGTGGCTTTTTTTAAGGAAACAATTAAGTACGCATGGTTAATTAGACAAGTGGTTTATTACTACCACACCTGGTCTTGACAAACTTGGGCTCCTAGCTAGTAGTGGAGCGGCACGCTGTCATTATTGCTCATTTTGTGGCATGCGGTTGTGCACGAATCACTAAAAAATATCGTAAAGAGAAGAAGGCACGGAAATTTCTCGCGACTGAGGCGATACAAAGAAAAGGAAACGAAATCGAGGAGAAAAAAAGAAAGGAAGGAAAGGAAGAAAAAAAAAAGCAGTGGCGGATCGTACCGGTCCACGTACCACCAGTCCCACATGTACCCTCCCACCCACACCCACTCCTCCTCTCGCCACCGACCACCCACTGCCAGGTGGGGCCCACCTGCCACCTCATCAAACCAACCGGCACAATATAAATAGGCGACACCAACCACTCGATCGATCTCTCCAGGAGAATTCCACGCAGCAGCAGAGCTCTCGATCTCGCCTCGCCTCAGCTCAGCTCGCCGCCACAGAGCCAGGTGTGTGTCTCCGGCCATCGATGAAGCAGCTGATCCGGCGGCTCTCCCGCGTCGGCGACTCCTCCTCCGCCGCCGCTTCGTCGTCGTCGTCGCCGGGGAAGCGGCGGGGCGCAGGGACGAAGAAGAAGGCGGCGGCGGCGGGGGTGCCGCCGGAGGGGCACGTGCCGGTGGACGTCGGGGAGGAAGGGGAGGAGGCGACGGAGCGGTTCCTCGTGCGGGCCGAGCTGCTGGGGCGGCCGGCGCTGGCCGAGCTGCTGGGCCGCGCCGCGCAGGAGTACGGCTACGACCACCGCGGCCCGCTCCGCATCCCCTGCTCCCCCGCCGCCTTCCGCCGCGCGCTCGCCGGCGCCGGGGGTGGAGACCACGACGACGACGGCTAGACATTAAGACAAAGCAACAAAACGGTGCTGGTTGATTTACTACTACGTGCGAGAGAGAGGCTTCTGAGCTCAGCATTAGACAAGCTAGCAAATGACACTGCATGAGCCGCTGCCTTCTCTGTCTGTGCATACCGCTTGGAAGTTGGAAGAGACCAAGATTAATAGTAGTAGTTTTCTTTTCCTCTCTGTAATGTAGCTGAATCAGCTGGTTGCTAGGCCCTAGCTAGCTAGAGATGGCTGTATTAATTATACCACAGTATATGTTGGAAGAGTATTACTGTGTATTTCTATTTCTTTAGTATACTCGTATACTATATAATTATGCACTCTTGGCTAGGCGCTGGTAGTTTCCCAACGACACATTTTTTTAACCAGGCCATCAATTGATCATGAGCATTCACAAAAATCTACGGATTTGCTAAAAAATTTCTATAAGTTCTTTTTTCTCCTAAAACTCTCAGATTTATGAATATCGGATCACCTCGAGATTTGTGTATGTTCGCTAGAAAGAAATTTTCACATGTCATGTGTAAAATCGATCCTAGTATTAGCTGATCAAACTATAGTTGAATGTAAATTTTATATAAGTTATATCGTAGTTAATTATAGTGTAGTTATAATGCAGTTACAATATAATTACACTTTAATTATACTGTAGTTACATCTGAAAGTTTTTTATTAAAAAACTTGCGGTGGTTTTTTAGATATAATGTCAAAAAATATCTCTCGAAATGATCTGAAAAACTTGATCCACACTTGCGTGCTTAATTCGATTGGTGCTTGGTTTCTTAACTTTATCCTGGTGGATAATGTGCATTCAGGCACTAGTTACAGTAACGGTGGTAGTTCTATTTTTCCAAAAGTGAATCATCGAGTGGTGAAAGGTAAACAAAGGCTTGCATCCAAAGGAAGGAGAGAGCCAATTCGTCTTCGGCCAGGACGTCGTACGCGCGCTGCCGTTGGTTAGCGTGGCTCTCGCCACTTTGCTTCATTCACTGCTTGTGACCGTCGTTAGTGCAGGCGGAGATCGAGTAATAGCCACGGGTTGTTAGCTAGCTAGCTAGCTAGGCTATATATATGAGTGTAATTGTGGATTTAATTTGTGGGTTAACTTTTGTTCCGTAGCTTTCAACCAAACTATTTTTGATCAGGTTTCGCAGTGTCGGATCATGCATGGATCCAATGTGTGCTCCATTCTTTTCTGGAGAAAGAGGGCATAGCACCATCGTCGAGCATTATCGTCTCATGGGTACGTGCATGCAACCGCTTGTTTGACCCTAATCTCTAAATCATATAAGTCTATGATAAAAATAGATTATAGTGCCAAGATATTTCTGATAAAATATATTGTAGACGGTAAAAACAGCCGTCCATAACTAGATGTATTACAAGAACTACCTAAAAGACATTTGCAAAGAGACATTGCTCACAGTTTCATATTAAAAATGGTTAAATAAATTGTACTTTGCACTATTTTTTATTGTCAAAGTTTTAGTTTAGATCATCCTTTGACAGCTCTTTTAGTTTACATTTACGGCACTTAACAACCACCACAACTCTTTTCTCTTACAATGTCTAGCCTCACCCTGGATAAAGATATAGTCAGCGTATAGGTGAGGGAGTTTCCCTATGTGCTAGAGCTAATATGCTCGAGGTCGTTGACATGTCAAAAAAAAAAGTAGTTCAGGGTAATTCAAGTTATACTAATGATATAATTACCTACTCTAAAGCAGGGATGCTAATATATAGGGTCGTGAAGCCCGATATCCGGTGGGAAAAACTCCATTATTAGAGATAAATGGGGATATATCATCCCACATATGTGAGTTAAGGGGCAAAATCTCTCCCGGTTGGGTGGAGCAGTTTGGGGGCGTTCCTCCCTGTTCCCCATGGGGCCTCGGGAATAGCACCTGTCTTAGCCCGTGCGAAATTAAAGGACCATGTTTTTCAGCCCAACTCACATGCATATATATTAAAAAGAGGCAAATAAACCCTAGATGGATGAGCATTCCAATCCACTCCTACTTCTAGGCTCCACGCCATGATGATGCAACATCCGCGTCGTGTGACGGCGTTGTGCCGTACGTAGTCGCCACATCCACATCGTGTGCCTTACGAGTTCACATCGCCGTCTCCTCGATGCTTGCCTGTGCAGCGTTGTCGTCCGTCTCATGTGATGGACACAAACGAGGGCGATAACTAAAAGCAACATGCGAGTGTGCCTTCCTCTTTCTCTCCTTACAATTACCATTCTCTTCTTCACTTATACACTTTCCCCTCGACTTCTCTTATGAGAACGGGTATAGGGACTAGGTGAGTGGCTCGTACCCGCTACAAGGACAGGGATAGGGTAGAACCTAGTGCTAGGATGGGGATGGGGATGGTTGATTTACCTCATTGCTAGTACCTGATAGGTGTTGTCCCGTTGTTATCCTTGTTGTAAAGTGAAAAGACGGGACAAATGGCGCTATACATTTAAACATTAACAATAAAAGTTAGTCAAAATTAGTCTGGAGTGCGAATCACTATAAATTATCTGTAACAATTACCATCATCTCCCGACCCAAAGATGCCATATCCCATCGAATTAGATTATGCAGAAATACAGATATCACGTGAAACTTCCGCTGTAAAAATGGGCAGTCCCTACCTAAATCTGAAGCCCTGAAACATGATCATATATAAGACGGAGACCCCTCATCCTCATCAGCACACAACATCTACAGTAATAAGTTGTTAATTTATGGTTGACTTACTGTCGTCCTTGGCTCTTGCATGTTGGCAACTTGGCATGTTGCTACTATCCCACAAGGCCACAATACACTCCACAAGCTAGTAGCTATCCTTACAGAGAATGCGCAAATGCGCAATGCAGAAAGCAGGGCAAAGCTAGGAGGCTACTACCCAGTCCAAAAATAAGTTAATCTTTCACCATCCCGTACATACCAATATAGCATACCTCTATTTTATTAAATCTCTAATACAATTATTCTTTATTTTATCTACTTTCAGTACAATTATTTTTTTTACTTTCACAAAGTACGATACAATATAATTGCTCCAAGAATAATTTATTTGGGACAAATAAAATGAGCTAGGGGTGTTTAGATCTAGAGGTGTAAAGTTTTGGCGTGTCATATCGACTATTATATGGTGTCTCATGGGGCGTTCGGGCACTAATAAAAAAACTAATTACAGAATCCGTCAGTAAACCGCGAGACAAATTTATTAAGCCTAATTAATCCGTCATTAGTAAATATTTACTGTAACACCACATTGTCAAATCATGGAGCAATTAGGCTTAAAAGATTCGTCTCGCAAATTAATCACAATCTGTGCAATTAGTTATTTTTTTAGCCTATATTTAATACTTTATACAGGTGTTCAAACGTATAATACCTCTATTTTATCAAATCTCTAATACAATTATTCTTTATTTTATCTATCCTCAATGCAATTATTTTTTACTTTCACAAAGTCCGATACAATTGTTGTTCTTCGAATAATTTATTTGGGACAAATAAAATGAGCAAAGGGTGTTTAGATCGAGAGGTGCAAAGTTTTGGCGTGTCATATCGAATATTATATAGGGTGTCTCATTGGGTGTTTGGGCACTAACAAAAAAAAACTAATTACAGAATCCATCAGTAAACTGCGAGACGAATTTATTAAGCCTAATTAATCCGTTATTAGCAAATGTTTACTGTAGCACTACATTGTCAAATCATGGAGCAATTAGGCTTAAAAGATTCGTCTCGTAAATTAATCGTAATATGTGCAATTAGTTATTTTTTAGCCTATAATTAATACTTCATACAGGTGTTCAAACGTAGCATACCTCTATTTTATCTAATCTCTAATATAATTATTCTTTATTTTATCTACCCTCAATACAATTATTTTTTACTTTCACAAAGTCCGATACAATAGTTGCTCTAAGAATAATTTATTTGGGACAAATAAAATGAGCTAATGGTGTTTAGATCGAGAGGTGTAAAGTTTTAGCGTGTCATATCGAATATTATATAGGGTGCCTTATTGGGTGTTCGGACACTAATAAAACAATTAATTACAGAATCCATCAGTAAACCGCGAGACGAATTTATTAAACATAATTAATCTGTTATCAGCAAATATTTACTGTAGCACCACATTGTCAAATCATGGAGCAATTAGGCTTAAAAGATTCGTCTCGCAAATAAATTGCAATCTGTGCAATTAGTTTTAGCCTATATTTAATACTTTATACAGGTGTTCAAACGTTCGATGTGGCAGGGTGAAAAGTTTTGGTGTGGATCTAAAGAGGGCCTAAAGATAAATTTGTTATAAGATCGGTGGAGGAAGTAGGGCCGAGTTTAGTTCCAAAATTTTTCTTTAAACTTTCAACTTTTCCATCATATCAAAACTTTCTTACACACATAAACTTCCAACTTTTCCGATTACATCGTTTCAATTTCAACTAAACTTTCAATTTTGGCATGAACTAAACACACCCTAGGAGTAGTTGCCAGTAGTACACCTGAAGAATGCAGTGGCAGGCTAGCTTGACAACTGACAAGTCGCCCAGGCGATCGATCTTATCAACGTGCCAAGCGCGCGTGACAGATCGGAGATCGACACGCGCGCCATCGTATCATTTTCGTGTTCTCGACGGTACGAGGCAGGGGAGCGTCATACTAGTACCTCGTACGCAGCACTGTCACCAACGAAACGACGGTGTGTCGAGTGTACGTGCGCTCAGCAGCACGTTACCTTTGCCTGCATGGCTGCACTAGTGCACCGCCGACCGATTGGGTCCGCGATGTCCGTGGGAAGCGAGCGTATGTACACGTGCGTGCCGCGGCCACGCGTAGAACAAATCCGGGGAAGGAAAACAGACCGATCGGTCGCCGGAGGAGGTGGGGGGACCGTGGGGTGGGTGTTAAACGTGCTCATGTGGGCCGGGACCGGGAGGGATGAAGCCGAAGTTCAAACGCAAATGGAATAAGTTCGTCCCTAAACCGAAATAGCAGATGTAACGTGTCTTGAACTTCTAAACTAGTGTAAACTTTGTTCTAAGACTGTCTGGATAATGATTTCAGCTGACGTAACGTCTACGCGACGTATAAATCAATAGGACCCATATGTTAGTGAGTACTAGGTTAAAAAAATAAAAAAAATATAGTGGGCCTCACTTTGAGGTGGAGGCGAAGACGCCTTGCGGCCCCAAAGGCACCGCCAACACAACAGAGAGGACGGGGTGAGGTGGAGCGGGACGCGGGGACAGTAGAGATGGTGGTGGAGGAAGGAGGCCGCGGCAAGGGGTTGGGGAGCAGTGGTGAAGAGGAGGGACGCGGCGGGTTGTACATCGCGGCCATGAGCGGGAGGGAGGAGGAGGAGTTTGGCGGCAGCATCGACGTGGTTGGCTTGTTGCTAGGTTTGGCACGCGACAGACGACTTGGATGACGACGTGTGAGGTGCACTATGGAAGGCCAGCTTACTCTAGACACCAATCTGGATGTCACAACGGAGCTAGTTGGCATCGAGGTCGATGCTATTGCACGGAGCTCACGCCGCCTTCGACTGCTCAAGGATGCTGCCGGACCATGCCACCGTCTTTGCCTTGATTCAGGGCCATCGTCGTGTGGCCGTTTATTCCTCCCGGGCTATTGATAAGGGCCAGCAACCTCCTCACTCTACCCATCCACCCACTGTCATGCCGCCGCCCAACGGTCCTACTTGCCACCAGCGCCCTGACCAGACCAGGGCGTTGTGGCTCTCGGCTGCACCAGCCCACGGCGACCCCTTCCTGTGCCGCCTCTCCTCTATCACTCCCCACCACCACGCCGGCATCTGTCCCAGGCACGTGAGTGAGAAAAAGGAATCAGAGAAGAGTGATAATAGAAGGGGACGAGGAGAAGAAGCAAGAAAGAAGAAAAGAGAAAGAGAAAGAAAAAGAAAATACAAGAAAGGAAAAAAAGGTGGGACCCACTTATTTTTTTTAATTTTTTAACCATATATACTCACTTAAATGTGGATCCTACCGATTTTTTATGATTGCAAGTGCCACATCAACACCACGTGGGATGATGACCCCAATCAAACTAGCCACGTATATACCACGTTAGCTGAATTCGTCATTCAAACCATCTTGGGACCAAGTTTACACTGATTTATAGGGGTGGGCAAAAAAAGACCGAACCGAAAGACCGAGACCGAGACTAATAAATTCGGTACTAAGTAGTGAAAGACCGAATTTTATTCGGTCAATTCAGTTAGTCTCCTCGGTTAACCGAAAAGATCGAATTAAAAAAATGTCTAAATGCAACATACAATCCACTATGTTCAATAGGATTAAACTCTAATTTTTACATCCCTACTTCTTCTAGGCATGCATCCTAATAAGAGTCTTTACTAATAAGTGTTTACAAATTTTTTTTCGTGAATTTTGCGTTGAAAATTTCCATTATTTGTTTGTATATATGAAAATGTTGTTGAATTTCGGTCAGGACCGAGACCGAGATAGAATTTGTCCGTCCTGACATTTTTGCGTTGAAAATCGGTCTTCACTTTTCAAAAACCGAAGACCAAGACTGAAATTTTTGATCAGACCGAATGCCCACCCCTACTGATTTAGGAGTTGAAAGACACGTTATGCCTGTTTTTTTTTTCAGAAATGAATTTCAGACTTCGCGTCAAATTGAAAAATAACTTATTTCCAACGCAAATAGTAGTGCCTAATACCGTTTGATGTTTGGGTCTAAACACGTCTATATCCAACACGGGGAAAGAGGCCCACTTTGATCCGTTTCCTGAATGAAACCAGCCCACCACCTCGTATCCTTCGAGATAAAAAGCCCTCTTTTGTTTTCTTTTCCTAAATGTTGCAATGTTGCGCAACAACTCTTTTCCTGATATCGCTTCAAGCATTGCTACTGAACTTAAGAAAGAAGATTAATTAATCTTATCACCAATTATCAGGTTGCATCCACCAGCAAAAACACTTCTAAAATTCATGCCGAGCTGACCACCACCAGCTTTTCAGGTCCGGCTAGCGTTATCCCAAATTATGATGATCTCGTTTGGTATAATTGTGCTCGAACATTTAAGTGGTTGCTAAACTTAACTTTTTTAAGAGCAATTTTAAAATTTTTGAGGAGGTACCATGATGTATCAAAAATTTAGTATCTAATAGTAACTAGGTATCAAGAGATATCAAATTTACAATAGAAAAAATGATACCTCATGGTATCTCCTCAACAGAAAAAGTGATAGCTCTTTTTTAAACTTATGTTGTATACATAATTGAAATTGACAATATACGATGTATAAGGGTTGTATTTGCACTAACCACATCTCTTATCTGTAAAACAAACCAACCGTTTATTTTAATGGTAAATTTTAAAAGATAAACATCACACAACATAAAACAAGCGTTATTTTTGCTCCGATAGTTCGACGCGATCTCCTTATGTGCTTCCTACGCGAAAATCAATTTGTCCACGGCGGTAAAAATTGGTGGCCAAGCCAGCAAAAAAAGTGGACGTCTGGACCGTCCGATCTCCTCCGAAAATAACGCGAGACCATCCGATCACACAAAAAAGAAGAAAATCTCGCTCGTGTTGCGGCCTAATCCCAGCAGCGGCCAGCCGCTCGCAGAGCCAAGCCAACCAACGTGCCGGCGCCAGAGGAAAAAAGGAAAAAAAGAATTTCCTGCGGGCGCGGGCCCCACCCACCTCTTGGCCCATTCCCCAAGAAAGAATCCTCGCAGAGATAATCGCAGGCTCGCAGTGCTCGTGCGACGACAACGAGGACAGAGAGGCGAGAGAGGGGGAAAGCGAAACGTACAAATTCAAAATCACCCCCCAATTTCCCCCGAATAATTCCACCGTCGCCTAAAGCCAGATTCATCGGGAACGCCTCGAATTTTCCGATCCCAAGGCGGGCGCGGGCGGGGGGATCGAAGCTTCTCTGCGCCTTCGGGCGAGGCGGGCGGGGGGAGGTCGGGAGGTGGAGTGCCCGCGGCGCGGCGCGGCGGTGGTTAGGGTTTGGGGCGCGTCGGCGGCGGCCGCGGCCGCGGGAGGGAGAGGGGGGGATGGATCCGGAGCAGACGTTCCTGCGGGTGCACGCGCGGCTGTCCGGGATGCTGTCGCAGCTGCTCACGCCGCGGATCCGCCTCGCGCTCGAGTACCTCTACCTCGCTGGCGCCGTCGCGCTCTTCTGCCTGCTCGTCGTCATGCACACCAACTTCGTGCAGCAGGTGAGCATCCACCCCTCTCGCCCTTCTTCCTCTTCCCGTGCTTGCTAGCCTGGGTGTTGTGAATTTTGTGCAAACTGCCGTGGCCTGGGTTCGCCAATGTTGTCAATTCGATGTCCTTGTAAAAAAATGAGCAACCCTGGCTAGTATCTCGATGCTATGTTGACAGAGTAACAGTTACCTGTGTGCGCAGTAGTTGCTGGATTTCTCTAGTTTGGCTACTGAATAGGAAACACTTATAATTTTAGCAACTTTTTAAGTCGTAATGTAACAGTAATTTCGATTAGTGATCCCCTGACCATCCTGCATTCTGGCTTAGTCCTGCAGAGGTACTTACAATACCGTGTTGTTTCAGATTTGGTGTATGCTAGTTTTTTGTTCTTCTTCTCTGCAACTGCTTGTTCTGGAATAGTCCCACGCTACTGTAAACTATGATATGCCAGCTATTCCTCTATTCATTGCTCCCCCAGAAACAGCATGCCAAATTTGCATTTGGTTTGCCTAATATGAAATCTTTAAGATGAAATTTTTTTTCTTCAAATGTGTATGAATATGCTTATGGTTTCTGGTATAGTGTGAACATATCGAGATGAAAAAGCATGAGGGTATTGCTACGTAAGCTAACTTGTAGTAGTGATCCCCTCCTATTCTGGTAAATACTACTGCACTTCAAATGTAGAAGATTATATACTCTCTAGGAATGTGTTAGTGTTAACGTAGATCGCATCCAGTTCGACGTGTTTGTTGATCCTTATGCAATTGATTTAGTACCACGTGCAAACTAGAACAAAATAGAAGTTTGATAAACCATTCCGTTCCATGTCTTAAGTATACTGCGTTGTGCACACATCATAACTTACTTGTAAGTGCATGCAACTACAACCCTTAAATCTCCTAAAAAGTATCATTCATATATATTTACATTCTGAAAGCTATCTCCTGTCCAACTTAGAAACACAATATCCTGGATTTGAATTTGAAATAAAGAAAAACGCCAAACCATTTTATCTGGTTGTTTATTTTTTCCTTTACCTTGTTCCATAATAGTCTAGTGTGCATATGTAGCCTCACAACTCTGAGTTACCTTTTCCATGTGAAGCCTGGCTGTTCAAGCGAGTTTTCTGGGATTGAATTTGGTGAAGCGCAACTTGTCCAAATCAAGGTACTCATTGCTGCTTGTCACTATTTTGCATTTCTTGCTGTTAGGCTCTTTGCTATTCTGTGAAGTATGTTGAGCATTTTCTCCTTTTGCACTTGGGACTCAAGTGTGATAATGTTCCTTATGTTTTTTTGCCTTGCTTGCAATACTAGTTCATGTTTCCTATTGGTATGACTTGTTTGTTCCCTGCCTTTGAATTTGTAGATAATCAGTGGTGGACTATGGGTCAGCAAAGGTGCATCCTACATTATGGATCTTCAGAACCTGGGGCGTTCAGCTGAGAAAATTCTAGAGGTTAATGGTGATAGGTTCAATATTTTGGCATCTAAGTTTTGGTCAACTTGGGTTGGTCCTGGAGCTAGAAGGAGCAAAATTATGTTCAGAACTTGGAAGGGAGACAAGGAATTTGAACCACAACCAGAGAATGCAGCTGACACAGCTGTTACCGCAACCACTTCAGCAGTATCGGATTCGAAGACAACTGTGGAGGGTTCTGCATACCATCCATTATCCGCAAAAGAATCATTTAAAGCAGCAGTTATGTATTTATTCAGAAAGTGGTACTTTCGTGTTGTCTCGTTCTGGAGGAATATAAAACAACTTTCAGATAATACTTTTCAATTAATGGTAAGAAGTTGATTGTTATCATTTCAGCATTCACGTTCCCTTTATGTTACTCTGGTATTACAAAAGATTCTTGTATAGTTGGACCTGGGAGAATCATTTATGCAGGTAATAGAGTGGCAGTTAGTCCATGTGGTTGCTTGGCGCATGTCACCTTGATATCTAACTTGCTGTGTGAGGAACACTTGGAGAATTGTGGACTAGTAGTATTGATTTGTCAACATATGTCTTACTCATATCAATGATATTCATCAAGTTTTGGATTAAGGAATGTTTGAATGCCATGCAGTGAAATAACGTTTATTTTGATCAAGTTACTCTTTCATGATTTGTGTGATGCTGATTTTTATGCTTTTTGTTATCTGTATGTATCACTTAATTAGTTAAACAAAGTAACATGCACTCATTTACCGAGGGTTATTTTTTCTTGATTATTTTAACAACAGTTCAGATCAAATTGGAATGACTTCCTCCATACCATCAAGGGTATTCAATTACCAAGCGTGGATCATCTTGTTTCAACAATAGGTATGTTGTCTGGCAGTAAACTGGTCATATGATCTAGTGGTGCCTATATGACTTTTCTTATCTTTGCTCTTTGCTGTCAACTCACAAGGGTCTCATTTTCTCTAACTTCTCGTGGTATGTTGTTTATTACAGTACAGTGGTTTGAGAGACGAAGCAAAGCATTTGAACCTACCTATTTATATGGTGTGGAGAAGGTAAGGTTCATTTTGGCATATTGTTATCACCTATTCAACTTAATTATGTTTGTTCTAGTATGTTGTTAAGTTGCTTGATTACTTCTTTATGAACTCCCTAGCAAAGTAAGAATCAACTTTTGCCAGAAATGACTGGAGAATTCAACTATCACTCACTTCAAGAACTCTCTAATATGTTGCCTTCTTTCCTGCAGGGATATTTCTTGCTTTCAGAAGGGGCCAAAGTTCGTCATGGTGTTCGGACTATAAATATCACAATTTCTGCTCGAAATCCTTGCTTTGGAAATAGGTCATTATCGAGTACTTGCTCCTCATAATGGGCATATCACACTAGATGTGTCTCCAAAAGTTTCCACTTGACATCTTTCTACTTCATGCTGCTTAGATTCTAACTTTTATGTCCTGATTCCTGCCCAAAAGTTCATGTTTGTGTAATTCGTTGCTCTGGCAAGTCTACTTGTTTGATGTCATTCAAAGTTCATGAGTTCCTTTAAATGCGTTGGAAGTTGTCATTCCACCATATGCCATTGAACCAAATTTTTTTGCCCTCTTTTGCCATCCACGTCGCTCTTCCGTTAGCTAGCAACAATCACAGCTAGGAACATTATCATTTTCTTTTGATAATGGTGAAATTACTCTTTGTTCGACCTTACACATAGATTCCGAGAGTTCCTCCCAAATTGGATGCGGAAGCTGGGGCCTCAACATCACTGCTCCCTTCACCTAGTGAGGCTAGGTTATGATGGCGCGAACCGCATGGTGGATTGGCAGCTCACTTCCCACCTCTGTTGAGCTGACAGCTTAGCAAGGCCATTCTATGTGTGGTGCATACCACGCATGCTTGCATCTGCTGCGATGCCATGACAGGTGGTATGGTGGTGCTGTCCTCACCTTCCATGCCTGGTTGTGTTCTGTGGGGCAACGAGATTGAGAAAGCATGTGCGACCAGGGGAGCAGTTGCAGGGGAGGTAGGCGCAGTGAAGTGGCGTGAAAGAATGGAAGAGGAAGGAGACAAGTTGAAGAAGATATGGAGGGCCCAATGGTCATCTTACCGTCCATGTAACAGTTTGCTAACATCAGGATGATGATAATGGCAAAAAAAAAAAGGCAAGAGAAGTTTAGGCATTGGTGATCGGGACAATAATTTCAACATGGCATATTAGGAAACTCACTCATAAACTTTGGATGGCGTGCAAGGACTTCTCTCATTTTGTTTATTGATCTTTGTTTTATATTGCTCTTGTACCCAAATAGTTGGAACATTTACTGAGTTTCAAAGAGCTGGATAAAATTCTAGCGTTACAAATATGGAATATCTAATTGCTTATTGAAATCTGTCATTTATATTGAGAACTTAAACGAGATTTTGCATTTGTTCTGTCTTCTTTCATTCTGCTTCTGTAGTGGGCATCTGCAGAATGTGATAATGCTCCACTGTTCCTTCGTGCCCACCGCTATATTCTTATGCTATCCAATCTCTTTTTTCACCTTTCAGGTGGCAACAGCTTTTAATAAACAGCATTGTTGGCTATGACACTATACTTACAAACAGCTTAGTGAACTCCCCTGGTCATGGTATGCTTCTGATGTGATTTTGCTTTTGGTACTTTTAACTATCAGGATGTTCTATGCAACTGTCGCAAACTTAGTTAGCTCACATATTTTGTACTTTGGTTTGATATGCAGGCTATTTATACAACTTTCAAACAAAGGAGCTTTATGATCTCAGTTACGGACATGAACCACCAGCAGGTCCAACAAGATTTGGAGGTTTGTATAGTGCTGATTTTACAAAATTTGCCATCCCAAATATGTTAACCTGAATGACTGCACTTTTATACATTTGTTCAGCTACTAGTGGTTTTAATGCTTTATAAATTTGTACCAGATGATTCCAACAGCTTACATGCCACCTGATAATTCTATCTTGTTGCCTTTCATATCTTATTTTCATTTCTGCGTATTTAAATCTTATCTATTGCAACTTTTGTGGTGCAGATTATTTTGTGACGAAATGTGGCGTGCTTTTAATGTCACTCTTTGTTTTTTTCACAACCACCATGTCTGTTTCATTTACCCTGAGAGAGACACAATCCCGCATGCTTAGGTTCACAGGTTTGTGCTTATTGCTTTACGTTGTTTCTTGGCCTGCTAGATGCTCAACTTGTTATTATGATATTATCTCATGGTAATAAATAATACTTTGTTTTCTTCATTGAAAATTTCAGTGCAGCTTCAACATCATGCACGCCACCAACTCCCCACATTTCAACTGATATTTGTCCATGTTATCGAATCATTGGTTTTTGTTCCGGTATGATATTTTTTTTCTTAATGAGCTGAAAATTTTGTGGCTGTTTAAATGTATCTACTCAACAGATTTCTCATAACTTACTAATTTCTTTGTTGTGATAATTGCAGATAATGATTGGGATCCTCTTTTTTCTATTTGAGTTCTATGATGATCAGTTGCTTGCATTTCTAGTTTTGACTCTTGTATGGTTGTGTGAGCTATTTACGATGATCAGGTACTGTTTCCATATACATATTGCTGGAATGCTTTACTATTTCGAGGAAATACTGTTTTAATCATGTGAGATTTCTGTGCTTTGAAGCATCTGTCCTACTAACTTATTCATGTAAAATTATGAGGAAACAAACAGGGTTTAGTCATATGAGAGAGCAATTAGATTAGAATAGTAGGCACTTGAGCATAATATAGGTGCATTTAACATTTGCAACTTTCAAGCATGCATTATCAGAATTGTTGTCATGCATAGCAAAATCGGTCTGTCTGAATTTACTGAATTTTGTGTCCTTTGCAGTGTGAGGACATCTATATCAATGCAGTTCTTCCCGCGCTTTTTCTTGCTGTATTTCTTGGTTTTCCACATTTACTTCTTCTCGTACACATATGGTATGACTACATATGTCTTTTAGGTGACCTATATTGGCAAGAAACTACTGGGAATATCCTATCGATATATGACTTGCATATTGCTGTATTTATCAGGCTTCTCCTATCTGGCCTTTTCTGCCACCGCGGCGTTCATGCAACATCTAATTTTATATTTTTGGAACCGCTTCGAGGTATGCTAATATGCATTTTTACCTGTGTATTTCTTGTTCTTTATTTTGGACTTATCAGTCATTACTGCTTGTATAGCTTTGGCCTGCAAATTTTTATTTTATATTTTCCCCTTTGATATTAGGCCATTTCTAATTTCTGAACACTGCTTAGGATTTAGTGCTAGCCTTGCTTTCATCTTCATTTATTAAAGGGATAAGTCCATTTTACACCCCCGAACTCTTCTGTTTGTCTAAAACATACCCTTAACTCTAAAACCGGATATTTGACCCCCTCCAACTTACAATACCATGCAAAAGACCCCCCTGAATGGATATCTACCCGGTTTTGCATTATAGGATGCCACTTCACTTGTATAAATTAGCTGGGCCCACATGTAAGTCCGGCCCTCTTCCTCCTCCCCTTTCTCCCCCACTCTCTCTCCCCCCTTCGGGCTCCAGCATGGCACATCCATCTACCACAACCAGTGAGGATTGCCGCACAGACAGCGACAAGCTCTACCACACACACAACGGTTAGCTCCGGCACCACCTCCCCCCCCTGGCGCTCCATGCGACTGCTTCCAACACTGGCCGCGACGCGGGGAAAGTGCAGGGGCGAGCAGCGTGTCGCGCTGCTGGAGGTGGCGGGAATGTGGGCGGCGTGCTCCAGCGAAGACAGCAAAGGCAACAAAGCCGGTGTTGTGGGGAAGAAGTAGACACCAGCTTCTGGTGCACATGCATCCAGTGCTCAAGAGTGCAGACACAAGCTTCGTGAGGTTAATCCGCGGTCGCCGGCGTGGGCGGTGGGCCGAGTCTCCCTAGAACACATAGCGCTGCAAACAAATCGTAGTTAAAGGAAAGTGCTGCGGTGTGTAGGGTGGTGCAACGGAGTAAAAGGAGGACGAAGTGGTGGCTTGCTGGCGCACGGAGGAGGAGGCACTCGGGGAGGTGGGGGAGACGAAGCTTGAGCTCGCCGGCGCATGGAGGGGGAGCTCGCCAGCACATAGAGAAGGAGCTCGCCAGCGCATGGATGAGGAGGCACTTGGGGAGGCGGCCGGGAGACGGAGTTCGAGCTCACCGGTGCCGATCTCATGGGCTCGAGTTCCCCACCTCTTGCCTCATCAGGGAAGGAAATGAGGCTGCCTCCAGCAGCTGCGGCGTGCGCCGACGGAGGCGGCAGTGCTGGCGGCGTGCTCCGGTGAAGGTGGCGGCGCGGGGAAGAAGCGGCTCCGAGCGGCTATGACGGGCTTCGGCGACGGCAGCGCGGAGAGGAAGCAACGACGAGCAGCTGGGTCATCGCGAGGTCGGGGATGTGGAGATGGCCGAGCTCGGAGAAGACGGATGCGGCGGTGCCCTCACTAGAGCTGCATGCTATGGATTTGCCATCTCGTCTCTCCCTTCCCCAAAGTGGATTCCGAGCGCGCCCTGCTATCTCCATGAACTCGTCCTGGGAGAAGCTCGGAGCTGTGCGTGGCTCCGGCTCACTGGTGGGTGGGTGGCGCCATGGGCTCCTTGATGGGGAGATGAAAAGGAGGAAAAGAGGCGAAGAGGATGAGGAAGAACATGCTGACATGTGGGGTCCACTACTTTGTACAGCTAGCATCCAATGTGGCATCTTAGTGGAGGAAAACCGGATAGAAACCAGCTTTGGGGTGGGATTTGCATGGTATTGAAAGTTGGAGGGGGTTAGACGTCTGGTTTTAAAGTTTAGGGATATATTTTAGACAAAGTTTTTGTTTGGGAGTCTAAAATGGACTTATCCCTTTATTAAACTGGAATGATCACCTGAACTTGGTCAATTCACTGAGGAAATAGATTAGGGTTCACGCAAGTAGGGGACAGATTGTATATATAATGCATGTTTAACAGCAAAACAAAAAGAAAGTCCATGTCCCCATTGTATTTACTTGGGTTGTGTTGCTTTAGGTGCCAGCCCTTCAGAGATTCATTAGAAGCCGAGCTCACCTTCACCAACAAACGGGTGTTCAGATCACATCCTCAACCATCTATACATCAACATTACATATTGCAAGGGTAAATATGAGGGACCCTGGCACAATGAATGAGGGCCTTGGTGCTGCTCGTGAAGCAGATGCCCTGCTGGTTCCGGATGAGCCTAACAGGAACCAACAAGAGGGTCAACCAATTGAAAATGCAGAGTTAGCGGCGAACAATCCTCTGCACTATCAAGATCAAAACCCTCAGCAACCTGGCAATGCTCCGGCAGGCTCTGGCTCCTTGAATCCATTTGGTTCCCTTTTATTGTGGTTGCTAGGAGGCGGAGCTTCTGATGGCATAGTATCTTTCTTCTCTATGTTTAGAGATGTCCGTGATCATGGTCAAGATTACACTGATCCACCTCGAAATGAAAATGGTCAGGTAACATAGAAAATATAGGAAGGAAAACAGAAGGGAATTGCAGACGAAGAACACTGGTGGAGGGTGGTTGGGCGAAAGTTACCAATGTTATTAAGCAAGCTGATATGTTGCCCGCTCCACCATCAAAGGATAATGACGAATATGCATTGCAGACTTGTGTCGGCTGAACATACCGCGTTAGCTGCAGAATCTGTTAATTTCTTTTCTTTTTCGTTGTTGAGTAAGGTTGCTGAATTGTACCTACTCATGACATGTGTACATTCCCTACCGTCTGAATGGGCAAGCCCGGCCTATTCTTGTACAGAAATGTTCTTCAGCTCATCTCATTTTGCTTTTTCTGTGGAAATCTTTTGTACCCTATATAGGTTGGAACTGCAACATGCAGTATTGCAGGCTTGCGCTGCGCTCCTGTGTGTTCTCCAAAAGAATTGTGTAGCTTGTCAATGCAATTTTGTGCTGACAAATTATATTCGATTTGGATTTGTTACGAGACAATTTACCGATGGCTCTGTGATTTTGTTCTCTTTCGTCGAATGTCGTCACGGGAAATTGTTTTGATGTGTAAGGCGTGCTTTGGCTGCAGTTGGTACCGAACCGGATGGTCCATAAATCCCATGTACGTTTTGGATGCATATGCGCCAGGAGCGATTTTGCATCCTTCACTTGAAAATAGCAAGTGAATCTTGATCAAACTATTCGCAAATCAGAACGTTATTGTGTACTCTGTCTGTCCTAAATATAAGAAGCTAGGATCCTTATATTTTTAGGATGGAGGGAGTTAAATTAGGTTCTTATATAATTTTGGGATGAATATAAGAAGCTAGGATCCTTATATTTTTAGGATGGAGGGAGTTAAATTAGGTTCTTATATAATTTTATATAATTTTGGGATGAAAGGAGTAAAATTCTTAGAAATCCTGAACATTTGCGGTTTTTCTCTACTTATCTTAAAAGTACTAATCTTAAAAGCGGAGCCGTTTTTCATTCATCCCCTTGTGCTAACATGCTGAAGTGCGTCAGTACATAATCACCGTCACTTCTTAATTATATGGGTATGATCCATTAAAGTTAATGTATGGATTTTTAATCTATCTCTAATTATATGTGTAGTATGGCCCGTTATAACGTACGGGCGTATAGTGTAGCGAAGAAGAAACTTTTCCAGTTTTGCTCCAAGAGTTTCAGGTTATAAGATTTTCTAGCGAATTTTCTAGCGCTGCCCATATTTATATATTTATATAGATGTTAACAAATTTTGATACATATATATATCTATATATATATATATATATATATGAATATGAGCAATGCTAAAAAGGCTTATAACCTGAAACGGATGAAGTACTTACTACTTTCTCCGTTTTACAGTGTAAGACTTTCTAGCATTATCCACATTTTATATGAAATAATATCTATATTCATTACCATCTATATAAATGTGAAATAATATTTAGATTCATTACCATCTATATGAACGTGGGCAATGCTAAAAAGTCTTACACTGTGAAACAGATGAAGTATATTACTAGTACCCCTCCCAAATTGATTATCATATACTCTCTCCATAAAAAAAAAGTGAATCTAGGACTGAATGTGACATATTCTAGTATAATGAATCAGATAGATATGTCACATCCAGTACTAGTTTGGTTTTTTATGGGATGGAGGGAGTATATGTTTTTGCACCAAGACCAATGATGATTTAAATCACGTCAATCAAGACACCATGCACACATTCTCCCGCAATGTATGCATCGATTAAAACACCATACCAATTACACCTTAGCATGCACACATTCTCCAATGCTGCATTAACTGTATTCTGATGAAATCCGTATTCATGTGGTTATATGATGATTAATTTGAGAAATTTTGAAATTTATTATATGATGATTAATTTTAGAAGGAGAGAGAACTATTTTGGGTGTGTTTAGTACACGTCAAAATTGAAAGTTTGGTTGAAATTGGAACGATATGATGGAAAAGTTGAAAGTTTACGTGGGTAGAAAAGTTTTGATGCGATGGAAAAGTTAAAAGTTTAAAGAAAAAATTTGAAACTAAATAGGGGCTTAGAGAGAGCTTGCTTGCAAACACGGTGGGTCGTTTCAAACAATTGCTACTTTGGGCGCGCGCCCACTCAACAACAGAAACGAGGCCAACGCGGCCGCCCTCTCCCCCAAAAACAATTTCAAACCTCGCTTCGGCCGCCGAGCCGCTCTGCACTGTCCCCCCCTCTCCCTCTCCCCTCATTTCAAATCCGAAAATCTCCAAAGCGCTCCGCGGCGTCGCGTGGTCCCTTCTCCCTCCCCTCCACCTCCGCGCTCTCCTCTCCCCTTCTCCGGAGGCGAGATCTCGCGCGGGCGCGGCGGCGGCGGCGATGCCACTGGCGGAGGGGGAGTTCGCGCTGCCGGACGAGGTCCTGGCGGTGATGCCGCGGGACCCGTACGAGCAGCTGGATCTGGCGCGGCGCATCACGGCGCTGGCCGTGGCCGGGCGGGTGACCGGGCTGGAGCGGGAGGCCGCGCGGCTGAGGGAGTCCGCCGCGGACAAGGACCGCGAGAACGGGGAGCTGCGGGAGCGCGTCGCGCTGCTCGACCGCGCCCTGCAGGAGACCAACGCCAGGCTCCGCGCCGCGCTCGAGGACAACGTCGGTGGTGCCACCGCTGCTCTCTCGTGCTAAGGTTTTTTTTTCCCCTCGATTTGTTGATTTGATTTCGGTGTCTGCTTTTGTGGATGCAGATTAAGCTGAGCAAGGAACGGGACTCGTTGGTGCAGACGTCCAAGAAGCTGGCGCGGGACCTGCAGAAGGTGATTTATTTGATCTTCTTCATTGTTCGAATGCTTGCCTGTAGATGTCTGTCGGTGTATTATTAGATGGTCTACCTTTGACTAGACGCCTCTAATTGAACTATCTATGAAGATTAATTTTACGAGAAGCAGGGGAATTTTATGCTGCAAATTGGAGTGAGTTAGGTAGTAAATATGGGGTTCGTTAGATGTTTAATGCCATTTATAACGATAGCGAAGAAGGGTCATTTTGCTGATTGCAGCCAATGTAAAGGCAAGTAAAGATTGGCCATCAGCTGGTTATTTTTCTTCTGAAATGAATACTGTCCGTCCAATCCCACATCCATGTTGATCCCTGGATAGTTGATCACAAAAATAGTGGTAATCCCACTGTGGGATGCAAGAACTCCTTTAGGACTGAAAAAATGAGGCGCTGTTCTTCTTTTCACTTTCTTTTGAGCTGTTTAAGCAATGAGTGAGATGTTTGTTCAGCTTTTCAGTCTGTGTTTTCTAATATCTAACCTCTACAACACTCTGAATTCTGTTTCTTCTTTCCTTTGCTTTGCTTCTATCAGCTGGAGTCCTTCAAGAGGCATCTGATGCAGTCACTACGTGATGATAGTCCATCGGTGAGTTCATCTACTCATCCAATGGATCCCATAATGGATTATTGAGCAATTATTGGTCCATTTTTATTATTTCTTCTCTAGCTTTTAGTAATGTTTGTTCTTTGCGCTTGATTCTCTGCTGAATCCTCCCAAGCAGCCACAAGAAACGGTTGACATTACCACATGTGATCAGTCAATATCATCAAAAGCATCATCTTGTGGAGGTTTTGCCCTATTCGAATGCCCTTCATATATTTGTCATAGAAAATGTCCGGCACCAATCTCAAACTAATATTTTCATTGAACATTGCAGATGGAGATTCAATCACCCACACTACAACAAATCTACTGAGCACCTCTCTGGATGTTGGAAGCACAGTCCAAGAAGGTATTATTAGCTTTTCACTCATTGTTTATTACTTTATTTTGATTTTGTTGAATTATTCTGGCAACATAAGTTTCCATGCACTGAATTTTCTCTAATTCTCTTAGGTACAGTGTCAAAGCCTCCAATACAGAAGTATGCCCTCTCATCACATATCACCCCCCGGCTTACTCCAGAAGCTACACCAAAAATTATGTCAACTTCTGCTTCTCCGAGAAGAATGTCTACAACAGCAACACCAAAATTGATGTCTGGAACTACTTCACCATCAAAAACTCGAATTGAAGGATACATGTCCATGACACCATGGTACCCCTCAAGCAAGCAATCGTCAGCAGCTAACTCACCTCCAAGGGGACGTCCTAACCCAGGTTTCATTTATCCTGAACTCTGAAGGTATATGTTTACTGTAGCTATTGTATGGAATGGAATATAATGCTTGGGTTTTCAGGTCGCACTCCTCGTATTGATGGAAAAGAATTTTTCCGTCAGGCCAGGTCTGTTGATATCTTGCGCTTCAAATTTTAAATCGAAACCAAGATAGATGTATCATCATTCATAGAATTCTATTATAATTCCAGGAGCCGCCTATCATACGAACAATTTGGAGCATTCTTAGCCAACATCAAGGAACTCAATGCTCATAAGCAATCAAGAGAGGTACCACACTTGCATCTGTTGGCTAGTTTATGAGACATGATTACATTATGCCATTACAATAGCATATTTACATCTGAACCAGGATACTCTCAAGAAGGCTGAAGAGATCTTTGGTCCAGACAACAAAGATCTTTACCTCTCTTTCCAAGGCTTGTTGAACCGAAGCTTACCATAGAGCATATGCTTCACATTGGTCCCGCTTCTGGTAAGGTTTCTTACAAAAATAAAGTGTTTCACCATCCATGATTCATATACTGAGAAATTTTAATCATGACAAATTATGCTAACTTCTTGTAAGAACTGCAGATAATGTGAAGTTATTCAATTGGATTAACTTATTGCATCTAGAGGTGTGGCGTCCAATATGCAGCTGCAATTTTTGGGTCATATGACCTGCATTAGGTTATGAAGTGATGGGGGTCTGTCCAACATCAGGGTGACTGTTTTATTTATGTATTTGTAAAAAATGGGTAGCAATTCGTTGCCCAAATTATCCATGGGAGCCAACCTTGTAAAATTGCAGATACAATCTTGAAAGTATTTTAAGCCTCATGGCAACCTTAGTCTTATATCTACTTCATCAAACTAAGGCATTTTACATCTCTGCTACAGATGGTTCACAGATCATAAAACAAGCCCAGAATCAAAGAACATTTGTACAAACATAGATAGCACCATCTGCATTTCCCACAGCATAGTTCAGCTGTTTTAACCAAGTAAATTGTCACGAGCAACAAAGTTTCTTGCAATGGATAACACAACTCAGTGAATGCACACCCAATGTCTGTAACAGTGTTCTACCTTCTCATAGAACTAGAAGGACAGCCAATAAAAAAGAGCCCCTGATATATCCCAGTAGAAGAAGGTTTAGGAGGAGGCCCCTCTGCCTATGTTCACCTCCCTCCCAGTGTCACGCTGCTACTGCGCACACATTGCCATATACTCACTTGACTCTACTATGAACTAGTACTATACCATACCATACCATCTGTCACTTAACTCCAAAAACATCACCTGATCATCAGGACAGCTACAATCAGCTAGTAGTACTACCTCGATCAAAGCCCTAGTAGGACCAGAAGCCGAAGTCCGGCTGGTCCACCACCATGTCCAGCTCCGGCGTGGGCTTGCAGAGCGGCTCCGGCTCCGCCGTCTTGGCCGGCGACGACATGGACGACGGCGAGCCGGTGGTGGTGGTGGTGCTCCCGCCTCCGCCTCCGCCGCCGCCGCAGCCGCGCGCCCGGAGGCGGCGGCCGATGTAGTCGTTGCTCATCCTCAGCCTGACCATCTCCGCCTGCGCCAGCGCCAGCTGCGCCTGCAGCGCCTCCACCTGCTGCTGCAGCGACGAGATGGCGCCGACGCAGCCGTAGATCGGGTCCCTCACCCGCGCGTTCGCCTCGTACACCAGGCTGCTCACGGCGTCCCCCCTGTGCTGCACCGGTATCTCCTGCATTCCACCACAATCTCAAAGTTTCAGACATATGATTGTCATAGCAGCAGAGTTTCAGTCATGTCACATCTGAATGATCTGGTTTTGTGCAGGCACCAGTACTACATGACAAGGTAGAAGAAACGTCCATTCCCACCTGACAATCGTGCAAGCACACACACAGTGAGCCAGTGACACTGTGACAAGGCTACGAGGCTAGGGCCAAGGAGAAGAAATTGAGAAAAGATGGTGGCGATTTGGGGGGTCTCCTGGTTCCAAGAAAAGGGAATGGGAGGAAGGATTTTTAGGGACAATTTTTCATGTTTGGTGCAGCCGAAAGCTTTTTTTCTTTTCTTCTTTTTCTTTTTACGCAGCATGTGCGATCCTTGTGTGAAGGTGACTGCCCAAGGCTGCTGAGACTGGGAGGACGAGGCCGTACACCACCACCGATGGGCTACTGTTTCAGGCGGCTCGACACATGGGGGAGGGTTCAGTTTGGAGATCACTATGCTGAGGTCTCTGTCGATTTAATTAGTACTACAACACACTGCAGTACTCGAACTTGCTCACAAAAAAAATGCAATCTTTTCTTTTTCTTTTCTTTGGCTAGGTGATCTTTAGCACATAAGAAATGCTTGGGTTGCTGCATGGATGAGGATGACTCAGTGGGCAGCGAGAGTACGATCCTTACCATGTTTATTTTGATGCACCATGCACATGCCAGTACATGTGCAACTCACGGTGAAAACTGAAGAACAAGTGCAAAATTCTGAAAGTTCAATTCTGAACTTGGCATACCCAGGAAATGAATTTAGTCTGGCTGCTGGTAAACTGTGCAACTAATCAACTATGCTAGTGCAACAACTTAAAATGTAGTTGAGGAATTTGTCAAAATCTCGGTGTATTCAGAATCTACTATTACACCATCTAATACAGCATATCATTCTGAGATTATCAGGCCTTCGTTCAAAAAAAATGTTTTTTTTTCCTGAGAATTGCAGGCTACTTGTTGAGAAAACACCGTAATCAAACGAAACCACTAAACCAATATTATCCAAAACACCGTAATCAAACGAAACCACTAAACCAATATTATCCCTAGTACTAGCATCGTCATTAGGGGGAAACTTTCTTAACCATATATGTTAAAAATAAACAAGCTATTTCTGGCGAAACAAGATATAAATTTTGTGCACTACTACACAATTTGACAAACTGTGGGCTAAACAATGGCAAGAAACATGAACTGACACGGACACAACACGGAAAAACAAAAAAAAAAATATCCAAGAACTGGTAGTAACTCGACTGTCTCTGTGTGCATGGGCGCGCTGATACAGAGAAAGAAGGCGGTAAAGAGATTGTAGACAGAAACAGAGGGAATTAAAGTCTCACGAGACGCGCGTACACACGAGGAGGCATGGCATGGCATGGCAGCTAGGCAGAGAAGACGAGAGATTGAGAGAAGGAAGCAGCGATCGTGCAGTGCGTATACCTGGAGGAGCTTGCTGACATTGCTGGCGCCGAAGACCTTGTGGACGTTGGCGAACTTGTGCGGCTCGCCCGGCGGGAAGTAGGGCGCGAACACGCACCCCGCCGCGCACCGCCGCCGCAGCAGCTTGCACGCCGCGCATGGCGACGCCGCCGACCCCACCGCCGCCGCCAACGTCACCCCGCCCTGCCCCTGGCCCTGCCCCTGCTGCCTGCTCGCCGCCTTCGTCCCGCCGCCAACCGCCACCACCACGTCCCTCATCTCTCCCTCACCAAGAAACTCCTCTTCTCCCTCTTGCACTGCAACCGCAACAACTGCAACTGCACTGCAGCAATATGGGTGTTGCCAAATCGGGAGATGATGCGTAGCCCGCCTACTGCTATGGCTTTAGCTTAGGACGGGGCAGGTTGGTTGGGGCGACGCTTTTTAGAGAGGAAGAGAGGAGCAGAAGCAGAGCAGAGCAGAGAGCAGTTGGAAGCAGCAGCAGCAGCAGCAGACAGCGAGATCGTGGCGCGGCCGGCCGCTGTACGCAGCGTACTGGAGTATGCGATGCATGCAGCTCCTCTCCTCTCTCCCTTCTCGCTTCCATTCCATTTGATTTTTATGCACCGTCGTCTCGCTCTCCCCCTCACCCCCTTTGACCGATCATGTCCTGTTGTGCCACGAACAACACGGAGAAGACGGCAAAAAAAAAAAAGAAAGAAAAAGAAGCAATGGTGGGCACTCATGCTGATTGCTGCTGCTGCATCGAGTGTTTGTTTGGCTTTGTGAGCGCTTTTCGGCTGGGTTTGTACTATTAATTTGAGCACGAATTGATCAACTTTTGTACAAGCAAAATTGTACGAAATGTGTGGAACGGTGATTGCTTTATTTACCCTCCGGTGAGGTGGAACGTGAAGGGTGGTGAATCAGTCGGTGCAGAGTGAGGACGCAGAGGACGGTGATAGAGCATTTTGTCGGATGGTCACCATTAACAAACAGCACCAAATCCCGGTCAATCTCTATTTATTATTATATCAGTGTCTGTCTCTAGGCTTAAGATTTGTGTAGAGAGGTCAGGCAGGCGACCCATCATTTCCAGTGCCCTGTGAGACGGCGATGTCGTGCTGCAGTAGAGACAGATCGATCGATCGATCGGGTCGGTCGACGACAGCATGCTGCCTGCATCTGCATCCTTACATATGCATCGACCGCGGCATCTTTTGGTACATCCAACGGATGGGCTTCGTCTCCTGAATCTTGGACGGACGGACGGATGGTCTGACGGATGTGGGACCCGGGCGTCAGAGCTTTGTACTGCTGCTGCTGCTGCTGTATTTTGGTCCGGACCAAGAGCATCATCGCTGAGCGAGAGAGAGAGAGACCGAGGTGATCGATGGCCACTTGATTAACCTCGTCTAACTTTTTTTCTCTTTGGGGAGACACGGCTAATCCATGTCAGTAATCTCATTGTTGCTTCTCTCTGCGAGTAGTGATCGATGAGCTTCCTTTTTGCACTTTTTGTTTGTTCTCGCGACCATTTGTTGCTTGCTTGGTTGTAAAGAAAGCTGGGTCGGCAGTGATCAATGCGAGACGGCGGGCACACATATCAGGTGGTGATTATATTTTGGACACTTTGCACGGCACCTTTGCTACTGTGCTGCGTGTGTACAGAAATGGTGCATATGAATCAGCAGAGATTTGGCTAAACAGCTAAGCTCATGTGGATCCTTCCATAGTTGAGGACCTCCAGATAAAAGTTTGTGCATCTTTTACTATTGCAGGATATCTCTACTGTCTTAAAAACATAATCATTCTCCTTTCATCCTGTTATCCCAACGCACACAGCGCGTCCATACGTGAAATGTAACCACCATTTCTCCCTAATTATATGGTATGGCTCGTTAAGTATGGGCTCTCAGTGTATTTCTAATTATATTAGTCTAATTTGTTAAAATTTACGTACTCGTAAATGTAAATAGTATCTTAAAAATAAAATGGATAACCAGGACAACTACAAGGCAGTGCTGCATCCAATTGCTCTTTTAACTGTTACTGTCAAAGGCTGTGTCTCAAAAAAGGGGGAAAACCGTAAGGCTGTAAACCCCACACAAAAGGAGATTCCAGTACTACTACCTCCAATCCCGAGAATGGTTGGAGCAGTTGGGGAAGCAACAGTGCAAGGCATGGAGAAGAAAAAAGGGCAGGGTAGTAGAGGAGGAGAAGATCATATCCGTGTGGCAGCAACCAGCACAAGGGGATCAGGTGGAGCTCCAGGCCTACACGTCGCCGTGTCGAGAGGGCCATGTGATGTGTGAGACAGAAGCAGGCGATCTGTGAGAGGCAGTAGTTGCTGCCGCAGCGACGAGGAGGAGGAGCAGGACACGGCGCCGTCCGTCAGAAACCGGCGGCGCGGCGCGGCAGACCGGCGCACGCCAACCGCACGCACGCACAGTCCGCAGCCGCGCGCTCTGCAGTGTAACGCAACTGCCACTTGTGTGAGCGCGCTCCGTACCGGGGTAAACATGAATCAGACGCAGATTTCCTGCATATGACATGTCCAGAGAGAGTATTGTCACATGTTTTTTTGTTTTGCAGCATTATCGTTTGCTTACAGAGAATAAGCCTATGGAAATTAATTTTGTGTTGATCTTACAGTATTTTCTTTACTTAGTTTCCTTTTCAGCATTAGATTTTTAAGTCACTAAGAATATATCGCACATATGCCGCTACAGATTATAATCAGCCAATTGATGGGTCCTTGGTACGTGTCTTAATATGGTAAGAAACCATGTAGATTAAAGTATTAAGCTACTCCATCCATTCTTGAATATAAACATTTCTAAGTTATTTACTAAATATAAAAGCAAAGAAAAAAATCCACTTTCAGTCATCTCAGTGCTCAATTTTTAAATTCTGAATTATTTGTATTCTCCTTGGAAGAACCTAATTGGTTGAAAATGCTTGGATTCCAATGCATTGGAATAGTTGTCTTTGATATATACTTATATAGTGTACAAAATTTGAATCTTATAACTACATACTCCCTCCGTTTTAAAATATTTGAAACCGTTGACTTTTTAGTACGTGTTTTAACATTCGTCTTATTCAAAAAATTTAAGTAATTATTTATTCTTTTCATATCATTTGATTCATTGTTAAATATACTTTCATGTACACATATAGTTTTACATATTTTACAAATTTTTGTAAATAAGACGAACGGTCATGTGTTAAAAAGTCAACGGTGTCAAACGTTTTGAAACGGAGGGAATATATGTGATAACGGGGGAGTAATATTTATTTTGGGATGGATGGAGTAAGAACTCAAGTTGATTAGAGCATTATCTATCTCTTTCACATTTAAAAACTATACTATACTTTTCTTCTTTTGGGATAGAGAAAGTAGTAGAAGTAATAACTTAGTTTGAATGCTTTTGTGCAGACTTTTCTTCTTTCTAGCTAGCATCTGATTGATTCAGAGCAGCTTCTCTTCATCCT
Source organism: Oryza meridionalis (assembly GCA_000338895.3). Taxonomy (NCBI): domain Eukaryota; kingdom Viridiplantae; phylum Streptophyta; class Magnoliopsida; order Poales; family Poaceae; genus Oryza; species Oryza meridionalis. Next base: position 29,710,220 of record CM002526.2, on the reverse strand, counting down.
CTCCTTTTACTTTTCTTACTCACTAGAAAAGGTTAAAAGAATCCTCTTGTTCAGAAGGAAACAAAGGGACATTTTTCTTTTACAAGCAGCCATCAGTGAAGCCAAGGTAGGGCAGTATAAACATGAGAGTCCACACAGTGCTGACCAAATAATGGAGCCCAATCATCACGTCTGAGCATTCTTGTGTCTATGGAAGGCAGAAAAGGAAGACATGGGTTGTTGCTTTTTCTCTCTACTAGGGTTACTACTACTAGTTGATGAAATTGTTGTCAGGGAGTGGCTACCTCGTAGGTGTGGAGTAGCCGGCCGCTGAATAGGAGACAAGGGCATTAATGAGCTACAATCCTGCACTGCTTGCCAATAGAACCGAGAGATTATCTTTCTGGAGCCCAGCCAAAATGGTTCTGGATACGCTGTCTAATAAATGACATTTAGGCATATAGAGTACTCCCTCCATCCTATTTTAAGTGCGAACATAATTTTCCGCATCTAATTTTAATCATCCGTCTAATTTAAAAACTTTTGATAATTAGTATTTATTGATATGAGATGATAAAACATGAACAATATTTTACTCGTGACTTTTGTTTTTAAATTTTTTTAAAAAAATTTTAAATACAATGGATAATCAAAGTTGAGCGCGGAAAACCATGACTACACTTAAAATGCGGCGGAGGGAGTAGTAGTTCTCCCAAGTGTAACTGAAAGAGATGAAATGTTGGGCTAGTAGGCCCAGCTTATTTGAGTGGCTTTGACTGATATCTGTTCAACTCATCTGTAAATTTGTAAACAAGCCACTGGATTTTTATCCTGAAGTTCTGCCACTTGGATAAACAGCTACTTCTAAAAAAAAAAGTCTACTTCTTAACCTATACCTTCAGTGGTGTACCTAATAACTTTTTCAGTTTGTCAAGCAATCTTACTAAGGGGTTGTTTAAATTATAGCCAAAATAAATCTTACCAAATTTTGGCAATGTCAAAATTTTGGTAAGTTGTAATGGCATCAATCTAAACAGCCCCTAAAATTTATCTAGATTTTGGCATATTTTGATATTACAAATTTTTGGTAGCATTTAATATGTTTGAAATGGTATCAATCTGAAGTTCTGCCATTTGGATAGACAGCTACTTCTAAAAAAAAGTCTACTTCTTAGCCCATACCTTCAGTGGTGTAACTAAGGGGTTTTTCAAATTATAGCAAAAACAAACCTTACAAAATTTTGGTAATGTCAAAATTTGATAAGTTAAAATGGCATCAATCTGAACAGTCTTAAAATTTATCTAGATTTTGGCATATTCTGATATTACAAATTTTTGGTAGCATTTAATATGTTTGTTTTGTAACATTACCAAATTTCAATATTTTTTTGTGAGAGAACTTTTGGAACTATCAAATTTTAGTAGAGTTAGTAGATTATGTGTTGTTTGTTCCCTACTAAAGATCTGGTAACACCAAAATTTGGTAAAGTTAAAAGCGATGACAAACTGAACAAACTCTAAATATATCATGTATAGTATGCAACGTGCACACTTGCACGTAGTATTTCGCTGCGATTTTTATGCCTTGTGTGAATGGTAGTGAAACAAGTAAGAAAATTCCTTGTATACCCCTGAAAGTTCATCTAATCATTTCTACGTTCTTAAATTTTGCTCATTCCTTTACGTACCCATGAATTTTAGTTTGGATTTCCATACCCTTTTCGCTAGTTGACCGTTAGATTCTTATGAAAAAGCTCATTTTACCCTTTCCTATGAAGAAACATATAAATTAATAGAGTATGTTGTTGGGGCGTAGAAATCTGTTAGATGGGACTATTATATTTATGTGTTAGTTATGTACCATATTATTTATGATAAATACACTTTTAGATATGACATAAAAATTAATAATTACTTATTAGTTATTAAAAGTTGTTTATGTAGCATATAAATATATTTTTCTTATACAACAAATCTGTTGTATTACTATCAAAACACATGCTACATAAAACAAACTTTTATTAATTAATACATAAGTATTAACTTTTTATATCATATCTAAAAGTAAATTTGTCACAAATAACATGGTGCATAACAAGCTCATAAATATAATAGTCCCACCCAACAAATTTCTACACTCCTACAATGTACTCCATTAATTTATTATGTTTCTTCATAGCTAAGGGAAAAAATGAATTTTTTCATAAGAATTTAACGGTCAACTGGCGGAAAGAGCATGAAAGAGATCCAAACTAAAATTCATGGGTATATGTGAGGGAATGAACAAAATTTAAGGGCATGGAAGGGATTAGGTGAACTTTTATGGGTATATGGGGAATTTTCTCTAAGGAAAAGCAAGTGAATATCCAACACTGGAAAGTAGAAAGGGTGTAGACACTGGTGATGCTAATATCATCCATCTCACTCATCACTGTTGGTGATTTAACCGGTCAGGTATTATGATGTTCATTCATGTATGTGTTAACTTGAGTTGTACCCCAAGAATCTTCTTTTTATTTACTCAAGAGTGGGGGACACTGTCTGCTTAGCACCGCCAACAAATGGCTTCGATCTCTCCCTCTCTTTCTGATCTTTGTGTAGGGAATGAGATTATGAACTTGTATGTGGAGACTGGAGAGGGCCAGTTGGTCTAAACGTGAATCATTACAGATATAATTATGTATGGCATGTGCTTGGAGCATGATATATCCAAAGATATATATCTACATATGTTGAACAGCAGGGGACCACCAATCAGTGGGCTATGGTTGTCTAAGATTCGTGTACAAATAGTTAAAAGGGCAAGGGCCAACTCGAGGGTATTTGTGGCCTAATTCTTGGCCGTCATTGCTATTGTATCAAATTACTTCAACTCCTGTAAGCTTTAATTCGTTCCCAGCATGCTCCCACCTAATTAATGACCACTTATCCGCTCTCTCGCTCCTACGACCAACAATGATCACTTGCTCACCACCTTTTATCTCTACTATGAACGTTTATTCATGGTTTCTTTTGAACTGTATAAAACCAGTCACAATTAATTAAGTATTAGTTTTAAAAAATTGAACAATAGATCAATATAATTTTTAAATCAACTTTCCTATAAAAAAAGTTTCACAAAAATACACATCGTTTAACAGTTCGGGAAGCTTGTCCATAGAAAACAGGGAGTATAAGTTGGGAATTAAAGGGGAGAAAATAACACATCCTCAGGTTGCGTTCGAAGGAGCCATTTGGCTTAACTATTTAGCGGCATGAATACTAAAACCTTATATTTGATTAATTAAGTAATAAGTTCTATAAACTTGAAGAATGGATTTGTTTAATTTTTTAAAAGAAACTTTTACATGAAAAGTTTTTACACAAAATAGACCGTTTAACAGTTTGGAAAACATGCTAACGGAAAACGAGAAAGTTGTCGTTTCATGTTTCCATCTAGAATTATTTAGCCTAGCTAGACCTTAACATATTCCCTGTTAATTGTGAAAAAAATGACTAGTATGGTTTTTTCTTCATGATTCTAGCTAAATCATGGATGAATATCCCTAACCATTCCCCCATATATATATATATATATATATATATATATATATATATCTCACCGACCTCTTGCTATTGTTGTCTCCTCTAAATGGCTGGCACCGTTAAGCTCTCCCTCACCTCTTTACCTCCATATATACCTCGCTCCTCCCACTCTAGTGACCTAATCCATCCACCACTTGGTCAGGAGAACATTGTTGGCTACCGCACCAATGCATGCTATTTCTAAAGAAGATAATTCAACCATAAATCAATACTCCCTCCTTTCCATAATATAGCTTACAGATTCATAGCTAAAGGTAGATAAATTTTAGGATGAAGAGAGTACAGAACTATAGATCAACTGACACATTGCAAGAAATAGCTTGTATGTAGCAAAATCAAATTCACATGGATGACCACATGAAAAAAGAAAAGCAATATCTGATCCCAACCATCCAAACCACCAAAGGACCAGAGAATGGGCACATGTGGCATTATTTTTCACTGGCGGTAATAATAAATGTGATTTTCATTGGTGGCATTATTTTTAGTCCGTCTGGAAAAAATAAAAGGAAAGTGCTATGAAAAATTGTTTTGTAGAAGTGAGTTGACTGGACTTCCAACCACTCTTTTGCTGCAAAAGCAAAAATAAGAAACCTAGAGCACCATACCATCAAGTGGTAGTCTAGTCCACTCCAACTTTACCTATTTGTCCTCTCTAAGGCCTTATCTTCTTCCCCAACAAACCAACAAAGCAGCCCATTGCTCTTGTCCTCCTATTCATTAGAGATTTCAAAATTTCTTCTGTTGATCTTTGAAAAAGACAATAGGAGTCTATCTTTCCACAATATTGGCCAGGCCATGCAAGCAACACAACCTTTCAATGTTACAAAGATTTGAGTGACACTTGGTTATGCACATGATTTCATCCCAAGGTTACATGTTGTACCTTAACCCCTTCTTAGAGCGGTCCATATTGTACCTTAACCAGAATAATATGGGTAAACATGTGATAGTTTGTCGAGGTTTCCTTTCATTATTTGGAGATATTAAGGTTCCTAACAATTTCAATCGTAAACTAGGCATAGAAGTTTCGTTAACTAAGGTCTTTTAAGGCTAAGTTTTTGGTTGTGCTATTCTATGATGTGCGTATTTTTAAATTCCATGTAAATGGGAACTTACAAATAGGTCGAAGTACGGAGTTTGATAATTAATATATCATATTGCACCAAATAAGATTATTATAATCCACCATTGTGAAGATTATGGGTACCCCATACCCACACGGCATGGTTATCTGATTGGTTGTAGGGATAACTTATATCTATGGAATATGTAACGGATCATGACTTGGTTATTACGCTTCCTTGTATATTATGGAATGGCCTAAAGTTCTGGTTTGATAATATTGTAAAGTAGATTTGGGAAACTGATACCGTATTGGTTAAGGTTTCTATCTTATAATCCTGCTTCCTATCCTATATAAGGTGGGCAGGAGGCCCTCTAGGGGGCAGGAGACACCACCAGATCGTCAGATCTATAATGCATACGGCGGATTCAAATCCCCAAACATGAGTAGGGTATTATCTTTTATTGAGAGGGCCTGAACCTGTCTAAATCCTTGTCTCCGCATCCATCCACTTTTAGGTCTCGTGCGCTACCCCTTTTATTATTGCCGAATTCATGTTTCGACGGTTGGCGCGTCAGGTAGGGGTGCGTCGAGTTTCCGTCGAGAAGTACGATGGAATCAATCTCACCGGCGATGGCTCGAATCTCTAATCCGGGTTCATCGTTCTAATCTAATCTATGCTAGATTAATTCCTAATCACAGGCTAATGTGTTTGTCTTTTTCCTGTTTGCATATATTGCCGGTGGCCGAGGTGTTCCCCCGAGGACACGGGTAAGGCACTGCCGCTCGAATCCGATTCCTACTCGGTGCAAGTTCAAGTCATCGGCTGGCCACGTCTACGTCGGGAATCACACGGCATGCTGTGTGCACTGGTCAAACTAAGTTGCTTGTTTTGCATACAAGCAAACGGGATGGCTATCAAGATCAACAGCTGTCGTCTCTGCTGCTGGGAGATGGGATTGGGCTGTGCTGCCGCCTCCTGTCCTGCCTCTCCCAACATCTATGTATTTACATTGATTCCTAACAGACACACATTCATCTTTACTGATTTTTTGGTTGCATGTATGACCGTCGGTGAGTTTCTCCGAATCGCCACTGTGCCGCTCTGGGAAGCCCATCCGAACAACCAAATCAGACAGTCACATCTACATGCCAATATGCATGTTTATGGCATGCATATACTTTTTCTATATGCTTTGTTATTACTAATTGAATTGGTTTGCTCCTTGTGTGCATGCACTCCATTGCTGCCAATGGGTAGCGAACGTGTCCTCACCGCCGGCTGCCTTCGCCGCTGCCGCCGACTGGTGACCTCGCCTATACGGTTGATGGTCACACCACCGTTGTTGGGCGTCTACGACTTCACCACCGGTCTGTCTCCGTTGCCGCCGACTGGTGTCCTCGCCTATACGGTTGGTTGGTCACACCACCGTTCATGGGCGTCCACGTCTTCACCGACCGACTGGCCTTTGCCACTGCTGACTGGTGTTTCCGCCTGCACGGCTGGCCTATTATGCCCTCGTTGTTGGGCGTCTATGACTTCACTGCCGGCCTGCCTCCATCGCCGCCGACTGGTGTCCTCGCCTATACGGTTGGTTGGTCACACCACCATTCATGGACGTCCACGTCTTCACCGACCGGCTGGTCTTCGCCGCCACCGACTAGTGTTTCCGCCTGCACGGTTGGCCTATTATGCCGCCGTTGTTGGGCGTCTACGACTTCACCGCCGGCCTGCCTCCGTCGCCGCCGACTGGTGTCCTCGCTTATACGGTTGGTTGGTCACACCACCGTTCATGGACGTCTACGTCTTCACCGACTGGCTTGCTTCGCCGCCGCCGACTGGTGTTTCTGCCTACACGGTTGGTTGGTCACACCACCGTTGTTGGGCGTCTACGTCTTCACCGCCGTCTTGCCTTTGCCGCCGTCGACTGGTGTCTCCGCCTGCACGGCTGGCCTATTATGCCGCCGTTGTTGGGTGTCTACGTCTTCACCGACCGGCTTGCCTTCGCCGCCGCCGACTGGTGTCTCCGCCTGCACGGCTGGCCTATTATGCCGCCATTGATGGGCATCCGCGTTTTCACCAACCGGCCGCCTCGTCTATCACCGACTGGTGTTTCCGCCTGCATGGCTGGCCTATTATGCCACCGTTGATGGGTGTCATTGTCTTCACCGCTGGCTGCCTTAGTCGTTGTCGACTGGTTTCTCCGTCTCCATGGCTACGCGATTCTGCCACTGCTGATTGGTGCCATCATCTTCACTGCCAGTCGCCTGGTCTGTTGTTGACCGGTTTACCCACCCCCATGGATGGTGCACTCTGTCACCGTTGCTGATGGCGACATCGTCTTCACCGCTGGTTCACCTTCGCCACCACCGACTGGTGTTTCCGCCTGCACGGCTAGCCTATTATGCCGCCGTTGTTGGGCGTCTACAACTTCATCGCCGGTCTGCCTCCGTCGCCGCTGACTGGTATCCTCGCCTATACGGTTGGTTGGTCACACCACTGTTCATGGGCGTCTACGTCTTCACCGACCAGCTGGCCTTCGCCACCGCCGACTGGTGTTTCTGCCTGCACGGCTGGCCTATTATGCCGCCGTTGTTGGGCATCTACGACTTCAGCACCGGCCTGCCTCCGTCACCGCCAACTGGTGTCCTCGCCTATACGGTTGGTTGGTCACACCACCGTTGATGGGCATCTTCATCATCACCGCCGGCTTGACTTTGTCGCCGCCGACCGGTGTCCTCGCTTACACGGTTGGTTGGTTACATCACCGTTCTTGGGCGTCTATATCTTCACCGCCGGCTTCCTTCCGCTGCAGCCGACTGGTGTTTTCGTCACCATTAATGGACTACTTAATTCCCACATCGGCAAATTTTGCTGTCACCGAGGGGAAGACCAAAAAGATAAGTCATCATTAATTTTCTCTATATGATATTTTCCTTTTCCTCACTACATCAATTGATTTTCCATTGAGTAGTGAGTCGGGGGCTACAGATGTTATATCATATTTTTCAACAATTTTTCATAATATCTATTTTGATTGCTTGCGAAATAATCCGAGGACAAAAGTGCTTATCGAGTTATGGAGTTCTATCTTCCTATGCTTTCCGTTTGGTTTGTCGATGGATAGCCTTTGGGCCGATTCCTAGCACCCTGGGGCTCGTTGGATGGACCGAATAACGCAAGGTGCTAAGTATTATTCGGAGTAAATTAAAAGCATAGAGATAAGATAAATTTATTTTCTGCTCTTAACAATTGCAAAAGTACCCGAGTAGTAAATTCTGACCCGTAAAACTTTATTCCATTAATGACGAACTCATGTCATTCATATGCATGTCTGGGAAGTGCCTTGGCCGACTCCCGATTCGTGGGGGCTATGACTAGTCGGGCATAGTGTTTAAACGTAAGGAGTTATCTGCTCGGGGAAATCAAAGTTGACAAGAGGAGAAACACATATTTATAAATATTTTAAAATACTTGAATTTTTCTCGAGTATTATATTTACATCAGATACTACTCATCCTATATGTTTGTTCTACAGGATCCAGACCCATATATGCATAAAAGGGATTCATGGCTTTAAGCTTATCTCTTACGCTCCAGGAATGGATCAGTCAGAACAGCACCACCGGTTTGCCGTCATCGCCGCTGATTGGTGTCCTCGCCTATACGGTTGGGTGGTCACACCGCCGTTATTGGGCGTCGTTGTCTTCACCGACCTGCTACTTCGTCCGCCGCCGACTGGTGTCTTCGCATATACGGTTGGTTGGTCACACCACCGTTGTTAGGCGTCTATGTCTTCACCGTCAGCTTGCCATTCCCGCCGCCGACTGGTGTCACCGCCTGCACGGTTGGCCTATTATGCCGCCATTGTTGGGCGTCTACGTCTTCACCGACCGGCTACTTCGTCCGCCGCCGACTGGTGTCTTCGCCTATATGGTTAGTTGGTCACACCAGCATTGTTAGGCGTCCACGTCTTCACCGCCGGCTTGCCTTCGCCGCCGCCGACTTGTGTCACCGCCTGCATGGCTGGCCTATTATACCGCCGTTGTTGGGCGTCTACGTCTTTACCGACCGGCTTGCCTTCGCCGCCGTCAACTGGTGTATCCGTCTGCACGGCTGGCCTATTATGCCGCCGTTGATGGGCTTCTACATCTTCACCGACTGGCTTGCCTTTGCCGCTGCCAACTGGTGTCTCCACCTGCACGGCTGACCTATTATGCCTCCATTGATGGGTTTCTACGTCTTCACCGACTGGCTTGCCTTCGCCGCTGCCAACTGTTGTTTCCGCCTGCACGGCTGGCCTATTATGAAGCCGTTATTGGGCTTCTACGTCTTCACCGACTGGCTTGCCTGCGCCGCTGCCAACTGGTTTTTCCGCCTGCACAGCTGGCCTATTATGCCGCCGTTATTGGGCTTCTACGTCTTCACTATCGGCTTGCCTCCGTCGCAGCCAACTGGTGCTATCATCTTCACGACTGGCCCATGCCGCTTCCACTGCTAACAGGCGTCATCATTTTCAACTCAAGCTGTCTACGTCTGCTGCGGTTTAGTTTCTTCACTTCCATGGCTGCATGATTCTGATACTGTTGATTGGCCTTTATCGTCTTCACCGCCGGTCGTTTTGTCTGCTGTTGACTGGTGTCCTCGCCTTTACGGTTGGTTTATGCCGCTACCACTACTGATGCACGTCATCGTCTTCATTGTTGGTAGCCTTGTCTGACGTTGACTGGTTTGTTCGCTTCCACGGCTGCGTGTCTTCGTCATCATTGACTGGCGTCGTCGTCATCGCTGGTTTGCCTTCTCCGCCGCCTGTGGTGTCTTCACTTTCACGGCTGGCCTATTATACTGCCGCTCAAGGATGTCTTCGTTTTCTTCATCATTCTACTTCTTCTGTCGCCGACTGGTTATGCCGCCGCCGACTGGTGTTTTTATCTTCACAACTACGCGTCTTCGCTACCGGTTTGCTTCTGTTGCCGCCGACTCGTGTCCACTTCATCATGGCTATGCAACTTTGTCACCATGGTGGAGCGACTTCATCTTTATTATCTTCGGCACCGGCAAACTCTATTGCCTCTACTTTGCAAGCTTCGCTACTTCACCAATCACGACGTCTACAAGAATTTCGACATCTCGGCATGCGTTATCAAATATGATGCCGTGTTATTTTATTACAACAAGTGGTGTTCCAATCTTTAATATTTCTACTCGGACATCTTCAATATGTATCTTCACTCAAGCAATGACTACTCGACGACAAGAAATTACAGTTCTCGACTCTATGTTCAGTTGTTTTCCAACTAACCAAAGAGTCGGGGGCTACACAAATACAAGACTCAAAATTCGACAGATTTTATATCAAGATGAAGCAATCAATCAATCAACGAGTCAACTCTGGGAGTTATTATCTTCGTCTTCGCTTCCGAGCAAGCTTTCTACTTTAGCAACTTCAATCATTTCACCGACAATTTTGTCTTTTGGATGTTGCCACAATCTACTCCAAATTTCTCAAGTATCAAGTCCAATATTTAATCTACGCGACCTATCAGGGAGTTTGGAGCTATTGACCAATCAGCTCAGATTCAACGAGTTGGACAACATCATCATTTACTTTCCTCCAAGTAAAGCATCTGCAATAGCTACAAGACTAAGTTCTACTGCCATCTTTGTAAATCAAGGGGTGTTACATCAGTCATCGTTATGCACACGCTCGCATCAAGGAAACGGCTCGAGCTTCGATATCTTCTCAACAGTTTGATGGATTATTGTCACTGACATCATCACCAACACCTCTACTTCATCAGCCCTGACGTCTCCACCGTTGCTAATGGGTGACTACGTCTTCGGCTCCAATTGCTTCCGTCATTGCCGACTTGTTATTTCGCCTTCACGGTTGACCTACTACACAAACGCTGATGAGCGTCTTCGTCATTATCATCGGTTGCTACACCGCTATTGACTGGATCGCCGACATCGTCATCTTCATCAACGTCCTATCAAGCCTCTTCAACATAGCCTACTCTGCTGCCGTTGATGGGCAACTTCGTCATCATAGCCGGCTATCTCTGTTGTCGCTAATCATCATTACCGTAGGATGCGTTTGCCGTCGCCGACTATTTTCTTCATCTTCATGATTGGTGGATTTCGCCATTACCGTTGATGCGCGTCTACGTCTTCATCGTCGGCTTGCTTTCGTCGCCACCGACTGCTCTTTCGTTGTTGTTGGGCGCCTTCATCTTCACTGCTAGCTGACCTGACTGCTGCCGACTGGTTTCTTCGCCTCCACGGCTATGCGACTTCATCACCTTTGATTGGTGTCACTGTTTTTACTACCACTGACATCTTCCGTCACCTCTGATGAGCAATATCATCTTCATGTTGGTCATTTCATCTCCATGCCGACTGCGTCAGCTACCATCAATGGACAATTGTGACTACAATAGAATGATAAGCTACATGCATAGGGGCTCGTCAACTCAAGCGCGAGGATTGTATCTTCAATTTGGACTTGTTCCGGATACATTCAATATGAATTTATGGTCATGAGTCGATTTCTTATGCTCAACGACTGGAGTATTCATTATTCCCCACAAGGGCCATCGGCTGAATACTTGCGCCAGTCGGGATTCAATTTTTATATCTATTTTGGAGTATCCCATAAGGGATAATCACTCAGATCAGAAGCTATTCATATGAGCTACATTTGGTTTATATCACTCGGAAGATTTATTACTCGGGAGCATGTTACATGCGTCATCCTTTAAAGGGTGTCGAAGGCATATTTTTTGGCCTAGGCCTAATATGTCTGCAGCCTATATTTTTAGGTGCGGCCTGTCACGTTCTTTTAGGGACTTAGGCACTTTTTGCTTAGGCCAAAGTGCGCGTGATCAAGTGCCCAATACCTTAAAATCCTTTTATACCGCAGTTACTCAACTTTTTAGGAGTTGGTACAATACATTTTAAAAGGTGCCCAATAGTGAAATTTTTCATAGCTGCCCCGCTGACTTTTTATATAGTCAAGGCGCTGTTTGGGTTTATAAAGCAATTGATTGGATACAATATCGTTGCTTTTTGCCACTTAAGTGTGCATTTTTGTTAACCAATATTATGGCTTAGGCTGATTATATATTGTGGTCATTTTTCAGGCGGTTGGTAAATCCTTTATGAGTTTATTTACTCGGATTTTATACCACATATGCCATATATTTCCAGGTGTGGTGAAACCATGTGTCTTTTAGGGACTTAAGCATATCTGTTAAAGCAGTGTGCGCATGGTGTGTGCCCAATACTTTGGAAATTTCTTTATTCACAGCATATAAGCTTCTTTATAGCTGTTTTGCTATGTGAATTTTCAATGATGTAGTCAACTTTAGGTTGCATGCATCATATTTTACAAAGCAGTCGATATATCACTCGGATCATGTTATTCGGAGATTCACACCGCATATGCTATATATTGATATCAAGTAACTCAGTTGACTATAATTATCAAAACCACTCAGTTGGTTGGATTATTTACTCATTGACTATATGCTGAGTTTGTTCAACTAACCACATAGTCGGGGGCTACACCTATTAGGTGCATCTAGTCGATGCACCTAAGTTTATATTTAATTATTTTTCAGCCCTCCACAGTCTTCTGATTTGGTAAAAGTACTCGGGAGACCATGGCAAAGATGATTGAAGCACTTGGCTTTGGAGTAATTTGGTTCGAGAGAAGATTATCTTTTCGACTGTGAAGGTCTCAGGGGCTACTGTGGAGATTATGGGTACCCCATACCCACACGGCATAGTAATCCGACTGGTTATAGAGGATAACTTATATCTATGGAATATGTAACGGATCATGACTTGGGTATTAAGCTTCCTTGTATATTATGGAACGGCCTAAAGTCCTGATTTGATAATATTGTAAAGTAGATTTAGGAAACCGATACCATATTGGTTAAGGTTTCTATCTTGTAATCCTGCTTCCCATCCTATATAAGGTGGCAGGAGGTCCTCTATGGGGCAGGAGACACCACCAGATCATCAGATCTATAATGCACACGGCGGATTCAAATCCCCAAACATGAGTAGGGTATTACCTCTCATTGAGAGGGCCTGAACCTGTCTAAATCCTTGTCTCCGCATTCATTCACTTTTAGGTCTCGTGCGCTACCCCCTTTTATTATTGCCGAATTCATGTTTCGACAACCATGATACCAAAAGGAGCCTTAAAAATCTATTTTATCTCTTAGCATGTGTTGTTTTCTGTTGAATGATTGAATGGATGAATATATGAATGGTTCGTGTTAATTATCCAAGGGTACAAATAAATGAGTTAACTAAATGGGTTACTACATGTGAACTTTGAGTAATTTTTTTGTTTCTAAATAGCAGTCCCATAAAGAATGCAGTTCTAGCCTAATTGTATTTCACATAGACTACCCTCACGATGTACATGGATGACTTTATGATATCATAAGGACTGCTTTTATATGCATTGTTGATACCGTAATACCTTCCATTGATACTAAGGTAGGTTCGACAATTAGGAAAAATGAAACTTACTATTAGATAATGTACGTACTACTCCTAGTATGCTGAAAAGTATTGTATTTTTTTTTTGCTTAAAGATCGGTCTCCTACCAATTTACTGGTTTTTAGAGATATATGTTTGTGAGTTAACCCATTCTCATAATGTTTGTGTCCAATCTACAAAGAATATTTTATTGCTTAAAGACCTACTCTATCTATTTCGTATTGCAAGACATTTTGACTTTTTATTAAGTCAAACTTCTTTAGTTTGATCAAGTTTATAGAAAATATAGAAATGTTTCTAACACAAAACAAGCATATTATCAAAATATATTCAATGCTAGATTTAACAAAACTAATTTGGTGTTATAGATGTTGCTAGATTTTTGAATAAACTTAATCAAACATAAATAAGTTTAGCTAGAAAAAAATCAAAACATCTTATAATATAAAACGGATGGAGTAGATTTTATATACACTATATGTGCCCTTAGATGCTCTATGTTTGAGACTGACCATAGTAAGCCTTAATATCACCTTATATTTTCACATTGCTGATGCCTTGGTATGGCCGTATTTTGACCTCTATTGCTCCTATAGATACATGAACAACAAATAAGGGCAACCACATTTGCAATATGAAAACATGAGGGCTGCATGTGTGATAGAAGATGGATAATTTCTTTTATTCATGACTCCACATGCATACCCATGTGTTACATACATCAGGCAAGATGTACCCATACATATAAATTAAAGACCGACATTATTATTGATTTCAAATAGCATGAAACATTATTTGCTATTTTTTATAACCATTGGCAACCTCGCATGCCTTATGCATCTAAAGTGCGCTGACAATGAATTTACTTCCTTGTTTCATTGACCAAACATAGATCTCTGCTGCGAATCTATCCATGGTTATGCTTGGCAAGTACATTGGCACTACAATACAGTCCTCACCATCAGCATTCTTGCACTTGGTAAAATAGCTTATTAGCTTGGACATGATGTCTCCAGCCATTGGTATGCCACCACCCATACGCTTCCCCCACCCAAAGTCTATTTTGTCATCTCCAACGGATGTTATGTCTAATACAATGTATGTTCGATCAACAACAAGAGATGGCCACTTGCGTGATGTTAGAAAGTCCACAGTTGATTTAACGTATTCATCTGTCACCTCCAATTTGGCCTTACGAACGAGGTCAAGTGCATACCCTAGAGGGTTTCCGCACAAGTCAGCCACTGTTGTTTCTGCAACAGGAAAGACGAGACAACAACCGTAGTAACCTCATGGGATTGGTGGGTTGCGTTTCCAGTTGCCACGAGAGTTTAAGGTGAACATGAGATGCACATGTTGGTCGAGAGAATAACCCAATGCAGCGGTGCGGCATTTCCATACCGCCGCAGCTATTAATTCGAACGTAGTATATGACTGCCTAAGGTGTACAGGAACATGGTTTCTCATAGCAGATATCTCTCTTGGCCCAAAGAGAAAGTATTGGCCTACCATGGCGTCAGGCGGAGTGGATTGCATTATATCATTGGTAGGATCACCATCACGAAGTGGCTCGTATGCTAAATGTGTGTGCGTGATCTGGGGTGGGTAACACATAGTTAGCATCTCTCTGTTCCATAAAGGAGATATGGTCAGTAGTGCTTCGCTACGTGCGATGTCACCCACAGCTTTGATGAAATGAGCCATGCCAAAGCCATCGCTTATGTTATGGCACATATGAAGGCCAATTACAAATCCTCTACATTTTAGTCGTGTCACCTACATGGCACGTACACACCCAAACAAATTCCATTAACACAATAGCGGCTAGGAACACAAAAGATTTTTCTAAATTATTGCATAAAGATTCTAGCATTATGCATGTTATCTATCACATCTACCAATAAAATCAGGCTATAAAATGTTATCAATAAAAAATATGACAAGACTGGAAACCAAAAGCCATATAAAATATATAGTATATATAGTAGGCATATAAAACAAACTGCATGCCCAATGTTTCCAAATCTTGGGTTACTATAACTATAACCTAGAGATGCCTGTTAACAAATACTTGAAAACCTAAAAATTATATATGTCTCTAATTCTGAAAGTTGTAAACCACATTGAAAATTTGAAGGGAAATGAAATAAAATGAGTGATATATATATATAGTACCTGCAGAAACAACAATGGTTTGCCGACCACCACTTTAGTATCGCCGGGGTCACATAAGAACTCCTCTACACATGGGTAGGGCAGTAGAAGCGGCTTGCCGAGCTCCTCTAGCCGCACGTCTGCATACGCCTCCACGAAAACCACCCCTTTTGCCGTGCAGTCTACTACCCGCTTACCTTGTGGAAGTTCTCTCAGCCGACCGGCTATGGGGTAGTAGTGTACCAAGGTCTCTGTAAGCGTGGACCTGATGACTTTCGCCGGATCGTGTGGCTTGTAGCCATCGAAAGTGTGTAGCTGGAAGAACTCAACGGCGATAGCATAGAACCGTAGAGAGTGTTGGTTGTCAATATCGGAGAGATGCTTTCGCTCATTTGGTGTGGCCCTCGCTGGTGCCACCAGCTCAGGTTTGCCCCGGGCCCGGCGTGCAGTGAACTTCACCATAATAGGTAGTAACTATTTGCGGTGCACTTTGGACGTTGTTACTGATCGACAATTATATAGATGATGAGGACATCACTTCGTCGGATACGCTCATAACTTCACACACTCCAATGATAATTCCAAGTCCAAGTCCAGTTCGGCCTCCGGAGACAGCATTGA
The DNA here is from genome assembly GCA_000338895.3 of Oryza meridionalis. NCBI lineage: Eukaryota > Viridiplantae > Streptophyta > Magnoliopsida > Poales > Poaceae > Oryza > Oryza meridionalis. The sequence goes on along the minus strand of CM002526.2, from coordinate 29,694,293 downwards.
CTTCAAACGGACCTAGCGCCTTCATGCCAACTCCGATTTGGGTGATCTTGGACTTCGTGGAAAGCTTATCTCGCTACCTTTCAAACGCATCTGGTCTCATGTCCAAATTCATCTCGAGTCAACGGGAATCGCCAAAACAAGACAGTGCTATTGCTGAAACCGAACTTGGGCCTTGGGCCTTGTAATAGACTAGGCCCATTTCGGAAGTGTCACCCTCCACCTCCACGAATTAGCACTGAACCCTAGCTTTATTTTCCTCTATAAATAGCTTTGTACATCCTCAAAAACATTTGGGTTTTGTTTAGTTGAATTTTGCCAAGTGCCATTCACCTTGTCTCTAGTCCTCGCTCGATTAGTCGGCGACTATAGATTCAGAGCCCCCAATAGTTGGTGTGTTGATTTGCCGGGTCGATTGGATCTACCACTTCAATCGCAACTATTCATTTGTGCTTAATTCCCTATTCGCAATATTTAGATTGCATCTTATCTTGTTCTTGCAGTGTTCTCTCGTTTGCATTGCAGGGATCATCAACCGCGCGTCACAGTTGGTACGACATCGTTTGTGGTGTAGCGATTGCACGGCGTCCTGGACTTGTTCTGGTTGGTAGCCACGTCGCAAATGTCGCACTCGATCAAAGCGAGAGTTATCTCCCTCACCAGAAGATCGGGCCACGAGAGAGAGCGTCATCAGTTGGTATCAGAGCTTTAGTTGCCTGGTGAGGATTTTAGTTTTGTAATTTTTTTCCATCGTCTACCATACAGCCGCAATATTTTTTTCCCATCACCAAACATTAGTTTTGAGCCACGCAATTTCATTCAGTTTTTGCTTTATTGAGTTTTGATCCACTGTCGAGTCAAGTGCTGGTTTAAGCCCTAGATTAGTCTTGGATTTAGTTTGCAAGTGTGGGTTGCATGTTGCTCTAGCGTTGTTTCAGAAAGTCGCGCAGTTCCGCCGCCATAGAGAAAGTTGCGCAGTAGATTGATTAGTAACAGATTGGTTTGAGAGCTGAGGTTTTGTTTCATTGAGATTTTTTTGGTTGCATGTGTCAGATAATTAGGGAAAATCTGCTTCCTTTTGTTTCTTCTTTGATTTTCTCGTGCAACCAAGTGACGCCGAAAGAAAAAAAAATAGAACAGAATCTGCTGTCCTACTTGATTGCGCATGCATGCATGCATGAGTACTTGTGTAATTTCCATCGTCTCTTCGTGATTCCATGTGCATGCAAATCTCGGCCTCCTAGTTTGTTGGGTGTACACATGCATAGAATTTCCTTGTGCAGATTAATTCCTCGGTGCACACGCATGTTATCCAATTCGATTGATAGCTGCCATTTGTGAAATATGAAAGTAAAAAAAAAGAAAAATAGAGAAAAGGCAGAAGGTGCAAAAAAAAAGAAAAAAAAGAAGAAGCAAAAGAGCCGCACCAAAAAAAAATCAGAAAAAAAAAGAGAAGAAAAAAAAATCAGAAAAAAAAGAAAGGGTGGAAATTTTTTTTAAAAAAATTGTGGATTTCTTGGAGAGAGTTGGTTGACATAGCGAGTTGTTTTGGTCCGAGTGTGATCATTTGCTTGCTTGAGGTAGGATTGAGTCTAGGCTAGGCCAGCAATTTTGACTAATACTTTGGATTATTATTCAATTTCGCATATCTGTTTGATTTTTGCTATTCCTTGTGATATAGTTAAGCCTACCAAGATCCACATACTACTAACCTTTACAGGTCCGGCTTTGCAATCGCTCCACTCATCAAGCGTGTCATTGTGCCACGAACCAGCCACGGTGATTGACCTGATTTGCATTCTTTGAGAACATTATAAGAATTTGGTATATGCTTGAGTGTTGAGTGCCTTCAAAAGCTCCACATATATATAGATTGTTAGGAACTGACACTTTCTTGTGAGTTTCTTTTGCTTGCTAACGATGTCAGGTACAAGTTCCGACGAACCAACACTGGAGAATCTAGCACATAAACTGAAGGGCATGGAAAATTGGTATGAAGAGCTGATGCGTAATAGTAAATCATACAAGGAAAGCACAGATAAACATTTAAAAACTTTAAGTGAAAGCTTGGTGAAAGTAGTGGATCAAATTGAGCAAATGAATCGATCACATAAACAATTAACTGAAAACATTCATAATATAAATATTGGACATGAAAATATTGTGCGACGCATTGGTTTACTTGAGGCTGCTGGTGAAGAAGGTGCAGGTGCCACTGCTCATCGACACCAAAGATATGACGATGAAGACGAAGAGCAATCTATTGCTGATGATGAGGAGGAAGACGAGAGTGTTGGAAATAGAAGACGACGTCGAATTAGGGACAAAGATGATCCTTTATCTAAGGTAAAATTTACTATGCCTTCTTTTGATGGTAAGTTTGAACCTTCTGTTTATCTAGACTGGGAGCTAGCTGTTGAGCAAAAATTTTCTTGCTATGATTTTCCTGATAATAAGAAAGTTAAAGCTGCCAGTAGTGAATTTACCTCCTTTGCATCTCTATGGTGGAATGATATATGTGGTAGAGGACTTAGACCTAGAACCTGGGATGATATGAAACGTACAATGAGGTCTAGATTTGTTCCTTCTTACTATGCTCGTGACATGTTAAATAAACTGCAACTTTTAAGACAAGGTTCCAATTCTGTAGAAACATACTATCAAGAGATGATGATTGCTTTGTCACGATGTAATTTGCAAGAAACTGAGGATGCTAGAATTTCTAGGTTCTATGGAGGTCTTAATAGAGAGATTCGGGATATTCTTGAATATAAAGAATACAATACCATGAATAGATTATTCCATTTTGCTTGCAAAGCTGAAAGAGAAGTGCAGGGACGCAACAAGCATAGGAGTTCTCTTGCAAGTGCTACTTCCACACGACAGACAACACCACGTCAATCTACTACTGCTGTTCGTCCACCTACCTCCACGCCATCCCATGCTCAAGAAACAAGCAAAAACGCTTCAGTTCAGACTCCAGCCAAGAGTGCAACTTCAGTAGATTCCACTGGACGTACACGTGATATTACATGTCATAGGTGCCATGGCATTGGACACATTGCCCGCGACTGTCCAAATCGGCGAGCTCTATTTGTGAATGCTGATGGTGAGTATACTTCTGCTAGTGATTGTGATGATGAATATGCTTTAGCTGCCACTGACCACGCAGGAGGACAAGATAATGATGACATCGAGGAAGTCCATTTGCATCCAGAGTCGCTAGATCAGCATCCAAAATAGCCTAGAGAAGTGTGAAGAGCAAAACCAACGTCACAATTTGTTCCAAAGCAAAGTTCTTGTGAAAGGCCATACCGTCAAAATGATTATTGATAGCGGGAGTTGAAACAATTTAGCAAGTGAAGAGATGGTCAAGAAGCTTGGCTTGACTACCCATCCACATCCACATCCGTATCATATTCAGTGGTTTAATACATGTGGTAAGATGAAGGTAACCCGCTTGGTTAAAATACCTTTTTCTATAGGCTCCTACCATGATCAAATTGAATGTGATGTTGTGCATATGCAAGCTTGTTCTGTTATTTTGGGGCGACCATGGCAATATGATAGAGAAGTTGTTTTTGATGGTAGGACTAATACATATAAATTTATGTTCGATGGTAAAAGAGTTGTTTTGCATTCTATGACTCCAGCCGCTGCTTTGAAAGATGATCTTGCAAGACTTCAATGTGAAAAGAAAGCGAAAAGTGAAAATCAAATTATTGCTAAACATCCTGCTCCAACTAGTAAAATAGAACCAAGTACCACAAAGAATGAAATTAAGTTGAAGGGTGCTTTGTTGGCTTCTAAATATAATATTTGTGCACTAGATGAGCCAGATTCTTGTTGCTATGCTCTATTTTGCCAAGATTCTATACTCACATTGGCTACTGCTCCTAGTACTTTATATTCTTTGCCACCTGCTATTACTAACCTTTTGCAGGAATATGAGGATATTTTTCACGATGAGATACCTCCAAGGATGGCCAATGGACGAGAGAGTGCACACAATCAAGAAAATGGGATTGAGTCGAGGACGACTCCAATTCAAGAAGGAGAGGATGATGAGGACATCACTTCGTCGGATACGCTCATAACTTCACACACTCCAATGATAATTCCAAGTCCAAGTCCAGTTCGGCCTCCGGAGATAGCACTGACTTCAAACGGACCTAGCGCCTTCATGCCAACTCCGATTTGGGTGATCTTGGATTTCGTGGAAAGCTTATCTCGCTACCTTTCAAACGCATCTGGTCTCATGTCCAAATTCATCTCGAGTCAACAGGAATGGCCAAAACAAGACAGTGCTGTTGCTGAAACCGAACTTGAGCCTTGGGCCTTGTAATAGACTAGGCCCATCTCGGAAGTGTCACCCTCTACCTCCACGAATTAGCACTGAACCCTAGCTTTATTTTCCTCTATAAATAGTTTTGTACATGCTCAAAAATATTTGGGTTTTGTTTAGTTGAATTTTGCCAAGTGCCATTCACCTTGTCTCTAGTCCTCGCTCGATTAGTCGGCGACTATAAATTCAGAGCCCCCAATAGTTGGTGTGTTGATTTGCCGGGTCGATTGGATCTACCACTTTAATCGCAACTATTCATTTGTGCTTAATTCCCTATTCGCAATATTTAGATTGCATTTTATCTTATTCTTGCAGTGTTCTCTCGTTTGCATTGCAGGGATCATCAACCGCGCGTCACGGTTGGTACGACATCGTTTGTGGTGTAGCGATTGCACGGCGTTCTGGACTTGTTCTGGTTGGTAGCCATGTCGCAAATATCGCACTCGATCAAAGTGAGAGTTATCCCATTCACCAGAAGATCGGGCCACGAGAGAGAGAGTCATCAATAGATCTTGAAGGCTGCATTGTAGCCAGCTTGCTTGGAGAAAAGAAAAAGACTAATGTTTGCTGTTACACTGAACCTATGGCGCAAGTGGTCCATAGAAAAATAACACGTACACAGTTCGTTAAAAAAAAAATTCTACTGTCACAGTGAATCTCAATAGCAAGTGGCCTATATACAAATAATATAAAAATAACACGACTACTACATAATACGTTGTTAGTATTGTCCCAATGGTGTATGTTAGGTAAAAACTGGTAATGACAGGGACTTTACACCCCTGCATGCCACGAGAATATAAAAACTTGATATAAGGTCATTAATTAGTACCTAATTTTTTTAAATGAACTAACAGTAACATAATGTCATATCACCACAGCCGGTTGTTTAGGTAAACCGGTACAAAATAGCAGCCAAGCCGAGCTCATTCATCAAGCTATAGCGGAGCCGATGGGAATAAAAATCACCAGCTAGTGCTTTCCATCTCCCCTCTTGCTCTCGGTCTCCCCCTCTCTCCCTGGTGATGGGACTAAAATGATGGGCTCTATCTTTAAAAATCTCTTAAGACATTTTGTTGGGATACGCGTAGGCTACGATAGCATAAATTAAAATTTTTTATCACGTAAACCAGAAACTATGCAAGTATTAGATCATAGATCGTTACCACTCGACGTGCTGCGCAGCGGAAGAAGACGCTGAGAAGTCGAAAGAACTCTCGCGAAGTAGTGCGCGTCAATGTAGAGGAAGTAGTCGATCACACCGGCTCGACCTTCTCCTCCTCGTATGTTCTCCTCGCCGTACTCCCACGCCGATCAGCACCGCAAACCAGCGGTGCCTCTACCGGTATCTACATGTATAGGGACGGAACGCCACGCGCAGATGTGTTAGCACCTGCGCGCGGCTAGGGTTTTGCTCGGGGAGGGAAGTGACGGCTAGGGTTTCTCACGTGATGCAATTATATCCGCCGGTCACACCCCTCACGAATATATAAGATCCATCACTCGGGCCTCCAAGGCCCGTAGGACTCATATTCGAATCCCTATCCGAATTAAGCTCATATTGGATCTCCATCCAATCCCCTTATTCCGGCCCATTAAACGTGCGACCTTGGAGGTTCATGTATACTCGGTTGTAACCCGAAAACTCCTTTTTGGTCCACGCGTCAACAGCGGCCCCTAGCAGAACGTATTGACCCACCGAGCATATATAAAGATCATATCGGCTGAACCTCTAGTGTATACTTGTATGAACCCCTTTGCCTCACGATATCGATTAAACTCAAGGCTAGATATGTGCCATCCTCTAATAGCTTAATTATTCACTCGAACCTGTTAATAGATTATATAACTTGTGATTGACTGCTCAATCACCCTTGGCATGGCCATGCACTTCCATAATCTACAATATCGAGGGGCCCAGAGATATCTCTCCATAGGAGGGGCAAATCCCATCTTGATTATTCATATCCCACTATATATTTCATAGCATACCCGAAAACTACTTTTATAACTACCCAATTACGGAGTAGCGTTTAACAGTCCCTAAGTAAGCTACTACACATGTTGAGAACCATGATAATCTCAGTCTAAGGATTCAACACCAACACTAAATGAGATCACTGATGACACAACACATATTGCTCTTGCAGTGTCTCATGTTGGGTCTATCCAACAACATATTCACCAACATGTGTCCATATTATTAATTTGGTATCTCTATACCATGATCCATGAGACATGATCATCAATTAATACATGTGCTGATTATCTAAACATATTTGTTCCACATATGATATTTGATCAGGGATCCTTTAGAAATAGCAACACATAACATAAAGAGTCTCATGAAAGAATCACATATTCATTAACCAATAATGAGTTATCTATTTCAAGGAACAATGTCGGATAAATATGTAAACATAGTATGTGATACAATCATCTCTATAATTGCCTCTAGAGCATATCACTAACACATTTCCAACCCAATGACTAGGATGACGTCCATAGTATTAAATAAGCTGACACCTAAGATGAAAAATGATGTAGCAAGTGAATAAATGAGTAAAGAAAAAGAAACCATATCTTGTATAAGACATGGTTTCTACACAACATCCAAGACATCATGTGAGATAAGTAGCATTAAATTTAATTAAGTATGGAATAGTGGTGTTTGCATTGGAAGAGTAGTGTCTAGTACTAGTTTCTTGATGATGTGGAGTTTATGGATACTATGTCTGGTGTCTTGGGTTGGGAATAGCCTAACATGTTTATCATCAAAAGTCGATGAAGCCAACAATTAAGAGTTTAAATTGATGAAATAAGCAGTTAGGAAAATTTGGTTCAATTGTGGCATATTTGGGAGGGGACTAGCAATACAACATTCCATTTTTTTAGAAAACTTTTAAACGTAAATTGTAATATAATTATATTATAATTACAACAGTAATGTATACTATTAAAAAAAGAACACGTGGTACCATTGGCTATGGAACATTTAACTATTTGCTAATTTTAGATATGACGTTTAACCATTTGTCCCTAATATGTTCAGATAGCAAATGCTTAAGGCCATATAATGATAAATAGTTAAATATTCCGTTGGCTACAGATGTGGTTGTGTCATCACCAGTTCGCTTCCTCGTCTCCTCGCGTGACAAGTTTCCCATCACGAATCTCAAAGTGCATCTGACGGTATAAAAATCATAAGTTTTCACTCTAAATTTTTTTGACCGGGGTTTTCACTCTAATTTTCTACTACCTCCTTCCTAAATTACAAGAATCTAGGATTGGATAAGATGTTTTCTAGTATAATGTATCTGGATAGGAAATCTATCTAGATATATTATATTAGAAAATATCTTATCAAATTTTAATTTATTATATTTTACAACGGAATGAGTATTGACAAATATGGCATAACCAAATTGAGAAACCTGTTAGAAGGAACCTCCACAAGTGGAAGGCCGCACGTGAAGGAATCTAAACACAATTAATTTGGTGGTGATTCCAAGTGACTGTATTAAACAACTTTCTAGAGATTCTTGAGCATCGGACTAAGGAGAGCTACAGTTTGATATAAAATATTAATATGTTGTAGGACCTTAATATAGAATAATTGACTGTACAGTATATAAAATATTTTATTTTAACTGCTACCATATTTCGTTGAAATTTCTTCAGTTATTTTAAATCATACAAATTTTGGAGAATTTTCAATATAAGGTTCAACCTCTTATAAAAAAAATCTTTATATATATCTATCTTCTGATTCATATATTTTTCGTGTGTTCAACCCAAATATTATATTATGTAATTTTTCTATGTTTTTTCTTATGTGTGTGTATATATATATATATATATATATATATATGTAGGATTAAAGATATCAAGGCACTCGAATCCTACTTTTTTTTTTCTCTACCCTTGTGTTTTGAAAATCCTACATTCGATGTAGCCATAATTGATATCCCCTTTTGATTAGAAACTTGTTAATTACTAAGTCGTGAGCTTTGTAATAACGGATACTCCCTTTGGTCAGAAATTTAGTAGTTAGAATGCTTAATTAATGTGTTTAAACTTTTATATTATTTTTTCTTGAAATATTTTTTTTATTTATCTTTAAAAAACAATGTAGTTAATCTTTTCTTCAAAATGGTTTACAAATGTTATAATTTTCTACATTTTGTAGGCTTTAAATTTGAATCATTTAACGTTTCACATTTAGTGAACTTTGTAGTAATAAATATACCTAGGAAAGAAAATGTGTCTAATACACATATCTTTTTCCGCTCATTTTGTATGTAATGATTAATAATTACGAGCTTAGTTCCAATATAATTGTAGATATTGTAATTCTAAGTTGTTTAGTATGTATTAAGGTTTGAGAAGAAAGATTATGGTGCCCCCTTATTAAATGGTGTATAGGTAAGATTGTAAGAGTGATAAAGGGTAAAATTGGAAGAAATTTGAATGAGAAGTGATTGATGGGACAATTAGTACTCTACTATGATAATTATTTTAGGACAAATTTGAATATTAGAAATGCAATTGTTATGGGATACGGGTAGTAATTAATAGTGCCTTGATGATCTTTTAGTTGCAAAGAATATCTTATTTACGATAGGAGGTGTTACCACTTACCAATCACCACGAACACGAATATAAAGATACCGATCAAATAAACAAGACACCGGTACCAGTTTACCACGTGAACGATGTACACCAGATGCGCCGTATGCATCCGGTTCCAGATATTCTTGTTTCAGTTGCACCTCGTTGCTTATTCTGTATTGAAGCCTCATTGTCAGCGGTGCTGGGTTTACTCCAAATTGACCCCGTTGATTATAGTCTTACAAAAAAAGAAAAAAACGACCCCACCGACCGCGATCGTACTTTGGTTTTGATGTAATTTACTACTCCCTTCGTCCCACGATATAAGGGATTTTGAGTTTTTAATTGCAACATTTGACCACTTGTCTTATTCAATTTTATTTTGCAAATATAAAAAACAAAAAGTTGTGCTTAAACTAGTATATTTATAGATAATAAAGAAAGTCACAAATAAAATAAATAATAACTTAAAAAATTTTGAATAAGACGAGTGGTCAAACGTTGCAAGTTAAAACTCAAAATCCTTTATATTATGGGACGGAGGGAGTATATTTCAATATCTCTGGTAATTAAATCTGGTGGCCATGTTTCCAATATATTCGTGTCTGGTTTGATTTGAGATATACTTACGAAGTTCCTAGTGAAGTGTGTACACATCTCTATCACTATCTCCATCCCAAAATAAATACATCCGTGTTACCGAGTCCAACGTTTGACTGTCCGACTCTTTTAAAAATTTTATGAAAAAAATTAAAAAAATTAGTTATATTTTATGTTTTATCATCTAATTAATATGTTTACGCCATATTTGTTACTCCTACCTTGTGAATGCGACGCCACATGAATTTTAATATAGTGTGGGGCCATCTAATTGGTTAGTTGAGCGTTTTTTTTTCTTACATTTATGAATCACTTTTTCAACACTAGATCAATATTAACAATTCACACATCTATTTTTTTTAAAGAAAATAATGTTCTAACATAAAACTAAAAAAAATATGTTTTGTTGAAAATTCTTACGAGCAAGAAAATATAATTACATGCATAATAGTCCATATATGGATTAACAAGCTGAAAATAATAAACAAAGCAAGATAAAGTTGCAATTTTTTTACGACAAAAGGGTGCAACATATTAATTAGATCTATACATAGTGAAACATTGTGAGTACACTAGGTGAAACATTCTTGGTGGAACAAAAAATAAACCAAATTCTCTTAATAGAGTGTTTTCAAAATATATGGTTGATTTGTTGCAGGTCGGGGCAGGTATTGTAGATATTGTGGTGGGGCCAGCGACATCAGCGTGTGTGCGGGAGCTGGGGCGGGGGGAGCGACCGATTTTTTCTCCCCCGCTCGGTCGCCCGAAGGCCATCATTATCCTCTTTTATATCTTGCAATTGAGTCACCGCGAAAATACAATCCGACTCCAGAATACATGGTTTATGAATCCATTCCGCGCTTTAGTGCCAACCCCTCTCGGCGCGCTAGCTAGTAACTCTACCTCCTCTGCAGTTGCGAAATGTCTGACGAACTTCCATGAAAACAGGCAGCACCGCCGCTGTATGGTCTCGGATCACCACCCAATTACTGCTTATCTGGTCTCTGCAAAAAAAAAAGTGCCATCAACAATGGATTTTTTTTAGAAATAATACAAATTTAATGAAAATTTATAAAAATGTGTTGAAGGTCTGAAATCGTAAATTTAGTACTCTATTGAACAACAGTTGTTCGACAGAGTTTAAAATATTAAGAACTTGGGATGTGTGTGCATGCAGGTGGGACCTTAGGAGTTCGATAGACCACCTGCATCATATAATACTTGCTTTCCAACTAACCTTTCATTTAAAGTTTTCTATCATTTAAAGGACTTTAAACTTTAAATGTACATATATTTTGAAGAAACAGTTATAAAAAAGAACACTTCTAGCATTTAAAGTTTATCAGAATAAAATTATATATGAGTACTACTTCCCCTCAAATCATTTCTCATAGAGAAAATCTCTTGTATACCCCTGAATTTTAAGCTAATCCTATCAAGACCCCTGAATTTTGCTTATTTCATTATATACCCTAAAATTTGATTTTGATCCCTTCCATACCCCTGCCGTCAGTTGACCGTTAGTTAACAGTCTAATTTCTATAAAAATGATTATTTTACCCTTTGGATGAACATAGAAATTATTAATTATATTATTAAAAATATAAAAGTTTGTCGCATGAGACTATTATAGTTATGAGTTTGTTGTGCTATGCATTATTTATCACAAAATTTATTTCTAGATAATGAAATAAAAAAATATGTATTTATTTTTTAAAAAAGTCATAAAAAAGAGGAGCATTCCTACAAAGATAGAACTACCAATGCTCACAATATATTTTTTTATGAATGCTCCTGATAAAAAAAATCCATTGTCCAATTAAAATTTCAAATAAAAACTTTAATTTATTACATTTGTGTTATTTTTAAAATTTATGTCAAAATTTTCTGCACTAATTATTTCGTCTCATTAGTTTCATAAAATGCACGTACTGTGCACTCAAATAAAATTTTCAATCGTTTTTCACGCTTATATTCAAACCTAAAGCATCAAGGGTAAAAAAATACATTTGCAAACAAACATAATAGTGAAATGAAGGAAAATGTAACGGTAGGGGCATGAAAGGGATCAAGTTAAAATTTTAGGGGTATAGAAAGGATCGAGTAAATTTTAGGGTTATTAATGTGACCATGGCTACCATGGATATAACCGTTGCTCACATCATGAATCAAGAAGAACACTTCAAGATCAGGCCGTCCAAATTCTGAAATCCAATTCGGCCACCTGCTACTGTGCTGAATTCAAATGGCCGCCAAATGTGCATACGAGCTCCGTTTTGGGTCCGTGAGTACTTGATGGAAAGCTCTCGAAGTCGTCATTCCAACGGATCCAACCTCACTGCAAGATTCCTTCTCAGTCATGTGCAATTGATGGAGCAAGGTGCTACATCACCTGTAATGGGCCTATGGGCTTGTAACTTCGTCTGGGACCCCGGCCCAAGTGGGGCCCATGTGGGGTGCGGCCCAAACCAGGTGGAGGATGACCTAGGATCCTCCCATTTCCATAAATAGCTTGGTACCCCTTCAGGGTTTCTTGGGTTTTGTTTAGATTAAAGTTTAGCTTTACTACTTTGCCATGTAATCCCGTGATCAGTTAGATCGCCGGTTTACTCGTTATGGAACCCCAACTTATCATTTGTATTCACTTCCTATCTGCAATATCAGATTGCTTTTATCTTATTTTTGCTTGTTTCTTCGATTTGCTTGCAGGAATAAGGTTGATCTACACCGGCAAGATCAACAACCCACGGAGAGGTGTATCGATCGCTAAGGCGCAACACAATAATGTCTAGTACGGTTGTAGTCGAGTCGTCAACGTTTCTCCCAAATCGTAGTTATCTTCAACTCACCGGAAGATCGGGCCAACAACAGCCTTGAGTGTCGAGTGGAATTCAGGGTTCATCAGGTGGTATCAGAGCTTTCGTTGCTCGGTGAGTTTTTTTTTTCTACCCATAACCAGAAAATAGCCAGACAAAAAAAAATGTATCATTTACCTAGCCATTTTGTGCCATTACATTGTTCTTTTCAGTTTTTGCGTTGTTGAGTTTTATGTTGCATTGTCGAGTCGTGCTGCTAGTCTTAGTGTGTAGTACGGTTAGAGTTTCGAGTTCTTGTCACGTCTAGTACCACTGTTATCGCCGCCGCCGTGTTCTTGTTGTCTTTGGGACCTACGGAAATGGAATTGGCTCACTGCCACGGTTCCATTTTTCTAGTTTTCAGAAGTTTCTGTCGGTCATTTTTGGAGTTGTGGGGTTGCATCTAGGGTTTCGGTTGTATGGTTCCCGTGCTCTTGTTGTCCTGTTGTGCGCGAGTGAAGAGGAAGAAAATTTCCAAATCTGTTTTTGGAAGTATGAGAGTTTAATCTGGAAAGAAATAGATCAGATTGATTGAAAATCAGTTTCTTTTTTTTTCTCTCACCAAATCCGGACGCCTGCCGCATCCTTCCTGTTGTCGCCCTTTGTGGCCGAGTCCGATTTCTGCTTGTAGTCACATCCCGCTCCCACTTCTGTAACACCTTGGTAAAAAATTGTTTTGTGTCAGTTTCGAGATCTGTTTGGAAAAAGGAACCGGTATAAATTCAATATTCCGTTTTTGTATAATTTCAATTTTTGGGTTCAGACTTTTACACTTCAGTCCCTGTAATTTTTTATTTATATTTGAGTCTATGTAATCTTACATTGAGGTCCTTAAGTCGGTTTTTGTTAAAAAAACAGAAAAGAAAAAAAAGGTAGAAAGGTGCGTAAAAAAGAAGAGAGAAAAAAAGCAGTACCAAGAAAAAAAATAAAGGAAAGAAAGAAAAAAGAAAGTGAAAGAAAGAAGGCAAAGAGAGAAAAAATCAGTTGTATCTTTGAGTTTGGTTTCATATATCAGAGTGTGCTTGAGTTGTTTCTGGTGTTATCTTGTTGTATCGTTTGTGTTTAGGCTCATGTCTCTAATACGTTCTAACCTAGGACTAGCACCGTCTCTAATATTGTCGATGTTTGATGTCTCGACTATGGTATTTGGACAGTATGGGGATAGTCGGTGCTAGGATATATGCGAGACTGAGGTAAAAGAGATGGGGACAGGGATTTTTATATAGGTTCGGGTCCCTGAGCGGTCAGGTAATAGCCCTACATCCTGTTGGCTGGAGCCGATGTTGCTTTTTATTCATCATAATCACACCAGTACAATATGTGGGGTAGCCTATCTAACTGTTGTCGACATGGCGGTCTGAAGGTCTGACTCGTAGTCGACAACAGGGTAGCCTTCCTCCTCGAGCTCATGCTCGACGGAATCAGAGACAGTGCTAGATCCCTACGGCCGGCCTCTGAAGATACCGGATAGGGTCAATCCAGGCGTATCTCTGATGTCGATATCCGGCGGCTTATCTTGGCGTATGCTGGCTTGTATGTTATGGCTTCTATTGTCTCGTAGATTGTGTTGATTGTCTCGTCATGGTGGGTGTTGATCGTCTCATCATGGTTCGTGTATGTTGTTTGTAGTCGACGTCATGATCCGTCTCCCCCTGTCCTCCTAGGAGGGCTTGTATTTATACCCATAGGTGTCCCCCTGTCCAAGTAGAACTAAGTAAATCAATATGGATACAATCCGAGTAGTCCTTGTCGTTTCTATGTAGAACTCTGGTTGTCTTTCCTTATCCGGAACTCCCTCAAAGTCAGTTTCCGTATAAAACATGGTATGTGGTGGGCCCTGCCGAGATTTAGTCAACTATTATTAGGTATGTGGTATTCATAACCCTGACAAATATGTTCTAGCCTAGGACCAGCACGGTACTTGACTTTGAACGATCATTCAATGCAATCTCTGATTTGAGCATTTGCTATTCCTTTGCTACATATTTAAGCCTACCCAGAGCTCCACAGATTTGATTACAACCGTACAACAAGTGTTTGCCAAGGCATTGATACATTCAAACTCCATTGGGATGCTTGGTTGAGTCGGTGTACGTCACCATTCCGCTTGCTTCGGTAAGAACTTGTAAGAGCTTGGTAAAAAGCTTGATTGTGTGTGATATTGGAGCTTCCACTACCTAGTAGTTGATAGGAGCGTGCATATTCTTGTGTATGTTTCTTGTTTGCTACTAACCATGCAGGATTGCACATGGGAATATGAGAACATCGGCTTCTTCACCGTCGACAAGATATGACAACTTCTCCACGCAATGTATATGAGGTACATGACTATAATTTTGCACAAGTTGAATCTAAGTTACCATTCTATGATGGGAAGTATGATTCTGTTGGTTATATTGATTGGGAACTAGCAGTAGACAATGAATTTGATATACATGATTTTTCTGATGCTCAAATGATTAAGGCTGCTAGTAATAAGTTTACCTCTTCTGCTCTCTTTTGGTGGAGTTTTGTTAGTAACAAACCTGAACCTTGGGATGAATGCAAAACCATGATGAGAAAACGCTTTGTGAGTTCTTATTACAAATGTACTCTTCGGGAGAAATTAGAACATCTGAAACAAGATGATAGAACTGTTAGGGAGTATATTCATGAATTTAAAGTTTGTATCATCTACAATGGTCTAAAAGAGTGCAATGAAAACACAATGCGTAGATTTTTCAATGGGCTTAATTCTAAAATTCAGGTTATGCTTGCTAATGTGACATATAATTATATTGGGCACCTATTCATGCTTGCTCGCAGCATTGACAGTAAGATCATGTCAAATGCGAGAAAGCATGAACAATGTGATTTATCTCATGTTTTTGAATCTCCTATATCCTTGTACAATGATGATGCAAAACAAACGAGGAGCAATCTTTTGTGTCTCCTGTTGCTAACGTTTTGCAGGGAGTTCAAAACATTCAACAAACGGAGTATAATGATGTCATTGAGAAGAAAAGGGAGAAGCATGAAGCACCCGCGATATCTGAAAATAGTTTGCAAGGTAAATTAAATGGTGCTGAGACAAATGAAGGTGAGTATACTCAAGGTGAGCTACACATTTCCACTTTTCATGCTATACTAGAGCAACCATTAATGGAACCAATTGCTGAGATGCCTTTGTCACAAGTTGATTTAATTGTTGTTCCTTGTGATAAAGAAGAGTTGTGTAATAATACTTCACTTATATCCATGCCACAAGTAGTGAATGAGAATGCTATTTCTAGTGTTTCATTGTGTGCTGATTTTAAGCATGTTGTTCACATTGCTAATGATGTTGAGGAACGCAAATTGATAACTTCTTTAAATACTTTGGGCTATGTTCAGTTTGATGATTTTTGTGAGCTCGATAATTTGGAGGAGAAATTATTTGCTAAATCTGATTTGCCATGTCCAGCTAATGTTATTTTTCATATCTTTGGCGAATATAATGATAGAGGAATATATTTGGTGCATAGAGTTTTCATTTGTTCGGATTTAGAGAAACATGTTGTTGCTATATTTCGAGTTTCTCTAGTTTTGATTGGATGAAACAGGTTATTTTGAATGGACTATGTGAAGAGCACCATATGGAAAACCGAGGACGGTTTTCCATGAAGAAGGGGAGGATGATGTAACCATGGCTACCATGGATACAACAGTTGCTCACATCATGGATCAAGAAGAACACTTCAAGATCAGGCTGTCCAAATTCTGGAATCCAATTCGGCCACCTGCTACTGTGATGAATTCAAATGGCCGCCAAATGTGCATACGAGCTCCATTTTGGGTCCGTGGGTACTTGATGGAAAGCTCTCGGAGTCGTCATTCCAACGAATCCAACCTCACTGCCAAATTCCGTCTCAGTCATGCGCAATTGATGGAACAAGGTGCTATGTCACCTGTAATAGGCCTATGGGCTTGTAACTTCGTCTGGGACCCCAGCCCAAGTGGGGCCCATGTGGGGTGCGCCCCAAACCAGGTGGAGGATGACCTAGAATCCTCCCATCTCCATAAATAGCTTGGTACCCCTTCAGGGTTTCTTGGGTTTTGTTTAGATTAAAGTTTAGCTTTACTACTTTGACGTGTAATCCCGTGATCAGTTAGATCGCCGATTTACTCGTTACGGAACCCCAACTTATCATTTGTATTCAATTCCTATCTGCAATATCAGATTGCTTTTATCTTGTTCTTACTTGTTTCTACGATTTGCTTGCAGGAATAAGGTTCATCTGCACCGGCAAGATCAACAACCCACAGAGAGGTGCATCGATCGCTAAGGCGCAACACAACAACGTGTAGTATAGTTGTAGTCGGGTCGTCAACATTTCTCCCAAATCGTAGTTATCTTCAACTCACCGAAAGATCGGGCCAACAACAGTCTAGAGTGTCGAGTGGAACTCAGGTTTTATCAGGTATGAAAGGGATTGAGTGAGTTTTTAGGGATACATATAGAATTTACTCAATTTAATCATTCCTTACTGCCTGTTTGGTAAGAGCAGGGAAGGGGAATGGGAGTTAGAGGAGGGAGTTTAAAGTGGGATTAGTCATGGGAGTTGGATTTTTATTCCCTACGCCTTGTTTGGTTTATATTAGAGATTACAGCTGATTCCCATCAAGTCTCGTGAATTAACAGGGTCCCCCAGGGATGGGATCAGTGTGAGTTGGATAGATTAATTCTCCATCCCAGTCCCTCTGAAATTCCCAAGCCCTCTAACCAAACTAGAGATTAAAATGCTCAATCTCCTAAACTCCCATTCCCACTCTCAAACTCCCTCCAACCAAACAAGCTGTTATTTAATGAGAAGCGTATATATCATTTTTTCTTGTCTATGTTAATTTGTCTTTTGCTGCTTTTTTTTCGAGGGAGTATAAGTTTTTAAAAAGTAAATTTAATGTAATATTCTAAGAAATTTATTATAGTAAGTGTTTTTAAAAGTTCGCACCGTTTCAGGAGATCGGGGTACTTGCACATCCATTGGTTCGCCCATCTATATGTTATAAGCAGAAACGAGCAGAGAAATATCGATGGCTGACGTTTTTTCAGGCATGATAAACAAGAATTCACAGTGAATGTAGCAAGTACACAATAGTATAGCTCACTTCAAGTGTGAATTACTCCAAAACGATGTTTCAGACCTTACAGACAGGTTGTACATTTTGTTATCATCATAATCATAACCCCTAATAGAAACCTAGGCTGTGTTAGATCCAAAGTTTGGATCCAAACTTCAGTCTTTTTCCATCACATCAACCTGTCATACACACGTAACTTTTCAGTCACATTATCTTTAATTTCAACCAAAATCCAAACTTTGCGCTGAACTAAACACAGCCCTAGCTAGCAACACAAGTTGATGAAACTTGACACTGAAAACCTTGAGACCATTGGTCGCAAGCGTCTAGTCTGGTTCAATGTTTGCTTTTGTGCCTTGCCGCGACCATGCCTAGGTGTCGCAACAGTCCACCCATCATCACTCCATCAGCGCCAGGGTTAGGCTTGGATGTTTAGGCTTTGTCCTTAGCATTCATTTCAGTAGTCGGGTTATACTTAAATCTTTTAGAACAACTAGTCAACTAGATTGGGGTCGCACTAAGAACTATTTCCTCCGTTCCACTTTATAATTCATTTTAACTTTTGATCAAAGTCAAACTACTCTAAGTTAGATAAGTTTGTAGATAAATATAATTGTATTTGCAACACCAAATTAGTTTTATAAAATCTATAATTGAATATATTTATCTTGGGTTGAAAATATTACTATTTTTTTTACAAACTTAAACAAACTTGGAGTAGTTTGACTTTTTGACCAAAGTCGAAACGAATTATAATATGTTTACAAACTTAAACAAACTTGGAGTAGTTTGACTTTTTGACCAAAGTCGAAACGAATTATAATATGAAACAGAGGGAATAGCACATAATCCCCATCTTTTAAGCCACGCATATAATGGAATAACCATGTGAATCGGATATGGATTATTATCCCTCGCGAGAGGATGTCCACTCGTTGCTTACATGTCGTAAATAGTTACAATTTTTTTAAAAAAAATGACAAGATAGATTAATATGAAATATATCACTCCACATACATGCAATGCCAAATTCAACTTTAAGCAAAAAAAAATGAAAATAGTTATTGTAAATTCGTAGTTATATTTTTTATTTTGTTACAATTTGTAGAAATTAAATTTTAACTTGCATATTTGTAGAGTGATATATTTCTTATTAATCTATTTTATCAATTTATTTTAAATTTTTTTATGACTATTTAGATGGTATACATGAAATAAGGGGATATTCCCTCGAGGGATGAATACACTTTCTAATGTGAATCTTCATATATTAAAATCTTGACTACAATTTTGAGCTAATTTGAGCTCCAAATTGTAAAGAAAAAACCATAACCCTTATCAATGAAAACCCTAGCTAATTAAGCCGTAAGTCTTTTTTTTAAAAAAAAAAGACCAAAGACCGGGTACATAGCCAATTTTACATGACAACTCCATGTGATTGGACGAATTACATAAAGGTCCTAGCATTTTTTTGAGAAGGACAAAACAAAAGATAAAAGAAGCAGTTCGGTCCTTCTTCTCCATCTGTCCACGGTTGCTTTGTTGATTCTGTAGAAGATGGCAGCAAATGCGATCACTGCAAGCTGCAGTCGCAGAAGCCTAAGCAGAATCCAATCAGGGCTTCGTAGAGGTTGTGGCCTTGGCCAGCATAGAAAAATTCAGCTTCACCCTAAAAGAGCACCGTAAGACATGAAACAAAAAATTAAGCCGTAGGTTTAAATTGAAACTAAAAAGAACAATGAATGATGCGCCCTTACCTAAGAGCAAGTTTAATAGTACAGCCCACTACTACCTTCAATTTATTTATAGCGAATCTAATAACCAATTCATACAATAGTTGCTTACTATACTATTAATATATAGTCCCACCTGTCATACACACATTGTGTCTTGGAGTCCGTGTGTTGATGTAAAAACACGAGACCTGAGAGATCTGCTTAACTCTAGTGCATGTCCAAAAGCTTGCCTTTAGGTGTATGAGCGTGCCAGTTGATTTGATCCTGTAATCAACAAGAAATAAAGACAAAGAGACCACGGTTAAATCCATAAACGATAGCCGATCGGCTAGTTGCCGAAGACATATCATTTATCTCTAAGCCGATGTCATATGTGGATCGATCGGCAATCATAAATAAGTAAGAAAGAGCTAAATCTACTCGATCGGCTGTAGATATTAACAATATATAATCCTTATGTCGATATATGCTTAAATCAAGTGATTGGGATAGATCGGTCACCATGCCGAGACAGTATAAATCACTTAGATCGAAATATATATTAACAATGAGACTATATATGTTCATAGCATAGCCGATCAGATAGATCTAGCATGTATCGGCTAATACTCCGATACTACTCCATATTAAGATATCAAAGCAAGTAGAATATACCAAACAAAAGCCTAATATACTTAAGTGCAATAAGATCTTAATATAAAGGCAGATTTAACGTGTCAATCAAGTATATAAGAGAAAAGTAGTTAAATCAGGTAAGATTGGCTGAAACCCCGATGCTACCCTAATCAGCAGCCAAAAGCAGGCTAGAGATTGAGATTCTAATCACAACTCATAAGATCAAACTCAACTGATGCAGCTATAAGTATGAAAAGAATGGCAATATCTAGACAATCAAGCCGTTGGATGTGTCATAGAGTGGTAGATATCTTATATAATCTAAATTAACATCGGTATATAACCTAATTGGATGCCTTCCAGTAACAGACGTTAGCCGATTGAAGGTTAGATAGCGATATTGCCAAAGATTATGTAAGATATATGATAACTCGACGAATTACGTAAGCAAGATTAGAATATCATAAAGATGGAAGCACTAATCCCGAGAACGCAAGCCGCCATAACAAGTTTTACCTCTTGTTGAAGATCGAAACCGGTGCAGCTCAACCCGAAAGTAAGAACTCGTCGAAACAAAACGAAAGTAAAAGGGTGGCGATACGCCGAAATTGTATTGAACGTGTGTTATTTTGATTACATGGGGCTCGGGGTCTATTTATACCCGAGATTATAAAATATGTTACACGACTCTTATCTCTAACAAACCCTAAGATATCATAAGTCTTTGCGGCAAACTATTGCCCAAACAAATCTCTAAGGGAATTACATAAAATATCCTAATTAATAGATACAGTTGCCTTCTCAGGACTCTATCCATGTGTGACAATCATCATGAAGTACATCAACCTAACCCGACAACATATGCCGTGTCATATTGTCGGATTCAGCTCAATCGGCTAACCCTGTCCAACTTAGACTCTGCCGATCCTGATCACAGCCGATTCGGACTTTAGCCGATCTTTACTCTGTTTCCGGGACGATCTCCATCTCGAACTCCGTTTCGATTCCTTCTTCATCTCCGATACTCAGATTACCAAATTTGGTCGTTAACACCGTGCTACAGCTGGCTACAGATCTATAGCCCGCTGCTCTTCTCTCTCATCGTTTATCTCATTAAAATATGTTTATAACTAGCTAATAGCCTGCTATTGTACCTGCTCTAATCAAGCAAACCCCACAAAACCTATCCCTATATTTTGGCTTAAATTTACTTTGCAAAGTCAATTATTATTACTTGATATTTTAGGGGGGTTATTTATGTAAATATAAATGGATTTATATGGAAAATTTAAGACTAGTAAGGGTAATAGTGAAAAAAACTGCAGGGTCAATCGACCACACAACTTACACATAGTTCCGCCACTGTGTCTGCTGTCAGTAGTTTTCTGTCAGCGTGTGTTCCATAGATAGTACAACAAGCACTACAATTTTTTTTTAATTTTTCGTGACATTTGTTAATTAGTGTGTACGGAAAGCTTGTGTACATAGGCTATGTTCCCTTATAAATGAGCTTGTATTTTATTGTTTTTGAGCAAGCTCGATTAGGCTCGAGGCTCGTTCGAGCCAAGCCCAAGCCTAACCGTAAACTCGATGTTAGTATAGACTCGGTTCGAGTTTATATCAAGCTTGAGCCTAAGCACTTAAGCTCGCTTGAGCTCGGCTCGTTCAGAGATAGGCCTCGCCGATTCCAGAACGCAAACGAAAGCGCAACCAATTGCCCTCGAGAATGATATCCCCAAGCTAGAGGCACCACCTGATCATATAGATGGCCAACTGGGCCGTCTGGCACGGCACGGCTCAAACCCGATCGTGCCTGGGCCGAGGCTAGTCAGGCCAGCATGGCCCGACCAACACGCGCGGGCCGTGCTGTGCCAACCCACGGGCGGCATACACGGCCCAGGCACAGCCCAATACCATTCGGGCTGTGCTGGACCAGCCCGAAGGCACGATGGCCCATCGTGCTTCTCTATAGAGAAAGTCTATTTTTCATCCCTCAACTCTATGGGCTGTGTTCCAAGGAATAAGTCCACTTTGAGTCCCTTAAAAGTGACCCGAATCTAATCCGTGACCCTCAACCACAAAACCGGATAGGATGAATCCCCGAACTATTGAAACCAGTGCAATTTGACTCCCTTAGCGGTTTTGGAGGGCGGTTTTGCTGATGTGGTGTTGTCGTGGCGATGTTGAACTAGTCTTCGTCCCACGTGGCCAGAACATTTCAACACCTCAGATCAAGAATCTCACCACCGAAACAAGAAGCGATGAACATGGTGAGGCAAGAGCACGGAGGTAGGTAAGCAAGGCAAGAAGAAACCACGACTCGACCAATAACACAAGAAGAACACGCGTCGCGCGCGCGTACCGTGGACGAGGATCTTGAGGAGTCGGCGAGACGTAGGCCGTCTGGGAGGTCTCCTGGATGGGGGAGTCGGGGCCAAGGAAGGCGGTGGCCGCCATGGCGGTGGTGGTGGCGGTGGCTTCTACGCACGTGCTCCGCTCTGCCATGTAAGCGCCACGTGGGACGAAGACTAGGTCAGCATTGCCACGTCTGCTCCATATCAGCAAAACCGCCCTCCAAAACCACTAAGGGAGTCAAATTGCACTGGTTTCAATAGTTCGGGGAGTCGTCCTATCTGGTTTTGTGGTTGAGAGTCATGAATTAGATTCGGGTCACCTTTAAGGGAGTCAAAGTGGACTTATTACTGCCACGTAAGCGCCACGTGGGACAAAGACTAGGTCAACATCGCCACGTCAGCGCCATATCAGCAAAACCGCCCTCCAAAACCACTAAGGGAGTCAAATTGCACTGGTTTCAATAGTTCGGGGAGTCGTCCTATCCGGTTTTACGGTTGAGGGTCATGAATTAGATTCGGGTCACTTTTAAGGGAGTCAAAGTGGACTTATTCCGTGTTTAAATGGCTGGAAAATAAGTCTAATTTGTATTTCTCTTCTCTTTTGGCCTTGCCGTGTACGGTTATTTAAGTCTACTAGCAGAAGTGCCCGTGCGGTGCACCGGGTGATTATGGAGTGTGTATATTGACCAAAAGTATTGTTTGGTTTAGCAAAAGTACCTGTGCGTTGCACCGGGAAGCGTACAGATCAGAAAAATATGCAATTAATTAAAATACAAATTCGCTGAAATATTTGGTATTTTTAAGTAGGTATGTGTATAATTAAATAAATTTACTAGTAAAGCAAGTGTGAGAAATAAAATGACATGGTTAAATTTAATTTTATTAAATTCTCCATGATTAGTTACGCTCTTTGGAATCTTATTGGAATTTTCAGAGCTTAATTGCTAATTTTAATAATGCAAACATCATTTAATAATTATTTAATTGGAAAAAGAAAAAAATCCTTCCTTTTGGGTTTACTTAGAAATAAAAACATTCAATAAGTATAATTGTAAATGCTTCTGAAAAAAATGAAGCACTAAAAATGAACCTCTCTTTTTTCCGGCCCGAGAGACCTAATATAGACTTATTTCCGGCCCTTGCCGGTCGGCCCACAGCCTTTTGCGCACACGCGGGTGCACTTCTCCTCCCCAGGCCGCAACCTAGGCTTGGGCCGGAAAAGTGGCCTCACTCTCGATCCCTCTTGGGCCGATTTCAGCTTGGCCAACGCCGGCCGTCCGATCTCTAAGGTTTTGATCGGACGGCCGAGCGTCGATATCGGGGAAACAAAACCCCTTCCCTCAGCCGCCGAAACCCTAGTCCATTTCCTTCCCTCCCATCTCTCTCTTCGCCGCCCTCCCCTCAGCGCCCCCGAGCGACAGCGGTGACGGCGCCCCTCCTCCCGCGAGCTGCGGCGGCGGCGGAGCCCTCCCCCACCACCAACGGTGGTGGCGGCGGCGGCTCTAGCGGGAGGGGCCCCCACCACCGGCGGCGGATCTAACAGGAGGGGAGGTGCCCCGCGAGCGGCGGCGACGGCGCCCCTCCTCCCGCGAGCGGCGGCGGCGGAGCCCAACCCCACCAGCAACGACGCCGGCGGCGGTGCCCTCCCCCACCACCGGCGGCGGATCTAGCGGAAGGGGAGGCGGTGGCGGCGCTCTCCCCTCCGCTAGCGCCCTCCGCTGCCGCCGCCGGCGGATCTAGCGGGAGGTGAGGCGGCGGCGGCCCGTCAGCGTCCCAGTGGCGGCGGCACTCTCCCCTCCACCAGATCCAGCAGGAGGGGAGCCGGCGGCGGCCAGCCATCCCTGCGGCGGCGACGGCGGTGGTTCGGCGTCGACGGCGGTGGCGGCGACCCCCTTCGATCTAATTTTTTGTTTTTATTTGGATATATATGTGTACATGCATCATGCTTTCTTCGATTTTGTTTGTGTGATTGAACTCCGATTGGGATTTTTTTCGGGGTTTTGATTGGATTCCGATTGGGATTTTGAGGGGAGGGGGCGATTTTTTTTTTTTTGCAATTTTTTTCCATGGTATTGCTAACCGAATCGGATTGCGTACGTGGACGAAGCGGGACAAAAATAGATGTGACGACCGGAAAAATATGAATATTTATATTAGTTATAGATTTTGCATCCATATATATTTTTTATTTGATCGAGCCATGCCGGGCTGGCCCACCGTGCTGAGGGTGCAGCCCAGGCACAACCCGGCTGTTGGGTCGGGCCGGGCCGGCATAGACATGACCCTAGTCGGACCGTATCATGCTTGGGCCGGATCAAAATGGCGTGCTTCGGGCCAGGCCATGGGCCTCGGACCATATGGCCATCTGTACCTTATCACCGCACCCATCGTTTCCCACTACTCCGATAGTTGAGACGGAACATTTAATTCGCTGGTATATGTAACCTTAAAACTATCGCGCTTTGCTTTCCAAAAGCTCGCGCATATGCGTCGCTCACGCTTGCTGTGATTGGAACATGTTCACTGGTGGAGAAATCGTTTGTAGTCCCGGTTCGTAACCCCCTTTAGTCCCGGTTGTCCAACCGGGACTACGAATCCGGGACTAAAGATAGCGATCTTTAGTCCCGGGTGAAATAACCGGGACTAAAGATCTATGTACCATTTTTTTTTATTTGCATAGCCCTGTTTGCTGCATGGTTGATTATATATATATATATATATATATATATATATATTACAATACATATATATGCATTGTAATATATATATTATGCATATATATAGAATGCATATATATATATGTGCGTATGTATATATGTATAAATACATATATTACACACATATTTATAATTTAAAGCACTTAACATTTTATATGCATATATGTTACCAAAATATATATTAACACTAAAGTAAATGTACGTACATATATAAATATATATATACATGCATGTATAGTACAATTCATTTTCTCGCTAGCTATAGCTACGACTTCGACACCGGCGTTACGTTAGAAGAGGAAGGACCGACGTTATGAATTGTCGATCCGTCGTAGTAGAATTCACCATCGGGATTAAGGACTTCTTCGTTGATGAACCCCATCAGTTGTTCTTGAACAGCCGTGATAAATTCCTTCTGTGGGAGATTTTCCCTCATGTGAATACGCTATCATTCGAAAAATATTGACATATCAATATATGAAATTAATAAACAACTTAACAAATCGATACGCAATGAAATTTTGAATGGTTTATTTATACATACATCGAGCTCTCGTGTGGTGTATATTTGGTTTGATAGGCAGTGGGCATACTCGCATACATAGTAGCCGCATAAGTTAGTTCCCTTGTCCTGCTTTGTACACTACATGAGAAACGATGAGAGATTTAATATACTCTTTATATTAACTGTAACTAGAGATTCAATTCAATATAATTTTGGATCATGCATGTACTTACTGGAAAATGAAACCTCCGTCCAAGTTTTTCTTTCCAAGTCCCGCGGACCAATTGACGGAACCGATCCCAAGCCCTACATGTGCAGTTGCAAGCTATGTTTAATTAATTATTACCCGAGATCAACATAATAGCAACAGTCCCGCGACTTTGGAATAGATGGCATTATATTACCTGTCTATCAGTTGGAAGACCTTGTCAAAAACCTTCTCCTCTTTATTCATTGAGTCGTACACAGTTATCTATTAGTAATCAACCTAAGCAGCAACTTGCGGAACGTACGAGTCAAAAATCATATATTACATCGAGCATACCTTGATTGATAAGTTCTTGAAGGGAATATGCAGCTCACATGGTGTCCGTTGCGTGATCTCATCAATGGGGCAGGTGGTTTCGTCCTGGGTTTGCATGGCGTCCATGCTATGTGATCCTACCTGCCCCGTTGAGGCGCAGCTGCTACAATTGCCTGATGGGCTGACCATTGGAGGAGGTATGTACGGCTGGGGATCGTGTGACCGATGTGCTGCCATGCGTTCATCCACCTTCCGGGCCACCTCCTCTTGCATGCTGAGCTCGTAGCTCGATACCTTGTACTCAAGATCTGCAATCTTCGCCTCGGTATCTCTCTTGCTCCTCATCCGACTCCTGTACGTGTGGATGTCCTCCTTGAATCCAATCTTCCAGGGAATCACGCCTTTCCCTCGTGTTCGTCCTGGATGCTCGGGAGTCTGTAGGGCGAGTGACAGCTCGTCCTTCTCTCTGTCGGGTCGGAACGTGCCCTGAGAAGAGGCTTCCACTGCATCCGTTAGTCGATTCGCAACCTCGCGTATCTGATCACTGAAGACCAAGGAGCCATCAACTAGGTTAAGCGTTCCACCGTGAGCATAGTACCAGAACTTCGATCGATCAGGCCATTTAGCGGTGGCCGGTTCGATACCCCTCTCAAGCAAGCTTGCCTCCATCTCCTCCCACTTCGGCATCGCGACGCTATAGCCGCCTGACCCCAAGTGGTGATGGTACTTCTTCTTGGCGGCATTTTCTTTGTTTCTTTCCATCATCGCCTGCCCTTGTTGACCTGTCTTGTAAGCAACGAACTCGTCCCAGTGATCCCTTAGCTTCGGGAATACGTCGAAGTTCGGTGTCTGCCTCTTCAGGATGTATTTCCGATACAGATCTCCCTTGAAGGTCTGGAACTGTTCTACCATTTTCTTAAGAGTTCACTGTTTCACTATGTTCTCCGTACCCGCAGGGAGCGTGAACGTCTCGAGCATTGTGGTCCATAGCATCTCTTTCTCTGATTCCGGGACAAAGCTGTCATCATCCCCGCGTGCCCTTGTTCTGCGCCAGTACACCTTGCTGACAGGGACGTTATCCCTTACAACCCAACCGCTGTGGCATACAAAATTCTTGGCTGCTTCTGCCGGGGCACTAGGTCGGCCGTCTGCGTCCACCTCAGTTATGATGTGCCGACCCTCTATCTTCTTCGCGGCACCTCGTTGTCCGCGTGCCCTCTTCTGTCCAGCGGAGGGATGACTTCCACTAGCCTCCTCCTCGTTCCCCTCCGCATCTCTCTCCACGTTCCCCTCCTCGTTCCCCTCTGCATCCCTCTCCATGTTCCCCTCCTCGTTCAAGTACTGGTTTGGATCCTCGTTCCCCTCTTCTTCGTTCCAGTACTGGCTGCTTCCCTTTACGATTGTATCGTACAGTATCTATTCCTCATCGCGATCAGCCATCTGTTCATAGAAGAAATATTTGCTAAGCGTAATATTAACACTCTACTAATCTTGTATTAAAACTCAAATAATCATATATGCTAAGTCTAAGTGTCGTGTATTTGTACGGTAGATAATCATATATGCTAAGTCTAATTAAGTTTCGAATATTACATCTCTAATAATCTTATATTAAATCTCTAACAATGAAATATGTTTCGAATATTACATCTCTAATAATCTTATATTAAATCTCTAATACTCACATATGCTAAGTCTAATTAAGTTTCGTATATTAAACCTCTAATAATCTTATATTAAATCTCTAACTATCTCTAACACTCAAATATGCTAAGTCTAATAATCTAATAATCTCTAACACTCACATATGCTAACTCTAATAATCTAATAATCTTATATAGAAATCTAACAATCTTATATTATATCTCTAACAATCACATCTTTATATCACTTGCCTGCGCGAATTCCTTCGAGGGCTAGCTACCACTTCGGCTTGAGGGACGACGACGACGACGTCTTCTCTGCAACATGCAAAAAAAATGTATTAGTCTAAACGCAAAGAAACATATAATGTATTTCACGTTTTCAAGTATATATAATCGTATATATATGCTAAGTTCAACAATAGTTTATTTATCTCATTCGTACACGTTTCGCTCGCGTTCGTTCTCACACTTTTAGTTCAAGTGCATTCACGTTCGTTCACGTTTTAATCACGTTCGTTCGCGTTTCATTCACGTTCGTTCACGTTCGTTCGCGTTTGTTCACTAACACTCACGTTCGTTCACGTTTCAGTCACGTTCGTTCACGTTCGTTTGCATTCGTTCACGTTTCGTTCGCGTTCGTTCACGTTTCGTTCATGTTCGTTCGCGTTCGTTCGCGTTTCAATCACGTTCGTTCGCGTTCGTTCACGTTTCGTTCGCGTTCATTCGCCATGGCCGCCACGGCCACATCCTCCACGTGAGCGTATCCTCCACAGCCGCATCCTCGTACACGTTCGGGCTGCCGTGGCGGCAGCGGAGCGGCTGCGTGGCGGCAGCGTGTCGCGGCGGCGGTGGGGCGTTGCGGCGGCGTGGCGGCGGCGTGGCGTCGTGGCGGCGTCGCGCGGTGTGGCGGCGCGGTGGCGTGGCGAGCTCGAGGCGGGGGCGGCGGCGTGGACGCGGCGTGGCGGCGTGGCAGCGTGGCGAGCTCGAGACGGGGGCGTCGGCGTCGTGGCTGGGGCGACCGCGTGGACGCGGCGGCGTCGTCGGTGGCGGCGGCGTGGAAGTCGGGGTTGGCATCGGCGGCAGGCGGAGGAGGGGTCGGCATCGGCGCGTCTACGTCGGCGGCGGCGTCAGCAACGAGCTAGGCGGCGGCGGTTTGGAGAGAGAGAGATCAAGATCGAGAGAGAGGAAGGTAGCGGCGGCTCTCACCCGAGAGATGCGGCGGCGGCGTCGGCGGCGGAGGCGGCGAGGACCGCGAGACGATGCGAGAGACGATGGCGGCGTCGGCGCGGGGATGCCTAGGCAGTGGCGGCGAAGGAGCTAGAAGCCGATCGGAGGAAAAACGTCTAAGTGTTGGTGGAGAAGACGAGGGCGCACCGGGAATATATATACCCTCAGATCTTTACTCCCGGTTGGTGAGAACAACCGGGAGTAAAGATATCTTTACTCCCGGTTCGTAACAACAACCAGGACTAAAGATCAATCTTTACTCCCGGTCGAACCGGGACTAAAGATATCTTTACTCCCAGTTGTTCTCACCAACCGGGAGTAAAGATATTTTCCCGCTATTTCCAAATTTTTTTTAAACCCGATTAGGGTTAAGAACCGGGACTAAAGATAATAGCACTGAATATTGAATTTCGTTGCATATGTGTTTCTAAAATAGTAAATAATGCATTAAAATTATTTAAAGTCGAAAAATTATTGACAAAACCTTCGAAAAATTATTGTTGTCTGTAGTAAATTAAGTGGATAATATATAATAAGCACGTGAATGATTTAAAATTGTTAAAAATTCTAATAATCATATATAATTAGCATATGCATATTAAATTGTTAAAAATTCTAATTAACCTATGTAAATACCAGATGCATGATTTAAAATTAACAAAAATTCTAATAAGCATATATTATTAGCATATGCATGATATTAAATTGTTAAAAATTCTAATTAACATATGTAAATCCCACGTGCATGATTTAAAACTTTTAAAAATTCTAATAATCATATTTATTTAGCATATGCATGATATTAAATTGTTAAAAATTCTAATTAACATATGTAAATCCCACATGCATGATTTAAAACATTTAAAAATTCTAATAATTATATATACCTAGCAT
Source organism: Oryza meridionalis (assembly GCA_000338895.3). Lineage (NCBI taxonomy): Eukaryota > Viridiplantae > Streptophyta > Magnoliopsida > Poales > Poaceae > Oryza > Oryza meridionalis. Next base: position 29,664,568 of record CM002526.2, on the reverse strand, counting down.
ATGCATGATTTAAATTTGTTAATCATCATATATAACTAGCATATTCAATACATCCAAAATAGTTTACAACAATTACGGCAATACATCGGCGGTGACGGTTGTCCGCACGTACTTTCTCCTCAATATTGTTCCTTCCTTGTGATCGCTACGTGAGTAAGGGGTGTCTTCATTTGATAGGAGGATGCTAGGGTCAATCGTCACCGTGAAAGGGGGTTGCCCATCAAACTGATCGTAATCCTCGTCAGTCTTGTCCTCTACTCCGACGATTTTTCTTTTGCCTGGGAGAACCACGTGGCGCTTCGGCTCGTTAGGCCCTTTGCCCTTCTTTCCTTTGCTAGACATGTCCTTCACGTAAAAAACTTGCGTTACATCATTGGCAAGGACAAAAGGTTCGTCCGAGTATCCAACCTTGTTAAGGTCAACCGTTGTCATTCCACTGTCATCAATCGTTACGCCTCCACCAGTCAACCTAACCCATTGGCACCGGAACAGAGGGACCTTGAGAGGTCCATAGTCAAGTTCCCATATCTCCTCGATGGCACCAGAATACGTGCCAATTGTACCATTGTGTCCCATGGCATCGATACGAACAGCACTATTCTGGTTCGTGCTCTTCATGTCTTGGGCTCTTATGTAGAATGAGTACCCATTGATCTCATATCCCTGGAATGTCGCGATCGAGCCAGATGGACCCCTCGCCAGGAAGGCCAGTTGCTGGTTAATCGTCTCGTTACCCATGAGATGTTGTCGCAACCATGCGGGGAAAGTATCAATGTGATGCCGTGTAATCCATGCATCGGACTTACCAATGTTTCTGGCGCGAACTAGAGCCAAGTGCTCCTCGATGTAAGGAGCCACCAATGAAGATTGTTGTAAAACCGTGAAATGGGCTTTACGGAATAAATTGTTGTCTACCATCATTATTGCTTTCCTTCTGAGAGTCCCCTTTCCCCGTAGTCTCCCTTCATGGCGTGATTCAGGTACCCCGATTGGGTGAAGGTCTTCAATCAATTCTACGCAGAATTCAATGATCTCCTCTGTTCCATACCCCTTGGCGATGCTTGCCTCTGGACGAGCACGGTTACGAACATACTTCTTCAGAACGCCCATGTACCTCTCGAAAGGAAACATGTTGTGTAGGAACACAGGCCCGAGAATACCGATCTCTTTCACTAGGTGACAAAGCAGGTGCGTCACTATATTGAAAAATGAAGGTGGAAATATCAACTCAAAGCTGACAAGATATTGCACCACATCATTCTGAAGGGCTTCTAACCTATCCGGATCGATGACCTTCTGCGAAATTGCGTTCATGAAAGAACATAGCTTTGTTATTGTTGCCCGGACATTGTCTGGGAGGATACCTCTTATTATAACTGGTAGCAGCTGTGTCATCAACACGTGACAGTCATGAGACTTTAGGTTTGTGAACTTCTTCTCCTTTGTGCTTATTATTCGCTTTATATTCGTGGAGTATCTAGATGGTACCTTGATGCTCTCCAAGCATTGAAACATACTTTCCTTCTCTGCCTTGCTAAGAGTGTAGCTGGCTGGACTCAAGTAATGGTTGCCTTTCTCCTTTGGTTCCGGGTGAAGGTCGCCGCGTTGTTCCATATGCTTCAGATCATTACGTGCTTCTAGTGTATCTTTCGATTTTCCATATACACCTAGGAAGTCAAGAAGGTTTACGCAAAAGTTCTTAGTGAGGTGCATCACGTCGATTGCGTGGCGGACGTCCAAGAATTCCCAATAGGGTAACTCCCAAAATATGGAGTTTTTTTTCCACATCGCCGCGTGACCATCTTCGCACTCTATAGGCTGGCTGCCAAGCCCCTTTCCAAACACTACTTTAAGATCTTTTACCATAGCAAACACTGTTTTCCGGCTGTGATGTTTAGGCTTCGTACGGTGGTCCGCCTTATATTAAAAGTGCTTGCCTTTCTTCCGTACTAGGTGGTTTGCAGCAAGAGATCGACGATGACCCATGTACACAACCTTCCTACAGTGCTTAAGATACGTACTTTCTGTTTCATCCATACAGTGAGTGCAAGCCTTATACCCCTTGTTTGACTGCCTGGATAGGTTGCTAAGTGCAGGCCAATCGTTGATGGTTACGAACAGCAGCGCTCGTAGGTTAAACTCCTCCTGTTTGTCCTCGTCCCACACGGGGACACCTTCCTTCTTCCACAGCAGTTTAAGATCTTCGACCAGTGGTCTTAGGAACACATCGATGTCGTTACCAGGTTGCTTGGGGTCTTGAATAATAATCGGCATCATTATGTACTTCCTCTTCATGGATAGCCAAGGGGGAGGTTGTAGATACACATCGTAACGGGCCAAGTGCTATGGCCGCTGCTCATCTCTCCAAAAGGATTCATGCCATCCATACTTAAACCAAACTGTATGTTTCGTGAGTCCTTTTCAAAGTCTTTAAATTTTTTGTCGATGTTTCACCACTGCGAACCATCTGCGGGGTGTCTTAGCATCCCGTCCTGTTGACGTTCTTTAGCGTGCCAACGCATCATTCTAGCATTCCCCTTGTTCCTAAACAAACGCCTTAGCCGTGGTATTATAGGGAAATACCACATCACCTTAGCAGGAATTCTCTTCTTCGTTAGCTGCCCGTCAACCTCACCTGGATCATCTCGTCTAATCTTGTATCGTAGTGCTTTACAAACAGGATATGCTTCTAGATTCTCGTACTCCTCACAGCGATATAGGATACAATCATTCGGACATGCGTGAATCTTCTGACTCTAGTCCTAGAGGGCAGACTATCTTCTTAGCCTCGTACGTTGTCTCGGGCAATTTGTTTCCCTCCGGAAGAATGTTCTTGATGAGTTTCAATAAGTCGCCAAATGCCTTGTCACTAACACCATTTTTTGCCTTCCATTGCAAGAACTCCAGAGTGGTATCCAACTTTTTGTGCCCCTGCTCGCAACCTGGATACAACGACGTTCTGTGGTCCTCTAACATCTTGTCCAATTTATGGGCCCCCTTTTCACTTTCGCAGTCCTCCTTGTCATCCTGCAACATCTGACCAAGATCATCCGCAACGTCGTTATAATCAGCATCTCTGTCCTTCTCGCCCGTTTGATTTCCTTCAAATCCAGCGTACTGAGTAAAGTCTGAAATATTGTCGTCTTCCACTTCATCTTCTTTCATTTCAACCCCTTGCTCTCCGTGGGATGTCCAACAATTATAGCTTGGCATGAACCCCGACTCAAACAAGTGGAAATGAATAGTCCTGGATGCAGAATACTCCTTCTGATTCTTACACTTATTGCATGGACAACAAATAAAACCCTTCTGCTTGTTAGCTTCGGCCACTCTCAGAAAATAATGCACGCCGTCAATAAACTCTTTGGACCGCCGGTCAGCGTACATCCATTGCCGATCCATCTACATGAAATGAAAAAAAATCGTACACAAATAATCATTCGTACAATAATGACAGTCATACAATAAAGATAAAATAATCACAAACTCTTTCAACAGTCATACAATAATGACATATCATTATTCGTACAAAAATTATAAAATATTCCACCAAATAATTCTTATTTATTATTTTTTAAGTTTTAAATTCTTTTAATTTTCAATTTAGTTTGTTTTCTTTTATTTAAGATTTACTTTCACTATATTTTCCTACTCAACTATTTCATAAAACCTTATTTAGCAAATAAACAAAATTTCTATATATTCTTTCTTTTCCCACACAAATTTTCTCTCTCATTAACTTACAACAAAATTTTGGAGACAAAAAAGTGTGCAAAACATAGCTCCAAATGTAATATGACCAAAAAAACATTGGAGGATGAAGTTGCTAACCTTTTAGGCACCTCCGATTTGTATATAATCACCAAAGTAAATTCACTATAAATTTTGGCATAACCTTCCCTCTTTTTTGAAGAAATTTTGAAGCTTACTCTCGGGCTGGAGGAGGAAGAAGGCATATATAAAGAGGGGGGCTCTTTAGTCCCGGTTGGTGTTACCAACCGATACTAAAGATCAACCGGTACTATTTGGTAACACCAATCGGAATTAAAGTTACGATCTTTAGTCCCCGGGGGGGCCTGACAAGCCCTCACAACATTTGAACCGGGACTAAAGATGTTACCAACCGGGACTAAAGATCAAATATGCCCGTTACCCTTTTTAACCGGGACTAAAGATGATCTTTAGTCCCGGTTTTTGTTACAACTGGGACTATTATGGAATTTGGCCGACCGATAAAAGATGGTTTCTCCACCAGTGGTTGGTCGTGGCCTGAACTTGGCCGCCGGCAGGCGGCGGTGACCGATGAAATCAGCAGAATGCAACGGGAGCAGAGTGCCATGTGAAGGGTCTTGCTTTCTTGATCATGACACAGCGCGATGCATCTCGTTCTTTTGGTTTTGTTTTCGTTTGTTCCCGTGAATCCTACACGTTGGTCACGTTTGATTTCCCCTTGCGAAGGAAGATTTGCTTCTGCGCTTTGATGCAATGCTAAAATCCTCTCTTACCAAAGGACAGGAATAAGGGACTGTATAGGTGGCAAAAAAAAAATGCCCTTTATGTCACATCGGATATACGGACACATACATTTAAAGTATTAAACGTAGTCTAATAATAAAATAAATTATAGATTCCGCCAGAAAACTGCGAGATGAATTTATTAAGCCTAATTAATTTATCATTAGCAAATGTTTATTGTAGCACCATATTATCAAATCATGGCGCAATTAGGCTTAAGAGATTCGTCTCGCAATTTCCTGGCGAACTGTGTAATTGGTTTTTTTTCTACATTTAATACTCTATACATGTGTTAAAATATTCGATATGACAACGTAAAAAATTTTGTTTGAGAAGGCCCTAATTCGAGACATAGCAACAACAGGTTTACCTGCATGTGTCTCTCTGTCAGGTGCTCGCCTGGGTTTGGCTTCTCTTTGCAAGGCAATGGAAAAAACAATTATTCAGTTGTGTGATATGATCATGCCAGACACAGGCTTGATTCGAAGGACTTCCGGTGTAAGGCTGAATTCTAGATTTATCATGCAGCTTCAAAGATTTGACTAATAAGGGGGTATTTAGATTCGTGTAAAATTTTAGCGTGTCACATCGGATATACGGACACATATTTGAATTATTAATAGACGAATAACAAAATAAATTATAAATTCCACCTGTAAACTACGAGATTAATTTATTAAGCCTAATTAATCCGTCATTAGCAAATATTTACTGTAGCACCACATTGTCAAATCATGGAGCAATTAGACTTAAAAGATTCGTCTCGTAAATTAGTCGCAATCTGTGTGATTAGCTATTTTTAAGCCTATATTTAATACTTCACATAGATGTTTAAATGTTCGATATGATAGTGTGAAAAATTATGGGATGGGATGTAAACAGTGCCTAAATACTCTAGATGATTTTCAGCATATAAATATGACCAGCACTAGCACTAGCTCCATACTTTACTTTCTGCGCATGCAGCCCTTTTTTGCTAATGCTATCAATTTGGACATGCAGGTTCATAGAAATTACGTCAATAATCAATATAACTACTAATCTCATGGGAGTTGAAGGATCCAAATATGACTTACTAAAATAAAAGTTAATTGGATCCATGCCATTGTAAATATATCATATTGAAAAAATATCACTTCTATTTATGTAATCGGGTAGATGACACTACAATCTTCTAAAATTAGAACTATGCCACTTCATCACGATTTCCGTCGTCTCCGTCACTTTTTCTGTTAGATCGAGCGGCCGCTGGCTGTCTCCCAGCCCTCCGGCGCCGTCCGCCGCGGCCAACGGCGCGGAGCCAGGCGTCAATGCAGGGGACGTAGAACGCGCGGCCGCACTTGGGGAGAAGGCGGAGGAGCTCGCCGTCGCGGAACTCGCCGAGGCAGACGGGGCAGTCGGTGGCGCCGAGCATGTAGGCGCCGTCGTGGTACCTTGTGAGGGCGATGGACTCGATCGCCACCTCATCGAGCTGGTGCTGGTGCCTACGGTGGATGAAGCAGTAGATGGACGCGTTCGGGGTGCGGCGACACGACGGCGCCGCCCTTGCCGTTGCTGGCCGTCGTAAGCAGCTGCATCGCCGCCGCCTCTGCTGCGCCCCGCCGCGGCGGCCGCCGGCGTCCAGCGTTCGCATCATCCACCGCCCAGGAAGCCCTTCGCCGGCGGCGGCCGCGCCCGGCGCCGGAGGCACCATCCCCCGGACGCGCGTGAGCAGCTCGACCACCGGAGTCGAAGCCGATGAGGCGCACGCGACAAAACGGAGAAGAGGATGGGGAGCTGGCGCGACGGCTGGCACGGGCGGAGGACAGCCCGGCGCGGTCGCGGCCGGGCCTGACGGGGTTCGGCGCGGAACAGGATCGTCGGACGCGCGCGCGGAAGCAAGGGGGAGGGCGGCAGGCGAGTGAGACACATCATATCTATCCATGCACCTCCGCTCATCACTCATCAGGGAGCTCAGGCAGAAACACCCAACGAGCTCAGGGAGTAGCTAGCTAGTTGCTACAGATGCAGCGCGCGAGGGTAGCTAGCTAGCTAACTAAACCAATCAACATACAACCATCGATCTTTGCGTTTGGTTGATCAGGAGGTGGCGTCCTGCGACGCAGCCGCTGGAAGACGGCCCTCTGCCGAAGGTTCTCCCGGAGGCGGACTCGGTCGTGGACGGCGTCCGGCACGGCGCCGCCCGTCGCTGTCCCCGAGCTATGCCGCCGCGGAAGCGCCCACCGCCTCCGGCCAAGCGCGTCCTCAAGGTGGTCAACAGCGTCGCCGAGCTCCGCCGCCGAGCTCCCTCGCCGCGGTCGAGCTCCTTCGCCGCCACCCAGGAGTGCTGCTGGTCGGCGCACTCCAGCCACCCAGGAGTGCTCGGGCTGCTCCTCCGCCGCCGCCATCGCCTCCGGTTTGCTCGTTGTTGCGGTGGCGTGGTGTCGGAGATGCACGGGACGGCAACGATAGGAATAACAGGGATGACGGAAAAATGGATGGAAAATACGACGGAGTGGCACGGTTCTAATTTAAGTAAATTTTACAAAACTACATATGTTTTGACCAAATTATCGCAAAACTACAGATTTAAAGTCGTATATCATATAACTACATATTTAACAACAAATATATCACAAAACTACAGGTTTAAAACTAACTATCACAACACTACATATTTTAGAATAAAATTATCATAAAACTACAGATTTTAGGATTTAAATCCTTTACAATAATGTAATGTTTGAGTTATAAATATCCAAGTTTTGTAATTAAATTGACATTAAACCTGTATGTTTGTGATAACTTTGTGATTAAATCTGTAGTTTTGCGATATTTTACCTTAAATCTGTAGTTTTGCGATAAAATTAGTGTTAAATTTACAGTTTTATGATACATCATGTTAAATCTTTAGTTTTGCGACAATTTAATCAAAGTATCTGTAGTTTTGTGAAATTTACTCTTCTAATTTTCTTAAATTCTAGTGGCACCCAGCCGATATCGTGAATAGTAGTGGTATTTTTCTAATTTGGTATATTTGCTGTGGCATGGATCCAATTAACCCAAAATAAAATAGTTTAGTTAAGTACTTTTCCTTAAACACCATCTGCTATTCATATCAATTTCAGGACATCAATGTCAAATAAAATGAACTCATGCAGCTTGTCAGAGAAAGATTGTCAAATTAATTTCAGCCATGAAGCTCGCAAATGCCAAACAAAGCTAGCTTTGATTATTTTTTTTAAAAAAATGCAATTTGATTTCACTATGGATTCCAAAATAAAATCACTAAAGTTTTGGAATAAAGTAACTACTAAATATTTGTGACCTAATCAAGACAAATAAACTTAGTAATATGTAAAATATAATTTTATTTTGAGTTAGTATCGATATATTTCTTATAATCATCCATGTATGCAATTATTGTTGACTTCATCCATTGCAACGTAGGAATACTTTGCTAGGCTATTAATAAAAAGGGTGAATAGCCAATACGGTCCCTGAAGTTTCGTTTCGGGCTCATTTCAGTACTCCATGTTTTAAATCGTCCAAACAAATCCTCCAAATTAATTATTTGGGTTAATATAGTCTTTGGACACACAAAAAATGCCACGTAAGCATGCCAAGTTATCCTCGTATGCAGCGGTATGAATGAAATGACCATTCTAAAACGATCATACACGTGTGAAACATTTATCTTCTTTTGCGCTCACGGTACATAAACTTGTGTGGTGGGTGTAAATAAGTACAACAACTTGTAAATTGATCATTTCGATACAACAACTTGATAAGTCCATCCGAACCTGGACCAAAATGATCTCTCCAAGCAAAATTGATCTAATATGGTACATTTTGATGAGTAATTTTTTATTACACATCAAATTTTGGATTGACAAAATATGTAATTACTATTCACTTGATACTTTCAATATTTAGATTAACGAAAGTGAAACAATTATCAATGTCCAACCATGAAAATAAACTTTTAAAACAAGTTTTCGGTGAAATGGAGTGTCTGAGAATAAAAAATAAAATGAATTTTCCAGAAGGCTATGGCATGGACCAAATTTTCCTGGTCCCGACATTATACGAGTTGTATAGAGGACAATTTTTTTTCCAAGGCAAGAAATAAATTCTTTTCTATGCATAAAAATGAAAATTTTACACATCTAATTGCTCTTTTTCTTTGGATTCTAAATAAGATATCCAAAACATGGTCATACATGTAAGCTGTCATGCCATATGTTTGTGATGTTTTACAACGCTTTGGTTTGCATTGACAATTTTGGCCAAATTCGCACATATTAGTTAAGTTACTGTACTAGGACGATGAATTTGCAAGTTATTGTACCTATTTGCACCCACCACACAAGTTTATGTACCACGAGTGCAATTTACTCAAATTTCTTTAAAAAAACTTGCATGCTAACTTGAGATAAAAGTCAAACTCCTAATTGCAGCTGATGATTTTCTAAAAAAAATATCCAAGCAGATTTCTACAGTGAATTTTGTACTAGCTAAACCGTATAAGAATAATAAGATTAAAATATTATTCACACGCTGCAAATACATTTTTTTATAGTAAAAAGCAATATCCAAAAAAAATCAAATCGCAAACAAAACGTCGTCAGCCCACACGTCGCGCGAGCCCACCATGGCCCAGTAACGAGCCGGTCGCGACCGCACAAACATCGGCAACACTGGGGTGCCGTCGGCGAGTATTGCGCACACACGATAGATCACTTTTTCCAGCACACCGAAAGCTAGAACCTTCGTGGCCACGGTAACGGAAGCAGAGGCCAAGAGACGTGACCGCGTCGGATTCCTTCCCTTCACGCGTTATCGCGCCAGAGCCGCCTATAAACCGCCACCGACTCCAACTCCACGCCACTCGCGGATTTCTCCCCCAAATTCCACCCCCCCCAAAATCCCCTTCGATTCGGCGAACGCGACGGAAACCTTAGCTCTCCGGCCGCCTCCGGCGAGGACTCCTCCGCATCCGCATCCGCATCCGCATCCGGGCCAGCGACGTCGGCGGAAGTCGACCGCCCGCTCGCGCGCGCTCGCCCCCCGCCCCCCGCCATCGCCTCGACTCGGCGCCTTCCTCTACTCCGCCCGCCTCTCGCGTTCCGACTCCGGGCAGGCCTCCTTCGTCGGGACTCGGGACTCACTCGCGCGGGGTTCGTCTTCTTCCTCCTCGGCGGCGAAGGGACACGCCGGCCGCCGATCGACGCGATTCCCCCCGTAGATCGATTCGATCTGTAACTCTCTATCTCTGTGTATTATTTGTGTATTTTGATATCTGAGGGAAAAAGTCTCAGCCTCTCTCGCCGAAAGAAAAAAAAATAGTTGTGCAGAAGAGAGGCGAGAAGGGGAAAAAAAACTTGATATCAACACCATGGGTGTTGTGTATTACAAATATAAGAGTTCTAAGGAAACTATTTCTGTGCCCGTGCCCCATTCTTTTGTCTCTGTTTCTGAACTCAAGCAGCTCATCTTGACGAGCGACAAACATGGCCGTGGCCGCACCCGTGGCCGCGGCCCCAGAGAAGATATTGTCCTCTCCAACGCCCAGACCGGCGAAGGTAGTTAACTATCTGTACAACGCATTCGTTTATCCGTAACCGCATCAGTTTCCTGTTAATTGGCTTGAATCACTGAAACAAATCATTGTATGATCACAAAGCTGGGAATTGGATAATACTTGGAATAGTATTTTTTTCTCTTTTGTCCATATGGATTATCTTTTTAGCCTGTAGGATAATATTGGTTCATGATTTTACCAATTAGGACTGAGTCAGGGCATTGTACCCAGCATTTCTTCTCAATGAAGAATGCTGGCATATTAGCGCCTCTGTCGATTATTAATTCTTGCTGTAACCTTTAGGAAAACTTGCGTTCTTGTGTGCGGAGCACTTCGTCCATCATAAGTAATAACAATTGTGCCCATTAGCTATTATTCTGCGTGCATCCAAGTTCCCAATATTTTGCTGATGTGAAACAAACTTATTTTATATATCCTACTCAATCTAACTATCTAAGTTTAACTAGGTCAAGTGTTGGGCAAAGTGTCAATCCGATTATTAGTAACTAGTAATTATTGTAAGGTGATCAGAATTAGGAATTGAAGGTTCTTGCAAGATATGAATTAGGAATCTAGATATGTGTTAGTTCTATTAGGCACTCCTATGTGTTGGATCATATTCTGTTGTTCGGTTGATCTGAATGCAATATTGGGACTCATACCAATGCTATTCAGATGTTTTTAATGATCTTTATGCTTTGTCAATATAATGATATTAAGTGTAAGCTCATTTCAGTCTGCGCATGTTCGACATGCCTAAATATGTTATTACAACCCTGATTATTATTTTCCCCCATTTCATGAATTCTTATTAGATGGTTTTATTATGTTTCTTCCTATGTTGTTGTTGAAATGTTCCAGTAATGGCATTGGCTATCAGTTTTGCGTGTCACTGATTCCCATCTGATGGTCAATGTTTCTGTATCCCTGTGACATCCTAATTTATATTTTAGGGAGGATGAAATCCTGTTTTGTGATTGTAATGGAGGTCCATTTTACGTGCTTAAGATACTGTATTCGGACACAGGTGTTAGCACATTATTATTGCAGTGGAAGATGGCCTCATCTTTTCGCCAGTTGACGAGATATGTCCATATAAGTTTTTTTTTTTTTCAGTGAGCTTGTTCCTGGATGAGAGGTTTTGCCATATCACTTTCCTTTCTTTTTTTTTTTTTTTGTACATCTTGTCCAGTAATCCTTGTGGAAGGTTTGTACTTGCAAATTGTACTTCACCATCCCGTCTTCTTTTGCCATCCTGTACGTGAACCCAGATTTCACAAGGATTACACCTCAGTTGTTCCCACAAAATTCCCAGTTTTGTGATCTATTACTAAAATATTCTTTAATTTCATCTGGACAGTTCAGTTTTGTTGTTTAAGCGCATCTTGTACATGAGAAGATTTCGTTTCACCAATAAAAGGAGTATTGTTTGAGTGCAATGCTTTTGACATTTCTGTTCTCTGTGTTTGTTTCTCAAAACAGAATTTCTAGATGAAAATGCCATGATACCGCAGAACTCGACTGTGTTGGTCCGCCGAACTTCTGGGCAACAATCAGAGAAAATCGTCTTGTTCTCCTCGTATGTCTTCTCCACAATCTTTTATTTGAGATTTTACTTCAAGTGCTTGGATTGAATCTGAATCAGCTGAGGAGAGGTTTGTTTGTATATACTAATACTTGGCATTGTGGGCTTAATTGCAGGCGGGAAGTTATAGAAGATGGTGCTATAGCTTCAAACAAGTCAGAGATTACTGAATCAACCTCAAAATCTTGTTCCTCTACAGAAGTACAGGATGAGGATGCTGCAATCGCATCTATAATTGATGCAGCTGAACTCAAATGGTTAGTGCATCTTATTTTCTTTCCTCACAGGTATCAATTTTTTCTGGCACCTTCCTAATGACAGCCTCGTATCTTGGTGCATGCAGGGAAGACAAGCCATCTAAAAGAGGACAGACTGGTGGAAGGTCTACGTCAGGACGTTATGGTAATGCTGGAATCCTCTTTGGTTCAGATTTATGTTCTGTTGTCCCAGTTATGATTATGATATGGACACTAAGTTGGTTAAAAAATGGAAAAAATCATGGTTGTTGATTTGTTATGAGACAAATGGTCATGCACATTGTAATGGCATTTTTCACTTGAACTTATCATTGGTTAAGCTAGACAGTTCCTCACCATTTTCTGATGCCAGAACTCTAATGATTTGCTTTGTATTGTTGTTATGTAAATTATATGATCGCGCTGCATTTGTTTTGACATATCTATCTATTATAACTGAAGGTCATGGACCGGTCGAAGGGGAGACACCTCCACCAGGCTATGTGTGCCGCAGCTGTGGAGTTCCAGGCCATTTCATTCAACATTGCCAACAGGAGAGAAAGACACCTCCATCTGGCTATGTCTGCTACAGATGCCGAATTCCAGGGCATTTTATTCACCATTGCCCGACCATTGGTGATCCCAAATTTGACGATTACAAGAAGCCCCATACTCTTGTGCCAGAAGTATCTGCATGTCCTATTGATGGCATTCCATCAGCTCTTGCCCCAGCTGCATCTGTGAGTGTTGTTGACGACTTGCCAGCTGAGCTCCATTGCCGGCTATGTAATAAAGTGATGGCAGATGCGGTGTTGACAAGCAAGTGCTGCTTCGACAGTTTCTGTGATAAATGTGAGTAAATTCTGTATTTCTCCTTAACTCTTTGCTGTGGATATGAACAATGTCATTACTTTGATATTCGAAATGTGGCTAGTCATGCTTCAAATTAGTCACAGAAGCATGTTGTTTTGGACATTGACGTGGTATTTGACAGGAAAAATTACGAATAGTTATTGTTGTACGACCTCCATCCTTCAATATATGATGTTGGTTAGTTCAAAATTGAACTAAACAACGTCATACATAAAAGAACAGAGGGAGTACTATATTTGTAAAACTCGATAAAATTATAGCACTGTTAAGTACTTTCCAAGACAAATATAAACATTTAATAATTTACCAATACTCAAAACTTTGTCTAAATACATGCTTAAACATGTTTTCAACGGTAATAGTTTAATAACAGCGGTCTCTGTGATAGCATTTCCTGCCTGTCCTCAACTGCATAGCTAATAACTGTGTTGTTCTTCTCTCAGGCATTCGTGATTACATCATTACACAATCCAAGTGCATTTGTGGAGTCAAGGTTCTTGCAGATGACCTGATTCCCAACCAAACACTTCGGAGCACAATCGGCAATATGCTGGCAACAAGGGCTAGCAGCATCACTAGTGGTACAGGGAAGCACAGGAGCTCTTCAGGCAGCAACGTGGATCCTAATTCAGCAAGCCAAACTCCTTCAGCTGCCTTGGAAAAGCAATCTAAGGATCACCACATATCATCAGCTGCTCCTGATGCTGGCCTCCAAGTTGCTACAGAACATGTTAGCCATCTTGAGCATAAATTGACAACAGGTGTTGATCTCGAAGTGAAAGATGAAGGCAATTCTGCAGGGATATTGGTAGAGAAGATTGTACCAACTGCTGATGCCAGATTAAAAGATGTAACTGACTCCACTTCAAAGCCGGCCACTATTTCAGGAACCATGGAACCCAAAGCTTCCAAGACTGATCAATTGAAGAAGAAGCGCAAGAAGGCAGATTCAACTAAAATTGTTCATCCTAACAATGCTAACTATGGTTACAGCATTCCATTTGACCCTGCGTATTGCAACCCTTACGTCAGTGGGTATCCTTGGTTAACCGATCCTTACATGTACGGCCCAGCGGGCATGCCTTATGGTGGCTATCTGATGGGCCCTTATGGTGTCAATTCCATCGGCAACATGCCACTGCAATTTCCATCAGCAATGCAAGGCAATTTGGCAAATACTCACTGGTATGTATGTTATCAGACTTGTTATCTCACCAGTACTAATAGTAAAATGATGACAAAATTAACTAATAGAACAATTTGGTCAAGAGATTCTTAGAAAGGTTGCATTTTAATTTCCCTATATTACACTTGGCTGTCAGTCATGTAGAACCCCTCTTTCCATTTCAACACTTAACAGTTCGTTTATTCGTCATCTTCAGCTGGGAAACTCAATCTATGATTCACCGGGCAAACGAAGACGCTGCACGTCCAAGGCTCGCGGCGAAGCCCAAAGAACCTGAACCTGCCAATCAGTCTCGATCATCAGAGCGTAACCAGCGTCTGAGCTCTTCTCATGGCACCGATCCCAGTTACAAGACCAGCAGGTCAAGCTCTGACAGGAGGGACCATAGGCGCTCCATTGATTACGTCGAGGATCACCGCTCTAGTGATTACGCCGAGGATCACCGCAGCAGCAAGAGAATGCGCGCGTCTTCTCCATCTCCAACCGGTGGTGACAGGCACAGCAGAGCGAGGTCCAAGTACAGTTCCAGGAAGCTTACTTACGAGGATTCATCTCCAACCGGTGGTGACAGGCACAGCAGAGCGAGGTCCAGTCACAGTTCCAGGAGCCTTACGAGGATTCAAGCGATGATGAGCGCAACTTCAAGAGGAGATGGGGAGGCAAAAGATAGATAGGTCACCGTGGACGCAACACAAGGCCGTGATACCTGAATGAACGAAGCTGATGAACATCTTGCAGCATTCCATATCAAATGCTTGTTGATGGATGTATGTGTTAATTGTAAGCTGAGGAGAAATCTCCGAAAGCGATTTTCCTCTTAACGGAATTGTAATTATGAGCTACTATTAATGTAAAATGAATGAGAGCAATTCTCATCCCCTCTATGTAATGACAATGTCCTCCAAAGATGAGTGGAACAATCCTTGACCTTTAATAGTCGTTTACTACATTTTACTGTCTTTTTTATGACTAGAACTTCTGTTTTCCACAAATTCTGCCAGGATTCAACTACGATTCCACGACTTGTTATATTCAACTACGATTCTACACGATTAATTTGGCAAGACCTTAAAAACTCATCAATCAATAACGAAGTGGATGTGGCTCAACTAATTAGGTTTTTTTTTGAAATTAGCTTATTTAAGTTTAAGTCCTAATTTAACACGGGTGTTTGTATTTATGGTTAATTATGTATTTATCGACAACGGATGTTCGTACTTCGTTAATTTTAAGATATACCAATGCATTCTTTCGAAAACTGTTTATAGGGTAGGGGTTCATATAGGTGATTGAACGTATTGTGAACGCTGACTTCATTAATCTTAAGGTATGCCAATTCAATCTTTTGGAAGTGTCTAGTAAGCGTTCATAGGGATAAACACCGACACAAACACGAAGTAGATAAACAAAACTGAGGTTGTGGTTGTGTTTAGATTAGAGGTGTAAAGTTTTGGCGTGTCACATCGGATATACGGGCACACATTTAAATTATTAAACGTAGTCTAATAACAAAACAAATTACAAAATCGTATGTAAACCGTGAGACGAATTTATTAAGCCTAATTAATCCGTCATTAGCAAATATTTACTGTAGCACAACATTATCAAATCATAGCGTATTTAGACTTAAAAGATTTGTCTCATAATTTACACGCAATCCGTATAATTAATTATTTTTTCGTTTATACTCTCTCTTTCATATAGATGTTAATACTCGGTAAATATGTGACACTGCGCTCGAACCCCCTCCTCTCTTCGAGTAGCGCACACGTGTGCGGTGCGCGGCACTACACATTGCCGTCCTCTCCTCTCACTCTTCTTCCGCCTACGCCGCGCTCCGCTCTCTCTCCCTCTCTGCTCTCTGCTCTCTCGCCGCGATGGCCACGCTGCAGCTCAACCACGTCGCGCGGGAGACCGACGACGTGCGCCGCCTCGCCGCCTTCTACGAGGAGGTGCTCGGCTTCGAGCGGGTCGCCTCCCCGAACTACCCGGCCTTCCAGGTCGCCTGGCTCCGCCTCCCGGGGACGCCCGGCGTCGCGCTCCACATCATCGAGCGCGACCCCGCGGCGGCGCCCGCGGCCGTCGCCCCGGGCGCCGCGGGCGCCCCGCCCGCGCAGCTGCCCAGGCGCCACCACCTCGCCTTCTCCGTCGCCGACTACGACGGGTTCCTCGCCGGGCTGAAGGCCCGGGGCACGGACGTGTTCGAGAAGACGCAGCCCGACGGGCGCACGCGCCAGGTCTTCTTCTTCGACCCCGATGGTGAGCGCCCCTTTGGATCCCAGAGGCTCCGGGTATTTATTGATTCTGCTCCTGGGCGATTGATTGGCATTTGTGCTTGCAATGATGAGAAATTGGGACATTCTGGTTACCTGTTGCAGCTCTGTGGTAGGTAGCTCTGTTGCGTATCTTAGTTGGAGTAAGCAACTTGGGAACCTCACAATTTTCAACCTTGCGTTTGTTTGTTTGTGCTATGATTAGACTTGGGGTTCTTGATGGAAATTGGGAATACAATTATGTGGCTCTCCTAGATGTTCCGAAACAGAATTATTGTGAGTTTCAGTGGAATCACAGTGCCATGTTTAGGCTTTTCTGGTATAGAAATCCGATACTATTCTGTCAATGAAGGTCCTAGAATGTTGCCTCCAATCACGTGTCTGTTGCATTTGAGTGTCGCTTGTTTGCCTGCATAATGCCAGAGTTCTAGTTCTGGCAGCTACCATCTCGTAAGTCTGTATGCAATTTATCATTTCGATCATATAGTTTCTAGTATAAATTCACTAGCGTTTTCCAGGTGTATCGAAATTAAACAACGTGTCAGAAAATAAAACTTGATAAGAAGTTATTCTTGGCATTACAGCAATAGAAGCTACAAAAGGCTGATATGTGGTGTTTCTGGGGGTAAAAATCGTAATATATATTGAAATTCTATTGTTGCTTAATATGCAGCATAGTTCTGAATTCTGATGGAGGACCGTGTAGGGTTTACTAGTCCATTACAGATAACATCCCTATGATGATGTGCAGTCAAAATGCAGAATTTTTATTGCGATTTTGTATGTTTTACGGGCTGCTTCTAATAGAGAAGTTCAGTGATATTAGCTATACTATCTTATTATGCCATGATTTTTAGGATTTGTTAAATTACACATTTGTTCTCTGCGGCATATGCCTATCTATTCATTATTGATGCTTGTTGGTTGTAATCAAATTGATCATAGTGTAGTAAGATATTCTGTAATTGCTTTTCTGTCTCTCTTTTTAAGCAGCTTGTAGTAATCAAGGACAATGTCACTAGATATCTGTTGTCATTAGTCATTAAAGTAGTACACACTCTTTGGAATAGATTCTGAAAATTCACTGGTATTAGTTCCATCAAAGTACCAGAGTTTGCTTAAAAACCACCAATAGATAGCAATCTGTCTAATGATTTAAGATAAGCTCAAGACATAAATTCACTTGTTTTAGTCAGTATCTGGTTGGCATTGCCTTCTAACTAGTGTTAGATTATTTTCTGTAATTTCAAAGAATGCTATCATATCATGTATTTCTTACAAGAATTCTGTGGAAATCTACGATTTGCTAAAAGTATTTCATAACCCTGACTACTTCTGTAGAAAGTTTCCTGGTGCCATTTTCTCCATCATGTGAATGTAGCAAGTATATTCTAATGATAGAAGTGCTTGCTCTGTCTGGCGATGTGCTGATCTCCAGTACAACTAGCTGATACTGTAAGCTTGAAACAGAGTGGCATGCTAGCAAGCCAATAGCTTGTGCATGTGACACCAATCGTCCAAATGTTTGCTCCTATTTGTTCTCCTTCGACTTGCAAAAATGCGACTGGTTTAGTGGTGTGTGACTCATGTCTTACCCAAAGGCTTTACCGGTATTAGCTCAATAGCTCTTGTCATGCGTGTTTTCACTAGTCATTTCTGCATGACTGAATGCAGAAGTTTATGGACTGCAAATAGTCACCCACTCACCTTCCTATTGTATCAAAAAAGTAGTCACCTTCCTGACTGTGACTCAAGATAGCAATTCTGAGTTCTGAGCTATGAAACAAAACTTGAATTAAAATTGATAACATCTTTATGTAATGCTTTCGTGTGACAAACATAACTCTACGATTGCTTATACAGTTTTGTCCTGTTACAGGCAATGGCCTAGAAGTTACAAGCTCAGGCACAGGCGATAAGTAATTGCGGAGCATGATTTGCTTGCTGTAACAGTCGTGTAAGTAACATCAGTGCTCTGCAACACCATTTTCATGTTCTGGTAGTAGTTACATATCATATCTGATGTTAGAAATCCAGCTGAGAGCTTCTATAGCACATCACATTTCGTTATCCCGTTCAACTCTTTCCAGCTGAGAGCTTCTATAGCACACATCACATTTCATTATTCTGTTCAACTCTTTCTTCTTTAGTTCTTAAAAATGATATGCATTACAAGATTATCTAATGCACCAAAATCAGTATGGATGACATGATGTTTGGTTTCAGGCATTGGGCATGGGCTAGCAAACATGGAGACGCAAACTGCATGTTGTTAGGAACATGTCCATGATATCCCCATGAATAAATTCGGAGCTTTATACTGAATGAACTGCTCCATGCTGTAATATAGCTCTATATGTTACTGGATTGCACTAAAATATATCTCCAAGTTAAATGTTTTGCTTCTTAATTGGCTAATTATTTTCACCTTTTTTTCTGCTACCCTTTTGTAGTTCGTCTCTTAGAATATGAAAAAGATAGAAATAATACTATGTATCCTACATAATGCTTAAAACAAAAATAGTAGATACTACATTATCACAACTGAAACAACTAGCTAGGCAAAGGAGCAATTGTCACAAATATCTCGGGAAATACCACTTGAGGGGAAAAAAGTTGTACAAGCTAGCCGGAGATGACACACGCCGGCGACGGCGGCGGCGGCGGGCGCGCGATGTGCCTCAGTCGTCGGCGGTGGCGAGCTGGACCTTGAGCAGCTCGTCCTCGGGGATGACGCGGATGGTGCAGTCGGAGCGCGGGTAAGAGGCGCAGAGCAGCGCGTAGCCCTGCGCCACGACGTCGTCGCTGAGCATGCCGTCGCTCTGGTCCACCTCGCCGGCGACGAGGCGCGCCGGGCACGTCATGCACACGCCGAGCTTGCAGTCGTGCGGCACGTCGATGCCCTCGTCGAGCGCCCGCGACAGGATGGTCTCGCCCTCCTCCACCTCCACCACTCGCGACTCGCCGCCGTGCTCGATCGTCACCTTGTACGCCCGCGGCGGCGCCGCCGCCGGAGCCGCGCGCAGCGGCGATCGCCGGCCGGTGGTGGGGCCGACGAGCCTGACGCGCGGCGGGGAGCAGGCGGAGGTGGCGAGGTGGAGCAGCGAAGCGGCGGCGGCAGCCATGGAGAGAGAGAGCGTGGAGGAGGTTTTGGATGGTGTGTGCTTAGGATAAGGAAGGCGCTGTCTGTCCAACTCTGGATGACCAACAACACGTTTTTTTTTTTTACAGGAATTAGCTCAAATTTCGTAATATTTTCCGTAAAGTTCCTCAAATCGATAGGAGGCTTAGTTGTGAGCTAATCCTGGAAATCCAGTATGTAACAAATTAATGAGTAACTATACAAAATTTGATAGTATTTTATTTAAAAATTTTAAAATAGAACTATAATATAATTAAAATATAATTACATAGTAATTACTACAAAACTTATGCTACATCCTTTTAATATATGACGCTGTGGACTTTTTGGTAAATATTTGACTAGTCGTCTTATTCAAATTTTTCGTGAATATATAAAAATATTAAGTCATGGTCAAAATCATTTGTTGATAAATCAAGTCATAATAAGATAAATGATAGTTACATAAATTTTCTGAATAAAACGAATGGTTAAACGTATTTAAAAAAAAGCCAACGACAACATAAATTAAAAAATGGTGGGAATTTATAACTTGTATCATTTCGTTTCATACTATAAGTCGTTTGACTTTTTTAAGTCAAAGTTTAAATTAATCACATATATAACACTAAATTAGTTTCATAAAATTTAGCATTGAATATATTTTGATATTAGAAATGTTATTGCATTTTTCTACATACTTGGTCAAAGCTAAAAAATCAAATTCGCCACGGAAACAGTAGCCGTGAACCACTCCGTTGCCTTGACACGACTCATTCCATTTATCCATTGATAGGCTTGGAATCAAATGCAGAAGTGGCTCCAATACTTGAAATGGTATTGGATGTTGAATATAGACTTGGACATAGTTACTGATCCTCTATTGGGCAAAGCAAAAAAAGTTCAAAAATTCACAACTATACTACCAAATGAAGTTAGCAAGGTCTGTAAGCCCGGAAGCATAAACCACTCTCTTCGGCACATTTTCCCAGCTCTACAAAAGCTACTCTTTCTTCTCTATTAGGCTCTTTGATAGTAACAATGTGAACAATTAACTAGCATAAAGGGCATGTTGAGCTAAATAAAGGATGAACTTTGGAAATACCTCTACCAGCTAGAAATAAAAAATGGCCAATAAGAGATACCTAGCATGACACATCAGCTACACCATTGACAGTGATGAGGTAGAAGATGTGTATGGTGAGTCAATACTAAAGCAATCCTGGAATTTTTCATTGGTTGCACTTGTAAAGCGAGCGTTAAGATAGCAGTGAAAGAAGCCCACGGAACGAAACAATTATTTTTCCTAACTAGCAAGTGGGCAGGCTCAGATAGCGAACTATGGTGGTGTTTGAATCTCCTGAAGATGAAGATGAAGATTGAGTGTTTCACGTAAAATGAAGTGGTAATAACGTATGATTAATTGAGTTTTAATTATCACAAACTTGAAAAATGGATTAATATGATATTTTAGAACAACTTTCATATATAAAGTTTTTTTTTTCACGAAACGCACCGTTGTCATTAAAAGTATATTGATTCTTTCCCAATAAACGAAGACTTTTTTCTGTAAATACTACGTATTTGATTCCATCCATAAATCGACTTTCCCTCCTATGCTCTGAGTTCCAGTATCGATAAGAATTCGAGTTATTGAATATCAACAACTTATTACACAGAATCCCATTTTTTTGGAACGAGTTGAGGGAGTTGGTTTTATTAGCGGAGAAGAAGCTGTAAATTGGGGCTTATCGGGCCCCATGTTACGAGCTTCTGGAATACAATGGGATCGGCAGTTTGAAAAGCATGCCACAAAAATCTAAAATTTCATCCACTCCTTGCAGTGGAAACGAACAAGACCTATATGTTTTTTTTTGAAAAGCAGGGTACATTACCCCAAAATATTCCATCTTCCTATAGAAGTGGATTCGTTCTAGAAAGGTTTCAGAAGAAGTTAATCATTAGCAAGAAGATTGCTTATGAAGATTCATATGTATTAATGTCAATAAGTGGATGAGTGTTGTTGAAGACAATGTTTGTTCCTCTTCTTCAAAATTATTTTGATGAATCTTGACATGATACTGATTGGCGAAGAATAAATCCCCAAATAGCACAAGAATTTCTTGTATTGGCCCAAATAAATCCATTATGGATAAGAAGAAATTAATAGTATAATTTTTTTCATGAACTGATTAAAACTAAAAAATTGAAGGAAAAAAAAAGGGATTAGCCTTATCTATAGATAAGGCTGAATCTCCTCGACTTGCCTGATATGATGGATGGTAGAAGGTTGAGGTAATTGTGTGTTGATTTAGTTAGGACTGGCTTTTTGCTACTAGTATAATCTTCCCAACCATAATTTTCTCTTCTACTCCCTTCAGTTATTTCACATAGAAATAAAAATTTTTAATGATACTAAAAATTACAGAACAACTTAGGTGTAAGTAGATAGATAAGTAGAGTAGATAATGAATGTATTAGATTAAGTATAAGCCGATGTAATACTCAGAAATTGCAATAAGATAACTTATCGGCTAGAACTCCAATGAAACTTGGATAGAACCTATAAATCTTAATGAAATTTACTTAATTATCTACAATCTAATATATCGGACCAAGCTGACACAACATGGGATTGATAAAATAAGTAGACTTAATCAAACTGATAGATTCTATGCAAAGTAATAGATATATCAAATCTACCCAAAAAGCAATGCAATCAAGGAAAGAGCCGATATAACAGATAAGGAACGTTTGTAGTAATTTAATTAGAATATAGTACTCAACCAATTAAGTCCTAACTAAGCCTATACAAACGAAGTTGATAGAACTTACTTTCTCACTGGAGATCGAACCAATGCAGCCCCGCTTGAAAATAAGAACTCATCAAAAGTAAAAGATGACGATGCACTGAGAGTTGTATATCAAACTGTTGATATCGTCATAGTGATTGTAGGCACTTATATTTTTTTTGACCAAAAAAAAAACAGTGAGGGAGGCCCCCACGGTATGATTTAAATTAATAACCGAAAAAATTTACAGAGAGAGAAGAAAACAAAGGAACAAGAGGGAAAGAAAAGAAGAAAGAAGATTACAAATGACCAATCCATGATTGCACTAAGGGGCGATCACTTTCCCTGAACCTAAGTAAATATAGGCTCAGATCCGACTTGAGATTGGCCAGCCAACTTGTAACAGAGGGCTGAATCCCTTGAAAGATCAGACCGTTTCTCTCCTTCCAGATGTTCCAAGCAGCCAGAAGGAACAATTCCATGAAACCGTGATGGGAGAAAGAGGAGCGCTGGGAGTGTAGCATTTGATTAAACTCCAATGACATGTTCCAACACCATCCCAGCCTATTCCAACACCCTTTACTGAAGGCGCAATCAAAGAACAGATGCTCCCTGGTTTCTCTTGCATTCTCCTGACACAACGAACAAGAAATCGATGCGCTCAAGGGAGCACAATGTTTTCTATCCAACAAGTCTCTAGTGTTCACTCTGTCCATGAGAAACAGCCAACCAAAAACTTTAATTTTCATGTTGACTTTGCAGGCACTTATACTGATACCCTCGACCTAACTAAGTCCCATTCGAACACGACTTGATCGGCTAGAGATTTATCTCTTAAAATGAAAAGGAAAACCATAAATATGCCTAATTACGACAGCTATTACCAAAAACAAATCTAAAGCTATCCAAACAGTCTTACAGTGTCAATTACTCCCTTTGACCCGGTCCGACTAATGGCTATATACCAAATTTTGCCATTAACAGTGATGGTGCATGTTATAGACTTATAGTATTGCACATCTCATATTTTTTTTCGTATTTTTATGACTTTTTTGATTTATTTTTCGAGGTTGGTAGTATGGTAGCATGCTACGACTGTGCGATAGTTCCTGATATATCATCTTAGGTGGCCTTTGTCACTTTAATTGATTTTCTGGGACTAGGATAGGAGCGTAGGTTTGTTTTCTCAACCAATGATCGATCGCGATCAAATTAAAGCATCATTTGATCGTCCCTGACGACTGAAGCACTCTGCGCTCAGCTTTTTGCCGCCCTGAAAACATACCGTACTTCATGCCCTAATCCCGACAGTTGTTCCCTCTGGTAGCATTTTTCACGTTCTGCTGCACACATGCACAGAGCACGGAGTACACAAGGTCGTCAGCGGCAAGTGCCATCGTGCATCAAGCATCAGGTCCAACCAAGTTAGTGGCGGATTCAGCATTTTTTTAAACCTGGACAAACTTAATAATAGATAGTTGTACACACTAATCCATATAATTTACCGTCACTAGTGCAGATCGGATCATCTGTGTCGTGCGGAAACTCTCATCTGTTTTGGTGAGCGACTTGGTTATGAACTGTTGGTCAGTGATGTGAAAACTCATCTGTGTTGAACGGACGGCCATTTACCGATAGCAGTCATCTTTGTCATGCATAAATAAAAGACTATCACGGATGACTCATATTCTAACCATGATGACACATCACTAGCTAGATATTCATAATTTTTTAATTGATATTTGCATGCATGTTATATGTGGACTTCGAACCTAAGACCTCTTAACACATAAAAACCAATCTTATCATCTCACCTATAGACCGTATATCGTTGTTAGGTAATCAGATGTTATTCTTTTAACTATTCTTGTACAAATATGAAACACACATTTGAAACTATAGATGACTTCAAATGAGAATACTTTCAACTATAAAATGTAGGATCGAATCACAAGAACTAAACAAACCAGAGAGAGGGGGGGGGGGTTGAATGGTTATTATACCCAAAAACCCAAACATTTAGCGGAAATAAAAGTTACCCTGAAATTCGATGTAGACCGGACTGAACGAGGTTGATCTGCCGGTCTGACCGCGCTTGTGCCACCGGTCTGACCGGTGTTGATCGCCTGGTTCAAACGCCTGAAGATTGCTTGCCACGCCTGAAGTCGTAGCCGGTCTGACCGCCTCTCCTCCGTCGGTCTGACCGCCACTGCCGCCGGTCTGACCGCCGGTATGTTGTCGGTTAGACCGCTGAACCCGATAAAACACAAATCGAAGAACTCTTAAAGTAGATGACAACTTTATTACTTCTCTCTGTGTTTACAAAGTGCACCAATAGCACTCCTTACAAAAATTTCGACTAAACTTGAAACCCTAACTAAACTATCAACTCAATTGCTCTCAAAAGCGATACCGGGAAGCCTCACGCTCCCCCTCTATTTATACCCGAGGTAGACAGCCTAAAGCCACGAACCAAACTCATACTAGAAGTCCTAATCACCCTAGGAAACCCTCTAGTACAAGAAACAAACTTTACATAACCATCATACCAAATTTGGATTCCTTCCAAATTCAACTCCGCATCCCATACGCACACAATACCTCCATCGTATGCCATATGGAATCTTTACCAACCACGTGCATTGAACTCTAGCCTTAGTATCCCACTTGATATCTGACCACCATGAACATCGCCTTACCACCAAGTCGACTCCCGATCCATCACCGCAAATACTCTCCCGGCATCTCGAGTCACCTACACATAGAACAAACAAAGAAACCATATTCCGAGACCAAGCTATCCCCAACTTGACTCATTAGTAGCAAACAACAGTATTAGATACGCATATTATCCATCTAGAAGCCATAACCATGAAACAATCACGGATATCCAAACAAACAACCCGAAACCGAAACTAACATAGCGTCGGCCGGTCAGACCGCGGGCTGGCCGGTCTGACCGCTCAATCATCACCGGTATTCATTTTTTTTCATATTTTTCTTCTCTTTTCACAATGAGCAATTAAAGCTATATGAGGAATAACAATTCAATAATATATATATATATATATATATATATATATATATATATATATATATATATATATATATATATATATATAGCATTTATAGATCAAACCATATGCTAGCATCAACATTGCATATTTGCTTAATTCAAGTATAGAATTTAAGTATCATGTATCATCTCCCTTAAAAGCAAAATCTAAATCTCATGAAAAGACTAGAATACATACAAACTATGCTAGAGACAAATAACCCTTCAAAGTATTGCTAGCATGCACAAGAAAACACCATATGTATAGAATAAAGCTCTTTTTTCTCAATTTTTTCTTATTGTCATATTTTTGCTTGATAAAACCATGAGGTACATATGCACAAACAAAATCAGAATCAGACTTACCTGAAAAATTACCTTTTCGCTTCATAAAAGTCTGATTTGAATTTCGCGCAAAATTGCCCCGACAGCGGTCTGACCGCCGCTGTACCTGCGGTCTGACCGGGCCTGGCAACCGGTCTGACCGACTGGACAATGTCGGTCTAACCGTGCTCCTCGAATTAAAACCTGATTTTTGCCACCGTCGTTTTGCAAAAGCAATTTCTCTTTTCTTTTTCTGTTTGTGGGCAAGTCTAAAACAAAAACCAACCAAATGTCCATCTTTTCCACAAAAAGAACAAATGTACTTCTCACGACACGTTTGTGAAGTTGATGGTTTTGAAATCAATAGTTTTGCATCAACATAAGGTTTCGCATGCACAACAGTAGATTTTGAAGAAGATGCATTCAAAGTAGACATAATGCCAATAGATTTAAACACAGTGTTCTTAGGCTCAGTTTCTATCAAAATTTCATCTCTCCTAGCAGCACTCAAAATAGTAGGAGGATGTCTAGTATGATAAGCATAAGGATCAAAACCTAAATCTCGATTATATGTGCTAACCTGATCAAGAATCATGTTGAGGTTCTTTTTACCATCATAAAATCTTTGCAAAGAACTTTTCAAATAAGAAACCTCCTGAGTAAGAGTAGCACAAGTTTTGCAAGCATCCCAAAGACCTTTTTGTTTTCTACAAGTTGAGCAAGAAAACACCTCATCTTGTTTAACAATTTCTTCCATGTGTTTAACACGCACTAAAGCATCTTATAAACTTCATCTTATTCAAAATACACTTCGAACAATCTTGAGAAATCAAAACACCATTGTTTTGTTTTGCCTTATTTGCACATGAAGCGTTGACCAAAGAACTTGCACAAAAAGCCACTTTGTATTTTTTGAAAACATTCTTTGTCAAAATCAATTCATCAACAACTCGAGCATGTAAAGCAAATCCAAGATCAAAAGAAGATTCCAACTTTCTAGATTTTTCAATCTCAATTTCTAATTTCTTGCAATTAACAGAATTGACATCTCGCAAAGCATTAATTTCAGAAAATAAAACTTCACAAGATTTGCAATCATCATCATCAGGAATCGAAGATTTTAATCTAGCAATTTCAGCATTTAGAATCTCAATAGTGTGATCCTTCTCATCAAGCATAGTAGAACATGTTTGAAGTTTCTTAGCAAATTTGTAAGCAGCATGTTCTAATTGATCATAACTAAGCTTTTCTTCACTATCACTATCAGATTCATCAACATCAGAACTTGCATTACGAGCAATAAAAGCTAGATCAACAACTTGCTTACCTTTGCTCTCGTCTCCATTTTCCGATTCATCAAAAGCTGCTATGAGTTCTTGGATTAACCACTGCATGCAATTCTTCTTCTTCTCATTCGTGTTCTTCTTCTTGTCCACTTCAACCTCTTTGACTCTACTATTTTATTCCTTCTTGCCTCTCCCAAGCTTAGGACAATGTGAACAAAGATGATCAAGTGCACCACACTCAAAGCAACGTTTAGGACCGCCTCTTTTCCTGTTCCTGACATTATTCATAGCTCAAAAAACTTTGTTAGCAACCAAAACCAAATCCTCCTCCTCGAATTGTTCAAATTGCTCATCGGACATGGCATTAATCAAAGTAAGAGCAGTAGAATTTGATAAAGAAGCACCAACATCCAAAGAAGTCGAAGACGAAACCAAAGCACTGGACTTAGAATCAACTTTACGAGCAAGAATATTCATCTCATGTGTTTTAAATTTTGTGTAAAGCAAATCCAAAGTCAAAGTAGACATATCAACAAACTCCTGAATAGATGTAACTTTCATCTCCCAAATAAACATGTCAAGACCATTCAAAAACTGGCGAGAAATCTCAGATTGTGTATAATTAGCATCATAAGAAGAATCAACAGATCTAAGATCACTCAAAATTTTGTTAAACCTAGAAAGATAGTCATCCAAAGCTTCTCCAGGTTTCATCTCAAATTTAATATATTCCTTTTTGAAAAGATCTCGACGAAGTTCTTTAATATTATTTGTTCCTTGATGAAAATTACTCAAAGCATTCCAAATATCATGTGCAGTTTTAAGATGTGAAACATGATCAAAATCTGAACGAGAAATTCCACTCAAAAGAATATTGCGAGCTTTGCAATTATTATTAAACTCAGTTTTCAAAGCAACAGTGTCAATCTGTTCGGGAATCACATATGGCTGTGCAACCTTTTGCCAAACATCATAATCCTCAGCCTGAATATAAGATTGCATCTTATTACACCAATAAGAAAAATTAGTTTCATCGAAAACATGAGGCTTAGTTGTAAACTTATGAGCCATGGCAAAAAAAACTCTAGATCGATTAAAATCCAAACAAGAAAACGAGGCTCTGATACCACTTGTAGGATCGAATCACAAGAACTAAACCAACCAAAGGGGGGGGGGCTGAATGGTTGGTATACCAAAAAAACCCAAACTTTTAGCGGAAATAAAAGTTACCCTCAAATTCGATGTAGATCGGACTGAACGAGGTTGATCTGCTAGTCTGACCGCGCTTGTGCCGCCGGTCTGACCGGTGTTGATCGATCGGTTCAAACGCCTGAAGATCGCCTGTCGCGCCTGAAGTCGTAGCCGGTCTGACCGCCTCTCCTCCGTCGGTCTGACCGCCGCTGCCACCGGTCTGACCTCCGGTATGTCGTCGGTTAGACCGCCGAACCCGATGAAACACAAATCGAAGAACTCTTAAAGTAGATGACAACTTTATTACTTCTCTCTGTGTTTACAAAGTGTACCAACAGCACTCCTTACAAAAATTTCGACTAAACTTGAAACCCTAACTAAACTATCAACTCAATTGCTCTTAAAAGCGATACCGGGAAGCCTCACGCACCCCCTCTATTTATACCCGAGGTAGACAGCCTAAAGCCACGAACCAAACTCATACTAGAAGTCCTAATCACCCTAGAAAACCCTCTAGTACAAGAAACAAACTTTACATAACCATCATACCAAATTTGGACTCCTTCCAAATTCGACTCCGCATCTCATACGCACACAATACCTCCATCGTATGCCATATGGAATCTTCACCAACCACGTGCATTGAACTCTAGCCTTAGTATCCCGCATGATATCTGACCACCACGAACATCGCCTTACCACCAAGTCGACTCTCGATCCATCACCGCAAATACTCTCCCGGCATCTCGAGTCACCTACACATAGAACAAACAAAGAAACCATATCCCGAGACCAAGCTATCCCCAACTTGACTCATTAGTAGCAAACAATGTAGGATCGAATCACAAGAACTAAGCCAACCAGAGGGGGGGTGAATGGTTGATATACCCAAACACTAAAATTTTTTAGCGGAAATAAAATTACCCTTAAATTCGATGGATCGTGGTCTGACCGAAGTTGGTGCGCCGGTCTGACCACCTGATGAACGTCGGTCTGACCGATGTAGATCGATCGGTCGAACCACCGAAGTCGCCTGCCGCACCTGCTCCCGCCGCCGGTCTGACCGCCGCTATGCCGCCGGTCTGACCACCGGAGTGTCGCCGGTTAGACCGCCGAAACCCGGTGAAACACAAATCGAAGAACTCTAAAAGTAGATGACAACTTTATTACTTATCTGTGTGTTTACAAAGTGCAACAACAACACTCCTTACAAAAATCTCGACTAAACTCGAAACCCTAAAACACAACGTTATGAAAAGCGACACAAAAGAGATACCGGGAAGCCTCATGCTCCCCCTCTATTTATACATGAGGTAAGCAGCCTAAAGCCACGAACCAAACTCATACTAAGTGTCCTAATCCCCATTGGAAACCTCCTACTATAAGAAACAAACTCTACATAACCAATCATACCAAATTTGGACTCCTTCCAAATTCGACTCCGCATCCCATACGCACACAATACCTCCATCGTATGCCATATGGAATCTCCATCAACCACATGCATCAACTCTAGCCTTAGTATCCTGCATGATATCTGACCACCACGGACATCGTCTTACCACCAAGCCGACTCCCGGTCCATCACCGCAAATACTCTCCCGAGGCATCGAGTCACCTACACATGAAACAAACAAAGAAACCATATTCCGAGACCAAGCTATCTCTAACTTGACTCATTGTTAGCAAACAACAGTATTACATACGTATAGTATCCATCTAGAAGCCATAACCATGAAACAATCACGGATATCCAAAGAAACAACCCGAAACCGAAACCGACTCAGCGTCGGCCGGTCAGACCGCGGGCCGGCTGGTCTGACCGCGCGCATACTGCCGGTCTGACCGGCAACCACTGCCCGGTCTAACCGGTCACATAAAATAATAAACCTGCGATTCACCTATAAATCCAACCATCTTCAAAACCACTTCGTGAATAAATTCCAAATAACAAAACCAATAATCTCCAATGCCAATTGTTCATCACAGAATAATAATCAAAAACACCTTTGATTTTACAATCTCCCCCTTGATGAACGCATTGGCAAACCCATTAAAAATGTTTTTATGTTTGGAAAAATAAAAACAAAAGTGGTAAAAAGCACACTTCGTACAAATGTACACATCGTGCTCAAAAATCCAAAAGAAAACTTCTCCCCCTTTTTAAAAGAAAGAAATTCTCAAAAATCCAAAAGAAAACTTCTCCCCCTTTTTGAAAGAAAGAAATTCTCAATTGAACCAAAAACATGCAACATGCCCTTCTCAAAAACTCCAAAACTCATCTCTTCTCCGAAAACTACGTATCTCTTCTCCCTCAAACTCATCTCTTCTCCCCCTTTTGATAATGATTTCATCAAGCATAGGAATTATGTTTATTAAAGTATAAGAGCTTAACATACATATAGCATATCAAGTCATGTGTTGCAATAAAAAGAAGATAAACCCATCTATAATATAACAAGCATGTATTAAAGTATAAGTATGAACCAAAGATTTTACAATTAAGCTTGAATCAACAATCAAAGTTCATGATTTCATACGATTTATAATGCAACATCTTAACAAGCACATAGGTTGAAGAATAAACACTAAACACATATACCTATTGCATTTATCACTCTTTCTCAAATAACCTTTAGCACAAAACAAGAGAATTTTTTAACTTTTTTCTTGAGCCTTTTTGCTCATATTTTTCTCTTTTATTCTGGGTACGTCTCTGTCGTCAAGACTGTTTCCAGGGATTCGGCACCCATTATTTTGCTCATATCGAATACGTCCTTGTCGTCAAGACTGTTTCCAAGGATTCGGTATTCATTTTTTTCATATTTTTTATTCTCTTTTTCACAATGAGCAATTAAAGCTATTTGAGGAATAACAAGTCAATAAAGCATATATATAGAGCATTTATAAATCAAACCATATGCTAGAATCAACATTGCATATTTGCTTAATTCAAGTATAGAATTTAAGTGTCATGCATCATCTCCCTTAAAAGCAAAATCTAAATCTCATGAAAAGACTAGAATACATACAAGCTATACTAGAGACAAATAAATCTTCAAAGTATTGCTAACATGAACAAGAAAATACCATATGCATAGAACAAAGCTCTCTTTTCTCAATTTTTTAATTGCCATATTATTGCTTGATAAAACCATGAGGTAAAAACTCCCCCTCATACCATGCGAAAAGGATTCACGAATAAGCACTAGCTCCCCCTCAAAATAACCTCCAATTCTCCTCGAACAAAAATCAAGAAGAAATAAAATTTTTTGAAAAAGACATCCAATAGCCAAAGATATCACCAATACTTTCAAAATTGGCATACATCCATTAGTATTAACCAAAGCTACTATCTCAAATACTAGCATATGAAAAAGCTAATAAACTAGAGAGTAGAACAAAATTATGTCAATCCAAAAGTAAAGTGATGTTACCTTGAAAAGCAATCGTCATCTCAACATTGAACGCACATAGGGAGTATGCCACCAAAATACCTACAAACAAGAAGATGTCGAGGCCTCCGTGTTGGGGTTAGAAATAAGAAATTTTGAAATCCAACACTGAGTCACACGACCAGTACAACCAGTAGGTACAAATGCACTAACAAAATCAGAATCAGACTTACCTGAAAACTTACCTTGACGCTTCACAAAAGTTTGATTTGAATTGTGCGAAAACTTGCCCCGAGGCCGGTCTGACCGCCGCTGTGCCTGCGGTCTGACCGGGCCTGGCAACCGGTCTAACCGCCGGTTCAACTGCGGTCTGACCGCTGGCCGGTCTGACCGACTGGACAATGTCGGTCTAACCGTGCTCTTCGAATTAAAACCCGATTTTTGCCAACGTCGTTTTGCAAAAGCAATTTCTCTTTCCTTTTTCTGTTTATGGGCAAGTCTAAAACAAAAACCAACCAAATGTCCATCTTTTCCAAAAAAAGAACAAGTGTACTTCTCACGACAAGTTTGTGAAGTAGATGGTTTTGAAATTGATGATTTTGCAACAACAGAAGGTTTTGCATTCACAACATTTGATTTCGAAGAAGATGCATTCAAAGAAAACATGATGCCAGTAGATTTAAATACAGTGTTCTTAGGCTCAGATTCAATCAAAATTTCACCTCTCCTAGCAACACCCAAAACAGTAGGAGGATGTCTAGTATGATGAGCATAAGAATCAAAACCTAAACCACGATTATTTATGCTAACTTTGGATTGATCAAGAATCATGTTGAGGTTCTTTTTACCATCAGAAAATCTTTCCAAAGAACTTTTCCAATAAGAAACCTCTTGTGTAAGAACAGCACAATTTTTGCAAGCATCCAAAAGAACTTTTTGTTTTCTACAAGTTGAGCAAGAAAACATCTCATCTTGTTTAACAATCTCTTCCATGTGTTTAACACGCCCTAAAGCATCTTTCAACTTCATCTCATTCAAAACACACTTTGAACAGTCTTGAGAAATCAAAACACCATTGTTTTGTTTTACCTTATTCACACATGAAGCATTGACCAAAGAACTTGCAAAAAAAGCAACTTTGTATATTTTTAAAACGTTCTTTGTCAAAATCAACTCATCAACAACACGAGCATGTATAGCAAATCCAAGAGCAAAAGAAGACTCCAACTTTTTAGATTTTTCAATATCAAATTCCAATTTCTTGCAATTAACAGAATTGACATCTCGCAAAGCATTAATTTCAGAAAATAAAACTTCACAAGATTGACAATTATCATCATTAGGAATCAAAGATTTTAATCTAGCAATTTCAGCATTAAGAATCTCAATAGAATGATCCTTCTCATCAAGCACAATAGAACATGTTTGAAGTTTCTTAGCAAATTTATAAGCAGCATATTCTAATTGATCATAACTAAGCTTTTTTTCATTATCATCATCAGATTCATCAACATCAGAACTTGCATTACGAGCAATAAAAGCTAGATCAACAACTTGCTTACCTTTGCTCTCATCTTCATCTTCCGGTTCATCAAAAACTTTTATTAATTCTTGAATTAGCCACTGCATGCAATGCCTCTTCTTCTCCTTCTCCTTCATGTTCTTCTTCTTGTTCACGTCATCTTCTTTGACTCTCACATCATCTTCCTTTTTGCCTCTCCCAAGCTTAGGACAATGCGAGCGAAGATGATCAAGTGCACCACACTCAAAACAACGATTCGGTTCTCCTCTTTTCCTGTTCCTAACATTTTTCATAGCTTGAGAAAATTTGTTAGATAGCAAAACCAAGTCCTCCTCCTCGAACTGTTCGAGTTGATCATCGGACATGGCATTAAATAAAGCAAGAACAGAAGACTTCGATGAAGAAGCATCAACATCCAAAGAAGTTGTAGATGAAACCAAAGCACTAGACTTAGAATCACCTTTAAGAGAAAGAATATTCATCTCATGAGTTTTCAGTTTAATGTAAAGCGAATCCAAAGTCAAAGTAGGCATGTTAACATACTCTTGGATAGATGTAGCTTTCATCTCCCAAATAGACATGTCAAGACCATTCAAAAAGTGACGAGAAATCTCAGATTGTGGATAATTAGCATCATAAGAAGAATCAACAGATCTAAGATCACTCAAAATTTTATTAAACCTAGAAAGATAGTCATCCAAAGCTTCTCCAGGTTTCATCTCAAATTTAATGTACTCCTTTTTGAAGGGATCACGACGAAGTTCTTTAATGTTATTTGTACCTTGATGAAAATTACTCAAAGCAATCCAAATCTCACGAGCAGTTTGAAGATGAGAAACAAGATCATAATCCAAACGAGAAATCCCACTCAAAAGAATATTGCGAGCTTTGCAATTTAGTTCAAACTCAGTTTTTGCAGCAGGAGTATTAATAACTTCAGGAATCACATAAGGATGAGAAACTTTTCTCCAAATATCATAATTCTCAGTCATAATGTAAGATTGCATCCTACTACACCAATGAGAAAAATCCGTTCCATCGAAAACATGAGGCTTAGTTGAAAACTTATTAGAAGTAGCCATGGCAAAAACTCAAGATCGGCAAAGATCAAAAAGAGCAAACGTGGCTATGATACCACTTGTAGGATCGAATCACAAGAACTAAGCCAACCAGAGGGGGGTGAATGGTTGATATACCTAAAAACCAAAAACTTTTCGCGGAAATAAAAGTTACCCTTGAATTCGATGGATCGCGGTCTAACCGAAGTTGTTGCGCCGGTCTGACCGCCTGATGAACGTCGGTCTGACCGATGAAGATCGATCGGTCGAACCACCGAAGTCGCCTGCCGCACCTGCTGTCGCCGCCGGTCTGACCGTCCTTACGCCGCTGGTCTGACTGCCGCTATGCC
Source organism: Oryza meridionalis (assembly GCA_000338895.3). Lineage (NCBI taxonomy): Eukaryota > Viridiplantae > Streptophyta > Magnoliopsida > Poales > Poaceae > Oryza > Oryza meridionalis. The sequence continues at coordinate 29,630,243 of CM002526.2, read as the reverse complement.
GCCGGTTTAACCGCCAGTGTGTCGCCGGTTAGACCGCCGAAACCCGGTGTAACACAAATCGAAGAACTCTAAAAGTAGATGACAACTTTATTACTTCTCTCTGTATTTACAAAGTGCAACAACAGCACTCTTTACAAAAATCTCGACTAAACTCGAAACCCTAAAACACAACGCTATGAAAAGCGACACAAAAGAGATACTGGGAAGCCTCACGCTCCCCCTCTATTTATACATGAGGTAAGCAGCCTAAAGCCACGAAGCAAACTCATACTAAGAGTCCTAATCACCATAGGAAACCTCCTACTACAAGAAACAAACTCTACATAACCAATCATACCAAATTTGGACTCCTTCCAAATTCGACTCCGCATTCCATACGCACATAATACCTCCATCGTATGCCATATGGAATCTCCATCAACCACATGCATTAACTCTAGCCTTAGTATCCTGCATGATATCTGACCACCACGGACATCGTCTTACCACCAAGCCGACTCCCGGTCCATCACCGCAAATACTCTCCCGAGGCATCGAGTCACCTACACATGAAACAAACAAAGAAACCATATTCCGAGACCAAGCTATCTCCAACTTGACTCATTGTTAGCAAACAACAGTATTACATACGTATAGTATCCATCTAGAAGCCATAACCATGAAACAACCCGAAACCGAAACCGACACAGCGTCGGCCGGTCAGACCGCGGGCCGGCCGGTCTGACGTCACGCATACCGCCGGTCTGACTGGCAACCACTGCCCGGTCTGATCGGTCACATAAAATAATAAACCTGCGATTCACCTGTAAGTCCAACCATCTTCAAAACCACTTCGTGAATAAATTCCAAATAACAAAACCAATAATCTCCAATGCCAATTGTTCATCATAGAATAATAATCAAAAACACCTTTGATTTTACAAACAACAGTATTACATACGCATAGTATCCATCTAGAAGCCATATCCATGAAACAATCATGGATATCGAAACAAACAACCCGAAACCGAAACTTACACAGCGTCGGCCGGTCAGACCGCGGGCTGGCCGGTCTGACCGCTCAATCATCACCGGTCCGACCGGACCCAAAACATAGCAGATCACCTGTGAAATGCAATCATCTCCAAAACCACTTTGTAAAATAAATTCCAAATATCAAAACCAATAAACGCCAATGCCAATTGTTCATCACAGAATAACAATCAAAAACACCTTTGATTTTACATAAAATTGCAGATCTTATCGAGTTCTATAACTTTAGTTTAGGGTATGTCTCCATCCAAGGTCGTTTGACAAACACAAAATATTTTATAAATAGATCGCATCATCTGTAACACATATTCGGGGATGAAAACAATCTTGAATGAAAATTTTATCAATTAGAAAGTTGTAGATCTCATCAAATTCTTTGACTTTGATATAAGCCATGTCTCCATCCAAGATCATTTGAAAAATTCAAAATAATGTTTTTATAACAAATTTGACCACTTATAATGCATATTTAGACATGTAAACTACCTCAAATTTAAATGTTGTCACTTTTAAAGTTATATATCTCATCGAGATCTACAACTTTCATATAAGATATGTCTCTATCCGATATTGTGAAAATTTTAAAAATTTGAATTTTCCCTCATCAGTGATGGTTCGTAACTACCATCCTTCACGGGTAACGTTATACGTGAAGGGTAGTAATTAAGACCCATCACGGATGAGTGCTCTCATCTTTGACGGGTCATCTCATTACACTCGTCACGAATAACATGTTATCCGTGAGATAGGGCATGATTGTGACCCGTTATAGGTCATCTGTGACGTGTTAGAACTACGATCCGATAAAGATGATTTTGTATCGGTGACAGGTCATCCTCGGTAGTTATATCTTAAACAGGATACTTTTTGACCGAGATACTTTTAATTTGAACCGTTAGATATGAGTAGTTTGAAACTTGTCGCATTAGCCCGACACGGATGGTTAATTTGCCAAGGATGTCCGAATCTGTACTAGTGCGTTGACACGAACACATCTGATATAGTGAGGCTTAATTGCTTTGCTAATTCTCTTGCTAATATGGCTTCATTGGTTTGCACATGATTTTGATTAGCTAGTTTTCCAAACAATTACATAGTATTACGTACCTACCAAATGGTTGCATGCAGTGAAGGCCGGGCACCTGCCCATGCTAACCGGTCTTGGCTCCGCCGCTGAGCCTGATTGAAGGGATCCAAATTAACGGGTCCAAGGTGAACACTGCCGAGGGCCTACATATATGTTGCTCAAGGTCTGAAGCTGCTCGAATGCCACATGCTGATTTTTTAATAGAAATATATGATTTTAATGGAAAAAATGCAAAAATTGTAACTTTTAGCATCATGTCGAGCAACCAAAATTCAACAGAATATGTATCAGATAGCCTATTGAATAACCATGATTCGACATGCACCTGTGAAACCACAGTAGAAGTGCACCTTGAGTCAGGGTGTGATATTTCGGACCCCCCGGGCAATTGGACAAGCCAATATGTCGTCTCAAAATTTCGATTTTTTTTCAGTTTTTTGTGAATTTGATGAAAACTAATTCAGATTCAGTCAAAAGTATGTTAAATTTTTAAATAATTTCATGCAAAAAGCCACCGAAATTCTTCAAATTCCAACGACCACTGAAATAATTCGGTATTTATTTGGAAATACAACCCTGCCTCCAGTACCATAATCAAGATGAAAAAAACAAACAATGTGACTGTGCGGCATAGCTGTTATAGATGGCCATATGGACCGCCCAGCACGGCACGGCCGTGACTGGGCCGAGGCTTATCGGGCCGGCACGGCCCGACCGTCGCACCAGGCCGTGCTGTGCCAGCCCACGGGTGGCATACACGGCCCAGGCACGGCCCAATACTATTCGGGCCGTGCCGGGCAGGCTCGAAGGCACGAAGGTCCATTGTGGTTGCTCACAGAAAAAGTCTATTTTTGGTCCCTCAACTCTGTGGGTTGTGTTTAAATAGCTATATACCTCTTGTCTTGGGCCTTGCCTTATATGATTATATTAGTCTATTTTGAATCCCTATATTTTTTTATTTGATCGGGCCGGCCCACCGTGCCGAGGGTGCAGCCCAGGCGCAGCCCGGCTGTTGGGCCGGGCCGGCACGGGCACGACCCCAATCGGGCCATGCCGTGCTTGCGTCGGGCCAAAATTACGGGCTTCGGGCCAGACATGGGCCTCGGGCCATGTGGCCATGTATAATAGCCGTACTGGTCGCAGGACTCGATCTTGCAGCCTCCTACTCGCCAGTTCACCCATTCACCATTAATTAAAATCTGACAAATTTTGATAAGTAATCTGAAGTTACAACATAGTTACATTATAACTACGCTAGAACTGCCGAATGCGTTATAGCCTATAGGTAGACCTCTTTTTTTCGCCAGCTTTTCTCACCTGTGAGACACACGGTTCAATTAAATTTCAGCATAAATTTCTACACCCTAGACAAGGCCCTTAGAATTGGAGAAAAAATAGAGAAAAACCAAAGGAATTGAAATCCTACACCATTGATGCCTTTAATTCGTAGGAATGAAAAAAAGAAAAACATAGGAAACTTTTCTATTCCTACAATTCTAGAGGAAAAACGTAGAAAATTTAACATCCACTCTAAGGGCGCCTTTGAATCGTAGGATTGAGAAAACGTAGAATAGGAAAAACGCAGGATTTTGATATCAATGTAAGTGTAAAACAGAGGATTGCAAAACACAGGAAAACGCAGCAATGACCATTTGATTGGACCGCAGGAAAAACACAGGAATTAGAGAAGAGATAAAGGCTCAAAGGAAAATTTCCATGCGGTAGAACCTCATATTAGAATTCCTTCAAAACTTGTATGGTATTAGGCATTCTATAGAAATTTCATAGGACTACATAGGATTCATTTCCTTGATCCAAAGAACTATATAGAAAAAATTCCTATAGGAATAAAATCCTCTAAAATTCCTATGATATTCATTTGAATCAAAGGGGGCCTAACCTCTTGAAAAATATTCTTTGAGTCTATCTCTCTCATCTGGTTCCTTTATTTTTTTCTACGGTCTAATCGAACGGTCATTCCTGTATTTTTTCTATATTTTGCAATACTCTAGGGCTGCTTGGTTGGCGGCTTGGAATGCCACGCCACGGTGTGGCTCGCCACAGGTCCTGTGGCGGACGTTTTGTCCACCTCATAAAACATTGTAGCATGGTGAAAATACTATAGCTATGGCATTTAATGGCTGGGATCCAAACACACCTTCTGTTTTACACTTGCATTCCTATCATAATCCTTTGTTTTTTCTATTCCTCCGTTTTTTCAATCCTGCGATTCAAAGGGGCTCTAACTTAAAACAAAACCCGCCCTCTTCTGAAATCGGCACTATATAGCAGTCTAATGAATCCAAATTAACTCAATTTTAGTGCTATATAGTGCCGATTTCAGAAGAGGGCGGGTTTTGTTAATTTACTATCTAATGAATCCAAAGCTAATCAAGAGTACAGGTTTTGTTAATTTACCCCCTTTGCTTCTGGGTAGCGAACCAGGAGGGAGAATACGGGACTAAAGACGGTGGTCTTTAGTCCAGGTTCAAATACCCGGGAGTAAAGCTCTATCTTTAGTCCCGGTTGGTGTAATAACTGAGCCACGTTCCGGTTGGTCCCTCTTTTTTTCATTGTTTCTTTGCTACTGGCCAGGGTTAATCCCTATATTTTCTCTCAAATCAAGTGGGATGCATATCCCAAATCATACCCCAAATCCCCAATTCAAAGTAACATCCCAAATCATTCACATCACAAATCCCAAATTCCAAATCATTCACATCACAAATTCTAAATTATTTATATAAACGAATCAAATACATCACAAATCCTTAAAAAAATTACATACAAATCAAATACACCACAGATTATACATCTCAGATCCATATAATGAATCACAAATTCTAAAAAAAGAAACTATACATCTCAGTGAATCACAAATTATTAAAAAAAGGACGCCGCCCAGCCGCCTCCATGCATGCGCGCCGGCCGCCGCCGCCTGCTGCCGCTGGCCGCCTACCCGCGCGCGTGGCGGCAGGCAGGCTGCCCGCCGCCGCCAGCCGCCGCCAGCCGCCTGCCCATCGGCCGCCGTATGGGAGGGGAGGAGGGGGAGGAGAGGGGAGAAGAGGAGGAGGAAGGGGAGGAGGGGAGAGGAGGAGAGGGCAGTGGAGGAGGAAGGGGATCTGATCTGAGGGGAGGAGGAGAGGGCATGATCCGATCTTATCTAAATATCTCGTTGGGACTTAACCGATCAGAGATGGGAGAAAATATTTACTCCCAGTTGGAGTTACCAACCAGGACTAAAGATAGATTTTTAGTCCCGGTTGTTACTACCAACCGGGACTAAAGTGGTAGTATCAACCGGGAATAAAGATCCTTGGCCCCCTGACATGCCTCTGATATTGGATGAACCGTAGTCCCGGTTGGAAACTCCAACCGGGACTAAAGATCAAAATTTTTTTAACCGAGACTAAAAACAATCTTTAGCCCCGGTTCTAACTATCGTGGAAATCATCCGACCCAACAAAGATCACTTCTCCAGTAGTGCATGTATTATGATTTGTTTCGAGAAACCCTAGGGTATGAGGTAAAATGTTTCTAGAAATCCCATGTTTACATTAAATATCATAATTTCATTATTTTATACAACATTTTTAGTATATATTCACATTAGTAGACTCAAAATATATATCACTCGTATATACTTTATTTCTTCCTACTCTTACATTGCACGATTGAGAAACCACGACACAATCTGACTACTAATAGTTACACATTAATCAGTTACTTATACGTATATATATAAACAATCATATTGATGCTCGTTAAATAAGGCTAACATGTATATATTTACTTAGAAATACCTCTTATTATTTTGCTGCAATTATTATGCATAAATATACGAAAAAAATAAATGTATAAGTTTAAACATGGGGTTTCTTGAAACATTAATTTTGCCCCAAAACCTAGAGGTTTTTCGAAACAAATCGTAATACTATTTTTTCTTCACGCAACACATATTTTTGTTTATATGATTAAATATTTGAATACCAAATTCTTTATACTCCGTCATTCCAACAATAAGTACACCGCAACTTAATACACGCACGCATATATATATATACCAAATTAAGACGTAAAAGTACGTGATGATTTAGACATGGCAACGGTACAGCACTATAGCTAATAGTACGCCAAACTAAATTGCAAACAAGCCAAATTGAGTGTGTATCATGCACGCATACTTCTAAAAGAACTCATATATCGTCTGTACATATTTGTAGTGTTATAAAATATCCTATCTAATACTAGCTTCTTATATTTTGAGACGGAGGGAGTATCATGAAAGCTTCTTGTGTATTTTCATGCTGTCTGTCCATCCAGCTATATATAACGACCGACTTATTGATTTTGTTTGTTCAATAAATCGATCTCTATGAAATGAAAATTGAATTCCTCAGGATATTTTTGTCACCAGAAAGATATAGATATACTGTATCTTCTCAGTACTCAACACAAACGTACTAATAGGTACCACACGTTAAAACTTTAAGCTATGCAGATTTTAGAAGTTACGGGTCATTCAGATTATTTTCACCAACTACGGATGGAGATTTACAAATAGATTTTAATAATTTTTTACTTGGTTTTGTTTTGATGTTGCTGGAATATTCTGCTCTCTTGAGAGAATTTTGTAGTAAGGGGTTATTGCTCTAGCTTCTTTGGATGTAAAGGCTGAGATTTATTTCTATTATTAAAAAAAAACACTTAAGCTATGCATGGTACCTCGGGACAGTACCTTTTATAAGTAAAAAACGAACTAATTTCGCCAGGTTTTAAAGTTATATATGTAACGACCTAACCTATTTGAAGCATGTGATAACCAATGGTGTGGTTTAAGCCGATATATTTAGAAGTTTAAGATTAGTAGGTGATTTAATTAGTATCATATTAAAAGTTTAAGTGGGAGTGATAGTCAGCTTAAGTGCTATATATATGAAAGTAGACAGCTTAACATACATGTGGAGCGGACTGATGCGGAATTTAAGGTGGGCGTTATATATGACAACATATTATGTTATCGAGGATCAGACCAGACCGGCGGTCCCATCTAAACTGGAAACTCGGCCGATCCGATTCAGTTAAAAGACCCATCATGGGGTGTGTTAGCTACTCCAGTTTCCCAACGTGCGTAAACACGGAAAACGGAGCGATCCATTAACACGTGATTAATTAAGTATTTGCTAATTTTTTTCAAAAATGGATTAATTTGATTTTTTTAAGCAACTTTCGTATAAAACTTTTTTAAAAAAACGCACCGTTTAGCAGTTTGAAAAGCATGCGCGTGGAAAATGAGGGAGATCGGTTGGGAAAAAGGGTTTGCAAACACACCCCATGTGTGTAATTGGACCGGGAAAAATGGTTGAAGTGCCGGTTTTACATATATATGTTAGTATAAGATAATAATACAATCATAGTACAACATCGGATTTAATTGCTCAAACAAATAAGAACGTAAGAATAAAACATGTGCATGTTTAACTAAGTCGTATACTTTCTTCTGTCACTAGCAAAATTCATGTGCGCTGTAACGGGTGAAGGAAACCATGTGTGTGTTACATCAGGGTTATCTAACAGTAGATCAGCTGGATGGTTGTGATAATTAAAGTGTTAATCATTTGGATGGGTCTTAATAAGACAATTGTACAGATAAAATAATCAAGTATAGATTGGAAATTTGAAGTGTGCTGATCTTTCTGACCATCCGATCTTAATATTGGTCACCTCCCCTGAGATACAACCGACAAACACACCAAATACCAGCGATTTTACTGTCAGCTAAATTTCATCCAACATGGAGGAATCTACAAAAGGGAATGATTACTATATATGCAGGATGACTGATATGAAAATCACCTTCGTTCATCCTTTCATGACGGGCTGTCTGAAATTCATTGAATTATGATACCATAACTGATGTGATAATTACGAATGTTGCACAGAATTCTCGAAAAAATTAAAGTTGTTATTTGTGTGCTTTAACTGAAGATACAAGAGGATTTGTCAACACAAGATTATCAATAGAACGAGATATAATTTCTTAACACAAGATTAACAAATAAATTGAATGAACTGGAAGACTGCTCCACAAGGCCTAGTTTTTTTTTTTTTACTATACATAACATGCATCCATTCAGACCAAAAGAATTTAGGTAGATAAGTTATAATCTCAGTCATAAGTAGGCAGTCGCCAAAATTTAGGCTGAAAAGTTCAATGCTTCAGTTTGAGTAACACATCCGATGCTTCGTCAATTCTTTTATCACCCACAATCAGGGCCCGTCCTGAGCTTTCAGTGGCCAGGTGCGAAATTGAAAGTAGGGGTCCTTAATATTATAATATCTAAATATAATCTATATATGTATGAGTTGTTATACTGATAAAAATTTAAATTGTATCAAAATAAAATTTATATGAAAAAAACATAATATTATCCTAAAATCTATCCATTGCCGTCTTATTTTTTTAAATAATGATCCAATGCCATCTTATATGATTCTATCAACTCAATAAAGCAAATAATTAAGCAAATCACTAACTAATCAGTAATTTGGCAAACCACATAACCCAACTAGCCAAATTACACCGTCAACCCATCCTTTTTGGCTATCTGATGCATACATTCTCGACGACATGATATTAAGGATGGGCTAATAATTGTAAAAAAAAGCATGATTAGTTGTTAAACTCATACAAATCACAAAGCTATAAAAGTACACATCGAGATGACTAAATAAAAATCTTACTGATTAGTTGATCATCACTGGCGAACAGGGCAACGTGAGTCAGCAATGTGCCATGCACAGCTCTGTCCATCCTCAATACGGAGTAGGTCTGAACAGTAGATAGAAACCTAACAAGCTATCTAGGTGTCCTCGTCTGTCACTACTCACTAAGACACTAACAACATATAAAAATTGGCAAGGATAAGAAAATGATGTCTCGGTTGGTCTGCTGCTAACCTTCTCTTTGACATATGCAGATGCAGCAAATGAGGAGATGATCATGCTCGTTGACGTTTCGTACAATTACAAATTTGCAGCCGCGGTGGCCGGCATGCAGCAAGGCACGGATGCGGCCGTTGGAATGACTGGCTGGCTAACAACCTAGAGCATCGAGCCGTCGATATGGCAGATGAGATCACTACTCGTCCGACGATAAGCTCGCGCGTATCACTGGGAATCAGGAATGATGTGATGCGAGGATGGACTGCGCGTGGGCAAAGGTGGGGTGGGGTCCACTATCGTCCGCGCTTCCCGCCCTGCGCAGAATGCTTTCTCATATCTGAAGGAAAAATCAGAGTGCCTATGGAATGGACAAACTCAGGGCGTGTTTAGATCATGCTAAAATAGAAAGTTTAGTTAAAATTGAAACGATGTAATGAAAAAGTTAAAAGTTTATGTGTGTAGAAAAGTTTTGATGTGATGAAAAAGTTGAAAGTTTGAAGAAAAATTTTGTAACTAAACTCGGCCTCACCAAACTACTCATCTATGCTATGATTTACACTACTAGAAAAAAAAGGTTTTCGCAGGCGCACTAAACAAGTTTTTCTAGGTAACAAGTTGTTCGCCTGCAAATGAACATATGCGAAAACAGTTGATTTTCACAGGCAGACAACTGGTCTACCTGCGAAAAGAGCTCTCAGCATTAAAAAAACACTGGCAGCCACTGTCCACAGTAGCAACAGCTTCCCGTTCTCCATCCAGTTACCATTCCCCAATCCAATTCAGTTTCCATTTCCCCATCAATCCAAATCAAATTCACAAAAACACCACAAATTAACATAGAAGCACCATACTTCACAATCAAAACAAACGCATCACAAATTAACATTCACAATCAAAACAAACGCTGGTAGCCGCCGCCGCGACCACCCTCCGCGCTACCGGATCTGGGAGGAGGGAGGCGAGACACCGCCGCCTCCACCATCCTCGCCGTCACCGCCTGTAGCCGCCGCCGTGACCACCCTCCGCGCCGCCGGATATGGGAGGTGGGAGGGGAGAAGACGTCGTCTCCGCCCTCCTCGCCATCACTGCCAATAGCCGCCACCGCGACCGCCCTCCGCATCCGCCGCTCCATGCCGCGGCACAGACGCGCCTTGCTATCGTCCGTCCTGGGCCGCCGGCCACCGGCCTCCCCCCTCCCCCCTCTGGCCAGATCTGTCATCCACCCTGCGCCGCCAGCCACCGGCCTCCTCCCCTCCCCCCTCTCCGGCCAGATCAAGGAGGGAGGGAGGGAGGGGAGCCGCCGCCTGGAAGCCGCCTCTGGCCGGCGGTTGGGGAGAGGAGAGGTAGAGGGGAGGAACAAGACAGGAGGAGAGGTGAGGGAGAAATACTAGGACTTGGAAAAAATCGCCGTCGCCTCTAATTATATTCCACGCTAATTTTCGTAGGCGGACCATATAAGAGGTCCACCTGCACAAATCAAGGGTATTTTTTGCAGCCGGACTGGTTAAATGGTCTGTCTACGAACATAGATTTTCGCAAGCGGACAGCGAGCTTCACCCCGATTTAAATTTTTGTAGACGGTCATTTGGCTCCAAGGGTTATATCCGCCTGCTAAAAGAACCCCTCGTCACAAGAATGATTTTTCTAGTAGTGTTAGTTCTAGAAATCTTTGCTCATAATGTTAACATTATCAAGTGAAGTAGCCATATTGAGTTACTGACAATTGTAAAAAAATAATTAAGCAAAGCATCAAAATAGCAATGCTATACGAAGACAAGCATCGATCATTGCTCTTCTTGTGCCCGGCCCGTAGCAAAAGCTAAGAAACCGCAAGCATCATATCATAGATGTCTCCTGTCCGCGACACGGCACTGGTGGAGAAACCCTTTATAGTTCCGGTTTATAACTCCTCTTAGTCCGGTTATCTAACCGGGACTACGAATCCGGAACTAAAGATCGCTATCTTTAGTCCAGAGTGAAATAATCGGGACTAAAAATCGGTCTTTAGTCCCGGTTGGTAACACGAAACGGGACTAAAGATCGACGTACCAATTATTATATATATATATATGTGTGTGTGTATGTATGTATGTATGTATGTGTGCGCGCGCGCATATATGTTACAAAAATATATATTTATACTAAAGTAAATGTGTACATATATAAATATATACATGCATGTATAGTACAATTCATTTGCTCGCTAGCTAGCTACGACTTCGACGCCGGCGTTATGTCAGAAGAGGAAGGACCGACGTTATGAATTGTCGATCCGTTGTAGTAGAATTTACCATCGGGATTAAGGACTTCTTCGTTGATGAATCCTATCAGTTGTTCTTGAACAGCCATGATAAAATCCTTGTGTGGGAGATTATCCCTCATGTGAATACGCTATCATTTGAAAAATAATGATATATCAATATATGAAATTAATAAACAACTTAACAAATCGATACGCAATGAAATTTTGAATGGTTTATGTATACATACATCGAGCTCTCGTGTGGTGTAGATTTGGTTTGATAGGCAGTGGACATACTCGCATACGTAGTAGCCGCATAAGTTAGTTCCCTGGTCCTGCTTTGCATACTACATGAGAAACGATGAGAGATTTAATATACACTTTATATTAACTGTAATTAGAGATTCAATTCAATATAATTTTAGATCATGCATGTACTCACTGGAAAATGAAACCTCCGTCCAAGTTTTTCTTTCCAAGTCCCGCGGACCAATTGATGGAACGGATCCCAAGCCCTACATATGCAGTTGCAAACTATGATTAATTAATTATTACCCGAGATCAACATAATAGCAATAGAATCCCCGCGACTTTGGAATAGATGGCATTATATTACCTGTCTATCAGTTGAAAGACCTTGTCAAAAATCTTCTCCTCTTTATTCATTGTCGTACACAGTGACTGTGCATGCGTCCAAGTCGAAAAATAAAAGGACCCAGTGGAATCTGGAATATGCGTGAGATGAGATATATATGAAAATGTAAATGTTATATGTATGGGAATGAAATTTGTTCGAACGACAATAAAAACTCACTATGTGTTGTACGACAGTAGTATAAACGTCTTGAAATGCTGCTGCGTCAGGAGATGGACGAGATTGTCCTCTGTGTCTTTCTCGTACTTGTCGATCATTTCGGTGTTGATTTTCCGAGGGTTGATGAACCCAGTATCGTAAAGCCCCTGCCGTCGGGCCCTTTGAATCTCCATTCTACAATGATGAAAGGAAATTATTATTGTTTACATATATGCAAGGAGCTAATTATTGTACGAAATAAATCGAACTCAATGATACTTACAAAATCCATGCGCTCAGAAGAGAGACGTTGAGGGCGTCTAGATGGTATAGTTCGAAGACATCCTTGAAATGGATGCAGAGAACTTCTCCTTGCAAGAAGTCGGGGTTTCTGATCCTCGCTCCGAACATCTCTCTACCCTTGGTGCTCATTTCCATGAACCATTCATGGAATTTGTACATCTATGTCGGTAGGGACTGCAGCTGGTCAGGCGTGACAAGCGGTTTACCGAGTTCAAACTTGTATGCCACTTCCGCCATCGGGATTGGTGCGCCTCCAATCAACTGATCCAAAGTTAGACCGGTGTCCGAAATGAATTCCGTTATGCCAAATTCTTCGCTAGTCACCAACGGCTCGACCTCTTGGTTTGGTTGTTCTCCAAGCTGAGGGACTGGTTTGGACTTCTTGTAATAGGCTTTCTTAAGTGTTCGGTCATAGTCCGATAGCTTTAAGGCCTCCTTGTTTGTTGTGGACATTTCCTTGAAGATGTTCTTCATGCTCGGGTCAATAGGTATATTATTTTCAGGACTCTGAGGCTTGAGTTGCCTCTTCACTTCTCCTGCCACATAAGCGTCAAGCTCCCCTTGACTGCAATCATACGGTGGCTCCTTGTTTTTGGTGGCGTCAACTTTCGCCTTCTTCGTCGCCCTTGTGCGGGCAGGCGGTGGAGTTTGGCGAGACCTTGTCTTGAGAGGTGCAGGCAGACACGATGGAGGTGGAGGAGGCGGAGGAGCCGGAGGAGATGGTGCAGGAGGAGGTGGCGGAGGAGCCGGAGGAGATGGTGCAGGAGGAGGTGGCGGAGGAACCGGAGGAGATGGTGCAGGAGGTGGTGGCAGAGGACATGGTGCACGAGACACCGCTTGTCGCCCAGGGAGGAAGATGTACCGCTTGCGCCATAGTATAATGGCGTGGCTTGTGTCTCGTAGATGCGTCTCACCGTCTCCTCCAGGGTAGTCCAACTCGAGGTCCTCATACGCGGCTTCCACCATCTCAATTTCGACCCTCGAGTATCCTGCTGGAATCGGCCTGTAGTGGTAAGTCCCTGAAGGGTCCGTTGGGATGGCCATTCCCAACGCCACCTTCACGTGATGAGAGGTTATCTATTAGTAAAACCTAAGCAGCAACTTGTGGAATATGTACAAGTGAAAAAACATAAAACTACAAGCATACCTTGATTGATAAGTTCTTGAAGGGAATATGCAGCTCACATGGTGTCCGCTGCGTGATCTCATCAACGGGGTAGGTGGTTTCATCCTGAGTTTGCATGGTGTCCATGCTCTGTGATTCTACCTGCCCCGTTGATGTGCAACTGCTACGATTGCCTGAGGGGCTGACCATTACAGGAGGAATGTACGGCTAGGGATCCTGGGACCGATGTGCGGCCATGCGTTCATCCACCTTCCTTGCCACCTCTTCTTGCATGCTGAGCTCGTAGCTCGATACCTTGTACTCAAGATCTGCAATCTTCGTCTCGGTATCTCTCTTACTCCTCATCCGACTCATGTACATGTGTTGGTATTTGATACGGTTACAGATAAAATCCGCAAGCACACGGATATACCGATGTAGCACTTTCCTCTACGGAGTATTCCAAGGGTATTGAATCCAAGGGAACGTGTGTGATCAGAGCTTTCTCCGGTTCATCCAAGGACACCAAGCAAATGATAGGCCAGGATAGAGAGGATTTACTAGTGAGAAACAGTGTCTAGGGAAAGCTTAATTTTAATCCTAACGCAATATTTCAGGCACTGGCAACCCGCTGTTCCCAGATGTCGCTCTACTGCGTACCCGGACAGGGAGGACTTCAGTGATCTCGAGGGCTGTCACTACCTCTACACCCACCTCAATGTACTGTGGGATACGCAGCAATTACTGCATAATAATTACCCAAACACCACGTCTAAGCAATTAATATCTACTTTAGTGTTTATAACTCACCAAAGCAATCACTATATTTTAGCTGTTTATAGTGAACAATAATCCCGTATGCTAATTAGGAACTAACCAAGAGGTAATTCTCACAAGATAAATCTAAATTACTCAAGAAGAATATTATATTGAATTCAGAGTAATAAACAGAATAAAAGAAATAGGAGAAGATTACCGGCAACTCCGGAATTCTTCTGACTCCTTCTACTCTATTCTCTTCCTATTCTAGTATACAATATAGTAAAATAGAGCCTCTTATAATTCAGCTCAAGTTTGGAAGTGTGTATGAAGTGAAGAGGTGAAGCCTTTATATAGAGGTAAGTATGACGATTATACTATGCGAATTGTCAGAAATGCCCCGCAACCGCCATCAGGAATGCATCACGACCGTCCACGCCAAAACCTGGGATCAACGGTGATCACTAGGGTTCGGCCGAACCAGGGGGTTCGGCCGAACCTGGGCTGGGCCCTCCTGGCCTGGCCTTCGGTCGGTGGACTCCCTGGACCTTCCTCTATCAATTGCTTGGAGTTTTGGGTTGATTTACTGATGTTTCGTTGAAGTTCACAACCCCTCCTTGTATGGATGCATAATTCTCCTCACTTTAGTCTGATTTTCCTCCCAACACCGGGGTTTATCATGTGCATACAAATATATACCAACACTTTTGGAATATGAGATTAAGCACTTATCACTATGTTGGATGTTTGATTATCTAAACTTTATGCAGATGTTGGCGGTATAGAATCGGCATTTAACAACCGCCAACAAAACCCCCCACACTTAGCCCTTTGCTCTTCCGTGAGTAAAGGTTAGTGTAGAATGAATTTCCTCAAGAGATGAATCAACCATATAAACCATTCACAACCATACCTGCACCTGTGAACTTTTTCATTGATAAATGGAACGATCTTGATTCCAGTCCTTCTTGCTTCTCTGTCAGACTCATGGGATTTTTATGAATTTTCGCAAACTAGCTATGTTCCTCATATTTGACTTCCTCTCTTGTCTCTCAAAGATGTATATTTTCTTTTGGATCCTCACTAAGGCAAAGTGTGCCAGAATTTACCCCTATTCTATGGCTGATATGTGGAGCTTGGTAGGGATAAACTGGTGACATACCTGCATCATATGTATTGCAAAGCCACAAATATGGACTCAAGAAGATCATCAATCATACTCCTAGATCAAGGGTTTTTATTTATGGTGGAAAATGAGAAAGTAAAATATTTTGTGGAATTATGAAATAAAGAAATGATCCTCCTTTTTTCTACACTTTCTCTCCAAATTGGTTCTCTTGGCATGATTGTGGAGGGGACATGGCTATATTTTCTTTACCCAATGTTTTGAGAGCAAGCTTTTATTTCCTTCTTCTTCTTTTTTCTCTAGCCATGCCTTTCCCTCCTTTTCTCATTTTCTTTTTGCCAAGAACTTTTCCAGGAGAAGAAAGCATAGCTCATTATAGGAGTTTATTTAGATAGATATTTTTGTGGAAAGCCAATTTCCAGTGTAGAAGTTTAGCTCAATTTTATATGTGGAAATGATAATGACCCCTTGATCATGAGAGTATGAAAGATATCTAACATAAGTCACATAGATTTGGCAAAGCTCAATATAATGTCGAGCAGTCATATGCATGTTACGGTTGATCAATGATATACTTGCATATGGCCTTGGTAGGTATAAGGTAAAGTCAATTGGAGGATAGAGCTTTTAAAACAGTTTTATTTTTGAAAACAAATTCCCAAGAGTCATAAAAGTTGCAAGAATTCCTTTCATCTTAATCATCTCACATAAAGCAATTACCTAGATGTATAAGGTTCCCTAAACATGGATGGTTGTTCACAAGCACAAGTTCAGCTGAGAATAATGAATATACAAGATCAATCACATGAAGAATTTCTTTAGTTGGAAATTTTATCTTTCACTTATGTTTGAACTAATTGTTCCTGAATTTTCACCTCTAGTACTATGCCATGGTGGAGATATACAGATACAAGACGTGCTCACTTGCTTACCTGTGAAAACTAGGAGGTGTTGGGGCCAGACTTGGTTCGGCCGAACAACTCTAGTGCCCAATACCTCTGTAATTTTCTGCAGAGTTTAGTGCTTCCAAGTGATCAGATATTTCAACAATTTTCAGAGCATATGCACGTCAGAAGCTGGGATATCTCCCCCACACTTATTCAAAACCTGAACTTTTTTAAACATAGAACAAAAAAAAACAAACTTTGACAAACATTGGGGTTAACACCAATGAGCCACATTATTTATAGCAAGTGCTTACATGGGAAAGGAAACATCTAATTAGCATAATACTTATTTTCCTTTCCCATCTCTATGAATGCACGCTTGATCTTAGCGCACAAACCGCGACTAAGGGTAACAAAATTATTCCTAAGCTCAGCAAGTTTTACCCCTAGCTCCGCATTGTGATCCCTAAGCTCTATGTTCTCCTTGCGGAGTTTCTTCACTTGAGCGGCGAGCTTATGGATCGAGGGCTCCGGCGATTTTACCTCATCTTCTTGGAATTGGCCGGGGGACCTCACAATTGGAGGGGCGTTAAATGACGCTTCACCTTCACAGGTGGAGGGCTACGGGACTCCGCTGCCCCCTCCTTCTCCGATGCCGTCAAAGGCCGGAGTAGACCCTTACCATACCCACCGCCGAGAGTTTGCACTCCCTGAATGCGGAAACGCTCCCCCTGTGGAGTGGATAGAGTAACGGTGGGTGTGGTGTATTTGTGGAGCACCTCATCCCCTGCTTTCGTGAAGAGGGTGCCCACATAATGCTTGGCGGGAGGCGGCGCGGCCTTTCCGTCATCGTGCCTTTAACAAGCCGAGCTCTCCCGTAGTCGGCCGTCGTGCTGGCGAATCCTCCCGGATTTTTGTTCTTGCGACATGTCGAGGGGAGAGGGATCGCGCTGCCGAACGGGGGGCCAAACAGGGCTGAGAGGGGTTTGGCCGAACCCCTGGATCGGCCGAACCACGGAGCTCGCCGATGGGCTCCAAATTTGCTGGGGAGCCTGGCACTGTTGCAGGGGGCTGCGCCCACAGTGCATTTACCCCTTCCATCATGTAGTGCTCCACCGGGATCAATTGATTCGCCGGTGTCGACTCTCCGTCGAGGTTGTATGAGGAATTTGAGGAGGAGCCGATGAATGGGATCAAAGATTTGCCAGCCATTGGTGAGTTGGAGATGGTGGAGCAAGGGAATTGGGTTGAGATGGAGAGAAAGGTTGCAAAAATGTGAGAGAGAGGAGGAAGAACAGGGGCTCTGGTTCAGGTACGACTGATTTACCTCCTAACTTGCATCTAAACAGACTCAGGACGAGCGGGGGAGACTGCCATTCAAAATTGAGGCTGATCGGGCGCCGCCCTGGTTCGGCCCAACCCTGGTGGGTCCGGCAGGCCACCAAATTTTTCCTAGGCCCACAAAAACCTATTCTAAGCACAAAAATGACAACTATACAGGGTTTTAAGCATGCAATAGATGAGATCATCATGGCCCATAGTCAATTAATTCAATAACATCCACTTCTTCATCTAACGATTCGTTTGGCTCAAGGAAAATCTTTAGGCGTTGACCGTTTACCTTAAATATGTTACCTGATTCGTCGCGGAGTGTGATTGCCCCGTGCGAAGAGGTGTCGATGACGTCAAAAGGTCCTTCCCATTTGCTGCGCAGATTTCCATGGCCGAAAAGCTTAACCTTGGAGTTGAACATAAGTACTTTGTCTCCTGGCTTGAATTTCTTGATTTTTATCCTTTTGTCATGCCAGCGCTTTGTCCTTTCTTTGTATATCTTTGCGTTGTGGTAAGCCTTTTCTCTCCATTCCTCAAGTTCAGCGATCTGCATTTTTCTCCATTCTCCTGCGCCCTCAAAATCCATGTTCCAATTCCAGATGGCCCAGTATGCTCTGTGCTCAAGTTCTACAGGGAGTCGACATGGCTTCCCGTAAACTATCTGATATGGGGACATCCCAATGGGTGTCTTGTACGCTATCCAGTATGCCCACAGTGCGTCCGGCAATCTATCCTTCTATCCTGTTCCCATTTTGTTGACCGTGTTTTGCAGAATATTCTTGATTTGTTTGTTTGATGTTTCTGCTTGACCACTGGTCTGTGGATGGTAAGGAGTGGCCACATTGTGTTTGGCTCTCATTTCTCGTAGGAGGTCTCGGAAGGTTTTGCCAATGAAATGAGAATCTCTGTCACTTATGACCATTCTGGGGGTACCAAATCTTGGAAGATGATTTCTGTTAACATCTTCTTGGCATGCCTCGCATCCGCGGCGCTGCACGGCATAGACTCAACCCACTTGGAGACATAGTCGACTGCCACCAGAATGTACTCGCAGCTGCAAGACTTAGGGAAAGGTCCCATGAAGTCTATACCCCAAACATCGAATATCTCGACTTGCAAATTGTATGAGGGGCATTGCATCGTGAGCAGTGATTCCTCCTTGCCTCTAGCAGCTGGTGCATCTTTTGACGAATTCTCTTGAGTCTTCGTACATTGTTGGCCAGAAGAAACCACTTTGCCAAATCTTGGCCTGGGTGCGGAATGCTCCGTAATGGCCATCATAGGGTGAGGCGTGACATCGTTCTATGATCTTTAGTCCTTCTTCAGTTGGCACACATCTTCGTAGTAGGCCATCGGAGCAGACCCGATACAGGTATGGCTCATCCCATATGTGACGGCGACTTTCATACTTCAATTTTCGTTGATTTTCCCCTGGTCGTACGTACTTGGATACCATGTAGTTCACTATGTTGGCATACCATGGGTTGGAGTCGCTAACCGTCATCAGCATGTCATCTCTTAAGAAATCATTGATCGCATGTTCCTGCATGTTAGTGATCTGCAGCTTGGACAAATGATCTGCTACAGAATTTTCTACTCCCTTTTTATCTTTAATTTCTAAGTCAAATTCTTGGAGAAGCAAAATCCATCTTAAGAGACGAGGTTTAGCATCTTTCTTAGTGAGCAGGTATTTCAAAGCAACATGATCAGTATAAATTATCACTTTGGCTCCTACTAAGTAAGATCTAAACTTATCGATAGCAAAAACAACCGCAAGCAGCTCTTTTTCAGTAGTTGCATAATTCAACTAGGCTCTGGTTAGAGTTTTGCAAGCGTAACAGATTGCATGATGCTTTTTATCTTTGGTTTGGCCCAAGACCGCACCAACAGCAAAGTCACTTGCATCACACATAATCTCGAAGGGCAGAGTCCAATCAGGAGGTTGAATGATTGGAGCAGAAACGAGTGCCTTTTTGAGAATTTCAAAAGATTTTAGGCACGCGTCATCAAACTCAAAGGGCGCATCCTTGGCTAGAAAATTGGTCAGAGGTCTGGCAATTGTAGAAAAGTGCTTGATGAACCTTCTATAAAAGCCGGCATGTCCCAAGAAACTACGGATTTCTTTGATGTTCACGGGAGGAGGAAGCTGATCTATAACATCGATTTTAGCACGATCAACTTCGATTCCTCGTTCGGACACTCGATGCCCAAGAACTATCCCTTCACGGACCATGAAATGGCACTTTTCCCAGTTAAGCACCAGGTCCTTTTCTTGGCATCGTTGTAAGACTTTGTCTAGATTCTGCAGACAATGACCGAAAGTCTTTCCATAGACCGAGAAGTCATTCATGAAGACTTCCATGATATCCTCGATCATGTCTGAAAAAATAGACATCATACACCTTTGGAAAGATGCAGGAGCGTTGCACAGTCCAAAGGACATCCTACGATACGCATAGGTGCCATATGGACATGTGAATGTAGTCTTAGTCTGGTCCTCCGGATGGATGGGAATTTGATGATATCCGAAATACCCATCAAGGAAACAGAAGAAGGAATGATTTGCCAGCCGTGCCAACATTTCATCAATGAAGGGTAGCGGGAAATGATCATTTTTTGTAGCCTTGTTGAGTTTCTTGTAATCGATACACATCCTCCATCTGGTTACGGTTCGTTGCGGAATTAATTCATTCTGAGCATTTGCAACGACCGTCATTCCTCCCTTCTTCAGCACAACCTGGACTGGGCTAACCCACTCACTGTATGGTACAGGATAGATAATCCTGGCATGCAGGAGTTTCAAGACCTCTTTCTTCACAACCTCTCGCATTGCATTATTGAGCCGTCGTTGAGGTTCCCTAGAGGGGTTGCTCTCGGGGTCAATAGGTATACGATGAGTGCAAAGCGCGAGATTAATCCCCCTAAGGTCCTGAAGCGAGTAGCAAAGAACAGAATGATGCTTCTCTAACACGGTGAGAAGATGTTGAGTCTCATCTTCAGAGAGCTTGTCACTGATTTTGACAGGGGCTTCTCTGTCATTGTGTAGGAAGGCATATCGTAGGCCTGGAGGTAGAGGTTTAAGCTCAAGTGGAGGTCGAGGTGGTGGTTCCATGATTGGCAGGTCGAGAGTCTCACCGGGATCTGCTTCTTCCTTGATGAAGTCGGGGACCTCATCTTCCAGAAGGGCCTCGGGAGACTTAAGAGGAGGAACTGCGGTAACCTCTTCCGCTGACTCAATTTCTGGGAGTGGATCGGTCAAAGTGATCCTTGCCCGTGAAAATGGAATTGAGAATTCATTCTCTCCCAGTGTTATTTTGAGGCTACCTAGTCGGGGTGTGTTGATGAGAAGTTGCTCAATGGGCAACCCGATTAGGATATCAAAGTCTTGGATTTCAAAGACATGGAAATCCAACATCGCCTCCCTGTCTTCAAAGCAGACAGGCACATCTTGCACAATCCCAAATCCTTCGATGATATTTCCATTCGGATGCTTGAAGAATTTGTTTGTCGGGGTCACTGCCTTATCACTTAAATAAGCGAATGCAAAAGACTCAGAGGCGAGATTGGCCCCGACAGTTGGACTATAGAGAATACCGACATCGTTCCCTTCCAGATGGCAAGGAATGATTCGGGGAGCGGTATTTATCCGAATTACTTCGGATGAAAGCTTTGCCTCCCTTAGCCATTCGTCGCTCATTATGGATGTCAACTCCCGGACAGTTTCTCGCAGGAACCCAAGTTCCATAGGATCGGGAGGTGACAAAGGAATGGGTTGTTTCCTCTTGCTAAAGTAGTTCAGGGTATTGCCGTAGTCTTCGTCAAAACCTTCCCTGAACATTATTGCGGCACAATCCGGTGACTGAATTTCTTCATTTTCGATGGACGGCTGCTCAGGAACCTTCTCATCAATCGAGCTAGCAGAAGTAGATGGTTCAGCAAGTGGCTCGATCGTTAGAGGTTCCGCTATCTTGGACACGGATGCCTCCGGCTGGGGTTCATTGGACTGCGTCATGAAGGAAGTGTTTTCTAGGATGCGATCCAAAATCGTTTTTCCTTCTGACGGCGTTTTATGCATGAATGATCCTCCAGCGGTTATGTCCAGATAGAATGCAGACTCCTTATCCAAACCCGTATGGAAATGTTGGAGAAGCACATACTCGGGTAAGGACAGGGTTGGTCCGGACTGCACTAAATTAGTGAATCTAGACCAGACTGCACTGATCGATTCGTCATTGATCTATTTGAAACTGAGAATTTCTACTCGAAGGGAAGTAATACGGGTAACTGGGAAGAAGGCAAGACAGAATCTGTCTCGCAGCTTCTCCCAGCTACCGTTTACACATCCAACGGTAGAGGTGTACCATTACTTTGCTCTCTATTTACACATCCAACGGTAGAGAGAACGGAAACAATTTCCACCGCACAGTTTCTTGTCTCATGCCACGAATCTTAAGGCATGAGCAGACTTGTTCAAAGTCTCGTAGATGATGGTAGGGATTTTCTAGATCAAAGCCAGAAAAAGGATTTTCCCTAACCATACTAATTAGTTCGGGACAAATTTCATAGCCAGTTGTATAAATGGGCTCCGATGAAGGAGGTGGCTCATAGAATTCGTCCCGAGGAGCAGATAGCTCAAACAGAGGTTGCTCCATGGTCGAGAAGAGTTGACAGGAATACTTCTCTAGGATAGCAGGGGTGGAGGTAGAATAAAAAACTAAAAAAATACGAGGATGAACTGGGTTCGGAAATGATCAGCAACCGTTCCCCGGCAACGGCGCCAGAAATGCTTATTGGTATTTGATACGGTTACAAGGAAAATCCGCAAGCGCATGGATATACCGATGTAGCACTTCCCCTACGGAGTATTCCAAGGGTATCGAATCCAAGGGAACGTGTGTGATCAGAGCTTCCTCCGGTTCATCCAAGGACACCAAGCAAATGATAGGTCAGGATAGAGAGGATTTACTAGTGAGAAACAGTGTCTAGGGAAAGCTTAATTTTAATCCTAACGCAATACTTCAGGCACTGGCAACCCGCTGTTCCCAGATGTCGCTCTACCGCGTACCCGGACAGGGAGGACTTCAGTGATCTCGAGGGCTGTCACTACCTCTACACCCACCTCAACGTACTGTGGGATACGCAGCAATTACTGGATAATAATTACCTAAACACCATGTCTAAGCAATTAATATCTACTTTCGTGTTTATAACTCACCAAAGCAATCACTATATTTTAGCTGTTTATAGTGAACAATAATCCCGTATGCTAATTAGGAACTAACCAAGAGGTAATTCTTACAAGATAAATCTAAATTACTCATGAAGAATATTATATTGAATTAGAGTAATAAATAGAATAAAAGAAATAGGAGAAGATTATTGGCAACTCCGGAATTCTTCCGACTTCTACTCTACTATCTTCCTATTCTAGTATACAATATAGTACAATAGAGCCTCTTATAATTCAGCTCAAGCTTGGAAGTGTGTATGAAGTGAGGAAGTGAAGCCTTTATATAGAGGTAGGTATGACGGTTATACTATGCGAATTGTCAGAAATGCCCCGCAACCACCATCAGGAATGCATCACGACCGTCCACGCCAAAACCTGGGATCAACGGCGATCACCAGGGTTCGACCGAACCAGGGGGTTCGGCCGAACCTGGGCTAGGCCCTCCTGGCCTGGCCTTCGGTCGGTGGACTCCCTGGACCTTCCCCTATCTATTTCTTGGAGTTTTGGGTTGATTTACTGATGTTACGATGAAGTTCACAACCCCTCCTTGTATGGATGCATAATTCTCCTCACCTTAGTCTGATTTTCCTCCCAACACCGGGGTTTATCATCTGCATACAAATATATACCTACACTTGTGGATTATATGAGATTAAGCACTTATCACTATGTTGGATGTTTGATTATCTAAACTTTATGCAGATGTTGGCGGTATAGAATCGGCATTTAACAACCGCCAACAACGTGTGGATGTCCTCCATGAATCCAATCTTCCAAGGAACCACGCATTTCCCTCGTGTTCGTCCTGGATGCTCAGGAGTCTGCAGGGCGAGTGACAGCTCGTCCTTCTCTCTGTCGGGTCGGAACGTGCCCAGAGAAGAGGCTTCCACTGTGTCCGTTAGTCGATTGGCAGCCTCGCGTATCTGATCGCTCAACACCAGGGAGCCATCAACTGGGTTAAGCGTTCCACCGTGAGCATAGTACCAGAACTTCGATCGATCCGGCCATTTAGCGGTGGCCGGTTCGATACCCCTCTCAATCAAGCTTGCTTCCATCTCCTCCCACTTCGGCATTGTGATGCTATAGCCGCCTGACCCCAGGTGGTGATGGTACTTCTTCTTGGTGGCATTTTCTTTGTTTCTGTCCATCATCGCTTGCCCTTGTTGCCCTGTCTTGTAAGCAACGAACTCGTCCCAATGATCCCTTAGCTTTGGGAATAAGTCGAAGTTCGGTGTCAGCCCCTTCAGGATGTATTTCTTGTAGAGATCTCCCTTGAAGCTCTGGAACTGTTTTGCCATTATCTTAAGAGTCCACTGTTTCACTATGTTCTCCGTACCTGTAGGGAGCATGAACGTCTCGAGCATTGTGGTCCACAGCATCTCTCTCTGATTCTGGGACAAAGCTGTCATGATCCCCGCGTGCCCTTGTTCTGCGCCAGTACACCTTACTGACAGGCACGTTATCCCTCACAACCCAACCGCTATGGTGTACAAAATTCTTGGCTGCTTCTGCCGGGGCACTAGGTCGGCCGTCTTCGTCCACCTCAGTTATGATGTGCCGACCCTCTATCTTCTTCACGGCACCTCATTGTCCGCGTGCCCTCTTCTGTCCAGCGGAGGGTTGACTTCCACTAGCCTCCTCATCCTCGTTCCCCTCCGCATCCCTCTCCACGTTCCCCTCTTTTTCGTTCCAGTACTGGCTGCTTCCCTCTGCGATTGTATCGTATAGTATCTGTTTGTCATCGCGATCAGCCATCTGTTCATACAAGAAATATTTACTAAGTCTACAAGTCATATATGCTAAGTCTAGTAATCATAAATGCTAAGTCTAATAATCATATATGCTAAGTCTAAGTTTCGTATAATCTTATATTAAAACTCTAATAATATTATATTAAAAACTCTAACAATCATATATGCTAAGTCTACGTGTCGTATATTAGAACTCAAATAATCATATATGCTAAGTCTAAGTTTCGTATAATCTTATATTAAAACTCTAATAATCTTATATTAAAAACTGTAACAACCGTATATGCTAAGTCTACGTGTCGTATATTAGAACTCAAATAATCATGTGTGCTAAGTCTAAGTTTCGTATAATACAACTCTAAGAATCTTATATTAAAACTGCAATAATCATAAATGCTAAGTCTAATAATCATATATGCTAAGTCTAAGTTTTGTATAATCTTATATTAAAACTCTAATAATCTTACATTGAAACTCTAACAATCGTATATGCTAAGTCTAAGTGTCGTATATTAGAACTAAAATAATCATATATGCTAAGTCTAAGTTTCGTATAATCTTATATTAAAACTCTAATAATCTTATATTAAAAACTCTAACAATCATATATGCTAAGTCTAAGTGTTGTATATTAGAACTCAAATAAACATATGTGCTAAGTCTAAGTGTTGTATATTAGAACTCTAATAATCATATATGCTAAGTCTAAGTTTCGTATATTAGAACTCAAATAATCAAATAATCACTTCCCTGCGCAAATTCCTCCGAGGGCTAGCTACCACTTCGGCTTGAGAGATGACGACGACGTCTTTTCTGCAACATGCAAAAAAATGTATTAGTCTAAACGTAAAGGTACATATATTTTACGTTCACGTTTACAAGTATATAATCACACACACACATATATATATATATATTTATATGTGCTAAGTCTAATAATCGTTTAATTATCTCGTTCGCACAAGTCTCATTCGTGTTAGTTCACACGTTTCGTTCAAGTGCCTTCACGTTCGTTCACACGTTTCGTTCACGTGCCTTCACGTTCGTTCGCGTTTCGTTCGCGTTCGTTCACATTAACTTCATGTTCGTTCGCGTTAACTTCGTGTTCGCTAGCGTTCGTTCACGTTAACTTCGCATTCGTTCGCGTTCGTTCATGTTCGTTCGCGTTCGTTCCCGTTCAGCATCGGCATTGACGGGGCGGCAGCGAAAATGAGCGGCAGCGGAGCGGCGGCAGTGTGGCGCGGCGCGGCGGCGTGGCGCGGCGGGGGCGGCGGCGGGGCAGCGGCGCGCGGCGGCGTCGCGGGGTCGGCGTCGACGGGGACGGCGTCGTCATCATCGTGGTTAGTGGCGGCCACGTCGATGTCGATCGGGGTCGGCATCAGCGGGAGGCGGAGTCGGGGTCGCCGTCGGCGTGGCGCGGCTCGTCGGCAGGCGTCGCAATGACGACGACGATGAGGCGGCAGTGGTTTGGAGAGAGAGAGCTGAGAGATCGAGAGAGAGAGAGTTTCGAGCAGGCAGCAGTGGCTCTCACCCCAGAGTTGTGGCGGCGGCGTCGGCGGCGACAACGACGACGACATCAGGACGACAGCGGCGTTGGCGCGGGGATGCCCTTGGCAGTGGCGACGAAGAAGGCTAGATCGATCGGTGAAAAACTTCTAAGTGTTGGTGGAGAAGATGAGTGCGCCTCAGGCATATATATATTTAGTCCCGGTTGTTCTCACCAACCGGGATTAAAGATCTTTTCCCGCTATTTCTAAATTCTTTTTAAACCCGATTAGGGTTAAGAACCGGGACTACAGATAATAGCACTGAATATTAAATTTTATTACATATGTGTTTCTAAAATAGTAAATAATGCATTAAAATTACTTAAAGTCGAAAAATTAATGATAAAACCTTCAAAAAATTACTGTTGTCTGTAGTAAATTAAGTGCATAATATATAATAAGTACACGAAAGATTTAAAATTGTTCAAAATTCTAATAATCATATATAATTAGCATATGCATGATTTAAAATTGTTAAAAATTCTAATTAACATATGTAAATACCACATCCATGATTTAAAATTATTAAAAAAATCTAATAATCATATATAACTAGGGATGGCAATTTTACCCATGGGTCCGAATATCCGTGGATACCTGACCCAATGGGCACGTGCGTGGGTGTGACTTTTTACCCATGGGCACGCCCACCCAAGACCCGAAGACGTCATGGGCAATAGGCGGGTTTTATTTTTTACCCGTGGGTAACCTATGCCCGACCCGATCATATGTATTACCTAATTTTGAGTCATTTCTTAATTCTTATGTCATTTCTCTTGGTTCATTTGTGATGCTAACTGTACTAAGTTGTGATGTAATTTAAATTATTGTTGATAAGATAAATTATTGATTATATTTCTCTTTGTTAAATTACTTATCTTTCAAGTTATTATTCATGTGAGATCTATTGGGTACCCGCCGGACATACCAGCGCCTGCCGGGCATGGGTACGGGCACGGAGTTTTGCCCGCTAACTCTAGTGGGTAGGGTTCGGGCAGGCAATGTCGGGCATCGATTCATGGCACCCCGATTGGGCGAAGGTGTTCAATAAATTCTACGCAGAATTCAATGACCTGCTCTGTTCCATACCCCTTGGCGATGCTTGCCTCTAGACGAGCATGGTTACGAACATACTTCTTCAGAATGCCCATGTACCTCTCGAAAGGAAATATGTTGTGTAGGTACATAGGCCCGAGAATACCGATCTCTTTGACAAGGTGACAATGCAGATGCGTCATTATATTGAAAAATGAAGGTGAAAATATCAACTCAAAGCTGACAAGACATTGCACCACATCATTTTGAAGGGCTTCTAATCTATCCGGATCGATGACCTTCTGGCAAATTGCGTTCATGAAAGCACATAGCTTTGTTAGTGTTACTTGGACATTGTCTGGAAGGATACCCCGAATTATAACTGGTAACAGTTGTGTCATCAACACGTGACAGTCATGAGACTATAGATTTGTGAACTTCTCCTTCGTGCTTATTATTCGCTTTATATTCGTGGAGTATCCAGACGGTACCTTGATGCTCTCCAAGCATTCAAACATACTTTCCTTCTCTGCCTTGCAAAGAGTGTAGCTGGTTGGACTCAAGTAAAGGCTTTCTTTCTCCTTTGATTCCGGGTGAAGATCGCCGCATTGTTCCATATGCTTCAGATCATTACATGCTTCCAGTGTATCTTTCGACTTTCCATATATACCTAGGAAGCCAAGTAGATTTACGCAAAGGTTCTTAGTGAGGTGCTTCACGTCGATTGCGTGGCGGACATCCAAGAATTCCCAATAGGGTAACTCCCAAAATATAGAGTTTTTTTTCCACATCGCCGTGTGACCATCTTCGCACTCTATAGGCTGGCTGCCAGGCCCCTTTCCAAACACTACTTTAAGATCTTTCACCATAGCAAACACTGTTTTCCCGCTGTGATGTTTAGGCTTCGTACGGTGGTCCGCCTTATGTTAAAAGTGCTTGCCTTGCTTCCGTACTAGGTGGTTTGCAGCAAGAAATCGACGATGACCTATGTACACAACCTTCCTACAGTGCTTAAGATACGTACTTTCTGTTTCATCCATACAGTGAGTGCAAGCCTTGTACCCCTTGTTTGACTGCCCGGATAGGTTGCTAAGTGCAGGCCAATCGTTGATGGTTACGAACAGCAGCGCTCGTAGGTTAAACTCCTCCTGTTTGTCCTCGTCCCACACGGGGACACCTTCCTTCTTCCACAACAGTTTAAGATCTTCGACC
Source organism: Oryza meridionalis (assembly GCA_000338895.3). Taxonomy (NCBI): domain Eukaryota; kingdom Viridiplantae; phylum Streptophyta; class Magnoliopsida; order Poales; family Poaceae; genus Oryza; species Oryza meridionalis. The sequence continues at coordinate 29,601,857 of CM002526.2, read as the reverse complement.
AGTGGTCTTAGGCACACATCGATGTCGTTACCAGGTTTCTTGGGGGCTTGAATAATAATCGGCATCATTATGTACTTCCTCTTCATGCATAGCCAAGGGGGGAGGTTGTAGATACATATCGTAACGGACCAAGTGCTATGGCCGCTGCTCATCTCTCCAAAAGGATTCATGCCATCCGTACTTAAACCAAACCATATGTTTCATGCGTCCTTTCCAAAGTCTTAAAATGTTCTGTCGATGTTTCGCCACTGCGAACCATCGGCGGGGTGTCTCAGCATCCCGTCCTGTTGACGTTCTTCAGCGTGCCAACGCATCATTCTAGCATTCCCCTTGTTTCTGAACAAACGCTTTAGCCGTGGTATTATAGGGAAATACCACATCACCTTAGTAGGAATTCTCTTCTTTGTTGGCTGCCCGTCAACTTCATCTGGATCATCTCGTCTAATCTTGTATCGTAGTGCTTTACAAATATAGCATGCTTCTAGATTCTCGTACTTCTCACCACGATATAGGATACAATCATTCGGATATGCGTGAATCATCTAAACTTCAGCGAACTCCACACATCATTAATTCTGTGCTGCCCTGGCCGCCGCGATAACAGCAGTGACGACTGCTGCACCGGTGAAAGCAACGGGGCAGCTGCACTCCTGTTCGGCCTCGGCCCTCACCGGTGACGTGCATGCCAGCGTTGGCTCTCCAATCAACGGCAGGTTGGCTACGGTCAGGGAGGCAGGGAGTCTCGGTAGATCGATGTGCGAGACTAACTAATTAAGCGTAGTGGAGGAGAGGCGAGGAGGAGCACGAACGCATATTGTGCCACGCCAGAGCGAGGGATCGCGGGTACACGGCCGGTACGATCTGGATATGCATAAGAACGCGGGAGTCATGCGCGGTCGACGCACACGCGAACGACGCGCCCGAGAAAGAAATCGGAGGGTCGGACGACGGATGAAAAGAAAAGGTTGAGAACAAAACCGCTTTCAATTTTTATAATACTAGCTAAATGCCAGTACTTTGCAACAGAAAAAAATAAAATCATGCTAAATATTAAATTATGGTTTATTTTTTTTATCTAACACATATTTTTCAGGTGGACCTGGTAGATAACCTGTTTGAAACGGTCTGTTTTATATCCACCAACGTTCAACACCCTTTAAAGTTTTGCAGGAAAAAAAGCTCTCACACCATATAAAATGGGTTTAGTGGCATAATATCTATGGCCTACATATTGTCACTCGTCTTATTTTCTATCTTAGATCCATTTACCATGACCTCATCGCATCAAATTCGATAGAGATGATAATAAAATGCACGAAAAAAGAGAAAAAAGAGAACATGGTCCACAGGGTAGTCGAGTGAGGTGGCGATGTGGAAGAAGTCAAGAAGAGATGGTGGTTGTTTGATGGTAGCACACTGAAGGCCACATCGTTTGGCGATTATAAGCATAAGTGAAATGATATATTTACAAATAAAAAATAATTTGCATAAAACTTTTATATTCGTGTTCTTAACGATCTAAGAGCAAAGGCTGAAAAATAAACTACGAAAAAATTCCCAAAATCAACTTTAAATTTAAAATTGAAAGTTTAAAATTTAATTGATAAGCACAAGTATAAGCGAAAATATGAGGCCGTGAATCTTACCCTGGGAGAGTGAGGGGAGGGCAGACCTAGGGTTACGAGACAAGGATGGTATCTAAGGTTTCGTTTATTAGCATTGGTAGCTAATTTTCATCACAATTTAGAATTATGATGATGAGCGTCCGAAAAATAATTACATCCTAATTAAATAGCTGAAGGATATATCACACGTTGAAAAACAACATTCGTTTTTTGGTGAAAAGAATCTGCACCGGATGGGTCTATTGCAGTACACAAAATAAACGTGCATATACATGAGATCCGCGTGTTTAAAATTCGATGCGTTTTGCATTTGGATGTGTGGAAAATTCTTGAATCAAACTCAAACAAATCTGAACGTAGCACTGGAGAAGTGCTTTTCAGTCCCGGTTCGTAACCCCCTATAGTCCCGGTTTTTCAACCGAGACTATGAATCCGGGACTAAAGATCGCTATCTTTAGTCCCGATCTTTACTAACTGGGACTAAAGATGGGTCCCGGTTGGTGTTAAGATATTTTTTCTTTTTTTTTCTGTTTTTAATATTGAATATTGATTTCACACCATCCCCTCCCATATCCAAATCATCACATATCATAGAACATCTCCAAATCCTCAAACAAATCATCTCCAAATACATCACAAACTCTTAAAAAAATTACATCACAGAATTCTAAAAAATTCATCACAGATTTACATCTCACATAAAAATGCATCACAGATTCACATCTCAAAAAAAAAAGAAAAAAAAATCTGGCCGGCGGCCACTGCCGCCTCCCCTCCGCGCCGGCCGGCCGGCGCCATGCGGCCCCCTGCGCCGCGGCGCCCCGCGCCGCCGCGCCGGTCGCCGCCGAGCGGCCCCCGCGCTACTGCCGCGCAGGCCGCCTCCGCGCGGCCCCCCGCGTCGCCGCGCGTCCCCCGGCGCCGCCGTGCCGGCCGCCGACCGCAGCCGCCGCGCGGCCCCACGCGCCGCTGCGCGGCCCCACGCGCCGCTGCGCCGGCTGCCCGCCGCCACCGCCGCACGGGCCGCCTCCGCGCCGTCCCCCGCGTCGCCGCCTCCGCGCCGGCCACCCGCCACGCCGCCGCGGCGCCGGCACGCTTCTGCACTGTGGGTGAAGGAAAAAAGGAAGGAGAGGAGGGGAGTTAGAGATAAGGAAGGAGATAAGAAGTTAGAGAGGAAAAGAGATAGAGGGAGGAGTTTGTTGTGTGGACGGGAAAAGAGGATCGGTACTATGGATTATATAGTGTGTTTTGATTTTTATTCCCGGTTAGTATCACCTACCGGGACTAAAAATAGGTTTTTAGTCTCGGTTGGTGTTACTAACCGGGACTAAAGATCTTAGGGTCCTGACACGGCCTGACATGGAATCAACCGGGACTAAAAATGAACTTTAGTCCTGGTTGGAGTTACCAACCGGGACTAAAGATGATTTTTAGTCCCGGTTGATAACAACAACCAGGACTAAAGATCTTCCTCTTATTAACCGGGGCTAAAAATCATTTTTAGTCCCGGTTTTTAATGGAACCGGACTATTATGAATTTGGGTCGATCGATCAAAGATGTTTTCTCTACCAGTGTAGGAGGCCAGCTCAAAATAGGCTGAGAACTGTGTTATGTAGGATGAGAAGATGGCTTTGTATTCGTCGAGACATCACAAAATAGGGAGCTGCCAATCTCGCATTACACCTACAACGTTCTGAATCGATCACGAGCCCATCGTCTTCTCGCGGACTGAGTCGGACAACTACCATGTGTGCATTGCGAACCGATATGGATAGAGTCGGATGACAATCATTTTTAATTTTTTTTAAATGAATGTATCAAAGCTCTTCTTTTCAACCTCAATATATGCTAAAGAACGTAGAAATATATATATATATATATATTTATTTATTTATTTATTTATTTATTTATTTATATATATATATATATTTATTTATTTACTGAAGTGGAGAAAGTGTGAACAAATGTATACATATCTAGTTGTATCACCTGGGACGATGGAATCATTGGTGTAGTAATATTTTTATATGTTAGGGGAGCCAATAGTACCATTCTTAAAATCTACTAAGGTCTGGTTTAGATTTCAACTTTTATCTTCAAACTTTTAACTTTTTCGTCACATCGAACTTTCCTACACACAAACTTCTAACTTTTCCGTCACATCGTTCTAATTTCTTCAAACTTTCAATTTTGACATGAAACTGAACACAGCCTAAATTCATCCTAAAATAACTACAATTATCTCAAAATAAGTGTAATTCTATAGTACTATTTGACCTTTATTTAAATTTCTCGCTATTCTGGCCCCTATCTATACTCCCACTCTCAGCCACATGTCAACCCCACGTTTAGCGTCTATTTGGATCTAGTGACTAAATTTTAATTCCTATCCCATCGAATATTTGGACACTAATTAAAAATATTAAATATGGACTGATCAATCAGAGACTGTCAAAACACCGCCTAACGCCCAGTTTGAAGGCATCGCACATCCGTAACTGTCAAAACACACCACTTTATAAGAGAGAATGATCAATCAGAGAGTTCAATCGTACTATATATTGCAAACTCCGTTGGCAAGGAGTAGAGGCGTGCACGGATCGATCGGCGCCCCCGCTCACCAAGTATTGACGAGATTAAGCCGCATGGGATTGAAGTTTTTGGACAAAACGATGGGAGTCAGGTACGTACTCTCAATGACTCAATCCAATACTCCTCAACTGGTGTTTGAATCTCCTAAAATTGAAAATAAAGATAAAGATTAAGTGTTTCACGTAAAACAAGATATTAATAACGTGTGATTAATTAAGTTTTAATTATTATAAACTTGAAAAAGGATTAGTCTAATATTTTAGAGCAACTTTCATATATAAAGTTTTCGCACGAGACACACCGTTTAGCAGTTTTAAAAACGTGCCGCGAGTATCCAAAATTTAATCTCCATCTTAAAATTAAAATAGTTTTCGCCCTAAATTATTTAACAAATGTTAAGGTTTAAAAAAAACAATAGTGTCATTTATTAAATGATCTGTGGTAGATAGTGGGATTGCCGATGAGTGTATGATAAAGATAATTTTAAATTGAAGGCAACTAATTGATATGATAAAAAAAAACTCTAAAGTAAGGAACAAGTTTTTTGGATAAATTTTAAAAGCTAAAACATTTTTTTTGGGTGGGGGGTATCATACTATTATGGCTACAGGACAATGCAGCTGCTGATGCTTTGATTAGAATCTTGCTACGAATCTTCAGGGATTTGTCGGCCTAGTCTTCGAAGATACTTATAGGGTAGGATTTGCGTGCGTACGTTTATAGAGGTGAGTATACGTGCGTTCTGAGTGTCTGTGTTGTGTTATACTGCGTAATTTTTTTAAAAAAAAACTTGGTAGGAGAATGACAGGCCGCCGGCTCGTATGTCCCTTTACATACTAGAGCCAGCCAGTCCAAACATTAGTACATTACCACTCATATAGTTGGCCGCGAGTCGCCGTCACAGCTAGCTCTCAGGACCAACTCAGGTTGGCCGTGAGTCGGGGTCATATCTAGGTCTCAACACACCAACCTATTCAGGTCCATAGATATGTTTGTCGATAACTATATACCAGTGACGATCCTATATATACTTTCCTCGGGTACTCGGACCTCGGGTAAATTATCTAATTCTAACTAAGTTATATCATGTTAATTAGTATATAGATAAAAAAATTAGATAATTAATATGTATTGGATTCCCGATAATAAAACCAGTGTTGTGGTAGACAAGTTCATTAATACATCAACGTCAAACAACAGTGCAGTGTTCAGTGACACAGTACCAGCAGATTTCATATCTATATGTAAGCACGGCTCATCACTTTGCCATCCAACAATGTGGGCAATATAGTATATATCGAGGTGCCACAAATAAATGGAAGGTGTCCATGCAGGGACGGTGACGATGGCCTGCAGCTGGCTTGTTCTCACGGCCGCCATGGCTGTGCTAGCCTCTTGGTTGATCCGTTTGGCTTCACTAAAATGGAACAGCAGCCACCCATGCAAAGCTGATGAAGGCAGCAGGCTGCCGCCAGGGTCGAGGGGCCTTCCTCTTCTCGGCGAGTCGCTCGAGTTCTTCACTTCGAGCACCTCTCTTGAGCTGCCCGTCTTCTTTAAGCGCCGTCTTGATAGGTAAATAATATGTGTTCTCTCCATTAATCTAAAATATAAGCATTTCTGACTATATATACATGATGGATGGAGTTTCAAGCGTCCTCTAGACAGGTAAATATACATCTTCTTCCTCCATTCCTAAACCAATATCCTCTTCCTCCATTCCAAAACCTCTGTCTAGTTACGTAGCGAAAAATGTTTAATTATATTTTAAAACAGAGAAAGTTTAATAATGCACGTAAGCATACATCACGACATCACGTACAGCTCCGCCAGTTTGTTTCCTTGGTTGAATGCAAAACTGTGCTAACATGATCAGAACGTCAATATCTTGAGCGCCCATCGACGCGAGAAAGTTGCATCACAATATCAACATCAACATGAGAAGATGAAATTATTACGTAGCTAAAAATTCGTCCACTTTTAAATGATATCCTTAACATGGCATTCAAAGAGAGCATGTACTGCTACCGAATTGATTTTTCTGGATGACACTTTTTAAGACGCAAGTGACCAAAACTGTTCCTGTCTGTAAAAAAAAAATGGCCACGTGCAAAAATGTATTTTTACATGCCCTTTTAATCGATAGCTTTACTTTTTAAAACGAGAGCTTTACCTTTTATTTGATTCCCTCCTTTTAGTCGAGTACTAACATCTACTTTTTATGAGGTGAAAATAAAATCGTAGAATGGTGATCGAGAAAACCTACTGGGTTTTAGGGCGTTTTGACTGGTGGCGAAACCAAGTGAATGAACTACTTAACTCATGTTCTTCAAAGTTTCAGGATACTAGCCACCCCTCAATGAGTATGATCTGAGAACCCGATTACATTAGTGCGATAGTATGTAGGGATACATTACTCCGACTAGGATTCCCGGATGGATTGTTGGGAAACAACACTTCCATCATCAAAGGATGTGTGGTCACATTACCAAGGCAGACTTGAGACAAAAGGATTCGGGCCGATTAAGTGGTCCATCTGCGAAAATTGACTTATTTTCCCAGGCGAGCCTCCTAAGCGACAATATGCAAAAATGCATTCTTGCAGACGGGTCTCTTAAAAGCATGTCTATAAGTCTAACCTCCCCCCTCTCTTCTCTCTTAGCATCTTCAAAATTTTCTAAGTCTCTCACTTTATCTCCTCATCTCTCATTTTTTCCTTAGCATCTCCTCTCTCTCCCCACTCATTTTATCCCCCCTCTCTCTCCAAAACTTCTCCCGGCCACTAACCTCTCCTCTCTCTCCCCAACCTCTCAGGCGGCAGTAGGAGCGATGTCGGCGAGGACGAGTGGCAGTGGTGACATCGACGAGGGCTCGGCCTCCAACCGTCGTCTACCCCGCCACCTCTCCTCTCTCTTCTTTCTCTGTGTGTGCTTCTTCTCTCCCGCCGGAGGTCGCAGGGTGCTGGCCAACGGATCCATTGGCTGCAAATTCGACCGGCATGAATCTAGCGGTGGTTGCGATGGCACGCACTAGGGCTACGGCAAGCTCGGGCGGTGGCGTGCTCGGCCTCGTACGGTGGAGAGCGCAGCGGTGTCGGATCCGGCGATGGGGAGGAGTGCTACAGCAATTAGGAGGTGTGGTGACAACGGATCCGATGGTGTTGAGGGCGGCAACGGTTCGGATGCGTAGCGACGGTGACGATGACAACGGGTAGTGGTGGATTGCAGTGATGACGATGAGGAGTTGTCGGGCCTCGGCGACGACGAGTGGTGGCAGATGTGATTTTCGGGATTTTTATTTTTTTCGTGATTTTTATTTTCACATGCGGATGATATAAGCATCTATACACAAAAATCGAAATTCCGTGTGCGACTACGCCAACCGCACGAAAAAATAATGAATTTTACAGACACTTTAGAACAGATGGTCGGTCCAACTACATAAAAAAAATAGGTTTTAATCGCATGAAAAAAATAGATTTTTAAGTAGTGTACATAAGTGGGCATGAGCATTTCGTGAAGGACAAGACGGCGACCACCAGCGCGTGTGCAGGTAGATGTAGGCCGACCCCACACGTACCATGCACATGTCGTTAGCTTGGCCGAGAACGTACGTCGTGTACAAGGGACATGTATGGCACGGTCGCTCTCGTCACGGGATTATTTGCGCCCGCTGCGCAAGAAGACGGAGAGATGCAGAGGCAGGAGGAGGGGGAGAAGAGAACCGACATACGGGCATTAATTTTTATCGCAAGCCAACGAAGGATGGGGTAAATTAGTATTAGGCAGATGAATTTTGTTCGGACATGTTTTTTCCCAATAAATATAATAGTTGAGTGGTTTATATTATATACTATATCAGACCCGTGCTTTGCTGTAGGAGTTTAATAATATAGTTCTTCCGTTTTACAGTGTAAGTCATTCTAGCATTTCCCACATTCATATTGATGTTAATGTGAGAAATGCTAAAATGACTTACATTTTGAAATGGAGGGAATAATAGTAATAGTAGAAATAGCGTGTAACATAGCTAGACGACGTAAGGTTATAGAATTTTTTATCGATCATTGCAAAAGGCTATAAACCACTTGAATTGATGTGATTTATGATAATTTAAATAGTATACAGTAAAAGTAAAATAAGGTGATGTATTTTTATAAGAGAAAAAAAGGAATAATTTGGACTAGAGATTAATCAACTAAGGGCTAGAAACAATTAAAGTGATGTGGTTTAATGAGAGCGTATAGAAAACATTAATTAAGTGGGGATAAAGTATATATGATATTGTAGAAAATGATAGAGAGATATATGTTAAAATATTACTCCCTACATCCCAAAATATAACAAATTTTAGCCATCAAGATTTGTCCGAAAATATAACAACTTCTCCATCAATATTCTCTTCCCAACCTGTCGGTGATATGGGCCCGGGGGTATCATGTTTAAAGAGAGGAGGCCGCCCCAAACCCACGTGGCGTCCCCAGAGGAGGGTGGCGCTCGGGAGGACGGCGGCCGCCCTCTCAGCTTAGGGTACTGAATTTGGAGCGAGGAGGCTGCCCCCTAACCCACATGGCACTCCCCTGAGGGGGTGGCGCCGGGGTGGAATGGCGGCTGCCCCCTTCTTGCTTGGGAGTCGGGCCCGTCCCGATCAAGACTAGAGGGAGGAGGCTGCCCCAGGCGGCATGTGGCCCTTCCCCGAGGGGGGATAGGGCCCGAGGTAGGGCGGCGGCGGCCCCCTTCTGTGACTAGGGGTCGGGCTCCCCCGACCCCCTCTGTAGGTCGCCACGTGCGATGGGTTAGGTGGCCGCCTCCAGGCGGGCCCGTCCCGATCAAGACTAGATGGAGGAGGCTGCCCCAGGCGCCACGTGGCCCTACCCCGAGGGGGGATCGGGCCCGAGGTAGGGCGGCGGCCGCCCCCTCCTGTGACTAGGGGTCGGGCTTCCTCGACCGCTGTAGGTCGCCACGAGCGATGGGTTAGATGGCCGCCTCCAGGCCCTCACCTACCTGCTTTTATGGTGACCTGAGCGGTTGCGCCACGCCGCATTTAATGTGGCGTGCAGTGCACTCAACCGATCTGTGACCGAGCTGTGACAGGTCCGTGACCGGTCGAATGACCGATGGGACGGCGGCTGTTTACCCTCGCCCTGTCAGTTTGTCAGGCGGCGTGCAGCGTGCTCTGTCCCGTCCCATCATAATAATGAGGGACTTCACAGCCTCTTACCCCGGTCAGAGCTGGTCCAACCACTCTAAACTGACCCGGGCTCCCGTTTACTGGTGCTAACGAGAACCCAGAAGTCCTCATCCATTGAATGGTGAATGACAAGGGCGCCCTGCATGAATTGATGGGCCCCGCGCAGCAGCCGACGTGCAGATAGCTTCTTGGCTAAGGCACAAGACATGTAATTAATATAGAGAATATTTTCCCTTCTCCCTAGGTAGCACTCGCAGCACATGTGGTATCCCCTTAGAGTATAAAAAGAGGACCATACCTAGCGGGAAGGGAATCGAACTTTGGATCCCCGAGCCAAAGCTTCTCTAACCCTAGCTTGTATATCGGAGATTCAGAGGCTTTGCAAGCACAGAAGAATCATCATACTCACAGGAGTAGGGTATTACGCTTCATAGCGGCTCGAACCTTTATAAATCCCTTGTGTCTCTTTTGTCTCAAAAACCTCGGATCTCACCCGCTGCCCCCGGCCGAACTCAAAAAAGAGGGCCTCACGGTTCCCTGGTGGAAGAGATCACCCTCCGACATCTGGCGCGCTAGGTAGGGGGCGCGTTCGTGATTTTTGAGGTTCTTTCGAGCGCTGGCGTGATAAGCGTCGCACCGCCAATGCGGGGGAAGGCGCAGCCTCCTCAAGAGTGCTGCGCCACCCCAGGCAGGGGGCTAGGCCCCCCGCCTCTTCACCGGGTAAGGCTGGCGGCTAGGTCTTTATGGCGAGTCTTCGGAATGTCCGATGACCCCCAAAAGTTTCGGTCCAGCCTCACCGAAAGGTACCACGGTAGCATCAACACCTCCAAGTCCCTCTAGATCCACACGACGATCATAGAGGCGGCGTGGGGTGACGACCGGGTCAAGGCGAATTTCTTCCCCATGGCCCTCCAGGGCCAAGCGCGGGGATCACTCATGAACTTGCCACCCGCCTCGGTCTACTCCTGGGAGGGCTCTTGCAATTGAGCTCCGGGTGCCGTCGAAGCCCGGGACCCCCTGTACTGGCTCTTCCGTAGCAGCTAGCTTTGGTCCCGCCGGCTGGCTACGGTGCCCGGCCCGGCTCAACTAATCGTCTTTTCAAGCTTCAAGCTTCCCAAAATGGTTAGGAACCCATGGTGGGAGGCCCTCTTCGAGCTAAAGGTTTGAAAGGTCGCGACATGTAAGCAAGGTTTGTGTTTGCTTCATTCATACAAGCGATTCTTTGCTATAAGTGTCGGGGCTACGGATCCTAGCTCTATGCTAGCCCTGCATCGAGCTCTGGGCACCGTCGACGCCTGGGGCCCCCTGTGCTGGCTCTTCCGTAGCGGCTGGCTTTGGCCCCGCCGGCTGGCTACAGCGCCCAGCTTGGCTTGATCGTGGGTAAAGATTGTTGGCTATGGAAAATTTAGTCCTCGCACTCGCGCGAAGATAATCATTTGCATAGAATTATTATTGCTTATATTTATTTCTCTCCCATCTCTTCCTCGCGGTCCCGCGGTACCCACGTGTCGCGCGCTCGTTTGCCCCCCTTGGTAACAAAAAGTTTGTATTCGCTTCATCCATTCAAACGATTCTTTGCTAAAAGCGTGGGAGCTATGATTCCTAGCTCTATCCTAGCCCTGCATTGAGCTCTGGACGCCGTCGACGCCCGGGGCCCCCTATGCTGGCTCTGGCCCTGCCGGCTGGCTATGGCGCCCAGCTTGGCTTGATCGCGGGTGAAGATTGCTAGCTATGGAAAGTTCAGTCCTCACACTCACGCGAAAATAATCGTTTGAATAGATGAAGTAGAACACGAACAGAGGTTAACAAAAGGCAGGGGCAAGTGAGGTACGTGGCGTAAGGTCACGGGCCCGAGAGAATCTAACAACGTTTGCTGAGTATATAAAGTAAATAAGTTCACGGCCTAAGGTACAGGCTAAATTCCCGAGCCCACGGCGCCTCGGAAACCAGGAAGGAAGTTGGAAGTAAGGCTGGCATGTGAACGTGGCTAAACTTCCACCGCCCAACTCCTAGGATGATAGAACGGAAGACCGGGACCACATATCATTAGACTAGGAGAGTGGTGTCAACCCCGGCCACCTAGGGATGGTTTTGGTCAGGGCTAACGCCGGGGGCTACTGTCGGTGATATGGGTCCGGGAGTATCATGTTTAGAGCGAGGAGGCCGCCCCCAAACCCATGTGGCGTTCCCAGAGGAGGGTGGCGCCCGGGAGGAGCGGCGGCCGCCCCCTCAGCTTAGGGTACCGAATTTGGAGCGAGGAGGCTGCCCCCTAACCCACATGGCACTGGGTTGGCGCCCGGGTGGAGTGGCGGCTGCCCCCTTCTTGCTTGGGGGTCGGGCCCATCCCGATCAAGACTAGAGGAAGGAGGCTACCCCCGGCGCCACGTGGCCCTCCCCCGAGGGGGGATCGGGCCCGAGGTAGGGCGGCGGCCGCCCACTCCTGTGACTAGGGGTCGGGCTCCCCCGACCCCCTCTCTAGGTCGCCACGTGCGATGGGTTAGGTGGCCGCCTCCAGGCGGGCCCGTCCCGATCAAGACTAGAGGGAGGAGGCTGCCCCAGGCGCCACGTGGCCCTACCCCGAGGGGGGATCGGGCCCAAGGTAGGGCGGCGGCCACCCCCTCTTGTGACTAGGGGTCGGGCTCCCTCGACCACCTCTCTAGGTCGCCACGTGTGATGGGTTAGATGGCCGCCTCCAGGCGCTCACCTACCCGCTTTAATGGCGACCTGAGCGGTTGCGCCACGCCGCATTTAATGTGGCGTGCAGTGCACTCAACCGATCTGTGACAGGTTCGTGACCGGTCGAATGACCGATAGGACGGCTGCTGTGTACCCTCGCCCTGTCAGTTTATCAGGCGGCGTGCGGCGTGCTCCGTCCCGTCCCATCATAATAATGAGGGACTTCACAGCCTCTTACCCTGGTCAGAGCTGGTCCAACCACTCTAAACTGACCCGGGTTCCCGTTTCCTGGTGCGAACGAGAACCCGGAAGTCCTCATCCATTGAATGGCGAATGACAAGGGCGCCCTGCATGATTTGATGGGCCCCGCGCAGTAGCCGACGTGCAGATAGCTTCTTGGCTAAGGCACAAGACATGTAATTAATATAGAGAATATTTTCCCTTCTCACTTGGTAGCACTCGCAGCACATGTGGTATCCTCTTAGAGTATAAAAGGAGGACCATACCTAGCGGAAAGGGGGATCGAACTCTGGATCCCCGAGCCAAAGCTTCTCTAACCCTAGCTTGTACATCGGAGATTCAGAGGCTTTGCAAGCACAAAAGAATCATCATACACACAGGAGTAGGGTATTACGCGTCATAGCGACCCGAACCTGTATAAATCCCTTGTGTATCTTTTGTCTCAAAAACCTCAGATCTCACCCGCTGCCCCCCGCCGAACTCAAAAAAGGGGGGCCTCACGGTTCCCTGCTGTAGGAGATCACCCTCCATCATTCACTTCTACCTACTGTTGGAAATGATTGAAAACAGATGATTATATTCTGCACGGAGGTAGTATTGAAAATCAAAACCTACTTTTGGAAATGAATACAACCGCAGTGGTGTATAAAATGAAACAAGACCTCTAGAAAATAATAATTGAGATATCATACCATATGGAAATGAATACCCTCCGTACACGTACCTAGTGCCCCAATGGTAGGTGCGGCACCTCCATATATAGGATAAGGGCATGTTCAATGGTAAAGACGAGTATGGTCTCTTAAACAGTATAAGATTATTTAGAGAACGTGTCTTTACAATAGTTGAGACGATAAAGGCCCTAATCATTAACTTTAAAAATATTCCTTTTGTTAATATTGTTTTCATCTTTTTACCCTCATGCAACCATATTTCCATATTGTAGTGATTAAGAGTCGTTGTTAAGCCATTGTTATACATGACAACGATGTTTTGTCTCTCCTCTTTCTCTTTCTTCCATGTCAACAAGTATTCCTAATTAGCAACGCTAAGAGACCACTATTGACAACCATTGTACATGCCCTAAGTCTGGGTCGTGTTGGTACGGGGCATGGTTTATAATTATAGAAGTGTGCCGATAACTTTTTAAAGTGGAGTATGTTATGTAGGAGTAGATCTCTTCCGCCCTGCACTGATCCACCCTACTTCTGAAAACTCACTCATCCTTTTCATATCCCTAAAATTTACCCGATCCCTTTTATACTCCTGAAATTTCAATTTGATCCCTTCCATGCCCCTACCGTTATATTTTCCCTCATTTCACTATTACGTTTGGTTGCAAATGTCTATTTTGTCCTTGATGTTTTAGGTTTGAATATAAGCTTAAAAAATGATTGAAAATTTTGTTTGAGTACACAGTATGTTCATTTATGAAACTAATGAAACTAAATAATTAGTGTATAAAATTTTGGCATAAATTTTGAAAATAAAAAATATGGTTAATTAAAATTTTTATTTGAAATTTTAATAGGACAATGGATTTTTTTATCGGGAGCATTCATAGAAAAAGTTATTGTGAGCATTGGTAGTCCTATCTTTGTATGAATACTCCTTATTTTTTATGACTTTTTGAAAAAATTAAATACATATTTTTTATTTCATTATCTAAAATAAATTTTGCGATAAATAATGCATCGCACAAAAAACTCATAATAATAGTCTCATGCGACAAACTTTTATATTTTTAATAATGTAATTCATAAATTTCTATGTTCATCGAAAGGGTAAAATTGTCATTTTTATAGAGATTAAATAGTCAACTAACGGTCAACTGACGGGAGGGGTATGGAAGGGATCAAAATCAGGGGCATAAAAGGGATTAACTAAAATTGTAGGGGTATGCAATGGATTTTGTCTTGAAAATTGTCAGGGTTACGGGTTAGGCATACCCTTTACCCTTCGATATACGTCACATATTGGTATGGCATGCCCGCGTGTATAGAGACATTCTCCGTATGTGTTAAGGAAATCCTTCACGAAATTGGCAGACGAAAAGAGACCTACTCGGACAAGGCTGGGTTCTCAACGTATCGTGTGCGGTTCGATGTCTTCGAGTCCTACTTGGAGATCGCTTGACCCGCGATATAAAAGGGACCACCTAGGAGGACCCAAGGGGATCGAATCTCACAGCCAACACCACCACCACAGCCTACGAAGTCGGAGCCCGTGGAAGCCAAATCGCCGAGAGATCTAGTCGAATTAACTCGATTACGATCTCGCCGGTTTCATCGAGTTCCATCGTTCCCTTTGTAACCTGTGATTTCCATCATATAATCCCATACCAACTGGATTAGGGCTATTACCTATCAAGGGGCCTGAACCAGTATAATCTTCGTCTTTTGTTTGCTTGATGTCGTACTACGTAAACCCTTGCATCAACGTACCCCAATACCCTCTATATTCGGTCTACGGGTATCACCCGTCGACAGTGGCGTGCCAGGTAGGGGGACTTGGTGCTCAAGGTTCTACTACTATGTCATCCAGCCTCGTCGACAAAAGCGTCAACACAAACCTCAACTACGGGCTTCCTGCCTCAACGATGCTAGCGTGGACTCAAGTCGGCGAAATTGTCTTTCCGATTTACACCACGATGCCGATCTCAGCTGGGCCATCGATGACCAGAAACGAGAACGCAGTGGCTAAAACCCAAGATGGCTCCACGTCGAAAGGTCCTCCCGCCGGGGTGGAGAACGGAACATCGACGACATCCGAACTCGAGAAGAATTCTAATGCGGCCGAACCTTGTCGTTCCGACAAGAAACACGAGCCGACGAGAATAACTTCCGAAGCGACAGGGTCCTGGTGCCCTATTCACAAATCCAGGAAACATACTTTGCAAGCCTGCTGGGTTTTCCTCAACGCCCGCGCCGAGATTCGCGCCCGCAAGGAGCGTGGAATTCAGCGTGTTTCTCCCACTCATGGTGTCTATTGTCCTATTCACAAGACAAAGAACCACGACCTCTCGAGCTGTAAAGTTTTTCTCAGCGTTACAAAGATGTCATCTCCCAAGGTCCAGCAGCCAGGCAAGACCCTTAGAGACGAAGGCAAAGAACAAGGAACGACGCTGACCCCAGATCGTTTCGTCGGTGTTATCGACATCTGTTCTTCCAAACCGTCAGTCCTGCATCTACTTGAGGACTACGACTCCTCGTCAACAAGTACGCCACGTGAGGTATTGGCTATCGACGGGACAGGCACATCAACACGCGCTAACACCGGGGCGGAAAATCAGACGTCTACACCGGCTCAGCACATCAGGGCCCTCAACGCAATACTGAGGGAGACCCCTTATGACCCCGTTCTACGCGATGACCTCGCACAATGGACGGAACGGTTACGGGAGTCAGTGACCAACCTCAGCAACGCGTTCGAGGAGGCCGCCGCTGCAACCCACCCGGAACAGCAACCAACTACTGGTGCCAACAGCGAGAACCCCGAACAGCGGGAATCACCCCATCGAGCCAGCCCTCCACCTCGCGGCACCAGCGATCTCCGCGATCACCTAAACGGTCGCCGAGAAGCTCGTCGCACACTGAAAAACGAGAACCGTTCCCGGCATCACATTTCTTCACGACATCCGACAATGAAGAACGAGGAGGCCGCTCGAGCCAGGACCAAGACCGTGATCACCGCCACAACCGTCATATTCGCGACGATCGTGAGCGACGGACGCCGGGCGATACCAGTCGAGGACGCCGCCATCATGACGAAGACGACAGAGAACGGCGTCGGGACAACAACGGAGGGCGACGACAGGATTCTCGAGAACCCGGCCGGCGTTCTCGTAATCCTACATCGGAACCAAGCGACCCATCGTCATCCTCATCTTCTTCCTCCTCCTCATCGTCAGACAGACATCCACGAAGGACATACGATTGCCGACAACCCACCGCCCCCAGTGCTGGGTGTAGGGCTTTCGGTCGTTCGTTGCGCGATGTCCGATGGCCTGAGAGGTTCCGACCGGGAAGAATAGAGAAGTACGATGGGAGCACTGACCCAGAAGAATTTCTTCAAGTCTACTCCACAGTACTCTATGCTGCCGGAGCGGATGACAACGCGTTGGCGAATTATTTGCCAACTGCGTTAAAAGGCTCTGCACGTTCATGGTTGATGCACCTTCCGCCCTACTCGATTTCTTCGTGGGCAGACCTAAGGCAGCAGTTCGTCGCCAACTTCCAGGGAACCTACAAACGCCACGCGATCGAAGATGACTTACACGCATTGACATAGAGCTCGGGTGAATCCTTGAGGGAATATGTTCGGCACTTTAACGAGTGCAGAAATACAATCCCCAAAATCACCGATGCTTCTGTAATTCGCGCCTTCAAGTCCGGTGTCAGAGATCGCTACACTACCCAGGAGTTAGCAACGAGACGCATCACAACTACTCGGAGACTATTCGAGATTGTTGAGCGATGCGCCCACGTTGACGATGCACTTAGACGCAAGAACGACAAGCCGAAGACCGGGGGCGAGAAGAAATCAGCCACGGACACACCTGAGTCAAGCAAAAAGAAAAATCGCAAGAACACGAAAAGGAAAGCTCAAGCAGAAGTACTCGCAGCAGAATATGCTAACCCTCCCAAGCGCCCAGACCCACAAGGTAGTAACGCAAGGAAAGCATGGTGTCCCATACACAAGTCGAACAGACATTTCTTGGAAGACTGCCTTGTTTTCAAAAAATCGCTCGAGAAGCACATGACATCGGAACAAGGCAAACGAGTACGCGTGGTCGAGAAGGATACGGAGATGACCACTCAGGAGTCGGACCCAGTATATCCAGACTCTGACCTCCACGTCTCACACATTTTCGGAGGCTCTACAGCGTACTCCTCCAAGCGAGAGTATAAGAAAGTGGAGCGAGAAGTCTGCTCGACGTGGCAGGGGGCTACACCCAAGATGAAGTGGTCTGAACAGAAGATACAATTTTCGGAAGATGACCATCCCAAGACCGCCGTTATCCCAGGATGCTATCCGATCATGGTCGAACCCACTATTCGGAACATCAAGGTCGCGCGGGTTCTCATCGACGGTGGCAGCTCAATCAACTTCCTCTTCGCCAGCACATTGGACGCCATGGGAATACCACGAAGCGAGTTGACACCCACCGATCAACCCTTCCATGGAATTACTCCCCTGTCTTCGTCCAAACCAATGGGCAAAATCACGCTGCCTGTGACTTTCGGCCAAGCAACAACTTTCGGACAGAGCAGATCACCTTTGATGTCGCTGAATTCGATACGGCGTATAACGCCATCATCGGGAGAACTGCACTTGCGAAGTTCATGGCCGCATCTCACTACGCGTATCAAGTGCTCAAGATGCCAGGGCCGAAGGGAACAATCACCATCCAAGGGAACACAAAGCTGGTGGTACAATGTGACAAGCGGAGCCTCGACATGGTCGAGCAAACGCCATGTCCACCCGCCACAACCGAGCCACCCAAGAAAATGAGCAAGACAAACAAGACGTCGAAACCGAACGGCGCAATCAAGACCGTTCCTCTCTCTAGTGCCAACCCCGACAAGACCGTCAAGATCGGGGCATCACTAAACGAGAAATAGGAACTCGCGCTCATCACCTTCCTCCGCGACAATGCTGACTTGTTCGCTTGGCAGCCGTCTGACATGCCGGGGGTCCCCAGGGAGGTGATCGAGCACAAACTCATGGTGCGACCCGATGCCAAGCCAGTAAAGCAAAGACATCGGAGATTTGCACCAGACCGAAGACAAGCCATACGAGAAGAGCTCGACAAACTTCTCAAAGCTGGCTTTATCAAAGAAGTACTTCATCCAGAGTGGCTAGCCAACCCAGTCATGGTGCGGAAGGCCAACGGGAAATGGAGAATGTGTGTCGACTTCACCGACCTCAACAAGGCGTGCCCCAAGGATCACTTCCCCCTTCCTCGAATAGACCAACTGGTGGACTCAACAGCCGGCTGTGAGCTGCTGAGCTTCCTCGACGCTTACTCCGGCTACCACCAAATCAGCATGGTGAGAGAGGACGAAGAGAAGACATCATTCATCACGCCGTTTGGGGTATTTTGCTACGTTAAGATGCCATTCGGACTCATAACCGCTGGGAACACTTTCCAGCGCACGGTCCAGGGCGCACTTAGCGACCAGCTTGGCAACAACGTCGAGGCATACGTCGACGACATTGTTGTCAAGACCAAGAAAAGCGACTCATTGATTGACGACCTACGGAAAACGTTCGACAACCTCCGATAATATCGCCTCATGCTCAACCCAGAGAAGTGCACCTTCGGAGTACCATCGGGCAAGCTGCTCGGTTTCCTCGTCTCTGGCAGAGGAATAGAAGCGAATCCCAAGAAGATCAAGGCAATCGAGAACATGAAGTCGCCCACAAGACTCAAGGAAGTACAGAAGCTAACCAGATGTATGGCAGCACTAAGCAGATTCGTCGCTAGGATGGGAGAACGAGGACAACCCTTCTTCGCTCTGTTGAAGAAGCAAGATAAATTTGTATGGACACAGGAAGCTGAAGAGGCATTCATTGCACTCAAGCGCTACCTATCAAATCCCCCTGTACTCGTTGCTCCCCAACCTAATGAAGAATTATTCCTTTATATTGCCGCCACGCCATACTCCGTCAGCACCGTAATTGTCGTCGAGAGAGAGAAAGTCCAACGACCAGTATACTATGTCAGTGAAGCCCTCCACGACGCAAAGACCAGATACCCACAGATCTAAAAACTGCTCTACGCAATAATCATGACATCAAGAAAGCTACGACACTACTTCCAAGCCCACAGAGTCACAGTTGTCTCCTCCTTCCCCCTCGGTGAAGTCGTGAGAAACAAAGACGTTGTCGGCCGCATTGCGAAATGGGTAGTCGAGCTAGGTCAGTTTGATGTCCACTTTGTACCACGAACAGCCATCAAGTCCCAAGTACTCGCCGATTTTGTAGCTGACTGGACCATGCTTAATAATCAGTTAGACAACCAGATCGACAACAAAACGTGGACAATGGCGTTCGACGGTGCACTCAACAGCCAAGGAGCAGGGGCAGGATTCATCTTGACATCTCCTTCCGGAGATCAATTCAAGCACGCAATCCACCTCAACTTCAGGGCGACCAATAACACAGCCGAGTACGAAGGACTACTCGCCGGGATAAGAGCAGCAGCCGCACTTGGGGTCAAACAACTGATCGTGAAAGGGGACTCCGAGCTAGTCGTGAACCAGGTACACAAAGATTATAAATGCTCTAATCCCGAGTTATCTAAGTACCTCGCAGAAGTCAAGAAGCTGGAGAAAAGGTTCGATGGGATCGAGGTCCGACACGTATACCGCAAGGACAACATCGAGCCAGATGACCTAGCGCGACGTGCGTCCAGACGAGAACCACTCGAGCCCGCCACTTTTCTGGACATCCTGACGAAGCCATCAGTGAAAGAGGCAATCGGCGAGATCAACACAGCCGCCCCCGACATCAGCTCGGAGGCCACAGAGGCGGAACGCGCCATCGCCGATATCGAGACCACAGACGACTGGAGCACCCCACTGATCAAATTCATCAACAGCGAAGAGTTGCCTGAGGACGACGCAGAGGCTGAGAAAATAACCCGTAAAGCAAAAATCTACTGCACGATCGGCAACGATCTATACAAGAAAGCGCCAAATGGAGTACTTCTCAAATGCGTCTCGTCCGACGATGGCAGACACCTCCTCCACGACATACATGAAGGCATCTGTAGGTCACATGCCGCCGGTCGCACATTGGTCGGGAAAGCCTTTCGACAAGGGTTTTTCTGGCCAACCGCCCTCAAAGACGCATGTGACATGGTCCAGCAGTGTGAAGCCTGTCAATTCCACAGCAAGCACACAAAGCTACCTGCACAAGCGCTCCAGACCATCCCTCTTACTTGGCCGTTCTCGTGCTGGGGGCTAGATATACTCAGGCCATTCCCACGAGGACAGGGCGGCTACAATTTCCTATTCGTGGCGATCGACAAATTCACTAAATGGATAGAAGCGGTACCCACGGGGGAAATCAAGGCCGCCAACGCCATCAAGTTCATCAAGGGGATATTTTGCAGATACGGACTACCGCATCGCATCATTACCGACAACGGCTCCCAGTACATCAGTGCCGACTTCCACGATTACTGCACCGGGCTAGGAGTCAAAATATGCTTCGCTTCGATTTCCCATCCTCAAAGCAACGGACAAGTCGAGAGGGAAAACGGCATAGTACTACAAGGGATCAAGACCCGTGTCTACGACAGGCTCATGTCACATGACAACAAATGGGTCGAAGAACTCCCATCAGTACTATGGGCCATACGCACCACACCGACAACGTCCAACAAGGAAACACCCTTCTTCCTCGTGTACGGCTCTGAGGCCATGCTCCCCAGCGAACTACGGCATCAGGGTACACGAGCACAGAAGCATTCCGACGAGGAACAGGAGGAGCAGCGAAATGACGATGTGAATCTACTCGAGGAACATCGCGAACAAGTTGCCGTTCGAGCAGCCGCCTACCAACAAGCCCTTCGCCGCTACCACGAGAAGCGCATTCGAGCATGCATACTTTCGATCGGCGACTACGTCCTCCGAAGGGTTCAAAGCCAAGCAGGGCGAAACAAGCTCTCACCTAAATGGGAAGGACCATACACGATCACACAAGTCTTGCGACCAGGCGCATTCAAAATTGCAGATGGCGATGGCCGCGAGTTGGCAAACTCATGGAACATTGACCAACTACGTAAATTCTATGTATGAGTCAATACCATCCACACCTGCAAGAAAACTTACATCATCAATAAAGCCTATTTTCAGGCGCATATTACAATCACAATGTTCCTGCCTGACGATCCCTCACCCAGATGATACCTAGCGTTGAAACCTATCCTCATGTCCCTTTACGCCATGCTGACAAGGCCTCCGAGGAACCTAAGGGATCTTCGGCTGGGGACGCCCAGAGCCGATAAGGCCTTGTCGGATTCTGTAGAGACGAAAGACCATGTCAGACCTGGTCGTGTAAGAGTTCTCCCCGTGCGTATTAACCAAGCCGCGTAATCAGAAATGAACTTTCCAACTTCGCGGCTGCGGGATAGGATCGGTGCTTGTTCAACCGAGGCAGGTCAAAGGTCCAAAAGCCTTGTCCTCCGAGAACCATTCTCCGACGACAAGGCTGGGGGCTAGGGAGAGTGTACAACTCAAACAACTGCCCAAAGTCGAGAACTGAGGAGGCACTCTTACACACTACATCCTGAGTAAGAAGGACTCGTTACGATAGATTTCTTTTCTATTTCATAAGATACTTCTTACAATTCCGCGCAAGTCCAAAATTATATTACATTTTTCCTAAGATGCCTATCGCAGGGTACAAAGGCTACCAGGAAGGCCAACGCCAGTCCATCGACTGGAAAACTTCCTTCGCAAGAGGCGCCATCGACTTCGCCAGGTGGTCTATCTCCGCCGGAGTCCTCCGAGAACGAGCGAACCCTTCACGGAGAAACTCGAGGTGCAGCTGCGGATGATGATCTTGTATGCAAGCCAACACATGCCCTCCGGCATATCGGCTTGACCAACGGCATTCCTGCTTCAGGGCTTCGTCAATGCGCTTGCCGACGCCTTCGAGCTGAGTACATGCCCCATTCAGCCACGAGATGTAGCCGGCCACCAATTCCTCGGGATCTCCACGGGGCACCCGGAGCTCCCTACAAACATGGACCATGGACGTGCAGCAACTCTTTAGATAAGAGTCGAACCACACCTCGCGACCCCTGAGCGCCTCGACGGCCTGGTCTTTTTTCACCTCCACCATCGCCCTCTCGAGTTCGGCGACTTCACACTTCGTCTTCCAATATTGGATACGACAGTCTTGGTCGGCAAGTCTACTCTCGAGGTCTGCTCTTCCATTCCGAGAACACAAAAAACCAAGTTACTCTGGGAAGAAGAATGAAGGAGATGAAAACAAAGATCACCAACTTAAGGAGGTCATCACCACGCCCGTTTCCACGGGTGAGTTTCGTCCCATATCATCCCGCGACACAAACGTTTGGAGGGTAATCGCCGGCGCGACCACCGGTAACTTGGGCTGCCCACACTGCTGGACATCCTCGACATCGACATCCCTACAAACGACATCCAAAAGTACTCAGGACCAGGGTGCCAACAGAGATCAAGGCAGCGATTGCACGAATAAAGGCAGTTGAAGCTGACAACTGTTATACAAAGTGTAGTCGATTACAAATGATCTGAGGTCCTACTCTTCAAAAAGCGGGAGAACAGACTCTCCCAGTTCACCAACCTCCTCCATCACGCCCTTACGAGCATCGTTGGCGGCCCCCCGGTCCAAGATCTGCCGAAGATCGAGTTCGGGGTGCGCCAGTCGGACACACGCCAGGACGTGACAGGCCCCGGTGTAAATCCCGTTTGACGCCTCCTCCACGATCCTGGCCGCATGCTTGGAGGGTATCGCCTCCATCCCCGTAGCCAGTTCCGAAAGTGAGGATGTCAGCGAGAACTCGTCGGGGTTCGCGGGGATGGTTGTCGTGACGCCACACTCCCCGGCGAGCTGATGAAGACCGGTGTAGGTGACCCGTAGTGACCCACAAATCTCCGACAGGTTGTTCTCAAGCTCCGACATCTGGTCCTCGAGTCCTCGCCGCTGCCGCTCGTTACCGGCCACCAGCTCCCTCATCTTCTGGAGGTCCTCGCGAACCTCCGCCAAGTCGCGTTCCAGCTTGTCAGCACGCTCGTTCGCCGACGACGCTGCCGCTGTCTTCGCCTCCTCGATCTCGCGACTCACGCCGCGAGCGCCAGCCTCGAGGATGCGTTGCATCTCAGCTTGGAGCTCCCCCCAGGTGAGGACATTGGCAGATGGCCCGCGAGTAGGTCCGAGGGCACTGGACGGACCGCTTGGCGTCGCTTCACGGCTCCTTGGCGCGACAACAACATCGGTTGAGGTTGCCGCAGGAGACGCTCCGGAGGCCCCTTCGGACTTGTCCTGCGCCGCTCTCGCCTGCGCCGCTCTTGCCTGCGCCGACCTACAGAAGATCCTCAAATCAAGCCGCCAGAAGATAAACGAGGAGATAATCTCGACTTCCGCTTACTACTTCTCGCCTAGCGTCACCAGCTTCCTCCGCCGCGGAGGTGGCGAAGACGCGTCCACGGCCTGGGTAAATCAAGCGCGAGTTGAGGGTGACATCTCTTGAATACGAGATTAACGAACCAAGGGACTTACCGGTGGGGAGGATGCTCTCCGGCAGCTGCCGAGAACGGAGGTGAATGTCCTTCCCGATTTCGGGACACGACCGCCTCTAGTCATGGCAGCAGCGGCGACGGCCACGTCGGGCGTCTCCCAAGCGACGCTCTCCTTCAGTGAGGCCGCTGCCTGGTGATCCGCGAGCAGTCCAATAACGTCAGTCAGAGGAAGAGCCTACACCGCATGAAATCATTTTCCGACCCGGGAAGCAAAAATAGCAAGGTTACCGAGTACACTCACGTTGATTGCGGCTTCACGCTCGGTCGCCTCCTTATCACAAAGAGGCATGGGGACGTCGCTTGCCATTGTCGGGCCGCTGATCATCAATTGGCCGACGCGGCGCTCCACAGTGGCGTCACTCAAGCCTGCAGATCGAGAACAGATTTCGATAAATTAGGGAGAACATGCACAGAAGGGGATCAAATTAAACACAAGAAATATACCCCGAGGAGAAACCCGGGTCGCGTCCTCCGGCCCAGAGTAGTCAAAGGCGGGATGGGCGCGAGCCTGGAGCGGCTGGATCCGCCTACTAATGAAGTCGGTAGCGACTTCATACCCCGACAAGCCTCGCGCTCGGAGGTCATCGATGGCATCGATGAACGACTGAAGAGCAGGGGTCAAGGCGGGTTTGGCGGTCCAAGATGGGATTTTGTCTGGTTATTCCTCAGGAACGACAAAGATCGGATTTGAATCGTCTATCTGAAGATAGAACCACCTTACCCGCCACTTGCTACGAGAAGAAGGGCACTGGAAGGGGATATATCGCGACTTCAGGCCATCTCGAAGTCGGAAACCCACACATCCAGATACCCTGGTAGATTCCATCCAACGCAACTCGTAGTAGAAGAGAAAGAGGTCGAGAAACGGCTCTACCCCAATGTAGGCCTCACAAAGATGTGAAAAGATGCTGAGGAAGGCAATGGAATTGGGGTTCAAATGGAGCAGAGATAGGCCGTAGAAATTCAAGACCAAGAGAAGAAACTCAGAAGGCGGAGGAAGAAAGCCACAAAGAATATAGTCCTCGATCGCAACTATACGGCCCAGGACAGGTTCAGGTTCAGCACCTCCTGGTTCCCTCTCCATGGCTCCACGGCCGGGGAGGGCGCCATCCACCTGTAGCTTCTTAAGCGACGCGCTGGTGGAGGTAGACTCGCCGGAGAAGGGGCCGAGATGAACAAGCTAGGGCTTTACAGGAGCGGAGGAGACAAGGAACGCCTGGAGGCTGGAGAGCTTTTTTCACAACGGACGGACATCAAAATGGATCCTCAAAATCCTCTTAAATAGACGCATTTCCGACAGTGCGAATTCCAAGGGAAGGAGAGAGAGATTACTGCCGGAAATTTCTAGGTCCGTTATGCGCGGCAGTTTTTCAGACTTCAGTTTAAATTCACTCATGACCGTTGGGCTTCACATGGTGTTGTCGATTGCGTCCTGTCTCTACGGGCCCCGCACCGGGAACGACATCAGTTTCGACATCAGAAGTCGCGATTGGTCACATGAATTCATTTAAGTAGAAGTCGGAGACTACTGTCAGGGTTACGGGTTAGGCATACCCTTTACCCTTCGATATATGTCACATATCGGTATGGCATGCCCGCGTGTATAGGGACATTCTCCGTATGTGTTAAGGAAATCCTTCACGAAATTGGCAGACGAAAAGAGACCTACTCGGACAAGGCTGGGTTCTCAACGTATCGTGTGCGGTTCGACGTCTCCGAGTCCTACTTGGAGATCGCTTGGCCCGCGATATAATAGGGACCACCTAGGAGGACCCAAGGGGATCGAATCTCACAGCCAACACCACCACCACAGCCTACGAAGTCGGAGCCCATGGAAGCCAAATCGCCGGGAGGTCTAGTCGAATTAACTCGATTACGATCTCGCCGATTTCATCGAGTTCCATCGGTCCCTTTGTAACCTGTGATTTCCATCATATAATCCCATACCAACTGGATTAGGGCTATTACCTGTCAAGGGGCCTGAACCAGTATAATCTTCGTCTTCTGTTTGCTTGATGTCATACTACGTAGACCCTTGCATCAACGTACCCCAATACCCTCTATATCCGGTCTACGGGTATCACCCGTCGACAAAAATATATTTGGGTATGCAAGGGATTTTATCTTTGAATATGTTTGGGTATCTCATAGGGGTCTGAACCAGTATAATCTTCGTCTTCTGTTTGCTTGATGTCGTACTACGTAGACCCTTGCATCAACGTACCCCAATACCCTCTATATCCGGTCTACGGGTATCACTCGTCGACAAAAATATATTTGGGTATGCAAGGGATTTTATCTTTGAATATGTTTGGGTATCTCATAGGCCCAAACTGGTTCCAATATGCTTTTAACGCTTCATGATGGAATAGCTTTAATTTTTTTAAGCTGCATTTTTAAGCTCCAACCCTAAAAAATATTCTTGGAGTTGGATTTGAAACTATATTAAGGTTAGTAGTGTAGACATCCTTTTCACACTTCAGGCTCGTCAACACTCTATTATTTTAGGGTTGAAGCCATGCCAAACAAGACCAACATTAAGTTGTTGATGAGCAACCCGGCCTGACCATGCTAGGATTGGGCCCTAAATATAAATTAGGAACAAGTTCAATTAGGTCCCTTAAACTTGACAGCGAGTTCAAATTTCATTCTTGAACCGTAATACCAGATATAGCGGTCCCTCAATTGTTAAAACCGATGTAATATAGGTCCCAAGGCAGTTTGGATGGCCTTTTCAGCTGACGTGACGCTTACATGGCTAATTTGACTCGGTTTTCATCTGACATAGTACATGAACCAAAATTGAATAATTTAAAAATTAAAACAAAATATATAGGTTCATATGTCAGTCAAACAATAAGATTAAAAAATAGTGGAAGCTACATGCCAGTGGGCCCCACTTTCTTCCCCTCATCCTCTCTCTTCTTTATCCCCTCCCCTTCTCCTTCTTCCCTCTCCCCTTTCTCCTTCTCTAAATGCGACAGATGGCACATGGCTGAGGTGGCGGGTGGTGGTGGTTGCTGTGCGCGACCTATGAGGACCAAGGAGGGGCCTTCACTAGACTTGAGCAGCAATGGAGGAGAGGCCTTCGGTGGACCTGGGGCGGTAGGTGCACTGGTCGATGGCGAACCCGATGACGCTGTCCATTGGCCACAACGCCGCGGAGGGAAGGAAGCAGCGGGAGATGGCCTTGAGAGCCATGGATCCACGTCGGGTGGACACCCCGTGCCGGCATCCGTCGTCGCCGCCATGGTGGCAGCATCGGCAGGCACGACGTGGAAGACGATGCCCCTGGTGCCGCTGCCGAGCATGGAGAGAGCCTAGAGGTTGGTGAGGCCCTGTTGCGGCGGCACAGCCCCATTTGTAAGGAGTGGCACTGATCTGAATCCAGTGAACTCAACTCACCAGTGCGCAGCTGGTGTGGGCGACCGGCGGGGAGGGGCCTTCGGTGGACCTGACTGGTGCGCGGCCGACGAACAGCTCCAGGACATCCCGCTCTGTCTGCTGCCTCGCAGCATTGCCAGGATTTGTGCTGATCTGCTCCATTCTGTCTCGTCTGCACCATCGCCGAGATTTGGAGGCCCCCGTTAGCTCCCGGAAGCTCATCTCTGTCACCAACATGCGTCGTCCATCAGCAGGATCGCCGCGTCCCGCCTTCCACACGTTCTCTACACAGGTCGCCGCTGGCATCAGCCTCCATGGCTTCGGCGCCCCCAACTTCGCTGCTTCTCCTCCAGCGTGTTGTCCTGTTCGGATCTCGGTTACCGGTATTTGCTCCCGCCGGCCTCGTCCCCTTCGCCGCACCTCCGGACTCCACCTGGGACGCTGGCTGCCTTCTCGCTATCCCTTGTCGTTGTCGGACCTGACCGCCGCCGCCATCGACGAGGGGGACCACCCCCACCGCCTGACTCCTCCGGGTGCCACGACTCCGCCTGGATAGGTTGGCCTCATCCTCCTGCCGCAGCTGCTGGATTCCGCTGTTGAGGCCGCTGGCTCCGCTACGAGGGAAAGGCATTGACATATGGGCCCTTCTTTTTAATTTTTAAATTGTTAAATTTTGCTTCATATGTCACATCAATGCCACGTCAGAAAAAGATCGAGTCAATAGACGCCACGTGAGTTAAAACCGCTGTCCAAACCGCCATGGGACCTATATTGTACCGGTTTTGAGGGACTTGAAATGAACTTATTCCTATCAATTATCATGAGTATTTAAGGTTATGGGCTTTCAGGTTTTTGGTTGGCCTTTCCAGAATACAACCCATGTTTTAACGGGGATTCCTAGTTGGCGCGTGCGCGCTGGCAACACGCACGCGGCCCAACCTCCCAGGCCATCGCTTCCTTTTGCTTTTTTCGCTTTTTTCACCCCGGGGAGGCAACGTGTCATTAGCACAGAATAAAAAAACGATTAACGCTGTGATTAGTGTCATAACTAGTTTTGATTTCTTGGTAATTTTTCGTATCCTAATTTTTTTTCAGTAAAAGATTGAAAACAGATCTACACGTGAAAGTCAAATTTTAAAAACTTTCAATCTAGATTTAAAAACTTTTTAACTTGAAATTTGAATTTTTTATGTTAAAATTTGAAAACTTTCAACTTCTCATCTCAAATTTTAAAAACTTTCAACTAGAGTTTGAAAACTTTCAACTCGAGACTTGGAAACTTTCAACTCGAGATTTTAAAAACTTTCAACTCGGATTTGAAAACTTTCAACTCGGGATTGAAAACTTTCAACTCGAGATTCGAAAACTTTTATCTCAAGATTCGAAAACTTTCAAGTTCAAATTTGAAAATTTTGAAAACTTTCAACTTGAGTTTTGAAAATTTTCAACTCGAGATCGAAAACTTTCAAATCCAGATTTGAAAAATTTCAAGTCATGATTAAAAACTTGCTAGTTGGCGTGAAAAAAAAAATCAGAAAAGGAGAAAAAAATCGCAAAAAAGGGAAATACACCCGGGAAAAAAGAAAAAAAGGAAAAAAAAGGAGGCGATACGACGTGGTGGGGGCTGCGCGTGGGCCGTGGACCGGAGTTACACGCTAATTAGCTCCCGCGTGTTTTAACACTACTACTCAACTTCATCTCTCAGGTACGGTCCAGTTTTCAGGACGAACATGGTCGGGCAAGACCTGATCGTGAGTCTCGATGCGGAGGTGAACAGCTTCGTGTTCCAGCAAGAGGAAAGGCTCTTCCAGTGCTGGTACCCTGATTCGTTCATGCGGATCATCGGCGCCGACAACATCATCACGACGCTCGGGTCGTCGCACAAGTACATCAGGAATCTGATCCTTCGGTTGTTCGGCCCTGAAAACCTCAGGCGTGCGATGCTCCAGGACGTGCACAGAACGGCTCAGGCCAGCCTGCTCTCCTGGCTCGATCGACCGAGCATCGAACTCAAGGATGCAGTCTCAAGCGTATGTCTGATGGAATGGCTATTACGGATTCACCCCCTTTAATTTTTTGCGATTGCGAATATTTCAGTTGAAGTTTTTCTCTTCTTTTTCAGCTATGTGTGAATTAACTCTGACTAGAGAAAATTTGAGTATGTTCCAGATGATATTCAGCGTCACAGCCAAGAAGTTAATTAGCTATGACTCCTTGGCCTCAGATGGAAAGATGTGGAAACAATATGATGCTTTCATTCGAGGTCTACTGGCATTTCCAATTGGCATTCCTGGCACGGCATTCTACAAATGTATGCAGGTAAATATCTACTAGTATATGGTGAATTGGTGATAGATGGTTCAGCTACATACATGTCAACAAAAAGGATACAAAATATAGCTGGTAATTGGCAGAAATAAATCAACTTGCAGAGGAGAAATAAGTAGAGGAATTTAGCCGCTAAGTTATCGCATAATTATATATCCACTTATTATTGGTAAAAACATATATCCACTTATCGATACAGAGGCCGGAATCCATTACCTTAAAAAAAAGTTATCGCACAGTTTTCTATTCTCTTCAAAGTTGACAATAGTGTCTTATATATCAATTTGTAATCTTAAAAGAAGATCCCACATGGAGATGGATTCAATCCTTGCAGGGGCGAAAGAATGTCATGAAGATGCTGAAAGAATTGATTGATGAGAGGAAGGAGGCATCAGGGCGACGGGGAAGCATTGACTTCATTGATGTGCTGCTCGAGGAGCTGAACGAGGAGAAGCCTTTAATCAGTGAGAACGTTGCGCTGGATTTGATCTTCTTGCTGCTATTTGCCAGCTTCGAGACCACGGCATCCGCTATAACCGCAGTGGTCAGATTTCTAACGGATAATCCCGAGGCATTGCAAGAATTAGCAGTAAGTACAAGTCATAAACTTCTTTTACAGTAGATATATTTCCATCATTTTCAAACAGTAGTGATGTTTAGTGTTCATTATTAATTAAATTACTAGTTTAGGCCAGCAAACTATTGTTATTTGCAAATAATTCAGGATACATTTTGTTGAACAAATGAGATTGATTTGTTGTTTACAGGAGGAGCATGATAACATTCAGAAAAGAAGGGTCGACCTGAACTCTGAAATCATATGGGAGGAATACAAATCTATGAAATTTACATCTCATGTATATGATTTAAAATTCCTGAAGCATTATTTATATAAAAGATCAGCCATTCTCGCGCACACCCTCATCTCCTTAATTATTCGTAGGTTATACATGAAGCTTTAAGGCTTGCTAACATTGCTCCAGTGATGTTTAGAAAAGCCACAGAGGATGTTCATATAAAAGGTAAAAAAACCATTATTATTATTAACAATAACTTGTACAAGAGATACATAACAGAAGTATGCATAGAGTACCAATTTGCAAAAAATCCATTTTATAATATCTTCTTCTGAAATATATTTGTCTAATATGTGCAGGTTTTTTTATCCCAAAAGGATCTAAAATTATGATTTGTCCTTCCATGGTTCACCTAAACCCTATGATTTATAAGGATCCCAATATATTCAATCCTTGGAGATGGAAGGTTTGTAAAATTCATAATGTAATTTCTATCATGTTTCATAACTAACCATGCATCTATATATACACTAAAATTTATATGTAATTTTTTCTATAGCTTTTACAGTCCCGTTTAAAAATATAGGGCGTATGTATTTTTACCACAAATTTCTTACACTATTTTTCTTACATTTACAATGTCAGTCATAAGAAAGTACGTTCGAACATCAATCCATAAATATCATTTTTATGGCAATACCTAGATATTAAATCTGGAGAGAGTGACTTGTATATATAGCGTTATGCCATCTATAAGTTCTCATTTGTAATATGCATACTGCTCTGTACAGGATACTGCTGAACCAACCGGTGGTGCCTCCAAGGATTTCATGGCCTTTGGAGGGGGACTGCGCTTGTGTGTTGGTGCAGATTTCGCTAAGCTGCAGACGGCGATCTTCCTCCACTGCTTAGTCACCAAGTATAGGTAAACCTACTTGTACTCATCTACTGTACCTCAGTATTGAGATCTACTTTGTAAAGATTTACTTAGCTCAAAATCCATCAGAGAACATCGATCGAGATCATTTAAATTTCATCGGTATTAAAAGATGTACTGTTTTGAAAAAAACAAATTCTGTTATACAAGTAATGAATACATTAAAGATTGACATCTACAGTTGTTTTTCTACTATGTTTAACTCTGTTAAAAAATGATCTTTGGTTTATGCTTTGAAGATGGAAAGCGATCAAGGGAGGAACAATGGTGCTTGGTCCAGGACTACGATTCCCTGAAGGTTTTCACATCCAACTTTTCCCAAAACCTTGAAGTACCGGGGCCAGATACTTCTAGCCCCTACACAATATATGAAGCTCAGAAGCAATGTTTGAGATCTATATTGTTGATGATTGGTACTTCGATGTAATTTCCATTATTTTTCTGCTGTTCCCATTAGTTCACTGCTGAATGAGCTAAGCTTATTCTTCACTTTGCCATAAATGTTGTGTGATGTCCAAATATCACAAATAAATGTAGATACGTTTGAGTCCTCTTAAGTAAAAATAATTTGCGAATAGTATGTTACTATAGTTCATTCTTCACCTGTAAGCATGCCTCTCAAAGCATCCCAGATGGGCTCTTCCTTTTTGGCTCCAAAATCAGGGTAATTACAGAGAGCCTTCCATTTCAAATCAAACTCACTTTTTCGCAGCGTACTCTAGTGGGCTCCCCAAATCTCTCCCTTTTCTTTTATAAAGAGTAAATTGCACCATGCATGCACTACAAGAAATGACATTCTACGATGAAAATCCCATATATAAAAAATAAATCATAGATTAATGATGGGTTTCATTTGTCGATAATGTCACAAAGACTATTACGTAGCATCGTTCAGTTGTTATGATGAATTTAAAACGAATCATGAAAAGAATATCATGACACCAAATCAAAATGTCACAAAGGAGGAATCTTTGTCCCAAAAAAAAAGGCAAAATTGCTTCCATAGTATTGAAAGTTCACGTTTTTGGTTTTATAGCACCAAAAGTTACTTGGTTGTGTTAATAGCATCAAAATGTACCTGCCATTACTGTAATTAGCACTCCAGTCAATTCTCTCACATTTTGCCGTTAAAGTTGGCTGCGCCAAACCTATCTCAATCAGATCGAGCAGCAACCTATCAAGAAAAAGAAAGATGAAGCTACAGCCCGAGCCATTTCTATCATTGCCAATGGCCTGACCCCGTGCAGATCTCTCAGCGGCAAGCTGAGCGAGCTTCCAATCTCTTCCAACTATCCGCTCCCCATCTCCCTCTCACCGGCCTGCTTGGCAGCCACCTCATCTCCATCCCGCCTCTTTCTAAAGCTCATTGTAACAGTCTCGAGAAGCAGCCAACACCTCCTGAAAGCACGAGACATCACGAAAGCTTGGGTGTTGCTGCTGCCAACCATTGCTGTCTCCATCACCAGCAACGCGGTCCGCATGATCGGTTGGGCAAACCGCCATCACACCAAGCTCCAGCTAGGAGTAGTAGAAAGGGGAACTGGGGAACGATGGAGCCATCGAGGCACCTACCCATCGGGCTTCTACAATGTCACTTGATTCAATCTCCTGGGCAGATTGTTTGGGTTATAATGATGATTGGGTCAGAGAATGGTTAATTTTGATGTCAAAGTATGGAGAAGTAACGGGAGTGCCAAAAATATGAACGGAAGGGAACTTTAGAGTGCTATTGATGTGATCGGGTAACTTTCAGTGCTATAAAAACAAAGACGTGAACTTTCAATGCTATAGAACCAATTTTGCCAAAAAAAAAGTATGGACGGCACGCAATGAAGAAGTTCTTTCGGTATAGAAGATAAAATCAGAGTGGATACGGATGGATAATGCTCATACCATATTTATTTTTATTTTTCTTTGTTAGATAAAAAACGAATACGAATAACTCGGATACAGAAACAAATATAAATAATCTCGAATACAAATAGGATTAAATATAATCAGACATGAATACAGAAACAAATATTACTCGGAACACGAAAACCACTAACTAAACTTCTAATAGAAACAAATAACATCATGCATAATTAGCTTATTTCACTACAAGAAACTATTTATTCTGTGACGAAATTTGACGAAATTTTCTTGATGTTTTCAGAGATCGTCACCGTATGCAGTTTATCGTGACAGTTTATCGATTTCGTCATGAACCGGCCCAAAATTTGTGACGTTATAGCAATTTCATCGCGATTTACAAATATAATATTAAATACTTCAAAATTAGGAATATCAACATCTACAACTTTTATTTTTATCATTTTGCTATAAGACTTTTTTCAATATATAATTTGAATTTGAATTTCAAATTATGACAACTTCAAACAACATTTTCAAATACTAAATGATTTGAACTGAAAAAGTCAGCAACATCAAAGTTGTATAACTCATCAATATCTATATCTTTTATTTTGGTCATTTCTTTATCCGACAAAGTTATAGTAATATTGTTCACAAAATTTGCATATCTCTTAGGTTATAAAGTACATTTACATATCTTTCTTCAAAATTTACATTTTGAAGTACTAAATAATTTCAAATGAAAAAGTTATCAACAACAAAGTTGTATAACTCATCAAGATCTATAACTTTTATTTTGGTCATTTCTTCATCCGACAAAATAATTTGTAACGTTGTATAAACCTATAAGAGAGATACGTACATTTTGTGAACAATGTTACAAATCGCTTTGTCGGATGAAGAAATGACCAAAATAAAAGTTATAGATCTTGATGAGTTATACAACTTTGTTGTTGATGACTTTTTCAGTTGAAATCATTTAGTATATGTAAATGTTGTTTGAAAGTTGTCATAATTTGAAATTCAAATTCATACTGTTCAAACAAAGTCATATAGAAAAATAACCAAAACAAAAGTTGTAAATATTAATAAGTTATACAACTTTGTTGTTGATGAGTTTTTCAGTTGAAATCATTTAGTATTTAAAAATGTTGTTTGAAGTTGTCATAATTTGAAATTCAAATTTTATATAGTTCAATCAAACTCGGATGGATAAATGACCAAAAGAAAAATGGTACATCTAAATGAGTTATACAACTTTGTTTTTTACAACTTTTTCATACGAGTTGATTTAGTGCCATAAAAATCGATTCGAAATTTCCAATGAAAATTTTCCCTCCTCACCACTTCAAAATATTTCATCTTTCCTCCTCTCTCTCTCCCTCCCCCCTGATATTTTCCCCTTCTCCTTTTCTCTTCCTCTCTCTTACTCTCTCTCCTCTCCCTCTCTTTCTCTTCCTCTCTTGGCGCCAAGCACGAGTGGACGGCGTGCGCGTGCTGGCGGCTGGCGGCCGCCGCGTCGTCCCCGTCGCTCGGGCTGCCCCCTCCGCGGCGGCGCTGACCCCGACGACGAGGAGGAGGCACCGACCCCGACGATGACGACGAGTGGGCGACGACAACGACGACGCGGGTGGTGGCGGCGGCGCCGACGCTGACGACGACGACGAGTGGGTGGCGACGCGGGCCTCTTCCCACCCAGATCCGGCGGCGGCGGGCCTCTTTCCGCCCGGATCCGGAGAGGGGAGTGGGCGGTGGGAGCGGGGGCGGCCGGCGACGTGGCGGATCCGGCTCGGGCGCAGCGACGATGACCTTCCCGCGACGACGATGACCTCGGCGATGACGATGGCGGCGGGCGGCAAGGTCGGTGTAAAATCAAAGGTGTTTTCTATTATTATTCTGTGACGAACAATTGGCATTGG
This sequence comes from Oryza meridionalis, assembly GCA_000338895.3. Lineage (NCBI taxonomy): Eukaryota > Viridiplantae > Streptophyta > Magnoliopsida > Poales > Poaceae > Oryza > Oryza meridionalis. The sequence goes on along the minus strand of CM002526.2, from coordinate 29,567,020 downwards.
AGATTATTGGCTTTGATATTTGGAATTTATTTGCGAGGTGGTTTTGGAGATGATTGGATTTCACAGGTGATTTACAGGTATTGCTGAATGTGGTCCGGTCAGACCGGCATGTATTGCGTGGTCAGACCGGCGCAGCCCGCGGTCTGACCGGCTGACTCTGTGTCGGTTTCGGTTTCGAGTTGTTTGTTTGAATATCCATGATTGTTTCATGATTATGTCTTCTAGATGGATACTATGCGTATGTAATACTATTGTTTGCTACTAATGAGTCAAGTTGGGGATAGCTTGGTCTCGGAATATGGTTTCTTTGCTTGTTCTATGTGTAGGTGACTTGAGATGCCGGGAGAGTATTTGCGGTGATGGACCGGGAGTCAACTTGGGGATAAGACGACGTCCATGGTGGTTAGAGATCATGCGGGATACTAAGGCTAGAGTTCAATGCATGTGGTTCGTGAAGATTCCATATGGCATACGATGGAGGTATTGTGTGCGTTATGTAAAGTTTGTTTCTTGTACGAGAAGATTTCCTATGGGGATTAGGACTTCTAGTATGAGTTTGGTTCGTGGCTTTAGACTGCCTACCTCAGGTATAAATAGAAAAGGAGCTTGAGGCTTCCCGGTATCGCTTTTGAGAGCAATTGAGTTGATAGTTGAGTTAGCATTTCGAGTTTAGTCGAGATTTTTTGTAAGAAGTGCTGTTGGTGCACTTTGTAAACACAGAGAGAATAAATAAAGTCGTCATCCACTTTAAAAGTTCTTCGTTTTGTGTTTCATCGGGTTTCGGCGGTCTAACCGGCAAATTACTGGTGGTCAGACCGGTGGCAAGCGGCGGTTAGACCGGCGGCGTAAGGGCGATCAGACCAGCGGCGACGAAAGGCGACAGAAGCTGATCTCGGTGGTCAGACCAGAGATACAATCTCAGTCAGACCGACGGCAACTAGGCGGTCAGACCGGCACATCTACTTCGGTCAGACCGCGATCCGTCGAATTTGAGGGTAACTTTTATTTCCGCTAAAAGTTTTGATTTTTGGATATACCAACCATTCACCCCCCTCTGGTTGGTTTAGATCTTGTGATTCGATCCTACAAGTGGTATTAGAACCTTATTTTCTTCTTTGGATTTTAACCGATCTAGAGTTTTTGCCATGACTGCTAAGTTTTCAACTAAGCCTCATGTTTTCGATGGAACGGATTTTTCTCATTGGTGTAGTAGGATGCAATCTTACATTATGGCTAAGGATTATGATATTTGGAGAAAAGTTTCTCATCCTTATGTGGTCCCTGAACAAATTAATACTGCTACTTTAAAAACTGATTTTGAACAAAATTGCAAAGCTCCCAATATTCTTTTGAGTGGGATTTCTCATTCGGATTATAATCGTGTTTCTCATCTTCAAACTGCCCATGAGATTTGGATTGCTTTGAGTAATTTTCATCAAGGATCAAATAACATTAAAGAACTTCGTCAAGATCTTTTCAAAAAGGAGTACATTAAATTTGAGATGAAACCTGGAGAAGCTTTGGATGACTATCTTTCTAGGTTTAACAAAATTTTGAGTGATCTTAAATCTGTTGATTCTTCTTATGATGCTAATTATACAGAATCTGATATTTCTTGCCACTTTTTGAATGGTCTTGACAAGTCTATTTAGGAGATGAAAGTTACATCTATTCAGGAGTCTGTTGATATGTCTACTTTGACTTTGGATTCACTTTACACAAATCTAAAAACACATGAGATGAATATTCTTTCTCGTAAAGTTGATTCTAAGTCGAGTGCTTTGGTTTCTTCCTCAACTTCTTTGGATGTTGATTCTTCTTCATCGAAGTCTTCCGCATTTGCTTTGTTTAATGCCATGTCCGATGATCAACTCAAACAGTTCGAGGAGGACTTGGTTTTGTTATCTAACATACTTTCTCGAGCTGTGACTAATGTTTGGTACAGGAAAAGAGGTGGACCAAATCGTTGTTTTGAATGTGGTTCTACGGATCACTTTCGTTCGCGATGTCCTAAGCTTGGAAGAGCGAGGAGGGAAGATAATGGTGATGAGAAGACCAATGACAACAAGCCGAAGGGTACATTCAAAGGGAGGAAGAAGGAGACTCTCAAGAAAGCTTTTGAACAAGTCTACGCCGCATTTGAGCCGCTAAGCGATGTAGATGGTGATAGTGGAGATGAAGATAAGGGAAAGAACATCTCCGATGTTTGCTTCATGGCACGTGGTAAATCGGATTCAGAGTGTGAAGACAATGAGGTACATGTTTTTGAGGAAGCTATTCTTATTTTAGGTGAGAAAAATAAGAAGTGTGAGAAAATGTATAGAAACATGAGTTTATCATTGAATCTCTTAATTCTGAAAATGCTAGATTAAAATCTCTTATTCCCAATGATGATGATTGCAAAAATTGTGAGGTTTTAATGAATGAAATTTCAAAAATTAGAGATATTAATGTTGCACATGATTTGAAAAATAAATCATCTCTTGCTCTTAGATTTGCTTTGCACACACGCACTTTGGATGAGTTGTTTTTGACTAAAAAGTTGTTGCAAAAATATCAAATTGCTTTTCATGCTAGTTTGAGGTTTAACATGATTTGTGCTAAAACTTTAAAACAACCTCATGATGTTTGGATTGCTCAACATGCACATTAAACAAGATGAAACTAAAAGATACTTTAGATCGTATTGAGTATATGGAAGATGTTGTGAAAACCAATGAAGTGCTTTCTTGCCCCAAATGTCGTAAAAGCAAATGTGTCATGGTATATTGTGAAAATTGTGCTAATTTGGAAAAAGAGATTTCTTATTTGGAAAGTTCTTTGCAAAGATTTTCTGAAGGTAAGAAACAACTTAACATGATTTTGGATCAATCTAAAGCGACTAGTTATAATAGGGGTGTTGGTTTTGATGTTCATGATTATTTCACCAAAAATCAACCAAATGTTTTGGGTATGACTGAACATGGTGAAATTTTGACAAAACCAAGTGAAAAGAAAACAGTTTTTAAATCTGCTGGAATTTTGCCTTTCTTTCTGCAACACTAAAAGAAACAAAAACAAATCTTTCAAAACCATCTTCTTCTAAAGAAAAGTATAGTTGTTCTTTTTGTGACAAAGATGGATATATTGTTGTTTTTTGTTTCAGGTTAGCTTATGAACAGAAAAAGGAGAGAGAGATTGCTTTTGCAAAATCAAAGTGGCAAAAATCTGGTTTTCCCTCGAGGAAACCGACCAGACAGCAGTGGGTCCTGCGGTCAGACTGGCTACAGTGCCTAGGTCAGACCGGACACCGGTCAGACCGGCGGTACAGCGGCGGTCAAACCGGCCCCTGGCCAGACCGGCGTCTGTGTTGCGGTCAGACCGGACTCGGAGAAATTTTTCTAAAAGTTCTCAAACTGTTTTTGCACGTGGATATATGCCTATTGGATCTACTGGTCATGTGTCTCAGTACTAGATTCCAAAATTTTTATTATCATCTAACCCCATTACTGAGGCTTCAACTTCTGCTTGTGTGTAGGCTTTGGTGGCGAGGAAGGAGAACGCGTGGATCGTGGATTCCGGTTATTCGCGGCACATGACCGGTGATAAAAATTGGTTCTTCTCCCTTAAACGGGCATCCAAGACTGAACCGATTATCTTTGCTGATGCTTCTACTAGTGTCGTTCTCGCTACAGGTTTGGTTAAGGTAAATGAGAAATTTGAATTGAAGAATGTAGCTTTGGTTGAGGACTTAAAGTATAATTTGCTTTCAGTTTCACAAATTGTTGATGAAGATTTTGATGTTCACTGTAAGAAAATTGGAAGTAAATTTTTGATTCTTGTGGTGATTCTGTGTTGAATATTTCTCACTATGGAAGAGTGTTTAGGGTGAGGCGGTTAACACTGCATGCTATATTTCAAGTCGGGTTTTCTTGAGGTCAAAACATGGAAAAACTTCTTATGAGCTTCGATTTGAACGTCAACCCAAAGTTTTACATTTGCGTGTTTTTGGTTGTGAATGCTTTGTCTTGAAATCTGGAAATTTGGATAAGTTTGAGGCACGCTCTACCGATGGAATGTTTCTTGGTTACCCCGCACACTCTCGTGGCTATCGTGTACTTATTTTGTAGACTAACAAAATCGTTGAGACTTGCGAAGTTTTTTTTATGAGGCTAGTCCAGATACTAGACCCAATATTGCAGGTACATTATTATAGGTTCAGGGGGAGGATGGTCGTATTTTTGAAGACGAGAGTGACGACGACGAGGCTGGGCGCCAGGCCGATCAGACCACCTCAGGATGAGTGGTCAGACCGGCCAGGGTTGTCGGGATCGAATCTGTTGATGCTGATCGAGATGGACATCCAGAGGCTACAATTTCGACCAATGAGGGTACAGAACGTGAAACAACTTCAGAAGTCGCTGCTTCTTTGCATATTCAACGACGACATCCACCGGAACAAATCATTGGTAATATAGGTGAGCGGGCTATAAGGTCTAAGGTAACGACTGATGATGTTTGTGCAAATTCTGCATTTGTTGCTTCTTTTGAACCCAAAGATGTTGCTCATGCATTAACTGATGAATCGTGGATTAACGCCATGCACGAAGAACTTGAAAATTTTGAGAGAAACAAAGTTTGGACTTTAGTTGAACCACCTTCTGGACACAATATTATTGGAACCAAGTGGGTTTTCAAAAATAAACAAAATGAGGATGGTTTGATTGTGAGAAATAAAGCTAGACTTGTTGCTCAAGGTTTTACCCAGGTGGAGGGTTTGGATTTTGATGAAACTTTTGTTCCTGTTGCTAGAATTGAGGCAATTAGACTTTTGTTGGCTTTTGCTGCTTCAAAAGGTTTTAAATTGTATCAAATGGATGTGAAAAGTGCTTTTCTAAATGGTTTTATTCAGGAGGAAGTTTATGTCAAACAACCACCAGGATTTGAAAATCCTGATTTTCCCGACTATGTTTTTAAATTGTCTAAAGCTTTGTATGGCTTGAAACAAGTATCTAGAGCATGGTATGATAGGCTTAAGAACTTTTTGCTTTCGAAAGGATTTATAATGGGAAAGGTTGACAAAACACTTTTTGTTCTTAAGCATGGTGATAATCAACTGTTCGTTCAGATTTATGTGGATGATATCATCTTTGGTTGTTCAACTCATTCTTTGGTTGTGGAGTTTGCTAAGACTATGCGCAGTGAATTTGAGATGAGCATGATGGGTTAGTTATCGTACTTTTTGGGATTGCAAATTAAGCAAACACCTCAAGGTACATTTGTGCATCAAACGAAGTACATGAAGGATCTTTTGAGACGGTTCAAGATGGAGAATAGCAAGCCAATTTCAATACCAATTGGTTCTACAGCTGTGTTGGATCCTGATGAAGATGGTGAAGCGGTTGATCAAAAGGATTATAGAAGTATGTTTGGATCTTTGTTGTATTTAACTACTTATAGGCCAGACATACAATTTGTTGTATGTTTGTGTGCACGTTTTCAAGCTTCTCCTCGTGCTTCACATCGTCAAGCGGTCAAGCGAATAATGAGGTATTTGAATCATACACTTGAGTTTGGAATTTAGTATTCTACTTCATCTTCTATATACTGATTTTGCTGGTTGTAGAATTGGTAGGAAAAGTACTAGTGGAACATGTCATTTTCTTGGTATATCATTGATTGCATGGTCTTCTAGGAAACAATCTCGTGTTGCTCAATCAACTGTTGAATCTGAATATGTTGCTGCTGCGAGTTGTTGTTCACTGATTCTTTGGCTTATTTCTACTTTGAAAGATTATGGTCTTACTTTTGAGAAAATACCTCTCTTTTGTGATAATACTAGTGCTATTAACATTGCTAAGAATCCTGTTCAACACTCATGCACAAAGCACATTGATATTTGCTGTCACTTTTTGAGGGATCATGTTGAGAAGGGAGATGTTGAATTGCAGTTTTTTGGACACAAAGTGACAACTTGCTGATATTTTCACTAAACCTTTGGATTCTAATCGCTTTGCTTTTCTTCGTGGTGAATTGGGAATAATTCATCCTTTGGCATGATTTGAGGGGGAGTTTTGCACCTCGTCGTTTTATCAAGCAAAAATATAACAATGTAAAAAATTGAGAAAAGAGAGGTTTATTTGTCTTGTGGTATATGGTATTTTCTTGTGCATGCTAGCAATACTATGAAGGTTTATTTGTCTATAGCATAGCTTGTATGTATTCTAGTCTTTTTATGAGACTTAGATTTTGCTTTTCAGGAAGATGATGCATGACACTTAAATTCTATACTTAAATTAAAGCAAATATGCAATATTGATGTTAGCATATGGTTTGATTTATAAGTGCTCTCTATATATGCTTTATTGAATTGTTATTCCTCAAATAGCTTTGTAATAGCTTTTTGTGCAAAGTGAATAAAAATATGAGAAAAATAAATATCGAATCCTTGGAAACAGTCTTGACGACCCGGACGCATTCGATGTGAGCAAAATAATGGGTGCCGAATCCCTGAAAACAGTCTTGACGACAGGGACGTACCCGAAATAATCAAGAAAAAAATGAGCAAAAAGGCTCAAGAAAAAAATAATAAAAATTCTCTTGGTTGTTTTGTGCTAAAGGTTATTTGAGAAAGAGTGATAAATGAAATAGGTATATATGTATAGTGTTTATTTTTCAACCTATGTGCTTGTTAAAATGTTGCATTATAAATTGTATGAAATTATAAATTTTGATTCTTGATTCAAGCTTAATTGTAAAATCTTTGGTTCGTGATTATACTTTAATGCTCGCTTGTTATATTATTGATGGGTTCATCTTCTTTTTATTGCAGCACATGACATGGTATGCCATATGTATGCTAAGCTCTTGAACAATAATGAATATAATTCCTATGCTTGATGAAATCATTGTCAAAAGGGGGAGAAGAGAAGAATTTTTAGTTGAGCATGTTTTTGGTTCATGAGGGAATTTCTTTCTTTTCAAAAGTGAGAGAAGTTTTCTTTTGGATTTTCGAGCACGATGTATATGTTTGTACAAAGTGTGCTTTTTACCACTTTTATTTTTATTTTTCCAAACACCAAAACATTTTTGATGGGTTTGCCAATGTGTTCATCAAAGGGGAGATTGTAAAATTAATGGTGTTCTTGATTATTATTCTGTGATGAACAATTGGCATTGGAGATTATTGGTTTTGATATTTGGAATTTATTTGCGAAGTGGTTTTGGAGATGATTGGATTTCGCAGGTGATTTACAGGTATTGCTAGATGTGGTCCGGTCAGACCGGACAGGTGCTGCCGGTCAGACCGGCGTGTATTGCGCGGTCAGACCGGCGCAGCCCGCGGTCTGACTGCGGTTTCGGTTTCGGATTGTTTGTTTGGATATCTGTGACTGTTTCATGATTATGGCTTCTAGATGGATACTATGCGGAGCAGCGACGGGCCGCAGGCGACTCCTCTCCTCCCGCCGGTCGGCGCCCCACGCCCCTCCGGCCACCGCCGTGACTTCTCCCTCGCCGGCCGGCCGCTCCGCCCCTCTGCTCCGCCCACGATGCACGGCTGCTCTTCTTCTCCCCGCCGCCCTTGCAGCCGCCGACCGGTCGCTCCGCCCCGCTCCAACCACCGCCCACCCCACTCCGTCGGCTAGAGAGAGAGAAGAGGGAGAGAGAGGATCGAGAGAGAGGGGATAGAGAAAAGAGGGTAGTGAGGATGACGTGTGGGTCCACATGGGCCCACCATTTTTTATTATTTGTGTGTGAAACTGACATGTGGGTCCCACGGGTTTTATTACTTTTTTAGATCTAATTGTCACGTAAGCGCCACGTCAATGACACGTTGGTCAAAGACCTAGTCAAAAGGAGTCATGTCGGCACCACCTCAGCCAAAACTGGACACAATACTGCCGAGGGACCTCAATTAAACGGTTTCATAAGTTGAGGGACCCGTCGTATCTGGTTTTGTGACTAGGGGACGAAAATCAGACTAGATGACAAATAGAGGGACGCAAATTGAACTTACTCCAATCCATTTCATCCTTAAGGCTTCCTTTGCATTAGAGGATTTCTGGAGGAATTTTAGAGGAATACTTCCTATCATTTGGATTAAGAAAAACAACCACAGGAAAATCAGAGAAAACTTTCCTTTGATGTCGTTTTTGCAGGAAAAAGGAAGAAAAAAAATCTATCCGCTCCGAGCTATTTTTTACCTTCAGATAAGATCGAGGAGATCAATCACTAAAAGCCAGTTTAATAATATAGCTAATTACTAGCTCTAAAAACTTAAATCTATTACCAATCCAATAGTTCACTTATACAATATCTAGTTATAGATATACAGTGCATTGTTAATACCTAATATACTTATGTTTCTCACATACTTTCTCCGTAAAAAAAAAAAGAAAAAACCTAGAACTGTGATATATGCCAGTATAACGAATCTGGACAAACTCTTAAGATTTATGGGGTGCATTATGTATAGAGTATTTTATTAGAGCTTATACTGTAGCTAGATATAAATCAGTAGTCCTTTTTCCTCTCTCTCCTTTTCTCTCCTCTCCTTTCAACATAAGTACAAATGTGATATGATAACTTGTAGAACCTGTTTACGTTATCTTATTGCACTTAGCATCAGTAGCAGGTACAAGTTACAACACAGGAAGAAGCAGAGCACAGCAGCACACCGGCGATACAACATTTGCTTGTGCAGCAGCTCAGTTCTCCCCGCGCGGATAGCTCGATTCGCTCCGCCGTCATCCAGCGTTACGGCCTCCTCCTGCAGGAGCACGCCCCTGTGCACACAAGTTTTCCGGTGGCCCAGCCCCCTCGAGCTCGCTCCGCCGACCGCGGCCATCAGCTGGCGGCGTGACCTTGTACGCCGGACCCCCAATCCCGCTCCACCGCCTCCGCGCGCACGACGTCGTCAGCCGGCTATGTTGCTCCGCCCTCTCCCGCGATACCGTATTGCACCCTCCCATTGGTGCGACTACTGTGCGAGAGCCCCGCTTCGTCGAGCGCTCGAACACGCAACGCCATCCACGGAAATCGAAACCTGCTCTCCAGGGGTTTGTATCCTCTGCCATTCCATCCGGAGCTATAGGGATCTCTGCCATTAGATATTTATAGCCGTTGGATTAAACTTGAACGCACGACATCAACTGATGCAGTAATCAACAGCGAGAAAAAAAGAACAGCATTTTTTCACTGTAATTTTATTGTAGTTATGGCAGAGCACTCTCGTATTTACTGTTCGGCTGGCAGAGGATGCGAAACGGCCTCGGGGCTAGGGATAAAAACAGATCGAATACGGTCGGAAACTAGCTCTATCATATTCGTTTTCATATTTTTTTTCTCAGAATTGAAATCGGAATAGGAAACACGGATACGAAAACGGAATTGAATATTATCAAATACAGATACGGAGCGAATACGAATCGAAACGAATACGGTAACGAATAATTATCAAAATATCAAGACACCTCAAAATAAGCTTCTTAAATCGAGGAAGAGATGTAGCCATTAGTTTTCAAAAACAAAACATTAGCATTTTCAAATTTTATCTCTATTTAGAAAATGTTGTGTTTACTTTCCATACAAATTTAAGTTATCATGAAATAAATAAATTAATGTGTATCACTGAAATTTTCGTAGGCACATTGAAATTTTTAAAAATTGGTTGAATATTATAAATTTTGGGTTGAACATTTCAATTGAAAGTTTTTGAAAATTTGAGTGGTTGTTTGTACGTGGACCACTTAAGAACCCGCATGGAAAAATCGATTTTTCCATGCGGTTGACTTAAGAAGCCGTATGCAAAAATAAAATTTCAAAATTTAAAACTAATTTACCTCACTCATATGAACTCCAAATCGGATGATTCTTTTCCCTAAATGTTTCTAAAATCATGCTCTATCATGTTATTGTGTTCTTACTGCTATTATTTTGGCCTTTTTTTCCTGTGACTTTGTTTTATCAATTAAAATTTTGAATTTCAAAACTTCAAATAATATTTTGAAGCTGTAATTAATTTTAGCTGAAAAAGTCATGAACATAAAAGTTGTAGAGCTCATCAAGACATACAACTTTTATTTTAATCATTTCTTCATCCGATAAAGTAATAGTAAAATAGTTCATAAAGTTTACATATCTCTCTTGTCTCTCTTATAGTTTAGAGCATCTCCAGCAATAACTCCTATTTTACAGCCCCTAAAAGTATAATGGGGCTTCCCCCATTTTCTGAGTACCTAAAAAATACCTTTAACTCCAGCAGCAGTCCCTTTTCTCACCCCTTATTTTATTTCATCTTCTATTTTAACATATACTTTAAAGTACTAATCTATATTCTATACTCTACGCTACTCCTAGTATAAAACCATAATAATCCAACCATATTTAAATTCACAATTCAAAACATCACAATTCAAATTTGACTTTTTTAAAAAAAATAAAATGGAAATACAAATCCTAGTAGCCTGTATTCATAGCTCGGGTGAAACGAGCTTCTGCTACTGTCGCGCTTCCATGCAGTTTCTCACATGTGTTGATTTTTTCTGTCTTCTCATCCACCAATAGACCTGCTACTTCTCTCACGAAGCAACAACCAAGCAAAGCAACAAAAAAAGCTGCATAGCACATCGCATGTATCACTTTCCCCATTCTTCTTTCGTCCCACGATCGCTGCTGCTAGTGCTACCCTGCTACTACTGTCTCAATTTCGCAGCCCGCAGCAGCACTTGAACCATCCAGTGCCTTGACGCCATCGCATGACTCGGTCACTGGGCCATGTTTTTCATCGAGTTCAGACGGAGGGTGCAGGCTGGAGGAGACTCCAGGCACGGCAAACGCGTCGGCCGGGGAGGAGCGTCGGGCAGAGAAGGGCACCTGAAGGAGGACACGGTAGGCAGGGAGGAGCCGCACCGGCCGGGGATGAGCACTGCTACACTGGGCAGGGGAGGTGCCGGCGGACCAAGACCACGTCGGGCGGCTCCCGCGCTTTTCCAACCGTGGATGGGGGCTGTGCAGTAGAGCCTCTGGGACTGGGGGCTTGTAAAGGTTATTTGGGTGCCTACCTAATTTAGGATCCTTGATAGGGGCTCTGCTGAATTGAGTTTTTTAGCCTCAACACCCAAAATCTGTTTAGGGGCTATATTTAGGGTCCCTGCTGAAGATGCTCTTATAGAACCAGATATGATAGATGTAAATTTTGTGAAGAATGTTATTATTACTTTGTCGGATATAAAAACGACCAAAATAAAAGTTATAGATCTTGATGAGTTATACAACTTTGTTGTTAATGATTTTTTCAGTTGAAATTATTTAGTATTTCAAAATGTTATTTGAAGTTGTCATATTTTGAAATTCAAATTCAAACGGTTCAAACAAAGTCATATAGAAAAATGACCAAAACGAAAGTTGTAGATGTTGATGCATTATACAACTTTCTTGTTGATAATTTTTTCATTTGAAATCATTTACTACCCGGAAAATTATATGAATTTCTTATATTTTAAAATTCAAAATTTATATAGTTTAATCAAACTCGGATGGAGAAATAACCAAAAGAAAAATGGTAGATCTCAATAAGTTATACAACTTTATTTTTGACAACTTTTTTCATATGAGTTGATTTAGTTCGTTAAAATGAGTTTTAAAGAGCCACATGTAAAAAAAATCGATTTTTACATTAAAAAAATCCACCATTTTTTTCACCCCAACCTTATCTTCTCTTCCTCTCCTCTCTATCTCACACACGTTCTACTCTCTCTCCTCTCTCTCTCACATCCTCTCATCCACAGCGGCACGGATCGGGGCGGGTGGTGATGAGCGGCAGCGGCGGACGGGCTCGAGCGGCGCGCGGCGACGGGCGGGGGCAGCGGGCTCAACTGCCGCGACCTAGGGAACGGCTGCGGTGACGGCTTCAGTGGGCGGCGACGGCGTCTGTGGGTGGCAGCGGCAGGCGGCGAGGGGGGCGGATCCAATGGCACCGCCCTCGGCAGGGGCCGGATTTGCTGCCATAGGGAGGTGTTCGGTGCTCGGCCCCACGACGGCCGACTGCGGGCGGCCGCAGTGGCGCGGATCTGGCACCGGCCACGCATCCGTCGGCGTTGGGCGGCGCAAAGCTGGCACGGCCGGCTAGGGTTTTGGGTTTTTTTTTCTGAAAAATATCCCATTTGCTCGCATGTAATATACCGGATATCCGATGAAAAATCCCGGATAGTTTCTGACCGTTTTCCGATTCCGTCATATATTACCCTTACTGTATTCATTTTCGTATCCGAGAAAAAAAAATCCGAATTCATTTCTGAATCCGTAAAATTTCAGATAGTTCCGACTGAATTTTTCCGAATCTGAAAATTGATCCGGACGGACAGAAACTATCCAAACAGTTTCACCCCTACTCGGGGCTCATGCTGCTAGCTTGTGAATGTGAAGAAGGCGTGAAGCAAGGGAAAGAGTTGGGTGTAATCTAAAGTAGTGAATCTTTCTCATCACCACAATGAGCCGCATCACTTAAAATATTACAGCCGTTGGATCAAACTGACATGCAAAACTAGCTAGCTTTGTGATTTTGAGCAGCGAATTCCCAAAACGGATTTTGAGGGATTTTAGTAAAAGAACAACTCCAACAGATCCCCTACTCTCCTATCAAATTTTGGAGTTCCCTCTCCCGATTCCTCGCTCCGTTTATATGCGGGCGTAAAACTCGCTCCTAATCTCGCACTCCTGCTTCTCTCCTCCAGTTCCCGCGCGTGGGAGATAGCGATCTTTCTGCGCGTGAAAGAAACAAAAGCATAATTTTCTGTTGGTAGTTTAATAGAAGAGCCCACTTTTAAGTTTTGGGGAATGAATTTAGGCTATTTGTTGGAGGGAGGAGTTTTTTCACTTCCGATTTTCAGTTTTGGAAACCAAAAATAATTTTTGAGGAAAGATTACAGATAATCTGTTGGTGATGCTCTAGTGGATTTTTGAGCCACTTGATTCTCTACGAGATCCGTGAAGGAGTAGGGCAGATACGAACCGATTCTGCTGGAGTACTGGCATTTAAACGAACGACGCTAGGGACCTTGTGGATGAAAACCAACGACGCTAGCCAACTCACCTGTGTTTTTCTGTTTGTAATTGTATATTTATACAAATTTACACAGTAGTTATACCCCACTTATATTTGTAATTTACGTAATTTTAGAATTTACATATGTAACTTTAAAATTTACATATATAATTTTAGGACATATTATAAATACACTAAAATTACATATGTAATCTATAGACTTAGAATGTAAATACATGCTGAATTTTTTTTTTTGAAAAATATGGCGTCATAGATATAACTAGTCACTAATAAAAATCATGATTCTTCGGGAGGCCTCAACCTGAACACTTCCGAAACATCCACCCATGCACACTAGAAAAATCCAATGGCCCAGCAAGTCATGATAGCCAATTATTGTTTGACTTTTTACGTAGACTTCTATTTGCTGAATATATCAAAGGTAAAATTTAGATATTCGTCATACAAAATCTCTCTGATTCGAGTTTGTCTTCGACGTAAGCCCCTGTAGGCTTATATGTGAGTTTGGCTTCACCTTTATAATTAACCCATGTATATAACATGGTTCTCCATAGGGGTTGATAACACGAAGAATAACAACTCAATGATGTTAACATGACTTGTTGAGGATAACTCTTCAACAAGGCATAGTGCTGAAGGTGGTAAAAAAAAATCCTAAAATAACTACTAATAAAGGTAAACTAATATCTAAATACAATGTAATGTTAGAATACTCTATTTCGACATTTTGTGTTATATACATATAAACCCAAGACCGAGGGCTTGTTCAGATAACCATGTCATTAATTGGTAAAATTGATAATTATGTGGCTATATTTAGTTTGCTACTAAATTTTGGTAATGTCTATAGAATTTTGATAACATTATATTAAGCACATCCTACTAAAATTTAGCATTTAATGTTGCCAATTGTTAAAATTCTGGCATTACCAAATTTAGGAAAGATTCATTTTGGCATCAATCTGAATAGGACCACCTATACATTTATTGATAAATTTTCTCCTAAAAATTTGACAGATATAATTATATTACAATTATAGTGTAATTACACTGTAACTTGCATATAACTATAGTGTAACTTGTATGTAAATTTCACGTAATTTTGAATCGTTAGATCTGTTACAAGATTTGTTCTAGTGAGGAAGAAAAAAAATCACAGCACACATAAATGTGAAAGGATTTGTTCCCCCGACCACCATTTTATCAAAATAACATGTTACGGAAAGATTTTTGAAAGTAACATACAAGTTGATGCGGACATCACTACCTCGGATACACACAACAATCCTCCTACGGTTATTCAAGGACTGATAACAAGAGCTCGTGCGCGACAATTGAATTTAGAGGTGAGCTCGTTCCTATGTTTTTCTTTATATGAATTTGAGAATAGATTGCTACCTAATGGTTATATTGTGATTAGTAGCAATGGAGGGGACAAGGAGACACTTGGAGAAGGACTTAGAGCCATAGAGGATCATCGAGGATGTCCAAGTCAGGTGGAGGCCCAAACTAATTCGACATTGGGTGCAATTCCGAGTCCAGGACCAGTCTGCACTAAAACAAGCGCCCAGGTCACATACATGCTCAGATTGGGGCGTTCTTTATATGGATGGAAAGCTAAGAAGATAATATTTCCAATGGTTTTGGTCCCATGTTCAAATTCTTTCCGAGTCAATGGGAATCGACCGAACAAGTTGACGTCCAGAATCTGTCCTGGTGTTGCGTCACCGTATTTGGGCCTTTGGGCCGTGTATCGTGTTGGAACCCATTAGGGTTGAGTCGAGAGGGGGTTGCACGACCCTAAACTCTATATATCAATACCGCCGTTCATCTTTAGGTTTTTGGGTTTTGCTTAGATTATTCTGTCGAGAACAGTTTCACCGCTAGATCGGTTTGTAAGACCCCAACTCGTGAGCTTAATCATTCATCTACAATTTTGGTCGTTTTCTATCTCGTTCTTGTTTGTGTTCTTCGATTGGCAAACAGGGATTAGCCTTCTCGGCGAGGTCATCCGTGTTTCGACACGGGTGATAACCAGAGGAGACGTGGTGCTGCGATTGCGGGGCTCAAGAGCATGCGCGTTCAAGAAGCCAGATCGAGTTGTGTCGCGACTCCGCCCAAATCGACTGTTTATCAATACCTATCGGAAGATCGGGACCCAACATCCCTCATCACAAGTTACATTATAATTACAGTGTAATTACATGAAAGTTATAGTGTAATTACACTATGATTGTACTGTAATTACATCTATCAAATTTTTGTGAGAAAATTTGTCGACAAATATACAGCAAAATTGATCTGAATAGATCCTTCAGCTTTACCCTATCAGGGAATGTCCTTTTTCTGGTAGTGAGCGTTAGTAGGTCTACTATGGGCTGGTTTGGTTTGAGACCTAAATTGGTCTAAACAATATTTGGCAATTTCAATAGTATTTACTGTCTATTTGGTTTAGAGCCAAATTTTGGCATATACCTAAGAAAGTAGGCCATTTCAATAGTTAACTTAGGCTATTTTGGTTTCAATCTAAACATAACTCTATCCTGCCAAACTTTATTATTGACAAAAATTGATAAGGCCAATTTAAACCACAAACCAAACTAGCCCTATATACTTTTTGTGCACAACCACTATGAGCCTTATGCATCATGTTGCTGAGTAGATGTCCTTGAGCATGTGGTACAGAAGGACCTAGAAGAAGTTTGCTTGCTGTGACATTTTTTATTTGGTTGAAGGACAAAAGAAAATCCTGCTGCCAAATGCGCATGCAGCATGAGCAATATCTGGACAACAACCGATGACACTATGGAGAACTCAAACAAATTTTACTCATTTTCTTTTTAATCCTGTTTATATTTTTTTTAAAAAAATCCAGCGTGTATTATATTGCCCTAGAATGTGCATTGTTGGGGAAAGAAAGGCAAAAGGTTGAGCATAGTAATTGAACATTAGTTTCAACTAATTGTCTATCAAAATCTTGAACATGTTATTTAAACTTTAGTTCTAACTTATTGTTTATCAAGTTCTATGATATATTTTTTAAACAGGAAATTTAAGTACAATATCATGTCATATATTACAACCTATATATACAGGGTTTCTATGCGAGTATCCAAAGTCGTGCAAGTCACGACTAAGTGGCTAGTATATATTTGATGGAAACATGGAAGCTCCCCTATATCTTCGCAATTGAGCGGTGCAATGCGTATGATGAAAATATGTCATTGAAGAACACTGCATATGGCATGCAAATTGGCAATCACACAAAAATATAAGAAAAAAAATTAACAACACACCATCCGAACATGCATATCAACGCACTGCAACAATAAAGAGCGATAAAGATAATAGCACTAAGCTACTACCAATCATTACATCACAAGCACATATAAATGTTGTTACATTTCCGTTATAGGATAGGGGTGTGTTTAGTTCTGAAAAAAGTTGAAATTTAAAGAAAGTTGGGCGTTTGGAAAAAAAAAGTTAAAAGTTTATATGTGTAGGAAAGTTTTTGATATGATATGATGTGATGGAAAGTTGGGAATAGAGGGAAAACTAAACACGGCCTAGATAACAAATTGTTTCAGGCCCCAAATCCACACAGTTTGACCAAAACTAAAATTATTTTTGTTACAGGCGGTAGCAGAGACGGACCTAGGGGGTGTGCCGGCCGGTGGGCACCAGCATCCCCAATTTTTTTTGGAAAAGCACCATGATGTATTATGCAATCAAATAACATAAAAATAGAAACCTCCCAGAAAATAGAACATCACGGTTTGTCTGGGTCTTGTAATCGACAAGAAATCAAATCGGGGGAAGAAAAAGACGATGAAGAAAAACAGTGGAAAAAAAAGAGAGAAGAATAGCTAGATAGATTAGGGTATGATGTGATGATGCTTTGTTGGCTCATGCCGTTGGGAGCTCGTTGTGCATCCCGGCGCTCATCATCCAGCAGTCTGCATTAACAAAAGCAATGGGACTACGAGAGAAAGGAATCAGAAGAGAGAGGGAGCTCGATGGGGGATAATAATATGAATGTAAGTGTAAACACCGGACACTGGAGAATATTTAGATGTGGGTTCCGATGAAAAAAAAAGTGATCAAAAGGCATGCTTAGATCAAACTAAATCTATATAATATGACAATGAATATGGGATTGATTGTTTGAAGTTTACATATTTTTTTAATGAATTATGGACGACATTTTAATAGAATTTGGAAAAATCCGACCAAAATTTACAAAAATTTGTCATTGGAATTGGGTGTTTTCTTTTAAAAATTATATGGTGGAGGAATCCTATCTTACTATAAAGTTATAAAGCTCAATATACAAACATGCTACATCATCGTTCACTAACAATAATTACATACAAAACTTATATAAGCATGCAACATCATCTATAATTCATTGAATTCCACAAATCAACATCCAATCATCTTCCTTCATATTATTTTTCACAATATTTTTAAAATACTTAACATATTTTCATCCATATAATCAAAGTGCGGGATATCATATTTCATCTACAATCTTATATAGAGTCTACTAAATTTATTTCTCTTAACATATTTTGACAAACTAGTTTTACTTTTAGCTCCATTATTAAAAATAGGAAAAAGTACGAATTACCCCCCGAACTATCGCGGTCGACCGAATTATCCTCCTGAACCACAAAACCGGACATTTTTCACCCCCAACTATACAAACCAGATAAATTACCCCCGTCAACCCAATCCGCGGTGGTTTTGGTCTACGTGGCGTACACGTGGCAGTCCAGTCAGCATTTTCTTTTTTTTAATGGTGGGCCCACCTGTCATATATACTATCTCACCTTCTCCTCCTCTTCACCTCTCTCACTCTCTCTCTCCCCCTCTCTCTCGGTGAGAACGGCGGCGGGCGGTCGGCGGCGCACGGCGGCGGAGCCCGACCTGGGTAGCTAGACGACGAGGCCCACGACCTGGGATGTGGAGGCGGCCACGGCGTGAGACACAGAGGCGTGGTGGCGCGGGATGCAAAGGTGGCGGCGCGGGATGCGTAGGCGGCGGCGGAGTGGTTCACAGAGCCGCCTGCGCCTCCACTGTCCCTCCGCCGACGAGAACACGGGCTCGACACACTCCTACCGCCAGCCGATGTGCAGCGCCATCGGCCACCGCGTCACAAAATGATGGGAGTTCGCCGCCTCGTCTGGTCCTCCCTGCTCGGAGGACGACTGACATCGTGCAGGTTTAAGCACACAAGTTTCAGTTTGCTATACTCGCTGACGTGCTCCTTGAGTATGGCGCCGACGCTGACAAGCCGAGCCGCGGGCGGGCCCCGCTCGAGACAGCCGCGGCCTCCGGCGAGTGCCTCATCGCCGAGCTCCTCCTAGCAAAAGGCGCAACGTCGGCTGGCTCCGACACGCTCCACATGGATGCGGCTGCCGGCCACAATTATGTCCTGAAGCTGCTTCTTGGAAAGCCCGCATCAGCTTCTCCCTCGTCGGCGTCGTCCTCCGCTTCCTTCTCCCTCTTCACTCTCTCTCTCTCACGGGGCGATGCAGGGGCAGGAAGTGGGCGGCGGTGCCAGCGGGAGCGGCGGGCGGCAAGCGGCGGTGCGCGGGGACGGACGGCGATGTGGGAGCCGCTGGCGATGACTCCGACTCCGACGGCATCGACGACGACGACGAGGAGGAGGAGGGATCCTAGGTGAGCTCCTCCGGCGAGGAGGAGAAGGGGCTACGGCGAGCTCCCCGTGAGACCACCATCCGCCCATCCGCCGCCGCCCTCCACTAGCCGCGCCCGCCGCTGCCGGTCGCGCCGCCGCCCGTAAGAAATAGATGAAGAGTGAGAGAGAAGAGAGAGGAAGAGTGAAAGAGTACGACAGGTGGGTTCTACATTTTTTTATAATTAGAATGCTGAGTGGACTGCTACGTATACGCTATGTAGACTAAAACCACCGCGGATTGGGTTGAGGGGGATAATTTGTCCGGTTTGTATAGTTGGAGGTGAAGAGTGTCCAGTTTTATGGTTCAGGGGGGTAATTCGGTTGACCGCGATAGTTCAGGGGGATAATTCGTACTTTTTTCTTAAAAATATATTAAAAGTTACTTAGTAATTTCCGCAGCAAAGCGCGGGGAATCACCTAGTTGCTAGAATGGACACACCCAGTGTAACTTTTCTAGACCCACCACTGGGTGGTAGAGTTGTGCGACCTCCTACACATATGTATTTATTGTATTTTGATCAACTGCAAAACATGTTTATGTAGCGTGAGTTTGAATAATAATTGCTGCAACAAAATTAGAGCAAGTTTAATAATATAGTTAACTACCAACATTAAAAATTAACGCATCATATACAATCACTCTAGTAGCTTACCTATGCAATAGTTTTATATAAACATATATATATATATATATATGATATTAATACTTGATATATCTCTCATACAATATTTTGAAGTTTGTGCTACAACTCATTTCAAATCTGTAGCATTCTTATCCTCTCTGTATCACATGTGTATGTGTAGATAATGTATAACCTGCTATTCTACATGCTCTTAGTAAACATATTTGTGCACAGTACCTAGGCAATTCTTGCACACCATCATCCGGTAAATTTTAGTACTGCAGTAGTACAGGGGCCCAGCAAGCAAACCGAATTATTAATTACCGGAGATATTTTTCTTGTTCGTACAAATTTCCATCGCTCGCCACTGCTACCGTACGTCTAAACACGACGAATCTCTGAAAGGGAGGTGCCACCTATAAATGTGCAAACCTGTTGCTATCAAAAGGAGAAATTCACGAAGCGGTAACACTCATGGAGTCGCATTCGCATATGTTTGGTAATTGGTACTAGTACTAGTTATTTCAATTGGTACTAGTATTTACCGCAGCTTCCAGGAAACATCTCGTCCGACTGCTTTAGTTCGCGAGATCCTTTCCCTTAAGCGTATGCTTATTAGCTAAAATATAAATTTTTAACCTTAAATTTAGAGTTGGTTTTGGAGTTTTTTATTTTCAGCCTTTATTTTTAGATCGCTAAGAATACGTATATAAAAACTTTATTTGTACGATCAAATAGCAAGAACTAAGCCAACCAGAAGGGGGTGAATGGTTGTATTACCCCAAAACCAAAACTTTTATTGGAATTAAAAGTTACCCTCTGATCCGATGTGGATTGGTCTGACCGAAGTAGATCCGCCGGTCTGAACGCGCCTGTGCCGTCGGTATAACCGGTGTAGATCGCCCGGTCTAATCGCCCAGAAGTCGCCTCTGCCTCCTGTCGTCGTCGCCGGTCTGACCGCCGTGTATCCGCCGGTCTGACCGGTGTGTTGCCGCCGGTCTGACAGCCGGTGTTCCACCGGTTGGACTGTGAACCCGAGCAAACACAAATCGAAGAACTCTCAAAGTAGATGACAACTTTATTACTTCTGTATGTGTTTACAAAGTGCAACAACAGCACTCCTCACGAAAATATCGACTAAACTCGAAACCCTACTATTATCTCAACTCAATGCTCTCTAAAGCGATACCGGGATGCACACCTTCCCTCTCTATTTATACATGAGATATGCAGCCTAAATCCTTGAACCAAACTCGTACAAGAAGTCCTAATCCCACTAGGAAACCTTCCCGTACAAGAAACCAACTTTACAAACTCCAATTGTACCAAATTTGGACTCCTTCCAAATTCGACTCTGCATCCCATACACACACAATATCTCCATCGTATACCATATGGAATCTTCACCAACCACGTGCACTCATCATTAGCCTAAGTGTCCCGCATAATATCTGACCGTCCAGACGTCACCATATCTCAAAGTTGACTCCCGATCCATCACCGGCAACACTCCCCCGAGGCGTCAAGATTACCTGCACATGAATCAAACAAGAAACCATATTCATAGACCAAGCTATCTACAACTTGACTCATTATTAGCAAACAACAGTATTACATACGCATAGTATCCATCTTGAAGTTATAAACACAAATTATCCACGGATATCCAACGAAATAACCTGAAACCGAAACCGACACAGAATCGGCCGGTCAAACCGTGGGCTGGCCGGTTTGACTGCTCGAAACACACCGGTCTGACCGGCAACCACTGCCCGGTTTGATCGGACCAAATCTCCAGCAATACCTATTCATCACATGTAAATCCAATCATCTCCAAAAACCACTTAGCCAATAATCTCTAAATATTAAAACCAATAATCTCATATGCTAATTGTTCATCACAGAATAAGAGTCAAACACACTTTGATTTTGCATTATTTACAAATTATTTTTCTTTTACAAATATATCGTTTCGCTTATTCCCTGAATGAGGCTTGGCTTCCCCTTTTTTCGTTCAGGCGTTCAATGATCTTGAAACAGAGCACGAAAGTAACTACTTCAGGACTTATAGATGGCCATAAGGCCCGAGGCCCTATTGGCCCGGCCCAGGCACGACACAGTTCGACTCGAGTTGTGCCCTTGCCAGCCCGGCCCAACAGTCATGCCGTGTCTGGGCTGCTATCTTAGCACGTTGGGCTGACACGGCCTGACACAAAGTTCAGGGATGCGAAACAGATTTATTTTCGACCATATGTAAGGGGACAACATGGCATAAAATTGGTGGAACACATAGCTATGCTCTATGTTAGTATGTACTTGTTTATTTCCTTCATTGAAACTAGATTTGTAATTGTGGACATCATATTGTGGACTCTATTGTTATTGTGGACTCTATTCATTCACCTGCATGTGGATGTCCTTAAGCTTTCAAATGTCAGATTGTTGATTGTTGTTGTTGAATTATTATGTTATGAACTGTTGAATTGATTTGAAGTCCGTAATACATAAAAGGTCATGCCGAATTTTTCTATTGTATAACCACAAGTTGTGTTTTCAAGTATCCTATATATTTTTGTTATTATCCCCAAATTCTACAGACATTTAAGTGTTCCTCCATTTAGTTTTGCATTTTCTTCACTTCCCCGCCCATGTGCCCATCCCCACGCACCACATATTCAAAAACCGGCACCTTTATCTCTAAATAGGTGCCGGTTTTTAAATAAAACCGACACCTAAAACCTATGTCAGAGAAAGGTAACGGTTCAAGACCCAAAACTAGCACCTTTAATTTTCTCCCTCCCACACTAGCCGTTGGCGGGCCCCACACATAGGTGTCGGTTTTAAGACAAAGGTGCCGGTTCTCAACCCAAAACCGGCACCTTTGTTTCAATAGTGTTTTTCATGTCCGACGGTGGGCCCTACACAAAGGTGCCGGTTCTTGGTATGATAAGTCAAAGGTGATGGTTCTCGATGCAAAACTGGCACCTTTAATATTCTCCCTCCCACACTAGCCGTTGGTGGGCCCCACATATAGGTGCTTGTTTTTTTATGACAAGACAAAGGTGCCGGTTTTTGTCTAGAACCGGCACCTTTGTTCCGATAGTGCTTTTCATGCCCCACACAAAGGTGTCGGTTTTTGTCTATAACCGGCACCTTTCTTCCAATAGTGCTTTTCATGCCCTACACAAAGGTGCCGGTTTTGGGTCTAGAACCGGCACCTTTGTTCCAATAGTGCTTTTCATGCCCCACACAAAGGTGTCGGTTTTTGGCCTATAACCGGCACCTTTGTTCCAATAGTGCTTTTCATGCCCTACACAAAGGTGCCGGTTGGGAAGACAAAGGTGCCAGTTTTGGGTCTAGAACCGGCACCGTTGTTCCGATAGTGCTTTTCATGCCCCACACAAAGGTGCCGGTTTCTGTTCTATAACCGGTACCTTTCTTCCAATAGTGCTTGTCATGCCCTACACAAAGGTGCCGGTTGGGAATACAAAGGTGTCGGTTTTGGTTCTAGAACCGGCACCTTTGTTCTGACAGCAGTACTTCACTACAAGAAATATGACCTTCTGTGACGAATTCCTCGTGACATCGGAGCTATTCGTCATTAGCACATTCCATTTTATGACGATTAGTATGAGATGAGGTGGCTTAGTGACGAAAAAAATGTGTTCGTCGTTAATGCCAACTAGAAATCGTCATAAAGTATTTCAATGGGACATCGTGACAAAAATTAACTTGTCATAAGGGGTACAAAGCAAACGTCATAGATATATATAATGCATTTCTAGAAAAATATACTCCATCTATCCCATAATATAAGGCGTGGTTGAAATTGGCACGGTCTCCAAAACTAATCTTTAGCTTATAATTTCTCATATACTATAAGATTTATGGCATCAAAATTATAACCATATAAAAGTAAATTTAAATGTCAATCTAATGATATAATTTTTAAAAATTAAAATTTATTTCATATTATACTAAGTGTTGGTCAAATGTTTAAAAGTTGAATCTTAAAATGCGTGCATGCCTTATAATCTGTAAAAATTATGGCTGGAAATAGTTTTGTAATATTTTACGTGGTCTAAATTATTCTCTAAAAATTTCCGTGAATTTTTAAAGTTCAATAACTAATTTTAATACCCCAAAGTTCATTTAACCTATTAAAATAAATGGAAAACAAATTAAAATTCATCTCTCTTCCTTGGGCCTCTTTCGACCCAAATTTTACTCTCTCCCTGTCTCAGCCCGCAGCCTCTCTCTCCCTCCACTTCACTCTTTGGGCCGCTGGCCCAGCCTTTTTCTCCTCCCTCGCCGAGAAGTCCATTTTACCTCCCTCCTCTCAATTTAAATAACTTTTCGGGTAGTACATGATTTCAAATGAAAAATTTGTCCATAACAAAGTTGTATAACTTATCAAGATCTACAACTTTTGTTTTGTTTATTTTGCTATATGACTTTGTTTCAATAATTTGAATTTGAATTTCAAATTATGACAACTTCAAACAATATTTTCAAGTACTAAATGATTTCAACTGAAAAAGTCATCAACAACAAACTTGTATAACTCATCAATATCTACAACTTTTGTTTTGGTCATTTTGCTATATGACTTTATTTCAATAATTTAAATTTGAATTTCAAATTATGATAACTTGAAACAACATTTTCAAATACTAAATGATTTCAACTGAAAAAGTCATCAACAACAAAATTGTATAACTCATCAATATCTATAACTTTTATTTTGGTCATTTCATCATCCGGCAAAGCGATAGTAATATTGTTAATAAAATTTACATATCTCTACTATAGTTTATAAACTGTATAAGAAATATGTACATTTTGCGAACAATGTTACAAATCAATTTGTCGGATGAACAAATGATCAAAATAAAAGTTGTAGATCTAGATGGATTATACAACTTTGTTGTTGATGACTTTTTCAGTTGAAGTTGTTCACTGATAAAAAGTTCTATTCGAAGTTCTCGAACTTTGAATTTCAATTTCAAATTATTCAAATAGAGTCAGATGGAGAAATGACCAAAATAAAAATTTTGCATCTCCATGAGTTCCACAACTTTGGTTTTAGTGACTTTTCCATTTAAAATCGTTTATTAACCCCATTTTTTGTTCGAAATTGTTAAATTTTGAAAATTCAAAATTTAAATTGTTCAAATGAACTTATTTGTAAAAAGGACCAATACAATAGTTGTAGATCTCGATGAGTTGTACAATTTTGTTGTTTATAATTTTTGCATTTGAAACACAAAAATTAGCATAAAATTAAATTTTAAGTTCTCATAAATTTAAGGTGAAATGTCCATTTTATCCATACAATTTCGTAACTACTATGAACACATCGGGGACAGTTTGGTAAATTCGCATAGGATTGCTTCTTATCCATATAGTAACTCAACCAGTGACCAACCAAACCTTATCCTCTCCCTCTCCAATCTCACTCTTCCTCTCCTCAGATCCTCCACTCTTTTCTCCCCGCTTCTCCCGTCCAATCCCGGCGGCGGCGGTGGCTCGGTGACAAGAGGAGCAGCAGTGGCAGTGGCTCCTCCGTCCCCTCTTCTCCCCTCCAATCCCGATGGTAGCGGTGGCGGCGTCTCGGTGACAAGGAAGGGTGCCGGGAGCTCGGTTCCTCCCTCCCCTCTTCTCCCCTCCAATCCCGGCGGTGGCTCGGCAACAAGTAAGGACGGCGGGAGCTCGGCTCCTCCCTCCCCTCTTCTCCTCTTCTCATCCCCGCTTCTCCTCTCTAATCCCGGTGGGGTGGTGTACGTGCGGGATTTAGGATGCAGCACTGCTGGTGGAGAAGCGGCGGGCTAGGGGCGGGGCTCGGCAACGGCCGCGACGACGACGACAGCGACAAGGGTGGGGCCTTGGCGACTTCGACAACGACTGTGACGACGAAGGGCCTCGTCGACAACGACGGCGTGCGGTGGACGGCGACGAGCGGATCCGGCGGCACCGTTCTTGGGGCGGCCGGGTCACGTGGATCCGGCGCCGAGGGCCCTCCCTCGCCCAGGATGCGCCCCAGCGGCGGGCCGGCCGGTGCCGCCGTGTTGGTTGCCCGCGCTTCACCCCAGCGCCCCCACGGCCTCCTATCCACCTCTCGTCTACATTGGTATCGAGGTTGGGGTCGCGGATGGTCAGATCCGGTCGCATCGTGGTAGAGACCACCAGATCCGGCCGCGCGCACGACCCTTGTGCAGAGTCGACTCTAATCCATGTCATGGACTCTGTAAGCTCGGTGTGATCCTTACTTTAGTAGATGGAGCTGAGTTCTTGATTAATAGATGTATTCATGGCCTTCAGATGAAGTTTTTCTAGAACTGATTGCACTGCTGCATGTTAATATTACCCTAAATTTCTGAACTACCACTCTCTATCATTTGAGGAACCAAAATTAATGCATTGCCATGTATTACATGTGATTAACTGAGTCAATTTTTCTGCAATATATTCATATCAGGAATTTTATAGCATTAAATTTTCTCTTACCCACACAACAATATTTCATTAGGTTCATCCTTTTAATCTACATAGCATGATTATTCTGGCATGTTAACTTAATGTAATAACTATTTGTCCTTCTGTATTCCACCTCCAGGTTAGACTAAAGCGGTAATGAGAGGTGCTGATGATGGATCATCGAGGATATTGTGTGCTTTGCCAGCGTTTCAGGTCTGTTCGTTTACTTTGCAATTTGGGCTGCTGGTTGTTGACTGCATTGTGCAATCTTTGATCATTAGTAGGTGTAGAAAGTATGTACATCGTACTGTAGTAATTATTAGTATCTTGCATGTTCTTTTGGTAGAATTTTGAATCAGTGTTTCGCAATAGTGCCTGCCTATAGGTGGGGTTGTAATATGATGTGGATACATACCAAATATTTTGGATGATCTCATTTGGATGAATGAAGAAAGAGAAATGCTTAAGCGAAATTATCTCAAGTTATTTGGGCTCTTTGTCCCTCCAAGTAATATTATATGCTGTTGATGTTATTTATGTTTGTCCCTACAACCATATGAATTTAATAGCAGTATATCATTGTTTTTTTTTGTCAGAATCTTGGAAGTAACTTAGGCTTGAAAGTTACGAAATTCTACTAGAGTTGCCTTGGTCTTACAGTCTTTAGTTTGATGAAGTTTCAGTAATTGGTTTGATTACATTCCTCTTGGATGGATATGCAAGCAATTTAGCTTAACATGTTCAGTACCTGGCGAAGGTTAAGAGTTTGTTTCTCCCGACAGTTGGGATTTGTTTCATACATATGCTATGCTAATTCCCTACTTTCTCAATGTTGCTCTAATTTTGACTTCGCCATATTAACTGATTTCGAAATGGTTTCACAAGGTCTGGATGCGGCATCCAGGTGGGCAGGCAGTTATCGTGAAGATCATGCCATTGGATTGGTTGTGCATGTGCATAAATAAAAGAAAAAAAAAGAAGGTAAGATGGGAAGTATATTCTGAAGTTCTATATCTATGGCCTACTACAACTGAACTGTTGTAAACAATGCCTGTGATACTCTTCTACAATAATGTAAATTCTTTTAGTTGCATGTCTTTTTTTCATGATTTAGCCTGCTACACCAACATATTAATGACAAACTCACCTCTTCTGAATTCTGATGCCACTGGTGCGGCGCGCAAACTATAGTATTGTGTATGGTTGTCTTTTTTTACTCGTGTCTTACTATTGTTTGTCTTTCTGTAGGAAGTGTGTGAAAAACAAACTTAACTGTGAGAATGTTTGATCTCAACAAAAGACTTGGTGTGATTTGGATGACTTTGTTTTGGTCAATGTATGAACGACTATTTGGACTTGCGTCATATGGCTAGATTTGGTTGGTTATTTTGGTAGGTGACTAGTGGCTAGTGATGTATTGAACTGGTGGTGAGTAAACCTATGATGTAACTAGACATGTTTTGGTTGTTTGGATGTAACTGAACCTGTGTTGGTCAGCAAACATATTATTTGCTTTGGTAAGTGAATATGAGATTGTGACTATATTAGGACAGGCTGAAATGTGAGCTGGTGCTTGTGGGCTGAATGATGTTAATTGGGCTGCTAGATGCTAATTGGATTTTGTATTGGATTTTAACTGGGCTAAATTTGTTTGATATATGGGCTTCTTGAGTGTGCATGGCCTAGATGAATTTTCGTTGCAATGCGTGGGCCTATTGGGCCTTTTGAGTATGTATGACCCATTCAATATTTAACTCAATATATATGAATTGGGCTGAATTTATTAAAATCTAATTGGACCTTCACTATATGGGCTTTAATAAGGTCTAGTCCAAAAACAGGTTGCTCACTACATGGGCCTTAACAGGCCATATGGAATTTCATGACGTTTTTTAGGCTAGATAATGACGAATATGAGCGTCACAAAGTTATGACGTTAGAAGGATCGTCACTAGATTAATGACGAAAAAATAAGGTTTCGTCGTAGAACGCCATTAGAGACGCATGATAGGTGACGAATAAATTTTCGTCACGCGAGCGTCACAGATTACGAAATGTGACGAAATTTTATGTGTTTGTGACGTAAATGAAACGTCGCCTATCATAAGATCTCTTGTAGTGCTTATACTCCATCCCTTGCCACTCGAGCTGATTGAGCAAGAAGAGAGCGGCGCCTCTCCTTCTTGCCCGATCAGCTCGAGGAGGGGAGGAGGTTTTGCTCTATTTTTTTCTGGTGTTTGGTTAAAGATTGAAGCCTAAAGGTAAATATTCATTATTTCTCCCTACGTTTAACTCTTCATTGTTGATTTGAATTGTCGTGTGCGTATGCATGTAAAATACGATATGGGTGTTGTTTTTAGGGATAATTCTTTTTATCTTTTTTGTGTCTATTGTTGGATGAAATGCTAAATTTGTGTTAATGTTTTCTTCCATCTACGTCATAGCCGTTAGTCAAATTAATGATTGTCAAACTATGTTAAGGCCACGAAAATATCCATTGATAGCTTGATTTATCTCAAATTTATGTTAGGGGTGCCCATCGATCCGCTAGAGGAGGTGGAAGCGGTTTTGCTCGATTTTTCTTGGGTTTTGGTTGAAGATTGAAGCCTACAAGGTAAATATTCATTATTTCTCACCCCGATTCACACCCGCTCGTTGAATTGAATTGCCATGTGGTAATACATGTAAAATGCACTAGTCATTAATTTGTATGGATCCATAAGTCATTCGTAGATCTGTTCTCGGGTGATATGCTAAATTTGAATTAATGGTTTTTTCCATCTATGCCATCATCGTTAATGTTTCACATTAGCCAAATATTTTTTCGCATTGACGAAAAATAGAATTTTGTTTTATCTTTTCGTTAGCCATGACTATCTAGTTAATGTGAAGTTAGTGTGTGCAAAAACCTCAATTTTATCGTAGGGTAAAATGGTCATTCCTCGTTGTTTTTATTCTAATGTGCTTGTAAATTATGAAATCTTCACTGTTTTTTTCCTTCACGGTTTGTAATAAACGATAATAATCGTAGGTACCCATTGGATATAATGGATCTAGAATGGATAACTACAGCGGATCGTGACTCTGTGGAGTATTTCAGGGGAGTAACGACTCTCGTTGCCGCGGCCACCAGCACAAACTCAGTCGATGCACCGGAATATATTTGGTGTCCATGCCATGATTGCAAGAAAGACAGACAACTTACAGCTCAGCGGGTCCATTCACATCTCCTTACAAGGGGTTTTATGGACAACTTCCTTGGCGAGGAGGAGCAAGGTGATGGAAGTGCCAGCAACTGTCACGGGCATGATGCAGATGTCGGCTACGAGGAGGAGGAGGACCAAACATGTGTCGATCACGGTGAACCTAATCTAGATCAGATGCTGCGTGACGGGGAGAGATTTGACACTGATGATAGGGAATATCACAAGTTCACAACCATGGTGAAGGACTCCAAAACTCTAATTTACAATGGATGTAAGGCAGAGCACAGCAAGCTCCAAGTGGTCTTATCGCTGCTTCACCTGAAGGCGAGCAACGGATGGTCCGATAAGAGCTTCACTTAGTTGCTAGAGCTCTTAAAAGAAATTCTTCCTACGGACAATGTTTTGCCAGAATCGACCTACCAAGCCAAAAAAGTTATATGTCCCCTTGGTCTTGACATACAGAAAATTCACGCTTGTCTAAATGATTGCATTCTGTATCGTGGTGAATTTGCAGATTTGGAGCAATGCCCGCTATAAGTGTGGAGACGGGGATGATAAGGGTGGAAATAAGAAAAGAGTGCCGGTGAAGGTCGTTTGGTATTTTCCAATCATCCCCCGTTTGGAATGTATGTATGCAAACAAAAAGCATGCCAAGCTGATGAGTTGGCACCACGAAGAGCGTAAAAAAGATGGAATGATACAACACCCAGCTGATGGGTCTCAGTGGAGAAAGATAGACATGAAGTACCAAAAAGAGTTTTCTCATGACATCAGAAATGTGAGGATTGTACTAAGCACTGATGGCATGAACCCGTTTGGTAACATGAGCAGTCGTCATAGCACATGGCCAGTGGCTGTTATTATCTACAATCTCCCTTCCTGGCTCTGTTTGAAGCGCAAGTACATCATGATGCCACTTCTGATTCAAGGGCCTAAACAACCTGGCAACGATATCGATGTGTACTTCAAGCCGCTGGTAGAGGATCTTCATACACTATGGACGGAAGGCGTGCAGATGTGGGATGCGTACAAGCGAGAACACTTCACATGTCGGGCTATTTTGTTAGGGACAATAACAGACTACCCAACACTTGGAAACACGTTGGGCCAAACGATGAAGGGCATGAAAGCATGTGTAAGGTGCATGGCCCAAACAGGAGGCAAGTGGCTGAATCACTGTCGGAATACCGTGTACATGCACCATCGGAGGTTCCTCAGGCGGGATCACCCGTACCGCTGAAATAAAAATGCTTTTGATGGGACGGTGGAAACGGATGGACATCCAATTTTCCGAAACGGATGAACTATGGAAGTGTACTTTATGTGTAATGCATTTGAATATTTGCTATTATTATGGATTCTATTCTATGTTTTCTACTACAGGCTCGATGACTTGAGGACAAGAAACTCTTAAAATCATATGCTCACCCCATGTTGGAGGTAAAATACAATTGCATTTATATTTTTGCACTTATGAATTCTTAGATATTGCAGACTTAGGAATTTTTCAAATTAATGTTCACAATTTAGACATAGGAATTTTTGGACTTAAAAATTTTAGACTTACAATCTTTTGACTTAGGAATTTTAGACTAGGTATATTTTGAGTTAGGATATATATGCAAATGTTTAGGATTTAAAGATAGGAATTTTTGGATTTACGAATTTTGACTTAGGCTTGTAGGTTTTTATATGTTGTGATGAATGGCTTGTAGGTTTTTATTTGTTGTGATGAATGTGAATGTGAATATGAATGTGAATGTGAATGTGAATGCGAAATGTGGAATGTGGAATGTGAAAGTGAAAGTGAAAGTGAAAGTGAAATGTGATTGTGAAATGTGAAATGTGAATTGTGAATTGTGAAATGTGAAATGTGAAATGTGAATTGTGAATTGTGAATTGTGAATGTGGAATGTGGAATGTGGAATGTGTATTGTGATTGTGATTGTGATTGTGAAATGTGGAATGTGAATGTGCTGTATGGATGTGGGGCTGTAGGGATGAATTTGGGTTTATATAGAATTGGGGTTGAATGGATGAATTTACTGCAATTATTATTTTTTTGACCCAACAAATAGGTGCCGGTTTTTAGGCTTGAACCGGCACCAATATGGTCCTAATAGGTGACGGTTTTGACCTAAAAAACCGGCACCTATTTAAATGCCACGTGGCAATTTGGCTTAAAACCGGCACCTATTTGACAGCCACGTGGCATTTTGCTTTAGAACCGGCACCTATTAGGATCAAATAGGTGCTGGTTTTGAGATAGCCACGTGGTACTTTTGTTTAGAACCGGCACCTATTAGGACCATATAGGTGCCGGTTTTGACCTTAAAACCGGCACCTATTACCTAATAGGTGCCGGTTCTAGAACCGGCACCGATGACAAGTATCATCAGTTCCGCCTCCTCTGTGCCGGTAGGGAAAACCGGCACCTATTAGGGTTTCCGAACCGGCACCTTTTACCCTTTCTGTAGTAGTGGAGCCACTTTTTATAGGAGTAAGGATATAAAATTTTGGAATCAAAATTAGCTTGGTTAGTTATTTAAATTACTGTCATAGAAATATAAAACCGTTTAACCAATTCATGTGAAGTGAGATAGAGCTCTATAAGTAGTCTTAATCTGCAGGACAAATATATAAAATGGAAATAATAAAAACTTACTACTCTATTCAACTGTCCTTCCACCATGAAAACAGGGGTGGCTCCAGTGGGTTGTCTAGGTGGTCCTTGCACCACCCCCCCTCCCCACCCAGCCCAAACAAAAAAAAAAGCCCACTCCAGAGAGTAGGGTTAGCGGTAGGGACACAGAGGAGAGGCGCACGGCCACACCAATACTCCCCCTAGTCACGCCGCTCCAGTCCTCCCCCAAATCGCGCTGCTCCCGTCCCATCTTCGGTCTGCCCGCTCCTCTCGCTTTGCACAAGCGCCCCCGGCTGGCTGCGCTGCTCCCCTAGTCCTGTCGCCTGGTGCCGTCGGCCACTCGGCCGCCCGGGACCGGCAGCCATGATTCTGCCCCCACCGCCCTGTGCAGCGGCGGCAGTGCGCCGGCATCGGGTCCCTCTTGCTCGACGGCTCTGCTGATCTGCTCCAGTGCCCCCTGCTGCCCCTCCATGATGACCGAGACGGCGAGACGGATGAGCAACATGAGCCCCCTGCCGCCCTGCCGCCGGCCCCTGCCTAGTGCATAGGTGAGTTACTCATTTCTTGCTCACTATGAGTAGCCTTTAGTTTTTACTTTGAATAGATTGGTCGTCGATGAATGAAAAATGTGGATGAAAAAATATGAATGAAAACTGGAACTTAGATATTTTTTTGAGCAACAACTTAGTGAGTAGTCAAATATAGTAGTGCTATTGGAAAATTTTTGTTTGGCTCATTAATTAGTGCAAATTGCAGTGAGACATGAGACATTGTAGTGCAATTTTTGTTTATCTCATTAATTTGTACTCCCTCCGTTTTATAATGTAAGACTTTCTAGCATTACCCATATTCATATAGATGTTAATGAATCTAGACACACATATATATGTCTAGATTCATAAACATCTATATAAATGTGAGCAATGCTATAAAGTCTTACATTCTGAAACGGAGGAAGTAACTTTCGTAACTTTGAACTGAAAATGTTGGTTTTAATCAATTTGTGATGTTCTGAGATATATTGCTATATTTGAACTATATTTTCACTGTATTTAATATATTTGACTTGATTTTGTAATATCATGGTAATTTGGGACGCCAAGTAGGACCACCCAACGAATCGTTCCTGGAGCCGCCACTGCATGAAAATGAGTGTTCACCCATATATTCTCCAGTTAATGTGAAGGAGATTAGATCGATGAATAATGACGACAGAAAAAATTAATTGCTGTTTACTTCCTACGTTAGTTCCCAGGCCCATCCAAAGGCTAAAATCTTCCAAAGTCCTGTATTTTGTAATCCTTGGTTTTCTACCCGGCCGATCGAATTTCAGTTCTATCCCTTTATTTTTTTCTATCATAGGTTTTTTCAATCCTGTAGAGCCCTAAC
Organism: Oryza meridionalis; assembly: GCA_000338895.3. Classification (NCBI taxonomy): domain Eukaryota; kingdom Viridiplantae; phylum Streptophyta; class Magnoliopsida; order Poales; family Poaceae; genus Oryza; species Oryza meridionalis. The sequence continues at coordinate 29,533,932 of CM002526.2, read as the reverse complement.
AAATGCTACGAAAGAAGTGTTTCAGCGTACAACAGTCGTAGAAAGAATCGTACGTATCGTAGCACCGATATGTACGATGTTTCCATTGCAATATATATAATGGTTGTACGATGAAATTTAAAAACGGCGATGACTTTGTATATGGGCTCCGCATTATGTATTCTCGCGTCGTCCATGGTTAATATCATACGTACACGCGACGAAACGCGAGGTCTCTCCAATCCAACAACCAAAAAATTCTCGGGCGATCATCGATCCGTACTCTGATGACCCTGCGCGCATTAATTCCCCGCACGACAGCAGCTCCACCGTAGTATGAAATTTCCCCACTACACCACCCCAGGCCCCGGCCAATACGCATGGCAGCCGCCAGTGGCGGATGCAGAAGTTTTTTTTTTTTTTTTTGAGCATGGTCAAATCTAATGATAGATAACAAACTAACGAGTAAACACAAATACATATAATATTTTACGTGCGACTAAAGAGAGCGCATGCACGTGCTAACTAGCGACCATCTTTTTACAAAAATAATACAGTGTGTATCAACCCGTTACCCTTCTTACTTAAAGTAGTAGTACCTGCCACCTCAATCCTCATTATCCATCTAAATTTCAAATAATTTTTTTCCTTAAATTACTTATCTGATCAACGATCCGATTATACTGTTGTATTCGTTACAATTAAATATGTACAACAAGATATTACATGATTATATTATAATGAAAAAAATATTTATATTTATAAATTACTTTTATTATATACTAAGTTACTTTTATCATATATATAAATTACTTTTAGATTTGATTAAATTACTTCCGATACATTCGTAATGCTATGAGGTGATTACTTTTATTATTATTGTTTTTAGTCAATTCCGTAATTTGTGCTGATTAATTTAGTTTCTAGATAGAGTTATGTTTTTATCCCTACAACGGATTTACTTCTAATGTCATGACAAAGTTACTTTCTTTTTGTCTTAAGTTACTTTTATAATAGATGTAAATAACTTTTAGAATTTATTGTATTTATTTTTATATGTCTAAGAAGTAATTTCATGAAACCTTAAGTAATTTAGATATATTATAAAAATAATTTGTAATTTTTCAACGTAATATAATCGTGTGAGACTTGCCGTAAAGATTTAATTGAAATGAACACAATGGTGTAATCGGATTGTAGATCAGATAAGTAATTTGAGAGAAAATTTTTTAAGAAAAGAAAAAAGACATGGATGCCTAACGCTACGATGCTTCTCTCAAATTCTAAACTCTGATGCTTCTCGACTAAATCGAATGGCCGCGCTAGGTGTTGCTGTGTAAGACCAAATCGAGAGACTTCTAGTTATATATTTTAACATTTTATCATGGACAAAAGTAAATTTGAATTGCTGGCTGAAGACTAATCATGATAATTAGTGCTAATCTAATGATGCATGTGTAGCTAGGATAATGGTAAGCACCGTATTTAGTATCTAATGCAAGGCTGCATGCGGCGGAGTCCAGGCACCTGCACATGCTAGCCGGCCCTTGGCTCCGCCGCTGGAAGCGGCAGGTAGGATGGCACCACCTATGCATCCACCTATCGACCCCCCCTCTGTCGACGCAAGATCCAACTGCGCGTATACAAACACGCAGCTCTCGGTCGGCCACCAACACTATGCCGCTGGACCCATTTCGCAGTCTCAGTATTACATGCGATGTGGTCCAACATGACAGCGTCAATAACGTTGGCACCGTCCCTATCACTCTTCCGTGAACGCTAAGTTACTCATGTCAAGAGGGCCGGTGCCAATGACACTGATGTCGAGGACCTATTTAAAAAAAAGAGTAAATTGCAGATTGGGCCATGTATTTTGACCGTAGTTTCACATTAAACCATCTATGGTTCAACTTTTTCATTTAACACCAGATCTTTTTATCCAAAATTACAATTTGGACTAGTGGCCCACCTGTCAATAACGATTGAGGATGAAAAGGGAAAATTGGAGCCACCGATCGAGCAGCAGGAAAAGGACAAATGCACTGATCCATTTCTGACCACTCTCGCCATCTCCGTTAGTTTGCGTTTGTGGTTGTGAGTATGGTGTTAGATGCTAGGGCCATGCTGCCGGTGACGACGGCGACGGTGACCGTCTCTGCTATCGATGTCGGCGACGGCGAGGAACCAGGAACGGCCGCAGTTGTGACGGGCCGACAGCAACTCATCGCCAACGGTGGCCGTGGTGTCGGTGGACTTGCCGATGATGTGGGGGGACGAGAGTAGGATGAAGCGGGAGCTAATCATCTAGGCAAAGGCCGTGGCATCCATGGCCATCAGGGGTCGATGCAATTCAAATGTACTGCACCTATCTAATCCCTGAGCCATTTCTCTTTACAGAGTGAGATCCATGTTTTTTGAAGCAGCTCGTATAGTCTGCTTGAATCTTAATCGATCCATTGATCCATTGATTTATGAATCGGCCTCTTCATGCCCCCTTTCTTTTTTTCTTTTCTCCTGCAAAGGACTCTAATCTCGTAGTAATGCAGGTGGAGAGATGTAGAGAGATGTAGGCACTAATTAATAAGTGGGCCACTAGTCCAAATTATATCTTTAGGTAAAAAGATCGGGTGTTAAGTAAAAATGTTGAACCATATGTGGTTCAATGTGGAACAATGGTAAAGATATATGTCCCAATATGTAATTTACTCTAAAAAATTTTTCGAAAGGATCTATTTTTAATTAAAACGCTTGCTCCACCGTGTTAAGGTAGGATTGGAAAATGGAATGCCACGACTATAAAGCTAAGACATGATGCAACGAAAAATATTACTAATCTAAAATTGAGAGAAATGGAGCTGATAAAAACAACAGAAAACTCATTGTAAATTTTAGAATGGTCTTCGGCTTGCAGTAAGTGGTAATGAAAAGTTGATTTTCAATATATCTATTTACTGAGGAATGGCTCAGTTCACTATTAGAAAAAGCATTTTCACCGACGTTGGATATTTATTTTCGCAGACGGACATAACCCTCGGTGCCAAATGGCCGCCTACAAAAATACAAACCGGGGTGAAGCTCGCTATCCGCCTGCGAAGGCTGCAATAATACACTTCATTTTTGCAGGTGGACCTCTTAAGTGGTCCATCAGCGAAAATAGACTTTGAATATAAATAGAGCGAACCTAGGGGCTATTTTTTCTAAGGCTGTATTCTTTGCTCAGTGTTCCCAACCCCTCTACCTCATATTCCGTGTGCACGCTTTTCAAACTGATAAACGGTGTGTGTTTTTCAAAAAGTTTCTATACGAAAGTTGTTTAAAAAAATCACATTGATCCATTTTTTTTAAAAAAATTAACTAATACTTAATTAATTATGTGCTCGTGAACTGCTTCATTTTCCATGTGCAAGAGATGGGTTCCCAACCCATACAAAAGAACACAACCTAAGTCCTCTTTCTCCCTCACTCCTCCTCTCTCGCGTCCCTCCCCTTCCCCATCCCCTCCACACCTCTCCTCTCCCCTCCTCTCCCCTCACCTCTCCTCCTCTCCCCGGCCGGAGGCAGCGGTGGCTCTCGGCTCCCGGCGGTGGCAGCTCCTGGCGGACGGCGGCGGGGCGGCGCGCGGCGGCCGGCGGGGGCTCCCCTCCCTCCCTCCCAAATCTGGCCGGAGGGGGGAGGGGGAGGCCGGCGCGAAGGGCGGACTGGCGGCGGGGCGCAACATCACGCGCAGGGCATCGCGGGGCGGCTCCCCTCCCTCCCTCCCTCCCAGATCTGGCCGGAGGAGGTTGGGGCAGGCCGGCGTCCGGCGACAAAGAGCGCACTGGCGGCGGGGCGCGGCATCGTGCGCGGGGCGGCCTGCGGCATCTCCCCTCCCCCTCCCTCCCAAATCTGGCCGGAGGAGGGAGGGGGAGGCCGGCAGCCGCCGGCGAAGGGCGGACCGACCGGCGGCGGCTCCCCTCCCTCCCTCCCAGATCTGGCCAGAGGGGGAGGAGGGAGGCCGGTGGCTGGCGGCGCGGGGCGGACAGCGGCGAGGTGCGTCCGTGCGAAAATTTGTGATGTGTTTGATTTGGTTGTGAATGATTTGGTTTGATCTGTGATTATGAATGATTTGGTTTGATCTGTGATGCTTTTGTGTATTTGATTTGGTTTGATGGTAAATCTGGATGGAGAATGGGAGGAGAATGGGCAGCTGCTGCTACCGGCCGAAACAGCGGTGGGTGGTGGGCGGTGGGCGGTGGCTGTTTTTTTTTTTAATGCTAGAAGCTATTTTCATAGGCAGACCAGCTGTACAGCTGCGAAAATCAACTATTTTCGCAGGCGTTCGTTCGCAGGCGGACCAGTTGTCCGCCTGTGAAAACCTCTTTAGTCTGCATGAAAAAAATGTGTTTTCTAATAGTGGTTCGAGAGAAAATAAAGGTTTCCTAGGTCTGTCTTCCAAAAAAAAAAAAGGAAAAAGACAGGAGGTGCTTTAAAATTTTCAAAGCTAATTAGGCAACAGTTAATGGTACACGTAGTAGTTGCACGAGTTTTACGAGCTTGGGATGAGAATGATGCATTCCGAACATACAGCCGGCCGTGTCCTTTCGAGCGATAGCGCCACGCATGAAATTGAGCACTCCAACGTAAGTTGGTACGTGTATTATTATATGCCTAAGTACGAGATAAAGGACATAGACATGGTGCCAAAAGAATATATTTGATCTTCAACTTCTAATTATATATGAATAAATAAAACACATAATACATAAAAATACACTAATGATAAATTTAGTAATATGTAATTCAGTATTTTTTAAGTAGTGAGTAATTTTTGGGACAACTGGAGTTGTTTTTAGTTTTGAAAATGTAAATGTAATTTAACTATGCATGTTATTAAGTGATATACAATTATGTAATATATATATTATTGGTTTATTTAGATTTTTTTTATCGATATTTCGATGACATCCGCCTAGTTATTATACAACTTGAAATAACATATATTTTTCCAAGCTAAAATTTATTATAGAATACTCAAAATTTATGTAATTTGCTAGTATATATTATAAAAACGTGTCACGGCTAAAAGACAACCTAAAAAACTGGTAATTTGCTGAATAACACCTAATTTTGTAATGGATTATATGTCTATCTTTAATTAGATGACGTAGTCTTATTGGCAATATGTTTAATAGAAAATATATTTAATTAATTTATCCTAAAATCCATAAAAATATCTACAGTATAAAAACAATTATTACTTAAAGCTTAGAAATACACGTAGTACAAATTATATATGGTTTCATAAAACCAATTCCATGGTTGCGACACCATATTTTCTTATAAATTCAAGACTTCACAGTTTCACATAATTTTAGTTTACAATTCATATGATGCAAGGGTAATTAAAAAAATCATAACCAACATAATCCCAAATAAATTAGAATAGAGTAAAAAAAGGTATTTCAATAAAAAATCACTCACACATATACATATGTAATAAAATTTTGAATGGTGATCCGATGCTCTCTGCTGATAGTATTATACTACCAGTAGAAATATCTGATCCGTTCGTTATTTACTAATACATTGATTAAGGGTAACCTTTTCATTTGTATATTTTTTTGCAGCTAGATTGATCAATCTGTTGTTATTTATTGCGCTAGCATCACTCATGTTCCATCGAAATAAGCCAAAAAGGAACAAAAATAGGTTTAGTAACTATTAAATGACAATTATACCCTTTCGCACCTTTTTTTACAGTAGTGTCATTTTATGTTTCTACTACTGCTATTTAGGATGGTATAGTATAAAAAGATCTAAACCCTTCGATCAAATAAGATCAACGGATTAGATTACTTTCTACTACCAATAGAGAGCATCGTAAAGGGGCTCAAATATCAAACATGTTAAACAAGATACCCACGCATGTGCGCTTGCTACCTTACTAGTTCAAGATAAAAGCACTAAAGCTATTTACCGCGGTTACATGTTATTACTCGTTCGTTATAGGATAGATAACAAATTGTTTCAGGCCCCCCAATCCACTGAGTTTGACCAAAACTAAAATAAGTAAATAGATACCTTTTTAGTAAATCTAACTTCATATGTATCACTAAAATAAGCGTAATACATCATTAATATATAAAACGTTTGTTTCCACTATGTACCTAAATGTCCGTGTCTACACTTATTTCTAAATCTACGAATAAATATTCTAAAATTACCGCTTCTATTGATTATTAGTATAACACCATTGAAAAAATAGACATGAATGCCCCCTCTAATCGGTGGAACCATTAAGGTTTTATTTATCTGTTGCCTTCAAGCATGGGTCAAAATAGTTGTGCCTCTCACGGCTAGTATAGAACACGATTTTAATTAATCCTGGTTCACTATCAGTACCCTCAAAGATGATTGCATCAGTAAGTAGGAATTTGAGCACTATTATCAATGGTGGCCACCACCACTAGGCGTGCCTCAACTCAACCATATGCGTGCCCCCTGCTATACTTGTGGTAACATAGCAAGCTCTGTTATCCATGCTCGGTGCCCTTCAGGGAAACAAAAAGAAGATGGATGTGATAAAAATAGTTCTTCACTTCTTCCCAAAAAAAAATAGTTTCCTTATGTTTTGTGTAGACATGATTTTGTTTATGGTGTTAATTAGTACTGCTTAATTTTTTTATTATACAAATACAATGTAATCTTTAGAAATGAGTGAGGTTGATCACTAAAAATATATATAGCTAAACAAACATGTGATCGTGACAATCTTCAGAGTATCATTTATATGTTTGATAAAGATCTATATTTTAGCATCTAGTGTGTATTCGTCACCTATTGTTCATAATTCGATGAGATACCTTTACTAATTTTAAAAATGACTTTCAGTGGTAGGCGACGTACCCGTCTACACCGAGCTATACGTGGTGACTTCGTTAATGTCAAAATATGTCAGCCTAGTCTCTCGGAAGTACTCATAGGGGTATGTGCATGTGTGCGTTCATAGGGTTGAGTGTGCGCGTGTTGTGAGCGCCTGCGTTTGTACCTTGTTTCTCAAAAAAATATCAAACACTATTTATTGTTTCTCTTTTAGTTTAATAGATAAAACAATAGGGAGAGGACGACAGTGTTGTGGACATGTGAGGGTGAGGAGGTGGTGGAGATTTTATTTTTCTAATTTTTCTATGATTTAAGTGAAAGTCGATGATGGGGTGTTTCATTTTTTCTAAGAATTTCTAAGGTTTTTCCTTTTTTTATAGGACGTGACACATGGCGACTTAAGATTTTTTATAAAAAATAGATCTAATAGTCAAAAATTATGGATAAGTCAATTTAATTGGTTTTTCTTATAATTTTACGACATATTATACGGAGATTTATGAGCGCTCTAGGAAAGTTTAATTGATTTTTGTCACGTATAGTGATTTAGTATAACATAATACATATGTTCAATTAATTTTTCGTTGTTACTTAGTTGCCTTGCAAACCATAGGGTCTAACATCAAATGATGTTTGTTAACTTCTATATAGTAAAATATAGCTAATGTGATCTTGATTTATTTATTTAATTATAAATAAATCAATAATTACGACTATTTTTATATTATATTAGTTAAAGAAATAGAAGATGAGATAATTGAATTGCAGAGGAGAGGATGGATGAGTTAGATGGGGAAGGTCAGATATATACGTAAGGCAGGAGGATGGGAGGAGATTATTGTTTTTAAGATAGATCGAATGGGTCCTAGTTTTGAGTTATCTATTTTTATAAATACATTAAATCTTAGATCTATTAGAAAATAATTTGGGTGTCGTATTTTCTAATTAAACCGCTTAAATTGTTCTAATTTCAGTGTATGTTATCAATCACAAGGTTTAAAAATCTGTATGATTTTTTCTTAAAAAATATGGATCAGTGAACAATAGCTAGTCCATAGAATATGTACGATCCAAAGTAATGATTTTTTTTAATAATATAGTTAACTTGGATCTTCAATTTTGTTTTATAGTAAATAATCTAATGGTATGCACCAATAAAAAGTTAGCTATATGATTTAGATAATAATTGTTTAAAAGTTGTTATCCTAAAATAGTTTTTCCATCTAAAAACATAAACAGGAAAATATGAGAGAAAAGGAAATAGGTGGAGAGGTATGTACGTACAATGGGTCCACCGTATATTAGTGAAAATCGATAACCGGATGTTTTGCCTATTCTCAAAATTTTTGTGATTTTTCTAATTTATTAAAATATCATGTGGAAGCATAGGAGCGTTTGTAAAGTGCTATGTGGCGGCTTAATAGAGCTTATAGGATATTTAATGGACAAAGACCTAAATATGCTTCCATGTGATAATTTTTAAATTAAAATATAGTTAATATCAAATGTAGAAGTAATATTCCCATATATTAGATAAGTTTATCATGGGACCGGTGAATATTTTTTGTATGTATGAAGATTCAAGAATGGAAGGACGGTGCGTAGCATGTACATATGAGGGATATTTTTTTCTCCATCCGGTGAATAGTATAGTACGTATCGTACATCTGAGAACTTATTTTAGTTTTTTGGTGAACAGTACGTATGTACGTTACACTCGTAACAATTTGGTGGGACTCACACCTAATAATTAGGTCGGACCGTGGCAGGGCTAATACTTCTTTATTCAGTCGTAATTACGTTTTTTTTTCGTTCCTTTTTTCGGTGAGTAGAAAAGTACAGAAGTACGTAAATATACGTACAACTATTCAAGGGATTTTTTTTTAGGTTACATGGATGTATTTTAAATAACTCTAATCTAATAGTTTAAAAATAGTAGGTTCACCAATAAAAATGAGAGTTGGATGTTTTTCTTTTTCTCGGAATTTATAATAAGGTCTTCTCTAATTTATTAAAGCGTGACGTGGCAGCGTAAGTGTTTGTAAGAGTGTCATATGTTGTCTAGGACTGTCTATAGGACGTTTAATAGATTTTTCTCTCTAACATCACCTATTGTATGTCGATCTGATGTGTCGTGATGTATTTAAAACCACAACTTAACTTTTATACACCAATAGTTTATATTATTAAATGAATACAATAGATCATAAAGTGGTATAAAATTAAAACTAATTTAAAAGATGATGTTTAGAGACCTTTGATTTGATATTTTAATATACTATAGGTCTAGCTTAAGTGCATACACTTCCGTACACAGTATATTGTGAAGATTATATTTTCTTTATTTTTTATATTATACAAAATCTATTTTAGACGGTCGTGTTTTCCACCAGTAATAAGTACGCTTTTTTTTGGCTTTATTAATTTTTATAGTACGTAGATGTTTATTTTTTTTTTCTTCCGGCTAACTGTAGGAAGCTTCATTTGTATTACTAGGTGATACCCCGCACTTTACTGCGGGATTCACGGATGAGTATATGTTAAATATTGTCGAAATGATGAAAGTTGAAATGTTGAGAAAATAATGTGAGGAAGATGATTTAACACATACTTGTGGATCTTTATAATATAATATTGTAGATGATATGTAATGCTTGCATGGGATTTAAAATAAACTAGAATAGTAATTGCTAGTGAGTGAAGATGTGGCATGCTTGCATGGGATTTTAAATGGGCTAGAATAGTAATTGCATAGGATTTTAAATAGTCTAGAATAGTAATTGCTAGTGGGTGATGATGTGACATGCTTGCATGTTGAGTTTTAGCTTTAGTGGGTACCAATTATATAGAAAGTATAGATTTTTTCAATTGTATACTTGCGTACATTCTTTTATGTTTTCTTTCCTTTTCTCAGCCATCGGTTCCATATTTTATTTGTAAAAAAATGTATCACCTTTTTAATAATAGATCTAATCTAATGGTTTAAATTAGCGGCCTAGCAATATTTGTAGGAGTGCCACGTGATGATATAAGAGCTTTTTAGAAAGTTTAATGGACTTTTAATATATAATAGATAGATAGATTACACGTGCTACTTTGTGGCTTGTGGCTACTAAGTGTGGTGCATATAAAGCATGCAGTTATTTTTTTTTCTTTGGGATTATATGTGCCGATCCTAACATAAAACCGGAACTTATAGGTCTACCGTAGATGCGCTGCCATGCTATAAATACTGCGACGGATCATGCAAGATTTGCCATCCAACAAAACGTGGGTAAGTGAGTAGCAGTAGTAGTATCCAGTTGCCGTCAACGGAGGATGCCCCTGTGGCAGTGGCCATCCCCTGGTTTGCCCTCGCTGCCGCTACGGCTGTGCTAGCAGCAGCTGCTTGGCTGATAATCCGCGCATGCAAAGCTGATGAAAGCTGCTGCAGGCTGCCGCCAGGGTCGAGGGGCCTCCCCCTCCTCGGCGAGTCGCTCGAGTTCTTCGCCCGGAGCCCATCCCTTGAGTTGCTTCCATTTCTGAAGCGACGTCTCGAGAGGTGACTGAACAACATCATGCGTAATGTTCGTGCGTTCCTTTACATTTCACCTTTTTAAGCTTTTCGGTGGCCTCCAACATGCAGGTATATTAATTGTTCTGGCCTTGCATATGGGCTTCTTTCTATTAATCATAGGCTCCCATCAGATGGCCTAATCAGCCAGAGAAAAAGCCAAATTTTAAATTTTCAAACTTAATTTTGAGATATTTTCAATGTAGTTTATTTTTCAGCATTGGTTTTTAAGTCACAAAAAACACATATATAAAAGTTTTACCTACAAATTTATTTTTATTCCCTAATAAGCCATTTTGGCATGTTGAATTTGCATGTGTGAATTATTGGCATGTCCATGTGGTGTTGTTAGATGACCCAAGTACTATATTAAGTCACACTTAAATGTTGAATTTGCATGTGTGAATTATTGGCATGTCCACGTGGTGTTTTTAGATGACCCAAGTACTATATTAAGTCACATAACCAAATTTTGGAACTTATTTAGTCAATAAGAAATGTGAGGGACTAAATTGACTCTGAAAGAAGAAATTAAAGTTCAAGGATCATATATATCGATTGTTCACTCTATAAACTAATGGACCCTAAGAGCAAGGCTAATATCTCAGCCAGCTACGTGCAAGCTCTAATTTTATACATGTCATATATAAATGGCTCAAGAGATAACTTTTACAATAGAAGCTCTATGTACTTAACCATATTTTACTTAGAAATTTTATTTTATTATATATTACAGAAAAAAGTACGAATTACCCTACTGAACTATAGCGGTCAATCGAATTACCCCCTAAACTAAAATATCAGATATTTTATATCATCAACTATTTAAACTAGACAAATAACTCCCCCTAACTCAATCTGGAGTGGTTTTAGTCCTACGTGGCAGTCTAGTCAGTATTTTTTTATATAAAAAATTGTTGGGGCCCACCTATCATATTCTCTCCCCTCTCTATCCTTTTTCCCCTCTCACCTCTCTCTATCTCTCTCTCACGTCAGAGGCTGACAAATCCCGTGTGTCGGCGGAGGCCAAGGATGAGCAGCACGCCGACGGTTACGAGCCTCCTCAAGGCGGAGGCTGAGGATGTGGCACGCGCCGACTGTGGCCAGCTCGTCAAACTCACCATCCGGGCCTCGTCCTCATGTGGCTGGGGGAGCAGCGACTAACGCTGGACTTGCGCGAGAAGGCGGCCATGGTGGGGGAAATACGACGGTGGGGAAGAGGGGACAACGCAATGGGGCGCCCGAAGAGGCCGGCGGCATGGAAGCGGAGGAGAGGGCGGCGCGGTCGAAGGCGAAGATGTGGCGGCGAAGATGGCCATGGCGGGAAAATACAATGGTAGAGGAGACAGCTAGACACGGCAGGGTGCCTGCAGATGCTGGCGGCATGGAGGCGGAGCTCCTTGGCCGATGACTGGCACTGGCGAGCTATGGAACATCGACCTCGAGGCCGTTTCCCCTAGGCTCGAGCTCTACCACCGACCGACAAGTCCAAAGTCCTCCTGCTCCAACCCCACCTTCTCGTCGGCTGAAGGAGGATATGTTGGGTCATGGTTCTGGCATGCCTGGATTTGATGCCACCGGCACGCGCCGCCCTCGCTTCCGTCTCCATACCGCCGGCCTCTGCAGGCGCCCACATGTCATCTCATATCCTCCGCCGCCAAATTCTCCGTGGCGAGCGTGTGCGAGGAGAGCAGGCCGGCCGCCGCAGACGTGCGTTTCAGAAGGTGAGGGGGGAGAGAGAGGGGCGGTAGGGATTTTGACAAGTGGGCCTTAGCGATTTTTTTAGAAAAAAAATTGCTGACTAGACTGCTACGTGTGCTATTTGAACCCTAAACCACTCGCAATAGTGCTTGGGGGGGTTCGGTATTGAAAGTTCAGGATGAACGATATGATGTCTGGTTTTTGAGTTTACTGGGGTAATTGTACTTTCTCCTTTATTATATGGTGGGTCCCACTATCCTATCTCCCTTTCCTTTTTTTTTTTTTTGTCCCTTTTGCTCTTGAAGAGCAATGAGTGGTGGATAGGGTCTTTGGCCCACCATGAGTTGGAGATTATGTTAGAATCGGCGCTTATTTAGTCGTCTTTTTCTTTCTCTTTCTTCCTCTCTCTATTCAAACTCACCTAAATAATCTCATTCGATATTTCAATATAAGCCAGCTGAGTAGGATTATTGTACCTACTCTAAGCGTGTGATATTCATGGATGGATGTATAGACATGCTAATTAATTGGCATAAATGGATCAATTTTCTGCAGGTACGGCCCAATTTTCAGGACAAACTTAATTGCTCAAGACCTGATCGTGTCCCTTGATCCGGAGCTGAACAACTTGGTGTTCCAACAAGAGGAGAGGCTCTTCCAGTGTTGGTACCCGAACTCATTCATGAGAGTCTTCGGTGCAGATAGCATCATCACGACGTTCGGGTCCTCACACAGGCACGTCAGGAACCTGGTCCTCCGGCTCTTCGGCCCTGAAAACCTCAGGCGAGCAATGCTCCAGGAGATGCAGAAAACGGCTCAGGCCAGCCTGCTCTCCTGGCTTGATCGTCCGAGCATCGAAGTGAAAGAAGAAGTCTCAAGTGTAAGCATGCACATATATGCATGACCTCAATTATGATATATAGTGTACGACATGATATATCATAGGATCTAATTGCTTGTTTAGCACATTAGTTAAAGTCTAATATATGTTGTACATTTTTTAATATTATTTATAATCCTGGCAGATGATATTCAGCGTAATAGCGAAGAAGTTAATCAGCTATGACTCCTCAGCATCAAACGGGAAGTTGTGGAAACAGTTCGATGCATTCCTTCAAGGATTACTTGCATTTCCAATTTACCTTCCTGGTACTGCATTCTACGAATGTATGCAGGTAAACATATAATATATAGAGTGGCTTTACCTTTCATCTGAATCCTACGGTATATAAGGACCCCAATGAATTCAATCCTTGGAGATGGAAGGTTTGTGGTGAAATTCAAGGCAACTTATAATTTTTCCGTCTCTCAAAAAATAAAATTCTGCATGTATATTATTACTATTTTTCTGCTGATATGGTCCATTTAAAATTCACACGGATGAATTCTGATATGCACCAATTTGCTCCGCGTCCGGTATCAAATATATATTGCTAGACAAGTTGTACAACGGTCTCTACTGATTGTAATTAATTTAGAAGTTTTCAACTTTCTATATCTAACAAAGCATATCTATTTATACTACCACCTCAGTTGCTGTTACACGGTAATTTGTTTTAGCTAATCAAACTATTCACATCACTTTCATTGATAATAATACTATAGTAGAATATTGCTAGTATATAGAGATCACCAAACATGTGGGCGCTTTTTCTCATTTGACATGCTCTTATTACACTTGGCATCCATACATGCATATATGCTTGTATGTTTTGTATAGGACATTGCTGAACCAGCTGGCGGTGGCTCCAAAGATTTCATGGCTTTTGGAGGAGTCCGCTTATGTGTTGGCGCAGATTTTGCCAAGCTACAGATGGCGATCTTCCTCCATTGTTTGGTCACGAAGTACAGGTATAGTACCTGCAGGCTGCAGTAGTATATAGCACATGTACTTTACTAATTAAGCACTCCCTCCGTCTTAAGTATATATAATTACTTATAAGTATGAATCTGGATAAATACATGTTTAAATTCATAGCTAAAAGTTTTACTATATTTAAAATGGACGTATAGTATTGAAAATAAGTTATATCGTGCAATTAGTCAATTAATCTTAATTATCTCGTTCATTCTCAAAACCACACTTCATCTAAGAGCATTACCAACAGATCACGTATAATATCTCCCCAAAATTTTGTTTTTGGGTTTCCTAAACTGAAAATAGGTAGCCAGAAAGCATACCACTTCAAGAGAAAACCTAAATTTTATCTCCAAAAACTAAAAGTGGACCCTTCTGTTAAACTAACACCAGATTTTTCCGTTTTCCTCTCTCTCGCGTGCGCTCGTGGTGCTCCCTCCGCGTGTATCGCACTCTTCCCGGAGAAAAATCTGGTGCGAACGAGAGATTGAGGACGGCAGAAGCGCCATCTCTCTCCCTCAAATGAAGAGAGCGAAGGATGCAGGGAAGGGGATTCTAATAAATCTAGCGTGAACGAGAGATTGGGGACGGCAGAAGCACCGTCTCTCTCCCTCAAATGAAGAGAGCGAAGGATGCGGGGAAGGGGTTTCTAATAAATTAGGATTAGGATAGGAGATCTGTTGGAGGCATTTTTTCATCAAAATTCCAAAATACTAGAATTGGGAATGGAATAAGGGGACTATTGGTGATTCTCTTAGCATTAATGAGCTGGCAGATATATTTTTTTGGAAACTTATATGTTTAGGGTGCTAGCGCTCGGTAATGCTGTTACCGCGCGTTTTCAGGCCGTTACCGTGTGTTTTTGGCACACCGGACCTTTCCATTCTCTGGTAGTGTTAATACTCTTTTGTATACTGCAGATGGGAAGCGATAAAGGGAGGATCAATGGTGCTTTCTCCTGGGCTTCGTTTTCCTGATGGTTTTCACATACAGCTTCGTGCTAAAGCTTGAAGTGGTTCTATCTCTGTCCAAGTCCACTGAAATAATATCTATAGCGATCCCCTATCTAAATAATTAAGCTAAGTGCAGATAGAAGCATATATATAGCATATTATATGCGTGTATATGTTGTTTGCTCCATACATATGTACTTCCTCCGTTTTACAGTGTAAGTCATTCTAATATTTTCTACATTCATATTGATGTTAATAGAATGACTTACTTTCCTGTTCTGCTTGTGTGGACTACAATGATATATATTTACTGTCCTACCGTGCTGGAGGCTGTAGTGTTGTAAATATGTGCTATTGTATTGTATGTCTGGGTCTTATTCCCTCCATTCCACATTATAAAACGTTTTGGCATCTCCATATCTATCATCTAAATTTACTATCATCTATATGAATTTGAATATATATATATATATGAATCATATATATAAATCCATGCATGAATCAATTAAAAAAAAAAAATCCTACTAGTAGATACCGGGATCCCATCCCCACCGCTCGAAACAGGATCCCCTCCCCAACACCCGCACGCTGCAGAGAATACAAAGGGCAAGAAATTGGCCTGACAGGGAGGGCAAGAAGGCTCGATCGACAAGTTGAAAAACGCAGGCCAGCATTGTAACAGTCTCAGATCCAATCTTTTTTAATAATAGAATAGAATCCTGACCTTTGCTCATAGAGCTACAGCCAATTATTACAAAATATGTTCCAACACATCACACCTCAAACAAGTCATAAAAAACACATCCAAACTGACAGAAGCACGCACCGGTACTAACACCAATAGAAAAAAAATAAAACTTAAACTCATTGAATTCTATTTGTAAACCTCCAGCCAAAATTGGTAAAAAGTTACATAACCATTGACTACAGTTTACGACATGCAACTATTATTAGCTTAATGTCTTCATCACACTTTGATAGATGAGCCCATGACCGGAGCCAATATATATGTTGTCCTAAAAAGCACCTGCAAATAATATTTAGATACTATTTTTATTAAAAACCATATCATTTCTGCTCAACCATAGAGCCTACATATAGCAGATGCTCCAACAAGAATGAGCTATCTGGTTTTTTTTTATCAATCCCCACAAGCCAAAAAATGAGATATACTATGAGGAATGGATAAATCAGAAGAAAATTGTAACGCTCTTAAAAAAATTTGTACAGTGACACTCCAAAATTAAATGATGGATAGTCTCATTTTTTATGTAAAAGTAACATCCCATATTATCATACCAATTTCTACCCATTTGAACAAGTATCATATAAAAATCTTAATTTTAACAGGCATCGTGATTGTCCCAGATCCAATCATGCTAACACACCTCTCATCTTCTTGCTTCTGAGCTGCTCCAAGAAACTGAGGCAAGAAAGCACCATGGAGCTCTGTCCATGGGGATGAGCGTAGCCTGAGGGTCGCTGGGAGGACAAGCTTCTCCTGCTGCTCTCACCTATGCGAGCTGGAAGAGGATGAGCTCCTCCTGCTGCTTTCGACTAGGCCACGCCAAGATGCCACCGCCACAACTGGGTGGACTTCCGTAGCGAGTGAGGACGAGGAAGCCACAGCCAAGGAGGGACAGGGAGCATCGTTGTCGTGTTGAGGGAAGACATGGAGCTCCTCAGCTGGTAGAGAACTAGATAGGCAGTGTCGGTGCCATTGTTGTCGAGGAAGACCACCAGCGACCCCCCGACCACCTCACTACCAAGCAATGTTTTAAATAGCGGGGTAAGGCATTTAGCAGCGGTTAGCTTCTCAAACAGCTGTAGCGACAGCTATAGCAGGCTAAATGAAACTATAGCGGCTAAATTATACATGAGAGTAAATAGTTAGAATCCTTCTCAAACAACTATAGCAGAAGATAGCGGCAGTTTAGCGGGAGAGTTAAAACCCTACTACCAAGTACCAAGTGCCAAAGGAGAATTGGAGGATAGTGCCAAAGGAGGATAGGGGGAGGAAGTTCCTTCATGTTGCTCGTTAGTGGTGCATTAAAAACCACGAGATCCCCGACCACCGGATTTGGTGCCGATGGAGCTCGTCGTCATCATCTTCATGTGGGTGAATTAGCACAAGTACAATGTCCATCCCTTAGTTTCTCCCCCTCTCAACTCCTACCAAATACTCGATAAGTATCGGCTAATACTAACGGGTATCGGTCAATATTGACGGGTATCAGCTGGTACCTACAAGTACCAAATCCGATACCTACTTGATATTATTCCGTCCGGATAAAATCTCGTGATATGGCATCCTCCTTCTACAGCTATATATATTAAGGACGTACATCATGTGAATTAAGAATTTAATGTATGTAAGTCACAGCGTCCATGACAGATGACTCCAATCAAGGCTTAAATTTATTTTGGTGAATACCAATGGTCAAATTAATGATTGTGTACAGTAAGTGCCAAGAGCTGGGGGCTCATAATTGTAGGACGGATGTGTACGCGTTTATATGGATGAGTATTCACGCTTGTGCGTGTATGCGTTTACAGGAATAAGTGTGTGACTCTGTTGTACTGTGTTTTAAAAAAACAAAGACGCTGTACATTCAATTTTCTGTCAACTATCTTCCAACCGGAGTCGCCGTGATATTCCTCCTTCCTCGAATCATTGCACTTTTCCTATGTAAAAGCATAACCATGACTTAAAAAACCACCTGCCCAAAAACAATGTTTCCAAGTAAACTGGTGCTCCGACTTAAAATCAACAAATAAAAAATTGGATAGAGAAAACTGAACTATGTCTAACCGTTTGTTTTCCTCGAGATCCCATTGTAACACACAGGCATGATATTAGTATGTAAAAATATTATTATGAAGGATATGAGCTTCGAAAAGACAAAACTACAGAGGACATGTGTGGATTCGTTGCGTAGGCCACACACCAAGCCCCCTAGCCTAGTTAGTATGATAGCCTCACACAGCACAGTAAAGGAATGAGTCCACTTTAACTCCCTTAAAAGTGACCCAAATCTAATTCATGACCCCGAACCGCAAAACCAGATATTTTGACCCCTAAACTATAAAACCGGTGCAATTGACTCTCGGCGGTTTTGGTGAGCGGTTTTGCTGACGTGGCACGTTACGTGACGATGTTGACCTGGTCTTCGTCCTACGTGGTATTAACGTGGCGCTTACGTGTCATTAGAATTAAAAAATATGTTGGACCCATTTGTTATTAAAAAAAATTATGGGACCCACTGATAGATGGGGACCACATGTCAGTCCATCCCTTCTTCATCCTCCCCTTCTCTCTCCCTCCCCATTCAACAAGTGGGGGCCAGCGGCGGCGGCGATGACAACGACGGCGACAGCGGGCGGCAGCGGGCGGGAGAGCGGCAGCGTTGATTCTGTCTTCTCCGAGCTGAGCCAAGGGGATTGGCTCCATTCATGAGCAGAGGCGGGAAGGAGGAGAGGGGCGGCGTGGTGCCGCTGTGGTCGCCAGCCGTCACTTGGAGAAGGGGGCCACCTCGGAGGTTTGTGGCGGCGACGGCAGTGCAAAAAGCATGAAGGTCGCCGCAGCACCTAAGGGGCAGTGGGAGCAGCATCTGCAGACGGACATCCACACGGCACGGCAGGCGCTGCGCAACGCGCTCTCGCTCGACCCCGACCCCTCGGCGGCTGCCCAGACGCCACAGGGCTCAACGGAGACGAGCAAGATGACCACCGGCGGCGCCGGGCCCGCGCCGGCGTTCTTGACGCTGGAGAGCTAGTTGCTCGACGACAGCGGCATGGGGCATGGCGAGCTGGGGCTCATGAACAAAAAAAAGGAAGAGAAAGATAAGGGAGATAGAGGGGGAGGTCGGGAGGATGAGGAAGGGATAGACTGACATGTGGGTCCCACAATATTTTGTGTGTGAATGACAAGTGGGCCCATATATTTTTTTAATTCTAGTGACACGTAAGCGCCACGTCAACGCCACGTAGGATGAACACCTAAGTCAACATCGCCACGTAACGTGCCACGTCAGCGAAACCGCTCACCAAAATCGCCGAGGGAATCAAATTGCACCGGTTTTAACAGTTTAGAGGTTAAGATATCTGGTTTTGCAGTTCAGGGTAATGGATTAGATTTGAGTCACTTATAAGGGAGTCAAAGTGGACTTATCCACACAGTAAACATCTCTCAGCCCACTTCCCCCGTAAGGCCGTGACTCTAGTGGGCAGCCCGCTATTCACGAATTCTTCATGTTATTTTATGAAATATAAGTCTATTTTGTCTCTCTCGTTTCATCTTTTCCTCTTGATTGAATCGTCTCTCAAAACCGCAAAACCAGATACAATGTAGTTTCCATCTTCAAAAATCGATGTAAATTAACTCTCACGATGGTTTAGGAAGCAATTTGTGATGATGTGGTAGGTTTATCGTGATTGACTTGTTGAGTCAGTAGATGATGGCACCTATGCATGCATCACTTTCTCCTCTCTCCCTCCCTTCTCTCTTCTTCTCTCCTCTCCCATGCATGTC
Organism: Oryza meridionalis; assembly: GCA_000338895.3. Taxonomy (NCBI): domain Eukaryota; kingdom Viridiplantae; phylum Streptophyta; class Magnoliopsida; order Poales; family Poaceae; genus Oryza; species Oryza meridionalis. Next base: position 29,514,496 of record CM002526.2, on the reverse strand, counting down.
GTCGTCGTGTCGGCGCTCGACGGGCTCAGGTTGTCCGGCCGCATGCCGCGCGGACTCGACCGCCTCGCCGCGCTCCAATCTCTCTCCGTTGCCCACAAAAACCTTTCTGGCGAGCTTCCTCGCAGCTCTCCCGGCCGAAGTCGCTCCGCTCCATTGACCTCTCCTACAAACGCCTCCTCTTGTTTCGCAACCAGTTCTCCGGCCCCGTCACCGCCGGCATTGGCAACCTCCACAACCTCAGCAGCAGCAAGTTCTTCTGCGCATTCCTGAGAGACATTATATTGGCATGTGCCCTCACCTTCATTATCGACATAAGCTCCAACGCGTTTGACGGCCAGGAGGCCAGCTCCCTGATTCCATCTGCCATCTCGGCTCACTGGTTAACCTCAGCTTAGTGTCTAAGTATATGGTAGTTAGCGATGTATTATGATAGGATTGATTTGTTTGGATATCTGTAATCTTTCCTTATCTCCTCCCCATGTAATCTTATATATATCAGCCCCCGAGGCTCAATACAGTGTGTCCAATATTCACAGTATTCTCTCTCTCCCTATACTATCCAACATGGTATCAGAGCCTGGCTAGGTTAACATCTCTGGCCCGATGAACACAGCGTTCTCGCTCCCGGGGGCGGCCACCCGTTTTTTTTGTTTTCTTCGTCATGGTGGTTGCTCGTGAGGGATCGATCTTCTCCAGTGACCCTCATCGGCGTCATCGTGGTTTGAGTCAAGCATCAGCAGCAGTAACGCATGGATCTACCTGCCGTCGCGTCGCAAGTCCTCGTCGTCCAGCCATCCCCGCCGCCGCTCGGGGGACTCTGTCGCCGCCGCCGCCGGGGAGACGGTCGCTTCCTCACCGCGTCGAGGTGCACGGCCGGCGTCGCCGAGCCCCGACCGCCCCCGGCCTGGCGCACTCTGCCGGCACCACCCCGTCGACCTCTCCACCCGGCCAGCCGCTGGACTCCTTCCGCACCGCCTCCGTCTTGCTGCGTCTTGCTGCGCCGCCGCCCTCCGTCGGCATCTCCGGCTGTCTCGTCTCTGCTGTGATCTTGTGCGTTGCTGCCAAATGAGGAGAGAGAGACTGATTGGTGTGGAGATACCTAAGCCTGTTGACTTCGTTGACATCATGGTGACCTGCATGAGTTGCATCGGAGGGCTGTGGTGTGGTGTGGACTTCTGCTACTGTGTTGCTGTTGCTTGCATCTTTCTTTTTTCTCCCGATCAGAGATTGGGTTTGCGTCGCCTACGCCGTCGTTTCACCGAGATCAACGATGTTGCTGTTTTGCTATCCTAAGCTACAACGACATTGTCCGACATCGCCGTCTACACATCATCACCAACGTCTTCGCGCCGTGGTCACCATAGTGTTTTATTTTATTTTATTTTTTTCTCTTTTGATCGTCGTGTTTGTTGGCTTCTCGCCTGCACCCGCGCACTCTCACGCCTGGCGCCGCGATCCTTGCCACGAACCGTAACCGCACACTATTAGGTGGCATGTGCTGCATCGATATCGGCAACGACTGGCTCCTACGACTACGACAACTTCATCTTGACTACATCGACTAGGGCACAAAGGGCTATCATCCGTATTGAGCACTCTTGCCGGTTTCTTCTCCAGTCCAAGTGTCCGTGTTACTCCCGCTTGGACTGCGGGGGATGTCAGAGTATATGGTAGTTAGAGATGTATTAGGATAGGATTGACTTGTTTGGATATCTATAATTTTTCCTTATCTCCTCCCCATGTACTCTTATATATACCAGCCCCCGGGGCTCAATACAGTGTGTCCATTATTCACAGTATCCTCTCTCCCTAAACTATCCAACACTTAGCCCTGACTCGCTGGTTTACCTCACTACCTACCTTTCAAAAGCAGCCAAATACATCGGCAAGCCATCGACATCAACTTAGCCCCGGCTGCGGCCGGTAGCCACAACTTTTACCATTGTTCCCCCACTCTCGCAAATTCTATATATCTACCCATCTCCAGCGAGCCGAGGCTGACATCGTCGCTTGTCACGCGCTGTTCATGAGGGACAAAGTGACTATGGTGAATTGCTGATCGAGTGGAGAGGATGGTCTGGGTTTCTTTGGTTGTGGAGTAACTGAAGCTGTGTAAGTTTCTCTTCAGTTCTACTGCATGACCGTCAGAATGAGCATCGACTGCAACGGGTGCTACCAGAGATTACAACCATTGATTTACCTCTCCCGATTTGTCCCTTCCATTAGTCCTTTTTATATTTGATGATTTGATGAAGCTCAGTCCAAAAAGATAGCTGGGGGGACACAAATGAGCATAGGAACAGCATATTATAAAACAAACATCTATCAAGATCGATTCTTTTGTTCATTCTATTAATTTACTAATACAAGCACAACTACATACACATTCAACATTGGTTAGCTGATTGGCTACATATATACAATTAATTAATGTTCTTTTGCATCAACAATTTTCCGCAAAAAAAAGAATGAGGATTTGACCTCACATTTTTACCCTTGTGTATGTGTGGCTGTGTGCAAGAAGTCAAAAACATATGGACAGCCATGCACCTGATCGATCGGAAGTAGCAGTGGGTGAGCGTCTGCCATCCTGGAAGCTCTGCAAGAAGATCAAGGAGACCGACGCCCGGCGACGGCCATCGGCTGTGAAGGAAAAAGCACTGACCCTAGCCCCCAGCCGTGAAGTTGGAAAACTCAATTTCCGATTACACGGCTTGATTAATACGCACGGCAAGAACTCTTACATGACCAGGTCTTACATGGTCGTTTGTCTCTACACGATCTGAGAAGGCCTTATCCGCTCTGGGCGTCCCCAGCTGAAGTTCCCTTAGGTTCCTCAGAGGCCTTGTCAGGACGGCGTAAAGGGACATGAGGATAGGTTTCAACTCTAGGTGTCGTCGTGGTAAGGGATCTCTGGGTAAAACACTTGGCGATATTGTATACCTGATATCAACTTTGTTGGAGTAGAGGTAGTGGAAGAATCGCTATACCTCTGGTCGAGGACCAGGTAGTAGTCGTAACTCGACCACTTAAAATGGAAATAGTGGGAGAATCGCTACACCGCTGGTTGAGAACCAGGTAGTAGTCATAACTTGACCACTTGAAGTGGAAGTAGTGGGAGAATTGCTACACAGCTGGTTGAGAACCAGGTGTAGTCTTAACTCGACCACTTAAAGTGGAAATAGTAGGAGAATCGCTACACTGCTGGTCGAGAACCAGGTGTAGTCTTAACTCGACCACCTGAAGTGGAAGTAGTGGGAGAATTGCTACACAGCTGATCGAGAACAGGTGTAGTCTTAACTCGACCACTTAAAGTGGAAATAGTAGGAGAATCACTACACCGCTGGTCAAGAACCAGGTGTAGTCTTAACTCGACCACCTGAAGTGGAAGTAGTGGGAGAATCGCTACACCGCTGGTAGAGGACCAGGTAGTAGTTGTAACTCGACCACTAGAAGTAAATGTACGAGAGATCGCTACGTTTGACTAGTTGAGAACCAGTGAGTAGGTGTCTCTTGACCATTTGGAGTCGTGGTACATGGACCGCTACGCTGCTAGTCGAAGACCAGTCGTAGCTGTTCCTCAACCACCTGAAGTCATATGAAGTCGTGGTGCGAGGACCGCTACGCTACCAGTGGAAGACCAGTCGTAGTTGTTCCTCAACCATCTGAAGTTAAGGCGCGAGAGATTGCTACGATTTACTGGTTCGAGAACCAGCGAGCAAATAGAATTATCTCTCGAACACCAATGGGAGCGCTAGAATTGGGTTATTACATGTGCATCTCATGTGGCCAGCATGACTCACATACCCAACTTATAGCATATCTGGATGTCCGTTCGCAATCATGTCGGGTGATCAAGCCAACGACGTTCACGAGGAATTTTCCATTAACAACCTTTTCTCGAGTAGTCCAGCCATGGCCGGTGCTATGAGATAGGTCGTCGGTCTTCGTTGGCAGGTTGGGCGCGACGACTCTGCATTTGTCGAGATCGTTCTCGATAATAGGGTGTACTCGACCACAATCTACTCGAGTGCTCAATTGTTCCTGAAAAATATTTTCTAGAAGGCAAATATAGCAGATAATATCGGGTATGTACTCAAAAAACTGCATGGATCTTCTAGTATTATCAGGACATAACGAGCAGATGTAAATATCAGGCATTATGTAGACCGTAAACAAGCATGATTTATACAGAATAAAATAGAGTGAGCCCCCAGCGTTAGACCGTAGTCGATTTAACATCGGGGACACTCGCGCAATAGGTACTGTATAAAAAACATGCTCTAGGTAAACATAATAAATTATTGATCTAATAATATTATATGATATGAAAAATAGGTACGGTAAATTGAATATAAAATATTGCATACCTTTATAGATATATGCTGGATATATCTACGAAATTATTAGTAGATCAGTTTAATAAATCAATCCACTAATTACCTGTGATGATGCTGTACTATAGATCATGCAATTAATGCACGTGGACGCGCTATAAAGTGCAAATTGTGTTGAATTCCTTCAGTTGTCCTGATATCGATCTACCCCCTGATGGGTCCACCACCTGACGTCGGGTGGCTTTGGAGCATCCGAGTACGAACCGAATCAGGGCCTTTGGCCTGATCGCGATCGAACTCATCAACAGAGATACATGCAGGACAGAACAAAACATTAATCAGTAGTTTAATTAAAGAGGCAATTGCTTATTTGAACTTTGCTTATTTGACCCTCCTTTTTCAGTTCGAAGCTTCCGTCTGACCCTCTTTCGCTGACTCTGTTAGGGTTCAATTTAAAAAAAAAGAAAATGTTTCCAGAGTTCCTAATAGCGAAAATACCCTCCAAAGTCCAAACCCTATTTTGACTCTCTCTCTCTCTCACTCGTGCATGACTCACGGTCTCACCTCTCTCTCACTCGTGCGTGCAGCGGCGGCGGCGAGTACGCGTGCGGCGGCGGCTGCGGCGTCAAGCACAGACTCGCCGGCGCCCACTCGTTGTGGTGGAGGGCGGCGGCGCGTCCGTTCTGGGTCGGCGCCGATCTAAGGGGGGCGGCGGCGCCGATCTGTGCGGAGAGGCGGCGGCGAGCTGAGGAGGCGGTGGCGGCGACGTGATGTACAACCCCGCCGGCTCCTGCTCGTGGAGGTGGAGGGCGGCGGCGGTGGCGGTTTGATGGGGCGCGGGGCGGCGCTAATCTGTGGGGGCAGCGGCGGCGAGCTGTAGGGCGCGGCGACGACGAGCTGTGGGGCGCAGGGCGGCGGCGGGTGCTACATGCGGCGACATCGACGCCGATCTGAGGGGGGCGACAATTTTTTAGTCAAATCTATCAAAATGAATCAAATTTCTCAAATTTATGGCAAATCTGTCATAATTGTGACATTTTATTTAATTTATTTTCACAAAATTATGTCAAATTTAAGTCAAATTTGACAAAATGATTCAAATTTGTCAAATTAATGCCAAATCTGTTACTTGAGCAAAAATTATTACAAATATTTCAACATTCTTGAATATATACCCGGTATAAAAAAAATAGGGTCAAACAAGCAAACAAACAAGATATAACAGGGTCAAATAAGCAAGGGCAAAATGGACTATTTACCACAAAATTAACACCGTCACCTCACCCAAACGGAATAGGGTCAGACCGGAGCTTCGTACTCAAAAAGGAGGGTTAAATAAGCAAAGTTTAAAAAGTAGGGCCAAATCGGCAATTACAGTTTAAAACAGGGTCAAATAAGCAATTGCCCCTTAATTAAAACGAGATTAGTTGAAGCGTATTGGAACAACAAACCCGCGATGTCGTTGGAGAACGATGTATCCGTCGGCGTGTTCCATTGACGACGATGGTTCCGATTTCGTTGGTGGACGTACTCCAGCCAGGTTGGATCTCCCTGGTCCGAAGTCGTCGAGTAGCTTGTTGTCGGAGAATCTATCTCTTAAACCCATCTCGTCGAAAACCATTAGGCAAAATTTGCCTGGGACACCCAAAAATTGTATAATTGGCTGTGAGACACTGTAAAATCGTGTCGTTGCTGATGGATACCACAAAATTCATGTAATTTGCTGTAGGACACCCGAGACAATATTTTATCATTTCTGACAAAAAAGATGGGAGAGAAATTTCAAAAAGACAAAATTGCCCTCAGCCATATCTAATCCCACTGCCAGCACCCGCATCTCAGCACTGCTCGCCATCTGCCGTCGTCGAAGCAGCTGCCGCCACCCTCGCTGACCGTCGTCACCGGCTCCTCCCTCGATGGAGGACCGGTCGCAGCCATTCCTGGTGTCGCCGGACAGCACCTTCTCATGCGGCTTCATTCAGGCCTGCGACGATGGCGACAACGCCTTCTCCTTCTCCGTATGGTTCACCGCCGCGGCACCATCATCTGGACGGCCAACCCCGACGCCCCCGTGAACGGTAGGGGCTCGACGATCTCGTTCCGCCGTGACGGCGAGCTGGCCCTCGTTGACACCAACGGGACCATGGTGTGGGCGAGTCGGACTGGTAGCGGCGGGCGGGGCCTGACCGTCTCGCTAAGCGACACCGGGAACCTCGTCATCGAGGACCCGTCGATCGGCCACGCCAAGTGGCGGAGAAAGAGAGAGAGAAGCAGAGAAAGAAGCAGAAGGACAAGAAAATAGAGAAGGGGAAGAACAGAAGGGGCAAAACTGTCATTTTATGTGGTTTCTCTCTCATCAATTCAGTGGATATTATATTTTAATGCGCCCAGTGTCCTGCAGCAAATTACCACATTTTTAGAGTGTCCTCGGGCAAATTAACGTCTTTCGGGTGTACCACAGCTAATTATATAATTTTTGAGTGTCTTGTAGCAAATTTTTCCAAACCATTAAGCACCAAAAATCCCCCTACCTGGCGCACCACTGTCGACGTTTGATGTCGCGATTCCCGTATTTGCACATTATGGGGATCATTGGTACTAGGATATACGCGAGATTGAGGTAAAAAAGACGAAGGCGAGGATTTTTATATAGGTTCGGGCCCCTGAATTGTCAGGTAATAACCCTACATCCTGTTGGCCGAAGCCGGAATTGCTCTTATTCACCATAATCACACCAGTACAATATTTTGGGTAGCCTATCTAACTGTTGTCGACTTGGCGGTATGAAGGTCTGACTCGTAGTCGACAAAAGGGTAGCCTTCCTCCTCGAATCCACATCCGACGAGATCAGAGACAGCGCTATATCTCTCCTGACGGTAGCCATAGGCACCGTAGGGGACTAGCCATGCCTATCTCTGAAGTCGATATCTGGCGTCTTGTCTTGGCGTATGTTGGCTTGTACGTTGATCTTCTGTCTTGATCTATTGTTCCGTGTCATATATGGTGGGTGTGTCCCCTCTCCTCCTACGGGGCCTTATATTTATACCTATAGGTGTCCCCTTGTCTAAGTAGAACTAGGGAAACCAATATGGATACAATCCAAGTAGTCCTTGTCGTTTCCATATAGAACTATGTTCATCCTTCCTTATGTGGAACTCCTCCTATATCCGAAGGTTATTTCCGTATGACACGGTATGTGGTGGGTCCTGCCGAGATTTAGTCAACTACTATTAGATATGTGGTATCCATAACCCTGACACTATGATTGTCAACTGGGTTTGTTTGCCCCGTTTACTTTGTGCATATGCCGAGTAAAATCCTCCTTGAAATATGCTTTCCATCTGTCAAAGTTGATCGGTATGTTGTTGAAAATGAGATCATTCCTTCTGGCTCAGATATGCCAGCATCCAATTCCTATGACCTCCATAAAAAAAAGAGTGTGGGAAGAAAAAGAGTGTGGGAAGAGAATTCTTGCTGCTATGACCTTATTCATGAATTGCATATTTATGTTCCATGTTATACCAACATATGGTTCTAGCATTGCTGTGCAAAAGGGCATATGAAGAACAGATGAAGATCGTATTTAGTGGTTGTAGAATTGCAGACATTGCATCTGGTTCCCCCTTGGGTGCTGAAATGTTTTCTTTGGAGGAGTTATTTGGTGTTTAGTCTGTCCATAAGCAGCAGCCATAAGAAGATTTTATGTTTATTGTGCATTTACTTTTCCATATCAGAGCGATCCATATCTCTGGCTGAATGTGGGCAAAGAAAAGGTCCAAATTCTTAAAATAAATCTTATATGGTTCAAATTTTTAAAAAATATCTTTCATGAAAATAAATCTTACAAGATTCAAAATCTTAAAAAATCTTTCATTTACCCTTTGTTCCAAAAGGGGTCATAGGGTGGGGGGTCTTACATATCGACGGTTGGGGTTTTACCACCACTCCACGTTAAGACAACAATCATATGCTCTCGTGAAAAAAACCATGTAAAAATTCAACTTTAAATTATTTAATTCAAAATTCTCAAACTCCCTCCCTCGATCGGTCATGGTCACTGCAGTATGTTTTTTTGGAAAAAGAGAAAAGGAAAAAGGAAAACACATAGGAAAATTGTAGAACAATTTTAAAAAATATTTTGTAGAGTGAGGGAGAAGATTTTTTTTTCTCTGTTTGGTCTAAATGGGCTTCATGAATAACTCTGTTGGGCCTATTTTGAATTCTCTTGGCCTATTTATTGAAATTGTATATATTATTTTCTTCTGTTTTCAAATTTAAATTCAAACAAATTTTGCCAAACCATATCGGCAGTTTACCCTACCAGAACCCGTGGTAACAGCTGTTACTGCGCAATAACTGTTCGTAATGTCACAGCCTCATCGGCTCATCACTTGGCCACATTCCTTAATAAGCCAAAATGACTTATTAGAAAATAAAATTAATTTATAGATAAAATATTTGTATATGTGTTCTTAGTGACTTAAAAATCAAGATAAAAAATACGTTAAAAATATCTTAATATTAACTTCAAAACTATGTTTGAAAATTTAGATTTTGGTTTTTTACTTTGGCTTATGAGGCCAACAGATGGAGCCTCAACCCATAGGAAAGTTCTAATTTTTGAGAAAACTGGAGCCCGAAACGTATAATTTGATCATATAATTTTTTGAGAAAACTCGAGCCCGAGACGTATAATTTTTGAGAAAACTAGGGTATTTGATAGAAAAGTATTTACGTTATTTTTTTTTATCATTCGATAAACACAGTCAACAAGTATCTAGCTTAGACTTACTATTCCAAAAAAAAATGAATCTAAGACTGATTTTTTATAGGACGGAGGGAGTAAGGTGACATATATATATGTTGAACAATCTTATCTTAGGTTTGAGCCATGAAACAATTCCCTCCTCCAAAGAATATTAAAACATGGATAAGTTAACTTTACACCCTTCAACTTCACAAAGATCCCGTCCAAAATCCAAATGAAATCCCATGTTCCTAAAAGCAAATAAGCATGATTTGAACATAGGCGATGTGTCGATCAAATCAGATCTGCAGCCCCGCCGCACTACTCTACTGTGATTCTATCATCAAACATTGTATTGTCCTCCTGTTTGCCTGCTGCCGTTGACCGGAGCTGTCACGTGGTCTTCTTCAGGGATCACAAAAATCTGGCCATATTTTAGCGTTTACTCCAACTCCTACCTAGCAGGTCGCGGGGATGCAAAGCACTTGAACGTGTCGTCAGGACAATGACGCAAGGCGATGCCGTCTGGCGCGACCGACCCACGGGCGACAATTCCTCCCCGCCTTCTCCTCTTGTGCCGATCCAAACATTTGGACGAGAGCAGAACACACAGATCGACAGAAGCAGCACACACGAATGCGCCGATGCAGAGGAGGAAATTTCCATCGCCTTCTTGCCGCTCCTGCCCCGGCACGGGCGTCGCGCATCTGGGAGCAGAAACCGATTTGCTCTGCTTGACTCCGAGAAGACTCGCCAAACACGACGGAGGCATCAACACCTCCGCCGCTGATTCTTGGTGATTTCTCCGTCCGTCCGCTGCAACCACGAGGAAGCCGGCAGAAGCTGGCCGCTTTTTTCCGGATTAGTTCCAAACTTTTTATTCAAACTTTTAACTTTTTTATCACATCAAAACTTTTATACACATAAACTTCCAACTTTTCCGTTAGATCGTTCTAATTTCAACCAAACTTCCAATTTTAGTATGAACTAAACACACCCAAGGTATGCAGCAGCAACACACAACTGATTAATGAGTACATTCGTACAAAGTGAAAAAAAAAATGGGGGGAAATTTCACTGACATGGGTGTTCTTGTTCCCTCTCTTGTGCTCTAATCCAACAGAAAGCGACATTTTGTTCGTGAATTTATCACGTGACAACGTACGAGACAGCTTGGGTCCGTGGACAGTCAACAGCTCAGCCAGATACAGACGATGAGTAGTATGCACCGTTCGCTGTAGAGTTGATCATTCTTTGTCGACAGGAGGAAATGTGTGGTAAAAACGATATGGCCGAATGGGATTGGTAATACTATTCCTGGTGCTTGTGTTGGCTCCATTCTTATCTTTTCCTGGATACAAATTTAAAAACGACAATAGAAATGTCGGCAAGCCATAATAATTTTAAGTTTTTTTTTTATTTTCTTGATTACAAGCAAGATAAGTAATAAATGAAGTAATATACACAGGCGGATATCCAAGCTTCTACTTAACATACACCTGGTCATTCGAAACTAGTGCTAAATTCGTAAATGCACCGTTCGTAAACCATATAAAAATTCGTACACATTGCTATTTGGCGCACATATATTCCTAGAGCGCGTCTTTTCGTATGAAAGTTTTCATATAAAAGGTATTTGATGATTTTAATTTTTTGAAAGATTTTAGATAAAAGTTTTCAGAAGAAAATGGTCTCTAACCGTGTTTGGATGCTGGGAAAAGGTCATGAATTAGAAAGTGGAATATTGGGGTATTGTCAATATATGTTCTTGTCAACATGAATTGAGGAATAAAACTTATCTCCACAGCGCAGAATTTGGATTAACTAAATTCCCTACCATTTTTTAATCTCCACTTTGGACAAAGCATTGAACTGATCGATCGACTATATTCACTTTTGTCCCCATCCCTTTCCTCACATCTGTTTGAGCTCCAACGTTGGTACTTCTTTTAGTTAACTATCTCCTCGATCGTTTACTTCTTTTCTGTCCGCCCAGCCACCTTCACATGCTATCTTAATTTAGTTGTTTTTTTACTGTTTTAACTTTCACTACAAATGATCTTTAAATTGCATTTAACGATTATGTTTAGGATACAACAATCTTTCTAAGTGTTTATAAAAAGTTACATACGAAACATAGTTTGTCCAAAATAACAAATAAATAGTATCTGAGATGACAAGTATTTGTATGGGGAGGTAAAATTTTCTTAAATTTCTACTATTATAAAATTTGAAGATGTTTTCGCTAATATTTTGGTAGTTATTCATATTTGAGACGGTCTTTAAATTCGTTCACTTTTGGTAATACATAAGGAGTCGTATAAGAAATTATTTAAAAAAAACTCGCATATTAATTTGGGACGAGAGTCGGACTTCTGATTGCTTTAGAATTTTTGCCAGATCATAAGAAAGCAACGTACAGGATATGGCCATTATCCCAATAAGAATCCCAAATTAGATATCAATAGTATCAAACTAAAAATCCCATATATTTTTTAGACAAAAAAGTTCTAACAATAATTGATTAAAATAGTCTTCACCCGTTGCAACGTACGGATATTTTTTTTTACTTAAAAAAAGAAAGAATATATCTTGCTTTCCGTTGCATTGTGCTTTCGGCCGACCCAACGACGTACTCTAGTCAAGTCTTCATGGTGTGCCACAATACCAGCTGGCAAACCGATCTCTGGGCGCGCGGTGCCGGAATTGATAGCCACGTAGCAACAGCGAAACCAGAGCGAAGCCAGCGCGATCCAGCGAAGGAATCACCAGTACCGGATCTCAACCGGAGACGGATCAGCCGAGAGCCGCGCGCGACGACGTCGCGAGGTGGGGAAGAGCCGGAGAGGCATATGTGTGTGGTTTGGCTGGCAGGCAGCTTCTGAGAAGGAAATTAAACGGCGTACGTGACGACGCCGCCGCGCGCGCGAGCCCAAGTGGCGTACGTACAGCGAGGCCCCGTCCCGCACGCGTCCGCGCGGCAGCTGGATTATTGTGCATGGATCGATCGATCAAGCACGTGGGCGCGGGCGCGGGCGCGCGCGCGGCTGTATCGATCGATCGGCTCGGCGGCGGAAAGATATGTGCGCCCGGTGAAGTTGAGAGTCATCCACCCGGTGAAGTTGGCGAGTCATCCACGAGTCGTTTCTCCCGTGTGGACGCCTGGATTTGCCTTCATTCGTTTCTCACGTTACATCCAAGATAAAACAAATGAAGATATTTTCTTAAGAAAAAAAATTATCTACGCTTGCTTATATATAGTCAGACTAGCTAGTCTAGGTGGAGTCTCTACACATCCACAATTTGTTTACTACCACACCAAAAGTGATGTGTACTTCTCTATCTCGTTAGCAAAGAAAATGCTCACAAATATCATACACACGTTAAACCGCTATTTAAATCTTAACACATTCCCAACAAACGAGATCTCGCAGCGTAACACACAAACAACACAAAGAAGTTGCCATACTTGACTCTATATTTAAAAGCAATTTTGCAAGCGGCCGGTAACCTGATTATGTGGACATTTAACCAGTCGCCCTGCAGTCTAGCGTGCATGCGGATTTGGCATCTGATGATCCATAAGTGTGTGTTCTTTACGTCTTAGTGGAGTTGCTCCTGGGGCTAGGAGCCTCCACTCTGTCCATCTCTATTATCAGCCTCTTTGGATGATAGGACAAGGTGTTACCGGCGCATGCGCCTCGTTACCCTTTCCTGTTGCTAGTCACCTCCATCACTGTCGCTGCCACCACTCAATGCCGAGGAGGTGATTGTCATAGATGTAGGGCTAAGGAGCATTGATATTAGTGACGCCTGTGGGTGCTAGACACCTTTGAGAAGGCGATGTCGTCTTTCCTCGTCTCCGTGCCTTGGGTAAATTTTCCAGGTGAAGCCCTAGCTTTGAAAGACTAAAATAACGACCCCTAAATATCGTGGCCTTTTTGGAGTCGTCACATTGAAGGTCCCATGTTGATTCAGTATCATTAGCTATGCATTTCCGTCGAATTGGCTTCGATGGATATGGTGGCGCTGCTAAGATCTATGTACATGACCGTTTATAGTTAAGTTAATCTCTGATATTATCTTCCGCATTGGTTTCATGTCAGTTACCAGTGGTAATGTGTGCGCAATTCAATGGCCACTATTTTCATATATTTTATTTTTGACTTGAGGAGGATAACGACTACATACCTTGGACCTTTGGCATGGTTACCACCTCAATTTGTTGTTTTTTCTTATTTTCTATTTGGTTTTCCTTCTCTATATCTTCTCTTCTTCCTTCGATTGTTGTCAAGAAGTGGTGGTCGTGCTCACTAGCGTCGGCAATGGAGACCCCTGGCAGCACAACACGAACGATGGTGGGCAGGAATGACACCCTTGAACGAGTTATGGGATCTAAATCTGTATTTTTGGGTTTAGTGATCTCTAGATGGTGTTGAATAGTCTCACGTTAGTTGTGGAAGGGCAAAGGACCTAAGATATAAGTGGGAGAGCCCCTCACCTCAATGGCTAGCTTTTGGGGTGGGAAAGGCCCTTTACGATCCTACAATTGATATCAGAGCCAGGCTAGGTTAACATCTCTGGCCCGATAGACACGTGTGAAGGCCTGATGGACCGTGGGTGCCTGCGGGGCCCGTATACCTGATGGACCGTGGGCTGGTGGGGGCCCGGATACGGTGAAGGGGCGGTGAAGGGGCTGAGGGACACCAATGTGTGAAGGGGGAGATTGTTGAATAGTCCCAAATTGGTTGTGGAAGAGCAAAGAACCTAAGATATAAGTGGGGGAGCCCCTCACCTCAATGGCTAGCTTTTTAGGTAGGAAAGGCCCTTTACGATCCTACAATGTCACTTACAAATAAGTTTAAAAACAAGCCATGCAATTTACTCTTTTGGATATTTGATCACAACAAGCACTCGGCTATGTTCTTTCCTCAATGTTCCCAACTTCACCCCTCTCATTTTTCGTGCACACGGTTCCCAAAATGTTAAACGATACTCTCTCTCCATCTATTTTTGATAGGCATATTTCCAAATCTGAAAAATTTACTTTTGATAGGCATATTTCAATTCAACCACCTATCATCTTAATAACTTTCTCGGATTTAATGCGTGACTCTCCATTCTTCCACACAAGATTGGCTACATGGGCATCGAGAAATGTAAATATTAAAGAATCGCTTGTTTACGAGGAATAACTAGTACTTTCTCCGTATTTTAATGTATGACGCCGTTGATTTTTTGACCAACGTTTGACCATTCTTTTTATTTAAATTTTTTGTGCAATTATGAAAATATTTATGTCAAGCTTAAAGAACATTTGGCGACGAATCAATTCACAATAAAATAAATGATAATTACATATATTTTTTTGAATAAGACAAATAGTCAAACGTTTAAAAAAATCAACGGCGTCATACATTAAAATATGGAGGTAGTAGCATGTTTAAATGGATTATAAATAGAATTACTTATCATTGGTCAGTGTGCCAAGATAAAATATAACTATCAAAAGTAAATGGAAGTAAATGGAGGGAGTATGTTTTTTTACACAAATTTTTGCAGAAAAACTACTTAAAAAATCACATTAATACATTTTTCAAGAAAATAGTTAATACTTAAATCGCTTTGTTTTGCGTGTATAGGAGATGAGTTTCCAACTCATTGAGAAGAACACAGCCAGAATAGTCGTATTTTGGGATAGAACTTGATGAAGAAGACAGAAGGAATAACAAGCAATTTTGGGTATTCTAAAACTGGGTAAGGGCATTCCCAACCCAATGACTAGGATGGTGTCCATAGCATTAAATAAGTTGCCACCTAGCACAAAAAATGATGTGGCAAGTGAATAAATGAGGAAAGATAAAGAAACCATGTTTGCATGAGACATGGTTTCTACACAACATCCAAGACATCATGTGAGATAAGTAGCATTAAATTGAAGTATGGAATAGTGGTGTTTGCATTGGAAGAGTAGTGTGGAGTTTATAGAAACCATGTCTAATATTATGGGTTGGGACTGCCCTAAGCAAG
Organism: Oryza meridionalis; assembly: GCA_000338895.3. Lineage (NCBI taxonomy): Eukaryota > Viridiplantae > Streptophyta > Magnoliopsida > Poales > Poaceae > Oryza > Oryza meridionalis. Next base: position 29,499,382 of record CM002526.2, on the reverse strand, counting down.
CAAGAGTGTACCCGAACGGAAAGACTTTGCTCCTTTCGTCTTCACGACGTTAACGTTGCATCTAAGAAGCTTCGAGTTGACCAAACCAAACATTGATAAATATACAAGACCCAAGGAGCTTCATTACCACTTCTCCATGCATCTCTCTCCCATCGATCACATGCATATATACAACTATACAAGATCTTCAGCAGCTGGCTCCCTCCATTTAGGTTGCAACTGACATGCAACTACCGGAGTTCTACGTACGGTGACCACCTTCTCCCATGGCATCAAATTCACAGACTACCACAACGTATGCTCTCGATCTCGCCCTCTTATCTCTCTTTCTCTCCCCATGCAAGCAGCATATGCAGTAGCTTGTGTGCTAAGCCCAGGAAGATGCATGGCTAGCTAGCTGTCCGTTTATGTATAATCACCATTACAAAAGGGTGATTATTCCACAGTTTTTGCTTCTCCAAATCCAAAAATATGACTTTGGTATCGTTTTGCATGTTTGTCTTATGTATGTATATACACACATGCATGATTTCGTTTTTCAGCTATGGGTGATCATAATTTATCAGTTCTCGTCTATGCGTGGTGGCCGGCCTAGTAATACGAAGCATATATCCCTTTCATATTGTAGAATAATTAACTATTGGATCAGTCTGAAACTCTGAATATATAACTTGTTAGTGAGGAAGAACATCGAGCTCATAAACCCGTTCTTGTGCCGATAGACTTATCGTGATCCATGAATAACAGAGGGGCCGGAGGAGGGAGAGGCCAAGGCGACGACGAGGAGCAGACGCCGACGCCGCCACCTGCGCCGCCGCCGGAGACAGCGCCATCCACGATCGGCGGCGGCGGCGGCGACGGCGTTCAGCTAGTGATGCCCGAGGACGGGTACGAGTGGAAGAAGTACGGGCAGAAGTTCATCAAAAACATCCAGAAAAACAGGTGCACTGTCTACCCTCACCGGAACGATCTGTGTTCATCTATCGGCCACATGGTGTGACACTGACAAGCGGGGCCCGCTCGCCTGCAGGAGCTACTTCCGGTGCCGGGACCAGCGGTGCGGCGCCAAGAAGAAGGTGGAGTGGCACCCGCACGACCCCGGCCTCAACCTCCGCGTCGTCTACGACGGCGCACACCACCACGGCTCCCCCTCGTCGGCCGCCGGCGAAGGAGGCGCCTCCGCCGCCGCCGCTGCCAACCAGTACGACCTCAGCACGCAGTACTTCGGCGGCGCCGGCGGGCCCCGCTCGCAGTGAGCAACGGTGGCTGGCCAAGAACGGCTAATTCTCTTCTTCCATGTACGTACTACGTCTTGAGCGTCTCTCTCGCCGGAGTAACTAGCAGAGCGCGAGCGGGGGGTGGGGCCCACGGCGGCGACCGGCGGGACGATGCCGGCCGGCCGCCATCGATCAGATGCCTACGTGCTTTGCAAGTGGCGGGTACCGGTTGAAGGCTTGCGCCGGTAGCTGTGTGCAATCGTGACGTTGACCGGCAATTATGGATGGTCAACGCTGTTGGACGCCAGCCAGCCGTGCGTGCATGACGATTATTAGTAGAGTTAATTAATTAAGCACCTGACGCTGGCAGCTAGCTGTCACGTACTGCTGGTAGATAAGCTAGACTGAATAATTTCACGTTATAAACTTAGTCAAATTTAAAATAGTTTGACTTTAATCAAATTTAAAACATCATATATCTGAAACGAAGTAGTAGTTCTATTATTTTCTTTAGATAATAGATTAATTAGTGATTAATTACAAGTACTACCACACATTTCAACATATATGTACTGGTAGTGGTTATTATATACCATTGGTAGCTTTCTTAATTCTTCTTCTCTGCCTTGTAACTCATGGCGCGCGTCTCCTCCATGTGGTCAGCTGGTCAACTTGATCTCGAGCTGTCAATTACCAGGAGGGGAGCTATCCAAGCATAATTTCTATACACCAGTAGCCTCTAAAGTGCGACATGGACTGCGACGATGTGATGTGATCAGGCGACCGATCGATCGATCTGCGAGGGCTAATTGAGCATGATGTAGTGATGTGGATACATGTGAGTTGTGACTGACACTAATGACGGACGGAGATGGAAGCACGTAGCCCTGGAATAGCTGTGCAGTGAACGAGCTCAGCACACGAAGCCCTCCTTCAGAATTTGTACATCCGTCGCGCACGGTGGGCTCGCACACGCGCTGCTGCTGCTTCCTGCGGGTTTGGCCCGTCATTCAGCTGCAACTGAGCGGCTTTTCCAAACTAATTAGAGCATACGTGAAATTAGTAGTAATATTAGCATATGCTATTCCTAAAAGAATACGATTTTGCTATATATTTGTCGGTAAATTTTCTCCCAAAAATTTGACAGATGTAATTACAGTACAATCGTAGTGTAATTATATTGTAACTTGCATGTAATTACACTGTAACTATAGTGTAACTTATATATAACTTTCAAAAAGCTCTCTGTAATATGTTATTTCGGTAAAATGGAGGTTGTGGGAACAAATCCTTATACATATGTGTGTGCCGTGATTTTTTTTCTTCCTCACCAAAATAAATCTTGTAATAGATATAACGATTCAAAATTACATGAAACTTACGTACAAAGTTACACTGTAGTTACATGCAAGTTACAGTGTAATTACATATAAGTTACAGTGTAATTATACTACGATTGTATTACAATTACATCTGTTAAATTTTTAGGAGAAAATTTGTCACCAAATGTATAGGTGGTCCCAAAAGAATATTATCGTTGCAACCATTTTCACCAAATACTTCGTAAGGTTTGAGTATCAATACCATACAGGAAGCTGTTTAAAATAACCGACCCACTCGTATAATCATGTGGCAGTGTGGCACAAGAGCTCAGTTGCAAGGCGACCCAGCAATGCGGCCTTCAGAAACAAAGCCGCCGTAGGCTTGTGCGGCCCATGCATCCTGCCGCGTTAGCGCGCGGGCCGGCCATGCGGCAGGTTCGGCTTAGGCTAGCTCGACAGCACGCGCGGTGCTCGACCAGAGCCCACATGGCAACCTTATTCGTATCTTTTCTTCCGGGCTCCGTGACTTCTTCCGGATTCCTACAAATAGGCAAGTGGTGTATTCATTTTAGTTAATAGCAAAATTATCAACTGTTGATGGTGTAGAAAAGACCCAAAAATTATCAAGTCTATTTTGTTTTGTTTATCTTGTTATTTCTCAGTTACAAGACTTACAATCCAAATATTCCCATTAACATTTAGATGTGTGATAGAGGAGAAATTTCTATCTATTAATAAAACGAAAAAGTTCAAAATACCCCATGAATTTTTTAGGTAGTCCGATTACCCCCCACCCCCCCCCCCCCCCCCCCCCACACAAACTTCAATACTAGACATCCTACACGGAAACTCTAATGGGCGATCGATCGCGGGTAGCGATCGCCCCCCCTCCCCTCCCTCCACCTGGTTTCCTTTTTTGGTACCATATTACTTTTCTATTTTAGTAAATTTATGCACCTAAAGTTTATACACCTCAAATTTACACATCTAAAGTTTAGAGACCAAAAGTTTATAAGTCAAAATTTATATATCCGATTCAAATCTGAATTTGAATTCAAATATTTTTTTAATATAGTATTTCTATACACCTAAAATTTATAGACGTAAAGTTTATAGACGTAAAGTTTATAAGTCAAAAGTTTATATACCCGTTTCAAATTTGAATTTGAATTATATCTAATTCAAATTTAAATTTGAATTCAAATATTTTTTATATATAGTATTTCTATACATCTAAAGTTTATACACCTAAAGTTTATAGATCCAAATTTTATAAGTCAAAAGTTTACATACCCGATTCAACTTTGAATTTGAATTCAATTTTTTTATATATAGTATTTCTATACATAAATTTTTCTAACTTTTGTTTTTTTAAAAAAAAAATTGTGTTGTACTATAGTAAGAAGAGAAGAAGGGGAGAATGGGGAGAAGAGGGAGGAATCGGCTATAGGGGCAACGATCACTCGCGCATTAGCAGTACCCCATCCTACACCCCTAAATTCTCTAAACCAATTTTAAGGTGGTAAACACGTGACAACGGTTTAGCCATGTGACATTACAGTCATCAAATTGAGAAAATAATATTTCAGAAAATATGGTGAACTCACGTGTCATCCTCTACCCACCTTCTTACCCATTCCCTCTGTCTCTTTCCCGACAGAAGATGGAGGCAAGTCAGGCAACGATGGCACTGCCAAAAAAAACAACGACCACAACGGCACTCGCCAATGAGGCCGAGACCCAGGAGCCATGGCTGTCACTACGAAGCTCTTGCGCCTCACTACCTGAAGGTTGTCGCCGTCACTATGATGCCACAAGCTGCTCGTGAAGGTTAACGCCGCTTCTTCCTTGATCCCGCTGGTAGAGAGAAGGAGAGGAGGGGGAAGGAGGTGAAAGAAGGAAGAAGACTATGATAATGATAAGTGGGACCACTCATTTTAGGAACATTTATTTTATTAAACGTTGCTGACTAGATTGCCACGTGACTAAACCGTTACCCATGTTCGTCATGTAGAATCAATACTGCCCTAAAATTTGTTAGGCAACAATTTATTTGGTTTGGAGAGTTCGGGGTGTAGAATGTCTAGTATTGAAGTTTATGGGGTGATTTGAGCTACATCAAAAGTTTAGGAGTGTGTTGTCGGACGCACGGCAATGGCTGGGGCGGGCTTGGCGAAGTAAACCGGTGCTTGCACAGCATGTGGAGGAAGAGCTTGGGCTGAGTGTAGAACTGCTGGGTATGGGTTTTGGCTTGTCTTGCTGCTTCGTACGCTTGCTGCTGCTCTTGCATCTGTCGAAGCGTATATTGAAGTTTAGCCATATTCTGACGCATGGCTCCCATGTCAGCTTCGGCTTGAGCTTCGAGATTGGCGTTGGCTTGTGAGGTGGTTATTGCCATCGACGTCGTGGCCTGTTGGGCGAAAGCGACGGCTGGAGGCACCCACGGTACTTGAGATGACAAGATCGCGCCCCTGACCTAGAAGGCCTTCGCCGCTGCCTCCGCTTTTGCCGCCTCCGCATCAGTTGAAGGTGTGGGCGCCAAAAGGGGGAGAGTTGGTTGCGCCATTGGAGGACGCGCCGCTCCAGCTTCGCCCTCAGAGGCCAAAGGCTCTGCTCCCTCTTCGGCTACCATCTCCCCTTCGCTACCGCCCTCATTTCGCTTAGCAACTCTCTCCTTAACGATCTTCTTCGGTGGCATCAGTGGTTTCGCTCACTCTCAGTGGTTTCGCTCGGAGGTCCCCACGGTCGGCGCCAGCTGTTGTCAAACCGACAACTGCGTCACGTCGAAAGGCGTGATTCTCTCAACAGTAGTTGAAAGTAAAGACAATTGTATTACTTAGTGAAAATTTTTTTGGATCCCCCATTACATGGCCCTAGGGGGTTATTTATAGTCCTATTACAGGTCACCCTTTAGGGTTTAGGTTTTACAAGGGAATTTACATGGTTACCCTTATGATAGAGACATTATTAGGGGCACACAGTGTCCTTTACAAGCATGGGCCCCTATTGGGCTAAATGTCTTGGCCCATTTATTTGTCGAGATCCCCCGAAAGCGCAACGGCCCGCTAGGCCTCCTCCCGGTGGTGTTCGGTACTTGGCGGAGCCCATGCCTCCGTGTCAAGGCTTTCGCCTCACCGTCTTCGCCTGTGTAGCCCTCTGACGAGGTCTTTGCCTGCCGAAGTCCACGTATTCCGAGCCATGGCTTTCGCCATGTGGCTTTCGCCCATACGGTTGCCTCCTCGATCTTCGTCGTTTGCCTCCGGTCTAAGCCTGTCGTTTAACTTCTTGGTTTCGGTAGGTTCGACCGAAGGCCCTCGTGGTGTACCTCCAACAAAGTGTAATTTGGATTTTTTTTTTCTTATTTAAAATTGTGAAAAAAAAATTCTAATCGAACCAATCTTTTGTTTCGATCATTTTCCGTTGTTTGATTATCTCTGACACTGCAACTGATGCGTAAGAGATAATGAAACTAATTGTTCATTTTTTGGCCAGGAATCTCTTTTTCAACTTGAGGCATAGTACAAGTGATAATGAAACTAATTGTTCATTTTTCCGTTCGTACAAATATGAATGCAACACTTTTAGCTGACCTTGACCTTACTAACTCACGCGGTCGCACTTACTGTGAACTCGGTTTCTCATAACAGCTCAACAGATGTTTCTGTGATTTTTTTTCGACGGTGGCGATGGTTGTTCCGTTGAACCGTACATGATCAAACAATGCGCGTGTGGTGCACTAATATGAGTTTTTTTTTTTTTGAACTAACCACTTTAAAATAAAGGAAGCGCGCGAAAAGAAATTAATTAGAATCAGCCCTCCACGCTACCTTAAAACTTGCCAGTCAAGTCCTGATCATATCGTTTTAGGGCCTGTTTACTTCCAAAAAGTTTTTTCCAAAAACATTATATCGAATTTTTGGATATATGCATGAAGCATTAAATATAGATTTTTAAAAAAAAACTAATTGCACAGTTAGGAAGGAAATAGCGAGACGAATCTTTTGAGTCTAATTAGTCCATGATTAGCTATAAGTGCTACAGTAACCTCACATGTGCTAATGATGGATTAATTAGGCTCAAAAGATTCGTCTCGCGGTTTCCAGGCGAGTTATGAAATTAGTTTTATTATTCGTGTCTGAAAACCCCTTTCGACATCCCGTCAAACGTCCGATGTAACACCCAAAAATTTTCTTTTCGTGAACTAAACAAGCCCTAGTTGAGTTTCTTAATGGATATAGGAAAGATTTAAGTGGCTATAGCCCTTAAATCAACGAAAGAGGATTGATCTTATCCAGAGTAATTTATCTTTGCTTCAATTGGACAGGTGGATCATTAATACCGATTGATGCATCCGCAGAAAGAATATAAACAATACTTTGGTGATGAATGGGCACTTGCGTAGAAAAAAACAGTAAGCAATTGACAGCGATGCTTAGATTAGTTGCATGGTCCCATCGCACCAAGTCGCAAGTAGCAAGCTGAGTACCAAGTACCAACGGTAGAGAGACAAGTTGGTCCTGTAGTGTCTGGATGGTGGTTAGCGGCCTCCTTTGTTAACGCGACATTTTATTTTCGATTCTCAAGTGAGGAACAGATGTTGTGTGGAATCATTCCAAATAAGGCCCAGCAGCATTTCAAATTGACGGGGTGGTTTTTTTTTTTCTTAAGGAAAGAAGTATATTTCATAACCCTAACTTAAATTATAATACCGGTTCGACATCGTTCGTCAACCATGCCCGCAAAATTTCGATGTTATTAAAGTGAACAATTGTAATAGGTCTGTTTGGATTCTAGAATTATTTTCTACTTATCCAAAAGTTAAGTACTCTTTCAAATGTTGAAATGGTAAAACCCAGCAATGAAAAACACACCACCTCTATCAGAAAATATATGGGACCAGGGTTTTAGGCTATGCATTAATTTGCATAGTCAAATTAAAATATAAGAAATTTTGGCTATGCGTATATTTTGAGGGCGGAGATAATAGCATTGTAATATGAATATTGTCGACGGGTGATACCCGTAGACCGGATATAGAGAGTATTGGGGTACGTTGGTACAAGCGTCTACGTAGTACGACATCAAGCAAACAGAAGACGGAGATTATACTGGTTCAGGCCTCTTGATAGGTAATAGCCCTAATCCAATGGTATGAGATTATATGATGGAAATCACAGGTTACAAAGGGAACAATGGAACTCGATGAAACCGACGAGATCGTAGTCGAGTCAATTCGACTAGACCTCTCGGCGATCTGGCTTCTGCGGGCTCCGACTTCGTAGGCTGTGGTGGTGGTGTTGGCCCTGAGATTCGATCCCTCAGGTCCTCCCAGGGGGTCCTTTTTATATCGCAGGTCAGGCGGTTCCCAAGTAGAACTCGGAGACATCGGACCCTGCACGATACATCGATGACCTGGTCCTGTCCGAGTAGGACTCTTTTCATCTGCCAGTCCTGCGAAGGATTCCCTTAACTCGTACAGGGAATATCCATGCATGCACGGGTATGCCATATTGGTCTGTGACATATATCGGAGGGTAAGGGGTATCCCTAATCCGTGACCCTGACAAATATATGTGTAAAACATATAAAAAAATGCATTAAGGTTGTTTGAAAAGACAGTAAAAAAATCATACAATATGATATTTAACTAAAAGGAGTTTTTTGTGACGTTGGATATATATCATGTTAAATTTCTTATAAAATTCTCCTGGATTCAGAAATACCCGATACATTGGCCCAAAGGACCATTGGGCAAAGTGTTTGAGGTACTCAAATCCTGCAATTTCCTTAGCAAATCTTTCGTTCAAAAGAACTATTTGTAGGTCATAAAATAAACTTTTCACGTCTTTTAGCACTGTGAATTTGTGATGCAGGTGCTGTTAGTTCATGTTGCTTCAAACCTCCACCCTCACCCTCCAATACCAGTAATAAGGGTGTAAGCGGGACGGGTTATGGCGGCCCGCCCCACATCCGTGAGGGACGCAAGCAGATTAGCACCTACGGTGAGATCGCTTGTACGTCCACTGGGTATTTTACGGGTTTCCACCAAACCTGTTGTATATAACAGGGCCTTCAATGAGATCGTGCCAAGTGAGTAATCGAACATGGTCCCAAAAATTAGGGGCCCAAAATTCTTTATATTTTAATAAATGCCATTACGTTCCGATGTATTTAAAGACATCTCTTCCATTTTTAAAAAGTTTCACTCTTACTCATTTGTTGATTTGGCTAGAAAGGACTTGTTTTCTTTAGTTTTGATAAGTGTTCTATGGCAATCATGGCAACTAAAAGAGCTATAGCTCATGACGATTACATGAACATGATCTTACAATGTTTGCCTATCACTAGCAGAAGTGGCAACTTGGGGTGTCAATTGATTTGTAGCTGGACGTGGAGCTGATGAAGGAGAAGAACGTCAGCATCGTCCCCATAGTCACCTTCGACGACCCGTGCTCGAGCCCTGTGACGGCAGTGCCAACAGGTAGCGAGCACAAAGTTTTCAGACATGCTGGCGTTTGACGGCAGGTGAGTCAATGCTAGAGCGGATCAACATGCGGCTTGCAATGGTTGCCTCTTTATCGACGGTGGCCATGGAGGCATCCCTCGACGACAGCCTCCTCGCGTAGGCTGGCAATGGTAACAGACTCGCATGGTTTGCGGCCACCACATCGTGTTGTCCTTGCATTGTTGTTGCGGCCATCATCATTGTGCTTTCCTTGGTGTCATTGGTGGAGCTAATCTGCGACGAGAGCGCGGAAGCCAAGAGCAACGACGCGATGAGCACCGGCATCGAGCTCTAGAATTGGCGGCCCCGGCGGCTCGCCTTCACTGAAGCATGCGGTTGGTTGGACCCACATTTACCCAAGTGGATTAGTTAAAGTGGGTTTGGTGGGTTAGTGGAGAGGGGTAATCCAACATGTTAGCGGTAAACCTGTCCTAACTTTAACTTAAATATCTTCTTAAACCAAGGCATTTAACATTTTACCACTTTTAAGATCCGGTAATTAAGGATTTGCTACTCACAGTCTATAACATATAAGTTTTCATGTGTCTGTGATATATGGGTTAAATAACAATTTTTTAATTAACACTGATAAGATTGACAAATAGTTAAATATCTCCTTATCCAGTAGTACAGGTACCAAGAACCGAGGCACCCTGGAATTGTGTGTTGTATGCAAGTATGGCATACACAAGTAACGTTAACCGCTCAACCACACCATATATATTACCCTTATCATTACCATGGCGGGAAAGAAAGAACGTACGGAAGAACTCCCTCTGGTTGACGCACGCGGGTGAGGCTTGACTGATTAAAAAGGAGGCAGAATCCTCCCTTCTGGCTCGCACACAGCTCAGCAGCTAACTAGTCCATGGAGCAGCTAGCAGGTGAGAAAATAAAAGCCAGAACAAGTCGACGTGGCCGCCTTTCGTTACCCACCAACCCAACCTCGTTCTACGCTACGCCACGCCTCCCCTCCTCTCCTCCGCCGCCTGGCCTGATCGGTAAGGGAGGAGGGGGTTGATGGCGGGCGAGGCCGTGGAGATGTCGGAGGAGGAAGGCGCGTTCGAGGCGTTCGTGTGCCCGCTGACGAAGCAGGTGATGCGCGACCCGGTGACGATCGAGACCGGGCAGACGTTCGAGCGGGAGGCGATCCTCAAGTGGTTCCGCGAGTGCCGGGACAACGGCCGCCGACCGACGTGCCCGCTCACGCAGCGCGAGCTCCGCGACACGGAGGTGTCGCCCAGCGTGGCGCTCCGCAGCGTCATCCACGAGTGGCGGGCGCGCAACGAGGAGAAGGACCTCGACCGCGCCTGCGCCTCCCTCGTCGGCGACGGCGGCTTCGGCTTCGCCGGCCACGCCGGCGACGAGGAGGAGGAGGAGTCCGCGCTCCGCGCCCTGGTGCACGTCTCCCAGATATGCCAGAGGAGCGCCGCCAGCAAGGACCTCGTCCGCCGCCGCGGCGTCCTCCGCGCTGTCGCCGAGATGCTCAAGAGCGGCAGCCGACGACTCCGCCTCAAGTCCCTCCAGGTCCTCCGCGTCCTCGTCGAGGACAACGACGACAACAAGGTCGCAAATCCCATCCCCCCAAATTTCAACCTCCCCGCAAACCAAGCGAGAATTGATCGATTCTTTGGTTTTGATTTTTTGCAGGAGGAGTTGGGGAAGGGCGACACGATACGCACCATCATCAAGTTCTTGTCGAACGAGCATGTCCAGGAGCGGGAGCTGGCGGTGTCGCTGCTGCACGAGCTGTCCGGGCACGAGCCGACGTGCGAGCGGATCGGCGCGGTGTACGGCGCCATCCTGCTGCTGGTCGGGATGGGGAGCAGCAAGTCGGAGAGCGCCGTCGCCGTCGACAAGGCGGAGAGCACACTCCGCAACCTCGACCGCTTCGACGCCAACGTCAAGCAGATGGCCGACAACGGCAGGCTGCAGCCGCTCCTCACCAGGCTGCTCCGCGGCGAGCCCGACACGCGGGTCGCCATGGCCGACTACCTCGGCGAGCTCGCGCTGGCGAACGACGACAAGGCCGCGGTGGCCGAGCAGGCCGGCCCGCTGCTGGTGGGGATGCTCCGGACCGGCGCCACGCCGGCGAAGGAGGCCACGCTCAAGGCGCTCAGGGAGATCTCCTCCAGCGAGGCGAGCGCCAAGCTGCTGCTGCAGCGCGCCGGCGTCTTGCCCCCGCTCGTCAACGATGTCCTCTTCTCCACGGGACACCTACCGATGAAGCTCAAGGAGCTCGCCGCCACCATCCTCGCCAACCTCGTCGCCTCAGGCGCCGATTTCCGTTCCATCCCACTCGACGACGACGAAGACGACGACGGCGGCGGCGGCGGACGTGGGCGCCGCAGGACGCTCCTGTCGGAGGACGTCGTGCATAGCCAGCTCCATCTCATCAGCAACACCGGCCCCGCCATCGGATGCAGGCTCCTCAGCGTCCTCGCCGGGTTGACCAGCTCCCGTGCGACGGTGGCCGACGTCGTCGCGGCGGTCAAGAGCTCCGGCGCCACAATCAGCCTCATCCAGTTCATCGAGGCCGCGCACCGGGACATCCGCGTCGAGTCCCTCAAGCTCCTGCGCAACCTCGCCCCCTACATGGGCGCCGAGCTCGCCGACGCCCTGGGCGGAAGCCTGAGCAGCCTTCTCCGGGTCATCTCCTCCGACGGCGGCGGCGTCACGGAGGAGCAGGCGGCCGCCGTGGGGTTGCTCGGTGACCTCCCGGAGGGTGACTCCAGCCTGACCCGGCAGCTGTTCGACCTGGGCGCGTTCAGGGCGCTGGCCCCGAAGCTGGCGGAGCTCCGGCGGGGCACAATCCGCGGCGGGAACCGGTACGTGACGCCGCTGACGGAGGGCGTGGTGAAGGTGATGTACCGGGTGACGTGCGCGCTGGAGGAGGACGCCGAGTACGTGGAGTTCGCGCGGGAGGCCGGCCTGGCGCCGCTGTTCGTCGAGCTGCTCCACACCAACGGCATGGACACGGTGCAGCTCTACTCGGCAATGGCGCTGGAGAAGCTGTCCCTGCAGTCGAGCCACCTGACGGCCATCCCGGCGCCGCCATCGCCGCCGGCGGGGTTCGGGTGCACGTGCTTGGGGAGGAGACCCGCGGCGGCGGCGGTGCCCGCGGGGGTGTGCCGCGTGCACGGTGGGTTCTGCTCGCTGCGGGAGACGTTCTGCCTGGCGCAGGCGGACGGCGGGAAGGCGGTGGAGCGGCTGGTGGCGTGCCTGGACCACCTGGACGGGAGGGTGGTGGAGGCGGCGCTGGCGGCGCTGTCGACGCTGGTGTGCGACGGCGTGGACGCGAGGGAAGGGGTGGTGGTGCTGGGGGAAGCCGACGGGCTGCGCCCGGTGGTGGACATCATGGTGGAGAGCCGCACGGAGGCGCTGCAGCGGCGGGCGGTGTGGGCGGTGGAGCGCATCCTGCGGGTGGAGGAGATCGCCGGGGAGGTGGCCGCCGACCAGACGGTGGCGTCGGCGCTCGTCGAGGCGTACCGCAACGGCGACCCGCGCACCCGGCAGACGGCGGAGCGCGCGCTCCGCCACCTCGACCGGATCCCCAACTTCTCCGCCGCCTTCCAATCCAAACGCTCATAGCCTCTCCACAGATCTGCCATTGCCAATGTGCAACTGCAACCCTGCAGGGCTCTCCCTTCACTGATTATCCCATTCCCCTCTTTCATTTCACTTGCTCCTTTTCCCATTCCCCTCTTTCACTTCACTTGCTCTTTTGCTGGATCGGATTGGTGATTTTTTTTTCTTTTTTTTTTGGTTTGTTTACAGCAGCATGATGCTTGTATAGCATAATCGTCTTAATTCTTTCCAAGCAAAATGGATGAAACAAAATTGGTTGCACCTCGAGTGCATTTTTCTGTGAGAATTAATCGAGACTGGGTTTGTAAATACACTAATGTTTCCAAGAGCAATCACAACAATCTCAGTCAAAGAGCTCCACCATCCAAACAGTCCACGACATTCTACTGTAAAACGCAACGCATCCACAGTACATATGTTCTGTTTGTTAAAAGTTAGCCGCCCATTTCTGTAATAAAATGTTTCGCTACAGGTCTATTTGTGAAGGGGAAAAAATCAGCACGGGCTAAAGTACGATAACTCCACGTCTCCATGCTCAAGTCTCTCAGTCACCCAAGCTACAAGCCTACTACAAGTCTACAACACTCATGCATCGAGGGGCTCACATAAATTACAAGATGCTATACGCTCCTCCAGACCATATGTACAGTTAAGATTAGCAGTCACTAGGCAGCAAAATCTCAAGGAAGCTTGTACTTGTGTATTCCATAAGTTTTCTGCAAATAGGAAGGAGCAAGAAACCATCAGTATATCACGCGGTATTGCTTCATGGCATCTAAAACAAGTATCCGCATCCTGTCTAAGATCAAGGTAGTGGTAAATTAAAATCTTTCTTGAGATGAATTGTGCCTTCAGTTTCTGCTAAACCATCTGGATTCTAATTGGAAAGTTTAGATTTATTAGGTGCTTACACTACAAAGGATAGTTTACAACCATAGACCAGTAACAATATTAAAAGATGCAACATATTGCAATTTAGTATATGCCCATGGTCCACTCACATATAATATAACAAAAGACAGATAAGTTGCAATTATCCACTTTATCATTCATACTTCATGTATTGTTCCAATATTTGTACCGCACACTGCATACTTAAACAACAAAATAAAGGCATACCACTGCTGGACTTTTCTGAACTCCGTTAGCACAGGGTATATGTTCTCAAAGGCGGTATACGTCTCATCCCTCACCTATAAAGACAGTATATTCAGACATACAAAAGGAATAGGCAATCAAGAGTATACAAAAGAAAGGCTGCTAACCTTTGCTCCGGTTAAAACAATCTTGCCTGAAACAAAAATCAGAAGAACAATCTTTGGTTGCTTCATCCGATATATCAGACCAGGAAAGAGTTCTGGCTCATACTGTTAACACAAAAGGCACAGGACATGAGAACAACATAACAAATGTGAAAGGCATCCTAAAAAGGCATGCAAGGATTCAACTTACGCTTGAGAAAGCACCATGAGAATATGCAAGTCCCTCCAGCCTGATTGGAAATTTAACATCACAAGAGCCAACAATGTTCTGAATCTTGAAATCCTGGTATAGTGCAATGAGTTAAACAGTTAGGTACAATTACAGAATGTATTTGGTAGGCACATGCACAGATGAAAATCAAGCAAGCTTGAAATAGTTACCTTGAATTTAGCAGGAAAGCCAAGCTTCTGGATAATACGAGCATACTGGTGATAAAAACTAGTGTTAGACTTCAGAGACAGAGATAGCAAAATAAAATAAAAACTACCGCTCATACCTTTCTTGCTGCAAGCTTGGATTGTTGTTCACTCTTTGCCCCAGTACAGACCTGGTATAGGACACAAAAAGATTTATAAACAGACCTCTAATTTAACCATAGACGCCAGACGTCACGGTGGACACGGAGAAATTTTGGTTAACAGCCATATTTCATTTTTTTTATAAAGGAAAAGGAAAAGAAGCAAAGATGGAACAAATTGGTGCATCAAACCATGGCAACCCCTTCTTAAGTTCACTACCTAACAGCCAGGCCCCATATGACATACTAGTAAGCCTAAGGCTTCAACATGTACAAGTTATTTGGATGAAGACATTGAACCAAAAGAAAAATCAAGTGAATTTTCAAGAAAAATTAAGATATTGAGCAGGCAGGAAGTCCATGTGATGTATAATTGCTGATTATCCTTCAGCAAATAAATATGATAGGTTCAATTTACTGTGAATAAACAATTCCGATTATGCTTTAAAGCCATAAAAAAGTTAACAAGGACAAACTATGCATTCACAGAAAGAACAATACTCATCCAGTTATTACTATATCTATATGACACAGCAATGCAACAGCAAACATGTCAGAAAAATCAAAGCAAAAGTAAATTCATAGATTCAACATTGAACTACAGTCTGCATGGATCAGGTATGGATGTGATAGCTATTGACACACCAGTGCAACAGCAAACATGTCAGAAAATCAGAGCAAAAGTAAATTCACAGATTCAACATTGAAATACAGGCTGCAATGCGGCACGGATAGAGGTATGGATGTGATAGCTGTTAACAAGTAAAGAAAAACTAAAAAGATAGTAGGCTAATAGCAAAAGAAGTTACACAGCAGTGAAAACAGTTCATGAATCAATATGCATTATAATAGCTACAAGATCAACAGCTAGCCATTGGACAGGTAACAAAACAATTCACGAGTCAATAAGCAGATGAACAAAACAGAACATTTGCAGTCTTTAATGGTACAAGAAGTTGAACCATACCATTTTACCCGATGCAAATATCAGAGCTGTAGTTTTTGGTTCTCTTATTCTCATGATAACCGCAGCAAAACGCTGTTTATGAAAGGAGGAGTTAGCAAGCTAAAACATAAATTATAGCAAATGAGTATGAAATTATAAAGCGCGCCACTGAAATAGTGTAAATCAATCTAAGATACTAGATAGAGATGTTTATAACCTCAGTGTGCGCTATGTCTGTTTCTTCCAAAATGTATGCATTATTAAAGCAAACATGATACACCTAGATTTAGCTTACGATATTACATATAGTTACAAAGTCTCCCAATACCTCATGCTGCATCTGGTACATGCAGCACAGATAAAAAGCCCAAAGCACTAAAAAGGGTAATTTTATAATCTTATTTGTAAAGCAATTTGCTTATCTGTGGGACAAGCTGGGCATGGTGAATGTCTTCACTATCTTAACTGAGACTTGCCTTACAAAACTTGACTATGAACTATGGGTTTATCCATACTGACATCTAACACTTGTGTTATACACAAAGGGAATATCACCCTAGGAACAGACCATAGGAATGTATGGACCTTGTCTACATATCACATGCTAGTAAGAATAACATTGGTATCATTCTTACATGTAATGAAGATATCCTTTTGAGCAAAAACAGAGACACTAGAACACACCGAAGCCATCATAATACCTTTGGATTATATTCTGCATTGCGAGCTTGCAAAGCTATAGCTTTGAGGTCTAATTTGCAATCCAAATTGACCGTCGATACGATGTTTCTGCCATCAAAATAAAAGAGAATGCATAATAAGGACCATAATTTCACTGATGAGTGTAACCAAAGGAAGCATCATAAGCTTAAACAGAGTGGGACACATGCAGACAGCAGCTATGATCCCAACACTGCAACATAAACAACCCAGCAAGGCAGCAAAACAGACATGCGCACTTCTGAGAATGCATGGCAACAAGTATACTATGACAGGCAGCAACATAGGCATGTCCAACCTTTTAGCAGCGCACACCAGCATGCAAATGTACATGCTTGGTAGCAACGCAGGCAGCCACACGTTCCAGAGCACACCAGCAAGTAAATCATGCTAATAAACGGCAGCGTTTGCCCATATTGGCCCATACATGGATTAATAAAGCCTAAATGTGTTGTTTAGAACTTCGAGCTGTCTAAAAACAAACAGTGACTCATGTGAACTGTATGCCATAAGCACCCTAAGGCCTAAACTCTCTACAGATATAATCCCTCTAATGTTGAAATCCGTGAGCAGAAAGCATTAAATCTAAAATCAGATGCATGATTGATTATGATCTGATTTTCCCCCCAAAAAAAACAGCTGACCAGCTGATTCAACCTGTATATCATATAACCTGTAGTAGCTAAAAGAGTTCGTATCAAGACTGGACAATGGATCTGTCACAGCACATCCTCTTTCTTCTCCACCCGGATTCGCAGATCTCAGATCGCGCCCCTTTCAAACGCTACATATTAAAACCCCCCAAAAAAAAATCCAACCCAAGGCTACCACCTTTCCCACGATTTGCAACAGTCCACCCAAGAACAAAACCTCGCACCGCGAATCAACCATTCCATTCCACCTCAACCTCCCCCCCCCCCCCCTCAACACACAACAAGCTAAAAGGACCCCAAATCCCCCCGCGGACCGAATCTCTCACCCCACCCACAGGAATCCCGCAGATCCGCGCAGATCCGGGACTTACTGGAGCGTGGGGATGATGCCGGAGGGGTGCTTGGCCAGGTCCACGGGCTCGCTCCCCTCCAGCGCCGCCGCCGCCTCCGCCGCCATGATCCGACGATGGCTCGTGACCAGGCGAATCCCACCCAAAAAAATAAAGGGCGCGACGGGCGTGGGGGAGGTGGCGCGCGCGCGCGGGGGCGGAGGAATTCGAAATCCAAGGTCTTTTATAGAGATCGAGAGAAGGAGGAGAGGGGGGGAGGAAGGGGGAGGCTAGGGTTATCTATGCGCTCTCGCGAGAGAGGAGGCGTGTCTGCGGGGGGGAGGGGAGGTCGATGGGTGAGGAGGAGGGGAGGGGGTCAGTGGGTGGGGGTGTAGGTGGTGGGTGGACGGGGAGTTGCCGGTCGATGGGGTATTTATAGTGGGGCTGGGTGACTTGCTGCAACCGGTCGCGCGGTGGTGGGATCACCGGTGGAAATTTTGCCCGTCTTTGTAATAAGTCTATTGTTTAATCAAAAATAACTCTAAAAGCAGTCTCGGTTTAAAGGAATCAAATCAAATTTGGTTCAATTCATTTTGGAGGTTTAAGTTATGTTCAAATTGAATTGTAGTTACATTTCTACATAACCAGGTAGAGGTCAAGGTGAAGATAACGGGAAAATCCTAACGGTTGCTTTGGCTTGATCATGTATTATAGTTTATCGCTAAATCAATACTAAGTAGTTAATTTAGATATTATTTAACCACTACCTCATATTCTTATGACATGTTTAAAGATAGAGTTTGATACGGGCAAGTCAATACACATCACATAGATTATAGAATTTGAAACAACAAATGCTTTAGCTATTGATGCACCAAAAGAATTACTTATTTTACTCCCTTTATTTCCTCTTTCCTACCCATCTTTTATAAATGTTACTCTCTTTATCCCATTATATAAGGAATTTGGAGGGATGTGATATTTTGTAGTACTACGAATCTAGACATGAAATTGTCACATCCCTTCAAAATCCCTTATATAATGGGACAGGGGAGAGTAAGTGTCCTTGAGTCATTGTTAAGCTAATATATTAAGCTTAACAGAATATTTGTTTATCCTATCATCTCTTTTTATGTCAACAAATTTGTTTAGTTAGCATCTAAGGATGAGTGCAGTGGGGAAATCTTACTATTAGATGCTGGCATAGTTAGAAGAGAGATTATAAGGAGAGATAGAAGCCATCGACTAATTAGTCAACTTCTTGCACGGTGCCTATGAGTGGCGTCCTACAATAACCCGCATGATTGGTGAACAGATTAGGAGAGATAAAATAAAAGGTAGGCCTACATAGGAAGATAATTAATAATGCGACATAACTAATATTTATAATATATGCGTACGCATATAATAGCCGAATACTTATGTTGTGTTCGGAAGTAGAGGTTGGAAACTCCACCTCTTCATATGAAAAATGGAGCGATCCATTATCATATGACTAATTAAGTATTTGCTAAAATAAACTTGAAAAATATATTAATATGGTTTTTTAAAGCAAATTTACTTAAAAAACAAACCATTTTTTAAGTAAAAGCGGCAAAAGACTTGTTGAATACATTAGAAGAAGAGAGAAAGTAAAGTGGTCACAGGACAATTAAGAAACAACTAGTTACTTCTTACAAGGACTTGCAGTCCCTTAAAAGACCATTATAAGGGTATTGTGGAGAGGTCTATTTGGTTTATATTTCCCTGAATCAAGAATACCACTAGGTTTTCATTCTGCTCAACCTATTGAAAAATCTTTTGATTTCGCTCAAGCCAGACGTTCCACCAGGTTATGATCAAGTCTCCAAGAATTATTGAAAAAACACACCATTTTGAAGTATGGAAATAGTGCGTGCGAAAAATGAGGAAGTAGAAGTTGAGAAGAGGCAGTAAAGAACACTGTAAGTTACTCTGTAATTGAACATGCCCTAAGAGCCTACTGTTCATTTTTGTTGCACATACCCAAAGGCCTAGAGTTATTCCAATTCCAATTACCAATCAATGCTCTAAATCAGCCTTTTTACTCCCCTTTAATCCGGTGAATGCCGTAATTAAATTATGTGGTGTTTACCTATCCAATGTTCCCCTTTTCTTTCCAATAGACCAGCTTTTTTTAGCAAGTGGAAAAGAAGGTTGGCTAATTTTCAGATTTCTGTCTTGAGATAGTAAAAGAAACAAATACACTATTTTTCAATGCCATTTTTAGTATAAATAAACCAATATAGCATTTGCCTCATGGTTCTCAGGATTTATTTTGACACAACCATCGATTATATTTGAAAGAGATGCACATCACATGTGCACGGTGACTAGTCGATTGAAATGTGGAACATATCTTCTTCCTCTCATCCGTCACCTCCGTCAGATCACCATGCTGCTCACATGAGCTCACCAGTGACATGCCTCGATCGGCCCATTGCCAATGCCCCTATATAGTCGATATCCCAGCATCATCGCTTGTGCAATGCCATCATAACATCCATCTCTAATAGGTGCGTTCATGCCATTTTGACTTTGACTTCTTAATAGCTGTACAACCAAACAACTCTTGAATTTGATTTTGATTTGTTTTCATTTTAATAATCAACGAACCAACAAAAAACAAGCATTGAATTCGAGCCTCATATCTCATCCTTACATGGATTTAAATAGGGAACTCAATTCAATACATTCAGGATTTGTATGGCAAATGGGTTTGGGAAAAAATATCCCAACCATAGAAGGGTAAAATTCAATCCTAGCTATTCATTCCTTTCAGTTTATTTAATCCTAACCATCCACTTATTTTTATTTCCCAATCCCACCTCCCACAACCCATTTATTAAACAAGGTCCTATAACATTAAAATACTCCTTTTTTTTATGTGGAGGATTGTATTTTTACCCTTTTTTTATCCTATGGAACTGTTTGGAGCTTGAGGCATGTTTTCATGCTTATAAATCGAACTTCATGAGCGAAGTTTGAAGTAGAGGTGTGGAGCGGTCTGAACCCTATTTCACCCTCTAGTTCATTTTTTTTAAAATAACTGTAGCCCGCTTCGCTTTGTTTTTTGATAAAGATAAAACCGTACGATTGGACTACAACTCTATGACTCTAGAGCCCAAGCCCCTGGATTTTTTTTTACATTTTAGTCTTTTTTTGAAAACTTCTTTTACAAACATACCCTTGAAAAAGCTTATTCTAGCAATGGACCTTTTCCTCAGCACCAAGGTCAAATGCCTCGGCGTCAACGACGCTGACACCCTCGCCCCCCTTGTGGAAGCTAAGTCACTGATATAAAGGGGAGTGACGTCAATAACATTGACATCGAGGACCTAATTGTAAAAATAGCTAAAATATGCCTGTTTGTAAGAAAAATATTTACATTTTAGCCTTTTTAGAATTTTTTTACAAATGTTTCCTCAACACCAATGACATATGTGTTGTCTCCATTTACATCAATGACTTAGCTTTCACAGAGCGAGGATGTAAGCACCAATATCATTGGCATTGAGACGTTAGACATTGGCGTCACGGTCATTGGCACCGAAAAAAGGTCCATTCATGAGATAAACTTTTTTTAAGTTCTATTTATGAAATAAATGTTTTAAAAAGAACTAAAATGTAAAAAAAATCTAGGGCCGAGCCTTGCCAAACAGGCCGAATTGTAAGTTGTCGCAGACTTGTAGCTCAGTTCAAATGCAACAGTGCTTCGATCAAAAGAAAATTGGAACTTTTGAAGTAAAATAGGAGTATATCCTAAATAAAAAGAAAATTTTCCTGCAACAAACTTATTAATTAAAGCAGCAATCATTGGATCGTTAAGCAGGTTACAACCCATGCTACTTACAAAGAATTTCGTAGGAAAATTTTGCAGCCATATACAATACAAATACTATTAGAGGTGTACCAAATTTATATTTGAACAGTACTCGTGTGCAGGTAGAATTACACAATATATCATATCCAATTCTTGGAGAAAATGCATCTTCCATAGTATCAGCTGCAAACTCCCAACTCCCAACTCCCAACTTACTCAGCAGCTCAAGCACGTTATTGTGAAATTGAGAGATGCAACCCTTACCTTGCAACTTTACACTTACACTATGATACAGGTTCTCTTGTCCCATTAAGCACAGGAATCAGCATGGCAAAAGCTGTTAGAAGTAGTGTCATTTAGTTCTTCAAGAAGAGTGCATCATCAGTATATGGCTCAACATATCTAGTCTAACCACCAGCTAAATATTGAAGATACTTCTAGTTCTCCACAAGTCCAGCATGTTTGCCTCCTTTCAACTTCACCAATCAATCTTTAAACAACCAAAGGAGATCAGACAAAGAGAGCAGGATTTTCTCCATGCTTCTATTCTTTGAATCATATTTGTGATGATTCATATTTTCATATTTGCAAAAACTTCACGCTTTTGACTCAGCTGGAGCTGGCTGACTGGTATCAATGTTCATGTGATCCTTCACAAATGTCCGAAGGCATCCATTGATTACCCGAGGAGCACCACCATCACAGAACCGTTTTGCCAAATCCACAGCCTATCATCAATGGACATAACAAGATAGATATTTATATGTTTCTTTTGTCAAACTAAAAATATGAAGGAGATTGTGATAAAATGGTAACCTCGTTAATGACAATTTTGTGAGGTGTTCCTTTTGATTTCATCTCTGCCATGGCAATATGAAGAATACAAAGTTCAAGGATCCTTGCAACAGGTTCGTCCTGCCCACAGAATTTTGGTGAGTCAGCAAAAATTAAATAGAAGCAAAACATGATCATTTAAATCAGCAATTAAGCATGTGATTGGGCAACCTATTGTCTTTCATATTCTTAAAATTTTTGTTTAGAAAAACAGGGATCTTTGGGTAGAATCAACTAACATTGATGGAAAATTTCAGATATTTCAAGAAGGTAGCTGATGTATTAAATAACTAGCACCTCTATACGACAACTATGCCTGTAGGAAATCAAGCCCCATAGAAGGGGAAATGAACCAGGTGAGCAATGCAAAGATAACAGGGAAATCCTGGCTTTTGCATCGAGGGATGCCTACAGCCATAGCAAAAGGTGGTGAACAAGCACCTAGCATGGTTCAAATGTGGCTTGCTCAAGATGCACGGGCACGAAAAATTTAGAGGCCTCAATTTTTGTTTAGCTTTTAATTACTAATAACAAACCCTTTATACCCTTCTTTTTAGTATAAACTTAACTACAATATCCTCTTTTCCCACCCCTCTAAGCCCTCTCTATTAATGATTCATTTACAGCCTGTCTGCTACACAACAACTAGGCTAATAATAAACTTATACTACCCGAACATTAATCATTACATGCAACCAATCAATACAATCAACTCTCATTTACTGTGACTGAGAGTTTCATTGTGAGCTCAATCACGCCATTTACTTTCAGTTTTGATCCCCATAAATCAAAGTTGTGGGGCTCTGGTGCTACACCTTTTGGTCATGATAATAGGCCAACTGTGCACTCGCTTCGGGGCTTGGGAACATCCCAATCCATCACATTGACAGCTGTTTAAAGCGGAAACTATACATAGTAGTCTGAAATTCCATGAGTTGACTTTTTTTAGTGGGATGTAAGTTAAAGGTTAAAAAAATGTATTAAAAATATTATGTGACAAATGGTTTTATTTGGCAAGTAACCTACTCCTAAGATGCAGGTTTTACTTGAGAAATTGATCATAGGAATGTTCAAATGGCAGGTATAACACTGTTCCTAAATGTTCGATAATTTAGCACGGTGATGAGACAAAAGCAGCTCCAACTAGATTGTTACACAATATAGTAACAAGATGCATATATAATTCAGTACACTACTAGTGATTACTGAGGGATTATGTTCTCTAATAATATATAGCGCCTTTCAATTCAATCAACAAGCATTTCTACTTATGCACGATTTAGCAAGCAAGTACAAAGATTTGATGGATCGATATACAACACTGGGAAAAAAGTATCCAACCTTCCAATTCTGGGGAGTTATTTTGTTGATGATATCAACATGCTTGTCCCATCCACTGGCAACAGCCACTAAAATTTCTCGAGCCAGTCTGTTCAGAAAGCATGTAATTAGAAAAATACCTACAAGGACCCCACACGTAAAAACACGTTACCTAAACAACAGTGTCCATTATGTGATTATACCAACAAAAAAGAGGAGAGAAGAAAAAAATACCGTAACACAAAGTTGTTGTACACCAGCTTTGGAGGAGCTGAAAGAACTTCTGCTTCTGAATTACAAGACAATGAATCTTGTGTCAAATTAAATAATTCATCAAGAATATACTACAGAGACATGTTGTGAACATACTCCCTCCGTCCCATAATATAAGGGATTTTGAGTTTTTGCTTGTACTGTTTGACCACTCGTCTTATTCAAAAAATTTGTGCAAATATAAAAAACGAAAAGTCGTGCTTAATGTACTTTAGATAATAAAGTAAGTAAAAAAAAGTATTTCCAATTTTTTTTTGAATAAGACGAGTGGTCAAACAGTAAAAGGAAAAACTCAAAATCCCTTATATTATGGGACGGAGGGAGTATTATCTAAAAATACTCACAGTTTTTTTTTAAAAAAAAGGATACATTATTTCCTGAATAAATATACTGCAAAAAAACACAAACTATATTCCAAATGTTTATAAAAGGCAAGCGTAATATCATTGCCATAAAACCAATAGCATTGCGATTGTGACATTGACTTCGTATTAAGGACAGGATTAGGGTAATCTAGGGAACTTTTGCTCTTGCAAAATGGTAAGTGATTGAACTTGCAGGATTAGTCATTGCGATTAGCCGATTAGTTAATGAGCTCTTGAAGAAATAATTAAGTAAGATCATGTGCCAGTGCTATATCCCCAATTTTCATCCAGCAAGATGCAGAACTAGTTTCAATGAGAATAACATTTGCAAAAAAGTTGTTACCATTTGCTGAATCCTTCTCGTTCTGACTCATGAGCTTCTCAGCCTCCTCCTCTGTCCCGACCTCCAGAGGTCCCCCACCGAAGCTCATATGGTTGTAGTTCAGCACGCACGCCTTATCGAAAACATAGCCAGGTTCTGCAAAATCATTTAAAACAAAGACCAAAATGAGGCAGAGAGAAACCAAATCATCTGTCCAACGAAGGCCAGACAATTGAAGCCATTGTGCAGCACAGCGATGTTGCAAATGGATCACAAGGATAGTGCAAAGAAGCTAAGAGGCGTCAGGAGGAGGCTCACCTCTTCTCGCGCTGATTCTGCGGTCGAAGAGCCGCACCACGTCGGCGCCCTCAAGGCAAGCCGCGTAGGAAATCATCCTGCAAGCACGGTGGCAGGCAGCCATTAGCGACAAAGATGAACCGAATCAAGCAGCCCAAAGTTCTCGGGCTCGAGGACGAGGACTCACAGCGCGAGCTCGCGGGCGGCGCGGGGGCTACAGAACCGCCCGGACCGGTCGACCTTGGAGTGCGCGACCGCAGCAGGAGCGGGTGTCGGCGGCACCGGCGGCGGAGGAGGGTTCGAGACGAGGACCGTCGTGCGGGAGGAGGCGACGGCCCGCGGTGGCAGCGCCCGTGCGCCGCGCCACGCCGCCGGGCTCGCCAGGAGACGGCCGGGTCTAGGCGCCGCGGGACTCGACGAGGACGCGGTGGAGAAGGCGGATACGGCGGCGCCCGTTGCTTCCATGTTGCTCTGCGCGGCGCGGCGCGGCGCGGCGGCGAGGCTGCCGTAGAGAGGCGGAGGAGGAGGAGGAGGCGGCGGTGGTGGCGTCGCCGGTGGAGGTGGGAGAAAGAGAAATGGTGGAGATGGGAGGGGATAGCGAGGGGATAAGGTGGTCGCTTCCTCCGAAGCTACGCGGACCGTAACAGAAACCGGCCCATATCCATATATAAATGGGCTGCAATTTGTTTCCAACTTACGGCCCATGTACTTCATGGGCCGAAATTTCAGCCACCCAGTTAGACATCGAAACGACCAAACGAGCGTGTATCGATCAATCGCTGTATAGGCAAGACGAAAGTATCTACAAAATCAAGCAGAAAACCTCTACAAATGCAACTATGTCCTCACGCCAATCAGGGCGCCGTGACCATGGCGGCGAGAACCGAGACCAGCACGGCCGTCGCCACCGCCGCCGGCCGTCGGCCGGCGGCCGCAGACGGCTCGATCTGTATGGTGAAGTTGCAGGCGTTCGTGGACGGGTCCTGCTGCGTCTGCACGGCGAGGCCCTGGAAGCCGCACGACTCCTCCACCTGGTTCTGCACCTGGAAGTAGGCGTTGAACGCGTAGGAGGCGTTGCCGGCGGCGTCCATGCCGTTGCACGTGGAGCCGTAGCCCAGCGAGGTGCAGTCGGCGTACGTGCAGGCGTAGTTGACGTTGTCGCCGATCCTGCTCATGGCGTCCGGCGTGGCGCTCGGGTTGAGCACGCACCACGCGCGCGGGAGGTAGGCGACGCCGCGCGCCGCCACGAGCGCCGTGTCCCGGCCCTGCCCGGAGAGGTCCATGGCGTACTTGGGCTGGCCGTCGTACCGGAGGATGCCCCAGTGGCGCTCGAAGTTGCCCGGCGCCACGCTCTTGGCGTCCTCATCGACGAGGCTGAACAGGTACACCTCCACGTACTGGTTCGGCCGCAGCGGCGTCCCGGCGTTGGACGCCAGCTTCCGGAGCAGCCCGGCGTAGAACCGCTGCGCGAGGTCCGCCCTGGCGTGCTTGTCGCCGTCGGTCGGCCACCCGACCTCGCCGACGACGACGGGGAGCCCCCCGACGCCGGCGGCGACCAGCGCCGACACGAGCGTGTCGAAGTTGGCGTCGAACACGTTGGTGTACTGGATGCCGTTGGTGTCAACGACGGGGCTGGTCGTGCCGTCGAAGAAGGCGTAGTCGAGCGGGAAGTTGTCGTTGCCGTACAGGCTCAGGAAGGGGTAGATGTTGACGGTGAAGGGGGCGCCGCTCTGGTTCAGGAACTGCACGATCTCCGTCATCAGCCCGGCGATGTCCGGCCGGAACCGCCCCGCCGACGGCACCTGCATGTTCTCCGGCGAGTTGTACACGTCGGCGTTCAGCGGCACGGTGGCCTTGATGGTGTCGCCGTGGCCGGCGTCGTAGAGCGCGCGCTGGATGTTCTGCAGAGCAGGGAAGGTCACGTTCAGGAACGTGCCATTCAAAGACGACAG
This sequence comes from Oryza meridionalis, assembly GCA_000338895.3. NCBI lineage: Eukaryota > Viridiplantae > Streptophyta > Magnoliopsida > Poales > Poaceae > Oryza > Oryza meridionalis. The sequence continues at coordinate 29,473,118 of CM002526.2, read as the reverse complement.
GAATGGCTCGTTCCCGACGGCAACATATCTGCAGGGAAAATTTCGTCAAGAAATCGATATTACCCCACCGCAACCAGAAGAAATCTCAGCATAATTTTCGAAATTAGCGCATCTAGTGAGTAATATCGATGTGATTAGACGATACAAACATTGTTTATATGAACATCTTTGTGCAAATGTTAACCTTTCTGAATAAACAAACAGTTCTTTCTTTTTACACTTTTTGTGAAATAGTTCCATGTCATAAAGACACTAGTCATCTAGTGCATGCCTACAAAGTACCGATGGCCACTAAAATTAGATTAAGTGCCCTACTTCAAGATAGCTTCTTTTTTTTTTTTGTAGACTAGAATTCAGAGGGATGATCCTTGTAGGATCGCTAGTACTGATGACACATCATATTCAGATATTTTGTCAATATCTAAACACCTAATACATCCTCGATCCCAAATAAAAATCAACTTCTAAAGATGATTATCCTTAAAAGTTGGTTTTTTAGACGAAGAAAATATAGTATCAGATAATGCCTAAAAGAGTACTACTATATTCTTCAGACAGAGTTTGGACGGAACAATTGGACAAATGCGACGCATATGCATAACTTTAACTTTAACTTTCAACTTGTTGATGTTAAGGTTGCCACTTTACTGATCAGAAAGCTTCTCCGAATCAGCCAGCAGAATATCCACGTCACCCCATAGTAATCAATCACTTCAAAAACTACTCCAGAGCATTATTCAAGATCAGCTCAAAAGGACTTTGGAATTAATGCATAATAGAACCAGAACCATGCCCAATTATGCACGAGCAAAGATAATTTAATATGCACATATAAGTATGTCATAATCATAATCAGAATAAAAACTCAATAACTATTTTGAAAAAGAGCAACACATCAATCCAAATCCTATGGAATTCTGACAGCTACAATCAATATGTGACACCTGAAGAAGCAACAGCTGAATGTAAGAAGGATATTTTTTCTTTCATAAAAAAAAGAGAGGATTGCACCATGCAGAGCATCTGAATATCTGAACCATGGATGGAGAAGATGATCATGGTGGCATCATGCAGCTGTGGTCTGTGGACTCACTTGATATTGACGCCGCCGTCGAAGCTGTACCGGCTGACGTTCTCGTGCACCCAGTCCCTGGCGGCGTCGTAGTCCGTCAGCAGGTCGAGCAGGTTGTTCGGGATGGCCACCATCACCTCGACGCCGCTGCCGGCGAGCGCCTCCATCGTCCCGGCGTCGGCGTCGAACAGCTTCACCTTGTTGATCCCATTGTCCTGCAGCATCCGCACCACCGCCCTCGGCGGCAGCGGGTGCGACGCCATCGTGCCCCAGTTCACCCCGAGCCCCTCCGCCGCCGACAGCAACACCGCCGCCGCCACCGCGAGCGCATCCACGGCCAGCCTCCGATCACCAGAGCCCGCCATGATCGACGGCGAGCCCAAGAAAGAAGAGAGAAAAGCTAGAGCTAGAGCGCGAATCGAGTGATGGGGAGATTGGAGGAGGGGTGGGGGATCGATTATTCTAGTGGACTGCTTTTGTGGAGGAGGGGACAAGGACAGGGGATTTTGGATAGAACTGAACGTGTGATGACGAAGAACCACATAGGAGAAAAAAAAAGTAGCAACGGCGGGTAAAAGCTTTTTCAAACTTTTCCATTCAAGGACGACTGTTACATGAGCTTTCGTGCGTATCACAATTCACGGTGAACGGAAACGGTGCGGTTTGCAGAAAGATTTAAGTGAGGATTGGGAGATTAGGGGATGGGTTAGAGATGACAAGAATGGATTGACAACAACTTTCGGTCTGGGGAGAAAGAACAGGGAAGCAACATATGCAAAGGTGAAAGCTAATTAAGTCAAAATGTAGAGTGAAAAATTCAGTGGTGTGATACTGTGATTAGCTTAAGCATCTAGCTGGAAATGCTTGATTTTGACTTTTTGTTTTGGGGGGTAGAGATGGAGGAGAGAGGTGAATGATGAATTAGAAAAACCTACTCCCTCCGTCCCATAATATAAGGGATTTTGAGTTTTCGCTTGCAACGTTTGACCACTCGTCTTATTCAAAAATTTTGAAATTATTATTTATTTTATTTGTGGCTTACTTTATTATCTACAGTACTTTAAACACAACTTTTCATTTTTTATATTTGCAAAAAAAATTTGAATAAGACGAGTGGTCAAACGTTACAAACAAAAACTCAAAATCCCTTATATCATAAGACGGAGAGAGAGTACCTTTTTTAAATTGAAGCGATGTTAAACTGTGGGTCTAAACTAGAGGTGAGGATGGTCTTTTTCGTTCACACAAGCAACACATATTATTCTTTTCTGAAACAAGCTTTTCGAAATTTTGTCAAAAGGAATCCGAAGTCCAGCTGAGATATGCTTCGCAGCTCGTTATCTTATAAGCCGTAGTCAAATTTAAATTGAAACGTATAGAAGAGTCATGTTTGGCGTGCTTGTCGCTATTATCCCAAAAAGGTTTAGATGCATCACGCATGAGGAACACACATAAATGGGCTCACATCCTCTGCTTATGCTTAAGCTAATCAGAGACAGAGAAAGAACATTGATGCACAGCGCTAAGACAAAGATAGAGCAATGTTAATGTACTGTAGCAACAGTTACATCACCGCCCACGTACTGTGACACCAGTTTTCCCGACAACCTCAAGAACGTACTCCGTACATCAACAAAAATCAAATTAAAATAGGATGTGATTTATTATAGGATAACAAATATAGATATGAGCTTATCCTAAGTTGATTCTCTTTTAGAGAGGGAGTAACTACATATACGAAGGTTTATCCTGCGTTTCCCTTCAAGAAAGAATAAATTATTAAAAAGAAGATCTGAATGTTTGTTTTTCATCCAACGGTTGCCTTTGCTTAACTAATCAAGCCAGATGAACAGCGTGTGTGTCGACCTTGCGTGATGCTAACTACTCATGGATAAGTTTTTTTCATGGCGTGACATCAAGGCCATGAAAATTAGTGGTGTTACTCCATTACAGCTCATGGTACCGTAGACAGCTGCTTTTCGTCTTCCCTCTTTTTTTAAAAAAGATAAAACAGTAAGGTAGGATTAGCTGCTACCGTCATGCCATGCCATGTGTGAACAAACAAATACAGTAGTAACCTCACTAGAGCAAGTACAGTAGCAGTCTATAAGCCAGCTATAAATATATTTTAAAAAGATAAAGGAAGAGAGAGAAGAGCGGCAGGTTATAAATCTGTAGCCAGCTGCAGCACGGGCCCTAAGACACATGTATAACAGGTGGGGTTAGGTATTAATAGTATAGCAAACAACTATTGTATGAATTGGTTATTATATTGGCTATAAATGATTTGGAGCTGGTAGTGGATTATACTATTAAACTGGCTCTTATGCGTGTCCCTGTATCGTCAAAAAAGTATATATAGAATAAAGTTTGTTATCCGAACAAGATGGTTGATCGATGCGAATAAAAAAGAAAGAGATCACAACCCCACGGGAATCAAACGAAAATTATGTGTGCACGTACCGTCTGTTTAATTTTTCGTTTCCTCGACAAAGGATGAATCCAATCGACTTTTGCTTCCGTCCATTTTCATGTAACCATTGTTCATTCACGCTCACACCGGCGAGTTGCTTTTAGCTAATACTCCTGTATATCTCACCTGATCTCGTGGCTGTTTGCAATTTGATTCTGCCCAGCCGGCCGGGGAGTAAGTAGGTCACCGGGGGCGTCGCTGTCTACGGAAACCTTTTGAGTTCTGGAAGATTATAACGTTTTTATTGTTTTGTCACGACGAATAATGAACGGCTCTTTTTGTAGCAAAGTGAAACAGGTTTCTTATATGCTTTCTTTCGTTGTTGCCGCCTCTGTGGTGAGAAGGGTGTGCAGCTGTGCTGTACTGCTGTGCACTCGGCACTGGCTGACAGCGTAATCTTGCACTTTGTTTTCAGCTTGAGAGCGAAAGGAAAGGGAAGATTAAGCTGAGACGGTGCTAGAACAAACGACAGGTAGAGCTCGGCCCATATAGTGGGAATCCCTGGAGGTATATATGGGCCGTGGCCCATTTAATTAAGAAATAAGTCCACTTGATATCCCTCATATTTATGTCAAGTTTAATCTACATCACTTAACCGCCATATGAGAAATCTTAAACCCCAACTTACAAAACCGGGTTAAATTAGGTCCTCCGGCAGTATAGATAGCTTCTTTTGCTGACGTGGCAAGTTGACCCAGTCCATTCATGCTAATTAGGTGTTTACGTGCCAAAAACACAAAGTAGACCTCGTATGTCATCCTCACTCTCCTCCACCCCCGCCTCCTCTCCTGGAGCTCGACGTATCGAGCACGTCGGCATAGAGCAGTGACTGGGGAGGTGGGGGTGGCTTAGGGAGAGGAGGTTCAATGCAACGGTGGGCCTATCATGGCGACAATAGATGAAAGCTGAACCAAAGCAGGACTGACTGTATCGGAGCAAGGACGACCAAATTAGAGGAGGAGCCATGACCGTCATCTAGGTTGGGGCCCTCCCCTCTCACCTTCTCCCGTGATCAGTGCGAGCGTCTTAGTGGAAGACAACGTGCTCTCTTCTTTTGCCACCACAGGCAGCCACGACCCCATTCTCTCTAGCCACCCACCATCACCGATACCTTCCCACGAATGGCTAGTGAGCTCAAACTCACCGGCTCCATAACCTCTCTTCTCTTCTCCTACACCGCCACAAACTCTGGAGTTCTTTCGTCGCCGACATCCCACTGCCGTTGCATCCTCCCATGAATGGGGTCACCGATCATCGCCCCTCTCCCCACCGACAAGCTCCTAGGGAAGAAATGGGGGAGGTGGGGACAGGTGAAAGTCCATTTACATGTACACACCACATGTTTCAATTCTTCCTTTTCTATTTAGGATGTTACATCAGCCAAAACAACTACTTCCTCCGTCTTAAAATGTAGAGATTTTTTAGGTTGGACGTGTATTAAGAAAGTAGGTAAAAATGATTAGAGGAAGTGTGTTATTGGTTGAAAAGAGAAAATAGGTGAAGGAGAATGGTTGTGATTGGTTGAGGAGGTAAGTAAAGAAATAGTTTTATTTTGGGACAAGGTACTGTGCTAGAAATAACTACATTTTGGGACAGAAGTAGTATCCATATTATCATGGGATCTGACTTTAACAGTTTTGTCAATATAAGAGGAAGATTTTTGGTATTGCAGTTTAGGATATCAACTAAACTCGATGGAAAGATAAGGGGCGGTAAGTAGACTTATCCTTTAATTAACCATTCTGAGTTAACCGGGTCTCAACACGATAATCATATGGGTCTCATCATTGATGATATGATGGAAAGCCCAAACTACGAACAACGGAGCACCGTCACGTTTTCAATTACTGGAATTAACGTCACAATGTTGTACCAATGAGAACAATTAATACTCCAATCTTATGATGCTAGCAAAATGACTAGTAGCGGGTGAAGATAATTTTAATCTTGTATGATAAAAATAGCAATTAATTAGATATACATATTTTCTTTATACATGAGTAATATTATTATAGTTAGATAGAATGATATAATTTCTTTTGAAAAAGTAATGTCTCAAAGAGTAAAATGTCCATGCTTCGTAAAGGATGAAGACAATTTTAATTACCTGGACGCATGGATATTCTACGTTATCCTTGTTATCCCATGAGCTCGGTCGGATGACCTGAAGATGCCCATTCACGTCTCGCGGCCATGCATGGGGATGAATCGAAAGCTTTCATCGATCAATTGCCATCTGCACGTGACACAAGGATACACATAATACATGAGCATGACGATCACATGCATACTCTCTCTCTCTCTGTCTTGCTCTCGCACGCGTACCATGAGCTACCAGAAATCGAGTGTAGGCTCGTGAAAGCGATGACAGACGACGTGCCGACTTATATCGAAAGGAAGCTAGGAAGCAGCATAGAGCCTCATCCTTGGCGGCGGTCGTGAGCCTGGGCTTCAAGCCAGAAACCTACGCGGTGTTGATGCTGATGGCATATGCCAGGCGCGAACATAACCAAAATGAATGATCTACGCCTTAATTTGTATTGTGTTTACAAATCTACGAATAAATCAAACTATAAAACATGAGGCCTCATTTTAGTCATCAAATAGATTAAAGATTTACTGATTTGCAAATAGTGAATGAAAAATTAGCCGATATAGCAAGACAGCGGTTCAATTTCAGTCACTCACCGGAGACCGAACAGTAGCCTACTTTGCTGTTATATTTTATATGAGATTGGTTTATTCTAAAACGGATGGAGTACGCTAGCTTATCTGCTCGCTGCAACGCCGTCTGACGCCATGCACTGCTAGTGCTACCTACTGCTGTTCAGCACCTGGCACTTTGGGCCTCGGCGGCTCGGCGCCGCGGCATCGTTTCCCGCTCTCACGGTGCCCAGCGACAAGCGGCCGACGTCCCCCTACAGTCCGGCCTGCTCTGCCTTTTCACGCGCCGCCATATCGCGTCGGCGCCTGCCAGCTTCCGCGCTCGCCTGGCGTTCTTTCATCCTTTGCTTGCTCGCAGCGGCCCGCAGCTCGAGCTCTCAAATACGGACACACGTGTAATAACAAACTCGTTAGACATTATCGGATCGATACACGTGTACAGCTATATTGAGGGCCTATTTACTTTAATACCATTTTTAACCTTACCAAATTTTAGTAAAGTTGCCAAAAAAATAACTACATTTAGTTTATTATCAAATTTTGATAACTATATAAGAAATCCTGCCAAAATTTTAGTAACTATGTTAAAATTTTGGCAACGCCAAAATTTGATAAGGTTTTTTTTAAACAAACTGAACAGTCCCTGAGTTATGGAGCATCAGGCATAGGCAGGTGGATCGTGCGTGGCGCGCATGCGCGCGAGAGAGTACGTGTGACGTGTTGTGTACTACATGCCTATGCCCTTCGCCGACCGCTGCGGTCCACGGTCCACCAGTTCGTTTCTTTTATTCATCCCGGCCTCCGAGCGGCTGCCGCGCGTAGAATCCATCGTCATGCTGCGCAACTGCGCATGTCTTTGGCGGATTGGCTAGTTCTCAATCTGCGCGAAATTAACTGCACAGTGGAAGCATAACAGACAACAGACAAAACGAACGAAGCACCAGTACTGCAAGTCTGCAACATCGCACAACAGACAACAGAAAATTAAAAGACAAAACAGATAACAGAAAATTAAAAAGGAAAAACGTGCACCAGCCGGGAATCGAACCCGGGTCTGTACCGTGGCAGGGTACTATTCTACCACTAGACCACTGGTGCTTTGATGTCAGAGTTTAGACAAAAGACATTATGGAGTATTTTGCTGTTAAGCTAGCTCGTCGCGGTCGACAAACTCTTTCCCTTTCGCCGTATGTACGCCGTGCACGCAGGCACGCGGAGCCGTGAGCCCGTTGCGGCGACAGTGGGCAGGACGAGGCGGACGGGGGAGCCCATCCAGCGTACGCTACAGTCCGCAGCACAGCACAAGCGGACAGCGACACTGTTGTTGTGGGGGAGGAGGTCAAAACAAGATGCGGAGGGGAAGGGAATAGGGATCGGTCCCTGCTACCTGGACCACGCGTCTTCCGTCGTGTCGTGCCCCCCGCACGTACGCAGCGAACGGGAAAAAAAACCACCCAATTAAAGCGGGGATCTCAGCGGCACACGATTCTCGTGATGTCGCTCACACGCGGGCCGGCGCGCGCGCGGTATACCTTGCTCTGCCCGCTCACCGGCCGAAAAAGCAGTTAGACGAGGCCAAGAGGGGAATCGTGTTTGTGTTCGTGTTCGTGCTCGCCGTGCTCCCCTGCTACCACGATTTGGTATCCCATATGGAATAGGAACTGAGTAGTTCAATAATTCATTTCTAGACCACCAATAAATTATTATATTACTTCTTCCATTTTATAATATAAGCCATTTTAGTATTTCTCATATTCATATTGATGTTAATGAATCTAGATATATATAGAATAAGTTACATTGTAAAACGGAGGAAGTACAATTTTCCTGCTAAAAATACCATGTTCAAAGCAGTTATTCACACTCAAACTGTTTATTCTTTTTAATTTTTTATTTATGTTACAAGGTGAGCTTCTTGGCGATGGTCTCCACTGATATTAAAATTTAGGCAAGGAGTATAGTAGTGATAAAGAGAAAGCCAACGAAGAAGTAGATGTTCTCAAAAAACGAAGCAGTAGAATTTGCCCGGAAACATGACGTCAACCTTTGCCTAGTGAGGATCAAATGGATCTTTACAAACACCCAAGCTAAAGTAGATAGCTGCCACTCGACGAGTCGACGCAATGAAGCAGATGCCATGCTTCTTGCTTAACCCCAACTAATCCACGCAAAAAGGAAGAGAGAAAAAAAATCAACAAGAAACCTGCCTTTTACGGTGACGAATTTGATCTCAAGGTCTCGCGTTAGCGCGTGGAGACCCGAATCGAAGCCACGACAAGCGCGTTCCAGCTGAATAAAGTAGCGATGAGATTAAGGCTCATTTCTTTTCTGTTTGACTCTTCGACAAATATATTTTGTTAAAACGTTTTACTACTTATATTTATATTGCTTAAACCACTTACTATTCTAAATTATTTATATTAAGTTCACATATCAAAACATTTAATTAACGTAAGTCAACAATCTACTTAATAAATTTGTTTTAAACTCGTGTTTCTACTCTGAGAATGGGATTCAAACTCTCAAGGAAACATTGCTCGTATGTCACTTAAGTAGTTATAATTTTTTCGAAAAATATAATAAGATAAATATGTGGTATGCCACTCTACAAACATTTTAACTTTTACAAGTTACAATAAAAAACAATTTAAATCACAGCTAGTAACGTACATTTACAATCAAATTTATTTTTTCCTTATACCATTTAGAAATTAATTAAATTTAATCTTGTTGTGAAGTAATCTATCACTTTATCGAATTTTTTTCATAACAACAACTTGTATACTCCCTCCGTTTCAAAATGTTTGACACCGTTGATTTTTTAATACGTGTTTGACCATTCGTCTTATTCAAATTTTTTTTTGTAAAATATATAAAACTATATGTCTATGTGAAAGTATATTTAACAATGAATCAAATGATATGAAAAGAATAAATAATTACTTAAAATTTATTTAAATTTTTGAATAAGACGAATGGTCAAATATGTGCTAAAAAGTTATCGGTGTTAAATATTTTGAAACGGGGGGAGTATTACCGTATATGACGAGGGAATGTAACTAAGAATAAAATTTCCTCCCACTATTCGCTGTTTGGCATTGTGTGCAAGCAGGTGTTTGCGCGCGTGTCAATACGTGTCACTACCTTCTGAACAATCGGGTAGACGTACACTAGGATCAATGACGGCATTTCTATATTACTTGTACTAAATACTCGCTTGACGTTATCTTAGAGAAGCTCAGCACCTTACATGCTGCGCCCAAATAAAAAATGCCGCAACTGTGGGAAAATGACAATCGTTCAGTGCACCAGGTTGATAGGAAGCAAGACGAAGATGATGCAATCGGCTAACTTTTTTCTGGAAGGGGCAATGCAAGTAAACTAAGTTCTTGTTTAATTTTCAAAAACTTTTTCCCAAAAAAATCACATCAATTTTTTTACGGAATCGCTAACCATCGTTTGACAGATTTACGAGCCTTCAATCATTCGTTTTTTAGCCGTAGGATGGTTTGTGAGATCCGTGCTTGCATCTAGCTGCTAATTAATTAGGTCCACGTTACTGTTCCCTGGTGTTAAACTAGCCGTACGTGTTTTCCAAAGTTAATTTGTCTATGATCCCCACACGTACTAATTACATCGTATTTACACTATAATTACATATGTAATTTTAGTGTATTTACGATGTAAGTCTGAAAATTATATATGTAATTTTAGTGTATTTACGATGTAAGTTTGAAATCCACTTGAGCCCATTTGAGCCCACGTGAGCTTTAGATTGTCCACGTGGCCCGTTTGTTTGTTTTGTGTATTTTGTTTGTGTATATTAATGTCATCCATTAGATGTTGATCTAAAGGGTAAGAAATCTGCATGATAGGAGGCCAAAAAATCTGTCACATGATGTATAGGCAGCCCTATTTTTTTATACATGCATAAATAGAATAAAAAAATAATTTTGGATACATGCATAAATAAAATGAAAAACTAATTGCACAGTTTGTATGGAAATCACGATGCGAATCTTTTAGACCTAATTAGTTCATGATTAACTATAAGTGTTACAGTAATCACATGTGCTAATGATGGATTAATTAGACATAATAAATTTATCTCGTGGTTTACTGAGTTATGAAATTAGTTTTTTTATTCGTGTCCGAAAAACCCTTCCAACATCCGGTCAAACGCTCGATGTGATAATCAAAAATTTTCTTTTCGCAAAAACTAAACCACCAATTAGGCGACGTTACGTCCGGTTCGCGAAACAAGACAGACCATGCCCTCGTGCCGTTCTCCTCAATTTGTTCCCGAGCTTGGACTCGTCAAGTCCTTTGCCCGAGGAAGACGACGACGCCCAACCAAAAAGGCGTCGTTAACACTGGACCGGAAATCGCACGTGACGAACTAAATAAAACGCCACTGGGATCCCCCGGAGCATGGCACGATCGATGCACGGAGCGTCGTAAAAACGTGTGAGATCAAACGATCGATCGGGAGGATTGTGAGTGCAAATGAAGAAATTAATCCTTGTACCGCTCGTTAATGTCGGGATTGCGACAGGATGCCAAACGAAGATATATGAACAATTGCTACATCGCTGTTAGCTAAAGGCTTGTAAGTAATATACACAAAAATCCGGTTTTGATCTATCAGTCAATGTTACTAGGCTGCTAGCACAAAGCTAGGTGTAGTACGTGGCTACGTTCTACAATCAATCAGTGGTCGCCATTGATGGCGCTTCGAGAGTAGCGATAGGTTTGGTTGCAACTGCTCGATCATATCGATCGCTAGGTGGGGGGTGTTGCTATGCTGGCCACCAGGAGTGTGTCCAGAGGCCGAGGCTGTCGAAGACGCGGATGGTGACGAAGGCGAGGTAGATGGCGATGAGGCCCATGCCGTACACCCGGTCCAGCCGCATCCCCCTCGCCGGCACCACAAGCAGCGCCCATGCCAGCCCGGCGCCGAGGAACACCACCGCCTCGTACACCGCCCCGCCCGCCGGGATCGCGAACGGCGCCGGGTACTGGGACCCCGCCGCCAGCGTCAGCGAGAGGCCCAGCCCCACCACCGTGTTGAACAGCGGGCCCGCGTAGCAGCCCGACACCGCCGTCTGCGCGCCGCCGGCGCCGCCGTGCAGCGCCATGGCGACGTTCGACACCAGGTCGCCCAGCGAGTCCCCCCACGCCAGCACCGTCACGCCCAGCACGCTCGCCCTCACGCCCACCATGTACCCGATCGCCACCAGCAGCGCCACCAGCTCGCGCGCCAGGGTGTACGCCCACAGCACGCTCATCAGGAACCCCGCCGCCAGCCACGGCACGCGCCGCCACCGCCTGCGGGGTGGGGAGGCCGCCTCCGTGGTGACCGCGGCGAGCGCGGCGAGGAGGAGGCCGACGAGGGCGCCGCCGAGGAGGACGGCGAGGGCGTGCCGGCACGACGATGCCCAGGTGGCGGCGAGGAGGACCGGCGCCAGAGCGAGGGACGCCACGGCGCAGGGCCGGGACCAGCGGTGCGCGGCGATGTCCGGGATTGTGAGGCGGCGAGGGAGGTACAGCGGCATGAGGATCGCGGACAGGAGGCAATGCAGGTAGGATCTTGTTTTCGAGGGCGCCGAGTTCTTGGAGTAGGACGGCAGTGGCGTGACGCCGCCGTCGTCGAGGAGGAGCGGCGCGGCGAGGTCGGCCTGCGGCGGCTTGCCCGGCTCGGAGCAGCAGTGGGAGGTCCAGACGAGGAGGACATACGCGACATAGAGCGAGACGAAGGACGCGGACACCCAGACGGTGACCGTGCCGGTCACCAGTATGGCGAGGAGGGAGCAGAGCGCGAGGAGGAGGAAGCAGATGTCGCGCACGAATCCCCGCAGCTCCACCACAACCCCGCCTCGACCGGCACGCGAGGCGGCGGCGAGCGCGACCACCCCAGCAACAACGGTGGACACGAACAGCGCGCCACCGAGCGCGCTGTTAAGCCCGACGCCCCCGCCGTCGCCGGCCGCGAAGGAGACGACGCTGGCGAAGACATCCGGCGCGCCGTTCCCGAGCGAGAGCAGCGTGACGCCAGCGATGGCCGGCGGCAGGCGCAGCTCCGCCGAGAGCCCCTCGAGGGACGCGCAGAAGTACTCGGACGCGGTGTCGCCGAGCAGGTAGAAGAGCACCACCAGCCAGAGCACGGCCGCGGCGTACCCCGCCGCCGGTGCGTGGGCGAACCCGCAGTAGAACAGCCTGAGGTAGTCCAGGTACCCCGCGGGCGCGCACGGCGGGTGCGTCCGGAGGTACAGGCACCTGGCCTCCCCGCCCTCGATGGACTGCAGCTCCTGGCAACTTCCCTGCTCCTCGCCGGAGGGCGACGACGACGTCGAACCAGAACGAGAACGAGAGGCGCTCCCCCTAAGGGCCAACCCTTCTAGGACGCCGCCATGGCCTCGGCGAGTGGGCAGGAGGTGGGAGGCGGAGAGGACGAGCAGCAGGAGGAGGAAGCAGCAGGCGCTGGGGACGGCGGCACTGTACCCCCGCCTGCGCAGGAGCGCCATAAAACGGGGGAGAACGCGGGGGATTTCAACCGCTGCTGTCCTCCTAGGACGGCATGGGGGTGGGGGCGTTTGCGCGCGGGGGATCTCGGCGTGGAGTCGGTCGAGGGCGGGCGGGCGGGCGCGACGAGCGGCGCGGAGGGATTCGCGGCGCGGGCGGTGGGCGAGCTCACCTCATCTCATCAGCGCGAGGCGTGTCCGTGTGTGTAGTGCGTGCGTGTACCGCGCGAACAGAGTGAGTGGGACGGGAGGCGAGGAGACGCGACGCGAGCGAGAGAGAGAGAGCGAGAGAGCGCGATAGCGAACACACCCTTGTGGGTTAAGTAACCTTGCAAGTTGGGCACGCGGTGGTGGCACGTACGGGCGCCGAGGAAGCGGAATGGAAAAGGATTGGGGATTTGGGGGAGGATATTGGGATCGGGGCGGGTGAGGTGTGAGGAGGGGGTAAACGTATCGCTCGCGCCGCGTGCGGTGCGGTCCCTGGAGTACGTGGCGGCGAGTGATTGTGTGGTGGGTGTGTACTCCCGTGTCCCGTCAGACTGCGGTGACGGTCGCCGTGAAACTCTTGTGTCCGGGTGTCCCTGCTGCTCTCTACTACTCCCGGGACCGACTACCGCGGTAACTCCTGCGCATGTGTACCGACTACCGACCACTACAGATGTGCCAAACCGTATCCCGTCGCTTGTCGGGTGTGTAGCTCCTACCGGATTGCAACGCCTCTGCTGCTGCTGCGGTGCATTTTTTTTTCTCTAACGAATTTCTGGTGCGATTCCTAGCCCGTTCGTGCCGCCGTTCGCCATCTTGTCTCTGTCTTATGTTTATAATACTGCTAGAGCATAGAGTATCGAGGGGTGTCCAGTAACTCAGTTAAGAAAAATTTATAGCTATATATGATCTATTTTGATGAGGACATAACTAGTTCGGATATAATCATGGCTACCTTATGTATTAATTAAATCAAGGTGCATATGTTTTACACTAAATTTACTTGTTATATATTTAAACAAACATTACTACACAATGAGTTTTGTGTGTTTTCGTTTACAGAGGTACTTGCTTGGACGAAGGATAAGAGACCGAGCGTAATGAATGTATGGATGATCAAAGAAGTTGATTGAGGACCAAACCAAGACCTTCTCCAAGTCTACTTCTACTTCACCACGTCACTTTTGGTCCACAGAAGACAAGAGATGAAGTTCTACACGTTTTGGATTCGGATTCGGGCCTCCTGACAGCACCAACTTCAAACGGACTTAGCCGCTGATCAAGAAGGAATTTCAGGGCCCATGAGTACTTGTTGGAAAGCTTATAGAGTCTACTTTCATATGGTTTTGGTCCCACATCAAAATTCCTACCGAGCTGCCGGGAATCTGTAAAACAAGCCACGTATCTCATCCAGCCCGAATCTGATTTGGGTTTTAAGCCTTGTAATTGTGTCATGGGCTTAGCCCAAGGGGGCGTGTGCCCTAGGGCAACCCTAGGACGTCCCTAATCATATTTATTCAGTAGCCGTCATCGTTTAGAGGGGGTTTTGCTTAGATTATTCTGTCAAGAACAGTTTTGCCGCTAGGTTGGTTTGTGGAAGCCCAAATTCGTGTGCTTAATCATTCATATGCAATTTGGTTGCAATCTATCTTGTTCTTGCTTGTGTTCTTCGATTCACATGCAGGGATTAGCCTTCTCAGCGAGGTCAACCGGGTTTTGGCACGGTTGATAACCAGAGGAGACGTGGTGCTGCGATTGCGGGGCTCAGTAACATGTTCGTTCAGAAGCCGGATCGAGTTGTGTCGCGACTCCGCTCAAATCGATTGTTTATCAATACCTATCGGAAGATCGGAACCTAACTCCCTCATCAGTTGGTATCAGAGCGCGTTTGCCCGTTAGGTAATTTATCTTTCCATAACCAGAAAATTGCCATACAAAAATATTTATTCTTTACCTAGACAATTTGAGCCGTTGCATTGTTCTATTAGATTTTGCTTGGTTGAATTCTAGATTGCATCGTCGTGTCGAGTGCTAGTTTAGTTTTAGATTTAATTTTTAGTTTTGAGTATTGCATCTGTTCATCACTTAGATCTAGGGTTCATCACTCAAGTCGGTGAGTTGTACGTCAGTTTTGGGTCTAGTTTTGCATCTCGTCAGTTGTTGCCGGGACCCTGAAAAGTCGAATCTACTCATCAAAGGGTTTATAGTTTTCATAAGTTTTTGTTGGTCGGTTGTGAAGTTGCATGATTGCATGAAGGGGTAGAGTTTCCTGTACCATGTGTGTTGTTCACGTGAAAAGAGAAAGAGGAGGTTTACGTTTGGTTGGGAATAGCAGATCGGTTTCTATTTGTTGAGGATAAATTATCTAAATTTTCATGTGGGACCACTCTGAAATCTAGCCGAATTACACAGTGGCCGATCCATTCCATCCTCACATTATTTTCCCCACACCGAGGCGGACCTCTATTACATCTTGGAGAAATTCTTTCTGTTATGTTGGATTTGAGATATTTTGATAAAAACAAACCTACGTGATGTGAGCATTCCATTTTTTTATGATCTAATTTTAGTTTTGCACTTTGTGTTTGAGTCCCTGTAATATTTATATTTACATTTGAGTCCTTGTTCGAGGTCAGTGGTTCAGTTCTTGTTAAAAAAAAGTAAAAAAAATAAAAAAGAAAGAAAAGGCAGAAAGGTGCAAAGAATAAGAAAGAAAAAAAAAGCCAAAAAAAAGCCGCACCTAAAAACAGAAAAAAAAGGCAGAAAGATGCTTAAAAAAAAGCCGCACTAAAAAAGAAAAAAAGCATTCATCCTTTGAGTATGTTTTTAGAGTGCAGAGTTGTGCATTGACTCATATCTAGTCCTTAGTGTTGTCGGGTGCTTGCTTGAGCTAGAGTTGAGTCTAGGCTAGGCCAGCATATTGACTAGTACTTTGAACTATTATTCAACTTTGCATTTTCTGATTAGTACAATTGCGTTCCTTTGCTATATATTGTGCCTCCCAAGCTCCACATATATTCTTCTGGTCAGCACCGCTTTGATCCTTACAATCGCCACATCACGTCCTTCAAGGTGTCTTGAACCAGCCACTGGTTGTACCGTCCTTAGCATTGCTGGTAAGACACTTGTAAGAGCTTGATAAGACGCTTCCATTTACTAGTCTCCACTACAATCCATATTCTGTAGTTAATACGAACAATATTGTTCTGTTGTTCTCTCTTTTCTACTAACAATGGCAGGTTACATCTCTTATGGACATGAGATAAAGTTGGATGGGAGACAAACCGTAGCTGCTACATCACCTTCCACAGATGCACGTGATGACAATACTTTGGTGCAACAAGTGCTAAGTTCTCAAATGGAGAAAGCGGAGTAATGGCAGTACCACGAATTATTTGAAACAAAGTTTGTGGTTAAGGATAGAGCATGTCATACTATAATCGATAGTGAGAGTTGCAATAACTTTGTGAGTTCAGATTTGGTTGAGAAACTTGAGTTGCCTACACAACCGCATCCTCATCCATATTACATCAAATGGTTCAACTCTTGTGGTAAGTTCAAGGTAAATAGAATTGTGAGAATAAACTTTTTGATTGGAAATTACCATGATACTGCCATTTTTGATCTTGTCCCTATGCAAGCATGTTCTTTGTTGTTTGGTCAACTATGGGTATATGATAATAATGGTTCGCATAATTTTGTTGCTAATACATACACATTTAGATATAATGGTCGGAAAATGAAATTGATACCCATGAGTTTTACTGAAATTTTCGAAGATAATCTTGAAAGGATGAAGAATGGAATCGAGGAAATTTTCAAAGATAGTATTGAAAGGACGAAAAATAGAATCGATGAGATTTTTCAGAGATACCAGGAAAGATACTAATATTGCGATGCCTTCAACAAAGTCTGAGTTATTACAAAATGAACGTATTGTTGTGCCTATTGCTTTGGGTACTAATATTTTGCAGGCATCTGAAAACAACCAAGGTAACGAGGAAGAGAAGAAAGACGAAGAGGAAGATGAGAAAGAAGGTAATGATAATGGTGCTATAGCTATTCATGGTATGCATATTTATGATGTGCCAACTATGTCCACTACTTATGCTACGTTAGAACAACCCATAGTGGAAACAATTGCTGAAATACCTTTGTCACAAAATAATTTGCTTGATGTTTCTAGTTATAAAGAAGAGTTGTGCAATGCTTCACTTATATCCATGCCACAACTAGTGAATGAACATGTTAATTCTATAGTAGAACCACTATGTGTTGAGTTTAAACATGTTATCCACATTGCTAGCGAGAATGAAGAGCTTATATTCAATTTGATGATCTTTGTCCACTCAACTGTTTAGAGAAGAAACTATTTGCTAGATTGGAATTGCCATGCCCTTCTGATGTGATTTTTCATATTATTGGCAATTATGATAGTAAAAGAGAATATAATGTGCATCGAGTATATATTTGTTCGAATTTGACTATACCTCCTTTTCATGATGAAATGTATTGTCTAGAGGACCGCATGCATATAATTAATTCTCTATCTAGTTCCTCTAGTTATTTAAATGAGTTACAGGTAGGTTTGCAAGAAGGAGAGTGTTGTGGTTTTTCAACTACAAAGATTTTAGGTTCCAATCATATGGCCATCAAGAAATGTTCCGCACAGGATGTTGTGATAGACAAAGATAAGTACAATACGCTCCACGACAAGGTGAAACCGAGGACGGTTTCCAATCAAGAAGGGGAGGATGATGAGGACATAACTAGCTCGGATATAACCATGACTACTTTATGTATTAATCAAATCAAGGTGCATATGTTCTACATTAAATTTACTTGTTATATATTTGAACAAACGTTGCTACACAATGAGTTTTGTGTGTTTTCGTTTGCAGAGGTACTTGCTTGGGCGAAGGATAAGAAACCGAGCGTAATGAATGCATGGATGATCAAAGAAGTTGATTGAGGACCAAACCGAGACCTTCTCCAAGTCTACTTCTACTTCACCACGTCACTTTTGGTCCATAGAAGACAAGAGATGAAATTCTACATGTTTTGGATTCGGATTCGGGCCTCCTGACAGCACCAACTTCAAACGGACTTAGCCGCTGATCAAGAAGGAATTTCGGGGCCCATGAGTACTTGTTGGAAAGCTTATAGAGTCTACTTTCATATGGTTTTAGTCCCACATCAAAATTCCTACCAAGCTGCCGGGAATCTGCAAAACAAGCCACGTATCTCATCCAGCCCGAATCTGATTTGGGTTTTAAGCCTTGTAATTGTGTCATGGGCTTAGCCCAAGGGGGCGTGCGCCCTAGGGCAACCCTAGGACGTCCCTAATCATATTTATTCAGTAGCCGTCATCGTTTAGAGGGGGTTTTGCTTAGATTATTCTGTCAAGAACAGTTTCGCCGCTAGATCGGTTTGTGGAACCCCAAATTCGTGTGCTTAATCATTCATATGCAATTTGGTTGCAATCTATCTTGTTCTTGCTTGTGTTCTTCGATTCGCATGCAGGGATTAGCCTTCTCGGCGAGGTCAACCGGGTTTCGGCACGGTTGATAACCAGAGGAGACGTGGTGCTGCGATTGCGGGGCTCAGTAACATGTTCATTCAGAAGCCGGATCGAGTTGTGTCGCGACTCCGCTCAAATCGATTGTTTATCAATACCTATCGGAAAATCGGAACCTAACTCCCTCATCATATTTTCACCATGTGTGCATTCCCCTCAATACAAATTTAGACATTCGCATTAGCTTAAATATGATATAAAGCAGAGTAAATTAAACAAGTGGCACCCGCCTCCATCTCGCTCTAGCTCCGCCCCTGCATACAAAGATAGCGATCGCCTGCCCCAGGTATATGTAAAAATAGTAATTTCTGCATGTAGACATCACAACCATGTGCAAAAATAGATTTTCGCAAGAGGGCGCTATCGGAGTGCGGGACTCCGAGAACGGGGAAGCAAAAACCCCTACTTTGAAGATTCAGCCAGGAGGCGAGTGAAGCCTGAGTCACCATCAGGGAACATATGGACATAAGGAAATATACAGGTTCGGACTGCATAGATGCATAACACCCTGCTTCTATGTGTATGTGGACTATCGGTGAGGAACTGGGATTAATTACAATGAAATATGGGACTTGTGTGAGCTCTAATCGCGAAGGAATCTAACCATCTATCTGTTGGCATGGATCCTCCTTTGATAGGTAAGGGGAGTCCATAGTGCCAATACATGATACAGGAGCAGACCCCATTCAAAAGAGTGGGTACGCTTAGTCTTGTTGATGTCCCACATCACAATCGCTCAAAAGGGTGACAAATTTTGCTCTCCGGTTGACACATGATGCTGGTGCGAGGTGATCTTCGCCCGGCCATCGTGGAGCCTACCAGTCAACCCTTGTGAGGCGGCAATGTAGAACTGAACTAGTGTAACGGGGGCACGACACATGGTGTCCCTCCTATTCCTTCAGTAGACGTGGGCGTGTGGGAGGCTGCATGCAACGCCACATCCCTAAAATGCATGTGGATTAACTGTTCTCCAAATGGTTCTCTCCTGTAATGAAAATCATGATGTTGGGTTGGATTTAAACATCTGGTTAGTCCAGAGCAATAGGGTGTGCTCGGATCCTAGGGTGGGGCCTCTATCTGGCCCTATTGCACCCTGAGCAGCCGTATGCTTAGGGCATCAAGTTGTCCAGGTGGAATTGAGAGGATGAGGAGTGGAGAGGTTGTTGAAGTGAGGAGATGAGAGGATAGAGAGAGGGGGGGGGGGGGGTAGGGGAAAGGATATGACTTATAAATATTTTAAGGAAGAGGGAAGTGGGCGTTGGACTGATGGACTGATTGCGTGCATGTCTATTAAGAGTCTCCACCGTCTGCGAAAATTGAATTTTGCATGCAAGTCTTTTTTTTCAATATTATTGCAAGTAGACGTTATTATGGTCTGTCTATAAGTTGGTGGAGGGTTCGTCTGTAAAAATCGATTCTATAGTAGTGGATGCAAATTAATTATTAAATAGGTTATACCTTGGCGGTTGGAATGTCTTGAATGAAATGCAAATAACGTAACATGGTTATACGAAATTATGAAAGTTTTTGACGGAAAAATCATAAAAATAACACTTGGGATGTTTATAAGTTTCGGAAATGCCTACAGCTGTGAACGATCCATAGCTGCATCTGTGAGTCGTTCTTAAGAAGGTGTATATATATTTATCATGTTCTTTAGCACGATCTTAATTTAATGGTCATATGGCACATCCCATATCGAAAACAATAAGTTACCATGATTCTTTTCACTCTATATATGACTACATGTTCCTTCATGGATTTGTATATGCGATGGATGGAGATGGAAAAACTACACTGGGACAATTCATTGTTTTCGTTTCAAAAGAATCTAATTTAATCACTTTCATTTTAGGGCAGCTTGTCGAAGACTCTAAACTCCGTTCGGTAGTACAAGTTTTCAACTCCTACTTCTCGTTTTCCACGCGCACACTTTTCAAACGGTTAAACGGTACGTTTTTTACAAAATGTTTCTATACGAAAGTTGCTTAAAAAATCATATTGATTCATTTTTAAAAAAAATTAGCTAAAACTTAATTAATCACACACTAAAACGCTGCTTCGTTTTGTGTGCCAGGAAGTGAGGATTCCCGAACAGAGCCTAAGTAGAAGCAGTGTATACTGCTCGCCGACTTATCAGGTAGCGGAAGAATTATTTGATATAGGCAATAATTGGCACACACTGATTAATGAATGACCCGGTAACTTAAACCACGGTCTATGCATGCACTGGGCATTAATTGTAGCACCCACTTCCGATCGATGTGCCCAATGGCCAACGCTGGACGTGCCGACCGATCTTAAGAGCAAGTTTTCTACTAGCTCCAATTTATCTATAGCCAATCTAATAGCTCATTCATATAATAGTTATATACTACAACTATTAATATCTATTCCCACCTGTCATACTCACACTGTGTCTTGGAGTCCGTGCTACAGCTGGCTACAAATCGATAGCCCGCTGCTCTTCTCTCTTCCTATTTAACTTCTTAAAATATGTTTGCAGCCGGCTTATAGACTGCTATTGCGAAATTGCTATACGTCCGACCTATACGTCCGACTCATCCATCCGACTAGTGTATGTATAAGCATATATACTGTTTGTCTGGGCCCATATGGTAGTAAACAAGTTTAGTGATTGGTTGCATGACTCGATCGGACACAAATCGTATGGATTGGTCGTACGTATAGCAAGATTCACTGCTATTGTACCTGCTCTAATTAACGCATGCACGGACACCGCGCCCCGTGCAACTGTCTTTCTAGCACGCAGCCGCGCACGTACGTACATGGACATGGCTTCTTCTATCTCCCACTGTTTGTCTACGTACGCCGGTACGTGCCATCTCCAATTCCACGCACGAGGCACCTGACTCGGCGTCTCCGTCATGCGACGGCATCGCTGCCGCGCGCGCGCGATGGATCAAGCTAGCCCACCACCCGATCGCGGCCGCGCTAAATTAACCTCGGAACCTCAGATAGCGGCCGGCCGGGCCGGGAGAGAGATATATCGACCGATCGGCCACGGCATGATTGTTGGGGTGTACATTTTGCGCGGCGCGCGTGATCGGTACGTGTGTATCTTACTATATCTACCGCGCCACGTACGTCTCCCCCCCGGTCCCCCCCCCCCCCCGAAAGACACGTACGTCCGGTGATATCAGCGTGCGATATTATCATACGTTTACAGTTAGGCGCCTATGTGCTACATGAGTAGGTATATCTACCCTATAGTTTAACAAATAGTTTCACTCATCTTTCATTCTTTCATTACTCATAGAATGGTCCAGATCATCTCGCTCGCATCCAACGCACCAGATTCACCCCACCTCCCTCCCACCAAATGAGCGCCCCCTCCCCTCCCCATCCCGACCCACGCCTTCCCAAGCCCTAATCCCTCTTCTCCCCCCTCAGACGCGTCGCCGCGGATCTTCGCCATCGCGTCGCCGTCCATCTCCGCCCTCACGACGTCGTCGCCCCGCCATCGCCCGGTCGTCCATCTCCGCCCTCAGAACGCTGTCTCACGCGCCGCCGCGGATCTTCGCCATCGCGCCGCCATCCATCTCCACCCTCACGACGTCGTCGCCCCACCATCGCCCGGTCGTCCATCTCCACCCTCAGAACGCTGTCGCCCCCTCCCCTCTCCCCTTTAGCCAGCGATTCCTCCCCTCTCCCCTTCCGCCACCACCGCCGATCTCCCTCGCAGTCGTCGATCTCCCTCGCAGCCGTCATCGTCGCAATTGCCAGCAATCCCCCACCACCAGTTCGTCGTCGCGGTGACTGAGCCCCCGCCGACTGTCGCGTCGCGTCGACCCGCCTTGGACAACCTCTCCACCCTCCTCTCCACCTCCACCTCCGACGGACCCTCCTCCTCCTCCTCGAAGAAGAAGCGGTCGAGCATCCCGACGGGTCTGCGGCTGGATAGCATCTCGAAGTCCTACAAGGGTGTGACTGTACTAAGGACGTTTATTGGGAGGTGCAGCGCGGGGAGAAAGTCAGGCTCGTCGGCGTCAACAGCGCCAGCAAGACGACCCAGCTCCGCATCATCGCGGGGCTGGAGGACCCCGACACCGGCAATGTCGTCAAGGCCAAGGAAAACATGAGGATCGCCTCCCTCAGCCAGGAGTTCGAGGTCTGCGTGTCGCTCACCGTCAGAGAGGAGTTCCTCGCCGCATTCGAGGAGGAGATGGAGGTGAGGTCTCGCCTGGAGAAGGTGCAGGCCGCGCTGGAGGGTGCCACCGAGGACATGGACCTCATGGGGAGGTTCCTCGACGAGCTCGACCTGCTACGGCGGCGATCGCAGGATGTCGAGGTCAAAATCCAGAAGCTCATGCCCAAGCTCGGGATCGCCCCCCGGACACCGACCGCCTCGTCGCCTCCTTCAGCGGCGGGTGGCAGATGAGGATGTCACTCGGCAAGATTCTTCTTTAGGTACAGATAAAAAAGAAAATTGAGCTTTATATGTATCAATTAATTGATGCGACAGCGGAGAGGTATAATTTAGTTATGTGTAATTGTAATGGAGAGGGAGTAAAGAATGATATATTATTATTGCCAATTGGTGATGAATTGTGGTTTTTAGTTTCTGTGTGCATTTACAATGCTGTAATTGATTGTATGCAGGATCCTGATTTGGTGCTGCTCGATGAGCCGATCAATCATGTCGATTTGGATACAATTGTGTGGCAAGAAGTGCCAATGGTCTTTCTCATGACAGCTTTCCTGGATCAGTTGTGTACCAAGATAGTGGAAACTGAATTCGGCATGTCCAAAACACACAAGGCAAACTATTCAGAATACGTTTTGGCGAAGGCAATTTGGGTGGAGACTCAGTATGCCACATGGGAGAAGCAGCAGGAGGAGATTGAGCAGACAAAGGAACTGATAAACAGACTTGGGGCTGGAGTTAACGCAGGGCGTGTGTCGAGCGAGCAGAAGGTAACCATTACAATTGCATGATTGCTGCATGCTTCAGATCAATGCAGTTGATCTCTGTATTTCAGCCATCTGTCATTACTTACTGGAAAGGTTAATGATTTTTGCTGCCAATACTGCTTATTCAGTTGTATGTTATATAGTTATTAATTTCTATTGCCTTCAGGTGGTGTTCTTCTAACACTTGCTTTATTCCCTCTGCCAGATAATGAAGAATCATGATGCTCTGTTGTGATCAAAAACCCATAGCCCACTACTATGTTTTACTACTTTCATAAATAATTGAGGTATTTGCTATATTTTTTTTAGAGTTTATGTTATCAAAACAAAAATGTACTGAAATTAAAGTTTGGATGCGATCGTCTAAACCACTAGATACTGCATATTTCTTTCCTTTTTCTTTTCTTTTTTTTTGGGGGGGGACTGGATACTGCATCTTGATTGATCCTTTCTTGGACGGCCAATGGAGCCTCAGTTGCAATGAATATAACATCAGAGGATAAATATAACTGGCATTCCTTGATTGCTCAGATAATTTGTTTTTCCTTTTGCTAAATGGTAGTGTGAATTTGTATTTGTAGGGAGACTTGTTTGTTTACTTCCTTTGACACATGTTGATATTTTTCGGCTTGTTGGATGGCCTTCAGTTTATGGTAATCACCTCCTATGTTTTGACAGCAGAGCTGTGCACAAAAGTAGTGGCAAAGGTCCATGCATAGGTACACATGTTCTCCCCTTCTTCTTCATGTATCCATCGTCATGAACAGAGTAATAACAGGCTATGGTATTTTTTAAAGACTTCCATCAGTGTGTAGGTAAAATGCTTAGTAATAGGTTAAATGTTTAGAACCTCGGCAAGCGGCAGTAAGCCTGCAGACCACTGCCACGACTAATGGCTGGCAGCAGCCTCGGGTGACGGCGATGATTGGCTGGAGATCGATCAAATGACTAAGTTTGTCCAAATCCAAGAGTCTCTCGTGTCACCCCTGCCCCACGGGCGACCGGGAGGCGACGACCTCACCGGCGCTTGTCTCCCCTTCCCTCCTCCTCTGCCTCGCCGCCGCCCAAGCGGCCGCCGGCAAAGCCGCGCGGCCACAAGGACGGCGGCGGCGGGGCTTCGTCCTCGCGCTCGGGTATGGGAGGGGGACCTGCTCGGGGGCGGCGGAACCGGCCAGATCCGTGCCGCCGGCCGGGTCTGGCGGTGGAGCAGCCGGCAGCGGGGCTGAGCGGTGCGGCAGCGGTGTCTGGTGGTGGTGGCAGCGGCGTCGAGGCGTTGGCGGCGGCAGAGGAAACCGCCAGATCTGCGCCTGGATCTGGCGGGACGGCGGCCGGCGGCGGCGTCTGGTGGCGGGGATGGCGAGGGCGGCGAGGGGATGGCGTCGGTGAGATGAACCTGGCCGTGCCGGCGGTGGATCCAGCGCCCGGAGGTCTGGCGGTCGCGACGGTGGTGTCGACGAGTTCGCAGCGACGGCGGCGCGGGCTACCACGGCGGGCCGTCTGCGCCGTGTGTCGTCGGAGCTCGACGACGGCGACAAGGTGCGGGAGGATGACGAGATGGCGGCGGGGATGGAAGGGCAGCAACGGCTGCTGTGGTGGCGGCGGAGGTGGCGAGGGGATGGCGCTGGTGAGGCGAACCTGGCCGCGCTGGCGGCGGATCCAACGCCGGAGGAGTCTGGTTGTCGCGGCGATGGTGGTGACGAGCTCGCGGCGACGGCGGCGTGGGCTACCACGGTGGGCGGTCTGCGCCGTGTGCCATTGGAGCTCGACGACGGCGAGAAAGGGCAAGAGGATGGTGAGATGGCGGCGGAGATGGAAGGGCAGCAGTGGCTGTGGTGGTGGCGACCGTCACCACGGTATGGGGAGGCATGGCAATCTCGGACGGCTAGCCGGGGGCGTGGCAGACGGCCGCATCTGACCGGCGCGGCAGTGTTAAGAGGAGGGGTCGGAGGCCGGCTTGGCGCAGAGAGGCGCAGCCGATGGCAGCGGAGGCCGGCTCGGCGCGAGAGGCGCGAGCGGCAGAGATGGAGGCCGGCTTGGCGCGAGAGGCGCAGCCGATGGAGGGAAGCCGGATTGGCGCGAGAGGCGCGTCCGGTGGAGGAGGCCAGCTTGGCGCGAGAGGCGCGGCCGGCGGTGGAGGAGGTGACCTCGGCGCGAGGGAGGAGCTACCGATGGATGTGGGCGGTCTTTGGTGCACGAAGGCTGGCCGGCGAGGGGCGCCGGTGCAGTGATCCCACATGGCGGCAGAGGTTGAGTGGTGGTGGATTATTGGTCTAACAGCGGTCGGTCACGCTTAGCGGCGGCCGGTCCGGTGCTAGCCTTCTCCCGGGCTTGTGTGTTGGCGCTGTAGGTGTGTGGGTGGTGGTATATTTTTTCTTTTTTCCTGGTTACGACCCTCCAGGGTTGTAATCTTGTAATTTTTTCCTGCTCTATCAATAGAACTTCGCACTGTCTCGTGCGAGTCATTAAAAAAAAAGCTGATTTCAGGTGAACCCTGATGTGATTTGAATTCTGAACTGTTTTGCTAATTGTCTTGTGCAGTCAAGGTTCCTACAATCCTGCGAGTATTATATGCTCACAGCCCTGTTTATTTAGTATGATCTTGTGGATGCTCAAGCCTTTATCTTTCTTAATTGGATCAGATTGAATTATTCTAGGAATTTGAAGATAAATGGACTGTTTCATGGAATATGATGGATAAATTGTAGATATATGATGGCACACAATAGGTTCAAGTTTTATTCTATTTGATAATTTAAAATTTCGATTGCTCAGATGTATGCAAATGTAGATACCAAGTTTGCAGTATAAAGGAATCTGACGTCCTACTTTGATCCCGTTATAATTTAGTCACTAAGGAAATGGGGCTCACTCCATGACTGAGACACACGTGGATTTGTAGATTTCTGCATGGCTTTTGGTTGCAGTCAAGCTAAAAACTGATCTACTATCCTTAGATATGCATAATAGCATTTTTTGCAGTACTTCTGACATTTTCTGCTTTACGCATGTGGCAAATACATAATTGGTCTACTAAACATCAATGGTTATTTGTGGTTTATGATGTCTCTTTAATTGATTTATTGAAGTGTCTATCAATCCCCTTAAAGTACTTTTGCTGCACAATTGTAATTCCTCTGTTTATAAGCCTTTATAGGTTTCATTATCAAAAGATATATTATTAGCAGAATATTTACTAGGTTGTGAACAACTTTCCTTTAGGTCAGAGATGTTGGAAGCTATTGAATAAGCTGACATAGTATTCTATAAATCATGAATTCGATTGAAATCTTGCCTTCTTTTTTTGCTTGCGCCAATCTCAACGTCATATGTGGACTAATTAACATTTTTTTTTGTTACCGACTCAGCTTGTCGTGAAGAAAACACTATCTGGATACCCCTTTATTTTTATGACTATTGGATATCAGATTTCACTGTAAATCAAATGAAGTTCACTGGGGCTTCAGGTGCTCGAGAACTTGTTAAACAAGGCCACTTACATGTTTTCCGATGAAGAGCTTAGTAAATGGCCAAATATGCCACTCTCTTAGTCCCGAAATATAAGGATTTTAAGGGTTGGACACGGATATTATAAAAGTTTGTATAATTAAATGAGAGTGTTGTGATCGGCTGAGAAGAGAATGTGGTGAAAATTCGTCTCGTGATTTTCTCTCTAATTGTGCAATTAGTTTTTCTTTTAATCTATATTTAATGCTACATGCATGTGTCCAAAGATTTGATGTGATGTTTTTGGGAAAAAAAATTTAGGAACTAAACGAGACCTATATTTATTCAACTTTTGTTACAAGTGGCCTGAATAAAATATGGATAGTTTAATCTAGCACACTTCATGGTTCAATAATACCAGTGGTGAGCATTTATTAATTTGCATTTATAAATGTCGCCGTAGGGTTATCACGGACAAGTTACTAGTATAGTTCTATTGGCCGGCGTGACGCGTCAGCGAGCTGGCTATGCAACAGAGTTCGGCACGCGCGCGTGTATCAAGGTCGATTACGTGTAGTTGTGTGGTACGTGCTCGTAATTGACTATTTTATTGACTATTTTATTGATTATTTTATTATTTGAGGTTATTTAAGTGTCTAAATATTTATTATAAAATATTATATCTATTTTTACAAAATCTCATATCTATAATTCAAACGACATCTGATAGAGATGTGTTCCATATCAAAGTTGGTGAGCTCAACTAGATTTACCACTATGTAGTTTATAACATTTGTATTTGAAAATATTTAAAGTATAAAACAAATATTATAAGTTTCAAAGATGTTAAGTCAAATCAATAACACCTCCAATTTATACAACAAGAACTTAATAATAAGTGATAAGTGATATGGTAAGTAAGCTAATACATGCATGTAGTAAAAGGTGTTGAGATTAGAAAATGAATAATCATATTTACATATGGATCTCTTAAGGGAATGGCCATGAAAATCGATTTTCACATATGGTTGTGGGACCACCTATAAAATTAACGACATAAATGTTGGAGATATTGACCTAAAATAATAAGAAACTTAATTTGAAGGGTTTTTTTATATACCGGTAAATATTCGTTACCGTATTCGTTCCGCTCGTATTCGCTCCGTATTTGTATTCGATAATATTCAATTTCATTTCCGTATTAGGGTTTTCGATTCCGATTCCGATTAAAAAAATATGAAAATGAATATGATAAAGTTTCCGTTCGTTTCCGATCCGTTTTCATCCTACTTGTAGCTGCTGATGTCGTCTCCGACTCTCCGTGCTCTTGTGCAATGCGCCCTTGTACGCCAGCCTTTTTTGAGAGGAATAAGTCCACTTTGACTCCCTTAAAAGTGACCCGAGTCTAATCCATGACCCTAAACTGCAAAACTGGATATCTCGACCCCCGAACTATTGAAACCGGTGCAATTTGACTCCCTTGTGGTTTTGGAGGGCGGTTTCACTGACGAGGTGGTGTTGACCTAGTCTGTGGGGTTGACATGACGCTTAGGTGGCATTTGAATTAAAAACATATACGTGGGACCCGTTTGTTATTCACACACATAAAAAAATGTGGGACCCACATGTCATCCTCTCTCTCTTTCTTCTTTCTCGCCTCTTCCTCCTCTCTTTCTTTCCCTTTCTCTTCTCTCCCCTTCGGCCAGCCACGGGGAGCATGGGGCTGGAGCGGCGGCGGGCGGGGGCCAGAGTGGTGGCGGCCGGCAGGAGCTGAAGCGGCGGCAGTGGCGGAAGCTGGAGCAGCGGTGGCGACGAGAGCGGTGGGCTGGACCATCCGGCTGCCGCCCCCCTCATCTCCTCCTCCTCCTTGTAGTCATCGCCGACCTTCCCGACCACGCCGAGATCAGCGTCGAAGGCGATGTCGTCCGGGAGCGTTGCCCCGAGGAGGATCTCCGACTGTGCACCATCGCCACTGTTGACGCCGACGACACCGTTGCCAGATGTTGCAAAGCCTCCCAAAACCCCGTCGCCGCCTCGAGCCCCCACGCGCCATCCTCGCGCCCGCCACCGCCTCCCGTCTCAGCCGTGCTACTCCGCCGTTGGTCGTCGCTCACCAAGCTTAAGTCCCGCTTCGTTGAGCCCGCCGCCCCGCCCTCCGCTAACGCGGCCTCCTCCCCTTCGTCGCATGCCTCCCCCGCACACCCCGCCGCCGCAGGGGGCAGCTTCCACGCCGCACACTCCAGCGCCCACCCGCCAGCCCTCCTGCCCGCCACCGCCGCTGCCGCTTCGGCCATGCCTGTCGCCGCCACTTCCGCTCCGGTTCCCGCCCACTGTCGCCGCCCTTGCCCGTCGACTGCTCCACGAGAGAGAACGTGAAGAGAAAAGGGGGAGAGAAAGAGAGAGAATGGAGAGAGGAGGAAGAAGAAGAGAGAGAGGATGATATGTGGGCCCCACATGTCATTGGGGCCCACAATATTTTTTTTGTGTGAATCACGTGTCCCACATATATTTTTTTATTCTAATGCCATGTAAGCGCCACGTGGGACGAAGACTAAGTCAACATTGTCACGTCAGCGCCACATCAACAAAACCACCCTCTAAAACCGTCGAGGGAGTCAAATGGCACCGGTTTCAATAGTTCGGGGGTCGAGATATCCGGTTTTGCGGTTTAGTGTCATGGATTAGATTCGGCTCACTTTTTTAAGGGAGTCAAAGTGGACTTATTCCCTTCTGATAGGTGTAACGGCCCACCTAACTGAGCCAACTTATCAAATGGACCGATTCTAAGGCCTTTCGTTCGGAATGTTGGCCCAACCCATTTTACTTACAGTAGTCTGCAGGCCGTGACTATAGGACCCACACTTCATCTCACTGCACGTGGGCCCCACGTCCTTTCGATGAACCCGAAGCTCCTCCAGCTCGAGGAGCCAGCCGCCCTCCTTTTCGTCTTCTTCTCCCACTGCGGCGGAGTTCCTGGAGGCGAGGAGAGATTTACCGCTGCTTGCCCACCTCGTTCGCACCGGAGCGCATGGAGGTCTCGGCTAGGCTCCGCGCGCCGCCCTCCTCGGCGGCTCCGCGCCGCGGCCGAGGATCCCTGCCACTGCCAGGGTGGTCCGCGTCGGCCCGGCCCGCCTCTCGTGCGGTTTCCGCCAAGGTGAGGTGACATCCCCTCTCGCTTCGTTCCTCTACGATTCCTCTTGCGAGCTATCCGGACGCAGGATGCCTTGGGGGTCGGTGGGGATGTCGGGTTGGGGGTTCGTTTCAGCGGTGTAAAAATTTGATGCGTTTCTTCCGGTTGGTGCTTCCGAGCCGGTGGGATTTTTTCGATGTGGCGCTTTGCGGGCGCCTTTTTGTTTAGATTTTTCTTTTTCATCTTCTTTTGACCCAAATCGCGTAGTGCATTGCGTAGTGGGGAGAAAGTGGGAGCTCATCTTGATCCAAAGGGTACCATATGAAGAGAGATAATTGCTAAAATCCTTGTCCCTGAGAATCGCGTTGTTTCGAATCAGCTAAGATAATGCTAAAAATCAAGACATCCAAATGAACTAGAGTAGGGTGAGGAGATGTTGAAATGCTGGTGCTCAAATTCGCGAGGAATTGATCACACATATGTTGTGTTTGTGCCCCTAGAGGACTCTAAAATACCCAATAAATATTGCCGTCTGATGGCCTAGCTGGATTGTGATATTGCCATATGCTTTTGGTGGTTCTGGTGCCTTATGAGTTATGTGAGCATCTGCTGAAACTCGAGTGAAATAATTGATGTACGTGCCAAGATGAACCGAATAGCAAAGCTGTTTGGGTTTTCAGAAGTCCATTGCTGAGAATGATGTCTCATGATATTGTGAGACTGAAAAGTTCGAAGTTTCTTTTGCATGTACTTAGCATACTGCTTGAGTAAGAAACCGTCGGTTATAACAATGAGAACATGATAGTGGGATAGATCAGCAGCAGAAGTATGTGGATTTAATTAACCATGCCAATACCAGTCATTCTTATGTGTTTGTGTGCGTGAAACAACACTAGTTTCCTCTGTATGAATAATCTATGCATTGAACTGATCACTCGCTATGGATATTTTGCTGCACACTAAGGTGGACACTGCATATCCCTCAGGCAATGTCTTTTTGTAGATATAACGCGTAACAAATGTGAGTTTACATATTGTAGAACCTGGCATGTAATTATATAAGTTCCTCTCATTTGTAACTGACACTAATTATTGATGCACACTATGTGTTATGTGTCTTTTTGGAAGTTAGTGTTCTTATAGTGAACTCTAGCGGTCTAGCCTACTGATACAGTCATCTATGATAGAAAATTCTGCTCAACACCTCATGTTCAGGATTTAGAGCCTTGTAGCATCGATGTAGATGAATCACATGAAAACATTGGGGGAACAGTAGGAGAAATACTAGCAAATTTCTTGATATTTCCATGCAACTTCTTATTGACTCATGGTAATTTTGAGTTGTTGCCCTTTTTTTTTCCAAGGTGTTGTTCTTAGTGTTCTATGCTATTATAGCAACTACTTTTGTGAATTT
This sequence comes from Oryza meridionalis, assembly GCA_000338895.3. Taxonomy (NCBI): domain Eukaryota; kingdom Viridiplantae; phylum Streptophyta; class Magnoliopsida; order Poales; family Poaceae; genus Oryza; species Oryza meridionalis. The sequence goes on along the minus strand of CM002526.2, from coordinate 29,441,902 downwards.
TTGTAGCAATATACTTCTTAATATCTGGTGTTCAGCGTCAAGAAACATTGAACTAGCTGTATAACACTCACTATATATGTTTTTTGGGGTGGCAATGATGCTAGTTCATATTAACCAGCTAGGTTATGTCTTATTTGACAATAGAATTATGTGTTAAGAGACTCATAAATTTCTCTCCATTCAGATTAGAGCAGGTGCAACTTATGACCTGCAAAGAAACAAGAGTAACCTCGAATCATTATTCTGCTATGACAAATCTGTTCCAGAGGAGGATATTGGAACACCAGCTGGTTTAGATTTGGAAAAGAAGAACGTTGGGAAGAATCCTCCTTGCATAAGCTGTGAAACTAAAGGTGCAGTGCTGTGTGCAACTTGTGCTGGTTCAGGCTTGTACGTTGACTCCATATTAGAAAGCCAGGGAATCATCGTAAAAGTCAGATGTCTAGGTATACAAGCTGATAATCATCTGTTTACAGTATTTTCCTTGCTACTATATGGATGACTCATGATCTGGTGTTGTAAATTCTTCAGGCTGTGGGGGCACTGGGAGCATTATGTGCTCAAAGTGTGGAGGCCGTGGACACACGTGAATTGACACGGTTTGGGTCTCAAAAGCAACGCAATGCAGTTCAAGTAACATCTTCTAAGGCTACTTCGGTAGGGAATTCTGTTGATGTAGAGAAGCAAAGATATTCATAGTTGATTTTCACATAGTGCTGTTCGAACAATTTTCTTTGTATCAATTAATCTGATGCCGAGGCACCAGCTGTAAAATGACTTTTGTGAGAGCACCTGTTACAAAGGCAACGATACCGGAGTTGTTTATGTACGCAGCCTGCTGGTGTGATTTTCGACTGTTCAGATGAATCGACTCTACTGTTGTGGTACAGACGCTCGGACAGAACAAACTCCAGGAAGGAACACGTTCAGCTTCAGATTTGCGCTTGAAGTGTATGCATCTGTATCGTTTTCCCTTCTTCAGTCTCAAGCTTAATCCTGCTGTCATTTGTGAAAGAATGTTTGCAAAGAAAATGTTTGTAAACCGGCTACATTCGTTATCAAATATAAAAGAAGCTAGAAAATAGAAGAGAAAATTTAGAAACTCAAATGACAAGGAGCCATGAACATGAATAGCTTGTTATCAAAGTTTACAAAAGCTTGACATATGTATGTAACTTGTGGTATTAGATAAAACAACATTTCTAGATGCAAAAATTGATGCAGGGTCATCCTAATTAATACCTATCCCACCCCAACTAATATGCTTCTCTTGAGCGGTGGAGCAACACATTCTGCAAATCCACATGCATTTTCCAAGCCCCAAAACCAAAGCAAGGAATACTTGATCACCTTGCCTTTGCCCACGCAGGTATCTGGGCAATGGCGTTCTACCAGAGAAAAAATAATGCAGCCAGGCAGTCGATTGGTCACTTGTCCACAAAGGAAGCCATGCCCGATCCATCCAAGAATCATATTCTTCTCCTCTTGAGCCTGCCTATCACTGATGACTATATATGCAACGGCCACAAGAGGTCATCATCATCAAGCATTCCAACATCGATCAGCAGCAGCAGTAGAGGCGTATTTGCAACGAAGCGATCGTTCTGCAGCAGCTCGAGTCGAGGTAGGTCGCGATCTACCGAGGGCCATGGACACGAGGGGCGTCACCCGCACCTTCGAGGAGTACGACGCCGCCGTCGAGTGGAGCCGCAGCGCCGAGGCCGACGCCGTCAAGATCTCCCTCCCAGGCAAGAACACGATCAACTCGATCCATCTCTCTCTAGATCAGCTGGGTTTGCTTCGCGTCCATTGATTTTTGCGGATGCGCGTGTGGTGTGCAGGGTTCAAGAGGGAGGAGATACGGGTGCTGGTGGACAACCACGGCCACCTTCGGACGCGCGGCGAGCGGCCCGTCGCCGGCAACAGGTGGAGCCGCTTCCAGAAGGACTTCCAGCTCCCCGCCGACTGCAATGTCGACGGCATCCGCGCCAAGTTCGAGAACGAGGCGCTCACCATCACGCTCCCCAAGAAGACCCCCTCGCCGCTGACGCCGTCGCCCACGCCGTCGCCGGTGACGCCGCCGCCGCAGCAGCCGCCCCAGCCCGAGCCCAGGAGGCCGCCCGCCGCGCCGCTTCCCGGGGTGCGGACGCCGCAGTCGCCGCCTCGCAGAGCGCCAGCACCGCCGCCGGCGCCGCTGACGCCTGCTCTTTCCCAGAGGTTCCCGGCGGAGCGCAGACCAGCGCCAGCGCCGGAGCCGGTGACCCGGAAGAGGTCCGACCTGGGCACCCTCATGAAACCGAAGGAGGACAAGGTGGAAGAGACCACGAAGCCTCTGCCGCCGCCGCCGGCCGCGGCGGCGGCCACGGCGGCGGCGACGGAGGAGGAGGAGAGGATGGCAAGGGAGGCAAGAGGGAAGATGGAAGAAGACAAGAAGAAGGCCAACGAGGAGGTGACGGACATGGCGCAGCTGAGGAGGCCGGCCTCGGCGAGCCGCCGGCAGCTGGTGAACGTGGCGGTGGCGGCCGTGGTCCTCCTCGGCATCACCCTCTACGTGTGGAACACCCTGAGGAACGCCGCAACCGGCGGCGGCGGCAACGGCCATGGCGCGAGCTACAGCGACGAGATGTGAAAAGAAAAAAAAAAAAAAGGGCGCCAAAGTGTTGGAGGTGTCGCCGATCGAGTTTAAATGTTTAATGCGTCCTTCGTCTGGGAAGGGATAAAGCTGAAGTATATATGTGTGTGGATTGTTAATTTAATCACGTGGTGGCGTTACAACTTGCAAAAGACATGTTCTTTGCTTTGGTGGATCAATTTGATGAAATAAGATGGTGAAGAATGAGCACTTAAATCTTCTACTTGTCGTCTCTTTCTTCTTGTTTTACTCCTTGTGATTTGCAATTATACTTCTATCTCCTCCCCAAGCATGCATATTGGCTAAGATGGCACAAAATCAATATTATTAATGAAAGGTTTAGTTACGAGCCCCAACTTGGCAAACCTCAATTTGTGCGCTGAAGTGTGGTATATATGCCACCAATCCACAAAAATCTTGGATAAAATCAACACATTGATAGTATGTGGGGCAAAAGACTTAGCGAGATTAGCGTCTAACAACACCTTGATGTAGTCTTCTCTGTTTCTCTGTATTTTCTCTGATTTCTCTGTTTCCTCTGTCTTTCTCTCCTTCTGTTTTTTGTTCTCTGTCTCACCGTTTGGTGACATTGTACAGCTCTTCACTCACTTGATATAAAACCAGCAACAGCTGGCTTAGGTTTTAAAAAAAAAAATCCACCATCTTGCTTCATATCACAAACAATTTCAGTACTTAAATGTTTTTACCATAAAAATGTGCTATTTTCAGCCCAACTCTTTTTATTTTTAGCATAAAAATGTACTAAATTTTAACCAAACCCCTTACATTTTGTAGGCTAAATGGTTAGACCCATTACCACCCTATGCATATGACCTCCTCCCTACAACCTTTGTGCTACTGGCCATTTTGTTGGAGTGAAATGACAAGAGTTATCAGAAATGAAACCTATACGACGCAGTTGATGGTGAGCAAGAACAAAACAGAGGTGCAATTCACGCGGGACTCAGGACTCGATCAGGAGCAACCTCAGCATGCCTACTACTGTTCCCAATTCTAAAATTTTAGAATTTTAATTCTAGAAAAAGATGGATCCAACGGACCTCCAATTATAGATAAAAAAAAGTTAGAAATCCCAACCCCATTATTCTCACTCCCCACAAGTTGGAGAGACCGCTGGCTCCCAATATGCCAACCCCGGGTAGTTTACATGTGCTATCGAAATGTGCCGTTGTGAGCTCGTCCACAGCTGGCGGCCCATGATTCACATCACCAGACACCGAGATCCTCCTCCGCACCATCACGTGCGCTAACAAAATGTTCACGTTGTCGCAAGCTTGTTTGTTGCCGCTTCGATTCGTGTCGGCGAGGGCCACCAATTTGCGCCACTAACCACCGCATCCTCTCACACCCTCTCCTCTAGCTGCCCTCGTTGCCATCCACCACGCACGAGAAGGGCAGCAGACCGAGATAAGATGTAGAGGAGGAAGAAAAGAGAAAAGGAGGGATTAATAGATGGGCCCCAGTGCCCCCATTTGTTAGATTGATTTATATGGGAGGAAGGGAAATGTTTTGGTAGTTTTTTAAGGTGACCCCACTTTTAATTGCTCTGTTTGACTGTATTTTTGGGTTGCAGTGTATCCAACACAAATAGTATGATATGTCTGCATACATTGCAGCCGCGGGCATTTCAACTATTGCACCGTGTAGCCAAACATGACCATTACAAGGAGTCATGTTCACCTAATCTGTTAGGGCTTTAAATCCTAGTTAGAAAACCAAGATATTTAGGGAGTGGATTAATGGGGCATCTCTTGATGATGCTCTTAGTGTTGTTACCAACTTACCACCAGGAATTTTCTCATGCTTCCCATGGGAAACTGTTGTTTCTTAGTTACTGGTAATATGCTCATGCTTTGCAACAGATTAGACTCATAATTAGGAATTAACTGGATGGGTAGATTAAGGATAAAGCACGGGCTAGAACCGTTTAATTAGAGATTGGCTGGATGGGTAAATTAAGGAGAAAGTACTAGCAATATTTTGTGCTAGCAAATTGTTCATCCCAAGTTACGCATGATTTCACGAAGATTAAGTGGAACTGATGTTGAATATATATTGTGATATATGATGGTTATATCAATGTTGGACTGTGGATGTAGTAGTAAGGGCTCAGGAAAAATGTAGGAATTTCGAAGGATTTCAATCCTATGAAAAAAAAATCCTATAAAGGCATTTGAAACAAAGGATTGAATCATATCCAATCCTTTAAAATTCCTATGGAATGAGTAATCCTATGCACATTTTGGAGAAAAGTTAGCAAGAGGTCTAACCTCTTAGAACATTTTCTCTGAGTCTATCTCTCTCATCTGATTCCTGCGTTTTTCCTGTGGTCCAATCAAACGGCCATTCATGTGTTTTTCCTGTGTTTTACAATTGTATTTCTATCAGAATCCTGTGTTTTCCTATTCCTTTATTTTTTCATTCTACGATTCAAAGGGGCCCTAATTGCTGTTAATGAATCATATGGTGCTGGATGTGGATTACTTCTTGCCTGTGAATTGAGTAGTGAAATCAACTTGTTTAGTGCCACAACTAGAACTATCAGTATCAAATGGTAGTAACTGGAGTAGTCAAAAATGGTATTTCCTATCAGCCAAAGTGATAAGAAAAATAGTCAAGCCTGACGAGATTTATCTTCATGTTGGTTGCCCCGGCCGGGTCCTGTGGCCTGTCACTGACATTCTGACGTCCAACGGTAATGAATTTGGAGTATTTCTCTATCGATGAACCATCAGACATTTATCACTTTGGTTTCATTACCTATTCTAAGTTATGTATTATGTCCCATAAAAAACCAACATAATACTTGATGACATCCTAATACTATGAATCTATTTTATATGTATGTCATATTAGAATAGTTTTCTATGGGCCGGAGGGAGTATCCTATAATAACTAGCACTGGTGATGAGTTCTCTTCTACCCCTTTCGTCCTAAAAAAGACAAACTCTTGCTACGAATCTAGACGCATGCAACTCACAATATATAAGTAGAGGATACCATAACATTTCTCATAGATCGATACTGACACGCATGAGGTAACATGTACGCAGTACTTCAATGTTCTCTTATCCAACAATAGAAGAAAGTAAATTTCACAATTGCATTTACACTAGGACATGTAGATTCCCAATGTGTGTAGCACGGGAGGCATACATACCACATACATACATACATACATGTACTTCTCCCAAAAAAGGAGCGTACACCTTGGAGTTGATCAGTTGATGAAGCAAAACATCTGAGACCAGCAGAAGCAAGGAAAGGTGTTTGCTTAGCCTAGCAACTAATACCATTACCGTATAACTCTTCTAGGAGGCAACACTAATTCTGCTGGTAAGCACTAAATATTAATTTCTTACTACTACTACTACTATAATCTAACACAACAATCCAACCCTATATACCCTCGTTGCCATCTGTCTTAACCAATCTTGTTGCTGAAAGTGAAAGAGCCCAAACGAACAGAACCGTGTACAATATCATCGTGCAAACTCATATATCATGCAGGCAGCAACTGCTGCTGCCGCGCCGGCGGCTCCCCCGCCGCCTCGCCGCCGCGGTTACACGAACGTCGATCCCCGGTGCGAGTGGACACGCGCGGAAGACGCCGACACCCTCGTCGTCGATGTGTCAGGTAAAAAATTAAATTCTTGATTGTACCACGACTCGTGGGGTTCACATTTTTGGAAAAGAAATTTCCGAAAAAGAAAACACCCCCGAATTTATCTGAATTATTCAGCATAAAATTTCTTCAAATTCAGCCAAAAAAATTATTGAATGACTTGCGAATCGCCTCTCCTGAATGATTTATTTACTGTTTTGTTGGTTTCAGGGTTCAGGAAGGAGGAGCTGAAGGTGCTGTACAACACCAGCCGGAAGCTGAAGGTCGCCGGCGAGCGGCGGGCCGACGGCGGCCAATGGGCGCGCTTCCTCAAGATGTTTCCGGTCCCGAGAAGCTGCGACGCCGGCGCCATCAGAGCCGTCATGGACAACGAGGAAGCCCTGCTCTACGTCATCCTGCCCAAGGGATCATCGTCTTCTTCCTCCTCCTCCAGGGACAAGAAGGAAGATGAACACAATGTGAGCTCCCAGCCTCAGGGAGAAGCAGCCATGGCGCCCATGGCGGATGGCCCATCAAGCAGCAGCAACGGCAGTGGCAATCTGTGCATCGCCCAGGAAGACGAAGAGATGGGCAAGATTGATGAGAAAGAAGAGGTGATTGCCACGCAGGATGTGCCAAGAACACACGGCGATGTGGATGATGGTAACGGGAGATGGTGGCAGAGTGTTAGGCCTATGAATGTTCTCGGCATTGCTCTCATCCTTGCAGTGGCTTGCGTTGGAGCCTATGTGCTGTGCTTGATGCTGCTGTGAATTGTAGCATGTGAATTAATCGCTTGTGTAAATGTGTTTGTTGTTGTTCATGTGAATTACAATTGTCACTGTTAGCTTGGGACTGGTTTGCAACATACGAGCTCATCAACTAATGTGAATACAATAACATATATGGTGTTTCTGCCTTCCTAGTGTTAGATGTTAGTAATGTTTCTGTTTTGCAATTCAACTCATGGAGCTCAGAAAAGAAAACAGTGGGCGATGCACATTTGTGATTCTGTTTTGTTCTACTAGAGAAGAAAATGCCCCAAACACAGACTCAAATTACTCATCAAACTTGGAATACAGCATGTAACAGTATATCATTCTGGAAAACTAACCTAACCACAGATACAAGGGTTATGTAAGACCCATATTATTCAGAAACAGATGGCCATGTTGGCTCTTTTAAACAAGCGAAGATAATCACTATTGGACACCTCTTTTTTTTGCACTATTGGAAATCTCATTTTGCGCTGGCAAGCTGGGGGCGGATGAGCTTGGCAGCATCTACCATGTTGGTTAGTGCAGGTTTCACCTCGGTGTATTTGCGGGTCTTGAGACCGCAGTCAGGGTTCACCCAAAGAATGTTGGTGTCAAGCACGGCAAGCATCTTGTTGATGAGGTCCGCGATCTCCTCGGTGGAGGGGATGCTGGGGAGTGCATGTCATACACACTAGGACCAATGCCAGCTCCGTACTTGACACCCTCGCGGAAGACGGACATGAGCTTCTAATCGGTTCCGGAGTTCTCGATGGGGCTCCTGGATAATATAGAGTGGAGTTGCTGCTCTATTACTCCTAAAATTACGCAACGGATATGGAGCGGCATTCTCACTACTCCTTAATCTGCTCTATCCTTAGTGTAGGAGCTATACCAAATGGACCCTAAATATTAGTGACTTCTCTCTATATATTTGTTATTTTTTTTTGCCATCTACGACATATTGCTGAAATATCATGGGTTACATAGGCGGATAGGCCTATCTATACTCACGCTCTCATGCTTTTAAAAGGATAGTGGCCTATGTGTATTTGGTCACTCCTCTTAGAAAAGGACGTGTTTCGACTAGGGCTTGTAATACTGTATCAAAATTGATGGGGACCAAATTCGAGCGGTTTTAACTAGTTTTCGTACCAAGTTGATCGAAAGCACACTCATGTTTTGACAATCCTAAGATATATACAGATTTTAAAGCAACTCCTGTAAAAATAGAAATCTGTCAAAGAAAGCTTACTAAATTTTATTTTCTTTTTAGATTCAAAACTATGCTAAGTTATGGACCCCTTTAATATTATTCTGATATTTTATAGTCATAGCCAATATATTTCACATAGAATTCACCTAGGTAGGGTACACTACAAATGCCTTTACAACGAATAATCCATTAATATAATTGTAGAAGCGTAGGTGTATCAGACAGTTTAAATTTTGGTGTAAACAAATATAAATATGTGCATCTATATAAAAAAAACAACTAATAAACCCTTTTAGTGAACTACTATAAATTTTGAGTGATTCCTGCCAACTAGGAGTACACGACTTAGCACAATTAATTGACTAAACACACACCTACTTTTTAATTGGAAAACAAAGCTAACAGTAAGCTGTATAGATAATGGAGAACAAGAGGAATTCATGAAAACACACAACTTGGAGTTGGAAAAAAAGAAGAAGAAATTGGTTTAATAGCACTGAAAGTTCACGACTTTAGAAATATGGCACTCAAATGTTCTATTTCATTTTAATAGCATTGAAAGTTACCCTCTTAGCATTCTGTTAAAAACCACTGTTATCTTTTGCAATATCATCCCTTTGCTTTATTCCTTCTCACATTCCCTTTCTTCTTCCTTGGGCACACAAGCAGGAGGAGTTGTGGCAGCAGGAAGCAACCTCGAGCACAAGATCGATGGAGAAGCTCAACTGCTAGTACCATGGTAGACCTCGAGGGCATGCATCATCAGGCAAACTCCAGGACATCGAAGGTGGCAGCCACAGGTAGGTTGACGGCGGTGGCCGCACAGCTCAAAGCCGGCAGCTAGGGACAAGCTCGACGATCAAGGCAGTGGGGGATAAGCTTGAGGGTGTCGGCTTGGGTGAGCTCGCGGCCGTGGCTGCGGGTAGCTGGGGAGCCCGAGGGCACGGCCTGTGGCGATCTCGATGGTGGCCGGGCCGGGTGAGCTCGAGGGCATGGCCTGGTGCTAGCCCGACTACCACATAGCAATCTTGATGGCGTCCAAACAGGCAAGATTGAGGTCGGTGGCTGATTATGAACTCGAGGACGGCTGCACAATTTTTTTTGTGTGTTTTTTAGTTTTTGAAAAAAAATGATAAAGTAAAGAAGTTAACCGAATTTTGAACGGAATGCTGAATAGAGGAATGGAGAGTAACTTTCGGTGCTATTAAAGTGAAATAGAACTTTAAGTGCTATATTTCTAAAGTCGTGATTTTTCGATTACCAAACCCCGGCCAGAGCCAACCAAACAAGGCTATCATGCAGACTTCCGTGTATATGATCAGGCCAACAACAGAAGATCTTCCAGCTAAGAATGTACCGGAAAAGGGAAAAGATTCTGGGCTGATTGGGGGCAATAGTTGAGACCTTCAAATACAGGATACAAATATGGACCAATGTCAGTGCCTCAGAAGTTATTGGTAGAGGTTCACAGAAAGAAGGCCAGCTGAACAGGTGCCTGCACGGTTTTGAGTAAGAAAACAAGTACAGCAACATGAACAGGAGATGGGGGTAGTATATATACTCAACCAACGTTAGTACGTTACACAACCAACCTCTTGTTCAGCTAGGTATATGGAACCAACCCCATTTTATTATTGTTGGCCTAGACAGTTAAGTCAACCATCACCACAGAAAAAAAATTCAAGGTACAAGAGAAAAGGGGAAAGAGGCAACTCATGCGCTAAGTTCCAGAATGACACAAGGACAGGCAAAAAACATCAGGAAGTCCAGCATCAATGTGATTCTTTGGCGGCCTCAATCTCTGATGTGCTTTCGACCATCACAATCACAGGGCTATAGCTGAAATACTGAGAGCTACGAGTTTAGAGCAACCGTGCTCTGCGACTCTACAGTCTTCAGGACTTCCTCTCCCATTCGCTTGCATCCGACCAAGGTCTGGTTAAGAAAGATAAGTTTTCAAAGGGGAGAAAAAGGGAGCACATATAATTGGTACCTCTGTAGCACTAGTTATACAAGTAGCGAAAGTTAACAAATTTGAGGTGCAACATAAGCTAAAAGAAACTGATTGTTTGATCTATGCTACATAATAAGGTAGAGTTGAATTTCCTTTTTTCAAGTTGAATACTCCCTCCGTCCCAAAATATAAGAACCTAGGACCGGATAGGACATTTCCTAGTACAACGAATCGTTGTAATAGGAAATGTCCCATCCGGTCCTAGGTTCTTATATTTTGGGACCGAGTACATGATAAGTTGATAACTAGTCCCAATATATCACACTTTTTTTCTATGCTCACTGTATAAAACAATAAATAATTATCCCTAGGTAGCCACCAACTATTTGGTATGCAAGTAGATTATACGAAGCTAGTAACCATTATTAAACCTCAGTTTGGCAGAAACATAGCAAATAGCTACTAGACACTGGACATCTTCAACAGGACAAATACAAGCATTGTACTATTCATGGATGCATAACAAATCAGTCTTACCGTTCCAGGAGAATATATGTCCCCAGTTCGGAACCCGTTGTTTAGTGTCTCTGTAACTGCGGCTTCAACTCTCTTTGCAGCATTTTCTTCTCCAAGGCCATACCGCAATAGCATGGCAGCACTAAGAATTGTAGCTAATGGGTTTGCCTTATCCTGCACTCAATAATTAATAGAGGAAGCAAACATTCAGATAAAGCTGCATATTAAAGGCCAATGTAGAGTTTTAACAATATTTCAGAGTTAGAGGTCATCTCAACCTGCCCAGCAATGTCGGGCGCAGAACCATGAATAGGCTCAAAAAGACCTGGTCCCTGCATACAAAAGGGGAATACTTAGCTGTCATACATCCATCATTTTCATCAAAAAATCAGTGTCTAAAAAATGCAGAGAAGTTTTGGGGCCATGCATTACCGATTCACCAACACTGGCAGATGGGAGCATTCCAATGCTTCCAGTAAGCATTGATGCTTCATCAGACAATATGTCACCAAAAATATTGTTTGTGACAATTGTGTCAAACTGCAACATTGCAGGGAATTCAGTGGGTTAATGCTCGCTTTCTCAGCAAGGTGCAATAAGTTGCATATAAAAGAAACAAACCTGCTTAGGATTCCTAATAAGCTGCATTGCTGCATTATCAACATACATGTGCGACAGCTCAATGTCAGGGAATTCAGAAGCTAATGAAGTCACCTGTTTTCTCCAAAGCATAGATGCCTACAATAATATAAGAATGAAAGAGCCATGTTAAACAACAGATCAAAAACAAACCTTTTTAACCTTTCAAGGGATTTACAAGTGTTAGAAAAATGATAAGTAATGATATGTGAATCCAATTAAGTATCCAAGATAGAAACACCAAATCTATGTTTGTACTTTTTATTTTGCAATCATATGACAACCACATACATGTTTGTTATAGCGTCCATGCCCAGTTTAAGAATCAAGTCAAACAGAAAGGATCAAGGAACACTTCCATACAACATATACTCCAACATGAAGTTTCACAACATAAATGTATCTTGAAGTACCTCAAGCACATTCGCTTTGTCTACTGAGCAAAGCTTCCCGCGCCTCTTGCGAGCAACCTCAAATGCAACACGTGTGATTCGATCAACCTGGGGATCAATCAAAATTCCATGAACACATAAAATTGTTGGAGGTGAATGCATTCTTAACAAAAATAATATTAAATGAACATTTCTTAGTTTGCAATTAAATACAGACACATGACCAGATATCATGTCTAGACAGATATTTGTGAGAAAATAAATGTCGAAGCTGTATTTGAAGTTTAGCCATGCACATTCCTGGCACCACCACCCATGTGGGACTATGACTTGTCCAAGAAATAACTTTTCAGTGGAGCAAGATGCTAAAATATGTAATGAAGGATAGAATCACCTCAGAAGCTGAATATACTTCAGTGTTGAAGCCAGTGTCTTCTCCTTTGTCGTTCTTTCCAAAACCCCTAGGTTGGCCGAAGTATATTCCTGCCAGGCAAATGTTGTAACAAGTTCCATAAGAATGTATATGAAGTATCAATATGAAAAATTAACGAGAAACCTCCATGCTCCTTAATTAATATTACCTCCTGTAAGCTCTCTAACAACCATGATGTCGACTCCTTCAGCTACTTCTTTTTTCAAAGTAGATGCATCTACTAACTAAAGAGATAATTAGCTCAAAGGAAAAAATAACTACAGGTAGTCCTCTTGAATACTATAGGAATATAGGGGCAGCATAGCTAGTACATAAACATTAAAAAAAATGAAGATTGATATTAACTACTTTCCCTATCACTAAATATATATGTCCTAGAATATATGCAGTCAAACAGTATTATATTCACCATTAGTAATTTTCCAAACGAAATCAAGATTGCCTACATGAAGTTGGTATACTACATCTGTACATCCATCATGGATTATAATTTAAAAATATAATTCATAATAGATTTCTTTTGTGGTTGATGACAACATAATATAATGGAATGGGCAGGCAATGCATATTTAGTGAAAAAGGAGAACTAGAGAAAATTAAGCCAGCTCTATATAAGCATGCATATTTAGAGGAAGGAATGACATTGCAACTGGAGCTAACTTCAAAACGACATTACAGAAGGAAAAAAAACAAACAAAAATCTTTTGGAATATCCCGTCATATTCTTTTGAATATGAAACACTCCTTCCACACCCATTTCTAGTAAGTGTCCATTACTAGCCACTACAGGGAAAGAAATCACTGTCATTTTACCATTCATCATGGTGTAATATGCCATAATATGCCCTTCACAGTGCCATTGTGAAGACAAGCTTCATTTGCATTGTTATTTGTTTAAATTAAATACGGATGTTTGAAGGTTACTGACATAGTTTTCCCTATCTATTAATAGCAGCATCGCATGCACTAATGTAGTTACAACCTTGAATATCCGAGACAGTTCAGCAGTCAATTCAGATACCCCAGATCGTGGTAATTGTTCAAAATTGGCATTGGCACAGATTACTTCAGGAGATGTTCTACCATCATTTCAACTCCATAAAGCTCAAAGCAACTAAAAAGATGTCGCTATTTAAACGAATAATACTGGTCAAGCAAATTGCACTGAACTGAACTAAGGTGGGAGTAGGATATACCTGAGGCAACACTGCAGCTGGCCTCAGATTAGCAAAGACGCCAAGCCCAGCGCGTATCTGGAGCAACCCAGTCTCTGGCTTGAGGTGCTTCTCATTGTTATCCCACTTATACCTACAAAGCACAGCATTGTATCAAACTATCCCGGAAGTCAGAACGCGAATTCTGACCCAGCCGAAAACAAACTCTCTGCGGGTACTGCTACGGCATCTACATTTCTAGTCGAACAAACCGCTCACCCTCCTATGGCGCCGAGGAGGACGGCGTCCGACGCCTGCGCCGCCGCGAGCGTCTCCTCCGGGAGCGGCACGCCGTACGCATCCACCGCCGCGCCGCCCATCAGCTTCTCCTGGAAGCGGAACTCGACGCCTGTGGCGGAAGGATACAACAAGGGGGGTCATACTGCTGCTAGCAATCGGGGGCTAACGCATAGGGCCGAGAGAGAGCGAGAGTGAGAGAGATTGATTCGAAGCCTTGCCTTCGAGAGCGCCGGCGAGGGAGAGGACGTCCTTGGCGACGGCGACCACCTCCGGGCCGATGCCGTCACCGGGGAGGAGCGTGACGTTGTAGCTCCTCTTCGCCGTGGAGCAGCGGACGGCCGCCATCGGGCGCCGCGCCGTCGCCGGCGCCGGCGGCGCCATCCGCCGACGAGGCGACAAGGCTAGGGTTTTGATGAGGGGATTAGCTTGGATTGACATTTTTTTTGTGTTTCTTTTTTTTTTTTTGCAAGTTTAGTGGTCGGAGACTTGGTGGTGGGCTTGGGCTTTGCCCTTGCTTTGTTGGTGCTGAAACGCATTTAAAACCGGCAGCTCTCGGGAAAACCACCGGAGTCAGAGCTGCCGCGCGGTTGTGTTGTGCCCTGTCCTTCGCCCGAGAGAAGAGTTGCTTCGGTGGATCACGGTGCTCTCTATAGCATGTAGGCACCGCACAACTTCGTCTCCCGTCTCCAGCAGCTCGCGTTTCTTCCACGTCGCGATGAGGATAACCAGCGAGCCGTTAAGTCTGGATAATTAATAGTAACGTTTTTTTGATGATCGACTGATTCTATATATATAAAAGGAGAAAAGAAATATGTTTGCGGTATGTCATGAGACCTTTCGACCGGACCTGCCAAAACCATGCAACCAGTGGAGGTTCAAGCCCAAGACGTCGAGTCTGTCGGGGCGAAGTCCCCATGGTGAAGACTATCAAGCAAAGACGGCGAAGGGCGAAGGATCGCGCTGGTATCCCACAAGGTTGGAGGTATTTTAGGCGAAGACTGTATGGCGAAGAATGTATGGCGAAAGCGGATGGCTTCACCATAACAAGTTCAACTTCAAGGAGGCCCAAGAGGCATCTCAGCTAATCAAGCCCGGGGGCCACTGGGCCAGCGTTCGCCAGTCGGCCCACTAGAGACCCATGTATCTTAATTACACTACATACCTATGTAAATGTCCCTTTCATAAGGGCAACCATGTAAATTCCCCTGTAAAACCTAAACCTTGATAGGGGAACCTATAATGGGATTATAAATAGACCCCTAGAGTCATGTAAAAGGGAATCCCAAGAAAAATTCTCAATTTAATACACTTTACTGTTTTCCAACTACTGTTGAGTAACCACGTCTTTCAACGTATGCGGTTGTTATTTCGACAACAAAATGCTATTTGCAAGCGTCTAAATCCAAGAAATACCATCAACCAGCGTGAGTTCTAAAAAAATGTCATCGTACAAACGATTTTGTCCTAAAAATATCATCGCCGTTAGGGTTCTATCTACCCCACACTGTTAAATGCACTGTTCATCATATAGCACTTAACGGCGAGGGATGGACGGAACCCTAACAGCGATGGCATTTTTAGGACAAAATTATTTGTACGATGATATTTCTTAAAACTCACTTAAAAATGGCATTTGTTGAGTTTAAACGTTTGTCAATGGTATTTTTTGGATTATCTCATATAAAAGACTATTAGCGTTGCATTCTATAGCGTTTGGATACTTAGGAGTTGACTCCGCCACATACATATTTTTAAATAGATTTAATTAAAATATCATATATAAGAGTTTAACGTAGAATAGCATTATAGTTTTCATGTACGTTTTACCATGTTTGCTAAATAAATAATTAATTTTTTTCTTATATTGATTCTGAAATATGAAGTACATTTGACACTTGGTTTTGCTTAAATTCATCTAGCCTTTCTCACTTCAATAACAAAATGAAAAACTTACTCTCTTTTGTTTTCTAGAAATGAAAAAAATTATCCAGTCGCTCTCAGTGGAGAAATTAGTGATGGCAGAGGGAAAAAAAAGATTGCAAGGCTTAATATAACAGAGCGACCGGTGCAACAAACAATCAATTAGGGTGAAAATAGAGTTGATTTGGACGAATAATGATCATACTATATCCTAACCCATATTTTTAAGCGGATTCGAAGTGGGTGTAGATAGTGTACAAATATGGATACGGAGTGGATTGTTTCAAATGTCAAAAATGACACGAAGTCGGAAAACGGATTAATTCTGTCAAATATTATGTGTGTATGCAATCAATACAACATGAAGTTAGCAATTCAAGGAATAATAATACAACAAACAATGAACGACCCATGCAATAATTATTTACTTAAGTGCTAAACAACATGAAAACATGATATCTATAATATAAAAATACAGCTACGCAAGTGTAATATGAGACGGTAAAAGCCTGAAACTAAGAAATCTAGATTAATTGATGAATTAGGTCATTAGATGGGCCAGCTTATGTTATATGTAACAGATAGAATATTTACATGTATTGATAATTTTGGATTATCCGATAAACTGTTTATCGGATAATTTGATAGAAATATTGAATAATCTGCATCCGTCGAATTTTAGAGATACCATATTCACATCTGAATTCGTATCATTACTATCTATATCCGCAAGATTTTTAAAAACTCATCCTATATTATCGTTTTGGACGAATTTGGAACGGATTGTTATCAGATCCATTTTCACCTGTCAACCACTGTTGTTATGGGCCTAGAGAGGCCCACCTACTTCCGCACTAGTCCGTTCTGGACCAAATTAGGGAGGGCGTTTAGAGCCCAAATCGTCACGGCCTGCTCATTGTCGGCCGAATCCCGTTTTCTCATTCCAGCCTTCCAGGCAAGCAACACCATTTCCTGCAAAGTCAAGTTTAGAAACGCCAGATGGGTACCATAACCAAAGTCAAAATTAAAATTTCAAACTTAATTTTCAAGTTGATTTTAAGATATTTCCAACATAGGTTTTTTTAATATTAACTTTTAAGTCGTTAAAAATACATATATAAAAATTTTACTTATAAATTACTCCTCCGTTTC
The DNA here is from genome assembly GCA_000338895.3 of Oryza meridionalis. Classification (NCBI taxonomy): domain Eukaryota; kingdom Viridiplantae; phylum Streptophyta; class Magnoliopsida; order Poales; family Poaceae; genus Oryza; species Oryza meridionalis. The sequence goes on along the minus strand of CM002526.2, from coordinate 29,425,214 downwards.
AAAATGTTTGACGCCGTTGACTTTTTAGCACGTGTTTGACCATTCGTTTTATTCAAAAAAATTTAAGTAATTATTTGTTCTTTTCATATCATTTGATTCATTGTTAAATATACTTTCATGTACTCATATAGTTTTACATATTTCATAAAATTTTTTGAATAAAACAAACGGTCAAACATGTGCTAAAAAGTCAACGGTGTCAAACATTTTAAAACGGAGGGAGTAATTTTTATTCTCTGACTTATTAGAGAATATAGACTATTGATGAGGCTGCAAGGAACTTGCTGATTCAACTCGTCACCTAAACTAGAAAAAGAACTCGTTACTTTAATGAGCTGATTGCCCTAACCAGTATACAGCCATGGAAAAATGGCAACTACCCGTTTAGCTAAGATTTTGTACGGTGTTAAAGAAAATTTAAATCAAGCATGATGAAACATTTGAGCAAAGCCATTTCTTTTCTGAAAAGACATATCTGTGCTTTTTGCAGCACGAAGGGGGAAAACATTGTCTCTTGTACAGTATCAATTACTATAGTTTCGCAGGAAATGCTGGAACAAGTCGTCAAGGGGCAGTGAGCCAGGTTTAGATATATCTCTCCAAGAAGAGAAAAATGGGAGTACAAAATTTTGAGCTGTTGGAGCGTTTAACAAGAGAACAACTCATTCTGTACATAACCTCACATGTGAGCTGACCATTTGACCAAACCCCTGAAAGAGCCAAAACAAACCAAGATTAACAATGCTCAATGTTTCTGATTAGGTTGACAAAAAGGGACTTCCAGGCATGCTTAATCGAGAGGGTAGGAAGGGGGGGATAACTTCTAGGCTCATGAAGGCAGTAATTGGGAGCTTAAATACAGGCTATAAACATGTATACAGCTATGCTCTAAGAGAATCCATGGGTGAAAAGGTTTGTTAAAGATCAGGGCCTCAGAAGCCACTAGGAGAGGTTAGTACAAATACAGCTGAAGAGCCGACGAGGTGCCAATGTGAAGATTATTCTTGCTCCACCTCGTCACCGGTTATCCCCTCATCTTCATCGTTATCGTCAGTGTCATCATCTTCATCATACTCATCGTCATCACTGCTGTCTGTGGAACCAAAAATTGCATCCTTTGCTGCTGCAGAATCACCAAAGCTGCACTGTCCTGGTTGTGCATGGCTTGAGGAAGGATGCACTGAATTGGGTATGCTGCCTGGTGGTAGCGAGGAGAGCGGTTGTGGGGCTAATGGTTTCAGATAATTTGGGACGCCTTCTCCAGGCCTAATGTGGATAGCACCTTTTGACTGTGCCGCTTTTATGATTGAAGCGGCATCAGATGGAGATGCAATGCGTGCACCTGCTGCGATGGCTGCTGCCCTAATAGAAGAACCCTCGGGAGTTGACCGAGGATCAGCATTGGTAGATTGAGATTGACAAAGACCGAATGACACATTGCCATTGCTAATCATGCTGCCAGAGTTCGTAGAATTAATCGCATCTGCATCGACAATAAGATGTAAATGAGTTTCAGTCAGAAGAATTGTCGATAAGTATTCATATTTAAACAGTCAAATTACTAGCATGCACCAATGAAACAAACATATATATATATGTCATGGCACAAACTTAACAGCGAGGATGATTTGCAATAATTGGCAAAATCTGTATGCACAACTGGCACTAGATGTTAGGGACATCAACATATTTGAGTAGCGAAGTATAATAGTGTCAAAAGAAACCTGCAGATATCTTCGAGCTGTCCATTGAAGGCAAGCACAGTCCAACCGGGACTGTCACAAGCTGTGGCGAGGATGTAGAACTTGCCATGTTCACGTTGTTTCCCTTGTTGCCATTACCTTGGGACAATTCATGACTCTGCAGAATTCATCAAGATCAGTGTCTTGAAGACTGATAAATAAGCTATACTTGGAGCTAAAATAAGCAGATTGGCAAGGTCTATAAGCTGGGTCTTGGATAAATGAATCAAAAGTAACTGGCCGCCATATTAGATCTTGTATTGCCTGAAGGCAACTCACTTGGTTTTTCTAAGAGGACTAGAAATACAAAAGTGTAATGTAATAGTAAGCAACACATAAAGACTGATAAAAATGTTTTCTGATCAAACCACACAAAGTAAAATTACAGCTAATGTAATAGTTATGTTCCGGACAATGATATCACAGGCGAAATTGAATGAAAAAAAAATCTTCAATAATAAACCAGTTGATTTTCCTTAAATGAAAGGGGGATGTTTCAATAGCATAAGGCCTTCCAGAACTATTGACTGGGATCTAAATTTTCACCTCCAAGTAGGTTACAGCTGTTGGGCTACAAACACAAATTTGGTTGGTAAGTTACAGCTAGGGGAGAATGCCCCCGATTAACCAAAAAGATCACTTAAAAAGATAAATAATCCCGAGTTCTCATAAACTACCGAACATTGGGGGTATTTGTAAACACACAGAATTGATACCAAACAAACATACCATACCCAAAATATCAGCAATAGAAGTTCGTATAAATTACCAAAAAGCGACAGCTCCCATTTCAAATGAATTGACCATGACAATGTCATTTTCATAGTGTATTAAGCTTGCTATACAGAACAGGTGAAAGTTTCAAGATTATCTGCAAGGTATTAATGAGTAACGGGGTAAATCTGAGAAAGTGAGCATGTCACAAAACAAATTGGAAAAACTGAGTTACAAATCAACACTTGTTTATTAAATGCATACTAAAATGTGACCTAAAACCTTGGTTCTCTCACATAGTTAATCCTATTAATGATCCCCACCAATATTTTTATCTGGACCATAAGATATTTTTTTAACATTATTAATTAAGTACACAAAAGTGAGAATATTAAGCACAACACGATGATTAAATAACCCTTCTTTACAATATCATTTATAGCTAAATTCAAAAATGATCAGATCTCTACGATCACTCAAGTAAAAAGCTAATATTCTCCCTAAAAGCAGTCATGCTTCAGGTAAAGCTTCACTAATCCTTTTCCATAATGGTATACCCAATCAATCAGCAAGCTCAAATGAATGAACAAAGAAAAGCTTTATATAGTGTTCATTTTGATGTCATGATGCGACAGAAAAAGGAAAAATAGGAACAATAGGAGATGCAGGGCAAGAAGCAAAGGGAATAATATGTCTCATTGTGCTCAACTGTAAACAGAATTATCATTCATTGGTTATATGTGACCATAATATTGCCTGCATGAACCCCACTGTTCGTTGATAAAAAATTTAGATGACAGACCACAATCTAAAATGGAAATACAAAACAGAAAAGATGTTCAAGCCCTACCAATAGTGTCTCTTGTAACCATAATATATGCACATGATGAGTAACATAAACCTATTAAATGTGTTTCTTGGTACCTCATTAAATATGATTTATCCTATCAGAAGTTTCAAAAAAAATGATTTTTTAATGTAGCATCTTTACACAATGTGGAGGTTTGTGTAAAAGTTTCAAAATTCTTGCATTTCTACTTTTTGTAAAATACAATTTATCTGTTATATGCTATATAAAATATATTTTTGCATTGTTGTTTTTAATTTAAATCATCTTTTATATGCTACACAAAATAATTTTGTGCTATTATCTTTTGTGTAAGCAATTTCTCTCTCATATATCACACAAAAAAATATTTTAAAAATAAAAATACCCAAAAAAAACTTGAAACTTATATACAAATTTCAATGTTGTGTAAGGAGTCTAGATAAAAATTCCCATATTTCATTGAAACTTGTAATGAGATAAATCAATTGTTAATCTTGTATGTCTCAAAGGGTATTTCGGGAAGAAAAAAAAAGCTCAGCCCAATGACATATTGTAGAACAATTGATAAAATCGTCATTATACTATAGAAAGGGGCAATGTAAATGGCAATTTATTGAGAACTATGACAAACTCAATGGCATAGAGTATATTCTCTCTAAATTTATTCATCCTAAGAGGCCCTACCAATAGTGCAAGTCATCAATGGGAGTGCATATCAAACAAGAAAATGGTAGTTTAGGAAGATATGATTATATTTGTACCGGAAATGTAAATGTTGAATATCACTTATGAAATAACAAGAAACTCTCCATAAAAATCATCGACAAAAGAATGGACGAAGTATATATTTAGGTTATAATCCTTGGTTATCCTAAGCATGATACTAAAAGCAAATGCATAGAATATGAAACTTCTGGCAGTCACTATGGAAAATTACCTCTTTTATTTGTGAAGCAAACCCTGAAGATTTAATTTCTCCTTCTGGCACAACATTTCCCAAAGAAGGTGCTGATCCACTGTAGTTGGACAAGTCGGAATTTTTTTGAGCAGCTACAGAACAGGATGTGGTATTTCCATCACTTGGGTGGTTTGCACTAGACGTCTGACCGTGTGGCGCACTCGAAGAAACAGGAACTGCAGCAACTATTTGAGAAGGCCCTTGTGGACCACTTGATGTACCAGGAGCAACAAACAAAAAATTGACAGGCTGTTGTAGATACATAAGTTGATTTGATGAATTCTCTGTTGTTTTGTTGTTTGAATTCCTTTTTCTCTTCTTTCTCTGATTAAAACTAATCTCCGGGACATTTCTGAAGCCTTCAGCTGGTAGTTGGGCTGCAATTGGCATCACTGCCAATGGTGCATTTGGTGCTACCTGTCCGATACCTCTTTTTGCCATATTGACCTTGTTTGCAGCCTCTTGAAGAGCCTGCATTGCTACAATATAAACCTCTACTGATGATGCTCCTTCTTCAGCATATCTAAGTGCTTCGCGACATAAACTGTTGTAGCGCCATGTCTGAGATTGCTCACCATCTTCGGCACCACTTTTTTGCTCCTCCTTGGGCTCATTGACTTTGCTAACTTCATCAATTTTCTTGTCTGGACTTCTTTCCATGGCATATTTAGTCCACCTTTTTACAATGTACTGGGAAGGAAGTGAAGATACACCTTGTGTGCCAAAGACAGTAAGTATGTGCCTACAGACAATACCTAAATGTTCAAACATCTGACAGCTACATGTTGCAGAACTTCCAAAAGAATTGAATTCAACCATATGAGGCTTCTCACTTCCTGCAGATTTGGTCACTTTATATATGCGAGATTTGCCATCCTCCTTCATTACTTCCAGAGAGGAAACAGAGGCATCAACAAGTTCCTGTTGGAATTTCAAAAACATTGACCTCGTGTATAAGTCTGCGCCTTGTTTCTCAATAGGAGATGATGTCTTGATTTCTGGAAGTGAGTACTTTGTCTCAAATTCTTCCTTCACCTCCTTCTCATAACAACAGTCCAGAGCCTTTTCATACTGCTGGATGAATGACTGTGGATCAGTTTTTGCACTGATATAACCATCGAAAAATGAACTCCTGCTTGCACACTCCTCCTTTGATGACTCGTCACCAAAAAATGTATCCCTCAAGTACACGGGGACCCAATGTTGACGGCAATTATACACTGAATAGAGCCACTCGCTATTTCCTGGGCCAACCTTAGAAATTAATGCCTTAAAGTTTACTTCAAACTCATCAATTGTCTCAGGCATGTTGATACAATTGACAAGCTCCTCATGTAAGGACGGAAATTCATCAGATAAGTGTGATAACTTATCGTGTGTTTCATTCAAGATGTGCCACCTGCAGAAACGGTGCCTAGTTCGGGGAAGGACCTTAAGGGCAGCCAATTGTATGCCACTATCATGCTCCGTGGTAAGAGAATCAGGATGGTGACCAGACATTGCCAAGAGAAGTGTCTCAAATAACCAAACAAAGGAAGCCTCCGAGTTATCCCCAATGATCGCACAACCAAATAGGACGGGCTGGCAGTGGTGATTAACTCCGGTGAATGCAACAAGTGGGAGCTGATACTTGTTCCTTTTGCAGTAGTCATCCAAGAATACGGCATCCCCAAAGTGTTTGTACGCCATCCTTGCTCTTGCATCAGCCCAAAAGATATTACCTACTGGATGCCCATCAATAAATTGCATGGCATAAAAGAAAGCTGGGTCTTCAGCTTGCATGCGCTTGACATAATCCAGAATTACTCGTGCATGATCTCCAATACCATCCCTAGTATAATGGGGAACCACTTGAAGAACGCTTGTCTGCGGCACGGGCAGTGAAATGGGTGGTGGCGGAGGCTCAATAGCGAGAAGCATACCACCATTTCGAGGAATCCCAAATTGACGCTGTTTCCCGCACTCTGAGAGTGGCTTGTGAGGGCGCAGGCAGTGTGCCTGGTTGGGAGGGACCAGAGGATGGTTATGCGCGGTCTCAAGCTTGGTGACCGCCCATCGGCCATTGTCCTGCTTCTTCACCCGGATCATTGCCTTGCACCCAACCCTCGTGACAGCCCTAGTCCGGCGGCCCCTCCCGCTGTCCTCGCCGCTGCCGGCGGCGACTGGGGAGACCTCGTTCTTCCCGCGGTAGGTGCGGAAGCCCTCCTTGGCGCAGACGAACTGGCGCGACATGATGGAGCCGTCCCTCCGCGAGCGGTGCATGACGCTGATCCTGGTGCTGAAGCCGACGCGGTGGGCGTAGACATTGTAGAAGGTCCACGCGTCCTCCTCGTCGTCGAACTCCATCCCCTCGAACGGGTCGACGCCGTCGTAGACGCCGGCCCGCGCCGCGTACGCCGCCGCCGCCGCCGAGCCGTTCCCGGCGGCGTCCGCCTCCATCTCCGCGGCGTAGTCCACGCTGTCGTTGTCGCCATCTCCCATTTCGCTCTCGGGCGTCCCCTGCTCGCTCCCCACCACCCCTCCTCCTCCTCCTCCTCCCCCCTCCTCCTCCTCTCTCCATACCACCCGTCCCCCCAACCCAAACGCGCGCCAACCCCCCCCCCCCCCTCCGAGATCAACCCCTCATCAATCAATCCAGAGAAGAGAGCCTCCTCCACGACCGCCCCATCGCTGCCCCCCCGATTACACAGGGAAGCAACGAGAGGCGATCGACGCCGGGAGATATTTCACCCGGCAGCTGCGTCGTCGTCGTCGGCGTCCGCGGCGGCGGCGGCGGCGGCGGTGGTGGTCCGACGAGGGGGTTGGGGCAGGGTGGGGGGCGGGGAAGAAGGGAAGGAGGGGAGGGGCGTGACCGGGTGGGGCGGCTCGGGGTTTGACCGGGCGCACCGGATCAGGGAGCGGGTCCGGCTAGCTAGGGTTTGTTTGCACTGCACCCTGGCCCTTGCTGGGTGTGTCTCTCATGTGTGTGTGGTGTGGGGTATAGCTTTGTTTTGTTCCGTGGCCCACCGCGATTCCCTGTACTTTGACGTGCAACAGAATGGAAAGAATGGAATGGGAATAGATCATCGGATGGTCAAAAAGCCCCAAAATAGTGATGCCCTTTGCTTTCCCCTCTTTTTTTCTCTTTGTGTGGGGATTTTTTTTTGTTTCATGCCTTTTTTTGGTGAGGCATGCAGTTTGCTTTGCAGTACAATGTTGTTTTGAAAAAAAACAAAATATGCCTTTTTTTTGTTGTCCGAAAGCTAGCTAAAATATGTGTGTGACAAAATACTAAAATGTGTATTACTACTTGATGGACTTTTAAAAAGTACTGTCTGGTATATCTAGTTGATTGAAACTATATATGGGTAATATAGCTCTAACACTGACTAAAAATTATTCCTTAATCTGTGGTTTGGGTAAAGATTCAAAAAATAAATAAATAAATAAACTATAATACTACAGTTACTGAACATACAAGAGGGGCATATGTCATGCAGTTTTACTTGTTTATAATTATGTAGTACTATAGAACAATGAGAACATACTTTGCATTGCTTATTTATTATATGTACTCCACTGAAAACTTGCCATTTATTTTTCGTACGGGTTCATCTATAGGCGAGCAATTCAAATCAATTCTAGCGGTCCCATCTTTTCACTTATATTATACTTATCAGTTAAATTGATTTTGGTTTTTTTTCATCGTAGTTTATTTTGCAGCCTTTGTTTTTAGATCCTTAAAAACATGTATATAAAAGGTTTTATTAATAAATTATTTTTTGTTTGCAAATATTTTATTCGGCTTATTCCTCGAATAAGCCAAACGATGGGGAGGAATATGTAAGTTTACCTATTACTCCTCTATAAATGTAGGTATCATGCATTCACGCTGTGAGTTCCATATTCGGAAAATGGAACTTATTTTGGGTGAAAAATATCTTCTATGCTCCAGACCGAGATTATAAAGCTAGCAAAGACCACCAGTGCATTTTCACATTGAAAACATATTAACAAATCCGTACAGGGGTTAATTTATTTGAACAATGCATTTCATTCTACTTTCTTTTTTCTTTTGAAAGTAGAAGAACAGCTCATATCGGTCTATATTGATTCTTTTATGTAAATCGATGCTCAAATAGCGATTTATTTTTGTAAGGTCGAGTATACCATGAAAATGGCAGAGACTAGTAAATTCTGTACGAAATGTGCAACGTGGTACGGTACTAAATGGGCCTATTTCATTTGTACCCGGGCTGACTCACCCTAGGCCCGTTCTTCCCGTTGCGTTCTCTTCTTTTGAGGCCACAGACACTTGCCTCGAATCATGGCCGGCTGCACAGCCTGGTAGACGATCCTGGCCGTTGGATCTCCTTGGGAAGATCACCGGTTCCCCGTTGCCAGCACGAGCCATGCTTTTTCCCCTTGGAGCTTCGGAGGTAGGACAAAAAAATGTTTTTGGTAGCAGCAACGTTTTTCAAAGCAGCTTGCGAAGTTGCAGTTTGAAAAAGGAAAACCGTCCAAATTAAAAGTTTTCAATTTTTTCCCCGAGTACTTAACCACTCCCTATACTAGCTTATTTTGGATTTTTTATGAATTCCTCCGAAATCGCACCACCCCCTCCAGACCCCACATTTCTTAAACTGACCAAATATGGTGAATTTTGATATTTCACACATAACCTCAGATATTTATAATATAAATTTCATAAAACCATACGATTGACTAAGAGCTCATTAATTTATTATATTTATGAATTATATGACCAAATCTTGAATTTTACGAAGTCGATATATAAAAGTTTTAGACATCCTAGTGGAGCATTTTTTTTTTCATTTTGCTATAGTAGCTAGTCAAATTAGTTAACGGTGTAATTCTATGAAACTATATGATGATGATAATACCTAGATTGTGTGTCATGTGCTAAATATGGACCACTAATTTTATGAAAATTACTTTTTGAAAAAAAAAACATGTAGCAGCTTGATGGTGTCTGTGCATAAAAAAGGAGTGATGTGTGAAGGTAGCACGTGATTTGGTGCTGCTAAATACGAGTATAAGGGCAGTCCCAACCCATAGTGTTCATAAGTAGTGTATATGGTGCCATGTCAATAAGACATCACGATAAAAATTACACTCCACAACCCATGGTTTCTTAAAGTGGGCCATTAATAAATACATTATCTCTCTTCTCTACCAACCATGTTTATTCTTCATTTATTATGAAGACACTATTCTCTCCCAATGCAAAACTTGATAGTGTCCAGTGCATAGGTTCTCGTGTTGAAACTGTATCTTGTATGAGACCCAGTTTCTTTCTCTCTTTACTCTCTCTTAATTAATATAGTGCCACATAACCTAAAAGTCCTACATGGCAATATAGTTAATGCCATAGACACCATCCTAGGTGGAGGGTTGGGACTGCCCTAATGCAACTAGCATCAAGTAGCACCGATGCCTTTTTCCAACATGACAATTAAAAATAAGTCAGTACTCCAGAATATGAGTATTGGCCCATCTTGTTTGCTCAAGAAGAAGTTGTATGTATGGTGAATACAAATGAGAGTTTGATCAACTGGGTACCTTATGTACCCGATACCCCTCGTTGACGCCAAACTACTGATAGACTTAAATCATCCTGGAAAATAAACCCGAGTTCTTTTTTTTAAGATAATGTATATATTTTATTAAATATGAAATTACACCTAGTCTCTACATCAAGATGCACATAACCTTAAAAAAAGACAGCATGAACATAACATGTTGCCTCTTAGCAACTCACTCTTGTAACGTCCTGATCAGTAAACAAGTCCATACTACTCCAAAACAATGCCTTAAAAAAATCCATTTCCAATGAATATAATATGGTATATTTATATCATGTAAGGTTAAAAATAAGTTACAATGAAATATGTTCGGTGTGGGTGTCCAACATAGCAAGAAATATCATAACCCATTGCTCTCATCCCTCTATTTTGTTCTCTATCTCCTTTGCTCTCTCTTCTTTCTCTATCCAAGTGGAAGACGGCGAAACTAGGGAGACGAGTAGGTTCAATTATTGCGAGCTCGCTTTGTTGTGTCGCCTCCCTGAGAGGTGATATTGTGGGAAGCCACCCGAGCGGAGGAAGAATACAAACCCAATCATTGGAGTAGAGGAAAAAGGTGTACCCGACTATTGGAGTAGATAATATAAGGCAAATACTCAGATATTGCATACGATGTGCATTCTGCGCCATCTCCATCGTCATCTCATTGTTTTGTTGATGTTGCAATTAATATTTTTTTGTGTTGCACACATTATTTTCATTATGATGCAATCGGTTTTGTTCAATGTTGTACATACTGGGTTCTTGGTGTTACAATCAACATTGTTCAGTGTCTATGTGCTTGAAACATATTTTACGAAGCACTGAAATACTTTTCACTAAATGATAAAACACCACAAGACGTACGTTTCACTAGAGATCAGACATCTGATCCAGTCATGTCTAATTTTGATTTATGGACCATGTATATTGTTTGAAAAGAACACATTTATTGGAATTGAATCGTCGACATATAATTTTCATCATTTTCTTTCTTAACCCAACATGAAACAACTGATTAAAAGTTAATTCCCACTATTTTACAACAATTCGGACCGTCTTGGCCCTACCATTCTAGTAAGAAATCTGACAATAACAACAAACAAAAAGTAAAACCTTTGAACTATAATTATTACTACTGTTCTAAGAGAATTAATTTTTACAAAATGTATGTATACCACAATATATACTACATAAAAACACATTTAAACATTCCCCGGAGACATATCAGTAATCACCTCTCACCCAAAACTAATCACAATTTCCAACTCACCCATCTGAATCTTCCAAAATCCAAATGGCCACCTCAGTTTGAAGTGCGACATTAATGCGACCAACCGACGGCAACCGCGGCAGTTTCAAACCCGTCCTTCCCGCCACCGAACCGAATGGCGCCACTGCTCCCCTTCCTCCCCCTCCGCCTCCTGTCCAGGCTCCCCGCCTTCCCCACCACCGCCGCCGGCGACGTCTTCTCGGCGACCTCCTTGCGACCCACCCCGCCGGCCTTCTCGAGGAGACGAACCACCTTGGACTTGCCGGCGGCGGCCGCGACCTCCGCGGCCGATCTCCCCTTGACCGTCGTGGTCTTGGCGTTCGCGCCGCTCTTCAGGAGGAGGTCCACCACGTCGGCGCGTCCCGCCTCGGCGGCGCAGTGCAGCGCCGTGTAGCCCTCGGCGTCGGTAGCGTCCATGTCGGCGCCGCGGTCGACGAGGTCGCGCACGGTGTCGGCGCGGCCCTTGAACGCGGCGCGCATGAGCGGCGTCCACCCGTGCGCGTCGCGCCCCTCCACTGACGCGCCGCCGTCGGCCGCGCGGCGGACGGCCCTCGCCTCGCCTTTCCGAGCGGCGGCGAGGATCGCCTCGCCGAGGCCGAGGAAGTCCATGATCCGCCCGCCGTGGCACTCCTCGGCGGCGATCTCGAAGGCCGTCTTCCCGGCCGCGTCGCGCACCGCCGCCGTGCCGGCAGCGCCGTTCGCGAGGATGAGGCGCGCGATCACCTCGTCCCCGCGCCTCGCCGCGGCGTGGAGCGCCGTGCCGCCGTCCGCGCCGCACCTCGCGTCGGCTCTCGCGCCCGCGGCGAGGAGCGCCTTCACGGCGTCCCTCCTCCCAGCCTCCGCCGCCAGCCGCAGAGGAGTCTTGCCGTCCCTCCCCGCCGCGTCAATGGACGTGAAGGAGCAAGAGAAGGAAGCGGAGGACGCCGACGAGGGAGAAGCTGACGCGGGCTTTCCAAGAAGCAGCTTCAGGACATCATTGTGGCCGGCGGCCGCAGCCACGTGGAGCGCGTCGGAGCCGGCCGGCGTCGCGCCGTTTGCTAGGAGGAGCTCGGCGATGAGGCACTCGCCGGAGGCCGCGGCTGTCTCGAGCGGGGTCCGCCCGCGGCTCGGCTTGTCGGCGTCGGCGCCGTACTCAAGGAGCACCTGCACGATGTCAGCGCGGCCGAGGCCGACGGCGAGGTCGAGCAGCGTGCGCCCGGACTCGTCGACGGCGTCCGCGGCGCGCCACTCCGGCTCGCTGCGGTCGAGCACCTCCCTGAGCGCCTCGACCGCGCCGGCCTCGACCAGACGCGCCGCCACCGCGGCGCCCACGAAGCACGCCCTGATGCCGCTGTCCACGAACACCTGCTTCCTCCTCGCGGAGAACCACTCCGGGTTCACTGAGTCCAGCGCCGTGACGGGCTCCCTCACCGCCGCGCCGGGCGCCACCACGCTGTGCAGGAGGAACGCGTCCTCCCCGCGGCCGGCTCCCCCACCACCACCGGGCCCCTCCGGCGCCGCGGACGCCAGGTACACCACCTCCACGGTCATCGCGGCGAGCGGCGCCAGGATCCCGGTGTGCGGCCGCACGGCGAAGCGGCTCCTCACCGCCGGCTGCAGCCGGAACGCCACCGGCATGGTGTGCATCGCGTTCCTCAGCGTCAGCTCCCCCCTCGCCGGCCTCCCGGGCTCCACGCGCACCACCACCTCGTTCGTCGGCTCCGGTATCACCAGCCTATCCATCTCCCTCCTCCACTTCCCGATCACCAAATCCTCAAGCCTCAATCTCCACTCAGACCACACCTCCTAGTTCTTGGCCGAGCTAGAGGTAGAAGAAGAATCCATCAAGAGGAGTGTGAGTACAAGAGGTGGCTTAAGTAAAGCAGCAATGGCTGAATTGGCCGGCGCGGCGTGGCGGGATGCCACATGGTGGGTGTCAAGAACAATGAGGACTTGTTCTATGTGTTGGCAGACTAAGATTGTATAATTGACATTAATGGGGACGTGGATGGAGCTTAGCGGCGGTAACTTCCCGGTGACCTTAGCCCGTCGCCGTCGCTCTCCTCATTGTATACATTGTAGGCGATAAACTAATGATATGACCAAAGCAGAGATGATTGGGTGTCACAATTATCAACTTCTTCTTTAGTTCTTTGTGTGTATTACTACTTGGTAGTTGGTAGTAGTAATTTTGACAGCATTAACAGTTAAGCATCGGTGAGTTGAGCAATGGCATATTTTGGATTGGTCAGAATGTTCCTTTTTGCGCCTGCCATTCGACTACTTAGGTTACAGCATGCTTGAAGAGACTTGACTAACAACTGCCAACTTGCTATGCTTTCCTGTCTTCTTTTATACTGGAGATGCAGATGCAGCTCATGCCCAGGCTGCTTGTCCCTGAATTCCCTTTTTTTTACTGACACCTTCCTGAAACAAGTTGAGTTTCATGCACACTACAGAAAATTTTAGCCATTAAAGAAAACAAAACATTAAATATTCAAATGGAACTTGCTGCTGCCTGCCGGTAAGTTCATGTGTAAATGCGTATAGTCTAGGCCAACATTGATGTTTATTCATTTTGATGGTCACTGACAAACTGAAGTGGCACTCGGAATCTCAGATAGCCTTTAAATTACGCTGTGACAAGAGGCAATGCCAATTAGGCTTCTTAGAGATCCCCACAAGAGTAAAATTCTTGCTATTAACTCTAGCGCATTTTGATGTACTATTCTGGTTCTTGTTTGTTACTAAGAAAATGACATCAAAGTGACATCAGAGTGACAAAATGTTTCTTGCTTTTCATGAAACCATCCGTATAAGACACCACAATGGTCTGATAGGAACATTTCCTTGTCACATTAACCACCCTCCAACAATATGGACAGGTGAATCGCGACCTCTAACCTCTTGAACATCTGCATATCACATAGACAGATTATGTAATGGTACTTACTGAAAACGCTAAACGCGTTGCTTGTGTCACCAGCGTTTGATATTCAGAGTTGGGGAAATATTTGATGGTGCTAATGCTCTTTGTTTGCATCTTCCTTCGCCGTTGCGTTTACAAGGTGAAGTTATTGGCTTGTTCCGATTTTTATATAAAAATGGTTTTTGTTGTCTTGTTCACTACTTGTAGTTTATCCATTAGTGTTATGTTCAAGTATAATCCTTGTTCTGGGACAGGAAAGTACAATTTCTCATGTCATTGTTGCATGCATTACATATTCTCCTTTGATTCCAGTTACTACATTGCTTGGCTTGCTCATAGTAAAGATATGGTTCTTTGTTCTTTCTGCTGAAATCTAGCTAGAGTCTTAAGAGGCCAGAGTTACTACTACCGCTGAGTGGTGACTTCGTCCACACATTCCTTCCGGTAGTACGCCAACTTTCGTTCAGATAAGTTTTTGAACCCTTAATCGGCTGCAACTTATTTATTTATTCTTCGAACACGTAAAACTTTGTGCGTCAATATGTTAATCGGCTTCAAATGACTGGGTAATCTGAATAGATAGCGTATTTTTATAGAGCAGCGCTGGCTTGGTCTACGGCATGTCCTGATGAAGCTTAAAGCCTGAATTTCACTTAGCATTATCAAGTCGCTACCATGGTTAAGATTTAATGATATTGTTGTACTTCCAGTTTTGTCTTTTAATTTACTTCCGCAATGCATCATGCAATCTCTTGCCGTGTTTCTTTCTGGTGCACTCAATCTCAATTCTAATCTGACCTTAAGAATGATTACTAAAGAATTCCCAAGTTTAACTAACCATGAATGAGAATGACAAGAGCAAACTTACTGAGTCTAGGTCTATAACAACTAGAGCATGACATCAAGAACAAGAAAGAAGAAAGACTTGAATTAAAGAATTGACCCCCAGCACAACTCAGAAACAGTCATCTGCTGGCTATGGAACCTAAGCTATGCTTGATTTCCCCACCCTGCATGCCATCACACATTCACACTGACGTTGAGATCAAACTGCCCACATATTCAGACATATGGACTCTACGGCTTATTTTTTCTGCGTATCTTTCCCTGTCAGCGGTGCTATCAAGTACTCCCGTTTTAAAATATTTGACACCATTAACTTTTTAGTATATATTTGACCATTCGTCTTATTCAAAAAATTTAAGTATTAATTTATTCTTTTCATATCATTTGATTCATTGTTAAATATACTTTTATGTACACATATAGTTTTATATATTTCACAAATTTTTTTAATAAGATGAACAGTTAAACTTGTATTAAAAAGTCAATGGTGTCAAACATTTTGAAATGGAGGGAATATTGTGATTGGATCACTGGAGCGTACTGAACTGGATGGGCGTTCCGTATATCTGTACTTGCGGAGTACTGACATGCACAAGACTTTCAGGCAGCTGCTAACTGTTACTAAATGCTTGGTCGATTGCAGCTTAGTGCTGGCCGTACCATGCTTAGCATTACAGCTAAGTATAGTTAACTGCACAGCACATGTATATATATGTCGCTGTTTCTGGATCTCTCCTAAGTCCTAATCATTGTGTGGTCATGGTCAGTTTAAGGCTTTAAGCCGCATCATAGCTGTGCTCATCTTGCTAAAGAAACATCGATCTGTAGTGTGTACAGGTACAGCTATCTTCACTCCATTTATGAACTAGCTCAGGCAATGTTTTCTGAACTTACCACCTGGCGAAAAACTGATTACTCTCCTTCTGGACAGCAGATAGGTTACAAATGAGAGGTGGCGAAACAACTACTTCTACCAGTTATGTTTTCGAAACCTTGAAGCCATCAATCATCTACTATTTGAATGTCCAGTCTCGAAGCAAGTTTGGTTTAGCGTGCTCCATTGGCTATGACAAGGGCACATCATCCCAAGGTAGAGCACTAGCAGGGATCTGTTGGATTGGTGGACACAAGAAACGAGCGATCCAGAAGCAACAAAACACAAAGGGCTCAAATCAGTCTTCTTGCTAGTTGCTTGGGAAATCTGGAGAGAAAGAAATGCGAGAATCTTCAGAGGCAAGGAGGCGACAACCCATCAAATAATCAACCAAATTCAGAACGAGTTGGGCTGTTGGAGTTTGGCCGGCGCAAAGCACGTTGCGAGATTGTTGCCATGAGGAGCAAGGTGGTATGACGTGCAAACATCTTTGCAGTCAGCAATATACAGTTTTTCATTTTTTTCTTCAGCTTTTGCGGTGTACTTAATCTCCTTCTATTAATATAACGCCAATCAACCTGTTTGGCCGTTCGAAAAAAAACTGATTAAGGGCCTGTTTAGATCAATTTGCTGTGGCAATTTTTTTTGGTAAAAGTTTTATTGGCAAAAGATTTGGCATTGAAGTTTTGCTAGTTGGTGTTTAGATGGATGGTAAAGTTTTACTATTTTACTATTAAAGATGGAGAGAGCACGGCTCCCAACGCTTTTTTTTGTAAAATTTGCTACTCTAAACTTTCAAATGACAAATGCTAAATTGCCAACTTTTGCTGATAGTGTTTAGATCTATTTTTATAAAAAGTACTCCAAAACAGTAAAACTTTTGCTATTTTGGACGAACTAAATAGGGCCTAATCTAGTCTCTACTCACATAACTGAATGGAGGAACATCTGAATTTGTCCTTTAGTTATCTAAGCGAAGAGGGCATGTTTGCTTCACAATCTACCAAGTAAGTACCAACCAAAACCAACCCAAATACATGACCATCTAGGAAAGGAGAGTCATGCCATGTTCAAGCAAAGCTATTCGAGTCAGTGTTGCTGCGCGTTAGCTGTAGTGCAAATCAATGATGTGAGCAATGATTGGCGAGGATCTCAGATGAAAAGGGATGATGATGACGTTTGCTGCCTATAATATCACTGACGCGTTACATTTGGAATGAAACAGAAACAGTCTGTGCGACCGAGATCTTGCTGACCTGGTTGCACACACCCTGCAGCTGTTCTGCACACCTCTTGTGCAGCGAAGAGCGAACGCTCCAAATGTCACATCTGATTCGAGCACAATCGCGCCTCGCTCTCCCGTAACGGCCGCGATGATGGCGCCGCCCGCCGCCGCCGCCGGCGGCGGCGGCAGGACCGGACGAATTGACGGAGGACGGGATAGCTGCGGGAATTTTTTTCATTTTTAAATTTTTATTTTTTAATATTTACAGAAATATTGTACCGGCGAAAAAAGGGTGACGTGAGGGATGGACAAGTTGAAAAAAAAACTAGAAAAATGCATTTTTGGTAGGGCGAAAATTGCATTTACCCCCTTGCAGCCCTTGTAGAGGGCAGCAAGGGACCTAAGTGCAAAATGCGCCATTTGTGTAAATATTTTGGATGGTATAATATTTCTGTAAATATTAAAAAAAATTAAAATTATAAATGAAAAAAATTCTAGCTGCGGAACTTGATGGGCCAAAATATCTGAGATGCCGGACCGGGGTTGTGAGGTACGTGCGGCCCATATTATATGGGCTCGAACTGGACGAGACAAACTTCCGGCCCATTTTAGATGGGCCGGAACAGGGATTTGTTGCCTCCCTCATCCTCTTGCCATTGTCGAATAATCTTCTCAACCGCAAAATCGGATTTTTAACACCACTCTCAACTTTAAAATCCGGTATAAACCGACTCCTTCCCGTCGTCTTGTCAATGGAGCTGCCGCCGCCGCCGCTGCCGCTAGAGCCGATGGAGGTGGCTGGCGCCGGTGGAGGCTGCCATAGGGCAGAGGCAGCTGCCCATATATCATCATGTCCGTCGTCGTTGCACCTGCGCTAGCTGTATGCCTGTATCTAATCTATTCGGATGGCAGCTGCACGCTACCGTCTTCATGGTCACCGTCGATTTCGCAGTTATTGTTGCGCAACGGAATTGGATTCCATACAGTAGTAGTGCGCGCTTTGTTCAACAGCGATCCAACTTTAGAAACTATCATAAGTTTAATCATCAATCAAATCCTGAATTGATCCTCTCGGATAGACCATGATAAAGGAGGGATGAGATCAAATTTGAGAAAACGCAGGGAAAAAATAATCAGTACTGTCCAACTCTGAGCTCAGAGCCTCAGACCCGTTTTGGTCCAAGCTAGTGATCGACTCAGACAGATTTTTTTTTTCAAGAGGAAAGGGCAGGAGCTCTGCTAATTTCAATTAAGAAGGGGAGAAATAAAGTCATACAGTATCCAGACTCAGACAGATCATAAGCCACAGAAACCGGAAAAGCATAAGAATCTGAAGCACCATGGTGACGCCAGGATAATACACATCAATTTCATCATAATTAGCGTTCTTATTACAAGGCACCGTGCAGCCATTATTATCAGTACATCACAAGGCAACCATGCCTTTTCTTTTGCAATCAAGCACAGATACATGCATGAGACAGATCACTGCATCACATATTGCACAGATACTAATTAATCCTGCTACGAACTCCTCCAATCATCTGCAGCATCACCTGCAAAAAAAAAAAAAAACATATTATCACAAGAGAGATTGATTAGCATCATGTCGATCACACGCCAACATTTTCAGATCCTAACCAGAAAATCAACAAAGCAAAGCAACAGAAAGATATCTTTATTTTCTTGCACAAGTACCTGCATGCACGCACGCACGGCGCCGGTGTGGGGCGCGGTGGCTCAGTCGCTGTCGCTGCTGCTGCTGCTGTGGCCGTCGTGGTGGTGGCCCTCCTCGCCGTGCTTCTTCTCCTTCTTCTTCTTCTTCTTGTCCTTCTTCTCCTTGTGCTCGCCGTCGCCGTGGTCGCCGGTGATCTTGTCCTTGATCTTCTCCACCACGCCTTCCTTGTGCTCCCCGTCCTTCTTGTGGTGCTCCCCCTCCTTCTTGTGCTCGTCTTCCTTCTTGTGCTCGCCTCCGCCCATGTGGAGCTTCTCCTCGATCTTGTGGATGATGCCGGCCATGGTTAGCGTCTCTCTCTCTACGGTCTCAAGAGGAATTTGATGGATCGGAATGGATTGCTGATGATCTAGCTGTGGTGATGTTCGCTTGGCTCGTCGTGGTTGGTATTTATAGAGGGCCGGGGGTGGAGCCATGTGGTCCGTGGCCGACGGTGTGGAGGGGTGTCTTGAGAAACGGAAGGCCCATCGGATAAGGAGGAAAAGATTAGGCTAAAAAAGGCAACGGGTTGAGCAGGGCGATGCATGGCTTCGTGCACCCCGTGTAACGCACCAACCGTGTTGCCACAGAGAAAAAAAAACTTACTACCTTTATAAAACTTTTTGACTTTGATTAAAGTCAAACTGCTTTAAATCTAATTAAGTTTGTAGAAAAAATTATAATATTTTCAACACAAGACAAATTTATTATGAAAATATATTCAATTGTTGATTTAGTGAAACTAATTTGGTATTATAAAATAATACTACTATATTTGTCTATAAGCTTAGTCGAACTAGTTTGACTTGTTGTAACCTGAAACGGAGGAAATAATATTATGCATAGACGAGATCAAATACATGGCGTTTTCTGGTCGCCACTTGTACAGCGTCGGCAGGGGAGGATCGAGGCGGACGCATGGGCCGGCGGAGGAGGTGCGCGCGCCCCCTCGCCGCGTTGATTTCGACGGCGTTGTCGGCAGCACGGCTAGAGCGCGGCCGCCCCGCGTGGGTCGGGGGGAGGGCGCGCGCTGCGTCCGTCGTAGCGGGTGAGTTGGTCGATGCCGGCCACGTGTGCGGGCTCACGTTTGCACAAACCTGCTGCCTCTGGTCGGTGCCACCGTCCGTCGGTCCTAGTACACTTGTACTAGCATGCATCTCACTCTCTGACGGTCTGACCCTCGCGGCCTCGTCATGCAAATTGCAGTTCATCAAACAATGTCCAATGATCCAGTTCTCTGCCTGCGTTGAACAAATTGCCAATTGGATCTCACCTTCCGAGCGGTTGAGGACAAGCCATCGTGGAGGCAAGTGCGCCTTGGGCGATCTTCAGCCTGAGCCTGCAGGTTGGACTTTCACGGCTTGCTCCAATGGAAGCTTTCTCGAATGTAAATGCTCCGTTGCCCTATCATTTTTCACTGGGACTAGCAAGGAAAGTTATTTTTTCCTAGGTCTGGTTTACTTCCCAAGTTTTTCTTTAAACTTCCAACTTTTTTATCACATTAAAACTTTCTTACACACACAAAAACTTTCAACTTTTCCATCACATCGTTCCAATTTCAATCAAACTTTCAATTTTGACGTGAACTAAACACACCCCCAGTTAGATTTCAATGTTCATCGCAAGAAGGCTTCGTGTGATTGGCTCCGCTCGCATTGAGACAATTCCTCGCCAAGCGCCAATAAGGAGGTATTTAGATTCAGGGGTGTAAAGTTTTGGCGTATCACATCAGATATTGTATAGGGTGTCGCATGGGATGTTCGGCACTAACAAAAAAAACTAATTATAGAATCCGTCAGTAAACCGCGAGACAGATTTATTAAGCCTAAGTAATCCATCATTAGCAAATGTTTACTGCAGCACCACATTGTCAAATCATGGAGCAATTAGATTTAAAATATTTGTTTTGCAAATTAGTCGTAATCTGTGCAAATTAGTCGTGTTCAAACGTTTGATGTGACGAGTGAAAAATTTTAGGGTAAAATCTAAACAGGGCCTAAGCTAGAGTTAAAGCACCAATAGACAGCAGAATATCGATACGTGGCTACCATCCAAAGTAAGGTGACGTCGTCGTCTACCATGCTTTGACATTTCGACAATTATTGAACCATGGAATCTGATGCAATGTCGACATGCAACGCACGAACGATATCCTCCTTGTCCTAATGGCATGTTAACCGCACATGCAGTGTGTCGCACCAATTCATCGCCGTGTCGCACGATTCGCCACATCAGATTTATTTTTCAGATCCATGAAAGTTCCCGGACAAATACTGCTCGTATGTCATAATCAAGATGATAAAACACCAGTATCAGCATTTGGATTCAGATGGCATGTAATATCTGGCACTAACGCTAAAACTGATCAATGTCTAAATCCTCAAAAGTTTATCGAAGAAAATGAGCCTGCACCCCCCATCATGTTGACCACCATATGGTTCTGATTGCGGAACTGCTGATACAAGCCCACAATCAGGTAGCAGTTCTAGATTGACGTTAATAGACCATGAACTGCTGAAGAACAAACTGTTCAAGCTTTTAGCTCGAATTTGCTGCCAATACTTCATACCATGATGAGAAAAGCCGGATCTCAAAACTGAGAGAAGGTGCTCAGAATCCATAGAAGCATAATAACATCCTAGCTGCTGCATTGTCAGTCATACTAGCCTTAGGTCATTCATTAGTAGTAACAAAACAATACATACCCTAAACGCTGGATCAGTGGTCACCAAAGAGTAATCAGTCTGATAAAAACGACATCGCAAGCATATCAGAACCATGCCAATAGTCTGGTACTCTGGTGCTAGCTGCAGATGTTTGCGAAACTACCGACTAAGCAATGACAAGTCTACTTTGTGGCGTCAACAGTCACTTGCTACAGAAAGTCTACTGCATTCATAAGCTGGCTAATCACTTGCCTCTTAGCTTTTCAAGGTCAGGGAGATCTGCAAACATATAGACATGAATTAGGAGATAGACAGACAGATGACAACTTGAAGTAAAGAAAAGACTAGGCAGGTATTGAAATGTTACAGCCGTTGCTTAGTTTATGCAAATATGATCAGATAAAATCCTGAAACGTGTCAATTCATGTCAAATTTGGCACCGAACTATGCAGAAGGTGGAAATAACAACAATAAATGGACAAAACTGATCAAGATGCGGATGCCATATCAATTCAAATAAACTTAACCTTTCCATGAGAAGAAAAGTACGTACTACATTATAGTAAAGTCTTGAACATGTTTAGTAACACATCAGGTCTAAAATTCAGATAAGACGCAAAACAGAAATCCAAGGAAAAAAAAACTAATATTCAAGCACAAGACTAGTTAGTACTCACAAAGCATTCCATCATCATCATCATCATCATCATCATCACTTTCGTCTCTGTCATTTCCCTGCAACAATGGGAAGAGAGCAATGAGTACCAGAACCAAAGCATTAAGTCTGAACTCTGGAAAAAAAAAGGGGACATAAGCTTGGTAAGAGCTCATACCTCATCAAAGTCATCATCTGAATCCACTGGTGCATCTGTAAGGAATAGTGTGTTAGACGTGGGTAGATAGGTCAAAGAATGCACCATTGCGATTAAAAAATGCAAATAAAGCGAGTGAATCTGAAACTCCATTGAACAAGGAATTAGTGAGATGCACTTGATAGTGCAGTGGCAAGGGGTGTGTGGTTTCAACCCCAAGGTCCTGTGTTTGATCCCCAGCACACTTGGGCCTCTTTGAATCGTAGGAATGAAAATCAGAGGAATGGGAAAACGTAGGATTCTAATAGGAATGCAAGTGCAAAACAGAGGATTACAAAACCCAGGAAAAATACAGGAATGACCGTTTGATTGAACCGCAGGAAAAAGACAGGAATCTCATGAGAGAGATAGACTCAAAGTTTCCAAGAGGTTGGAGCTCTTGCTAAATTTCCTCCAAAATCTCTATAAGATTGTCCATTCCATAGGAATTTCAAAGGATATGATAGGATTCAATCCTTTGTTTCAAAGGGCTTCATAGGAGTCAATCCTATAGGATTAGAATCCTCCAAAATTCCTATGTTTTTCCTCCAAATCAAAGGGGCCCTTACAATTTCTTCTTAAAAGAATGTTTGGAGGGACGTCTCTCCCTCCAAATCTCCTTTTTTTTAACAAGGAAGTACTAGAGACTGAAATAAAAGCAGGAGCAGTATTTTGCAATAGAATATGACAAGACTCCAGCATATTTAACACTTTAACGAAAAAGGGAAAACATGCACACAGAAAAACACTCACAAAAAAAGCTCGTCATATAATACATCACAACCGGTGAAATTGAAGATATTATGCACTTGACCCTCATGCGCAATGGGTGGTCCTCCAAAGTACAAATACGATGAACAATCTCATTCTTTTTAACAAGGAAGTACTAGAGACTGAAATAAAAGCAGGAGCAGTATTTTGCAATAGAATATGACAAGACTCCAGAGCATTTCTCCAGCATATTTAACACTTTAACGAAAAAGGGAAAACATGCACACAGAAAAACACTCTCAAAAAAATGCTTGTCATATAATACATCACAACCGGTGAAATTGAAGATATTATGCACTTGACCCTCATGCGCAATGGGTGGTCCTCCAAAGTACAAATACGATGAACTCTACATTTATGTGAATACTAATAAAATAATCTGGATGATTGAACCATAAAAGAACCTTATTAGAAACATATAAATTTGTGCCAAAAAAGATATACAAGAGAAACTTATTTTAAAAATCAATATACTCCGCGACCTATCCGGAATGAGGGTGCATTTAGATGAAAACAAACTAAAGCCAAGGCCCCTGCTATTACAGAATCCTACATATCAATATAACTTATTTAATTGCATCTTTTGACTTTCCTTTTACACTCATATATTTCTGATAAACTCCACATGAACGAAAATGTTTGCAGTTGTGTATGCATATCATTATCACATACCAGACTCTTCATCCTCATCGCACCATTTGTTCCAGTCAACTTTGATATATGGATGCTTTTCTTCTGACTTCAGCAAACGCTTCCACCAACCTTTCTTTTCTTTCTGGATCGAACAGATTATGTTTCGCAAACCCATCTTTGTCTTAGTTTTACTTCCCTATATATAAAGCAAAATGATAGTTAGCCCACTAAAAGTTCAAAATAAGATTGATAATATATGTCATCAAGATTGGCTGGGAAGTTATTATCATCAGCTAGCAGCTCTAAGAAAAAGAAATCCAGTGATCGACTTCACTTATTTGTTTGCTCAGTTTCTTATTTTGGTGATACTACAGTTTACAACATGCATTAGTAAATGTTTTCAAATCTTTTATAGAAGTCATATTCAACGAATTGTGTGGATTCCTACTTTCGTACATGAAATGTGCTCCATTAAAGAATAAAGACCAAGCAACAGCCAACACGTTAAATATATATACTTATATGATCATCTCATTAACATTTTAAGTTCATCCATGCAAGATCAACCCAAAAGTGGAAAGTGAATAAAGTTAGTACATACCCAAATTTCAGTCCAGAATTGAAATCCACAAATACTCCTACTTACCTCTGGCAGTACAGAATCAAACAGTTCCAAAGTGAAGCTAAATGGTTCCCCGTTAGCAACAGCTGAGAAGCTAAAGAGGCCCTGAGGTTCAGTCTTCAGCACAACATCTTTAGCATCTGGCAGTGAAATAGTCAAGTAAATCTTCTCAGAGCGTTGAGCCCACAGCACCTCAGGTTGACGACTGCATGCCATTGAAAGTGCATCATGTTGCACCATATAACACAAAAATAAATGCAAAGTTTGTCAGTTACAGGGATATAGTAGGGAAATGAAAACAGGCAAGAAAAGGTGTGTCGACAAACAACAGTTCTATCCCTCTATACATGAATACATTACTCTTAATGGTCAATAGAATACTGTCTCGCAGGCAACTAGATGATAACACACTGCAGAGAACGGAAGAGGGGGGGGGGGGATGGAATGGCTTTAGTACTATAGTCAGTTATGGCCCCATCAGTTGCCCTAATAGGCCGAAGCCAAAGCCAAAATTTAAATTCTCAAACTTAATTTTGAAATTGATTTTAAGATATTTTAAATGTAGTTTCATTTTCAGCATTGGCTTTTAAATCGCTAAGAACACATATATAATACTTAACTCACAATTTCTTTTTTTTGTAGGTACTTAACTTAAGAAGTACTAGGAATCAAACACAGACATCAATTGATTAAAATATACACACGTGTCACGATTCACGCATTATAGCTAAGTCCAAACCTTTATCTCAAGCTATTGGCCTATAAAAAAGGACAAGAAACAGCAACGGTACTAGTTAATTGCCAAATGCATATCCTATTAGCATGTTATGCGCATCTTGTTTGACAGATGTCGGCCTTTAGCATCCATTCCAATGTAACAGTAGACATTATTTTCTAGATTACAGGACATCAAAAATGGCCGTCCTGCTTTGATATTCCAGCAATGAAACATCATAAACATTATAAGAAACCACTAACAATTGAGTATATACTGGGTAACTACATATCCACATTTGCAGTAATCCCACAAGCCTTTGTATCCTATCTTACTATAAAGTTATCCCCCACTAACTCCTTAAACTTAACATGCAAAGATGCCACATCATCATCCACTAACAAGATGCCACATCATCATCATCCACTAATTAATAAGATGTCACATCATCATCCACTAACAATCATCACATTTAAACATCATGCAAACATGCTATATCTTTATAGTTTTTATAATTTAAGAGCTTTTCAAATACAAACATGTTAAATTATCATCCAATATAATTCACATAATGTTTCAATGTATATCTTCATGCAAAGATGCTACATCATCATCCACTAATTAACAAGATGCCACATCATCATCCACTAACAATCATCACATTTAAACATCATGCAAACATGCTATATCTTTATAGTTTTTATAATTTAAGAGCTTTTCAAACACAAACATGTTAAATTATCATCCAACATAATTCACATAATGTTTCAATGTACATCTTCATACTAAATTCCTGCAGCAATGCGTGGGGTTTCACCTAGTTTCTAAGATAACAAGAACCGACTACAACATTCTTGTTAGATACACTACCCCAAATAAGAACAACTGAGGCAGTACATAATCCGCCTGATCCTACCATCCAATCGAACTACATAAGTACCGGCATTCAATCCATAGTACAAGTAACGCCCTATCAATCTCGGTGCAAAGAAACAAGATCAACCCACCAATTCAGAAATACACATTCGGATTCAGATCCTAGGAAGCCGCGACAACAATCGCGAGTCTCAGCAATCCAAGAAACACACTTCCCATTGGGCAAAAGTACAAGAACCAAGAAAAACCCAAGAAAGAGCCAAAACCCCAACACATGGCCAGAGGGGAGG
Organism: Oryza meridionalis; assembly: GCA_000338895.3. Classification (NCBI taxonomy): domain Eukaryota; kingdom Viridiplantae; phylum Streptophyta; class Magnoliopsida; order Poales; family Poaceae; genus Oryza; species Oryza meridionalis. The sequence continues at coordinate 29,399,143 of CM002526.2, read as the reverse complement.
AGGGGTAGGGGAGGGGCGGATGAATACCTCATAGCGAAATGGCGGCGCAGAGGAGGAGGAGAGCCCCCGAGGAGAGTAGGGTTTTGCGGATTGGTGGTGGTGGTGGGGAAAGCGAGGAGCAGCGAGCAGAGGACGATGAGGAGTGCAGCGGCAGCAGGATCGCTACTGTTTCTTTCCCCCTTCGCTTGCTGTTTGCAGCTTTATTTGAGGGAGAAACTTTCCCGGAAATACCCCTGCACTTTCGGCAAATCTTCATCAACTACTACTCATCCGTACGAAATACGTTTTCGGAGATTAAAATACGCCTTCAGTGGCGGAAGGCAACTCAACGTGCCGGAGCCTTCGAGTGGAAGGCAAAGGCAGGCAGCTTCATGTTGAGGTCCAGTGAAATCACGGACCAACCATGATCCGCCACGTGTCACATCCACGTCACGAGGTTACCCCCAGGGCCCACCTTCCGGTCTCTACTTCCAAGCCTCCCAACTTCCAAACCCATCAAAAAAAAAAACGAAAACAATTTAACGAAAAGAAGAAAATTAATCCTCCCCTCCTCGATCCCGAGATCGCGCGACAAGTCCGACCACCGCGGCGATGGATTTCTCCGGCGGCGGCGGCGGCGCGACGCTGTCGGAGATGTACCAGAGCGCGCGGCGGCTGCTGCTCTCGGCCCGGGACGGCGTGGCCCGCGTCGAGCGCCTCGCGTCGGCGCCCACCTCGTCTTCCTACTCCTCGGCGCCGCTTGTCGGGGGCGGCGGCGGTGCCGGGGATTCGGCCGCCGCCGAGGAGGTGCGGCGGGAGGTGGCCCAGATCCAGGGCCTGTGCGCGCAGATGGACCGGCTCTGGCGATCCATCCCCGCCAAGGGCCAGCGTGATCTCTGGAAGAGGTAAGGGGCACCCTCAAATCCCTAAATCTCTTTTCGGCATGCGGAGAAGGGGTGAATTGGCGTTGAGGTTAGAGAGATCTTTCCGTGCTTCGGCTGTTGGTGTAGCGCAGATCACTGTATTCTCGTATTGTGATTGTTCTATTCCGTAGGCAAATTTGCGGGTAAATATGATGACAAATTTTCTAGTCGGTTGCTTGATTGCGACTCTTAATGTCAAATGATGATTCCGAGCCTAGAAGTTTAATTTGTACTCTATATTGTGCTGCTTGTTTGTTCAAACTGATGTAGTTTAGCTTGCTGTCGTGCTTTTTGTGCAAATTGTATGCAGACTGTTGGTCAATACCGGCTTAAGGTTTACATGGTAGTCTGGAGTATCACTCTTATGAAATGGAACTCAAGTTGTTCAATATGCATGGGGGGATTATTTTGGTAGTTTAATTGGCCCATTATACTTATTCATAGCTTTTCTGTTTTTAGTGGTTGTCTCAAATGCCAGTTATCTATTTAGCTTGCCAATTCAGTTACTTTCCGTGCACATTGTCTTTTGGCCTGTTTGAGTAATTGTATATTTGTATGTTTGGTAAAGAATTGAATGGTGAGATTAATGCCATGGCTAGAGATGCTGTCATTGGGTAATATCTCTAATTCTGTCTGTTGCTTGCAGGAGCCTCAAATACATTAGAATATCAACAAACAATCTTGCTACAAAATAGTCTTTCTCAAATTGGAGCATATGCATCTTGATGATTGATAGGGGCAAAGAGGACATGAATAAGCATTAACAGAGTACTTTGATTGAACCTACCAGCTAACCTGCACATGCTAGCTAATAATCTTCCACCATCAACTTTATTTTCATATCAGAGACATTTCGAGCTGGTTAAGGAATTAATGCCCCCAACACCAGAACAGCCACTAGTCCACTACCTATGCAATCAAACCGCTAAAATAAAGGTTAAGCTGAAAAGGACAGTTGCTTTATTGCATCCTACTGGAGCTGTACTTAAATGCAAATGCTGTTAGAGGCAACTCTGCAACATACAAGTAGTATATGAATTTGTGTAATATTACACTGACTAGTGATTATTTCATAAATTAGCCCGCAAACAGAAATACTTTGATTGTTTGAATCTCATATTTTGTATTAGGGAATTAAGCTTAGGTTTACAAGAATTGACATGAGCAACTTAGCAGCTAGAAATTGCTAGTGTTCATTTCTATTATATTTTTCTAACTCATTAGCTCTCTATCATATTTTTTACCTTTCTAGTGCAACTGAAATGCTATCATTTCGCATCCTTGAGTCTTGTTTTTTACTAGATAGTGCCACTTGAGTACTTTACCAGAGCAATATTTTCTTCACCAATGTGAGCTGTTCCTGTAGTGCTTGACCTATACTTGATCATTGGATTATGTTCTTCGTTGTGCTCATCCGCAAAACATTTCTTTGAAATATTTAATAGGTTGCTCATATTTTGTCATTCATGTTAGGAGTTTGCAGTAGCAGCAAGCATCTGTTTCTTGTGTTATCACCACGGATTAGTTCAGAAGCTCGTCTTTTTATGTTTGTGGTAATTATGGAATTTCAGGCCATAGCCATCAGCCTGTTTGGGATCCAATATCCTAGCCGGGATCCTGCAGCCCTGCCAAAATGAACTGAGCTGGCGGAGATTACTGGAATCCCAGCCCAAGTCCTACCAAAATGAACTGAGCTAGCAGGGATTAGGCTCTATCCCAGCCTAACCCCTGCCAAATGAACTAAACCAGTGGGGACTAGGTTGTGAACTTGTGATCCTGGCCTAACCCCTAACCAAAATGAACTGGACCGGTGGGGACTAAGCTGTGATCCCTGTTGGAATATGGGCTCCGAAGTAAGGCCTAGTTGGATGTAGAATTACACAGACTTCGGACCAGTGGCCAGTGGGAACTAAGCCGTGATCCCTGTTGGGATATGGGCTCCGAAGTAAGGCCTAGTTGGATCTACAATTACACATTCTTCTTTGGTTCGTGTAGAGGATATTGTTCTAATTAGCTTGTTCAACTAGCTTGTCCTATTGATTCGTATTTCTTTATTTTGTGAAGATTTGCATTTAATTTATCTATTTTTTAGAAATAGAATTTATATAACATTGATATTCTAAAGCCTGTAAAACAATTCTTCATGGTTGTCCATAACAGGGTTGCCTTAATTGTTTGTACTGACAAAATTGTGAACTTCATCAGAAACCTTGTTATTATCAGGAGGGCTACCCTGTTACATTTTCCAGATGGAAAGCTCAATTCGAGAAGCTCAATTCGAGACTTATTAAGGAATCAGCGCCCCTTTAAAATTTTCTTCATTTTGGCCTCTGCCTTTTGAATGCTATGCTTAAAGAGTTAAGTTTCTTGCATCGCGCAAGGTGCTGCTGAGGATCCTGACATTTGATGCTCTGAATATCGCAAAATGTGCTAGCACATGTCTTAGATTATGAGTTCTATTTTTCTGGTTGCGCATAGAAATCCTGGGGTTTGTGCAATTATTAATTCTATTGCCAAACATGAATCCTGTAGGCTTGTTGTTTCAATGTTATGACATTGTTTTGTGCATTTGTGTTATCCTGACAGAAAAGTGGAGCAGTTGTCTGAAGAGGTTGATTCGCTAAAGGAAACCCTTGACAGACATTCTCTGCGGCAAAAAAAGAGGGTTCTAGAAGCAAAAGAAAGGGCAGAGCTATTTGAGAGAGCTGTAAGAAATCCTTCGAACAAAGCTAGAAGTTTCCTTTTTGCAATCTAATTTCATTGTTCGATTAAAGAATTGGAAATTATCCTTGCAGAATGGTGAGTCTTCACATGTCCTTCGGATATTCGATGATGAAGCCCAGGCAATGCAATCAGCTCGTAGCTCCTCTCGTATGCTTGATGAAGCATATGAAACAGGAGTAGCTATCCTTCACAAGTATGCTGACCAGAGGGATCGTCTAAAGGTAAAGCATATCCCATTAATCTTCACCATGAAACATCAGTTTTAACTTGCATGGTTAATCTTCTTAGCTTTTGACTGTCTAATTATTTATGATTGTTATTAATAGTAATTCCTGCATTGCAGAGTGCTCAAAGGAAAGCGTTGGATATTCTGAACACCGTTGGTCTATCAAATTCTGTTTTGAAGCTTATTGAGAGGCGGCACCGTGTGGACAAGTGGATTGCATATGCTGGTATGATGATCACAATGGTGGTGATGTTTGTGTTTTGGCGGTGGACGCATTAGTGCTGCAGTGTGTCGGAAACAGCATATTTGTGTTTGGAAGTTGACAGTTGAGACAAGTGGTAGTTCTGAGGATAGATCAACAACTGAATGGCAAGAGATTGGATCCCCTTTTTGTTCATGCTCAACTCTGATTGGGAACTAGTGTTACAAGGGCTTTCTCTGGGGTCATAAAAGCTGCTTTTCTTTTTCAACGCGGGTTTCCGGCATGCCAGTATATATGCCACTATGTCTATGCGGATCAAATTCTTTTCTGTATGCACATCACAGTAAGTCTCACTATAATTCTGATTCAAGTGTATCCTATGGTCGGTGCAGATATATATACTGCACATGTACAGAAAAACTGATAGGGTTACTGTCTGCGGATTCTAGTTCATTCTGTACAAACATAGTATGCTTAATGATCCTTTCTTTTCCCTCTTTTATATAACTGAAGTACGGTTTGAGCACAAACTTACATTTGTTTCATTCTAGTACTAGTAACAAGTAAACCTCAACTATATGTGCAAGTTGAAAGAAACAAAATCATCACACGCCCACTGCTTCACACTCTGCCTTACTCGGTTATCTCTTTTTAATTTTTAATTTTCAGAGGCACTGTGCTGTTTGGCAACTAGGAGTAGCTTATTTCAAGCTTGCAGCGTGGTGCGTGTCAAAACTGAAGAAACAGAAATGCAGCTATTTGACCTTCACCTCCAATTCACCTACTCAAGTTCCACTTCATATATGCATCCTTTCTTTTTACTACTACCTCTTTAGCATTTTTCATGTCATGTTTTTTAAAAGTATATACTCCCTCCATGCTTTACGTATGGAGTATATATGACTTACATACATAGGTAAAAAAAAATGTATTAGTCCTTTTAGTCCCTTTTCTAGCATGATAGCACGAGTCCAAACAAACCCCGCAGCGAAAACCTCAATAGGAGTAATAGTCCATAGGAGCAAATACGATAGCAAAATAAATCAACCATAAACGTACGTGGATAAAAGAGAAAAAGAAGTGTAGATTCTCATACAAGAGTTGGCCCTTCATACGCCCTAAGTACATAGATTAGAGAATGAGAAGAAAAGAAAATATATAGAAACAAACTTATACATCTATTATAAAGCTAGCTCTAATATATATGTCTATAGTTAGTAGTTAAGTACTCTACTATTAAATTTGCTACACCACAGCGAAACCGGTTCATGGATGATAGAAAACATAAGGGTTTTTTTTTTGTACAAAATTGATGATATGACACTAGCATCGCGGCTCGTTAAGAGTGTAAGGACAAGTGCTATGGTAGATGTGACTACCACCTCTAAATTTATCCATATCATTCACTCATGAGCTAAGAGACAACCCATACAATATGCCACCTCTAGTACACAAATACCAATATCTATAATACTCTCACATCCTTCTTGAAATTTATGTGGAGGTTGCTTCTTGAGTTAGAGCAGGTACAATAAGTTGACTCAGCAAGTTGCAAAACTACGCCACATCATCATATTCCTATGTAGAGGGGAGAGAAGAAAACGACCGACTAATTTGTAGCCCGGCGATAGAGATTTTTTTAGTCGGTATTGCTCGCTTGTAGCCGCTCCCGGCGATTAAAAACACACATTGTGGGGCCCGCACAACCACAGTGGATCACGCTACCCATCTGCATCGCCCTTCCAATCCCCTTCCTCTCGATCACCGCCGCCCCATCAATTCTTAGCGCGTGAGACCACCGTGACGATTTCTCTTCCGATGGCGCAATCTCTCCCTCCGGCTCCCGCGCTTCTCCTCTCCCTCCCGCACTCGCAAAACTGCCTATCTATGTGACAGAAATTTAGTTGCTCCAAAATTATCCATCGCAATATTTCACCGCTTCCGATCTCCTTCTTCCGTCGGCCACCCAATCGATGGCCACCTCGACCACAACCCTGCTCCTCTTCCACCTTGTATAATCTCTCCCGCCCCCGTGAGAAATTTCTGCCTAAAACCCTAGTTCTCCACCACCAACACCATGTCTCGCCGGACGAAGAGGGAGGTGATGCTGCCTCCTCAGGCCGTCGTGAGCTATACTGGTCCTCAGGGAAGTGTGTGAATAGGGGCGGAGCTAGAATAAAATAGAGGAGGGTGCCACTTGTTTAATTTACTATGCTTTATATCAAGTTTAAACTAATGAGGGTGTCTAAATTTGCATTGAGGGGTGCACACATGGTGAAAATGGGTTAGGTATAACTACAAATTTTTCTTGACCGGGTTCCTGGGCACCCCCCTCCAATATTGTAGCTCCGGCCCTGTGTGTGAACTATGTGGTGTTTTGTGATTAATTTTGTAGCATACAAATGTTAATGCCATAACAAAATTGGCTACAATGATCCACTTCACTCTTGATCATACACATTGATATGTGCTAGTTATAAATAATTATTTGATTTACGAGATGTAGCTAGCCATCAGGCAACCTATTGTATGAGTAGTTGGCTTCAAGCATTAGCTATAAAATGAAGTGTAGTTGGCAATCGGCTATACTATTAACCTTGCTCTTAGGGGTGGCTCATCATCTCTCCCCTCACTTCTTTCCTCCACCTCATCGCTTAATCCAATATGGCACTCTTAGGGACAGTATATGGAGCATTATAGCACTTGTCCTAAGGCTGTGTTCGTTTGTATCGGTTTGGAACGCTCCCTTCTGTCACGTAAAACGGAGCAGTTCATTAGCACGTGATTAATTAAGTATTAGCTAAAAAAAACTTAAAAAATGGATTAATATAATTTTTTAAAGCAACTTTCATATAAAAATTTTTTTAGCAAAAAAACACATTGTTTAGTGGTTTGAAAAACGTACACGTGGAAAACGAGTATGGAGAGTTGGAACCATGAGAAACGAACTGAGCCATATATGGCTAATCCACAAACTTATTTATAAATCAAAACGAACGGGTTCGCGGGTTAACCCGTTACATCCTTACGGCACGTCCATCCTTCCAGCAAAGCTCTCGGTGTTTGGAGAGGTTAAGGAGGAGTAGTAGTTAAGATGGATAGGTCCTAGCCAAGCCGGGCTAAACATTTTAAGTAACCTTGTGGGCCGGGCATGTGAACAAAAAAGGGGGCCAATCCCGCTTCAGGTGGGTAGGCAGGGCCCGCATGCCCGCACGTGGTTTTACCAATTCCGGAACTACGGAGCTGCCAATTCCAGTGAGAAAAGGAGTAAAAAAAAGAGAGAGAGCAAAAGCCGCCATGCACTTTACTAATCCCATGCCTACGTGTCTACGTGATCCGGACAACGGAAGCAGCAGACAAAGCCACCCTACTACTGCTATAGTACGTTGGTCCGTCGAATTCGAACCACTTGGCCTCCCCTCTCCTGCTGCTCCGCATGCTGTTTTTCGTGGCTAGATTCATCCACCTCACAAAATCCAGTAATCCAACGAGCCCCCCCCCCCCCCCCCCCCCCCCCAGCCCAGCCAAAACGGTGTGCTACTGTGCCGGTCTGGACGTACTGGCGTACTGCTATTACTTACTACCACGTGACCGGTGACGGCTCACCACTTGCTTAATTTGCGCAGCGTGATTTTGTTAAAGCCCAAACGACTCGATCGCACCGGAGGGTTTTCTTAGTTAATTGCATTAGCTAGCTATAATTAAGCAGCCACACTACATGCCCTTTTTTTAACACTGCGTGTATTAACAAATGGGCTTATCTACGGTACGGACTATTACATGTTTATTATTCGTCGGAAGAACAACATGGCCGTTTCTTGAACGGTTCAACATGGCCGGGGGCCAAACTCATGACCAAATCGTTTCGCTTCGAGAGTTTGTAGAAAATTTGGTTTCAAACAAGGGGTAGAAGTTCAAAACTGCGAGCAGGATTCAAGAGAGGACAAGATTGCACCCAAGTTGTGAGCACCAACCCGACCACCTAACGGCAACCACTGTGACTCCCGGGCCAGTAAAACTAATTAAATCCGTGTGTCAACCATTAATGACCGGTTAAAACCCTGATTTAATCTATCAACCATCACTGGTGATCTTCTATTAACCATCAAAAAGAGAACACAAGTACGATGGATCGAGACATGCATTTTGCACACACTCACACACGCTTTGTCAATATGTACCCACACGCACCGGCGCAAGAAAGTAATTAACCTGAGCAGAGTTTTGATCATCGAAATGAAGAAGATCAGATCGATCGAGACAGCACTAATTACCGCCTCGCTACGGAAAATCTATGAGATCAAGACTTTGAGATCGAGAGGCACCGCATGAAACTGCTCCTGCAATTAATGCCTCTGCGGATTGTACTAATTACGTTCTACAGGATGGGCGGGCCTCTGTACGGCATCTCGTACATCTCCAGGTCCTTGGGCATGGCCGTCTCCTTCAGCCACCCCAGCTGCCGCATCCTGCTGATCTGCTCGTCGTCCATGCCGCCGCCATGGCGACGCAACTCTGCAATGTCGTCACCTGTACACACATGGCATGCATGGTCAGCTCGCTATTGCAGAGAAATTCAGTGGAGTGGTGGTGGTGGTGGCTCGCTCGCGCGCGTACTTGGGCAGTGGGAGTAGGGGAAGTCCTTGTAGTAGGTGCAGTCCCGGTCCTCGGAGTACGGAGGTCCGAGGACGTCGAGGAGCGCGCACGGCGTCGCCGCCGTGAACCGGTGCATGTTGCCGCCGGCCGCCGGGTACAGCACCAGCGTGTCGCTCGGCGCGCTGAACCCGCCGTCGCGCACCACCTCCGCCAGCCTCACTGCAAAAGAGAGAAATCACAAATCACGTCACGCGTTATTCGCTAGCGAATTTTGAAAATTTGGATGGAGACGAGTAGCATTTAAGAGTGGAGAGCTTACGGCGATCGCCGGAGCCGGCGGCGAAGACGGCGGGCTCGGCCCAGTCGTAGGACTTGATGTGGAGCGAGCCGAGGAGCAGCTTGCTGAACACGGTCATCCCCGGGTGGTTGTGGAGAGGGATGACCGCCGTTGGGGGCAGGAAGAATATCACTATCTGCGATTGATAAGAAACACACACACAAAACGTCAGTTTCACTAGGTTCGGTGTACGTTTGTTGTGCATTCCGACTGCAAATTGAATCACGTCGGTTTCGATCAGCTCGTCACGAGCTGGTGATGAGAGTTTCGTACCGAGAAGTTGGTGCATGTGTAGATGGTGGTCCGCGTGATGGCGAGAGGGTGCGGCAGCGCGGCGGCGTCGGTGGCCTTGAAGAAGTTGTGCTCCGCGCTCAGGTTCACGTCTCCGGGGCCTATCTTGTCTGCAAGAGATCGAGGTCAGGTTAGTTCAACGTTAGCGAAGGCGAGCTCGAGTAACGCAATGCGGCGGCGAGCGGCGGCGGCTGCGGCGCCTACGTACCGAGGATGCCGCGGATGAGGGCGACGTCGTCGGGCGCCGGCACGGTGCCGGGGCCACGGAACACGTCGCGGCACGCCGCGAAAAGCCGCTTGAGCAGAGGCGCCGGCTCCGGCGTCCGCAGCAGCACGCGCCTCCTCGTGCGCCGCACCACGGCGCCTCCACCTCCACCTCCACCTCCACCGCCACCACCGCCGCCGCCGCCACCTGACCTCCTCCTCCCCTTCGCCTCCCTCCTCCTCTTCGCCTCCACCGATCCGCTGCTCCCCTGATCCACCGCCACCTTCATCGGCAGCTCAAACACAACACACTCACCGGAGCAATTCAACCACGTCGTCGCGCTTTCTCCGACCAAAAAAACACCCCTCCAACGATCGAGAAGCCAACCAAAAAAAAAAATCAGCTAGCCTCGCATCAAGAAGAACCAGACCGCCGCCGCCGCCGCCGCTTTCAATTCCACCGTAACCGGCGACGAACCGGGCCAAGAAACAAGGTGCGGCGGGGGGACAGAGGAAGCCGGATAAGGAGGAGCAGCGAGCGAGACGAAGGAAGGAGACGACGCGTACCAATATTAATATAAGTCAGCAGCAAAAACCAGGGGCCGGACAGGACAGCCATGGAGACGGTGGAGAAGTGGATGGATGGATCAAAAATACCGGTGGATTCCAAGAACCGCGTGTACTTTTTCCTCCCCGGTCTCTCCGTTTCCCAGCTCTCGGATTCGAGGAGAAGCCAAGCGGGGAGGTAGGAAATCCATAGCGTTTCGGTTGGTTCGTTTCGTTCTATCTCCCTCGCGCGCGCGTGGTCTCGGGCGCCCGCCTTTTCGCGGGGAAAACCGCTGTGCGGGGACGGACGGCCACGATTTGTCGTGGCGCCGGCGCGCGCCACGTGGGGACGGGGGGTGGATGGGAATTTACGCCAACGCGACGGACCAATCGCTTGTCGGTCTCGCAAGTGATGCTGGACGGGTGGCGCCCACCGGTGTTCGTGGCTGCAGAGGTAGTAGTCCACTTCCAGTCTTCCACAGCTCCATCAAAGCAGCAAAAAAAGTTCACTTCTGCGGTGAAAATTTTGACTTTGAGAACCTACCGTGCGTCATTGACACGCTACTGCATGGAGTCTGATAGTACAAACCAAGCATAGAGAGCAAGCTGTCTCTATAATTTAAGAATTAAGATCGAACTGTATATCAAATTTAATGTGGTTTGCTTTCCATTATGGTGTGATAGATGTTTCTGAGGTTTTATAGTTTGATAGTTCCGCTACTGATATCTTTCAATTTTATGGTGATATTGTTTACATTTCTGGTGCTACCTGTTTCCCATTCCATTTCCAAGTACAGAAGTGGTTAATTACGGGAATGGATCGAATATTTCACGGACCGTTTAGGGCTCTATGTTAACTAGACACTATCACGTTACAATAGTTAAAACAATACGGTTTCTAATCATTAATGTACCAAAATACTTTATTACTAGTCATCTTTCCTTTATTAGACTCAATGCAACGAAAAATTTTCTAATAAATGCTAAGAGTCGACTCTATGCCGTTGTCATGCATAGCAACCATCTTTCTCTTTCCTTCTTCCTCTCTCTTCCACGTCACCAAATATACTTGTATGACAATAAAGAGAGACCGCTAATAAAGACCATTGTACATGCCCTAAGTAGGTTAAATGTTTGTTTGGTTGTTGCCTAACATTGCCACAACTCAATCTGCTATAGGTGTAGAATAACAAATAAAATGTGGTCAATAATTTATTGGCCACAAGTGTGAAATATTTGGCTAAAAAATAAGTATATAATATATAGACCCATGGAATAAGAAGGTGTGGCTTGTCGTAACTGAAACAAGCAACCAAACACTAAGCTAATAATTTGTGATATGTCTAATGTGTGATGTGGTAACGGGTGACACTTAATCAAACAGCCCCTGATTACTTCAGACGCAATGTGAAAGTGAAAACGCTCACTACTCACCGCACGTACCTGCATGTTGACTCATTCGCGCGGTAATTGTTTAACAACTCCTGCCACGTAGCAGGCGCACACCGTATCTATGATCCTAACTAACATCAAGCAAATATTATAACCTTTTTTTCTCAAGCCCTATTCGCAACGCAATTTCATGGTACGTCTTGGTCCAGAGAAAAGGCGGGCGAGTGGGATGGGGAGAGCAGAGAAGCTAGGGGCCAACCGAAAGGGAAATCCTGCCGCCTCTCATTCATCATCATACCCATACCCAGTCGTGATTACCGGTGATTCTTCTTCGTCTTCTCGAATATCTAGGGTCTCGGGAAAAGGGTGGAGAGGGGTCGGGGGGCGGAAAAAGAGCAGAGGAGAGCACACAGTTGCTGGAATTCCCGTGGTCGTCGTCGTGGCTGGGTCTCGTGGCGGTACGGTGGTGTGGTGATGGGTCTCATGTACGCACGCATGTTGCGTGGGGGGGAGTCCCCCGACGGAAGAAGGCCCAGCATGACTGCCTGCCAGGCTGCATGCACGGGATGGCCCATGGTTTTTTTGCCTGGACCGCGCGCGCGGGTAGTCATAGTCGTAGGCGTGGTGAAGACGATCAGAAAAGATTGGAATCGATAGTATCTTTTGGAAAATGACGCTCAAACGATCGACAATCGATCATATTTATCATTTAAATCACGCTGTATCGATATCAATACAAACAAAATTAGAAAAATAAACTTTATATATAACATAAATGGTAAATGGTCGGTATGAAAAATTTAGGCTGCGTTTCGTTGCTGTGTATTGGAAACACATGCGCATAAAAAATAGAGCAGTATATTAGCGTGCGATTAATTAAATATTAGCAGTTTTTTAAAAAAATAGATCAATATAATTTTTTAAGCAATCATATAGAAACTTTTAGAAAAGAAAACACCTTTTAGTAGTTTAAAAAAATATACGCGTGAAACGAGGGAGGTGAGTTAAAAAACTTGGAAAAAAACTCAGCCATAAAAATGATGCTAGGTCAATCAGGAATTTATGTCACCATTTTTACCAATAGCTGCCCTTCTGCCTGCTCCCTATATCCCATCGCTCACTTCGCGTCGCGTGCGCTAGCCGTTTGGTGCAAGAGTAAGGGGTGTCTCGATGCAGGGTGTAACGATTTAGCATGTCACATCGGGTATTATATAGGGTATCACATGGGGTGTTCGGGTACTAATAAAAAATAATTACATAATTTGTATATAAACCGTGAAATAATTTATTAAGTATAATTAATCTATCATTAGCAAATGTTTACTGCAGCACCATATTGTCAAATCATGGAGCAATTAGGCTTAAAAGATTCGTCTCGCAAAATAGTTATGATCTATATAATTAGTTATTTTTTAGCCTATATTTTATACTTCATGTACGTGTTAAACGTTCGTTGTGATATGGTGTAAAATTTTTATGTGAGAATTAACATGGCCTAAGGCAGAGTGGAAAGGTAGGGGGAGCCGAGCATGCACGCACCGACCATGCCGGTGCTGCGTGCCTGCGTCGCTGATGCTTCAACGTACGTGCCGGCGTGCCGGTAGCGGCGCACTGAATTCCGTCTCGATCGATTTTGTCGGTCACTGCAGCCGTAGTCGTCGTCCGTAGGCACTGTGTGACATGCAGGCCCTGATGCTCATGAACGTACCCATGCTGGTACGCCTAGCAGGCAGTGGCCCTATATATGTGATAAACTACGTACATGCGTGATCGCCGGTCAACGTTACCGGCCTACTCATCTGGTGCGCCCACGGACACACGATCGGCTCAATGACGGGAATATTGTCGCGGCATATGGAAGAGAACGTTATATTATGTACTGATGCCAGCGAGCATGCATTCGGAGAAATGGAGAATTGGAGTTTCGCGAGCCGATTCAGGTCTGCTGCCCCGACCGAAATGGTGTTTTGGGTTTTAGGCCCAAAATGATAGTACCAGAAAGGAAAAGTACATCCCTCAACTTATCATCGAGTTACAAAATCGTCCCCCAACCAATACTACGTATCCCCCAACTTACAAAACCGGTGCAAACTAGATCTCTCGATGGTTTTGATCCCGGTTTTGTCTAACGTGGTGGCTGAGTTAGCGTGGGACCCACGTGGACCCCATATGTCAGGATGCACGTCGGCAGCCAGCCTCTTCTTTCCTCTCCTAACCGGGTGTATGGTCGGACCGGCACAGTGGGTCCCATATATAAGAGAATTAAAGGTAAATGGGTGGATTTAACAGAGAAACTAGGCCCGCATGTTTGTGAGGCATTAGAGTGAGATTAGGGGACGATTACTGTGCTGGCGGCGGCGCTCGCCCTGGCGCGCCAACGGTGGAGAGCGGGGGAGGAGCGGCGGCCTGGGAAGGGTTTCACCGCGGGGCCGGCGATGGACGGCGCGGTGCGGGACGACGACCAGCGTCGCAATGGTGGAGGGCTTCGGAGCAGAGGGGACACGGGAAGGAGTTGATGCGGAACCGGCAGTCGGCGTCCGCGAGGAGTGTTGATGTAAAAACACGAGACCTGGGAGATCTGCTTAACTCCAGTATAGGTCCAAAAGCTTGCCTTTAGGTGTATGAGCGTGCCAGTTGATTTGATCCTGCAATCAACAAGAAATAAAGACAAAGAAACCGCGGTTAAATCCATAAACGATAGCCGATCGGCTAGTTGCCAATGACGTATCATTTATCTTTGAGCCGATGTCATATGTAGATCGATCGGCAATCATGAATAAGTAAGAAAGAACTAAATCTACTCGATCGGCTGTAGATATTAACAATATGTAATCCTTATGTCGATGTATACTTAAATCAAGTGATTGGGATAGATCGGTCGCCATGCCGAGACAGTATAAATCACTTAGATCGAAATATATATTAACAACAAGACTATATATGTTCATAGCATAGCCGATAAATAGATCTAGCATGTATCGGCTAGTACTCCGATACCACTCTATATTAAGATATTAAGGCAAGTAAAATATACTAAACAAAAAGCCTAATATACTTAGATGCGACAAGATCTTAAGATAAAGGGCAGATTTAACATGTCAATCAAGCACATAAGAAAAATGTAATTAAATTAGGTAAGATCGGCTGAAACCCCAATGCTACACTAATCGGCAACCAAAGACAGGCTAGAGATTGATTCTAATCACGACTTATAAGGTCAGACTCAACTGATGCAGCTATAAGTATGAAGAGAAGGACAATATCTAGACAATCAAGCCGTTGGATGTTTCATAGAGCGGTAGATATCCTATATAATCTAAGTCAACGTCGGTATTTAACCTAATCGGCTGCCTTCTAGTAACAGACGTTAGCCGATTAGAGGTTAGATAGCGATATTGCCAGAGATTATATAAGATATATGATAACTCGACGAATTACATAAACAAGATTAGATTATCATAAAGATGGAAGCACTAATCTCGAGAACGCAAGCCGCCATAACAAGTTTTACCTCTAGTTGAAGATCGAAATCGATGCAGCTCAACCCGAAAGTAAGAACTCGTCGAAACAAAACGAAAGTAAAAGGGTGGCGATGCGCCGAGATTGTATTGAACGTGTGTTACATTAATTACATGGGGCTCGGGGTCTATTTATACCCGAGATCATAAAATATGTCCATATCGGACACGACTTTTATCTCTAACAAACTCTAAGATACCATAAGCCTTTGCGGCAGATTTTTGCCCAAACATATCTCTAAGGAAATTACATGAAATGTCCTAATTAATAGATACAATTGCCTTATCAGGACTCTATCCATACGTGGCAATCCTCATGAAGCACGTCAACTCAACCCGACAACGTATGCCGTGTCATATTGTCGGATTCGGCTCGATCGGCTAACCTCATCCGACTCGAACTCTGCCGATCCCAGTCGTAGCCGATTCGGACTCCAGCCGATCCTTTCTCTGTTTCCGGACCGATCTCCATCTCGAATTCCACTTCGATCCCATCTTCATCTTCGATACTTGGATTACCAAATTTGGTTGTTAACAAGGAGGCGCGCGTGGAGGCCACCGTCGCGTCGCTCGCCTGCGCCCGGCCCGCCGCCGTGTCGCTACGCCACCCCGCCGCTCGTCCCCGGCCTCCCTTTCCTGCCTCGCCCCACCGGCCGGCCCACGGCGGGGAGGCCGGCGAGCTCGCGCCACCCAGAGCCCGCGCGCCGCCACCTGGGGGAAGCTAAGACCCCTGGGAGCCGCCGTCGCCGGCCGCGCCACCCTCCGGCCGCGCGGCGCCCTAGCGTCGGCATCCCCATGCCCCGTGCGAGAGAAGAGAGCAAATGAGCCCTGCGACTTGACTGCGATAGATATGCATTAATCGATCTATGCATGCATATGCGACTTGACTGCGAGAGAGGCATTCAGACTTAATCTGTTTAGCACTCATATATAGATATGTGAAGTAAACCAAACACACAACACACCAATTACTTGATGATGTTTGATTAAGCTATTGCTGCTATACTACACACAAATGCTAGAGAAAGAGAAATATATATGGCCCTAGCACTTGAACCTCTAAAATTTACCTGTATAAACGTAGTTATAGCTTGGATCGATCTTGCATTATATTAGCTCACCTTTTGTTAATTAATTAATTAGCTCGAGCTGGCTAGCTATAGCTTGTTGAGCATATATATCATGTGAGTATATGTGCCCATTAAGCAAAGAATTCATGAAGCTCTAGCTAGAGCTAGTAGGGCGGCGGCGGCGGCGGAGGGCGGGCATGGTGCCATGCAGGTGCAGCAAGCCCGGCGTCGTGCATTCCCCCACCGAACAGTACAGGATCAGGCGCCGGCCATGAGTGGTGGCGGCGCCATCATTTGTCCTCCGCCGCCTGCCGCAGCTTCCTTCTCCTCCTGATCGAGCGGCGCCCTCATAGGTGGCGTTGGCGAAGGTGGACGCGATCACCATAACCGGCCCCGCCGCGGTGAGCGTCCCCACCACCTGCCCCTGCCCGCCAGCGAGGTACACGGTCAGTCCGGTGGAGCCGGGCGGCCCCGGCCCCGGCAGGAACATCCCCGCCAGGGCCAGGATCTCGAACCGCCCACGGAGCGCCACCAAGGCGCCAGGCGCGGCCGGCTGGCGCAGGGCCACATCGGTCATAGTTTTGGCCCCGCTGAGCACGCAGACGCCACTCCGCCGCCGCCGCGCGAAGTGCGCGATGGACGTAAGGCCGTAAGGGTGGAGAAGAGAAGAGAGAAACAGAGAGATAAGAGAGGAAAGGGATGCTGACATGGACACCTTGACATGTGGGGTCCACGCTGACTCAGCCGCCACGTTGGACAATAACGTGTTCAAAACCACCAAAGGACATAAAGTGAACGGTTTTATAAGTTGAGGGATGTCATATATCTGGTTTTGCGGTTGGGGGATGATTTCGTAACTGGATGACAAGTTGAGGGACCTTCAATGTACTTTTTCCTACCATAAATATTGGCGGCCCAGACCAACCCCAAATGTAGTATCTAGAGAGGATCCTGAAGATAAATATATATATAAATATAAGGGTTAAGTCTGATTTACCCCATAAACTCTTGCGAAAGTATCCTTACCCCCTAAACTACAATACCAGACATAATACCCCTTTAACTATTTAATCCGAAAACTTAACCCCCGCGATCAATTTCGGCTGGTTTTACCCGTTTGGTTTGACGTGGTAAAGAATGTGGCAGTAACATAAAAGTACCCCTCCCTCCCCTCCCCCTTCTCTCTCCCTCTCTCCTGTGAAAAATTCCCCAACCCAAACCCCTAACCCTAGCGGTGTAGGCGGAGCTGGGCAGCGTGGGGGCGTGGTGAAAGGCTGCGCAGGCGGGGCTGTGCGGCGTGGCGCAGGCACGACGTTCGCACGGCAGCGCGGCACACGCGCAGCGGCGAGGCGCAAGCACGGACGTGCAGAGCACAAGTACGCCATAGAGCTCAAGCATGTCACGTGGGTCTGCTTGTTCGTCGAGTGGAGGCGGCAATGTGGGTCGACTAACTCCAGTGCCAGATAGAGAGCGCCCGCTAGAATATGAGCCAACCGTGTTCTGCAAATGTAAGAAGAAAGCAACAAGGTGGATCTCTTGGAGTGAAGTGAATTCTGGAAGGAGGTATTTGGCTTGCATGAACAGACAGGTTAGTACATTTTAAACCAAGTTGAGTCATGTGCTTTTCTGATGTTGAATTGTAATCGGAGTGTTGAATCTGTAGGATGAAGGTTGTAGTTTTTGGGATTGGTATGATGGGGAGAGTACTCCTTTCCTGAAACAATTGTTTAATGATCTACGGGACACTGTATACTCCAGCAGGGAGGGGATCAAAGAGCTTCGATCTGCACTTATTGATGCAAAGGTGCAGATGGAGTCCAGTGTTGCTAGGCACAAGGAAAAGATGGAAGCAATGAGGAAGCAAAAGGATGTTGGAAATGCTAATCTAGTTGCTAAAATTAATATATTAAAGAAGGAAAGATGTGTGCTTGAGCAGGTACAATAATAGACTATAAATCGGCTACAAGCTTATGTGGAGAAGATAAGAGAGGAGAGAGAAGAAAAGCGGGCTACAGATTTGTAGCTAGGCAGCCAGATACAGCACAAACTCCAAAACACTGTGTGTATGACATGTGGGACCAATTATTAATGATATAGTATATATTTATAGTTAACTATTGTGTAAATTGGCTATTAGATTGAATATAGATAATTTGAAGCCAGTAGTTATCTATAATATTAAACTTGCTCTTATGCAATTAATCCTTCAAGCATGCAAGCTTAGAGTGGTTACTCTGTTTGAATGCGTGGAGAATGAGGAAATGAGCAAAGGAAATTGATTTTTCACACCAGATCAGTGTGTATTTAATATGCGAAAGAAATCATGGGCCACCTTCACGCCTTGATCTTCGCAAGGAAATATCTACGCCCTGTAAAATACAGAGATACTACGTACGTAGTTCGAAGAAGTTGTATACAAAGCATACATTTGGTTGGGATAGTTGGATCGAACCCATTTTTCATAGCTTTGGTTTGAGATGGCTGGGATGGGTTGATTTTTTCAGAGGAATATTCCCCTCACATCCGTGTCCAAATCATTCAACAAAAATGAGCGGACGAGTTTGACCAACCTGGGTCGGGTGCACGGCGTGAGCCATGCCGCTTCGCCCCGTGTGCTCGCACGCCTGACCACCTGCTTCCTCGCACTGTCGCCCGTTGGTCGTGCTCCTCCGTGCACCAGCTTGCTTGCCTACTTGCGCCGCTCCTTCGCCCGCTCCTCTGCTTGCTCGCCCGACCGTCATCGAGGCGAGCTCCTCCGCTGGCCTGCTCCTCCGCCTGCCCGGCAGTCGTTGCGCTCCTCTTCTGCCCACCCGTCTACGCACCCCCTTGTGCCGCTCCTCTTCCTTCTCGCCGCCAGCTTGCTTGCCCACATGCGCCACTTTCTCCTCCACTTGCTCGCTTGCACGCCGGATTGTTCGCCTGCCTACTCGCACTTGCTCCTCCGCCTACTGGCGAGCTCCGCCGACCTATTCGCCTGCCCACTGGGCCATTGTTGAGTCGGGCTCCTCCGTCCATCAGGCGACCATCACACACCTCTGCCCATCATCGTCCATCTTGCGAGCCCGCTGTCGCCGCGCTTCCTCTTGCTTGCCTCCGGTTTGCTTTCTTGCCCACTGGCCCATCTCGCTCACCGCTCCTTTGCCTGCTTGCAAACTCCACCGACGTTCAGACGGCTTTCTCACTCGCAGTCATTCACGGTGGATGCAAACGGTGTCCATCCCATCTCTCCCTCATCCCTTCATGCAAACAAAAAATTGGGATCGTCCCATCCTACAAATCAAACATGCGAGTGGAAAGAATCATCCTAACCCCAAAATCAAGGATGGTTTCATCACATCCTACCTAGTCCCAAAACCAAACACATGCTTAGAAGATACATGATATAAGGGTGAGAACCATTGTTTCTTTCATTCCATTATCTAGGGTGTACAACAATAAGACTCATCTTCTCTATCTATAGGTATAGTCATGAGTTCCTTTTATATTTAGTGAGTGGTTTATGGAAAAGTGTTTAAAAAATTTGAAAAAATTAACAAGATAAGTTAATATGAAATATATCACTCACAAACATGCAAATTCAAATTCAGCTTCTACAAGTTAAAAAAATTAACAAATATAACCATGAATGTACGTTAACTATTCAATTTATTTTTTTTGTTGTAACTTGTATATGTTGAATTTAGCCTTGCATGTTTGTGGAGTATTCATATAAATCTATGTTTACATTTTTTTTATTTTTTTTGATAATATTTAAATGACATGAAATAAACAAGAGGATCTACATTCTCTTTGAGGGATGAAAATCTATCTCCATGGATTATAAGAACATCTCCAACATATATAGTACTAATATTTTATTCCCAAAAAATATGGATTGGGACCATTAAAAAAAATTAGACTCTAAAATCTTTACCACCTCAAAGAGAGAACTAAAAATTGGATTCCAAAATATAGTTTGTTGGCCACATAGGATGGTTGGGCCCTGCTTTTGGTAGCTATTGTTTCTTTCACCGGCGCAAAAGCCAATTGAGGAATGAACGGGGGTGGCAGGAGGCCTTGCCGCCACCCATGAACGACCATGCACGATGGCCATGAATGGTGCAGCCGCAGATCCTTGCCGCCAGAGAAGCTGTCGCTGGCATGTTCCCTCGACGGAAGCCAATCTATGGAGAAACGAATTGCCCTCGATGGGTTGGTGGTGACCTGGATGGCTGGATAGAAGATTGGCGGCACACGGCGAGGAGCCGAAGACGGCGTGGGCATGGCGTTGGCCGGAGTACGCGGGAAAAAGAAAAAAAGATTGCGTGCGTCAGCGCGTGAGGGAAAAAATAGCACGGGCGGGAAAGAAACAATGGCGTTAGAGGCTGAAATTAGCGCGATTCCTATCTTCCTGCTAGTGGGAGTGCGTCAAGGTGCCCAAAACCTAACTCAGAGGATTAGCACTAATTTTGAACGTGGGTAAATTTTGGAACCATATTTGGAAATCTGTTAGGGGCATGATTTTGATCAAATTCTCAATAATTTCTTTTAAAACATGCTTAGATCTCTCTTAGAGATGCTTTTAGTGGGTAACCAGGTTGGATATTCATGGGCTGATGGTTTCCTAACAGAAAGGATGGTGGGCTGGTGACTTTGGATGTGTTCGGGAGGAGGGGTTGGGAACCCCTCCTCCTCGGCATGCAAAACGAAGCTTGTATTATTGCATGATTAATTAAGTATTAACTTTTTTTTTTGAAAAATGGATTAATATGATTTTTTAAAAAATAACTTTTATATAAAAAGTTTTTGCATAAATCACACCATTTAGCCGTTCGAAAAGCGTGCGCGCGGAAAATGAGAGAGGTGAGTTGGGAAAATGGGGGGAAGAGTACAACCTTTGTGGTGTAGTTGAGTCACTCACCATATAATCGGTTAAAATGTGTGCAACAGTATGTGTAGCATAAGAAGGATAGTTCTTGCTGCATTTGCCATGCGTCAACAGAAAATCTTACCAGTAGTAGATAAATAGTCACACTATTTTGTCATTTGTCTTTTTTTTTATTTGTTACTCACCTAAAGTTGTATGAACTATAGTCTAAACCTGCAAAATTATAAAAAAAAGAAAGATGCAACTTTTGTATAAATGTGTTGCGATTTCTCTTTATTTCTTATATACTACTTCATTTTTAATGGGTGATGTTGTTTACTTCTAAAATAACGTTTGACCATTTATCTTATTCAAATAAAATAATGTAAATATGCTACTATAAGTAATACTTAAAGTTTCTTTAATGATAAATCATGTCACAACAAAATAAATTTTTATTAGAAATTTTTGAATAGGACAAATGGTCAAACATTATATCAAAAGTCAATGGCGCCATCTATTAAAAATCGGATGGAGTACTACGTTAAACTGGACTAATGCTATTCTCATCAACATCGTTTCTTTCAAGAATGCTAAGGGATGAGATCCCACACATGGCGCACCCGACAGTGCAATGCCACTTTTTGTACCTCCTCCTCTCTGATTCTTTAACACCGCCATCGTAAGGCTTTTTAGCTACTATGTGTTGTGCCCAAGTTGTGGCTCGTCATATACGATGAGTCTATGAAGCTGGTCCGCTCCATTGACAAGAGCGTCGTTGGTGAGGCCGTCAACCTTGCTGAGCTCATCTTCGGGCTTACCAAGGTCGGTTTTAGGGAGATTCAAGGCTTATTACCATGTGGGTACAAGTGCTGGTACCTGTGCTGCTGTGCATGTGCATACCAGGTCTAGTACTTTATTATTAGTTCTGATACCTACCTGGTGGTTGGTATCAAACCTGATACTCGCATATACCAGGTACCCGCATGGTATCGTACAATATCGAAACGGGATCGTGTACAATAGTAAATTTCAACTTTATTAGTTAATTTAAAATTAGATCATTCTTTTTTTTCTTCCCAAAAGAAAAAAAAGGTTGAGTTGCTTGATACTCTCTAGTGACCTGGTTGAGAAAGATGATTGATAGAAGTGTCAATCACTTGAGAAATAGATGGGCCATAAAATGAGTTTGATGTACATGTTCTTTCTAATTTATTTTGCACTTTCAATAGTCTAGAATTGATGAAAACAAACATGGACTATCAAGATATTTGGGTTGACTAGTAAGATATCCGTGCATTGCAACGAACCCATATAATTGGGGATAGGTTACGCGGGTCCATATGATTGGGAATGGGTTGGTAGTACAGATCGAGCCTAAAGCAACATCAGATCCAACCTTTTTTTTCACTCTCATGTTGTGCACATGCGGTGGGAGGAAGAGATAGAAGGAGATCATGACCTTGCTTTTATACATAGAGGGGCTATGACTAAAACCTGAATAAGATTAAATTTGATTTTGTAAGTATATGAATTTCACCATATTCGAGTAGGAACCAACAGTTACTAGGAGGTACCTCTTGCTTGCAACCGATGATTTAGAAAGGGTAAAGTTGGTACTTGGTACTTATTAAGCACTCAAGATGGTTCATCACCATGTCTATCTCCTCGAGTCTTCTTCCTCATCCATTCTCTCCACACCATGCCACTTTAGTGGCCATCCCCTGTATAACCGCACGAAAGTAGTAGCACTCCCTTGTTCTAACTATCTATGTTGCACTACCAACAACACACTTTTAGATTCAAATGGAGGATCAAAAAATGGAGAGAGGGTGCGTTGGTATAGTAGAGGGAACGGTGAGGGGACACTTGCTATAAGGAACTTGCATTGCGGCAGTGGAACAGAAAAAAGAAGGAAGAAAGGTAAATAGGATTCATAACGGAAATAGTATAACGGTGCACGCGAAGTGCGAAAGAAGAAAAAGGAATGTTGTTGGAGTTGTCATCCATGGCATGTGATGGCATATTTCAAGGCTTATCTATGTTGAGAAAAGACAACCGGATGTGCAGAGTGTGATACCAAATACCCACCATGGCTTACATATCTGATTAGAGATTGAAGATGGTCAGATCAATGTAATATGTAATATAGTAAGGCGCTGATTGGTAACGCTGGCTGCAGCTGCTGCAGCCAGCCCTAATTCACGTTCATTTTATACAGCCGTAACAGGACGCCCAGCTTGCTGGCTGCAGCTGCGCTGCTGCTGCCAGCACAAACGATCAAGGCCTAAGACTCATCCGCCATGTTGCCTTGTTACAAAGCGGTGTCTAGAGTCCTAGCTAAATACTACCTTGTATAGATTATGAAACTAAAGCCGTGTCCCCCAAACTATAAGGTGGGGGGAGGAGAAAATTGCATATCTACCATCGCATAAGTTTGGATTCGCTGGAATACCATCACTAAATTAGGCTTCGCTAGAATACCATTCTCAACTAGGACGTCTTCGCTAAGATACCTTCTTAGACAAAAATACCCCTGATTCTTCTTCTTCCTCACTCCAATACCGGTTGAGCTCACGCTGCTCACCGGCAGCCACCGCCATGCCATTGATGCTACCTTGCCAGTGGCGATGGTGGTGTGGCCCTCCCCGTCGTCCCCGCCTTACATCCTGCCCACCGTGCTGTTGTGAGGAGACCGCAGCTGACGTCGACAGAGCCGGGGAGTCGACCGGGGAGTGGGTCGACGGAGACGAACTCACCGGCGATAGGGGCGACGCGTCGAGGCGGGTGGACGAACTCGCTGACGGTAGGGGCGGCACATCGACGGCGGTCGGCCGAGATGGTGCCAGCGAGGCGACGCGCGACGACGATAGGCCGAGACGACTCACGCGATGGTGGCTAACCGAGATGACGCGGGCGACGGCGGGCGGCGAGTTGGGGCAGAGCGGTGGCCCACGACAGTGGCCGGCCGAGACGACGCGGGTGACGGCAGCCGGCGAGTCGGGGCGGGGCGGCGGCACGCGACGACGCACGCCCTCATCTCACCTGCCGCTGCCGTGCCGAAGGTAGAAGATGAAGAGACGGGGGCATTTTCGTCTGTGATGGTATTTTGACAAACACACCTAGTTAAGAGGGGTATTCTAGCGAAACACTTTTTAGTGATGGTATTCCAGTGAATCCAAACTTATGCCATGGTAGATATGCAATTTTCTCGGGAGGGAGAGGGGGTAGGGAACCCCCTCAAGGGCACATGATCGGCACAACCCACAATCAGGTCACAAGATCGATAACATCACTATGCCTAGTGGATACAATCCATCAAAACAGGAGTAGGCTAGCTATTACCTCTCATCGAGGCAGCCTGAACTTATCTAAACCTCTATCTCTGCGTATCCATCCACTTTTAAATCTCGTGTGCTACCCTATTATTACCGATACAAAACATTGACACCATGCATATTGTGAGGCTGCAACCTAGAGATGGCAGTGCTAAAGAGAGGAAAAGCAAGGAAGGGACAAGGGCAAGGAAGTGGAGAACGCGTGAGATAGGAGAGCATCATCGGATCACACCGATGGAGAGGAATAGAGTAAATATTAGACAAAGAAATTACTATTTTGCCCTTTTAGCGGTGGTCCCTCCACAATTTTGCCTTATTCGTGTGGTGCACCAAACTTTCTTTGCCCTTGGATCTAAATGAATGGATGGCTTAAAACTTTCTCGTGGCCGATTGTACAATTTTTGCCCTTAATGACTTGAGCTGAGTTCTATACCTCCTTTCCCATTTTCCACGCTTCCTAAACTGCTAAACGGTTTGTCTTTTGTAAAAACTTTGTATAAGAAAGTTGTTTTAAAGAATTTTATTAACTATGTTTAAGTTTTATTTAGCTAATACTTAATTAATCATGTACTAATGAGCCATTCCGCTTTACGTGCTAGGAGGATTAGTTCCCAACCTGAAATAACGAACGTAACATCGGTGGGTGTAACATGGATCACACAGTAGACTTCCCTTCCCTCTCCCTGAGTTACCAACTATACATAAGTGAGGAAGAAGAAGAATAAGAAAAGTTTAAACATATATATGTCTGATATAGACAATAGAAAGGTTTTTTTGGTACGCGACACACTACGCTCACCTCCCTCCATGTACGACACGCATTTGTACAGCGCACAATAGTTGTATGATTGGCATGTGCATGCAAGTGGACGGTCGATATAATTTACATTTTAAATATTCTTTAAATTGGAACATCAATTTCTAGTTGCACGCGTTACGTCTCTTCTACTATTTGTCGTATCCGACACCTTTCACTGCCTTCCCGCAAAATCCTCACCTACCTCTCTCGGTCCTTCTCTTATTTATACGACCTATTCATTGCTTACAACCACACAATCGAACCCATAGAAACACACTTCTCGCCGATGTTTATTTGCTTTCAAGCATATGAAATGCTTAGTATCATCTATTGCTAAATCCTCGAGCCTCCTTTCATATGCTCCCAACACATGTACCATCGATAATCTCACACCACACTTCTTCTCCATGGTGTATCTACACTCTAGAATGCTTGATTCATAGTTGCGCGACTAATATGTCGACGTCAAAATTGATTCTATTAGCCAACCAGCTAACCGGGTTGTCTATCGTCATGATCCTCGTATTAGGTAAGTATTGCCTCTTTCTTGACAATTCATTAATTTTTCGGAAATAGAACTGAATTCTATTATTTTCAATCTATATTTGGTTCATTATCAACTTCGATTTGATCAACCTCTTAGGCGTTGCAACCAGCTCCTTCCACACGGGACCCCTCCCTTCACCGCCCCCGGCCTCCATGCTGTGTCCACCACAATCACCGGTAACGTGCCCTTTCCCTCCATCAGTACAACGCAACATGCAAACAAGAACTAGTTAGAGTCTTGTCCGGGACCAAAGAAAATCCAACCATCGAATACGAAGCTATTCTCACCGTGCACAGCTGCAGAGCAAACACCAACCACACGAGTGAGGAAAATATAACGACGCATGAGTCGATGAGCAGTGTGGGGACCAATAGGCAACCGGCATCAAGATTCAAGTTATTCCTAAAAAGAAAATTTTACATATCTACATATATAACAACTTAACATGATGCATGTCTAATTAAATTCGATCTAGATCCTCGATTTGTAGATCTAATTTAACCTCTCATGTATAGATTTTATTTCATTATTTTCAGTCGTATGTAAATAGCGGACGGGGCTACTGTAAAAAAAAAAAAAACATGTCCAGTTATTTCCACGGTCACTATTTTTAGCTAGGCAAGTTTCCATGATCCTATATCTCACCCGTGTGCAGATCGCCCCTGTGATCCGCACATCAAAACCTCCAGTCCTCCACAGTAGCAAGGAGTAAACCACAGATCCAACGGGCGCCAGGCATGCATGCACAGCTATCATCGGTCGATCACGCGATGCACCCACACACGGCGCACACTTAGCGGTACACGTGTACGGCAGAGGCGTAGAAACGGTAGCCTCTCTCTCTGCTGTCTCGCACCATTCCAGAACCGTTCCAGTTCACTTCCCCCCAAGCAAACAAAAGCACTGCAAAGCTAGCTAGCTAGCGCTGCATGCAACGCACGGCACGGGTGGCCGGGTGGACGGACGGTCGTGCTAGCTTGACCAGCCGTGTGCGCGGCGCGCCCCAGTCCCGGACGACAAGAAACCCCCCGGCCCGGTTCACTTCCGCGCGCCCCACGTCGCAGCGCGCGCTGCACGCACGCACGTACGCGCACGCGCACGCGACGCAAGCGCAGCCACCCGCACCGCACGCAGGTGCAAAGCCGCAAACAACAAAACGCTCCCCCGTCACCCTCCCACCACTGCATGCGAGGAAGCGTGCGGGGGACCACCGTCGGTGGTGGTCCACCCCGAGGCAAGCTGCGTCGCGCGCCGGCCGCGCCGCCCATTGGGCTGCATGCTGGCTTGCGTCGCGTCGCGTCGTTGGGACGCCCGGGGAGGAAAAGGCGCAGCGGAAACCGCCACCCCGCCCCGGAGCAGCGCGCGCCGCGCGGGGTCCGTTTCGTCCGACCCCGATCGATCGATCGACCGGCCACGGCCGTCCGTCTGCACGAAGCATTTCCATCCACCACACGCGTACGTCCCGTCACGCGATCCCATCTCGGTCCCCTGGCCCCTGCAGTGACGCGATCATATGCATGAATGTACGTGCGTGCTCTCTCTCGTGTGGTCTGGTCCGCGCGCTCGTGTATAAATAGGCCCGGCCGGTCGCGTTCACCTCCCCACGCTGCTCCTCGATCGGCTCTCTCGCGCTCCCTGATCATTCCTGGCTGGTTCGTACGTTGTGATTGATCGAGAGATCGGCGTTGCACGGTGAGCATGCATGCAGCTTCGCGTTCGGTAATGGCTGGGTTTTCCCCGTTGGTTATTTCCCGTGAGATTCTTACTACTTCTTCTCGTACTATACGTCGTTGCGTGTTGTGTGTTGATAGCGATGGCGGGGATCAGTGCCTGTGCCTCGTTTCCTGTGGTTGCGGTGGACTCCGCGTTGAGACCAGAGGCGGTGGAAGGGCAGGGCGCGGCGGCGACGGCGGTGGCGGCGCCCAAGACGGTGACCGAGTCTGAGTCGTCGGCGTCGGCGTCGGCGTCCATGGAGCCGGAGGAGCAGGTGGAGGAACCGGCGAAGAAGAGGAAGAGGGACCCGGCGCCGGACGTGGGGAGCTCCAGCATGGACGGTACTGACGGCCAAGGAAGCGAAGACGACAAGAACGACGACGGCGAGGAAGCGCCGGTGCTGCAGGCGGTGTCCCCGCCGCGGCAGAATGCTCTCCAGCGGCTTGTCGACGAGTGCCGCGTGCTGCTCGATGGCTCCTCCAAGTCCACTCAGCCGCCCAACAGTACTACTGTCTCCCGTATCGTCGCCTTGCTCAGTACGTGGCTACGTGCACCTATCCTCATCAGCTTTCTCGATCGTTGCATATATTTCAAAATTTAAGTTAGATTCATATTCTTGCATTTTTCAAATTTTCGACAGCGATTTACAGATGTTTTTGAGAAAACAAGGGATGTTCCCTCGAGGTGTGCGTGTGACACTTTTTTTTTGATACATAGGTGTGTGAGAAACATTAATAACCCACAAATCACCGTGCATGTGCAAGTGCAATATGCATTGTCCACAAACGACACACGCGCGCGCGCGCACACACACACTTTTTAGTGGTAAACACACATGTATAGATTGACAGGGCTATTATTTGTTTGAGGGATATATATCAAATTAAAACTTAAAAAGGCTATTTATGCTCGAGTTAATTATTTACTGCCGTTAATTAGTTCGTGTAGACACTTCTTAGTAAAATGTTATGTCGACTGAAATATGTGTATGGCATATGCATGTATGTTGAAGGGGGTGTTTGGCTGAGTAGTGCTCCATTTAACCAAGATTTTTAAAGTTTTTTTTGTTACATTGCCATTAGTATGCCATACCACAGTTTTTGGCAATGGACTCTACTTGTCATTCATATTTTTCTTGCTCTCGTCGTGCCTAAGGATTTGAGCACATTGTCAACAAATTCTTGACCACACCTTAACTATGCTCTGGTAAGATTGTGCGATTTGTTTGCACACACATATTGACTTTAATATGCATACACCCGTATATGCGTAGTCGGTATGTAATTAATGTAGTATACGTGTGCTATCTTTTGGATGCCCTAGGAGATAGATATTTTCCGCATATAAAAATATTTGTATTGTCGGGTGGACATGTGCTTTGAGTATTTATGTATGATATGGATTGTAGTTGTTATGGTTATATCTTCACTACCAAACACATCGAACCATGCGTATTAAATACATATGT
The DNA here is from genome assembly GCA_000338895.3 of Oryza meridionalis. Classification (NCBI taxonomy): domain Eukaryota; kingdom Viridiplantae; phylum Streptophyta; class Magnoliopsida; order Poales; family Poaceae; genus Oryza; species Oryza meridionalis. The sequence continues at coordinate 29,370,424 of CM002526.2, read as the reverse complement.
CATTATGTAAAAAAATATTTGAAAAAAAAATCGTGTGCAAATATTTGAAGAAATATGTCTTAAGAGGGGAGTGTTAAAAGTATATGCTGCTATACCAAACATATTTGAGATACATATGTCATTATGTAAAAAAATATTATTTTAAAAAAATTGTGTGCAAATATTCGAAAAAATGTGTCTTAAAAGGGGAGTGTTAAAAGTATATACTGCCATACCAAACGTATTTGAGATACATACGTCATTATGTAAAAAAGTATTATTTGAAAAAAATTGTGTGCAAATATTCGAAGAAATGTGTCTTAAGAGTGGAGTGTTAAAATTATATAATGCCAAACCAAACATATTTGAGATGTTGATTTTCTTCTGATGTTTATTTTCTTGTATATTTGTGAAGTGATTGTAGATTAATCTATTTTGTTAAATTTTTTTGATGATTTTTTAAGGTGATGTGTAAAAAAAATGAGGGGACATTTTATCTATAGGAAAAAAGAAAAACCTTTCCCCCTTCTTCTGCCTTTTTCTTTTCTTTGTGATACTGTAGTCCCCATGGCCCCACCCTTCTCCAAGTAATGTGATTCTGTCCGAAACCCTGAACACAACAATACACCTGATAATCAAAGTGACGACCTTCATTTTTTTTTGGTTTTGCTATAGTTATGTCGCCATAAATCTTCTCTAATTACAGTCAGTTTGTTAGCCCTCAAAGTTTCGTTTAGATTCATGCAGGACTGCTTAATTTGCCATCGTGCGTGCAAGCACTAGTTCGTACTACATACACATGCACCTGTGCTGCTTGCTGTGATTTATCCGATCGATCACGTTCCTTTGCTATCTACATGTAAAATTACACTCTATTTACATATGTAATTTTAATATTTACATATGTAATTTCGAGGTTTACATTATAAATACACTAAAATTATATATGTAATTTAGGAAGTTACAATGTAAATACATGCCGACTATTTTTTGATGAAAAATATGACGTCATAAATATAGCTACACCTTTTTTTTTTCTAAAGAAAAGTGACGACCTGACTTTGAGTTCCAGATGGAATTGGACCGGATGACCTCAAGCTGGGCACGGTGCTCGACACCTCCGAGGTAACGAGAGCTGCCGCTTTCCGCCGCCGAGACCCCATACAGGTTATCGGGGGCAATTACCTGTACGAATGCGATAATTTCACGGTGCGTACGTACTACTAATTCCGATCCCTGAACGTAATTGCAATTTGTTAACGATGATATATATATATATATATATATATAGTTACTGATTAATTCTTTGATGCAGGTGGCGGTCTTCTACCTGCCCGCCGGGACGGTGATGCCGCTGCACGACCACCCGGGGATGACGGTGTTCAGCAAGCTCCTCGCCGGCTCGGTGCACGTCCAGTCCTTCGACTGGGTCAGCCCCTCCGTCTACGGCTCCGGCGGGAAGCGCGCTGTTCACTGTACGTAAGCCTTACCCCCCCCCCCCCCCCCCCCTGTGCAGTTCAGCGCCGCCGCTCGCCGGCGTAAGTACGTACGTCGCGCCGCCGATCTGATCACACTCTGCGTGCTTGCGTGCGTACGGGCGTGTTGGATATGATGTGGCAGCTAAGAATACGAAGCTGGTGAAGAAGGTGCTGGACCACGTCGTGGAGGCGGGGTGCGGCACCTGGGTGCTGTACCCGTCCACCGGCGGGAACCTGCACCGGTTCGTCGCCGGCGTGGACGGGCCCTGCGCCTTCCTCGACGTCCTCACGCCGCCCTACTCGGAGGGCCGCCTCCGCCGGTGCACCTTCTACCGTGATTACCCCTTCCAACTCCACCGCAGTAAGCAAGCACAGCTGCAGAAATTTGTGCCATTTCTTGGCTTGATCGATCGGCGTTAATTGTTGATTTGTGCGTATACATGCAGATCACAGGTTCGGCCGCAACTTGAGCGCCCAGGAGAAGAGCCAGTTTGCATGGCTGCGACCGATCAACGCCAGCGCGCCGCCGGACCTTCGGATCGTCCCCTTGACGTACAGTGGCCCGCCGGTCGTCTAGGCCGGCCGGCTCGCCGGCGGGCTGGCCGGCCGCCGCCGGCCGCCGATCGAATGAACGGTGGCCACCGCGCGCGCGCTAGCTCGATCGTGTGTCGCTTACTGTTGACGAACGAATAAATTGGTGTGTGATATGATCGATGGTTTGCGACGATGATTCACTGGTGGAGATTGGGTTTTTACTCCCGGTTCGTAACCCCCATTTCAACCGGGACTACAAATCCGGGATTAAAGATCATTATCTTTAGTTCCGGGTAAAAAACCCAAGAGTAAAAATCCATTTTTAGTACCAACCGGGACTAAAAAGACTAGATCCGGTTGCTCTTTATTATTTTCTTTTCTTCATTGTTTTTAATATATATTGATTTCACCCCATCCCGTCCCCAAAATCCCAAATCAATCATCCTCAAATTGCCTCCAAATCCACAATCGATCATCTCAAATACTCAAATACATCACAAAATCTCAAAAAAAAATTACATCAAGCATAACAAAATACATCCACATCCACAATCCACAAATCAATCACAATCCACAAATTAATCACAAAATCATCCCTAAATCAACCAACAAAATGCTCCACCAAAATATACAAATCATTTAAAAAAATTCGCAGTCGCCGCCGCCCGGCCGTGGGCCGCCGGCCGCCTTGCGCCCGCCCGCCGTGCGGGTCACCGCCACCCGGCCGCCACCCACCGCCTTGCGCCCGGCCACCACCGCCCGCTGCCTTGCGGCCAGCCCTCCGCGCTGGCCTCCGCCGCCGCCGCGCTAGCCTCCGCCGCCACCGCTTGGGGCGGCCCTCCGCACGCGATGGCCGCCGCCCTCTGCCACCGCCGCCCGGCCGCCTCCCCTCCCGGATCTGACGGAGGGGAGGCCGCCGCCGCCGCCCGGCCGCCTCCCGCCGCCGGAGGGGAGCCGGAGGGGAGGGGAGGGGGGAGAGAATGAGGGGGAGGAGAGGGTTGAGAGGAGAGGAGGAGGAGGAGGAGAAGGAGAAGTGAGAAAGAGGAGGAGGAGAAGTGGGAAGGAGAAGGGATAAGATAGGGCGGGGAGGACGAGGTGCTGCTGGCCGTTGGCGCATGGGGATCTTTACTCCCGGTTGGTGTTACCAACCGGGACTAAAAATATATCTTTAGTCCTGGTTGGTAACTCCAACCGGGAGTAAAGCTTATGTTGATCTTTTTTCCCGGTTGGTAACACCAACCGGGACTACAAATAGTTCTTTAGTCCCGGTTGGTAACACCAACCGGTACTAAAGATGAAAAAGTACCCTTGATCTTTTAAATCGGGACTAAAAATATTTTTAGTCCCGATTTTTAATACAACCGGGACTATTGTGAAATCTGGTCGACCGATTAAAGATGGTTTCTTCACCAGTGATTATTAGTATTGGAGCGAGTACTCGATCCGCTTGTTATCTTAGCAGTACTTTGCGTTGCAGCAACTTGCTCTCTTCGTGTGCAGCAATAATAAACAATAATGACCATCCCCAGATGTTTTAATTACTTTGAGTGTCCTTAGTGTAATTTGTTGGTGTGAATTTCTCAATCCTGTGTGATGTGGTGCTCATGCGTATGAAGTGATTGTCAGGTTGTGTATGCAAAGAGTTTACTGAGGCTGAGGACGAACTTATGCAGATCAAGACAGAATATTATGCTCTGCAAATGCAGTGCACAAGGATACTACAATTAATTTGGTTGGGATTATATGCGATGTACAGCCAGCATGTGCAAACCAGCAAGCAACGCTCACCGCGAGAGTGGCATGGTGACAGCGACGAACTGATCGAGACTTAATAGTATCACTAGTGCAGAAGCAACGGCAACATATCGATCGTAGTACTACTAATTACTACCAGGACACGTGTAATCACTACCCCAGATGCAACAAGAGAAGGGTGGCGTTTCTTCCCAGTAGCCACATTTTCCCTTTGTCTAACTTATGAATCAAGTATGCACTAACACTACAGTCCATAAATCCCAAGTGTTCCTTACCTGTAAAACTGAAACACCCTGCTCAAAGCCAAGCAACTAACTGAGTTTTTAAGCAGCATAAAAACCGAAGCAAGCAATTAACCCATAATTAATTAATTATTAATTATTATAAATTTGATAAGTTGGTCCATTTGAATCCTTCAGAAAACTTCTATATTTTTTTTAAAAAAACACTTTTTAACAGTTTGAGAAATGTTCTAACGAAAAACGAGAAAAGTTGAAGTTTAGAGTTAGAGTCTAGAACAAAGCATAATCATCTTACTTTCATCCCCTTCTCATCATGTGTTTCTCATAGGTGTGTAACCATACAGGATCCAATACATTCTTCCCAATATACCTACCCAGTTAATTTATAATTATATATGGTTTAGCCCATGATTTATTCTCAATTCACTCATTCAGTCAATCCCTAATTATATGGTTTAGTCCGTTACAGGTTACTATAAGAAAGGAAAAGAAACTATTATAAAAGGAACTATTGTAAAGCTTCGACTCCAGGTATTCCTAGTCTCCTGGCAGCTGTGGAAGGAACGAAACTCCAGGGTTTTCGACTCTGCGCTTGCTTCGGTCGCAGTGGTTCTGGAGTCTATCCGCTCGGAGGGCCAGCTGTGGTCTTTAGTCGGCGTTGCTTTTTTTGGGGATTTCTTGGGAGTGTAGCGTGGCTTTACCCCCTCCCGCTGTTTGGAGTTACGTTTTTAACCGTCGTAGTAGTTCCTAGCTTCAAGTCCCCCCTAGGCATAAGCCAGTCTGGCTGATTGCTTTGTCTAACAAAAACTCTTTTCCTGCTAATATATTGACGTGCAATCCTTTTGCGCGTTCGGAAAAAAAAAAACTATTGTAAAGCACATGCATATAATAGTTAAAATAACCTTGCAAAATAGTACTAGTACATACTACTAGTAGTTTAAAAAAGAGAGAGAGAAAGGATGATTGCTCACACTGACTTGTGGGCCACCTCCACCTCTTAACATCCGTACTTAACTCGCAGGCCCCCTCCCTTCTAAAATCCTCGCTCGTTAATCGTTATCCAGACTCCGCGACGGCGAGCCGGCGAGGCGAGCACCGCAGTTGACGACGCCTCTCCACTCCGCTCCCCTCCCCTCCCCTCCCCTCGTCTCGCTACCGCCGCAATGGCGGCCACCGCCGCCTACCTCCCGCTCCGTGCCCAGGCGCAGGTGGGCCTGGCTCCGCTCCGGCCGTCGGGCTCGGCCGCTGCTGGGGCGCGGTTGCCCGGCCGGACGGCGCGGCGCCGGCTTGCGGCGAGAGGCGGGCCGGAGGCTGCCGGTATCCGCGCGGAGGCTGTCCCTGGTGGTGGAGGGGTCGCGCGGAGGGCGGCCATGGTGCCCCCGTATAATGTTCTAATCACCGGTTCCACGAAAGGTGTTGTTGAGTTCTCCCCCCCTCGTCGTCGTGTTGCTTCACATGCTTGATCTTGCTTACAAGAAAGAAGTAGGATGTCTGTGGATGCTTTTTGTTGGGATGCAATTTAGTAGGAGCATATAGGAACTGGTGGTGATCGATATTTCTGAAATTCTGAATGCTTGTGTTGGAAATAATTCAGATGGTCAGGGTGTGGTGTGGTGGCGATGTTGTTTTTTCGTGCCTTATGTAGCCGAGAAGAGAGCAACACCAACTTGGAAGTAGGGGTGGAAGTGGGTAGTGCCGCTACCAGCATAAGAACCTGCTTAATTAGTTCATTTCCTACTTTCTAGTACACAATTTAGAAGACAAAATGAACTAGAACATCAGTGCATTCGGCATTGACCTTTTAATCAAACAATGCAAATCAGCTTGAAACTGTGTGGAGCAATTGCTTTGATACTGTATTGTGGTAAAGAAATATTTAAATCCTGACATATTAGATCTCCTAAACGCTTCCTTTGTGGAAGCTTGTTTCAAAAACCTTTGTAGTACAACTCAATGACCCTTGTTTGCTCTTAAACAGGTATAGGATATGCTCTGGCAAAGGAATTTTTGAAGGCTGGCGATAATGTTGTAATCTGCTCAAGATCAGGTACAGAAATGATTTTGTGCTTTCAATAGGTAGCGCTAGTTTTAGTAATTATTTTTGAGTGATGACATAAATAAAATTGGATAAATTATCGAGCCTAAGATGCATTGCAAATTGATTTGCATGGTCAAGTCTCGTTTACCTGTTTCTTTATTTTCCTCTCTTCTCATTTGGATGATCCATTGACCTAACACTAAAATATGCACTATCCAGCTTTTGTCATTTGATGCTCATTATCGCTCATTAGGTGCTCTATATAGGGGTCATCTGCTTGAGATGACTGACCTGTTAAATTGATCTTTCATGAAATTTTAAAATGAATAAACAAATGGATTGCTAGGATTTTCTTGAGCCCACTTTTAGTGAGAGAATGAAAAAAAAAAGCAAACAAGTTACAGTTTAGCCTTTCCTTGACATGCAGTCTATCCTCTACAGCTGAAAGGGTAGAATCTGCGGTGACTGACTTGAAAAAGGAATTTGGAGAGCAACATGTGTGGGTACCTACTTCCTACTGCTGAGCTACTTGATACTTTTACTGCCATTGGAGTCTCCACTTATAATTATGTTTGTTGAAAATTTTACAGTGCAATAATACTTATGCGACTGAACTGCTTCTATTTGTATTATTGCAGGGAATTGTCTGTGATGTTAGGGAAGGAAAGGATGTAAAGGCACTAGTTGATTTTGCACGTGACAAGATGAAGTATATTGATATTTGGGTACATAATCACCCCATCATCATCAAATATCTGCACATGAACTTACTCATGTTTATATTCTTTTCATATGTACAAATATGAAAATCACTGGCTATAAAGTTATGCTGATTCTCACTACATACTCATGAGTGTTCGAAATTTCTCAGCTACCCTTTTTGAATATTTAAACTTCAGTAATTTAATTGAAGCACTCAGTTCTGTAGTGTTGAATCTTTTTGGGTAAAATCTAGAACCATAAGAAGGCAGGATTTTCTCCTTATCTTTTTGTTCCTTTGGCACAGATCAACAATGCTGGATCAAATGCATATAGTTACAAACCGTTGGTCGAGACCTCCGACGAGGCTCTCATGTAATTTTCATGCTGTCTTTTTATTTATGGCTTGACCAAATACATTCAATTGTGCTTTCAAGCTATATTCAAATGCCACTCTTTCTTTGATTTAATAGGGAAGTGATCACAACTAACACTCTTGGATTAATGATATGTTGTCGTGAGGTATTTCTTTCAACTCATACTAGCTTTCTGAATTTCATTACAATAACTATGAAGATTCATTTTCCAAATATTCATCTTCTTGCCATCTTGCCATCTTAGGCAATAAATATGATGAGAAACCAACCTCGAGGTGGCCACATATTTAACATCGATGGTGCTGGTTCTGATGGAAGGCCAACCCCAAGGTATGCATTTCCATTTGTTCTGTTCTGTAGTAAAATGTAGACACTCAATGTGCAATTCAATCATTATATCATTATGTTTGAATTCTCATACAGTATGAAGCTATGAAATTTCACATCATGTATTATGTCCTTTTAGTTTATTGCTAATTGCTAATAGGAGAGTACCTATGATTCCACATAACTGTGCCTCATAAGTTTCTGTGCTGAATTTGGCTTCCATATAGACATATACTGTACTGTTATCAGTAGTTTCAACCAAATGAAAAAATTACACCACTGCGGTGGCCCCCGCGCGCGCGCGTTGGGGGGTTGGGGGTATCAAGCGATATTAAATATAATTATATTTTGGTAACTAGTGCTTTTGTGGTTACACCAGGATACTACTTAATAACTTAATATCCTTTCAGAAATAGACACTGATTATTATTGATAATGACTAGGTTTGCTGCATATGGTGCAACGAAGAGAAGTGTGGTGCACCTTACAAAATCTCTGCAGGTAAAGGTTATGTGAGGATATAACCTCATATCATTTTGTTTTGATCAGAACATATCCAGTGTAGCATTTATTCATAGTCCACTATTTGTGGCATTGTAACTTCATATAAATTGTTAACTGCATTGTGACATCACAACTATGATGCAATATTGATTACCACCATTTCTCAGTATCCAGAACAATAAAGCTGTGATTATCAAATAGTTACTCAATACTCATTAGTAATTTGAAAAAAAAAACATAAAGCTGTAATTATCCATATAATCCTTGGACTTGAGTCTTGAGGTTCAGACCCTTCCCTTCTTAAATGGAACGATTTTTCTGGAGAACTCTCAATATAGGTTTTCATTTCCTCTTTTTTTTGTCCTTCTGGAATTCTTGTTTATTAGAATTTGCAGGAAGAAAATAATTTGATTCTAATTACAGGCCGAGTTGCAGATGAATGAAGTGAACAATGTTATGGTGCACAATTTGTCGGTACATAACTCCAACCTTTTTCCTGGTGTCTTACTACTTTAGACTTAACTAGATGATTAAACACTGGAGTAGTTTAGCAAATTAGTTCCTGTAAGCTTTGAATCATGCATCTCTGCAAGTTAATTGGTTGCATTCTTCTTGTATAATCGATTAATAATGATGCAAGAATAATTATACCGAGTACATATTAATCTGTGCAGCCTGGCATGGTTACAACAGATCTTCTTATGTCTGGTGCCACAACAAAGCAGGTGAGTGATCCACATGGTCTCCTTTTAACAATTGTTGACAAGATAGTTCATCGTTATTAAATTCTGGATTTATACTGATGGCAGGCCAAATTTTTCATCAATATATTAGCTGAACCTGCTAATGTGGTAAGAGCTCCATCTTGATTTCTTTTTTCCCCAGCATATCGTTGTTTCTTGTTCTAGTTTCCATATGGCTGAAGACTGAAGTAGCAAACATGATTTAGCTACTGCAAGCCAAATAGCTTGAAATATCTAACCAAATAGCTTGAACATGATCTCTGGACCTGGTTATATGTTCATGAAAATCATGAGACAATTCTTTATCGATGGGTTAAGTTAAACCTGACGTATTTACTTGCATTATCAATGTTCAAACATGCTAATGAATACCTCGTTGATCATGCATACCTTTACATCTGTCATGAAACACATGCATACCCTTAGTATTTATTAATTTCAGTGCAAAACAATTATTCGCACAGCTTCAGTTGTTTTGATCAGAACAAATGTGGCCATCTAATATTTTCATAGGACACATAAAAAAACTAGTTGTTTATAGTTCAATACGTTAGCTCGATTGAACTTAAAAAGTTGAAAAGCTTTACATGACATGGGCAGTGCTTTATACCACCAATGACATCCAGGTTCATGTAACACGGGATATATCTATGAGTGATCCAATTTACCTGCCTTACATGTTATTGATGTTAATGTACACTCGTTGAGTCTTCTAGTTAGCTGTAGGTCCAAAATATATTTTTTTATAACTTTATTATGAATTATGATAGGTTGCGGATTATCTCGTTCCAAACATCAGAGCAATACCTACTAACCAGTCCATGAAACCAACCTACATCCGTTTTCTCACAGGCTTGAAAGCCTACTCCAGAATATTTTCAGTAAGATCTCCACTGTATTTTGTTATTATTTGACATCCTCAACTACTGTCAATTCCACTGTGTTGAATAACCATTGTCCCTGATTTCACTTGCAGAGGATTGCTTTTGGTGCTCGTAGGAACAAGTATGTTGCTGAGGATTAGTGTCCGTTTTGCTGCCATCTTACAACCCTGAAGAGAACTAGGGACATTTTCTTGTTCTCTCTTGTAATTACATTCTTTGTAAAATAGCATGTATTACCGATGGCATTTCAAGAAGGTGATGTACTCCTATGTATAATATTAGCAATTTGATTATACACTAATTCAGTTGCTGCTCATGTGATGCACTTCTTATCATCCTTGTGATCTCTACTGTTCTACAAAATTTCCAACCATACCTAGAATACAAGTTTGACAAGAGTTGCATTTATGTATGTTTCATCTTCCATGTAAAGAGCACCTCATGATACATCTGTGCAAATACATGTATGATTGAACTAATTTTCGATAGTACTTCCAGTTCCAGATCTTTTGGAGTTGTTCCCTACTTTTCCAGTTTCAATTTGAAGGATGGACAACGTTTTGCAGTGTCAAAATTTAGGCACCTAGTATGGATGATTGATTTTCTGTAATTCTATATTTTCTTGATTGGAAAAATGTGCAGATGACATCACAATGACAAGACAAGGTCATGCTGCCATGCTGCTGCTAGGTGTTGGCAGGATAGGACTTTGTTCACATCATAAACATCCAGCTTGCCTGATAAGTTAACCTCAACATTCATTTTGTACCTAATTTATATTTGCAGTTCTGTGCTTCTTTCTTTATCATGTTCATGATTTTGCATGATCTATGATGCCCTTCCATTCATGTATTGGGCAGAGGCCGCATGTGCTGCAAAAAGAGCACCCTGTTATACTCCATGCTTAATATGAGATAATCATTCATTTTGTTATCTTACCATTTTGAAATCTTGTACTTCTGTGCCTACCTTTCCTTCCATGTACACCAACTGTGATGACCGATGTGCTAGACAAAATGTAGAATGTCCCTTCCATAGGCAGTGTAGTGATAGGAAGAACTATATAAAAGGGGTGATATCCTTTCAAGGTTGGAACGCCATCTCACTCTTCTCCCTAAAAATAGACGGCACAGTCTCAATTCCTTTTTCTTCATCATATACATTGGTACTAGTATTTGTATTAAGTTCTGGTTTCTCTTATTCTGATCTAATGCATTCTTGATTTCTAAATAGGATTTTAAAACATCGGTACTCATGTTTGATCTCTCACATTTCTATTTGGAAATGTTTTCCCTTACCATAAGGGCACATCCTCACATTTACTCCATACTGACAATTTAATGAATCTGTCTTGTTTGATTACACAAATACACAATCCAAACAGGCTTCATGTCTTTTATATTTACTGAAGTGCTCTGAGTATGATTTACAGAATAATGTCCAACAGCCAGCCAGCACAAGAGGATGATTGCATGTCGAGCATTCTGGTTTCTCGCCTTATCCGGGCTATGCAGCCAACAAGGAGTTACCTTCGATGGTCTGATGATCTCCATAAGATGTTTGTGGAGGCTGTGGCCTACCATGGAGGTCCCTATGGTAAAACTGTTTGTTATTCACTGCTTGATCTCAAAATACTCGTTGATGGAACTGATGCCATGTTATTGTTAAAAAAAACTGATGCCGTGTTATACATTTGTTGCAATCTGCAGAAGCTAAACCAACTGCAGTGAAGGAGACAATGCAAGCTATGGGTGTCACAGGCCTTACGACCCACAACATCAAGAGTCACCTCCAGGTACCCTCCTGCCATGTTGCAGAGCTTTTTATCAGATATTTTGATAATTCTTTCTCTCTATTATCATTCTCGTTCTGCTGCACAAGATCTTGATGCATCTTGATTGTTCGTGCTATTGATTTCTTTTGTTTTTCAGAAGTACAGGGAGAGTTTCAGTTCAGGTGTTGGGTCTCTTCATGATCATGATCTGCTGAGAACCACTTCTCCAAGCAAGGAAGCACTTGATCTGTATGGTTGTTTGAGGAAACTAGATTGTGGAATTCACATGCTGCATGGCATTTTTTCTCTTTCAAAAAGATACAGTGCTGCATGCCATAAACTTCTCTGAAACATGTTGCAGTTGGCTGTGTATATCCACTTGTGGATAGAGACCGGATTTCTATTCATTATCTCAAAAAAACATGTTGCGATGTGCAGGGCATCTGAGATGGTTAGGGACAACGATGCCGCTATGGCTGAAATCGAGGTACAAATCTTCTTTCATCTTTAATTGAAGTTTTGCCTTCTTGTACCTGATTTGAGGGTATATATCGTCATGATGAATTCAACATGTGATGCAGATGTTGAACGATTTGCTGTTGGATCACGATATAGAGGTATGTTTTTCGCGACACACCTGCAAATGCACTTGTTCTATGCGATCGCAACTTAACATCGATGCTGCGCCTTTGCAGATGGTAGAGACCAGTTTCTCTGTGGACGATTTGCAGGTAGAATGACATCATCATATTTGCACCTCTTTGGATTAATCAGATATTGAAAACTTCATGATACAGAACTTCCAGATAACAATGTTTATGTGCATCTTCTGCTCGTGTTTTTTCTTGAAAAAAACGTGTGATACAGATGATGGAGAGGGAGCTGATGAGTGAAATCAAGGTACCAACCACCTTGTTCGTGTTACTTTTGCTTGAATTGGCTTCGTTCTTGTTGTGTTTCCCTAATTATTCCCCCATGCGTGCAGCTGATCGAGCACAACTTCGAGATATCTGAGAGTGCTCTTGATGAGTACATGGATGACTTGGCCAACTACGCATTTGACCTTACGGGTCCTGCAAACTCTTCTAGTCCATGACGAAAGAAAACGCAATGAAACAAGCTTATTTTCTGCAGAAATCAAGAAAATCTTCCACGTTCTGTCTCTCACTGTGTAATTGGGATTCTAATACCCGTGATTTGCTTCTTGTCCAAATGGTCATCAAAATGCGATTGATCATTTATATATATATGTAATCGTGTATGTTTAGTGCTTACATGTAGTCCCCTCGTGCCTCGTGAGGCGAATGTGAATTTGGGGTGCACGTTTGATCTCAATGCTATCGGGCTTACGCTGAATTTGTAGTTTGTAGTTCATTTTCAAAACAAAATCTTTTACCATTTTTAAAATAATTTTTTTGAGAAGGGGTCAATTTGTCAAAATTTAGGTACTCACCGAAATCAAGTACGCGCTAACCGACTATTGCGGTAGCCATGGCGGATTGGCGGGCATGGGCCCGCGTGTCAGCCTCTTTGCTCGGAGGTCTTGACGGTCAACGGAGGAGTCTCCCTCACAAACTCATCAGGAATTTCCTCGCAATAAAATAAGCCTAAGAAGCGCCGAGTCAGCAAAAACAGGTCCACCTGTCAGTGACAATAGCCGTAGCTTACCATCGAAGACAATCAGCTGTTTCGCCATAAAAACCAATCTCCTTTTCTCCTCGCTTTCTTCATCAAATAATAATAGCAATAAAACAAAAAAAAAAAAAGAAGAAGAGTCGCTTGAATTTGCAGCGTCGCCGCCGCCCGCGCGAGATGGCCCCCGCCGCCGAAGTCTCCTCGTCGTCGGCGGAGACCACCGGCTCCTCCGCCGGTAGCGCGCCCTCGACCGCCGCCGCCGCCGCCGCCGCCGCCACCTCCACCTCCCATTCGTCGTACCGGCGCACGGCTCCCCCGCTCCTGCTCCTAGCCTCGCTCGCCGCGCTCCTCATCATCTCCACCGGCGATGACACCGCGGCCTTCGATTCCGCCGCCGTGGGGCGGTCCATCAAAGGTATAATCGTGCCCGCTGTTTGGTGCACCATGGGCCGGATTTGGGACTGCTGCTGCGTTTGCACGGGGATCGTAGCGCCGTTCTATCTAGGGTTTAGGGGCCTTTGGGGGTGGTTTGGGGTTTTCGCTGTAAGATGCGTCTGGTAGCTGCTTCATATTTTAGGTTTTCATGGGGCTTAGTTATAGAATAGGGTTTTGGAGTTGGTTTGTGGAGGGGTGATTGGAAAGTTGCAACTCTTTTGTCGCGAATAAATCTGCAGTAACATGCCTCTCCTTTTACTTCAGAACCAATGCATTTTTGATAATGTCTCAAAATTTGTTTTGTATTCAGTGGTTTCGGCCTTGGCTGAAGGATAAGTATTGTCGTTTTGAAGTATACAGATGGATGATTTTTACCTGAATAACATCTCTTAATAGCTAGACCATACCCACTTTGTTCCGATTCACCTATGTGTTTGGTATGAGCTTCTTTTCATGTATAGCCCTTTTACTTACATGTTCCTTTTAGCACAACACTTGGATTTTTGTATGATAATCCCCTTGTAGGTTTGCCTATATGGTTCCAATGTCCTATTATTATTATTTTTTTGTGTTCCAATGTCTTCTACCTAACATGCTGGTCTAATTGATTACTTCCGCAGATGTTAGTCTGGAAAATCCAGAGGTGACTTTTGTTCCTTCATCCCTGGGTGGACAGTTTTGCGAGCGAGTTCGCTTGTCTGGAATACCGAAGTTACATATTGGAAGCTATGCAAATCAAATACGAGTCAAAATGAATGTTTCCCAATCAATGCCTGAAAAGTTCCATTGGAAAATAGAAATTTGCTTTCATGGGTAAGTCATACTGTCCAAAGTGTAAATATACACATGCTTGGGGAAAGAAATGAGTCAATTTTCCTTTGCAGGAATGCTTCTATGGGATTATGCCAATGTGAGACAGGTGAATGGCAAAATTTGCAAAATGGCATGTGGAATGCTGTAAAGTCTCCATATGGAAACAAATATGTTGATGTTAAAGTGGCTGATAAGACATCTACTAGGTTCAGTATTTCCATTCAAGAAGGTGTGTATTATTCATGAACCTAATATTTGTTCTACCAGTCATACAATCAAGAGCATCTATGTCCATTCCTTCCCTATAATTACTGTTCTTGTTCTGTGTATTTATGCAGAGTTTCAGAAATGGCGTCTAGCTTGCCTCGGTATTGGATTTATTCTGCTATTCCTATCACCCATTGTTAGCAAATGGGCGCCTTTTTACTATAGCAGTTCTATGGCTCTTGGGGTCCTGCTTGTTGTTCTGATTGTCCTTTTCCAGGTATTCTCAATCAAATAATTTTGTATGTTTCTTTTTATCATTGTTGGTATAGACACTTCGTATTGTGGCTGGCCAGCAGCAACCGCCTAAATAGTTCCTAGACAGGCTAGGTGCTTGCTAAGGGAACACCAACTTACTGTTCAATAAAGACTCATATTGAAAGACATGAAAATACAACATTGTTAAGTTAACTGGCTGCATTTTGTTATTGGGGCACTTCCACCAAGTTTATTATTAAGGAGTAATATACATTGTTAACTTACTGCATTTCGCTAAAACACCTCACTCTTGAGTTTATTCATAATATTTTCAAGTCTAAACTTAGATCTCTTGCTCTAATTAGCGAAGATAGTTTTATTTTTCTCTTAGTTTCCTGTAAAATAGAGCATGAAGCAACTCTAAATTGTGTGACAAGACCAAGAAGTAATAACATTTTCTTTTGATAAGGAACGATCAGTGACTCAATTTTAACAAGTATTTTATTTTGCTTATGGAAAAATGTGTTCTATCAAATTGATTGATGGTCTGTCCTGGCGAAAAAAAAATTGATTGATGGTCTGACCTATTTTTCGTTATAGGGGATGAAATTGTTACCAATGGGCAGGAAAAGTTTATTTTACCTCACAATTTATGGATCTGTGGTAAGTTACCTATGCCCACAACTTCCTGGTATTAATTTTATTGATATACTCTTCAGGAAATTGCAATTAATTCTTCTTACATGTTTATCATTACTATTCTGATGTTCAGGTAGGGGTTGGCTCCTATGCTGTACATTATTTCTCCACATTGGTTGCTTCTATTCTGGAAAATTTTGGTTTGAGTGAAGAGATGCATAACCCTGTAAGTCATTCCTCTTGAATGTGTCAATGATATCAATTAACTGATCCGTTTATTACTTGACATAGTATATTTGCTTGCTATCCGCTTGCTTATAATTTCTGTTCCATAGGGCACAAAGCACATCATCTGTTGTTAAGTTGTAATGACTAATAAACCACTTCAGAAAAATATGAATTTGAAAAATGAATTATAGAAATAATAATGCATTGGTATTAAAGCTAAAGTAAAGTGCTCTTGGTTCTTTATTTTACTTTTGTCCTGTCTAAGCTGAATTGTAACTACCAGTAAAGTTTATTTTGTGTTTTACTGTTCATTTTGGTGTTCATACTTTATCCTTATTTTCTCCAGTAGTAAATTGACTTGAAACCTCTCTCTAAATTGTCCCCTAAGATTTGATTCAAACAGTGCCCTATTGAATGATTCAATAGTAAGTGTTGGGACTAACATGAGATGACTACAAACTATAAAAGTAATCAATAATAATGCGTGATTTTTCTAGGGTAGGAAATCATACGATAGCATAGTTATTAATGTTGGGTTGGAACATCAGTAATTTGATTTACAGGGCAGGGCTTATATTTTGTGAAAAGACGCTGATTTCAAGTTCTACTGCTCAGATTCAGTGTTATCTGGACACTGACACGTGTCAGGTTCTGTCTCGGATTTCCATGTCCAATTCGTTTTTTAAAAAAATTGGACGTGCGAAATACTACCTGGAATCCACCACAGGTGGAGTCCAATTTCGGACTCTGGGATTTTTTCTCCTTGTTATTGATGTTTTGATGCTAAAAAAGCTACTATATGTGCAAAAGCATAATATAAATTACAATTATTTTTTTTTGTCTACATATGGAATTGTATATCTTTATTTTCATCTATGCATGGTAGGCCTGCTTGTTTACTTATTTAGCATATGCATGTGATACCATTATGCACAATATAATTGAATATCTATTTTCAGTAGTTAACACATAATTTTGTGATCCCTCGCTTCTTGTTGCATGAACAATGGAATCTATTATGTTACATGCGTGTTTGTTTACATTGTGCCACCTAATGTAATGAGTTAAAACTGGATTACAGGTATCAATCTTCCTGCTGGTAGCAATTGTCTTGACTGGCGCTGGTTTTGGTTATTGGATGGTCAGAAGATTCATCCTTTCAAAAGATGGTAGTGTTGATGCTGGGATAGCACAGTTTGTGAAGTGGGCTATGCGTGTTGTTGCTATATGCTTTGTTATGCAGGTGTGGTTTATTTTTACATATCTTTGGCATTTTCTTGGTTTCTGAGCCGTGGTTACTAAATCTGCCAGATTTTATTATCTTGTTTAGTTCCCTAAGAACATGTCTGGTATGTATTTATTTTGCAGAGCACACTTGATCCTCTTCTAGCGTTATTCGCGCTGGCCGCTAGTTGGTGGATTTGTTCTGTGTTCACAGCATATAGAGCTCCAAAGTCAATGACACTGTGAGTCCCTTCAGCTATCTCTGGTCTGTGTGCACGTTCACTGTCATTGAAGTCCTCAACATGCTTGATTCTGCTGCAGGAAGCAAAAGCAATCAAAGGCTTCTACTCAGCCAATGTATAATAAAGGATCACCTAACCCTCGCCAAATCCAATTCTTAAGCCCATCCAAGAGGGATATTGGAAGAACCACATCAAACAGTTCAGCCACACAGTATGGCTGGAGCAATTTAGCCAATGGAGGTAACATAACTGCTACTGTTGTATGCCTTCCTGGAAATGATTTTTTGGGGCTGGTCTGTACCCCCTATAGTGAACTGTCAGTAAGAATATTAACACATTTGAACTTTTGAAGTGCTGTTTTAATTTTTGTCTGTGTGTTGTACTAGAATGGTGCTCTTTTAAGCATGATTAACTTGAGTATCTTTAAAAGCATCGTATTTGTAGCATTTGAAATTGGCTTTCTACTGGTTTTTGCAGGACTGGTGTCTCCAACACTTACAAAGAGGGTGGTACCCGATAATCAAGATGAAGACCACTACTCCACCTTCCACAATATCCAACCAAGGAAATATTCAAAGGAAGAATGGGATGACTTCACCCAGAAATCCACCAGAAAGGCACTTATGGAGTGCACGGCAACCCCAGAGTTTGCTAGATGGGTTGCTGATAATGCTCACCGGCTACGAGTAGAGCAGCAAGATGACGCCTCGGAGGACGAGCTCATCGAGAGTTCCTCAAATTCATCCGAAGAAACAGCACAGGAAGCTGATACCGGGCTGTTCAGGTGGTATTGATCTTGGCATGCTAAGAGGCTATGCCGAATTGCTGATGCTGTGCACGCTCTGTAGAAGTAGGAGGCAGTAAGAAAGCTAGTTAGCAGTAGGGTTAGCATTTCTTTTATATCCACTATTGTTCCCACGGTTCATGCTTCTTGGTGACTGTAGTTAGTTAGCGATCTCAAGTTAACTAATGGTAGATTTAGCTTAGTTCGTAACGGGCCATGGATCGGTAGTTAGCTAGTTGCCTAGAGTTGATCGACTTACCAGAGGGCTCGAACTTGTGTAAATGCAGTCTATTCGATCCATCATAATTGATAAATCAATCCTGTTGGAACGTTGGATCGGTATTAGGATTACAGTGGTAGCTCATCTTATGGCTAAGAGGAACACATGGCAGGAAATGTAATGCTTGGGATCTCCGTGTTGACTTCGATGTCGATATGAGGTAAGGGCAGCAAGAAGCCAAGGGAGTATGATGTCGATAGGATGTGGGCTTGAAAGAATCATGCAACTACAATTCTCTTCCTATTGTTTTAGTTTCTTTTACCCCTCAGTTCCTTGCGTCTGCTCTTCTGCAAGGCATCCCAGGCGATTCTTTTCTCCTTTTCAATTTTTCTAAAGGCATGCGTGCCCATCGTTTCCATTCTATGACAGGGGTAAAGAACGAGGACCACTGTTTTCTTTTCTAAATTAGGACCACAGTTGCTTAATCAACTACGGAGTAATACGAGTGTTTGCTTTTTCTCATATAGGAAAAACATTTATGTGAAGTCGTGTTCGTCGTCCAGCCGCACAAACGTCGTCCACAATTCTCACGCATCTGGACGAGGCTACTGATGCAGAATGTTTGCTGGTACGAATGTTTGGTCCCTTCATAAAAATCTGAAAGCTGTTAAACAAGAACTAGTGCTGCTTGTAGCATAATACAGTATCATTTGGATTCCGATGTTATCAATCAGCTGACGAGCCGTGCGTATGGAGATGGAATAATAATCGGACGCGCACGCTGCACGAATCGATTCGATTCGACCCATCTCTTGTGGATCTGTGTCTTGGCCGTCTCTTCTTCCTCCCACCAGCCTCCTCCCCTGGGTCTGCCTGCAGAGTGCAGACAAAACCCTCCCATCTCCAGTGGATCCTCTTCTCGTCTCTCGACCCCACACCCTCCACTGGAGGCCTCCAATTATTGGCCAACGCACGAAAAAAAACATGAATACTAAAAAAAAATGATCGGATAGGACGTTTACTATAAATCTGGATATGAGCATGTAGTACTAAGAAACGTCACATCCGGTTATATGTTGTTATATTCTGAGATGGAGGGAGTAATTAGAAGGGGTGAGACTTCGAATCTAGACCGGCTAACCTACCACCTTTTCACAAGGCTATCCGGAAGACTCTCGAGTGTTTCTCGCGAACGCACGTCTCTATCGCATGAGTTTCTCCCCATTCTAATACGGATAATTTCAAATTTCTATTCCATCACTTCCGTCTTAGTGTCCGGATTTCTCATTGCCTAACGCCTCTGCTGCATCTTGTGCTGCCGCCTGCGTCAGGTACTACGAACTACTCACCACGGCATAGATTAAAGGAGATAGAGAGGGACAGAACAAAATAATGGTTTGGTGAGATGATAGTATTAATCAGTATATAAACCAGCTTATGACATTCCTGCGCGTGGAGAACGTGTGATTACGAACTCTTGTCGTCAAAGACCCACTCCACAGGACCACAGCCTTGTCTGTGTATTTTTTTTTAGAATGAAGAAAAAAAGAATTTTAGAATGAAGCCTTGTCTGTGTATTGGAAAAGAATAAAGATATTTTTATTTGCCTCGTATTCTCGTGTAATGGCATACTACACCTACTCTATACAATTAAATGGTACTGTGTTAAGGAATGAGGTAAACATGGCATGCTGATTGAGTTTATGTTCAGGTAAGCTATGAGAAAATGACGCACTGATTTGTTTAGATGATCGATTAATTGCATTACTTGTTTATTTAGGCCGAGTTCTTTTCTGCATCTCCAAATAACAACTTCATTTCCGTTATCATACTTTACGAACTACTACACAATATATTTCGTGCAACAAATTTCTATATATTTTTCTAAAGTGAAATAAAATCTATTTCTAATTTTATAGTAGTTAATAATTAATTAATTATGCTCTAATGAACTTTATCGTTTTACGCATGGCTGAATATTCTATGAAAAACATGCAGAAATAAACAGGCCCTTAGCCATGCTACAGTGTGTTTTTCTTTTAAAAAAAGACGTGGACATAAACCCGTTTATACCCTCATCATGTACTTGTTTGTTTACTAAAATTGTAAACGAGAATCTCGGGAATCAGTTGAATAAGGCAACTGAATCTCAAAGCTTTCGTTGTATCGAGCGTACATGTAGCAACAAAGGAAAATATTCCTTTTCCCAAGTTGTTTTCTCCTCCTCTTTCTTCTTTTTAATTTAACTCGGCTATCTTTATACCATGGTAAAAAGTGAAACCCTCCACGTGGATCGCTATAAGATTCTCCTCCCCCTCGCTCTCCTCCTCGCCTCCCCCCACAGCGGAAGAAGATTCCAACGAGAAGGCGAGCGAGAGAGAGGAGAAGAAACCAAGAGAGCGAGGGCGGAGGAAGCAGTCGAGCTCTCCCAGCCTCGGCGGCTAAACTCCCCCCCCCCCCTCGCTTTCTTCCCCTCCTTCCTCAATCTCCAAGCCTCGATATCCGTGTTCTTCTCTGACCGAATCCGAATCCCGCGTTTCTTTGTTGCGCGCGCGACCGCCCGCGGGAATCTTGGTGGTTCTTGGGCGATCGTGATGGCATTGGATGGCGGCGGCGAGGTTGGCAGGAGGAGGAGGAGGAGGGGATGGGGAGGCGGGTTCCCGAGCCTGATGCGGCGGAAGCAGGTGGACTCCGACCGGGTCCGCGCCGCCGAGGGGGAAGGGCAACCCCAGCTCGCCAAGGAGCTTAACATCCCGGCGCTGGTCGCGATCGGTATGTTCATCGAATTCCTGATTCTTATGTTTTTTAATGAGAGAAATGATTTGTTGGCTTTCTTTTTTCTTTTGTATGACGTGTTTTTTCTTTTCTTTTCTTTTTTTTTTTGAAATTTTGATTACTTGTGTTGAAATTAGTTTATGCATATATTCATTGTGAAATGTTTATGAATGTACAGCCTTTTGGAACCAGAGAATTATTAGATGTTTATTGTGGTTTCAATGTTTAGTTGGTTGGCCTATTTAAAAGTTTGAAGATTCAGCTGGCAAATTTATATTTGTTCTTTCTTTAGAAGTTTCATTCTTTCATTCATGGAGTTGGAATGACTAGCATCATACATTGGGGAATCCATTTTTTAATAGTTCTCCAGTTGTTTATTACATATATCTGAATGCTTTGCATTAGTTTGTGACAGAAATTCATTAAGTGTATAGGAGTAAGTGTGTGTGGTACTGTGGTAGTATACTAGTATAACGCTATTTCTAGCTGCTGTGCTTCTACTACTTTTTAGTTTTCTATCTCCAACTTCTTCTACTTGTTAGTTGTCTATCTCCAAGTCTCTGTTGGTGTTATGGTGTATCTCTCATGATCTTTGACTTTCAAAAATGGAAAATGATCCTCCAACTTTAGACCTGTAAATTCCCTCAAACAAAAAAAACTTTAGCTCTGTAATAAATAAACACTTGTTTTTGTGGGAGGCATTAACTAATTACACTGTAGTGAACTTCTTTCTACACAGTAAATTAATCGAGCTCATAAGTTCTACGCAGTAAATTAATCTAGTTCATAAGTTGATGCAAGGTGAATGATTGTAATTCTACCTAGGTGTAGAGAAATACTCCCTTTGTCCCAAAATATAAGCATTTTTAGAGTTAGACACGGTTATTAAGAAAGTAAGTAGAATTAAATAGGGGAGAGTTGTGATTGGATGAGAAGTGGATGTAGGTAGGAAAATCGAATAGTGGATGGTTGTGATTGGTTGAGAAGAGAATATTGGTGTAGAAGTTGTTATATTTTAGGACAAATTCTAGCGGCTAGAAGTTGTTATATTTTGGGACGGAGGGAGTATTTGTTTACGTGAACTGTCCATGTTACATGAATTGTTTTAGTGAGCGTTTGTGTTATCTACCAGGTGTCGGTTCAACAATTGGAGCTGGGGTATATGTTCTTGTCGGAACAGTTGCTAGGGAGCATGCTGGTCCAGCATTGACAATTTCATTTCTGATAGCTGGAATAGCTTCCGCACTCTCAGCCTTCTGTTATGCCGAGCTTGCTAGTCGGTGCCCATCTGCTGGAAGCGCCTACCATTATTCATACATCTGCGTTGGTGAAGGGTAAATTACTTACACCATAATGGAATACACACTCTTCATGGAAGAAATATTGCACCTTTGATAGTCTGTGATATTGTCAAATCTATTGTCATAAAGGAGGATTAACAATCTAAGATACTGTAAACAGATGACTAGAGTTTCTCACATGACTCATTTTTATTTTTCTAGTGTTGCCTGGTTGATTGGTTGGGCTTTAGTGCTGGAATATACTATTGGTGGATCTGCTGTTGCCCGTGGCATATCCCCCAATCTTGTAAGTGTCGTTTTTCCTTCATCTAGTTCTATGGCATTTGATCAATATTCGAACTACATGTCTCATATATTCTATTTTCATAAGTTTCACTCGTCTTTCAGGCCTTGTTCTTTGGAGGACCAGACAGTCTTCCATGGATTTTATCACGCCACCAGCTTCCATGGTTTGATGTCATTGTTGATCCCTGTGCTGCTGCCCTCATTTTTGTTGTTACTGTTTTGCTATGTGTTGGGATAAAAGAGGTTGTTACATTGGTCGATTTGTAAGTTTCCTATTCTTTCATCTGCAAACTAGGATTATAGGACTGTTACTAATTATTCTATTTGAATCTGTTGCAGAGTTCAGCTGTACAAGAGTTTATAACAGTTCTGAATGCTTGTGTGATGATATTTGTTATTGTAGCTGGTAGTTATATCGGCTTCCAGATAGGATGGGTTGGCTATAAAGTTACTGATGGGTAATGCAAAAAAAAAAAAAAAACAGTTGATTGTATTTTGAGAGTAATTACTGATGCACTTACCATTTGAACATTTCAGATATTTTCCACATGGGATAAATGGAATGCTTGCTGGATCAGCAACTGTTTTCTTTGCATATATTGGCTTTGATACAGTTGCTAGTACTGCTGAGGAGGTTAAGATGATCCTAACTAACCATGTCGTCCACTTCCTGTATGGAGATGCTGATTTTTCCCTCTTTCAACCCTTATAGGTGAAGAATCCACAGAGAGATCTACCACTGGGAATAGGAGCGGCATTGTCTATCTGCTGTTGCTTGTACATGATGGTTTCTGTTGTTATTGTTGGGCTGGTACCATATTTCGCTATGGACCCAGATACGCCCATTTCATCTGTCTTTGCGAAACATGGAATGCAGTGGGCCATGTAAGGACTCGCTCTCCTTTTGTTTATTCCCATATATCCAATTATCTATAATGGTCTTGCAACGTGCTTATTTAGTCTGTCACTATGCTGTTTTGTTTTAGGTATATTGTGACAAGTGGTGCTGTTCTTGCACTTTGTTCAACTTTGTTGGGGTCACTTCTTCCGCAGGTATACAAACACATCCCTCGATATAAAAAAAAATCCTAATAATTCCCAATCTTTAAACAAGACAGTGAGCACATAGAGTTGATTCTAGTCGTCTACTATATGCTTGGTCCATAAGGAATTTGCGTTCTAATATCACAGTCAATTATTCCGCATTATATTAGTGAGAGTGGTCTTCTAACTAGCCAAAGCTGAATCTATAATCCTTGTGGAAAAAATGTTATTTTTTTGTTGTACTTCTCACTTGTATTCTGATTTCTGAATCTGAATCAAACTGCTTGGTCCATAAGGTCAATTATTCTGCAGTACATTAGCGAGCAGTTGATTGCACTTTTCACTTGCATTCTGATTTTTGAATTTTAATTAAACTATTCATATAATGATTAACGTTGTTTCTCTCCTTGCAATTTTGCCGATAGGCTCTGTTTTGGCAAAATAAACTATAGTACCTGCAAATGTATATTGAACATTATCAACATAAATGAAATTTGTAGCACACACATCAACACTAGATTGATGATGTGGCATGTATACCAGTACTTGTTACATTTGAGCTATCCCTGATTGCCTTATACGTAAAACTGATCCCATGCCTACACAGACAAACTCAAATGAGAACACAAAAACATAAACTTAGAAACAGACACCCACCCGCCCACTCTTTCCTTGCACATTATTATGTGAAACTGAGAACTTGGGGATGCATTACCTTGTTTTTTAAAATACATTTTAAAGATTTTAGTTGCCATTTCATGCAGCCTAGAATACTAATGGCGATGGCACGAGACGGGCTGCTGCCATCTTTCTTCGCCGATGTTAACAAGAGGACACAAGTTCCTGTAAAGAGCACAGTCGTGACTGGTCTCTGTGCAGCAGCTCTGGCTTTTTTCATGGATGTTTCCCAGCTGGCAGGAATGGTAAGGAACTTACCCGGCTGTTATCTTTGGATATACTGATGGTCTTTTGCAATGAGAGGTGCATTCTATAAGACCATACTTGCCATTAAGCATTACAGAGATTGTAAGGTGGAGATAAAATTAAATACTCATTTGTTGCAGGTCAGTGTAGGCACACTCCTTGCATTCACCATAGTCGCTGTCTCGATCTTAATACTCAGATATATTCCTCCGGATGAGGTTCCTCTGCCTTCATCTCTGCAAGAAACATTCTGTTTGAGCCAAGAATATGATGAGGAAAGGGTTAGCGGTATTCTTGGAGATGAGAGATGCAAAACATCTGAAACAAAGGATGTGATTCTCGCAGAATCTATGGAGGATCCTCTCATTGAGAAGAAAATAACAAGTAAATTGCATTCCCATTTTTCTTATAACTGCTGTATTTTATTTACTTCAGTTATCCAACAAGAAATCTTCTGATAAACTCTGCAGGAAAGATGGACGAGATGAAGCGTCGGAAGGTGGCCGCTTTCAGCATAGGATCTGTTTGTGTTGGAGTTATGGTTCTCACATCCGCAGCTTCTGCCACATGGCTGCCTTTGTAAGTGTCAATGATGCACAAAAACAGTATGTAGTGATAGCCAGGTTCCTTCCTGTTTCGAGAATAACCTCTATCTGTTGTTGATGCCAGTCTTCCTATGTGTATTGGCTGCATCGTTGGCGCTCTGTTGCTTGTAGCCGGTCTTGGCCTCCTCTGCTGGATCGACCAAGATGATGGCAGGCATTCTTTCGGCCAATCTGGAGGTACATAGCAAACTGTTCTCTCTTTTTAGGAAGGATAAAACACTGCTTTATTCTGCCAGTACATTCGGACTAAACAGCACACTTCTTGTGCAGGATTTACATGCCCTTTCGTTCCACTTCTGCCAGTCTTGTCTATCCTCGTAAACACATACCTGTTGATAAATCTGGGGTTCGTGTCTGACTTACCCAAATTATTACTCCCTCCATCTCATATTATAAACCACTTTGGGTTTGTGCTAGAAAAATGTAGTAACATCTGCAGCACCAATTTAGTTTCAATAAATTCATATTGAATATATTATATTTTTATAGTAAATTTATTTTTTGTTGGAGATATTGATATATTTTTCTGTAAACTTGATCGGACTAGAAGAGGTTTGACGTAAAAACCCAAAGTGACTTACAATATAAAACGTATGGAGTATTTTTTTTTCTTTTTCCATACCACTAGATGCCTTTAATCTCACCATTTTCTCTACCATCCATCATGAACATTAATTCATTTTGCATTGTCTTGTTCAGTGGGGAGGCATGGATGAGAGTAGGCATATGGCTGCTGATAGGCGTCTTGGTGTACATTTTGTACGGACGAACTAACAGCTCCTTGAAGGATGTCATCTACGTCCCCGTAGCGCAGGCCGATGAGATATACAAGAGTTCATCTGGATATGTGTCCTAGAAAAAAAATATTTTTTAGTTTGCACTATTCTTCAGTGACAACATGCCTCACCTGTCTGCAATTGGAAGATTAGCCTGGACAGAGGAGATGCTAAATCATTCATACTTGGGGAAAAAACATGGATGCAATATTATATTTAGGATGTGCATAGGTGTATATATAAACCCAATTGGACAGTGGAATACATGATTTTGTGTATATAAGCCCTTTGTACTAAATGGTAAACTGAAAAGCAGTTATCGATGAAAAAAAAAAGTGCAATAGACGAAGTACTACTATACTTATATCCCTATTGCATTATCTTTGCTGTATTTGTTTTCTTTTTGGTTGTTTGTTCGGTGGAACACGTATGGGTTATACCTCTATACGATGCGAGTTGTAGTAGTACACGTACGTACTGCATGATCCCAGTCCGAATCGAAGTCTCATATATATGTGTTAGCCTGTATTTTTACATGCCTAGCTAGTCGATCATTGTAATGTAATAAAAAAGGAGTTGCTGTCCGTCGACCCGTTCCACCAATACGTACGTGGAGATGATGGAGGAGGATCAACCGGCCGACGAGGTGGTGCTGCTGCTACCGGAGGAAATCCTCGCCGAGATCCTCGCCGCCTCGCGGCGTCGCGGTGCGTTTGCACGGACTGGCGTTCTACCATTGACTCCCGCCGGCTGCTACGTGTGGACCTCCTCCCGCTGTCGCTCGCTGTCATCTTCATCGACTTCTGGGGCCTTAGGTTTCCGGACTTCTTCTCCCGTCCAACCTCATCGACCTCACCGTCGACGATCAGCGGCAAGCTCGACTTCTTGCCCGTCAAAAAAGATCTCCCCATCATCTACGCCATAATAGGCCACTGCAACGGCCTCCTCATGCTCCCCGGCGTCGTGGTGAACCCGGCCACTCGGAGATGGGCGCGCTTGCCACCATTGCCACGCCACTTCACCGTGCCTCAAGGATTGTTTTATAACGAATTCATCATCTTCGACCCCACCATATCGCCGCACTACGAGGTGTTCAAGATCCCATATAGTGGGACGACGGACTACGTCGACCGGATGGATCCCGTCTTGAAGGAATCGGAATGGCCACCATCGTCCCTCGTCCTATGTGTCTTCTCCTCGGCCACAGGCCAATGGGACGAGAGATCTTTCACCAGAGAAGGGGATGCCACAGGAACACATGCCGATGCACAGAGGCAGCCATGGCCGTGGATTCAACGCGGACAGGCTTATTGGAGGGAAGTACTTTATGTGAACACATGCCATGTAATGAGGTTTGATCTCTTTACACTATTTGTTTACTAATTTTGTAAATTTCAAATCCTTACAAGTTGAAATCTTTTTTATGTCTGGTAATGTGTGCATCTCTATATCTTTGTTCTTTGCAGGATATCTCTGTCTGATGGAAAATATCAAGTAATTAAACATCCCACAGTTTACTACAAGAAGTTTAAACCAAATTTTTTAATTGGAAAATCAGAGAAAGGGGTGTACCTCGTGTCACTTGAATTTGACCATAATCTTTCAATTTGGGTCCTTAATGAATCATGTGGTCGTTTTGAGTGGTTACTGAAGCACCAGAACAACCTTATGCCTTTGTTGCTACGTTTGAACTGTGGAAAACAAGCTCGCCGGCCATGGATTTTACAGAATGTTTACTATCATCTTTACTGTCAAAAGTTTCCTGGTGAATGGAATTTATATGATTGGGAGTATGATCCCTCTCATCCTGATTATCAAAACGATAGTGATGACGACGATAGTGATGAAGCATTGGATGAAAATAATTTTAAATGGAATTTTGACGATGATAGTGTTGTAGACACTCAAGAATGTTTTGAGAACTATAAAAGTGGCAGTCTTGATTTCCTCGGCTTTCATCCATATAAAGAGATGGTTTTTTAGGTTCCTCAAAAGGATTGGCATATCATTGGAATAGCACAAAGCTCCAATATTTGAGAAATTTATGCCCGAAACATCGTGAGTACTTCGTTCGAAATGGAAATATAAACCGGTCATTTCCGTACACACCATGTTGGATGGACAATTTCTCAGAAACTAGATAACTCAATCAAGATTAGCATGCAAAGCTGTCATTTGGTGTAGGTTTTTGGTTTGTTATCTCAAGTAATGATTCTAAGTTATACATATCATATTGTCTTGTTGCTGCTATAATATTTTGTTGCATAAGTTAGCCATGTCAGCTGACGGTTGATTGTGAACGTCAATTTTCTATAGTCATTTTACAATACCTCCCACTAGGGGTGGTAATATTTTAGTAGGAACAAGGGCGAATTAAGCCAGGATTTGAGAAAGAGGAGACAAGCCAATAAGCCACGTCCACGAAAAAAAGTATATGCCTTTATTATAGCTAGTACATAAGGAACCAATATATGTAAAAGCAATCATCCGGCTTCTTGTTCATCTTGGCTAGATGATTTGATTTTAATAAGTGGCTGATTTTTTTTTCAAAGAACATAATACGTGACTGAATTGTATTATCAGTGGATTGGCTCCATTCTCTATAGGAACTAGGAAAATTAGAGCTCAGATATTTAGGGTATTAAGACAGAGCATAAACCCGTGGATGATGGCTCGACTCTGGCAACCCCACCGCAATACCTTCGCCGCTGAGTAGGAATAGATCTCACTGTTGATTTTGTTGGTCCTCAGTCATTTGCTTAAGTGGAAGGGCAATTTAGTCGTCGTGATCGTATCATTGGCCAAGCATGCCAGCTTTGCAGGTCCAATAATTTCGTTCCATCACAAGTTGTTGAAGCAGGAGGAACAGCCGCTGGCATAATCTTGTGCTCGTGGCCATAGTCTGCCGTTGCACAGGCAGAGTAGTGCCACCCCTCCTTCCCCCGAATTCAGTGTGCACCACGGTCACCGTGGGTTAGCCCGCATAAGAGTGTGCCCAAATAACAATAGCAAAGCCAAACAAAACCAAAACCACAAGCACTAATATTGGTAAATAATCGGATCTAACAACTATAGGCCTAAAACAAATCCACACATAGGATATATCAGGATTAACATGTGTTCATTAATACATCTTCCAGGAATTTAATAGGTAAGTACAATACTAAATAAGAACTCAACATATAGCCGTATAGGATGTGAGAATTAACATGCGTTTAACACTTTATTTTTCAGGGACAGAACAGGTACAATACTAAATACGAACACCATTTTTTTTTCTTCCAGCTTCATGACACATAATTCTCAAAAGGCAATGTATATATTTTCCTCTTCATGATGATAAACCAGCCGCTTCATTTGAAAAGCGAGAAACAAACTGCTTCCAGCTTCATGAACTTTTCTGGTCTAACTCCATATTTCCTTCACCATACATACATTAAATAAAGTTAGAGTGGACGAATTGCTGATCCAAAATTACTATATGTACAAGATCCTGAAGGCCAAGTCACACACTACTGAAAGTCAAAATCATTTCTATTGAGAACCATAAATAACAAGATGCGGTAAAATCATGCATGACAACATCCTGAAGAAAATTTGGCTAGCTGATAGAAGTCATAGAACAAAATGATTCCATCAGTGATTTCAAATTCAGATTTTCAGGAGCCCGATATTTTTTCCTAACTACTCAACTGCAGGAAAGCTTACTATAAACCACTAAAAAAAATTAACGAAAGCATTATATGTTGCCTTGGGAATGCATCGGCATGATAACTATATTATCTACTATCCCCAAAGTAGCAAACGTATTGAAGGATGATACCAGGGATACAGTCTGGATAGTTTAACTTTCTGTAATACCTTGATTAGAAAATTCTCAATCCCACTCTTCATATATGTGATTGACATGGTGGCACTCACTAACACACATACGTCACCATAGAATATCACATCAGAGCATTGGAATGGTTTAGAATGCGTCTGGACCTATATGACACACCTAAGATAAATCCAGAGACCTAAAAATACATTTTGTGAGTTTAGGAATCTAGATGACACACCCGTACAAGTAATCTAGATGACACACACGTACAAGTATAGGACCGTCAATGTACTTCACTCTTCTACTACATCACTACCCAATCTAACATGAGCGGTAGTAACAGATCTGGTCCATTACATCTACTACAATAGATGACTCATATTCACGAGTGGTATAAAAAGAGAAAAATCTAATTTCTACGGTTGATGCATAAGATGATCTACTTGACTCCATGAGTGTGGTATTCTCCAGGTGTGTTCGATGGATATGGCTGCTTCTATATATACAGCCACACCAGCTACATCAAATGCAGTAAAATTTGTATTGGCTTGTACCGTACTGCAGCCAGCCACAACTGGCTGCAATGTAGCTCAAGCGAACAAGCCAAAACTTTCAACACACCTAGTTTGCCTCATCATCGAGGGAGGGATAATATACTCTTTTTTTAATTCTAATAAGCTAGCTTTTGTGACTAAAGGGCCCAACAAATTCCATCATTAGCATGTTATATAAATTTATCAGAGTAAATTTCATAAAACCCCACCTATTATAGTTCAGGTTACACAAAACCACATGGATCTCGACATGTGGCATATAACCCTAGTTATTGTGGTCATAAAATTTCACAAAACCGTTAATCAATTTGACGTACTCCTATGTCAAAATTATAAAATACCATATTTATATTTATATGTATGTAACATTTGTATAATGGATAAAGAATTCGTAAATTCGAGATGTGATCGTAAACTGAAAAGTGAGGTAGATCAAAGTCAAAATGATCAATAGTGTGATTTCTTGAAACTTTATTATCATAATGCCTAGAGTTATGTGCCACGTACCAAAAACCATGTGGTTTTATGTAAATAGACCATAATACCAGTGGTCAAGTGAAATCTACCCTTCTGTGACATGCCTCACGCCACTAGAAAACCATTTTTGGGGACACCACCCATTTATTTCTACTATCGGATTTAAAAACATGTACTTGTGAAAATGCATTGAAGGGGTTTCCGATCACAAACTGCCAGTAAAATTTGATTTTCATTGGCAGCCGCTAAAACGCTCTACATGAGAAAAAAAAACACGATACTAAATCGCAGTCTCCTAGATGCGAGAGCCAGCTAAATCTATCTTCTCCCCAAGTCTCTCCTCCTTCTCACCTTTACCACTCCCCTCTTTCTCTCTCCGTCCCTACTCCCTCTAGCCTCCTACCTCCACCGCAGTGCTCTCAGCAATGGTGCCACGGCGGCGATGGTGATGGCGATGGCATATGTGACAGCGACGGCTGCAACACGCCAATACGGGGGTGGTGGATCCGCCGCTGGCAGGCTCGGGAGTGGCAAATTCACAGGAGGAGCTTGTCCAGGCATTCGGACGGTGGATCCGGCGGTGGGGGGCACATAGGTGGTGGATCTAGCAGGGGAGAGCTAGGCTCACAGGCAGTGGATCCGGCGGTGGTGAGGCTCGCGGGGCATATATCCTGCTATTGAGCTCGGGCATGAATGCTGGCGGGTGACGGAGTTCAGGCAACAAGCAGCCTTGGTGGGGCGTTGGGTTCATTTTGTTACTGCAGGTAAGCATAGTATCCTAGGACTGATATCGGCATCACGGTTATGCACGAGACAGTTC
The DNA here is from genome assembly GCA_000338895.3 of Oryza meridionalis. Lineage (NCBI taxonomy): Eukaryota > Viridiplantae > Streptophyta > Magnoliopsida > Poales > Poaceae > Oryza > Oryza meridionalis. Next base: position 29,339,024 of record CM002526.2, on the reverse strand, counting down.
ACCATTCCCCAATGGCGTACCCTCATTTGCATTGTCTATATGGTGGTGTCAAGGTGGGGTGTGACATGGATGAAGACGAACTTTATATAAAAATTGTAGCTCTAGAATAGATCTACATCTTTGCTGTAGAAAGTTTTTTCATTTGAGATTATTTAGTATTCAAATATTCAATTGTTGCATGCGGTTCTACTTATGAAAACCGCCTTTAAAAATGAGAGCAGTAGTAGTACTTAAATATAAAAGAAAATCATAACTCTTTTAAATGAAGTCGGATGATGACATACTTTGTATGAAAAAATTGATCTACAACTTTGTAGATGAAAGTTTGTTTATTTGAGATCGTTTACGGATTCAAGTATTTGTTTTTCTATCTCATATTTATTTTTCTTTTATCTGTAAACGACCGCAGATGGATACTGTCGATGTTTAATGTCGCGATTCCGGTATTTGCATAGTATGGGGATCGTTGGTACTAGGATATACGCGAGACTGAGGTAAAAGAGACAGAGACGATGATTTTTATACAGGTTCGGGCCCCTGAATTGTTAGTTAATAACCCTACATCCTGTTGGCCGAAGCCGGTATTGCTCTTATTCACCATAATCACACCAGTACAATATTTGGGATAGCCTATCTAACTGTTGTCGACATGGCGGTCTGAAGGTCTGACTCGTAATCGACAACAGGGTAGTCTTCCTCCTCGAATCCGTGCCCGGCGAGATTAGAGATAGCGCTTTCGTCTCTCCTGACAGTATCCGGAGACACCGTAGGGGACTAGCCGTGCTTATCCCTGAAGTCGATTTCCGGCGTCTTGTCTTGGCGTATGTTGGCTTGTATGTTGATCTTGTGTATTGATCTATTGTTCCGTGTATTCTATGGTGGGTGTGTCCCCTCTCCTCCTAGGGGGTCTTGTATTTATACCCATAGGTGTCCACTTGTCCAAGTAGAACTAGGGAAACCAATATGGATACAATCCGAGTAGTCCTTGTCGTTTCCATGTAGAACTCTGGTTGTCTTTCCTTATCCGGAACTCTCTCCATATCTAAGGTCAGTTTCCGTATAAAACATGGTATGTGGTGGGTCCTGCCGAGATTTAGTCAACTACTATTAGGTATGTGGTATCCATAACCCTGACAGATACGTATTATATATGAAAATTGCAGCCCTTGACGAGATTTACAACTTTGTAGTTAAAATGTTCTATTCGTTTTTTGTTGATCTATTTTTGAATTTGTTTCTTTTAGTTTTTTAAACGACCTTGGATAGGGACATATTCTATATTAAAATTGTAGAGCTCAATGATATCTATAACTTTATATTTGAACTTTTTTTTTCAATTGAGATTGCTTAGGGGAGCAAATATTCATTAGAAACTCTCTGGTATATATGTTTATAAAAAAATTATTTTTTTTTTCAAATGAGCTTGAATGGAGATATGCTTTATATCAAAGTTGTAGAGCTCGGCGTGGTTTACAACTTTTTAGTTGATGACTTTTTTATTTTATATTATTTAGAGTGTAAAATATGTGTTGCAAGTTTTATGAGAGGTGGAGTAAAAAAGAATAGCATTCAACTCATAGTCAGAAGTGCTTCATATGTGAGATGGTAAGGAGACTATGCACTAAATGATAGGACCTAGGTTCGAATCCTATTCGTGTGTGAAATCATGTGACTTATGACATAAGAGAGATGCCTGCTAAAATACGAGATTTTTTTTTGAGTTTTTTTCCCTATAGAGATCAAAAACTAAAAATTCATTTTCACGGGTAAGTACTTAAGAGAGTCACCCGTGAAAATTTTCAAGGATGGTCGGTATTCCGCCCGTACAAATCATGTGATATCTACATACCATAGCTACATGCATGTCTGAAGACACCTGTGTAAATGGGTTATTGGCCGTATGCACAAACGCTTCTTAAAAGTAGTGGATGATCTTGGGTCGTGACCTCAGGCCATTGCTCCACTGTTGAGTTGTAGTCTTGCTGATTCCGATTCAGTTTGTATTAGAAACAAAAATGAAAATATATTTTATTTTTAGCATTTTTACAGTTATATACATGCTTTGGAAAAAAATATAAAAATATACGTGTGCCACGAAATGGTAACACGATTGTTTGGCGCAATGTGAAGGTACGGGACCGTCTGCTGGGACAATCCGGTGTCGTGGACGAACGGTACCGTGTTGCACTGGTCCATGGCTTGGCCGTGCGGCACTGCAGTCCCGCGGGTCAGCCGCGCATGCGGCATCGCGAGCCGGCTGAGTAGTGCGGCGAGATGGCTGCGCGCGACATAGCCTCACACATGCATGCATATATCTCACGCATACCTCATGCATGCACATAGTATTTCTTTGCATCTTGGCCGGTGTCACATTGCCAGCCCAAGGAACCATGCGGTGCCGAACAGACAGCCAGCCCGGGACCCAAGCGGTGGTCCCACATTTTTACGCCGCTCCAAACACATGTCCCGTCTTTCCACCTCGCGGTACTGGCATATTTTCACAATTCTTCTAAAAACAAATATATAATTAAAAAAATAGAAATACTGCATATTTTTCAATTTTTTTTTAAGGTGCCATGCTGTGTGATTCGTGATGGAATTTGTGACTTGTAGTTTCTGTAATTGTGTGGTGTGTTAATTTATGGATGACAATAACTGCAATTTTTTTCCGTGATGAGCATATTGATTCTGTTGGATTTGTTACAATAACTAATTGTCATTTCGTGCATTTTTTTAATGGAAAAATCGGCTCGATTAAGTCGAGCTGACTCTTTTTTGTTTTTTTTCTTGTGGAATCAAAATATGTAGGTGCCGGTTCTCAAATCCTCCTGTCCTCATTAGCACCACTTTGGTAGTGCCTGCATCAGATCCGACAGTAATAAAGGTACGAACTGGCACTGTTTATATGTTCTAAAGTGGTGATCGATCACAGCAGACGCAACCATTTTCGGTATAAACCACCTGAAAATGCATCTGGTCCGCATGCTAAGTTGCCGCTACTCTTCACACTTCTGTTTACATGTTCTAAAGTGGTGAGTGATCACTGCCGACGCAACCATTTTCGGTGTAAACCACCTGAAAATGCACCCGGTCTGCATGCTAAGTTGCTGTTACTCTTCACACTTCATGCTTTTTGAGTTGTTGCCATATAATGCATGCATGCCTGATGCCTTCAACAACCAAGCACCACATGCATGCCTCAATGACCAGTGAAATTCACATAACCACACTTAGCTCCACGCCTCCACCTCATTATGTATCTATATATCTCTATATCCTCAGATTCTCGTTGCTCGTATAACTTCTCGTGTGTTAATTATCCCGTATTAATATAATGGGGCACTTGCACTCACTCCTCATGTGCATATGGATTATTTTGCTTGCTATCGCACACTCCGAAGATGTGGTGGTGGTGCAGACAGTTTTATGCGACAGCATGGATATGTCTTTCGAAATGGAGAATGCTTGCTTCCCAAACACAACGCCTAGCATCGATTGCTGCATTTTTGCTGTGCATGTCATTGACATGGCGATTTTAAACGATCTAGAGTAGTGTCTCTGCGGCTTGAAGGATGAACGGTCATTCTTTGATAACGGTTTATCCCTACAGGATATGGCTGATTTCTATTCCAGTAGTATTTGCCAGGGTCAGGATCTTATAAATGCCCAGGTTGTCGTCGACGCATGCGAAGGTACGCACGTAAAGTTATTTCCACATGTTACCCCCTCCCCCCCCCCCCCCCCCCCCCCCCCCCCCCCCCCCCGCCCTTTATTGATCGTGAGTATATTCATATCTTTATCGCCTTTTCCCCTCCCTTTTTTTCTTTCTTTCTTTCTTTCTTTTGGAAACTTTCATCTTGAAGGTAGTCTCCTTTCTTTTGGTTCTCTGTTAATGCGACCAAGCGTGCATCGTTTTCTGTATAGGTATGGAGCAACGTAGCAAGATGCCCTCAATGCCTCCTCAGCGGTTGCTCGAAAGCAGGGTCCGGGTCGAGGCTAGCCCTGCCGACTCGCCAACTCCGCCGGCTTCTACCTGATTTGCTCCTTGGAAGAATTGTTAGCTGGGGCTGGTGATCATATGCCTGATCAGTTCTACTTGAGCAACCGTGGCCCTTTTCATTAATGTAGTTTAGTAAATCGATTTTTCCATGCTATTATTTGGTTCTTGTATCCTGGGCTCCGCCCAATCTATCTTTAATCGTGCTAGCTGTGTCCTTGTAGTTTAGTGGAATCTATCCTCTTAAAGAAAGTGGTTTTCGATCACCATCCTAGTTGTAATCGTGTTTTGTCAGTTGTCAAATAACTCTGGTGTTTTTTTTTCTTTCAGTAGCAGTTATTTCAGTTCCAGCTCCTCGATTCTGTCCTTTGCTCCCTTGTTTAGTTTCGTTTGGTTTCCACATCCTTTTTCACTTTCAGGTTCATTTCTTAGTTTCTTTTGGCGGCAACTTGAATTTCTTTTCTGTTTAGTGGATGACACCGCGTACCATGTCAACATGTCCGCTCTGTTTGATGAAAAGAAAAGAACAAACACAGAAAAATATGATAAAGTCTACTTCATCCTTTGAAGTATTGAGGTTGGTTTACTTAAACCCTACAATATGAAACCGGATATTTTATTCCCTAAAATATAGAAAACGGTTTAAATAACCTCATACAGTGGTTTTATAGGTGGTTTTATGGTAAACATGATGATGCAGCAGTAGTTTTAGCCACATGGACTATATGGAGTGGCTATAGCGATAGACTCGATTAAGTTTTATATGGAGTGACTAATGACATGGCGATAGACTCGATTAAGTTTTTTTTATAAGTGGAACATCTTGAGAACGATATCATTACTATAGAAAGTCACAAAGGATACGACACTATAGATGTCGGAATAGGTAAAACTAACATCTACAGTGCTTAAATGTAGGTTTTAGAGAAAACCGGCACCAATGCTATAAGTCCTTTTTTTTTAAAGAAAACGAACACTTTTAATATATTATAGATGTTGGTTTATTAAAAAAAAGGCACATATAATATTATTATATATGCCAATTTTAAAAAGCCGGCCCCATAAAAATCGAGTCGGGTCGAGCCGGCGGGTAGGAAAAAATATTTTTGGCTAGCGGGGCTCAGAGCCACAAGGAGGAGAGGATAAGGCCACTACGGCACTACCTCTCCTCTCTCTATCCATATCCAGCCACAACCTCCACTCTCTCTATCTATCTCTCTGTCTCCATCGTCGCTGGCGGCCGCGTCATCCTCGTCGCTCGATGACCAAGTCATCCCTGCCATCCTCGTCCGGTCATTGCCGATGCCCAGAGGCAGCCATGGCCGTGGATTCAACGCGGACACGTTTATTGGAGGGGAGTACTTTATATGAACACATGTCATGTGACAAGTATTTACTTACTAACTAATAATTTCTAAAAGTCGGGTAATGTGTGCATCTCTATATCTTTGTTCTTTGCAGGATATCTCTGTCTGATGGAAAATATCAAGTAATTAAACATCCCACAGTTTACTACAAGAAGTTTAAACCAAATTTTTTAATTTGAAAAGAGAAAGGGGTGTACCTCGCGTCACTTGAATTTGACCAACGTCTTTCGATTTGGATTCTCAATGAATCATGTGGTCATTTTGAGTGGTTACTGAAGCACCAGAACAACCTTATGCCTCTGTTGCTACGTTTGAACGGTGGAAAACAAGCTCGTGGGCCATGGATCTTACAGGATGTTAACTATCATCTTTATTGTCAAATGTTTCCTGGTGAATGGAATTTATATGATTGGGAGTATGATCCCTCTCATCCCGATTATCAAAACGATAGTGGTGAAGCATTGGATGAAAATAATTTTAAATGGAATTCTGATGATGATAACGTTGTAGATACTCAAGGATATTAAATCGCAGAGTCTCCTAGATGCAAGAGCCAGCTAAGTCTATCTTCTCCCCAAGTCTCTCCTCCTTCTCACCATTACCACTCTTCTCTCCCTCTCCATCCCTACTCCCTCTCCATCCCTACCCCTTCTACCCTCCTACCTCCACCATGGTGCTCTCAGCAACGACGACCACGACGTCGACAGTGACGACATCTCTGATGACGACGGCTGCAACACACCAATACGGGGGTGGTGGATCCGCCGCTGGTGGGCTTGGGAGTGGCAAATCCGTATGAGGAGCTTGTCTAGGCACCTGGGCGGTGGATCCGGTGGTTGGAGGCATGTGGGCGGCAGATCTAGCAGGGGTGAGCTAGGCTCACAGGCAGTGGATCTGGCGGTGGCGAGGCTCGTGGGCGCGAATGTTGGTGGGCGACAGAGCTCGGGCAACAAGCAGCGGCCATGGTGGGGCGTCGAGTTCATTTTGTTACCGTGGGTAAGCATATGTAACCTGGGACTGATATTGGCATCGCGGTTATGCATGGGACAATTCGTTGTTCCCCAATGGCGTACCCTCCTTGGCGTTATCTGTACGGCGGTGCCAAGGTGGGGTGTGACATGGATGAAGATGAACTTTATATGAAAATTGTTGCTCTAGATGAGACCTACATCTTTGCTATTGAAAGTTTTTTCATTTGAGATTATTTAGGGTTCAAATATTCAATTGTTGCATGTGGTTCTATGTATGAAAACCGCCTTTAAAAATGAGAGCAGTACTAGTACTAAAATATAAAAGAAAATCATAACTTTTAAATGAAGTCGGATGATGACATACTTTGTATGAAAACTGTAGCCCTTGATTTGATCTACAACTTTGTAGATGAAAGTTTGTTTATTTCAGATCGTTTAGGGGGTTCGAATGTTTGTTTTTCTATCTCATATTTATTTTTATAGTTAAAATGTTCTATTCGTTTTTTATTCCCAGATCTATTGTTGAATTGCTTTCTTTTAATTTTTTTAAACGACCTTGTATAGAGACATATTCTATATTAAAATTGTAGAGCTCAACGACATCTACAACTTTATGTTTGATCTTTTTTTTTCATTGGAGATCGTTTAGGGGAGAAAATATTCGTTAGAAACTATATGATACCTTCACTTATTATAAAAATTGAAGATGTTTTTGCCAGAATTTTGGTACGTCATCCGTGTTTGATTAGGTTTTGAGTTTGTCCTATTTCTCTTTCGTATGTTTTTTGTCACACTAGCGCTAGGTCGCAGCCTCACACGGGATCGGCTCCGTTTCCACGCGAATCCGCCCCGCACAGGAATACACAATCACTCCATCATCCTGGACAAGATTGTGGTGGTTTCGGCATGGGACCAAATCGGACTGATCAAAGTAGTAAAAGCTAATCCAGCCCGTTTAAGTTCTGGCCGAGTCATCTTCGAGACAAATCATCACGCACGAGCGAGGAGTACGCATATCGATCACAGGTGAACATATGGCTGCTCTTTGATTAGTTGAGGAAATTATCTGAATAGCATATATTATTCTTAGTGATAAACATGCCGGTGAAGTATGCCTTGCAAAAGTGTACGTACAACATCTTGAATCTTGATGATTGTATAACTAATTAAAATTGATCTCTATATCTATATCTCTATCTCTTCTCTACTTCTCTATCCCATCTCTTCTCTATCTCTACTATTATAAAAATCGAAGATATTTTTACCGGTTTTTTGGTACGTCATCTGTATTTGAGTCGGTTTTTAATTAAGTTTGTTCGCTTTTAGAAATATAGATCTGTGTATGAGTCGGATTCTAAGTTCGTTTGCTTTCGGAAATACAAAAGAAGTCATATAAGAAATTTCTTTAAAAAAACATGCATAATAATTTGAGATAAAAATCGGACTCCTAATTGCAGCTCATGATTTTCTTAAAAAAATATCCAAGCGAATTCACATAGTGTATTTCATCCCAGCTAAACCGTATAACAATAATAAGATTAAAATAGTATTCTCCCGTTGCAACGCACATGCATTTTGTCTAGTATATTTAATAAAGCAACATTTTTTTTCAAATGAGCTTGATTGGAGATATGCTTTATATCAAAGTTGTAGAGCTCGGCGCGGTTTACAACTTTTTAGTTGATGACTTTTTTATTTGATATTATTTAGAGTGTAAATTATGTCTTGCAAGTTTTATGAGAAGTGGAGTAAATAAAGAATAGCATCTAACTCATATTCACGAAGCGCTTCATATGTGAGATGGCAAGGGGACTACTGGTCTGTTTGGTTGCTACTTTGATGGAGATTTGCCTGGCCTGTAACAAGCCTGAGCAACATACAGCTGTGTTTGGTTGTCTCCCTGAAGACTTGCCTGACTCAGGCCACCGAAAATGAATGCCTGACTCAGGCACGGTGCATGCCTGCTTCTCCTTCATAGATTCTTCATTGATGTGACTACTACCAATACTTGTAATCATCCTAACTCACATAAGTGTACTTTTTATGTTTAATATATTTACTCAGGCTTAGATCACAACCAAACAATAAATTTTCGACATGCCTGGCCAGGTAGAACTCAACACAAATTTTCTTTCCACACAGGCACCTTTTTTTTCAGGCACATAACTCAAGTCATCAACCAAACTGACCCTACACACTAAACGATAGGTCCTAGGTTCGAATCCTATTCGCGTGTGACTTGTGACTTAAGAGAGATGTCTGCTAAAATACGAGATATTTTTTGAGTGTATATATATATATATATATCAAAAAAATAAAAATTCATTTTCAAGGGTGGGTAGAGTAGCCTGTGGAAATTAATTCCCAAGGATGGTCGGTATTCCGCCCGCACAAATCATGCGATATCTACAGGCCATTATCTACATGCGCGTCTGAAAACACCTATGTAAATGGGTTATTGGCCGCCTGCACAAACGCTGCTTAAAAGTAGTGGATGATCTTGGGTCGTGACCTCAGGTCATTGCTCCAGTGGTGAGTGGTAGTCTTGCAGATTTAGTTTGTATTACAGGTGCCATGCTGTGTGATTCGTGATGGAATTTCAAACCTGCAGTTTCTGTAATTGTGTGATGTGTTAATTTATGGATGAGAATAAGTGCAATTTTGTTCCGTGATAAGAATATTGATTCTGTTGGATTTGTTACAATAATTAATTGTTATTCATTTCATGCAATTTCATTTTTTAATGGAAAAATCGGATCGATTAAGTCGAACTGACTCTTTTTTGTTTTTTTTTCTGGAAATAATAATATGTAGGTGCCGGTTCTCAAATCTTCCTCCCCTCATTAGCATCACTTTGGTAGTGTCTGCATTAGATCCGGCAGTAATAGAGGTATGAACTGGCACCGTTACATGTTCTGAACTAGGGATCGATCATTGCCGACGCGGTCATTTTCGGTGTAAACCACCTGAAAATGCACCCGTTCCGCATTGCTGTTACTCTTCACACTTAATGCTCTTTAAGTTGTTGCCACCTACCTATGCATTCATGCCTGATGGCTTCAACAACCAAGCTTGCATGCATGCCTCAACGACCAATGAAATTCACGCAGTCACACTTACCGCACGAACGCAAGGTAGTAGTTGGTAGCTCTAACCTCATTATGTATATCTATATATCTCTATATGTTCGGTTCTCGCTTTGCTCGTATAACTTCTTATGTGTGTTAATTATCCCATATTAATATAATGGGGCACTTCTACTCACTCCTCATGTGCATATGGATTATTATGCTTGATGTCGCACGCTCCGGCGACGTGGTGCTGGCGCAGACTGTTATATGCGATAGTAGTGATATGTCTTACCTGTTGAGATTATAGACATATAATGATTTAATCTATTCCATAAATAAATCATGACATTACAGATGAAAACTAGCATGAACGCATCATTAGATCTACACATGTAAACTACACAGTATAACATGAACAGATCAAATATGCGCAACATATTGAACACGTACCGAGGTGACGGAAAGACCGGCTGCTTGGTCGAAACTTTTCGCAGGTGTCTACGAAGACACGAAACACGCGAGCGAAGAGGAAGGCGAGCCGTCGCGAACGAAGAGGGAGCAGTGGCGCGAAGCGCTTCCCAAAAACCTTATTGCCGCCTTCTCCCGGTGCAGGACGTCGAAGGCAGAGGTTCCGGAGACCTGCTCTCCCGATCGCCGGTGCACGCCGGCGAGCGGGATAGAGTAGTCTACGAGCGACGGCGCAGTACAGAGTAGGAGGCAAACCCTAGATTGATTTCGCGTGTGTTGCGTAAAGACGGCAGGTCGGTTTATATAGAGAAGGGTCGCTTGATCAGGGCGCCCGCACGATCTCTACTGCGCGTAACCGAACCGGATAAGTCGCGCGTAACTTATCCGGACTCCACGCCGTTTGCACGCACCGGATTTTTCGAACGTTTCCAAAACAAAAACGAATCCGAATTTGCAGCAAAACAAAACTGCAAAAGGAGGCTGCATCTGCGCAAGGGTGAGGAGCCAATTTTTCGGACCATTCGACGCGTACGTCGTGCACGCGCGCCGCCTGCCCTGCCCTGCCCTGCCAGGCCAGGCCAAGCGCGCGCGTGTGTTTCCCCTCTTCTCTCCACCACACATGCTTCAAGTGACTAGGAGGGCATCCTCCCTTTTAAGGAGGTCCCCCTCTCCTAGAATAAGCAAGGTGGTACTAAACTCCACGTGCATGCCATCCCATGAGGTGGGCTTTTGTGATTTTCCAAAGAATTAATCTTCGAGTGGGCTAAGGCCCATTCATTAATTCCAACAATCCCCCACCAAATCTCAAAATCCCACTGAGATTTGCCTTTTCCAATATACTGTTTATATACCAGTGGTTCGATGGAGACCAATTAAGGTTGAACATCCACCTAGAACTCCAAGCTACACTTACTCACAACTTGAACAATGGACTACACCTTGAATTGCAAGTCTTGTGCAAGCAAGTTTCACTCAAAGTCTTATCTGGTACTAGACCGTCTGTAGACTACCCCTCGGGTGGAGCGTATAAGTCATACTCCTAGGTCTTTAGTAAGCTTCCTAGAAGATTCACCCAAAATCTTCATAGACTGCGACCAACAGTCAAGCTCACAAAGGTGAGTTCTTTCAAGAATGCTCTGCAGGACAACATCTTCGCTAATTAAAGCCAACAGAACTCATTAAGGCATAGCCAACCTGCCTTGCAGCTCACGAGAGTATATGCATCTTCACTTGGAGAGGGTATATATATTGGTACTCTCCTCTAGTTTATTAATGGTTTGTTCTTCCCAGGATCTAATTCACGGGATCTCCGATCACATAGACTGGGTTACCACCATAGTATAACTCACATGGGTCTCAAACCCATCTCCTTCGATGCATTGTCTATCACATTTCGTGATAGTCCCTTCGTGAAGGGATCTGCCAGATTTCTCGCTGTTTGGATGTAATCCAACGTTATAACTCCGGAGTTTCTTAATTTCCTGACAGACTTCAATCGTCTTTTCACATGTCTAGACGATTTCATATTATCCTTAGAACTATTCACTTTGACAATTACCGTTTGATTGTCACAGTTCATAAGGATAGCCGGCACCGGTTTTTCAACAACAGGCAGATCCATTAATAGATCACGCAGCCATTCTGCCTCAACAGTAGCAGTATCCAGTGCCGTTAGCTCTGCTTCCATGGTTGACCTCGTCAAAATGGTCTGTTTGCAAGACCTCCATGAAACAGCACCACCACCCAGTGTGAAAACATATCCACTAGTGGCTTTGATCTCATCCACATCAGAGATCCAGTTAGAATCACTATAACCCTCCAGTACCGCAGGATACCCAGTATAGTGAAGCCCCAATTCCACAGTACCTTTCAGATAGCGCATTACTCGCTCAAGCGCACGCCAGTGATCATCTCCCGGATTAGAGGTAAATCGGCTCAACTTGCTTACAGCAAAGGAGATATCAGGCCTAGTTGCACTAGCCAGGTACATCAACGAGCCAATGATTTGGGAGTATTCCAGTTGATTCCTAGCAATTCTCTTGTTCTTGCGAAGCAACAAGCTAGGATCATAAGGTGTTGGAGAAGGCTTACTATCAATGTAGCCAAAGCGATTCAAGATCTTCTCCACATAATGGGACTGCAAGAGTGTAATCCCATTCTCACCTCTAATTAGCTTAATGTTTAAGATAACATTAGCTACTCCCAAATCCTTCATATCAAAATTTTGAGACAAGAATGATTTAACCTCATTTATCACCTCAAGATTTGTCCCAAATATCAGTATGTCGTCAACATACAAGCACAAAATAACTCCCTCACCCCCACCATGGCGATAGTACACACATTTATCTGCCTCATTGACTGCAAAGCCTGCAGATGTCAATGTTTTGTCAAATTTCTCATGCCATTGCTTAGGAGCTTGTTTCAGACCATACAAAGACTTCAACAATTTGCACACTTTGCCTTCTTGACCTTCAACTACAAACCCATCAGGTTGATCCATATAGATCTCCTCATCCAGCTCTCCATTAAGAAAAGCTGTCTTAACGTCCATTTGATGAACGAGAAGACCATGTGAGGCTGCTAGGGAAAGTAGCACACGAATTGTGGTCAATCTAGCAACAGGTGAGTAAGTATCAAAGAAATCTTCGCCTTCTTTCTGAGTATAGCCCTTAGCAACAAGCCGAGCCTTGTACTTTTCAATAGTACCATCAGGCCTAAGCTTCTTCTTGAACACCCACTTGCACCCCACAGGTTTACACCCATAGGGTCGCTCTGTCACCTCCCAAGTCCCGTTAGCGATAATGGAATCCATTTCACTACGGACAGCCTCCTTCCAGTAGTCTGCATCAGGAGATGCATATGCTTCTGAAATTGACTTAGGAGTGTCATCCACGAGGTACACAGTGAAATCATCACCAAAAGACTTAGCCGTCCTTTGTCTCTTACTCCTTCGAGGAGCTTCACTGACATCCTCCTCAGAGACAAGTTCATGTGTATGTTCAGTTTGTTCTGGTGGTGTGATTGAACTGGGAATTATCTCAGAGGGTTGGTTCGAACCACTATGTGTATCCTTCATTGGGAAAAAGCTCTCAAAGAAGGTAGCATCACGAGACTCCATAATTGTACCAACATGAATGTCCGGTACCTCGGATTTTGTTCCTCACAGAATAAGTCAAACTCGTTCGAGAAAAACTCTCCACCACGATCAGACCTAAGCCTTTTTATCTTTCTGTCAAGTTGATTTTCAACTTCTGCCTTATAAATTTTAAAAAAGTCTAGAGCCTCGTCTTTCGTTTTCAACAAGTACACATAGCAAAATCTAGTAGCATCATCAATCAATGTCATGAAATATCGTTTTCCACCCTTCGTCAACACCCCATTCATTTCACAAAGATCTGAATGTAGGAGTTCTAGCGGTGCCAAGTTTCTCTCCTCGGCAGCCTTGTGAGGCTTGCGAGGTTGCTTCGATTGCACACAACTATGGCACTTAGAACCTTTGACAATGGAAAACTTAGGAATTAAACACATGCTGGAAAGCCGAGACATCAAGCCAAAATTAATATGACATAAACGTGAATGCCAAACATTAGCCTCATCATCCACACTGCCACAAATATGGTTCACAGACTTATTGCAGAAATCAGAAAGGGAAAAGCGGAACAGGCCTCCGCACTCATAACCTTTACCAATAAAATATCCATGTTTAGACACGACTACTTTATTAGACTCAAAAACCAACTTAAATCCGTCTCTGGTCAGACGGGAGCCACTAACAAGATTCCTGTCGATAGAAGGGACATGCTGCACGTTCTTCAGCTGCACGATCTTTCCCGAAGTAAACTTCAGATCTACCGTGCCAACACCATGAACAGAAGCATGTGACCCATTCCCCATTAGGACGGTGGAACCCCGTGCGACCTGATAAGAAGAAAACAATGAGATGTCAGCACAAACATGTACATTGGCCCCAGTATCAACCCACCAATTAGTAGACTGATTGACTGAAAAAACAGTAGGTAAATTACCATACCCGCTTCCATCTCCAGTGTTGCCAATGGTCACATTAGCAGACTTAGAAGTCTGCCCTGCAGGTGTCTTCATCCCCTTGCGCTGAGAACACTTCCTAGCCAGATGACCAACTTGGCCACACACAAAGCAAGTCCTCTCATCCTGATTAGGATTGTTGTTGTTCTTCTTCTGCTTCTTGAAGTTGGTGGTCTGCTGAGCTTTGTATTTCCCCTTGCTCTTGTTCTGGGCCTTGTGCACAACATTGGCACTGGACTGCCCACCATCGCCCTTAGACGCAGCATCTTTTTCCCGAGCTTTCTCCTCAACATCAAGAGATGCTATCAACCCCTCAACGGAGTATTCCTGTCTCTTGTGTTTGAGTGCAGTACCGAAACTTCTCCAAGATGGAGGTAGTTTTGCAATAATGCACCCGGCCACAAATTTGTCGGGTAAGACACACTTAAGGAGTTCGAGTTCCTTAGCCATGGTTTGTATCTCATGAGCCTGTTCGACTACAGAACGGTTGTCAGCCATCTTGTAGTCATGAAACTGCTCCATGATATACAGATCATTGCTAGCATCAGTAGCACCGAATTTAGTATTCAGTGCATCCCACAACTCCTTAGCGTCGGTCATATGCATATACACCTCGACCAGACGATCGCCAAGAACGCTAAGAATGCATCCCACAAAGAGAGTAGTGGCTTCCTCGAATTGCTTCTGCTGTTCAGCAGTAAGAACTCCTTCAGGTTTGCCAGTACTCACCCAGAAGCATTTCATAGCTGTCAGCCACAGAGTGACCCTGATCTGCCATCTCTTAAAATGCACACCGGTGAATTTATCCGGCCTCAGTGCATCGGCAAAACCAGCCATAGTAAAATCACAGTGCCTATAATAAGGTTTTTGGATTGTTGAGATTATAGACATATAATGATTTAATCTATTCCATAAATAAATCATGACATTACAGATGAAAACTAGCATGAACGCATCATTAGATCTACACATGTAAACTACACAGTATAACATGAACAGATCAAATATGCGCAACATATTGAACACGTACCGAGGTGACGGAAAGACCGGCTGCTTGGTCGAAACTTTTCGCAGGTGTCTACGAAGACACGAAACACGCGAGCGAAGAGGAAGGCGAGCCGTCGCGAACGAAGAGGGAGCAGTGGCGCGAAGCGCTTCCCAAAAACCTTATTGCCGCCTTCTCCCGGTGCAGGACGTCGAAGGCAGAGATTCCGGAGACCTGCTCTCCCGATCGCCGGTGCACGCCGGCGAGCGGGATGGAGTAGTCTACGAGCGACGGCGCAGTACAGAGTAGGAGGCAAACCCTAGATTGATTTCGCGTGTGTTGCGTAAAGACGGCAGGTCGGTTTATATAGAGAAGGGTCGCTTGATCAGGGCGCCCGCACGATCTCTACTGCGCGTAACCGAACCGGATAAGTCGCGCGTAACTTATCCGGACTCCACGCCGTTTGCACGCACCGGATTTTTCGAACGTTTCCAAAACAAAAACGAATCCGAATTTGCAGCAAAACAAAACTGCAAAAGGAGGCTGCATCTGCGCAAGGGTGAGGAGCCAATTTTTCGGACCATTCGACGCGTACGTCGTGCACGCGCGCCGCCTGCCCTGCCAGGCCAGGCCAAGCGCGCGCGTGTGTTTCCCCTCTTCTCTCCACCACACATGCTTCAAGTGACTAGGAGGGCATCCTCCCTTTTAAGGAGGTCCCCCTCTCCTAGAATAAGTAAGGTGGTACTAAACTCCACGTGCATGCCATCCCATGAGGTGGGCTTTTGTGATTTTCCAAAGAATTAATCTTCGAGTGGGCTAAGGCCCATTCATTAATTCCAACATTACCAAATGGAGAGTGTTTGCTTCCCAAACACAATGCCTATCATGGATTGCTGCATTTTTGTTATACATGTCATTGACATGGCAATTTTAAATAATCTGGAGTGCCTCTACGGCTTGAAGGACGAACGTGCATTCTTTGATAACGGTTTATCCCTACAGGATATGGTTGATTTCTATTCCAGTAGTACTTGCCAGGGTCAGAATCTTAGAAATGCCCAGATCGTCGTCGATGCATGCGAAGGTATGTAAAATTATTTCCACATGTTACCCTTTTTTATCATGAGTTTCATCCTGGCCTTGCATCAATCCTTATCACCATTTTCCCTCCCTTTCTTTCTTTCTTTCTTTCTTTCTTTTTCTTTTTTTGAAACTTTCATCTCCAAGGAAGTCACCTTTCTTCTGCTTCTCTATTAATTTGATCAAGCGTGCATCGTTTTCTGTGTAGGTAGGGAGCAACATAGCAAGATGCCCTCGATGTCTCAGCAGCTGCACGAAAGCAGGGTCCGGGTTGAGGCTAGCCCCGCCGATTCGCCAACTCCGCTGGTTTCCCCCTGATTTGCTCTTTGGAATAATTGTTAGTTGGGGCTGGTGATCATGTACCTGATCAGTTTTACTTGAGCAGCCAAGGTTTTTCATTCATGCAGTTTAGCGATCAGTCGTTTCATGCTATTATTCGGTTATTGTATCCTGGGCTCCGCCCAATCTATCTTTAATCGTTTTGTCCTCTTAGATTAGTGAACCTATCCTCTTAATAAAGGTAGTGGTTTTCAATCATTAATTGTAAGAGATGTACTTCTATGCTCTACAAATAACAAACAGCACAATTTTTAAAAAAGATGAGAGGCCCAAATTAGATGGTACATAATTAATAGTATGATTATAAACATCATTTAGAGAGGGCAATTTCATCATTGAGGGAGTTAATCTCCGACAGCCCCACCAAAGCTCACACTTTTCCTGCTCAAAGCCGTCACAAACTGAAAACCACTAATCAACAATCACGATCACCATTGTGTTTGCAACGCATCACAAACACAAATCGTTCATCAGTTCAAACGGCGAGCCCGTTGGCGCAGTGGACCTTGTAGAGGAGGTGGGGAGATGTTTTGCTTCCGGACACAACACAGGTGAAGCCCATGAAGAATGAGGATGGGGCCGACGACTGCCAATGTTACCCACCCTGCCCATCACAAACGGATAGTTAGATTTGATTTGATACCTCGAGACATGTTGGACTGAAGCAAATTTCTACTTAAGTACTCTTGGATAATTTAAATAGATAAAATGAACCTCTCAACTCATGATGCAGGATTAGGGGGAAGTTACACATCAATTCTCTAGGAATCTTCGCAGATTTGATTCGAATCTTGGAATATTTGTACGTCCTCCAAAGCGAGTTTGCCAGGAAGACTCTAGTTTACCAAAAAAAAAAAAGAGTATACATAAATCACATGAACTATTATGTTCGTAATTTAATCTTCTGAGACAATAAGCATTTTAGGATAAACAAAATAATTGGATCAAAATTATGATAATCAATGAATATGCAATGGCATGTATTACTGAAATTCATAGATGTATTTCTAGGTCATTAAGTAATGGGGTGAAATTCATTTTCCATCCTGCAAGAGGCCCTAAGCAATATATGCCAAAACAAGAAAGGTATCCATAAAATATTTTCCTTGGGATTAATGATTAGTTTATGCAAATATTATTGGCTTCGAAATGAGGGATGATTTATACTTGAAATGCCCTGTTATAACGCAGATGAGCCCACGTTATGACAAGATAGCCTATCATGCTCATGGAGTGAATTTGAGTGTCTAAACTTAGGCCTGGTTTAGTTCCAAATTTTTTTCCCAAAAACATCACATCGAATCTTTGGACACATGCATAAAACATTAAATATAGATTAGAAGAAAAACTAATTACACAGTTAAAGGGGAAATCACGAGACGAATTTTTAGAGCATAATTAGTCCATAATTAACTATAAGCGCTACAGTAACCCACATGTGCTAATGACGGATTAATTAGGCTCAAAAGATTCGTCTCGCGGTTTCCAGGCGAGTTATGAAATTAGTTTTTTCATTCGTGTCCGAAAAACCTTCCAACATCCGGTCAAACATCCGATTTGACACCCAAAAATTTTCTTTTCGCGAACTAAACAAACCCTATATTAATGTACCTAACTTTGTACAATAGATATGGGCGGATCAACTAATCAACACGTGTTGAGGTGGGTGTTTTTCCTTTTACAATAAAATAAGTTATGGGATGAAATCCCATAACTAAGTAACAATTTTGATGGTTTATGCTTTTCTGCCTTAGGAAAATGGCAATTACTGAAAAAAATTTGATAATATACCTTCCTTTTAAATGATTTGCATTTATATATCTGTATAAGAAGAATTAGCACAAATATACCCGTATCGCACGATGGGAATACGGGAGCGGTACGTAACCGCAGCCGGGTTGTTCACGCAGGTTGAACGAGCGGCACTGCGGTCCCGTGCACTGAAAGTGCGGCACCGCGTCGGTGCCGTGGTCTCGGAGAGCTGGAACGTGGTGGCGAGGCGGTGCCGCGGCTGTGTCCTGCGGGACCGTCGCGTCCCCGCAGATTGGTGATGCGGGATGGCGCATGCTCCTCCAATACATGCATGCTTACGTGCATATGCTTTGCACGAGCCAGCCAATGGAATGCCGGCTCACAGGATGCTACAGTACGCACGTAATCTAACTTACTGCTAATGCATGCATGCCACTAATCCCGAGCAACCAATCCGCGGAACTGCGTCGGTTCCGCGCAACTGTATCGCGGCACCGCTAGACTGACACGGTCCCACGTCTTCAAGCTGCGCCGCCGGTGCGGTAGCGCGTTCCCGTTCAGCGGGAAACGTATGTTTCGTATATATGTGTAAAACTACAAAAAATAATGCATATTTCAAAATATAATTCGGCAATTACTCCGTTAGTTACTCACCATTGAAGATCATGAGCGTACAACGTAAGTAGGAGAAAAAATTGAACCATGTGTATAGGGAAGAGGCTGCCCTGCTCTTTCCAGCTTATACACCGGATTATTGAAATGAATTATTTGCTCTAGTTTCTTAAAAAAATCTTGTTCTAATGACGTTTAGGCCACTTGTTTTAAGTTATTTATAAATTTATTTTTTAAAATGTTTTATTTATCCACATAATCAAATTAATAATCGATGATATTAATATGCTCAGTAATTGTAACATACCTGAATTCTAAATCTTAAAAAATTTCCTATCAAAATAGTTGGAAGCTAACTTTTCCATTTTCGAGAGCCGAAAATTTTCATTTTTAACCTAGGAGTGGTCAATCTGACTTGTACTAAAGTAAAATTTGAGAACATATTAAAACCATTTCATCTCTAACGTAGGACATAAATGCGAACACAAGTGTAGACATGCATACTCACATATGATATGGTTTAACTTAAGTCTTTCTTGTGCATTTGGATCTTTGTTTGCATTTCATATTAGGACTCATGAGCATGATTAAAAGATAATTTCACTAAGCAAAACCTAAAAGTGTTCATGAGTAATAATATTAAAGACATGAAAAGGAAGTCTAATATTACCACTTCAGGTCAAGAGTAGTCTAAATAAATTTCTTATAACTATTTAGATGCATCTAAAAATTGGAAATGCACATATAAAGAAAGACCTTGCTAATTATCTAAAATAATTTGTGCAAGATAAAATCATGGGAAAATTCATGTAGGCTCTACTTAACACGTAGAACTCACTGTAATTTTGGTACAATTTAATAACTAAATTTGATACCTTAAATAAATCAGTCAAACCAGTCAAATAATAGACTAATTATAATTCCTAATCGGCTAAAACCATATTTTGTCTAAAAGTGCATTTAACTGCATGGAAGAGCATAAGGGAAATAATTTATTCAAATATTAGGTTAATTTTAAAGAATAAATATTATTTTTCCAGAATTTATTTCTTCTGTTTAGACCTCCTAAAAATTCAAACAAAGTTCTATCGAGTCCATCTTCTCCATTTTTCTAAGAGCAAACTACACATACTTTTTGAGTGTAACCCAAGAAAATGGAAACTAGGTACATACACCTACCTCCAGAAAAATCCACCTGAATTTATCTACACCACAAATTAATCCATGAATTAACAAATATGGGGAAGAGAAATAATCCTGAAAAATTCCTGAAAATCTCTGAAAATCAAGTCTTTCACCACTCTCACCCACGGACCCACCTAGCTTACATCGACTTGGGCTCACTTGGCAGCTACTTGGGCTTGCCCACTCCCTATCCATCTCTTCCAACCGACCAGTAGATAGAAAGAGAGAGATCGAGGGCGCTGGCAGTGCTCGACGCGTTGGGAGCAACGTGTCGACGCCCTCAAAATGCCGAGCTCCTTCTCTACTCTCCCAGACGCGTCGCCACTCTTCACTTTCCATCCCAGTGCCGATCCAACCGAGGGTGAGAGCTCCAGCTCTCCCACTCCACCTCTCTTTCGTCGTCGGCCGCCGAGAAAGAGGGCGCCACCGATCACCAACGAGCCGTCAACATCCCTATATAATTCACGTTCTATTATCTTCTCTCCATGCCGATCAAAACTCGTTTTGACAACCTCTCGATTCATGTAGCCAATCGACGGGAACGCTGCCATGCCCACCGGAGCTCTGGAGCGCACTCTGTGCACCGCCGCAGCGACATCATCGCCGTTCCCGCTTCTGTGGACCAAGCCAGGCCAAGCTGTCGCGCCACCATCATCGTCTCATCACTACGACCAAAATCCCTCAAGAACCCCCAATATTTATGGGCCATGGACGGAGATCGGTATTGTCTTCTCTGGCTTCGGCCAATCGTCGCCGTCGCCGATTCCTTCTCCTCTGGTGAGCCATTGTCCGATACTTTGCACATGAAGCATCCCTGAGACCTCGCTAACAATGTATGTCCTCATGAATGCCAATTAGATTGGTAGATCAAGCCGTCGACGTCATCCCGGAGTGAAGCGCCGTCGCCAAGCCATCTCGTGTGCTGCCGCCATCGTCCGGACCTCGTCAACTCCGGCCAACACCTCGGTAGAGACCCAAGAACCTCCAATACTCACATGCATGCACCCAATGAACCAATACATGACTGCGGATGCACATGCACCATCACCCGAAGACACCTTCCGCTCACACTCGCCATCGGCGGTACTCCGATGTCCCCTAACCAAGAAAACTAGAGGAATGGAATTGCGAGAACATGCTCTTCATTTTATATTTTGACCTGGACTCCAACCGAGCCGCCGTTTGCCGCCGGCGAAGCCATGGCTTAGCGCTGCTTTATCTAGAGCACAAGGACGTCTCCTGTGAATTAGATTAAGTACAGGGGTCTGTATATAAATGTAGAATCACACTGACATATGGGCCTAGGACCGAGTAATGATTTATGAAACTCTAAGGGCCTTTTTGCATATTGGACTGAGACTGACATGTAGACCCATAAGCTTAAGGCCCCCCTTGATTTGGAGGAAAAACATAAGAATTTTAGAGGATTTTAATCCTATAAGAAAATTTCCTATGAAGCCCTTTGAAACAAAGGATTGAATCCTATCCAATCCTTTGAAATTCCTATGGAATGGACAATCCTATAGAGATTTTGGAGGAAATTTTGCAAGAGCTTCAACCTCTTGCTAACTTTCCTTTGAGTCTATCTCTCTCATCCAATTCCTGTGTTTTTCCTGTTGTTCAATTAAACGGTCATTCCTGTGTTTTGCAATCTCTGTTTTACACTTACATTCATATCAAAATCTTACGTTTTTCCTATCCCTATGTTTTCTCAATCCTGCGATTCAAAGGGACCCTTAAAATCTGAGAATATAAGAGAAAACACCAAAAGCACTCATTTTTCAACAGAAAAACATGCAAAATTGTAAAGTCCATAATAAATTGAAAACAACTCATTTTGGAGTAAATCAAATTTCTGTGAACTCACCGGATTATGAACTTTAAAGTTATGAAATAAAAACTTGCACTCACAGTACAACTTTCACCTCTAAAATTTATCTAAGAAAAATTCTACATAAAGCATGCACAAAATTATAAAATGCTTACAAAATTCATTTCAACTCATTTTGGGGTAAATTCACTTTACACAGATTCACCAACTTACACTCTCTGGTAAAGTGAAATAAAAACATATACTTTTTGCCAAATGTCTCTAAAACTAATATCTTCAAAATAATTAGTTTTATGTAGGCTGAACTTTTAGAAGTTTATATAAAATTCATATTAACTCCTTTTTCAGTAAACTCAATTTCTGTACAATCACCAAATTATGCACTTCAATGATATAAAATAAAAACACACACTTATAGTACAATAAAAGCCCCTAAATATTTATATAAAGAATAAACAACCTAATATACACTTTAGCTTAAAAAATTTGTAGAAAATTCATCTTTAGTCTAAATGGAGTGAACCAAATCTCTATTAACCAGCAGGAAATGAACTTCATCCCAGTAAAATAAAATATGGCACCTTCTGTACTAAATATATCTCTAAACTTTAAATTGATAAAACTATATGCTAATCACATATTACTAGTTAAGCAAATTATAAAAAATACATCCAAACTTCAAATGAACCCATTAGATCCTAGATGGACCAGAGAACCTATAACTCCAACCTCTCCCACCAAAACTTAAGACACTTAGCTCATATAATAATTTCTATGTTGACATAATAAATTGCTAGCATAAACTAGAGCTCCCCTAGTTTATAAAAATATGAACCATGATAATAAAGACCATAAGCTTATGAACTACAAATGGATTAATTAACCAAATTATTCCTTGAGTAAATTGCATCGCCAGTACATGAACTCGGCAGGTAGGTGCAATCTAGTGCACAAACTTGTAAAATGCTTGTTTTGGTGCATGAACTTGTCCAATGCGTGCGGAGGAAGGCGAAAAGGACACTACATGGCTAATCTTATTGATTTAGGAGCTAATTAGGATACTATGTAAACATATATCTGAGAAGGATACCATTAGACATACAACTCTTCAATAAAAAAAATAGAATAGGATAGAGGGATAGTAGAAAAAGATTACAAAACCAAGCAATTATATAAAGGTTAGAAATATATAAAATTCATCATTTTCATGATGAAGGATAAAGTAGAGACCAAATTTATAAATATTGCATGTCTTTTGTATACTCACTATATATATGCATGTTACATCCTAATCAACATCAACATCATAAAATTAACATTGCCAAGTTATTTTGGTCCTCGTTCACATGAACTAGACAAGTTCATGTACTGAAACGAGCATTTTATAAGTTTATAAACTAAATTACACTCACCTAACAAGTTTGTATACCACCAATGCAATTTACTCTTATTCCTTTTACTCAACTCAGACATATACATGTAAAACACTATATGCCTACAACACGCTATAACTTGTAAAATTTATAAGAAAATCATTATAACTCCAAAAAATCGTGAAACCAAGTATGTTAGTCTTAAAAAAAAGACACCACTACACGCCTGTGAAGTCTAATATAAAAAAAATCACTTGGCAAAAATATTTCATAATGCTACCTAAGCCAATAGTACACTATACCGACGTAACTTCTAAAATTCAGAACTCTCTAATGCAAAGTGATAAAATATAAACCCTTTCACCTAAATTCATATTTGACTAGTACCTATTCACTATGCACAAATCATTCATTTTAGAGCATTTTGGATTTTTTTTGCATATTTTGGTGTTTAATTGCATAACGTGTACTTTGTATAGATGATTGCTTAAACGGTGAAGAAGTGATTTAGATGCTGACTTTTTCCAGTTACAAGTCAAGTCCCACCTCCCTATCTCTTTGATCACATTGGTCCTATGTTTTGGAGGTTATTGAAAATGTTTGCAAATCTTGCATGTCATTTGTACACTAATACATTAAAATTTTGTTAAACTTGTTAAAATAACACCTATTGATTGCATTATCACTTGAACTCCACATATAACCATAACCTTCATTCCTAGCCCTAGAAACAATATGGCTACGTCGGAATAGGTAGGGAAGGCCCAAAGGGGAACTCGCCAGTCATCTAGTGGCGGTGGCTAGTATTGGTGATGTCAGTTTGGGAGGAGGTGATGGTGACGACGAGGCAAGGGAGTAAGGTGGCAGCGGCGGTGAGTGCCATGGAATTGGTGTCCATCGGTGATGCGGATGCGCGGCTAAGAATAGAAGATAGGGAGGAATGCGGTGGCGGTGTCGATGTTCTAGACTTCCAGCTCCAGGCACTCGTTTTACCTTTTTTTTCCCGATCGTAACCTTTGCAATTGAACGATTGGATTTATTTTGGTACCTAATGATACCAGTACCCCAGGGTACCAAGTGCTGGACTATAACAAAGCTCTTCCTATATACAACCCAAGTCAGCGAGACAAATCTGACGAGTTCACTAGATGTGTTGATAACTTATGTCAAAGACTACTTGTGGGCTCATCAGAACAAAAGCTTCATCCTACTAGCTCATAATCATCAGTAAACGTGTTACCTAATTAGATGAAAAGTAAAGATGCGCATAGCTATAGTTTCTAACTTGCAATATATTAATGCCGCAAGTACCATTGGGTTCTCTTAGTCATAGTGTTGAAGTGGAGTAAGGTCTACTACCTTAACTCCCGAATAAGTGATAAATATGACTTTCCATGCTTGAAGGTTCATTTCATGATGCGTGGGCACCAAACGTGGGAAAGGGGGGGGGGGAACCTCTATCACCACAAAGACTTCCCATGCCATCAACAAATTGGTGAAACTTGTGGTTTCCACGTGTGCCATAACATAAAGACCTTGCTGAATAAGGTGACAAAAGGGGGGGGGGGGGAGGGGGGGGAGGGGGAGAACCTCTATCACCACAAAGACTTCCCATGCCATCAACAAATTGGTGAAACTTGTGGTTTCCACGTGTGCCATAACATAAAGACCTTGCTGAATAAGGTGACATTGCTAGATATTGAGGTTCGTATTTACTTGCATGTACTTAGTTGTAAAAAAATGTTAGTTGCTCAACTGTATGCTAACTTGGCGCCTCCACTTGCAGGCAAGCATTAACAACAATCTGTCATGGCTATGGATACCACATATCCAATAGTAATCGACTAAAGCTCAGCGGGGCCTACCACATACCAAGTCTTATATGGAATCATACCTCGTATAGAGAAGGAGTTCCGAATAAGGAAGAATAAGTAGAGTTCTATATGGTAACTACAATGACTACTCGGATCGTATCTATAATTGTCTCCCTAGTTCTACTTGGATAAGGGGACATCTATGGGTATAAATACAAGACCCCCTAGGAGAAGGGGAGACAGGACAAGACAAACAGACACACAAGATAGAATAGACACCAACACATGCCGCCAAACATCGACATCAGAGATAAGCCTAGACAGACCCCATATGGTGCCTGCGGAGGCCGACAAGAGGGATTTAGTGCCATCTCAGATATCGACGAGTTCGTATTTGAGGAGGAAGACTACCCCGTCGTCGACTACGTGTTGGTGATCCATACCGGCAAGTCGACGACAGCTAGATAGGTTATCCCAATTATTGTGCTTGTGTGAATCAGATGAGTAAAGAGCAACACCGGCTTCGGCCAACAGGAGTAGGGCTATTACCCGTCAGATAAGGGACCCGAACATGTATAAAATCCTTATCTCTATCTCTTTTACGTTAATCTCGCATATACCCTGGTACCGATGATCTCCCTACCATCCAAATACCGTAGTCGTGACCTAAAACGTCTACACAATCCGCCGCACAAATTTGAACACATTAGAGAAGAGTTAGATGCCTTCATAATTGCAGAAATAACATCTTCAAAAGGAAGCTTCGTTTTAAAGTAGCCTGTCCAAAAATTGTGGAACATTTAACAATGCTTGTGTGAGATTAATTAGCTCGTCCAAAGACATATGATCGTGTGACATTTATGTATATATTATATAGTACAATATCATATGCTTCTGTATATATTTGCATTGCTAATTACATATCTCCTTCCAAATGGTAACTCGGTTGTTGCATATTGTAATGCTTAACTCTTGGAGATGCATATCGACGGTTTGGTGAAATGTGAAATACATGTACATGTTAATGTGAATGCATGGATGTATAACATGTCAATGGATTTGCGAAATGAATGTGTTTTGTGTTATGAAATGATTTTCCTAGCAAAGGCATGAGGTTAATCATAAAAAATATTTTTAGCCATAAAAATATCTTTTTGATAAATTAATCATCGGTGTCAGGTTTTTACAAACCAACATGACAGATGCACATCGGTGACGTCGGTTCTAAAGAAGAAACCGTCACCGATGAGTCATCCGTGACGATCTCCAAAGGAAACCGACAAAAGATGACCTAGTCATCTTTGTCGGGTTCTAGTACGGGACCATCACGGATGACTCATCGGTGACAGTCGGTGATAGACTGTAGGTCGACTCATTTCTATGTCAAATTCATCGGTGACAGGTGTTCACTTAGGCCCGACAAACATGACTGTCATCGGTGACGGTGGTCGGACGAGAAAGATGATTTTTTACATCACTAACCAATAATCCATGATGGCCTCTTGCCGACACAGATGAGGGTTCCCGTCTGATACATATGATCTATTCCGCATTAGTGACAACAAACCATGACAATATAAGTTCAGGGATTATTCTTTCCAAAAATTACTATTTTGTAGTACAATATAGGGATGTCAACAATAATATTTATAAAATCTATAAACATATTTTTATTATAGATTCCTAGCACAACGGATGGATAAGAGAACATTTATGAATGTCTGCATCCAACATGGCTGTTGCAACGCACTTGGTCTGTTTTTCAACGATGCAGCGCACTGGCGACAGAAGACAAATACAAGCTACTTTGAGAACGGGAAAAAGAACATATACAATGAAAACTTTATTCTTATGCGATCCAAGATAGACCATTTGTAATCAACTTTAGACGAGTAATTTTACAGTACTTAAGAAGGTACCATAAGATATCACCTTTTCTATTGTAAATTTGGTACCTCACAATACCTAGGTACTAATAGGTACTATCAGATACCAAATTTTACATAAAAATTTTGGTACCTCATGGTACCTTCTCAGGGACTATAAAAATGCTCACTTCATAAACATATATTTGTACTAGTCGATAGCCCACGTTTTGCTGCGGAATATGTTTAAATAATGCAAAAAATGATGTGGAGATAATGATTTGACATTGCTTCCTTATTAAGTTAGTTTTAAAAATACAACAAAACTGCAAATGATATGTTATATTTGTATGATATTTAAAATATTCTAAATAATAATTGCTATAGTGGGTAATGATGTGATATATTTTAGCTTTAAAAGTCGGTGGGCATCAACTATATAGATATTACAGATATGTCTCCGTTTGTGCATATTCAACATATTTGTCAACCCAAATATTAGTATATTAAGAGGTACAGAAAATACCGCTAGCTGTAGCCTATAGTACTACTACAGGATAGCGCCACTCAAAACTGAAAATTTTCAATTTGAAAAACATTTTCAAATTTTGATTTGAAAATAGGCAAGGAAATCTATAAATATGGTGCTTCTTCCCAAGCGAGCCTAATTTGCCACAATTGCATGGAAAAACCTTCTTTCCAGTTGAGCCGCTTAACTCTGTCATGTTAGGGCGGCCACCTGGGATAATCATTTTCCTTATGTGGCTGGGTGGCCAGCCTTCAATAATTACCAAACATTTCTCATAGACATCTGCGAGCCGCCTAACCGCTTTGAAAAACTGACTTTAGCTGTCCGCTATCTGCAGAAATCTTTTCCATAAATCTTTTCTATGGTAGTGGCTTAAATAAATCTCTAATATTATAAAAATTGAAGATGTTTTTGTCGGTATTTCAGTACGTCGTCCTTGTTTGAGTCGGTTTTTAATTTCGCTCACTTTTGAAAATATAGATTCATGTTTGAGTCAGTTTTTATATTTGTTCGCTTTTATAAATACAAAAGGAGTCGTATAAGAAATATTTAAAAAAAAACTCATATGCTAACTTAAGATGAAAGTCGGACTCCTAATTGCAGCTCATGATTTTCTTTAAAAAAATCAAGTGAATTTCTAGAGTAAATTTTATCTTAGCTAAACCGTATAACAATAATAAGATTAAAATATCTTTCACCAGTTACAATGCACGGGCATTTTTTCTAGTAAGGATGATGTGGCACAATGTGAGAGCTGGTAATGGGTTAGAGATGAACCCTGAGCTCCTTTTGATAAGCTCATGGCTTTGATTGGCATGATATTTTGGCGAGTTGATGATAACTATAATTTGGAAGAAACGTTAATGATATGACTACAACCGTACGAGACATTATTGTGTTGCGCTTTAGTGATCAATACACCTCTCCGCGAGTTTTTAATCTTGCCGGTGCAGATCAACCTTATTTCTGCAAGCAAATCAAAGAAACAAGCAAAACAAGATAAAAGTAATCTGGATTGCAAATAGAAATTTAATACAAATGATAAGTTGGGTTTCCGTAACGAGCAAACCGGCGATCTAACCAATCACAAGATTACATGGCAAATAGTGAAGCTATACTTTAATATAAACAATACCCAAGAAACCCTGAAGGGTACCTTATTATTTAAGGAGGTGGGAGGACCGCCAAGGGGTCTCTAGGGTCGTACTCCACCAGGTTGGGATGCACCCACATGGGCTCCACTTGTGCCAGGGTTCCAAATTGAAATTACAAGCCTATAGGCTCATCATAGGTGATGTAGCATATTGTTTTTGTGATTTCAACTGACTAAGATGGAATTTGGAGATGATGCTAGATTTATTGGAAAGAGAACTCTGAGAGCTTTGCATCATGTGCTCACAAGTTAAAAACGAAGCTTCTATGTATATTTGGTGGCTGTTCGAAATCAATATTATTGTAGGTGACTGAACTAGATTCCATACCTTTTACGGCTTGATCTCGATATCTTTCAGTAACCGTAGTCACATTAGTTGGATGCACTTGTATCCAAAGAAAGGATTGCATGTTTCTAACTCCTAGCACATGAATGTAATTCTAGTTTTTGCAGCCACACTGCCACTCAATGGCTAGACCCACAAGATGACCCGGTCGCAATCACGCTAGACGCACCCGAGAAAATGACCCGGTCGCGATCACGCCACACGAACCCCTCACCTGCCGCGATCATGCCACACGACCACCTGCAGTCGTCCTCGCTGCTCCGGTTTTAAATGTTCGCTCTGGAGCCTCTTGTCCGCTGCCGCGGCCTCCCTCGTTCTCCCGTTGGTGAGCCGGTGAGTGTCCCGGGTTTTTACTCCCATCGCATTGCACCCAAAATTTTTTTTTTGTGCTGCTCTCTGCTCTCAGATTCATCACAATTTACTGTTCGCTCACAGTTTCAGGTAGCTCCAGGGGGCCTCTCTGCCGCGGCCCTCGTCGATCTGGCCATCAGTGAGCCGGTGAGTGTCCCCGGTTTCCATTTGTTTGCCTTTCTTGCTGCCATTTTCTTTTTTGGTCCTGCATCTCACATTGTACTGTTCGCTCCCAGTTTCGTCAGGCAAGAAAAGCCTTGTCAGCTGCCGCCGGCCGGCCTGTCGGCGGATGAGACGGTGAGAGAGCCTCTCCTCCATCCCCAGACCCCAGTGCCGTCCAATTGCCTATATCTAATACTTGTCGACTTTGTTTTCATTCCAGGTGTATGCATTCCGGCGTTGCAACGGAAACCGTATGGAAGCTCGCGGTGGACTGAAAACGTAACAGGTACATCCTCCGTCATAGAATATACCTATTTTTAGCACAGTGTTTTATACCAAAATAAAGCTATTTCTCCACCTTCCTCATCCTTTCAACCAATCACAACCATTTTTCTCCACCTACTTTTTCTTTTCAACCAATCACACACTTCTTCAAATCATTCTCATCTAATTTCTTAACCCGTACCAATCTTAAAAATAGTTACATTTTAGGACGGAGGAGCTTCGTTAAAAAAAATGTATAGGTAATTAATGTTTACATTGCTGTTATTACCGCAGAAGGATCACAACGACACTTTTCATATTTGAACCGATCTTTCGTCACAAATTAACTTTTGGTCTTCTAAAACATTGCCTCAACATCCATAAAAAATTCCCAGTTATAAAAAGAAAGAATATGAGCTATAAATTTAATTAAATTCATCTTAAGCCCATGTTTTCGGTGATTATATAAAATGCTTCAGTTAGAGTTTTAGGGGAGCAGCTCATTTTGATTTAATCAGTTTTTGCTAAACGAATGAAATGGACCGATTAATCGCGACTATATATCCACTGTGCCGCACGCCGAACTGCCCGTATCTAATACGTACTTCTCTACTTTGTTTTCATACCAGGGGTATGCATCCCCGCGTTGCGGCGAAAGCATGTATGGAAGCTCGCCGCGGACTCAAACATAACAGGTAATTAACGTTAACATTAATTAATTGCTGTTTATCACCTCGGTAGGCCGACTTGTTTTGAACTGATCTTTCGCCACAAACTTATATAAAAATGTATGAATCGGCATTTAAAATTCTAAGCAAACAGAAGGAGCAACACAGTGATAAAATTCAAAATAACTGTATGTATGTATCGCCAGAGGGCAGAATATACTCCGTTTTCTAAATATTTGATATAGTTGACTTTTTTTTAATATGTTTGGCTGTCCATCTTATTCAAAAAATTTAAGTAATTATTAATTCTTTTCCTATTATTTGATTTATTGTTGAATATACTTATATGTATACATATAGTTTTACATATTTTATAAAAAAAATTAATAAGACGAACGGTCAAATATGTGCTAAAATATTAATGGTGTAAAATATTTAGAAACGAAGGGAGTACATTATATTAGGAAACCTTGTTTTGTACTTACTAGTGGTTTATAGGGTGATTTATAATTATTTTCATAAGAGCATGCATGTTTAACTCCCTAGCTAGCTACACAGTCGTCCACAACTTTTATAGCTGGCCTGCTGCAGCCTGCCCATATTATTTGTCCTGCAAAGCGAAGAGCAGTCATCACGCATCAGTAGGGTAGATACATAGAGTATGCATGTATACGGTACGTGAGTTAGCATTGGCAGCTAGCTTGCCCTACTGTTATTACTCTACTCGACCACCTGCAGCTTGTCGACCCCGGCGCGCAGCAACAGGCCACGGGCAAAACGCCAGTGAACACAGACTGCTGTGAGATTACTCTGCGGCATTTTTTTTTTCCAATAGCTTTGTCTCATTTTACTCTGTGCCATATACTCACACCTTCTCATTTTAAATGCAGCAATGATTTTCTACACCTAACTTTAACCGTCCATCTTATTTAAAAATATTTTAAAAAAAAATTAAAAACATAAGTCACGAGTAAAGTGCTATTCATGTTTTATCATCTCATAACAAAAGTACTAACTATAAAAAAATTTCAAACAACTCGGACGATCAAAATTGGACGCATAAGTTATAAACTTATGGTTACACTTAAAATGCGACGGAGCGAGTATATAATAGCCCGTTATAACTAGTTTTATTAGTCGACAAACTAGCTATTTTTCCTTAAAAAACAAATTAACTATATTTTTTGTTGCGTAGTGTGTTTATCCATGCAATATATATAGCCTACACCTTTTTAGTTAATAATCAACTATGAGACCTTGCTTTTGTGGGAAAAAAATACTACATTGTTAGCGCAAGGGAACGGCAAAGCCATGTAATGGTACAGTTCAGGAGTAAATTGTCGGACTAACAGTAAATCAGATCGAAAGCCATTTAAGTTTGTTAATTTGTTCACTTTTTTATTGTTATAATATATATTTGCTCCCGCATAACATTTTTAATTCCTTGAATATATCGCTAACCATTTTACCAAGAATTTGTAATGTTTTCTGAAGGAGTAACACAAAAGTGAAAGAAATACGAAACAACATTTGACAATTTAATTTGGCTTAGCGGTAAAATTTGTAAAGTTTTCTGAAGTAACACAAAAGTGAAAGAAATACGAAAACAACGTTTGACAATTTAATTTGGCTTAGCGGTAGATTGTAACTGATCTTAAGCATCCCTAATGTTGTAATTATTTTGTACATTTACAGAAACTTACCAGTATTATATGTTGAGATTTGCGTAGGGTAATGTTTGGTCAGGTCTTAAGATATTGAAAAAAATACGTATATAGTTAATCCATAAAAGAAGGATGTATTCTTTTTTTTTTTAACTTGGACATGTTTTTATTATTTTTGCTCCATATAATATTCTACTTTAGAGTGTTCTTTTAATTGCATTTCATGAATAGTTTTCTAAAGTGTGAAAGAAATCCATCTTTATATTCTCCCTACTATCTGCAGATGCAGTACCTCCACGAGCTTGAAAGAAATTATTAGCACTAATTTGTTGATCCTGGTGGCACTATCATATCTAGTTCATGCTGTCAGTGCGCAATCACTAGATGAACCATTCAGGTATATACTGTATATTAAATGCTTTTATATTGTCAACGTGCATAAACATAAGTTATTTTGAATTGATCTTCCTTTAATTAAAGTAGTTTAGAGTATAAAATGAACTTTTCCTTTGTTAAATAAAAAATTGGATTCTAAAATTAATTATAGTAAGAAGAAAACTTTATGCATTTCTCTCATATATAATTAAGAGAATAAATTTTAAAACGTTTTTACCTTATGTTTAGACATTTCAAAATAATTTATACCTCTAACATTATATTTTATCCTATTATATAATATTAAAATGGATTTAAAGAATAATTTTATTTTCTTTTAGTACAGATGTGATTTATTTATACACTTTATTACTTTCAGTTAAGCAAGTTTCAAAGATTTTTTTTAAGTTGTAGGTAAAATTTTCTGCAATTTAATTGACGGGAAGAAATGATTATTTGAAACAAATAATTATGTCCAATTGTACTTTCCTATTGTGTTCTTCATGCATTTCTAGAGCTAGTACTCCCTCCGTCTCATAATATAAGGGATTTTGAGTTTTTTACTTGCATTGTTTGACCACTCGTTTTATTCAAAAAATTTATGCAAATATAAAAAACAAAAAGTTGCACTTAAAATACTTTGGATAATAAAGTAAGTAAAAAAATAAATAATACTTTCAAAATTTTTTGAATAAGACGAGTGGTTAAACAGTGCAAATAAAAATTCAAAATCCCTTATATTATGAGACGGAGGGAGTATATGTTTAATTCAATTGTCTAATGGCTTTATATAGGGGGACTGGAGCAGAAATTTATGAAATGACATACGACCTCAAACAGGATCAGCAGGCTTCATTTATTGTTAGCTTCATTGACTGTGCAACCAAAGAATCTGAATTTCACTTAGGGACCCTGAAGGTTCTTAGAAATCAAACAGATACCGATCGAGAAGTGCCATTTGGTTGGATCCTACCCAGACTAATTGCCCGTAAGGGGTCCGTTACCTTGGCTTTTAGGACCGATAACTTATACTTGATAGGGTTCACAGATAAATATGGAGGTTGGTATAGTTTCAATGGGTACAAAGTTTTGATCCCGGGTTCCACTGAATTGGAAATTAATGGAGGATACGGAGAGGGTGGGATGGGTGGGTTTAGAAAACTGGAAGATCTACCCCTAAGCAGGAGACATGCCTTAGATGCTGTAGATATTCTTTGGGATTACGACCCATCTACTACACCCAAGGAAGTCCTCCAAAATGCAACAGCAACACTACTGTTAGTAATCCCTGAATCTGCAAGATTTAAAGAAGTGTTTGAGCCGGTCATTGCTGATTGGGACAGTAATGAGGGCATCAGCTTAAAGGAAAAGATTAAAAGCATAGGACTACTGCATAGTTGGGGTAAGCTTTCAAGTGTGGGAATGATCGGATTACCATGGGATAGCAGCGAAGTGCAGGGCTATGTCAAAAAACTGAGAAATGAAAAAGTTTATATAAATAGCAAAGAGGATGCACTCCGACCTCTTAAGGTTTTACTTATGTCGAGAGCAATGAGACCAAAAGAACTCGTCATCAAAAGGATTAATGACCCCCAGTCCTAGAGTGTGATGTCAACAAACGGTATGATCTTCAACTTTTAATATGATTGGAGTCTAAAATTAATTTTACTCTGCTTTGCATTCGTAACAATAGATCCTTGGAAGTAATGGGTGCTCATATTTTCTTTATGATCAAAATATTAGTAAATCCCTAGAAGTACATGCACCTGTAGTAGGTTGCTAGGATGCACTCAGAAATTGTGTATAACTTCTGTAAATCTTGCACACTCCCAATTACTAAACTTCCATAATACATGTACTAGATCGATCCCAGTCATTATAAAAATATTTCAAATAGGTATAACATATATTCTTAGTTTAATGTGTACCTTTTCTTGTACAATGCAGTGATGCTTTGAGGAAGTGATATTTGCTAGAAGGACCACAACAAATTTTAGTTGCAGTACATTGGATGGAACTGTGTCGATATGTCCAGTTTTATTGAATTGAAATAAATTTGGTGCACTCTAGCAATGTTAGATTTATTGTTGAAAATAACAATCGTAGGCGTATATTATTTACACTGTGGATCAATTAGCAGTTAAGTAATGCCAGGTTGAGATGAATTGCTGTTGTGGTATGAGTAAAGGACGAAACACTGAGAAAATTCATTCAGCACAAAGGCTGTGTTTAGATGCAAAGTTTGGATCCAAACTTCAGTCCTTTTTTATCACATCAACCTATCATATACACGCAACTTTTCAGTCACATCATCTTCAATTTCAACCAAAATGTAAATTTTGCGCTGAACTAAACACAGCCAAAGTCCTATTTGGATTAATGCGTCAGTTGCCACGTCTTGGCATGCTAGTACTGCTAGTTAATTAGTGTAGTGCTAGTTTGCTTAATGCAAATTAGCCTGCGCCAAAAAGTTAGCCATCAACGAACTGCTTTGCCAAAAGGTTTCTTTGTCAAATGTGTGCGCTCAAACAATATTCGCTAGATTAACTAGCTAGCTGTGCCCCCCGCGCGTTGCGCGGGCATATGATGAGGCAAACTGTAATATCTCAAGATAAGAAAAGAGCACATCACAAGATAACATGCAACACTGTTCCACAGTAATAGCTCTGCATATCATAAGATAAGTGCAACACCGTTCCAGGGTAATAGCTCAAGATCAAAAAGGACATATAACATTGTTCTCAATTTTGAGTGATGTAATCAAACTGTTGAATAGTCTAACATTAGTTGTGTAAGGACAAAGGACCTAGGCTGTGTTTGGAGCATGGGTTCCTGACATGCATAGTGCGCATATAAAATGGAGCGGTCCATTAGCGAGTGATTAATTAAGTACCAGCTAATTTTTTTAAAAATGGATCAATATGATTTTTTAATCAACTTTCGTATAGAAATTTTTTTGCAAAAAAATATACCGTTTAGCAGTTCAAAAAGCGTGCGTGCAGAAAACGAGGCGGAGGAGCTGGGAATCAGTAGTTCCGAACACACATCCCTAAGAGCAAGTTTAATAGTATAGCCAACTAGTGGCTCCAAATCATTTATAGTTAATCTAATAGCCAGTTCATACAATAGTTACCAAGCATATACTACACAATTAATATTTGGTCCCACCTATCATACACACATGCATCTTGGAGTATGTACTGCAGCTGGCTATAAATCTGTAGCCCACTGCTCTTCTTTATCGTCTTTTATTTTCTCGAAATATGTTTATAGCTGGTTTATAATATGTTATTGTACATACTCTAATATATAAGTGAGGGGGCCCTTCACCTCAATGGCTAGCTTTTGAGGTGGCAAAGGCATCTTACGATTCTACAGTTGGTATTAGAGACTGGCTAGTTCAACATCTATGGTCCGAAGGATATATTGTGTGAAGCCCTGATGGACTGTGGGTGCCTTCGCGGGGGCAGGGGGGAGGGGCTAATGCACGACTAGTCGCGCGGCCCCCTAGGTGCGCGACCGCTGACCAGTACTACTCTACTACTCTACTCTACTACTACTAGTAGTCTACTACCAGTACTACTACTACACTACTATACACTACTAGTATCAGTACTACTACTGCTGCTATACTACTACTAGTATTACTACTATAAAAAATATATTTTTATAGGTATATATTTTTTATGTATAAAAAAAATATACACATATGCAAACTTTGTATACGATATGTACAAATTTTGTATATGATGTATACAAACTTTCTATATAACGTGTACAAACTCTGTATACATACATATTAAAAAATTGAAAAAACAAAAAAAACATCATGTATATTCGAATACAAATGTACAAACTTTATATACGACGTATATAAAGTTTGTATATACGTCGTATACAAAGTTTGTATACACACATACAAACTTTTTATATGTATACGTATATACTAAAAAAACCAAAAAGAAAAAACTGGAAAGAAAAAAAACGAATGGAAAACCGCAAAAAACGGAAAGAAAAAAACCGAAATCAGAAAAAAAAACCAATGGAAAAAACCGCGGCCCCACCCCGACACGCGCTGCCGCGCGGCCCACTCTACGCGCGCCACGTGCCTTGCAGCGCGCGGGGGTGTGGGGGGGGGGGGGGGGGCTGATCGCGTTTTAGCTGGCGAGACCCGTATACCTGAGGGACCATGGTGAAACGGTGAAATATTGAATCCTTCAGCTACTCGTAGACCCATCCTTTTATTGATGCGGAATTCAGATAGACAACCTCTTTGTAATCAGGGGCGGATCCAGCATGGGGGGCGGGGTCTCGAGCCCCCACTACTGGCGTGAAGACTATGAGAGACTCTACGAAGACCTCACTAAATTTTTTTTACCATATTTAGATGGGAGGGGGGACTGTAACTCTATTTAGTTTGCTCAGACCCTATTGCTATTTCTTTCTGGATCCGCCACTATTTGTAAGGGTGAAATCCAAGGAATTCAAGATGGTCACCATCATTAAGACTGTTGCCTTGATTGTCTACAATGTTATTATCATCATCAGAATACCATTCGAAATTATTTCCAGCCGGTGATTCACCATCTGAAGAATGAAAATTAGCGGGATCATATTCCCAATTGTATAAATCCCACTCCCCTATAAACTTTTGGCTATAAAGATAATAGTTAATATCCCCTAAAATCCACGGTCCATAAACTTGTTTGCTATGGTTCAGACAAAGCAACAAGGGCTTAAGGTTGTTTTGGTGCTTCAATACCCACTTAAACTCGCCACACGATTCATTAAGGACCCAAATTGAAAGGCAATAGTCAGTTTTAAGTGATGCAAGGTACATCCCTTTCTCTGATTTTCCAATGTAAATATATGGTCTGCTCTTGTAAATCCCAGTAGGATTTTTGATTACTTGGTAGATCCCATTAGATATACTAGGTGATTCCCCGCGTTTTGCTACAGGAATTACTAATTAATTTTCAATATTATTTTTCGTTACAATTGAGCTAGTAGCAAAAAAGAAAAAAAAACAAATCTTAAGGCTTATCAGTATTTATCATGAAAAAAAAATGAAATTTACTCTTTAATGTATAACATATTGTAAGTATATAGTAAATATTATAAAAATGATAGAGAGCTTCGTAAAACTATTGTGGAAATGATGTGAGAGGTGAAGATTGGATATGCTTGCATATTAATTTATAGAATTAAATAGATTGTAGATGATGTTGTATGCTTGCATGAATTATTGCTAGTGGATGATGTGGCATGGTTGTATGTCAAGCTTTAGAGTTAGTGGTTTATAACTTTATAGAAAGTATAGATATGGATATCCTACGAAGGAAAAACACAAAGATCTATTATATAGTAAAAGTTCATTAAACTTCCTACAAACGCTCCTAAGCCACTATATAGTACCCTAAAAACACTCTTAAGCCGCCACATGGCATTTCAACAAATTCTAAAAAAGACAAAATATCTAACCGTCGATTTTCATTTAATCTGATGGACCCATTATTTTTAACCATTAGATCTATCTTAAATTAAAAAAATATCAATTAAATTTATCTTCATCAATCCTACGTACACATGCATGTAAGCACAACACGTACGAGAATGATACCTAGCGATCGATCGCTAGGGGTCGCTAGGGGGCAATCAGATTCTGATTCCCTCTCTCCACCTGGTTTCCTTTTTAGATACCGTATTATTTTCCTATTTTAGTAAATTTATGCACCTAAAAGTTTGTACACCTCAAGTTGACACATTTTCACAAACATTTTGTTTATTAGAAAAATTTATGTATAGAAATACTATATATAAAAAATTTGAATTTAAATTCAAATTTAAATCGGGCATGTAAACTTTTGACTTATAAACTTTGGGTCTATAAACTTTAGATGTATAGAAATACTATATATAGAAAATATTTGAATTCAAATTTAAATTTGAATCAGATATAATTCAAATTCAAATTTGAAACGGGTCTATAAACTTTAGGTTTATAAAATTTAAATTCAAATTTAAATCGGGTATGTAAACTTTTGACTTATAAACTTTGGGTCTATAAACTTTAGATGTATAGAAATACTATATATAGAAAATATTTGAATTCAAATTTAAATTTGAATCAGATATAATTCAAATTCAAATTTGAAACGGGTCTATAAACTTTAGGTTTATAAACTTTAGGTGTATAGAAATACTATATATAAAAATATTTGAAATTCAAATTCAAATTTGAATCGGATATATAAAGTTTTGACTTATAAACTTTTGGTCTCTAAACTTTAGATGTGTAAACTTGAGGTGTATAAACTTTAGGTGCATAAATTTACTAAAATAGAAAAGTAATGCGGTGCCAAAAAAGGAAATAGGTGGAGGAAGGGAGGGGGATCGATCGCTACCCCTGTCGCCGGGCGATCGAAAGCCCATTAGGCGTACCCCAACAGGTACGTATGTACGTAACTAGCTGGCCTCATGTCCCTCTTTTTCTTTCCTTTTTCTTTCTGAAATAAAAAAATAAATACACCGTTAAAAAACCATTAGATCTATCATGAAAAAACAATTAAATTTAAGTCTACAAATCCCTAAATACACGTGCACATAAAAACCGTATGTAAGTACGTAAGCACAAGCACTTTGGCCTCACAACCCTCTATTTCTTTCTTTTTATTTCTGAAATCCAAACAAACATAAATACACCATAAAAAAATTGGATTCAGCTCAAAGCTATATTTAGGATCTAAAATTAAAATTCTAGGCTCCTTTGGATTATAGGATGTAAAAACAGTATGCAATTTGGATTCCTATTGATTCATCGCTATATTATCCTTTGGTTTCCACAAATATGTCGTAGGAATTACACGAATATGTCATAACAATTCTGAAGGAAAACAAATCCATTTCCCACCGATACCATGCAAGAAGCACACAAAAATTTAAGCCCATTAAACATCATCAAAACGCTCCTAAATTATCATATGACATCCTACGAACACTCCTAAGCCGCTACATGGAACTTTAATAAATTATAAAAAAATCATATAAAAATTATAATAAAAAATGCTTAGCTATCTGTTATAACTTAAATCGGTTGACCCATTATTTTCAACTGTTAGATCAATCCTTCGAAACACAAACCCCTTCCACCTCACACCTCCCTTATGTACATAATCACTCGTCCCTCCCCAACATC
Source organism: Oryza meridionalis (assembly GCA_000338895.3). Classification (NCBI taxonomy): domain Eukaryota; kingdom Viridiplantae; phylum Streptophyta; class Magnoliopsida; order Poales; family Poaceae; genus Oryza; species Oryza meridionalis. Next base: position 29,299,560 of record CM002526.2, on the reverse strand, counting down.
CATATGTACAAAGCATATATCTTACGTACAACAGTCGATGAACCCTGAGTTCCACTCGACACTCAAGGTAGTTTTTTGGTCGGATCTTTCGGTGAGTTGTGGATAACTACAATTTGAGAGAAATGTTGACGATCCGACTACAATCGTACAAGACGTTGTGTTGCGCCTTTGCGATCGATACACCTCTCCGTAGGTTGCTGATCTTGCCGGTACAGATCAACCTTATTCCTACAAGCAAATCGAAGAAACAAGTAAGAACAAGATAAAGCAATCTGAATTGCAGACAGGAATGAATACACACGATAAGTTGGGGTTTCGAATACAAGCAGACGGACGGTCTAGCCGACACGCGCGCTGCAAGGAAGTAGCAATGGCTAAACTTTCATCTCAACAAAACCCAATTAACCCTGAAGGGGTATCTAGCTATTTATAGAGGTGGGAGGACCCTAGGACGTCCTCCACCTGGTTGGGGCGCACCCCACATGGGTCCCACTTGGGCCGGGGTCCTAGACGAAGTTACAAGCCCATAGGCCCATTACAGGTGACGCATCACCTTGTTCCCTCAATTGCGCATGTTTGAGAAGGAGTTTGGTGGTGAGGCTGGATCCTTTGGAAAGAGGACTCCGAGAGCTTTCCGTCAAGTACTGATGGGTCGAAAACAGATGTCGTATGCAGATTCAGCAGCCGTTTGAAGTCAGCAGTGTAGCAGGTGGCCGAATCGGATTCCAACACTTGGAGGACTTGATCTTGATATCATCTTGTTCATCCATGATGTGGGCAACGGTTGTATCTGTAGTAAATATGGTCACATCATCCTCCCCTTCTTCACAGAAAACCGTCCTCGGTTTTCCATATGGTGCTCGTCACATGGTCCATTCAAAATATCATGTTTCATCCAATCAAAACTAGAGAAACTCGAAATAGTGTGATTAGCAATAACATATCTCTCTAAATCCGAAGAGATGAAAACTCTATGAACCAAATATATTCCTCTTTCATTATATTCACCAAAGATACGAAAAATAACATTAGTTGGACATGGAAAATCAGTCTTAGCAAATAATTTCTCCTCCAAATTATTGAGCTCACAAAAATCATCAAACTGAACATAGCCCAAAGTATTTAAATAAGTAATCAAATTACGTTCCTCAACATCATTAGTAATGTGAACAACATGCTTAAAATCAGCACACAATGAAACAGTAGAAATAGCATGTTCATTCACTAGTTGTGGCATGGATATAAGTGAAGCATTATCACACAACTCTTCTTTATCACAAGGAACAACAAATAAATCAACTTGTGACAAAGGCAAATCAGCAATTGGTTCCATTAATGGTTGCTCTATTATAGCATGAAAATTGACACGTGTAGCTCAGCTTGAGAATACTCACCTTCATTTGTCTCAGCACCAATTAGTTGACCTTGCAAACTTTCTTCAGACTCCGCTGGTGCAACATCCTCTTTCTTCTCAAGTACACCATTCTCTTTTTGTTGAATGTTTTGAACTCCCTGCAAAACGTTAGTAACGGGAGAGACAAAAGATTGCTCCTCCAATGTTTGCACATCATCATTTTGCACATCATCATTGCATAAGGATATAGGAGATTCAGAAATAGGAGATAAATCACATTGTTCGTACTTCCTCCCATTTGATATGATCCGACTCTCAATGCTACCAGCAAGCATGAATAGGTGTCCAATATGATTATATGTCACATTAGCAAGCAAAACCTGAATTTCAGAATTAAGCCCATTGAAAAATATGCGCATTGTATTTTCATTGCACTCTTTGAGACCACTGTAGATGATACAGACCTCAAATTCATGAATGTACTCCCTAATAGTTCTATCACCTTGTTTCAGATGTTCTAATTTCTCCCGAAGAGTACATTTGTAATAAGAAGGCACAAAGTGTTTTCGAATCATGGTTTTGAATTCATCCCAAGTTTCAGGTTTATTACTCACATAACTCCACCAAAAGAGAGCAGAAGAGGTAAACTTATTACTAGCAGCCTTAACCATTTGAGCATCAGAAAAATCATATTTATCAAATTCATTGTCTACTGCTAGTTCCCAATCAATATATGCAACAGAATCATACTTCCCATCGTAAAATAGTAACTTAGATTCAACTCGTGCAAAATTATAGTCAGGTACCTCATATGCATCTTGTGGAGAAGTCGACATCTCTCGTCGATGGTGAAGAAGCCGATGTTGAGCATGACCGTCTCGTGTCCCCTTGCGCAATCCTGCCATGGTTAGTAGCAAACAACAAACATAAACAACAATATGCACGGTCCTATCAACTACTAGGTAGTGGAAGCTCCAATATCACACACACTCAAGCTTTTTACCAAGCTCTTACAAGTTCTTATCAAAGCAAGCGGAATGGTGATGTACACCGACTCAACCAAGCACCTCAATGGAGGTTGGATATCGATGCCTTGGCAAACAATTGTTGTACGGCTGCAATCAAATCTGTGGAGCTCTGGGTAGGCTTAAATATGTAGCAAAGGATAGCAATTGCACAAATCAGAGAATGCAAAGTTGAATAATCGTTTAAAGTCAAGTACCATGCTAGTTCTAGGCTAGAACGTACTAGAGACGCAAGCTTAGATACAAACGATACCACAAGATAACACCAGAAACAATTGAAGCACACTCTAATATATCCAAATTCAGCTCAAAGATACAACTGCTTTTTTTTATTTCTTTCTTCTTCTTCTTTTTTCTTCTTCTTGTTTTTTTTCTTTTTTTTCTCCTTTTTTTCGGTGCGGCTTTTTTTTCTCTTTTTTTAGCACCTTTCTGCCTTTTTTTTTCGTTTTTCTTTAAAAGAAAAGACTCAAGGACCTCAATGAAAGGTCATAGGGACTCAAATGTAAATATAAAATATACAGGGACTCAAGTGTAAAAGTCCAAAGTAAAATTAAAAATTACATAAAAACGGAATGCTGAATTTATACTTGTTCCGTTTCTCCAAACAGATCTTGGAACCGACACCAAACAAAAATTCACCAAGGTGTTTGACACAACTCGGAAGAGGCGAAACCGACTTGAGAGGGAGGTAGTCGGACTCAGGTAAAGTGGGCGACAAGAGGAGATGGCGCCAACCGGTCTTCACGCGTGGGGGAGGGAATAGACTCGGCCCAAGTGGAAAGTTTGGCCTTAGATGGAAACTAACCAACCGGATTGATCTAATATGCAAAACTTCCTCTGAAAACCGATCTGTTATCCTCTTTTCTACCGATCTGTTATCTTCTTCCTCACACACACATGCCGTTCCATGCACACACATGCACGGCACAACCACCGAACAGAAGCCCTTAGATGCAACTCAAGAACTTAAAAACTAACCGACAGAAACTTCTAAAAACTACAAAAATAAAACCGTGGCAGTGAGCTGATTCCATTTTCGTAGATCCCGATGAGAGCAAACATACGGCGGCGGCGATGATAGTGGTACTAAACGTGACCAGAAATCGAAACTCTAAACGAACTAGACGCTAAGACCAGCAACACGACTTGACGATGCAACACAAATTCAACAAAGCAAAAACGGAAAAGAACAATGCAATGGCACAAATATAGCTAGGTGATGGATGTAACTTTTTTTTTTAGCTTTTTCTGGTTATAGGTAGATAAAAACTCACCGAGCAACGAAAGGTCTGATACCACATGATGAACCCTGAGTTCCACTCAACACTCAAGGCAGTTGTTTGGCCCGATCTTTCGGTGAGTTGTGGATAACTACGATTTGAGAGAAACATTGACGATCCGACTACAACCGTACAAGACGTTGTGTTGCGCCTTTGCGATCGATACACCTCTCCGTGGGTTGCTGATCTTGCCGGTGCAGATCAACCTTATTCCTACAAGGAAATCGAAGAAACAAGCAAGAACAAGATAAAGCAATCTGAATTGCAGATAGGAATGAATACACACGATAAGTTGGGGTTTCGAATACAAGCAGACGGACGGTCTAGCCGACACGCGCGCTACAAAAGTAGCAATGGCTAAACTTTTATCAAAACAAAACCCAATTAACCCTGAAGGGGTATCTAGCTATTTATGGAGGTGGGAGGACCCTACGACGTCCTCCACCTGGTTGAGGCGTACCCCACATGGGCCCCACTTGGGCCGGGGTCCCAGACGAAGTTACAAGCCCATAGGCCCATTACAGGTGATGCAGCACCTTGTTCCCTCAATTGCGCATGTTTGAGAAGGAGTTTGGTGGTGAGGCTGGATCCTTTGGAAAAAAAGACTCCGAGAGCTTTCTGTCAAGTACTAATGGGTCGAAAACGGATGTCGTATGCAGATTCGGCGGCAGTTTGAAGTCAGTAGTGTAGCAGGTGGCCGAATAGGATTCCAACACTTGGAAAACTTGATCTTGATATCATCTTGTTTATCCATGATGTGAGCAACGGTTGTATCCGTAGTAACCATGGGCACATCAACAGTGTTTTAAATAATTCAATTAGGTTAAAAGTAAAAAAAATGACACATAAGTTGTTTCGTAGTAAGTATGTCTAAGGAGGAATAAGTTTACATTAATCACTACCTTTCTTATAAATAATGGAGGTATAGTTCCAACCTTTTCATATAAAAGGTTGTGTTTCTCAAATGTGCTTTCTTGCGCACTCATTTTAAAATATACAAATAATCAGTTTGAAATATATATTTTATATTTTTATAAATAAGAAAATACTTAGAACATGTGACAAGTTTTTAATACACGCATATTGTTATGATGCCAGACTCAGTCGTCATATAGAATATAATTATGATTTCAGTCTCTTACTGTCTAAATATGTCACTGATTGTTAGGATAACTAATGCTCAACATTTAATTTTGAAAATATCAAACACTCATATTCAAAAGAAAAAGATATGGTTGTATAATTTTATACGATATTAACAAAGTGCCCGTAGAGTGAGCTATAAATATTAATCTTGGTGGTTTATAAATATATACAATCTAGCTACTAAAAAATTTTTAGGACAAAGATCATATATTTAAACATTGTCAAATAACATGTTAAGTAAAAGTCACTATATATCCCTACGGCAATAAAAACAATAAAATAAAAAATAAGATGTCCATGCATGTTTTATTCCTTCACATAGCATCGAGCCAATCAAGCTGCTAATGCAAAGTTTTTTTGGTTATTATTTATGCATTGATTGATGATAATTTGATCTAGGTGCGTTAGTAAATTTTCAATTCACGTGTTTTCTATGCTCCATTGAAACATTCGTTCTTTTCAATACTCTACTTTACACATGTATTATTTTCACACTTTTCAATTCTTTTTTTTTCAATGCTGTGTTACAAAGGAACCTTTAATTTCTTTCACCGAGAGACAAAGTCATAACATTTCATAATTGTAATAACACAAATTATGATAGCTTAAATAAGATGCCCGCGCAAATGCGTGGGCTACCTTCCTAGTTTGTATTAATTAATATATAAAAAACAGAATACAACTTTAAGGAGTTAACTAAGATAAAATAGAAATATTAAGGCTAGAGTTGAAACCTCATAACAAAATGTGATTTCACATAGAGTGCTCCTCGCCAGTAGACATGTTGCTCGAATAAATATAGCCTCTGAGCGTCAGCCATGGTCCCTGCACCATCCCCTTATCTAATGAATGATCTCTCCTCCCATCATTCCGTTGCTGATGAGAAGACATGAAGGATAAGCGGCGACGGTGGACATTCTGATTCCTTCAAGACGGGATCCATCTTTCAACGCTGTACCATCCGGTGTTAACAAATAAGATCTTAAACACCTCGTAGTGCGGTGATATGGTGGGGTCGAAGACGATGCATTCTTTGTCGAAGAACCCAAATTCTAGCTCGGGGAAGTGGCAGGGCAATAGTGGCAAGCTCACCCACCTCCGAGTGGCTGGGTTCACCACGAGGAGAGAGAAAAGCAAAAGGAGGCCGTTACAGTGGCCCATGATGGTGGGATTTTTTTCACAGAAGTGCTAAACATCAGTCGACTGAAAACCTACCTCCAAATCTTGCAAATTTTGGTTCACTATATGTGCTTCGTGATTCGTGCTCCAGCTGCTTCTTCTCCAACTTTGTCACACCCAGAAATTCCCGAATAGATTTCCAAGCAGAATGTGCATTAAAACCCCCGTCTAGGACCGGCTGGGGTACACAAACGACAAAATTGACACACAGATCCACGTCTTACAAACATCATAAAAGTCTTACACAAATGCAGCGGAAAATTGAAAGATAACTGGAGCTAAGCCTTGACTTGGACTGCAGCGGGAACACCACTCCACAGGCATCCTCGACGGCACGGATGAAGCCTACTCCTCGGAAAAGCCACCATCTGACGCGTACTCAAACTCTGGGGTTTTGGGGAAAATAGAGCAAGACTGAGTACAACCACCGTACTCAGCAAGTCATACCGGAATAGGGGGTATGATGCAGGGTATTATCAAAGGATAGCTAGAGTGGTTCATTTGCATACGAGCATTTATAAACAGTAGTTGAAAGCAGTAAAAACAGTTGTAATAGTTACTCAATATTAACCATCCACTGTCCAACGCTACACCACGTTGCAACAGGCCCAACCATCCACCTGAGCTAATCAATTCCATCAGACTAGACTAAGGTGAGACTAATCACGGTGAATCTGGTTGACCGCCAATAACAGCGGGCACGGCTATTCGAATAGTTTTACTCTGATCAGAGGTGTACAACTGTACCCACAAGACACAGCCCCACGACACGTTTCCGTGCGCCGACATGCCACCACGACATACCGGAAAGAGGCCGTGACAGGACCCTTCGCATAACCCCCTCTAATCAAGCACACCACACCTCAGGTTTCACCCCCGTCCCCAGCGGGCAACGGGCAGTCCCCTCTCGTGCCTAGCTGAATCCGGAAGCGACAGAGGCCGTCGCAGGGCCCGCCATGGATGGCTAGGGTGCCGGCCATGGCGAAGCTCACCGGCGTGCGGTGCGAACGGGGTTCCCGCGGCGGAAAACGGCGGCGGAGAGGCGGACGGCGTGGCCCTCGGGCTTGTGAACCCGACCGTGGCGACGGCGCGGCTTGGCATGGCGGCTAGCGGAGTAGCGGCGGCGGCGGCGGAGAGGAGGGCGATGGCGCTAGGGCGATGGAGGGCACGGGGAGCTCGGCGAAATGGAGAAAAAGAGAGAGGGGAGGGCGGTGATGCTTAAATGGGGGAGAGGGGGCTCGGACGTGGCCGGGAGCGGCCCGATTTCGCTGGCCGACGTGGGGAGGTGGAGGTGGAGAGAGAGGCGGGATTTGAAAATCGAATCCCGGCCGTCTCGAGCGCGGACGCGGGCGGGAGAGAGAGGGAGTGGGTGCAGGAGACGCGTGGAAGGTGGCGACGTGGGCGACGTGGCTCCGGGAGGCGAGAGCGGCGGTTGCGGGACGCAGCGGCGCCGGCCAGAGGTGGGAGACGGGCCCGACAGGTGGGGCCCACCTGTCGGTGACCCTAGGGGAGAGGGGCGCGGGGCAGCCGGCTTAGCTGGGCCGTGGCCTTCGGCCGGCCCAGTGGGGAGGGGGAGGGGAAGAGAATGGGCCGGCGGCCCATTCGAAAAGAAAAAGAAAAAAAGAAAAAGAATTTCCAGGGATTAAATATTGCTTGTGCTCATTTTTAATTGGTTAAAATTATTTCTAGAGCTCTGAAAATTCCATTAAAAATCTTGTTAGCGTATTTCGACATGTAGAACTCAAGAAAAATTCCACATGCCAATTCCGATTATTATTTACATTACTTTCTTTAGGGTTTCTCTCTTGCTTTTACACCGATATTTTCTTGAGACCATTTATAAATTCCATTTAGGCTTGGGATAAGAACTTCAGGGTGTGACAAACCTACCCCCCTTAAACGGAATCTCAACCCCGAGATTTGGAAGAGCTGGCGAAGAGGTGCGGATGGGCGGCCTTCAACTCGTCCTCCCTTTCCCAGGTTGCTTCTTCCTCTAAGTGGTGGCTCGAACCCTACAGAACCTGGTAACCTTATTTCTAGTTCTCCTTTCACTGGTCTCAAGAATACGAACTGGCTTCTCCACATAAGTGTGGACCCCCGTTTTTATAACAGGAATCAATCGTGTAAACAGTACCATTTCCCTGGATCAAGTAGTCTGGTACACACGAATTCATAGCTGAAATACCAAGTGCACATACACGAGTGTCTAGTACGAATTATTACATCATAAGCCCGCAGGCATAGTTTTAAATCATCGAACCGAGCGGTCCAGAATACATCCCAAAAATAGAAGTAGATAAGGCAGCGGAGTTAAGGCAGCGGCATGCCATTGCCATAGGCTACGACTGTAACTAAGACCTACTGAGCGCCATCGTCTTCATCATCCTCCTGGTAGTAAGCGTAGGGGTCCACCGAAGCTTCATCTCTGACCTCTGATTAAGTTTGTATATTGCAAGGGTGAGTACCAACCGTACCCAGCAAGCCACCACAGCAACAATGCACATGATAAAGCGTATTCAAGGAATGGCTATGGTTCTTTTGCACAAAGCAAGATTTGTAATTCTTTTCACAAGCCTAAGACCTAGCATAGACTGATCAAGTTTTAATACCAGTGTTCGCATTAGACAACGACGGTTCTATCCACCATCCATTGTGATCCCAAGGATAGCTTCCCGCCATTGAATCGTCATGGATTTCTGAGGACGTCCACCTTCCCGCCTCTCAGGAAGTGGCTCCATCAGTATAGAAATCATTATGCAATATCCCATCCCATACAAGTTAAGAATTTAGAGTCTAGCCAAGTGTAATACATGTCCAGGTGCTCAATAACCGCGAGCACGGCTATTCGAATAGATTTGGTTTACTCACACTGCAGTGGATGTACACTTTACCCGCACTCCATGATTGCCCAACACATGAGCCTCGTCCCAACACATGAGACTCGTCACGGCAAAGCTTTTCGATAACCTTGCATTGGCAGTACCCGCTCCATGAACTTAAATCCTCATGCACTCTAGGCGTCCATGTTTCTAGCAGTGAGAGGAGTTCTGGCGCTCCCGGGAAAGAGAAGTCTCACACACATATTAAATTATGGTTCAAGTTAAGTTCTCTCTCACACACACTCATGGCAGTCCTACCAATGGCGACACCAATGTAGGGCACGCCTCTCGGCCCTACCTCAACGGCTGTCCCACCGTAGCGCACCTGCCTCACTCGGGGTGAACCATCTATGCAGGGATACTGCCTCCGCTCGGCTATCTAATCCGCTAGGTCTATACCTATTCGAGAAGTACGGTTGTACGGGGGGTCGTTTCATGCTTAACTTCATGGCTCAGTCCTTAATTGACCGGGGACGGTACTAGCCTTTTCCATATACCACCCAAATCCTCCGTCCGCCCCAGTCGAAAACAGTTGTTTAGTTTTATTTCTTCTTTCACAAATCATGTCATCAATATCATGGCAATGTGGCGCTCATGTCTCCACATGCCACATCTCAATTACCTTCCCAAAGGTAATTACCCAAGCATATAGCATTTGATAAATATGAGTGTGCATGATTCTAGAATAGCATTTCTAAGCAATTGTCATAATTAACTAGGGACTCATATGTAATCGTGGTTACAAAGATTTAAGGATAAACAATAATCAAGGCATGGCATAATCACAAGTGGGATGTTTATCATTGCATGCAATTTTATTTGTAAACAAAATAGTTTCGCAATTAGGATCAATATGTTCAAGGAATAGTGTTGACTTGCCTTGCTCAAAGTCTTGCGTGTCTTGACCTTCGCATGGATCCGTAACTCCCTCGGGCTCTATAGTTACGTGCGAAAATCTATTTGAATTCGGTTAGAATTCAAATAAAAATCCAAGTAAATCCAAATGGAAGTCGAATGCGAAAGTCGATTCTTTTATATTAACTTTACTATTCGCGAACTAGGGCAAACCCAATTTCGATTTATACATCCTAAACTATTTTGCGGGTATAAATATTTTGTTATCATAAGTTTTTAATCTAATCTACCCGAGCATTATATCCATATAATAGGTTAGAAATTTCTATCGTGAGCTAAATATCGGACGAAATCCTAAAATTATCTTATAATATTATACGATTTAATTTAGTCTATGACTAAACAATTAAATATAATATACGTCTAAAATTCCTAGTAATTAAATCCGAGTATCTACCGGGAATTGATCACCTATAGAGATTACCAAAACAATCTATAATTATATTAAATTTTGCAATTCTACGACTATAATTGATCTATAATTAAATTCTAATAATTTTAAATTTTCTAACTTCCCTAATCTCCCTCTAATTTCTATTTATTTTTCCTTTTCTTTTTATCTCCTCTTTTCTTTCTTTTCTTTTTCCTCCCTCCTTTTCTTTCTTTTCTCTTCCTTCTCCCTCCCGGCTTCTCCCTTCCTCTCTCTCTCGGCTCAGGCTACCCGGGGCGGCGACGGCGGCGGAACGAGGGAAGGGGCGACGGCTTACCGACGGCGGCGGCGGCGACGGCGGCGCAAGGCAAGGCGATGCTCGGCGTGGCACACGGCGCGGCGCGGCGGCACCGAGAGCGGCAGCGCGGCGGCACGAGGGCGGCGGCGCAGTGGCACGAGAGCGGCGGCGCGGTGGAGAGGGAAGAGGGGAGGAGGAGGGAAATGGAGTGGGAGAAAATGGAGAGGGGGTGGGGTATTTATAGGGAAGAGGGGGAGAAGGAGAGGGGAAGGGGCGGCGGCTTAATGGCGACGTGACGGCGGCGCACGGGGCTCGGGACGACGGCGACGCGCGGGCGGCGACGCGATGGCGGCGCGGGGCTCGAAGCGGCGATGCGACGGGCAGCGGTGCGGGGCTCAAGACGGGCGACGCGACGGGTGGCGTGGGGCTCGACGCGGCGACGACGACGGCGCGGGGCGTCGGCGACGGTGACGGCGCGCGGCGATGGGACGGCGACGCGGCGGCGACGGGCGACGCGACGGCGACGGCGGAGCGGGGCTCGAGACGACGGCGACGCGCGCGGCGCGGCAGCGGGACCGGTGACGCGACGCGGCAGCGGCGGCACGGAAGCGGCGACGCGACGGGCGAGCGGCACGGCGGGGCGCAGGGCGCGAGGCGGCGAGGGGACGGGCGAGTGGCACGTGGGCGCAGGGCGCGAGACGGCGAGGGGACGGCGTGTGGCGACGGGATGGCAGAGGGGAGGCGGAGCGGCGAGCGACACGCGGGGCGCGAGGCAGCGCGACAGAGGAGGGGCTAGGGAACGCGATCGAACACCTAGGAAGCAATGAACAGTGTATTTTCCTATTTTTCCCATTTTAGTTTATTTCTTATATAAATTTGATTCCACAATTCCTAATTTTTGCATATATGAATATTACTCAATATTTGTGTTATCTTAACTAATGAATTCACCCTAGATCAATATTACTCATATTTTATTTATATAATTTATTTGAATTTTTAATTAGGGTTAATTCTTATTCTGTCGCATTTAAATTTAATTGACACAATTATGGTCGCGATAATATTTTATTTATTTCTATCCTTACATAATCTTTATTTTAAATTATAATTTATTTATTTCTTTAACCAACCTAATTTCAGGGTTAATTCCTAATTAATTTTTCCTCTATTTGTGATCGATGAACTCCGAGATCAAAATCCAATAAAATCATCGAACAAAATCGGCATGATGCAATTTATTTAAAAAGTTTTCGAAGGTTCATATTTTTAGAGTTTTGTTTTTATTGGTCAAATTTTCAGGGTGTTACAATAAGTCAGGTCCTCCTGAATGTCAATGTGCTCCGAATCGGCTTGTTCTTCGGGTACCCTCAAGCACTTCTTTAACTGGGACACATGGAACACGCCATGGATACCAGCCATGTTGGATGGAAGTTCTAGCTGATATGCAACTTATCCTCTTCGTTCCAAGATTTTGTATGGTCCTACGAAGCATGGTGCCAACTTGCCTTTTGTCTGGAAGCGGTGTACTCCGAGGAGCGGAGTGACACGGAGGTACACAAAATCCCCTGCTTCAAAAGTGAGCTCCCTTCGGCGGTTATCTGCGTAGCTTTTCTGTCGAGACTGTGCAATTCTCAGCCTCTCTCTGACGGTCCTGACTTTTTCCTCTGCTTCTGTTAGCACTTCTGTTCCGAACAGCTGACATTCGCCTATTTGATCCTAGAAGAGAGGTGTCCGGCACATCCGACCATACAATGCTTCGAACGGTGCCATTTGTAAACTGGCCTGATAGCTGTTGTTGTAAGAGAATTCAGCATAAGGCAGACTTTTATCCAAAGCTCTACCAAAATCGAGCGCACAAGCTCGCAGCATATCCTCCAAGATCTGATTGACCCTCTCGGTCTGGCCATCTGTATGCGGATGGTAGGCTGTGCTGAAATTCAAACGGGTCCCCAATTCTTCCTGCAGCTTCTGCCAAAATTTTGAGGTGAACTAACTCCCTCGATCAGATACAATCTTCTTGGGTACCCCATGCAGACACATGATCCTTGCTAAGTACAGCTCTGCCAATTTCTTTCCCGTCTATGTGGTATGCACTGGAATGAAATCGGCAACTTTAGTGAGTCAATCCATGACTACCCAGATTGAATCGTGGTCAGATGATGTCTGTTAACGACCAAATTTGGTAACCTCAATATCGGAGATGAAGATTAGATCGAAGTGGAATCCAAAACCAAGATTGTTTCGGAGACAGTAAGAATCGGCTGGAGTTCAGATCGGCTACGTCAAAACACGGTCGAGTTCAACTTAGACTGGGTTAAGTGATACAGCCGATTCTAACAATGCGACTTGGTGTACGACATCGGGTTGAGTTGATATGGTTCAAGATGATTGCCACGCATGGATAGAGTCCTGAGAAGGCAATTGTATCTATTAATTAGGATATTTTAAGTAATTTGCTTAGAGATATGTTTGGGCAAAAGTCTGCCGTAAAGACTTATGGTATCTTAGAGTTTGTTAGAGATAAGAATCGTGTCCAATATGGACATTGTTTGTAATTTTTGGGTATAAATAGACCCCGAACCCCATGTAATAAAACAACACACGTTCAATACAATTTCGGCACATCGCCACCCTTTTTGCTTTAGTTTTATTTCGACGAGTTCTTGCTTTCGGGTTGAGCTGTATCGGTTTCGATCTTCAACAAGAGGTAAAACTTGTTATGGCGGCTTGCGCTCTCGGGATTAGTGCTTCCATCTTTATGACACTCTAATCTTGTTTATGTAATTCGTCGAGTTATCTTATATCTTACATAATCTCCGGCAATATCGGTATCTAACCTACAATCAGCTAACATCTGTCAATAGAAGGCAGCCGATTAGGCTAAATACCAGTGTTGACTTAGATTATATAGGATATCTACCACTCTATGACACATCCAACGGCTTGATTGTCTAGATATTGTCCTTTTCATACTTATAGCTGCATTAGTTGAGTTTGATCTTATGCGTCGTGATTAGAATCTCAATCTCTAGCCTGTCTTTGGTTGCCGATTAGGGTAGTATCGGGGTTTCAGCCGATCCTATCTGATTTAGCTATATTTGTCCAATATGCCTCAATGACATGTTAAATCCGCCCTTTATGTCGAGATCTTATTGCATTTAAGTATATTAGGCTTTTGTTTAGTATATTCTACTTGCCTTAATATCTTAATATAGAGTGATATCGGAGTATTAGCCGATACATGCTAGATCTATCTGGTCGGCTATGCTATGAACGTATATAGTCTCATTATTAATATATATTTCGATCTAGATGATTTATACTGTCTCGGCATGGCGACCGATCTATCTCGATCACTTGATTTAAGTATATATCGATATAAGGACTATATATTGTTAATATCTACAGCCGATCGAGTAGATTTAGTCCTTTCTTATTTGTTAATGACTACCGATCGTTGCATACATGACATCGGCTCAAATATAAATGATATGTCATCGGCACCTAGCCGATCGGCTATCGTTTATGGATTTAACTACGGTTTCTTGTCTTTGTTTCTTGTTGATTGCAGGATCAAATCAACTGGCACGCTCATACACCCGAAGGCGAGTTTTGGACCTGCACTGGAGTTAAGCAGATCTCCCAGGCCTCGTGTTTTTCATCAACATGCTTTTGGCACGCCCGGTGGGACCGATAAGAAGTCAGCAAGCAATTCTTCCTCATGGCCGAGAAACCACCACTGTCACCATCCTCGGCTAGCCCAGGCACTATCAAAGAAAAGATCCAGAAGTTAGGATTGACCGACATCAATGAAGCAAACGTCGTGCCTATCGATCCGAAAAAATTCACACCTGATCAAAAGAAAGATTTTGATGCGATGATGCAGCAAGCACGGGATCACTTCTTGAACTCATTCATGCAGACTCGCAAGGGAACACTTGTTCAAAAGTATAAAGTAAAGGTAGTTGCTGATGATCCTGAGACCAGTTCTTCTAGAGGTGCAGATGGGAAACAAGCTCCAGACGGCTCGGCTCAACCGAGTGATAAAAGTGCCACAGACGGTTCTCTAGGAAGTCAAGGTGACAATTCTCAAGGAGTTCAAGGAGTTCAAGGTGGAGGTGTTAATCAAGATGGCAATGCATCACAGGAATTTTTTAACAACTTCCAAGATCGGGTTGACTATGCCGTGCACAATGCATTGATCAATCAGTCTGGGGTGTTAGTCAATACATTGTCAAATATGATGAAGTCAATGGTCGATGGTACAATAGCTGAATACCAAGCTGCAGGCCCAGTTTATTTGCAAGGAGGAGTATTTCCAAATTATCGGCCTTTGATTACCAATACTCATCCACCCGTTCAAGCAACTCCTTCTATTGCACCATCGGCTTAGCCGATGGCATCAGCATCGGCTCCCGCACCTACTGTACCACCTTCGGCTCCAGGCCAATTGGCCAATCCCCGATTGCTGATAAGAGAACAGCCTCAACACGCTGGACAGAATGTGGATCGGCTAACACAAGACCAGGTTGCATCTACGTTTTTGCCTCCTCAAAACACTATTGATCCAACCCAGCAGCAGCCGATTCAACAAACACCACCAAGGCAGCAGGTTGTGCAACCCATCCAGCAAACACCCTCTATTCAACGAGTTGTACAACCGATTCAGCAAACGCCATTGAGGCAACAGGTTATCCAGCCGATTCAGCAGCAGAGTTCGTTAAATGCATCGGCTGGGTCTGCAACACCTGGTGGTCAACCTGTGCAGCATGCTGTGAATCAAGTTGTTCCGGAGCACTTGGTTCATCACGTACAACCAGATGGCGCAGTAATCCCTCAGATTGTCCCTGAACACTTGGTTCGTAATATCCAGCCGGATCTTCAAAATTACCAGGGGGCAATTTAAATTATTAGTATCAGCCACCATCACCCCAAGTTCAGTACCAGCAGACAGGATCGGCTCAACCCCAATATGTTCCTCAATACAATCAATTTGAGTCTATGCCACAACAGTCTCAAGGGACGCCTCAGCAGCGGCCATGGGCCGATTTGATTGCAGATGTCATGAAGGAGCAGTTCGGGCTCAGGCCAAAAGATTCTGGAAATTTGTACCGACAACCTTATCCTGAATGATTTGAAAGGGTTCCTCTGCCCAATCGGTTTAAGGTTCCAGACTTTTCAAAATTTTCAGGGCAAGATAGTACATTAATTTATGAGCATATTAGCCGATTTTTAGCTCAGTGTGGTGAAGCGTCGGCTGTGGATGCTTTGAAGGTTAGGTTGTTCCGGTTATCTTTGTCTGGATCGGCCTTTACTTGGTTTTCTTCTTTACCTTATGGGTCAATTAACAGTTGGGCTGATCTAGAAAAGCAGTTTCATAGCTATTTTTATAGTGGGGTTCATGAGATGAAATTGTCCGACCTAACGTCGATCAAGCAAAAACATGATGAGCCCGTGTACAAGTATATTCAGAGATTCAGAGAGATGAGGAATAAGTGCTACAGCTTAAGTTTGACCAATGCCCAATTAGCCGATTTGGCTTTTTAGGGCATGATACCTCCGATCAGGGAGAAGTTCTCATCTGAAGACTTTGAAAGTTGTCACATCTTACTCAGAAGGTAACCCTGCATGAACAGAAGTTTGCAGAGGCTAGGAAGAACTCTAGAAAGGTTAATCATGTTTGTCCTTATATGTATGGATCGAATAATGATGATGATGACTCTGAGATAGCAACGGCCAAGTGGGTGAGAAGCAAAAAGGTTATACCATGTCAATGGGGAAAGAAACCTGGGAAAGAAGAAAGGTATGAATTTGATATTACTAAGGCTGATAAGATTTTTGATTTACTGCTTCGGGAGAAACAGATTCAACTTCCTGCTGGTCATACAATTCCATCGGCCGAAGAATTGGGCAAGAAAAGGTATTGTTAGTAGCATAATTCTGGGTCCCATACTACAAACGATTTTAAGGTCTTCAGACAGCAAATTCAAGCAGCCATTGAGGATGGCAAAATCAGGTTTGATGATTCTAAGAGGCCGATGAAGGTTGATGGCAATCATTTTCCTGTCAACATGGTGCATACAGCTAGTCAAGTAGCCAATGTGGGACGTACGAAAGGTTTCCAATTAAATTCGGCTAAGATTATCACTAAGTATCAAAAGAGGTATGATGGACGGCATGAGAGGTACTATGAGGAAGAGGATGATGGATTTGACCCTCATTAGGGTTGTGAATTCTTTAGATTTTGTTGGAATGAAGGTATGAGGCTGCCATCTATCGAGGACTGTCCTGGATGCAGTGATATAGCAGTGAGTTCGAGCCGATCATATAATAGAGGCAATCGGCTGAGGCAGACAAGAATTCATGTTCATCAAAGGTTGGGCCCAATGAATCAAGTTGAAGGTCGGGCCAATAACAAAAATGCGAAGGCTCAATGGTGTCCTTCTGGTATTTTTACAAGGAACCAGAAGAGAAGGGTTCAAAGATAAAGGAGCAGAGAGCGTTTTCAGGAAGTCGAACAGGAAATTAACCATCGGCTGAAGAAAACAAAGCCAAGGCAAGAGTGGCGTGTTAAGAATCAGGTTCCTGTAGCCGATGAGGCCCCAGATGATGAGGCAAAAAGGTTAGCTAAAGGAAAAAGTGTTGTAACCGCTCCGGTCAATATGGTTTTCACGCTGCCTGCTGAGTTTAGGGTACGACAAGCCAATATCCGATAGTGATGAAGCTGTTGTTGAATAAAAATCGGCTAAGTTGGTTTTGTCACCACAACAAGCGGTTTTTGAGAAGCCAGAAGGTACAGGGAATCGGCATCTTAAGCCATTGTATATAAATGGTTATGTCAATGGGAAACCGTTGTCCAAGATGATGGTCGATGGTGGGGCTGCGGTAAACTTGATGCCTTATACTACATTTAGGAAGTTGGTAGAAATGCTGAAGACCTTATCAAGACGAACATGGTGCTCAAGGACTTTGGCGGCAACAAAACCATCACTACAACGTTCTTTGTCATCGATGGGAAGGGTTCCTATAGCTTTTTGCTTGGAAGGGATTGGATTCATGCTAATTGTTGTATACCTTCAACTATGCATCAATGCTTGATTCAGTGGCAAGGCGACAAGATTGAAATTGTACCAGCCGACAGGTTAGTTAATGTTGCCAGTGCCGATTTGGCTCTTTGGGAAATGGATGGTCTTGATTGTTTATCTGGAAAAGTTTGGGATGGAGATTTTCTAAAAGTGTCCGATTCTGATATACAGCCAATTGAAGATGGAGAACCCAAGTTATTATTTTTAGGGCGTCGTGGAGGGTTCAGGTATCTACAACAAGGACACAGTAGATGATCTCGATGACAAGCAAGGATAGGGTTTCATGTCGGCTGATCATTTGGACGAAATTGACATAGGTCCAGGTGATCGACCAAGGCCGATATTTATTAGTAGGATAGAGCTGTTGAAAGAATTCAGAGATTGCTTCGCTTGGGAGTATTATGAGATGCCTGGACTCAGCCGATCGTTCGTTGAACATCGGCTACCTATCAAACCAGGGGTTAGGCCACATCAACAACCTCCGAGAAAATGCAAAACCGATATGCTTGAGCCTGTCAAGGCTGAAATTAAACGATTATATGATGCTGGTTTTATTCGTCCCTGCCGGTATGCTGAGTGGGTTTCTAGTATAGTTCCTGTTATCAAGAAAAACGGCAAGGTCAGGGTATGCATTGATTTCCGAAATTTGAATAAGGCCACCCCAAAAGATGAATACCCAATGCCAGTAGCTAATCAACTAGTTGATGTTGCTTCGGGACATAAGATTTTGAGTTTTATGGATGGAAATGCAGGATATAATCAAATCTTTATGGCTGAAGAAGACATCCATAAGATAGCTTTTAGGTGTTCTGGTGCAATCGGCTTGTTTGAGTGGGTTGGGATGACTTTCGGCTTGAAGAGTGCTGCGCTACATATCAAAGAGCTATGAATTACATTTACCATGATCTAATCGGCTAGTTGGTCGAGGTATGTCACGCCCAGAAATTCCCGAATAGAATTCCAAGCAGAATGTGCATTAAAATCCCCGTCCAGGACCAGCCGGGGTACATAAACGACAATGTTGACATTCAGATCCACGTCTTACAAACATCATAAAAGTCTTACATAAATGCAGCGGAAAAATGAAAGAATAAAAGAAGCTAAGCCTTGACTTGAACTGCAGCGGAAACACCACTCCACAGGCATCCTCGACGGCACGGACGAAGCCTACTCCTCGGAGAAACCACCATCGGACACATACTCGCACTCTGGGGTTGGGGAAAATAGAGCAAGACTGAGTACTACCCACTGTACTCAGCAGGTCATACCGGAATAGGGGTATGATGCAGGGGATTATCAACGGAGAGCTAGACTGGGTCATTTGCACAAAGCGAGCATTTATAAACAGGAGTTGAAAGAAGTAAACAGTTGTAACCATTACTCAATATTAATCATCCACTGTCCAACGCTATCCCACGTTGCAACAGGCCCAACCATCCACCTAGACTATCCAATTTCATTAGACTAAACTAAGATGAAACTAATCACGGTGAATCTGGTTGACCGCCCATAACCGCGGGCACGGCTATTCGAATAGTTTTACTCTGATCAGAGGTGTACAACTGTACGCACAAGACACAGCCCCACGACACGTTACCATGCGCCGACATGCCACCACGACATACCGGAAAGAGGCCGTGACAGGACCCTTCGCATAACCCCCTCTAACCAAGCACACCACACCTCAGGTTTCACCCCTGTCCCCAGCGGGCAACGGGCAGTCCCCTCTCGTGCCTAGGTGAATCCGGAAGCGACAGAGGCCGTCGCAGGGCCCGCCCCGCTCCATCATGCCCACCCTTGCCTAGATGCGTCAGCTAGAGGAAAGCTACACTACAAGCCCAGCCGTTGCCCACGCTGGCTTGTGGAAAGCACGATAAATTCTTCCAGGGTTTCCCGCGAACCGGTCCTTAACTGCCATGGGTGCGACCAACCAAACCATGCACCCACAGCCCACCATGTGATTCATTTTAATTAATCAACACCAAAACGGTGGTACTAATCCAACATTACAATTAGGACCTACAGTCTAAACATTAATAGGATTTCCCTGATTGAGTGCTAGTTGAACTAAGCAAGGCTAAGCAATCCCTAATCCAATCTCTAGTCAGGTTATATCCCAAACTAACAAAGGAATAAGGTACAGAATAGTACGGCTATGACAGTAGGTAACCATCCCATGTGATATTATAAAACAATGCAATATTTAGGAGAAAACGAGAGAGCATTTGCAATATAGGTTCAACATGATCAAGTGACAAGCATGACTTGCCTTGCTCTGCTGCTGGAGGAACCTCAGCGACAATCTCGAAGTACACCGGAGCGTCGGAGGAACCGGAATCTAGCGACATACAAAGCAAACATTGCAAACAGGCTATAAGGCTACTGAAACAGGGAACAAAACCATTTTTAATGGATTCTACACATTTTTCTTGATTTACTGAGACTTGAATGGGCTTAAACGGAGCTCGGATGAATTAGATATGAATTTTAGAAGATTCATTGTGTTTATTACTATAACAAAAATCCTTAAATCATTTATTGCGCAATAATTCCCAGGGCTGACGTCATCAAGGGGGGGTGCGGCGCCGACACGCGGGGCCCACCGGTCAGCGGCTCGGGAGAGAGAGAAGGGCGCCGGCACGCGGGCCCCACTCGGCAGCGACTCAAGGGGGGGGGCGGTCCACCGTGGACCGGGACCACGCGGATGGTCCACCGCCGGTCCACGGGACCGACGGCCCGGATCGCCCTCGGGCCGATCGGACGGCGCGGAGGCAGCCGAGCTCGGCTCGACCCGGCACAAAGCCGGCCGAGCGGCCGAGGGGCGCGGCGGCGGCGCACCCGACCACGGCGGCGGCAGACGGCGGCGCGAGCGGCGGCGGCGGACGGCGCACAGGCCGACGGCGGCGACCGGCCGGCGGCGGCGGCGCGGGCGCGGGCGGCGCGAGCGGCTAAGCGGCGCGGGAGAAAGAGGGAGGAAGGGGAGGGGGAGGCCTCACCGACGGCGATCGGCGGCGGCGAGCGACGGAGCGAGGCAACAGCGACGGGAGGAGCTTCGGGGCCACCTAGCGAACAAAGAGAGAGGGGTTAGAGAGGGAGAGGGATCCGGAGGAGAGCGAGGGCACCGGCCGAAGGCGGCGGCCATGGCGATGCTCACCGACGCACGGTGCGGAGGGGGCACGGCGACGGAACCCGACGGAGGAGGGGTGGACGGGGCGGCCCGCACGACGGCGAACGCGACGGTGTCGACGGCGCGGTGCGGCGGCGAACCTAGTGGCGGCTAGCGGCGGCCGGAGCGGCGGGAGAAGCAGCGGCGGGAGAAGGCACGGCGCGGGAGCGATAGGGAGCACGAGGGAGATCGGCGAAATGAGGAAAAAGAGAGGGAGGGCGACGGCGACGCTTAAATAGAGCAAGAGGGGGCCGGACGTGGCCGAGAAAGGCGGCGAATCGCCGGCGACGTGGGGGAGCGGGGAGGAGAGAGAGGCGGGATTCGAAAACCGAATCCCGGCCATCTCGGGGCGCGGGCGAGCGGGAGAGAGGGGGAAAGTGGGCGCGGGAGATGCGGGCGCGACGCGACGCGGGCGGCGCGGCCCGGGAGACGCGGAGGAGGTGGGCGCGGCGGCGGCGGTTTCGGGAGGTGGCCGGCGCGGGCGGCGGGAGGTTGGGGGAGGACCCGACAGGTGGGCCCCACCTGTCGGCGACCCCGGGAGAGAGGAGGGGGCGGCCGGCTCGCGCGGCTGGGCTGGGCTGGGCCTCGGCCTTCGGCCGGCCCAGCGGGGGAGAGGGGGGGGAAAAAAAAGAAAATGGGCCAACGGCCCATTGAGAGGAAAAAGGAGGAAAAAGAAAAAGAAAAAGAAAGAAAAGGATTTTCCCTGGAATTAAATATTGCATGCTCAATTTTAATTGGTTAAAATTATTTCTAGGGCTCTGAAAATTCCACTAAAAGTCCTGTTAGTGAATTTCGACATGTAGAACTCAAGAAAAATTCCACATGCCGGATTCGATTATTATTTGCATTAATTTATTAGGGTTTACTCTTGCTTTTTCCGGGTATTTTCTTGAGACCATTTAAAATTTCCTTTTAGGCTTGGGAAAGGGCTTCAGGGTGTGACAAGGTATTTGTTGATGATGTGGTTGTTAAGTCTAAAGAAATAGAGGACCACATAGCCGATTTGAGGAAGGTTTTTGAGAGAACCAGAAAATATGGATTGAAGATGAATCCGACAAAATGTGTTTTTGGTGTATCGGCTGGCCAGTTTTTAGGATTTCTTGTTCACGAGAGGGGGATCGAGGTGACTCAAAGGAGTGTTAATGCGATCAAGAAGATTCAGCCTCCGGAGAACAAGACAGAACTACAAGAGATGATCGGCAAGATAAATATTGTTAGAAGATTTATTTCTAATCTGTCTGGAAGGTTAGAACCTTTTACACCATTGTTGAGATTAAAAGCTGATCAGCAGTTTATTTGGGGGGCAGAGCAATAGAAGGCTTTGGATAATATTAAGGAGTATCTTAGTTCTCCTCCTGTTTTGATTCCTCCACAGAAAGGGATACCTTTTAGATTGTATCTATCGGCCGGTGAGAAGTCAATCGGCTCAGTCTTGATTCAGGAGTTGGATGGAAAAGAGCGAGTTGTATTTTATCTCAGTCGTCGACTCTTGGATGCTGAAACTAGATACTCCCCTGTGGAGAAGCTATGCTTGTGACTGTATTTTTCATGTACAAGGTTGAGGCATTATCTATTAGCTAACGAGTGTACTGTCATATGTAAGGCCGATGTTGTCAAATACATGTTATCGGCCCCAATTTTCAAAGGAAGGGTTGGAAAGTGGATATTCTCTTTAACTGAGTTTAATCTTCGGTATGAGTCGCCGAAAGCGATTAAGGGACAAACTATAGCCAATTTTATTGTGGAACATCGTAATGATTCAATCGGCTCGGTTGAAATTGTGCCATGGATTTTATTCTTTGATGGATCGGTGTGTACTCATGGTTGTGGTATCGGCCTAGTTATAATTTCTCCTTGGGGGGCGTGTTTTGAGTTTGCTTATACTATTAAACCTTATGCGACTAATAATCAAGCTGAGTATGAGGCAGTGCTCAAAGGGTTGCAATTACTTAAGGAAGTTGAAGCCGATGCTATTGAAATCATGGGGGATTCTTTGCTGGTAATCAGTCAATTGGCAGGAGAATATGAATGCAAGAATAATACGTTAATAGTTTATAATGAGAAGTGCCAAGAATTAAGGAAGGAGTTTTTGCTGGTTACTTTGAAGCATGTATCCCGGGAACAGAATATTGAAGCTAATGATTTGGCCCAGGGGGCATCGGGATATAAGCCGATGATCAAAGATGTTAAGGTTGAAATTGCAGCTATGACGGCCGATGATTGGCAGTATGATGTGCAACGGTATTTACAGAATCCGTCTCAATCGGCTTCTAGGAAATTGAGATATAAAGCGTTGAAATACACTTTATTGGATGATGAGCTTTACTATCGAACGATTGATGGGGTGTTGCTCAAGTGTTTGAGTGCCGATCAGGCTAAAGTTGCAATCGGCGAAGTCCATGAAGGAATTTGTTGCGCTCATCAATCGGCTCATAAGATGAAGTGGTTGCTTCGACGTGCGGGGTATTTTTGGCCGACAATGCTGGAGGATTGTTTCTGATATTACAAAGGGTGTCACGATTGTCAGAAGTTTGGGGCAATTCAGCGAGCGCCAGCATCGGCTATGAATCCTATTATTAAGCCATGGCCATTCCGAGGTTGGGGAATTGACATGATCGGTATGATAAATCCACCATCGAGTAAAGGATATAAGTTTATGTTGGTAGCGACCGATTATTTTACCAAGTGGGTGGAAGCGATTCCTTTGAAGAAAGTTGATTCTGGGGATGCAATACAGTTTGTTCAAGAGCATATAATTTACCGATTTGGTATTCATCAAACTATTACAACTGATCAAGTTTCAATCTTCGTGTCCAATGAGTTTGTTCAATTTGCCGAGAGCATGGACAACAAATTGTTGAATTCTTCACCTTATTATGCACAAGCTAATGGGCAGGCCGAGGCGTCTAACAAGAGCTTGATCAAATTAATTAAGCGGAAGATTTCTGATTATCCTCGGCAATGGCATACTCGGCTGGCCAAAGCATTGTGGTCCTATCGGATGGCTTGTCATGGATCGATCCAAGTCCCGCCTTATAAGCTTGTTTATGGACATGAAGCTGTTTTGCCATGGGAGGTTAGAATCGGCTCAAGGAGAACTGAGCTGCAAAATGATTTAACCGCCGATGAGTATTATAACCTTATGGCTGATGAGAGAGAAGATTTGGTTCAATCACGATTGCGGGCCCTTGCAAAAGTTACCAAAGATAAGGAGCGTGTTGCTCGGCATTACAATAAGAAAGTTGTACCCAAAGATTTTTCGGAAGGGGAACTTGTATGGAAGTTGATTCTGCCGATTGGGACGCGTGATAGCAAATTCGGCAAGTGGTCACCGAATTGGGAAGGACAATTTCAAATTTATAAAGTTGTATCTAAAGGAGCTTACATGTTGCAGGGACTCGATGGAGAGGTTTATGGTAGAGCACTAAATGGCAAATATTTGAAGAAATATTACCCAAGTGTCTGGGTAAATGCATGATCGGCTGATGTCTGCCGATACAGGATAGCCGATGTATTTGTATCGCCTTCAGATGGCCGATATAGTTATATCGCCCTTAGTTTTTTTTTTTGTAATCGGTTGTGGTTTGCTGATATAGAATGGCCGATGTTATTATATCGCCCTTAGTTGTTCTTATAATTTTATCAATGCTTTTGACATTATAAAATTAAGGGGGCACATATTACACAAAATGAAAATAAAAATTTTTGAGCATTTTTGAGCGAAGTTTGAAGTTGTATTAATCGGCACAAAGGATTGGTAAGACAGTAAAGTACTAAAAGTATCTTAGCCGATTACAAAAATTTCTAAGGTCTATTACATAGAAAGTCATCTAGACAAGTATTGATGGATAGCCGAAATAGCCCTTTGCCTAATTTGTTCTACTTCTTCAATGACTTGGGCATCTTGAGCATCGGTTCTAGGGATGACTTTTAAGGATTTGGTTAGATCAGCAACATTCTTGATAGCCGATTTTAGTCTTGCCTTTTGTTCTTCCACAGACTTTGGGAGATCGGCTAACTTCTTGTGTTCAAGAACCAGTTCGGCATTGCATTCTTGAAGTTGGGCCAAGAGCTCAATATTGCGGGCTTCGAGCCGATCAATGTTGGATTTGATTGGACCCTCAGACAGCTGATCAAGTTTAGCCTTCTCCTCATGAACAAGTTGCCGATTAGCTTGGATAGTAGCCTCAATCTCTTTGCGTTCTCGGCGTTCAGCTAGTCTCAGCTTGGCTTTCTCCAGCTTGAATTGATGTTGTTCAAGATAGACTGCTGGAGTAAGGATGTTGGCTAACTCATCTGGAATTAGAGCTTGGATCTCATGTAGCCGAGTCCTAATAGGCCCACAGTTTACCACCAAGTTGTCTAGTGATGATGCTTCCAGCCGATGAGAAATGTCTTCAAGCGTTTTCTTCACATCATCGGACAAGGGAACCAGAGATTTGCTGGTGGTATCGTCTTCTGTTTCTTCGTCAAGATAATCTTTAATATCGAAGGAAAACAGATCGGCTAAGGCCTGCAAAGGGAATTTAAAGATAATTAGATGTGAAGACAGATATGGCTGATATGCGATTTGATGTTTAAGAGAGAACTTACTA
The DNA here is from genome assembly GCA_000338895.3 of Oryza meridionalis. NCBI lineage: Eukaryota > Viridiplantae > Streptophyta > Magnoliopsida > Poales > Poaceae > Oryza > Oryza meridionalis. The sequence goes on along the minus strand of CM002526.2, from coordinate 29,274,265 downwards.
GGATAGCAGGGGCAACTGGTTGTTCTTCTTCTTCAACATGGTGACTTCCTACAGCCGATGGAGTTTGGTCACTTGACGATTGCTGTATAGGAGGAGAAGGAGGAGGAGGCTGCAAAAAGATAAGTATTAAGGAAAATCGGCTGAAATCGAATAGTAAAATTAAGAATGTCTTACTGGTGGAGTTGGTTTCAGAATTGTTGCTGTCAATTTCTTCTTTACAGCAGTTTTCTTCTTCTACAACTACAAGGCCTATGAGTAATCGGCTGAAAAGAGTGAAATAATTACAAAGGAGGTTGAAGGGAGATGCTTATTCTTGAGAAATGAGTGGGGGCAGAAGGAGTTGGAGGTGTCTGCTTGGGCGAAGCTGATGGTGTTCTTTCTATATCACTCACTTCAACTGCGGCCTGATCAACATCATCTTCGATGTCTTCTTCGTGCAGAGCTTGCTCAATGGATGGATCCAAGGCAGGCAGGTCATCGGCTGGCTTGGTCTTCTTTAGTTTAGCCTTCTTCTTTGGAGCAGGGGCTAATGTGTCCATAGCCGATGATCTGGTTCTTCTCTTCTTACCCGCATCGGCCGATTCCCTCATTTGCCCATGGAGTAGACTTGAGGTCTTGGGGGCATGAAAACCCATAGCTAGGGGAGCCAATCCACCTCCATTTAGAATATGACCTGGAGCATACTCTATGTCCTTGCCAATTCTGTTGTCTGCAGGATAGAAGAAGAAGTTATTCAAGATATGAATCGGCTGACATTTGTGTTTACCACATGGATGAAGAAAACATACCTAAGGGATAACGTCCGGGAAAAGGTCTGTCAAATACATGGAAGCCGATTGATGAAACAGATGCAGCTTCCATTCACCCCACCACCTATCAAAATTTCGGCTCTTAAACTTTGCCAGTTCTATGTTTTCAATACTGCCCAATGGGGGTCCTTGAAGGTTAAGCAACCGATCCATCATCAGAGTTCGTGAGATTTCTCCTCGGCACTGGATTTTGTCAACAAAATACAAGCCGATCGGGAGTTGGCCCATTCCAAATTGTCTAGCTGAGCTCATTGGATGATAAAACTCATAAGAAACTTGAATATTTCTTCCCTGTTGGATGCCAACAGGAAGAATGCATGGACTAATAGCAGCTGAGAAGACTTCTCTGGATTTATCATATTTATCAGAATTAATGTCTTCAAATCTGAAATCTGATGGGAGTTCAAAGCTCATTGAATCCTCATATGGAAACCAGACTCGAGCACCGTTTTGGAAGCCTTCATAAAAGCTACAGAACCAGTCTTTGAGCAGTTTGGCTGACAATTTTGCTACAGAATCGGCTGGTGTGGATGCATATTCCCCATAGGACATACACCTACGGTGGGTGCGCTCTTCTCCGTTTTCATCTGTGATCGGCTCTAACCATGGGAATTCAGCTTTTGCTACTGGTGGCCGATTCACAACGTTCATGGCTACCAAATTCAGCCAAGTCTGTAGAAACCACCATGGCCCACCTGCGCCAACGACGGAGCCGACAGCTATCTTGACCGATGCGTTGCCCAACATTTGATATAGATATCCAAGAAGGATTTTGCCCAGGGGGATCTGTTTTTTGGTTTCAAGGGCTTCGGCTAAGAACTGCCAATTGGTTGTAGGGCCGCAACTGGATCCGCAGAAGAGGAATTTTTCAAGCCACATCAGTAGGAAAGCTACATGTTCTCGGGAAGAAACAAACCCTTTGCCCATATATGCTCCGATATAACCTGACCAACCTCCGATGCTTTTGGTTTTGAACTCGAAGATATTCTTGGTATTTAAGCTCATTGGGTTGATCGATGAAGTGACATCTAGGCCAGTGATCATAGTTATGTCTAAGATAGTTGGGGTCATCGGCCCTTGGTTGAAAAGGAAGGCAATAAGGTCATTGGACCAGAAATAGGAAGCAGAAACCATTAGGGGTTCATCCTTGGCCGAATTTGCTATTGTAAGAGCGAGAGCTTGGCCGATTCCGAGTTCATCCCAGTGAACCTACTTGCTGGCCGATATGCGCTTATACCAAACGGGCCAACTTTTCTCGAGAGATGGCCAAGACTTGAAAGTATTCTTCCAATGACCTAGATTAGGGTTGGCTAGTCTAAAGGAATTCTATTGGTTTCACCGATGATAAAATCAGTGGGGTCAAGATTGCTGATTGGACCAAGAAAGTAGTGTTTTTCATGCGACAAGCTGGGAATCGCAACTAGATTGGAAAGGTGCTGCAAATCCAAAGGAATCAAGAAGATGAAAATAAGATGAGGAAAGGGGAAATCAATTTCATGCGAGGAAAAAGGATCTAGCTGACGAGAACTTACCTCGGCGTACTCGGCCGATGGCGCGGCAGATGGGCTGGCGGAGGATGGCATCGCCGCAGGTGGGGATCCGGCTGAAGATGAAGTCGCCTGGGGATCGCCTTATGCATCGGAGAAATCGCTGGAAGAGCATAGTTGGCTTCGGCGGTGAAAACGGGAGTAGACGCTGTGAGATTTCTCGAGGGTAACGGTTAGTATTTAAAGCGCTGGAATAACGGTCGAGAAACGGCGAGAGTGGATTTCTCTCAGAATCGATATATGGCAAATCCGAAACATTATCCAATATTCCGGACTTGGGGGGCATGTGTTAACGACTAAATTTGGTAACCTCAGTATCGGAGATGAAGATTAGATCGAAATGGAATCCAAAACCAAGATTGTTTCGGAGACAAAGCAAGAATCGGCTACGTCAAAAGACGGCCGAGTTCGAGTCAGACTGGGTTAAGTGATACAGCCGATTCTGACAATGCGACTTGGTGTACGACATCGGGTTGAGTTGATATGCTTCAAGATGATTGCCACGCATGGATGGAGTCCTGAGAAGGCAATTGTATCTATTAATTAGGATATTTTAAGTAATTTCCTTAGATATATGTTTGGGCAAAAGTCTGCCGTATAGACTTATAGTATCTTAGAGTTTGTTAGAGATAAGAGTCGTTTCCAATATGGACATTGTTTGTAATTTTCGGGTATAAATAGACCCCGAACCCCATGTATAAAACAACACACGTTCAATACAATTTCGGCGCATCACCACACCTTTTGCTTTAGTTTTATTTCGATGAGTTCTTGCTTTCGGGTTGAGCTGCATCGGTTTCAATCATCAACAAGAGGTAAAACTTGTTATGGCGGCTTGCGTTCTCGGGATTAGTGCTTCCATCTTTATGACACTCTAATATTGTTTATGTAATTCGTCGAGTTATCATATATCTTACATAATCTCCGGCAATATCGGTATCTAACCTACAATCGGCTAACATCTGTCAATAGAAGGCAGCCGATTAGGCTAAATACCAGTGTTGACTTAGATTATACAGGATATCTACCACTCTATGACACATCCAACGGCTTGATTGTCTAGATATTGTCCTTCTTTTCATACTTGTAGCTGCATCAGTTGAGTTTGATCTTATGCGTCGTGATTAGAATCTCAATCTCTAGCCTGTCTTTGGTTGCTGGTTAGGGTAGTATCGGGGTTTCAGCCGATCCTATCTGATTTAGCTATATTTGTCCAATATGCCTCAATGACATGTTAAATCCGCCCTTTATGTCGAGATCTTATTGCATTTAAGTATATTAGGCTTTTGTTTAGTATATTCTACTTGCCTTAATATCTTAATATAGAGTGATATCGGAGTATGAGCCGATACATGCTAGATCTATCTGATCGGCTATGCTATGAACGTATATAGTCTCATTATTAATATATATTTCGATCTAGGTGATTTATACTGTCTCGGCATGGCGACCGATCTATCCCGATCACTTGATTTAAGTATATATCGATATAAGGACTATATATTGTTAATATCTACAGCTGATCGAGTAGATTTAGTCCTTTCTTATTTATTAATGACTGCCGATTGATGCATACATGACATCGGCTCAAATATAAATGAATAATCGGCACCTAGCCGATCGGCTATCGTTTATGGATTTAACCATGGTTTCTTTTCTTTGTTTCTTGTTGATTGCAGGATCAAATCAACTGGCACGCTCATACACCCGAAGGCGAGTTTTGGACCTGCACTGGAGATAAGCAGATCTTCCAGGCCTCGTGTTCTTCATCAACAATGTCCTGGGCAGACCTGTTATGAAATCCATTCCAATCTCTTCCCATTTCCATTCCGGGATCTGAAGAGGTTGTAACAATCCTGCAGGCCTTTGATGTTCTGCCTTAACTCGCTGACAAACATCGCAGAGTGTGACGAATTCAACTATTTCTCTCCTCATACTGGCCCACCAAAATTTTTCTTTGAGATCTTGGTACATCTTGGTACTGCCTGGATGAATGGAGTATTGAGTCTGATGAGCCTCAGTGAGTATCAGTTTAGATCTTTGTCCTCAGGTACGCACAATCTTTCTCCCAACCAGATTGTGCCGTGTTCATCTTCGTGGAAATCCCGGGCTTTTCCGACCCTCATATTCTTTTTTAGCTCTGCTATTTCAGGATCATTTACCTGAGCCGCTCTGACTTGATCCACGAGCGTAAGTCGTGCCTCTAGGGCAGCCACGTACCCATGTTCTACAAACCCCAAGTTGAGATGTTCATGCTCCTGCTGTAATTCCTTACACATGCCTTCGGTGCACAAAGCATTGTAGTAGCTTTTTCTTCTTAAGGCATCTGCCACCACATTGGCTTTGTTCGGATGGTAGTGAATGCTCATGTCATAATCCATGATTAACTCCAACCATCTTCGCTGTCGGAGATATAGATCAGGTTGGGTGAAGATATATTTTAGACTCTTGTGATCCGTATAGACTTCGCAGCGGTTGCCAATCAGATAATGCCTCCAGATTTTCAAAGCGTGAACCACCGCTGCTAATTCTAGGTCATGTGTTGGATAGTTTCCTTCATGTGGACGCAGCTGCCGCGAGGCATAAGCGACCACTCTGCCCTCTTGCAATAGGACACATCCAAGCCCGCGGCGGGACGCGTTGCAATAAACTTGGAAGTCTTTCGTCTGATCGGGCAGAATCAGAACTGGAGCAGACACTAATTTCTTCTTGAGCTCCTCAAAACTCTTGTCACACTCGGCTGTTCATTGGAATTTCTCATCTTTCCTCAGCAACTAAGTCATAGGTCTGGCGATCCTGGAGAAATTTTCAATAAACCGACGGTAATAACCCGCAAGTCCAAGAAAACTCCGAATCTGTGACACGGTCTTAGGTGGGGTCCACTTGGTGACTGACTCCACATTTGATGGATCAACTGCCACACCCTGAGCTGTAATGACGTGACCCAAGAATTTGACCTATGATAACCAAAAATCGCATTTGCTAAACTTGGCATAAAGCTGATGTTCTTGCAACTTCTCGAGTACCAGACGAAGATGTTGCTCATGCTCTTTTTCCGACTTAGAATAGATTAGAATGTCATCAATGAATACCACAACAAACTTATCCAGAAATTCCATGAACACTTTGTTCATCAGGTTCATGAAGAATGCAGGTGCATTGGTAAGTCCAAAAGACATAACCGTGCACTCATACAACCCATACCGAGTGGTGAAGGTTGTCTTGGGAATATCTTCTTCCCGAATCCTCAACTGGTGGTAGCCTGATCACAGGTCTATCTTGGAAAACACTTTAACTCCTTTCAGTTGATCAAACAAATCATCAATCCGCGGTAAAGGATATTTGTTCTTGATTGTGACCTCATTGAGTGCACGATAATCGACGCACATTCTCTTCGTCTTGTCCTTCTTCTCGACAAAAATGACCGGAGCACCCTAAGGTGAAGTACTCGGTCAAATGTACCCTTTCTGCAGCTGCTCCTCAACCTGTTTCTTGACCTCTGCTAACTCGTTGGCTGCGATTCTGTACGGCCTCTTGTAAATCGGGGCAGTTCCCGGTGCCAAATCAATCCGGAATTCGATCTCTCTCTTGGGTGGCATGGTAGTGAGGTCCTCGGGGAACACTTCTGGATACTCACAGATGATGGGAATGTCTTCCAATTTCTTCGAATTCTTCTCCTTGGTGACCACTGGAATCCCCACCTCAATCTGATTCAAGGAGACTCCCTGCTTTGGTGAGACTGGAGATTTGTACACTACCGTTCCTCCCTTCTCATTGGTCAAGGTGACTGTGCGATTCGCACAATCAATGACACCCTTGAACTTGGTCAGCCAATCCATCCCAAGAATGACATCTAGGTCTTTGGATTCGAGAAGGATGAGGTTGGCTAGAAATGGTGATCTTTGGATTTCTATTGTTACAGAGGGGCTGAATTGAACCGAGGTGGAGCTATTCCCTGGGGTATGAACCTGCATTGGTGTACTAAGTTTTTCTCTTATCAACCCTTGTATCCCAACAAACTGCTTTGAAATAAATGAATGTGTTGCACCAGAATCAAAAAGTACTGTAGCGGGGACTGAGTTGACAGGAAACGTACCCAGTACGACCTCTGGTGCTGCCTGCGCCTCTTCAGCTGACGCATGCTTAACTCAAGCCTGGACAAACTTGGGTCCAGTGCGCCTGGGCTTCGGGCACTTGTCGGCAAAGTGACCGGACTCACCACAGTTGAAGCCGGCTCCTGGCTTTGGGGGAGCGGGTGCAGCTTGCTAAACTGGTGCCATTGGCGGGCGTGAGGCAACGCCGCGGTTGTGCTGACCTTGGCCATGATGGCTGCCACTGCTGCTGGGGTGGAAGTTGCTTGGGTTGTAAGGGCGATGTTGTTGAACAATCATGGTGGTAGGCCCACCCTGCTGTTCGGGAGTGAAGCGCGGTCGCTGGTGACTTCCTTGGTTGGACCGGAACTGAGCCGCCTTCCTCTTCATGTCCATTTTATTTCGCTGATCCTCCTGACGGATGGCCTTGTCTACCAGCTTCTCAAAGTCAGCGTAATCCCCAGAGATCAACTGGTTGGTCAGCTCGTCATCCAGGCCTGCTAGGAACTTCTCCTGCTTCTCTGCGTCAGTGCGAACATCCTCCGGCGCATACCGCGCTAGGCGATTGAACTCATGCAGATACTCAGTCACCATCCTATTGCCCTGGTGGAGTGCCCGGAATTCCCTCTTCTTCTGTGCCACAACCCCGTCTGGCACCTGCGCCTTCCTGAAGCTGCGACAGAACTCCGCCCAAGTGACTTCTATGCCTGGCGGACGGGTAGCCATGTGGTTGTCCCACCAAGCTGATGCGGGACCCTGGAGCTGGTGTGTAGCGAAGGCGACTTTCTCCTGATCATTGCACTGCAGAAGATTGAGCTTCTTCTCTTGGGCATGGAGCCAGTCATTTGCCTCCATAGGGTTGGTGGTGCTGGAGAAGGTGGGTGGCCTGACGCGTAGAAACTCCGGCCGCTTGGACTGAGGAGGAGGGGGACCAAACTGCTGCTGCTCGGCCTGCTGCTGCATCCTCTGGTGCATCTGCTGGTGCTGGTGCTGCATCTGCTGCATCATGGCCGCCATCATCTGGGTTTGATGGGCCATTACTTGTGCAAGCGTCGGGTTCTCGGAGAGCGGTGGCGGACCATTGCCGGAGGCGCTGTTGGGATTCCCACCGTCGGTGCATTCCTCGCCGTTGCTGCCCTCACCTGCTGCTCGGCTGCCATTTTGGGTGTTGACCATCTGAAGGAAGAGCAGGCGGAGGGGATGGAAAAGAAGAAAAACAGATGCTCAGGAACTAAGCTTTATTATATAGGAATTTAAGCTGCAATTGTTCTGATCTGAATTAAAACACTTAAAACAGCAAACAAATCCTTATTAGGACAGCCATATCATAGGCATGATATCGACCGTCAACTGACCCACGAGCGAACAGACCTAAACACACAAACTAACAGACAATTACTAAGCAGTTGATAAACTAAGGGAAAATGAGCCTAATGCTCAGAACGACTCCTGCGGTCGGTGGAGTCAAAGGCGCCCTCCTGCTCGTCGCCAGGTCCCTTCGAGCGGCTCCTGGAGTATGGCAGATACGTCTCGCCGCTGCCCGGCTCTGAGCCACTGGAACTGCTGCTGCTGTGGTCACGGCTGCCACTGGGAGTAGCAGGCAACCAACCTCCGTTGCCACTGGCTGGACCCTTGATAGCTGACGCTGGAGCGAAGGAGAGAGCGGACGCGGGAGCTGACACTGAACTGGAGCTGGGGCTGGAGCTGGAGCTGCGGGCGCTGCGGAACTGCGGGAAGAACTGGAGGATCTGCAGGAGAAGCTGGGTTCCTGGGCGCAAGCTGAATGCGCACGGGAGCAGTCGTAGACTTGCGGGGCGTGGTGCGGATCCGGACTTCTCCTAGCGCTGGGAAACCCTTGAACTGAGCGTTCTCCTTCTTCAGGCATGCTATCTCATCTTTCAGAGGTATGATCCTCACAAGCTTCCCATCATTCAAGGCCTTGGATGCCTTGTGCAAGTCAGAGTGCATCCGGTCCATTCCCCTCGTCACGACACACATGTGGCTGAAGGTGGTGTTGTTCTCTCCGGCCATTGGGCGGAAGGTACTGACGTCGTCGCCACTTGCTCGGCGAGGGTGGAAGCGGTACGCCATGTTGCAGAAGTGTAGCTGTGGCGATCACGAAGTGTGGACCCCCGTTTTTATAACAGGAATCAATCGTGTAAACAGTACCATTTCCCTGGATCAAGTAGTCTGGTACACACGAATTCATAGCTGAGGTAACCAGTGCACATACACGAGTGTCTTGTACGAATTATTACATCAATAGCCCGCAGGCATAGTCTTAAGTCATCAGACCGAGAGGTCCGGAATACATCCAAAAACAGAAATAGATAAGGCAGCGGAATCAAGGCAGCGGCACGCCATTGCCACAGGCAACGACCGTAACTAAGACCTATTGAGCGCCTTCGTCTTCATCACCCTCCTGGTAATAGGCATAGGGATCCTCCGAAGCTTCATCTCCGGCCTCTGATTAAGTTTATATTTGCAAGGGTGAGTACCAACCGTACTCAACAGGTCATCACAGCAACAATGCACATGATAAAGGGGTATTCAAGGAATGGCTATAGTTCTTTTGCACAAAGCAAGTTTTGTAATTCTTTTCACAAGCCTAAGACCTAGCATAGACTGATCAAATTTTAGTACCAGTGTTCTTATTAAACAATGACGGTTCTGTCCACCATCCATTGTGATCCCAAGGATAGCTTCCCGCCATCGAGTCGTCATGGTTTTCTGAGGACGTCCACCTTCCCTTCTCTCAGGAAGTGGCTCCATCAGCAAGGAAATCATCATGCAATATCCCATCCCACACAAGTTAAGAATTTAGAGTCTAGCCAAGTGTAATACACGTCCCGATGCTCAATAACCGCGAGCACGGCTATTCGAATAGATTGGGTTTACTCACACTGCAGTGGATGTACACTTTACCCGCACTCCGCGACTGCCCAACACATGAGCCTCGTCCCAACACATGAAACACGTCACGGCAAAGCTTTTCGATAACCTCGCATTGGCAGTACCCGCTCCATGAACTTTACATCCTCATACACTCTAGGCGTACACAGTTTCTAGCAGTGAGAGGAGTTCTGGCGCACCCGGGAAGGAAAGACTCACACATGCATTAAGTTATAATTATGTTTAAATTCTCACATGGCAGTCCTACCGATGGCGACCCCACTGTAGACACCCGCCTCGCGGTTCTACCAATGGCTGCCCCACCGTAGAGCCCCTGCCTCACACATCAAGAAACCACTATGCATGGATACTGCCTCCGCTCAGCTATCTATTCCGCTAGGTCTATACCCATACGAGAAGTGCGGTTGTACGAGGGTCGTTTCATGCTTAACTTCATGGCTCGGTCCTTAATTGACCGGGGACGGTACTTGCCTTTACCCGGATACCACCCAAATCCTCCGTCCGCCCCAGTCAAAAACAGTTGTTTACTTTTATTTCTCTTTTCATAAATCATGTCATCACATCATGGCAATGTGGCGCTCATGTCTCCACATGCCGCATCTCAATTACCTTCCCAAAGGTAATTGCCCAAGCATAGAGCATTTTGACAATTATGAGTATGCATGATTCTAGAATAGCGTTGCTAAGCAATTGTCATAGTTGACTAGGGACTCATACGTAAACATGGTTACGAAGGAATATGGGGTAAACAATAATCAAGGCATGGCATAATCACAAGTAGGATGTTTATCATTGCATGCAATTTTATTTGTAAACAAAATAATTTCGCAATTGGGATCAACATGTTCAAGGAATAGTGATGACTTGCCTTGCTCAAAGTCCTGTGGGTCTTGACCTTCGCCTGGATCAGCAGCTTCCTCGGGCTCTATAGTTACGTGCGAAATTGGATTTGAATTCGGTTAGAATTCAAATAAAAATCCAAGTAAATCCAAATGAGAAATCGAGTGCGAAAGTCGGTATTAATTTCACTATTCGCGAACTATGGCAAACCTATTTTTGGTGTGAATTATTTATGAGTATTATTATCTTGTTGTCCTAAGTTTTTAATTTAATATTCCCGAGTATTATATCCATGTAATAGGTTAGCAATTTTTATTGCGAGCTAAATATCGGACGAAATCCTAAAAACTATTATACGATTTAATTTAGTCTATGATCACCCGATTAAGTATAATACGCATCTAAAATTCCTAGTGAACAAATCCGAACTTCTACCGTGAATCGATTACTTCTAGAGATTACCCGAACTACTCTATAATATTCTATAAGAATTCGTTCATTTGTTTTAATTATTAATTATATTTAAATCACTACCGCGAATTGATTATTTATAGTGACTATAAAAAGGTTAACCCATAATTTACATTAAATTTTGCAATCCTACGACGGGAAATTAATCTATAATTTAAATTCTAATTTTTCTTTAAGTCTTCTAAACTTTTCCTAATTTTTCCTCTAATTATTACTTCTTTTTATCATTTATATATTTTTAATATTATTTTATATTATTATTATTTATTTATTATTATTATTATTTTTTTTTAATATTTTAAATCTCCCCCTAATTTTCTTTTCTATTTATATTTTATATATTTTTTTTTCTCTCCTCTCTCCCTTTTCTTTCCTTTTCTCCCTCTCTCTCTTTTTCTTTTCTTTTTCTTTTCTTCCTTTTCTTTCTTTTTCTCCCTCTCTCTTTTTTTCTTTTCCCCTTTTTTTTTCTTTTCTTCCTTTCTCTTTTCCTCTCTCCTTCCTCCCGGCCCTTCCCTTCCTCTCTCTCTCGGCTCTCTCTCTCTCTCGGCTTGTGCTCCCCGGCGACAACGGCGGCGAACCGAGGGGGGGGGGCTTACCGACGGCGGCGGCGGCGACGACGACGGCGACGGCGGCGCAAGTCGCGGCGCGGTGTGGCGGCACCGAGGGCGGCGGCGCGGCGGCTCAAGGCGGGCGGCGCAGCGGCTCAAGGTGGCGGTGCGGCGGCGCGAGGGCGGCGGCACTAAGGCGGTGGCTCGGTGGGGAGGGAAGAGGGGAGAAGGAGGGAGTGAGGATGGGGAAAAGGATGGTGAGAGGGGGGAATTTATAGGGGAGGGGGGAGAAGAAGAGGGGAAGGGGGCGGCGGCTTCATGGCGTCGGCGGGGGCGGCGCGCGGCGCGGCAGGCGGCGATGGCGACGGGCGGGCGACGCGGCGCGGGGCGCGAGGCGGCGATGCGACGAGCGAGCGGCGCGGTAGGTGGTGACGGGGCGCGTGGGGCTCGAGGCGGCGATGGGGACGCGCGCGCGGCGACGGGACGGGCGGCGACGCGACGGGCGGCGATGCGACGGTGATGGCGACGATAGGACGGCGCGGCGCGGCGCGGCGCGACGCTCGGCTTGGCTCAGCACGGGCTCGGCATGACGGCGACGACGACGCGGCGCGGCAGGGCGCGGGGCGCGAGGCGGCGACGCGACGGGCGAGCGGCGCGTGGGCGCGGGGCACGAGGCGGCGAGGGCGATGGCCGAGCGGCGACGGGACGGCGGCGCGGCGGCGAGCGGCACGGCGGGGATGGCGACGGCGCGCGGCGCACGGGGCTCGGGGCGCGGCGCGGCGCGGCAGCGGGTAGGGTTAGAGTTAGGGGACCGCGTCGAGTACTTGGCGGGCAATGAACAGTGCCGTTTTCCAATTTTTCCTTTTTCTTCTTTTTTTTTTATTTATTAATATATATTTTTTTATTTATTATTATTTTATTATTATTATTTTTATTTATTTATTATATAAATTTGGTTCTAAAATTCCTAATATTTGCATATATAATTCTTACCCAATATTTGTGTTATTCCCACTAATAAATTCATCCTAAATTAGTATTGCTCACATTTTTATATAATTTATTTAAATCTTAACTTAGTGTTAGTTCCATTCCATCGTATTTAAATTTAATTTATACGAGTAGGTTTGCGATAATATCGGTCTAAATTGATTGATTTAGTTCTTTTATTCGAAATCTCCAAACTCCGAGATCGAAATTCAATGGGACGGCGAATAAAATCGGCATGATGCAATTTATTTTAAAAAAAAATTTGAAAACCCGAACTTTTAGAGTTTTGATTTGTCGGTCGAATTTTCAGGGTGTTATGTCGCGCCCGGGAAAATTGCCTTTTCCCGAACGCTAGTGTATTAATCCCCGTCCCAGGAAAAGCCGGGGTACACCAAACAAACATGATACAAAAGGCACATCTTTATTATATCGATAATATTTACATTATTACAAAGGCGCTTCAGGCCTGACAATCAAAAATAAACAGCAGCGGGCTAGCGGGCCTACGGCTCCATCTTCACAGGCGCTCAACTGGGGTATAAGCCAGGACTCCACCTAGGACATCTTCTCCAAAGCTTCTCTTACTGAAGAGGGGAAAGATTGAGCAAGAATGAGTACAACCACAGTACTCAGCAAGTCACACCGGCAGATGCATGATTAATGCAAGGGGGTACAAGGGGATAATAATAGGGGTTAAGTTTTGCAGTAAACAGCATTTAAAAGACATTTTGTTGCTCAAAGCCATTTTGTAAACACGATCCTAGAACTATACAATATTATTAATCAAGGCCGTGAACCCACACGAACCTGCCTTAACCCAAGGCCTACGATGATTCAGACCGAACTGGCAACCCGACCCTGGGTCCCAGCTCGTCCCAAGCCAACCCAGGCCAACCATTCCTCATTTTAGTTGTTAAGCAGGTTTTAAGAATTAAAACACTGACTTGGGTACATTGCTCGGCTTGCCCATAACCGAGGGCGCGGCTATTCGAATAGATTATACTCTGATCAGAGGTGTACATCTTTACCCACAAGACACGTCTTCCTCACGTGCAACCACGTGCCACATACCACCACGGTATACAGACGGAAGACGTGACATAGTTTCCGACCCATCCTAGCCATAGACAAGAGTACCGACCCAATCCCACCTACGGCCGGAACCTCCGGGACAGGCAGGCAGGACTGAGCCCCTAGCAGCAGAGCACCAACCCTGTGCCATGACATCTCGACTACCGGGCCGCAGCTCGTGTAGCCTTCATTTGCCCTGGAGAATGTCCATCGACCCCCGACTTCATCCATCTCCATCCGTGTACTTTTGTTTATAACCAGACTGAGCCACAAACTAAGCCTTACCCACTAGACATGTGGAAGTACGGTAGTGCTTTGCAACAGAGGCCCGAAGACCGGTCCTTATATGGCCGAGGTGCTACTATCAAAACCATGCACCCCGAGCCCAGCCTAAAACCATTTTGGGGATTTTGAATAAAGGGGGAGGTGTGATTCCAATTCCACAACAAACCAACAATTCCAAAGTGTCCAGGTGATATGAATATTCCCAAAGTCTAGAGTTGTAAAACCACCTAATGTTACCTAATTAAACAGCGAAGCATCTACCTAAAATCATACTAGTGGTACCATGGGTAGAGTGTCCACTAGTTGGGGTTTTGTTTAATCTAGGGTGAACAAGGTAATAATAACAATAGCAATAATAATGTCTTAACAATGATAAATAGGCATGGCTAAATAAAACAGTGATAACGCGGGAATTTAAATAAAGCGGTAATGCATTAATTTAAATCAAAATAATTTTATAAACTGGGATTCGATATGCTCAAGGATGATGTGACTTGCCTTGCTCGCTTTCCCAACCGACGGCTTCAACTACCACGAAGAGCGGATCTTCCGAAGCTGCAGCGTCTACACGACCAACGAAAAAGAAAAGGCTTTTACTCTAATAAACTCCATACAACAACAGAAACAAAGCACAAAAATGGGTTCTTGACTTCTTAAGGAAAAATTAGAGACTTGAACGGTCCAATTCCGAGTTCAAATGGCCAAGTTATGGCCATTTGAAGTTTATATGCTCTTTAAATGGATATTTGCGAATTTCTTCATTTAAATTTTAATTTAAAACTCATTTATTGCGTCAGCCGGGAGAGAGGGCGCGCGGACCGGGTCCACGGGAGTGGGGCCCACGCGGCAGCCTCTCGGTCCACGGTGGACCGGGAGCACGCGGCTGGCGGCGGTCGGCGCCGTGGGTCCCACGCGTCAGCCGCACCCGCGGGCGCGGGCGGCTGACGGCCGGGCCCCACCCGGCAGCCGCGGGGCGCGCCCGAAGGCGGCCTCGCCGGCACGGCCGACGGGAGGCGGCGCACCCGCGCCCCGATGGTCGCCGCCGGCGACCAACGGCGCGACGGAGCGGCGCCCGAGAGAGGGGAGGGAAGGGGGAAGCGAAAGAGCGGTCCTCGGCTCACCCCGAGTTGACGGCGGTGACGGAAACGGCGACCGAAGCGACGAGAGGCGGCGGCGCGGTTCGGATCGACGAGGACGGCGACGCTCCGACGGTCGGCGGGCGAAACGGAGGAGCGGACGAGGTTGACGAGGACGCGGCGAAGCCGAAGGAGGCGACGCCGAGACGGGAGGAGGTCCGGGGCGACGACGGCGGCGAACCGGAGCTCGGCGGCGACGGCGGAGAGAGAGGACGACGGCGCGAGCGCGAACCCGATGGGGAGAGCGAGCGGCGAGCGGCGGAAACGGAGGAGGGAGGCTCGGGGAACGATTATATAGCGCCGGGAGGGAGAGAGGGCGGCCGGAGGGGAAGGAAACGGCCGCGGAAGTCTCGGCCGCCATTGATGCGCCGGCGAGGATCGCGGGCGTGAATCCGGACGAATCCGAGGGAGAGAGAGAGGGAAAAGTGGGGGGAAAGGGAGAGGGAATCACGGGGAATGATTCCCCCCACTTTATGGCGCGCGGGGTCGGCGGGATGCGGCGGAATCTGCGGCGGCGGCGGCGCTAGGGCACGGGTGGGCGGCGGGCGCGGCGGGAGGATAGGGATGACAGGCGGGCCCCACCCGTCAGCGAGGGTGGCGGGCGGGCCCGCCCGTCAGCGGCGCGCGCGCGGGGAGGAGGCCGATGGGCCGCGGGGGAGAGGGGAGAGAGGGAGGGAACTGGGCCGAGCCGGCCCAGTAAGGGAAGGGGGGGGGGAAGAAGACTTTTTAGGATTTTTCTTTTTATAAAACCATTTTAACTTTGTTTATTTCTTAATAATTATTATTTGTGCTCTGAAAATTCCACTAAAATTTGAGGGCTCCTTTTAGACCAAGGAGAATTTAACAAAAATTCCCCGGGCCACATTTGAATTTTTCTTGTACGTATTTTAGTGTTTGCCAATTTCTTTTCAAATTTTAATTAATTCTATTATTCCTTTTAGCGAACGATTTTTAATCCGGGATGAATTTATCAGGACGTGACATGTTACACGAAGCCTGGCCATTATCAGATAAGCTGCCTCCTGACAGGCATGATCTGCGGTGCCTCCAGATGCCTCAACCACCATGTTAGCGAGGCAGGTGCCCACGAAGCCATGAACCTCCAACCAGACACGATGGGGAAGCTCACCACTGAGCGGCGGAACAGTCGAGTACTCTGGCGCGTTGGGGTAGCCCACCACTAGGGTCATGCGAGCCAACTCTGCCACAAAATCTTCCATGCCTTCTCCGCGGTGGTTGGGTGGGTGGTCGGCCATCTAGAGAAGACAAAGGGGGTAGGATCAATGTATGCTCAAATTCAATTTAAATAAAGCAATAAAGGACTCAAATAAAATAAGTGAATAAGAGCGGAATTTTGTGCATAGATCATTTGCATGAGAGCGAACAAATAAGACTGACTTACATAGCGATAAAATGATGAGAAATTAGATACATACTAATAATAATAATAGCAATAGGAACATAAATAACTTGCAACCCATATTCCTTAACTAGGGCCTAATGCATTTCCCCCATCAAATCCCGACGAACTGACAAATAAGTCTCAAATGATTTTACTAAAACCCTAGACCAACCTGATTTGCCAAATCTCCCTGGAACGAGCGATCAAGATTTTTCCCATGAACAAAAGGAACAAATCCCAATTTTCCCAAAAAAGATCCAATTGCAAAGAACATATGCAATGAAAAGGATTTAGAGGGCTCTTAGGCTTTCCATTTGGCTTGTCCTACGGTCAAGGTCGGCTCTGATACCAACTTGTCATGCCCAGAAATTCCCGAATAGATTTCCAAGCAGAATGTGCATTAAAACCCCCGTCCAGGACCGGCCGGGGTACACAGACGACAAAGTTGACACACAGATCCACGTCTTACAAACATCATAAAAGTCTTACATAAATGCAGCGGAAAATTGAAAGATAACTGGAGCTAAGCCTTGACTTGGACTGCAGCGGGAACACCACTCCACAGGCATCCTCGACGGCACGGACGAAGCCTACTCCTCGGAAAAGCCACCATCTGACACATACTCAAACTCTGGGGTTTTGAGGAAAATAGAGCAAGACTGAGTACAACCACCGTACTCAGCAAGTCATACCGGAATAGGGGGTATGATGCAGGGTATTATCAAATGATAGCTAGAGTGGTTCATTTGCATAAAGCGAGCATTTATAAACAGTAGTTGAAAGCAGTAAAAACAGTTGTAATAGTTACTCAATATTAACCATCCACTGTCCAACGCTACACCACGTTGCAACAGGCCCAACCATCCACCTGAACTAATCAATTCCATCAAACTAGACTAAGCTGAGACAAATCACGGTGAATCTGGTTGACCGCCCATAACAGCTGGCACGACTATTCGAATAGTTTTACTCTGATCAGAGGTGTAGAACTGTACCCACAAGGCACAGCCCCACGACACGTTTCCGTGCGCCGACATGCCACCACGACATACCGGAAAGAAGCCGTGACAGGACCCTTCGCATAACCCCCTCTAACCAAGCACACCACACCTTAGGTTTCACCCCCGTCCCCAGCGGGCAACGGGCAGTCCCCTCTCGTGCCTAGGTGAATCCGGAAGCGACAGAGGCCGTCGCAGGGCCCGCCCCGCTCCATCACGCCCACCCTTGCCTGGATGCGTCAGCTAGAGGAAAGCTACACTACAAGCCCAGCCGTTGCCCACGTTGGCTTGTGGTGAGTATGAGGAATTCTTCCAGGGTTTCCCGTGAACCGGTCCTTAAGTGCCACGGGCGCGACCATTGTCACGCCCAGAAATTCCCGAATAGAATTTCGAGCAGAATGTGCATTAAATTCCCCGTCCAGGACCAGCCGGGGTACACAAACGACAATGTTGACATTCAGATCCACGTCTTACAAACATCATAAAAGTCTTACATAAATGCAGCGGAAAAACGAAAGAATAAAAGAAGCTAGGCCTTGACTTGAACTGCCGCGGAAACACCACTCCACAGGCATCCTCGACGGCACGGACGAAGCCTACTCCTCGGAGAAACCACCATCGGACGCATACTCGCACTCTGGGGGGGAATAGAGCAAGACTGAGTACTACCCACTGTACTCAGCAAGTCATGCCGGGATAGAGGCATGATGCAGGGAATCATCAAAGAAGAGCTAAGGTGGTTCATTTGCATAAAACGAGCATTTATAAACAGAAGTTGAAAGATTTAAACAGTTGTAATAATTAATTAATATTAACTATCCACTGCCCCACGCTAACCCACGTTGCGACAGGCCCAACCATCCACCTAGACTATCCAATTTCACTAGACTAAACTAGGGTGAAACTAATCACGGTGAATCTGGTTGACCGCCCATAACCGCGGGCACGGCTATTCGAATAGTTTTACTCTGATCAGAGATGTACAACTGTACCCACAAGACACAGCCCCACGACACGTTACCGTGCGCCGACATGCCACCACGACATACCGGAAAGAGGCCGTGACAGGACCCTTCGCATAACCCCCTCTAACCAAGCACACCACACCTCAGGTTTCACCCCCACTCCTCACAAGGCAGCGGGCAGTCCCCTCTCGTGCCTAGGTGAATCCGGAAGCCGCATAGGCCGTCGCAGGGCCCATCCAAACCCCATCACGTCCACCCTTGCCTGGATGCGTCGGCTAGAGGAAAGCTATACTACAAGCCCAGCCATTGCCCACGCTGGCTTGTGGTAAGTACGATAAGTTCTTCCAGGGCATCCCGCGAACCGGTCCTTAACTGCCATGGGTGCGACCAGCAAAACCATGCACCCACAGCCCACCACGTGATTTATTTTAATTAACGAACACCAAAGCGGTGTCACTAATCCAACAAAACCATTAGAACCAACAGTCTAAACATTATTAGGATTTTCCCCATTGTGAACTAGTTGAACTAAGCATGGCTAAGCAATCCCTAGTCCAAACTCTAATCATGTTATAACCCCAAGCTGACAAAGAGACATGGTTCAACAACAGCATGGCTATGACAATAGGTAAACATCCCATAGTAACATTAGAAAACGATGCAGCATTTGAAGGAAAACAATAGAGCATTTGCAATATAGGATCAACATGTTCAAGTGACAAGCATGACTTGCCTTGCTCTGCTGCTGGAGGAACCTCGGCGACTATTTCGAAGTACACCGGAGCGTCGGAGGAACCGGAATCTAGCGACATACAAAGCAAACATTGCAAACAGGCTATAAGACTACTGAAACAGGGAACAAAACCATTTTTAATGGATTCTACACATTTTTCTTGATTTACTGAGACTTGAATGGGCTTAAACGGAGCTCGGATGAATTAGATATGAATTTTAGAAGATTCACTGTGTTTATTACTATAACAAAAATCCTTAAATCATTTATTGCGCAATAATTTCTAGGGCTGACGTCATCAAGGGGGGGCGGCGTCGGCAAGCGGGGCCCACCGGTCAGCGGCTCGGGAGAGAGAGGAGGGCGCCGGCACGCGGGGCCCACCGGTCAGCGACTCAAGGGGGGGGCGGTCTACCGTGGACCGGGACCACGCGGATGGTCCACCGCCGGTCCACGGGACCGACGGCCCGGATCGCCCTCGGGCCGATCGGACGGGCGGCAGTGGAGGCGGCCGCCGGGCTCGGCTCGGCATCAAAGCCGACCGGCAAGCCATGGCTAGCGGCGACGGCGCGCGCGCGAACGCGTTGCCGGCGACGGCAACCGGCGGCAGAGGCGACGGCGCAAAAGCGACGCGAAAGCGGCGGCAGCGGACGGCGGCAACGACCAAAGGCGACGGCGAGCGCGGGCGGCGGCGACGCACGGGGAATCGGGGAAGTGAAGGAAAGGGGAGGGAGTCCTCACCGGAGGGGACGGCGGCGTCTGGCGACGAGGAGCGACGGAGGGAGATTGACACGCGGCGGACGGCGACCGGGACGACCTAAAGAGCGAAAAGAAATAGATTAGAGAGGAAGAGAGGGGCCAAAGAAGACGGGAATGCCGGCCGAAAGCGGCGGACATGGCGACCCTCACCGTCGCACGATGGGAATGGCGCTCCGGCGGCAAACCTCGACGAAGGAGGGGTGGACGGGGTGGATCTCGGCCACGCGAACCCGACGGCGGCGACGGCGCGGTGCGGCGGCGACCCTAGCGGCGGCTAGCGGCGGCCGGAGTAGCGGAAGCGGCGGCGGCAAGGGGTTGCACGGCGCGGGAGCGATGGGAGGCTCGGGAGAGCTCGGTAGAATGGGGAAAAAGGGAGAAGAGGTGGCGGCGGTGCTTAAATAGGGGAGGGGAGGGCCGGACGTGGCCGGGAGAGGCGGGATTTCGCCGGCCAACGTGGGGAGTGGGGAAGGAGAGAGAGGCGGGATTCGAAAATCGAATCCCGGCCATCTCGGGCGCGGGCGCGAGCGGGAGAGAGAGGGGAGTGGGCGCGGGGAACGCGGCGCACGCGCGGGCGTGGTCGACATGGTCCGAAGGAGGCGGAGGCGTGGGCGCGGCGGCGGTTGCGGGCGCGGCGGCGCGGCGGGAGCGGCGGGAGGTGGGGGAAGGACCCGACAGGTGGGCCCCACCTGTCGGCGACCCCGGGAGAGGAGGGCGGCGGGCGGCCTGGCTGGGCCTCGGCCTGCGGCCGGCCCAGCAGGGAGGAGGGGGAGGAAAGGAGAGAATGGGCCGGCGGCCCATTCGAAAAAAGGAGGAAAAAGGGAGGAAAAAGAAAAAGAAAAAGGAAAAAGGATTTTCCCTGGAATTAAAATATTGCATGTGCTCAATTTTAATTGGTTAAAATTATTTCTAGGGCTCTGAAAATTCCACTAAAAATCTTGTTAGTGAATTTCGACATGTAGAACTCAAGAAAAATTCCACACGCCTGATTCGATTATTATTTGCATTATTTTATTAAGGTTTTCTCCTGCTTTGCACCAGTATTTTCTTGGGGTCATTTATAAATTAAATTTTAGGCTTGGGAGGAGAACTTCGGGGTGTGACAACCATCAAAACCATGCACCCACAGCCCACCATTTAGTTAATTTTAATTAACCAACACCAGAGCGGTGACACTAAACCAACATCAACACTAAAACCTGAAGTCTAGTCATTAATGTGATTCCCCATTGTGTGCTAGTTGAACTAGCATGGCTAAGCAATCCCTAGTCCAATATCTAGTCATGTTATATCCCAGGCTAACAAAGGAGTATGGTACAAATAGCATGGCGGTAACAGTAGGTAAACATCCCATGGTAACATTATAAAACAATGCAATATTTAAGGGAAAACGATAGAGAATTTGTAATATAGGTTCAATATGTTTAAGTGACAAGCATGACTTGCCTTGCTCTGCTGCTGGAGGAACCTCGGCGACTATTTCAAAGTACACCGGAGCGCCGGAAGAG
The DNA here is from genome assembly GCA_000338895.3 of Oryza meridionalis. NCBI lineage: Eukaryota > Viridiplantae > Streptophyta > Magnoliopsida > Poales > Poaceae > Oryza > Oryza meridionalis. The sequence continues at coordinate 29,253,205 of CM002526.2, read as the reverse complement.
CCGGAATCTAAGCGACATACAAAGCAAATAATACAAACAGGCCATAAGACTACTGAAACAGAGAACAAAACCATTTTTAATGGATTCTTTGCATTTTTCTTGATTTACTGAGACTTGAATGGGCTTAAACGGAGCTCGGATGAATTTTCTATGTATTTTAGAAGATTCATTGTGTTTTTGCTATAAACAGAAAACCCTTAAATGATTTATTGTGCAATAAATAAACCCTGAGAGAGAGGAGGCGGCGCCGACATGCGGGCCCCACATGACAGTGACTCGGGTGGCGGTCCGCGGTGGACCGGGTCCACGGACCAGGAAAGGGGCGGCGCACCACGTGGCGCTGACGTGGCGCCGACGTGGCGGCCACGCGGCAGCCACGCAGGCGGCCGAACGGACGGCTCCGATCCACCCGGGGTGGATCGGACGGCGGAGGGGCGGCACGCGGCCGGCGCGCACGGGAGGCTCAAGCCGGCCCGGCGGCCACGGCGCGTGGCGGCGTGGCATCGACACAGCGGCGGTGCAAGGCGGCGACCGGCCGGCGGCGGAGGGCGGCGGCGCGGCAGCTAAGCGGCGCGAGAGAGAGAAAGAGGGAGAGGAGGAGGGGCCTCACCGACGACGATTAACGACGGCGAGCGACGGAGGGCGATGGCGACGGCGGGACGAGCTCCGGGATCACCTAAGGGAACAAAAGGGAGGAGTTAGAGAGGGGGAGAGAAACCATGGATGGCTAGGGCGCCGGCCGAAGACGCCAGCCATGGCGAAGCTCACCGGCATGCGGTGCGAACGGGGTTCCCGCGGCAGAAAACGGTGGTGGAGAGGTGGACGGCGTGGCCCTCAGTCCGTGGAGTTCACGGAATACTGCGCCGATCGTGGTGTTCGGCATGATCTCATGGCCCCCTATTCGCCGCAACAAAACGGGGTCGTGGAGCGCCGGAACCAGACCGTGGTTGCTACGGCGCACTCCATGCTCAAGGCAGTGGGACTACCTGCACACTTCTAGGGCGAGGCGGTTGTGGCGGCCATATATCTGTTGAATCGTTCGCCCACCAAGAGCGTGGACGGCATCACGCCGTATGAAGCTTGGCACGGTCGAAGGCCCGCGGTCGAACATCTGAGGGTGTTTGGCTGCGTTGGATATGTGAAGACGGTGAAACCAAACCTAAGGAAGCTTGATGATCGAGGTACGTGCATGGTATTCATTGGTTATGAACAGGGATGAAAGGCGTATCGCATGTATGACCCTGTGGCATGCCGTGTCTGTGTGTCGCGGGATGTCATCTTTGATGAGGCAGCGACATGGGCGTGGCGCGATCCAGAGATCGCTCAAGCTGGACAAGAGGAGTTCACTGTGGAGTATTTTGTTGCTCCGACGGCTGGGGAGCGCGTTCCTTGCGTGGTGTATGAGGGGAGCACATGACAAGCAGAGACTGTGCCGAGCTCGCCGGCCACGCCTGACACGACGATTGTGCTCGGTTCACCTGCATCAAGCTCAGCTGTTGGAATTGAATTCTGTACTCCCCCAACTGATGCTAGCAGAGGCACTGACGAGGCTCCACGACGCTACCGAACAGTGGCGAACACGCTCGCCACGATGCAACCTATTCTTGATTTTGATTATAGTGAAGAGTGTTTGCTATCTGAAGAAGAACCAACAAGTTTTCTTGAGGCAGAGAAGCAGAGTTGTTGTAGAAAGGCAATGCTCGAGGAGATGAAGTCAATCGAGAATAACTCCACATGGTGTCTCACTAATCTGCCACCAAGACACAAACCAATTGGCCTAAAATGGGTGTTCAAGGTCAAGCGTGATGCATCTGGAAAAATACTGAAGCATAAGGCAAGGTTGGTGGCAAAGGGATACGTGCAGCAACATGGTGTGGACTATGATGAGGTGTTTGCACCTGTGGCAAGGATGGAGACAGTGAGATTGCTGGTTGCAATGGCTGCACAAGAAGGCTGGGAAATTCATCATATGGATGTTAAATCAGCCTTTCTGAATGGTGATCTGGAGGAAGATGTTTATGTTGTTCAGCCACCAGGTTTTGTCGATGAGGAACACCCTGACAAAGTGCTCATACTGCAGAAAACCCTTTATGGGTTGAAACAAGCTCCAAGGGCATGGAATGCTAAGCTCGATGAAAGTCTAGTAAGTTTGGGTTTCAGGAGAAGTGTGACAGAGGGAGCAGTTTACACTCGTGGAAGGGGCGATGCCAGACTTATTGTAGGTGTGTATGTTGACGATCTGATAATCACAGGAGCCAAGGTTGGTGAGATCTCTAAGTTCAAGGAACAGATGAGATCATTATTCAGCATGAGTGATTTGGAACTCTTGACTTATTATCTTGGTATGGAGGTGAATCAGAGTAGTGAAGGAGTTACTATGTCCCAGTCAGCTTATGCAACAAAAATACTTGAGAAGGCCAGGATGCAAGGTTGCAATTCTTCTCAGGTTCCTATGGAGAATAGACTGAAATTGAGCAAGGAGAGTAAAGGGGAAGACATTGATGCCACACAGTTAAGGAGTATTGTGGGGAGTTTGAGATATCTACTTAACACTAGACCTGACCTGTCCTATTCAGTGGGGTATGTGAGTAGGTTTATGGAGAAACCAACTACTGAACATTGGGCAGCAGTAAAGCACATATTGCGCTATATTGCAGGAACTCTGAATGTGGGATTAAAATTCAAAAGAGAGCAGGGTCAGGGATCTCTGCTGGTGGGCTATAGTGATAGTGACATGGCAGGGATGTTGATGATAGAAAAAGCACAACCGGGGTTTTATTAAAGTTTGAAGAAAATTTGATAAGTTGGCAGTCCCAGAAACAAAAGGTTGTGGCCCTTTCCTCATGTGAAGCTGAGTATATAGCTGCCACAACTGCAGCTTGTCAAGGTATTTGGTTGGCACGGTTGATTGGTGAGCTGCAAGATAAGGAACCAAGTTGTGCAATTTTGCAAGTTGACAACAAATCTGCTATAAATCTCTGCAAGAATCCAGTTCTTCATGATAGGAGCAAACATATTGATACAAGGTTCCATTTCATCCGAGAGTGTGTTGAACAAAAAAAGATGGAGGTGGAGCACATCTGTTCTGAAGAGCAACTTGCAGACATCCTGACTAAGCCACTTGGGAGGATTCGGTTTCAAGAACTGAAGAACAAGCTGGGCTTGGTTCAGACTTAAGATGCTTCAAGATTAGGGGGAGAATTGTTGACGAAGCTGATATAATCTTGAGCATTGATCCACTTTGTATCTGATGCATGTTAGTTTGCATGTAATTTTGTGTTAGCCGTGCATGTAGGCAAGACTGAAAATAGTCCGGAGTACCGGAATTCAGTTGAGCATTTATCGTTGTTTTCTTTTCTGTTGCTGACCGGATCAGGAGATAGATCGTGGGATGGCGCGTTTGTTATGATCCTGAAAACTCGGTTTTTAGATGCATGTAACAAACTCTCAGGGAGGAGAATAAATAGAAGAGAAAACCCCTGAAAAGCTGCGCAAGTTTTAAGCAGCACAAACACTCTGTTTCACTCTGTTTTTCGTTTCTCTGAATTCCAGTTTCGTTCGTGAACTGTTGCTGTTTCGACAACCGTCAGACTTAGCTGTTTTCTTCCACAGATTGTGAGTGAGTGATTTTGCTGACAACTCATCAGTGGTAACTTGTGGCTCCACATGCCGTTGGAACCAAGTATTGTACTTTCTGTGAAATTTCCACGATTGCTCCTTTAGTTCTCTGGCACTTAAAAATTGCTGGTATGTATTCTACGAAAGCAACAGAAAATGCCAGGAGCAAGAGCAAACAGGTTAGAACTCATTGAAAGTTTCTAAAGGCAGGCAAGGCAGATGAAAACAATTGAAAAAAAAAATATGGAAATTTACTTGCTGATAGTAGAAAGCAAAAAACAAAACCGTAGATAATGAATCGCCACCCATTCTTTCCCAAAAGGCAGGATTTGATACTACAGGTGCCTGAATTTGCGGGAAGCTGGCAGGGGTGACTGCAGGGTGCTTCTGAACATAACACATGACAAAGAAGTTAGAACAATACGCCAGAATATTTTGTTCATAACAACTCTACCGAAATGATCTTACTGGAATATAATTTTTGACTCGCTCTGAGTCCTTTGGTTGTGGAAGCCTATGGTAAGCAGCTTCGAGCATTGCAGATTATAAAGCAGATCATGACTAGTACTTGCAGAAGCTACACTGAGGTTATCACCTATTGCACAAAGATGATCAGATACACTCCTCCGGCCAATAACACCAACACCAGATGATGACATGCCAGGTTACAAAGACTGACCATCTGGTAGATCAGGGTCTCTAGATAGTTGAGTGCCTTCTGTTATGGACGCTGTGTTCAAATATAATGAGTTAAGCAAAAAATGAAAAAAAATAAGATACTTTCATCATTAATCTGAAACATTGCTCTTCTAAACGGTTCAGCCACCTAGGCAAAACAAATTGTAGAAGCAGGGATAGTGAACCATAAAGCCCAGACAAGGGAAAAAAAAGATAAAGATAGTGAACGATGAAGTATGCAATATTGTTTCTGCAAATCTGATAGATCATATATGAACAACATCTCAATGGTACTCAAAAAGCCAAAAATCCTCAAACTGAAAAATTCTCTCAAAGTCAGAAATCTTCAAACTGAAAAATTCTCTCAAATACGTCTACCCTTACCCCTAGCTGGAGGATCTAAAACCCAAACATCTTCAGAATAACGCACATTACTTTTTCTAATCCTATTACTAGTCCTACTAGTACTTCTTTCTACATTGGCTTCATCTTCATCTTCATTGGACCCTCCTTCATCAAATGAGGATACGCCTCTATCTCCTAATTAAAAAAAATACATCAGATTCAATACGAATAGTGTTAGAAAAGATCTGTGAAACAAAGAGAGAAAATATACCATCAATCTAACCTCCAGGCCTATTAATGCAGTCGATATCAATCAAATCTGACGGGGCGCCCTGTGCAGCCACGGCCTGAGCCTCCACAAATGCTGTAGCGGCTCCAACACGCCCAAAGATCTCCCCAAAGCGGGCGAACAAGCCCGTAATTGCTGCGGCGGCTGAAGCTGCGCCTCCTTGGGCTGCTCTCACTGCCTGAATAATCTGTGACACAAGTTGTAGAAGCTGGCCTAATGTAATGGTGCAAGTACTTATCTGATGTGCGGCTCGCCCCAATGCTTCCACAAATAGCACTGCCTGTTCAGCCGCATTTGCCTGTACCGTCACCACCTCTTCAGTTGCTGCTTGCGCTGCCTGCGCCGCTCCAGAAGCAGCCTGCGCAGTGGCCAGGGATTCAGCGGCAGCACTTGCAGCTGCTTCGGCGGAGCTTTGGGCCTCGGCCGCTGCCTTCTTGGCATTCTCAATGGCTGACTGATCTGCGGCATTTGAGGAGCCCATCTCCACGTCATTGTCTGAAAATACATATGGGTTACGTTAAGCCATGAAAGGAAAGCAAATCCTGAGAATTGATAAAAAGGAATTTGGTTGAACAGGAGACCACTTACTCAACTGAGGCTTCCAATACTTGCGAACCACAACAAACACCGCCACCAGCAGAAAACCAGCCACAAGACATAGAAGACCAATGAGCGCCTGATAGATTCTTCTCAGCGCCCCCGTGCACGGCGCTGCCGCACTTGCACCGGCTGGCAGGGCCGTGCTCGGCGCAGTAGTAACTGGTGGTGGCGGAGGCAGCGTAAACACTGGCGTGGATGGTGGCAATGGTGTAATCATGGCAGGCGGAGGCGGCGGCTCGACCATCGGTGCTGAAATGACCGGTTCAACCGTCGCCGGTGGCAGTGGAGGTGGCATCACAGAGCCATGCAGCGGCGGCGGAGAGGGAGACAAAGCGGGGACCTCTTCACATCCACCAGCGGGTAGAACAGGAAACACATTGCCCTCGCATTTCCGATAAAGAGAAAGGATTCGGGTTGAATTCAACCCCATCTCAGCCACCTCCCTGTTGTTGGCGAGCGAACAGAGGCATAGAGGATCTCCACCATCAAGGGACCTCTTCAAGGCAAAACAGCATCTGGCATATATGCCTGTCCCACCGCACAGAGAAGCCACGGCGTGGGCCTGCTGCTCGCACTTAGCTAGAGCCACCATGGGGCCAACTGCAAAGGCCACCATGAGGGCTAGAGCTACAGCGAGAACCCGGCGTGGATGCGGAGTTGCCGAGGCTGCAAACTTCATCTTTTTCATCAAGTCATGAGTATGCTGAAAGAAGAAATAACATGCACTCATTTAATTGAAAATTTAATTGGCTAAAAACTTTTGTTTAAGCCGCAAAAAGGCGTTACCTGCAAGCCAGTAGCATTTATGTTCGAATCTAGTTCTCCAAGAAGGCCAATCTGACTGTCCAGAACAGTTCCTGCAGGATAAGATCGAAACGGAATAATAAGCCAACCATCAAATGCTTCAAATAGTAACTTATGTACATTGTCAGTAATAGCCAACAATTCTGACCAGAATGGATTTTTTCACTCTTGTGACTTCCTTGAGCATATCTGACAGGCAGTTCTGTTGTTCTCCTTTGAACATCCCTCAGAGCATTCTCCACATTGCACATCTGAATCAGGCCGCCGCAGAACCTTGGTTCCTCAGTTCCTCCATTGATCATTTCCTAAAAAAATAAACAAGTAGACCAAGTACAAAGATTATGATTCTTAGAAATTGGGCTATTGGGCTCTGAGCCTCTAACACTAAAGAGATAGTCGGTCTCAGAAATTAGAACCAACATCTTGAAAAGCCCAACAACAAAATAAGAAACGAAATTAGAAATTACTAGTATTATTAATAAACAAGAAACGAGCCTACAGAAATGCTTACACACGAAACAAACTATTGAAAAATTCTACACGAAAAAACGTTATTGGAAAAGATTACGTTCCTTGGAACAACGCATCCACAAACATGAAGTCTTTAAGAACGACTGCTTTCTTTCGCACGGAATAAACTAAACGTTTTAAATAAAAGGCCCACGGAATCATGAATGAGAACGGCATCCCGACTTCCCGAGAAAGACAACATATGATTCTACACGAAGACGACTGCTATTTCGGCATGGAATAAGCTTTTTAGATAAAAGCTAGGCGTACAAAATTATGAATGAGAACGACATCCGACAAAAACAACAAATTTTTTTTTCATAAATTTTGCCAAAAAAGAAAAGGCAGAAAACACAGAACCAAAAGCTAAACAGTATTAACCGAGTTTTTAAACGTGGATCCACCACTCTACTTCTGCAACCATGCAAGCGACAGGCTTCAGTGTTGCTGCAAGATCAGAAAAAGGACAGCGGTCGCTAGTCCGCTGCTACAAAAAAAAAAAAAAAACAAGAATCGATCTGACAACGATTGGATGCAAAAGTTCACGCGAAGGCTTCGCATGCAGGGAGAAAGTTTAGCATGTCCCTTGCAAGAAAACAGCAAGAAGCTCACGGGAAAGCATCCACTTGCACAAAAATGGCAGTCTCCAAAAGACAAAAAAAAAAAACAGTCAAAACCAGAGGTAGAACCGACCGGGCATGGCACAGAGAGGTTTTGTCTTCTTCCATCTATCACACAAAAGAGGCAAAACTTGTAAACTGTACCGAGCAACCTTTGCTTGCAGAGGGAAAGACCCGACCAGCTCCCACGAGGGAGAGATCAGGCCCACCCATGTAGATCAGGCCTACCCTTGTACGAAATCAGTAACTCCAAAACACAGTCCGAAATGTTCCCAAGCAAACAACGACATGCATGTACGCCGGCGCGTTGAGCACATGAGATGCGTAGTACATATGTACATGCATATCACCAAATTAAACGAACACGACGAAAGGCTTCGAACGGGTGAGCTGCGTGTGCTGCGGCCATGAGATTTCTCTCGACATCGGCCAGTTCTCTAGCACCAAATTAACAGCAAGGACCGAAGTGGAAAAGGATAAAGAAACGGAGGATAAAAAAAGGGACAAGAAACTTTATGCAAGAAAGGAGACGCGAGGACTCTCCGACCAAACACCCACAAACTAGGATGAGATCGGAAGATTCTCTCCATGCAAAAAACTGCAAACGAAAGCGGCAGAGAAACGAACTTGCAACCGAATTCGGAAGAACGAAACAAAATCATCCTGAAGCAAGCAAGAACCGTGCGTGTATACATAGAACATGCATAGATAAATTAAATAAATTTGACAATCACAAATACATAGAAAGATGCATGGATCGAGTATACGTAGATCTAGGGCTGGGAAGGGAAGGAAGAGGGTGAGGTGAGCTCACATCGTTGTGGAAGAGGTTGTTGTCGACGACGTTGTGGAGGAAGTTGTTCTCGTGGATCATCACCTTCTTCCCGGCCGCGCCGTACCCCGGTCGCCCAGGGTGGGCGGGCCCCTTCTTCGAGACCGCCGCCGCCGCAGCGGGTGGCCCCAGCGCGTTCTCCGTCACGAACAGCTTCTGCTCGACCTCCTTGGCCAGAGCAGCGGCGAACGGCGCGGCCGCCTGTGGCGCAGCCACCTGCGCCGGCTGGTACGGAGCCGGAGGCGCGCGGATGCCACCCAGAGAAGGAGCCCCCGGGGAGGGCGCCCAGTACACGACCTGCGCCACCCCGGGCTGGTACGCGCCCTGGTGCAGCGCCGTGTAGACGACGGCCGGCTGGCCCGGCTGAGGAGGAGGCCCCGGCCACGGCGTCATCCCCGGCGGGGCTCCACCGCCACGGCCAGGGTCGCCGCCGAGGTAGGCCATGGCAGAGATGTGGAGGAAGCTAGGGAACGAGATGGAGGTGAGGCCGGATGGGTGGGGAAGGGAAGGGTGGAGTGGCTATGATTCGAATGGAAGGGAGGGGGGCGTTTATATGCAAAGGAAGTAATCGACGAGAAACCCTAGACCGGTGGGAGGGAGAAAGGGGTGGTGACCTTACCCGCTCGGTGACTCTATGCTTGTCTGTACGGAATAACTGGCTACTACTCAAGACTAGGTTTTCCTAATCAGTGCAACCTGGCACGAGTTTATTGTGGTGAATTAATTATTCTGAGGTTGTTTTTCGTCAATTTACTAGTTTTGGTGTTACGATCTTGTTAGAACGAACTAAGCTATGATATAACTATAAACGTGAAGTTATACGTATAGTCAGTAGTTGGCATACGTGCAGCACCGTTCCTAATCTTCAAAGTTAAACTGCAAATGGCGAAAGGCGTACGTTCGTGTAGTGACCCATTAAATTTGACACCTCCTTCCGTTTTGATTTCTCGAAATATTTGAAGTTATATATGTTTGGAGTGCTATTTATGATATACATTGTCCCGATTTGACAAACTAAATACTAATATACAGATTGGAATTATTGTATGCCAGCTAGAAAGAGCAGATTATAATTAATGTAGCCAAGGGCTTGTTCAATTTGATGCAAAAAAAACCTTACCAAATTTTGGTAAAGTTGCCAAAAAAGTGGCTATATTTAGTTTGCTGCCAAATTTTAGTAACTATATAAGAAATCCTGCCAAAATTTTGATAACTATACCAAGTTTTTTTTGGCATCAAAGTGAACAGGCCCCAAGTATATTCTCATTTTTCCCAGCGATCGAGTCTCTCTAATTGCTGCCACGTAATGCCTCTGTAGTCTTGCACAATTAATTTCGATCGCTATGGCCAGCAAATGTTTAATTTTGTCAATCGAACAAATCAAATAGATCGTGTTTTAATCAATCGAACAACTCGGTCACAACGGACAGAAAAAAGAAGATTCCGGAATGACCCATGGGCGTCTCATGCGCCTTGGCCTTATCTCTCGTACGTGCTTGGGCCACATGAGATACTCACAGCCACAGCTGTGCCCAAGTTTGAAAAAAACTGTCACGCCGTAGTTAATGGCTACCAAGCTTTTAATCATAGGTAGATAAATAATAATCTGTACAACTTTACAGTGAAATTAAAACCATATGGCCTGATCATCATCGGCAATTCGGCGTACGTGTCACGTTTCAAAAACGATCAGGCCAGACGGTGTACAGTGTACTGCTCTCTCTCTCTCCCCTTTGCAAAGCGATCGTCTTGATTCGTATCAGCGTTTTGGCTCACATGCGTCCAAGCGGTCGGCCCAGCTCATGCATGCATGTATACGTTGCAGCGCACAGTGCGTTCACTGCTCGAAAAGCAAAAGGAAAAGGCAGCCAAATTTCGGTCATGTTAAAAAGTGTGTGTGGGAGGTATAGTAGTAGCTGTGGCGCCTGTGTGATTTTAACTGCAATTGAGTTATGTATTCTGTAGTAGCTCGGTTTTTGTCATCAGTAACCTACTAACCTGTGAGTAGAAACAGTTTCATTAGCACATGAATGTACCTACATGCAGCAAAATTTACTGCACTCTCTATCCCGTTGCGTTTTTACCACGTTTTTTTACCTCTAGTATAGTGCCGGGAAAATGGAGTAGTACCCTGGAAGGAGAGCTGCACAGGAGGCGGTCCTCACACAAAAACTAACTCTCTCTCTCTCTCTCTCTCTCTCTCTCTCTCTCTCTGTGTGTGTCTGTCTCTGTCTCTGTCTCTCTGTGTGTGTAGGGGAGAGGTTGGTGGTGGACTGGTGGTCAAGCAAATGCATGCACACACCATCTCTGCCTCCGATGCACTGTGCCGTGGCGGTTTCCGCGGGAGGAAGGGGAGGGGACAGCGGCCGGAGGCAGCAGCGTACACTGCGGCGAAAAGCAAAAGGGAGGGTGGGGGCCTGGGAGGTGATCCGATCGGCCAGGGCTGGCACTGGCAAAGTGACAAGTTGTGAGAGAGAGAGAGAGAGAGAGAGGGGTTGTGACCCGGGCGTGGCGCTGCGTAGTACCCAGCTGCCGCGCGAGGGCCCCACCAGCGCCGATCCCGACCCCTGCGACCACTAGGCCGACCGCTGCTGCGCCCAAGATGGAGAAGGCGGCGCCGACCCCAGCTACTCTGCGGAGGAGCCAGAGGACGACTGCTCAGAAGGCCCCTTCTCCAGCGCATGCCGCCACCACTCCTGCGTCTCCGCTTGCCTGCCACCGCTCCGCCCGCCGCGGGAGAGAGGGAGGGAGGAGGGAGAAGGAACCGGCGATGAGGGAGAAAGGACAGGAGGGAGGAGGGGAGAGAAAGAGAGATGTAAGGGAGAGACAAGGACCATGACATAATTTTTGAATGACTAGCAATAGTGCCCATGAGTTGCAACGGGAAAAACACTGTTTGGTAGTCACACCTTGAAAACCTCGAATCGGTAAAAATCAAGTCTAATTTGATATATTAACAAATAGGTAGAACCGAGTCTAATTTGATGAATTAGCATACAATTTATGATTTAGTTTTAGATTTAATTTTTCGAGCCTACTTAGGAGCTTATCCGACAGACTTTAATTTAAAAAATCTGAGCCATATTGTTTGATCAAATTTGCTTTCGGCCCAGGTCTTCCTAGCCGGCCCAAACTTGGGTTGACCCATCTTCGGCGAGCTGAGTCAATTCGACAGCTCGCAAGCCGAGCAGCTGAGCGTGGCCCACATATGCGGGGACGGTCCGATGCACTTCCGTGGCCCATTAGGCGCAGTGTAATCAGCGGCGGCAAAGGCCAGACGCTGGGTAAATCTGAGCCATCCGATCTAATAGACGGCTCCGATTGTTCCCATGCCAGAGAAGCGCCGACCGGGAGACAGGGGCAAAACCCTAGCTCCCAAATCCCTTGTCTCCGGCGACGAGCGAGCAGAACGATGGCGAAGGCGACGACGGTAGTCCGCTGAGCGAGTGAGCACGTGCAGTGACGACCGCCGAGCGGCTCCTGCTTCGCCGGCTAAGGGTGCATTCGAGGGCACCGCAAAGCTGTGCCACGGTGTCGGCGGTCCGACTAGGCGGGCGCGCAAACAACGATGAACACCGAGCTGCCTGGACCTTTAAGATAAGATAACATTTTCACGGACGACAGAAGTAAATTGAATCGGACTTTTTTTTGTTTTAGTGATTTTTTAAGTAGTAGAGATAGAAATAGAGAAGATAGAGATATATAGTACCGTGTTACATGTAATAGGATTCGAATTTTTTACCGCGTCACATATAATTCTTTTTTTTAATTGGACAGAATTCGTTGTTTATTTCTTTCACCTTTTTTTTTACTGCGTTCACGGAATCGGATTCATTTTTTTGCCCAGTTTTTTCACCCGTTTTTTTCGTCCGGTTTTTTCCCGATTCCTTTTTTAATCGGACGGATTGATTTTTTTGGCCCGGTTTTTTTCCGATTCCTTTTTTTTTAATCGGACGGATTGATTTTTTTTCGCCTTTCTTTACACGGAATCGTCATTGTTTTTTGCCCTTTTTTTTTCACCCGGTATTTTTTCGCAGGTTTTTTTTGCCCGATTTCTTTTTTTTAATCGGACAGATTGGTTTTTTATTTTTTCGCCCTTTTCTTTACACGGAATAGGATTCTTTTTTTTTCGCCCCTTTCTTTTCATCGTGTTTTTTTTCGCCCGATTTTTTTCGGACGATTTTTTTGCCCGATTTTTTTGCACGGACGACGGAAACACCTCATATTTTTTTAAGTACTAGCAAAAATGCCCGTGCGTTGTAACGGGTGAAAAAATTATAATGATAATATACTTTTTCATGCATAATCATGTCAATGACAATATTTGTATTTTAATGAGCAGCTTGTTTTTTTTTTATAAACGGTGTTTTTTTTCTTGCACGATTTTCTCAAACCATTTTTTAGAAATAGCGCATTTCATCTAACAGTTTTTTCATAGCATGTTTTTTTTAATGATGACGAAAACCATATTTTTCTCCCCTTTTTTGTTTTGCTTTTCTCGCATGTTTTTTTTGCCTATTTTTGCTGACAATTACTTTCTCCGTGGTTTTTTTGCCAGTTTTTTCTGAATGTGATTTTTTGCTTTTTTTCCAATACATGAGAATATATGACGAAATAAAAGCCATGTAGTAGATGGTAAAAAATTGATGGATCCTATCCGACTCAAGCGTCCATCAATTTAGCTTTTTTCTGACAGTTTTTTCAGAGCCGTTTTTTTATATAGATAGTTTTTTTTCTTGCGTGGTTTTTTCAAACCATTTTTTTTAGAAATGGCGCATTTTTCTGACAGTCTTTTCCTCGCATGTTTTTTTTAAAAAGTTTTTGCCGACAATGGAAATAATTTTTCTCACGCGTTTTTTTTAAGATGGAAAAACCTTTTCAACGTGTTTTTTGCGCTTTTTTCTGACTTTTTTCTCACACGTTTTTTGATCGTTTTTATTTTCTCGTGCATTTTTTTATTTTTAAATAGTTAGATTAGATTAGAGATAGAGAAGAGATTTATACTGATTAGAAATTGGACTTTGTTTCGTCCTTTCTATTTTTTTCTCGCGTGCATTTTTTTTTTATACGAACCAGCTTTTTATTTTTTACGAACCATTTTTTTGCCACTTTCTTAGGGAATCGAATGAACTTTTTTAAGATGTTTTTTCAGATTTTTTCACCTTTACAGGAATCAGACTTTTTCCCCTTTTTAAAGGAATCGGATCTAGCGTTTTTCTTCACCACTTTTTTTTGCCTTTTATAGGAATCGGGTTTTTTTTCGTTTGCATCTATAGTTTTTTTTCGCCACTTAGGGGAAATAGACTTTTGTTGTTGTTTTTTTTGTTTATTTTCTTTTTTGTGTGGCTTTTCTTTTTCTTTTTATGCACCTTTCTGCCTTTGTTCTATCCCTTTTATTTATTGTTTTTTTTAAAAAAAGACCAAAAGCATCTTATTGCAAGATTATAGGGACTCAAGTGTAAATATAAAAATTATAGGGACTCAAATGCAAATGTACAAACCCAAAAATTAAAATCATATAAAAATAGAGTGCTCTCGACATGTAGGTTCTGTTTTTGCAAACAGATCTTCAATCCGGCACATCAATTTTTTTTCACCAAGATGTATGGAATATCTTTGAAACTGAGAGAGAAGTGGTGCATATTATCTCGGATTCAACCCGAGAGGAATGGAACTCGGATGACGTTTTTTTCTGAGAGGGAATCGCAACGAGGAGTCGGACTTTTTTTTTATTTTTATCGCTATTCTTTTACGGGACCGAGTCGGATTTTTTTTATTGCTATTTTGTTTTTTCTTTTTTTTCGCATGTTTTTTTTCGCCCTATTTTTTTTATCGGACAATTTAGGTTTTTTTTCGCCCGATTTTTTTCCCTCTGGATCGGACATATTTTTTTCGCGCTGTTTTTTTATCGGACAAACTTGGTTTTTTTTCGCCCGATTTTTTTACGGACGATGGAAGCACCTCTTATTTTTATTTTTATAAGTAGTAGAGATAGAGATATATAAGTAGAGTAGATAGATAGAAGTAGCGAAAACGGATGGGAGTCTGTTTTCTAGTTTTGTGGAATCGGATAGATTTTTTTTGCCTGGTTTTTTCTTTTACCATGTCGATAGAATCGGATTCGATTTGTTTTTTTACCAAGTCGCATTTTTTTTAACCGTGCCACATATAATAGGATTTGATTTTTTTACCGCGTCACATATAATTTATTTTTCTTTGGAATCGGACAGATTTTTTTTATTTTTTCGCCTTTTTTACGGCGTTGACGGAGTTTTTTTTTTCTTTTTTTTTGATCGGAGTTTGTTTCTTATTTTTTGGAATCGGACATATATATATATATATATATATGTATATATAGATATATATATGTATAGATATATGTATATATATATATATATGTATGTCACAGCCCAAAGAAGAGGGAGGGAAAGTAGACTTATTTTAAAAAGGCACGATGGCCCACGCGTTCCTTCGTGCCAGCACGGCACGGCCTGACTGCTGGTGGGCCGTGCATGGGCCGGAGGTGTAGCCCATGGGCGATTGGGTCGTACCGGCTCAATGGCTGGTGGGCCATGCCTAGCCATGCCTGGGCCGGGCCAGGCAGGCCTTATAGCCATCTATACTTCTGGCCTCATGTCCGTCACGATCGGCGGCGAGGACCTTCCGTCACAGGTCCAAAATATTGATTCTTCACAGTGCAAGTGCTTGAGAAGTGGCTTTAATTTTTATATTTCAGCCCCTGATATTTTTGTTTCAGTTCTACTATTTTTCGTAATTTGTGTGGAGGTCCAAAATTTACACTAAACACCCTAGAATCTAGAAAAAAAATATAAAAACCCCCCTCACCTCTCTCTCTCTCCCATCTCTCCCTTATCCTGATCTCCCTACTCCGGCCGTCCGACATCCTTCGGATACCCTGCCGCCAGCGCCCTTCTTCCCCTCCCCTCCTTTCTCCGTCGATGTCAACGCCGGTCCGGGGGTGGTCGGCGAGGGGTAGGCGGCAACCGACCCCGTCTCTTCCCACAGCCGGCGTCCCTCTCCCCCTCCCCTCCTCTATTTTTTGGTAAGTATGTTGTGCACAAGATTCATTTGATTTAGGAAAAAGTCCAAATCCCCCCCTAAACTATGCCCAAGAGTTCATCTAGCACACTAAACTTTAAAACCGGGTATTTAGCCCCCCCAAATCTTGTATTCCAGTCCATTTAACCCCCTAAGCTCTTTCGCGAGGTGGTTTTGCACATGTGACAGGCTGACTGGACCGTATTTGCCACATCGTCATGCTGACTAGGCGGTTGCAAAGTAATAGGGAGGGAAAGGTGAAGAGATCGTGAAATAACAGGAGGGAGGGAATGCATATCGCTCCATATATCATTCTTGCCTCATTGAGAAAAATGCGAATAAGACAATCCCAAAAGGATACATCATTTGAATTGCATAATAATATGCTTACTAGATTATACAATATCACATGGGCAATCTTCAGATTACAAAGGGATAATACATGAGCTTATTTTACACATTTCATTCCTCCCTAATCTATATGCATGGATTTACATTGTAAAAATTCTTTTCTATCACCATGTTCTACAATTCGTCAGAAATTGCTTCAGGAACACCGATCTAAAATACAGGGGGGTGGCCATGGTGATGAGCCGGCTGAAATATTCTTTAGCCCTGTCCATCCTTGCCGTGCTGGCGGCCAGCGCGTCGAGCGTCGCCGTGCAGCCCATGCCGACCTGCACCGACAGGCACATAACTGATCCTGCAGCCTACCAGCTCCGGGAACACATGAGTCCCGGCGCCGGCAAAGATGACCCATACAGGATGCTGCACGGCTCCAGCCTGTCACGGGCGCCAGGGTCGTCGCGCTTGCCGTGGCTGCGCACCAGCGCCACTGCTATGATTTCCAGCGCTAGAGTCGCCACGCCTCCAGTTCTGGGATTTGACGCTGCCACTGATGTGCGGGAAGAACTCAAGGTGGGGAATATGAACCCTTGAGCGAGAGGAACTCTCCCTTTCCCTCCTGTTACTTTGCAACTGCCTGGTCAGCATGACGACGTGGCAAATACGGTCCAGTCAGCCTGCCACGTGTGCAAAACCACCTCCCGAAACAGCTTAGGGGGTTAAATGGACTGGATTATAAGGTTTAGAGGGCTAAATACCCGGTTTTATAGTTCGGGGTACTAGATGGACTTTTGGGCAAAGTTTAGAGAGGGATTTGGACTTTTTCCTTTGATTTAACCTGATGTTAATTGTGGAAATAAAGGGAGTCTTGTGTTTAGACAATTGCGTGACTGTGCGCGGTGTAGATATGTGATCTTTTAACAATATCAGCTAAGGTTATAAGACGTTTTGACTTTAGTCAAAGTCAAATTACTTTAAATTTGACTAAGTTTATAAATAAATATAGTAATATTTATAATACTAAATTAGTTTCATTAAATCAATAATTGAATATATTTTTATAATAAATTTATTTTGGGTAGAAAATGTTACTCCCTCCTTCCCTAAATGTTTGACACCGTTGACTTTTTTAAACATGTTTGACCGTTCGTCTTATTCAAAAACTTTTGTGAAATGTGTAACTATATGTATACATAAAAGTATATTTAACAATAAATCAAATGATAGGAAAATAATTAATAATTACTTAAATTTTTTGAATAAGACGAATAGTCAAACATTTTTAAAAATGTCAACGGCGTCAAACATTTTGGGATGGAGGGAGTATTATTTTTTTCTACAAACTTAGTCAAACTTGAAGCAGTTTGACTTTGACCATATCTAAAACGTCTTATAACCTAAAACGGGATAATATTTTGTATGAGTTTTTCTTCATGTTTTACTTTGTTAAGACTTGATGTTGGTTTGATAACAGTCAGTATATTTTGAAAATTGTATCTCTTTGAAATATTTTATTAAGTGAATTCAAACAATTTTCTATAAGAGGTTAAACACAGTTTGATTTTTTTATCAAAATATAATCGTGTATAGACTTGTTATAATAATTTATTTAAAAAAATACAACAGTATAATTAAATCATAGATTAAAGAAAAATTGATTGAAACTTTACTCCAAACTTTGCATGCAGGCTGCATGCCTGCAGATGCTATGGGAGTACTGACATAATGCTGCCTATGATGTGCGTGCACATTAGAGGGCAAAGTGCGGTTAAATGGGCGTCTCATTTATAGTCACGTCTAAATATTTTGAAAGTTGTAAAATCTATTGTTTATAAAACGGTTAAATTATGCGACCAGATGAAGTGTAATGCACGGGACATGCAAGCACGACTTGTTTTGCGGAGTAGTAGGTGTCCGTGGGACCAACGTGGCACGCATACTACTACTCGTTACGAGCAACGGAGCAGATAGTTATTTCGGAGTTGTGCAAGTACTCGTACAGGCAAACGATTCTGTCCATGGGCACAACGTGGAACAGCAGGCGCATGCAACTTGCTTTGCCGAGCAGTAGCAATCCGGGGGGTGGTTAGCACGCGCGTGCGCGCCAGGAAAAGCAACTGGCGAGAACTCCCCCTTGTCTTTAGTCTTAACTACTTATATTAGTTAATATCTTAACACTAATAATCATAATTAGGAAAGATTCTGAAGATTTTTTTTACTAACAGATTAAAAATTTTTTAGGTTAGATTTGAAAACTTTCGATTTAAGTTTTAAATTTTAAAGTCAAATTTTGAAAACTTTCAACCTAGATTTGAAAACTTTTAACTCGAGATTTAAAAACTTTCAACTCAGAATCTGAAACTTTTAACTCGAGAATCGAGATTCGAAAACTTTCAAGTCTAGATTTGAAAAATTCAAAAACTTTTAATTTGAGATTCGAAAACTTTCAAATCGAGATTCGAAAACTTTCAAATCAAGATTTGAAAAAATTTGAAAATTTTCAAATTGAGATTTAAAAATTTTCAAATCGAGATTTGAAAATTTTCAAGTCGATATTTAAAAACTTTCAAGTTCAGATTTGAAAATTTTCAACTCAAAATTTAAAAACTTTCAAACTCAAAATATGCTAAAAGATTAAAAAAAATAATCAGAAAAAAGTGTGAAAAAGAATAAAAAAAAGAAAAAAAAAAGTTCAGAGGACGCGCGCGCGCGCATTAGCTTTTCCGAGCGATCCGTGTGACCAACGTGGCGCAGCACAAGTCGATGATGTACGTACTCCATACTACTCGTTACGAACAACGGAGCAGAGTCTAGCTATTTCCGAGTTGTACACGTACTCGTACATGATTATTCGAATACAATCCGTATCGGAGTCCAGTACACAATAAAGGCCATCTAGTCGATCATGCAATCCGTGTGATCATGAGGGAGGGACGACATTGAGGAAAAAAAAACGCCGGGAAAGGCAGTTGCTTCCCGTTCCACCAAATTAAACATGGAGATCATGGAAGAGGCGCCGCTCGCAGCGAGAGGCGTCGAGGTGGTGCTACCGGAGGACGTGCTCGCCGAAATCCTCCGGCGCCTGCCACCCCGCAGCCTGGCCGTGTTGCGGTGTGTTTGTACGGACTGGCGTTCCACCATCGACTCCCGCCGGCTGTTATGTGCGGACCTCCTCCCGCTGTCGCTCGCTGGCATCTTCATCGACTTCTGGGGCCTTAGGTTTCCGGACTACTTCTCCCGCCCGCCGCCAACACTGATTAGTGGTGTGTTCGACTTCTTTCCTCTCGAAGAAGGTCCTGACATCATGGACCACTGCAACGGTTTATTTTTGCTTTTCTCTCTCCTAGTGGTTAACCCGGCCACTCTGAGGTGGGCGTGCTTGCCACCATTACCCAGCCACTCCACCGAGCTGGATTTTAGGTTCTTGTACGATCAAGGACTGATTGTCTTTGACCCCATCGTATCGCCGCACTACGAGGTGTTTATGATCCCATTTGTTAACCCCGGACAATACTGTATCGAAAGGACGGATCTTGTCTTGAAGGAATCAGAATGGCCACCACCACTGCTCATCCTTCATGTCTTCTCATCGGCGGCAGAGCGATGGGAGGAGAGATTATTTGTCAGAGAAGGAGATTCTGCAGGAACCGTGGCTTACGGTCAGAGGCAGTGTCATCTGGATAAACGTGGAAACTTCTACTGGCGTGGAGCGCTCTACGTGAACTCATATTTTCTTATGAGGTTTCATCTCTAGTCTTAATAATTTTTAGTTAGTTTACAGCTCCTTAGAGTTGCATTCTGCTTTCTTTGTTTACTGTTTTAAATCCTTGTGCTTTTGCTCTTTCGTAGGATATCCATTTCCGATGGAAGCTACCAAGTAATCCATCATCCCATTGAAGTTTACAAGAGCAGACCATATGTTTATTTTGGAAAATCAGAGAAAGGGGTATACCTTGCATCACTTACAATAGATGGTCGCCTTTCGATTTGGGTCCTCGATGAATCATGTGGTCAGTTTAAGTGGGTATTGGAGCACCAAAACAACCTCAAGCCCCTGCTGCTAGGTCTGAACCGCAGCAAAGTTTATGGACCGTGGATCTTAAGGGATATTAACTATCATCTTTATAGCCAAAAGTTTCCAGGGGAGTGGGATTTATACGATCGGAACTATGATCCCTCTCATTTTCATTCTCCAAACGATGAAGCACCAGCGGAAAATAATTTTGAATGGCATTCCGACGATGATGATATTGTAGACAACCAATGCAACAGTGAAGAGCGTAATAGTGGTGACTACCTTACATTTCTTGGATTTCACCCTTACAAAGAGGTTGTCTTTATGTCTTCTGGATCAATGAAAGGATTCGCCTACCATTTGAAAAGCTCAAAGCTTCAATGTTTGGGTAACTTATACCCAAAACACTATAAACACTTTGCCCAACATGAAGACGTATGCCAGTCATTTCCGTATACACCGTGCTGGGTTGATGAGCTGCCTGAAACTAGTATTTCAGTAGATAATCTCTGTCAAGATTAGCTTGTATATTGTTTGGGGAATTCTCTTTTGGTAAGGCTTTTGTTTCTAATCTCAAGTAAACATTCCAAGTTATGAATATATTTTGATTATATATGTGGTTGCGGAGAGAGACAATAAAATCAGAAAGTATTTGAATTCTATAACCATCAGCATAAATCAAATATGAGTATATCAGCTAAAAATAGGCACCTCCTAATTAAAAACGAATTTTTTATTTTACTCTACGTGGACAAAAAATTTAAATAGATATAACTAGATGATATCATGCGCGTTGCTGCGGAAATCGGTGAATATAAATATATATTTAGTTATGTGCGGTGGTTTTGACACAACAAAATCGTTGTGATTTGCAGTAATTCTAATAGGTAACTTACGTGTTTTACAATGGATGGGAATCAAAACTGAAGAATTTATAATGATATAGGAATCCAATTAACGCTTTTATCTGGTGCTCGGTGGGTTAGGTCAATCGGTATAGGACTCTGCTCCTAGCTTGCCACGTTAATTGTAATTGAGTTTTTGTAATCAGGTGATTAGAGGTTGAGGTTTTGATCTAAAGAAAGGTGATTAGAGGTTGAGCCGAGTCCGAGTGAGAATTGGATTTTTGCAGACCATTTGGGGCAGACGTGCCGGAGGTTCGCACACGAAAATCAGTTTTGCTCGTCCGAAAAAGTCAGTTTTGTAGTAGTGGGTGAGTTACTGAAAGGTATTAAATTTCACGCTAGAAACCATGGTGTCAAAAAAGATACTATCACTGCTACGAAACCTGTAATAGGGACGTGCTAGTTTATGGAAAAATCAGTTTTGTAGTTGTGGGTGAGTTACTGAAATGTATCAAATTTCACGCCAGAAACCAATGTGCCTCCATATTGCCAAAACAGATACTGTCACTGCTACGAAACCTGTAAAAAGGACGTGCTAGTTTATTTAAAAAACTAGTGAGCACCCACGCGTGGCCGCGGGTGAAGTGTGAGAGTATCTACCTATTTATCTATTTCTCTATCTATTCTATTATTCTATTATATACTAAAAATCCATTAAACTTTCTATAAACGTTTCTAAGCCACCACATGGCACCCCTATAAACGCTCTTAAACCACCACGTGGCACCGTCTAATTTTACCATTGATTTTCACTTATATTAGTGGATCCGTTATTTTATACCATTAGATTAGATCTATACACCGTTGATTTTCACTTAATTTAGTACACCATTATTTTAATAGTAGATTACGTATAATATGTATATGTATATCAGTGTTCACCTAGTCACTAAACGCTGACAGCCACCTTCTGACTAGCGACTAGGCTGATTAGGCGGCGACTAGACGGATTAGACGAATTAGACGTTTTTTCTATTTCTTTCACACAAAAATACTGATTCTAGACATTCGGTACTCGGTAAATATAGGCATTTAGGCAAATAGCATAAATCATAGTTAAGTTCAGAAATCATCAAGTCCATACAACGCACTGACACTGCACACGAAGCATTGGGTATAGTACAAATCTATAGGGATAGCGAACACATCAGTATAGCCACTGTACATGCACATCATAATTCATAAATCATAACTTTATAGATCTGAGGGGCTGGAGCTAGGAGAGAGAGGAAGAAAAATTTATCTAGAACTGGAAGAACAGAGGAGGTGAGGTGGTGGAGGGGAGCCTGATCCCTGATGGCCTGATCTAGGGTTGGCGTAGGCTGCTTGAGTGGTTCCGTACTTGATTGCTTCAATCGGTGTGTTTGCCACCTTCCATTGATGGCAAGGATGAAGGATGAGATGGAGAGCAGGAGCGGCAGAGGAGGGGGAAGAACGTGGAGTAGCAGAGGAGGAGAGGGAAGAACGTAGCGGCGCGGTGGAAGATCGATGGGCGCGGCGACGGAGCCGTCGCTCGTGGCGGTGTGAAAAAGGGGTAGGCAGGGATTGCGCTCTCTCTCCAGGCTCTCAAATAAGGCAACCTAAATCCCCTTATATATTGAGTCGGTCCCACGTGGCGCTTCTAAATTTTATCACGCCCAAATTTTAATCTCTATCGCCTAGTCGCGGCCTAGACGCACAGTCCCGTTGTCTAATTGCGCCTAGGCACTGTCCTGTCCTGTCCCGTTGTCTAATTGCGCCTAGGCACTGTCCTGTCCAGGCCGTCCAGGCTGCCTAGGACCGTCTAGGCAGTAAATCAATTAATTCATTGGCTAGGGTGTAAACTGGACAAATTGTCACCGACTAGCGATTAATCACCGTCTAGAAGGGCTAGGCGGCCGTTTAGGCGAACATTGATGTATATGTAATACCTTCCTCCTATATACGAGAGAAGATATAGATGCCAACAGTTGGCCGAAAAAAAGGCAAAAGTACGTACTGTACGTAGTATGGAAAAGAAAATCCATACACGTTGATTTCCACGAATTAGTGACGGTTTTTTTAGATTAAATATCTATGGGTAATACCTTCCTCCTATCTCTATCTCTATCTCTATCTCTTCTCTATCTCTACCTACTTAAAAAATCCTATCTCTATCTCTATCTCTATCTCTATCTCTTCTCTATCTCTACCTACTTAAAAAATTTAAAAGGTTTCCGTCGTCCGTCTAAATAAAGCGAAAAAAAATCTTCTCTATCTCTATCTCTTCTCTATCTCTATTTCCAATCGAGGTAGTTATGATATGGTGTGCAACAAACTGAGACCAAATCTTGTAGTAATCAAATTACTGTCGATGTAAATGAAAATTGATGGTGCATGTGCCTGTAGTAATTGGATTAACGATAACCATGCTTGGTGAAATCTTGTAGTAATCGAGTTACTGTCGACATAAATGAAAATTGATGGTGCATGTGCTTGTAGTAATTCGATTAACGATAACCATGCTTGGTGAAATCTTGTAGTAATCGAGTTACTGTCGACATAAATGAAAATTGATGGTGCATGTGCTTGTAGTAATTGCATTATTGCCAGCCTTGGTTGATGATTTCTTATAGTGAGTGCATCAAGCAAGAAAAAAAGGAAAAATAAATAAGGAGGGAGTTACTGGGGCCTAATTAGTTTACCGCAAATAATACGTGAATAATTTTTTTACTTATACATTGAATCACTCCATCCTAAATCACGGGACAAAAAATAAAGATTTTACATGCACATCATAGTAAAAGCACAAGAATAAAAATTTTACACACAAACACAGCAATACACACCATCGCCAGTTCCTCGTGACGGCTAAATGGAGTTTCTGCCCTGCTAAAGAGAGCAAGAAGACAAAGCAGTGGAGATGCAGGCTGGAGCCGAGGCAGCATCAAGTCTGGCCTTTGCGACCTCGGTTAGGAGCCGGATCCGGCGACGGAGCCAAAGATGGAGGTCGCTGTTGTTGTTGTCACCGCCTCACTGTCATAAACTAGGAAACGACAGAGGTGATGAAACAAATCACAGTTTCTTGCCGATATTACCAAATCGATTGACCATCACAGACAGGATCTCCGCCATGCAAGGGAGAATAGAGAAGCACGCCAAGATAAGTGCTCAACCCAATTGAAGTCAGACTGTATAGAATCAAGAAGAATAAAAAATTTAATTAATCATAAATTGTATACAATTCTTGCAAGAAATCAATAATCTCATTACGAATTGCTAAGAGAACTCACCGTCCCCACGACGTCCACCTTGTTCGCCATGGGCTAGACATCTCTTCAGCATCGATCTGAAGCAGATGCTGCGGCAGCGAGGCCTGAAGCAGTGCCTTCGCTTCAAGCGCCGCTGGCCACCGCTCGCCGGCCACTGCCATCAACCGCCACGGTGTCGTCGTCCTCCTCCATGGGCTGGGATGGTGGATCAATTCAGATCTAGAAAAGAAAAGGAAAAAATGAAGTGGGGGCGAGAGTGGTTGGTTGGGTACGGGAAAAATAGAATATATACCATAAGTAGAGAAGTTGTCTTTATCGGAGTAAATCATTTACTCCGATAATGGTGGGAGCACGATGCGGGACTGGGTGGGATCGAAAGGGAAGCTGTTTTTATTATCGAAGTAAATCGTTTAATCCGATAACGGTAGGAGTGGAACGACGGAACATGGGGTGGGATCGCAAACAGAGAAGTTTTTTATCGAAGTAAATCGTTTACTCCGATAATGGTGGGAGTGGGATGATGGAACGTGGGGTGAGGAGGGCCTGGCTGATACACGTTTGGCGCTTGGAATATGGTAGCGCGCAGCGCTCCCAATAGTAGTTCTATAATGTTAGAGTCTCAATTATAACTTCTCATGATTTAATAATTCTGAATCCAAATTAATAAATATCATGTTGTACATTTTTTTAACTTAAATAGCAAGGGCTACTGCCATTGACTTTTCAAAATCTGAGTTTATAATTTGTTGCTACCTGGATACATTTGAAATTTGAAATTCGTAGATAGAAATTTTTAATGGTTGAAAGAGTGCAATCTATTTGAATAATGATACAAATAATATACCCATCGATCTTTTAAATGGTTGTGGACGTTACTATTATGACACGTCCCAGTGAATCAACGTCAATTAATTTTATCTTTTCACTCTAACCTTTTCATCTTTGCATTTGTTGAGAATCAAAATAATTGCAGCTAATACTTGCATAAATTAGTTGATTTTAATTTGATACACTCGGAATTCCGTTTTATCCGACGACTTGTTTTTTTTCTTCAACGACCTCTGTTACATACTCCCCTCCATTTAATAATGTAAAACTTTCTAGCATTTCTCATATTCATATATATGTTAATGGATCTAGACACACATATACGTCTAAATTCATTAACATTTATATGAATATGGACAATATTAGAAAAACTTACATTATAAAACGGAGAAAGTAAGATGCTAAAGTCAATGATATCCGTACAAGGGAGAAGGTGGTGTCAATATGAATTATTTAACACACGTGATCCTCTTTCAATAAGAATTTTGTGGGGGCGAGGATTTTGGATTTTCATTCTGCATATTAATCTCATGGAAAACTGAAATTTCCTAGTTCTCAGAAATTTTGTAATTTTTTGGAATGATATTTTTTTTGAAAGTTGAACAAAGATTGATTTAACTCATAAAATATTGAAATAAAACTGACTATTTTGGGCAAAACGGTGCCGTGCCCCGGGATTTCACACCGAAATTGCAAACACTGATATGGGTGTGCTTGTGTGTTGTGCGTGCGTAATGGTAACTGTGCATCGTCCTGGTAACATTTAACATAAATCTAACAACTTAACTAAATAGTCAATAATAAGTGTTCACTATACAATATAATGTATATACAATGTAGTTGGACCATAAAATAATATGATGGAGTACCTTCATAGATCAATTGCATATGTTGCGGCTTCGGATGAGTCTTTCTGGGTGCAATGCAAGTAAAACTGATTAGTTCATATATCAACATCTCAGGACCTAAGATTTATAGGTCCTGCCGATGGCATATTTAAGTCTTGAACTGCAAAAGAATTAATTGAAAATTGATTGAGAAAAATAGCAATAGGAGTATTATTGTATTAGAGATAGATTTCAGTTTGGATTAAATCACGATGGAGAAAACTAATATTGAAGCTGGAAAAATCAAATGAAAAGACAGAGCTCATGCACTCAGCATGAGGCTCTGCTCAAGTTCGTCCAGCACTCGTTGCGGCCTCCGGCCGGCGTGGATGCAGAATTGGTTAAACGCCTGGGTCAAGCTGGTATGGTTGCTGATTAGCAGAAATTAACATAAAGGATTAAAACTTTGCAACACAACATCAATAATTAATAAGCGACATAGCACGCGTACTATTTGTTTGAAGATGCTAATTGATAGAGCAAAATTGTGGTGCATATAGATTAGTTCGACAACATATATATACCTTCATGGATTACATTATGTTCCAGTTGATCCAATTGATGCTATGTTCAGTCAACTTTCTTGAGATGGTGCAGATCATCGCGATGCCGGCGGCGGCGATTGCACCAAGAGGATACTCAACGGCGTCCTCGACGTCTTCTTAATTGCTCATAGATGGTCACAGCCGATCTGCCGATCTAGCTAGTCAGTCAAGTAACTGCTCGCATGGTACATACATGAATCGTGCTATGTAGGGCATGATAGATGGTGATGGATTTCTTGATGTTTCTGCTGGACCTGGAGAACGGCGGCCAAATCATAGTGTCGGTGCGCTAATCATCTCAACTCAAGATATCGATGGCCAGCTTCTTCGCGTACATAGGCGGGCAAGCCCTCGTCTTTGATCGGGGAGCTCCATAGTTGTGATCTTGCGCGACGTGTGCGGAATCCTGACCAGATACGATATCCACCGGCCAACTACCGAGATATCTGTTCTTTCATATGTACGTGCACCACAACTGCATGGATTAGATGAAGGCCCATACAAAGATTGGTCGGCTTTAAAACGCAATATTAGTTGGGCTTTAGAATTAAAAGCCATGTGCACATGTTGTATTAATCTGTGGTCATGATATTATGTTGCATCAAATCAACGGTTAGATCTTTCTGGTTAACATGAGAGCTCCTAGAAAGTGCCCGATTAGTGTAGGTATAAAGGTATAGATAGATAGATAGATAGATAGATAGATAAATAAAGGGAGTCTTGTGTTTAGACAATTGCGCGACTATGCGTGGTGTAGATGCGTGTTCTTTTAACAATATCAAGTATTTGTAAACATATCATGTACTCCCTCCGTTTCAGGTTATAAGACGTTTTGACTTTGGTCAAAGTCAAACTATTTCAAATTTGACTAAGTTTATAGAGATATATAGTAATATTTATAATACTAAATTAGTTTCATTAAACCAATAATGAATATATTTTCATAATAAATTTATCTTGGATTGAAAATGTTATTATTTTTTCTACAAACTTAGTTAAACTTGAAGCAGTTTCACTTTCACCATAATGAAAACGTCTTATAGTATTTTGTATGAGTTTTTCTTCATGTTTTACTTTGTTAAGACTTGATGTTTTGATTTTCCGTGCAGTGGTTTGATAAAAGTCAGTATACTTTGCAAATTGTATCTCTTTGAAATATTTTATTAAGTGAATTCAAACAATTTTCTATAAGAGGTTAAACACAGTTTGATTTTTTTTATCACAATATAATCATGTATAGACTTGTTATAATAACTAGGAAGGTAGCCCACGCATTCGTACGGACATGCGTCGTACGCTAAGTTGGGGACACTTATAAGAGCAAAATATTAGCCGGAGAACATCTGCCACGATTTCTCCATAAATTATTTTTGTCGGCATTAATTGCTTTTATAATTTCCTAACCTATGAGCTTTATCTTATATCATGTTTTAGTAATATCTACAAGTAATTATTTATAATTTTCTTCATCATTTGAAAAATAGGTAGAATTATTTTCTTTAGAAAACATGTCAACAAAAGATAAAGTAAGGTTTTTTTTTCTTTTTTTTTAATTGCATATATATTATCATGGTTTAATAGAGGAGAATTAGGTGGGACATGAAGCTCTACTAAATGTATGGGTTTATATAGCCTAATATAACTGATGTATTTTGAGAGGTGATCCGTCTATAAACATTTCATGTAGAGTAGGTTAGAGCCTCCACACAGCCTAACATGAATATTATAATGACAAAATATAATTGTGCAGTATTAATTTTGAAATGTTATAGTATTCATATTACGATAGCATGAATACATGTTTGTTTTTTATATAAGATAGATCCAACGATAAGAAATAATGGTTCCACCAGTTTAAAAGGCATGGGAGTATTCCAAAAATATAGCTTAAAAATTATGTTTGTTTTAATATTTAATATTATTACAAAGTGAGTGTAGCTCAACTGGTTAGGTTCCTTGTAGTGGAACTTGCCACCGAGTTCAAGTCCTAGACTTTGACATGGTTGCTCGCATTTACGACTAATTATTCTTTCAGTGGTAGGTGATGTATCCATCGACAGCGAGACGCACATGGTGATTTCTTAAATCTCAAAATATGTCGTCTAATATTTTGGAGATACTCAAAGGGGGGTAAGCTATGTGTTTGTGAGTTCATAGGGGTGAGTATGCGTCCGTTAAGTTGTGAGCGCCTACGTTTGTTGTGTGTTTCTAAAAAACATTCATAGGGCTAGGCTATGTATTTATGCGTTCATAGGGGTGAGTGTGCATGTGTTGTGAGTGCCTATGTTTGTAATATGTTTCTAAAAAATATCGAACATTATTGATTGTTTTTCTTTTAGTTTAAGATCTAAACAATATGAAGGGGACGGGCAGTGTTGTGCGCATGTGAGGGCGAGGAGGAGGTGGAAGAGATTTTTTTTTTGTAATTTTTCTAAATGATTTAAGTGATAGCCGATGATAGGGTGCTTCATTTTTTTTTAAGAATTTCTAAGATACTTTCTTTGTTTTATAGGACGTGGCACATGGCGATTTAACATTATGTTTAAGAAATAGATCTATTAGTTAAAAATAATAGATACATCAATTTAGTTGTATTTCTTTAGAATCTTACCACATGAAAGACCAGTGACTTATGAGCGCTCGGGAGGGAGTTTAATTGATTTTTGTTATATACAATGATTTAGTATAACATAATACATATTTTTAATTATTTTTTGGTTGTTAGGATATTTTTTTAAGATAGATATTGTGGGTCCTAGTTTTGAGTTATATATTTTTATAAATACATTTAATTTTAGATCTATTAGAAAATACTATGGGTGTTATATTTTCTAATTAAACCACTTAGATTGTTTTAAATTGTTCTACTCGAAGTACATGTTATTAATCAGAAGGTTTAAAATTCTATTTGATATTTTCTTCAAAATGTATGAATCGGTGAACAATAGTTAGTCCATAGAATATATATGGCACAAAGTAATGAATTTCTTTAATAATAACTTGGATCTTCAGTTTTAAATTTTATAGTAAATAATCTAATGGTGTGCACCAATAAAAAAGTAGCTATATGATTTAGATAATATAGTTGTTTAAAATTAGTTTTCATAAAATATTTTTTCCATCTAACTAAAAGAGAAAAATAGGAGAGAAAGAAAATAGGTGGGGAGGCACGTACGTACTGAATGGGAGGGGTGGATATGCGGGGCTTGTTTTCTTATCCTTTTCTATTTGATAAACAAATCTAATGATAGAAAATAATGGGTTATAAAATATTTTTTCCATCTAACAAATTGAGGAAATTAGGAGAAAAACAGGAGAGAAGGAAAATTGGTTGGACTGGGGAGGTACATACTGGTCGGGGTAAGTACGGGAGAGGTTTGAGATATGTAGGCCTTTTTTTTGTTTTCATCCTTATCTATTTGGATAAATAAATCTAATGATAGAAAACAGTGGGTCCACTGCATATTAGTGAAAATCGACAAATGGATGTTTTGCTTATTCTCAGATTTTTTGTGATTTTTTAAATTTATTAAAATGCCACGTGGTAGCATAGGAGCATTTAAAGGAGCGCCATGTAACGACTTGAGAGCGTTTATAGCACATATGCGGGCACCTTACTTATTTAGGGCTGATTAAAATTTTATTATAAATCCTTATGTGGAAATGACTTTTTAAAGGAAAATGTATGAATTTCACCCTTAAACTACAACGACGTTACGAATTGTCCCGATTATATATAAGATCATTTATCACCATCGTTTGTAAACATATGAGTTAATATATTTTTTATTTTGTTTTTTGTTTTATTCTACATTTGATTCACCTATGCATGTTCATGGGTATTATAAGATAGAATAATCTATATTGTCAAAATTATTTATGCTAACTATTAACATTATATAGATGAGAATGACATAGTTAAGAAAAGATATAATGTGGTTCCATAAGACACTTTCATTGACTATGTATATGTTTTTTCTGGCAAATACTAAGCACGTAGTTGTTCCTCTTAGTGTAGGTGTGCGTATGTGTATTTATACGATAGATGTGCATACGTTTATATATGCGTTTATATATGCGCTCGTGAATGCCTTTTATATCATTAGTAAAAAAAATACTTTCAAGAAAATTGGTGAGATGGCATGAAGTGGTGTTGTGGCGACGTGGATTCTTCGACAACCTCGTTAGGAATGGTCGCTACTCATATGCACAATTTATAAAAATCTCATAGCTGCAAAGAAAGAAAGAAAGAGAAAACTACTCGATGCAGCTGATCGTATACACACTCTTCTTTTTTTTTCCTTTATGACATCTCTTGTATACGTACATAGTGAGGGATTACATGAATATATATAATGGTTGAAAAAAATATATCCACGGGTTATGTATAAATAAATAGCTAGATTTTATATTTTTATTTTTTTTCTTATACAAGCACGGGTTATGTAATATATATAATATTTAATTAATCTTACGCTGATGATATGCTTTTGTTTCGCGTGTCCAAGATATGCTCATCCGAGGTAGACCAAATAATTCCTAAAAGATAAAAGGACATCTACATGCTGTAAAAATATATATATAATTGTTAATTTTCCTAAAAAAATATATGAATAAAGAAACATATAATATATAAAAATACATTCATGATACGCCATTTGGATATATCAGTTTCGCGTGTCCTAGATATGCTCATCCAATGAGGTAGACCAAATGATTCCTAAAAGATAAAAGGACATCCACATGCTGTAAAATATATATATATATATATGATTGTTAATTTTCCTAAAAAATATATGAATAAAGAAACATATAATATATGAAAATACATTCATGATTAATTTAATAACGTCATTTGGATATATGAGTATTACACAGGATGGAATGAGCTAACTTTTAGAGTGTTACTCACAATTTAAATTGTTTTTATTTTTTAAAATATAAGTCCAATTTAACTATGCTCTTCAGTGATATACAATCATATAATCCACAATTTTAATTCTTTATTATTATTATGGATGATTCGATGAGATCCACTGTTTAGAATGAAACTTGAAATAACATATACTTTTAATATACTTTTAGAACTTAAAACGTATGGTTAACATGGATTTTTTCTAGTTTTTCATCTAATCTAAATATACAAGAAGGAAAAAGGAAAAAGACATATAGGGGATATGTACGGACGTACAGCTCCATGAGGACGTACGGCCGGGTAACATGGGATTTTTTTTTTGATAGATTGATTTGGTATTTTCTTTAAACTAGAAAAATGGCCGTGCGTTGCAACGGGTGAAGGATATTTTAATCTTATTGTTGTTGTATAGTTTAGCTAAAGTGAAATTAACTATAAGAATTCGCTTAGATATATTTTTTACAAAATCATGAGCCGCAATTAGGGGTCCGATCGTCTCAAGTTAGCTTGCAAGTTTTTTAAAGAGATTTCTATATGACTCCTTCTGTATTTCTAAAAACGAACACAATTAAAAACCGACTCAAACACGGATATGTATTTCCAAAAGCGATTGAACTTAAAAACCGATTCAAACACAAATGGCGTACCAAAAGTACCAACAAAAACACATCTTTATTTTTTATAATAGTAGAGGTAGAGATTTCTTATACGACTCCATCCATATTTCCAAAAGCTAACGAAATTAAAACCCGACTCAAATACGGATCTATATTTCCAAAAGCGAACGAACATAAAAACCGACTCATACACGGATAACGTACTAAAGTACAGGCAAAAACATCTTCAATTTTTATAATAGTAGAGAAAAGATAGAGATGCAACCCGTTTAGACTACTGGACGGGTTACGTAATATTAAGTAATGGCTACTCATAAAACTCTTCAACGGAATACTGCACTTGGATTTACCACGACATTTGAAGGTTAATTAATTACCTAACCTATAATGGTCTTGCTTATACCCCAAATTACATTAGGAAAGATTAATTAATTAATCACAACCTGGGCTCCATAACCTAAGTCAGATTGTCATTAAGATTAGGTCTCCATGTGCAATGGACAAGCGACAGACTCGGACAGGCAAACATGAGAAATCTGCACACACCCAAGATATATTCTCGGTATTACGTATAGATAGAAACATAATCGGTCGGTGCATGGAAATCCTGATCCGAACAAAATTACAAGGACGAAATTGCGGACTCGAGCCTGACACTGGTAACAGACGACGTACCAAGACACTGGTAACAGACGACGTACCAAGCAGAACGGTAAAAACATCTTGAATTTTTATAATAGTGAAGATATAAGTAGATATTTCAATTGGGTGTAGTGTAATAATTGACGGCACAATGTGGGATGACATACGAGATGATGAGAGTCGGGTAGCAGACGAAAATTCCACCTGAAGTCTTATGAAAATTTTAATTAGGTATAAATAGATGGATACTTAATGCAAATTTGATACATGAAAGGGTACATGAAATTTGCTCCCAGGAAGTGGAAAATATAGATTTGGGAGTAATGACCGAAATATTTCTTGTTTACTTTAATTTATTTGGGATGTGTGACTTATTTGCATAAACTCTTTCCATACTAATGGCTATAACTTTAGTGCATGCTGCATGCATGCATACATGAAACTCTCATCTGGCAAATCAATTCTTGGCAGTCAGCAGCAATGCGGCATGACAGTGACGCCATGCTTTTCCATCGCATGTAAGACGATGCAAACATGATCGATGGTAATCATCTGGAAAGGCGCGATCCACTGAGCCATGCGACACACACGAGACGGGGACAGAACACAGAGTGGACTAAAAAAAACGTGAGACATGCATGAGACGCAGAACCCGCCTTCGATTTCCATGGCGCGTCCGGATTCTGCGTGGCACGGGCGAGTCAAGCCCAAGCTGAAAAGAAATCGAAGACAAATTTTGACGACGTACGAAAAAATTTCCGAGTTAGAATACAATCCGAGTTGTACACGTACTCGTACATGATTATTCGAATACAATCCGTATCGGAGTCCAGTACACAATAAAGGCCATCTAGTCGATCATGCAATCCGTGTGATCATGAGGGAGGGACGACATTGAGGAGAAAAAAAACGCCGGGAAAGGCAGTTGCTTCCCGTTCCACCAAATTAAACATGGAGATCATGGAAGAGGCGCCGCTCGCAGCGAGAGGCGTCGAGGTGGTGCTACCGGAGGACGTGCTCGCCGAAATCCTCCGGCGCCTGCCACCCCGCAGTCTGGCCGTGTTGCGGTGTGTTTGTACGGACTGGCGTTCCACCATCGACTCCCGCCGGCTGTTATGTGCGGACCTCCTCCCGCTGTCGCTCGCTGGCATCTTCATCGACTTCTGGGGCCTTAGGTTTCCGGACTACTTCTCCCGCCCGCCGCCAACACTGATTAGTGGTGTGTTCGACTTCTTTCCTCTCGAAGAAGGTCCTGACATCATGGACCACTGCAACGGTTTATTTTTGCTTTTCTCTCTCCTAGTGGTTAACCCGGCCACTCTGAGGTGGGCGTGCTTGCCACCATTACCCAGCCACTCCACCGAGCTGGATTTTAGGTTCTTGTACGATCAAGGACTGATTGTCTTTGACCCCATCGTATCGCCGCACTACGAGGTGTTTATGATCCCATTTGTTAACCCCGGACAATACTGTATCGAAAGGACGGATCTTGTCTTGAAGGAATCAGAATGGCCACCACCACTGCTCATCCTTCATGTCTTCTCATCGGCGGCAGAGCGATGGGAGGAGAGATTATTTGTCAGAGAAGGAGATTCTGCAGGAACCGTGGCTTACGGTCAGAGGCAGTGTCATCTGGATAAACGTGGAAACTTCTACTGGCGTGGAGCGCTCTACGTGAACTCATATTTTCTTATGAGGTTTCATCTCTAGTCTTAATAATTTTTAGTTAGTTTACAGCTCCTTAGAGTTGCATTCTGCTTTCTTTGTTTACTGTTTTAAATCCTTGTGCTTTTGCTCTTTCGTAGGATATCCATTTCCGATGGAAGCTACCAAGTAATCCATCATCCCATTGAAGTTTACAAGAGCAGACCATATGTTTATTTTGGAAAATCAGAGAAAGGGGTATACCTTGCATCACTTACAATAGATGGTCGCCTTTCGATTTGGGTCCTCGATGAATCATGTGGTCAGTTTAAGTGGGTATTGGAGCACCAAAACAACCTCAAGCCCCTGCTGCTAGGTCTGAACCGCAGCAAAGTTTATGGACCGTGGATCTTAAGGGATATTAACTATCATCTTTATAGCCAAAAGTTTCCAGGGGAGTGGGATTTATACGATCGGAACTATGATCCCTCTCATTTTCATTCTCCAAACGATGAAGCACCAGCGGAAAATAATTTTGAATGGCATTCCGACGATGATGATATTGTAGACAACCAATGCAACAGTGAAGAGCGTAATAGTGGTGACTACCTTACATTTCTTGGATTTCACCCTTACAAAGAGGTTGTCTTTATGTCTTCTGGATCAATGAAAGGATTCGCCTACCATTTGAAAAGCTCAAAGCTTCAATGTTTGGGTAACTTATACCCAAAACACTATAAACACTTTGCCCAACATGAAGACGTATGCCAGTCATTTCCGTATACACCGTGCTGGGTTGATGAGCTGCCTGAAACTAGTATTTCAGTAGATAATCTCTGTCAAGATTAGCTTGTATATTGTTTGGGGAATTCTCTTTTGGTAAGGCTTTTGTTTCTAATCTCAAGTAAACATTCCAAGTTATGAATATATTTTGATTATATATGTGGTTGCGGAGAGAGACAATAAAATCAGAAAGTATTTGAATTCTATAACCATCAGCATAAATCAAATATGAGTATATCAGCTAAAAATAGGCACCTCCTAATTAAAAACGAATTTTTTATTTTACTCTACGTGGACAAAAAATTTAAATAGATATAACTAGATGATATCATGCGCGTTGCTGCGGAAATCGGTGAATATAAATATATATTTAGTTATGTGCGGTGGTTTTGACACAACAAAATCGTTGTGATTTGCAGTAATTCTAATAGGTAACTTACGTGTTTTACAATGGATGGGAATCAAAACTGAAGAATTTATAATGATATAGGAATCCAATTAACGCTTTTATCTGGTGCTCGGTGGGTTAGGTCAATCGGTATAGGACTCTGCTCCTAGCTTGCCACGTTAATTGTAATTGAGTTTTTGTAATCAGGTGATTAGAGGTTGAGGTTTTGATCTAAAGAAAGGTGATTAGAGGTTGAGCCGAGTCCGAGTGAGAATTGGATTTTTGCAGACCATTTGGGGCAGACGTGCCGGAGGTTCGCACACGAAAATCAGTTTTGCTCGTCCGAAAAAGTCAGTTTTGTAGTAGTGGGTGAGTTACTGAAAGGTATTAAATTTCACGCTAGAAACCATGGTGTCAAAAAAGATACTATCACTGCTACGAAACCTGTAATAGGGACGTGCTAGTTTATGGAAAAATCAGTTTTGTAGTTGTGGGTGAGTTACTGAAATGTATCAAATTTCACGCCAGAAACCAATGTGCCTCCATATTGCCAAAACAGATACTGTCACTGCTACGAAACCTGTAAAAAGGACGTGCTAGTTTATTTAAAAAACTAGTGAGCACCCACGCGTGGCCGCGGGTGAAGTGTGAGAGTATCTACCTATTTATCTATTTCTCTATCTATTCTATTATTCTATTATATACTAAAAATCCATTAAACTTTCTATAAACGTTTCTAAGCCACCACATGGCACCCCTATAAACGCTCTTAAACCACCACGTGGCACCGTCTAATTTTACCATTGATTTTCACTTATATTAGTGGATCCGTTATTTTATACCATTAGATTAGATCTATACACCGTTGATTTTCACTTAATTTAGTACACCATTATTTTAATAGTAGATTACGTATAATATGTATATGTATATCAGTGTTCACCTAGTCACTAAACGCTGACAGCCACCTTCTGACTAGCGACTAGGCTGATTAGGCGGCGACTAGACGGATTAGACGAATTAGACGTTTTTTCTATTTCTTTCACACAAAAATACTGATTCTAGACATTCGGTACTCGGTAAATATAGGCATTTAGGCAAATAGCATAAATCATAGTTAAGTTCAGAAATCATCAAGTCCATACAACGCACTGACACTGCACACGAAGCATTGGGTATAGTACAAATCTATAGGGATAGCGAACACATCAGTATAGCCACTGTACATGCACATCATAATTCATAAATCATAACTTTATAGATCTGAGGGGCTGGAGCTAGGAGAGAGAGGAAGAAAAATTTATCTAGAACTGGAAGAACAGAGGAGGTGAGGTGGTGGAGGGGAGCCTGATCCCTGATGGCCTGATCTAGGGTTGGCGTAGGCTGCTTGAGTGGTTCCGTACTTGATTGCTTCAATCGGTGTGTTTGCCACCTTCCATTGATGGCAAGGATGAAGGATGAGATGGAGAGCAGGAGCGGCAGAGGAGGGGGAAGAACGTGGAGTAGCAGAGGAGGAGAGGGAAGAACGTAGCGGCGCGGTGGAAGATCGATGGGCGCGGCGACGGAGCCGTCGCTCGTGGCGGTGTGAAAAAGGGGTAGGCAGGGATTGCGCTCTCTCTCCAGGCTCTCAAATAAGGCAACCTAAATCCCCTTATATATTGAGTCGGTCCCACGTGGCGCTTCTAAATTTTATCACGCCCAAATTTTAATCTCTATCGCCTAGTCGCGGCCTAGACGCACAGTCCCGTTGTCTAATTGCGCCTAGGCACTGTCCTGTCCTGTCCCGTTGTCTAATTGCGCCTAGGCACTGTCCTGTCCAGGCCGTCCAGGCTGCCTAGGACCGTCTAGGCAGTAAATCAATTAATTCATTGGCTAGGGTGTAAACTGGACAAATTGTCACCGACTAGCGATTAATCACCGTCTAGAAGGGCTAGGCGGCCGTTTAGGCGAACATTGATGTATATGTAATACCTTCCTCCTATATACGAGAGAAGATATAGATGCCAACAGTTGGCCGAAAAAAAGGCAAAAGTACGTACTGTACGTAGTATGGAAAAGAAAATCCATACACGTTGATTTCCACGAATTAGTGACGGTTTTTTTAGATTAAATATCTATGGGTAATACCTTCCTCCTATCTCTATCTCTATCTCTATCTCTTCTCTATCTCTACCTACTTAAAAAATCCTATCTCTATCTCTATCTCTATCTCTATCTCTTCTCTATCTCTACCTACTTAAAAAATTTAAAAGGTTTCCGTCGTCCGTCTAAATAAAGCGAAAAAAAATCTTCTCTATCTCTATCTCTTCTCTATCTCTATTTCCAATCGAGGTAGTTATGATATGGTGTGCAACAAACTGAGACCAAATCTTGTAGTAATCAAATTACTGTCGATGTAAATGAAAATTGATGGTGCATGTGCCTGTAGTAATTGGATTAACGATAACCATGCTTGGTGAAATCTTGTAGTAATCGAGTTACTGTCGACATAAATGAAAATTGATGGTGCATGTGCTTGTAGTAATTCGATTAACGATAACCATGCTTGGTGAAATCTTGTAGTAATCGAGTTACTGTCGACATAAATGAAAATTGATGGTGCATGTGCTTGTAGTAATTGCATTATTGCCAGCCTTGGTTGATGATTTCTTATAGTGAGTGCATCAAGCAAGAAAAAAAGGAAAAATAAATAAGGAGGGAGTTACTGGGGCCTAATTAGTTTACCGCAAATAATACGTGAATAATTTTTTTACTTATACATTGAATCACTCCATCCTAAATCACGGGACAAAAAATAAAGATTTTACATGCACATCATAGTAAAAGCACAAGAATAAAAATTTTACACACAAACACAGCAATACACACCATCGCCAGTTCCTCGTGACGGCTAAATGGAGTTTCTGCCCTGCTAAAGAGAGCAAGAAGACAAAGCAGTGGAGATGCAGGCTGGAGCCGAGGCAGCATCAAGTCTGGCCTTTGCGACCTCGGTTAGGAGCCGGATCCGGCGACGGAGCCAAAGATGGAGGTCGCTGTTGTTGTTGTCACCGCCTCACTGTCATAAACTAGGAAACGACAGAGGTGATGAAACAAATCACAGTTTCTTGCCGATATTACCAAATCGATTGACCATCACAGACAGGATCTCCGCCATGCAAGGGAGAATAGAGAAGCACGCCAAGATAAGTGCTCAACCCAATTGAAGTCAGACTGTATAGAATCAAGAAGAATAAAAAATTTAATTAATCATAAATTGTATACAATTCTTGCAAGAAATCAATAATCTCATTACGAATTGCTAAGAGAACTCACCGTCCCCACGACGTCCACCTTGTTCGCCATGGGCTAGACATCTCTTCAGCATCGATCTGAAGCAGATGCTGCGGCAGCGAGGCCTGAAGCAGTGCCTTCGCTTCAAGCGCCGCTGGCCACCGCTCGCCGGCCACTGCCATCAACCGCCACGGTGTCGTCGTCCTCCTCCATGGGCTGGGATGGTGGATCAATTCAGATCTAGAAAAGAAAAGGAAAAAATGAAGTGGGGGCGAGAGTGGTTGGTTGGGTACGGGAAAAATAGAATATATACCATAAGTAGAGAAGTTGTCTTTATCGGAGTAAATCATTTACTCCGATAATGGTGGGAGCACGATGCGGGACTGGGTGGGATCGAAAGGGAAGCTGTTTTTATTATCGAAGTAAATCGTTTAATCCGATAACGGTAGGAGTGGAACGACGGAACATGGGGTGGGATCGCAAACAGAGAAGTTTTTTATCGAAGTAAATCGTTTACTCCGATAATGGTGGGAGTGGGATGATGGAACGTGGGGTGAGGAGGGCCTGGCTGATACACGTTTGGCGCTTGGAATATGGTAGCGCGCAGCGCTCCCAATAGTAGTTCTATAATGTTAGAGTCTCAATTATAACTTCTCATGATTTAATAATTCTGAATCCAAATTAATAAATATCATGTTGTACATTTTTTTAACTTAAATAGCAAGGGCTACTGCCATTGACTTTTCAAAATCTGAGTTTATAATTTGTTGCTACCTGGATACATTTGAAATTTGAAATTCGTAGATAGAAATTTTTAATGGTTGAAAGAGTGCAATCTATTTGAATAATGATACAAATAATATACCCATCGATCTTTTAAATGGTTGTGGACGTTACTATTATGACACGTCCCAGTGAATCAACGTCAATTAATTTTATCTTTTCACTCTAACCTTTTCATCTTTGCATTTGTTGAGAATCAAAATAATTGCAGCTAATACTTGCATAAATTAGTTGATTTTAATTTGATACACTCGGAATTCCGTTTTATCCGATGACTTGTTTTTTTTCTTCAACGACCTCTGTTACATACTCCCCTCCATTTAATAATGTAAAACTTTCTAGCATTTCTCATATTCATATATATGTTAATGGATCTAGACACACATATACGTCTAAATTCATTAACATTTATATGAATATGGACAATATTAGAAAAACTTACATTATAAAACGGAGAAAGTAAGATGCTAAAGTCAATGATATCCGTACAAGGGAGAAGGTGGTGTCAATATGAATTATTTAACACACGTGATCCTCTTTCAATAAGAATTTTGTGGGGGCGAGGATTTTGGATTTTCATTCTGCATATTAATCTCATGGAAAACTGAAATTTCCTAGTTCTCAGAAATTTTGTAATTTTTTGGAATGATATTTTTTTTGAAAGTTGAACAAAGATTGATTTAACTCATAAAATATTGAAATAAAACTGACTATTTTGGGCAAAACGGTGCCGTGCCCCGGGATTTCACACCGAAATTGCAAACACTGATATGGGTGTGCTTGTGTGTTGTGCGTGCGTAATGGTAACTGTGCATCGTCCTGGTAACATTTAACATAAATCTAACAACTTAACTAAATAGTCAATAATAAGTGTTCACTATACAATATAATGTATATACAATGTAGTTGGACCATAAAATAATATGATGGAGTACCTTCATAGATCAATTGCATATGTTGCGGCTTCGGATGAGTCTTTCTGGGTGCAATGCAAGTAAAACTGATTAGTTCATATATCAACATCTCAGGACCTAAGATTTATAGGTCCTGCCGATGGCATATTTAAGTCTTGAACTGCAAAAGAATTAATTGAAAATTGATTGAGAAAAATAGCAATAGGAGTATTATTGTATTAGAGATAGATTTCAGTTTGGATTAAATCACGATGGAGAAAACTAATATTGAAGCTGGAAAAATCAAATGAAAAGACAGAGCTCATGCACTCAGCATGAGGCTCTGCTCAAGTTCGTCCAGCACTCGTTGCGGCCTCCGGCCGGCGTGGATGCAGAATTGGTTAAACGCCTGGGTCAAGCTGGTATGGTTGCTGATTAGCAGAAATTAACATAAAGGATTAAAACTTTGCAACACAACATCAATAATTAATAAGCGACATAGCACGCGTACTATTTGTTTGAAGATGCTAATTGATAGAGCAAAATTGTGGTGCATATAGATTAGTTCGACAACATATATATACCTTCATGGATTACATTATGTTCCAGTTGATCCAATTGATGCTATGTTCAGTCAACTTTCTTGAGATGGTGCAGATCATCGCGATGCCGGCGGCGGCGATTGCACCAAGAGGATACTCAACGGCGTCCTCGACGTCTTCTTAATTGCTCATAGATGGTCACAGCCGATCTGCCGATCTAGCTAGTCAGTCAAGTAACTGCTCGCATGGTACATACATGAATCGTGCTATGTAGGGCATGATAGATGGTGATGGATTTCTTGATGTTTCTGCTGGACCTGGAGAACGGCGGCCAAATCATAGTGTCGGTGCGCTAATCATCTCAACTCAAGATATCGATGGCCAGCTTCTTCGCGTACATAGGCGGGCAAGCCCTCGTCTTTGATCGGGGAGCTCCATAGTTGTGATCTTGCGCGACGTGTGCGGAATCCTGACCAGATACGATATCCACCGGCCAACTACCGAGATATCTGTTCTTTCATATGTACGTGCACCACAACTGCATGGATTAGATGAAGGCCCATACAAAGATTGGTCGGCTTTAAAACGCAATATTAGTTGGGCTTTAGAATTAAAAGCCATGTGCACATGTTGTATTAATCTGTGGTCATGATATTATGTTGCATCAAATCAACGGTTAGATCTTTCTGGTTAACATGAGAGCTCCTAGAAAGTGCCCGATTAGTGTAGGTATAAAGGTATAGATAGATAGATAGATAGATAGATAGATAAATAAAGGGAGTCTTGTGTTTAGACAATTGCGCGACTATGCGTGGTGTAGATGCGTGTTCTTTTAACAATATCAAGTATTTGTAAACATATCATGTACTCCCTCCGTTTCAGGTTATAAGACGTTTTGACTTTGGTCAAAGTCAAACTATTTCAAATTTGACTAAGTTTATAGAGATATATAGTAATATTTATAATACTAAATTAGTTTCATTAAACCAATAATGAATATATTTTCATAATAAATTTATCTTGGATTGAAAATGTTATTATTTTTTCTACAAACTTAGTTAAACTTGAAGCAGTTTCACTTTCACCATAATGAAAACGTCTTATAGTATTTTGTATGAGTTTTTCTTCATGTTTTACTTTGTTAAGACTTGATGTTTTGATTTTCCGTGCAGTGGTTTGATAAAAGTCAGTATACTTTGCAAATTGTATCTCTTTGAAATATTTTATTAAGTGAATTCAAACAATTTTCTATAAGAGGTTAAACACAGTTTGATTTTTTTTATCACAATATAATCATGTATAGACTTGTTATAATAACTAGGAAGGTAGCCCACGCATTCGTACGGACATGCGTCGTACGCTAAGTTGGGGACACTTATAAGAGCAAAATATTAGCCGGAGAACATCTGCCACGATTTCTCCATAAATTATTTTTGTCGGCATTAATTGCTTTTATAATTTCCTAACCTATGAGCTTTATCTTATATCATGTTTTAGTAATATCTACAAGTAATTATTTATAATTTTCTTCATCATTTGAAAAATAGGTAGAATTATTTTCTTTAGAAAACATGTCAACAAAAGATAAAGTAAGGTTTTTTTTTCTTTTTTTTTAATTGCATATATATTATCATGGTTTAATAGAGGAGAATTAGGTGGGACATGAAGCTCTACTAAATGTATGGGTTTATATAGCCTAATATAACTGATGTATTTTGAGAGGTGATCCGTCTATAAACATTTCATGTAGAGTAGGTTAGAGCCTCCACACAGCCTAACATGAATATTATAATGACAAAATATAATTGTGCAGTATTAATTTTGAAATGTTATAGTATTCATATTACGATAGCATGAATACATGTTTGTTTTTTATATAAGATAGATCCAACGATAAGAAATAATGGTTCCACCAGTTTAAAAGGCATGGGAGTATTCCAAAAATATAGCTTAAAAATTATGTTTGTTTTAATATTTAATATTATTGCAAAGTGAGTGTAGCTCAACTGGTTAGGTTCCTTGTAGTGGAACTTGCCACCGAGTTCAAGTCCTAGACTTTGACATGGTTGCTCGCATTTACGACTAATTATTCTTTCAGTGGTAGGTGATGTATCCATCGACAGCGAGACGCACATGGTGATTTCTTAAATCTCAAAATATGTCGTCTAATATTTTGGAGATACTCAAAGGGGGGTAAGCTATGTGTTTGTGAGTTCATAGGGGTGAGTATGCGTCCGTTAAGTTGTGAGCGCCTACGTTTGTTGTGTGTTTCTAAAAAACATTCATAGGGCTAGGCTATGTATTTATGCGTTCATAGGGGTGAGTGTGCATGTGTTGTGAGTGCCTATGTTTGTAATATGTTTCTAAAAAATATCGAACATTATTGATTGTTTTTCTTTTAGTTTAAGATCTAAACAATATGAAGGGGACGGGCAGTGTTGTGCGCATGTGAGGGCGAGGAGGAGGTGGAAGAGATTTTTT
The DNA here is from genome assembly GCA_000338895.3 of Oryza meridionalis. Taxonomy (NCBI): domain Eukaryota; kingdom Viridiplantae; phylum Streptophyta; class Magnoliopsida; order Poales; family Poaceae; genus Oryza; species Oryza meridionalis. The sequence continues at coordinate 29,210,137 of CM002526.2, read as the reverse complement.
TTTTGTAATTTTTCTAAATGATTTAAGTGATAGCCGATGATAGGGTGCTTCATTTTTTTTTAAGAATTTCTAAGATACTTTCTTTGTTTTATAGGACGTGGCACATGGCGATTTAACATTATGTTTAAGAAATAGATCTATTAGTTAAAAATAATAGATACATCAATTTAGTTGTATTTCTTTAGAATCTTACCACATGAAAGACCAGTGACTTATGAGCGCTCGGGAGGGAGTTTAATTGATTTTTGTTATATACAATGATTTAGTATAACATAATACATATTTTTAATTATTTTTTGGTTGTTAGGATATTTTTTTAAGATAGATATTGTGGGTCCTAGTTTTGAGTTATATATTTTTATAAATACATTTAATTTTAGATCTATTAGAAAATACTATGGGTGTTATATTTTCTAATTAAACCACTTAGATTGTTTTAAATTGTTCTACTCGAAGTACATGTTATTAATCAGAAGGTTTAAAATTCTATTTGATATTTTCTTCAAAATGTATGAATCGGTGAACAATAGTTAGTCCATAGAATATATATGGCACAAAGTAATGAATTTCTTTAATAATAACTTGGATCTTCAGTTTTAAATTTTATAGTAAATAATCTAATGGTGTGCACCAATAAAAAAGTAGCTATATGATTTAGATAATATAGTTGTTTAAAATTAGTTTTCATAAAATATTTTTTCCATCTAACTAAAAGAGAAAAATAGGAGAGAAAGAAAATAGGTGGGGAGGCACGTACGTACTGAATGGGAGGGGTGGATATGCGGGGCTTGTTTTCTTATCCTTTTCTATTTGATAAACAAATCTAATGATAGAAAATAATGGGTTATAAAATATTTTTTCCATCTAACAAATTGAGGAAATTAGGAGAAAAACAGGAGAGAAGGAAAATTGGTTGGACTGGGGAGGTACATACTGGTCGGGGTAAGTACGGGAGAGGTTTGAGATATGTAGGCCTTTTTTTTGTTTTCATCCTTATCTATTTGGATAAATAAATCTAATGATAGAAAACAGTGGGTCCACTGCATATTAGTGAAAATCGACAAATGGATGTTTTGCTTATTCTCAGATTTTTTGTGATTTTTTAAATTTATTAAAATGCCACGTGGTAGCATAGGAGCATTTAAAGGAGCGCCATGTAACGACTTGAGAGCGTTTATAGCACATATGCGGGCACCTTACTTATTTAGGGCTGATTAAAATTTTATTATAAATCCTTATGTGGAAATGACTTTTTAAAGGAAAATGTATGAATTTCACCCTTAAACTACAACGACGTTACGAATTGTCCCGATTATATATAAGATCATTTATCACCATCGTTTGTAAACATATGAGTTAATATATTTTTTATTTTGTTTTTTGTTTTATTCTACATTTGATTCACCTATGCATGTTCATGGGTATTATAAGATAGAATAATCTATATTGTCAAAATTATTTATGCTAACTATTAACATTATATAGATGAGAATGACATAGTTAAGAAAAGATATAATGTGGTTCCATAAGACACTTTCATTGACTATGTATATGTTTTTTCTGGCAAATACTAAGCACGTAGTTGTTCCTCTTAGTGTAGGTGTGCGTATGTGTATTTATACGATAGATGTGCATACGTTTATATATGCGTTTATATATGCGCTCGTGAATGCCTTTTATATCATTAGTAAAAAAAATACTTTCAAGAAAATTGGTGAGATGGCATGAAGTGGTGTTGTGGCGACGTGGATTCTTCGACAACCTCGTTAGGAATGGTCGCTACTCATATGCACAATTTATAAAAATCTCATAGCTGCAAAGAAAGAAAGAAAGAGAAAACTACTCGATGCAGCTGATCGTATACACACTCTTCTTTTTTTTTCCTTTATGACATCTCTTGTATACGTACATAGTGAGGGATTACATGAATATATATAATGGTTGAAAAAAATATATCCACGGGTTATGTATAAATAAATAGCTAGATTTTATATTTTTATTTTTTTTCTTATACAAGCACGGGTTATGTAATATATATAATATTTAATTAATCTTACGCTGATGATATGCTTTTGTTTCGCGTGTCCAAGATATGCTCATCCGAGGTAGACCAAATAATTCCTAAAAGATAAAAGGACATCTACATGCTGTAAAAATATATATATAATTGTTAATTTTCCTAAAAAAATATATGAATAAAGAAACATATAATATATAAAAATACATTCATGATACGCCATTTGGATATATCAGTTTCGCGTGTCCTAGATATGCTCATCCAATGAGGTAGACCAAATGATTCCTAAAAGATAAAAGGACATCCACATGCTGTAAAATATATATATATATATATGATTGTTAATTTTCCTAAAAAATATATGAATAAAGAAACATATAATATATGAAAATACATTCATGATTAATTTAATAACGTCATTTGGATATATGAGTATTACACAGGATGGAATGAGCTAACTTTTAGAGTGTTACTCACAATTTAAATTGTTTTTATTTTTTAAAATATAAGTCCAATTTAACTATGCTCTTCAGTGATATACAATCATATAATCCACAATTTTAATTCTTTATTATTATTATGGATGATTCGATGAGATCCACTGTTTAGAATGAAACTTGAAATAACATATACTTTTAATATACTTTTAGAACTTAAAACGTATGGTTAACATGGATTTTTTCTAGTTTTTCATCTAATCTAAATATACAAGAAGGAAAAAGGAAAAAGACATATAGGGGATATGTACGGACGTACAGCTCCATGAGGACGTACGGCCGGGTAACATGGGATTTTTTTTTTGATAGATTGATTTGGTATTTTCTTTAAACTAGAAAAATGGCCGTGCGTTGCAACGGGTGAAGGATATTTTAATCTTATTGTTGTTGTATAGTTTAGCTAAAGTGAAATTAACTATAAGAATTCGCTTAGATATATTTTTTACAAAATCATGAGCCGCAATTAGGGGTCCGATCGTCTCAAGTTAGCTTGCAAGTTTTTTAAAGAGATTTCTATATGACTCCTTCTGTATTTCTAAAAACGAACACAATTAAAAACCGACTCAAACACGGATATGTATTTCCAAAAGCGATTGAACTTAAAAACCGATTCAAACACAAATGGCGTACCAAAAGTACCAACAAAAACACATCTTTATTTTTTATAATAGTAGAGGTAGAGATTTCTTATACGACTCCATCCATATTTCCAAAAGCTAACGAAATTAAAACCCGACTCAAATACGGATCTATATTTCCAAAAGCGAACGAACATAAAAACCGACTCATACACGGATAACGTACCAAAGTACAGGCAAAAACATCTTCAATTTTTATAATAGTAGAGAAAAGATAGAGATGCAACCCGTTTAGACTACTGGACGGGTTACGTAATATTAAGTAATGGCTACTCATAAAACTCTTCAACGGAATACTGCACTTGGATTTACCACGACATTTGAAGGTTAATTAATTACCTAACCTATAATGGTCTTGCTTATACCCCAAATTACATTAGGAAAGATTAATTAATTAATCACAACCTGGGCTCCATAACCTAAGTCAGATTGTCATTAAGATTAGGTCTCCATGTGCAATGGACAAGCGACAGACTCGGACAGGCAAACATGAGAAATCTGCACACACCCAAGATATATTCTCGGTATTACGTATAGATAGAAACATAATCGGTCGGTGCATGGAAATCCTGATCCGAACAAAATTACAAGGACGAAATTGCGGACTCGAGCCTGACACTGGTAACAGACGACGTACCAAGACACTGGTAACAGACGACGTACCAAGCAGAACGGTAAAAACATCTTGAATTTTTATAATAGTGAAGATATAAGTAGATATTTCAATTGGGTGTAGTGTAATAATTGACGGCACAATGTGGGATGACATACGAGATGATGAGAGTCGGGTAGCAGACGAAAATTCCACCTGAAGTCTTATGAAAATTTTAATTAGGTATAAATAGATGGATACTTAATGCAAATTTGATACATGAAAGGGTACATGAAATTTGCTCCCAGGAAGTGGAAAATATAGATTTGGGAGTAATGACCGAAATATTTCTTGTTTACTTTAATTTATTTGGGATGTGTGACTTATTTGCATAAACTCTTTCCATACTAATGGCTATAACTTTAGTGCATGCTGCATGCATGCATACATGAAACTCTCATCTGGCAAATCAATTCTTGGCAGTCAGCAGCAATGCGGCATGACAGTGACGCCATGCTTTTCCATCGCATGTAAGACGATGCAAACATGATCGATGGTAATCATCTGGAAAGGCGCGATCCACTGAGCCATGCGACACACACGAGACGGGGACAGAACACAGAGTGGACTAAAAAAAACGTGAGACATGCATGAGACGCAGAACCCGCCTTCGATTTCCATGGCGCGTCCGGATTCTGCGTGGCACGGGCGAGTCAAGCCCAAGCTGAAAAGAAATCGAAGACAAATTTTGACGACGTACGAAAAAATTTCCGAGTTAGAATACAATCCGAGTTGTACACGTACTCGTACATGATTATTCGAATACAATCCGTATCGGAGTCCAGTACACAATAAAGGCCATCTAGTCGATCATGCAATCCGTGTGATCATGAGGGAGGGACGACATTGAGGAGAAAAAAAACGCCGGGAAAGGCAGTTGCTTCCCGTTCCACCAAATTAAACATGGAGATCATGGAAGAGGCGCCGCTCGCAGCGAGAGGCGTCGAGGTGGTGCTACCGGAGGACGTGCTCGCCGAAATCCTCCGGCGCCTGCCACCCCGCAGTCTGGCCGTGTTGCGGTGTGTTTGTACGGACTGGCGTTCCACCATCGACTCCCGCCGGCTGTTACGTGCGGACCTCCTCCCGCTGTCGCTCGCTGGCATCTTCATCGACTTCTGGGGCCTTAGGTTTCCGGACTTCTTCTCCCGCCCGTCGCCGACACCCATTAGTGACGTGTTCAACTTCTTTCCTCTTGAAAAAGGTCCAGACATCATGGACCACTGCAACGGCTTATTTTTGCTTTTCTCTCTCCTAGTGGTTAACCCGGCCACTCAGAGGTGGGCGTGCTTGCCACCATTACACAGCCACTCCACCGAGTTGGATTATTGGTTCTTGTACAATCAAGGACTGATTGTCTTTGACCCCATCGTATCGCCGCACTACGAGGTGTTTATGATCCCATTTGTTAACCCCGGACAATACTGTATCGAAAGGACGGATCTTGTCTTGAAGGAATCAGAATGGCCACCACCACTGCTCATCCTTCATGTCTTCTCATCGGCGGCAGAGCGATGGGAGGAGAGATTATTTGTCAGAGAAGGAGATTCTGCAGGAACCGTGGCTTACGGTCAGAGGCAGTGTCATCTGGATAAACGTGGAAACTTCTACTGGCGTGGAGCGCTCTACGTGAACTCATATTTTCTTATGAGGTTTCATCTCTAGTCTTAATAATTTTTAGTTAGTTTACAGCTCCTTAGAGTTGCATTCTGCTTTCTTTGTTTACTGTTTTAAATCCTTGTGCTTTTGCTCTTTCGTAGGATATCCATTTCCGATGGAAGCTACCAAGTAATCCATCATCCCATTGAAGTTTACAAGAGCAGACCATATGTTTATTTTGGAAAATCAGAGAAAGGGGTATACCTTGCATCACTTACAATAGATGGTCGCCTTTCGATTTGGGTCCTCGATGAATCATGTGGTCAGTTTAAGTGGGTATTGGAGCACCAAAACAACCTCAAGCCCCTGCTGCTAGGTCTGAACCGCAGCAAAGTTTATGGACCGTGGATCTTAAGGGATATTAACTATCATCTTTATAGCCAAAAGTTTCCAGGGGAGTGGGATTTATACGATCGGAACTATGATCCCTCTCATTTTCATTCTCCAAACGATGAAGCACCAGCGGAAAATAATTTTGAATGGCATTCCGACGATGATGATATTGTAGACAACCAATGCAACAGTGAAGAGCGTAATAGTGGTGACTACCTTACATTTCTTGGATTTCACCCTTACAAAGAGGTTGTCTTTATGTCTTCTGGATCAATGAAAGGATTCGCCTACCATTTGAAAAGCTCAAAGCTTCAATGTTTGGGTAACTTATACCCAAAACACTATAAACACTTTGCCCAACATGAAGACGTATGCCAGTCATTTCCGTATACACCGTGCTGGGTTGATGAGCTGCCTGAAACTAGTATTTCAGTAGATAATCTCTGTCAAGATTAGCTTGTATATTGTTTGGGGAATTCTCTTTTGGTAAGGCTTTTGTTTCTAATCTCAAGTAAACATTCCAAGTTATGAATATATTTTGATTATATATGTGGTTGCGGAGAGAGACAATAAAATCAGAAAGTATTTGAATTCTATAACCATCAGCATAAATCAAATATGAGTATATCAGCTAAAAATAGGCACCTCCTAATTAAAAACGAATTTTTTATTTTACTCTACGTGGACAAAAAATTTAAATAGATATAACTAGATGATATCATGCGCGTTGCTGCGGAAATCGGTGAATATAAATATATATTTAGTTATGTGCGGTGGTTTTGACACAACAAAATCGTTGTGATTTGCAGTAATTCTAATAGGTAACTTACGTGTTTTACAATGGATGGGAATCAAAACTGAAGAATTTATAATGATATAGGAATCCAATTAACGCTTTTATCTGGTGCTCGGTGGGTTAGGTCAATCGGTATAGGACTCTGCTCCTAGCTTGCCACGTTAATTGTAATTGAGTTTTTGTAATCAGGTGATTAGAGGTTGAGGTTTTGATCTAAAGAAAGGTGATTAGAGGTTGAGCCGAGTCCGAGTGAGAATTGGATTTTTGCAGACCATTTGGGGCAGACGTGCCGGAGGTTCGCACACGAAAATCAGTTTTGCTCGTCCGAAAAAGTCAGTTTTGTAGTAGTGGGTGAGTTACTGAAAGGTATTAAATTTCACGCTAGAAACCATGGTGTCAAAAAAGATACTATCACTGCTACGAAACCTGTAATAGGGACGTGCTAGTTTATGGAAAAATCAGTTTTGTAGTTGTGGGTGAGTTACTGAAATGTATCAAATTTCACGCCAGAAACCAATGTGCCTCCATATTGCCAAAACAGATACTGTCACTGCTACGAAACCTGTAAAAAGGACGTGCTAGTTTATTTAAAAAACTAGTGAGCACCCACGCGTGGCCGCGGGTGAAGTGTGAGAGTATCTACCTATTTATCTATTTCTCTATCTATTCTATTATTCTATTATATACTAAAAATCCATTAAACTTTCTATAAACGTTTCTAAGCCACCACATGGCACCCCTATAAACGCTCTTAAACCACCACGTGGCACCGTCTAATTTTACCATTGATTTTCACTTATATTAGTGGATCCGTTATTTTATACCATTAGATTAGATCTATACACCGTTGATTTTCACTTAATTTAGTACACCATTATTTTAATAGTAGATTACGTATAATATGTATATGTATATCAGTGTTCACCTAGTCACTAAACGCTGACAGCCACCTTCTGACTAGCGACTAGGCTGATTAGGCGGCGACTAGACGGATTAGACGAATTAGACGTTTTTTCTATTTCTTTCACACAAAAATACTGATTCTAGACATTCGGTACTCGGTAAATATAGGCATTTAGGCAAATAGCATAAATCATAGTTAAGTTCAGAAATCATCAAGTCCATACAACGCACTGACACTGCACACGAAGCATTGGGTATAGTACAAATCTATAGGGATAGCGAACACATCAGTATAGCCACTGTACATGCACATCATAATTCATAAATCATAACTTTATAGATCTGAGGGGCTGGAGCTAGGAGAGAGAGGAAGAAAAATTTATCTAGAACTGGAAGAACAGAGGAGGTGAGGTGGTGGAGGGGAGCCTGATCCCTGATGGCCTGATCTAGGGTTGGCGTAGGCTGCTTGAGTGGTTCCGTACTTGATTGCTTCAATCGGTGTGTTTGCCACCTTCCATTGATGGCAAGGATGAAGGATGAGATGGAGAGCAGGAGCGGCAGAGGAGGGGGAAGAACGTGGAGTAGCAGAGGAGGAGAGGGAAGAACGTAGCGGCGCGGTGGAAGATCGATGGGCGCGGCGACGGAGCCGTCGCTCGTGGCGGTGTGAAAAAGGGGTAGGCAGGGATTGCGCTCTCTCTCCAGGCTCTCAAATAAGGCAACCTAAATCCCCTTATATATTGAGTCGGTCCCACGTGGCGCTTCTAAATTTTATCACGCCCAAATTTTAATCTCTATCGCCTAGTCGCGGCCTAGACGCACAGTCCCGTTGTCTAATTGCGCCTAGGCACTGTCCTGTCCTGTCCCGTTGTCTAATTGCGCCTAGGCACTGTCCTGTCCAGGCCGTCCAGGCTGCCTAGGACCGTCTAGGCAGTAAATCAATTAATTCATTGGCTAGGGTGTAAACTGGACAAATTGTCACCGACTAGCGATTAATCACCGTCTAGAAGGGCTAGGCGGCCGTTTAGGCGAACATTGATGTATATGTAATACCTTCCTCCTATATACGAGAGAAGATATAGATGCCAACAGTTGGCCGAAAAAAAGGCAAAAGTACGTACTGTACGTAGTATGGAAAAGAAAATCCATACACGTTGATTTCCACGAATTAGTGACGGTTTTTTTAGATTAAATATCTATGGGTAATACCTTCCTCCTATCTCTATCTCTATCTCTATCTCTTCTCTATCTCTACCTACTTAAAAAATCCTATCTCTATCTCTATCTCTATCTCTATCTCTTCTCTATCTCTACCTACTTAAAAAATTTAAAAGGTTTCCGTCGTCCGTCTAAATAAAGCGAAAAAAAATCTTCTCTATCTCTATCTCTTCTCTATCTCTATTTCCAATCGAGGTAGTTATGATATGGTGTGCAACAAACTGAGACCAAATCTTGTAGTAATCAAATTACTGTCGATGTAAATGAAAATTGATGGTGCATGTGCCTGTAGTAATTGGATTAACGATAACCATGCTTGGTGAAATCTTGTAGTAATCGAGTTACTGTCGACATAAATGAAAATTGATGGTGCATGTGCTTGTAGTAATTCGATTAACGATAACCATGCTTGGTGAAATCTTGTAGTAATCGAGTTACTGTCGACATAAATGAAAATTGATGGTGCATGTGCTTGTAGTAATTGCATTATTGCCAGCCTTGGTTGATGATTTCTTATAGTGAGTGCATCAAGCAAGAAAAAAAGGAAAAATAAATAAGGAGGGAGTTACTGGGGCCTAATTAGTTTACCGCAAATAATACGTGAATAATTTTTTTACTTATACATTGAATCACTCCATCCTAAATCACGGGACAAAAAATAAAGATTTTACATGCACATCATAGTAAAAGCACAAGAATAAAAATTTTACACACAAACACAGCAATACACACCATCGCCAGTTCCTCGTGACGGCTAAATGGAGTTTCTGCCCTGCTAAAGAGAGCAAGAAGACAAAGCAGTGGAGATGCAGGCTGGAGCCGAGGCAGCATCAAGTCTGGCCTTTGCGACCTCGGTTAGGAGCCGGATCCGGCGACGGAGCCAAAGATGGAGGTCGCTGTTGTTGTTGTCACCGCCTCACTGTCATAAACTAGGAAACGACAGAGGTGATGAAACAAATCACAGTTTCTTGCCGATATTACCAAATCGATTGACCATCACAGACAGGATCTCCGCCATGCAAGGGAGAATAGAGAAGCACGCCAAGATAAGTGCTCAACCCAATTGAAGTCAGACTGTATAGAATCAAGAAGAATAAAAAATTTAATTAATCATAAATTGTATACAATTCTTGCAAGAAATCAATAATCTCATTACGAATTGCTAAGAGAACTCACCGTCCCCACGACGTCCACCTTGTTCGCCATGGGCTAGACATCTCTTCAGCATCGATCTGAAGCAGATGCTGCGGCAGCGAGGCCTGAAGCAGTGCCTTCGCTTCAAGCGCCGCTGGCCACCGCTCGCCGGCCACTGCCATCAACCGCCACGGTGTCGTCGTCCTCCTCCATGGGCTGGGATGGTGGATCAATTCAGATCTAGAAAAGAAAAGGAAAAAATGAAGTGGGGGCGAGAGTGGTTGGTTGGGTACGGGAAAAATAGAATATATACCATAAGTAGAGAAGTTGTCTTTATCGGAGTAAATCATTTACTCCGATAATGGTGGGAGCACGATGCGGGACTGGGTGGGATCGAAAGGGAAGCTGTTTTTATTATCGAAGTAAATCGTTTAATCCGATAACGGTAGGAGTGGAACGACGGAACATGGGGTGGGATCGCAAACAGAGAAGTTTTTTATCGAAGTAAATCGTTTACTCCGATAATGGTGGGAGTGGGATGATGGAACGTGGGGTGAGGAGGGCCTGGCTGATACACGTTTGGCGCTTGGAATATGGTAGCGCGCAGCGCTCCCAATAGTAGTTCTATAATGTTAGAGTCTCAATTATAACTTCTCATGATTTAATAATTCTGAATCCAAATTAATAAATATCATGTTGTACATTTTTTTAACTTAAATAGCAAGGGCTACTGCCATTGACTTTTCAAAATCTGAGTTTATAATTTGTTGCTACCTGGATACATTTGAAATTTGAAATTCGTAGATAGAAATTTTTAATGGTTGAAAGAGTGCAATCTATTTGAATAATGATACAAATAATATACCCATCGATCTTTTAAATGGTTGTGGACGTTACTATTATGACACGTCCCAGTGAATCAACGTCAATTAATTTTATCTTTTCACTCTAACCTTTTCATCTTTGCATTTGTTGAGAATCAAAATAATTGCAGCTAATACTTGCATAAATTAGTTGATTTTAATTTGATACACTCGGAATTCCGTTTTATCCGATGACTTGTTTTTTTTCTTCAACGACCTCTGTTACATACTCCCCTCCATTTAATAATGTAAAACTTTCTAGCATTTCTCATATTCATATATATGTTAATGGATCTAGACACACATATACGTCTAAATTCATTAACATTTATATGAATATGGACAATATTAGAAAAACTTACATTATAAAACGGAGAAAGTAAGATGCTAAAGTCAATGATATCCGTACAAGGGAGAAGGTGGTGTCAATATGAATTATTTAACACACGTGATCCTCTTTCAATAAGAATTTTGTGGGGGCGAGGATTTTGGATTTTCATTCTGCATATTAATCTCATGGAAAACTGAAATTTCCTAGTTCTCAGAAATTTTGTAATTTTTTGGAATGATATTTTTTTTGAAAGTTGAACAAAGATTGATTTAACTCATAAAATATTGAAATAAAACTGACTATTTTGGGCAAAACGGTGCCGTGCCCCGGGATTTCACACCGAAATTGCAAACACTGATATGGGTGTGCTTGTGTGTTGTGCGTGCGTAATGGTAACTGTGCATCGTCCTGGTAACATTTAACATAAATCTAACAACTTAACTAAATAGTCAATAATAAGTGTTCACTATACAATATAATGTATATACAATGTAGTTGGACCATAAAATAATATGATGGAGTACCTTCATAGATCAATTGCATATGTTGCGGCTTCGGATGAGTCTTTCTGGGTGCAATGCAAGTAAAACTGATTAGTTCATATATCAACATCTCAGGACCTAAGATTTATAGGTCCTGCCGATGGCATATTTAAGTCTTGAACTGCAAAAGAATTAATTGAAAATTGATTGAGAAAAATAGCAATAGGAGTATTATTGTATTAGAGATAGATTTCAGTTTGGATTAAATCACGATGGAGAAAACTAATATTGAAGCTGGAAAAATCAAATGAAAAGACAGAGCTCATGCACTCAGCATGAGGCTCTGCTCAAGTTCGTCCAGCACTCGTTGCGGCCTCCGGCCGGCGTGGATGCAGAATTGGTTAAACGCCTGGGTCAAGCTGGTATGGTTGCTGATTAGCAGAAATTAACATAAAGGATTAAAACTTTGCAACACAACATCAATAATTAATAAGCGACATAGCACGCGTACTATTTGTTTGAAGATGCTAATTGATAGAGCAAAATTGTGGTGCATATAGATTAGTTCGACAACATATATATACCTTCATGGATTACATTATGTTCCAGTTGATCCAATTGATGCTATGTTCAGTCAACTTTCTTGAGATGGTGCAGATCATCGCGATGCCGGCGGCGGCGATTGCACCAAGAGGATACTCAACGGCGTCCTCGACGTCTTCTTAATTGCTCATAGATGGTCACAGCCGATCTGCCGATCTAGCTAGTCAGTCAAGTAACTGCTCGCATGGTACATACATGAATCGTGCTATGTAGGGCATGATAGATGGTGATGGATTTCTTGATGTTTCTGCTGGACCTGGAGAACGGCGGCCAAATCATAGTGTCGGTGCGCTAATCATCTCAACTCAAGATATCGATGGCCAGCTTCTTCGCGTACATAGGCGGGCAAGCCCTCGTCTTTGATCGGGGAGCTCCATAGTTGTGATCTTGCGCGACGTGTGCGGAATCCTGACCAGATACGATATCCACCGGCCAACTACCGAGATATCTGTTCTTTCATATGTACGTGCACCACAACTGCATGGATTAGATGAAGGCCCATACAAAGATTGGTCGGCTTTAAAACGCAATATTAGTTGGGCTTTAGAATTAAAAGCCATGTGCACATGTTGTATTAATCTGTGGTCATGATATTATGTTGCATCAAATCAACGGTTAGATCTTTCTGGTTAACATGAGAGCTCCTAGAAAGTGCCCGATTAGTGTAGGTATAAAGGTATAGATAGATAGATAGATAGATAGATAGATAAATAAAGGGAGTCTTGTGTTTAGACAATTGCGCGACTATGCGTGGTGTAGATGCGTGTTCTTTTAACAATATCAAGTATTTGTAAACATATCATGTACTCCCTCCGTTTCAGGTTATAAGACGTTTTGACTTTGGTCAAAGTCAAACTATTTCAAATTTGACTAAGTTTATAGAGATATATAGTAATATTTATAATACTAAATTAGTTTCATTAAACCAATAATGAATATATTTTCATAATAAATTTATCTTGGATTGAAAATGTTATTATTTTTTCTACAAACTTAGTTAAACTTGAAGCAGTTTCACTTTCACCATAATGAAAACGTCTTATAGTATTTTGTATGAGTTTTTCTTCATGTTTTACTTTGTTAAGACTTGATGTTTTGATTTTCCGTGCAGTGGTTTGATAAAAGTCAGTATACTTTGCAAATTGTATCTCTTTGAAATATTTTATTAAGTGAATTCAAACAATTTTCTATAAGAGGTTAAACACAGTTTGATTTTTTTTATCACAATATAATCATGTATAGACTTGTTATAATAACTAGGAAGGTAGCCCACGCATTCGTACGGACATGCGTCGTACGCTAAGTTGGGGACACTTATAAGAGCAAAATATTAGCCGGAGAACATCTGCCACGATTTCTCCATAAATTATTTTTGTCGGCATTAATTGCTTTTATAATTTCCTAACCTATGAGCTTTATCTTATATCATGTTTTAGTAATATCTACAAGTAATTATTTATAATTTTCTTCATCATTTGAAAAATAGGTAGAATTATTTTCTTTAGAAAACATGTCAACAAAAGATAAAGTAAGGTTTTTTTTTTCTTTTTTTTTAATTGCATATATATTATCATGGTTTAATAGAGGAGAATTAGGTGGGACATGAAGCTCTACTAAATGTATGGGTTTATATAGCCTAATATAACTGATGTATTTTGAGAGGTGATCCGTCTATAAACATTTCATGTAGAGTAGGTTAGAGCCTCCACACAGCCTAACATGAATATTATAATGACAAAATATAATTGTGCAGTATTAATTTTGAAATGTTATAGTATTCATATTACGATAGCATGAATACATGTTTGTTTTTTATATAAGATAGATCCAACGATAAGAAATAATGGTTCCACCAGTTTAAAAGGCATGGGAGTATTCCAAAAATATAGCTTAAAAATTATGTTTGTTTTAATATTTAATATTATTGCAAAGTGAGTGTAGCTCAACTGGTTAGGTTCCTTGTAGTGGAACTTGCCACCGAGTTCAAGTCCTAGACTTTGACATGGTTGCTCGCATTTACGACTAATTATTCTTTCAGTGGTAGGTGATGTATCCATCGACAGCGAGACGCACATGGTGATTTCTTAAATCTCAAAATATGTCGTCTAATATTTTGGAGATACTCAAAGGGGGGTAAGCTATGTGTTTGTGAGTTCATAGGGGTGAGTATGCGTCCGTTAAGTTGTGAGCGCCTACGTTTGTTGTGTGTTTCTAAAAAACATTCATAGGGCTAGGCTATGTATTTATGCGTTCATAGGGGTGAGTGTGCATGTGTTGTGAGTGCCTATGTTTGTAATATGTTTCTAAAAAATATCGAACATTATTGATTGTTTTTCTTTTAGTTTAAGATCTAAACAATATGAAGGGGACGGGCAGTGTTGTGCGCATGTGAGGGCGAGGAGGAGGTGGAAGAGATTTTTTTTTTGTAATTTTTCTAAATGATTTAAGTGATAGCCGATGATAGGGTGCTTCATTTTTTTTTTAAGAATTTCTAAGATACTTTCTTTGTTTTATAGGACGTGGCACATGGCGATTTAACATTATGTTTAAGAAATAGATCTATTAGTTAAAAATAATAGATACATCAATTTAGTTGTATTTCTTTAGAATCTTACCACATGAAAGACCAGTGACTTATGAGCGCTCGGGAGGGAGTTTAATTGATTTTTGTTATATACAATGATTTAGTATAACATAATACATATTTTTAATTATTTTTTGGTTGTTAGGATATTTTTTTAAGATAGATATTGTGGGTCCTAGTTTTGAGTTATATATTTTTATAAATACATTTAATTTAGATCTATTAGAAAATACTATGGGTGTTATATTTTCTAATTAAACCACTTAGATTGTTTTAAATTGTTCTACTCGAAGTACATGTTATTAATCAGAAGGTTTAAAATTCTATTTGATATTTTCTTCAAAATGTATGAATCGGTGAACAATAGTTAGTCCATAGAATATATATGGCACAAAGTAATGAATTTCTTTAATAATAACTTGGATCTTCAGTTTTAAATTTTATAGTAAATAATCTAATGGTGTGCACCAATAAAAAAGTAGCTATATGATTTAGATAATATAGTTGTTTAAAATTAGTTTTCATAAAATATTTTTTCCATCTAACTAAAAGAGAAAAATAGGAGAGAAAGAAAATAGGTGGGGAGGCACGTACGTACTGAATGGGAGGGGTGGATATGCGGGGCTTGTTTTCTTATCCTTTTCTATTTGATAAACAAATCTAATGATAGAAAATAATGGGTTATAAAATATTTTTTCCATCTAACAAATTGAGGAAATTAGGAGAAAAACAGGAGAGAAGGAAAATTGGTTGGACTGGGGAGGTACATACTGGTCGGGGTAAGTACGGGAGAGGTTTGAGATATGTAGGCCTTTTTTTTGTTTTCATCCTATCTATTTGGATAAATAAATCTAATGATAGAAAACAGTGGGTCCACTGCATATTAGTGAAAATCGACAAATGGATGTTTTGCTTATTCTCAGATTTTTTGTGATTTTTTAAATTTATTAAAATGCCACGTGGTAGCATAGGAGCATTTAAAGGAGCGCCATGTAACGACTTGAGAGCGTTTATAGCACATATGCGGGCACCTTACTTATTTAGGGCTGATTAAAATTTTATTATAAATCCTTATGTGGAAATGACTTTTTAAAGGAAAATGTATGAATTTCACCCTTAAACTACAACGACGTTACGAATTGTCCCGATTATATATAAGATCATTTATCACCATCGTTTGTAAACATATGAGTTAATATATTTTTTATTTTGTTTTTTGTTTTATTCTACATTTGATTCACCTATGCATGTTCATGGGTATTATAAGATAGAATAATCTATATTGTCAAAATTATTTATGCTAACTATTAACATTATATAGATGAGAATGACATAGTTAAGAAAAGATATAATGTGGTTCCATAAGACACTTTCATTGACTATGTATATGTTTTTTTCTGGCAAATACTAAGCACGTAGTTGTTCCTCTTAGTGTAGGTGTGCGTATGTGTATTTATACGATAGATGTGCATACGTTTATATATGCGTTTATATATGCGCTCGTGAATGCCTTTTATATCATTAGTAAAAAAAATACTTTCAAGAAAATTGGTGAGATGGCATGAAGTGGTGTTTGTGGCGACGTGGATTCTTCGACAACCTCGTTAGGAATGGTCGCTACTCATATGCACAATTTATAAAAATCTCATAGCTGCAAAGAAAGAAAGAAAGAGAAAACTACTCGATGCAGCTGATCGTATACACACTCTTCTTTTTTTTTCCTTTATGACATCTCTTGTATACGTACATAGTGAGGGATTACATGAATATATATAATGGTTGAAAAAAATATATCCACGGGTTATGTATAAATAAATAGCTAGATTTTATATTTTTATTTTTTTTCTTATACAAGCACGGGTTATGTAATATATATAATATTTAATTAATCTTACGCTGATGATATGCTTTTGTTTTCGCGTGTCCAAGATATGCTCATCCGAGGTAGACCAAATAATTCCTAAAAGATAAAAGGACATCTACATGCTGTAAAAATATATATATAATTGTTAATTTTCCTAAAAAAATATATGAATAAGAAACATATAATATATAAAAATACATTCATGATACGCCATTTGGATATATCAGTTTCGCGTGTCCTAGATATGCTCATCCAATGAGGTAGACCAAATGATTCCTAAAAGATAAAAGGACATCCACATGCTGTAAAATATATATATTATATATGATTGTTAATTTTCCTAAAAAATATATGAATAAAGAAACATATAATATATGAAAATACATTCATGATTAATTTAATAACGTCATTTGGATATATGAGTATTACACAGGATGGAATGAGCTAACTTTTAGAGTGTTACTCACAATTTAAATTGTTTTTATTTTTTAAAATATAAGTCCAATTAACTATGCTCTTCAGTGATATACAATCATATAATCCACAATTTTAATTCTTTATTATTATTATGGATGATTCGATGAGATCCACTGTTTAGAATGAAACTTGAAATAACATATACTTTTAATATACTTTTAGAACTTAAAACGTATGGTTAACATGGATTTTTTCTAGTTTTTTCATCTAATCTAAATATACAAGAAGGAAAAAGGAAAAAGACATATAGGGGATATGTACGGACGTACAGCTCCATGAGGACGTACGGCGGGGTAACATGGGATTTTTTTTTTGATAGATTGATTTGGTATTTTCTTTAAACTAGAAAAATGGCCGTGCGTTGCAACGGGTGAAGGATATTTTAATCTTATTGTTGTTGTATAGTTTAGCTAAAGTGAAATTAACTATAAGAATTCGCTTAGATATATTTTTTACAAAATCATGAGCCGCAATTAGGGGTCCGATCGTCTCAATTAGCTTGCAAGTTTTTAAAGAGATTTCTATATGACTCCTTCTGTATTTCTAAAAACGACACAATTAAAAACCGACTCAAACACGGATATGTATTTCCAAAGCGATTGAACTTAAAAACCGATTCAAACACAAATGGCGTACCAAAAGTACCAACAAAAACACATCTTTATTTTTTATAATAGTAGAGGTAGAGATTTCTTATACGACTCCATCCATATTTCCAAAAGCTAACGAAATTAAAACCCGACTCAAATACGGATCTATATTTCCAAAAGCGAACGAACATAAAAACCGACTCATACACGGATAACGTACCAAAGTACAGGCAAAAACATCTTCAATTTTTATAATAGTAGAGAAAAGATAGAGATGCAACCCGTTTAGACTACTGACGGTTTACGTAATATTAAGTAATGGCTACTCATAAAACTCTCAACGGAATACTGCACTTGGATTTACCACGACATTTGAAGGTTAATTAATTACCTTAACCTATAATGGTCTTGCTTATACCCCAAATTACATTAGGAAAGATTAATTAATTAATCACAACCTGGGCTCCATAACCTAAGTCAGATTGTCATTAAGATTAGGTCTCCATGTGCAATGACAAGCGACAGACTCGGACAGGCAAACATGAGAAATCTGCACACACCCAAGATATATTCTCGGTATTACGTATAGATAGAAACTAATCGGTCGGTGCATGGAAATCCTGATCCGAACAAAATTACAAGGACGAAATTGCGGACTCGAGCCTGACACTGGTAACAGACGACGTACCAAGACACTGGTAACAGACGACGTACCAAGCAGAACGGTAAAAAACATCTTGAATTTTTATAATAGTGAAGATATAAGTAGATATTTCAATTGGGTGTAGTGTAATAATTGACGGCACAATGTGGGGATGACATACGAGATGATGAGAGTCGGGTAGCAGACGAAAATCCACCTGAAGTCTTATGAAAATTTTAATTAGGTATAAATAGATGGATACTTAATGCAAATTTGATACATGAAAGGGTACATGAAATTTGCTCCCAGGAAGTGGAAAATATAGATTTGGGAGTAATGACCGAAATATTTCTTGTTTACTTTAATTTATTTGGGATGTGTGACTTATTTGCATAAACTCTTTCCATACTAATGGCTATAACTTTAGTGCATGCTGCATGCATGCATACATGAAACTCTCATCTGGCAAATCAATTCTTGGCAGTCAGCAGCAATGCGGCATGACAGTGACGCCATGCTTTTCCATCGCATGTAAGACGATGCAAACATGATCGATGGTAATCATCTGGAAAGGCGCGATCCACTGAGCCATGCGACACACACGAGACGGGGACAGAACACAGAGTGGACTAAAAAAACGTGAGACATGCATGAGACGCAGAACCCGCCTTCGATTCCATGGCGCGTCCGGATTCTGCGTGGCACGGGCGAGTCAAGCCCAAGCTGAAAAGAAATCGAAGACAAATTTTGACGACGTACGAAAAAATTTCCGAGTTAGAATACAATCCGAGTTGTACACGTACTCGTACATGATTATTCGAATACAATCCGTATCGGAGTCCAGTACACAATAAAGGCCATCTAGTCGATCATGCAATCCGTGTGATCATGAGGGAGGGACGACATTGAGGAGAAAAAAAACGCCGGGAAAGGCAGTTGCTTCCCGTTCCACCAAATTAAACATGGAGATCATGGAAGAGGCGCCGCTCGCAGCGAGAGGCGTCGAGGTGGTGCTACCGGAGGACGTGCTCGCCGAAAATCCTCCGGCGCCTGCCACCACCGCAGTCTGGCCGTGTTGCGGGTGTGTTTGTACGGACTGGCGTTCCACCATCGACTCCCGCCGGCTGTTACGTGCGGACCTCCTCCCGCTGTCGCGCTCGCTGGCATCTTCATCGACTTCTGGGGCCTTAGGTTTCCGGACTTCTTCTCCCCGCCCGTCGCCGACACCCATTAGTGCGTGTTCAACTTCTTCCTCTTGAAAAAGGTCCAGACATCATGGACCACTGCAACGGCTTATTTTTGCTTTTCTCTCTCCTAGTGGTTAACCCCGGCCACTCAGAGGTGGGCGTGCTTGCCACCATTACATCAGCCACTCCACCGAGTTGGATTATTGGTTCTTGTACAATCAAGGATCTGATTGTCTTTGACCCCATCGTATCGCCGCACTACGAGGTGTTTATGATCCCATTTGTTAACCCCGGACAATACTGTATCGAAAGGACGGATCTTGTCTTGAAGGAATCAGAATGGCCACCACCACTGCTCATCTTCATGTCTCTCATCGGCGGCAGAGCGATGGGAGGAGAGATTATTTGTCAGAGAAGAGATTCTGCAGGAACCGTGGCTTACGGTCAGAGGCAGTGTCATCTGGATATAAACGTGGAAACTTCTACTGCGTGGAGCGCTCTACGTGAACTCATATTTTCTTATGAGGTTTCATCTCTTAGTCTTAATAATTTTTAGTTAGTTTACAGCTCCTTAGAGTTGCCATTCTGCTTTCGTTGTTACTGTTTTAAATCCTTGTGCTTTTTGCTCTTTCGTAGGATATCCATTTCCGATGGAAGCTACCAAGTAATCCATCATCCCATTGAAAGTTTACAAGAGCAGACCATATGTTTATTTTGGAAAATCAGAGAAAGGGGTATACCTTGCATCACTTACAATAGATGGTCGCCTTTCGATTTGGGTCCTCGATGAATCATGTGGTGCAGTTTAAGTGGGTATTGGAGCACCAAAACAACCTCAAGCCCCTGCTGCTAGGTCTGAACCGCAGCAAAGTTTATGGACCGTGGATCTTAAGGGATATTAACTATCATCTTTATAGCCAAAAGTTTCCAGGGGAGTGGGATTTATACGATCGGAACTATGATCCCTCTCATTTTCATTCTCCAAACGATGAAGCACCAGCGGAAAATAATTTGAATGGCATTCCGACGATGATGATATTGTAGACAACCAATGCAACAGTGAAGAGCGTAATAGTGGTGACTACCTTACATTTCTTGGATTTCACCCTTACAAAGAGGTTGTCTTTATGTCTTCTGGATCAATGAAAGGATTCGCCTACCATTTGAAAAGCTCAAAGCTTCAATGTTTGGGTAACTTATACCCAAAAACACTATAAACACTTGCCCAACATGAAGACGTATGCCAGTCATTTCCGATATACACCGTGCGGGGTTGATGAGCTCCTGAAACTAGTATTTCAGTAGATAATCTCTGTCAAGATTAGCTTGTATATTGTTTGGGGAATTCTCTTTTGGTAAGGCTTTTGTTTCTAATCTCAAGTAAACATTCCAAGTTATGAATATATTTTGATTATATATGTGGTTGCGGAGAGAGACCATAAAATCAGAAGTATTTGAATTCTATAACCATCAGCATAAATCAAATATGAGTATATCAGCTAAAAATAGGCACCTCCTAATTAAAAACGAATTTTTTATTTTACTCTACGTGGAAAAAAAATTTAAATAGATATAACTAGATGATATCATGCGCGTTGCTGCGGAAATCGGTGAATATAAATATATATTTAGTTATGTGCGGTGGTTTTGACACCAACAAAATCGTTGTGATTTGCAGTAATTCTAATAGGTAACTTACGTGTTTTACAATGGATGGGAATCAAAACTGAAGAATTTATAATGATATAGGAATCCAATTAACGCTTTTATCTGGTGCTCGGTGGGTTAGGTCAATCGGTATAGGACTCTGCTCCTAGCTTGCCACGTTAATTGTAATTGAGTTTTTGTAATCAGGTGATTAGAGGTTGAGGTTTTGATCTAAAGAAAGGTGATTAGAGGTTGAGCCGAGTCCGAGTGAGAATTGGATTTTTGCAGACCATTTGGGGCAGACGTGCCGGAGGTTCGCACACGAAAATCAGTTTTGCTCGTCCGAAAAAGTCAGTTTTGTAGTAGTGGGTGAGTTACTGAAAGGTATTAAATTTCACGCTAGAAACCATGGTGTCAAAAAAGATACTATCACTGCTACGAAACCTGTAATAGGGACGTGCTAGTTTATGGAAAAATCAGTTTTGTAGTTGTGGGTGAGTTACTGAAATGTATCAAATTTCACGCCAGAAACCAATGTGCCTCCATATTGCCAAAACAGATACTGTCACTGCTACGAAACCTGTAAAAAGGACGTGCTAGTTTATTTAAAAAACTAGTGAGCACCCACGCGTGGCCGCGGGTGAAGTGTGAGAGTATCTACCTATTTATCTATTTCTCTATCTATTCTATTATTCTATTATATACTAAAAATCCATTAAACTTTCTATAAACGTTTCTAAGCCACCACATGGCACCCCTATAAACGCTCTTAAACCACCACGTGGCACCGTCTAATTTTACCATTGATTTTCACTTATATTAGTGGATCCGTTATTTTATACCATTAGATTAGATCTATACACCGTTGATTTTCACTTAATTTAGTACACCATTATTTTAATAGTAGATTACGTATAATATGTATATGTATATCAGTGTTCACCTAGTCACTAAACGCTGACAGCCACCTTCTGACTAGCGACTAGGCTGATTAGGCGGCGACTAGACGGATTAGACGAATTAGACGTTTTTTCTATTTCTTTCACACAAAAATACTGATTCTAGACATTCGGTACTCGGTAAATATAGGCATTTAGGCAAATAGCATAAATCATAGTTAAGTTCAGAAATCATCAAGTCCATACAACGCACTGACACTGCACACGAAGCATTGGGTATAGTACAAATCTATAGGGATAGCGAACACATCAGTATAGCCACTGTACATGCACATCATAATTCATAAATCATAACTTTATAGATCTGAGGGGCTGGAGCTAGGAGAGAGAGGAAGAAAAATTTATCTAGAACTGGAAGAACAGAGGAGGTGAGGTGGTGGAGGGGAGCCTGATCCCTGATGGCCTGATCTAGGGTTGGCGTAGGCTGCTTGAGTGGTTCCGTACTTGATTGCTTCAATCGGTGTGTTTGCCACCTTCCATTGATGGCAAGGATGAAGGATGAGATGGAGAGCAGGAGCGGCAGAGGAGGGGGAAGAACGTGGAGTAGCAGAGAGGAGAGGGAAGAACGTAGCGGCGCGGTGGAAGATCGATGGGCGCGGCGACGGAGCCGTCGCTCGTGGCGGTGTGAAAAAGGGGTAGGCAGGGATTGCGCTCTCTCTCCAGGCTCTCAAATAAGGCAACCTAAATCCCCTTATATATTGAGTCGGTCCCACGTGGCGCTTCTAAATTTTATCACGCCCAAATTTTAATCTCTATCGCCTAGTCGCGGCCTAGACGCACAGTCCCGTTGTCTAATTGCGCCTAGGCACTGTCCTGTCCTGTCCCGTTGTCTAATTGCGCCTAGGCACTGTCCTGTCCAGGCCGTCCAGGCTGCCTAGGACCGTCTAGGCAGTAAATCAATTAATTCATTGGCTAGGGTGTAAACTGGACAAATTGTCACCGACTAGCGATTAATCACCGTCTAGAAGGGCTAGGCGGCCGTTTAGGCGAACATTGATGTATATGTAATACCTTCCTCCTATATACGAGAGAAGATATAGATGCCAACAGTTGGCCGAAAAAAAGGCAAAAGTACGTACTGTACGTAGTATGGAAAAGAAAATCCATACACGTTGATTTCCACGAATTAGTGACGGTTTTTTTAGATTAAATATCTATGGGTAATACCTTCCTCCTATCTCTATCTCTATCTCTATCTCTTCTCTATCTCTACCTACTTAAAAAATCCTATCTCTATCTCTATCTCTATCTCTATCTCTTCTCTATCTCTACCTACTTAAAAAATTTAAAAGGTTTCCGTCGTCCGTCTAAATAAAGCGAAAAAAAATCTTCTCTATCTCTATCTCTTCTCTATCTCTATTTCCAATCGAGGTAGTTATGATATGGTGTGCAACAAACTGAGACCAAATCTTGTAGTAATCAAATTACTGTCGATGTAAATGAAAATTGATGGTGCATGTGCCTGTAGTAATTGGATTAACGATAACCATGCTTGGTGAAATCTTGTAGTAATCGAGTTACTGTCGACATAAATGAAAATTGATGGTGCATGTGCTTGTAGTAATTCGATTAACGATAACCATGCTTGGTGAAATCTTGTAGTAATCGAGTTACTGTCGACATAAATGAAAATTGATGGTGCATGTGCTTGTAGTAATTGCATTATTGCCAGCCTTGGTTGATGATTTCTTATAGTGAGTGCATCAAGCAAGAAAAAAAGGAAAAATAAATAAGGAGGGAGTTACTGGGGCCTAATTAGTTTACCGCAAATAATACGTGAATAATTTTTTTACTTATACATTGAATCACTCCATCCTAAATCACGGGACAAAAAATAAAGATTTTACATGCACATCATAGTAAAAGCACAAGAATAAAAATTTTACACACAAACACAGCAATACACACCATCGCCAGTTCCTCGTGACGGCTAAATGGAGTTTCTGCCCTGCTAAAGAGAGCAAGAAGACAAAGCAGTGGAGATGCAGGCTGGAGCCGAGGCAGCATCAAGTCTGGCCTTTGCGACCTCGGTTAGGAGCCGGATCCGGCGACGGAGCCAAAGATGGAGGTCGCTGTTGTTGTTGTCACCGCCTCACTGTCATAAACTAGGAAACGACAGAGGTGATGAAACAAATCACAGTTTCTTGCCGATATTACCAAATCGATTGACCATCACAGACAGGATCTCCGCCATGCAAGGGAGAATAGAGAAGCACGCCAAGATAAGTGCTCAACCCAATTGAAGTCAGACTGTATAGAATCAAGAAGAATAAAAATTTAATTAATCATAAATTGTATACAATTCTTGCAAGAAATCAATAATCTCATTACGAATTGCTAAGAGAACTCACCGTCCCCACGACGTCCACCTTGTTCGCCATGGGCTAGACATCTCTTCAGCATCGATCTGAAGCAGATGCTGCGGCAGCGAGGCCTGAAGCAGTGCCTTCGCTTCAAGCGCCGCTGGCCACCGCTCGCCGGCCACTGCCATCAACCGCCACGGTGTCGTCGTCCTCCTCCATGGGCTGGGATGGTGGATCAATTCAGATCTAGAAAAGAAAAGGAAAAAATGAAGTGGGGGCGAGAGTGGTTGGTTGGGTACGGGAAAAATAGAATATATACCATAAGTAGAGAAGTTGTCTTTATCGGAGTAAATCATTTACTCCGATAATGGTGGGAGCACGATGCGGGACTGGGTGGGATCGAAAGGGAAGCTGTTTTTTTATCGAAGTAAATCGTTTAATCCGATAACGGTAGGAGTGGAACGACGGAACATGGGGTGGGATCGCAAACAGAGAAGTTTTTTATCGAAGTAAATCGTTTACTCCGATAATGGTGGGAGTGGGATGATGGAACGTGGGGTGAGGAGGGCCTGGCTGATACACGTTTGGCGCTTGGAATATGGTAGCGCGCAGCGCTCCCAATAGTAGTTCTATAATGTTAGAGTCTCAATTATAACTTCTCATGATTTAATAATTCTGAATCCAAATTAATAAATATCATGTTGTACATTTTTTTAACTTAAATAGCAAGGGCTACTGCCATTGACTTTTCAAAATCTGAGTTTATAATTTGTTGCTACCTGGATACATTTGAAATTTGAAATTCGTAGATAGAAATTTTTAATGGTTGAAAGAGTGCAATCTATTTGAATAATGATACAAATAATATACCCATCGATCTTTTAAATGGTTGTGGACGTTACTATTATGACACGTCCCAGTGAATCAACGTCAATTAATTTTATCTTTTCACTCTAACCTTTTCATCTTTGCATTTGTTGAGAATCAAAATAATTGCAGCTAATACTTGCATAAATTAGTTGATTTTAATTTGATACACTCGGAATTCCGTTTTATCCGATGACTTGTTTTTTTTCTTCAACGACCTCTGTTACATACTCCCCTCCATTTAATAATGTAAAACTTTCTAGCATTTCTCATATTCATATATATGTTAATGGATCTAGACACACATATACGTCTAAATTCATTAACATTTATATGAATATGGACAATATTAGAAAAACTTACATTATAAAACGGAGAAAGTAAGATGCTAAAGTCAATGATATCCGTACAAGGGAGAAGGTGGTGTCAATATGAATTATTTAACACACGTGATCCTCTTTCAATAAGAATTTTGTGGGGGCGAGGATTTTGGATTTTCATTCTGCATATTAATCTCATGGAAAACTGAAATTTCCTAGTTCTCAGAAATTTTGTAATTTTTTGGAATGATATTTTTTTTGAAAGTTGAACAAAGATTGATTTAACTCATAAAATTGAAATAAAACTGACTATTTTGGGCAAAACGGTGCCGTGCCCCGGGATTTCACACCGAAATTGCAAACACTGATATGGGTGTGCTTGTGTGTTGTGCGTGCGTAATGGTAACTGTGCATCGTCCTGGTAACATTTAACATAAATCTAACAACTTAACTAAATAGTCAATAATAAGTGTTCACTATACAATATAATGTATATACAATGTAGTTGGACCATAAAATAATATGATGGAGTACCTTCATAGATCAATTGCATATGTTGCGGCTTCGGATGAGTCTTTCTGGGTGCAATGCAAGTAAAACTGATTAGTTCATATATCAACATCTCAGGACCTAAGATTTATAGGTCCTGCCGATGGCATATTTAAGTCTTGAACTGCAAAAGAATTAATTGAAAATTGATTGAGAAAAATAGCAATAGGAGTATTATTGTATT
The DNA here is from genome assembly GCA_000338895.3 of Oryza meridionalis. Classification (NCBI taxonomy): domain Eukaryota; kingdom Viridiplantae; phylum Streptophyta; class Magnoliopsida; order Poales; family Poaceae; genus Oryza; species Oryza meridionalis. The sequence continues at coordinate 29,183,843 of CM002526.2, read as the reverse complement.
AGAGATAGATTTCAGTTTGGATTAAATCACGATGGAGAAAACTAATATTGAAGCTGGAAAAATCAAATGAAAAGACAGAGCTCATGCACTCAGCATGAGGCTCTGCTCAAGTTCGTCCAGCACTCGTTGCGGCCTCCGGCCGGCGTGGATGCAGAATTGGTTAAACGCCTGGGTCAAGCTGGTATGGTTGCTGATTAGCAGAAATTAACATAAAGGATTAAAACTTTGCAACACAACATCAATAATTAATAAGCGACATAGCACGCGTACTATTTGTTTGAAGATGCTAATTGATAGAGCAAAATTGTGGTGCATATAGATTAGTTCGACAACATATATATACCTTCATGGATTACATTATGTTCCAGTTGATCCAATTGATGCTATGTTCAGTCAACTTTCTTGAGATGGTGCAGATCATCGCGATGCCGGCGGCGCGATTGCACCAGAGGATACTCAACGGCGTCCTCGACGTCTTCTTAATTTGCTCATAGATGGTCACAGCCGATCTGCCGATCTAGCTAGTCAGTCAAGTAACTGCTCGCATGGTACATACATGAATCGTTGCTATGTAGGGCATGATAGATGGTGATGGATTTCTTGATGTTTCTGCTGGACCTGGAGAACGGCGGCCAAATCATAGTGTCGGTGCGCTAATCATCTCAACTCAAGATATCGATGGCCAGCTTCTTCGCGTACATAGGCGGGCAAGCCCTCGTCTTTGATCGGGGAGCTCCATAGTTGTGATCTTGCGCGACGTGTGCGGAATCCTGACCAGATACGATATCCACCGGCCAACTACCGAGATATCTGTTCTTTCATATGTACGTGCACCACAACTGCATGGATTAGATGAAGGCCCATACAAAGATTGGTCGGCTTTAAAACGCAATATTAGTTGGGCTTTAGAATTAAAAGCCATGTGCACATGTTGTATTAATCTGTGGTCATGATATTATGTTGCATCAAATCAACGGTTAGATCTTTCTGGTTAACATGAGAGCTCCTAGAAAGTGCCCGATTAGTGTAGGTATAAAGGTATAGATAGATAGATAGATAGATAGATAGATAAATAAAGGGAGTCTTGTGTTTAGACAATTGCGCGACTATGCGTGGTGTAGATGCGTGTTCTTTTAAACAATATCAAGTATTTGTAAACATATCATGTACTCCCTCCGTTTCAGGTTATAAGACGTTTTTGACTTTGGTCAAAGTCAAACTATTTCAAATTTGACTAAGTTTATAGAGATATATAGTAATATTTATAATACTAAATTAGTTTCATTAAACCAATAATGAATATATTTTCATAATAAATTTATCTTGGATTGAAAATGTTATTATTTTTTCTACAAACTTAGTTAAACTTGAAGCAGTTTCACTTTCACCATAATGAAAACGTCTTATAGTATTTTGTATGAGTTTTTCTTCATGTTTTACTTTGTTAAGACTTGATGTTTTGATTTTCCGTGCAGTGGTTTGATAAAAGTCAGTATACTTTGCAAATTGTATCTCTTTGAAATATTTTATTAAGTGAATTCAAACAATTTTCTATAAGAGGTTAAACACAGTTTGATTTTTTTTATCACAATATAATCATGTATAGACTTGTTATAATAACTAGGAAGGTAGCCCACGCATTCGTACGGACATGCGTCGTACGCTAAGTTGGGGACACTTATAAGAGCAAATATTAGCCGGAGAACATCTGCCACGATTTCTCCATAAATTATTTTTGTCGGCATTAATTGCTTTTATAATTTCCTAACCTATGAGCTTTATCTTATATCATGTTTTAGTAATATCTACAAGTAATTATTTATAATTTTCTTCATCATTTGAAAAATAGGTAGAATTATTTTCTTTAGAAAACATGTCAACAAAAGATAAAGTAAGGTTTTTTTTTCTTTTTTTTTAATTGCATATATATTATCATGGTTTAATAGAGGAGAATTAGGTGGGACATGAAGCTCTACTAAATGTATGGGTTTATATAGCCTAATATAACTGATGTATTTTGAGAGGTGATCCGTCTATAAACATTTCATGTAGAGTAGGTTTAGAGCCTCCACACAGCCTAACATGAATATTATAATGACAAAATATAATTGTGCAGTATTAATTTTGAAATGTTATAGTATTCATATTACGATAGCATGAATACATGTTTGTTTTTTATATAAGATAGATCCAACGATAAGAAATAATGGTTCCACCAGTTTAAAAGGCATGGGAGTATTCCAAAAATATAGCTTAAAAATTATGTTTGTTTTAATATTTAATATTATTGCAAAGTGAGTGTAGCTCAACTGGTTAGGTTCCTTGTAGTGGAACTTGCCACCGAGTTCAAGTCCTAGACTTTGACATGGTTGCTCGCATTTACGACTAATTATTCTTTCAGTGGTAGGTGATGTATCCATCGACAGCGAGACGCACATGGTGATTTCTTAAATCTCAAAATATGTCGTCTAATATTTTGGAGATACTCAAAGGGGGGTAAGCTATGTGTTTGTGAGTTCATAGGGGTGAGTATGCGTCCGTTAAGTTGTGAGCGCCTACGTTTGTTGTGTGTTTCTAAAAAACATTCATAGGGCTAGGCTATGTATTTATGCGTTCATAGGGGTGAGTGTGCATGTGTTGTGAGTGCCTATGTTTGTAATATGTTTCTAAAAAATATCGAACATTATTGATTGTTTTTCTTTTAGTTTAAGATCTAAACAATATGAAGGGGACGGGCAGTGTTGTGCGCATGTGAGGGCGAGGAGGAGGTGGAAGAGATTTTTTTTTTTGTAATTTTTCTAAATGATTTAAGTGATAGCCGATGATAGGGTGCTTCATTTTTTTTTAAGAATTTCTAAGATACTTTCTTTGTTTTATAGGACGTGGCACATGGCGATTTAACATTATGTTTAAGAAATAGATCTATTAGTTAAAAATAATAGATACATCAATTTAGTTGTATTTCTTTAGAATCTTACCACATGAAAGACCAGTGACTTATGAGCGCTCGGGAGGGAGTTTAATTGATTTTTGTTATATACAATGATTTAGTATAACATAATACATATTTTTAATTATTTTTTGGTTGTTAGGATATTTTTTTAAGATAGATATTGTGGGTCCTAGTTTTGAGTTATATATTTTTATAAATACATTTAATTTTAGATCTATTAGAAAATACTATGGGTGTTATATTTTCTAATTAAACCACTTAGATTGTTTTAAATTGTTCTACTCGAAGTACATGTTATTAATCAGAAGGTTTAAAATTCTATTTGATATTTTCTTCAAAATGTATGAATCGGTGAACAATAGTTAGTCCATAGAATATATATGGCACAAAGTAATGAATTTCTTTAATAATAACTTGGATCTTCAGTTTTAAATTTTATAGTAAATAATCTAATGGTGTGCACCAATAAAAAAGTAGCTATATGATTTAGATAATATAGTTGTTTAAAATTAGTTTTCATAAAATATTTTTTCCATCTAACTAAAAGAGAAAAATAGGAGAGAAAGAAAATAGGTGGGGAGGCACGTACGTACTGAATGGGAGGGGTGGATATGCGGGGCTTGTTTTCTTATCCTTTTCTATTTGATAAACAAATCTAATGATAGAAAATAATGGGTTATAAAATATTTTTTCCATCTAACAAATTGAGGAAATTAGGAGAAAAACAGGAGAGAAGGAAAATTGGTTGGACTGGGGAGGTACATACTGGTCGGGGTAAGTACGGGAGAGGTTTGAGATATGTAGGCCTTTTTTTTGTTTTCATCCTTATCTATTTGGATAAATAAATCTAATGATAGAAAACAGTGGGTCCACTGCATATTAGTGAAAATCGACAAATGGATGTTTTGCTTATTCTCAGATTTTTTGTGATTTTTTAAATTTATTAAAATGCCACGTGGTAGCATAGGAGCATTTAAAGGAGCGCCATGTAACGACTTGAGAGCGTTTATAGCACATATGCGGGCACCTTACTTATTTAGGGCTGATTAAAATTTTATTATAAATCCTTATGTGGAAATGACTTTTTAAAGGAAAATGTATGAATTTCACCCTTAAACTACAACGACGTTACGAATTGTCCCGATTATATATAAGATCATTTATCACCATCGTTTGTAAACATATGAGTTAATATATTTTTTATTTTGTTTTTTGTTTTATTCTACATTTGATTCACCTATGCATGTTCATGGGTATTATAAGATAGAATAATCTATATTGTCAAAATTATTTATGCTAACTATTAACATTATATAGATGAGAATGACATAGTTAAGAAAGATATAATGTGGTTCCATAAGACACTTTCATTGACTATGTATATGTTTTTTCTGGCAAATACTAAGCACGTAGTTGTTCCTCTTAGTGTAGGTGTGCGTATGTGTATTTATACGATAGATGTGCATACGTTTATATATGCGTTTATATATGCGCTCGTGAATGCCTTTTATATCATTAGTAAAAAAAAATACTTTCAAGAAAATTGGTGAGATGGCATGAAGTGGTGTTGTGGCGACGTGGATTCTTCGACAACCTCGTTAGGAATGGTCGCTACTCATATGCACAATTTATAAAAATCTCATAGCTGCAAAGAAAGAAAGAAAGAGAAAACTACTCGATGCAGCTGATCGTATACACACTCTTCTTTTTTTTTCCTTTATGACATCTCTTGTATACGTACATAGTGAGGGATTACATGAATATATATAATGGTTGAAAAAAATATATCCACGGGTTATGTATAAATAAATAGCTAGATTTTATATTTTTATTTTTTTTCTTATACAAGCACGGGTTATGTAATATATATAATATTTAATTAATCTTACGCTGATGATATGCTTTTGTTTCGCGTGTCCAAGATATGCTCATCCGAGGTAGACCAAATAATTCCTAAAAGATAAAAGGACATCTACATGCTGTAAAAATATATATATAATTGTTAATTTTCCTAAAAAAATATATGAATAAAGAAACATATAATATATAAAAATACATTCATGATACGCCATTTGGATATATCAGTTTCGCGTGTCCTAGATATGCTCATCCAATGAGGTAGACCAAATGATTCCTAAAAGATAAAAGGACATCCACATGCTGTAAAATATATATATATATATATGATTGTTAATTTTCCTAAAAAATATATGAATAAAGAAACATATAATATATGAAATACATTCATGATTAATTAATAACGTCATTTGGATATATGAGTATTACACAGGATGGAATGAGCTAACTTTTAGAGTGTTACTCACAATTTAAATTGTTTTTATTTTTTAAAATATAAGTCCAATTTAACTATGCTCTTCAGTGATATACAATCATATAATCCACAATTTTAATTCTTTATTATTATTATGGATGATTCGATGAGATCCACTGTTTAGAATGAAACTTGAAATAACATATACTTTTAATATACTTTTAGAACTTAAAAACGTATGGTTAACATGGATTTTTTCTAGTTTTTCATCTAATCTAAATATACAAGAAGGAAAAGGAAAAAGACATATAGGGGATATGTACGGACGTACAGCTCCATGAGGACGTACGGCCGGGTAACATGGGATTTTTTTTTTGATAGATTGATTTGGTATTTTCTTTAAACTAGAAAAATGGCCGTGCGTTGCAACGGGTGAAGGATATTTTAATCTTATTGTTGTTGTATAGTTTAGCTAAAGTGAAATTAACTATAAGAATTCGCTTAGATATATTTTTTACAAAATCATGAGCCGCAATTAGGGGTCCGATCGTCTCAAGTTAGCTTGCAAGTTTTTTAAAGAGATTTCTATATGACTCCTTCTGTATTTCTAAAAACGAACACAATTAAAAACCGACTCAAACACGGATATGTATTTCCAAAAGCGATTGAACTTAAAAACCGATTCAAACACAAATGGCGTACCAAAAGTACCAACAAAAACACATCTTTATTTTTTATAATAGTAGAGGTAGAGATTTCTTATACGACTCCATCCATATTTCCAAAAGCTAACGAAATTAAAACCCGACTCAAATACGGATCTATATTTCCAAAAGCGAACGAACATAAAAACCGACTCATACACGGATAACGTACCAAAGTACAGGCAAAAACATCTTCAATTTTTATAATAGTAGAGAAAAGATAGAGATGCAACCCGTTTAGACTACTGGACGGGTTACGTAATATTAAGTAATGGCTACTCATAAAACTCTTCAACGGAATACTGCACTTGGATTTACCACGACATTTGAAGGTTAATTAATTACCTAACCTATAATGGTCTTGCTTATACCCCAAATTACATTAGGAAAGATTAATTAATTAATCACAACCTGGGCTCCATAACCTAAGTCAGATTGTCATTAAGATTAGGTCTCCATGTGCAATGGACAAGCGACAGACTCGGACAGGCAAACATGAGAAATCTGCACACACCCAAGATATATTCTCGGTATTACGTATAGATAGAAACATAATCGGTCGGTGCATGGAAATCCTGATCCGAACAAAATTACAAGGACGAAATTGCGGACTCGAGCCTGACACTGGTAACAGACGACGTACCAAGACACTGGTAACAGACGACGTACCAAGCAGAACGGTAAAAACATCTTGAATTTTTATAATAGTGAAGATATAAGTAGATATTTCAATTGGGTGTAGTGTAATAATTGACGGCACAATGTGGGATGACATACGAGATGATGAGAGTCGGGTAGCAGACGAAAATTCCACCTGAAGTCTTATGAAAATTTTAATTAGGTATAAATAGATGGATACTTAATGCAAATTTGATACATGAAAGGGTACATGAAATTTGCTCCCAGGAAGTGGAAAATATAGATTTGGGAGTAATGACCGAAATATTTCTTGTTTACTTTAATTTATTTGGGATGTGTGACTTATTTGCATAAACTCTTTCCATACTAATGGCTATAACTTTAGTGCATGCTGCATGCATGCATACATGAAACTCTCATCTGGCAAATCAATTCTTGGCAGTCAGCAGCAATGCGGCATGACAGTGACGCCATGCTTTTCCATCGCATGTAAGACGATGCAAACATGATCGATGGTAATCATCTGGAAAGGCGCGATCCACTGAGCCATGCGACACACACGAGACGGGGACAGAACACAGAGTGGACTAAAAAAAACGTGAGACATGCATGAGACGCAGAACCCGCCTTCGATTTCCATGGCGCGTCCGGATTCTGCGTGGCACGGGCGAGTCAAGCCCAAGCTGAAAAGAAATCGAAGACAAATTTTGACGACGTACGAAAAAATTTCCGAGTTAGAATACAATCCGAGTTGTACACGTACTCGTACATGATTATTCGAATACAATCCGTATCGGAGTCCAGTACACAATAAAGGCCATCTAGTCGATCATGCAATCCGTGTGATCATGAGGGAGGGACGACATTGAGGAGAAAAAAAACGCCGGGAAAGGCAGTTGCTTCCCGTTCCACCAAATTAAACATGGAGATCATGGAAGAGGCGCCGCTCGCAGCGAGAGGCGTCGAGGTGGTGCTACCGGAGGACGTGCTCGCCGAAATCCTCCGGCGCCTGCCACCCCGCAGTCTGGCCGTGTTGCGGTGTGTTTGTACGGACTGGCGTTCCACCATCGACTCCCGCCGGCTGTTACGTGCGGACCTCCTCCCGCTGTCGCTCGCTGGCATCTTCATCGACTTCTGGGGCCTTAGGTTTCCGGACTTCTTCTCCCGCCCGTCGCCGACACCCATTAGTGACGTGTTCAACTTCTTTCCTCTTGAAAAAGGTCCAGACATCATGGACCACTGCAACGGCTTATTTTTGCTTTTCTCTCTCCTAGTGGTTAACCCGGCCACTCAGAGGTGGGCGTGCTTGCCACCATTACACAGCCACTCCACCGAGTTGGATTATTGGTTCTTGTACAATCAAGGACTGATTGTCTTTGACCCCATCGTATCGCCGCACTACGAGGTGTTTATGATCCCATTTGTTAACCCCGGACAATACTGTATCGAAAGGACGGATCTTGTCTTGAAGGAATCAGAATGGCCACCACCACTGCTCATCCTTCATGTCTTCTCATCGGCGGCAGAGCGATGGGAGGAGAGATTATTTGTCAGAGAAGGAGATTCTGCAGGAACCGTGGCTTACGGTCAGAGGCAGTGTCATCTGGATAAACGTGGAAACTTCTACTGGCGTGGAGCGCTCTACGTGAACTCATATTTTCTTATGAGGTTTCATCTCTAGTCTTAATAATTTTTAGTTAGTTTACAGCTCCTTAGAGTTGCATTCTGCTTTCTTTGTTTACTGTTTTAAATCCTTGTGCTTTTGCTCTTTCGTAGGATATCCATTTCCGATGGAAGCTACCAAGTAATCCATCATCCCATTGAAGTTTACAAGAGCAGACCATATGTTTATTTTGGAAAATCAGAGAAAGGGGTATACCTTGCATCACTTACAATAGATGGTCGCCTTTCGATTTGGGTCCTCGATGAATCATGTGGTCAGTTTAAGTGGGTATTGGAGCACCAAAACAACCTCAAGCCCCTGCTGCTAGGTCTGAACCGCAGCAAAGTTTATGGACCGTGGATCTTAAGGGATATTAACTATCATCTTTATAGCCAAAAGTTTCCAGGGGAGTGGGATTTATACGATCGGAACTATGATCCCTCTCATTTTCATTCTCCAAACGATGAAGCACCAGCGGAAAATAATTTTGAATGGCATTCCGACGATGATGATATTGTAGACAACCAATGCAACAGTGAAGAGCGTAATAGTGGTGACTACCTTACATTTCTTGGATTTCACCCTTACAAAGAGGTTGTCTTTATGTCTTCTGGATCAATGAAAGGATTCGCCTACCATTTGAAAAGCTCAAAGCTTCAATGTTTGGGTAACTTATACCCAAAACACTATAAACACTTTGCCCAACATGAAGACGTATGCCAGTCATTTCCGTATACACCGTGCTGGGTTGATGAGCTGCCTGAAACTAGTATTTCAGTAGATAATCTCTGTCAAGATTAGCTTGTATATTGTTTGGGGAATTCTCTTTTGGTAAGGCTTTTGTTTCTAATCTCAAGTAAACATTCCAAGTTATGAATATATTTTGATTATATATGTGGTTGCGGAGAGAGACAATAAAATCAGAAAGTATTTGAATTCTATAACCATCAGCATAAATCAAATATGAGTATATCAGCTAAAAATAGGCACCTCCTAATTAAAAACGAATTTTTTATTTTACTCTACGTGGACAAAAAATTTAAATAGATATAACTAGATGATATCATGCGCGTTGCTGCGGAAATCGGTGAATATAAATATATATTTAGTTATGTGCGGTGGTTTTGACACAACAAAATCGTTGTGATTTGCAGTAATTCTAATAGGTAACTTACGTGTTTTACAATGGATGGGAATCAAAACTGAAGAATTTATAATGATATAGGAATCCAATTAACGCTTTTATCTGGTGCTCGGTGGGTTAGGTCAATCGGTATAGGACTCTGCTCCTAGCTTGCCACGTTAATTGTAATTGAGTTTTTGTAATCAGGTGATTAGAGGTTGAGGTTTTGATCTAAAGAAAGGTGATTAGAGGTTGAGCCGAGTCCGAGTGAGAATTGGATTTTTGCAGACCATTTGGGGCAGACGTGCCGGAGGTTCGCACACGAAAATCAGTTTTGCTCGTCCGAAAAAGTCAGTTTTGTAGTAGTGGGTGAGTTACTGAAAGGTATTAAATTTCACGCTAGAAACCATGGTGTCAAAAAAGATACTATCACTGCTACGAAACCTGTAATAGGGACGTGCTAGTTTATGGAAAAATCAGTTTTGTAGTTGTGGGTGAGTTACTGAAATGTATCAAATTTCACGCCAGAAACCAATGTGCCTCCATATTGCCAAAACAGATACTGTCACTGCTACGAAACCTGTAAAAAGGACGTGCTAGTTTATTTAAAAAACTAGTGAGCACCCACGCGTGGCCGCGGGTGAAGTGTGAGAGTATCTACCTATTTATCTATTTCTCTATCTATTCTATTATTCTATTATATACTAAAAATCCATTAAACTTTCTATAAACGTTTCTAAGCCACCACATGGCACCCCTATAAACGCTCTTAAACCACCACGTGGCACCGTCTAATTTTACCATTGATTTTCACTTATATTAGTGGATCCGTTATTTTATACCATTAGATTAGATCTATACACCGTTGATTTTCACTTAATTTAGTACACCATTATTTTAATAGTAGATTACGTATAATATGTATATGTATATCAGTGTTCACCTAGTCACTAAACGCTGACAGCCACCTTCTGACTAGCGACTAGGCTGATTAGGCGGCGACTAGACGGATTAGACGAATTAGACGTTTTTTCTATTTCTTTCACACAAAAATACTGATTCTAGACATTCGGTACTCGGTAAATATAGGCATTTAGGCAAATAGCATAAATCATAGTTAAGTTCAGAAATCATCAAGTCCATACAACGCACTGACACTGCACACGAAGCATTGGGTATAGTACAAATCTATAGGGATAGCGAACACATCAGTATAGCCACTGTACATGCACATCATAATTCATAAATCATAACTTTATAGATCTGAGGGGCTGGAGCTAGGAGAGAGAGGAAGAAAAATTTATCTAGAACTGGAAGAACAGAGGAGGTGAGGTGGTGGAGGGGAGCCTGATCCCTGATGGCCTGATCTAGGGTTGGCGTAGGCTGCTTGAGTGGTTCCGTACTTGATTGCTTCAATCGGTGTGTTTGCCACCTTCCATTGATGGCAAGGATGAAGGATGAGATGGAGAGCAGGAGCGGCAGAGGAGGGGGAAGAACGTGGAGTAGCAGAGGAGGAGAGGGAAGAACGTAGCGGCGCGGTGGAAGATCGATGGGCGCGGCGACGGAGCCGTCGCTCGTGGCGGTGTGAAAAAGGGGTAGGCAGGGATTGCGCTCTCTCTCCAGGCTCTCAAATAAGGCAACCTAAATCCCCTTATATATTGAGTCGGTCCCACGTGGCGCTTCTAAATTTTATCACGCCCAAATTTTAATCTCTATCGCCTAGTCGCGGCCTAGACGCACAGTCCCGTTGTCTAATTGCGCCTAGGCACTGTCCTGTCCTGTCCCGTTGTCTAATTGCGCCTAGGCACTGTCCTGTCCAGGCCGTCCAGGCTGCCTAGGACCGTCTAGGCAGTAAATCAATTAATTCATTGGCTAGGGTGTAAACTGGACAAATTGTCACCGACTAGCGATTAATCACCGTCTAGAAGGGCTAGGCGGCCGTTTAGGCGAACATTGATGTATATGTAATACCTTCCTCCTATATACGAGAGAAGATATAGATGCCAACAGTTGGCCGAAAAAAAGGCAAAAGTACGTACTGTACGTAGTATGGAAAAGAAAATCCATACACGTTGATTTCCACGAATTAGTGACGGTTTTTTTAGATTAAATATCTATGGGTAATACCTTCCTCCTATCTCTATCTCTATCTCTATCTCTTCTCTATCTCTACCTACTTAAAAAATCCTATCTCTATCTCTATCTCTATCTCTATCTCTTCTCTATCTCTACCTACTTAAAAAATTTAAAAGGTTTCCGTCGTCCGTCTAAATAAAGCGAAAAAAAATCTTCTCTATCTCTATCTCTTCTCTATCTCTATTTCCAATCGAGGTAGTTATGATATGGTGTGCAACAAACTGAGACCAAATCTTGTAGTAATCAAATTACTGTCGATGTAAATGAAAATTGATGGTGCATGTGCCTGTAGTAATTGGATTAACGATAACCATGCTTGGTGAAATCTTGTAGTAATCGAGTTACTGTCGACATAAATGAAAATTGATGGTGCATGTGCTTGTAGTAATTCGATTAACGATAACCATGCTTGGTGAAATCTTGTAGTAATCGAGTTACTGTCGACATAAATGAAAATTGATGGTGCATGTGCTTGTAGTAATTGCATTATTGCCAGCCTTGGTTGATGATTTCTTATAGTGAGTGCATCAAGCAAGAAAAAAAGGAAAAATAAATAAGGAGGGAGTTACTGGGGCCTAATTAGTTTACCGCAAATAATACGTGAATAATTTTTTTACTTATACATTGAATCACTCCATCCTAAATCACGGGACAAAAAATAAAGATTTTACATGCACATCATAGTAAAAGCACAAGAATAAAAATTTTACACACAAACACAGCAATACACACCATCGCCAGTTCCTCGTGACGGCTAAATGGAGTTTCTGCCCTGCTAAAGAGAGCAAGAAGACAAAGCAGTGGAGATGCAGGCTGGAGCCGAGGCAGCATCAAGTCTGGCCTTTGCGACCTCGGTTAGGAGCCGGATCCGGCGACGGAGCCAAAGATGGAGGTCGCTGTTGTTGTTGTCACCGCCTCACTGTCATAAACTAGGAAACGACAGAGGTGATGAAACAAATCACAGTTTCTTGCCGATATTACCAAATCGATTGACCATCACAGACAGGATCTCCGCCATGCAAGGGAGAATAGAGAAGCACGCCAAGATAAGTGCTCAACCCAATTGAAGTCAGACTGTATAGAATCAAGAAGAATAAAAAATTTAATTAATCATAAATTGTATACAATTCTTGCAAGAAATCAATAATCTCATTACGAATTGCTAAGAGAACTCACCGTCCCCACGACGTCCACCTTGTTCGCCATGGGCTAGACATCTCTTCAGCATCGATCTGAAGCAGATGCTGCGGCAGCGAGGCCTGAAGCAGTGCCTTCGCTTCAAGCGCCGCTGGCCACCGCTCGCCGGCCACTGCCATCAACCGCCACGGTGTCGTCGTCCTCCTCCATGGGCTGGGATGGTGGATCAATTCAGATCTAGAAAAGAAAAGGAAAAAATGAAGTGGGGGCGAGAGTGGTTGGTTGGGTACGGGAAAAATAGAATATATACCATAAGTAGAGAAGTTGTCTTTATCGGAGTAAATCATTTACTCCGATAATGGTGGGAGCACGATGCGGGACTGGGTGGGATCGAAAGGGAAGCTGTTTTTATTATCGAAGTAAATCGTTTAATCCGATAACGGTAGGAGTGGAACGACGGAACATGGGGTGGGATCGCAAACAGAGAAGTTTTTTATCGAAGTAAATCGTTTACTCCGATAATGGTGGGAGTGGGATGATGGAACGTGGGGTGAGGAGGGCCTGGCTGATACACGTTTGGCGCTTGGAATATGGTAGCGCGCAGCGCTCCCAATAGTAGTTCTATAATGTTAGAGTCTCAATTATAACTTCTCATGATTTAATAATTCTGAATCCAAATTAATAAATATCATGTTGTACATTTTTTTAACTTAAATAGCAAGGGCTACTGCCATTGACTTTTCAAAATCTGAGTTTATAATTTGTTGCTACCTGGATACATTTGAAATTTGAAATTCGTAGATAGAAATTTTTAATGGTTGAAAGAGTGCAATCTATTTGAATAATGATACAAATAATATACCCATCGATCTTTTAAATGGTTGTGGACGTTACTATTATGACACGTCCCAGTGAATCAACGTCAATTAATTTTATCTTTTCACTCTAACCTTTTCATCTTTGCATTTGTTGAGAATCAAAATAATTGCAGCTAATACTTGCATAAATTAGTTGATTTTAATTTGATACACTCGGAATTCCGTTTTATCCGATGACTTGTTTTTTTTCTTCAACGACCTCTGTTACATACTCCCCTCCATTTAATAATGTAAAACTTTCTAGCATTTCTCATATTCATATATATGTTAATGGATCTAGACACACATATACGTCTAAATTCATTAACATTTATATGAATATGGACAATATTAGAAAAACTTACATTATAAAACGGAGAAAGTAAGATGCTAAAGTCAATGATATCCGTACAAGGGAGAAGGTGGTGTCAATATGAATTATTTAACACACGTGATCCTCTTTCAATAAGAATTTTGTGGGGGCGAGGATTTTGGATTTTCATTCTGCATATTAATCTCATGGAAAACTGAAATTTCCTAGTTCTCAGAAATTTTGTAATTTTTTGGAATGATATTTTTTTTGAAAGTTGAACAAAGATTGATTTAACTCATAAAATATTGAAATAAAACTGACTATTTTGGGCAAAACGGTGCCGTGCCCCGGGATTTCACACCGAAATTGCAAACACTGATATGGGTGTGCTTGTGTGTTGTGCGTGCGTAATGGTAACTGTGCATCGTCCTGGTAACATTTAACATAAATCTAACAACTTAACTAAATAGTCAATAATAAGTGTTCACTATACAATATAATGTATATACAATGTAGTTGGACCATAAAATAATATGATGGAGTACCTTCATAGATCAATTGCATATGTTGCGGCTTCGGATGAGTCTTTCTGGGTGCAATGCAAGTAAAACTGATTAGTTCATATATCAACATCTCAGGACCTAAGATTTATAGGTCCTGCCGATGGCATATTTAAGTCTTGAACTGCAAAAGAATTAATTGAAAATTGATTGAGAAAAATAGCAATAGGAGTATTATTGTATTAGAGATAGATTTCAGTTTGGATTAAATCACGATGGAGAAAACTAATATTGAAGCTGGAAAAATCAAATGAAAAGACAGAGCTCATGCACTCAGCATGAGGCTCTGCTCAAGTTCGTCCAGCACTCGTTGCGGCCTCCGGCCGGCGTGGATGCAGAATTGGTTAAACGCCTGGGTCAAGCTGGTATGGTTGCTGATTAGCAGAAATTAACATAAAGGATTAAAACTTTGCAACACAACATCAATAATTAATAAGCGACATAGCACGCGTACTATTTGTTTGAAGATGCTAATTGATAGAGCAAAATTGTGGTGCATATAGATTAGTTCGACAACATATATATACCTTCATGGATTACATTATGTTCCAGTTGATCCAATTGATGCTATGTTCAGTCAACTTTCTTGAGATGGTGCAGATCATCGCGATGCCGGCGGCGGCGATTGCACCAAGAGGATACTCAACGGCGTCCTCGACGTCTTCTTAATTGCTCATAGATGGTCACAGCCGATCTGCCGATCTAGCTAGTCAGTCAAGTAACTGCTCGCATGGTACATACATGAATCGTGCTATGTAGGGCATGATAGATGGTGATGGATTTCTTGATGTTTCTGCTGGACCTGGAGAACGGCGGCCAAATCATAGTGTCGGTGCGCTAATCATCTCAACTCAAGATATCGATGGCCAGCTTCTTCGCGTACATAGGCGGGCAAGCCCTCGTCTTTGATCGGGGAGCTCCATAGTTGTGATCTTGCGCGACGTGTGCGGAATCCTGACCAGATACGATATCCACCGGCCAACTACCGAGATATCTGTTCTTTCATATGTACGTGCACCACAACTGCATGGATTAGATGAAGGCCCATACAAAGATTGGTCGGCTTTAAAACGCAATATTAGTTGGGCTTTAGAATTAAAAGCCATGTGCACATGTTGTATTAATCTGTGGTCATGATATTATGTTGCATCAAATCAACGGTTAGATCTTTCTGGTTAACATGAGAGCTCCTAGAAAGTGCCCGATTAGTGTAGGTATAAAGGTATAGATAGATAGATAGATAGATAGATAGATAAATAAAGGGAGTCTTGTGTTTAGACAATTGCGCGACTATGCGTGGTGTAGATGCGTGTTCTTTTAACAATATCAAGTATTTGTAAACATATCATGTACTCCCTCCGTTTCAGGTTATAAGACGTTTTGACTTTGGTCAAAGTCAAACTATTTCAAATTTGACTAAGTTTATAGAGATATATAGTAATATTTATAATACTAAATTAGTTTCATTAAACCAATAATGAATATATTTTCATAATAAATTTATCTTGGATTGAAAATGTTATTATTTTTTCTACAAACTTAGTTAAACTTGAAGCAGTTTCACTTTCACCATAATGAAAACGTCTTATAGTATTTTGTATGAGTTTTTCTTCATGTTTTACTTTGTTAAGACTTGATGTTTTGATTTTCCGTGCAGTGGTTTGATAAAAGTCAGTATACTTTGCAAATTGTATCTCTTTGAAATATTTTATTAAGTGAATTCAAACAATTTTCTATAAGAGGTTAAACACAGTTTGATTTTTTTTATCACAATATAATCATGTATAGACTTGTTATAATAACTAGGAAGGTAGCCCACGCATTCGTACGGACATGCGTCGTACGCTAAGTTGGGGACACTTATAAGAGCAAAATATTAGCCGGAGAACATCTGCCACGATTTCTCCATAAATTATTTTTGTCGGCATTAATTGCTTTTATAATTTCCTAACCTATGAGCTTTATCTTATATCATGTTTTAGTAATATCTACAAGTAATTATTTATAATTTTCTTCATCATTTGAAAAATAGGTAGAATTATTTTCTTTAGAAAACATGTCAACAAAAGATAAAGTAAGGTTTTTTTTTCTTTTTTTTTAATTGCATATATATTATCATGGTTTAATAGAGGAGAATTAGGTGGGACATGAAGCTCTACTAAATGTATGGGTTTATATAGCCTAATATAACTGATGTATTTTGAGAGGTGATCCGTCTATAAACATTTCATGTAGAGTAGGTTAGAGCCTCCACACAGCCTAACATGAATATTATAATGACAAAATATAATTGTGCAGTATTAATTTTGAAATGTTATAGTATTCATATTACGATAGCATGAATACATGTTTGTTTTTTATATAAGATAGATCCAACGATAAGAAATAATGGTTCCACCAGTTTAAAAGGCATGGGAGTATTCCAAAAATATAGCTTAAAAATTATGTTTGTTTTAATATTTAATATTATTGCAAAGTGAGTGTAGCTCAACTGGTTAGGTTCCTTGTAGTGGAACTTGCCACCGAGTTCAAGTCCTAGACTTTGACATGGTTGCTCGCATTTACGACTAATTATTCTTTCAGTGGTAGGTGATGTATCCATCGACAGCGAGACGCACATGGTGATTTCTTAAATCTCAAAATATGTCGTCTAATATTTTGGAGATACTCAAAGGGGGGTAAGCTATGTGTTTGTGAGTTCATAGGGGTGAGTATGCGTCCGTTAAGTTGTGAGCGCCTACGTTTGTTGTGTGTTTCTAAAAAACATTCATAGGGCTAGGCTATGTATTTATGCGTTCATAGGGGTGAGTGTGCATGTGTTGTGAGTGCCTATGTTTGTAATATGTTTCTAAAAAATATCGAACATTATTGATTGTTTTTCTTTTAGTTTAAGATCTAAACAATATGAAGGGGACGGGCAGTGTTGTGCGCATGTGAGGGCGAGGAGGAGGTGGAAGAGATTTTTTTTTTGTAATTTTTCTAAATGATTTAAGTGATAGCCGATGATAGGGTGCTTCATTTTTTTTTAAGAATTTCTAAGATACTTTCTTTGTTTTATAGGACGTGGCACATGGCGATTTAACATTATGTTTAAGAAATAGATCTATTAGTTAAAAATAATAGATACATCAATTTAGTTGTATTTCTTTAGAATCTTACCACATGAAAGACCAGTGACTTATGAGCGCTCGGGAGGGAGTTTAATTGATTTTTGTTATATACAATGATTTAGTATAACATAATACATATTTTTAATTATTTTTTGGTTGTTAGGATATTTTTTTAAGATAGATATTGTGGGTCCTAGTTTTGAGTTATATATTTTTATAAATACATTTAATTTTAGATCTATTAGAAAATACTATGGGTGTTATATTTTCTAATTAAACCACTTAGATTGTTTTAAATTGTTCTACTCGAAGTACATGTTATTAATCAGAAGGTTTAAAATTCTATTTGATATTTTCTTCAAAATGTATGAATCGGTGAACAATAGTTAGTCCATAGAATATATATGGCACAAAGTAATGAATTTCTTTAATAATAACTTGGATCTTCAGTTTTAAATTTTATAGTAAATAATCTAATGGTGTGCACCAATAAAAAAGTAGCTATATGATTTAGATAATATAGTTGTTTAAAATTAGTTTTCATAAAATATTTTTTCCATCTAACTAAAAGAGAAAAATAGGAGAGAAAGAAAATAGGTGGGGAGGCACGTACGTACTGAATGGGAGGGGTGGATATGCGGGGCTTGTTTTCTTATCCTTTTCTATTTGATAAACAAATCTAATGATAGAAAATAATGGGTTATAAAATATTTTTTCCATCTAACAAATTGAGGAAATTAGGAGAAAAACAGGAGAGAAGGAAAATTGGTTGGACTGGGGAGGTACATACTGGTCGGGGTAAGTACGGGAGAGGTTTGAGATATGTAGGCCTTTTTTTTGTTTTCATCCTTATCTATTTGGATAAATAAATCTAATGATAGAAAACAGTGGGTCCACTGCATATTAGTGAAAATCGACAAATGGATGTTTTGCTTATTCTCAGATTTTTTGTGATTTTTTAAATTTATTAAAATGCCACGTGGTAGCATAGGAGCATTTAAAGGAGCGCCATGTAACGACTTGAGAGCGTTTATAGCACATATGCGGGCACCTTACTTATTTAGGGCTGATTAAAATTTTATTATAAATCCTTATGTGGAAATGACTTTTTAAAGGAAAATGTATGAATTTCACCCTTAAACTACAACGACGTTACGAATTGTCCCGATTATATATAAGATCATTTATCACCATCGTTTGTAAACATATGAGTTAATATATTTTTTATTTTGTTTTTTGTTTTATTCTACATTTGATTCACCTATGCATGTTCATGGGTATTATAAGATAGAATAATCTATATTGTCAAAATTATTTATGCTAACTATTAACATTATATAGATGAGAATGACATAGTTAAGAAAAGATATAATGTGGTTCCATAAGACACTTTCATTGACTATGTATATGTTTTTTCTGGCAAATACTAAGCACGTAGTTGTTCCTCTTAGTGTAGGTGTGCGTATGTGTATTTATACGATAGATGTGCATACGTTTATATATGCGTTTATATATGCGCTCGTGAATGCCTTTTATATCATTAGTAAAAAAAATACTTTCAAGAAAATTGGTGAGATGGCATGAAGTGGTGTTGTGGCGACGTGGATTCTTCGACAACCTCGTTAGGAATGGTCGCTACTCATATGCACAATTTATAAAAATCTCATAGCTGCAAAGAAAGAAAGAAAGAGAAAACTACTCGATGCAGCTGATCGTATACACACTCTTCTTTTTTTTTCCTTTATGACATCTCTTGTATACGTACATAGTGAGGGATTACATGAATATATATAATGGTTGAAAAAAATATATCCACGGGTTATGTATAAATAAATAGCTAGATTTTATATTTTTATTTTTTTTCTTATACAAGCACGGGTTATGTAATATATATAATATTTAATTAATCTTACGCTGATGATATGCTTTTGTTTCGCGTGTCCAAGATATGCTCATCCGAGGTAGACCAAATAATTCCTAAAAGATAAAAGGACATCTACATGCTGTAAAAATATATATATAATTGTTAATTTTCCTAAAAAAATATATGAATAAAGAAACATATAATATATAAAAATACATTCATGATACGCCATTTGGATATATCAGTTTCGCGTGTCCTAGATATGCTCATCCAATGAGGTAGACCAAATGATTCCTAAAAGATAAAAGGACATCCACATGCTGTAAAATATATATATATATATATGATTGTTAATTTTCCTAAAAAATATATGAATAAAGAAACATATAATATATGAAAATACATTCATGATTAATTTAATAACGTCATTTGGATATATGAGTATTACACAGGATGGAATGAGCTAACTTTTAGAGTGTTACTCACAATTTAAATTGTTTTTATTTTTTAAAATATAAGTCCAATTTAACTATGCTCTTCAGTGATATACAATCATATAATCCACAATTTTAATTCTTTATTATTATTATGGATGATTCGATGAGATCCACTGTTTAGAATGAAACTTGAAATAACATATACTTTTAATATACTTTTAGAACTTAAAACGTATGGTTAACATGGATTTTTTCTAGTTTTTCATCTAATCTAAATATACAAGAAGGAAAAAGGAAAAAGACATATAGGGGATATGTACGGACGTACAGCTCCATGAGGACGTACGGCCGGGTAACATGGGATTTTTTTTTTGATAGATTGATTTGGTATTTTCTTTAAACTAGAAAAATGGCCGTGCGTTGCAACGGGTGAAGGATATTTTAATCTTATTGTTGTTGTATAGTTTAGCTAAAGTGAAATTAACTATAAGAATTCGCTTAGATATATTTTTTACAAAATCATGAGCCGCAATTAGGGGTCCGATCGTCTCAAGTTAGCTTGCAAGTTTTTTAAAGAGATTTCTATATGACTCCTTCTGTATTTCTAAAAACGAACACAATTAAAAACCGACTCAAACACGGATATGTATTTCCAAAAGCGATTGAACTTAAAAACCGATTCAAACACAAATGGCGTACCAAAAGTACCAACAAAAACACATCTTTATTTTTTATAATAGTAGAGGTAGAGATTTCTTATACGACTCCATCCATATTTCCAAAAGCTAACGAAATTAAAACCCGACTCAAATACGGATCTATATTTCCAAAAGCGAACGAACATAAAAACCGACTCATACACGGATAACGTACCAAAGTACAGGCAAAAACATCTTCAATTTTTATAATAGTAGAGAAAAGATAGAGATGCAACCCGTTTAGACTACTGGACGGGTTACGTAATATTAAGTAATGGCTACTCATAAAACTCTTCAACGGAATACTGCACTTGGATTTACCACGACATTTGAAGGTTAATTAATTACCTAACCTATAATGGTCTTGCTTATACCCCAAATTACATTAGGAAAGATTAATTAATTAATCACAACCTGGGCTCCATAACCTAAGTCAGATTGTCATTAAGATTAGGTCTCCATGTGCAATGGACAAGCGACAGACTCGGACAGGCAAACATGAGAAATCTGCACACACCCAAGATATATTCTCGGTATTACGTATAGATAGAAACATAATCGGTCGGTGCATGGAAATCCTGATCCGAACAAAATTACAAGGACGAAATTGCGGACTCGAGCCTGACACTGGTAACAGACGACGTACCAAGACACTGGTAACAGACGACGTACCAAGCAGAACGGTAAAAACATCTTGAATTTTTATAATAGTGAAGATATAAGTAGATATTTCAATTGGGTGTAGTGTAATAATTGACGGCACAATGTGGGATGACATACGAGATGATGAGAGTCGGGTAGCAGACGAAAATTCCACCTGAAGTCTTATGAAAATTTTAATTAGGTATAAATAGATGGATACTTAATGCAAATTTGATACATGAAAGGGTACATGAAATTTGCTCCCAGGAAGTGGAAAATATAGATTTGGGAGTAATGACCGAAATATTTCTTGTTTACTTTAATTTATTTGGGATGTGTGACTTATTTGCATAAACTCTTTCCATACTAATGGCTATAACTTTAGTGCATGCTGCATGCATGCATACATGAAACTCTCATCTGGCAAATCAATTCTTGGCAGTCAGCAGCAATGCGGCATGACAGTGACGCCATGCTTTTCCATCGCATGTAAGACGATGCAAACATGATCGATGGTAATCATCTGGAAAGGCGCGATCCACTGAGCCATGCGACACACACGAGACGGGGACAGAACACAGAGTGGACTAAAAAAAACGTGAGACATGCATGAGACGCAGAACCCGCCTTCGATTTCCATGGCGCGTCCGGATTCTGCGTGGCACGGGCGAGTCAAGCCCAAGCTGAAAAGAAATCGAAGACAAATTTTGACGACGTACGAAAAAATTTCCGAGTTAGAATACAATCCGAGTTGTACACGTACTCGTACATGATTATTCGAATACAATCCGTATCGGAGTCCAGTACACAATAAAGGCCATCTAGTCGATCATGCAATCCGTGTGATCATGAGGGAGGGACGACATTGAGGAGAAAAAAAACGCCGGGAAAGGCAGTTGCTTCCCGTTCCACCAAATTAAACATGGAGATCATGGAAGAGGCGCCGCTCGCAGCGAGAGGCGTCGAGGTGGTGCTACCGGAGGACGTGCTCGCCGAAATCCTCCGGCGCCTGCCACCCCGCAGTCTGGCCGTGTTGCGGTGTGTTTGTACGGACTGGCGTTCCACCATCGACTCCCGCCGGCTGTTACGTGCGGACCTCCTCCCGCTGTCGCTCGCTGGCATCTTCATCGACTTCTGGGGCCTTAGGTTTCCGGACTTCTTCTCCCGCCCGTCGCCGACACCCATTAGTGACGTGTTCAACTTCTTTCCTCTTGAAAAAGGTCCAGACATCATGGACCACTGCAACGGCTTATTTTTGCTTTTCTCTCTCCTAGTGGTTAACCCGGCCACTCAGAGGTGGGCGTGCTTGCCACCATTACACAGCCACTCTACCAAGTTGGATTATTGGTTCTTGTACAATCAAGGATTGATCGTCTTTGACCCCATCGTATCGCCGCACTACGAGGTGTTTATGATCCCATTTGTTAACCCCGAACAATACAGTATCGAAATAGCGGATCTTGTCTTGAAGGAATTAGAATGGCCACCATCACCACTCATCCTTCATGTCTTCTCATCGGCGGCAGAGCGATGGGAGGAGAGATCATTTGTCAGAGAAGGAGATTCTGCAGGAACCGTGGCTTACGCTCAGAGGCAGTGTCATCTGGATAAGCATGGAAACTTCTATTGGCGTGGAGCGCTCTATGTGAACTCATATTTTCTTATGAGGTTTCATCTCTAGTCTTAATATTTTTTAGTTAGTTTACAGCTCCTTAAAGTTGCATTCTGCTTTCTTTATTTACTGTTTTAAATCCTTGTGCTTTTGCTCTTTGTAGGATATCCATTTCCGATGGAAGCTACCAAGTAATCCATTATCCCATTGAAGTTTACAAGAGCAGACCACATGTTTACGTTGGAAAATCAGAGAAAGGGGTATACCTTGCATCACTTACAATTGATGGTCGCCTTTCGATTTGGGTCCTCGATGAATCATGTGGCCAGTTTAAGTGGGTATTGGAGCACCAAAACAACCTTAAGCCCCTGCTTCTACGTTTGAACCGTAGCAAACAAGTTTATGGACCGTGGATCTTAAGGGATATTAACTATCATCTTTATAGCCAAAAGTTTCCAGGGGAGTGGAATTTATACAATCAGAACTATGATCCCTCTCATTTTCATTCTCCAAACGATGAAGCACCAACGGAAAATAATTTTGAATGGCATTCCGACGATGATGATATTGTAGACAATCAATGCAACAGTGAAGAGCGTAATAGTGGTGACTACCTTACGTTTCTTGGATTTCACCCTTACAAAGAGGTTGTCTTTATGTCTTCTGGATCAATGAAAGGATTCGCCTACCATTTGAAAAGCTCAAAACTTCAATGTTTGGGTAACTTATACCCAAAACACTATGAACACTTCGCCGAACATGAACACATATGCCAGTCATTTCCATATACACCGTGCTGGGTTGATGAGCTGCCTGAAACTAGTATTTCAGTAGATAATCTCTGTCAAGATTAGCTTGTATATTGTTTGGGGAATTCTCTTTGGTAAGGCTTTTGTTTCTAATCTCAAGTAAACATTCCAAGTTATGAATATATATTGATTATATGATTGCGGACAGAGACAATAAAATCATAAAGTATTTGAATTCTATAACCATCAGCATAAATCAAATATGAGTATCAACTATATAAAATAGGCACATCCTAATTAAAAACGAATTTTTATTTTATTTTACTCTACATGGACAAAAAATTTAAATAGATATAACTAGATGATATCATGCGCGTTGCTACGGAAATCGGTGAATATAAATATATATTAAGTTATGTGCGGTGGTTTTGACACAACAAAATCGTTGTGATTTGTAGTAATTCTAATAGGTAACTTACGTGTTTTACAATGGATGGGAATCAAAACTGAAGAATTTATAATGATATAGGAATCCAATTAACGCTTTTATCTGGTGCTCGATGGGTTAGGTCAATCGGTATAGGATTAGTCCTTGCCACGTTTGGGGCAGCTATATAACGGAATCCCATTTTTGAACGGGATGATCCTGGTTAGGTATCAGGTCCGGTATCGGGTGATACATATCAGGTATTAGGCGATTCTACCACGTTTTCAGGTGATACTCGCGACATATCAGGTGATACCTATCAGGTATCATGCGATTCTTGCCACATATAAGGTGATACTTGCGAGGTATCGGATGATACCTATCAGGTATCACGTGATACCTATTAGATGATACTTGTGATGTATCATGTGATACCTATCAGGAATCACGCGATACCAGCCAGGTATCACGCGATACCTACCAGGTATCACGCGATACACACCCGACATTGACGCTGACGACCACTGCCGCCCCAGCACCCCTTCCTCCCTAGCTCCGGCCACCGCCGTCGCTGCCTCCTCCGGCTCCAGCGACGCACCACCACCGCCCCCTCCCATCCCCTGGATCCGGCTACCACCACCATTGCCCCTTCCTTCCCATGCTCCGGCAACCGCCGCCGCTCCCTCCCCCGGCTCCGGCAACCGCCGCCGCTCCCTCCCCCGGCTCCGGCCACCTTCGCCGCCCCCTCCCCTGCCGGCTCCGGCCACCGCCACCGCCCCCTCCCTCGGCTCTCTGGCTCTGGCCACCGCCGCCACCTCATCCCTCCGCTCTCTGACTCCAGCCGCCGGCGCCCCGGCTCCGGCCACCGCCGTCGCTCTCTCCCTCGGCTCCGGCCACCACCGCCGCCCCCTTCCCCGGCTCTCTAGCTCCGGCCACCGCCGCCGCTCTCCCCCCACCGCCGGCTCGGCCCTTGTGCCTTGTGCTCTTGCAGCTGATAGAGGTGGAGGGGAAGCTATCCCATTGGGGCAACGGTATCCCGTCCCCTAGCATTCCCGTAATTGTAATCAAGTTTTTATAATCAGGTGATTAGAGGTTGAGGTTTTGATCTAAAGAAAGGTGATTAGAGGTTGAGCCGAGTCCAAGTGAGAATTGGATTTTTGCAGATCCTTTGGGGCAGACGTGCTGGAGGTTCACACACGAAAATCAGTTTTGCTTGTCTGAAAAAGTCAGTTTTATAGTAGTGGGTGAGTTACTGAAAGGTATTAAATTTCACGCTAGAAACCATGGTGTCAAAACAGATACTATCACTGCTACGAAACCTGTAATAGGGACGTGCCAGTTTATGGAAAAATCAGTTTTGTAGCTGTGGGTGAGTTACTGAAATGTATCAAATTTCACGCCAGAAACCAATGTGCCTCCATATTGCCAAAACAGATACTGTCGCTGCTACGAAACCTGTAATAAGGACGTGCTAGTTTATTAAAAAAACTAGTAAGCACCCACGCGTGGCCACGGGTGAAGTGTGAGAGTATCTACCTATCTATTTTTTTTTTAGAATTACACAGTACAACGCCTGAAATGTATCAAATTTCACGCCAGAAACCAATGTGCCTCCATATTGCCAAAACAGATACTGTCGCTGCTACGAAACCTGTAATAAGGACGTGCTAGTTTATTAAAAAAACTAGTAAGCACCCACGCGTGGCCACGGGTGAAGTGTGAGAGTACCTATCTATTTTTTTTTTAGAATTACACAGTACAACGCAGACACTTACAACAACCCTACCCCTATGAGCATCTTTGAAGACTGGGCCAAAATTACACAGTACAACGCAGACACTCACAACGCACGCGCACGTAAACCCTACCCCTATGAGCATCTTTGACTGGGCCGGTGGAAAAATCCTGGAAAATTCGCTCCCACGGGGAGTCGAACCCAGGACCTCAGGTGCTACTGAGGCTCTTGTAACCACTAGGCTACAGGCCCTTTCGCATCTATTTATCTAGATATTCTATTATTCTATTATATACTAAAAGTCAATTAAAGTTCCTATAAATATTTCTAAGCCACCACATGGTACCCCTGTAAACGCTCCTAAACCACCACGTGGAACCGTCTAATTTTACCGTTGATTTTCACTTATATTAGTGGATCCGTTATTTTATACTATTAGATTAGATGTATACACAGTTGATTTTCACTTCATTTAGTACACTATTATTTTAGTAGTAGATTACATATAATATATAGTATGTATATGTATATGTAATACCTTCCTCCTATATACGAGAGAAGATATAGATGCCAACAGTTGGCCCAAAAAAGGCAAAAGTACGTACTGTACGTAGTATGGAAAAGAAAATCCATACACGTTGATTTCCACAAATTAGTAGACCGTTTTTTTAGATTAAATATCTATGGGTAATACCTTCCTCATATCTCTATCTCTTGTCTATCTCTATCTCTACTTACTTAAAAAAATTTAAAAGGTTTCCGTCGTCCGTCTAAAAAAGTGAAAAAAAATCTGATTATAGGGTAAAAGGGGCGGAAAAAAAGCGCTCCAATTGTATGGTAAAAAGGACAAGAAAAAAAAAGTCCCGAGCCACCTTCACCCGTCGCTGTGCGACTTCACTCATCATCTGCCTTGCGTTAGCCCATGTCCGCTTCCCCTCAAGCAACCACTGGTGGAGAAACCATCTTTGGTCGGTCCACTAGATTTCACAATAGTCCCGGTTATATTAAAAACCAAGACTAAAAATATCTTTAGTCCCGGTTTGAAAGCTCTGAGGAATTTTTTTGATACCAACCGGGACTAAAGATCTATTTATAGTCCCGGTTGGTAACACCAACCGGGGAAAAAGATCGATATAAGCTTTACTCCCGGTTGATGTTACCAACCGGGACTAAAGATCTATTTTTAGTCCCGGTTGGTGTTACCAACCGGGAAAAAAGTCGACATAAGCGGGGTGGTTGCACGCGGATCGGATCAATACGATCTCCTCCTCTCCTTTTTTAACTCATCCACCCTTATCTCTTCCTCTCCCTCACCCTTCCTTTCCTCCTCTCCCTCCTCCCTCCTCCCCACCTCCCCACCTCCCTTTGCAACAGCGTGGCGGCGCGGTGCACGGAGGGCCGGGCGAGACGGCGCGCTGGCGGCTGGCGGCCTCGCGCCGGCGGCTGGGGACGCAGCAGGTGGCACGCGGCGGCTGCCGGCCGGCGCGGCGCGCGGAGGGCCGGGCGAGGCGGCGCGGCGGTGTGCTGGCGCGCTAGCGACGCGGCGGGCGGTGCGGCGACGGCCGTCAACGCGACGGGCGGCGCGCCGGCAGCCGGCGGCCGGCGGGCCGTTCGTCTTCTTTCTTTTTTTTCTTTCTTTTTTTTTTGTTGAGAATCTGTGATTCGGATCTGAGACTATTTGTGTGTGATGTATTTGATTTGTGTGTGATGTGAATATGTGATGTATTTGTGATGAATTTTGTAGAAGTTGTGATGTAATTTTTTTAAGATTTTATGATGTATTTAGAGATATTGATTTGAGAATTTGGAGACTATTCGGGATGATTGATTTGGGATTTTGGGATGAGATAGAGTGAATCAATATATTAAAAACAATGAAGAAAAGAATAGAATAAAGTAGCAACTAATCTAGCCTCTTTAGTCCCGGTTGGTGTTGATACTCTATCTTTAGTCCCGGTTGGTAATGGATTTTTACTCCCGGTTTTTTTACTCGGGACTAAAGATAGCGATCTTTACTCCCGGATTCGTAGTCCCGGTTAGAAAAACAGGACTATAGGGGGTTACGACAACCGGGACTACAGGGGGTTATGAACCGGGAGTAAAAACTCATTCTCCACCAGTGAACAAAAGAAACAGAAAGTGGAGCCTACTCAAATATCGGATAAAAAAGGATAAAAATTAATCAGTGGTATTGTCATGTTAAAAACCAAATCGGTTAGAGAGAGAGGAGGAAGTAGAACAGAAGTCAAGATAAAAAAAAACTGGATAAAAAAATGCATACACAAATCACAATTAATTGATTTACCTCTAAAGGGAAATTAATCACATATAATAAGATATTTCTCCCGAATTCGAGTGTCCAATTCAATTCAAACATTAGACAAAAGTACAACAGAATAAACCTCACTATTCCTCACCATTCACTATTCCTCACCATCTATTGCTAGAGCTCGTCCTCCCGAGCTATGGAAGACATGCTCTATCTGTTGTGAGAGGGGACGGCATGGAGTAGATGGATGACATGCTCCTCTCGTCTCCGACCCACTGTGGAAGAGTGTGAATCCTCTCCTCGTCTCCTAGTGTTAAAAGTTTTTTAAGTTCAATCGAAATCCATTAGAAGGGAGAGTTCACCACTCGCTCATCCCCGTATCCCAGCACGGCGTGGAAAGACCCTACTGCTGTTGTACCTCTTCTCGGAGTCGCGCTGACGCTGAACGGGTGGATGAGGCTCAGATTGTCAGCGTGTTCCGTCACCGCCTTCTCTAGATATGGAAGCTTGAGGGTGCCGTCCTTGCCGCCACCACCACCATCATCTTCCTCTCCTCACCGTTGCTGGCGTTGTCTTCCTCACCGGCCTTTGCCTCCGTTCGCAAGCTTCGGCGCACCAGATCCACCGGCGACGAACGGACCCTAGCCACCACCCTCCAGTCACCGGATCCCGCCGCCTCCTCCTTCCTTCAACCTTCCTCACCATTGTTTGTGCCGCATCCCTTCTCTGTCACCGCCACCGCCTTGCTCCACCAACTGCTAGCCCATCGGATCCGGTAGCGACAGGCTTAAGGCCACCGGATCTGGCCATCATGGTGGCCGGGAGCAGCTGGGAACTGCGGCGACTTGTAGGCAAGGTTGTCAGGATCCGGATACTAGGTAGTATCGTTTTGCTCAAAGTAATATCGTATCGTAGGATCGTATCGTAGTATCGGGATACTATGAGATTTTCTTTTTTTAAGTTTAATTAATATTTATATTAATTATATATAGTCATTCTATATAAAAAAAATATAGTAATGATATATGTCATGCAAATAGAGACATTTATCGAGAGAAACCACGTTGGTTTTGATATATTTAACTGATTTTTATAAAAATTTGAGCATATTTATTTATATTATTTTCAAACCATATTATTTTAAATAATATTTTGTAGTATCGTAGGGATCGTAGAATCGGGATACCACCTAAGATTTCGTAGGATCGTGTAGTAATGAATAGTAGGATCGAGATACTATGAAAATTAGGATACTAGGTGGGATCGGTATCATTTCGACTTGGTAGAATTGTAGCATCGTAAGATACTAGAATTCGTATCGGGATACTGACAACGTTGCTTGTAGAGAGAGATGGGGACAAGCGGCAACGAGGGCGAGGATGCTCGTTCTCCTTTTTTTTTCCTATCTTTTCTTTTTTCTTTTCTTTTCTATCGAGAGAACCGCACAAGTGAATGGTTATTGAGCGGCGACGAGGGCAAGGCCCCGTATGAATTTTTTTAAATGTTTAGGTTTGAACATTTTTTTTTGTTAGATTTTGGTTGTAGGCATATAATAGTGAATTATGAAATAAAGTTGAGTTTGAGTTTCTTTGTTGATAGGTATAGGTATGAATCAAATTCTTATACCTAGGTATATACTCACAATTTGAATTTTTAAAAAAAACATGAGAGAATTTGTGTTTCATACCTTAGAGCCCGGACACCATGGTGCCGTATCATATATATACACACACACACCTCTCTCATGGGCTAACCCCACCTCCCACCTTGATCAAAGGGCGGTCAAAGCATCCCCCGTCGGTCAAACATCGGTCAAACCAGCCCACTCACTTCCCCCATGCTCACCTCTTTGTTGTACTCGTCTCGTAAGAATTGCGCAGTAACAGGACGACCATCATGCAGTAACACGGCTGCTTTCTTACAGTAACAACATTAAAAAATAGTAATGATGAATCTAGTTTTGTCAGGCACTTTTTTACGAGTATCATGGTGCAGACGGATTAGAAAACAATATATAACGTGAGAGATATTGCTCTCTAAAGATTGATAATGGTCAATGTATAGTAACACGACTGCTTTCCGCAGTAATGACGTTAAAAAATAGTCATGATGGATCTAATTCCGTTAAGCATTTTTTTTATGAACGTTATGGCGCAAGAGGATTAGAAAAACAAGATATGATATGAGACATATTGCTTTCTGTAGATTGAAATTCAAAATGTTTCAGTTCTACACAAGCATTACTATTATAACACCACTGTTACTGTAACACATTCTTTGTTAATGTAATTTTTATCATGTGTTACTGCCGAAAGTGTAGTAACGACATGTAAATTTACAATAATATATATATATATATCATGTTATTGCACTTCTACGATTATGTTACTACCAAATCATAGCAACAAGATATAATTCATATAGTAACATAACTAGTTTGTGTTCACAAAATTTGAACAGATATATAGAGTAAGAAAACAATAATATCTAGACATATCGTGTTATAGGGTGAATTGATTAGGAGGGGTTGCTATGAACTATGAGATTATGAGTTAAAGTCTTGAATTCATCAATTTATTTTAATTTTTTCTAAAAAAGAGAAAAAAAAGAAGGTTTATTCGATGAAAAAAATGAGAGATGGATAGGGAGAGGGAGGGACGTGCGGGGGGTTAGGCACCGGACTTATTCCTAACTATTCTACACCTCCCCCTCCCTTCCAATCCAGCCACCTCCCTCCGGAGCCCAACCCCCCGCGCGTCCCTCCCTCTCCCTCGCACCTCTCCTCTAATCCCAATCCCTCCAGTTTTCTCTCCCCTCCCTCTCCCGCGACCTCCTCTTTTTTTCGTCCCCTAGTCGGAAAACCAGGTACGATGGGTCCCCCAATTTATGAAACCATTCAAATGAAATCCCTCCCTCTTCCGCGACCTCCTCCTCTTTTTTTTTCGTCCCCTGGTCAGAAAACCGAGTACGATGGATCCCCCGGCTTACGAAACCATTCAAATGAGGTCCCTCGGCGGTATTGTGTCCGGTTTTAGCTGAGGTAGCGCCTACGTGGCTCCTTTTGATTAGGTTTTTGACCAACGTGGCATTGACGTGTCGCTTATGTGGCAATTAGATCCCACAAAATAATAAAAACCATAGGACCCATATGTCAGTTTCACACAAAAAAAAAATAAAAAACGATGGGCCCATGTGGACCCAGACGTCATCTTCACTACCCTCTTCACTCTATCCTCTCTCTCCCACTTCTCTCTCTCCAGCTGGCGGCAGAGCACAGGGCGTGGAGGCGAGGGGCGAAGAGGGGCGGGCGCCGCCCGTGGCCCGCCATTCGTTCCACGCGTTCTCCCGGTGGTCGTTCACCTGCCCCTCCACGCCGCGCAGTGGGCTCCGCCGGTCCAGCACCGCGTTCTTCGTCAGCCGGTTGAACATCCTTGCGACCGCCTTGTCGCTGCCCAGCCCGTTCGACACCACGCCGCCGCTCAGCAGCCGCACGTCGTCGCCGGACTTGATGATGCTGTCCATGAAGAACATGTACGCCGTCACCTCGTTGGTCCCGCGCTGGCGTGGAGGCGCTCGTACGCCATCAGGCTGGACAGCTTGTGCTCCGTCGTGTCGTCCACGGCGAGCTCCGGGATGTACAGCGTCCCGCGCCAGAAGCTGATGTCACGGAGGCTCCGCGTCGGGCTGCGGCTGAAGTGGACGCTCGGCGCAGGCGGCGGCGCCGTCCCGTGGAGGAGGCTCTAGTGGCAGACGTCGATTGGGTGTAGCCGCGCTAGGCCGTCGCCCGTGATCGGCGGTGGGTCTCACGTCATCGACATGAATCGGAGCACCATGTCGTTGATGACGTCGTCTGTCTGTCCATCACACCGATCAAATCAAATCGGTTCTAGGATGATTCTTGATTTCTTGATTGATTGATCGATTCCACGATCTGATTGTACCTACCGCTTTGTGCAGGCCGCGAACGACGGCGACGAGGCGCCGTCCTGCTCGTAGCCCGCTCCGGCCGCTGCTCAACCTCCTCCTATCGGCTTCGCGCGCCGCCGCCTGTTCCGCTCCTCCTATTGGCTTCGCGCGTCGCCGCCCGCCACCGCCGCCGCTCCACACTCCTGCCAGCTTCGCCCGCTGTCGCCTTGCCTGTCCGCCTTGCTCTAGCGAGTTGGCATGGGAGAGAGACGACAGAGATAAGAGAAGAGGCTGAATGTGACATGTGGGCCCCATCATTTTTTATTATTTATGTGTAACTGACATGTGGGTTCCATGGGTTCTATTATTTATCAGGATCAAATTGCCACTTAAACGTCACGTCAATGCCACGTTGGACGAAGACCTAGTCAAAGGAGCGCCACGTAGGCGCCACGTTAGCCAAAACCAGGGACTATACCGCCGAGGGACCTTGTTTGTACAGTTTTGTAAGTTAGGGATGTGTTGTATCCGGTTTTGTGCCGCAGGGACGAAAATCGGACTGGACGACAAATAGAGAGACCTAAAATGAACTTATTCTGAATAGTTATATTATAGGGAGATGGGTGTAGAATAGTTATACTATAGGGGTATATATTAGAGCAGTCCTATATATCTCTACTATTATATAAATTGCAGATGTTTTTGCTGGTATTTTGGTACGTCATCTATGTATGAGTCGGTTCTAAGTTCGTTAGCTTTTGGAAATACAATATCCGTATTTGAGTCAGTTTTTAAGTTTGTTTTGAAAATATATATCCGTATAAGAAATTTTTTTAAAAAAAATTCGCATGCTAACTTGAGACAGATCAAACTCATATATATATATATATATATATATAGACACACACACATACCTATATATATATATATATACATACATATACATATATACATACATATACATATATATATATAAGCGAATTCCCGCAGTAAATTTCACCTTAACTAAACCATATAACAATAGCCTTCACCCGTTGCAACCGCACGGGCTTAGGTATGTACGTACGGTTCGCCAAAAGAAAAAAAAACATATGTACTATAAATAAAGATAATAAAAAACCATATTTACGAAGTACCATCGCAAAAAAAAATCAACGGTCTCTAACTTTCTACCATATCATATATATACACACACACACAAATGCGTAGTTAAACTAGATCTGTATAAAATGTCAAATTAACGATCTTTAAACATTCATATTTTAGAGTATTTTTAAAATTATATATCTAATTTGATCACGTTGTATTCCTTTATCTAAATAAATTATTGACATATTCCTTGCAAAAAGAAAAACTATTGACATATTATAAAAGTTATATTATGGTGCTACTAAATACATCACCACACATAGAGCCAATAAATAGTAATTAATATTATGATGATTTTTAAATGATTTCGCATCATATTTTAGGGTGTCAAATATCACTTGAAAAGTTTTTTATGTAGATATGATTTAGTTTTAATTTGTTTAATCTCAAAGTGTTTTTTGAAATTTTTCAGCAATACTTGATTGGTATTTGAGAAGTAAGCAGCATAGATGGTACATAGATGTGAAAAATATTTAAAAATATTTCAGCCAATGATCATGCTATAGCACAACCCTTTAATCCATCATGAGATTTTTGTTATATATATGTATATTTTGTTTCTCTGGGCAAATAGTTTGACAGCAAATAAACAATTAAATAATACAATAAACTACACATGATATATTTTCTTATAATTGAGGAATTCTAACATATCAGTCATATCAGTCATAATTAATAGATGTATATCATACATCCCACCGACGTGACTAAAGTTTACTTCAACAAATTAGTTTGAAAAAAAAACATTCTTAAAGGTGTCTCGTATGATTATCAAAAATAGGTGTTGAAAATAATTCAAGTGCTACGCTATATATATTTGTCAAAATATAAAAATAATATAGTGCTATAGAGATTATCCTATTGGTATGTCTCTTTAGCTATAAATTTTGTATTCTATCAAATAATTAAAATCGCTTATTTTCAAAAGTGAGTATTCTATCTATATCATAAAATTTCTTTTTTTTAGAAAAGAAATATTTTGATCATCTCCATTTCATCTTTGTCTTTCCTTGAAGGGCACCAAGCACCAACAACAGAGTTTGCTACAATGTCATAAATGTAGTAGGGGCATACATACATATAGCTGAGTTGAGACCGCCCCAGTGGTGGCCACCGTCGCCAATAATACTCAACTTACTACTTAGCAATGCAATACACCATGAGGGTGTGATAGTGAATTAGAAATTATAATTATGCTCTAGACTGGTATGTGCCTATATCGATGCAGGACCTATGTTTCAAGGCACAAAGAAAGAAAGTCTTGCCGACTATATTGAGCTTCACACGTTATAGGGGCATTTAGGTTTAACATCCTCAAAACCAGATATCCAGCATCCCTTAACTAATCAAAACTGTCACAGTAGATCCTTCGGCGGTTTTGACTACGGTTTTATCCGACGTGGCGGGTGACTCAGCGTGGGACCCACGTGGGCCCCACACGTCAGCCACTTATTTCCCAACCCTCTCTTCCTCTCTAATCTCTTCTCTCCTCTCCACGAGCGGTGGAGGGGGAGGAGCTAGGCGCGAGCTGTGGGCATAGGCGGCGGTGGGAGGAGTTGCGCGCGGGCGGCAAGCACATGCGGCGTTGGGAGGAGCACGCCCGCTGCCGTCATCGCTGCGGCCGCTAGACGCCGACACCGATGTGGAATCGGTCTCCTCCGGCGGTTGCACCCACTTCAGCTTCGCCTCCAACCGGTGGAAGAGCCGTGGGTCGTGTCGCGTCACCCCCCCCCCCCCTCCCTCACGCCATAGCCGCCAGACTCCCGAGCTCCTGCGAGCTCACCGGCGACGGCGACATCTCCTTAGCGTCATAGGCTTGGCTAGCATTTTGTCGAGCTTGATTTGCGTCGGGGTGGTGAGGTGCGTGTAGTCGTTAGCCATGGGGAGGCCCTTGGCATCCACGTACTTGAGCCATGGAATCCTCACCACCTTCTGGGCCTCCCTCACCGGCTCGATGAACTTGCCCTGCCCCGTCGCGATCCCTACCTGGATCACCAGTAGCTCCGGCAACGCCAGATCTCGCCGGACGCCAAAGGAAGGGAGGGAGGGAAGGGAAGGGAAGGGAATGGGAGAGAGCTCGCGATCGCGACACGCCCCATAGAGGTGGCGAGGGTTTTGGGGGGTCGGCGCCGCACCAAGTCGCCGCCGCCATCGCCCAACACTGGCCACCAGACAAGGAGGAGAGTGAGAGGAGGGAGAGAAGAGGGGCGAGAGAGAGGGTGATGACGTGGTCACCTAACATGTGAGTCCCACACTGACTCAGCTACCACGTTAGACAAAACGAGGATCAAAACCACCGAAGGATCTAAAGTGAACGATTTAGTAAGTCGAAGGATGTCATATATCTGGTTTTACGGTTGGAGGACGATTTTGTAACTCGATGACAAGTTGAGGAACCTTCAGTGTACTTTTTCCTCACCGGAATAACGGAGCTATTCGGAGAAGAAAGAGCAACGAAACAAGGCGAATGAGTGTTTTTGCCATTGTGTATGAATATGAATGGAAAGGAAGGCACAGAACAGCTTTTAAATCCAACCACAAAGTTAATCTGTAAGTGTTCCAGATTCCAGCAGTTCCGTTCTAAAAGTTACAAGATTCACAATGGTGAAAATGATTTGATTAGCCCTAATATCCTGGCTCTCTAATTTGTCTGTACTGACAGCTCATCCTCAAGGAAGTTGTACTCAAATGTGAAGTCGTTCTTGATTCTCTGACACCTGCAAGCAACGATATAAGCAAGTTAAACACAGTCGAAGAAGGGTACCATCTTAGAAATTAGTACTGCTACTGCCATACTGAGCCCAGCTAATAGAGAACTCGATTGGAAACAGCAATACCATGCCAGAAAATAGATTCTAATATGCATGCAATGATGTTATTAAACATACCATCCTGATCCTGTGCCGTCATCTATGACATGGAAATCAAAGTACACATAAGATCCCCGCTCATACTCATCAGTTGTAACTTGTGGCTCCACGTGCCGTTGGAACCAAGTATTGTACTTTCTGTGAAATCTCCACGATTGCTTCTTTAGTTCTCTGGCACTTAAAAATTGCTGGTATGTGTTCTATGAAAGCAACAGAAAATGCCAGGAGAAAGAGCAAACAGTTTATAACTCATTGGAAGTTTCTAAAGGCAGGCAAGGCAGATGAAAACAATTGAAAAAAAAGTGTGGAAATTTACTTGCTGATAGTAGAAAGCAAAGAACAACAAATCCGTAGATAATGAATCGCCACCCATTCTTTCCCAAAAGGCAGGATTTGATACTACAGGTGCCTGAATTTGCGGGAAGCTGGCAGGGGTGACTGCAGGGTGCTTCTGAAAATAACAGAAGACAAAGAAGTTAGAACAATACGCCAGAATATTTTGTTCATAACAACTCTATTAAAATGATCTTACCGGAATATAATTTTTGACTCGCTCCGAGTCCTTTGGTTGTGGAAGCCTATGGAAAGCAGCTTCAAGCATTTGCAGATTATAAAGCAGATCATGACTAGTACTTGCAGAAGCTACACTGAGGTTATCACCAATTGCACCAAGATCAGATACACTCCTCCGGCCGATAACACCAACACCAGATGATGACATGCCAGGTTGCAAAGGCTGCCCAGCTGGTAGATCAGGGTCTCTAGATAGTTGAGTACCTTCTGTTATGGATGCTGACGGATTCTGAGAAAACAAGAACAGTAGGTGTTCAAATATAACGAGTTAAGCAAAAAATGAAAAAACTACGATACTTCCATCATTAATCTGAAACATTGCTCTCCTAAACGGTTCAGACACCTAGGCAAAACAAATTGTAGAAGCAGGGATAATGAACCACAAAGCCCAGGCAAGGGGAAAAAACATAAGGATAGTGAACCATGAAGTAAATGCCATTATAGTATGCAATATTTGTTCTGCAATTCTGATGAATCATATATGTTAGCATTGTTCTTTCAACATCTGAATCGCACCCAAAAAGCCAGAAATCCTCAAACTGAAAAATTCTCTATCGGTTTCCTCTATTAGAAAAATAGATTTACACTTTTCACCAATAGTTAGTCCACACTCCCTCCATTTCAAGTTACTTGCCATTCTAGGATCAATTTTTGTACCAAAATACTTGTCATGCTCACATTCCAAAGCACTTTTAGAGGTGAACTTCCCTCCCCACCCTTCATCAATGCAGTCACACATCAATGCAATCACAGTTCTTATTGGCTCATCTCAACTAATTAGAGTTAACTAGCTGAATGCCAGTGCTTTGCTACGGATAAAAAATATTATATACTGCCTAAAATAAATAAAAGTGTATTTCCCATGAAATGTGTTACCCATCTTTTTGCTATAGGGAATATGTGGCTATCCATTTGATTTTATATGTGGCTAGCATTTAGATTTTGATTTTTTTTATATTAATAAGTTCCAAGGGATAATTTGCAAAAGAGTAAAATACACCAGCGGTCCTTAAACTTATCATGAGGTTTCACTTAGGTCCACGAACTTGCAAAGTGCACATCGAGGTCCCTAAACTTGGTTTAATGTATCATTCCGGTCCAAAGCCACGTTTGACTGTGGTCTTGCCTACGTGGCACGCCACGTGGACAATGACATGGAATTTTTTTTTTATTTTTTTTCTCCCTTCTTCCTTCTTTTTTCTCTTTCTTCCTTCTTTTTTCTCGGTGGTGAGAGGCGGCACGAGGGGAGGGGTTGTCGCAGTGGTGAAAAAAGAAGGAAGAAGGTAGAAAAAAAATAAAAAAATTCCATGTCATCGTTCACGTGGTGTGCCACGTAAGCAAGACCATGGTCAAACGCGGCTTTGGACTGGGATGATACAATAAACCAAGTTTAGGG
Organism: Oryza meridionalis; assembly: GCA_000338895.3. Lineage (NCBI taxonomy): Eukaryota > Viridiplantae > Streptophyta > Magnoliopsida > Poales > Poaceae > Oryza > Oryza meridionalis. The sequence continues at coordinate 29,146,049 of CM002526.2, read as the reverse complement.
ATCTCGATGTGCGCTTTGCAAATTCGTGGACCTAAGTGAAACCTCCCGACAAGTTTAAGGACCGCTGGTGCATTTTACTCTTTGCAAAATTTATAATGGGAATAGGTGGGGTGGCAGATTCACTGCCACCACTACCTTCTTATAAAGGAGTATAGATGACTGCTTTGGGAAAACAATTGGCATGCATTTAAAGAGGGTATCAATATAATTTGCCACAGCTCCTTGGTTAGTGTGAGATATGCTAGAATGCCAAGTAATTTGAAACAGGAGTAACCTTTTTTTTTAGAAAATGCAGAAGAGCCGGGCTTCATTTCATTAAGGAAAACGAACCACCTATACAACCAAGGGCTCACAAACCCCTCACCAAGAACCCATCCACAAACAGCAAAGGTAAAACTAAGGCAACACATGACCCAAAAAAACACCCTACGACAGCCTGTGCCCTTGGGTTAGCAACCTACAAAGTAAAACTTGGAGCACAAGGGCTCCAGAGTCCAGACAGGCACCAAAGCCTAGCTTCTGTTGACACTGCCCGCAACACCTCTGTGATGTTTGGATTCACTCCTTTGAAAGCAGAGTCATTACAGCGTTTCCAAATTTCCCAAGCAACTAGGATAATCAATGAATTTCCCAAGCAACTAGAAGTAACTATTTCACTGATGATTGCAGTATGCTTGAATTCAAGCAATAGTGAGACATTAATTTCGCTTCTGTTCATGTAACCACCTTATTTCACTGGTTACCAGGTTCACATTGCTTGGGTGGCAAATCTTCTTGTCAACATGAAGCTCAGAATCAGAAAAGCACGTCCAAGTTCATGTCCATACTTCAGCATCCAACTCTGCCTATTCTACAGTTCCAGCATTCTATGGCATTTATTAACTTGCTTGTGCAAAGCTATTATAGCATTAACCTTCAAGCTTTAACATGGGCAAGTGGGGGAACAAATTTTTAAGTTTTTTCTAATATTTTACACTGGGATACAGGAATTATCGTTAACCTTCTGGATTTGGGTTTTTAAATTAGCTCGCTTTTCTGATCAGCTAAAGTAGAATTCTATTAGTCAGAAGCTGAACTGACCAAATTAACCAACCAGAACCCCTAGAAGCTACAATCAGAATTCCAACCAATTGCAACTTGGTAGCATCTGAAACAAAGAACGACCCCCCCCCCCCCCCACACACACACACACACAAATCATAAATTTAACTGTAGAATCTTATCACATGAAAATTGTGGAATATAGAAAGTTTGCATGGAAAACTATAGTGTTCCTAGAAGCTGATATTCCTGAGTAACTTTGCAAAAGTTGGATCATACCGAAAATGGAATCTTTGTATCATCTTCACTCATGTGTTTGTTTGCTCCAGCTGTTGCAACGGATTCCACACTAACATCTTCTGCAAAACTTTGTTGTTGTTCCTCACTTTTTGTATGCCCAGATTCTGCACAGACAGGTAAATTCTCAATACAGCCAATAAACAGCTAGTGGTTAAATATTATGAACCTTTCCATTACATAGCTAAAGACTTGGGGATTTATAAGGCTGTACACAGCTGGTATGAGCAGAAAGAAGCAATACCTGGTACTTGTACCTGCCCAAGCCCAATACCCGCTTGGGAGGAAATAGAGGAACTCTGAGAGTTAAACTGCATAAATAAGATGACCAGAAATGTGAAACTGGTCTAATCCAGAAGCAAGACGGACTGGCATATCTAGTGCACCAAAAAAAGGTCCTACGAGGCTACAATGTTAATTCCTGTATTTAGGGTGTCTTAACAAGAAAAAATGCTGAGACATTCCCAAATGTGATTTGCCATCATATAGAAGGCACAAAATAATGAAATACTAAAATGCTATAAATGGAAAGGATTTTTTTTTATTTTTCTTAGTTAATTTGATGCCTTAATGGAAATCAGTGACCTTCCAAGGGGTCTGCACTAGATATATCTGATGTGATCAACTATGTTGTGTTTCTCAACCACAAGGAGACCTTCATGTAACACAATACAATTCAATTAAATAATAACAGCGTGAAGTACCTGTTGTAAGAGCGGGTTTGGTTGTTGTGATGGAAATTGCTTCTGACTTATGCCCGTTATATGAGAAACATTAAGAAGGCTGCCTTGTTGTTGTACTTGCTGCAATCTTTGCAGGTACTTCTCCCTTTGATCTGCAGAAATTTCAGGTCTTCCACGAAATTGGCCCTGGAATACAAAAGGGTTAGTGTAACATATTACAAAGATAATGCCAGTATGCAAAATCAAACGGGAATAGCAAAAGCTCAACATGAATAAAATCCATGATGGCATTGGATCAACAGGAAAGAGCAAAGCACAATTGAGAGCACGCAGAAATTCTGAAGATTGACTTGAATCAGTTATTTAGTTGAAAGACTTAAAACGGTGAAATACTGTTTTCAACAATTAGCAGGTCTGGCACACCTAGAAAGTTTATGGTAAATGCCAACATATGCAAGAGCATAGAAGAATTCAGAAGGGGTGGGTATGGGGGTTGAAAGGTACTTACCGCTTCACTTTGATTTTGCAAACCAGCAGTGTTTTGAGGCCTCCATTGAACCCCAGAAACAACTGGGGGAGAAAAGATTCTTCCTCCAAGAACAGTACTCTCATTTGTGTTACTAGAATCAGAGCTAATTGTATCAGTAGTCCTCAGAACCTGCTGAGGTTGAGCTTTATTACCAAGTGGTGAAATCAACTGCTGAGAAATACCACCACTGTTAATCCTCTCATCAGTATTCAACATGTTTCTTTTGGACAAGTCAGTAAGTGCACTAACTGATCCATTCCCTGATACTGGACCTATACTTATTGGAGCTGAACCTAATCCCTGACTAGTTAATCCACGAGTAATACCCCTGCCAAGGCCAATTTCGGTGACTGCAGGTGATGATCTACGCGGAGGAAAGCTCATGTTGTCATCATCCTTCAAGGTACTAGATGAGTTCGCAGGAGCTGAAGTAACAGCTGGTATGTTCTCTGTAGCACTTCGAGCAGTGACAGAAGCAGGAAGTACTGCAGCTGTTGTGGTAGGAACAATTGGGCGTACAGGGGAACTAATGGTTTCAGCTGAAACAGAGACAGCAGCGGTACTAGTACTGATGGTAGTCGGCACGACTGGCACTGAAGGTTGACTTCCAACTTTTGAAGGTGGTGTCTGTGGTGCCGATTCAGGATTGCTTTCTTGTGAAGCCGTTTCCTCTGCTTGATCTTGTGATACACTTAGCGAAGGAGCTGCTGATACAGTAGCCTGGAGAGAAGGGAAGTTAGTAAACCAGCACAATAATAAGTGGTAACCAGGAGAAGACATTAGAAAAGGCCTGGACAAAACATATTTCCTTGATCTTGTTAGCACATGTTTTATGAAATCTAAATATTAGAAAAACAACAGAATTTTTTGAAGAATATGCAGGAGATAGATATTTTCATTGCATTAAGAACGAGAGTTGGCATACAGATAAAAGAACAGCTGAAGAAAGAGCCACAGGAGAGGACAAACGACAGGAATTCAAACATTAGCTTTAATTATAATGTGCATACAACAAAAATGGCATTTGACAGTCAAACAAGAAACAGTACATTATCAGCTAGACTGACCATGTGGTTAGGGAAAAGACAATCTAGTGAATCATAAATAATAATAGCCAATACCTGAGTAGGTGAAGTTGCTACAGAACTCTTCGTACTCAAAACTGCAGTAGTAGAAACAGAAGTAACACCCTGCCAAGCAAGAAACAAGGTTCAAAGATATACAACAAGCCCAAAGGTGAAGCGCGTGGAAGAGAAAAAAACCTCTACTACAGCTCACCTTGACAAGACTGGAAGGGGCAAGTGAAACCATGTCTTCTAGTGCTTCAACCTTCTCCATAGGTAATGTGCTATAGAGCTCTTCCACATCACTAAATTCATCAAAATCTTCCTAGATTTGAATAACGTACTGACATAATAAGAATGTGTTCTGCACACATAGCAATAAACTAAATCGGATGAAAATATTGACACAAATAAATAGGAATACAGCCACACCTGGTTACGTTCAACATAGTCATCCAGGAAATCTTTCACATCATTAACTTGCTCAGGACTCAACTCATCATTATCCAAAAGTCTTAATATTGACTCCAATTTCTTTATGTGAGCTTTATGCCGTGTGATAGATTTCTCTAAATGTACCTGATGATGCAAAGTTACTTCCTCTATTCTAGATATTATTGGAAATATTTCTCACAAACACGCAAAAATGATCGGTTTGCACTCTGACTCAATTGATCATACCAATCGAGGAGGTCTTTGCTTTCCTTTCTTAATTGAAAGTCCTTCAACCTCAGCTTCGAAGTTATCGATTTGGTTTTCCAAATCACTAACCTGTAAACAAGATAAAGAATATAATTAGATATGTCACGTGCATGTACAACAAAGGAAAAAAGTATAAATGTTATAAGCAGAAGTCATCACAAATAACATGGTAATACAGTCAACTTCTCAATAAAAGTTATCAAATCAAAGATAATGCAATTGATAACAGTGATCAGATCAAAGAAAATATTTATAATCAAGGATGACAGCTGCTGAGAGATTGTATCTAAAGAACCCCATGTCTTCTGGGAAAAAAAATCAACTATGTCTTTAGGCCCTAACAACTCATGACAATGAGAACTGTCAAAACGCAAAATACACCGTATTTTGCAAACCTGTTCTTTGCTTCAGAATGATTTACAGAATATTGGAAGGGTGTGAAGACATACACGCATGAGACAGAGCATACAGATTATGTTTCTAACATACCACATTGTTAAGCCAATCTCTTGTTTCAGCTTTTGCCTTCTCTTTTGGATCCTGCACAAATTGAAAATAAACCATTAGACTAAAGGGGAGCTGCAAAATCCTGCAACATACACAGAAACTGACAAAAAAGATAATTGATAAATCAAGACTCACTTTCTAAGACTGCTGTGTAAAGTTAAGAAATAAGGCCATAACTAAGCAGACAAGGCTCGCAATGGAAACTTGGACCAGATACAAAATACAAGCTCAAATCTAAGTTGGATATTTTTTAAAAAAAACCATAAATTTTCCCAACAGCCAAATGGTCACTGCATCTCCTAGTTTTTGGAGTAAATTAATAGCTTGAGATAAATTTACTTTCTAAAAGACGTCAGTAGCATCATTGTAATTCCAATGAAGGTTATGAACAATCAGTTCAGAGCCTCAGGCTTCGATTTATCTTTACTCGTTTAGATAGAAGGGGGGTGGTACTGGTGTTGTGAGTCTGCCACCACCAATAACAACCTGATGTGCGGGACCAAGTGTCAGCGACCTAATGTCACCTTCTCCAATGTCACCTTCTCCCTTCACCAAATCCCCAAAATTATAGCAGAAATCCACTCAATCACGCTTGTACTACCCAACCTGAAGGCTGATACTGCTGGCGGACGGTAGTGACAGTTCAGCAACAGCGGCAAGCTCTTGATGGTGCAGTAAACCCTGCGCAAGCACAACTGCCCCTCAACACGGCACCGCATTTTCAACACCCTGTGCCACCCTCATGAGCCCATCCTCTAGCACTACCATCGATATCTCTTCCACCTTTTGTGCCATGCACCTCATCAAGCTCGCCTTAACCCAGCATCCATGCAGCAAGTAAGATCTGTGCAGTCACCATTAGTGGATTGAGTTGTTGTTGCTGGGGTGTTTGGCAGATTGGAGAGCAGTAAGGAAGGAAGCAGAGGGGAAGAGGAAACATATCATGAATGAGCAGGCAGTTGAGCAGTGGTCTAACCATAGCCCACTAGTGTGGGCTGCAGCTTTCCCACAGGGTCATGGCTAACAGGCCATCAGCTGACTGAGCCAATGGATCAATCCATCCCGGAAGATGGAAACGGAGTTATGGTCGTAGGCATGTTGTGCAAAATGAAAACTAAAACTTGCCGTTGTGTGGCATCTGCTAGGGAAGTGCCAATTACCAGCTAGATAACCATCTCGAATTCACAATGGCATTAGTTGGATTTTGGACATCTTATTTCGTACAATAGTATTGTTTTAAAAATCATAGCAACAGCTAGTTTTAACTTAAGTTGCTTTCAAAGTTTGAATATTCTAAGACGACGAATGCCTATCACATAAAGATAGAGTTAGCACAAAATCTGAACACTCCGTTACAAGATTACAACAAGCATAATGCAGCAAGAATTTATAATCAGAACCTTCAGCCTTCACCTCTTGCGAACAAAGCGTTTAAATAACAATTCAAATTAGTTACAACCAAAACCAGGAAAAGTATGATGCAAACAGAGGAGGGCAAGTTCTTACAGTTTTCGGTTGTTGACCTAACCCTTCCTTGGAAAAGGCCTTCGTTTTAGTTTCCTTCTCACAAACCTTAAATCGTTCCATCTCGCGTTCAATCTGCTTTCGGGCATCCATAAGAGCCTGCTCATAAGAGGCACTAACCTATGTCAACACATATATTATAAATGGGTTAAACCCAGAACAGTAAGTAATGTTAACAAAAAAGTCATTTGCAACGGCAAAATATATCATACAAAAAAAAAACATGATTGAAGAAGAAATTCAGAGGGGAAGAACAGAATACTGCTTTTAAAACTATAATCGTGAATCCTGCTCCATTTCTTTATTGGAACACTCCCATATGTTCATGGTAAAATATGTTTCGTAGTATTCATAATTAGAATGGTTAACCAAGGTTAACAAGTACCAACAGCAAGATGAAGCAAATACTCCCTCCGCCCCCAAAATGTAAGAACTTTTAGAGTCAGGCACTAGTATTAAGGAGAAAAGTTAAATAAAACAAGGGATGGTTGTGATTGGTTGAGATGAGGAAATAGGTGGAGAAATTAAATGGGAAATGGTTGTGATTGGTTGAAGTGAGGGAGTAGGTGGAAAGGTATATTTTGGGGCAAATTTTGAATGGTAAAGGTAACTACACTTTGGGACAGAGGGACTACTTATTAAGAATGAAAAAAATGGACTTATTGATATAACAGTGCATCTGGTTTACAAACAAAAACCTTCAAAAATAATTTACAAGGAAAATAAGCAACAAAAAGAGCTTCAAGGAGAATCAATATGCAATAGATTCAGTGAATTTGTCCCTAAGCTTGTGTGACCTTGAAGTTTAGCATGGCCTTCAGGTAAATTCTGAAATTCCGGTGGGCATCTGTACAGATTGATTTGAGACATACTGCAACAAACAGTAGTCTAAGTGAAGAGGATGCCTTAAAACAAAATATCTTCTCAATACAGTAGGTTGCACGCCTTGATCAAGTATTTCAGTCATATAACAATTGCAGCATAAGTTGAAAACTGTGTCACCAGACTGCCATATAAGCCATGTTTTGGGCTGAAGACCAAAAATAATTTCCAAAATGCTCTGTTGTACCAGAGTTGTTCATCTACTGGATCTCCTGATTAACAGCATCTAATACATCATCCAGATTCCTCTTTACTTCCCTACTGCAACTAATGCTGCAGTTACATACTTTAAGTACAGATATGTTTTATGTAGTTCCATAAAATGCAACTGAAAACATTTTAAAATTAGTTACCAAAAGTATGAATGCCGCAGTGAGCCAATAAGAGCCAACTATAACTACATCATCATTCAGAATTATCAGGAATGTTCTATACTCACTCTTAATTGAGATTTAGAAACACCACAGTAAATATGGATACAAATGTCAACCATGGATAGTATTGAAAAGTGGATCTCAGTTCTCATCATCTTTACTAACCTATCCCCAAAAACTATTCATAATTCTGCCAAATAATTTAGCATCACAACAGGCTTACAAACATCTACTGAAAACTTACTTAAGAATGGATTTCCTTGTCACAACAAGAAAAGAAAAGCCTACAAACCACAAAATCAGCATCCCATCTTAGTGGCAATAGCATCACATCGAGATTGAAGCTACACAACAATGCAGCTACTAACAGCATAAACACGAAAAGAGAAAAGGCGTTGCATACCAACAGTAACCTCAAATATATTTTCACGCACTCCCCGCAGACCACATAATGTATAATACATAACTCGCTAGGAAAGCTGATAGGCACCTAGAGTTCTGTTAACTGAATCAGGTAAAATAAAGAGCATTCCCAGATCAGTGTTTGTACTGACCAATCAGCAAGCATATAAGTCTTCACTCAACAAAACTAATCACTGCCCGTATGGCGTAACTTAATGGAGTTTCTTCTAAAATCATCCGTTTCTCCGTACAATTAACTGGACAGAACAGCAGAACATACATAATTCTAAGCACAGGAGGCAGTGCATTGCACCATGAACCGCATCCCCTGGAGCTAAAGAGAAGCTACCGGCTACGGCTAAGAAGTTAAGAGGGCTCACCTTCTTGTCCTTGATCTCGCTGGACTGGATCCACGTCTTGATCTGGTCCCTGTACCGCTGCAGCTTCTTGATCTCCTTCTTGAGGTCGGCCTCGAACTTCTCCTTCTGGTTCGCATTCTCGGTGTCGTAGACCTGTACAAGCCCCACCGCCGCAGCAGCGAAACAAAAAAACAAAATCTCAGAGGGACAAACCAAAACCTCTCCGAAAGCAGCATCAGGAGGGGGAGACGGAGGAGAAAACGAGGGGGGGGGGGGGGGGGGGGGTCGGGCCGCCGTGGGGAGGGGGAAAGTGGGGGAGTGCCTTGTTCCAGATGCTGTCGAAGACGTCGACGCCCTCCTGGACCTTCTTGAGGACGCGGTCGATCTCGCCCTGCAGCTTCCGGCTGGCGCCCATGGCTGCCCCGCGGGGGGAGGTTGCCGGCTAGGGTTTACGATTTGGGGGCGGAGGCGAAGCTGAGGCGGAGGGGGGGGGGGGGGGGGGGGGGGGGGACGGGACGACAGTGGTGGAGACGACGAATTATTTTTCTCGGGCGAGAGAGTATGGGTTGGATGACGTCAGCGAGAATGAGAGGGGGGGCCCTTGCGGTGGGCCGTGCTAGTGAGCCCATGGGCCGAAGTTTTCTATCGATCTCTCGAGTGGGTTTGCGGGCCAGAGGCCCACTAGGCCCGTTTGAGATGGACTAAGATTGATGTGGGCCAGGCCCAGAATCACTGCGTCTCGAACGCTGAAAGACCATCACAGCACGTGCTACCTCTCTCTCTCCTCTTGTAGTCACAGTGTGTCACGCTAAAAAACAAGGGACTAGCTATATTTATGGTGCCATATTTTTCACCAAAAAATAGTCGGTATGTATTTACATTGTAAGTCTCTAAATTATATATGTAATTTTAGTGTATTTATAATGTAAGTCCTAAAATTACATATGTAAGTCTTAAAATTACATATGTAAATCCTAAAATTACATATGTAAGTGATGTATAAGTAGGGTGTAACTAGTATGTAAATTTGTATAAATATATAATTACAACAACAAAGTTGACTGCTACAAACCCATAGCAATTCGGATCAACAAAACTATACCTATATATATAATAAAAAAAATGCGTAAGGCTTCCGATTCTTCTTTTCGTCCGTCGTTTTAATCCGCTTAATAGTCAGTCGGAAATTTTCCAATCTACTCCAAAACCTTGCTTAATATTTTTCATGCTTTCTCACAAACGGATTAAAAAATATATTGCATTATTTGTTGAAGTTTGGATAAACCATATATATCCTCTCATATAACCACCAATCACAAGTAGCAGCTTGCCCACTTGGTTAGTGGAGATAATCTTCAAGGGTTTGATTCCCATCATCTCTCATTTTTACACCCTCTCATTTTTACACCTATTATTACTTCACCTCTCCTAGGCTATATTGCTCGGAATAAGTCTACTAGGCCTCCCACATCTCATTACTTCACCTTTCTTAGGCTATATAGCTCGGAATAAGTCTACTATGCCTCCCATATCTCAAATCATTGCTCGGAATAAGTCTACTTTGCCTCCCACAGCTCAATCCTACTTGGAATAAGTCTACTTTCCCTCCCACTTTTAAATTTGAAAATTAAACATAATTATATTTTTCTTTTCATCATCTGCAAAACACGACATATTAGAGTCCGCGCCATCTATTTGCACCTCTTTCTTCAACAGATAGTGATTCTAAAATCTTATAATGAACCAGTTTTTAATTTGAAAATTAAACATAATTATTTTTTTTTCTTTTCATCATCTGCAAAAACATGACATATTAGAATCCGCACCATCTATCGTCCACGCATGAGCCGTGAAAATGATTCGTCTCCACGCAAGTCCGTGTTCAATTTTAGAAATTATATCAAGCGCTTGCCATGCATCCGATGGCTGAAAAATCAGAAGTTTTTGCACCTATTTCTTCAACAGATATTTAGTGATTCTGAAATCTTATAATGAACCATTTTTTAATTTGAAAATTAAACATATTTTTTTTCTTTTCGTCATCTGCAAAACACGACATATTAGAGTCCGCACCATCTATCGTCCACGCATGAACCGTGAAAACGATTCATCTCCACGCAAGTCCATGTTCGATTTTAGAAATAATTATATCAGGCGCTTGCTATGCAAGAGTCGAGAGAGAGTGCATGTTGTGAAAATATGAGAATATTAATATGCAATAGTGTTTCTTATCAGTCCTGATTATCATTAACCCAATGAATAATTTATCTATTTTGGAACATTATTATATACATGTTAACTATGTATTTATAGCATTTAACCTTTTATTATACCCGTAGCGAAGCACGGGCATTTTGGTAGTAAAGTAAAAAAAATGCAAAGGGATAAACAGGTGGAGAAACGGATGTGCATCGTGCACACGATGTCCAGCGCAGCGCATCCCAGCCGTTAAAATCCGACTGTACTCAGCCACATAATGTGGCGACACTTTTTTAGCAAATCCGAAAAACAATATAACCATGAATGATCCAGAGATATTCGACGAATTAAACGGGTTAATATAATTAACTATTTTATGCTTCGAAGTACTAATGAGCCGTTGAGAAACGGGGGAGCTTGATCGACTCTTTCGTTTTGCTCGATCGCCTGTCACACGTTGTACGTAATATTTGTACGGTTTTTTATATAGACAAATAATATAGTACAAACTTGCACTGTTTATGACAGAGGAAAAACCCCATCGATCCAGACACGAGGACATGGGCTTAATTAGCTGCACTATTAACAGAACAAGCTAAGTTAACGATCGGCCACGAACAGACCAAAGATAAGCTTACTCCTGCACGCACCCATGTGGACTATCGTACCTGCACTGACAAGAATTTATAAAATTACAGGACAAATCTGCGTATCGGAATCACAGAGAGATGCAATAACAATAGTAGGGGAATAAACCAGGGGGGAACGCTTGCAGGATTGCAGGAAGCAGTTGCAGGCTTGCAGCAGCTCATCATCTCATCAGCAGCATGCACATCATATAGCGATCTCAAACGGGCGTACGTACGTGTACGAGTTGTTCTTACGCCAACGCGATGCTCTGCATGCACGGACGCATGCCCAACAACGATTGCCCCTCGTCGCCGCGCCGAGCCGATGCCACGATCCATCCCACCTGCGCGCGCGCGCACCGCGACGAACGCAACGTACGGGGGAGAAGAGGCAATGCGCGCGGCAGTGGATCCCCCACACGCGCGTTCCGTACGTCTCGCAGCTGTGCGGGCGAGCGGTGTAGATGACTTCATCAAATTCATCGTCATCTCACTTGTTTGGCTATCTAGTGCGCGCGCGCGTTGCATCGGGCAATGACGAGGCCTGCAGGGCAGGTGCAGCATCGCCGGCCGCGGCGCAGTAGACGTTGCGGGTGGTGGCTTGGCTTTGCTTTGCTCTCTGCTCTGCATGCTAGCTAGCCGCCACCGACCACGCTGCGTCGCTGTGAGGTTTGCCGGGCGGGACGAGACTGGACGTGCCCAAAATTTAATACGTACTTTCGGCGCAGTAAAAAGCAGCTGGATCGAGTAGTAGTGACCGTTTTCGGCGATGGGACTGCACGCCACGCTGGTGCAAATGCTCTTTTGGAGCCATGCCACGGCTGCACTTTAGGCACCCACTAGCCTCGGTCGATCTCGTGTTCTTGCATCCGGATGCCGTGGCAATGCAAAAAAATTGATTGTTGGTTCTGCTCAGTGATAAATACAAGTACTCCAATATATTTGACTGTTTATCATAAAACGGGGAGATGCTACGTACATGAGCGAAACAGATGCACAGTGCATGCACACTACCACGGCCGATATTGGTAGTATACTACTACTTCGTAGGTTTTTACTACGCCTGCTAATATATTGATGCCACACCGATAGGGTGATGGTACACCAGTCCAACTAGGAATGCAAGTGGGTCGACCCATAAGTTCACTTATAGGTCAAACAAATGATAATTCATGAATTTTCGTGTTGTGGCTCGGCTTGTCGCATCTAGACATGCAAGCGAGTCAGATCCATAAACCCATTTATAGATCAAATTAATAGGTAACCCACGGGTTACGTACTAATTTTGTCTATAAGCGGTAGCGCGGACAAATCTGCTTACACCCCCAAGTCCAACCGGTAATCTTTCTGGTTGTACTCCACATCCTAGATAGGATGTATCTACGGTTGTGATACACTGATATTTCCTCCGTTTTTTAATAAATACACACAGTTAGATTTTTAAACACATATTTGACGATTCATATTATTCAAAAATTTTATACAAATTTATAAGATATAAATCACGCTTAACGTACATTGAGTGATAAAACAACTAACAACAAAATAAATTTGTCGTTCGAAAAAACAACAAAATAAATTATAATTACGTAATTTTTTTAAATAAAACGAATGATCAAACGTGTGATAAAAAGTCAACATCGTTATCTATTTAAGAAACGGAGGTACCTATTTTGATATATACGCTTATTAAATGTGCACCAACACTGATCGATTTATTACTTAGGCTATGTTTAATTCCCTTCAAACTTTTAACTTTTCCGTCACATTAAATGTTTAGGCACATGCATGGAGTATTAAATGTGGACGAAAAAAACCAATCGCACAGTTTGCATGTAAATTGTGAGACGAATCTTTTGAGCATAATTACGCTATGATTTGACAATGTGGTGCTACAATAAACATTTGCTAATGACGGATTAGTTAGGTTTAATAGATTCATCTCGTAGTTTATAGGCGAAATTTGTAATTTGTTTTGTTATTAGTTTACGTTTAATATTCAAATGTATGTCCATATACGTCAATTTTTTTTTTTGCCAAAACAACTAAGCACAGCCTTATTAGTGTGAGATACGAAATGATCGTCTTGTAATCAAGACACGGAAGATATGATGAATCAAGGAATGCCGAAATAATGACGAGGATAAATAATCCACACAATAGAGAAATTAGTATTTGAGTAATTAAGCCAACGGTAATTATCTTTGGCATAGGAGTGGTAAAATGTTCGCTCTCGAATTTCTCCATTAAACATAGAGTGCATGCCCTTAGACTTGGAGAGAAAAATTGTACAAATAACCCCAAATAATGCCAAATTTTAGGATTGTCTTAGCTTTGATTCTATAACCAACCACATAATAGGATTCTTCAATAATAATATTTGTGTATTTGGATTGAAGCCTAAATTTATCCAAATTAATATAGTTGAAGCATATCTACCTTATTTTGATAGTGCCAAAATTTAGCTAAGTTTTAACCGTTTGTCAGACTTTTGGTAGAGCACCAATCAGAGCTGACCCTTGGCACATATTTGCGTTACCAAATTTTGTTATGATTTAATGTGTTTGGTTTGAAGACTTACATAAGAGTCCTAATATTAACATCACAAATTTAAATATAGGCCGTGTTTAGTTTCCTCTTATTCCCAACTTTCCATCACATCATATCACATCCAAAATTTTTCTACACACATCAACTTCTAACTTTTTTTTCCAAACTTCCAACTTTTTTCAGGAACTAAACACACCCATAATCTATCACAATTCACAAATGTTATAGAATTTCGCGTGAAGCATTTGTAAGAATAGGAAAGAATTCCGTATACCAAACGTAATTCAACGGCCAGGATGTACGGCAGGTCGGCAGCACACACGACCTCATTCTCGGGGACACGGCCGGTCGCACAACACATGGAAAAACATCAGCCCCCCAAAAAAAAAAATGCATCGGCCCACGCACGTCTCCGCCCGCTTCTCCCGGCGAGAGGGATTTCCGCCGCCACCGTCGCCGTCGCCGGTCGCGTCAATGCCGTTGCCGTTAACCATCACACCCAACACGCACGCTGACCTGCGTGGCCCCACCCCACCAGCCAGCCACTGACCAGCCACCCCACTCCACGTCGCAACCGGACAACGCTCCGTGCCACGCAGAGCTCGCCCACCGCCGTCCTACGTGGCCTCCGGACCCACCTCCCGCCCGTTGCCGCCTTTTAAACCCCGACCCCCACCTCCTCCAAGACCCAAGTCACTCTCTCCGCTCCAGTCTCCACTCTCCAACGGTCACATTCTCTTCTCTTCCCTTCCCCGAATTCCCAACTCGATCCACGTCGCTCTCGCTCGCCACAGACACGGGCGCGCGGCGATCGGAGAAGCTTTCGGACAATCGAGCGCGCCCCCACCGACCCTTTTCCGGCGGCGCCGTGGGCGTTGGCGGGTAGCCAGCCATGGTGGAGGAGGGGGCGAGGCGGCGGGTGGTGGTGGAGGTCTGCAACGCGCGGAACCTCATGCCCAAGGACGGGCAGGGGACGGCGAGCGCCTACGCCGTCGTCGACTTCGACGGCCAGCGCCGCCGCACGGCCACCAGGCCGCGGGATCTCAACCCGCAGTGGGGGGAGCGACTCGAGTTCCTCGTCCACGACCCCGACGCCATGTGCGCCGAGACGCTCGAGCTCAACCTCTACAACGACAAGAAGGCTATCGCCGCCACCGGGGGAGGCGGCCGCCGCGGGGGCACGTTCCTCGGCAAGGTCAAGGTGGCCGGCGCCTCCTTCTCCAAGGCCGGGGACGAGGTGCTCGTCTATTACCCGCTCGAGAAGCGGAGCGTTTTCTCGCAGATCAAGGGGGAGATCGGCCTCAAGATTTGGTTCGTCGATGAGCCTCCGCCGCCGCCGCCACCCGCCGCCCCGGCGGATGGAAAGGCCGATGCTGCCGCGGAGAAGAAGGAGGCTGCCGAGGGTGGCAAGGAGGAGAAGGAGAAGGCGCCAGCTCCTGCCGCTGCCGCTGCGGCTGAGGAGAAGAAACCGGAGGCGCCAGCCGAGGAGAAGAAAGCAGAGGAGGCCAAGAAAGAAGAGAAGAAACCAGCTGAGGCGGACAAGAAGGAAGAGAAGGATGACAAGAAGAAGACGCCGGAGAAGGGGAAGAAGGACGGCGAGAAGCCCAAAGAGGAAGGCAAGGCTAAGGAGGACACCAAGAAAGAGGTTGCGCCGGTGCCGCCTTCGCCATCGAAGGCGCCGCCACCCTCACCGTCGAAGATGGAGCTCGCGGCCGCGGGAGTCGCCGGCGACCTCGAGATTCGTCCCCAGAGCGCCGCCGAGCGGAGCATGGCGGCCTCTGCTGGCAACGCGTCGTACGATCTGGTGGACCGCGTGCCTTACCTGTTCGTCCGGCTTCTCAAGGCCAAGCACCACGGTGGCGGAGACAAGCAGCCGCTGTACGCTCAGCTGTCCATCGGCACGCACGCCGTGAAGACGCGCGCCGCGACGGCCGCTGGCGAGTGGGATCAGGTGTTCGCCTTCCACAAGGATAGCCTCACGGCCACCTCCCTGGAGGTCACCGTCCACGAAGAAGCCAAGAAGCCGGCGGTGGAGGGAGAAGCCACTCCGCCGGACGCCAACCTCGGGTACGTCTCGTTCGATCTTCACGAGGTCCCGAAACGGTCGCCGCCGGACAGCGCGCTGGCGCCGCAGTGGTACACCCTGGAGGGCCACGCCAATGACGGCACGGCGGCCTGCGACGTCATGCTCGCCGTGTGGGTGGGCACGCAGGTCGACGAGGCGTTCCAGGAAGCGTGGCAATCGGACTCCGGCGGCTACCTCGTCCACACCCGCTCCAAGGCGTACCTGTCCCCCAAGCTCTGGTACCTCCGCCTCAGCGTCATCCAGGCGCAGGATCTGCGCTTGCCGGCGCCGCCGGACGCCAAGGCGAAGCCGATGGGACCGGCCTTCCCCGAACTCTACGTCAAGGCTCAGCTCGGCGCCCAGGTGTTCAAGACCTGCCGCGTCGCGCTCGGCAGCGCGGCGGCGGGGACATCGAACCCGAGCTGGAACGAAGACCTGCTGTTCGTCGCCGCCGAGCCGTTCGATCCCTTCTTGACCGTCGTCGTGGAGGATATCTTCTCCGGGCAGCCGGTGGGTCAGGCGCGCGTGCCACTGTCAACCGTGCACCGGCGTTCTGACGACCGGGTAGAGCCGCCGTCGCGGTGGCTGAACCTCTGCGGCGACGAGGCTCGGCCGTACGCCGGGCGGGTGCACGTGCGCGTCTGCCTGGAGGGCGGCTACCACGTGCTCGACGAGGCGGCGAACGTTGCCAGCGACGTCCGCGCGGCGTCGAAGCAGCTGTCGAAGCCGCCCGTGGGGATGCTCGAGGTGGGCATCCGCGGCGCGGCGAACCTGGTGCCCATGAAGATCGCCAAGGACGGCGCGAGCGGGTCGACGGACGCGTACGTCGTGCTCAAGTACGGGCCCAAGTGGGCGCGCACCCGCACCATCCTGGACCAGTTCAACCCGCGGTGGAACGAGCAGTACGCGTGGGACGTGTTCGACCCCTGCACCGTGCTCACCATCGCCGTGTTCGACAACGTCCGGTACAGGAGCGCCGACGCCAGCGGCGACGCCGGGAAGCTGCCCAAGGACGCGCGCATCGGCAAGCTCCGCATCCGCCTCTCGACGCTGGACACCAACCACGTGTACGCCAACACCTTCGCGCTCACGGCCGTGCACCCGGTCGGCGTGCGCAAGATGGGGGAGCTGGAGCTCGCCATCCGGTTCACCTGCCCGTCGTGGCTGACGCTGATGCAGGCGTACGGGAGCCCGCTGCTGCCGCGCATGCACTACGTGAAGCCGCTCGGCCCCGCGCAGCAGGACGTGCTGCGGCACACGGCGATGCGTATCGTGTCGGGGCGGCTGGCGCGGTCGGAGCCGCCGCTGGGGCCGGAGGTGGTGCAGTACCTGCTCGACACGGACACGCACTCGTGGAGCATGCGGCGGAGCAAGGCCAACTGGTTCCGCGTCGTGGGCTGCCTGTCGCACGTCGCGACGGCGGTGAAGTGGGCGAACCGCGTGCGCACGTGGACGCACCCGACGACCACCGTGCTGGTGCACGCGCTGCTCGTCGCCGTCGTGCTCTGCCCGGAGATGATCCTCCCCACCGTCTGCCTCTACCTCTTCCTGGTCCTGCTCTGGCGCTACAGGGCGCGGCCGCGGGAGCCCACGGGCATGGACCCGCGGCTCTCACACGTGGACAGCGTCAGCCCCGACGAGCTCGACGAGGAGTTCGACGGGCTCCCCTCGGCCCGCCCCGCCGACGTGGTGCGGATGCGGTACGACCGGCTGCGCGCCGTGGCCGGGCGGGCGCAGACGCTGCTCGGCGACGTCGCGGCGCAGGGGGAGCGGATCGAGGCGCTGCTGTCGTGGCGCGACCCGCGCGCCACGGCGGTGTTCGCGGTGGTGTGCCTGCTCGCCGCGCTCGTCATGTACGCCGTGCCGTTCAAGCTGCTGCTGCTCGCCATGGGGTTCTACTACCTCCGCCACCCGAGGTTCCGCGGCGACATGCCGTCCGCCGGCTTCAACTTCTTCCGCCGCCTGCCGTCCAACTCCGACCGGGTTCTCTAGGAAGAACCTGATCAATCAATCAACCAGCTTCTTGATCGTTTGGACCATTTCGGTGTAATCTTCTTACTTTCTCCAGATCGTTTTGATCATTTGTTTGCCCAGTAAAGCCTTTCTTGATTAGGCTTGCTGATGCTAATAACAATAATAATGATGGTTATTTCATTCATTGGTTTATTAGGAATCACTTCTTGCATTTTTGCAGACTCTGATGGTTACGATCCGCACCATCAATCGTAGCTTAGCTAGATAGATTCAGAGAGGACCAAATTGTAGTATTGAATGGTGATCAATACTGAGATCCTAGCTTTAAATATGAAATATTGAGTGTTTAACTTGGCATATAAATGAAATTATACCGAATCATATGCCGTTAAAATAGAATCAATTTACTCATAGAGATGCTACAACTACAAGAGCTTGTGCCGCAGTAGAGAGGTTGATTGAGGTTAATAGGCAGATGAGATTGAGCGAAGAGGCCAAAATTAGGCGGCGGAATCTGCATCGGCGAGGGGATTGATTCCCTACCGATCACATGCTCCGTGGCACGTACTACTACACCCTCTCTGATCCTTCCAGGTTCATCACTCACCCCCCAAACACAACCAACTGAACCAAGTGCCTCAAATAAGATAAGCCTGCATCTGGTTAGCTCACCAGAACCATCTGCTCGATTTTAATCCCACTTGCCACACACTTGCAGATTGCAGTGGTGCGGTCTCTGAACAAAAGCCCATATGCTTTTGTCAGTAATCACTAGGAGGCAACCATCACACTGAAACACAAAGCGAGTAAACCAGTAAATGCGTGTGTAAATCATCACAAAAAGAAAAACTTACTGATACTACAAAGCGTGCCGTTGATGTCGGCAACAGGAGAATGTTTGTAGTCTATTGCATCATCACAAGATCGACAAATCCGATAATAATTGCCCCACGCATCTGATGAACACAAGAAGCAAGGTGAGTAAATATTTGTCTCAGTTAAACAGTAAAAAAAAACTAAAAAGTGCATGAGGCAATGGATCCGTTGCTGATAGAAGAAAAATGAAAAAAAAAAAAAGAGACCATGACCAGACGCAGAGGAGCAATTTTTGTGTGCCACATAACCTCATTGGATTTTTCCCCCTTCTCTGATCAGATCTACCACACACTGTTACTGTAGTATTCTACATTGCACACACGCGAAAAAGGCCGAACTGCCGCACGTGAAATCACAATAGCCTTTTGCATCATATGGCAGACAGGATTCAGATTTCAGAGAGCCAAAAACCATAAAAATAGTGTGTTTTTTTTTTTCTGGACGCTTACCACGTCTGCGAGAAATCTAACCCCTTTCTGGGACCATGAACTGGAGAGGAGAAGAGAGGGCAGGGCGCCACCACTAGGAGTGATCTGGTTGTTCTCGTCTCGAGAGGTGGAAGGATCAGGCAGTGAAGTGGAGTGACTGTGACTGTGACTGTTTGAGAGTGAGAGCTTGCACTGAAAATGATGGCGGCCTGATCGAAGAGACGATCGATTGGGCTGCGGGCAGCGTCGGAGATCGGGGAGGTCTTGGCCTCACCCTGCTCGTCTTTTGTGCAGCTCAGAGGTGGCTTTGCCTGCATGATTCGGTTTGGGCACTTGCACGTTTGTAGCTACAGGTTTTCTATTTTCCCCTTCTCTTTGCTCTCTTTTCTTTCACTCATCGGGCTCTATCGACTATCGTTTCGCTTATTCACGTAACGCATATTTGTTTCGTTTTACTTATTTATTCTCTCAAACCACCCTCGTTTTGTCGTAAAATTTGGTAATTGACACTTTGTTTGTTGTCACTCGACTGGTTTGGGAAGAAGGGGAGAGAAAGAGAGAGAAGGGAGATAGGGAGGAGGAAGAGGACTGACATGTGGGCCCCACATGTCAGTGGGCCCACATTTCATTTTTGCCAATGACTAATGGGTCCCACGTATATTTTTTAATTCTACTGCCATGTAAGTGCCACGTGGACCGAAGACTCGGTCAATATCACCACATAGGCGCCACGTCAGCGAAACCATCTCCCAAAACCGGCGAGGGAGTCAAATTGCACCGGTTTTGCAAGTTCAGGGGGTCGAGATTTCTGGTATTGCGGTTGAGGGATACGATTTAGATTCGGTGGTCAGTTGAGGGAGTCAAAATGATCTTATTCCTATGCCGGCTGTTCTCAATATCATGGATTTTCCTTCGTACTAGTCTGCCCTTTCTTATACCTTTTTCTACCTTGGAGTGCCGTGCTGATTGCCCTCCTCCTATCCATATAGCACTATCAAAAGAAAAAGGCTAGGTAATCATTGGGAAGCAATGGGTTCTCTTCTCCATGCCCATGCTTAATCCTTTTATATGCTTTCATTCCATAGGGAAATAAACCTACAAATATAATATACTCTATCCATACTCACAAAGAAAGTCGTTTAGGACATTGACACGGTCTTTAAAACACAACTTTGACTTCTTGTTTCTATAAAAATATTCATTGAAAAATAATATATGTATACTTTTTATGAAAGTATTTTTCAAGACAAATCTATCTATCTATCTATCTATCTATCTATCTATTATATACTAAAAGTCCATTAAACTTCCTACAAATGCTCTCATGCCGCCACATGGGACTCCTACAAATGCTCCTAAGCCGCCATGTGGTAATTTAATAAACCGGTGGACCCGCTATTTCAGATTTTCAGTTATTTGATTTACACTTATTTGGTGGACCCAACATTATATGGAATTAGATATATTTTTGGGAAAAAATCCATATCCCGCTTGGCCATGCCGTGCGTACGGGAGATCAGAGATGTACGCTCTGCCCTCTATCCCTTCAATTCTCTCCTATTTCTATGCATATGATATCTCCTATTTCCATGCTATATTAGTCAGATGTAAATCACTATTTATCATAATAGTTTTAAAAAAAAACTTAATCAGCCGGTGTCCACCCTTTTCTCCTATATTGATTAAGTAAAAAACAAAAAACCTAAAAAAATTATAACATATAAATCAAGCTGCTAATTTAAATTATCACGACTAAATTTATGGTGCGAGAAAAAAATCTACTTCGTAGGTATTCTTGAAAATAAAATACGTTGTGTTGGCTCATGTTCTAAAATTTTACCGGTCGCTCAAATAATCATAAAAATGTAAATGAAAAAAGAGAAGAAAATACTCCTGCTACTATGGAATCATGATACTATATGATTTATAAGGAAAACTATAAGAAAACTAAATTCATGTATTTATATTTTAAATATATATATTACGAATACATATCTTGACGTCAAATCTTAACCAACATAAAATTCTAAAAACATGATAATGGTGATTATATTATTGTATAGAAGTCAACAGATACAGATAACTAAATTATATCTACGACGCCATAAGAAATAAAATGAACCTAACTATGAGTGATCGATGTTCCTTAAAAAATACTCATTTTATTTTGAATTGATAATAATTTTATTAAATCTGTTATGAAAACTTTTTTTCATGTATACAGATTTTTTTATTGTGAAACGGAAGTAGAAAAGATAAATATAAAGCTATTAGTAGGGTTCAATCTAGTCAGGTTATACGCGGATAAATTAAAGATCAAGCATATATATGTTCCACTAATCTCTAATGTGTCACTTTCATGTAGAGATACATATCCACCAATCATCGAGTTACAAATGGTAGCGAAGCATCTGTCCATCACATCGGCTACTATGAGTATGCGTAACATCATATAATAAAGATAAAGTGACATTATATTGTAGATTATATTATCTTATATCACTTTATAAATATACGTAGTTGAATACAAACATTATTTAATTTAAAGCTAACGCAAAAACCTACATATTCACGATAATGATAAAGAGCTTCTATAAGAATTTAAACAATAGAAAAACTCAAGAGCATTGATCCTAACAGTAAACAAAAAATATCAACGGCTAATCTATAGGATATATAGAATTTTAAAATGGCATGATAATGATAAAGAGCTTCTATAAGAATTTAAACAATAGAAAAACTCAAGAGCATTGATCCTAACAGTAAACAAAAAATATCAACGGCTAATCTATAGGATATATAGAATTGTAAACCATTTTAAGGCCCATTAAACATCCCATAGAACCATCCTACATCATCTATTAAAGCTTCTAAGAAATAAGAAAATAAACTTCAAAAATTCTCTATAAAAGGCAAAACATTCAATGCTTAATCCTCCATTAATTTCATGGTTCCTTTTATCTTGGCCATTGGATGATTTCAATCGCTTTACATATGTATACACACATGATAACTAGGCCACCATATTGAAGAAAAAAATAATCAAAGCATGTTATCTTATAGAAAATCAAATCACTTGAGGTGTCAAGTGGGGTTATAGTGATTGTTGCAAGGTGTACGGTGTTATAGCAAGGATTATTAGCACCGAGTCGTACGAGATTGCCAGCCATCCAATCACAACACCAAAAGAACCCAGAAGGAGTTACAAAGAGCCACCACAACAAGCCAACAAGGAAAGGCCATGATAATTAAATTGTAATGATAAAACGTTCTTTCAACTCCCATATATGTGCATTATTATTTATATCACATCATTTGAAATTAATATGCACAAAATGATAGCATAGTAAATCTTTGCGGCAAAGAGGCTACATATGAAATCATTCGATTAATCCCCTTAACCTTGGAATAATAATACCAAACAAGAACTCAAGTGGGTAACAAACAATTTTGATATTGAATTTTAATTCCTGGAAAGAGAGAAACAAAGAGAAGGGTTCAAGCATTTAGTGAATATTACCCATTTTATAAGATGAGTGTTTTATTTAAAAATATGAGACGGTTCAGCGGACTACTTATTTCGAAGTACTAACATACTATTTAAGAGTAGAGCAAGTAGGACATTCTATCAAAATCATTTTATTTGAGGTTTTTATAATAGAACTATCTAATGATGAACTTGATGAAACTTTGCTACAGTACTATTTGATGAAAACATATTTAAATTACTTTTTTCATGTCATGTTTGGAGATCAAAGACTAAAAAAAAACTTTAATAAGGCACTACATATTTATTACCACGCTATAAATTTATAGTACAATGAATAATATTACAGAGCATCATCGGAGTAGGGAAACTAGAATAAGGCCATGTCATACCCTAACTCCAAAATCTATATTACCTTAAATTTTATGTGGATTATGTATACGTATGCATACATAGTACTTCACTTACACATTCATTCTCACTTAGTGTAAAATGGTTAACACACTGTTATCATATTTAAAGTGCCAAGACTGATTTATAAGCTGACCTAATTATCCATGTAAACTTTTAAACTTTTATGGTGGTACCAAACCACCACTTAATTATAATAACTTTTTGCATAGATGAGTCTCTATTACACCGTTTTATAGGCTACAAACATGCTAGGGAATTATGGATCATAGGTCGCTTGAAGAATGGATATGTACCATAGGAACTTCTAAATTTCATATTTAGAAGTCATATTTGTGGATGTCCAATTTGATATCACTATAAATCATGAGAAAATTAAATGCTCATGAGTCATTAAGAAAAAAAATACAGATATCAAAAAGAATAATTAGTTCGGTATTATCAAAGATCTCAGTTGTAGTTAAAGTTTATACGTGCAAAGGTGTGAAACTCTTAACCATCAGAAATTTGAATGACTAACAACTACATAATGTGGGTGACTGCTCTATATATATATATATATATATATATATATATATATATATATATATATATTATATATATATATATATATATATATATATATATATATATATATATATATATATAGATATATATATATATATATATATATATATATATATATATATATCTATATATATATATATATATATATATATATATATATATATATATATATATATATATATATATATATATATATATATATATATATGAACTTTTTACGGAAACTTTATATATGTATAAAAAATAGTAATCATAAAAAGATTTACTTAGAGAAAAAGAGAAGCCTGCGCAATCGCGCGGGCTACCTTTCTAGTTCATATTTTCAAACTCAACAACTTGAGAGTTATTCATGATTTATATTCCCATGTTTGACTTAAACATTGTCCTAAACGACTTACTTTACGAGTATGGAGGGAGTATTCCCTCCGTCCACAAAAATTACACATATTACTTTTGACACCAAGACAAAGGAGAAATTAAATCACCTTGGATGTTACAAAATCAAGGAGTGAATGCAAGCATGCAACCAATGAGTATTTAGATGACTCCTTGGGTTCTAATAAAATATTTAATTTATCTCTTCAATTACGTCTTGAATGCATAAAGATTATAAATAGGAATAACTTATTTGGAAAAACTCAAATATGAAATAGGTGTAACTTTTGTGGATGGAGGGAGTACTAATAATATTTTGTGGGGTATACACTAATCATCGAGGCCTCCTTTACAAGAAAAGGATTTTAGTTTTTTTTTTAGAAACAGAACTACTCCTAATTCTTAGGAACCCTCTGTGTTTCAAAGGAGCTTATATTGTCTTAACTTTTTTTTATCTGGAATGCACGGTAGATAATTTGAGCAAAACAAACAACATCTCGCAAATAAAAAAAAAACAAGAACAACAAGCAACAAAATATCTTACTATTGTTATCATACGTGTTAACACAAAATACACCATTTACAGTTTAAAAATGGAAATAGCTATACAACTGCCTCTGTTTTTTTTTTTCAATTTGTCAGCCGTGTTTTGTGACCGTTGGATTTGTCTTCAAGATTCGCGTGGAGCCCGGGCTGAAAGGTTACGCGTAGCCTGGTCCAACTGTGTCTGCGTGTCCTACTCCACACACCGACACACATTTTCTCCTCCGCTGGTACTGTTTCAATTATCCCCACCATTTTCTCCTCCACGAACTCGAGAGAATACCAACAATCGGTGGCGGCGGCAGCACGGCTGCGAAGTCGTCTCCCCGGCGGACGGTGCCCCAAGCCGCCGGCGCAGGAGATCCGTGCGTTTCTCGGTAAGCCGTTGCACGGCGCTTCCCCTTCGATTCTCGCTTGCATGCGTGGTTGGGTTAGTAAGGGAGGAATTCTACCTTGTCCCGTAGCTCGTGAAGCGCCCTTGTCCAGAGAGGGAGGAATCATCATTTCAGTTTGTAGGGCTGTGGAGTGGAGTTGATTCTGGCAGCTTTACAGTTTAGTTCATATTCAAATATGCCTGAGTTTGTGCAGAATTTCTCATGCAAGTGAAGAAACGAATTTTGTACAGAGAGTTTTTACTGTTCGCTATGTAATTAGTGAGAGACTCAGCGTGCTTGATTATTTGCAACTTCTGATACTGTCAATGGACGCTTAATCTCCATAATTATTATATGGTGGTTTACTGACTAGGTAGCTCTGTTGTACAGTTGTACTCCCTGTCTCATAATATAAGAGATTTTGTTATTATATTTGCACTGTTTGATCACTCCTCTTAAAATATATGTGTAAATATATAAAACGATAAGTTGTGCTTAAATTACTTTGGATAATAAAGTAAGTCATAAATAAATAAATAATAATTTTATTTTTTTAAATAAGACGAATGGTCAAACAGTGTAAGTAAAACGTTAAAAACTCTTATATTAAGGGACGGAGAGAGTAGTTTGGTTGATGTTCAGATATGCGTGAGTTTGTACAGAATTTTTCCTGCAGGCTGCAGGTAAAGAAACGGATTTTTTATTCAAGGGTTCCTACTATTCACTCTGTAATTTTACTTGTGAAATCTAGGCGTGTTTAGTTGCAAATTTTTTCTTCAAACTTTTAACTTTTTTATCACATCAAAACTTTTCTACACACATAAACTTTCAACTTTTCTGTCACATCGTTTCAATTTCAACCAAACTTTTAATTTTGGTGTGAACTAAACACAACCCTAGTGCAGCTCAGGTCCTTTGTACTGATGACAGAACAATGATTTCCTCTGAAAATTCTAAATGAACAGAGACAGACATGATCTGATTTTCAGAATGAGCATCATAAAGTTCTAATCACAGTATTTGACATGTATTTTGTCTGATTCTGGGCTTGATCCACTGAACTAGTTAAAGTTGGCATTAGCAATCATTTTCAGCTTGTAAAGTTGCGCTTTATTTTTTTTACGCAAAAAGGTAGAGAGTCTCTACCTTATAACCATTATATTATTGAAATAGATGAGCAAATTTACTCCCCAGCATTTGGCAATATTGTTGTCCCTGATAGTCGTGGTTGCTGCAGTGGTTTCACATCCAGTGTCACAAAAGTGGTGTTTATCTTACACCTCCTTGCTTTCATTGCCCTCACAATCTTCCTTGTGTCCAGGCCTCTTCCCGACAGAATCCTGCCTACAAGCCTTTCGCCAACTTTGTTCCTCTTGCCTCCTCTGTCATAGTATCCATAATTGTCGGTTGCTTTTGGGTCATCCTTGCAGTCATTAACCCTCCGAAAGCCATCAAGACCTCACTCTGGGCATTCCCTGTTCTTGCACTGGCCTGCGATGTAAGTGGTGTTTAGATCAGGGACTAAACTTTAGTTCTTATCACATCAGATATTTAGACGTTAATTTAAAGTATTAAACATAGATTAATTATAAAACTAATTGTATAAATGAGAGCTAATTCACGAGACAATTTTTTAAACCTAATTAATCCGTAATTAGCACATGTTTAGCATCACATAGGCTAATAATAGATTAATTAGACTCAATAGATTCGTCTCGCGAATTATTCGAAGATTATGGAATGGGTTTTGTCATTAGTCTATATTTAATTAGTGTCCAAATATCCAATGGACTAAATTTTAGTCTCCAGATCCAAACACCACCGTAGTCATACTCCTTGTTGGCAATGGGGCCGCACTTGGTATTGGAGACACCACCCGATCAATCAATGACTCAAAAATCTCTACTATATTATAGAAGATGTTTTTACCGGTATTTTGGTACGTAATTCGTGTTTGAGTCGATTTTTAAGTTCATACATTTTTGGAAATGCAGATCCATGTTTGAGTTGAATTTTAAGCTCGTTTACTTTTAGAAATACAAAAGGAATCATACAAGAAATCTCTTTAAAAAACTCACATGTACATAGTCCCAATTACAACTCATAATTTTCTTAAAAAATCCAAACGAATTCGCACAGCGAATTTTACTCTAGCTAAACCATACAACAATATCAAAATTAAAATAGCATTTACCTGTTGCAGCGTACAAGCATTTTTCTAATAAAAATAAAAATTACAAATCAAACCAAATCAAACGACTCACAAACACAAACACACACTGACACAAATCCTGTCAATCAAATCACAAACTTCTTAACGGTACGCCCTCTTAATTATTATCGCGGTAGGGCTTAGCTCAGCTGCCATCTTGTTCCTGCAGTATGCATGCAATCTAGTATTTGGGCGGGAACTTGGACTTGATGGACTCGACCATGCCGCCGTCGACCTGGAACGCCCTGGCCAGCGTGTCCAACGGCAGCAGCGGCGCGGCGCCGAAGAGCGTGTCGGCGATGGACTGCGTCCCGGGGAGCTGGCTGTTGAAGGCGGCGATGGCGAGCGCCGACGTGTTGCCGCTGTTCCTCTGGAAGTGGACGAGGCCGCGCGGGAAGACGAACACCTCCCCCTTGCTGACGGTGCGGGTGAAGAGCTTGTTGGCGGTGGTGACGAAGCCGACGTCGAGGGTGCCCTCGGCGACGAACATGATCTCGGTGGCGCGCGGGTGGGTGTGCGGCGGGCTGAGCCCCCACGGCGCGTAGTCGATCCGCGCCATGGACACCCCCATCGTGTTCAGCCCCGGCAGCCTCTCCACGCTCGCCGCCGTCACCAGCGACCCCACCGCGTTCGTCGTGTTCCCGGCGTTCGTCAGCCCGTCGAAGAAGAAGTCGCTCGCCGTCACGTTCTCCAGCCTCTTGCACGGGATCCCGTTCAGCCGCAGCGCTGCACGCAAGCATACATATACCTCAATATATATGAACCTTTGCAGGTCGTTAAAAAAATCGATCAATTCATATTAACTAGCTGGTGGCCCACGCAATTGCGCGACTAGCACCCATACAAATTAAATTATATATTTTTAATATAATTTTAATTAAAATTTATTAAATAGTTATCTTGTTGTATTAAGACTTTAAAAGACTAAACCTTATCATCTTTGTGTTTCTAATTTTATAGTTTTTAAAAGTTACACCAGTTGCTATCACTTTTATATCATTTTTTATTTGTTTGCTCGATCTACTACTGTTTCTATCTATTCTTCTTAGAACCTTTAAAAAGTGATAGCAATAAAATAAAGAATAAATTTATTTTAATGTGATATTAAATTTATTGGATATAAAAGTGATAGAAACAGTAGATAGATAGAAATTGGACTTATAGTTTTTAAAGTTTATTATCTTGTTGGGTTTCGTTTTTATAGTTTTAGAAGTCCCATCAAACGTTGCCATTATAATCCTCTATGGCTGTCCACTGTCTCTTCTCTTTATTATCATTGGTATTTTAAAAATCAACATAACTATTGTTTAGGTTCTTTTTTTTTTTTACTTTCCAGAAGTTTCGCCAAAACATCAGCGACTTTGTCACTGTACTCCTGTACGGCTTGCCTGTCGCCTCCCTTCTTTATTGTCATTGAGATTTTAAAATCAAACAAGAGTATCGTTGAGATTTTTTTTTACTTGGTGTCTTTTTTTATGGCTATTTTAAAAATATAATGGATGGATCGATGGATGGATGGATAATGTGTGGGAGACGATGTCAAGACCCATAATATAATCGACGACGCAGACGTCCTGGAGCATGTCGGGGGTCGCCTGCGAGGGAGGTGGCGGCGAGCGCCAGGAACACGACGGCGAAGGTGGCGAGGATCAGCTTGGCCATTATAGCTAATTTGGTGAGTTAATTAGTTCGATGACTTCGATCAACCTATGCAAAGCAGCTAGCTAGCTAGCTAGCACAGTGAAGTAGCTGTAGCTAAGAAGATCAGTGAAGCTGAGCAAGCTAAGCTGTGTGTTGTGTGTGAAGTGAACTGCATGCAGATGAGAGCTGAGGACGATGAGGAAAGGAAGAAGGGGACGCTGCTATTTATGCTTGCTGCCTTGCTGGGGCCTGTACTAGCTAGCTACTCCTCGTTAAGGAGGAGGAGATCAAAGATTGGGAAGATACGTAAAATGAGGTGAGCCATTAACGTATGATTAATTAAGTATTAACTATTTTAAATTTTAAAAATGGATTAACATGATTTTTTAAAACAACTTTCCTATAGAAAATTTTTACAAAATACGTACCGTTTAATAGTTGGGGAAGCGTGCGCGTGGAAAACAAGTTGTTTTCTCGTCCTATCGCACACGAACGAACGCATAGCCATGTGATTAAGCTAAATCAGAAAGGCTAATTAAGATGATATATGGTTATGAATCTTCCTCACACGCTAGCCACTACTCCTAATTAAGCTTTTTCAGTGAGAATTGAATGGTTCGGCGAGCGATGTTTTTCGATCTGTCCTTGCCAGGGGGTCTGTTGTCCTCTTGAGATCAAGAAATTAATTAATTAAGGCGAGATCAATGTTTAGTGTACTGGTAAAGGGGATCGATTGAGAGATCCAGGTGTACAGTATACTATAAGAACATGAGAAATAAGGGGTTGTTTGTCTGTCACATAGGATGTTTGGACACTAATTTGGAGTATTAAATATAGACTAATTACAAAACCCATTTCCTAACTAACTCACGAGACGAATCTTTTGAGTCGAATTATACCATGATTGACAATATGATGCTACAGTAAACTTTTAATAATTATGGATTAATTAGACTTAAAAAATTTGTCACGCAGATTAGTTCTTATATATGAAATTAGTTTTTTTTATTAGTCTATGTTTAATACTTTAATTTAGCGTCCAAACATACGATGTGACAGAGACTGAAGAGGTTTTAGCACCATCTAAACAACCCCTAAATTTAAGGGCAACGCTCCGGTACTCTCGTACGGCACTTTCTCCTACAGCTGCGGCTTCACTCAGGTGGGCGACGACGGCAGCAATGTCTTCTCCTTCTCCGTATGGTTCACCGCTGTCAAGGACAGTACTGCCGTCGTCTGGACGGCCAACCTCGTCACCCCCGTGAACAGTAGGGACTCGAGCATCTCTCTCTGCTACAACGGACGGCGAGCTGGCCCACGACGTACGAGGTCCCGTTGGTGTCGCCGACAAGGTGGTCTCTTTTTTTACGTACCAGATAGGCTTGTTCTTCGATTGGTTAAATTGCATCGATATTTTCCTAATCTTTTGAAACAGTAGACGGTAAGAGTTTTACCGGATATATTAGAAGAAGAGAGTTGATCCTTTTATAAGGAAAACCGGGTCTAAAAACCATACAATTGCACAGTTTGCTAAAGGAAACCGGTAAAACTATACACAAGACACAAAAAGCCTGTGACAAAATGACTAGACCCACAGAAATGATTGAGGGAAGAGTAAAACCTTCAAGGCGAAGCCTCCAAGGAGGTGAACAACGACAGAGGTCGCTGCCGACGTCCGCCCAAAAACTAGACTGGTTTTTCACCCGAAGGGGAGAGAGTCCACAAGGTAACACCTCCAAGGAGGAAACGGCACCCACAGGCGTCGATGTCACTGATCCTGGAAGACCAGGCAGAGCTTTCGCCCAAGACTCCCTTGAGAAGTGCAGGACCTCCAAGAAGCTAGAGCAAGAGTGGTGAGTGTTATCGTTGCCCAGCTTATTGGCTGAACCCGATATGATGCAGCAGCTCCGACTCCACCTTAACACCAAAACTCTAACACCGTACTCCCTCCGTCCTAAAAAAAAGTGAATCTAGTACTGGATGTGACATATTCTAGCTAGTACAACGAATCTGGACATGTACTAGAATATGTCACATCCAGTACTAGGTTGGTTTTTTATGGGACAGAGGGAGTAGAGGATAAGCACACCGCTCCACACTCGGCACAACTACAGGTTTACACAACCACAGGGCGCATGAAGCACCGGCGAGGCCCAAGAGCCCTGACTACGGACAGACTGGACCACCAACGCGGACGAGCAAATCTCTTCAACCACCAAAAGACTCCACGGCCAGGTCTGAAAGTAGACGGCCAAGAGAAGGGAGGATCATCAAGGAGGGGAGGAGGCCTGGCCAGCCTGAAAGGGAACTGAGAGCTGAAAGCAAGGGCATCAAAGACATCGGTGTCTTCCATGTTTCTGTCGAGGGTATCCCGGCTTCGTGGGGAAATCTTTACAACTGCGGCAACCACCTCCAACTTCACCACCAGCGCAGAGAGAGGAGCGCTGGGGCAAGCAGCAGAGCAACTGAAAGGAAAGAAGAAATGGGGGGCCTCCCCCTTCTACTTGTGCTGAGAGATGATAGAGGAAGGAAGACAGAAGAGGGAAGGAAGGAGAGAAGAGGGTGGCTGCCGGCGACTGGAGAGGTCGGAGTCACCGACGTGACCCCAGTGAGAGCCCGGTAGGACCCGAGCAGCCTGCCGACCGCTAAAGCCGGCTGGCGCCGCAGCACCGCCTCGTGAGTGCTGGCCTCCGCCCCAGCGCGAGCCAGACTCCGCCGCACCGACCACCACCAGCCGCGCCAGCCCACGTCGCCGCCGCCGGTGCTAGATCCAGCAACGCCGGCGCCGGATCTGCCGCTGCCTAGCCAAGAGGGCGGCCAGCTGACGCACACCCCCTAGCAGGCCGCCGCGCCACCCCGGACGCCGACCCACCGCATGGACCTCCACGCCGCCTCGCGCCGCAGCGGCGAAGCCTCGCAAGCGCTGGCCACCGCACGGGCCGCCACCACCACGCCGCCTCCCGCTGCAGCGGCCTCCGCTGGCCACACCGCCCTTGCGTCGTGCTTCCCGACGCCGCCATCGTAGATCTAGCGGCGGCGGGGCTGGATCTACCGCCGCCCTGCTAGCTTGAAGACCCTGCCGCCGTCGGCGACTGCCGCATCCCTCGCACAGAGAAGATGCGCTACCGCGGGAAGGCCCCGCCGTCACCATCCTAGCTCGCCAGCCGGCTTTGCCGGCGGCGAGCTCCGTCCGCGGCGAGGAAGGGTGGAGGGGGATAGGAAGGGTGCTGCGGCTGTAGGGTTTCGCCCCCCGTGTCGCCTGCACGGGGGCGACGCGGGGGGTCTCCCAGAGCGTTTGTTGCAGCAAAAATTAGCTGTATGCGTGTGATCAATATGGAGTTTTTCCGGATGATTGTTCTGGCCTGATATTTTCCTAATAATAACCATGATTGATGCGATCAAACTGTGAACAAGGAAAAGAAGACAATCTCTATACCTAATTTTGCATGGTTCAAGCCAATTTCTTTTTCTGCTCTATTAAAATTAAAGTGCTGTTGATGCTCTATCCGTGTCTACGCCACCGCCGCCGCCGCCGACGGAGCACACCGCCCCAAGGTGAGGAAGAGCGGTCGCTGCTAGCTTCAGGAACCGCACCGAATTACTGCCTCAATGCTCGGGCCACTACGGCCCAAACATCGGAGGACTAAAATTATGATATCATCCCCCCATGCTCTTATCTTAATGGACTATTATGCTCTTTCACTTTTCCACTACCATTGATTGAGGTGGTAGTATAATAAATACATCTGGTCTCTTGGATTGAAAAAAAAATCAATAGTTAAGATTAATGCTACTACTAGTATAGGGTACCGTAGAGGGACTCTAAATAATTTAAAGCTTGTTCATTTCGTTGCCCAAATCAACAATACTTTCGATAGCATTGGTTTTGCTTGGTTTGATGTTTTTTAACGAATCGCACAAGACGGTGCGAAGTTCTATTGATAGAGCATGAGAAAAATTAAAATATTACAACCCTGTAAGGTCGTAACCAGGAAAAGAAGAAAAGTATACCACCACCCATACATCAACAACGCTAACACACAGAATCAAGAGAAGGCTAGCACCGGACCGGCCGCCGCTAGGCCAACAAAGAAACACGGCCGAGATCGCGCAAAACCCAACCCTTACAATCAACACAAAGCCCCGTTCTATCCAAGTCTTCAGGAGTTAGGGAGAGAGAGGGTGTGAGAGAAGAATGGAACTCCTCTCCTCCCTAGGCCCTCCGACGTGGCCAACTTGTAGAGACTAGGACGCCGCCACAAGAGGATGAAATCTAGAGTGAGCTTGCACCAATTGGTTGGGGGGGTGCCGGCTAGGGGATGCCTAAACGACATCTCCAAGGAAAGAAACGACGAAAAACACTGCCGCCGCCGTCCATCAAGGTCTCAAAGAGAACGAGATTGGGCTTTCACCCGGCATCCACACATAAGGGATGAGACGGCACGACAACGCCCTCAGGAGGGGAATGACGTTTCAAGCGTCATCGTTGCCGGCCCGGCTGAGGCCAGGCTGGGTTTTCACCCGCCGCTCACCACCTGCGAGTCCACGGCTGGCGCCCCGATACTCCACCACCATCCAACCTCTGCCGACATGTGGGACTACTGCACCGACGCTCCCCACCGGCCAGCCTTCGTGCGCCGTAGACTGCATCGCACCCACCTGCAGCTCCTCCTTCCTGCACCGTGCCCAACTCCGTCACCGCGGGCCGCGCCTCATCGCACCAGGCCAGCCTTGTCCACCGCCGGTCATGCCTCATCACGCCAAGCCTGGCCTCCCACCGTCGACCATGCCTCCTCGCACCAAGCCAGCCTCCACCGCCGCCGGCTGCGCCTCCTTGCGCCGTGCCGGCCTACGCTGCCACTGGCCACGCGTCTACACGCCGAGCTGGCCTCCGAGCACTCCTCCCGCCGCTGCCGCGCTGGGAAAATGCGGTCGTCTGCCACGCCTCCCCGGCTAGCCGCCCGTGGTCGTCCGTGCCTCCTCTCACAGTCGTAGTCGCCGTCGCCCGCTTTGCCAGCTGTCGCCGCGCCTCCTGGTTGCTGCCCGTTGTCGCTGCGAGCTCTGCCGCTGCCAGAGCAGCCTCTGCCAGCGACCACCACCATCCCCACTGCCACTGTAGCGCCTTCACCCACGGCTTCACCATAGCCCTCCAGCCACCGACGCCAGTCTCCCACTTCCAATGCCAACCCTGTCGCTGCCGCGCCACCTGTGGCCAGATCCGTTGCTGGGAGCGCCGGATCCAGCCACGGGGTGGCTAGATCCGGGCACGGTCACGCCAGATCCCCGTCATCCACCACCGCCACTGAAGAGCTGAGTCGTCCACGCCGCCGTTGGCCACGACGCTCGCGACCGTCGCCCACGTTCTTGCTGCCTCTCCGGACTCCTCGCGATGACTGGCGCAACACCAACGGCGAGGGTTCGCCAGATCTGGCCAGGTGGCCCGCAGCCGGCCATCTCCACCGTGGACGCCGGGATGCCCCTTCGCGGCGCCGCCTGGGGAGGAACATGACTGGAAGACGGGGCCGGGCATGGCCGAAGGCGACCGGAGAGATCGGAGGGGTAGCGCCATGGACGGTGCGCCCGGCGCACGCAACGATCGCGGATCTGCAGCGGTAGGGAGGCCTGTGACGGAAGGGCGAAGTCGGCGAGCGTGGCGCGGCACGACGGACATGGAGGGCCGGGACGATGAGATCGTGGACGGTGAACACGAGGGTTGCGACTGCGGTGCGTGCGAGGGCACGGACAGCATGTATGGAGTACGTGCTATACACGCACACATGCACGTATTGTCATCGGGAGAGCATAATCACCACGGTACGGATGCAGAGATGTAGAAGAGAAAGCAGAGAGGTAGCGTATGAAGTTGAACTTGACTCGGAGATGGGTTCACGATGCAAGGAGGATTCGACCACGGCTTAAGGAGTTCATCTTAGATCAGACTTAAGTACATGGGTCGAGTCGCATCGATGAGGCCAGAATCTGTCTCGCCTTGAAAAGTGAGGACCAATACCGAGAAGAATTAACAACAACAGGAAGACTAGAGCTTCGGAAGACACATCTCAGCAGGCGCGTACTACAGCTTGTGTTCGACAGGTCGGAGGCGGCAGTGACCGACGGTTTGGGCAGCAGTTGCCGGCATGCACCCAGGCGCGCGCGCGGCGACTCCTGGGAAGAAGCAGGAGGCAACAACGTCAGGGGTTGCGGCTCAGAGCTGGCCAATTGGCGTGACGGATTGTCTCGAAACTTGAGTGTCACGTGCACGTGGATCTAGTCATTCAGGCAAGATTGCTGGTGGAGTACTTGGCTGCATGCAAGGGGTGATTAGTAGTGCAATTAAGCTTGTGCATGGATAATGGTCACGTGGACCATTAATGGCATGCATAAGTGCGGCACTACTATGACATGGTCACGTAATCTAGCATGGTGTGGCTATATGGTGATCAAGATGATGCAGTGCGGGAGAGTTACAGCTCGGGAAGACAAGGTGCGCAAGGTGTCCATATATGTCGGTTGGCTGGGCCAGCAGGGCGATCCGACCAACAGACAGGTTAGATCGTGGAGCTTGGACGGTTGAACGGAACCGTGATACAGTGGATAGATAGTTTGCTACAGAAACTTGTGAACATATTCAAAAGAAGGGCAAGAAGGCTCTATAGATGGATAGTTTGCAAGTGTGAAGGATGAGTAGACTAGCGGCAACAGGCGCATACAAAATTAGTGAAACAGGATATATCTGGACTCGATGAGGAGTTTGAGATATATGGAGTTAGACCAAAACTGAAGAAAAAATACGGGCAACAGCGGGTCAAATATTATTGATGGGGTCAACGATACTGTTTGGCATTACAGGATATATCCAGAATCTGCGGCGTTTGCATGATGGGGTATATGAAATCTGCGTCACCGAAGAGGAAGAGAAAGCGCTATGGTGTTAATTTCTTCGGGTGATTTAAGGTAATGGTGAATTTTCTGAAAGTATCATGGGTTCAGTCTACGGATGCAGAAAGCGTGGATCTTGGATTTATTAGCTTGATTCATAAGATTACAAGGAAGAAAGGATTTCTTCAACAGACTGGTGAGTTTGTTTTATCTATTTGGTGATGACGCGGGTTATCTGGCCATGATTAGATAAAATCAAATTAAAGACAGAAGGTGAAGGTGAACATGGTCTTCGAATAGTCTGTGATGTGACAGCTAAGGAGGAATCCAATTTCGCTTGGCAAGACGACTATGATGATAAGGGAGAAGGTGGAGCACTGTTGCAGATGTGGTCCAAATGAAGAAATTACAAGGATAGTGGGTGTCTCTTGATGACGGTTAGTGGGTGTCTCTTGATGACGGTTAGTGGGTGTCTCTTGATGACGGTGAGTCTGGTGTAGGCTTGTCGAGCGGCTCATGGTGAAGCTGCAAAAGGAACCAACTCAAGTCTAGAGGACCGGTGCATCGGCATAGTGATTCTACTACTTCTAGGTGGCATATATTTGCTAAGATGGAGTTTGTTAGAATATGTGTCAAATATACTAGTCTTATTTAATTACAGTTAGACTAGGAGCTATATTGGTCGGGGAGGAGCGCCTATAATCAGAGCCCCGAAGATGTAGGATTTGGCTGAATCTCATTAACAAATATCGTGTGTACCTGTGTCGTTATCTGACGTATCTTGGGTATTCAATGACTAAAGCGATCGGAAAGGTTAGTCGTCGTTCCGCTATATCGACTAACTTTTATAATAGTTACGTTCCGCACCATGATCGTAGCTTAGCTAGATAGATTCGGAGAGGACCAAATTGTAGTATTGAATGGTGATCAATACTGAGAATCCTAGCTTTAAATATGAGATATTGACTGTTTAACGTGGCATATAAATGAAATTATACCGAATCGTATTGCTATTACTAGTCGGCCGCATGCCGTTAAATCAGAATCAATTTACTCATAGAGATGCTACAACTACAAGAGCTTGTGCCGCAGTAGAGAGGTTTGTTGAGGTTAATAGGCAGACGAGATTGAGCGAAGAGGCCAAAATTATGCGGCGGAATCTGCATCGGCGAGGGGATTGATTCCCTACCGATCACATGCTCCGTGGCACGTACTACTACACCCTCTCTGGTCCTTCCAGTTCCAGGTACATCACTCACCCCCCAAACACAACCAACTGAACCAAGTGCCTCAAATAAGATAAGCCTGCATCCGGTTAGCTCACCAGAACCATCTGCTCGATTTTAATCCCACTTGCCAGTTGCCACACACACTTGCCAGTTGCCACTAGGAGGCAACCATCACACCGAGGGCTTGTTTAGTTTCCAAAGAAAAATTTTTCACCCGGTAATATAAAAAATTTGGACAAATGAATAGAGTATTAAATATAGGTAAAACTAATTACGTAGATTGCGTGTAAATTGCGAGACGAATCTTTTAAACCTAATTGCGCCATAATTTGATAATGTGGTGTTACAGTAAACATTTGTTAATGACGGATTAATTTGGTTTAATAAATTCGTCTCGCAGTTTTCAAGCGGGATCTGTAATTTGTTTTGTTATTAGTCTGCGTTTAATACTTTAAACGTGTGTCCGTATATCCAACGTGACACAACAGAAATTTTTGTTCGCGAACTAAACAGACCCTGAAACACAAAGCGAGTAAATCAGTAAATGCGTGTGTAAATCATCATAAAAAAGAAAAACTTACTGATACTACAAAGCGTGCCGTTGATGTCTGCAACAGGAGAATGTTTGTACTCTGTTGCATCACAAGATCGACAAATCTGATAATAATTTTCCCGCGCATCTGATGAACAGAAGAAGGTGAGTAAATATTTGTCTCAGTTAAACAGTAAAAAAAACTAAAAAGTGCATGAGGCAAAGGATCCGTTGCTGATAGAAGAAAAATGAAAAAAAAAGAGAGGGGGGGGGGGGGGGGGGGGGAGACCATGATCAGATGCAGAGGAGCAATTTTTGTGTGCCTCATTGGATTTTTCCCCCTCTCTGATCAGATGTACCACACACTGTTAATGTAGTATACACACATGCGAAAAAGGCCAGAGGCTATCATTACTATGGATAACCAAACAACTCATGGCCTTGTCATATTGTCATGGTTATATTCTCTTTCCTTGTTGGACGTTTTGGAGATCATGCATGGGATCAAGAGGTTAGCAGTTACCTCGCATGGTAGCCCAACTAGGTGAAAATACTGAGTTATTTTTTCTCCCATCTTGGAGGTACAGATATGTTTAGCATTAATTATGAGGTATATATCCTTGTGGAGGTATCGTGATTAACAATGTAGAATATTTTGCATTATCTTATTAATAGTTTAATACGAGTACCTCGTAAAAACTGGAGAAAACATTTGACATCATACCTTCTAAAACTATTGGTTGATTCTCTCAAGCCACCCTCGTTTTATCGTAAAATTTGGTAATTTGACACTTCATTTGTAGTCTTCGATGATATGTGGAACTATCGGAGTCAATTAAAATGTGACCAGGTGTTGCCGCTTTTTTTTTTTTTGCCAACCCAAGATCACCTAATGATTTGCAGTGTAATCAACAAAGAGTCGCCAAAATCAATAGATCAAAACCTGCTAGCGGAACCGATTTCAAGATTAATTCACTTTCGCGGAATCAAGCGACTAATTTACAAGCAAATTAGTAAAGAAGATAAATATCGTGCTTACGTGACGATAAACGACTAGTTTCCGAGCAAACTAGCAAAGAATAACCTCCTCGTTTTCGTGGAGAAGCACGACCATTTTTCAGCGCAAAACGGCAAAAATTAACTAGGGTTGATAGAACTCAGCCATGAAAATAAAATAGGAAAAACTTAAAAAATAAAAAGTAAAAGAGATGAATAGTAGATTGAAATTGTTCGGGAGTTTCTGCCGACGTCGGGACTTCAGCTTTGTAAGCACCGCATGCCGCATCAGACGGATATCCTTTTTCTGCACCATGGGCCCATCATTCCTTCCTACTATCCGAGACGGTACTGCATGCAAGCAATCAGGCTGGCCCATCTGATTCACTGCTGTTGCTTCATCCACATCATGTACATGCATGCCATCGTTGATGTCCTCCATCTGCATCCTCTGGCGCCAGTCCTCCTGAACAGGAGCCCCATTCAGCTTTTGAGCAAACCACTCAACACTCTTCTAAATAATTTGTCTTGCACAAATTAAGTAACTAAAAGCCAAATTATGATACAAACAGGGGCGGGGCTAGAATAAAATGAAGGGGTTCCACTCGCTTACTTTACTCTGGTTTAAATCAAATTTAGCTTGATACATGTGCCTAAACTTAAACTGATGGGGTATATATATGGTGAAAATAGATAAACTATAATAATTTTTTTTGAACCGGGTTCGTGGGCACCCCCTAACTATACCAGCTCCACCCCTGGATACAAACACCAGACTATTAAATAATCGAAACCCACTTTTTGAAGGGTTGAATTAGACCTTCTCTCTGTTTTATATGGTGTCATTGGACTTTGGACAATTTGGTTTTATCCGAAGAAAGAAAACGGGAAGAAAGTAAATCAATCCAAAGTCTAAGCGCTTGTTTGGCACGGCTTTAGCTTCAGCTTCATCTTTTTCGGAGCTAGAGCTCAGCCAAACAGATTTATTTTCATCTAAAATGGGAGTGGAGCTAGCTATAATGCTAAAAAAAATAGGTGTGTAGTTAGGTTTAGATTGTTACATAATTCACACTAGACCTAACTTCTAAAGTTAAATTTAGAAGTTGGAGCTACCAAATAAAACCTAAACTATAGAGTAATGAAACTCAAACTTTGATTCTCGCATGCGTTATATTTTCTGTCGCTTAGAGTGCGATCGTTTTCCCTCTTGTATTTTTCTTCCCTTCTTAATAAAACGACACGATGTTCACTTGCGTGTTTAGAAAAAAAAAGACTCATACGTCGATGATGCCACTTATTTTTTTTTTTGAACTTGTGGATGCTGCCACTTCACAAGGGAAAAAGTACACCGAAGGTCACTCAACTTGTCATCGAGTTACAAAATCGTCCTTGAACCGTAAAACCAGATATATGACGTTCCTTAATTTATAAAACTGTTCGCTTTAGGTACTTCGGTGTTTTTGACCCCGGTTTTGTCCGACGTGGCGGCTAAGTCAGCGTGGGACTCAAGTGGACCCATATGTCAGGATACCACGTCATCACCCTCTTTCCTTCCCCTCCTCTCCCTCTCTCTCTCTCCTTTATCTTCTCGCAGGTTGGCCGGCGGGTGGGGTGGAGCCGGCAGGGCGAAGCGGGAGAGGAAGAGAGTGATGGCGGCCGGCAACGCGGGAGAAGAGGAAGCAGTGGTAGCAGAGGCCACAACCGCCGTCCAGCGAGGGAGTGGGGGCGGCGGGAGAAGGCGAGGTGGGGATCGACCGCGATGGGAGAAGGTGAGACGGGACGGCCATTCCTCCCTCTCGGTGCCGCTGCCGACGGCGGACGGCCCGGCACGGCGTGGGGACGCAGTTGTGGGCGCCGTGGCGGACGGTGGTGCGCACCGCTCTCCGTCGGGACCGACGACGCGGAGCGGCATGGGGGCCGTCCTCAGGCACGGCGCTACCCTGGATCCAAGTGGCGCGAAGATGGAGGAGATGGGGAAGAGGAAGAGGTGGTGCTCCTCCTCCTCGAACCCATCGTCGTCGTCCGCCAGCCGCCTGCTCCACGCGCCACCGCCTCACCGGCCTGCTTGCTCTACCCTACTCGACGGCGCCCGACGGTGTGGCAGCATCATCATCGTCGGAGCTGGAGGCCATCCGGTGGGGGACCGCCAAGCGGCAGGCCGCCCGCGATAAGGTCGAGGATGAGGTCGTCCTCCGTCCGGGCTCCCTCCTCGACAGCTTCTCCTTCGCTGCCGTTGAGTTCCTCAGGCACGTTGAGCTTCTCCTTCGCGGACGACGCGGCGTGGGGGCGCAGAAGGGGGTGCTGCGGTTGATGGTGGTGCACACCGCTCTCCTACGGGGCCGACAGCGCGGCATGGCATTGGGGTGCCACGACTAACGGTGGTGCGCGGGCTCCACCGATTCTTTCCACCGACGATGCAGAGCGGGAAGAGGAGCAATGCGTGGAGCAGCGACGACGAGACGCGACGGCGTGGAGCGCGCTCCCCATCTCCTCTGACACCTTCCACCGAGCCACCGCTGTCTTCACAGCCATCTCCCTTGTCGCCTTCTCTGCCCACCGCCGCTCCACCTCACCATCGCCCCACTCCGCCCACCGCCGCCCCTCTCCATCCCGCCGGCTCCGTGCGCCGCCGCTCCACCTGCTTCGTTCCCCTCTGCTCAGCTGCTCCCATGGGAGAGAGCAGATAGATACAGAGAAGAGAGGGGATGAGAGAGGAGAGGAGAGAGGGGAGGGGATGAAGAGGCTGACGTGTGAGGCCCATGTGAGTCCCATGCTGATTCAGCTACCACGTCGGATAAAACCAGAGTCAAAGCCGCCGAGGAACCTAATTTTTACTGATTTTATAAGATGAGGGATACGTTGTATCTGGGTTTTACGGTTCAAGTGATGACAAGTTGAGGGAACTTCGGTGTACTTCTTCCCTTCACAAGAGAAGACGACTCATCGAGAGTTTATGTTTGTGGGCTTTCGGAGTTGTTCGTTCATGGGCTAGTTTGTATAGGTTGGCAACTCATCTCCTCTTAGGTGGGCTTCCATTATTGCAACTTTAACGGGCAAATCTAAGCCTGGTAAAGTTGCCATGTTGGCCCACTCATCACGCCTTTTGCTTTGCTGTGTACATCGTGTTCCTTTAAGCTGGTTGTTCAATACAGTATCATGGATTTTCCTTCGTACTAGTACTGTACTAGTATGCCCTTTCTTACTTTTTTCTACCTTGGAGTGCCGTGCTGATTGCCCTCCTCCTATCAAAAGAAAAAGGCTAGGTAATTATTGGGAAGCAATGGGTTCTCTTCTCCAAGTCATGGTTAATCCTTTTATATGCTTTCATTCCATAGGGAAATAAACCTAAAAATAAGATATACTAATCATGTTTTGTGGGGTATAACACTAATCATCAAGTCCTCCTTTACAAGAAAAGGATTTTAGATTTTTTTTTTAAAAGAAACTGAAAAAATTGTTAGGAACTTTTGGTGTTTCAAAGGAGCTCATATTTTATTTCTTCTTTTTATCTGAAACGCACGGTAGATAATTTGAGCAAAGCAAACGACATATCGCAAATAAAAAAAAAACAAGAACAACAAGCAACAAATGTCTTACTATTGTTATCATACGTGTTAACACTAAATACACCGTTTACAGTTTAAAAATTAGGCTGATAAAAATCAAGATAAAATTTTATCTTAATCGGAAACGAACGAGATATAAGGGAGAAAAAACTTAAAAGAAAAAAAAAAGCTCAGACGATGCCATTTGGTGCAACTGGTAAGCGACAATCAGCGGCCAGCTCTATAGAAAAAGAACGCCATTTGTGCTCCACTACAACAAAAAGCCCGAGACGGAGCACGCTGACGTGTAAACGGTGTAAAACGCCATCCACGGCCGGATTTCCCCTCGCCACCGTTACAGTCACCGCAAATCACCGTAGCCGACGCTCACCTCCTCACCCGAAACAGCTCAAGTGCTCAACTGGACAAAGCCAAGAGCAAAAATATTTTTCAAGTTTCAGGGAAACCAACCGGGAAAAATATATAGTGCAAACCACATATATATATATATATATAGAATTAGATCGAGAAATAGACGTTCAAGATTCATCCACATCACCACGAGTTAAAATTTAACTCGCAGTAAAATTTTCTCGGACGAATTTCACGGTGACGTGGACGAATCTCGAACGTCTATTTCTCGATCCAACGGTAAGTTTCCAACATATGTAGTTTGTACTGCTACATATTTTCCCAACCAACCGCCCGCACGTCGCACGCCAACTTCCACCGGGCGGTAACCCCACCACCAACCCCCCACTAACCCCAACTCCTTTCTCTCTCTCTCCTCCCCGTCAAGGCGTCAACACGTCAAGCAGAGGAGAGCAGAGCGGAGAGGGCGAAGCGGAGCGAGGCGAGCGAAAAAGCGGCAGCGAAAGCGAGAGGCAAAGCAGATGAGGCCAAAGCGAGTCGCGGATTAGGGAGAGACGCAACAAAAGGGAAGCGCGGCGAGGAGGAGGAGGCGGAGGCGGGAGGGGGCGATGGTGAGGCAGGGCGTCGTTGTCGGCGGCGGCGGCGAGATTACGCAGGCCGGCAGCGGCAGCGGCAGCGGCAGCATTGCCGGGTCGGCGACCGCGCCGGCGGCGAGCCCCCACCAGGTGAGACCAGCCCAGCGCCTCCCGTTTCCCCTCCCCCCCCTTCCTTCCCTCGCTTGGTGTGCTCGCGCTCCCGCTGTGTAGTCGATGGCTTGCTTGTTGCTGGCTTTTGCTTGCTGAGAGTCCTAGCATGACTTGTAGTTGGGCCGATTCGGTACCCCGATTTTGTTCGCGCGACGAAGTGCGGGAGTGGAGTTCTACTAGTTACGATTTTGAGCGATTTACTAGCGGAATTGTAACCATGGATTCTGATGACGCGAATCGGGCGCTTACTCATGCGCGCGTTCGAACTTGTTTGCTTGTATGTTTGTGTTTGCACATTTTGAATCGTTATAAATGGAGTGTGCGCATGTGTTCAACTCTCGAACTGCTATTTGGCGACTCAATTGGTTCGTGCAATCGTGCGAATGCATGTGTGTGGAATTGGGTGTTTTCGATGCTGTTTGTGCGTCCAATTGGCTGTAGGAGACTACCCGTGGCATGGCACTTGCTGACAAATTGGGGGAACAGTGTGTGAATCGGAGCTACTCTAGGCCTAAGATTGCTGCTGTAGTTGTTGCAGAAATGAACAGTAGCATTCAAATTGAAAAACGGTCACAATGAAGTGGTTGGGGTTTTGCCGATTAGGTGGCCTACTGGCATGTTATAAAATTTCCAGCATTACCATGATGAGATGAGTCGGCCGGTCAGGTGGTATTTGGTTTGTGTGGGAAGTTTGAAATTGCATCATTGGGATGAACCAATGGAGAAATAATGTTTTCAATTCTCTTTTGACTTAAAGTACAGAAGTAGTTAGCGATTTGGTGATTTTGTGAGTCCCAATGTTTAGGTAGTGCCAAACTTTGTGGGCATGTTTGATTCGGTGCTCAAATAGTGCTCATGCAAGATGAATATATTAGCATTGCCTAAGTTTTATTAGGTTAGGTTTTTGTTGACATGTTTGGTTTGCTACCTTACCAAATTTTGATAGGGTAAAACCAAACTAACTAATTGGGCTTCTGACTTGTGTGCTTGCAGTTGTTTCACTGACTTTAATTGCACAAATATGTAGGTTTCATTCCTTTATGTTATCTTGCTCACTGGAGTACGAATTAGCTCATTTTTCTTATGTTTGAAGATAGCCTGATATACTTGTTGTTAGACAATACATTGATGAGAGTGTTCCCCATTTGCTTTCTGTCTATTCAAAAGAATTAATTATAAATAACAATTTGT
Organism: Oryza meridionalis; assembly: GCA_000338895.3. NCBI lineage: Eukaryota > Viridiplantae > Streptophyta > Magnoliopsida > Poales > Poaceae > Oryza > Oryza meridionalis. Next base: position 29,101,864 of record CM002526.2, on the reverse strand, counting down.
TCCATTTTTTCAAAGAAAGGCGATCCGGTCGCAATTTTGTCCCTTAGCTACATTACTGAATTTGCTATAGTTGGTTAAGCTTGTAGGACTATTCTGAACTGCCCCAGTGCCTCATTTTGTTTCCATGCATTAAACAAATATGTTGTATTTCATTATCATTGTCCCTGAGTAATAATAGAAAGAACCCGTGACATATATTTTCAACAAGTCCATCGGGGCCATTTACAATTTTCAAGGCATTACTTTGCTTTGTAGCTGATAGTTCCATAGTAATAAATTACTTGGCCATTGCTTTAAAGCATAATCAGGTGATCATGATAGACTTTGTGCATACATTTTTTAGTTGAAAAACTAAACGCTGATAATCCAAACACGCCTTGACTTATAAAAGTGTCTGTCAGAATTCCATCACTTTTTTTTTGTTGATTTGAACTAATTTCTGCTCTCTTTTCGAGGACATAGCTATTACTTTGATTTAACCTACATCACTTTGCTAACATTCAAAACATTACTTCCTCAGGTGGCAGTTGAAATAGATGAGCAAATTTACTCCCCAGCATTTGGCAATATTGTTGTCCCTGATAGTCGTGGTTGCTGCAGTGGTTTCACATCCAGTGTCACAAGAGTGGTGTTTATCTTACACCTCCTTGCTTTCATTGCCCTCACAATCTTCCTTGGTGTCCAGGCCTCTTCCCGACAGAATCCTACCTACAAGCCTTTCGCCAACTTTGTTCCTCTTGCCTCCTCTGTCATAGTATCCATAATTGCAGGTTGCTTTTGGGTCATCCTTGCAGTCATTAACCCTCCAAAAGCCATCAAGACCTCACTCTGGGCAGCCCCTGTTCTTGCACTGGCCTGCGATGTAGTCATACTCCTTGTTGGCAATGGGGCTGCACTTGGTATTGGAGTGCTCATAGTTGTAGTTGCCATTGCCGTGGCACTATACAGTTGTTGGGCCAGTGGTCCACGTCTTCAGCATGCCACTGCAGTGCTTTCCACCTCTCTTAATGCAGCACATTTGCCTCCTACTGCTTCCTGCCTAGTTGTCTTTGTCATTCTTGCTGCATTTGGCTATATGTCTTTCTGGACAGTCGCTATCAGCTGCATTGCTGCTGCAGAAGGGTACTTCATGAACTTTAAGATGGCTTATGTGGTTGCACTTTTGGTGAGCATGGCATGGACCATGCAGGTACTTCGCTACTTTGTCTATGTGGCTGTGGCAAAACTGGCACATACACGGCTTGTCTATGGAGTCCGTATGCCAGGTGGCACCGTTGAAGCATTCTGTGGCACAATGATGGGGCCATCCTTCGGCGATATATGCATGGGAGCTGTGGCTGTCCCTGTTATTGCAGCAGTGAGGAGCTTTGCTCGAGCAATCAATGCTGTGACTAAGGGCAATGATGAGTTCTGCCAGGGCTGCTGCTTGGCTATATCAGATAAACTGATGGGACGGGTCAACCGGTGGGGTTTTGTACACGTAGGAGTGCGTGGCAAGGCATTCTGTGTGGCTTCGCGGGATGTGTGGTCTCTTTTCGTTCTCCGTGGGATATCAAAGCTGGTTGATTCAGACCTCACTGGTTCATTCTGCTTCCTTTCTGCTGTCACAGGAGGTGCATTGGCCTCACTAGTTGCTGGCTCATGGGCACTAGCCATGGATAAAGAACATAAGGAGCTTGCTCTGCCAGTAGCCATTTATTCATTCCTCATCGGTTATTACATGGTAGTCCACTCAACCTCTCGCACTCTGTTCTTTGAGTGCTCATCTGCAATTAATTCTGGATTAGTTAAACCTGATCGAACATGTTTTTGAACTTTTTTCTCGCAAGTAATAGTATACTTTTGCCATACTGAAACATGACTAAATTGATTTGGCCTTTGTAATCAAGAGGTAGCATAAGTCTGTTGCTTCAATATTTTGCAAGCCTAATATGTGCCATTTGAAATTTTGTAAGACAGCATCCGGTAAGGTTCCAAGCTAGTTGGTATCAAAGAATATAAACCAGTCACCAGCTACAATCCTATAAAAATTGAATTTAACTTTAGGCTGTCTTGGTGAAATATTACGGGCCTACCGTCCAAACTTATTTTTTTTTGTTCTAGGTATTCTTTTATCCATATTATTTGGAAAACAAGATACTAGTTATATTACTATAATAGAGAGACATAATATTATTTACTCATTTTAAAGTGCAGAGATCCAGCATCTCATGGGATGTAATACTCATGCTGTTTAGACATCTTGTTTTCTAATCCTCTTGTTTGCTTCTTGTTGCAATGGTGCAGTGCCGAATGATAATTGCGTGGCCACAGGCTTGTGTTGCAACATATCATGTTGCATATGCAGAGAACCCACAGAACCGTCACCTGGGGACACTTATACCAGACCATCTGCGTGAGCTCCAAGCACTAGCAACGGACTGATCTCGTAAAAATATTCGCCAGCGTGACCCTTGCAGAGTTGCGCATTCTTCCCATTATATTGATGGTTCTTCAATTCCTTCAGCCATTTTTTCAGATTCCTGCATCAGTGCAGATATTTCTGTACTCTGCTGCTGTTGTTGCCGCTTATGAGTACTGCATATGTACAGCAAATTTTTGCGTGCTCAGTTGTGTAGATATTGCATTAACCAAAAGAAAGATATTAGATGATCTGAGACACCAAGACATATAGCTGTAGAGGAAATAGCACAGTGAACACATAAATAGAATGGATATATTCATTTTCGTGGATAATTGTTGCTTGCCAGTTGCAGGTGCATTTGCAGATGCGGTTGTTGATGCTTTTGCCGATAGGCTGTGCAGAATTAAAGCATTTATTTGTCATTGAGTTCTACATTTTTCATAGTTGCATTTGTATTCTTGTTCTGTCGGTGCGTTTTGAAATATTGACTTACATGTTGCTCTTCACTGGGAAAGTTGTACTATGTATATGTGTTATATGGTTGATTTTGGTTAAAATGCACCCTATACATTAGTTAATACTGCTCTTCATTGGGAAATTTGCATGATCCTTTAAAAAAATTGACGACTTTGCACATTTAAAAGATCATGCTGTATATTATATAATTGATTTTAGTTACACAATACTTCAAGATTTTACCACTAAATTTGTATATAGTACTGCTTGTTCACAAAACAAAGGAATTATTCTTTTAATTAGCAACATTCTGAGTTTCTGAATAACTTGAATAATACCTCATTGACATGCCTTAGCAAATTGATTCAATTCAATCACGTGATTATCTATTGTGAAAGACATGACTTGTATTTTGAATGATATCTACATGATCTCTGCCATGCTACTTAAACTATGGGTTGGCCATATAGTTTATGTCACTGTATCATTAGAAGTTTACAAGACTAGTCTTCTTGTTCTAGCTGAAATTAACATTCTAGCTTCTACAAATTCCTTTTACATCACATACTTTGTGGTTATTTCTGCATAAAGAGAGGTGTATAATATAACTTGTAGGCTGTAGCCCTGTAAATGTGAAGTACTTTGTGTATGTAAATGATATTATTCTGTTTCCTGGGTTTTGTTATTTTGATGGCATTCTACTGGAAGTATTAATTAGATGAACTGATCAGCTTAATGTCCTGGAAAAACTTGTAGGTACTTTACAGTTCATCATATATCATGTGTATGTCTTGAGACATTTTGAAAATCAAACTGCTTTCCCGCTACCTGTTGACAACAGGAGCAAGTGATTAATACGAACTGTATATTGTACATATATATCACTCTGTATACATTACTCTGTTTTGTTGCCATTCGTTGTCTTCTTTGATAATCCTGTCAATTGTCATGGTTCTCTATACCAATCTGAAATAGTGACAAGCCATTATGTTAAACCGCGTGTATATGTGTCATGCATCGGTCCCTTTATCAATAATTTTGGTTTCTGCTTGCCTATCGAGTACAGATTAGATATGCTCGTTTATGTGATGTGTACATTACAAGGATTCAGAGTCCAGTGTTTGTGCTATATCTAATTCAGGTTTCTTAGAGGTGTTTATGCACGTCTTCTGAAGGAACGTATCAATATTCAGTACCTCTGGTTGCCCGCATGTATCTTTGATTCACATGCATGTCCAGTGCTAAACTGCTAATCTGAGATCACCAAATGACATCGCCATCCAATTAATTGTGATTGGGGTTTTACAAATTTTGGCTTGTTTCGATTTGTGACATTGTAAACCTCACCATTTTTTGGTAATTAAACCAGAATCCTGGCAATACAGGTGTTCCGGTTGTAGCCAAAATTTTGGCAATGTTATTGGTGCTCTATTGTTTGCTCTTACCCAGAATGTTAGCAAGAACACAAATTTGATACCAACAATCCAAATCACAATACTCATTCTATTACCACTGCCAATTTTGTGGGTTACAAAACAAACGTGCTGAACTCCCCATTTCCAGAATTTCTTGGCAAGTTGGCACACTTTCCTTCTCAGCTTATTTTCTCTCCGCAATACACTTAAAGATATGACAAGTGATGGTATGCCATTTAATATTAGTCATCTTTGTTTCTTGCTCGAAATCTTATATTCAGGATGCTTCTTAAAAAGAATTTTCTTTTGTTTATTTACCCACATTAGCGATGATTAGCGTAAAATACTTCCTCCATTTGATAATATAAGACGTATTAGGTTTCTACATGGTATTCAATCTTATATTTTAATTATTAATTTCTTTTATATATACCAATATATTATTATCAACAACTACAAAATTGACATTATATATTTTTTTTCTTTTAAAAAAGGAATATAGTGATACTTTTTAGTAGTTAAAGTTAATTTTTCAATGTTGAATTTACGAAAACAACGGAAACAAGGAGACCTTATATTTTTAAACGGGATATAGAGTAGGACCCTAGCATCCTATACAATTTGAACCTGTCGAATTAGATTGACCGGAAGCGACAACTACTTGTACTACTTAATGACCATCAACTTCTTTGTTTGATTTTCGTGCACTTAAAAAAACTATTAATTTTGTCTCATCATTATTGGTTTGCTTTCATTTATTTCACACACAAATGAAAGAGAACTAACAATATTACTTGGTTCAATAACCGGAGTGATAGTAGGCGACACTACTACCGATTCATGTTATCCAGGAGCAACACTTTACCGATTCAAAACCCCGGAAGTGATGAGGTTTTCTTAGAGATGGAGATAGTGCCTTGAAGTTAGGAATGAGCCACGACCTCGACCGACCTATTATTACTTGGACTAGGAATTTCAGTTACACGATAGAAAAGTACGTAGATCTTATAGTGAAGATTGAATCCATGCCTCAGACCATGGCATGGGCTACCCAAGGGCTGGTTTCACCCCTGGTGCATACCTTGACTTGTCCATCAATAGAGTATTGGTGTGAGGAATGAAGCCTGATCCGAGATCTACCTATCTGTTGCATATACCCTATATCACAAGATATGATATATACGATATATATATATAGGCAGATCTTGGATCAAACTACATTCCAAACACCTATCTCTCTCAAGCACCTATCTCGATCTATAGCTGCTAGTACATGCACACACACACCAGTACACCATGCATATATATGCATACTAAGACGCCAGCTATCAGCTATTCAGCTGCACGAGGTTACTACTACTATATATATACTGGTCGAGCTAGCTAACAAAAGGCAAAGCTAACGCCTGTACATAATGAGCACATGATGGCTGGAGAATGGAGATAGATCTTTCTTGTGGTCTCACATGCATCGAGGGCTGTGTATGCTCATGGCTAAAGAAAAGCGATGAGGCTAACGCTAGGTAGGCTAGCTGCACCTGCACTCTCTCGTACGTACGGCGTTTCGTTCTGGAAGAATCAAACTCCAGAGAGGAGGCGGCCGGCCGATGCATGCGTGGGAGTGAGTGCACGGGGAAAAAGAAAAGTGAGTCTTGCGCATGCACCGACCAGAATCCCCCGCGGCGTGCTGTATTGCTGTGTTGTTTATATTGCCCAAGCCCGAAGAAGGTGGGGGCGCCGATGTAATTAAGCCTCATTGTCTACGTTTTGGTCGGACAATTGGCTGTGAGATAACACCCTCTGTTGTGCTTTTTTTTCTTGCATTTTAATTTTTGTTTTGAGTAAATTTCACAAAAATATAGTTACTTTGATCAAATTATCACAAAACTATTCATTTAACATAAAATTTATCACATATGTACATATTTAAGGCTAAGATTTAATATTAGAGTTATCACAAAACTACAAATTTTACTATTTAACTTCCTAAACGTGATGTTAGAATTATAAATGTTGTAGTTGTTGAATTTATAAGCACATAATGATTTAATTTATTTCATAAATAAATCATGATATTGCATATGTAAACTAGCATAAACACATCATTAGATCTACACATGTAAATTAGACAGTAAAGTATGAACAGATCGAATATGCACAACATGCTGAACACATACCGAGGGTACCGAAAAACCGGTTGCTCAGCAGGAAGTACTCGCGGTTGCGGGCATTGACGACGGCGCGCAGCACACGAGCGAAGAGGAAGACGAGCCATTGTGGTTGAACAGGGAGCAGTCGCGCGAAGCGCTTTCTAAAAACCTTATTGCCGCCTTCTCCCAGTGCAGGATGTCAAAGGCGAAGGTTCCGGATACCTCGTTGTCGCCTTCTCCTAGTGCAGGACGTCGAAGGCGAAAGTTCCGGAGACATGCTCTCCCGATGGCTGGTGTACGCCGACGAGCGGGATGGAGTAGACTACGAGCGAAGGCGCAGTACAGAGGAGGAGGCAAACCCTAGATTGATTTCACGTGTGTTGTGTGGAGGCGGCGGCTCAACTTATATAGAGATTGCCTGCACGATCTCCACTCAGCGTAACCGATCCGGATAAGTTGCACGTAACTTATCCGGACTCCACGCCGTTTCACGCACCAAATTATTCGGACCATTCGACGTGTACGTCGTGCACGTGCCGCCGCCAAACCAAGCCAGGCGAGGCAAGGCGAGTGAGCGCGCGCGTGTTCCCCCTCTTCTCTCCACCTCATATGCCTCAAGTGGCTACGAGAGCATCCTCCCTTATAAGGAGGTATTCCTCTCCTAAAATAGGTGAGGTGATACTAAACTCCCCATGCATGTCACCCCATGAGGTGGGTCTTTGTGATTTTCCAAAAAATTAATCTTGAATAGGCTAAGACTCATCTATTAATTTCAACAGTAGTTTTATAATTAACATCGTGCAGAGCACATAGTTTTGTGATAATTTTATTGCTAAATCTGTAGTTTAGTGATCTTCCATCTTAAATCTATAGTTCTTTGATAAATTTGATCCTGAATATGTGGTTCTGTGATACACCTTCTTAAATTTATAGTGTTATGATAGTTTCATCAAAGTATATGTTATTTTATGGAATGTACTCTTTTGTTTTCTTTGTCGGTTGCATTTGTAAATTCCATCCCTTAATCTTAATACAAATACAAAGATACTAGGTCTTATGCATATTAAAAAAAACTTATCATCTGTAAAAAATCAAACCTTGTCATGTACACCAGAACATTCCACGATAGAAGAAAAAACAATAGCTAGCTAGCTACTTAGTAGTTAGCTCTGTACTCCCTCCGTATAGAAAACAATTTCGTCTGAGAATGGATCTGGACAAATATTGGTTCAGATTCTCATAAGTTGATTTTTGTATAGAACAAATATGATGACACTTTGCACTTTACTTTTACGTACTGCCTATCATTCGTATTGCCAGTTAGGGCTGCTGGGCAGGCTGGAGCCCTGATGGAATCATCTTTTTGGTATGCTTCGCGCGTACATGAACGATATTTGCCTGATAGACGATGATGTACTTACAAACTAAATTTATGTGCTCAAAAGAAGTGCTTGAGGTCTTTATTTTTCTTTTCCTTTTTATGATTTGTTGGGTAAAGTTGCGATTTTAGGGGTTTATCCAAGCTTTATTTTTGTCTTGCATTGAAACTCGATGCCTTTGGGATGCATGCCTAGCTTCATTTGGAAAAAAAGCAAAAGCTACTGAAGTTTGCTCTAATCATTAGATGCTACACAATACACGAAGATGATCTCTTTTTGAACGAGCAGCCATAGGAAGATCATTTACTATATATTGAATTAAATAGTAGACTCATCCAGTTTTTAATGTTTGATGTCATTGGTTTTTAGATATATGTTTGATCATTTGTTTTATTATAAAAAAATATGTAGTTATGATTTATTTTATTATTAAAGGTATGTACTTTAAACATGCTTATATAATCACTACAACAGAAACAACATAAACAACATGTATATACCATTTTTTTAGCTGGTAGACATGGTTATAACCGTCTCTATGCATGCCTCCTGGAGACAGTTCTAGAAACCGTCTCTGAGGTGTTGCCATTGACCTTGTCTCTACACTATGATACGGTTTTGCTAACCGTGTCTACGATGTAGAGACGGTCGGTAGATACGGTTAAAACCATCTCTATATTAATTTTTCATATTTTGTAGACAATAAAAGAATAATCCAATTTCTGGTCCCTAAAGACACATTCACCTGTATCTAGTGGTCAAATTATTAGATACATCAATTGGCCACAATTTTAATGTATACAACCATTTTTAGAGAATATCGATCATAATTCATTTAGCATTATAAATAACAAACATCATAGAGGACATATCGAAGAAATCACATATATTTCTTTCATTGCAATGATAATCTACATTATACACAAAAACATGAATTGTTCAAGAAACAATGTACATTTTGAACTACAATTCAATTCAACTACAATGCCATAAAACAGATATAGCTCTTTCCTCTAATCAAAGCACACCCTCCATTGCTCTAGAACCGATGAACTGTTTCTTTATTAATCAGCATCTTCACACACCTGTTATACAGTCAAGCTTTGTATATAAAAAAATAAAGTGAAGGTGGAGAAAATAACAGAGTTTACGAAAGAAGCTAGTGATCATGTGAACAGTTATTCCTACACATAGCACATGTAAATTGATATTGTGGATCATCTCAACATGTGAAAGTGAAAATAGCTCAATCAGAGTTTGTGAAAAAAGCTAGCCATAAAATTTCTGTCAAGAAGTACTATATACACCAATGAGGCATTGACTATTTCTTTTTGCCGGAATGACCGAAGGAGGTCATTCAATGTATTTAAAATAGGAAGAAAAGGTTACAAGAAAAATTTTACATCAACAGTTGGATGTCGAGAAAGGATATGCACTAGAGCACACGCCCCGAACCATGTGCCAACTGCCCAAACACACGCTATAGAAAGGGAAGCCAAGCACCGAACCGGCCATCGCTATGCGAGACCGATCGCCACCGGGCCAACAATACCACTACGGCACAAAGACTCTAAAATAACGCTCTCACGAGGGTTGCAACGTCGAAAGACGCCGTTGTCATCCGTCCAAAGAACTGGACAAGGTTTTCACCCAGAGTTCCTTGCTAAGAGAGGAGGGGTATCTCAACAATGCGCTCGGGAGGGTTACCACGCCCGAAGGCGTAGTCACTGTTGGCCCAAAGAAATTGGGCTAAACTTTCGCTCGGAACCCCTTACCGCCATGGTCCGTCGCCAAATTCGAATCCACCATCTAAACATCGGCGGCACATGGCTTCCGCCACACCCGACCGATGCCCCTCCGCCGGTCAGCTTCCAGTCCTGCTAATGACAAGACTGCCACCACACCGCAGCAACGCCCCACTGTCGGCCTACTTCATCGAACCACCATCCCTGAGAGTTGGCCCAGGACCCCTCCATTCCACCACCCGCCGGCCTCCTCGCCAGATCTGGCCGAAAGAGAACCAGAGACTGGGTGGCATTGCTTCGGCATCCTGAGCTTCCCCCGCTGACAACCTGCCGCCTCAATCCAACCTATAAACTCCCCGCAAAAAAAGGGGGGAGCTCTAGGAAGGGCGAGGGTGCCGACCGGCAATGAGGAAGACGACCCACCACCGCCAGCTCCCTTTGCACTACCATCTGGGCCTGCGTCGACACTGGAAACGCTGTTGCTCCGGCTCCGGCGCCCCCCCCCCCCACGGTTCAGCCTCCGCGCTGGCCTCTGCGCCTCCGCTGCTCCGGCCTCTGCACCGCCTCCGCGCAGCCCGCCGCCTCTGCGCCGCCAGCCCGATGAGCGCCGGCCTCCGCACCTCCGGCCGCGCGTCCACACCGGCCCCTCCTGCGCCGACCTCAGGCCGCCGGCAGCGCCCCCGCACCTCGCCTCCCGCTGCCTCGTGGCCCACGGCTCCGTCCCGTGCCGGCTGCCAGATCTAGCGGCGCCAGACCCGGCTGCCCCGCTGCCACCGCTACCACCTCCTCCCGAGCTTGCCTGCCTCCTCCTTCCCCGCCTCCACCTCCTCCCGAGCATAGACTTCGACGTCGGCGTTGCTCCAGTCAGCCTCCACCGAGGGTGCCTGCGCCTGCTCTGGTGGTGGCCGCCGCTGCGAGCCCCGCCGCCGCCGTCCTCGCGAGCCTCTGGCTTTGGCGGCCAATCGCTCAGGCGGTGGCGAGGCGGGGGTGAGATGTGGGGTGAGGCGGCAGCGGTGGCTAGGGTTCCGTCGCTTGAGTCGTCCACGCGGGAGGCGACGCGGGGGCCCTCTTTTCTAAATCATTCAGGCATTGACTATCTCTCAAATCTAACTCCATATGGATACAAAAGAATTTCCCTTCTGATATTTTCAGTTTCAGTTGCTTTATCTTGTAGTAATTTTCCCAATAAATACTGAAGTCTGTAGAAGAAGAGGAACAACAAAAGAACAGTATATACATCGAGAGAATATGCACAACAGGTAGAGTTCATTGCAAAAGAGACTGTAACATGTATGTTAGCTAGTTACCTTGAACAGAATGTTGCCAAAGTATCCCCAAACTGATCAGATGTTCAGAACAAATTGCAACCAGTACGTAGTACATATCTGTGAAGTCTCACTAGACAAGAAAAAGCAATGCCATTGCCTACGTTAACGTTGATGTAGCTTTGCAGCCCCAATACTAGCTCGATCTGCCTCCCAATGGCAGTAGGACGGGGGCGAATTGAAGCCGGTGATGGATATCGCAAAAACGGAACGGTGGCGTCGGGCGGTGGGCAGCCGCGAGCAGGACCCGGGAGGAGGCGGCGCCAAAAACAGAGTGGCGCCGATTGGAAGGGAGCGGCGGGCGGTAGCTTGAGGCAGCGGTAGGGAGTAGCGGTAGGAAGCGGCTGCGCACGGCGGCGCACGGAGTTACAGAACTTCTCGATCTCAACATTTCAGGATGGAGGCCCGAGACAGTTAGGGGGAAATTTTTTTTTGGGACAGCCTATACATCATGTGACAGTTTTTTTAGTCTCCTATCATGCAGATTTTTTACCCTTTAGATCAACATCTAACGGATGATATTAATATACACAAACAAAATAAAAAAACAAACAAACGGGCCACGTGGACAATCTGAAACTCATGGGGCTCAAATGGGCTCAAATAGATTTCAAACTTACATCGTAAATACACTAAAATTACATATGCAATTTTCAGACTTACATCGTAAATACACTAAAATTACATATGTAATTTTCAGACTTACATTATAAATATACTATAATTACATATGTAATTAATATGTAATTATAGTGTAAGTACGATGTAATTAGTACGCGTGGGATCATAAACAAATTAGCATTGAAAAATATGTACGGCTAGTTTAACAACAGGGGACAGTAACGTGGACCTAGCTAATTAGCAGCTAGATGCTAGCATGGTTCTCAAAAACCATATCCTACGGCCAAAAAAACGAATGATGGAAGGCTCGTAAATCTGTCAAACGATAGTTAGTAATTCCCTTTTTTCCCCTGTCACATCGGATGAATTAAAAGTATTAAACGTAAACTAATGATAAAGCTCATTTCATAACGCTAGACTAATTCACGAGACGAATCTATTGAGCCTAATTAATCCATGATTAGCCTATATAATGCTACGGTAAACATTCTCTAATTATGAATTATAAATTAATTAGGCTTAAAAAATTTATCTCGCATATTAGCTCTTATTTATGTAATTAGTTTTTTAAATAGTCTATGTTTAATGCTCTAAGGCTACGTTCGTTGTGAGGGGTTGGGAACAAATCTGTTGTGCACGGAAAACGGAGCGATCTATTAACGCGTGATTAATTAATTATTAGCTTTTTTTCAAAAATAAATCAATATGATTTTTTAAGCAACTTTCGTATACATTTTTTTTAAAAAAATGCACCGTTTAGCAGTTTGAAAAGCGTGCATGCGGAATATGAGGGAGAGGGGTTGGGAACACCTAGTGATGAACACAGATTAAATTAGTGTCCAAACATCTGATATGATAAGGACTAAAGTCTATCTTTAATTTAATACTCTAATGATGGATTAATATTATTTTTCTTTAAAGGGCGTGAAGGTAGTGAGCTCTGTTACTAGAAGAGCTAAGCTGCGGTTTTTATCCCCTTCTCATTTTTTTGGTATCCGGAGTACGTACGTGATTAGGATATGTACGCGCGTACGTTAGTTGAGTTTGTAGACACGGTTTGATATATACCGTATCTTTTAAATCGTCTTTAGATGCCTGTTTTGCTGTACTGATATTTTTATATGTTTATATTACCTTTATTAATAAGACAAATAGTTGAACGTACACAGTTGCATCAAACGTTAAAAACAAGAGAACGGAGAGCAACTACTTTGTCGTTTCTTTTTTTTAAAAAAAAACAGGAACCAACTACTTTGTCTTTGGCCCTGTTTAGATCACACCTCAAAATTTTACACCTTATCACATCGAACGTTTGAATACATGTATGAATATTAAATATATGCTAAAAACATAACTAATTGCACATATTATGACTAATTTGCGAGACGAATCTTTTAAGCCTAATTTCTCCATAATTTGATATGTGGTGCTACAGTAAGCATTTACTAATAACGGATTGATTAGCCTTAATAAATCCGTCTCGTTGTTTACTGACGGATTATATAATTAGTTTTTTTATTAGTGTCTGAACACCCTATATAATACCTGACACATCAAAATTTTACACCCCAGATCTCATTTCTTAAGACAAGTAATGCATGTGCTTATAGTACTAATGGTGCGAGCATGCCGCATATGCATATGGGAGATTTTCCTCACTCATCCAGTCATCCTGTTAGCTCTCATATGCAACAAGCCAATAACGTTTGATTGGCGAACTTGTTTTCATATATACGTTCACATGCATCACTACATATATACGTATGCATGCATATATCACACACATACAGTACATGCGAGAGCATGCGTTCTGCTTAAAACACTGTAGATAAAAAAGATGAACCTATATTGATAAACCTATTATATTTTATAATATAACTTTATAAAATATAGAGAGTAAATTATATTTTATATATGCCTAAGTTTTAGTTTGGACTACATTTTGTTTAACCTTTGAACTTTAAACTAGCTAGCTAACTTTATATTTGTTGCACTTTGAAGTTTGAACCACCTCAATTCTTTTCCCTAGATATATATGCACATCTAGCTATGTTATGTTGTATAGCTAAAATAATTTGAGGGTACAATTAACTATTATGAAGTTAAAAAATGAATTTAAAATACTCCATATAGGTTGAAATAGAATATGTTTTGGACAAGACAATATATCAAACTTTAAAATCTTTGACTATAAATAATTTCTAAAATATTTGTGTTAGAAATATTGAGACCATCTATATAGAATAGTCTACTTTGATAAAATCATATATCTATTGATATTTCTTTTTTTAGTCTTATCTATTGATATTTTTATATATTATAATAAAAAATAGCACTTAAAATTATTTTTTTAGACCATGACCTAGTCGGTATCATCAATTTGGAGGGAGTAATATTTTAAGAAATTTATATACAGAGTTTTTTTTATAAAAAAACAATCATAGTGCTGTCACGCCCGAAAATTCACTAGTAATTTCCGAACTAATTTGTGCATTAAATCCTCATCCAAAAATCAGCCGAGGTACGCAAACTGACAATTTAATATACAGATTCATTAAAATAATAACGTTACATACTTACAAAAAGAAAAGAAAACAGCAGCGGAATTACGGTCTAGCGAAGCTCCGGCTCCACTCCCACAGGCAGCTCAACAGGGGTATAAGCCAAACGTCTTCTCCTTCGCAACTTGTCTTCAACTGAGGTTTAATTGATTATTGCAAGGTGAGCATATGACATACTCAGCAAGCCACACAGCAAGTATGCAAGTGCAAAGAATGGCATAATATAGGGCTCATTTGCAAAAGCAGCATTTAGCAAACATTTGAGAATTATAAAACAATAGAGTAATTAATCATTCATATTAATCAACACTGAACAGCACACCCATGCTGCACAGGCCCAACCATCCTGAACAACCATACCCGGCTGTACAGATCTATCTCCAAATCAGGAATATACCATTCCAAATCAGGAGCTAAATTAATTACCATCAATTACCACATTATTATTAATGAGTAGTGTGGGACTAATCACGAAAGACATTGTTCGACCCGCCCATAACCGCGGGCACGGCTATTCGAATAGTTTTACTCTGGCCAGAGGTGTACCACTGTACCCACAAGACACAACTCCACAATATGTCACCATATCATCATGTGCCCATGCTGAACATGTCACCATTTGTGTAGTTGTGACAAGACCCCTCATATAGCTCAACCCAAAGCAGTGCACCGTTCCTGGATCATAATCACCCCCTTATAAACAAGGCATGGACTCCCCAGCGACCCCCGTGGACTTATCTCCGCCACTTCTCAGTTTGGCACACCACAATGAGCTTTGCTATACAAATTGTCCAGCCGTTGCCCATTCTGGCTTGTGGTTGGCACGGTTAATGTTTCACAACCGAAACTCATGAACCGGTCCTTAATTGTCATGAGCACGACCATCAAAACCATGTGCTCACAACCCACCATTATCAAGTTTTAGTTGGCATATTAATTAATTAACCAATCACGATTAGCCATCATGAGCTACAATTAAATATCCATCATTAAGTAATAGTGAAACATTAGTTATCCTAATTGTGTGCTAATGTTTCTAAGCATGGCTAAGCAATTATGTCTAACATCTAGATGAACCAATATATAAAGCTCAACTAGTCAAATTAAAATAACCCAAGGTATCAAGGAATAGAGTAATCAATGCAAATTGGCCATACAAAGGAATAATTCACACCACCTGGTGACATTTGAAAATAAATGCACAGTTGAAATAAATAGAGAATTTAAATATAGGATCAACATGCTCAAAGGAATTGTGTTTGGGATCTGTGTGACTTGCCTTGCAATAACGGGTCTTCAATTAATCTTCTTGAACACTTCCGGCGTACTCGCGAACCTTCGAAACGACAGAAATGACAAGCTAACACACAAAACGAGGAAAAAGACTAATAAAAACCAAATAAACAATACATAAAAAGTAAACAGACATGTAGATCATGATTTTAGATGAATTATGAGACTTGAACGGCCTCATTCTGACTTCATATAAATTAATTACGAATTTTACAAGATTTAATCTAATTAAAGCCCATTTAAAAAAATAAATAAATTTAATTCAATTTATGGATAATTTTAATATATGGATCTTTATTTTATATAACTTTTGCAACTTGAACCACATTAAACTGAGTTACAGAGAATTAGTTATGAATTTTCAAAGATTAAATCGGATTAAATCCTTTATATAGATTTTAATTGAATTATGACGCAATAATGAATTATTTTTGAAAAGGAAAAGAGGATTATTGCGTCAGCGGCTCGGGTTTACGGTGGACCGGGTGCACGGCGGCGGTCTACGGATCGGGCGGCTGAGAACAACCCTATCCAAAACGGACGGCCGAGATCGACTTGATCTACCACCGGTCTACGGGAAACGGCGATGATGACGTCAGCGGTGACGTCACCACCGGCGGCGGCTCGGGCGCGCATGCTCGCCGGCGAACGATGGCGCGGCGGCGCAAGCGGAGAGCATCTACGGTTAGCGGGCGACACGGCGAACTCACCGGTGACCCAAACGACGGCAAACGACAACCGGACGGCGACGGCGACGAGGTTGAAGCGGCGGCGACGATCGGGTTGATGACGATGGCGGTGCTCCGGCGATCTTCGGCGGAAACGGAGGGGTGGACGAGGACGGCGACGGCTTGGCGATCACGACGGTGGCCTTCCCGAGCGACGACGACGACCGGAGCGGCGGCGGCGCACGGCTGGACTTGCAGCGGCGGCGGCAGCGCACGGGTGCACGCAGAGACGGCGCTACATGCGGCGGCGAGCTAAGGCGAGGGTGGCGGCAGAAAGAGGAGGTCCCGGGGATCCTTTTATAGGGGCTAGGGGGCGGCGACGAAGGCCCACGGCGGCCGGCGGCGAGAAGGAAAGTTAGGGTTCAGGAGAGAGAGAGGAATCCGATTCGAGATCGAATCCGGCACTTTCCAAGCGATTTTAGCTGATGATTCCAAAAGAGAAAAGATAGAGGGGATCCCGGAGATTATTTCCCCTCAATCAATTTGGCCGGAGAAGGAAAGAGGCGACGGAATTGGAAGGGCAGCGGCGGCGTGGCTCGGCTAGGGTTCGGTCGGGCGACGGCGCGAGGAAGACGACGGGCCTGACAGGTGGGCCCCACCTGTCAGCGGCTGAGAGAGAGGAGGGAGGGCGCGGTGAACTGGGCCGGCTTGGGCCGGACGCAAGCAGGCCGAGGAGAGGGAGAGAGAGACTTGGGCCGACTTTCGGCCCAAAGCCAAAAAGAGAGATTTTAAAACCTTTTTCTATTTAAATTATTCATAAAATGATATTCTATTGATTAAAAATACTTCCTTGGCTCAAATAAATCCCAGAAAAATCTAGGAATTATAGAAACAAGAGAAGTATTTAACAAAATTTTATCTAGCCCACTTTTATATTGAGATTTAACAAATTAAAAATAGATCTTCTCTTTTAGGTTTTTAAGATTATTTCTAATAATTCTTTTTAAACAACAATTTATAACTTAAGGATTTTTAAGCAAGCAAAACATTTAACATAATTATAATTAGATCATTAATTGATTAATTCATTGATTAACTAATTACTGAAATATTCTTTGTATCATTTAAGAATTGAGCTCTGAAAAAATCCGAGAAAATTTCAGAGAGTATACTTAATCATGGAGAATTTAATAAAAATTAATTCCAGCCATGCTTTATATTTAGGAAATTTTATTTCCCACATTTAACTTCACTTGTAAATTAATGAACGTTTAATATAAATTCTATTAATAATTTATTAGATAATTTAAAAATCCTAAAACAAAAATCAGGCTGTGACAGTGCTTAAAAGCTCAAGAAACATGCCTATTACTTCCTCCATTAAACTTTTTTTGTAACTTATAATAGATGATTCGTTGTAATCTAGGAGGTTTATGTCGAAGTTGTAACATTTTAAGATGGAAGACACACTAGTTTGATCAGATTGTGCTCGGGACACCTTTGGATCATGATTATGATTGATTTTAAATTATATTTAGAAAAACAATTCTACTCATGTACCAAGGGCCTGTTTAGATACATTTGAAATAGCAAATGGCAAATGACAAAAGATTTAGCATTGCAAAAGTACTAGTTGGTGTTTAGATGCATCTTAAAGTTTTGCCATTTTAACACTAAAGTGAGAGAGAGAAAGAGAGAGGGTGTGGTCCCAAAGTACTTTTTTTTTAAAATGCTACCATGGGCTAGCAAATACCAAATGCCAAATTACCAACTTTTGCTACTAGTGTTTAGGGTGTGTTTTAGTCCACGTCAAAATTAGAAGTTTGGTTGAAATCAGAAAGATGTGACGGAAAAGTTGGAAGTTTTTGTGTGTAGGAAAGTTTTAATGTGATGAAAAAATTAAAAGTTTAGAACTAAACATGGGATTAGATCTAAAATGTGCTCCAAAATAACAAAATTTTTTACCATTTTGGATCTAAACAGGCCCAAGAAAAAATAACCCTATAATTCAGCGCTCGAGTGCGAGCGTCACATCGTGCAGCCGAAGTGCTAGAGCACCGGAAACGCATTTAATCCACCATCAATATCTATTTTTCGGTGGTAGATTTGACAGATCGATCCCTCGAACCTTCGCTAAGCTAATTCCGCGCCCACAACAAGCAGGATTAACCAAACCACCCGTCACGTGCCTCCGAAGCAAGCAACGGCTCGTTTCGTTTCCTCTCGCGCTCGCCCCCAAAACCCTCGAGATCTCTGCCCTCACTCGCGCAAACCTCCTCCTCCGAAGCTTCGATCCCGACACGCCGCCGCCGCCGCCGCCGCCCGCCGGAGGCGAGCCCGAGATGCGGCCCAACGTCATCACGGAGGTGCGAATTTCTCCCGGTTCCCCACCCCCCAAATTTCCAGTTCCTGCGCGGTTTTTCCCGCGTCCCATCTCCGGATCTGGGCGCCGCTAGCCTCAAATCGCTAGGGAATTCGTTGGTTCAAACCACTCGTGATGTTGTGGGAGAGGGGGACCCCGGGGGATCTAGGTCTTCCTGTGTGAGATTAGGAGCCACCATGGTGGTGGGGTAGCGTGGGGGGCTTGGTGTTGTTTTTGTGCTGTTTAGGGTTTGCGAGGTGCGTGGCGGTTTGAATTGAGCTAGGAATGGGCGCTTTACATGTTCTGGATGAAATTATGCTGTGGCTTTGTGAGGAGGATTGTTTCCCTGGGTTTGGTATGCTTGTTAATTAGCTGCAAGGTTTATAGGAAATTGATGGGGTAGCTCTTGGAGCAGGGGCTCTGCAGTACGTATTTGATGGAGATGACATTGGTAAATGCGATGGCTTATAATGTCGTTTATGTTTGTTATTACGAAATGCGATGCAGGCTGGGATTTCAACTAGGTTGAATCAGTGGCGGGGCAGCATACCATTCATTACATCCGGTGTTATCTTGATATGTGGAGCGATTTATCTGGTGTGCTTGTTGACTGGCTATGACTCCTTCGCCGAGATATGCTTCTTGCCTTCTGTAGTAGCATCACGCTTTCAAGGTCTGTCTCATGCTTACCTTTCCGTTTCTTTTGCTTTTATGACACTGAATATCAATTTTTTTCTGAGAGATGAATATATACTTTATGAGCATTCATATTTTGTTAGTGCTCATATGGTTTAATTGTACTGTGGCAAGTTTGAAAAGTGTGAAAGTCAAAATCACACCCATGGATTTAATATGAGAAAACAATCTGTTACATGACATGAATTCATTTTCCATTTATATGCTCTTCTGTAAATATTACCTTATAAAATGTTCGGGAGCACTTAAAAGAACAAAAGAAGACTACAATAGAATTACCCCTCTTAAAAAAATATGAATACTAAAGAACCTCCAGATTGTGCATTTCTCAATTCAAAATGTCTGATGTGAATGTTCTATATCTTTAGCTTCTTTCTTCCCACCTGTGAATACTATCTCATATTTTTGTTTTTCTTTGGGATATCTAGAACTAATATAGTTTGTATCTACTTCAGTGTACAGGTTCTATACATCTGTTGTATTTCATGGTTCTTTGCTTCATGTGCTATTCAACATGCTGGCCTTGGTACCCTTGGGCACTGAGTTGGAAAGAATTATGGGATCAGTCCGTCTCTTGTTCTTGATGTTTCTTCTTGCTACGACTAATGCGATTTTTCATCTCATCATTGCTTTCTTGGCGGCTTACAATCCGCTCTATCCTCTCCACTTTCTTGTGGATGAATGCTCCATTGGCTTTTCTGGAGTTATATTCTCAATGATTGTCATTGAGACAAGCCTGAGTGGGGTGCAAACTCGAAGGTGCATTGCTTCTTGATGCTAATTGTACATTTTACTCATTTTGATTGAATGATTATTCATATGATATTTGATACTTCATTTTATGTAAATTTGGAGGGAACGAGTATACACCTCTATGTTGAAAATGCTTGCATTTCATAACGTTTTTATTCATGCATAAAATAAATGTTTAACCTGTTTTCCGAAGTGTTGAAATTTGATAACATGTTGTATGATAATGTCGTAGCACTATTTGGTTAGTTAGACATGCATATGCTTAGTTCACCCTTGTATTTAGTAATGTCTGTTGCTTTTTTATTTGCCAGCTGTGACTAAGCCAGGAGAATTACTCTGTTACAAGGGACATATCTACTGCTAACTCATATATTAGATCATTAGATGGAATTATGCATTCACCCACATGAACTGTTTGGCAAGGGATAGATGGATCACATCTTATGGGTTTAGTTAGAGAAGATGGGAACACAAACATACAATTTTGTACATTGGGGATTTGGATGGTTTATTCATAAAAATGCTCATTTGAGTCTCTGATATCCATAAACCTGATCCAGAAAGCTCGCATGACTGCACTCAAATGCGAATTTGCACTATTATTTCGAGCAAATCCTTCTCTTGTCTTTTCTCACCATTGATACAATGGCAAGAACCTTTTTTTTTTAAAAAAAAAAAAAACTAGTATCTAGGAAGGTTCAATTCAGAATTTCTGGAAGTTTAGAAAGAATTTATCCTTTTTCCTACTTGTATGTCCATTAATGGTCTTTATTGTTTTTTCAACTTCCTGAAAGTTATTAGTTCTTTCTATTTTTATACAATGACATTTTTCCTTGATGTCTTATTCACAGTGTCTTTGGCCTCTTCAATGTTCCTGCAAATTGGTAATCGCTCTATGCATCTATTTTTGTTCTCAATTTCTTATTTATTGGATAGTCTTACAAAGAAATGTTTCAAATGTGCACAATATCAGGTATGCGTGGATTTTGCTGGTTCTTTTTCAGTTTCTGGCAAGCAATGTTTCGTTGCTGGGCCACCTGTGTGGCATCTTGTCAGGGTTTGCATGTTTGTCCCTTATACCCATTATTTATGAAGCCTTAATGAACTGCATTAGTTATTATCATATTCCTTGCTAATCATTATTGTTATTTCCATCAGATACTTATGGGCTGTTCAACTACTTGCTTCCTGGACCATCATTTTATTCTTCTATTGAGGGCTTGTCAGTGCTAGTAAGTTTTGAAAAATGATTTAAGTTGTCTTGTTATGTCATTGTTCATGTAACTTAGGGAGATGCTTCTTCTATGATGCTTATTCTCTTGAGATATTGGATATCAGTCTGTTTGTGTAAGGCGTCCTGGCTTCATTCTGTGTACTGGAGGGACTACATATGGCCAGCTTCCTACATTTTCTAACACATCTACTGCACCAAGGTATTTTAGATATTATTTCCATATTGATATTGATTTCAATTTATTCATAGGACTAATGTATTAAATCCTTGATTTGCAGCGCTCTGATTAATGCAAATTTCTTAAGAAATATTTCTTCATGGATACCAAGCAGGCAGACAACCACCACTCAGGGGAATACTCAGGTGAATATAAAGAAATCATGGATGCCTTTTATTGTTTTACTGTACTCATCTTTGCAAGTATAAATTTTCTGTTGATGTACTGATGACATGGGCAGAGGACAAAAAATGTAGCAGTAATTGATTTTGTTGTGAATTTTGTACAACATGATTCAGATGTGTATTCCTTTTTGATAGAAACACTAGTTACAGTTGTTAGTACATGGATTCTTAAAAGATGATTTCAAAGGTTATAGTTGTATACTAGTAGCTCTGTTCCTACTTTCATAGACTGCATTTTGGTTCTCGATCAATTATGTTTTTTGAAACCTCTATCCTGGTTTTTCGGGTAGCTGACTTTATCCCCTTTATGATAGTTCAATTCAAGTTTATAGCAGTTCTCTTTTGTTTTGTTTGTGCACACTGGAGTGATGCTCTTCCAAGAAAATATATGTGCCTAAGCTCACTGGATTGTTCGTTTTCATTTGCTCAATACTTTGCATGGATCTGAACATTATATCCCAGAAATATGTGTTGAGATGAACACCATACTGAATATTCTCTTATAGGAACAAGATCCCAGGTTTCCAGGGAGAGCACGGACACTTAGTTCTGCTGGAACTGAACCAACTGCAAGGGAGGCAAGTGCAAATTTGCATGCTAGCTTGTTGGATAGCACAACTCCAAGTGATCCGCTTACGAGTTCACAGTAATGCATTTTCTACTTGGCATTTCTTTAATACGGTAGACATCTGGTGAAAATCACCTATGCGTTGGAACCAGAATCTCATATGAAGCCTGAATAACTTGAATATACAAAACGATCATTTCTAAAACAGTACTTAATAGTTTAAATAAATAATTGGTTTGGTCATTGGTACTCCGTAGCATTTTGTTGGAGCACCTTCTGTTGTGTTCTTTTTCTATATCAGACTAAACATTTTGTTAGCTCTAATTAGCATTTACCAAGTTCCGTTTCTTTAGTCAGTTTGAATGTTTGCATTATGCAATTAGCACTATTCGCCTCAGTAATAAGTCCCTGTTCAATTAGTTAGTAAAATGATATGTTTTGCAAGGGTAAGCTCAAAGTTTTGAAATTCCGCATTACACAGGTGAGAACTGAGCAGTGCTCAAGTGATCCTTGCTTGGCTAGTGCACCACCTCAAGTTCTGCTCAATGGAAGCTACCCAAATTGAGCTTGGTTCAGATGCATTCATGGTTGATTTATCATTAATAGGCTAATCTTGCTATACAAAATTGTAATTCTTGAAATAGTGTACTTAAAATCAAACTCCATAAATCACGCCGCAAACTTGCAGTATCCAAAGAAGAGTATGATATAAAAGGTGGAGATACCAAAAAAAAGAAGCTTATGATGACTCAAATTTGCATGCAAATGATTTCCAAGACCCCAGATCGTGCCAATTGGTACCCTCAATTCAGGATTGTTGTTAGCTCATAATAGGAACAGTTGGTATTCATTTCTGGTTATAATCTTTTAGAATATATTGGCTTTGATTTTGAACTCAAAGCAGACTTGGGATATGCACACTTTCCTTTTGAGTTGAGTTAATTTCGAGCATATCAAGAGAAGCGCATACACTTTGACTTCTTGCCCACAAACATGAGTCATCTAACACAGCCTTCTTGGGATAAAGAAAAAACTTATTTTGATGCAAATAGTCACTTACAGGATCAGGGAGCTTTCTGGAATTGCAGAATTCCTGGTGCAGGATTGAATAATTAAAATGCTTTGTTTGAATTTTCTGTCAATGTTATGATCAAAGAACATATCAAGTATTTCTCAAATAATGCAAAATAAAAAAGAGAAGTACTGAGACACTTCATAAAACAAGGCTTGTCAGGTAAAAAAAATCGACACTTGATTTATTTTGGCTAGAATTGGGTAATCTGGTGGGAACCAGCTGGTTCCTGCTGGTTATTCTAGCTTTCACAGGATAGGTTTTTTGTTGTTGTTCAGCAATTATATATGTTGTCCTAGTGCCTATAAGCGTTCATCTCATTTGATAGCTACAACTAATATTGTCAGTTTTATCCAGGTAGTGATTTATGCCTTCTAAAATGATTAAATATTTAATGCTTATACTAATTCAATAAAATGACCCATCCCAAAAAAGAAAAGAATCAATGCAATGACGCTAATGGAGTTGGCATCCTTTTTAGTACTGCTGTAATTTCAATTTCTTCTCTGACATTTGAGATAGCTATTAACTCAGGTAATGGTTTACTTCCACAGAGTTCAAGGATATTTATAATCAGAAGTCACCCTATATACTGTTATGAGATTTATGACTTAATCCTTACCATGATATCATCTACTTGCACTTCATAAACAATGTCTCATGTTTTATGTAAGGTGCCCCTGAGAAGCCAGTCACTGGCTTATGTGAACTTTCTGGTAGTGACATATGAGAAATATCAAGCAAAACCATCCTTAAGATTTAAGAACTATGACACTTCTAATACGAGAATAAACCTAGTTGTTTTGTAGTTCTTACTTCTGGTTTTCCATTACAATAGGCATCCAGCAGCAAACACAGTCAGAGCTGATGCAACTGTAGCAGCTGACCAGGTTCTGTGTTATGTACCTTTTAATGATTTAGTATTGGATGTTGATATTGATTTAATCATGATAATTGACTATCTTTTGCAGGTTGATACATTTGATGAAGAACTTAAGAAGCTGGTTGGAATGGGCTTTGAAAAGGTACTTAATGCCCTGTCCTAGGATGAGATTCTCCTAGCAATCGCCTTATTTCACTTGTGCTAGTTCACTTATCATGCCCAACTCAGCAGTTTTAGCCATGCTAAATTTGGAGCAAATAAGTAAAATAAATGGACGATTTGTTCTCGATACTCATCTATCTGATTAAATAGTTGTTAGATTTTCAACTAATTGCGTTGATGGCCATGTCAGACTCTATTAATGTTGGGAAAATCTGAATCCTTATTGATGTAAAATCTGAATCTTAATCAGAAAAGAACAGGACCTATGTCAGACTCTATTATTGTTGGGAGACTCTAGCTGAAAGTTATGTCGCATGGTTTCATAAGAGCCCACAAATTATTTCAGCTATACACTAGGTATTTGTGTTGTCCATATGGCCACAGAAAGCCTTCCACTGATGTATTGGTTCCCTTGCTGCAGACTCAAGCTGAAGTTGCTCTTGCTGCTGCCGATGGAGATCCAAATGTTGCTATTGAGATTCTCATGAGTCAGCAGGTTTGTATTGATATTTTACTAATTTATTCATTTGTTGTTTAATATGGTTCATCCTGACATTATTAAGGCTTTGTTTGTTGCTTTGTCCTTATTCCTAGGGTTAAAGGTTTCAACATCACTGATAGCAAGCGATGGAGGCTCAATTTTAGGGTGTAGATTCTGGTTAGTAAAATTCAAGAATGGACCATTCTGGGCAATTGTTTTTGCCAACATGGTTATATTGAAGATGCCCTTAATCGTGCTTCTATGAAGGTCAAAACTACAGTCAACAATGACAATAGTTGCATTCAAGGCTGTTTCTTGATGTATTAGTAAAACAGTAATTGATGCTCAGGGCGCTCATTTTGTTGGCAGATTCACAATTGCTATTTGGCAATATGTCTAGCTAGACAATAAAGCTTTTACAAAGGAAAAAAAATCGGTGCATACTTACAATTGATTCATCTTGAGCCAACGGAGCAGGGAGAAGGGGGGCCGTTTGGTTTGCTACCATTTTCGACCCTACTAAATTTTGGCAATGGCAAATTTTAGCAAAGTACCAAAGCAAACATTGTTTCAATGGCTAAAGCACGAGCCTCCAATCTTTACATATGTGCTAGAATTTGTTCAGATCGGTGATGTGCGCTAGAATCTTGTTTAGACCCCCCATATAGGTGTAAAAGTCTCAAATTGGATATGCTCTAAGGTCCCAATTATTCATACTGTGCGCTGGTTTGGAGCACCCGAGGGACTGCTTGTCCAATGTGTTTACAATCTTCTGATGTTGCAGAAGATTGAGCACTTTTTCGTTCAATGTGCTTGCAATCTTCTCAACCGTGTATGGCACCTGATGAGCGATGATGGGACTGGACGGGAGTGGTTTTTGAGCTGCCTGGCGAATCTGGGTGGGTAGGCTGCGTTTTCGGCTGAGCTACAGGAACGCTTTTGACTCGGGTTTCATGCTCGGGGTGTTTGATCAGAAGTATCGGCCGGCTGAGTAGCTCTTCAGCAACATCCGCGAAGAGGTTGGCGTCTGGAGGGAGGCAGGGTTGTTTATTATCTGTAACGGCTGAAATGCTGTAAAGTAGAGAATCTCAGCCGAGTTTCCTGGTTTGACAGCTCTGTCGATATTTGTAACAACACAAATTTTACCCTTCAAAAGATTTGGTCGACCTGGCAAAAATATAGAGGACCCAAGGGCCAAATAATATACAGCATAGTCTATCCAAGTGCCAAATAATCTCATGGGCTTTTATCCAATCTAAATCACTTTAGTAGGATTCACAAGAGATTCAATCATCAGTTTGTAGATGGCTGCATGCATTTGAGAATTTTTGAACAGAAATTAAGCATATCAAATCAAATGTTTCTGGTCTGAAAATATAATACAATATTAAAAATAGCTTCCATAGTAAACAAATTACAAATGTTGACATCATGATCTCGAGCCATATCATTCAGTTGAAATGATACTAAACTTGACTACTAAGATTTATTGCTAGACCATGTTACATTGTGCAACGGCAAAAAAAATTGATCTACAAATTACAGGTCATTCTTTGTTCAGCACTCTTGGCACCTTGATGTATGGATCATCATAGCTTGGGACAGACTCTATTATGGCATCTCTGCGGTGATGAAAAAAAATAGTGTTCATCACATGAAAATAGTCTAACGGAAGACATGGCTAGAGTTATTTGTTTACTACCTGTTAGTAAATGTTTCAGGCCTGTCTTCTCTCAATGAATTACCTGCCGCAGTACCTGTGGACAAGACAGTCAAGCGAAAAGCAGGTAACAGTAACACACTGCAGTGGTAGGACGACATAACTAATGGAAACAATATGCAGTAGGACATTTGTGCAAAGATGCAATGTAGTGAAGAGTAAGTCTATACAGTAATTTTCTTGAAAGCAAACCAAATATGTGTATGAAAGCATTGAAATACTGAACTAAAGTTAATTAATGAAGAACGCCAATAGAACACTCAGAACTCAGAAGACTCGCTGTCTTGTTTTGCTGCATATCATAACTCAAAATTCATTTTTCAAACCATAAGTAATTGGTTGTGTTATCCCTCTTATTTGGTTCTTTGATTTCAGGGGTGTAGCATGTAGCATAATTCAAGTCAAATGACAGGGATTAAAATGCAAACCATGCGTGCGGTCAAATGCAGCACTAAAAAGTGAAGCATGCATAAACACGTCAAGATTCCAAAACCATATGTATAAAAAAAAACATTAGCTAGTTGCATTGCTCAGTTATGAAATAACTCTACTCTGATAGTCAAATCAAGAAAGATAGTGTATCACGACCTAGACGATTGCACAAAACTGAACTGTATCAAGAATGAAGCAAATGGCTAACTGCCAGTTGAACTACAAACCTCTACTTTGTAACAGGCTAATAGCTAACTGAGTTACTCTGAGTCATTTTACCAAATCATATGATAGGACCAAACAAGCAATAGTTCAAGATGATATGCAAAGATCAGGACGGATACCAGCTCTAAGTGAAGGCTCAACAGATTCAAGATCAACGGCTTGAAGTTGCCCAAACCTGTAACGACAATAAAAAAGTAAGGAAAGAAGATTTATAATTGTATTAAACGCGATGCATGAACATAAGTTTACTTATGTGCTCCTAGGTTCTTCTCAATACAAGTATAACCTCATCACAGCACATACAACACCACAAGGAGTCATCACATGCCTATCTGATCATCCAATAAACTTAAGATATAGCAACAAGAACCATCCTATTTGCCATGAACACCAGATGATGTTCCAGTAACCATCCTAGCCTAATCTGCATTACTTTGTTACAGACTCTTTATCTGTTCCAACTTCCAAACTTCTAAGTACCGAAAGCCGAATATCTGAATTACGCATAGGGAGGAACAGGAACAAATTACCAATCCACCACCTGCCGAATCTTGGGCGCGAACTCCTCAGCCTATCAGGCGAGCACACACACAGGCACAACAAGCAAAGCATCATCAGCCTCGTCAACAGAGAGTTTCTTCTCATCGAGAGACAAGAGGGATAGAGAAGTGTGCTGACCTCTTCCGGCGAGAGAGAGATGCGTGCCGCGTTGGCGAGGCGTGGCAGGTCCGGCGGCTCGAGAGCCCCACTCCCTGCCGCCGCCGCCGCCGCCGCCGCCGGTATACCGGGCGTCACGTAGGGAGGTGAGGAGGAGGAGGAGAGGGAACGGCGCCGCAGAAGCAACCATTGGTTCCTCGCCGACTGGTTCCGCGGCGGCGCCGCCCAGCGGAGCCTCGGGATGGCCGAGGCGGCGGCGGAGAGCATGGCCGTCGTCCGCGGCTACCTCCGGCGAAGGATTCGAGGAACAGACTCCGGCGGCGGCGGCTTCTGGGTCTCGGATTTGGGCCGGGGAGGATTATCCACTGCTACTATCCTGCCCTTCCATCTGCACCGTCAGATATTGTATTTACGGCTGAGATTGGGGATGCGCAACATTCGCACTCCAAAACCATAGGAGAAGCAACAATTGTTCATTTACTCCCATCCCCGGCACAGGAATCCCTTAAAAATTGGTTAGTGCCCCCCAAAGGCATTTCTAGAACGAGAAGTACGCGCAATGATTCGCACAGCTTGAGCTCCAACTTTATCTCAGCTGGAGCTCAGCCAAACAGTTTCAGCCAAACAGTTTCAGCTTCACCTAAAATAGGAGCGGAGTTAGGTGGAGCTCTCTCACAAAATAAACTAGAGTGGTGGAGCTGGGTTTAGGTAGCTCCACAACTCTACTTCAGACCCAACTCCTGAAGCTAAATTTAGGAGTTGGAGCTCTACCAAATAGGCCCGTAATATACATCCTACTCCTCCATCCGACTCACGTATGACTGCGTCGAACCAACCAATCACGAAGTTCATTGTCATTCAAGTGGGCCCAGTTGAAAACAAATTTGTATGTGTCGTGTGCAGGTCGGAGTCATACATATAGTCATTATGTTCTAGAACTCATAAAATGCACAAAAATTCTAAGGAGATTTTGAAGAATCAAAATGGATGCATGAAGAGTTGACGACGAAGGAAAGGTTCATATTTGCTGGAAAGTCCGTGCTAGTCTAGTATTTTTATGTTGTGGGTTGGAAGTTTTGGATATTGAGAGTTAATTTTGAATCTCCAAATTGAAATCTTGGCTATGTTTGAAAGCTAGTTTAAATTTTGCTTCCTTTTTTTTTTGCCGCAAATGAAACGAGAAATGACATTACCGATTAGTTAAGTATTAACTATTACAAACTTAAAAAAATAAGTTTATTTGATTTTTTAAAAGAAACTTCCATATAAAAAATATTTGCAAAAAAGAACGTACCGTTTACCAGTTTCAAAAGCATGTTCATGGTAAATGAGGGGATTGTAAAACCTAAATAAATAAGGATTTAAACACAGCCTAAATTAAAACTACAAGGAGGAAAATGTAAGATGGAATTTCAGTAGTTAACAATTTGGAATTAATAACTTGGTTCAATCAACAAAGTATTGGAGTATACCACAGCTTAAAGTTTGAACTTAAAAGTTTGGAATTCATTTCTTTTAGTGTTTAAGTAGGCAAGTAGGGAGCATATCAATTCCCACTTCTAAAGCAATGTTCAAAACAAAGGAGTGGCCATACTTAATATGTTTGTACCTTTATGTCAAAGTAGCCATGATGACCATCAGTAGTTTAATGGCCTAGATCACTATATGTGCCATCATTTGGCTATTAGCTCATTTTTTTTAAAACAAAATTATATGAACATCGCCTACATTTAAGGGTCGGCTGTATCTAGAATAAATTACAACATGACTTTTTTATGCAAGGAAAAATCATTAGGATGAAGTCCTACTTGTAATATAAAACATATGCTTTTATAGTTTATGAATTAGGGTTAAGTATCTACAGACATCTTAATCTTCATAATTAACATCGATAACATGAGCTCCTTGAATGAATTGTATTATGTCATTTGAAGCTCTCAGCTCGTAGATATGGTACTGTCTTCAATCGCTTTTGAATTGTCGAAAAGTTTTTAACTTTTTCGTCAAAGTAACTTACATGTATTTCCTCCAATTCCAAATGTAGAAGAACTTCTTAATTTCCAATTGTAAATCTTTTTAGAACTTCGATTTACCTTTCATCTTTCCTCCCCGTTTGTCATTGCTAACTTGTACTCCTATATGTTAACTCAAATAAACGATTCATCTTTTTCTACTGCAATATACATGAAGAAAAATAACATCATATGAGTTTTTTTTCAGGGGCGTCCCGGTCGAATTGGGTCCCCGTGCGAAATATTAAAATGGAGCCCTAATGACTAGTAAAATTTTTTATAGTAAAATTAAACAATAGTAAATTTTTATATTGCTTCTTTCTGAGATTGAATTAGTTCCTCTATTCTTTGTTTCTTTTTACGCTTTTGATAGCCGGAATCATATTTTCTAGACTGCTTCACCGACGACGACGACATGACTTACAATGGAAACAACAAAATTAATAGATGAATTTAAAATTTTAATCATCAAGAAATCAACATAATTAAATGAGGAAAATTGGAAAAATACCTTAGATTAGATGAGCCTGAGGCCTGAGGGAGTGCGTACTGCATGCAGTGATGCAGGCTGCAGCAGTCTGCAGTGTAGCGTAGGGTCGTCGTCGCCGTCGCCGTCGGACTCAATTTGGCCAGCAGCGCCCCTGCTTGGTGGTGTCCGTGTGAAGCACTAAGCAGAAGCGGAGGCTGGAGGTCTGGAGGGGACTGACGAGAGGAGACGAAGCGACGCGGAGATGGATCGTTCACCTTCTGTATTTTGTTTTGGGCCTTAGTTTTACTACTATTTAAGCTGCAAATTAATAAAATTGAAACCTCTAATATTATTACAGGTATACTTAATATTTTAGTGGCCCTTAAAAATTGGGAGCCCTTTTCGGTCGCACAGCCCGCACGGGCCCAAGGACGTCCCTGTTTTTTTTTTTTGTTGTAGTAAAAAATACTATGTAAAAACAACTTATATTATAATTAGGATCAGAGAAAATATCTTATACTTTTTATGGGTCTTTGCGAGATCAACAAAACTTTTTGTCGTGCAAGCTAACTGAGTAACGAAACACTTTCTGAATGAAAACAATTGCTGGTAATGATGACCATTTACAAGCAAAAAATTCTCCTCGAAGTGGAACTGCGGAAGAGATGTTTTAAGTAGTAATTGAAAAGGGACTAGATTTTTCTCAGCTATTTCAGATTATTAGTGTGGATTATTTGTTTCACATCTCTAAAGATATGTGTTTTTTTTTAACTTCTTTTGGTGTGTATTGCATTCTTTAACAATGAAAAATAACACGTTGTACTTTCATATACGTCACGTAATTCATGTAGCCGACGGATACTCGATAGTAGCACACGTGAGCCGCCGGTAGTGTCATGCGCACCAACTACTAGTTTCAGTGTACGCAACGAGGAAAAGAGGTCGAAGCCGTCCAATATAATCTTTAGTTCTTTACCAACCAACCAACCAACTATAGTAGGCAGCAGTCGTAGTAATTAACCACGATAACTTTGTTGGCCACTAACAAAGAAAGTGCCATCCTGAGAGTCGTGACGGCAGCAGCCAGGTGGGCCCAGGTTTCCCCTAATCCGTCCAGAGTGCTCCTTTGCCTCTCAATCAAAAAAGCCCTAGCTACTCTCTACTCCGATCCCCTCCCTCCTGTCCTGCAGCTGCAAATTCTGTTCAATATGAAGGGCCTGCCTACTAGTTCCAAGCAAAAATTTTCATGCTGTCGCTTCGAATGTTTGGACATATATATATATAGAGTATTAAATGTAAATAAAAAAACTAATTACACAGTTCGTCGAAAAATATACGAGACGAATCTTCTAAACCTAATTGCACCATGATTTGGTATTGTGATGCTACAGTAAATATTTGCTAATGACAAATTAATTAGGTTTAATAAATTTGTCTCGCAGTTTACAAGTAGAATTTATAATTTGTTTTATTAGTAAACTATATTTAATATTTTAAATGTGTGTCCGTATATCCGAGGTGATATGTAGTGGCAAATTTTTTTATCCGGCTCGAAGAGGAGGAGGAGGACAAAACGGAAAGGCCCAGCTCAGCCACGCACGCAACGGCAACGGCAACGGCAACGGGAAAGAGAAACAAAAGTGGAAATGGGCCGACGCTGCCGTGTGGGCCCCACTTCCAGGTGGGAACGGGGTGGGGGCCCTATTTATCTCGACCCGATCCATCACCCAGACGACACCGACCGCCTGGTTTCCGTAGCGCCCCCCGCCCGCCGCCGCGTGGCCGCCTTCGCCGCCGCGGGCACCACTCCCATTAAGACCGGATCAGCTCTCTCTCTCTCCGCGCCAGCAGCATCAGTCCGTTGCGCTTGTCTCCTCTCCTCCTCTCGCCGCGCCGCCCCCACGATCGACGACTCGCCGCGCCGCCGCCGCCGCCAACGCATGCAGGTAGTGATCCTGATCCCTCGCCGCCGGAAAGCGGCAACAGTTTCTCCTTGTTCCGTCCGCGTGCTGCTTCTTCTGGTTTCCTTGCATGCGCTGCGCGGCCGCGCGCGCCATTTGCTCTTTCGATCGGCGGGCGGTTGTTGCTTTTGGGTTGGTGGGGTGCAGATCATCGGGATGGACGAAATTTGCCTTCTCCTCCAACTCTGCTGCTAGAGTGCTTCATTCGGAAGAGGGCACAACGCACAACGCGGATCGAATGTGCACTTCCACATTTATTTCCTTTTCTCTTTGTTATTACCAAAAACATTTTTCTTCTTCTTTCTTCTTTTATTTTTTTGGTTCCTGGTAGTTCGATTCATGCCGGAATAGATTCCGTTGGTCACTGTCCAATGTCCATGTCCCCTGTTCTTAATTCCTTTGTGAGCCTTTTCTTTTTCATCTGACGTGTGAGTTGAGTTGTCAGTCGTGTTTACACTAATCCATTACATTTGTCCAACGTTGTAAAGCAGATGATTTGCTTTTTCCTGGGTGAGTTATGAGTCACATGCAGTTGCTTGTTAACCTGCACAACCTCTAAATTAAGCCAAAAGGCCTAGTCATGTTATCCAGATTACTTGTACTGGCCATCTAAAAAAAGGATTACTGTTGTTGTTTGTTCTTCAAGCGATTGATACTGACTTCGTGTCATATTAGGACATCCAGATCAGTTAAATGGATGGTTTTCTACGTCAGGTATTACAAAGTCAGCTCTCATCTTATTGTCTAACCACATACCTTATTGTTTTGAATGAAGTCTAACACATATTATGATTCTAACTTGATCCATTAGTGATATGTCTTTTTGGAAGATTCTAAATATGTGGTCTCTGTTTTCCTTGAAAGGAACTACTTTCAACATACGTGATCATGTACCAAAATGAATAATGGAATGTATTCCTAGAAGTCAGTACAAATGTGCAATCCGTTCAAATCATTGTCTGCTACTTTTCTCAGCGTGTTGTCGTCTTATCCTATTCCAACGAGGGGCAACTCCTATCTGTTTTTGGTGGGCTTGTGGCCAGCTGGGTTGATAAACATTGCCACATGTTCAAGTTTTTGTTCAGTACTGAGCGCAAGCAACAAACCAAAATGGGGGGAACAGTAGTTTCTTGTTTTGTTTTCTTTAAGTTGAACTAATATATATTTTTTTAAAAAAAGACACAGCTAATGGCTTATGTATGATATTAGTTTTTTTAGGATCATAAGTTTTGCACCTTTTATGGTCCATATTTACCATCTTATTAATTTTTAACCATTGTAATTGCGCTATATACCTGCTATGTCAAGTACGCTTTGTTCTATACTAAAACCATCTGTCTCATTTAATGCATGCAAGCCTAATTTTGTTCCTTGCTACAAGTTTTGATATTTTTAGGGTGGTTCATTGCTACAAGCTATTCCTGAAGAAAGTTTCTTTACTTTTTTAAAATTTCTTATTGTGCAAGTATAGAACTCACTGGGAGTTGTAATACCTCACGGCATGATTACTGTATTGGAAAAGAGTACAGCTGAAACACTCTTTTCTTTTCTTTTTTTATCAGGGGATGATATTGTAGGTAACTATATTTTGATGCGGCACAATGCAACTTCACATGGTCTCAGCTAGTTTTCAGTTTTTTCTGTAGGCAAGATGAAGTTCGGTGCAATATATGAAGAGTATCTTCGGGAACAGCAAGACAAATACCTAGCAAAGTGCTCACATGTGGAGTACAAACGTCTCAAAAAGGTACTGAAGAAATGTCGAGTTGGTCGCTCATTGCAAGAAGACTGCCCCAATGGTGACCAGCAGGAGGAGGGGAACAACGAATCTCCAGATATTTGCAAATGCAATTCATGCACATGTATGTTCAACTTCCCGTGCAAATATCCTGCTTTCATCTAATAGCATGACAGAGTACCAATTTTCTATTTTCTTTCTTCGATTACTCCAACATGTGTTTTTTACATAGAACTCAGAGATTTGTGAGGAACTAAATATATCTTGTTATAGTTTACTGGGAATTGTGTATAGATTACATTCACGATGGGTTTTAAAACAGTGCAGTTTCTGTTTATGATGATTTATCTTACTAGTAGTAATATGGCCTGCAATGCACCCAAAATTATACCAACTGATTCTTCCCTTTGGTAAAAGTATAAGGACTCTAATTTCATTTCATACAATCTAATTCTCTGCCTCAAAGATTACATATAATAGCTCGGAAGGTTAGGTAGCTCAGGTTGTCTATTTGATAAATAGCTGTGAAGAATTATATGTCCTATCAGATTACATGATTTTGCAACAAAACTTGTACTACTTATCTTGAATATTTGGCTAAATCATTTCTTTCATGTGATGTGTTGGCTATCACCTTTCTTGTCTTCCACTTAATCTACTCTCTGTGCTTTTCAGATCCTGACTTCCAATATTTTCTTGTTCAGTGTGTGATCAAATGTTCTTTACAGAACTTACTAAGGAGGCTTCAGAAATAGCTGGCTGTTTCAGCTCTAGAGTACAACGTCTCCTAAATCTTCATGTCCCTTCAGGATTTCTACGCTATATTTGGCGTGTAAGGCAATGTTTCATAGATGATCAACAAATCATGGTTCAAGAAGGCAGAATGTTACTTAATTATGTAACCATGAATGCTATCGCTATCCGTAAAATTCTGAAGAAGTATGACAAAGTAAGTGTTCGTCTTCTAGTAGGCATCATACATGCTCACTGTTAAAGGTGATTGTGCTAATAAGTGGATGATTTTGCAGATACATGGTTCTGTCAGTGGTAGAGATTTCAAGAGCAAGATGCAAACTGATCATATTGAACTGTTGCAGTCCCCTTGGCTGATAGAGCTGGGTGCTTTCCATCTAAACTGCAATAGTTCAGATATTGATGAAACTGTGGGGTTCCTTAAGAATGAGTTCTTCAAGAATTTTTCCTGTGATTTGACCGAAGCACGACCACTGATGACTATGGCTATTTCTGAAACTATGAAGTATGAGTACAGCCTAACTTGTCCAATTTGCTTGGTGAGAAACTGTTCTTAAATTTATGTTTTCTTCTAAATATCTTTAAGTGTTGTGCTTCTTACTAAGTAAAAAGATGACGATAGCTAATTTATTGGCTTTTTGTAACAAACATTATAAGCAGTGACGTTCAGCCTTCACCAGCAATACATAGTTATTGATGAATAGTTTTTGGCTGCTGCAGTCGTCAAGTGCACTTGGATGTTGCCATGACTTCTACAGCCAGTTGATACAAACAATCAGTTCTGTTGCACAAATTTTCTGTAGTATAGCATGGTATTCGTATTTAAAAATTAAAAAAAAAACTGACACATTATTTAGTAAAGTTTGAAGTGGGTAAGGCATTATTTAGTAAGTTAGCTGCAGCTACCAAAAAGGAGGTAGGTTGACCTGGAGAAAATGTGGGTGAGGATGTTTGTGGAGAATGAAACTCACCCAAATATTGCAATCCCTTGCTGATTGTATTTGCCAGATGGTGAGACTTTGCTAGAATGTACGAACTACTAAACTTATGATTTCGTCATGTGCACAGGATACTTTGTTCAACCCATATGCACTTAGCTGTGGCCATCTCTTTTGCAAAGGCTGTGCTTGTGGAGCTGCTTCTGTGTACATCTTTCAAGGTGTTAAGTCTGCACCTCCTGAGGCTAAGTGTCCTGTATGCCGATCGGTACGTATGCATCGTGTATATATATTTTCTATATGTTACAAAGCTCCATCTGTTGCTGTGAATTTTATAATATTTATTTTTATCGCCCACACTCTCCTATTCTTTCATGCCAACATTGCAACAGTATCCGTAGAAACTCTCAGCTTTCAGCCATTGTTTTATGCTTGAACTTGCTGCTAAGTAATGCAACTACCATACAGACCAGAATATGATTTATCCATTGCATTACTTCAGATTTCCATGTTAATGGTTTGTATTTGCTGCTCTCAGGATGGTGTCTTTGCTCATGCTGTGCATATGACTGAACTTGACTTGCTCATCAAAACAAGGTATTGGAAGTTAATTTCTCTTATGCAAGAAATAAATATAAAAAGATACTAGTATCTCTTTTTCATGATCTAATTTGAATCTGCATGTTGATCAGGAGCAAGGATTACTGGAGACACAGACTGCGAGAAGAGCGGAATGAGATGGTTAAGCAATCCAAAGAATACTGGGACTCTCAGGCTATGCTGTCAATGGGAATTTGACTGAGTTCTGAAGTTACAATGATCGCCATTCATTGATTGCATTGGTGTCAAACCAAAAATAATCAGGTCGATCATAATCTCAAGCGTGGAGATCATCCAAGATGATTGAACTTATTAACTGCCAGTCTCCTAAAAGTTGCAATCAGTGAGGACTACCTTGGGATAACACAGGCTAACACAGCTGAGGTTATTTTATTTTAGTTCTTGAAGAAGCAATTCCATTCCATTATTTTTTGTCCTAATGTTGTCTCGTCTGATTCAGTTTAATTTGGAAATACAACCATATTTAATTATTTTTCTTTGGACCTTCAAATGTAGTTTGGAACTATTTATACGCAATTTATCTGTTCTTTGCTTTGTAAAAACAAGTGTAGAAATGTCTGATTTGAATGTCTCTGGCTCTGCTGATATCCAGGTGCCGTTTCTGAAAGTTCTATGCTTTATCACCCCAGTAAAAGGACCTGCCTGTTTTGAATGCATAGTAAATTCTTTAAAAAATTTCAGTGGTTGGTTCGTTTATAAATTCATGTAATTCCAGGTGAAAACTACCGCTACTTTGAAATCCCTACCGTTTTTCCGTGTTACAAATGGCAACACAACTATTCACCGCAGCAAAGGCGTCGAACACAACAAAAATAGTTATGACAGTTTCATCGAACTGATCAGAAATGATAGCCTAAGAAACCTTATATACGCATCAAACCTGCCTAGCAAAACTGTCTGCCCAGATTCATCGAAACAGGATTACAGCAGTTTCAGTAAGAGCAAAACGGAACATTTGAACTGGTAAGGACAATTGTGCAGCTAGAATACTGGATTCCTCAATATTCACTCAATCTGGAAGGAAAGAAATCAATCAACCACCAGTCTCCAACCACCATGTATTACACGCACACTGTACATGCATTTAGCTTTGCCGGTGAGAAATAAGCAAAAGCGTCCCCCCAAAACAGCACGAACAAATCACAGGATTAAAGCAATAACCTTCCGCATTTCCTGTGCTGGTGACTGACAAAGCGAAAAACATCGGCAAAAGAATCAAGGAAACACTTGCTCCACCAACCTTTAAATAAAGAATGTCATTACAAGCAAACTCCCCAACCGATGGCTATTTTTATTTACACTCAACAGCAGTTGCTCCTCCAGTAAGGTTTTTTACTTTCTTCTTGTGAGAGTTTTCTGAATCCGCGGGTAATTGTCCAGGAGTACTAGCAAGCCGACATTGTTGCCAGATAGACCAAATGTGTACCTATCAATCAAGTAGAAGGGTAGTCAATATCACCATATACTTTGTATAATGCGCCAAATTCCCAAAGAAGCTTTTATGTACCTGCTTTGTGATGGGTTCCTTTTCTGAGAGCGAAATAAAGCAACAATCCACTGCAAACATGATCAGAAATAGTTAAGCAAGCAGGAAGAGGATATATGCGCCCTCAAGGACCGTAGAAATGGAGTTCCGAAGAATAGTAACAATAAAATAAGTACTCATTATATTTACGAATGGTTAGGCAACACAAAGAGCTCATCAAAACACATTCATATAGAGGTACAATATAGCAACGTAAAACTAAACAGAAAACAACCATAGTAAGAAATATACCAGGAGAAAATGGATACTACTGCCATCAGCTGCACTACTAATGCAGAGCAGCATATGGGGACACCAAAATGAGAAAAATGCTAGTTCATGGGCAAAAACATCAATGCTTCAAAGCTCCTATACTTTCTATTTTGGCTTCCTAATAATTTAAAAGTAGGAAAACAGTTGCACCCAAATACTCAAAAGTGAGCAAATAAGAAAATTAAATAAATTACCAAAAACGTAAATATGATAGGCTGAACAGGGCCCAAGTTGGGCAGGGTTTTATACCGAAAGAGAATCCTACCCACATTGAAGATAAGAGATTCTAACACGTGGCATGAGCAGGTCGCTTTTTTTTTCTGCCATGCTGTTTGGCGGGAAATATTATGCATGGATTTTATTTTCTAACTAGACATTATGATACGTTGCATGCAGCAACCAAACCATCTTCTCGTTATCTCAATGTGAGCAGCCCTCTCCATTACCAAACTGGTGTGGTTCTAGGAGTGTGTAGACTGAATCCTGTGGCTGGTTGCATACTTACATTGAGTTACAATATCTATTATCCAATGGCTGTAATTTATTTTGTGAAAATCAATGGTGCTGTCCAGTCACCTTTTTTCACTGGCTCAGTTACCACTCTGCAAATTCTCATCTTAGAAGAGATTCATGGAGAACGGACACACAGAGAACAATCAAAACTAGGTACACAATGCTAAAGGATTCCATTGGCATTGGTCTCCAGCGCCAACGTTTGATACTTGAACATCACGAAACACATAGGTTTGTATGACAAGTTGGTAACCTGACCCAACCCATACATAAGCAGAAATATGGGTTCAATCAATGTTTCAGAAAACGGTATGTGGTTTCGTGTGGTCACCCCACCTTGTAGTGGTTATGCGGCATAATCATCCATTTATGTGGCTTAAGTGATACAAGGTTGGGGCACCCGTTCCTTGTATGCGGCCTTGTAGACCTTTTTTTCGGAACACTGGGTTCAGTGTGGTGGTTTGGCAAGTGACTGGCCAGGACGTGAACCATGAATACGCTAATTTGCTATCTTTGGGCTCATTCAATAATATCAGCTAGAACTAGGTTTTGACAAAACATAGAATAGAAATAAATTATGCAGCAATATTTCATGACAATCATTTCAATCAAACATGCCTGAACAGGCAAAGTAAATGTAGATAGAAATTCCATAATTGCATCTCTTGATCTAACAAATGAAACTGCACGGATGCTATACACTAAATATCGCTAAAGAAACAATTATTGCTTCAATTTCAAAAGATTTCTACTACTGAAGCCTATCAGATGAAAGCAAAGTCTAGTAGACAGAGATAATGATTGGATAATGCTGCAATGTTTTGCTAAGGTGACAATAGAGGCATGAAATTCAAATCCAACACAGATGTCCAAACAGCAGAAAGAGCTTCATACCTTACACAACGCAACCATGGAGAGTCTCTTGGCAATTGCCATCTTCCTGTTTTCCCGAAACCTCTGATCTCTGAACCCATCTTGCTTTCCAGGAAAATGGTGCACAGTTGGCACCACCCCAAATCCTCCTGTGTTAGCTGGAGTTGCATCCCTGGCTAGCTGCTGCGCAATCTCCCGGAGGAGCACAAGCTGAGCCTTCTCCGAGTGCATTGCCACCAGGGCTTGCCGCATTGACTCCCGGTCTGCCTCCAGCGCCTCCAGTCTCATGTATAGCTTCTTAATGTCTGGCTCCGCTTCCCCATCCTGGTAATTCGCTAAGACCCTGGCTGCTGGAGCAGTAGCACCTTGATGCACCTTGTCGATTGTGTATACCCTATCGCTGCCACTGCCGCTGCGACCGCCATCACTATCGCTTCCCTCTTCCTCACTGCCATTTCTAGCAGCTGGAGACTCCGGCAACTCAACATCATCATCATCATCATCACTGCATTGGTTTCTTTCCTGCACAGTCCCTTCAGGCAATACATCGTCGGGATAAACGTTCAATTCCTGCTCAGATGAATCCGGCAGCGGCTCGTCTGCATAAAGTGGAGCGCCTTCCTCTTCTTCCAAGCATGGCTCAACTCCATGGTCTTTGTGGTCGTGCTCGAGGAGGTAGATCCGGCGCTCCAGATCGACGACGATGGGATCGTCCTCCTCCTCGCCCTCCTCCTCTTGGCCATCCTCGTAGTAGTACTCCCCGTCGTAGCAGCGTAGCTCTGGGTAGTATCCGGCGCCGTCGCCATCCTCGCCCTCGAGAACGAACCCGTCGTCTAGGGCCAGCTCATCGGCTTGGTCGCCCTCGGCGAGTGGGATGCCGAGGCGGAGGCACGTGTGGCGGTACTCCCGGAGCGTGGAGCGGAGGCGCGCCAGGTGGCGGGCGCGGCGGGCGAGGGCGGCGCGGAGATGGTCGATCTCGGCGGCGTCGAGCGCCATCTTCTCGTCGGCGAAGCGGCGGAACTGGCGGAGCTCCATCTGGACCTCGGCCTTCTCCCGCTGCAGGCGCAGCATCATGGCCATGGCCTCGCTCGCGGCGCTGGCCGCCGCGAGCCGCTCCTCCTCCACCTCCGACCGCAGCGCCGCGGCCGTCTCCTGCGCCGCCGCCACCGCCTCCCGCAGCGCCGCCGCCTCCTCCTCCGCCTCCACCCGCGCCAGCACCACCGCCCCTTCCCCCTCCCCCTCCCCCTTCTCCTCGCCCAGCTTCCTCTTCACCGACCGCCGCCACGTCGCGACCGCGCACGGCGTCGAGCAGCACGAGCACGGGCTCGCCCCCGCCGCCGCCGCCGCTCCGGCCGGCGGCTGGTCGGCGTCGCAGTCGTGGTCCTCGTCCATGACGGCGACGACTGCGCTGGGGGACGCGAGGGTCGCCGCGCGGCGGCGGCGGCGGAGGAGAAGAGGCGGTTTCCGATTTGGGGAAATCGGCGGCGATGCGTTTGGTTTTTCGTCTTCTCTTCTCTTGTGTAGGTGTGGGTCTTGGCTCGAGGCGGAGGAGACAACCAACAAATGTTTCGGTATTTCATCATTTCATCACTTTGCAAAAAAGAAAAAAAAAAGAGAACTAAAGTTCAATACTCAATTCATCTTCTCTTTTTTTTCCCTTCTATGATCTCACCTTTTCGTGTAATCTTTTTTGGTTTATTTGATTTTCCAAAGGAATGGTAGTTATTGATAAATTTGACGAATTGGTTTGGTAAATCGAATGGATATGAGTTGGACATGAAGACAATGTCTACTTTTTTTTCTATTTTGATGGTGATGTTATTGATGCCTCGAGATATTTTTTTATGTCCAGAGAGATAGTTGTAATATCTGAAATATATTTTATATTTGATTTTCCCTGTAGCAAAGGCTGTGGACCATTTCACCTCTGTTAAGACTTGGAAT
Organism: Oryza meridionalis; assembly: GCA_000338895.3. Taxonomy (NCBI): domain Eukaryota; kingdom Viridiplantae; phylum Streptophyta; class Magnoliopsida; order Poales; family Poaceae; genus Oryza; species Oryza meridionalis. The sequence goes on along the minus strand of CM002526.2, from coordinate 29,060,580 downwards.
GAGTCAATAACTCTCGGTTGTCAGTTGTCAAGTACTATGGCTGGCTGGATTATTTGGGCCAAAGGCATTTAAAATGATTATGGAGTTAAAAAAAACTATTTATACATACCGAGGACCATACACTAGCAAATTTGGGGCGGAAATTATAGTTTAGCTGTTGCCTAGTATGACAGAATTTACATAATCTTTTTTCATAAATATAAAAGAACGTGTTAAACAATTACTATTGAGAAACCATTGTCCATATCATTTGGATCCTTGAAGTAACAATTTGATTTTTTTTAAAAAAAATAATACCAACGGGATGATGAACTAGGAGAGTCAAACTGTCAAACAACATGAACTATTATCCTCACCCCATATCTATGGTCTCGTTTGTTAATCACAGCACATGATTTTATTGAAGTCTCTCGTCGCTTACTTGTCTTAGCAACAATAGCCAAAACTGAAATTCAAAAACTTCATTTTAAAAATTTTAAAGTTTTTTTAAGCGTAGCTTGTGTTTACCATTGGATTCTAAATTGTTAAGAACATACTACTAGTACTAGATACTACTATACACAAATTATTTTTAAGTTGCTTCATTCTGTTGCTTTATTCTCTACATCCTCTGTTTCAAAATAAGTTTAATTTTTTACGCGTCCCCACACATTAATGAAAATAAAAACAAAATACCCTCACTTTCTCCAAGTACTAATGCATTATGCAATTATTTTTTATTTATCTATTCTTAATATATTTATTTTCTCTTTTATAAACTCCGATTCAATAATTATTTATAAATAAATTTATTTTGAAATAAATAAGACGAGTAAAAAAATAAACTTAGAGAGTGTAGACAAAAAGAATTTCACATCACACAGCAAGTACGCGCCGTACCATTTCAACACGGATCACTGGATCAGTAGTACCAGAACTCCTAAATCTGATAATCAATGCGTGTATCTGGTGATCTGTCAGCTCTCAATTCTTCTGGAGCTCGATCCTGTACACCGTTGAGCCCCGCACGTTGCGTAGTTATTGGGGGATTTGATTTGCGAGAGATATTAGCAGTGGAGACGAGGCTGGTGGCGAATATTTTCCCCATGTCGATATATGCAAATGTCATTTCGAGCTTTTACCTCGTTGCAAAAAAATGTGGGGAGGAAATGTTTGAAATTAATTTTGCTGTTTGTTTGAAACTTTGGCTATTTAAGTTGAAGCCAGCTTTCAGAGAACATGTTTTAATTTCTTGTGAATGTTAGAAATTAGTTTTTGTGATATTTTTTTGTTAGCACGTAAAAGGATTGTGCACCAGTATATTAGAAGAAGCTAGTTTTTTTAAAGTATTAATCATTTATTCTAAAATCGAGTTCGGGGACCGCCACTAAAAATCTTGGACAGTACTGGTCATTATATCTTACATTGCATGCCAACATGATTATTGATTAGTTGCATGATATGCAATAAAGAAGCAGCGATAGCTCAGAAATTCAGAATTCTAACACAAAAACGGAAAAAACCCATGTTTGTGTTTCCTTTGCCTCGAATTTTAGGACCCGTTATATTCTTTTTAGATATACACCTAAACCGTGTATTTTAAATAATTCTTATCATCAATACTTCTTAGGAATACTTCATAATAATTTTAGTTTGTTTTAATACTTAATTCATCTGTTGGTGCGATCAAATAATTATCATAAACTCAATTTCATAATCCATCGGCACTTTCAAATGGGTAAGCATATAAATAATACACAAATTTGCTAGTATATCCATTTTAAATATATATACGATGTTGCTGATTTTTGCATATGACGTTTGAACATTTGTTTTACTAAAAGAAATATGCATAATTTATTTTGCTGTGACATTTTTGTTAGTTAAAGTTGTTTTAAGCGCTTTTTTTATATATATTTTTGGTATTTTGAAATAAGAAAATTGTTAAACGGGATATCAAAATCAACTCATATATTTAGGAACGGAACAGAGTTGAGTACATTACACTTTGTGGAACGGGTAGGAGTTGAGTACAATATCTAGTATGTAATTTTACAACATTGCACATCGAACGAGCAATTGGCTATGGGGCCCTCAGTTGGACTTAATTACGGGGCTGCTATTTAGCGCATTTGGGTTCCACCGCACACTTTTCTCTAAAAACTTTCATCGATGAATTGTTTTTACATGAACACTTTCATATGTAAAAAAATGCGCTGGAAACGCAACTGTGCCAAATAACCATCCTGCTTATTACTTACCCCCTCATTGCACTCCATTTGGTAATATTTTTCTTTAATTCTTTCTTGCAACTGGTAAAGCAGCAGTCTTGCCCTTCTTTTAATTAAGGGTTTGTTTGGTTTAATAACCTACCAAAATATTGGTAGTGCCAAAACTAGGCAAGTTTTGGCACTACCAATTCTTTTGGTAGGGTAGAGTTGTATTTGGTTGGAGACCAATATAGAACAAGCTTTAAGTAGAGTATACAAAATATCAAACTAGACATTGGCAATGCCAATAATTTGGCTTCAAACCAAAACCACCTTATGTACTGTTTAAACTACCAAAATATTGGTAGGGCACCGTTTTGGCACTAATCCAAAACGGCCCTAACAAAAGTAAAAAGAAAACGGTAGAAACGCCCGCTGGCTGGTCGTACATGGCGCGCGGCGCGGCATGTAATTAACCAGCACGAGAACGTCGAGAAGACACTGATTCAACACCGCGCGCCAGCGTCTATTCAATTCCTCCATGCCGCTTTCTAAACCCAGCGACGTAAAGCTGGCTGTTTAGCCAGAATTTGATTTGTCCACATGGCTTCAACGAGCGCAAATAAATCTATGATTTCCTGAGGCAAAAAGAAAAATCTAAGAAATTTTTTAAGAGAGGAATTTGAAGCCATGAGGAAGAAAAATACGAGCGAGTGATGCTGGGCCTTCCTTGGTGGCTGGGCTGCACCTTGCCTGGGCCAGCGGGTTGAGAAGATGACCTGGGTCTTTTTGACTTGGCCAGCCTTCCTTTTCCTTTTTTCTTTATTTATTGTTTTGATTCTTCTGTTGTTTATTCCATTATCACATACATACCAGTAATTCATCAACTCCTATGTATTCTACAATAGAGCTAAGTATGATTTTTAATATAATATATATAAAGGTTGCAACTCATGGCGAATTAAAAGAATTCTAGGATAACTAGCAAAATGCCCTTGCGTTGTACGGTTAATGTCACGTTGGATAAAATTTAACTGAACGATTTTTTAAGCAGTCTAGTATGATAATAGTAATCACAAAAGTTTTCTTTTTGTTTAGATAATTATTCCACGTGTACGTGTATGATATGAACTTGTGTGATTTAAAAAAAATCTATATTAAAAATAGGTAAGTTCATCATAAAATTAACTAACAACTGATAAAAATACTTCGAATATTTACTCATAGTCTCGTAGATATGTGTGCGTGTTAAAATGATCCGAACAAGAATCAGAGCAGCGAGAATGGTGTCCGTGTTCCATCTAAGAACTTGCAATTAATCATGTAATTCCAAGCTCACAATCAATAATTTTGCACCACGCCAGGTAAATGCCCGGTACTCAGCTATGAGTAGCGAACGCCAGAAAGCATGCATCGGATCGAGCCATGCAGTGGTCGCGGTGCAGCTTCACCTCATGCCGGCTAGGTTGCTGCTGCTGCTCCTCACGCCATTAACGGAGGCACGCAGCTTCGCGCTGATGCGGCTGCCGCTGCCGACGCCGGCGCACGCGCTTCACGCCTAATCACGGTGTCAACTAACAGGATTTGGGGACCTAAGAGAAAAGGATAAATGTTTGCTTTGAGATTCTAACTTAACACGTGTTGCGCAAGAGGCTAATACTGTGGTCGAGAGGCTCACCTCCCGCGTATGCTAAACGGAGCGATACATTTTCTTATAATTAATTAAGTATTTATTATTTTTTTTAAAAAATAGATAAATATGACTTTTTAAAAGCAACTTTCGTATAGAAAACCTTTTTTTTTTTAAAAAAAACATACCATTTAGTAATTTGTAAAGCGTGCGAGCAGAACACAACCTAAGGCTGTGTTCGGGATGTGCCATGTACGTAAAACGAAACGACACATTTTCTTAGAATTAATTAGGTATTTATTATTTTTTAAAAAAAGGGACTGATATGATTTTTTAAAACAACTCTCGTATAGAAACCTTTTGCAAAACACACACCGTTTAGCAGTTTGAAAAAGGTGCGCGTAGAACACGAGAGTGGTGAGTTGGGAAAGATGGAAAAGAACAAAGCCTAAGAGTCCTTTGCATGAGCGAAGGACTGTGGTCCTATGGAATTTTATTTTATCGAACCGAGAGCGCGGCGCACAGGTAAAAAAAAACAGAGAGCGGTATACCTCATGCGCCTAGATCCTTCCGTCACCCTTATCTCCTCGTTTTTCTCGGCCTTCTCTCCTCTGCCTGCCTATCACTCCTCCGCTACGCACCTGCTCTCCTTCTTCACCGCCACCCCTTCCCCCTTCCCCATCAGCGGCTTTCCCTCCACCCCGAAACCCCCATCGGCAGCGCTGCTGCTCTCGCTCCCCCTCCCTCTCTGTCACAGTCAACGACGCCTTCTATGGCGAGCGGCGCCCTACCCTTAGTGGGCTCGGCGATGTTTGGTTGGTGTGTATATACAATAGTTGGGTGTGTATTGGATTGCGATAATTGATGAGTGTACTCCGAAATTTATAATTCCTTATTATATACGGTGCATGTATATACAATGATATTGGCGAGTTAAATTATACAGGAACACTAATGAGGGACACCCCCATAGGTGCCGATTCATTTGAAACTGATATTTAAACAGAGCATTTTTCTATCCATGTGGCTCTTAGAAAAGACAAAAGTTAAAAACCGACACTTATAAATCTCTATATATACCAGTTCTTATTAAAAACTGGCAAATGTGCCGGTTTTTATAAACAACCTACGCAGTAGTTAGTTATGAGTGTTTTTTTAAAAAAAACATCCATAGTAATTCATTTTAAGGTTTTTAATTAATATTAATTAATTATGTGCTAAAGAGTGTTCCGTTTTACGTGATTGTTCTCCACACAATACACAACGTTTGATGAGTTACCAATCAGATAGCCAGATATATTACAGTAACAACTCATGGTCGTGGAGAATTGCGGCAGGAGGTAGTGTAGTAGCAGCAGTTAGCAGAAGCATTTCGTTTCGGTTGGGTGGTGTCGTTTTTCTGCCCGCCGAGGAAGGAGGAGGGGTGCAAAGTGGCAACATGAATTTCGCCTTTTCTCTTCGCACGTTCCGCCTCCGCCCTATCACGATGAAAAGCGGCAGTCTCCTCCTTGCCTCGCCGCCACGTAACAAACGTCCGTGAGTTCGTGACATGCCACGCCCACCACCGATAAGGTCGGGTCGGTGTCTTAACCTCTCGACCGGTCGATCGGTCAGGTTGAGTGGTTTGTTTGAGTTTGACTGCGTGTCTATCTGTATACGTACATGGTACACGACGACCCAAGAGAGTGGTGGGCACGCGCGCCTCGATTCCTCCGTCCGCTCTTATCCTTTCCCTCGTTTCTCTCGTCTTCTACTCTTCTCTCCGTCCATCCGCATCATCTCTTCTCTCCTTCTCCGCTGTGCCGACGACGCTCACTTCGCCGCTCCCCTACTCCTCCCCCACCGGCGATGCCGCTTCCCCCCTCAGCCAGGGCGTTCTCTCCACGGCGGCGCACCTCTCCGCGCCCCTCCCCAACCGAAGCCCAGTGGACGGCAACAGTAGCGGCCTTCCCCACCGAGCAGCGGCAGCGGCGATGGCGCCCTTCCTCCTGCGAGCAGCGGCGCCCTGCCATCCCGCAAGCATCGGCGGCGGCGTCCTGCCCTCGCGGCGAGCGGCGGCGGCGGTGCGGCGATGGTCGTGCCGCTTACTCCCCCACTGCCGGCTCCTTCTCTCCTCGTCGGGCGGTGGCCGCTGCACCGCTATAGGATCAAGGAGGCCGACTAGAGGGGGGTGAATAGGCGGTTTTAAAACTTAATGGCACTTAAACAAAACTAACCTAAGTTGCTAGGCAAGGTGAGGTGCAAGGCTAACTAAGCAACTAAGTTAAGTTTTGCAAACCTAAGTGATATGGGCTCAAATATGTCTCTATAAATGTAAATAGTACAAATGTAAATGCAACAAATAAATAAGATAAGAGACAAGGAATTTTTTACCGAGGTTTGGAAACTCGCCGGTTTCCTAATCCCCGTTGAGGCGAGCCCAACTCCACCGCTCAACCACGAAGCCACCGCACGCCCCCTTCGTCAAGAGGTGGGCAAGGCGGGAGCTGGCCCACGGAGAGGACTACCCAAGCCTCGATCACTCGGGGTAGTTCTTCCTTCACTCCGAAGGTGGTGAACTCCAAACCACTCACAAACGGTGCCGGGCCTCCTCCACAATCTCCTCGGAGAGGTCACCGGGCAACACCTCCACAAGCCGTCTAGGAGGCGGCAACCTCCAAGAGTAACAAGTCTAGGATGCTTGCCGAGGATGATCAAGTGCCACACTAGCTATAACAATGAAGCAATGCCTTGGATTGGCTTAACTCACTCTCTAACACCTCACTAGATAAACTAAGTGCACAAGGGTGTGAGAGCTCTTGCAAGGGTTCAAGATAATGCAATGGAGTGCCAAAACCTTGCCCTTGTTGCTGGGGATTGGGTATATATACCCCCAACCACCAAAACTAGCCGTTGGGGTCGAAATCCCCAACTCTGTGCTCTGCCGGTCAGACCGCCAAAGTGTGGCCGGTCAGACCGGACTACTTTGTAACGGCTAGTTAGTTTTCTAGCCGTTACAGGGCAATCATTGAGCCCACTCAACCAGGCCGGTCTGACCGCAGTATAGCGGCCGGTCAGACCGTCCATGGCTCGGTCAGACCGTTATCGGCTCGGTCTTACCGGTTGCGGCTCTGGCGGCTCTATATCGCCACCAAAAATTAGACCAGTGCAACAGACCAGTGGGGCCGGTCAGACCGGCTAACAGCCCCGGTCAGACCGTCCTAATGCCCACGGTCAAACCGCAGGTCACTTTTCAGCATAACCAACTGTTAGTAAAACGACGATATCTCTTGACTCGGATCTTGGAATTTGGCGTTCTTGGACTCTATGGAAAGCTTGTTCAAAGGGCTATTCAACCCATGAACAATCCATCCAAGAAACACAACTTTTCTTAGGGAGAAAGGGCTCACACTCTAAAGGATACTCCACCGGACATAACCACAAGATGTCACTCACTCCTATTGGACATGCCCACTTCTCTCTTTGTTTAGGACTTGAGAAAACTCATCACACTTGGCTAGACAAGACCACCAAATGCACCTACATGCATATGAACTAATATGGCACAAGATCATCCACGTGCTCGCTTCATAGACCCCTCTTAATAGTACGGCGTCTATCTAGCAAATCACCAAACACCAAGACCGGGAAAAGACTAAGAAAACATTCTTATCTCCATTATACCTTTGCCTTGCGCCATCCAACTTAGGGTCAATGCTTGAGCCAAGATCAACATCTGTGACCATCCGGTTGAACCATGTTTATGCCGAGGTCTTTACCATCCTTTGTCAAGACTTTATTCTCATCACAAGCTTGACTTCATTCTTGCCAACATGACGATGTCCTTGGCTTGGTGACCATGAACCCATGGTGTCATTCATTAACCTCATCGTAGTGGGGCCTATTTCTTTTCACATCTCAAAGGAGAACATTAGTCTCAAAAAATCGGTTGTCATCCTTCACTTGATGACCAACCGGTTGCATATGAAAGATATGGATATGTTTGTTGAGTATTCATTAACATCACAAGTGTCATATACTCGTATGCAAGCTCAAGTGCAAAGATCCGATATAAATAATAGGTGAACAACATGGATCTAGAACATGCACAATAAATGTATAGGATTTGCTCCCCCTAAATATATGCATACAAATAAATATACAAGAGATGCAAGTGTATGCATAATTAGAGAATGACCAATAGGGGTTTATCCTATACACATAGAGAAGGCATACGTAGTAATGATATAGACCAACATAAAACATATACCTTCATGATCTCTATGTTCTCAATGTAAATAAGACTAAATAAGATAAGACTCGAGTAAACATTAGTCTCACACTTATATATCAATAACATGAAAATCATATATATGAACCTATCAAAAAGTAGGAGATAAGAAGTGGTACATATCGTTTTATCTGCATGCATTTCATCCTTGTCATGATTAAGGTCCATCACAAAAGAATGCATCTCTTCCACATCTCATTATCGGGAAATAACCTAATAGACAACTTATATAAAAGAGAGGTTAATCCCATAAACATCGGTTTATCATCTATCACCAAAGTAACAATTACACAAATTGTTTAATCCAAGATCTTTCAATCTATTCTCTCTTTGGTGATGGATAATAACCCGATATAAACAATATAGAGAGATGAGATGAAAGATGATTTCAAATCAAGATATAAATCTTATAATAAACAAAATATAGAATAAGCTCCCCCCCAAGATGTGCATACATATGGATATAAAGGAACACATATGCACATAATCAATCAAGATCAATGAGTGAGCTCACACTATATGTTGGATCCACAAGAGAGACCAAGTTAGAATATGTAAAGTTTAATACATACCTCTCATCATTTTTATTTTCATATCCAAATAAGACTAGTCAAAGAAAGGCTCATAAAAACGTTAGTCTCATATAATTAGATTTGTCATTAATCACCAAAACCAAATTAAGACACTTGAACTTACAACCGCTTTCTCGCCAGATCTGCCGGGCCGACGGCGAGGTGGTGAGGAGCTGCGGCCTCCGGTCCAGCTCGCCCCTCCCTCTTCTCTCGTCATCTCGTATTAATATTTTAGATGTTCTCTCATGATTCCGATTTAGATTTGGAGTGGGGTTTTATGTTTGATTTGGATTGTGATGATTTGAGATTTGGAGAGAAGATGTGCTCAATGTGGAATGTGGATTCAATTTGTGTGATGATGGAATTCCGACTGGGATTTGGGGGGTGGGGTGGTGACGGACGAAAATCACGCTATGACGGAAAAGAAAGGGTTACGAGCGAAAAAACCGCGCAGGGTGAAAAAAAGGGTTACGGACGAAAAATACCTATTGGTGAAAACATGTGAGCATCTATTGGTGCAGGGTTAACACGAAATTCATTGGGGTTCATTAACATAGCTAAAATCTCATTTCCTTTTATAAATCCACGTCTTGTATAGCTGGTCTTCAAAGAGTACTTGAGATCTCGCATGGTTGCAATACCATGGATCTCAACCCCATTCAAAAAAGGCCGACCATTTGGTGCCACCCGATTCACCAAAGAGAAATCAGATATCCAGATCAGACTAGAAATAGCAAGACTAGTAAGCATTCAGCAACAAAACATGAAACTAAATTAAGCAAGAAACAACAGAGTGAAGAGAGAGAGAGAGAGGGGTGTGGGAATTAGGACAAAGTACGAATTTCCATTGTAAACTATCGCGGTCAACCGAATTACCCCTTTCTTCCCTCCGGCGTCACGGCCGCGGGCGCGCGGCATGGCACCGAGCCAGAAGCGGCGGGACGACAGGGATGGCCGCCGAGGAGGAGTCGTGCTTGCGGGCGAAGACCAAGGAGGAGCTGCGCGCTGGCGGATGCGCAGGAAGAGCCACCCGCGCGCAGGCGGAGTTGAGGAGGCCTCGTTGCCGTAGTCCGCCGCCCGCCGCGCCCTCCCCGCAATGCCGCTGCCCGCCACCTCCATCGTCCTCCTCGTCGCGGCCCGCCGCCCGCCCCGTGACGCCGACGGCCGGCCCTCCCCGTGACGCTGCCGCCCGCCACCTCCACCCTCCTCCTCGGCGCGGCCGGCCGGCCGCCGCGCCCTCCCCACAGCTTTCCTCCCGCCGTGGCCCGCCGACGCTTGGGGCGGTGGAGGGGGCAGCGGAGATCGGGACGCCGGCAGCCGCCGCTTTCCTCTCGCCGCAGCGTCGTGCCCCGCCGGTGCTTGGGGCGGTGGAGGGGGCGGCGGAGCTCGGGACGTCCGCAGCCGCCGCTTTCCTCCCACCACAGCGCCGTGCCCCGCCGGCGCTTGTGGTGGTGGAGGGGGCGGCGGAGCTCGGGACGCCCGCAGCCGCTGCTGCAGCCGCCGCCTTCCTCCCCCACAGCGCCGCATCCCGCCGCCCGGCGCCCTTGCCTCGCCCACACAGCCGCACCCGACGTTGCCGGCCATGCGCACCAGCGTTTGCAAGAGAGATAATTGGAAGAGGTGAAGAGGAGGTACGACGGGTGGGTCCCACTAAATTTTTTAAAGGAAATTGCTGACTGGATTGCCACGCGTACGTTGAATTGGGTCGAGGGAGGTAATTCGTACGGTATTAAAAGTTTAGAATGAAGGATAATTCGATCGACTGTCATAGTTCATTGATAATTCATACTTTTTCCTGGGAATTATTGTGCTGTGCAGTAGGGTAGTACTACTTACCAATGCCCAATGGTAAATAGTGTGTTACCAAGCTAAAGTTGGAGAGACGTTATTGCATGCAGAGATTTTTTTAGTACTTCTTGCTATTTAGTTTTAAAATAATTGGTGTCTAATAACTCAAACATCAAATCTCAGCTTCATTCTTTCAACGGTCTTAAAATGGAGTACATTACTATGAAATATTATTTTTAAAAAGAAATAGTACTAGCTACTCGTGTACTCCAAGATATAGGAATACAAGTATACGGAGCCATCGTACATATTTGCAAAAAAAAGTAATTGTAAATAAAACTTTTATATATGTGTTCTTATCGATCTAAAAGCAAAGGCTGAAAAATAAACTTTAATGGAAAAACCTCAAAATCAGCTCCAAATTTAAGGTTAAAAATTTAAATTTTGACTGATAAACATAAGCATAAGCGAAAAGATGAGACCCATATAGGAGTAATGTGTTATATTAAATAATACTTCATCCGTCCAGAAAGGTTGATGCTCTAGCTATTACGATCGAGACAGATTAGTTCACGGTGTAATTTGCCAATTTATCTCCCATTTATCATCTTTTGTTTGAGTGCTTGAGAAATAGGAGTAACCATGAATTAATGCGCATGCAGTCAATTCAGGATATGAAAATGACTCAAGACTCAAGAGGAGTACCAGATGACCCCCACAAAGCTGAAACGACAATCTTTCTGGGACATCACGTAAATGGTTAAACGATTATTGGGACGGAGGAAGTAATATGATCATATTAGAGCCTTAGGCACTAGGCAGGTGAACATAGAAGAAAATTTGGTAAGACTCCTGTGAAAGACTTCATCTCCTGTGCGACACGTGTCCCGTGGTAATCTCAAAGCAGATAACTCCCTCAAACCCTCTTAACGATACAAACTGACATCGTTAGCAGTTTAGCACCCGAGAAGACGAACGGGCGCGGCGCGGCTGCGGGGAGATGAGTGTTGGCGACCCGGCGCCGGTGATTCCTGATGAAGTCGTGCGGCGGCAGCGATGGGGTGAGGGACGGTGAGTTGTGGCATAGCCGCGGTTGCACCGGCGGCATGAGATGATACGGCCATGACCTCCTGATAGCTTCAGCATCATACATATAGTGAGCTCGTATGGTGATTAGATAAAATCGAATGAAAAATCGAGTTTAAGTCATCAATCTATCGGCCATATGGAAGAATCAACAACAGATGGATAGTAAAACAAGCATCTTCTCACTTTGTCTGGCTTCCCCGAGTGTGGGGTTTGATTCACCCACTTGCTGCACCTCACCCATGAGCATCGATTCATCTCCCATGCCACGCTCGTCCATCTCCCCGTAGCCGCGCCGCACCCATTCGTCTTTTCGTGTGCTAACGACGTCAGGTTGTATCGTTAGAAAGGTTTGAGGAAGTTATCTGCTTTAAGATTATCACGGGACACGTGTCACACAGGAGATGAAGTCTTTCGCAGGAGCGTAAGACTTCAGTCTTACCGAGCACGAATAATTTTTAGTGTTTCGGTACCACCGCTTATGAATATCACCAATCATTGCACATTAGCTAATTTCAACATCCCATCATCTATTAATGGTCTTGTATGTGTAATCCGTGCTAGTATCATTTACTAATTAATGATCTTGTATGTGCAGTCTAATTTGTGTGCGCGAGCTCCCTGATTAAACTAAGGTGGTGTTTGGGTGGGAGTTGCTCACTAAAATATAAGTCCCTCCTATAGACTTAAGTTTTGGTAAGTCCACCCAAACACCAAACTAAAATGGCGCATAGTTTGTGTGCAGTATTATTGAAGAAGCAGTATACACTGTACGTACACGTCGCTCGGACTCGATCGGGTGCCCTGGCCTCTGAGTCCAAAGCAATTTTCACCAATCCTGAACACAAACGTGACGACCGAGAAACCGGGCACCCCTCCTCCAGTCTCCAGTTGGCAGGGGGAGTGGGAGCTGACCTGCCCAACGTCAGCACTCATGATAGATTCTGCTGCGTGTGATGTGCCTAGACGAGCGAGGACACATCACACATGCATACTCCATCCGTCCAAAAAAAACTTAACCTAGTATTAGATGTGATGTTTTCTAATACAACGAATCTAAACATACTTTTATCTAGATTCGTTATACTAGAAACATCCCTTTCAATATTAGGTTGAATTTTTTTGAACGGAGGAAGTACATGTATCTTTCATCCCATCTCCTTCCTGTTGGGACTTGAGACATTTCACTCATAGAGAAACCATCTTTATTTCTGGTTGGGAACCCCCTTTAGTCCCGATTTTCCAACCGGGAGTAAGGACCCGAGACTAAAGATCCCGGTTGAAATAACCGGGACTAAAGATACATCTTTAGAGACTAAAGAGAGAGAATCTTTAGTCCCGGTTGATGTTACCAACCGGGACTAAAGAGACAATAACGGCAGTACCAGATGTTCCTCTTTTCTTTTTCTTTTTCCCTTTTTATTTTCTCCCGAATCAAGTAGGCAAATCCCCAAATCAAAATAACATCCCAAATTCACATCACCAAATCCACACAAATCATAAAGTTACTTATACAAACAAATCAAATACATCACAATATCCTAAGAAATTACTCAAATACATCACAGATCCAAACAATGAATTACAAATTTGTAACTTCTCAGTCAAATACATCTCAGTGAATCATCACAAATTTTTTTTAAAAAAACCAATGCCGCTGCTGCCGCCGCTCGCCACGACCGCCGAGCGCGGCCCCTCCGCCCGCCCCGGCCGCCGCCGCCCGCCGCCGGCCTCCACTGGGCGCCGGCCGGCCGGATGGGAAGGGGAGGAGGGGGGAGGAGGAAGGGGAGAAGGGGAGGAGAGGAGGAAGGGGAGGAGTTGGAGGAGACGGGATGAGGAAGAGAGTTAGATCTGAGGAGAGGGGATAAGTGTGGAGGAGAGGATAAGGGATAGGGATTATATACTACGTGTTTAATTTTAGTCCCGATTGGTAGTACCAACCGTGACGAAAGTGGTGATCTTTAGTCCTGGTTATTGACACCAACCGGGACTAAAGATCCTCGGCCCCCCGACATACATCTGACAAGGGATGAGGTAGGTAACTAAAGATCAAAATTTTTATAACCGGGACTAAAAACAATCTTTAGTGATCCGGGACTATTGTGGATTTTGCCGGACCTACGAAAGATGGTTTTTCCAACAGTGTTTGGCCAGTGTTGGAAGAGGGCGGTGTCGATCAGCGTCCAGATTCCAAACTGCCCGCCATGTCCATCCATGCATGCGTTCGTTCGCCATCCATACCCATCAGTGGTCCATCCATGCGGCAGAATGAGCTAGTGACAGGGAAGTCAGAGCTATGCCATTTCTTAGGACAGGGCCGTTAATTATCTTGTTATTTGGAACCGTATACTACTCCTACATGTAGGTTAATTATGACGTTGTTAAGGGGAACTTCTCTAATTGTCCTAGAAGGGACGTCCCCGATCGAATGTGTCAACAGAAAAAAAATGTCATAAAAAATTAAAAAGATTTCAACAGTATATATATATCACTCCACTAATATGTCATTTTAAATTCAACTTATAAAAGTAGAAACAAAATAACAAATTTGATCCCGAATATAACGCGTACACTTCACAATTAAATTTGTTATTTCTATTCTATTAGTCTAGATTGGATTTGAACTTGCATATATGTAGAATGACGACATATCGTATGAGACCATGGGAGAAATTTGAATAATATGTGATTGATGGGATAAGTGGTACTTGGCAGTAACAAATATTGTGGGACAAAATTTAAATGGTAGAAAGACAACTAATTTGGAATGGAGTATTAAGAAAATTATATACCTATGATTGTTCACATTGCCACCAACGACTAATTTTAAAAACACTTTCCAACAGAAATATGATGCCGAAAGGAAATATCGGGCGCATGTTTTGTTTGTGTGGATGGATCCATCTCAAGGACCTCCAAGAAGTCGGCTTCTGGAGTACTCGGGGTGTGAAGGATTGATGCATCACGTACAGCCTGCCCTGGAACGACAAGTGCTCGAACCAAGACAGGAGTTTCCATGCTGGCATTGTCCATGTGATTAACCGATGACGGTGCTCACATAGCATAGAACTGGAGCGAAATACATTCAAGCAGAAAATACTCACCACTGCAATATATTAGAACCATCTTCAACGAAGTTTTTCAGTTCTTCAACAGGATACAACGGTTCAGATAGATATCAGTTTCTCCAAAAACAGGGGAATGATTTGAAACACAACTTTGTGTATGAAGGCCTAGTTTAGTTCCCAACTTTTTCTTCAAACTTCTAGCTTTTCTATCACATCAAAACTTTCCTAAAAACACAAACTTCCAACTTTTCCGTCATAACGTTCCAATTTCAATTAAACTTTCAATTTTAGCGTGAACTAAACACACCCGAAATATGAAAAGAAATGTGCAAAACTGACCGAAGGTACTGTAACATGGTACTACCTTTTCTCTCTTTTTTTTTGAGGCGGGTAGTGGGGTGGTGGGATGTGGTACCGGCCGATGGGAGCAAATCTCTAAGTGCAAAGCAAATATCAGCAAGAGCAGATTTCAAGAACTGAACATATGAGCTATCAGTCAAATGAAATCAGTTTAATTTTAACACGAATAGAGTTCATGGATTTCAAGCCACATTCGAAGTGCACGAGAAGAACAGTTTTCACTCTTTGCCACAGTGCCCTGAAACCATCACTCTTTAAGAGCATCTTCAAGAGAAACCCAAAACCTGTCCCTAAACAAAATTTTGGGGATTTAATCTAAAATAAGTCCTCCAACAGCTATCCAATCCTGCTCGGCTGCTCCCAATTTCTGCTAGAAGCTGTCCCAAACAGTACACAGCTTCTGAGAATCTGTGGTTACAGATTCTAAAAAATGAACTAAGAAGCCAGAAGCTGAAGAAGCTGGGTTTCAGAGCTTTCCCAGCTTCTCAAAAGCTGGCTAAGAAACAACTGTTTCTCAGAATCTAAAGCTCCCCAAACAGACGTTTTATCTCATGCCCAATACCGACGCCAAAATGAGCCAGATCTGGAGCATCGCTCGACGCTCCCAATCGAGGTTTTGCGCGTAAAATTTTCGGGCCCGCACCAGTTTCTTCGCTAGTCCAGCTCGCTCGCCCTTGATCGTCTTGTCTGTTGATTCGAATGTTGCCGCTCGCTCTACATCCTCGTCCTTAACTCACTGGGCGCCAGAGCACCTCCACGGATATCGACGCAACCTCATCTTTTGTCAACGGCATTGTTTGGCATGCGTCCACAGCGCCGCCGGACATCGATCCATCCGTCAAGGGCTCAACCGGGGCTGCTGGCCATCGATTCATGGCCCCGCTGCTTCGAAAAGCCGACCGCACTGCTTCGTCCACCAGCCATCTCCCCCTCCCCACCGCAGGGCTCCAGTGGCTCCGCCGCTCCCTTCATTGCCCATCTCCGTCCTCTTTGCTGCAGAGCGCCGCTGGCCTGTGCTACCTCTACCGATCGTTATATATTTGTTTGTTTCTTTGGTACTGTAGACGAGATGAAAAATGTTGTTGGCTCTGCAGTTGGCATCATGTATATGACCTATTTTCATATCTGCTTCAGTAGCGTGTGGTCGTTTTTAAGGGCAACAATTTGATGTTGGCAGGTTTGAAATGGACCAAGTGCAGATAAGCCATGTTTGCATTGCTTCCTGTAGATGTTTACAGTGGTTTGTCTTGTGCGGTATGCCATTCTTAGTGAAGTATTCAGTAGTACCCGGTGCTTCTTCAGTTCTTATCTCTTTGGAACATAGGATTCGATTGTTAGGAATTCATGTCACATATATATATATCCAGAATTTTTTTGGATGATGGTTGTGCTTCAAGCTCCCTGTTCCTTTCTTAGATAATGTTGGAGTACTGTTCTTGAAAATGTTCTTTTGAAAACGCTTTTGTGTGCATATTGATGCAACCATTGTCTGGTTTGCACAACTTCCTTGGCATAAGGCCTCTGAGGTACGTTAATTTATACTGCCTTCTCCATATAAGCTTCTCTCAAGTGAGAAGATTTGTCTGCTTCAAGTTGCCTGTCGCGTACGCCCTTCCTCGCCCTGGCGAAGCGAACGCTTGCCATCGCTCAAGCCCTCGTGGTCGTATATCGAACAAAGGAAGCAGATTGCTAGGAAACAGTTGAAGGGGAGCCTACCTGAGATGATATGGCAAATTTCAAAGATTTGGAAATATAGGGAAACTATTGGAGAAGGGGCTGATTTTTGGGCCTAATATTTTTCGGGATGGTCCCAATCCAAGATTAGGAGTCTAATTTTGGATCACTTTTGGAGATGCTCTTACGTCGCCGTTCCCATTGCCATTGCTGTTTTCATCAACAATTGGACAATACATTGTACATCAGTCCAACGAGTAATTGAACATGAATGCAACACGTCAAAAAAAAAACATGAATGCAAACATGCGGTACTCCTTGGTGTGGGGCAGTGAAGAATATACGGAGTATTATATAGTTTCTTCTCGTAGAGCAGATAAAAAAACATATTCTTGAAGCTGAAGCTGTAGGTATGTAGCGATATGCATTAGCTCGCTAGCAACAAGCAGTCAAGCAGCATTTTTCAGCACCAAGCAGCAGCAAAAAGAAAAATTCCAGCAGCATATCAGCAGCAGCAGCCAACTAATCAGCAGTATTATTCCAGCAGCAAACGACAACAGTTTTCAGCAGCAGACAACAGGAACTAGCAGCAGTTTTCAGTAATCATCAGCAGCATAATCAGATTACAACATCAGCACCAGCATATTTCAGCACATTACAACATACTTCAGATTACATTTGAGCATATTTCAGCAACAAGGGCACATTTCAGCAACGAACCAGCATCCAGCAATCGTAATCATAATGAATGAATAAACCCAAGATTAAGGAACTAGCCAGTACATGTCAAAAATTAGATCGTCTTTTCATCTCCTTCGCACTACAGTTCTGCAAATCGACAAACTTGTACTGATACATGGGAAATCTTCAGTCATATCATTTCACTGCATTTTGATCTCATTGGAAACAAGCAGGTATATATCTTGCCTGCATTTAAATCTGAAGAAATTTGCTACTGCACTGTTTGAAAAAGATGCAGACCTCCAAATCTTCATCTAGAAAAACTGCACTAGTGGGGAAAGATGCAGAACTGCATCCCGATTGACACCGATTACTATAATGTCATAGAAATTAGCTTTTCACTAGCTTGTGTTTCTAGTACTGGTTGAGTGCTACTACAGAAAATACTGCGCAGATTCTGTACAATGCCATCTGCATAACTATAGAATTGAAATGCTCAATAGGAATTAAAACATTCACAATGACAATAGATACGTCTGGTGTTAAATGACAAGAGGAAATTTTGGGAACAATCAATCACCTTGGCTGCTGAATGCTTCTATGGACGAACTCCCCTCATCACCAAGACTCCAATTCGTCAACAAACCAATGCCAGCCGAGTCGTGGTCATGGGGAGCCGCGACTGTAGGCATCTCCAAGGGTCGCCGGATGGTTGCCTCCGGCCACTGTCACATGCGCGCCTCCGGACAATGGTGGGTGTCCGAGACTGGGCACGCGTAGCCAACATGATGTACAGGCGTCGGGTCAGCAAGGGGATGGTCGAATCGTGGATGACCTACAGACTACAGTCCTCGGCAGGATGAATCGACGCGGCGGACCATGGAGGTGTTTGGGGGAGCCGCGAAATATCTCCGGCCAGCTGCGTCAAAGATGGGGTCGACGGCAGAACGAATCGAGGCGGCGGAATGAATGAGTTGATGCTTCTGCATCATGGCCAGTTGCAGGAAAGATGCGACCTTCGACGGGGTTGTTCTAGGCGGCGCCGGCGGACGAGCTCGAGACAAAGACCCGGGCAAGAACATTTCACCGAGCGTGCGGGAAATCACTGTGGAGTTGGATTGGGAGCCGGCTCCAATCCCTGACTTGTAGAGACCGAAAAGAACGGGAAAGGGACTTCCAAATGTTTGGGCACAGGATTAGGGGATCAGTTGGAGGTTAGTTTTCAGCTAATATCACCTAATTTCAGGATTGGAAGTCAAATAGGGGGACTCTTGGTGATTATCAGATGGTAAAAATAGGTGAAAATTGTTTAACAATCGAGAACCTAAACTTGCAGGACGATAAGCTCAAGAGGTATTACCCTACTCGTAAGGAAAGATGACACATGTAAATTTGATAATCTGATTTTTTTTTATTAGCTACTCAAGATATTCAGTACTATGGAAACCAAATGTTACAAAGCAAAGAACCTCAGCATGAACTTTTAAGGAAATGGGTCAACATTTGCAACGGTAACACCGTAACTAAAGCTTTACACAGTTTGATTTGAGAGGAAAAACTGACCTAATCTATTCCTGGGAATTACAACATGCAAGAATAAACAGTTCAGCACCTATATTGTAGCAAGAAAAAAACAGTATATCGTAAATCTTTCTAATCTGATCTACAAGTTATTCTACAAGACAGATGCATGACATAAGAAGTAACGCAGCACTGAAAGAAACACAACTCATTGATATGATTTCTCTAGGAAACAAATGGCATGGATGACTAAAAATGACAATGCACAATTCAGAAAAGATCAGCATAAGAAAACCATGTGGTCACATCGAATTCTGTATTTGATTATAGTATTTTGGTCTATCAGGACAAAATTTGAAACATACAAAATAACTACACCTTCTTCGCCAGCGTCCTCTGCTTTGTGCCATGTTCAACCACTTTTTCTTCAACATGAAGCCCCTTCCTTCGCCTGACAGAATTCATAAGCTTCTTAGCTAAGTTTGGCCCAATGCTGGAACCATCTCCAAATTCTTCAATCTCCTCTTGCGTTTTTGGGATAAAGAAAGGGTCCTCAGGAATAGCTTCCCAGTGGCTAAGAACAAGCAGAGCACTGGCTGCACCAGCTGTTATACTCCTAAGCTCATTAGAAAATCCAACGCTCTCAGCAACTGGTAAGTATGCGTGCACAGTAAATAAAGAAGTTCCCTCTTGCATCTCCTCCTTCAGAACCCTTGCTCGCTTCCTACTAAGAACTGCATATGTCGCACCCAGTTGTTCGGTTGGTGTGGTCAATTCACAGAAGTACATAGCTTCAACTAGCCTTGGTTTGTTCTGAACAACAGCTTCTCGACATGCTTCCTTAACAGCAGTAATTACTTGACCACTGAAGATGTTGTACTGCTCAGAGTGATTTGCAGCATCAGAGTGGTCAGAGAATATGTAAGGCTCGACAACAAATACTAGACCCCACATGGGTTCATCACATAGTGGCCCTGCATTTGTTGCTAATTGAAAACCTGACACTATGCAGTTCCTCAGTGCCACAGATTCTAGATGTAATGATTCAGGATTATCTGCTGATGGTTCACTGTCATCAAGATCATTGTTAGCTTCAGGATCAGATCCACACACAAATCCTAATCTCTCAGAGACATGAGATCTACCACGCACAAGAATGCCTTGCCTTCCATCTTGACTGGTTATCACACTGTCACTTGATTTCACATCAGGCAAGAGAAGGAGGTTTGGACCAACCTGCCAAGGACCGAGTGACCAGATTCTTCGGAGGTATCCAAGCCATGTATTTCTATACCTCTCAAGTTTTTCTTTATCCAATTGCTCAGAAAATGCTTCCAATTCACTGTCTATAGCATTGATCAGGCGTTGCCTAAGCGTTGCAGCAGAATCACCATCATCCTGAGACAGATGTGGATCCAACACACCGTTCCTCTTTGCTGTTTTCCCCTCAATTATTTGACCAAGCAATTGTTCACTTTCTTCAAGAACCTTAATGAGTGCATTGGGAAGTCTCAAAACCTGAACTCTCACAGTGCATCTCCCATTTGGAGTAGTTCTCTCAACGAATTCCCGCGGAGCCTTCAAGCTCTCCATCAAGGCAAGGCCTTCACCTTCAATTGTCTCTTTAAAGGACACCAGGGGGTCTGAGACCACCAATTTGACCTTTGCAAATCTTTCCTCCAAATCCTTTTTACACCTCTCCAAATGTATCTCCCCAGCTGCAGCAAGAACATGCTCACCTCTCTGTGAGACAGTGTACTCAACAAATGGATCTGCCCGGTTAAGAAGTTTAAGCCCTTTAACAAGGGCTCCTAAATCTGCTGGGTTGGAGGGCTCAATTGCAACCTTAAGCATCGGAGACACCTGGAACATCATACTTGAGAAAGGCCAGCAATTTTTGGTGGATGACAATGTGGCGCTCTTCAATATATGATGACCAAGTCCCTGGATTGCAACCACATTCCCAGCACACACACTAGAAACTGGCCTCAGGCCCTGCCCAAGCATCTCATACAAGTATTGCAGCTCCACTTCCTGTACATGCTTCTGCATCGCCTCCCCTTTCATTGGATCATACAGTGGCGACAGCACAAATACCTTCTGCCCTGCACGAAGGACCCCACAAAAGACCCTTGCAAATGCCATAAAACACTCCTCAGACTCATTGGCCCCTTGGTGGTTCAACAGCTCCCCATCCACACCCCTGAATGGCAACGTTTTATATGGCACGGCAAACATCTTCGACACATACACCACCACTGGTGCATCTGCTCTCGCATCGCAGGCCTCCACACAGCTCCTGACCCTCTCTGCATCCACAACAATATCAGGGGAACCAGCAGCATCCTCTGGCGCAACCTCCCTCTTTGGCATAAGCCTTGCAACCCTGATGCCTTGAGCTGCAACAGGGTCAGGCGTGCATTCCACCACCATCGTCATCACTGCATCAGCTAGCGGCAGCCAGCGGCTCATCACAGCCTGCAGAACCACCTTCGGGTCCTTGTTCTGCAGCTCTCTTTGCGGAACTTGCAAACTGAAGTTTGTAATGACCTTCTTCACCAACTCACCATTCTCGCTCAGCACTCCCTGATACGCCTGCCAAAGGGGCTTGAGGACAAACTCCACAAACATCGGCTGCGCGTCCCCGCCCTCCATCCCTTTCTTCCCCACAATCATCTTCTTCTTCTTGTGGAAGTACCGTGGACCCCAAAGCCCTTTCAGCAAGGCATTGGCGTTGATGTTGGGGAGCTTGGCGGCATAGAACTCAGCAAACTGGTGAATGCGGAAGCCCCAGCCATCAAGGGCACAGGCAAAGACAACGTTTCCCTTTTGCGGCTGGAAAGCGTCCTCCTCGTCTTCGTCAACGTCCTCGGGGAGCTCGTCCGGCGAGGAAGAGGAGGCGGAGGAAGGTTGGTCCTCGAGGGAGGAGAGGAGGGAGAAGTAGGAGTGGGATCGCAGGGCGGAGTGGATGGAGTTGACGTCGGAGATGATGCGGTGGAGGCGGGTGTAGGCCTCGGCGGGGGTGAGGTGGAGCTCGGAGATGAGGCGGTCGAGCTTGTTGAGGACGAGGCAGGGGCGGAGGCGCTCGAGGAAGGACTGGCGGAGGGCGGCGTGGGTCTGGATGTGGACGCCCTCGACGACGTCGACGAGGATGAGCGCCGAGTCGGAGAGCCTCGCGGCGGAGGAGACCTCGGAGCAGAAGTCGATGTGGCCCGGGGAGTCGATGAGGTTGACGCGGTGGCCCCCGTGGTGGAGCACGACGGCGGCGGACTTCATGGTGATGGCGCGGCGCTGCTCCTCGTCGAGGTAGTCCATGAAGCGGAGGCGCCCCGCGAGCCTCGGGTGGACGAGGCCGTCCCCACAGGAGGCGACGAGGTGGTCGGCCAGCGTCGTCTTGCCGTGGTCGACGTGCGCCAGGATGCACGTGTTGCGCACCCGCCGCGGGTCCGCCGGCGCCGCCATTGCGGTGGCCGTCGGCGTCGGCGGCGGAGGTATTAGGGTTTGGGCTTTCGGGTGGGGAAAAATTTGGGATGGGCGGCGGCGGCGAGACGAAGGTTCCGGAATTTTCAGCTCCTCGGGCCTTTGGGGATTGGGGCTGAACGTGTTAGTGGTGTTGGGCCGGCTGGGCCGTTCGTGTGTACGTAGCCTGCAAGGAGAAATTGGACACTGTGCCACTGCCAAAAGACGGTTTCTCTCAAGTGCCAGTCTGCGAATTGGATTCGTTAAAAGCCACTCCTAATCGATGCCAAACAGCTGTTTTCCATATTTACCATTTCACATAATTTCCATCATTTTTTGCACTTAGCAGGACCAAAATACCCCTTCGCAACAGAGATGGTGAGGCGTCGGGCGCGGGGAGGTGTCGCCGTCGCTCGAATAGGCTGCGCGGCCAACCAGCGTGTGGTGGCAGACCCGAAGGCGCCCCTCCTCCTTCTCGCCGTCCGATACAACCTCACCACCACCGGTGCCATCGTCGCCGGCGGCCGGAGCAACTAGATTCACTGGTAGAGAGAGGAGGAAGGGAGAGAAGAGGGGAAGGAGCCGGAGGAGGAGGAGGTCCTGGTGGTGTCTCCCGACACCGAGGCGGAGGAGTCGAGCCATTTGCTGCTGCCGTCCCAGAGAAAGAAGTCAAGCCGACCACAGGGAGGCCCTAACCGCCAATGTCGCCGCCGGTGAGGAGGAGAGCGGCACCGTGAGAGCTAGCCTTGTCGCCGCCGTGCTCCCCGTCATGCCCCTGTCCACACGCTGCTCGTGGCTGCCGGCGAGGAGGAGGAGAGCGGCGACACTGGGGCTAGCCTTGCCCCCGCCACCGTGCCCCTATACACGTTGCTCGCGGTCGACCGCCCTTCTCTCCGCCATTCTAACTCATGCTGTGACTGAAGGGGTATTTTGGTCCAGTTAAGTGCGAAAACATGGTGGAAATTATGTGAAATGGTGAATATGGCAAAACAGCGGTTTGGCATTGGTTGGGGGTGGTTTTTTAACGAATCCAATTCACGGAGTGGCATTCGAGCGAAACCCTCTTTCGACAATGGCACATTGTTCAATTTCTCGCTTACAAGGAAGCTCTCTTCCGCCGTTGGATCTGTGTGTTGGGTTGATCAGCTGCCGTTGGATCTGAAATAAACACGTGGTTGGTTGCGTGTGGAGACTGTACAGCTTCACGTGGTCTGGACACAGAAAAAAGAATAAGGCTGAGTTTAGTTCCAAAATTTTTCTTCCAACTTCCAACTTTTCCATCACATCAAAACTTTTCTACACACATAAACTTCTAACTTTTTCGTCACATTGTTCTAATTTCAACCAAACTTCTAATTTTGACGTGAACTAAACACACTCTAAGTTCACTATGACTTCTTTAAATTGATTGAATCTTATTCGTATCCCTAAACTCTAATATTAGATATCTCGACCCTCAATTATTAAAATTGGTGCAATTTAATTCTCTCGACAGTTTTGGAGAACAGATTCGCTGACGTGACGTCTACTTGACGGTATTGACCTGGTCTTCGTTTACGTGGCGATTAGGTATTATTAGAATTAGAAGACGTGTGGGACCCATTTGCCATTCACAAAAATATGTCAGTGGGTCCCACTTTTTCCATAACAAATGGTCCCATATTTTGTTTAATTCTAATGCCACATCAGGGCCATGTCATCGTCATGTGGGACAAATATTGGTCAACACCGCCACGTCAGCGAAACCACCATCTAAAACCGTCAAGGGAGTCAAACTGTATTGGTTTCAATAGTTCATGATCAAAATATTCGATAGTATTGTGCTTCAGGATACGTATCAGATTTGGCCAAAATGGACTTATTCCGGACAAAAAGGACCACGAAAAACTTGGCAGCCACGAAACTTGCCTAAGTTCTTTTTTTCTGGCCCTTCTTTTTTGATTGAATAGATGCGGCGTGGCAATGACAGTGATAAGAAGCTACTAACCAGTAACCAGTAACCAGAGCGACCGGCCAATCTGTTCTAACCGAATATTTTTATTTTAACTTTATTTATTAAAGTATTTAAAGAAAAAAAATTATTTGAAAATTTTACAGAACTTGTCGCACATCATCCTCTATGAAGGCGGGCGATTTTTCCGACGTGGCAAATGACCGTTGGCCCTCCCATAACAGCCTGTCACTGAGGGCACCAATTTTTTGCAGGTGGCCCCCTTGCCGCTCTCCCTGAGAGCGAGTTTTAGCTCTGGGGGGCGCTTGTAAAAGACTGGGACGGACTGACATTTTTGCAAGCAACCCCTTGCCGCTCTCTGAAAAGGCTATTTTCTACTGCACGAGAGGGGTGGCATTTTTACAGTCAGCCCCTTGCTGCTATCTGGGAGGACTACCAGACGTCGATAGACGACTAATTTTGTATATTTTTCAAATAGAAAATTATTTTTAAAATATTTTATAATAAATAACAATAAAAAAATGGTTCTAACCCAACCGTACAAGGGAACGGCCCAACAGGAGCTCAAAGCCTCAAACAGCCCTTCGTCAAGATTGCCCTAAAGGTGGGTTGCTATACAACGAAATCCTATTTGGACAGGATGATAGCGATTAGATATCAGGTTCTGATATTTGTAAGGTATCATATCCTGATACCGGTTTGGTATCAGGTGATATCTATCAGGTATAAGGTCCTACCAAGTATCAGGTATCATGTTCTACTAGGTATCTAGTTAAATATCAGGACATGATACCTCAAATGTATGAGGACTTGATACCTAGTCGGTATTATCCTGTATGAACGAGATATCGTCTTGTAGCATTCCCGATATTTTTTTTTATTTTTCTATTTAATTCCGAATATTTGAAACCCACCAACTTTGTCCTTTCTAGATACTTTTATCAATCGTGTAGCACCATAAGTCTAAATACGTAACTTACATTCATAATCAACCCTCACCGGTCCCAGTTATTCGAGAAGACAGGAAGTAATTTATTTGTGAGGGTCTTTCACCTACTTCCTCCGTCTAAAAAAACCCAATTCTAGATATGTGCAGATTCAAACCCAATCCTATATCCAGATTTAAACCCAAGATTGTGTATTTTTTTTTATGGAGGGAGTAGTTCTGAAGTATCAAAGCAATAACTTTATATCAAAGTGGAAACGAGTAGGCTTAGGTCCTTTCTGTTTATTCACTAGATTTTTTAAATGAATTATTTACTTCACGCTTAAAAAAATACATTTCTCAAAAAAAAAAAGTTGATCTATTGTACTCTCTCCATCTACTTTTAATAGTAATATTTCATCTTGGCATGTAGATCAAGGATAAGTAATTCTACTCATCATCTATTTAAACATGCTACTAGTTATTCCTCGTAAACAAGCGATTCATTAATATTTACATTTCTCGATGCCCATATAGCCAATCTTGTGTGGAAGAATGGAGAGTCATGCATTAAATCCGAGAAAGTCATTAAGATGATAGTTTGTTGGATTGAAATATGCCTATCAAAAATAAATTTTTCAAATTAGAAATATAACTATCAAATATAGATAGAGGCAGGGGCGGAGACAGGAGTAGGGCAGCTTGGGCTGCAGCCCTACTCCTGATCCTAAATATTCATTAAAATTTCATTTTAAAACTTTAAAAACTAGAAGATAAAGATAAAATTATATACATTTAACTAATTGAGCCTTAGGTTTAGGAAAATTCTAGCTTCGCCACTGGATGAAAGGAGTATTACTTAACAGTTAACACTAGCACAAGTGCACAACATACACACTATACAGTACTAGTCACAGTAAGCTGAGAAACATCAGTAATTAAGCATAAGTGTACCCCAAATTTAGAGTTCATGCAGTTGTCCCCTACCCGGGCGGCGGCCGTGCACATCATCGTACACCCCCATCATATCATCACACGTACGATCCAGAACATACTCGATCGGCCTCATCGTCCGCGGTGCAGTCAATTCAAGACGAAACAGCAAAATAAATAAATAAATAAATCGGACACCCTGTAGATTGCTTACTTCGTACAGTAAATCAGGATTCTTTCTTCAATTTGAAAACAATATTTTAATTTGGAAAACCACGGCCATACATGATCAATCAAAGTGAAACCAATCAGAAACAGAAACCGAGTAATGCATGTATCTATTTCGAATTGTACTCGCTATACTCATATCAAAAAAATATATAGGGAATAGAGCCTATTTGGTTCTCTACCCTACCAATTAATTGGTAGTACCAAAATTTAGGTAAATTTTGGCACTACTAATTTTTTGGTAGAGCAAAGTTAGCTAGTCTATGTTTGGTTTAATACCAATATAAAACCAAAATTTAGTATGAGAGTGAAGAAGATTCTAAAATATAGTCAAAATTGAGCGTGGGCAATACCAATTGTTTGGCTTCAATGCAAACTAGTATGTTTACTATTAAAGTTACCAAAATTTTGTTAGGGTCGCGTTTTGGCTTCAATCCAAAACGACCCATAGACTTAAGCAACCAAAGCAAGATACAAATACATAAAACAATCATAGCTGGCACACGGGAAATCGTCTCGGCGAAATTAGCTAATAGAAAAACAAATCACCACTTTGCTCTCATGGCCTAGGAATTCCCACATTAATTAAAAAGAAAAAAACATGGTCATATTTTTAAAAATTTATGAAATTCAAATAAAAATAAAACAAACAAAAGGTGATTCCATGTAAAAAACAATATTCGAAAATATGAAATTTGGATTAAATATGTCAAAACAATAAATATTGAAATAAGAAGCCATGTAAAAATATAATTTATAAAAAGAAAATCTAAAATTGGATTAAATTAGAAAATAATTAATACCGAGAGAATACTCCATCTAGAAATACAATTTATGTTGGCATTTTTAATACATTTTATAATAAAATATGGAAACATATATGCTACTATGTAAGAAACTTTTTTTTAATAATGTTAGCCGCGCAATCTGCGCGGGCCACCATGCTAGTTAAATCTAAGAGTTAAATTGTGGAACAGCCTAACCATAACTCTACCTCTCTAATTTATGTTATGAGTACGCACCACCCAGCTTCACTCGAATTTTAGATAGAGTTGAAGTTATTTAGCTAAGATCTAACTTCAAGAGAATGGAGCTAAGTTGTGCTAAATAGACCCTTAAATGATGCTTTGCCCTGTGGTGCATCGACTTAGAAATCTCCTATCCAGCGCTATAAAAAGGCACTAACCCTTCTCAGCTCTTCTCCAGCCTCAGTTTCACCCCCATTTTCCCATCCCATCATCATCTTCTCTCTGCACACCACACTACAACACACACACGTACAAACGCACGTACATACATGTAAACGTGCCTGATCATGGACTCGTCGCCGTGGTTGTTGTACGCCTCCTCGCCGCCAAATGCGGCGGCGACCCTTACCACGTCGTCGGCTTCGTCGCCTTCGTTGTCCTGCACTGGCTGTCGCCCGGTGGCCCCGCGTGGGAGAGGTATTGGTGGAACAAGAGGGGTGGTCGTAGGGGTGAAGCGGACCGACCCGCGAGTTTAAATAAATAATAGTTTATGGGTTTTCACGTTGCGACCCGATTTGCCGTATCTAAATATACAAGTGGATTAATCTATAAACTCATTTATAAGTTAAATTCATAGTTAACCTGCTAGTCAAATCGGCGGGTTACACACTATTTTTGCCTGTAAGCAGGTTCGCGGGTAAACCCACTTGCACCCCTAGGTGGTCGGTAGCATGTCGCTCATGGCCAGGGCGGTGGGGATCGTCGGATCGAGGCTGCATCTCATTGGGGAGACACGGGTGGTGGTCACCGCCGACCCCGACGTCGCGAGGGAGATACTCGATCACCAGCGGGCGTTCGCCGACCGTCCGCGTACGGGCTGCTGTTCCACCGTGCCATCCGGTTCCAGATGGTGGAGGCCACGCCGCCACGAGCGTCGTGGCACGGCCGTTTCTGAAGCACAAAGTGATGTGGTCGGTGTTGGTGAGGAGGTACGAACCGGATGGCGCGGTGGAACAGCATCCCATACGCGGCCGGTCGGCGATCGAACGCCGCGTGCGCTGGCGAGTATCTCCCTCGCGACGTCGGGGTCGGTGGTGACCACCATCCGTGTCTCCCCGATGAGACGCAGCCTCCCCACCGCCTTGGCCATGAGCGACATGCTGCCGCGACCACACCCCTCTTCTTCCACCAATACCTCCCCCACGCGGGGCCACCGGGCGACAGCCAGTGCAGGACAGCGAATTGAAGGCGACGAAGCCGACGACGTGGTAAGGGTTGGCGGCGAGGGAGGCGTACAGCAGCCATGGCGACGAGTCCATGATCAGGCACGTTTACATGTATGTACGTGCGTTTGTACGTGTGTGTGTTGTAGTGTGGTGTGCAGAGAGAGGATGATGATGGGATGGAAAAATGGGGGTGAAACTGAGGCTGGGAGAAGAGCTGAAAAGGGAAGTGCCGTATGAGTTTGAGTTTGTTTGTTGACACGCACGTGAGGGGGGTCGGAGATTTCTAAGTCGGTGCACCATCTCTATCCTAAGTGCACGCGTGCGT
Source organism: Oryza meridionalis (assembly GCA_000338895.3). Lineage (NCBI taxonomy): Eukaryota > Viridiplantae > Streptophyta > Magnoliopsida > Poales > Poaceae > Oryza > Oryza meridionalis. The sequence continues at coordinate 29,031,726 of CM002526.2, read as the reverse complement.
GTGTAATTATTGTCAATGTACGTTATTTTCAATAATAATGTACATATTTTTGGCGAGCTCGATCTTCCATTATGAAGTGATCGCGCTGCATGCTTACCTCAAATCTGTCTTCAACTGTCAAAGCAAGAATCTTTAACTGTCAAAGCAAGAATCTTTTCAGATTTGTCTTGGGGGAAATTTGGATGCATGGGACCATGCATTTCTGAATATTTTGATCGATCATGCACGAGTACTAGTTGTAGCAGCAGCAACTGCTGACTCAATCATGGACCAGTACTGCAGATACATGTAATCAGTACCATCAGGTTGCTGTCAAGCTACATGGCCTCTGAACCAAAGCCCTGGTCTGACAGAGAGAATCTTTAATCAGGTCTGGTTTAGTTCCTAACTTTTTCTTCAAACTTTCAACTTTTCCATCACATCAAATCTTTCCTACACACACAAACTTTCAACTTTTCCGTCACATCGTTCCAATTTCAATCGAACTTTAATTTTAGTATGAACTAAACACACCATCCCTTCAAAGTTCAAACTTCCAAACATCACATCAAATATTTGACTACATGCATAGAGCATTAAATGTGGACGAAAAAAATAACAATTACACAGTTTGTATGCAAATTGCAAGATGAATCTTTTGAGCCTAATTACACCATGATTTAACAATATAGTGCTACAATAAACATTTGCTAATGACGGATTAATTAGGCTTAATAAAGATTCGTCTCATAGTTTAGAGGTGGAATATGTAATTTGTTTTGTTATTAGTCTACGTTTAATACTTTAAATGTGTACTCGTATACTTTAAAATTTTTACACCTGAACAACTACACACGGCCTTTATCACTGTCGTTTGACAGAAATCTCTCAGCTCGATCGACGATTATCTGAAACCAACCGTTGTCTGTTCGTTCGTACAACCTGAACCTGCTACGGTTCGTCACTTCGTCTGAAACTGTGGTTTGATGACCGCGCTAACCATGCCTGACGAGGTCAAGAAAACGATGTGTCCGAGCCAACCACTGTATTTGCCTACTGCCTGCCTGTCGTCCCAGCCACACGAAGAGAGAAAGCAAACACCCCTGGTCGACGATTAGATCGTGTATCTGAAGCCGAAAGCTCAGCTCGATCTGCCCAAGCAGCACAACACAACATACAAACAGTCAAACACTGATGCAGGTTGCTAGCATGAAGCATCTTATACTAGCTGCTAAGTAGATTTTATCACCTCGATCGCAGATCGAAGCAGGCCACGCCACATATCATGAGATCCAATTAAAAAATGGTTACAAAAAAAAGGGAGATCGAAGCAAGATTGCGTTCTTGCGTTGAAATGCTTCGACAGGGATGATAGCGGCGTTGCATGGCGCAACTAGCTAGCAGCTGCTTATCTCCATCGGGTTTTTTTTTTTTATTTTATGCGATCCTTCATTCTAGATAGCACGTTCTCAAATGCCACTCTACCAAAAAACTTGTATTATTTGTCACTCAGATCATCAGATTGTCTCCATTTTGCCATTTTGACTAGCCAACTCAGCAAACCAAATGAAAAATTACGACCCTGCCCTTATCTTCTTCCTCTTGCATACCCAATACAGTAGAGGAGATGGAGAATGAGGAGAAGCAGCTATGGAGGATGGGTTGCGGTAGTGAAGAGCCCAAGGTGCCAGCGCTCCTCTTCTTTCTCAGCTCCGATGTGTTTACAACAATGATGACGTGCCGATGGTGGGATCTGAGGAGGCGGCGGAAGGAGCGGCATCGGCACAGCCGCACACGCACAGGCACTGTCGGAGGGGAGGAGGGAGTGGGGGGCCGCTGCCGTCAGAGGGGGGAAGCTAGCTGCAAGGTTGCCGCCACCACCAGAGGGGAGGGGGAGCCGCAAGGCCGCGACCACCACCGGAGGGGAGAGAGGCCCGCGGCCGCCGCCGTCGCCGGAGGGGAGTGAGGCGTGGGGTCGCCACCACTGGAGGTGAGGGAGGCCCGCGACCGCCGCCATCATTAGAGAGGAGCGGCGTGTTGGGCCGTCACTATCGAAGGGGATTGAGTTGGGCGTGAGGCCGCTGCCGGATAGGAGGAGCGCGCGGGACTGCCGCCGGATTTCGTCGTGTCGTCTTCTGTCGAGGGAAGAAGGAAGAATAGGGGCAATAAGGTCATTTGCAACTTGTTGCCATGTCGGTTTGCTGAGTTGGTTAGCTATAATGGCAAAATAGAAACAATTTGACAAGTTTAAGTGGTAAATAATCTAAGTTGTTTGGAAGGATGGCATAAAGTCCAAAATCCCATCTCGATCATAACTTCCTCCTCCGGCTGCTGCTGTTATAAAAATTGAAGATGTTTTTACCGGTACTTTGGTATATCATCTATGTATGAGTCGGTTTTCAACTTCGTTCACTTTTGAAAATTCATATCCGTATTTGAGTCATTTATTAGTCCGTTTGCTTTTGGAAATACATAAGTCGTATAAGAAATCTCTTAAAAAAAACTCGCATGATAACTTGAGGCAATCAGATTCTAATTACAGCTCATAATTTTAAGCGAAATCCCACATTAAAATTTACTTTAATTAAACCATATAACAATAAGATTAAAATAGCATTCACCCATCGCAACGCACGGGCATTTTTTTAGTAATATATATATTTGTTTTAAACTGTTAGATTTATTTACTAAAATATTTAATTTATTTTTATAATCAAGTAAATAATCCGTAAAGCAATCTGCTCAATAAGCTAATAATCCATAAAGCGATCTGCTCAATAATCTTTTTCAAACTGAGACCAAGACTCAAATTCCACACTTCTGTAAGCGGGGGTTGAAGCTGCAGGCCCCGACTCGTTAAGCATGCAGTTCCGGAGCTCCCAATCAGATTCAGAGTAATTTGCTGCACATGTCGAAGGAAACTCAAGTTGTAGCTAGTGCTCAAGATAGGCGCTCCAAGCATGCAGAGTTGTAGTGCAATGTGCAATAGAATCAGATCTTAAATTATACACTACCAATGGCAATGATGAATAATGAATATGTATCCAGGACAAAATAGCGGACCTAGCCCGTCAGAAAACTGGACACATTCCACTTCGAATGTGTCACGCGAAGGGCTACGGAGAGTATCAGCCTACCAAAATTTGTCAGGCTTACATCGATCAGTACAGACTTGGGGACTCAAACCATTAACCGACCAACCAGCCTGAAACATCTACTTACCAAGTTCTAAACTGCAACTTTGAGAGATTGTAGCGGAGAAAAATAACTCTTCCTCTTCTATCTTATATTTGTGTGTGTGTGTGTGTTCTGTGTTGTTATTGTCTTCTTATGTTATCATTTCTCTACCTTAAACTAGAATAAATCTTTTGGTTCCGTGATTAATTAATTAATTATGGGGGCGGGTGGCGAAGCAGAAGGGGAGGGAAGAACTTGATCAGCAGTAGGACGGAGTGGCCAGTGCCAGCTCGGTGCCCACGACGCTGATCCCCCGGCAGTCTCCATCGAACAGGGTCACCATCTTCTCCCTAGCACCGCATGGCGCGGACGACGGCGACGAGGAGTCCTGCACAGACAGACGAACAGCCAGCCATGAATCACCCATCCATGGAACAGCAAAGACAGTATATGAATACGAGATTATCAGTGTCAGGTGTCACATGTGGAAGAAAGAGAAGGGAAGAGAAGTGTTCTCTGTTGGTGACTGGTTGGTCAACCAAGCCATCCACGTTGCATCCGATGGGCTCAAGGAATTCCAGTTCTTGGGAGGAATTCTCTGACGAGCCAATTTGGCGAGGAGATGGAGTTGAAATCAAAGTGTGGATGCAGATGTTTGAACTTACCACATGGCGTAAGGTGAGGCCGGAGAAGTTGTGTAGTGCCGGGACAGTGAAGCCAGCGGCGAACAGGGCCCGTGTCTGGAGAGGTGACGTCGGGCTGGGCAGGGGAGGCAGCTTGGTGGCAGCGGCGGCGTTGGTGGACGATGCTGAGGGCGGCGTGTTGAAGCCCCCGCAGAACGCCACGTGCTCGTCCAGCGGCGACGCGACCACCACCTCGGCTGGGGCTCGTGACGACGGCGGGAGGCCACCAGGCCCAATGCTGGGGCAGCTGCTGCTGCGAGGGAGCTGCTCTGGCCCGGAGGCGACAGGGCAGCTGCTGCTGCCTCCCCCATTGATGGCCATGCTCGTGCCAGACGCCATGTGTGGCCACATGAACGTTCCCTGTGGCTTGCAGATGCGGAAGCTGCTCTTCCTCGCCGTCCTCTTCTCGCCGACTTGGACGACGGTGGCATCTGCTTGCTGGCTGATCCGGTCACCACCATCAACATACAGTGGTTCGCCGGGAACAAGGCCTTCTTGCTTGCCCAAAGTCACTTCCACCCTTTCCCTTTCCATGTTCAGATCATCTCCATTTCTTGGCAGCAGCAATTGTTCCTGTGCATGCAGAGGTGTCAGGTGATTTGGAACAAGGCATGTGTTTCAGGTACAATTAGAAGCAGAACCCACAAAGGGCAACCAACCTTCAAAGAAAGGAAGGAGCTGGAGAGACTAGCCATCTGTTCCTCCAGTTTATCATTCTTCTCCAGCACAAGCTTGTATTTGTCCTGAAAAAGGTACCAGTTTTGATGATCAAGAGTTGTATAATTAAACATGCAAATAGCTAGGTACAACAGAATAATCAGAAACATGGTGGACCAAACTAAAATAGTCCCAAGGAGTATAACTGCTTAGTTTGCTTGAAAATCATAATGTGTGGTGAAGTGCAGATCATGGTGGAAATTTCAGGTGTATCTGCAGGTGTATACCTTCAAGGACAGCACCTCCTTCTTCAGCTTACCCTTTTTCTGAACCAGATGCTCATACATGTCCTGTAATTTAAACAAGGAAATGATATGTGTTTTACCTTAATGTAAGTGCAGGCATATAATGGAACATGATCAGAGATGTGGATCATTTGTTGCTAAACAAGGTACCAGTGCTTTTGCATAGTTTGAGATGAAAGCGTAGGAGTAGGATGAGAGGTGTTGTTTAGTTACCTTCATAGATAACACCTGTTTCTCGAGCTTTTCATTTGCCTTCATCAACTTCTGATACTTCTCCTGAAAAACAAATGCTAAAGAAATGAGTGCTCCAATAATGGAAAGCAGAGCAGAACAGAAGAGAGGCATGCCAAAAGTGTATGCTTTTGTCAATGTAAGTAAAGCTGAGAAATTTTAGCTGGCTGCATATATGTCCTTCACAATTTACACTTTCAGAGATTGAAAAAGACCAGATTGCCAATTGCCATAACTACTGATAATACCTACATGGAAATTCTGAAAAAACAAATAAAAGGACTAGATTTCAAAATACAGGCAGGCAGGCCAATGCAACTCAAAATACAGGCAAGCAGGTCAATGCAACTCAAGTGTTATATTAGCTTGTTCCATTTTAAGTCACAACGGGCAAACAAAAAAACATTCCCGCTTTCTTGAGAAGTAACAACAATAAACAGAAGGAAAATGGATGCAAGGGAAATAATCGACAGGATTGATGGGCTATATACCTTCCTAGAGCTGTAAGATCGCTCTGCCTCAGATTTTGTTTCCTTCTCCAGCTGCACCAAATTAGAACTGAGCTGCTCGATGTGCCTTCACACCACCAGCCCAAGTCAAATTTAGCACAGAACTCGTAGAACTGACAAAAATGTTGGTATTTCTCCAAACAAGAAGTAGAAGCAGCAAAAAAGCGAGAGAAAGGAGACCTTTTTACACCATCGACCTCCTCAGCGAGCTCTTCCACCTTCTTCTTGACCAGGAGGTCACCGGCGACTGCGGACACGTCATCGCCTGGCTTCCACCCAGGTGGCGGCACCCAGTATGGATCAGACACTCCAGCCAGCCGCCGTACCTCGGCAAGCTCCGCCGGCTCCAGCCAGTACTCCATGGCACCATCCGCATTGTGCCGGCGACGGAACCGGTCCGCGCTGCCTTCCGGTACCCTGCCGGCCATGTGCTTGAGCAGGTGGTCAAGGAGGCCGGTGTCACCGATGTGCTTGCGGGCTTCCTCCCGCAGAGCCTGCCGCATCACCGGCGCACCGAAGCGGGCACCATGGGAGCGCATTATATCCAGCAGGCTCCTCTCCGCCGCTGCGTACCGCTCGGCCGACCACCGGTCCTTGCCGCGCCGAGGGTCGCCGTCTTTAGCCTCCACGACGCGCCTCTTCTCCGCCTTCTTGGGACTCTTGTAAGTCTTGGCTTTCTTCTTCCTGGCGGCTCTGCTCTTGTCCTTGCTGCTCTCTGCCTCCTCCCGCTTCCTCTTGCCATTGCTAGTGCTCTTGTTGTCTTCCTGCTCCCGGCGTTGTCGCAACCGCAGTCGAAGCCGCAGTCGCTGCTGCTGCTCCTCCTGGACGCTGACCTCTGTGTTGTAGCCATCGAGGCTGGCAGCGCTGGCCTCCTTGGAAGCATCGTGGTGGCGACCAATGTACCTGACACGGCGCCTCACGCCCCACCCGGCGCCGTCACACTTCAAGGTGTCGAGAAGGCAGGAACTGGCTGCCGGCGCCTTCGCCTGCGCTGCGGCAGGCGGCGGCGACGGGGTCAGCACATCATGTGGTGACGACGCGGAGAAGTCATAGAGGCAGGGCTTGACGAGCCAGAAGCTGTCTTGGTGCATCACGTCGCCCGTGAGCTCCTCCTCGGCCACCCGACGGCACAGGATGCGGGCCGCGTGGTTGCTGCTCATGACGAAGCGCTCATCGAGCTCCGGCCCAGTGCACGGCCGTGGGGAGGAGGAGAAGAAGCTTCGCAGCGCCAGGAGGGACGGGAAGCTCACTGTGACGTCCAGGCTTGTGTAGCCGCTCACCTGCACCCACCAAAGACCACAACACCACGAGCGAGAAGCAATCCAGATCAAACATTTCGAGAACAATTCATCAAATCAATCCAGATCAAAGCTAGCAGTCGAGTGTACGAGTAAGAAAAAAAAAGGCTCACCTTTACCACGCGTATGGACTTGAGATGAATTGGGGATTTGGGGGGAAGCTTCTCGTGGTCGATCTCGTAGAACCCTCCTGATCAAACCAAAAACAGCACAGGTTTTCAAGAACTTGGCACAAACAGAGTTGGGGGAACTGCTCTTGCACAAATATATACTAGACGATTGAGTTAAAAGCCTGGAGGCATTGCTCCGCTCACCGGTGTGGTAGGTGTGGGTGGCAGATGAGGACAGGCTCTGTCTGCTCAGGGGCGAGCCGGGTGATTGGTTCTTGGACTCGTCGTGGTTGGCATCATCCTTGCCATTTCTGCTGTGGCTGCTACCCCTCTTCTTGGAGTAGTATCTGCTCACCTGTGGCCTCTTGGAAATGGGCCAACACAACACATGCAAAGCACAGGTCAGGCGTTTTGGCTCGTGTAATGCAGGTGCAGTGAAAGATCAGAGATACTGAAACGGGAAAGCTTGGGATAGAGGGTGCGCGTGCAGCGTGTGTGAGATGGAATTAAACCTCTAGCCTTGTGGAAGAGAGACACCAATAAACATCACGTACCACTCTGTACTGTACCTAGAAGCAAAATAAACACAGGGGAGCAATTTTTCTGTGCTTGCATGATTTCCTGACAAAGTGATCCATATGTGTGAACCGAATTACTAGCTGTGAGTCTGTGATCTAGTATTGCTTTAAGATTTTTTTTCTGTGACACTGCCCAGACTAATTAGCTGCTGATGTTAACTGAACTTAACAGCACTAGTGTCAGTAAATTGCACATGCATGCAAGTATATGGAACCTTAAACATATATAGGAACTAAAGTTCATTATTGCTAATTCTATCACTCCATGAGGTAAAAAAAAAAACTATGACAGCAAGTTGGTCAAAACATATGGTTTTCAGAAAGTAGTCGCCTAATCAGTAAAAGAAAACTCAATGACGCGTGTATCTATCTCCAGTTTAGTTGGACAACTGAAACATGTCAAATTTTAAGCCCTTTGGTTAATTAGAACATGCAAATTAATCTTCAAGATATACCATATTAACCGGACATCGTACCAAACGAAAAGAGTGTGCATCACTGCATTGTCAACTTATTAACAACTTGAACTAATATTACCCCAACTGCATCTTTCACTTAACAAAACCACTTACCGTGCATGAGTAACATTAGAAACATGCAAGACACATATAGTTCCATCTATGACATGACCACTAAAATCAGCAATTTCTGGTTGTACTCGCAACAGGCAGCAGGCAAAATAAATTGACTGAAAATAGAACGCCACAAGTGCGGTTCCAAAGAACGTAACATCAACATGTAGAGATTGATTAACAAGCCTAATAGTGATCTTTGCATGAAATTCCAAGTCTTGGATTCTATTACTACTAAGCTATGGACTGAGCCCACTAATTTCGCCACACATGCATCGCAATCGCTAGTAATTACACAGCAAACTATCCAAATTGATTCAATCCATCAGCTGCATTAAGTGAACTGATCCAATTACTACTAAGACATTCATTGGTAGAGAAATCCACACAACCATGACACTGCATCCAAATAACAAACCATCTAAACCCCCAAACACTCACCCCATCGATCGAATTTTAATCAGCAAAAGCAACTCGTATGCTTGTATTGGTAGAGAATCCACATAATCATGCAACTGCATCCAAATAGCAAACCATCTAAACCCCCCAAACACTCACCCCCACCGATCGAATTTTAATCAGCAGAAGCAACTCGTACTACACACAAAGCATATGCGATCAATGAAATGAAACAAACCAGGCGAGGAGATAGAAATTAAAAAAAAAAAGGCGCAAGGAAAGAAGTGTCAGCGAAGATGCGCGTCTGTACCATGGGCGAGTCCAGCAGATGAGCAGCCGCAAGCGCAGGAGCCGCCATCTCCGCGTCCATCTGCTCCGCGTCAGAGACCTTCGTCCCCAAAAGAACAAAAAAGCAAAAGCAAAAGCAAAATTAATCCAGAGATTGATCCATCGATCTCACAGCCACAGCACGCGCACATCCGCACACATTGAAACGATCGAATAAATTCACAGGACTTTTGGGGAACAAAACAAGCAAACTGCTACTTCTACTTGGGAGGAATAAGGTTTAAGGCTGTGAAACGAAGAGAGGAGAGCTTCTTCCAGATCTAGAAGAGAAACGCGAGCAAATTCCAGAGAGAAGTAGTCCCGGTGGGGAGAGAGAGAGATCAGATGAATGAGAAAGAGGAAGCGGATGCTCACCTCACCAGGATCCCCTCCCCTGTTCAGCCGCGGCTCGTCTTGTTGGCGCAAGGAGCGGAGGAGACGACGAGACGGGAGATTTTCTTCTTCTTTTTTTTCCTTTTAACGCCACCCACGCGTGCCTAGGCGCGCCAGCTCAATAAGCGGCGCGCACACGAGGCAGGCACGCACGCCCCAGGAGGCTCTCACTCCTCCTCCATTTGTTGTGTGTTTCCTCCTGAACTATTTGTTCATTTGTAGATTAAAAAAAGAGTAGTAAAACATTGTAATAATTACCAGCGTTGACAAAAGTTGACGATGTCACATGCGTGCAGCGACGCGAAGCATATGCGTGCGTGCTCCGCTCCACGGGGATATCTCTCCGATCTCTCATACGCTTGTACGGAGTACTACCGTATACCGTACTCAATAGTAGTAAAATATTTTCTCTTCAAAAGTTGCCCGTTTGCTTCTCCAACCAGAGTGAGATTTTCTCTTAAAAAGTTGCCATTCGCTTCTCCAACTAGAGTTGGACAAAGAGAAAGATTTACCATGACACTCTTTTAAATTGCTAAATGGTACGTATCGTACGTAGATTTCCTATATAAAAGTTTTTCTAAAATATCAAACTAATCCATTTTTTAAATTTATAATAATTAAACTCAATTAATCACACGTTATTATCACCTCGTTTTACGAGATTCAGACACTGTTTATAGGACTAAAACTTTTTTAGATGGGACACTAATTATAAATATTAAACGTAGACTGTTAACAAAACCTATCCATAATTTTGGACTAATTCGCGAGACAAATCTATTGGGCCTAATTAATTCATGATTAGGCTATGTGTTGTTACGGTAAACATTCTCTAATTATAAATTAATTAGACTTAAAAATTTATCTCGCAAATTATCTTTCATTTATATAATTAGTAGTCTATATTTAATACACTAAATCACCACCGAAGATTCGGTAGAATGGGTAGAGACTTGTTGTCGTGGCAAACGGTTAATTAATCGACCGGAACGGCGCTGTTTACGCGCGCGGTGGTCACGCACGCACGATCGAGCGGTCACCGGTGTGTTGTGTGCGTGCGTATCGATCTGGCTCCTCTGGCTTCATCGGTGATCGATCAGCGATTAACCCTGACACGTGCCGTGCTCAAGACTCAAGCCCTCGCGAGGAAAGAGTTTAGTCACTCACTCACTGTCACAAATTGCATCATCTCGCGTTGTTAATTATATTGCAGTTGTTATTTGCTAATCTACTGATCAAGGAGTATAATCATGTAAGTATAGGACGATCTCGTGACAGCACCGGCCAGCTGCCCTACGCTACGACGGAGTAGAGCATCATCATTCGGGTGTGGGCCCGCCTGCTCCCCCTTGCATGCTCGATCGATTCGTCAGTTGCACACGCAACTACAGCACCCCACCCATTGGCCATTGTTTGGCCTACATTTACAAAGATAATTTATGAGTTATTTTTTTATATATGTGCTATTAAGAATATAGAAACCAATACTTAGAAATACTATAATGTGCCCGTGCTAACGCTACGGCGATATTTAGTAATGACAATATATGTGTGAGCATGATAATCAATTCTTCGCAAATTGGCACAGAAGGTTCGCCACCATGTGAAGCTATTTTATCAAACGACCACAAGTGATGAAGATAATATTAAATGCACATATAAAAAGATATGATGATGATAAAGTTTATTTTATCATGGTTTTTTCTGCTTAAATAGTCTTAATAATATCTTGAAATGCTCACATTTGCTAAAAAGGGGAGATAACCAATAGAAAACAAATTGAAAATATATCTAAAGAGTTTTAACAAACACATGACCAGTGGGTTGTTAATATTACTTCGAGACCAAGCATTTTACCTAAAATATGGTTTGTCATTTTAATTAAAGGTAACTTGCATCGATGCATGCACAACGCAGATTAAATCATATACATTAAGCGTTATCTCCAAACAAAATGGGTAGCAGCGTCAGTGGCAGAGTCAGATGCAGAGCAATGATTCTCTCTACAAAGAAGAATCACACATTTGAGATATGCATATCCATATTGTCCACTTAATTTTTGGCATGCAACTGTGATTCTTCATTCACAATCAGATGGACCAGAAAAGTTCAGCCAATCCCTAAAAGCTTTCTATACTATATAAACTTGTGTTGTATTGCATAAAGTCCCATAGACCATAGTACATATGTTCTCGTCTTCCTTCACTTTTGTGCCAACTCCTCAATTTTCAACACACCTTGCTGTGACACTTCGCTTTAGAATTCCTTCTGAACACTGTCTTTTTTTTTGTCATCGGGAACCCACAAGAGTTCTTTGATTGGTATACACTTTTCTGTTATCACTATCTACCTATGTACTTACAGCACCCAACTAAATATATTGATTATATTCACCAATTATTTTTTTATCATAAAATATTAGGGGAAGCCCCTACGGTGTATTGATTTTATCTACCCTATAGTTCAACAAATAGTTTCACTCATCTTTCATTCTTTCATTCATCTTGGAACGGTCCAGATTATCTCACTAAGATCTAACGCTCACAATCGTCTCCACCTCCCACCTCAGTATATGCCGCTTTTTCTCCAAGCGCGTTCTCCTTCCCCCAATCAGCGGCGCCATCGCTCTTCCTCCGCTCCCAACTCTCGATTCCCACCCGTCGCCCCTCTTTCCCCCAACCACTCCCCGAGCAAACTGCAAACCCTAATTGCCGCCGCCACCTTCTCCTCTCTCCCCTGACGCCATCACCGCCGCGGATCTCTTTCCCTCTCTCCCTCTGATGCCATCGTTGTCCTCTCCTCCTCCTCCTCCTCCTCCTCACCCGCCACGCCCGATTCTACGCTATACAAGCTGACCCTACGCGGTGGCGAGACGATCCCGGCTGCGGCTATCCTACCCGCGACGATGAGGCGACTATCCTCCTCGTGACGAGGCTACCCCGACGGCGATGTGACCTGGCTCGTGCTATCCACTTCTCTGTCGGCTGCTCTGCTTGGTGCTGTTCATTCTTCACAAGTCAATCAAAAGAAAGGGTAAGATCAGATTACTTGCACTTTGCGATACTTGTATAAGGATTTGTGCTACGGAATCATAATTTCTGAACAAGGACTTTGTGATTACATCTAATTTCTGATACATGATTCAGTTTCTTGCACCGTTGATTTTTATTCTTGTCATCTAGAATTCTCCTTCGATTATTCGATATGCATGCATGTATATATGTGCATCAATATGTACATCAATATATGGCAGGATTTGATGCGTACATGCGATCGAATAGCTAGCCATGGCCTGCAGAGACGCGTTTGCGTCGCACACAAGCATTCCAATGCAAATTAAGATAGCTTATCAGTTCGATCACTTTTAATTTGACACCTCCTTCTGAAACTTAATTAATTCTCATTAGCTAGCTAAAGGATAGATATAGTAGGTCGACACAAAACGATAGAGTATAGTATAACAACAGATTGGATTCTAAAGAGTCAAAAGTATTGGGGCTGTTTCCTGAAGGAAATCATCCTATTTCATCCAATGATTAGTTTCGATATCTTACAAATCGATCCAATTTTGTCGGCACGTGTAAATGGTGCATGTGCACATATAGCAAACATGAGTTGGATTGCTAATGTTATATCTTGTTAATTAGGTAAGCATGGACAAAAATCTGTTTGCGAGTGGACTGAAAATCTTTTTGTCAAATTCACTTCTATTTTTCAGTGCAAAATTTATATTTCCAGACCTTTCATTATTTTCTTTTCATCCTATATCAATGAAAGTAATATATTTTTCTCTCCAGGAGAAATTTGATCTCTTAATCATTCAGCGCTTAATCTTCTTGCACAGACCGTACAATTTTTTTTTTGGGTTTTGTGGTATCACAAATTAACAATATAAGTGATTTACTCCATCCAAATTTTACTGTTTACTTTGGATTAAAAAAACACGAGTTCCTGTTTTCCATGGTTTGTTGATGTTAAACGTTCACTCTTGTAAGGGTGATTTTTCTACATGTGTATCGGACGATCGCTGATTAGTCCCTGCCATATCTAACAATGTATATTCATAAATTTGTACTATGTATTCCTATATTCAACTATATATGCCTATGCTTTTATGATCAATAGTACTGTGTGCAATATAATTGCTATATAGTCAAATTGAAGGGAAAAGCCTTTATATTTCTGTGCGGAAATGGAAATAGATAAATAACACATTTGTTTTTAATAAACATTGGGTTGTCTGAAATTTAGAGCACAGAAATGCACATTGTTATTGTCCCTTGAAAGGGTAAATATATTTGGATCATTCATGCATTTATGTATTCAGGACCAATATTACTGTATACATGGGAAATGGTAGCGACTATTGAATAAAAATGTGTCTTGGTTCCAATAACTGGATAAGATTAACATTATAGGTAACTTGTCTAAGCAACCAATGGTCAAATAACTCATGAACTCACCCTTTCTTTTCAGAATCCTTCTTTGTGAATAAATATATCTGTCTCATTATGGTAGTGTCCGAGTTGTGTAGTTACTGATAAAAACATCCAAACTGAATTTGGATGCTGCATTTAGGATGTCGTCGGTATTTCATTTTTTATTCTCTCGCTGATTTGGTTTCATTTCATTTGGGTTGATGTTGTGCTAAATTTATTCCAAATGAAAAATTTAATCTTCCCCATCACAAACACGGACTCCATCTGGAACGTCCTGCTCATCGCTCTCTCCAAGGTGAGTACTGAAACCTTCTCTCTTGTGGCAATTTAATTCAGTTATGTATTTCATTCAGCTGATGAATTATCCTTTGATCAAATGGCCATTATAAATGAAATATAAGCTAAATTGCACTATGTACATGATATAACTTATATACTTGGACAACCATGTTTCTGATTTATATTTTAGAGGGGGGGACCATGTTTCTGAAATTTATCATCTGGAAAAAAATCCCTGATATTACTTACTGTACACTAAGACCTTCCACAAAAAGACTTATGTATTTTCCAGCCTTCGTAATGATTTCCTACAAAAATACTTATTGTTTACTGTATACTAAAATTTCTGAGTTTAACATTGTAGTCTTTCGAATTGATACATGACTCAGAGCTGATACAATGAGTGCGGCAAAGGTGAGTCATGTGTGGCAAATTTGACCAGGATCATATATATTTTGTTTTTTGCTGGCAGATATAACTCTCACCAGTGATCACCATTGAGTAAAACACCACATTCAAAAGTTTAACGACTACTAATCTAAATTCAATTTTGCAAAAAAAGAAAATTTTTGTTTAATGGCTGAATCTGCACAGTGCTACAGTGATCACTGAAAAAAAAGAAATTATTTGAGGTTCCTACCAACAAATTGATTTGTTCATAGATTTATGTGGTCACGGGACATAATAAATCATTGAGAATAGATCATATAACATTCAGTTATGTCGTCACACATTCTGATTTTGACAAAATTAGGAAACATAGAAATCAATGTATGCAAGTATCCGGATACCTAACACCTTTGGCTGCTTATTGTTTTGAGGGGTTCACTGCTTATATTTTATTGAGCTTTGCTTTATTGTATTTCTTTAAACTGCATAACCATCTCATTGCATAGCCCATATCTTTATAGCACTGTAACAATAATAGCTACATCTCTACAAGATTACTGTGGTAAGAAATGAAGGATTGGCGGTACATAAAATGCCTCAAGTTGACTGAAACAAGCAACCATTTGTAGATCCAAACAATATTGTCGTTGTTATTGCATACAGCTTGTTTATATAACATATATATCTTTCAGCCTCAAGGTGGAGAAGTTTTATCTCTACATAAAAAAATAGCAATCGGTGTTTTTTGCACTCAAATATGTAAATAAGCTATAGTGTGTCAGATATTACAATGGTGTTCATTATAGAGCACACGTGCAAACAACATTTTTGCAGTGGGCTTATCTATGAATATTTTTTTATTCATCTGTTGCATGGTTAACAATGTGTTGTATGTTTCATTCAATACGATCTAAATTTGTAGACACGTCTAGATTTGTAGGCACGTATTGTAAACAGGAATTGGATTACTAATAACTAAATAGATGTCGTGTATGTATAGGCAAAAATATGTTTGTCAGTGGACCGAGAATTGCAATTGGAGATATAACCAATAACCAAACAGGTGTAGTTATTTGGGAAGTTCATTGTATATATTACAAATGATCCCTTGGAAAAATAAGATCATAGAAAAAATATATTTTTGCTAACATAAAATGTTAGAAGTTTTTAAAGATAAATAGTATTGCACCGTAGCGTTTAGCACGGGTATGTTACTAGTCAGGTTTATTTACAATGTCATATACAAATTATCAATACATGGTTGAAGGAAATGTTTCTCATCATATCTAACTATAATTAAATGTAGACTTAGATCCTCCTTATTCTACAAATGAAAACTGATAACACGGTGTTTAAAATGCTGAAAGTTTAATTTATTGTGTATATTGTATAAGATTAATTAGAAGCACATCAGATTTAATGGGCACTACTGAAAGCTGTAGCAAAAAGGAATTAGTTTGACAGTTCCTTATCTTTTTAAATGCACAAAAGCAATCTGTCAAAGACAAAGAAAATTCCTTTTTTTTTTCTTGTTTTTCCTCTTGATTTATGTAATTATGTCAGATCATTACTAATTTGTATCTGCAATAATGTAGTTCCCATATTTTGGAGATATACAGATAGGGTGCTACAAATAGAACAAATCTTCAAATAGAGCAATCATATTGTATAGACCTAATAGATTTGTCCTCGATATTATTTACATAAATATCATTCAGTTTCAGGGAAATGTCAAGTACAGAGAATTATTAAGAGCTTGTTTTCAGTTGTAAATTCAGATTTCAGATACATCCAAAATGATTTAATTTTATTCTTTTACTTAAAAAAAGATCTATCTTATAATGCTATCACAACTATTTTATACGCTCTACAAGGGTCCATATGTTACTTCAATATAAGGATGCAATCATGAATTCATCATATACAATACCTCCAAGTGATTCACTAGTGATCCCAACCCTACAAGGATCAACATCCTCCCATTCACTGAGATGATCTCCAAGCTTTATCAAGTCTCACACCTGAAGATGTCCAAATTTGGCACTGCAGCTTATACTATACCTGTGTATCAAGTTCAAACTATGATATATCAGATCATAACATCAGAAACAATTTGTTTGAGGGAGGCAAAACAAAATAGCAAATCCAGGATTCGACGGGAAATCCTAATACAGTAGAGCGCAATGATGCTATTTCGTCTAGGCTAACACCAGCATCCATGACTTTTAACCCATGAACAGAGGCAGACCAGCTCAAATTTACAGCATATTGTACAGTCTGATTAAATATTTTGGATACATAAACTCCTGCTTATATCCCATTCCTCCAAGCTGATTTTAGTGCATGTGTTTAAAACCATGAAAATAAGAATCAAGTCAAATAATAACCATGAATATGATTTTCAAACAATCATGAAAGGATTTTGAGTATAATACATCTATGTAAGTGCTGTTCTTGCTAGCTGGCCTTTTCACTGTGATAGCAAGAATTGATGGCAACATAGATTTTTTTAAAAAGCAACAACTAAGAGTTTTTTTACCTCAAGCAGCGGAGGCAGCCATTCGTTAAGTTTCAGAAGAAGCACAGGTACACGCCCTTGTTGAACTAAGTATTGGGGGGAACAATATCAAATTCTGTAACTTAGGAAATGAGCTGATGAATGAAGCCAAGGAAGTGTGCATTGTCTCCCAGGTTATGTAATGTAGGTACATAATAGTGCATGTGAGCCTGGATATCACAATAGAACATAATATAAGCATCAAACTGTACACAGGTGGCCTTTTCAGGAAGAGTCATGGCTAGAATAGTGATGCATTATTCACTCCATGAGTGAAATTCATTAATTTCATATATCTTTATCCAACAAAGTTGGTAGTGAAAGGTGCATATTAAGACAGTAACCACATTAATTATTTTTCTAAAATTTTAAGCAAGAAAAATCACAACCAAACTGTTATGATCCATTTTACTTTTGTTCTTCTACAATCTCTCGGGGTGGCTCAAATCAAACTCACCACAAGGAAGAAAATAAAGTGCTTGTAGCATCCCCTTCACTAATAGCGATCGACATAGCAATGTATGGCCATGTACCTCAGTAATAAGGTAGAAATTTTCTTCAACCAGCTTCTCGTGGAAGTTCCTCACCTCCTTCCTCGATCATGATTGCATGGCCTGAAATTTTGCACACATAACTAAGAGCCAGTGCCAACAACCCTGCTCTTACGAAAAATCCTTTTCTCCAATGGAGGATCCGGACCTCGCTCTGCCCCATCGACGGCATCCCCTGGTATAACGAATTAATGGATCCTTCACCGGAGCCCCTTGTTCCACCGTGAGAGGCACTGGCATGAACGAATCCAAAGCCAAACCCACCCATTGATCAGGGCACTCAAAATCATAATCCCAGTTGCTAATTAAGCGGCCACTCTGTAGATTGCTCACACTACTCCACACGGCAGAGGGAAAAGAAGGAGACCTTGGATGTTACAGTGGCGGCTGAGGAGGACGTCGAGGAAGTTCGCTCAGAGATCGGCGCCGGCGCCGGCGCCAGCGGCCTCCGTTTTTCTCTCTCCGCCGCCGTGGCGGTGGCGGTGGCGGTGGAGTGGGAGTCATAGGTGTTGAATGTGCCGTTTGGCTTGGAGCAGCGGCGGCGGACTTGCCACTCGACCACTAACCCCACAGAGGTAGCGCTGGCCGCACGACAGCGACTGTGGGTTGCCCAAGTAGGAGATCTTCCGTCTACGATACCGGTGAGGAGGATGCGATATTCTTGGCGCCGGGAGGGATGGCCCATGGCGATGCGCAGCATGGAGGGCTGCCGATAGTGATGGGGACGATGGACAGAGGGTTGGCGTTCCGATCTGGACGGCGTCACCGATGAGTTGGCTGAGGAGGAGATCTTAGTGTCCCATCGGCGCCTCGGCAATGGCGATGCTTCGGTTCGAGTTGGATCGAGGGGCGCGGTGATGACGGCGATGGTGACCGGCGTAGGGGGCGGCGGACTGGACAACAGAGATCGCGATCTGTGTACGGGCGGCGTGAAGGCGGCGAACCAGCGAGGACGGGAAGATCCAAAGGAAAGAGGGAAAGTGGGAGGTGCGTGAAGGAAGCGCCGGTCGGGATCGCGTGACGAGGACAGCCGGCAGCCGCCGCCACCAGGGAGGGGGTGCGGGAAGAATGGACTGGGTGGGGCGGGTGGATGCAGGAGTGCGGCTGTGGGTGGGGGCACGAGCGGAGGGGTAGGAGCGCGGAGAGATCGATCGTAGTCGTTGGATCTCACGATCGTACGGCTAGTATGACGCGTGTCTGTCAGGGTTGGAGTCACCGCCACCACTAGAGAATTTTTAAGTAGTAAAGATAAACTATCATAGAACCTTAGAAATGATATTGCTAAAATATAAACTACCACATTGTGGATGTCCTAAAATTAAGTTTAAAAATTTAAATTTTACTAGTGGCTTATAAACAAAACGCTCTAAGCATAATAGTACTCTATTCCAATCAAAACAATAATGCGATTGTCTAATTTAATTTTAAGTAAACTGAAAATACTAAAATATTTTATCACGTTTGGACGGTCTACATTATGTCATGATTCATGTAGCAACTTTATCTTGTCCCCTCCCACTCTCTCCCATGATACTGCCAGATCAAGATCGATCAACTTCACCACCACTCTACTTCCACGCCTACCCTGCATTTCCTCTTCATCTTCTTCCCAAACCAGGCAAAAGCGAGGTGCTCCTACCCCCACCATCTTCCTCGTCTACGACAGCTTGCGCCGCCACAAACACCATCGCGACCCTACCTCCTAATCATTTCAACAAGACTCAGACTCCCTCGTCAGTAACACCAGCCTCTTGCCCTCCTCTCCTACGATAAAGGCGGCACACTGCTATCTCGCTACCACCCACTATAGGTCTGGAAACCTCCATCTTCCGCTCCTAACAACCGCCCTCCCTTCTATCCCTACCCACCCCTAAAACCTAGTACAGAGTTACCATCACTAAACAAGACGACATCCTGTTACTTATGAGTTTTTTTAGCTGCTCATCCTCTTGCATTTACGTATGGTTTGTTTTGAAGGTAGAAGATGACTCCCTAGCCAATAGGAGACTGAAATATTTGATAATTTACAATCCCAAAAATATTTGATATAGGCACCGTTAAGCGTGGCACGGTGTCATATTTTTGATTGAAAGGCAACAATAAGCTAGCGCCCCCCCCCCCCCTCCTCTCTCTCTCTTATCTGCACGTGTGTAAATAAAAAGAAAAAAAATCGGATTTGATGCGTACAAACGAAATGAGATACGTGACATGAGAGTACTCGACCGTCTGAATCGACATGTTCTTCCTTTTCTTATATTGCAAGCTAAAAAAGAGAGCGAACATGCCGTCGCAAACCAGCCGCAGGCGCGATGAACTCGGTGATGAATTTCTTTTCTTTTTTTCTTCTTCTTTTTTGCCGTGCAGTTTGATACTATGATCTAGTGGTCCAGGACCAGGAGGGCGGCAGAAGATTCGCGTGCAGAGACCAGCTGATCTCCTCGCCTGATCACGTGCATATTAATTCCTAATTTGTTGGGCTGGGTTGGGTTCGAGCTAGCCGGCCCACCGGCCGGCCCAACACCACGCGGCGCGGCCTCAATCGTTTGCGTAGGCCGAACGGGTCGGGGGCAGAGGGGCTATTAAAGGTTTTTCTTCTATGTGTTTTGGATGAATTTTTTCAATATGGAGAAAATGGACTACACCATCTTGGAATAATTTTAGTACTCCTGAGCAAACAGTAAGCGTATGTCACACTATCAGAGACGAGAAGGCTTTCGTGTCCAACAACACAACACGTACTTGAGAACGTACCAAAAAGACATCGAAGTGATAGCACTGGACTTAGTTGGCAGCACCACCAGTTTATCAAGTATATTCCTTGAAAGTGTTCATAACTTAATACTCCTGTTATGTACTCCCTCCGTCTCACAGTATAAGGGATTTTCAGTTTTTGCTTGCAACGTTTGACCACTCGTCTTATTTAAATTTTTTTTTACAAATATAAAAAACGAAAAGTTGTGCTTAAAGTACTGTAGATAATAAAGTAAGTCACAAATAAAATAATTAATAATTTCGAAAAAAATTAAATAAGACGAGTGGTCAAACGTTACAAGCAAAAATTTAAAATCCCTTATATTATAGGACGGAGGGAGTACATGGGCACAACCCATACCGAGTGTGCTGAATCGTTAACACGCGAATATTTTTTGTATATAACACACGTGCCCGATCTTTTAGTAGAATTTCAATGTAGCGGAGGTTCCCCCACCACAACAAGAGCTTACAAAGCGCTCTAAACATGTAACGCTTGGTGCATTACCGTGGCTACACAAGATACTACAAATTTTAAAATTTTACAAGTTACTTGGTGCTACTTAGAAAATTAAAATAAATTATAGCTGTGCACACTAATGGGCTGATATTTTGGCTTATTGAAACAAGCCCTTAGTAATTCTTGACAGTCACAGCTTGCCACCCTGCCCAATGCCCATCGTGTTTATCGAATCTCATCCAATTTACTTTTAAATATACTCCTATTTCACCTTTTAATAACTGAATTTAGCTTATTTAGATTGGTGGTGATGGGATAGAAGAAGGGGTGGTGGAGATAGGGTTAAATGGATGTCTAAAGTCTTGAAAAACTGGTTGACGACGACGAGACGACGGCCGTATCACCGGTGCCAAGGGTTTGGATGAGGATGATGGACAGGAACAACATAATCCATATGGCTAAGAAGCGGAGTAGGGAAGTCACACTAAACATAAGAAAGACACGTGAGGAGGAGGAGGGAACTTAGGAAAGCGATGGACCGAGAAGGGGTGATAGGTGATCCTCGTGGCACCAACCGGTAGAGATGCGCAAACAACGAGATCTAGAGGGTTCGGCGGAGGCGTCACGTAAACTAGGAGTAATTAAGTCATACAAAATGTTGATACAATTATGGCCATTAAAGAAATTGACTATTTTTTTATAGCAAATTCATAGCTAGTCCTCTCAACATTTCATATCCTTACATGGCATTGTGCCATTGTGAGTTTGTGACATGCATGCACCAACAGAAGTTAATTAATTTTATGCTAAAAAAAAAGAGAAGTTAATTAGGCAGGTCGCCCGGGGGCAGAACGTGCGCGTGCATGGTTTCCGTACGTCTCCAAAAGCTCCAATAATGGGGAGAGGCTTGCCGGATTCGCCGCCGGGAGCACCGCCCCCGCCCCCGCCCCCGCCCCCGCCGCGCTCGCATTAAAGCTGCCCCCCTCGCCGTCCACCCCCACGCCTTCCAACGACGGTGAGGCCAGCCGGAACCACACCGCGCGACTCCGCCATGGCCGGCGGCCGGTCCTCGTCGTCGAGCAGGCACCACCACGGCCACCACCACAACCACCACCACCACCGCCGCCACCGCTCCGAGACCTCCTGCCCACCGACCTCGGTTGCCGTCGCGGCGGCGAGGGCCGGCGACGCGCACGCGCCGGACCACCCGCTGAGGCGGTCGCAGGCGTTCCCGCCGCGCCGCCAGCCGCCGCACCAGCAGCAGCAGCAGCAGCGCATGCAGCCCCAGCGGTGGGACAGCGAGCAGGTGAGGCAGCCGCGGTGCGGCGAGGTGGCGGGGGGCACCGCGGCGGGGTGCGCCGCCGTCTGCTGCTGCCTGCCGTGCGCGGTGGTGGAGGTCGTGGTGCTCGCCACGGTGCGCGCGCCGGCGGCGCTGTGCCGCCGCGCCGTCCGCGGGCGCCGCGGCGGCCGCGGCACCAGGCGGTCGGCGTCGGCGGGGCAGGCCGGGGAGATCTACGAGCTCCTCGTGGACGAAGGCGGCGCGGCGGCCGAGGCCGGCGAGAAGAAGGCGCCCGTGGTGTGGCCCGTGGCGGCGATCACGGCGGCGGCCGTCCCGTCGGAGGAGGCGGGCGAGCTGGAGAAGGAGGTGTGGGCTAGGTTCTACGGCGCCGGCTTCTGGAGGAGCCCGTCGCAGCTGAGCGACCACATGAGGTGATCGGCCGGCGACGGACGGCTTCCGTTCCGTACGCCGGCGACGTGTCCCCGCGCTTCTTTTCTTCGCTCTTGGGTTCCTACCACGTCCGTCCCAAAATATAATAACTTTTGGTTATAAATCTGGACGCGCAGTTATTTAGATACAACTTATATTTTGGGACGGGGGAGTAGAAAGCAACCAGAGGAAGAAGAAACTTGCCTTTCGCTGCATTTTTCTTTTTCTCTTTCTTATTTAATTTTAACTGTCGCTCGCTCTTAGAAGGGAAGAAGATTTCTCTTCTTGAACAATGCAATGCCATTGTTGATTGGTTATGTAATTAACTGTATATATTCAACGATGATATGAACAAATGGAAAAAAAAAATTAAGAGAAAGAAGGTAGCACAATGGTTTGTGATGTTGGGGGGGGGGGAGAGACACTCTGGTAGTAATTATTTGACAGTTCGAATTAGATTCGATCAAATTTTTAAAATTCATATTGGAGTGGATTTATAATCTATTAAGTTTTATGATACTATGATAGTATTTTTCATGCAAATCTATAAATGCCAATTAATTACTTGATAAGTTATTGGTGATTAAAGTTTTAAAAATATCAACAGAATCTTATCCTAATTAAATGTTAACTGTTTATAACCAAAGATAGTACTATTATTTCTCCACTTTATCATGAAAAACATGTGCCAAGTGACGCCATGCATGAGTGCACTCCTCTTCTCTTGGGGATTAATCGAAGCCTAGCTCTGAATCCTCTTTCTGAAGTGTGAAAATATTCTCAGAGGGGAAGAATAAACCAGGAAGGACCTTCACAGTTTCAGACCACGTTATAACAGATGTGTAGGAGGAGGACAAACACTTGAAGATTCAGAAGGAAAAACTCTGAAAGACGTATCATATATTTGGTCAAGTTCTTTTGTATCTTTCTCAAATTCTCACGGCAATTGTCCACCAGAGGAACGTGTGAATCAGTTTGTCAAAATCAATCCACTGAAATGCGATGCGTTTACTGACCAGGATACCCACTATAGTTTGGTCTTGCAGACGATTTCGGCCGCAAGTAGCCCAGATATTCAGAATTCAGATAGACTCTAGCTGGGGTCGTACCCGAAGTCTCCAACAAGCACTACACATTTTTGGTCTTACATACTACACCACGGAAGAATATCACCATCTCCCTGGATGCTTTTTTTTTTTTTTTGAAACATCATGTTTTTTGTTTTGAAAAGGAAAGAAATGCGAGAGCATGATGTGCATATCTCAACGTTATGACGAACAAGAGTTACAGATCGTACGCCTATATTTGCTTGTTTCGAAACAATATTAATTGTGGTTATGAAAAATCGGCTTCTACGGGCCACAAATTTATTTTCTTTTCTTTTCGTTTTTTGAGAGAGGGGTGCAGCTCTCACCCATTTGCATTACCAGAAATGGAACAGTGGTTACAACCAGTAGTTCACAAAGAAGAAAGGGAAGGAACCGGCAGAATTCCTACTTCTTATTTTTCTAGCTGTTTAGATAGTGCCATCCCGCTATCCCCCAGTTCAAAAAACAGATAAATTTTACTACAAGACATTTAGAATTTATGTAATTTACTAATAGACATCATACAAACGTGTCACGGCAAAACACATTTTTGAGAAATTGGTAATCTGTTGGAGGATACCTTCGACTCAATTAGAGAGAGAAATTCTTTAAAAAGACGAGAATATCTGTAGAGACAAGATTATGATTCGAGGCTAGATTGAAGATGAAATATAATGTATATATGCTAGCGATATGTTTGGGATGACGACTGATTTAGAGTTGCATAGATTTTAAATTTTCACTCCAATAACATGTTTAAAGTGAGTGGCCCTAGGGGTATTCTCGTCTATTTGAGGAATCTTTCTTCAATTAAGCCGAAAGTGTTATCTACTTCCTCCGTTTCATATTATAAGACTTTCTAGCACTGCCCACATTCATATAGATGTTAATGAATCTAAACATATATGTGTGCCTAGATTCATTAACATCTATATGAATGTGGGCAATGCTAAAAAGTCTTATAACCTGAAACGGAGGTAGTAGCAAATTACCAATTTTCTAGAGTGGCTTTTAGGTATGACATGTTTTTGCGATGTCTACCGGTAAATTACACAAATTTTGTCCAGTAGTAAAATTTGCTAAAATATGAAAGTGTGAAACTGCTAATATGGCACTGCAATAACCAAAACTCCAACCAGGTCCGCAAGCAATTGTTACGGCCATCATAAAATTTCCATCCAAAAAGGAGCATCAGATTACAAAACAAGACACAAAAACAACAATCGGTCAAAATCTCCAGCCTTCTCTAACTAGATATCCTGGAATGTTAATAACCTTCACATGACTAAGAGCCACTACTATTTTTTTTTACGAGGACCCCTATGTATTGCAGGTGGACCTAATCGAGCTTGCAAAAAACAGCCTGCATTTTCATATAAGGCTCCTTAAAAGATCCGCATAAAAAATATATATATTTTCGTAGGCGGACCTCTTAACAGACCTGTATATGAAAATAAACCTATTTTCACATGCGGGACTGTTAAGACGGCTGCTTATGAAAAGTCCAGCTGACCTCCCTTAACCTTAAAAAATCAACCTACTCTCTTATTCTTATCCACTCCTCCATATTCCCTCTCCTTATCCTCTCCTCCAATATTATCAACTTCTCTCCACTCCTCCCTCATCTCTCTCCCTCCTTCTCCTGAGCAGCGGCCGGGAACGCCGGTGGTGGGCTTGGGGGTGACGGCTGTAGTAGGCTCACCATCCCCCGCGCAGATCCAACGACAGCGGCCATCTCATGTACGGATCTGACAGCGGCGGCTGGAGGAGCCCCGCGGAGGAGGCAATGGCAAGGGTGATGACAGCGAGTGGCGGTGGACTGCGGCGACGCTGTTGCCGGCGGACCGCACCTAGCTAGGGTTTCAAGTTTTGATTTTAGGGGTTTTTTTATTTGTTTTGGATTTTTATTTTTACATGCGAACGACATTAGCACCTGCATGCAAAAATCGGATTTTCACGTGCGGGTGTCACCCACACGAAAAAATAGTGATTTGCATAGACACTTTCGAGCGGATGGGTGGCTTACCCACACGTGAAAATAGGTTTTGACTGTTTGGAAAAATACGTTTTCTTGTAGTAGTGAGCTCTTTTATATACATGAGTTTATTGGTTCCTTTAAACGGGAATTTGATCTGATTCCTGTGAAAAGGCCTAAGCCATTAGCGCATATATATATATAAAGCGTCAATGCCCTGCTTGTTCCGTGCATGCATCTCCAGCTGCCGGCTCACTTGTATTAAGGAAGAAAAATCCCATTTCTCCTTTCAGTACTCCCTCTCCACTTACCATTTCCTTAATACCCTCACACTAGCACATATATATGCTCTGATGACCTGGTCAGGTGTGGCGCTGCACACTACTGTGTCGACACATATCCAAGCAGCAACAAAACACCCCCTCTCCTGGATGTGTGTGTGTGTGTGTCTATATATATATATATATATATATATGTATACATACATACATACACATATGTATATATATATGTATACATACATACATACACATATCTATATATATATGTGTATACATATATACATATCTATAGACATATGTACATATGTACATATGTATACATATGTACATATGTACTATATATATATGTATATATATATATACATATGTATATATATATATACATATATATATATACATATATATATATATATACATATATATATATACATATATATATATACATATATATATATATGCTCATGGTATTGTTCAAAATTGTGAGGAAAGGAAGATCCACCCTAACTCAACCAGCCATCCAGAAGTTTTGTCTATTTAGGGTATTTAGGAGATTAAGCGATCCCATAGAATAGTTGAGTGAGTAAAATTAATGAGCCTTTTTCATTTTTTTTTGTCAAGAAACAATTGTTCGTTTATTTTAAAATGACCGCAAATTGCGAGGAATATATAGCAAAAAATAACTATGCGGGATGGATCTACTTATTATTAATTATTATAACACTTTAAACGAGATTGTTGTATGTGCTTAAGGTGTAATCCATATAAACTTGAGACTAAGGGTGTACTCTTTAAATTGAGGAATGAAATGGCTAATCGATCACTCAATCATAAAAGACATGTTTAACTTATGGAACAAATGTCTCACTCTGTATTCCACATTTCCACGCATGGATATATGCTTATGGGGGAAGAAGACACCTACGTCGGCAGGCATAGTGTATGTATACATTTTTGTCAAATATTTAAGGATTTATGTAGGGATTTTTTTCTAGATTTTCTAACTCATCTATAAAGTCCTCTTTTTTTTGCTATTTCATAGTCAACTAGCTAGACTTGCACAATTTAAAAATTACAGCTTCATAGTAGTATATACTCACTACCATGATTAGTTTCCTTTTTTCCGTTTTTTAATGAATCGGCATGCATGTGCTAATTTTATTGAATATAGGAGGAGTGAAGACAAAAATGTAAAAGTAAGGTTAGAGGTTGTAAAAGGGTAATAAAATGAAAGCTAAGGAATAATCTTAAACAGTCTCAAAGATTATTTCCATTTTTCACGCGCACAGTTCGTGAATTTCTAAACGGTGTATCTTTTTTTTTTAAAAAAAAATAATTCTATAGAAAAGTTGTTTAAAAAAATATTTCTGTCCATTTTAAAGTTTTAAGCTAATACTTAATTAATCATGTACTACAACATATTAATATATTTTAAAGTTTTTAAGCTAACACTTAATAGATCATATACAGAAATATATTAATCCATTTTAAAGTTTTTAAGCTAATATTTAAACATGTACTAATCCACCGCTCTATTTCGAGTGCAACTGCCGAACAAAGCCTTCGTAACTTTCCGAGGCTAGTCCAATTGCCTAGCCGTGGCGTTTGACTTTTTGAGCAATCGTACATGTGAGCAATCCGCGTGTATTGTGATTCGAAGAAAAGTAGTCAAGTAGATCTCCCCCGATTTGCTAATCAGGTTTAATTCTATAGCTTTCGAGAGTAGTCCCTGTTTTCGTATTTTTTTGGATTAAGCTAGATATGTTCTATTCCTAACTCTGGTATGTTTAATGTCAGTCACTTCTCACAAACAAATAGATGCTTTCATAAGGTGGTTTAATGTCAATTTCATAAAGTAATACCATTGAACTTAAACTTGATTGGGTCATTGTCCGGCAAATTGGATGACTATTACAACATAAATGTGATTCATCACCTCTAACTATTTCCGTTAGAGATATGTACGTGTTAAGCCAAAATTAGTGTGGAGTCAACACCAGCGGGATTGGGGTGGCGGCTAAGAAATTACTCCCTCTGTGTAATATTATAATTCATTTTACTTTTTCCTTAATCAAACTTATTTATGTATAACTAAATTTGTAAAAAAATATACTTAAATTTTCAATACAAAACATACGTATTATCAAATATATTTGATGTTAAATTTAATGACACTAATTTAGTGCTGTAAATATTGCTAATTTTTTCTATAAATTTGGTAAAATCTATAGAACTTTGCAACGACTTATAGTACGAAATGGAAGTTGTTGGATGGACACAAAGTTTAGGAGTGAATTAAATCTGACGAATGCTGAATTGTAGCTGCATCAAGCCATCAACTCATACGCCTATATAAGAGCCTGGCACCATGAAAGCTCTAGGCAACTCGTGCACACTCCAATCACAAGAAATTTCCACAAACAATGGAGCTCGCACCAGCGCTCTCGTTGAGCATGGCCATGTCTTCTTGGGTCGCCACCATCGTCACCCTCCTCATCGGCGTCGCCGTGGTTTCGTTGCGTGGCCGCCGGCGCCGGACGAAGGCGCGGCTGAACCTCCCGCCGGGGCCGCGCGGGTGGCCGGTGTTCGGCAGCCTCGGCGCCTTGGCCGGCGCGGTCCCGCCGCACCGCGCCCTGGCGGCGCTCGCGGCGCGCCACGGCCCGCTCATGCACCTCCGGCTGGGCTCGTTCGACGCCGTGGTCGCCTCCTCCGCCGGCGCCGCCAGGCTCGTCCTCAAGACCCACGACGCCGCCTTCGCCGACCGCGCGTGCACCGCCGCCGGCGAGCTCTTCGCGTACAACTACAAGGGGATCGTGCACACCCCGTACGGCGCCTACTGGCGCATGGCGCGCAAGCTCTGCGCCACCGAGCTCTTCTCCCCGCGCCGCGTCGACTCCTACGAGCGCATCCGCGCGGAGGAGGTCGGGGCGCTCGTCCGCGACCTGTTCGGCCGCGCCGTCGCCGTGCGGGAGCGCCTCGCGAGCGCGACGCTGCGGAACATCCTCCGGATGTCGGTCGGCGACAAGTGGTCGGGCGTCTACGGCAGCGCTGACGGCGAGGCGTTCCGGCGCACGCTCGACGAGGCGTTCGAGGTGTCCGGCGCGGTGAGCAACGTCGGCGAGTGGGTCCCCTTGCTGGGGTGGCTCGACGTGCAGGGGTTTCGCCGGCGGATGAAGCGGCTGAGCAAGATGTACGACCGGTTCCTCGACCAGATCCTTCGCGAGCACGAGGCGAGCAAGGCGGCCGCCGCCGGTGACGACCAGCCCGCGGCGGCGGCGTGCGACCTCGTCGACGTACTCCTGCAACTCTCCGGCGAGGAGGAGGAGGGCAGCGCGGGCGCGGACTCGGAGGCGAGGCTGACGCGCGAAGGCGTGAAGGCGTTCATCCTGGACATCATCGCCGGCGGCACGGAGAGCAGCGCGGTGACGATGGAGTGGGCGATGGCGGAGCTCCTCCGCCGCCCGGGCGCCATGGCCGCCGCCACCGACGAGCTCGACCGCGTGGTGGGGCGGGCGCGGTGGGTGGCGGAGCGCGACCTTCCCGACCTCCCCTACGTCGACGCCGTCGTGAAGGAGGCGCTGCGGCTGCACCCGGTGGGCCCGCTGCTCGTCCCGCACCACGCCATGGAGGACACGGTGGTCGCCGGCGGCTACGTCGTCCCCGCCGGCGCGCGCGTGCTGGTGAACGCGTGGGCCATCGCGCGCGACCCGGCGTCGTGGCCCGACCGCCCCGACGCGTTCCTGCCGGAGCGCTTCCTCCCCGGCGGCGCCGCCGCCGCCGCCGGAGTGGACGTGCGTGGGCAGCACTACGAGCTGCTGCCGTTCGGGTCGGGGCGGCGGGTTTGCCCGGCGACGAACCTGGCGATGAAGATGGTGGCGCTGGGCGTGGCGAGCTTGGTGCAGGGGTTCGCGTGGCGGCTGCCGGACGGCGTGGCGGCGGAGGACGTGAGCATGGAGGAGCTGGTCGGGCTGTCCACGCGCCGGAAGGTGCCGCTCGTCGCCGTCGCCGAGCCCAGGCTGCCGGCGCATCTCTACGCCGGCGCCGCCGCATGAGCGTCGCCGTCGGCGAGCGAGCGAGCGTACATAAGCTACGAATAAGTGGGTCCAATGCAAGTGAAGGAAATATCACCCCTGTGGTGCATGTGTCTGCCACGTCTGGTGACCGATTTGCCACACCTGCGGCTGCGAACGCATCAGTGGGTCAGTCAATACAATATTTGGACGTGATATGATTAATTTATCATCTTTTGTATGAAATCGTATCGTTGTTTACCTTTGTTTATCATCCGTTCGAACATTAATATTCCGGCCGGACCGTTGTATTTAACTGAAAGCCTCCTCTCAACTCAATAGATTTTTAATTGGATGGGCCAGATCAAAATTCAGGACTATCGATCGTCTACTCCGAGCTTATCGATCGTCACACGGTCGGAAACCGTCGCCGCCTTCACGGAGCTCCTAACTGCCATCGCTTGCCACCCCTACTTCGCCAGCACTAGCAAAACCTGCAGCGCGCGGCGAGGTGCCCTCGCGACGGAAGAAAATTTGGTAAGACTGAAGTATTACGCTCCTGCAAAAGACTTAATCCCCCTGTGCAACACGTGTCCCGTTACAATTTCAAAGCACATAACTCCCTCAAACCTTCTTAACTGCATCCTGACGTCGTTAGCACGTGAGAAGACGAACGGACGCGGCGCGCGCGGCTGCGGGGAGATGGACGAGCGCGGCGCAGGAGATGAACCGGTGCTCCTCGATGCAGTGGTGGTTGCCCGGCGTGCTGGTGATGGAGGTGAAAGCCCTGGCGGCAGCGGCGTCAGAGTCCCTGCGGTAGCTAGGGCAGCGACGTGAGATTGAAGCTCCCACGCCGGCGATGCCTGAGGGACGGTGCGCGGTGGTAGTGGCATGCCGGCATATGACATTGAATAATACGGCTGTGACTCCTAACAGTTACATCAGCATCATACATACGGTGAGCTTATATGGTGATTAGATAAATTAAGTACAGAGCTCTGCTATTGAAGCTCCGATAACAACTTGATTGTTGGTGATTATATAAATTGGGAATTAAGATAACAAGCTCCAATAGTGAAACAGAACAAGAAGAACAAGCTTAAGCACTCGTACATAATTTCATCAGATTAGAAGATGTCTTAATATCCATATGCAAAAATCCAAAATTACAAGACAACTAAACTTGCAGAGAAGCTGATGCTTGTGTCTCTGACAAAGTAGAACTCAAAATGATTCTAACATCAGTCATATGATGTCGATTAATTGGGGTCTTGATTTTCAAACTCTAAACACCGAGAAGCTGATGCTGCTGCAGTAGTTTCATGATGAGCTTGAAATAATAGATTTGTGAATTCTCCTCGAATTGGCGAAACAAACATCATTGAAATGTCACCAAATGACATCACAGTATTTGAGTCAAGTGGTTCCTGAACCTATTCATAACAAGAAAAAATTTAAGGTACACTCGCAGATAAATTATGATGGAGATTTAATTCTTATCGATCTTACAGTTGGCTGTGAAGCTCCAGCTATATTTATGTTTGATGGCTGTGTGGTTTCTTCTCCTGCAAAGTTCATATGGCAAAATTTGGTACTTAATGAACAAAAGGAAAATGAAAAAAAAAAAAGACAAGCAGGTTGAAATAGAGTACCTCTGTTTGTTGTTGTTTTCTTTCCTCTATCAAGCAAACTTCTAAATCTTTTTTGCAGTGGACCTTTTTTGTGAGGAGGAGTTTTAATTGATATGCGCTCTTTTGCAACTTCTTCTGTACACTCAAGAAAACATTGTGGAGCTTCATTTTCATCTAGATTGACCTTGCTTAGTAAATTTTCTACTTCTATGGTCAGTTTATCAAAACCATGATCCAAGTGTTGGAGGACTTCATTCGAAACTCCACATTTTAGTGTAACAGATATCATTTTTCTGCAAAGATATGTACTTTGTGATGCTAAGCTATCACTTTGGCCTTTTCTGTTGCATGTAAAGATTCCTCTTTTTGCATATTTTGTCCATCTACTCAATATATACTGAGGAGGTAAAACAATAATATTGTTGTGGTTGAAGGTCCGTAGTACATGCTTGCATAAAATACCTGCATGATTCAGAATTTGTTAGAGGTATATTAATTCCAATTCAAAATTTGTTATAGGTCAAATATTAATTCCAACTAGAATGGGCAATATGTCTGGAAAATACACTTACCAAGACAATTATACTTCCTGCAAGAACATGATATATTCATATCAACTGAATTAAAGATAACTCTTGCTTCATCCTCACTGTGATCTATAGTTACTACCTTGTATGTGTTGATTGTCCCCTCTTGAATTATCAATGTGCATGATAGAACAAATTGTTTCTGAAATTCCTCCTCAAAAGCAGAATACATATTTCTCGTATATGACTTGAGCTTAGGAATACAATCCTAATCGCCTTTGCCATTGCAGCACACTGATCTGTGAAAATTGTTTCAGGTTGCTTTCCAGACATTGCTTTCAGAAAGTTTCTAAATAGCCAAACAAATGAATCAGCACTTTCATCGAATAATAATGCAGCCCCAAAAAGAATAGTTTGCCTGTGATGATTTGTTCCAATAATAGGAGCAAATGGCATTTCAGACTTGTTTGTTTGAAATGTTGTGTCAATGGAGAGAACATCCCCAAAACAAGCATAATCTGCAATGGCCTGACCATCTGTCCAGAAGAAACTACAAATTCGACCATCCTCTTTGTCCAATTGCACAGAATAAAAGAAAGAAAGGTCTTCTGCTTGTTTATTATCCAAGTACTCTAATAATGTTTGTGCATCTTGTGTTTCCAAATATTTTTTGCGCTCTCGACCAATAAAGTTTTTGCAATCCATTTGTAAGAATGGCACATTTTCATCTCCATCTAACCACCGTTGAAAAAATTCAAATATCTCAGCTGGCTTAACTCCTGCTTGTTGCATCATGCTAATTATATGTTCATCGGCATTTGACATACGCCGTTGTGATCTAAGCATCTGTGCCTTGTCAGGACTTACAAAAGGGTGATTGTGTGCCAATTTAACTTTCTGCACCTTCCAAATACCTTCCCGGGAAATAAAGAACTGAACACGAGCCTTGCAATCTGTTCTTGTACAAGCACGTTCTTTCTTAGGCTGGTGTGTTGGATTACTGTTCTTGTGACCTTCATTACTACAAACCATGTACTTGGATGATAAAGTACCATCTGCTCTGTAGTTAACATGGCACTTTCTTACACTAAAGCCCACTCTTCTAGCATATGAATTGTAGAAATTGTATGCATCATTCTCAGATTGAAAGGTCATGCCAACCTTTGGCACTTGCTCGCAAGGAGCATTCTGATTGGTAGCCTATAAGTACAATGGAAGCATATATTAAATCGAATATTTTCTTGAATGAGTTTATAGATGACTTCTACACGGATGTGGTCAATTTGTTATAAAAAGAGCATCTTACCTTTATATTTGATTGAGCAAATTGTTCAGATTTCTCATAATCTGATCTGAACTCTACATTATGACCCTCAAGATTACAATCCGAGCTTTCACCCATAGCATGATGGCCAATAGAGTTGAACATAAAACCGGTTCCTACCAACACTAGATGGAATCAAATTGAAACAAAAATCGTGTTTAAGTCATCAATCTATTAGCCATATGGAAGAATCAACAGCAGATGGATAGTAAAAATAAGCATCTTCTCACCTTGGCTTGCTTCACTGGCTTCAGGGTTTGATTCGCCCACTTGCCGCACCTCACGCAGGAGCACCGGTTCATCTCCTGCGCCGCGCTCATCCATCTCCCCGCAGCAGCGCGCGCCGCGTCCGTTCGTCTTCTCACGTGCTAACGACGTCAGGATGCATAGTTAAGAGGGTTTGAGGGAGTTATGTGCTTTGAGATTGTGACGGGACACGTGTTGCACAGGGGATTAAGTCTTTTGCAGGAGTGTAAGACTTCAGTCTTACCAAATTTTCTTCCCCTTGCGACAACATCCTTCTATCCCCGGTGGTTCCCTCGCTATTGGAGGCATCACTGTCGCCCCCACCTCCTAACTCCATGATGACCTCCTAGGCTCCCACCAATAGCCTTCATCCTTGTGGCCCTTGTGGACTTGTGGTGCCCCCGCCGCTTCCCTACAGGCCGCTCGTTGCCGTTGCACACAGCCAAACCTCTTAAGGCCATGGCCAACTTAGGGAGCACCCCCACCATCCACGTGAGCAAAAGTAATTAGCAAAGATCCGGTTAAGGATATGTCTCACACAAGCCATACCTCCAATACCTTTTAGTTGGTCACATTTTACATTCAAATCATTGGATTATTTTTATTCGCACATAAGTACAATATTTGCAGAATGCCCCTAAAAATCCAAACATATATAAAGATCATCCCCTCTAATCACCAAATCTCCCCTCCCAATCTCTCCCCGCACCTCCTCTCTCTCCGGCTCTCCCTTCCCTGGCACTGCCTCTCTCTCTGGCGGCGCCGCCTCTCCCATCCTCGGCGCCAGATCAAGGTGGAGGCAACGGCAGCGGCGGATCGAGGCGACGGCTCCGGATCAAGTGGCGGCGGTGGCGGATCGAGCCGTGGCGACGCCAGGATTGAGGCCATCTTCTTCTCCCCTGCCTATCTCCTCGCCATCTTCGCCCTTGGCGCGGGAGGTAGTTGGCCGCAACGTCCTAGGGCGAGGCCTCTCCCAACGTGGTTTCTCACCCTTTCCTTGCCCCACTCTGACAAAACCACGTGAACCTTTGCTGAAGTGCGGTCCTGTTCAATCTGGCGGGAATATTCCCCTTGGGCGGGGTGAGATCACGCTCCAGTGTGGAGCGTTGGCCATGGCCTAACCCTAGAGATCGAACCTCCTCTTTTCCTTTCCCATAGCTCATTTTATCTTGATCCTAATCTCAAACCCTAACTAGTCATGGCCACCGCCACCGCCACCGCCTTGCCAGAGTTGCAAGAGAAGGATGTCGATATGAAGCTTGGCATGGATCCGATGCACCAAATAGAATTCTTTCCATGTTTATGTTGAATGAAGGTTAACAATTCCGTTAAATTTCGTTAATATAATATTAAAGTAGTTTATATTTAAGATCCAATGTAACCTTAGTCTAGGAAGAGAAATATAAAGAAATCCACTTTTTGATTAATTTTGGAACTATACATACAATATTTGATAATTTTTTAGGTGAAAAACTTTCAAATGTGATTATAATATCATTGAAGTATACTAATTATATTATAACCTAGTTGTAACTACGATATTTGTAAATATATAATTATTAAAAATATGTGAGTGACTTGTTGGCTAGCAAGGCATGCATTCACCCATAAGGTCACCTATTCGACCCCGTCTCACATGCTTGGAAGTTATATAGCAATTCCGTTTAATTATTTTGGTGTATTTGATGGTCACGAGGATATAGCAATTCCGTTAATTATTTTAGACTTGATGGTCACAAGGGCTATTTGGTTGATATAGAAATCGGTAAACTATGGCAGAGTTGTTTCTCCAACTTTCTCAACTATCTCCCTCGTGTTCCGCATGCTTTTTAATACTTAATTAATGACCGCTCTGTTTTCGTGCACAGAAAATATGTTCTTAACACAACAACGAACACAGCCTATGTCATTTTCTATGAGACAACTTCCTCGTGACTCCAGCAATGTCTCTCGAGAGAGTACGACGTACTACTCCGTACTACCCGTATCCTTTTTTCACGACTAATTAAGGACCTTGTCCACCTACATCGCTAACCACATCGCTAATTATGTTGCAATGTTAATTCACACGAGGACCATTCACAGGTTCTGATTGGGACCTACTGTTTGGGAGTGTGTGTGCTTGTCCAAAAAGACCATTTTCTGAGATGGATGCTGGTCTCGAGGCTGAGATGGTCTATGAGGTCTCTTCTCTGTCGGCGATATCTTTTCCTACGCACAGCTCAAAATGGTCCCGATGTCCAAATAAGCCTAGTAGCTTTTTCGATTAGATGAGGAATAAGTTCACTTGTTGTGCTTTATCTCTACGTCGATTTTAATTAGCATCCTTAAATCGTAATACGAGAAATCTAAGACCCCTACTTACAAAACCAGATTAAGTTAATTAGGTCCTCCGATAGCATAGATGATTGGCTTCGTTGACGTGGCAAGTTGACCCGATCCACTCATGCTAACTAGACGTTTATGTGGAAAAAATAGGTCCCACATGTCATTCTCACTCTCCACCCTTCTTCTCTCCCTCCTCTCTTTCCCGCAAAAGCGGACGGCACCCAGGCCCAATGGCGGCGAGCTCGGCACACCTCGATCCCGTTCGCCCACGTCGGCCAGAAGGCACCGCAACAGCTTCCTCCTCCACCCTTGCCTCATTCTCTTCCTATCGCCGGTAGCTACCACCCTCATCCTCCACCACCACGATGTTCTATAACATTTCGAGACAGCGTGGGAGGTTGAGGCTAAGGCGATGGGGAGGTGACCCGAATAGGGCTAAGGGGACACCGTCGAGGGTCCGAGGGATGGAGAAGGTCATTGGCGCCATCCACATATTTTTGTTTATTTTTTCTTTTCACTTACATGTAAGCTTCACATATTTTTTTTAATTTTCTTTTTTTCGACTAGGATGCCACGTCAGCGAAACCATTTATCCATACTGTCATGAGACCTAATTTAGCCTGATTTTGTAAGTCAGGGTGTAAAGATTTAGGGGGACTCCTAGCTAGTGCGTGCTCGCTGCTAGCGAGCACTCCTCCCCTATTAACTACCTCTATTAACACTATTAGTTAATATACTTAACTATCTCTATTAGTTAATATACTTAATACTAATGATAGTAATTAAAAAGATTATGGAGATTTTTTTACTAACAGATTGAAAATTTTTTAAGTTAGATTTGAAAATTTTCGATTTAAATTTTAAATTTTAAAGTCAAATTTTGAAAACTTTCAACTAAGATTTAAAAACTTTCAACTCAAATTCGAAAACTTTCAACTCGAGATTCGAAAACTTTCAAGCCCAGATTTGAAAAATTTGAAAACTTTCAATTTGAGATTTGAAAACTTTCAACTCGAGATTCGAAAACTTTCAAGTCCAGATTTGAAAAATTTGAAAAATTTCAAATTGAGATTTGAAAACTTTCAACTCGAGATTCGAAAACTTTCAAATCCAGATTTGAAAATTTTAAAAACTTTCAACTCGAGATTCGAAAACTTTCAAGTCCAGATTTGAAAATTTTGAAAACTTTGAAATCGAGATTTGAAAACGTTCAAATCAAGATTTAAAAACTTTCAAGTTTAAATTTAAAAATTTTCAACTCAAAATTTAAAACTTTCAAACTCAAAACATGCTAAAGATTAAAAAAATCAGAAAAAAAGGAAAAAGCGAAAAAAATGGTAAAGAAAAACGAAAAAAAAGAGTGGGAGGCGCGCGCCGGCGCTGGGCCTTATGGGCCGGAAACGCACGCCGATTAGCAATCGCGAAGATTTAGGGCCTCTTCGGATTGAGGGATTTTTTTTGAGGATTTTCAAAGGAATACTGTAATTAGGAAATATTTCCTTTCCTGTCGATCGGTTCACAGGAATCGACCGAAAGGAAAATCCGAGGAAGAATTCCTTTCCCGTGGAATAAATAGATAAACAAAGAAAACTTTCCATATACTCCTATCTCATTATTTCTATTTCCTACGTTTTTCCTCTGTCTATCCGAACACAATGTTTACCAATCGTATCTACATAATTCCTTTATTTTTCAATTCTCTGTTTTACACATGCATTCCTATCATATTTCTATGACTTTTCTATTCCTACGTTTTTATAATCCTGCGATCGCCTTTATGGTATTAGTATTTAGGGATGCCGATCAAACTAGTAAAACCCGAAGTAGACTTGTATGCACTATGAGATGACAGATGAGCCAGCAGCCAGTTTGTATAATGGGCCGAAACGCCTCTGTCATGCGTGCAGCCCCGAAGCAACTAATTACGGGGGCACGGCCCATGATCTTTTCTAGACTGGGCTTATTGAATTGTGCGGTCCTCTGAGAGTCCGAGAGGCCACATTTTTTTGCTGAGAGAGTCCAGCGGCGGCGCCACGTACCTTCTCCTCTCCCCCAACTCCGGTGCGCTCCCCATCCAGCAGCGGCCGGTGCGGGATGGCCTCGCTTCTAGTCTGACCCGCCACCGCGCTTGGCCGGCCTCCATCCACATTAATTCCACAGCCACGATACACAGCGTCGAGCCGTTGAGCCATCGATCCATCCTGTTGGCTGCATTCCCCTGCCTGTCTCGATCGACATAATCACTAATACACCGTCGAGGTCGTCCTAGCTAGTTGCCCTCTTGGGGGGTCTCTGTGTCAGCTGTGACAAGGTCTCCTATTCCCCGGATCCCCATCATCTGCAGTAATAATGCAGAGAGAGAGAGAGAGAGTGTGTGCGTGTTTAAGCAGTAATTAATCTGACTCCGTGTGAACAGTAACAAGCACTAGTGCTAGCTGTGACGAAAACACTGCAGCAATAGTGGTTGTTTTACTATTTGGGAATTATTACTGTGTCGATTTTGATTGTGCTCGTTGTTACTGTAGCACCTATTCCTAGTCCATCTATTATATTATTAAAGGAATAGAAAAAAGAGCATCCACGTTCGCTGTCTAAAAATTCTCACATTAATCGGAGAAAAAGAAAAAGCAGAGTCTATATAGAAATACAATTTAGAAATAGCTATCAGAATTAAAAAATAAGGAATATTAGAAGAGGAGACTAGAGTCCATATAGAAATACAATTTAGAAATAGCTGAAATTCAGAATTAAAAAAATAATGAATATTAGAAGAGGAAACTAGAGTCCATATAGAAATACAATTTAGAAATAGTTGAAATTCAGAATTAAAAAATAAGAAATATTAGAAGAGAAGGTGAGAGTCCATATAGAAATACAATTAGGAAATAACTGGAATTTGGAATTAAAAATAAGGAATATTAGAAGTAGAGTATAGAGTCCATATAGAAATACAATTAGGAAATAACAGAAATTCGGAATTAAAAATAAAGAATATTAGAAATAGAGTATAGAGTCCATATAGGAATTTAAAACTAACTAAAATTCGGAATAAAAAGGAGTCTCCACGTTCGCTCTCATGACCTAGAAATTTCTCACATTAATAGGAGAAAAATAAAAAGTAGAGTCCATATAGAAATACAATTTAGAAATAGTTGAAATTCGGAATTAAAAAATAAGGAATATTAGAAGAGGAGACTAGTGTCCATATAGAAATACAATTTAGAAATAGTTGAAATTCGGAATTAAAAAAATAAGGAATATTAGAAGAGGAGACTAGAGTCCATATAGAAATAAAATTAGGAAATAACTGAAATTTGAAATTAAAAATAAAGAATATTAGAAGTAGAGTATAGAATCCATATAGAAATACAATTAGGAAATAATAGAAATTCGGAATTAAAATACGGAATATTAGAAGTAGAGTATAGACTCCATATAGGAATTTAAAACTAACTAAAATTCGGAATAAAGATAATAAAATTAAAAGTAGAGTTTAGAGTCCGTATAAAAATACAATTTACAAATAACTAAAATTCAAAATTAAGAAAAATATGAGAAGAAGAGTTTAAAGTCAATAACTGAAATTTGAAATTAAAAATTAAAGAATATTCAAAAGATGAGTTTATATAGAAATACAATTTAGAAATAGCTGAAATTCGGAATTAAAAAATAAGGAATATTATAAGAGGATACTAGAGTCCATATAGAAATACAATTTAGAAATAGTTGAAATTCCGAATTAAAAAATAAGGAATATTAGAAGAGGAGAGTAAGTCCATATAGAAATATAATTAGGAAATAATTGAAATTTGGAATTAAAAATAAGAAATATTTGAAGTTGAGTATAGAGTACATATAGAAATATAATTAGGAAATAATAGAAATTCGGAATTAAAAATAAGGACTATTAGAAGTAGAGTATACAATCCATATAGAAGTACAATTAAGAAAAAATTGAAATTCAGAATTAAAAAATAAGAAATATTAGAAGTAGAGTATAGAGTCCATATAGGAATTTAAAACTAACTAAAATTCAGAATAAACATAATAAAATGAAAAGTAGTGTTTAGAGTCCGTATAAAAATACAATTTACAAATAACTAAAAATCGAAATTAAGAAAAACATGGGAAGAAGAGTTTAAAGTCAATATAGGAATACAATTTAGAAGTAACTGAAATTTAAAATTTAAAATTGAAGAATATTGAAAGATGAGTTTAGAGTACACATAGAAATACAATTAGAAATAATAAAAAGACAGAATTAAAAAAAAGAAATATTAAAAGACGAGTCTAGAGTCCATATAGGAATATATATAATTTACAAATAACTAAAATTTGATATTAATAACTAATACGTATATAAATATACAATATGAATTACACATTAGTAGTTTCATAAAGTTATTGCAAAATTTAAAATTATGTTGTCATTGTAATATATTTTAATAACTAGCAATAGTGCACGTGCGTTGCAACGGGAAAAACACCATTTGATAGTGTGACACTTTGAAAACCTCGAATCGGTAAAAATCAAGTCTAATTTGATATATTAACAAATAGGTAGAACCGAGTCTAATTTGATGAATTAGCATAGAATTTATGATTTAGTTTTAGATTTATTTTTCGAGCCTACTTAGGAGCTTATCCGACGGACTTTGATTTTAAAAATCTGAGCCACATTGTTTGATCAAATTTGCTTTCGGCGCAGGTCTTTCTAGCCGGCCAAAACTTGGGCTGGCCCATCTTCGGCGAGCTGAGTCAATTCGACAGCCCACAAGCCGAGCAACTAAGCGTGGCCCACAAATGCGGGAACGGTCCGATGCACTTCCGTGGCTAATTGGGCGCAGTGTAATCAGCGGCGGCAAAGGCCCGACGCTGGGCAAATCTGAGCCGTCCGATCAAATGGACGGCTCCGATTGTCCCCATGCCGGATGAAGCACCGATCGGGAGAGAGGGGAAAAACCCTAGCTCCCAAATCCCTTCTCTCCGGTGACGAGCGAGCAGAGCGACGGCGAAGGCGGCGATGGCAGTCTGGTGAAGCTAGTGCGTGCGTGCAGTGATAACCATCGAGCGGCTCCTGCTTCGCTGGCTGAGGATGCACCCGAGGGCGGCGCAAAGCCATGCCACGGTGTCGGCGGTCCGGCTAGGTGGGCGCGCAAACAACGATGAGCACCGAGCGGCCTGGACCTTTAAGATAAGATAAGATTTTCACAAACAACGGAAGTAAATTGAATCGGACTTTCTTTTTTTGTTTTAATATTTTTTTTGCCCTTTTTTCGTTATTACGGACGACAGAAATGTTTCAATTTCTTAAGTAGCGGAGATAGAAATAGAGAAGACAGAGATATATAGTACCGTGTTATATAATATGATTCGAATTTTTTACCGCGTCACATATAATTATTTTTTCTAATTGGACAGAACTCGTTTTTTTTATTTTTTTCACCTTTTTTACTGCGTTCATGGAATCAGATTCGTTTTTTTGCTCGGTTTTTTCACCCGATTTTTTTTCGTCCGGTTTTTTCCCATTCCTTTTTTTTAATCGGACAGATTGATTTTTTTTCGCCCACTCTCCCCACCGGCGCCTCTCCCCCTCCCCTCAGCCGGCCGACTCCCTCACCACCGGCGCCGTCTCTCCCACCACCGGTGCCGTCCCTCCCTTCTCCCCGGCACAGCGCGGCGACGGCGGGGTGTGGCGGCGGTGCCGCCTTCCCCCACGGCGAGCGGCGGCGGCGGCGCTGCCCTTCCCCCATAGCAAGCGGCGGCGGCGCCTCCCCCGCACCGAGCAGTGGCAGCGGCGGCGGTGCGCCCTCACCCCAGCGAGCGGCGCCGGCGGCAGCACGCTCCCACCCCCCCACTCTCTCCACTTCTCCCCCTTTCTCTCTGAGTGGCGGCGGCGGGAGGGCCAGCGACGGCCTCCCCTCCGCTAGATCGAGGGGAGGGGAGGTGCGGCGGCGGTGGTCCCGGCGGAGCGGGAGGGGCGGCGGCCCGGACGGCGTGGAGGCGGGCGTCGGCGGCCGCCAATTTTTTTTTTGCAATTTTTTTTCTATGGCTATTGCTAACCGAATCGGATTGTGTATGGACGAAAAACGGACGAAAATTAGATGTGACGACCGGAAAAATACGAATATTTATATTAGTTATAGATATAATGAGAAAACACATATACTATTATATGAGAGAAAATATAATGATGCTAGCATACTAGTTTATGTTTAAAACAACGGTGGATATAGGATGGGCTAATGCCCTTCACTGTAAACCTCTGCATTATTTGTTCTCCATCATCTTCTATCTATACTTGAATCGATCACAAGGTTAATATAATGCATGCTCCTTGATGATTTGGTTCGAATGCGAATGATTCATTGATTGTGTAAATCGATTTGCAACTGGTATGCACGATTAATGTACTATCGATCGGTTGAGTGTTTGAGTTGTGATCCAAATTCATTTGCACTTAATAAAGGCCAGCTTCTGCCGTAGTGGAGCGGAGGCCCGTCGCCGGGAGGCTTGGGCCGGAGCGTAGCGGAGGCAGAAGCTGGCCCAATGGGCCGTGCACCTGGGGATGCCCGGGGGTGCGGGGGCCGAGCCCCCGCGAAACGGATCGTCATCACTTTTAGGGTTTCACTATATATATACTTCTTGTAAGCCGCCGTGCGGCGTTGTAATCTCACTCCAGATATAATGAAGATATTTTGCTGGCTGGCGTCCGTGGTTTTTTCTCTCCTACTTTGGGAGGGTTTTCCACGTTAAATCTCGTGTCTTCTGTGATTGATTTATTGTTTCTTTATCGTTTGTTCGCTTATCATTTCCTAACATTGAGTGCCATGCATGAATGTGCAGAGTTTGTTGCTTGCTTTTTAGCTTCAGTTTGCTGTTTCGATCTAAAACTTGGATGCTGTCATTGACATGCTGAACCGATGTTGCTGAAATCGTGTTGTCCTACAGTGGATAAGACTGATATTGCGCCACTTTAAAGCGTGTGGGTTTCGCTGTAATGCCACTCCGCAAAGTGGCTTCGTTAACATGCCACTTCCAAACGATCTCAGACATTTCTTTTGCCATAATCGCCAATTCACACCATTTCCACCATTTTTCGCTACCAGGGCTGACCAAAATACCCTTCGGTCCCTTCTCCCTCCCGCCAGCCACCGCTGACCGCGCCAAGACGCGGAAGAGCGCACCGCCTCCTCCACGGGCGTTGTCCAGGGGCCGCTCGAAGTAGTTGCCGTTGTGGGCCCACCTGTCCTCCGGGATGGCGGTGAGGTCGCGCACGAAGAGGGCGTCATGCACAGCGATGCGGACGGAGGCGCGCGGCGGCTCGAGCGTGGTAGGCGCGGTAGGCGTTTCGGCGGTCCTGCTCGGCTCGCGCGAGGTTGCCAGGGCGCAAGAGTTGGATGTGGAAGGCGAGGTTGTGCTCGGAGGCGGAGAGGACGGCGGAGGAGGCGAGGGAGACTTGGTGGTGGAGGGTGGGGACTACTTCGCGCGGCCCTTGGACAACGCCCGCGGAGGTCCTCTCGCTCTCCCGCTCCGAGAGCCGCGTCAAGGCCAGGAAGCGCGCGAGGGAGCGGAGTAGCGCAGCCGCCGCAGCATCCAAGGACGCCGGCGACGCCGCCGCCACCGCCACCGCCACCGCCAGTGCCTGCCTCCTCGTAGGCGGCTTCCTTCACCGAGCTACTCATCAGGATGGCCGCAGCCAACGCCTCACCTGCTAACCACAAGCAGCAGCAGCAGGTGTGGCAGCCGATGACTGTTGCTGCGGCCACCGCCGACTAC
Organism: Oryza meridionalis; assembly: GCA_000338895.3. NCBI lineage: Eukaryota > Viridiplantae > Streptophyta > Magnoliopsida > Poales > Poaceae > Oryza > Oryza meridionalis. Next base: position 28,988,187 of record CM002526.2, on the reverse strand, counting down.
ATCAGCTTCGCTGCCGCCGCTGCATGCGCATGCGCAGACCCGGAAGTCCGGCGCCGGCCATCACTCCGCGATGCCGTACACCTTCGCATCACCTGCTCCCCACCTCGCCAACATCACGCCCATCGCGATGGCGCCCGCGCAGCACTTCACCCTCACTCCCGCCACCGTCGAGCACCACGACCTGTCCACAGCGGCAGACGTCCTCGCCATGGATGAGCCAGGGGCACATTGGTCACAACACAAGCGAATTCGTGCCTTAATCCGGTGAAAATGGAAAAATGCGAAGCAGCGTATTGGCAGTCGTTGCGATGGCATTTTAACGAAGCCACTTTGCGGAGTGGCATTACAGCGAAACCCACTCTTCAAAGTGGCACAATATCAATTTTCTCCCTACAGTGCGTATGTGTGTGTGTTTTTTTGTTAATTTCACCAGTAAACTTGGGGCACCAAAAATTGCTAGCGGATCGATCTATAAATGCAAAATTTTTCGGTGCCCCCAACAAGGTCATAGAGAATTTAAACGTTGTACGACTATTTTTTTTACTGGAGCTCTAGGCTAGGAGATGAATACTGTTACGATAGTCGCGGCCACCTCTTTTTTTAAATATGTGATGTTAAGTTTCAAATATAACGTTTGATCACTCGTTTTGCAAAAAAGAACTATTTAAGAAAGATTTATTTTGTTGTGATCGACTTGTTTTATCATTAAACGTATCTTAAGCATAAGATCTATATTTTTTTAATTAATTAGTCAATTGTAATGGGCTAGCCTATATAATTAGAGATGGGCTAGCTAGAAGAGCGATTGAGGAATATTGGATGTAGTAGTTATGCAAGCGGAGATGCGCTGCACACAATAAGAAGAGAGGATGGAAGGAGGATGATTAATTGCTCTTTTATAGTAATAGAGATTTACAATAGTTTTTTAAATGGAAGGAATGACAATAATGTTTATACAACCTTCTGTTATATTTTGAGTAACTCATTATTACATTCGTTCAAAAATATAGTAACTATTGACTATGAATCTGAACAAGCAGCTGTTAGCTAGAAATGTTTATATTTTGAGATGGAGGGAGTAAGCTACCCCTGTCCTAAAATATAGTTGTTTTTTTGTTAGCCTGTACTCCCTCCATCCAAAAGTCTTGAGACTATTTCATTTTCTAGTTTTTATTTTCCAAATAAGATGGTATATATATTTGTAGTCTCCATGCATCTAAGACTTAAATAAAGGAGTTATCTTTTCGTTTTACGGTGCTAAATTAAATTGTTAACCGTAACCCGATCATCCATCTTAGCACTCTAGTTACTTGCATGCACATAGACCCTGTTTAGATGGGACTAAAACTTTTAAGTTCCTATCACATTGAATGTTTGGACACTAATTATAAATATTAAACGTAGACTATTAATAAAACCCATCCATAATGTTGGACTAATTCGCGAGACGAATCTATTAAGCCTAATTAATCCATAATTAGCCTATGTGATGCTACAGTAAATATTCTCTAATTATGGATTAATTAGGCTTAAAATATTTGTCTCGAAAATTAGCTTTCATTTATATAGTTAGTTTTGTAAGTAGTCTATATTTAATACTCTAAATTAGTGTCTAAATATAGAGACTAAAATTAAGTTTCTAGATCCAAACACCACCATAGTTTTGTGTCTTTGTTACATGAAGTATGAATATATTTTTGGATGGAGTGTGTATTTCACAGCCAGAAATAGCTACTCCAGTATATTAATTTTCGGATGGACGTGGTAATTCAGAACTTTTGGTGGCCGAAACTTTTATGCTGTCCCATAATTGGAACACTGACCGGTATAGTATGTGGCTCTGCGCGCAGGCCATTCAATTCTATATGAGCCATTGTCATTCTGTCTCAGGCTGGCCACCAGCTCTAGCTAGTACTACCAGCATACCAGCAAGAAAACAAATGCTGGTACGTGCTGTACTGGGTCGAAACGACCAAATTGGAGCCAGATTAATTGAAACATATGCACCACATACACAGAGAGCTAGCAGAGAGAGAGAGAGAGAGACCAAAAGTCAGTAAATCATCAGTGATGAATCTGCAATGCTGAGCTCATGATGATAATTAGCACAGCAGCTAGTGTAGTACTACAAAGCAAAGCAAATTATGATCGAGATTCCATGCACGGAGAAGCTGTAGTAGGAGTAATTTCTCCAGCACATAAATGGGGAGGCAGCCAGCAGCTGCTGCATCGTGACTAGTGGCCTGTCAAACGCATGCATGCATGGCAGGATGATCGCATGCATGCGATCATACGTCGATTACTCGGTACGCGCGCGTGGCCGATCGATGCATGCCATCGCCACAGTCCACACACTGCACTATATAATGTCATTATGTGTGTGTAGCTAGCTAACTAGCTGCAGATGAATTCAATGTGAATATATACGTATATCCATATTTACTCCAGTATGTATGTATAAGGGTATATATCTACATCTGGCTCGAAATGTTTGGGGCCAGGCCAATCAATTAAAACTAGCAAAAGTAAAAATGTTAGAACGTAAAAAGGTACCACTCCTATGTAATACTTCCTCCGTTTCATATTATAAGATTTTCTAGCATTGTCCACATTGATCATATATATGTTAATGAATCTAGACATATATATGTGCCTAGATTAATTAACATCTATATGAACGTGGAAAATGCTAGAAAGTCTTATAACCTGAAACGAAGGTAGTATATCATAGTTCTCAATATATTTTGTATATTAGTACTGTTTTACTCATCAATTATATATAGTACTTGGCAAAGTGCCAAAGTAACGGAGAATGAGATCTGAAAAAAGTCTAAAATTGTTCATCTCTTGAAAGCACTAACTCAAAGAGTATATTTCACCTGGCCCAATATATGCTATCAATTTCAGGCTAATTAAATGCATGCTCAATCTTTCATTAAAATCTACATATAGTATTACATAGTATATCACTGATTGACATTGACATGTTTAGTATTTAGAACAAAAGAACAGCATTATATATATATATATATATATATATATATATATATATATATATATATATATATATATATATATATATATATATATATATATATATATATATATATATATATATATATATATGTATGCACAATATGCATGATGTACACAGTATGATCGATCTTACGTACCGTGTAGATCGTATGGTCGATATATGACTACTGCATCGTGCAAATATATAATACAATATATACATAGTACTTATAAGCTGTAAGAAATTAACTTTGATATGCAATGGCCAATAATACCGGTATGAAATGATTGCAATCAGGGACAATTAATTCATTTCAAGCATAAAACAACATGGTGAAGACTTTATTCAGTCTGTCGTACGTGCGTGGACACTAGCTGCATGTAAGTTACTCATGCATACACCTTTAATTCTCAGCACTACATGCATACGATCACTCACTGATCATGACAACTCATCTATATACTCGCTCACAAATAACTGATGACTTAAATAAGAAATAAATAAGCGTAGATTTTTTTTCTTAATTAAGTTACTTACAACATGAGATCAACAAGCACGTAGGATCCATATGGATCATGTGTACTCGATCAATACAGCCTTTGAACCTTTTGGGGACTAGGAGCTCCAATGGCCTCATCGAGCTTCTTGCTGCTCTCATGGGAACCTAACCCGAAATGGATGTTCGGGAAATGCGCCCACTGAAAAAAAAAAAAGATAGTAGGATGCATATGAGATGAGAGTTACTCCCTCTAGTCAGAAGTAGATGATGGTTTAGACGATGACATGGTCTTAAATATATAACTTTGTTGACCACTATTTTTTTTACGAATACGTTATATAAATTAAATTCATATAGACGGAGTATTCAATGATCAATATGGACTACTATATGTATAAGAGTATTAAGCAAATGGCAATTGCCATGGATTTAATATCTTGCTAGCAGTGACATACAAAGTCAACAATATGTAGTATTGATGATATGTAACTCTATGTATATGGCTCACATACTTCTATCAATATATATTCAGCAATGATCAAGGGTGTGTTTAGTTCACGCTAAAATTGGAAGTTTGGTTAAAATTGGAACGATGTGACGGAAAAGTTGGAAGTTTATGTGTGTAGGAAAGTTTTGATGTGATGGAAAAGTTTGACGTTTAAAGAAAAAGTTGGGAACTAAACCAGGCCCAAGTGTGTGAGAATTTGCATTATAGTTTGTAGTAAAAAAAAAACAGCTATTATATCAGTATATGTAAAAGTAATTAAGATAGTAATTTGTTTCCCCTAGCTACACATGTACTAACATTCTTTGCTGCAGTACTGAAGGCTTCTCTGTGGCTTATGTCAGGATTGTTTGCTTTTATCCTCCGGATCTCTTCCCTGTAGTGATATATTAGTGTGTGTCAAAATCAAACACTCTCTTAGTATAGAATACGGCAGATTTATATCAATTATCTGAAAACTCTCAGCTGTTATAAGCTGTCTAGACGATCTATATATATATGGATCGATCGAATTGTCTCGAGATCAAACTCACTTGATAAATCTGTTATAAGCTGAAGGAACCCGCTGCCTCTTCTCTGGAGCTGCAAGTTGTATGAAAAAGATTTGTAAAAAAAGGTATAAGCATCCAGATAATGTTTAATTATTACTATCTAAAGCACATACTCTTGAGAGTATATGTATACTACTCCTAGGTTTTTCAAGAAATTAATAGGAGTAGTCAAGTAGTTCGTCCATCAATATTTTTGGGAATAGTACTCAAGTAGCTAGTTCATGCATGCATCAGTATTTTCAACTATAGTATGGCAGTGTTAGTGTTTAGTTTCCTTCAAACTTCCAAAAATTCCGTCACATCAAATGCTTAGGCACATACATGGATCATTAAATGTGGACGAAAAAAACCAATTGTACAATTTGCATGTAAATTGCGAGACGAATCTTTTGAGCCTAACTACGCTATGATTTGATAATGTGATGTACAATAAACATTTGCTAATGATGGATTAATTAGGTTTAATGAATTCGTCTCATAGTTTACAGGCAGAATTTGTAATTTGTTTTGTCATTAGTCTACGTTTAATACTTAAAATGTGTGTCCGTATACTTAAAAAATTTTGGTAAACGAACTAAACACGGCCTATATACAGATCGAAAAGCGAACCATGCATAGCTAATAGCTAGAACTCATGCACACATAAACACATCTCGTTTCATTCATTTATATAAGAACCATTAATTTCTATTTCCCACATTTCATATTATAAGACTTTCTAGCATTGCCCACATTCATATATATGGGCAGTGCCGGGTGTCCTGGACGAACGTATGTCGTCCCAAGGACTTTGGTGGGCTGGGGATCCCTGACCTCAGGTTGGCTAGGTTTGCCCTGCGTGTTCGTTGGCTGTAGCTTTAGCGCTCTGGGCATCCTTATTGGGATGGTTTGAAGGTCCCAGTCGAGCGGACCATTTCCGACATGCTCGAGGCATCCACCTTCTTCGTGCCGGGGGATGGTGAATCAATGCTCTTCTGGACTGACCTATGGATTGATGGCCGCTCAGTGGCTTCCTTGGTTCCTGATCTCCTCTTCGCCGTGCTCCAGCGCCTCCGAGGTTCGTGCACGGTCGCCTCTGGCCTGGCGAACAATTCTTGGGTTTCTGACATCCGCGGTGTCCTAACTGTCCTGGTCATCTCCCAGTTTCTTCTTATTTGGGATGCGGTGTTTCATGTCCAACTCTCGTCGGGTGTTGAGGATCGTCTTGTTTGGCGTTGGATGAGTGACCAACGCTGCTCAGCGCGTTCGGCGTACCAGATGTGCTTTTATGGCCAGCACTCCTTTGCTTGTGCTGATCTTCTCTGGCACACGAAGGGTCCTGCTAAATGCAAGTTCTTCCTCTGGTTTGCATTTCAGCGACGCTGCTGGACGGCCGATCTCCTCCAAAAGCGCGGCATTGATAGTCACTCGGTCTGCCCCTTTTGCACTCAAGAGCTTGAGACGGCGAACCACATCCTCCTCGATTGCGTGTTCGCTCGGTAGGTCTGGCTCCGTGTATTGTCGCCTCTTGGTTGGGCTGCCCTCACTCCCTCCCGTGGTAGCTATCTCCAGGATTGGTGGCCTTCGTTCAGGGCATGCTTGCCTGAGTATCTCCGTCCCGGCTTCGATTCTCTGATCCTCTTGGTCTCCTGGCAACTGTGGAAGGAACGGAACTCCAGAGTTTTCGACTTTGTGTTATCTCCGGTCTTGGAGGTCCTTCAGTCCATTCTCTCAGAGGGCCATCTTTGGTCGTTAGCTGGCATTGCTAATTTTAGGGTTTTATTGGGAGAGTGGTGGGCCCTGCGCCCTTCCCGCTGGTTGGAGTCGTACTTTCCGAGTACTTTTTCCTTTGGTCTTTTGTTTTCCTCCTCTCTTGGCATAAGTCGGTCTGGCTTAATGTGTTATGTAACAAATATTCTTTTCTTCTAATATATTGACGTGCAATCCTTTTGCGCGTTTGAGAAAAAAAATCTAAACATATATGTGTGCCTAGATTCATTAACATCTATATGAATGTGGGTAATGCTAGAAAGTTTTATAACCTGAAACGGAGGTAGTATATATGTACGTACAGGGTTAAACTTTGATGTACTACATCAATGTAATTTTCTAACAGAACTCAACTGATCAATAACAGCAGACGCACATCTTGGGTGGAACAAGCTTTACTAAGCCTAGGGTCTTAGGGTTGGGGAAAAAAAACTCAAAGCTCGTGGGTTGGCTGATGATCGACTCGAGCTTTTGCGATGAATGCTTGTTAGCTTAACGAGACACCATATTTTCCATATACACCTAGTGCCTATTAATCAATACTTATACTACGTATAATACTTCTTCGATCGAATTACTTTCAAACTATTCATGTCTCTTTACTAGTTACTTCCTCCGTTTCACGTAATAAGTCATTTTGACTTCTTAGTCAGACTTTTTCTAAGTTTTGATTAAATTTATAGAAATTTTTTGCAACACTTAAAACACCGAATCAGTATATTAAATCTAGCATTGAATATATTTTAACATTTTTGTTCTGTGTTGGAAATGTTAATAGTATATTTTTCTATAAATTTGGTTAAACTTAAATTACTTTGACTAGGAAAACAATCAAAATGACTTATTTTTTACAAAATCAAAATAACTTATGGAGGGAGTAGTGTTTACTATTATGTGAACATATAATAGATTAATACATGTTAAAATGATATAAAACTCGTTAAGGAGCTTAACAAGCCAGCTTGTGAGCCGAGCCGAGCTAGTTTATTATCCACCTCTAGCTGAATCAATGCAACTTGTTTAAATTTTCCATTTTTCTGACTTTTTAGTACAATTTAAAAGGGATTAAATTAAAGCGACGAGTATATACTCCTTCCGTCTAAAAAAAGGCAACCTAAGTGATGATTTGACACTACATAGGACAACGAATCTGGACAACCTTATGTCCATAGTCTCATCTAGGTTGTCTTTTTTTAAACGGAGGGAGTAGAGCTTTGTCCCTCGTTGCATTTTCTAAATATACCTGTTTAAAAAAGGGGCATAACTCAGGAATTGATTAAGCCATTATAATTTTCTCTATATATGTATTTGTGTTAATTAAGAAGTAAGACACGTACCCCCAGTTGTCTGAGCAAAACAACAAAGATAAAAAGGGTTTAGAGAAGAAAAGTGGTATATCCACCCAGCATGTATATGTGAATATATGCAATATTCCCCTAGCATATTTGTAAGATTTAGCCTTGCTTCATATAGTAAAATCAATATATAGTCTCTAGAAATATGGCTCCGTCGCACATGTACACTAAATTTATTATGCAGGTTCATATGCATTGTCTTACGTCGCACGTGCAGCATATGCTCTGTGTCATTTTTTGAGAACATCATTGGCACTCGTCCATATCTGGAAGATGAGCCATATTCAGAGTAGTTTTCGCGGAAGCTCATATTGTGCATCTTCAAATTGTCCTGAGGAAAATGTAATAAGCAAGTTAATCAACTTAAAGTTAATCAAGTTAGTGTGTATTTACATGGAAATTAACCAAGTCAAGACAAGAAAATTAAGTAAAACATTGGTGGTTACTGTTCAGATCATTTCGAGATATCTGCATGGCTTTTGATTGTTTTGTGAAGCAAACATGAAAAGCTCTCGATCATATCTCTAAACATGAATTTGACGAACCAATTTAGTACATGTAATGTATCGATCCCTCATATTTACTGACAGAGGGAGTATATCAAATTGCCGGAATTCGAAACTCGTGCTTTTCATATTGGAAACTTAATTAAGCACTAGCAGTACTTGTGTGGCAGGATTTTTTCCATTATATATAGTAGCATATAAAAACAAATGCAAAACATCTACTAGTATTTATCAATAACCCTGCAGGATTTATTATCATTTTTTTGCGGGGAATAACCCTACAGGATTTGACAAAGGGGCACAACCGCACAAGTCATGTAGTATAAAATCAGCTGAGCAACCTGAGCTAGCTCATCTAGCCATATGGCTTGGTACTCCTAGTATATATTTTGGCATGTGCAAGAGCTTTAAAATTCTTTCCTGTGAGCAAATAGTGCAATGCTTTAATTTGTCTCTGCTGTACATGTAAAGTATTCAAGCTTGACATGACCCATGCATGCATTGCATGGTGTCTTTTCTGTTTTTCTCTGCGAGTAAAATCTACTTATCTACATATACTAGTAGTACTATACTACTTCTACATATATAGGGTAGTTTAGCATACATCGATCTGCATGTGATTTTTTTTCCAGCTGGGTATGTGAAGAATGCTCCGGTACATATACATATTGTTCTTTGATTTCTAGCTCTATCAGACTAAGCATGCAGTAGCAATGGTTATAATTGAAAAGTGCCATTAATTTGGATTCTAGATATATATAGGCAACATATGTGTGTTTTTTTTTACTAAAAAGAGATAATATGATTTAATGTAGTCATTGTATCTGTATCCATAATTTCATGCATGAAAGAGTAGTATATATTGATGTGTCAACCTGTAAATGATCTTCTGCTGGGAGTGCTTGGACCAATCCTCGCAAGTTCACTGACAACAGGCTAGTGCAATGGCCACAACGGACGGTCACGATGTTTAGCATGCTATTGCTTGGAACACTGACCTGTAGATTGATCCCAAGAATCAGTATAATATGTCCTGAATATTTACTGTCAAGAAAAGAAAAATTCTAGACATGTTTTTTTATGAAAGAAATACAAGTATGCCGTAATTAATATGTATAATATATATGCCACTCATTGTAAATTTGAGCAGGTGTACAATTACATATGCATGTGCTGGAACAAGTAGAATGAAAAGTAAACAAGTATAGCACTTTATATTGTAAATATGTAACAAATGCTAGATTCCAAAGGATCATTTTCTTTTTGCATTTGTACAAAAGAATCTGAGAAGTAAAAATCAAATCTCAAAGGCATGCATGCATGCATGTTTCATAAGGCTGGTGTAGACTGCAGATACACATTAATACACAGCTATAACTTTAGATGTGGATAACTGTTCCTCCATGACTTTTATCAGGGGCTCTGCTGATCTGAATATATATCTGATCAGATCAGAATTGGGGGCACCCTTTTCCAATGCCTGCACACATTGGTCCCTTGCCGTTCCCATTTTTCTTCCCAAACCTGAAGAGCACAGTACCTCTACTTTGTTTGATTCCCTACATTCACTCACTTTTTGGGCACTCACTCCCATAAGAAAGAAGAAAGAAATAATTAAGCAAAGTGACTGAATGAGAATGATTGTGTGTGCTCCCATGAGGGGAGTTAGCTCAAATCACACTTCACTCCACACATATCTAGCACAAAAGGGCTAGCTGCTAGTAGTTGGTTGTGACAGAAGCAAACAACCTCACAACATATCTCTTGGTGACTTTTTTAAAGGAAGAAGCCATGCATTTGCATGGTATGTCATGTCATGCCTCTCTGTCTGGTCTTTCCACAGAGTAGTAGTAGCAGTAGTAGGAAATCACAAAGCCTTCAGCTACATGCATGAACAGTGCAGGAAAGAAAGGTACTAGCTAGAGACAGTGACCCTTCATGCAGAAGCCAATTCACTCTCAAGCACAACATCTCCTCTCCTTCATGTGTGTTTGTGGTGGTAGTTCCTCCGTCCAAAAAAACTCAAGCTAAAAAGGGATGTGACCCCTCTTATAGAAGGGGATGTGACCCCTCTTAGGACAATGAATCTGGATTTCCCTTTGTCCAGATTCGTTATCCTAGAAGAGGTGGTTGAGTTTTTTTGGGATGGAGGGAGCACATTTCAGTGTGGGTCATGCAATGCACAAGATGATGCAATCCCCTTTTTTTCATCTTTCGGTAGGAGAGAGCAAGAAGACATACATATATAAGTATTGGAGTTGCAGTAGTAAAGTTGAGACATGCTGGTAAGATCTTGTGAAAGATCATGCATGGATGCATATGTAGCTATACATGTATCTACACTAGACATGTGTAATACGCCTCAGCAATTGACATTACAGTGGGTGATGTAGATATGCAGGAGGCCAGTACGTACGGCTCTGCATTTGTCGTTGGCGTGTACACTCTCTCTATATCCCGGTCACTACTTTCCAAGTTTATAGCTATAGTAAAAATTAATTTGTTTTGGGATTGAGTAATAGTTTCTGTCATTTGGTGTGCTCTTCCTGGAACTGGTAATAGACTCATTTTGGTGTATTCTACTTTGCTGTTACGGTATTTACAATACTTTGAAATGTTACGGTATTTACAATACTTTGAAATATTTGCTCCCAAATGCGCTTATTTCGATTATCTTTTTCTGGAGGGAGTAAAAGATGGCCTCCAATAAAGTTCTTACGAACTACAGTAGCTATTTAGACTTCAGAGATAAGGAATATAATTTCTCTTCTGAAAGTCTGAAAGACATATTGAAGCATGCAAGTAGCGCAGATCAACAAGATATATATACTCCTATATATAGACTGTATGCATGTAATTGTGCCAAGGAGTTAACAATGTCGAGAGTCGAACGGAACTAACTAATTAATCAACAAGAATAATTGATATGCACTATATATAAAGATATATATACTTCAATTCATTGAGAACCGTAGGCGAAACTAGAGACGATTTATTATGGTGTGTGTGCACGAATTTGAGATATTTCGTAGCACTCTCGCCGCCCATGCAGATCAGACTGACTGACTGAGGGGAATCGATCATATCATATCACTAGTCTAGCAGCGTGTACTTCCAAAGCAAGCAGGGCAAGATCCAAGAAGAAGTGGGAAACATAAAAAAAAAATAGAGAGAGAAAATATTTACACGAATTCCTGATAGTATATAGATGAGTTGAACATGGGGATTAGCTAGTTAAAACACCATTCAGACCAGTTCAACATATCACTGATGACTATAGTCTATATATATAAGGACTGATCTAATTCCCTTGCATGTATTGAGTGAAGCTAGCCGGCCATGCCATCTCAAGCATCTCTCTCTCTCTCTCTCTGGAAAAAAGAAGAGGAGGAAGGAGAAGAAGCTAGCTCAAGCTCAAACCACAAATTTGTTTTTGGAAGGGCGTGTAATAATATTTTTGCCTTATGGTTACTGCTTCTGCTTCATTTTAATTACATATTTCTAGTTATTTGTACTTAGTCCTTAAACTCATACCATGCATTGCACCAAAAAGAAAAGAAAAAAAAAGAAAGAGAAACCATCAAGAAAGCCAAGATATAGCACGGGAAGAACGAATGAGTGGAACAGCACGGGTACACGTAGATACAGGAATCGTTGATGCAATTTGCACCTTAATTCCTGTAACACAGTACAGTTCGAGAGGTTGCCGTTTCTGAGTCCTTCAGATGCTGTATTTGTGCTTAGAGGGGATGAGCAAGTGGATGGTTTAACTGATGATCTAAGAGGCAAGCAGGAGAACATTACACAGTAGTTGCATACTAATTAAAGTTATGGTTATTATTGCATGCTCTTTAATTTGCAGCAATTCGATTACTAGTAGTAACACCTGAAACGATACTCTTATATATGGTAGCCATATATAGTACCAGTCGACCGGCAAGAAAATCAACACTTCATGTAAGATCGATATATATCTAGCATCAGCTACGCTAGGTTCTCAAGGAAATTAAGAGTCGAGAGAGAAAACAAGGATGATCTAGAGCTAGCTACTCTAGTGCGTACCAGTTAATTGAAGTTCATCAACTCGCCCAAATAATTCATGAACCCATATAATCAAACCACACAAAATGGTGCAACGAGAGAAGCAGCTCAATTCTCAAGATCATCATGACCTTTGCCCTTTTCCCGTTCATGTAATCATGTCCATGACTCCATGGTAGACTAAATCAAAAAATTAGGGTCGACAAGCTCTTTTTCAGGGAAAACCGGACCAGAGTTTTAATGAGTCGAAAAGGAAAGGAGGTGAAGCTATCTGAACTCTGTCGCCAATTAAAGAAAGAAAACGAAGGGTAATTGGGTAAAAAAAAATAAAGTAACATATCGAAACCCAATCTCTTGGCAGCATGACACACATCTTTTCGCACAAACTAAAAATTAACGAAATCACGCAAATGAACTGCCCAAATCATACACAATTAATTCTAAAGAAAAGCCAAGCAACCAATCATCTCATATATATATATGCATCGATCTCCCTTGTAGATCTGCACCTTCATCGAGAGTTCCCCCCAAAAAAGAAAAGAAACTTCATGTAGAAAAGAGGAGGCAAGGAAATCAAGGAAGGGGAGAGAGAGAGAAGGAGAAAGGGATCAACAATTCAGATAAATTACCGCGAGAATTGTGTTGCAGAAGTTGCAGTGCACGTAGCACACATGCTCCGGCGCCGGCACGATCTGTGCCGACATTCCTCTAGTCCCGCGGTAGACGGGCGCCGCGGCGTCTCTCGCGATCGATGTGTGCTCAATTGCTAGCTTAGAAATCAACAACTTAATTAACAGGAGGAGGAGGAAGATGATGATGATGAAGAAGCAAAGGACCCGGGGGGGGGGGGGGGGTGGAGAAGTAAATCTTAGGACGAGCAGTGGACTTCAGGCATATTGCCAATTAGCTAGAAAGATAGATATGGCTGTCTGCAGATACCTGTACCAACACTGTGCACAAATACACACACACACAGATATATATATATATATATATATATATATATATATATATATATATATATATGGTCTAATAAGAAGGGATTGAGCTCAGGGTCTTCTTCTTATCAGGTTTTAATTAATTGTAGCTCAGATCTTTAGATAGATAGAGATCTTAGAGAGAGAGAGAGAGAGAGAGAGAGAGAGAGAGAGAGATATTGGTGGTGGTGCAAACGGGAGAGGGTGAGGGGGGAATAGGCCTTTTTGTTGCGTGGCTCATGTGAAGGGGAGCGGTGTGTTGGAGGTGGAAAATGCTATAGTAGCTAGCATGATTGCAACAATGAATGGTTGGGGGCTCCCTCATTGTACCCCCAAAGGATGGATTGGATTGTCTGCATGTAACTACTCAGCAGCCACATGTCATGTCAACACAAACTGGCCTTTCTATATAACCCATCGAATATTAAAATGCAAGTTAGATCTCCAGGTTGTTCTTTGAATAATATGTTGAGAAGCTGCCATATTATATTTTAACTATTATATCATTCTGAGAAATTTCGCTTTTAGAACAGTTTTTTAAGTATACTTCGTACGAATGTTGGTTTCGAACATTTATATGAAGTATATATTATTCATAAGGGTATTAATTTAGACAAGAAAATTACCTTAGGCTTTTTAGAATATCTCAATTATTTCTTTCTTTTCAAGAGTATGCATTTGATGCACACACTAACCCATATACGTGTGTGTATTCTCTACGCAAGCTGGGATATTATCAAAGGCAACAAATACCTGCGTGCACGAGTATGGACAAGCATGTGTGTACTTATCAAATTGATGGACGCTGGATCTAAATCTAGAATTTTAATTCAGGTAGAGGTTGGACGTACAACCGAACCGCTTAAATATTTGACTAAATCATGCAGCTATCTGAAGCATCAAGCTTCTGTCATCTCACTTTATTTGTAATATTTTGCCGAACTCTTAGGGGGTTTCTAGAAATAAATTGCAAAACATGTGCATTTTTTTTAAAAAAAAGTTGTTAAAGACAAAATTGTTCTTCACATTGTTGGAATTATTATGTGTTAACAGTCATTTTTATATTATTACCATGTTGCGCCCATGATTCATCCACTGTTTTATTTTTTTGGAAAGAGGGGGAATAAATATTTTCAGAACTGCTTTTGATAGTGTGATTCTTATATTGGTCCACACCTGCTACAGAGGATGTATCACATTTTGCAGAAAGTACAAGTAGACAGTTATGCTTAATTAATTACGAAGTTGATTTACACTAGATATATATGCACCCGCATCTTGGAAAATTAGAAAGTTTGTTGGACGACTAAACACGCAACTATACACTTGTAGTCAGTTGGTGCTTCACCTAATTAGCCAAATAAGGGGAAGTCCTTGATCACAAGATTACGGTGCAATAGTAAATTAAACCACGGCATTACGAATATGGAGTACAATACAAGAAGGGTTAAGAATTAGTTTTTTTCTGGGATTTTTTTTTGTGGTGGAGAGAGACTAGCTAGCGATTCCGATCCAATTTGTTCCGTATTCGACGAATTATTTGATATGCATGTGTTGCGTGCTTTTTTACACCTCTTTTTGGAAAATTTTACAAACACTTAAGTGAAGTACTCAATATTCCATGGGTAAAAAAAAATTAAATAAGTACCAATAAAATAGGGCTAGTCACTATTATGTTTTTTGTAACCTTGAATTTTTTGAAGTAAAGTTTCGCTATGTGAAAAAAGAATCACTGTATGTGTTTTAAATCGATCGACCTCACTATAGTACTACGCATTAAAAAATACACTTACTCCGGAAAAGTGTTTATTTTCAGAGCGTGTCCGAAGCACATTATCATGCGGTTTAGATTTAAATTACAGATGACTATGATCTCTAGACTCTAGTCTCTTTCCATTCTAAAACATCTAGTAATTTACTGTTGGATATATACACTAGCTGGCGACAACTCATTTTCTTTCTCTCCCTGTCCAGATCGCGATCTTGTCTTGCTTGTTTTCTCAGGTAGTTTTCTCAGTCGAATTTGTGTCTGCCTCACCCGATCTTGAAGCAGTCAATAATTAGATCAGATCAATGGCCAGTGAGAAGTCCGATTCGAGAGACTTTTGCAATCCAAAGGTTATTTCGCACTCCATGGCACGATTAGTGAGTGTGACACCACTCTTGTAACAGTACTAGGAAATTGAAACTAACACATATCGCTCATTCACGCGGCCTGTACACGTTTGGCCTTTTCAATTGATATATATTAATGCAGTCAAACATTTTCTTTATCAATTAATGATTAACCAAAGTAGCAGGACTACGTACGTACGGTTGATGCATATCTATCTCACTTACATTTTATTTTTCGTACCATAATTAATAGTAATATTCATCATCATTGGATTAATTCGTGGTGTGTTGCCTTGTCTCGGAACCTATGTACAGCCAATTTTGCACGGCCACTATACATGTAGCAGCTATATATGTGTGTAATATTGGTAGTGTGATGGAGTTTGGTAGCTGGCTCCAATCAATTCTAAACATTAGTACTACTATGTGTCATGTGGTGTTTCCTGTATTTTCAAAAAGTATTGAGTTATGAAGACAATAAAGAAAGAGATTAACAAAAGAAAAACGTTCTGAAAAAAAAGTCTAAATACCCATGAACTAAAGTCTCTATGTAGTACCCTCAACTCTAAAACCGAATATCCAACCTCCTAAATTATACAATACCATTTATATTATATCTTAAGATGGTTTTATAATGTGTATTTTTTACCTAAATTTGCATATATGATGGTTCAGTTTGACCACTTGGCATATGAATTGGACATACATATATATTAAAATATTCACCTAAATCTTTCGATTATACTCCATTTTTTCTCACTTACAAAGGAATATTGTCGATATAATACTATTTTGACATTGCTATAGAGTATAAATTGGTAACCGATGATTGATGATAGAAAAAAGTCTAATATCCCCTTAACTTTGATTGATAGTCCATTTAGCACCCCTAAACTCTGTAACCAGACATCAAACCCCCTGAACTAAACAATACAACTCATATTACACCCTACGATGGTTTAGCAAAGTGGTTTTTTTATACCTAATTTGCATACATGTTGAATGAGTTTGGCTACATGGCATATGGATTTGACATATATGTTAAAATCTTCACCTATATCTTTCTTTTTACTCTGTTTTTTCTCTCACTTACAAAGGAATGTCGATATAATACCATTATGACATTAATTATATAGAGTATAAATTGGTGTCCGATGATTGATGATATGTAAACATGCTATGTTAGTTATTCAAAACTTCTCATTTAAACATTCAAATACACAAAACCATTATCCAAAACAATTTTATTAGTGATTGGATATCTAGTTTTAAAGTTCAGGTACTTGGCGAACTTGTATTCATTCTTTTTTGCCTCGGGGGGGGGGGGGGTTACATGGACTTTCTCCTAGTGTTTTATATTCTTACTAACAAAATATTCTACATCTCGTTTCGAGAATGTACCATTTAAGACATAGATAAATCCTTAAATATTAGTTGATAATTGGTTTCTATTGCATTATATTTATTTAGAGTACATTGCATTGGTGAAACATGAACTTGACAGATGGGTGCAACCTAGTACCCAAACTTGTAAACCACTCATTTTGTTGTATGAACTTGTTTGATGTATGCAAAACAAGGCATAAATAACACGTTGTGACTAATAATGCTGAGTTGGAACCTACTTTAGAATGGAACGCACACACATAATTTAAGGGGGGCCATGAATCTGTACTTTGTATTTATTTTTGTATTTATTTTTGTTCTTCCCCTTTTTCAATTCACTGCATCCTTAATCTATATTTCATATTCTTTCTATACGATAAGCATTCCTATTATATGTTTGACTGAGCACATGCATGTCTAGAGGGCACCGTACGTCCTAATATGTGTACCTATGTGGCATCCCAGCATCAAAATAAGCCTTCAAATTAGTTCTAACCATGCATGACATTCTTATTTCGGCTTGATTTATAAGCACCAGACAAGTTCATGCACCAAAACAAATATTTTACAAGTCTGGTGTGCCAGCTTGTACCATCTATCAAGTTTGTGTACCATGAGTATAATTTATTTATTTATATAATTAGATAAATTATAATATTATGAGAATATTTTTGAAAAAAATATGTACACATATAATTCTCATACAATCACCTAAATATTACTAAGAGATATTGACATTGAAAGTTCTTAAAACATGACTTTAAAACATGATTAAAAATGACACAATTTTAAGGTTATATATAGATAGTAGCTGAAACAAGCTAGAGAGAAGCCTGATGTTACCGACAGTAGGGATGAAAACGGATCGAATACGGTCGGAAACTAGCTCATATTCGTTTTCATATTTTTTTCTCGGAATCGGAAACTTGGATACAAAAACAGAATCGAATATTATCGAATACAGATACAGAGCGAATACAAATCGAAACGAATACGGTAACGAATAATTACCAAAATATCAGGACCCCTCAAAGTAAGCTTCTTAAATCGAGAAAGAGATCTAGCCATTAGTTTTCAAAAAGAAAACATCAACATTTTGAAATTTTATCTCTATTTATAAGGGCAAGGGGGAGATAGAAAATGTTGTGTTTACTTTCCATACAAATTTATGTTATCATGAAACAAATAAGTTAATGTGTATCACTGAAATTTTCGCAGGCACATTGAACTTTTTGAAAATTGGTTGAATATTTTAAATTTTGGGTTGAACATTTCAATTGGAGTTGAGAATTTCAAAATTGAATTAAACATTTTAGAATTTGAGTTGAATTTTTTAAATCTGAGTTAAGAGTTTTGAATTCGAACTGAAACTTTTCAAATTTTGAATTGAAAGTTTTTAAAATTTGAGTGGTTATTTTTCAGAATTGAATTTTTTCATTTGTTTGTATGTTAATTGCTATTCTTTTATCTTAATTTTTCATATGGTCTCATACTCTCATACGGGCCTCTTAAGAGGTCCACATGCAAAAATGAACTCATATCTTAACTCCAAATTGGATGATTATTTTTCCTAAATGTTTCTAAAATCATGCTCTATCATGTTATTGTGTTCTTACTACTATTATTTTTCCATCTTTTCTTGTGACTTTGTTTTATCAATTAAAAATTTGAATTTCAAAACTTCAAATAATATTTTGAAGCGGTAATTAATTTCAGCTAAAAAAAGTCATGAACATAAAAGTTGTAGAGCTCATCAAGACATACAACTTTTATTTTTGTCATTTCTTCATCCGACATAGTGATAGTAACATTGTTCACAAAGTTTGCATATCTCTCTTATAGTTTATAAAACTATAAGAGAGATATGCAAACTTTGTGAACATTGTTACTATTACTTTATCGGATGAAGAAATAACCAAAATAAAAGTTATATATATTGATGAGTTATACGACTTTGTTGTTGATGACTTTTTCAGTTGAAATCATTTAGTATTTGAAAATGTTGTTTGAAGTAGAGGGAGGTGAAATAGACTTTGGGAGGTCAAAGAACTTTAGGGAGAGAGTCAAGCAGGTGGGTCCCACGGCTTTCCTTTTCTCCTTCTTTTTCTTCCCTCTCTTTCTTGGTTTCTCCTCCTTCTCAATCCTTTCTCCCGATTCTTCTCCTTCCCTTCCTTTGTTTCCTTTGCTTCGCTCTTCCCTCGTGCTCCTTTGCGAGAGAGGGAGGCACCGGCGGTGGGCTGGTGCAGGACGGCGCGCCGAGGAGGAGATCAGGGCACCGGTGGCTTGGGCCGGCCGGTGCGCCTGGAGGAAGCACGGGAGGGTCACCGCCGCGGGGTGAGGCATGCAGCAGTGGGGAACGGAGGAGGAGGTGGCGGTGCCAGGAGCAAGGGGCGACGGCCGAAAGGGGAGCTCAACCTGGAGCGGAGCGGCGGGATCCGCCGCCCCAACCTCCCTCCGTCGTCGCCAGCCCCAATCCCCTGCGAGGAGGCCGGCGGAGGAGGCGCCTGGTGACTCCCTCGCGCGGATCTGGGGACGGCGGCGCCCTCCCCCTCGGCGATGATGACCTCGGTCAAGACCGTGCTGGAGCGATGGGAGCCATCCTGCGACGACGGCGGCAACCTAGGGAGCGGCTGCGGCGACGGCGTCGGTGGGCGGCAGTGGCAGCGGCAGGCGGCGAGGGCGGCGGATCCGGCGGCGCCGTCCTCGAGAGGGGCCAGATCCGCTGCCCTAGGGAGGGGTTCGGCGCTCGGCCCCGCGACGGCCAGCGGCGGGCGGCCATATCGGCGCAGATATGGCACCGACCATGCAGCAGCCGGCGGTGGGCGGCGCGAAGCTGGCGTGGCCAGCTAGGGTTTCGGGATTTTTTTATGTTTTTTGGCTGAAAATTATCCCTTTTGTCCGCATGTAAAATACCTTATATCCGATGAAAAATGACGGATAGTTTCCACCCGTTATCCGATTCCGATGGATATCACCTATATCATATATCATTTTCGTTTCCAAAAAAAAAATCCAAATTCAAAAATTTCCGGATATATCCGACCGAAATTATCTGAATCCGAAAAAAGGTCTGGTCGGACGAAAACTATCCGAATCACTTTCAACCCTAACCAACAGTGGTGGACCTAGAGATTTTCTTGAGTCTGGACAAGCCTAACGGAGGATCACAGGTACCCGCAAATCCATACAACTGTAGGCTATTTACCATAGACACAAGCAAAGGTCATAGTAGTTGAGTTATGGACTTGTGGTCAGGGAAAGGAAAGCCGGTGCGAGGGGATTATATATATTGATGAGAGATGGTAGTTGTATACTCCCTCCGTTTCTAAATATTTGACGTTGTTGATTTTTTTTAAACATGTTTAACCGTTCGTCTTATTCAAAAAATTTAAATAATTATTAATTATTTTCCTATCATTTGATTTATTGTTAAATATACTTTTATGTATACATATAGTTTTATATATTTCACAAAAGTTTTTGAATAAGACGAACGGTCAAACATGTGTGCTAAAATATCAACGGTGTCAAATATTTAGAAACGGGGGGAGTATTACCGATGGGCTAGACTATGGGGCTATTATTAGAGAATGGATTAACATCCCACCATTTACATTTTTTATCGCAAGTATAATGCAAATAGTCATGAGAAAAATAAGACGAAATGATCTCCCTTGAGGGATCAAAACTGGAGCATTGCTTTTTGCTAGTTTTCCTAGCTAATATAATGTGGACCCCCGTTTTTATAACAGGAATCAATCGTGTAAACAGTACCATTTCCCTGGATCAAGTAGTCTGGTACACACGAGTTCATAATTGACATACCAAATACACATACACGAGAGTCTGGTGCTAATTATTACATCATAAGCCCGCAGACATAGTCTTAGATCATCGGACCGAGCGGTCCGGAATACATTCCAAAAGCAGAAGTGGATAAGGCAGCGGAGTTAAGGCAGCGGCACGCCATTGCCACAGGCAACGACCGTAACTAAGACCTACTGAGCGCCATTGTCCTCATCACCCTCCTGGTAGTAAGCGTAGGGATCCTCCGAAGCTTCATCTCCGACCTCTGATTAAGTTTGTATATTGCAAGGGTGAGTACCAACCGTACTCAGCAAGCCACCGCAGCAACAATGCACATGACAGGGGTATTCAAAGGATGGCTATGGTTCTTTTGCGCAAAGCAAGTTTTGTAATTCTTTTCACAAGCCTAAGACCTAGCACAGACTGATCAAATTTTAGTACCAGTGTTCATATTAAACAATGACGGTTCTGTCCACCATCCATTGTGATCCCAAGGATAGCTTCCCGCCATTGAGTCGTTATGGTTTTCTGAGGACGTCCACCTTCCCGCCTCTCAAGAAGTGGCTCCAACAGCACAAAAATCATCATGCAATATCCCATCCCACACAAGTTAAGATTTTAGAGTCTAGCCAAGTGTAATACACGTCCCGGTGCTCAATAACCGCGAGCACGGCTATTCGAATAGATTTGGTTTATTCACACTATAGTGGATGTACACTTTACCCGCACTCCACGACTGCCCAACACATGAGCCTCGTCCCAACACATGAGACGCGTCATGGCAAAGCTTTTCGATAACCTCGCATTGCCAGTACCCACTCCATGAACTTTACATCCTCATGCACTCTAGGCGTACACGGTTTCTAGCAGTGAGAGGAGTTCTGGCGCACCCGGGAAGGGAAGACTCACACATGCATTAAGTTATAGTTATGTTTAGATTCTCACATGGCAGTCCTACCGATGGCGACACCACTGTAGACACCCGCCTCGCGGTCCTACTAATGGCTGCCCCACCGTAGAGCCCCTGCCTCACACATCAAGAAACCACTATGCATGGATACTGCCTCCGCTCAGCTATCTACTCCGCTAGGTCTATACCCATACGAGAAGTGCGGTTGTACGGGGGTCGTTTCATGCTTAACTTCATGGCTCGGTCCTTAATTGACCGGGGACGGCACTAGCCTTTTCCGGACACCACCCAAATCCTCCACCCGCCCCAGTCGAAAACAGTTGTTTAATTTTATTTCTCCTTTCACAAATCATGTCATCAACATCATGGCAATGTGGCGCTCATGTCTCCACATGCCGCATCTCAATTACCTTCCCAAAGGTAATTGTCCAAGCATATAGCATTTGATAAATACGAGTATGCATGATTCTAGAATAGCATTTCTAAGCAATTGTCATAATTGACTAGGGACTCATATGTAAACATGGTTACGAAGGCATAAGGGGTAAACAAGAATCAAGGCATGGCATAATCACAAGTAGGATGTTCATTATTGCGTGCAATTTATTTGTAAACAAAATAATTTCGCAATTGGGATCAACATGTTCAAAGAATAGTGATGACTTGCCTTGCTCGAAGCTTTGCGGGTCTTGGTCCCCGCTCGGATCCGCAACTCCCTCGAGCTCTAAAATTACATGCGAAAATTCGATTTGAATTCGGTTAGAATTCAAATAAAATCCAAATAAAGATCAAATCGAAAAGCAAGCGCGAGAGGCGAATTTTTATATCAACTATACTATTCGCGAAATAGGACTATTCCTCTACCTAAGATATTTTGTGTCTCCTAAGTAAATTCCTACGAATTCAACACATTTAGTTAGTTATTAAATAAATCTAAATTCCTACCGCAAATTAATTACTCATAGAGATTAAATTTTGAAACTTTACGACTATAATTAATCTATAATTAAATCCTTAATTATTTTAAAATTTCTATTCTATTAACCTCCCTATTCTATTTCCCTTTTCCTCCTTTTCTTTTCTTTCTTTTTCTCTCCTCCTTTTCTTTTCTCTCTCTCTCCGACTTCTCTCTTCCTCCCTCTTTTCTTTCTTTCCCTCTCGGCTCTCGGCCTACCCGGCGGTGACGGCGACCAAACAAAAAGGGGGGGGGGGGGGGGGCGGCGGCGACGACGGCGGCGGCGACAACGGCGCACGGCGCGGCACACTGAGGCGGCGGCGCGGCGGCACGAAGGCAGCGGCATGACGGCGGCGGCGTGGTGGAGAGGAAGAGAGGAGAAAAGAGGGGAATGGGTGGGAAGGATGGGGAGAGGGTGGGGTATTTATAGGAAAGAGGGGGGAAGGAGAGGGGGGAGTGGCCGGTTTAATGGCGACGCGACGGCGGCACGGGGCTCGGGGTGGGCGACGCGACGGGACGCGACGCGACGGCGGCGCACGGGGCTCGGGGCGGCGACGTGACGGCGCGCGGCGACGGCGACGGGCGGCGACGCGACGGCGCGGCGCGACAGCGATGGCGACGGCGGCGCGGGGGCTCGACGCGGCGACGGCGACAGCGCGCGGCGACGGCGACGGCGGCGCGGGGCTCGAGGTGGCGACGTGACGTCGCGCGGCGACGGGACGTCGACGGCGACGGCGACAGCGGTGGCGTGTGGCTCGGGGCGGGACGCGACGGGCGGCGACGCGGGCTCGAGGCGGCGACAGCGACGGCGGCACGGGGCTTGAGGCGGCGAGCGCGCGGCGTGAGGCGACGCGACGCGACGGCGGCGCAGCGCGGCAGCACGGGGCTCGGGGCGGCCGGGCGCGCGGCAGAAGAGGGTTAGGGCTAGAGACCGCAATCGAACACCTGGCGGCCAATGAATAGTGACTTTTCCTATTTAATCCCCATTTTAGCCTATTTCTTGTATAAATATGATTCTATAAATCCTAAATTTTGCATAAATGAAGTTCACTCAATAGTTGTGTTATTCCAACCAATGGATTCACTCTAGATTAATTTATTCCATATTTTATCTTTATGTAATTTGCTTGAATTTAATTAGAGTTAATTCTTGCTGCATCGCACTTAAATTTAATTGTTATTGATATGGTCGCGATAATATTTTATTTATTTCCAAACTCACCTAATCTTTATTTTAAATTATATTTCAATTATTTATTTAGCCACATTAATTTTAGGGTTTATTTCTAATTAGTTGCTCTTTGTTCGCGATCAGCAAACTCCGAAATCAAAATTCACTGGGATGGGCGAATAAAATCGGCATGATGCAATTTATTTAAAAAGTTTTTGAAAATCCGTATTTTTAGAGTTTTGATTTTGTTGGTCGAATTTTCAGGGTGTTACAAAGCTACCCCCCTTAAATAAATCTCGTCCCGAGATTTCTTACCGGATTTCAAATAGATGCGGGTATTCCGTCTTCAAGAATTCTTCACTTTCCCAAGTGGCTTCATCCTCAGTGTGATTACTCCATTGTACTTTGTACATACGCCACACTTTGGTTCTAGTCCTCTTTTCTGCTTCACCCAATATCCGGACTGGGTGTTCTGGATACGTGAGATCATTGCTAATATGAATTTCTTCCAACGGAGCCTGTTCCCCCGGCACTTGTAAGCATTTCTTTAATTGAGACACATGGAAGACTGGGTGCACATCGGCGATATTTTCTGGTAGCTGTAACTGATATGCAACTTCTCCTCGTCTAGCCGTGATTTGAAAAGGTCCCACATATCTTGGCGCTAGTTTTCCTTTGACCTTAAACCTTTTCGTTCCCCTCATCGGTGAAACCTTTAGATAAACGTAATCTCCTTCCTTAAATTCTAGGTTTCTTCTTCGGGTGTCGGCGTAACTCTTCTGTCATGATTGTGCCACTTTTAGACGGTCTCGAATCAGGCGAACCTTTTCTTCGGCTTCTTTGATAATGTCAGGTCCAAGTACCGCCTGTTCACCTGTCTCGGACCACATCAGCGGAGTTCGACATCGTCGACCAAACAATGCCTCATTGGGTGACATCTTTAGGCTTGCTTGAAAGCTGTTGTTGTAGGAGAATTCGGCGTAGGGCAAACATCTCTCCCAGTCTTTGCTAAAATCCAATGCACAAGCTCTCAGCATGTCCTCCAGGACCTGGTTTGTTCTCTCCGTCTGGCCATCTGTCTGTGGATGATAAGCTGTGCTAAAAGCAAGATAACTCCCTAGGGCTTCATGTACTTTCTCCCAGAAATGCGAGGTAAACTGTGTGCCTCGATCAGATATAATTCTCTTAGGTACACCATGAAGACATACTATCCTGGTCATGTATAACTCGGCTAGCTTGGCACTGCTATAATTTGTCTTAACGGGAACGAATCTCGCCGTCTTGGTGAGTCGATCCACAATCACCCAAATGGAATCATATCCTGTTGCGGTCTTGGGCAATCCAACAATAAAATCCATACCTATCTCATCCCATTTCCACTCGGGAATCCTAAGGAGTTGCAGCAAACCTGCCGGTCGCTGATGCTCAGCCTTCACCTTTTGGCACACGTCATAGAGTGCTACGTATTCTGCCACATCTCTCTTCATGTTGGGCCACCAGTATCCTTCCTTCAGATCCTGGTACATTTTGGTACTTCCGGGGTGCAATGAATATGCCGATTCGTGAGCTTACTTTAGGATTAATCCTCTCAGTCCACCCTGTTCGGGTACATAGATCCTCTTTTTATACCATAGAACATCTTTTTCGTCGGTTGAAAATTCCTTTGCAAATCCTGCAGCTAGGCGTTCCTTCACCTCCCGGATTTCCTCGTTGTCCTTCTGGACTTCTTCTATTTTGGTTCTCAGAAGAGATTGAATGTCCAGGGTGTTTATCTGTCCACGAGGTACTATATGTAGGTTTAGTTGGGCCATTTCCTCCTTAAGCTCAGGAGCCATCCCTTCCGTCCTAAGATGATTGCATTGGCTCTTCCGATTCAAAGCGTCGGCCACAACATTTGCCTTGCCGGGGTGATAGTGAACCTCTAAGTCATAATCCTTGATTAATTCCAGCCATCGTCTTTGCCTCAAGTTGAGATCTGACTGGGTGAAAATATACTTCAGACTCTTGTGGTCATTGTAGATATCGCAATGGCTTCCAATCAAATAATGTCTCCAAATCTTTAGCGCATGAACCACGACTGCTAGTTTTAGGTCATGGGTAGGGTAATTTTCCTCGTGGGGTCGCAGTTGTCGCGATGCATAAGCCACGACCTTTCCTTCTTGCATTAGTACTCCTCCCAGTCCTTGCCTTGATGCATCACAATATATAACAAAGTCTTTCCTATTGTCGGGGAGAACTAGAATAGGTGCAGAGGTCAACTTTTCCTTGAGCTGCTCAAAGCTTTCTTGGCACTGTTCTGACCACACAAACTTCTTTTCCTTCTTGAGTAGTTGTGTCATTGGTCGGGCTATCTTAGAGAACCCCTTAATGAACCTTCGGTAGTATTCGGCCAAGCCTAGAAAACTCCGAATTTCAGTCACAGATTTGGGTGCTTTCCATTCCGTAACAGCCTTCACTTTAGCAGGATCCACTGCTACTCCACTGGCTGAGATTACGTGGCCCAGAAAGGCGACTTCTTTTAACCAGAACTCACACTTGCTGAATTTTGCATATAACTTATGCTTCCGAAGTTTCTCGAGTACCAATCGCAAGTGTTCCGCATGCTCTTCCTCGTCTTTGGAGTAGATTAAAATATCATCGATGAATACTACCACAAATTTGTCCAAGTAATCCATGAACACTTTGTTCATGAGATTCATAAAATATGCCGGGGCGTTGGTTAAACCAAACGACATTACGGTGAACTCATACAATCCATAGCGTGTTGAGAACGCAGTTTTGGGTATATCCCCGGTCCTAATTTTCAGTTGGTGGTATCCTGATCGAAGGTCAATCTTAGAGAACACCTTAGCTCCTTTAAGTTGATCGAAGAGATCATCAATCCATGGTAGTGGATACTTGTTCTTGATAGTTACTTCGTTCAGTGAACGGTAGTCTACACACATCCTCATGCTACCATCTTTCTTCTTAACGAATAACACTGGGGCTCCCCAAGGTGACGAACTGGGGCGTACAAATCCCTTTTCTTGCAACTTTCTGATTTGCTTTTTAAGTTCCTCCAACTCATTGACTGGCATCCGATAAGGTCTTTTGGATATGGGAGCAGTTCGGGGTATCAGGTCAATAATGAACTCTATGTCACGATCTGGTAGCATCCCAGGTAAATCTTCTGGAAACACATCGGGAAATCGTTGCACTGCAGGCATTCCTTTCATGGGTAGCATGGTAAATATGCCTCCGGCACGTTCGGTTAGTCTAGGATCTTGATCCACGGTTGCTGTCATATCCGATCCCCAGGGTGTGGTCAAGGTAACTTCTCTACGTCTACAGTCGATTACCCCTCTGTTCTTTGTTAACCAATCTATACCCAATATGACATCCAGGGTCTGAGGTATCAAAACCATAAGGTTGGAGGGAAACATCACATCCCTAAAACGAATAGGTACGTCTATGCAAGCATGACTCACAGTTATCTCGCCCCCAGGTGAGTGTACTATCATAGGCTTTCTAAGTCCCACTAGGGTTAAGTTGTGCTTTTGACTAGCCTTCAGAGATATGAATGAATGCAATGCACCAGAATCGAAGAGAACTTTAACCGGGGTAGAATTGATAGAGAACATACCCATTAGTACGCCCTGATCTTCCTGGGCCTCTTCAGCTCGAGCATGGTTCACTTGTCCGCGTCCAAATCCGGTAGCGGTCCTGTTAGTTTGCGGAGTTTTGAATAGACCTCGTCCGGCAGCAGGGGTAGTAGTTCCACGAATAGTCATTGCATTAGCGCCAGTACGGACAGGAGTTTTGCGTGGATGAGGGCAGTTGTTGGCGTAGTGCCCATACTCCCCGCAGTTGAAGCAGTCCACATTCTTCTTGGCTCCAGGGGCAACCAGAGTTGGTGTAGGGGTGCGGTTCTGAATCGCAACCGGCCTGTTGAAATTACTAGGCGCGGCGGGACGGTTGGTTTCCACAATAGGGGACTTTGACCCAGACGAAGTGGTTCCCTTGAGTTGCTGAGGCACTCCCTAAGGTGGGCGATTCATAGCAAGCCTCCTCTTGCGGTTGTGCTCTACAGTCCTTTGATCGTTCTCCAGCCTAACGACTTTGTTGATCAGGCTCTGGAAGCTCTCATGGTCTTGCCCAATCATAGGTCCACGCAATTCATCATTCAGCCCTTCTATGAACTTGTCGATCTTTTCCTCTTCATCTGCGAGGTCTCCAATTGCATAGCGGGCCAACTGAGTGAACCGGTTCAGATATTCCTGCACCATTGTGTTCCCTTGACGCAGCCTTCTAAACTCGCTTTTCTTCATATGCATTACCGCAGCAGGCACGAAGTTCTCACGAAATGCTGTAGTGAACTCTTGCCAAGTGGGTTCTCCAGCATCCTCTTCCCGAGCTTCCTTGTAAGTATCCCACCAATCACCAGTTGGTTTACTGCGAAGATCACTTTGTCGGCTTCGCGTACCCGGACAAGAGTCAGTTTCTTCTCTATGATGCGTAGCCAATCTTCTGCCTCCATGGGCTCGTCTGCCGTAGCGAACGTGGGTGGCTTGGTCCTCATAAACTCTCCAAAGCTTGATCCTCCGCGATTACCTTGGTTGTTTGCAATGGCTTGCAGAAGTTGGGTTTGAGTGGCCATAACTCCGGCCAGGGTGGTTGTAGACCCCCGATTTTGGAAATCGGAAATCTTCTGTGTTTATCCGTACCAATCCCTGGATCAGTAGTTGGTACACACATACATAGTTGGATCACAACATATCACGAATGAATTCAGGCTAAAAGAGTTAAATACTTATATTAGGGCCAGGTAGGCCAACAACTATTAGAGAACAACAGCGGAAGACAAAATAATATAAGGGCCCGGTTAACATGCCACAGGCAGTCGACTGGGGAACGAGACCTAGAACAAGACCGCACTCTGATCATCTTGTTGGATACGCAAGCGTACCGACAAGGGCTTCTCTTCAACGCTCTCCTAAAAGATATATAAATAGCAAGGGTGAGTACCAACCGTACTCAGCAAGCCACCACAGCAACGATGCATATAATAGAGGGTATTTCAAGGAATGGCTTCAGGTTCTTTTGCATAAAGCTAGTTTTGCAATTCTTTTCACAAGCCTAAGACCTAGCATAGACTGATCAAGTTTTAACACCAGTGTTCACGTTAAACAACGACGGTTCTGTCCATCATCCATTGTAATCCCAAGGATAGCTTCCCGCCATTGAGTCGTCATGGTTTTCTGAGGACGTCCACCTTCCCGCCTCTCAGGAAGTGGCTCCAACAGCATAAAATCATCATGCAATATCCCATCCCACATAAGTTAAGAATTTTGAGCCTAGCCAAGTGTAATACACGTCCCGGTGCTCAATAACCGCGAGCACGGCTATTCAAATAGATTTGGTTTACTCACACTGCAGTGGATGTACACTTTACCCGCACTCCGCGACTGCCCAACACATGAGCCTCGTCCCAACACATGAGACGCGTCACGGCAAACCTTTTCGATAACCTCGCATTGGCAGTACCCGCTCCATGAACTTTACATCCTCATGCACTCTAGGCGTACACGGTTTCTAGCAGTGAGAGGAGTTCTGGCGCACCCGGGAAGGGAAGACTCACACATGCATTAAGTTATAATTATGTTTAGATTCTCACATGGCAGTCCTACCGATGGCGACACCACTGTAGACACCCGCCTCGCGATCCTACCAATGGCTGCCCCACCGTAGAGCCCCTGCCTCACACATCAAGAAACCACTATGCATGGATACTGCCTCCGCTCAGCTATCTACTCTGCTAGGTCTATACCCATACGAGAAGTGCGGTTGTACGGGGGTCGTTTCATGCTTAACTTCATGGCTCGGTCCTTAATTGACCGGGGACGGTACTAGCCTTTTCCGGACACCACCCAAACCCTCCATCCGCCCCAGTCGAAAAACAGTTGTTTAGTTTTGTTTCTCCTTTCACAAATCATGTCATCAATATCATGGCAATGTGGTGCTCATGTCTCCACATGCCGCATCTCAATTACCTTCCCAAAGGTAATTTCCCAAGCATAAAGCATTTTGATAAATATGAGTATGCATGATTCTAGAATAGCAATTCTAAGCAATTGTCATAGTTGACTAGGGACTCATACGTAAACATGGTTACGAAGGCATAAGGGGTAAACAAGAATCAAGGCATGGCATAATCTCAAGTAGGATGTTCATCATTGCATGCAATTTTATTTGTAAGCAAAACAATTTCGCAATTGGGTTCAAAATGTTCAAAGAATAGTGATGACTTGCCTGCTCAGAATCGTCCTTATTCTTTATACAATCTTGGTCAACCTTCACCTCCTGGAAGTTGCAGACGTTGCCTCACGACTAACCGATACACAAATTCTATAATACGTGAGAAAGACCAATATTCAATAACAAGCAAATATGCACAACCAAAATACAAATGTCGGGGTCGAACCTAGGGCTGCTCGTACTATTATTGCTTGCCAGGGGATTCCAATCATGCTAAGGGCTAAACTTCCTTAATATTTCTATTGTCATCGTGTATTTCTATTGTCATCGTGGCCTATTAGGAGTTAATCGATAGTGTATAAATGAGATATACATCTGGCTAATCTGTGGTTTAGTCAAGCTAATGACTATGGAAGGATTATGGCTACACATGCATTCATCTAAATAAAGTGGTCATATACTAGAGGTTCCGTTGTCGGATAGATTTAGGATCAATCAAATAATTACAGTGAATCATTTGTATTATTATTTTACTGATGGAGGCATTACTTTAATTATGAACATATTTTACTTGTCACAATAAATTATGAAAGGATAATAATTGTCCATGCTTTCAATGTTAGAGTTGTTTAGGTTAACCATATTATGGTTACAAATTATCCCATCACATAATTTTACAATGAATAATCCTAATTTACAATTGAACCATAATTATATGAGATCAAGATTTATAACTAGTATTTATCTAATATTCCTGTTTATCATATAGTCCCTCTAATTTAATATATGCAACAAGCAAATTAATACTATGCCGTATAGCTATAATGGGATGTACAGTATATGTGTGTGCATAATATCTTAATATTGAATCATTTACTGAATAGTTGCTATTTACTATAGGCTATATAGTACATGTGATTTTAAGTGGATTTATGAGTGAGTTACCGTATATACAACTTAAGGGTCAATTTCCAACCTAAACATATACTGCTGTATAGGAAATGCCGTTAACTAATTTCGTGCGGGTGATTTTAGTCACACTAGCTCTGTTATTATTTCTCATAAACATGTTATTATCCCTCGTAAACAAGTTGAACACTCATCTATGTGTGTTCAAATTTAGTCACAAAGTATGAGGCTAAACATTATTTATACAATTTGGACGTCATGAGTATAGTTATATATGGACATATATTAATAAATGGCACTAGCATTTCCTATGCTTTAATTAATTTGAAACAATGCTTCTAATTAGTTTACATGGGTTTTACGGCATGTTAAGGACAATTATTTGACATCTACTTTTCAGTACAATATCAATTTTATTTATTAGCACATTTTTAAGTTGACTATTATGCATCATCTTGGTATTAATTATTTAATAATTATAAATATATTTTATTAAATAGTGAACTATATACCATTGGAAAGCTTATGAATTTAGATAAATTTAGGTTCAAGTTTCACTCAAATCCGAGTTAAAATGAATAAGTTATGCTAGTGTAAAGATTCAAATTTGAATTAATTCTAATAATTGCGAAATGGTACTGTTCCTAATTCATTTATTTTTAATACCACCTTATCCACAAGCTATAGTGACTGACAGGTGGGGTCTTCCTATTTTCTTTTCTTTTTTTTTATTTTTCTTTCTAAAGGAATCCATATGGGCAAATGACAGGTGGGCCCGACTCTTTTGACTAGGGTCAAACCGGCCATTAAACCCAGTAGGGCCCGCATGTCATAGACTCGAAACTATAGACCTTCCATAATAAGATTTTTAACCGCCCGGACCCACATGTAATAGACACAACTAATAAAGATTAACAAGGGGATTATTCTTTACTAACCACGCGGGGCCCACTCTAATCTCTCCTCTCCTTTCTCTTTTTCTCTCTCTCCCCGCTACCTCTCTGCTTCCTCTCTCTCTCGCGGCTCGGCTGGAACCGGCGGGCGGCGCGGCACGATGTCAAGCGGTGGGGAAGGGGAAGGCTCACCGGACCGACGGCGGGGTCGACGGAGACGCGGCGGCAGGGTGCGGCGCGGCGGCGGCGAGGCGCCGGGGCACGGCAACGGCGGTGCGGCGGCGGAATGCGGCGTCGGTGGAGGTGAAGAAAGGGGAAAAAGGGGAGAAGAGGGGGAAATGGCGTGGGGAGGGAAGGGAAAGGGGGAGAGGGTATTTATAGGGCTCGGGGGAGGGGTGGCCGGCTTTAATCGTCGATGGGATGGCGCGGCAGCGTGGGGCTCGGGGCGAAGGCGACGCGCGGCGATGGAATGGCGCGGCGCGGCGTTGGGACGGCGAGCGCGACGGCGACAGTGCGCGGCGCGGGCGGGGCTTGAGGTGGTGATGGCGATGGCGGTGACGCGATGGCGCAGACGCGGCGCGGGGCTCGGGACGCGGCAGCGGCACATGGCGACGGGCGACAGTGACGCGTGCGGCGTGGTAGGGGCGCGGGGCGCGAGGCGGCGCGGCATGGGGCGCGACGCGGGGGCGATGGCGGCAGCGCGCGTGGAGGGGAGGGGCTCGAGACGACGCGACAGACGACAGCGACGGCGCGCGGTGGGAAGGAGACGGCGTGGCAACGGCAACGGCGCGGCGCTCGAGGCGAGCGGTGAGGTGACGGCGACACGCGACGACGTGACGGCGACGGCGACAGCACGTGCGGAGGAGCGGGGCTCGAGACGATGCGACCGACGACGGTGACGGCGCGCGGCGGGATGAAGGCGGCGACGGCGACAGCGCACGGCGCGGGAGCAGCGACGGAACGTGACGGTGATGGCGGCGCGGGGCGCGAGGCGGCGCGACGGCGCGCGGCGGCAGCGGCGGAGCGAGGCGACGGCGACGGTGACGGCCCGCGGCGGCATGGTGTGGCAGAGGAGGGGGAAGGGCTAGGGGACCATATCGAGCAGATGGCGTGCAATGAATAGTGACGGTAGTGAATGAAAAAAAGAATTTAGGTTTTTGGTTGGTTTTAAAAATTGAGAATAATAGCTATTTGAATTTATATTTTCACCAACGCATTTGAGTGACATTATTAAGTGTTCAAATGTGAATTTTATTTAAAGTTAATGTTGTCCAATACTTAATACTCGTATTTATTATAGTCTTTGTAATTTCCTAATGAGACAATTACAGAGAGGCAGTGATATTATACTCTCTATTTATTTATGTGAGTGAATTTTATGCGAAGATGGTTGCGTTAAATATTGATTTAAATATTCCAGCAAAACACTCTTTTATAGATGGGATCCTGGTAACGATGTGATCATTATTTCGTGTGAACAAATCATTCTATCTAATTCTAATGTATGAGCTAACCTTGTTCTTTTAAAATTGGTTTTACCTCTATATGGATCCTTATAATTTAATATTCATGGTTCAATACAAATTATGTAACATCTAATTAATTATTCCCAGTAAAACTATTCTATAGATAGAGTTCCATTTATTTGAACGATTATCATTTCCTAAGTGTCTATATTTCATGGCACGCATCATATGGTTCAATTATTTAATGTTTGATCCATAAATTAAATTAGTAATTAACCTTCTCTTTGTCTGGCTTTGTTTCCTGGTCTAATTAAATAATGTATTCTTGTAACTTATATTTATTGTTCAGGTGTATGCCTTTAATTTGATTCTCCATTATTACAATTTATATTTTAGCAACCAATGACAACCATAAAATCCAGCATCTGCAAAAAGTTTTAAAAAGTTCAAAATTTTAGTGATTTTTATTATCAGAAATTTTCAGGGTGTTACAGTGGTTAGGTCAGGTGTCTGAGTTTCTTCATTGCTGGTTGACGCCCGACGTCGGCTTGCCATCTGTGTAGGCCGATTAGGTAAGTATCCTAATTTTCTAACTAGCTCTTATAGTTTTATCCCATTAAGGGAGTTGTTTTGATGTGAACTTTGTTTTGCAAGCATGGTGGAATAAACTCATTTATAACACAACAGCAACAATATCATAAAGAACATCACAGAGTTCCACAGATAGTACATAAGTCATGATGCAATCGACTGCACATATACGCAGTCCAAATAAAGTTCATCCAAAAGATACATCGAACTAATCATCAAGCTACTCGTCAATCTAGGTAAGGGGGGGTGTCTCGCATGCTACCCAAAAACCATCTGAAGCGAGATCGAAGCTGCAAAAGTCCTCCAGTCTAGTCATCCAGCCATCCGCAAGATCCTGGGGCAGGAAGAGGGTGGTCGCTGGCTCGTGCAAACCTGAGTCCCCACGGCTCGGAAGTAGTGGCCTCTGAATCTGGCTTGGGCTTCTTGCCCGGAGGTCGTGTGCTCTTGTGAGCAGTGCTGAGGGTACGAGGGCCTCCTATGAAGGTCATGCGGTGGACAGGAGTCTCGTCCTCTGAAGGATCAGTGATGTCCGGCTCTATCTCTGGCTCGGTGTCGGTCCCCTCTGTCTCGGAGTCGACCTAAATCGGAGTCTCTAAACTGGACCCTGGCTGCGGTGAAGAAGTGGAGATCAGTGGGGTGTGCCCAATCTCTGGAGCAGGTGGCTGTGTCACTGTCTGGTCCACCAGGTAAGGTGCTGACTCGGTAGCTACCTCTCCCAAAAGGGCGTGGAACGCTGGTGGGTATGGTGGAGTAAGGAAGAAGTAGCGGTCACGCCCTACTGCTGTGGAAGTAGAAGCTCCTGTGGCGCTGACTGTAGCTGCTCGAAGCTGCTCCTCAAGCTAGCTGACGTGCTCCTGACTCTCTCTCAGCTGCTCCTCGAGTGTATCCATCATCCCGCGGCGATCATTGTACTGATCAGATTGATCAGATAGCTGCTGGAACTGGTCGCTGTGGACCTGGAGCTGTGCCTTCAGCGAGTCTATCTCACTGCCCCAAGCCTGATGCTCCTCCTCTAGCTGAAGTTGTTGTGCTGTGAGGTCGGTCACCTCGGTATCCAACTCTCCCATATGCCTTTGCTGGTCGTCGATCTCCAACAGGGCCTCCTCGTAGAAGTCGTCCACAGCCTCAGCCCATCGGGACAGTCGAGTCATCATCAGGTTGTAGCAGCAGGGTATGTCCTGAATTGTGCAGACAGAGTTGCTCTCCTCCCGAAACGGATGGTGAGCAAACTCGGTGCTCGCCAACTCCACCCGGTGAATAGAACTAAGTCGGAGGAAGGCCTCCCGGGCTGCGTCCTGCATCGCGGTCTTCGGTAAGTCGCGACGGTGGCGTGTCGGAAAGCTGTAGTCTGACTCTGAAGGGACTCGCGGATGAACCTCAATCCGAGCCTCCCAAAAGGGTCCACACTGTCTCACTCGGTAGATCGGAAATCTGGGGTACCGTAGGCGCCTCATCAGCCGATGTAGCTCTATGACGTATCCCTCTGAGCGGGGTACGCCCATCTCCCAGGTGGTGGGTGAATCCTGATCTGCCATCTAATTTTAAGAAATACCCAAAGTCAGCTGAGAGTAAAACTTGTTTTGTGAAGAAAGTAGTTAAGAGTAAGATGAAAATCATACAGAGTTTTGTAAACATAGCATTTTTATTTTTGAAAGTATTACTAAATGGGAATTTCTCCCTTGGCCAATCTTAGAAAAGGGGTGGGGCGCTTTTTGGTCTTTTCCTACAGTCGTATGGCTCTGATACCAGCTCTGTGGACCCCCATTTTTATAACAGGAATCAATCGTGTAAACAGTACCATTTCCCTAGATCAAGTAGTCTGGTACACACGAGTTCATAGCTGACATACCAAATGCACATACACGAGAGTCTGGTGCTAATTATTACATCATAAGCCCGCAGGCATAGTCTTAGATCATCGGACCGAGCGGTCCGGAATACATTCCAAAAGCAGAAGTGGATAAGGCAGCGGAGTTAAGGCAGCGGCACGCCATTGCCACAGGCAACGACCGTAACTAAGACCTACTGAGCGCCATTGTCTTCATCACCCTCCTGGTAGTAAGCGTAGGGATCCTCCGAAGCTTCATCTCCGACGTCTGATTAAGTTTGTATATTGCAAGGGTGAGTACCAACCGTACTCAGCAAGCCACCACAGCAACAATGCACATGACAGGGGTATTCAAAGGATGGCTATGGTTCTTTTGCGCAAAGCAAGTTTTGTAATTCTTTTCACAAGCCTAAGACCTAACACAGACTGATCAAATTTTAGTACCAGTGTTCATATTAAACAATGACGGTTCAGTCCACCATCCATTGTGATCCCAATGATAGCTTCCCGCCATTGAGTCGTTATGGTTTTCTGAGGACGTCCACCTTCCCGCCTCTCAGGAAGTGGCTCCAACAGCACAAAAATCATCATGCAATATCCCATCCCACACAAGTTAAGATTTTAGAGTCTAGCCAAGTGTAATACACGTCCCGGTGTTCAATAACCGCGAGCACGGCAATTCGAATAGATTTGGTTTATTCACACTGCAGTGGATGTACACTTTACCCGCACTCCGCGACTGCCCAACACATGAGCCTCGTCCCAACACATGAGACGCGTCACGGCAAAGCTTTTTGATAACCTCGCATTGGCAGTACCCACTCCATGAACTTTACATCCTCATGCACTCTAGGCGTACACGGTTTCTAGCAGTGAGAGGAGTTCTGGCGCACCCGGGAAGGGAAGACTCACACATGCATTAAGTTATAGTTATGTTTAGATTCTCACATGGCAGTCCTACCGATGGCGACACCACTATAGACACCCGCCTCGCGGTCCTACCAATGGCTGCCCCACCGTAGAGCCCCTGCCTCACACATCAAGAAACCACTATGCATGGATACTGCCTCCGCTCAACTATCTACTCCACTAGGTCTATACCCATACGAGAAGTGCGGTTGTACGGGGGTCGTTTCATGCTTAACTTCATGGCTCGGTCCTTAATTGACTAGGGACGGCACTAGCCTTTTCCGGACACCACCCAAATCCTCCACCCGCCCCAGTCGAAAACAGTTGTTTAATTTTACTTCTCCTTTCACAAATCATGTCATCAACATCATGGCAATGTGGCGCTCATGTCTCCACATGCCGCATCCCAATTACCTTCCCAAAGGTAATTGTCCAAGCATATAGCATTTGATAAATATGAGTATGCATGATTCTAGAATAGTATTTCTAAGCAATTGTCATAATTGACTAGGGACTCATACGTAAACATGGTTACGAAGGCATAAGGGGTAAACAAGAATCAAGGCATGGTATAATCACAAGTAGGATGTTCATCATTGCATGCAATTTATTTGTAAACAAAATAATTTCGCAATTGGGATCAACATGTTCAAAGAATAGTGATGACTTGCCTTGCTCGAAGCTTTGCGGGTCTTGGTCCTCGCTCGGATCCGCAACTCCCTCGGGCTCTAAAATTACGTGCGAAAATTCGATTTGAATTCGGTTAGAATTCAAATAAAATCCAAATAAAGATCAAATCGAAAAGCAAGCGCGAGAGGCGAATTTTTATATCAACTATACTATTCCCGAAATAGGACTATTCCTCTACCTAAGATATTTTGTATCTCCTAAGTAAATTCCTACGAATTCAACACATTTAGTTCGTTCTTAAATAAATCTAAATTCCTACCGCAAATTAATTACTCATAGAGATTAAATTTCGAAACTTTACGACTATAATTAATCTATAATTAAATCCTTAATTATTTTAAAATTTCTATTCTATTAACCTCCCTATTCTATTTCCATTTTCCTCCTTTTCTTTTCTTTCTTTTTCTCTCCTCTTTTTCTTTTCTCTCTCTCCGGCTTCTTTCTTCCTCCCTCTTTTCTTTCTCTCCCTCTCGGCTCCCGGCCTACCCGGCGGCGACGGCGACCGAACAAAAAAGGGGGGGGGGGCCGCGGCTCACCGACGGCGGCGGCGGCGGCGACGACGGCGCACGGCGCGGCACACTGAGGCGGCGGCGCGGCGGCAAGAAGGCGGCGGCACGACGGCACGAGGGCGGCGGCACGGCGGCACGGTGGAGAGGAAGAGAGGAGAAAAGAGGGGAATGGGTGGGAAGGATGGGGAGAGGGTGGGGTATTTATAGGGAAGAGGGGGAGAAGGAGAGGGGGGGAGTGGCCGGTTTAATGGCGACGCGATGGCGGCGCGGGCCTCGGGGTGGGCGACGCGACGGGTGGCGACGCGACGGCGGCGCACGGGGCTCGGGGCGGCGACGTGACGGCGCGCGACGACGGCGACGGGCGGCGACAGCGGTGGCACGCGGCTCGGGGCAGGACGCGACGGGCGGCGACGCGGGCTCGAGGCGGCGACGGCGACGACGGCGCGGGGCTCGAGGCGGCGAGCGCGCGGCGCGAGGCGACGCGACGCGACGGCGGCTCGGCGCGGTAGCACGGGGCTCGGGGCAGCCGGGCGCGCGGCAGAAGAGGGTTAGGGCTAGAGACCGCAATCGAACACCTGGCGGCCAATGAATAGTGACTTTTCCTATTTAATCCCTATTTTAGCATTTTTCTTGTATAAATATGATTCTATAAATCCTAAATTTTGCATAAATGAAGTTCACTTAATAGTTGTGTTATTCCAACCAATGGATTCACTCTAGATTAATTTATTCCATATTTTATCTTTATGTAATTTGCTTGAATTTAATTAGAGTTAATTCTTGCTGCATCGCACTTAAATTTAATTGTTATTGATATGGTCGCGATAATATTTTATTTATTTCCAAACTCACCTAATCTTTATTTTAAATTATATTTCAATTATTTATTTAGCCACATTAATTTTAGGGTTTATTCCTAATTAGTTGCTCTTTGTTCACGATCAACAAACTCCGAAATCAAAATTCACTGGGATGGGCGAATAAAATCGGCATGATGCAATTTATTTAAAAAGTTTTTGAAAATCCGTATTTTTAGAGTTTTGATTTTGTTGGTCGAATTTTCAGGGTGTTACATATAACCTCCATTAGCACCAACTAATTAACCAGAGTAAGTAATTATTGTATCTCAACATGTTGCGGAGCCCAAGCACTGGCCGAGTGCTGTCGGCTCCACCACTAGTTAGGTCATTCCCAATCCAAAATACTAGACATAGTTTTCATAAACCCCACATCATCAGTACTAGACACTACTCTTCCAATGCAAACACCACTATTCTATACTTAAATTTAATGCTATTTATCTCACATGATGTCTTTGAATATTGTGTAAAAACCAAGTCTCATGCAAGACATGGTTTCCTTCTCTTTCCTCTGGCTGAGTTTAGTTCTAAACTTTTTCTTCAAACTCTCAACTTTTCCATCACATCAAAACGTTCCTACACATAAACTTCCAACTTTTCCATCACATCGTTCCAATTTTAACCAAACTTCCAATTTTGGCGTGAACTAAGCACACCCTCATTTATTCACTTGCCACATCATTTTTCATTTTAGGTGGCAGTTTATTTAATGCTATAGACACCATCCTAGTTATTGGGTTGGGAATGGCCTTATACCGATATGAATGGTTGAAAGTACTCCACAGAAAGAGAAATATGCAATAATCAAGAAAAAACTGCGATGAAAGATGAATAAATTAAATTATTTGGTACCACGTGTCTCCCTGATATATCAAACGCGAAAATAATATTAAGCTCATATAAAATGGAGGGAACATTGACGTGTACATTTGCATAGTAGAGAAAAGGTAAAATAACCAATAATGTGTTGCGTGTGCCATACAGTTGTCCCTAAGGGAAAAAGATAGCGAGGAAAAAAGATAGTGTGTCGCTCTCTCTTTCTCTCTCATCAAGGACCTATTTGTTAGAGACGAAAGATACTCCTAAAGTAAGAAAACGCGAGAATATATTAGTATTTGGTCTTGTTTATAAAATATAGGGAACAATGACTACATTCACTATTACAAAAGTGATCTTTCTGTATGAGGCCCCATCATTTTTTCATGCGGACCGTAACTAGTGGCGTCTGCAGAAATCGAGGGTCATTTTCCCATACGGCTGCTTAAATGGCCCGTATGGAAAAATCGATTTTTCCATACGGGCCTCTTACGAGGGCCGGCTCACTTAATCGGTTTTTCCATGCGGGCCACTTAAGAAGCCGTATGCGAAAATAAAATTTGAAAAATTTAAAAATAGTGTATCTCACTCATATGAACTCCAAATTGGATGATTTTTTTTTCTAAATGTTTCTAAAATCATGCTTTGTCATGTTATTGTGTTCTTACTGGTATTATTTTGGCTATTTTTTCTTGTGACTTTGTTTTATCAATTAAAAATTTGAATTTCAAAACTTCAAATAATATTTTGAAGTAGTAAATGATTTCATCTGAAAAGGTTATCAATAACAAGGTTGTATAACTCATCAAGATCTATAACTTCTATTTTGGTCATTTCTTGTTATATAAGAGATGTGCATTTTATGAAAAATCTTACAAATCACTTTGTCGGATGAAGAAATGACCAAAATAGAAGTTATAGATCTTGATGAGTTATACAACCTTGTTATTGATGACCTTTTCAGTTGAAATCATTTTGTATTTGAAAATATTGTTTGAAGTTGTCATATTTTGAAATTCAAATTCAAACGGTTCAAACAAAGTCATATAGAAAAATGACCAATACAAAAGTGGTAGATCTTGATAAGTTATACAACTTTGTTGTTGACAACTTTTCTATTTGAAATTATTTAATATATGAAATCATTATTTGAATTTCTTATATTATAAAGTTCAAATTTTATATAGTTCAATCAAATTCGGATGGAGAAATAACCAAAAGAAAATTGGTAGACCTCAACGAGTTCTACAACTTTGTTTTTGGTAACTTTTTTATATGAGTTTATTTAATATCATAAAATTTGATTCAAAGTTCTCATAATTTTAGATTAATTTTTTCCCTCCTCACCACTTCAAAATTTTTCATCTCTTCTCCTCTCTCCTCTCTCTCCCCTCTCTGATATTTTCCCCTCATCTCTTTCTCTTCCTCTCTCTCTCACTCACTCTTTCTCTCCTATCTCTCTCTCAAACTTCTGGAGGCGTAGGGCGAGCGGCGGCGCCGGCGGCCGAGAGCGGCGCGGCGCACGGTGAGCAGCAGCGGAAGGCGCGCGGTGGCGTCGGGCGGGAGCGGCGTGGGCACGGAGCGTGGAGGCGGCTGAGAGCTGCGCGACGACGATGACGACCCCGATGCGGACAACCCCGACGACGACGACGACGAATGGGCAGCAACGACGAATGGGCGCCCGGATCTGGCGGGCGGAGGCAGCGGAGAACGGCGCCACGACGACGCCGACCCCGCGACGACGACGAGTGGGCTCCCGGATCCGGCGGGGGGAGGCGGCCGAGAGCGGCACGACGACGACCCCAACGACGATCCCGACGACAACGACGACTGGGCGGCGACGGGGCAGTGACGCGGGCCTCGTCCCTCCTAGATCCGGCGGCGGCGGGCCTCGTCTCGTCCAGATCCGGCGGTGGCGGGCCTCGTCCCGCTCGGATCCGGCGAGAGCGGGGGTGGCCGGCGGTGGGAGTGGGAGCGGGAGCGGGCAGCGGCGGAACCGGGGCGGGCGGCGGTGGGAGCGGGGTCAGGTGGCACGGGAGCGACCGGCGAGCTCGGGCGGGTGCCGCCTGCGGGCTAGGGTTTTTTTTTTTTAGAATTTTATTTTTTTTTTGGCGATTTTTTCTCTTTGCATGCGGTTGGCTTAAGCGCCCACATGCGAAAATCGGATTTTCACATGCGGGTGCCCTGGCCGCATGCAAAGTTGGCGATTTTCACAGACGATTTCCCGCATGCGGTTGCACCAACCGCATGCAAAAATCTCTCCCGCCCGTATGCAAACTCTTTTGTAGTAGTGACTTTTATAGTAGAGAAAAGCTAAAATAACCAATAATGTGTTGCATGTGCTATACAGTTGTATGTGAGGGAAAGAGAGTATGCCATACTCTCTCTTTAATTTTATCAAGGACCTAGATGTTAGAGACGAAGGACACTCCTAGTTAAAGTAAGCAAATGCAAGAATATATTAATACATTTGGTCGGTTCATTTTGCAACATTACTCCGAAACATCTCTGAGTTTTTGAATAACCATCTTCATGGCTTTCCATATACAGATCGATCTAGCTATAGAAGGAGCATACAAAAGAGGGGGTACGCACGCTTCGTTTTAGGTTATATAAAACGTTTTGACTTTGGTCAAAATCAAACTATTTTAAATTTAACTAAGTTTATAGATAAATATAGTAATATTAATAATACTAAATTAGTTTCATCAAATCATTAATTGAATATATTTTCATAATAAATTTATCTTGGGTTGAAAATATTAATAAACTTAAATTTGTTTGACTTTGACCAAATTAAGTCAGGCCTTCACAGTGCGGTGAGGTGGCATTCTCCCTTGCCATCCCACATATGCAAAGCTGAAGGCACATGCCACCTTTGCTTCCGGGCCAACCAAAATGAGGTTCTTGTGTCCAAAGAAGGCCACCGGTTCTTTGGCGAAAAAGGAGGGCACGTGAGGATGGAAACAACACTGTGGAGCGAGTGGCATCGGAGCGAGCGACGCCGGCGGTCGTGGGGGACAGGCAGGGCACGTCGCCGCCCGGAGCTCGCCGGCCGCTCCGAGGTCGTCCCGTACCGCCAGATCCCGTCGCCGGCCTAGGGAGGAGGGCAGTGCGGCGGAGACCACGACGGCGGCGACGAAGCCACGGCCACGGCCATCCTTGCGCCGCGCCCAGACGAGCCATCGCCACTGGATCTAGCAAGCTGCCACGCCATCGTCGAGACTCGTCGCCGCCACGCCGCTCCCCGACGAGCCACGGCGCGCGAGGAAGACGCGGATGAGGCGGCGGGGGCACGCGAGAGGAGGGGAGGCCAAGAAGTTCGCCGGTGTCGAGCGCCAAGCCCGCCGCCCCGCTGAGACCGCTGCCGTCGTCACCTCCCTGCCGCCGCCGCCATCACCTCATTGTGGAGCAAGTGGCCTCCATGCCGAGACCACCGCCATCGTCTCCTCCTTGCCGCCGCCGCCGCCGCCATCGTCCCCAGATCCACCGACGCTCTGCCCGGCCACCCTGGCGCCGTCTCCGCTCGCCACTGCTCTGCTCGGCCCCATCGCCGTCGAGGTCGCCGCTCCACTCGGCCGCCCCAGCGCCGTCTCTGCTCGAACATGGGAGGATAGGGAAAGGTGTGAGAGAGGGGAAGAAGCAGCGTTGGTCTCGAGGAAAGAGAGAGAGAGCGCGCGGAAAGGTGGAGAAAAAAAAGGAAAACTATATTTTTGTGGACCCCACTTGAGGTGCTGCATTGTGAAGCTTGTGTCTATCAGTGTTCCTCAGCCCATATGGCACCTCAGGTCCGGCATTTTACGTGACGCATTGCTATTGCCCTTATAACCTGAAACAGAAGGAGTACCGAATAAGCATGGGACGCATAGCAAATTGAGCACACTGACTGGGGGGGGATAGATCAGCATCGATCTGAGGCTTGTGAGCTTCTCGCGGTCCAGTGCGGGGTGTACAGGAGCTGAGACAAGCGAGGGCCGGGAGCATTTGGCGCAGGTGGTGCGGGGTCCGTTAGTGATGGAGACAGAGCCATGCCATTGCCATTGCCATCTCGTGTCGTGTCGACGGGACGCTTTCGATCCACCTCCTGCATCTGCCGATCCACTGGTTCACTCAGTATTATTCAGTCTCTCATCCCATCATGCATTATGTGAGCATACACCCATGTATCATTCTTTCTCGCAGCAACTCTCCATAGATCATTCATTAATTACCCATATGCTCTCTTCCTTCACATAAAAAATA
Source organism: Oryza meridionalis (assembly GCA_000338895.3). Taxonomy (NCBI): domain Eukaryota; kingdom Viridiplantae; phylum Streptophyta; class Magnoliopsida; order Poales; family Poaceae; genus Oryza; species Oryza meridionalis. The sequence goes on along the minus strand of CM002526.2, from coordinate 28,944,697 downwards.
AATCTAAATATTCAGATATGAAAAAAAAACTGAACATAGTCTAATTTATGTATAGCTCAATATTCAGATATTTTTTTTAATGAACGGAAGGTGTATGTGCCTAGTCGGATGGTAGGTCGTGGCCCACTTTTACTTTTAATGATTCAAAAGTCGAGATCTAGAGATTATCCAAACGGTCACAAACACTTGAAAAAAAAAGTAGGTACGGCTTTTTTTTTAACGACTCGCATGAGACAATGCGAAGTTCATATTAATAGAACAGAAAAAAGTTAAAAAGATTACAAATTTTGGAGGCCGTAACCAGGAAAAAAAAATATATCATCACCCACACATTGACAGCACCAAACACAAACCCAGGAGAAGGCTTGCATCGGACCGGCCACCGCTAAGTACGACCGACCGCCGCTAGGCCAACAAAGGAACTACAACTGGGATTGCCCAAAACCCAACCCTTACAACCAACACAAAACCTTGCTCTAATCACATCTTAGGATTTAGGGAGAGAGGGTGAGAGAGAAGAATGGAACCGCTCTCCCCCTAGGCCCTCCGACATGGCCAACTTGTAAAAACTAGCGTGCTGATACAAGAGGATGTGACTCTAGAGCGAGCTTGCAGTAGTTGTTTGGGCGGTTTCGGCAAGGGCGCTACTTAGACGGCATCTTCAAGGAGAGAAGCAACCAAAGCAGCGCCGCCGCTATCCGTCGAGGTCTCAAGAATCTTCACTGGGCTTTCACCGAAAGGCCAAACAGAGTGGGTGAGATGGCACGACAACGCCCTCAGAAGGGTGAGTGACACTCGAGTGCCATCGTTGCGGGCCCGGCTAAGGCCGGGCTAGGTTTTCACTCGTCATCAACCACCTGTCTATCCACCGTTGATGCACCAATGCTCCACCGCCATTTAAACCTCCGCTGGCGTATGGGCACCACTACACCGGCGCCCCCGCCGGCCAACCTCCGTATGCTACGATCGACCACGCCTTGTCGCCTCTCGTTGCATCGGCCACTGCCTGAGCTGACCGCGCCGCACAGGCACATGCCTCTCCTCTACCGCTGCACCAACCACTGCAGCTACCGGCCGAGCCTCCTCACACCGCGGCCAACCCCGCCGCCGTTGTCCGCGCCTCGCCGGTCTACATAACCTCCAGCCACTACCGCCGCTAGCCAGCCAACCAACTGTTGTTGCTCCTCCCGCTGGCCACCCGCTGACGCCACCATCTCCGCGAGCTCCGCGCCGCCGTAGAGTCCCATCACGGCGACGACCACCAGCCACCGCCGTCGCGCCGCCGCCGCCGCCACCGCGACGGCTCCCCCACTGCGAGCTCGCCCTCGCCCGATGTAGCCACCGAGGCCAAGATCCTCCTCCGGGGATCCGCCCCGCCGTCGCCGTCCATGCCACCATCTATATCATATTTTATTTTATTTGTTTTATTTTGAGACGAAGGAATTATTTATATATAATTCTACCAAGAGTAAAATAACTCTACCAAGAGTCATACATAGTATATGTGGTGCCACTGCCCTGCAACTGCCAGTGACGATGAGTACCTACATGATGCCGCTAGCTAGCTAGACGGGGCGCGGGTACACGTCGCAGCAGCGCGCATGCATGCGCGGTCGCTGGTGGACGGGGCTCAGCGCAGCAGCGGGCCACAGTCGTCGACGACGGGCATGCATGCATGCCTGCCTTAGCTAGCTGGGGCTGTCCCGCGCAGCGAGCGGGGGCATGTGCGATGTCGCGTGTGCGTGCGTAACGTACGTGTCGCTGCCGGCCCCGCGCCTTGTCCTTCTCTCGCTCCGCAACTTGGTCGTGTGTCCACGAGAAAATGATGAACACATCGCCATCGCCAGGGGTTTTATTTTCCCTCTAGCTTAATTAGAGCAAGTTCAATAGTATAGCCAACTACAAGCTCCAATTCATCTATAGCCAATCTAATAGTTCATTCATACAATAGTTACATGCTACACTATTAATATCTAGTCTCACCTGTCATACACACTCTATATCTTGGAGCACGTGCTACAGTTGGCTGTAAATCTGTAGCCCGCTGCTCTTCTCTCTCCTCATTTATCTTCTTAAAATATATTTTCAGCTGGCTTATAACCTGCTATTGTACCTGCTCTTAGTAGTAGTTCCTCTCTTTCCTCGTCAGTTTTTTTTGTGCTTGTGGTTTGCGAGGAGTTGGGTTATCTTTGAATGCATTCGCTCTGAAATTATGGTGCTAAAACCTGTCTAGAAATTTGTAACAAAATAATTAGGGCCAACCTTAATTTTTAACCAAGGATTTTCCTTGGAATTTGCCACTTTACCTATTTTCTTTAGCATGAATTGTTCTAAGGAATGGTATTCCCGTGAGAACGTATAAATTTTAAAGGATTCTAACATATCCACTCCGACCTCTTTTGTTTCACTGGCTGGTATAGCATCACATGTGTTCCAAACAACCTAGCTTAGCTATATGTCCCATAAATTTCTCGTTTTTCTTTTTTTTTTCTTTCTGTTTTCACGTGTAATCACCCTGTGTTTTTTCTATTTCTATTTTTGAACCCTGTTTCCCAAAGGACCCCTATTGTTGTCACACTAAATTTGGTCTAAAATTGGGAACTTCAAACAGTGCGGTTTGTCGATTCATGAGTGCATGAGTCCATTTGCTAGATTTTTCTGGCACACCCACAAATATTACATATGTTGTAGTATGTTTTTAACATGAATTTAATTAGTTAGTCCAGGGATCTCTATCACTGATCTCCGCCTCTTCAAATGCATGTTAGGAAGCTTACTTACGAGTGTGTGCGAAGGTATGCGTAGATGCGTTACGTGTGAGTCGTCTTTTGTGTAGTAAAAGAAGTCTATAACTTTTACCTGTAAAAGATTTTACATATTGTATTTTTTAAGGCATCTCTTTTTTGAACGAAGGTTTGAAGGCATCTCTTTAAGGTTCGTTTAAAGGAAAAGTTCTAGAGTACCGCCTTCAACTATTTGATATTTTTTCTGCTTTTACCTCCTCAACTTTTGTAACAGATTTCCTTTTACATCCTCACCCATGAATTGCACCTTGAGTTGAACAAAGAGTAATTTTAGTTCCATGAGGCAATGGTTTACTCCCTCCATCCCAAAAAAATCCAACCTAGTACTAGAATGGGACACATTCTAATACAACGAATCTGGATATACTCATATCAAATTCGTTGTACTAGGATGACTAGTTGGTTTTTTGGTACGGAGGGAATACACATCTGGCATTGGGACCACCTAGCTATATATACGCCCCTCCGGCCTCCAATAGAAACTGAATTATATTCGTGCAATATGTACTACAACATAGGTCGTCCAAATCATAATCTCATATACTTATAATCATCAGTAATTGTGTGTTCTAAGACGTTTAAGGAGTACAGCTTGTTGAATTAAATGAATTTACGACGTGACCAGAATTACACTCTTTAAATTTGTGACAGAGGTAGGATTAGATATCAGGCCTTATGTAGCAGTAGTGCTAGCTAACTGCAAGAAGCACTACTTAAAAAAGGATTTTTGCACATAAACAAAACCTATTTTCGCAAATGGCTGGACGACCCGTCACCTCCGAGATGTCTATGAAAATCGGCATATTTTCAAACAGGCACCACACCAGCGCACGAAAAGTGATTTTCACATATGACAAAGTTATGTGCCACCCACCTATGAAAAAAAAATTTCACCACAAAATAAAAATCAAAACCCTAGCTCCCGTTGGCCGCCACAGGCGCTCATCGACGTTGTTGTCATTGCCGTCACCAAGGCCCCACAGCTCCTGATGCCAGCGACGGTGGATACACCCCTCCCGAGGTCACCGGTACAGTGTCGGTTGCGCCGTCCTTGAGGTTGCTGCAGTTCGCTGCCACTCGTCATCGCCACCGCAGTCCACGATTGTTGTCGTCACCACCACCGAGGCCTCGCAGCTCCCATTTCTGCTGGTGGCAGCGGCGGATCCTCCCCTCCTGATACCGGCGGCGCCAGATCCACGGCCGTTGTCATCATCGCCTCTTCCCGCCGTCACTCCACCCCGCCTCCGCTGCCTTCACCCCTTCATCACATGCGTCTCCACCCCTTCGATGCCAGGCCCTACATGCCCATCGTTGTGCGACCCGGCAGAGGCTCCTGTCGCGGCCCTATCAATATCACTGGCCCTCCCCACCCCTTCACTAATGATGCTTGATCCGACGATGGATCGAGGAGCTAAATCTACCCTACGTGAGGCCACCTACGCTGGCTCAAGCCCACGCGGCCCCTCCGGTGTTGTCACGGCCCTATCACCGCCATCGTCGCAATTTTAAGAGAGAACTCGAGTGTTTTAAGAGAGGACAGGGCAACCAATTTGTGCCAGGCAGGCTACCTAGGGCAACCAATTTGTGCCAGGCAGGCTACCTAACAGATTCGTCTACGAAAATAGGTTTACTTTTGTAGGCCGCCTACGAAAATTAATTTTTCATACGGATCTTGTCGCTTAACTTGTGCTGACATTATCTAGATGCTATGTCTCATTTAGATGCTAGAGGGGGGATCATCTGCTAAAACTGTCTATATAGTAGCGAAGAAAGTGCGTGTGCGCGCGCACAAACAATCATTCATTCATAGCTCGATCATATCCGGTGATAAAAACTCAAGACGTACAGGCACCTTGGAATTAATTCGATCAAATCTTCGAGCCTAAAAGCTGGAGAGTGACTATACTTAATCACGCATGGGCCGTCTATCGGGGGATCTTGTTGGCTGGTGTGGAGGCAGCATAATTACTGTTTCATCATGTGAAGCTGACAGAGTTAGATGTATGAGATAAGTGGAAACATTAATGCCATTATTAATTTTCTACACCCTCTCCAGGCCACAAATATTTGAATTTTCAGCTTTTTAAATTTATCGAACAAACTAACTCTGATCCTTCCGTAGTTTCGTTTTTAAATAAAGAGTAAAGTCCATCACCGGTCCCTAAACTTGTATCGTTGTGTCATCCCGGTCCTTAAACTCGCAAATCGGTTGTTCAGGTCCTCAAACTTGATCGACTGTGTCATTCTGGTCCCTAAACTTGTAGATCAGTCGTTTGGGTCCTCCAACTTATTCAGTTGTGTCACCCCAGTCCCTAAACAGAACGGTCTAAAAACTTTATATCAAAAAATAATTCATAACTTTTTCATGTGAACTCTAATGAAGACAAACTTTATATCAAAATTGTAGCCCTCGACGCGACCTATAACTTTGTAGTTGAAAAGTTTTTGAATTAAAACTGTTTATGGTCCCAAAATATTGTTGCATGTTTATAGATTTTGAAATTACATTTTGGGACAAAAAATGACTTAAAATAAAAAAAATCAGCTACAAAGTTGTAGATCGCGTCAAGGGCTACAAGTTTGATATAAAGTTTGTCTTCACTAGAGTTCACATGAAAAAGTTATGAATTATTTTTAAATATAAAGTTTTTAGACCGTCCTATTTGACCCAGATGATATTCAAATCCAAATTTACGGACCGGGGTGACTCAACTGATCAAGTTGAAGGACCTAAGCGAGTGATCTGCAAGTTTAGGGACCGGGATGACACAGTCGAATAAGTTTGAGGACCTGAACGGTCGATTTGCGAGTTTAGGAACCGGGATGATACAGCGGTACAAGTTTAGGGATCGGTGATGGACTTTCTCTCTTTCTCTGACATTGATGGTATAATGCAGTATCAGCCATTGACATATAATCTTGGAATCCGTAGTAATCAAGGAGGTAAAATCTATATATGTTAGTATCAGAGCAAGTTTAATAATATAGCCCACTACTAGTTCAAAAATTTAAATCATCATCTATAGTCAATCTAATAGCTCGTGCTGTAGCCCGCTTTTGTTCTTTCTCCTCTCATCTCTCCTCCACACAAGCACAAATCTGATGTGGCAAGTTGTATAGCTCACTTATGTCATCTTATTGTACTCGCTCTCACGTACTGTTGTGTACCCATCATTCTTTTTCTTTTTCTCTGTTATGAGGTTTTTTAAAACTCATGGTATCATTATAGATTAGGCATAGATCTACATAAGCGGGGGAAAAGCATTTCCCAATGCATATACATCGCCTTGAACAACAAAGATTTATAACTAACATAAATAAAACTATTCTTCTAGAAGGTAAAGATAACTGAATTATATATAGAAACCTTCTTCTAGATGAAACCATACATTAGTAATGGATTTAGCTAGATCGACATAAATCAAGCTATAACGTTGTCACGATGATTACATCCACATGTCTCTACTGATGTGCACATTGCTTGATAGACCAGCCATCTCTTCAGCTGCGTTAAAAGGCGTAATTCGAAGTTTGTTATTGAGTCGTTTATCATTTAGATGCTTCACCGGACTCAGCAAAAGACATGGAGTTCTCTGTTAAAACCGAGGAGCGCTAACTGTAATCCAGCCAACACAAATGGTTGCACGGTGGTTGACGCGCTCAACCCTAATGGGAACATCGACATGGCTACTACCACAAATAAAGAAAATTGAAGAAACATCAAAATCCAAGATTTTGGATGGTGACGATGCATTTGACGCGTAGCTGACGTTAAGGAGCTAGAAAGTAGCTAGCGGGTAGCATATTGGTAGTAGGGTCCTAGATAGAGGCGGTAGCCGACTGAGCCCTTCATCAATCTACATCGAGATGCTGCTAGGAAGGAAATGCTCATCTACGGTAGAAAGCTCTACACTCAGGAAGGCACGATTTCACTACCGTCGATCGAAGACGACATCTGGTGTCGCCTATCTACCACATCTGGGCAGCAGTTTTGGCTGATCCACTATGCCCAACAAATATATTTGTAGGCCCCCACAGCTGATGAATTCATCTCATCCAAGCACCACATGTGCCAATTGTCTTCTAGTGTCGTGCCTCCTGCTACGCTGATGGTTGGGTAGTAAGTTGCCAAGCAGAAGGGCAAGGGGAAAGCTTCATAGACACCAGCCTTGGTCATGAACCCCCCTAGTTATTAAAATTACATTGAAGTCCCTAAGTCTATATACTTAGGTATTGCACAAAATAACACAAAAGCTCCTACCTTAAATGATACTTTCACGGCCCCTCAAATTTATCGTTAAAGTTCCACTATTGTAGAGAGGAGTTGGAGAGATTGCACCGGTGCAGACATGCTCAGAGGGCATATATACCCACGGTGATAGATCTACCATCGAGCGCCACCAACACTAGATTTGCCATCTTCCACCCTCATGCCTCCAGATGTGTGGCTGCATGCGCAGGTGGTTACCAGAGACGAGAGCCACCAAGTGAACTATTAGAAAAATGATTTTTGCAAGCGGCCAAAACATATTTTTTTTCCAAGCGGCCATTCAGGCTCCTCTCCATCTTCGTAAGCGCTACAACCACCCTTCACCCCCCACCCCAGTTTTAGACCCCTCGCTACCATAATCCGGTAACAAATCACAAATTTTTCATCCATTCAACAAATCCAATCCCTAACATGCAAACATCCCTACAAAAGATTCAAATCCATGACGCGGCACTGACTTGTAGACAAAGATTAATCAACATGGAAACATCATACAAAAACAGCATCCAACAATTGTTGTCGTCGCAGTGACGTGCCGATGAAGGGGTTGTCATCGCAGTGCCACCCACTTGGGCCCCTGCCACCTTCCCGCCACCGTCGCCCTCCCCCTCCGTCCGGATCTAGGAGAGGAAGGGAGCGGAGGGCCACGCAGCACAGGCGAAGTGACTTATGCGTGGCTGAGTGGCTGCCTCATTGTCGGTTTTTAATACCACGAATCGGTTTTTGCAGGCAGACCTCAAAAGGTTGCGCCTGAAAAAAAATCAATTTTTGCAGGTGAAACCTTATGAGGTCCGCCTGCGAAAATCAATTTTTGCATGTGCAACCTTATGAGGTCCGGTTATCTTCGCAACTGAACGGCCTGTGAAGATGTACTTCCGCAAGAGGACGACCATCATATCCCCTGTCCACGATAATGCTGGCGACTATTTGGGTATGAAAATTCGGTCCGCCTGCAAAGTGAAATGGGTATGGCGTGCGGAAATCGTTTTTCTAATACTCCCTCCGTTTCATAATGTAAGACTTTCTAGCATTGCCCATATTCATAGAGATATTAATGAATTTAGACACACACATTTATCTAAATATGGACAATGCTAGAGAGTCTTATATTATGAAATGGAGAAAGTAGTAAAATAGAGATCGATACAGTGAAAATAAAACCGTGCGTCTACTACTTCATCAACCAGGAATGGAAGAGAAGCTCCGGGAAATTTAATACTAAGAGACAAGCCATAATATGTGAAGAACCTGACTACCTAGATCCCCTTTTCCTCGCCGGTGACTTGGAGTTGCCAAAATCAGAGGAAGGGTCGGGACTCGGGAGGCAGGGTTGAAGATGATCCCCTTTTCCTCGCCGGTGACGTGTTACGGGATGGGCCGGGCTCCTATTCCTTCACCGCGTCACTAGTACTGTACTACTACTATTTGATCTTGATCTTGTTTTCCTTTGTAATCAAAATAACTCAAACAACCACCAAATTAATCCAAAAACACTCATGGCATAACCAACAAGAACAGCAGTGTGGAGCTAGCTCCAAGTATTGACGTCGCATGCGCCATCACTCCCAAAAAATACTAACAAAAATCAGAAAAAGCTTTTCATCTACCACTGAGCAAGAACGTACAGTACTTATGTATCATTGATATTCATACATCCAAATGTTTAGATCTTACTCGAGACATGCATGATGTTACTAATAAGTACTTATGCCAATCAACCACGTGCAGAAAATAACTGAACCCCAGTAGGAAATGACAACAATATATGTACACATATAAACAGTAGGAGTATGCTTCGGCGAGAATCTTCGGCACATGCAGCTAGCTCTAGCTAGACGGCCATTGCTGCACAAGTGTAATCGGGCAGGCTGGAATCTTCCATGTCATCCAGGGTGTGTTTAGTTGACGTTAAAATTGGAAGTTTGGTTGAAATTGAAATGATGTGACGGAAAAGTTGAAAGTTTATGTGTGTATGAAAGTTTTGATGTGATGTACGTAAAAGTTGAAAGTTTGAAGAAAAATTTTAGAACTAAAACAAGGCCCCAGTTGTAACTTGTTCAGACTTCAGAGTGGATAGCTGATGCAACGGTAGCTAGCTAGCCAGCTATAGCACCAAACCTCCATTTGTACGTAGTGCAGCAACTGTAGCTACGCATAGTGACAAATTAATGCCATGCATATTTGTAAACTTTCTTGGATATATACCAGCAGTATATTTAATTAATTTGCACTCCACCCGTTACAAAACAGTTACATTTATTTACATTTAAATTGTGCCTTAAATATAACTAATAAGGCAAGTAAAAAATGAGAAACGCCCCAAAATCTTCCGGCTAGCTCAATAAGGTGGTGGCCGGGCTAGATGACATGTATTCGAAGCCTTATCCCTTCTAATTATTTGATATGATGTTATTCCCTAATATCCGTCCTTTTAAGACACGTAAAAGATGACTTTTAACTCATTACTTCCCCATATTATCCCCAGTGGATCCTATGATCACCACATCAACCCCTCAACACCGGCAGCCAACCCATGTTATTTTTAATTTCCATCATTCCATCATGTATTAATTGATGATGATATTTTTAGACATTTTACCATAATCCTTAGACATATATGCCAATCTAAGTATTTTGAAGTAATATATATTGTGTACATGTAGTATATAGCATCTGGACGGATGGATCAGATGAGCTAGCACTTTATGGTTAGTGGGGTATCATATGCATGGTAGCTTTTGCGTCATACATGGATCCATATCTTGATAAGCACTTTCAGGTGATGGGACTATGTGGAGGAAGCTACTGGCTACTTGCTCGCTCGATAGCTTTAGGATCTAATGCATGGAAGGTGCACAACAGCTCGCTTGATGGAATTTAAGACATTCTCTCTCCGTTTAAAAAAAACGCTATAAATAAATGTGGATAAGCATATATCCATATTCATTCTCAAACATTATTTTTTTCTAGAACAAAGGGTGTACTTCCCATCTTAAAAAAAATAAATATCAAAAATAGATTTGGACAATTAACTGTTCAGATTTGTAGTTAGAATTAGAATTCTTTTAGATTGGAGGGTGTGCTTATGTTCAAACCAATAAAGTCCTTTTTTTAGAAACAGTAAAGTCCATATAGGTAATTGTCATGTAAAAAGAAGAGATGATCCTTATCTTTATACTGTTCTCCTTTATTATTATTTTTCAAGTAATGCTTGTCAATGTTGATTATTGTGTTTTATTCTATTATTGTCTGATACTATTTTTTTTTAAACATGTAAGTTGTAACAGGATTTGAAATAAATCACATCATTGCTATTTCATATATTGAATTCATATTATGGTTGGAGTTTGGTATCTTCCCCTTAAATGTTCGTAAATAACTCACTTTATTCTTATTTTGTTATATGTAACACAGTAGGTCGCATTATTTTAGATAAATAAAGGTTATGTTTTTTATGGTTTCACATGTTACGAGATAGTGGAAATAGGTGTGATAGCTAATTCACCCTTTATCATTATTATTAGAGTATTTTAAAGGAGTATACTCCCTCCATCCCAGAATATAGCAATCTAAAACCAGATAGGACGTATCCTAGTACTACGAATCTGGACAGGATACGTCCCATCCGGTTCTAGGTTTCTATATTCTGAGACGGAGGGAGTAGATAAGATAAACAAATATTATGTGGTTATACTTATGCTGCGGTAATATATCATGTATTTTATATCATGGTTTTAATGTAAAGACGGAGTGACTAAAAAATAATAATCATAGTATTCGGTGCCAAAGTATTTAATAAAATAGATACCATCAATATTTAGTGAGATGCTGTAATGCCCTTTCCACGGCGGGACCATAACCACGTGGCAGTAACGTTGTCTCCCTACACCACTTGCTTTGATATACGCAAGTTAGCCAAAAGGATATATTAGACCGGGTGACTTTTTTTCAAAGAAGTTTTAGGCACCGTTAACGTTCGGTGAGACTGCTCGGCCAAGCTGATCAGCAACACAGAGAACTGATGGATCAGTGGTAAGTATATGTGATTAATTAAGTATTTATAAATATAAGAGAATTTGATTAATTTCCCAGGCACAGGCAGAATGCGATGACGATCATCCAATTGATGATGACGGACCACCGAACCTTTTGCAGCCAGTAGATAAACGGACGGCATAGAAAGCTTATTAATGTTTTATGTAGGTAAAGATAAGGATATAAATATAAATGGTCTAAAAATCCTGAGGAGAAAAAAGTACGACAAACATCACCTCACATTAATCCATTAATTCTCCCAACCTATCACTTTTCTACTTTTTCCTGTTTAATGTACCAAAAGTATAACGAACAGCACCTTAATTATACCTTTTAGTAACTATTTATTGTTTTAATTAAAAGTGACATCACCTGTTATATTTATGAACAGAGGAAGCATTATTACATAGCTGGATTTATATATTTGAATTATTAAAGAAAATTTTATATATATATATAAAGTTTTTTTAGAAACCGTACTAACATTTAAAAATTTAGAAAGCTCATTAAAAAAGAGACTACCTCACAAAAGATTGTACCATAATTTAATTAGAAAGATAAATGTTTTCCATGTCTCTTTTCCTTACTCCAAATTATAGGGCTAATTAAGTTCTTTGGCTAATAATTTTCATTTCCGTTTTCATATTTTCTTACCATTTCCATTTCTAACTATTTTCACATTGCTCGACCAGTAAAAATCGAAAATGAGCAACGGTTGGTCAAGAATTTTAGTAATTATATTCACCCCTAGCGAATGGAGTAACAATGTTACATAGAATTTGGACATGTGTGGTTTAGAGACAAACGGAAGGCAGATGCACGGAAGAATGGAATGCTAGGCATACGTGCAAGTACTCCCTCCCTCACAGTATATTACAGCATTTAAATTTTATCCCAAAATATATAGCATTTCTACATAAACACATTCTCCTAGAGTCAATAAATAAAAACCGGTTTAATGTGTTACTTTTTTTTATCTCGGTGAAAAACTTTAGAATTATATTTTTGGATTGGATTACTAGATGCTTCCTTGATCGGTCATGTCACCAAGCATTTAGAGTAGACTGCAGGTATACACTGACGTCTCCACTGTACTCTTGTCGCCCAAATTTCAGGGTGAAGATGATCATCATCAGATGCCCCTGGACCCACACGCGCAAACAGAACCGCCCGGCCTTGCCGGCCATCCAGGGAGGCTAGTATGGCTGGATTCGACCCCCCCTGGCCCTGGGGCACAACAGGCGGTGGTACCGTGCACGCATCAATAAGGCTGTTTTTTGATCAGGGTTGTATTTCTCACCCGCACATCTAGCCCCAAGGCTTCAAAAGGAATATGAGAGGATAAATGCTCGGGGCCTGTTTTTTACCCCTCTATATCACATCGGATATACAGACATATATTTGAAGTATTAAACATAGTCTAATAACAAAAACAAATTACAGATTCCGCCAGGAAACTACGAGGAATTTATTAAGCCCAATTAATCTGTTATTAGCAAATGTTTACTGTAGCACTACAAGCACAATTAGGTTTAAAAGATTCGTCTCGCAATTTTCTGATGAACTGTGTAATTGGTTTTTTGTCTATATTTAATACTCCATGCATGTGCCCAAATATTCGATGTGACAGCGTGAAAAAATTTGTTTGGGAACTAAACAGGCCCTCGGTTATGTATAAGAATAGACTACATCCATCCCAAAATGTAGCTATTTCTAGCAGTAACTTGTCCCAAAATAAAGCTATTTCTCCACCTACCCTCTCCTCTCAACCAATCACAACCATTCTCTTCACCTACTTTCTCTTTTCCACCAATCACAACTCTCCTCCAATCATTTCTACATACTTTCTTAATACCCGTGCCTACCTCAAAAATGGTTACATTCTAGGACGGAAGAAGTATTTAAGTAAGAAATTATAAAAAAAATAGTGTAAGTATTTTTTGTGGAAATTTTGAAATGTGACTATAGTAGTGTAATTATATTGTATATACTATAATTAAAATATAATTTATTTATAACATTTATATTCATGTCTGCAAACACACATAACTAATTATATATATAATTATATATAGTTACATTATAACTACAGCATAATTATACTATAATTAAAATATATAGTATAATAGCTATATTTGAAAGTTTTTTCAGAAAAAAAACTGGTGACGGTTTTTGAGATTATAGAAATCATTAAACTGCATATTAGAAGGTCTGTTAATCAATAGGAGACAACAATCTTCTCTCTCCCAAAAACAATCCTATATGCATGGCATTTATTTCTAGGCGTTCATATCATACCAATATTAAGTCCCCTTAATAATGGAGAAATTTTAGAGTATTTTTGGGTGATTTGAACTACAAAATTAAAGTTTCAATGGATCGCTTAGAGCAGGTACAATAGCAGGCTGTAAGCAAGTTATAAACATATTTTAAAGAGATAAAGAAAGAGAGAGAAGAGCAGCGAGCTATAAATCTATAGCCAGCTGTAGCACGGACTCCAAAACGTAATGTGTGTATGATAGGTGGAACCAGATACTAATTGTATAGTAAGCAACTATTGTATGAATTGGCTATTACATTGGCTATAGATGATTTGGAGCTAGTAGTGGGCTATAATATTAAACTTGCTCTTAGCTTAGTGTCTTGTGAAATTACGTGTACATGTTGAGTAAATAGATGTGTTACAAAGCTAAGGAATCTGGTAATTACCTATTGTCTATTTTACCAAACAAAATTTAAATACTGGTAGGTGTATGGATGCGCTAATAATAAAAATGTGTCTCTATAAAGTAAAATTTTTACTACGAGTTATATCGTCCTCAAATACCTTATTGTAAAAAAATAGGCTCCATAGGGATATATTTTTAAATCAATGTTTTTATGATCTACCATACATACATGAAAAACGTTGCAACATCTATAACACCAAATTTTCATTTAAATATTCATTGATTATATTTTGATACTATATTTATTTTTTAATAATATTACTACATTTTTCTATAAATTTGGTTAAAGTTAAAATCTTTTACTTATAAAAAATAAAACGTCTTCTAATACGAGGGAGTATTTGAGTGCATAACCGTAAAGCTGGAAATGCAATCCATTTTCACCAGAATTGTGGTCCATTTACCAGAAATTTTGGTTTGCCGGCCCGTGTAGATTGGGCCGTCATGAATTGATGAGAAATATTGGGCCTTCCAAATGTACTGTGCCCTAGTGATCCACTTGATCTCTCGCTATCTTGCTTCGTTAGTTCGTTTAGCCTCATCATACATCGTTCTATATGGCAACCAGATTTGGTTTTCCCTCGCAGATTTGCAATCAGATTGCAACACACACAATCAGATTTGGTTCTGCACGTGGAATTGTGTTTCTTTTTCCCGCACAAGAGATAGTGGGGAAACGGCAACGCCCAGGTGGGAATAAGTTCACTTTAAAACACTTATCTTGATATCGAGTTTGAATCATATCCTTGAATCCACAATACTAGATAAAACACGTCTCTCAACTTGCAATACCGAAGTATGTGAGATCTTAGGGTACTCTGATATTGAAAGTTGAGGTACGCAATATATCTAGAATAATGGTTCATTTAGGTTCAATAACACGATTCAAACTCGACGTCAGGATAAGGGACATAAAATGAACTTATTCTGATAATCAACACGGTGCAAGTAATGGAAGGCCCAGATCGATTGGCTACCGTTGGCAGCATTCGATTTCGGCGGGGCTCTCACGAACCCAACTCGGGAATTCCGCCTCAGAAAAAGTCCACTTTGACTCTCTTAATTGTTCACCGAATCTAATTCGTGACCCTTAACTATAAAACCGGGCAGGATGACTCCCCCAATTACTAAAATCAGTACAAATTGAATCCCTCAGCGGTTTTGGAGGACGGTTTTGCTGACGTGGCATGCTGGCCCATTATGCTGACGTGTCAGCCCAGTCATGAGGCCCACATGCAATTGATTAGGGAAAAATATAAAAAACGTAGGGCCAGCTTGTCAGGGCCCTCTTCTCCCTCTATCTTAAAAAAAACAGCAGAGCAACCGCCGCCGGCGGTGATGGCGATGGCGGTGGTGCGGGCGGCAGCGGTGGATGGCGATGGCGATGACTGTCTGTGGCGCCGCTTCGCCTCGTCACCCTCCTCCTCCTCCTTTGTGGCTGACTGCTGCGTCGCGCATGCCGCTCTTGTGGAGCGCGGCGCCGCTCTCGCCGACTGCCTGGAGGTGGCGCGCTTGCTCCTCGGCGAGAACGGCTATACCATCACGCGCTGCAGATGCGGGCCCGTGTGGCAAATCCTCCGGCGCAACCTTGTCGCCGAGACGCTGCACCCATCGCGCGTCCGCCTGGCGGGGAGGTCGAGGGAGGATACAACATATCAACAGCAACTCGTGTTTCCTGGTAACAACTGCAGAGCTGAGCAGGACACAAGCCGCCGCAAGATTTCATCAGTGATAATCGAGCGGGGCAGGCGTATCCTTGAGATCCATCCCCTGGAATGGTTGGGAATTCACAAACCTACACAAAGCACACATCAAGCTTGGGAATTCACACGCACGCACGTACCGATGCGAAATGGTTGACATCGCGGTGGTGCACCTCGTCGGCGCGGACGACGACGACGACGTCCTTGAGCATGGCGTCGGCGGGGAGCCGCCAGTAGTCGATGGCGATCGGCAGCGCGGGAACGTTCTCGATCTTGCCGGCCTCGATGTCCTTGAGGTACTCGGTGTAGGAGTGGATGGCCTCCTCCTCGAGGTAGCCAACGACACGATGCGCGAGCTTGGGAGAGAGGAGGTAGCCGAGGAAGTAGGCATTGAAGAAGACGCGCTGGACAGCGAGCACGAGCGTGCGCTCGTACCACCTCGGCTTGGCCACCTCCATGAAGGTCATGAGGTGCATCCGCTCGTTCTCGGCCTCCTCCAGCAGCGCGCGTATCCAGCCGCCGCTGTGCTCGAAGCTGGTGGCGCTGGCTTAGTCCCGGGCCTTCCTCTCCGACTGCCTCATCAACGCCACCACTAGTCACCCCTTCATCTTCGAGGGCGCCTTCTTCCTCTCCCTCGCCACCCACATCAACTTCGGCACCCCCACCATTGACCCCGTCCGCTACCCCGACGACCGCGTCTGGGAGTCCGACATGGCGCGCAGCCCAACTTCCTCGTTGAGGCCGCGCCCGCAACCGCCCAGACCTGACCGAGGCTCGAGAGCGAAGCTCCGTGTCGCCGAGATACGGAGCTCGGCGGCCGCCTACCGTCGCCGCCGGTGCCGCCCCTTGCCTGCTGAATTGGGAGGGAGAGAGAGATAAGGGGGAGATTGGGGAGGATGAGGAAGGGATAGACTGACATGTGGGCCCCACAAATTCTTCTTCTATGTGAATGATGAATGGGTCCCACGTGTATGTTTTTAGTTATAATGCCACCTAACCGTCACGTCAACAGCAGACCAAGTCAACATTGCCATGTAGACGCCACGTCAGCGAAACCACTCTTCAAAACCGCCGAGGGATTCAATTTGTACCGGTTTTAGTAATTAGAGGAGTCATTCTACCCAGTTTTCTAGTTAAGGGTCACGAATTAGATTCGATGAACAATTAAGGGAGTCTAAGTGGACTTTTTCCTTCCGCCTCTGCGTCGAGAGATTAATGGGCCTCAGTAAAAGCCCATTTTGTGGTAGGCCCTTTTTTTCCTGGCTCATAGTTGTAGCCCATATTGGACAGCTACCAGTTGTAGCGGCCCAACTTGTGTCGATTTCCATGGGCCAACATTTCCAGAACGCCCCGAGCAAGGAAAATTCACCGGCGCAGCCGCAGGTTCCCGGCGTGGTCTCCGTCGTGCACGAAAGCGCTGTCGCGGTTTGCCCGGAGAAGACAAGCTCACATTGCCCGGTCTGTGGCCGGCGGCGATGTGGTGCAGCGCTGACTGCCCAACGGGCCGGGGTACCGGTGCAGCGAAGTCCACACGCTGACGGTGGGTTGGCTGGAGGTGGATGGCAGGCGAAAGCTAAGCATTGCCCGGTTATCGGGCTGACAACGGCGACGTCTCTGGACGCCGTGTTCTCCATTACTCCCTCGGTCCCATAAAAAACCAACCTAGTATCGGATGTGATACATCCAAGTACAACGAATCTAGATATATCTCTGTCCAGATTCATTGTATTAAAATATATCACATCCGATTCATTTTTTTCGGGATGGAAGGAGTAGGTGTGTTGTCAAGAAGCTTTCTTCCCTCACTGATGGGATCCCTGGGTTAAAACCTTAGTCTAGATCCCCTGGAGATCTAGATGGACAGCAACGATGCTCCCTACGTCGTGTTTCTCCCTGATGAAGGCGTTGTCTAGAAGGCCTCTTTGCCGTTTAATTTGCTTCCAAATAGTTTGGTGAGAAGTCATTGAATGATGGGGGTCGAAAGGTCCGTGCAAGGTAGAGGGATTTTTCTTCTCTCTCACCTTTCATCCTAGTAAAGTCTAAAAGGCTAGCTAGGTGCTCAATTGTTAGAGAATGGTGTTAGGCGTTATGATTGTTACTCCTTTGTTGATCTAGCGGCGATCGGTTATATGCTAGATCTTTTCTTTGATTGTGTGTTGGTGATGTTAGTGTATGGTGATGGTATTTTGTTTTTCGTTTTTTCTGACTATTGCCTTTCAGACAATAGTCTTATATTTTTTTTTCTATGCTCAATTCAATGAAACACTGCACGCTGTTCGTTTTTTTTAAAAAAATGCTCGACTTAATGATCGACAATCATGGTTTGCAGTTGATTCTTTTTTGGGGTTACTCGTATTCGTTCTGAATTTGTTGGTTGCTCCTTGTATTTTCAAAGAGGAATGCTGTTTGCAAAATTGAGCTATTGGGCCAAACGATAAGCCCAACGAATAAAATGGGCCTCATCTCAAAAGAAAAAAAAAACCCACACACACAAATACTACTTCATCCGTTTCATATTATAAAATTTTCTAGTGTTACCCACATTCATATATATATATATATGTTAATAAATCTAGACACAACATTTATATGAAATGTGGACAATGCTAGAAAGTTTTATAATATAAAACGGAGCGAGTAGAGTACACAACCTCTACAAGTTCTCTCTCTCTCTCTGCTTTTGCCAATATATGTGCTGTTCACTGAGATTTTGCCTAGGCAACAATTCTTCCTGATTTAATTTGTGCCAATTACAACCATGGAAATTTCTGGATCACATTTTAAGTGTTTTTATTTGATTCACCTATAATTAATAATCTAAATGATCATTTTTCTGCGTGGAATATTTATATATGATTAGTTTATTAAAAATTTAAAACAGTGTTTGAGGTTTTTTTTAAGAAAACGCTAATTTTCTTTTGGCATAAGCAGTACCAAAGCTAGAATACTTTTCAGCTCCGGTGGAAAAATAATAGAATCGTACACAAAAACAACAGGTTATTCTAGGTTCCCTTAGGCACGTTAAAAATCCTGTGGAACAAGGTGCCTTTCCCAACTTTTTTCGTTTGTGGTTCCCGCTTATTGTGCTTGTCCTAGTCTAGGAAAAAATGGACACGCTGTAGAAAAGACCTAAACAAGTTGACTATCAGGCTCTTTTCCTGGCCTCACAAGCTGCTAATTATAGGTAGCTTGATAATGCTGCTCAGCTTTTTTTTTAATTAATCGTTTTTTGTTCTCGCAAGAACTAGTTTTGTAAATTTTATCCTATCCTCGAGAGGTATATACCTCCTCGTCACCTGAGTGATACTTCCCATGAAAGAAGATTGTGGGAGGTATTAGAAATTCACTTTTTTTTATCTCTTTTTCAATTTTCTTCAGTCTTTATGTGATATAGGTATTTATTGTTGGTTTATTTATTTACATATATATATGTATATATATATATAATATAAATATTCGTATTTTTCCGGTCGTCACATCTAATTTTCGTCCGTTTTTCATCCATACACAATCCTATTCAGTTAGCAATAGCCATGGAAAAAAATTGCAAAAAAAAAACCACCGCCGCCGGAGGAGAAGAGAGGCGGCGGAGGGAGCGCCGCTGCCGGAACTGCCCGCGGTGGCCGCCACCGCCGACGGATCCACCCTCGGACGAAGCCGACGCCGTCATCGCCGTCGACGCCACCGTCGTCGTCGCCGTCGACGCCGACGGGGAGAGGGAGAGGGGTAGGGACGGCCGTCGCCGCCTTCTCCGCCACACCCCGCCGTCGCTGCGCCGTGTCGGCGAGACGGGAAGGAGAGCCGCCGCCGCCACTGCCGCTAGCGTGGGGGAAGGGCGGCGCTGCCGCCGCCGCCGCTGCCGCAGCCCGCCGTCGCCGTGCCGTGCCAGCGAGAAGGGAGGGAGAAGGGAAGGGAAGGTGGCCGGCTGGGGGATGGGGGAGGTGGGAGATGGGAGAGGGAGCGGTGCCGCCGGAGGGAGGGGAGGGGAAGCGGCGCCGGTGGGGAGAGGGGAAGGGGGAGAGGCGGCGTCGAGAGCGGGGGAGGCGGCCGACCGGCTTGGGGGGCAGCGGGGAGGGATGGGGAGGGTCAGGGTTAGGGTTAGGAATTTGATAAGGTCGTGTGCCGACCGGCAAGGGACAGAAATAAGTCTATTTTAGGTCCCTCGGGCCGGAAATAAGTCTATATTAGGTCCCTCGGGCCGAAAAAAATGGGCAGTTGATTTTTAGTGCTTCATATTTTCAGAAGCATTTACAATTATAGTTATTGAATGTGTTTATTTCTAAGCAAACCGTTTAGGAAGGATTTTCTTTCTTTTTCTAATTAAATAATTATTAAATGATGTTGTATTATTAAAATTAGCAATTAAGCTCTGAAAATTCCAGTAAAAATAAAATTAAATTTAACAATGTCATTTTATTTATCACACTTGCTTTACTTGTAAATTTATTTAATTATACATATACCTACTTAAAAATACCAAATATTTCAGCGAATTTGTATTTTAATTAATTGCATATTTTTTCTGATCTCTGCGCTTCCCGGTGCAACGCACAGGCACTTTTGCTAGTGTGTGTGTGTGTGTATATATATGTATATGTATAGTAAATTTGTTTGGTGCTCTATGGTGCCTGGGCTCCATGGTTCAAATTGAATATATACTCAATTCAAAAGAGTATGAAATTTTTTAAAATGTTTAGGTATTAACATTAACTACTTTACTAACTAGTTCAAAGCAAGTTTGAACTGAATTTGAACTTGTTTTTGTTATATTTTGATTCTAGGTATATTGCATCCAAACATATAATTAGTTAGGTATACAATATTGGATTGTGAAATAAAGTTAAATTTGAGTTGTTTTGTTGCTAGGTATAGGTATATACTCACAATTTGAAAATTTTGAAAAATTTGGGTGAATTTATGTATTTCATACTATGGTGCCCGGGCACCATGGTGCCCCATATATTTCAAACAAATTTACTATATAACTACATATATATATATATATATATATATATATATATATATATATATATAGACACACACTATGAGGTATATTGATTTATATTAGTGGTGATGCCTAGTAGAATGTTATGGGTCACCCATAGTTTTACGGGTGAGGATTCTCTATCATAACGTCACCGATCACTGCTACACAAACGATTTTCCTAGACAGAGAGCCTTTTAGATTGCGTACGGATGATAACTCGGTCCACACGGGAAAATCGGCTCATTTTTCTGTGCGGTCCATTTAAGAGGACCGTACGGAAAAATCGAAAATGAGCCGATTTTCCCGTGCGGACCTATTAAGAGAGCCGCACGCAAAAATACTCATCCAGTTTTTCCCTCCTACCACTTCAAAATTTTCCAAAGTGCCGCGCGCCTCGGTCCCCTCTCCCTCTTTTATTCGGTGCAGCGCGGGACAGCGGGAAAAGAAAAAAAAATCAATCTTATCCCCTCCTCACACGCCTCTCGATCCCATCCCCTCCTCCTCTCTCTCTCACTCCTCTCTCCTCTCCTCACGCCTCTCGATCCCATCCCCTCCTCCTCTCTCTCTCACTCCTCTCTCCTCTCCTCGGTGGCACGGTGGAGGCAAGGCTGCGCGGCGATGTGGTGCGTGCGGAGGTGTGGCAGCACACCGAGGTGGCGCGCGGCGACGCGGACCCAGCGGGCGGCGCGGCCGCTACCGACGACAACGGCGGGTGGTGCGGTGGAGGCGCGGACCCGGCAGGCGGGAGGCAGGCCATCGTCGGTGGGCGGCGCGCAGCAACGATAGCGGCGACGGCTGCGTGCGGCTGCTGCTGGTGGGTGGCGCGCGGGATCCGGCAGACGTCTCCCCTCTCATCCCCTTCGTTCCCTCCCCAGATCCGGCGAAGGGGAGGGGCGTCGGCAGCGGTGCGGCCACGGATCCGGCGGCGGACGGCGCGGAGGACGGCAGGAGGCAGGCCGGCGGTCGGTGGGCGGCGCGGAGGACGGCAGGAGGCAGGCCGGTGGTCGGTGGGCGGCGCGGAGGACGGCAGGAGGCAGGCCGGCGGTCAGTGGGCGGCGCGGAGGCGGGTAAGAGGCAGGCCTGTGGGCGGCGTGGAGGCGCGGAGGCCAACGTTGTCGACTCGTGGGTTGCCAACACCGTTGCCTCCATCTTCGGTATCATCGATACCTATGGCGTCGACGTCGACTACGAGCACTTTGGTGATGACGCCGATGACGATGAGGAGGCGGCGGTGGCTGGCCGGCGGATTCTAGGGTTTCGGGTTTTTTTTTGAATTTTTTTTTTGGGATTTTTATTTTCCCGTGCGGGTGCGTTACCCTCACACGGAAATCGTGATTTTCCCATACCCTTGCCTCCGTGCGGGCCTCCCACCCACACGCAAAAATAGTTCTAGCCGCACGGAAAAATGTTGGTTGTAGTAGTGAACATTATAAGTTACAATCATTCGTACGTGGACCTCACCTTCGTATTGTCTCACATGTATGTTTGTGATGTGCATGTATTGTGAAAAGACGGACTAATTTATTATGCGTTCACACTTTGTTATACCTAATTTTAATGGTTTATGACTACTATAAGGGGGGTAGGGGATCTTGAGGGTGTGGGGCGGCACGGGTCGTAGCTGGGTCGGCCGACCCACCCTAGCTAAGTGTAGATCCGCCTTAGTGGTACTTTTGTTATAGTCAGTGTTCATCTGGCCATTTTTTACCTACTAGTATATAGCGGCTGGGAGGTATGTACAATTGTACATCATCAAGGATAAGGGGAAAACCTCATATATTATAGTCAAGCGACTCTCGTAATTTAACTATTTAAGGTAGTAGACTTAATACATCAATTTAACCCCCTTTTTTTATGTTCCATCTTGATCGATTCCTTCAAAGAGTTTGTCCGATCAATTAAGCACAAAGCAAAGCCAGTTTTAATCGTCTTTACCATGTTGAACTAAATTCTAATTTCAAACCGAAACGGTTCGTTTAAAACCTCATAACTACGTACTTTGATTAGGATCATGAGTTCATGATAACACAAATACACATGTGGCATTCTCAAGTACTCACAAGCACTCATCATCAACAGAATGGGCGGCGTTATCTTAAAGCATGGTCTTAATTTTAGCCATATATGATTATATATTTCAACCACTCTGATCTAACCCTTAATTACTACTTACTTTTGCCAACCACTGGCTAATCTTAGCTGCCGTACGTTCATGAAAGCTTTACCATATGTACCCACTTGTGACCTGTGTGAGCTCTCCACATTGAGGAAGCAAGCACGCTCTCGTATACATGCAAAGTGGGTAGAATTATGACGAGATTGAATGGGATTTGACGAGGAGATCTCGTGGCATCATTCTTTGTGGCGTCTTAATTCTTTTTCTTGGGTGCTTGCTGCTTCTTTCACTCAACAAAAGCTTCAGGATCTTGTTCTCTCTGGGGCCCATCTGAGGTTGAATGACAACGAGTTGGTATAAGTTGCTGCTGCTGTCAGGAAGGCACAAATTTTGGGATCATTTGGATATTCGTGCACGGGCAAAACAAATGCCTTTCCGGATTCGCTGACATATGGGACCGGACATGATCATATATATGCAAACAAGAATTGATAATGACATCACACAACCCTCTTTTTTTCTTTTTCGAAAATCTTGCTAGAGGAAATCATCGCTTCACGGTTTTAGTTATAAGACAACGTAGGGAGTGACTTTTGGGGAAGTCACTCCGTAAACGTGAAAATTAACTCATGGACACCGTGCCCGTTAGAATATTCACTGCTAATTAAATAAGAGAGAGAAACCATGTGAAAATACTAAAATAGCCCAGGACCTACATATCAGGTCCACCATCTCTCTATCTCTCTCTACATGAATATTAACATGGGGAGGAGTGGCACGGTGGTGTCGTGCTCGTCGCTGGGCTTGCACAAACACTTGGAGGCAACCTTGTCGGCGGTCTTCATAGCATACGCCTTCATCTTGCAACAGCAAGACCGGGTGTTTTCTGTCGCAGCAGCCATGGCGACAGTGGCGGGGAGGGGTTGGAGTCGCCGAAGCCCTCTTAAGCTTGGGCATGGGCTACGTGGACGAGAATGTGGTCGAGGGTGACGCAGAGCCCCACCGCAATGGTCACGTTGCTCCGTGTGAACCTACACCACGCCTGGCTTTCGGTCATCACTTGTCAGAGCCGCTCTGCTAGCTTGGCCGCACGACGCCGAGCGACTTCCAACTACACCTCCTCCACCCGCCGCGTCCACTAACGTTGGGCATACTAGCGCCTAGCACTGTTGTTTTTGCGCCTGCTCTAGCTCGACGCATCTGCTCAAACTACATCATCACCAACACTTCGATCTCCGCACTTTGCTCCTGCTCGATGTCGTCCATTGCGGCCACCCGACACTGCCATGCTCCAGCGCATCCTCGTGCCCCTCGCTCCTCCTTGCTAGGACTTCAAGAGAGAAATAGAGATCGGGCAACCTGACATGTGATGTGGACCTTGGGGTGTTTTAGAAAATTCACGCGGTTTCTCTCTTCTATTCAACCAAAATTGAATATTCTAATGGGCACATGTCCATGAGCTGATTTTCACGTTTACGTGTGGTTTCCCAAAAAGTCACTTCATGTAATATCCTACCACTAAAATCACGAAGTCACAATGTCCTCTAGCAAAATTTGCCCATTTTTTAAGGGTCAAGTGCACCTCAACTACCATAATAGTTTGATTTATAATGTTAAATTACAACACCAAACATTTGACACCCTCACGCCCTTAAACTGGAGCAAATTACACCCTCAACCCCCAAGCTAGGCGGTTTCGGTCTAACCTAGCACACTTATGTCAACAAAGATGGATAATTCGATGTTAGGACTCACATGTTGGTGACTTCCTCTCCCTCTTCTCTTGTCTCTCACCCCCCCCCCCCCCGCCCCTCCTGTCTCTCCCAAGTTAATGTGTGCTGCCAAGACCTACCTACCATCCATCCATCACATTCCCTCTCAGCACCGGCATCTCTTTCCTTTTCCAGGCAAGCTTAGTGGCCGCGAAAGAAGGATAAAAGGGTGGCGCATGTGTAACATCCCGGCCTAGGGCTTAATAAGATTAATAGATTACTCATATCAACAAGTTGCAACTTCTTTTCCGGAAGCCGATCTCTAAAGAACTCTGAGATTAAGCGTGCTTGGCCCGGAGCAATTTCGGGATGGGTAACCGACCAGGAAATTTTTCCTGGGTGCGCACGAGTAAGGAAAAAGTGTGCAGAAAAGATTTGTGTTGGTCTGTGGGGGCAGTCTATGGCCTATGAAAGCTGTCAGATGTAAGTGGGCCCGGCCTGGGAGAGACGGATCGTTACAAAGTGGTATCAGAGCCGACTCTCGCGGTTTCACGGGCGCGTATGTCGCAGTTGCGCACGATATGGCACATGCGCTGGCACTGGACACACGGACGTGGCCAAGAGGGCACGTTTCTGGCCTGGCCTGGGGTTGATTGACGGGGGCATCGATCTCTCTTACGGGGGTGAGGGTGTAACGTCCCGGCCTAGGGCTTAATAGGATTAATAGAATACTTATATCAACAAGTTGCAACTTCTTTTCCGGAAGCCGACTTCACGGACGTGGCCAAGAGAGGACGTTTCTGGCCTGGGGTTGATTGACGGGGGCGTCGATCTCTCTTAAGGGGGTGAGAGTGTAACATCCCGGCCTAGGGCTTAATAGGATTAATAGAATACTCACATCAACAAGTTGCAACTTCTTTTCCGGAAGCCGATTTCTTTTCTGGAAGCCGATCTCTAAAGAACTCTGAGGTTAAGCGTGCTTGGCCTAGAGCAATTTTGGGATGGGTGACCGACCAGAAAATTCTTTTCGGGTGCGCACGAGTGAGGACAAAGTGTGCAGGCGCACGAGTGAGGACAAAGTGTGCAGAAAAGACTTGTGTTGGTCTGTGGGGGCAGTCTATGGCCTATGAAAGCTGCGAGATGTAAGTGGGCCCGGCCTGGGAGAGGCGGGTCGTTACAGCGTGAGTTTGCGAAGGATGAAGGTGGTTCTGCTGACTTGGCTACCATGGATATATGGAGGACGCATTGTAACCGGGCCATCTCGACGTGGCCAAGAGAGGACGTTTCTGGCCTGGGGTTGATTGACGGGGGCGTCGATCTCTCTTAAGGGGGTGAGAGTGTAACATCCCGGCCTAGGGCTTAATAGGATTAATAGAATACTCACATCAACAAGTTGCAACTTCTTTTCCGGAAGCCGACTTCTTTTCTGGAAGCCGATCTCTAAAGAACTCTGAGGTTAAGCGTGCTTGGCGTAGAGCAATTTCGGGATGGGTGACCGACCGGAAAATTCTTTTCGGGTGCGCACGAGTGAGGACAAAGTGTGCAGGCGCACGAGTGAGGACAAAGTGTGCAGAAAAGACTTGTGTTGGTCTGTGGGGGCAGTCTATGGCCTATGAAAGCTGCGAGATGTAAGTGGGCCCGGCCTGGGAGAGGCGGGTCGTTACAGCGTGAGTTTGCGAAGGATGAAGGTGGTTCTGTTGACTTGGCTACCATGGATATATGGAGGACGCATTGTAACCGGGCCATCTCTAGGGCAACTTGGCTACCATGGATATATGGAGGGCGACTTGGCTACCATGGATATATGGAGGACACATTGTAACCGGGCCATCTCTAGGGCCCTCCACGACCAAGATTTAGAGGTAGTGAATGAAGTTGTGAGGATGGTTATGACGAGGAGGTTGGACTGTCAAAATCTCTTCATTGTGAGCTAGCCTATCCCTGTTGCTGTCATGAGTGCCATCGATAATTGTCCTCCGCGAGCTTTCTGGCTGATGTCCTTATAGAAGAGGGGGAAGATGGGGGAGGAAAGGTCGAGTCGCCGAACTCTCGCAGCGATGGGTTTGCCTCACTAGAGCCCGTGTAAAAGGCTATGATATACAATACATTTTAGAATGGAGGGATTAACGATGTTTAATTGCGCTGTCATAAGTTATTTTTAAAAAAATACTTTTAAAAAGAACTATAGTATATATAACTATAATATATAGTTGTATGCAATTTAATTATATTGTAACTATAGCAAGTTTTAAAAAAAATGGCCAATTGGGAAACAATAGACTTATTTTAACAAATTATTTGGTAATTAACCACTAGATATGCGTACTAGTCCAGTTGTTATCCCCTTACGTAAGTCTTCTTGCTAATGGAAATCATATCACACACATGACAGAGTGCACCTGAACCTTTTTCATGCCCACGTCCATTCCACATATATATAAATAATAAAACTGCTAAACCTTTAAATAATTCAAAAGTCTTGCATGCGCATGCAAAATGTCAAGTTGAACCAAACAGGTACAAATATCACTCGCTAGCTAGTTAGGCTACCTCTCGATACACAACATTGCCATTCAGAAAAGACCAAACAATATTTAGGTAAAATGACTTAAAAACAGAGAGATAATAAAAGTCAGTACTAATCTTACGTAGTACATGCGCCACATGAGAAAGTAATTAACTTGATGTTACAAAAAAATAGTAATTGACCACGCCGACCTTGCATCACCCTGTAAAGTATAATTAATGGTAAGGGGCACAGCATATATATAGCACTATTGGTCGGCATATTTATATGCCACCCACCATTTATTTTTTTTTCAACCAAGTAAATTTACATTTTCTTTTACCATTACGAATAAAGAACATGAGAAATCAGCACCAGTTAATTTACCAAATTAACATCCCTACAAACAGGGCTATAATAACAATGTCCTCTTTGTGACTTTTTTTCCAAGGGTTAGGCTCGTACATATCATGCATGATATAAGACGTTTTAACTTTGGTCAAAGTCAAACTATTTCAAGTTTAACTAAGTTTATAAATAAATATATAAATATTTATAATACTAAATTAATTTCATCAAATTAATAATTGAATATATTTTCATAATAAATTTGTCTTGGATTAAAAATGTTACTACTTTTTTCTTTAAACTTAAAGCAGTTTAACTTTGACCAAAGTCAAAACATCTTATAACTTAAAACGGAGGCACTACTAGCAATAGTACGTAAGATGTAGCAAAGTCCTCTTTGTGATTCATTAAAAAAAAACATCTTTGTGACTTTTTAATTAGTAGACAACACCTCATCCTGACTTTATGCCATGAAGTATTTGTAAAGCAAATCATAACGTTTAATTTAATCTTATTACATGGTTTATTAATTCTTGATCCTCTAAATATTCATGGTTCTTTGTTTTCATTGGTGTGCTAGCTTGATCACTGCGTTTTTGTTTTGTTCTTTTAGAAACTTTTTTTAGCTTAGGGTGGGGCGCACATACGGTGGCGCACTTTTGGTCTTTGCGGCAACAGGCCGCTGTCCATCTAGTGGAGGCGGATTTCATTGGGTGAAGGCGTAAAGCCATCTCCTTCAGTAGTCATGCATCCTCTTCCATCATTGTGGACCACGCTGCAGGTCCTCTTTTGACTTCCTTTCCTTCATCAAAGGCCTCGATCAATGGTGGAGAATGGAAGGTAGTACTCATGCTAGACAGGTCAGCATCAAGTAGGTTCTTTGCGATCCACAATATAATCTGGTACTTTTGTTAATTCGGCCATACTTGGAATGCAGGAATTTCACGTTTTTTAGAACGATTCTATCGTGCTAATTAGGCTTATGCTTAACTTTTATTTTAAAGAAAAATAGCAATATAGGGAGAGAGAGAAAAAGAAGAGGAGAAGGGCAGTGGAGGCGGCGGGCCGTTGTTAGGAAAAACAAGGTGACGTTCCTTGTCTCCACTGATCTTCTCAAGAGATCTAACATACTCCATCCGTTCCAAAATATAGGCCCTGTTTGGTTTGATGGGCTAAACATTAGCCCCCATCTTTTAGCCCTGAATTAGCCCTCAAGAATCCAAAAAGTTGGGCTAATTTTTAACTAAAGTGAATTAGCCCCTCCAAGGGGTGCTAATGGGTTAATTTTGTGTGGAGACCATCAAAAAACAGCTCTCTCTCTCTCTATCCTTCTCTCTCCTCTCTTTCTACTCTCTCTCCACATTTTAGCCTTGAATTAGCCCATGGATCCAAACATGCCACCCTAGGCTAATGTTTAGCCTACCAATTCATGACTAAACATTAGCTCTCAAAATTAGCCCTGTGCTAATCTTCCAAACAGAGTTATAATAACTTTTAGCCTTTAGAATTTGTCCTAAAATATAACAACTTCTCCGTCAACATTCCCTTCTCAACCAATTATAACCCTCCACCATTCAATTTTCCCACCCACCTCCATTTCTTAACCAATCACAATCTTCCACCATTTAATTCTAACTAATTTCTTAATAACCGTGTCTAACACTAAAACTTCTTATATTCTGGGGCGGAGGTAGTATTTATTTTCACTCTAGCAATCCGATGACTTAACTCACACCAATAATTGCCCTTCCTTTTTCTAAATTTGTGAGCAGCAAGATCATGGATATATGAAGTATATATCCTATCAAAATATTCTAATTAAAAATGATTCACGCAAAAGCTTTTGGATAATTGTTTGATCACACACTCTTTTATCCTCCTAGGTAATATCCCTTCTCCCTTTTCAACTCGCAAGATATTGAACATTACTACCCATCAAGATATTGAACAATATTAATTGCCCATCTACTAGCTTAGCTGCCTAGCAAAAACAGCATCAGCAGCTAGGTGACTTTTTTTTTTTGGTGCGTGTGTGCTTGCGTTCTTGGACATCAATAGATAGATGCTGGATATGCATGGTTGCTGATGACACACACACACAAAGAATTGGTGTTCAATTCATCTAGAAGGGCTTCCTTCACAGAACCTAACAGCCTATATAGCAGTGTAGGAACCAACAAGAGCTACACGCATGCATGATCAATTGTGCCTTTAGATTTGTCAAAGAATGTGTTGTCACAATGAGGAGCGAGTGGACATCTTAGTGGACACTAGCTTATATACTATGCGTACCAGTGCTATAGCCCACAGATCATATCTCACTGACAAGGGAGGTCAAGATATATAGAGATGGCTATGCTGTTTTGTTTTTTTTTTGTTTTTGTTTTTGTGAGAAAGGAGTTTAGTTAAAAGAGGTATGCATATTGCGTAGGGAAGCACTGAGTGCTCAAAGTAAAGCTGGAAATGGACATTACATGTATAGAGACTTAGGTGGTGTTCTTTTCTCCTGAAGATGAAAATTAAGTTTTTTACGCAAAACGATGTGGTATTAACGTATGATTGATTGAGTTTTAACTATTATAAACTTAAAAAATAGATTAATATGATATTTTAGAGCAACTTTCATATAGAAATTTCGCACGAAACGCACCGTTTAGCAGTTTGAAAAGCGTGCCACGAAAATGTTAATCTTCATCCAACTTTTATTGGAGAAAAGAACGGGACATTAGAGAGATACTCCCATCTTCTAATTGGTTAGTTTGGTCATTGGTGTCCTTATCTTAGTTGACTAGAAGCAAAATTTCAAAAGAGAAAAGAGATTGTTTCGTTTGACATTTTACTACGGCCCGTTACTGTCGGAGTTGAATCAAGCTAATGAATTTTTGCGGCGATCAAATGTCAAGCAAATGTAATAAATAAAAAAGTATACCTCAGCGTTTTCTTTTTCTTTTTGCCCCTATACAGCATAAGTCTTGGTCCAACTAGCTAGTGGGATATATACGTTGAGCTCATCTTCTCTGTGTCATTTGATGATGGTCCAATGGCAGCAAATACTGTAAAGATATATCAAATCTCATCTACAAGCTGAAGTAAATCATGCAAATAAAAGCAATAGACAGATCAACATCTACATGTACAGTAAGATATTGATAAGCACCTTACTCGGCATCGCAATAGGGAACTTTAGTTACTTTGTCATTTACTAATTTTATAACTAATAATTAATATATAATTTCAGAATTACAGCATGTTGCTAAATCGGAGCCATGTCATCCAAAACCATTTAAAATTGGTTAATGGGTGAAAAGTAAACATTGTGAAAATTTTGTGGATGAATAATATATATCTGGTTTTGAAGTTCAGAAATGGAATTTAGACTTTTCATAAAAGTTTAGGGATGTAAATAGATTTTTTTTCTAACATATATACTGAATTGCCACATATATTTGTTGAGGATCCAAAAATTTGGGGATTGAGCAGGGTTAAATCCATTTCCCCAAAAATAATTGGTGTGCACACTCAGTGTTATGCTCGATCAATTCGTCAAATGCTACACAGAAATGGGTGAAGATAGTGAGCACAAATTGGCATAGATAATCAAGCAAATATGGCAATAAATAGATAGATAGAGTATATAATAGCTTAGAACATGCACTCTGCTTGCAATGACAACGACAACACATATATATGTGGCATATTCGCGTATTGAGATCCAAAATTTAGACGATCAAGCAGGTCAAATTAGACGTGTGTGCGTATGTATCACGTGTGAATGAAATTGTTGGGGAGTTGGGCTTCACACTATCATAGAAAAATTGATTGGGGCTGGAGGCATGCTCTGATATAGTGTTAAGTAGCTACTATATCGCTAGTGCTGCATGCGACCTATGGAGTTGACTCTTGAAATGCACTAACAATTAATTGATAAATGAATTAATAAAGCATCTACAGTCCTTGTTGACATATCCACCACATAAGGAGGCCATGATGGACACACATAATGTATGGTTTATAAGTGTTTAATTTATATATGCATGATATATATTGTGGTTGACTTGATGGTAACCATTGGTGGATGTCAATGTACATGCATATCATGTCATTTCATCTGCACATGGAACGCATATGCGCCGATAGTATAGCCGGCCTAAGCGTGAGTGGAATTGCATGTGGATTGGATGCTGGATTTGTGGTCGATCGAGCACATGATTCGCCAATATTATCGGTTTGCTAGGATGCAGAAAACTCGTTTGGCTTATGTATGCAAAAAACCCAATTTGTTCCATGGAATATGTCTCATGCGTGCTGGGCTTTATGGAGAATATAAACATGCGTGTGTAAGCTGCGTATCAGAGAAGGGATAACTTGAGCCTCCTTTGTGTTTAGTTGTATGCGCGTTTGAGTTGAGAGGGAGCATCTTTTCTGGTTGCTCGTATATTCTGTGTGGTTGCAAGTTATATATGATCATTGGAAACACATGTTAGGTTTAGCTCGATGTTGGTTAGTAATATATTACCATAAACTCAACTAGCCCTGATGGCCTAATTAATAGTTTCCTGACGTGTAGTATAGTTATGATGGAATTATATAAAGTTTTTCACTCGAAAAACTTGCAACACTTTTTAGATATTCCCTTGCTTTAAGTATTAATTGATTGCATGCGACTACCTATTTAATTTAGGTTAAGTTTGCTCGGAAAGATCGGAACTTTACCCTGACTTCAATTGAGTTTGCAGGCATATTAGTTTTCCTAATATAACATGGGCTCAAGTGACCACCTGAGAGACTATATATTTGATCATAGAAAACTCGACGTGGTACAAGTGATGAAGCCAACGACTGTCGAATCTGGGTGACCAATGGTGTTTTATGGTGCTCTTTTTCTATACGCCGAGAGCGGTCGGCAACACAATTGCAATGGTGATATGTCAACGGCGGAGCCCGAGCGTCCACCCAGCCAGCCTGAGGGTGGCTTCACGTTTCACAATGTAAGTCATTCTAATATTTTTCACATTCATATTGATGTTAATAAATCTAGATAGATATAATTTTTCACATTTATATTGATGTTAATGAATCTAGATAGACATCAATATGAATATAGAAAATGCTAAAATGACTTACATTGTGAAATAGAGAAAGTACATATTTTATATTTTCACTATTAAAGGAAATTTTTACTAGCTAGACTAGCTAGTACAACGGTGTGTTGATACCAAGGTTTTGGTGAAATGTCATGATCTCAAGGCAGCTCGAAGTCAGATTTCGAGGGGGATTTCAAACGGCTTTCAAGGAAATCAGTTTTAAAACAGTAAATTTGATCAAAATTGGTAGAAATTATCTGATTTTTTACATTTTGTTGGGGCCAGTATTGTGAACCCTCGTTGTTGATATATAGTATTGCACCATGTGTACATAAGCACACGTATATAGTGGAAAAAACATATCAGTCTCTTATTACTCCGGGTTTATACGTATACATTTTCACCTGTTTATGGTTACAGATCGCAACCCAATTATATGTTCATCAATTGTTTTCGTAAAATATATATAATATATAAAAAACCTAAAACAGCTAATGCAGATGGATTCATAGCTGGACAAAATGCTGAGAGGCCAGCAAAAAGGCAAAATTAAAGCACTTTGCTTTTCCTTGTAGCAATCGTTAACATGATTTGTTCTCCGCTACCTCTATGCTTTGGTTGTTAGTATAATCATTGTCTGATAGTGTGTATCAAACTAATAATCATTCTTGTTTATGGAACATTCTACAAATAATCTCGACGGCGTTACCATATAGATCAATTTATAATAAACATAAACAGACAAGCATAGACAATCATGTGGAATTCTTTGGCTTTTGTGTGGTCGGTCACCGTTGGAACCTGAATCACCACAGCTAGGGAGATGGATATTGTGCATCCATAGGCGACCTAACCTTCCACATTGTCTTCTTTACATGTAGGACAAAATGTCCTAACCACAAGGATTGTTTTTTTAGTAAGCATATGCTACACGTCCATCGTTTGGTTTGCCTGCTAGGTTATCAGCCGTGCGGAAAATTTAAATTTTAAAAGTTAATTATAGAATCAATTTTTAAGGGATTTTTTATATCATAGTTTATTTTCAGCACTGACTTATAGAAATTACAAATAGCATGTTCAACCATTTGATTTAACTATGGGAGTTACTCAGCATGCCACGTGAGAGTTTTGTTTAAAAAATACGGTATATTTACAAACGAAAAATAATTTATGAATAAAACTTTTATACATATGTTCTTAGCGATCTAAAAGCAAAAGCTGAAAAGTAAATTTTGATGAAAAAACCTTAAAATTAACTTCAATTTAAAATTAAAAAAAATAAATTTTGATTGATAAGTATAAGTATAAGCGAAAAGATGAGGCCGTTAGTATTCGCTCCTACTTAGGGACATCATGACTTTATTATTTTAATTTTCATATACTACCTCCACTGATTTTATAGGATGGGTTTTGTTTTTCAAAAAGATCTTCAAGACTAAAATTTGACCCATGATTAATCATAAAATATATTCCTAATAAATGTAAGAACCAATATATTGAAATATGAAACTGTTGGTATAATATGTACACACTACAATTACATGTAATTTAACTAACTATTGATTAAAATCTACAAAGTTAATTTGACTTGAATGTACCAAATAAAGAAAATCTAACAGAGGGAAGTACATAGTTTTCTTTTTATCACTGGATGATTAGTTACTCTTAAGAAATTGGGG
Organism: Oryza meridionalis; assembly: GCA_000338895.3. NCBI lineage: Eukaryota > Viridiplantae > Streptophyta > Magnoliopsida > Poales > Poaceae > Oryza > Oryza meridionalis. The sequence continues at coordinate 28,910,724 of CM002526.2, read as the reverse complement.
AGGGGTCTCCATCTGTGTACCACTAGTATAACTTAGTACTGGTATTAATTAGCTGGGGTTGCTGTTATTGAGACAAGTAGAATAATAATGTGGTAAGCTTGGATGGAATCATGCTTTTATAGACGAGCAAAGGCATCTATTCCAAGGAACAATAACACAAGATGTCCTCCTCATTCCAGCTGGAGGGGTGGATTCACCTATGTGTGGCTTGCAAGCTCTCATGGATCAATCATATTGCTTGCAATATATACTTAACAAATATTCTACCGAAAGATTGGAGGTCAAGTTGTTTATTGAGCAATTAAGCACTGGATCAATTATACATGTGTGATATATACTACTATGCTGTAGCCAGTAGGCAAGTTGATTTTTGTTGAATACAATGACCAAGAAAATTGCATGCAATAGTTGAATATTTTCTAGGCCAAGAGAGTAGGATTCGTCAATCAAGAGAAAAGGAATTTGTGAATTAAACTGCGATGAATATTTGCCGTGCTGATGTATGTTGATCATGAAAGCACTTATTTCCTAAATAGGAGCACATTATAAATAAGTAAACCTTATAATTAAGGTCAATTAGTCAACCATATTAATTGAAGATGTAACCCTGTCAAGTACATTAATTAGAATAAGTGAAAACCCGATTAAATTAGAACAACCCAATTAAACATGTCAATATCAGAAAATAAACATATTGACTCGATCGGTTGCTTGGTTCTCTCCTAACCACAGAGAGAAAGTTCCACCGCATTATCAAGTAACATCACGGCTGTGTTTAAGGGAGAGGGAATCGAGAAGATTGGGAAGATACGCAAAACGAGGTGAGCTATTAGCGCATGATTAATTGAGTATTAACTATTTTAAACTTTAAAAATGAATTAATATGATTTTTAAAGCAACTTTTCTATAGAATTTTTTTTTACCAAAAACTCACCGTTTAGTAGTTTGAAAAGCGTGCGCGAGGAAAACGAGATACAATCTCTCCTATCTCCTGCGAACGAACGCGGTGCTTAGGAATCCGTCTATGTGTCTTTTTAGAGCAATAGCACTATAGCATTACGTGCCTCATATTTGTTGTTACTTACATACCACCTAGATGAGGAACAGGTTAAGCTATGTTGCACAGTGCAAGTTACCTGTAGTGGGTCCCACCAGTACAATCTCTTTCACTTTTCATCTTGCCCTTTCTCTCCTCTCTCTTTCTTCAATCCCTTTTCATCTCCCCCCATCTCTCTCCTCTCTCTTTCTTTCCCCACCGACAATTTCGGCGGCCGGTGGGGCGGTCCATGCGGCGACAGTGCCGGGCAGTGGGGTAGTCCGAGCAGCAACAGTGCCAGCTCCGAATCGGCGTCGGCCTCGACCTCGTGCTCGAGCTCCTCTGCCTCTCAGTCGCCTCCCTTTCCCCTTCTCTTCTCCTCCACCGCGCCTGCCACCTCTTCATCTAGCCGCCATGGCGCAGAATGGGGTGGACAGGGCGAGGTGGCACTCGAGGCGGCTCAGTTTCGACGACGGATTCATCCTCGTCTTCCTCGCCTCTCCACTCCCCTGCCCTCTCTACGACGAGGTCAGGGCGGCGTGGTCCGGTGTCGAGCGAAGTAGGGGCTCCCTAGTGGCAACGCAGAGTAGCGAGCTTCTCCTGCCCCATCGCCTTCCCCATCGAGCCGGTGAGCGCCCGACAGCTCTCCTCCCTTGGCCAAAAACTCGGCAGCATGGAGCGCGGGGATGGTCGACGACGGCAACGAGGTCTCTCTCCTCCCTCTCCCTTCCCTGACAACACGGAGGTCAAGTGTGGGCCCCACCTGCAAACCTGACGAGCAACCCGTGGCCCAAATTGGCTACACGGTCTCGAGGAGGTTGTGCGGATGGAGGATGTGGTAACGAATATTCGCCTTTTGGTGTTGAGGTTGAATGCCACGGAGGCCCACTACTAGTACTACTCCCTCCGTCCCATAAAAAATCAATGTGACATATTCTAGTACATTTTCTCTCAATAAATTGGTAGATCTACCACTGGTGGAGAAACCATTTTTGATCGGTCGACCCAAATCTACAATAGTCCCGGTTCCATTTAAAACCGGGACTAAAAACGATTTTTAGTCCCGGTTTATAAGAACAACAGGACTAGATGATCTTTATTCCCGGTTTGTATTACCAACCGGGACTAAAAATCATCTTTAGTCCCGGTTGGTAATACCAACCGGGACTAAAGATGATTTTTAGTCCCGGTTGGTTCCATGTCAGACCGTGTCAGGCGTTTAGGATCTTTAGTTCCGGTTTGTAACACCAACCGGGACTAAAGATAGATTTTTAGTCCCGGTTGGTGTTACAAACCGGGAATAAAAATCAACACGTACTATATAATCCCTATTACTTATCCTCTTTTCTCGTCCACACAACAAACTCTCTCTTTCTTTCTTCCTCTCTAACTCCTGCCTTATCTCTTTCTTCTTTCCTCTCTTCTTTTTGGATCAGGCAGGCCGGGTGACGGGCGGCGCGGCCGACGTGGCGGCGGCCGGCGCGGCGGCGGCGCACGGGGCCGCGCGGCGGGGCGGCGGCCGGCGCGGCGCGCGGCGCGGAGGGCCGCGGGGCGGCGCGGCGGCGGCGCGCGGGGCCGCGCGGCACGGCGGCGGCCGGCGCGGCGCGTGGCGCGGAGGGCTGCGGGGAGGCGCGGCGGCGAGCGGCGGCGCGGAGGGCGGAGGGGCGGCGGCGCGCCGACACTGCAGCAGCCAGGGCACGCGGCACGCCGGCCGCTGGCTGCTGGCGGGCGGCAGCAAGGCAGGGCGCAGGTGGGCCGGCGGCCAGCGAGGGGATGCGGCGGCGTGACGCGGCATCATGCAGGGAAGAGGGCATCTGGGCAAGGGGCAAAGGGCGTCAGCAGCAAGCAGCAGCACTGCAACAGGTCATCAGCCCATCGCCCAGCACAGCTGATTGAGGAATTTAGGTATATAAAATTTTTGATTTATGTGTATACATCACAAATACACATAAATCTTTAAGTTACTTATTGCATGATCCTGTGATGTATTTGATTTGTGTGTGATGTGAACTTGTGATGTATTTGTGATGAATTTTGTAGAACTTGTGATGTAATTTGATTTGTGTAATTTTTTTTAGGATTTGTGATGTATTTGATTTATGTGTATAAGTAACTTAAAGATTTGTGATGTGGATTTGGGATGTTACTTTGATTTGGGATTTGGGGATATGCATCCCACTTGATTCGGGAGAAAATAAAAAAGAAAAAAATAGAAAAAAGAGGACCATCTGTACTGCTGTTATTCCCTCTTTAGTCCCACTAAAGATAGGGATCTTTAGTCCCGGTTGGAGTTACCAACCGGGACTAAAGATCGATCTTTAGTCCCGGTTATTTCACCCGGGACTAAAAATAGCGATCTTTAGTCCCGGATTCGTAGTCCCGGTTGGACAACCGAGACTAAAGGGGGTTATGAACCGGGACTAAAAAGCATTTCTCCACCAGTGTACCTGAAACAAGACATATGTAACTAGTACCTGAAACTCTATTGCAAACTGTTCAAAAAATTCAAGTAAAAATATATTTTCAAGATAAAAAAAATCATCTCAAATTCTGAACACTGATCGAACAGAGGTACTACCATGATTGTGCCTTCAGATTAAAGAATTAACAAGGACAGCTGCCGAACAGATCCGGAGTGTGAGACCAAACAACTCGAAACAATTTGGCAATCTCGAATGAATCCAAAAACATTTTCAAAATGGTACGGCGGTATTTACAGTACGAAGCTCACCACCAACACACGTACTACCTCCGTCCCAAAATAAGTGCAGACGTGAAAATCTTATTCGAAAAATTCATGAAAATTTTTTAAAAAATTAGTCACATATAAATACTATTCATGTTTTATCATCTAATAATAATAAAAATAGCAATCATAAAAAAAAATTAAATAAGATGGATGATCAATCGTTGAAGATGAATAGTGCAAAACTACACTTAGGATCCAAAGTTTGGATCCAAACTTCAGTCCTTTTCCATCACATTAACCTGTCATACACACATAACTTTTCAGTCACATCATCTCCAATTTCAACCAAAATCCAAACTTTGGGCTGAACTAAACACATGTGGGTGTGTTTAGATCCAAACTTTGGATCTAAAGTTTGCAAAATTCCATCACATCAATCTGTTATACACACATAACTTTTCAGTCACATCATCTCCAATTTCAACCAAAATCTAAACTTTAAATGTAACTAAACGCAGCCACAGCCTTATTTAGGACCGATGGAGTACTTACCAACCAGCATAACGAGAAACGGTGGGATCCATCGGTAGATGCTGCTGCTAGTAGCAGTAGTCCAGTAGATGCCCTCGTGGTGATTACCAACGCAAGACGACGTAAACAAAACGCTCTTTGCCCTTTTACCAACGCTTGGTTCTTGGCAAGGCCAATCCATCACCACAAACCACAAGGACAATAATGGAGTAGCCAGAGCATCTATATCCACTTCCTCAATTTTACCAATGCCATGTTTCACGCCCTAGAAAAAGAAAACATTTTTTTTTACAACCTCAAGAAAATAAGGGCTATTTCTTTTCTTGTATCAGAGATTTAAAAAAGGTACTGTTGTTTCTATGTGTCAGCCTTCCAAGCTACCCGTCGTGCCACATTTCTTGTTTATTTCCAACCAAATTATATAAAAGTTGCGTTGTAACTTACTCCCTCCGTCCCATAATATAAGGGATTTTGAGGTTTTACTTGCACGGTTTGACCACTCGTCTTATTCAAAAAATTTTGGAATTATTATTTACTTTTTTTGACTTACTTTATTATCCAAAGTACTTTACGCACAACTTTTCGTTTTTTATATTTGCATAAATTTTATGAATAAGATGAGTGGTCAAACACTACAAGTAAAAACTCAAAATCCCTTATATTATGGGACGGAGGGAGTACAAAATACTGTATTATATTACAACTATATTGTAGCTGCATTAATAAGTTTTTTTTCTTCCTCAGAGATATCCTATCGAAAGTTGTATACCTAGTCTGAAAAACTTTTTTTTTCAGTTTAACAGGCATCAGAACGGTATTTTCTATTGAAGAGAATATTCCTTTTTAGAAGAAAAGAAATAGAGAAGATTGAGAAGATATGCAAAACGAGGTAAACTATTAGTGCGTACCAAATTAAGTATTGATTATTTTAAACTTAAAAATAAATTAATATTATGTTTTTAAACAACCTTTCTAAAAAATATTAAAAACTACACTGTTTAACCGTTTGGAAAACGTACGCGTGAAAAAAGATGGTATTTTTTTCTCTTTATAGTTTATAACTGCTCTCATACGCAGCCTTAAAAGAACTAGAAAATGAAATGGGTGAAAAAAATAATTAAAAAAGACAGCATAGAAAAGAAAAAAAAGTCTGCAGTGGGGCGCACACCCAAATCTAACGACAAGCAAGCAAAAGAGGAGAATAAAAACAAGCGAGAAAGAAACCAAGCAAGCCAGCCACAACAACGTTCCTCCCCACCCTATTTATTACCGCCTCCTGCAACCTCTCTCTCCTCGTGTACCACCACCATCTCCACCTCCTCCTCCTCCTACTCCTTCCCCAACCAACCAACCAATTTCCTCTACCCTCCTCCGCTTCCGCCGAGTCAAAATCCAAGCTTGTCTCCTCAAAATCTCACCTTGTGCCTCCACCACCCCCAATTCGAAGGCTGTTCCTGACAGATTCTTCGCTTCTTGGAGGAAAAGGGGGTTTGGTTTGGGGTCTTGTTCGGGGGGGGGGGGGGGGGGGGTCCGATTTGGGCTTCGGAATCCCGGATTGATTCTTTCTTGCTCGGCATTTCGATTGGTTTGGTGGTTCTTGGCTTGTTTGAGCGAGCGAAGGTTTGGGATTCCACGGGTTTTTTCTCCGAGTAATTTTGGTCAAAGTTTGGGATTCCACTCCCGTTTTTAGTTTTAGTTCGATGGTGGCGAGGATGATGCGGTGGCCGCGCCCGCCGGCGGCGCGCAAGTTCCGGGTCCGGCTGGTGGTGCGGCGGGCGGAGGGGCTCCAGCAGCCATGCGCCGCGGCGGCGGAGCACGCGGCTTCGGCGGAGGCGGCGCCGGCGAGGGTTGCGGCGGAGGTGAGGTGGAAGGGGCCCAAGGCGTCGTCGCCCCTCAGCTCGCTGCGCCGCACCGCGGTGCGGCGCAACCGCACGCGGGAGGCGGAGGCGGAGGCGGCCGCGGTGGTTGCCTGCGCCACCGCCGCCGACGACGACGCCGCGAGCGCCGGAGACGCGGACACGGCGGGCTTGGTGGTGGCTGCGTGGGAGGAGGAGTTCGAGAGCACGGTGACCCTCGCCGCCGCGTCGCACCGGGAGCACGCCGCGTTCCAGCCTTGGGAGCTCGCCTTCTCCGTGTTCACTGTGAGCATTTTCTTCTTCTTCCTACTAGTAGTAGACCGTCTATGTTCTTCACATGAATTTAGAGACAAGACTATAATTATTATTTATGTGGATTTTTTGGCATCATAGTTTTTTTTCTTTTTGTCTTTTTCTTGTCTTTCTCAGAATAGATTTGCTTGTTGAAATTCTTTTTTGTTGTTTTCTTTTTTTCCCTCTATTATTGTGCTCCAAAAATTGCACTGTTACCTATCTATGTTATCAATTTTACTTAATTTAATTTGTCTGGTCTATGGATAGGGTATTGGCTACTTTTTTTATTTTTGTTTGCTTCTCCTTGCTTGTATGATTTGTGTGTTTTAGATTCGTCTTACATGGATTGAAGAATGAATGGATATATAATATAATAGTAGTTGATGGCTATGAATCGCGTAATAATCAAAATATTTTGTATAATGGAAAATTTTACATTTCTTACCTCTGCACTGAGATATTCTCGTTAATAAGAACCAGTTAGAACTTCTTGATAATAACCTTGTACCTATATGAGAATGCGAACAAGGTGTGAACAAATGTGGACAAGATGGTTCTTGACAAGGCCATCGGAAACGTGTCATTTAATAGTATGCATTTTTTTTGTTCTACACATTTTTTTCTTGAGCGATTTCTGCTGATGAGTTTGTTTTGAGTCACTTCTGCTAGCGAGTCTGACTGTGACTTTCATTTGTTCTCTCTCGATTTAGGCTGCCAACAGAGGACCAAAGATCAAGCCATCAATTCTTGGAACTGCTTCCCTTAACCTAGCAGATTACGCATCCGCCGCCGAAGAGAATATTGAGATAATTCTCCCATTGTCCGTGCCAAATGGTTCAGCTGAGTCAGCTCCCTCGCTACATGTAAGTTTGTGGTGCTAACAGAGCTTTAGTTAACAATTCGTGTTCGAATTCCCATCTGGTCTGACCATCAAAACCTTTTCTTTCTTGCAGCTCACCCTGGGTATGGTGGAATTAAGGGCTTTTCAGGAAACATCTGATGCTTCACAACGGTCTGCTATGGCCGCTCCATTATCCCCATCCTCTGGTGATTCTGTTCCTGTAGGAAAAGATGAGGTTTCAGTTATCAGAGCCGGGCTGAGAAAGGTGAAAATCCTCACTGATCTGGTGTCGACACGAAGGTCCAAGAAGACATCCCAAGATGATGAAAGCAGTGAAGAAAAATGCTATGTTAACAGTGATGGTGCTGAATATCCATGTGACATCGAGTCTCTGGATGACGATTTGGATGACAGAGCACAGCAAGATGAAATTGGGGATTCAACTGTTAGGAAGTCCTTCAGTTATGGCTCACTGCAGTCTGTCAACTATGTCGGCGGCCTAGTTTATGCTCATGCAAAGATTGATGGGGAGCATGAGGACTGGATCTATTATAGTCACCGTAAATCTGATGCCGGTTACCATGTAGAGGGAAAGCCGTCATCAACTGTTGAGGAAACCATGCTGCCAACTGTAAAACGGAGTATCCTTCCTTGGAGAAAGAGGAAGTTGAGTTTGCGATCACTGAAGGCAAAAGGCGAACCTCTCTTAAAGAAAGCATATGGAGAAGAGGGAGGTGATGATATTGATTATGATCGACGGCTGCTAACCTCTTCTGATGGATCTGTTTCAGAGGTAAATTTTACAATTCATCATCTGCATCTTTAAATAATGGCTTGTTTCTAAATCATAGAACTAGTTTTGAGTGTCTGTGATACATGTTCTTAACTGTACATCTTTCAATTGCAGGGATCAAGGGGTGAAGATGGGTCCATTAATGGTATGGTTTCAGAATTTGGTGATGACAACTTCGTTGTTGGGAATTGGGAATTGAAAGAGATAGTTAGCCGTGATGGCCATCTGAAGCTCTCTTCCCAGGTTTTCTTTGCATCAATAGACCAGAGAAGTGAGCGGGCTGCTGGGGAGAGTGCTTGCACAGCACTTGTGGCTGTTATTGCGGACTGGTTCCAATCAAACCAGGATATAATGCCTATACAATCACAATTTGACAGTTTAATCCGTGAAGGATCATTAGAGTGGAGAAACCTTTGTGAGAATCTGATGTACCGAGAGCGTTTTCCTGACAAGCACTTTGATCTTGAAACTGTCCTTCAGGCCAAGATCCGCCCCCTCACAGTTTCTTCTAGCAAGTCTTTTATTGGATTCTTCCAACCTGAAGGTGCCGATGACATGCACAGATTTGATTTCCTTGATGGCGCAATGTCATTTGATAGCATCTGGGATGAGATTAGCAAAGCAGCTGAGTACTCATCAAGTGATAACCCTAATCTATATATAGTGAGCTGGAATGATCACTTTTTTCTGCTCAAGGTTGAGCGTGATGCGTATTACATAATTGACACCCTTGGAGAAAGGCTCTACGAAGGGTGCAGCCAAGCCTACATTTTGAAGTTTGACAACGACACTATGATTCATAAGCTACCTGAGAAAGCACCATCTAGTCCTAACTCAAGTGGACCGCTGAAGGATTCTTCAAGGAGCTCCTCGGCTGAGCAGGACAGTGAAGATGGCGCTGAAGAGAACATACTGGTTTCAAAGGGCAAGGAATCATGCAAGGAGTATATCAAGAGTTTCTTGGCAGCCATCCCAATCCGGGAACTACAGGTTGACATCAAGAAAGGCCTGATGGCGTCGACGCCATTGCACCACCGGCTTCAAATAGAGTTCCACTACACTGCATCGTCCCCAAAGGAGATTACCTCAGCCCCTCAAATTCTAACCATCGAAGCCCCTTTTGAGTTCTCATGGCCTGAGCCACCACCGGCAATGGAGATCGCGCTAGCACCAGCTGTTGCTGTTGTATAGCTTCCTGATGGCGATCTGTCCTGACATCAGTCCACTGCATGCATACTTGCTGGAGATTTTGTGTCCTTTCTGTTTGCGCTCGTATCCTGCCTAATATGAACTAACTACTATAGGTTTTTCGTCCAGGCCTAGGAGCTTTCTGCCTGCATTTTGTATAAATAGGTGTTTGCTCCTACATATTTTTCTCAAGTGCCGGATTTGTAACCATCAAGAACCTTGTGTTACTAATCAATGAGTAATGCACATGTGTTAACTATGTTTTCGACCTGTTTCTGTGTTATTAGTTACTCATGTGGTATATATGCTTCCAACAGAGCATCAAGTTTTTTTTGCGGGGAAAAAAAAACAGAGCATCAAGTTGTTAGAATTCTGATCCTTCTTGTGGAGGCACTACTTGTTTTCAGACATTCAACTTATTCCCATGGGGCTTTTGAATTATGATGGTGCTTCTGAAAAGGACTTGGCCAAAATTTTGACTGCTGCTGATACTTATAATAGTCTGTTGGTGCTGCAGTGTTGTCGTTCAAAGCTATAGCGTTTTTAAGCTCATAAAAAGGTTTCCATTATGAGAACCAATGTACATTTTCAATGAATGCGACACATGAAATGCTGCCAAATGTGGGTGAAAAGCACACCATATCCATTTTCCTTTCCGTGTTTGACATGTGATCTCCTTAACTAGGGAGCAGTATTTGTGTGTACAAGAGAGATCTAGAGCTTTTCTGCAGTCTGGTGTTTGCACCTTCCAAACAGAAATTTGTTTTCAGTAACTTGCACTACAATTTGCAGTCCAAAATTGCAGTTATTGGTACATGTTATGATCCTCCATATGCTGGCAGGAGTGATTTTCTAGGCATCAAGTGTTAAGACAAGAAGTCAGTAGAATATAGCCCCTTTTTTCCCATGGAAGCTAAATTTGTACTAATGACCTGTAACTAAAACAGAAAAAAAGAAGAGAGAAGCCAATGATACAAGTCCTTAAGTGCCATAGCTGTTCATGCTTGGTCAGAATATGATTTACTCATGTATGATGTAACCACCTAGACACGCATTGTGGAGCCCAACTCTTTGTATATTCTCTTGGTCATTTTACTCAGTTTCTTTGTTTGAATGTCCTTGGTGATCTTGTTTATGACGGAATTGAGTTGGCATCATTTTTCCTTGGCGACTACGGCCATTTGTCATGTAACATGGGGCATGAGAGAGATTCCTTGGATGATCACTATCACCTAACAAATCATACAGCCCAAGAAGAAAAAAAAAACATAAATGTTAGAGCCAAAAGATAACACGGCATACCCAAGTCAACCAAATGGCATGACCTGAAATTAGGTAACATTATGATATCGATAAAGGCATGCATACATATACAAATCTTTTCCATGATATGATAAATTTCAGTCGCTTCATGTGATCTCATGTTTTATTTTTCCTTTTTCAGGTAGACTTAACCAAAACCGAAAGCTGAACGAACAAGGCGCACCGAATAACTGAATAGATATAATATATAGCCACACATAGATGATACGGTATGCCTTTATTAGCATAAAGATTTCTCGTTACCGTCCAGTAAGGTCAGGAAGTTGATGGGTTCAGTTCATCACCTTACGTACCTTACATTTGATTTACCCACAAGATTTACTTAATTAACGAGAAACAACAAGATCATGGTGGGTCGAAAAGTCAAAAGTGATAGGGAGAAATTTCTGAGGACCAAAACCAAATTTGAAATTCCATTTCACAAATGTGTTCTGGACATCATACAAGTTTGGATTGGCTTAAGGAGATATTGGTTCAAAAGGCTGCTTGGCTTGCTTGATGTCAAGCCTGTACAAAATTGCTTCTTATTGAACAAACCCGGCCGGTTAGTGAAGTGGGGAATAGAATTCCCAGATTTCAGCAAGAGTGGGAGGAGGATGCGGCTGCTAAGCTCAGCAAAACATCATTTGGTTAAGGACATAGTTCAGATACAAGCTCAACAACTCCCACCATTGGCGCGTCATTCTGCATTGAATTGATATATCAAAAGTAGAACATGTAAGAATGGAAAAATGAAATATATGGCTAGCAATAGTTCTGATATGCAAAAGCTGCCTTACCAAGTAGACAATATCAAATGCCTCGGAGTAATCTTTCAGAGATTTCTCAATGTTGTTGTTCCTGTGAAACAAATTGTGTTAATTCATACATAAACTTGTACAGCAATAACAACTGTGCCTGGTAAACAACAAAGTTCCTAAAAGGGTTTTAGCAATTTTTTCACTTGCACTTTCAGTTTGACCAGAGAACTACCATCTTTGGTTAATTATACATGTCACTAATTTGAAGAAAAACTTACGATGGGTAAGTTGCATGTGATAAAACATTGGCTTTGCATTGATAAAGGAAAGCCAGTAGAGCACAAACATGGACTTTCTGTGGTTGCTCAACTTTAGTTTCAAACCAAAAAAAAAAACTCTTTTTTCTTTAGAGAGAGTTCTTACGGACCAAACCTATACTTAGTTAATCTTGTAGAGCTTAGTTAATCTTGCACAGCAATTTAATTAGAAGAGAATGGCACCTGCACATAAGTAATGAATTTGGTGCATCTAATTGCACTTATTCAACACAATAAGCTAATAAGATGACTGGGAACGAAGAATTCAACTTAAAGTTTGGGTGTTTCCTCATGTGTTGACAAGCCTCAGGATTTGCTCAGAACTTCCAATGGGAGCTTACAATTGAAAGATATTAGGCCAAAAGCATGTTCAACAGAAATAATGCAACCTATGGATTGTTCAGAACTTCACTCATTGCATCGGAATAACTAATCAAATATCACTGACACCAAGATGCACACATTATCAAAGTAAAAGTTCAGTACTCTACAGTCTAGATCCATGGGGATAAACTAAGCTATAGATGCAGCAGAAGATAAATCTAAAAATGGTAAGCAAAAAGCAGGATGACAGGAAGTCTACTTACAGAAATCCAACAGCAATCCTGTTTTCATAGTTTAAACCATCAGACATTCCAAGGTCACCGATGTGATCTCCAAGGAGAAGCACATTGGTCCTCTTCTTCACCAACGAATAGTCATCAGTGGATCCATTTGGATCACCCAAATTGTCATGCACTGGAGCTGCCATGTCCAAGGCATGCTCATTTTTGTTTAGAACATGAATGGTCTTTCCTACATTACACCATAGTTAGTTTCAGTGCGCAGGTCTTTAAGATATTACTTAATGTACACAAACAATCAATAATCGAAGTCATCAATTGCAAAAGATGGTCTACAGAAAAGGGATTGGCCCATCCATATTTTGACATAAATATGCCAGTCAAATGATGTCTCAATCAAAAGAGGCCAATGTGACAATCAAGTAACAGCAATCCCATACCCCCAGACAACAAAGGGGATGATCGGTAGTGCTGGCTGTGGCAGCGCAGCCACAGCCCAACCCGCCCAAATACACACAAAACAAGTTGATTTCCAGAAGCATCAACAGGGTGTGCGTACTTGCTGGCTGCTGCTGCACTGCGGCAGCCAGCACAAACGATCAAGGCCAAACTTCAGGGAGGTAGAGAATTCATTTAATGCATATTTGCATGACCTATATGTATGATAAGTGTAGGACACCATGTTTCCAGGCCAACTGTTATGATATCCTGCGTTAGTTCAAATGATAATTCATTGGATGATTAAATGATGATTACAAGATCACCTTTGAACGAAACAAGACGACCTTCTTCATTGAAGACCATCCTGTTGGATACAACCTTAATGTTCTTGAATGATCTGTGGAGTTTCTGCCGGAAGACCTATAAGAGAAAACAGGTGTGTCAGTCTGCAACCAAAGCTCATCTCATCATATGAGGACTTTGTAGTACTTACCTCCTCGATTATGTCTGCAAGTCCAGCAGAAAATACTAATACTGGAATATCTCTCTCCTGAAATTACATTTGAGAAGTTTTATCAGATTACCACTGCTTCAAACATGCTGGTGTATGAGAAGTCCAGAACCCAAATAACTGCTTCAAACTGGCAAGTTCAGTCAAACTAACTTCAAGTCAAAAGAAACAAACACTACAAAAGTAACACCCACAATGGTTGTCAACCTCCTTCACATTTGAGAATAGATCATTGATATTGCGAGTAGGTATGAAAGAAAAGGGTAAAAGACAGAAACTTGTGCGTGTTTCAATATATTTGTATATAAGAAGCTTCATTCTTGTCATCAGTTAATATAATATAGTAGTGTACTAGTTGTTTAGTGATTATTTACCAAATATAGTGAATCCAAAATACTATATAAATGTTCCAAAGGAGTATACCACACAACTTGCATCCCCCTTTAAACTTTAGAACTTAACCGAAATCTGCAACAGCAAAAGAAAACCAAACCTCCAAGAACTCAAAGAGCTTCACCACTCCATCTCTAAAAGTGATTTTAGCATCAGCCACAGATTGCCTTATAGCTTCATATGTAAGTCCACCTTCGATAAGGAGAGCATGTGTCTTCTCCCACCTGTAGCAAGTAATGGCATCAGGACTGATTAGACTTCGTGAATAATCTGCAGGCAATGTGCCTACACTGAACATTCAATCTTGGTATTTGCTCGACAACTGATGAATGGCATGGAAATATCACAAGCGCGTCAAGATTGCACAAAATCTGGAAGAAAAAAAAAAGGCTTCCACTCCGATTGCAATCCATGCAACACATTTTAGCTTGACATATGAAGAAGCATAAGCATTACGCAAACCCAAAAGTTGTATGCAGCACCACTCTCATTTCATCATCACTTAAATGCTAAATTCCCAAATATGTCCAAATGGGACTTGAGACAACAGAATCTACCTGATCTATTGACCACAACAGAAGCCACCTGATCGGTGTACCAAACGGATAATGCAGTGGCAATTTGCAGCACTACTCACTAAACTACTTCCTCACCATTCTTCCATGAGCTTGGCCTTCTTGGGGAGCGGGATGTGGGGGCAGATCTCGATGGGGTGGTAGTGCTCGAACAGCTCCTCCCTCTTGGCGTCGTACTCCTCGTTCCCCTGCCTCAGCAACCCATGGCTGCCTACCACCACATAAACACACATACACCTCTCAAACTCCCTCCAAACAAAAAATGTCAAAAGCCACTAGAATTTCATCAAGCGAATCAAACTAGAGACTGTAGAAGCGAAGAGCACCCATACTCTGGCCGCGGGAGCCGTCGTACCAGTACCGCGTGAGCGTGCCGTCGAAGTCCGCGATGACCTGCGGCAACTCCAAACCCTAGTCAGTCCACGCGAGCACCCATACACCACAAGATATTGACAAAAATGGAGGAGGAGGAGGAGGGTTCGTCGGCGCTGGCCTGGAGCTTAGCGGGGCCGGCGGCGCGGATGGCGGCGACCTTGCGGGCGAGGCCGTCGGCGTCGGCGACGACGGAGCCGGGGTTTCTGGTGGCGGCGGCGGCGGCGGAGGAGGAGGACATGGAGGCAGCGAGGAGAGGGAGGCGGCGGCGGAGGGGAGGAGGAGGGGAGTGCGAGGCGGGGCTCCGGCGGCGGGAGAGGAGGAGGCGGAGGAGGAGGAGACGGGAGGAGGAGGAGGGCGAGAGGAGAGGTGGGCTCGTCATGGGCCGCATTTCGAAGATGGTTGGGCCGCCTTGGCGTCGCCATTTTTAGGCCCTTCGCAAGATTGTCAATTTGTCATTTAGCCGTTAAGGACGCACGCTCTCTATGATTGTGATTGGACTCACACTACTACTGACCAACCAGTATTAATCCTATGTATATCTACACTGTGATGCATATGGTCTCGCATGTTAAGAATACAGTTTTGAGTTCTTTTGCAGAACTTCTGTAGAGAAATATATGGTTGGTTCCGACTACAAAAGTAAGTACTCTCCGTTCAAAAATATATTTTTTATTAGGAAAAAATTTTAAACAACAGTTACTCAGTTATAATATAACTAGGGTATGTCCAGCACGTTGTTGCGTGACTTGGTTAACATCAGTTTGTTAGATATGAGGTACAATCTTAAGAAGAAACGGAAGAAATAAATAGCTTTCTTAGATAAATTCTTTTTAGCAGCCCTATCCAAAATTTGTAGATAATTTAGATAGCACATACCAACTGAAGGGGCGTTTAGCCATAAAGCTCTTTTATACGGAGTGACGGGCTGGATACATGTAGATGTGTATGGAGATGGGCCAATGTGTTCATGTGGGCTACATTTGGCACTGAGGAGGCGAAGAGACTCACTGTGGAGATAGGCCAATGTGTTCATGTGGGCTATATTTGATACTGAGGAGGCGAAGAGACTCGCCCGGTGATTGATGGGTTGGACTCTATGCTGCATTCCATCCAACGTCTCAGAAGCGATCTAATGCTTTCATCCAACGATTCACAATTTGATAATGACGTGGAAGCATGGAGTTCGAGCTTTTGGCCATAGAAAGAAGGGATTTCTATGTGCCATTAGATTTATGTTCAGAAGACCATACAAAGATCACACTACCCATAATAAAAAAAAGACCACTCTTAAATTGTAATTTATGTTTCAATCCTATTTGTCCCCGTCTTTATGATATTTCTTAGAGAGGGAATCTATTATATGCCACGGACTTTATCACACGTCTACGATTTACCATTGACTTTATCATGTTTTATAATATGCCATCGATTTTTACTTAACTTCTACGATTTATCATTGCCGTCCGGTTAGCTTCCGTTAATACTGTATAATTTTGTCCAAATGACCAAATACCTCTAGGACAAAAACTTACAAAATTTGGATAAAAATTTCAAAATATCATATTATAAACATAGGATTGTAAACATAAAAAATTTGGCCAAAACTTAAAATCTGATATTTCAGAATTTTATCCAAAATTTGGTCATTTTTTGTCATTTTGACAAATTTATACAGTACTAACGGAGGCTAACCGGATGGCGATGCTAAATCATAGAAGTTAAGCAAAAAATGATGGCATATTGTAGAACGTGATAAAGTCAGTGGCAAATCGTAGACGTGTAACAAAGTCATTGACATATAATGGATTATATATTAGATGTTAAAAAAAAGAAGTATATATATGTACCGATAGCCTCCACGTTGACCGACAGTGAAGCTCTCCCACTCTATTTTTATCCTCCCTCCTCCACTCTCTCTCTCTCTCTCCACCGATTATTTTTCGTTGACGACCCCCAATGACTCTGCCACCTTAGCGCCACTCCACCGCCTATCTCCGCCTCTCCCCTTCCTCCTCATCTACCATCTTGCTGCCCTCCTCTCCAACCACTAGCCTCTTGCCTCTCTCCTTCTTCGCGAGCAGCGGCGGCGGATCTGGCCATGAGCTCGCTGGATCTATGGTGGTAGAGAGCAATGACTATCTCGTCAAAGTCCTTGACTTCTCTTTCTCCCAAAACATGTCGTGAGGCTTCGAACTTATCCAACACACTCCCCCCCCTCGAGTTGTGGTTTCACTGCTCTGAAGCCGAGGCGTGCCGAGACAACCGATACCTCTAGAAGTAAGCAGGTTGTGCACGGTGTCATGAGATCATGGTCCCCACTATCACGTATGCTCAGTTCTAACATGAAGGCTCTAGATCACCGGTATGTTAGGCATGACCTAATAATCTAAAGAAGAAGAGGTTGTTCTTCACTTCAAATCACGATGGATACTTTGCAAGGTTATACATATAACGTATGAGATCTCTTTGAATTCTAAGTTTTCTTTTTACGATTTCTTAATCCCTGTAAAATTCAGCCAGGGAAAGTTGCAGTGAGCCATCTTGCTCGGTTCATTCTGCATACTCTCTCCGTTAAAAAAAAAACTCAATCTAAGAGTACGTTTCTTAGAGTTTTTTTTTAGGGGAAGGAGAGAGTACGCACTTCTGCAGGAGTAGTAGTAACATTTTTCTGTACTTTTTACTTGTGGTCCGTGGAATGTGGTAGGGTCGGATTTTAGGCGGTAGCCGTTGCGGCCATCGTGCTTCGAAAAAACGACAAGCGACGGGGCGTGGGACATCTTCTCGTCCGTCCACGCTGACAAATCCTTCCTTCCTTCCCTCCCTCTAGTAGCCGTTGGGAGCCAACCCACAGAATACCACTAGTACTAGCAACGCCTCGCCATCTGCGCCCCACAGCTTAATTAAGCCAAACCGACCACACAACCCACATGTCCTCCTCTAGCAAGATCGATTCCCCATTCCCATTCCATTTGCATCACATCGCTCCAGGAGGAGGATGCGGGGGCTCAGATCAAGAATCCTCCGCACCTTGCAATCCTTCCCCAATGCCGTCAATGTGCAGCCCGGGTTGCTCCTCCCCGCACCCGACGTACAGCCCTCGCCGCCGCCGAAAGCGCCGTGCCGGTCCCAGGAGGAGCAGCCTGATGGCGGCGGCGACGACAAGGAGAATGTCTCGCCGGAGGTGGCCCCGCGGAAGGCCAAGAAGATGCGCGTGAGCCTGGGCGCGGCGGAGGATGAGGCAGCGGCGTGCTACCGCCGGCCCGACCCGGCCACGGCCACGCTGTTCGACCCGGACCTCCTCGCCGCCTTCCGCGGCGCCGTCGACGCCTACGCCCGCGCGCTCCAGGAGGCCAAGCGGCGCGAAGACGACGACGACTTCTTCTTGTTGGATGAGGAGGAGGCGGAGGAGGGCTGCGGCGTCGGCTTTGGCGTCGACGAGGACCCACTGGAAGGGTTCGAGACCCGGTGCCCGCCGGGCGGCGAGCGCGCGGTGGTGCTCTACACCACGTCGCTCCGCGGCGTGCGCAAGACGTTCGAGGACTGCGCCACCGTGCGCCGCCTGCTGGAGGGCCTCCGCGTCGCCTTCCTGGAGCGCGACGTCTCCATGCACGCGCCCTACCGGGACGAGCTCCGCGCCCTTCTGGTGGGCCTGGACGACGCAGCCGTGCCGCCGCGGCTGTTCGTGGACGGCCGGTATCTGGGCGGCGCCAACGAGGTGGTCACCCTGCACGAGCAGGCGCGCCTCCGCCCGGTGCTCCGCCGCGCGCCACGCCGCGGCGCGGGCGACGCCGCGTGCGCCGTCTGCGGCGGCGCATGGTTCGTCGTCTGCGGCGCGTGCAGCGGCAGTCATAGGCTCTATGACGCTGCCGCCGCCGCCGCCGGCGGTGGCCGCGTGCCGTGCACCGGATGCAACGAGAACGGACTCGTGCCATGCCCTCTCTGCAGCTGAAGCTGAACCGGAGCTCATTCTTGCAAGCACTACATGCAAAATCATTTTTTTTTTGTCATGTCATCAGGATCAGGAGAAATTCTTTTGATTGTTTTATGTAATTTATCATGTGTAATCTATCTCCACCAACCAAATTAAGCAACAAATCAGAGGCTCCAGATCGAGCTTTGTCACCTCGAGGTTGAATTGATTGATCCCTTCTTTTAAAATCAGGCTTATCAAGCTGCAACACATCAACCGGTTATTGCCTAGTACTCTCTCCATCCCATAATATAGAGTAAATTTCAGAAAACTTATAATATAGAGTAAATTTCAGAAAAGCAACTTTAGTTACAAAACTATTAGTTTGCTGCAACATTAGAGCGGGTACAATAGCAGGCTATAAGCCAGCTATAAACATATTTTAATGAGATAAAAGAAGAGAGAGAAGAGTAGCGGGCTACATATCTGTAGCCAGCTGCAGCACAGACTCCAAGACGTAATGTGTGTATAACAGGAGGGACCAGGTATTAATAGTATAGTAAACAACTATTGTATGAATTGGCTATTACATTGGCTATAGATGATTTGGAGCTATTAGTGGGCTATACTATTAAACTTGCTCTTAGCGACATGTTTCAGTCTAGCATATAACGTAAAAGTTGCAGTTTTGTGATAATTTCCCACGCTATTGTTGCAGCAAACTGAAACATGTCGCTAATATTGCAGCAAACTGATAGTTTCGTTACTAGAGTTGCAGTTTTCTGAAATTTACTTTATAATATAAGATGTGGACATATTTTAAGATTTAATTTTTAAAACATTTGACTAACACTTGGTATAATATGAAATAAGTTTTAAAAATTATATCATTGGATTGATATTTAAATTTACTTTCATATGATTATAATTTTGTTGCTGCAAATCTTATAGTATAAGATAAATTAAAAGATAAAGATTATTTTTAGAGACCATGTTAACTTTCACTGCGTCTTATATTGTACTATGATAGAGGGAGTAGTAATTTCACCTCCGCATCCAGCGGATTAATTTGAGCACGGATTTGCTTGGTTTGGAGTACAGAGAACCAAGGAGATGAAATGTACATGTACCTTCTCAAAGTTATCTTTTTTTTTTAATGTTGATTCAATTCATAAAGCAAAAGTGTGTCTATTTGTTAGTAAAACAGATTAAATAAACTCTTTTATGACCTCACTTTTCCATATCCCTCCCTCTCCAACCTACCACAAACGTTGACGCTTTCTGAGAACCTCCTCATTCCTCAACAATCAAACCTCATACTATTAATACTTCAGAAGTCAACTGCTTTTTAGTTCTTGTCCAAGTTTAATACTGATCCCAGAGGTCGTCTTAAATACGTTTTGTCATAGTTTCTTAGAAGATGCTTCCTTTTATTTACTCCTGCCATTCCCAAATTGAAGTCGTTTTAGCCATTTCAACTCTTTTCTTGAGCTTCTACCACCTTCCCGTAGTTTCGTCTTTTCTTCCATTTATGCCATTGTTTAAAACCATGCTCAGTTATCATCTAAGCTGAACATCCCTATTAGGATTCTTTAGCTGTGAATTTTGCATCTTCTTTTTTTACAACTTGTGTTAAAAATCAAGGATCCAAAACTTTTACTCTTACATCTCATAATTACGCTTATTTTGGCGTGAATTTAATGGACAATTGTAACTCTGTTTCTCTCGCTTGAGTGGCCCTTGTTACGAGACTTGTAGTGAATCTTCCTAGATTTTGCAACAGTATTTGGAATATGTCTGCATCAGAAACTGAACTCAGGAGGTTCCTGGGTGGATTATGACATGTAACTAATTAAAATCTCAGAGAAAGAGCCAACATTGTGACACTGACACCTACATTAACAAAGAAACTTTTTTTTGACCTCTTGCAAGGTTCAATTACACCTAATTAACCTGATGTAGAGCTCCCTCGCCATAAGGAAATGTTCTCTTCCAAGAATTGAGTTAGTCAATGACTCCTAGAAAAAAAATGAACTTGAAGAAACAGGCAATGCAAAGGAAAGACCTCAGCAGTCACCCTTACATAAGGTTTTCAAAGAGTCATGAGAAATTAAACTGTAAATTTCGTCGAAACGACTCCAATTGAGTTCACCCAAGACTGTGACTCCGTCCAGTGTCCACATTGCTCACAAGTAGCCAAAGTAACCGCGTATTTGTGAGAAGAGATGGTAGACAACATATTAGTCATTGTTTATGGAGGAATAATCTGAATATTCTCTCCCAATACTCCACCCAATCCCTTTAGACAACTTCAGTGTTAAGGAGACAGTAGTAATACATTTTGCATTGGCTATTGGAGTATTGGTGTAATTCAATCAATAAAAGAAATGGGGGAAAACTTCACACGATTGATGCGAATTAAAGCATTACAATTGGGAAGGAAACTAATCTAAGAAAATAAATTGAAAAATTTTGCACCATTTCACCCGCGAAATAAAGTTGAGCTTCTCTTGTCTCTCTGGTAATCCTACGTCGATAAAACTGCTCTGCAAATCCTGATGAGCAATTAACCGACAACGCCGGCGACGGCGGCGGAGGACGCGGCGGGGCGGCTCGTCCGCGGCGGCATTGGGCGGCAGCCAGGCTTGGGAAGCGGCGGCAACGGCGACAGCCCGCCGCGGCACAGCGGGCACCGCCGGTACTTGCGGAGCCAGCGGTCGATGCATCCGGCGTGGAAGAAGTGGCCGCACTGCACCACCCGCACCTCGTCGGCGATGGCGTATTCCGACTGGCAATACGCGCACCTGTCCTCCCCTTGCTCCTCAGCCGCCACCGCCGCCTGCTCGTACGTCATGAGCGTGGCGGCGCCGAGCGCGCGCTCGACGTCGTCCACCCGCGCGGGCCTCTTCCTCCACCGGCCGCCGGGGAACGCGCCGGCGGCGCCGCCGCGGCACGCCCCCGAGGCGGCGGCGGCGAGCACGACGACGACCGCCCCCACGGCCACCACCCCGACGAGCTCCACGCGAAGCGCCGCGTCGGGGTCCATCCGCGCCAACCCGCGCCGAACGTCCACCGGCGTACGTGAGCGCGCGCGCCGGCGGCGTCTCCGTGTGGGCGGGGGGCGAGTTCGCGGCGAGGCGCAGAAGCTTCTGGGCGTCGTGCACTCGCGGCTCCCGCCTCTAAATAGATGGAGGTGGAGAAGAGGCAGAAGCTTCTTCTTGGCCAAGTCAGGTTGCGAGAGAGAGAAACCGCGGGATCGACAGGGTTGGGGGTTGGGGGGTTTTTGAGAATCTCCTTCCGCGAATTTCCCTTCTGCCTAGCTTTGTTGCCGTGCGCCCATGCGACGTGCGTGTGGGCAAGCTAGCCTGTTACGCCAACGCTTAAACAAAACGGAAATGCTAAATACCGGTGTCCCGTTGGACTCGGTCGAGACGGGACGTATTCTTTCAGGGATCACCAGATATCATAGCACCAGGTATCTGACTCTCAACAACTAGCGTTGCTTGTCCTTGCACATGAGGTCAGTGTGGGAGAGGGCTGCGAGCATGGAGCGCGAGATCTCGCCGGCGGCGGCGCCTG
The DNA here is from genome assembly GCA_000338895.3 of Oryza meridionalis. Classification (NCBI taxonomy): domain Eukaryota; kingdom Viridiplantae; phylum Streptophyta; class Magnoliopsida; order Poales; family Poaceae; genus Oryza; species Oryza meridionalis. The sequence goes on along the minus strand of CM002526.2, from coordinate 28,888,769 downwards.
CTCGTAGCTCCACCTCTTCAGCGTCGCCGCCGGTGCGCACGGGGTCAACGCAGGAGAGTGCGTGAGCATGGTGGTGGTGGCGGCGGCAGCGGCGCCCGCGCCGCGGCGTTTTCTTCAGACACCGGTCTCCACCAACAGCAGATTCTTCACGTCTCCATTTCTCTCATTCCTCTTTTTCATCCATGCCATATACATCGATTTCCTAATTTCGATTTTCCTTTCTCCATTTTTGCGATTTCTAGGGTTTGTTGAATCCCTAACCTGTAGATGGGACTCCTCATATCTCATCCGAATTAAAATCAAAGTAATCTAAAACTCCCTATTTTTGTGTGTATTTGTTCATTCACACGGGGTGTTTGCAGCAGAGGCGAGGATGTGTGTATATGCTGAATCATATGATACTTGCAGCAAAATATTAAAATCGTTTGGATTTTTGCTTTGAAATGATGTGATTCTTTGGTTCAACTGATCTAATATTCATCTTTAATATGATATTTTCTTTATTCTTTCACCTTTTCAATAACCTCTTGTTACATCTCCAATTAACAAAATCAGTTGATTTAGCCAAAAAAAACCTGCAGAAAACCACTGTACATCTCTTAAAGTATCACCTATAAAACCTGATAATATCGGACATGATACTAAGGAGGATCATGATACCTCCCCAGTTTTACAAGATCCTACTCAAGTATCATCTGTGAAACCCACAGGAAACTACTGTACCAGACATGATACTGGACAGGATCATGTGATACTTCACAAGTATCACACATAATGATACTTTGAGGATCATGTATCATGATACCTGGGTAGGATCATGTGATACTTCACAGGTATCACACGAACCTACTAAAGTATCATCTGTGAAACTCATAGGGATTATGTTACCAAACATGATACCTAAGTAGGATCATGCGATACTACACAAGTATCACACATAATGATACTTTGAGGAGGAGGATTCTCCTAGGGTATCATCTCTGAAACCTTATGATACCAGACATGATACAGAGGAGGATCATGATACCTCCCAGGTATCACATGATCCTCTCAAAGTATCACCTATAAAACCTAATGATACCGGACATGATACTAAGGAGGATCATGATACCTCCTAGGTTTCACAAGATCCTACTCAAGTATCATCTGTGAAACCCACAAGAAACCACTGTACCAGATATGATACTGGATAGGATCATGTGATACTTCACAAGTATTACATATAATGATACTTTGAGGATCATGTATCATGATACCTGGGTAGGATCATGTGATACTTCACAGGTATCACACGAACCTACTAAAGTATCATCTGTGAAACTCATAGGGATCATGTTACCAGACATGATACCTAAGTAGGATCATGCGATACTACACAGATATCACACATAATGATACTTTGAGGAGGATCATGTGATGTATCACATGATCCTCCTAGGGTATCAACTGTGGAAACCTAATGATACCGGACATGATATAAAGGAAGATCATGATCCTCCTAGGGTATCAACTATAAGTTTCATACTGTCTACAGAAGCATTTCATGGACAACTTATCAATAATTTACCTGTAGTCCATTGCACCTCTATACCACTAGCTTCAACACTTGTTTCTGACTTCTTTTTACCGTCTGAATTATTGAGAAAATAATTCAGCGCTTCTCTATACATCTACTATTTGTTGTCACAACTGACTCACTAGCCACAAACACACTAGCAGAACGTGTACACAGAGGGGATTCACTCGGGGGGCCATCACTTTTTTTTATTCTCCTTGGGCATCAAAAGAAATCGCACAAAACAGGGAGCAATGTTCCATCAGACATTTCCTCGAACACATTGCATGCACAAAATAGCTATAACAGAGAAGTGGCTTCAGAATTCTTACACAGGGTAGTCGGCGTTGGAACGCAGGCTAATGTTGAGCTCACAGCACACTTGTAGCAGAATCAATTGAGGAGATAGGAGCAAAGGAGCCGATGAAATCAACTGAAATTGCTGGATTGCAGGGGAAATCACAGACGGCATGTGCGCCGGCGGAATCAACCGAGGAATCGCTGAGTTGCAAAGGAAATCGACAGACGGCGTGTGCGCCGGTGAAATGAACCGAGGAATCGCGCACGGAGGCGCGCGATTTCGAGAAGGATTCGCTAGGATGCGGAGGAAAAACCGGCGGCAACACTCGCACCGGCGGAAGGAAGCGCGGAGGTGCGCGATTCCGAGGAGGATTCGCTGGGATGCAGAGGAGCCGGCGGACGATGCTCGCGTCGGCGGAAGGAAGCGAGGAATCACGCGCGATTCTGAGGAGGTTTCGCTGGGATGCGTACAACCCGGCGGATGGCAAGCACTGGTCGTTCTCCTTTTTTTTTTTTTTTTGCAACGCTCGCATGTGGTGATACTGTAGCAGTTTCAGAATCATCCCGTTTTTGAACGGGATTCTGGTATATAGCAGCCCCAAACAAAAAGCTTTGTTTAATTAATCCTGGTTTAGTTGTTATCTGTACTGGAATTTGATATGATAAGTAGTTTGACTTTTTTTCTAGTCAAACTTCTTTAAGTTTGGCTAAATTTTTTAAAAAATATAGTAGTATTATCAATACAGAACAAACATGCTATCAAAATAGACTTAATGTTAATTTTAATAAAATTAATTTGATATTTTAGATGTTGCTAAATTTTTCTATAAGCTTGATCAAACTTAACAAAGTTTAACTGAAAAAATATCAAATAAGTTATAATATAAAACGGAGGGAGTAGTTAATTATTATTACTACATATTTTTTAATAGATAACACCGTAAAATGGCGTTTCGTCTTATTAAAAACATAGTGTAAATATGTTGAAATGTAAGTCATACTTAAAGTTTATTTAATGGTAAAATATATCACAACAAAATAAACGATATTTATACAAATATTTTGAATGGGATGAATGATCAAATATCATGTAAAGGGTTAATAAGAGATCAGAGATGGTAGACAACAGATAAATAGATAATTAGTCATTGTTTAGGGAGGAATAATCTGAATATTCTCTTCCAATACGCCGCCCAATTCCTGGAGACAACTTCAGTGTTAAGGAGACAGTAGGAATAATACATTTTGCATTGGCTATTGGAGTAATCCATTTCAATAAAAGAAATGGGGGTAATTCAAAACTTCACACGATTGATGCAAAATTAAAGCATTACAATTAGAAAGAAAAAATTTCACCCGCGAAATAACGTGCGCGCCCAAGTTCAGCTCACTCTGTATCCTCTTCTAATCCTACCTCAATTATCCAAAACAAAATGAGATCTACAAATCATCCTGAGAAGTAATTAATCGACAACTGCGGCGGGGCGGGTCGTCCGCGTCGGCATTGGCGGGCACAACTCAGGCTTTGGAAGCGGCGGCGGCAACGACAGCGCGCCGCGGCACAGCGGACACCGCCGCCGATGATGATGATGCTTCCCGATCTGGTGGACGACCCAACGGTTGATGCATTCCTTGTGGAAGAAGTGGCCGCACGCCGGCAACACCCGCACCACGTCGGCGCCGGCGTGTTCTTCCAAGCAGATCGCGCACGAGTACTCCGCTCCCTCCGCCGCCGCAGCCTGCTCGTACGTCATGAGCGTGGCGGCGCCCCCGAGCGAGCTCTCGACGTCGTCGTCGTCGTCCACCTGCGCCCTCTTCCTCCACCGGGCGGCCGGGAACGCGTCGGCGCAACCGCACGCCCCCGAGGCGGCGGCGGCGGCGGCGAGGAGGAAGACGACCGCCCCCACGGCCACCACCCCGACGACCACGAGGTGAACCGCCTCTTCGGTGTCCATGATGTCCATCATCCCGCCACACCGGCGTACGCGAGCAAACCTGCAGGGCGCGCTCGCGCCGCGGCCGCCGCGTCGTCTCCGTGTGGGGCGCGCGCTCCGCGTTCGCGGTCGCGGCGAGGCAGAAGCTTCTGGGCGGGCGTGGCGCACTCGCGGCGACCGCCTTCTTAATAAGCTCGAGAAGAGTTGTGATAGGCTAGCTTCTTCTTGGGCAAGTCAGCTGCCCGCGACGCGACCACGGGGTTGGGGTTCCTCAGAATCTTTCTGGGAAAGCCTTGTTTTTTTTCTCTTGTTTTTTTTTCTAATTTTCTTTTTGGACACTGTATAGCCTTGTTGCCGTGGGTGGGGAAGCTAAATAGGGCTCATTTAAATCGCACGAATGAAAAAAACGAATGAATCGGAAAAACACGTGATTCCAACAGGAATGGAAATATAAAACAGAGAATTGCAAAACACAGGAAAAACGCAGCAATGAACATTTGATTGGACCATAGAAAAAACATAGAAATCGGATAAGAGAAATATACTCAAACGAAATTTTCCAAGAGCTTTCAGCTCTTGCTAAGTTTTCTCCAAAATCTCTATAGTATTGTCCATTTCATATGAATTTCAAAACACTAGATAGGATTGAATCCTTTTAGTTCAAAGGCATTCATAGAATTTTTTCTAATAGAATTAAAATCCTCAAAAATTTCTACTATGTTTCCCCCCCCCCCCCCAAATGAAGGGGCCCCAAGCCTGTTACGCCAACGCTTAAACAAACAAAAGCTTCTCTTTAATTAATCCTGGTTAGTTATGTTAATCATGATGTGTTAGTGCTTGTTTAGCTTCTTAATTAATGTTGGTCTCTGTCCCGTGAGGTGAGAGTGGCCGCAGTCGGCCCGGCCCCACTGGAGGAAAAGCTTGGGGGCACATTTTTGCATTGTTTCCTCTTTTTGTGTTTTCTTTTGAGTTTGTAATCGTCTTATTTGTAGAACGCGTCCAAGTCTACAAGCCCAGTCATTTTAATTATTGACTTGATTATTGCAAAGTTTTCTGGATGAGCAGCTGAACTTCACGCGTCTAAGGCTCTACTCGTCATTGTGAAATGGGGTCAAAACAGTCAAAGTAGTGGGACACGAGTTTGAGGGTTTTCTTTCTTAAAACAGTGGCAACCAAGTTTGAAACCTAACCCAATTAACGTCTCTCTGTCTGATATTGTATTGATTGGAATGATAGTAGAAGAAACGACTGGAATATAGACTATGGCTGTGTTTGTGTTTAGTTCACACCAAAATTAAAAGTTTGGTTAAAATTGGAACGATGTGATGAAAAAGTTGGAAGTTTGTATGTGTAGAAAAATTTTGGTGTGATGAAAAAGTTGGAAGTTTAAAGAATTATTTTGAAACTAAACACGGTGTATAGTGAAGTCTAGGGTAACAAATTATCCTCTACTATTTTAAAGAGGTATTTGTCCCACTTCTATATAAAAGCCGTTTCCTTCCATCTCATCTTCCACTTTAAAGTAAGCTGTGTTCGCTATTTCCGGTTGGGAACTTGGTACAAACGGAAAACGGAGCAGTTCATTAGCGCGTGATTAATTAAGTATTAGCTATTTTTTTAAAAAAATAAATTAATTTAATATTTTAAGCAACTTTCATATATAAACTTTTTTTAAAAAAAACACACCGATTAGCAGTTTGAAAAGTGTGCGTGCGGAGTTGGGAAAAGGGGTGCCGAACACACCCTAAAAACATTTTCTCGCCCGTAAAAATCATTCAACCTGAAAAACCGACTTCTTAAACAAACCAACCTATATAAAAACAAACAACCTCATCAATCCAAATCATAGTATGTTGGCCCGAGAGTACGTGAGAACCACATACTCCCTCCGTCCCAAAAAAAAGACAAACCCTGGGTTTCCCTGTCCAATGTTTAATTGTCCGTCTTATTTAAAAAAATATAAAAAAAAATTAAAAAGACAAGTCACGCATAAAGTATTAATCATGTTTTTATCATCTAACAATAATGAAAATACTAATTATAAAAATAATTTATATAAGACGGAAAACCTAGGGTTTGTCTCTTTTTTTTACGGAAACCTAAGGTTGGACACGAAAATCTAGGGTTTGTCTTTTTTTTTTATGGAGGGAGTAAGACATTCATCCGAATCATCCCTAGAAGAACTCATGTATTGTCGTCTTACATAATGATACTAGTACAGTACTACCCATCGTTAAGTGACACTCACCTTAACGACTTCCTGTCATATCCGAATATCTTGTAGTACATTTGCAGCATATTTTACGCCTCCTACTCCTGTGTGATTTCTTTTTTTTTTTTTGCTTTATTTTCTCAGCTATGTCCATTGTACGTGTAAAATGACTAATATGTATGTGTGGCCAATCAATAAGAGGAAAAAATGGTTCGCCAAAACTCCTCAATTTGGATGCACAGCACCAATTTTTCCATCAAGTGACGGCGCAAGGTTCCTAAATACCCGTTGATTTTGATTTTTTTATAAACGTTCGACCATTTATCTTATTCATTCTTTTTTAAACATAAAATAATAAAATTAAGTCTAGCTTAAAGAATATTTAACGATAAATCAATTCATTTTTTTTAAATAAAACAAGTGATCAGACGTATATTAAAATGAGAGGAGTAACAAATTAAGTTGCAGCTTAATTGGAACGACGACATACACACTCAAAATCGACGGCCTTGGGTTTTCACATGGATAACATTGGATTATCCTTGGCCCTCACAATCGAACAGAGCATGACGGTTCTAACTTCTAGTAAGCACTGTCATCGCCAAACCAACTGCTAACTGTCCTCGGAGAAAAAAAAAGTTACTACTCCAAACGAGTCAGTTTCGAGTAACTTATTTCCTCCAAACGAGTCAGTTTCGACGCCATAATTGTTTCCTCGGGGCCATTTTTGCTGTTACCGCCGTCGACGTGAATTTGCCAGCCATGGAAGGGGCGTGCCTCCGCCTCGTCGTGAACCCGCAGCAACCGACGACGCTCCTCGCCGTCCTCCTCCTCCTCCTCGCCGCCGCCGTCGCGCCGCCGCACGCCCTAGCCGCCGACCACGTCGTGGGGGGCTCCATCTGGTCCATCCCTCCCAGGCCCGACCTGTACAGAGCCTGGGCCGACAACCGGACGTTCGTCGCCGGCGACAACCTCGGTGAGCACACCGCATACGCACATCCAAAATGTCCAATCATCACCAGTATTTATTCAATTATTCTGGTGGATGGATAATACAGTACGTGTTACTACTACATTTTGCTGGGTGGTGCAGTGTTCAGGTTCGAGACGGGGATGTACAACGTGGTGCAGGTGGGGAGGCGGGAGTTCGACGACTGCACCGCCGACGACCCATACCGGGACTGGACCGACGGCCCCGCCGTCGTCACGCTCGGCTCCGCCGCCGTCCGTTACTTCATATGCACCGTCGGCAACTACTGCTCCCTCGGCGTCAAGGTGTACATCGCCTCCCAGAATGCGCCCTAGATAAACCATTCCGCTTTGCTTCTTCTGCAGTTTCTCATTGATCCATATCATAGTTTCTGATCCATCATATCATCATCATTGGTGTTTGTAACCAATTTGCCTTAACCATTTCGCTATCCATTCAGTATCAAACTATTTCCAAGAAAGCAATGTGTACTCTGTCTGTGAGACAACAGAAACCATGAAAACAACAAAGGATGAACAGCAAAGGAAGAAATATTTAGATGCAGAACGGCATAGCCATCTGACCACAAAAAATGTTGAGACACTGCACACGGTGCAGTGTCAGTTGTAGCATTCACAACATACCGAGTTTCTTTTTAGGAGGTAAAACTCTACGAGTCTCACAGCATAGTAAAACGTAGCCAGCTATTACTAGATACGAGTAGCATTTTTAAGTCGCAAACAAAAGGGATACAGTCCCGGCTTAAGGGGTGTAAAATCAGCTTCACTATCTTCATGTTCGCCGCAACGGGAAACAGAGCACAATCATCTTTGGGTCCAAAAATTTACGGCAAACCTTTGCGACGACATTGATTTGTGCACCAATGACGAGTTTCCTTGATGACATACTCTGCTTACTGTTGCGCGCACTGAACTCTCTGGGCACCTCCAGGCATCTCATCGTCCTCATCATACGCCTCCTGAGCAGCTTGGGCTTTCCTGCGCATCTCTTCCTCAATGTTGTTGACATCGTGCATCGTGGTCTCCTCGCATTCATCTATTTCCATTTCTGTCAGCTGGGATGCAGGCTTCGGTGGAAGCACAGCCTCGAGAGCCTTGCATTGTTCAGGCGCCAGGGAATCAGGGAACTCCACCGTGAAATGAATGTAGAGCTTCCCCTTCATGAAAGGCCTCTGGTACATTGGCATTCCCTCATCGTTTATTGCCTTGAATTGGTCTGCTCAAATATACGAGACAAGGATTACCGACAAATACAGTTGCATAAATACTACATTGCTCTTAACATCTACAAGGTCTTACCAGGCTTAACAACTTCACCGGGGTTTGACTTAATGAGCAACTGTCTGTTGTCCAGATGTGTCAGGACAAATTGGAAACCACAAAGTGCTTCAGTCAGAGATAAGGTGTGCTCATAAAAGAGATCATCGCCCTTCCTTTTGAACTTGGAGTGGTCCTTCTGCTGGAGGACGAATACAATGTCTCCCGTAACGGTATCAGGCTGCAAGTAAAACATTCTTCAATATAGTTCTGGTCATCGAGTCAATATATAGAAACTACCCTAATAGATGAAACAATCATACCGCCTCATCAGCTTCACCAGGGAAAGTGATCTTCTGATTGTGTTGCATCCCCTTCTCAACGTGAACCTCCAGAACCTTCTTCTCCTGAATAACCTTCTCGCCCTTGCAGCCTGGGCAGCGATCCTTCTCATTAATGCTCTCTCCAGTCCCCTTACACTCATTGCAAGGCTGCTGCATCTGCTGTATCATGGAAGGCCCCAGCTGGCGGATGGTGATTTTCATGCCAGACCCCTGGCAACCTGGGCACCTCATGGAAGCACCAGACTTGGAACCCTTGCTGAAATGAACAGGGAGTAATGTTCAAGAGCAGGATTGTGAAAATGCATAGTTAACTATGCTAGGGCAAACCAGACTTACCCCTTGCACTTGGCGCAGAGGACATTGCGGGAAAGAGAGAGCTTCTTTGAAGTACCATTGTAAAGATCTTCTAGAGAAACCTTAAGCGGATGGATCACATCCTCTCCCCTCCTTTGCCTTCTGCCCCTGCTGCTGCCACCACCTGTGCTCAAAACATAAACAAACGAAATTTCATTACATCAACAAAACAAGAGGTTAACAGAGTTCAACACAATCACACAGGAAAATGTATTGTCTTCGAAAAATACCACCAAAAGAAGGTCCAAAGAATGATGAAAAGATGTCAAATGGATCAACATGGGATCCGCCTCCACCCATTCCTTCCTTGAGGGCATCTTCACCATATTGGTCATAGATTTCACGTTTCTCCGGGTCACTCAATACCTCATAAGCTTGTGCAAGCTCCTTGAACTGAGATAAAATTAAAACAAAGATATGCCTGAAATTAGCCTCTTTCATTCTACAGATTATGAGTACATGGATGACTGAAAAAGCAGTAAACAAAAGGAAATATAGTTGTGATCACTATATGGATATATGCTATATTCGCCATTCCATGTCACATTCAATAAGACAATAAGCATTTGTTGACTCCAATATGCAGTAACAAAATTTATACTCCCTCCGTTTCACAATGTAAGTCTTTCTAGCATTGCCCACATTCATATAGATGTTAATGAATCTAAACACATATGCATGTCTAGATTCATTAACATCTAAATGAATGCGGGCAATGCTAGAAACTCTTACATTGTGAAACGGAGGAAGTATCAAACTGAGAAGTATTATGATAAGGAGCATAAGAATTAAAAACAATATTTCATCATGTAAGATACAGTGCTACACATAAAGGGGCAGAGCAAAATCTAATAGGAGTTAAACAGACAAAGTACTCCCAACATATAGAAACATTTAATTGAAAGTCACATTACCGGACTACCCAAACAAGCGCTTTTCCTAAACAATTAATTAGCAAGTGGATTTGAATCACAGCTAGAATGAGTAGTCCTATGATCACCAAAGGATACCTTGCCTGAAGAACAATGCCCTAATGCTACCAGTTTTAAATATTCAAGTACAGCCGTTACTCAAGATGTTATACGATGCGAGAATTAAAGATGCAGTCAATGGAGCATTTCACAGCTATAGATGCTTCGCTGAGGTATGGTAGAATGAGAACAACGAAATATCTTACGGTGTCAGTATAACAATACAGCCCAGCAATGAGCTAGATGGTTCTCCGAAAATGAATACTATCTGAACACAAACAGACTTTGTAAGTCCATTTCAGCCAACTAATGATCTTGATAGATAACCAAGACGCAAATTAAAAATGGTCCAGCAAACCTCAAGCGCAGCGGAAAATTCTTGGGAAGTAACTAGCGCATAAAACTTGGGAAAACGAACATCTGAATTCTGAAAGCACTTAAAGATCGCACGGACCGCTGTTTCAGTGGTCTCGTCTACGGGTTCTATTATAGCAGAAGAATCTGCAGAGTCTACTTGATGTTACGAATCCAGTCTATTGTTCCCCCCACAAACCCCCAATATCATGGCCGTAATCGCATCACAAATTCACAATTCACACAAACCCACCCCTCAACAAGTAAAACCGAGCAAACCCTTGATCGCCCGCTCGTCCGCCCAAATTCCTCCACATGAACCGTAGACTACAAATCCTACCAGGCCCGCCCCCAATCCATCATCCGCGACGGGACGGGATCAAACCAGATCGCGCCGAATGAACCGAAAAGGGGAAAAAGGCGGCCGCTGAGATCAGGTAGAACGGATGAGGAGGGTGGGGGATCGGGCTCGGACCTTCTCGGGGTCGCCGCCCTTGTCGGGGTGGTTCTTGATGGCGGCCTTGCGGTACGCCTTCTTGAGGTCGTCCTGGGAGGCGGTCTTGGGCACCCCCAGGATCTCGTAGTACTTGCTGTTGTCGCTCTTCTTCGGCGCGCGCCCGAACATCTTGGCCCCGCCTCCGCCTCCGCCGACGAAACCACTAGCCGCTCCCCTGCCGCCGCCTCCGCGCCGCCGCCGCTGCCGCCGGGGAGGAGGGGGTGGGGATGCGGAGGAGGAGGACGGGTCAAAGTTGATGGCCGGAGCTAGCGGAATGGGAGGAGAGAAAGAGGGTTTGGCTAGGTCGATGCGCCAGTGCTAATGTAGGGGGCAGCGAGTACGTAATCTGTGTAGCGAACGCGTATTCTCTTGTTCGACTGGGCTCGAGATGGGCTGTTTGTTGCTGGGCCCGGGCATTGAGGCACGTGCCGTTCCGTGCTCCGTTACCAGATTCCTTTATCATTGAGTTTTTTTACCGTTGAGATGGTGCGTATGGATTTTCACTTTTTTTTTTAAGTCAGAATTATCTCTACCTCCACGATCTCTATCTCTACTACTTAAAAAATCTCCCGTTTCAGTTTGTTGTTCGTCCTTTCGTTTTATCTTATTTCCTGATACGGAGTACTTTTCATTCATTGCTTGTATAGAAATTGGGCAGCGGGTACAACACGGTGGGTTTGTTGTTCGCTAGAACCCATGGGCTCTTAGCCTAGTGGTGCTCCTTGCATGCCATCTGTGGGCTTGCATGGTCTGATCATGCTCGTTGCATGCCATCTATAGGCCTGCTGGCCCAAGGCCCATGGCAACGACGAGTCTGAGGTGGTGTTTGGGAAGGAGGGACTAAAGTTTTTATGAGAGAGACTAAAGTTTAGTTCTCAGGGACCTGAATCAAACACAAACATATGGACCCATATGACACACGATAAGTAGCATGTGGATCAACTCTCTCCTGCCGGTGCCATGTGCCCATGCTTCGACTCAGTTCCAGTCTAGCAGTAGCCTGCACAAGTGCAATGTAGAATAACTATGGACATCAATTTAGTCCATGTAGTGATTTGCATCGTACAAATATAGATAAACTTTTAATAATTTAACGTGTCTCGCACAAGTCATAAAATGGGTAATTTCTTGCATCGCATAGTAGAAAATGTATAGGTTTCCATTGAAACAGTGACCAAATCGGTATTTTTTAAAAAAACCGAACCCAATTGTTACTTTTGTCCTCTTATGATTTTAAAATTTGGTATTTTTGCATCATTTCTTTCCATTGTTCTTAATATCTTCTTTGTGACTTTTGACGGTCATACATATCAACTTACGGTCATATATTTTTGATGGTATATCATGTTGTTAAGTGTAACTTAAATCAATGGACAGTGGTGTAAAGTAAAAGTATATGCTAAATGGCTAAATATGACGCAAAGTGCAATTTACTATTAACGAAATGGTCAACGGTAGACGGTTTTGCCTTTTCCTCTTTTTTTAGAAGGAATTTTTTTAAGTTGGATTACACACGTAGGGAGCGCTACATGTGGGAGGAAGGAAGAGTGGAATGGACAAAACTCCTGTCGGTGATATGGGCTTGGGGGTATCAAGTTTAGAGGGAGTAGGCCACCCCCAAACTCACGTGGCGCCCCTTAAGGGGAGAGGCGCTCGGGTGGAGCAGCGGCTGCTCCCTCCCAAATTAGGGGAACCAAGTTTGGAGGGAGGAGGCTGCCCCCAGACCCGCGCGGCACTCTCCCGAAGGGGGGTCGGGCCCGGGGTGGAGTGGTGGCCGCCCCCTCCTCGCTTGGAGGTCGGGCCCGTCCCGACCGAAACTAGAGAGAGGAGGCTGCCCCAGGTGCCCCATGGCCCTCCCCCGAGGGGGGATCGGGCCCAAGGCAGAGCGGCGGCTGCCCCCTCCTCGCTTGGAGGTCGGGCTCCCCAGGTACCACGTGGCCCTCCCTCGAGGGAGGATCGGGCCCGAGGCAGAGCGGTGGCCACTCCCTGGCCGAGACTAGAGGGAGGAGGCTGCCCCAGGCGCCACGTGGCCCTCCCCCGAGGGGGGATCGGGCCCGAGGTAGGGCGGTGGCCGCCCCCTCCTGAGACTAGGGGTCGGGTTCCCTCGACTACCTCTCAGGTCGCCACGTGCGATGGGTTAGATGGCTGTCTCCAGGCGCTCACCTACCCGCTTTTATGGCGACCTGAGCGGTTGCGCCACACCGCATTTAATGGGGCGTGCAGTGCACTCAACCGATCTGTGACCGATTTATGACAGGTTCGTGACCGGTCGAATGACCGATGGGACGGCGGCTGTGTACCCTCGCCCTGTCAGTTTGTCAGGCGGCGTGCGGCGTGCTCCGTCCCATCCCATCATAATAATGAGGGGCTTCACAGCCTCTTACCCCGGTCAGAGCTAGTCCAACCACTTTGGACTGACCCGGGTTCCCGTTTCCTGGTGCGAACAAGAACCCAGAAGTCTTCACCCATTAAATGGTGAATGACATGGGCACCCCCCATGTCAGGCGGCATGGTGTGGTAGGCCCTACGACCGAGACGACGTGTATGCGCTTCCAAGCTAAGGCACAAGACATGTAATTAATATGGAGAATATTTTCCCTTCTCCCTAGGTAGCACTCGCAGCACATGTGGTATCCCCTTAGAGTATAAAAGGAGGACCATACCTAACGGGAAAGGGGATCGAACTCTGGATCCCCAAACTAAAGCTTCTCTAACCCTAGCTTGTACATGGGAGATTCAGAAGCTTTGCAAGCATAGAAGAATCATCATAAGCACAGGAGTAGGGTATTACACTTAGCGGCCCGAACCTGTATAAACCCCTTTTGTCTCATCATCTTTGAGGGGCCTAACCCCCTCAAGATCGCCCAATTCCACGCACAAAGGAACCTCGAATCTCACCCGCTGCCCCCGGCCGAACACACGAAAGGGGGATCCCACGATCTCCCGCTAGAGAGGATCACTCCTCGACAGCTGGCGCGCCAGGTAGGGGACGCGTTCGTGATTTTTGAGGTTCGATCGAGCGCCGGCGTGATGAGCGTCGCGCCGCCATTGCGGGGGAAGGCGCAGCCTCCTCAGGAGTACGGCGCCACCCCAGGCTGGGGGCTAGGCTCCCCACATCCTCACCGGGTAAGGCTGGCGCGCCAGGCCTTTGTGGCGAGTTTTCGGAATGTCCGATGGCCCCCAAAGTTTCGGCCTAGCCTCACCGGAAAGCACGACGGCAGCGTCAACCCCTCCGAGTCCCTCCAGATCCGCATGACGATCATAGAGGCGGTGGGGGGTGACGACCGGGTCAAGGCGAACTTCTTCCCCATGGCCCTCCAGGGCCAAGCACGGGGTTCGCTCATGAACCTGCCACCTGCCTCGGTTTTCTACTTGGAGGACTCTTGCAGTTGAGCTCCGGGTGCCGTCGAAACCCGGGACCCCTTGTGCTGGCTCTTCCGTAGTGGCTAGCTTTGGTCCCGCCGGCTGGCTACGGTGCCCGGCCCGGCTCAACTAATCGCACTTTCAAGTATTTTCAATTTTTTCAATTTATCAGCTTGAAGTCTTATATTTGTTTTCCCCCCTTTCTATTCTCACGGCCCTGCGACGCTCGCGTGTTGCGCATTTGTTCACTCCCTCGGTGGTAAGAGCCCAACCTTTCTCCCATCTACATGAACGGTTCTTCGCTAAAGTGTGAGGGCTAAGTTTTCTAGCCCCATCCCAGCCTTAAGTTGAGCTCCGGGTGCCGTCGAAGCCCAGGACCCCCTTTGCTGGCTCTTCCGTAGCGGCTAGCTTTGGTCCCGCTGGCTGGCTACGGTGCCCGGCCTGACTCAACTGTGGACAGGGATCCCTGGCTCTAGAGTTTTTCGGCTCTCACACTCGTGCGAAGGTAGTCGTCCATGTAAAAGGAAGAGATATTGGAAAGAGGCCACCGAAAGGAAAGAGCAAACAGAATGTGTAGCGTGGGGGCACAGGCTCGTGGGAGCCTGACCTCGTTTGCTAAGTGGCAGCAGGTTTCCCTAAAAAGTTCAGAGCTCAGAGTGGGAAGCCCTCTTCAAGCCAAAGGTTTGAAAGGTTGCGTCATGCAAGCAGGGGTGAACAAAGGTAACAGAGGAAGTATTACAGTACCCGAGCCAAAGCAGACCCCTCTAGGAAAGCTAAGCCTAGACCGGGGGCTTCTTTTTGAGCATGACTTAATATTTCCTTTAAGTTTGTATATTCTTTATTCATGCTTATCAGTAAAATTATCATGGCTTATATTTATGTCTTGCCCATCTCTTCCTCACGGTCTCGCGATATCCACGTGTCGCGCGCTCGCTTGCCCCCCTTGGTAACAAAAGTTTTTGTGTTTGCTTCGTCCATTCAAACGATTATTTGCTAAAAGTGTGGGGGCTACGATTCCTAGCTCTATCCTAGCCCTGCGTCGACCTCTGTGCGCCATCGACGCCTGGGGCCCCCTGTGCTGGCTCTTCCGTAGCAGCTGGCTTTGGCCCTGCCGGCTGGCTATGGCGCCCAGCTTGGCTTGATCGCGGGTGAAGATTGCTGGCTATGGAAAGTTCAGTCCTCGCACTCACGCGAAATTAATCGTTTGAGTAGATGAAGTAGAACGCGAACAGAGGTTAGCAAAAAGCAGAGGCAAGCGAGGTACGCGGCGTGAGGTCGTGGGCCCGAGAGAGTCTAACAACGTTTGCTGGATAGACATAGGAAACAAGTTCACAGCCTAAAGAACGGGCTGGCGAGTCACCCTCAAGCTGGGGCGAAAAAGGCGCATGATCCCTAGTGCTAGTAAAGAAAGCAGAGGGGCTAGGGCACGGTCGGAGCGAATCATGGCCAGAAGGGGGTTTTTTGGGCAAAGAAACCCCCGCATATCGGTTCCGCTCCCGTGCCCACAGCGCCTCGGGAACCCGGAAAGGGGTGGGGAGTTCAGCTAGCATGTGAACGTGGCTAGGCTCCCACCGCGCTGCTCCCAGAACGATAGGACAGAAGACCGGGCCCTCATGTCATTAGACTAAGAGAATGGCGTCAACCCTAGCCACCTGCGAAAGGTTTTGGTCAGGGCTAACGCCGGGGGCTACTGTCGGTGATATGGGCCCGGGGGTATCAAGTTTAGAGGGAGTAGGCCGCCCCCAAACCCACGTGGCGCCCCCTAAGGGGAGAGGCGCTCGGGTGGAGCAGCGGCTGCTCCCTCCCAAATTAGGGGAACCAAGTTTGGAGGGAGGAGGCTGCCCCCAGACCCGCGCGGCACTCCCCCGAAGGGGGGTCGGGCCTGGGGTGCACTACAAGAAAAGTAATCTTTAGTTACCGTATATTTTGTTACCAATGAATTTGGTAGCTACATGTGTATCAATAGTTACCAGTATCTAATTCCCTGGTGACTAAAAGATCTACAGGAATTCACACCAACTTGTCCTTCACAAAATTGATAAACGTGATAACCATGGGCCTTCTAGGGCCTTTTGTCACCGAGGCTAAGGCCTTTTCAATTCAGACCTAAACCTAACAAGCACAAAAAACCCGAGGCGGAGGAGGCGGCTACAGCGGCCTCGCGAGGTGGAGGTGGCGGCTCCGGCGGCCGCGCGAGGTGGAGGCGGTGGCTCCGGTGGCCCATCCGGCTGCATCAGGACCAGCATCGTGAGTCCAGTGCGATCCATTGGTGGTGGTTGCGGCTAGTTCGGAGGAGATCCATCTGCAGCGGCTGCAGCAAGCTCAGGCAAAGAGAAGCATCCTGTTTCACAACTACATCGACGGGTTCACGATCCCTTTTCTAGGTTTGCGATTCAAATTACATACATTAATTTTATTATTAACTGAACTGATTTTGAGCACCATAGAAATGCCTTTGAACTGATATTTGAATGGTTGCTTTACTCTTGCATGTTTGATTTCCTAAGTACTATGGTTTTGTGGATTGATTTTGTTGTAATCATGTTGAAGAAATTGGTGCTGCTATGTCTAATGAGAGCCTGGAACTACAATAGTTTGGCAAATGCCTCAGTTTAGGTGCTCACTTGTTGCCCTTTAAAACTATTTGGTGATCCCTTGCCCCAATTTTTGGTCTGGGTGTGTTATGATTGAATTTGTTGTGTGATGAGTGGTTACTGATTATTGGCCCACCACTCACCATAGGCCTGACAGTAATAATTAGTGGTGACAAATTTCTAGTCTGAATTTAGTTAAAGCCATTCACTGCTTCCATGCCCTGTTTTGATTTGGTTGTGAGAAATGTTTTCCTAGTAGATGACACTAGAATAAGAGAATATACTACAGACCAATATAGACCTATATATGGTCTTGTAATATTTAATACTTGTGTTAGTTCAGCTATGTATAACATAAGAAAATTGCTTGGTCTACTTACAAATATATATTAATTAGTGACATATATATGATATTATATTTCAGTCCACAAATTAATGATAGCTAGGGTGCTTGTGCAGGACTTTAGGATATGGATAAGAGTTGGATGAATTTGCCTGATAGGTTCTCACAAGGTTATATAGCCGATGTGAATGCATTTATCGAATTTGCTTGTCAGCAAAATAGAGATAGGGATACACTGCTTTGTCCTTGCCAAAGGTGTATGAATATAAGCCAAAAACCTATCAATGAAGTCCGAACTCATCTAGTATTATATGGCATACAAGTTTCATACAAGCATTGGGTTTTTCATGGTGAACAAGTGGACCTAGATATTGATCCAGTTGATGAGCCTATCAATGATGAAGATGATGAGGATTTTGATGGTCTGGACATGATTCAAGATCTGTTAGAAGACATCCATACAAGTACAGCTAGGATTCAACAGCAAGACCAAGCAGGTAGTGGAAGTATTGGTGACCAAGCAAGTAGTGGAAATATTGGTGCTGAACCTAATGAACAAGCAAACAGATTTGACCGTCTGTTAACAAGTGCACAACGCGAGCTATACCCAGGCTGCAAAAGTCACTCTAGATTATCATTTCTGTTGAAGCTTGTCCACCTAAAAGATTTGAATCATTGGAGCAACAAATCATTCGAGATGTTGCTCAAACTAATGAAGGAGGATTTGCCATCAGGAGATTCACTTCTAGCCACATATTATGAAGCAAAAAAGATGCTGCGAGACCTAGGACTAGGTTATGAAAGTATACATGCATGTGTTAATGATTGTGTGTTGTTCAGGAATGAATTGGAAGAAAATGATGAGTGTCCAGTTTGCAAGGAATCAAGGTGGAAGGAACATAAAGGGAAGATCAAGCGAGTACCCCGAAAGGTTCTGCGATACTTTCCTTTGATACCAAGATTACAACGATTATTCATGAATAAGGAAATAGCTTCAGATTTGCGATATCATAGTGATAAGCGCGTAGTTGAAGAAAATGTGTTGAGGCATCCATCTGATGGTGAAGCTTGGAAAGACTTGGATAGAAGGTACCCATGGCTTGCACAAGAACCTCGCCATTTGCACTTAGGACTTGCTACAGATGGCTTCAACCCATTTGGAACTATGAGTAGCTCTTATAGTGTATGGCCTGTTATTATAGTTGTGTATAACTTACCGCCATGGAAAAGTATGAAGGAACCATTTATGTTGATGCCTTTATTGATACCTGGGAAGAAAACACCTGGAAGAGATATTGATGTTTACTTGAGGCCACTAGTTGAAGAATTGAAGCTATTGTTTAACATTGGAGTGGTTACTTATGATGCTTCTAAAGGAGACACTTTTAATATGCGTGCAGTAGTGCTATGGACAATTAATGACCTTCCAGCATTAGGCACACTATTCGGATATGCTACTATGGGTTATAAAGCATGCCCAATTTGCTTGGATGAGACATATTCACAGTCACTTAGAAGCAAAATTGGTTTCTTGGGTCATAGGAGGTACCTGCCTATTCATCACAGGTGGCGAAAGAGCAAGGATTTTAATGGTAAGAATGAGGAAGCCCTGAAACCAAAGCTAATGTCAGGAAGTCAAATATTTACATTGCTACAAAATTTAGACCATCTACAGGGCTTCAAGTATGGAAAACATCCTGAAAATAAGAAAAGGAAAGCTTCACAGAAGGGTATGGAAATCCCTGGGAAGAATTTCACCAAGCAAAGCATTTTGTTTGAACTACCATATTGGAAGGATCTTAAACTACCCCATAATCTTGATGTCATGCATATTGAAAAGAACATTTGCGACAGTTTATTAGGAACTTTATTAAACATAGATGGCAAGACAAAAGATACACTTAAGGCCCGCATGGACTTAGAAGATATGAATATCCGAAAAGAGTTGCACTTGCAACATAGGGGTAGTAGTATAGTTAAGCCTCATGCATGTTACACACTATCCCGAGATGAGAGGCATGAGTTCCTTAAATTTATAGAATCAGTTTGCTTTCCTGATGGTTTTGCTGCAAATATATCTAATGGTGTGAACTAAAAAGAGGGCAAGATAACCGGGCTAAAGAGCCATGATCTTCACATACTTCTCCAAAGAATACTTCCAATTGGAATGCGTGGGTTTTTACATGAAGATTTTTGTCAAGTACTATTGCAGCTGGGTAGTTTTTTTCGCCAACTATGCTCAAAGACATTAAAGCTTGATGTGCTAGAGAAGTTGGAGAAACAAATAGTCATTGTACTTTGCAAACTAGAAATGATTCTTCCACCTGCATTCTTTGATGTCATCGTGCACTTGGCTGTCCATCTACCTGAACAAGCAAGGCTTGGAGGTCCTGTACAATATAGATGGATGTTCTTTGTTGAAAGGTATATTATTCTGTATTAACTTCTCCCATTTGTACGCATAACAATCTAGGTTTTATACTATAGTGTACTAAGACTAAAATATGGCTTGTTTAGGTTCCTTGGTTCTTTGAAAGGAATGATGAGCAATAGGGCTCGTCCAGAGGGTTCTATTGCAGAATCATATATAATGAAAGAGTGTTCAACTTTTTGCTCGATGTATCTCCATGGAATTGAGACAAGGTTCAATAGAGCAGAGCGCAACTATGATGGAGAGAGGCCACCTCTTGGGCGCTACTCAGTATTTTCTATTAGATTTAGGGCATTTGGCCATAAAGATTCTGTGATCTTAACACAGGATCAATATGACTCCTTGTGTTGGTATGTGCTCAATAACTGTGAAGAACTGCAACAGTATATATAGTAAGTCAACATCTAATTTTTGTTAGAATTATTTAATTATTAGAAAAAACTTATTAGAAGCTTATTCTTCTCAAATATTTTAGTGAACATGAGGATGCCTTAGTAGCAGAAGGTACAAGAAATGTTCCAAATAGGCAGTGTAAAGAGTTTGCCAAATGGTTTCGCCAAAAAGTAAGTCCATATAGTTTATTACATGTATAAGAGTAAGCCTTTTCACTAGCTAACTTCTGCTGTTTGCTGCAAATAGGTGATAGATTTACGAAACCAAGGATCATCTCAAGTATCTGATTGTTTGTATACATTAGCTATTGGTCCCCATAAAAAAGTAGACATATATTCTGGTTGCATCGTTGGTGGAATCAGATTTTTGACAAAGAAGCGTGAAGAGGGTCGAAAAACTCAGAACAGTGGAGTATGTGTTGAGGGGGCACATAAGGGAAAAGTGATAACATATTATGGTATTCTTACAGATGTATATGTCTTGAGTTATCCCAATGAGCGACAGGTTGTTTTATTCAAGTGTGAATGGTATGACCTTGAGAGAAACAAGCCCGTGAGGATTGACAATGACTTTGTTAGCATTAACTTGGGAAAGAAATGGTATATAGATGACTCTTTTGTGCTAGCTAGTCAAGTGAATCAGGTCTTTTTTGTAGCTGATACAAAACTAAAAGGTAATTGGCATGTAGTCCAAAAAGTCAGCCATCGCCATCTATTTGACCAAGAGATTTGGAGCTCGACAAATGAAAGTGACATTGATATTAATATTAGTGATGATATTGTATTTCAAGAGGAGGAGGGGGTGATGTTCTACTGGATGAAACTTTTGAAGCTATCATGTTGCATCGAGATGATGTTAGGCCAGAAGTAGTGACTGATCCAAAAGAGCTAGCAACTTTGAAAGAACAACCTATTTCTCGAAATGAGTATGAGGAGGAAGCTGAGTAGAGATTCTTTTAGATAGGTAACTATTTTATAGACATATAATTGCTGTTTTTCTGCATGTTTCTAAAGTTATTAGACATTGAGCAATATAAATGTGTATTTATTTTTCATCTCTAATTTGTAATTTCACCAAGTGTGTTGATCTGCATTTCTTTTAATATTGTAGATGGCACCAGGGCAAAAAACTCGACAGCTTCGCAACTTAGCACATGCTCAAGATCAGTGTTCTAAAAGATCTGTTGGAACTTCATCGGCAACATCTGTGAGGAAAGTTCGGGGAATCAATAAAGGGAAAGGCTTGGATCGACTAATAAAAAAAACAGGAGGCAAACCAATCAAATTAAATATTTCAGTTGAAAGAAGGCCTGTTGGTGAAAACAATGAGTTGCTTTCTAGGGAAATTGGAATTATTACTCGCTACCATGCACCTATCCAGCGTATTGGTTGGCAAAATATGACTGAAGTTGACAAGGAAGCACTACATACACTACTAAAGGTATACTAAACATTTGTTCATTAGTTTATAATCTGTTTAGTATTAGATGTATTTACTTAAAATAATTGAAAACTGAGGCATAATTTATTTTGTAGCTTAAATTTGATCTTGATCTCAATGAAGAAAATGTAAAAGGTTGTGTGGAGTTGATGTTTTCTTCTAGTTACAAAAGTTTCCGCCATAGATGCTATGAGCACTATGTGAAGCGTGGAGGTGGAGAGAACGCACGAATGAATCCTCACAAAGCACTTGAAGACCGTCTTGCTGACTGGTTCTGGTTGTGTGATCATTTTGAGACAGAAGAGTTTCAGGTATAACTCTGAATTATAGTTAGTGTTTGTAAAACTCTTTGTGCTAGCTTGTTGAAGTACAGGAAGATGATAGTATTACCAATAAACTATTATTTTTATACATGTTGTGCTAGAATATGTTGTAAATAACTAAATACTTGTAAGATATATATGTTGTCATCCTTTTTCTACTTCTAAATATGCAGAAACGATCAACAATAGGAAAGGACAACCGTTCAAATTTCCCATACAGCTACAACCTCAATAGAAAAGCAGATCATAGTGTTATAATACACGAAAATGCAATTTAGCTTTTGTTAAATTTATTTGATAGGTTCACTGGTTTCGGATGGAATCTCAAAGAGATCATGCACATGAAGATCTTTTGCTTCTGTTATGTCCCTTTCTTAAAACTCCACTGTAAGTGTTTGAAACTAATTAATGGTTATCTCTAATTCATGCCTCATAAACTTCATTTGGAAACACAGATCTCTAATGTTTTTATCTAGTGCTTCTGATAGAGTGATGCTCATTTTTTTATCCAATATTGTGGCCATTTCTTTTCTGGTGATTAATCTAAATCAGGAATTTCTCTTTCAGGTTATCACTTGGTAGTGCCCTTCAACATATTGCCTGATTCCACTACTATAGGAAAAATGGACCTGACAACATGGCGACACTGCGATATCAAATACCATGTTAAGTTGAAGCCTTACATTGAACAAACAATGGCTTATTAATTACTGTAAATGCCATGAATGTATTAAAATGTCAAAATATTCACATCTAAATAGGCTGCCGCCTTGAATCACAACTATAGCCTTTGCCTTTGGATATATTTGTTGATTTAAATGTAATTGTATTTGACATATGGATTTTTTCCCTGGATGATCTTATTTGACATATGGATTATTGTAATTGTATTTTGTTAGATCTAACTACTTCTGTAGTCAATGTTGTGGATGTATATGGTATTGTTCAGAAATATTTTGAATATTAGAAACATTTTTTTCCTAGTATCTAGTCACCAAGGTTAATTTTAAATGGTTGCTACAAGTGTACAGTGACAAGGAGGCCATGGTGCCTATATGTTATTTGTTACCAAGTATTGGCTTGGTTACTAAATATATATTGGTACTAACATTTGCTTTGTAACTAATAGTTGTACATATTGTTACTAATAATTGGTTGGTAACTGTTGATGTGACATTTAGTCACCAAGGAGACCAACATTGGTACCAAAATACTTTTAGCGACTAGATTGTAGCCACCAAGGTGTCACCAAGGTCTCATGGTAACAATATAGCAACAGCAACCAATATTCAATATCTTGTCACTAAGAACCTTGGTAACTAAAGGGCTGGTTTCTTGTAGTAGTGCATCAGTACTTGTACAGTTGTACTATACTTCCTCCTGTTATCGGAGTATATTTATTTTTTATTTACTATGCAAAAGGTTATGTCAGGACAATGGACACGTGTGCAGGTCATGCTTCCATAAATGACCTTTTTACCTACTCCGCCACACCGATTAGTACTAGATGGAGAAGTTGGAATTGAGTTTTACCTGTGGCTCCGTCCGAGTTTCATTTTTTACTATGCTCAATATGTGACAAATGGTCTGTTTAGCACAACTCCAGCTTCATCTCTCTTAGAGCTAGAGTTTAGCCAAACAGTTTCAGCTCCACTAAAAATGGGAGCGGAGCTGGATGGAGCTCTCTCACAAAATAAACTAGAGAGGTGGAGCTGGGTTTAGACAGCTCCACAACTCCACTACAGACCCAACTCCTGAAGCTAAATTTGGGAGTTGGAGTTCTACCAAACAAGCCCTAAATATATAGGACAATTGCTTATTTGACCCTTTTTTAAATCCTAACAACCAATATAACTCTAATTTTTTTAGTTTGTTTACCCTACTTTTTTGAAATGAATGCTCCGTTTGGCCTTGTTTCTATAGCATGTTAAGTTTTCATTTTAAAAAAGCAAAGAAATATAACTACCTTTTGTAATGACTAAAATACCCTCGACCAAACCCTATCCATATCTATTCGGCTATTCCCTTCTCTCCCCCATATCCCGTCTCTCTCTCTCTCACCGAGTACTCGCGGCGGCGACGGCGTCGGGTGGAGGGAGGGAGCGGCCGCGAGGCGCGGCGGGAGGAGATCCGCGCGGCGCTGGCTCGCCGAGGGAGGGAGCAGCGCCACCGGCTTGTGGAGAGAGGGAGCGGCGATGGCTAGATGAAGAGGACGGTCAGCGGTGGCTCGACGAGGCGGAGGAGTGGCTGCGGCGGTGGCGGCGGCATGGGAGGGATGGCGGCTGCTCGACAAAGAAGAGGAGCGGCGGCGGCTTGACGAGAAGGAGGGTCGGCGGCAGCTTGATGAGGCGGAGGAGTGGCGGTGGTGGCTTGACGACGAGGAGGGTCGGCGGCGGCTCGACGAGGCGGAGGAGTGGTGCTGGCGGCTTGACGACAAGGATGGGCGACGCCGACAGGGTGGATCCAGCAGAGGCTCGGCGACGAGGTGACAGATCCGGTCGCGCCGAGGCACGCGCATGACGGATCCAACGGCGCCAAGATGCGCGCGTGATTGATCGGGCTGCGGCGGGTCGGCGAAGGCGGCGCGGCGGTGGCGGACTTCGGTGGGGAGGCGGCGGTTCTGCGGGAAGGGAGGGAACACCGGCAGTGGTGGCGCACGGTGAGGCGACGGTGGTGGCGGCGGCTGCTCCGCATGGATGGGCTCAGGAGTTCCCGTCGGCGGCGAGGTGTTGACATGTTTTTTCTTCTTCTTTTTTTGTTTTTAGTAGACATAAATCTGTGCCACGAAGGTATAAATGGAATTTTGTTTTGAGTTAACACCGTCATGTTGACTTCATAGAACATGGCTAAGTCTCATCTTCGTTTGTAAAAAGAGGGTCAAATAAGCAAACTCAAAAAAAAAAACCAAATTAGTAGTTAGTCTTTAAAATAGGGTAAAAAAATATAATTCCCCTTAAATATATAAAGATTTTTATGTTAAATGTAACGTATCCTAGCATAATGAATCTGGACGGGAGTTTATCAGGTTCGTTATATGTGTCGCATCTTTGGATTGAGAGTTACCTTTTTCCTTTGCCAGTAAAAAAAGTAAAGGGGAAAATGGCGAGCGATTTGTTTTTACCTTTTTCTTTGCCAGTAAAAATAAAAGAGAGAAAATGGCGAGCCACCCTGTGCCCCCTCGTCTACTATTCTCTCTCCTCTCGCTGTTCCCGACGGAGGAAGGGTGGCACGCACGCACGCCGGCCTCGCCTCGCCAGCTCGCGCGCGCGGCCGGACGGGAGGCACACGGAGCGCGGCCGGCGGGGCGGCCGGCCTCCTTATTCTCTCATCTCGTAAGCCTCCTCCCTCCTCCGTGCGGTTCCATGCGGATTGGGGTTGGATTGGTTTCTTTTTTTCTCTTCCAATTATCGACTTTGATGCTGCGTGCTGTGCCGTTTCTTCCGGATTTCTTTGATGCCGTTTTTTCGTTTTTCTTCCAAAAGGTTTCAACCGAAATACCGAATCTCCCTCTGCCCCCAAAAGCTGGTTTCGTTTGAGGTGTAGCCGCATCTTCCTCTTTTCTTTCTTTTTTTTTTTTGGTGGGGGTTTGGAGTGAATCTTCTATCTTGCTTTTGCTTCCTGGGTCGAATGCTTGGAGTTCTTTTTGCTGGAAAAAATTCTTCATGAATATCTAGCACCATTTGAAGCTCCAAGCAGTATGGGCTCTGTTCATCGGTGTGATGCGTTCGTATTTTGCTTCCTTCAAATCTTCATCCTGTCTTGTATTTTATATCGTCCGCATTTTCTGAAGTTCTCTGAGCTAATATGGAGTCGGATATGGATTCTAGGGTGATCTGATTTGATGACGGTTTTTATGGTTTTTTCTTTTCAATCTGATGCGCACAATAGTTTCTGCACGGACAATAATTAAGCTAACGGTTAGCAATTATAGCATTTGGTATCAACATTTTCATTACGAGTTTCATGTCAGTCTTGATGGTACTGTGTACTTGTAAGTTCTCAGTGACAACGAGAAACAGCAGGAGGAGGACTACTTCCAGTAAACCACTTAATCATTTAGATTCTATATTGCATTTAGATTCAGTGATTTTCTGTCCGCTTCGATGAGATTTAGTAAACCACTTAGATTCTGTATTGCATCGCCATTAATCATTTATTTCATAATTTCTTGTACCTATGCTTTTTTTTTGCATGGTACATGTGATTATGTGAAGGCTATTGAATATTTGGTTTCTTGTTTCAACAAGTTGTGTGTGTTAGCTCTTCCTCTACTATTGCTATCTGTTGCTTGAAGTTCTGGCAATTGTGATGTTGACTATCAGCAAGTTCCTTTACTATACACACTATTTGTTCTTTTTCATAAGTCTTAAGCAGAAGGTACGATTACTCATTTGTATGGTAAGCATTTCAATATTCTGAAATGCAGGTCATTGAACTATATAAAAAGGTTGTTTGTCATGGGTATTTCATCGAAGTGGTTTAAATCACTGGTTGGTATAAGAAAGCAAGAAAAGGCCCGGAATGCAGAAAAACAAGAAAAGGCACAAAATGCTGAGAGCTGCGAAACAGTAAGTTATGGTATTCACCAAGATTTTGCATCGTGTAATTATATAGCAAGTACTTGTTCTGATCGACTAAGTCTGGAGTAATGATTGTTTTGTCAGTCTTCAACTTTTTTCCTTTTTTTTTTGTTTCTAGTGTTTAGAGCTAGCTTGATAGGTGGATATTCTACTGTTTTTTTGTCTTCCTCTGTCAGAACATGACAAATCTTGAAGAGTGAGCAAAATTGCAAAAGAGTAGATGGTTTACCAGAGTTGGTTCGGCGGATGCCACACAAGTTCTGTTGTTGACATGTCGTTGTCACATGCTTGTTGCTCAACTACTCTTCTGAGTGCCCAACACAGATTATGTGGCAATACCTGGATATTAAATGTTCTGTATTGGTGTAGTAAATGTTTGGGCTCCTTACAATATGCCATTACCATCATTGTTCTAGTGCTTGTAACCCTCCTCACCTATGAAAGAAAACCAAATGGGTATATTGGAGTACTGTTGTGGCTGCTTTGGTTTTTAGTGTCTTACTGGTCTGGCAATTACAGATAGATGAATGACTGATTGTTTTGTGTAACCAACAAATGATTGCACTGCTGTTTATTCCTTGGGTGCCTGTCTTTTTTTCTTGACTTCTTTTCCTTTATTCTACTCCGCAATGCATTACTATGCAAATGCATCAGCCACTGCCCACCGGAGTGTTAGCTATTTATTTTAAAGAGTGAATTTCACTTTGGGCTGGTTATTGTTGCCTGAGTTTCATTTTGGACTAGGTTATTTCTAATGTTTTCACTTTGATCTAGGATTTCTTACCCTCTATTGCACATTGGACCACTTTTTTGTTTGCCACTCCTTGATTTCATTAGCAAGCTTATCAGCAGCACAATAAACCAATCAATATTCCATCTAACCATGATTTCTTTACTCCTTGATTTAGCTGCTTGACTTCTACTTTTTTTTCCCTTATTAAAAAATCATGTGAGCTTAGAACAAGTCACTCTATTGAGCTTGCATGCGGCAGCTACAGCAGCCAGAGATCATGAGGCTTGATTTTGTTGGCTCCTCAAGCTCAGGAACAGAGCAGAGAGAGAGAGAAGGGATCCCAGTGTTATGCTTGATCATCTATTCATCCTTAAGATCCATGGCGCAGGTGCTTAATAGAAAAAATGAGGAAAGAGAAGAGATGGAGAAGAAGGGTGGTCCAATTTGAAACTATTGTAACTTTATATAGTCCAAAGTGATAAGATAACTTTACCCCTTGTCCAAATTGAAATTTTGGTAAAAATGCCTAGCCCAAAGTGCAATTAACTCTATTTTAAATGTAGCATGTCTAACTTGCTTGGATTAAAGACTGTTATTATAGTTGTAATAGGATTATTCATGCTGTTCATTTTTTTTTACTTCCATTCAATTAAATAAAATTTTAAATTATTAATATGATATATGTTGTAGTTTAGTATCGTAGTATGTGTTTCATGCTGCCCTTGCCCAAAGTATCACTTTGTAAGCTTGATTTCAAACTACCAGAGTGCATTAGTATGTTTTAAGTTTTGAGAACATATTCCTTCTTGACTCTTTTTGCCACTGCTGTACAAGTTGGCATGAACTGCTGTTTTTACTGGGCTGTCTTACCATCATGACAATGTATTAAAATTATTGTAGAGGACCCCTGCTGCCCAGTTGCTTCACAAACGGAAGCATTCTTTGGATACTGAACGTGCAATCTTAGTAGAAGAACTTGCAGTGCAAAGTGAACCATTGACTGATGATACCAACACGCAGACAGTTTCAGATTCCATTTCTTCAGACAGTACATTGCTTGGAGTACATATTTCTCAGATCGAAGAGCATAAAACTAAAGAGGATGTGGCTGCAACACTCATTCAGTCTGCGTTTCGAGCATTCCTGGTATGCTCCCTTTGAATATCACTATGCTAGATAACTGATAGCGTGCTGTCTCTGGTCTCTGATCTGCATGTATAGTAAACACACTAATGAGTGTGACTGTCTTCATGTTTTAAGTACTTATCCAAATAAACTATGCAGGAATTGTCAGAATGTGATAAGAGCAAGTGTATTATATTTGAACAAGATAATCCAAGAAAAAGGAGAAAGTATTTTAGTACTTAGAGGTTCTAGTTAATTTTTTAAATATCTAGAAATAGTCACATGAAACTGAATCTTCATTTGCTGAATTAAACTTAGGAAACTATCCAGATGTAGTCGTTTGTGTATAACATAGCATAGACTATGAAAGCAAAAGGCTTTAGTAAAAACATAGCTCATGATTTTCAGGCTTCCTTCATAGTCTTCTGTGTTTTGAGATTTTGAACTTTTCTGTTGCATTTATGATTACCAGGCTAGACGGGCTTTACGGGCATTGAAAGGAATAGTTATACTGCAGGCCCTTGTAAGGGGTCATATCATAAGAAAGCAGACATCAGAAACACTTCAGTGTATGCAAGCTCTAGTAAGAGCTCAAGCTCGTGTCAGAGCAAGACAAGTTCGTGTTTCTTTAGAGAACCAAGTTGCACGGAAGAAGGTTCCTGAACAAGATGATCATGAGAATCATGTTCGAGAAATTGAGGTAGGCCACAAAATCCTATAAAAGTCATTATGACAAGATACTGAGACCTATATACTTGGATGTCTTTTCCTCTGCCGACTCTACATATCTTGACACATAATCTTTCTTCCATCGTTTAGATTATAACCTTGTTATAAATTTATCTAGTGATATGATACTGACATGTAAATTTTGCTCAACACCGTGGACAAAAAAAAAAAATTCTGCTCCTTCCCTACTTATTTGAAGATGGCACTTTTTTTACTAGCTATGTTGCAACGGAAATTAAAAAAGAAAACCCCACCGTACACTTTAAGCCCTAAAAATTAAAATAAAATTATTCCTATCGTAAAATCTTCATGTAATATTTATCATCATTTTGCACCTCATTTTAAGATAAAATTTCCTCACTATTTTACTTGGGGTTAGGAAAGTGACACAAGTCTACCTACCTCACTATTTTAGGGACCTACATTGCAGTGGTGGTGTGTGGTGGCAGATTTACCACTCACCACTACCATTTTGGTCTTTCTAAAGGAGTACAGAAAGAGAGCAGATCATATATTAACCCGACTTTGAAGAAAACCAAGGAAATCACATTGTCTTCACAGGACAGGAAAACAAGCAAAAGTAAACTAAACATTTGGTACTTGACAACTTCAAAAGATCTCCTGGCAACAACTCCAAACCACAACTGCCTACTTACTAAACACCATGATAGAAGCTTCACATCACATCAGGGAGAGCATTTGTCTTCACTTCTCTCAGTCACATCATCAATCTTGTAAGTTGTAACCCACTCGTCCAATGCCTCCTTTCCTT
The DNA here is from genome assembly GCA_000338895.3 of Oryza meridionalis. Classification (NCBI taxonomy): domain Eukaryota; kingdom Viridiplantae; phylum Streptophyta; class Magnoliopsida; order Poales; family Poaceae; genus Oryza; species Oryza meridionalis. The sequence goes on along the minus strand of CM002526.2, from coordinate 28,859,176 downwards.
CCTCCTTTTGCAAAAGTACGCTAGTGCTGCACAAAAGACAGATTCATAAGCAACATGCAAAGCCAATTTTACTAACACAATCTCAATTACCCAGTCAATCCTAGTAAGCCATAATGATCAGCAGATACTTGCCAGCAGCCAAACTCTGGCAAAACCCCCTGGCCTCAAAGACAGAGCACCACTTATGTCATAGATGATCACATTATGACGCAACACATCTCTGACAACACACCACACAAACCTTGCTAAGGGTCACAAGAACAGAGTGTGATTGATAGTTTCTCTCTTTGAACATAACTAGCACAACTCACTCCCCTCCACTTTCTTTTTATTAACTGAACAACACATTGAGTTCTATCTCTAACAGCTAGGAAAAGAAAATGTTTGAGTTTCAAAGATATTCTACTTTTCCACACTTCCATCATCTCTTGATCAATCTCCCCTCCAAAAGTTAGCAATCCGTACATAGATTTTGAAGAATAACCTTTTTCCGCTCATGAGGCCAAATAAATCTGTCAGGATCCCCATATAAACTAATCTCTCCTAGCAGCTCTATCAATTTGCTTAAGTTGTGTTGACCCTCTGAAGATTGGGAAACACGTTTTGTGTTTGAAGATGGCACTTTTTGTGTGGAAACAATATATGTTAAGAAACGTGACTATACTATTATGCAAGTTACAAACAATTCCTTGCACCATAGGATTGGCTTAAGTTTCATGCCTATACCATTCTGGGTAAAGCCAGACCTCAACCTGGCTAGATCATGGTGCAGTCCGTAGGGGAGATGGGATGGTGATGAGCACTGGTGAAGGAGGTTGTAGCAACAATGGCATCAGTGCCATTGTACTGCACTACTGCTAGTATCAGATGGATTTGGACAGAGTGGGGAGGCAGAGGGTGGGTTGGGATTAAGAAAACAAAATCATGCATTACTGCTAGTATCAGATGGACGTAGACGGAGTGAGGAAGCAGAGGATGGGTTAGGTTAAGAAAAAAAAATCTTGGGGTTGACTTGGCCTTGAGTCGACACCTATATAATATTCAGCTTTTGTGTGGTTTATTCCTAACGTTTTGAATGAATAGTGGTTTATATTCATCCATTAACTGTTCTTTGTAGCATTGGAATAAGTCACTGCCTGTTGTACCAATAACTTGCGTGTGGAAAAATAGAACCAAGTAATATGAGTGGGATAAATTTCATACGAGTGGGATAAATATGTTTCTTGGCAGACAGTGTTTTATAATGTTGTTTACTTCTGCAACAATAAATGCAGGAACGCTGGTGTGGCAGTATTGGTTCTGTTGAAGAACTGCAAGCTAAAGTATTGAAAAGGCAGGAAGCTGCTGCTAAGCGTGAGAGAGCAATGGCATATGCTTTGACTCATCAGGTAATTTTGGACGGTATACCTATATACTTCTGTACAAATACTGGTTGAGAGTTGGTAAGTGAGGTAAACTTTGATTAGTAGATTAGTAGTCTAGCACTCAATGCTTTGTTAAATATGTGTGTTATTATAGTCAATTAGTTAGGAAGTCAATGTGATAATCAAGAAAGATAGTTGTGGATAATGGATTTTATCTACTTAATAATTGGTGGGTAACTGATATTTAAGTTACTTAAAGACAGTATGTTACATGTTTACTCTGGTTGCAATTTATTCAATATATCTATCTAAACATAAATTTAAAAAGTGATGGTCTGAGTGAAATAACTGTTGTGATAAATAACATTAGTATCAAATACTGATTTCATATGTATTTATGTTTACCTGAAATATATCATTTTTTGCTAGATGCTGCTTATCTATATAATTAACCAGTAACATGAATGACACCTCATACTTTTTGTGGGCTAGAAGTCCCTGCAGTAATCAGTGAAATAAAAAATGATAGAAATCATCTCATCGAATGAGAAATGGAGGACTGCTACAGATATAGATAGTACAACTATTACAGTTATATAACAAGAATTACTATATTTTCAGTCATAGCATTTCAGTTGTCTAGTGAATACAATTGTATCTCCAAATTTAGCTGTTCGGTTCAAAGTGCAATTTTTCTAGTCATATGATCATATCATAGTAAACTGCAGAAATACACTTATCTAGGTGTTGCTCGTGTCATTCTTTTCACTGTGAATCTATATGTTTATCGGATAAATCACACTAGATCAGACTTTTTAGATGCCCTCTGTAATTTTTAGTTTCAACTAATGATCATGGAAAATTATCTGTTGCAGTTGAGAACTTAAGATTTGAGAATGCTCTTATGAATATAACAACACTGCATGTCCCAACAATTCTGTAGTCCTTTTCAATATACGTTTAGCTCTGGAGTCATTAAGTTATGCCTTTTGTTTTGGTCAGCGACAAGCAGGTTCCAGGCAACAGAAACCTACAACCCCGCAAGGACTTGAACTTGATGACAGCCACTGGGGATCAAACTGGTTAGAGAGGTGGATGGCTGTACGTCCATGGGAGAACAGGTTGCTTGACAGTAACGCCAAAGAAACTATGCCACTGTGTGATGATAAGCAGGATATGGAAACAAAGTCTCAGATCACACCAAAGGGGAAAGTTCAAGTTTCAAGTGCCCTTTCTAATGGTTCTAACAAGAAGAAAGGCATAAACCATAAAAAATCATATTCTGATGTAACTTGTGCTTCATTTGGACGGTCGCCAAATATACCTTCAACATCTTTGGGATCATGCAAACAAAAGTCAAAGCTTTCAGATGAAGCTTTGGAAGAAGTCAGCTCCCAGCCAACAGATCTTGCGTCTTTGTCCACATGCCAACCAAAAGCCAAGCTTGTGCAAGCGAATACTCCAGTCAAGAAGCGGTTCTCTCTGCCAACTAATGGTAAACACAATATCGATAACTTATACATATTTTTTTTCTCGGTTTTGTAGTAGTCTTGTTATTGGCAACAATTCAGAAATCTGTTGGACATTATTTGGAACCCTTCTCTCCTAAGGAAACCATATACTGTAGACTACCAAGTAGTGTTTGCTGCGAGAGTTTTTTTTTAGTTTAAATATTTTTATACCGCTAATTTAGGTGTTCAAATGGTGCAACTTTTTTTCCATATTCCATTGGCATCTAAGCGTCATATTACCAAAACATTTTTTCTGCAAGAAGGTTGTACAGCTCTTTAGTTGATCAGCTGCTTGGGCCCTTGCCGCCTTAGGTTTCCATTCTCATTCTGATTGTTGTATGACTTCCATGTTTGCTATGCATCATTCTAGAAACTTGCTTCTCATCTCCTTTTGCTTTCATGTATTTACTCGAAACCAACAATGTTGTAATTCAGCAAGCCATTTATTATGTGTGCATTAGCAGTTGGTGGGGGAGCAGCAAAGGGCGCGACCAACAGTAACTCGATTTGCAGATCCACCAGTGCCAAGTCTGATCCAAAACCACGGGCAAATGCTTCTAACCAAGCCAGGAAGCAAGTTGAGTTTCAGGCCTGATTGCACATTCCCCTTTCCCTCTGACTTCGGTAAGTCATTTCTTATTTGCTGTCCTCCAGCTGTGCATGCTACTTCTATGTACATAATTTTTTTTCCAAGAAAAGAATACTGTATCTTAGATCTTGGTTGGTGGTGTGTTTCGTATTTTTGTTGTGCACGGTTGTGGGTATGTCGTGCCATAATTTTCTTTTGCATTTCCATCAGTTATTTTACCCTCTTGTATGTTGTTTTAAGTTTTGAAAGAAGGAACTATGTTGTCTGAAAAGTGTGGTCCTGTGCAGCATTGCAGCTGTCTTTCCTTTCTGATAAATTAAAAATCTGCCCTTTCTTTGTTGTTAACCCTTTGCCACCATGATTTGTTCATTGTCTCATTGATAATGTGTCATCAGATGCACGCCCGCATATAAAATCAGTGTATTTTAAGTAACCATACTTTGGTGTAAACAGCATGTGGGATATTTTAGCAGCCATTCTTTTCCTCTAAAATACCTTTGATCTAGTATCATTGCCTCATGGAAGGGCCATTCACATTTATTCTGTTTGAACTTTGACGTGGGCCGTGTACGAATTAGTACTACTACTATAGTACTATTAGCATATAAACAGAATGTATATGGTTGAGCTCTGCTGCCCTCCAATCTCCATGATTGAGATCTCCTTTTTTTTTTATCAAGTGTGGTGTGTGGAAGTTTCTTGTGAAGTGTGATCTGCACCTCTGCAAAGCATCAGACTCTGTTGCTGCTACATCTTTGGGGTGCAATCATGCAGGTCAAAGATGAATTTGCAGATCTCTTTTATGATTGAACACTAATAAAGGTGAGGGTTCACTTTGGATGTAAAAAGAACTAGCCTTTCCCTGACCCTCTCTATTCTGTTGTTATCATGTGCTGTGTCATGTGTATTGTCTGCTTGCCTCCTCTCCATGCTGTTGTGAGGATGTTAACAGTGGAGTACTGGGTGCATGAAGTTCAGATGTTCAGTTTGTTTTTTTACCTCGGTAAAATTCTTCAGTGTTAGTGGAGAAGAAATGCTGGATTCACATATCCTATTCATATAGGGGTGAACAAAAAGTTCCAAACTCGTGGCTCGGATTGGCTCGTAGCAAGCTTGGCTTGAAAGGCTCGTAGCAAGCTCGGCTTGAAATTGTAGTCTTAATGAGTTGAGCCGAGCAATTTAGCTTGTAAGCTTAGCTCACGAGTTGCTCGTTAGTACAAAATATCCATATCTTCATATACTTAGCGCTTCTTAACTAGTGCTTAATCTTTTAATTACATCAAAAATTTATTAGTTTGTGTTTATTTTTATGTTAATATATAATAAAAAAAGTATATTTGTAATTATTAATATGATATAAATGTCATATAACTCGTTGACGAGCTAGCTCACAAGCTGAGCCGAGCTAGTCAATAGCTCGTTAAGATAACGAGCTCAAACGAACCGAGCTGGCTTGTTATCCATCCATACATGTATAGCTTCATTTGCTCTGTTTTTCTGGTAAAAAATGTGTCATTTTGGAACAATGAATTTATTTACCATGATGTGCTGCTTTGTTGTGAGTTGTGACCACTAGAATTTTTAGATGGCAAAGAGCCAAAGAGGTAAGAATTGCAGGAGGAAGGAATCCAATGTGTGTTTAACGGTTTATCATCTTTGCTGGTGCCGAGTGCCAACCAATGGGATCTTGGAAATATGGGGCTTTGCATCGCCATGACGCTGTGGCTATACCTTTGGTTGGGGTTGGGACCTCATCTGGATCAGATCTACTCCTATCCCGCCATGGCATGGTGCTGCATGTTCTGACGTTCTTTTAAAAAATGGCCTCTCTCTCTCTCTCTCTCTCTGTTCTTTTTTTAACCGGCCTCTCGTCTACTACGAGTGTGGATCTTTTCGATGGTAGGTGTGATATAGGCGTACAGGTATAGTATGCGTGCACGGGCAGAGACATTTGTCCTCGCGGTACAAGAAGATGGAACGACAGGTCTCACATTTTAAAGAGAAAGGACAAGTGGGCTCATAATGCAACTCTTTGTCAACTATAGATGGAGATTCACCAATAGACTGGAATAATATTCTTCTTGTCTTGTTTGGTATGGTTGCTTTAATTTGGACTACACTCTTCTAGAGTGCTAGACTATAATAATTGGCTGTAGCTATTTTGAGCAAAGGCCGGGATGCTTTCAATCCATTCTGAAAAAAAAAGTGGGCTCATTATTTTTTATTTTTGAGTAAATTGTACTTTACACTAGTAAAACACATCCGTTTTACTTTACACCAGATTGAACATATACTTTCAGTTTATATCAGTTAGCTTCAAATGAGTTTCACTTAGCATCAGGATACATCATCAAACTTATAGAAATTTCATCAAATTTTACAAAATATGAAAGAAACTTTGTGAAAAGTGGTCTGAATTCAAAAAGCTTCATAAGGTTCACTCGTGATTTATAAGATTTTTTTTCAGTTATATGATAAAGTCCACTACAGAGTGAAATATTTTGATCTATCCTAGCGCAAAGTGAAAATATGTGCTAAACTTGGTGCAAAGTGAAACAATATACATTTTACCTAGTCATGCAATTTACTCCTTTTTTGGGGGTAAATTTCACGAAACCTTAGATATTATGATTTGTTTCAAGTAACCTCATATTTTAGGGTAGAATGTTTCAAGAAACCCATGTTTACATCAAATATTTATAATTCCATTATTTTATATTATATTGTAAGTATATGTTCACGCCATTAGCCTCAAAATACATATCCCTCCCATGTAATTTATCTTCCTCCTTACTCTCGCACTACACGATTGAAACACAGTACAAAGTCTCTAATAATGACATATTAGCCTGTACTTATACTTATAAACAATCATACTATTAATAATCGATGCTCGTTAAAATAAGACTAACATGTATATACTGTCAGGAATATCTCATATTATTATTATCATTATTAATTATTGCGTATAAATATATTGGAAAACCAACAATATAAACTTAAACATGAGGTTTATTGAAACATTTTACCTCAAAACCTGGGGTTCTTCGAAACAAACCTTAATACCTGGGATTTTGTGTTATGAGTGCCCCAAAAACTAGTGTTCTGTAAAATTTACTCCTTTTTTTTATTTGAATTGAGGCCAATTATCAGTTTCACTTAACATATTTCAATTTTAGGAGGGCTAAGAGCATCACCAATAGAATGTGAATAATCCACTCCTTTTTTCTTGTTATTCGATTTCCTAAATTGAAAATAGGTAGTGAAAAAACTCATCTCGCCTTAATTTAATTCAAAAAACTAAAAGGTATGCCCATACTAAACTAACAACTGAAAACAACAGAAATTGTTTCTTCCATACGTGAGCTTCTGCCATAATAGCGCCCGCTCCTTGATGTGGCCCCTCTACAAGATCCACATGCCGGGAGATCGATGGATAGAAAAGGTGCGTGAGCTAATTTTGGGAGCGAGCCCTCTCCCATAAAATGAGAGCGATATACACGGTGATGGAAGTGACTAAATTTCGGGAGATGATTAGCGATACTGTTGGATTGTTTTTTTCAACTAAAATCCCAAAAAATCATGATTGGGAATGGAATAGGGTACTGTTAGTGATGCTCTAAGTTTTATCGTAAGGGCTACCATGAATTCACAGTTCTCCTTGGAAAAGTGAAAAAAATGAATTCGCAACTCAGCTCCAATCATATATTAGAGGGAAAGAAATGAGAAGATGGTTCAGTACAATTTCGTAACAGAAGCAAATTTCAGGTGGTCGTCACTTGGAATCTAGACACTCCCTTGCCTAAAAGAGTGTAGAAAAGCATGTGAAGACGTCACTTCTATTGTATAAATTTTCCCTCTGTTTTTTGAGATGGTATTGTAGCTGTAGGCAAGCTTGTCATCATTAGATATCTTGCCTAGAAAAAAAAAAGCTAAGCATGAATTTCCACATATCTTTTATGGAAAAAAAGAACATATGGCCGGCCCCTAATCGTTGACGCAAGTAATACCTTATACGTCACGTGATTTTACTAGCTATGTCATGTGAGCACATTCTTAGGCCAAATCCACTTGGCACCTGTACAGAGAGAACAAAGCCCGCGAGACTGAATCAACAAAAGGACAATATACATTTGCTTCTGAATTATTATGTTAAATACAACGGGAATACTCCTAAATAATTTACATCAAGGCTGCACTCAACAAGGTTTTTGCCTGGGCAAGGCCATTAATTAATTAGTACTCACTCCGTCCATTTTAAGCAGAACCATAAGTTTTAAGTTTATGCATCCAACTTTAATCGTACGTCTTATTTAAGTTTTTTAAAAGTAAAAAAAATATAAGTCAGGTATAAAGTACTATTTGTGTTTTATCATCTAATAATAATAAAAATACTAATCATAAAAATATTTTAAATAAGACAAATGATAAAAATTAGACAAAAAGTTATGGCTGCAGTTAAAATGGGACGGACGGAGTAGCTACATATCTGTCATAGTCATACATGTGTTGTACGCCGTAGAATACACCACATGTGTATACGGTGTTTGGTAAGTACTAGTAGTGGCTACTAGCTGCCACTACCGCTAGCTCACATGGCTGTCTTTTTCTCTAATTTGGCGACGATTATAAATAACCAAGTCATTCCCTCGTATTTTCTTTCCTTTTGCTCTTGTTAGTCAACAAATGTTGTCACTATCATAAATAAATGATATTGCTATCATGAATAGATGGTATCATGCTTTTTCCAATCTGTCATAAATAAAGGATAACAATATCATTTGTTTTTTTCGTACTCCCTATCTGTAAATTTGCGAGAGAAGATTTAATTAAAGTTTCACCTTTGTTGTAAAACGGAAAATATTTTAAATCCCTTTCCATATGGATCAGTACAGCTATGACAAATATCCAAGGGAAAAAAGTTCACGTTAGACAGGTGTCCTCGGTAAAATTAAGTTGACATACTCGCAAACCTCTTATACCTTAATTTGAAACGGAGGAGTTTTACAATATTTAAACTAAAATATAAAAAGCTCGGCAAAATTTCTGCGTTTCAAAAAGCGTCTCATTTCTTTAAATTTCAAGAATTGAACCCTAAAAACAACGATTTAAGAGATATTCAACCATTTTTGACCTTTAGATGTGAGGTTTAACAATCTACCATCTGAATATACATATCCCAGACATATTAAAAATCTCAAACTGAACATTTCATCCATGGAAACGGAAGGAGCCTTCTAGAACCAAGGGCGCATCGAGATTCGTGCTCAAACGGAAAGGACACGATCCAACCTCCATGGCCCAAAAATAGACGGGCCAGATGAACAGCAAGCAAACCACGACCCTCCTTAATTGCCCGCCACGTCACCATTAATTGCGCCCTTAATTGGGTTTAATTAAGATCCACCGAGCAAACGCCAGCCATATAATACTATATTAAAAAAAAAAAGACACACACACACACACGCGCAGACCACGCACGCGTCCTAACCTCCTCCTCACTCCCCTCCTCCTCCTCCTCCTCCGCGACCCACCACCCAAAGATCTCGCCCTCCTCTCGAAAATCTCCCACTCTCTTGGCCCTCCGGGGATTCGCGCGCGCGCGCTGCTTTGCTCGATTTGGTTTCTGGCTGGATTGGATCCGGGGAGGAGGAGGTGGGTTTCGGTTTTGTGCCGCCATTTTCCCCAATTTGGGTGCTGCGCGCGTCCATTTTCTTGGCTGTTCTTGGGTGGGTGAGGTGGGGCGCTCGGATCTTGCCGGGATGGGCGAGCTTTGGGCGGGATTTGATCGGCTCGGAGCGTAGGGCGCGGCGGGCATTGGCCATTTTTCCTCTTTTGCCCGATTTTTGATTTTTTGATTTTTGGTTCTTGGGGCAGGTTCGCGCTGCTGCGTCCCTGGAAGAAATCTTGTGCCCATTTCGTCGTGCTTTGTGGAGTCCCTCCAAGATCGCTAGATCCAATTCTCTGGGAGCATTTTCGTTTCTTCCCCTCGATTCGAGAGACTGTCACTATCAATCGCTGTCATCTCATCTCATCTCTCACCTTTTTTACCCTCGCGGAAATCTAATCCTCTTTTTTGTTTTCAATTTCGATTTGGTTGCTGTTCGTCCTCCTCCACCAAGAATCACCCACCCGCGAGATCCAATCCAATCCAATCCTCGCTTGCATTTTCCGCTGCTGCGTGCGTGCTGAGATTTCATTCGGATTTGTTGGGGTTCGCTGAGATCGGAGATGACGTCGCCGGCGACGACGTACGCCTCGCCGTTCGTGCTGTCGGTGCTCCTCCTCGTCTCCATCCCGGTCATCTTCCTCCTCGCGCCGCGCCTCCTCCCGCCCAAGACGCTCCCGGCCATCCCGGACGCCGACGAGTCCGACGACCTCGCGCTCTTCCGCCGCGCCATCCTCTCCTCCTCCTCCCCCTCCTCCGCCACGCCCACGCCCTCCTCCGCCGCGTCCTACTTCTTCCGCCGCCGCCCCGCGCCCAAGGTCGCCTTCCTCTTCCTCACCAACTCCGACCTCGTTTTCTCCCCGCTCTGGGAGAAGTTCTTCCGCGGCCACCACCACCTCTTCAACCTCTACGTCCACGCCGACCCTTTCTCCGTCCTCACGATGCCGCCGACGCCCTCGTTCCGCGGCCGATTCGTCCCGGCCAAGGCCACGCAGCGCGCCTCCCCCACCCTCATCTCCGCCGCCCGCCGCCTCATCGCCACCGCTCTGCTCGATGACCCATCCAACCAGTTCTTCGCCCTCCTCTCGCAATCCTGCATCCCGCTCCACCCGTTCCCCGCGCTGTACAACGCGCTCCTCTCCGACAATGCCGGGCCTCATGGCCGCCACCGCAGCTTCATCGAGATAATGGACGATGCCTACATGATCCATGATAGGTACTATGCCCGCGGCGACGACGTGATGCTCCCGGAGGTGCCGTACGACCAGTTCCGGTTCGGGTCGCAGTTCTTCGTGTTGACGAGGAAGCATGCCATCATGGTCGTCAGGGACATGAAGCTGTGGAGGAAGTTTAAGCTTCCTTGCCTGATCAAGCGCAGAGACTCGTGCTATCCAGAGGAGCACTACTTCCCGACATTGCTGGATATGCAAGACCCTGAAGGCTGCACCGGGTATACTCTGACAAGGGTGAACTGGACGGATCAAGTCGAGGGCCACCCTCACACATACCGGCCTGGGGAGGTGTCTGCAAGCCTGATCAAGGAGCTGAGGAAATCAAATGGGACATACTCGTACATGTTCGCCCGCAAGTTTGCCCCCGAGTGCCTTGAGCCACTGATGGAGATTGCAGACTCTGTCATCCTACGTGACTAATCCAGCAACAACACCACATTTCAGGGTGTCGGAATTTGTACACTGAGGTGAATGAGGTATGGATATGTACTGTTGCTAAGGTGGTGTCAAAAAGATCTAATCTTCTTTTTAGGTGTTGTGTTGGAGACAATGTCACTGAATGGAGTGTACATAGTATGAAATGCGGGAAATTTAGGTTGTTCTGTAATTTGTATGCTTAACACTTACGCAATAAAGTGGCATGCTACATCAAGAGTGTTGTTGTGTCATCAAATGGAATGCTTACTACATTGGATTGTTCGTGTATCTGCAACTGTAAGTTTCTGTTTGTCAGATTGTTTAGAAGTATTTGCTAATTGGTAGAGGCCGGTGGGTCTTTTGCTGTTGCTGAACATATGTTCTTGTGCCATTTTCTCAACCAGGTCAGATGTACATTACACACATTACTATACAAGTAATTACTGTCATTTTCTTGGTTCTGGTGACATTCATACCACTCATGTAATTTGGTTTGAAACATTTTGAAAATATTTTAATATTAAGAAAACCCGTTTCTATCCAAAACATGCTTTTCTTCTGTACAAAAAACAAACAAGTTTTAATTGTGATGCTCATTCTGCTTTTTGTTGCAGGGTTGTGATGTGATGAACAAGCACAGAGTGGTCCATCTATGCCCTTGAACTACTACGTGAGGAACAACATATCCCCTCCTCTCTTTTGTTTTTCAGAGATTTTCCAGCAATTAAATGTGCTGCTGGGAGGTGAGGATGGTATGACTACAAATTGTCCCTACGTGAGTATCCTGTATGAATGTGACAATCTGTTGGCAAGTAATAGTAGGGTGTTAGTTAGCATGATCGTCCTATGTATTACATGGTGGCACTGTAAATACATGCAGTGATGGTATATTCTTTTTGTTCCATATATGCCACGGCTATTGTTATTACATATTTTATGTTCTGCTTGCCATGATAATGACAGTTCTTTGTTTCTTAGTCGTTCTTGCACTTTGAAGTGATAATAATATACTCATAATAATAAAAGAGCATATTGATTTCTGTAGGATGCTTTTATATGAATTATTTTGTGAAGAAAAATAAAAGAATTAGATCTGCATTAACAGGGTAATTCATGCAAGCTACCTTTAGGCTAAGACCCTAATATGCCCATTGTTGGGTTCAAAGATGTAGGCTTAAACCCTAATATACCCATTGTTGGGTTGAGAGATTATGGTTTCCTGAATCTGTTGGCCGAACTTCCATATACCCTACCCGTTTCCCCCTCTGCTAATAGGCTTTGCGATATTTCTGTCCTGAATCTATGCTGCTCCTAAACTGTACATAACGATTGGTATGGCTTTTGGGGTAGATCATAAGGTTAAAATATGGGCGTTAATTGTAATGCTACATTAGAGGGGATTGCTGTCATGGTCTTGGAAAGTATAAGCAAGAAGAGTTTGGGGTGAACATTGGTTTGTTTTAGCACCTCAGCAAGTTTTTGGTTGCAAAAAGAAAAGGAGAGCTATTTCATTATTTGGAACTTCTGCCTGTATTTAGATACGCCTAAAACCATAGATGGCTTGTGTCTGTCTGTCTGTCTCCCCTCGGTCGCCAGGTTTCTCTGGGTGTTTGCAACTGACATCTGGTTAATTTTTCTTCTTTTGTCATGATTATTTTTCAGAATGGTGGATCTTAAACAGTAATGGTTAGCAGTAGCACTAATGTACAGTTTGGTAGCACTCAACCGTGTTACCTGTTTGGTGTCCATGGACGAGTGACTGGAAAGCATGGAAATATCAAATATGGCATGATGTTATATTTATCTTGTATATAAACAAGTTGCTGGAAATCTGTGATGGCAGTTCTTTTGTTGAATGTTCTTCGTCGGATTGAAAAGGTGATCAACTCTTAATCTGCGACTGAAAAAGAGGAGTGATGAAGCAGCAATTAGCCCACTGAACTAATAACGAATTTAGCCCATGAACAGCGGCCAAAAAGGTCCAAATTGTTGAGATTTCATCTACAGTCTCATACGGTCTACTAAATTTATCTCTCTTTACATAGTTTGACAAAACCAATTTTATTTGTTGTTAATAACTAATATAATTTTTACTTTTAGCTTGTTTATTAAAAATATTAAAAATTACTTAGTAATTTTCGTAGCAAAACACGGGAAATCACCTAGTTTTCACAATGTGTGAGCTGTCAAGGTGTTCATCTTGACAATTCTTTACTAAAATTAAATACTTGCAAAGTGTAGTCTTGACAATTCTTTACTAAAATTAAATACTTGCAAAGTGTAGTCTTGACAACTTTTTTAGATTTTACAAATAAAATTCTGATGAGAGCTTAAATATTCCCGCATTGAGTTTCGCTATATGCGCAAAAAAAAGTTCAATCAAACATGAAATAAGTGTAATGCAAGCACTTGGATAAGATTGACTCAGTTAACTTAGCATACTCTGACTCTACAACAGTGTTAGGGATGGCAATCAGGCGCGACGGGCACGGGTAGTGTCTACCCATACCCGTGCCCATGAGATTATTTGTGTCCGGGGGTATACCCATTACTACATGACGGGTAAGAATGGTTGCTCATGCCCGTTGCCCGCGGGCGCCTTGTGCCCGCGGGCATGCCCGTTTACCCGCCACAACAAAAGCACTGGAACAAAAAGTCTACAAGCTTCTAAGTTCGAATTGAACTTAAAACATCAAATATTCTCCGCCTCGGTGTGGTGTCTCTCCTCTGGCGGTGATAGAGTAAGGGGAAGAGAAATAATAAGGGAAATAAAAGGGAAACCGTAGAAAACAAAGAACGTGGCTTATGTATTCTAGTGGATTTTGCTCCTAGCCTACATGTAAGTTAGACTTCGCGGGTAAACTGGCAAAGCGGGCATGGGTAGTGATTACCCATACCCATACCCATTTACCCATCGGGCATAGCTTTTGACTCAATAAGATACCCATGGGTATAAAATAGAGAACAAACCCAACCCTAATAGAGTTTTTACCCACAGGTAAACGGGCAAACGGGCACAATTGCCATCCCTAATCAGCGATAATGGACTAATTCGTTTAAGCACGTGCGCAATGAGAAGGTTTTCGCTGTAAAACTAAGTAGGTGGGTGGATATTTGTAATAGAATGACTTATTGTTGACGACCAAATTTGGTAAATCATGGATCGGATTTGGAATTAAAGTCGAAGCAGATTCGGAAAGAGTTCATCTCTCAGAAATAGAGTGCGCATCAGCTGATACTGAATCGGACAAGGAGAAGCTGATGTAGCCGATTTCAGTAAGATGGTTCTAGAATCATTGTTGGGATCGGTTGAGGTGCTACACAAGTATTGCCACGTATGGATTAAGTCCAAAGAAGGCAATTGTATCTATTAATTAAGATATTCTAGTAATTTTCTTAGAGATATTTTCAGTAAGAGTCTGCCTAAGGGACTTGTTCGTATTTTGAGTTGTAATAGAGATAGAGTCGTGTCTGGCAAGGACATATCATGTACTTTGGGTATAAATATGACCCGAGACCATGTAAACATTAACACCAGTTCAATAATACTTTCGGCGCATCGCCACCTTTCTCTACTTTCATTGTTTTCGATGAGTTTTTACTTTCGAGTTAGGCTGCATCAGGTTCGATCTTCGACGAAAAGGTAAAACTTGTTATGGTGGCTTGCGTTCTCGGGATTAGTGCTTATATCTCTATGACACTTTAATCTTGTTTATGTAAATCGTCGAGTTATCATATATGTTATATAATCTAGATCGATCTTGCTATCTAACCTCATCGGCTAGCCTCTATCATCGAAAACAGCCAACAGGGTTAGATATCGATATTGAATTAGGTTATATAGTGTATCTACCATCTCGAAAAGGTTATCATCAACTTGACTTGGATCTTTTTGTTTCTCTTTATGCTTAATGCTGCATCAATTAAGTTTGATCTGTTAAGTAATATTTAGAACCATAATATCTAGCTTGTTTGATGATTGCTAATAGAGATAGCATCGGAGTTTCAGCCGATCTTACCTGATTTAGTTATCTTGTTTTCTATATGTTTACTTGATATACTAAATCTGCCCTTTATATTAATGAAAGGACCTTGATGTCGCCTAGAGGGGGGGTGAATAGGCGTTCCTAAAAATTATCACAACTTCATAGCATATTAGAGAGATGAGAATTTTCGGTTCAAATAGGAACTTCCGATAGAGGATTGGAAGTTCCGGTCTCAACTGAAAAGTTCGGTGGATAATGGAATAAAACACTAGCTATGAACTTGTAGCTCGAATAAAGAAAATATATATGAATCAAAAGGTGACAAATAAGGTATCTAAACAAGATATAAGGTCACCAACTAAATCAATTAAGCATGCAAGTAGATCGGGTAAAAACAAGCTCAAGCACAATATGAGAGAATGCATAAATGGGCAAACCAAGAGAGGAGACGTGTGATTTGTTTCCCGAAGTTCGGATCCACAGATCCTACGTCTCCGTTGAGGAGCCACATGGGCCGGGTCTATTTCAACCCTTTCCTCACGAGGTTACACAAATGCACTCCTCGGTTTCACTCTTGATTTCTTCCCTTGCAGAGGTGAAATCGAAGCCTTCACAAACTTTCCGTGCCACACCACAACCTTGGGTGCTCACCGGCGACGCCCAGCCATCTAGGAGACCTTAGTCCCCAAGAGTAACAAACACAATCGAAGATTTGCTTGCTATGAACTCGAGTGCTTAAAGTATGGAGTGAAGCTCACTAGCTCTCAACTTCTCAATCACTCAATCCAACTCTTTCCCCTTCTCAAATCCCTCTCACAAAGAGGCACCACAAAGGATGGAGTGAAGCTCACTAGCTCTCAACTCCTCACTCTCTCAATCCAACTCTCTCCCCTTCTCAAATCCCCCTCGCAAAGAGGCACCACAAAGGTAGGGAAATGGGGATGGCTATTTGGCTTTGGATGTGTCTAATACTCCCCAAGAGCAGCAGCCACTCAAAGGAGGGGTGGAGGAGTTTATATACCTGAGCCCCTCAAAAACTAGCTGTTGGAGGCCAAAACTATAATTTTCGGAGTTTCCGAAAAGCATTTTCGGACAAGTCCGAAAACTTACAGAAGCAAATCTCAGATGCGCAGCCATTTTCGGACTTTCCGGTAATTTTTCGGACTTTCCGAAAAGCAGAGAGTAAAATGACTATAACTTTTCGCTCGGGAGTCCGTTTTTGATGAACTTGGACTCTATGGAAAGCTCACTCAGAGGACTACCCAACTCAACCAAAAACAAGGTATAAAACCACTCAAAGGATAGGTTAAAGCTTGGGTTTATCTCAAGGTAGCACTATGATAGGTCACTTTGAGCACCGAGACATACACAAACACCTCGACGTTGCATCCCTCTTAATAGTACGGCATTCCTAAACTCAAATGTAAATAAGAAGATAATTATACCATTAGGAATGCTTTTTTTTCATCTTTCTTTCATTGTCTTGAGGGACGCCAATGCCGACACCGTTTCACCATATATTCTTCAAATGATTGATGCGGTTACTTGTAGCTTCAAATGGTCTCGCACGGTCCATCATGACAAAGCCGCCACTCGCCCTTTACCACCGGATTTGGTTCTTCGGCGCCAGGCCCTTGCTTGCCCTTCACCGCCGCATGGTCCATCACGACCGAGCATCGCTTGCCCTTCATCGTCTTGCCATAATAGCCACTTCGTATCACACATCTTCAATATCTTCACTTTGTCATTCTTGGTATTGTTAGGTGTAATGATATCACTTGAGCATCAACACCTTTGTAATCCTTGGGACTTATTTCTTTCATTCAACTCAATAGAATTATTAATCCCAATGATCCGGTTGTCAACCTCCACATGTTGACCAACCGATCGCATGTATAAAAGGATATGAATAAATGATGAGTATTAA
This sequence comes from Oryza meridionalis, assembly GCA_000338895.3. Classification (NCBI taxonomy): domain Eukaryota; kingdom Viridiplantae; phylum Streptophyta; class Magnoliopsida; order Poales; family Poaceae; genus Oryza; species Oryza meridionalis. Next base: position 28,842,482 of record CM002526.2, on the reverse strand, counting down.
TCAATACCACAAGTGTCATATACTCAAATATATGTTCAAATGTAAAGATCCCAATTAAATGAAGGTGAATAACTTGGATCGATTACATGCATAACTAAAGTATAGGATTTGCTCCCCCTAAATGTATGCATACAAAATATTTGTGTGAAGCAAGAGTATGCATAACAAGATATTAAACATTGAGAGCTTATCCTATACAAGAATAGAAGGCATTTCTCAAATATAGATATTAAAATAAAAACATACCTTCATCATCTCCACGTTCTCAATGTAAATAGACTAAATAAGAGATAATACTCAAACATAACATTAGTCTCATGTGCATATGCCAATCACGTGGAAATATTATATACGAACATATCAATATGTACATGAAGAGAAATAGTGATACATATAGCTTGATCTCCATGCATTTCATCCTTGTGATTTAGGTCCACCAACACTCCACTTTCATATCCACATGAGACTAGGCAAAGAAATGCTTATAAAAACATTAGTCTCAAATAATTAGATTTGTTATTAATAATCAAAACCAAATCAATGGCACTTGAACTTTCAATTAAGACCTCACTTAGACAAAATATATTAAGCTTGTTATTGATCTGTTAGGTTATCCTGATATTAGATTGATTCATGTTTAGTTTAATTTATATTGATATCTTAGTATAAAGTGGTATCGGAGTACTAGCCGATACATGTTAGATTTTGCCTATCGGCTATACTGTAAATATATATATAATCTTTGCTTTGAAGTACTTTTGTACTTAAGTGATTTATATTGTCTTAGTGTTCTATCCGATCTATCCCAATCACTTAGTTCAAGCATATTTCAAAGCTTAGATTAAATATCATTGATATTTATAGTCGATTGTGTAGATCTAATTTCTTTTATATTACATATTTCATTGCCGATCTAATGCATGTTACATCGGCTTAATATTGAACGATACGTCATCGGCAATACAACCGATCGGCTGTCGTTTATAGATTTAACTTTGTTTTCTGTTTATTTCTTGTTGGTTGCAAGATCAAACCAACTGACACGTTCAGAACCCGAAAGTAATTCTTTGGACCTGCACTAGAGTAAAGCAAGTCTCTCAGGCCAGTGTGTGTTTTTCGCATCATCACTTATGAGGTGGAATATCAAACTTGAAGTGACTTATGCGGTGGTTTTTGCAGTTTCCCCTTTGATTTACCCTGGTTGTGATAGTTCTATAGCGGTGAGGGACGTAAATGTAACTCGACTTATAAATGAGGGAACAAAAGTGAACTTATTCCAATGGCCAGTGGAGTACTTAATAAATCAGCCCACCCATGTAATGGGCGAGAACGTCCAATGTTGTCGAGAAATTTAGGGAAAACGCTTCAGATCGGTCGTCCGGCGCAAGTAAAAAAAATCGGACGCTACCACATGAAGTCCCTACTATTCTACGCTACTCTGTGTTCTTTTTTTTTTCTCTCTTCACACGTGTAGCCTGGCTAGTTTTCCTCTACATGCACTCTCTTTTTGCTACTATGAGTTTGATATGTGTAAAGGATACAATTTTATTAGCAAGTTTTATATACTTTTTTCTTTTAAATTACTCATCCGTTCTTGAATCTAATTACACCATCATACTTATTGTAATTAAATCTCCACAACAAGATCTCAAATGATTATATTCTGATCAAAATAATATATATGTTTCAACTGTTCAAATTCGATGTTTCACGTGTGAAAAGAGAATGTTTCAGTTGGAATCCAAATATGTTGCACATTTTAAGTTTTCATGTTATAATGAATTTTTATCTAATGTTGTACGTGGTGTTATGTGCATCTGACTTATTCCGATGTTTTGTTGATTCATTTGCAAATGTTGCACATTTTATTATTTGGATGTTGCAGTTGTCGACGTTTGATATCACGATTCCAGTATTTGCATAGTATGGGGATCGTTGGTACTAGGATATATATGTGAGACTTAGGTAAAAGAGACGGAGACGAGGAATTTTGTACAGGTTCGGGCCCCTGAATTGTCAGGTAATAACCCTATATCCTATTGGCCGAAGCCTGTCATTGCTCTTATTTATCATAATCACACCAGTACAATATTTGGGGTAGCCTATCTAACTGTTGTCGACATGGCGGTCTGAAGGTCTGACTCGTAGTCGACAACAGGGCAGTCTTCCTCCTCGAGTTCGTGTCCGGCGAGATCAGAGACAGCGCTAGATCCCTACGGCCGGCCTCTGTAGGTACCGGATAGGGCCGATCCAGACATATCTCTGATGTCGATATCCGACGGCTTTTCTTGGCGTATGTTGGCTTGTATGTTGATCTTCTGTCTTGATCTATGTTTCGCATCGTCTATGGCGGGTCTCCCCTCTCCTTCTAAGGGGCCTTGTATTTATACCCATAGGTGTCCCTTGTCCAAGTAGAACTAGGGAAACCAATATGGATACAATCCGAGTAGTCCTTGTCGTTTCCATGTAGAACTTTGGTTGTCTTTCCTTATCCGGAACTCCTCCTATATCCGCAGGTTGTTTCCGTATAGGACATGGTATGTGGTGGGTTCTGCCGAGATTTAGTCAACTACTATTAAGTATGTGGTATCCATAACCCTGACAGTAGCCCCCGACTTCAATGCAAATGAACAAATTCATATTCTCAAACGCAGACCTTGGAGTAACTGTTATCGAGCTCACGTGACCGTTCTCGGTGAGTTCAGAGATAACGCTAGACTTCTCTTATCAGCCTCGTGCGGGCACCTACAGGTTTGTCTGAGTCAATCTCCTATGTCAACCAAGAAAGTACAGAGCATACGACTAAGTCTCCCGTCTTGCTGTAATCGAGAATTTGGATTGAAGTCAACAAATTTTATCTCGGCGGGTACACCATCTCTTCATTCCATATTCCTTGTCGAGATCCACCAACCGTTCTCGAGTGATCGAGAAGGCGCAGAGTCTGCGATGGAGCCTTGTCAACATTTGTCGTACTCGCCTTAGTCGATCTTGGTGTAGAACCATAGAGACATGGAGTCTTCGTCAATGTCGAATAGAATTTTCCTGAAATCAATACTCAGAAAAGAATATTAGATAGAAATAGCCCCTGAGCGAATTCTCAAAGGGTGACATGTTATAATATGTATGGAAAACTGAAAATGAATTAAATTTACAGACCAATGTTTTGTGTACGAGCGTCCTCTCTTTTACCAACTTCGATCAATCAGTTTATTGAGTAATACACTCTCCCTAGCCCCCAACCTTGTCGTCGGAGAATCGTTCTCGGAGGATAAGGCTCTTGGACCCTTGACCTGCCTTGGTTGAACAAGCACCGATCCTAGCCCCCAGCCGTGAAGTTGGAAAACCCAATTTCCGATTACACAGCTTGGTTAATACGCACGGCGAGAACTCTTACATGACCAGATCTTACATGGTCTTTTGTCTCTACAGGATCCAACAAGGCCTTATCCGCTCTGGGCGTCCCCAGCCGAAGTTCCCTTAGGTTCCTCAGAGGCCTTGTCAGGACGGCGTAAAGGGACATGAGGATAGGTTTCAACTCTAGGTGTCGTCGTGGTAAGGGATCTCTGGGTAAAACACTTGGCAATATTGTGTACCTGACATCAACTTTGTTGGAATAGAGGTAGTGGGAGAATCGCTACACCTCTGGTCGAGGACCAGGTAGTAGTCGTAACTCGACCACTTGAAGTAGAAATAGTGGGAGAATCGCTACACCGTTGGTCGAGGACCAGGTAGTAGTCATAACTCGACCATTTAAAGTAGAAATAGTGGGAGAATCGCTACACCTCTGGTCGAGGACCAGGTAGTAGTCGTAACTCGACCACTTGAAGTAGAAATAGTGGGAGAATCGCTACACCGTTGGTCGAGGACCAGGTAGTAGTCGTAACTCGACCACTTAAAGTAGAAATAGTGGGAGAATCGCTACACCTCTGGTCGAGGAACAGATAGTAGTCGTAACTCGACCACTTAAAGTGGAAAAAGTGGGATAATCGCTATACCTCTGGTCGAGGACCAGGTAGTAGTCTTAACTCGACCACTTAAAGTGAAGGTAGTGGGAGAATCGCTACATCACTGGTCGAGAACGAGGTAGTAGTCGTAACTCGACCACTTGAAGTAAGGCGAGAGAGATCACTACGTTCTACTGGTTTGAGAATCAGGAGTAGGAGTCTCTTAATCACCTATAGGGGTGCTAAAGTTGGTTTATTACATGTGCATATCATGTGGCCAGCATGACTCACATACCCAACTTATAGCATATCCGGATGTCCGCTCGCAATCATGTCGGGTGATCAAGCCGACAACGTTCGCGAGAATTTATCCGTTAACAACCTTTTCTCGAATAGCCCAGCCATGGTCGGTGCTATGAGATAGGTCGTCGGTCTTCGTTGGCAGGTTAGGTGCGATAACTCCGCATTTGTCGAGAATGTTCTCGATAATGGGGTGTACTCGACCACAGCCTACTCGAGTGCTCAATTGTTCCTGAAAAATATTTTCTAGAAGGCAGGACATATAGCAGATAATATCGAGTATGTATTCGAAAAACTGCATGGATCTTCTAGTATTATCAGGATATAACGAGAAGATGTAAATATCAATATGTAAACCGTAAATAAGCATGATTTGTACGGAAGGAAATAGGGCGAGCCCCCAGTATTAAACTGTAGTTGGCTTAATATTGGAAACACTTCGCACAAGAAATATTGTATAAAAAACATGCTCTAGATAAACATAATAAATTATAGATCTGACAATATCGTATAGATTGAAAAAAATAGGTACGATATATTTCATAAAAAATAATGCGTACCTGTGTAGATACATGCTAGATGTATCTACGGAATTATAGATTAATTAAAAATTAATTAATTTACTAATTACCTTTGTATTTATATGGTGGCCTGATGGACAGGTGAAAATGTTAGATCGATCTCCATTGTTGCCACGTGTGTATATACTCTTGTCTGTTTAGGTGATCTATTTACTTGTGACTTATGTCCTCGGAACGAGCGGCCAGGTTGCCGACTAGGAATTGAATTCTATTAGTGCAAACACATGGACTCCTCAATTCCGATTAGAACATAGGCCAACAGATCAATGCCGTGGTCGACTCCCGGTCCTCGGATTGTCGGCAATAGATGAACGCACGAGCAGGTCTGCTATCTTGGGAATCACGCGCTGCATGCAGTCATGCGTAGTGGATGCCGATCCTCACAGTTAACGATATTAAATCGATGTCTTCTGCGACGAAGGTCTTGAAGCTTGATCGATCTCGCCGGATCGAATAGTTGATGATGATGGTTCTAATCTTATCGGAGGAAATATTTCAGTCGGGTTAGATCTCCCCATAGCCAAAGTTGTCGAGTAGTTTGTTGTTGGAGGATCCATCTCTTAAACCCATCTCGTCAAAATCCTAAAGCATCAAAATTCCCCTACCTGGAGCGCCACTATCGACGTTTGATGTCGCGATTCCGGAATTTGCATAGTATGGGGATCGTTGGTACTAGGATATATGCGAGACTTAGGTAAAAGAGACGGGGACGAGGATTTTTATATAGATTCAGGCCTCTGAATTGTCAGGTAATAACCCTACATCCTGTTGGCCGAAACCGGTCGTTACTCTTATTTATCATAATCACACCAGTACAATATTTGGGGTAGCCTATCTAACTGTTGTCGACATGGCGGTCTGAAGGTCTGACTCGTAGTCGACAACAGGGCAGTCTTCCTCCTCGAGTTCATGTCCGGCGAGATCAGAGACAGCGCTAGATCCCTACGGCCGGCCTCTGTAGGTACCGGATAGGGCCGATCCAGACATATCTCTGATGTCGATATCCGACGGCTTTTCTTGGCGTATGTTGGCTTGTATGTTGATCTTCTGTCTTGATCTATGTTTCGCGTCGTCTATGGCGGGTCTCCCCTCTCCTTCTAAGGGGCCTTGTATTTATACCAATAGGTGTCCCTTGTCCAAGTAGAACTAGGGAAACCAATATGGATACAATCCGAGTAGTTCTTGTCGTTTCTATGTAGAACTCTGGTTGTCTTTCCTTATCCGGAACTCCTTCTATATCCGCAGGTTGTTTCCGTATAGGACATGGTATGTAGTGGGTCCTGCCGAGATTTAGGCAACTACTATTAGGTATGTGGTATCCATAACCCTGACAGCAGTAAATATTATGTGATGTTTTAATCGTTACACCCCGATGTTTCATGTAGTATATAAAGATGTTTAAGAAATATCATGTGATGTTTCAATCATTACAACCTAATGTTTCATGTAGTATATAAAAATATTTCAATTAAAAATATTATCTTTTTTTCATAATATGGTCATGTGGGATCTTGTTTTAAAGATTTAATTAAAATGAATACAATAGTATTATTTGATCGTAAATTGGATCAACAATTTAGAAGAAAAATCATTTAGAAAATTGATAAAAAAAAGGTTGCATGGATGTGTAGCAAACCAAACCATGAGAGAGAAAAAAGGACTAGAGCATGCAGAGTACTACGAGGAAGATAGAGTACGCAAGTAACACATGCAAGACAGACAAGCAACACAGCACGGGGCAGTGCAAGGTCGGACTCGTAGCATCCTCTGGAATTTAGCCCACAGAACGAGCGGCCCCAAAGGTTCAGTCAGACCACAGGTTCATGTCACAGAAAATTCAGCCCACTTAGTTTAACGACCAATAGTGTCAAGAAGTTCAGCCAACCCACTAACGACCACGACGGCCCATCTTACCCACAGCCCAATAGGCCCAGCCCTCAAGAAAATTCAGCCCGCAAAATAACGGGCCCACCAACCCACCTCCCTTCACCTCTCGCCTCCACCTCCATCGCTGTCACCCACGAGCTCGCCTCAACTCAACCACTTCTCCTACTACAGCCAACCTCCTCCTGCCTCGCCTCGCCACGGATCGCGCCGCCATGGCTGCCGCCTCCGCCTCCGCGCCGCCGCATTCGCTGCTGCTGGCCGCCGTCGCGCTCGCGGCGCTCGCCTCGGTGGCGGCGGCGAGGGACGAGAACGGGGTGTACGACCCCTGCAGCGACACGCGGATCCAGCGCGGGGACGGGTTCAGCTTCGGGATCGCCTTCGCCAGCCTCGGCGCCTTCTACTCCGGTGGATCCGTGCAGCTCTCCCCCTGCGACCGCCGCCTCGGCCTCGCCTCCTCCGGCCAGCTCGCCGTCTTCCGCCCCAAGGTCGACGAGATCTCCCTCCTCACCATCAACACCACCACCGGCTTCAACCCCGTAAGCCCATCCCCCCACCTTCCCCTTCTTCCCTGCACGCATCTCATGGGGGTTGGTTTACTTTGGTTGGGTGGGTGGATCCGGTGGAGCGCGCGCCGTACCTGCTCGTGGAAATGCCGCAGTAGGTGGCGGTCGGTTAGGCGTGTTCTGCTGGTCAGCTTCTGTGTTTCTTGGTTTGATCTGAGCTGCAGGAAGCTTGGACTGGTAGGATTCTGGAGGCTAATGTAGCATTTCTTGATCTGGGTAGAGCTTGGAGTAAATTCGTTGCTCGACCAGTATGCTTGTGATACACAACTATGATGAAGGAATTTCGCTCCGTACGAGTTCATGGCAATGTAGTAGCTGAGCTGGAGACTAGCTGGGATTACTGATCCTGTTGCCTTAGTGCTCTTGATTGGGTTGTTGCTTGAAATGATCTCTTGCAAGAACTCTCATTTTTGTGTGGCCTACTGACCTATTGTCATGTGGGTCCTTTTCTTCACCCTGACATTCCTGTGGAGGGCATCAGGGCATGGGTTTTCTCTTGCGAATAGTCTACATAGTGACATAGAAGCTCTTTTTGTGGGTACTGGTAGGATTAACCTCAAATGTTATAGTATTCTACCCATCTCTTGCTTGAGTACACTATTTTGCATTTATACCCAAAATGTAGCGTGAAGGATACAGATATACTTTGTGTTTGTGATTGTATGCAATAGTGCAGATAGAGACAGTGAATGTGTTAAATTAAATTGATGATAACAGCAAGCGTTAGATGATGTTATTTTCTTCTTCCAAATGAGTTCCATTTCCATTGAGTTAATTGACTTCTGTTTAGAGAGGTGTAATCATGGTTTGTGGTCAAATGCCTTGACACATTTGGTCTCTTTGATGGACCTTGAATAATGCTCACAGGTTCTGCAAGTATGCAACATATGAATACGTTGGTGATTTTGTCATATTATATTGTGGTGAAGGAAGCCTTCTAGTATTCTTGTCACCTGTAAGCTAGTGCCTACAGGCTACAGTCTACAATTCCATTAAATGCAACACTAACAATATCCATTCTAGACTTCTAGTTGTGTCCCAATCTTGCTAATTTGTAGTCACATAAAGGAATATTTTTCTTTGGTCTAATATAAATGCATTTCTAGTTTATAGCGTTTCAAGGACTGCTAAACCTTGAAATTTGACTGCTATGCATATTGCATCAATTGTCAAGGTATACCTACTTCTAACTTAATAGAAGTCACTACCCAAAGTCATCAAGGACATACTGACATAGCATCATGTATGTGAAGTACTTTGTACTATTGTTTTATCTTTTTTTTTTGAAAGTTTTTTCTGACATGCTGCTTTGAGAAAAAATCCTATGACAACTAAAAACTCTTATTTTTCTCATGAAATCCGTTCAGTTTTCGTCCTATGGACTACTGTTAGCATGCTATGATACGCCAATGGTGAATCCAGTTCTGTTTAGAAAACCATTTGCATTTTGTACCCAAGCATGCAATGCTAGAGCAAGAACCTAGGCTTGAGAATTTAATCCCAGCATGTCCCGCATTAAGAAATGTCATTTCCACTTCTGATCTGCTTATGTCTGTAGTTTATCTCAAATAAAGGCTTGTCCAATTGTGAGACCAGATAAGCTTTAAACTCCAAAGCAATTCGTACCGGCTATTATTTATTTATTTTTGCAAAAGGTTGGTCAAATAAAGTAGATTGTTAAAGGTTATGTATTGGCTAAATTGTTTAAATATCATTGTATCTCAATTGATTATGCATGTTTCTATCTTGAGTTTATCACAAGGATTTATTTTGCTGACTTGGGCTCCATGATGCACACTGCCTAGTAGTTTGACTGTAACCACCAATAATGTTCAGCATTAGCTTTTCTTGATTGCGCCATTTTTGCATCTATTTTTTCTTTAAAAACAGGTGAACTCTACACTCTGATTGTTGATAACATGACCTACTGTTAACCTCAAAATGTTACCTGTAGCTCTTGATCTTATTTACTTTGTTGATCTTGGTCTTCACCCTCATATATGCCAATTTAGTAGCTTATAATGTGTTCATCATACAAATGTTGATATTTGCTACTATTGCTTAGAATGCTCTAGAGAGAACAGAAAATGCTTCTTCTTTACAAATTGTTCCAACATTTGATAAGATAGTAATATTGTGAGGAACCAGTTCCTTCAGCTTTGTTTTTCATTAGCTAAGTTGTGTGATCACTCAGCATCGTCAATTTTATCACGTCACAGCTCACTGGCTCTTACTGGACACTGATTAGGTTTAGTGTTCAGCCTTTTTTGTTTTCTGCATATTTTGCATCTAATAAGATCATTGATGGATCTAATACTTTTTTGTTCAGTCTTTTTATATATAATGCATCAAATGATGGATCAGTATATAACCGAAATTCTTCTGTGTATATTTCCTAGGCCACAGCTGGTGGGTACATGGTAGCATTTGCCGGTAGGAAGTATGCAGCCCGGTCTGTTCCAACCTTTGTGTCCAATTCCTCATATACAGTCTCCAGCTTCACCCTGGTATGGAACCAAAGATGTACCACTATGCCCATCACCTATCAACTTGTGACACAAAGAATATTCTTAATGTTGTCTCCATCTGATGATACTTGTCTAGGTTCTTGAGTTCAATAAAGGCAGGCTTCAAAACTTGCATTGGAAGAAGGATGGCTGTGGTGCTTGCGCGAAATCTTCAAGCCTTGTTTGCATCGGCAAGCAAACCTGCGCCTTCAGAACACAGAGCTGCAAGAGCCAGGGACCTGTTGACTGCAGCATCGGCATCCAACTGGCTTTCTCAGGCACCGATAAACACGAATCAGTTCTGAACTCGTGGTATGAAGTGTCTAACCTGCGGCAATACTCCCTCTACGGGTTGTACTCGAACCTGAAGGACACCCTGAGCGGCCAGTTCAACAAGTTCTTCTAGGCTTTTGGTGCACCCGTTGTTCATACTCTTCTGCCACTATTTCTCTGGATCTCCCTGCTTGATGCTGTACCTATTGCTCGTTAGGTTTGCCCGATCTGATTTTAGCTTGTGTGGAGATGCTCTTCTGTGTCATTTTCCACTAGTATTCTTTCCATTCCAGTTCCCACTTAACTTCAATTATCTGATGGGTTGCTATATGTTAATGTCATGTACGCAAGAAAGGTCCTTGTCCGGTTTGCGCGTTTGTAAAAAAAATCTGGAGTGAATCATGATATTAACAGCTTTCATCTATGTACCAGTCGCCACATGTTTCAGAAATTGCTGTCTATGATCATCGGATGGATAAACTATCCTGGAGTCTTGTGTTTGCAATTGCATCATGGAGAATTCTTTTTAATGGATTTGATATCACTGAAGTAGGTCTAATGTCTAATGCAAAGGAGGGTTTTAGGAATTATACTGTTTCCTATAAAAGTTGTTTAGATTTTCACGTTTCAAATGAACCGTGACCGGTGAATATTCCAATGAGGAACAGAGCTGTTGTCTCCAACGTGGCAACTGACATGCTAGACGAAGATATAGCAGACAGCAATCCTTGGTGCGACAGAGATTCTTAGCTGCTGATGGTCTGATATTCTGAATATTGTTGCCGTAAAATCCAATGCGTCTTGTCCATTTACCCGTTGATTAAACTTATTACGTATAATGTTCCTTTCTCCAGTTTGATTTCCTGTATCAGTTTCTTGGAACACATTTGCCAGGATGTTTTTTTCTTTAATCAGAAGCTGTGTTCTGTCCTTTCCAGCTCTGACAATTGGGGGTTCACCTGAGACCTGACCTAGCAACAGGCCAACAGGCAACAGCTGTTGTTTTTTTGGATAATAACAACATCTGCTGTTAACCACAGTTTAGTTTAGCAGCAAACCCCTGCAGAAACGAGACAGGCACAGAAGTTCTCTGCAGGAGATGCAGAACTGCTACCACTGCATATACATAGTATGGCAGAATGCCAGAGAGGCGTCACTCAAGCAGGCAAAAATTCAGAGAAAAAAAGGCCAGAATTTTCTTGGCTTGGCTTGCATTGAAGGAATCGTATTCGCTAGTATCCTGGTTTCTTGGTCTCTTCGCCAATGAAGCTTGGAGTATCCTACTCCATCATGGACAAACATTGCATGACAAGGATGCATTCACGGCTCACCAAAGCTGAAGTTAAAATATAAAGGGGGCACCAAACTTTCTGTCATCCAAAAGGAGCAAAAGACACATGGAAATTTGCACTTTGAGAGGACATCGGAGTGAAGGGACAGAAGCAGCAGCATGATAGAAAGGCACTCACATTTTTGCAAGGGAGTGAGCACCTGAGTTAAGTTTACTGGTTAACTGGTACTCCTAACACTGCAGAAAGAGCACTCAAACTTTTGCAGGAGGGGGGGAACACCTGAAGTTAACCCCTCTGTTCTAGTAACAATAAGACAATAAGTTCATTTTTTATTTCTTCCGTTTGTTCTAAATAAATTTATTTTTAGCTATTCATTGCATCAGAATTTATAAAAGTATGAAATAAATATATTGGGAATAGATAAAATGAGTAATGATTGCATTGAGATTTGAAAAAAATGAGGGTATTCTGTTTTTTTAATTTTTTATTGGTATATGTGGGATGGGTGAAAAATGAATTTGTTTTGAAATGGAGGGAGTAATTGACATTGATGCTATTTAGTTTAAGCTTTAACCGCTTGCCTTTATTACAGAAGATTTATAAATAGTTGAAAACATGTCATCTTATTTGAATGCGAAGCATCGTAAATGTAACCGTATAACTTTCATTCATTATAATATAATTATTTACATATAATTTATGGTTAAAATAAGATAGTTGTGGTCGTCAATTATTTAAAAACGAATGGGATGTTTACTACTCTTCCTTATTAATTAACGCTTTAGACAATAGTTTAGATACTAATGAGTAATTAATTAGAGTGACTATTTCCTATTATACCCATAATAATTATATTTGTGTGGCTAGCTTAATGTGTTTTGCATACACGAAGGGGGTAAATTATATTAGTCCAAACGTAACACACCAAAGCTAAAACATCTTTTTTTTTCCATCCAAACAGTGAAGTCTCTAACACCAACTAATAACGAACCGGAGGGAGTAGTACTCCACTGGTTAATGCTGTCTGAATCCTACGACATCTGAAAAATCCAAGTGCTATAGGCTAACTACATGAGCAAGCATTTTAGTAGTAGTATCAAACACAAGATGTTGGAAAGGAGATGAGATGAGCATGTGAGTGTTAAGAACAGGGAGAAGATAAGATGGTGACGTCAGGGTGCAAAGGTGGCTGGATGGAGGGAAAGAATGGTGGCCAGTGGCCACTCACCTGGGCAGCACCACGTAAAAAAAAAGAAAACGATATAAGCCTTGTTTGGATCCGGAATAGCCCTCCGGAATCTTATTATTTAGGAGTATTAAACGTAGATTACTGGCAAAATTCATTCCATAACCCCTAGCCTATTTTACGAGATGAATCTAACGAGGTATATTAATCCATGATTTGCTACAGTGATGCTACAGTAATTAGTCGCTAATTATGGATTAATATACATTATTAAATTCGTCTCGCAAAATAGCCTAGGAGTTATGGAATCGGTTTTGTCGGTAATATACGTTTAATACTCCTAAATAGCAAAATTTTAGAGGGCTATTTAATAGCTCAAAGATCCACACATAGTAAGATTTCAGTGCAACATCAGAAAGGATTTTTCAGTGCAGCATCATGCCCCACAGCTGAGCTGGAGTTCCAACAAGGTGCTTGCATGTGATGTTTCATTTGTTTTTGTGGTGGTAGTGGCTGCATGATTTGCTGCTGGAAGTGACCATTTCTTGTTTATGTTATGTAGCTTCAGTGTGGTGGTACAAGATTCATTTCTTGCATGGCTTCAGAAGAATGGGGTTTGACTAGTACTCCAGTTGAGCTTATTGGAGGGAATTAACCTGCTAACCATCTTATCATAGAGGGGCCAAAAAAGGAGAGTTTATCAGGAAATGGAGAGATCATGGATCAGATTGGCAAACTCCCTTTGACAGAACAATTGAGAAATAATGGCAGAGGAAATGACTGAAGTCCATGCGAAAACCGATAATAGCGGATGTAATTGGACACTTGAAGTAAAGACGTGAGAAAAAGTGAAAAGAACAACAACACAACAAGTGAACAATTACGAGTGCACCATCTAAAAAATAGACTACACATGAATGGTCGTCTACACAATGCCACCCATGTAAATAAATAAATATTAAGGGGAGGGACTTGCATACGAAAATCGTTCTTCTACCGGTGCATGATTCTAGCGTTTGTGTTCCAATTTAACAATACACAATTTACCCGTTAATTGCAAATACCACAATGCAATAATCTCAGCTAGAATCTGTTCTATAATTTTTCATATATTGGAAATATTGTGTAGCTGTCATTCTAAATCCTATCATATACTACCTCCATATTTTAATGTATAACGCCGTTGACTTTTTGTCTAATGTTTGACCATTCGTCTTATTTAAAAAATTTATATAATTATCATTTATTTTATTGTGACTTAATTTGTCATCAAATGTTCTTTAAGCATGACATAAATATTTTCATATTTACACAAAAATTTTGAATAGAACGAATGGTCAAACGTTGGTCGAAAAGTCAACGGCGTCATATATTAAAATATGGAGGGAGTATATTGCAGGGTTGAAATCTACAAACAAGCATATCACATATCTTCTTAGCATACGCGAATCATTTTCTTGTAACTTTGATTGTTTGAGCTACGATTGATAAGCTATGGAGAAATAAACAGCAAAAGGAGTAATATATAGATAAAATAGACTGATGATGAAAATTGAAAAAAAAACCTAAAAATCATCTGTAAATAAAATTAGATCTCGAAATTTAAATTTTGGTTGTTCCGTTGAATAAGATTTATGATTGGCCTTGATCCTTATATGTATAAGAGTGTACAGTATATACGTGCACACATGAATATTATCGCGTGAGATGTCATCTAATTATAATAAAATTTCGAGCTCTCTTGTTATGCATTACTAGCTAGTACTCTACTATTTATATATATAGTATATGTCCTAAAAGTACAGTCCAACCGTTTTGTCCCGTTGAAACTGCTTATATAGAAAGAACAAATATTATATAGATCCCAGTGATGACAGCAATTAGTTAGTAGACCTACCAAGAGTTTATATAACCAAACGATGCACTGAAGCTTTACATTACATTGTGCAAAACAAACACCATTAATGGTGCTCATCTAATATGCTGGCCATGCAGTTCTTGCTTTAAAAAGCTCAGAAGAGAACAGGATTCTGCTGCAATTAAAGGTTGCTGGCTGGTTGGCGTTCCACTATATCATCCACTCCCTAAAAGATAACCATCATCTTTTCTGTTGGCGAGTTCATCTAGTTAATTTGTGTATTGGGCTTACATGCAAGATGGCCCCGTGTTTTCAGGTGGCATGCCTTCTTTTTATCCTTTTTCTACTAGGCAGTTGCTCAGTGCACAAGTTTTTTTTCCTTTTTTTTTTCTCATGGGCCTTAGAGCAGCTATAATAGCAGGATATTAGCCAGCTATAAACATATTTTAGTGAGATGAAAGATGAGAGAGAAGAGCAGTGGGCTACAGATCTGTAGTCAGTTACAGCACAGACTCCAAGATGCAGTGTGTGTATGACAGGTGTGACCATAATTAATAGTATAGTAAAAAACTATTGTATGAATTGACTATTTGATTAGCTATAGATGAATTGGAGATAGTGGTGGGCTATACTATTAAACTTGCTCTTATGGCTACTAATGGTTTGATAATATATAGTATTAGGTGTTTGAACCGTGTAGTTTGTGCTACTTGATGTCACATGTAAGTGATGATTTTAGAGCGTGCCTTTTAGCCTTTTTCTATCACAATAATCACGCAAATCAATGAGATGTAGAATACATGTGGACAACTCAATTGAAATTAAGTAGCTAGAAACCCCCTTGGCATTTAAATTTCCTACTATGTTTGACATTTCATTTCTCATTAATATGGCTGAGCATGTTGTAGTTAGTAAGAATAGATCGTAAGGTTGACCATCAGCACTATACTTTATTATTGCCATGCTTACTCACAAGATGGATATTTTATTCACGGACATGCTTGACCAGTAGCGGAGCCATAAATCTATACTCCTAATAACTCCTAAAGCTTAATATATAACTGCGTCATATCATCACTCACTAGCAATTATTATGTAGAGTATTTTATATCACATACATGTATACCACATCATAATTTACTAGCAATTATTATCTAGACTATTTTAAATAATAATAGAGTATTTTTTTCAATAATTGTTTACTCCTTATGTGTTGGCTTTATTGTTTAAGTTATTTTTGTTGCTTGAGTATTTGCTCTTTTTGAGAGAGTATTGTAATAATTGGTTGTAGCATTGAAGCAAAGGCTGAATTTAATTCCATTATCTAAAAAATCTAGAGTATTTTAAATATCATACAAATATCATTTACAATGTTATTGTATTTTTAGAACTCAATATGCAAGCAATGTCAAATCATTATCTCCACATTATTTTCACATTATTTAAACATATGCATCTACCATTTTTATAATGTATAATATGCATTCATCCATACATCCCGCAACAAAGTGCAGGGTATCTAGATATTGAGAGACTAGTTGATAGAGTGACTATTTGATTGGCTATAGATGATGTGTCAATTTTTAGAGCTATCAGTTGGCTATACTATTAAACTTGCTAGTATAGAGAGGCTTTTGCATGGGCTCTCGTTCTCTGAAAATAGGCAAAATTCTTTTCAGAAGTTCACTCGACTTCTTGGCATGCATTTCTCACCTACCAAACATGTTAGATATATGTTATTTTCTTTTCTGGTTTTCTTTGAATCTCTGTTAATCATATTTAATTAAATATATACAAGATATCTAATTTTTATTTTTTTATGTGGATTCATGTGTGAACTCTAGTTGTTAAGTACATGCGTTTAGAGTTGTTAACAAAACAAGTTTGCTGACATAAAAGAGAGAAGAGAAAGAGAGAAAACTTTGTTGTTATGCATGATAACAGCTTAACATATAACAGGAAACTTTATTGTATGAGGATGGAATAAGGAAATAAGAACAATAAAAAATATTTTAGTTAATTGTTAGAGTCCTTTTGCCATTTCAATTGTTATAAGAGGATAGGTTGTGTTTAGTTCCACGCTAAAATTGAAAGTAGGTGTGTTTAGTTCACGCAAAAATTGGAAATTTGGCTGAAATGTGATGGAAAAGTTGAAAGTTTATGTGTGTAGAAAAGTTTTGATGTAATGGAAAAGTTGGAAGTTTGAAGAAAAAGTTTGGAACTAAACAAGGCCTTTGAAGAAATTGAAACGATGTAAAGGAAAAGTTGAAAGTTTGTGTATAGGACAGTTCGATGTGATGGAAAAGTTGAAAGTTTGAAGAAAAAATTAGAATCTAAACAGGGCCATAGTCTCTAAATGAAATAAAGAGTCTATATATACCACCGTACCAAGCTTTTGAACATGTCGTATAAGGTCCTTCTCGATTGGTACAAGTAGGCAATGTTTCTCTCTTAAAAGAAAGTATTCTGCAGGTGATGAAACAGCAATATGAATACACACGGATCACTTATTTTGTATTGCAATTTGCAATATAACAAAACATAACAAAATCATTGTTGGCAACTTTTTTGACAAAGTCGACAAACACGATCACAGCACCTAACGCTTTGCGGTGATCTTAGAGTCACCAACCACCTCAATCTAGCAAAAGCTAAACTAAGATGGGTCTGATAAACTAAACCGGCTAGCGGAGCCGATCTAGATAGAACGATAGATAACTACCCGTCTCGTGGGCAAAACGGAAGGTTTTCAGGACAAACCTACAAAGAGGTGTCGCACTCTCGCAGCGGCGGCGGACGATTTACAGCGCAAATCAACAAAGATGGACAAACTAAACTAAAACTAAAGCAAAAGTAAAAGAACGTTTCAATTGATTGATAGTTGGTTGTGTCTTTACAATGAACCGGCCTTGCTCCTTATATAGGGGTTGGTCTTACCATCTACAGGCCCTCCACTTCCAACTCGGGCTAGAAACATATGGAAACACGAAACATGACTTTCCGAGCAAGGAAACCCGAGATCCGACGAAAATGGAGTCTGACTCAGACTCTGTCAGTCAGACCGACCACATACCGCCGGTCTGACCGACCAACACACAGCGGTCAGACCAGCTCTCTCAGAGGAAAACCGGCAGAACGTCCAAACCTTGGTAATTTCCCTATTTTAATCCTAGGTGCCAAATTTGGGTGTAAACAATCATAATATTGCTATACTCCCTTTGGTTCTATATTAATTGATGTTTTGGACAAGGTTGAGGTTAAACTTTTATAACCTTGACCATCAATAACTTTAAAAATATTTAGTTTAAAGAAACTAGAAAAACATATATAGATTTGTCTTTCAAAACACTATAATAAAAGTAAACATGCATTTATTTATTGTATATATTATAATAGAAAAATAAGGTCAAAGTTATATCTTGTAGAGCATGTCATTGTCTAAAGCATCAATTAAAATGAAACCGGAGAAGGAGTACTGAAATTTCGAGACTATTTTCCTTCTATCATTTTAATATGGCAGTTATAGTAGTACTCCATTGAAATTACGGTTAGTAATTGCCTATATACACAATATTCTAGGTTGTCATCATATTTAGAATACTAAAGATCATGTGATAGGTCAATATTAATATATACTAGTGTGGATGATGGGACATATATAGGGGAGCAGGGTGGTTGGATCAATTTGAGAAGGGTTAGACTTTTTAGCGGTGATATGGGATTATTTAATGACTTGAGATTCTTGAGAGGTTTATTGTTAGAAAATAAAACCCTATCATATGCAGTGGCTTTAAAGACGGTTCAAAAAGCCAGGTATCAAACTAAAGAATATTTTGACTTTATCTAGGAGTAACACAGACAACATCTA
Organism: Oryza meridionalis; assembly: GCA_000338895.3. Classification (NCBI taxonomy): domain Eukaryota; kingdom Viridiplantae; phylum Streptophyta; class Magnoliopsida; order Poales; family Poaceae; genus Oryza; species Oryza meridionalis. The sequence goes on along the minus strand of CM002526.2, from coordinate 28,824,223 downwards.
GCTGTCACAAATACAAGTCAAAGGTAAAATAAAACATATAGAATTTCTGGTATGGTGCTAAATAAGCTTTCCATTAATTCCCTCAGCAAGTGGCTGACATGGTAGACCTGGACCCAATAAATCAAAAATATTTATGGCATTTAAGGAATAGCAAAGAAATAAGACTAGCTATAGTATAAATATTATCTATTACCTCCGTTCTAAAACATAAATATTTCTGGATCTAAATATTGTTTCACAAACTATGAGTGTATTTAGTTGCCAACCACACTTGGTCACCATGTACCAATAAAAGTCATCACACTGTCTAAGCTGAGGCGGTCAAATTTATTATCACACCTAACAAGCATAAGGGAATCTTTCCATACTTTTTTTTACTCATTGATACGTGAAATCTAATATGTTGAAAGAAAATATTGCCACAACTATGGCACCCAGCTACCAAGTTAATTAAACTCATCTAACCTTACACATGGTAAACTGTGGTCGGCAACCAAACACCCTCTACTACTTGTCCAATCAATCACTTTCCCTTTAATTTCTTCCCATCCTACCTCAACCATTCTCATATCTCTAACCTTCCCTCATTTATCGAGGGACACCAAATTTTTTTCTTCTTAATCCTAATTTCCACTAAACAATTTAGAAATATTTATATTTTTGGAATGGGGGTGCAAATGTTAACAAATAGCATTGCCCCCTGCCCCTTGAAACTCCAAAAAAAATTACACGTACATATTAAGAAAAAAATGTCTAAGTTGATAAACACTTAGGAAGAAGCAAGAACTAACTATTTTTTCTTTAGAAATTAAGAAAAATAAATTAAGTTGTAAAGGACCCAAATCTAGGAGGTGTGGTGTAACATCCACCCCTCCCATACAACTACTCACCAATGAAGCTAAGATGAACCCTTAAAAAATTTTAAAGGCGACGCATTCATCGAGAGCGAGGCGTTTGTGGTTACTTCATCAATTTTAAGATTTGTCGATAACCCAGTCTCTCAGTGGTGCTAATGCGAATAGGGAGTACATGCGTACGTGTATGCGTTTGCACTAAATTTCGAAAAAATAATCAAACCCAACTTGCCAAGTTCATAGACTGGCAGATAAATGCATGTGCATAGGGTGAATATTCCCATTCTTAATGTTGTGTGCTGAAATAATGTATGTTTTCTTCATTATTAAAACATATTATTTGCTCCACACTTTGTAAAACATGTTTTCTTAAAAAAATATTTTATAAAATATTTTTAAAAACATATTTTATAATTTATTTAAATCACTTGTTTAAGCTATTTGTTAAATTTGTTTCTTAAAATATTTAATTTACTTTTATAATCAAATCGATAATCTGCTGTAATAATCTATTATCATTCTAAATGAGAGTATACGTCGATGTCATAGTTGTCATAGTCTTAAGAAAGAATGGACATGCGCTACCAAAATCTAAATTTTTGGACCAGGCAGTTGGGTTTTAATTATGGGTGCATATGGACAGATTCTCCGGAAGGTTAGCTGTTGGAATCAAAACTCGAGTAGTAGGACCAACGAGCATTGGAAAAGTCTCCAGGAGATACAGTCTTTTGTTTCTCTGGTGATGCTCGGATGGCTTGAAGTTGGATCTTCTGTCCCACAGCTTCTTGGAGTGTAGAAAAAAAAAGTTATTGCTTTTAGAAACAAAGCCATTATGGTGGAAAAAGATGTAGTAATAGTCCTCCCCAGTCCCCACCAGCTCATCCCTGTAAAATTAGTGTGATGCCCATCTTCTTCAGTGAACACAAAGGCTATGGCCAAATTTTCCAAGGAACAAGGTATTGGTTTGCAGTTCTGTATAGAGTTTAAATCTATAGATTTAACAACAAAGTTATCATAAAACTATAAATTTAAAACTAAGTGTTATAAGACTACAGATTTAGTATTGAAGTTATCACAAAAATAGATTATAGAGTTTAAATCCCTAACACTAGAGTTATAAATATTATAGTTTTGTGATTAAATTGGTGCTAACCATACATGTAGTTTTCGATTTCTTTTTTACTAAATGTGTAGTTTTGTGATATTTGACTCTAAATCTATAGTTTTGTGATAACTTTAGTGCTAAATCTAAAATTTGTGATACAATGTCTTAAATATGTAATTTTGCGATAGATAGATCAAAATATCTGTAGTTTTGTGAAATTTACTCAAACTATAAATACTCCTTCACAGGAAAAAAAAGGAAAGAAACCACATACACGCAAAATTAAAAAAAAACTCATGATCGCACATCATCCCTAACAAAAAAAATCATAGATTCACTTTGTTTTGTAATAATTTTTAGAGTATGGCAATGTATAAAGAATAGGGATAAAAATATATGTTCGCCTTCTTAGAATGGGTAATGTGTAGGTCCAATTATAGTAGAGCCAAGGTAGGGTTAGTTTAGCGTCAAAAGTTACCTTTTATATATCGGAAATGTATCCTAAACACATAAGGCTTCATATGTACACACTATGCACACCAACTAACAAATATCATTATAAAATTTTAAAAAAATTCGTACATACGCTTTCAATAGTTATACATCTACGTAAAGTCTTATTTTCAAATTTAACCTTCATAAAGTGAAAAAAGGACAAATTTCTGACAGATTTATATTCTTAAAATTGTTAGATTTTTTTTTGTTATGTCTAAAATATAAAGAATTTGAGGTTAAAATTTTAGATGTAGGTGTAATACTATTGAAAGTATGTTTTTTTTCTAGATTTTTATGGCATTTGTTTGTTGGTATGCACGCAGCATGCATATGAAGCCTATGTGCATTGGATATGTTTCCTTATATATATCCTAGGTTGCCATATATGAGATAAAATTTAAACTCTAAAACTTTCCACCTTTTTGGAAGGAGGGAGTACTGAATGCTACAAATATTTATGTTGTTCCAATGCACAAGACGGCTATAGTGCACAAGGCATTTTTCATTGTCATCTTGGAATAAGAATATATTTGATGCAGTGCAATTCTAGAGGGTTACTTTCCAAGTAGGTTCATATGCTCAATGCCTAACTGTACCTAGAGTAGCGGACAATAAGACAATTTCTCATTGTAGCATCAAATTAGTTAGAAGACATATATCCACAAATCATATAAAAGTAAGACGACGAGTCATCCAAAAGAAATATGACAAAGACATCTGGTAGGGAGCTAAACGTTGACAATTCTCTTCACCATTAATTGTGCTACTATTAATCTCACGATCCCCGTAAACATATTTTTCCCATGTATTAATTGATCCTTTAAAACATGGGAATTTAATTGGAGTTATTTCAGTTCCCGCAAGATTCCTCCGTTGTAAAGGAGGTATAATTCTCGCCTACGTCGATGTACGATAGAACAAGAGGTTCTTATTTTTTGCTTAGTTAATAGTGACGAGCACAAATTATCAAAACAAATTCCATGCTCGAGATCAACCCATTAGGGATTTTCCGAGGAAGAAGAAATTAAGAAAACACTAAGAAAACAGAAAAAGAGAAAAGGTCACAGCCGGTGACCGTGCAACAGGGTTTACCGGTTTACCTTTCTGATGGACGGCAGGATAACGACCGTCGCCGATACAATGATTTATATCGAATTTTGACAAATTTCGATCGAAAAGGTGAATCCTACCGTGCAGTGACAATGGAGAGAGAGGGATAGCTGATCATCTGATTCGCCCTTACACCTTTTCCACGAGAGGAAATGAAACGAGATGAGATCAGTAGAGGTGTACTGCTACACCAATGGCAGGAGCTATAGGTAAAAAAAAAAAGAAGATACTAGCTACCAGCGGCGGCAGCATGACTAATTTGGTAATTACACGGCTCGACCCGTCTGGGAATCTTACCCAAGTTAGCCCACACACCCCCAGGAAGGAGTAGGAAGAGGAGAAGAGAAGAGAAGAGAAGAGGAGAGGGTGTGATCCAAAAGCAGCAGTGGCAGCAGCCACCACTTTGCACAAAAGAAGCAAAGTAAATGGATGGCCATCGCCGTTGAGGAAGGGTTGGTGGCCATCTCTCTTCCTCAAACAGGAAGAGAGAGAAACTAGAGAGAGAGAGAGAGAGAGGGGTGAGCAGCTGAGCTCTGCATCTCTCTGTTTCTCTCTCTATATATATATCTCTATCTACAGTGGATTTTCTCTCTCTCTCTCTCTCTTGCCGTTGCTGTTCGATACTGTTGTTGTCCTCTCGTGGCCATTATTAGATGGCCTCCTGCTGCTGAAATGTGAGTGAGAGCTTTGCTTTGCTTGCTTGCTGGCTGGCTGGCTAGCTGGGGGGGTTGGCTTCCCCTCATCCTCGTGCATCATCCACTGTGCTCAGCTCGGCTCAGCTCAGCTGTCTGCCCTGTTCTTGCTTTGGTTTGTACTAAATCCTCTTCCGTAGTAATACTACTCTAGGACATAGCATATACATGGATATGGATACATCTCGCCGTCCTTCCCTTCTTTTCATGCTGATCTCGGTGTGTCCTTCTTCCTCCTCTTCTTCTTGGTTCCTTTGATTTTTTTGGTTCAGAACAATTAATCAAGCATTTATTTTGCTTAAAAATGTGTTTCTCTCTCTCTCTCTCTTCTTGGCTTTCTGCGAGCATCTGTTGCTCTTTTTTTTCCTTTGAGATTAGTTTCATTGGTTATACATGTTCTTCCATCTGTTCGGTTCTTGTTCTTCCTCCCCTTCTGATTCGGCTCCTGAGAATTTTCTTTATCCCTGCGATTTTTTTTTAACCGTCTACTTGCGCATCATCACAAGGCTCTAAATTAATCTTGGCTTTGTTTAATCGTTTGGTCTTAAGGTGGTTGGACGGTTAGCATCTTCCTCCTCAAGCTGAGATCCTTCTTGACGCCATTGGAGGGGTCGCTGTCGCCTGCGTCCTTGAGCCTCCCTGCTTTTCTTTTTCTCTCTCTCTCCTCGGCGAGGGAGACCGACGACGACGGTGGCGGCGGCGATGCTGAGCTTCAAGCAGAGCCACGAGGGGTTCGGCCATGTCGCCGCCGCTGGAGCTGGACCGCAGCAGCAGCAGCCGTGGTGGGCGGGGTCGCAGCTGCTGTACGGCGAGGCGTCGCCGGAGGAGGCGGCGCTGCGCGACGGCGGCCAGTTCCAGGTCGTGCCCGGAGGCCGCGCCGCGCTGGATCCGGCGGCGCCGGAGCCGGAGAAGACGGCGGTGCCGGCGATGCCCAAGAGAGGAGGAGGAGGGGCTCCTGAGGTGCTGAAATTCTCGGTGTTTTCAGGTGAGGTGCTTTGCTTTTTCATCTTTGTCAGATAGTAATAATAAGTTTATGTGATTTTTCTTTGCATAAGTAAATGAAAAAAAGATTAATTGAAAATTTGAAATGAAGAATTCTGGCATGCATGTATAGCTGAGTTGGATCTGTAAACACAAGGGAATTATTGGATTATCTCCTATTTTCTCTAGGTTGCAAATCTGAAATCTCAAAGAATTTCAAGGCATCATTCCACAGTCTGATTGATTGTTGCCCTTTTTTTACCAAGAGAAATCTCCAGCTTTTTATAGAAAGGAGAGATAGCAAGTTCTCTGATGGAGTGATGGTTAACCTTGCAGTGAGCAGTTTGCTATTGCTTGATTGCTACACATAGTTTTTTTTTTTTTGTTGAAAGAATTGAGGTTTCTTCTGCAATTGATTTGTGAGAAAATCTTGCATGAACTAGATGGATTTGCATATGAATGTTGCATGAACTAAAAGAGGGTAATAACTTTGATTCCCAGATGTTTTTGGGTCCAAACACTGTTTGGTGGTCCCTTTAGTTACATGGACAACACTGTTTGTCATGCTTCACATGTAGGCGCATTCACTGACATTTGATTTGATGTTTCCTGTTGCAAGGCTTGCCGGTGGTGGTGGGCATTCTTTGTTTTTTTTAAAAAAAAAAATCGTCTTATAAACCTATAGGATTAAAAAGGAACAAATAATTGAATCAACTAAGCTCCCAACCCTTGAATAAGTCAAGAAAATGGGGGAATCAGGATTAAGGTATGTAATGTATTTGAAGGCCATGGCACTGTACAATTGGTCAATCTAATATTTTGCAATCTTGTTTGATTAGTTCTATGACTGTTGCAATTTTTTGTCATCTAAAAAAAGAACAAGACATTGCATTGTTCGGTATTTCTTTATGTTTTTGAGGGGAGAAATTGTTTTGCCTCGTCGTTTCGCCCATGGAAAAAAAAACACAAGAACAAGGTCTTATTGTGGGGACATCTTCCACCAAACACTACCCAAGAATACCACATGAGGAAATAACATGTCCTTGACAAAAATATAGCGAATAATATATGACAGGGGACATACGGCACATACTTGAGGGTTTAGAAGCCAACGATTCTCCAGTTTTGAACCCTTGAATAGCTTTTTAGCTCATATGACCTTATAAAATAGAGTAGGCCAAGACATTATAGCCTTCTCTTCAGATTCCATGAGTGGCACTCACGTCTCTCCAAACATTATGCATTTCTATAATATAAAGCTTACATCACCTGTCCTAGAATAATTTAGTTGAGATAAGGAAGCATCAGCCGTTTGATGACCTATGAAATGCTCTGATGCTCTAAAGTGAGACTATATACACTTAATTACTTTCAGTTGGATAATTCAGAACATTGCCTAGATTTATTGCGTGTTGTTGATCTGCGTCTTTTAGAATGTGTCAAGCTTCTAAAAGGAAAAAATACAATGCATGAATGCCCCTTTTGAAGGTTGAGAGAATATATATTGAACTTGAAAAATAAAAGACAGAAATGGTGACATTCTAAAACCTGTTAGATGTTGTCATGGAGCACTGAAAATTAATCATGGTAAGATGAATCAGCTACCAAATCTTTCTCATCCAAGCTGGCCAATGTTTCCACTCTAGTTATGCATATAAGGATTCATAGAGAGGATTTTGTTTATGAACTATGGTAGGACAACTTGGTGTTGTGATACTAAGAAACTATGGGATCCAGGTAATCTGGAGCCGGGAGATACAGGAGAGAAGAACAGAGAACACTCTGCCACTATTGCAATGCAATCGCCGTTGCCAGAATACAACGGCCATTTCGAGCTTGGTCTTGGTCAATCCATGGTAAACCTTTCTTCTAAATTTTTCAGATAGGTGGAAAAGAAAGATAAACTGCTATCATGTCCACTGTTCAGCTGGAAATTATTCAGATTGTAGTACTAAAAATTTATTTCCTGAATAGTACTATCAGTGTGTTTGCTTGCTAATTGGTAGTAACATACTAACATGTGTTTCAGGTCTCTCCCAACTATCCTTGTATTGACCAGTGCTATGGCCTTCTCACCACCTACGCGATGAAATCAATGGTATGGTTTGCTTTGTCCTGTACTAAATAATATTCTCTTCATAAAATGATTTTTTTAGTCAAACTTCTTTTAAGTTTTATAAAAAAAAACATAGCAACATTTTTAACACAAAACATAGTATCAATATATATTCAATGTTAGATTTAATAAAACTAATTTGGTATTGTAGATGAGGTCAGACTTAAAAGAAGTTTGATTGAGAAAAGAAAAGGTCAAAGTGCCTTGTAAAATAAAGCGGAGGGAGTAGCATTTCAAATATGATATTCAACTGATCCACTGAATCGCACTTGTACGAAAAAGGCTATGTTTAGGTCACACCAAACTTCTCCCAAACTCCCAACTTTCCATCACATCACATCACATCCAAAACTTTCCTACTCACATAAACTCCCAACTTTTTTTCCAAACTACCAACTTTCCCCAAACTTCTCCCCAATTTCAGGAACTAAACAAACACAGCCTTTAGTATACTGCAGAAATTTTGCGATACACAATGTTTCTCTGACGTCCTGCATTTGGGGGTGTTTGCAGAGTGGCGGGCGAATGCTGCTGCCGCTGAACGCGCCAGCCGATGCACCGATCTATGTCAACGCAAAGCAGTATGAAGGCATCCTCCGCCGTCGCCGTGCCCGCGCCAAGGCCCAGAGGGAGAACAGGCTGGTCAAAGGCAGGAAGGTCAGAACCCCAGCCTCCTTTTAGTAGTCACCATTTGCTAATGTAATTTTATGAACAAAATGGTTTGATTAAATTGCTTATGAAAAATGTTTTAGCAAAATACACTTTTAGTTACAGATTTTTTATGTTTGTCATCTAAAAAAAATTACAGCCTTTTACGAGTATATGGTAACGAAATTTGGTGGTGAAGACAATTTTTTTATCTTTTAATTTACTCCCTCGAATAATTGACTTTGGAAACTTTGACCGCTTGTATTTTTCTTCTTGAAAAATAAGAAATACTTGAAAATATGTTATATTATCGTAGTGTGTAATGTTAAAAATATAGTCATACAACCTTCATTCATCACAATATAATGCCGTAAAAGAAATTTATGGTAAGTTACTTTCTCCAGTTTCATAATTCTTAACGTTTTAGATAAAATTAAGATTAAAATTTTATAACTCTGATTATTAATAAATTTTAAAATATTTAGTTTAAAGGCACTAGAATAATATATATAGATTTATCTTACAAAGTATTGTATTAAAATTAAAAATATATTTGTTCATCATATACATTATAATACAAATATAGTTAAAAATATATTTCGGAGATTATGTTAGTATTACTAAAACGTAAGAATGATGTAACCGGAGCGAGTATTCGAGAACGAAGTGAGTAATATAATTGAGTATGATGTAAATGTTCCTTTGTTGAGTTTGTTCTAAAATCTCAATGCATATACTGCTGCTCGTTGATGGTGCAGCCCTACCTCCACGAGTCGCGCCACCGCCACGCCATGCGCCGGGCGAGAGGCTCCGGCGGCCGCTTCCTCAACACCAAGAAAGAAGCCACCGCCGGCGGCGGCAGCAGCAAGACGCTCCTCGCGTCTCTCATCAGCCCCGCCGACGTCGTCCATCGTCCAGGCTCCCGCGGCGGCAGCGGCGGCGGCCGCGCGTCCAGCCTCTCCGGCTCCGACGTGTCGTCGCCGGGAGGCGGCATGTACGACCACCACCGCCACGACGACGCCGTCGACGCGGCGGACCACTACAACAGCATCGACCACCACCTCCGCACGCCATTCTTCACCCCGCTCCCGATCATCATGGACGGCGGCGGCGGAGGCGGCGGTGGCGGCGACCACGCCTCACACTCCGCCGCCACCGCCGCCGTCGCCGCCCCCTTCAGGTGGGCCACGGCGGCCGGCGACGGCTGCTGCGAGCTCCTCAAGGCGTGACCACCTTGAGGCGGGGATCTCCAGGCGTGCCCAGAGCTTTTGCTGATCGATCACCATCAGCTTTGGCTGCCTGTAGGCAAATCATTCTTGGCTCTTTACTTGCATTGGGGTTCTTGCAACTCTCCTCGTTCACCTACCAAAACTGTCCCTGAAACTTCTCTAGCGCTGGGGGTCTCGATCAGGGATGATGATGTGATGGAGGAGAGGCTTACCCATATGCCTGTAAATTATGGTTATTGTTCTGATTAAGCAACTAGTAGTACTTGGTAATTACTGGCTATGAATTAGTAGTATGGACTCTGTGGTGTCAGGTTGCTCTCTGTCTGAATAAACTGGAGTCTGTTTGAAGCTTTGCAACAGCTGTGAGTGAAACTATGTGCTTGCTTGCTTGTTGTTGGATTGATTAAGCTGGAGTTTTGTCTGGTTTGGGTGTGTGAGACCAGTGAGATACTGTGATTGTCGATTTCAATGTTGATGAATGATTTATGACCTTGTTTATGCTATGGTAATAGTGAGCTAGAATTTATATGATTTGGTGACATGTGCTGTGTTTAGTTTCACGTCAAAATTGAAAGTTTGAAGAAATTGGAACGACGTGATGAAAAAGTTAGAAGTTCATATGTGTAGGAAAGTTCGATGTGATGGAAAAGTTAAAAGTTTGAAGAAAAAAGTTGGAATCTAAATAGGGCCATGGTATTCGCTATGAAAGTTTTAGGAAGTGAAAGTGAAAGGCTCAAATTAACATTTGAGCTATTCTTGGGAGTAGGTCTAAAATTTTAGCTGAAATTTCGGTTAAAATGCTAGATCCTATAAAAAAGAGTAATTTTTATTAAAGCCCACCTATTATATGGTCTAAGTTACACAAACCATAACCATAAGTATTTTGACATGTAAGACATAATCCTAAGTATTATAGTTCTAAAGTTTCACAAAATCACACAATTAACTATTTTGACATGCTTCTATATTAAAATAAATAAATCACATGTAACATTTATATGATGGATAAAATGTTCATAAATTTGAGATGTGATTGTATAACTTCAAAGTGTGATAGACTAAAATCAAAATGATTAATAACATGCTTTTGTGAAACGCTAGGACTATAATACTTGAGGTTACAGCCCACGTTCCAAAGTTCCTATGGTGTGAAAGTTGAATATAGTTTTATGAAATTTACTAAAAAAAATCACATGCTCTTTTGCTGGCTTGCTGCCTCCAAAATGTGCATTCCATATAGATGTTCAATACTTTTCAAGATAACAAAAACTAGAAAAAAGGTGATACATGCCTTGACATTAACTTGTATAAAGAATTTTACATCGCAAAACAAATGGAACACCTATGTTTGCAAGTACTTGTACGACTCATTTGTTTAGTTTTCACTGTAGATAATTTTTAAATGGTTAAACTACGATGACGAAAGTTTCATGTTTATGTTTAGAATGCTACACACTTTGATAATACTAGTAATTTGCCCGTGCTAACGCTACGAAGAACGCAAATCAAACAACCAAAAGACGATATTATTTGCGATCATCGGTTTACAACTGAATTGTACTTGTATATATATATATGGAGGTCTGTAAATTCACCATAAAACCCTGTAAATTTCTATTAAATGTTTTCTAACTAATTGAAATCCTTGAATATGTCCATAACTTTGTAGACACAAATATTGAAGCATCCACCATCAGCTTGCTAATCTTTACATGATTCTGTAGATTTTTCCACATCGTTATGAATTCTGTAGATTCCGAGATGAATCGTATTGTAAGATTCAAACAACTGTGCATAAGAAAACAGCACAAAATTGTATAGTTATCAATCTCCATTTTTATTAATCTGGCATTAAATATGTATATGCTGCAAAATATTCTGCTCATTCAGGTATAACTTAGCAAGTAGAAACAATTAGTTCACATTACTTATCAGATTATTTCCAGAACAATTGCAAGCAAGCAGCAAGCCGCAGCATCATTGAAGTGCATGGCATCCCTGCAGTCCCACTTCCATCTTGTCCTGAAAGTTAAATATGATGTCATCAGAAATAGCAAAAGCACATTCTTTAGAAAATTTATGTTTAACATTTTAGACTGATATGTCTGGAGCAGCAAGGACATGATATATAGGAATAATTTGCTGTATGAAATAGGCTTCATTGCTACAGAAACACCAGAATTAAATTCCATTCAACAGTGCGTATATGTAAATTTGAGCATGGAGAAATGCATAACTTGTCCCTATAATGCACAAGTAACAAGAATCACCTCAGAAATGTAGAACTGACCTCTGTCGTGAAGGATTCCACAGCCTCCCCTATCCTGCAAAATTGAGCATTTTAGTATTGATCAATCACCTAGCTAACACAATTCATAAGCCCATTCTATTTTAGATACCTATTATACTTGCCAAATTTCATAAATCAGTAGAACGTAGTCAGACAAAAGAAAATGCAAATAGACATGGTACAGACCATTTACCACATAAACATACTGGAGAGAAGGTACTATACACCGCAACAACTACATGTATCTCAACCTCATGATACGACCACTGATCAGCACCTTAACCTTGGAATACCGCCAATTTGAGTGCTGGTGTATGTCAATCTAGTTTTCCCAAATTGATCCTTACTTATATATTGCCCATGCTTATCTTACATGTGGAATATGTAAGAAACAATCAAAATCTAACATATAATCCCTCTTTGAATCTCCTAAAGATGAAGATGAAGATGTAGATTAAGTGTTTTACGCAAAACGATGTGGTAATAATGTGTGATTAATTGAGTTTAAATTATTACAAATTTGAAAAATGGATTAGCCTGATATTTTAGAACAATTTCATATAGAAAGTTTTTACACGAAATACACCGTTTAGCAGTTTGAAAAGCGTGCCACAAGAATCCAAATTTTAATCCACTTCTATAAGCAGAAACGAACGGGGCATCAGAATGAAAATAACAGAATGGCAATAAAAAAGCACTATTTAGCCTAGTATTAACTACAGAAAGCAACAGCCTAGTGAATATAAACCTGAAAGTCATTAAGCTCCACATCACTGTGTGCTTCCCTGTCATGGTCACATAGACTAAATATTTGCTACAAAGCCCTCACACACCGTCGCTTTAGAGATTGTGCCTCTTGATCAAACAATGGAGCTATTGGGTTAAGCATAGCCTTTTCAGCATAGTAGAAGACCTCAGGAACTTGCAAATATCCATAAATTATATTATATAGTTAATCCAAGCCTTGCACAATATCTGAAATTCTATCTCAGGAAGGCACTGATTAAAATTATCAAGTGCATAGTACAGTAGATGTTTGATCAAGTTACACTAAAAATTATCAAGGCAGATATGGGCAATACACTTAGTACATTGTTAGAGATGGACAGTACTATGTTCTCAAACTGAGCATCAGGAAAATTAGTGATCCAAATTTATTACTAAAGCCCTGAAAATCATGTATTAATTCCATAAGACTACAGAGCATTTCATCAAACTTTAGCAATCAAGTTGTGTACATCAAAATAGCAGGCAATGCAATTAACCATGCATAAATGCAACAGTCGGATTCTGCTTGCAGAACATGTATCTTCCATCGCAGTATCAACATTCAGAGTCAGGAATGAAAAAAATTGGGATTTAACTTGCACAGCCAAATCATTATAGCTTCATGTGCCAACTCTTTCCCCTTAGCCTTCTATGTAACACATGATTGGAAATATATATAAATAGATAAAAAAATGTCTTATACCAAGGAATTTTAGTGCAAGTAGTTTTTTTACGAAAATATGGAGTAGGAAGCATTCCTTCCCTCCCAGATCACAGAAAAAATATACATTCTCCTGCTGAGGATTTTATACATGAAGGAATACAAAGGAATGTTAGAAATATTAAATATAATGCCGAGTTGATGTCAAGAGCGTATCGATCTTAGAACTGCTTTGATATATCGGGTTTCCACCCATCTAGTATGCGACAACTGTTTAGAAATTAGAAGAATATAAAGGTTTGACATCCACCGAGAATTTTGAAAACAAATTACAGTTGATAAAAAATATTAGCCTACAGGATATCGATTATTAACTATTCACTCTTGAGAGTAGTTCAAAAAATATTTGCTTAATCTCCTGTCTTACTTAGCACTTTGTCGAGCACTTGGCAGGCAGAATGTACTCAAGCAATTCATCAAGTCCTGCAGGGAAGAATCAAGCAATTCGTGAAGCACGTACCAATAATCAAGGCGGCCCGGCCCGTTGCCTATCACGATCATGTCCTGCACGACGTCATCCCATTGGTCCCGTGGCCGCCCGTAACCACCAACCGATGACCTGGGCGAAGCAACTGAGGGCGTCGAGCAACGGGTGTTCGGGGACGAACGCAGCCACCACCAAGCATGCCGGCACAGCAAAACCGCCCTGGCTTCAACAGACGCCGCCGCCACCAAGTACGCCGCTGCAACACGGCCGCCCCGGCTCTTCGCCCGACGCCGCCCAAGCACGTCAGCGGCGCGCAGCCAGCCGCCAGCCTCACCGCCAACCACGCCAGCTCCTCGGCCGATGTCATCAGCCGCTGCCACCGGCGTCTCACCGGCCAGCCGCGCCGTCGCCCGCGTCTCCCGTCGTCCATCTCCCCCGCCAAACGCCGCCGTCCTCACGCCACCAGCCGCCGTCGACCGCTCCGTCAGCTCACCGGCCAGATCAGGTGGTGACGGGCCGGATCCAGCCACGAAAGGGCCAAATCCGGCGGCGGCACGGCGGATCCGCAGCCACGCGCTGTGCCGCCGCGAGGCCTTCCCGGTGCGCTGTGCCGCCTCCTCACGCCGAAGACGGGCCGCCACCGGGGGTGCGAGAGCGGCAGGGGCAAAAGTCCCTGCGCCTGAGACGACGGCGGCAAACCGTGGGCGGCGACGGCGGCAGAACAGCTTGAGGGGAGCGATAGGATAAAGCCACGGAGGAGGAGATCGCGCAAGGGGATAGGGAAGAGATCCGGGTGGAGGGCGTGGTGATTTGCCGGGGGGAGGCGAGGCGATCCTGTCTGTATCGGATTAGATCGGGAGGTGCTCGAGAGAGGCACGCGGATGCGGAGGAGGCGCGGCGATTGCGGCAGAGAGGGAGGTGTGGGACACGCGCGCTGATATGGGATATTGGATCTAAATTCTTCATATGGGTTTCGACCGTTGGATGTGTCACATGATGAATGAGTAAAACTATTTGTTGAACTATAGGATAGATACATTGTTCTAAAGTGGGGATCGGTTTTGGCTACTTCCTCAATTTTCAGTCGCACGATTTTCAAACTATTAAAAACTGTGTTTTGTACAGAAACTAGTTGCTCTGGAAAATAAAATAAATTTATGTTTCAAAGTTTTTAAATATAATTTCTAAACGTTTAAACTACGATGAAGAAAAAATAGTTGATGTTTATGTGGATGCTACACACTTTGATAATACAATATTTTTTATGTACAAATTTCTTATGGGAAAAAAAAGAAAATGGTAAAGTTTGCGGATGAAAACTCGTGTCCATAGAAGTTGGGCTGGGCCGTAGGCCAACTCGGCCCACAAAAACCACCGCCTCGTCTCGTCGCCTCGCCTCCGCTTCGTTCGCCACCCTCCCTTCGATTCGCGCCGCCGAGAGCTCTCTCTCTCTCTCTCTCTTCCCTACTTCGCCGCCACGCCGTGCAGGTGGAGATGGGAGGCGGCGGCGGGAGGAAGGACCGCGGCGAGGGGCTCGGCCGCGCGCTGACCCGGCAGCGGAACAAGGCCGCGGCGGCGGCCAAGGAGAGGGGCCACGCGCTCGCCCTCGCCCGCCGCGCGCGCCAGCCGCTCGAGTCCGTCATCGAGGTCAGCGACATCGACGCCGTGCTCCAGCGCGCCGCAGAGGAAGACCTCCTCCTCGGTGGTGGTGGCGGCGACGGTGCCGGCGATGTCGCCCTCTCCGCCTCGCTCGGCTCCGGGCTCATCGATCTGTAACATCTCAAAACGAACTCCTTTTTTTTTTTGTATCCCACGTGTTCGACGAAATGTCTCTGACTCCCTTGCGCTGCAGGGATGGGACGGTGGAGACGGAGGAGGAGAGGCGGTGGCTGCGGGAGGAGCAGGAGGCCCTTCACGCGGGCAGCCTCAAGGTGCCCCGCCGGTGGGTGCTCACCAGCGCTTCTCTTTCTTCTCGTCTTGTAAATTTTGGGTTAGTGATGTATAGGTGGATGTGATGTTCTCGATTTCAGACCGCCATGGACTCCCCAGATGACGGTGGAGGAGCTCGACGCCAACGAGAAGCGGGCCTTCCTGGAGTGGCGGAGGAACCTCGCAAGGTTGGTCAGGTTTCATTGGTTATTATGCTGATTATTGTATGTCTTCCAATGTTTGTTGTGTTTATGTGCCAAAAAAAAAAATTTGGACAGCTACTTATGCTTGGTTATGAAAATTTGGGATGGATTCCTTTCTACTTCTTTAATTTAGATATTACACTGGCAACAAGTGAAATGTTGGCCTGTATATAATTGTGTACAATATATCCATTTCCTTCTTGGACTAAGAAAAGTTGAAACTCGTATCTTGAATGTGTGCGCAGTGAGCTTCTGGTGCATCAAAGTCAAGCATGATGTTGCCTATCGTTCTGTTTATTTTGATATACCAAAAGATTCTCTTTTTTTTCTCCTGCAGATTGGAAGAGAACGAAAAACTTGTCCTTACCCCTTTTGAGAAGAACATTGATATCTGGAGACAGCTCTGGAGAGTACTTGAACGCAGTGATCTGGTGAGTGCGTATGCATGAGAAGACTATGTTACAGTTCAAATATGGACACGTTACTACTTTACCAGATTTCATCATATATCTTTTTTCAACATTAAGACTTGTTCCCTATTCAATGGTGGCCTATTTGAAATTTATGAGTTGCTTAGCAGCTAACAGCATAACAAATGTATCCTGTAGTTATATTATAGTCTTGTTTATTCATTGTCCTAGTATCTTTTAATTTTCTGCCCAACTGTATGTTGCTTATCTTTGAATGAGCTGACAGTTCTGGAAATTATGTGAAAGTGCTTGACTTCTGTTTCCTTCTTTCTTGAAGCTGGTCATGGTAGTTGATGCTCGAGATCCCTTGTTCTACCGCTGCCCTGATCTTGAGGTACTTATTCCCAAGATTCCAGTATTTTTCTTTTGACTACTCTTTTTGGGTTTAAGATAAACTTTTAGATGATTGGTAATTTACATATCCAGCCTCTTGCAAGTTGCAACTGCTGATTATAACCTTAGTACGTTCTATGGTTATCTGGAAGCATTAGCTGAATGCCCATTTACCATGAAAATTTCAGGCGCTTGAATCTTAAAACCACAATATTGGATGTACAGCATATTCAGTAGTCCCACATCTCGTTGCATTCATTCCTAGACACGTTAGTGTTTAAGACTTTAAGTTGCTCAGGCACAGGCAAATCACAAAGGCACAACCTGACGGACGCGATGATACAACTGTAAATTCAGTTTACCTTCATATCTCAAATGTTGTACTGTTTGATTTCTTTGTTTTATTGTCTACCAACAGCATAAGGCTTAAATACTTCCTTGCGTGTGTTTCTGTGCTGATAGCATGTGGTGCTAGGGTTAGTGTAATTCATTAGTTTCTGGTGTTCCCTCTTTGTGATAAATATGATCTGTAATAATCGCATAGAAGAGATATAACTGTGTAAGCTTTCACTATTGTGTGGATCTTTGCAGTTTTGTATTGTCTTCTGACATGTCTTTATGTATGTTGTAAGGTATACGCACAGGAAATTGATGAGCACAAGAGAACACTGCTTCTTGTAAACAAGGCTGATCTTTTACCACTGAATGTCAGGTTAGTAGCACCACACAAGCACATTTTTCAATATTCTAAATGCCTTTAGTGTCTGCGATGATCCATGCAGTAATTTCTCATTGAAAAAAAAATTGCAGACAGAGATGGGCAGAATACTTTAAGCAACACGATATCCTTTATCTGTTCTGGTCTGCCAAAGCTGCTACTGCTGATTTAGAGGGAAAGAAGTTGAGCAGCTATTCCATGGAAAACTGGAATACAGCAGATCTTGACACCAAGATATATGGCCGGGATGAACTCTTGGTGAGATTGCAGGGTGAAGCTGAGTATATTGTGAACCAAAAGGGAGCATTAAGAGCTGAAGAGGATCATGAATCTAGTCGTCCAGATTCTGTCTCAACACGACCCAAGCATGTGGTTGTTGGATTTGTAGGTTATCCAAATGTTGGGAAGAGTTCAACCATCAATGCTTTGGTAGGCCAGAAGAGAACTGGTGTAACCTCTACACCTGGCAAGACCAAGCATTTTCAGACATTGGTAATCTCAGAAGAACTCATTCTCTGTGATTGTCCAGGTCTGGTCTTCCCTTCCTTTTCAAGCTCAAGGCATGAGATGGTAGCCTGTGGTGTCTTGCCAATTGATAGGATGACAAAGCATAGGGGCGCTATTCAAGTGGTGGCAAATCGTGTGCCAAGAAATGTTCTAGAACAGATTTATAAAATCACCCTGCCAAAGCCCAAGGCATATGAACAACCGTCCCGACCACCAACTGCCGCTGAGTTGCTGCGCGCGTACTGCACATCTCGAGGGCATGTCAGTCATGCTGGGCTGCCTGATGAGACTAGGGCTGCTCGACAGATTCTGAAGGATTACTTAGATGGAAAGATCCCACACTTTGAGCTTCCCCCTGGTGATACAGATTCTGAAACTGACCCAGAGGAAACCACTGACCTTGAAGGCTCAGATACTGCAGTAGCTGCCACAACAGATCATTGTGCTTCTGATGAACAAGATGAGGAAATCAGTCAAGCTGATCCAAACATTAGTCATGTACTAAGTGACCTTGAATCTTTCGACCTGGCCTGTGAAGTGTCCAAGAACTCTACAAAGAAGAAGAAAGAGCCATCCTATAAGCATCACAAGAAACCCCAGAGGAAGAAGGATCGTTCATGGAGGGTTGGAAATGATGGCGCTGATGGATCTGCTGTTGTTCGGGTGTTCCAGAAACCTGCCGTCAATTTTGCTACCGTTACAGGTTAATGTTTTTTTGCGGCACTCTGTGCGACTTCATTCTCTTTTTTAGCTTACGGTAATTGAAGATGTCGTTGAAAGTCAAACTACATTTTATCCATTTTGTTTCATCTTCTGCTGCTTGTTATGGCCATCTGTAATTCTGTATTGGAAATTTGGAATGGTACGCAATGTGGCTATTTTTCGATGCTAGCTTTCATAGCATTTGTCTGAAAGGATGAAACCTTATGAATGTTATATTAGGTTAAGAACTGAGAGGTTTGTTACGATCAGTTGCAATGAGAGGATTTCTCTCAAAAAAAAAAGGAATGAGAGGAAGATAATTTCGTACAACAATATTATTTCCTTTGTTAAAAGTGTTCGATACACAACGTGGTCTGTTGAATTAACGCAGATAGATCATTTTTTCCAGTTTGCAGACACATGAAGGCAATGGCTAAAACGAACAACGGGGATTGCCTGCAGTACTGAGGTTTGAAGCATGAAAGCAAATCCATTAAGGAGCAAAAATATGGCAAATCACATTAACCGCGCCAAATTTTACTTAATAGAAGGTTTGAAGTATGGGTTTGGGTCCATAAAAAGAACTCCGATGCCACTGATTTGAAAGTTTTGAAGGAGCAACGTTTAGCTATTAGCATTGCAACAAGAATGTTATGCACTTGAAACTTACACAATCCATATGTCCAATTCACTGCCCTGCTGAAATTCATATAAACGCGGTTAATTTGCTAGAGAGTAGTGGCGAATCAAATATCACTATCAGTTATCACAAGACACAAGTTAGCAAAGTGGCAATCAGATGGAGCGCAATCGCTTGTCAATTGTTTGCTAAACAGAAACTGCATTGCAATGTACAGTAACACCAGCACAGGAGCTCAAGCACATTGACACATGGATGGAGAGCAAATATATAGGATGATCTATTCAAAAAGCTATTAATAATCCATGTCAGTTAATCTAATCAAAATATCACATTATTAGAGCAAGAGATCTCCGTATTCATCAGAGTTTAAAATTCAGAACTCGTGTATAGTTTCCACCCAAAAATGAATTTGACATTTTCTTGGAGAGATCCATCCCCCTCCCCATCCGTCTCATGGAACAAGTTTAACTAATTAATACTCGAAAAAAAAAAGAGAAAAAGAATTCACATCTGAAACTCCTCAGATCGATCCCTCACAAAAAAAAATTTCTTCTCAAGATCCCCACCCTTTTGACCAATCAGGCCGCGACATCTTGCTTCTCCGGGACCACCGCTTCCTCCTCCGCCTGCTTCTTATCGCCGGCGGCTTCTTCCTCCGTTGGCGGCGGCTGCTGCTGCTGCGAGGAGGCGGCGGAGGCGTCGGCGGCCTGGTCTGCCTTGGCGGCCTCGAGGTCAGCGGCCATGGCGCGCTCGGCGCTGAGGATGGGGTGGTAGTACTCGGCGTGGGCCTCCATGCACTTGTGGAGCGCGGCGGTGACCTCGTAGCAGCGCTCGACGACGTCGTCGCCGGCCTTCTCCGCGTCCTCCACGCACTTCTCCCACCCGACGAACTCCTCCCTGCACCCGCCGCCCTTCATGAAGAGGCAGAACCCGCACTCCCCTTCCTCCTCCTCCTCCCCCGCACCCTCCCCGGCGGCGTCGTCCAGGATCACCGTCTCCCCCTCCGCCGCGGCCGCCTCAGCGCTAGACGCATCCGCGGCGGTGTGCTGGGGCTCTTCCTTGGCCGGTGGATCGGCGGCGGGCGCGGCGGGCTCCGCCGGTGGGGAAGGAGGAGGAGGAGCGGAGGAGGAGGCGGCGGCGGTTGCCATGGCGGGTTAGGGTTTTTGGGGGTGCGGAGAGATCGGAGTTGCGGCGACGAGACGAGATGCTTAAACCCTTTGACGACTCGGGACGGGGTTAGTGGTTGGGCCTACGAGGACTATTAGTAGACTTGGCAGGAAATGTCCGGGCCCAACCCAACGCGGCGCGTCCGGGCCCGATTTTGTTTCGGGGGTGGTCGGAAGGCTCAGTTTCGCGGCCGGAACTCTGACTCGAATCCGGATCTCGAGGTTCCATTTAGGCACCGGTAACGGCTACGAAATTGAAAAAATTAAATTATTACTATAACTTTTCTTTATTACATGGTAGACGCACATACACCACTACACATGCAACATCACACTCATATTCCCACGAATTCATCCTCTAACACATGCTCTAAGAGACGGAAATTAGCGGCACATCCCTATCTCATTAAAGTCATGTTAAAAGTCCACCTATATATGTGTAATATTTGTTGTTATCAGGATTTGAACCCTACTGGGAACTTGTTGAATTATTGAGCGTTGCCCTAGTATTAATCACTTTAAATGTGAGAAATAGATTAATCTGGTTTTTGAAAAGTAATTTTCCTATATTTTTTTTTAAAAATCGCATCGTTAGTATTTTGAAAAAACATGCATATTTTTCTTGTTATTGTTGATATTGTAAACCCTATCCTGACGCAATATAGCCTGCTACAAGTCTACTATGATTTAATACACAGATGAGAGTTAGACTACCATATGCACATTCTCTCCGTTAAAAAAAAAAACCCAGCCTGTGACCCCTCTTAGGAGGATGAATGTGGATAAAGGGTAGTCCAAATTCATCCTCCTAGGAGGAGAAGTTGGGTAATTTTTAGACGGATGGAGTACAGCCTGTAAAATTTGTTACATGTGTGGAGTGCTATATTGTCATTCTAGCTGATTCCAGTTCGGTACAGCAACTCATATTTTGCGGCCGGGAGCAAAGCACAGATCGAATTAACAGGTCAAGCCGTATTTTAGAAATTTCCAAGTGGTCTCTTAATGTATTCAGCATGTCTGAATATTGCTTGATTGGCCATGTTGACAAATTCGTGATTTCCTGGTCAGACACCACTTTGTTGCTTCCTGCAGGTCAGCTACCACCACTTCCTCAGCCCACGGGCCACGGCTTTCAAAGTACGAAGAACATTGGCAGCCGCCTGTCGACAACAAACCATAAGAGCAAGTGTAATAGTACAGTCAACTGGAACCCTAAACTCCACCGCTCCCATCTCGTCTCAATCCCCTCCATTTCAAATCCACACTCCACCTCCCCATCTTAAATCATCTATAATCAATTTAATAGCCAATTCATACAATAGTTACTAATAAATATATATTACACTATTGATATCTGGTCTCACTTGTCATACGCACATTGTGTCTTAAAGTCTATGCTGCACTTGGCTACAAATCTGTAACCCGCTACTCTTCTCTCATCTCTTTTATCTTCTCGATACGTGTTTATAGGTGGTTTATAGTATGCTATTGTACATGCTATAAGAACAGTCATTAATTGTTTATTTTATTTTACAGCTAGGTAACGGGTTAATTTCATGCATGGTATAAAGAGGGTTAAAGTACACGTGTTTCATGTTTCATGAGTTTATTCCAGGAATACTAATTAAGGCATGAGTATGCACTGAAAGGAGTCCCCGGTAGAAAAATAATAACATAGAAAGATTATTGAAAAGAGAAAGAGCATATATACGATGATGCGATGTATTATTTCCATAACCACCGTAATGAACTACTCCCTCCATTTCAAAATATAAGGCAAAACCACCCTTAACCCAAAGACTAAGAAATAATTATTATCATCCTGTAGTTTGGATCATCTTAATAAATATAATGCATGCATCCAATAGAATTAGATAACATGAGAGTGGAGAATTTAAATAATAATAATTTAATGGAGAAAAGTTTATAGTTAATTGCATAATTGCATGCATGACTTATACTATTACGCTTTTTTTTAAGAAACAGTACAAACTTGTACACACTCACAATACATACACCCTCACTCATAATAAACACTAATTTAACATTTCACCTAAAACAAAAACAAACAAGTTACCATTATTAGTTTTGAGGTTGAGGCAGATTGGCAGTGGTGATATTGTTATTGGGCATACGCAGACGTACTAGTACTAGTATCTCCGTTCTACAATGCATTTGCTTGGGATGAATTTGGTAGTGAGCAGTAAGACTTTGTTTGTCAAATGGGATAGGAAAATTATATCTCATCCTCCAATCCTAACCATTCATTCTTCACACCTCATTTAATTATAGTCATTCATCCATTTTTCTTTTTCAATCCCACCTCTCATAACCCATTTGCCAAACACACCTTAAGGGATTGTTTGGTCAGACTCCAGCTTCAGGTTATAGCTCTAACATTTTTTTAAGCTGGAGTCTAACAAAAAAATTACAGCTCCTTTAAAAAAGAGTGGAGTGAGTTAAAGTATTTTTAAAAAATAAACTAAAACTAGTGGGGTTCAGTTACTCAAAATATATCCTATACTTCGCTCATAAAGTTAAAGTTAAAGTTAAGATTACTAAGGAGACCCTCAAAATTTGCCAAAGGAAAGCCGGTTGCGTGCGAGAACGCTAATCTGCGACCGGTCGCCCATGCCCTCGCCCGCGCGACTAGACACGTGTAACGCACAGAGAGGAGGGCGGCGAACGGCGCATGGTTTCTTTTTTTTTCTTTCGGCGCACAGTTTCCCTTTTTTGTTTTTTCTTTCCGTATCTTTTTCAGTTTATGGGTTCTTTTTTTTTCTTTCCGTATCTTTTTCAGTATTTTCGGGTTTTTAATGCGTATGTATGCAAACTTTATATACGCGCACATACAAACTTTGTATATGTGTATTTTTTGGATTTTTATATGTACGGATACAAACCCGTATAGAAAGTTTGTATGCATATGCTTTTTAGTTTTTTATACGTGCGTACATAAACTTGGTATACATGCGTATATTTTGTATACATTAAAGTATATATAAGTATGTATATAGTATATACATACGTATAATTTTTATATATACATATACAAAGTTACACGTATATATGGTATATACATCTAGTATATGTAGTATATATAGGAGAAGAGAGACTGGAGGGGGCAGTTGATAGCGCGCATGCGTGGCCGCGCGACTGGCCACGGATCAGCGCCCCCGGCGGCGTGCAGCTTGGGCCCAAGACGTGGGACGCCCAGTGGAGTTGAAATAACGCGATGTATACCTGAAAACCTTGGAAGTGCAATGCACACGCATGTTGGTTCTCAGGACTCAGGGTAGGGAAGGGAAAGTGATGCACGGTTCTAGCCACGTCGTTCTCACAACATTCTGCAGGGGCACGGGCGCCTGCCCGCCCCGCAAGGCGGCAGTAGCGTGAAAGCTGCAGGCCTCCTCGCCTCCCACGATCCTATGCTGATCATCTCAGCGCGTCAGCCAGTGATCGAAGATGTGCCCGGTTCCTTCCCTCCGAGATGCACGAACCCTGATTCCTTCCTTTGGCTCTGTTCGTATCTCCCTTTCCCAACCTTACTCTCTCATTTTTCACACGCACGCTTTTCAAACTGATAAGCGGTGTGTTATTTTAAAAAAATTTCTATACGAAAGTTGTTTAAAAAAATCATATTAATTTATTTTTTAAAAAATATTAATAAATACTTAATTAATCATATAATAATAGGTGTTTTTTTTCCCGTGCCAGGAGGAGGCGTTGGAACACAGCCAAATTGTCAATGCCAGTACGAGAAGAAAACGCATGGAAATAGTACAGTGGTTTGACCTTGTCAACGTCCGACACTGACCAGGTCGGGGATCTTTCTGTTTGGGACACGGCGGGGCGGGCGGCCTTGGCCCCAGCAGCAAACAGCATGGTTGGATTGGAATCGGATCCATCTCACGGCGCACCTCATCTGTAGCTGCCACCATCAGTACTAGCATGAGCCGCCGGCGCCGGCTCCGTTGGTTCGGGGGACGGGGACGGGCGAGTCCAACGAGGCTGCGACGCACATGGGAAACATAACTCTGCCTTCCCCTTTCCTTTGTTTTATCGCTGTTTTTTTTTTTTTTTTTTGGGCTTTCCAGGCGTGGCGTTTTTGCGTGTGCGTCCTCTACGTCTCTGATTTCACGTTCACGTCACTCCTGTTACTACTATTAGTAGTACTATGGCCATGTTTACTTCTCTTCAAAATTCTAAAAATTCCGTTACATCAAATGTCTGGACACATGTATAGAACATTAAATGTGAACGAAAAAATCAATTGTACAGTTTGCATGTATATTGCGAGATGAATCTTTTAATACTAATGATGGATTAATTAGGCTTAATAAATTCGTCTCACAGTTTATAGACGGAATCTGTGATTTTTTTGTTATCAGTCTACGTTTAATATTTTAAATATGTGTTCGTATACATCAAAATTTTTTTAGGAGGAACTAAACACGGCCTATAGTACTCCACTACCAGTGAGCTGTTTGTTATCTGTCCAAAGACGACGGGGCACGAGAGCCTAGATAACCACTTCTACTGGAAAGGAACCCCTAAAAGGGTGAGTGAGAGTATCTATCGATCGCTTATTCGCTCGTACGGCGAGGTGCTGGGTGCTGGTCCACTCTACTCGTCTTTCGTGTTGTTTATCCAAAGTGATCTTGTTTGAGCTGTCATGGCTAATTCAAAACTTTCTAACAGTGAGACGTCTGTGTGATAACTTCGTCAATCTTTAGAATAGATCTATCGGCTTAATTTTCGAAGATGCTTATAGACGTAGGGCTTACGTGCGTATCTTTATAAGGGTGATTGTGCGTACGTTGTGAGTATGAACGTTGTACTGTGTAATTCTTAAAAAAAAAAGCTTTCCCTTGTTTACCCCTCATTCTGTCAATGAGATTTGTTTCTAGCTTCTTGTTAGGAATTGTAGTTTTTCCTTATTATTACTCACTATGTTTTTAAATGTACGCCGTTGTGGATTTTTAATCTAGTTTTCTTTCATGCATGTACAAGCAAACAAATTGTTGTGTTGCACCACACGTCTATACGGTAACATCGTACTTCTCTTTCTTTATTTAGTTTTACGCTCGCACTTTTTTTTTATTGAGTAAATTTCATATTGGGCTATGTTTATTTTTTTATTGAGTAAAGGCATTGTTTTCACTTAAGGGCAGGTTTTGTACCAAATATTTTTACTTTGGTCTAGTGGTTTCCATGTCAGTCAGATCAAGTCATTAAGAGATACAGGGAAACGGCAAGCAGGGAGGACGCCGGAGCAGCTCCTATTCTTCTCCGGTAATGGAATTAGTAAAAAGAATGAACAGTAAACAATTAATCCATACGGATAGCTAGTTGGTGTTGACACCATCGACTCGGTTGGTGACTCGCATCTGCCTGCACCGCAACCGCAGCACCTGCTGCACCACTGCCACTTGTTGATTCACCCCAGGTGCATCGTCACTGCAGCCACCGCTCGATGATACCCCAGGTAAATCTGTAATTTGTTTTGTTATTAGTCTACGTTTAATACTTCAAAATGTGTATCCGTATACTTCAAAATCTTTACACCCAAAGAACGAAAGACACTCTAACTTATCAATATGTTTCTAGGTCAATTGTTGGATTGGACTATTTATGGGCTTGCGACTAAGTGTTTTATGCATTGAAGCATCCAAGTATCCACCAAATAGTCTAGGAGAGAATCCATTATATGCCACTGAGTTTATCACAGGTCTACGATTTGCCATTGACTTTGTCACATTCTACAATATGCCATCGATTTCTGCTTAACTTTTATGATATACCATCGTTGTCCGCTTAACCACCGTTAATACTGTACAATGTTGTCCAAATGACCAAAATACTCCTAGTACAAAAACTTCCAAAATTTGGACAAAAATTCCAAAATATCATATTATAAACATAAGATTATAAATATCTAAAATTTGGCCAAAAAACTTGTGTCGGAGATATGGGCTCGGGGGTATGCAAAGTGCGGGGGAGTTACCTTCCCATCCAGCCACGTGGCCCTACAGCCTGACCCTCCCCCCACACCTCGGAAGTCGCGGAAGCAGCTAGGGGGCCTCGGGGTGCCACGTCGCGCCCCTCGAGCCCTCGCACTGCCTCGCCTCAAGGTCCTCGGGCAGCTGCCATATGGCGAGGGGAGCGAGCGGGGAGGAGACCCAGGCTGAGCCACCATCAATGTGCGACGCCCCAACCGTCCCTCACCGTATTTAATGCGGTAAGGGCGGACGTGCGGTGCGGCCCGATTGACCCAAATTAATCAGGCGTGACCAGACTGTGACCGGCCTGTTGCCAATCACGTCCGATCGGACGGGCGGCCTTGCCCCCACGTTCGCCCCTGTACCCGGCGGAGTAGAGGCAGGTATGTCCCGTCCCATCGAAGCATCATCCGGAGCTCCCTCCACGTGAGAAGGACCGCCACAAATCTTCATTCAGTTAAGAGGGAATGACAGGGTTGTCCCCCCGTGTTAGGTGGGGGCGGCGCTGGGTCCCACTCAAGGACGGACTGCTGCTTAGCTTCCGGGCGACGGCACGGATCGTGGTCCGGTCAACGTAAAGTGGGCCCCCTCCCGTGAAAGAGTAGGTAGAAGCGGTGCATGTGGGATCCCCTTGAACTATTAAAGGAGGACCTTACCCACCGAGAAAAGGGACGATGCTCAGTAGGCCTGAACTCTAGGAGGAGAAGAGCGAGAGTGCTCTCCGGAGTTTAGGAACCTTTGTAACACTCAACCGTAAATCCCACACACAGGAGTAGGGTATTACGCTCCATAGCGGCCCGAACCTGTATAATCTTGGCACCCGTACGCGATCCAGAAGCACTCAGGGCGGATACACGATCTCGACAAGCGAACTTTTTCCCCCGGCCGAACTCACAAAAGGGGGATCTCACGATCTCCAGCTAGAGAGGATCACTCCTCGACAGCTGGCACGCCAGGTAGGGGGAATTCGCGCGCTTCAAAGAGAAGTCGTTTCCTTCCACCCCAAGTTTCCCTCCGCCCTCGACGATCATGGTCGAGGTTTTGGAGGAAGAAGTGGTGGTGCACACCCCCACTCCTTCCGGGAGTGAGGATGCTAGCGGGAGCCGCGGCCCCCGTCACCGTCGCTGCAATTCTCTGACTCTGCCACGCCGCGACTCCTCGCGGAGGGAGGATCCCACCCGGTCGGGTGGCTCGCCCTCTCCCCACCTCCGGGCGGGGGAAGCCGCGTCGCGTCGGGGCGCGACGCCGCCTGACATACGGCGACGGCGGCTCGCCCCGAGGCGCGCTTCAGGCGGCGGGAGCCCTTCTACGGCATCCTCCCGTGAACTTGGAACCGGAGACCCCCGTCCAGCGATGGTTGGACGACATGGCCAAACTGGTCAACACTGCCCAGCGGCCGCTGGCCGCGGGTAGCCGGCCCACCGCCACTGGTACGTCACGTACCCCCCACCCTTTCCTCGTCAGCAAAGAGGAGGGCCCGTCGGTCAGCCATGACTTCGAGGCAGTCCACGGCCCCAACGTTGTCGAGGGCCTCGGGAAGCCGGAGGCATCATGACGGCCTCTACGAGGAGCAGGACGCTCGGATCAACATCGAGCGACGCAGGGACGAGCGCCGTGCTGCCCGCATGGGAGAAGGCGCCTCCTCGTCCGAAGCGTCGCGTTCCTCCACGCGAGGCGGCCCGCCCCCCACATTTACCCCTGGAGGGACTGGTTGTAGGGCCTTCGTTGCAAGTCTCCGGAATGTCAGGTGGCCCCCGAAGTTTCGCCCCAACCTCACGGAGAAGTATGATGGCAGCATCAATCCCTCCGAGTTCCTCCAGATCTACACCACGATCATCGTGGCGGAGGGGGGCGACGACCGGGTCATGGCGAATTAGTTCCCCATGGCCCTTAAGGGTCAGGCGTGCGGCTGGCTGATGACCCAGCCCCCCGACTCCATCCACTCCTGGGAGGACCTGTGCCAGCAGTTCATCACGAACTTCCAGGGCACGTACCCCCGCCTAGGAGAGGAGGCGGACCTGCATGTTGTGCAACGGAAGGACGACGAGTCCCTCTGCTCGTACATATAGCGCTTCTGCCAGGTCCGCAACACTATTCCGTGCATTCCGGCCCACGCGGTCGTTTATGCATTTCGGAACGGCGTGCGGCAGAACCGCCTGCTAGAGAAGATTGCCTCCAAGGAGCCCAGGACCACCGCCGAGCTCTTCGAGCTAGCGGACAAGGTGGCTTGGAAGGAGGAGGCGTGGGCCTGGAACTCCCCCGGCACCGGCGCGGCGGCTGCAGCTGCCCCCGAGTCCGTTCCTCGCTCTAAGCGGCGAGATAGGAAGGGGAAAAGGAAGCCGGCCCGCTCCGATGACGAGGGCCACGTCCTTGCGGCCAATGGGCCCTCACGGGCCCCACGCAAGGAAAAAGCCACCGGCGACAAGCCGAGCTCCACCACTCCCTCCGGCGAGGGTCGGTCGGCGGACAAGTGGTGCTCGGTGCACAACACCTATCGGCATAGCCTCGCCGACTGCCGCTCGGTCAAGAACTTGGCTGAGCGGTTCCGGAATGCCGATGAGGAGAAGTGGCAGAGTCGACGGGAGGGCAAAACCCCCGCGACCCCCGCCAATGATCGGCGAGGGGAGGCCAAGAAAAAGGCCCCTGCCGATGATGGCGATGACAACGAGGATCTAGAATTCCAGATACCTCAGGGAACCGTCGCCACTCTCGACGGGGGGGCTTGCGCTCACACCTCCCGCCGCGGTTTCAAGGCCATGAGGCGTGAGCTTCTGGCCGCCGTCCCAACTCACGAGGCGGCACGGAAGGAGCGCTGGTCGGAGGTGAAACTCACCTTCGACCAGAGCGACCATCTGATAGTGCTTGCTCGGGGAGGGAAGTTGGCCCTCGTGGTCTCCCCGACCATCCACAACGTCAAGATGAAGCGTGTCCTGGTCGACCGGGGGGGGGGGGGGGGCAGCCTCAGCATCATCTCCCCGGCTGCCTTTGATGCGCTCAAGGCCCCGGGGATGAAGCTCCAGCCGTCACTGCCGATCATCGGTGTGACCCCGGGACACACGTGGCCTCTGGGTCACGTTGAGCTCCCGGTGACCTTTGGCGACTCCACCAACTTTCACACCGAGCGGATCGACTTCGACGTGGCGGACCTCAATCTGCCCTACAATGCGGTCCTGGGCAGGCCCACGTTGGTGAAGTTCATGGCCGCCACCCACTACGCCTGCCTCCAGATGAAGATGCCGGGCCCCAGCAGCCCCATCACCGTCTTTGACGATGTCAGGGTTGCCCTAGCCTAGGCGAAGCAGCGCACGGACAACATGGCGGTAGCCACCGAGCCGCAGGTCCCGGAGGCCTCCGTGTCCCACGTCTCCAAGAAGCGCCTCGCCTCGGCCGACGAGGTGCCCATCAAGGAGATTCCCCTTGGCGATGATCCGTCCAAGACCGCCAAGATTGGCGGTACCTTGGACGCCAAATAGGAAAGCGCGCTCGTCTCCTTCCTGCGGGCGAACTCCGACGTCTTCGCGTGGAAGCCGTCGGATATGCCCGGGGTCCCCAGGGATGTGATCGAGCACCGCCTTGCCGTGCGGCCGGGTGCGCGACCCATCCGGCAGAAAGTACGGCGCCAAGCCCCGGAGCAACAAGCCTTCATCCGAGAGGAGGTGACGCGGCTCCTGGAGGCCAGTTTCATTCGAGAAGTCATCCACCCAGAGTGGTTGGCAAACCCGGTGGTCGTTCCGAAGGCCAACAGCAAGCTCCGAATGTGCATCGACTACACGGACCTCAACAAGGCATGCCCTAAGGATCCCTTCCCTTTACCACGCATAGATCAGATAGTCGACTCCACTGCGGGGTGCGACCTTTTGTCTTTCTTAGATGCCTACTCCGGGTGTCACCAGATCCGCATGGCTAGGGAAGATGAGGAAAAAACTACTTTCATTACTCCTGCAGGCACCTTTTGTTATACAACTATGCCTTTTGGTCTCAAGAACGCAGGTCCTACTTTTCAGCGCACGACTCGCATTACATTGAGTAATCAAATAGGGCGCAATGTAGAGGCGTATGTCGATGACCTGGTGGCAAAGACGCGCCGCCAGGAGACGTTGTTACAGGACTTAGCTGAGACTTTCGACAGCCGTAGGTCCACGCGCATGAAACTGAACCCCGAAAAGTGTGTGTTCGGTGTGCCGGCGGGCAAACTCCTCAGTTTTCTAGTCTCCTCCCGAGGCATAGAAGCTAATCCCGAGAAAATACGCGCGATAGAGAGAATGCGCCCCCCCAGCAAGCTTAGGGATGTGCAGTGTGTCACGGGATGCATGGCCGCCCTAAGTCGATTCATATCAAGGCTGGGAGAGAGGGAGCTGTCCCTATTCAAGCTCCTCAAACGCCCTGGGCCATTTGTATGGACGGAGGAAACGGAACAAGCTCTTAATCAGCTGAAAGCTTACCTCACCTCCCCCCTATCCTGGTGGCCCCGGGGCCAGAGGAACCGTTGCTGCTCTACTTGGCTGCGACCCCCCACGCGGTGAGTGCCGCCCTTGTAGTTGAGTGCGACGAAGGCGACCCGCGTCGCGAGCCCGGCTATGGGAAGGGACCAGGGGCCCCCTTGACTGGTGATGGCCCCTCGTCCCCCGACGGCCTGAGGCCCGAAGCCCCCAACCCCCGGGAAGACCCCGAGGCCACCGTGGGAGGGAGAGAGGCTCTGGCGGAATGCCCCGAGGCCTATAGAGCGACATGGCTCGAGACCCCCCCCCCGGGACCCCTGAGCACGGGCGCCCCGGGCCAGCTGCCCCTGACAACAAAGACCGGCCCCACCGAAAGGTGCAGCGGCCCGTCTACTTCGTCAGCGAGGCACTCCAAGACGCGAAAACCCGATACCCACAGGCCTAGAAGATGGTTTACGCAGTCTTAATGGCCTCAAGGAAGTTGCGCCACTACTTCCAAGCGCATCTGATTTTCGTCGTAACGTTTTACCCTCTCGGCCAAATCTTGCACAACCGAGAGGGTATTGGTCGGGTCGTAAAGTGGGCTAATTAGCTCGCTGAGTTTGACCTGCACTTTGAACCATGGCACGCGATCAAAAGCGCCCTGGCTGACTTCATCGTGGAGTGGACCCCGGTGGACGACCCTGTTCCGTCCAATGTTCCCTCCCTCCCCGAAGATGGAGGAGACCCAAACGCCGACATTCGCGCCGGGCACTGAGTTATGCACTTTGACGGCTCCCTCAACTTTCAAGGTGCAGGGGCCGGAGTCACGCTGACTTCGCCAAGCGGGGACGTCCTCAAGTACGTCGTTCGGCTCGATTTCCGAGTCACGAACAATATGGCAGAATACGAAGGACTCCTAGCGGGATTGAGGGCGGCGGCCAGAATGGGTATCTGCCGCCTCCTAGTCCTAGGCGATTCCCAGCTAGTCATAAACCAAGTCTCCAAGGAGTACCAGTGCACCAACCCGCAAATGGACGCTTACGT
The DNA here is from genome assembly GCA_000338895.3 of Oryza meridionalis. Taxonomy (NCBI): domain Eukaryota; kingdom Viridiplantae; phylum Streptophyta; class Magnoliopsida; order Poales; family Poaceae; genus Oryza; species Oryza meridionalis. The sequence goes on along the minus strand of CM002526.2, from coordinate 28,792,649 downwards.
CCACGAAGTGTGATGCATGTAACGCCACTTCGACAGACTCGAGCTCCGGCACGTGCCCCGACGCGACAACGCAGTCGCTGACGAGTTGTCGCGCATCGCGTCGGCACGAGCCCCACTCCCCCCGGGGGCCTTCGAGGAAAGGCTCGCGCAGCCGTCGGCGCGGTTGGACCCCCCGAGGGACCCCGGCGCCACGGTCTTCGCCCCGATGCCTGACGACCCATGGGCCTCGGGGCCCGAGGGGGTCGACCCTCGTCAGATCATGTAGACCCCCGATTTTGGAAATCGGAAATCTTCTGTGTTTATCCGTACCAATCCCTGGATCAATAGTTGGTACACACATACATAGTTAGATCACAACATATCACGAATGAATTCAGGCTAAAAGAGTTAAATACTTACATTAGGGCCAGGTAGGCCAACAACTATCAGAGAACAACAGCGGAAGACAAAATATTATAAGGGCTCGCTTAACATGCCACAGGCAGTCGACTGGGGAACGAGACCTAGAACAAGACCGCACCCCGATCATCTTGTTGGATACGCAAGCGTACCGACAAGGGCTTCTCTTCAACACTCCTAAAAGATATATAAATAGCAAGGGTGAGTACCAACCGTACTCAGCAAGCCACCACAGCAACAATGCACATGACAGGGGTATTCAAAGAATGGCTATGGCTCTTTTGCGCAAAGCAAGTTTTGTAATTCTTTTCACAAGCCTAAGACCTAGCACAGACTGATCAAATTTTAGTACCAGTGTTCATATTAAACAATGACGGTTCTGTCCACCATCCATTGTGATCCCAAGGATAGCTTCCCGCCATTGAGTCGTTATGGTTTTCTGAGGACGTCCACATTCCCGCCTCTCAGGAAGTGGCTCCATCAGCATAGAAATCATCATGCAATATCCCATCGCACACAAGTTAAGAATTTAGAGTCTAGCCAAGTGTAATACACATCCCGGTGCTCAATAACCGCGAGCACAGCTATTTGAATAGATTTGGTTTACTCACACTGCAGTGGATGTACACTTTACCCACACTCCGCGACTGCCCAACACATGAGCCTCGTCCCAACACATGAGACTCGTCACGGCAAAGCTTTTCGATAATCTTGCATTGGCAGTACCCGCTCCATGAATTTCAATCCTCATGCACTCTAGGCGTCCATGTTTCTAGCAGTGAGAGGAGTTCTGGCGCTCCCGGGAAAGAGAAGTCTCACACACATATTAAATTATGGTTCAAGTTAAGTTCTCTCTCACACACACTCATGGCAGTCCTACCAATGGCGACACCGATGTAGGGCACGCCTCTCGGCCCTACCTCAACGGCTGTCCCACCGTAGCGCACCTGCCTCACTCAGGGGTGAACCATCTATGCAGGGATACTGCTTCCGCTCGGCTATCTAATCCGCTAGGTCTATACCCATTCGAGAAGTACGGTTGTATGGGGGTCGTTTCATGCTTAACTTCATGGCTCGGTCCTTAATTGACCGGGGACGGTACTAGCCTTTTCCAGATACCACCCAAATCCTCCGTCCGCCCCAGTCGAAAACAATTGTTTAGTTTTATTTCTCCTTTCGCAAATCATGTCATCAATATCATGGCAATGTGGTGCTCATGTCTCCACATGCCGCATCTCAATTACCTTCCCAAAGGTAATTGCCCAAGCATATAGCATTTGATAAATATGAGTATGCATGATTCTAGAATAGCATTTCTAAGCATTTGTCATAGTTGACTAGGGACTCGTACGTAAACATGGTTACGAAGGAATAAGGGGTAAACAATAATCAAGGCATGGCATAATCGCAAGTAGGATGTTCATCATTGCATGCAATTTCGCAATTGGAATCAACATGTTCAAGGAATAGTGATGGCTTGCCTACTCAGGATAATCCTTATTCTCGATATAATCTTGATCAACCTTCACCTCCTGGAAGTTGCAAACGTTGCCTCACGACTAACCGATACACAAAGTCTATAATACGCGAGAAAAACCAATATTCAAACAACAATCAAATATGCACAACAAAATGTACTTGTTAGGGTCGTACCTAGGGTTGCTCATACTATTATTGCTTGCTAGGGGATTCCAATCATGCTAAGGGCTAAAGTTTCTTAATCTTTCTGTTGTCATGGTGGTCTATATAGGAGCTAACCAATGTAGTATGAATGAGATACGTATCTGGCTACTATGTGGTTTAGTCTAGCAAATGGCTATTCATGCATCTATCTAAATAGAACGATTATACACTAGAGGTTCTGTTGCCGGATGGATTTGGATCGGTCAAATAATTACTGTGAATCATTTGTATTATTATTTTATTGATGGAGGCTTTATTTTAATTATGTACATATTTTACTTGTCAAAATAAATTATAAAAGGTTAACAATTACCCATGCTTTGTATGTTAGAACTGTTTAGGTTAATCATATTATGGTTACGGACTATCCCATCACATAATTTTATAATGAATAATCCTAATTTACAATTATATTAGGTCAAGATTTATAACTAGTATTTTATCCACTATAGATGTTTGTCATAGATACACAAAAGGGTAGGTTTTTGATATACCGTACATCTAAATTGGGATGTACAATGTACGTGTGTGCAACAATATTTAATCATTGGATCATTTACTGAATAGTTGCTATTTACTAGAAGCTATACGATATATGTGATTAAGATGGCTCTGTTTTGTTAACTAATGGATGTCAACCGAACTATATTTATTCCACTTCACATGACATTATACCGACTAACTTTTAAGTGGTCCAATTACAACTAGCTCAGTTATTATTCTCCTTAGACAAGTTGAAGGTTCATCTAAGTGTGTTTATATTTTAGTTACAAAGTATGAGGCTAAACTTATGTAAATAATTTATAAGTCATAGGTTTAGTTATATTTGGACATAGAATAATTAATGGCACTAATATTTCCTATGCTTTAATCAATTTGAAACAATGCTCCTAGTTAGTTTACATAGGTTTTATAGTGAGAAAGCATGTTAAAGACAATTATTTGACATCTACTTTACAGTACAATATCAATTTTATTATTAGCACATTTTTAAGTTAACTATTATGCATCATCTTGATATTAATTATTAATAATTATAAATATATTTTATTAAATAGTGAATTATATACCATTGGAAAGCTTGTGAATTTAGATGAATTTAGGTTCAAGTTTCACTCAAATCGGAGCTAAAATGAATAAGTTATGCTAGTGTAAAGCTTCAAATTTGAATTAATTCTAATAATTGCGAAATGGTACTGTTCCTAATTCATTTATTTTTAATACAACCTTATCCACAGGCTATAGTGACTGACAGGTGGGGTCTTCCTATTTTCTTTTCTTTTATTTTATTTTTCTTCCTAAAGGAATCATATGGGCAAATGACAGGTGGGCCCGATTCCGTTGACTAGGGTCAAACCGGCCATTTAACCCGGTAGGGCCCGCATGTCAGAGACTCGAGATTATAAAACCTTTATAATTAGATTTTTAACCACCCGGACCCACATGTAATAGACTCAACTAATAAAGATTAAGAAGGGAATTACTATTCACTAAACACGTGGGGCCCACTCTAATCTCTCCTCTCCTTTCTCTTTTCTCTCTCTCTCTTCTCTGTTTTCTCTCTTCTCTCCCTCCCGGCTTCTTCTCCCTCCTCTCTCTCTCGGCTCTCTGGCGACAACGACTGAGCAAGGGGAGGAGGCGGCGGCTTACCGACGACGGCGGCGGCGACGGCGGCACGACGACGGTGCACGGCGCGGCGGCACGAAGGCGGCGGGGCGGCGCGAGGGCGGCGCGACAACGGCGCACGGCGCGGCGGCACGAAGGCGGTGGCGCGGCGCGGTGGAGGGGAAGGGGGAAAAAGGAGGGGAAGGAGGGGGGATGGTGTGGGATGGAAGGGCGACCGGGGAGGGGGTTTATAGGGTGCGGGGGAGGGGCGGCCCGCTCCATGGCGATGCGACGGCGCGCGGCGCGAGGCACGAGGCGTGACGGCGACGGGCGCGCGGCGATGGGACGTCGACGGCGATGGATGGTGTCACGACCGGAATTAACCCAACGGGCGTTCCTTACGTGCGTGTATTATTCCTTGTCCCAGGAGGCAAGGTACACCAAAAGTTGATACATTTCAGAGTTTATCAAGCGGAAGCGTACATAAATAATTTATTACATGGGCAGCGAAGGCCCAGCACACACAAAGCCAAACGGAAACAGCGGAAGACTAGGGCGACGACCACAGGCGCTTGACGGCAGGCACGAGCTAGACACCAAAGCCTTCATCATCCAGGGGCTCCTCTTCTGGGTTTGGGAAAAATTGAGCAAGACTGAGTACAACCACCGTACTCAACAAGACACACCCACAAGTGCAGCATAAATGCAAAGGAGTACAATGGAGTTATAATATAGGGGTTAGGTTTTGCAATAAACAGCATTTAAAAGACCCTTAGTTGCTCAAAGCTAAATTTAAAACACGATCCTAAAACTATTTAATATTATTAAACAAGGCCGTGAACCCACACGAACCTGCCTTAACCCAAGGCCTACGATGATTCAGACCGAACTGGCAACCCGACCCTGGGTCCCAGCTCGTCCCAAGCCAACCCAGGCCAACCATTCCACATTTTAGTTGTTAAGCAGGTTTTAAGAATTTAAAACACTAACTTGGGTACATTGCTCAGCTTGCCCATGACCGAGGGCGCGGCTATTCGAATAGGTTTTACTCTGATCAGAGGTGTACATCTTTACCCACAAGACACGTCTTCCTCACGTGCAACCACGTGCCACATACCACCACGGCATATGGACGGAAGACATGACATAGTTTCCAACCCATCCTAGCCATAGACAAGAGTACCGACCCAACCCACCTACGGCCGGAACCCCCGGACAGGCAGGCAGAATTGAGCCCCTAGCAGCAGGACACCAGCCCTGTGCCATGACATCTCGACTACCGGGCCGCAGCTCGTGTAGCCTTCATTTGTCCTGGAGATGTCCATCGACCCCCGACTTCATCCATCTCCATCCGTGTACTTTTGTTTATAACCAGACTGAGCCACAAACTAAGCCTTACCCATTAGACATGTGGAAGTACGGTAGTGCTTTGCAACAGAGGCCCGAAGACCGGTCCTTATGTGGCCGAGGTGCTACTATCAAAACCATGCACCCCAAGCCCAGCCTAAAACCATTTTGAGAGTTTTGAATAGAGGGGGAGGTGTGCATCCAATTCCACAATAATCCAACCATTCCAATATGTCCAGGTGATATGAATATTCCCAAAGTCTAGAGTTATAAAACCACCTAATGTTGCCTAATTAAGCGGCGAAGCATCTACCTAAAATCATACTAGTGGTACCATGAGTAGCGGGTCCACTAGTTGGGGTTTTGTTTATTCTAGGGTGAACAAGGAAATAATAACAATAACAATGATAAGGTCATAACAAAGGTAAATAGGCATGGCTAGATAAAACATTGATAACGCGGGAATTTAAATAAAGCGATAATGCAATAATTTAAACCAACATAATTTTATAAACTGGGATTCAATATGTTCAAGGATGATGTGACTTGCCTTGCTCGCTTTCCCAAACGTCGGCTTCAACCTCCACGAAGAGCGGATCTTCCGAAGCTGCAGCGTCCACACGACCAACGGAAAAGAAAAGGCTTATACTCTAATAAACTCCATATAACAAGCAGGAACAAAGCACAAAAATGGGTTCTTGACTTCTTAAGGAAAAATTAGAGACTTGAACGGTCCAATTCCGAGTTCAAATGGCCAAGTTATGGCCATTTGAAGTTTATATGCTCTTTAAATGAATATTTGCGAATTTCTTCATTTAAATTTTAATTTAAAAGTGATTTATTGCGTCAGCCGAGGGGAGGAGGCGCGCGGACCAGGTCCACGGGAGTGGGGCCCACGCGGCAGCCTCACGGTCCACGGTGGACCGGGTGCACCCGGGCTCACACCGGCCGGCGCCGTGGGCCCCACGCGTCAGCCGCACCCGAGGGCACGGACGGCTGACGGCCGGGCCCCACGCGGCAGCCGCTAGGCGCGCCCGGAGGCGGCCACGTCGGCGCGGCCGGCGGGAGGCGGCGCCCGCGCCCCGATGGTCGCCGCCGGCGACCACCGGCACGGCGGAGCAGCGGCCGAGAGAGGGGGGGGAAGGGGGAAAGGAGGCGGCGGTCCACGGCTCACCCCGAGGGCGACGGCGACGACGGAAACGGCGACCGGAGCGGAGGAAGGCGGCGGCGCGGCTCGGGTCGACGGGGTCGACGGCGCTCCGGCGGTCGGCGACCGAGGCGGAGGGGTGGACGAGGTCGGCGAGGTTGCGGCGAAGCCGAAGGAGGCGGCGCCGAGGTGGGAGGTGGTCCGGGGCGACGACGGCGGCGGACCGGAGCTCGGCGGCGACGGCGGAGAGAGAGAGCGACGGCGCGAGCTCGATTCCGGCGAGGAGAGAGGGCCGTGAGTGGCGGAAACGGAGGTGGGGAGCTCGGGGAGGGTTTATATAGGGTTGGGAGTGAGAGAGGGCGGCCGGAGGAGGGGGAAATGGGCGCGGAAGACCCGGCCGCCATTAATGGCGCCGGCGAGGTTAGGGGAGAGGTTTCCAAATGAATCCGAGGGAGAGAGGGAGGGAAAAATGGGGGGAAAGAGGGAGGGGATCCCGGGGAATAATTCCCCCCTCTTTATTGCGCGCGGGGACGACGGGATGCGGCGGAATCGGCGGCGGCGGCGGCGCTTGGCGCGGGCGGGGCGGCGGGAGCGGCGGGAGGAAGGAGATGACGGGTGGGCCCCACCCGTCAGCGAGGGTGGCAGGCGGGCCCGCCCGTCAGCGGCGCGCGCGCGGGGAGGGGGCCGAGTGGGCCGCGGGGAGGAGGAGAGAGGGGGAGGGAGATGGGCCGAATTCGGCCCATTAGAGGGGAGAGGTGATTTTTAGGGTTTTTCTTTTTATAAAATCATTTTAACTTTGTTTATTTCTTAATAATTATTATTTGTGCTCTGAAAATTCCACTAAAATTTATTTACGCATTTTAGGCTTTTAGGAAATATACAAAAAATCCTCCAAGCCTTATTTGACTTTTAACTTTGCACCTTTTAATTGTTGGAGGCTTTCACACGGATTTTAATTATTCTAGGCATAATTTAGAGGGTGTATTTTAGAGTCGTTTTGGGACGCGACAGATGGCGACAGCGGTGGCACGCGGCTCGGGGCGGGACGCGACGGGCGGCGCGGCGGCACGGGATGGGCGTGCGGCGCGGGGAGGGGCTCGAGGCGTCGGCGGCACGCGCAGCGCGGCAGTGGGATGGCGACGGGGACGGCGCAGCAGTGGCGATGGGACGGCGACGTGGCGACGGGACGGCGCGGCGCGGTGCGGGGCTCGGGCGCGGGGCGATGGGACGGGCGCGCAGCTGGGCAGGGGCGTGGGGCGCGAGGCGACGCGACGGCACTCGAAGACATTTCTTGAGCTGTGACACATGGAACACATCATGCACGTTGCCCAAGGATGCGGGCAGCTCCAACTGGTAAGCGACTTCTCCGCGTCGAGCAATGACATGGAAAGGACCCACGAACCGAGGTGCGAGCTTTCCTTTCGTCTGGAACCTGTGTACCCCTCGCAATGGTGTGACCCTAAGGTACACAAAGTCATCCACTGCAAACTCCAGGTTACGGCGTCGGTTATCTGCATAGCTCTTCTGCCGGGACTGTGCCACCTTTAGATTATCCCGAATGGTTCTGACTTTAGCTTCAGCTTCTCTCAGGATATCGGTCCCGAACACTTGGCTTTCCCCAACTTGGTCCCACAGTAGCGGTGTCCGGCATTTGCGGCCATACAACGCTTCATAGGGTGCCATTTGTATGCTGGCTTGGTAGCTGTTATTGTAGGAGAACTCGGCATAGGGGAGACTCTTATCCTAGGTCTTCCCGAAATCTAGAACGCAGGCACGGAGCATATCCTCTAGGATCTGATTCAGACGCTCGGTCTGTCCATCTGTCTGCGGGTGATACGCGGTGCTGAAATTTAATCGGGTACCCAACTCTTCTTGGAGCTTCTTCGAAAAGTGAGAGGTGAATTGGCTTCCCCTATCAGATACAATTTTCTTAGGAACGCCATGGAGGCTCACGATCCTAGCGAAGTAGAGCTCGGCTAGTTTGCTCCCTCCATAGGTGGTCTTCACAGGAATAAACCGAGCTACCTTGGTTAGTCGGTCCACAACTACCCATATAGAATCATATCCGCCTTGGGTTTTTGGAAATCCGGTGATGAAATCCATCCCAATTTCATCCCATTTCCATTCTGGTACTTGGAGAGGTTGGAGAAGTCCGGCCGGTCGTTGGTGCTCTGCCTTGACACGCTGGCACACATCACAAAGGGCCACGAACTCTGCAATTTCCCGCTTCATACTAACCCACCAGTATTTCTCTTTCAAATCTAAGTACATCTTCGTACTGCCAGGGTGGATGGAATAAGGGCTTTCGTGAGCTTCCTGGAGTATCAGCTGTTTAAGTTCTCTGTCGTCCGGAACGCATATCCGATTTCCGTTCCATAGGGTTCCGTGTTCATCCTCTGTGAACCCTGCGGCTTTACCCTGTTTCATATTCTTGAGGAGTCCACGCATATCCGGATCATTTTTCTGAGCCTCGCGGATTTGATCGAGCAAGATAGGCTTGGCTTCCAGCATAGCCAAGAATCCACGACCAACTATGCTTAGGTTCAGGGCTTCCATCTGTTGATTAAGTTCGGGAGGAATGTCACGGACGTCAAGAGTGTTGCAATGGCTTTTTCGACTTAGGGCGTCGGCGACCACGTTGGCCTTACCAGGATGATAGTGAATTCCCACATCATAATCCTTGATGAGTTCTAACCATCTCCTCTGCCGAAGATTTAGATCCGACTGAGTGAAGATGTATTTCAAACTCTTATGATCCGTATATATTTCACAACGATTCCCAATGAGATAGTGCCGCCAGATCTTTAGAGCATGAACCACAGCGGCTAACTCCAAATCATGGGTAGGGTAGTTGCCTTCATGAGGCCGTAGCTGGCGTGAGGCATAGGCTACCACATGACCTTCCTGCATAAGCACGCACCCCAATCCTTGGCGCGAAGCGTCACAGTACACCAGGAAGTCCTTGCGAGTATCTGGTAAGATTAAAACTGGCGAGGAAACCAACTTTTCTTTGAGAGTTTGGAACGCCTTCTCGCATTGCGGGCTCCACACAAACTTTTCCTCCTTCTTCAGCAGCTGCGTCATAGGTCTGGCCATTTTGGAGAAATTCTCGATGAATCTTCGGTAGTACCCGGTCAAACCCAAAAAGCTGCGGACTTGAGTGACTGTCTTGGGTTGCTTCCAATCAGTGACGGCTGTCACCGTGTCGGGATCCACGGCAACTCCTTTAGCAGATATCACGTGCCCTAAGAACTTGACTTCAGACAACCAGAACTCACACTTGCTGAGCTTGGCATACAATTGGTGTTCCCGCAACTTTCCCAACACCAGACGGAGATGCTGCTGATGGTCTTCCTTGGATTGTGAGTATACCAGGATGTCGTCAATGAAAACCACAACAAACTTATCCAAGTATTCCATGAATACTTTGTTCATTAAGTTCATGAAGAAGGCGGGAGCATTGGTTAGGCCGAACGACATCACCGTGAATTCATACAGTCCGTAACGCGTGGTGAATGCGGTCTTCGGGATATCTTCTTCACGAATCCGCAATTGGTGATATCCGGAGCGAAGATCGATTTTAGAAAAGACGGTGGCACCCTTAAGCTGATCGAACAGATCATCAATCCGGGGAAGAGGGTACTTGTTTTTGATAGTAACTTCATTGAGAGCTCTGTAATCAACGCACATCCTCTTTGTCTTGTCCTTCTTTTCCACAAAAATCACGGGAGCACCCCAGGGGGAAGTGCTCGGCCATATATACCCCTTTTCTTTCAACTCTTCCAACTGTTTCTTGACTTCGGCTAGTTCGTTTGCTGCCATACGGTAGGGTCGCTTGTACAGAGGAGTGGTTCCTGGAGCAAGATCTATCCGGAACTCAATCTCTCGCTTGGGCGGCGTACCGGGTAGTTCTTCCGGAAACACATCTCCGAACTCTCTGACGATGGGGATTTCCGACAGTCCTATCTGATGAAGTTCTGAACTGCTGACAGAGGTTGAGGGTGCAAAGAAAACAACCGGTTGTTCCGGCCCTCGGTACAGGGTGACAGTGCGTCTTGCGCAATCCATTACTCCTTGGAATTGAGCCAACCAATTCATCCCAAGGATCACATCCAAGTTCTTGGTGTCCAGAAGAATCAGATCCGAGGGAAAAGGAATTCCCTGGATTTCTATAGGAACGGCAGGGCTATAATACTTTGCTGTCATAACCCCTCCAGGGGTGGTGATGAGCAGAGGGTTCCTAAGCCTTTCTACCCCCAACTGATTTCTCCCCACGAATGGCACGGATATAAACGAGTGGGAAGCTCCAGAGTCGAACAAAATGGTAGCAGGAATGGAATGAATGAGGAACGTACCAACGATGACGTCTGGAGTTGTCAGCACATCCTCGGCAGTCACGTGGTTCACACGACCCCGAATGACATCCTTACCACCGTTGTTGGAGCGGGGAGGTGCTTGGCCTTGCTGGCGCCTCGGCTTTGGGCATTTATCCGCAAAGTGCCCAGGCTCGAAGCAGTTGAAACACAGGCGCTGCTGACCTTGAACGTCCCTGCGGCCTTGACCAGGCTGCACAGCTGGCGCAGGAGGACGGGGTGCACGGGTCCCTTGCTGACTCTGCTGTTGCTGCGGCTGTGGGACGCGCACCACGAATTGGGGTCGGGGCGCGGAGCGTGGTTGCTGCTGCTGTTGCTGCTGCGAGGACGATCCCCCTGGATAGGGATTGGTGTAGCGGACCCTTTGGTTAGCCCCCTGTTGATTGCGGAAATTCGCCAAGCGACGCTTGTGCGACTCCAATTCCTTGTGCTTGGCTTCCAAGCGGATGCTCTTGTCTACCAGACGCTGGAAATCCGGATAATCCCCGGAGACCAGACGCACAGATAGCTCAGGGTCCATTCCTGCCAAGAACTTCTTCTGCTTTTCCTCATCTTCCCGAACATCCTCTGGGGCGTACCGGGCCAGGTTGTTAAACTCATGCAAATACTCCATCACGGAGCGGTTGCCTTGCTTCAACTCCCGGAATTCCCTTTTCTTAAGGGCCATGACTCCGGCGGGCACATGGGTTCTCCGGAAAGCGGCGGTGAAGCGGGCCCAAGTAATAGGCTGCCCCTCTGGCTGCGTAGCCTGGAAATGGTCCCACCATAGAGATGCGGGCCCCTGCAGTTGGTGGGCGGCGAAGATGACTTTCTCCTCATCGTTGCACTGCACAGTATCTAACTTTTTCCCCACGGCATGCAACCAATCCAACGCATCCACGGGGTTATTGGAGCTAGAGAAGGTAGGCGGACGGATGCGGAGAAACTCGGCGAGTTTGGAGTGCTGCGGGGGTGGTGGTGGAGGTGGGGCATTATGCTGTGGCGGATTTTGGATGTGGTGGAGGAAAGCAGCCATCATGTTGGCCTGCTGGGCGAGGATTTGGGTGAGGATGGAGTTGGTGTCTGGTGGTGGTGGTGGAGGCGGGGGAGGAGGTGGAGGTGGGCTGCCCTGGATGTTGGGGTTGCTGCCTTCGGGTTGGTTGCCATCACCGGTAGCAGCACTTCTCCTGGTTGTCACCATCTGAAAAACCAACATAGAACCAGCAGACAGAGAGAGCTGACTATTAAAACTAACCACCCACGACTACCATAATTCTTGAATTTATTACTGCTATTAAATTGGTTCATCAAGGTTCAAGTTGCTTAGGCAAATAAAATAAAGACAGGCTCCAACACAGTTATACCACACACCGGTATAACCATGCCCCAAACGACACCAACAGGAAGACAAACGAGAAAGAACACACGCGCAAGCCTACTAACTGCTCGTCTACTTCTGCGACGGGCCAGGGCGGAAGGTGAGCAGCAGCGCATCCTCCGTGCTACCAACGCCGGAGGCTTCCCCCTCCTGAGGAACCACGGGCGCGGGCTCGGCACGAGGGGTCTCCACGAAGCAGGTCCACGCCAAGGACTGACGAACCAGCTCAGGCCTGGAGGTACTCTTGCGGGCGGTGATCTTCTGGCTGCGGCAGACGCGGCGGCGCTTGGGGCGGCAGACCTCTCCCTGGGCGATCTTGAGCTGACACAGCTGCGCCTCCACTGCGTCTAGATCCTTCTTCAGCTGCAGATTCTCCTGACGCAGCTCCAGGATCTTCAGGTTGCTCTCGACCAACCCACGGCGCACCATATGATGGAAGTCGATACGGGCCGCGTCGTACGCCTCCACCATGCGCGCCAGGTGCATGATGGTAGCGTCGTCCTCCGAGCTAGCATCCCTGAATGAGGCGTAGTCACGGGCTCCTCCGCGACGAGGGTGGTAGCGGTAGGGCGAGTGCTGCAACTCGTCCGGGTAGCGCTGGTGAAGAGTGCCGATGGCGAGGAGTGCGGCGCTCTGGCAAGCGGCGGAGAAAGAATCTCCACCCGCGGTGACTGCCAACGAAGTCCTCTCGGGAGAGCCAGTGAGGATCACTGCAGTGACCTCCCAAGCAGCGTGGGGCTCTGCATCGTCACCCTCCTGCTCCGGGAGCTGCTTGCCCTGGTAATCCACTCCATGCGGATATCCCAGGACAACGCACATGCCCCGCAGCTCCAAAACAAAGCCTGTCAGGTCCAGACCACGACGGTTGATGCTGCCGGCCATCTACAAACAAAAACAAAAGAGAAAAGCAACATTTTAAGAATCAGATTTTGACGATAAATGAAGCAGCAGGACAGAGAGAGACTAAAGGATTTTCACAAATAAGAAGGGGTTTTTATTTTGAAAATATTGCTAAAGCTTGGGATCTACGGCTCGTCCTAGGGTCAAAGGGGGCTCTGATACCAACTTGTCACGACCGGAATTAACCCAACGGGCGTTCCTTACGTGCGTGTATTATTCCTTGTCCCAGGAGGCAAGGTACACCAAAAGTTGATACATTTCAGAGTTTATCAAGCGGAAGCGTACATAAATAATTTATTACATGGGCAGCGAAGGCCCAGCACACACAAAGCCAAACGGAAACAGCGGAAGACTAGGGCGACGACCACAGGCGCTTGACGGCAAGCACGAGCTAGACACCAAAGCCTTCATCATCCAGGGGCTCCTCTTCTGGGTTTGGGAAAAATTGAGCAAGACTGAGTACAACCACCGTACTCAACAAGACACACCCACAAGTGCAGCATAAATGCAAAGGAGTACAATGGAGTTATAATATAGGGGTTAGGTTTTGAAATAAACAGCATTTAAAAGACCCTTAGTTGCTCAAAGCTAAATTTAAAACACGATCCTAAAACTATTTAATATTATTAAACAAGGCCGTGAACCCACACGAACCTGCCTTAACCCAAGGCCTACGATGATTCAGACCGAACTGGCAACCCGACCCTGGGTCCCAGCTCGTCCCAAGCCAACCCAGGCCAACCATTCCACATTTTAGTTGTTAAGCAGGTTTTAAGAATTTAAAACACTAACTTGGGTACATTGCTCAGCTTGCCCATGACCGAGGGCGCGGCTATTCGAATAGGTTTTACTCTGATCAGAGGTGTACATCTTTACCCACAAGACACGTCTTCCTCACGTGCAACCACGTGCCACATACCACCACGGCATATGGACGGAAGACATGACATAGTTTCCAACCCATCCTAGCCATAGACAAGAGTACCGACCCAACCCACCTACGGCCGGAACCCCCGGACAGGCAGGCAGAATTGAGCCCCTAGCAGCAGGACACCAGCCCTGTGCCATGACATCTCGACTACCGGGCCGCAGCTCGTGTAGCCTTCATTTGTCCTGGAGATGTCTATCGACCCCGACTTCGTCCATCTCCATCCGTGTACTTTTGTTTATAACCAGACTGAGCCACAAACTAAGCCTTACCCATTAGACATGTGGAAGTACGGTAGTGCTTTGCAACAGAGGCCCGAAGACCGGTCCTTATGTGGCCGAGGTGCTACTATCAAAACCATGCACCCCAAGCCCAGCCTAAAACCATTTTGAGAGTTTTGAATAGAGGGGGAGGTGTGCATCCAATTCCACAATAATCCAACCATTCCAATATGTCCAGGTGATATGAATATTCCCAAAGTCTAGAGTTATAAAACCACCTAATGTTGCCTAATTAAGCGGCGAAGCATCTACCTAAAATCATACTAGTGGTACCATGAGTAGCGGGTCCACTAGTTGGGGTTTTGTTTATTCTAGGGTGAACAAGGAAATAATAACAATAACAATGATAAGGTCATAACAAAGGTAAATAGGCATGGCTAGATAAAACAGTGATAACGCGGGAATTTAAATAAAGCGATAATGCAATAATTTAAACCAACATAATTTTATAAACTGGGATTCAATATGTTCAAGGATGATGTGACTTGCCTTGCTCGCTTTCCCAAACGTCGGCTTCAACCTCCACGAAGAGCGGATCTTCCGAAGCTGCAGCGTCCACACGACCAACGGAAAAGAAAAGGCTTATACTCTAATAAACTCCATTTAACAAGCAGGAACAAAGCACAAAAATGGGTTCTTGACTTCTTAAGGAAAAATTAGAGACTTGAACGGTCCAATTCCGAGTTCAAATGGCCAAGTTATGGCCATTTGAAGTTTATATGCTCTTTAAATGAATATTTGCGAATTTCTTCATTTAAATTTTAATTTAAAAGTGATTTATTGCGTCAGCCGAGGGGAGGAGGCGCGCGGACCGGGTCCACGGGAGTGGGGCCCACGCGGCAGCCTCACGGTCCACGGTGGACCGGGTGCACCCGGGCTCACACCGGCCGGCGCCGTGGGCCCCACGCGTCAGCCGCACCCGAGGGCACGGACGGCTGACGGCCGGGCCCCACGCGGCAGCCGCTAGGCGCGCCCGGAGGCGGCCACGTCGGCGCGGCCGGCGGGAGGCGGCGCCCGCGCCCCGATGGTCGCCGCCGGCGACCACCGGCACGGCGGAGCAGCGGCCGAGAGAGGAGGGGGGAAGGGGGAAAGGAGGCGGCGGTCCACGGCTCACCCCGAGGGCGACGGCGACGACGGAAACGGCGACCGGAGCGGAGGAAGGCGGCGGCGCGGCTCGGGTCGACGGGGTCGACGGCGCTCCGGCGGTCGGCGACCGAGGCGGAGGGGTGGACGAGGTCGGCGAGGTTGCGGCGAAGCCGAAGGAGGCGGCGCCGAGGTGGGAGGTGGTCCGGGGCGACGACGGCGGCGGACCGGAGCTCGGCGGCGACGGCGGAGAGAGAGAGCGACGGCGCGAGCTCGATTCCGGCGAGGAGAGAGGGCCGTGAGTGGCGGAAACGGAGGTGGGGAGCTCGGGGAGGGTTTATATAGGGTTGGGAGTGAGAGAGGGCGGCCGGAGGAGGGGGAAATGGGCGCGGAAGACCCGGCCGCCATTAATGGCGCCGGCGAGGTTAGGGGAGAGGTTTCCAAATGAATCCGAGGGAGAGAGGGAGGGAAAAATGGGGGGAAAGAGGGAGGGGATCCCGGGGAATAATTCCCCCCTCTTTATTGCGCGCGGGGACGACGGGATGCGGCGGAATCGGCGGCGGCGGCGGCGCTTGGCGCCGGCGGGGCGGCGGGAGCGGCGGGAGGAAGGAGATGACGGGTGGGCCCCACCCGTCAGCGAGGGTGGCAGGCGGGCCCGCCCGTCAGCGGCGCGCGCGCGGGGAGGAGGCCGAGTGGGCCGCGGGGAGGAGGAGAGAGGGGGAGGGAGATGGGCCGAATTCGGCCCATTAGAGGGGAGAGGTGATTTTTAGGGTTTTTCTTTTTATAAAATCATTTTAACTTTGTTTATTTCTTAATAATTATTATTTGTGCTCTGAAAATTCCACTAAAATTTATTTACGCATTTTAGGCTTTTAGGAAATATACAAAAAATCCTCCAAGCCTTATTTGACTTTTAACTTTGCACCTTTTAATTGTTGGAGGCTTTCACACGGATTTTAATTATTCTAGGCATAATTTAGAGGGTGTATTTTAGAGTCGTTTTGGGACGCGATAGATGGCGACAGCGGTGGCACGCGGCTCGGGGCGGGACGCGACGGGCGGCGCGGCGGCACGGGATGGGCGTGCGGCGCGGGGAGGGGCTCGAGGCGTCGGCGGCACGCGCAGCGCGGCAGTGGGATGGCGACGGGGACGGCGCAGCAGTGGCGATGGGACGGCGACGTGGCGACGGGACGGCGCGGCGCGGTGCGGGGCTCGGGCGCGGGGCGATGGGACGGGCGCGCAGCTGGGCAGGGGCGTGGGGCGCGAGGCGACGCGACGGCACTCGAAGACATTTCTTGAGCTGTGACACATGGAACACATCATGCACGTTGCCCAAGGATGCGGGCAGCTCCAACTGGTAAGCGACTTCTCCGCGTCGAGCAATGACATGGAAAGGACCCACGAACCGAGGTGCGAGCTTTCCTTTCGTCTGGAACCTGTGTACCCCTCGCAATGGTGTGACCCTAAGGTACACAAAGTCATCCACTGCAAACTCCAGGTTACGGCGTCGGTTATCTGCATAGCTCTTCTGCCGGGACTGTGCCACCTTTAGATTATCCCGAATGGTTCTGACTTTAGCTTCAGCTTCTCTCAGGATATCGGTCCCGAACACTTGGCTTTCCCCAACTTGGTCCCACAGTAGCGGTGTCCGGCATTTGCGGCCATACAACGCTTCATAGGGTGCCATTTGTATGCTGGCTTGGTAGCTGTTATTGTAGGAGAACTCGGCATAGGGGAGACTCTTATCCCAGGTCTTCCCGAAATCTAGAACGCAGGCACGGAGCATATCCTCTAGGATCTGATTCAGACGCTCGGTCTGTCCATCTGTCTGCGGGTGATACGCGGTGCTGAAATTTAATCGGGTACCCAACTCTTCTTGGAGCTTCTTCGAAAAGTGAGAGGTGAATTGGCTTCCCCTATCAGATACAATTTTCTTAGGAACGCCATGGAGGCTCACGATCCTAGCGAAGTAGAGCTCGGCTAGTTTGCTCCCTCCATAGGTGGTCTTCACAGGAATAAACCGAGCTACCTTGGTTAGTCGGTCCACAACTACCCATATAGAATCATATCCGCCTTGGGTTTTTGGAAATCCGGTGATGAAATCCATCCCAATTTCATCCCATTTCCATTCTGGTACTTGGAGAGGTTGGAGAAGTCCGGCCGGTCGTTGGTGCTCTGCCTTGACACGCTGGCACACATCACAAAGGGCCACGAACTCTGCAATTTCCCGCTTCATACTAACCCACCAGTATTTCTCTTTCAAATCTAAGTACATCTTCGTACTGCCAGGGTGGATGGAATAAGGGCTTTCGTGAGCTTCCTGGAGTATCAGCTGTTTAAGTTCTCTGTCGTCCGGAACGCATATCCGATTTCCGTTCCATAGGGTTCCGTGTTCATCCTCTGTGAACCCTGCGGCTTTACCCTGTTTCATATTCTTGAGGAGTCCACGCATATCCGGATCATTTTTCTGAGCCTCGCGGATTTGATCGAGCAAGATAGGCTTGGCTTCCAGCATAGCCAAGAATCCACGACCAACTATGCTTAGGTTCAGGGCTTCCATCTGTTGATTAAGTTCGGGAGGAATGTCACGGACGTCAAGAGTGTTGCAATGGCTTTTTCGACTTAGGGCGTCGGCGACCACGTTGGCCTTACCAGGATGATAGTGAATTCCCACATCATAATCCTTGATGAGTTCTAACCATCTCCTCTGCCGAAGATTTAGATCCGACTGAGTGAAGATGTATTTCAAACTCTTATGATCCGTATATATTTCACAACGATTCCCAATGAGATAGTGCCGCCAGATCTTTAGAGCATGAACCACAGCGGCTAACTCCAAATCATGGGTAGGGTAGTTGCCTTCATGAGGCCGTAGCTGGCGTGAGGCATAGGCTACCACATGACCTTCCTGCATAAGCACGCACCCCAATCCTTGGCGCGAAGCGTCACAGTACACCAGGAAGTCCTTGCGAGTATCTGGTAAGATTAAAACTGGCGAGGAAACCAACTTTTCTTTGAGAGTTTGGAACGCCTTCTCGCATTGCGGGCTCCACACAAACTTTTCCTCCTTCTTCAGCAGCTGCGTCATAGGTCTGGCCATTTTGGAGAAATTCTCGATGAATCTTCGGTAGTACCCGGCCAAACCCAAAAAGCTGCGGACTTGAGTGACTGTCTTGGGTTGCTTCCAATCAGTGACGGCTGTCACCGTGTCGGGATCCACGGCAACTCCTTTAGCAGATATCACGTGCCCTAAGAACTTGACTTCAGACAACCAGAACTCACACTTGCTGAGCTTGGCATACAATTGGTGTTCCCGCAACTTTCCCAACACCAGACGGAGATGCTGCTGATGGTCTTCCTTGGATTGTGAGTATACCAGGATGTCGTCAATGAAAACCACAACAAACTTATCCAAGTATTCCATGAATACTTTGTTCATTAAGTTCATGAAGAAGGCGGGAGCATTGGTTAGGCCGAACGACATCACCGTGAATTCATACAGTCCGTAACGCGTGGTGAATGCGGTCTTCGGGATATCTTCTTCACGAATCCGCAATTGGTGATATCCGGAGCGAAGATCGATTTTAGAAAAGACGGTGGCACCCTTAAGCTGATCGAACATATCATCAATCCGGGGAAGAGGGTACTTGTTTTTGATAGTAACTTCATTGAGAGCTCTGTAATCAACGCACATCCTCTTTGTCTTGTCCTTCTTTTCCACAAAAATCACGGGAGCACCCCAGGGGGAAGTGCTCGGCCGTATATACCCCTTTTCTTTCAACTCTTCCAACTGTTTCTTGACTTCGGCCAGTTCGTTTGCTGCCATACGGTAGGGTCGCTTGTACAGAGGAGTGGTTCCTGGAGCAAGATCTATCCGGAACTCAATCTCTCGCTTGGGCGGCGTACCGGGTAGTTCTTCCGGAAACACATCTCCGAACTCTCTGACGATGGGGATTTCCGACAGTCCTATCTGATGAAGTTCTAAACTGCTGACAGAGGTTGAGGGTGCAAAGAAAACAACCGGTTGTTCCGGCCCTCGGTACAGGGTGACAGTGCGTCTTGCGCAATCCATTACTCCTTGGAATTGAGCCAACCAATTCATCCCAAGGATCACATCCAAGTTCTTGGTGTCCAGAAGAATCAGATCCGAGGGAAAAGGAATTCCCTGGATTTCTATAGGAACGGCAGGGCTATAATACTTTGCTGTCATAACCCCTCCAGGGGTGGTGATGAGCAGAGGGTTCCTAAGCCTTTCTACCCCCAACTGATTTCTCCCCACGAATGGCACGGATATAAACGAGTGGGAAGCTCCAGAGTCGAACAAAATGGTAGCAGGAATGGAATGAATGAGGAACGTACCAACGATGACGTCTGGAGTTGTCAGCACATCCTCGGCAGTCACGTGGTTCACACGACCCCGAATGACATCCTTACCACCGTTGTTGGAGCGGGGAGGTGCTTGGCCTTGCTGGCGCCTCGGCTTTGGGCATTTATCCGCAAAGTGCCCAGGCTCGAAGCAGTTGAAACACAGGCGCTGCTGACCTTGAACGTCCCTGCGGCCTTGACCAGGCTGCACAGCTGGCGCA
Organism: Oryza meridionalis; assembly: GCA_000338895.3. Taxonomy (NCBI): domain Eukaryota; kingdom Viridiplantae; phylum Streptophyta; class Magnoliopsida; order Poales; family Poaceae; genus Oryza; species Oryza meridionalis. Next base: position 28,772,960 of record CM002526.2, on the reverse strand, counting down.
GGAGGACGGGGTGCACGGGTCCCTTGCTGACTCTGCTGTTGCTGCGGCTGTGGGACGCGCACCACGAATTGGGGTCGGGGCGCGGAGTGTGGTTGCTGCTGCTGTTGCTGCTGCGAGGACGATCCCCCTGGATAGGGATTGGTGTAGCGGACCCTTTGGTTAGCCCCCTGTTGATTGCGGAAATTCGCCAAGCGACGCTTGTGCGACTCCAATTCCTTGTGCTTGGCTTCCAAGCGGATGCTCTTGTCTACCAGACGCTGGAAATCCGGATAATCCCCGGAGACCAGACGCACAGATAGCTCAGGGTCCATTCCTGCCAAGAACTTCTTCTGCTTTTCCTCATCTTCCCGAACATCCTCCGGGGCGTACCGGGCCAGGTTGTTAAACTCATGCAAATACTCCATCACGGAGCGGTTGCCTTGCTTCAACTCCCGGAATTCCCTTTTCTTAAGGGCCATGACTCCGGCGGGCACATGGGTTCTCCGGAAAGCGGCGGTGAAGCGGGCCCAAGTAATAGGCTGCCCCTCTGGCTGCGTAGCCTGGAAATGGTCCCACCATAGAGATGCGGGCCCCTGCAGTTGGTGGGCGGCGAAGATGACTTTCTCCTCATCGTTGCACTGCACAGTATCTAACTTTTTCCCCACGGCATGCAACCAATCCAACGCATCCACGGGGTTATTGGAGCTAGAGAAGGTAGGCGGATGGATGCGGAGAAACTCGGCGAGTTTGGAGTGCTGCGGGGGTGGTGGTGGAGGTGGGGCATTATGCTGTGGCGGATTTTGGATGTGGTGGAGGAAAGCAGCCATCATGTTGGCCTGCTGGGCGAGGATTTGGGTGAGGATGGAGTTGGTGTCTGGTGGTGGTGGTGGAGGCGGGGGAGGAGGTGGAGGTGGGCTGCCCTGGATGTTGGGGTTGCTGCCTTCGGGTTGGTTGCCATCACCGGTAGCAGCACTTCTCCTGGTTGTCACCATCTGAAAAACCAACATAGAACCAGCAGACAGAGAGAGCTGACTATTAAAACTAACCACCCACGACTACCATAATTCTTGAATTTATTACTGCTATTAAATTGGTTCATCAAGGTTCAAGTTGCTTAGGCAAATAAAATAAAGACAGGCTCCAACACAGTTATACCACACACCGGTATAACCATGCCCCAAACGACACCAACAGGAAGACAAACGAGAAAGAACACACGCGCAAGCCTACTAACTGCTCGTCTACTTCTGCGACGGGCCAGGGCGGAAGGTGAGCAGCAGCGCATCCTCCGTGCTACCAACGCCGGAGGCTTCCCCCTCCTGAGGAACCACGGGCGCGGGCTCGGCACGAGGGGTCTCCACGAAGCAGGTCCACGCCAAGGACTGACGAACCAGCTCAGGCCTGGAGGTACTCTTGCGGGCGGTGATCTTCTGGCTGCGGCAGACGCGGCGGCGCTTGGGGCGGCAGACCTCTCCCTGGGCGATCTTGAGCTGACACAGCTGCGCCTCCACTGCGTCTAGATCCTTCTTCAGCTGCAGATTCTCCTGACGCAGCTCCAGGATCTTCAGGTTGCTCTCGACCAACCCACGGCGCACCATATGATGGAAGTCGATACGGGCCGCGTCGTACGCCTCCACCATGCGCGCCAGGTGCATGATGGTAGCGTCGTCCTCCGAGCTAGCATCCCTGAATGAGGCGTAGTCACGGGCTCCTCCGCGACGAGGGTGGTAGCGGTAGGGCGAGTGCTGCAACTCGTCCGGGTAGCGCTGGTGAAGAGTGCCGATGGCGAGGAGTGCGGCGCTCTGGCAAGCGGCGGAGAAAGAATCTCCACCCGCGGTGACTGCCAACGAAGTCCTCTCGGGAGAGCCAGTGAGGATCACTGCAGTGACCTCCCAAGCAGCGTGGGGCTCTGCATCGTCACCCTCCTGCTCCGGGAGCTGCTTGCCCTGGTAATCCACTCCATGCGGATATCCCAGGACAACGCACATGCCCCGCAGCTCCAAAACAAAGCCTGTCAGGTCCAGACCACGACGGTTGATGCTGCCGGCCATCTACAAACAAAAACAAAAGAGAAAAGCAACATTTTAAGAATCAGATTTTGACGATAAATGAAGCAGCAGGACAGAGAGAGACTAAAGGATTTTCACAAATAAGAAGGGGTTTTTATTTTGAAAATATTGCTAAAGCTTGGGATCTACGGCTCGTCCTAGGGTCAAAGGGGGCTCTGATACCAACTTGTCACGACCGGAATTAACCCAACGGGCGTTCCTTACGTGCGTGTATTATTCCTTGTCCCAGGAGGCAAGGTACACCAAAAGTTGATACATTTCAGAGTTTATCAAGCGGAAGCGTACATAAATAATTTATTACATGGGCAGCGAAGGCCCAGCACACACAAAGCCAAACGGAAACAGCGGAAGACTAGGGCGACGACCACAGGCGCTTGACGGCAAGCACGAGCTAGACACCAAAGCCTTCATCATCCAGGGGCTCCTCTTCTGGGTTTGGGAAAAATTGAGCAAGACTGAGTACAACCACCGTACTCAACAAGACACACCCACAAGTGCAGCATAAATGCAAAGGAGTACAATGGAGTTATAATATAGGGGTTAGGTTTTGAAATAAACAGCATTTAAAAGACCCTTAGTTGCTCAAAGCTAAATTTAAAACACGATCCTAAAACTATTTAATATTATTAAACAAGGCCGTGAAACCACACGAACCTGCCTTAACCCAAGGCCTACGATGATTCAGACCGAACTGGCAACCCGACTCTGGGTCCCAGCTCGTCCCAAGCCAACCCAGGCCAACCATTCCACATTTTAGTTGTTAAGCAGGTTTTAAGAATTTAAAACACTAACTTGGGTACATTGCTCAGCTTGCCCATGACCGAGGGCGCGGCTATTCGAATAGGTTTTACTCTGATCAGAGGTGTACATCTTTACCCACAAGACACGTCTTCCTCACGTGCAACCACGTGCCACATACCACCACGGCATATGGACGGAAGACATGACATAGTTTCCAACCCATCCTAGCCATAGACAAGAGTACCGACCCAACCCACCTACGGCCGGAACCCCCGGACAGGCAGGCAGAATTGAGCCCCTAGCAGCAGGACACCAGCCCTGTGCCATGACATCTCGACTACCGGGCCGCAGCTCGTGTAGCCTTCATTTGTCCTGGAGATGTCCATCGACCCCCGACTTCGTCCATCTCCATCCGTGTACTTTTGTTTATAACCAGACTGAGCCACAAACTAAGCCTTACCCATTAGACATGTGGAAGTACGGTAGTGCTTTGCAACAGAGGCCCGAAGACCGGTCCTTATGTGGCCGAGGTGCTACTATCAAAACCATGCACCCCAAGCCCAGCCTAAAACCATTTTGAGAGTTTTGAATAGAGGGGGAGGTGTGCATCCAATTCCACAATAATCCAACCATTCCAATATGTCCAGGTGATATGAATATTCCCAAAGTCTAGAGTTATAAAACCACCTAATGTTGCCTAATTAAGCGGCGAAGCATCTACCTAAAATCATACTAGTGGTACCATGAGTAGCGGGTCCACTAGTTGGGGTTTTGTTTATTCTAGGGTGAACAAGGAAATAATAACAATAACAATGATAAGGTCATAACAAAGGTAAATAGGCATGGCTAGATAAAACAGTGATAACGCGGGAATTTAAATAAAGCGATAATGCAATAATTTAAACCAACATAATTTTATAAACTGGGATTCAATATGTTCAAGGATGATGTGACTTGCCTTGCTCGCTTTCCCAAACGTCAGCTTCAACCTCCACGAAGAGCGGATCTTCCGAAGCTGCAGCGTCCACATGACCAACGGAAAAGAAAAGGCTTATACTCTAATAAACTCCATTTAACAAGCAGGAACAAAGCACAAAAATGGGTTCTTGACTTCTTAAGGAAAAATTAGAGACTTGAACGGTCCAATTCCGAGTTCAAATGGCCAAGTTATGGCCATTTGAAGTTTATATGCTCTTTAAATGAATATTTGCGAATTTCTTCATTCAAATTTTAATTTAAAAGTGATTTATTGCGTCAGCCGAGGGGAGGAGGCGCGCGGACCGGGTCCACGGGAGTGGGGCCCACGCGGCAGCCTCACGGTCCACGGTGGACCGGGTGCACCCGGGCTCACACCGGCCGGCGCCGTGGGCCCCACGCGTCAGCCGCACCCGAGGGCACGGACGGCTGACGGCCGGGCCCCACGCGGCAGCCGCTAGGCGCGCCCGGAGGCGGCCACGTCGGCGCGGCCGGCGGGAGGCGGCGCCCGCGCCCCGATGGTCGCCGCCGGCGACCACCGGCACGGCGGAGCAGCGGCCGAGAGAGGGGGGGAAGGGGGACAGGAGGCGGCGGTCCACGGCTCACCCCGAGGGCGACGGCGACGACGGAAACGGCGACCGGAGCGGAGGAAGGCGGCGGCGCGGCTCGGGTCGACAGGGTCGACGGCGCTCCGGCGGTCGGCGACCGAGGCGGAGGGGTGGACGAGGTCGGCGAGGTTGCGGCGAAGCCGAAGGAGGCGGCGCCGAGGTGGGAGGTGGTCCGGGGCGACGACGGCGGCGGACCGGAGCTCGGCGGCGACGGCGGAGAGAGAGAGCGACGGCGCGAGCTCGATTCCGGCGAGGAGAGAGGGCCGTGAGTGGCGGAAACGGAGGTGGGGAGCTCGGGGAGGGTTTATATAGGGTTGGGAGTGAGAGAGGGCGGCCGGAGGAGGGGGAAATGGGCGCGGAAGACCCGGCCGCCATTAATGGCGCCGGCGAGGTTAGGGGAGAGGTTTCCAAATGAATCCTTGGGAGAGAGGGAGGGAAAAATGGGGGGAAAGAGGGAGGGGATCCCGGGGAATAATTCCCCCCTCTTTATTGCGCGCGGGGACGACGGGATGCGGCGGAATCGGCGGCGGCGGCGGCGCTTGGCGCGGGCGGGGCGGCGGGAGCGGCGGGAGGAAGGAGATGACGGGTGGGCCCCACCCGTCAGCGAGGGTGGCGGGCGGGCCCGCCCGTCAGCGGCGCGCGCGCGGGGAGGAGGCCGAGTGGGCCGCGGGGAGGAGGAGAGAGGGGGAGGGAGATGGGCCGAATTCGGCCCATTAGAGAGGAGAGGTGATTTTTAGGGTTTTTCTTTTTATAAAATCATTTTAACTTTGTTTATTTCTTAATAATTATTATTTGTGCTCTGAAAATTCCACTAAAATTTATTTACGCATTTAGGCTTTTAGGAATATACAAAAATCCTCCAAGCCTTATTTGACTTTTAACTTTGCACCTTTTAATTGTTGGAGGCTTTCACACGGATTTTAATTATTCTAGGCATAATTTAGAGGGTGTATTTTAGAGTCGTTTTGGGACGCGACAGATGGCGACAGCGGTGGCACGCGGCTCAGGGTGGGACGCGACGGGCGGCGCGGCGGCACGGGATGGGCGTGCGGCGCGGGGAGGGGCTCGAGGCGTCGGCGGCACGCGCAGCGCGGCAGTGGGATGGCGACGGGGACGGCGCAGCAGTGGCGATGGGACGGCGACGTGGCGACGGGACGGCGCGGCGCGGTGCGGGGCTCGAGCGCGGGGCGATGGGACGGGCGCGCAGCTGGGCAGGGGCGTGGGGCGCGAGGCGACGCGACGGCGCGCGGCGCGGCAGTGGCGATGGCGACGGCGTGCGGCGGCAGGCGGCGACGTGGGGCGCACAGCCGGCTAGGGCGCCGTAGTGGGAGAGGAGGAGGGAGGGCTATGGGACCACATCGAACACCTATGCCATAATGAACAGTGACTTTTCCTATTTATCCTGATTTTAGCCCATTTTCTATACTATTTTAATCCTATAAACTCTAATTTTACTTAGTTAAATGTTAACTAAATTTAGGCACTAAATCCTCATGAAAATTTATCCAAAATTATTACCACCCATATTTATTTATTTATCACACAAACGAGTTCTTTTTAGATTAATTTAGATTATTGGCCCTAAAGTGAACTTATATATTTTTGAAGACTTTGGGGTAATATTGAATTTAATATAACGACTTGTCATGATTAATACATTAGCAGATTGGTCGAGTTTAATTGTATAGCAATATATTTTACACAGATAGGTTCAATCTATTTATTCTATAAATAGTAAATTGAGACTCGGCACAATATTAATCTAATTGTTTTATTAAAACCTCACATAATTTTATAAAGCTTAATTTAATTATATGACCATTATTTCATATGAATTGGTTTACCTCTATATAGACCCTTATAGTTTAGTAATATCCCATTAATTACTCCTAGTGAAACTATGTTATAGATAGAGTTCCATTATAAATGGTCATCATTTCATGTGTATTTAGATGTCATGGCACGCAACACATGGTTCAAGTATTTAGTAATTAATCCATAATTTAAATTAGTAATTAACCTTCCGTTTGTCTGGCTTTGTTTTCTTGTGCGTAATTATTTGTAGGGTTAACAATTAAATATTCTCGTAAATTTATCTATTACTTAAATTTTAGATCCTTACTTTACTTTCTTTGTGATCATTTATGGTTTGGCAAGCAATAACATTCATAACAACCAGCATGATGCAAAATTTTTAAAAAGTTCAAAATTTTAGTGATTTTTATTGTCTTGAATTTTCAGGATGTTACAGATCATTTGGATGACTGACATCCGGACGTATCTCGACAATAACACTCTTCCTGAGGATCGTGCAGAAGCTGTGAAGCTCGCGCGTATCTCTAAGCGGTATGTGCTCATAGAAGGGACCCTCTACCGGTGTGCCGTCAACGGGATACTCTTGAAGTGTATTTCTCGGGAGCAAGGCGTCGAGCTCATTGCCGACGCCCATCAGGGTGAGTGCAGGGCCCATTCGGCCTCACACACAATGGTTGGTAAAGCCTTCCGACAAGGTTTTTACTGGCCGACCGCGTTGCAAGACGCCCAAGAATGGGTCCGGCGATGCAAGGCGTGCCAATTCCACGCCAAACAAACCCACCAGCCAGCCCAAGCCTTGCAGGTCATCCCGCTCTCTTGGCCCTTCGCAGTCTGGGGACTAGATATCCTAGGACCCTTCAAAATGGCCCGAGGCGGGTACCAGCACCTGTACGTCGACAAGTTCACCAAGTGGCCCGAGGCTTACCCGGTCGTCAAGATCGACAAGCATTCCGCCCTCAAGTTCATCAGGGGCATCACGTCCTGGTTCAGAGTGCCCAACCGCATCATTACAGATAACGGCACCCAGTTCAACAGTGAGCTGTTTGGCGACTATTGCGACGACATGGGCATCAAGCTGTGCTTCGCCTCGCCCGCCCACACCAAGAGCAACGGCCAAGTGGAGCGAGCCAATGCCGAAATCCTCAAAGGCCTCAAGACCAAGACGTACAACGTCCTGAAGAAGCACGGGGATTCGTGGCTCGAGGAACTGCCCGCGGTGCTGTGGGCGAATCGGACCACTCCGAGTCGCGCCACGGGGGAAACGCCCTTTTTCCTGGTGTATGGTGCCGAGGCGGTCCTACCTTCGGAGCTTTCCCTGGGTTCGCCTCGTGTCGCGCTGTACGATGAGGCTAACCAGGATGATCTTCACCGCGATGACCTCGACTATTTGGAAAAGCGGAGAAGGTGCGTGGCCCTACGCGTGGCACGCTACCATCAGCGCCACGTCCGGGCCCGATCACTACAAATCGGCGACCTCATCCTACGCCGCGTACAGTCGCGCTTGGGGCTCAGCAAGCTCTCACCAATGTGGGAAGGGCCATACAAAGTGATCGGCGTTCCTTGGCCGGGCTCCGTTCGGCTAACCACGGAGGACGGCATGGAGTTGCCTAACCCCTGGAATATCGAACACCTCCGCCGTTTCTATCCATAGGGTCGCGCATTTTTTGCTTTCATGGAGCTCGGGCCAACCCCCGCACATCCCTTGGCTTGTGCGGGCTTGGCCGGGGGCTACCACTGTTAAATATGTTATATCTATTCCCTTCCTCAGCAATAGATTTTTCTACTTAAGCAGTTGCCCTTGCGCGCCCTTTCTTACTCCTTCCTACGGCTCGTCCTGGCTCAAAGAACGATTCGCGCTTACTCCGGACCCCAGGTGGCGTTGGGTGACCTGAAAACCACCGAAAGGGAGCCTAAACGCGGGCCGCACCCCGGGCTGCAGCGAACCCTGGGGGCTCGGAAGGGCTTGCACATGGCCATCCCCAACCCCCGGTCATCGTAGTCTCGGTCTGGTCAATTCCGCCGAGCAGCTCCCCCGGGGCGACGGTCATGCCCCTCGCCACCTAGGTGCCGCGGGCTGAGCGCGAATTCCCCCTTTTTTACTGGAACAAGCCTAAGGGGGGACAAAGGGGATAGGAACGGCAACTTGATCGCAAAAAAATCAATTGAATACATTCGCCTTGGTTTTTTCTTCTTTCCTTGTAGCAGACGTTCAAAGGAGAAAGCAAGAACGTAAAGGTGCGAAGGGGAGGCTTTATTTACAACCAGGATGGCACGATGCCCTAAAGTTTGAAGCATTCACTGCGAGCACATAACAAAATAAAAGAAGAAAGGCGGGAGCAGTCATGGAGCGCTCAGGCCCCCGAGTCCGGCACCGCTGACCACCTCGTCCCAGTCCTTGTCGCCGTCACCGCCACCGCCATCCTCGCTCCCGCTCTCCTCGTCCGAGGCAAGCACAAGGTTGAACCGAGGGGCTGACCCCTCGAAGCTGGATACGATCGCGTCGGCCACCTCCCGAACCTGCTCCCGAGCTCTCGCCTCGATCCTCGGGGGGAAGTCCTCGAGCGCACGCCACGGGAAGAAGTCGGGGTCGCGAGCTTGATGACTCGCGAGGACCAGCTCCACCGCAGCCCGTGCTAAGGAAGCCGACGACGACTTCACGGCCTCGCCGACCTCCTCCTCCAGCCTCTCCAAATCCGCCGCCATCCCGTCCAACCGAAGCGCGAGCGCCGGCTGTGTGGGCGGGAGCTTCCTGTCTCGGTGCACGGAGATGCCTACCCGGCGCCCCGCGCGCTCCAGTCGTTCGATGGCATCGGAGAGTTTGCCAGGCCCAATCTCGTTGGTGAGGCGGAGGGCCGCGATCTCCCCGTCTTGGTCCTGCACCAGGCGCCCCAGGTCGGCGAGAGTGTCTTGAGCCGCGGTGAGCTGGCTGACCAACTCCGCGCCGCCGGGTTGCCCCCCTGCCGCCAATTCCTTCTCCCGGGCCTCCAGCTCGGAAGCCCTCACCACCATCGCCGCGTGCTCAGCACGGGCGCTTTCCAGATGCCAGGCCTCGTGCCCAGCAACGGCCTCCTCACGCTTGGTGAGTTGCTCGCCTAGCTGGCGCGCCGCCACCTCGCGGCGGTTCACCTCGGCCTCGCGCTCGGCAAGCGCGGCGTCCCGTTCCCGGCACGCCTCCTCTCGGAGCCGCAGCTCCTCCGCGCGACGAGCCACTAAAGCCTCTGCAACGAGGGTGGTCTGGTTGCGCTCGGCTGCGGCCTCCTCACGGAGGCGAAGGGAGGACTCCGCCTCGGCCGCCGTTCTCTCGTGGGCGGCCAAGGTGGTCTCGCGCTGGTCTAGCATGCGCGCCCGCTCCTCCAGCGCCCGAGCCCGCTCCTCCAATTCCCGGGCTCGCTGCGCCTGTTCCCGGCTGCGCCCGTCCTGTTCGCGCTGGTTACGGTCGAGGACCTCGATCCTTGACGAATCGTGGCCTCAAACTCCTGCGCGGAGCGGGCGCGCTCGTCTAAGGCCTTGCGCTCGGCCTCGAGCGCCGCCGTTCGAGCCCGCAGCGAGGCGTCGACCTTCGATGCCCGCCACTCTTGGGCGGCAGCCGCGTCGAGGACCCCGCGGGCGTCTTCGACCCTCTTCGCCAAATCCTCGGTGTGGGCCTCGTACTGCAAGCGGATGTCGCCCAGCGCCTCGTCTAGGACGCTTGAGGCGATGAGCGCCGCCTGCCGCTCCTCTTCCGTCTCCCGCATGACCGAGTCCAGCGTCTCCTCGCGTGCCTAGATCTCCGCCAGTTGGGCTTGGCGCATTTTGCGCCCCACCTCCACCATGTCGTCCACGGCGCCGCGCCCCTCGTCAACCCGCACGCGGTCCGCTGCGAGCTGCGCCCACTCTGCCTCCAGGGCCGCTCGCTCGTCCGCCAGGGCTTGAACTTGGGCGTTGAGCCCCTCCCGGATGGTGGAATCGGCGGCGGCGAGCACCTGCAGGAGCGGTTCCATGCTCGCGGGAGTCGGAGAAGAAAAGGTCGTGGTCCACCCCGGGACGACGGAGTGCTGCTGGACCCCTCGCGAGACTGAGGGCTGCTCTCGGCCCCCCTTCTGCGCGGCCAGCCCCGAGGGCGCCCCAGATGCAGAGGGGAACGTTTGCCCCCGTCACCCCCTGCCTCGGGCCCCCGGGCAGACTCGGCCTCGACCTCGGGTTCGGGCCCGTACCCAGCCTCGGTTTCCGGGCCACGCCCTGCCTCGACCCCCGGAGCGCGTTCCACCTCGGCCTCCGGGCCGCGACTCGCCTCGGTCTCCGCTCCCGAGTGGCGCTCCTCATGGGTTGCACCCTCGGGATCGCCCCCGGGAGGGCGCCGCCGCCGCTGTCGCCCACGGCGGGTTGCACCTCGGCTGTGGTGGACTCGGAGCCAGACCCGGCGTGTGGCCCGTGGGCCCCGCCAGGGGACTGCGAAGGCTCCGCAGCACCGGACGCCGAGACCCGCGGGAAGGAATCCCGCTACATAAGAACCCTGATCACGTTAAATAGGAACAAGAAGCCAAGATGGATGGAGAGCGTTGGGTCGGGCGTTGACGGTCATACCTGCGAGGGGGGCGTCTGAAGGTCCACTTCGGGGGATCGATGAAGCTCCCCCGGCACGGCTCCGTTTGCCTTATCTTCTGGAGCCGCTTCTTCTTCCGTCCGGCCTCAGATCCGGCAGGGCGTTTGTGGCCCGCCGGTGGCCGGTTCGCTATTCGCTCGGCACCCCCTCCCCGCGGGGGAGAGGGCGGCCGAGATTCGGACATCTTTCGTTTCCCTTTCGGGTCGCCGGCCGAGTCTCCCTCGGGCCCACGGCTCGAACCGGGCCCCCTGGAGCCACCGCCCCCGCCGGAGCCGCCGGTCTGACTGCTACCCGTGCCGTCGCCACCGCCGCCACCTGCGGCGCCACGGCGGGACCGACCCCTGCCAGCACCGACGGCTGACATCACAGCCAGGATACTCTCCCGGTCGCGGTCGCTGCAGAGGGGGAGGATCCCGTCCGGAATCAGCGTTTGCTCGATGGTGTCCAGGCCCAGCACCCGCCGAACCACCGTCTTCACGTCCTCAGCGCCCCAATCCCAGCGCTCACCCATGTGGGTGCGCATGGGATCGTTGTGCCCAGTATACTCCCACACGCCGCGGGACCGCTCCTGGAGAGGCGCGATGCGACGGTGGAAGTAGTCGCCGAACACCATCGCCGTTGTTAAGCCCTGGCTTCGCAGGCCCCTGAGGCGATCCCGCACTGCGTCATACTCCTCGCCCAGCTCCGAAACCGCCAACCACGCGGCAGATCGTTCGGGAAGGCCGGCAGGGAGCCGAAGTCACGGACGATCCGGCAGCATGGTGTAGAACCAATCCTTCTTCCAGTCTTCCCACTTCTTGCGGAGGTGACTCTCGATGTACTGCCCCGCCACACCTGGCCGGGGCTGGAAGTAGCATCCTCCCACCACCGCGCCTTGCAGCAGCTGTGGGACGAAGAAGGACTGAAACAGCCGCATCGTCAGCCGCACCCCGACGAACATTTCGCACAAGTGCACGAAGATGGCCAGCGTCATCACGGCGTTGGGTGCGAGATGCAAGGCATGAATTTCGTAGAAATCCAAGACCTCGTGGAAGAAGCTGGAAAACGGTGGGATCAACCCTACCATGGCGAAGGACAGGAGGTGCACGGATCGCTCTAGGTACCGCGGCCGCGACCGCGACTCCCCCACCCTCACGGCGGCGTCCTCCGGCATGATCTTGTGGACGAGGCTAAGGTGCCTCTCCGCCGTGATGCGTGACACCGGGAGGACGGCGTCACCGGCATCTTGGGCCATGATGGCCGGTGGGAAGCGGCAAGGAGTTTGGCATATGAACAGGATGGAAGGAGAGAAACGATAGGGCTTGAGGAGCGAGTGTGCGGGCGTGCGGTCGGCGAGAGGAAGGAGACGAACTCTCCGCCTCCCTTCCTTTTTATCCCCGCCTCGCCCGCGCTCGCCTCCTCGTTTCACGCCCCTGCGGTTGCCCCCTCGATTCCTGCGCTTGCGGTTGCCTCCTTGATTCTCGCGTCCACTCATCACGTCACCCCACTGAACCCGTACCCCGCGGTTAGTGCGCTTGTCAGCGGCACACTTGGCGCGGAACGTGCGATATTCACGGGCGCGGCTAGGCAGGCCCGCTATCGGTCCCATCGCGTGCCTAGCAAGGCGAGGCAGTCGAGGCGGCGTCGGACGACGATTCTGGGTGTGGTCTGGCAGACCCCCGACTTTCGCGCCCTAAGTGCCCCCGCGAACGGCGCGGTTAGTGGCGGTCAAATCGCTGTTATGGCTGATGCGCCAGCCTGGCCACCCGGCGGCGACCGTCTGGATTCCCCGCCAGGCCCACAACCTCAGCACGGGAAGTCATGTGGCACCACGTCAGACTGCCCTTAGGGGGCCAATGTCTGATGCGGTGCCGGGGGCTATTGTCGGAGATATGGGCCCGGGGGTATGCAAAGTGCGGGGGAGTTACCTTCCCATCCAGCCACGTGGCCCTATAGCCTGACCCTCCCCACACTGTCGCGACCGAGAAAATTGCCTTTTCTCGAACGCTAGTGTATTAATTCCCGTCCCAGGAAAAGCCGGAGTACACCACACAAACATGATTCAAACGGCACATCTTTATTATATCGATAATATTTACATTATTACAAAGGCACTTCAGGCCTGACAATCAAAAATAAACAGCAGCGGACTAGCGGGCCTACGGCTCCATCTTCACAGGCGCTCAACTGGGGTATAAGCCAGGACTCCACCTAAGACTTCTTCTCCAAAGCTTCTCTTACTGAAGGGGGGAAAGATAGAGCAAGAATGAGTACAACCACAGTACTCAGCAAGCCACACCGGCAGATGCATGATTAATGCAAGGGGGTACAAGGGGTAATAATATAAGGGATTAGGTTTTGCAGTAAACAGCATTTAAAAGACACTTAGTTGCCCAAAGCTATTTTATAAAGACGATCCTAGAGCTACACAGTATTATTAATCAAGGCCGTGGACCCACACAAACCTGCCTTAACCCAAGGCCTACGATGATTCAGACCGAACTGGCAACCCGACCTGGGTCCCAGCTCATCCCAAGCCAACCCAGGCCAACCATTCCATATTTTAGTTGTTAAGCAAATTTTAAGAATTAAACCACTAACTTGGGTTCATTGCTAGGCTTGCCCATATCCGAGGGCACGGCTATTCGAATAGATTTACTCTGATCAGAGGTGTACATCTTTACCCACAAGACACATCTTTACTCCGCATTCCATGGCCTTGGAACCCGTCGTAAACATGTGACATAACCCTTCAACCATCCTAGCCGTGAACAAAAGTACCGACCCAACCCTGCCTACGGCCGGTATCCCGGGACAGGCAGGCCAGGATTGAGCCCCTAGCAACAGGATCTAGACCGGGTGCGCCACACGCATAGGGGTGAGACCACCCGCGTACTAGTCCAGTGCCATGGCATCTCGACTAACGGGCACCGACCCGTGTAGTCTTCATTTGCCTAGACATCTCGATTACCGAGCCGCAGCTCGTGTAGCCTTCATTTGCCTCAGAGATATCCATCGTCGCAACGACTTCATCCATCTCTATCCGTGTCCTTTTGTTCAGGACTAGACTGAGCACTGAGTTAAGCCTTACCCATTAGACATGTGGTTAGTACGGTAGTGCTTTGCAACAGAGGCCCGAAGACCGGTCCTTATAGTGGCCGAGGTGCTACTAGCAAAACCCTGCACCTCGAGCCCAGCCTAAAACCATTTTGGGAGTTTTGAATAGAGAGGGGAGGTGTGTGTTCAATTCCATCACAAGCCAACCATTCCACAGTGCCCAAATGATATGAGAATTCCCAAAGTCTAAAGTTATAAAACCACCTAATGTTGCCTAATTAGTCAGCAAAGCATCTACCTAAATTCATACTAGTGGAACCCTTAATAGAGTACCCACTAGTTGGGGTTTTGTTTATCCTAGGGTGAACAAGGTAATAATAAACAATAGCAATGATAAGGCTGTAACAAGGATTAATAGGAAGTGCTAAATAAAACAGTGATAACGCGGGAATTTAAATAAAGCGGTAATGCGATAATTTAAATCAAAAATAATTTTATAAACCGGGATTCAATATGCTCAAGGGTGATGTGACTTGCCTTGCTCAGAGAGAACGGCCTTCCGAACCTTCGGCGACGACCACAAACCACGCTTCGAGAACCTTCGGAACGACAGAAGCTACGCGAAGCACACAAGCAAAGCTACAAGCCTATAAAGAAGCAATAACAATACATAAAAAGAAAGCACACAGTTCTTTAGGTTATAACAAACATTAGGAGACTTGAACGGGTCGATTCGGGGTTCGTATGACCAAGATATGATCATCCGAAGTTTAATGCTGTTACATGGAGATTTACGGATTATTGTGATTAGGTTTTGCAATTATAAAACATGTGTAAGCGCTAGCCTGGAAAAGACAGGAAGACTGCGCTGTTGACATGTGGACCCCACATGTCAACCTAAGGGACCACAGTAGACCGAGTACACAGAGACGGTCCACGGGTCGACGGAAGCGGATCCCGTGTGTCAACCGAGGCAAGCGGTCGACAAACGGACTCCACTAGACACCACACGGGCTGCACACGTGGAAACCACGCGGCTACCGAGCGGGCACACTAACACGGACACTACACGCACAAGCGAACGACTACCGACACCAGTACACGGGTACCGGGGTCGACAACCACACAACGGGCACGGGCGACACCGAAAGGACTAGGACGGGGCAGCGAGAGGACGGACCCTTACCATCACGCGACGAGGCGTGGGAACGACAAAGACGAACGAGCGCGGCGGAGACGACTCGGAGACGACGGAGGCGAACAGCGAGGGAGCGACTTCGGCGGCGATCCTTGGACGAAGGCGAGACGCGGCCGGCGCAACGCTTGGCGACGCGGAGGCGAGGACGAAGACGACGGGGCTGCAGCGGCTTGCTTGACGAACCACGGGCGGCGAACGCGATCGGCTTGACGGAGGGACGAACGCCACGACGAGCGAAACCGGGAACGACGAGACGACGACGACGACGACCGGGGCCGGCGAGGAGACGATGATGGCAGCCGGCAGCGGCTGCATGGAGACGAGGACGGCGTGGAACACGCCGCTGCGATGCTGACGACGGAGGCGGCGCCGCGAGACGACGAGCCGGCGAGGATGAACGGTGAAGACGACGACGGACACCGGCGGTGTTCGGGTGGAGGGGAGGCGAGGCTGAGGGCGACCTTGCCGCTATGATGCCGGAGGTGGAGATGGCGACGTCGGCCGGTGCACGGGCACGGCGGAAGGGGCTGCCGAAGGCGACGTCGATGAGGAGAAAGGAGAGGCCGGCGCGGCGGCGGCGGTGTTCCGGCGAAACCGAGGAGCAGCCGGAGGAGAGGACGACGTTGCGACGTCGACAGAGGAGACGGTGACGTCGGTCGGCGTACCGGCGATGAACAGCAGCCGGCCGGAGACGGTGTAGTGGCGGCGACGCCACTGGACGCCGGCGGGGGCGCGTCTCCGGCGATTTCCCCACGAATCGGAGGCGCGCCGGGGAAGAGGAGGCAGCTGCGACGCCGGGGAAGGCGACGGCACGGCCGGCCGACGTGCTGAGGCGGCGGCAGGGGCGGCTGGAGGTCGGCCGGCGGCACGGGAGAGAGAGGGAGGAGGCGGGGAGAGGTGGTGAGGCCACGGGAGAACGCGGGAGGGGGCTAAAACGATAGAACGGAGGATGGGGATCCCATTTTATAGGGGAGGAGAGGGAGCCGGCCACGGGAGAGGCGGGGAACGGCGGCGGAATTTGTGGCCGGCGGCCATGGAAGGTGGCCGGGGTTGGCGCGTCCGTTCCCAGCGATTGGGGGCACGATTCAAGGGGGAAATTGGGGGGAATTGAAGAGGAATCAATGGGGATTAAAACCCCCCAATTAATTTGGAAAGAGCCGGCTTGATTGGGGCGGATTTGGAGGAGGAACGGCGCTAGGTTTGCACGGGAGAGAGAAGAGGCCGTGCGGGAGGAGGAAGACGACCGGCGCGGGAGGGACCCACCGGTCGGGCGCGCAGTCAGCGCGCGTGCGGCGCGCGTGCACGCGGCTGGCTCGGCTCGGCCTGGATTGGGCCGGGCGGCTGGGCCGAGAGGGAAGGAGGGAGGGGAGGGGCGGCCCAGAAGGAGGAGGAGAGGAGGGAGTGGGCCGGGAGGGGAAGGGGAGGCCCAAGAGGAGGGAGAGAAGGAGAGGGAGAGAAAGAGAGGGAGGAAGGGAGGACTTTGGCCGCGGGCCGAGGGAGAGAGAGGGAGGCTTTGGGCCAGACTTGGCCCAAAGGGAGGAGGGGGATTATTTTTAGCTTTTTCTTTTAAATAAACTTTATTAATTGTTTTTGTTGCTTAATAAATATTTCCGGTGCTATGAAAATTCAAGTAAAATTTGAGGGCTCCTTTTAGACCAAGGAGAATTTAATAAAAATTCTCCGGGCCACATTCGAATTTTTCTTGTACGTATTTTAGTGTTTGCCAATTTCTTTTCGAATTTTAATTAATTCTATTATTCCTTTTAGAAAATGATTTTTATTTCGGGATGAATTTATCAGACGTGACACACACCTCGGAAGTCGCGGAAGCAGCTAGGGGGCCTCGGGGTGCCACGTTGCGCCCCTCTGGCCCTCGCGCTGCCTCGCCCCGAGGCCCTCGGGCAGCTGCCATGTGACGAGGGGAGCGAGCGGGGAGGAGACCCAGGCTGAGCCGCCATCAATGTGCGACGCCCCAACCGTCCCTCACCGCATTTAATACGGTAAGGGCGGACGTGCGGTGCGGCCCGATTGACCCACGTCAATCAGGCGTGACCAGACTGTGACCGGCCTGTTGCCGGTCACATCCGATCAGACGGGCGGCCATGCCCCCACGTTCGCTCCTGTACCCGGTGGAGTGGAGGCAGGTATGTCCCGTCCCATCGAAGCATCATCCGGAGCTCCCTCCACGTGAGAAGGACCGCCACAAATCTTCATTCATTTAAGAGGGAATGACAGGGCTGTCCCCCGTGTCAGGTGGGGGGTGGCGCTGGGTCCCACTCAAGGACGGACTGCTGCTTAGCTTCCGGGCGAAGGCACGGATCGTGGTCTGGTCAAGGTAAAGTGGGTCCCCCTCCCGTGAAAGAGTAGGTAGAAGCGGTGCATGTGGGATCCCCTTGAACTATAAAAGGAGGACCTTGCCCACCGAGAAAAGGGACGACGCTCAGTAGGCCTGAACTCTAGGAGGAGAAGAGCGAGAGTGCTCTCCAGAGTTTAGGAACCTTTGTAACACTCAACCATAAATCCCACACACAGGAGTAGGGTATTACGCTCCATAGCGGCCCGAACCTATATAATCTTGGCACCCGTACGCGATCCAGAAGCACTCAGGGCGGATACACGATCTCGACAAGCGAACTTTTTCCCCCGGCCGAACTCACGAAAGGGGGATCTCACGATCTCCCGCTAGAGAGGATCACTCCTCGACAACTTGAAATCTAGTATTTTAGAATTTTTGTCTAAATTTGAAATTTTTTGTCCCAGTGGTATTTTGTACATTTGGACAAAATTGTACAGTACTAACGGAGACTAACCGGACGGTGATGGTAAATCGTAGAAGTTAAGCAAAAGTCGATGACATATTATAGAATGTGACAAAGTCAGTGGTAAATCGTAGACCTGTGACAAACTCAGTGGCATATAATGGATTCTCATAGTCTAGTGGATAATCCGCAATCGTAGAGTACCAGAGATTCTACATCTGCACCCACTATCCGAATTCGATCCTATATCTATCGAATTTCTGAAAGCATCATACCATATCATCGTTTTGGAGTAGATCATATCGGTATTCCCGTACCTTCTATCAGTAAACAACTAAACACAGAAAGGAATCATCTGACGTGAAGTTCGCACTAAACATAGAAAGGGATCATCTGACATGAACTTCCTCATAACGTGGTTACTAATATATGAGCCTCACCACTTACGGTCTTACGGAGATATCAATGCACTAAACACGTATCCGGATCCACGACAATAGGCGTTTGAACAGCAGGTGGCAGCATCGGAGAGGAGAGTGTGGCATTTCGAAACGGGGAGGCCACGGCCACGACGGTAAAACCGTTGCGAGTAAAAACCAAAAAAAGCCGTTCTTAATTGAATCACCATTTCCTCTCACACACTCCTGTCTGTCTGTCTCCTCCACCCCACCTCACCTCGCCGTCCTCCTCCCTACGTTGGGGTCGCCATAGCCGGATTTGCACGTTGCCCCCCCGACCCCTCCCGGAATTGCCAACTCCCCCTTCTTCTTCTCTCCTCTCCTCTCTTCTGTCTTCCCTTCCCCCGCGCCACGCGCACGGCCCGGCCGGCCTCCCGAATCCCCACGCAATTCCCAAATCTCCCGGGGCCAAAAGCTTTTGCCGCCGCTCCACCACCACCCACTTCCCTCCCCTCCCCTCCGCCACGATCGCGCCCAGCCCGACGCCCCAAACCACCCGACGAATCCGCCCCCGCGGGATTCTCTCCGCCGCCGCCGCCGGGGAGGACGAGGAGGAGGACGCCGACGAGGAGGAGGAGGAGGAGGAGGCTAGGGTTCCGGCGGAGAATTCGCGGCCGCAGCGGCGCGCCGCGTAGGGGGGGCCACCCCCGCGGCGCAGCTCCGGATCTCGAGGCCCCCGAACCCTAGGAGGGGTGGGGTGGGGGGCTCGGCGATGGACGTGGACTCCCGCATGACGACGGAGTCGGACTCCGACTCCGACGCCGCCGCCGCCTCCGCCTCGGTTGCTGCGCAAGGAGGCATAGCGAGCGAGACCTCGTCGTCGGCGTCGGCCTCGGCCTCGGCCCCGTCCACGCCAGGGACACCCACGGTAGCTCCGGCTCCTGCGGCCGCGGGAGCCACGGGGCCCAGGCCGGCGCCGGGGTACACGGCGGTCAGCGCTGTGATCGAGAAGAAGGAGGACGGGCCGGGCTGCCGCTGCGGGCACACGCTCACGGCGGTGCCGGCCGTCGGGGAGGAAGGCACGCCGGGGTACATCGGCCCACGCCTCATCCTCTTCGGGGGCGCCACGGCGCTCGAGGGCAACTCCGCCACGCCACCCTCCTCGGCCGGCAGTGCTGGGATCCGTACGCTTTCTATCATATATATATATATATATATATATATATATATATATATATATATATATGCCTAATAATTTCTGCTTTTTTTCAAATGTCGATTGGTCATGTCTCGTGGATATTAAGCGACGCTCTTGGGTGATCATGATAGCAACCTGGAGCTATTTTTATTCCCAGTTTGCAATTTCATTTCGAAATGAATTTGGAGGCTTCAGGAGTTTTACTGAGAAATCATTTGCTATTTTGTGGGTAATTCAAGTCGGTCTATACCTCGATGGCTGGAAGCTCATAGTTGGCTTGAGCCTTTACCCTCAGAGGATTTAAATAGGCATAGCATCATTTCAGATACCATTTTGACTTAGGAATTGTGCTTGAGCTGTTTCTGGAACCGAATTTCATTGGTTAAATTAGTGAAGATGGGTGCTGATGGCTGATTCCAGATGCCATGGTCGTGGGAGCTGAAATGTTTGAACTGTTTCATATAGCTGTCGTATTGCATAATTTTGAATTCTTATTTTTGAACGTATCCCCTGATTCACTGGGCATGCGCTTTCATGGACCTCTCATCTAAAGTTTCTCACTATCTTCAATGTTATGCTTAGCAAGTTGGAAGGAACATTTACTGCATTCTAGATTTGTGTCATCGTGTTGCATATTGTATGACAGTAGGAGAAACCTTTTTTTTTCCTTTTGGCAAGTTAAAGTAGGTGAGCGGAACTTCTAAGGCACGACTCTGATATGAAATTGAAGGTTTTCTTTTTTGGGAGCTATATTATTGCTGATGTAATCTATTTGCAGCATATATACAAAACTAGTTGCTCCATTGTGTACAAAATTGTTTTTGGTTAAAAAAACGTTATCTGGTATACAATGCTATTTTTACTCTCCAGTTAGTCACAAAGGTGGATTTATCATTGATCTCTCCTTGGTTTATAGGTCTTGCCGGTGCCACAGCAGATGTCCACTGTTATGATGTGTTATCAAATAAGTGGAGCAGGTAGGATATTCCATAAATGGTTTCCACCTTCTTTTGAGCATTTAATTGTTGCGTTGCTACTTTGGTTGACTTTAGCAACTTTTCTTTTAGAGTAACACGATTATTTTGTTGGTAGCATAAAGCAACTCAGCAAACTTATTTAATTGCACCACCACTTTGGCAGGCTTACTCCACAAGGTGAGCCTCCTTCACCAAGAGCCGCACATGTAGCAACTGCAGTTGGAACCATGGTTGTCATCCAGGTATTTCTATATTTTACCTGTGGTTTCTCTGATTTACTAGCTTAATTAGTATCAGAAACAATTACTTCCCAAGTAACCTGTTTTATATACTCTTTGATTGTTTACATAAATTTTATGGAGGTAACTTCTAAATATGGTTTGTTTTTGTTTCATCATTCGTTGCAATGCAGGGTGGCATTGGCCCTGCTGGTTTATCTGCCGAGGATCTTCATGTTCTAGACCTTACACAACAACGACCGCGATGGCACAGGTAAACTATTATTCTGTACTGTGAGTGTGGAGTTGTATTTCTTCAGCACATCTTCTGAGGTGCTAATGTTTCTATGTAGAGTGGTGGTTCAAGGACCTGGTCCAGGTCCACGATATGGGCATGTCATGGCCTTGGTTGGACAGAGGTTTTTGTTGACAATTGGTGGAAATGATGGTAAGCAATTGCTCCCAGATGCACCTGTCAAATTCAAACTAGAGAACCTTTGCACTTGGATCTATGCTGAAATGGTTTCTATAACGGGATAATTTTTATTCTCTAGGGAAACGGCCGCTGGCAGATGTATGGGCTCTAGATACTGCAGCTAAGCCATACGAATGGAGGAAACTTGAACCAGAAGGTGAAGGACCACCACCATGCATGTAAGTTTGCTAGCTGAAACACATTACAGTACTTTAATTATTGAGGATGGTGATGTAAAGTTTAATAGCAATTCCTGGGGAGGTATCCATTATATTACATTACTTACCATGTGTTGCATGTTACTTCATTAATTTAATATTAATATCAAATTATCCACAATGCAACCAGCTATTTACTTTCTTGGTCATGTGGTAGCACAGTTAACCCGCCATATTTCCCAATTAGTTGTCAGGCATGACCCTCAGGTTATTTTCCTTTATTTTTTTTACTGGAAGTAGAACTAGAACTAGGTTTGGTATCCTTTTGCTAAGTATACTGCATGGTGTTGTTGTTCAGGTATGCCACTGCCAGTGCACGCTCTGATGGTCTTCTTTTACTTTGTGGTGGGAGGGATGCCAACAGTGTGGTAAGTAAAATAATCAACTTATATCAATAAAGATAATAAATAGTCTAGTAAATATTTCGCTGGATCAAAATATGTAAAGAACTAAAACTAATGGAATTAGAGACTTGAATGTATAACACTTGGCTGTCAATTTTAGCATCTCAGTGATTGGATGTCATACTGTTGTAACAAGGTTCTATATAGCCTGTGATGTGAGGACTGCAATTCTCTCAAGATTACACCTTCAAATTTTGTATCTAAAATATTGAAACAGCAGTGATGTGGCAACTGGTGGATTTCCATGATCTGAAAAATGAAGAAAGTTATTACTTTGTTATCAGTTTCATCTCATGTAGATCAAGAGAAAATGAACATAATTATGCATGGCATATGGGCATCTTGTCATGTAACTTACACAGACATCAGTTCGCCAAGCAGCAAATATTGAGTGACTGGAACTACAGGAAGCAAATATATGTTTTCTATAACAAAGATGTCTAGTTATCCTTATATTTGGCAAGTAAAATGATACTCCCCCCATTTCACATTATAAGTTTATAGAAAAATTTAACTACATCCGCAACACAAAATTAGTTTAATTCAAGCTAACATTTAATATATTTTGATAATATATTTGTTTTGTGTCGAAAATATTGCTGATCTTTTTTTTATAAACTTGGTCAAACTTAAAAAAAGTTTGATTAGGAAAAAAAAAACTCAAAACGACTTATAATATGAAACGGAGGGAGTATATTTTAGTCACACCATACTAGTTGTACATCAAGCTATTTTCATTTGAGATGTCAATTTGATTTAAATTACTAATAATTACCTGTAGAAAGTTCAATATCAATAATAGGATTTCTCTAATGTCTTTGTATACATGTTACTTCCGTAAACCCATCAGCCGCTGGCAAGTGCATATGGTCTTGCAAAACACAGAGATGGGCGATGGGAGTGGGCAATCGCCCCTGGTGTTTCTCCATCACCCAGATATCAACATGCAGCTGTAAGCTGTTCTTTCATTGTTTTTTCATCTAAAAGTTGTACCCACTGGCTCTTATACAATGCTTGATTCATCTGTTGTTTAGGTTTTTGTGAATGCACGTCTCCATGTATCAGGAGGAGCTCTTGGAGGTGGTCGGATGGTAGAAGACTCCTCAAGTGTTGCAGGTTCTAGTTTTAATCTTGAAATAACTGACATATTTTTGGTTAAAGATTCATGAAATACCTTAAGAAATATCTTGCACTGACATTAACCAGAAGAATAATCTTGAGATGAAATAATGTAGCTCTTTTAGTTTGCTGGATGCTCAGCATATAAAATACTTAGTTTTTGTTGGTGTATGTGTAACATTTGTTATCTTAATAAGATCTAGATTGCAGAAAAGCACTCGGATACTTGAATAGTTTAGTTACTTTCAGCATCGGTCACTCATGCACCATAACTACACTTGCTAATTATGTTACTCCCTCCGTTTCACAATGTAAGTCATTCTAGCATTTCACACATTCATATTGATGTTAATGAATCTATAACACAATGTAAGTCATTCTAGCATTTCACACATTCATATTGATGTTAATGAATCTATAGATTCATTAACATCAATATGAATGTGTGAAATGCTAGAATGACTTACATTGTGAAATGGAGGAAGTAATCTATATGACTGCATGTGAGTATTACAAAAGCATTTCCTGTCTTTAGCCTTTTTTTACTCATCACGCTGTGATGACATTGCCAGATTTTCTTCCTTTTTTTGGTAGCATTGAGATTCTCTTGGGTTGAGGTATAGGTAATTGTTGGTTTCCTCTAGAATGACAATATGTACTCCTATAAATTTCTTATAAGTTGCACGATTCTATCTGGTTCAGTGCTAGACACAGCTGCTGGAGTCTGGTGCGACACAAAGTCAGTTGTCACAACTCCCAGGATAGGAAGATATAGTGCAGATGCAGCAGGGGGTGATGCTGCTGTTGAACTTACACGGCGGTGCAGGCATGCAGCTGCTGCTGTTGGTGATCAAATATTCATTTATGGAGGTCTACGAGGAGGTAAGAAAATAATATGTTGATATCTCACATTGAGACAATAAGTGCCACGCGCATACATTTCAGTCGACGCTGTTCTATGAATTCAATATCCCCACTTTTTTGCTAGGTGAGAATTAATTTTCTTCTTAATAGTTTATAGTTCTTCGGGCAAATTGACGAAAACCTGTTCGTTTAGTATTATGCTATAGGCTTTGAGCCTTTGCTGGGCCATCAAGTCATCATTGTACACGTTCAGATTCAAGTTATTTGTGGTGTTATTTCTGATTTGATGGGGATATCTTGGCCCACTGCCACATGATATACAACTTTGATGCCACATGGGTCAAAATGCCACATGATATATATTATTGTTGGCATACTTTTCGTTTGGACGAAAACTTTTAGTGGACTGGAAATCGTCAAGTTTGACATTTGTTCTCATCGTTGGATTTTATGCACCTTCAATTTGCTTTCTAACATCAAATGACTGCCATTGTAGGGGTACTGCTAGATGATCTTCTTGTAGCTGAAGATCTTGCTGCTGCTGAAACGACAACCGCTGCTAATCATGCAGCGGCAAGTGCAGCAGCCACTAATGTACAAAGCGGAAGAACACCCGGAAGATATGCTTATAATGATGAGCGAGCGAGACAAACAGCTCCGGAATCAGCTCAGGATGGATCTGTAGTTCTTGGAACTCCAGTTGCCCCTCCTGTCAACGGTGACATGTACACTGATATCAGCCCTGAGAATGCTGTGCTTCAGGGACAGAGGTTATTTTCATTTTTCTTCCCTATGAATATGTCCTGGTGATATTCCTATGGCAAGTTACTATTAGTTTTGTAATTGCTATTTCCCTAAGGTTTCGATATTAATTTCTCTACAGGAGATTAAGCAAAGGTGTCGATTATTTAGTTGAAGCATCAGCAGCAGAGGCAGAGGCTATTAGTGCAACTTTAGCTGCAGTGAAGGCTAGGCAGGTTAACGGTGAGATGGAGCAATTGCCTGACAAGGAGCAATCTCCAGATTCCACATCGACCAGCAAGCATTCAAGCCTCATCAAACCAGACAGTGTTCTCTCTAACAACATGACGCCTCCACCTGGGGTTCGGTTGCATCATAGAGCTGTGAGTAGTCTGTATGCAGTTTGTTACATTGTCTGCAGTTCATTTGTCAGTTTACTTCTGTAGTGTGTCAGTTTATTTTTATGTTATAATATTGCTGTAGATACTTGTCTTTCTAGCGACTAAAAACAATTGTATTATCTCTTCATTTTGCATCACATGAGGTGATATCCTCTATTTTTCCTTCTACCTCAGGTTGTAGTGGCTGCAGAAACTGGAGGTGCCTTAGGTGGCATGGTCAGGCAGCTGTCAATTGACCAATTTGAAAATGAGGGAAGAAGAGTCAGCTATGGCACCCCTGAGAATGCAACTGCTGCAAGAAAGTTGCTAGATCGACAGATGTCCATTAATAGTGTTCCTAAAAAGGTATCATGGAGAATTTGGTCCATTCAACTGCTTTGGTACTAGGATTTAGTGATGCAGAAGCTCAATGCACAATATAGCCATGATTGAGAAAAGACTTAGCTAGTTACTACGCGTATTGTGAACTACTTAATTACTTTGTTCTATCTGCTGCGATACTTATCCAGGTGATTGCATCTCTATTGAAACCTCGTGGTTGGAAGCCCCCTGTGCGAAGACAGTTCTTCTTGGACTGCAATGAGATTGCAGATCTATGTGATAGTGCTGAGAGAATATTTTCAAGTGAACCAAGTGTTCTGCAACTTAAAGCTCCTGTTAAGATATTTGGTGATTTACATGGTCAATTTGGTGACCTCATGCGATTGTTTGATGAGTATGGTGCTCCTTCAACAGCAGGAGACATTGCGTGAGTTCTTGCTTTTGAGAAACTAGTAATCACACACTTTTTTAATTTTGCTTCAATTGTGATATTTTACTTGCCAAATTAACTTGAAAAGCCTTGTTATTAATGTGTTTAATGAAGTATCTTAGGCTCTCTATACATATATACTTCTTTTCTTTTCTTTTTTGGTTCAGAAGGTATTTCCCCACCTTTCTTGGTCTTGTCCTGATCCATAATTTTGTATGAACCTGCAGTTACATTGATTATCTCTTCTTGGGTGATTATGTGGATCGTGGCCAGCATAGCTTAGAAACAATGACTCTTCTTCTTGCATTGAAGGTATTAAGCTGCCAACTTACCTTGATGCCACATATACTTACTGTGTTGTGACGATTTATTAAAATCGTAATATATAAACAATTGTACATTTCAGGTTGAGTATCCTCAGAATGTACATTTGATTCGTGGAAATCATGAAGCTGCAGATATTAATGCTTTGTTTGGCTTCCGAATAGAGTGCATAGAGCGAATGGTAAACTATTTTATTTTGCATCTCACGTTACAACAAAACCTTTTCCCCTTTTGCTTATGGGGATGTTATTTGCTCAAAAAACAGGGTGAGAGAGATGGTATTTGGACATGGCACCGTATGAATAGATTATTTAACTGGCTTCCTTTGGCTGCACTTATCGAAAAGAAAATTATATGTATGCATGGTGGAATTGGTCGGTCAATCAACCATGTTGAGCAAATTGAGAATCTTCAGAGACCAATTACCATGGAAGCAGGCTCTGTTGTCCTTATGGATCTTCTATGGTAAAACATTTCAACAAGAATTGCTATTTAACCTTCCATGAGCATTTATTTATGTGCCATGTTCAAATGTTCTCTTTATGATGCCTATAGGTCAGATCCAACCGAGAATGACAGTGTTGAAGGATTGAGACCAAATGCTCGAGGCCCTGGCCTTGTTACATTTGGGGTTGGTGTTCCCTAACCCTAACCTTCTGAATTCGTCTTCCCTTTTTTGACCCCCTTTGTTCTCTGAAG
This sequence comes from Oryza meridionalis, assembly GCA_000338895.3. Classification (NCBI taxonomy): domain Eukaryota; kingdom Viridiplantae; phylum Streptophyta; class Magnoliopsida; order Poales; family Poaceae; genus Oryza; species Oryza meridionalis. The sequence continues at coordinate 28,746,411 of CM002526.2, read as the reverse complement.
CTAACATTTGCTGTTCATACAGCCTGATCGTGTTATGGAGTTTTGCAACAATAATGATCTTCAACTAATTGTGCGAGCGCATGAGTGTGTGATGGATGGCTTTGAGCGCTTTGCTCAAGGTCACCTGATCACTCTTTTCTCTGCAACAAACTATTGTGGTATGAATTCTTTTCGAGTGTTCTGTTTTCAAACTTTTTGCTGGATTTCTACTATTGCTTGACATGTTATGCTCACAGGTACTGCAAATAATGCCGGTGCTATCTTAGTTTTGGGCAGAGATCTTGTGGTCGTTCCAAAACTGATTCATCCTTTGCCCCCAGCAATCACATCACCTGAGACCTCTCCAGAGCATCATATTGAGGACACATGGATGCAGGTAATACTATTTTGTTGCAAAGATATTCCTGTTTGTAAACTAACTGGTACTACCACCTTCCTCGTAACACGGTAACATTTGAAATGAAATTCAGGAGCTGAATGCAAACAGACCACCGACTCCAACAAGGGGCCGCCCCCAAGTAGCAGCTAACGATCGAGGTTCTCTTGCCTGGATATAGTAGTGGCCAGATATTGATTAATCTGATCTATATATGAAGTCTCGATCGGCGCGATCTTGCTATTTTTATTTTTTTCTGCACAGAGTAAAGTGATTTGTGTTTGCGAGACAGTGGCCCACAGCCACGCCAAAAGGTAAACATTTAAAGTGAGGTAGTAGATAAGATGGATGAACAGATGATCATCCAGAACAGCGCCGTCCAGTCCAAGCTGTTTCCCGAACACGACAGTAAAACAATTCAATTCACAGAGATTATCTGGAGATCGACGAGGCTTCACTTCACCTGTATATACTCGGCTGCTGGTGGATAGGCAGTTGTATGTGGTTTTTGCATCCAATTGGAATGGCAAAAAGGAATAGTGTTATTGTACTAGCTATTCTTTCCTCTCTTTTTTTTTCCTTTTTGGGATCTAGAGTTCTGATTTTGCAAGGTGCTTCTGAACTGCCGGAGAGACCGATGGCTGGTGTTCGTGGTCCAGTCGTGTATAATAGCCTTCCCGCCTACTACTTTCGTCGCAGCATACCCCCCTTGTAATTTCAGTCTGATGATGCTGATGTACAATTTTGTGTTCAAGTTTTGGGTGGCGAATGGAGTTTGATTTGGTTTACTAGAAGAAGAGAGATGTGGTGTTACTCATGGTGGTTGTACAAAAATTCAATTATATCTTGTTTGGCTCCGAATTGAATTCGATTCATTCAATTGGATTTTGGGCTATGTTTTAGTGTGCAAGCTAATGATATTGGTTTGGATATCGTAGAAGCTACACTATTGATTCTTATGGGCTATTTGACACGTTTCATTGAAGGCGTACACATGATTGCTCCATTTCTTTGTGAAAAAGCACACGATCTGAAACAATTACTCTGACCGTTCCTTTGTTTACAAACATGAATATGCGAACAGACTTAAAATTTCTCAAGCAAGGTGTTGTTATTAGCCACAGAAATACTTTGAAACATGAAACAGTTAGTATGTACTAATTGTACCATTTAAAACTAGACTCTGAACATCGAATTACATCCAGGCCTCACTAGAAAAAATGTAATTGAGGCTATTTCATGACGCACCCGACAGCAAGCTAGCAGTAGTTAACACTAAATTATTACTATTTTGTTACAAGATCTCTCATCACAATTTTGATATCGTGCTGGTAGAGCCAATACAGGCAATATTCGAGTTGGGATCATCTAGTATCCCCAAAAGCCAAAAAAAAAAAAGAAAAGAAAAGGTAACAGTACAAACAACAACATTTTAGTCCCGGTAAAGATTGTTCAGTACAGTCCCTTAATCCGTATCCCTAGTATACAAGAAGAAACAAAATTTCTTTGCACCACTTCGCCCATGGCGTCAATTTGGCATAATCCAAGGGCACAGCACACCAGGGATATATATAACTCGAGGATGTGGCCTACTGACTGCTTTCTGCATCAGGGGGTCAGGCCGCTAAGCCCAAATTTCTCCCAAGTTAGATTTAAGTATTGACTATGAACGAAGACATAGTACGACAAGCGAGTGCCCCATGTAATATTTGATCTCAACGTTTCTTCTGATCCTTCCCAGTTTTGTTATCCTGAGTGAGCATCCTGGGAGCGATGGCCATCGCCATAAGCTCCTGGAACAGAAGCTTACACGCGTAGGGTATATGCACCTGTCAGTAGGTAGCAGTGTAATTCCCGTTATTGCCATAGTAGTTATTACTTCTATAAATAGGCTTTAGATTCATACTAGTAATTAACAGTACAGAGAAGAAGGAATTATACTTACTTGGACAATGTCGGTTTTGTTCTTGCAGCCTCTGCACTCAAAGGAATTCTTCTTGAGATTAGCAATAGCAATAAGCCCACACTTCTCGCATACATGGACTCTGTACGCATCACTCTGGTCAAATAACCTTTCCTTGAGGAAAAATGCAGCGCCATGAGCAATCATACAGTCCCTCTCCATCTCTCCAAACCGGAGACCACCATCGCGTGAGCGCCCTTCTGCAGGTTGTCTGGTAAGTATCTGCACAGGACCACGGCCTCTAGAGTGAATCTTGTCATCCACCATGTGCTTAAGTCTCTGGTAATAAGTAGGACCAAGGAAAATCATGGCAGTTAATTTTCTTCCAGTGTGACCGTTGTACATGGTCTCGAATCCACGCATCTGATAACCACATTTATGAAGTGCTTTGCTGATGTTATCCACCTGAAATTTATGTAACAAATTCAGATTATTGCAGGTTTGAACAATAAAAGAAAAAGTGATTGATTATCACATAATCTTGGGACTATAACTAGATTATAACTGACTGCAGTAAGCTAGGGGTTGAACATTTTCTTAAAAACAAGTAGAAGATAATCAAGACTAAGTCTATAAAAGATTACTCACAGTAACATCAGTGAAAGGAGTTGCATCTCCTTCTTTTCCCATGTGAGCAGCAACTTTACCCATAATACACTCAATCAGCTGACCAATAGTCATACGGGATGGAATAGCATGTGGATTCACAATAATATCAGGTGTGATGCCTTCAATAGTCCACGGCATGTCCTCTTGTGTATAAGTCATTCCCACAGTTCCTTTCTGACCATGCCTACTACTAAACTTATCTCCAATCTGTGGTATACGAACTGATCGCATTCTAACCTTAACAAATCTTAAACCATCAGCATTTGTTGTTAGGAGAACCTGGACAAAAGATAGTAGACTTAGAAGCCTGTTGATTTCAGTGTCATAACACCGCACAGAAACATAAGAGGCGGTGGAGGGAATAAAAAACCTGATCCACCATCCCACTTTCACTGTGGCGCAGAGAAGTACTGTGATCACGCTTTGTGTATCTAGTAGCTTGCCCTTGGGCATCATCTTGTGGAATAGGAGATGTCTTCCCAATAATGACATCTTCACCAGATACCCTTGTACCCTGATACATGAATATATATCAGCACATCTATCATGTCGCCATGATAAAGAAAATTCTACAATAATGTTCTCTACTTACTGGTGGTGCAAGTCCATCATCATCTAGTTTATCATATGACCCATGACGCATTCCCTGCAAGGAAAATTTCAAAAAACATTAGTTCATAAGACCAACAAAGATAAAATCTTCAATGAATCTAGGGGAGCATTACCATAGTATTCTCCCTATTTGGACGGCCAAACTCCTCTTTGACAAGAGTCCCCATCTTCTTTTCCTCATCTCTGCATATGAAGGACTGTCAGGCTACAAGCATTGGATGGCACTTACAAAGTATACAGTGTAATGTCTTCATACCTGTATGAGCGGAAAAACAGAGATCGGAAGAATCCACGATCTATTGAAGATTGGTTCATAATAACCGAATCTTCTTGATTATATCCAGAGTAGCATGCAATAGCAACAATTGCATTCTTCCCAAATCATCAAAGCAAGGTATTAGTAATTACATCACAAAACAAATGCAGAACATGAAGAGAAAGCAAACAAGGTGTCCCGCGGTTAAGATTGTTCGCTTACAATGCCAGCTGGTAACTGTCTGAAGTGCAAATGTTCCATAGCACGAGTAGTAACAAGAGGCTTTTGTGGGTAGTATAGCACATAGGCCAATGTGTCCTGAATACAAAGTTGGATGTTTAAGAATCAAATCTATACGAACAGACCAAGAAAGCAGACAGATGGCACACTCACCATTCTTAACTGATAGTTGGTAACATAGATTCCCATTGCTTGTTTTCCCATAGCAGACTGATATGTATTACGAGGTGACTGTACATTCAAAGGAATGAATTAGACATGCTTAAAAAGATGCAGCATACAACATCGCATAATGGGATGTGTTACCTGGTTATGATCTGGAAAAGGAATAATCGAGGCACAGACACCAAGTATCAATGAAGGATGAATCTCACAATGTGTGTAAGTTTCAGAGTATGCCTCCTCTGGATTGTGTCTTGCACCAATAAGGTCCTGAAATTTATTTATTTAGATTATACTAGATGATGATGATGATGATGATAAACATTTTGGCCCTTTTCACACAAAGACAAAAGGAGTTCCCATGGAAGGTAACCTTAGGTGCCCTACAAATAGTCAATTTGGCATACTTTGCATGACAGATCTTACTTACATTAATGGTCATGGAGATCATAGTAGTTTCTTCCTCTTCAGTATCTATGTACTCAATAAATCCTTTCGCAACTAAGTCATGCCAACCTTCCTCAGGTGTCTCCTGGATAAATACACCATAGAATAATACAAGCACATAAGAAACATAGATGTATGTCTAAACTGTAGTAAAAAAAACCTAGGATACAGTAGTAAATGCCAGACCCTTTGCTGCAACGCTCGGATATGTCTCTTTTTAATAAGAAGCCTTTGGTTTTCAACAATAAACAGTGGACGACTGCAACGCCCATAGTCTGTATAAAGTCTGAGTTCTTTAAGACGAATATCACGAACCACACCAACTTCAGTGTTGACATCAATCTGAAAATTGACAAAGCTCATCATGTAAGTCTGATCTGACATGTTCTAGGTTAAACACAGACCCTCCTAAAATAGCATGATACAAGTAAATTCCATCCTCGACTTGTCCAATCTTAATACACTGAGCTTATATATGTTTAACCAACTGCAGAAAGCAATTTACACAATACTAAAAGATGTCAAGCAAAGTATGTCAAAAGAATGCAGTTAATTTCCTACACACTCATCTATTCACCAATTTATTGCCTGCAGAATTCGGCCCCATCTTCCAAATTATTCAAGATAAGCACGGCACATACCTGTCTTCTCAAACGCCTAAGAGTCTTCACCAACAGGTCAGGGTTCCTGTGAATTCCAACCCAACAACCGTTGACAAAAATTTTAGCAGCTTGTGGAATGACGGCTGGTGATATCTCCTGTTAAAAGATAAACACAGACCAAAATCAGTAACTGTTGCAAAAGACCCCAAAATATAAGACATGGAGGGGAAACGGAGCAAAACCATTATGTTCTGCCAAAGGAATGAAAACAAACCTCAAAATTTTCTGTGCCCCACTCCTCCAAAAATTCCAAAATAGGATTTGCAGCAGAACCAACAGTGATATACACCATCAACGCAAGATTTTTAACCAAACCACAAGCCTGAATACAAGGTATAATAAAGAAATGTAAGCACAGAGCCTTCCTCCAACATACGATAACTACATAAATGTCAATTACTTACTTGTCCCTCAGGTGTTTCAGCAGGGCACATCATTCCCCAGTGAGAATTATGCAATTGCCGAGGTTTTGCCAATTTCCCTATTAAGATCAACACAATCCTCAGAATCAAGTCTCAGTGGATAAGTAATGTATGAAATTGAGAAAATTTGATATTGACCTTCACGCCCAATTGGAGAGTTAAGCCTCCGCAGATGAGATAATGTAGATGCATAGGTAAGGCGATTAAGCACCTATACGCAAAAGAAAACAAGGAATGAAGAGCATGGATTCGTACATTTGTTCGCTAAACCATGTTGGAATCAGTGAAATAAAAACATCAAATGTTCAAGAAAGAGTACCCACCTGAGAAACACCAGCCCTGGTACCAGCTTGGTTAGCCTGTCCCCAGTTTCCAGTAGCAAGGGAATACTTCAACCCACTAGTAATGGTTTTGGCTTTAATAGCAAATTGCAGATTGACTTCCTTTCCATTATCCACACACTGGATTCAAGAAAAACATCAGTTAATAGCCTCCATGGCTGAGTAAAAGAAAAGGAGGGTGGTTTAGAAAGGGAACCTTTTGCACATATGACCTCACATCCCTTGTCAACTTTCTGAAAAGCTGTATTTACAAGGAAAAAAATTAGAACATTTGGTCCCACCTCAGAAAAGAGACTCATCACTATTTTAGTTCTGACATATCGGAGACGAACCATTCTAAACAGTCCTCCAAGCAATGGACCTGCAAGATCCAGTCTTTTGTTGCCATAATGATCTCTGTCATCTTCAGCTCTTCGACCAAGAGCGCACATCAGCAGACGATGAATAATGTACCTGCATAATAAGTATACACGAATCAGCCATTCTGCTTTCAATCAAACTACAGCAAGCTTTTACTTTCTTAAAGATAATTAAACACATGAAATTTAGAACGCATAGTCGCATACCCAAAGTAGTACGCCTTTTTGGTTTCACAGAATTCACCCACACCAACATGGGGTAACATTTCTTTTTGAAGTATCTCTTTGGCATACCTGCAGTAGCCACGTAGTAAGTACCAACATAGTAATTTAACTTTTCTAGCATATACAGAGGTAACTCTCTGCCACCACATACTTAATTCTCTTTTCTTTAGTTACACCAACAGTAGCTCCACGCTTTCCAATGTAATCCAGAGCAACCTTAAAATAGGTGTATTAAAGGTTTAGAAAGATGAAACCAAAATTAAGAATCATAAATTTACTAGTTCATATAATTAGTTTAGTTCCAGTTGAAAGCTGTATGATGTATTCAAACAGCTAAAAATACCTGCTGATTCTGAATGACGAAAGCTTCCTCTAAAGATGGGCGTAGCAATTCCATCATTTGTGTATCAGAGAAATCATAGCATATATGCTCTAATATATCTTTATCAGCAACAAATCCTAATGCTCGGAACACAATGATGATCGGAATGTCTGCACGGATATAAGGCAAAGTAGCACGTATATATTGACCAGATGAACCCTGCATCACAAGGAATATTTAACAAAAATTTAGGGTAACAAGGAAAACACTAATGCTCATTAAGAATACACTAGTAAATAGAATTACTTTTGTTCCAGTTGGAAGTCATATGAAAATATTCTTACACTAGTGCTCATTAAGAATACAGACATAAAAACACGTGCACCTATAACGGTTAATTTCGAAGCTTGTATATGATTACTCACCCCTTTCGCGCCTGCCCTAGAAAGCATCCGCACAAACATACTACTAGCAGGTCTATTCTGGTTCTCTGCCATAGAACGGACTTCAGCCACGTATGCGTATTTATTAGGCTGCCTCTTCTTAAACACATAGACATGGTTGGTGCTCATCTTCTCCTGGGCAATAAGGACTTTTTCACTACCATTGATTATAAAATACCCTCCTTGGTCATAAGGGCACTCTCCAAGTTCTGTGAGATCCTTTTCGGACTGTTGAAACAGTGTGCAATAACTAGAACGCAACATGATAGGAACCTGCAGGAGAAGAAACAGTTAGAAAGAAAACTACATAAAAGAGCAAATTATCCAGATATGTTAATTACAACCTTTCCAATAAAGACTTTTGGGTACTCCATAGTTTCTGTAACTTCTTCACAGTCATGTCCTTTTTTCATAACTCTGTATGATACATCAACATATAGTGGAGCCGAGTATGTTAGGTTTCGGAGCCTTGCCGATTTTGGAAATAAAGTAGCTGTCTCTCCATCAGCTTCTGTCATCATTGGTTTACTCAGATAGATTTGTCCAAAGCTGATCTTGTGGAGTGTCTAAAGTAGCATACAAGACCATGATAAGTATCAGCACAAAAGCAAATAATAATTGTTTTCAACTGAAAAAACCGACAAGATTCCGTGTTGTGACACTCGCAATATCCAGGCCCGAAAATAAGAAACAATATTCAGAAACTTGCATAGGTAAGTCAGTTTATTTTATTTTACTTTTGTATATATAAATTCTACTCAGTATTGTTACTTTTTCCCCAGCATGTGAAGGGTAGCAAGAGATAACATTCATCCTCATTACTTGTCAAACAGTTTTCCCTTTTTGTGGATATTTTTTTTCTTGAAAACTCTTGTGTGGATATTTTGACTAGTCATTGCTAAAATCCTAGCAGAGATTACTATTTGTAATTCTAGTTTTTATTGAGGTTCCAATCGCCTAAAAGGATTTCATATGTTGCAAGAGGAATCGGAGCTTATCATTGAACTGAGTAGGTCCCGTCTTGACTGCAACAATAAGATTATGCCACCTATCATAGCATTTCTAGCTAAGACATACCAATTCTTTTAATCTTTCTTATGACCCTTGACACTTCAGCAAAAACAGAAGTCAAAGACAGTTTTTTTAGCATAATTCAGTGTATAGTTCTAAACAGTCTGATATAAGCCTATGTCATACAGGCAGAGTGTTGCAAGTCACTCTGAATAACAAAATACCCATGTTTATTACAAAAGGAGACATTCAGTTTCTTTCCCCACTCCAGTATAGTCAAGTGTCTTACATTTACTGGTAACATTTCTTGTATGATATCCATCTCAAAATATCAAATAGGCATGCAGTTTCACTACATTGCTCCAAGAGAATTTTACAATAGTGTATAATTGCATATACATGACTATACATCTCAAAAGGTCAAACTAGACATGAAGTTCTACACCACTGTTCCCAGAAATTTTTTGAATATAATTTCTGAGTACTATGTTATATAACAAAACTGTTTGCTGAAAGACCACAGTTAGGATTGCGATTAAATTCTGTCTATCCAACATCAATTCCAAATAGTTGAACAAAATATCAGCACAAACAAACAACACAAGCCATCTTGACACTCTGCTTCTGCTAACTCACTAGTGACAGCTTGGAACTGCAGCGACGCAAAGCAATGCACACTTCAAAACTCATTGTAAGCTTTGCGAGTTCTCCACTCCGACCCGCACAAAAAAACTTGAACAAAACTCCTATCTCAACACTGGAATAATATTAGCCAAGACTATTTCACCCTGAAAATCCAGCTCAACCATCAACCCTAGCGTTCAAGTTGCTATTGCATTTTAAAATTCAGTCTCCAATCTGAGAAAGCTCTCTTAACCCTTGCAAAACCCTAACTGCCATCTAATCAAGCAGCTAGCCAGTGAAAGGGTTAAGAGACCTGCCCCCTCGCCATTACCAAGGTCGTCAAACCCTAGCATCCCTTAAACCGTGCAATCGCCCGCCCAATTGAGAGGAGCAAGCAAACAGCAAAAGTGTTTTTAAGCAGCAACAGCATTCGCTAGGGGTGGTGGGGGGGGGGGGGGCGCAACCTCGGCGAACTCGGCCTGGCGGCCGGGGTTGTGCTGCGACTCGGGGCGGATCTCGATGTCGGCGGACTCGTCGACGATCTCCTGCATGGTGTTCTGGATGAACTCGTCGAAGGAGTCGAGCTGCTGGCGCACGAGGCCCTTCTCCTCGAAGTAGGCGGAGATGACGGCCCAGGCGTCCTCCTGGGTGATCTCCTCCTCGTCGGGGGCGTCCCCATCCGCCTCCTCGTCCTCCATCTCCTCCCCGCCGACGGCCCCGTACTCGTCGGCGCCGTACCCGCCGCCGCCGCCGCCGTGGTGCGGGTGGTGGTGCCCGCCCATCTCCATCTCCATCCCCTCCTCGTACTCGTCGTCCTCCATGGCGGAAACCCTAGCCCCCTCGCCTCGCCCGCCGCGCAACACCGAGCGAGTAGGGGCGGCGGAAGGAAGGGGAAAACGAGTGAAAAATTTGGGGGGCGATTTGGTCCGCAACGCAATATGTTGGAGCGCGGCCGAAGCTTGGCGTAGCGAAAGCCAAGTCGGTTTGGGAATTTGGGGTGGGGGGGATTGAGATTTGAGAGGAGATGGGACTGGGCTCTGTTCTCAGGTTTTTGGTAAATTTTGTCAGAAAGACTTATATATAGCGCTGTGATGTAAGTATCCTTGTTTGAAAGGCAAATTTAATTTTATAGCATAAAAAAAAGTTCACATTTTTGGTTTCATAGTATTGCAAGTTGACGTATCACTTTAATAACACCTAATTTATCTCTGTTCCCGTTGAAAGCACTTCTGTCACTCCACCTCGTCTTTCCGTTTTCTTTGACCGCAATTGGCTGAATATGACACTTGAATTGATGCTCCTGTTCTTCTGTGGATTAATAGATTGATCTCTCTCATGGTCTCATTTGATCAAACTGAACAATGAGAAAATCAATTATATCGTCGAACAGTGTCATACTATCACCTTAGCGGTTCCTGCTATTCCTACCGAAGGTGGCTGGACTCACCACGCCCATCTCCTCCCTTGCACGGCCTAATCGTTGGGCAACAACCTGCATCTAGGCGATGCCTACACGCCTTGACGCTAGATGCATGCGAATCGTACGTTGGTGATCGAGGCGCCGGAGCTACTCGGCTTCATCAAACTCCATTCACTGTGATCCTTTTCATGTCTCCCACATAGGAGATCCGACATTAGCTTGCATCATTTCAGTAAAAAAAGAAATTCACCTATATCAATGTACTGAAACATAAATTCGCTAATTCACGGAGAACAAAATCACTTGCATCAATATACTAAGCCGCTGGGAAGCTGTTGCATAGCCGAGGCTGCTATGTAGCCACCGATGAAGGACAAACCAACTCCAACAGCCGCCCTGATGGACGAGGAGTTGTCGCTCGCAACATATTGCAGCCGTGGCAGGAGCGCCAGATGAGGGTGAACGGGGACATCGATCTATTTATCCACAAAAGGACGTGAGCGCCAATTCACGTGTCCAATTCAATCAACTGCGGTCAAACAAAATGGGAAGATGAAGAGAAGCGACGGAACTGCTTTCAATAGAAATCGAGGTAGAGTTGGGTGCTATTAAAATGAATTGTAAACTCTGGGTGTTGTAAAACTAAAAACGCAACTTTTGATGCTATAAACCAATTTTGTCCATTTGAAATATTTGACTCGAAAATATAGGCATGTTCAGTTTGGTATCATTTTCAGCCATACCAAATTTTAGTATTATCAAATATTGGTAAGTCAACAAACTAAACATACTTTAACCATTACTACTTTTTTACTAAATTTTGACAGATCCAGAAGATTTCGGTAGTTCTGATTTCCTCTTATACCAAAATTTGGCGAAGGCATCGAAACAAACAAATCTAACACTACAGAATTTTGATAATGCCAAAATGTATCAAAAGTTAGCATTACCAAAATGTGGTATGGTTGATTTGGGCAACAAAAGTGAACAAGCCCTATATTATCGACTTTGCAATTGATATACTAGCATCCATATACACTAAGTACAACAGCACAAGTAGAATATACCCCCTCCGTACTCGTAAAGGAAGTCGTTTAGGACAATGTTTAAGTCAAACTTGGGAATATAAATCATGAATAACTCTCAAGTTGTTGAGTTTGAAAATGTAAAAATTATATGAATAGATTTGTCTTGAAAAATACTTCATAAAAATATACATATATCACTTTTCAATAAATATTTATATACAAACAAGAAGTCAAAGTTGTGTTTTGGAGACCGTGTCGCTGTCCAAAACGACTTCCTTTACGAGTACGGAGGGAGTATATCCTTTGTGGTATAAAAAAATGGCAATCAATCTTAAGATATATTTGCTAAATCTCTCGGGATGTTTAATCGCTCATAAAGATAGAGAGAGTGTGCATGTATGTTTATAGAAGTAAGTGTGTGTGCATGTGAGCGCCTATGTTTACACTGTGTTTGTAAAAATTATATGTGTGTAATACTCCTTTTAAATGCTAGAGTTTTTATACCTTTTTCACAAGAGCTAACGGATTATCCATCATAATTTTACAAAAAGCTGAATAGAAGTATAATCAGATTTGGTACATAACTCTATATTCTATTTATATAAATAGAATTATGATTTCTATATGAATTTGAAAATTTAATTATTTTTATATACAACTCTTACATTTTGTATCTTACTATGTACATAGCTGTAATTTGGAAGGAAAGTATAATTGGATTTAATATAAAACTCTTAAATTGTCATTATTGGCATGCATTTTGTTTACATTTACATTATAGACCCATGATAATCTAATGTTTACATTTTTTATTTTCCCCTCTGATTAATGTGATGATTTCTAGTCTTTGTAGCGAATATGATAGCTTCTTTTATGATATAATATATTGATAGATTAGACCAACTAGCTATCGATCATTTTAGTGCATTGATACTTTGATAGTATTAAAATTTTGGGACAATTGCATTTATGCCCCACTTTCAATATCAATTGCTCTTTTGTCCTTACTTCTGAGGGTTTGTAATTTTGCCCCTGGTTTTTTCAAACGAAGAAGAGCTTTGCCCCCTGATTTGGATGGCTGGTTTGACGGTGTTAAATCAATGACGAAAAGACATTTATTACCTTGATTGTTTTGCATCTTTGGATAGATTCCGAAGACAAAAAAAAATGACAGTAAATAGAAACAAAATTTGGACAGCACGTCCCCGTTGTTAGGACTTCTTTTCTTTTTTTGACAATTCAAACCAATTCACCGAATTTTGGCAGATTCAAAACATCCAAGAAATTTTGACAGACCCAAGTACAACAACAAACCAGGCTTAAGAGCAACAACAGCAAGTAGAACAAGTACCACTGCTTCTTTTCTTCAGCAACAGCAGACGCCGAGTCGCCGCTGCTGACGCCGCCAAGCAGGAAAGGCACGAGGCCAAAGTCGCCCCCGCCACGGCGGTTGGTCGGAGACGTTCCGACGCCATCTCGCACTTGCCTCGATGCGTTCTGCCCACCTGCAGCTGCCGCTTGCCGCGCAAGAAGGACTGCGGCCGCCGCCAGCCATGCTGCGCCCCGCGGCAACGCGTCCGTTGCTTGCCTGGCCGCGCAAGGACTGCGGCCGCCGCCTGCCACGCTGCGACCCGCGGCGACGCGTCCATCGCCTCCCTTCATCGCGCCTGGACGCCGCTTGCCTCGAATGGGAGCGGCCACCGCGCACGGGAAGCCCTGCGAACGCCCGAACCACGCGCACGCCCGAACCGCCGCCGCCACCGACGCCGACGCCGTCGTCTTTAGGTTTTCAGGTGTTCACATCTCACGACCAGTCGGGTGGGAGGAGAGCTGGTTGGATGCCTATCATTCCCACAAGGGTAAAAGGATAAATTGATTTTTCATAAATCATTTTTTTTATGTCCATTTGTTTTTCTTAACCCAAAAACGTGGGACCCACCTAACGGGCGTTAAAACTAAGCGCAAACCGCAAACGGTTGGTTCGTTTTTAAAAAATAGGGGCATGGATGCAATTGTCCCTAAAATTTTAATTATATGCTAAACATATTGGTTATTTTTCAAATTACAGTGTTACAGTAAAAAAAAGAGTCCATATTAACTACAGCTTGCTAATTAAAACAATGAATTACAAGTCCAAGATGAATATAGAACTTCATGTTTCCAATTTTTGAAAGTTATTTTTGAGAAACTAGGGCCAGATAGTGTTTGTCTAACACAAACTATCAGGGTGTGTGTAGATAATGGGAAATAGGAAGCGGGATTGGGATTGGGAAATGAATGAAGTGTTAAGATTAAATGAAAGAGGCAAAATGAATGGCTAGGATTTAAAGATGCCTTTTGGTGGGTGGGATATTATTTCCCTATCCCATTAGCCAAACATTGCCTCAGGAAGAATCTTCCCATTGTGTCGAGGAGTGATCCTCTCTAGTGGAAGGTCGTGAGACCCCCCTTTGTGAGTTCGGCCGGGGGATAAGGCGCGTTGATTAGGAATGTAATTCCGCTTAGGCTTTAGCTACTATATCCCTAGCGAATCTGCGTGGAAGACAAAGGATTATACAGGTTCGGGCCGCCAGGAAGCGTAGCACCCTACTCCTGTGTGTGGAATTATGGTGGAGTTCTTACAAGAGGTCTTTGAGTTCGCGGGAAACCCTAGCTATGCTTCCTTTAAAGCTCAAGCTATCAAGAGTCGTCCTCTTCTTCGGTGGGCAAGGTCCTCCTTTTATAGTTCAAGGGGATACCACATGCACCGTTCATACCTACCCCTCCACGGGAGGGGGGCCCACCTAGCCTGGATCAGACCGTCATGCGTGCCTTCAACCGGAAGCAAGGTGGTTGTACACCCCCAGGTGGGGCCCAGCGCCGTCCTCCGCTTGACACGGGGGACATCCCCGTCATTCCATCTTAAATGTATGGAGACTTTGGTGGACTTACCATGCGCAGGGGGCGCACCTGGCAGTGTGCCGATAGGACGGGGCATACCTGCCCCCACTCCGCCTGACACAGGGCGGGACGTGGGGGCACTGTCACCTGTCCCATCGCCTGTGACCGGTCACAGGCCGGTCAAGCCTGATTGACATGGGTCAATTAGGCGGCACCGCACGTCTGCCCACGCCGCATTAAATGTGGCCAGGGAGGTTGGGGCGTCGCGCATTTAAGGCGCTGAGCAACGCCTCCTGCTCCGCCCACTCACCCCGCCACGTGGCGGCCGGGTGAGGGCCTCGGGGCGGCTCGCCTCACGGGCCTGAGAGGCGTGACGTGGCACCCCGAGGCCCCCTAGCCACCTTAGCGCAACCTGACCTCCCCCTCGAGGGGTTGGGGAAAAAACAAGCCGCATGGCCACGTGGCCAGATGGGGAGGTTACTGTCACACCCTGAAGTTCTTTCCTGAGCCTAAATCAAAATTTTAAATGGTCTCAAGAAAATACCCGGAAAAAGCAAGAGTAAACCCTAATAAATTAATGCAAATAATAATCGAATCCGGCATGTGGAATTTTTCTTGAGTTCTACATGTCGAAATTCACTAACAGGACTTTTAGTGGAATTTTCAGAGCCCTAGAAATAATTTTAACCAATTAAAATTGAGCATGCAATATTTAATTCCAGGGAAAATCTTTTTCTTTCTTTTTCTTTTTCTTTTTCCTCCTTTTTCCTCTCAATGGGCCGTCGGCCCATTTTCTTTTTTTTCCCCCCCTCTCCCCCGCTGGGCCGGCCGAAGGCCGAGGCCCAGCCCAGCCCAGCCGCGCGAGCCGGCCGCCCCCTCCTCTCTCCCGGGGTCGCCGACAGGTGGGGCCCACCTGTCGGGTCCTCCCTCAACCTCTCGCCGCCCGCGCCGGCCACCTCCCGAAACCGCCGCAGCCGCGCCCACCTCCTCCGCGTCTCCCGGGCCGCGCCGCCCGCGTCGCGTCGCGCCCGCATCTCCCGCGCCCACTTTCCCCCTCTCTCCCGCTCGCCCGCGCCCCGAGATGGCCGGGATTCGGTTTTCGAATCCCGCCTCTCTCTCCTCCCCGCTCCCCCACGTCGCCGGCGATTCGCCGCCTTTCTCGGCCACGTCCGGCCCCCTCTCGCTCTATTTAAGCGTCGCCGTCGCCCTCCCTCTCTTTTTCCTCATTTCGCCGATCTCCCTCGTGCTCCCTATCGCTCCCGCGCCGTGCCTTCTCCCGCCGCTGCTTCTCCCGCCGCTCCGGCCGCCGCTAGCCGCCACTAGGTTCGCCGCCGCACCGCGCCGTCGACGCCGTCGCGTTCGCCGTCGTGCGGGCCGCCCCGTCCACCCCTCCTCCGTCGGGTTCCGTCGCCGTGCCCCCTCCGCACCGTGCGTCGGTGAGCATCGCCATGGCCGCCGCCTTCGGCCGGTGCCCTCGCTCTCCTCCGGATCCCTCTCCCTCTCTAACCCCTCTCTCTTTGTTCGCTAGGTGGCCCCGAAGCTCGTCCCGTCGCTGTTGCCTCGCTCCGTCGCTCGCCGCCGCCGATCGCCGTCGGTGAGGCCTCCCCCTCCCCTTCCTCCCTCTTTCTCCCGCGCCGCTTAGCCGCCGCGCCGCCGCTTAGCCGCTCGCGCCGCTCGCGCCCGCGCCCGCGCCGCCGCCGCTGGCCGGTCGCCGCCGTCGGCCTGTGCGCCGTCCGCCGCCGCCGCTCGCGCCGCCGTCTGCCGCCGCCGTGGTCGGGTGCGCCGCCACCGCGCCCCTCGGCCGCTCGGCCGGCTTTGTGCCGGGTCGAGCCGAGCTCGGCTGCCTCCGCGCCGTCCGATCGGCCCGAGGGCGATCCGGGCCGTCGGTCCCGTGGACCGGCGGTGGACCATCCGCGTGGTCCCGGTCCACGGTGGACCGCCCCCCCTTGAGTCGCTGCCGAGTGGGGCCCGCGTGCCGGCGCCCTTCTCTCTCTCCCGAGCCGCTGACCGGTGGGCCCCGCGTGTCGGCGCCGCACCCCCCCTTGATGACGTCAGCCCTGGGAATTATTGCGCAATAAATGATTTAACGATTTTTGTTATAGTAATAAACACAGTGAATCTTCTAAAATTCATATCTAATTCATCCGAGCTCCGTTTAAGCCCATTCAAGTCTCAGTAAATCAAGAAAAATGTGTAGAATCCATTAAAAATGGTTTTGTTCCCTGTTTCAGTAGCCTTATAGCCTGTTTGCAATGTTTGCTTTGTATGTCGCTAGATTCCGGTTCCTTCGACGCTCCGGTGTACTTCGAAATAGTCGCCGAGGTTCCTCCAGCAGCAGAGCAAGGCAAGTCATGCTTGTCACTTGAACATGTTGATCCTATATTGCAAATGCTCTATTGTTTTCCTTCAAATGCTGCATCGTTTTCTAATGTTACTATGGGATGTTTACCTATTGTCATAGCCATGCTATTGTTGAACCATGTCTCTTTGTCAGCTTGGGGTTATAACATGATTAGAGTTTGGACTAGGGAATGCTTAGCCATGCTTAGTTCAACTAGTTCACAATGGGGAAAATCCTAATAATGCTTAGACTGTTGGTTCTAATGGTTTTGTTGGATTAGTGACACCGCTTTGGTGTTCGTTAATTAAAATAAATCACGTGGTGGGCTGTGGGTGCATGGTTTTGCTGGTCGCACCCATGGCAGTTAAGGACCGGTTCGCGGGATGCCCTGGAAGAACTTATCGTACTTACCACAAGCCAGCATGGGCAACGGCTGGGCTTGTAGTGTAGCTTTCCTCTAGCTGACGCATCCAGGCAAGGGTGGGCGTGATGGAGCGGGGCGGGCCCTGCGACGGCCTCTGTCGCTTCCGGATTCACCTAGGCACGAGAGGGGACTGCCCGTTGCCCGCTGGGGACGGGGGTGAAACCTGAGGTGTGGTGTGCTTGGTTAGAGGGGGTTATGCGAAGGGTCCTGTCACGGCCTCTTTCCGGTATGTCGTGGTGGCATGTCGGCGCACGGTAACGTGTCGTGGGGCTGTGTCTTGTGGGTACAGTTGTACACCTCTGATCAGAGTAAAACTATTCGAATAGCCGTGCCCGCGGTTATGGGCGGTCAACCAGATTCACCGTGATTAGTTTCACCCTAGTTCAGTCTAGTGAAATTGGATAGTCTAGGTGGATGGTTGGGCCTGTCGCAACGTGGGTTAGCGTTGGGCAGTGGATAGTTAATATTAATTAATTATTACAGCTGTTTAAATCTTTCAACTTCTGTTTATAAATGCTTGCTTTATGCAAATGAATCCACTTTAGCTCTTCTTTGATGATTCCCTGCATCATGCCTCTATTCCGGCATGACTTGCTGAGTACAGTGGGTAGTACTCAGTCTTGCTCTCTTCTTCCCCACACCAGAGATGAAGTTCTTCTCAGTTGGAGCCGTCTCAGAGAGGTTGGTTTCGTCGCTGCCGTCAAGGTTTGCCTGTGAAGTGGAGTCGCCCGCTGCTGAAGTCAAGCTTCTCAGTCTAGCTCGTTTTATCTTTTCCGCTGCATTTGTAATCTTTTATATTTTTGTAAGACGTGGATCTGTATGTCAACAATTGTCGTTTGTGTACCCTGGCTGGTCCTGGACAGGGGTTTAATACACATTCAGCTTAGAAATTCGGGTTCGTGAATTTCTGGGCGTGACAAGTTGGTATCAGAGCCGACCTTGACCGTAGGACAAGCCAACTGGAAACCTAAGAGCCCTCTGAACCTTTTTTTCATATGCATATGCCCTTTTTCACTTGGATTTTGTTTCGGGAAAATTTTGGGGTTTGTTCTTTTGGTTTGTGGGAAAAATCTTGGTCGCTTATTTAATTGGATTTCTCGACTAGGGACAGTCTAGGGATTTAGTAAAAGTTTATTCGGGATTTATTCGGCAGTCGGTCGGGAATTGTCGGGTGCTATGCATTAGGTCGCATCTATGTTCGGTGGGGTAAGTTTATGCGTATCAGTATGACTATGCATCTATTTCATGCATTAAGTTATTGTTTAGTCAGTTGCATTAGTGTCTTTTGTCTCGATTCGTGAAAATGTTGTTCTATGCATAAAAATCATCATGCTCGGTTATTTATTTGAGTCTTCTTTTGCTTTGTTTAATTTGGATTTGAGCATGAATTGGTTCCTATCCCTTGTCTACTTTAGATGTTAGGCCTATCCCTCGTTTGCAAGCGCCGCCCCAAGCTTCAGAGTCGCCGCCCTTAGCTTTATCGCCTTCTTAGTCTGTTTGCTTGCTAGTTTTCGTGTTTAGGTTTGTTGCTTGTGGGTTAGTCGGCGGTCGATATCATGTGTCAGTGGTATGACTGCCTCAATTAGGAGTTGCGTGCCTCTTTTTCAGTGTTTTAATCAAGATTAAGATAATTGCACTTAAATTCATAAGCAAGATTAGTTTCTGAGCCCCCTGTTTTTCTTCCTTTTCTCATATTTCTACCTATCCCCTTCAGATGGAGATAAGGAATGGTTCACGCGATTCCAACAACGCCAGTGGCAGCGAAGAGCCGATCAATGGAGCACGTGCCAACAGTGCATCTGACAACAGTCCGACCCCACCGCCCGAGAACCCAACAATTGCTCAGGTGTTGGAAAATCAGACTCAGATGATGACAATGATGATGCAGCAGATGCAGCAACAGTACCATCAGGTGTTGCAGCAGGTGCAGCAGCAAGCACAGCAGCAGAACCTGCAGTTTGGTCCTCCACCTCCTTAGTCCAAACTGTTGGAATTTCTTCGTGTCAAGCCGCCCACTTTCTCAAGCACCACCAACCCAATCGAGGCCCACGACTGGCTTCATGCCATTGAGAAGAAGCTGAATCTTTTGCAATGCAACGAGCAAGAGAAGGTTGCTTTTGCTACACACCAGCTGCAAGGTCCCGCTTCTATTTGGTGGGACAACTACATGGTGACCCGTCCAGCTGGGGCAGAGGTTACTTGGACAGAGTTTTGCCATAGTTTCAATAAAGCCCAGGTTCCCGAGGGAGTTGTGGCGCAAAAGAAGAGAGAGTTCCATTCCCTGCAACAAGGAACTAAAACAGTTATAGAGTATTTGCATGAGTTCAACCGCCTCGCGTGCTACGCCCCTGAGGACGTGCGTACCGATGCCGAGGAGCAGGAGAAGTTTATGTCTGGTCTTGAGGATGAATTGACCAACCAGTTGATCTCTAGAGACTATGAGGACTTTGAGAAGCTTGTGGACAAGGCTATTCGCCAAGAAGAGCAGTGTAATAAAATGAACCGTAAGAGGAAGGCAACCCAGTTCAGGACTCCCCAGGGGAAGTGTCAGAAGCCTCGTTTCACGATGGGATATCAGGGTGGACCTTCCACCATGATTATCCGACAGCACCGTCCCTACCACCCGGGTAATTTCAACAAGAACAACAACAGTGGCAGTCACAGAAATAGTGAGCAGCACAGCCTCAACCCTACCCCAAGTCCTTTAATGATTCCAGCTCAGCCCGCTCTGCCAGCTCAGCTAGAACAGCCCAAGAAGTTTGGAGAAAAGCCCGAACTCTGCTTCAATTGTAACAAGCCCGGACACACGGTTGGAAAGTGCCCGAAGCCAAGACGTGCTGGACCCAAGTTCGTTCAGGCCCGTGTCAACCATGCGTCTGCAGAGGAGGCGCAGTCAGCACCAGAGGTTATATTGGGCACATTTCCTGTCAACTCGACACCGGCAAAAATATTGTTTGATTCTGGTGCAACTCATTCCCTTCATTTCTAAGCGTTTTGCTGGTGCACATGGGTTATCTTTAGTGAAGCTTAAGATGCCTATGCGAGTCCATACTCCTGGGGGAGGCATGACCACAACTCACTATTGCCCATCAGTGACAGTTGAAATCCAAGGGTTGATTTTTCCAGCCAACCTCATTCTTCTCGAATCCAAGGACCTAGATGTCACACTTGGAATGGATTGGTTGACAAGGCACAGAGGAGTGATTGATTGCGCTAGCCGCACCATCAAGTTGACCAATGTGAAAGGAGAAGTGGTAACCTTCCAGTCTCCAGTGCCGCAGTAGCAAGGGATCAACTTAAACCAGGCTGCGAGTGAAGAACAAGAGGTAGTAGTGGAGAAAACCACTAAGAAGTTGGAGGACATTCCCATAGTCCGAGAGTATCCAGAGGTTTTTCCGGATGATCTGATAACAATGCCACCAAAAAGGGATATCGAGTTCCGGATTGACTTGGTACCTAGAACTGCACCGATCCACCAGAGGCCTTACAGAATGGGAGCCAACGAGTTGGCGGAAGTCAAGAAGCAAGTTGATGAACAGTTACAGAAGGGATACATCCGCCCGAGCACGTCGCCTTGGGGTGCTCCGGTTATCTTTGTGGAGAAGAAAGACAAAACTAAGAGGATGTGCGTTGACTACCACGCACTCAATGAGGTCACCATCAAGAACAAGTATCCTTTGCCAAGGATTGACGATCTGTTTGATCAGTTGAAAGGAGCTACTGTGTTCTCTAAGATAGACCTGCGATCAGGTTATCACCAGTTGAGGATCCGCGAAGAGGATATTCCAAAAACAGCATTCATCACTCGGTACGGGTTGTTTGAATGCACAGTTATGGCTTCCGGACTCACTAATGCACCAGCCTTCTTCATGAATTTGATGAACAAGGTGTTTATGGAATTTCTAGACAAGTGTGTCGTGGTTTTCATCGATGACATACTTATCTACTCCAAGTCCGAGGAAGGACATGAGCAGCATCTCCGGCTGGTACTTGAAAAGTTAAAAGAGCACCAGCTATATGCCAAGTTCAGCAAGTGCGACTTCTGGCCTAAGGAAGTTCAGTTTCTCGGTCACATCGTGAGTGCTCAAGGAGTAGCTGTGGATCCAGCAAATGTGGAGTCAGTTACCAAATGGACCCCACCAAGGACAGTCACTCAGGTTCGGAGTTTCTTAGGACTTGCGGGCTATCACCGCCGGTTCATTGAGAACTTCTCTAAAATTGCTAAGCCAATGACACAGCTATTGAAGAAGGAAGAAAAGTTTATCTGGTCTGCTGAATGCAATAGGAGTTTTGAAGAACTCAAACGACGATTGGTGTCTGCACCAGTCTTAATCCTGCCTGATCAGATGAAAGATTTCCAGGTCTATTGTGAGGCATCTCGCCAGGGGCTAGGATGTGTGTTGATGCAGGAGGGCAAAGTGGTTTCTTATGCTTCACGGCAGTTGCGTCCTCATGAAGGCAACTACCCGACGCATGATCTGGAATTGGCCGCAGTTGTTCATGCTTTAAAGATTTGGCGGCACTATCTCATCGGTAACCGTTGTGAGGTATATACAGATCACAAAAGTCTAAAGTACATCTTCACTCAACCTGATTTGAATCTCAGACAGCGAAGATGGTTGGAGCTGATCAAGGATTATGATATGGGAATACATTATCATCCCGGCAAGGCTAATGTGGTTACAGATGCCTTGAGCAGGAAGAGCTACTGCAATGTTGCATGGGTAGAGCAACTATATTGTGAGGTTCAACGCGATTTGGAACATCTGAACCTTGGTATAATTGAGCACGGATTCGTGGTTGCCCTAGAGGCACAGCCCACACTGGTGGAGCAGGTTCGCATAGCTCAAGCAAGTGATCCTGAAATAGCAAAGCTCAAAAAGAACATGAGAGTTGGAAAAGCCCGAGGTTTTGTTGAGGATGAACAAGGAACAATCTGGATGGGAGAAAGATTGTGTGTACCCGAAAACAAGGAGTTAAAAGACCTGATACTAACCGAGGCTCATCAAACTCAGTATTCCATTCATCCCGGTAGTACTAAGATGTCCAAGACCTCAAAGAGAAGTTCTGGTGGGTCAGCATGAGAAGGGAAATAGCTGAATTCGTAGCACTCTGTGACGTCTGTCAACGAGTAAAGGCAGAACACCAAAGGCCAGCAGGTTTGCTACAGTCACTTCAGATTCCAGAATGGAAGTGGGAAGAAATCGGAATGGATTTCATCACCGGTTTGCCTAGGACGTCATCGGGGCATGATTCTATTTGGGTAGTCGTTGACCGACTCACCAAAGTGGCTCACTTCATTCCGGTGCACACTACCTACTCAGGGAAGAAATTAGCAGAACTCTATCTGGCAAGAATTATGTGTTTACATGGTGTACCTAAGAAGATCGTGTCTGATCGAGGAAGCCAATTCACTTCAAAGTTCTGGCAGAAATTACAAGAAGAATTGGGAACCCGGTTGAATTTCAGCACTGCTTACCATCCACAAACAGATGGCCAGACTGAGCAAGTCAATCAAATACTAGAGGATATGTTGAGAGCCTGTGCGCTTGACTTTGGTGGAGCATGGGACAAAAGCTTGCCGTATGCTGAGTTCTCTTACAACAACAGTTACCAAGCTAGTCTGCAGATGGCACCGTTCGAAGCACTGTATGGACGAAAGTGTCGTACTCCGCTCTTCTGGGATCAGACAGGGGAACGCCAGTTGTTTGGTACAGAAGTTTTAAATGAAGCAGAAAAGAAAGTCAGAGCTGTCAGGGAAAGATTGGGAATCGCGCAATCTCGGCAGAGAAGCTATGCAGACAACCGCCGAAGGGAGCTCGCTTTCGAAACAGGGGATTATGTGTATCTTCGTGTCACTCCGCTCCGAGGAGTGCACCGTTTTCAAACCAAAGGCAAGTTGGCACCACGCTTCATGGGACCATACAAAATCTTGGAACAAAGGGGAGAAGTTGCTTATCAGCTAGAACTTCCATCCAATATGATCGGCATCCATGACGTGTTCCACGTGTCCCAATTAAAGAAGTGCTTGAGGGTACCCGAAGAACAGGCCAACTCGGAGCACATCGATATCCAGGAGGATCTAACCTACGTGGAGAAGCCAGTTCGTATACTTGATACCAGTGAAAGGAGAACCAGAAACAAGGTCACCAGGTTTTGCCGAGTTCAGTGGAGTCATCATTCAGAAGAGGAAGCAACCTGGGAAAGGGAAGATGAGTTGAAGGCCGCCCATCCACACCTCTTCGCCAGCTCCTCCGAATCTCGGGGCCGAGATTCCGTTTAAGGGGGGTAGGTTTGTCACACCCTGAAGTTCTTTCCTGAGCCTAAATCGAAATTTTAAATGGTCTCAAGAAAATACCCGGAAAAAGCAAGAGTAAACCCTAATAAATTAATGCAAATAATAATCGAATCCGGCATGTGGAATTTTTCTTGAGTTCTACATGTCGAAATTCACTAACAGGACTTTTAGTGGAATTTTCAGAGCCCTAGAAATAATTTTAACCAATTAAAATTGAGCATGCAATATTTAATTCCAGGGAAAATCCTTTTCTTTCTTTTTCTTTTTCTTTTTCCTCCTTTTTCCTCTCAATGGGCCGTCGGCCCATTTTCTTTTTTCCCCCCCCCTCTCCCCCGCTGGGCCGGCCAAAGGCCGAGGCCCAGCCTAGCCCAGCCGCGCGAGCTGGCCGCCCCCTCCTCTCTCCCGGGGTCGCCGACAGGTGGGGCCCACCTGTCGGGTCCTCCCCCAACCTCTCGCCGCCCGCGCCGGCCACCTCCCGAAACCGCCGCCGCCGTGCCCACCTCCGCCGCGTCTCCCGGGCCGCGCCGCCCGCGTCGCGTCGCGCCCGCATCTCCCGCGCCCACTTTCCCCCTCTCTTCCGCTCGCCCGCGCCCCGAGATGGCCGGGATTCGGTTTTCGAATCCCGCCTCTCTCTCCTCCCCGCTCCCCCATGTCGCCGGCGATTCGCCGCCTTTCTCGGCCACGTCCGGCCCCCTCTCGCTCTATTTAAGCGTCGCCGTCGCCCTCCCTCTCTTTTTCCTCATTTCGCCGATCTCCCTCGTGCTCCCTATCGCTCCCGCGCCGTGCCTTCTCCCGCCGCTGCTTCTCCCGCCGCTCCGGCCGCCGCTAGCCGCCACTAGGTTCGCCGCCGCACCGCGCCGTCGACGCCGTCGCGTTCGCCGTCGTGCGGGCCGCCCCGTCCACCCCTCCTCCGTCGGGTTCCGTCGCCGTGCCCCCTCCGCACCGTGCGTCGGTGAGCATCGCCATGGCCGCCGCCTTCGGCCGGTGCCCTCGCTCTCCTCCGGATCCCTCTCCCTCTCTAACCCCTCTCTCTTTGTTCGCTAGGTGGCCCCGAAGCTCGTCCCGTCGCTGTTGCCTCGCTCCGTCGCTCGCCGCCGCCGATCGCCGTCGGTGAGGCCTCCCCCTCCCCTTCCTCCCTCTTTCTCCCGCGCCGCTTAGCCGCCGCGCCGCCGCTTAGCCGCTCGCGCCGCTCGCGCCCGCGCCCGCGCCGCCGCCGCTGGCCGGTCGCCGCCGTCGGCCTGTGCGCCGTCCGCCGCCGCCGCTCGCGCCGCCGTCTGCCGCCGCCGTGGTCGGGTGCGCCGCCACCGCGCCCCTCGGCCGCTCGGCCGGCTTTGTGCCGGGTCGAGCCGAGCTCGGCTGCCTCCGCGCCGTCCGATCGGCCCGAGGGCGATCCGGGCCGTCGGTCCCGTGGACCGGCGGTGGACCATCCGCGTGGTCCCGGTCCACGGTGGACCGCCCCCCCTTGAGTCGCTGCCGAGTGGGGCCCGCGTGCCGGCGCCCTTCTCTCTCTCCCGAGCCGCTGACCGGTGGGCCCCGCGTGTCGGCGCCGCACCCCCCCTTGATGACGTCAGCCCTGGGAATTATTGCGCAATAAATGATTTAACGATTTTTGTTATAGTAATAAACACAGTGAATCTTCTAAAATTCATATCTAATTCATCCGAGCTCCGTTTAAGCCCATTCAAGTCTCAGTAAATCAAGAAAAATGTGTAGAATCCATTAAAAATGGTTTTGTTCCCTGTTTCAGTAGCCTTATAGCCTGTTTGCAATGTTTGCTTTGTATGTCGCTAGATTCCGGTTCCTTCGACGCTCCGGTGTACTTCGAAATAGTCGCCGAGGTTCCTCCAGCAGCAGAGCAAGGCAAGTCATGCTTGTCACTTGAACATGTTGATCCTATATTGCAAATGCTCTATTGTTTTCCTTCAAATGCTGCATCGTTTTCTAATGTTACTATGGGATGTTTACCTATTGTCATAGCCATGCTATTGTTGAACCATGTCTCTTTGTCAGCTTGGGGTTATAACATGATTAGAGTTTGGACTAGGGAATGCTTAGCCATGCTTAGTTCAACTAGTTCACAATGGGGAAAATCCTAATAATGCTTAGACTGTTGGTTCTAATGGTTTTGTTGGATTAGTGACACCGCTTTGGTGTTCGTTAATTAAAATAAATCACGTGGTGGGCTGTGGGTGCATGGTTTTGCTGGTCGCACCCATGGCAGTTAAGGACCGGTTCGCGGGATGCCCTGGAAGAACTTATCGTACTTACCACAAGCCAGCATGGGCAACGGCTGGGCTTGTAGTGTAGCTTTCCTCTAGCTGACGCATCCAGGCAAGGGTGGGCGTGATGGAGCGGGGCGGGCCCTGCGACGGCCTCTGTCGCTTCCGGATTCACCTAGGCACGAGAGGGGACTGCCCGTTGCCCGCTGGGGACGGGGGTGAAACCTGAGGTGTGGTGTGCTTGGTTAGAGGGGGTTATGCGAAGGGTCCTGTCACGGCCTCTTTCCGGTATGTCGTGGTGGCATGTCGGCGCACGGTAACGTGTCGTGGGGCTGTGTCTTGTGGGTACAGTTGTACACCTCTGATCAGAGTAAAACTATTCGAATAGCCGTGCCCGCGGTTATGGGCGGTCAACCAGATTCACCGTGATTAGTTTCACCCTAGTTCAGTCTAGTGAAATTGGATAGTCTAGGTGGATGGTTGGGCCTGTCGCAACGTGGGTTAGCGTTGGGCAGTGGATAGTTAATATTAATTAATTATTACAGCTGTTTAAATCTTTCAACTTCTGTTTATAAATGCTTGCTTTATGCAAATGAATCCACTTTAGCTCTTCTTTGATGATTCCCTGCATCATGCCTCTATTCCGGCATGACTTGCTGAGTACAGTGGGTAGTACTCAGTCTTGCTCTCTTCTTCCCCACACCAGAGATGAAGTTCTTCTCAGTTGGAGCCGTCTCAGAGAGGTTGGTTTCGTCGCTGCCGTCAAGGTTTGCCTGTGAAGTGGAGTCGCCCGCTGCTGAAGTCAAGCTTCTCAGTCTAGCTCGTTTTATCTTTTCCGCTGCATTTGTAATCTTTTATATTTTTGTAAGACGTGGATCTGTATGTCAACAATTGTCGTTTGTGTACCCTGGCTGGTCCTGGACAGGGGTTTAATATACATTCAGCTTAGAAATTCGGGTTCGTGAATTTCTGGGCGTGACAGTTACTTCCCTGTACCGTGCGTACCCCCGGGCCCATTTCACCGACACATTGGGTATCCAATGCCCCAAAAAACGGTCGGTAAAATGTTCCAGTTCATCAACAAGTGAAACATCAAGTTATATATATGGTGAAACAAAAAACAGCAACTGAAACATTTAAAATTTTTGTGAAACATGGTGAAGATACACGTTGAAACATGTCGCTATCACATATGAAACAACAAGTGTTAACGGATTGAAACATATGTTTTTCTTTCATTAAAATATAATCATGCTATATCTTTGTTATAAAGATTTAATTATAACAAATACAATGGTGTGATCAGATTGTAGATTGGATAAATAGTTTAGCAGAAAAATCGTTTTGAAGCTCACTAATGCATGCATGGATGAGGTGGAGAGAGAGTGTAACGCTCCGCTTTTCGTGAGACGTTAAAAACTAATTCGGCAAAATCCTAATTTCAAAAATTCCGTTCTTTGAGTGAGAGTCTAAGACGTGCCGTGGATCTCAATTCAATCTCCATCGTTGTTCCCCCTCATCGCGATCAAAAATCCTCCACCTCAAGATTCCAATTCCGATTCAATTATTCCAAAGGTCAATCGCCTCCTTAGAATCCTCGCCAAATACTTGTCCTGATTCCAAATATCCGAGTCCACCTAGAATCCCTTCCTTGACTCCTCCGTATTTCGCTGAGTTCAAATATGCAATTTGAATTCAAACCTAAACTCCAATTCTCTCCAATTCAATATCTCTGCAGAAGTCTGTTTTGCATCCTTCTAATTTTGGATGGGCCGGATCCCCTCCCGTCGGCCCATCTTCTCTCTCAGCCGTTCCCCCTCCTTCCCTCGTATGTGCGTCGCGCGTGTGCCGCGCTCGAGATAGAGCGCTCGCTCTCTTCTCTTCCTCTCTCTCCCACGCGCTCTCTCCTCCCTCAGCTCGCCCAAAAACAGCAAGGAGCAAAGCTCCTTTCCCCCTTCCCCTTTTTGCTTTTTCCCTTCCAGCCACCATCGCCTCCTCTGCCGCGTCCGTGACCACGCTCGACCGCCATCTCCCGCTCCACGCCGCATGCGTCCAAACCTGGGAGACCGAGCTCGCGTTCCCCTCTCCCTCCTCCTCCCAGAACGGCATGGATAAGATTCCCCTTTTCCTCCCTCTTTTCCCCTTTTTCCCTCTCGGACTCGATCTCTCTCTCTCTCCCACCCATGCCCTTGCACTCCGGAGGCAGAGCCGCTGACGCCGATCGCCAGCTTGCCACCCCCACTTTGACCATGCCGCGCAACT
Source organism: Oryza meridionalis (assembly GCA_000338895.3). NCBI lineage: Eukaryota > Viridiplantae > Streptophyta > Magnoliopsida > Poales > Poaceae > Oryza > Oryza meridionalis. The sequence goes on along the minus strand of CM002526.2, from coordinate 28,718,465 downwards.
CCTCCCGCTCTCGTGACCCAATTTTTCGCCGTCCGATCCACCGCCTCCATCGTCCCTTGCATCCACGCCGTCGCCGTCTCCACGTCGCCCACGAACCGCCTTTGCCGCTCGCCAGCCGAGCGCCAGCACGCTCGCTCCCGCCTCGAACCGACCTCGCCTCCACTATAAAGCCGAACCCCTCCCCTCAATCCCTCCCGCTTCACTCTCCACGCTGCCGCGCCATTGTTGCTGCTCGCCCCGCTCTCGCCGTCCCGTCCGTCGCCGAGAACCGGAGGGGCCGGTGCGTGCGTGGACGCGTGACGAGGAGCTCCGGGCGCCACGCCTCCCTCTCTCTTCTTCCCCAGCCGCGCTCACTCGGTGCCGCGCCGTCCCGCAGGCGTTCCCATCCTCGCCACCGCCGCTGATGCCTTCATGGCCGCCGGTGAGCTCCCCGGCTCCTCCCTCCCCTTCAGCGCCCCTCTTTTTTTCTCGCACCATGTCGCTCCCGCCACCGCCGCTTGGCGCTACCGCGCGAGTAGCCGCGCGAACTTCGCCGCCGCTCGGCCATGCGTCGCCGACGGCTCCTCTCGACGTTTTCCCCACTGTCGCTCTCTCGGAGACCCCTTCAACCCCCCCTCCTTTGGCCGCCCCGCCTCTTTCCTCTAGCCGCCGGCCTTCCCTCTCGTGCCCGCGCCGTGTCACCCATCCCGCCGCCGCACGGCTGTCGTCGCTGGCCGCCGTCGCGCCGCCTCTCCCTCATCCGAGCCGGTGAATGGAACTGCCTTGACTCCCTCTCGCTTTCGGTGCCCGCCGCCTACGTCGGTTCGTCGCCGTTCGCCGGCGGTGTTGCACCGTCGTGAGCCGTCCGATCCCGGGCAGCTCCTCCTCTCTCCTGCGCCTGCGTGGAAGTCCACGTGGACGCCACCTCAGCCCACCCGGGCCCGCTTGACCAAGTCAGCGGCGACCCGGTCAGCCGCCTCCTCAGCCCCTCCCGCTCGTGGGCTTGGCCCATCAACCAACCTTCCCTTCGGCCTGATGAAACAGAAAAAGTTCACTTTTACTCCCTCCTTTCCAAGCCCAGTGTCCTCCCCTCATGAACTAAAGTCAATATTTCCTCCCTTCACCAAATCAGCTCCCTTGCACAAAAGCTCATCTATTCCTTTGTCGGCCCCACTTGTCAAAGAGTCAAAGATATTCTTGAGAATATCTTTCCCAAGATTCCACAAATATTTCTCTATTCTAGAAATTCAATAAACCATTTATCGTATTCCATGAATTAATAAGCCTTTTCCCTTGTTCCATAAATCAATTGTTTATTCTAAAATTCCGTGAATCATTTCCCTTAGTTCCGCACGTCAGTGACTATCAATAATATTCTTGAGAATATTATTTCTATAAATTCCATAAACCATTCCTCTTATTCTAGAAATTCCAAATAAACTTCCGAAATCCATATCTTCTCAACCGCTCATCCAATTGACCCCGTTCCACTTCCAGTATTTCCGTAAAATCGAGATCTATCTAATGGCACTATTAATTAGTCTAAATAGGGTCTTTCTTTTGGTCTTTTATTTAGGTTTTTGATTGTTTGCGTATAGTCGCGGTTACCGGATTTTCGTCATTCGCGGGTTTTCTCGAAGATTCGTGAAGCTTCATGAAGACCTTGAGCAAGGCAAGTCATCTTTGATCATCTTGCACCTATAATTTAAATCTAAGTATTTCTTTTCCGCAAATATTGCATGAATAGGATTTACACAAGTAATTCGACCGCGGCTTGCGAGATAGCCTGCCGGCCCCCAATCCTAATTGCTGCAATTACCCTCCTTGAATTATTGAACACTTAAACCTCCTTTGCCAACTGTTGTACTTCGATGCACGGGCCTTCGGGTACGCGCATCGGAACACCCCTCCTCAAAATTTAAAATATCCAACGATGGGTAAAACTTGGGTTTTACAAAAGACTTGGAAAACCCGATACCTGGGTCGGTGCTTGCGAACTAAATGAATTTCCAAAATCGCGGACCGGGGAACGTACCGGGAGTACGGTTTACCGCTCTTGCACTTAAGGACCGTTTCCTTGGAATTTCATCCAAACATAAGACAAGTGCGACCACATGGGTGGAATGGGACGCCCCTGGCTGAGTAATTAGCTAATCGGGGGAGCCATGATGCCAAGAGACATGTGGATTCAACGGGGTGGTGCCGGGGAGAACCCCCGGGCTTCCTGGCACAGTATGGTCTGGGACCTAACCTGTTGTCGGTCTGGGACCCCTCTCGTTGGCATATGGTGAACCTGTGTCGGCTTTCGAAATGCCTTGTCGTGAAAGCCCCAAGTCACCAGACGTGTCTGATCCACACAGGCTAGGTGACCAAGGCTAGTAACGTCGTGTGGGTAAAGTGTACCCCCTCTGCAGAGGTTATTAAACTGTTCGAACAGCCGTGCCCACGGTCATGGGCGGATGTGAGGTGATTCCTAGCGTAGTTTTGTTTGACTACTGCTTGTGAAATTACTGTTGTGGAATGGGTTCGATGTTTGGAAAGAAAATCTGCGGCTGATGGGATCAGCTAGGCCCGGGTGGCCGTTTGAAAGCTGTGGGCTGGGTGCCAACCTTGAACCAATTCAAAGACTGATACATTGCACATACTCCGACCGGACAAGACACACTGTCTCATCCGTGTCGTTTGAGAAGCACTCACTTAGATGTTTCAAAAATGGGTTTAAATAAAATCAATTGCAAAAACAACAGCCTTTCCTTTGAAGCCTGCATTAAACACTTAATTCCCATGACTTGCTGAGTACGAAAGTACTCACCCTTGCACTATATAAATATATATAGTTCCTCCGCCCTAAAGTTGAAGATGAAGTAAAGTGAAGATTAGGGTTTCGTCCTGGTTCCCAGCCGTCGCCTGTGGTGTTGGGTGTTAGTTCGTTGGTTCCGCTGCTGCTGCTGTTGTTGGTGTTTCCTCGTCCGCATCGTCGGTTGCATTCTCGGGCTGTTCTGAGTTGCAACCTAACTTAAGGTAAATAAGTCCTCTATTTATTTTAAGGATTGCAATGATTCATGTTTGTCACTGTGGGTACCAGCGCTATGTCCTGGGACTGGTACTGAGATCGCGGTTTTGTAGGAAGCGGTTTGCGCCATTTTTCCTACGACACGCTTCTGTCAGGTGCCGTTGTACGGCGGTACCGGATTGGGGTGTGACAGAGAGAGAGAGAGAGAGGAGAGAGAGTAGTAACAAGTAGCTTCGAAAATTTTGGAAACACGTTCAAGACATACATTGAAACATATCACTATCACATATAAAACATTAAATTTTAACAGTTTGAAATGCATGATTTTCTTTTAATATAATATAATCATATGATATCTTGCGGTAAAGATTTAATTGTAACGAATACAATAATGTGATCGGATCGTAGATCGGATAAATATTTTAGGAAAAAAGTATTTAAAAAGAGGAAGAAGGAATGAGAAGAAATAACTAGCTGCCTACTTTGCATGCATGCGAAACTATCGGTACCATCTACTATCACGATAATAAGATCCATCGGTAGCCCAATTTACAATATTTTTGAAATTATCAGTACCATCTACTATCACGATAATAAGATTGATGTAATCAATAACTTACATCTTCTTGTTAATGTGGGAGATCTCAGATCTCTCAAAGTATCCGATTAACATAGGTATTAAAGACAATTTCGAACTAAAATTATTTGGAATTACTATATTTCAAAGGATGCTTTACTATGAAGATATGGTTGTAATTTAGTGATGAAACATTTCAAAAAACGCTAGATGTTCTCCATCATATTAGAGAAAAAAATGTTTTCCACCCTAAAATATAAAAATGTTTATTTTCACCCTAAATCTTTAAAACTAGACAAGTTCACCTCAAGATATATTTTAGCAGTTTTTGCCATGTTGAAAGTCACGACACTATTTAGGGCAGTCCCAACCCATAGTGTCCATAAGCAGTGTCTATGATGCCATGTCAATAAGACATCACAATAGAAACTACACTTTACAACCCATGATTTCTTAAAGTAAGCCATTAATAAATACATCATATCTCTTCTCTACCAATCATATTTATTCTTCATATATTATAAAGACACTATTCTCTCCCAATACAAAACTTGATATTGTCTAGTGCATAGGTTCTCGTGTTAAAACTGTGTCTTGCATGAGACCCAGTTTCTTCCTCTCTTCACTCTCTCTCTCTTAATTAATATAGTGTCACATAAGCTAAAAGTTATAAATGGCAATGTAATTAATGCCATAGACACCATCCTAGGTGTAGAGTTGGAACTGCCCTTAATGCCATTATAAATACTAACATTTGCATGGAGCCTACATATCATACATTTACTTTTCTCCGTCTCCTCACATCACATCTCCCCCTCTAATCACTTTACTGCAAGAAGAAATGGTGAAAAAAACAGCTCCAAATGTCGAGCCAGAGCCAATGTCATATTAGCAACCATGATGACATATAATAGCACGATGGTTAGTAAGGTGACAAAAAGAACACATCTGAAACCATTATCAAAGTGAAGAATAATTGGTTTTATAGTTCAAGATGAAAAACAGACTTCAGGTGTGTTTAGTTCACGTCAAAATTGAAAGTTTGGTTAAAATTGGAACGATGTGATGGAAAAGTTGAAAGTTTACGTGTGTTGGAAAGTTTTGATGTGATGGAAAAGTTGGAAGTTTAAAGAAAAAGTTTGGAACTAAATAAGGGGAGAGTAATACAAGCGTTATTCTGCTAGGCGAAGCGGTTGAGTGCCGCACCCTAGATGGCTAAAGTCCAGTAGCCGAAAGCATCACTAGCTTACGCTCTGACCCGAGTAGCATGGGGCACGTGGAATCCCATGTGAATCAGTAAGAACCACCTTGCAAGGCTAAATACTCCTGGGTGACCGATAGCGAAGTAGTACCGTGAGGGAAAGGTGAAAAGAATCCCCAGTGGGTAGTGAAATAGAATGTAAAATCGTGCTGAAAAAGCAAGAAAACGTATGCGCAAGCGCAAGGGAATGAATATCAAATATTATCTGGACCCAATCGAACATGAAAGAAAAAAAGGGTTGATCGCCTTCGTTGAATGTTTGAAGGTAGAAATAAATAAATAAATAAATATATATATATATATTATATTCTACGCAAGGGAAAAAAAATACCTGTAACCATGCACCAATTTTTATAAGGCATACTCTATAGTCTTTCCGTAAAAAAAACAAACATAAAATTAGATGCAATTTAATTTAGTCGCGAATCATGATATGTTTGGATTTTTGGACGGAGGAAGTATAGTTTTAAAATGGAAAGGGCTATATATACATACTAACTTTTTCTTGCTAATACTAATGTTTTATGTTATGAGTGCATCTAGATTTTATATAAGTTCCATCTACCTAAATCAAACGGTTGAGACGATTGTTAGTACAAATTTAGTAAACAAATACTTTTAGAATATCTTTTTTTTAAAAAAAATCAACAATTAGTAAACGGCATACATTAATAAAAAAATATTTGTATACTAAAGCATATTCACGCAAATATACTATTAGTATTGCAGATATTAAAATTATTTTTACCATAAACTAGTGACAAAGAGTTGACTCTGTAGATTATTAAAACAAATAATTTCTCATCGAAATTAGTACAGTGTATAGCTCATTTGGCTCCATAGGGGCAGGAGCGACCAAAAATGGGCTTCGTCACGGCGGCGGCCGACGCGGTGGTGGCGCTGCTCTCCTTGACCATGGCGGTGGCGGCGCCGCTGTTCGACGCCCAGATCGTCCTCCCTCGCGGCCTCTACCCGGCGCCGCTCGTCGGCATCCACCGGTGGTTCGCCGCCGAGTTCGGCCACTACCTCGTCGCCGACCCGCCGCCCTTCTTCCGCGGCCTCGTCTGGCTCGACCTCGCCTTCCTCTGGCCGGTCTGCGTCGCCAACCTCTACGGCATCCTCGCGCACGGCCCCTGGGCCGCCGCCACCTCCATCATGGCGGGCGTCTACATGCTCACCTACATGGTAACGAACTCTCTCGATTGCTCTCTCGCCTTCATATATCGGTCAGGATGATTGTGATCTGATCGAGCACGCCTTAGGAGAGGTGGATTTGGCTAATTATTGGGGGGAAATTCCACTTTCATGCTACTTGTTTCCCTAATTGCTTGCTGGAGTAGATCGATTGGATTCTACTTCATTCAGAATTGTTTCACTAGTCAACCAATCTTTGTGTGATATAGAGTAATTGATAGCGTCTTATTATACCATGAGTCTTCTTGATTTGTTTCTAATATTGGCTGCATTGTCTTCAGTCTGCAATATTCGGAGAGATGCTGGGCTCAGGAAGAACAACACCGAAGCTGATTCAGCTGTATGTTCCATTCGCTCTGGCTGCTGTAACCGCAGTTCTGCGTGGCTTCTGCTCATGCTCAGCACAGGCTACTGCTGTTGCATCTCATGCCCCAACTGCTCGGAAGAAAAGCCTCTAGATCAGATGTAAGTTTACAACATACTAAAAGAGATCAGATGTAAGTATCACTAGATGCAAGATGCACACCCGAAAGAGGATTGATGCACACTTGTACAATTTACCAGTACCATCCACTATATTCCGATTCACTCGGATGTATTCCAATCCAATCAATAGAACCATGTAATATGATTTATGGAAGGAATATGCAAGGGCATCGCTGTTGCATTAGAAAGAGACCTCGAGGATGTAATTTGTAGATTGGTCAAGCCATGATTTGGCAAAAGCCTCATAACAAAGTTTACAATGATCCTATCAATCAAATATATAATGAAATGGAATTGCTTTTAATGCATTTGTTCAAATTTATAGTTGATCTTAATCTTTGGAATGTAGAAATGGAAAGAAAACACTGTAATAGGACATAGGAATATCATAGGAATTGGATGGAATTCCCCAGGATTCCTACGGGAATTAGGAATACAGAGAAGTACCAAAGGAGGTTCCTATCATGATGACTTCATGGATTTGCTATGAAGATGGCCGCCATGCTCAATGCCAAGGCTGGTGGTGCAACATGGGTGCTGGTGCCTTTGGATGGATTGGCTCCTTCCACGGCCACAGCCACCATACCTAGATTGGCAGCCGTCAGTTATGGTGTTGGCACCCAATTGCCTATGGTGACCTTAAAGATGGTTGGACCATACATGAGGGCAAACAAAGTAATCTCTCGTTTTAAGTTGTCATTTTATTTGTTTTTTTTTCAAATCGATGTATTATGATTCAATGTTAAAGAGTTATCACATTTGCCTCAAGCAGCTTACAAAGTAATCTCTTGTTTTAAGTTAGTACCATTTTATTTGTTTTTTCAAATGGATGTCTTAACTTAAGATACAATGTTAAAGGGTTACTATTACATTTGCCTCAAGCAGCTTTGGAGCTTGGTGGTTCCCAGCCTTCAGTCCAGAGAACCCTTTGCTTAAGTCCTGAGCTGTTAATAGTTCCTTCCGTCCCTAAATATTTGATGTCGTTGACTTTTTAAAACATGTTTGACCATTCGTCTTATTAAAAAAAATTAAGTAATTATTAATTCTTTTCATATTATTTGATTCATTGTTAAATATACTTTTATGTATACATATAGTTTTACATATTTAACAAAAGTTTTTGAATAAGACGAATGGTCAAACATGTTTAAAAAAGTTAATGGCGTAAATATTTAGGTACAGAGGGAGTATTACATTTGCCTCAAGCAGATTTGGAGTTTGGTGATTCACAGCCTGTACTATGAGCTTGATAAACTTTGCCTTGACAGTCGTACTGATGTAGAGAAATACTAAGAAACTTTACTATGAGCTTGATAAACTTTGCTCATTTGTGTCTAACATCCCCTAACTAACAAGATAGAAACACCTGTTTATGTAAAGCAATATTGGGTATAATATTTCTAGCTTTGATCAAGTACCGGTTTACGCAAAGCCGATCAACACTGTCACACTGTAGTACTGCACTGCACAGCTAAATCCGACAACATTTACTCACAATTTACACCCATTTCGTAAGCGCTAATTCAGCGTAATTCCATGCATTTGCCGGCTGATCAGTAATCGGCGCCGAAATCGGGCTCGGAGGGCTTGGGCATGGGCATCATGAGGAGCTCGTCGGCCCGCCTGGAGCGCTGCCGGTGGACGCCGCGCATGGCGTTGGCGGCGAAGCGCGACACCAGCATGGTGGTCTTGAGCCCCGTCGACGAGCGGATCGCGGCGGCCTCTTCCTCCTCCTCCTCCCTCCGCCGCAGCTCCGCCGCCCTCCGCTTGAGGTGGCGCCTCCAGGCGGCCTGGATGTAGGTGGCCGCCCACGTCCGCCACTGCTGGGAATAGAAGCGGAAGGTGTGCTGCACCTGCTTGCTGTGCATCCGGCGGAACTGCCCCGCCACGAACTTGAGCTCGTCGGAGTGGAGGGCGAAGGCCTCGACCTCGGAGAGGGCCCTGACGGTGCGGGTGGAGGAGGGGAGGGAGAGGCCGGCCTTGGGGTCGAGCGCCCAGGTGAGGAGCTCCTCGCCGCAGAAGTCGCTCTCCTCGAGGAGGCTGCGGTTGAAGAAGCCGGAGCGGCCGCCGTCGGTGGTGATGCTCTCGAGGCAGCCGCGGATGATGAAGAGCATCTGGTCGACGGGGTCGCCCTCGCGGATGATGAAGGTGCGCTCGGTGTAGAGCGCCGGGCGGAGGCGCTCGCAGATGGCGTCGAGGAGGCGCTCGTCCATGTTGGCGAAGAGCGGGACGCGGCGGACGAGGCCGAGGCAGAGGTGGCGCTTGATGTCGCGGCGGAGGTCCTTGGGGAGGTTGGCGACGAGGGCCTCCTCGTCGACGCCGCGGGTGTTGACCCACTTGTAGGCGTCGTAGCGGCGGACGCGCTCCCGGAGCTCCTGGGGGAGGAGGCGGTGGTGCATCCACTGCTCCGAGTCCCGGCGCTTCACCCGCATCTCCTCCAGCCTCACCGTCATCGACTGCAGGTACGTCTGGATGTTGCCGATCAGCATCGCCATCAGGATCAGCCCGAACGTCGCCAGGAATATCGAGAACAGCGCCTCCCCCGTGTATATGCTCGTCTGCAGCCCTTGCCCCAGCGTGCTGCATCCATCCCATCCCATCCATCCTCATATTAATCTCACACCAAATTTCTCAACATTCTCATAGGAATCGTTTCAATTTGAGTGAATTGCACTTTGCACTTGATAAAGCGGCACTTCTATTTTCACTTTACATCAGATTTAGCACATATTTTCAGTCTACATCAGGTTGTTGCCTTCAAACAAACTTCACTTAGCACCAGGATATACATCATCAAATTTTTAGAAATTTCATTAAAATTTATAAAATATGGATGACTTTGTGAAACGTGGTATAAATTAATTTTTCTTACGATTAAAAATAGCAGGAGAGACTCCTACTGCGATATATTCATTTTTGACGACTAAAAAAAATCATTTACTCGTGATTTATAAAATTTTCCTTCATTCATATGACGCAATCTAGTATACAAAATAAAAAACATTTTGATATACCCTAATGCAAAGTGAACATAAGTACTAAAACCCGGTGTAAGTGAAATAAGATACAATCTATTCTGTGCGAAGCAATTTACACTTTTAATTTCAATTTCGATAGGAGACTACCTATACATTTATCGATAAATTTTCTCCTAAAAATTTGACAGATATAATTATAGTACAATCGTAGTGTAATTACACTGTAACTTGCATGTAACTGCAGTGTAACTTATATGTAAGTTTCACATAATTTTGAATCGTTAGATCTATTACAAGATTTGTTTTGGTAAGGAAGAAAACAAATCATAGCACACACATATGTGAAAGAATTTGTTCCCACGACCTCCATTTTACCGAAATAACATGTTACGGAGAGATTTTTAAAAGTTACATACAAGTTACACTATAGTTACAGTGTAATTATATGCAAGTTACAGTGTAATTACACTAGATTGTACTGTAATTATATCTGTCAAATTTTTGGGAAAAAATTTATCGACAAATATATAGCAAAACCGTTTTGATAGTATTTGCGGCAAAAATAAAAAAATTGTCGAACCTGAGGTTGGCAAGGCCCCACCAGAGACAATAGAGGAGCTTGGAGGTGAAGTCGTTGGACTTGATGACGTCGGACCTGACGGCCGGCGTGTAGATGCCGTAGTTGAAGGGCATGACGCCGTCCCTAGGCTCGCACGTCTCGTTGATGTACTGCCGCGTGATGGTTCGCCACTCGAGGAACCCTTTTTGGTGGTCGTTGCCGCAATACATGTAGATCTTGTTGCATCCCGGGAACTCATTGCACGCCTTCTTCCAGCAATCGCTCACCCTCTCAATCGACAGCAAGTACCACGATGCCCCCACGATCTATAAAAAACACATGTAAATTGTTGGAAAGCTCTTTTAATCACTGGAAAATAGACGTTCACTCGTTTATTAATGAATAGTTAAAATAATAGTGTATATAATATATCTCTCCACAAACACATAAGCTCAAATTTGACTTCTATAATTTTTTTAAAAATAATAATTTTGAATGTGAATATACGTATACTAGTTATAGCTTAATTTATTATTTTTATTATAACTTATAAAAATCAAATTTAAACTTACACAATCGTAGAGTGATATATTACATACCACCTCCATCCTAAAATACATGTAACATGTCATTCTAAATTGTTTAGCATGTAATATGGTTAAGAGAAGAAGACTATAATGGCCTTAATAAATAATGTATAGTTGGATGTGAGATGGTGGTTGGTGGTAGAATGAGAAGAAATTTGAATTGGAAGTTGCTGATGTGATAAGTAGTACTACTTCCAAATAACAATTATTTTAGGACAACTTTTAAATGCTAGAAATTATTTTTGTGAGACGGAGGAAGTATTAATTTATTTTTTATTTTCTTTAATTTTTTCATAACTATTTAATTGACGTGTGTTAAATGAGTGATTATAATCTCTACTCCGTTAATGGCGATCTTCAGTTCTTGGTCGTGGAAATGAATGGAGATTTTGTATGCGTATGTACTTACGTGGCTGGCGAGCATGTACCAGAGGAGGTAGTAGGCGGCGCCGGCGTAGGCGGACTCGGCGAAGGCGCCGCTGGTGCGCTTGAGCTCGGAGGAGAGAGGGTAGATGCGGACGACGCGGGGGATGTACTGGAGGAAGACGATGATGAGGAGCGCGTCCTTGGTGGACAGCACGGCGGCGCCCTTGGACCGGTGGAGGAACTTCCAGATCACGATCTGCGGGAGCGGGAGCACGGAGAGGAGGTCGGCGGCGAAGAACCGCCGGAAGTACCGGGCGGCGATCTGGGCGGTGTCGATGACGAGCTCGCCGCGCCCGAACACGCGGGACGACGGCGCGATGTAGGCGGTCCGGAACTGGAGCACGATCCGCGCCGCGAAGAAGAGGTCCACGACGGTGCGCACGACGCTGGCGGAGATGGCCAGGTCGCGGCTGATGCCCACGCACAGGTTGCCGCCGTTCGCCGTCACCTGGGGCGCGTAGAAGAACACCGGGTCGACGGCGATGGAGACGATGCAGGAGACCACGAAGCTGCGGTTCAGCCGCACCAGCAGCCGGTCCTGCGGGTCGAAGATCTTGCGGGAGGTGTTCTTCAGGTCCTCCTGGAACACCACCGCCATGGCCGCCCCCGTCCGCAGCGACCGCCCCAGCGTCCGCAGCTGCGCCGACCCCTGCGTGATCATCCCACGCGCCAGGGCCTCCGGCTGCGCCAGCCGCCGCAGCGACACGCCACCCCCATAGTCGATGTGGAACGCCGACCGCTTCGTCGCCCGCTCCCCGCCACCGCCGCCGCCGCCACCGGACGCGTACGACATCCTCGGACTCTCTCTCGTCGATCGTCACCAAGCCCACCTATACACATCAAAACAAAAATGCGAATCAATTCCAATTCGGAGAGAGATTGGTGTCTCCGGTGTAAGAAGAAGAGAAGGACTATCTCATCGTGTACCTCACGAATTCCTCGTAGCCGCCATTAATGGTGCTCCTGGATGGTCGATCGGATTCAAGGCGACGCCATTAATCACCCACAGCTTCTCGTTGGAAAATTTTTCCCCCAAATGAAATGAATCGCTGCGAATTCGAGCAAATGGAGTGGATGGGATGGACGCGCGCGCGAGCAACACGGCGAAGTTTCTGTTCCTCATTTCCGCTTCCATTTTGGGCCGAAATGTGGGCCACTGGGCGGCCCAAAAACCCATCGCGGCGGCTAAAAGCGGCAGGCGCCTCACCCACCGTCCGATCCGCTCATCTCGTCGTCGTCTTCGCCGCCGCCGCCGCACCCAAAACCCTCGCAAAACCGCAGAGAAAATGCGCGCCCTCCTGCCGCGGCTGCCGCGGCGGCGGCGGCCGGGGCCGGAGCTGCGCGTCCCGGCGAGGGGGCTCCTGGAGGCGCGGGTGCCGTGGGTGCGGGACCGGGCGCTGGACCACGTGGTGGAGCGGGAGCGCCACCTGGTGCCGTTCCTGCTCGCCAAGGACGCGCTCCTCTCGGCGGCGCCGCCGCCGCACGCCGTGCCGCTCCACTCGCTGCCGTCCACCATCCCGTTCCCGTTCCGCCCGCTCCGCTTCCTCCGGCTCTACCCGTCCGCCTTCGCGCTCTCGCCGCACCCGGTCGCCGTCTCCCCGACCCCCCGCCTCGCCGGGCTCCACTCGGCGGAGGCGCAGGTGCTCGACTCCACCCGCGCCGACGCCGCCGACCGCCTCCTGCGCCTCCTCATGCTGGCCCCGGCCCGCGCGCTCCCGCTCCACCTCGTCGCCCGCCTCCGCCTCGACCTCGGCCTCGCCCCCGACTTCCCCCGTTCGCTCCTCCCCAACTACCCGGACTACTTCGCGCTCTCCCGCGACGGCGCCCTCCTCGAGCTCGTCTGCTACCGGAAGGACCTCGCCGTGTCGGCGATGCAGTCCTACGCGCAGCGCACCGGCGGGTACAAGGTCGGCGACGCGGTCCCCTTCCCCCTCTCGTTCCCGCGTGGGTTCGAGCTCGACAAGAAGGTGCGCAAGTGGCTCGATGACTGGCAGAGGCTGCCATACATCTCGCCGTACGAGGACGGCTCACACCTGACGCCGAGGAGCGACATCACGGAGAAGAGGACCGCGGCGGTGCTGCACGAGGTGCTGAGCCTCACCGTGGGGAAGAAGATGGAGAAGGAGGTGCTAGTGAAGCTCGGCGAGGCCCTGCGGCTGCCGCCGGGGTTCAGGAAGGTGTTGGCGAGGCACCCGGGGATCTTCTACTTGTCTCACAAGCTGAGGACGCAGACGGTGGTGCTCCGGGAGTCGTTCCGGCGGCATATGCTGGTCGACAAGCACCCGATGATGGGGATAAGGTATCAGTACCTGCATTTGATGCATATGGGGCAGGAGGAGGCCGGGAAGCGCAAGGGCAAGGCTCGGAAGACAGTTCGCGGCGAGCAGATGATAGGGGAGGAGTTTGGTGCAGAGGGCGAGAATGATGATGATGAAGAAGAGGAGTATGATGATGATGATGAGGAGGAAGGTGAGGAGGAAGACATGGAAGCTGGTGTTGCTTCTGGAGATGAGGACAGCGATGATGATGATGATGATGAGGAAGGCGAGAAGGAAGATATGGAAGCTGGTGTTGCTTCTGGAGATGAGGACAGTGATGATGAGGATGTGGATGATACCGATCACGCCGCAAAGGGATAGAGGTACCAAGCACAGGTCGAAGTTGGCGCTTGCATTCGAATTGGTCTTCAAGATGATTTTGGTGGCAGTCTATCAACTCCATGAATAATCACAGGTTGAAATTGGAGCTTGTGTTGCAAATGGGCTTCAAGATGATTTCGGTGACAGTCTGTCGCTCCATGAACACACAGGGAACAGTGAGCAACAGAATGTACAATCAAGTAATCAACTACCATGGTAGGCAGAAATCCTGTTTAAGAGGATTGAATGTTTGACTGCACTATCAAGCAGTTGATAGTTGAGTGCAAACATTCTTGTATTACCTGGATTCACTTCAGTTTTGTTTTTCCATACATGCCTTAGTTTGTTAAGAATTGTAATCTTATAATAGCCTGAATACATGAAGCTGGCTCATTTGTTTTCCGTTCAGTTTACTGATAAGCTGGTGAGTTAAAGTAAAATGGGCTCCCTCATTTATATTTTAGCTATAATATTCTAGGCATATCTCTGTGTATTGGATTCACTTGGAATTGCTCTGTATTTATTGCAATTCAGTCGAGGAATTTCATTTTGTTTCATTGTCGAGAAATTTCTTACTGCACGGAATATCTAGTACAACAAACATATATGTGCTTTAGTTCTGGGTTCACATCTTTGCCAAATACAACAAAGATGTGAAAATAATATTGTGTACATTCTGAAGTAATATTTTGTATATTCTAGTGTCTCTGGGGCAAGGTTGCTCTGAGGGAGGTTATCGTGTAAAAATATAAAAAATGATCAATTAAAACAAGAAAAAAAATGATATGTGCCACTCCAAAGCAAACAGCTCTAAAAACTGTCGTTCTAAAGATGATCGGTTCGTTTTTAGCGCTTTATTATTGTACAATTTTCACCCAGGAGGCCATTCTCTCTTTGCATTGTTCAAATGGTCTCAATGGTTTTACACAGGTTAACGACATGAAAAAACATTTTTTATATCCGTTGTCGTTGAGTTGTTACTGTTATCCCTGATTCAATTTCGCCAATCATAGGCACGCACAACTTTTGAACCTGTATTTTAACCGAAGTGAACACTCATTGACCAATGCACTAGAATCATAGTGCTTGGTAAGTTTAAGCAGCAAGTGACAATAGTGATTATGGCATAGAAACCAAAATTAAGGGATACGATTTGCCATGCCCACGCTTGTCAGGCAAAGCACACACAATGTCGATAAAACAGAGGAACCTCCAGGCTCTCAACCGAGTAAAAGCCTCGTGAGATGAACACAACTTGAGTAGGGGCATATGATCATTTTGACCTACTGGGATAAAACGATTTCTATAGCACTAGCAAGCTGATTGCTACAAATTATTAACAGTAAGATCTCAAAATATAGAACATAAGGGAGTAAACAAAACTGAACAACCAACCAACTACAGTACTGTACATGCCTGGTATCCTACATGAGGCAACTGATCTAAGAGAATGCTGATAAGCATAGATACTGGGCAAGGGAAGGGAGCCTGGGCAGTCAGACTCGCGGGAAGCGAGAAGGTCCTCTCCTCCGAAGGAACTCAGGAATCTCAATCATGCTGCCTTCTGCAGAGGATGGGCGTCGGCCATTGTCTCCTTGCGTTTGTTGGCCACCCTTCAGTTGCCAAAGTGAAACCAGGTAAGTATTTTTCTCGTGCAACTTGGGCCAGCAGTTATTTAACTGCATTTACCTTTGTGGTGCGACCTTCCGGTTCATCTTGACGTTTGAAACCAGTGGCAATCAAGGTTATGCTCACCTGTGTGCAGAAACAAAATTATATGCATACATAATTTCAGGAACAAACCAAATGGTGAGTTAACAAATTTGTCGAAACTAATTAGTAATGGCACAGAACTGGACCACGATGTTAGCTATATTGGACAAGAAAATTACATTGAAAAAAATTGTATATGGCACCGAGTGAAGGTTTATAACAGCTGCATGTATAAACTTATGCACCAGCTGAACCATATTTTCAAGATATTTGATAAGAAAACTATATCACGATAAATTTGTCTGCGACTTACTTGGCCATTGAGTGATGGGTCTATGACAGCACCAAATATCAGATTAGCATTTGGATCAACAAGGTCATAGATGATCTCAGCAGCAGAATTCACCTGAATAATATAAATATAAGGAAAAAAAAAGGTTAACTAAGCGACTTCTAGTTAAAAAATTATAATAGCTTCATCAACTTGATATTTTTAATTTTTTTATGAAACAGAAGATTCCTACTTTTAAATATACTGCTGGTGATGGAAATATGGAATATGATGACAGCCAAGTGTGGAATTTACCTAGTGTAAAACAGTCAATGTATATACTATGGGACACCAATGTTGCCTAGGTGCCTAACAGTTGAGTACAAGCTTGTGGCTGCTAGGTTCATAAGGTTCAACACATGCATTATAGCAACTATGTTAGCTAGGCTAGAAAATTATTTTTCTTTTTGAAAGAAAAAAACTAAAGAGAAGAAACACCATAGTCAAAGAATCTGCCAGATTGCTGTCAAACCAGCATGCATATGCTAGTACTGACCTGAAAATGGTAGCGGCACGTGCAGTAGTTTCGGTAAAAACAAGGTAATATTAGAATTCTAATCTAGCTAAGGCGACAGACCTATGGTGTAAAAAGATCAAGACAGTGGTTTATCAAGCCACTTACAGACTTCCAAAATTAGATCAACCATTTATTGGGACACATTGATGTATTGAACCTAAGATTGTGTTACATGTAGTGCTGTAATAGGAAACCAAGTGTTTCAGCCTGTCGTTTGGGCTACCTGAAAATCAACCAAATAAAGCCTGAAAGATAGAGCTTCAAATCAAGAAGCGTTTGAAATATAGCCCCATGGTAGATTGGAAGGTAATTTAGCCACTTAACCACACTTATCAGCAGTATGTATGCTGTAGAGTGAATAATATAGCAACATTTCACTATCACATACAAACAAAAAAAATTGCAGTTGCTGTCTCCTAACATTTCCTTTTTCAGTTGACTGTTATTCATGTTATGTTAGATGCATAATAACCTACAGAAAATATGATGCAAGCATAGTAGAAAAAGATTAACCAGACCTCAAACAAAGTCATATCAGCTCCCCCGGTGATATTCCACACAATGCCTGTAGCTCTTTCAATTCCAATGTCTAGCAGTGGTGACTGAATGGCATTAAGAGCAGCATCTCTTGCTCTTGACTTCCCTGAAAATTCATGATAGCATGCTAAATAAACATATGGGTAAAATTCAATCTAAGCTATGTAATGGACCCTGTGTTGAAACAACAAAACATCACAATGTACTATATAATTCATCACTCTCCTTGTCATATATCAACCATTGGTTAGTTCATATAAAAAAAGTTAATGTCTTTTACTGATTTGTTTGTCTCTATTGCATAATCCCTTCACAATACAAGAATCTGTTGCACTTCTCAATAAGAGAAATAATGAAACCAATGTAAGAAAAAGAAAAGGTAGACAGACTTATTAACATAGGGAAATAATTACCAAGTGGAATCTTTGCTGGGAAAACTACTCGAACACCAAGGAAGAGCTAATTCCAGAAAAGAGCAAATACAGAAAGAAGGGAGTTGGATCATAACGTATTATGGTTTATGCTAATTCCAGGATGCACAATTCCAAAAGACAAATTAAAGAAATACATAGAAAAAACTTGTCCAAATGCTATACCTGTAGCAGTTCCAATGCCCATCAAGGATGAGCCTGCATTTTGCATGATGGCTCGAACATCAGCAAAATCAACATTAACCAACCCAGGAACCTGCAAAGGAGAAGAGTCTGTTAATTTTATACAAATTAGATAGCGCTGAAATGCTCAATCCATCCACATCATACTTCCGCATTCCAACCTTCACTACCAAACCAATTCAGTTATGTGCAGACATTATCTTACCGTGATAATATCAGAGATACCACGAATTCCTTGTCGAAGAATGTCATCAGCCAAGTTGAATGCTTCAGTTACTGGAGCATTTGGAGAGACAGCAGACAACAGCTTGTCATTTGGGATGACAATGAGGGTGTCCACACTATTTCTCAAGGCTGCTATTCCTTCTTGAGCCTGAACTGCCCGTCTCCTCCCTTCAAATGAGAATGGTGTCGTCACAATGCCAACTGTCAGTATACCCATGGACTTGGCAATTCCAGCAATTACAGGGGCACCTCCAGTTCCAGTACCTCCACCCATCCCAGCCTGCAGTTTGGACACCAAAAGACTATTATCACATACCTCAATGTACAATGATTTCACATATCAAGAGGCCATCTAGGGGAAGCATTTACCGTGACAAAAACCATATCGGCACCATAAAGAGCTTCCTGAATGGACTCAACGCTCTCTTTCGCGGCATTCATCCCAATGTCAGGGTTTCCGCCTGCGCCTAGACCCCGGGTCAGCTCCTGCCCAATCTGCAACCTGTTCTGGGGAAGGACCGGCGACATCCTTATCGCCTGCACATCGGTATTCACAATCCAGAACTCGACGCCGTTCATGGAGCTCTCAATCATCCTGTTGACGGCATTGGAGCCTCCTCCGCCGACCCCGATGACCTTGATCTTGGCCCCGTCGTAATCGCCGTGATCCGGCGGCGCGCCCAGCCCCTCCAGCGGGCTCCCGTTCGGAGACCCCTTCCTCGTGGCGACGACGGCCGCCTCGTCGCCGCGGAGGAGGGTCACCTCAGGGTGGAGGTCCAGGAAGGAGTCTTTCTTCTGGAACGAGCTCGCGCCGCGAGGCCTCGCGGCGCCCGCACAGCACCTGAACCGTGAACGTGCCAGGGTTGTTGCCTCCGCCGCCGCCTTCCAGGGACACGGCGGGGCGAGGCGAGTGCAGCACGGTAGCTGCGGCGCCGCCATCGTCACCGGTGAAGCCTAGCAATCTGTGGAGGAGGAGGAGGGTGCAGGGGCGGACCAAACGTGGGGCATTGGGGATCGGAGTGTATCCCTTCCCTGGAAGAAGGGAAGAAGATTTGGATTAGATCGGCGGCGAAAAAGAGGAGTGAAATCCCCAAGAACAACCCAAGCGAACTACTAGGGTTTATCACCAACGGAACATACCTGCAGAACCTCAACAACTCAGCTCCGGGCGGCGTGTCCGGCGGGGGAGCCGAGGGCTGAGGAGAAAGATGGGAACGCACGGCCGGTGACCGCCGCTCGCCGCCGCCGCCAACAGTAGCGGGCCAAGAAACAACAACAAAATCACCAGAAAAAAAAAGAGAGAGAAAAAAAAATCAAGAACCAACAAGGTGACAAGAATGCGGCGGAGATTGGAGAAAGGCGGCGGGGCGCGCGCGGGGGTGGGAGGAAATGTCGGCGAGGAGGACGCCCGTCGGCGCGGGTTTTGGGGATGACGAAGGAGGCTACTGCTAGTCTGCTACTACCACTCTGGCACGCACGGCACAACACAACGCACGCAGAGAGGGGTGGTGAGTGGTGACGCCATGCCATGGCACGCGATGCCACAGGTGCCAGGCGGGCGAGAGGCCCATGGACAGCGAAAGCGTTGGCTGTTTCGTGTGCCGTCCTCTGCTCATGGTGGGCCTCATCACGCGGATCGATGGGTGTCTCCATTGGTTCCCTGGGAGGAGCAAAGGATCCAGCGGAAACGTCCGTAGTCGCCGACCGGCCGAGAGCCCGGGACTGACTGACCTTTCACCTACTACTGTACGTAGCTCGATGATGATGGAGCGGCCCACAAGGCCTCAAGCCTTTACAGGGACCGGCCCATCTTCCTCACCCGGAATATAAATGGGCTCAAGTTCCGTTCCTGGAGCAATTAAAGTGGCCCTCGTCAAGTCCTGGCGGAATAAGTTCATCTGAGGTCCTTTTAACTTGTCAACGAATCCGATTTTCGTCCTTCAACCGGAAAACCAGATACAACGAGTCCCTTAACTGTCAAAACCAGTGCAGATGAGATCCATCGGCGGTTTATATGGCGGTTTTGGATGATGTGGCGCCTACGTGGCTAATTTGACTCGGTCTTCATCTGACGTGGCAATTTAATTCAGAAAAATAATAAAACCCGTGAAACCTACATGTTAGTTTTACACACAAAATAATAAAAAATGGTGGGACCCACGTGGGCCCCACATGTCATCCTCACTACCCTCGCCACAATGTGAAGGCCCACCTACACTCCTGCGTCTGCCTCCTCTCCGCCGCCGCCGCCGACGAGCACAACCGCACACCAGACGACGTCACCCCCCGCACGCGCAGATCCGAGAGCAAGCGTAAGCTGGGAATGGCAGGGAGGCTGACCGCGGTGTTCTCGGCGAGCTAGTCCCTGGCGAGGCCGCGAAGGAGGCCGGCGAGCGGGTTGGCGTCGGGCTCGCGGAGCTTCCGGTCGGCGCGCTTCTTCTCCAGCTCGATGGCGCCATGGCGGCCTCGATGGACGGGTTCCCCATGAACCTCTTGAACTCCTCGTCCGACCTCCAGTCAACCTCCTATTGCTCCACCGCGCCGGCATGGGCCTCCCCGTCGGCAGCCATTCCTCCAGGGGACTGGATTTCCCATGTCTTGGCAGTTACAGTCGAACTCCGCATTTCCAAACCAGGGCACTGCAAATAGGAGGTTCATGCTACAACTATCAGAATCATTATCTCCCAATTTTTATGCGAGCATGACTAGAGATGAGTGTGAAGATGAGGAACCAGGCATTGTTGTAACTTCGAAGTATGTGAATGAAGCTGCTGAGGAGTCAACTGCAGAAAAGAATATGCCTTCTGATGGAGATGATGCTGAGCCAACGGGTATTACTATCCTGGGGCCCACGTGGGTCCCACCATTTTTTTTAATTATTTTATGTGTGAAACTGACATGTGGGTCCCACGGGTTTTATTATTTTTCTGAATTAAATTGCCACGTAAGCGCCACGTCAGATGAAGACCGAGTCAAATTAGCTACGTAGGTGCCACGTCATCCAAAACCGACATCTAAACCACCGAGGGATCTCATCTGCACCGGTTTTGATAGTTGAGGGACCTGGTTTTTCGGTTGAAGGATGAAAATCGGATTCGTTGACAAGTTAAGGGACCTCAAATGAATTTATTCCAATCTTGGCCCTATATGAATCTTCAGAGCGAACCCTACTGATAGAGGAGTAAGTTCAGTTTGGATCCCTTAACTAATGGTCGGATCTCATTCATCTCCCTCGATCATAAAACTTGGGTATAACGATACCCTCAACTATTAAAATCGTTCGGAACAACTCTCTTGTTTTTTTAAGACGGTTTTCGTTGATGTGCTGTCCACGTGGCAGCACTACCTTTTTTTTTAAAAAGAAATAAAGTGGGGGGTCACATATCATCTTTCTCTTCTTCGCTCCCTGCCACCCACTCGCTTTCTCTCCCTCACCTTTTTCTCAGTGCAGCAGAACGATGGCGGTGGCGTCCCAGCATGCTCCTTGCTTGAATCTTCCTCTAGCCGTGCTACTAGCTCGAATCCCTATCTTTGACGGCCCCTCTGCCCCGACCACGAGAGAGAGAGAAGAGGAGCAATCAGTTGCCTCCCCAGCTCTGGCTTGCCACTGTCGTCGCCTTCCCAACAGACGAAACTACTATTGGAAGCGTGATGGGGGAAGATGGAAGGGAGGAAAGAGAGAGAAGAGAGAGATGAGGAAGAAGATGATATGGGGACTTATATATGGGTTTCATACATATGCTGACCTAGTCAGTTGGACCATATCAACAAGCCACACGTTAGCTTTTAATAGTTAGCAGCCGACGATCAAGATATGTAGTATTATGATTGAGGGATACGAATTATATTGAATATATATTTAGGACTCTTAAGTTAAAGTAGACTTATCCCACCAATAAATTATGAAGCGATTAGTTTGGGCCTTTCGCTTTGTTGTTTTATTTGAAGTTAGTGCTATATGTTGGTCAATCTGGCGATGCCGTAATGAGGTAGTTTTTAATCATATAAAGAATATCTAACATTATGCAGCTTATCTTCACGTGTTCCTACTGGCTACACTCTTGGTGTATGATGCTTTCGCAGGAACAACATGATATTATGTGCAATAGTGTTAAGCGATTGGAATTGGTAGCCAAGGAACTTTTATTCTAGTTTGGATGGCGTAGTACCTACATTTTTTTTAGAATCTATGTGATTTTGGAAATATTATTTTAGTCGATTATTTTAGTTGGGAGGTTTGTCACATCACGCCTTTTTTAATTTCTTCCTATTTACTTATAAGACTTTTTGCCTGTGTGTCCACGGGTAGAGGCCGGAAATGTAATTCATTTCCATTATCTAAGAAAATGGAACATACTCCCTCCGTTTCTAAATATTTGACACCGTTGACTTTTTAGCACATGTTTGACTGTTTGTCTTATTCAAAAACTTTTATGAAATATGTAAAACTATATGTATACATATAAGTATATTTAACAATAAATCAAATGATAGGAAAGTAATTAATAATTACTTAAATTTTTAAATAAGACGAACGGTTAAATATATTTAAAAAAGTCAACGGCGTCAAATATTTAGAAATGGAGGGAGTATAAAACAACGTGTGAAAGTTATAATATGGCTAAACACAATTCAAAATTTTGAAATGTGAGAATGTGAGCACACTCACCCACGAATACATGAAAATTAATGTGGGTGTGTGCATGCACACGCACCTAAGTATGCGTTTGGCCCATTAAAATGTGGTGCCGCGTTTTGACGCCAACGATGTATTCATGCTACATGAGACACGTGCTACTAGCAAATGACCACGCATTTGATTTATACATAAAAAATTGTTTTCATAGTTTTATATACAGTGTAAGTTAATTTTTTTTTTAACCCTGCGTATCGATGATAAGGAGGTCGAACACTTAGCAAAAACTAACAAATACCTGTAGTGTTTATATTTGTTCTTACAGAGTTCCATGGCAGCTGAAGACAAAAATATTGCAAAATCGGCAGTTGGGCGATGATCCAGTACAACATGCAAAGGGATTGCCCTACGGAATCAGAGATACCCTTGTCCTCATTTCCTGGGCACACAGCCATGTGACCAAATCACCAAATTGCTGGGAGACTAAACTACTATATACCACAACTAACAGCAGCATCAGACAGACCATGCCGTTTCAGTTCGTTGGTACTACACATTGACGCTGTACGCCGAGCTCCATGCCTCCATGTGCAGTTAACTGACCTCTGAAGAAGCCGATCGACCACCAATCTCTCATAAAACCTGCATGTTTACGAGCAACTCCTCATCGAGCAGGCACCCATATCTCGACCAGATTTCGCGAAAACCACCGTGATCCCGACATGTTCCGAAGCTGCATGCTGCTGCTGCTGCTGCTGCTGTTTGTGTCGCCAAGAACACCACCAACGTGGCTTCAGTTCCAGAGATAGATCCATCCATCCATGTCTGATAATGGTTGCGAACACATCGCCATGCATGGCTCGATCTTTGCCTGTCGATCGATCGATCAGCTGATCTCGGTGTTAATTAGCTCGATCGAGGTAGGATGATCTGGACATGCACAGTGACAGCCATGTTAAACCATGTGGCGGAATGGTAGATGCGGCCAAGACGATGCTGGTGCATGATGGTGATGCAGCTGATGCCTGGTCCTAACAATGTCCCGCTGATGGCCAACCTGACGGCGCAAGTGGCTGCTGCTTGTCTCCGCAACCGGAGTGAAGTGTGGACCTAGGCAGCCTCTCCCTGGTCGGCTTCACAGCTCTTCTTCATATACTGTTTGCTATAGCATGAGTTTTCTGATGCAAAAATGGCCTGCATTATTTAGTCTACGATCTCTGCTAGAATTGCGCTGAAAACAACATATATTTTTTAATTTCTCTCTCCTAGTGTTGTTAGGCCTGTGGTTGCTCTCAAGTGAGAAAAAAACACAAATGGACCGGAATTAACCACCATATTCGTCATCTCGGTGTCATTGTGTCAACAACATTGTACTACTACTGCAGAACGTGATCAAAATGGGATGTCTGACCAACCACCCAAACGGCCAAAACCTAATAAAAACTGAGATAAAATAGATGTATCACCCTACTGAACCAAAGTTCTATGTCGATGCATATCTTGGTCGTCGTGGACTCTCCCTGTACTCTCGCTCCGATCTGCGTGCGTGTCCTCTTGTTTGGTGCTTAATTAGGCCGGACATTTTAATAAATTGTTCTTTTTTATCACTTAAGCTGTCCTAATCTCAACTGCTCGATCAAGCTACATGTTTGCCTAAGCAATTTGCAGTGTCAGAACATGCTGCCGTTTTCTTGGCCACAAAAACTCTTGGACCAATCTACTACTATCTCTCTCTGCATAATTATCGCTAACTTTTTTCACGGGTAGTGATCAGAGATGTGCTTACAAGGTCAAGCATTGCAGCTGAATGAGTAGAGAGACCTGGAGGTATGCAGGCCACAAGATTTGGAATCATGCATATATTCAGAGGACATGATGAGTTGATCAGTTCAGACAAAAAAAAGATGCAGAACTTAATTGCATCGACCTTTTAGTATTACTGGCCGTTGTGATCTCCAGACATGATCGATGTGATGAGCGAAAGACAGGGAGTTCTTATCATAGTATCGTGCATGTCAGCATGGACCCCATGAACGCAACTGCCACGAATTTAATTCTGAAACGGAAGGCGATTAATTTATTCTCGTTAATTAGATGATGATTAGTAGAGCGGTTTCTGGTCGGTGATCGAACAACGGTGTCTTTTCATAATCGTTGGGATTGTTTGAAAATTGAGGAGACAAATCTAGCCAAGAATATGGAAACTGCTGCCTGATCAAACTTTAAATTATTCTTTTCTGAATGGTGTTGTGTCCCAAATTCTCTTGTTTGGTTGATGGCATCACTGCATGCGTACGCGTGCGCGCGGGGATGCTGTATTAAACAAGCTGCGTTTGCTCTAAAACATATGGTGATCTTTCCCACTACTTATCGTCCGGTATCAATGATTGCATAGTTTGGTCACCAGGTCACGAAGTTAATTACATAAATCTCTTTTGATCTTTTACTTTTTCTTAAAAAAAAATTAATACAAGACACTTAAATTTTGTGTAACTTGTTGGTGAACATAAAAAACGTACCATGAGTGAAGAATACCTTAAAAACTTAATTAACCAAAGAACAACACAACTATTATTTTATTTTTATGGCCTAATAGAGGAGATAATTCTTTTAGAAAGATGAGATCGCTACTCGCGTGAGCTTCCAACCTGACGCTGGAGTGAAAAAATAAATATGATACTCCCTCCGTCTCAAAATATAAGAGATTTTAGACGGATGGAACACTTTGTTGAGATTATAGGCATATAATGATTTAATATATTCCATAAATACATCATGATATTGCAGATGTAAACTAGCATGAACACATTATTAGATCTACACATGTAAACTAAATAGTAAAGCATGAACAGATCAAATATGCGCAACATGTCGAACACGTACCGAGGTGGCGGAAAGACCGGTCGCTTGGCAGGAACTATTCGCGGTTGCGCGCGTTGACGAAGGCGCGCAGCACGCAAGCGGAGAGGAAGGCGAGCCGTCGCGGAGGAACAGGGGGCAGTTGCACGAAGTGCTTCCCAAAAACCTTATTGCCGCCTTCTCCCGGTGCAGGACGTCGAGGGCAGAGGTTCCGGAGACCCGCTCTCCCGATCGCCGGTGCACGCCGACGAGCGGGATGGAATAGTCTATGAGCGACGCCGCAGCACAGAGTAGGAGACAAACACTAGATTGATTTCGCGTGTGTTGCGTGAAGGCGGCGGCTCGGTTTATATAGAGATAGGTCGCTTGATCAGGGCGCCCGCACGATCTTCACTCCGTGTAACCGAACCGGATAAGTCGCGCGTAACTTATTATCCGGACTCCACGCCGTTTTCACGCACCGGATTTTTCGGAATGTTTCCAAAACAAACAAATCCGAATTTCCCGCAGCAAAAGGAGGCTGCATCTGTGAGGAGCCAATTTTGCGGACCATTCGACGCGTACGTCGTGCACGCGCGCCACCTGCCCTGCCAGGCGAGGCGAGGCGAGCGCGTGCGTGTGTTTCCCCTCTTCTCTCCACCACACATGCTTCAAGTGGCTAGGAGAGCATCCTCCCTTTTAAGGAGGTCCCTCTCTCCTAGAATAAGTAAGGTGGTACTAAACTCCGCATGCATGCCATCCCATGAGGTGGGCTTTTGTGATTTTCCAAAGGATTAATCTTCGAATGGGCCTTAGCCCATCTATTAATTCCAACAATCCCCCACCAAATCTCAAAATCCCAGTGAGATTTGCCTTTTCCAATGTACTGTTTATATACCAGCGGTTCGATGGAGACCGATTAAGGTTGAACATCCATCTAAAACTCCAAGCTACACTTACTCACAACTTGAACAATGGACTACGCCTTGAATTGCAGGTCTTGTGCAAGCAAGTTTCACTCAGAGTCTTATCTGGTACTAGACCGTCTGTAGACTACCCCTCGGGTGGAGCGTATAAGTCATACTACTAGGTCTTTAGTAAGCTTTCTAAAAGATTCACCCAAAATCTTCATAGACCGCGACCAACAATCAAGCTCACAAAGGTGAGTTCTTTCAAGAATACTCTGCAGGGCAGCATCTTTGCTAATTAAAGCCAACAGAACTCATTAAGGCATAGCCAACCTGCCTTGCAGCTCACGAGAGTATATGCATCTTCACTTAGAGAGGGTATATATTGGTACTCTCCTCTAGTTTATTGATGGTTTGTTCTTCCCAGGTTCTAATTCACAGGATCTCCGATCACATAGAATGGGTTACCACCATAGTATAACTCACATGGGTCTCAAACCCATCTCCTTCGATGCATTGTCTATCACATTTTGTGATAGTCCCTTCGTGAAGGGATCTGCCAGGTTTCTAGCTGCTTGGATGTAATCCAACGTTATAACTCCGGAGTTTCTCAATTTCCTGACAGACTTCAATCGTCTTTTCACATGTCTAGACGATTTCATATTATCCTTAGAATTATTCACTTTGACAATTACCGTTTGATTGTCACAGTTCATAAGAATAGCCGGCACCGGTTTTTCAACAATAGGCAGATCCATTAATAGATCACGCAGCCATTCTGCCTCAACAGTAGCAGTATCCAGTGCCGTCAACTCTGCTTCCATGGCTGACCTCGTCAAAATGGTCTGTTTGCAAGACCTCCACGAAACAGCACCACCACCCAGTATGAAGACATATCCACTAGTGGCTTTGATCTCATCCACATCAGAGATCCAGTTAGAATCACTATAACCCTCCAGTACCGCAGGATACCCAGCATAGTGAAGCCCCAATTCCATAGTACCTTTCATATAGCGCATTACTCGCTCAAGCGCACGCCAGTGATCATCTCCCGGATTAGAGGTAAACCGGCTCAACTTGCTCACAGCAAAGGAGATATCAGGCCTAGTTGCACTAGCAAGGTACATCAGCGAGCCAATGATTTGGGAATATTCCAGTTGATTCCTAGCAATTCTCTTGTTCTTGCGAAGCAACAAGCTAGGATCGTAAGGTGTTGAAGAAGGCTTACTATCAATGTAGCCAAAGCGATTCAAGATCTTCTCCACATAATGGGATTGCAAGAGTGTAATCCCAATCTCACCTCTAATTAGCTTAATGTTTAAGATAACATCAGCTACTCCCAAATCTTTCATATCAAAATTTTGAGACAAGAATGATTTAACCTCATTTATCACCTCAAGGTTTGTCCCAAATATCAGTATGTCATCAACATACAAGCATATAATAACTCCCTCACCCCCACCATGGCGATAGTACACACATTTATCTGCCTCATTGACTGCAAAGCCTGCGGATGTCAATGTTTTGTCAAATTTCTCATGCCATTGCTTAGGAGCTTATTTCAGACCATACAAAGACTTCAACAATTTACACACTTTGCCTTCTTGACCTTCAACTACAAACCCATCAGGTTGATCCATATAGATCTCCTCATCCAGCTCTCCATTAAGAAAAGCTGTCTTAACGTCCATTTGATGAACGAGAAGACCATGTAAGGCTGCTAGGGAAAGTAGCACACGAATTGTGGTCAATCTAGCAACAGGTGAGTAAGTGTCAAATAAATCTTCGCCTTCTTTCTGAGTATAGCCCTTAGCAACAAGCCGAGCCTTGTACTTTTCAATAGTACCGTCAGGCCTAAGCTTCTTCTTGAACACCCACTTGCACCCCACAGGTTTACACCCATAGGGTCGCTCTGTCACCTCCCAAGTCCCGTTAGCGATAATGGAATCCATTTCACTACGGACAGCCTCCTTCCAATAGTCTGCATCAGGAGATGCATATGCTTCTAAAATTGACTTAGGAGTGTCATCCACGATGTACATAGTGAAATCATCACCAAAGGACTTAGCCATCCTTTGTCTCTTACTCCTTCGAGGAGCTTCACTGTCATTCTCCTCAGTGACATGTTCATGTGTATGTTCAGTTTGTTCTGGTGGTATGATTGAACTAGGAATTATTTCAGAAGGTTGGCTAGAACTACTATGTGTATCCTTCATTGGGAAAAAGCTCTCAAAGAAGGTAGCATCACGAGACTCCATAATTATACCAATATGCATGTCAGGTACCTCAAATTTAACTATTAAAAATCTATAGGCAATGCTGTGATGAGAATATCCCAGAAAGACACAGTCCACGGTCTTAGGTCCAAGTTTGCGCTTCTTCGTTATTGGTACATTGACTTTCGCCAAGCACCCCCATGTGTGCAAATAAGAAAGCGATGGTTTTTTCCCAATCCATATCTCATATGGTGTTTTGTCCTTATTTCTGTTAGGAACTCTGTTTAACACATGATTCGAGGTCAACAATGCCTCCCCCCACCATGTCTTAGGTAGTCCCGCGGTGTCCAACATGGCATTCACCAAGTCAGTCAGTGTGCGGTTCTTCCTTTCAGCAATCCC
Source organism: Oryza meridionalis (assembly GCA_000338895.3). Taxonomy (NCBI): domain Eukaryota; kingdom Viridiplantae; phylum Streptophyta; class Magnoliopsida; order Poales; family Poaceae; genus Oryza; species Oryza meridionalis. The sequence continues at coordinate 28,689,829 of CM002526.2, read as the reverse complement.
ATTAGACTCGGGAGAATAGGGAGGCGTCCTCTCATGTATGATGCCATGTTCCTCACAGAATAAGTCAAACTCGTTTAAGAAAAACTCTCCGCCACGATCAGACCTGAGTCTTTTTATTTTTTTGTCAAGTTGATTTTCAACTTCTGCCTTATAAATTTTAAAATAGTCTAGAGCCTCGTCTTTCGTTTTCAACAAGTACACATAACAAAATCTAGTAGCATCATCAATCAACGTCATGAAATATCGTTTTCCACCCTTCGTCAACACCCTATTCATTTCACAAAGATCTGAATGTAGGAGTTCTAGTGGTGCCAAGTTTCTCTCCTCGGCAGCCTTGTGAGGCTTGCGAGGTTGCTTCGATTACACACAACTATGGCACTTAGAACCTTTGACAATGGAAAACTTAGGAATTAAACACATGCTGGAAAGCCGAGACATCAAGCCAAAATTAATATTTCATAAACGTGAGTGCCAAACATTAGCCTCATCATCCACACTGCCACAAATATGGTTCACAGACTTATTGCAGAAATCAGAAAGGGAAAAGCGGAACAAGCCTCCGCACTCATAACCTTTACCAATAAAATATCCATGTTTAGACACGACTACTTTATTAGACTCAAAAACCAACTTAAATCCGTCTCTAGTCAGACGGGAGCCACTAACAAGATTCCTGTCGATAGAAGGGACATGCTGCACGTTCTTCAGCTGCACGATCTTTCCCGAAGTAAACTTCAGATCTACCGTGCCAACACCATGAACAGAAGTATGTGATGCATGACAAGGCAGATCGCAATGCAAAAGCAAATCATGCGATCGATCAGAACGCGTGTGATATCCATCGCTGCTGCTGCGGTAATATATAGTATGATCCATCGTTAATTGATTAATATCCATTAATATTGTTTAATTGATTTAATCTCATATTTTTGGAAGTGGCACCGATCGAACGTGTGCAATGGCTGTCAGCGTCGAAGATGCAGGGTTATATGTGATCTACTGTCGGCTGAGCATGCAAATGCAGAGGGAGGTTACGTTTCTTTTGCCTTCTTTTTTCCTTCAAAGTTCAAAGGCAGCATATATTATCATATCCATGGATCTAAACAAAGCGTGTGGCCTGTGGATAACGCTTCTGTAGTGTTCCAAATGCTTGGTTGATTGGATCATTAAGTACATTTATGTCCACGAAAGAAGAGTGAACTAGTGATATACTATCTTTCTAATCCGTTCCCATAATGTATGGCTCAAAATGCATGGGTAACTTCGATAGCAAAATAACCATAGCAAAATGCATGGGTCTTGTTCTTTTCTAATTCTGGATTGAATTTCCGTTTGTATGTTTTCTAAACTCCTAAATAAAATGTTTCATGAAAAAAATTCTATATAAATTGTTGTATAAATGCTTTTTCTAGCACAAGTTTTCAACTTCGTAATAGTTAATTAATTCATTCGTTTCATTCATTCATAAACATGATAATTTATTTGTTTATATAACAATCACAAAAATCAGACTATCCATCAATCTACCAGTCTTTGCTATCTTAAACAGGGCATAAGTACCATTACATCCATGTGTACTTTAGATAATAAATGCCGTTATATCCATATGTGTTAATACACAATTTGCTTTCTTTATTTTGAAGTTAAGGGATCAAAGTTGGTGGGCTAGTAATAATTTTTTTCTTAGATAAATAAGATTGAGATATATACATCCCATTCCTTGGTCTTTAGCTATGCATCGTACGTGGTCGTGGTATGATTGTCTTTAATCTAGGGAGTGTACACTAGTACAGAAAGGGTTTTTTCGCGTGCGGGTCAAAAGACATCTTCCCATGCGGAAGGCTGGCCCGCACGCCTGAGAAGGCCTACAATAATCAATTTTTTGTATGTGATCAACCCAACCGCACGAGAAGATGCATCTTCCCGTGTGGTCGACTTAAGTGGACCGCACGAGATATGGCCGCATTATCACGTGCGGTTCATTAAGAGGACCGCACGCGATAATGCATCTTCGTGTGCGGTCCATCATCAGGCCCCCAGGGGAGCGGTTTTTCCAGGCACGACCATTTATGGCCCGTCTGGAACCTTCCGGGGGCCTCGTACAAAAAAAAACCATTTCTATAGTAGTGGTACAATATAGGTTTAAGAGTACTAAAATTTCCAAAAATTCCAGTTACTTTTCTTATTCCTCGCTAGCTTGATGATAATCCGATGGTCTCGTTGCTTTCCTATTACATGTTTAAAACAATGTCCCCCTTTAGATAAAAGGTTAAAGAAAAAAGTCTAACCTATAAAAAATTGCAAAATTACTTGAGATAAACTTTTTATTCATAAAATTTATAATTTACATGTAAAAACAATTCAAACTTAGATAAAGAATAAAGTAAAACCATATGTAACTCTACAAAATTACAGTTAAAATGAACTAAAGTGAAACCACGCTGCAATTTTAGGCCATACAGTTTTAGGTGACTGAAAAATGAAATATTTTTAAGGTGCTTGAAATTTAACAAATCCCTTAATTTATTTTTCTTAGACTTTGTATTTGGTGGGTTTATACAGATATCAGATTGCAATATGTCATCGGTCCATGAAACACAATATTGCTTCATTATTAATCAGTTTCTAGCATTCGTTGAACATAACTAATCGTGGAGCCTGGAGCCTGGATGCATGATTATGGACCATATTTAGCATTGGTAACGTAACATATAAACACATTTCTGTTTGTAGGACACACACATTAATGAACTACTAAATGACAAAATATCCCCTAGCACAGATATTAAGAAAGCTTGTAAAACATGTCGAGACTCGAGAGTCAACGGGGAAAGAAAAGAGAAGGCATCTGAGACGGGATGTTCTCAATCTCATGTGGTTAATTTAATTCGGTGCATGGGCCACTTCGATTGTACGTGCAGTGCATTTCATCCACAATACAGGATTACTCCCTCCGTTTTAAAATAAAATTAATTTTCCCAAATAAAATAATTTTTAGACAGTTATTATATTAGAGTCCATAAAAATAGAAAACAAATGCATTGTAACTAGATTGAGCATAATTGTGTTGGGATTTGAAAAAATATATTGTATTCTAATATTTTACTTTTGTATTGATGTATGTGAATGGATGAAAATTAAACTTATTTTCGGACGGGAGTAGTAGATAATAGTTACCAGCTGTTTCTTCCTTGCTACTAGAAGGTGGTATGAGAATTAGATCTTGTTTGGCACTTTGGCACAGTTTTAAATCTAAGCTAGATTTTGTAAGTTATAACTTACTAATTAAATTATAGTGCTATGAAATTTTATATTTCCAATAAAATAGGGATAATGTGATTCATCTAAATACTAGTACTAATTTATAATCACAGATCAAGATCTATATGGATTTCTAAAATTAGGAATTACTACTTAGCTTAAAAAACCTCGGATAGAGTTGTGTCAAACGTACATGATCTATTTTATGGTACTACACTATGCAAGGTTCTTAAGTAAATACATTGCATTTACCAATAGCTTAATTAGTTGATCTGTACTGTACATATGTCGCGCGCATGCAAAGATGTTAGTAGAAAGATTTCCTTTTCCACTAGCAAAGCATATGATCAAGTTCGTAGTGTTGTAAATATTTTTCAACATCACATATAGTGGTGTATATATGCTGGTGCTTAATCAATTGGGCACTTAAGATACATGACTGTCCATTACACAACACGCTCGCTCTTTATGGATAACAAAGTACAATTAACATACTCCAATAATTTAGCATGAACCAACCACGAGGGGACGCAAGGATGGCACTATCATTAATTATCTCATGCATTAACCCAATGATTTTATTTTGTTTTAGTTCTCTTTTAGCCGCAGCCCTGAGTCAAAATCAAAGTTAAGCAAACATGGAAGTTCTAAAAAAAAAAAGTAAACATGGAAAAACAAAGGGAAAAAAATGTCGATTGGTTGACTGCTTAACCTTTTAAGGTAGTAACAGAATTGCATGACACCCCCTATACCTCTACATCAAGCATTTATCAAATCCCGTACACATTGATTGATATGGATTAACCGTTTATTGAGCAACTAGCTGACTAATTCTGTGCGATGCATGCGACCGAAAACGACGCCATTGGTAGCAAGCAACATACAGGCTGCATATTGCAGTATGCGTACACGTGTCCGCCAGCTGACCAATCGATCTCATCGGATATTTAGTTTTAAATCCAAAATATGTATATGCAATTTATAGCCCGAAAATGTTTACATTTTAGAATGGATATAAGACCTATCTAGAAGAGCTTAAAATTCTGAGAAACATTGACTTCTGAAAATATGAAAAAAATGGGTTTTTCAACTTCTGACTTATAATTTATTTTTTCGATTCTATATCTATAGCTTCTCAAAATTTATAAAAACTAGACTATTTAAAGAAATTTCTGATTGTGAAAGAAGCTACAGCAGTATAGAAACTCTCCAAACAGTTCCGTAGTAGTATGTTGATAATCGATCTGACTGACAGATACCCTATCCATCATATCAATCTTGTCGTGGTCGTTGTCCATATCCAGGTGGACATCATCGCCCACGTGACACACACGCGCTCGAGACGTGCACACACCAACGCCACTGTAGCGTACGAGTGTAGGAGTAACACACAACACAATCAGTGACCCGTACTCGCGCGTCGCTGTTGTTGTTCTTCCCGATCAATCTATAGCTAGTTGGAGTAGCCGATCGAGCAATTTGCAGCTCCAGCTAATATGGTAGAAGGCTCAGAAAGAGACTCGGATGACGTTTACACATTGGAACGTGTAGTAGCCACGTAGACAAGAGAGGAGAGGGGATATATCATGATCAGATATACTTGATACTTTGATATTGCAGGGATAAGATGTGTGTGGTTTTACAGGTCTCGTGTTCAATCTTCAACACGCTGACAACTTCTTTTTAAAACCAAATCTCTTTTTAATATATTCTGATCGATCGGTTAATTTTATTATCTCACTATCGGTCACTTATCTCATTTTGACCCTAAATTACTTTTAAATAATACGATGAATACAAGTGAATATAAGTGGTGGTTATATTTATAACATAGTGATATACATTTTAATTAATACAACAGTGGCGTACGCACGATTCTGATGATGAGCGATGCGTATAAACGTACGGATCGTCCAACTGGAAAAAAAACTGAACCTTCATAATAGCAAAAATGAAGTGATAATTGTTGTCACTAATACAAATAAAAAAAAGAGTTGTTGCAGGAAAAATATCAAAAATAGGCAAGAAAAAAATGGAAATGATGATTTTGACCTTAAGAATGTTTATTGAGTAAATAGTATTGTGGTATTGTCGACGTTTGATGTCGCGATTCCGGTATTTGCATGGTATGGGGATCGTTGGTACTAGGATATACGCGAGATTGAGGTAAAAGAGACAGATACGAGGATTTTTATATAGGTTCGGGCCCCTGAATTGTCAGGTAATAACCCTACATCCTATTGACCGAAGCCGATCGTAGCTCTTATTCATCATAATCACACCATTACAATATTTGGGGTAGCCTATCTAACTGTTGTCGACATGGCGGTCTGAAGGTCTGACTCGTAGTCGACAACAGGGTAGTCTTTCTCCTCGAATCCGTGCCCGGCGAGATCAGAGATAGCGCTTTCGTCTCTCCTGACAGTATCCGGGGACACCGTAGGGGACTAGCCGTGCTTATCCCTGAAGTCGATATCCGGCGTCTTGTTTCGGCGCATGTTGGCTTGTACGTTGTGGCTTCTGTTGTTCCGTAGATTGTTGATTGTGGGGTGTGTCTATGTTGTCCGTGTCCCCTCTCCTCCTAGGGGGCCTTGTATTTATACCCATAGGTGTCTCCTTGTCCAAGTAGAACTAGGGAAACCAATATGGATACAATCCGAGTAGTCCTTGTCGTTTCCATATAGAACTTTAATCGTCCTTCCTTATCCGGAACTCTCTCCATATCCGAAGGTTGCTTTCGTATAGGACATGGTACGTGGTAGGTCCTGCCAAGATTTAGTCAACTACTATTAGGTATGTGGTATCCATAACCCTGACAGTAGCCCCCGACTTCAATGCAAATGAGCGACTTCATATTCTCAACCGCAGACCTTGGAGGAACTGTTATCGAGCTCTCGTGACCGTTCTCGGTGAGTTCAGAGATAACGTTAGACTTCCTTTATCAGCCTCGTGTGGGCACCTAAAGGGTTTGTCTGAGTCAATCTCCGACGTCAACCAAGAAAGTACAGAGCATACGACTAAGTCTCCCGTCTTGCTGTAATCGAAAATTTGGATTGAAGTCAAGAAATTTTATCTCAGCGGGTAAACCATCTCTTCATTCCGTATTCCTTGTCGAGATCCACCAACCGTTCTCGAGCGATCGAGAAGGCGCAGAGTCTGCGACGGAGGCTTGTCAACATTTGTCGTACTTGGTTAATACGCACGGCGAGAACTCTCTTTTACCTCGAGAGTGAGGTAAAAGAGACAGATACAAGTCGATATACGCGAGAACATTTGTCGTACTTGTAATCGGAAAATTCATTTCCGATTACACGGCTTGGTTAATACGCACGGCGAGAACTCTTACATGACCAGATCTTACATAGTCTTTCGTCTCTAAAGGATCTGACCAGGCCTTATCAGCTCTGAGTGTCCCCAGCCGAAGTTCCCTTAGGTTCCTCGGAGGCCTTGTCAAGACGGCGTAAAGGGACATGAGAATATGTTTCAACGCTAGGTGTCATCTGGGTAAGGGATCTCTGGGTAAAACACTTGGTGATATTGTGTACCTGATATCAACTTTGTTGAAGTAGATGTAATGGGAGAATCGCTACATCTCTGGTCAAGAACCAGGTAGTAGTCGTAACTCAACCACTAAAAGTAAATGTACGAGAGATCGCTACGATTGACTGGTTGATAACCAGTGAGTAGGTGTCTCTCGATCATTTGAAGTCGTGGTGCGAGGACCGCTGCGTTATTGCTGTAGTCGTACCTCGACCATCTGAGGTTGCAGTGCGAGAGATTGCTACGTACTGGTTCGAGAACCAACGAGCGACTAGAATCATCTCTCGAACACCAATAGAAGTTGCTTGCGGTGCGGGAGATTGCTACGTATTGGTTTGAGAACCAGCGAGCGAGTAGAATCTTCTCTCGAACACCAATGGAAGCTTCCAGTGCGGGAGATAGCTACGTACTGGTTCGGGAACCAACGAGCGAGTAGAATCATCTCTCGAACACCAATGGAAGTTGCGGTGCGAGAGATTGCTACGTACTGGTTCGAGAACCAGCGAGCGAGTAGAATCATCTCTCGAACACCAATGGAAGTTGCGGTGCGGGAGATTGCTACGTGCTGGTTCGACAACCAGCGAGCGAGTAGAATCATCTCTCGAACACCAATAGAAGTTGCGGTGCGGGAGATTGCTACGTACTGGTTCAAGAACCAGCGAGCGAGTAGAATCATCTCTCGAACACCAATGGAAGCGCTAGAGTTGGTTTATTACATGTGCATCTCATGTGGCCAGCATGAATCACACACCCAACTTGTAGCATATCCGGACGTCCGTTCGCAATCATGTCGGGTGATCAAGCCGTCAACGTTCACGAGGAATAATCCGTTAACAACCTTTTCTCAAATAGTCCAGCCACGGCCGGTGCTATGAGATAGGTCGTCGGTCTTCGTTGGTAGGTTGGGCGCGACGACTTTGCATTTGTCGAGATCGTTCTCGATAATGCGGTGTACTTGACCACAACCTACTCGAGTGCTCAATTGTTCTTGAAAAATATTTTCTAGAAGACAAGATATATAGCAGATAATATCGAGTATGTACTCAAAAAACTGCATGGATCTTGTAGCATTATCAGGATATAACGAGCAGATTAAATATCAGGGCATTATGTAAACCGTAAACAAGCATGATTTGTACAGAAAAAGACAGAGCGAGCCCCCAGCGTTAGATCGTAGTCGATTTAACATCAGGGACACCCGCGCAACAGATATTGTATAAAAAACATGCTCTAGGTAAACATAATAAATTATAGATCTGATAATGCTGTATGAATCTGAAGAACAGGTACAGTAAATTACATATAAAATATTGCGTACCTGTGTAGATATATGCCGGATATATCTACGAAATTAGTAGATTAATTTAAAAAACTAATCCACTAATTACTCTTTTTCTTTTTACAGTCTGAGCATCAAGATCAACCAGTAGACAAGAAGCCACGTGCATGTAACTCCTTCACGTGCCCTGGTCACGTATACGAGTGTATATCCTGGTTTTTACCGACAAGTGCCGTGTATAGACATCTGTTGGCTACCAGTCCGACTCGGTGACTCATGGGCAGGATCTGGACGCACACGCACAGTGATATGCATGATAATCGATGTCGACTTCTGTCTTCCGCGTGCTGATGTCCTCCTGATCTCTGGCAGCTACATGCAAGATGGCGCGTGGCTGGCGCGCCGTCCTCCTGCTGTATATGTCTGCATCTCTCGAGAACCAACGTGGGGCCGACCAGTCAGGGCGTCGCGAGGAGCACTTTCGCTTGTAGTCGACGAGAAGATGGTTCGGAGATCTGGTCGAGTAACATGTTGTCGGAGAATCCATCTCTTAAAGTCATCTCGTTGAAATTCTGAAGCACCAAAATTTCCCTACCTGGCGCGTCACTGTCGACGTTTGATATCGCGATTCCGGTATTTGCATGGTATGGGGATCGCTAGTACTAGGATATACGCGAGACTGAGATAAAAGAGACAGATATGAGGATTTTTATACAGGTTCGGGCCCTTGAATTATCAGGTAATAACCCTATATTCTGTTGGCCGAAGCCGGTCGTTGCTCTTATTCATCATAATCATACCAGTACAATATTTGGGGTAGCCTATCTAACTGTTGTCGACATGGCGGTCTGAAGGTCTGACTCGTAGTCGACAACGGGGTAGTCTTTCTCCTCGAATCCGTGCCAGGCGAGATCAGAGATAGCGCTTTCGTCTCTCCTGATAGTATCCAGGGACACCGTAGGGGACTAGCTGTGCTTATCCCTGAAGTCGATATCCGGCGTCTTGTCTTGGCGTATGTTGGCTTGTATGTTGTGGCTTCTGTTGTTCCATAGATTGTTGATTGTGGGGTGTGTCTATGTTGTCCGTGTCCCCTCTCCTCCTAGGGGGTTGTATTTATATCCATAGGTGTCTCCTTGTCCAAGTAGAACTAGGGAAACCAATATGGATACAATCCGAGTAGTCCTTGTCGTTTCCATATAGAACTCTAGTCGTCTTTCCTTATCCGGAACTCTCTCCACATCCGAAGGTTGCTTCCGTATAGGACATGGTACATGGTGGGTCCTGCCGAGATTTAGTCAACTACTATTAGGTATGTGGTATCCATAACCTTGACAGGTATACAAATTGCCATAAGTACATAAACTTGCAAAACATTCATTTTAATATACGAATTTGTTTGGTGCGAGCTGAACCAAGGCCAAAAGAACAAACAAAGCTATTCTGGCTAATTTAAGTATTAATTACTATTATGCTACATAAACATGTGCATAATAAGAATGCTACGTAGTTAACGTCAAAATTTGGTAAGATTCTTTAGTGGATTCGGTTAAGGAAAGATTACAATCAGCCGATGGAAGCTTATCTATAACAAATCCAGTTCGAGAAGGAGTCACGAAGACCACAGCATGGCAGCTTGAGTTTATCTATTAATTGAGCAAGTTTTGTATTTAGAAAAGTTTGTGTCATGTCCGATCAGGACTTATGTTTTTCCTTTTATCTTTAGAAAATTTGTATCGTGTCCGACTAGGACTCTTATCGGCCTATGGATATAAATATATATGTATACCCAGGGTCCCTGTAATCTATATCCACATATCAATACAATTACTTTTGGCGTATCGCCATCATCTTTTCTGATGTTTTTACTTATCACCGGCGGAACTTGGCATATGACGCGGGGCTAAATCGGCTTTGATCTTTAGTGAAGGGGTAAGCCCTATGTTCTGTTGGCCTTGGCAATTGTATCGGCTACAATGATGTTGTTCAAGATTGCATCGCTTCGACCTCTTAGATCACTCTAGTTCGGTTGATATTTTTGTCTACCTTATATTTCGATTCTATCTTTAATAGTACTGTGTTTAGAGATGCATTTGTTTAGTTGGTATTGTCTCAGTTAGGTTTGATCTTCCATCTTAGCCGATATATCTCTACAATCACAATGTTATTTTAAATAGATTTGTTATATCCATCACGTTTGCGTAGGTTTAATTGACTCATTGAGTATTAGATTATCATATACAATCTCCTGCAGCACCGGTTAGGTCCGACCAACTAAATTGTCATTGATAATTTAGGTCTTGTTAAGCTGATAGGTTTCATGCCTATGTTTTATCGGAGTTCTAGCCGATAAGTTATTTTTGCATCGGACTTCCAACCGATCTATGTTTTAACCATTAAGCCTTAATATTTTGTATTAATATCAGCCGATTGGTTCATTGGATATCAACTTCATCAAATTATCATCGGCCGATTGTATTGTTTGTTCTAGTTCTTCAATTGTTTATTAAAATGTTAGAATCTACATCGGACATATAGCCGAACGTTCAAAACCCTATCGGCATATGCTGTATCGCTACATCGGCTTGTTAGCCGATCGACTCTTTGGTCATTAATATATTTACATCTTGAAGTTGCCGAATCAAACTGACTGGCACGCCGCATCTCATCAAGATTTAGAATATGCACTGGAGCTAATCAAATCTCCTAGGTATTCATGTTGTTTTTTTAGTCAATATACGTATATATACATTCACATTTATTAAAGAAAAAATGGTTCAATAAGACCTAAAGATTGCAGGGAGGAAGACATGAAAGATAGAAAAATGATGCAAGAGGTAAAAAAAAATAATAGAGCATAAATCAAGTTCACAAAGATATATAGCATGTCTCATGCCCACCGCGTGTGCGCAGATCGTGTCCTAATCAGTGTTTTACTTGGTAAAATTAGTTATGACAGGTCGTTTTGACAGGTCGTGTCCTAATCAGTGTTTCACATATATAAGATAAGTTCATACACCAAAAATGTTATATAGTACACAGAACTTGTACACCAAAATAAACGTTGAAGGTGAATGTTTAAACGCAGATTTAAAAGTCAACGGTGCCAAATAGTACAAGTTACGTGTACTATTTGTAGGTCTACCCATGCATTATAGTACAAGTTTCAATTGTTTGAGAACTCAAATAGCATCCATAAACTTATACTCCTTTCGCCCACAAACATAAATATTTGTAGGAGTTTTAGTAGAGATTAAAATTAAGGAAATATTCTTTAGATACCTCTAAAAGTTTAACTAACTGGTAAAGATTACATTCAGAAATAAAATAATAAATATATAGGGCATTATATGGGGTGTACCTTAATTGGGAAATAGTACATAGAACTTGTACTGTTTGGTATCGTTGACTTCTAAATCTACATTTAAACATTCACCTTACTTCAAAATTTTATGAAAATATATAAAAATATAAAGTTGTGTTCGTTTCTCCCCTTTCCAACCTTCTACTCATTATCCATACAAATGCTTCTCAAAGTGCTAAACGATGTGTTTTGAAAAAGAAATTTATAGGAAAATCACTTAAAAATTCATATTAATTCAATTTTCAAGATTATTATAGCTAATATTTAATTAATCAGAGGGTAATGAACTATTTCATTTTATGCGTGCGAGAAAGAAGTTCCTAACCTTCTCTCTTAAACACACACTAATGAAATGGTGTGTACCAAGTGGTTATACCAATGAAACACATAAAAAATAAAATATAATTATATAATTATTTAATAAGACAAATGAAGTACTAGGACGGAGAGAGTATTATATTAGAGCCCGTTATTACTTAGGCTGTGTTCGTCTGTTCGATACCAGAAGTTTCATCTCCTCTCTCTCATTTTTCGCGCGCACGCTTTTCAAAATACTAAACGGTGTGATTCTTTTGTAAAAAATTTATATACGAAAGTTGCTTAAAAAATTATATTGATCTTTTTTTAAAAAATAGCTAATACTTAGGTTCGCTCCGTCTTCCGTGAGAACTGTGAGTGTTGGGAACTGGCTGGTGTACACAACCTTATACTCCCTCTGAAAATTTATAGCAGTAGTTTGTGTTTAATGCAGTACTAAATTACTACTGCTCTCTAGTAAATGTACTGGGCGACAAGTAAATTTTGGAACGGAGAAATTACTAAGCGACCTTGCCAGGTATCCGTACAGTGGAGTCTCTTGTAAATGTACAGGGTGACAACGATCTGGCCGGCCGGCTGTCGTGGCGCTTTCGACACGCAGCTGACCCTGAAGAGATAATCCGGATAATAAAAGCGACGTATAGTTAATTACTAATAGGGTATTTTGAGGAAATTAATATCAATATATTATATATGAGGGGACTCCCACGAGTGGTTAATGAGTACTGCTAAACATACAACCCAGTTATATACATGATCTACTTATATATAAAACTCATATATAACTAAAGATATATAACTATAAATAAATTAACTAAAGGAGACCATATTTATATTCACTATAGCTGTTTATAACTATTGATCAAATTTAGCTATATAAATTAAACAGTTGGATCGTATGTATAGCAACTGGTCCAGGGGTCGACACGTATACGCACGCACGCCCCGTCGCCATGCAAGCAAGCGTGCGTGTGGCGTGTGGGTGTGTCACGTCTTGGGTTAATTCGTTCGAATTAAAGATGGGATTAGTCCATGGATACCCTACCCCTGTCGAATTAATTTACGACGCACCAGGTTGATTAGCCGCGCCGCCGTCGGATTACGATCAACGGCGCGGCGCGAGGTTGGCGGCGCGCGGCGACAGCGACCGGTACAACGACGTGGTTTCACGCGCGCTCGATCGCGTCGATCACTTTGCACGTCCACGTCTACTACATTCCCTGGCGTGCATGCAACGTGCTAATTCTCGACACGCCATAGGGGGCAATTTTGAGGCTCTCCATCATATATATCGATAATCTCAATTCATATGCTCATGAATTTACTGGGTGGGCGGCTCGATCCGTTCAGGCCGGATAAATGCTCTTCCGTCCAGTTGGTTCTCCCCGCAAAAAAAAAAAAAAAAAAAAAAAAATCAAAGTGTTTTTTTTTCAATTTCATGGCAACGCACACACCACACTAACATCTCATCGAGTGTACCCCTTAGCTAAGACATTCCCTAAGAGACAAAAATCAGTGACGACGGACGATACATTTCTGATCTTACTAACAATTTATTGTTGAAAATCCACTTAAATATGTATAATATTTATGAGTATCATGATTAAAATCTTGACAGGTGAAATCATACACCAAATTTAAGTTAGATTAGAACAACAACATTCTTTTCTAGCCCTTCGGATATTCGCATGAACATGCGCGATCGCACAGCGCTTGACTACCACAGTGAGTCTCTGTTACATCGAACAGAGAGGGAATAGACGGCGGGGCGGGCAAGCATGCAAGTATGCAACTCACCAGCAAGCTAATTAATTAGGTTAATTCAAAATTAGCTAAAGGTATAATCGAGCTAGCTGGGAATTTATTTAAGATACGCCGACTCAGTCTGTTAAAAATGCTTTTAGGGGTAAAATGTTACTATGTTTTATACGTCTATATAGGGACCACGAGTGAAATTAAAATGGTAAGCTAGAGATTTTCTTAGGGACGACGAGACGTGAGAGAGCTCTAGCTAGTTACTTAACGGTCCAAATTAATCGAGACTAACTAGCTCTAACTATACTACTCTCCGTCCCAAAATATAAACAGTCAAACTTTTTAAATTTCAACTATTAATAGCAAAGAAATAAAAAAATCAATCATGTAAATTTGATATTACTAGATTTATCATTAAACAAACAATCATAATATACAATTCTTTTTATTTAAAACATCTTACTTTTATAGATATTATTGGTTAAAGTAGTATCTCGAAGACCGTATCGAGATAAAAAATGCTTATATTTTGAGACGGATGGAGCAGCTAGTATAAACGGTAGCGTGTACGTGCTTAGCTGACGACAAGTGTCGACGTGGCAGGTAACCCTCGAATCTCGATCGCCATTAGCGTGGTCGGTGGGATTTTTCTCTCCTCTCTCAACTACTGATCGATCAATTCAATCCGCGTTTATATACAAACGGTTGCCCGGCCGGCCGGCGCGAGGGAAAATGACACCACATCCATCATATCGTCTCCGTCTCCCCCAATAATACAGTCAAAAGTGTACCCGATTAAGCTAGCTGCTATACTATCGCTAGTGCACGTTGATCACCTTTGCCGCTTTCTTATTGCTTGCAAGACTTGCTACCGGCCGGCCGGTTTGTTAGTTGGACCCAAGATACTTAACTTGACGTGCGAATCATGCATCTTGACTAACCAGTGCAGCTGATCGACCTAGCTAGCTACTCTCTCCGTATAAGAATTTATCAATTTTTTTTGAAGAGAGATTGAGGACAAAGATAGATAGATTCTTTTTTTTAGTGGAAAGATAATTAGGTTCTAATATCTATTATATTATTAAAGGAATAGAAAAAGGAGCCTCCACGTTCGCTCTCATGGCATAGAAATTCTCACATTAATCGAAGAAAAAGAAAAATCAGAGTCCATATAGAAATACAATTTAGAAATAGCTGAAATTCGGAATTAAAATGTAAGGAATATTAGAAGAGGGGACTAGAGTCCATATAGAAATACAATTTACAGATAGTTGAAATTTGGAATTAAAAAATAAGGAATATTAGAAGTAGAGTATAGAGTCCATATAGAAATACAATTAGGAAATAACTGAAATTTGGAATTAAAAATAAGGAATATTAGAAGTAGAGTATAGAGTCCATATAGAAATACAATTAGGAAATAACTGAAATTCGGAATCAAAAATAAGGAATATTAGAAGTGGAGTATAGAGTCCATATAGAAATACAATTGAGAAAAAATAGAAACGGAATTAAAAAATAAGGAATATTAGAAATATAGTAAGTTTGTGCTATGTTGTACTCCCTCCATATTTAATGTATGACGCCGTTGACTTTTTAACAAACGTTAGAACTTTCGTCTTATTCAAAAAATAATTTATGTAATTATCATTTATTTTATTGTGATGTTCTTTAAGCATGACATAAGTATTTTTGTATTTGCATAAAGTCAACAGTGTCATACATTAAAATACGGAGAGAGTACTAACCACTATGATTGAGAGAGGGAACAGAAGGAGACGTCGCATTATTCACACTGCAGATATATGTTTTACTGTGGGTTTCATATTATCAGAGGCCTGAGAATTTTATAATAAGGAGAGAAGTTCATTTTTATTCTCATAAAACTATTTACCAGAGTATAAAGTATATGGTTCACTTTATTCCCTGATGGTATTTCTCTAAGATCATATTTTGCAATTGAATTTGATAGGACTGATAAACGCATTTCAACTACTTCTCAATATTATTTTAAGAATTTTTTTCATTATTGTGTACATAGGTTTAAAGCAACTAAGACTAATTTAAACATCGAGATTTGAAAGTTCAAGAAAACGATCATAAAAATATTTGAAAATAGGTTCAATCGATCAAACGGTTATGAAAATATTTCAGACTTTCATGATGGTTTCATGTATGGCTTAAAAAAATAGCTTAAAAATGACTTATATAGGGGGGGGGGGGGGGGGGCTACTAAGCAATGAAGTGAACTATCTTAAATAGTTTAGAAGGTAAAATGAGAAAAAAAAATGTTGCAGGACAATATGTAAATCTTACTCCTACTGTCTATTGACGTTAGCTACCTACCTCAGTATTAGTTGAGCAGTACAGAATCAAAAGAACCAAACCACAATACAAGTAGACGCACTTATCTAACACCAAGCCAGTAAGAGCTTAGCTCTAGTCTTCTTACTGAAGGTGAAGGTGCATGCATTGCCACACCACTTGGACTAGACAGCAGCCGGCAATCCCAGCTGCTCCCAGTAATGCTTAATTCTATATTACTCCAATCTTACCAAATTAAATGACTTTACTCTCTCTTCTGAGTCTTCTCTGAAAGTCTGAATTACCAACTGAAATGATTTTACTCTCTCTTCAATCATGAGTCTTCTCTGAACCACAACACTTCAAAAACTTTAACAACTATACCAGTAATTTGTCGACAATTCTGTGTGTCAACTTGTTGTAAAGCCAACTACCAGATCGTCTTCCAGAAGAAGGCCACTTTTTTCTGCCCTGCTTGTGCCGGCCTGAAGTTGGTCTTGTTCTGCACTAGCGTGCAGAACGTTTTTGTTTTCCTCGCAAGAACAGCATACGACATGACTCGTCGAGGTGCCAAACTTCTGCAACTAACAAGAGCTCGAAACTCACATTGTTCATGCTGCTGAAACATCTCTCTGCATGTGTTGCATCTTTTCTCTGCTCTGAATTCTCCTCTGAAAAAAAAAAAGCTCTGGAAGTTCAACACAATGCGTGCCAGACTGGGACTTTGGTTATGTCTGGCGGATGTATCACCTTGGAAACAAATCAAATCTGCCACAAGATTGATGCCATATTGCCATGTCTCAAATCTAGAAAACAGTAAAAATTCTTGTCTGCATAAAAAAAATCTGAGTAAAATCACAGGCACAATCCAAATGCCAGTGAAATTTTCGTCTCAACCGATTCCACTTGGAAGCCAACTCCACAGCCCGTACTAACCCGCAGCTAGTTGTACCGGCAGACAACAGTGGCCTGAAGTAAAATTACAAGTGGGAAAAGAAATAAAAATTTAGATAATGTTGTGGTCTGAACTCTGAAAGAAGCCACACCAGCAGAGTGGTGGAAGAAACAGGCAGCAGAGCTTCCACTTGCGTTGTATAAACAGAGGTGTGCACAGTAACAGAGCTGTCGCTGCAGCTAGCTAGTCCAACAAGAAGAGACAGAATTTGGCGGAGCAAAATGACATGGAAACCAATGGGAGAGGCAGATTTTATTATACAAGCTATGAACAAATGTACACACTCGGGAGGGTGGCATAAGCCAAAACAACACCTCAGCAGCAGGAGCAGCAACTGGGTGGGGAGCAAGAATCCCAAACTCTGCACAGTGGTGACGACGACAACCCGGGGCAGGGGGCATATCCCTGTCTAATCCAAACAAAAAGGGAAGAAAAAGATGAAAAAAAAACCTATATACTACTAGTATATACTACTAGTACTATACTACTAGTAATCTGGTAGATAGGCACCGGCTGAGCTCTGGACCTCTTGGTTGCTCACTGGAAGCAAAGCGAGCACCCAACACAAAAGCTACGAGCTGGGCCCTCTCTCTCTCTATCTTGGACTAATAATCTCTCTCTCTATTGGACTAGTGTGGACTCAGCTGACGCGAGTGAGCTAAAAATTGGAAGACCGAGGCTAACTACTATACTAACTGTAACTGTAACTGTAGGAGTAACTGTATCTGGAAGGGGGGTGGAATCCGGGGACCTATCGGTCAGGCTCCCTCTGGTCACTTCCTCCCCCCCAAGAAACGTGGAGGTGTTCGATCGATGGATCGATCGATCAGGCCTGGGTGGTGAGCTCGTCGCCGGTGATGAACGTGCCGTGGAAGCCGTACGGCACGCGGGACGGCAGCTGCACGGTGGCCTCAAGGCGCATGTCGGCGGCATTGACGACGAGGAGCTCGGAGGTCCCGGCGCGCTCGTCGTGGACGAAGGACAGGATGTAGCCGTCGTCCTCGCCGCGGGGCGTGGCGGCGGCGGCGTCCATGGGGACGAAGCAGGGCTCGCCGCCGAACCGGCCCTCGCCGTACTCGAACTTGGTGAGCTCACCCGTGGCGAGGTCCACCTTGGCGAAGCCCGACACCTTGGGCCACGGCTCGGCCACGGCGAGGTAGGCGTACCGCGTCTTGCGGCCGAGGAGGTTGCGGTTGACCATGCCCACCTCGAGGTTCACCTGCCTCGACGGCGGCAGGATGGCGCGCCGCGTGGACTCGCCGGTGCGGGTGTTGAGGCGGATCTCGGTGAGGACGCTCTCGAGGTGGTCGTCGGACTCGTTGAAGATGGAGTCGGCGGGGGTCATGCACGAGCCGATCACCACCACCTCGTCGGTGTCCGCCTCCTCCCACGCGTTCCAGAGGTGGAAGCAGAAGCAGTCCGGGACGTCCACCCACACCATCTCCGACGCGTCCGCGGCGTGCTTGGGGAGCACCCCGAACCGCGACGTCTTCTCCTTGTCGAGCACCACGGGCGAGCCGCCGCGGAGCATCTCCTGGAGCTTGAACACCACCTGGTGGTCGGGCACCACCACGTAGTTCTCGGTGATGGCGAAGTCGTGGATCATGGTGGGCTGGTCGAGCGGGATCTCGACGTCGGCCGACTTGGTGCCGTCGGGCGCGAAGTAGAAGTACTTGAGGTACGGCTTCTTGATCACGTCGTAGCTGAGCGCGTGGAGCTCGCCGGTGGCCGGGTCGAGCTTGGGATGCGCGATCATGGCGCAGCCGAGCTGCCCGTCGAAGTCGTAGCGGCCGACGGTCTCGAGGTCGCCGTCGGCGGTGACGCGCACCTGGTAGGGGAGGTCGTCCTCCGACATGGCAAGGAGCCTGCCGTTGAAGTAGACGAGGCCGGCGTTGGCGACGCCGGTGCCGTGCGACGGGTCGAGGAGGCCGCAGGCGGCGCGCGCGTAGAACAGAGCAAGGCGCGCGATGCCGGAGTGGCCATGGAGCTCCCCAATGGCCTTGGGGAACATGGGCCGCCCCATCGCGCGCTCCTGCCGCAGCCGCGCGGTCTCCGTGAATCGGCACGCGTACGACTCGGCGGCGCCGTTGCGTATCCTGACGGCGTGCACCATGCCATCGCCGTCGAACAGGTGGTGCCCGGCGACGGGGTCGAAGTGCGGGTTGGCGCCGTTGCGCGCGTAGACGCCGTTGATGAAGGGCGGGATGCGCCCCGACACCGGAAGCGCGCGCGCGGGCGGCGTCTCACCGACCGGCGCGAAGTTGCCGGCGATCTGCACCGCGGGGTCGGCCGTGCTCGGCAGCCCGTGCGGGCGCTCGAGGACATTCGCCACAAACCCCTCCTCGAACGCGTCGAGCGCCATCGCCGCGGCGCGCTGGAAGAAGTTGAGCCTCTTCCCCTCCTCCCCCTTCCTCGGCGCCTTCGGGACGCCAATGGCACTCTTCCCCGACGGCGACGGCGCGTCGGCCCCAGGCACGAACGGCACCGGCAGGACCGCCGGCGCCGATGACGCCGACGACGCCGCCGCCGCCGCGTGCGGCACGGAGCTAACCGCGCGCGCGGAGAATCTCACCGAATTGGACGGCCCACGCCTTCCCGCCGTCGTCGAGCACCTGCCGTGCTGCCGCTGTATGTGAGCATATCCCGGCGTCGTGATCGTCGCCATATCGCGTCAAAGCGTACAACAATCTGAGCTACAATCGCGTGGGTTTTGGCCGCGATCGTGGTGTGTTTCTGCCGAGAGAGAGAGAGAGTGTGTGTGAGACCGAGCTAAAGATAGAGGAAGAGAGCTCGTCGGTTTGGATGGTTTGGGAGGGGAGGTAGCCAACGAGCGTATATATAGAGTTAACGGAGCAGAGGAGAGCAGGGGAGACGGAGGAGGAGGTAGGGAGAGGCGCATTGGCAAGTTGGGGGGGAGTGATGGTGGGGACGGGGGCGTGGGCGGTTTGAACGGGGAGGGGTCCAACTCTCCTCCTCCCAAGCTTGAAGTTGACAGAATTTGCTTTGGGCTGGGAGAGGGGGTTGGGTGCCCACGTGGTGCGCTCCGGGGGGAGGCAAGGCGACGCGGGGACGGCGACCGCGCGACGCGAGTAAAACACCCGCGACTCGCGAGGGCCCCCCCCCCCCCCCCCCCCCCTCCCTCCTCCTTGGCTGCTGTTCAGCTTGCACAGCTTGGATTGTGGATTATGGATTTTATATTTTACTAGTGTATCGAGTGGCGACTCACGATCGAGTCTCCCGTTGTTCCCGGCGCTGGCTGGCTTGCTGGCCGCCGTCGGTACTTGCGCTCTGGAGTGTTCTGTTCCCCTGGGGAGATAAAACCCCCCTCCATGGCGACGATACTGCCAAGGTTTCTCATCACCAAGATTGTTTGCATGGGACACAGTAACAAACACCGCAGCCGCCGGCGCCGCATTGACAGCGACGAGATACAGGACGTACTAAACCTTCGGTGCTGGCACAACACGAGAGCCCCCCGGCGTACGGACAGTCTCGTGTGTGAGAATTGAAGCGAAACGCGCGTGCTGAGTGAGCGCCGAGGTGATCGACAAAGCGCCGTCGGCCGACCCACCACCGACCATCGTCAACGAGGGACGAACGCTGAGGCTTGTTCGCGTACGAGGACAGTCAGACAAGGCCAGCACGCCCTCCCAAGTCGTAATTCGCTGCGGTGCCCGGCTGGTCGGCGGCAAGGGTCTCGTCGATTGCGCTTGGTCGGCGACAAATCAGGGCGTAATTAAACTCACCAACACTCTCTCTCTGAACCTAGTACTATACTTAAAAACTTTGTCTCATCATGCTAAGCAAAACATAATTAAACCATAAATTCTGTTGGCAGTAAAACGTGATCGGCCAAGTAGCAGCAGCAGCAGATAGTCCTGTGGTGCCAAGGGGACAGGAGCGGCTGGGTCGGCCGGTTCCGGGGTGGGCAGCGGGAGATGCATGGTGGGCTCAGGTGCCCGCGCCCGCGCGTGGTCCCTCCTCCTTTGGCATGGATGGAGATGGGGCCGATCGATCGATCACGGCTGCGCGCACCCACCCGCGCGTTGTGGTTGTGTGGGACTTTGGCGCGTTCCGGCGGGCGGGCGCCACGTGGGTTCGTGGCGCATCCGGGCGTGTCTCGCTGCATGCGAGCCCCTGGGGTTCTCGCGCGCCACGGCTCGACATGCCACGCCGCGGCCATAATGCCCCTGGGGTTCTCGCGCGCCACGGTTCCAGAACCAATTAATTGGCATGTGAGCTGGTACAGATTACAATCAGTCTACATGAGGATGTCCGGAAGGAAACGAGGATGTGGCTGTCTGTCTACAAGAGGCTTGACCGCTTGACTCGTTTTCTTCTAAGATGAGGGGTGAAGTGTAATGTGTTTAATTTGTTGGGCTTTTGTATAGAAACAGGCGATTGTAATGTGATTTACATGAAAGATTGACTCGTTTAATGGGCACAAGATAACCGCCCAGTGCATACAAAACAGGTGATTGTAATGTGATTTACATGAAAGTGATTTTTGCACGTGAGCCCTACTACCTTTACTTGTCACCACCAAAAATGACAATACCTATGTTACCATCCATATAGTAGACAATCAATCAATGCTTTACTTGTATCAATAGAAGCATATATTAAGAGAAAAAAAACTTATTCACGTGTTTTCCTCCTCAAGGCGACTCCCAGGCGAAAAGAAAAAACTCCCCCCGTTTGACCCGTTCCCTTCAATCTCCAACGATTTTCTGGTCGCTTGCAAGGGAGGAGGGGGTCCAACTCTCATCCACTAGTAGGCTTAGTCTTAGATTTAGTTGGGTTCATCCCGTTTTCAGGATAATCCTGTAGTTCCCTTTTTCATGGTTAGCTCGAGGTCGTCATCAATCCATCGACAATCCTCTTCCTTCGTCCTTCGGACCTCTTCGGGCGGTGCTTGTGGTGGTCTTCGCTACTATCGCTGTTCTTTAACAGGATCGGAAGGTGAGCTTAAATAAGAGGCTTGTTAACTCAAGGCATATGGGAGCGAGTCAGTTCTACTCCCAAGAATGTCGCGCTGGCCACTTATTCCTTCTCCGGCGACCCTCCTGCTCCTACGATGGTCTTCTTACTCCATTCAGGCGATGGTTTAAAAAGGGGTGGCTGAATGCTTGCCTAGGTTGCTTTAACCTCCATCCTACGGAGGTCCCGTTTGGGTTTGCAACTGGGCTTCATCTTCTACACCTTGCGTGTTTTTTCTACTCTCATCGCCGTTGTGTGAGTTCTGGTTGTTGCAGTTGCAATAGATTCAAAGTCAAGGACTTGGTTGCTTTTTCCTCTTGTTGTTGAGTCCTTTGCATTTTTCAGGATGTATGTGTAATTTTCCCATTTACGAGGGGCCTCTCTATAAAACTGGTTGCATTTCCAATGTTCTCATATATATTATGCTGAGGTAGTACCTCAGTTTATGTTTTAAAAAATAAAATACTGTACTTGTATCAATATAAAGGCGGCAATGCCTTTGCACTTTCTTTAGAAAAAAAATAGCTTGCTTGTATCTAAACCTAACAATATTTAGGAGGATCGATAGCTTCAGAACAACTGATGGAAATTATTCTCGGATTATTAGTACGATTACGATTTCAAACTGACTAGCTATGGGTGGAAAACTTTTAAACGTAACTACAATATAATTATAGTGTAATTGTAACTAGCATATAACTTGCATATACCTGATTGCTAAAGTATTGATGTGCAATTGGCAAGGATCCTACGCATGCGCTTGCGAGATCATGGGCTTTATCCATGTCCTCGCATGTGGCTTTAAAATTTTTCACATCTCCTATCATGAATCTTGATATCAATTTTACGATTCATGGATTGATAGTTTCCAAAACAAAAACTATCAAACGATTCCTTAGCGAACCCCATCTCAAAATTCTGTAGGAATAGTAGAGTGTTTGCAGTGGTTATCCGTTGGTAATGTATTTATACTTATTTACGCAGTACTTGTGTTTTTTTTATCATCAAGCCAAATATGTAGCCCCTGGATGATAATCAGATTATCTCTTCATGTTCCTCTTCTAATATAGACCCCCTGCTTTAACCATAATCTCTTCTAGCTATCAACTCCATCCCTATCAACTCGTGTTGCCTACTGCCTCAATCTACCTCGTCCAACACAACAACCACCATCGCCTTCCATCCCTCTCTACACGTCATGTTTACCTTCTTGTTGAGCTCCAACTACATCATTTTTGTCTATAAACATCTCCGTTGACATAGGTCATCAATCAAGAAGGCATTCATTTTCCCTTTTGTTGGACTCCTTTACACCCCTTCTCTATATCTAAATTTGCAGCCGATATTGTGGCCACGCCATCGCATAACAAGAAAGCTAGAGCATGAATCCCCACTTGCATGTAGAGTAAGAAATTAATTTGATAGTCTTTGAATCGAAAAGAAAGAAATCATGTTCAACAACCTAAAAGTACACGACATCCATATGACCACATCTATCACCCTTTATACACCCTGCAGTTAATCGTGTATAGGTAATAATGGATGAGGTTTCTCTAACATATGTCGGAGAAGACATCTAGATCCACAAAGATAGGTCCTACTTGCCAGGAACTCACGTTCCTCTAAAGGCCCCTTTGATTTGGAGAAAATACATAGGAATTTTGGAGGATTTCAATCATATAGGAAAAACTATTATGAATGCCTTTGAATCAAAAGATTAAATTCTATCTAATCCTTTAAAATTCCTATGGAATGGACAATTCTATAGAGATTTTAAAGGAAACTTAACAAGAGCTCGAAGCTCTTGGAAAATTTCCTTTGAGTCTATCTCTCTCATTTGATTCCTGTGTTTTTTCTATAGTCCAATCAAACGGTAATTTCTATATTTTCATGTGTTTTGTATTTTTTTTATATTTTTATTTCTGTTAGAATCATGTGTTCTTTCTAGTGTGTACCTCATGGTACCTCCTCAAGGACCGTAAAATTGTTCTTTTTTATTGAGCAATTCTACGGTCCTTGAGGAGGTACCATGAGGTACTAAAAATTTAGTGTAAAATTTGGTACCTCATGGTATCTCATAGTACCTAGGTACCAAAATTGCTCTTTTTTATTAAGCAATTCTACGGTCCTTGAGGAAATACCAGGAGGTACTAAAAATTTAGTGTAAAATTTGGTACCTCATGGTACCTCATAGTACCTAGGTACCAAGAGGTACTAAATTTACAATAGAAAAAATATACCTCATGGTATCTCCTAAAGGACCGTAAAATTGCTTCTTTTTATATCTGCCATTGAAAGGGGTCCTAATTTCTTAGCTGCTTCGGGTGACGAAATGAGAGAACGGCGCCTGGCCTGGATGAGCGACGTGGACGAATGACGACGACTTGGCTGGGTGATGAGACGACATGACGGCATGCATAGTTATACGTGTGTGTGGCGCAGCGATTACAGTATACGCATCTCCATCGATCGATCCCTCCCGTTTCCTGGATCTCCCTCCTCTGCTGCTCTCCTCCCATGAAAGCTCTGCCCCCTCACACATCTCATCTCACATTCTCGCACCAAAACTAAAGCCTCCAGGACGCCGGTCAAAATCCCGACGAACACGCCGTCGTCGTCGCTGCCGCTGTGCACATCGTCAGCCAAATCCACCGGCCATCGTATCATGCCCACTGCCACCTGAAAACTGCAAAGGGAAAAAAGAGAAAAAAAAAAAACCCGCACATTCCGGGGGGCTTCGCCTGGCGCGCTGCGTCCCCCCTGCATATGCGTTCGAATTCGATCCAATGAACACGACGTCAGTGGCAGTGGGATCATTTTCCCCGTTTTTCACCCCTTTCTCTCTTGTACTTATTCCCGTGGGGAAATGATTCCCCCGGGACGCGTGTGAGTCCGCCATTGGGTGGTGCCTGATGAGGTGGCGCCCTTGGACCAGGCGTCAACGTCGGGGCGGAGGGACACGTGTCGGGATCCCGCGCGCCGCCGTGCTTTTCATGTCAAAACTGCTTCGGGGTGGTCGTTTTCGGGGGGTGGCTCGCTGCCGGAACGAGGGCACATTCCGCGTCGCGAACAGCAGGAAACTGACGGGATTTTCTGTTTTTTTTTTATTTATATATCTTGGATCAGATGGACTGATTCGAGCTCGAGAAGGGTTTTTATTTCGTTTGTTTGTTTGTTTGTTTGCATGCGAATCGACCTACGTACGTAGCACGCAATTTTCTGGACGATTTCACGGCGTTGCCACACAGCCCGACGGCGACAGAGTTCTCTCCTAAAAAAAAATCTATTTCACTTCACTACTCGTCTCGAGTTTTCAAAACGAAAGAGAGAAAAAAGATCCGGTTGTTTTACTTTCAACGTTTAGCTTATAATAACAACCGCATTGATGAAACCATAAAAATCTTCAAAAAAAAGATCAGACAAACAGACCATCATCATGCTCAACGAAATGTTAGAACAGCATTTTTACATGTGTTGTTCTGAGGTGATTCGATTAGAGTTTTTTTTTTTACATGTGTTTGTTTGTTTTCAAGTGGTCTCTGCTGCGCGTGTGTGCGCCGGCCTTGCAAAGTGGCCCAGGTCAACGTCGCACGTTACATGCGCAACGGGGAAGGTGAGTAGATTACACACATACAGATGCCCATGCTGGGTTGGCGGAGGGAGGGAGCAGAACAGCGACTCGGCGCCGCCCACGCTTTCCTCCCCGCCCGCACCGTCGTTTTTCAGCAATCTTAGAGTTCAGACCACTTCGACCAACCTACCATTTGCTAGATCTTCTTCCACTTTCTTCTCTCTCTCGTGTCAATTTTTCTCCGTGTATGCTGACATTATGTCCTTTTAGATCTTTGATTTACTTTGTTTATTTATTTAGTAAAAAATGTGAATTTCGCAACAAAGGAGGAGGTTAGTAAAACTTGGTGGACCTGTCATATACTCCCTCTATCTACAAATGTAAGAGGTTTTGGTTGGATATAACATATTTTAATATGACGAATCTGAACAGAGAGTCGTCCATACACTTCTTCCCACCTTTTGCGAAGCACAAACCACCACCTAAAAAAAATAAAAAAGAAACCAAACGGTTGGCGCAAAATAGCTATGTCGGAGCACGGGATCCACTAACGGAGAATTAATTGGCGGAAACACCCCCTCCCCCAAGTATGTTCAGCTCACTAGACAGGATTTAGTTTGCTAAATTCTAGATTCTATATAGAGAATCCTCCCTTTAGTGGCTTAGCCCTCTCCTTATAGTCATGGATGATGGAAGTGTGGAAAGTCACATCACTTGCTGATGAGTGGGCCTAGTCATCATATCCTTGTGGGCCCCTCAACGGGACCGGTTATCTTGGATGCCACTTCACTACACCGCTTGTCCCTTGTGCGCATGTGTGGCTTGGAGTAGGTGAGTTGGAGTGTTGTTTACATCCACAGGGCCCGCCTTCGGCCTCACATGTGAGGTGATGCCGGGACACTGCGGGCCAAGCCGGACGGCATGGTAATCTGCTATGTCGCTTGACAGCCCATGCACTTCACCTCGTAAAGGTGATGATGGTGTGCGTGACGGTCACAACAACACCCGTTGCATCGCCCATCGCCCTGGTCGTACGCTGGGTATTTATGTGTCTCTTTGTATTTAATGCAAAAGATCTCTTTGTCGATGGGAGCCACAACATGTCGTATTTTGTCGTGATTAATGCGTTTTAGTCACCCCGAGCAGCTCATGGGGGCCGAGTTCGAGGGCCAGTGGTAGCTGTCTCCCGTGTTCAAGCCCCGATCTGCCATCGACACCACATGTTAGCATAAAGGCGAGGCCCCGAGTTTGGTGCCCCTCTCTGTCTAATAGAAAGGGGTCGGCGGACCAGCCCAACACGGTTACTTTTCTCATGAGACGTATCCCAGGTGTTGGTTGGATCTAACTGTCAACGGTGTGAGCAGGCGCCCTAGGCCACTCATAGTGTGGACCCGCGTTCTCAATTCACCAACAGGTTAGATCCAGTACATACTCATTCTACACTTCTAGCCTATCCTTATTCCTATGGACCCGACTAGATGTCGTCAAACCTTTCTTAACATATATAACCATCTGTCTCTCACGTGGCCTTCCCTTCCATGTTTTCGTTAAGGTTTCTCCCACCATCATCTTTCTTATCTTCGATAATTGTAGACTATAGCGGCCTCAATTAACTTGACATTTTTGAAAACATAATTTAATCCTTGACCATTAATTAGAAGTATATAAAGATCATGCTCAACTCTCAACTCTCTCCAGTCTCCGCGAAAGTGTCATCTTCATTTCTACAATCAGCTCACCGCAATTGGTTTTTGGTTTGCGAATCACAAGAAAATTCGCCGGCAACCCATGGATTTTTAAAGGGCCAAGAAAGCAATGAACCAGTGGCGAGCGGTAGATAGGATATTGTGGCAAGGCAACAGCTACTCTGTTGGAACCACAAAACAGAGTTCCAATTCCCTTGCAGTTGCTCCAACAAGGCTCATTATATTGTCAAAGATATGAGAAATAAATTACATTTTTATTTTTACTTTTAATTCACTCCTTTTCTTTTAATTAAGTTACTCAATATAGAATACATAAATAATGTGTGGGATTCATCCGGCGTGCGCTATCCGCTATGTGGCTATCTCAAAGGTTATATAATCTCTAAACAGAAACTCTCTCTCTCTATCCCAAAATATAGCTATGTGGTTATCTTAGAGGTTATACAATCTCTAAGATACTCTCTTCGTTCCAAAATATAATAAACTAGGACTGGATGAGACATAACAAAGTACAACTTTGACCATTGTGAATTAATACATACACTATACTAACCATACAATTTTGTCCTAAGAACTAAAACAACCGATTAAGCGCGCGTTCTAACAAGAGGTTCGGGTGAGCTAATGTGTCTCATGAAAAACAAGATAAGTCATCAACCAGTGATTAATTAAGTATTAACTTTTATAAAAATATTTTTTTTTAAAGAAACTTCGATATGAAAAAGTTTTCAAAAAACATATCATTTAGTGATCATTCCCACATAAAAAAAAGAAGAGAAAGTAACTCCGCCAAAAAGCTGATTCGAACTAACACTCCTACATAAAATGATTTTTTTGGCCGAGACCCCTTTTAGGTTGTAGATGAAATGTAATTGGTCGCGTCTGCAAAAAATCGACCGTCATTTTCGCATACGGCTCCTTAAGAACCGCATGCAAAAATCGATTTTCACAGGTAGACTTCTCAAGTGGCCTTATGCAAAAATGAGCCTATTTTCGCAAGCTGACCTCTTAAGGGGCGGCATGTGAAAATATATTTTCACAGGTGGGCCACTTAAAGATCCGCTTAGAAGTCTGACTTACCTCCTCATTTTACTCTCAACACTTCAAAAATTTTCAAGTATCATCCTTATTCTCTTATCTCTCTCACCTCTCCCCCTCAGACTCCTCTCCTCTCTCCCTCTAACCTTCTCTCCTCCTCTCCTCCCTCACACTGGCCAACAGCCCGGGTTTGGCTACTGTTGGTATTTCTTAACGACATTACTAGAAATATAATTCACAGCAATGGCGCAGAAATACTTCTGTTATATTATGGTTACAGAGTTCATCCGCAAGCGCACAGATATACCATTGTAGCATTTCACCGAGAGTATTCCAAGGGTATCGTATTTATTTTATCCTGTGGGAGGATCATGTAGAGAGAACTTGACTAATAATTTATATATTACTTGTGATAATCATATTCTAAACAGGGGTTAAGATAATCCAAGGGTAGAGTGACACACAAGCATTAGCTACTCATTCTCATAATATATTATCTAAGCTAAGTGGGAAGAAAAGAGAAGAAAACATATTCCTATACTTCTTATATACATAGTATACACACATTCTAGTTAACTGATATACTAGCTAATACCATCTATCCGATGTCCTCCTGGTACTTCGAGAAGCCACCCCTGACTACCGAGTTCCTTACGACAGCCCGTCATGACCATACAACCGGGGCTAAATACGGAGGAATACCCTCACCAGGGAATTAACTTAGGATTATATGCCAACGCGGAGGAATACCCGTACTGAGCTGTCACTATCAGCGGCCCACCTCTCATCCGCAGTATATAACCCCAAATAATGATATCCCGTAATCTAGACACCACGTCTAAACTACCAGATACTACTCTAATATCATCGTCATGACATAGAGTAATTGCATAAGCAAACATTATACCCACACCAAAGCATCTCCCAGATAAGCTAGCCGTGTATTCAGTATAACATGAATATAGTGTAAAGTAGGTACTCATATACTCGAAAAGTATTTCAATACCATAAATGTATATAGAAGAATATTCTAATAAAAGTACAAAGCTTACAAAAGAGAAGAGAAAAGCTACTAGAGCCATACCCGAACTCTTCCGAAGGCTTCCGGACTCATGATTTCTACTCTATTCCTATTCCACCAGCTAGATACTACTAAACTAAACTTGAGAGAAATGAGAGAGCTCTTGCTTGAGGTGTGTGTTGAAGTGAAGAGAGTGAACTCCTTAAATAGGCAGCAGGTAATAACGGTTATGGTGGTTGGAAAGGTCGGTAATACCCTCCAACCGCCATAGGGAGTGAATCTCCACTGTTCCCTCAAAACCCTGCATCCATCGGCGCTGGCATTGGTTCGGCCGAACCCTGGGCTGGCCCAACCAGCCCACAAGTTAGCTGGTGGCCTCCTCTGGTGTTCCTCTCCGTAGACTTGTGAATTTTGGCCCAGTGTGTCGTGTCAATTCTGAGTTCTTGGCCCATTCATATATAAGTCTGGTTCTCGACATCGTCCGATTGATTTATCATCTAAGTTGATGTCGATTCTCCTCCACTTTATTGTCATTCTCTGCAAAAGGTTAGTATACCTAATACTAGTGGAATATTATTATTCTAATGGATATATACATTGCAAGAATCACTAGTTCTCCTCTATTTTAGTAATATTGACGGTCGAAACTGATCGATAATGACCGTCAACAGCTACCTCGGGCGAGCGAAAGCTGACTCGGCCCCTCGATGGATGCCGGCGGTGGCGGGCTCAAGCAGGAGAGGCTAGCTACAGCGAGCGGCGGACGGCTTCGCTACCTCGGGCGGGCGAGCGGCGGGCTCGACCCTGTGATGGTCAACCACGGCTCAAGCGGGAGCGGCAGGTGGCAGAGGGCGGCGCACATGAGTGGGAGCGGCAGGCGGCGGCGAGCTCGAGCGTGAGAAGTGGGCAGTGAGCACGAGCGGGAGCGGCCAACGGCAGCTGGATCCGCCTCCACCGACCCCGCAATGGTGGATCTGCCGCCACCGGCCACGCAATGTGCGGGTGCTAGGGTTTTGATTTTTTTTCATATTTTTATTTTTTTTGGATTTTTATTTTTGCGTGCGGACCATGTAAGCACCCGCACGAGGAAATCGGATTTTCACGTGCGGTTGCGCCACCCATATGGAAAAATTGTTATTTTTGCAAGCACTCTCATGCAGACCGATGGCTCAACCGCACGTAAAAATAGGATCCGACCGTTTGGAAAAAAAAGTTTTTTTAACTAGTGTAAACCAATGACGCCTTTGAAAAGACCATTTTCAGTTGACAACAATTTTCCATCCTTCATTTTCTGCATTATGCTGTGTAGGTGAGTAATTTTCCATGCACCTGGTAATCCCAACAATAATGGACCTAATTAATAAACTAATTTCATATACACAATAATCGCTTGAATTAGTCTGGTATGACGAGATACGCCAAGAATATGCACAATATGGAAACTTGAGGGTATCCCATATTTTGTACGCCACGGTATGAAATTTAATTAATTATATATGCCATTCAATGTGCACCAATTCAATGATTTGCCCATTTACATTGTCCATCTCTTTCATATACCATTGAGTTTATCAATGTTTTATATAATGCAATTGGGCCAGTTATTTTTTTAAAAAAAAACCCTAAAATATATGGTTTACAATTGATTTAATAATCACATTAAAAGTTTCAGAAAATTTCAAAAAATTTTGCGTAGTCTCTTTACATCACATAGAAGTTTGTGTATAAATTTCAATATTTTTGTGTTACTAAATTTTTATAAAAATATAATTTATATATTATATGCTACATAGAATATCTTTTGTGGTGTTGTTTTTAATGCAAATCATATGCTTATTTGTCATGTAAGAAGACTGCAAAAAAAAAACCATATTTTTTTAAAAAAATTCTAGCCAGTCAATCAGTTTTTCCTGTTACTTATGTAAAAGGGTATTCTGGGCATATTTAAAAATGTAAACAGTCCAATGACGTATTGTCCAAGGCATCATTTGTATATTATAGAGGGGTTAAAGTATATGACAAATTATTGAACTAGTGCAAACTCGATGATATAGAATAGATTGTTCTTATGGTGCCTTCTCCTTCTAACCCCTTACTCACCTATATATGTGACTATTATGTTTGTAATATATCATAGGACAACAATTGTCAAGACTTATATCGGTTATTTTACACTGGTGGAGAAATCGTTTGTAGTGCCGGTTTGTAACCCCCCTTTAGTCCCGGTTGTCCAACCGGGACTACGAATCCGGGACTAAAGATAGCGATCTTTAGTCCCGGGTGAAATAACCGGGACTAAAGATCGATCTTTAGTCCCGGTTGGTAACACGAACCGGGACTAAAGATCGGTCAGCCTTTAGTCCCGGTTGGTGTTACCAACCGGGACTAAAGATCCATGTACCTTTTTTTTTATTTGCATTGCCCTGTTTGCTGCATGGTTGATTATATATATATATATATATATATATATATATATATATATATATATATATATATATATATATATATATATATATGCATTGCAATATATATATTATGGTTGTATATAGAATACATATATATGTATATGCGTATGTATATATATATATGTATAAATACATATATTACACACATATTTATAATTTAAAGCACTTAACATTTTATGTACATATATGTTACCAAAATATATATTACCACTAAAGTAAATGTACGTACATATGTAAATATGTATGTACATGCATGTATAGTACAATTCATTTGCTCGCTAGCTGTAGCTACGACTTCGACGCCTGCGTTACGTCAGAAGAGGAAGGACCGACGTTACGAATTGTCGATCCGTCATAGTAGAATTCACCATGGGGATTAAGGACTTCTTCGTTGATGAACCCCATCAGTTGTTCTTGAACAGCCGTGATAAAATCCTTGTGTGGGAGTTTTTCCCTCATGTGAATACGCTATCATTCGGAAAATAATGACATATCAATATATGAAATTAATAAACAACTTAACAAATCGATACGCAATGAAATTTTGAACGGTTTATGTATACGTACATCGAGCTCTCGTTTGGTGTATATTTGGTTTGATAGGCAGTGGGCATACTCGCATACGTAGTAGCCGCACAAGTTAGTTCCCTTGTCCTGCTTTGCGCACTACATGAGAAACGATGAGAGATTTAATATACTCTTTATATTAACTGTAACTAGAGATTCAATTCAATATAATTTTGGATCATGCATGTACTCACTGGAAAATGAAACCTCCGTCCAAGTTTTTCTTTCCAAGTCCCGCGGACCAATTGACGGAACCGATCCCAAGCCCTACATGTGCAGTTGCAAGCTATGATTAATTAAATATTACCCGAGATCAACATAATATCAACAGAGTCCCGCGACTGTGGAATAGATGGCATTATATTACCTGTCTATCATTTGGAAGACCTTGTCAAAAACCTTCTCCTCTTTATTCATTGAGTCGTACACAGTGACTCTGCCTGCCTCCAAGTCAAAAAAGAACAGGACCCAGTGGAATCTGGAATATGCGTGAGATGAGATAAATATCAGAATGCACATGTTATATGTATGGGAATGAAATTTGTTCGAACGACAATAAAAACTCACTCTGTGTTGTACGGCAATAGTATGAATGTCTTGAAATGCTGCTGTGTTAGGAGATGGACGAGATTGTCCTCTGTGTCTTTCTCGTAGTTGTCGAGCATTTCGGTGTTGATTTTGCGAGGGTCGATGAACCCAGTATTGTAAACCCCCCGCCGCCGGGCCCTTTGAATCTCCATTCTACAACAATGAAAGGAAATTATTATTGCTTACATATATGCCAGGAGCTAATTATTGAACGAAACAAATCGAACTCAAAGATACTTACAAAATCCATGCGCTCAGAAGAGAGACGTCGAGGGCGTCCCGATGGTACAGATCGAAGACATCCTTGAAATTGATCCATAGAACATCTTCTCCTTGCAAGAAGTCGGGGTTTCTGATCCTCGCTCCGAACATCTCTCTACCATTGGCGCTCATTTCCATGTACCGTTCATGGAATTTGTACATTTGTGTCGGTAGGGACTGCAGCTGCTCGGGCCTGACAAGCGGTTTACCGAGTTCAAACTTGTATGCCACTTCCGCCTTCGGGATTGGTGCGCCTCCAACCAACTGAGCCATGGTTAGACCGGTGTCTGAAATGAAATCCGTTATGCCAAAGTCTTCGCCGGTCACCAACGGCTCGACCACTTGGTGTGGTTGTTCTCCAAGCTGAGGACCTGGTTTGGACTTCTTGTAATAGGCTTTCCTGAGTGTTCGGTCATAGTCCGATAGCTTCAAGGCCTCCTTGTTTGCGGTGGACATTCCCTTGAAGAAATTCTTCACGCTCGGGTCAATAGGTATCTTCTTTTCAGGACTCCGAGGCTTGAGTTGCCTCTTCACTTCTCCTGCCACGTAAGCATTAAGCTCCTCTTGACTGCAATCGTACGGCGGCTCCTTGTTTTTGGTGGTCTCAACTTTGGCCTTCTTCGTTGCCCTTGTGCTGGCAGGAGGTGGAGCTTGGCGAGACCTTGTCTTGGGAGGTGCAGGCGGACACGGTGGAGGAGGAGGCGGAGGAGCCGGAGGAGATGGCGCAGGAGGAGGCGGAGGAGCCGGAGGAGATGGTGCAGGAGGAGGTGGCGAAGGAGCCGGAGGAGATGGTGCAGGAGGAGGCGGAGGAGCCGGAGGAGATGGTGCACGAGACGCCGCTTGTCGCCCAGGGAGGATGATGTACCGCTTGCGCCATAGTATAATGGCGTGGCTTGTGTCTCGTAGATGCGTCTCACCGTCTCCTCCTGGGTAGTCCAACTCGAGGTCCTCGTACACGGCTTCCACCAGCTCAACTTCGACCCTCGAGTATCCTGCTGGAATCGGCCTGCAGTGGTAAGTCCCTGATATGTCTGTTGGGATGGCCATTCCTGACGCCACCTTCACGTGAGGAGAGGTTATCTATTAGTAATCAACCTAAGCAGCAAATTGCGGAACGTACGAGTCAAAAATCATGTATTATATCGAGCATACCTTGATTGATAAGTTCTTGAAGGGAATATGCAGCTCACATGGTGTCCGATGCGTGATCTCATCAACGGGGCAGGTGGTTTCGTCCCGGGTTTGCATAGCGTCCATGCTATGTGATACTACCTGCCCCGTTGAGGCGCAGCTGCTACGATTGCCTGATGGGCTAACCACTGGAGGAGGTATGTACGGCTGGGGATCGTGTGACCGATGTGCTGCCATGCGTTCATCCACCTTCCGGGCCACCTCCTCTTGCATGCTGAGCTCGTAGCTCGATATCCTGTACTCGAGATCTGCAATCTTCGCCTCGGTATCTCTCTTGCTCCTCATCCGACTCCTGTACGTGTGGATGTCATCCTTGAATCCAATCTTCCAAGGAATCACCCCTTTCCCTCGTGTTCGTCCTGGATGCTCTGGAGTCTGCAGGGCGAGTGACAGCTCGTCCTTCTCTCTGTCGGGTCGGAACGTGCCCTGAGAAGAGGCTTCCACTGCGTCCGTTAGTCGACTCGCAGCCTCGCGTATCTGATCGCTGAAGACCAAGGAGCCATCACCTGGGTTGAGCGTTCCACCATGAGCATAGAACCAGAACTTCGATCGATCAGGCCATTTAGCGGTGGCCGGTTCGATACCCCTCTCAAGCAAGCTTGCCTCCATCTCCTCCCACTTCGGCATCGCGACGCTATAGCCGCCTGACCCCAAGTGGTGATGGTACTTCTTCTTGGCGGCATTTTCTTTGTTTCTTTCCATCATCGCCTGCCCTTGTTGACCTGTCTTGTAAGCAACGAACTCCTCCCAGTGATCCCTTAGCTTCGGGAATACGTCGAAGTTCGGTGTCTGCCCCTTCAGGATGTATTTCCGGTATAGGTCTCCCTTGAAGGTATGGAACTGTTCTGCCATTTTCTTAAGAGTCCAGTGTTTCACTATGTTCTCTGTACCCGCAGGGAGCGTGAACGTCTCGAGCATTGTGGTCCACAGCATCTCTTTCTCTGATTCCGGGACAAAGCTGTCATTATCCCCGCGTGCCCTTGTTCTGCGCCAGTACACCATGCTGACAGGCACGTTATCCCTCACAACCCAACCACTGTGGCGTACAAAATTCTTGGCTGCTTCTGCCGGGGCAGTAGGTCGGCCGTCTGCGTCCACCTCAGTTATGATGTGCCGACCCTCTATCTTCTTCGCGGCACCTCGTTGTCCGCGTGCCCTCTTCTGTCCAGCGGAGGGATGACTTCCACTAGCCTCCTCCTCATCGTTCCCCTCCGCAACCCTCTCCACGTTCCCCTCCACGTTCAAGTACTGGTTTGGATCCTCGTTCCCCTCTTCTTCGTTCCAGTACTGGCTACTTCCCTCTGCAATTGTATCATACAATATCTGTTCCTCGTCGCGATCAGCCATCTGTGCATTACAATAATATATGTTAGGTCTGTAGGATGTATTTGCTAACCGTAATATTAAAACTCTAATAATCTTATATTAAATCTCGAATAATCTCATATTAAATCGCTACTAATCTTATATTAAAATTGTAATAATCATATATATATGCTAAGTATAACAATCTCCTCACTAACTCGTATATTAAACCTCTAATAATTTTATATCAAATCTCTAACTATCTGTAACACTCAAATATGCTAAGTCTAAGTGTCGTGTATTTGTACGGTAGATAATCATATATGCTAAGTCTAATTAAGTTTCGTATATTACATCTGTAATAATCTTATATTAAATCTCTAACAATCAAATATGTTTCGAATATTAAAACTGTAATAATCTTATATTAAATCTCTAACACTCACATATGCTAAGTCTAATTAAGTTTCATATATTAAACCTCTAATAATTTTATATTAAAACTCTAACTATCTCTAACACTCAAATATGCTAAGTCTAATAATCTAATAATCTCTAACACTCACATATGCTAACTCTAATAATCTAATAATCTTATATTAGAATTCTAACAATCTTATATTATATCTCAAACAATCACATCTTTACATCACTTGCCTGCGCGAATTCCTTCGAGGGCTAGCTACCACTTCGGCTTGACGGACGACGACGACGACGTCTTCTCTGCAACATCCAAAAAAAATGTATTAGTCTAATCGCAAAGGAACATATAATGTATTGTTTAACTTTGTAGTTAAACAATCTTTTCATTGAAGATCTTTTAGATGTCCAAATGTTTGTTACAAAAATACAACACTATAGAATTTTGTGAAATTAATTTGATTTTGTAATTCAATTCTCTGGTACATAAAACATTCTCTGGTACTATTTCATTTTGCTTTATAGGAGAACATAAGTTGGTGGATCTGTAGAAACTGAGTTTGCTCCAAAATGAGTTGAAATGAATTTTGTATGCATTTTATAAGTTTGTGCATGCTTTATGTGTGATTTAACATGGATAAATTTTAGAAGCTAAATTTGTACTGTGAGTGCAAGTTTTTATTACATAACATCAAAGTTCCCAACTTGGTGAATTCACAGAAATTTGAATCATCTTAAAATGAGCTATATTTAATTTTATATGGATTTTACAAGTTTTAGTTTGTGTTCTTTTATAATTTCGAGTTCGTTCGCGTTCGTTCGCTCGTTCGCGTTCGTTCGTTCGTTCGCTCGCTCGTTCGCGTTCGTTCGTTCGTTCGCGTTCGCTCGTTCGTTCGTTCGTTTGTGGTCCACATCATCGTGGCGGCGGCGGCGTGGGGGCGCGGCGGCACGATGGCGGCGCCGCGGCGGCGGCGTCGTGGGGGCGCGGCGATGGCGTGGGGGCGGCGGCGGCGGCGTGGGGGCGGCGGCATCGTGGCGGCGGCGGCGTCGTGGGGGCGCGGCGGCGGCGTGGGGGCGTGGGGGCGGCGGCGGCATCGTGGCGGCGGCGGCGTCGCGGGGGCGCGGCGGCGGCGTGGGGGCGTCGTGGGTCGGAGTTCGTCGGCGTCATCGGCGTGAGAGAGAGAGAGGGCGTCATCGGCGTAAGAGAGAGAGGGCGTCATCGGCGTAAGAGAGAGAAAGGGCGTCATCGGCGTTGTCGGCGTCGTCGGCGTTTCTTGGCGTCGTCGGCGAAACAGAGAGAGAGACGAGGGTACATCGAGAGAGAGAGAGAGGCCGGGGGCTCTCACCCAAGAAACGGTGCGGCGGCGTCTGCGGCGGAGGCGGCGAGGACCGCCAGGCGACGGTGAGAGACGACGGCGGCGTCGGCACGGGTTGCCCTAGGCAGTGGCGGCGAAGGACCGATGCTCGATCTCGATGAAAACGTCTAAGTGTTGGTGGAGAAGACGAGGGCGCACCGGGAATATATATACCCCCGGATCTTTACTCCCGGTTCGTGAGAAGAACCGGGAGTAAAGATATCTTTACTCCCGGTTCGTAACAACAACCGGGATTAAAGATGTTATCGTTAATCCCGGTTGGTGTTACGAACCGGGAGTAAAGATATCTTTACTCCCGGTTCTTCTCACGAACCGGGAGTAAAGATATTTTCCCGCTATTTCCAAATTTTTTTTATACCCGGTTAGGGTTAAGAACCGGGACTAAAGTTAATAGCACTGAATATTGAATTTCGTTGCATATATGTTTCTAAAATATAAATAATGCATTATAAATTCTAATTAACATGTGTAAATCCAACATGCATGAATTAAAGCTTTTAAAAATTCCAATAATCGTATATAATTAGCATATGCATGATATTAAATTGTTAAAAATTGTAACTAGCATCTGTGAATCCGACATGCATGATTCAAAACTTTTAAAAATTATAATAGTCGTATATAATTAGCATATGCATGATATTAAATTGTTAAAAATTGTAATTAATCATATATAACTAGCATATTCAATACATCCAAAATAGTTTACAACAATTACGGCAACACTTCGGCGGTGACGGTTGTCCGCACGTACTTTCTCCTCACTATTGTTCCTTCCTTGTGATCGCTACGTGAGTAAGGGGTGTCTTCGTTTGATAGGAGGATGCTAGGGTCAACCGTCACCGTGAAAGGGGGTTGCCCATCTAACTGATCGTAATCCTCGTCAGTCTTGTCCTCTACTCCGACGATTTTTCTTTTGCCTGGGAGAACAACATGGCGCTTCGGCTCGTCAGGCCCTTTGCCCTTCTTTCCTTTGCTAGACATGTCCTTCACATAAAAAACTTGCGTTACATCATTGGCAAGGACGAAAGGTTCGTCCGAGTATCCAACCTTGTTAAGGTCAACCGTTGTCATCCCACTGTCATCAGTCGTTACGCCTCCACCAGTCAACCTAACCCATTGGCACCGGAACAGAGGGACCTTGAGAGGTCCATAGTCAAGTTCCCATATCTCCTCGATGGCACCGTAATATGTGCCAGTTGTACCATCGTGTCCCATGGCATCGATACGAACAGCA
This sequence comes from Oryza meridionalis, assembly GCA_000338895.3. NCBI lineage: Eukaryota > Viridiplantae > Streptophyta > Magnoliopsida > Poales > Poaceae > Oryza > Oryza meridionalis. The sequence goes on along the minus strand of CM002526.2, from coordinate 28,651,330 downwards.
CTGTTCTGGTTCGTGCTCTTCATGTCTTGGGCTCTTGTGTAGAATGTGTACCCATTGATCTCATATCCCTGGAATGTCGCGATCGAGCCAGATGGACCCCTCGCCAGGAAGGCCAGTTGCTGGTTAATCGTCTCGTTACCCATGAGATGTTGTCGCAGCCATGCGGGGAAAGTATCAATGTGATGCCGTGTAATCCATGCATCGGACTTACCGATGTTTCTGGCGCGAACTAGAGCCAAGTGCTCCTCGATGTAAGGAGCCACCAATGAAGATTGTTGTAAAACCGTGAAATGGGCTCTACGGAATAAATTGTTGTCTACCGTCATTATAGCTTTCCTCCCGAGAGTCCCCTTTCCCCGTAGTCTCCCTTCATGGCGTGATTCAGGTACCCCGATTGGGCGAAGGTCTTCAATAAATTCAACGCAGAATTCAATGACCTCCTCTGTTCCATACCCCTTGGCGATGCTTGCCTCTGGACGAGCACGGTTACGAACATACTTCTTCAGAACGCCCATGTACCTCTCGAAAGGAAACATATTGTGTAGGAACACAGTCCCGAGAATACCGATCTCTTTGACAAGGTGACAAAGCAGATGCGTCATTATATTGAAAAATGAAGGTGGAAATATCAACTCAAAGCTGACAAGACATTGCACCACATCATTCTGAAGGGCTTCTAACCTATCCGGATCGATGACCTTCTGCGAAATTGCGTTCATGAAAGAACATAGCTTTGTTATTGTTGCCCGGACATTGTCTGGGAGGATACCCCTTATTATAACTGGTAGCAGCTGTGTCATCAACACGTGACAGTCATGAGACTTTAGGTTTGTGAACTTCTTCTCCTTCGTGCTTATTATTCGCTTTATATTCGTGGAGTATCCAGACGGTACCTTGATGCTCTCCAAGCATTGAAACATACTTTCCTTCTCTGCCTTGCTAAGAGTGTAGCTGGCTGGACTCAAGTAATGGCTGCCTTTCTCCTTTGGTTCCGGGTGAAGGTCGCCGCGTTGTTCCATATGCTTCAGATCATTACGCGCTTCCAGTGTATCTTTCGGCTTTCCATATACACCTAGGAAGCCAAGAAGGTTTACGCAAAGGTTCTTAGCGAGGTGCATCACGTCGATTGCGTGGCGGACGTCCAAGAATTCCCAATAGGGTAACTCCCAAAATATGGAGTTTTTTTTCCACATCGCCGCATGACCATCTTCGCTCTCTATAGGTTGGCTGCCAGGCCCCTTTCCAAATACTACTTTAAGATCTTTAACCATAGCAAACACTGCGTTCCCGCTGCGATGTTTAGGCTTCGTACGGTGGTCCGCCGTATGTTCAAAGTGCTTGCCTTTCTTCCGTACCGGGTGGTTTGCTGCAAGGAATCGACGATGACCCATGTACACAACCTTCCTACAGTGCTTAAGATACGTACTTTCTGTTTCATCCATACAGTGAGTGCAAGCCTTGTACCCCTTGTTGGACTGCCCGGATAGGTTGCTAAGTGCAGGCCAATCGTTGATGGTTACGAACAGCAGCGCTCGTAGGTTAAACTCCTCCTGTTTGTCCTCATCCCACACGGGGACACCTTCCTTCTTCCACAACAGTTTAAGATCTTCAACCAGTGGTCTTAGGAACACATCGATGTCGTTACCAGGTTGCTTGGGGCCTTGAATAATAATCGGCATCATTATGTACTTCCTCTTCATGCATAGCCAAGGGGGGAGGTTGTAGATACACATCGTAACGGGCCAAGTGCTATGGCCGCTGCTCATCTCTCCAAAAGGATTCATGCCATCCGTACTTAAACCAAACCGTATGTTTCGTGCGTCCTTTCCAAAGTCTTTCAATTTTCTGTCGATGTTTCGCCACTGCGAACCATCTGCGGGGTGTCTCAGCATCCCGTCCTGTTGACGTTCTTCAGCGTGCCAATGCATCATTCTAGCATTCGCCTTGTTCCTGAACAAACGCCTTAGCCGTGGTATTATAGGGAAATACCACATCACCTTAGCAGGAATTCTCCTCTTCGTTAGCTGCCCGTCAACCTCACCTGGATCATCTCGTCTAATCTTGTATCGTAGTGCTTTACAAACAGGGCATGCTTCTAGGTTCTCGTACTCCTCACCGTGATATAGGATACAATCATTCGGACATGCGTGAATCTTCTGAACTTCCAGTCCTAGAGGGCAGACTATCTTCTTAGCCTCGTACGTTGTCTCGGGCAATTTGTTTCCCTCCGGAAGAATGTTCTTGACGAGTTTCAATAAATCGCCAAATGCCTTGTCACTAACACCATTTCTTGCCTTCCATTGCAGGAACTCCAGAGTGGTATCCAACTTTTTGTGCCCTTGCTCGCAACCTGGGTACAACGACGTTCTGTGGTCCTCTAACATCTTGTCCAATTTATGGGCCCCCTTTTCACTCTCGCAGTCCTCCTTGGCATCCTGCAACATCTGACCAAGATCATCTGCAACGTCGTTATAATCAGCATCTATGTCCTCCTCGCCCGTTTGATTTCCTTCAAATACAGCGTACTGAGCAAAGTCTGGAATATTGTCGTCTTCCACTTCATTTTCTTCCATTTCAACCCCTTGCTCTCCGTGGCATGTCCAACAATTATAGCTTGGCATGAACCCCGACTCAAACAAGTGGAAATGAATAGTCCTGGATGCAGAATACTCCTTCTGATTCTTACACTTATTGCATGGACAACAAATAAAACCCTTCTGCTTGTTAGCTTCGGCCACTCTCAAAAAATAATGCACGCAGTCAATAAACTCTTTGGACCGCCGGTCAGCGTACATCCATTGCCGATCCATCTACATGAAATGAAAAAAAAATCGTACACAAATAATCATTCGTACAATAATGACAGTCATACAATAATGGTAAAATAATCACAAACTCTTTCAACAGTCATACAATATCGACATATCATTATTCATACAAAAATTATAAAATATTCCACCAACTAATTCTTATTTATTATTTTTTAAGTTTTAAATTCTTTTCATTTTCAATTTAGTTTGTTTTCTTTTTTTTTTAAGATTAACTTTCACTATATTTTCCTACTCAACTATTTTATGAAACCTTATTTAGCAAATAAACAAAATTTTTATATATTCTTTCTTTTCCAACACAAATTCTCTCTCATCAACTTACAACAAAATTTTGGAGACAAAAAAGTGTGCGAAACATAGCTTCAAATGTAATATGACCAAAAAAAACATTGGAGGATGAAGTTGCTAACCTTTTAGGCACCTCTGATTTGTGTATAATCACCAAAGTAAATTCACTATAAATTTTGGCATGACCTCCCCTCTTTTTTGAAGAAATTTTGAAGCTTGCTCGGGGAGGAGGAGGAAGAAGACATATATAAAGGGGTGGGACTTTAGTCCCGGTTGGTGTTGCCAACCGGTACTAAAGATCACCGGGATCTTTAGTCCCGGTTGGCAACACCAACCGGGACTAAAGTTACTATCTTTAGTCCCGGTTGGTAACACCAACCGGGACTAAAGATCCCGGGGGGGCTGACAAGTCCTGACAGCAGTTGAACCGGGACTAAAGATGATCTTTAGTCCCGGTTGGTGTTACCAACCGGAACTAAAGATCAAATATGCCCGTTACCCTTTTTAACCGGGACTAAAGATGATCTTTAGTCCCGGTTGTTGTTGCAACCGGGACTATCGTGGAATTTGGCCGACCGACGAAAGATGGTTTCTCCACCAGTGTTAGACTCGTCTAAATTAACAAAAGTAGCTAAATAACATATTTTGCTCATTTTTACTAGTATGTAAGAAAAACATATTTATTTATGAGAAGAAAATATTTAATTAATAAGGATATATTAGCTTAATTAAAATTATATTAAGAGGACTAGTATTTGTAAGGGGAGCTATAAAACTAATGTATAGTCTACTCCTGCTGCTGATTAAACAAAATAGAAAATCTTCTATTATTATAAGCATCAAACACAAAAGCATCTGGTGCCCAACAATATTGCTTTGTTAGAAAGACATTTAGACCGACTTTTGGATGAAACTTTAGACCACTTTCTGAACCAGAAAAACCTTGCAGAAACAATAGAAAATGTAGAGCCACCTGACTGGTAGTTAGGTAGCAAAACCCCAAAGGCCACACACGTGTTAAGCCTATGTTGCTTGGTCAAGTAGGTTTGGCCACAAACCTCCGGTTTTAAAATTCGTGCTTTCTATAACTAGTGGCGCCCCATTCATCAGCAAAGCAGCTAGATCTGTTGCTGAATGCTAGCTGATGATATACTCCAAGCCGTCTCTGTTTGCACTTTGGCACTCGCCCGATTTCTATTGGTATAGCTTCTCTATCCTGTCCAATTATTTAACCAATCATTTTGTGGGACCCACGTCTGCCTGACGATCTGCCTTTTATTTTTATTTTTTTATTTCTCTTGTTCATTGATCGACCACTATTTTCCTGTTTAGTGGCTAGGATGTCAGGTCGCTCGTCTGATGGTGTTTGGAATTGTGACCTGCAAACAGTTCTCTCATCGGTAGAATGTGTGCATGTGATGTGTACATACATAATGTGAGCATGCATATGTGTCTCGATCATCTCTGCATACTTAATGTGTCGATTGAACGAACGGTAGATCGATCGATGCTCTTTTTCTCCCATCCACGAGTTTAATAGTAGACAGATCACCGGTCTATAACTGCTTTCTATCATCACGACTGTATTTCATTTCCCATGTCCATATACAGATCGACGATCGATATGATCGATCTCCAAAAAGTTCGATGCTAATCTGTGGTGCATCCGTTTCATTTCACATGTTGAAGCTTAATAGCCAAATAGTGATCCTGCATTTCATTTCGCATGCTGACCTGCTTGATCACCGAAATTAAAGCTCAAGCAAGATCAATTGGATAAAAATGTGCATACCGATATGCCATAGAGCCCCAGGAGTGTTAAATTGAAAAAAAAAATCACGAGGGCTCTACGGCTGCGATGACTATGGTACCAACGAAAGGAACCAGGCAACAAAGAGACGTCATGTGACGAATTAAACAAGCTCCTCTTCACAAAGGTAAACAAAGATTATGGTTGGAGATGGCAACCGTTGGTGATATGTCCTAGAATTAATCATAAAGATGATTGTATCACATAATATGTTTATATATTTATCCGACATTATTCCTTAAAACAGATAACTCATTATTGATTAATGAATATGTGATTCTTTCATGATACTCTTCATTTTGTATATTGCTATTTCTAAAGGATTCCTGGTCAAATATCATATGTGGAACAAATATGTTTGAATGATCAGCACATATGTATTAATTGATGATCATGTCTCATGGATCATGGTATAGAGATACCAAATTAATAATGTGGACACATGTTGGGGAACATGTTGTTAGATAGATCCAAAATGAGACACTGCCAGAGCCATATGTGTTGTGTCATCAATGATCTTATTGAGTGTTGGTATTGAATCCTTAGACCTAAAATTATCATGGTTCCCAACATGTGTTGTAGCTTACTTAGGGACTGCTAAACGCTACTCCGTAATTGGGTAGTTATAAAAGTAGTTTTCGGGTATGCTATAAAACATGTAGTGAGATATGAATAATCAAGATGGGATTTGCCCCTCCTATGGAGGGATATATTTGGGCCCCTCCAAGTTAGTTTATGGAAGTGGATGGCCATGCTAAAGGTGATTGAGGAGTCAATCACAAATTATATAATCTATCACAAGTTCGAGTGAATGATTGAGCTATAGAGGATGGCACATATCTAGCCTTGAGCTTAATCGATATCGTGAGGGAAAAGGGGTTCATACAAGTATACACTAGAGGTTCAACCGATATGATCTTTATGTATGCTCGGTAGGTCAATACATTCTGCTAGGGGCCGCTGTTGGCACGTGGACCGAAAAGGATTTTTCGGGTTACACCCGAGTGTACATGAACCTACAGGGTCGCACGCTTAATGGGCCGGAATAAGGGGATTGGATTGAGATCAAATATGACCTTAATTCGGATAGGGATCCAAATATGAGTCATATGGGCCTTGGAGGCCTGAGTCATGGATCCTATATATTCGTGAGGGGTGTGACCAGCGGTGAGATTGCATCACGTGAGAAACCCTAGCCGCCACTTCCCTCCCCGAGCAAAACCCTAGCCGCACGCGGACGCTAGCACGTCTGCGCGTAGCGTTCAATCCCTATACGTGTGGATCGATACCGGTAGAGGTGCCGCTGGTTTACGGTGCTGATCGGTGTGAGAGCACGACAAGGAGAGCGCGCGAGGAGGAGAACGTCGAGCTGCTGCGATCGACTACTTCCTCTACACCGATGCGCGCTACGTCCCTGACGTTCCTTCGGCTACTTAGCACTTACTTCCGCTGCACAGCGCGTCGAGTGGTAACGATCTATGATCTAATACTTGCATGGTTCCTGGTTTACGCGGTAGAAAATTTTTGATTTATGCTATCGTTGCCTACGCGTATCCCAACTAAGATTATTGTTGGAGATGGCAACACAATGCGCTTTTGAGATTCCACATGGATAGAAGGCCGTAGGCCAAAGGATCTCATGCCGTTAGCCTTTGCAATCTCTAAGAAGAAAGGGAAATCCCTACATCAAGGGAAGGAAAATGATACCTGGGTCGATGACCTGGAACTAGAACCAAACCCACCAAATTTGATGGCCCTTATTGAACAACTTGTCTCCTTTTGGACTGTTATTCAAGGCATTTCACTACATGAGGAAGAAGCGGACCAAATTGTGTGGAAGTTCACAAACCATGACCAATATTCAGCATCGTCAGTCTACCAGGCATAGCGCCTTGGAGCGCCAAGCGTGATGTTCGACTCGCTGATTTGGAGAGCTTGGGCACCGGAGAAATGCAAATTCCACGCATGGCTAAACATCCAAAATTTGGTGTGGACCTCTAACAGGCTTGCGACTAGGGGATGGCAAAATAACGAGCACTGTCCTCTATGCCATAGAGAAGGAGAAACGACTCTCCGTATCCTTGCCAACTATAGATACACAAAAAGTAGCTGCTTGGGTGGCCTACTAGCAACTTGACCCTAGTCAATGGGAGGCAATCCATACCATCCAAGACAGGTGGGAGAAGTTAGCAAACATGGCCGATGTCCTAAAAGGAGGGTTGCGTACTCTTATTCTCCTCATCGTCTAGGAGATCTGGAAGGAGAAAAACCAGTGAATCATTGAGCACAATGAGGTCAGGATGGCATACCTCTTTGCCAAGATTAAGGAATAAGCAAAGACGTGGCTATGGTAGGAGCAAAGCGGCAATGTGATCTTGTACCTCACCTTGCATAGTGTACAAAGTTTTTTCCATCATCACCTCTAGGGTTGTAGTTTTCTCGCACTATATTTAATGAAAAAGCACAATCCATGGGATTTTCCCTTAAAAAATAATTAAACCTCAAAAGCAAATATGCACTCTCTATGTTCACATCTACTCATCACTAGTATAGAATCGAGCATCGTGAACGGCTCATCTGTGATTGAGGCAAGCGGCTCATCACAGACGCACTCACCTGGCTGTGATGGGCCAGAAAAATACCTGTTGAATACTGGGCCTCATGGCCACATCTGTCACCAATGACCCCTCATCGGTGATGGACTAAATTTACGGCCTGACACATGTGATCTGTGACGGGCCAAAAGATACATGGGCAGTTTAGTAATTTCTTTATGCTTGCAACATAAAGTTTTGTTGAATGAGAGAATTGATATAATTATGTGAGACATCTAATTTTTTGACACTTACAAAAAGTTGATGCTTGGAATTTATGTGATGGTGAAATGAAATGTATGTGAATTGATATATATATATATATATATATATATATATATATATATATATATATATATATATATATATATTCTTTTTTGCGATGGGCATGGCTAGTAAATTGTGTGAGGCTAGCAATAAAACATTTTTTTTTGTAAAATCTCATAGGTGCCGGGTTATAACATAACCTCGTTGCAAATAAGGATCATCAGTACCCCATCAAAGTTATCCAAGTTATCTTTGAGAGTTGGAGCTAGAGTCCATCACATATGAGTCATCTGTGATGAGCTCTAAATTAACTACCCCATCAAAGGTGACAGGCCAACTTTGATGGGCTGAAGTTGGAGCCATCACAGAAAAGGCATCGGTGGCGATCTGTAGATGTCTCGCACCTGGGGGTGAACCTTGTTGGTGAGGGTTGTTGTTTAAATTCATCAAAGATGTCTTACATCGGTGATAACAACTCGTCCAACATAGATGAGTTTTTTAAATCACTGACCACTACTCATAGGTGACCAGAATATTCGTCGATACAAATGAGAGTTATCGCCCGACAAAAAAATGATCGGTTCCGCATTAGTGACTTGTAGATTTTGATCGACTAAATTCTTTTGTTCACAAATACTACCTCCGTTTCAGATTATAAGACGTTTTTAACTTTGGTCAGAGTCAAACTGATTCAAGTTTGACTAAGTTTGATGAAAAAACATAATAACACTTTCAACCCTTGACAAATTTATTATAAAAATATATTCAATTACTGATTTAATGAAACTAATTTGATATTATAAATATTACTACATTTGTCTATAAACTTAATTAAATTTGAATTAGTTTGACTTTAATCAAAGTCAAAACGCTTTATAATCTGAAACAGATTAGTAGTACTTATCACTTTTCAATTTCTGATAATATTTTTTTTCATATTACCCTTAATCAGTGGCATGCATGAAGAACGCCAGGATACGTAAAAAAATATTAGGAGTAAAAGTATTACTAATCCTTGTGCCGGCTCTGGCTAGAATTAACATACTAAAATATTTAAATATTTCAATTAGTAGCACGTTGCACTAAACAATTGGGCCGGACAATCGATCGTAGAGGCAATTTCATCAATATCTAAAAAAAAAAATGATTGTCATGGTATTTGTGCGGTGATCAAAACCAAAAAATGTAAATACTCCCTCCGTTTTAAAATATTTGACACCGTTGACTTTTTAGTATGTGTTTGACCATTCGTCTTATTTAAAAAAATTTAAGTAATTATTTATTCTTTTCGTATCATTTGATTCATTGTTAAATATACTTTCATGTACATATATAGTTTTACAAATTTTTTAATAAGACGAACAGTTAAACATATGCTAAAAAGTTAACGGTGTCAAATATTTTGAAACGGAGGGAGTATATTTTAAAAAACTACTCCCTTCATCCCATTTTAAGTGTAACCATGAGTTTTCGTACGTGCTCAACTTAAGTCGTCCGTCTTATTTAAAATTTTTTTATAATTAGTATTTTTGTTATTATGAGATGATAAAACATGAATGGTACTTTATGCGTAACTTAACCTTTTAAACTTTTTTAATTTTTTTAAATAAGACGGATGATCAAAGTTGGGCATGGAAACTAATAGTTACTCTTAAAATGGGATGGAGGGAGTAACTATGTTTACTGTGTGTTGAAAAAAATAAGAAACACACACATATATACACACACATATTCCAGAGATATATGGATAACATTGTCGGCCAGCTAGGCAATGCAACAAAATGTCACTGGTCGATATGATGATGATGATGATGATGTACAACATAGTGCCACCGATGTACATGTCCATTCCACAATTGGGATGTAGCCAAGAATCTCGGCAAGTTGTAATGGGCAGTGCGCTGAATAGCTGACGACGACGATTACCACCGCTAGCTAGCTAGCTAGCACTCGTGCGTGTGCCCATATATATGCGTATCGAATATATAGGTGCTTGCATTGCATTGGTGTCTTAGTCTTTTCCTCCATGATTCGAGGACAAAAAGGAAAAAAAAGAAAAAAGAGAGAGAGAGAAAAAAAATTAAAGGGGAACAAACTCATGACGGCTGGTTGCACCATCGCCATTGATAGTTTATCTATATATATACACTCTTTTCTTTTAATTTCACCACTCAACATAAACCATCTTGTTTTATTGGTGCCATCGCTAGCTTAGCTTTGGATCGATGTACCCCTCCACTTTTATTATTTGTGTACTAGTCGTAGTAGAATCTAGTTAAGTTGCCCTTTTCAGCAACTGGTCGCAAAAAGTGACACGGTTATGTACGATCTGTCGGCAAGAACACGTAACTCACGATAGAAAAAAGAATGGGAAATATTAACAAGGAGATAATTTACAAATCAACTTGCCATGCATGATTGCATATTAAATAAATTTGAAAGCACCGATAAATTAATTAAGAGTGGATTTGGACTACTACTAGTTGTTAATTTCTCAAGAGATAACATGATTGAGTGCACGCTAGCACGGTAATTGACACTTATGTTTCCCAACTCACATATCTCGTTTTTCGCGCGCACACTTTTCAAACTGCTAAACGGAATGTTTTTTAATTTTATATACAAAAGTTGTTTCAAAAATCATATTAATTTTTTTAAAAAAAATATAAATACTTAATTAATCATGAGAAAATGAGTCGCTCCGTTTTACGTGCACGGGAGGTGAGCTCCCAGCCTCACCTGCCGAACACAGCATTAGGGCATCTACAATGGTCTTTATTAGTGGTCCCTCTTTATTGTCATGCAAGTATATTGGGTGACGTGGAAGAGAGAGGAAGAATGAAAGAGAAAGATGGTTGCTACGTATGACAACGGGATAGAGTCGACTCTTAACATTTATTAGGAAATTTTTTGTTGCATTGTGTCTAATAAAGGAAAGATAAATAGTAAGAAAGTATTTTTGGTATATTAATGGTTAGATATCGTATTGTCTTTACTATTGTAACGTGATAGTTTCTAATTAATGTAGAGACCATACCGATCTCTATCTTTACACTTGCCCTTAGTCTATATAGGAGTAGCAGTGTGCAAAATCAATCAAGAACACACTTCAAATATAAATACAATTAAATGTACATTCCTGTCTCTCTCGCTTTTTTTTAAGGAGTATTAAACATTCCAGTCCGGATCAGATTCTGCCGCCACCGAGCAAGGAGGACTAGTGTGAGTGGAATGTGCGCCCACCCCCCGGCCGCCCCGGAATTCTTGGGTGCACGGCGCATTCGCCGTCGACGACGACCACTCAGCTAGTCAGCTAGCTAGCTGCTGCTGCTACTACTAACTACTCCATCAGCCATAGCTAGAGCTAACTACACGGCTCATCCACGACTCGACCGACCGATCGATCGGCAAAGGCGTAATAAGCGAAGTACGTACACGACGTGGCGGATTGGAACATGAGAATCGATCGCTGTCGTCGCGAATGCGATGCCGCATGGCTCTCTCTTTGCCGGCGCTTTCTCTGGCACCCGTACGAGCTGCTACCCTGCATGTTAGTACTAGCAGTATACTTTAGGCTGGGTTCGTTCCATCCCATTCCCAACACTAACTAACAGTACCCACGAAATATGAAACGGTCTATTAGCACGTGATTAATTAAGTATTAACTATTTTTTTAAAAAAAATGGATCAATTTGATTTTTTTAAGCAACTTTCGTGTAGAAACTTTTTGTCAAAAAAACGTACCGTTTAGCAGTTTGAAAAATGTGCGTGTGAAAAACGAGAGGGGAGAGTTGGAAAAACATAGTGCCGAACACAGCCAGGCACTGTTTGGAGGAGTTTCTATAACTAAGATTTTTCTACAAACTGCACGCAGCTACGAGAAGCTCCTTCAAATGGTCCAGATTTTCACTTAGGTTCTAATAAGCTGTAGTCGTCGAATCGAAAAAATGAACTTGAAATCAGAAATTGGGTTTTTCAGTTTATCCAGATTTTCACCTGCTAGTTTCACCAGCAGCTTCTCAGAATCTTAAAGCTCCTCCAAATATGACCTTAGCTCCCAGCCACAAGATGATAATACTTGCTTCAATTCTTCACTTTAAATTGGGTGTGACCGATCGGGGTGTTCACTTCCCTACAGCGTGCACGGTATAAAATGGGGATCAGATAGCAACAGTAGCTAGTAAGTTTGGATAAGCTGAAATGGCACTCACTCATCATCACCATCTATATTGGCGGCAGAGTTGTGTCGATCGATCGATCATTGTGTGTAACAACGTGTGATATCTATGCTCTCTTTTTTTGTGTATAGGATCTACTACGTGTGCACTGTTAACTTGGTGGGCAAGGCAATGCAATGCATGTGCTTTTGGTCTCCCTGCCGCTACCTCTCTCCACCCACCCCACTCAGGCACTCAGCTGATGAAACTTTCAGGTGCTCGTAGTACCGATCTCCCTTAATTGTGTCTTGCTCTCTAATGCACGAAAAATTGCAGGTGCTCCTAGCTAGTTGTAGAAAACATCCTTTTTCTCTTGTGCTCTGATCTTATAGCTTACACACCTCCCTCTCTCGAGCTAGGGAACTGCAGGTGCTCCGGGGAAGCACCATCTCCATATATTGCCCTAGCTAATTTTACCCCCTAAACTATTAAATGGTTTACTTTAATGCTTAATAGAAATTTTCTTCTTTATTTCTCTTTATACAAGTCTTATTTTAAGCTGGAAATTTTTAGAGCCATAAATATGATGATTATCAAAGTTCCAAATATTTTCAAGCTCTTTTATGTCTGCTTGCTTGAATTTTAAAAGCTTGATGTTTATATCCATTTTAGTGCTTACGATTTATGTGAGTGATGATTAAAAAAGATTAAAATGTTCCAATTTATGTAAGCGATGAAAAAAAATAAAATGTTTAGAGATAAGTTATAATGTATCTATTGTAGATTTTGCGATCTACTAAAAGATAATATGCTAAGCCAATAGATCACCATAATGCGGAATTGGGGTTTAACTAACCGTTGTTTGAAGACATTGCAATTGTTCTAGCTTGAACTGGAGTGGATGTAGAGGATGCAGAACCTCGAAACACCTCGCGCGTTGTCAGTGTATGTAGGGGAAGTAGTCGTAGCAGTGAGGACGCTGGCTTGATCCCTTAGGGGTTGCCGGCGATCACTTGCGGGGTGGCAGCGGCCCTCCGGTCGCCACCTACACAGTCCCAGAACAGTCGCACATTCTCCCTCCAGCGCTCAACTGATCGGATAGGGTTTTAGATTTTTCGGGGAGAAGAAAATCGTGGAGAGATCGTCATCTTTCCACGACACCGATCTCCCCTATTGATATGGCGCTGAGGGAGAACGAGGGCAATCCAAAAAATGAAAAGATTTGGCGCTACCGATCAATGCGCGTAATCACGTAATTATGGAAATAATCACAAATTAAATCATGTTAATCCCATAGGCAATGGGTGGAAAACAGTCGTGCGAGATTTCCTCTCGATTTCCATGCCGAGAGATAAAATTTCCCAACATCTATCAATCCTACCAGATTTCAACGACAAATACAACTCATACAGAGAAAAAAAATAGAAATATCATTAAGGAGTAAGGTGAATCGTTTTCAATATATCGCTGTGTAAAATAAGCCAAAAAATTGTTTAGGGGTTTAAGTGCTCGATCCACCGAAATAGTTTGAGGGAGTATAGACTTTTCTTTTTTCTTTAAAATATGATGGTTAAAGTTAGAAATATTATATTTGGTACAAAGCTAAAGCGATAAATATTTTGAAATGGAGGAAGTATTAGGCAATGGATAGATAGACAGTCCCTAGAATAATCTATGCATCTTGCAAATAGCTAAACATCCTTCAGTGTGAACTATGTTGCTAATCTAAGTAAGGCCCGAAGCTCGATTTTAAGAAGTAGCTAGTGAGAATAAAAAATAGTTGGTTGTCTAATTTTTTTACTTTTACTTTATTTTTAAAATTCTACAACTACAGAATTGAAGAATCTGGGTGGAAATCTACAGTGCCATTGTTTCGCCCATGACTGATTATGAGCCATAATGCTTATTAGTAAAAAAAATAATTTATGGGCAAAACTTTTATATATGTCTTAGCGACATTTTTCCTAACTTTTGACTTTTACTTCATTTTATAAATTCTACAACTTCATAATTTTAGAACCCGTGTGAAAATCTAGAGTGGATTTGTTTTGCTTACCGCTAATTATAAGCCATAACGCTTATTAGTGAAAAAATACATAGGGAACACTTTTAAACTTATAAGTGTTTTTTAGTGACTTAAAAGCCAATACCAAAAAAATAATGTAATATAAAAAATCAAAATCAACTCTAACATTAAGTTTTAAAATTTAAAACAACTGCTAAACTCATGAAGAGCAAACAATAGAGCTGGAAATTTTGGAAAAAGCGGTAGTTGCCAGAATCTCCCCAAAACATGGCCTAACAGTGAAAGGTTTAGGCGCCCCTAGTATTATATACCGTCCAATGTCCAATATGACTATCACAAGTTTATTTTTTTTTCTACTTGAGACCATCCTAATAATTTTTACTCATGAGAAGGGATGATTAAGTTTTACATTCAAAACTTTTTATTGGTGCATCACGTGTTGAGTTATTTTTACTAAGATTCATATGACATAACTAAAGCTAGGGTTTACTCTACCTCACTGCAAGATGTTTGAAGATGATTTTAAATTCCTACACATTTTCATATACGAAAATTTAACTCAAGAAAGTTTTACACACAGAAATTAAGTTTGAGAACTTCCATCTTTTTATGAAGGTTATATATACTTGATGACTACTTAAACTAGTAATTAAAGTTTCGGGGTGCTATGGGTTTGTATTGTTTTCAAAAAAATATTTAATCAGGACCCTTCAACATTTCTTGTCAAAGAAAAGTAGAATCACAGCATCACTAGTCCAGAACCCCGGGCATATCCCAATCGGATGTTACTACCAACCCATCACCGATGATCATCTCTGACGGGCTCTAAAAGATTCGATAGAGGTGACGGTAACATCATTGTCCGGTTGTAATTTGAGCCCGTCACCAATGACATGTCCGTGCCTCTAAACAAATCGGATAAAGGGATGGCAACATCTTTATCGAGTTGCAAGTGGAGTCTGTCACCAATGACTTGTCCGTAACGGGCTAAAGAAGCTATTGGTGAAGGGTGAGATTTGGGGCCCGACAAATATATTTATCATCGGTGACAGTGTCTAGCCCGACACAGTTAAGAGTTTCACATCACTTATCAACAATCAGCGACCATATACTTTTTACGACGCAGATGAGGGTTCCGATCCGTTACGGATGACCGGTTCCGTAGCAGTGCAACATGCACGCGGTCTCGATTAGACTAGTACTGCTGCTGGCTTACTACTAGCCATGACCTGTGTTTCCTTAACTAAGCACAGCCATTAGCACGGGGCTCGAGGCAATGTTAATTTAAGTACGATCTAATTAAGCCAATTAACCATCTGTTACTCGTTACTCGTAGTACTAGGATAGTACCACTGGTGGAGAAACCATCTTTGCTCAGTCGCCCAAAATCTACAATAGTTCCGGTTTAAATAGGAACCGGGACTAAAGATTATCTTTAGTCCCGGTTAAAAAAAATTTTATCTTTAGCCCCGGTTGGTGTTACCAACCGGGACTAAAGATCATTTTTAGTCCCGGTTTAAAAAGTTATTGGACCGAGTTAGACCCCAATTCTTTTTTAAGTCCCGGTTGGTATAATAAACCGGGACTAAAGATGGATCTTTAGTCCCGGTTTTTTATACTAACCGGGACAAAAAAAAATCAACCGAGCTGGCGCCACTGCCCCCGCCCGGCCGCCTCGGTCTCTCCCCCTTTCTTTCCCCTCCCCTCTCATTAATTAAACAGCCTCATCCATTCCTTCTCCATCCTTATCCTCCTCCATCCCTTCTCCTCTTCCATTCCTCTCCCTTCTCTTCTCTTCCTCCTCCTCCTCCTCCTACCACGTGAGGCCGGGTGGCGCACGGCGGTAGGGAGGGCGCGGAGCGGCGGGCGGCCGGGCAGGCGGCCAAGGCGGCGGCCCGCGAGGCAGGCGAGGCGGGCGGCCGGGCAGGCGGCTGGCCGAGGCGGCAGCCCGCGAGGCAGGCGAGGCGGGTGGCCGGCGAGGCCAGCGGCGGCGCTCCCCGGGCGGGCAGCGGAGCCCGAGGCGGCAGCGGGCGGGCACCGGCCGCCGAGGCGGCGGGCGGCGGGCGGCGATGCTCCCCAAGCGACGGTGGAGCCCAAGGCGGCCGGACTGGAGGCCGGTGAGGCGGCGGACGTCCGGCACCCAATCTGTGCGATGTGGATTTCTTTTTCTGATCTATGCGGCCGATCTGTGCGATGTGATTTCTTTTTCTGATCTGTGTGATGTGTAATGTGTGAATGAATTTGTGGAGATGATTTTGTGATTTTGTGAATGATTTGTGATGTATTTGGAGATAGAAAATGCAGCTTGATGTATTTGGGGATTTTGTGAATGATCTGTGGTGTTCGAATGATTTGTGGATAATATGAATGAGTTTGTGGGGCTCGAAATCATGGAAGCAACAGGAAAAAAAAAGAAAAAAAGAACATTAGTCTCGGTTGTTAACTCTAACCGGTACTAGATCTTTAGTCCCGGTTAGTAACTCAAACCGGGAGTAAAGATCCTTCTTTAGTCCCGGTTATTTTAACTGGGACTAAAAATGGGCATTTTTAGTCTCGTATTCGTAGTCCCGGTTGCATAACCGGGACTATAGGGGGTTGTGAACCGGGACTAAAAAGGTTTTGTCCACCAGTGTACGTACTACTTATTAACAAACCAACAACGACGATCGAGAGGGGCATATGTCTACAGTTTACTACTTTATATGTTCCACGATGTAAGTCATTCTAATATTTTTTATATTCATATTAATATTAATGAATTTAGAAATATGAATGTGAAAAATACTAAAATAACTTATATTGTGAAACGGAGGGAGTAAGTAGTACTACGTGCGTAGGAGTACGTAGTGGCAAGCACGGGCGCGTACGAGACCTCGTGCACATGCGCGCGCGCGCGCGCGCGACCGATCGTGCCGGCCATGTCCGCCCGGCCACCACCGCCCCCGCCCGTCGGCCGGCCGGCCAAAACTCCAAACTAATCTTTGGACGGCTAAGGTCACATGGAATCGCGGAATTCAGTACAGGGCCCCCATGGGAATTCAGCACAAAATCCTAGCGACATGGGCAACTTGCCATGATTAAATTAATTGAACAACTCCTATATTATTATTATTGTTACTCACTTAAACAAACATTAATTGGGATTTGGGGGACATGCAGGGCAGATTCAGGTATATACACGACTCTACTCCTCCGGCCGTCACACTATAGACTGAGACCCACTTGCAGTTGCTTATACTATATAGTTATATGATTTTTGAGTTGAAAACTGGAGAATTAATTAGTTAATTAGTTAAAGAGGGTTTTGAGATGATTGTTGGTAGGTCACAGCTAATTAGTATCCTACAGTATTATGATGATGATGATGATGATGATGATGAGATGATCGATTTGACTTGAGAGTATAATAGGAGTACATATGCTTTGGTAGTAGAGTTAACGTCTCGATCGATCGATCGATCTGGTCCATCCTGTGGTCAGGACTCAGGACCAGGATGATAAAACAATGGGCAGGGCAGACAACCAGCCGTTCGATCGCCGCCCAGTGACAGAATACTGGCCCCGGCATCGCTAATGCCTAATGAGCATTAACATGCATGTGTACTATACTAGTACTACTTCCTGGACGATGAAAGTACTACTCCCTCTGTCCCATAATATAAGGGATTTTAAGTTTTTAATTATAATGTTTGACCACTCGTCTTATTCAAAATTATTTTATTTGTGACTTGCTTTATTATCTATAGTACTTTAAGCACAACTTTTCATTTTTTATATTTGCAAAAAAAATTGAATAAGACGAGTGGTCAAACGTTGTAATCAAAAACTTAAAATCCATTATATTGTGGGAAGAAAGGAGTACGTTGTAATAGAATACCTACAAGTTGTACGCATGAATTTAATCAATCTCTTAATTCGTTGACCACACCATGGCCCTCTGGTTGGACCTGTCCTCCTTTGTTCTTGTCTCTACTCCATTCGTCTCATAGAAAATAAATTTAATATAAAATACGACACATCTTATTACTATAAATCCAAATAGAAAGTTGTTCAGATTTATAATATTAGAATGTGTCATATCGTGTATTAGTTTTAGCTTTATGAGAAAAAAAATACAATTTCTAGCTATGAGCCTGCATATGAGCATATATTTAGATTAAGTTGATAGCTCTATAAATTTTATTACATCCACACTAGAAGTATATGTAGTACCCCTCCATAAAAAAAAACTAATTCTAGTTATGAACCTGGACGTATGCGTGTCTAGGTTCGTAGATAGGGTATATCTTTTTTTAAGATGGAGTAGTACGTATATTCATTTGTATAAAACACTTGACTAAATTCGTGATCGATAACCATGTGCTTGTGTGGTGCTACGAGATCATGACAATGTAATGCATATGCATGGTCCTGGTAGTCCTGGTACCTCCTCCCATGCACGGATGCAAATGCAAACAAAAGGAGGATTGGTACACCGGCCGGCATGGAGACCTGTGACCATCATGCAACAAAGCAAATCGATATCGAGTTAGTTGAATTCATGCATGCGATCGAGGACCGGGGCCCCCGCGCGGGCGGCGGCGCCCTGCCGGGGTACGACCGCCGCGAGATAACCGATGGATCAACCGCCGTCGCCGGCCGGCCGTCTGGGCACATGGCATCACATGACCAACCTAGTCACCCATCACATGAGCCACCTTCCAACACACACTATATATGCTGCTATATAGTTCATCAGTTATACTCCCTCATTTTTAAAATGTTTGACACCGTTAACTTTTTAGCACATGTTTTTGACCGTTCATCTTATTAAAAAAAATTATAAAATATGTAAAACTATATGTATACATAAAAGTATATTTAACAATGAATCAAATGATATGAAAAGAAAAAATAATTACTTTAATTTTTTAAATAAGACGAATAATCAAACACGTATTAAATAGTCAACAGTGTTAAATATTTTGAAACAGAGGGAGTACTTCGGGAGTACTTCGTAGTTCTCTCTCTCTCCTACATATGTGCAGGGCCGTCCCAAGGAAGATTTGGGCGATCTCCAAGCCATTATTTTTCTATGACCCCTCTCACTGCTTCTGAGCCAATTAATAATCCCACATGACGCAACAAATTAACAAATTAATGCCCTCATGTTATTATATGATAATGATTAACCAATTAATTAATAGTTCATTATATACTAGTACTGATTAAGAGGCTCTGGACTGCAAACTAAACAATGTGTTCTCTTATCATGAGCAGTCAACAACTGGAGTACCAGTTAGTACTACTTAATCAAATCAAAGATTCCTCAGCTGTACCTAGCTTGCTTGTCCCAAAGAAAAACAATTTTCTCTTCTTTTAGTTTTAGGGCCTGTTTAGCTGGTGAAATAAAAATTTTTAGGTGTCACATCGGATTGACCGGATGTCGGAAGGGGTTTTCGGACACGAATGAAAAAACTAATTACATAACTCGCCTGAAAACCGCGAGACGAATCTTTTGAGCCTAATTAATCCGTCATTAGCATATATGAGTTACTGTAGCACTTATGGCTAATCATGACGTAATTAGGCTCAAAAGATTCGTCTCATGATTTACATGCAAACTGTGCAATTAGTTTTTATTTTTATTTATATTTAATACTTCATATATGTGTCCGAAGATTCGATATGATGTTTTTGGGAAAAGTTTTTTGAAACTAAACAGGGCTTAGAACAATATATATTGTTGTGCCAACAGACTCTATATGTAGGTGATCTGATCAGTTATTGTGCAGTAGATGACCTGCGTTCAATGTGTGGCTTTATTTGTAGCTATGCTCTCTCAGCTCATGTGCCCTTGTTGCCCATTTGCAAAGCATTGGGAATTTGGAATGGTCCACACACTATCCCCTTGTTTTGTTGTCATGGGTCGATCGGCTACTCTCGTGATCCGGCTACATATATGTATGTGTGTTATATGGCATAGTAGCTAATTAATCAATGAGAGCAAATTAAAATATATGGCATGCTCTAATCATAATACTTGTGCAATCACAGTGATGCATGCTACACTTGATGGATGCATGTGGGCCTATGGAAATTAATCATACTGGACGCTTGCCCAACAGCTCATGCAGTCATGCACACCGGAAATAACTACCAACGGCCAATACCTACCGGTCTACGCTTATTTGTTCTTTACTGCCCATGCATGCTATTCCTTGCTTTATGGCAACTGCTGTGTCTCTGATGTTACCATGTGATCTAGTAGACGTAAATATATAGCAAATGCTTGCAACATACTACGCATCGATCAGTCAACCGACAAACAGTAATTAATAATGTAATTTTACAGCATTGAACTGATATGGAGTAGTATTGATCAGTGCTTTGAATACATTGCAATATATACTCCACTAAGAGAACAATCTAGCATAGTAGCACGCATATATGTGAGTAAGATGTTTGGCTAATACATACAACAAAAGTGTTAATCTTCCATCATTTCATGCTAATAATAAGTAGAGTCACTACCACATAATAAGTCATCGGTATATTATTGGTCAGCGATGAAAATACCTTATCTATGACACAAACAGGTAAACACCTGCCACGATATAAATCAACATCTATGGATCTACAATTTATGACCTATCTCATATAGGGATTTTTTTTAAAAAAAAAGGAGAAAAAAAACTAATGTGTCAATCGCGGCCAAGGTGCCATCGCATGTCCATCATTGTGGCATACCTGTTGGTGCCATTGAGGACACCTCTCTTTTATCGTCACGTGCTCATTGTCGTCAAGCGAGTATCTCACCTTTGTTGTCAGCTCAAAGCTCGTTTGATCCAGATGAGCTAGGGAGGAGTCAAGGAAGGGCGGCTCCACAAGGCGACGGAGACAATGGTAAGGTGAACTGAGGTGAAGAAGAGTCATAGAGGCAACTAATAATTGATGAGGGCGGAGGAGGGGTGCACTAATCTTGGCTCGGTGAAAGGGGGCAGCCAATGCTCAGGGTGAAGGTGGAGAAGAGACAATGAGCTAGGTGACGGTGACCTCTAGGTCCGCAGAGCTCAAATTTAGCCTTCTTGTTCATGGGCGGATCTGGGAGAGGAAGGAGGGGTGGGTGGAGGACTTGAGCGAGCGAGCGACCGAGAGAGAGAGCATGCGATAGGAAGAGATAAACTAGGGGTGGGCTCTTGCTTACATACATATAAGGTGGAATATCCTCATATTTGATATGTTATACGTTTTCACCTAGGACAGATTTGTTTTATCATTTTTGACGGTTTCTTACATGAGACCCAATTATAAAAGTAGGATAATCTATAATGGGTGACATTTGTGAACCGTCGTAGATCCAAACTCGATCACATACGTGGCGAGTCGTTCCCCACAACCATATTTTGAATGTGTTGTTTTCCTGAGATAATGGGTCGATTTCTTTGATGCCTCACATATGACCCGTTACCAATATGTCCGTTTCCCCCGTAGCAGTGAGAAGTGACAGACATCGATCAAACAGTGCATTATTGACGATCAATCAGCCGGCCGGAGTACGTCATAGCAGGTGATGATGCTGCATAATTTGATGGATTTGATTGACCGCTCCTGCTGACAAAGCGAGATGGGCATTCATGTAGTATAAAGCCAGCAAAGCTAGCAGCAGTCGAGCTCAGCTGCTGCTGCTTGCAAGTTGCAGCCTGTTGCGAGCATGCGTACATGCAAGTTGGTGTACCGGACGGGGCGGCCACCATCTAGCATATAAAGATCAGCTATAGCAACCGCGGCGTAGTACTGCACTACTGTGCATATACATTTGGCTTCTTGCTTAGCATGAGGACACCGGGGAATAAATGGGTGATGGGGAGAGTGTGTACGAGCTAGCTGCATATTGCTGCAGGGTGGATCCAGTATGGGGGCGGCGGGGTGTCGAGCCCTCACTACTCGCGCAAAGATTATGAGAGCCCCACGAAGGCCCCACTAAATTTTTTTACCATATGTAGATAGGAGGGGGACTGTAACTCTATCTAGTTTGTTCAGACCCCACTGCTATTTTTTTCTGGATCCGCCACTCCTGCATGCTGACGTGCACACACATGCCTACATGCCCGACAACGATGCTTGATCGAGAATTTAACCTTGCTTATAGCTTCTTCCAGTTTATGTGGCTTCTTAAAAGCAAAGCAATGAGTTAGAGTCCACTCGCTATACAAAAGGCTAATGTGATTCCACGCAGCTGCATTCCTTTGACAGTTAACTTCATTTAATAGGCAATATTGAAAAAACGGAGGGCTAGAAAAAAATATACGATATATATATGATTTAAAAAGAAATACATATGCAAAAAAATATATAGATAAAACACATAAAAGAGAATGGAAATGAATGTAATGGCACGTGGCAAGGAGTATACTTAGTAACTAGATGACGCCCCGCACTTTGCTGCGGTATATATGTTAGATAGTAGAGAAATGATGGATGATTTGGATTGAAATATTATGAAAATGATTTAAGAATGATGATTTAGCATGTGTATGTTTAGTTTTAGAATAAAATAAATTGTAGATATAATTACTATGTGTATGCATGTTGAGTTTTGTGAGCTTAATTGGTTGATGTGGCATGTTTGCATGTAGGTTTTAGTGGTGCTAATAAATACTATACTTGCATGTTGAGATTTAGGTGTGTGGTGGGCATTAGCTTTATAGAAAGAAGAGATAGGTATACTCCACGTATGGCCCAGCCACAATGAACCGGCAATGAAACCAAGGTGAACCTCATCACATTTAGACCCTCTATTAGTGTCGGTTCACGCTAGATTTAGTGGCGGGGTAGCGTTGACATATAAAAAAAATCGGTAGATCACCGAGAAAAATCATTAGCCGCTTAGGGTCAACAGTGTCGCTAGAGCTCCGTCACTAACCAAATTGATAGTGATGCGCTAATATTCATGATATCTTTTATAGGATATGATATATTTTCTCCGTTTTAAAATGTTTGACACCGTTGACTTTTTCATACGTGTTTGACCATTTGTCTTATTCAAAAAATTTAAGTAATTATTTATTCTTTTCGTATCATTTGATTCATTGTTAAATATACTTTCATGTACACATATAGTTTTGTATATTTCATAAATTTTTTAATAAGACGAACGGTCAAACATGTGCTAAAAAGTCAACGGTGTCAAATATTTTAAAACGGAGAGAGCAGTAGTGATATATATGTTGTTAAACCCGATGTTCTGCTTTGCCTATCTGATGGGCGAAAACAGTCGACAAATATTTGCACTGTTGCTTGACAAAAAACATGTACCTGGAATCTGATAGGGACTAATTTGTTGGAAAAAAACATGCTTTTTAAATAGAGGACATATAGTGTATATATATCGCCATAAGCACCTAAATAAATCATGTGAAATTAAAAAAAAGCAAGCTACCACTGTATCTATATGCAAATTCTATATATATACATTAATTGTTCTCCCTCTATGAACTAATTCATATTGTAAGTCGCTTTAATTTTTTTTAAAAAAATATTTTACAAAATTTTAGCAACATCTATGATACAAAATTAATTTGTTAAATATAACATTAAATATATATCAATGGTATATTTGTTTTGTGTTGAAAATAATGCTATGTTTTATAAACTTAATAAAACTTAAAAATTGACAAAAAAAGTTATAGAAACTTATAATATGAAAAAAAAAAGAGTATCAAGTAGCGATGACGGGGACAGTGGAGAAATATCTCCGGGACGCTATATGTTCTTCCAAAAGCTCAGAAAGAGACTGCTCCGAGTCAGCCGGGACACTGCATCATTCAAGCTGTATATATATATATGTAGTGTGAGGCCCAAACAACATAGGATATGATGGACAAAGAAAGGATGCAATTGCAGCATGGAGCCGATGGGGTAGTTCTCGGCATGGGAGAGCTTCAATTCATGCAGGCGCGGCGTGGCCGGTGACAAGGGCACGCACTGACGCACGTACTGCACGCGAAAGAAACCATTAACCGACCGACCAATTAGCTAAGCGCAGCATCACGCGTACGTACGTCTCACAATCTCTCAGCGGTAATTAATTAACCAAAATAACCCGATAATGATTACACCCGGTCGCCTGGCTTGGGGGAGCCGGATCAGGCGCTCCCCCACGTGGCCCTCCCCCACACGTCTGCATGTATACTATTGGGCTCCACCATAATGTCTGTCCCACCTGCAATTACAACAAATCAACCATCTATTTTGGAAACCCTCTATTAAGAGAATTTGGTTTATTTTTTGTTCCACCAAAAATGTTTCACTTAATGTACTCATAATGTTTCGCTATGTATAGATCTAATATTGCAGTGAACTGAAATATTTCATTGCAACAAAAAACCCACATATTTTGGAAACCCCTATTAACGGAGTTCCTTTTATTTTTTGTTCCACCGAAAAATGTTTCACCTAGTATACATATAATGTTTCACTATGTATGGATCAAATGTTGCAGTGAATTGAAACATTCTTTCGCTATTTGCTGAAACATTGTTTTTACATAAGGTGAAACAACACCCGGTTTGAACGAGTGAAACATTTTCAATCTACTTAATGAATCAATTCCGATATACCTGGTGGAACATCGTGCAACATTTTAAAAAAATTCAATAATAAACTAAAAAAATTTTTCGTTGGAATATATCCATGTGTGATCTTGTTTTGAAGATTTAATTACAACGAATTTAATGGTGCAATCGGATCATGATTTGGATAAGTAATTTAAGAGAGAAATCGTTTAAAATAGTTTTACACGTAAATCAATGTCAGCGTCCGATTTTTGAAGATTTTGATCGGGCGACCGATCCCTAGTCATCCTCAAAATAACCGTGTGTATCAAACTGTCGATCGAATGGTTAATTTTACTAGGCTTTTCTTAATTAAGAACGTACGCAGGAGTTTCACATGAATCGGGTAATTAATTAGTTATTCTCAGTTCGTCGGCATGCAGTTAAGTTCAAAGGTACGTACTCCGTGCGTGTGGAGATATGTACGAACAGTGGCATGTGGTGTGCTGCATACTGTGCTTGCATGTCTGCATATATGGCTATACTGCATATCTTGGCACCCGATCGGCCATTCAAGAGTGCGATCGTGCGTGGATGAATGATCGACATACTCCTACATCCTTAACTATTCCTTGCCTACATCGAGATTGGAGCGCTATATAGCTAGCTAAGATTATCCAATCCACAAGTAATGGCCAGCTGATCTATGTTGTGTACGTATGGGCACATTCATCCATCATCCATGTCTACCTCTACAGGACAGAGACCTTCACCGAAGGCCCATCCTGTCCAGCATAAAATAATTAAAATGGGCCTAATCTAGATGGACCCAATACAAAAGTGGGCCTGAGTTAACTGGGCCCATATATTCTATTTGTCGTAATACAAAAAATAAGTCTGTTTTGCCTACCTCCTATCTTGCTCACGGTCCAATCACATCCATCAGCCGCGAGGTATAAGTTTCCCTAACTTCAAAGACGGGTGCAAATACAGTCTCAAGTCAGCATTGACTCCAGTTATGGCTTACGTGACGTCCGCTTGGCGTATTGACTAGGACTTCGTCTCGCGCAACATCTTTGTGGCACTCACATGAAAAAAAAAAAGAAGTGGGACCCACGTGGAGAACACATGTCAAAGACTCTATCTTCTTCCTCCAACCTCCCCTTTGTTCCTCGTGATATCTATGCCTACAGCTAATTGGAGAGGGGCAGCGGCCGACGAGAGAGGAGTAAGGCGGCAGTGGCTTCTCCTCTTTATGAAGCGGCGGGCAGCAACAACCATACCTAGAGTAGCTCTTAGTTGCACCCCCTACTCCCACTCATCCGCGAGCTCGCTGAGGTCGGCTGCCATCTACCTCCCCCTATGACCTTGAACTCAAGATCCACAACCGTCGTCAAGCTTAGTGTTGCTGCTGCTGCTACTCAGGAGAGAGGAGATGACATGCTGCTCCACGCAGCCCAAGCACCAACTGCGCCACCTTGAGCTCGTCAACCACTAGATTGTTGTGGCCATCGCTGGAGACCCTGGACGGGGGACCCAGAGCTCCCTCGCCGCTCACCAACAAGGATTGAGATGGAATGCGGTGGCACATGTGAGCAACAGGTAGCGGGCTTATGCACACGCTGAAGACATCGATGGCAGGATCTGGCATCATCTCCATCTCCTTGAGTGCAAACGGGGGCTAGCCACCTGATCTAGTAGGCGAGGCAGGGCCATGGCGGGAGCAGGAGCTTGATGAGGCTGCGGTGGCACTAGAGGACACGTGATCTCGAGGAGGTCGTGGGGACAACATTCCAGCTTGTCTTCGTACTCGGAGATAAGGGGCTCGACGAGGTTGACCACCGTCAGTCCCATCATCCTGTGCATCTACTGCTAACGAGCTCATCGTCGAGGTTCTTGTATTCTTAGGCGTCGCTTGACCCACGAAGAGGGGATCTCAACCCCTGGGGGTTTGTCGCCATGAGTTTTGTTCAGCCGACTGACTGGATCCACCTCCTGGCCTCCGACTCCTTCCCTGTCGACCACTAGGTTTACACGGCCCGCTTGGAAATGGACAACATCCGCAGACCGCTTTGCCATTGTCGAGCACACCCCTTAGTGGCAGTTGTGTCCTCCAGCCTATATTGCCTATACGGCCGCCTGCGAGGAGAGAGAGGAAAAAAGGAGACAAAGAAGTGGGATGAGAAGAAAAGGAATATAACATGGGACACACAACTTATCTTTTGCCACATTTCATTGACAATTGGGGATCACGAGCGGACTCAGCGAGTCTGATCGTAGTTAGTCTGCCACATCAGCAAAAAAAACCTCTTCTAAAACCACCAAAGGAGTAGATTTACACTGTTCATCAAAGTGGGGGTAGGGGGGGAGACTATACCCCGTTACGTGGTTGAGAGACGTGATTCGATCTAGGGTAACAGATAAGTGAGGCATTATAGACTTATTAGGCCAGCCATCCAGTACAAAATGGGGCTGATCTCGTTGGACCATATCTACCTAGGGCCTGAAAGATAAATGGGCCTTCTCCCGAGGCCCAACACTCCCCTTCCCTACGCACGCACACGTCACCGACCACCACCCATCCCGAGCCGATCCCCCACCCCCGCCGTCGCGCTCCCCTCTCTCTCTCTCCCCCTCCCGTGTCCAAAGCCCCGCAAACCCTCGCGGCGAGCTCACCTCACCTCACCCGCCCTGCCCTAGCTCAAGCTCCCCGCCCCGGCCGCCGCCGGGCGATGGATCTCCGCCGGCCGCCGCGCTCGTCGTCGGGGGGCGTGGAGCCCAAGATCCGGCAGGTGGGGTTCGTCACCCCCGACGCTTCCTCCTCGGCCCCGCCCGCCGAGCCCCCCGCCGCAGCCGCTGCAGCGGCAGCGGCGGCTGCTGCTGCCGCCTCCTCGGCGGCGGCCGCGGCGGCGCAGGCGCAGGCGTCCTCCGAGGGGTCCCCCCCGGCGTCCGAGCTCTCCCCGGGCTCGCTCTCCCCCGTCATGATCCCGCCCCCGCGCCACGCCGACCACCTCGCCCCAGGCTCGCCCTCCCCCGCGGCGTCCCCCTCCGAGCTGGGCGACGACGAGTCCTGGTCGCGGGCGCCTTCTGCCGCCGAGCTCGGTATGCACTCTTGAGCCTTTATCCGGTTGCAGCAATTTCGAAAGCGCTTTCTGCGAATTGAGGCGGCGGACGTTGCTATGTATGATGGTACTGTCACGAACTGAAAATTTTTTACGAGAATTTCATACGGTGAAGCATAGGAACGGAGTTTATACCTCTGGTTATGTAGAGGGTGTGTGTGCCGCATCTGTGTAAACAGTAAAATGAAGTTTATGCTCAATAGTGAAATTTTATATGAACACATAGTATTCAAATTCGACTCACTTGACATCACATTTACTATTTTTGGCCTTGCAATGGAAGGTCGTAAAGCCAGCCCACCTGAGCTCGAAGTGTCATGGTAATCCACTACTAGAAAGATGTATCCAAGCTTTTTAGTATTTCATTATATCAAACTCTAATGCGGCAAAGCAACTGTTTCTGTGATATAGTGTGTTTTTAAGGAATAATAAGCAGGGTAGCGTCGTTTTACTTTTCTATACCTTTCTATACCCTTCTATTTCACTAAGCTCTATTTTATACTAGTACCAGTTAACATTAGTTAACATTGAAGCAAGAAGTTGATCTATTCTGTCTCCCTCTCCTGAAGTTGCTTCCCTTTTCCCTCTCAAAAAAAAAGAAGAAAAAAAAAGCCTCTGCCCTTGACCACCAGTAGTTAAAGACAAATCTACTTATCTAAGATCATTTCTCTGTTTTGTTTGATGATGTGTTAGGTAGCTGGCTTTTCTAGCTGCTATGTTTGGTTTTATTCAATTGAAACTGGTATAATAAATACCAACTTGACAGCTATGGACTGTTGATTTCATGTAACTCCACATATCGATTTTCGTGCACTATCTAATCCACCCAAAGTGCTCCTAGATTTGTATAAGTGCATTGAAAATATTTGAAGAAGGGGATGTTAGTTTGATGTTTTAAAGTTTTTATAAATCTTGAGCCACATCTGAGAACCAATTATCCATACTGTCATTCTTCTTTATATGTTTATTTTCCTCGACATTTATTAAAATTCTTGGGGAAATTTTGTTTTTCAATACATAATATGCACTTAACTTTGTTTTATTTGTTTCAGAATCAAACAAGAACGATTTGGCTGAAATACGGAATGACAATGTTCCAGCTTCAATTCCACAAAAGCAGAAAACTTCTAAAGCAGAGAGGCGTGCTATTCAGGAAGCTCAGCGTGCTGCTAAAGCTGCTGCCAAGGAGGCAGGTAATATCCTTGTTCTCATCTTCTCATCCCCTTCCACTCCCTTGTGGGGTGTGCTGCAGCATAATTATAACATTAGTTTGGACATGTAGGGTTATCAGGAAAGTCTGCAGGCACTGGTTCAGGGGCTAATCCTGCAATGCCCAAGCAAGCCAAATCATCAAAAGCTTCTCAGAAGAAAGATGTGCCCCAAGCTGCATCTACTGCTGCTTCTGAGAAGAAGGTTACTGAACGTCCTTCAGAAAGAGATAGGAAGAAAGATGCGCCTCACCCTCGTATGCAGTTTGATGATGTGCACCGGGTGGAGAAAGCAAAAAAACGTGCAATTGTAAATCAATCTGAAGCACGAAACAGAGTTGAATTGTTTAGGCACTTGCCTCAGTATGTGCATGGCACTCAACTTCCTGGCCTTGAATCAAAGTTTTTTCAACTTGAACCAATGCATCCTTCTGTGTACAAGGTACTTGATATGCATTCAAACTACTCATAAATGTTATCTGTATGCCATTTAAAAGCTCATGTTCCCAAGTTCCCAAGTTACTAGGTTGGATTATTTGATGACTCGCTTCTCATCCCACAGAAAATCTTCATGCATTTAGAGGTGTAATGTGAAGGTGTACACAATTAATGTTGCAACATTTCATTTATCATAAACATAAACCTCTCTTTTATTTTTTGTACCAAATAGTGTTCTGTTATTTTTTAATGCATTACAAACTTCCATCGTGATCTTTTTACCATTATTTGGAGCATTTCCTCACTGAATGTTATACTGCATTACTGGTCTTGTTAAATACCAACAAGCAAGCCAGCCAGCCAGCCAAAACTAGTTAGCAATCCTGCAATCTCAAATTTCTTTTGTTTCGTTGTTCAAAGAAGTAAATGGGTTAGCTAATTTGAATTGGATAAATTGATTATCATCAATTTTGGTTGAATATGAATAACTCAACAGGTATTCACTATGTTTCAGGTTGGGCTCCAATATTTGTCTGGTGAGGTTTCTGGTGGAAATGGTCGTTGTATAGCAATGCTTCTTGCATTCCAAGTGGCAATAAAAGATTACTCTACACCTCCCAAAAAAACTCTGAGTAGAGATCTTACAGCTAAAATCAGCAGTTATGTGTCGTTTCTTATTGAGTGCAGGCCTCTGTCGATTAGCATGGGCAATGCTATTAGGTTTTTAAAGAACAGGATTGCCAAGCTACCACTCACATTGTCAGAATCAGAAGCCAAAGCCAGTCTTCAATCTGATATTGATCGATTCATTAATGAAAAAATAGTTGTGGCAGATAAGGTTATTGTCAGTCATGCTATCACAAAAGTCAGAGACAATGATGTCTTGCTGACATATGGGTCATCGTCAGTTGTTGAAATGATTCTGGATCATGCTCATGAACTTGGGAGGAAGTTCCGTGTTATAGTGGTAGATTCTCGTCCCAAGCTTGAGGGACAAGGATTACTACGTAGATTAGTGGAAAAGGGCATCAACTGCACGTATACACATATTAATGCCATCTCATACATCATGCATGAAGTTACAAGAGTTTTCTTGGGTGCCTCCTCAATACTATCAAATGGAACAGTTTATTCTAGAGTCGGGACAGCATCTGTGGCAATGGTTGCACATGCATTTGGAATTCCTGTTCTTGTGTGCTGTGAGGCATACAAATTTCATGAGAGGGTGCAACTTGATTCTATATGTGCTAATGAGCTTGGTATGTATATATCTTTTGAATTTATGCTTTGTAACTGTTTTTTCTTTTACCATGCATAAGAATCATAACACGAGTTTTTTACCCAGGTGATCCAGATATCATTTTGAAAGTTCCTGGGAAGGCAGATTTGGGCCATCTTAAGAACTTGGCAGACAATGAAAATCTCCAACTGTTAAATCTTACGTATGTCCTTGAATTCCAATTTTTTTAGATAATATGTCCTTGAATTCCATAGGTGACTTGTTTTCTTAGTTCTGTCAATGTTCCCTTTGATTGAGATAATTTTGCACATTGATAGGTATGATGCCACCCCTTCTGACTATGTGTCGATGATCATAACAGATTATGGAATGGTAAAATACCTTTCACCTCTAATTGCAGTCATTTACTTGTCCTATTTGAAGATATTCATATAAGATGTCCTTTTGCTTTGTTTTCCTCACATAAGCATCTGGCTGTTGAATTATAGGTGTTAGCAAGCCTTTTCTATGGATGTCTTTTAGCAACAAACATTTTTGTCATCTTTTAAGTTGCACTTGTATACCTTTTTTCCTCAAAATTGCAGAAAACATTAATTGATGCCGATTGCACGTACTGAACTAATGTATTCTCTTCTACAGTTAGACAAATATCTTTTTATGCCAACTTTGTTAGATTTTTATGAACAGGAAAAATTTTATTTAATCCCTTGGAAGTATTATGGTTGGTCTATTTAACCCCTGTAGGCTTGAACAGTACTCTACCACCTATAGAACAAAAGCCGGTTTAAATAAGTCCTTAGGGTAGTTTTGTAAGTAGTTGTGAGATGTAAATGATGATGTAGCAGGTGGTGGTGTCTGCTGAACCAATTTCTCCCAAACAGGCCTGCCTTCTCCCATGTATTGTCTGCCTGGCAGACACATGAATCCATTTCTCCCAAACAGGTCCAGCCGCTCCCTTTCTTCTTTCTCCAATTGTTGAGCCAGGGAACATGTCACCACTATTTGTGCTTCTACGAGCTGCCTACTAGTTAAAACAATATTTAACTGAATACATCGCCAAGCTATCCTACTAGTAGTTAAAAATATATTTGACTGAATACATTGCCATGTCATTTCACTTGTCATAGCCCATCTGGACAAAACCTCTTTCAAAGCCACTTACCTTTGATAATTTGGAGATAGATTACCTGTTGATATTTGTGGTGGTACATTCCTGGTTTACTTTAAGGGCCCAAGTAGACATTTTTGTTATAAATATTTAAGATGATGGCTCTCTTATCCGGTTCATTGAATTGCTGATGGGGTTGTTTTGCTTTGTTCCAGCTTCCACCCACAAGTGTACCTGTCATTGTGAGAGAGTATCGCAAAGAACAGCTGTGGATATAGATGTACTGCATTATGACAACAATTTTGGTAACTGTTGTTGGCTTGCTGCCCAAAGTGCGGGATGCGTGAAACATGTACTTCTGTTTGAGAGCTCTCAGCCGCCAAACCTTTTTTCTTTTGAGCTTATCAATTTGTTTGCCACAAGATGGTCCAATTTTGATATCACCATGGCTCCGTCTATGAAGATTGCACTCTGGCACCTCTAGAGGGGTTATGTTGGTGGTAGTCATCAAACGTTGTGATGCAACTATGCTCGTATCAAACCTATGTCTTCCTGGAGCCTCCTCTGGTCATGCGCGTGATAGTAACTGGGACCTGAGATGAATTCGAAGCTATATTTGTAACAGTATTCACCTGTCCAATATATCATGCAGATTGGGGGGACTACGCGATTATGCATGAGGTATCGGGATAGGGATAGGTTGCGGAAATCTCATACATTGCCTGAGCACTTCGCGATGCCTATAATTTACTAGTAATATTTTGCAACTTGGGGATAGTTAGATACATACCGATTTTCAAGCTGCATGGAATTATGGTGACAAGTTCAGAGTTTTTTTTATGAAATCATACATTCAGTCACTCTCGGCCTGGAGTGACCGACTTCGTACGTTCACTGAACTTCGGAACGACTGAATCATGATAATCGAACATTATAAAATCTTCTTGCAGTAAAAACATGTTTAAATCCTAGAATTCAGCATGATACAGTGCACGAATATATCCTGTGGAGCATGTCCTCGCAGCTAAAGTACAACTCAGAATACGAATAAAAATGGCTATAAATAAGCCTATACCACAATGGATACCTCGCTACATGGGCAAAACGATGAACAAAAACTTTCCACGCAAAGAACAATATATAAACGGTTGTCTAGATTACTGGCATATTTGCTCAACGGCAGCCACAATCTGGGCAGGCTGCACGACGGTGGCATCCTCCAGAGGCGCAGCATACGGGGTCGGCACATCCTGCGAAGACAAGCACATGATGGGTGCGTCAAGGTAGTCCCAGAAGTTGTCGATGATGGCCGATCTCAAGCTGGCGCCGATCCCCCCCGTGCGCATGCACTCCTCCACAATCAGCACGCGGTGGGTCTTCTTGATAGAGTTGCCTATGGTGTGCAGGTCAAATGGCTTCAACGACCTGATGTCGATGACCTCAGGATCGTACCCTTTGTTCACCAAGGTCTTCGCAGCCTGCATCACATGGTACCTCATCCGCGAGTATGTGAGGATGGTAACATGTTCTCCAGGACGCACCATCTCAGCCTCCTCCAGGCATAGAACATATTCCTCGTCGGGAATTTTCTCCTTCAGGTTGTACAGAAGGACGTGCTCAAATAGCACCACGGGGTTCTCGCTCCTTATGGCAGCTTTCATCAGACCCTTGGCATTGTAAGGGGTAGAGCAAGCAACCATCTGGAGGCCAGGGATTGACTGAAAGTAAGACTCTAGACGCTGGGAGTGCTCAGCACCAAGCTGGCGACCAACTCCACCAGGACCTCGGATCACGATTGGGATTTTGAACTGGCCACCAGAGGTGTAGTGAAGCATTCCGCAGTTGTTTGAGATTTGGTTGTAAGCAAGGAGAAGGAAACCCATGTTCATTCCTTCAACAACAGGTCTCAACCCCTTCATCGCTGCTCCAACTCCCATGCCGGTGAATGAGTTCTCAGCAATAGGGGTATCAAGGACTCGTAGGTCTCCAAACATCTCAGCCAGACCCTTGGTCACCTTGTAAGAACCTCCATAGTGACCAACATCTTCACCAAAGACACATACCGTTGGATCTTCTTTCATCTCTTCTATCAAGGCCTCGCGAAGAGCCTCAAACAGTAAGACCTCGTGTCTGGATAAAAGTTGACGAAATTAGAAATTTGCCTTAGGTCACATATTCTATGCACTGAAATGTTATTTATTTGGATAACATACCAAAAAAAACAGAAACCTAACACCTAAAGTAGCACAACACATATAAGCATTGATGAACCAGGGGAAAATGCTGAATGCTGATTTCTGAATACCAGTGATAACTGGTTCATCACAGGTACTGACAATCCTACAGTCAACATTACAAAGTAAATGTAAACCCACCAGAAAAGATCTTCTATAATATTGGCCATAGCTTGACAGCTCGAAGCATTTTTTATGAGTTTATGTAGTCTATATAATAGCATTGTAAGTGCCTAATTGGGTTGGAAACTACTCCCTCTACTTAAATATACATGACGTTGGGAGAACTGAGAATATAAATGACTGGAGGATGAGGAGCTGATTCCCATGAGATCAATGTCAAATTTCCTGAATGTCTAGAAGCTATTCCATGCTTTCCAGGCTTAGTCCATTCTTTAGATTAGTACTAGCCAAAGGTTAAACATACATCCTAAAGTCTGAAGACTAAATTCCTAACCTTTTTTTGCAATACACGAAACATAGCCACATAGGACATATCTACAATACAGTTTAGGAGTATAAGACAGTATGCAAGTCCCATCAGTGTTTCAATCAAGGCCTAAAATGATGCTTCCAAAGTCACTACCTACTCATATCTCTACTATTATAAAAATTGAAGATGTTTTTGCGGGTATTTTGGTACGTCATCCGTGTATGAGTCGTTTTTAAGTTCATTCGCTTTTGGAAATACAAATCCGTATTTGAGACGGTTTTGAAGTTTATTCGCTTTTGGAAGCACAAAAGGAATTGTATAGGAAATATCTTTAAAAAACTCTTATGCTAACTTGAGACGATCGGATTCCTAATTTCAGCTCATGATTTTCTAACAAAATATATATCCAAGTGAATTTAACAGTGAATTTCATCTTAAATAAACCAAATAACAATATAATAAGATTAAAATAGCCTTCACCCGTTGCAACGCACGGGTATTTTTTCTAGTCCAAGAAAGCATGTCAAATTGTGAATGCCAGACAGCTTCGGAAGCGATAGCTGAAAGCTGATGTGCAAGTCAGTTGAAAGTTCTACTTTATTGGTTGAAAAAATCACTTTACGGTGGTCTCTACCGGTAGTAAGATCAATATAGACCTTCCATCTTTCTTATCTAATGGGCCATATCTATTTATACCATCAAGTATCAAGTATCAACCCAACTGCTGGTAGTAGACCTTATAAATCTATAGACCACTATAGAATACTCCTAGTTTCTTGGATGCTTCAAACAATTTCTTCATGAATTGTTTCAAGTCATAAGTTCTCTAACTTCAATTCTTCGTTACAAGCTTTATAACATTCAACTAGCCCCTGTATCAACTTTCAACGAACGGGAGGTTGCAAAATTGCATCACCAAACGAGCAGAATAACAAGAGCCCAACCCCCTAAACAGATCCAAGCTTCAAACTGGAGTATAGCCCCAACACACAATAGACTAAGACCAACACAATCCAGCCAAGTCAAGCCCAGATTGAGCTGAATCTTCTGAACAGAAGAAATAATTGAACGCTTGGTTACCGTATGGATTCTGTACTACACATATAAAATTAGAGGGGTGCTGAATTCTTACCCGTCAGACTTGGAGGAGGCCGCGCTCGCCGGCGAATCAGCCTTGGACTGCACGCGACAAGAACACAACATAGAGCAGTTCAGTGAAACCAGCAGAGTCCAGAAAAGCATCGTAGCGAACGGAAGTACATCAGCTCAGAGAGCAGAACATCTCACGCAACTGCAACGGCGGCCCGCGCCACCATCCTTCCCCCCGCCCGCCGCGCCGCGCCCGATCCGGCCGCCGCCACGCGCACGCTCCTCGCCGCTGCAAGAGCAAAACAAACACCACATAAATACACAATAATCCCACGGAACCAGCGGAGATCCGACGAACAGGGGAGGAAACCTCGCTTACCGGAGGCTGATCTGCGGCCAGCGGAGGAGGAGGATCCCACCCGCGGGGCGGCGTGGAGGGAGGAAGCGGCCGCCATTGTTGAGGTCGGGATCTCTCTCTCTCTCTTTGTTGGGAGGCGGCGCAGGCGGTGGGTTGGTGCTCCGCTATATAAAGGTGGGGGGAAGTCTTGGGGTGGCGGCGGTGGAGGAATGGAGGCGGCGGCGGCGGTGGCGGAGAGAACGAGGTGAGGTAAGAGAGGACGAGAAATGGAGAGGGAGACGATGGATGGGCTGTGGACCGGGTCTATGGACGGAGGGGGATGATGTATGGGGGCGGATTTTGGTTTTGATCTCGGCCGCTGGATTTTGATCCACTGTGTGAGAATCTTGAAAATGGATTGTTTGCTCATATGCACGTACGCACGCATTCAAACACTATGCACGTACGCACCCATTCCTAAATGTTTGATACCGTTAATTTTTTTAAACATGCTTAACCGTTTGTCTTATTTAAAAACTTTTGTGAAATATGTAAAACTATATGTATACATAAAAGTATATTTAACAATGAATCAAATTATAGGAAAATAATTAATAAATACTTAATTTTTTTTAATAAGACGAACGGTCAAACATGTTTTAAAAAGTCAACGGCGTCAAATATTTAGAGACAGCGGGAGTATATTATAAGATTAACGGAGTAAACATATACGTCTCGTTGTTAATGGGTATGTCGCCTACCATTAAAAATAATTAGTCGTATATGTGAGCATACGTGTCAAATATCATATATTATATACTTGATTATGGATAAATAATTTTTCAAGAAATAAATTTAATAAATGGTTTTAAGCAAGTGATCTTAGTATCGCATTAGAAGATTGCTTTTAATAAATATATGTATTTTTAGAAGTGTGGATTATCATCTGCAGTAATAATCAGTGAAGAAACCGAAAAGAACACGGACATAACGTAAGGACTCTTGGATTAAGCACGGTCCATGCGAAAATCCTAATGAGCGATCAATCGCCCCGCGCGATCACCCCCTCCTCCACATATTTTTCTATTTTATTAAATTTATACACCTAAAATTTATACACCTCAAATTTACACATCTAAAATTTATACACCTAAAGATTAGAGACCCAAAGTTTATAAGTAAAAAGTTTATATATCTGATTCAAATTTGAATTTGAATTCAAATATTTTTTATATGTAGTATTTCTATACACCTAAAGTTTATAGAACCAAAGTTTATAAGTCAAAAGTTTATATACCCGATTCAAATTTGAATTTAAATTTAAATATTTTTTATGTATAGTATTTCTATACATAATTTTTTCTAACTTTGTTTTTTTTTAATTTTTTAAAAATTTATGGTGTAGTAGGAAGAGAGGAAGGGGGAGAGGAGCGTATTAGGGGGGGGATGGGGGTGATCACTGTGGGTGATCACCCGCCCATTAGCATCACCCGTCCATGTATATATGTCTAATTATGAGGTTATTTTTAGATTGGTTGTACAACACGAGCCCCTTTGAATTGGCCTCCTCCCTCCTTGTCTCTTCTCCTCCTAAGCTAGGCCACCATTAGAAACACCCTTTTGCTCCAACTTCGTAACCACTCTGACTTTCTCATCTCTGACCCTGTTCACTGACGTCCTATAACCCCATAACTCCAACGGTATTATCACCAACTCATTACCTACCATTGTCTTGCATCGACTACGAACATCCCTCTAAACTCAAGAAAACACCTTATTCCCCATCATCACCGTCAGAAAGTTGCCACCGTTTCGCTGGTGAGTTAGATTGATACCTCCTCCTCCCTCCTGCCCGCTTACGGCTTGCCTAAATTCAGTGTTCCCATGATGAAACCTAAAAAACCATGTAATGATGAGTTGAGAAAAAATGGTTATTGTTTTTTCTTTCTTAAAGAGTACACCCTCCGTAAAAAAAAATATATAAATCCTAGCTATATACATGGACAAGTGTATGTTCAGGTTTATAGTTAGGATTGTTTCTTTTTTAGGATGGAGAGTACATTTGAAAGCGCACATACACTATACAGACAACACCACAACATTTAAACACCGAGCGTCAACACACACATATACTCCCTCCGTCAAAAAAAAACTAGATGGGGTGTAACACTATCTCAACGAATCTGGATATAAGGTTGTCAAGATTCGTCGTCTGGGGTGATATTGTATTGGTTTTTCTAAGGCCAAAGGGAGTACGACCCACTCGACGTGTGCGTGTGTGCTCAAAAAATTGGTGGACAATGACGTCCCTTCCAAACATGTATCAGTTTCTGACTTGAATTTGGACTCTCTCGAATGGTAAGTTTAGGCACATGACTCATGAGGTCACAATTAACTATTACCATGACATTACCAGTTGCATACAAATATGTTTTCATGCTGCAACTTATACTTCTAAGAGTTACCATAAAAGTTATTTAACACATATTGGAACTCTGACGGTATCAATTCTGCAACAAAAAGATTATATATACTAGATGAAAAACAGGTATATCCGCATGAAAACAAACAGCTATAGTAGTAGGCAAGGTTATGTTTCTTATCTGAGTTGTTAAAAATGTGTATATATGGACCGAGTGCAGGCCAATTGGGTCAGTGGGAGGACCTCAATGGGCAGCCTCGGTCTCATCGATGCTAAAACCTTGTGGCCTTGGTCTCATCCACCCAAGCCAAGTGGCACTACCCTTTCAACAAAGTGTTGCTGAATTTTTCAATCTTTTGTCTTGAGTTTCATCTTGCAGAACTGATAAATGACAGGCAAGAGAGCTGTTTAGTGAAGGGGAAAAGGCAAAATATTTGTCACCAGCAGCCACACTATTTCAAATATTACCGCAAATATTAATGGGTGAATAGCTAATTTAGTCCCTCAAGTTTCACTGAAGGCTCAATTTGGTACTTTAGGTTTCATTTTGTCCACATAGGTCCTCTAAATATTTGTTTTAGCTTAAAATCATCCTTAGACCCACTTAATTTGCCATATGGCTATTTTTAGTCAACAATTCTATTAGAAAATGTCCCTTTTGCCCTTATTTGTATACAACTATACACTAGAAAAAAGAAAACAAAAATAAATAAACAACATGCAAATTTCAACATGTGCACATGAAACTTGAGCCTAATGGCTATCGTATACACTTATAAGTACATAATTTATTTTTGTTTTACATAAATTGCTATGTATTGTCTATAAAAAGAATTCATTGCATGCAATTGTTTTCTCTTATATATGTGAATGAGGGGGTATAAGTGTCATTTATCAAAAGAGTTGTTGGTTGTATGGGTTCAAGGATAAGTTTGAATTAAAATAAAAACTTGAAGGACTAATATGAACAGATTGAAACATTAAAACATTAAGTACTAAACTGATCCTTGTATGAAACTTGGAGGACATATTTGGCTATTCATCCAATATTAATCTAGAGAGAAACTTTTACCACTTCAAACAAGTACTAGTATATTTTTCGCCAAAGCATTTTAATGATACTTTTCTTTACTAACAAATTACTCCCTCTGGTAATACATATATGAAATTTAGAACAATATTTGATCAAATTTTTTAAACAACCATCAACAGTTTACGAGATTCTTAGTTTAAAAAGGAAAAAATGGTATGCACAAATTTGCCTAAAAAAATCATTATAATAATATCAGAAGCTAACTGGATTTAACAAAATATTCTAATACGAATTTGATAGTCAAAGTCTTTTCAAAAAAGTTAACCAAATCTCTTGTCCTAAACATCATTTGTTTTAGGATTTGTTTTAGGACCAGAGTACTACACAAACATAAAAATGACAACTTGGTGCTCTTGAAAGAAAGATCAACAACGCATCTTCAAACTTAAGGAAAGAGCTTGAAAATAACCCAACAATTCCAAGGAACATATTTACAGAGACTATCAAACCTGAACTACAGTAGCTAGAAGTAAGAACAGTGGAATACTACTTATTCCATTAATCCAGCACATGACAAATTGATAATGTCTCCAAGGCTGCGGGCAATACATCATCTGAGCTACAAGAGAGCACAGCCAGGCTATTAATCCAACCATGGCTAGTCCTACATATTGGATAGTATATGAAAGATATACTGCGTAACGTGGGAAACAATTGTATTGAGCCTCAAGGGACCGATATATATAAGAGTACATGGGGAGGATATAAGGAAGGATTACAGATATGGAATGAATCCAAACAAACCAATCCTATCCTAATATGACTCTAACTACCATATACTCTAACATCCCTCCGCAGTCCAAGCGTGAGCAACGCGGATGCTTGGACTAGAGAAGAAACTGGCAAGAGTGCTCAACACAGATGATAGCCCTTTGTGGCATAGTCGATGTAGCCAAAGCGATGGGTGCGAGGGAGCTGTGGTCGATGAAACCGTGCGTAAAGTAGCCGTGGTCGATGTAGCCGAAGTTGGGAAGTTGATGATGTCGAGGTAGCCGAGCCGCAAGGCGCAGGGGGCGCCGTAGAGTGGTCTTGGACGAACGGGAGGGCGTCGTAGACCAATGGTGCGCGAGGATGCACTGGAAACAAAGACGGTGACACAATCGCGGTGGCCGTTGAGGAAGATGACGCTGAAGAGTCGATGTAGTCGAACCATAAAGGACGAGACGTCACGCCGAATTTGCCAGATCCGGGGACAACTCGGGATGAACGCGCGCAACGGTGTTGTCAGTACCGTGCGGGCGAGGCAAGGGACCACCATGAATCATACGCCAATGTCAGAGGAGACTAGCAGAGAAGGCCTCCGGGACGGTCGCGGCACGAGAACATCGTAGAGGGAGAGATGCCAGAGCAGTGCGCAGTTACCGGAGAAGAGCGAAGTGTAGTCGAGGAAGATATGACGATATTGGCGATGAGGCATGTTGGACAAAGACGAAGGCGAAGTAGCAGGACCAACGGCCTGGATGGCGATGTCGGTAGCCATGTAGAGGTAGCTGAACTACTGGCCTAGAGCAGCGACAGTGGCAACTTGGAGACGCGGCGGCGATGCTCGAAGTAGACGAAGAACCCGAGTGGCTGACGATGACCAATGCGGACGATGAGGTTATTGATGCGCGAACGGCGATGAAGATGACAAAAGCGGTGAAGCTGTGGTCCGAGAGGACAGCACAACTGTAGCTCCATGTCGATGCAGCGGCGGAAAGTCCACCGGTGATGAAGCCATGCTAAGGAGGATGCCTCTTAGCACAGCAACAACCAGTGGAGGTGTGGACCATGGGCAGCGCCACTGTGGCCCGAGGGGGACGACGCAGCGACAACCCGAAGCTTGATGGCATAGATGCGTAGTTGAAGACGATCGGCGGCAAGGTGTCATCGTAGCCGGGCGCTTGAACGGGTGATTAGTCCGTTGATGGGCGGGACAGGACGATGTAGTCAAAACAGAGCCGATGCCGATGTCGAAGACGCGCAGATGTCGATGAGGCGGTGGGCGACGCAAACCCGATCTTGTATAGACCCGGGAGAAAAAAAAGATACATGCAGCAGTAGCAACAGTAGAAAAAACCATCCACGTAGACAGCCAACCAGTCAACCTACTCCCCTGCCTAGTCAAGCCAATCAATTATTCCCTTCCCTCTTCCCTGACTCCCTGCTATCGACACAAGTGCAGATAGGATAGGAGAGAGAGAGAGAGAGACACACAGAGAGAAAAGAAGGCCAACGAGCAGAGAGAGCAGGTGCCAGCGGCACGTCAGACGTCGGAGAGGACTCAGCTGGGCACCAGGCGGTCTGCGGCCTCCATCCTCCCGCGACCAGCATGGAGGCCGAAGCCGGCGGCGACTAGACGGGACGAGACACCCCGTGCGCGGTGGAGCAGAGGCGGGGTTGTCGCGGTCGTGGAGGTGGAAGACGACGAGGAACGGCGCGGGGATCCCGCGCGGCGACGGCCGGGGGGTGGCCCACCAGATCGGCTGAGGGCCTTCGGTGACGGTGGCCGGGGAGGGGCTGGCCGATGGCAGGGAGTCCACAATACGCGAGGTTGCTGTGCTGACTTGACGCGAAGAAGAACAAAAGCGGGTGGCCGCCCCCGGAAGATCAAAACCCTCCCGGGGGCGACGAGCGGAAGCGTGAGCGGCGGCGGCCCTAGGTCGCCCGCTCTGATCCCATATTGGATAGTATATGAAAGATATACTGCGTAACGTGGGACACAGTTGTATTGAGCCTCAGGGGGCCGATATATATAGGAGTACATGGGGAGGATATAAGGAAGGATGACAGATATGGAATGAATCCAAACAAACCAATCCTATCCTAATATGACTCTAACTACCATATTCTCTAACACTACAGAAAGCACCAAAGTTTCAGCACATGTTTTTAGTGCATCACAAAGTCACAACTCGAACACCATAAACAACAGCAGCAGTAGAAGGTGACACAAGCCACCCAGCATCCCGACGGCCTCGTAGCCCCGGAGACCACCATTTCTTCCCCTAACCCTCATCGCCACTCCACCGGGCTGGTACGCCATGCCGGGGTTCCACCCTGCCGGTATGGCGTTGCTGGCAACAAACATCTGGCCGGAGCTGAACGTCAGGCGGACGGAGAACGGGCCCTGCAGGGCGGAGCCGGAGTTGAGCCTCCACACTGCGCCCCATGACTGCTGCATCGGAATCCATGACCCCGAAGCACCAGCACCGATCGGCATGATGTCGACAGCCGCAAGGTCACTGTCGTTGTCATCGTACTCCACCAGCAGGGCTAGGTAGTTTGGGTTGGAGCCAGAGTCCACGACAAAGGTTAGCCCTACTCCAGTCCATTCACACTCCACACTGTACAACACAAAAGTAACAGAAAAAGATTATGTGCTTGGCCGTTGCAGCAGCCAAGAATAATAGTGTAGCTGGGTGCCTGTGTCCTATATATGATTATCCATTCATGCGTACCGGGTGTACTGAATTTGGAGGAGGCCAGCACCACGGAGTTGATCAGCCTGGCCAGGCCTCGCCATGGCACCGAATGCTGTCCCGCTCATGTCAAAGTGAGCTGCTTCATTCATGCATTGACCATCGACTAGCTCTTCCAAGCATGGGCCACCAGGCCCCTGGTCAGTGATGACAACGGTTACAGGGATACCAGAGCAAGCTTCATTACCAGCACACACCACCTGATAAATCAGTTATTTCCAAATGTCAAATGGCAGACATGCATGAATGAGCATAGCTTCAGCTGCTAATGGTCAATGGATACACACCCGGTAGCACGAACCACATCCCTTGCCAGAGTCATAGATGTAGGGGCTACCAGCAGCAATCCTGGATGAGAACGGTGGCTGGTCAACAGCATACTGGTACCCACATGCACCGCCTACAACAAATTTATGCATGAGACATCACATTTTCGCACCACAAGCCGCTTTGAGTAGAGTGCGTATATTCACAGATTTTATTTTTTGTGGTATCTACCATACCTTCACTTCCTGCACCATTAGGGTCGCCATACCATGTAGCAATGCCATTCGACCAGCCAGAGAGCTCACGGCGGAGCTCAATGGACGTGCAAGGTTGGAACACCAAAGCGAGCACTGTAATGGCAATGAAGTACAAGAGCTGAAGCCTGGAAGCCATGTGCTGCACTCTGTCACATTATGACTGATAAGGACTAACACACTGTTGGTTTGCAAGGTCAACAACACAAGTAGACAACTGGTGCTAGATTGTATGATATGTATTCAATGGGCATAGTTTGTGCTGGAGGTAATGAAGAACAGGACAGCAAGAAAGGTTATCGTTTTGGCTTCAATTGCGCCTCAGAACATAATTCACAGCATTGAGAATGTTTTCATAACAATACTCCACTGAGTTCTCATAAAAAAAAAACAACACTCCACTGAAGAAAATGAAAATGCCATAAATGTGGTACAGCTGTTTTCTGAAGTTAGAATAAAAAATGGATTTTAAGGAGATGATAGAAAAGAAGGGCAATGTGCCGTGAATTACAAAAAGTTGTTGTCATGGATTATGGCAAACATGTAAAGGAGGGTGTTAGAAAATTTCCAATTACTGATGACCATTGTCAGCTGATTAACCTTTAGTTTCTACTTTACGATTTGTCACCATTACCCAAAAACTATTGAAATGGCCTATTTTCTTAGGCATGCCAAAATTTAGCTTCAAACCAAATAGACACTAAACACTGTTGAAATTGCCAAATATTGGTAAGGCCAATTTAGGCCTCAAACCAAACCGGCCCATAGCACCTAGCTACTAACCAAAAGAAACACATGCCCAACCTTAAATAATTATGTCTTGAAGAAGTTTCGAGAGCATACTGTTTAAGTCCAAAGAGCAAATGGCATAGTAAGCCATTACTCCATTGATTGAAAAAGGCATACCGATCATGTTATATTCAATTCATTTTCTAAATAGAAAGAAATGACAAAGTTTTATTCGCTAACAGTCCTACACAAAATGAAATATGAAACACTATTCATGAAGACTACCAACAGAA
Source organism: Oryza meridionalis (assembly GCA_000338895.3). Classification (NCBI taxonomy): domain Eukaryota; kingdom Viridiplantae; phylum Streptophyta; class Magnoliopsida; order Poales; family Poaceae; genus Oryza; species Oryza meridionalis. Next base: position 28,607,094 of record CM002526.2, on the reverse strand, counting down.
CAGCAAATGTTTGAGAAAAAAAAATCAAGTATTATCAACTAGACAAAATACAATGCTTGGAGCCAACATACTTTTATCTTCCAATTGAAGTGACTATGTCAAAGGAATAAAGAATGCTTCCTGGTAAGTAAAGAATCAGTTCTAGAACAACCCAAGGCCATCATAGCTCTAAGCTAATAACTGACCCATTCAGAGTTGCAGACCAAAAATGCATTGTGCTAGCAGTAGTAGTAGCTTTTTTTTGGGGGGCATATCGTGTTGCATCCTCTTACCGATGGGGCTCGAAGGCCGCCATGCGCGGGCGCTGCGGATCCACCACCACCACCTTCACCTGCCCACTCAAGAACACAGCAGAGTTCAGCACATTGCAGTAGCTAATAAAGCCAACGACTCGAATCAGCAAGCACGCAACTGCAACTGCAACGGCCGTCCGCTCCTCCAGCTTCCCTCCGCCGCCGTTGCCCCTCGCCACCCGCACGCCCCTCGTCGCTGCAGAGACAGCCGGAAAATGTAAACAGACTGAGGGAAAAAAAAAAGTACAGAAATCCAGCGGAGAATGAGCTAGCGGCCTCGCGGGGTGGCAGCGGGAGAGCGTACCTGAGGCGGATCCGGAGGCGGCAGAGGCCAAGCGAGGGGCGGCGGCCGGCATTGGGGGTGGGAGTGCGTGGCGAAGAAGCGGCGGCGGAGCGGAGGTAGTGAGGCTTGAGAGAGTGGAGGGGACACTGGAGTGTAGACTAGTGGTGTGGTTTGGGTTGGCTGGCCAGGACTGGAGATGGCAAATCAGTAAATTCACCATGCAGCCCACGTTGCAAAGGGGATAAACTAATCAGGGATTATGGATTGGCAGGAGGGGAGTGGGGACGGGAGTACGAGATGGTGGCGCGGCTGCGTCCTCGACGGTCGGTCTCGGCAGCCAGCCGGCAGCGCAGGCGGTGGCACGGTGCTGATGATGCCCGACCACGTGTGCTCGCGCACGGCATGCGCGTGAGCGCGCGCGCGTTCGCCCGCGGTGCTCGGCCCCTCGGCTTGCACGGCGATGCGGCGTTCTTTTGGTGCGGGCGGCGGGCCACCGCGTGGACAAAGGACTGGACGGGAGAGACCGAGGTATAGATGGCTATATCGACTGAGGCCCGATGGGCTGGCCCGAGGCCCGGTGATTTGGTCCGGCCCAGGCATAGGACAGCCCAACTCGGGTTGTGCGTGTGCCGGCCCGGCCCAAGGGACGTGCTGTATCTAGACTACTACCTCGGCATGCTGGACTGGCATGGCCCGGCATAAAGTTTAGGGATATGAAACAGACTTATTTTCAACCATATATAAAGCACGTCAGAAAAAAGGGAGGAAAAATAAATATATTATATGGCACGACATAAAGAGTAGGGACGTAAAATAGACCTACTTTAGCTATACATATGTCACAGTCCAAAGATAAGGGAGGGGAAATAGACTAATTTTAAAGAAGGCATGATGGGTCGCCCGCGTCTTCGGGTCGGCACGGCACGGGCCAACTACTGGTGGGCTGTGCTTGGGCCTACGGTGTTGCCCGTGGGCCGGCACGGCATGACCCGAAGTGCCAGTCGTGTCGTGACCCGTGCCTGGGCCGGGCTATGCCGGGCGGGCCTTATGGCTATCTATAGACTGAGGGGAGTCGAAGTTTTAAGAAGGTTTTTACCCTTTATATTTGGGAAAAAGTCCACATAACCCCCTAAACTTTGGATAGAAATCCGTCTAGCACCCTGAACTTTGAAACCGGACATTCAACCCCCTAAGCTTTACAATACCGTTTATATAACCCTCCGAGATGGTTTTGCATTGTGGTTTGTATCTAATTTGTATATAAGTTGGATGAGTTTGCTCACATGTCATTCACTTTGGACATATGTATTAAAATTTTGACTTAAATCTTTCTTTTCCTCCTTATTAACTCTTACTTCCAAATAAATACCGATATAATAATAGTATGATATCACCGTGTAAAAAGAAATTGATGACTTATAACTGATGATATGCAAATATGTTATATTAGTTATTCACAATTATTCGTTTAAGCTTCTAAAATATGCAAAACCATCATCCAAAACCACCTTAGGGGTAATATGGATGGTATGACAAAGTTTAGGGGTTGAATGTCCAGTTTTAAAGTTTAGGGTGCTACACAAGTTTCTATCTAAACTTTTTTTTTGGGGGGGGGAGGGGGGTATTTGGACTTTTTCCTTATATTTGGGTTAATGAAATTCCTATATAAGATTTAAGATATGAAATTTAATATCGAGTACATTTTAGTCTGTTTTATAGATGTTTTGTGAGCATATTTTTTCTCTTTAACAAAACTTTATGAGAATGTAGTTTTAGTCATGTAGAAAGTTTTAGAGCAGGAATGTTCATTCATGTATAAAGTTAGCAAGTTGTATTTCCTGCAAAAAGTTCTATAATTTGGATGTTATATTGATGTAAACTTCACAACCTTTGACGTAAACAAAGTTTATATATACTCCCTCCGTCCCAAAATATAAACATTTTAGAATCCTAACACGGTCTTCAAGATGCTACTTTGACCAACAATATCTATAAAAGTAAAATGTTTTAAATAAAAAGAGTTGCATATTATGATAGTTTGTTTAATGATAAATCTAGTAACATCAATTTTACATGATTGATCTTTTTTTTCGCTATTAATAGTCAAAGTTGAAAATATTTGACTTGTCACTATGCTAAAAAATACTTATATTTTGGGACGGAGGGAGTACAAAGTTTTCTGTATAAATTTTATGAGCACAAAGTTTTTTTTACCAAGTTTATGAGTATAAAGTTTTATAATTTGAATGTCTATTTACTTCAAAGTTATGAAAATTTTCAACATAAAGTTTTTCAATACAAGGTTATGGTTTAAACGAAAGTTGTGACAACGGAAAGTTTTTCAATCTAAACTTTTGTGAGGACTAAGTTTCTATTCCACCATAAAGTTTCAAAAGAAAAAAAATTCGTTTTGCTCTCTTTCTACTTCCTATGTTTTTTCATGTAGCCTATCCAAACAATCATTCTATAGTTACTTTTATGTTTTACTACTTCATATATTTTTACATGCATTCATATTAAAAATCCAACATTACTTTTCATATTTAGTTTATTATGTGTTCCAAAGCAGCGTTAGGAATCTAAAAATAATTCTTCTTTTGTGGTATCACCTAGTGTCTTCATCCAATAGATTATATTATACGGTTTTTTGGCTTGCTACGGTGAAGCCACAAAGTTAGAATTGAGCCATTTGCCAAAAGTTAGAATTGAGCCATTTGCCAGGGGGAAAGACAACTAATGACTTTTGTTGCTATGTAAATTTAATTGAGCCATTTGCCAGGGGAAAAGACAACTAATGACTTTTGTTGCTATACAAATTTACAGTGCATTTCCAATTCGATTGAAGTATGTACTGGTCATCAGCTTCAGTATGGCCAATTAATACTTTTCAAAGTCTCTGGGTCTCTGGATGTCTTCTTCCAGTATTTCTGGATGTTTTTTTTTTTACATGAGTTTACATCTTGTCACGTGTGTGTTCCAGACTTGAATTTTCGCAGATGGCAAAGCAAGGCTTCGCCAATTAATTAGAAAATTGTGGTATTGGCTTGTCATAGCTTTTTAATAATGTTGGATGTGCATTATTCTTTAGTTTCTCGTTTTAAGGGAGGCATTGTAATCCAGAGTTTAAAAAATATAATCACATCGGGTATATGCCTTTTACTCTAGGGAAATTTTGCTACAGGATATCGCAATTATGTAGTTTTAACTCAGGGACACCGCGAAAGTAAAGTTTTGGGGGGAAGACATTCTATAATTGTGGATATTAGCTGATGGACACCGCGCCGTCTGCCGTGCTGACGTGGCAGACGGGAGGCCGTTTTTTGACGCGGTCGGATGTAAATACCCCTGCACAAGAGATAATAAGGTTATGTGGGGCCCACTTGACAGTGTCCCCCTCCTCCTCTTTTTCTTCTTTCTCGATTTCTTCTCCTCTCGATCTCTCCTCATCTCTCTCCCTCTCGTTTCCCTTTCTCCCCACGAGCGTGCGCGCCTGAGCGGGATACCGCAGTGTGTCCTGCGGACGTGCGTCGCGGCGTGGCGCGCGCCCGGAGCGGCGTCCGCATCATCTTGAAGAAGCCATTCACCACCATCAGGTCCACGCCGCCAGTCGCCGCCGCCACCGCCCACTCGAACTCCCGCACGAGCGCCGCCACCAAGAGGCAGGCGTGCACCACCCAAGCCCCATGCTGGGGCAATACCTCCGCCCTGCGCCGAACGGCATCATCCTCACCTCCTTCGGCCCCGGCAGCAGGTCCACCCCCTCTGCCTCGCCGCCGGCCATGAACCTGTCTGGCCGAAACTCGTCCGGATCCGTCCACGCCTTGCCGTCCTACCCGATGTCCCCGAGGATGAAGTGCACCCGCACGCCGCCGCCCGGCAAGGAAAGGTGTTCGATCGCCTGCTGCGAGCGGACGTCGCGCTTGGTCAGCGTCACCGGCGGGTGCATGCGGAGGCTCTCGAGTATCACGGCGCGGAGGTACACCGGCGTGGCGCCGCGTTCGCCATCGTGGCGGTCGGCGGAGACGACCTTGCGGCACAGCTTGTCCTGGATTTCCGGCTGGATGACGAGGTGCGCGAGGGTCCACTCGACGCACGACACGACGGACTCCGTGCCGCCGCCGAGGAACTCCGACTTGAGGCCCACCATCTCGTCGTCGATGAGCGCGCGATGGGAGAGGTGGTGCTCTTCCTTGCCCTCGCCGGTGGCGGCGTCGTCTCCCACAGGGACACGTAGGTTGAGGAGCGAGTCGACGTAAGGACAGAACCTGTGTTCGCCGCGATGCTGTGCTCACCGTCGTCCGGAGATGAGAGGGAGGAAAACCTCGGCCTGCCGGCGGCCGGATGCGACGAAGCGGCGCAGCCGCCACCAGTGCACGAGGTTCGCCAGCATCGAGCCACCGAATCCCTCGACCACGACGTCGAGCTCGAACTCCCGCAACACGCGCTGCAGGTCGCGCACGTCGCGCTCGCCGATGCCATCGCTGAAGCAGAACCGCGCGACCACTGGGAACAGTGCGTCGCTCACGACGTCGCGGACGAGCACCTCGCCGTCGACGAGGGCCTTAACGGTCGTCTGCTGCAACGGCGGTGGGGAGTGGCTTGACGGGAGGGCCTTTTTTTTTTTGCTGACGTGGCATAGGGGTATTTACGTCCGACCGCGTTAAAAAATGGACTTCCATCCGCCACGTCAGCACGGCAAGTATCCTTTAGACGGCGTGGTGTCCATCGGCAAATATCCACGATTATAGGATGTCTTTCCCCAAAACTTCACTTTCACGGTGTCCCTGAGCTAAAACCACACAATTGCGATGTCCTGTAGCAAAATTTGCCTTTACTCTATGAATTGATTTGAGGACTTGTATTGAATTCTACAACGGCTGTTTCTTGTGCAAGAATTAAACTTCTGTACCTGGATTGTGTGTGTTTTTCCATTGTTTGTATGATTTAGCTAAAACATCAAATAGTTGTGCATATACAATGATCATTTTTTTCTTAAATTATTGCATAAACTTACACATTTTTTCAGAAGGATAACTATAGATGGCCAAAAGGCCCGAGGCCCGACGGCTCGGCCCATGGCACGGTATTTTGGCTCGGCCCAAGCACGGCACGGCCCGACCTGACCAACGGGCCGTGCCTGGGCCCCTCCACCGGCACGTTAGGCTGGCATGGCACGATTGGGCCAGCCCGGCACGATGGGTCGGCAACCAGGCCCGATACAAAAAAATAGGGGAGTAAAAATAGACATATTATATGCCATAGACGAAAGATGAGGGATGAAAAATAGACTTATTTTAGCTATACATATGTCAACCCAAAGAGGAGGAACAGAAAATAGACTTATTTTAGCTATACATATGTAATAGCCCAAAGAGGAGGGATGAAAAATATACTTATTTTAAAAAAGGCCCGATGGACCACCCGTGCCTTCGGGCCGGCACGGCACGGCCCGATAGCTGGTGAGCCGTGCCTGGGCGAGAGGTGCAGCCCATGGGCCGGCACGCCCGCCCAATGGCTGGTGGGCCGTGCCCAGCCGTGTCTGGGCCGGGCCGTGTCGGGCGGGCCTTTTGGCCATCTACAAGGACAACAAAATAAAGGTTGAACTGCCACCAAACAATCTCATCTGCATGTATGACTTCTTTTTTTTTTAAGTCCCCTATTTTTTTTGAAGTTTAAAAGATGCAAATCTTTGATGTCGAAAGTACTCTTTACCTTTGAAAGTTTTATTCATATTAGTTGAAAACTAGCTCCCCACCCATTTATTATCCCTATTTACCCCCTCCCAGAAAGTAAAGGATAAATCCCTTAAAAAATGACTGAAAGTTCTAGGTCCTACTAGTTGGAAGTTTTTGATTGATTAGTTGAAATGTTCTCTCCCTATGGGTCAGAAGTTTCTTTCTATGGACGTGGAAACGCCTAAAAGCAAACGAAAAAATCGCGTGAGGAGCACCTATGACATCGCTACGAAAGTGAAAACGCTTGGAGAACGTGTTCGCGCACGGCGTGGTCGCGCGATCGGTGGCGCATTAGCCTCCCCCAACGCTCTTGCTCTATTTTTATTTCTCATCACGTGCAAAAAACTAAAATATTAGAGAAGGACCTAATATCAAATAATTAGAAGGGGCGAGGTTTTGAACCCAGGTCGTCTAGCCCACCACCTTGTGTAGCTAGCCGGAAAACCCCTAAGCATTTCTCATCACGTGCACAAATCTCAATGTGGATTTGATGTCCAAAAATTCAAAACTTTCTTCTCTAGTTTCCTTGCTACCAATAGCAATTCCAAAAGTTTGAAGGATTAAGGAAAATAGTGTGCGCTAGTTCGCTAAATCAGTCTCTATTTTAAGTGCAGTTGTGAATTTCTATATCTAACGTTTGACTGTCTTATTTAAAAAAATTATAAAAATGTTAGTCACATATAAAATATTATTCATGTTTTATCATGTATTAACAACAAAAATACTAATCATTAAAGCTTATCATATAGGAGTAAGATAGATGGTGAAACGTTGATATAAACGGCGCAAAACCGCGGTCTTTCTACAAACTTGTTAAAACATCATATCATAAATGGAATACAAGAGACAGCACAAGAAGGTGGGACACCATGCCGCTGAACATCCCAACGACCCCGTAAACCCGGAAGCCACGGCCGGCCATCGCCGCGGCGCCGGCGGAGCTCAACACCGGAGACGACGACGTCCCTCCTACGGCGGCCCCCGAGCCACCGCCAGCCGCAGCGCACAGCGGCGCGCCCAGGTAGCTCGCCTGCGCGCCGCCGTACCTGCACCGGCCGACGCACAGCTCGTCGTTGCCCCGCACGTCGAGGCGCCTGCCCAGCCGCGCCACGAACTCCGCCGGCAGCGCGATCTCCCCGGCCAGCCGGTTCTGGCTCAGGTTGAGCCGCCCCAGCCGCGGCAGCGCGGCGAGGCTCGCCGGGATCGGCCCGTCGAGCCTGTTCCGGTCGAGCGACAGCGCCGCCAGGCTGGCCAGCGCGGCGAACGCGGCGCGCGGGATCGGCCCCGTCAGGCCGCACCCGGACATGCCCACCACCTGCAGCCGCCGGAGCGACCCGACCACCGCCGCCGGCACCGCCGTGCCGATGGGGTTCTCCTCCAGGAGCAGGTACTGCAGCTTCCCCAGCCCGGCCATCGACGCCGGCAGCGGCCCGGCGAGCTCGTTGTGGCTCAGGTCCAGGAACACCAGCTTCCGCAGCGACCCGACCTCCGCCGGCACCCTCCCGGCGAGCTCGTTGTGGCTCAGGTCAGCCTTCTCCAGCATCCTCAGGCTTCCCACCGCCGCCGGCAAGCCGCCGGCGAGGCTGTTCCAGCTCAGGTCCAGGATGGACAGGCTCGCCATGCCTCCAATCTCCTCCGGAATCTGCGCGCGCCGCACGTATACTTACGTGTCACCACCACGGCATGTACACGTCGACTCGTACGAGCTCAGTCAGTGACACGACACCTACCTCGCCGGTGAGGTTGTTGTAGCTGAGGTCGAGCTGCTGCAGCGCGGCGAGGCGGCCGAGCTCCGGCGGGATCTCGCCGCGGAAGCCGTTCTGGGACAGGCTAAGCACGCGCAGGCTCCTCAGGTCGCTCAGCGTCGCCGGTATCCGGCCGGTGAGCCCGGGGTTGGACTTGAGCACAAGCTGCTCGAGGGAGGAGGCGTTGGTGAAGAGCGCCGCCGGGAGCTCGACGGCGGCGGCGGCGTGATCGTCGACGACGTCGACGAAGCAGCCGAAGAGGGAGAGCGTCTTGAGGTGGGGGAGTCCCAGGAGCGCGGGCGCGGCGAGCCTGGCGCCGGGCCTGCACGGCGGGGTGGCGACGTCGGGGCCGAAGTGGAGCCTGGTGGCGCGCAGGCGGCGGGCGTCGTCGGGGGCGAGCTCGCACTGGAGTCCCGGCCATGGCGTGTCCGTGCAGGGACGCGGGTGGAGCTGCGGCCACGTCGGGTCGCCGAGGAGGTCAGCCATCACCCGGAAGATGCAGCCAGTTCTGAACTTGGCAGCTGCGCCGGCGGCGCCTCCCCGGCGAGCTGCACGGCGGTGGACATGGCCATGGCGCCATGGAGGAAGAAGAGGAAGAAGGAGATGGTCAGCGAGGCGAGCCAAGCAGCCATTGGATTTGGTCGATGGTCTACCCTAGGCTTGCAAACCTGAGAATCTGAGATGGATTCATGTTTTATAGTACGACCACACTCACAGTGTCACACACAGTCACACTGCCACACAGTGTCTGTATCTCTCTCTAATGGTAAAAAGGAAGATTTACTTGGTATAGTAGCCTTTTGTACTGTGTAATGTACGGTTTGGATGATTTGTTGATCGGATCTATGGCCCTTCACAGTGCTTCTACGTGGAGGAGTTACCTACCGCGCCAGCTCAGATTCATACGTACATGGCGCTGAGACCAGCACCTTCGCTCGGCCGCTCGCCCCCTAATTGGGAGACGCGTTTTCTCGCTGCAACGAGGGCGCGTGGTGAAGGAAACTCGCACTGTGGAAGTCGTTGCTTCAATTCGGCGCGACCTCGCCTCCTCCTCTCTCTCCACCTTCGCCGCCGCTCGTCCAGAGAAGTGAGGTGAGAGGGGAGCCGGCAAGGGAGGAGAAGAGAGACCAATCCGCCTCGGCCTCCTCGACCGTCGCCGCTCCGGATCCACGCCGCCGCCTTGGCCTCCTTGCCGTCACCGCTCCGGATCCACGCCGCTGCCTCAGCCTCCTCAAACACCGCCACTCCGGATCCGACTAGATCGAGACAGACAAGGAGGAGAGGAGAGTCACTACCTGGCGGCGGCGTCGTCGTCTCCGTCCTCTCGCCGGCGAAGGGAGGAGGGGAGAGCCGACGGAGGGAGGAGGGGAGGCCCGCGGAGGGAGGAGGGGAGGCCGGCGATGGCGGAGGGAGGAGGGGAGCCGGCGTCGATGGAGGAAGGAGGTGTCCTAGCTCGTCGACGGTGTAGGGATGACGAGAAAAAGCTGCGTGTGGGGATGAGGAGAAAAGCGGCGCGTGGGCGTGACGCATGAGGATAAGGAGGAAGGCGTGAGGTCACGAAACTGGGTCACAACACTGTGGGGTGCGTGACCTAGAGATGAATTTTGGGCCAAAATCCTCGCTGGAATGGGCTGGAGGCACGACAAGCGTGCCTTGCACTGCTACTTCCCTAATGGAGATAAAGGATGACCATAAATTCTCGGTCTCGTCATCTCATGGCAAATAGCATTTCCCAAAGACTTGGCATAAATCTATCTTAGCTCTTTATAAATTTGACTCTTCATTTTTTTATGCTAAACTCTCTATTTAAGTTCTCCGATATAACCGTGGGACACACATGTAAGGTTGTGATATTCCCCTTTCTTTCCCAACCCACCTTCATCTTTTCCGCGTGCACGTGTTTCAAATTCTTAAACAATATGTTTATTAAGAAGTTCTCTATAGGAAAGTTGCTTCAAAAAATCATATTAATCTATTTTTTTAAGTTTTTTAGGCTAATACTTAATTAACACGCATTAATGGGTAACGTCATTTTCCGTGCTAGGAGGTGGAGTCTATTTACTCTTCTTCCTCCCAACACCACTAACCAAAATCTTCAACTAACCACTATATTGACTAGCGCCTCCACGGTGGAGCAGCAACAATAACATCTATCAAACAACACCGAGGACCCTTACACGACCAACTATATGAAGGAGATCCAAGGCAACAAAGAGAAGACTCGGCCGAACTCTGGACTATTGTACCATAGGATTATAGATGGCCATAAGGCCCGAGGCCCGATCGCCCGGCACAGGCACAGCACAGCCTGGTTGGGGTCGTGCCCGAGCTGGCCCGATCCGGTAGCTGGGCCATGCCTGGGCCGATGCCTTGGCATGGTGGGTTGGCCCGGCACGGCCTGATCCAATGAGGAAGGAAGAAAAATAGTTTAGGGACTAAAATTAGACTTAATGCAGCCATATAATTCACGGCCCAAGAGAGAGGGGATGCAAAATAAACTTATTGCAATCATTTAAACATGGCCAAAGAAACAAGGGATGGAAATTAGACTTTTTTTATGAAGAAGCACGATGGGCTGTCGTGCCTTCGGGCCGGCACGGCACGGCTCAGTGTGTTGATCGGGCCGTGCCGGCCCGATAGATTCTGGCCTGAGCAGGGCCGTGCCTAGGCCGTGCCGCCCAGATGGCCATCTATACAGGATGATTTGGAGGAGCCGAAGCTCAGGACACTACGCTGCTAGCCAATCTAGTGCTCCAATGTTGGCATCAGGGCTTTCTTCCACGGGGTGGATGCTGTGGGGATAGTGATGAGGACATTACTCTATTAGATACGCACGTAACTCCACAAGTTCTAATGACAGTTTCAAGTCCAGTTCGTCCTCTAGATATAACACTGACTTCAAATGGACATAGCACCTTCATGCTAACTCCGATTTGGATGATCTTTGACTCTTTTTTTTTTCGAAAGCTTGTGTTGTTACCTGTTGTCAACAATGGAACGCATCCGGCATTGTATCAAATTTTTTTATGAGTCAACGGGAATCGTCAAAACAAGACAGCGCTATTGCTGGAACTGAATTTGAGTCTTTCGGCCTTGTGATAGACTGGACCCATCTTGAGTGTGTGTCTCTCCACCTCCACTATCCATAATCTATCCCAAGCTCTTTTTCTCTCTATAAATATCTATGTACACCGCCCAAAAACATAGGTTTTGTTTAGCTGAATTTTACCAAGTGTCATTCGCTTTGTCTCTAGTCCTCGTTCATTTAGTCGATGACTATAAATTCAGAGCCCCAATAGTTGGTGTGTTGATTTACCGAGTCGATTAGATCTATCACTTCAGTTGCAACTATTCCTTTGTGCTTAGTTACCTATTCACGACATTTAGATTGCATCTTATCTTGTTCTTGTAGTATTCTTTTGATTGAATTGCAGGGATCATCAACCGCGCGTCACGGTTGGTACGACATCATTTGTTGTGAAGCGAATGCATGACGTCTTGGACTTGTTTTGGTTGGTTGCCAAGTTGCAAACGTCGTATTCGATCAAAGCGAGCGTTATCCCCTCACCAGAAGATCGGGCCGCACGAGAGTGTCATCAGGTGGGCCTTCTTCCACTAGGAGCCCTCTAGGTGGATGCAAGCGGTGGAGCTAGGAGGCCGGAGAAAGGTGACAACAACACAGACAACGGACAAGAAGGATGCAACTGATTGTGATGACTTGTTCGGTGTCAAACAGAGGAGCGAGGGAACTCTATTAGCACCAAATGAGAGGATGGACGGAAGGAGAGCTCGTGTCGGTGATATGGGCCCGGGGGTATCAAGTTTAGAGGGAGTAGACCGCCCCCAAACCCACGTGGCGCCCCCTAAGGGGAGAGGCGCTTGGGTGGAGCAATGGCTGCTCCCTCCCAAATTAGGGGAACCAAGTTTGGAGGGAGGAGGCTGCCCCCAGACCCGCGCGGCACTCCCCCGAAGGGGAGTCGGGCCCGGGGTGGAGTGGTGGTTGCCCCCTCCTCGCTTGGAGGTCGGGCCTGTCCTGACCGAAACTAGAGGGAGGAGGCTGCCCCAGGTGCCGCGTGGCCCTCCCCTGAAGGGGATCAGGCCCGAGGCAAAGCGGCGGCTGCCCCCTCCTCGCTTGGAGGTTGGGCTCCCTAGGTACCACGTGGCCCTCCCCCGAGGGGGGATCGGGCCCGAGGCAGAGCGGCGGCTGCCCCTCCTCGCTTAGGGGTCGGGCTCCCTCGACCCCTCTCGCGGGTCACCACGTGCGATGGGTTAGGTGGCCGCCTCCAAGCGCCCACCTACCCGCATTTATGACGATCTGAGCGGTTGTGCCACGCCGCATTTAATGCGGCGTGCAGTGCACTCAACCGGTCTGTGACCGGCCGATTGACCGATGGGACCCGGGGTGCCAGGCGCACTACCGCGCGTGTCAGGCGGCGTGCGTCCTGCCCTGTCCCATCAGTCATGATGATGAGAGGTCTTAGCCTCTCATCACAGCCGGAGACGGCATGCCTAACCCGGTCAGGGTAGGGCTCCCGTTTCCCGGTGCAAGTGAGGACCCAAAAGTCTTCATTCATTAAATGCCGAATGACGGGCATGTCCCTTCTGTCAGCCAGACAAGACCCGGTGGACCCCACGTCACAGCAAAGCGTGCGAGAGACTTCCAAGACAAGCAACAAGACATGCATTTAATGCAAAGATTGTAATACTTCTCCACTAAGTTAGGTTGTTGGGCCCATGTGGTAACCCCTTGAGCTATAAAAGGAGGTCCATGCCTACTTAGGGAGAGAGAAGAAAAAACTCAGGGACCGGTGTTCCACACTCAATCAACCAAGCACAGGAGTAAGGTATTATGCTTCTTAGCGGCCCGAACCTGTATAAATCCCTTTTGTCTCATCATCTTTTGAGGGGCTTAACCCCCTCAAGATCGTCCAATTCCACTCACAAAGGAACCTCGAATCTCACCTGCTGCCCCCGGCCGAACTCAAAAAAGGGGGCCTCACGGTTTTCTGGTGGAGGAGATCGCCCTCCGACAGCTCGATATGAGTAAGAGAGATAGGGCGACGAGCTGAGAACGAATAATGCTAGGAGGAGGAGAGACAATAATCTTAGGCAATCTTGGCACCCCTTGTAGGGAGACCATGCTCAACATTGATGTGAGGGGTTGGCGGTTTGGCACTAGCATCATTTGCACCTCACATTCGAATGAAGTCCCCTCTTCTCTTCCAACCTTCTTTTTAAATCATGTTGATTTGGTATCGAAATTCGTGGTATACCCTATTTCGTTTGTCCTAATTTTTATCTTTAGAATTAAGCTCTAGTTTTGGGATGAGGGTAAGGCGATACGGACAAATGTCCTCTTGATCTCATCCACCCCTCTCTTCAAACCATATGGAATTGGCATTGGATTTTCATGGGAAATGGACAAAGCAAAGTAGATTTCCGGCAATTTGTTCTCATTTTTAGGATTAAGTTGTGCAAGCATTCATGGGAGGGAGGTTAGTGCTAACGCTACTAGCATCAACCCTTATCCATTTCATCGAGCACGAAGTATTAGGGTCTTAGTGCCAAGATAATTTGTATGGAGACATTTAACATCAGTGCCAATGATTCTTGCCCCGAGCTTCGGATCTATTTATAAAATAAGTTTTACGGGTCTCTATTATAGAGTGGGTTTATTTTTTACATCAAATGTGAAAAATATCTGGGATTAATACTCTCATAAGTTTGGATGTGTATTGTTGTCCAAATCTAATCATGCGAAAACTATTGATAACATTTACATTTAAGCAAGAATTTTGGTAGTCCACAATTTTTTCTATTGCAAATTATGCATGATTGTATCTTCATAAATGTCTTCTTTAAAGGATGAAACTTCGAAGTACAGTATCTTTATATCCACTGACAAGATATCATTACTCTTTGTGAGGGCCCTTTCCAAAACATCACTAAAGCAGATGCTGTACCAGCCCGGCTGCCTCTATTAACAAACTCTATGACCAAATCACTGTAAGGCCCAAGTTTAGAAATGAACATTTTTGTACTTGGTCACGAGGCTCTTTTTGTCTTAAAAGACTAGAGATTTTGTTGTAGTGCCTGTCATAAACAAGATAAACTGGCAGCACAGGGTACGGTCTGACACTGACACTGTGTCACCAAGAGGCATGAAATTGTACTGCAAAAATCGTCGGAACTCGAAGACTTAACAGCGAGTCGATCTGGTCAAAATCCGCAATATAGTATAAACTAAACGTATTTATAGGTAATATAGTTAAGTTCTTGTCATACATTTTATATCAATTTAAGTAATCAAAGCTTAACACTATCACCTAACGACCATTTTGCGTTGCAAGTACCTTAAACAATTGCGCCTCACCAAAGTTTCGATAGGATAGCAAACTTAACACCAGGGGCGAAGCCACGTTGTGCTCCGCTAGCGCATTGGACACATAATAATAATAATAATAATAATAATAATAATAATAATAATAATAATAATAATAATAATAATAATAATAATAATACCACCAAAGCATGTTCTTTCATTGCACGTGTAATTGAAGTATCCTATATATTAAGAGTGTGATATAAAGAATGAAACATAGGATAATTCATATTCTAGCTTCGCCCGTGCCTAACACTTCACCAAAACTTTACATTCACCGTAAGAAAAGCAATTTTTTCTGACAGCCAAAACATATTTTTGTGTGTGTGGGCTGCCCGTCTGCTGGAAAGTGTCTGCAAAAAATACTATTTTTACGTGCGGGGTGCTTACGTCGTCTGCACGAAAAATACTACCTGCACACGAAAAATTTGGTTTTTGCGTTCGGGGTGCTTACGTCGTCTGCACGCGTGGCACGTATAGTGACTTTGTTAATCTCAAGATATACCGGATATACCGGCCCAATCTTTCAGAGAAGCTCATAAAGATATAATGTGTGTATGTGCATTTATAAAGTTGAGTGTGCATGTGTTACGACTGTCTGTGTTTGTATTGGATTTAAACAATTACGGCGTGCAATGCAACCCGAATACAAACCAACACAGCTGCTGCCATGGTCATTCGGGTTTGCGTGATACCAGTCCACCTGGGGTCTATTTGGTTTGGAACCAATTTTTACCCTACCAAAATCTTGGTAGTGACAAGTTTTGGCACTACCAAATTAGGTAATATTGAATTTAAATTATTATGGACAAAATTTAATAGCAAATCAAAACATAAGTTGGTATCAAACCAAAGGGTTACCAAACAAACCCTTGAAGTGCAATGCAATGTCTGTAGTGCAGTTTGTGTGATACCAGTCCACTTGGATGGACGACGCAGAGAGGAGCAGGCGTGCATACGGTAGATGGTAATTGGTACTCATGCAAATCGGTAGATCGATGCGACGCCATGCATTTTCTTGTGCTGCTCGTGTTACATATGTAATCTCACCAAATTACTTTCGTAAAATTTTAAAGAGTTTTATTTAGAATAAAATCAAAACACCTTTACATTCTAAAGGTAACGGGTGAAAGTATTATATAGCCTGGTCGATGTGTTTGTGCACGGGTCCGCACGGACGTTGCGCGCAATGTGGCGTGATGGTCGTGTCGTGTCCCACGATTCCATCACATCCCATGCCCACGCACGGACGTGTTGGTAATACTTGGAAGGCTGCATGCAGAGTGCCCTGGTGCAGAGGTAGGCCCCTGTCCCAGCCCACATAAAACTGTGTGTTGCATGCAGTAATCAGGGCTTCTTTAGATCCCATCCTAAAAACAGCAGCTGTTAGTCTCTTTTTCCAGCCTTCCCTAATTAGGTCTATGGGTACGAAGGCCTCTCGAATTTGGCTTAGTTGATAGAGCTCCGCTCTTACAATTGGGTCGTTTTAACACATACATAAAGTATTAAATATAGTCTAAAAAATAACTAATTACACATATTGCGACTAATTTACGAGACAAATTTTTTAAGCCTAATTACTCTATGATCTGACAATGTGGTGTTACAGTAAACATTTGTTAATGACAGATTAATTAGGCTTAATAAATTTATCTCGTGGTTTACTGACGAATTTTGTAATTAGTTTTTTTATTAGTGCTCGAACACCTCATACGACACTCTGTATGTATAATATCCTAGTCCATCAGTAGAAACAAGTACTGTACAGTAGTAATAGTCCACAAGAAACAGTAGAAGCTCTTCTCTCTCTCTCGTGTGGACTGTGGTCAAACATGTGCATGAAAAGAAAAGACGGTAGGCTCAAGGCTGGCGGAGTTGCAGGCGGGGGCGGGCGACGACTAGCTTGGCTCGGCGCGTGCTGTGCAGTGCAGGGCGGCCCAATTGCTCAACACCAACAGTGGCCACTGGCCAGCCGTCTGCTGCCGCTGCCGCTGCCGCACGCAGAGCAATCGCAAGTGGGCGGCAACCAGGCATGGGCTCCGGTTGTTGTACTTGGAATTTTTTTTATTTTTAATTTTTTTATTAAAATTTTTACAAAAATAATTTTCTATTTCGAAAATTGACAGAAGTAGTCGCCTGCCGCCAAAATCGCCCTCCCAGAGGGCGGCGAATGTGACGTGACAGACGGCCGTTCGCTCTCGGGCGACGGCCGTCAACGAAATTTGCAGGCGGCCCCCTTGCCGCCCTCCGCTAGGGCGATTTTACACTGTGCGGGGGGCCGCCTGCAAATGGGCAGCGAGGGGGGGCATGGAAATTTGCAGGTGGCCCCCTTGCCGCCCTGGGGGAGGGCGATTTTGCACTGTGCGGGGGGCCGCCTGCAAATGGGCGGCGGGGGGCCTGGAATTTTGCAGGCGGCCCCCTTGCCGCCCTGGGGGAGGGCAATTTTTGCCTCCCCCTATATAGCCCCGTCCCCCCTCTCTGAAATTTCATTATATTCACTAAAAATCCAAAAAAAATGAAAGAGAGAGAGGGGAGGGCAGCAGAAGGGGAGCGGTGAAGCCCTGCTGGTTCGCTCACTTCATCACAGGTTTGCTCCCATACATCTTTTGCATCTGTACTAATATGTTATGTTTGAGTATATATGTTGCGTTTTAGTTTTAGTTCCATATATTTTAGCAGATCTGTAGCACACAGCACATATGTGTAGATCCAGAGCACAGAATATAATAGTATGAATTGAGACATAGACAGTAATGTTAATTGTAAGATGTAGTTTAGTTTGATTTGGAGAACGTAACCTACTTTTAGAATTTCGGAGAACAACATTATAGAGAATGTAACTTAGGGCGTAGTACAGATATATGAGGTTAACGTAGTTATTGTTTTCATCAGGCACAATGTCAAATAAGGTCACATTTCAGATAGTTCATGATGAACCCTGAGTTCCACTCGAGACACTCAAGGCTGTTGTTGGCCCGATCTTTCGGTGAGTTGAGATAACTACGATTTGGGAGAAACGTTGATGACCCGACTACAACCATACGAGACGTTGTGTTGCGCCTTAGCGATCGATACACCTCTCCGTAGGTTATTGATCTTGCCGATGCAGATCAACCTTATTCCTGCAAGCAAATTGAAGAAACAAGTAAGAACAAGATAAAAGCAATCTGAATTGCAAATAGGAATGATAACACACGATAAGTTGGGGTTCCGAAGAACAAGCAGACGGACGGTCTAGCCGACATGCACGCTGCAAGCAAGTAGCAATGGCTAAACTTTAATCTATCAAAACCCAAGAAACTCTAAAGGGGTACCTAACTATTTAAGGAGGTTGGAGGACGACATAAGGGGACCCTAGGGTCGTGCTCCACCTGGTTGGGGCGCACCCCACATGGCCCCACCTGGGCCGGGGTCCCAAATAAAGTTACAAGCCCATAGGCCCATTATAGGTGACGCAATACCTTGTTCCTGTGATTGTGACCACACGAGATGGAATTCGGAGATGAGGCTGGATCCGTTGGAAAGAGGACTCCGTGGGCTTTCCATCAAGTACTCACGGGCCAAAAACGGAGGTCGTATGCAGATTCGGCGACCGTTTGAAATCAACAGCGCAGCAGGTGGCCGAATCGGATTCCAGCACTTGGAGGCCTTGATCTTGATGTCTTCTTGTTCATGCATGATGTGAGCAATGGTTGTATCCGTAGTAGCCATGGTCACATCATCCTCCCCTTCTTCACGGAAAACCGTCCTCGGTTTTTCCATGTGGTGCAAATCTTGCTCCCCTTCTTCAAAACCGACCTGTGTCTTTGGACAAAAACAAAACAAACTTGAAGTAACATCAGTGGTCCTAACACTACTCTCCAGTTTGCATTTTCTTGGCACAACAACAGAGGGTTGCATATCTGAACAAATGTAAACTTTGTGTACCAAATAAATGTCGCTATCATTATATTTGCCAAAGATGTGAAAAATAACATTACGAGGACATGGCAAATCAGAATGAGCAAATATTTTGGCCTTCAAATAATTGAGCTCACAAGAATCATCAAAAGAATATAGCCCAATGCATTTAAAGAAGATTGCAATTGAAGTTCATCATTCTCGCTAGACGTGTGAATAACATGCTTAAATTCAGTACATGGAGAATCAAGATTAAAAGTAGCATGTTCATTCACTAGTTGTGTAATGGATATAAGTGAAGTACTATCGCACAACTCTTCTTTACCACAAGGAACAGAATGCAAATCAACTTGTGACAAAGGCAATTCAGAAGTAGGTTCCACTAAAGTTTGCTCTAGGTCAGCATGGAAAGTGGAAAAATGTAATTCATCAGAAGCATACTCACCTTGAGTAATTTCTGCACCATTTAATTTACTTTTTATGCCGTCTTCAGATAATGTAGGTGCATCAGCCTTTTCCTCATTCGCGAGTGATGGAAGTGACATCTCAAACATATCGTTCTTCTCATTTTGGGGACTGTTCTGAACTTCCTGCAAAACATCAGTGATAGGAGGCACAAGCATAGCTTGTTGCTCCATTGGGTTCTCCAAAATTTTGCGCTCAACATTGCAAGCAAGCATGAACAATTGGCCTATATGATTATATGTCACATTAACAAGCCTAGCCTGAATATTGGAATTAAGCCCTCTGAAAAATCTAGTCATTGTGTTCTCATTAGATTCTTGTAAACCACTATAAGTGATACAAATTTTAAAATCATGAAAGTACTCCCTAATAGTTTTGTCACCATGTTTTAGATGTTCAAACTTCTCAAGGAGAGCACGTCTATAGTATGAAAACACAAATCTTTTTCTCATCACTATTTTGCATTCATCCCAAGTTTCAAGCTTATTTCCCACAGCGTGCCACAAAAAAGATGCAGAACCGGTACACTTATTACTAGCAGCCTTAATCATTTGAGCATTAGAAAAATCGTACTCATCAAATTGTTTTTCTACTGCTAGCTCCCAATTAATGTATGCAGCGGAATCATACTTTCCATCAAAAACTGACAATTTAGATTCTACCCTTGCAAGATCATTATCATGTACCTCATATGTGATGCGTGAAGAAGTCGCTATATCTCATTGATGGTGAAGATGTTGATGTTGAGCATGACCTCTCGTTTCCCCTTGCGCAATCCTGCCATGGTTAGTAGCAAACAAGAAACATACACAAGAATATGTACGCTCCTATCAACTACTAGGCAGTGGCAGCTGAAATATCACACATACTTAAGCTTTTCACTAAGCTCTTACAAGTTCTTACCAAAGCAAGCGGAATGGTGACATACACCGACTCAACCAAGCACCCCAATGGAGTTTGGATGTATCGATGCCTTGGCAAACACTTGCTGTACGGCTGCAATCAGATCTGTGGAGCTCTGGGTAGGCTTAAATATGTAGCAAAGGGATAGCAAATGCTCAAATCAGAGAATGCAAAGTTGAATAATGGTTCAAAGTCAAGTACCGTGCTGGTCCTAGGCTAGAACGTACTAGAGACGCGAGCCTAGACACAAGCGATACCACAGGATAGCACTAGAAACAACTTAGGCACACTCTGATATGTGAAAGCAAACTCAAAGATACAACTGATTTTTTTTTCTTTTCTTTCTTTTTTTTCTATCTTTTTTTTACTTTCTTTTCTTTTTCTTTTCGGTGCGGCTTTTGTTTTCTTTGTTTTTAGCACCTTTCTGCCTTTTTTTTTCTTTTTTTTAGCAAAAACCAACTCACGGACCTTAATGCAAGGTTACATGGACTCAAACGTAAATATAAATATTACAGGGACTCAAATGTAAAAGTCCAAACTCAAAAATAAAAATTATACAAAAATGGAATGCTCAAGTTATGTCGGTTCCGTTTTTGCAAACGGATCTTGAATCCGACACCAAAATAAAATTTCACCGAAGTGTTTAACCAACCCGGACAGAAACAAACGTGAGGGAGTGTGAGTCGGACTCACAAGTCTCGGCCACGAGATGACGCAAGGGAAGGAATCCCACTCGGCTTCGGTTTGGAAAGGTACCAGGTGATAAATAGAAACAGACTCGGCACTAAATAGAAACCAAACCAGTCAATCTAATCTAATCTTCTCCTTCCATCTTTCTCACGCACGCATGCACAGGTGCACCATCACGGCACACACCATCACGGCACAGCCACCAAACAGAAGCTATGCAACTCAAGAACTCAAAAACTAACCGACAGAAACTTCTGAAAACTACGAAAATAGAACCGTGGCAGCGAGCCGATTCCGTTTTCGTAGGTCCCGATGACAACAGAGACACGGGGGCGGCGACGACTGTGGTACAAAACATGACCAGAACTCGAAAACTCTAAACGAACTAGACGCTAAGACCAGCAACACGACGTGACGATGCAACACAAAATTCAACAAAGCAAAAACTGAAAATAACAATGCAATGGCACAATATGGCTAGGTAAATGATACGAATTTTTTTGTATGGCTATTTTCTGGTTATAGGAAGATAAAAACTCACCGAGCAACGAAAGCTCTGATACCACCTGATGAACCCTGAGTTCCACTCGAGACACTCAAAGCTGTTGTTGGCCCGATCTTTCGGTGAGTTAAGATAACTACGATTTGGGAGAAACGTTGACGACCCGACTACAACCGTACGAGACTTTGTGTTGCGCCTTAGCGATCGATACACCTCTCCGTGGGTTGTTGATCTTGCCGATGCAGATCAACCTTATTCCTGCAAGCAAATCGAAGAAACAAGCAAGAACAAGATAAAAGCAATCTGAATTGCAAATAGGAATGATAACACACGATAAGTTGGGGTTCCGAAGAACAAGCAGACGGACGGTCTAGCCGACACGCGCGCTGCAAGCAAGTAGCAATGGCTAAACTTTAATCTATCAAACCCAAGAAACTCTAAAGGGGTACCTAACTATTTAAGGAGGTGGGAGGACGACCTAAGGGGACCCTAGGGTCGTGCTCCACCTGGTTGGGGTGCACCCCACATGGGCCCCACCTGGGCCGGGGTCCCAAATGAAGTTACAAGCCCATAGGCCCATTATAGGTGACGCAACACCTTGTTCCTGTGATTGTGGCCACACGAGATGGAATTCGGAGGTGAGGCTGGATCCGTTGGAAAGAGAACTCCGTGGGCTTTCCATCAAGTACTCACGGGCCAAAAACGGAGGTCGTATGCAGATTCGGCGGCCGTTTGAAATCAACAGCGCAACAGGTAGCCGAATCGGATTCCAGCACTTGGAGGCCTTGATCTTGATGTCTTCTTGTTCATGCATGATGTGAGCAATGGTTGTATCCGTAGTAGCTATGGTCACATCAGTTCACGGTGAAGGAAATATTAGATTTGGTCCAGATGGTGTTGATCTGTCAGATTTTGTAATGACATCTAAGGGCATCGATAGGCCTGCGGAGAGAACATTTCAGTCAATTTATAGTTGGTTGTTGAGAGGATTTAGAATAGACAAGAAGTCTACACAATGTCAGTATCTGTTGTAGTGAGTCGTGCAACAGAAGGTTATTTTTGGGAACTAATGCCGATGGACAGCACTGCTGCTTGGAGACGGTATGTGGAAATGGCTTTTGAACGGTCATGGCCCCTCGTTATATTTGTGTCGGTACAAGAGAAAGATACAAATGTTTCAATGCAAACCGAAGATGTGGAGGGTCCTAGCAATGCAGGGGATGTTGTTGGACCATCGATGCAAAATGAGGAAAATCAACCATGGGAAGAGCAGGCCATGGGCATGGCGGATGAGGGGGAGAGAGTCGGTATAATTGTTGATGAAATGGAGAGGGAAGATTCGGATAATGAGCAAGCGGAGGACGACGCATCATTTGATGAGGAAGGTGATGTTATGGCCACTGATTGGGCAGATGAGGACTTCTCTGGACTTGTTATATCAGAGGGTGATCATGTACCCTGGGAGTATAAGGAGAACGAGATAATTGAGGGTGCTAGGTATGCTCATAAGGATGAGATGAAGGAGGCGGTGAAGCATTGGGCAGTTTCCTTGCAGAGAGAGTTTAGGGTGGTCAAGTCAACAAATTATGTGTATGAAGTGAGGTGCATGAAGGAAGATTGTCCGTGGCGTGTCCATGCATATAAGGGTAAATGGAATGATTATTGGAAAGTTAGCATTGTGACCGAGCACCAGTGCTACTTACAAGGGGTGGAGAAGTATCACCGAAACATCACTTCAGCTTTTGTGGCAAGTGAGATGTACAGCAGTGTTGTTGGTAACATTGGCTTTGAACCAAAATCAATTATTAGGCACATCGAGAACAAATTCAAGTACACCATAAGCTATGCAAAGGCCTGGAGAGCCAAACAAAAGATTATTGAGATGAGGTATGGCACATTTGAAGCTTCTTATGATAATTTGCCTCGTCTGTTAGCCACCAATGCCCAGAGGAATAATAATACTTACTATGACCTACATACATTTACATCGGTTGATGATCGAACAAAGAGTGTGCTGCAAAGAGCCTTTTTCTAATTGGGTGCTTGCATCAATGCTTTTGTGCATTGTCGACCTATTCTATGCATAGATGGAACTTTTTTGACAGGTAAATACCGAGGTCAGATATTGACAGCAATTGGGTGTGATGGGAACTACCAGGTTCTACCTATGGCTTTTGCATTTGTAGAGAGTGAGAACACTGAAAGCTGGTACTGGTTCCTAGAGAGAGTGCACATTGCAGTGGTGCGTATGAGGCCCAACGTTTGCCTTATACATGATCGTCATGCGGGTATGTTGCGGGCTATTGACTACTTGCAGAACGGTTGGGATGAGAAGGGACTTCCAGCTAAGTGGCCTGATGTTCGGAGTCGGTGGTGCATGCGTCACATGGGTGCAAATTTCTACAAGCAATTCAAGAACAAGCATCTTATGGAGCTCTTTAAGAGGCTCTGTGCACAGAACCAAGAGAAGAAATTTAATGAGTTGTGGGACAAGTTGGATGAGTTGACAACGAAGCAAACAGACGAGCAATCTCGCAGAACACAAGTTGAAGGTGACGAGCCTCCCATACCTCTTGGTGCATTACATGATGACCCACCAACAATGGGAAGGAGGTCGGGGTCGTCCATCAGAAATTTCACTCAGTGGATTGAGAATGAGCCTAAGGAGAAGTGGTCTCTATTGTTCGACACCGATGGATCTCGGTATGGCATAATGACAACCAATTTAGCAGAGGTGTACAACTGGGTAATGCGAGGGGTTCGGGTACTTCCATTGGTTGCTATTGTTGAATTCATCCTTCACGGCACGCAAGCCTACTTTAGGGATCGATACAAGAAAATTGGTCCGTCCATGGCCGATAACAACAGTGTTTGGCAACGTAGTGACAAAGTACATGGAAGATAAAATCAAAAAGGCACGGAGACATAGAGTTGTTGCTCAGGGCACACAAGTGCATCGGTATGAAATAATGTGTGTTGATAGGAGCAGGCGTGGTATCTATCGCAAGCAAGCCGTGCAGGAATGTGTCTTGAAGGCGGATGGTGGATGTACCTGCAGTTGTATGAAGCCGAAGCTTCATCACCTTCCTTGCTCACACGTTCTTGCTGCTGCCGGTGATTGTGGCATATCTCCCAATGTGTACGTCTCAAATTATTTCAGGAAAGAAGCAATCTTTCATACATGGAGTGAGGAGATATATGGGTTCAGGATCTCAGGATCTTACACAACGCTAAGTGGCAAAGTTTTTTATATTCTAGATCCATCTAAGTTAAGGGTGAAAAAGGGTCGACGCCAAACAAGACGCATCAGAAATGATATGGATGAGTCAGAAGCAGGTGGGAGGACTTTACGCTGCAGCAAGTGTGATCTGCGCGGCCATACTTACAAGAAATGCCCGAAGAATGCAGAAGTTCCAAGCGGCGCGGATGCTTGTCCATCTGAACAGGCAAGTGATGGAAGGCGACCACCTGGTGAAGGAACAACAAGCAGGCGCGCAAGGCCAAGGCGTCGTCGTGCAGCAGGCGATTCCATGGTGTAACAATGCTATCGATTTAGGAAATAAAATGCTATTGTGATGTGATGAGTGTTCAGACTAAATACTTCTATCGTGTAATTTCAATTGAATGTTGTTGTAATGAGTACCTCCGACTATTGTTGTACTAGTAGTATTGTGAACTATTCGGTGTTGTATCATAATGTTATCATGATGAGTGTTCGGACTAAGTACTCATATCGTGTAACTGCAGTTATTGTTGTAATCAGAAATATTCCGTATTGTGACACTTTTGTTTGTTTGTACTCTTGTTTAATATGTGTTAGTAATTCACTTATGAACATTTATTACTTATGTTGAACTAATTATTTTTATGTTTCTGATCAATCTATTGGATGCAGGTATGGCGTACGACACACCGGCGCTGTTCAACCGTGGGATTGACAGGAACCACCGCTCGTTCCTGTCAGCAGTCGAGGGTGCACAGCTCGGCACCTTCCGTCCACGCACGTCGCGCGAGTGGTTGCGTGTCGACCCCCATCACGTTCCTTGGTACGCGTATGTTCACATTTCAACTCAACTTTGCTTTATCTTGTACTTATGTTTAAAGTTTGCTCAATGCAGGTTGCGTGCGGCAGGCCTTCTACCACTTTGTAGGCTTGTTGAGGCGGCGGTGGACGACCGTGACCCAACGAAGTGGTGGGATGCAGACCGGTCACTCCTTGCCGCTCTGGTAGACCGCTGGAGACCTGAGACGCACACGTTCCACCTTCCCTGTGGGGAGATGGCTCCGACACTGTAGGACGTGTCGTACCTGCTCGGGCTACCACTGGCAGGAGCCCCAGTTGGTCCCGTGGACGGTGTTTTTGGGTGGAAGGAGGATATCACCGCGCGCTTCGAGCACGTGATGCGCCTTCCACACCTAGGACCGGCTGACACCCTTCCCCCGTACTCTACCGTCGGGGCTAGCAAGGATTGGTTGCTTCAGTTCGCTGTAAGTAAATAACTTGTTATTATCATACATGCTTATTTTGCGATCAACAGATTGTTTTGTACTAACATTTCATTCTTAATTGTAGGTGGACCTTCTGCACCCTGACGCTGATGATTACTCGGTCCGACGCTCCCTTGAGGCGTACCTGTTGTGGTTGTTCGGGTGGGTGATGTTCACTAGCACCCACGAGCACGCTGTGGACTGCCGGCTGGTCCACTACGCACGGTCCATCGCGGATGCTCAGCCACAGGACGTGCCGCAGTGGAGCTGGGGTTCTGCCGTGCTAGCAGCCACGTACCGTGCCCTCTGTGAGGCGTGCACGAAGACCGACGCGGGAGCGATCTTCGCTGGTTGCCCTATGTTGCTTCAGCTTTGGGCAGCCGAGATGTTTGCCATAGGTCGACCAGTGGTGGACAGCGCACCCTATGGGGTTGGTCGCAGCGCGCAGTGGCCAGAGGATGGTCCCACGATGGGGACTTACTGGTGTCGACGTGGGGTTAGTGCAACTTCGCTGCGTTATAAGTCTATCAGTCGTCTTCTTTTTTTATCATCACATAACATGTCTAATTCTGATCATGTTTATTGCAGCGTCGTTACGCTCACGTCCAGGGGAGACGAGGTTACCTGGACTTCGTGTTTGAGTTTGACCGTCTCCAGCCGAGCGACGTCATCTAGGAGCTGTACACAGAACAGGCCGTCGCTGCGAGAGCACCGCTAGGACTTTCGTCCTTGTGCACACGCGACCAGGCTTACTGGCTCACCATCCTGCTGATGGTGTTCGACATTTTCGTCGAGCCTCACTACCCACAGCGTGTGATGAGACAGTTCGGACTGAGGCAGGTGTTTCCGGGCAACGTGTAGCCGACCGTCCTCCCTGCCAACCACTCGTGAGTTCGGATTGTTCATTTCAAAATTTTTATGCTAATTACTTCGTCGAGCCATATAATTTACCTCTCTTCACAGGTTGACTCGACGGGGACAGCTAGCGGGCGCACTTTGGGCTCCACGTGTACAGCAGTACGTTGACAACTGGGTGTTAGCTACAGAGGAGGTGATCAACGAGCTCTTCCTACACACGGAGGAGAACTACCGTGACTACCTTCGCTAGTACCTTCCTCGCACTCGTGTGCGTGTGACCTTCACTCCAGACGCCCCAGAGCCGCACGTTGCCGCTGTCACGGACGCGTATCCCACGCACCGTGACCGAGACTACTTCGTGGGGGTACGTCGAATTTGTATTAGTTCTTACAATTATTTCATTTTTCTTGCATAATATAAGACAATTACTGAATTTTTTATTTCCATCTTGCATAGGCCGATGCCGCACGGGATATCAGTGCCGATATCACCGCAGTCCAAGTGAGGTTGAACAGAGGTTTGCACTTGACTGACGTTGAGCAGAGGGTGACCTTCGACCGGATGCAGGAGAAGATGCGTGCGGTCATGCGCGTCTTCTCCTGTCGCAGCGCCGTGGACGTCATACCTCCAGCTGGTCCGGTACAACCACGGCCTCGCGCGCCTACCGTCGGAGCAGGACCTCGACCTACGGCACCGGTTTCGCATGGTACTGCTCAGCCCAGAGGTTTCTTAAGTTTTGTTTATGTTTTTGTACAAAAACATCACCCTGTCGTAACTTGATGTTCCATCCTCGCAGGACCTCGTTTGTCTTCGAGCGCCCCTAGTGTCGGAGCAGTGCGACCTATAGCACCGGTTTCGCAGGGTAAGCTCAGCCAGAGGTTAGTTCATTTTTCTTTCAGCTTTTGCACGAATATGTCACCACATTTTAACTGCAAGTTTCATCATCGCAGGACCTCGTCTGCCTTCGAGCGCGTTCGCAGGCACGACCGGCGCTTCCGCGAGCTCCGCAGGGGCATTCGCCAGCACTTCCGGTGCGTTCGCCACCTCTTCGGGGGCGTTCGCCAGCTCTTCCTCTCACGGAGTGTCGATCCCTCGCCCACACGGTACTTTAATTTTTATTAATACTATTAAATACCTGTATGAAACTGATGGTCCTTGTCTAGCAGGATTTGCAGCCGGGATCTTCGGTACTGCTGCCTCTTCGTCTCACGCCGGTAGGTCTGGTCCTACTAGCTATTTCTACGACGACGACTTGCACGGTGCGCACCACCACGACGTACTAGGCTCCTCTGAGCTTGGAGGAGCTCCAGAGGCGCACACTCAGGAGCAGCCAGAGGTCACACCTGTACAGGTAGGACGGGTTGGCCGTGGCATACCATCGGACCGACTCACGTACTCCCAGGGGCACGTTAGGGTGCAGGGTAGGAGGGACAGGGGTAAGAGGCCTCGTCAGTAGTGTTCTACCTCTTCAGTCCTTATGTGACCGTTTCTTTTGGCTTACAAACTTGTAAAGCAGTACTACTTTTGCTATTACTATCGCAGTATTACTTGTGTTTCTCTCGCCTACATAGTTCCTTTCATTCATATGGTGCTAGAACAACTTATGCTCACGACAACACACTTTCGGCGCTTCACGGTAGTGTCAGATCCAGTAGCGCGCACAGTCCACCACAGCACACATGAAAAGCGGTAGCTTGAGTAGTCACTATCAACTTTCGGCGCTGCCTGCTGACATAAAGTGAATCACGCCCGCGCGTGCTCGTCTTGTCACATCTAATGAATAATGTATCTCATTGAGTGCACATATATTGCACTGAAAACGACGCTATATAATTGACAATCTGAAGGCAACCTCTTCATATCTTCTTTCCAACTAGCACACAACTAACGAGAATGGAAGCGCCATTCCTTGAGCATCTCAACTGGCGAAGCGATCCTTTTGCTGGTTGGTTTCCACCATGGTATGACCGTCCTTTGTGCGATTGTGGGGATGGATGCATACTCAAGTCTTCCCTCATGATACAAACTCGGGGCAGGAGATTCTTCCAATGCGCGAACTTTGATCAGGTATGATTCATCTATTCGAAGTTCAAATGGATAAAAAAACTAACTTCTTCGTACACAATTGTAACATCTTACGCAGACATATCGTCCAATGTGCAACTTCATCGAGTGGGTAGACATGGAGAACCCACAAAACGACGGAACATGTGCATACCCACGTAGTGAAACAAGATCGGACTACCTAAGGCGGAAGGATGAGCATGAACGTCGAATTGCTGCTGAGGCTTTAGAATGGCAGGTAAATCCCCTAGGACTCCCCACGTGACGTGAGCGTCCGGAGTGTCGTTGTGGTGACCGTTGTCAGGTCATAAGGTCCGTAAGGCACCGAACTCGAGGACAAAGGTGTTTCGTGTGTCCAAACATTGTCGACGATGATTTCGTGGTAATTACAACTATTCTTTTCATCACTCCTCAGTACTATCATTAACTTAACTATCCCAAAATGGATGTACATAGGAGGATGTAAGGAAATGTCAATTCGTACAATGGATTGACACAGTCAGAGTTCCAGTGGCGGGCCGATAACGCAACCTGAACCGACCATATAGTTCATTCATACTTGGATGGAGTACGAACGTCGGGTGGAAATTGCAAGCTTAGACTGGAGGAACAATCCATTAGGGTTACCTAAATGGTCCGAGCGTCCAAAGTGTGGGTGCAGAGATCGTTGCCAGGTGGCTACATCCTTTGCTGAACAAACATTTGGAAGGAGATATTTTGTCTGCCCCAATGTAGACAACGATTTCGTTGTATGTCTAACCGTTTCCAAAATCCGCTATGATTTGCACAAAATTTCTACCCAAACTGAATAACATTACTATTTTTTTCAGCGCAATCCAAGGATGTGTGGGTTTACTCGATGGATCGACAATGTCACTCCATCATATCATGGCCAGAAGATAACAGAGTCAGAAACACAAGTAGAGTATCAACGATTGAAGGACCACGAGAATGCAATGCATTCTGACCGACCTAGAAGGGGCCGATAGGTTACCGCAGGCTAGATTCGTCGGGATCGACAAATTTGTACCGTGTATCGATGGCACTTCTTATCTATCTTATCATTACAATGTTTAATTATGGTGGTGAATTTTTGTATGCGTAAGACTAAGGGCCTATTTGGATTGCTACCAAAAACATGCCCTACCAATATTTTGGTAATTTGAATAGTACTTGTGTTTAATTTGGATTGAAGCCTATTCATTGGTAATACCTAATCTAGATTTGGGATCATGTAGAACATTCTTCACTACAATTTTATATTTTGGCTCTATTTTGGTAGCAAACCAAATATGATCAAATGCAATTTTACCTTACCAAAGATTTGGTAGTGCCAAAACTTACCTATATTTTGGCACTACCGAAAAATTTGTAGTGTAACAATTCAAATAGGCCCTAAAAAAATAATAAAATTGTATTTTACCAATCTTGGAGATTTTAATCTTGTATAGTTTTCAATATAAAAAGATTTGATAACTATTGATATTTATAAAAAAATATTTCTCAAATAAAGCACAGTATAAAATCGCCCTCCCCCAGGGCGGCAAGGGGGCCGCTTGCAAAATTCCAGGCCCCCCGCCGCCCATTTGCAGGCGGCCCCCCGCACAGTGCAAAATCGCCCTCCCCCAGGGCGGCAAGGGGGCCGCCTGCAAATTTTCATGCCCGCCCTCGCCGCCCATTTGCAGGCGGCCCCCCGCACAGTGTAAAATCGCCCTAGCGGAGGGCGGCAATGGGGCCGCCTGCAAATTTCGTTGACGGCCGTCGCCCGAGAGCGAACGGCTGCCTGCCACGTCACATTCGCCGCCCAAAAATTGCCCTCCCAGATGGCGGTGGGCGACTACTTCTGTCAATTTTCGAAATAGAAAATTATTTTTGTAAAACTTTTAATAAAAAAAATTAAAAATAAAAAAAATTCGTTGTACTTGTCCACCAGACCAGCGTAGGCAGCGGCGAGACGGCGAGAGCTCGTGCTCGTCCCACGCGGACGCGGCTCCCCTTTCCCGTCCAGGAAGATCTCTATTCCTCTGCCTTGTAGGCTTGTGTGTTCTTTGGTACGGGGTTGGGTACTAATCACCGTACATGAAAAATGATAGAGCGGTAGATTCACGCATAATCAATTAAGTATTAACTTTAAAAAAACTTTAAAATTAATATGAGTTAATATGTTTTTCTAAAAGCAACTTACTTATAGATAATTTTTGTAAAAAAAATACTTCTACTATTTAGCAATTTGAAAAGCGTGCGTGTGAAAAAATAGGAATGTGAGGTTGGAAACCACCGTAAATGGACTCAGCCTTAGGCCGCGGACAGTGGATCCATACCAAAGAGGACCCACGTACCAGTAACTCAAAATTATGTAACTTAAGAGAATCTCAATTCTCTTTCCCGTGCTGTCTACCAGACCAACTTACGTACGGTGTGTTTGGTTGCTCACATCTCTCTGGCTTACCTCATCTCACTCATATAGGGTAAGTTTAGCCAGGCTAGGTTAAGGTAATTAACTGCCTCTCCGACGGTTACTTGGCGACTCGTGACTAGCGACGACGATTTGGTATGGGACTGTCGTGAGCGAGCCAGCTAGCGCCCTTTGGGTACGTCGAATGGCTGTGGATTTATGCGGATGGCTTGTGAGATCCTAAAAGCATGGGATAATAGATAGCTTGTTTTTGAGGGAAAGATAATAGATAACTGTTATGAGATTTTTTTTTTCAAAACAACAAAGCGAGTTGGATAGTATGATATGATAGAATGATTGATCGGGAGTGGGTTTGAGGGGCGAATCCATCGTTGAGGCTTGTTGGGGCTTCAGCCCCAGCTCCCCTCGATGAACCCCAGGTGCCCCTCCTCATCAGCAGTAGCGCCTGCAGAGGCAATAGAGAAAAGGGTGTGTAGTAGTAGCAGCAACCATAGGAGGAAGACTATTATCTATTGGTTGGGTTGTGACAATCCCACATAATAGGTGCTCAATCAATAAGACCATACAGATTATCAGGACGTGTTAATTGGTTACGTGATGATGTGCCATTTAGTCAACACAAACACACCACTTTATTTAATTATTTTTTTCTTTGTGAAATGTTCCTAATACTTATAAAATGATTGGTAATTTGGCATTTTGCCGGTTTGATGGTCTTGACATGTTCTAGAGATGAAAAAATTGGTTTTAATTTGTATTTTGGTTAGGGCAGCACATATTTGCTTTCACTCTATTTATATATTAATTTAATTAGGTTACCTAAAATATTAAATTTGTTTAGCAAATGATCGGCATACACATATTTTCATGTTGTTAGGCCTTTTAAGGCAATGTTGGATGGTACGGTTAGTAACTAATCCTTCTTGCACGTAAATATAGCAACCCATTAGCACATGATTAATTAGGTATTAGGTTAAAACCCTTAAAAATGAATTAATATGATTTTTAAAGCAAGTTTTCTATAATTTTTTTTAAAAAACACATCATTTACAATTCGGGGAACGTGCACGGCTATGCGCGGAACGATAGAGTAAAAGTCAGGAGAAGGTAGTATCAAACTCAGCCTAAACTGGCTTACATGGAGGATGGAGCACCCCTCAACTTTTATCCTAGATTCGCCATTTTGATATGTATAATTTTATACATGTACGCATATTTATATACGTACATGTATAAAATTATATAAGTTCATACGTATAAACATATAAATATAAAGTTATATGTATACGTATAAACCTTCTACATATGTATAGTACAAACTTTGATTAAATGGGTCAAACCCACATGATGAAAGTGGATAAAATACGTCAAGCCTATATTTTATTAAAAAAATGTAAACGGGCTTAAGCCCACATGACAGAAATGGGCTAAGTCTACATTTTATAAAGAAAAGGTAAACGGGCTGAAAAAAATTCACCTCGATTAAAAATGGCATAACGGGCTGTGCCACGCGCTACTGATCGCTAATTTCTGGGCAAACTGCAAAAGACACAGAACACATATAGCCTCGATTTCATCTCAGCCATCCGATTAATGATGGCCAACCAAAGGGATCGTAATGACGCCAAATCCAACGATTACATGACGCATGCGATCTAATTGACAGCAACACCAAAGTCTGAAACATAATCATGAAGGAGGACACCCTTCATCTGTTGGCATCGTTGAGAAGGCACCCAGGGCTAGGGCCCAGGGACCTAATCTCATCCTAACTCCAGAGTCCAAACAAAACACTACTGTCGTTCTTGGTGAGGTGAGCATATAGCTCAACTACCTATAGATTTCTTAGGGTGAAATCAGCTAATTACGGTTGCTTATATTTACGGTTAATTATTTTTTCAGTGGTAATAGGCAGCATACCTATCGATAGTGAGGTGTCCGTAATGATTTTGTTAATCTTAAGATATGTGAGTTTAGTTTTTTAGACGTGTTTATAGAGGTAGGGTGTGTATGTTTATGTTTATAGGAGTAAGTATTACTGTGTTTTTTTAATGTACTATATTCCTTGGTAATACTTGCTCTGATCATCATTAACTCCTATTACTGCAAATTAGGGAACAGATAAGACTTAGAATTATGCCAAGAGAAGCCGGGGGACCGGACAAATCGCAACTTTGCAAGCAGATTGTATATCGTTGCCTTTTGGGAAAGGCATGCATACGAAACTCGTGTCTGATGCCTGACCATGGCATGATCAGGCAGTGGAAGTTAATTATTACTACTACTTCGTGCGATGATGACTAGATTATCTCCCTGAGTACGTCTCATTCTGCCTTAATATGATTGGAAAAGAACTGGACTTTGGTATTGTTGTGATCAATATATCAAGTCCTGATGGCCACTCTCCTCAATTTCTTGTCTAATTCGTTAATAGAGTGCACATTTACTTTGTTAAATAAGAGAAGATTAGTTCTTCATTTTTTTTGCCTTTTCCAAATATATATGTACAACGTACTGCAAATTGAAGTGAAGTGATCAATGCATATCGGTTGGTCCTTAATATAATATCCTCACTAATTTCTCTTCTGTTTATTTAACAGAAATAATACCAAAGAATTATCCATTCATTGTGACCTGTTGTCATTTATAATTTTCTAATTCATGCTGTAGCTTCGGTTTTAAGATTGGTGGCAACAAACTCCGCAGTTGGTCGTCAAATTGTAATCATTCAGTGGTAATAGCTGTGCAAGTAGCCTTTTCCACTTGTAACAAGGAAATTAACCACGGAACCCAGTAATAATACATATCTGCCTTCTAGTAATCTCTAACCAAACGGATTAGCCTCGGAGAAAGAAAGGAAATGAAATCTAGCTGGTTTTGTTCCTTTTTTTTTCGACGCTGGATCGATCTAGTTGGTCACTTCCAAAGCTTGGATTTGACCAGGTGTATATCCATGGCAACTTTACTACGCCACTTGTCTAGGTCTAGGGAAAAGTTCAACAAAGATGAATGATAATTTCTACTCCTCATTTTCTCCTTCCTCATTTTCTCTTCATTATCCTAATACTCTTTTAACCTTATGTTTAATGTATTTTTCACGCCAAAACAATAGTATTTTTTAAGAATAGAGGGAGTACCTCTATTCATTAAATTCTTTGGATAAGCAAATGAACTATGTTTTGCCTTGAGTTGTACTCCCTCCGTCCCATAATCATTTTTATTCCTCCTGTTTGTTTCAAAATAAGTTTATTTTTAAGCAACCATTGCACCGAAATTCATGAAAGTATGGGATAAATGCATCAGGATCAATGGATATATAAAAATAAGAATAATTACATTGAGATTTGATGAAGTGGGAGTATTATGTTTTTTTAGGTTAATTTTGTATTGGTATATGTGGGATAGGTGAAAATAAACTTATTTGAGGAAAGATTTTGTACTGATGACAAGTAGTAAAGACCGGAGGGAGTAATATAAACAGCTAAATTTATTTGTTTTCTTTATACATGTACAAATGAACTTATTTTTCCTAAAAGTTCGAATTGTACTCCAATATATAAGAAAATGATGTGGAGATAATGATTTTATATTGCTTGCATATTGAATTCTAAAAATACAATATATATTTACATGATATTTAAAATATTCTAAATAATAATTGCTAGTGGTTGGTAATGTAGCACATTTGCATGTGCTTTAAAATACTCTAGATAATAATTGTCACTGGGTGATGATGTGGCACACTTACATGTTTGAACTTTAGAAGTTAGTGGACCCGAACCATAAAAATCAATTGTGGAACGAAAGTACAGAAGGTTGGGTGTAACATACCGTTGTCTTTGCTACTTGTGGCACTATATATTGTTGTTGGGTACACTGCGCTATTGCTGAACAACCCCAAGGTATAGATAGGTCTTGTGGTTTTCCAAACTACTTTTTAGGATTACTGCTATCCAACGGTATCATGATTATCAGGATAACCGCGAAAACCGTAAGGTTACCATAAAAATTTGTAAGGTTAAAAATTCAACAAGGTAACCACATATGGTAACTGCGATAATCATGACGTATCTGCACAATATTATAATTGAGGACATAATTGTCCCTGTAGGATGGAACACGTGGCCATACATGAAGACATCCTAGAATACAATTTACGATTCACGCACTACAATAAATGTTCCTAATAAATGTGGATTTCACCCTCAATTATTGAAGAAGATTGGAAACTTGTACTCCCTCTATACTTATGAAGAAAGTCGTTTAGGACAGCGACACGGTCTTCAAAACATAACTTTAACTTCTTGTTTCTATAAAAATATTTATTAAAAAGTGATATATGTATATTTTTATGAAAGTATTTTTCAAGACAAAGCCAGAGCACATCTTGGATCTATCAATTATGTTATGGTCGGAGTTCCACTCATGGCGATCTGGTCGAATTGGGGGAAGCTGTAGGTGTTATTGCGGAATTATTAATAAGATGGTCATGATATATTAGCAATATTTATATTGCCCCAGATACTAGAATAAATAATATCCGACGAATTAGAATCATCTTGATAGAGATAACCGGTGCTTTCTATGTATTATCGAGCAAATTCTAATAAGGCTTTTTGTTTTACCGGAATTGGAGCCAGGCTCTATCCATTTATTCATTAGACCTAGAAAATCAGAATTTTTTTGTTCCATTCCAAAAATCTTTATATAATTTTTACATTTTCAATAACTTAAGAGTTATTTATTATTTATATTTTTAATATTTGACTTAAATATTATTCTAAACGACTTCTTTTATTAGTACGGAGGGAATATCAGTTTTTTATCATATGACGAGACATCGTGTTTCCATCAAATATGAACACTAAGCCTGAGCCTGAGTCTGAATATTTCTGGGGACTGAAGAATGAGCTGGCTAGCAATCATAGTGAAGTAAACCATTCTTAGCTGGCAGGATCTCGCCGAGTAAAGCCTGATGTTTTCAATCAGCTTCGATTGCAAATTCCCGTGAAAAAAGGAATGTTTTTAAGTTGCTGTGCCAGGTGCTGCCCTTGAGCACCACCCATGTGGTGTGTGGGCAACTGATTGAACCGTACAAGGTTTTGATTGGTGATTCGCCAATTGATTAATAAATTAATGCCCGTAGTTGCATATTGTTCCAGAGCTTAATTGGGTACTTGATTACATCATCATATATAGCGGCAGTGGTATAGTATACTACTCCCTCCGTCCCATAATATAAGGAATTTTTAAGGGCTGTGACACATCTTAATACTCTGTCCAGAAATACTATATATTATCAAATATATTATTAGGATGTGTCATATTCCTCGAAAATCTCTTATATTATGGGACGAATGGAGTAGGTATATAAAGTTTTTAGATCGAAACTCCAACACTGCAGTCTCATTT
This sequence comes from Oryza meridionalis, assembly GCA_000338895.3. Classification (NCBI taxonomy): domain Eukaryota; kingdom Viridiplantae; phylum Streptophyta; class Magnoliopsida; order Poales; family Poaceae; genus Oryza; species Oryza meridionalis. The sequence continues at coordinate 28,570,958 of CM002526.2, read as the reverse complement.
GGTACTAGAAATACTATATATTATCATAAATGGAAACTCTTTGAAATTATACTCGTTCCCGGTACAAATCTAAATAAGTGAGGAGTGAAACCCTTCACGCTAAACTACTGCGCCACGTCATCTAGAAGATATGGACAGTCCAAATTTTGCTGCAGATGTTACTCCCCATCAGATCCTTTTATTGGTAAAATATCTTCTTTTTCCTTCAGGAAACCTCTATCTATTTTTACTACTTCCACGTCTCTAGATAATAAACTTAAATCATTTTCCATTTCGCTCCTTCTTCCCTTCCCTAGCGGATCGTGACGACTCCTAGCTCTCTTTGCACGCAAAGCGTCGCCACCTTCATCTCCATCCCGTCCCGCCGGTCTCAGCCTCTTTCTCCCCATCCCCTCTACCAAAGCCACTCCTCCCCATCCCCATCGACTCTTCTCTTCTTCTCCATCCTCTCCGCCGCCGCCTCCTATTCATCACCGCATCCAACGGCGAGAGGACGATGTCAAATTGTACAGACAAGGAGGAGAGCTAGAGGGAAATGATAGACAAGGAGAGGGATGCGCGGAAGGAGGAGAGGGAGATGAAGGCAGGGGCGTAGATGAGCTAGCAGACCGTCGATCCAGCGCGGAGGAAACATTGTTGAATTCTGATAATTCACATAAGTTGACATATGGAACTCATGTTAGAAAACGATAAGCGAACAAACGATAAAAAACAATATATCAATCACAGAAGACACGAGATTTAACGTGAAAAACCCTCCCAAAACAGGAGAGAAAAAACCACAGGCGCCAGCCAGCAAAATATCTTCACTATATCTGGGGTGAGGTTATATCGCCGCACGGCGGCTTACAAGAGGTATATATATGGTGGAACTCTAAAAGGGATGACGGTCCGTTTCACGGGGGCTCCGCCCCCGCACCCCCCCGGGCGTCCCCAGGTGCACGGCCCAAGCTTCCCGGCGACGGGCCTTCGCTCCGCTACGGCAGAAGCTGGCCTTTATTAAGTGCAAATGAATTTGGATTACAACTAAACAAACTCCACCTTGAGACAAATTCCTTCTCGTAGCATGAAACAATCCTTCACCCTGAACACAATAAAGACAAAAACACTTTCAGCGCCAAATAGCCTCTTGGGCTAAACCACTATACCAACTAAGCTTGAACAAAACTCAAATTTAGCAACAGGAACATGCTTTGTCATCATATCAGCAGAATTATCATGAGTACTTATCTTGCATACCTTCAGCTTACCTTGTGCGACTACATCGCGAACATAATGGTACTTGATATCAATGTGCTTTGTCCTCTCATGAAACATCTGATCTTTAGTAAGGCATATAGCACTTTGACTGTTGGAAAACAAGTTAATGTAAGAATCAACTCCACAAAGCTCAGCAAACAATCCTTTCAACTAAACTGATTCTTTACATGCTTCAGCAATAGCCATGTATTCTGCTTCAATGGTAGACTGGGCAACAACAGGCTGCAATGTTGCCTTCCAACATACAACACAACTACCAATGGTAAACACATAACCTGTTAGTGACCTTCTCTTATCCAAATCTACAGCAAAATCAGAATCCACAAATCCAACAAGCCCCTTATCAGTCCTGTCAAACTTCAAGCAAGCATTAGCTATGCCTCTGAGGTACCTGAAAATCCACTGAATAGCTTTCCAGTGTTCTTTACCAGGATTAGCCATGTATCTACTAACCAAACTCATAGCATGAGATAAATCTAGACGGGAGCAAACCATGGCATACATCAAAGAACCAACAGCACTAGAATATGGAACTCTAGACATATATTCTACATCCTCATCAGTACTAGCACATTGTAAAGCCGATAATTTAAAATGAGGTACAATAGGAGTACTAACAGGCTTTGCATCATGCATGTTAAAATGCTGAAGAACCTTCTTAATGTAGCTTTGCTGACTAAGAAATAACAAACCAGAATTTCTGTCTATAGTGATTTCCATACCTAGAATTTTCTTAGCAGCACCAAGATCCTTCATATCAAACTCACTACTCAACTGTTTCTTCAATATAGTGATTTGTTCCTTGCTCTTGGCAGCAATCAGCATATCATCAACATATAACAGCAATTATATAGGTGATCCATTAACAAATTTAATATACACACAGCTATCAAATTTAGACCTCTTAAAGCCATGTGACAACATAAATGAATCAAACCTTTTATACCATTGACGAGGAGACTGTTTCAAACCATACAAGGATCTTTTCAACTTGCAAACATAATCCTCCTTACCAGGTACTATAAACCTTTCTGGCTGGTCCATGTATATCTCCTCCTCAAGCTCTCCATGTAAAAATGCTGTCTTCACATCTAACTGCTCAAGCTCAAGATCATGCATAGCAACAATACTGAAGAATGTGCGAATTGAACTATGCTTTACAACTGAAGAGAACACATCATTATAATCAACACCAGCAATTTCATTGGAACCTTTTGCTACTAACCTTGCCTTAAACCTCGGAGGCTCGCTAGGAGATAAATCCTCCTTTCTCTTGAAGATCCATTTACAACGAACAAGCTTCTTCTGTTTTGGTAAGTGCACAAGCTCCCATGTGCCATTCTTCTCAAGAGACTGCATCTCCTCCTGCATAGCTGAGATCCACTTCTCACGGTCTCCAGAAACAACAGCTTCAGTGTATGTGGCTGGCTAAAGAGTATTCTCCACCTGTTCAGCACAACTAAAAGTATAATAAACCATATCACATTCCTTAATAAGGCGGACTGGAGCTCCACAACTCCTCTTTGTTCTGCGATGTGCAATAGGTTCATCTTGTGGCTGCAAAACAGGAGATGAGTGCTGAACAGTATCATTAACATCTTTACCAACAGTTTCAGTTTCCTGATCATCCACGTGCTCCACCTGCACGCTAACATATTGCTGCTCCTCATCAGAACCACCTGGTATGACATTTGTGGGCAAGCTGTCATTAAACATAACAGATTCATTGAAAACAACACTCCTGCTCATGAATGTCTTATTAGTTTCAGGATTCCATCACTTATATCCTTTTACTCCTGAACCATAACCAAGAAACAGACACTTAATAGCTCTAGGTTCTAATTTTCCATTATCAACATGAGCATAAGCAGTGCATCCAAAAACTCTTAACTGTGAATAATCAGCAGGCATACTAGACCATACCTCAATGGGAGTTTTCTTATTAAGTGGGATAGAAGGCGACCTGTTGATCAAGTAGCATACGGTGTTAGCAGCCTCTGCCCAAAAACGCTTGTTCATGCGAGCGTTGGACAGCATACAACTAGCCTTGGAGATGATGGTTCTGTTCATGCGCTCAGCCACACCATTCTGCTGTGGAGTGTACGCAATGGTGTGATGCCTAACGATGCCTTCCTTTCTGCAGTAATCATCAAAAGCATCCGAACAAAATTCATCACCATTGTCAGTGCGAAGTACTTTTACCTCCTTTTCAGTTTGCCTTTCTATCATGACTTTCCACTCTTTAAAAGCAGCAAATGTATCATCTTTATGTTTCAGGAAATAAGGCCACACTTTTCTAGAGTAATCATCAATAATGTTAAGCATATAACGAGCACCACCAAGAGAGGGCTTACGAGAAGGCCCCCACAAATCAGCATGTACATAATCAAGTATACCTTTAGTGCGATGAACTGAGGTATTGAATTTTACCCTCTTGTGCTTGCCAAAAACACAGTGCTCACAGAACTTCATGTTACCCTGAGTGCAGCCATCCAGCAGGTTCCTCTTCATCAATTCTGCCATACCAAGTTCACTCATATGTCCAAGACGCATATGCCACAGGTTAGTCTTACTAGGTTCATCTTTAGAAACAGCAGCAGCAGTAACAGAACCATGTAATGTGCTTCCTCTAAGGACATATAAGTTTGCAGAATTCATATCACCAATCATATAAACGAGAGAACCTTTCGATACCTTTACAACTCCACCTGAACCGGAGTATTTGTATCCTTCTGCATCAAGTGTGCTGAGAGAGATGAGATTTCTCGCCATCCCTGGTATGTGTCTCACATCTTTCAGCGTGCGTGTCATGCCATCATGTGTCTTGATCTGAATGGAGCCAATGCCCACGATCTCACGTGGGTTATCATCTCCCATGCGCACAACATCTCCATTCTGCATAGAATTGTAATAACTAAACCAATCTCTGTTAATGCAGATATGAAACGAACATGCAGGATCAAGTATCCATTCATCATGACTAGCAACACAACCAGCAAAAACGACAAGGCAATCTCCTGAATCAGAGTTATCAGCACTGGTAACAACAGAGGCCTTACCATTAGATTTCCTTTTCTCCTTATTCTGCAGCTTCCAACATTCTTCAATGAGGTGATTTTTCTTTTTGCAATACTTACATAACTTTTTACCTCTAGACTTAGAACGGCCTCTACTCTGGCTCTTGTCACGATCATTGTTGTCGTTGTAGGTTCTCTGCTCAGATCTGCCTCTGACCTGCAATGCTTCGCCCTTAGAGGACGATGCATCAGACTGAACCATACCTTTCATCTTCTCCCTATTTTGGAGCGCCTCATAGACTTCCGCTAGGGTTAGTTCATCACGGCTTAAAAGTATGGTGTCACGAAAATTTGCATATGAACTAGGCAGTGAGCATAACAATAAAAGACCTAAATCTTCATCATCAAACTGTACCTCCATCGACACTAGGTCGGCAACGATCTCCTTGAAGACCGATATGTGGTTCAATACAGAACCACTCTCCTGTAACTTGTGTAAGAACAACTTCATCTTGATATGCATCTTACTGATTAGATCTTTAGACATGCAGATCGATTCCAGTTTGAGCCAAAGTTCTGCAGCAGTCTTTTCCTGCAACACTTCTTGCAAAATGAAGTTGGATCAGCGATAGAGCCTTACGATCTTTCCGCTTCTCCTCAGCGGTCCATTCAGTCGATTTCTTCTTCCCAAAGCTTTCCAGCGCCTCATCAAGATCCGAAGTTTGCGCCAGAACAGCCTGCATCTTGACTTGCCACAGCAAGAATCTCGTCTTGTAGTCTAGCAGCGGTAGATCATACTTCATCGACGCCATCGCGAAACCCTAATGTGGAACAAACTCTCATACCACTTGTTAGGAAACGATAAGCGAACAAACGATAAAGAACAATAGATCAATCACAGAAGACACGAGATTTAACGTGGAAAACCCTCCCAAAACAAGAGAGAAAAAACCACGGGCGCCAGCCAGCAAAATATCTTCACTATATCTGGGGTGAGATTACATTGCCGCACGGCGGCTTACAAGAGGTATATATATGGTGGAACTCTAAAAGGGACGACGATCCGTTTCGCTGGGGCTCCGCCCCCGCACCCCCCCCCCCCCCGGCGTCCCCAGGTGCACAGCCCAAGCCTCCCGGCGATGGGCCTTCGCTCCGCTACGGCAGAAGCTGGCCTTTATTAAATGCAAATGAATTTGGATCACAAACTCAACAACTCATATATGGATTGTTAATGCAGGAATCATTTGTCCTATGAGTTATTGATTCGATCATAGCAGCAATCAAATTATACAGGATATATACCAGGAATTACATATATTACTAGCTACACAATTAGTTATACAGGAATCCCATATATAATTAGGATCACCTGGAGTAGAAATAGTAAACTAACAATATTAACGTTTGATCATTCATCTTATTAAAAAATTATTTCTTTGATGATAAAACAAGTTACAACAAAATAAATAATATTTATATAACTTTTTTAAATAAGACAAATGGTCAAATTTTATATAAAAAGTCAACAATGTCATCCATTTTGGGACATAGAGAGTATATGATGAAATTACCACGGGTGTCTCGTTGTTGACGGGTACGTCGTCTATCACTAAAATAATAATTAGTTATAGATGCGAGCACCCGTGTCAGTCTACAACTTAAAAATTCGAGTGGATTAATTGGTTCCACCACGAAAAATCTAACCAGCTGGTCAGCTACGCTCACCTCGCGATGGAGGGAGTATATTACTTGTATGCTTGGGTACGTATAGGTATGCTCCGGCCGTGACCTAATACCGGCCGGCCAGCGCGGCCTGAGCGCCCGGGCCTTGCTCGGCACGCCGGCGCCTGCATGCGCGCCCCAGCCCAGCTGCCCTGCCCTCTTCCTCCCGGCAAAACATGGCTGCCACAGTGCGTAGCTGGAACGTGCCAACGTACTTGTGTTACTTCTACTCTCTAGAGTACACACTCACGCGCCAATCATTATTAACCACTCGCACGCCACAACACAATTAAACCATCATTCTCACGCATATCGGGATCAGCCTAGCTAGCTAGCACTCCCTCCGTTTCGAAATGTTTAACGCTGTTGACTTTTTTAAACATGTTTGACCGTTAGTCTTATTCCAAAAAATTTAAGTAATTATTAATTTTTTTCCTATTATTTGATTCATTGTTAAATATATTTTTATATAGACATATAATTTTACATATTTCATAAAAATTTTTTTAATAAGACGAACGGTCAAACATGTGCTAAAAAGTCAACGGTGTCAAACATTTCAAAACGGAGGGAGTATAAAAAGCGCAGAGGCAGACGAGAGATGAGATCGCCACAGCCAAGCTCTCGCACACACACACCGATCAATCGTTCATAAACGCCATTAGAGTAGCTATAGCTAGGCAGCTATCACAGCAAGCTGACCAAGCTCAAGAAGAAGAAGAAGATGCGGCAGCCGCAGCAGAAGAGGAAGGTGGCGTCCGTGTCGTCGGCGCTGGTGATGTCGCTGCTGCCCATCCTCTACGCGTCGCTGCTCCGCCTCCCGCCGGCCGCGCTCGCCAGGGACACCACCTTCTGGTTCCTCCTCTCCAACTCCATCATCGCCATCATCGCCGCCGCCGACTCCGCCGCCGCCGCGCCAATAACAACTTCGTCGTCGTCGTCCCACGGCCACGACGTCGTTGACGAACCGGCCCTCCTCGCCGCTGTCGTCGTCCCTGCTGCTCCTCCTCCCGCAGAGGGTGTTGATCAGCTCCCCGCCGCAGCAGCGCCGGTGACCGTACGAGACGACGATGAGATCAACAACCGTGACGAGCCCGAGCCGCCGTCCTCAGACGACGCGCCGGCGCCGGCGGTGACACCGTCGTCGACGCCGTCCTCCGACGACCCGCCGGCGTTCATCGCCTCCGACGATGTCGCAACCGAGGGTGAACGGCCAGATCAGCAACCACAAGAAGCAGCAACCGACGGCGAAACCCACGGAGAGGATGTCAAAGGAGACGACGAAGACGAAGCAGCAAGTGAGACGACGACGAACAAGAACAAGACCCTCCCCTCGTCATCGTCGGAGGAGCTTGCGATTGTTACCTCCAACAACGACGACGATTACGACGATGACTCTGCATCGTTTGGCGAGGAAGACGAAGGGACAATAGTGCCGTGGGGCATGACGAAGCAGTATTGGCAGCTGAGCGACGAGGAGCTGAACAGGAAGGTGGAGGAGTTCATCACCCGGTTCAACCGAGAGATGAGGCTGCAGGTCCTTCAGGAAGCCGGAGTCTGATCAACTCACTCACTCACAGCTATACCTCCATCACAGTAGCGGATCTCCACTACTGACGATAGTACTATGAGAATCCTTCGAGCCCCCTAAAATTTTCTACCACATATATCTATCGGAAGAAGTTATGTATATGTGTAGTTTGTTCAGCCTCCTGCTATTTTTTCTTGGATCCACCTTCTAGTATGTTCATATTATATATTTGTATTACATATAGATGTATAGGTTATATATAATACAAGCGCATCATATATTTTAATTACTTTGCTTATGTACGTTGTTGATTTGTGATAGAGTGTAGTATACTTTCTATGTCCCATAAAAAACCTAATGCTCATTATGTTTTTTTGGGACGAAAAGAGTAGTGTACATGCATGTTCTTTGTGCACATGCCATGTAGTGCAGGTTTCAGGCTTGTTTGCAGTGTTATTACTGGCCTGTATAGATATACATAGGACTGTTTTGTTCGATGAGAGCGACATGTCAGATATGACATGGATCGAGTCAGCTACCTAAAGAAGCTTCGGATGATAAATCTACACGTACGTACGGCCGGGCCGGCCATGGCGATATCAAACATTAAGGCTGGAATTAAGGTGACAGTTCACTCTGGAGTGTGAAGTGATGTCACGCAGTGGCGTAGCTAGGATTTTAAGGTAGGGTGGTCCAACACAACATAATTTTTTTAATACTCTAGATAAAATTTATCAAACGCATTCAGGTCAAACAATAAAGGCCTTATAAACATTTTAAGATAAACAAGTCTAAAAAAATTACTTAAATGTAACTTACACATCCACGATAATTGAAGAAGAAAATAGTACTATTTCTTTTTGTCAGGTTTACGTCTTTGGCCATAAAAGTGTTGATTATATCAATTTACATACCAATACTATTCAAAATCCTAAAATCAAAATAAAATTGAACCTAAATCAAAATACCTAGGGTTAGGCCTAATGGCTGCTGGCTGCTGACCTAAATCAAAATAGAGGAGAAAGGAGAGAAGAGAAACGAGGGATAATGGGGGAGATGGGAACCTACTGGCGGCTGGCCTGCTGCTTGCCGTGCCGATGGATGGCCTGACGCTGACGCCGTTGTTGCCTGCCTGCCTTGCTAGTTGCCGCCCGCCGCTGTCGCCCCTCAATATCGCTCGCGATCACACCGAAGGCCGGAGGCGAAGAGGCGCGTCGATGCGGCATCCTCCGGGTTGCGCCGAAAAAAACGAAGCGACGCGATGTCTTCGGTGAAAATACGATGGCCCACCGATATTTTTTCTGAAGAAATGCATAGGGGTAATGGGCCTTGGGCCAGATTTCTCATGGTGGTCCATAGACCACACGGACCATATTGTAGCTCCGCCCCTGATGTCACGGATACAAATCAGGGCACGATTTAGTCATGGATATCGAGCTATCGAGAGCCGTTCGTTTACCGTGCTCGGTGAAATCATGTCCACATATATACGAAATCTGCAGCGAGCCAGACACAGCATCGATCAGTCACTCCCCAAAACCTGCAAGCTCGATCGTCCACTGATCATTCTGCGGTTCATCTCACAAGTTCTCCCATTCTAACGGACCTATGCATCGCCAGTCTTATCTAACAGCTTAACCTCGAACACACAAAATATTACTAGTACTAACTCCACTTTTAAGTATATGGATTTTTTGATTTTTTTACATAACTTACGAATTTACGGTTTAATAAAAATTTATTATGGATTTAAAAAATATAAATCATGTTTAAAGTATATTTAATAATACAATATGGCATAGCAAAATAAATAACATTCATGTAGTTTTTTTTAATAAGATAAATGGTCGAACTGCCATCTCTCAAAAGTCAACCATGTTGTATACGTACTGAAATAGCAGATTTGCTAAATTTATGTAGGCAAAAAATAGAAAAAAAATACTTCCGATTTTATGTCCGTCTGATCTGCTTTAAGATTTGTGTTGACATAGAAAGAGAAAAAAATAGCATGAAAAATCGGATGCGCGCTGGTGCAAGATCATTCTCAGGACTTCATGTTCACAAGCTGTGCACGCTAGGTACTGACACCATTCCACAGTTTTGGGCATGTTTGGGATAGCTTCCAGCTGCTGCAGCTAGCTTTTCCCACAATCAGAAGCTCTTCTAAACAGTCTAGCTTTTGGATAAGATTTTAAGAAGTTGTAGTTGTAGAATCCAGAAAATAAGCTAGAAACTGAAAAACTCAGCTTTTCCATATCTTCAGAAGCTGGCTACCAATAAGTTGCTTCTTAGAATTTTAAGCTCCCCAAACAAGTTCTTTGGAGTTATATGAGTTCTATTGTAGTTACACTTATAAATTATATAATATAATTTCACTATAATTATATTATAGTTATATTTGAAAGATTATAAAAGAAATTTCTTTCCAGAGCGAGTCTCTTAAAAAAAAGAGAGAGTACACTGTTTAGCAAGCAAAGATGCATGCTGGAGACGCTAGAGCCAACGGCGTCCACATCTAGACGCTCCACATGAGGTCGTCCTTAATTAATAGCCCAAACGATTTGGTTTAGCCGTTTAATGATTGGTAGGTGCTGGAAGCTGATCATGTCAGGTCCTAACTTTTCTAGCTGTTCAGATGGTGTGTTGAGGCTTAATAAGGTGAGCGGGCTCAATAATCCCGTAAGAGCAAGTTTAATAAATAGTATAGCCAACTACCAGCTCCAAATCATCTATAGTCAATGTAATAGCCAATTCATACAATAGTTGCTTACTATACTATTAATACCCAGTTCCACCTGTCATACACACATTACGTCTTAAAGTCCGTGCTGTAGTTAGCTACAGATCTGTAGACCACTGCTCATCTCTCTTCTTTTATCTCTTTAAAATATATTTATAGTTGGCTTATAGCCTGCTATTGTACATGCTTAGAGCTTTGTACTCTCCATTAAAAAAACCAACCTAACTGAGGATGAGACATGTCCAGGTTAGCACAACGAACTTGGACATGTCCCATCCCCACTTAGATTAGTCTTTTTTTTAGACGGAGGGAGTATAATCGTAGTCGTGTACGCTACGTCCCTAGGGTGGAGACATAGAGTCTTATCGGTTATCCATATTCTTTAATAAACTAAAACGGGTTATTAGGAAATAAAAATTAATTTGTAACTAAAATTTGTATAGGTTTGTTCATAGCAAGTTAGAAGCTAATATTAAAAAATACGTTAAAAATATCTTAAAATTAAATTCGAAAAATTCAAATTTTGGATTTTATTTTGGTTTATTAGGCCGATGAGACTACTGTGCATATCAATTGATGTTTTTTAACTGTATATTGATTGATGTGTTTAGTCTTAAAAGAACATTTTCAACATGAGTAAACATGTTCAAACAAAACCTGGTCCGGGCCACATGCCCACATAATTTTTTTCATTTTTAGATTTTTTTTAAATATTTACAGAAATAATCTATCGGCCAAAAAAATACAAAAATAGGCCCTGCCGCCTACCTCTAAGGCAGCAAGCTGACGTGGCAAACGGGAGAGAGACGGGTGGTGACGGAGGGAGGTTTTTTTGCAGGAAAACCCTTGCCGCCCTCTGTTGGGGCGGCAAGGGGCCCCAATGAAAAAAGCCAGTCGGGGCCGCCATTTTGCAGGCAGCCCCTTGCCGCCTTCTGGCCGGGTGGCAGGCCTCACTGCCTATAAAACGCCTGCCGCCCAGCCCCCAGCCCTCATTCCTCCCCCCTCAAATCCAGTGAAAAAAAAGAAGAAAGGGGAGGAGAAGAGAAGAAGGGGCGAAGCCCTGCCGGATTCAGACGCCGATTTCAGGTAATATTCATAGATCCTATATGTGACTATTGAGTTAAATAATGTGTATTTTTTAAAACTTTGTTTGAATAAATGCATTATATTTTTAGGGTTTTAGTTGTACTAATCTAGAAGTACATATTGTAGATATCGGTAACTACGTAGATCTGCTAGTTTGGAATCAATACTTTACCGTTGCATTGGCATACACAAGAAGATATTACGTTATAGATGTTTATTGCATGAAAGAGTAATATGATCTAATTATTTCGTTGATAGATATGTCGAACAAACAATTATTCCAAGTTTACCATGGCCCAGGAAACGTCCGTTACGGGCCAACTGGGGTAGATCTGTCAGATTTTATTGTATCAGAAAGGGGAATTGATAGACCGGCTGAGAGGAGTGTACCTTCTATAAAAGGATGGTTAATGAGGGGCTTGAGAGTTGATCCACAGACAAGTGACATAACAATCAATGTTATAGTAAGTCGGGCAACTAAGGGTTTTTATTGGGAACTAATGCCAGTTCAAAACTCTCGAGTGTGGAGATGGTATGTGGAAAATGCATTGCAACGCGGGTGGCCTCTAGCTATGGTTTCGTTTGTTCACCCGAAGGATCCAGGTGTGCAGATGAATATGGATGATGGCGAGGGACCAAGTGCTGAAGTAAATGAGACTTCTGTGGAGGAGGTCAACGCACGAGAGGACGGGGGTGTAGTAGCTCCAGTGGGCATTCAACCAGGTGGAGTGGCTGACGAGGGGGAGATTGTCGGTGCCATTGTGGATGAAATGGAGAGGGAGGATTCTGGCAACGAGCGTGTAGAGGAAGGTGATTCGTCAAATGATGAGACGGATATTAATCCAGCAGAATAGGCTAGTGAGGATTTTTCCGGGCTGGTCGTCTCTGAAGAGGATAGTGTGAGATGGGAGTACAAAGAAAATGAGGTTATTCAGGGAGCGATTTATAGTAGAGCAGAAGATATGAAGGAGGCGGTAAAACATTTTGCAGTGTCACTTCATAGAGAGTTTTGGGTTGCCAAGTCCAACCGGTCGCAATATGAAGTTCGGTGTGTTAAGGAAAAAGATGGTTGTCCCTGGAGAGTGCACGCGTATAAGGGGAAATGGAAGGATTATTGGACAGTGTCAGTCGTTACCAAGCATACATGTTTTTTACCCGGTGTTCAGAAATACCATAGGAACACTACATGTGCATTTGTTGCATCTGAGATGTATGCGCATGTCATCGATAATCTCACATATGAACCAAGGTCAATAATCCGACACATCGAAGAGACATACAAGTATACTATTAGCTATGCCAAGGCCAGGAGGGCCAAACAGAAAATAATAGAAATGAGATTTGGAACTTACGAAGCCTCGTATGACAATTTGCCACGCCTGCTTGGTGTTATCGAGGAAAGAAACCTTGGGAGCTCTTAGGCAGTGAAGAAATTCCCCTCAATTGAACATCCTGGCAAGAGTGTGCTGCAAAGGGCGTTCTTAGCTCTACATGCATGCAAGATGGCATTCGTGAACTGTCGTCCTGTTCTCTGCATTGATGGGACATTCTTGACAGGAAAGTATCGGGGCCAGATACTAACAGCAATAGGGGTAGATGGGAACAATCAGGTATTGCCCTTGGCATTTGCTTTTGTTAAGAGTGAGAATACCGACAGCTAGTACTGGTTCCTGAAATTGGTTAAAACAAAAGTTGTTGGTATGAGGCCAAATATGTGCCTGATACATGATAGGCACGCTGGCATTCTGCGAGTGATAGAAGAGTTGCAGTTTGGGAGTACGGAAGGAGGATACCCTGGTGAGTGGGAAGATGTACAGAGTAAGTGGTGCATGCGTCATATGGGAGCTAATTTCTTCAAGCAATTTAAGAATAAGGAGCTCATGAACATGTTTAAGAGGCTATGCAATCAGAACCAGGAGAAAAAATTCAATGAGCTTTGGAAGAGATTAGATGAGTTGACAGCCAAATGCAGTGATCAGCGTGCAGCGGCTCCATCGATTCACACTAATATGACACATTAATTCGTAGGTACTCGCGCAAGGGTCAGCAGTCAGCTGGCGACTGGCCCGCCAAGTTGGCGACTTTTGTTGAGGACTGGTTGCTCGCAACTGAGGAGGTCGTGGACCACGAGGGACAGCCATACACTGAGGAGGCGTACCAGGCCTACCTACGCTGGTACCAGCCATGCACCCGTACTAGGGTCACCTTTGCTCCCTTGGAGCAGCAGCCCCACGTTGCGAGCACTAGAGACCTCTACGCCAGGCACCGCGACCAGGACTTCGCTTGTGCTGTGAGTACCCTGCATCGCACCATTCCTTTATGTTTTCATGTCTTTCTCTTCGTCAAATTTTATGAATATGTACGAACAAATTAACAATGCAGGTCAACGACATCAACCGGGTCGTCGTTGACGGTTCAACGACGATCCAACGTTTAGGCGCGGGGATTCCGGTACCCGTAGAGGAGCACCTGACGACGTACACGCGGATGGTGGAGTCGATGCGCTCGATTCTCCGAGTGCTCACCTGTCGTGTAGACGACCTTGCTCGGGCAGACGCAGTTGTACAGCGGCCACCCGTACCGACTGGTCCCCATCCAGCTGCGCACGTTCCTAGGCCGACTCCCCCTCCGCACGGAGGTAAGTATTTTTAAGTATTTTTCTGTACATGCTTCGCACATATATGTGAGCCGTTTCACTTGCCGATTGCTTCAGGGTTTCGTGCACCGTTCAACACCCCGCTTTCCTCGGATAGGCCTTCTGTTGTGCACCCCACAGGTACTTAAAAAAACAACATTACTTCGACAATCAATTTACATGCATTTTATGTCGTAGCTTATAAGGGTCCCGTTGTCGATGTGTAGGTATCGCCCAGTTGGCTATGACGTAGGCCGCCCACTTCTCCCAGGCTGCAGGGTCAGCGTCTCAGGCAGCTGCGTCGACCTCACACTCAGCGCAGTTGTGGCAGTACACCGGGACTTCGTCACAGGCAGCCGGCACGTCGAGTCAGGGTCCACCACTGGACCATGCTGGGACCTCGTCGGACCACTTGGTGCCTTCCACCTTGCACTTCGACATCACTGACTTCGACTTCGCTTCAGGCTCGACAGAGGACGTCATCGGCCCCTCACAGCTGGGAGGCGCACCACTGGTGCAGACGCAGGACCAGGCGCAGGCCACTCCGCCGCCAGACACTCGTGCTACCCGTGCTGTGCCACCGGATCGTTTCACCTACTCCTAGGACCACGTGCGAGCACAGGCCCGGAGGACCAAGCGTGGTCGCGGCGCGGGGCAGGGCCAGTAGAGTAGTCTTCTCTTTGTTTATTTGCTTCACTTTCCAGTACTGTATGCTTGTGTAATGAATACGTTGTTGTTATATGTGCACGATACCTTTCGGTGCATGCACGATACCTTTCGGCGCATGCACGACTACTTTCTGCCGCACCGATGCAGCCTCCTTTATTCGCGTGCGATACGAGTATTTGCCCGCCATTTGCCACATACGACCAATGTAACTTTCGGCGCCAATCAGGCGTACCCACCATGCCCCGCCACGTTCACATGTCAGGGATATCACTCGATTTTTTGCGCCTATATAAGTCGCCTTAACGAGTGAGGCCTCACAATCTTTCAGAACTCAGTCACATTCAGTACTCTATTCCCCACTTGCTTCATTACAAATCCTACCAGCTTTCGTCAATAGCTATACGCCGGGGTGTTGAGGATCCGAACTGGCATAGCGATCCTTGTGTATACCTACTACCACCTTGGTGCCAGCGTCCTCTCTGCCTATGCTGTGATCGATGCCAACTAATGGCTTCGAGGAATCCTGATATTCGAGGAAGGCGCTTTTTTAGGTGCCCTAACTATGACCGTGAGGTATTTTATTATCTGCAAATGCTTATTCATTCCGTATGGGCAATCGTTTTATTCTTCATAACACTACTCTATTCGGCAGACCCGCACTACGGCTTGCGCATACATCAAGTGGGTCAATACAGAAAATCCCGTTCTCGACCTAACCACTTGTTTACAAGAGGTCGCTGATATTTCGCATCCGAAAGTACTGAGCAATACTTACAGAGAAAAGCGGCTTATGAACGACAATGTCGTGAACAAAAGAGCGACTGGCGGGTGCTAACTACGGCACTCCCTCCATGGCAAGCCCATCCAAGATGCAGGTGTGGTGATCGTTGTCAGGTTCTTCGTTCTATAAAGCCTACAACATTGGGTCGAAGGTTCTTTGTTTGTCCAAATATTCTTGATGACGATTTCATGGTAAGAATATTTTGATTACATGAATCCTTATTTTCTCACAACATTTACTAACTTTGCTCGCTTTACATCTATTCTTTCCTCCCAGGAACCACCAAGGAGATGTCAATACAGAGAATAGATAGACACCAGAAGGGTTCTAACTCCACCTAGCCGTGTTGTGCAGCTTGAACTACCAGAGCAATACAGGGTTACTAAAGCGCGGTTTGAGAGAGGAGAGGGATCCTCACGTAGGGGTTAGCTATTATCGGACAACTTGGCATATTGAAATTTCTACTATCATGCTTCCTTGTCCCATTACTACATCGTCGTTGTGTTCAACTATTGCACTACCTCCCTCCTAGTTCGAATCTAATATCATCTATGTAACCGCAATGGAAATAGTTGTATCATGTTCAAATTGTACTACTATTTCTTCATGTTACATAATTCTCCTTATTTAAGTCCATATAATGTTTCTACGATCGAGACTGTGATAGGCCTATATTAATTATCCGAGTACTAATACATCGAATAAGTTACAAAATAATACCTTACTTAACATATGAAATTGCGAAACAACCAACTTCAATACATTTTTATAACAATATTAACAAGTTTTACCAATAAATACTTCTTTAATTATTATTAACATAACAAAGAAAAATCGTTTGGCGGTACTTTTTGCATCTGGGTCCCTTGCCGCCCTCTACTGGGGCGGCAAGGGGCCCAAATGCAAAAAGTACGAGCGCAACCTCTTTATGGGCGGCCAAAATTGCAATTAGCCCCTTGCCGCCCTTTGTATGGGCTGCAAGGGGCTAATTGCAATTTTGGCCGACGGCGGCAGACGGCGCGGTCGACCCGCCGTCTGCCAGCTTGCCGCCCACCTCTGGGGCGGCAGGGTCTACTTTTGCAATTTTTTTGGCCGATAGATTATTTCTGTAAATATTTTAAAAAAATCTAAAAATGAAAAAAACTCCATGCCCACATATGCACCAGGCTGGGCATGGGCCTCCATTTTGTGGTCTGAAAGCCTAAAAAGGGAAGAAGGAATAAGTTCATTGGAGATCCCTTAACTTTACAGCAAATCCGATTTCATCCTTTAACTCGAAAACTAGATACAACCGATCCCTGAATCATCAAAAATGGTGTAAATTAGGTCCCTCGGCAGTTTAGAAAACGGTTTTGACTGACGTGGTGCCTACGTGGCTAGTTTGACTAGGTCTTCAACCAACGTGCACTGACGTGGCGCTTGCATGGCAATTGGATCCTGGTAAATAATAAAAAATATGGGCCCACATGCCAGCTACACACAAAAAATAATTGAAAATGATGGGCCTCACATGGGACCCACCATCCTCACTGCTCCCCTCTCCCTATCCCCCCTCTCTCTCTGCTGGAAGAAGAGGGCTGGAGCGGGTGAAGGACGAGGCGAATCGACCGGAGCGGGTGGCGGCGGCCGGAGTAAGCCGGCGAAGCGGAGCGGGAGCGCACATCTCCAACAGACGGCGGCGGCGGCGGCACAGGCGAGGGGCAAGGCGGCGGAGGACAACGACAATGACGTCAGCGCTGCGGACGATGTCAAGCAACCAGCGGCCAGACCACAGACAGCGGCGCCTCCTTCTTCCTTCACCCTCTCCGCTCATCACCATGGGTCCAATGGGAGGAGATGGCGGCCTCACCACCTAAGTCGGAATCAGCGGAGCTTGGCCTAGGCGTCGCCGTCGTCTCTCGGATTGGCGAGACGACGCCCATTACCACTGCCAACCTCTATCCTCCCCTGCCCTTCTCCTCCGACCAATCCCTCTCCCTCATCTGTTGCAAAATAAAATTGTGTCAGGTTTAACGTTTGGTGTTTATCTCAGTTTTGTTATTTTCTCCACTTCTTCCTCGGTTTTTCTTGCTGATTCTAGGGGTGCTTAGATCCAGGGGTGTAAAGTTTTGGTGTGTCACATCGGGTATTATACAGGGTGTCGCATGGGGCGTTCAGGCACTAATAAAAAACTAATTACATAATCCATCAGTAAACAACGAGACAAATTTGTTAAGCCTAATTAATCCATTATTAACGAATGTTTACTGTAGCACCACATTATCAAATCATGGAGCAATTAGGCTTAAAAGATTCGTCTCGCAAATTAGTTGCAATATGTGCAATTAGTTATGTTTTTAGCCTATATTTAATACTTTATGCAGGTGTTCAAATGTTCGATGTGATAGGGTGTAAAATTTTTGTGTGGGAACTAAACAGGGCCTCTGTTGAGTCATGCGTACGGCTGATTAGTTGAGTCGTGCGGCTGTTATGCTTCACGTGCGCGTCGCACAATCACGATCCTAGCTTGGGATGACATCCGCTAAGAAGTGATCGTGTTCACATAAGAACATCTCCAACAACCTCTTTAAATTAGACTCTCCAAATATCTGTATAACCAACTCTCCATCTGATTTGGCTAGTCAAACTATTTGATCACTCCAACAGACACTATTAATCCTCTCCAAAATAATAACGGACCTACATGTCAGCCTAATCTCACCCTCTCGATCCTCTTCTCTTGCCCCCACGCGCGTCTGAGCAGAGGGGAGCGAAGCGCGGCGAGGGGCACGGGCACAAGACGGTGGCCGGTGCAGCGGCGGCAAGGCCGGCGGGTGTGAGGAGGCCACGACCGGTGTCGACGACCAGGCGACAGCGCTTGTCCTTGCATGCCGGCAGCGCAAAGCGGGGGAGGAGCGGCGGCCCGGGAGGATGTCCCGCAGGGCCGGCGATGAATGGCGCGGTGTCGGACAGCAACCAGCGCAGCGACGTGGGGAGGCGGAAGAAGCCGAGTGACGGTGGCAGCAGCACCCGAGCAGCGACAGCGGATCCATGCGTGCACGAGACGGCTTCGTCCTCTTCGACGGGCGTGCACGGACGGCGGCCTCGACCTTGCGACGGCCTCTGCAGAGACGAGGAGAGAAGCCCTCCTCTCTCTCTCTCACTCACTCTTCCTCTCCTTTTGGCTCATCTCGTCTCGTACGGCGCAATGGTGAATGGGGCGGTGCTGGCGGAGAGAAGGTGTCATCGGAGGGGTGGCGGAGTGGGGAAAACGTGGGAGAGAGTGTGTGTGGGGAAACGTGGGGCCCACGTGGGGAGGTGTTTGGCCATCCGGTTGGCTACTCTGTTGGAGGACGATTTTACTCCAAAATTGCCAAAATTTAACTTGGAGAGGGGAATAAGGAGGCTGTTGGAGATGCTCTGCACTCTCTAAGCCAAATTTTAGCAATTTTGGATCAAAATCGTGCTCCAACAGACTGGCCAACTGGATGGCCAAGCCATCCGGCTGGCCAAAGCACTCCTCGCACTAGCCAACTTTGGCCAGCCAAAATGGCCTAGCCAAATGACAGGCGGAGGGAGGGTGCTTCCCCGTGGTGGTCGTGCTCACGGACAGGCTCCTCGCCTTCTGCCGCCCCAGCGGTGACATCCGTGGCTGGGAAGAAGAGAGGAGTGAGAATGAGGAAGAAGAGGGAGAGGGGAGAGGGAATGACATGTGGGGCCCACTATTTTTAAATTATTTTTGTGTGTAGCTGACATGTGGGTCCACAGTTTTCATTATTTTCCAGGATATAATTAACACACAAGCGGCACGTCAATGCCACATGAGACGAAGACCTAGTCAAACCAGCCACGTAGCTACCACATCAGCCAAAACTGCCTTCCAAACCGTCGAGGGACCTCGTTTACACCGATTTTGATAGTTGAAGGACTGGTTATGTTTGGTTTTGGGGTTATAGAACGAAAATCAAATTCGGTATAAAGTTAAGGGATCTCAAATGAACTTATTTCAAGGAATTTTTATGTGTTGAATAGGCTCAGGCTCAGGTACACAATTTTGACTTACGTTTTTAGGCCATGGCCAACGCAGGCCGCACCCTCATCATCCACGCGAGCAAAAGTGGTTAAAGACCCGGCTTAAGCAACCATCCTCCCAATGCATGTACCTTGAAGTGGGTCCCATAGCACATTTTTTATATCAGCCCTTTATGTAGAGATAAATTACATATTGGTCCATGGCCCACTGTCATACTCTCTTTAACACCCTATCATTTTTATCCCCACCACTACCCGCGCCACCCTATCCTTTTTATCCTCACCACTACCCCACGCCCTACCAGTCCACCACAACCCCACACGTGCACGCCTTCTCCTCTTCCTCCCGCACGCCTCGCCACCTTTCCCCTTTCTCCTCGATGGAACCGCCTTTCCCCTCTCCTCGGTGGCGGAGAAGCCGATGAGCTCAAGCTCTGCCTCTCCCCTCCTCGGCACACCTCCAGCCGCGTGGATCTGGGTGGAGGGGATGGAGATCGAGGCCGCGGTGGCGGATCAAGATAGTCGTAATGTTGGAAATTAACTCATTGATCAGACCAACATCGATGCTTTTCACTCACTATTATGCTTCTTGTTCATTCCTTCACTCTGGAAGTACGCACTCATTATAGCAAACAACCCACTAAACTCCCTTCTGTTCACTCCATTCCCTACTAGAGTATTTGAGACAGTAGATGTGAACTACTCCCCTCCCTCTTTGAGAGGGACGAAGGTAGATCCACTTTACGGGAAGGGGAAAGTCGACTAAAGTAGGCTAGCTGATGTCTACGGGTGCAATTCCTTTTCTAGCTTTTCCTGCAAGCTAGTTTATAAGTTTCTAGAATCTGGCAATATTACACATTGGGACCAAGATGATGCTTCATCAAAGACCACACTCGCGATGTATACCAAGGGTTCGTATTCGGGTCACAACACTTCCACCCTTTTCGTTCATTATCATATCCAACGAATATACATCGTGGGTGGAGATTGAGGCGACGTGGGTGCAGATCAGGGCGGCGGCGACAGCGGATCGAGGCGGCATGGGTGTAGATCGGGGCGGCGACGACGGGGGTGGAGATTGAGGTGGCGATGGCGGATCCGGGCGGTGGCGGTGGATCGAGTCGGAGGTCGTGTATATGGGGGCATCGGTGCGCGGATCGAGTCGACAGCGACAAGGATCGATGCGGCCCTTCTCTCTAGTTCACCCTCCATCTTCTTCCTCGGTGCGGGAGCAGCAACAGCGCGGGGCGACGGCTTGGGGTGAGGCATCTCCCTAACACGCCTCCTTGCCCGTTCCTCGCCTAAAAGCTGACGAAACCACGCGGCCCTCTGCTGGGGGTCGCGGTGTTCTGTCGGGGTGCTGTCCCGGCTGAGCTAGCTCGAATATTCACCTCGGGAGAGGTGAGACCATGCTCCATGCTAGAGCGTTGGCCATGGCATTATAGGCCCAGCCTAGCATAAGGTTAGAACAAGCCTAAATACAGGGTTTTAAGATACAAAAGGGATATTTTTAGGATAAATAAAAGAAGTTACAAATTAATTTGTCATAGTTTAATATCTTTCAAGCTGCGTATCAGACATGTTCAATAGAGAGGTTAACCGGCAATAACCAATGAAGACACAAAGAATATCATGGGCTAGCCAATGACCCCAAGGAGCGGATCACCACAGAGGGCAAACCGATAGGGATCCTTCCCCTTTAGAGGTAGGGAATGACGGTCGAAAATAGAGGCAAAGTCGGTGCACTAGGTAGAGGAAGTGAAGGGTGTTGATGTTGACGAAAAAAATCGAACACACCGGCTTGGGAGATCTGCTTAGCTCCAGTGTAGGTCCAAATATGATGAGATGCGGGCGTGCCAGTCAGTTTGATCCTGTAACTGACAAGATATGCAAATAGTAGATCAAAACAGCCGATCGGCTGACAACCCGATGGAGTAGTTCCAGCCGATAGCTGATAATAGCCGATGCCTATACCAGCCGATGGTGATAGGGTTTAAGCAATCGGCTATATGTCCAATGTAGATAATGATATAGAGGCAATCGGCTAATGATAATATAATATAGCAATATAATCCAGTAGAAACCAATCGGCTAACAATATGATATAGTAGAACAAGTATTGATCCGAAGGTTAGAGCATACATCGGCTGGAGGTCCGATGTCATGAAATCCACAA
Organism: Oryza meridionalis; assembly: GCA_000338895.3. Classification (NCBI taxonomy): domain Eukaryota; kingdom Viridiplantae; phylum Streptophyta; class Magnoliopsida; order Poales; family Poaceae; genus Oryza; species Oryza meridionalis. The sequence goes on along the minus strand of CM002526.2, from coordinate 28,549,330 downwards.
GATTAGATTAAATAGTGAAACCTTTGTTGTCATCGGCTAAATCCAACTTGTATATATATGTAATCCTTATAAGCCGATGCAACATCCAGATAACTTATCGGCTAGCACCCCGATAAAACATTAGTATGAACCTATCGGCTTCACAAGACTTATATTATCAACAAAAATCTAGTAGGTCGAACCTAACCGATGCAGCACGAGATTGTATATGATAATCTAATACTCGATGAGCCGATAGATCTGTCTAATGTGATGGATATAACAAATCTATTTATAACAACATTATGATTGTAGAGATATATCGGCTAAGATAGAAGATCAGACCTAACCGAGACAGTTCCAACTAAACCGATGCGTCTCTAAACACAATGCAACTAGAGATAGAATTGAGATATAAGGTAGGCAAATATATCAACCAAACCAGAGCGATTCAAGAGATCGAATCGATGCAACCTTGAACAACACCAACGTAGCTGACAGATTCACCAGGACCTGACAAAACGTAGGACTTACCCCTTCGCCGGAGATCGAAAGCCGATGCAGCCCCGCGTCAGATGAAGCATCATCTTGGTCCCAAGCTGTAGTATTGCCAGATTCTGGAAACTTAGAAACTAGCTTGCAAGGTGCCCAAATCCCGCCGGAAGATAAGTAAAAACCTCGGTAAAGAGGGTGGCGATGCGCCGAGAGTATTGTTGATCGATAGATTGATTACATAGACCCCGGGTGTACATATTTATACCCATGGGTTGATATAAGTCCTTGTCGGACAAGAAAGAAACTTTCCTAAAGATAAAAGGAAAAGATAAAGTCCTTATAGGACACTAAACACACTTTCCTAAAGATAAAAGGAAACTAACAAACTATTTATAATTAATAGATAACTTGACATACCGTATTTTCTTTGAACTCGGTCTTCTGGATAAGTTTCCTTTAGTAGATCAATTTCCTTAACCGAATATAGCAAGAATCCGACAACTGACGACTTGACAACTCTCATCGGCTAATCTCAGGACTTCGAAGCCGATGCTGACTCTAAGCCGATGACTACTCTGGGCTTACCAAATTTCACTGTTAATAGTTGCATAGGATGATAAGGAAGAGGTGAGATGGGCTAACCACCGGTCATCAAACACATGATCAAATTGAAGGCCTCTAGCTTAAATATACTTAGATTGAAAACACCGTGACACACATGCTAGCATGAAGAATGTTGTGATGTCCATAAGACCAAAGGAAGTGATGCTTGTAAGACAAGGTAGCTAGTCAGGGTTATGGTTGAGGTCGACGATATACCATTGTTTATCCTTATAGAAGACAAACAAAATGGAAAGATTGGTTGCCCTAGGAGAATGTTACTCCTGGTGGCAGTTATAGGTTGTGTTTAGTTCCTTCCAAAGTTGGAAGTTTGGGTTGAAATTGGTACGATGTGACTGAAAAGTTGTGTGTGTATGACAGGTTGATGTGATGAAAAAAGTTGGAAGTTTGGATCCAAAGTTTGGATCTAAACACAGCCTTAGTTTCCTTCAAACTTCCAAAAATTATGTCACATCAAATATTTGAATATATGCATGGAGCATTAAATGTGTACCAAAAAAAACAATTGCACAGTTTGCATGTAAATTGCGAGACGAATCTTTTGAGCCTAATTACGCCATGATTTGGTAATGTTGTGCTACTGTAAACATTTGTTTACCAGACTATAGTAAACATTTGCTAATGATGGATTAATTAGGCTTAATAAATTTGTCTCGTAGTTTACAGGCGGAATCTTTGTTATTAGAGGGTGTTTGGATCCTTTAGTCCTATAAGTAAAAACTACTTTAGTCCATACCTGTCGGATGTAAGGACTAAAGGTTATGAATTGCACTGTACAAAGACCATGTTACCCTAAAACCATACAAATATAGGGTTGTGCTTGGGGGTAGCGGGTGGAAAGAAACAACTTTAGTACATGTAAGCTCCTCCTATAGGGTCTAATGGGTTTAATGGACTGACGTACTTTTAGTCTCTTTTAGTCCCTCCTGTTTGAGAATTTAGGGACTAAAGGAGACTAAAGTGAAGGGACTAGAGTTTTAGTCCCTCCAACCAAATAGGTCCTTAGTCTATATTTAATACTTCAAATGTATATCCGTATAGTTAAAAAAAAATTGGACAGGGAACTACACACAGCCATAGGGGAAGATTATGAATGTTTGTGATTGTTGATTTATGTATTGAATCTCGGTAGGTTTATATAAACTCTAATTTAGATCGTAATACTATCCTAATACATCTCTAAATGTTATATACGTTTTTTTCGAAAATACGATTAGCGTATATACTAGAACTTATATTCAATTCCAAATTTTATCGTCATTTTACCACATTTCATCAATACCATTATTCTTTTGCAAGTATTCTGACAGAGACGTCTCTGAAATACTACAGGCACCCCGTCATCCGAATCATGGATATCTCGGAGGAAATCCTGTTCGGCGATCGATCGCCCTGGGGATGGATCAGCGATCGATCCCCTCCCCCCTCTCCCCCTCCACCCCTTCACCTGGTTTTCTTTTTTGGCACCACATTACTTTCTTATTTTAGTAAATTTATACACCTCAAGTTTACACATCTAAAATTTAGAGACCAAAAGTTTTATAAGTCAAAATTTTATATATCCGATTCAAATTTGAATTTGAATTCAATTTTTTTTTATATATAGTTTTTCTATACATCTAAAGTTTATACACCTAAAGTTTATACACCTAAAGTTTATAGAGCTAAAGTTTATAAGTCAAAAGTTTATATACCCGTTTCAAATTTAAATTTGAATTATATCTGATTCAATTTTGAATTTGAATTCAAATATTTTCTATATATAGTATTTCTATACATCTAAAGTTTATACACCTAAAGTTTATAAGTCAAAAGTTTACATACCCGATTCAAATTTAAATTTGAATTCAATTTTTTTTATATATAGTATTTCTATACATAAATTTTCCTAACTTTTGTTTTTTAAAAAAATTTGTGTGGTGTACTGTAGTAGAAAGAGAAGAAGTGGAGTAGAAAGGGGAGAAGAGGGAGGAGTACAGGGGGAGGCGGGGCAAACCCCCCCATAACTCGGTCCTTTTCCCCACAAGACAACCATACAAACAACTTGCACCACGTATATGTTAGTAAATGAAAGTGACGCATAAAGGGCAAACAATAATAAAATTCAGCGACTTATCTTTTTTTCTGCGCCGACAACGATTTCACGTGCACGCTAACTGAAAGCATATAAGATATTTCTCTGTTTTTTTTTTTGGAAACCAGCGTAAAAGGTATTTCCTCCGGTCATGTTTTTGCTTTTATGAAACGAAAAGAAAATATTTTTTCTAACAAAAATCCAATTTACTTTCTCCAACAATTTTATTAGATCACTTAACCACCTAAACTATTTTTAAAATGTGACATGGCTACTTAGGTTATTATATTTTGAGACGAAGATAATAAAACTATATTTAATAAAAAAAGAGAACACAAAGAAGTTTGTGACTTGTGCTATTCTCTGTTTAGGTTTTATTATTATAACTTAAGATTAAAAGAAACAACTATTTGATAACTAGTTTTTAAAAATCTGGAGAAGCTATGAAAACTTATAGTGTATTTTCTTAATTCTATATAATTACATCATTTCAAAACATAAATAAAAAAATAAATGATTTAAATAAACTTTTGATTATACGAAAAACCATACCGCTAAAATCTCTCGCAGATGATCCTTAGGCCCTGTTTGGGGAGCTTCTAACTGCTGTGCTTCTCCAAGAAATCAGAAGCTCTCCCAATCCCAGAAATCAGAAGCTCTCCCAAACAATCCAGCTTTTGATCTAAATTATGAAATATTGCAGTTGTAGAATCCGGAAAATGAATTAGATGACAGAAGCCGGGAAACTCAGCTCTTCCAGATTCTCAGAAACTGGCTACCAACCAACTGCTTCTCTGAATATTAAGAGCAGGTACAATAGCACACTATAAGCCAACTATAAACATATTTTAAAGAGATAAAAAAAGAAGATAGAAGAGCAGAGGGCTATAGATATGTAGCTAGCTGCAGCACAGACTCCAAGACGAAATATGTGTATGACAGGTGGGACCAAATATTAATATTATAATAAGCAACTATTGTATGAATTATCTATTAAATTGGCTATAGATTTTTAAAGCTAGTAGCTAACTATACTATTAAACTTACCCTAAGCTCTCCAAACAGAACCTTAATCCCACCAGCAAGAAGCAGAAACAAACAAACATCCAGACGGAACGCATGTCGAACGGTCGAACGGATGGATCGGCCCGGGACTTATCGCGGGGGGAGGGGGATCGGATCCTAACGAGAAAGACGGGAAAATCTCCGGCAGAATGGGGCGCGCGTCGCCGCCAATTTCTCCCGCACGCCGCGGCGCTGTTCCCCCTCCCCTACCCACACACTCCACCACCACCACCACCACCACCACCACCACCACCCGCACGCGCGCCGCAACAACCTCACTACTGCCTATCCTACCTATATGGCACGGGGTGGGTCCCTCCGATTCCTCCGCCACGCCACTCCTCTCCCCTCCCCACGCAACCGCCTTCCTCCACCGCCGCCGACGCCGACCCCTTCTCCCAATCTGCGGATTCCGGCGGGGGTCCCCCCCCTCCCCCGACGGCGCCCGGTGGTCGTGGTCGTGGGGGAGGGGAGTCAACGAACGAGCCGAGCCGCCCGCTTGCCGGAGCTCTCTCTCTCTCTCTATCTCTATCTCTATCCCTCCAGATTCCCTCCTCCATCGAATCTCTAATATTTGGAGGAAGCGACTCGACGCAGCATCGCATCGTAAGGAAGGCCCCCTCCACTGCCGATGGATGTGAGGTTTCTTTCCAATTTTTTTTCTTCCTTTATTATTAATTATTAATCTCTCTCTCGCTCACAAGCATACCATGCGTTTCATGTGCCATTATGCCTCATCAGTGGGATATGATATACGGTAATGGACGGTCTCTCTGTCATCAATCGATCGCATTTAATACATAGATATGGAACTAACATGGAAGAAAAAGTTGTCAGATTCTGTTCCTCCAACTTGTATCAGGAAAAATAAGTTGTCATCAGTTGATCGCATTTATACATAGATATGGAACTAACAGGGAAGAAAAAGTTGTCACCAGTTGATTCTTTTCCTCCAATCCGTATTAGGAAAAATAAGTTGTCATCAGTTAATTATTTGTATTTTTCGTAATAAGTGTGTGTGGAAAGGACATTCCTCCAATTTGTATTAGGAAAAATAAGTTATCATCAGTTAATTATTTGTATTTTTCGTAAGAGTAAATTGCACCCACGGTGCATCAACTTGTTAGGTGGGTGCAATTTGGTGCAAGAACTTGAGAAATGAGCGTTCTAGTATAACAAGTTGGCAGGTAGGTGCAATTTAGTATAAGAACTTTATAAGTAATCATATAAATGCAACAACTTGCAAATTAAGTACGATTTTGATAAAATAAATTAAGAAGTTATGCAGTACTTATTTTGACAATATACTAGCGTGTATTTGTATAAGCATATTTATATTTTTATCCTAATAACTAATAATTCAAAGTCAATTAAACTGGATATAGAAATTATTATATTTTGGTTGATATTTGAGAAGGTGAAGAAAATAAAAAAAAATCTTAAAGGGTAACTGCATGTAAATTGTATGTGCAGTATAATTTTTAAAGATTAAATTCAATATTATAAGGTAATATCCGTAGCATTACTATGTAATGGCATATTGACAACGTGAAAAAATTCACCTAGCATATTCTTAGCGAAGTTGATGCACTAAAATACTAAATTGTCAAGTTCTTGTATTAGAACGCACACACTTGTCAAGTTGTTGCACTCAAACGTTTAATTCTCAAGTTCTTGCACTATATCGCATCCACATGTGAAGTTGTACCATGCGTGCAATTTACTCTTTTCGTAATAAATGCGTGTGTGGAAAGGACAGGGAAGAAAAGAACTTGCAAAAGTGTAATTGCAAGGCAATTGATTTGATGCTACTTTTGTGGGGGTGCTCCTGTTTATTTATATATATGCCTATTCTTTTGCACTAAGCAGCAGCACCAGCTCGACGAGGAGAACCAGAGAGCCGTGCTCTTCCACTCCTCTGCCCCATCTTCCTCTTTGGGAGCCGACGGGGAGGAGAGGGAGACTGTGCCGCTGCTGTCCTGCAAGATGGCCGACGATAAATCTGACACTGTCCAGGTCTCCGAGGATACGGCGCACCAGATTAGCATTGGTAATTTTTCATCAACCGTTCTTTGTTAATGTCTAGGCGAATGTCTTATGAATGATCGTGTGATATGTTCTCTCCTTTCTTTTCATAATTGCGATCCTTAAGTCTTCCTAGTCTCCTAGTTGAACACCACGGCACCTGCATATATTTCTCCTTTCTTTTGTCCTCATAACCTATCGGACAAATAGACACTGGTTGTTCCTTAGCCACAGATAGGTAAAGAAAAAGAAGATCTGATTCATATTCATCATCTTGAGGCCTAATTCATTAAAAGAGCTGGAACATGAATCGATTTCCTTTTGTCTTTAATTTCTTACAATTTTCAGTTGTGGCTCTTCTTACTGCTTAGCTGTTCCCTCTGAAAATATAAACTTGATGCAGAGCCACAGACCATGGGTTGTCATTTTGGCTTAAAAAAACATTGACCTTATGTGGTGCGTATGATTATTGTTTGACTTACGAAACACTTTTTTTTTCACTTTTAGATCCCTGGTATCAAGTTGGATTCATTCTGACAACCGGGGTGAATAGTGCATATGTTCTGGGATACTCTGCATCAATCATGGTCCCTTTAGGCTGGATTGGTGGGACATGTGGCTTGATTCTAGCTGCTGCAATATCCATGTATGCAAATGCTCTTCTTGCTCACCTTCATGAAGTTGGTGGCAAACGCCATATCAGATACAGAGATCTTGCTGGGCACATATATGGTAAATATTAATACACTCAGTTCCCTCATTTGGCAAATATTCGATAAGGCATAGTTTCATTCTCTTTCCTTTTTTTTCTTTAACTGTGCATGTTTCTTAATCATTCCCCTCACACCATATTTTTTATATTTCATACTATTTGAATTGGTTATGAAAAACTTGCTCTGGGTTTTGTTTATTAATAAAAAAATGGTAATTTTGCTTTTGCAGTATGACTGAATTACCTTTATTTCAGGTAGAAAAATGTATTCGCTTACATGGGCTCTGCAATATGTTAATCTATTCATGATCAACACTGGCCTTATCATTTTAGCTGGCCAAGCCCTGAAGGTACAGAGCAATCACCATCACCCAACTCTTCTTATGGTGAAATGCCGTGTTATTTCATAAGAGTTGGGCCCTTCTATTCATTATCTCAGTATCTAAGTTTAGAATTTTTTTTTTCTTTTTGGGAATACACATGTTGAATTTCACTGGGAAATCTTTTTTCCTCCTGGACTCATTTGTGAACTTCCTTTCTGCAGGCAATATATGTATTATTTAGGGACGATGGAGTTCTAAAGCTACCCTACTGCATAGCATTATCTGGGTTTGTCTGTGCTCTTTTTGCCTTTGGAATCCCTTATCTGTCTGCTCTCAGGATTTGGTTGGGATTATCAACAGTTTTCAGTCTCATCTATATAATGATAGCATTTGTCATGTCGCTTAGAGATGGTATTATACTTTGGTTCCTTGTTCATCTGTCCTTAATTTCTTGTGCATTTCCATTTGTTGGCATAACAAGCTACTCGTACAAAAAATTCATTACTGGTTTTCTTTTGAAGGGATTACCACACCTGCAAAGGACTATACTATTCCCGGATCACATTCAGATAGAATCTTCACTACGATAGGTGCTGTAGCAAACCTTGTGTTCGCTTACAACACTGGAATGCTCCCAGAAATTCAAGTTAGTCAGTTTAGAACATATGGCCAGTGACTAGTTTATTTACCATGATATTACCTTATGTGTATTATATATTGCAGGCAACTATAAGGCCTCCTGTGGTCAAGAATATGGAGAAGGCTCTATGGTTCCAGTTCACTGTTGGTTCGTTGCCTCTTTATGCTGTCACCTTTATGGGGTATTGGGCATACGGGTCCTCAACATCAAGCTATCTACTGAATAGTGTGAAGGGACCAATTTGGATAAAAACTGTGGCAAATTTATCGGCGTTTCTTCAAACTGTCATAGCATTACATGTATGTCCACCTTACTATATATCTAGTCCAAGCTACATTATTGTCAATTAGTAATGGTTATTTCTTTTTCAATTTGATTTGTTTATAATCAAATTGACACTCAATGAAGTAAATGAGGTCGTTTTCTATATATGCCAGATATTTGCAAGCCCAATGTACGAATTCTTGGACACAAGATTCGGCAGTGGACATGGTGGTCCTTTTGCAATCCACAACATAATGTTCAGAGTGGGTGTCAGAGGAGGCTACCTGACCGTCAACACCTTGGTGGCCGCGATGCTCCCCTTCCTTGGCGACTTCATGAGCCTGACGGGTGCACTCAGCACCTTTCCCCTGACATTCGTTCTTGCAAATCACATGTACCTCACGGTGAAGCAGAACAAGATGTCCATCTTCAGGAAATGCTGGCACTGGCTGAACGTTGTTGGCTTCAGCTGCTTGTCCGTCGCAGCTGCGGTTGCTGCGGTGAGGCTAATCACGGTCGACTACAGTACATACCATTTGTTTGCTGATATGTGAGGCTGGAAAGTGCACGCATGCAGCCCTGGATCAGCTGTAAATTCGTCCTCTTCTTTTTTTATTTTTTTGGTTAGGGGATGCATGTAGGTCGATAGAATGATGGAGATTGCAATAAGTAATTTGGCTAAAATGTTGTCCAGATTTGATTGTTTGAGGTGCAAGATTTTGCCTCAACGTACCGCTATGGTTCACTTTTTAAGAACTGTACTGCTACCTCTGTTTGCGGAGATTTTTGTCTGCAGGCATGCAGGATGAATATTATTCAGGTGCTCTAATAGTTTGATCTCAGCAACATCAAACTGTCCTTAGATATAGACATAGATAAAACCACCTTTTAATTTTGTGAATTTTGATCTTAATTCAGAGAATTTGGCACTTAACAATTTTTCTTTTTGTTTACAAATTAGGCCCTGTTTAATGCAGCGGTGAAAAGTTTTCGTGTCACATCGGATATATGGGCACACATTTGAAGTATTAAACGTACTCTAATAACAAAACATGTTAAAGATTTCGCCTGTAAACTGCGAGATAAATTTATTAAACCTAATTAATCCGTCATTAGTAATTGTGGCATCACATTTTCAAATCATGGAGCATTAGGTTTAAAAGATTCGTCTCACAATTTACACGCAATCTGTGTAAGTAGGGTTTTTTTTCTATATTTAATACTTTATGCATGTGTCCAAACATTCGATGTGGCATAGTGAAAAGTGTTTTTTTTCTGGAACTAAACAGGGCCTAAATGGCTCTGTGACGGTATTTCAAGAAAAATCTACAGTTCTTCCAAAACCACTCCATAACATAATTTTAGTGGATGGTCCGCATCATGTAAAAAATAATCACTAATTATGATTATAATCAGTTTCTAAATTTTAGAATTAATTTTGTAGCATTTTTGTCACTTTCATTGCCCGCTCTCTTAACCTAATTGCTAAAAGGACAAGTAATAAATCTAACTAAAAAATATTCTTTGAAATCAAACTTTAAAAATTCAACATACTTACAGCTATTTTTAGCTTCTAATCATGAAGAGTAGAAATGGATCACTGTAGAGCTTTTCTTTGGTTTGCTTATCCTTATGCTTATAAACCATTTGATTTTTAAAAATTAATTTTGAAGTTGATTTTATAATTTTTTTCCTTTTATTTTACTTTATCTTATAACATTTTATTTTGAATCGATTAGGACACGGATACAAAAATTTTACCCACAACTGTTTTTTTATTACTAATATACTGTATATATACGTATAAGTACGAGCATAAGCGAAATAATAAAGTTGTTATTATAATCCAAATAAAGATATGGTCATCGTGGCCATTCACAGCACAAGACACTACTATGAGGAGCATCAGAACTCCCACATAAGATGAAGATAGAGGTCCTAAATCAGTTTCTCTCACAGTCCAAAGTGGTTCTAGGGGTGTTTTAATTTTGCATGTCAACCCATGTCATTTTCTATTTTAGTCCTCATATTTTGTAATTTTTAGGGGACCCAATATTTTACACCAAACACCCTGGAAATAAAAAAAATAAATTCGCCCTCCATCCTCATCCGGTCATCCCACACTCCCTCTAACCTTTTCCCTCTCCATCGCTCTCCCCCCACACCAGCGCCGCTCTCTATCCCCATCTCCGCTCTTCCCCTTCCCCACCACTAGTGCTGCTCCCTTTCCACTCCACCATCGGCGCCGCTTCCCCTTCCCCTACCGGTGGCGCCGCTCTTCCTCGCACCCCAAAGTTGGCAACACTCTCCCTCCCTCTTCCACTGGCGCCACTCCCTCCACCTTCCTCCACTATTGCTCGACTAAGCTGCGCTGATGGCCACCCCTGCACCCCCTCCTCGTTAGATCCAGCCTGAGACTCACCGGATCTAGCCTTGGGAGACAACGACGAGAGCCATGCGAACTTCTCCTTGACCTGGGCCAAGGTCTGTGTGAGAGTGCTTTCTAGGAAGATGAGCTTGGGGATGGAGAGAAGGTCGTGCTCTAGTGCTTGACAGGGAGCGGAGGAGCGCACGAGTGATGAAGACACGGTGGCTAGCATTGGCTGGTCGAGGGGATTGTTGGGTCTATTTGGTTCTCTACCCTACCAATTCAATGGTAGTGCCAAAATCTAGGCAAATTTTGGCACTACCAATTCTTTGGTAGGGTAGAGTTCATGTAAATGTGTTTGGTTTGTTACTATTTGCTACCAATATGCTTTTTATAGTGAAGAAAGTTCTAGAGTGTTACCAAATTAGGTATGGGCATTGCCAATGCTTTGGCTCTAATCCAAACCAATCAAACTACTATTTGAATTGTCAAACAATTGGTAGGACACATTTTGGCATCAATCTAAAATGGATGTTGTCGCTCCATTTGCCTAACCACCTTCCTCCTTCTGGTCCTCGTTGTGGTGGTAAATAGGAGTTCACGAGGTTGGAGAACATATCAAGAGACGGAGATGCTTCTTGAAGTTGGTGGCTTGGACCTTGGGTTCCACATGTTTAGACGGTGGTGGTAGAACGAACACCACCACTAGGAACATTTTAAAGGAGTATAGATAATTGCTTTTTTAACATAACATGATATAGATTTTACCTCGGTTTTCATTAGCACGCTTTTCAAACTACTAAACGATGTGTTCCGTGTGAAAACTTTCTATATAGAAGCTGTTTTAAAATATCATATGCTAATAGCTTTCATATGCTAAAATATCATATGCTAATATGAAAGTTAAGTTGCCATCGCCAAGTGCAACTGCACATCAAGAACTAATGCAGAAAGTTCAATGCAACATGAGTCAACGAAGAAAAAGGTGCACCTAGAATTCCATGTATGACTTGATGCTTGGGCTAGGCATTTTGACATGAAAAAGTGCACAGTGCTTAGACTACCAGTAGCTGTGGGTTGTGGCAACCACCATAGATCTCATTCGTTGGTAGAAGGTATCATGCATGGAGAACATCAACAATGGCAGCAGGGGCGTGGATCCTAAGATTCTGGTGGAGAGGTGGGGAGATGCAACGTGGGCAAGAGAGGGGGAACCAGGAAGGAGGGATCGGTGTGGGGTGCGGAAAGGGGGAAGGCTAAAGGAGAGGATCTGGAGCATTCGTTTAGCTGCATGCGAAGGAGAGAGGGTTCCATGCGGAGGTTGAGGGAGGTACGTGGGTTGATTTGAGCCGTTCGATTCAATGATTTTTAGATCGTTGGATTTGATGAATACGGTTTGTAGTAGTACAGTTGGTGAATTATATATAAATAAATAGGAAGGAAGGAGAGAAGAAGATAAATTAGCCACTGTTGTCGAAGTCACTATTGTTGAAGTTTCAACAGTCACTGGAAACGGTGAAGTGTATTATCTTTCTTTAATTTTTCTGGATCCCCCTTTTACATGGCCCTAGGGGCCTATTTATAACCCTATTACAGGTTCCCCTATTAGGGTTTAGGTTTAACATGGGAATTTACATGGTTGCCCTTATGAAAGGGACATTTACATGGGTATATAGTGTAATTGAGGTATATGGGCCTCTAATGGGCCGACTGGCGAACGCTGGCCCAGTGGCCCCCGGGCTTGATCGGCTGAGATGGCCTCTTGGGCCTCCTTGAAGTTGGACTTGCTATGGCGAAGTCATCCGCCTTCGCCATACACTCTTCGCCATATAGTCTTCGCCCAAGATGCCTTCAACCTTGTGGGATACCAGCGGGATTCTTCGCCCTTCGCCATCTTTGCTTCATAGTCTTCGCCATGGGGGCTTCGCCCCGACAGACTCGACGTCTTGGGCTTGAACCCTCCACTGGTTGCATGGTTTCGACAGGTCCGGTCGAAGGGTCTCATGTCATACCGCCAACAAGCCCCTCATGGGCAAGGGTGAGATAGGAGCTTCGGCCGAGACCATGCAAACCATGTGGTATGGTATGAGGTTCCCCCTTTCGACCGACGCTCCTGCCGAAACCTATTCTAGAGTCCTGCAGAGAAACTGTGCATTGTGTGTACGTGTACTTTTATGGTTAGTAACGTTTTGTAGGTTTCGCCTCTTGCGACGGCGAAACCGTTTTTATTTTTCTCTGGCCGAAATGAACAGTGATGGGCTTTCCCTTTGTGGGCTTATCACTGTGCGGCTCGATCGATGGGAATTTACCATTTCGTCTACCCTTGTGACACGTGGCGGCTTACGATTGGGTGGGGAGGCAAACCGTCGTCTGGGTGGGCTATATATTCCCCCCTTCCTCTTTTTCACCGCCACACTCTCGTCATTTTCACCGCGGGCGCTCTCTCTTTCTCCGTTCTTTCCTTTCACGGCGCTCTTTGATTTCCTAGATCTGCCGCTCGTTCTCCCTTTTCGCCACTGTGCACACCTTTCACCATGGCTCCTCGCAAACCGAACCCAGCTTCTGCGACAGGCCCTGATCCCGGCCGAATCGACGACGACACCACCGCCTTTCTAAGGGCTTCACTTGTGGACGATGACGAGCTGGTGAAGCTTGTCAGAGCCGGCCTGCTGGTGGAGGGGCAGGCCTTCGCCCCGGGAAAGGCCGTGGTGCCGAAACCCGGCGACAACTGGAAGGTAGTATTTGCCGTGTTTTTTGAGGCGAGGCTTCGGTTTCCATGCAACGTTTTGTTGCCGGAGATCCTTCGCCTTTTCCAGGTGGAGCTTCCCCAGCTGAGCCCATCGGCACTCGTTCGAGTCGCCATCTTCGACTGGGTGTGCTAGACCGCGGGGTTCAAACCGAGCGCCGAGCTTTTCGGCGTCGTGTTCTATGCCACCATGAACTCGAAGACGGTGGTCACCCCGGCCGGGACAAAGAAAACGGCGTTCAGGAGCATGAACTTTAATGTTTGCCCCGAGCGCTCCGATCTATGGCCGGTGAACGCCGCCATGTCGATGTGGGATTACCATTGGATGGCAAAGTGGTTCTACCACTCCATCCCCTTCGAGGCCAGTTCCGACGTGGCGAAGGCCCTCCGTTGGCGGCGCAGGGCGATTTCGCCAAACAGGAAGCCCAAGGTCGCCGTTGATGGCGCCATGGAGGCTCGGTTCACCCTACTTCGCAAGGTCTGTTCTCGGCTTAGCTGCCGCGATCTGGTAGAGGAATTTTGCATGCTTCGGATTTTTCCCCTCTCCCAATCGTGGCAAGTTGTAGTGAATGAAGACAAGGAAGTTGACGGCTTGCCGAAGCTCTTCATGCCCGAGGGGGCGAACAGTGAGCCTCTGCTTTTCCCTTACGTACTTGTGACTCGCTCTTTTTGTTCAACGCTTGATGTGGCGATTTTCGACTTTCTGCAGTGTTGACCCTTGCTCAGGCCGACACTGAAGCCCAGAAGATGATCGACGATGTGTCGATTACTGAGTTCAGCCAGCTGCTTACACGGCAGGAGGCCGGCCGGGCGAACCGGGTATATGTCGGCGAACTTCCTCCCCGGACGAAGCCCTTCAAGGCCTATGGCGACGAGGGGCCGTCTAGGAAGCGGCTGCGGGGGCAGGTAAAGTTGGCCCCTCGGAAGCGCAGGGCCCCTGCCTCCACCGACTCTGACGCCGATGACGAAGACACTGTCGAAGATCACGACGGCGAAGAGGAAGGGGAGGATGTGGGGGAAACAGAGGTTGTGGCCGAAAAGGCCGCGGTCGAGGCCGCCGGCAACCGCGCCGAGACGCCCGGCTACACTCCGACTCCGAGCCCCGAGCACGTCGGGACCGGGGTGGAGTCGAACTGCCTCCCCCTCCGCCAAAAGGATGTGGAGGGGGCGAAGGCACTGGTTGCGATCGCCGCAGCCAAGGTGACGAAGGGGGGTTCGATCAAGAAGGCCCCCAAAAAGAAAGGGCTCGTTGATGTCGCTCGCGTTTTTAGCGACGACGAGTCTTCGGACGAGACCCCCTCTTCGCCCGCTGGTCGGAGCTTGGGTCTTTCGACCGCTCCCGGCGCCATGGTTGATGCGGGTGGAGCTGGGGGGAGTGTGTCCGCTGGGACTTCGGCCTCTGCTGACCGGATTGTCAAGGCTGCGGCTAGGGTCTTTGGCAGTCCTGTGCAGAGGACTGTGGTTTTGCCGCTTGTCATTGAGAAGGGGAAGAAGACGGTCGTCGAGACGTCTGCTTCAGAGTATTCTCTGGCGGCCCCCCACTTTGCCCCTGCTGACTTCGAGACTCGGGCGGACCTTATCCCCTTTGTCGAGGGGTAAGTAATCTCGTGTCTCCGGCTGGCAGCCCAAGCCTGTTCACCGAGCTGAACGAGTTCGACGAAGGCTGTTCTGTCGTCAAGAGCTTGGCGGTTCGGGTATGTTGTTCTCCTTTTCGTTTACTTTTAATTGTCTGTCTTCAACGGCTTATGTTAATGCATATCCTCTTCGCCCTCTCTTTTTGTTTTTGTCTAGATTCTCGCGGCCCATTGTTCGACCGAACGGACTATGCGGGCTCGCCTTGACGGGTTCAAGAACCGTCTTCGAGCCAAGGATGACGAACTGGGCCGCAAGAGCTTGGAGATGGAGGGCCTCGCCAATACCCTCAAGGAGGCTAAGGCTGACAATAAGCGGCTCCAAGCTGAATTGGAGAAGGGGAGCGAAGCGAAGGCTGAGATCGAGCGCCTCAAGGTTGAGCTCAAAAAGGAGCAAGCACATTCTACCGCTCTGACCGATTACTACAATCTCACCGAGCCGAAGATGGAGGCTCTTCGCCTAAAGGTCAGCAAAGCTGAGGCGAACGCCGAGGAGTCGCAACGGTTCGCGCGGGAGATGGCGAAAGCCACCGAGTCCGCCAAAACTGCATGTCATACGCTTCGCCTTGCCCTTACTGATATGGGGGCGAGGGTACGAGGTGTCCCCGGCGAAGATGCTTCCGCCTTTGAGTTGTCAGAGTGGACTCAGCAAACTGGCGGTGCAGTTTCGGACTGTGCCACCGCGTATGGCGATTGCTGTGCACGCGTGTCGGCTGCCTATACCATGGGCCTGCTGCAGCAGTTCGGGTGCGAGCACATCGCCGAGTTCCCCAACTTCGCGAGGGGGGACTGGGAGGTCAATGCTCAAGATGTTTCGCCCGCGCTTCGTGCTTGGCGTAAACAGTTCTGGCAGAAGGACGGCCGATCCACTACTAAGGCACGCCTGCTCGAGCATCTGGCGAAGGCAGAGGCAGAGGACCAGGGTGAAGAGCTGATAGCCGAGGAGGGCGGAGGCGATGCCGAAGATCACCTAGAGTTGTGAGGCCCTCCGCCCGCTCTTTAGATTTTGTAGTTTTCTTTTGGTGCTCGCTATGAAAGGCGAACGATGTAAATTTGGCCGATGGCCCCCTCCCTTTCTTACTGTAGCCGAGAACGGCCTTTTCGATATATGGAATGGATGACCCAAGTTTAGCCAATTATTATGCTTGATGCCTTTGGCATATATGCTTGCGTCATTTTCCCATTATTTTTGCGTACTAGAGAGTGCTTACTCTTTTCGCCCACTTTTACGTTTCTTGCAGAGTCTTAACTTTGCACTTCGCCATTTGCCCTTTCTGCACTGTTTTAGCAGGGTGTTCGCCGAAAATTATGTGTTCGGTCCCCCTTTGGGAATTGGCGAAATAAGAACGAGAAGTTCGTGGCGGCGAAGGGTTTGCCGAAGGTGCGATGCCCGTTTCGACCTGTTTACCGCGAGATGATAATAAACGGCAATAGCTACAAGGTTTTGAAGGTTGCCGGCTGGATGCGGGCGCACCCAGGGCGAACCTTGGAAGACTACGACCGTATCCATATAGAACGTCTGGAGGACATGGTTCGCTTTTGGCGAAACCATCAGAAGACCGATCGCTAGGAGGCGATCCCCCAGCGTCGTTATAGTCTAGTCTGTGCCTCTTAGGGTCATGTATAATATTAGTAGTGATGACGAACCTAATTCGCCAAAACATTCCTTAGAGAGTGAGGATTGTTGTGGGGGCGAAGGTGTAATTTATCTGTAAGCTAGGCTGTAAAGCCGTTGCTTTCTTTGCTTGTACCATGTTGTAAGACTTGTATTCTTCGATTGTTTTTTCAAAGCTGATAAAGATGTGTTTTATTTCCTTTTCGCTATTCTTCGCATTGTCACTTTTCATGCTTTCGTTAGGTCGGAACGTGTTGGCCCCTTTGCGTATATTAGAGAAATAGGTCTGCTGACTTTTCAGCTTTCAGCTTCTGTTTTCGATCTGCAGCATTCTGCGCTGATAAGAGCGCTTGTGTTTTCATATTGATCGAGTGTAACGGTGTTCGGTTAGTTGTTTCCCGAAACAAGCTATCGCGGTTTCAACGTTCAGCAAGCGATGCTTTGGCCGATTCGTTTCGCCCCCCTGGCGTTTTCGCTGATCAGGCATTTGCCTTGGGGTTTTTCCACAAATTATCATGCACACAAGTAAAAAGACGAAGGGCACAGAGATTTTATACTGGTTCGGGCCTCCAGGATGGATAATAGCCCTACATCCAGTTTTTTTTTCATTTTCCTCTTTTTTTGCATTTTTGTGCCGACAGGCTTACAAAAGAGAGATGTCGAAAGGCCTATACAATAGTATGTACATTTTTACAAGTTGGCGAATGGGGTGCCACCCCTTCTAGACATAGAAACGCTTAAGAGAGGCAGCGTTCCAGGAGTGGTCGAACTCTTCGCCTTCTAGCGTCGCCAAGCGAAAGGAGCCCGTCCTGGACCTGTGCTTGATGATGTATGGCCCTTCCCACTTTGACTCAAGCTTCCCGACTGCCACTGGGTTCGCCTTCTTCCTTAGGACGAGACGGCCAGACAGTAACTCTGTCGGTCGAACTTTTTTGTTGTAAGTTGCTGAAGTGCTTGTGGCGTATTTGTGCATATGTTCTAAAGTTTCGACTCTCACCCCCTCGAGGAGTTCGAGTGAAACCTCGCGCCCTCCTTCGCCTCCAGAGAACATTACCCTTGGCGAATTAGCCCCTAGCTCTGTTGGGGTCATTGCTTCGTCGCCATAAAGAAGCATGAACGGGCTGAACTTGGTTGGCCTTGTGGGGGTCGTCCGAAGGGCCCAGAGAACAGATAGCATTTCGTCCGGCCACTTACCCTTCGTTGCCCCCTCAAGCCTTTTCTTAAGCGCCTCAAGGATCTTACCATTTGTGCACTCGGCCGCCCCATTTGACTGTGGGTGTGCGACCGAAGCGAACCTGATTTGCAGGTTTAGCCCCTCGCACATCTCTCTAAACTTGTCAGAATCGAATTGCTTGCCGTTATCAGTGATGAACTCTTTTGGCACTCCGAAATGGCAAATAATGTTTTTCCATACAAACTTCTGTACTGCTGCCGAAGTGATCACGCCGAGAGGTTCGGCCTCGATCCATCGGGAGAAGTATTCGATGGCTACAATTACGAACTTGTACCCGTTTCGTGCCATGGGGAATTGGCCAATGATGTCTAGCCCCCATCTGGCAATAGGCCAGATTGGTGCGATAGGCTGCAGCTCATATTGGGTGCAGTTTGGCTTCGGCCATGCCGCTGACAGCTTTCGCACTTCTTAGCTTGCTCGACACAAACTTTCAACATGGTGGGCCAATACACACCCTGTCGAAACACTTTGGAGGCAACTGTCCTTGCGGCCTGG
Organism: Oryza meridionalis; assembly: GCA_000338895.3. Classification (NCBI taxonomy): domain Eukaryota; kingdom Viridiplantae; phylum Streptophyta; class Magnoliopsida; order Poales; family Poaceae; genus Oryza; species Oryza meridionalis. The sequence goes on along the minus strand of CM002526.2, from coordinate 28,531,043 downwards.
TGCGCACCGCAGAGCCCCTGGTGTATTTCCTTCGCCATTTCCTCACCTTCGGCAAAGGAGATGCAGCGAAGCAAGGGTTGGAGCACCCCAGAGCGGTATAGCTGGCCCAAGACCAACTTGTATTTTGCGGCTCTGAGCTGTAGGTGCTTCGCTTATGCTTCATCCTCCGGGAGCCAGCCGTTCGAGAGGTACTTTACGAACGGGGTTCGCCAGTCCTCTAGGTCTTCACCCAGCTCTGCCTGGTCGATTGCCATGATGTCCAGGCTTTCTATGGGCACACTTGGTGCGTACAGGACCTCAAAAAAGATACTTGGTGAATGCGGGCCTCCACAAGCAGTAGATTTCACCAGGGCGTCTGCTTCCTCATTCTAGCCTCTAGGTAAGTGTTCGACCGTTACACCGGCGAACCACTTTTCCATAGATCGAACAACCTCCAGATACCTCTTTATTCCTTCTTCTTTTACTTCAAAGGATTTGTCAACATGATTTGCCACCAGTTTGGAGTCAGTTTGGATGATCAAGCGTCGAACCCCCAATGCTTTCGCCTTTTTTAGGCCCAACAGTATAGCTTCGTACTCTGCCGCGTTGTTGGTTGTGTCGAACTGCAGCCTTGCGGCGTACCAGATCGGCACGCCCCCTGGCGAACTGAGCACTGCCGCAGCGCCTGCCCCTTTGTGCGACCATAAGCCGTCAGAGTACATCACCCAAGGTTGTTCGACAGGCTCGGGTTCAAGGGCGAATGCCGGTGTCCATTCGGCCACAAAGTCAGCTAGGACTTGAGACTTGATGGCAGTGCGGGCGACGAAATGCAGGTCGAAGGGAGATAACTCCGCCGCCCACTTGCTGAGCCGGCCAGTAATTTCCTTGCCCCGGAGCACTTCGCCCAAAGGATACTGTGATGGCACCGTGACTTTGTGGGCCTGAAAGTAGTGTTTAAACTTGCGTGAAGCCATCACTAGGGCGTAAGCAAGCTTCTCCATTTCAATGTATCGTATCTTCGCCCCTTGCAAAGCTTCGGAGACGAAATACACTGGTTTCTGGCCTGACTCTGTTTCTTGGACGAGAGCCGCACTGACCGCCACCGGCGAGGCTACTAGGTAGAGTAGCAGTTCGCTTCCCGGTGCTAGGCTGACCAGAGCAGGTGGGCTCTACAGATATTGCTTCAGCTCGTCGAACGCTGCTTGGCATTCGGGTGGCCAGGTAAACTTTTCCGCGCCCCGGAGGGTCTTGAAGAAAGGCAGGCCTCTTTCGGCCGCTTTTGAGAGGAATCGACTGAGTGCCGCAATTCGGCCCGCGAGCTTTTGTACTTCGCGTACGCTCGACGGGGGCTTCATTTGCTGAATGGCATCGATTTTCTCGGGGTTCGCCTCGATACCCCTTTCCGAAACGAGAAACCCCAACAACTTGTCCGCGCGAACACCAAAAACACACTTCTCAGGATTTAGTTTCATACCCGCCGCACGTAAGTTGTCGAAGGTCTCCTGTAAGTCGGACGCATGGTCGAAAGCCTTGCGGCTTTTAACGATGATGTCATCAACATAAGCCTCCACATTTCGCCCCAGCTGCTTGTAAAGGACCTTGTACACCAACCTAGTGAAGGTTGCCCCGGCGTTCCTCAGGCCGAAAGGCATCCTGAGGTGGAAAAAGGTGCCAAATGGTGTGATGAAGGCTGTCTTGGGGATGTCGGACGGATTCATGTGGATCTGGTGGTAGCTGGAGTACGCATCCAAAAAGCTCATGAGTTCACAGCCAGCTATCGAATCCACGAGCTAGTCGATCCGCGGCAGGGGGAAATCGTCTTTCGGGCACGCCTTGTTGAGGTCCGTGAAATCGACACACATGCGCCATTTGCCGTTCGATTTCCGCACCAGTACCGGGTTCGCCAGCCACTCGGGGTGATCGATCTCCTGGATCACCCTAGCTTTGAGCAGCTTTTGCACTTCAGCTTTCACTGCTTCTTGGCGATCAGCGGACATCTTGCGCAGCTTCTGTTTCCTTGGCTTGGCATCCGGCTTGACCACCAGATGATGCAAGATGAGATCTGTCGAAAAACCTCCCACCTCGTCGGGGCCCCAGGCGAAGATATCAATGTTCTTCTTGAGCACCTCCAGGATGTTCTCAACTTCTCTCTCGCCCATGTTGCCCCCCAGCGAAACAAGTCTTGTGGGATCGGCATCATCGACCTGCACCTTGATCACCCTGCCATGAAGGACAGCGTGCTTCGCCCGGTCATGCGATTCAGCCTCGACATTGTGGATTGCTCTGTTGATTACGGCCAAATCGCCCTTTGATGTAGCCGAAGGTTAAAGCCCCTTGACCACGATCACTCCTGCAGGGCCAGGCATCTTGAGCTTGAGATAATTGTGGTGGGAGATGGCTTCGAACTTGTTCAAGGTTGCGCGACCAAAGATGGCATTATAGTTGTATGGGATGTCGACAACGTCGAACAGTATTTGCTCTCCGCGCCTGTTTTCACTTGTGCCGAAGGCTACCACCAATTGTACTTGGCCTAGGACTTGAACTGCTTCTCCGCCAAAACCACGAAGCGAGGCCGGTGCTTGGGTGAGGTCTAGGGTTGGCAACCCCATCTTGGCATATGCTTCGGCGAAGATGACGTCAGCCGAACTTCCTCCGTCGACTAGGATTCGCCGGACTTCGAAGCCACCTCGGCCGAGATCACCAGGGGGTCTTGATGCGGGAACAGCACTCCTTCGGCATCTTCTGGCCCGAAAGAAATCTGCTGGTTCAAGTATCGCGGGGCCCCTTCACCTGCCGGAGTAATGTTGTGCACCATTCGCAGCTGCATCTTCTTTTGCCCTTTTGACAGTTGATTCGGCGGGTCGGCCCTTGTAATCACTTGGATTACTCTGCACCGCACATCTTGGCGCTATTCAGCCAGGGGTGCTTGCTCTTGAATAGCTTCGCGAGGTGCTTCGACAGCTGCTCCTTGTTGTGGTCTTGGATCTTGCGCGTTGCCATGCTGCCGAATGTTTCGGCATTGCTCGGTGGTGTGTGAAGAGCGTCCGTGGAAGGCGCAGTAAAGGTCTTTTCTGACCTTCTTGCGAACGGACTGTCGAACTCCTTGCGGAGGGCTTGAACTTCTTCAACAGCCATCACGGCCTTGCTTACACGGTCGGTTCTGAATTTCCTCCAAGTCATGGGAGCTTGACCTGGCCTTGGCGGTTGTCCTTGGTTCGCCGGCTGAGGCTGGCGAACGGCGAGAGGAGCCGGTTCGGCGACCTATGCTTGTGCTTGGGCTTGAGCAACGGCGACAGAGGCATTTTCGTACTCGGCTTGGATTGCTTGCCGTCGCTTGGAATCCTCTTCACCCCTTGCGTATCCGTCAATGATGCGAAGCAGGTGCTCGAGTTTCTGCGGCTCCTTGTTGGCAATTTTTCTTGTGAGTTCGCCCTCGAGCAGCCCAGCCAAAGCGGCGTTGATGACGGACGCCTTAGTTATGTCCTGAACTTGGCATCGGGCTTGCGAGAAGCGACGCATGTACTCCCTTATCGACTCCCCCGGCTTCTGGCGAATGCCGAGTAGATGTTGTTGCGTCTTCGGCTCCTCATAGGTGCCTTGAAAGTTAAGGACAAAAACATCGTGCAATTGCTCCCATGAGTGAATGCTGTTAGCTGGTAAATTGAAGTACCAAGAGCGGGCGATGCCGTCTAGAGCGAGATGTATTACCTTTGTCTTGGTATTTTCGTCGCCATGAGCGGCATCGATCGCGGACTCGAAGATGGACATGAACTCTTTTGGGTCAGTTTCGCCCGAGTATCGCGAAACGGGTGGGAACCTGAACTATGGTGGGATTGGACGAACCTTGATTCCCCCACTCAGCGGTAGCCCCTTTTCGCTCCCCGCCTTGCTCACGGTACCTTGCTGTAAAGGCCCGTTTGGATATGGCGTGGCGAAGGGCGAAGTCATGGCTTGCACGTGCGATTGGGCCACAGTGTTCGGCTGCCCGGCCCCGAACGGTGACGCTTGGTGCGCTGCCATGGATGGGTCAAACGAAGGCTGGGTCCATGCCATGGCGATCTGGTTTGGCGCCTGATTTGTTCCGAAGCCTGGTGTCGGTGCCTGTGGTCGGATGGTTGGTGCTTGATGGCGTTGCCGAAGTCGAACTGCGGTCCTTGACTCCATGGCGAAGCCCCCGGACCAGGCAGGTTGTGTTCCCCTCTGGTTGGGCCGAAGGGGCTACTTCTGGAGTGTTGTGGGGTTGGTTGAGCTGGTGAAGAAAAGCCTGAAGCTGCGCTTGCAAGGCCGAAGCTCCTTCCGCCATTGCTTGCGACATCTGACCAGGCGGCGGGTTGCGTACTTGGGCAGCGACCGGCCGATCCTGTGGCTGTACACGAGGGTTCGGGTGCACTGTTGCGGTCGAAGGCTGTCCAGCAAAGTACGCTGGCGCTTGCATGACTTGTGATGGAAGGGCTCGAATCGGCGCTTGCGGGTAGACCTGGGGTGGGATGTAGCCTGCCGAATACTGGAGGATGGGGGCCAAGACAACCTTGGCTTGCCGGGCCGCTTCGTATGCCTGCTGCTGCTCTTGCATTTGATGAAGCATGTCCTGGAGACACGCCATGTTCTGACGCATGGCCCCCATGTCGGCTTCGACTTGCGCTTCGAGGTTGGAGTTGACTTGTGTGGCGGTGAGCGCGGTTGAAGCTATAGCCTGCTGCGGTGAAGCAGCCTGGGGCGCTACCAGTTGACTTGTCGGAAGGATCTCCGCCCTTGTCTGGAGCGCCCTTGCCGCCGCTGCCGCCTTCGCCGCATCGACCGTGTTCGGCGCCTGCCCCGTCGAAGCGGCAGGAGCCGAAGGTGGTGATTGCGGCGCAGGGGCCGAAGTCGATGGTGCCACACCAGCTTCGGCGCCGAGTGCCGAAGGCTCTCCTCCTTCTTCGGCTGCCATCTCCACTCCTGCTTCACTCTCCTTACACCTTGCAACCTTCTCCTTAGCGACCTTCTTTGGTGGCATTCGCTCTCAGTGGTTTCGCTCGGAGGTCCCCACGGTCGGCGCCAGCTGTTGTCGAAGTGACAACTGCGTATGTCGAAGGACGTGGATACTCAATAGTCACTGGAAACGGTGAAGTGTATTATCTTTCTTTAATTTTTCTGGACCCCCTTTTACATGGCCCTAGGGGCCTATTTATAACCCTATTATAGGTTCCCCTATTAGGGTTTAGGTTTAACAGGGGAATTTACATGGTTGCCCTTATGAAAGGGACATTTACATGGGTATATAGTGTAATTGAGTTATATGGGCCTCTAATGGGCCAACTGGCGAACGCTGGCCCAGTGGACCCCGGACTTGATCGGCTGAGATGGCTTTTTGGGCCTCCTTGAAGTTGGAGTTGCTATGGCGAAGTCATCCGCCTTCGCCATACACTCTTCGCCACCCAAGATGCCTTCAACCTTGTGGGATACCAGCGGGATTCTTCGCCCTTCGCCATCTTTGCTTCATAGTCTTCGCCATGGGGGCTTCGCCCCGACAGACTCGACGTCTTGGGCTTGAACCCTCCACTGGTTGCATGGTTTCTACAGATCCGGTCGAAGGGTCTCATGTCATACTGCCAACAGTCACAATATACTCCCTTCGTCCCACAAAACTGGTCATTTTACTCCTTCGCGATTGTCCCATAAAGCTGGTTGTTTTATCATTTGAAGTAGAAAAGTGGACCCATATGATATGAGGCCATCCTGTACTACTATTAGTTGTTTTTGCTCCACAAGACTTTATGCCCAAGAAGAAGTTGTAGGATGGTGGTGCAGTGCAGGAGAAGGGGGACAGTGAAATGATTTTAGTACCTGCAACCGATAATAATTTAGGGTATGTTGGTAAATTTCCTCCAAAGCTAATTTAGCTGCACATTTATAGGACTTCCAGAATTTTGGACGGAGCGAATATCATTTAGGATGAAAGGATAGAAGAATAGACAGATTAGTCACAATATGTCATTTTGAACTTAGTTTACACACATTAGATAAGTTTGTGCACCATAATAAATAATTTACAAATTTGTACACTATAAACTACACCCATCTAATCCATAGCTGGAAGCCTTTATTTTGGGCTGAGCCTCTGTTTGGATTTCTACCGTGAAATTCAAAACAAAAAGAGTAAATTTCACAAAACTACAGTTACTTTGCACAATCTATCACAAAACTACAGATTTAAGAAATTGTCTTATAAAACTACAGATTTAGGGACCCCGTTATCACAAAACTACAGGTTTTAGCTCTCCCCGTTAAATCTACCGTGACCTGACAGGGGTGGCCCACTTGCAGTCTCAGGAACCTTCAAGATGGTTGCCACATTAGAAATCCCATGTCAAATGCGTGCGTGGTGGAACGGTTGTACGAAGAAGTTGCAGGATGTGTTTCTATCCCTCTCGTGGACCCATTCGGTGGCCAATTCCTCACTTTCCATGTGTGCATCGTCGTCTCGCGTCTTCGCCTGGTTGCCGCATTGTTCCTCTTTGGCCTGAAGAAACCCTAGCCATAGAGATGGCGTCGGCGAATAGCGCGAGCAAGAAGCGAAGCATAGGTGCACCATCCCAGCAACAGGGTAGCGTGAGCTGTGCATTGGGCAAGGTATGCAATGTATATACTAGTGGATTTGAGTGTGCGATTGGTTTTGATTTTGATTTTTCGAAATTGGGTTTGATTTGGTGAGTTGGGATCGAATGAAATCTTTGGGGTCGCAGGAGGTAAGTCTGGATGCAGTGCCCTTATATTTGGAAGAAACAGAATGGCATGGTGAGGAGAAAGGAACTCGATTGCGCTGCAAGCATGGATTGTGTCCAGCACGGAGGGTGGCTTGGGAAGGAGAAGACACAGGCAGGAGGTTCTTGGGCTGTCCATTAGAAGTTTGTTTTTTTTGTTTTCTTTGATTTTGTTTTTTTTAATTTTCCCCCACAATTTTGACCTGATTTTGTTGGGCTTATTCAGGAAGACGAGGACCAATGCAAGTTCGTTCAATGGGTGGATCCTGAATGGGACTCGAGGGTGAAGAAGACACTAGCTGGCATGTGGGATATGGTGGACCGTGGAGTGAAACGTGAAGCAAGTATTCAAGCTGACATGTTTAAGGCTTTTGCCCTGAAAGACCGTTTGGAGAAAGAGAAAAATGATGAGTTAGCCCACAAGAATGCTCTGCTTGACATGAGGGAAGCACAATTGAAAGAACTGCTCTACAAATCTGCCTCTGAAGCAAAGAAAATGGAAGAAGATAACCAAGAGAACAAGACTTGGTTCCTTATCGGTTTCAGCAGCATGCTAATGATAATTGTTGGTCTCATCACAATGCGCTTTGGGGTCTACAAAATGTAATGTGCTTAGCTGTTTGGATCGAGTAGTCTTTTGCTAGTTATGGATGTCCTAATGTGTCACTGTTGTAGTGTTTTGGTAACTATGCCTTGTACGAACAAGTATTTGGAGATGCAATATATGTAGTAATTAACTTACTGCACTATGCCTGAAACAAAATTTGTTCAATTAACTATGTCTGAACCTATTGGAGTATATATGAATCAGAGTATTCTTCCTTAAACACTATATGGCACTGACCAGATAACTGATTGCTCTAGAAATATAGATTAGTAGTACAAAGCAAATAAGTGCCAAATGGAAGATCAGTTTTAAACTGAAGCAGTACTGAACTGGAATTACTCAAAGCATCCACATGCTGATCATGTCAAAGCATCCACGTGCAGAGGTAACACAAAAGCGTGCAGAAATAATGCACAAAAGCATCCATTGAAATGCACAAATCTAATGACTAGCTAAGTACTGATAACCATCACCTATTAACCATTCCTCCTCATGGTTAAGTGTGATGGCAACCCAAAATAATGCCCAGAACAGATGGGCTCATTTATCACTATGCAGAATCCCTCTCCCTGTCCCTCGACGACCCCCTCGGCCTCTTCCTCCCCTACCACACCGGACTGCACCACCATCCATGTTTTCAGCTTGACTAGTCCCTACATTACAGTTGATTGTACCCCCTCTTCTTCCCCTTCTTGGTATTTGCTTCGATGGCCCCTCAGTCTTACTGCTCGATTCTTGAGTTGGTTGAGATGGCAGCTGGTTGGGATGTGAAGGAGCTTCTGTTGATGTTTGAGATGAAGCATGGTTCTCCGTATTTGGATTAGCCTACAAAACTTTTAGGTTAGCAAACACAAATATTCAAGCTGACACTAGTGGTACAAACATAAGGTAATTAATTAGTTACCACATGGCTCCTCTTTCTTAATTGTAGATCTGGCCTCATTAGCTGAGCACATCCCTTGTAGTTATGCCCAAGTAAATGGCAATTGCTACACCTTACTGTTTCCATCCTTGCAGGTCCAGAAGTAACAAGTGGCTCATCAATTCCTCTTCTCCTACTCTTTTTTGGTCTTTCTGGTTGTTTAGTGAATTTAGGAGGGTCAATATCATTTGTATTTGTCCGCACCCAACCATGCTCGTCAGGTACAGGGTATATGAGTTGTTCAGATGCCTTTAGATATGTGTCCCTCGTGTAGAACTGATGCACATATTCCTCAGGCCTTCTCTTGGATTTGAATATAGCAGAGCAAGCGTGCTTGTAGGGAATACTAGTTAATTGCCATCTGAAACAGTCGCACTCCCAACTTGATAGGTTCACTTCATATGTTCTATCTCCAGAGCTAACTTGCCAAATATCTCTCCCAGCACAAATTGACCGGCAATTCCAAGCTTCTGTCTTAACCAACTCTAGCTTCTCAGCCATCACAGGGGTGATATCCCATTTTGCAGCTTCACCCCCTTCTCTTTTATCATTGTACCTCGCCATTAATTTGGTCCTGATGCATTCCATCATTGTTTGTATGGACTTGTCTCGAACATTAATTATGTAATTATTAAAAACCTCACTTAAATTGTTCACCACCAAGTCAGTTTTGCTGTGGGTCTGAAAAGCATGCCGACTCCAATGATTCTTAGGTATCTTCATGAGCCAATTATAAGCACCTTCATTTTTTTCTTAAGTTCATCCATGGAAACCTTCCAATCATACTCTGTATATGCATAAACAGCACCATCCATGAGTTCCTTCAGATTTTGACCTCTAAACCCAGCATTGCAAAAGTTCTGGTACATATGTCTTTTGCAAAATCTGTTCTCACAATCAGGGAATATTTTCTTGATCGCTTGCTGTAGACCCTGCAATAGGTTATATTACTTTGTCAAAATACTAATGTGTAAGTAAAAGAGAAATAGATGGCACAATGTCATACAATGTATACCTTCTGTCTATCTGACATGATGGTCCAACCACCATGCTCATGGCCATCACCTATAACCATCTTGAGCATCTCTAAGAACCAAGTCCAGTTGGGACCATCTTCCTTTCCCACTACACCAAATGCCAGTGGGTAAAGATTGTTGTTACCATCTCTGCCTATGGCTGCAAGAACTTGTGCCCCATTGGTGAGCTTCACAAAGCACCCATCGACCCCTACAATTAAAATAGTGCATATATTACAACTGGAGTCAATTTTTTTAATAATGTGACATTACTAAGATTAGTACTTACCAATAAAAGGCCTACAACCTGCTAGAAACCCCTCTTTCTGTGCATTTAAACACATGAAAAGCCCACAGAACAATGGGTTCAGTCCTTGATCAGGCCTAGGTGTGGTCTTAACAACCACATGGCTTCCAGGATTCTTCACAAGTACAGTGTGACAATAATCTCGAATTCTTACGTATTGTTTCTTGTGATTACCAAGTACTTTCTCTGCAGCTATAGCCCTTGCCCTATAGGCCATCACTTTGGAAATCTCCACGCCAAATTTTCTTTCAGTCTCATCCATGAGCGCTATGACCTTCCAATCTGGATCGCTCCTTATTTGCTCCTGAAACACTTCACTTATGAACTTGCTGTTGACTCTACTAGACTCCACGGTAACACCACATGTGTCTGGTAATACCAGCTTCCTAATCATGATAGTTTTTCCCCCTGCAATCTCAGAAGCATACATATGGAAGGGACATCTATCATCTTTGCACTTAACTATGACCCTGTCAGGAGCATTCCTAACATAAGAATAGTCCCAACACATTACAATGTGGTATGCCTTGAGTGCTCTTCTAAACTGCTTGACGTCAGTAAAGCACATAGCCTTGCATAGTTGAGTGGGATCTAATATGTTACTTTCATTGAACATAACCCTCACACCACTCAATCTAGCTGGTCGTCTTCTCTTCCTTTTTACTTCTTCCACCACAGCACCATCATCATCTTCAGAATTCAACAACAAATCTTCACCATCATTAGTAGGGCTGAAAATATGCTTGTCTTCCTTTGGTTTGGCCTTATTGCTAGCTACAACTTGTTTTCCTTTGGTTACAACTTCAGTTTGGACATCACCTTCCAAACCAGCAGGCACCAATTGTTTTCCCTCATCAATATTCACCACATAAAGATCCTCGACATCACTATCTCCCTCACAATAAGTAGCAGGATCTTCACGTTCTCTCTTCCTTTCTTTCATCTTTTCTAGTAATATCTCTTTCTGAGACACTACCATATCTTCCTCAGGGCTGTCTAAAAATACTCATCACTGTCCCAGTCATCTTCACTTCCCTCTTCATCTTCATTTGTCTCCTCTCCTAACATTGGCTCAATTGCATTTTTTCCCCTTCTGTTCCACCACTACGACATTACGCGAGGGGTCTGCTTGAGGCGGTGACCGCATGATGGCCCTCTCTCTTCCTCGTGACCAACATGCAAAAGTTTTTCTCCTCCTCATGTAGTTGCATCATCTTTAACACATCATTATCAGTCTCTATCTGAACCAAACTTCCTTCATTGCTCTTATGATACATATAATCTTGTGTAGTGTAGCCAGCAACCTCGATCAAACCAATCAGTTTAAAGAAGCATATCTTGTCCCTCGGCATTTTTGATTCCTGTTGTTTGCTGTCCTTGTAATCAACAAATATGGTCTAAATATCATCTCCCATCCTGCATAACAGTTTTGCAAATCAGCCAAAAAAAAATACTTCACATTTGATCAACATGGCACCAATATATTTAGAAACCCCACAAGCTTAACCAAAACCTGACAATCCAAACCCTAACATACTGCTTCACAGTCCGACCCCAAGAAAATCTGAGTTCCACAATCCCCAATTCATAACCCTAAATTAAACCACAGTTCGAAGAGTTTATCAACAAAAAGCGATAAAAAAGAGTGTTCTTTTCACCACCACACTTCATCCAAAAAAGCAATCTACCATTACCTAAAACCCTTGGGCCATAGATCAAAAGGTTAGAACAGAGATAAGATATGGGATAAACTGGGAACTAAATCCCACTTACCTGATAGTGTTCGATGTTGCAGCACCTGCTGATTGAGCCAACGAGCTACGTTCTCCCTCCTCCCAGGTTCCCCCTTCATCCCCATTATTTTGCTCGTTCCCGCGTTTCCTCTCTTTTGCCACCCAGGGCGCAGGAGGACTGGCGTGGTTCCTTCCAGGAGAAGGAAAAGTGCGTGCGTGGACCGACGATTCAACCGGAGGAGGAGTGACATGGGATTTCTTATGTGGCAACCATCTTGAAGGTTCCTGAGACTGCAGGTGGGCCACCCCTGTCAGGTCACGGTAGATTTAACGGGAAGAGCTAAAACCTGTAGTTTTATGATAACGGGGTCCCTAAATCTGTAGTTTTATAAGACAATTTTTTAAATCTGTAGTTTTGTGATAGATTGTACAAAGTCCCTGTAGTTTTGTGAAATTTACTCAAACAAATAAGTGTTAGAAAAATACTCCTACTGGGCTCGTACAGGCGCCGATCTTTTGTCCCCTCGCCCGCAATCCACCCACCTCTCGAGCTCACAAAAATCGTAGAAAAAACTCGCCCCACTCCACCTCCACCTCTCTCCCGCCGCCGCCGCCCGCCGCCTCCACCACCCATCTCCGCCCTCGTACGCTCGCCGGCAAGCCGCTGCTGCTGCTTGCTTTGGTTGCTCTTCTCGTCTCCCCATCCCTGGGCGGGGCGCGGTGGAAGGGGGCGGGGGACTCGCCACCGTTCTCCGTGGGTGTCTCTGCACTCTGCTTTGCTCCTCTTATTCCCCCCCCCCCCCCCCCCCCTCCTCTGGTTCCACCCCCCGCGCGGCGGAGCGCGGGGGAAGGGGTCCACAGATGCTGTTCTGCTGCCCTGCTTCTCCTCCCCCTCCAATCCAAGCTTCTTCTCTCCCGCCGTTCCGGACGAACAGCTTGTCTCCGACCGTACGTGGCGGGAATGCCGCGCCACGACGCCCTCTCGCGCGGTCTTTCTCGGCCAAGAACCGGTCCCCGCGAGCGCGGAACCTCCACGCGGCAGCAGGTGATGGTGGTGGTTATGGGTCTCCGGAGCAAGAGGGGCGTGGGGAATCGTCCCTCCCGGACGCCGAGGCGCTCGCGTCCTCGCTGCGTGATTGCGGCGGCGCGGACGGCGTCCGGCGGGTGCACGCGGTTGCCGTCCGGTCGCTCGACAGCCTGGGGACGTTCGTCGCCAACAATTTGATCAGCGCGTACGCCAGGTTCGACGAGGTTTCGGATGCCAGGAAGGTGTTCGACGAAATGCCGGAGAGGAGTGTTGTGTCGTGGACGGCGATGATGAATGTGTATCTGAAACTAGGCCACTACGGCGAGGTTGTGAGGCTCTTCTTTGATATGGTGGGAAGCGGAGTGCAAGGTAACAGCTTGACTTTTGTTTGCTTGTTGAAATCATGCGGCGAGCGTTGTGATGCTAAGCTAGGGCAGCAGGTCCACTGTTGTATTGTCAAAGGTGGGTGGAGCAATGTGATAGTGGACAGTGCTGTTGCGCACTTCTATGCTCAGTGCGGTGATGTTGCTAGTGCTTCAGCTATATTTGATAAGATGACCTCTCGCGATGTCATCTCATGGACAACAATGATCACAGCTTATGTGCAGCATGGGCATGGGGGCCAAGCTCTTAGGATGTTTTCAGAAATGGTTTCAGAAGGATTTCGACCAAATGAGTTCACTGTGTGCAGTGTCCTCAAGGCGTGTGCAGAAGAGAAAGCTGTGAGATTTGGGAAGCAGCTGCATTGTGCTGTTTTGAAGAAAATGTACAAAAATGACATCCATATCGGCAGTGCCCTTGTCACCATGTATGCTAGATGCGGTGAAGTTTTTGATGCTCAGGCAGTGTTTGATATGATGCCACGAAGAAACACTATTACATGGACTTCTATGATCTCTGGCTATGCACAAAGTGGCCACGGAGAAAAGGCTATCTTGTTGTTCAGAAAGATGAAGATGCGCCGAGTGTTTGTTAACAACCTCACCATTGTCGGTCTCCTAAGTGCCTGTGGCTCCTTACAGTCGCTTTATCTTGGAAAGGAATTGCATGCTCAGATAATAAAGAATTCTATGGAAGACAATCTTCAAATTGGGAGTACACTTGTTTGGTTCTACTGTAAATGTGGAGAGTACACATATGCTGCAAGAATTCTTGAAGCGATGCCTGACCGTGATGCTATCTCATGGACTGCTCTGATTTCCGGCTACAATAATCTAGGTCATAATGTTGAAGCACTTAAATCATTAGATGATATGCTATGGGATGGTGTAAAACCAAATACATACACTTACTCCTCGGCTCTGAAAGCTTGTGCAAAATTGGAGGCTCTGCAATATGGAAGGAAGATCCACGGTTTTGTTAACAAGACTCAAGATTTCTCCAATGTGTTTGTGGGAAGCTCACTTATCGATATGTACATGAGGTGTGGAAAAGTCGACGAAGCCCGAAGAGTCTTTGATGCCATGCCAGAACATAACCTTGTGACATGGAAAGTGATTATTACAGGATTTGCTCAGAATGGCCTCTGTGAAGAGGCTTTGAAGTACATGTACCTAATGCAACAAGAAGGGCATGAAGTTGATGATTTTGTGCTCTCAACAGTTCTGACATCATGTGGAGATCTTCAATGGAAATCCATCTCCTTCTCTGACTCAGTTGCTGGTTCAGTTTCAGCTAGGCAGTAGATTAGTTCTCCCGTGGCAAAGAAGCTAGCACTTCTGTACAGTTACAGAGACATGTAGCACAAAAAGGTAACTCAAGGAGTGCATACGTGTATATGTACTTTTAAGAGTACCACTGCCTTCACTAACCATTTGCCTTTTGGGTTCATTATAACCATGCATATCTTCAGAAGAAAAAATTGTGAAAACTTTAGAATGTTTTTTATGCCTGTTTTAATTCCCACTATGGTTATCTCTAGCATTACAATTGCATCAACATATGATCTGCATAATAAGCATAATGCTTGCACGCATTAGCAGCTAAATCATTCTTCCATATCATCCACTTATCCACTTAGAGTTCATGCTGTGACTGCGAAAAATTAAAGTTCATTTGGTAACTGAATTCAATATAGCAAGTGTATGTTTTTTTTTTCATGAAATTGATATATTTTAACTTAAATATGGGTTTTAACATCTTTTTCATAAATTCTCTATTTGGTTTTGTATTAATCTAAACCATCACAGTAATTCACATTCACTACAATATGAGGGCATCTTGTTCTTAAAGATCGTAACATGTCTTATTTTATCTTGTTTCTCCACAATTTTCCTAGTTTATTTTCAACAGGGATTTGAAGTGCTGCCCTAAATTTAACAAACTGAAGACTCTGGTACTTAATGATTGGTGTGTGGCTTCTGACCTCAATGCACTAATTTATTTTCTGCAACACTCACCAGTTCTGGAGAAGCTTACACTACAGCTTCCAAGGTACAAATTTTGTATATGGATAGCTGTGTGTTATCAAGTTATCGTCCAAGATTGATTTAGTTAAATATCATTTTCTATAGACATGAAAAGATTCATTGCAAACAACTGGAAATTACAAGTCATCTTAAGAAGGTTCCGTTTGACCGTCTTAAGAAGGCTGAAATCAAATGTGATGAAGTTGATGAAAGAGTTTGCAAAGTTCTCAAGATCTTGAGTGCTTATGTCACAACGCTCCAAATTGATACGAGAGATATATGTGAGTTAAATATTTAATACCACTCCTTTCAATTTTATCAAAATATCTATAAATTATAACCATGCAGTGAGGAAAATATTTGGCTAATTAGAGGGAAGCAATTGTTAAGGACAGGTAGAAACTCTCCCCATATTTCATGAACAGAAAGTGAAAGCAATTGTCAAGCATCATCAGTAGTTTCGTTTGAATTACAATGTACAATCAAATTATACATTCAGTAGTTTCGAGTTTTATAAAGTGATGGCATTATCAGGTGCTGCTCTCTCCAGTTTCTGTTCGGGCAAACTGTAAGCAAACATCCTCAATCGTCATAGGCAAATAACACCCTCTGTCTGACCTTTGATGGAACATGATGACTGTGAGTGCCATCAAAGGTTCGACAGAGGGTGGATCTATGTTTCTCCATGATTGTTTAGTGAATAATGTTTCTCCATGGACAAATAGCACATCCTATACAATCCTTGCATATGCAGATAAGGTAAACTAAAGTGATTCCTATTAAATTTTGGAATTATGGCGGTTTAAAATATAAAAGGTGGAAATTTCCTGTATTCAGTCCTGGAAAGGGAAAATAAAAACGCATCACTATAATTTTTACAGTTTCCGGATTGATTGATATCCATCAAACTAGTGTCCCTGAAACTGGTTTACATTGGTACCCTTCATGTATCATGTATGCACTAGAATACTAGATGTAGGAAGTCAGGAACTATCAAGCACATCTTGCAATTTCACTCATGCGTCTTCTATCTGCTTCGTATAGTTGAGAAGATTTGGGTTGTTAATTCATCTATTATTTGTTGATTTTTTTTTTGACCCAAAAACAGTGAGAGAGGCCCCCACGGTATATATATATAAAAAGGAGAGCAGAAAGTATTTACAAGGAAAACAACAAAACCAAAAACAAAAAAGTTACAACAGGTCAATCCATGATTGAACTAAAGGCCGAAATGATTCCTTGAACCTAATTAAATGTAGGTTTAGATCAGACTTCAGGTTGCTCTTCCAACTTGAGATAGAGGGCTGAATGCCTTGGAAAATTAAACTATTCCTCTCCTTCCAAATGTTCCAGGCAGCAAGAAGAAACAAATCCATGAAAGCTTGGTGCGGCCAAGACGAACGGAGGTTGTGAAGCATCTGATGAAACTCCAAAGATGAATTCCAGCACCATCCCAATTTAGTCCAACAAGCCTTACTAAATGCACAATCAAAGAACAAGTGCTCCCTGGTTTCTCTGACATTAATCAAACAGATAGAACAGGATAAAGAAGCATTCAAGGGCGCGCAATGTTTTCTATCAAGAAGATCTCGAGTGTTCACTCTGTCCATAAGAAGAAGCCAACCAAAGACTTTGATTTTCATGTTCACCTTGCTTTGCCAAATCCACTTGAAGGTCATAGGAGGCGACAGAGACCAGAAACAAAGCTTATAAAATCGCTGAGAAGTGTAGTTTCCTGTTCCCCAAATGTACTGCCAAGTGTCATTGCAATTTGACAGAGAGACTGACTGCAAATCTATAAGCATCGAATTATACTCCTCATAAGCTTGCTGAGAGAGAGGAAGATGAAACTGATCTTGAGGGTCCCTTGCCATGTACTATTTGTTGATTATTCAGACAGAAATAGAGCATGTCCCTGAGTTTTGCAAGATAACTTTAGTTTCATCTCAAGTGTTTGTGTTGCTGAAGACATTTCATCTCTTATAAATCTTAATGTTGATTGGATAGCTGTTGATTGCACCATCACAAACTCACCTAACCAGAGCTGCATGAATTGCTCTAGGATCTCGTATCACTCGCTTTTTCTGTCACACATGGCTAAATAATTACATGAATAATGATCAAGCCGACTATAAGTTGAGTTGCACCATCATTTGCAATTTCTCTTGTGCAGATTTCAATCATATATACAACTGAAGGCGGCCAAAAGGGAAAAAAAAAAAAACTAGCTGTATGTACTACTACTGTACATTACAAACGAGCCTAGTCAATGCCATTTGCCAATATGCGGTTATAATCAGCATCACAGGCCAGTGACTTCATCCCTTGGAAGACTGTGCCACATGTAAAGATCCAGAGGGTGGGGCGAAACTTGTATTGCCGATAAACCAGTAGAGAACCCACTTCAAGTTGCACAGCATGTATTTTAGTGCTTTTGTCCAATTGTCAAGTTTATTGAAACTTAAGAAGATTGTATAGCTCCCTACTTTGTCACCTTCAATCCTGCAAGCGAAGTTATTCAAGTAAAGAGCGGCACAAGCAACGTTGTGTATAGATATATTCAACTGTCAAAATACTAAGTCATATGAACAAAAGAGAAAACCATAACCGCATAACTTACTAACCTGTCTTAATTATTTTGTATTATCACTAGTAAAACCTAAAGTATTTACATTGATTTCACTTAGGTGATGTTCAATGATGGCTAATTTGTGTCTTAGTTAGCATGAACCATGCAATTCATATACTAAGAGATCATAGTATAGGAAAGTTGCAATAAAACTTACTTATATGGGAGCTTCAATGACTTGTCAGGTGGTACATTGTTCTCTTTATCCAAACTAACAGCAAATTCAGCAAATTCTTGCAAGCAAGTCAGAAACCATGTCATGGCTTTGTCAAATCGGGTACTCCAGAATAAATTCACAGGACCGAACCTGAACATTAACAGTGCAGCCTATTAACTTGGTATAATGTAATTCCACTGCGCAAGATAAGAATAAATATACAAAGTAAACCCCCAGAGTGAATTTTCCAAAATTAGAACGGCCGCCAAATGATGATTTTATACCAGTCCCAAATAATTGCACCACTCAACATAACATGTGCTCAGTGAAAGCGAATTGACAACATGATTTATTTAAAAGTTTGTGGATGTGTTAACCAATGTAAAAGAAAATTATTACCACCAGGAAAGTGATCAGGTATGACAAAATAAGCATAAGTTGCCTATTTCATGAGGGACATCCTAGATTCCTTACTAGCAGCAGAATTTGTTCTTCAGAAAAAAATATATTATACATTATGAAAATAAGGAATATTACAGTACCAATATTTTACAAGTTTTTGAAAAGAGAATAACAAAGGGAGTACAATTTCCAGCAGGAAGCTTACAGTTCATATGTATTTTGGTTGATGTCTGTAACTTTTGGATAGCTTCCCATAGGGTGAATTTTGATCCGGTATCTAGATAAATGTTCAGGTATCCCAAAGCACAATTATCATTTCGTCAACAATTGTAGAGTATTAGGATTTGTCCTTTTCAATGTACATACACATTTTAAATGCTACTTATGAGAGAAGATCTGCTAAAAACACATCGTGCAACCCAATAAAAGACTATAATATGCAATTATGCATTCACCCTAACCAATAACCATCCAACACTATCTTTCCAACTCGTTATAACATATAGACAAGCTCGATTCATATAGAATAAACATATTTTGAACACAGAGCCATACAGAAAGAACAAAGCAAACAACTACATGGAGTAACAACTAAAATGCACTGAAACATGTATGTCGTAATGTTGTATAACTAGTTGATGGAGGTAAATGTCATGTATGAATTACTTCTCAAGAGAATGACCAGCAAATAAACTGTAGCAAAAATAATGTCACTGTATAAAGGATACTCAAATTTTGGGAAGAAGTACTGAGCCATGGTATGCAACAGAAGAGCAGCCTGACCCCAAGCAGCATTTATCTCATCCCACTCCACCTAAGAAAAGAGTAACACAGTTGTTACATTAACACAAAGGATCAACATGAACATTCCATGCTTGAATAGAATTCAAGGAAAGCACTAAAAGATAGTGAATGGACGTGATATCTGCACATTTTGCATAATTACCTGTACATTAGGAAGGCGGCCAAGACGAAAGTTGTTTATTGTTCCGATCACCCCATCATGTGAAATATAGAATGCATCATTGAGAACATTTGTACGCTTTAACAACTCTAGATGAACCTGCGAAACTTCTATCTTGGCCAAAACCGCATCTCTTTCTTCCTGAAAGTGACAAAAAAAAAATGAGTTATTGACAGGCAAATGTTTGCAAACAGCCCAGACATTATGAAGCTTATGTATAAGGAACCAATACATATTATAATATCTATGCTCCTATAATAGAAGGTAGTGGTGAACTGGTGATGGCAGTGAATCTGCCAACCCACTTAGTCCCATTGAAAATTTTATAAATTACTCCTTGAGCTTCTTCATGTTAAAAGACAACCAAATCTAAATGGATAGCCACATATAAAATCAAATTAAGGTGAATATTCCTTATAACAAAAGGATGGGCAACACATTTCATGTAAAATATATTATTTATTTATTTTAGGCAATATTATAGTATAACATAGCAAGGCATGGGCATTCAGCTAGTTATTTTCTATTATGAAGGCAGCGCAAAACATGATAGTACAGACACAGAGCATTATTCACAAACAATATTAATTTTTAAAGAGGTTTATTTATACCAACAAAAGTACAAAACATGGCAGCTATAGACTTAGTTTATATAGCTTTAGCTATTGAGTATACAACAAATCTGGAATATAGTGCATTTGGTTGTTTCTATGTTCTGCTAGAAAATAACAATGTTTTTAGGTTTTTGTGCTATCAAGAAGTCGAAACATGACATCAAGAAAATAGTGCTAAGTAAATATTTATAGGGCCTGTAGTAGGTATTTACCTGGTGAGATGTCCACTGAAACTGAAAGCTATTGAGATCGTGGCAATACCTGTTTCAAAAATATGATAGATCAGATTTGTTTAACAAGTAACTGTAGAGCTTCACAAATAACATGAGCCAACAAAATATTTCAGATTGCACAAAACCACTAGCAATTGTTGTAGCGATATAACAAAACATGTGTGGGATGTATTATGTTATTATTCCCAAATAATGAT
Source organism: Oryza meridionalis (assembly GCA_000338895.3). Classification (NCBI taxonomy): domain Eukaryota; kingdom Viridiplantae; phylum Streptophyta; class Magnoliopsida; order Poales; family Poaceae; genus Oryza; species Oryza meridionalis. The sequence goes on along the minus strand of CM002526.2, from coordinate 28,511,105 downwards.
ACTCCTATTTTCTGATGTCGAATTGCCAATTATATTGAATAGCACACTGACACTGTTGAATAATGTCTAGTTTCAGGTGACAAATATAGGTACACATTAATGTTTTCAATATAACAGTTGTATTCATAGCCTATAACAATGTTACAACTCATCAGAAAAAAAAGAGAGAGAGACAGAGAGAAGAGTCGAGAGCCTCCTGCAAGTATGGACATGCACACCCAAAAGCAAACTATAAGCATGTGTTTGGTTTCGGGACTAGATGGGATGGGATGAAACCATCCCTGATTTTGGGGTTGGGATGATTCCACTCACATGTTTGGTTTGTAGGATGGGACAATCCCAATTTTTTGTTTGGTTGAAGGGATGAGGGAGAGATGGGATGGACGCCGTTTGCCATCATGGTCGTCAACGACCGTCGATTGCGCCACCTGCATCCACGCGTGGAACAACCGGATTAAGCATAATGGCAGCAGCAGGACGGCCACCACCGCCGGAGCACCCAACCCGCTGGCCCACCGTCGTCGCCGCGGCTGGATCGGGAGATCCCCTGCGCCGGATCCGCCGCCACCGCTCTCCCTACCTCCAAGTTTCGCCGCCACCGAGTCCCCCGCCTCTGGATCCGCCGCCGCCGCCCTCCCTACCTCCAAGCTTCGCCGCCACTCGAGCCCGCCGCGTCGACATCACCGCAGCTGCCGCAACCGCTCTCGTCGAGCATTGCGGTGAGCGGCGGGATGGCGCCGAGCATCTCGCTCGCGGCGGCGACCGGTGTTGAGGCAGGGGTCGTGGAGGAGCGCCGGCGGTCGCGGAGGTGGTGGCAGGCGGTCGTGGCGGAGCGCCGGCGGTCACGGAGGAGGCGGCGGGCGCGGGCGCGGACGAGCGCCAGCGGTCGCTGAGGAGACGCCGTGTGCTCCGTCCAAGTGGGACGAGCTCGTCCGGCCGATTTTGCCGGATGGGTTTGTCCCGGATCTGGGAGGAATATTCCTCTCTAGGGACCAACCCATCCCACTCGCCCCTCAACCAAACACCTCTAAAAGTGGGTTCGTCCCATCCCATCCCATCCCATCCCACCAACCAAACACTACCTAAATCATTTAAGACTCTACATCACTGATTCTTGTAGAGAAACTTCAGAGTTAATAATAAGAACATTCAAGAAAGGACAAAATGAAAAGGTTAATTAAAAATTTAACCTTTCTTCCAGTTCTTCGAACTGTTTAGATTTTGTTTCAAGGCACTTCATCTCGGAAAAAATTTCTGAATATTGCTTTTCAGCTTCCTCAATTGCAGCTTTAAGTTTCTTTTCTTCTTCCTCAATCTGAAATGGCAGAACACATAATACATTTAGTTCCATGAAAATCATGGTCACTGACCAGTCAGAGATGCTTATTCTTTTTTTTTCACATAAGAAAGGTCAAGTAGGCAACTTCTTCAGGAACTGTTGCACTTAAACATTTTTATAAGTGGGCAAGAATTCTCTTACAGAGAAGTTACAAGGGAATTATTTTTTCATTTAAAACATTGCTCACTAGCTGTGTTTCATCTATCAAAAGAAACTTCTGCCTTACTTATTTTTGTCCAAAGCAGCAGGCTGTCATGCACTTTAGGATCTCATAATCACCATATGACCATAAATATGTAAGAAAGATTACCACCTTTTGTCTCTCCTTCTGAAAGTCAGTTTCACTGAGGATGTTATAGGTTTCCTGCTCCAGACGTTGAAGACAGGCCTCATAAGCTTTATTGTCAGTATTAACATCTTCAATTTCCTTCTCCATTTTATCAGACAGCAACCTCATACAGTCCAGACAGAGTGGCTGTTCAATCTACAAGTATATTCCAGATTATCAGCGGTCTTGACATCGTTCCTCTCAAAATACTAACAGATGGCAATGAACCCTCAACATATAGTAGCAAAAACATGCAAATCTGATGCAATAACTAGCAACTGCACAAGCTAATAAATGGGAAACAAAGGTAAAATGACAGAAATGGCAAAAGCACGTGTTCTCATTCAATACAGAGGCATCTTACAGAAGTCATTGTAGTACCTGTGTTTGTGATGTAGCAATCTCAAATGCCCGTTTTAATACAGTCACGCTAGAGTGAAAATTATTTCCTGGTAAAGGGCTACCGGGGTTCATACTTGTAGGTGACAACTGCGGACCACCTCCTTCAGTGGCAGATGTCTTGTATATGGAAGCGGCAGCAGGTGGAAGCACAATATATGATCCCTCCATTGCTCTTGTTGGTTGGTTAGGCTCGGTTCGCAGGATCCCTGCGCTTGGCGGGCGTGGGGGAATTCCATGGCTATGTGATCTATTTTGCTTAGATAGCACGACATAAGAGTTGTCCATCCTGCTAGCACCCATAACGCTGCCCTGAACAGAGGACACGTTCATACCTGCATTGATAAAAAGCTCTTGTAACAAATAGTGCAGCAATTCCTAGCATTTTTCAATCAATCATGCCCCAATTTCCTGGCTCATTGATGCTAATACCATACCAAAACCGAATAAGTTTTCTACCTATCGATTCCGATTCGAATCGATGGAATTACGACGAGCCAACAAAGGGAAAAAGGGAGAGAATCAGTTGAGGAGGCAAGGGGTTACCGGAGACGGCATGAGCGGGGAGCTTATCGGTGAAGGACTCCACGCCGACGACGACGAGCGCGCGTTGGCACTCCTGGCACTTGAACCGCGGCAGCGACGGGTCGACCCCGCCGCCCTTGTCGCCGGCAGCAGCGGCGGCGGATGCAGGGGGCTTCATATCGCCGCCCGACAGAACAGGACGCGAGCGCTACCTGCATCCACGAATCCGGCATCATTCACCTCACCAGAACAACGGATCAAACGAAAAATCCCCGCAATCAATCAAAACCCTCGAGACAGCTCACGAGCTCTCCAGCACGCGGGGGCTCACCAATCCCCCGACGATCCTGAGAGCACACGGGGCGGAAACTCCGCGGGGAGGTGGCGGCGCGGGGTGGGGGGTTTGAGGCGTAGGAGATTCAATTCCGGCGGTCGGAGCGGCGGAATCGCCGGGGAGGGAGGAGTCGCCTGCTCGGGAGTCGGGAGAGAGAGGGGTAGCGTGCGTGTGGGGGGTACGTTTGCGTAGCGTGTGAAGTTTGTGTGGGTGGGCTCGGGCTTTGAGCGCCCGGCCTGTGTATGGGTTGTGTGCGTGTGTGGGCCGCGTGGGCCGCACAGGGAAGAAGAGCCAATTGAGATACTCCCTCCGTTTAACATTATTACCAGACATATTTCTAAATCAAAATTCTAGCAAAAATATCTTCAATCCCTTCTTATTATAATAAAGTTATAACCCACTAGCTACAATTAAGACCCTAAAGCTAAAACCTCGATGTTCCACGTCATCATCAATTTTTAGCCGTTGGATCACTAACTTTTTGTTGCTCACATTTTGTCGTCTTTGCTCACGTCTTTGCTCACCTGAAGCCAATACCAAAATGTCTTATTGAAGCATACAATTTCTTACATTGCATATATACAATGTTAGTATTTTAGTATATCCGCCCAATGCGTGGGGTATCAACTAGTTTTTATAATAGTAGAGGTAGAGATAGAGAAGAGATATATGACAGTGATAAAGAGAGATATGATTGAAGTTAAGTAAGTTTAAGATGGTGTAGCTTTGTGAGATAAAAAAAAGACAAGTTGGATTGAATTATCATCTAAAGGCCACAAACAACTAACAATGGGGCTTCATGAGAGAAGGGATGTCATACATTAATTCTACTTGGTGAGGTTGACATTATCAAATTAGCTAGATGATGCCCGAGCTTTGCTGCGGAATATATGTTAGATAATGAAGAAATAATGAAATGATTTGAATTAAAATATTATGAAAATGATGATCTAGCATGTGCATGTTTAGTTTTAGAATGAAGTAAATTGTAGATATAATTATTATATGCTTGCATGTTGAGCTTTGTGGGTTTAATGGATTGATGTGGCATGCTTGTATATAGGTTTTAGGAGTGTTAATAAATACTATGCTTGCATGTTAAGATTTAGATATATAGTGGGCATTAGTTTTATAGGAAGAAGAGATTACTATTGAGAGCAGATAAACCATAGCAACTGGAATAGTATGGCATGTTAAAGGGCTTATTTTAGATACTTAAGCTTTGAGAATTTCTCAAAATCTAAGTAAGCAGTGACGTTTTTTTTCCCTTTCCAATCCATGAATTAATTTAGTGAGAATCGCTAAACTGCGGGCATGAGTTTGGCTCCTGGTTGACTTTATAATCCTAGCCAAATTTTAAATTTAGAACTAATTTATATATTTCCCCCTTTTTCAGTGGCCAAATTTAAAAATTAGAATCTAATTTTAGAATTAATTAGGATTTTTTTTCCTGTTTTCGTTCTTGTACTGTGCGTCTCCCGTTTAGGAAAAATGGGGGTTTCGATGGTCATGTAGGAACAAATGTTTAGGAAAAAAACGTCTCCCGTTCAGGTGTTCAGAGTTGAGACGTTTGTTGACGGACAAGCGGACGTCGATCTGGGCCGTCCACAGCCAGATGGACGATCCAGAATTCCTCAAGGCCGTACACAGTGACGTAGGCGGTGACTAAGCGGGACCTTAGCTTCCCCAACGCGTGTGGCACCGCCGTCCTGTAGCCCACCGTGAGGAACCAAACAAATTAATCCAGCATATATGCATAGCTAAGCTGTAATACAAAGCGCCCCAAACACAGCCAAGGCCACATCGAGCAGCGTCGTACAAACCAAAGCCCCTCTAGACTAACAAGTTAAAAATACAGTTTGTCAACGGTGCAAACAATGGGTTTCACATCGATGAAACCAATTGGCATATGCTAATAATACCTAGCAGAAATAAATTTAAACTACAAATCCACAAGAGAAAACATTGCATCTCTCTTACGAGGAAGATATATACTCCCTCCGTTTATAAATGTTTGACGCCGTTGACTTTTTTAAACATGTTTGACAGTTCGTTTTATTCAAATTTTTTTATAAAATATATATAACTATATATATAGAAAAAGTATATTTAACAATAAATCAAATGATAAGAAAAGAATTAATAATTACTTAAATTTTAAATTTTTTAAATAAGACGAACGGTTAAATATGTTTAAAAAGGTCAACGGCGTTAAATATTTAGGGACGGAGATAGTATAATTGTTGCACATACATGCATTAGAAAATGTACTCATCCGTGTGTATAAATATGGGCTGTGCAGGCGCCAGAGGAAGACGCCCAAGCTAATTAATCCTGATCATTCACATCTAGCTAGCTAACTAAGTAGTAAGAGTAATTAGGGGCTAATTAGTTTCAAAGGGAGCTAGGCGAAATGGAGGGGGAGAAGAAGAGCGTGGTGCTGATCAACTGCGCGGTGAGCATGTACGGCAACCGCGTCCGCATCGCGCTGGCGAGGAAGGGCGTGGCGTACGAGGAGAAGCCGGAGAACCTCGCCGCCAAGAGCGCCCTGCTCCTCTCCTCCAACCCCGTCCACGGCCAGGTCCCCGTCCTCCTCGTCGGCGGCAAGCCGGTGTGCGAGTCCCTCGTCATCCTCGAGTTCATCGACGAGGCGTTCGCCGGCGTCGGCGAGCCGCTGCTGCCCGCGGGGCCCTACGAGCGCGCCCAGGCCAGGTTCTGGGCGTCCTACATCGACGCCAAGCTGGCGCCGTGCGCCGCGAGGGTGTGGCGGTCGCCGGCGAGCGCGGCGGGCGCGGCGGCGGTGGCGGCGGCGAGGGGCGAGCTGGTGGCGGCGATGCGGACGCTGGAGGCGGAGCTCGGTGGGAGGAGGTACTTCGGCGGCGGCGGCGAGGCGCTGGGCTACGTGGACGTGGCGCTGGCGCCGTTCACGGCGTGGTTCGCGACGTACGAGCGGTTCGGCGGGTTCAGCGTGGCGGCGGAGTGCCCGGCGCTGGCGGCGTGGGCGGCGCGGTGCGCCCGGGAGAACGCGTGCGTGGCGGCGTCGCTGCCGGACCCCGAGTTCGTGTACCAGTTCGCCTGCGGCATGAGGAAGCACTTCGGCCTCGACGGCTGATATAAAAATGAGCTCGCCGGTGCGGCGATCGGCCGGTGCAAATAAGCGAAACCATCGCACGTGCATGCCTGCATGGGGAAACTATCATTTCCTCGTTTTCGCGGCAAGGTCTTTGGCTATTTTTGTGTGCTTCGCTTGCGTGCGTGTACTCCTATCTATTAAAAAAAAACCAATCCAAAATAGGATGGATTATCACATAGTACGAATCTGGATAACTTTTATCCAGACTCGTTTCGTTGTACTATGTGATGTTCTAGCGTCAGTTTTATATTGGTTTTTTTTTACAGAGGGAGTACGTGCGTGCGTGTTTTTTTTAAGCTTTTATGTGCCTTTTAATTTGCTTGGCGATTCGACATTGACATATCGATGTGTGTGTTTCTTTTGTGGTGGTGTGTGGGCGTGGCGATCGACTGCGATTCCTGAGTTTTGTCCTTGGTGAAATCTTGTCTGCTTGCAAAGATGCTGTTTTTGGAGTTTAAAGTGCTCTGAATATGCTGTAATGTAGGGCTGTCAAACGGGCCGAGCTCGAACGAGCCTACCTGTCTAAGCTCGAGTTCGGTAAGGACTCAAGCCGAGCTCGAGCCGAGCCTCATCAGATCACGAGCTTCATGTCGGGCTCGAACTCGGCTCGTTCGAGCTTCGAGCTGTTCTCGAGCTTAGAGTATCTGATTGCAGACTACTTCAGTCAAAGGAGTAGTAGTGCTACAAAGCACTAATAGCTTGAAGTAGTGGCAGTATTACTAGTACCAGTCAACTATTACTCCTATGCAATGCCATGAGCATGTTGTTCCATGGGGAAAAGTGGTGGGCAACAATGCAATGCACAGATAGAGATGCACCCTATCAGTCTACTCCTTGCAGCTTTTTGTTGGATATTGTGCTGGTGCTTGATGGTTGGAGTAGACTAGCACTAGCCTGTGTGAACGGAGTAGGGTGGACTTGCTGGTTTTGTAGTCTTGCAGGTACTACTACCAAATACTACTAGTACTAGTGACCTTGTAAGAGGACAAAGGGAGAAGCTGAGCTCGTCGAGCCATTCGAGCTCGACTCGGTAAGGCTCGCGAGTCTCAGTGCAAGCTTGAGCTTGGCTCGTTGGAATTTCGAATCGAGCTCGAACCAAGGCCTAAGACTAGTCGAGTTCGAGTAGCCTGTGAGCCTCGAGCTTTTTTTTTTTTTTGACAGCCCTTATGTAATGTACTTTTGTATGTGTGCTGTATTTAGAGGTGGGGAAAAAAATATCGTGCTATGTATGTTGTTGTTTTCCTTTCACAGAATAAAAAGTGGAGTACACAAGTTGTTACGTTATTGCTACCGACTATTCATGCGTAGTACTCCCAATCATTGATAGCAAACGAAAGTACCAAACAACGGCCAAAGTATAGTATTGTTGCATTGTCAATGTGTTACTGAATTCAGATCAGCTTGGCAGTTAGCACAATTTTTTTTTTTGGTTGCTGGCATTGTAGCTGCAGCCTGCAGGTCCTTCGATTCGGAAGGTAGCAAATCAAGGAATAAGTTCACTTTGGGTCTCTCTATTTGTCGCTCAGTCTGATTTTCGTCTCTTGATCGTAAAACCAGATACAACAGATCCCCCAACTTACGAAACCGTTTAAATAAGGTCCCTCGGCACCTCGGTTTTAGCTGAGGTGACGCCTACGTGGTAAATTTGACTCGGTCTTCATCTGACGTGGCATTGACGTATCGCTTACGTGGCGCTTTGATCCGAAAGATAATAAAACCTATAGGACCCACATGTCAGTTTCACATACACAATAATAGAAAAATAGTGGGGCCCACATGGACCTTGCCTATCATCCTCACTGCCCCTTCTCTCTATCCTCCCTCCTTCCTCCTCTCTCTATCCCCTCTCTCTCCCTTGAGAATGGCGAGCGGCGGCGGGTGGAGCGGCGGCGAGCGGCGGGTGGAGCAGAGGGGCGGCGGGTGAAGCGCAACGACGACCACTGCGGTGTCTCCGAAGACGACGATGACGACGCTCTACCCAGAACTCGCGTCCGTCCTGTCCTACCCAGCGCGAGCGAGGAGCCGGAGGAGGAGAGCCCTTCCACGAGTCAACTGAGAAGCCATCCGCTGCCATCTCCCAGACCGCGGTTAACATCAGCGAGGGTCCCGCGGGAGCTCCCGGCCCCAAGGCTGCCGAGGAGGAGAGCGCGCGGCGCTAGCGCCATGCAACACGGAAGCCTCCTCATCGCCGCCGCCGCCACCGCGTCAGCCTCCGGGGAGCGGCGGTAGTCGACGGAGAACGGCCGCTCGACATTCCGGGCGATGCGGCGGCCGCCCCACTTCGGCCGCCGCCGCTCCTTCCCCGCCCTACTGCGGCGGCCGCGCTCCGTGCTCGCCCCACTGCGGCCGCCGCCGCTCTGTGCTCGCCCCACTTCGGCCGTCGCCCCTCCCTCCCCGCCCCACTCCGGCCGCCGCCGCCCCCTCCCCGCCCCACTCCGGCCGCCGCCGCCGCTTCGTCCCGCGTGCTCCGGCTGGAGAGAGAAGGGAGAGAAAGAGGATAGAGAGAAAGGGGATAGAGAGAAGGGGTAGTGTGGATGACAGGTGGGGTCCACGTGGGCCCCACCTTTTTTTATTATTGTGTATGTGAAACTGACATGTGGGTCCCATATGTTTTTATTATTTTTCAGATCGAATTGCCACGTAAACGACACGTCAATGCCACGTCAGATGAAGACGGAGTCAAATTTGCCACGTAGGCGCCACCTCAGCCAAAACCGGGTCAAATACTGCCGAGGGACCTTATTTAAACGGTTTCGTAAGTTGGGGACCTGTTGTATCCGGTTTTAGGATTAAGGGACGAAAATCAGACTGGGTGAGAAATAGAGGGACCCAAAGTGAACTTATTCTGCAAAGCAAAGCACTACTCCATTTGGCCCACACAAACTAGGCCCAAACAAGAGCACTGACGGCCCGTTGATAAGCACCAGGCCGAAACAAAATTCCTCCTTTCCCTCATCCTTTATATAGTGCAGGTAGGACAAAAAGGTGTTGTAGTACAACTCTAAACAGAGAAAAACGATAGCATATTCTGGTACTCTCAGAAAAAAGTGCTTTCGGTGGAGCACATGGACTGTTGGAGCTGGAATTAACCCCTTGATCAGTTGTAGCCTTTCATTTTGTAAATCATTTCTTTTAAAGTTAATAAACATGTAGATATATTTAGTTTGTTATCAAATATTTGTAAAGAATTTCAGCAACAACATTTTTAGCGTGTTTACCAAAATTTGGTAATGTTACTGATTTATCGAAATTTTAGCATTATTAATTTTGAAAATGTTCATTTTAGCCGCAGTATGAACAGGTCCCAAGCCTTGCAGAACAAGTTGATGGCACCACATTTCAATTTTCAGATGCTTTGTGTTTCTCCTCTACTACGATTGTCCGGAAAACTTTTGTTACTACCGTAGAGAGCGTCGCTGTGGGGGCACACGGACAAACCAAAGCACATGGCTTCGGCTGCCACGAGGGCCCACGGCAACCTAACAAGCAGGCAGTGCTGGGGCTTGCTTGTCATAGATGATAAGGCCGTGCTCTTTCCATTGAATTTTTGCGCGTACGCTTTTGCTAAATAATATTTTATTTTTTAAATTTTTTATATAAATATTACCTTAGAAAATCATATTAATATATTATTTTAAAAAAATAGTAAATACTTAATTAATTATAAAAGATATGTCACTCCATTTTACGTACTGAGGCCTTGTTTGATTCAGCTTAGAATTATTATAATCTGAATTATTAGAAGTAAGTTGAAACAAACAAGTAGATTATTATGTTTATAGATTATTATGATAGATTATTATAATCTATAAGCCATGTTATTATAATTTAATAATCTTCTTTGAATGAGCTTTTATAAATTATTGAGTGCCTAGAGACTCACTACCCTTAGGTCCTGTTTGTTTCAGTTTAAAATTATTGTAATCTAGATTATTAAATCAGATTACTTTAAGCTGAATTATAATAAACTGACATATACTCCCTCTATCTATTTTTGATAGTTATATTTCCAAATCCGAAAAATTTATTTTTGATAGGCATATTTCAATCCAACAACCTATCATCTTGATGACTTTCTTGGATTTAATGCATGGCCACTGGTGGAGAAACCATCTTTGATCGGTCGACCCAAATCTACAATAGTCCCGGTTCCATTTAAAACCGGGACTAAAAACGATTTTTAGTCTCGGTTTATAAGAACAACAGGACTAGATGATCTTTATTCCCGGTTTGTATTACCAACCGGGACTAAAAATCATCTTTAGTCCCGGTTGGTTCCATGTCAGACCGTGTCAGGTGTTTAGGATCTTTAGTCCCGGTTTGTAACACCAACCGGGACTAAAGATAGATTTTTAGTCCCGGTTGGTGTTACAAACCGGGAATAAAAATCAACACGTACTATATAATCCCTATTACTTATCCTCTTTTCTCGTCCACACAACAAACTCTCTCTTTCTTTCTTCCTCTCTAACTCCTGCCTTATCTCTTTCTTCCTTCCCTGCTCTTTCTTCCTTTCTCTCTTCTTTTTGGATCGGGCGGGCCGGGCGGCGGGCGGCGCGGCGGTGCCTGCGCGGCAGCGGCGCACGGGGCCGCGCGGCGGGGCGGCGGCCGGCGCGGCGCGCGGCGCGGCGGCGCGGCGGCGGCGCGCGGGGCCGCGCGCGGCGCGGAGGGCCGCGGGGCGGCGCGGCGGCGGCGCGCGGGGCCGCGCGCGGCGCGGAGGGCCGCTGGGCGGCGCGGCGGCGCGGAGGGCGGCGGCCGGCGCGGCGCGTGGCATGGAGGGCCGCGGGGAGGCGCGGCGGCGAGCGGCGGCGCGGAGGGCGGAGGGCGGCGCGGCGGCGGCGCGGCGGTGGCCGGCTGGCGCGGAGAGGAGGCGGCAGCGGCCGGCCGAGCGGCGCCTCTGTGGTTTTTTTTTTAAGAATTTGTGATTTATTGCATGATCCTGTGATGTATTTGATTTATGTGTGATGTGAACTTGTGATGTATTTGTGATGAATTTTGTAGAACTTGTGATGTAATTTGATTTGTGTAATTTTTTTTAGGATTTGTGATGTATTTGATTTATGTGTATAAGTAACTTAAAGATTTGTGACGTGGATTTGGGATGTTACTTTGATTTGGGATTTGGGGATATGCATCCCACTTGATTCGGGAGAAAATAAAAAAGAAAAAAATAGAAAAAAGTGGACCATCTGTACTGCTGTTATTCCCTCTTTAGTCCCGGTTGGAGTTACCAACCGGGACTAAAGATCGATCTTTAGTCCCGGTTATTTCACCCGGGACTAAAGATAGCGATCTTTAGTCCCGGATTCGTAGTCCCGGTTGGACAACCGAGATTAAAGGGGGGTTATGAACCGGGACTAAAAAGCATTTCTCCACCAGTGGGCTCTCCATTCTTTCACACATGATTGGCTACATGGGCATTGAGAAATGTAAAGAGTAAATTTCACAAAATTACAGGTACTTTGGTCAAATTATCACAAAACTATAGATTTAAGGTGATGTATCACAGAACTACAGATTTAACAATAAATTTATCACAAAACTACAGGTTTAAGGCTAAGTATCACAAAACTATAGATTTAATAGTAAAATTATCACAAAACTACAGATTTTGAGGCTTAAATCCTTAGCACTAATGTTATGTTGGACCTATAATTGATCAAGTAATGTGATTAAATTGTCATTAAACCTGTAGTTTTGTGATAACTTTGTTACTAAATCTGTAGTTTTTTGATATTACATCTTAAATCTGTTGTTTTATGATAAATTTAGCGTTAAATCTGTAGTTTTGTGAAACATCACGTTAAATCTATAGTTTTGCGATAAATTGATCAAAGTAACTGTAGTTTTATGAAATTTACTCAAATGTAAATATTAATGAATCGCTTATTTACGAGGAACGACTAGTAGCATGTTTAAATGGATGATAAATAAAATTACTTATCCTTAGTCTGTTTGCCAAGATGAAATATAACTATCAAAAGTAGATGGAGGGAGTAATAAGCTGTGAGTTGTTTGTTTCTCTTAATTATTGGATGCATCTAATAATCTATTATAGAAACAAATAACTCACAGCTTATTCTATATCAATTTATTATAATTCAACTTAGAATAATTTAATTTAATAATTTAGATTACAATGAGAAACTGAGTTCCCAACCTCACTCGCTCACAGTCACAGCGTCCCGTGATCCGGTCGCGTCGCGGTGTGGGCGCGACGAGCAGGCGCCGCAAACGCGCAAGCGGCGTGTGGAAGGAGAACAAGTGGGCCCAGAAAGCCAGCGAGAGGGAGCGCCCAGCAAGTCAGTGAGTGGGCCCGCCCCGGAGTAGAGTGAGTGAGTCCCACACGCACACGCCCACGGCGCTCGCTGCTTCCGTGGCAAAAACGGCAGCTATCGCCCGACCCGAGGTGGTTAGATAGAGTTAAACCCCATTTCATCCAATCCCATTCCATATTCCGTTGCGAAAATTTTGCGAGCTCGCGACGCGAACCCCCTACGCCGCAGCCGGGGGTGGAAGCGGAGGCGGCGGCGGCGGCTCGAGCGCAATCTGGTGGCGTGTGGGGGCGCGTCACGATGGCGGCGGCGCTGGCGAGGCGTGGCGGCGCGGGGCTGGCGCGCGCCCTGGCGCGGGGGAGGGGGATGTGCTCGGCCGCGGCGGAGGAGCGCGCCGCCGGGGCGGCGCTGACGTCCGAGGAGCTCATGCGGATGGAGCGCGAGCGCAGCGCGCACAAGTACGGTTTGCCCCTCGATCTCCCCTCCTCGCTCTCTCCTGCTGCGATCTCTCTCACCGGGGATGCCCTCCCCCCCTCCACGGTTCAGTCCCCGACTCGCTGGTCCGGTATATCGTACTCGGATCGCGTTTCAAACTGGGAATTCCGCGCTCGTGATCGATTTTTCTTGCTCAGGAATTCCCCCTTTCTTCGGTTAGTCCTCTGTTTATCTTGCGTAGGGCCGTGGAAGTGGAACCAGCAGATCGTATGATTACTTCCTCGAATTGGGGATGTATAAGTAGTGTACAACTGATTCTTGTACGCGTGGGAGAGGGAGACTGGATTCAACTCACTCTCGAATGTTGTTTATATCAAGGACTCGGTCACTGCTGGATACTGACCCAGTGTTGTTTATCACTAAGTACCATGTCAGCGACATTGATGATGACTCTGATATGTCCCAGGGAGTTAGTACTGCTGTTGCATTTGGCTGGGATAAAGACGTCTCTACTACTTGCCTTGTCTCATTGGCTGGGAATTTTCTGAGGTTCTAGTTAATAAGCCTAGAGCAATTGAACCTTTGGGTTTATTTTTCACAGATTATGCAACAAGTTATATGAAGCTTATGTATATGTCTGGGACAAAAACAACTTTCACCTGTCACTGCAAGCCTTTTATTTTGATATTCTAGTTGCTTCCTAACTTCTAGTTTGAACATTCACTTCCTGCAGCTACCATCCAATTCCGGTGGTGTTCTCCAAGGGAGAAGGTTCACATATATTGGATCCTGAAGGCAACAAATACATTGATTTCCTGTCTGCTTATTCTGCAGTCAATCAGGTGATTTTTTTTCTGGTTTGTTACATCTTGTAATTGAATGTGTTTTGGTCAAAGCACATATTAGAAGGCAAACATGCTGGTATCCATTGTTGTTTCAGCCAGCTTATACCATTTTTCATGATTGATGTAGTTTTTGCAATTGTTGTAGGGCCATTGCCATCCAAAAGTCCTGAAAGCGTTGAAAGAACAGGCAGAAAGGCTCACACTGAGTTCTAGAGCTTTCTACAATGACAAATTCCCAATCTTTGCGGAATACCTGACAAGCATGTTTGGATATGAAATGATGTTGCCGATGAATACTGGAGCTGAAGGAGTGGAAACAGCTATCAAATTGGTGAGGAAATGGGGTTATGAGAAGAAAAAGATACCAAAAAATGAGGTATGATTTCCCAAAAGCTACATGTTTCATTTTAACCTGGCAATATTTCTCTCCATCTGGCCCTTTGTGTTGCCATGAAGGTGCAGAAAAATCCGAGTAAGCTTTGGCTAGATGATGTTGTATTTGCCAGGGATAGCATATCCATATTCCTTGCTTTGCACAATTAGTTGGATATCATTAAAGATATAATTATCTTTATGTAAATGAAAGCAGAATTGAATGAAAGAGCAAAACAATTCACAGAGTTGCCTACTGTTTTCCTTACTCTTAACTGTTTGATTGCTGGTGTACAATATAGCTATATAATATCTATGATAGTCCATATTTTGGCAAATGTATCACTTAACGGCTTTGAAATTAGAGATTAATTGGTACCTGTTTTTTGTGAAATGTTCGGTCTTCTGCAGGCTTTGATTGTCTCTTGCTGTGGATGTTTTCATGGTCGGACATTAGGTGTCATCTCTATGAGTTGTGATAATGATGCAACTCGTGGTTTTGGCCCATTGGTTCCTGGCCATCTTAAAGTTGATTTTGGAGACATTGATGGGTTGGAGAAAATCTTTAAAGGTAAGCTCATCTGTTTATTTGTAGCAACCATGTTCTACACTATTTTTGAGTATTTGCATGTTCATGAACGCTATTTGATTCAGAACATGGCGAGAGGATATGTGGTTTTTTGTTTGAACCAATCCAAGGAGAAGCTGGGGTATGTATTTTTTAAGTTATTCTGTATTTATTTTTCAAAAATTTCTAGATCAAATTCTTGCTAGTTCTGTATTGTGTTGTATAGTGATATACTGATTCTGATATACTACTGTATAAAGTTATAAATCTCTAATACAATTTTAAAAATATTAGTTGACTGGAAGACCTTCCCAACCCTGCATGATAGTCAATTTCTTGACTCCACATCTAAGGGTATTACTAACAAATGATACAGATGGTTTGACACCTGTTCCAGCCTAATTACCATGATATGCTTTTAAGCCATTTACAGATACTCAGGTAATTTGATTAGTTCAATTAAGAAACATGGAACTAGAGATTGGTCCTAAAGCTCTTTTGAAGTTAAAATGGTAAACTAGAATGGGGCTATATTGATAACTAAAGCATGTGCTGTAAACTCTAGCCATTGTATCCATATTTTTTGTTATTCTCATCAGCTTGTGATATCCTCGTGTTAAAAATTCCACAAACCTACTGCTCACAGGTAATAATCCCACCAGACGGCTATTTGAAAGCTGTCAGAGATTTGTGTTCAAGGCACAACATTCTGATGATTGCAGATGAGATCCAAACAGGCATAGCTAGAACTGGCAAAATGCTGGCATGCGATTGGGAAAACATACGACCTGATGTGGTGGTAAGTTTCTATATTTCTGCTCATAGAAAAAAAAATTATGTTTCTGCTACACCGTTTAACCTCTTCTCACTGCACAACGACACAAGTATCTATCCGCTGGGAGTTTTATTTGCTGGAGCATATTCAGCTACAATGTTGATCAAGTATCTCCACTGTTCAGATTCTAGGCAAGGCCCTTGGTGCTGGAGTAGTTCCTGTCAGTGCGGTTCTTGCAGATAAGGATATTATGCTGTGTATCAAACCAGGAGAACATGGAAGGTATGGGCCATTTTCAATCCTTCTCTTTTGGTTCATTCCAACACGGAGTTAAAATGTGAACTAATTCAGTTCTTTAATCAAGCATTAATGTCTGTGCAATGCCCCTAGTTTTTTTTTCCAGTGTATAACATTTTTGCTACTTTTAGATAAGCAAGTTTTTGCTTCCCCCCTTTCTGATTAGTCTTATGTTTAATCATTGGCAGTACATTTGGTGGGAACCCATTGGCAAGTGCTGTGGCAGTTGCATCACTGAAAGTAGTTACAGATGAAGGTCTCGTTGAAAGGTACATTGTTTTGTTGCAAGAGAAATAAGCTACTTCCTATAACATCAGCTGTTTCATGATTCAGTTGTATGATTGTTCATGAGTATTCTTCTAAACATTTACTGAACTACAGGGCTGCAAAGTTAGGAGAAGAGTTCAGAGATCAGCTACAGAAGGTTCAACAGAGATTCCCGCAAATCATAAGGGAAGTACGTGGGAGGGGTTTGCTTAATGCAGTGGATCTAAGCAACGAAGCTTTATCCCCTGCTTCTGCTTATGACATCTGCATCAAGCTGAAGGAGAGAGGCGTTCTGGCAAAACCCACACATGACACCATAATCAGATTAGCGCCTCCGCTGTCAATCAGGTATGTCCTTTGCTTTTATGTCTTTATGGTTGTGTTAGCATCATATGTTCAATAAAGGGTTCTTTTTGCTGTAATGGCTAAAAATCCTCTTAATTTCAGTCCTGAGGAGCTTGCAGAAGCATCGAAGGCGTTCAGCGATGTGCTTGAGCATGACCTGCCACAGCTGCAGAAGCAGATCAAGAGGACAGAATCCGCGGCAGAGAAACAATCCTGTGACAGATGCGGCAGAGACTTGTACTGATGAGTGATTCCTCCATCCGAGCAAATAGACGAGACGATGAAACATTTCCAGAGGCACCCGTTTCGCCCAAATAAAATAGCAGAACACACCTCGCGAATTCATAGCTCATTGTAGTAGTAGAGTAGTATATATACACCTCCTTGTTGCGATGTCTGGGACATATGGTCCAGGGATTTGTCGCTTAATCGAGCTGGTTGCAAACAAATGGGGTAGCATTATTCTAGTCTATCATATCATGCAGAAGAATCTTGAATTGGATGAAATCGGTCGATTTTTATCTACATCTTCGTTATTTGCATTATATATATATATTTTTCCTTTTTCAGTTTGGCATCTGTTTGTACATAGTACTTGTTTCTGTTAGTGAGATCCACCGCCGCGCAAGCTGCGGTGACGAAGATCCCGGCGACGAACGCTAGCTGTACTGGACCCGCAAAACAAGATGAGCCGGCCGGTGCCGGAATAGCATCAACATCCGCGACCAGCTGCTGTGGAGCACGCCGCGTCGGTGTACCTCCAGTTGGCCGTCGTCGTCGCGTCGACGCCACCCCGCGCCGCCGGCGTCGCGTCGTTCACCGGGCGTCCGCTTGGCCACGACCACGAATCCACGATGCTTCGGCTGCGTGACTTGCATGTGGGCATATAGCTAGCAAGTTTAGTTATTGAAACATACTCGATCCCTCCGGGCATTAATAGGAGTACGATGCAATTGACACTGCTGGCTTTGGGCATTCTCATTGGAGTTTTGTTTTGAAGAAAGCATATGTTTCGATCAAGCCAATCAGGCAAAACAGTGCGAATTGTTGATGTGCCAAACTGCCAATGTTGCATACGAGGAAAGGTGTCCTTTTGCAGGTATTTGGTTGATTTCGTTTTACCTACCACTACTTCCTATTTGTTTCCAAATTCTTTGTTTCAAAGATTTTTTTTCCGATTTACATGAATACGTGCATATACTTTAGGTACTCCGTACTTGGTTGGATCCAAAGGGGAAGCAGTTTGCCAAATTTTACGGAGCAAACTCAAATTCCTTTTGGCTAATGCAAACCAAGTTAAAATACAAGTCACTTGGAGGAAAACCACTTCCCGCCCACTGCACCGTCGCCGAGGTTGCATAAAAGAAAGAAAGCACAACAAGAGGAAGAAGAGGAGAAGCCGATCAAGAAACCGCACCCCAAATCTCCCCAACTCTCTACGCAATTCCACTCTCCAAACCATCCAAGAATCGATCCAGCGATCGATGGAGTCGTCGTCGTCGTCGGTCATCTTCCTGGGCACCGGCTGCTCCGGCGCGCTCCCCGACGCCCGGTGCCTCATCCACCCGTCCACGCCGCCGTGCCCCGTCTGCTCCCAGTCCCTCTCCCTCCCGCCGGAGCGAAACCCCAATTACAGGTGCGCTCTTTGCTCGCCGCCGCTGCACTCGAGTCAACCGCCCCATCTTTGCATGATTTCGTTCCTTCTTTTTTTTTTTCTCTCTCGTTCCGTCAGACGACGCCGTTACAAAAGAACTGCTCGTTTGCAAATACTGAAATTTCTCCTGAATTGACCGACAATTTATCGTTAAATGTTGTGTTAGAATCCAGAGCATTCTTTCAGTGCTGTTCAGTAGTCCGTGCTGTAATGACCTCCTCTCTGAACTCTGAAGTGTCCTATTTACCATTGTTATGCAGTGCTACAGTGTGTTGTTTATCTACGGGAAATTTTTTACCAATCCAGTAATGCTGTTATGTCTAAACAATGCCTTCATACAGCAACACTCTCGTCTGCTTTTAGGTGTAACACCTCCCTCTTGATAGATTACTGCCAACATGATGGAATCCATAAGTACATTCTAATCGATGTCGGCAAGACGTTTAGAGAACAAGTTCTTCGGTGGTTTTCTCACCACAAGATTCCTTATGTTGATTCGGTGAGATCTCACTTACTGCGTTGTCCATTTTCAATCTATTGTAAATGGTGATGATCAATTCATATAGATGGCATGACTGATAAGGTTCAGTGCATTGCAGATTATTCTCACTCATGAACACGCGGATGCTGTCTTAGGTCTTGGTGATGTTTGGGTGGTACAACCAAGTGGTTGTAGAAATGGCTTGGGCAAAGTTCCTATTTTTCTCACCCATTTCACAATGAACAGGTCATTCTAGCACTCCAAATGGACTAATACCTGATATCATATTAGCCATCATTACCATGTATGGTATGTTAACATAACCTACGAATTTTACAGTGTTGCAGCAAGATTCCCCTATTTAATGAAAAATAAGCTGGAGGAAGGTGATGAAGGTTCCCAAGTCATTCAACTCGACTGGACGATAATTGAGGGTGACATCGACAAACCATTTGTATCATCAGGATTAGAGTTTGTGCCCCTGCCAGTGAGAACCACTTGTTGTGAATTTGAAGTGATGCTTTGGTTTCTCTGTGTTTGTTCGTCGAAGTTGCTAACATGCTATTATCTTTTCAGGTCATGCATGGAGAGGATTATGTTTGTTTAGGATTCCTATTTGGAAGGAAAGCCAGAATTGCATATTTATCTGATGTCTCAAGAATTCTACCTAGAACTGAGCATGGTATGATTTTACTGTCCTCCATCGTTCTTCAAATATTAGAATGCTTGCCTTTTGTTTTTTTAGTGCAAACAATAGAAAAGGATCCAACTGTGTATATGTTTTTGTTCTCTTGCTAAACCTGTATCTCAAATTTTTTTCTTTGTGAAATATTGAAAATGGCATAAACTTAATACTAGGAATTTCAGCTCATCAAAATCTACAATTTTCTCAAGACCGGAGTTGGAGCATCTATCATCATGCCAATGATTAAATAGCACTACCATGGCTGAAATCATGCTTAATCCGTAGACATATATGTTTTGGGTTCTTTTGAATGCCTTTTGGTTGTTCTGGTTTTACTGGAAGACATTGCTGATGCACTCTTCCCCCGCAGCAATTTCGAAGTCTGGTGCCGGACAACTTGATCTTCTTATACTAGAAACGAACGAGTTGCACGGGGAGGTAAGCCTGTGCCATATGCTTGTCGTCTGAAACAGCGTCTTTGCTATTCTTTCACGCAAAACATACTGATAATCTGACACAGACTTCGCCCTCTGTGAACAGGGAGATGCTGGCAGTTGCCACCTTACTCTGAGTCAGGTTACTCTTATCACACGTGTTAGGCACCTTATGATTTTTTTAACATTAATTAGTTTGGTAAAATTTAATGGTTTAAACTCCATGTACTTCCCATCAAAACCACCCTAGAACTGGATACCATCAAACAAAGCAATATAGACCTAGTATGACCTTACTGTTCAACCAGTCCTTTCAAGCTGGTTCATCCCAATGTTTTCTTTTCCTGATGGCATACAAAAATTTTCAGACTCTTAATGCTGTCAAGAGAATAAGTCCCAAGAGAGCTCTGTTGATTGGAATGAACCATGAATTCGAACATCACAAAGAAAATCAGACTCTGGCAGAATGGTCTAGCAGGTAAGCATAGTTGGTGAAATATTTATGCTCCTCACCTATTTTGTGAAAGAGATGTTCAACTTGTAAAATTATGTGATCACAGAGAAGGAATACCAGTACAACTAGCTCACGATGGCCTGCGTGTGTTTATTGACCTGTAATGAGGTGGATCATAGGCTTATATATAGCACACAACACAAATTTCAGAGCATGATTTTCAGGTATGCTCTAATAATTACAGTGAAATCATTGTAGAACATTTCAGGATTATACCCTTTGCTTGTTTCAAAAGGAAAAGAAAGTTTCACTTGTGTAAGAATTTGGTGATTACTTTGGTGCTATTTGTTCATATCTGCACCTGGATGTATTACCTCTGTTAATACTGTTTTACCAAAATAATGAACTACTCAAAGAGTAATCTTGGTTTATTGGGATTATGAGGCCCTTTGTCATCATATATTTTCACTCGTCTGCTCGGCTGCCAACTTGTCTCAATATATGCATATGCACGTCCCTTGTGCAGGGTTAGCAATGTGGTGACTTATTCAATCTTTACAGGATTTGCCGCCCAGTCTTTGAATATGCTCATAGGGGTAGGGTTTGCGTGCGTGTGTTCATAGGGGTGAGTGCGCGTGCGTTGTGAGTGTCTGTGTTGTACTGTGTAATTCTCAAAAAAAATAATAAATTATGAAAAATAAAAAAAATATAGTGTTGCATTCACCTAGACTATGATCTGGTAGTAAATGAGAATGATTCAAACTGCGATAAGAATACAGAATGATGAATGCAAAGGGTTGGCACTGCCACCGAATGAGAAGAATCCTTTATTTTTTATTGTTTTGATTAGAAACTCTACCATTTCGTTCATGCGGACTTTGTGTGTCAACTTCTAATGACGGAACTGATTGAATACTTAAAATATATTATTACCCAAGGTCACTGAAGGAAGCTATAGAGTTTCACCCGATTTGCATTTTTCATAACAGAAGGAAATTGGGAATCTTGTACTACTCCCTCCGTATTTTAATGTATGACGTCGTTGACTTTTCGACACTATTCATTTTATCAAAATTTTTGTGTAAATATCAAAATATTTATGTCATGCTTAAAAAATATTTGATGACGAATCAAGTCACAATAAAATAAATGATAATTACATAAATTTTTTGAATAAGACGAATGGTCAAACATTGGATAAAAAATCAACGGCGTCATACATTAAAATATGGAGGTAGTATTATATAATCATATACTACATATATTATTTTTCTTCAAGCATATATTTTGTATCGATGAGGTTATTCTGAAAGGAGCAAAATTATAATCCCGTAGTCTGGAAACTTGAAGCAGAGGATGTATTGTGAAAATCGTATAAACAACCCAACATTATGCAATATACAGATCATTAAGGATTAAGTAATACAACTATTCAGGCCGGATTAATGGAAATCCATTATCTAACAAGTAAAAAGTAAAAGAAACTATTCATTCCTTTCTCCCAGAACATTGTTACGATGATGTCAATATATGTGCGTGATATTTTTCAAGTAAAAAAAATGTATCTCCAAGAACATTACATAATTATTAAGTAAAAGATGTTCTCTTAGGTCCTTGAGAAGGTACACCAGTATATTATAATATTATCTAGTATAATTTGTGATATTTTTTACCTAAACACCAAGAAGGTTTCACAAATATGAAAAATTTAACACTAGAAAATGAAAATGAAGTGCCTTACAATTTCTCCTCAAAAGCATTATAAAAGCTAATTAACTTTTACCCGTCAGTTGTTGTCAAGACTGAGTCAACGTAAATCTTCTTTATTATGAACCAAGTCAAAAACGCAAAATATTTAGGAGATACAAAATGATACAGGCAACAAAAGTTGCCTCATTCTAGTTATGCATTCGCTTGGCAATTAAACTACTTCATCAACCAATAAACGTGGTTCAGCCGTTGTGCTCTCCGCAAACCCGTGTTCGACTCCGGCCGGACGCGCTCACCCTCTTTCTTAATAAATTCGACATTGGGTCCTTCCCCACTGTCCAGCGTTTTTCTTCTTGCTTCTTTCTTCCTTCAAAACCAATAAACGTGCACATCCTTTTCACAGTGAGCTCACTTCAGGTGAACACATGGATATAGCTAAACAGTTGAAGAACGCCTTCAGTCAGGAAGAAATCCATAACAGCATATATACTTCAAACCGTTTCTTTTTTTTCCTTAATTGGCCTGTCATGGTAATTCAACTTAATTTGACTTGGTTCACGATTCAATAATTCGTTAACACATTAATTTATGAGAAAAAAGGTAAGGAAGTTAGTTGAAGTTTGCATTTTTACAATGGTAAGGTTGTTTTCATGATTTTTTGCTCTTGTAACTTGACCCGCACAATTTTAACCGCCCAATTTTATTAACTGTATCAGTAGAGCTCTACCTGATAGTTTTCTTTAGAGACAATTGTACGATAATTAATTTTATACTTTCTCAAAACTTCTCTGCAATGCAGTTGACTTACATTTTTACAGCTCTACATATTTCATTCTACTATATATTGGCAGCCTAATCATACAAACGGGACTAAACTTAAGTCCCTGGTAATTAAGCAGTAAAACTGTAAACCAGAGATCGTAGAAAGACAAGCACTGTCTCACTGCTAAGCAGGCAATCAACCTGCAGCAATTATGCAAGAAGCACCATCGACTCGATTTCTCCTGTTCATCTTCTTCCTGACTGCAGTATCGTCGTCGTCCGGCGTCTCGTCGTCGTCGGCGGCCGGGCGCGCCATGTCGCTGCCTGGGTGCCCCGACAAGTGCGGCAACGTCTCCATCCCCTACCCGTTCGGCGTCGGCGACCGCTGCGCCGCCGTCGGCCTGAACCCGTACTTCAACATCACCTGCGACGACGCCGACGCCGTGAGGCCACCGGTCCCGAAGCTGGGCGACCCTGGCATGCAGGCCGAGGTCATCGACATCACGCTGGAGCGCGGCGAGGTCCGCATGAACGGGTTCATAAGCTACGTCTGCTACACGTCGAACACCTCGTCCACGAACGCCACGGGGCAGATCGTCGTCGGGGGCACGCAGCTCCGCGTCTCGCCGTCGCGCAACCAGCTCACGGTGATCGGGTGCAGCACGCTCGGCCTGACCGGCGGCGCCTACTCGGGTCCAGGCGGCCGCTCCGAGTCCGACGACGACGTGTACTACGCCACCGGCTGCTACACCTTCTGCGGCAGCCTGAACAGCACGGGCGCCGACGGCGCGCCGTGCGCCGGGACGGGGTGCTGCCAGGTGCCCATCACGGCGGACCTCGCGTCCGTCGGCGCCAGGTTCCCGTCCAACTGGGTCAGCTCCTCGTGGCGCTTCAACCCGTGCTTCTACGCCATGATCGCGGAGGTTGGGTGGTACAGCTTCCGGCGGAGCCACCTCGTCGGCGTGCTCGGGATCGTCAACGACTCCAACATCATGCGCCGTGTCCCCGTCGTCCTCGATTGGGCCGTCAGGGACGGGTGGTGCCCGGCGACGGCGGAGGAGAGGGCGCGGCGGAAGTACGCGTGCGTGAGCGGCAACAGTGACTGCGTCAACTCGAGCAACGGCATGGGGTACACCTGCAACTGCTCTCAAGGCTACGAGGGCAACCCCTATCTTGAAGACGGTTGCCAAGGTAATGCTCCCTCCGCGCCTTCATCTTGGAGTAATTTCAAGGGATTTGCTAGTTCCCTCTAGGGTTAGAGGGCAGGGTTGGAAATTTCGGACTGAAATTTCCGAAATTTCGGTCATTTTGGACCCTCCATCTGCAACAATATTATTTCGGCCAAAATTTTCAAATTTTTAATTTTTTCATGAAATACAATATTTGTTCAAATCTACTCCCTCCGTTTCACAATGTAAGTCATTCTAGCATTTCCCACATTTATATTGATGTTAATGAATCTAGATAGATTAACATCAATATAAATGTGGGAAATGCTAGAATGACTTACATTGTGAAATGGAGGAAGTAACTAAATTTTGTTCAGATTTCGGTCTATCGGTGACCTCCGATACAATCGGTCAAACTAATAAGTTAAAGCCTGTTAGAGGGATGCCCTTGGATGATGGTGAGGCCACGGGGATGCCATCGGAGCCATGGGGTTGGAGGCCGGCGATGGGTAGGATTAGCGGCAGGGGTAACACTAATGAGTGGTTAAAAGATGTGAGTGGGGAGGTAAATCCGCCGCTAGATCAGACGAGGAAGGATCGACAAAGTGAGGGCTTTACATGGCTCGACAAGGAGAAAGGGGGGGGGGAGCCAGTCAGGCGGGCCTCACCGGCACTATGCACGTTTTTTTGGATAGCCGGTATAGCCGGGGGGGGGGGGGGGGGGAGGCGGCGACGCTCAGTTGGGCTTGCGTGAGCACGCTCGATCTGATTGTGTCGGTAGGAGAGAGATGGGAAGTTGGGAGAGCTGGAATGATCGAGTTACTATAACGCAGGAAATTTGCGTGTTTTCAGGTGATAGAAAACTAGATAACCTTTTTTTTATTGTAACTAGATAACAAGAAAACGATGGAGCTGTAAATGATGGGAAGTTGGGAGAGCTGGAATGATCGAGTTACTATAACGCAGGAAATTTGCGTGTTTTCAGGTGATAGAAAACTAGATAACCTTTTTTTTATTGTAACTAGATAACAAGAAAACGATGGAGCTGTAAATTATTTGACAATTAATGCATTATTGAAAATCCTTTATTTGTTTATGTGATATTACTAATTTTCTGTTCGATTAAACCAAATGTATTTTTTCCATATATATTTTCCATACTTGCATAATTTTTTTCCTTCTAAATATATATTTTAAAAATGTTAAAAATATAATCATATGAATGTGTTTGTCTTCAACAATTTTAATATAGTTTTTACATAACAAATCATAATATTTTAACTTCTTTTAATGATCTAAGATTTTGAGGTTTGGCTGCAAGCATTTCAGGATGTCACCTATAGAAGATTTTATGTTGTATTAACACTTCTAAATTAAATTCAGAATGGTGCATTTATTTGAATGTTTTTCTTGATTTCAATATTTTTGTGATGCGGATTATTGAGTTCTCATATAAATGAAGTTTCTAGTTCCTTTTGCATTTTTATTTCGAATTTGAATTTTTACTTGCGCTTCCGATTAAAGTACCATACATTAAGTGCTAATTAACTATCTACTTGTGTTTAGATATAGACGAATGTGCACTGCGAAGGCAGAGTCCAAACTACGAGGATATGTACCCGTGCAAGCACGGTATATGCATCAATATACCAGGGAGCTACCGCTGCAAATGCAAGGCCGGAACAAAATCGGATGGCACAAATTATGGATGCCAACAAGTGCTCCCCATGGCTGCAAAAGTTATCATAGGTAGTAAGACTATTATTACAAATATAAAACTAATCTCAAGCACATATTTGAACTTGAACCATGAGAAAATAGACATTAGTTTTAGAGACAGTTTTAGCCGAACTGTTTCATTTGAAATTCCTGCTAAATCCTCTGAAATCCATGTGTTCCAAACATTGCATTTAAGCTTTTCACACCTATGTTTCTGTGCAACAGTAACACTAGCAAGGCCTTGTTTAGTAGGAGAAAAATTTTGGGTTTGGTCGTCACATAGGATATACCGACACACATTTGAAGTATTAAATGTAGTATAAAAACAAAACAAATTATAGATTCCACCAAGAAACTGCGAGATAAATTTATTAAGTCTAATTAATCCATCATTAGCAAATGTTTAATGTAGCACCACATTGTTAAATCACGGCGTAATTAGGCTTAAAAGATTCATCTCGTAATTTACTCGCAAACTGCGTAATTGTTTTTTTCTATATTTAATACTTCATATGCATGTGTCCAAACATTCGATGTGATAGGTGAAAAGTTTTTGTTTTGGGAACTACATCGCCTAATATATTGAGTGACGCCCAACATATGCGAAGGCATGCTGTGTGTCAACAATCTTGACGAGATAAATGAGTTGGATGTAGGTACTTGCAAAATTTTAAAATATCTTTTTTTTACAATATTACACTTTTATAAAACTTCTTATAATGTACTAGTATGATGATGATGGAATTTAGTTGTCAGACCTATTATTTAGAGGGACTAAAACTTTTAAGTCCCTATCACATCGGATGTTTAGACATTAATTATAAATATTAAACGTAGACTATTAATAAAAGCCATCCATAATCTTGGACTAATTCGCGAGACGAATCTACTGAGCCTAATTAATCCATGATTAGCATATGTGATGCTACAGTAAATATTCTCTAATTGTGGATTAATTAGGCTTAAAAAATTTGTCTCGCAAATTAGCTTTCATTTATGTAATTAGTTTTGTAAGTAGTCTAAATTTAATATTCTAGATTAGTGTCTAAATACAGAGACTAAAGTTAAGTCACTGGATTCAAACGCCAGACATTCGTAGACAGAGTACATATCACGGTGTGTTTGGAATCCGTCCATCACATATAAGCTTTTTTTTTAAAAAAAAAATGACACGATACTTGAAATGGTCTAGCTGGGTAGTAGATAGATAAGATGTATGACATCCCAAAGATTGATCCAGTAAATGAAAATAACAAATGGATTAGATGTGACAACGAGATACACTAACCTAATTATTTATATATGCCTAATTTTCTTGATATTAGGAGTTAGAATTAGCTAGTTAATAGTATATATATGCTAAGAAGTAACACCTCGATTGATCTTTATATGTAGGGTATTTTAATTGAGCCATTGATTTCTCATAAAATATATTCACTTAAAAACCTTATATAGAGTTCCCCCAAAAAAACCTTACATAGATAGATTAATTTTAGGAACATTTTATAGATAATTTTAGCACTTCTGTTAAATTTATTTTGTAGAGACATTTTTAAGCACTCTAAAATATGTTATGTAGGTGAAGGCATTTTCTTGAGATATTTTAATCTTTGTTATGGTGCATTTTAGTACCATAAGAAACTAGGTATAAATACTACAAGATATAATAAAACAAGTAATGAGATGAGGTTGAAATGATTAATGCATTGGTTATTAAATGATTTTCTCAAGAGGTCTTGACTTCTTAAGGATTGGCAATAGGAAGGGATTATGTTTTCTGTCTTTTTCTCACAATGGTTTGTTGTAGTTGTTGCCAATGGTTTGCTATTGTACAATTTATTGGCACATTGTGAAATGCCTATGGTTTGCTATTGTTGCCGTACAATTTAAAGACATCTGTGCCTCTTTATTTGTAGAGATAATTCATCAATGATATTTATGATACGTTTTAAAAGTATTAGGAAAAAAAATGTTTCTATAAAGTATTTTTTTTCAAGGATTTTTCGTACTTACAAACCAACATGGATGTATTAACGACACAACAAAATTAATCCTCCATCTTTGTAACTGAATTTCTGCTATTATTTTTTTCAGGGCTGAGTGGCTGTTCCATCTTCGTCATGGCTCTGTCATGCTTGCTAGTAATCCAACTCCAGAGAAGGAAGCACATCATCGAGAAGCAGGAGTACTTCAGGCGAAACGGAGGCCTGAGGCTGTACGACGAGATGGTGTCGAGGCAGGTCGACACAGTGCGCGTGCTCACCGTCGACGAGCTCAAGAAAGCCACCGACAACTTCAGCGACGCCCGCGTCCTCGGCCGCGGCGGCCACGGCACGGTCTACCGGGGCACGCTCGACGATCTCCGGGAGGTCGCCATCAAGAGGTCCAAGGCGGCGGTCGACGACGGCGGCGACGGCGGCGGCGGCTGCAAGGAGGAGTTCGTCAACGAGATCATCGTGCTGTCGCAGATCAACCACCGCCACGTCGTGCGGCTGCTCGGCTGCTGCCTGGAGGTGCACGTCCCGATGCTGGTGTACGAGTTCGTCACCAATGGCACCCTGTTCGAGCTCCTCCACGGCGGCGGCGGGGCGGCGCGGCGGCGGCCGGTGTCGCTGGGCCTCCGGCTGAAGATCGCGGCGCAGTCCGCGGAGGCGCTGGCGTACCTGCACTCGTCGGCGTCGCGCGCGATCCTCCACGGCGACGTCAAGTCGCTCAACATCCTGCTCGACGGCGCGCTCCACGCCAAGGTCGCCGACTTCGGCGCGTCGGCGCTGAGGTCCATGGGCGAGGGCGAGTTCATCGAGTTCGTGCAGGGCACCCTGGGGTACCTGGACCCGGAGAGCTTCGTGAGCCGGGAGCTCACCGACAAGAGCGACGTGTACAGCTTCGGCGTCGTCCTCGCGGAGCTCATCACCCGCAAGAAGGCGGTGTACGACGACGACGGCGGCGGCGGCGGCGGCTCCGGCGAGAAGCGGTCGCTGTCGTCCACGTTCCTCGCAGCCTCCAGCCGGGGCGAGCTCTGGAGAGTGGTGGACCGCGACATCATGGACGGCGACGACGTCGACGCCGTGGTCCGGGAGCTCGCGCGGGTCGCCGAGGAGTGCATGGGAGCGAGAGGCGAGGAGAGGCCGGCGATGAAGGAGGTGGCGGAGCGGCTGCAGGTGGTGAGGAGGATGATGCAAGCGGCGGCAGGTGTTGAGGTGGTGGATGGCTTCAATGGAGGAGGAGGAGGAGGATTAGTTGGGCGGCACGGGCATCTGGACACCACGATGGCGACGACGACGACGTCTTATTACCAGAGCATGGAGACGGACAAGCTGCAGCTGGATGTTGATGATCTTGTACGCTGATGCTTCTGAAACCTTTACTTCTTCTGTAAAGTAAAAAAGGTGTATATATATGAGATTGTAAATATGATAGTTGAACTTGAACCTACACTACAATACTACTCCCTCCGTATTTTAATGTATGACGCTGTTGACTTTTTAATCAACGTTTGACCATTCGTCTTATTCAAATTTTTTATGCAAATATAAAAATACTTATGTCATACTTAAAAAACATTTGATGATAAATCAAGTCATAATAAAATAAATAATAATTACATAATTTTTTTAATAAGACAAAATGTCAAACGTTTGTCAAAAAGTCAACGGCGTCATACATTAAAATATGGAGGGAGTACTGCTAAACGAAATGACAAAGCAAAAAGAAAAAAGAAAAAAAAAACTACGCAAGCTAACAAGTTCTGTTTTGCTGTTATACACGCTTCAGTCAATCAGTCCTCTTATTATACCATGCGAACATAAAATAGAACTCACTCAGAAATAGGACGAAGTTTTTATTCTTTGAACAATTTCATTATTTTCTTTTAAAAATAAACTCTCTCAACCTTTTAGCCATGCCAACAGAGCTGGCGTGGAGAAACAACACTGTCACACTAATCTAGTTAGCGTAACAGCGTTATTTGATCACGCTGTTATAACTACCGTGGCAGTATAAAATTGTCACGCACATTATGGATGGCATGAAAATATTGTTTTGTAATGCCAGGTGGGATGACATGGCCAAAAGATTTAAATTTTAGAAATAAAATTTGGAAGGAATTATTTTAAAGTTAAAAAATAAAAAGGTTTAAAAAATAATTAAAAATTCAAACAAGATAGTGCATTATAGTTGTATAGAAATATGTTCAACCACCCTAAAAAGGAAATATGTCCAACCGGTTTTGTTCCATCCTAGATGCAATCATGGGACACTACTAGAAAAACGATTTTCAGGTGAGACCCATATCACTATACAGATGAGCTGAATTTTTCACCCCAAATAGTCGCCTGCATTGTCCTGAGTGAGGGGTGGGATGGCTGTCCTCCTGCGAAAATACATCTTCGCAAGCGGACACATGCAACAATGTATGAATTATCACAGATGGAAGATTTAAGTGATCCACATGCAAAATCATGTCTCAGCCTATAAAAATATATCTAAGTCCCATCCTTATCTTCTCCTTCACTCATTTCCCTCTCCCTCCCTCTCCCACTCCCCTCTGTCACGCGAGCTATACCCACCACACGAGGGCGGCTCCGAGTAGTGGCGGGGATAGCGATGATGTCTCGACAATGAGGAGCTGTGGCGGGCTGCATTGGTTTGGCGCGCGAGTGGCGGATCTGGCAACGGTGAGGCTTGCGGGCAGTGGATCTAGCGGCGAAAATGATGACTGCATCGACACAACCTTCTTCCTCTCTCCCTCGTGCATCTTCGGCGACAGTGGCGGGAGTAGTGGATCCACCGCTTCGTCGCTGCCAGGCCTCAAGTGGATCTCATCACAGCCAGCCTCCACCCTCCCTCGCCAACGCCAACGCTGGTGCACTGCTTCGACCTTTTACCCAAGACACTAGTCGAAGATGCTACCGAGGACAACTCCAACGTTGGGATGCCGCCGACAATGTCCTTGTTATATTTTTATTTTTGAATTTGTGATGGTTGGAATGCATTAATTTTTGTTGTGATTTTTAAGATGGTGGAACTGCCTTGTGAATTATATGAATTTGAGGATATTCGGTATCTAAATTTTATTTGTTTACGGCCAAAACCATTTTTGCAGTCGCCTATTTAGGGTGGCCGTTTATGATAATTGATTTTCTTAAGGGAGATAAAAGTCTGTCCATAAAAATCGATTATTTTTACAGGGCTTCAGGTAGACAGAGCATGGCCGTTTGAAAAAAAAAAGGGAGATTTGGCCGCATGTAAAAACCATTTTTCTATTAGTGGTACATTTCCATGAATCCGCCGATGGCAACAACGCCAACAAGCTCTCGGGGGGAGGGTCCTGCTGTATGAGCTTAAAATCAGATGACTTGAGTTCTACTTCTACACGGACTGATTTGATCTGGTCTTTGGTTAATTCGTGGGGTCAATGACTATAGATTGAAATTTCATGGGGACAGAAATGATACAAGTGAAAGGTAATCAAAATGGTATATTTCAGAACAGTCGGAAATCAGGATAGCATATTTCTAAATTCTAATCTTACGAAAACCAGGAAAAATCTTGTTTAGTGTTTACAGTGCTCAAAATTTGCTTCAAATTTCTTACAAAAAAAATTTCAAACTAGAATTAAAGGGAAAAAAAAAAAATTCCCTGCCCACCGTGGCCCCGGCGGCACTGTGGAAGTGAGGATCCAAGGTTAGCGGCACCCGAAACTTTTCCCCAATTCCGAAGCAAAATTGGAGCAAAGGATCGGTCGGTCCGGCGAGGGAGCCTCCCGCCGGAGACGCCGCGCCATCGTCGCTCATCTTCCTGGGCACCGGCTGCTCCACCGTCGTCCCGGACACCAGGTGCCTCATCAGGCCGTCCTCCACGCCGCCGTGCCCCGTCTGCTCCCAGGCCCTCTCCCTCCCGCCCCACCGAAACCCCAATTACAGGTGCACGCAGTCACTCGCCCTTAAAGAGTTGGATCTTTTTTTTTTTTTCGTTCCATTGATAAGACGGATTGTCGACCAGCTCGCCCGCGAGGTTTGCATCAGAATGCAGATCATATGTTTCACTCTTTTCAGTGTTGTGCTGTAACCTGTGCTGCCTTTAACCTTATATCCTATACTTGGTTACTTTCAACAGCCTGAATCTTGAGTGTCAATTTTTTTAGTTCCCATTGGTATGCTGTGCTGCAGAGCGCTGTTATCTACAGGAAAGTTTTACCAATCAAGTAATGCTGTTTGGTATATGACTCCAAAGATTGCTTTCAGAAGTAGTTGTGGTATTTAAGTGTACAAATTAAAATTGTGTTTTGAAGTCGGCTCTATTGTAAAAAAGAAACCTTGATGCAGCAACTGAACATTCTTATTGCTTTCAGGTGTAACACCTCCCTGTTGTTAGAATTTCAATTGGTACTCTCATTAAAAAGAGGATGGCACTCAGGATGGGGCAATTTTCTGATTTAATTCATTCACAAACTCAAAGCCATACCTACCCGAGGGAGGTTGGATACATATATATAGCCATAGCTGGCTTGTGGAGATTATGGGTACCCCATACCTACACGGCATGGTTATCCGACTAGTTATAGGGGATAACTTATATCTATGAAATATGTAACGGATCATGACTTGGGTATTACGTTTCCTTGTATATTATGGAACGGCCTAAAGTCCTGATTTGATAAGATTGTAAAGTAGATTTAGGAAACCGATACCGTATTGGTTAAGGTTTCTATCTTGTAATCCTGCCCCCCATCCTATATAAGGTGGGCAGGAGGTCCTCTAGGGGGCATGAGAGACAACCTGATTGTCAGATCTATACTACACCCGGCAGATTCAAATTCCCAAACAGGAGTAGGGTATTACCTCTCATTGAGAGGGCCTGAACCTGTCTAAATCCTTTGTCTCCGCATCCATCCACTTTTAGGTCTCGTGCGCTACCCCCTTTTATTATTTCCGAATTCATGTTTCGACAGTTGGCGCGCCAGGTAGGGGGACGCCGAGTTTCCCATCAAGAAGTGCGATGGAATCGATTTCAGAAGAAGTGTTGAGATTAGTCTCAATGAGTTTCATGGCTCAAATCTTCAATCCGGGACAGTGGAGCAGACGATGCATCGCACGCAATCACATGCAGTCCATCTGATCAGTTTCGCGCGGTGGCTTCGGAGCGGCTGCTATCAACTGCGCAGGCGGATTAATCACCTTTTCTGGATGCTAATCAAATTATATATGCATCTGTTTGTTCCATCTAGATTAATCTAATTTTTGTTAGTTGCTAATCCTGGATTAATCTATGTTTTTGCTTGCATGACGCCGGCGGTTTCTACGATCGGAGTCACAAGCAGGCTGGCCGGCCTTTAGCGGTCACTATGCTTGGAGAACGGCGCCGTACGTCCGGGGGCTTCGTCCTTCGCGTGGCTGACGTGGCCCAACTACACCGTGACACTTGAGTCCGGGCAAGACGCCGAATGCCCGTGGGCTATGTCGCCCCTCACCACATGCCCAGGGGCTTCGCCCCTATATGCAGCTCATGTGGACTCGGCTATGCTTCTCTGGATTCGGTCACCTTCGAGCTGTTGCCATTAGGCTTCACCGCTTCCCTAGTCGGTTATCTACATGCTGCCGACTCGTGGAATATCAAACAACTGAACATAAGGAAGCAAGAAGGCAGACGGCATGCATACATACATGCATTGATTAAGATTAATATACATCATTATCGTCTGTACTTTTTATTTGTTTCTATCCCTACCTACTAATCTCAGTTTGATCTGTGATTTGTTATTTTGCATGCACCTTGGTCGCCGGCCCGAGTCCGATTCCCTCCGACTTGGATTCAATCCGGACTCTCACCCGCGGTCTGTACGCGCGCATGGCGGGAGCATGGATCGGCCTAGTGACATGAATGTACGATTGGAGACACCACCAAAACCACCGTGGTCTCAACAGGCCAAGACGGACGATGCTATTGCCGCCGAGTGGTCCTCTACAGCTGGCCTATTAAGCTGCTATTGCTAACGGGCGCCATTACTTTTACTGCCGGCTGCCTTCGCTGTCCGCCGACTAGTGTCTCCGCCTACACGGCTGGCCTATTATACCGCCGTTGTTGGGTGTCTACATCTTCACTGCCGGCTGCCTTCGCCGTCCGCCGACTGGTGTCTCCGCCTACACGGCTGGCCTATTATGCCGCCGTTGTTGGGCGTCTACGACTTCACCGTCGGCCTGCCTCCGTCGCCGCCGACTGGTGTCCTCGCCTATACGGTTGGTTGGTCACACCGCCGTTCATGGGCGTCCACATCTTCACCGACCGGCTGGCCTTCTTCGCCGCCGATTGGTATCCTCACCTTCATGGTTGGATGGTCACACCATCATTGTTGGGTGTTTTTTGCTTTCATTGTCGGCTTGCCTTTGTTACCGCCGACTGGTGTTATCGCCTGTACGGATGGATGGTCACTCCACCGTTGATGGGCATTATCATCTTCACCACTAGCTTGCTTTCACCGCCACCGACTGGTGTCTTCAGTACCATTGATGGACGACTTTAGCTCCACATCGGCTACCTCTGCTGTCACTGAGGGGAATATTGCAAAGCTAAGTCATCATTAATTTTCTTTATATGATATTTTTCTTTTCCTTCGCCTCACTACATTAACTGGTTCGCCGTTGACTAGTGAGTCGGGGGCTACGGATGTTATATCATATGTTTTAACAATTTTCATAATATTTATCTTGATTGCTTGCGAAATAATCCGAGTAACAATAAAGTGCCTATCGAGTTATGGAGTTCTATCTTCCTATACTTTCCATTTGGTTTGTCAATGGATAATTGCCTTTGGGCCGATTCCTAGCACCCCGGGGCTCGTTGGATGGACCGAGTATCGCAAGGTGCTAAGTATTACTCGGAAGAAATCAAAAGCATAGAGATAATTTATTTTCTACTCTTAATAATTGCAAAAGTACCCGAGTAGTAAACTCCGATCCGTGAAACTTTGTTCCATTAATGACGAACTCATGTCACTCATATGCATGTTTGGGAAGTGCCTAGGCCGACTCCCGGTGCTTGGGGGCTATGACTAGTCGGGCAGAGTGTTTAAACGTAATGAGTCATCTGCTCGGGGAAATTACAATTGACAAGAGGAGAAATACATATTTATAAATATTTTAAAATACTTGAATTTTCCTCGAGTATTATATTTACATAAGATACTACTCATTCTATATGTTTGTTCTGCAGGATCCATATCCACTTATGCATAATAGGGATTCATGGCTTTAAGCTTATCTCCTACGCTTAAGGAATGGATCAGTCAAAACATCACCACCGGCTTGCCTCCGTCGCTGTCGACTGGTGTTTCCGCCTGCACGGCTGGCTTATTATGCCGCCGTTGATGGGCGTCTACGTCTTCACCAACCGGCTGCCTTCACCGCCGCCGACTGGTGTTTCCGCCTGCATGGCTGGCCTATTATGCCGCCGTTGTTGGGCGTCTACGTCTTCACCGCTGGCTTGCCTCCGTCGCCGCCGACTAGTGTTTTCGCCTGCACGGCTGGCCTATTATGCCACCGTTGTTGGGCGCCTACGTCTTCACCGACCGGCTGCCTTCGCCGCTGCCGACTGGTGTCTCCGCCTGCACGGCTGGCCTATTATGCCGCCGTTGTTGGGCGTCTACGTCTTCACCGACCGGTTGCCTTCACCGCTGCCAACTGGTGTCTCTGCCTGCACGGCTGGCCTATTATGCCACCGTTGTTGGGCGTCTACGTCTTCACCGCCGGCTTGCCTTCGCCGCTGCTGACTGGTGTCTCCGCCTGCACGGCTGACCTATTATGCCGCCGTTGTTGGGCGTCTACGTCTTCACCGACCGGCTGCCTTCACCGCTGCCGACTGGTGTCTCTGCCTGCACGGCTGGCCTATTATGCCACCGTTGTTGGGTGTCTACGTCTTCACCGCCGGCTTGCCTTTGCCGCTGCCGACTGGTGTCTCCGCCTGCACGGCTGGCCTATTATGCCGCCGTTGTTGGGCGTCTACGCCTTCACCAATCGGCCGCCTCGTCTGCTGTCGACTGGTGTTTTCACCTATACGGTTGGTTGGTCACACCACCGTTGTTGGGCGTCTACATCTTCACCGACCGGCCGCCTCGTATGACGCCAACTGGTGCTATCGTCTTCACGGTTGGCCACGTCACCGCCACCGCTAATAGGCGTCATCATCTTCAACACAAGCTGTCTACGTCTGCTGCCGACTGGTTTCTTCACTTCCATGGTTGCATGATTCTGCCAGTGTTGATTGGACTTATCGTCTTCATCGCCGGTCGTCTCGTTTGCTGCTGACTAGTGCCCTCACCTCTACGGCTGGTTTATACCGCTACTACTACTGATGGACATCATCGTCTTCGTTGCTGGCCGCCTTGTCTGACGCCGACTGGATTGTTCGCCTCCACGACTGCGCGTCTTCGTCATCATTGATTGGCGTCATCATCATCGCCAGTTTGCCTTCGCCACCGCCCATGGTGTCTTCGCTTTCATGGCTAGCCTATTATGCCGCCGCTCAACCTACTGGAGTATCTATCTTCACAACTACACGTCTTCGCTACCGGTTTTCTTCTGTTGCCACCGACTTGTGTGTTCACGTCATCACGGCTATGCAACCTTGTCACCATGGTGGAGCGACTTCACCTGCATTGTCTTCGGCACCGGCAAAACTCTATTGCCGCTATTTTGCAAGTTTAGCTACTTCACCAACCACGACGTCTACAAGAGTTTCGACATCTCGGCATACGTCACCAAATATGGTGCCGTGTTATTTTACTACAACAAGTGGTGTTCCAATCTTCAATATTTCTACTCGGACATCCTCAACACATATCTTCACTCAAGCAATGACTACTCGACGACAAGAAGCTACAGTTCTCGACTCTATGTTCAGTTGTTTCCCAACTAATCAAAGAGTCGGGGGCTACACAAATACAAGACTCTCAAAATTCGACAAGCTGAAGTAATCAATTAATCAACCAACGAGTCAACTCCAGGAGTCATTATCTTCGTCTTTGCTTCGGAGCAGACGTTCTACTTCAGCAACTTCAATTATTTCACTGACAATTTTGGTTTCTTCATGCCGCCCCAATCTACTTCAAATTTCTCAAGTATCAAGTTTGAGATTTAATCTACATATTCGGGAGGTTGGAGTTATCAACCAATTAACTCAGATTCAACGAGTTGGACAACGGTTTCTACTTTCCTTCAAGTGAAGCATCTGCAACAGCTACAATTCCAAGTTCTACTACCATCTTTACAAATCAAGGGGTGTTGCATTAATCTTCATTATGCACACATCAAGAAAATTACTTGAGCTTCGATATCTTCTTAACAGTTTGATGGATTATTGTCATTGACTTCATCACCAGCACCTCTACTTCATCGGCCCTGACATCTCTGCCGTTGCTAATGGATGACTACGTCTTCGCCTCCGGTTGCTTCCGTCATTGCCGATTTGTTATTTCGCCTTCACGGTTGACCTACTATGCAAACGCTGATGAGCGTCTTCGTCATTATCATCGGTTGCTACACTGCTATTGACTGGATCACCGACATCGTCATCTTCATCAATATCCTATCAAGCCTCTTCAACATAGCCTATTCTACTGCTGTTTGATGGGCAACTTCGTCATCATAGTCGATCATCTATGATTGCTACTTATCATCATTACTGTCGGTTGCGTTTGCCGTTGCCAACTATTTTCTTCATCTTCATGATTGGTGGATTTCGTCATCGCCTTTAATGCATGTCTACATCTTCACTGTCGGCTTGCTTTCGTCACCACCGACCGGTATCCTCGCCTTCACGGATGGCTTATTATGTCGCCACTAATGGGCATCTTCATCTTCTTCACCAGCTGCCTCGTCTGTCACCGACTGATTATTTCGCTGCCATGGCTACACAACTTTATCGCTGGACGCCTTCATCTTCATTGCTGGCTGACCTGACTGCTGCCGACTGGTTTCTTCGCCTCCACGGTTGTGCAACTTCATCACTTTTGATTGGTATCACTATCTTCACTACCACCAATATTTTTGCCACCTCTGGTGGGTAATATTATCTCTATATTGATCGTCTTGTTTCTATGCCAACTGCGTCGGCTACCATCAATGGACAATTGTGACTACGACAGAAGGACAAGCTATATGCTCAGGGGCTTACTAGCTCAAACACTAGTATCATACCTTTAATTTGGAATTGTTCCAGATACATGCAACATGAATTCATGATCATGGGTCTATTTTCTATGCTCAACGACTGGACTATTTATTATTCCTCGTAAGGGTTATCAACCGAATACTTGCGCCAGTCGGGATTCAATTATTATATCTATTTTCGAGTATCCCATAAGGGATAATCACTTAGATCATAAGCTATTCATATGAGCTACACTTAGTCTATATTACCCGGAAGATTTATTACTCGGGAGCATGTTACATGCGCCATCCTTTAAAGGGTGTCGAAGGCATATTTTTTGGCCTAAGCCTAATATGTTTGCAGCCCATATTTTCAGGTGTGGCCTGTCACGTTCTTTTAGAGACTTAGGCACTTTTTGCTTAGGCCAAAGTGCGCGTGATCAAGTGCCCAATACCTTAAAATCCTTTTATACCGCAGTTACTCAACTTTTTAGGAGTTGGTACAATGCATCTTAAAAGGTGTCGAACAATAAAGCTTTATATAGCTGCCCCGCTGACTTTTTTATATAGTCAAAGCGCTGTTTGGGTTTATCAAGCAATTGATTGGATACAATATCATTGCTTTTTGCCACGTAAGTGTGCATTTTTATTGATCAATATTATGGCTTAGGCTGATTATATATTGTGGTCATTTTCCAGGCGGTTGGTAAATCCTTTATGAGTTTATTTACTCGGATGTTACACCACATATGCCATATATTTCCAGGTGTGGTGAAACCATGTGTCTTTTAGGGACTTAAGCACATCTGTTAAAGCAGTGTGCACATGGTGTGTGCCCAATACTTTGGAAATTTCTTTATTCACAACATACAAGCTTCTTTATAGCTGTTTTGCTATGTGAATTTTCAATGATGTAGTCAACTTTAGGTTGCACGCATCATATTCTACAAAGCAGTCGGTATATCACTTGGATCATGTTATTCGGGGATTCACACTGCATATGCTATCAAGTCACTTAGTTGACTATAATTATCAAAAACCACTCAGTTGGTTGGATTATTTACTCATTGACCATATGTTCAGTTTGCTCAACTAACTATATAGTTGGGGGCTACACCTATTAGGTGCATCTAGTCGATGCACCTAAAATTTCATTTAATTATTTTTCAGTCCTCCACAGTCTTCTGATTTGGTAAAAGTACTCGGGAGACCATGGCAAAGATGATTGAAGCACTCAGCTTTGGAGTAACCTAGTTCTAGAGAAGATTATCTTTTCGACTGTGAAGGTCTCAAGGGCTACTGTGGACATTATGGGTACCCCATACCCACACGGCATGGTTATCTGACAGGTTATAGGGGATAACTTATATCTATGAAATATGTAACGGATCATGACTTGGGTATTACATTTCCTTGTATATTATGGAACGGCTTAAAGTCCTGGTTTGATAAGATTGTAAAGTAGATTTAGGAAACCGATACCGTATTGGTTAAGGTTTCTATCTTGTAATCCTGCCCTCCATCCTATATAAGGGGGGCAGGAGGCCCTCTAGGGGGCATGAGAGATAACCTGATCGTCAGATCTATACTATACCCGGCGGATTCAAATCCCCAAACAGGAGTAGGGTATTATTTCTCGTTGAGAGGGCCTGAACCTGTCTAAATCCTTTGTCTCCGCATCCATCCACTTTTAGGTCTCGTGCGCTACCCCCTTTTATTATTGCCGAATTCATGTTTCGACATGGCTGCAAGCCTATTGCTGCACCCTCCTAGACTAAAATTCGAAATTTGAATGGGATGCTGTCCTAGAGGGCATCCAAACTGAATAAAGCATAAAGGAGGCATAAAGGAGATGCTAACTGCTGTTGTCCTACTAACCGCAGCTGTCCTAGCAACTGAAAATATGCTAAAGGAGTAGATGCTGTCCTAAAAAGGTGAAACTACCCAAAAGCAAAGGAAGAACCACAACCAAGGACGACAAAGACTTATCCATCATTCTCCCCCTAAGTCTTGTGCGTCATCTTGTGGGGAAGTTGGGCCATCCCAATCCTAGAGCAGAGCTCGAGGAACTTGATCCTCCCAAGAGGCTTGGTGAGCAAGTCCGCAAGCTGGTCCTTGGTGTTGATGTAGCTCGCCTTGATGCTCCCTTCCTCCAAGTAGCCTCGGATGAAGTGGTACCTCACCCAGATGTGCTTGCTCCGTTCGTGAAAAATAGGGTTCTTTGCCAGGGCCAGTGCGGACTTGCTATCCACCCTGAGCTCCACCGCTCCAGTGTCTCTGCCGAGGAGATCACTAAGCAGTCGAACAAGCCAGAGCGTCTGGGTCGAAGCGGCGGAGGCCGCCATGTACTCGGCCTCGTAGCTGGACAGGGCCACCACCTGCTGCTTGACCGACTGCCAGCTAACGAGGCACTCGCCGAGGAAGAAGAGAATCCCGCTCGTGCTCTAGCTGGTGTCGATGTCGCCGGCATGGTCGCTGTCGCTGTACCCGACGAAGTATGCCTTGCCAGGATACCTCGGGTAGTAGAGACCGCGGTCGAGAGTCCCCGCAACGTAGCGGATGATCCTCTTCACTGACTGACGCATGAACCGACTGACGCAGCCGACGGAGAAGGCCAAGTCCGGCCGTGTGTGGGTGAGGTAGCGAAGGCTCCCCACAAGACGCCGGTACTGTGTAGCATCCACTTCCTCCGTCGTGCTATCGCGGCTCAGCTTCAGTCTCTCCTCCATCGTAGTGAGAGATGGGTTGCAATCGGTGAGCCCAGCCAGCTCAACGACGCGCTTGGCATAGGCGGTCTGTCGAAGCGTGATCCTGGAGTCGTCTTGGTGCACCTCAATCCCCAGGTAGAAAGAGAGAGGCCCCAGATCACTTATCTGGAAGGTGGTCTTCATCTCCTCCTTGAACGCCGCGACCTCCGCATCCTTGGTGCCGGTGATCACCAAGTCGTCGACGTAGACACCCACCAGCAAGGCATTTCCTCCATTGCCCCACCGGTAGATGGCCGCCTCGTGCAGGCTTTGCTCGAAGCCCATCCCCTTGAGCGTGGAATCCAACTTGGCATTCCACGCCCTCGGTGCCTGCCGCAAGCCATAGAAGGCCTTGTGCAGGCGTAGCACCTTGCCCTCCTTGCCGGGGATCACAAATCCCGGCGGCTGGTGCACGTAGACCTCATCCTTCAAGTCGTCGTTCGGAAACGCTGACTTGACGTCCATGTGATGGATGCCCCAGCCTTCCTGAGCAGCCAGCGAGCGAAGGCATCGTCGAAGTCGATCCCTTCCTGCTGCACGAAACCGCGTGCCACCAAGCGAGCCTTGTGCTTGACGATGGCTCCGGCTTCATCCCTCTTCAGCTTGAACACCCACTTAAGGGTGATCGTGTGGTGACCACGAGGGAGGTCAGCAAGCTCCCAGGTGCGGTTCTCCTGAACCGCGTCCATCTCCGACTGCATCGTGGCACGCCATGCCGCGTGTTTCTCGGCCTCTGCGAAAGACCGAGGCTCACCGTCGTCGCACGCAAGGTGCAACTGC
This sequence comes from Oryza meridionalis, assembly GCA_000338895.3. NCBI lineage: Eukaryota > Viridiplantae > Streptophyta > Magnoliopsida > Poales > Poaceae > Oryza > Oryza meridionalis. The sequence goes on along the minus strand of CM002526.2, from coordinate 28,470,130 downwards.
GCCTCCAGGTCGCGTGGCACCAGTCCCGGCACCAGCTGGTCGCCGAGAAGATCCTCCATCGTACGGTACCGTAGCTGCTCGCCGTCGTGGTACGCGTCGATGCACTTCCCATCGTGGGAGAGCGGAGTAGCAAACTCCACCGGGCTGCGCTCAACACGAGCTGACGTCGGAGTAGACATGCCCAGAGGACTGGCTGTTGGTGCTGGAGCGCGTGGGGTCGCCGGCTGTGGTGGTGTCGGCGAAGAGCTCGTCATAGTCGAAGTCGTGGCCCGAGGGTGTGTTGGTGTCGGAGTCGGTGGAGGCTCGGGGACTGGGTAGACACGCTCGGTGAAGAAGAGCTGCCTGCTCCCCCAGCTCCCTCGAAGTGGACGTACTCGACGGTGAAGTCGTTGTACGTCGGAGTCGAACCATCGTCCACCGCCTTGTCCCATACCCACCCTCGCCCTTCGTCGAACACTACGTCGTGCGCTGTGCGCACACGTTGTCTCTTTCGGGTCGAGGATGCGGTAGGCCTTCGAGCCCTCCGTGTAGCCGATGAACACCCTTGGGGTGCTCCTGTCGTCGAGCTTGCCGATGTGGCCAAGCTCCTTGACGAACGCGAGGCAGCCGAAGACCCGCAGTTGGGAGACCGCCGGCTTGCGCCCATGCCAAGCCTTGTATGGTGTCATGCCATCGAGGGCCTTGGTAGGCGAGCGGTTGAGGATGTAGATGGCCGTCACCACCGCCTCTCCCCAGAAGATGGCCGGCATCCCCCTCTGCTTGAGGAGAGCCCGAGCCATCCCCACAACCGTCTGGTTGTGCTGCTTGACGACGCCGTTCTGCTGCGGGCTGTACGGCGCGGTGTAGTGGCACTGAATGCCCTCATCAGCGCAGTACGACGCGAACTCAGCCGCCGTGAATTCGCCGCCGTTGTCGGTGCGCAGCACGTGCAGCTTGCGGCCGCACTCTGCCTCTGCAGTAGCCTGCGCGCACCTGATGGCGTCCGCAGCCTCTCCCTTGCTACCGAGAACCATCACCCACATGTAGCGGGAGAGGTCGTCGATGAGCAGCAGGAAGTAACGTCGTCCTCCTGGTGTGGCCGGTGTCACTGGGCCACACAAGTCCCCGTGCACGAGCTCGAGCCTCTCCTTGGCTCGGAAACTCGTCTGCTGGGGAAAGGGGAGCCGCCTCTGCTTCATTAGGACGCAGACGTCGCAGAGCTGCTCCACATGGTCAAGGCACGGCAGGCCTCGCACCATCTCCTTGGTGCTGAGCCGCTTCAGGGCTTCAAAGTGGAGTTGCCCAAAACGCTCGTGCCACTGCCACGCCTCGTCGTCCCGACGAGCGGCGAGGCAAACTGGTTGTGCGACCTGCGCGCTGAGGATGTAGAGTCGATTAGTGCCTCTGGTTACCTTGGCAAGAAGGCGATGGCGGCGATCCCAAATCCTCATGACTCATGCTCGACCAACACGCGTGAGCCGTTCTCATCCAGCTGCCCCACGCTGATGATAGAGTTCCTCAACGCGGGGACGTAGTAGACTCCGGTGAGCAGCCTGTGCTCAGCGGACTTGGCGAAGAAGGTGACGGAGCCAACGCCCTTGATCTCCACGCTGGAGGCATCCCCAAACTTGACGAAGCCTTGGACGCTGGAGTCAAGCTCGGTGAAGAACTCCCGCTGGCTAGTCATGTGATGGGTGGCGCCGGTGTCGAGGTACCACCCATCGGCCTTGTCGTTGTTGGAGCTATTGCCGAGGAAGGCGTGTACCTTCGGCTCGTCGAGGTGGAGGAGAGCCGTTGCAGCCGGTGCCACTGGAGATAGCTCGATGCTTGCGTGTGCCAGGAGCAGAGCCGGCTCTTCCTCCTCCACCTGTGCGACGTGGGCCTTACCGCGTCGTGGCTGTCGACAGTTTTTGGCCCAATGGCCAAGCTTGCCACAGTTGCGGCAGGTGTCGTCTCGTGCCGACTTGTGGTTGCCGGCGGTGCCGCCCTGGGCGCCTCTGCGAGCGCCACCCTCGGCGCGTCTTCACGCCCACCGCAGCTGCACACCTCCGCGCGCCTTGCGCGGCTTGCGGCCGCCTGTCGAGGGAGAAGACTCCCCCTTCCTCCCTCCCACTGCTGCCGAGTGAGATGGAGCTTCCCGCCAATGGTGATAGGCCCCGAGAGAGGCTGTGGCTCATCACCGTCGACGACCTTGAGGTGACCTAACGCCTTGATCGACATCATGGAGAGGTCCAGCAGAGACTCGATTGAGCGAGCTATCTGCCTGTACTTCTCTGGGACGCAGCGGAAGAGCTTCTCGATAGCTCTCTCCTCGTCGTAGGTGTCGTCGCCGTACTGCATCATCTTCTGCAAAAGAGTGTTGAGACGAAGGGCAAAGTCATCAACATCCTCACCTGGCTTGAAGGCCAGGTTCTCCCACTCCTTGCAGAGTGCCTGCAGTGTGGACTTGCGGGCACTGTCGCTGCCGATGCGTGCCGCAGCGATGGCGTCCCAGGCCTCCTTGGCAGTCCACTTCTAGGAAAGCGAGAACTGCATCTCGGGCGGGACTGCAGCAATGAGGGCATCCAGCGCCCGCCGATCCTCGTCGTAGTCGACGTCGCCGTACCGGACTGCCTCCCACATGTGCCGCACCTGGAGCCTCACCCTCATCACCGCGGCCCACTCGATGTAGTTGGTTTTGGTGAGGGTAAGCCACCCACCGCCCACTGCTCTGCCCGCTCCCGCACCCTTCCTCTTGCCAGCTCCTCAAGCTCCCTGTCGGCGGTGATGTCGCCGGCGATGGAGCCGTTGATGCTGCTGCGCAAGGTCTCAACCTCTACCTCCGCCGCACGTGCCACATCTTCCGCCGCCTCTGCTTTCGCCTCCGCCCTGGCTGCTGCCAACTCCGCTGCCGCCACTCTGGCCGCCCTCGCTGCTACTGCAGCAGTCTGAGCCGTTGCTCGCCTGCGCTCTTCTGCTGCGGCGAGCTCGGTGTCCTGCTGACGCCGAGTGCTCGAGGCGACCGAATGCTGAGACCGAACGTCGGACATGGTGCGCCTCTGGGGGGCTGCTGCATGGAGAGGGGGAAGGGAAAGGGGAAGGAAGAGCAGCCGGTGTTGCTGCTACTGCTGGCTGAGAGCTCAACCGAACTTGGGAAGGGGTGGAACAGGAGATTTTTAGCCTACAGGAAAGTGTAGCTTTGATACCAGATGTTAGAATTTCAATGGTTACTTTCATTGAGAAGAGGATGGCACTCAGGATGGGGCAATTTTCTGGTTTTCTTCATTCACAAACTCAAAGCCATACCTACCCGAGGGAGGTTGGATACATATATATAGCCATAGCTAGCTGTAAGCCTATTGCTGTACCCTCCTAGTCTAAAATTCGAAATTTGAATGGGATGCTGTCCTAAAGGGCATCCAAACTAAATAAAGCATAAGGAGGCATAAAGGAGATGCTAACTGCTGCTGTCCTACTAATCGCAGCTGTCCTAGCAACTGAAAATATGCTAAAGGAGTAGATGCTGTCCTGAAAAGGTAAAACTACCCAAAAGCAAAGGAAGAACTACGACCGAGGACCACAAAGACTTATCCATCACCTATTGATAGATTACTGCGACAATGATGGAATCCATAAGTACATTATAATTGATGTTGGCAAGACCTCTAGAGAACAGGGTTCTCCGGTGGTTTGTTTGTCACAATATCCCTTCGGTTAACTCGGTGAGATCTCCAATACTGCATTGTTCATTGTTTCAATCTATTTTCCTTTGGAATTTATGCCTAAGTAAAAAAAAGCTTTGTTGGCAAGAGCCCTCAAAGGCATCTGGACCATACATGCATATGAGCATATCTAGAGATAGCCAACTGCAACAAGTCGTCACTCTTTGCGAGCAGTTGTAGGAAGTAGCACTAGATGCAATGCAATCAGACCGAATCTAATGGCATCCGGAAGGTGGAATTTCTATCACAGTTCTTGTGATACTAGCGCATAACTAAATCCTTACAGCCAACAACCTTCACAAACGTGGTTGGCCGCACTCCAATCTGTGAGCTGTGTAGAAGCATGGCTGAGATGTCGGCTCACATTGCCAAATTCTGTTCTTTCAGTCCTACAGTTTCTGGTAACACTGCTTGTTACAAATTGGTAAACTTCCCTTGAATTGTGGAAAGAGGCCACAAGTGCAATGTCTTAGAAAGACCGTGGAGATTTCAGTGGTCTCTTATCCATACTTGGTTGAGCATTTGGAAGGAACGGAATCACAAGTTTTCAAGGAAAATACTTGAACTTCGAGGAAGCGGCCTCTGGGAGGGATGCCATGTAGTATCCAGGGTGATCTAGAGGAGAGGGAAAGGAGAGGTGTCATCTGTTTGCCATCTTATAAATAGCATTATATAATCTATACCGTTATATGGATTGTATATAAAATCAAATCATTAATTTATAAATTCACTATGTTGACGGCGTTTGGATGATGATCAATCCATATAGATGTCATGACTAATAAATCCCTGTGCAGTGCAGATTATTCTTACTCACGAACACACGGATGCTATCTTAGGTCTTGACGACATTTGGATGATTCGACCAAGTGATGGAAGAAATGGTTTTGGCCAAGTTCCTGTTTTCCTCACACAATTCACAATGGACAGGTCATTCTTGCGCCCCAAATATGTTAACGAGATATATCATACTCCCTCCGTTTCAAAATGTTTGACACCGTTGACTTTTTAGCATATATTTGACCGTTCGTCTTATTCAAAAACTTTTGTGAAATATATAAAATTGTATGCCTATATCAAAATATATTTAACAATGAATCAAATGATAGAAAAAAATTAATAATTACTTAAATTTTTTGAATAAGACGAACGGTTAAACATGTGCTAAAAAGTCAACGGCGTTAAACATTTTGAAACGGAGGGAGTATTTTTTATCATTACCGTGTATTGTCACATAACATCAGCTACTGTTTTTTTACAGCGTTGCAGCAAGATTCCCCTACTTAGTGAAACATAAGCTAGAGGAAGGTGATGAAGCTTCCCAAGTCACTCAACTCGATTGGAGAATAATTGAGGGTGATATTGAAAAACCATTTGTATCATCGGGGCTAGAGTTTGTGCCCTTGCCAGTGAGAGCCACTGTTGTGAATTTGATGCATTCTCTAAGTTTTCTCTTAGAAGTCGCTAGCTTGCTATTCTCTTTTCAGGTCATGCACGGAGAGGGTTATGTTTGTTTAGGCTTTCTATTTGGGAGGAAAGCGAGAATTGCGTATTTATCAGACATTTCAAGATTTTTACCTGAAACTGAGTATGGTAAGTTTTTCCTGTCATCAATAGTTCTTCAAATATCATAGTGCTTGTTTTTGTTCAAAGAAATGATTTTTATCAAACATATTATTTCACCTTCTTTGAGGATTATTCGTGTGATGATCGCAATATATCAGAATACTGAATATCAAGATAGTTTGCTGGTTGTTTCTGTCTTGCTAAACCAGCTTCTCAATATTTGTCAGCTGAATAGCTCTAGATTTTATGATATATTTCAGCAATTGGCAACATTTAACTATGCCCTGTAGCAAAATTTTGTTAATTCTTGAAAGGTTTTTTTTTGTTATTTTAAGCTTATCAAACTTATCTATATATGTTCTAGTATTTTTGTCTAGAGTAGAGTCTTAACAACTATAATCACATCGGTGATGAACTAGCATTAACATGGCTAAAACTCACATGTAATCTGTAGATATTTTTTATAATTGGGTTGTCTTGAATCCTATTTGGTTGTTCCAATTTTACTGGAGCATAGATGATGCCACCTTTTCATGCAGCCATTTCAAAGTCTGGTGCTAGGCAACTTGATCTTCTTATACTAGAAGCTAACAGTTTGCATGGAGAGGTAAGTCTGTGCCACATGATTGTTATTTGAAACAGCATGTTTTGATATCCTTCCACACACAATCTTCTGATAATCTGATACACACTTCACCTTCTATGGACAGGGAGGTGCTCGCAGTAACCATCTTCCCCTGAATCAGGTTAAATTTGTTAAGACCTTTTAAATATTTTCCTGACTTGTTTTGCAATAACTAGGTAGATAATTTGTTTATATAAAATCTGTTTACTCTCCATGACAGCACCCTATAGAACAGGATAGCTCAAACAAAGCAATATTGGCCTAGTCCCTATCAGAATTGTATCCATACCTGTCAAGATGGAGCAACCAACCCAACATTTTCTCCCAACATTATATTTTTTTTTCAGGCTCTTGATGCTGTGAAGAGGATAAGCCCTAAGAGAGCTTTGCTGACTGGAATGGCACATGAGATCGAATACTACAAAGAAAATCAGAATCTGGCAGAATGGTCTAGCAGGTATGCATATACGGATGGTTCCTGAAACATTTTTATATGCACATTTCTATTGTCTGGTTGAACTGTCTAACTTGTAAAATTGGGTGATCGTAGAGAAGGGATACCTGTACAACTAGCTCATGACGGCCTCCGCATGTTTATTGACCTGTAATTTGGTATGCATCATAGTACACAATCCAAATTTGAGCAACATTGTTTTCCCGATATCATCATATATTTTCACTTCTTTACTCAGATGTCAAGTTGTCTCCTGCCTCTAGTAGGGGCATTGTTGTATGAGTATCCCCGAAAGAGCTGAATCTGATATATGTACGTCCCTTTCTCTTTTACTTAAATCGCACGATTCAAAAATGTAAACTAGGAAAATAATGTAAGAAACATATATTTATTGCATTCATCTAGACTTTGGAGCTAGTAGTAAATGTGAATGATTCAAACCACGCATTCTGTAAAAAGGAGAAAAGAATGATGGATGCAAAAGGTTTGTCTTGGCAGTGAATGGGAAGAAACTTTCTTTTATGTATATGTACATAAGGAAGTCCACCGTTGTCATTCATTTGGAAATTTTGTTCTAATCTTTTGAGTGAGTGAATTGTTTGACCACTTCAAATCAATTACTGCCTGAGCTCACTTGACCTTACCACTTGGGTTCAGATTTTCATTGACTCTGAAGGATAGGTTACTCCAAAGTCTAAACAAATTCTGTATATACATATGTACTATTACTGTTCGAGGACTTTAGCGGTACATTCTACTTAAAATATATACTTGCACTATATGAAAGGGTAGATTTGGTATTTGTTAAAAATCTAAAAAGGGCTGTTTAGTCATTTTTAATTGAGATCATTTTTCCATCGGTGGTATTTTTTCGGATCTCGTCATCCGTTCGTGATATCAATCCAGTCTACCTCGTACGTGGTACGCCGGGTCGCCGGCAGCCGTACGTTGTCTCGCGTGTGGCTCCCACAGTCCCACAAGCGCCGCTCAGCCGCTGCCGTATGCAATGATGCCGTCGCCGCCGCCACCGCCACTGTCGGAGCCGGAAGCGATACAGCCTCCGCCGGGAGCAAAGCCAACATACTGCCATTCTCGTGCGCAGCACTATCGCCGCCGTCAGGCCCAGCAGCAGCCGTCCGCTTCCAAGAACTTGCTTCCGTCAGTCTCTCTAGCGATATAAGTTCTTGAGTGTTAAAAGCCTGAGCCCGTGACAATATATAACTACTGCATGTTTGCATCAGACTTGTTTGATGATTCAGGATTCATCCGCTTCAATAACAATAGATACAAGCAATAATTAAGTTAATTAACAAGTCTACAAACACTTGTGAATCGGTACATATGTTTTTTATAAAATTCTTCTTCACTTTTTTAAAATTGCTGTTGTCACATGCCGCCGCGGGGCTTCCCTGCCATGCTGCTGCCGCATGCCGCACTGCTGCTTCGGCCACCTGCCGGCTGCCGCTGCCCGGCTGCCCTTGCCGCTGCGAGCTGCCGCAGCTGCGCGCCGGCAGCGGCAACTTTGACTGGACGCCTATCGACCGGATCTAACTAAGGAAATGCGAATTTCAAAATTACCCCCACGCAAATAGATGAAAAGACAAATATACCCTATTCAATTTTATACTGCAGGATAATTAGGAAGAAGATTAGATTAATTTACATCGTTAGATCAATATAACGGCAGTATATACTTGCAGCACAATGTACCGTAAAAATCCTCTTCTTGAAGCAACAAGAAATAGGGAATCATGTGATAAACTTATAAAAAATCATGAATTCCTTCATACCAAGACCTACCCTGTTTTTTTAATCATTGAGATTATTCCTAGGAGGTAAACTTACAACTGATGAAAACTGAACACGCAGTCTGAAAACGTGAAGCACAGATGGATATGATGTGAAACATGGGATTAGTGTATTGGCAATCTGGCATTTGAAAGATCAAACAGTAAAAAACTAAAACTATTTCATACTTCAGTCAAGTCCTCAAAAGAAAGATGGAAAACGACTTCCCGCCCTCGGCACCATCGCCGGAGGATGCAAATGCAATACCAACTCCACTAAAACAAAGATGAGCAAGAGGAAAGAGGAGAGGAGCAGAGCAAGAAAAATGGAGCCAGATATATATATACACAAAGACCACACCAACCGAGCACAAAATCTTCCCCATTCCGCAGCAAAAGAGCAGCAAAGAGTCGATCGAGCCAGCGATGGAGCCTCCCGCCGGAGACGCCGCCCCGCCGCCACGTCGTCGTCGGTCATCTTCCTGGGCACGGGCTGCTCCAGCGCGCTCCCCGACACGCGGTGCCTCCTCAGGCCGTCCGCGCCGCCGTGCGCCGTTTGCTCCCTGGGCGTCTCGCTCCCAGAGAGATCGAACAAGTAAGAAGTAAGGGGTGATAACTGGTGTGACTTTTAAAAACTATTTAATTAGAAATACGGGGATGATAAGGTTTGATCTTTCAAAGTCTTAAGACAACGAGATAGCTATTTAATAAATTTTAAGTAAAATCATTCTGAAAAATATATGATTTTATTTGGGTGCTAACCGCGCAATTGTGTGGGCCACCCAACTAGTTTTATATACATCTTCGTTATTCGCATTATTTTTTTTCTTTTTAGTTTTGGCATCTGTTTGTTTCTGTTAGGCCTTATCGGTTTGGAGGGAATTGAAGATGATTGAAGGGGTTTAAGAGGGAATAATTTTACACTATAATAGATGTGATATAAATCTCTCAAATCCCCCTCAACTCCTAAGGCATTAACCGAACAAAGGCTTTAGTAGTGACGAAGATCCCAGCGACGAACGCTGGCTGTACTGCACCGGCGAAACAATAGGAATAGCTCTGGAGCATGACTAATCTCATGCTATCATGCATGATGAGTTAATTATCTCGCAAGATCATATTAGCCTTAGTCCAGTGAGGTCCAAAGTAAACTCAAATTCTTTTTGGTTGATGCAAACCAAGTTAAAATACAAGTCACTTGGAGGAAAACCACTTCCCGCCCACTGCACCGTCGCCGAGGTCGTTGCATAAAAGAAAGAAAGCACAACAAGAGGAAGAAGAGGACAAGCCGAGCAAGAAACCGCACCCCAAATCTCCCCAACTCTCTACGCAATTCCACTCTCCAAACCATCCAAGAATCGATCCAGCGATCGATGGAGTCGTCGTCGTCGTCGGTCATCTTCCTGGGCACCGGCTGCTCCCGCGCGCTCCCCAACACGCGGTGCCTCCTCAGGCCGTCCGCGCCGCCGTGCGCCGTCTGCTCCCTGGGCGTCTCGCTCCCACCGGAGCAAAACCCCAATTACAGGTGCGCTTGCAGTCAATATCCTGTGGCCTTCAAAATATATATCGACCAACCTGATTCAGAGCATCTCCTAGTGCTACTGTAACCTGTCCTGCCATTTAAGGCCCCATTTGAATCAAAAGAAAAACCATAGAAATTATAGAGGATTTTATCCTATGAGAAATAATCCTATAGAGTCCTTTAAAACAAAGGATTGTTTCCTATCAATTCCTTTAAAATTCCTACGGAATAAACTTTACTAAAGCAATTTTAGAAGAAAATAAGCATGAGGTCTCACCTTATGTTTTCCTCTTCATATTCTTTTGAAATTCCTATGGAATGAACCTTGCTAGAGCAATTTTGGAGGAAAATAAGCATGAGGTCTCACCTCATGTTTTCCTCTTCATGTGTCTAAGGTTCCTGCGTTTTTCCTGTGTGCTAATCAAACGACACTTTGAAAACTTTCCTGTATTTCAAAATCCCGTATGAATCCAATAAATGTGGCATTCAATTTCTACGTTTTTCCTATTCCTCTGTTTTCTCAATCCTGCGATTCAAAGGGGCAAGCCTTTAATCTGTCTCTGTTTTAAGTGTCAATTTCCCATTGTTACGCTGTCCTACATAACTGAATGCAGTTATCTTCAGGAAATCTGTATCAATCCAGTAATGCTGTTGGTATGGCTTCAAAGATTATTATTTTTTAATAATGGGCAGCGCCTGGCCTCTGCATCATATAAGGTGAATGCACACGGCCAAATGACTTCAAAGATGCTTTCAAACTAGTTACTGTATCAAGAAGGACAAAATAAAATTGCATTTTTTAGAGTCACCATGATGCTAAACAAAGCCTTAATGTGGGGGAGCTGAACGTTCTGTTCTCTTTCAGGTGTAACACCTCCCTCTTGATAGATTACTGCCAAGACGATGGAACCCACGAGTACATTATAATCGATGTCGGCAAGACCTTTAGAGAACAGGTTCTCCGGTGGTTTGTTCATCACAAGATTCCTTGGGTTAACTCGGTGAGATCTCCAGTACTGCACTGTCCATTTTTTTTCAGTTTATTTTCTTTTGGGTGAACTGCTACATAGAAATTGATCTATTATGGATGTGGATTTTCATCCCTTAGGGAATATCTTCTCATTGTTTGCATGCCACTTCAATAGTCATAAAAAAATTGACAAAAATTGACAACATAGATTAATATGAAATATATTACTTCACAAACATGCAAATTTAAATTCAACTTCTATAAGTTGCAACAAAAAAAAATAAATTAAATTGAAAATAGTTATCGTTATATTTGTATTTTTGTTACAGCTTGTAGAAGTTGATTTTAAACATGCATGTTTATGGAGTGATATATTTCATATTAATCTACGTTGCCAATTTTTTTTAAAATTTTTTGATACCTATTTAGGTGGCATGCACGAAACGGTGGGATATCCCCTCGAGTAATGAAATCACTTTCCCATCTATTATAAATGTGGATTTTCATCCCTCGAGGGGACATCCCTAATTTGGCGGAGTTTGGTCATCAACAGACGGCGTCCTTCTCTCTCCTCTTCCTCTTGCCTCCCACATCATAGAAATTCCTACATGGCATTCTCTCTTAGATGGTGAAGTCACACCATTGTTGATGCCCTAATAAGGTCATGTGCCGTGCAGATTATTCTCACTCATGAGCACGCGGATGCTGTCTTAGGTCTTGACGACGTTTGGATGGTTCAACCAAAGGGTTGCAGCAATGATTTCCGCCGAGTTCCTATTTTTCTCACCCAATTCACAATGGACAGGTCACTCTATCACAACTAGACAGACAACATATGCCATATTGGTTATCATTACCATGTATTACCTTGTAACATCGGCCACTAATTTTACAGTGTTGCAGCAAGGTTCCCTTACTTACTAATAAATAAGCTAGAGGAAGGTGACGAAGTTTCCCAAGTCGCTCAACTCGATTGGAGGATAATTGAGGGTGATATTAACAAGCCATTTGTATCATCAGGGCTAGAGTTTGTGCCTTTGCCTGTGAGAGCCACCGTTGTTAATTTGAAGTGCTGCTTTGGTTTCTCGTTTTTCTCTTTGATGTCTCAACTTGCTATGCTCTTGTCAGGTCATGCATGGAGAGGATTATGTTTGTTTAGGCTTCCTATTTGGGAGGAAAGCAAAAATTGCATATTTATCTGACGTCTCAAGATTTCTACCTGAAACTGAGTATGGTATGATTTTTCTGCCAACAATAGTTTATCTTCAAATATATGCTTGGCAGAAATGATATTTTATCGAACTAATGTTCAAAGTCATGGTTATTTCTGAGATCATTATGATATATATGAATGTTGAAAATCAAAATAATCTGCAGGTTGTTTCGATTATTGCTAAACCTGTTCCTCAATTTTTTACTGTACAATCTTGCGAATTGAAAAATAAAAACCTTTGGTTTGTCAATAGATTTTTTCTACTGGACAGCCATTTTAGATGTCGTTTTGCTGAAACAGGTCATTTTCATATTTGGCTTCAATACTCTGTGAAATTGTGCCTGTTTGCAATAACACACTCCAATAATTACATACAGTAACATTTTTAACTGAATTGGAATGAGGGACTGAGCCTGTTGTGGCCTTGCCTAGCAGCCAAGCTACTCTGCTAGTTGCTCAAGCTCGCTTGTAGTCTGAGTCTGTTCTTTTTCTCTGTCTTGTGGACCCTATATATTGACAGGGGTAAAATATATTTTTTTTCTCACCTATCCTTTGAGCAAAGGAGCTCTCTAAGCTGATTAATGATTTCATGGTATGTTGTAGCAAATGATGATATTTAACAATGTCCTGTAGAAAAATTCCCTCGAATCTTTTGAGGAATTTAGTAATATCTCTTTCAATATTTTTCTCAAGACTAAGAGTCTTAGTAACTAGCATTAACATGGATTAAAATCATGAATAATATGTAGATATTTTTTTTAGTTGAGTTCTCTTTTGAATCCTATTTGGTTGCTCCATTTGTACTAGAAGACAGCTGATGTCATCTTTTCTGCAGCCATTTCAAAGTCTGGTGCTGGACAACTTGATCTTCTTATACTAGAAACAAACACTTTGCATGGGAAGGTAAGTTTGTGCCACATGATTATCATTTGAAACGGTATTTTTAATATTCTTCACACGACATCTGCTGATAATCTCATACACACTTCACCCTCTGTAAACAGGGAAATGCTCGCAGTACCCATCTTCATTTGAGTGAGGTTAAATTTAAGATCTTTTGAATGCTTGCTGATTTGTTTTTGCAGTAACAATAAAGAATTTGATGATATACAATCTGTCTAGTAAACTCTACCAGAACTGGATAACTCAAACAGTGCAATATTAGCCTAGTAAACTCTACCATAACTGTATCCATACCTGTCAAGATGGAGCATCAACCAAATATTTTCTCCCAACATTTTACATATTTTTCAGACTCTTGATGCTGTGAAGAGGATAAGCCCTAAGAGAGCTCTGTTGATTGGAATGAGACATGAGTTCGAACATTACAGGGAAAATCAGAATCTGGCAGAATGGTCTAGCAGGTATGCATGGACGCATGGTTCCTGAAACATTTATATCTGCTCACTTTTACTGTCTAACTTGTAAAATTGGGTGATCATAGAGAGGGAATACCTGTACAACTAGCTCACGACGGCCTCCGCGTGTTTATCGACCTATGATTTGGTAGGCATCATACTACACATTTCAAATATGAGCAACATTGCTTTCCAAAATATAGTTTAAACAGTTTCAGTGATGTCATAGTAGACTATGGCAGGAGTACTGAATCCTTATTATCTACATTGCCTATTTTGTAAAAGAAACAAGGTCTCATGTGGGAAAGAATTTGGTGATTACGCTTTTTGTAGAGAATTTACCTGTTCTCATTTAGCGGTATATAGTAAATATAGAATTAGTGAGAAGATGAATGAATAATCTTGGTTTCTTGGGATTATGAAACCTCGTTGTGATTGATCATATAATTTTTACTTCTATATATACTCGGTCAAGTTGCTGAATATGATATGTATATGTTCTTTTTTTAAAAAAAGAATACAATATGTATGCATGTGTATATGTCTCTTTCTCTCTTAAATTGTACGCTTCGAAAATGTAAACTATTGTTGCATTCACCTAGACTTTGGAGCTACTAGTAAATTCAACCATCCTATTATAAAAAAAGAAGAAGAAAGAGTGACGGATATGCAACAGGTTCTTATTGGCCCCTGATCAACGAGAAGAACGTCATTCATGTGGTATTTTTATGTTGACCTTTTTACTGATGCAATTGTTTGACTACTTCAAATCAATTATTGCATGAGCTCACCTGACCATATACATGGATTCGGATTTTCATTTTGTAAATGAAGGGAGTTACTATCCAAACCATGTTTTCTATATGCATATGCATGGCTACTATTCATATTTCTGAAACTAACAAGATTAGGCTTTCAATAAATCAGATTATTCGCGAAAAAAAAATCAACCAGATCATTCCAAAGGAAGTAGAATACGGATGGATCATGAGATTATTGTATTAATTAGCAATCCAACATTAATTTGAGGTAAAACAAAATCACATAATAAAACTACAAAACTATCTCATCGTTTAGTCAAGTTTCGATAGTTAATTAAGCAACACACTGTTCTGATGATAACAACATGGATGACACTTTGAAGTCACAAATAAATCTCGAAGAACATATCATAGTCTGACCTGTACTTTTGTACCGGTTCTTGAAACATTATCCGAGGAAGGTTAGTTCCTAGCCATTTCTTCTTCGAATATACATTTTCTTACTGAGCAGCTTTTGAACACTCTAGGGACTCAATCAACTTAACGCTTCTTTTGTGAGAAATTAAGTCTTTAAAAACTAAGCAGATGCTAAAAGACATAAACAACTTTTCAGTCCCATCGTTTCGCTTATGCTTATCTGTACGACTTATTAAATAAAAAAATATATAATTTATAGGTAAAACTTCAATGTATCTTTAGCGATCTAAAAGCAAATGCCGTAAAATAAACTACGATGAAAAAACCATAAAATCAATTTAAAAATTAAGTTTTAAAATTTAAATTTTAGCTTCTAACCATAAGCTAGCATAAGTGAAGCAACTACTTTCTAATCATGCAAAATGTCGTTTTCGTTATCCACAGTAACGGTCTCTAAAATATGACTTCAATGGCCGTGTTATATTTGTAACACCTAATAAAATTATTAATTCGTGGGATTGCTTTCGATGAGAGATGTACTCAATGATTTTTTATGTCCATATATATCAAGTTGATTTGGTTCTGCTTCCTTCTCTTCTTTAGAGTTCCGAGTCAGATTTGGTTCTGCTGACGTGGATAACACCTGTTGGGTCCGAATTCGAATAAATAAAACTATACATGATCATATCCTTTATAGAATTTTTTCTATAAAGATATAGTCACAAACTCAACATATGTAAAGCCATAAGATAAGCCGTTAGATCTCTCCTATGCAGCCATGCTTGATCTTGCCATTCATATTGCGTGCAATTTTTTCCTTATTAATAACCATAAATATAGCAAAACCGTTAACTTATTCAGTACCCACTAATATAGTTATTGTGGATTATTCTTACTTATTTATTTAAAAAACATTTCATCATGTTTGTTACCTACAAGTGTTTGCAGCAACGCGTGGGATTTCACCTAGTATGTGTAATGAGTGTTGTTAATGAGATTCTATGCTATGTCAACTATAACCACCGTGTGGAATTGAGACTATTAGAATGTTATTTGTCAATTTTTGAAAGTCCATTCCCAATCGTATGGATATGATTTTGTTACAACACATGAGCATGTTACTAGTTTTTAATATATCAATAGGGCATTCTAATAAGCATGGAAAAAAGTACGAACTACCGCCCACTCTTAAAACCAGACAAATTACCCCCCCCCCCCAAACATTATTTTGGGCTAGGTTGGATGACGTGGGATTTCCAATGTGCCAAAAAATATTTTTCAAAAAATGGGCCCACTCGTCAGTGCTCCATATTTTCTCACCTCTTCTCTTCTACCTCCATCCACCTCGATCTCTCTATCTACCCTTGAACCGAGCAAGGAGGAGGAGGAGGGGCGGCAGCGGAAACTGGTCCCCCGGGTCGCTTGAGGCGAAGCGTGGCCAACTGGAGAAGCCTAGGGCAGTGGCGGTGCGTGGTTGGCCGAAGAATAATCCTAGGACGACGGCAGTGGCGATAGTCTCAGATCCAAGGAGAGGGCACAGGTTCACCGCCCTCATCGGCGCACAGCTCCGTGAACCACACGAGCTCCGCGACGGCCTCCCCATGCCACAGCAACCTTTCTAGCCCGGCTAGCCGTGTCAATCACGACCAGCGGCACCCTGAGGTCGATGAAGGAGAAGCTCCTGGCCTTCTCCTTCAGCGAGGTGACATTCCTCAGTTCCCAGCCTCCTCCTGACATCATCTACTAACCCGACGCCGGAGTAGGAACCCGGCGACAGCGTCGGCCTCCTCCAATGCGTCCGCTCCGAGGTTGCGGTACGAGAACCCAGGAGATGATCTCCTCGCCCGCGACTGGTGCTCCTGCCGTCGACGCCAGAAGAAGGACTACCGCCATGAATTGGTGTTGATGGCGGCTACCGCCATGACGCAAGCTTGGTCGAAGCACTAGGCAAGCTAGAGCTGGCAGCGATGAAGGATGCCGTCGGGAAAGAGAGGGGAATGCTACCCCTGCCTGCTTCGCCCGCCGCCACCCCACCAGACATCTACCCCCTATGTCGCCCGTTGCTGCCGCCACTCCGCCTTCTGTCGCCGACAGCCTCCCAGGCTCGTTGAAGAAGAGAATAGAAAAGAAGAGAGGAGAAGAAAGAAAAGAGAAGAGAAAAGGAGCTAAAACAGGTAGAAGAAAAGTGTCCAGGGGTACGTATTTCGGTACATTCAATGCTCTTTCTCTCTCCATTTTCACCGGAAATAATAAAATAATGCTTTAGGTGTCCAACAGCTAATAATTACATTTTTACACTTTTATAGTGTCCATAAGAAAATGCACGTTCTTTGGATGCTGACAACAAAAACCACAAACTTTAAGTGTGCTGTAGTAAATTTCGCCTAAACAATAAGAAGAGGGAAACGATACCGCCCCTTAATAATGCCGTTTAGCCATTAGCGATGTGCAAAGAACCAACATAGACATTTTTTTTTTAAAGATGAATTCATTCCGGTCATTTCTTTTCAAAGAAACTGTAACTAATTATTGCAGATATTGCGGAACGAGCAACTTTTAAATTACAAAATCGCAGCTTGGTTAATAATAAGGAAACCATTTAAAATATCATCTAAAAAGAAAGATTTTATTTATGATTAGTGAGAATCTGTATAACCCTAGTTTCTTCAAATAGCTTATAAGTTATGTACGTATAGTCTTAGATTAATTAGTTCGAACAAGACATTGAATTACATCCATGCCGCCGCGGCGCCGTGTATGTGCTCTTCGTAAAGCTTAATTAGCATATACTCTCTCGCCATTTTATATTGAGATAATCCAAGAAATGTCATTGATAACGTTCAAATCCCAGAAATATCATCGATAAGTATGAGTTACAAGAAATATTATCGTACAGACGACTTTGTCCCAAAAATACCATCGCCGTTAGGGTTCCGTCTATTCCCCGCCGTTAAGATCTATATGATGAACAGTGTATTTAACGGCACAAAATGGATGGAACTATAACGGCGATGGTATTTTTGGGACAAAATCATTTGTACGATGATATTTCTTAGAACTCACACTTGTCGATGGTATTTCTAGGACTTGAACGCTTATCAATGGCATTTCTTGGATTATCTCTTTTATATTATAAGTCGTTTGATTTTTTTCTTAATTAAACTTTATTAAGTTTAATCGTCTTTATAGGAAAGTTTAGTAATATATAAAATATCAAATTAGTTCCATCTAACATTAAATATATTTTGATAATATTGAATATATTTTGATAATATGTTTGTTTTGTGTTAAAAATACTACTATTTTTTACAAAGTTGGTTAAACTTAAAAAAGTTTGATTAAAAAATAAATCAACCTTGTATCGTACTATATGTGTTGTCTCATGATCTGAGTAGCACTCAGGTTGACAGTACATACTATATATACAGACCCTTGCTGCTTTGCATGTGTAGAAATAGAAATAACGGTGAAAGGGCCAGTAGCCTGGTGGTTATAAGAGCCTCAGTAGCATCTTAGGTCCTGGGTTCGACTCTACATGGGAGCGAATTTTTTAGGATTTAACAGCTTTGTGCTTTCAGTGGTAGGCGACATATCCGTTGATAGTGAGGCGCCCGTGGTGACTTCGGCAAATCTTGGCCAGTCTTCGAAGATGCTTATAGGGGTATGGTTTATGTGCGTGTATTCAGTTCATAGGGGTGAGTGTGCGTGCATCAATCTCCAAGATTTGCCGGCCTAGTCTTCGAAAATGTTTATAGGGGTAGGGTTTACGTGCGTGTATTCAGTTCATAAGGGAGAATTGCCGGCCCAGTCTTCGAATATGCTTATAGGGGTAGGGTTTACGTGCGTGTGTTTAGTTCATAGGGATGAGTGTGCGTGCATCAATCTCCAAGATTTGTCGGCATAGTTTTCGAAGATGTTTATAGGGGTAGGATTTACGTGCGTGTGTTCAGTTCATAGGGGTAAGTGTGCGTGTGTTATGGGTGTTTGTGTTGTACCGTGTAATTGTAAGAAAAAAAAACTAACCATGCATGCAAGGGCCATCACACCCTCGGAACGGATTATTGATTCGGATTTTGGTAACATCGAACAAAATAGTGGAAGTTACTCAGGCCAATTTGAAAGAGCTAGCGGTAAACCCAATTCTCTTGTAAAATATCGCAATCAGTCCTCTGTAAAGGTAATACATGATGGGATAGATCCTCGGTATTGACAGTTGATGGCCAGTGCAGCCTTTTTTGAGTTGATGGAACAAAGCTGTGAGCATATCATTGTTCGACACTACTAGGGGCTCAAGTCATGCAACTAGTAGAAGCCAAACTCCATAAGCCCGTATTTGGGTGTGTTTAGATCATGCTAAAATTAAAAGTTTGGTTGTAATTGGAACGATGTGACGGAAAAGTTGGAAGTTTATGTGTATAGTAAAGTTTTGATGTGATGGAAAAGTTGAAAGTTTGAAGAAGTTTGGACCTAAAAGTTTAGTTCCAAACTTCTACTCTTAGTTGCAAACTTTCAACTTTTCCATCACATCAAAACTTTACTATACACATAAACTTCCAACTTTTCCGTCACATTCCAATTTCAACCAAACTTTCAATTTTGGCGTGAACTAAACAC
Source organism: Oryza meridionalis (assembly GCA_000338895.3). NCBI lineage: Eukaryota > Viridiplantae > Streptophyta > Magnoliopsida > Poales > Poaceae > Oryza > Oryza meridionalis. Next base: position 28,451,163 of record CM002526.2, on the reverse strand, counting down.
ACCCTAAATGAAGTGTGTCACTAGTACTAGAAAGTACTCCCTCTATCCCAAAAAACGAATCTAATACTGGATATGGCATATTGTAGTATAATGAATCTGAACAGAGGTATGTTCAGATTCGTAGTATTAGGATATATTACATCCAGTACTAAGTTGATTTTTTATGGGAAGGATGAAGTATTAGCAATTTTACCAGTTATTAGTTTAATCTAAAAAAGTGAGTGGTGTAGTGTTGTTCTTGTCGTCTGCCGCCATTGTGGTGCCAGAAGCATAAGCAATTATGGTGTTGTTCTTGTTCGTATGCCATCTTATTAATTAGTATCTTCAGAGTTAACGTCAACCTTGTTCATGTATCCGTACGTAGTTGTAGTAGTCGATCACACAAATCATTGCCCAGTGGCGGAGTATATAGTCTAAGTAATCGATTACGTGAACTGTTTTCTAGTAATATAATCCGTACTTTAGTGATGGATTACTCCAACATGAAATAGTGGGAGTAGTCGATTATATAGTAAGCAGTCGCCCAATACGTTCCCAATACCTAATTCATCTTCTCCTAAGTCCTATCAGAGCAATTAATATTAGGAAGGCGATGGTTCTCAAGACATGCTCTCCAATCGGTCGTGCACACGTAAACGCTGAGATAGGAATTTAAACCAAAGCAATGGAAGTGGATCATGTGATTCGGTGCTCTCCATATATTTATCTCACGATCTCAATGTCATTTGTTAGGCTGTGTTTAGTTCCTGATCAATTGGGGAGAAGTTTAGGATAAGATGGTAGTTTGAAAAAAAAGTTAAGAGTTTATGTGTGTAAGAAAGTTTTGAATGTGATGTGATGAAAAGTTAAAAGTTAAGGGAAAGTTTGGTGTGAACTAAACAGGACCTTATTCCTTCTTTTGTACAGCCCGAGGAAGAGGAAGAGACTCAGGGAAGATAGAGAGAATATATAGTAACTGATCATCACCCTGTTACCACGCTCTCCACTATCAATAATAGTAAATGGCGTCGATCGGTTACCGTTTCATTAATTTATTTATGGATTAATTCTCAGAATTGGTTTATATATTACCTTCCTCTTGATTAGCATGTGAGATCCTAAAAAAAAAAACTTAGCGTTCTACTACTCTTAGTACATTTTAAACACATGAACCGATCGATACCCGATTATAACTAAATCAAACACCAACTTATCAAGAGTCAAGACCCAAAATATATGAGGCTCAGGCTGCACTAGCTAGACACTGATGATCTCAAATCAGAAGCAAAAGCAACTAAGCAAAACAGTGAAAATACAGTATTGCACAGTGGATGTGTGCACCACATACACGACCGATCGATCGATCGATCGAGCAAACAACAGCTCGCTCGGCCTGGACGGACAACCCCAGCAGAGTTGGAGAGAGCTAGGACGACCAAGCCACCAGCAAGGGGAAGGGGAAAGCTGCTACATGTACATCATATTGAATCGCAGCAAGGCACGGCGTTGTGCATGCATCCGTCCATTTAGCTAGCTCCTCAGATGTAAAGTTAGAGAGACATGAGTCCCTGACAAGTGGGATTATTTTTATAAGCTCACATGTTAGTGGTTATGTCCCTCTGACTTTATGTCAGAAGAGCCTCGTTCTCCCTCCATATATGCTCCCGCCTCGCCCGCTCGAGTGAACAAAAAATGGTTGGGTCCCCGGGCTGCGCTGCGTACGGAGGGCGTACGGGGCGGCGGGCGTGTGCCGCGTCGTCCATGGACGACCGATCTGCGAGCCCTGCAAGTGCAAAATATACCTGCGCGCGCGCGGCAAAGGGAATATTATCTAGCTGGTGACCGTCCGTGGTCCATCATGGATTGTCCGGTCCCACGTGGCCCATATAGTACGGCTCCTTCCTTCCTTGGATGCACGGTATATATCCATCCAAAACCCGACCATTGGATCGTGCATGCATGTATATATGGCGCCACTACTTGGATAGATCATACTCCATGTCTTGTGGTTGGTCCAGACATGTGAAGATCGATATGATGTCTAGCGCAATTCTAGTCAAGAGTACTACCCCGTTCATTGCTACAAAATTTTAGCGGATTTCCTACATATCTCATTTGACATAAATTTTGTAATGAAATCTTATAGATTTTATGTCGTTCGATTCGCACCGAGATTCACACTTTCTTCAACTCCGGCGAGTTCTCTCCTCTTCTCATATGCTAGCGATGCCCCAAACTCTGGTAGAGGACCCATGGATTAGGGTCCCAAGTTAGGGTGGGGGGAGGGGTGAGAGGTGGGTTGGGGAGAGGGGAAAAGGGGAAGATCGTTAGGCTTAGAGGAATGACCGTGGAAGACAGTAGCCAAGAGGTGGGTTGTGGAAACGAGCGGGCATCGTAGCGTCGAGTCCATGGGGATGGAGCAGGATAACAAGCAGAGAAGGCAAAGCGAAGTTGTGGTAAAGAGGCGGCAGTCGGTGGTGACAGATCCAGTAGCAAGAAGCCACCAGAGATAGAAAAGACGATTGTGCGGGGGCACCTCACGGTTGCTAGCTTGAGATGGAAGAGAAGGAGGGGGAGGGGGAGGGGTGATGGTGCATTGGGATCGAGGTGTCGTAGCGTGCATGGGGCGGCGAGAAGGGAAGAAGAAAAGGAATGGATTAGGGTGTAGTAGCGCGCGTGGGCAGCAAGAAGGGAAGAAGAAAAGGAATGGGTTAGGGTTTGGGGAATTTGCACGAATCTCAAATCAATCCAACGGCTTAAAATTTACAAGATATGAGTAGTTTTTTTCTTATAAATACATAGCCCTCAAAATATAAGCACTTCTCACTATATATCTAAACATCTATTTACTTACATTGAGACTAGGAAAATTCTGTGAAATTTTGTCTTGTTACAAACGACCATGGCTTTGCCCATATGCATGACAGCTCCAATTTGGATCCATATATAGTAGCTTTTTTGTATATATGCTTATCGTTGCAATTAGCTTTCGTCCTTCACGGCTAATCTTCAGAAAAGATGTTATGGGCGCGTGCGAGAGGTTCTTATCCGTCTATAAAGGAGAGGTTGTTTTTCTTAGAGGAAAGAGAGGTCCTTAAAACTCCTCTTGGTCCGTGTACGTACAAGACTCCATTTCGTGGAAATTAAAAGTAAATATATTTAAGTAAAAATTACATGTTACACCTTTCATCCCAAAATAATTTAAATCCTAACTAACCAGGACAAATACTTGTCTCATTTCATAACTAGGATTAGAATTTTTTTTGGACAGAGTAGTATTTGGTTCGAAATTCTAAAAAACTAGCGAGATTTCTGTTTTCAGTGCATAAAATTTGTTTGGAAGTGTTATCTTTTTTATATAAAAAAGATAAATATATTATTACGTTGCATATTGTCCTTGTAGGTAGAAGGACAAATTCAATCAACAAATGAAGAGATGATAACAACAAACTCAAATGTGAAGAATTTTCCCGCAAAATAAATCGAACTGCCAATGTTGTCAACACTTTTTATTTCTGGTTTGTTATTTCGTTTCTTCACGTGGGGATCGAATTTAGCCTTAAATATTGTTAAGAAGGAATACATGATTTTTTTTTTATATTGTCTGCTGTTTAAAAAATATGGATCTTCCAAGATGGCTGAAATTGTTCCACAAAGCTGACAACCATAATTAACAAAGGTAATTATTCTCCTTTTCTACAGTTTACATGCATGGCGATCCAAATATGTATTCAGACCAAGTCAAAGTCAACACACTGAACTAACATGTATATAGGCATGCACCATATACTCCAACCACCTAAACAGACGAAAACCCCAACTACTGCAAGTTCTTGCGAGAAGACTTGTCGAGCGTCGTCGTGCAAGCTTACTGTACGCGGCAAACGGAAACATGGACAAGTTAACAAACCCAAAGACAGACAGATCGACAGCCGGCCGCCTCCATCCTAGCGACAGCTCAACTGAGATCCATCGATCATCCAGCCTTAGCCATATGCATCATTCTACACACGAACAAAAAAAAGGTCTCTACCAGCGCATGGTGCATGCCACATGCCATGCATATGGCTGCTGATTGATTGCTCAGTCCTTGTTAATTTCTCATGGTAGTAACAAACCAGCAATCCATTCTAAGATTAATTGCTACTATGAATATATTTTCTTAATGCTAATTTAACATTTCGATATTTATTTTTTTAGCGTTGAAAATGTAGACTAAATTATATAATATGTTAATCCGTACAAAAAATATCGTATTACTAGCTTATGGTACTGTATCTATGTATCTTCCTAACGTATTGCAAATTAAGTTAAAAACAGTACTAGTATGACATTTGAGTATTTGACTGCAGATACTCGATCACCTGCAGAGGCATGCGTTTAATGACCCGGTAAGACGCGTTTAGTGCCAGCTAATTACGTATTCCTCGATACTGTAATTAAGTGATGAGGATGAGTCATCAGGTGGTATCACGCCGACATGAGAGAGCTGTGATTTCACTAATTACTTAATTAAATTAATTAATAATTGACAGTGTTGTACAGCAGTGCTAATGGAGTAATTAATTAGTCAACATGATTCTAGCCAGCTAGCTGGTTAATTCGTGCCTCGATTAATTAACAACAAAAAAAAATCCTCCTCCTGACGCGCTGATCGAATAGGAGTCAGAAGAGATCGAACAGCTGCGGCACGTCGGCCGACTTGCCGCACTGGTGCGCCGCCGGCGGCACGACGGGCGGCGCCGACGACCGGAGCAGCGCGAAGTTGAGGCCCCTGAAGAAGGCGTGGGACTTGACGTCCGCGGCGCCGCGGCGCGACCCGAGGCGCGACCGGGGGTCCTTGTCCAGGAGCCGCGCGATCAGGTCCCGCGCCGCGGCGTGGTGCGGCGAGCCGCCGCCGGCGGAGGCCGGGGGGAACTCGAGCGGGCGGCGCACGATGTTGCGGAGCGTGGCCTCGTTGGTGGCGCCGACGAACGGCGTGCGGCCGTAGAGCAGCTCGTAGAGGAACACGCCGTACGCCCACCAGTCCACGCCGGCGCCGTGCCCGCCGCCGCGCGCCACCTCCGGCGCCACGTACTCGTGCGTGCCGACGAACGAGCTCGACCGCGCGTCCACCGGCTCCGCAACGAACCGCGGCCGCCGGCGCGGCGCGGCGCGGCGCCTCCACCTCCTGAGACTGAACAGCTGCACCTCAGGGAGGCAGGTTGGCGCCGCCGCGTCGTCGTCCGCGCCGTTCCTCGCGTCCTCGAGCGCCGGCGACGCCGTGGACTCGAGCGACAGGTCGAAGTCGGTGAGCATGATGTGGCCGTCGGCGCGTATGAGCACGTTCTCCGGCTTGAGGTCGCGGTACACGATGCCCATCATGTGCAGGTACTCGAGCGCGAGGAGCACCTCGGCGGCGTAGAACCTCGCGGAGGCGACGGGGAACCGGCGGCCGGGCACGCGGTGGCGGAGCGAGTGGAGGTCGCCGCCGGGGCAGAACTCCATGACGACGCAGGAGTAGTCCTGGCCGGCGTCGAAGTCGGCGAACATGGTGGGGAGGAACGGGTGGTCGAGCCGGCGCAGGACGCGCTTCTCCGCGGCGGCGCGGCCCAGCTTGCCCTTCTTGGCGAGCGCGCGGCGGTCCACCACCTTCATGGCGTACTCGCACGGCGACGGCGAGCCGCCGCGTTCCCCGTCGAGGCGGCAGAGGTAGACGGTCCCGATGTCCCCGGCGCCGACGCGGCGGACGAGGGTGAAGTCCCGCGGGCCGAGCGGCGCGGCGGCGGCGCGGATGGGCGCCCAGGCGACGTCGGCCGCGCGGTGCGGGCGCGGCGGGGAGGAGGTGGGCGTGGCGGTGGCGGCCGAGTCGAGCGAGAACGTGGAGGAGCGGCCACCGACGCTCGCCGTGCTGCTGCTGCTGACGCTGGAGCTGGGCGTGGAGGCGGCGTCCACGTCGTGGTAGGACAGCGGCTGCTGCTCGACAAGCATGGCGGCGGAGTTGGGAGGCTTGGGCGGGAGAGAAGACGACGACAACGTCGACGTCGGCGACGCGGCGGCGGCGGCCATGGAAGAGTGTGGCTTCGTGGGCGAGCGGTTGGGTTAGAATAGATAGATCCGGGGCGGTTTGGGGGTTGGGTTTTTGTAGTGGATGGAGGTTTGCGCGTTCGAGGAAGGGTGGTTGCAGGTGGTGGCCATTTTTATAGGAGCTCGAGATGGAGGCAGTACGAAGGAGCACGGGCCAGGCTCGCCATGGCTGGCCACGTGGACTTGCCACGTCGCATGCCCCCCTGCGTCACTGCGTGATGGTAACACGGAAGCTTCCTTCTCCTCTCATTCTCAAAGGAAGTATCCGCTGGTATGTATCCCTACCGCTTACTCTCCTCCTTAAAAAAAAATCTAGAATATATCATACATTACAGCGCAACAAATTTAGATAAAATAGATTTAGATTCATAGTATTATGATATGTCACGTTCAATACTACTTCATTCGTTTTACAATATAAGTTAATATTTATATAGATGTTAATAAATCTAGATATATATATGTGTATAGATTAATTAATATCTATATAAATATAGATAATGCTATAAAATCTTAAAATACGAAACAGAGGGAGTAGGTTATTTTTTTTTAAGACAGATGAAGTATGTTCTCCTCCGGTACTTTCTTGTAAAAATTGTTTCTCTCTCGTAAAAACCGATTTGTCAAAATGGTCAATCATAGTATAGAAAACAAATCAATCAGCTTTGTCCAAATTCTTTTACTAAACTGAACAAAAAAATACGTTGCAACTGATGGGTTTATAACTAGTTTCTAGTACTTAAAAGAGTAAGTCGTCTTCCTTATAAAAAACTGCTTCCCTCGCATAAAAACCGATCATGTATAAAAACCAATCAACCTACTATATCCAAATTATTTTCTAAACTAAATAACAAAACCATTGCTAATAGACGAGCTTATAACTAGTACTCCCTCCGTATTTTAATGTATGACGCAGTTAACTTTTTAACCAACGTTTGACCATTCGTCTTATTCAAATTTTTTATGCAAATATAAAAATAATTATGTCATACTTAAAGAACATTTGATGATAAATTAAGTCAAAATAAAATAAATGATAATTACATAAATTTTTTGAATAAGACGAAAGGTCAAACGTTTATCAAAAATCAACGGCGTCATACATTAAAATACGGAGGGAGTAAGTACTGAGACAGATTAAATGTAAATGTGTACACCCTCAGCTAAAAGAATCAATCTTAGAAGTAAATGTTGGTAAATAATGGTTTAAACATCAGGTAGTGAAACATGGCGTGCAAGTTTATCCAAGTATCATTTAGGGGACTAGCTAGGCTGCTAGGCGTCATTCGAAACATTTTTTCCTTAAAACTCACACATATTTTCAAACGTAGGATCAAACAAAAACAATGAAGAGGATTAATACACTAAAATCAAATAGAAATCAAACTTCTACATATAGGCTATCCGTAGATCAAAGCCTAATTCATGCAAGATTAAGAAGCCTAAACTTCTACGGGACTATCTTATCTATATACATCACGTGACATATTTTTTTCACTAAAATCATACTAATGTAACTACCGTATATAAATATAGTATAATTACTATGTAACTTGTAAACTTTATGTAAATACATAAAACACTCTATAAATCATTCAACATATTTTCTAGTCAAATTAGACCGTAAAAACCAACGAGATTTATGCTAGCTATAATATGATGAGCCTCGTATTTTCTTTTTCATCCCCTTTATTGCTGTGCTAAATTCATGAGTCGCGTCACTGTTTTTCATGGGCAAGCAAATCTATGCATACGTGAACAGCTTCACTGTCTCAACTGATGCCGTTCACGCACGCGAGTACATGATGCCGCTCTATATCAGCGACTAAGTTTCCGTGCGAAATTTTCTATATATAAATTGCTTTAAAATATCAAATATATATATTTCAATTTTTTAAAAATTTAAATTTAATTAACCATGTGCTAATAGCATTTTCATTTTATGTACATCAACTTAATCTTTATTTTTAAGGTTAATTGGATCCATGCTATTAATGTTGGTTTCAAAATATACCACTACTTATCCCTTGGTTTCATTTATGAAAAAAAAATGAACCGACCTGCCGCTTTTCCCCTTCTTCCTTCTTTCCCTTTCTCCTTCCTCCTCTCTTCCATGGCGTGAGAGATAGGCGATAGTTCGGCAACGGCAGTGGCAAGCATGACCAACGATGGACATGGCCACCGCAGCCGCCATCTCCTTCCTCTCTGGTGCTCCTGCAACCAGGATGTCCGCGTCGCCCTCCACCTCGTGCCGCCGCTGGCGTCCTCCTGCGCGGAGCTCCACACTGACGACAACATTGCCATGGGGCCCTCGGTCCCCGCCGCCGACAGCACCTTCCTCCAATTACCCCGACATTACGGCTCCTCCCTCCTCTAGTCCCTCTCTGCGGCTGGCAAGGTGGAAACGGGGAAGATGGAGGCCGACGCTTGATGGAGATGGTGATGATGGTGTCCCAAATCCGTCCGTTTCTCCTCGCAGCGAGGAGCCCTGGGCGGTGGCGATGACAATGCCGAAGCAGCAAAGGACCAAGGAAAAAGTGGTGAAGAGTGGCCACTTCTCCTCTTCGACGAGCTCCTGCACCTCCCTCACCACGCTCGCAGCTGCCCGATGCACCATCATCGCCTCCACCTTGTCACCGATGACCACCTCGACGCTCGATGCAACAAGGATGGCCTTCGTGAAGAGCACCGGTGGACCTGCGTGGTGTTGTCCAGTGTCGCGAGCTCCGGCGGCGGACGCCGATAGGTCGACCCAATCGGAGAGCAGCAGGGAAGCATCACCAACAGCGGGATTTGGGTCTGAGAGGAGCATGAGCAAAGAAAGAGGAGAGGACAAAGGGAGAGAGAGGTAAAAGATGAGGGTATTTCTGTCTAATACATGCAAAAATACGTATCTTAGTGGCATCATTAAGATAACAAACAAGCAACAATGGCATCGTTATAAATAAATAAATAGTAATGATATATTTCAAAACCGATAAATTTTTAATTGTACAGATCTAATTTACCCTTTTTTTTATCAGTTTCAAACACCATCGTCATCTTCATTTTTTTTATATAATGATCTTCATTTTCATCATTTTGCAATCAAACGAGAAAAGCACAAATCTTAAATAAATAATAAATGGTAAAAAAAAGTTCTTGTGATTTTTAAGAAGAAATTTATCCCAAGCCAATGGTCCTTGCGTTACGCTTAAAGCAAAAAAGGACGTACGTGTGGCCCAACGGGCGTCCTGGTTGTTGCTGTTGTCGCCACGGTGTTTGCAGCTGCTGTCCATCGATCAATCGATCGAGCCGTTCCTGCCGGGGCGGTGGGGAAGGGAAAAGGGAGTTTGTGTCGCTGTGGGTGAAAGGGAAAAGGTAGTACATATGTGTCCGTCAATCTATCAACTCGCGGAGGCCAAAGAAAGAGCCAAATAAGCGGCATTCTTTCCTGCAGCCGATCGAGTCACGTCAGATGGCGTATCAAATTAACGATCGCATACCGCAAGAAAGAAGCATCCACATATTTCGCACCCACATGTCCCGTCTCATGTCATGTTATTACAAGAGCAACTACCGTTGTTTGGACGCAAATCACCGTACGTGGCAGCTTCCCAACACAGATTGAAACTGACAATGCTCCTCCATCCAGGGTTTACTTATCGTTTAGGCTAGGGTTACCCCGCGGTAGCGCGATAAACACGATAATCGCCTAAAATCACATTCAAAAATTCGAATTCAAAACTCGACGGTTCCGCGGTTTCACCGTTGTTACTGCACGGTTTATCGCGATATTCGCACTGTATCGCGAGTTGTGTAGCTGAAATCATGTAAATGAAAAATAAATAGGGAAAAAAATCAAAAATACGGTTGAATATGTGTAGAAAACTGGAAGTTGAGAATAATTAGAAAAATATGTAGGATAATTAAGGCCCAATATTGTCATCATTTTTCAATTTGTAAACTATTTTCGGTTTTGCCCTCAAATTTGAACTTAATTAGGGGCTGTTTAGTTTCCCAAAAATATCACATCGAATCTTTAGACACATATATAGAGAATTAAATATAGATAAAAAAACTAATTGCACATTTTGCATGTAAATCACGAGACGAATATTTTGAGCCTAATTAGGCCATGATTAGCCATAAGTGCTACAGTAACCCACATGTGCTAATGACGGATTAATTAGGCTCAAAGGATTCATCTCGCGGTTTCCAAGCAAGTTATGAAATTAGTTTTTTCATTCGTATCTGAAAACCCCTTCCGACATTCGGTCAAACGTCCGATGTGACACCCAAAAATTTTCGTTTCACCAACTAAACAGGCCCTTAGCTTACTCTATTTCAAAAAATTTCTTCACCATTGGCAATTACAAATCAATAACTAACATCCATGATTTTTTTTATTTTTTTTTCATTTTTTTCCAGAATTTTGAATTTGGTCAAAATTCATCCAAACCATATCGCCGGTTTCCCCTTTGTACCGCCGCAGTAAGCGCCATAACTGCGATAATCGTGCAATAAATGAAACCCTGCCTCCATCCACAAAGATACTCCGTTAGTTTGAGGGGAGAGAAATGGTATCTAAAATTACAATTTAGGTCCTAGCTTTTCAGTGGCACGTAAAACAAGATAAATTATACATAAATAACTAAATATTAATTGTTATAAAATTTTAAAATAGATTTATTTTATTTTTAAAAGAAACTTTTGTTTTTTTAAAAAAAATTATTTAACAGTTTTGGTAATGAAAACATATGAAGTTATAGTTTTTTTTAAGGAAGGGCAAAAGCTTTGCCTCATATATTGATAGAGAAGTAGAAAATTATACAAAGATATTTACAGGGTTTGTCAAAAAAATATACCCCAAAAATAAACCCTAGTTGATATCTCCCAAAATTCTGAACTCCTAAAATTTTGTTGCTTCTGCTTTTATCCATGCTCAAGCTTCCTCCTTCCTCCTTCCTCCTTGATCTGGGCTAAGATTGAGGCCGGCGTTGAGCCGATTACAACTTGTTTTTAGTAATTCGGCGTAACACTTTATTTGAGACTTCGAGTGGAGTATTACCCTTAATTTATTGATTTTAAATTCTAGCAAAGCTAGTAGCTAGACTCCACAATTAATGGAGCACAAATATGACGTATATGCATGAGTGTGTTTCCAATACTCCCTCCATCCCATAATATAAGGGATTTTGAGTTTTTATTTATAACGTTTGACCACTTGTCTTATTCAAAAATTTTTAAAATTATTATTTATTTTATTTGTGACTTACTTTATTATCTACAGTATTTTAAGCACAACTTTTCGTTTTTTATATTTGCAAAAAAAAATTGAATAAGACGAGTGATCAAACGTTACAAGCAAAAACTTAAAATTTCTTATATTATGAAACGGAGGGAGTAGTATTTAGTGTGAGCTCAAGATTTGCCATTGATCGCCTTTTGTCTCTGAGCGAATGTTAAGAGATGCACTTGCAGGTTTGTGCATATGGTGTACGTAAGTAGTGATTGTGCATACGGTGTCTGCGTTAAAAGGAGTGGTAATTTTTAGGGCAATATATTGGCTCAGGTGTTAGGCTCAGCTACAAAGGTGTGATGAAGATGGCGAGTTTACGAAGGTTGCATACCGTAGGCTTAAGACGACAGTTATGTAACTTTTTGCCAATTATGGTTGGAGATTCACAAATAAACTTCAATAACATGTTCTCTTTATCTGATGGGTTATTTTTTATTTTAAGTGCGTGTTCTCAATGTTTTGTTGAACTACACTCTTTTTTTAGTGCTGTCAAGGTTATGGGTACCACATACCTAATACTAGTTGACTAAATCTCGGCAGAACCCACCACATATCAAGTCTTATACGGAATCATATTTCGTATATAGAAGGAGTTCCGGATAAGAAAGGACAAATAGAGTTCTACATGGAAACGACAAGGACTACTCGGATTGTATCTATATTGGAATCCCTAGTTCTACTTGGACAAGGGGACACCTATAGGTATAAATACAAGACCCCCTAGGAGGAGAGGGGACACCCACCACAATCTACGGAATAACAGAAGCCACAACATACAAACCAACATACGCCAAGACAAGACGCCAGATATCGACTTCGGAGATAGGCATGGCTAGTCCCTTACGGTGTCTCCGGATACTGTCAGGAGAGACGAAAGCGCTGTCTCTGATCTCGCCGGATACGGATTCGAGGAGGAAGACTACCCTGTTGTCGACTACGAGTCAGTCCTACAGACCGCCAAGTCGACAACAGTTAGATAGGCTACCCCAAATATTGTACTGGTGTGATTATGGTGAATAAGAGCAATACCGGTTTGGGCCAACAGGATGTAGGGTTATTACCTGACAATTTAGGGGCCTGAACCTGTATAAAAATCCTCGTCTCCATCTCTTTTACTACAATCTCGCATATATCCTAGTACCAACGATCCCCATACTATGCAAATATCGGAATCGCGACATCAAACGTCGACAGCGGCGCGCCAGGTAGGGGGATTTTGGTGCTTCATAGTTTTCGACGAGATGGGTTTAAGAGAGATTTTCCAACAACAAGCTACTCGACAACTTCGACTATGGGGAGATCTAACCCGACCGGAGTATGTCGTCCAACAAGATCAGAACCATCGTCGTCAAATATGCAATCCGGCAAGATCGACCAAGCTTTATCAAGTCATCGCCACCGTAGAAAATCTTCAGCATCGGCATCTTCTAAAACCGATCCAATATCAATTCCTCCTCGTGCACGACATCAAATTGGTGTGAGGTGCCGGCCGGCCGTGTCCAACTGTACACGGCACTGACATCCACCAGCCAATCGAGCATATATGTCCACAAGAAACGTCGACGTGACCGAGTTTTGCCAGGAGCTCATCTAACCGATTTGGAGCATGCATGACATCAGCAAATAAGACCATGCACAGATCGGATTGGTGGTCTACTCTCCGTACAGTACACGTGTATTCATCTCGGGAACCACGTGTGATGGCTGTTCAGCATATACAAGTCAAATAAGGTAATTAGTAAGATTGATTTTTAATTAATCTACTAATTCCGTATATACATCCGGCATATATCTACAAAGATACGCAATATTTTATATACAATTTACCGTACCCATTTTCAGATTATAAAATATTATCAGATATATAATTTATTATGTTTATCTAGAGCATGTTTTTGTACAATATCTCTTGCGCGAGTGACCCCGATGTTAAATCGACTACGGTCTAACGCTGGGGACTCGCTCTATTTTCTTCTGTATAAATCATGCTTGTTTACGGTTTACATAATCCCTGATATTTAATCTGCTCGTTATATCCTGATAATGCTAGAAGATCCATACAGTTTCTTGAGTACATACTCGATATTCTCTGCTATATGTCTTGCCTTCTAGAAAATATTTTTCAGGAACAATTGAGCACTCGAGTAGGTTGTGGTCGAGTACACCCCATTATCGAGAACGATCTCGACAAATGCAGAGTCGTCGCGCCTGTTGATGAAAAACACGAGGCCTGGGAGATCTGCTTAACTCCAGTGCAGGTCCAAAACTCGCCTTCGGGTATGCTAGCGTGCTAGTTGATTTGATCCTGCAATCAAAAAGAAATAAAGGCAAAGAAATCGCGGTTAAACCTATAAACGATAGCCGATCGGCTAGGTACCGATGACATATCATTTATCTCTGAGCCGATGTCATATATGCATCGATCGGCAAGCATTAATAAATAAAACATAACTAAATCTACTCGGTCGGTTGTAGATATTAACGATATATAATCCTTATATCGATATATACTTAAATCAAGTGATTGGGATAGATCGGTCGCCATGCCGAGACAGTATAAATCACTTAGATCGAAATATATATTAATAATAAGATTATATATGTTCATAGCATAGCCGATCAGATAGATCTAACATGTATTGGCTAATACTCCAATACCACTCTATATTAAGATATTAAAGCAAACAAAAGCTTAATATACTTAAATGCAACAAGATCTTAACATAAAGGGCAGATTCAACATATCAGCGAAGCACATAAAATAAAAAGTAGTTAAATCAGGTAAAATTGGCTGAAACTCCGATACTACCCTAATCGGCAACCAAGAAGCAGGCTAGAGATTGAGATTCTACTCATGACTCATAAGATCAAACAACTGATGCAGCTATAAGTATGAAAAGAAGGACAATATCTAGACAATCAAGCCATTGGATGTTTCATAGAGTGGTAGATATCATATATAATCTAAACCATCATCGATATTTAACCTAATCGGCTGCCCTCTACTAGCAGATGTTAGCCGATTGTAGGTTAGATGACAATATTGCCATAGATTATGTAAGATATATGATAACTCGACAGATTACATAAACAAGATTAGAGTATCATAAAGATGGAAGCACTAATCCCGAGAACACAAGCCGCCATAACAAGTTTTACCTCTTGTTGAAGATCGAAACCGATGCAGCTCAACCCGAAAGCAAGAACTCGTCGAAATAAACTAAAGCAAAAAGGGTAGCGATGCGCCGAGATTGTATTGAACGTGTGTATTCATTGATTACATGAGGTTCGGGGTCTATTTATACCCGAAAATTACAAACTATGTCCATATCAGACACGACGCTTATCTCTAACAAACTCTAAGATACCATAAGTCTTTACGGCAGACTTTTGCCCAAACATATCTCTAAGGAAATTACATAAAATATCCTAATTAATAGATACAATTGCCTTCTTAGGACTCTATCCATGCATGGCAGTTATCTTGAAGCATATCAACTCAACCCGATGTCGTACACCAAGTCGTATTGTCGGAATTGGCTGTATCACCTAACCCAGTCTGACTCGGTCTTAGCCGATCCCAATCGTAGCCGATCCGAACTCCAGCCGATTCATACTCTGTTTCCGTGACGATCCTCATCTTTGATTCCGCTTCGATCTAATCTTCTTCTCCGATACCGATATCACCAAATTTGGTCGTTAACACATGCCCCCCAAGTCCGGAATATTTGGTAATGTTTCGGATTTGCCGTATGTCGATTCCGAGAGAAATCCGCTCTTGCTGTTTCCCGGCTGTTATTCCAGCGCTTTAAATACTAACCGTTACCCCCGAGAAATCTCACACCGTCTTCTTCCGTTTTCACCGCTGAAGCCAACTTTGTCTTCTCTCTCTCCGGTGATTTCTCTGACGTACAAGGCGATCCCCAGGTGATTTCGTCTCTGGTTAGATCTCCGCCCGTGGCGATGTCATCCTCCCCAGCCCGTCTGCTGCGCCGTTGGCCGAGTACGCTGAGGTAAGTTCTCAGCGGCTAGATACCTTTTCCTCGCATCAGATCGATTTTCCCATTCCTCATCCAGTTTTCCCCTTCTCGATTCTTTTGGATTTGTAGCATCTCTCCAACCTAGTTGCAATTCCCAGCCTGTCGCACGAAAACTACTACTTCCTCGGTCCAGTCGGCAACCCCGATCCCACCGAGTTCGTTATTTGCGAAACCAACAGGATTCCTTTCAGATTGACCAACCCAGATCTAGGTCACTGGAAAAACACCTTCAAATCCTGGCCATCTCTCGAGAAAACTCCACCCGAGAAAAGTTGGATTACATGGTTCAAGCGCATGTCGGCTAGCAAAAGAGTTCATTAGGACGAAATTGGAATCGGACAAGCACTCGACCTCACCATAGCCAACTCAGCTAAAGACGAGCCCTTAATGGCAGCTGCCTCCTATTTCTGGTCCAACACTATCAATGCCTTCTTGTTCAATCAAGGGCCGATGACCCCAACTCTAGTAGATATCATCATGATCACTGGTCTGGATGTCACTTCATCAGCTAATCCTATGAACCTGAACACCAAGAACCAATACGATTTTAGGACCAAAAGCATAGGTGGTTGGTCTGGCTATGTAGCAGCATATATGGGCCAAGGATCTCTTACTCCTCGAGAGCATGTGGCCTTTTTACTTATGTGGCTAGAAAAGTTTCTTTTCTGTGGATCCAGCTATGGCCCTACAACCAACTGGCAATTCGTAGCCGAAGCCTTGGAAACAAAGAGACAATTTCCTTTAGGCAAAATCCTCCTTGGCTACTTGTACCAAATGTTAAACAATGCATCGGCTAAGATAGCCGTCGGCTCAATAGTCGAAGCAGGTGGACCATGGTGGCTATTACAGTCTTGGCTGAATCTAGTAGTCATGAAGTTTGTCAATCGGCCATCTGTAATAGAAGCCGAATTCCCAAGACCGGAGCCGATTGTAGATGACGATGGAGAAGAACGCACTCATCGTAGATGCACATCCTATGGAGAATATGCCTCCACACCAACCGATGCAGGAGCAAAGCTATCGGCCGAGCTGCTCAAGGACTGGTTCTACAGCTTTTATGATGGCTTTCAAAAAGATGCTCGAGTTTGGTTCCTCTACGAAGATTCGGCACTTCTAGAAAATCCATTGGACTTTAGATTCGAATATATCAACCATGAAAGATATCAGAAACCCAGAGAAATCTTTTCAGCTGCAATCAGCCCATGTATCCTTCCTGTTGGCATTCATCAAGGAAGAAACATCCAGGTTTCTTATGAGTTTTATCACCCAATGAGCTCAGCCAGACAACTGGGAGTGGGCCAACTCCCAATTAGCTTATTCTTTGCCGATAAGATCCAGTGCTGGGGGGAAATTTCATCAACCTTAATGATGGATCGGCTGCTTAATCTCCAATGACCCCCTCTAGGCAGCATTGAAAACATAGAGCTGGCAACCTTCAGGAGCAAAGCATTTGACAAATGGTGGGGTGAGTGGAAACTACACCTGTTCCATCAATCGGCTTCCATGTACATGACAGACCTCTTTCCAGATGTTGTTCCTCAGGTATGTCTTGATTTAATCTTTGTCTGAATAATTGCTTAGCCGATTCATAACTTGACTAATTTTCTTTTGACCTGCAGACGACAGAATCCTCTCCACCTCACCAAAGCAATAGTGGCAGAAATATCAAATATGCTCCAGGTCTAATTCCTAATGGAGGTGGACCATCTCTCCCTGTCATTGGCTTTCATGCCCCCAGGACTTCAACTCTTCTTCAAGGGCTCATCAGAGACCCAGCCGATGCCAGCAAAAAGAAAAGAACCAGATCATCGGCTGTGGATGCATCAGCTCCTGCTCCAAAGAAGAAGGCCAAACTAAAGAAGCCTACACCCACTGATGATCTGCCTGCCCTAGATCCATCCATTGAACAAGCTTTGGATGAAGAAGAAATCGGCGAAGATGTTGATCAAGCCGCAAATGAAGTAAGTGATACCGAGAGAACTCCATCGGCTTCTCCTAAGCAAACTCCTCCAACTCCTTCTGCTCCAGCCCATTTTTCAAGGGTAAGCAATTTCCTCTGATTCTTTTTGCAACTTCTTCACTTATAGCTGCAGAAGAAGAAAACCGTTGTAAAGAAGAAATCGGCAGCAACAATTCTCAAACCGACTCCACCAGTAAGATATTTTTAATTCTTTCATTAGTCGATCTTAGCCGATTTTGTATAACACTTGTCTCTTTTACAGCCTCCTCCTCCTCCTTCTTCCCATGTACAACAATCCTCGAGCGACCAAACTCCATCGACTGTGGAGAGACACCATGTTAAGGAGGAAATACAACCAGCTGCTCCTGCCATCCCAGTAAATCTTGTCTATGAAAATTTTGAATTGGCCACATAACTCATGTCGAGACTCAATTTTTAAAATTCTTTCTTGCAGGCCTTAGCCGATCTGTTCTCTTTCGATATTAAAGATTATGTTGACGAAGAAACAGAAGAAGATACCATCAGCAAATCTTTAGTTCCCTTGTCCAATGATGTTAAGAAAACCCTTGAAGACATCTCTCATCGGCTGGAAGCATCATCACTAGACAACTTGGTGGTAAACTGTGGGCCGATTAGGACTCGGTTACACGAGATCCAAGTTCTAATCCCAGATGAGCTAGCCGATATCCTTACTCCAACTGTCTATCTTGAGCAGCATCAATTCAAGCTAGAGAAGCCAAGCTAAGACTAGCCGAACGTCCGGAGCGTAAAGATATTGAAGCTACAATCCAAGCCAATCAGCAGCTTGTGCACGAAGAGAAGTCCAAGCTTGATTAGCTGTCTGAGGGCCCATCAAATCTAACATTGATCGGCTCGAGGCTCGCAAGATTGAGCTCTTGGCACAACTTGAAGAATGCAACGCTAAGCTAGATATAGAAAATAAAAAGCTGGCCGATCTCCCAAAATCCGTTGAAGAACAGAAGGCAAGATTAAAATCGGCTATCAAGAATGTTGCTGATCTCACCAAGTCCTTAAAAGTCATTCCTGGAACCGACGCTCAAGATGCCCAAGCCATTGAAGAGGTGGAACAAATCAGGCAAAGGGCTATTTCGACTATCCAGCAATACTTGTCTCGGTGACTTTCTGTGTAATAGACCTTAGAAATTTTTGTAATTGGCTAAGATACTCTAGTACTTTACTGTCTTGACAATCCTTTGTGCCGATTAATATAACTTTGAAATTTGCTCAAAATTTTGCAATTTTCCATGTATGTGCCCCCCTAATTTTACAATGTCAAAAACATTGATAAAATTATAAAAACAACTAAGGGCGATATAACAATATCGGCCATTTGTACATTGGCAAACCACAACCGATTACAATATAAAAACAACTAAGGGCGATATAACCATATCGGCCATCGTACTTCGGCAAACCACAACCGATAACAATATGATAACAACTAAGGGCGATATAACCATATCGGCCATCTCAAGGCGATGTGAACACATCGGCTATCATGTATCGGCAACATCAGCCGATCATGCATTAACCCAAACACTTGGGTAATATTTCTTCAAGTACTTGCCATTTAGCGCTCTGCCATAAACTTCTCCATCGAGTCCTTGCAACATGTAAGCTCCCTTAGATACAACTTTATAAATTTGGAACGGGCCTTCCCAATTCGGCGACCACTTGCCGAATTTACTATCCCGAGTCCCAATCGGCAAAATCAACTTCCATACAAGTTCACCTTCCGAAAAATCTTTAGGCACCACTTTCTTATTGTAATGCCGAGTAACTCGCTCCTTATCCTTGGTAACCTTTGCAAGGGCTTGTAACCGTGATTGAACCAGATCTTCCCTCTCATCGGCCATAAGATTATAATACTCATCGGCTGTTAAATTATTTTGCAACTCCGTTCTTCTTGAGCCGATTCTAACTTCCAATGGCAACACAGCCTCATGACCATAAACAAGCTTATAAGGAGGGACTTGGATCGACCCATGACAAGCCATCCGATAAGACCACAATGCTTCAGCTAACCGAGTATGCCATTGCCGAGGATAATCAGAAATCTTCCTTTTAATCAACTTGATCAAGCTCTAGTTAGATGCCTCAGCCTGCCCATTAGCTTGTGCATAATATGGCTAAGAATTCAACAATTTGATTCCCATGCTATCGGCAAACTGAACAAACTCACCGGACACGAAAATTGAACCCTGATCAGTTGTAATGGTTTGAGGAATACCAAATCGATAGATTATATGCTCTTGAACAAACTATATAGCATCCCCAGAATCAACTTTCTTCAAAGGAATCGCCTCTACCCACTTGACTTCTAATCAGACGATTGTGGGTTTGAGTCCCACCAGGCGTGCCAAAAGCGTGTTGATGAAAAACACGAGGCCTGGGAGATCTGCTTAACTCTAGTGCAGGTCCAAAACTCGCCTTCGGGTATGCTAGCGTGCCAGTTGATTTGATCCTATAATCAACAAGAAATAAAGGCAAAGAAACCGCGGTTAAATCCATAAACGACAGCCGATCGGCTAGGTGCCGATGACATATCATTTATCTTTGAGCCGATGTCATATATGTATCGATCGACAGCAATGAGTAAATAAGAAGGAACCAAATCTACTCGATCGGCTGTACATATTAACAATATACACTCCTTATATCGATATATACTTAAATCAAGTGATTGGGATAGATCAGTCGCCACCAATATAAACTTATGTCCTTTACTCGATGGTGGATTAATCATGCCGATCATATCAATTCCCCAGCCTCTAAATGGCCATAGCTTAATGATAGGATTCATAGCCGACGTCGGTGCTCTCTGAATTTCCCCAAACTTCTGACAATCCTGACATCCTTTGTAATACTTGAAACAATCCTCTAGCATTGTCGGCCAAAAATACCCCGCACGTCGAAGCAACCACTTCATCTTATGAGCCGATTAATGAGTACCACAAATCCTTTCATGAACTTCGCCGATTGCAACCTTAGCCTGATCGGCACTCAAACACTTAAGCAACACCCCATCAATCGTCCGATAATAGAGTTCATCATCCAACAAAGTATACTTCAACGCTTTTTATCTCAATTTTCGAGAAGCCGATTGAGATGGATTCTGCAGATATTGTTGCACATCATATCTCCAATCATCGGCTATTATCGAGGCAACTTCAACCTCAACATCTTTGATCATCGGCTTATACCCCGATGCCCCTTGGGCCAAATCATTAGCTTCAATGTTTTGTTCTCGAGAGACATGCTTCAAAGTAACCAACCGAAATTCCTTCATTAGTTCTTGGCACTTCTCATTATAAACCATTAATGTATCATTCTTGCACTCATATTCTCCTGCCAATTGACTGATTACTAGCAAAGAATCTCCCATAATTTCAATAGCATCAGCTTCAACTTCCTTGAGTAACTGCAACCCTTTGAGAACTGCCTCATATTCAGCTTGATTGTTGGTTGCATAAGGTTTAATAGTATAAGCAAACTCAAAACATGTCCCCCGAGAGGAAACTATAACCAAGCCGATGCCACAACCATGAGTACATACTGATCCATCAAAGAATAAAGTCCATGGCACAATCTCAACTGAGCCGATCGAATCATCACGATGATCAACAATGAAATCGTCTATAGCTTGCCCTTTGACTGCCTTCGGTGACTCGTACCGAAGATCAAACTCAGTTAAAGAAAATATCCACTTTCCAACCCTTCCTTTCAAAATTATAGCCGATAACATGTATTTAACAACATCGGCTTTGCATATGACAGTGCATTCGTTGGACAATAGATAATGCCTTAATCTTGTACACGAAAAATATAAGCACAAGCACAACTTCTGCACAGGAGAATATCTAGTTTCTGCATCCAAGAGCCGACGACTTAAGTAGAATACAACTCACTCTTTCCCTTCAAGCCCCTGAATCAAGACTGAGCCGATTGACTTCTCACCGGCCGGTAGATATAATCTAAAATGTATTCCCTTCTGCGGAGGAATCAGAACTGGAGGAGAAGTAAGATATTCCTTCATACTATCCAAAGCCTTCTGTTGCTCTGCCCCCTAAGTAAACTGCTGATCGGCTTTTAATCTTAACAATGGTGTAAAAGGCTCTAACCTGCCAGATAAATTAGAAATAAACCTTCTAACAAAATTTATCTTGCCGATCATTTCTTGCAATTCTGTCTTGTTCTCCGGAGGCTGAATCTTCTTGATCGCATTAACACTCCTTTGAGTCACCTCGATCCCCCTCTCATGAACAAGAAATACCAAAAACTGGCCAGCTGATACGCCAAAAGCACACTTTGTCGGGTTCATCTTCAGGCCATATTTCCTGGTTCTCTCAAAAACCTTCCTCAAATCAGCTATGTGGTCTTCTATCTCTTTAGACTTAACAACCACATCATCAATGTAGACCTCAACCAACCAGCCGATTAGATCATGATATATATAATTCATAGCTCTTTGGTATATAGCTCCAGCACTCTTTAAGCCGAAAGTCATTACAACCCACTCAAACAAGCAGATTGCACCAGGACACCTAAAAGCCGTCTTATGGATATCTTCTTCGGCCATAAAGATTTGATTGTATCCTGCATTACCATCCATAAAACTCAAAATCTTGTGTCCCGAAGCAGCATCAACCAGTTGATCGGCTACTGGCATTGGATATTCGTCTTTCGGGGTAGCTTTATTCAAGTTTCGGAAATCAATGCTCACCCTGACCTTATTGTTCTTTTTGATCACAGGAACTATATTAGAAACCCACTCAGCATATCGGCAAAGACGAATAAAACCAGCATCATACAATCGTTTAATCTCAGCCTTGACAGGCTCAAGCATACCGGCCTTGCATCTTCTCGGAGGTTGCTGGTGTGGCCTAACCCCTGGTTTGATAGGTAGCCGATGTTCAACAATCGATCGGCTGAGTCCAGGCATCTCATAATATTCCCAAGCGAAGCAATCTCTGAATTCTTTCAACAACTCTATTAACTTGGTTCTAAATTCCGAAGATAAATTCTTACTAATAAATGTCGGCCTTGGTCGATCACCTGGACCTATGTCAATTTCTTCCAAATCATCGGCCGACATGAAACCCTGTCCTTGCTTGTCATCGAGATCATCTATCGTGTACTTGATGTAGACGTTTGAACCCTCCACGACGCCCTCAAAATAATAGCATGGGTTCTCCATCTTCAATTGGCTGTATATCAGAATCGGACACTTTTAGAAAATCTCCATCCCAAACTTTTCCAAATAAACAATCAAGACCATCCATCTCCCAAAGAGCTAAATCGGCACTGGCAACATTGACTGACCTGTCGGCTGGCACAATTTCAACCTTGTCGCCTTGCCACTGAATCAAGCATTGATGCATGGTTGAAGGAATACAACAATTGGCATGGATCCAATCCCTTCCAAGCAACAAGCTTTAGGAACCCTTCCCATCGATGACAAAGAACGTTTTAGGGATAGTTTTGTTGCCGACTGTCAGTTCCACGTTTAAAACTCCTTTGGTTTCTGATGGATTACTACCAAAGTCCTTGAGCACCATGTTTGTCTTGATAAGATCTTCAGCGTTTCTGCCCAATTTCCTAAATGTAGCATAAGGCATCAAATTCACTGCAGCCCCACAATCGACCATCATCTTGGACATCGGCTTCCCATTGACATAGCCATTTATATACAATGGTTTAAGATGCCGATTCTCTGTACCCTCTATCTTCTCGAAGACCGCTTGTTCTGGTGACAAAATTAATTTAGCCGATTCTTCTTCAACTTCGTCGACATCGGCTTGCTTGACCCCAAATTCAGCAGGTAACGTGAAGACCATATTAACCGATGCAGTCACAACGCCTTTTCCTTTGGCCAATCTTTTTGCTTCATCGGCTGCAGGAACCTGATTCTTAACACGCCACTCCTGCTTCGGCCTTGTTTTCTTTAGCCGATGACTGATTTCCTGTTCGACCTCCTAAAAGCGCTCCTTGTTCCTCAATCTTTGAACCCTTCTCTTCTGATTCTTAGTAAAGATACCAGAAGGACACCATTGAGTTTTCTTGTTTTCATTGTCCTCCTGGCTACGATCTTGATTCACTGGACCCAACCTTGGATGAACAGGAACTCTTGTTTGCTTAGCCGATTGCCTCTATTATACGATCGGCTTGAACCCTCTGCCACATTACCGCACCCAGGACAGTCTTCAATAGACGGCAGCCTCAAACCCTCATTCCAACAAAATCTAAAGAACTCACAACCTCAATGAGGATCAAAGCCATCATCATCTTCTTCATAATTCTTCTCTTGCTGCCTGTCATATTTCTTCTGATATTTATCGATAATCTTAGCCGAATTCACCTGAAAACCTCTTGTACGCCCTCCATCGGCTGTTCGGCTAGCTGTATGCACCATATTGACAGGAAAAGAATTACCATCAACCTTCATCGGCTCTTAGAATCATCAAACTTGATTTTGCCTCCCTCAATAGCTGCTTGGATCTGCTGCCTGAAGACTTTGCAATCATTAGTAGTATGAGACCCAGAATTATGCCACTTGCAATACCTCTTCTTGCCCAATTCTTTAGCCGATGGGATCGTGTGACCAGCAGGAAGTTGAATCTGTTTCTCCCGAAGTAGCAAATCAAAAATCTTATCAGCCTTAGTAATATCAAAGTCATACCACTCCTCCTTTCCAGAACTCTTTACCCATTGGCATGGTATAACTTTCTTGCTTCTAACCCATTCGGCTGCTGCTATTTCGGAGAAATCTTCATCTTCATCATCTGATCCATATATGTAAGGATAGACATGATTAACCTTTCTAGAGTTCTTCCTGGCCTCTGCAAACCTCTGTTCATGCAAGGTTACCTTCTGTGTAAGATGCGACAAGCTATCAAAGTCTTCAGATGAGAATTTCTCCCTGATCGGAGCAATCATACCCTGAAAAGCCAAATCGGCTAACTGGGCATCAGTTAAAATCAAGCTGTAGCACTTATTCCTCATCTCTCTAAATCTCTGAATATACTCATGCACAGGCTCATTATGTCTTTGCTTGATTGCTGTTAAATCAGACAGTTTCATTTCATGCACCCCACTGTAGAAATAGCTGTGAAAATGCTTCTCCAAATCGGCCCAACTGTTAATTGATCCATATGGTAAAGAAGAAAACCAAGTAAAGGCCGATCCAAACAAAGACAATCGAAACAACTTGACCCTTAAGGCGTCCACAGCCGATGCTTCACCGTACTGGGCCAAAATTCGGCTAATGTGTTCATAAGTCGACGTACTATCCTGCCCTGAGAATTTTGAAAAGTCTAGAACCTTAAACCGGTTAGGTAAAGGAACTCTCTCAAACCATTCAGGATAAGGCTGTCGGTACAAATTTCCAGCGTCTTTCGGCCGAAGCCCAAACTGCTCCTTCATCACATCCGCAAACATATCGGCCCATGGCCGTTGCTGAGGTGCTCCTTGAGGTTGTTGTGGCATGGGCTCGAATTGATTGTATTGAGGAACAAACTGAGGTTGAGCCAATCCTCCCTGCTGATATTGAACTTGCGGTGATGGAGGCTGATACTGATAATTCAAATTGCCCCCCTGGTAATTTTGAAAATTTGGCTGAATATTACGCACCAAATGTTCAGGAACAACTTGAGGTATCACCGTTTGATCTGGCTGTACACGATGAACCAAGTGCTCTGGGACAACTTGATTCGCAGCATGATGCCCAGGCTGACTGTCAGGTGTTGCAAATCCAGCCGATGCATTCATCAATCCTTGCTGTTGAATCGGCTGAATGACCCGTTGCTTTAATGGCGTTTGCTGAATTGGTTGCAAAACCTACCGTCTTGGTGGCGTATGCTGAATTGGTTGCACAACCTGTTCGATTGGAGGTGCTTGCTGAATCGGCTGCGCAACCTGCTGCCTTGGTGGTGTTTCCTGAATCGGCTGCTGCGGGGTTGGATCAACAGTGGGTTGAGGAGGTAAGAACATAGATGCATCTAGATCTTGTGTTAGCCGATTCACATTCTGTCCACTATGTTGTGGTTGTTCTCTCACCAGCAACCGGGGATTAACTAATTGGCCTGGAGCCGATGGTGGTGGAGTGGGTGCAGGAGCCGATACTGGTGCCGTCGGCTGAGCCGATGGTGCATTAAGAAGTATTGATTGGACAGCTGGTTGATTATCAGTGATTAATGGCCGATAATTTGGGAACACTCCCCCTGGTAGATAAACCGGTCCTGTAACTTGATAGTCAACCATTGAACCATCAACCATTGTTTTCACCATGTTTGACAAAGTGTTGACTAATATTCCAGATTGATTGATCAAAGCATGGTGTACAGCATAGTCAAACTGATCTTGGAAGTTGTTATACTGTAACTGTGCCGTATTGCCATCTTGATTAACACCATCACCTTGAACTCCCTGAGCACCATCACCTTGAACACCCTGCACTCCTTGAGAGCTATCACCTTGATTTCCTTGAAAGCCATCTGCATCACCTTTATCACTCGGTTGAGCCGCACCATCTGGAGCTTGTTTCACTTCTCCATCCTTAGAAGAACTGGTCTAGGGAACATCAGCAACTACCTTCACCTTATACTTCTGCACCACTGTCCCCTTGCGGGTCTGCATGAATGAGTTTAAGAACTGGTTCCGTGCTTGCTACATCATTGCGTCAAAATCCTTCTGTTGATCAGGTGTCAACTTGTTTGGAGTGATGGTAACAATGTTGCCTTCATTAACCTCAGATAAGCCCAGCTTCTGGATCTTTTCTTTAATAGAACCTGGACAAGCCAAGGACGGCGATGCTGGCGGTTTCTCATCCATGAGGAAGGATGTTGTTGTGATTCTGACTTCTTAATGGGTCCCAACGGGCGTGCAAAAAGCGTGTTGATGAAAAACACGAGGCCTGGGAGATCTACTTAACTCCAGTGCAGGTCCAAAACTCACCTTCGGGTATGCTAGCGTGCCAGTTGATTTGATCCTGCAATCAACAAGAAATAAATGCAAAGAAACCGCTGTTAAACCTATAAACGATAGCCGATCAGCTAGGTGCCGATGACATACCATTTATCTCTAAGACGATGTCATATATGCATCGTCGGCAAGCATTAATAAATAAAACAGAACTAAATCTACTCGATCGGCTGTAGATATTAACAATATATAATCCTTATATCGATATATACTTAAATCAAGTGATTGGGATAGATCGGTCGCCATGCCGAGACAGTATAAATCACTTAGATCGAAATATATATTAATAATAAGATTATATATGTTCATAGCATAGCCGATCAGATAGATCTAGCATGTATTGGCTAATACTCCGATACCACTTTATATTAAGATATTAAAGCAAGCAGAATATATCAAACAAAAGCTTAATATACTTAAATGCAACAAGATTTTAATATAAAGGGCAGATTCAACATATCAGCGAAGCACATAAGATAAAAAGTAGTTAAATCAGGTAAGATCGGCTGAAACTCCGATACTACCCTAATCGGCAACAGTCACGCCGTGAAGTTTCCCCTTTCTTCTTTCTTTAAAAATTGGTTAACTAAATTGCCCGAAGAAATTGTTTAATTAACCTAGAGCTAATCCTCAATTAATAAATGCATTTAATAATCAAATTCGGCGTCGTGGAATTTTTCTTGAGTTCCCCATGCTCCAATACATTAACAAGATTTTTAGTGGAATTTTCAGAGCCTTGGAAATAATTTTAACCAATTAAAAATGAGCATGCGCAATATTTTAAATCCTAGGAAAATCCTTTTCCTATTTCTCTTTTCTTTTCCTTCCTTTTTTCTCTTGATGGGCCGTCGGCCCATCTCTCTCCCGCGCCCCTCCCTTCCTCCCTAGGGTCGCCGACAGGTGGGGCCCACCTGTCGGTCGTCCCCTTCCTACAGCCGCCCGCCCCACGTCGGCAACCGCCGCCGAAACCGCCCACGCCGCTGCCTTTCCCGTTCTCTCTCGCGCCCACTCCGCCCCACTCCGCGCCCGCGCCACGTCGCCGCCCACTCCTCCACCTCTCCCGCACGCGCGCGCGCCCTGCACCAACCGGGATTCAAATTTGAATCCTCTCTCTCTCCCTCGCCACCTTCCCACATCGCCGGCCAAATCGGGAGGGTTCCCAGCCACGTCATCCCCTTCTACGCCCATAAAAGCACTCCCCCGAGTCCCCTCTCCCATTTTCCACGCTCGCCGTTCTCTCCCGTCCCCCCTACCGCCGTCACGCCGCGCTCGCCGAGCTCCGCCGCCGCTGCCCATCTCCGGCCGCGTGCCATCGCTGCTAGAGCCGCCGCCGCGCTGTGAAGCTGCCGCCGTCACGCTCGCGGGTGCCGACCGCTCCTCGACCGCCTCTTGGTTGCCACCAATCACCCCCAAAGCCCCGTTTCCCTCGCGCCGTCGGTGAGCTTGCCATTGTTTCCATCTCCGGTCGGCCACTTTGGTCGTCGTGGTCGTCCTCTCCATCCCTAACTCCTCTCTTCCCCTTCTTTAGGTGTTGTTGCCGCCCGTCCGCCGTCCGTGTCGCCGGTCGTCGCCGCCGCCTTTGTTTTCCCGCGCCGGCCACCACCGTCTCCTCCAGTGAGGACCCCTCTCCATCCCCTTTCTCTCCTCCCCCGCGTGCCGCCGCTTTTGGCCGTCACCGCCGCCTCCCGTGCCGCCGCTTTCGGCCGTCGCCGCTGCCTCCCGCGCCGCCGCTTGCCGCCGCCGCTCCCCATGGCTGGCCGGCCGGTTTTGAAGCCGAGCCGAGCCGTGCCTAGTCGCCGTCGCGCCGTCCTATCGGCCTCCCGGCCGATCTGGACCATCGGTCCCGTGGACCGGCAGTGGACCACCCGCGTGGTCCCGGTCCACGGTGGACCGGTCGCCTTGTGCCACTGACCCGTCGGGCCCGCATGTCGGCGCCCCTCCCCCCCTTCCGCTGACGTCAGCCCTGGTCAATATTGCGCAATAAATTGATTAAGGACTTTTCTTTATTAGTAAAAACACAGTTTATCTTCTAAAATTCATAAGTAATTCATCCGAGCTCCGTTTAAGTCCATTCAAGTCTCAGTAAATTCATAAAAATGCAAAGAATCCATTAAAATGGTTTTGTTTCCTGTTTCAGTCGTCTTATAGCGTGTTTTGCTTGTGTGCTTTGTTTGTCGTGTAGATTTCGGCCGTTTCGTCGATCCGCGGTTCCTCGAAGACGTTGCTGTGGTCTCATCAGTGCGAGAGCAAGGCAAGTCATGCACTACAATTGATCATATTGTACCCAATTTACAAATATCCCACATTTCTATTAAATGTTGCATTCTTTTACAATGTCATGTGGGATGGGTCCTACTACTCAGCCATATATTGTTTACTGTATGCCATTGATAACTTGGGTATCAAAATATTTAGATGTTGGTTTAGGAAATGCTTAGCTATGCTTAGTTCAACTAGTACAAAAATGGGGATCACATTATTACATAGACTTTGACTATTAGCATAGCTTTGGATTGGTGCCACCGCAATGGTGTTAGTTAATTAAAATACACTGAATGGTGGGCTGTGGGTGCATGGTTTTGCTGGTCACACCCATGGCAATTAAGGACCGGTTCACGGGAAACCCTGGGAGACTTACCGTGCTTACCACAAGCGGGAGTGGGTAACTGCTTGATCTGAAGTATAGCTCGACCCTTTCCTAGGCACCGGTGGTGAGGGTGGGCGTGATGGAGTTGGGTCGGCCGGGGTGTCCGGTTGTCCAGCTGCCGGATTCATCGCGGCACAAGAGGGGACCGCCCACTACCTTTTGAGGGGTGGGGGTGAAACCTTAGCGTGGTGTGGATGGTTAGGGGAGGGTTATGTGGAGGGTCTTGTCACGATTTCCCCCTTTGCAGTATCATAGTGATACTTCGGGGCATGGCGACATGTAAGGAATCGTGTCTTGTGGGTACAGTTGTACACCTCTGGCCAGAGTAAAACTATTCGAATAGCTGTGCCCACGGTGATGGGCGATCAACTAGATTCACCGTGATTAGTCTCACCCCTAGTTTAGCTTAATGAACTGGTGTAGTTCCGGTGGTTGGTTGGGCCTATTGCAACGTGGTGTAGCGTTGGATAGTGATTGGTTAATATTGATTAATTTACTACAATTGTTTTACTACTTTCAACTTCTGCTTTTAAATGCCTGCTTTATGCAAATGAACCCCTAGCCTCCTTTGATTATATCCTGCATCATACCTCCTCTTCCGGTATGACTTGCTGAGTACAGTGGGTAGTACTCAGTCTTGCTCTCTTTTCCCCCACACCAGAGCTGAAGATCTTCCTAGTGGGAGCTGTCTTGTTGAAGTTGGTTTCGTCGCTGCCGTCAAGGATTGCCTATGGAGTGGAGTCGCCCCGCTGCAGAAGTCAAGCTTCCAAGTTTAGTTCGTTTTATCTTTTCCGCTGCATTTGTAATCTTTTATATTTTTGTAAGACGTGGATCTGTATGTCAACAATTGTCGTTTGTGTACCCTGGCTGGTTCTGGACAGGGATTTAATGCACATTCAGCTTAGAAATTCTGGTTCGTGAATTTCTGGGCGTGACAGCAACCAAGAAGCATGCTAGAGATTGAGATTCTAATCACGACTCATAAGATCAAACAACTGATGTAGCTATAAGTATGAAAAGAAAGACAATATCTAGACAATCAAGCCATTGGAAGTTTCATAGAGTGGTAGATATCATATATAATCTAAACCAACATCGATATTTAACCTAATCAGCTGCCCTCTACTAGCAGATGTTAGCCGATTGTAGGTTAGATGACGATATTGCCATAGATTATATAAGATATATGATAACTCGACAGATTACATAAACAAGATTAGAGTATCATAAAGATGGAAACACTAATCCCGAGAACGCAAGCCGCCATAACAAGTTTTACCTCTTGTTGAAGATCGAAACCGATGCAGCTCAACCCGAAAGCAAGAACTCGTCGAAATAAACTAAAGCAAAAAGGGTGGCGATGCACCGAGATTGTATTGAACGTGTGTGTTCATTGATTACATGAGGTTCGGGGTCTATTTATACCCGAAAATTACAAACTATGTCCATATCGGACACGACTCTTATCTCTAACAAACTCTAAGTACCACAACTCTTTACGGCAGACTTTTGCCCAAACATATCTCTAAGGAAATTACATAAAATATCCTAATTAATAGATACAATTGCCTTCTCAGGACTCTATCCATGCGTGGCAATCATCTTGAAGCATATCAACTCAACCCGATGTCGTACACCAAGTCGTATTGTCGGAATTGGCTGTATTACCTAACCCAGTCTGACTCGGTCTTAGCCGATCCCAATCGTAGCCGATCCGAACTCCAACCGATTCTTACTCTGTTTCCATGACGATCCTCATCTTTGATTCCACTTCGATCTAATCTTCTTCTCCAATACCGATATCATCAAATTTGGTCGTTAATAGCGCCCAACCTGCCAACGAAGACCGACGACCTATCTCATAGCACCGGCCATGGCTGGACTACTCGAGAAAAGGTTGTTAACGGATAATTCCTCGCGAACGTCGTCGGCTTGATCACCCAACATGATTGCGAATGAACATCCGGATATGCTATAAGTTGGGTATGTGAGTCATGCTGGCCACATGAGATGCACATGTAATAAACCAACTCTAGCAACCTCCATTGGTGTTCGAGAGATAATTCTACTCGCTCGCTGGTTCTCGAACTAGTAAACTGTAGCAATCTCTCGCACCGCGACTTCCATTGGTGTTCGAGAGATAATTCTACTCGCTCGCTGGTTCTCGAACTAGTAAACTGTAGCAATCTCTCGCACCGCGACTTCCATTGGCATTCGAGAGATAATTCTACTCGCTGGTTCTCGAACCAGTAAATCGTAGCAATCTCTCGCGCCTTAACTTCAGATAGTCGAGGTACGACTACGCCAATAGCATAGCGGTCCTTGCACCACGACTTCAGATGACCTCAGATGGTTGAGGAACAGCTACGACTGGTCTTCGACCGGCAGCATAGCGGCTCTCGTACCACAACTTCAGATGGTCGAGAGACACCTACTCACTGGTTCTCAACCAGTCAATCGTAGCGATCTCTCGTACATTTACTTCTAGT
Organism: Oryza meridionalis; assembly: GCA_000338895.3. Classification (NCBI taxonomy): domain Eukaryota; kingdom Viridiplantae; phylum Streptophyta; class Magnoliopsida; order Poales; family Poaceae; genus Oryza; species Oryza meridionalis. The sequence continues at coordinate 28,419,701 of CM002526.2, read as the reverse complement.
GGCCGAGTTATGACTACTACCTGGTCCTCGACCAGCGGTGTAGCGATTTTCCCACTAGTTCCACTTCAAGTGGTCGAGTTACGACTACTACCCGGTCCTCGAACAGTGGTGTAGCGATTCTCCCACTACCTTTACTTTAAGTGGTCGAGTTGGGGCTACAACTGGTTTTCGACTAGTGGTGTAGCGATCCTCCCATTACCTCTACTCCAACAGAGTTGATATCAGGTCCACAATATCGCCAAGTATTTTACCCAGAGATCCCTTACCACGACGACACCTAGAGTTGAAACCAATCCTACTGTCCCTTTACGCCGTCCTGGCAAGGCCTCTGAGGAATCTAAGGGAACTTCGACTGGGGACGCCCAGAGTGGATAAGGCCTTGTCGGATCATGTAGAGACAAATGACCATGTAAGATCTGGTCATGTAAGAGTTCTCGCCGTGCGTATTAACCAAGCCGTGTAATCGGAAATTGAGTTTTCCAACTTCACGGCTGGGGGCTAGGATCAGTGCTTGTTCAACCAAGGCAGGTCAAGGGTCCAAGAGCCTTTTCCTCTGAGAAAGATTCTCCGATGACAAGGCTGGGGAATAGGGAGAGTGTATGACTCAACAAACTGATTGATCGAAGTCGGTGAGAGAGAAGACGCTCATATACAAAACATTGGTCTGTAAATTTAATTCATTTTCAGTTTTCCATACATATTATAACATGTTACCCTTTGAGCGTTCGCTCGGGGGCTATTTCTATCTAATATTCTTTTCTGAGTATTGATTTCAGGAAAATTCTATTCGACATTGACGAAGACTCCATGTCTCTATGGTTCTACACCAAGATCGACTAAGGCGAGTACGATAAATGTTAACAAGGCTTCGTCGCAGATTCTATGTCTTCTCAATCGCTCGAGAACGGTTGGTGGATCTCGACAAGGAATACAGAATGAAGAGATGATGTACCCGCCGAGATAAAATTTCTTGACTTCAATCCAAATTCTCGATTACAGCAAGACGGGAGACTTGGTCGTATGCTCTGTGCTTTTTTGGTTGACGTCGGAGATTGACTCAGGCAAACCCTTTAGGTGCCCGCACGAGGCTGACAAAGGAAGTCTAATGTTATCTCTGAACTCACCGAGAACGGTCACTTCAGCTCGATAACAGTTACTCCATGGTCTGCGGTCGAGAATATGAATTCGTTCATTTGCATTGAAGTCGGGGGCTACTGTCAGGGTTATGGGTACCACATACCTAATACTAGTTGACTAAATCTCGGCAGGACCCACCACATACCAAGTATTATACGGAATCATATTTCGTATATAGAAGGAGTTCCGGATAAGGAAGGACAAATACAGTTCTACATGGAAACGACAAGGACTACTCGGATTGTATCTATATTGGGATCCCTAATTCTACTTGGACAAGGGGACACCTATGGGTATAAATACAAGACCCCCTAGGAGGAGAGGGGACACCCACCACAATCTACGGAACAACAGAAGCCACAACATACAAGCCAACATACGCCAAGACAAGACGCCAGATATCGACTTCAGAGATAGGCATGGCTAGTCCCTTACGGTGTCTCCGGATACTGTCAGGAGAGACGAAAGCGCTGTCTCTGATCTCGCCGGATGCGGATTCGAGGAGGAAGACTACCCTGTTGTCGACTACGAGTCAGTCCTACAGACCGCCAAGTCGACAACAGTTAGATAGGCTACCCCAAATATTGTACTGGTATGATTATGGTGAATAAGAGCAATACCGGCTTTGGTCAACAGGATGTAGGGTTATAGGGTTATTACCTGACAATTCAGGGGCCCGAACCTGTATAAAAATCCTCGTCTCCATCTCTTTTACTACAATCTCGCATATATCCTAGTACCAACGATCCCCATACTATGCAAATACCGGAATCGCGACATCAAACGTCAACAAGTGCAACTTTGTAATAATTGGCTGTAGCTCGTTTTGAGCAAAGGCCGGGATATTCTATTCCATTGTGATTGTGTCTACTCCCTCCGTTTCATATTATAAGTCATTTGATATTTTTCCTAGTCAATTTTTTTTAAGTTTGATCAAGTTTATAGAAAAATATAGTATATTCTCAACACAGAACAAACATATTATCAAAATATAGATAATGTTAGATTTAATGAAACTAATTTGATATTCTAGATGTTGCTAAATTTGTCTATATACTTGGTCAAACTTGGTAAAGTTTGACTAGCAAAAAGTCAAACAACTTATAATATGAATTGGAGAGTGTACTTGTATATATATTTTCCCTGTCGTCGTCGTCAACGAAGGAGGCGCTCGAGGTCGGCCGCAGCGGTGGTGATAGGACGAGGGTGGCGTGACAGTGAGGATTGCAACATGAGAGAGGACGAGGAGGACGAAAAACGTGGCGGGAGTGGCATGGTTCTAATTTTAGAAATTTTCAGTGTCACCCAGCCGATAAGGCGAATAGTAGTGGCATTTTTCTGATTTGCTATATTTGCAGTGGCATAGTTCCAATGAACCCTAAATGATAAGTGGCATTTTAGATAATAACAAGGTCACGAATGCACTTGCTTTATTACTACTTACTAGTACAAAACTTATAAAAACTACAGCTAATATTTTTTTTGAAACATTTTTTTAAGACAAATCTAACCATACCACTTTCAAAAGTTGAATCAAAATATTTGTTGAGAAATTAATTATAACAATTTAAATATGTTGACTGTGCATGCATATTCAAAAACATCACTTATTTGTGTCTGGAACTTTTAGATATACTTTTATGATATAAATCTACACACAAAAAAAACTTTGATATGAGCTGTATTAATCTACAAAAGAAATTGGAGCTTAGCTAGCGTTTGCATATCGTGTAGCATATGTTCTCTCTGTTTTTCTTTTTTTGGGTGGGGAAAAGTAGCCTACCAGCATATGTACATAAATAGTAGATATATCTATCGGAATGCATATCTATTTGGCATCGAGGTCGAGATGGATTCTTGGAGGCGGTGGCGATTAGCAAACCCATGCATTACGCATATACGTACAGTTGTGTGATATATGCAAAACATAAACCCATGATTATATAGATTACTCTCGACGCCTCTGTTTCTTGTTTTGGCCTTTTGATCTTGTGATCGTCAGAAACACAGTAAGTCAGAACAAACAGACAGTGAAATAAGGCATATATAGGATCCAAATTCACTCTGAACAGAGCCACCCACTTTAAAAAAGATACCATCTTTTACGGTAATCTCTCGAGAAGATTTTCTCCTGTGTATTTTCTTTTTCAAATTCAATGTAAATAGTTATAAAAAAATTGACAATGTAGAGGACAGTGACAACTGGTACTCCACCAAAAATCAAGTTCAAATTCGACCCGTACATAAAGAAAAGTAAATTTAGGTGAACTTATCTTTTTCATATCTTAATGTGTCAGTTGAGTTTAAATCTAAAATTTATGAAGTGGCATATGCATATGTTATATGAATGTTTCCAAATTATTTAAAAGAAATTCTCATCACTATTTGAATGGTTTATAGTCTTGTAGATAAATGAGTGGGCATCCACTTCAGAAGAAGACGAGAAAACAAGATCACACATTGTATATGCGGCAGTTGCAGCGATGCACGCATGCATGTATGCATAGCATGGTTTGAAATTTCCGAAATTTTGGTAATTTCGGCCCTACTGACAAGCACAAATTATTCTGAAATTTTTGGTTTTTTTAAATATTTGTTCAAATTCAGTCACAATACGTTAATATTAAAAAGGCAAAAAAAATTCTGAAATTATCGAAATTTCTGTGATTTCGGTCCCACAGGCAAAAACCCATGTTTTGAAATTGCAAACACTCATGCAGAGAACACCACCGATCGATGGGGGGGTAGGAACGAGGATTACGTGCAGAAAGAAGCAAAGCGAGATCGATCAGATTCGACGATCGAGAAAAAAGCGTAGGCAGCTACAGGGGCACGGGAACGGGGGACACATGCTGATCATCAAGGCATCGCATCTCCATCGATACATGCAGCAGAGCCAGAGACGACGTACGAGTTGCAGAGAGACAGGTCAAATCCGGGGGCAGTACGTCCCATCGATCCATTCACGTCGTAAGAGGACGAGAACCAGGGGAATCCGGCAACAGCTTAGCCAGCCAGCGCGCGGGGAATAAAGCTAAGCTAGCGAGACGATCCAAGGCCAGATGATGAAGTGGCGAGGAGGCGTGGGCGACCGGGGGGTGGCGAGGGTGCTGCCGGGGAGAGGCGGGCGGGGGGGCACACCGCATCGGTTCCGCCTGCCTCACCACGCGCTCTCGCAAACGCAAAGCTTGATTTGGAGCCGTGCGGTGCCGGTGCCGGTGCCGGTGCCGCCGCCGTGGTCCCGTGATCCGTGGGTGAAAATGGGACGGGTATTTCCTGCCTGAACTGAGGATTTGGAGCCATGCATGCTGCTGGGTAGACGGTGAAAACGGGACGGATATTTCCTCATAAATTGAGGCTCACAGGAAGGATACGGGTAGAGGAAAATTAACGGGTGTCAATAGTGTTTGTATCTTAATCTAAAATCTACTAAGGGATTATTTGAAACGCGGGATTATTTCAGCATATGAATATATAGAAAACATGTCATGTAAAACGGGTCCTAGTGTGTGAATGACGAGGATCTCGCCCCTAATTGTGAACTACGCTATACATTTCGGTATGCGGAAAAGAACATGATCAAGGAAATTCATATCAACTCAGAAGGTTTTGAACGGAAAATTTTGGAATTTCAATAGATTTTTACGAATTGGAACAAACATTTTTCTAAATGCACATATATTTAAAACTTTTAGCCGGTGAAACGTCCTGCTGAAAGAGGTGGTAATGGGCCTAATTTGATAGTTTACAAAATCTGAGAACTGGTTTAAAATAAGGTGGACTAGGACTGACCTTTTATACGTTTTTACTTTTAAAATTTCGGATCCACGTGTGGATCCTAATTGTAAATGTTCATCATCCCAAAATTGTAATCTTTCTCGAGCGAAAAGTCTTCTATATGTGTATGACATGATTCCTGGGTCGGCCTATAAGGTCAGTGAAACGCGAAGAGACAAATCCTGAACATGATTGATGTCTAAAAGATCCTTGGTTTTGTTCACACTATGTCCTACGATATATACCACCCAAGTAGTACATGGCCATGTAGGGTCCCTATCACGTTTACCTCATCTTTTGTTCTTCTGACCGACCAACTAAGCGATCGGCACATTCCCGTGCTCACTGAATCTTATCTGAATAATGACTATGTGCCACCATCAAGGCCTTATTTAGTTCTAAACTTTTTCTTCAAACTTCTAATTTTTTCATCACATCAAAACTTTCCTACACACATAAACTTCTAAGTTTTCCATCACATCGTTCCAATTTCAACCAAACTTTCAATTTTAGCGTGAACACACCCAAATTGCAAACATCTGCCGCCCAACTTGAACCTGCAGCCACCCCTGCATCATGCAGCAGCCACTGTTGAAACGAATACATCTTGTAACAACATGCTTACATAATTATATTAGTCAAGAGACCAGTGCAAACGTTGATCTAAATCAGGTTCCCTTTCTGTTCTCAAAGATTGATGATGATGCATATATATATACATATATCCTGCCTACTGGTTGATGGAGAGTTGTGAAAGTCTAATCTCAATTATTTGGTGTTTACTGTTCCAAGATGAGCATTTGAATGTCTCCTGTACTCTTTGGAAGAAAGGAGAGAGAGTGGGGACTATAAAGTGTGTTGAAGGCAAAGTTGCCAACTTTTTTTTGTATGTTTTCCACTGAGAAAACAAGTGTGATGTGAAGTGATTAGAGTTGTTATTACTACTAGCTTCTAAATAGGAGTACTAACAACTACTCCCTCCGTTTCACAATGTAAGTCATTCTAGCATTTCCCACATTCATATTGGTGTTAATGAATCTAGATCACAATATAAGTCATTCTAGCATTTCCCACATTCATATTGGTGTTAATGAATCTAAATAGATATATATGTCTACATTCATTAACACCAATATGAATGTGGGAAATGTTAGAATGACTTACATATATCTATCTAGATTCATTAACATTAATATGAATATGGGAAATGCTAGAATGATTTACATTGTGAAACGGAGGGAGTATCAATGTATGGGGAACCATGCATATTTATATATCATCAACAGATCACTTCACCAACCGTTTCTAGGCAGCCCCAATTGGACTACTCCCGACTTGTACTAATACTTCCCTACAAGCCTACACAGAGTCCTACACCATCAGAGGACTGAATAATAATTTAGCAGCAATCAGTACACTCCATGACTACAATTTGTCTGCCTGAAACCCAACCAAAAGTACACCAAAGTAATGGCAATGCAACAACTAAGATGATTTGATTTTGTTTTTGTTAAGAGTTGCTTCGAGCTAAAGATATGATCTACTACTACTCATCGATCTAGTATGACACGCATGAACATATTGTAACTCTTTATCTCCCTCAGTCTCCTTTGTTCTTTGACAAAAGTTTGTAGTTCTAGCTGTCAATGGATCCTAGTGGTGCATATCAAAACTTTGGATCTGCCTTTCTTTTTTGACTGCTTTCATAGAAAAAGGAAACTAATTTAGGGTGATTTTAATATATGCCAGGCTAGAAAAGGAAAAAAGAAGCTCCACATGATCCATGCTCCAAAGCATAGAACAGACACACTGAAAATGAATCAGGGAATATAAATATATATTATATGATCAAATTTTCATGACACTATATTACTATAATTTGTTGGCATTGATGGGCCCATGGTTCAGTTGTTCAAGATGCAGAATTATATGCACTCTGTTCTTCTGCTTAATGGACCCCTGTCTGGTCTGTCCCTCTAATATTCTGTTGGGACTCTGAAACAGAAGAAACCAGCTCAGCTTCTGAATGTATACAAAATCTAATCAATGTGCTGTGCTGATTGAATAACCTTAAACTTTTCTTAGAAGTAAGTAACCATGGAAGTTTTGCCGTTTTCAGTCAGATAATATTCAAGATCTGATAGAAAACTTACTGAAACCGGGTATTGATCCTAGTTTAGACTCGCTGTTTGGGACCATTCGGCTAACTAGAGTATGCCAAGACAACAGTCACCTGAAGTAAGATAATCATGAGCTTATCATCATTTAATTACTACTTCACTGCTGAAAGTGAAAGTCCAAGAGTCAATCTGAATGAACAGGTGATGAGGTGAGAAAAGATGCCCTTGATTTCTGAACAGGAGTCTCCAGATCGACAGCCCTGAACCTGATGCCTGGAGCTGCATCAATCACTGTTCTTCTGCCTGTTCTACATAGCCCAATTGTCTCTCTCTCTCTCTCTCTCTCTCTCTCTCTCTCTCTCTCTCTCTGTACCGACAACCTTCACTGACACAACTCATAAAGAACAGATCAGGCACTGATCACGCAGTAACTTTGGAATGCTAATTGCTGAAGTACTACTAAAAGCATAGATACAGTCATATTACATGGTGATCAGCTGCAGGTAGGTAGGTATAGATCATAACAACAGGTTAAAAAAAATCACATGAAATCCTGCCACTAGCAGCTAGACTGTAGCATCAGTAGCAGTGTTAAACTAATCCAATCATGCATACGGTGTTAATCAAATGGAATAATAATGGCTTCCATCTAACGACAAGAAAAGCTGGAGATGGATGAGAGGGAGAGGGACATGGACGCCAATATTCCCGCTGCTTTGGTAGGGAGACAAGCCATGCAGAGGGTGTATGATGGATCACCTAAGAGCCCTACAGGGATAGAGCAAGCATCGCTTATATCTAAGTGGAATCCTGTGAATCTTAGGCCAGATTGTCTAATTAACTAGTAGCATTTATAAATTAATCAGGGCAGGGGTGTTCGATCATCATTAGGGAGGGTTGTTTATTAGCTGGGTGTTGAGAGGGTGAGTGGCCAACTAGTGACATGGGCACATGGCTGACTTGACATGGGCAATGCATGACTTTGGTTATTTGCTTCTAATGTGGCAATGTGGACTGACTGAACAAGTGAAGAAAATACATGAGTTGATTAGTACAAGTCCTTTGTAAATTCTTTTTTCTTTTTTGAAACCGAGTCCTTTGTAAATTCTGATCCTGTAATCTTCTGGATAAATACTGTCATTTTTATATAATTTTAATATAGTGCAGTAATGGTCGCTCTTGCTGCAGTAATTTTTATATAAATTCTGGATAATCTCTCTTGCTGCTGTTTTTCGTCGCGAAATGGTCGCGCGAAAATTGTTTACTTGTATGAAAACCTATCAATGTATTATTATTATTATATGAAAATTAAGACCTTTCAGTCTATCACGATGTTCAGCCTTGTTGGAATATCTCTGGCGTGAAGCAAATTTAACAAACGAATTGTTATGTTCTCTGAATTCGTACTTGAACTAAAAAACGCAAGCTGTGCTCCCTTAATTCCTCCATTCTCGCAGGAGCTAAAAACGCAATAAAACTCTACAAGAAAAATACCCGCAAGAATTAAGATGAGATGATGAGTATCTCTAAAGAAAATTCTCTGCAGGGATCCAACACCTCAAAATTCCTATGATTCTGCTTTCTAACAGATGGAAGGCTCACCTAAAAAATTCTATTTCTGGCGCAAGCATGGTAACAATAGAAGTTCATCCTGATTGCAGCTAACATAGCAACTAGAACAATAGAAGAAGTGGCAAGGATAAACAGTTCATGCTATGATTTTGATTCTTGCTAATTAAGCAGTTCCCTGCCGTACGTTGATCCATGACTTTAGTCTTCAATTATATTGCTGCCAAGTGCCAAACAATACTGATACAGAAGATACAACGTAGTAATTCCTTGTGTTCATCACCAACATTGTTTTTGCTGGATCGTGGATAAATACCAAGTACCTATTGGGTTCTGTTGTATTTGGGCGTGTAATGCAGCTTGACAACGAACCCGATTTTCATCTAAAATACAAGACATGACATACTGAAGAATTGCTAGCGAGCATAAAGCTGAAATTACAAGTTCAACGATTCCGTGTGATAAGTTCTAAGTTTCGTCAGAACTACTGTACATCATAATCCAACGTAACAGCAATCTTTGTGCTTCTCACCAGCTTGGTATAAAATTTCCGTTACAAGTAGCTGCATAGTACCTAAGAAAAAGAACAGGAATGCATTAGATGAGTAGGCAGATAGTACCTGCTACTAAAAAACGTGCTTTCTCAATTACAAATTTATAATGTATTTCCATAAATCGATGGCATTGTTTCCAGCGATGGTGGTTGCAACAGCTTACAAGCAGAAAGATGGTAAAGGACGTTGTGGACTTTGCAACAAATCTTTTAAAAGCCTAAAAGATGAGTGTTACTGATATTCTTGTAAAAAAAAGTGTAAAGAAAGGATCGAAATGCCCAACAATACCCCTCCAAAAGTTTAAGTTAGTACAATGTCATATTGTCATTTTCTCATTACTAATTGAACACCCATAATGTAACTCCATCATGGGGATCTTTTTTAGTCTGTAGAAACTCACAGAATGAATCTCGGTTCTTTTTGACAGTACAGACAGGGGGTTGCATGAAATAAACTAAAATATTCCGATTCTACTTGATTAGGGTAGAATAAGCCACAACTGACTGACTAGAAACAATCTAATACATGTACTCACATTCTGTTCTGTTCACACCACTTTATGGCATTGTATAAGTGAACTATATTGATGCATGCAGAAGAATGCTTAAAGCTATTTTTCAAAAAAAAAAAAATATCCTCGTTTCATTAGGTGATGGAACTAGCCAGAAACTTGAACAAATAAATGCCTGATAAGCTGATGACAAGTCTAGTTGACATGAAAAACTATACTGAAACAAGCTAAAAGACCTAAAACCCTAAAAGATACTAAATTGGTTTGTTCCTACGGACAAGAGAATAGATCATCATGTCATCATGTGAACAATTAATTGGTCTGCTACAACTGTTGAGATCAGAAACCTACCCCAGCACCCAGCACATTATAATTAGATCAAGGATACAATCTACCAGCAAAACACAATGATCCAATATGCACAGTAAATACAATAGAATTAGCTAAAGTTTCGAATAAACTTCCACGCAGCAAAAAACACATTGCGCCACGGCATAAACACCATTTACTCATTAATTGTTTACCTAATTACCTTGCTTCCTGGTTCCAATGAAGTTTAATTAGATGACTAGCCAACAAACAAGCAAAGCAAGGGAAAAACCATCATGTCTTTAAACATAAAGCCCAAGCAAAGAATTGTACCACATCCCTAATCTTGCTTTCCTCATGTATAGTAGCCCTAACTCATTGACAATAAACAACCAACATTTCATTTCATTGATAAATTGTAACTCGGCAACAATCAACTTTACTTTTGTCTATGATAAATGGTACAATTTTCTAGATATAGTTTTTATCTCTTGTTAGGCTTGCCAGGCTCAAGAAAATTTCTGGCTCCACCACTGGTTGGAGGAGATGCTACAGCAGGGGAGGAAGTTGATTTGGTGGCACTCCTCTCGCCCCTGGCCTTGAGATACCCCTGGGTGCTCCTCTCTGCTCATTGCTCAATGCTGGCAGGGGTAGTGGGGGCTAGGTTTGTTGCTATAGTATCCCTTCACCTAATGAGCTAGGCCCATCCCATGTTTTCACTGCCTGCCAGATCCATGGGCCAACGATGAACACTCTATCTGTGAACAGGTCGCCCACCTAGACTGACTTTACGACTAATCTACAACTAACCTCGACTAATCACGCGACTTGCTATTTGGTCAAGTCATGGCCCTCTAGTAGTGTGGGACCGACTTTACGACTAATCACACGACTTGATAAGATCCAACAAAAACACAAAATATTCAAGTTATGCATCCATCACTATATATAGCAATTTAGCAAGTCATTCAGGAAGTCAGGATGCATAGCTCAATAAAATAAATAAATAATAGAAGTTCAAGAGCATATACCTTCGGGAAGTGATATTGCCAAGCAAGAACTTCAAAGCTACCTTTCACAGCATTCAACACGGAGTCACATTACAAGAGCTAACCAGAAACAAACTTGTCATATCTTGCATGAGAACTAACGAAACCCATTGCTCATTTCATTGATTTTTGCGCTTTTGTACTGTCATAGATCAACAAGGGTAACAAGGACAAAAATGTTAATGAAGCATAAGCGCAACAGGCAGTAATACATTACTGAACGAATATTCACTTACCTTTCTTGGGGTTATGACCACTTGCCAAATCTTCCAATCCCTCTTGCTTCCTCTTCTGAAATAATTCATCAAAATTTTAGAGCACATGACAAAGTGTGAATCAGGTAGGCTGACTTTTGCATCAAGCAGGGTAGATAGAACAACCTTCTCATGATGTTTTTTGGAGCGATCAGCTCCTGAATCATGATGCGCACTCTTATCCTTCTTCTTTTCTTTTTCCTTTTCTTTTTCTTTTTCTTTTTCTTTATCTTTACTCCGATCTTTATGGCGATGTTTGTGCTTCTTCTGATCCTTGTACTTGTCCTTGTCTTTCTCCTTGTGCCTTTTATGCTTCTTTACTTTGTCTTTGGACTTGATCTTTGATTTACCCGATATAGTTGGTGTACCTTTTTCAGCCTGGTGAATACAACAGCGTTGCGATAAGAAGAAAGGGTAATTGCAGCAAACGAAGTAAATGTTCTTAACAGAAGGCAAATTGCAAGAAATAAAATATATGCTCTTAAGAGAGAGATATTACAGAAGGCAAATCTATTGGTGCTGTTTCTCGCAGCTGAAATGCTTGTCCAAGTGTTTCCATGTCAAAGGGTTGAATGTAAGAGGTCTTCTCCCTTAGGTATGCATCCTGAAAGAGTTGATCGAGCTCCATTCCTTCCCCTTTACGTATTTCTGTGTCTCCCACGACATTGTGAAGATAATTTGTATCGGAAATTGCCAGTGGCAAAGGTTTCTTGCAAAAGAAACTATGATGGTTCAGGAGCTTGTAACGGCTAATTAAGTCAACAGCACCAGTGAGCTCCCGTGGACCTGAAATACCAAAAGCAAACGATATTTTTTTTTGCATGCAAAACAGTGATAGCACTAGATGGCTATGTGATTGAGTGGCAGCCTTCATACTGTGACAGTTAAAAGGATGTCCTACATGAAGTGACTTTAATTGTTGCGAATGCATCACTGACACATTGTTCTAGTCAAGATCTACAAGTATGACAAGCAGAAAAGATCATAACTTACTCGGATCAAAACTACCATAAGGCATATGTTTCTTTCATTCATTCACTTATGTATTTTTCCTATTTATCTAAACACTAAATCTTATTTCAAATCTGTTCAACATGGTAGACCCAGAGATAGCCTACACTTTTTTCCTTTGCTAGTAAGCATTAAAAGAATATAAATTAAAATTGGTAAATATAACTCCACAAATATATATATATTTATATGGATATCCATGCGCTACCTTATTCCTATGCACCCAATGTGCACTAAGATTTGTGCAATGATACAAAAAATTAGTATGAGATGTTGGCTTCAGTTTTGAAAGTTTGCTTCATATCTCAACGCATATGGATGCATACCCATATACATGTGGAGACCCACTCATGTTAAAAAAGCAACTAAAAGCTCACCTTTGCCAAAATTGCCATCAGAACCCATCCGATTAAACCCTGACATTTGTAGTGTGCATGTCCACAGTCCACCTAAGAATTAGTTTGACAAAAGCACGCAATGAGCAACCCAGCAAACAGAAGTAAAGTTAATTGCCACATTCAATATAATGTACTAAGAGTGGAAATAACTAAACCCAACACTATGAATAGAGGAGACTCATTTGTAACAAAATTTTAGTATGGATAAAAGGCTTTATTTCCATACAAATGGTCATACTTGTACATCTAGTTATTGCTTAATTATGCGTTATAAGAGATAAATGTTCATGATGTTGGTCTCTTAGACGAATACACCATCCTTCAAAATGAAGTCACAGCTAGGGGTGTGACCAGTCAGATTCAATCCATATAATTGTCAAACCATAACCATTTCCACAAGTTTAGTGGGATTCGAGTACGAATAGTATGTATGTTGAATACAAATCATATCGGCAGCAAAAATGAATTCGCTCAAATTAATCTATTTCAGTTGGATTTGAATATCACCATAATGGTATTTCAAGTTTCAACTATATATATACAGCAATAAACATATATAAATGTCCAAGCAGTGGCGGATCTAACATGGGACATGGGGGTTCAGTTGAACCCCCAAACCTTTTTGGGAACCATTAAACTGTTGTCAGTATTAAGGTTAAGGCAAATTCTTAGAACAGAAGCTAGGGTTAACACAAATTCGAGAAGAAGTGCGTGGGTAGAGAGAGAGAGAGAGAGAGATGGGAAAGAGGATGTGCGTCACCGATGCGGCGGAAGCAGCAGGACGAGCGACGGTCGCTCGCTCGCTCGCGCGATGGATGGGGGTCGGCGGTGGCGGAGGATGTGCTCACCAGGATGGATGTGGCAGGAAGAACGACGGCGCCCTGCTCGCTCGCCGGATGGATGGGGATCGCCGGAGCCGGAGGCGGGGGCGGAGGGCAAGGGGGCGAACTGACGAGGAGGCCTCTGTCAGGATAACTCACGCACGCCAGAGGCGTCAAAATGGCGAGGGTAATCTAGTAATTTCGCCTAGCATTTTCAATCCACCGGCTGCACATCCCATTCCCATCTCCACCCTATCCAAACGATGAAAATCTGATAAATACAAATCATATATCTATTAGTACTAATCCTAATTTTTAAATGGATCCTCTCGGATTGGAACTTTTTGAGACGATGGATTTTTATTTTATTTTTTTAAGGATGAATAATGTGTATGTTTGGACACTGTCCAATTAGACACGGCTCATCAAATTGGTTATGTCGGCCTAGCGAGATGTTGGGTCATGTCATGTTGACGGCCAGTTAGCCCAAATTTGATATATACCAAGAAAAAAATACAAACAGAGTCTGTTGCATCCTACTGCATAAATTTCGACGAAGCTCTAGTGAGTCCTCCGCACTCCGATGACCCTTCACTTCCTACTTCCTTCGCCCCGAGTCGGTGAGCCCACAATGACCAACATGCTTAGTGGTTGTGCTCGCAAATAGGGTCGGCCGCGCTACGACGCCACCGTGCAAGCCTACGTCCACGAGCGTCCACCATTGATTCCTTTGCCTGAGCCCCTAGCTTTCTCGATTATTCCGTTCTCCTTTCCTCATATGTCACGCCTCAATTTTCTTTCGGTTAAATTATTTATAGAATTTATTAAAATACAAACCAATTTATCAAGTGAAGTAAATGTGGAAAATAAAATTTCCTTTAACATTCATGGCTGAAAATATTTTGTAATATTCTCCATACCCTAAAATACTCTCTGAAATTTCCTATGTATTTTCAGAGCTCAAGAAAAATTTAATAATACAAAGTTCATTTCATCAAGTATTTAAACTGAAAAACAAGTTAAAAATCTTCTTCTTTCTCTTGGGCCGTTTCCGGTCCAAGTCTGCTTCTTTTCCCTCAAGGCCCACTGTTCCCTTCCAGGCCGGTCTTCCAACCTCTCTCTCCCACACGGCCTGGCCTGATAGCCTCTCCGCTCTCTCTTAAAGTCTGTTCCGCGTCCCTCCTCTCTGCCATGCCACCAATAACTGTGGTCCGGGGGCTCACCTGTCGGGGCTTTCTCCTTCTTCCAGCTGATGGAGTGGCAACACCCCACCTCTTCCTACCCACGTCTACCTTTTCCGCACGTGCATCGTCCTATGTTGCCGCCCACGTTCCCGCACGCACGGTCCCATTTCTCCCACAAAATCCGGTGCCGGTTCAAGCCTCTTTTCCCCAAGCCGGCGTCCCTACTCGCCATCCAAATCCGCCATTCCTCGGCCTTCTCACTGCCTCCCGAGCATATAAAACCCGTCCCCGTGTTCCCCTCATCCATTTTCCTAACTCACCCGAGCTTGTCGCGCCCAAACCCCCTCTCTACGCAACTCTTTTCTCGCTGCTCGCCGTTGTAGTCCGGCCGCATCCCACCGCCATCCTAGCCACCATCGCACCTCGCCATTTGCTCCATCGGCTCCACCAGGTCAAGGGCTACCTCGGCCGCAACCTCCCGAAGCCAGAAACCCGTCGAAGCGCCATCTTTACTGGCCACCAGAGCTCCGTCGTCATTCCACCACCTTCGTTCGTCGTTCATCGTCGTTCGACGCCACTCTGGGCTGCGTCATTGCCTCCACTATCTTCGCAGGGTCTGGTCTCACACCCTAAAATTTGACTAAATATAAATTGTTGTGTAAAAGGGATTTCTATAAATTATTTAATAATAAAAGAAAGTGTTTGAATAAAAATCTATGAAAATTTGAACATCAAATTGAGTATGATTTTTTAAATACTTTTTTTGTCAAGTATTTTCAGAATATTTTTTTGATTATTTGAGCATCGGACATCCTTTTAATAAATGAAACATCATTTCAGCATTTATTTAAATTGAAAACGAAATTAAAATCCCTTCCTAAGTATTGGGCCAGATCCAGCCCATTCTCCTTTTTCTATCACCGCTGGCCAGCTCGTTTACCCCCTCGGCCCAGCAGCTGCGGGTTGGCCCACCTTGTTGCGCAAGTCCAGAACATCCCTTTGTCTCTCTTCTTTCTGTCGCATAGGGCCTCCCCGGCTAGAGTGCTGTCTTCCTCCTCCACCCAGACTCCCTCCTCCCGTGCATGCCATAGCTATTAATCTTGACTTAATTAATCAACTATTTTAATATTTTAAACCATAAATATTTACAATCGTCTTTATATACAAATAGTCACATGCCTTTCTTGGTCTCTCTTATACATTTACATAATTGGTGTGGCTTTTCTGAGTACGGTAGTTGTACTCAGCCTTACTATGATTTTTTTTCCGAAGTTTAATGCTTCTGTGCTGAAGGCGGAATTAAAGAACCAAGGCTTGTTGAGTTTTTGCCTGTGTAGTGGAACTAAAACCCTGCTAGTATTGTCTCATTTTCCGTTGTTGCTTTCTCCTTTCAATGTGAGGACTAAGTGCCTCTTGTATCTGTATTTATGCTTTATTTACGTTTGAATTTATACATTGATTTGTTGTTTTGTATACCATGACTTGATTTTTGGACATAAATTTATACGCAAAATAGCCTGGAAATTTGACTAAATTTCTATGTGTGACATTTACACAACATTTTAGGTTTTTATAAAATTTTAGCCTCCAATAGTTCCTTTTCTTTTCAAAAAGAAATCGGCATTCCCATCTCCGTTAATTTTGCTCTCCACGAGTCAGGGATCGATCTCACTCCAATTTCTTCTGCTATCACAATTTAGTATGCACCAAATCGAGATGTCCCGTTGGCATCCCCAACTCTCCCACCGTCTGCTAGAAACCCTACGTGGTTTCACTATTACAAAATAGATTTTTCATGGCACCACCCTATATTTTTCTCTGACGGTTATACGTGGAAACCACCAGCGAAAATATAACGAGGGGTGAGGGGCTACGGACCGCCAACAAAAATGGATCTTCGCTAGCGACCAGATTAAGAGGACCGCTAGCAAAGATACAATTATTTTTGCTGGTGGACCTCTTAAGGAACAGCCAACGAAAATAAATTTTCACTGACGGTTGGCTAAGAGCGCCAGGAAAAACACCATACAGGCGCTATGATCCCACTCATATAGGAAAATCCCACTCCTCTCTCTCTCCACTCTCGATCCCTCCTCCCTTATCCTTATCCCCTCCTAGCTCTCTCTCTCTCTTTCTCTACTCTCGATCCCTCCTCTCCCAGCTCCGGGCGGCGGTGCTCCCAGCAGGCAGTGGCGCGCGGCGGCGGATCCGGCGACTGGGAGGCGCGAGGCGGCGGATCCCGCAACGGCATTTGGAGGTGGATCTGGTGGCGGCGACTCCATCCGGCGGCGGATCCGCCGCTGCCTAGTCCTAGCCTCCTCGGTCTTTCTCCCCTGCTCCTCCCTCGTCCCCTTCCCCGCCACCACCACCCCCTCTCCCTCTCTCAGATCTGGCGCGCGGGCCGCGGTGGAGGTTGTGGCGGGGCTCTGTAGCGGCGGTGGCGAGGCGGGGCGGTGGAGGCTAGCGGGGCTTGACAGTGGCGTCATCGAGGCGGAGGTGCTGGAGGCTGACTGGGCTCAGTATCAGCAGCGGTGATGGTGGAGGGGACTTCAATTTTTTATTTATGTGTTTATTTTTTTATGCTTAAATGCTTGGGTGAATGGAAATTTTCGACTGTAAATTGTTGATGTAAATTTTTGTCGATTTTTGAATGCTTCGGTAAATTTTTGTGAAATTTTTGAATGGTGGAGCGTTGATGGAGGCGGATGGAGCGGTGTCGCTCCATCCGTCGTCTTTTTAAAAACTTGGCCAGTATTAACACCGGTGGTTGGCACAGTGTAACCCGCCAGTGAAAAACTGTCTTAAGCTAACCGCCAGCGAAAATGGATCTTTGCTAGCGGCTGGCTTAAAATAACCACCAGCGAAAATGAATTATCGCTGGCGGTCGATAACCACTAGCGAAGATCTTGATCTTCACTGGTCTTTACTTTGTGACGGCTCTAAATTCCATCAGCGAAAACCCAAAATAACCGCTACGAAAGATAGTTTTCGTAGTAGTGTTTCCCCCAGCTCCCCTGCCACTTTGGTTTTTCCCACCTCCGGCTCGAGGTCAGCAATCGCCGGCCCTGTCTGCCACGCTAGACGGCCTATCCTCCGATGCCACAGTACTGTTATATATTTCATTCACTAATTTTAATAATTATATATATAGTGAAGGCATGCATACATAATACTCCATGGAGTATATATCTTAATTTCCATCGAAATTAAGTACACTTATTAGTTGATCAACTGTGAGCGTGTTACAATTAGAGCGAGCGACGTGTGGTATCACTGAACCTGCATGCATTGAAACAAGAAAGTGTATAATTAGTTAACAATTAAATTACATTTACGATGCAAACTTATGTTGTGCGTAAAAATAGATGCAATATCTTGCAAAAACATCCAATTGAACGCAATAATTTGCTTAGTTCGTATTTCCTCCATTCAAAAGTGCAAGGGACTATGGTATAATTATAATATAATTCCACTATAATTATACTATTACTATAATATAACTCAAATCTTACTATAGCATAATTATAATATAATTCCACTATAACTATACTATTACTATAATATAACTCATATATAAGTACTAAAATAATATATGCAACTTTATATATAACTTATATAGAGATTACAATATAGTTACAGTGTAATTACACTGTAGTTACAATATACCTATAGTGTAAGTACAACAGCTATACTATAGTCATATTTAAAAGTTTTTGCCCAAACAACTTGTGACGTTTTTTTTAGCAATAATTCCAAAAGTCTAATACCTAGTATATATTTTATTTTTTGGTTTTTTGAAAAGCCTAAGTTCTATGTGTAATCAATATCTGCTAAATCAAATTGTTGATTGGGACCCGAGAAATCATCTAGGACTTACTATTTGTTGTACGCTTGTTAGTTTTGTCATATGGTGGGGATGAGTTCATTACTTATTGATTTTGATGATAAAAGGAATACGGGCTTAAACTTTTGGATGGAGGGAGTACATAATAGGTTCAAAATGCACCATGCAAGTAAATTAACGACATTTTACTATAGTAATCACAGTGCTAGATAGGTTGGTTTTACAGGCACAAACCCGCTAAAAAAAGCATGAAAACCGCCAGTAAATATGATTTTGTCGGTAACCTTCTAAGGTACTCTCCCGAAGTGATAATACTTGTCGTTTTGAATAAAGGTGGGGTTAAATTTAAAATCTTTGGTTATGAATAATTTCTAAAATATTTATCTTTGAAATATGATGATTATATGCATACATTAGTCTAAAAAATACTTCAATGAAATCATATAGTATTTGTTAACATTTATATACATATTATAAAAAAATAATAGTCAAAGTTATTTTTTAAAAGACCGTGTATATTTTAAAACGACAAGTATTATTATTTTGGAGGGATTACGTATCTATACCTGCAGTCTTGGATGGTGGAGCTGTTGTTGGGGATGGGGCCCCGATCCTTGAAGCGGCACAAGCGAGGCAGATTGGCGACCCTGTAGAGGTAAGGGCGGAGCGACTCGCTGATGACGAAGCCCCTCAGGCAGCGGCAGACGAAGCCGAGGTCGACGGCGTCCGTGGTCAGGGCCTCGTACACGCTCTCGGCGCCGTCGCAGCACGCGTCGTTCAGGAAAATCAGGCTTCTCTTCAGGTACCCGGTGCAAGACCTCGCCACCGACTCCAGCTGCTCGCACGTCGTCCCCGCCGCCGCCGCCGCTGCCGCCAGCATCACGGCGGCGATCACCACCATTGCCCTGACCTGCAGCTCACTGCAAAGAAGAGCCATATATATCGTATGTGTAATTTGTGAAGATCGAGAGATATATAAGTGGAAATAATCTCTTAAAGATCAATGATTTAGTTTGCTGATCGATATAATTTTGTACTATATCGTCGTCGGTCAATCGGCCGGGGTATAAATAGGGAGATCGATCGAGTAGCCACGCACGTGCCAAAACATGCATAATAACTCTAATAATTAATTGAATGCATGACCCGACCTGCCTCTTCAGTCGCTGTTGTTGAAATTGATTCTTCCATTTCTACAAGCTACTACCTTCGTCCTAGAAAATGTGGAGTTTTGTACTGTTCATATTTAACGTTTAACCATCCGTCTTCTTTGAAAATTTTTGATTAGATTTTGTTGTTATTTGATGATAAAACATAAATAGTACTTTATATGTAGTTTTTTTATTATTTTTTTAATAAGACGAACGGTTAAATGTGGACACCGAAAACTTATAACTTCACTTAAATTGGAACGGAGGTAGTACTATATTAATCCACTCTCTAATCCTTATTTTTTCAACAGCTCTCTAATCAAAGAAATGACTGAAAAATTGATTATTTTTCCCCTGCCATACTGCTCAAGAAAAATAAATACGATATATACTGTGGCCACCGTAGCGTTGTCAAAATCGGTATATATGACTATCGGACGGATGAGATATCGATAAGCAATCAATCAGAATACGTACAATCAACCAAAATTATATGGCAATTTGGCGTTATGTGCATATATAGATTCAATAATTTTTCACATGGTCATGGATATATTTTAACACATTATATCGTCCGTCCATATCTATGCTATAATATAACGCCCCGGCTGGCCATGCACGTGCGACGGGTGGACACCGCCCGCCACGGAGAGCCCGAGCACCACCATCGCCACGGCGGCGAACAGACATGACGCAGCAGCCGCGCGGCAGCATAGGAACATCAGAGCGTGCGTGGTGTGGCGAGGCAAGGCAGAAGAAGATAGGGCAAAACTGTCATTTTGATCTGATTTCCCTCTCATCAATTTGGTGAATATTATATTTTAATACGTCCAGTGTCCTGTAGCAAATCACCATACTTTTGAAGTGTCCTTGGGTAAATTTACATTTTTCAATGTCCCAAAGCTAATTACACATTTTTAGATGTCCTGTAGCAAATTTTGTCTTTATTTTTAGAACTTCTCATGCAAACTATTATACACTAGTGGACAAACCCTTTTTAATACAGGTTCACAACCCCCCTATAGTCCCTGTTATACAATCGGGACTACATATCCGGGACTAAATATGTCTATTTTTAGTCCCGGTTGAAATAACCGGGACTAAAGATAGATCTTTAGTCCCGGTTAGTGTTAAAAACCGGGACTAAAGATTTAGTCCCAGTTAGAGTTAACAACCAGGACTAATGTTCTTTTTCTTTTTTTTTCCCTGATTTCATGATTTCGAGCACCACCATTCATATTATCCACAAATCATTTTAACACCACAGATCCTTCACAAAATCCCCAAATACATCCAGCTGCATTTTTATCCCCCAAATACATCGCACATTATTTACAAAATCCCCAAATACATCAAGCTGCATTTTTATCCCCAAATACATCGCAAATCATTCACAAAATCACAAAAACATCTTCACAAATTCATTCACACATCACACAGATCGAAAAAAAAATCGACATCGCACAGATCGGCCGCACATATCACACAGATCAGGAAAAAAAAACCACATCACAGAGATCGGACGCCGGCCGTCCGCCGCCTCACCGGCCTCCCGCCCAACCGCCTCGGGCTCCGCCGCCCGCCCGGGGAGCGCCGCCTCGCCGGCCTCGCCGGCCGCCTGCTCGGCCGCCCGCCGCCTCGCGGGTCTCGCCCGCCGCCTGCCCGGCCGCCCGCCGCCTTGCCGGCCTCGCCCGCCGCCTGCTCGGCCGCCCGCCTCTCTGCCGCCGCCGCCCGACCTCAAGTGGAAGGAGGAGGAGGAGGAAGAGAAGAGAAGGGGGGAGGAAGGTGAGAGGAGAATGGATGGAGGAGGCTGAGGCTGAGAGGGATAAGCTAGCTAGCGAAGGGATGGAGAGTATGGTGGGATCGAAGGGATAAGGGATAATTAATGAGAGAGGAGAGGACGGTGGACTGGCGCGCGGCTCAGTTCATTTTTGGTCCCGGTTGGTATAAACAACCGGAACTAAAGATCCATTTTTAGTCCCGGTTGTTTATACCAACCGGGACTAAAAATGAGTTGGGGCCTAACTCTACCCGACAACTTTATATACCAGGACTAAAAATGATCTTTAGTCCCGGTAAATCATCTTTAGTCCCGGTTTATATTTGAACCGGGACTATTGTGGAT
Organism: Oryza meridionalis; assembly: GCA_000338895.3. NCBI lineage: Eukaryota > Viridiplantae > Streptophyta > Magnoliopsida > Poales > Poaceae > Oryza > Oryza meridionalis. Next base: position 28,397,887 of record CM002526.2, on the reverse strand, counting down.
TTTGGGCGACCGAGCAAAGATGGTTTCTCCACCAGTGATATATATTGTGTAAAAATAATCATATCATTACTAGAAGTAAATAAGAAGAAGAATATGATTTTTTTTTTGTTGTAGATTAATTAATTATCCAGCCTATCTAGTTGACTTTCAAAAATGAGGTTGATACATTAATTAATGTATCACAGGAGGTTTCTTGCATCTTCAGTACAAGGCATTATTTAAAGCTATTCAATTTAGACAAAAGAATTATTTTTATTCCTTTCATTTATTAGTCTGAAATTTGGCCCATACGAACGATTCATTTTTGGAAACAAATCGTGAAGTCATTTTCACGTAATGGAGTTTGGAGACTAAGTGCACCCTTGGAGTTGAAAATGCATACAGGAATATAGTTAGGAAAGTACCAATAATGTCTCAAGGCGTACCATCATATTTCAATCATTCCACAAGAATAATATGGCTACATTTTCTAAAGAAAAATAACCATTGAGACAATTAAAATTCAATGCTATGGTGTAAAGCCAAAGTAATATACAGGAGAATTCAAAATATTACACAAGTATCAAACGAATTTAAGAAATGTTGTGAAAATATTTGTATCTGAATGGTTGCATTTATCAACAAAACAGTAGTGTTAAAAGAAAAGAAAAAGACGATTAAGGATATAGCAAATTCTATGCTCCAATGAAAAGGTCTGACTACATCTACGTATATAACAATTTATATTTTCAAATATAAGTCCTACTAAAACAATTTATATTTTAAATTAACTAAAATATATGGTCAGTCCTTAAACTTGTGGGGTGATATCACTTAGATCCGTAAACTTAAAATTTTCACATTTAGGTCAACTTGGTTTAATGTACCATGCCCCGGTACAATAGCCCTTTGACTACTGCGATTAACTGCCAACCTAGCGCGCCACGTAGGCAACACTTTTGCACTCGGCTCTCTCCGCATTACAGCGTTTCACAAATATTGCCTATACCCCCTTCGAGACACTGTAGCAACCCGAACCCACCCCGAACCCCCCCCCCCCCCAAAAAAAAAAAATATCCCCAAATCAGCCAGAGTTTGGATGTTAGGTGGTGAGGAGCGGTAAAGTGCGGCGAGGCTATGGTGGGAGGCTACTAGGTGTGGCGGCAAGGTCACGACGGGAGGCAACAAAATTGTGGCTTCAACACTCAGGTTTCCCATTGCTTCACCAAGCTCGTCATCGTCTTGTAGTCTCTGGACTCGCCGTGGTCACCCTACTCGCTGCTCTCCCTAGGAAGCCTCGTTGAATTGGGAGAAGAATGCGAGGGAGCAAGCCGGTTTGTGGATTTTGGAGGATTCTAGTTACTACAGTGTCTTGAAGATGTTATATGTTATATTTACGGAATGTTATGTAGAGGGGGTTGAGTACAAAAGTGCTGCCTATGTGGTGTGCCACGTTGGTGGTCAGCGATCAAAGGGCGATTGGACCAAGGCATGGTACATTAAACTAAACTTACGGATTTAAACATGTAATAATTTTTAAGTTCACGGATCCAAGTTTAAGTACTTTACTCTTTTAAATTCTATATGCTGCTTGGTTCATTGCTTAGGATAGAGGTGTTGTTTTTATCTCGACTTTTTTTTAATGAGATTGCTGCTTTGGTACAGAGAAGTCGTTTTTATCTGTGCCCTTCTTTTTAAAATGAGACTGCTGCTTGATGGAGGCCCACCACAACCTAATATGTATGGCCCATCACCTATCTAGCCCAAATACAAGGCCCACAAAGAGTCTCCTAAGATGGAGGTCCAGCTGATGGTCGTGCACCTCGACCTCGACGGCGGCGCTTCGTCTTCCTCATCAGGTGGGAGCTCCAGCTCCTCCTCGAAGACACGGAGCCCAGTTTAATCCGAATCGAATCCCCACCCACGCATGGCAGCAACCACAGCAGCAATGAGATCTAAGCAGAGGCTCCAAAAGCCTTCGCTCAAGTTGCATTGTTATTTGGCATTGAGGAACAAAAATGCCTCCAAATAGGTACCGGTAGTAAGTTTGAGTTATTCCCTTCCATTGTTTGGTTGTACTATTCTTGAGATGTTCGATAATACTCCTACATGTTTTCAACTTATACTCTTTTGTTTTTTACGCGCACGAACGGCTAAACGGTATATTCTTTGCAAAATAATTTATATAGGAAATTTACTTACAAAAGTCATATTAATCCTTTTTATGTTTCATCGCTAATTAATTAATTAATCATGTGCCATACACACCATTTTGCGTGTACGGCAGAGTTTCCCAACCTTCACTCCCAAATACACCCATTGAAAAAGCGAACAGAAATCAAAAATGTTTTTTTTATGAAATCATGCCATGTACTTGAAACACATTGAAAAAGAATACGGAAACTCATGTGTCCTCGAAGTTATAGCAAAAGCGAGCAGAAATCCAAACTGTTTTTTTTTTATGAGTTGCAAGCTAAGGAGACATCTTGTCCAGTTGGTAATAGGTTGGTAAAGGACCAATTGATAGTTGGGATCTCAAACACCATTTCCCTTTTCTTTTTCTTGTTGTCAATCAATTGGTCATCCTCAGATCAAAATCCGTATAAAAACGCGAATATTGGGGAATGACTTTATATCAAATAAATATAAGGGGTGAGGCTTTGAACCCAAACCGGCTAACCCACCACCTTGTGGAGCTAGCCGGATAACTCCTAGACGTTCCTCGTATCAAAATCTGTATCAAGTAGTGATATGTTTCATCAAGTAGTGTGATATGTTTCATTTAGTAATATAAACTGTCCCATAAATATGTCCCTCCGCCTGATTTCATCAGAGTTAAGATGCTACCCATGAAAATCCCTTCTCAAATAAATTTGGAGTTGTGCATCCCGTGAAATTTTGCTGCTGCACGTTCAGAAAATTGTTTTGTTACTACAAAACAATTATTATTATTATTCTCTGACAGTTATCAAAGGAACTACCTTTAATTTCATAGCTTTAACCATTTTGAGGCACAACTGTTGACGTGCAAGATGATCTGCATATTTTGCCAACACTCTGTCAATGAATTTCTGACGCCTTTCCTGTTCATATGCAATGCAGGTGTGGCCCAAAGCTGCTCCAAAGCCCAAACTGTTGCTGTATCTGTATGCATATGACTGACTACAATTGAACTGGAATCAGCTGTCCTCTAGTTGCACCAACTTATGCTGCTGGAACCATGCGATCCAGCATGCAACCAACAGCAAAAATACCCTACCATCTACCGTACACTACCGTCAGTTGAGGAGGAGTGCCCACTAACCAGTGACATTTGCTGGCACCTCCATTATCTCAAACATGCTTGTTTTAGCTAGCTATCTGTCTCAGCATCCTTTTCTGAATGTCAAATGGTTAGTTAAGATGCCGTCGCATTCGCTTGGCTGCGTTGCCTGTCAAAAAGGTTGAGTGATCCTTTTGCATAGAGATGTTCATTGGAGTGGAGCCATTTCAAAAAGGTTGTGTGATCCATTTGACTTGGAGACGGTAGCTAGTTTCAGACAGGCTGCGGATAAAAGAGGAAAAATATGTAGTGCAAAGCTGAAAACTATCACAAGATATACAAATGGAGGTCTGAGATTCAATTCACGTCACCGCTAGGATTTTTTCTTACAGATTTAACCATGAGTAAGAAAATTAATCATTGTGCGGAGAAATCTCATATATCCATCCATGTATTCTAGAGTCATTTTCAGATTTGCACTATATGTGTAATTTGCACTACATATTTTTCCTGACATAATAGGGATCAGATCAGATCATATCATCCCCAACCATCTTTCAGTTGGGGGTAGCATGCAGCAGCAGCAGCACAGGCCACACCACCACTTTTTTGTGTGGTCTCAGACAGCTTGCAAATGCATTGCATTGCAAATCTGATTGGCATGTGATGGATGCTCACCTTTCTGGTACCAGATGATGATCACAGGAAAAAAGTGGCGCAGATATTTTCCGGTATGATATATGCTTCATCGATCTGTTTCTGTTGATGTTTCCATTTCGTGGAGGCCTTGCCTTGGAACAGAATTTGTACGTTTCCGGCTGCTCGTGCCCGTATATGTCGTATAAACTCAATTGCAGCATGAGCGCAATATAATTTGGGGCTCCATCGATTTACCACTACAGTGGCAAAGAACTGTGATAAATGTTCAACTTTGATTATTTCGGATTTGTTATCCTATTAAAACATATTTGTGTTCTTCTCTCAATGAATAAATCAGAGTTAAAAAAACATTAATATACTTGGGTACCATATTTTTAAATAATGGAAACTTTTATTAAAGCTAGTTAATTACATCAAGTTGATACAATTTTTCAACGCTTCCGGTCTCTGCATAACTAACTAAGATGCACACAACTGAGTTGAGTAACATATAGTTGTAAGCAAGAATAAAGAATTAAGAGTTTGCTAAAATGGGAATATCATATGATAGTAAAATGGACAGATGAAAATAACAAAAAGAGTATAATTGAAAACTTTAGGAAAATATACTCGAAACATATGGGCAACAATGATTTGAAGTCTCAAATTTTGAAAATGTTGAATAGAAATTAAAATTTGTTCATGTATACAAATTATGTTTAAATCCTACAGTGGAAATATAAGACATCAAATTGATTTATAGTCTGAACGCTAGTGTTTTAATATCAAGTTCATCATTAACATGGAGAATAATGGGCTATTTTGGATTGATGCAAAACGTACCCTGGTTTTAATTTAATTAAAGTCAAACCATTGGTATTGTCAATGTTCAATGTGGTACTTTGGAGATTCTACTTGAGGTTTAGCTCATATTGGCATCGAAAGAAACACAACCAAATACAACTCTTGTCACACTTTGGCACTACTAACATTTTGATATAGTATTGAACAAAAATGCCCTAAAACAAATTAGGTGGCAATTTTGGCTTGATGTTTGCGTGTGCTATGATCAGCTGCCGCTTTGGGCGCATTCTTGTAAGATTGTAGCTGATGGACTATGAAGTTGTACGGTTGGTGGTTATGACTTTTTTCACCTACGGTTAGCAATTTTGGCTTGATGTTGGAGTATTAGACAAGTTTGATCAAGGTAGCATATCTATTTTGTTCCCTAGACATACTTAACAAGAATCATTTTTTTCACCCATACCATTGAAAAACAAATTTGTTGCAAGTGTGGCACCCACCTCCAGTCCTTCGCCACCATGGCCTCCTTTTAAACGAACTTTGCCACATCTTCAACCCTAACCACAAAACCTCGCGGAAATTTGTTGGAGATTGTCGGAGTTCACGAGAGTCTGCTAGTCTCGAAGCTTAGAGTCTGGTGGCACACGAATCACAGAGCAAATTGCAAGATCAGATATTCACATGATTTTGCTCCCTTTTTTAAATCTCATATAGCTTTTATCTTGTTTTGGTCTTCGATCAGTACAAATTTGCATAGAATTTCTACTACTCAATACTCCCTCCATCTATTTTTTAAGTCATATTTCAAAATCTGAAAAATTTATTTTTGATAAGCATATTTCAATCCAACAACCTATCCTCTTAATGACTTTCTCGGATTTAATGTGTGACTCTCCATTTCTCCACACAAGATTGGCTACATGGGTATTGAGAAATGTAAATATTAATGTATTGTTTGTTTACGAGGAATGACTACTAGCATGCTTAAATAGATGATTAGTAGAATTACTTATCCTTGGTTTGTGTGCCAAGATGAAATATGACTATCAAAAGTAGATGGATGGAGTATTAATCACCCGCCTTAAGTAATCCGATTAAGATCGAACTTCACCCCCGAATTAACAAATACTCCCTCCATACTCATAAAGGAAGTCGTTTTGGACAGCGACATGGTCTCCAAAACACAATTTTGACTTCTTGTTTCTATAAAAATATTTATTGAAAAGCGATATATGTATACTTTTATAAAAGTAATTTTCAAGACAAATCTATTCATATAAGTTTTACATTTTCAAATTCAACAACTTGAGAGTTATTTATGATTTATATTCCTAAGATTTGACTTAAATATTATTCTAAACGACTTTCTTTATAAGTACGGAGGGAGTAGCTTGTCTTCAAATTAATTAAGGATCGAAGCAGAGCCAGCTGATCGAGTTTTATTTAATTTGCCGTAGAACTGAAGAAGGACAGCTCGCCTCTCCACCATGTCCATGCACACAACAATGCATGGCACCGATCTGTAGGATCGAAATACAATAACTAAGCCAACCAGAGGGGGGTGAATGGTTGGTATACCCAAAAACAAAAACTTTTAGCGGAAATAAAAGTTACCCTCAATTTCGATGAGATCGGTCTAACCAGAGTGGATTAGCTGGTCTGACCGAAGCGTAGCCGCCGGTCTGACCGAGATTGAATCTCCGGTCTGACCGCCGAGATCACCTGCCGCGCCTGTTGCCGCCGCCGGTCTGACTGCCTTGCTCCCGCCGGTCTGACCGCCGCCTTGCCGTCGGTCCGACCACCGGTGAGTCATCGGTTAGACCGCCGAAACCCGGTGAAACACAAATCGAAGAACTCTTAAAGTAGATGACAACTTTATTACTTCTCTATGTGTTTACAAAGTACACCAACAACACTACTTACAAAAATTTCGACTAAACTCAAAACCCTAACTCAAAACTCAACTCAATTGCTCTCAAAAGCGATACCGGGAAGCCTCACGCTCCCCCTCTATTTATACCCGAGGTAGGCAGCTTAAAGCCACGAACCAAACTCATACTAGGAGTCCTAAACACCTTAGGAAACCCTCTAGTATAAGAAACAAACTTTACATAACCAAACGTACCAAATTTGGACTCCTTCCAAATTCAACTCCGCATCCCATACGCACACAATAACTCCATCGTATGCCATATGGAATCTTCACCAACCACGTGCATCAACTCTAGTCTAAGTATCCCGCATGATCTCTGACCACCACGGACGTCGTCTTATCCCCAAGCCGACTCCCGGTCCATCACCGTAAATACTCTCCCGAGGCATCGAGTCACCTACACATGAAATAAACAAAGAAACCATATTCCGAGACCAAGCTATCTCCAACTTGACTCATTAGTAGCAAACAACAGTATTACATACGTATAGTATCCATCTAGAAGCCATAATCATGAAACAATCACGGATATCCAAACAAACAACCCGAAACCGAAACTGACACAGAGTCGGCCGGTCAGACCGTGGGCTGCGCCGGTCTGACCGCGCGATACACACCGGTCTGACCAGCAGCACATGTCTGGTCTGACCGATCCAATAAACAGCAGTACCTGTAGATCACCTGTGAAATCCAATCATCTCCAAAACCATTTCGTGAATAAATTCCAAATAACAAAACCAATAATCTCCAATGCCAATTGTTTATCATAGAATAATAATAAAAACACCTTTGATTTTACACGATCGACGATCGAGCTGAATAGCTCATGATCCGCCGGGACGGCTGGGAAAGTGGGGAGGCAGGATGCCTGGCTTGCCGGCGCGGGCGCGGCGAGGCCGGGCGCCATGTGTGCGTGCATGGGAGAGCGAGCGCGCGATCGCCCGTGGACTAAACGGCAAGCAACGAATCACGCGCGCGCCCAGGCCGCGGCCGCGCTGACTCTCTCTCTCTCGTCTTGTTCGTCGCGCGCCTCGAGCGTTCCAAGACGGAGCGGGAGACGGATCGAGCGAGCTGACCACCATGGCGTACGTGCGCGCTCCGGAGTTCGGGACGGAAGGCATCTGCACGCACAAGCATATGATTAATCTTATATAATTGTAATTTTATATAGAATATAGAATATGATTAATCTTAGTATAACAATTATCATTATTTTTGGATATATATATATATATATATATATCGCATCATAGAAATAACTTAACTTAAGATATGTCGACACCTTTGCTTGTTCGTCGCTGCGATTTGCGATGGCTATGGGGAGGAGGGAATATTTGCTTGCTCTAGACTTCACCGGAGAGAAATCATTAATGACACGTAATACTAATCTATGGCGATGATCAACGCATCATCTTGAGTTGAGGGAAGCAAAATGACACTAGTATTTAACATGGATCTTAGGTAGCATTGCATGTCGTGAGAATCTTTTCCTCCATTGGAGTGAAATTGAATCGAATGTTTTCCTCTTCTTTTTTTTTTAATCTACTCGCTGGGAGGTCCATGCATGTACGTGCCGTTTCATTAATTAGAAGGAAGAAGAGGTTTGACAGAGAATTCTTACCAGAGCTTATTTAGGCTCGAGTTCAGCATCGAGAGTTCCCAACTCTCATTGCCCAACCATCAAATTCGAACATAGCTTTAGAATACAAGAATGTTATGAGATAACACGATCATCGTTTCGATTATACTGATTTTAATCCATAACGATTTATAAAAAATAATTTGTGAATAAAACTCTTATAAGTGTGTTCACAGTAATTTAAAAGCATGGTTGCTTAAAAGTAAACTAAAAAAACCCTTAATTGACTTTAAAATATTTAAACAAATTTAAATTTTAGCTTCGACTTATAAGGTGAAGGGTAAATGATGGGAATGTTAATTTATTTTGTCTAAAATTCCTTTAAATTTTTCTCTATTTGGGAAAGAGCCCAAAGGTTATAAAGGCAACTAGGCTGGTTCTCCCTCCATGCTTATATACTCCCTCCGTTCCATAATATAAGGGATTTTGAGTTTTTGTTTGTACTGTTTAACCACTCGTCTTATTCAAAAAATTTTGGAATTATTATTTATTTTTTATTTACTTTATTATCCAAAGTATTTTAAGCACAACTTTTTATTTTTTATATTTGTATAAATTTTTTTAATAAGACGAGTGATAAAAAATGTAAGCAAAAACTTAAAATCCCTTATATTATCGGACTTATATTATCCGTCGGAGAGAGTATATTGCAGGGAAAAATGTCAACTGCTCCATATGTATTGTTTTTTAAGTGTTCTGCGATGATGGTATGGATTAGAAGTGGTAGTAACAGGGAACCTGTGCCGTATGATGTGATTAGGGCAGTCTCAAGCCTTAGTGTTCATAAGTAGTATCTATGGTGCTATGTCAATAAGACATCATAATAGAAACTACACTCCAAAACCTATAGTTTCTTAAAGTTGGCTATTAATAAATATATCATCTTTCTTCTCTACCAATCATATTTATTCTTCATGTATTATGAAGACACTATTCTCTCTCAATGCAAAACTTGATAGTGTCTAGTGTATAGGTTCTTGTGTTGAAGCTGTGTCTTGGATGAGATCCAGTTTCATCATCTCTTCACTCTCTTTTAATTAATATAGTGCCACATAAACTAAAAATCCTACATAGCAACGTAGTTAATACCATAGCACCATACTAGTTGGAGGGTTGGGACTGCCCTTAGCACGTGCTCGCATGCATGTCGTCAGAATCACCTGCGAGGCTGTGACTGTAGCAGGTTCCTTCTTCAAATCTCCCGCCACTCACATGGGCATTAGCTGCACCCATCAATCAGACAATTAACTTTGGTAATGATGGTTCATGTTGAAAGAAAGCAACGTACTACTTGGCATAGGGAGAAAAAAATCTCATTTTTGTTTGAAAAGGCTGTTAATACTCATGTAAAAAGACATTTTTGCCTCTGTCGGCTTGGCTGGTCTTTTCTTATAGACGTATTGCTGCCGACATTTTCTTCCCTCATTTTTGGTTCATGACCATTACAAATTGAACTTTACCATCGAAACTTTATGTAGATAAAAATGTGCAAGTATGTGAACGGTCAATAAATCCAATTTAATTTAGTAGCTTTCATTTTTGTAAATTTGAGCAAATAAAAACAACTAGTCTTTCGTAAAAATAATAGGTCTTATCGTTTATCCTACGGGTTATAAGTCGTCGTCAAAATTTGAATTTTAAAATTTAATTATGAAGTTGATTTTGATGTTTTTAATGTAGTTTCTGTTTCAGCATTGTCTTTTAAGTCACTAAAAGTATATATGTAAAAGTTTTATTAAAAAATATTTTTAATCACTAATAAGCCGTTATGGCTTCTAATAAACCATAGGCAACCAATGAGGTCAAATTATCTTTAAATATACCAAACCATTCATATCAATACTTGATGTCAACCGAAATTGAATGGTGCAAATAAGGCTATAATTGTTTTAAATACATACCAAGGGCAAAGTACCATGAATTCCATAATATTTTCTTATTGTTTTTAATAAATGAACAAATACCACGTATCCTATAGACACGTAAAGCCAGACAAAATACACTTACGCCAAAAGTTTCGTAATAGAGCATAAGAAACGAATTTCGCTATGCTACAATTTTTGGCACCGACAAAACAGAAGATTTCGAGACGACCATGCTATTAGATATCCTATATTTTTGGCCTATGTTAGAACTTGGATAAAAATTGGCTATAGTGTGTCTACTCTTGTGCCATGCCACGAGTAAAACTATTTTCTATAACTCTAATGTGTTGAAATAAAACGGTTGAGATTATTATTAGTAAGAGTTATTTTAACTACGAGTAGCAGATTTTAAATATCATGATCATTAATAATACTCCATTTTCTTTAAATCCGACGCCGTTTTAAATTGGAGGAGGGTAAATCTGGGACCTTAGCCATATTTACCTCTTTGACCCTCTTTTTAACATGAAATAAAAACTGCGCATAATTATTTTTTTAACTTGATGAAGAGGACAAAGCAGTTGCAAATGGATGCACTAAACTACTAGTACAGCATAAACAAAAGCTGCCGGGCTGTACTGCATGACCCTCTTTCTCTCTCTCATCAGCGAATCTCTGTGCACTCAGCCCCAGAATTCCAGAACTTTTAATGCCCCTCCATTACTCCACCCTGCCCCAACTACCCCATGCTGCCCGCTACCTTGTCTACTCTGCGGTTCACAATCCTCTAATCCTGATTATTCTTTTTTCCTTTTGAAGGGATTCCTAATCTCATCTTTTCTTTCCATTTTATCACTCTTAACTATTTCTGTATAATTGGAAGATGCAGTCTCTCCTTTTTCCTTTGCTGATTCATGGTAGCAGCAGCTTGACGATCTGCTGACCTGACCTTTTAGGATTCCTTTTGACATCTTCTCTTGTTGTTTGGCAACTTGCTGCTTTGACTCATTGACAAAATCCTTTTTCTTTCTTCCATCTTAATTTTTTTCCTATCCTTTTATCACATAAGTACAGTTGGTACTCCTCTCCAACAAAATAAAATTTGCCCCCCTTTTTATTTACTTAAATTTTGGGTCTTGTACTGTACTTGGGACCAAAATCCCTCAAGAACTGAAGTGAAGAAAACAAAGCAATACCAACCACTCTCTCAACTCTCATGGTTCAAAGCTTGATTAGTACACTCAAACCCACACCAAAGAAGAGAGAGAGAGAGAGAGAGAGAGAGAGAGTGAAGACAGAATAGAAACTGCCCTCTTCAAGAAGCCCACCACTACCTGCTGCTGGCCTGGCTGGCCTCCTCTCATCTCCTCATCCCACCGTGTCAGTGTGATCCCCCCACCACCATTAAACCGCCTGCATTTGCGGTTTCTTGATTCCCCATTGGAGTGGTTCTTCGTTTGTTTGGAGGAGTGGTTGGATTAGTTGGTGGCCGGCCGAAAGGAGAGGGCCGTGAATTGGTGAGCCTGCTTCTTCTCTGCTCTGTGGTTCTTGGAAGAGGCAGAGAGAGAGAGAGAGAGAGAGAGAGAGAGAGAGAGAGAGAGAGAGAGAGAGAGAGAGCTCTTTTCGATGGCGTCCATGGTTTGAGCTCTGCAGCGGTGATTGGGGGCTTGCGCGGTTGCGGTTGGGGTGTTCTTGCGTGCCATCTCCTACTTAGGCGGCGGCGGCGGAATCGTTTGAGGCTCTGAGAGATTTCTGTTCGGGATGGCGTCGTCGGTGAAGCTGGGATCAAAGCCTGATGCTTTCAGAAGGCAAGGGCAGGCATGGTAAAGCTCTTGCCTTCTTTTTTTTTATTATTTACTCAGTTCTTTCCTTTTTCATCCTTAGTTTTCTCTGTGTTTTGATGTGTTGTCATGAAAGACTCGCCCTTGTCTGCGTTCTTTGTTGTTCTTTCGCTATCTGGGACCTGAGAGGGGAGACAAATTGTGTGAAAATTTGGCCAAAAAAAGGTTCCTTTTTGGCTGCGGATTCATGATATTTTTGGGGGTATGGATGGGTAGAGAGCAAGTATTTCTGAAAGTGTGACTCTTCAGAAGTCAACTCGTACTTTGGCTGTGTTGCACGCCTGCACTCTTTCCGTGATGCATTTCTTGCATTTGTTTCTGTTTTTTGCATACTCAGCTCTCTTCTTCAGTCCATTGCAATTACAAGATGCTGTATTAGCACTTGGCAAAGCTGGTCCAACTAATAGTATTCCACTTGTTGGGAGAAAATAAAGTTTTGGGCTGAAACCTGAATTACTTGTTCATAGGTGAGGTTTTGCCAAAATTTTGAATTTCAAATAATCAAATTCTGTAGTTTTTTTTTTCCTTAAATCAGGTTGTACTTTTCAGTATACCCTATATAACACTAGAGTTGAATCTTGCATATTTCTCCGTAGTCCGTATGAAATAAGTGAGAATTCATCTTTATCACCCATTTGGTGCGTTATTGCGCACACACTAAATGAATTATGGACGTTGAAGCTGGTGGGTTAATCATTCTTATTCAATCCACAAATATTCCAGTTAATTGCAGTTGACTGCTTGTGCAATTAGTTTATGGGGAGGGTGTCGTGAAGCTTTTCGTGGATCCACATCACATTAGTTGGCAGTGAGATGCTGTTGTTCCTCATAACAGAGGAGTTGTAACCATCATGTGATTATTTAGATGGGAGCAGGTTTGGATTTGTTTTCAGTGGACCAATCAAACATTGTAATTTTCAAACTCAATCAGCCTCCTTCCAGCCTGTTGAATCTAAGTATTAAATACTCTGATGTGTGTGTTCTAAGAGAGATAAGACAGTCATGATGCATTGATGTTATATGTTGTCTTGTGGACAATAAATACTAAATGATGTCCCGCGCTTTGCTGCGGGATATATGTTAGATATTGGAGAAATGATGAAATGATTTGGATTGAAATATTATGAAAATGATTCGAGAATGATGATTTAGCATGTGTATGTTTAGTTTTAGAATGAAATAAATTGTAGACATAATTACTATATGCTTGCATGTTGAGCTTTGTGTGCTTAATGGGTTGATGTGGCATGCTTGCATGTAGGTTTTAAGAGTGCTAATAAATACTATGCTTGAATGTTGAGCTTTAGGTGTTTTATGGAGTAGAAAGAAGAGATTAAGAGAAATTATGCACTGCTTCTTAGCTGCATAACTGTTTTTGTCCTGTGAGAAATATATTGTAATAATTACAAATAGTAGTACTAATGAAATATTACATTATTAACAGACTAAAGAAAGATTATGAATGGCTTTTTCTTTATGCAATAGATAGTCAGGTTTATCCAACAATGGTGCATGTTTACTTGTACTTTCTTTCAGAAAATATTTTACTTGTTTCTAAATAGGATGTGCACTGAAAATTTCTTTGAAATTTACATTTGACCTTTAGGAGTCCATTCCATGCAGCATGCACGTTTCAATTTTTTTCAGTAAAATTTGGTGACTCAACTCACTCTGGATGATGACTGTTCTTTCTTCTTGCAAATCTCCTAGGTTCTGTACAACTGGACTTCCCAGCGATGTTACTGTTGAGGTTGGAGACATGTCTTTCCACCTTCATAAGGTAATTATTCCTTTCCCTATGTTCGCTCATAAAAGTAGTAGTCAGCACTGCTAATTCTAGGAATGATAGCTTAACAGTGTCCCATGAGGAAATCTGTAATTATCTCCCCCTTTTTTGCTCCAACCGAAGAATTTTTTGGAGAACTAGCGTAGTGCCCACACCTTATAAACTTATAATGGATAGCAAATAAGTGCACTATATCCTAAGTAATAAATAAATGAATGATTAGCATCAGATCCAAAAATAATAATATATTAACACAGGATCAATTAGTCACCTACAGATGCACATGGGCAGATAGTGTTGGTTAAAAAAATTTGCAAGTAATACATATAGTAAGTGTGCATGTAGAAACAAATTTAAATACATATATGTCGATAATACATTTTAACTAGTAGAACACACACACACACACGTAAAAGTATTGGTAGTAGCTTGCATGCCTTGCACTTGTAGAAGAAATTTTTAAATGCAAATAATGTATGTGAAGATTACAAGCAACACATATATGCTTTCCACTGAGGTTTGCTTGCATGCATTTTAAATACATATATGTCAATGTACAGAAGATATTTTTTAAAAGTGCATCTGTTCTCAACAGCCAGTTGCTTGCATTTTTTAACTTGCATACATTTGACTTTCTCTGGCTGTTCTTAACATGTACAATTTTCTTGCAGTTCCCTTTACTTTCAAAAAGTGCCTTTCTTGAGCGGTTGATAGAGGAGACTTCAGACCAAGACGAATGTGTGATCAGACTAAATGATATACCTGGGGGTGCAAAGTCATTTGAGCTAGTAGCAAGGTTTTGCTATGGAGTGAAAATAGAACTTTCATCTGAAAATGTTGTTTACCTGCGCTGTGCCTCTGAGCATCTCCAGATGACTGAAGAAATAGCTGAGGACAACTTGATTTCACAGTCAGAGATTTTCCTTAACCAAGTTATCATTCGTAACTGGAAAGATTCTCTGAAAGCACTGGAAACATGTGAAGATCTCCTCCCTCATGCTGAAAACCTTCAAATTGTGAAGAGATGCATTGAGTCATTAGCATCGAAGGCTACTACCGATCCAAACCTCTTTGGTTGGCCAATAAGGGAACATGGCATTATGCAAAGCCCTGGTGGCAGTGTACTGTGGAACGGGATCAGCACAGGTGCCAGGCCCAGAAACTTCAGTTCAAACTGGTGGTATGAGGATGCTTCAGCATTGAGTTTCCACATGTACAAGAGGTTAATTTCTACCATGGAGTCTCGTGGGATCCGACCTGAGATCATTGCTGGATCTTTGACATACTATGCTAAAAAGTATCTCCCGGGACTAAATAGGCGTCATAGCATGGGAGCAGTGCCTCTGACTGCTACTCTGTCTGAGGTGGAACAGAAGAACTTACTTGAGGAGATTGATAGACTATTGCCTGTTCAGAAGGGTTTAGCATCTACAAGAGTTTTGCTTGGGCTACTTCGCACAGCCATGATTCTAAAAGCCAGCTCCACTTGCATTTCCAACTTAGAGAAGCGAATTGGCATGCAACTGGACCATGCCACTCTGGAGGATCTACTGCTGCCAAATTTCTCCTACACAATGGAAACTCTGTATAACGTTGAGTGTGTGCAGAGGATTCTTGATCATTTCTTGGCAATGGACCAGGCTAATGGTGCCGCCTCCCCATGTTTGGATGACGTCATGGCATCCCCTTCTTTGGCACCAATCACTACTGTAGCCAAGTTAATTGACGGCTATCTTGCAGAGATCGCACCAGATATCAATTTGAAACTTCCAAAATTCCAAGCTCTGGCATCTGCTGTGCCTGAGTATGCCCGCCCGTTAGATGATGGGCTCTATCGTGCCATTGATATATATTTGAAGGTAAGTATTTTCACTATCTTTTACTGCAATGCTCCATCTTGTTTTGCAGCAACAACCAGTAGTGTTCTGCCTTAGAGAACTGAACATTGAACCACATAATGCATGCATGATGTTGCTCACAGGCACATTCCTGGCTATCAGAAGCTGAACGGGAGCAGCTGTGCCGGCTAATGGACTGCCAGAAGCTCTCCCTGGAAGCATGCACCCATGCTGCACAGAACGAGAGGCTGCCACTGCGCGTTGTCGTACAAGTCCTCTTCTTTGAGCAACTCCAGCTAAGAACCTCTATTGCGGGGTGCCTGCTCGTCTCCGACAACCTCGAGGGATCTAGGCCGCTGCGAAGCGGCATCGCAACATCAGGCGAGGCCGGGGGATGGGCTACGGCTGTAAGGGAGAACCAGGTCCTCAAGGTTGGCATGGACAACATGAGGATGCGCTTGTCCGAGCTCGAGAAGGAGTGCTCAACCATGAGGCAGGAGATCCAGAAGCTGGGGCGTGGCAAGAGCGGTGGGTGGGCTTCCCGCGTCCCCAAGAAGTTCAACCTGAAGCTGAAATCACAGATGTGCAGCGCCCAGGAGGGATCGGTCAGCGAGCAGCACAAGAGCATGAGCGCAAAGCTCGACAAGCTGCAAGCCAAGGTATCAAGACAAAAGAAGCAGCTTGCAGGAGATGCCTGAATCCTCTGAACCTCGGTTCGCTTGTAATTTTAGCCCGGTGTTAAATTGCTTTTTAACTTCTTCCATGTTCCTACTAGCTCTTTTAGGTTAAAATGCGTGGAGTGTAGTGGTCTCTGAATCCCTTAAGGTTGAACATTTGCGATGCTTTGAGTGCTAGTGAGAGTGAAAATGTGTAGGTAAGAAATGAGGATCTGATGTTCTCTTTTGACTGGTGTTTAGTGCAACTGTACAAGTGATGATCAGTTCATAGCTGTAAGAGACTTCATCTGTAACTTATGATGTTTCCCTGTACCAATGGTTTGATTGTTCGGCACAAACGGTTCAGTATCAGTGACTGCTGTGTAGGTTTTGCAGTTCAGGAAGTACTAGAAGACAATTAACAGCAATGCAGAAATTCAGCTGCTTGTTTATTTTGACTTCTGAAGATGGCATCACTATCTGATTTGAAATTGTGGGATGTAAATGGGTATGTGATATCCAGACGGTCCGACCGCCTCCACACAGCAAAGGAAGAATCTTTGACTCCAGCATGATAATGCTTCAAGCAATCAAAGATCTGGCTAATGAAAACTCATCGTCATTCAATTGGGACAGTTTTTGAGTGACCCAGGCTAGCTCCAAGTGAGTACTCCCTCCGTCCCATTCTAAGTGTAACCATAAATTTTCGTGCCTAACTTTGATTATTCGTCTTATTTAAATTTTTTTTATAATTAATATTTTTATTGTTATGAGATGATAAAACATGAATATTACTTTATACGTGACTTATGTTTTTAATTTTTTTCAAAAAATTTTCAAATAAGACGAACAATTAAAGTTGTGTACGGAAAATCATGGCTGCACTTAAAATGGGAAAGAGAGAGTAGTATTTTCAGTCGTCAGGGACCTGCCGATACTAGGAGCTGGGTCTTAGATTCTGATATGCAAAATTACAAACTAGAATTCTCTTCTGCAAAATAATATGTCCAATCTTTTTACAGTATGAAACAGTTGTGGACACTTATAATTTTCTCTCTCACGGGATTCCTGCTACCCATAGTATGATTCTATGATAGACAGGTGAAAGTATAGATAATCTGATCGAAATGGTTTGGAATTTTAATGTATGTGTGTGACACACACACATCCAGAATTGCAGTTACAGAACTGATGAAGATGAACTAGAAGAGAAATAAATCTTCCTTTTTTTTTAATGAAAGATGCAATTTTTAGGTAATGGAAGATGCAATCAGTCCTTGCCCACCAGGCTGGAGTCCAACCAAGCCCAAATTCTTGACCAATTCATTGGCGGCCTCTCTTTCCTTTCTCTCGCATTCCCATTGTTGCAATAGTTTTCTTTTATTATTATTATTTCTACTACCTTCGTTTCGTATTATAAGTCGTTTTGAATTTTTTTCTAAGTTAGGTTTGACTAAATTTATGGAAAAACATATTATCATTTTCAATAAAAACAGATATATTATTAAAATATAATAAATGTTAGTCTAGATAAAACTAATTCGGTGATGTTAAATATTGCTATTTTTTTAAGTTTGAATAGGAAAAAAGTGACTATGAAAAATAAATATATTATTAAAATATATTAAATGTTAATATTTTTTGGTTTTTAGGCGTGTGTACGGTGTAGTCAGTGTGATGGGCTTCCCATGTGCGGCGTTGACTTCATGTGGGCCCGTGCTTGTCATTTGGTGATGCTTACAAGTTACACGAGTCATCACCCGTTTTTATATACTCCCTCCAATCTAAAATATAATTTTTTTATTCTGACACGTTCTCCGAGAAACTACTTTGACCAATTTAAATAAAAGGGTTGCATATTACGATAATTGATTGATTTTCTTATCCTGTTTGCTATTAATGGTTAAAGTTAAAAATGTTTGACTTTTCATTATGTTAAAAATACTTATATTTTGAAACGGGGAGTAGTTATTAGCTTAGATACTCAATTAAATTAAGAACGTAAGTGTGATGTTCAGATGATGCGCGCGATGTAACCTGTTTTTGCAGATCACACGCAAAACAACGTGTTTGATCGCATCATAATGCCACGTGCATCGTTGACTTGATTAAGCACGCCACCGTACAGTACTGATGCTACTATACGTGCCCGCTTGGTTGTGTTTTCAATTCTTAATACTCCCTCCGTTTCAAAAGTATATTTAAACTTTAATATAATTTTTAAAATACTATTTTAACCAACGATACCTATAAAAGTAAAATATTTTAAATAAAAAGAGTTACATATTGTGACAATTTGTTTAATGAAAAATCTACTAGTAACATCATTTTACAGGATTGATTTTTTTTATATTTTTGCTATTAACAAGTTAAAGTTACAAATATTTAACTTGATACTATACTAAAAATACTTATATTTTGAGACGGAAATAATACTATATTCAATTTTTAATAAGATAACACCGTTAACTTTTAATAATATTTAATTATTTGTCTTATATAAAAAGTAGTATAAATATACTAAAGTTAAGGAATATTTAAACTTTTAAAGATAAAATATATTACAAATCAAATAATATTAATACTTTTTATAGAATATATTACTAATTACAAATAAAATAATATTAATATTAAACATCATATTAAAAGTCAATGGTGCCCATCATTAAAAACAAAGAGAGTAGGTCAGATAATTTGCACGGTATGCATGCAAGGCAAATTGCTTCTTTTTTTTATTAGAACTCAAGGCAAATTGCTTGCCGGCACATTTTAAGACCCTGCAAAACAAGTAACATCAGCTTATCATCGTAGTCGTAGAGCTCCGAGAGAATCTTTCCCCAAACACTACTCCACGTCGCAAGACGAGTCTATTAAGGCTAATTACTATATAATTAGGCTATGTGAATACTATAGTAAATATGTGCTAATTATGTATTAATTTGGCTTAAAAAATTTGTCACACGAATTAGCTATCATTTATGTAAATATTTTCTAAGTAGTCTATATTTAACACTCTAAATTAGTGTCAAACATTCGATGTGATGAATCCAAATACCACCTTAGAGTCTTCGATACTGAACCATCACTAAACTATTCTCTGTTAATCGAGATGGATATCATCTGGACACTCTCCATGTACAAGGAGGAAAAGTTTTTTAATATCAAATTTATTAAGAAAGAGGGTGAGCGCCTCCGGCCGGAGTCGAACGCGGGTCGCGGAGAGCACAGCGGCTGCACCATGCCATCTGGGCTACGCGCAGTCTCCAAGGAAATGTACGAAATAAACAATGATTTATTTCGTATGCATCTCGTGTGAAACATGCATGCATACGATTTGCTCCAGATGCATTCTGCCTGAAATTTTTGATACCTCGTTTCATTTTGCCATCTCACTGCCAGCTTAATCTCCTTCAGTACCATTCTTATTTAAGTAGTAGCTGCATTAATTAAAACCGCCGCAATTATCACGTCGTTTGACCTACCATATCCTAGTGGCTAAGTGTAGTATTACTATTTCTCTCGTGGTCCAAATTATTTGTCTCATTTTCTTCTCATATGAAAGAACATCACACTAGTTTTATCTTTATCTTATGATGATCAATTTATATTGTCTTCTTCCATTTTCTTCTCTCATAAAATTCTATATCATATTAGTTCTACTCAAGGTTTGAAATTTCGGTTCGACATTTCCGAAATTTCGGTAATTTCAACCCCCCTTCCACCGGCATGCTCAAATCTCGCCTAGAATTTTCAGTTTTTTACAATTTTTTGTGAATTAGGTCAAATTTTATTCAAATTCATTCAAAATCAGTCAAAATTTCAAATAATTTCGGCCAGAAATTTCCGAAATTTCGGTATCCCCTAGCATAAAGTCCAATTTAGAAATTGCCAACCCTGGTTCTACTTTTTAGATTATCATCTATATAGATACTAGTAAATTATCATAAATCATTTATAGACATTTTCTAATGATCGATCAAAGATACAAACCAAATAAGGTTATATCATCTAGTTATATATATATATATATATATATATATATATATATATATATATATATATATATATATATATATATATATATATATATATATATATATATATGTATGTATATATATATAGAGAGCATCACAAAGGGAAAAGCCGCCAATTCATTCAAAGGAGTCCACGAGGAGAGCAAGCAGTAGCTACTAGCCAGCTTAGCCATGGCGGTCGGCGATGGCGGCGGCGGCGGCGGCGGGGTGAGGCGGCGAGGTTGCGGGTGCAGCAAGGAGGACTTCTTCCCGGAGGAGTCGTTCTCGAGCTGGGAGGCGTACGGGCGGGCGCTGCGGAGCACGGGGGCGCGGCTGGCCGACCGGCTGACGGCGAGGTCGCTGGACGCGACGGAGCTGCACGAGGTGCGCGCCCGGAGCGGCGCCGACATGAAGCGCGACCTCACGTGGTGGGACCTGGCCTGGTTCGGCGTCGGCGCCGTCATCGGCGCCGGGATCTTCGTGCTCACCGGGCAGGAGGCCCGCGACGCCGTCGGCCCCGCCGTCGTCGTCTCCTACGTCGTCTCCGGCGTCTCCGCCATGCTCTCCGTCTTCTGCTACACCGAGTTCGCCGTCGAGATCCCCGTCGCAGGTAAACAAATTAATATTAAACCATCTACTCCACAAGCGTATAGTAATTTGCATGATCGAGCGCTACAAGTATTTTACTCAGCTTAGTAGTAGCTAACAAATAATTTGTGAGTAAAACTTTCATAAGTATCTTTCTAGCAAGACTTAAAAGCCACCGCTGAAAAATAAACTTTGATTAAAACAATTAAATTAACTTCAAATTGTAAATTTTGTTGTGGCTGATAAGCAGAAGAGCAAACCTTGGAGTCTACTCATGGTTGAAGTGCTAGCTCTCTTGATTTTTCAGTGAAAAGAGTATGCATCATAGTACTCTGTTTTTCATCAATTCACTTGATCGAAAAGATCTTTTTTTTTTCTCACTGAGTAGTAAGGATACGCATCATTTCAGCTGGCCTAGCTTCATGGAGAACGAGGATCATGTAAATTGGAAATATTCTAGTGCGATGCATTTGGAACAAAATGGTAGATTTTTTTTTAATATCTCAAAAAAGATGTAGTAGAAGAAACACAAGGTACTGGCTGGCAACTTGGCATGCATGCACAATTTAGTCCATATGAATGGCCAAATTAACCAATAGACAAAGAGTATAATAGCATTTATTGTTCTGAGGATGACTATCACCACATGGCGGTTGATCCAATCTGCATTTGTTTATGTATATTAGAGTACTGTACCAATACGGCAATACAGCATGTCACTACCTGCAATACAGTGTGATAAGGGGAGTATAATTTTATTTATTTTATACCTGTTCGTCTTGTAATGATAGGTCAATGGTGGAATCAACCAAGTGTAGCTTTCTTTACTGTCAAGTTGATCGGATTAGTCAGAGACCCACTCACATTGATTCTTGAATCTTGCAGTCCTGATACCGACTGTTCTTTCATTTGAAAATTACTAGTGCCAGAGGAAAAAAAGATTTGTGTCTATGATTTGATCATTTGACCATTCATCGCGTCAGTATTCCTTGAATATTGAAGGGATAGTTCACACTTCATATCCAACAAGTCGGTATCACGAAATATAAATTATAAGTTGACGAGATTTGGTCAAATTTTCTGAAGTTTTTTTAGAGGAAAATTCTCCTCTTTTGTCTGACTACTATGCGTATAGTTCATTTTTGGATGAGCCCGTTTGACCAGATGCTGTGTTTGTCGAAATAGAGAGGCATAGATTTGATGATTATTTAGTGCCATTGTTGTTGAAACATCATCTTTTCACTCATACTTATACTTATCAGCTAAAATTGGAATTTTCAACACTAAATTTGGACTTGATTTTGAGGTTTTTTTCATCGAAGTTTATTTTTCAGCCTTTGCTAGATCGTTCAGAACACGTATATAAAAGTTTTATTCATAAATTATTTTTCATTTGCAAATAAGCCATTTGGCTTATTCCTGGAATAAACGAAACGATGGAAGCTTAATTATCTGCATGAGCACATGAACATTCTCAGGGAATGTGCTTTGCAGTGTACTTTCATGAAGGATTTATCTTACCAGGGGAGGGGTTACCGTACCTTGGCGATAAACCTGGTAACCACCGCGAACAGAGAATCATTAAACAAAGTTTATGAAAAAGTTGAACTTTTCTATAATTTTTTTGAACTTGGTGGCAGTGTTTTTATGAAATTTCAGTGTCACCAAAATTTTTGGGAATATTGGAACTTTTGTTTGCACAAATTTATTTGAAATTGTACCAAATTATAACTGAATTTGAATAAATGCTGACCAAATTAAAAAAAAAGAAAAATGAATAAACCGAATAATTCAGGTGAGATATTTGCTTGCTGGGGGAGAGGGGGGGGGGGTGTTTGAAATTTTATAACTTTCGAACCTAAATTCCAGTTCTTGTTGGTGCGGTTACTTGCACCGTACTTTGGTTTTCATGCTATGACGCTATATTACAGCTTAATTACACGGTAGATAGGTGAGAAAATCGGTGTATATGGATTTATTTTTCACGTTTCAAACATATCGAATCAGTCCCTCAAATATCAACTTATTAATGGAGATAGAAAAGAAACAGACGAAGAATTAGTAGTACACGCCCAGTAGTAAAAAAAAATGAATCAGCTACATGCAAACATGAAACTAATAAATTTGAAACGGGGCATAATAATACACTAGTACATGCATTGGCCATGGATGGATGCATGGATGAATCGATGGATGCGTACGTGCAGGCGGGTCGTTCGCGTACCTCCGGGTGGAGCTGGGCGACTTCATGGCGTTCGTGGCGGCGGGCAACATCCTCCTCGAGTACTGCATCGGCGGCGCGGCGGTGGCGCGCGCGTGGACCTCCTACTTCGCCACCCTCCTCAACCACCACCCCAACGACTTCCGCATCCACGCCGCCTCCCTCGCCGCCGACTACTCCCGCCTCGACCCCATCGCCGTCGCCGTCATCGCCATCATCTGCCTCCTCTCCGTCCTCAGCACCAAGGCCTCCTCCCGCTTCAACTACCTCCTCTCCATCCTCCACGTCGCCGTCATCGCCTTCATCATCGTCGCGGGGCTCACCAAGGCCGACGCCGCCAACCTCACCCGCGACTTCATGCCCTACGGCCCCCGCGGCGTCTTCGCCGCCTCGGCGGTGCTCTTCTTCGCCTACATCGGCTTCGACGCCGTCAGCACCATGGCCGAGGAGACCAGGGACCCCGCCCGCGACATCCCCGTGGGCCTCGTCGGCGCCATGGCGCTCACCACCGCGCTCTACTGCGCCCTCGCCGTCACCCTCTGCCTCATGGTGCCGTACGGGGAGATCGACCCGGACGCGCCCTTCTCCGTCGCGTTCGCCGACCGCGGCATGGGCTGGGCCAAGTACGTCGTCGCGTTCGGCGCGCTCAAGGGGATGACCACCGTGCTGCTCGTCAGCGCCGTCGGCCAGGCGCGCTACCTCACCCACATCGCGCGCACGCACATGATGCCGCCGTGGCTCGCGCGGGTGCACCCGAGGACGGGCACGCCGGTGAACGCCACGGTGGCCATGCTCGTCGCCACCGCCGTCATCGCCTTCTTCACCGACCTCAACGTCCTCTCCAACCTCCTCTCCATCTCCACGCTCTTCATCTTCATGCTCGTCGCCGTCGCGCTCCTCGTCCGCCGCTACTACGTGTCCGGGGAGACGTCCCGCGCCGACCGCAACAGGCTGGCGGCGTGCATCGCCGCCATCCTGGCGTCGTCGGTGGCGACGGCGACGTGCTGGGGGCTGGACCGGGGAGGGTGGGTGCCGTACGCGGTGACGGTGCCGGCGTGGCTGGCGGCGACGGCGAGCCTGTGGGCGCTGGTGCCGCAGGCGAGGGCGCCGAAGCTGTGGGGGGTGCCGATGGTGCCGTGGCTGCCGTCGGCGTCCATCGCCATCAACGTCTTCCTGCTGGGCTCCATCGACTCCAAGTCGTTCATGCGGTTCGGGATATGGACCGCGGCGCTGCTCGTCTACTACCTCTTCGTCGGCCTGCACGCGTCCTACGACACGGCCAAGGCTTTCGCCGCCGACGCCGTCACCGGCAAGGTGGAGGACGGCGACGCCAAGACCAGCGCGCCGCCCATGTAACCCGGCCTCTCTCTATAGTCGATTTATTATACTCTCTTGGTTTTTAATAGATGACGTCGTTGACTTCTCAACGCATATTCGATCATCTGTCTTATTCAAAACATGCTTAAAGTATGTGTGATAAAACAACTCACAACATAATAAATTATAATTCCATAAATGTTTTTGAATAAGACAAATGATCCAAAAAAGTCAACGGCGTGATCTATTAAAAAACAGATGTAGTAAATATATAGTTGGAGAGTAATGGTAGTTGGTGTGGTTGCAAATGGTTTAGAATGTTTTGTGCTCGATGGGTGTGACTGAATCCCGATGTAATAGAATACCGAATACCAGTGTCAATTGTTCATCCAGTTCAATAGTCCAAAAAGGTTGTACAAAAGAAGTACAGCATAGGGTGGCTCTGTTTCGTCAAAGTGATTTTTTTTAAAAGTTTGCTCAACTCTATGAGCAATTTTACAATGCGTGTGTTTAGTTCCACCCTAAAATTTAAAGTTTGACTAAAATTGAAAGTTTGAAAAAAAAGTTAAAAAGTATATGTGTATAAAAATTTTGATGTGATGAAAAAATTAGAAGTTTGAAGAAAAAGTTGGGAACTAAACTCGGCCACGTGTATTGCCACTGTTCAAAGGTTGTTAGTTGAGCTTGAATTGAACGGATCTATGACAAAATATAGATACACTCGAAAACTAATCCTCTAGAAAGTATAATATAGTAGCATCCAAATGTGTAAATGATGTGGCATAGTTAAAAAAAAAACTCGCACATGTACATGAACTACCCATGTTGGTACCCAAACCATACAATTATGAAGCAGCTTATGTACAAGCAGAAAATGAGAATAACTTGATTAACATAAGGTGCCTTCCATCAACTCTCCTACATGGCTACAAAGGTAGATTATGGGCAAGCAGAAGCTGCAGCTGCTTCAAGCAGAACATGTCTACGATGAGCTTCAAACTGCTTCGTGAAATCGTGCATAGTATTTTGAGTGGGCCGTTTCTATATGATGAGCTGCTTTCATTACGGGCCAAGATGTTCATGGTTGCTTTCCCTATTTCCATCTAAGGAAAAAGTCCACTTTGAGTCCCTTAATTGTACGCCGAATCTAATTCGTACCTCTCAACTAGAAAACCGGATAGAACGACTCCCCGAACTATTGAAACCGGTGCAATTTGATTCCCTCAGCGGTATTGGAGGGCGGTTTTGCTGACGTGGCGCTAACGTGGCGGTGTTGACCCGGTCTTCGTCCCACATGGCGCTTAAGTGGCATTAGAATTAAAAAAAATTGTGGGACTCATCTGTCATTCACACAAAAAATATATTGTTTGACCCACTGACATGTGGGGTCCACATGTCATCCTCTCTCTCCAATCCTTCTTCCTCCTCCCTTCCTCTCTCTCTCTCTCCCCTTTCTCTCCCCATTCCCCATCTGCGGCCGAGGAGGCTGGAGACGAGAGCGGTGGCGGCGGGCGGCCGAGGGCGTAGACGATGAGGAAGGCGAAGAGGAGGTTGGCGGCGGCGCCCGCGGAGACGACGAGGAGGCGGTCGGGGACAGGGCGGTTGCAGAGGAGGTCCGGGTCATCGAGCGCGAAGCCGGAGTTCGGGTCGTCATCGGGGAGGTGGCGGCAAGGAAGTGGCCCGACTCGTGACGAGGACGATGGTGGCGAGGACGGAGGCGGCGGAGGCGACGGACTCGACGTTGGCGAGGAGGTCGGACGGGGCGGCGGAGATGGAGATGGGCTTGGAGGAGGTGGAGGAGGGGTGGCAGTGGCGGTGGAAGGGGAGGTGTTGCC